>JAPVLO010000093.1:10915000-15915000 GCA_027257055.1 Cephalopachus bancanus
TAAGAAGCTGTCCTCAAGTAATATCTCAATCAACTTTTTATTTATAGTAATACTGACAAAATTGATGAGAAAAAATTATGTATTCTTGCTAAGAATACTCCGTTTTCTGCTTATTTACCAATTTTTAAAAAATTATGGAATTGAATTTACTAAGCTATGAACATTACTCCTTACCATAAGTTTCCTGGAAAATATAAGAAAACTCCCTTTTGAGGTAGTTTCTCTTTCACACTTGTTCTGTTTTAGAAATGCTAACTCATAGATATATTTCTACATAATCTGTAACTACACTTCAAAATTATTAGAAGAAAAGACAAAGCTTAAAATATAGGAAACAGGCCGGGCTCGGTGGCTCAGCCTGTAATCCCGTGCCTTTGTGAGGCTGAGGTGAGTGGATTGCCTGAGCCCGCGGGTTCGAGACCCGCCTGGGCAGCGAGATCTCATCTCTACAATAAATCAAAAAATCAGCCGGGCATGGTAAGGCATGCCTGTAATTCCAGCTACTTGGAAGGCTGAGGCAGAAGGATCACCGGAGCCCAGCAGGTCGAGGCTGCGGTGGCCGGGAGCGGCCACTGCACTCCAGTCTGGGCGACAGAGTGAGACTCCAACTCAAAAAAAAAAAAAAAAAAAAAAATAATATATATATATATATATATAGGAAACAAACTTCTATTTAACTCCTTTGTTGAAGATATAGAATTACATGCATCAACTTTATTCAACCAGAACTCATAAATTAAATGTTTATATAGTGTTTAGCCATTACTTAGTCTTTTTTTCTTAGCATCCAGTATGGAGAAAGCAAGCTCAATTTTCAGCTGGGTATATAATATAAACAGTCATGATCTCACATGAAAAACCCCCAGCAGTCTAATCTGTCGGGAAGTCCCGCCCCTGTAAATTCCTTCCGCCCTCAACCCTTCAATTAGAGAGTTGTGAAAAACATCTGTGTTTGTTGCACATCCCAGGAAGGTGTGATGTTGTGAAGCCGTAGCTGTAAGCTTCAGCAATAGTAAGAGGAATTATAATGGAATTTTATAAATGAGTACGTTTAATAAATGTAAAAATTTTAAAGGAAGGAGAAAAAAAAACCTCACATATATAGTAATGCTAAACTATATCAGTCTATATTGGCTGAATAACAGTAACTTTTCTTAAGAAATTTTACTAAAGGCTAAACAAGGTAAAAATAATTTTCAAAGGTGACTTTTTATAGAAATTTTAGTGACTAAGGTTAAGCCAAACAAAACATAATAAACTAAACAAAAACAGCAATAACATAGTGTCTGGTAAAAATGAATATAGGCATAAGATGTTTATGACAAGAAGAAAAAATAGATAATATTTTCCTCATGGTTGGAAAAAAAATGCCTTGTTGATGAATTCTCATCGTCTTTTTTGGTATTTATTTTTTTGACAGAGTAACTACAATTAAATCTGTCAGGAAATGGCTGAAGAATTATGATGTATAACATCCTTATTTTCACTAAATATCAATTACTTCTATAATAGTTAGAACACAATGAGAAATGACTATCGAAATTTCTCATGAATATATTCATCTTGCCAGAAAACTGAGAACATTTCATTTGTTGATAATTCTCCAACATGGCAGTCAAAAATAATCAAATCTTTATTTTACAGTCAATATTGTTGCTATAAATTCTACCTCTCAGTCAAATAAGAGTAACATGGATTCAACCATTTCTCCTCATATCCAGGATTGGAGATCATTCAAAACATAGGATCAAGTCATTATATAGAAAGAGAGTCTGAGCTCACACCAAAAAGGGCAGGTTTATATCTGGACTTTTTGTGTAAATCTAGAAGAATAAGACTTCGTTCCACAAGTTCTGTACTCTTCCAACAAGACAGTAATTTCCTACATTGAAATTTAAAATTAATTGCTACTTATTTCCATCTGAATTGTTTTCCCTTCTTTTCTGATCAGTTCTTTATCCTTTATCTTGACACACATATATCTATACAAACACAGCACTTCACTAAAAAGATCACAAATACAAGCAGAAATGTGTAAAAGAAAGAGAAATATAAGGAAAATGGGTTGCCTCCACCCATAAAATTATAAGACTCCTTAATGACATCAAGTCCATCATCTTCTTTTACATTTCCATGGATTCAACTAGAAAGTCTTTTGAACCTCTTTAAGTTTCAGCTAGTATGACAGGCTCCACAAATAAGAAGCTAGTAAGTAAGTTTCAGTACTCACATAGAGTTTATAGTTCAATAGAAGAGAATGATCTGCAAATAATAAAGTATTAATAGTAGGTTTAATGTATCCTCTAAAACCATGAAGTCTGATTTTCAGTCTACTTGACTCATCGTGATAGTCCTAATAGCTGATATATGGTTAGTCAATCAATGCTCAGTTAAAAATAAATAAATAAATAAAAGAAAAAAGAAAGAAAGAAAACAAAAGAAATAAGAAAGAAAGATCATTCAAGGTTAGTGTCAAGAACTTATTACAAAGGGATTAGAAGAACTGTAGAGAAGAAGGAGGAGGAGGAGGAGAAGGAGGAGGAGGAGGAGGAGGAGGAGGAAGAGGAGGAGGAAGAGGAAGAGAAGGAAGAAATTTTTTAAAACGCTGGAGCTGGCCTATGAAATGATACAGATCTCAGAAAGCTACTTCTGCTCCTAGGCTGAAGCCAAAAGCTTACACTGACTGTTGGGCTGGTGGAGACAGTGCTGCTGAGGTTGACACTGTTGGAATTGCACTTCAGCTGAGCAGGAGAGACCCAGGAACATAAAACTGTGTCAATCCCACAGGAGATGCTGCTGTTTCTGCTGTTAGAACAGCAATGCCTGAACAGAAACTTGACTCTTCTGCTGCCGCCACTGTGGAAAACATTTCCTGAAGTCAGACTGAATAGAGGCAGGTTTTTCCTCCCTTTTTTCTTCCAGACTCCTGCTAGGGATCCCTGCTGATTTATTCTATTCTATTCTAGAATAGAACTAGAAGCCAACTGACAACAGGGTCTAGAAAAGTAGTTTGCAGGCTTTTAGCCTGCTGGAATACAAAGGAGAGCAAGTAAGAGTGAGCAAGGAGCTGAGAGGCAACAAGTAAATAAACAGTCAGTAACTTTTCAAATAACATGTGTTGAATAAATGGTAGAGGAATAGCAAATGGATAAATGTAGCAGAGAAAAGACTGGCAACTCCACATAGAATTATGTTTAATTCAAGTTATTTTCAGGTATTTTTGGCAACAAAACAAATATTTTTAAAATGAAATTTTAATGAGGCACTAATGTACATTAATTGAAAGCAGCAGCTATTGACATTATAACGTCAAATAAAGCAAGTTATAAGTTATTGTGGAGTTATTGAAAATAAATAAAGCTATTTTGATAAATGAAAACATTTTATATTAGTGGGTCTAGTTGACACCTGCAATCAGGAACCATAATATTCCAAATGAATATTAGGAATTTTTCTGTACACAATCCCAGAGTTTCAAGAAATATTTCAAAATTTCTGTTCTAATCAAAATAATACCCAAATTATAATAGGTATAAAAACATCCATAGCAAAAACAGTATTTCACTATGGTAAATCTTAATATAGCTCATAACGTCTAGCCCATCTAGAATTCAAGGACATCTAATGTCAAGAATGTAACTAATGTCCCAAACATATCTTTAGATAGATTATCTGCTTCAATTCATTAGTCTCTGAACATTATTCACATTTCTCTGCCTTTTTACCTATAGTCAAGTCATTTCCTTTATCAACTACCTCAGAAACACCTCAAAATATACACACCTACATATATACTGCAGTTGACTTTCTGGTATTTGTCTTCCTCTCTGTGTGCATGTTGAAAAGTGTTAAATTGGATTCAAGAAAACCATTTATCAAAATTCAAATTCAAGTCAACATTTTAAAAGCGAATCCAAAAGATGACAAATCTATGATGGCAATAATGGTATAAATTTTGCTCATAAGTATATACTACAAAGTTTAGTACTCAATATTTATTGAACTAATAAAATAAAAAAATGATAAGTTCCCAAAATTCTAAAATATTTAACATACGTAAGCTTCCACCTAGCTTCCCCTCATCATAGATATCAAAAACTAGTCAAGGCATTTCTTTACTGATCTCAACTTTACTTTCATGATCCTTCTCAATACAGTGCTTCAAGAAGCCATTATTTCTCACAGAATAAAATAAGAGATAGTTATTTGTCATTTGTTGACACTTAACTGGTCTTTAGAACATAGTAATTAGTATTTTGACTTAACCAGTAATGTTATTTCAATAATCTGTCCCATCAACTGGAATATAAGTTATGTGAAGATGAGAAAAAAATATATCTCCTCAGTCTATACAATCTTCTACACATAATGAGTAATTAATACATATTTGTTTAAGATGAAATACATGCAGAAGGAGACAGCAGTAGTTTCAGTGTATTCTGATTCATTTCTGCAATGTACTTATACCAATGTGTGTAGCTCACGAGAGCTCAAAAAGTTACCGTAAAACATATTCCCATTACTGAATGTTTGACTTCTGTAGAGCTTGCCCAGTTTAAGTTCCTGATACAAATCTCCTGCGGATCACAGTTAAATGCAAACCCATTTGAAATGGCCATAAACTCTTCTGCTGCCCTTCCCCCTTCCTCTGAGTTATTCTGCAATTTGAGATTTTTTTCCATGTGCTTAAAATATAGCAGAGCAAAACAGTTATACCACTTTTTGTCTGTAAAGCACAAATGTGTGTTGCCTGCCCTTCTAAATGATAATGTGATCAGCCCTTCTTTTAATGTCATATAAAAATTATCCTTCATCAAATAAAGCTATATTTAAAGATTCATATGATATATGAGGTGGGGAGAGTGATAGAAACTTTAGTACTTTATTAACAAAAACAGGATGTAGGATTGGGCGTGAGTGGAGTGGCACAAACTCAGTCACAATTATCACCAAACAAAACAAACATATAGCTTTGTTGCTACAACTTTATCATTTCTACAGGAGCCACAAGACAACAGCAACTGTACTGTGACTGAATAACTGTCTCTCCATGTGGACGGAAAATGGCACAGCTCTCTGAAAAAAAAAGGAAAAAAAATCATTTTGAAATCTGCCTCAAAAAAAAAAAAAAAACCTTGAGGAAATGAGTTGCTGATGTGTGGAACAACCCGGTTCTCCTATATTCTTTTCTCCATAAAAATAATAAGTTTGATAAAGTATCAAGATGAATCCAGTCAGGATCCTTCCAGCAAACTCTCATTCATCATGCTTGGCTCCTCTATCATATCTCCCTGTAGCTAGATAATCCCTTTCCCATTTTGGTTCAATGAGCTTAATACACACTATCTCATTAATTTCACAAAGGCTCTTTGAGTTGAAGGAAACCAAGACAAGACCCGGGAACTACTTGCCGAATGTCAAATATACCAGATGTCCATGTATCACTTAGGCAAGTGAGTTCATTAACCAAGATTTCTAATTATTTCTTTGTCTCTTACCTCTGTTAATGAGCCCATGAGTACTTCCTTAAATGTATTATACACAAAGTTAAGCAGAAAGTGGATTAATTCTCTAGCAATAATTTTTAGTATCTGTACCATCAATCATGGGATAAACATTACCAAAATTTGCTATTTATCTACATACATTTATCAGATAATTGTTTAGTCTTTAGGTTGACACCTTTTGGGTAAACCTAACCTTAATAAATATATTTTCATTTGTGATTAATCATTATAGTTGATAAAATGGTCTTTTTGCATCATTAGTTAAACTCAACATCAAGAAATAGCTTTCTCAAAGATGTGTGGGAATAGTAATAAAAACAATTTTCCCTGTGTGTGTGTGTGTTTGTGTATCTCCAGTATTTCATATAAATATGAAAATGAATATTGTAAGAAAAAAACCCAAACTATCCTCCAAAAAGAAAAACTGACATTTGTGAGCTTCATTTTTAAGGTTCTGGACCATATTAGAATATTGAATATGACAAAACTACAAAATGGAAATGATGAATTTTAACCATATTCCAGCATCATATGTATTAACTTCTCTTTAGTAAATCATTTCTGGATAATCTCGAATATAATTCTTTTTCTTTCTACTCCACTGTCTTTTTTATCCAAATAACCAATCAGGTATAATGAATTTCTTCATTTAGATTAATAGTGAATAAGAATCAATTAAGTTCTTTATTAAGCTCAACAAAAGGATTAGAAATTGAGTAATACCAAATATTATAATCATCAAAAAGTTTGATTCTCCCTGAATTCATTATCTATATCTCAACCTCTCCATCTACCTCTATTTACTCCCTGTTGCAAAAAGTACCATCATTGTTATTTATCCAGTTGTCTCAAGTTAGATACTAGAAACTAGTAACTCTTCTTTCTCCTCCCAATGTCCCCCATACACCTAAGAAAGTCTTATTTATAATAAACTCTTTATCAGTTTTGGAATCAATCACACTCCCACTGCCTAGAGAGCGTCTGGATTAGTCCCCATCTCTAAGCTTGTCTCCACTCAATTTTTAACATGTGCATACAAAGTTGTCTCCTAAAAGCTCAAATATGATATTACCATTTTTGACTCAAAATTTATCTCTAGCATTCTATTTCCCTGCAGGGTAGAATTCAAACTTGGAAGAAAATGTCTTTCATAAACTAGTCCTGGTTTGACTTTCCAACCTTATTTTTAATTCCTCTACTTCTATGGATGTGTAGCTGAGAACTTATATGTTTGTCAAGACCCACTTATTTTTCAACTGTTCACATAGCTAAAATACATTTCCCAGCATCCCTTGCCATTAGAAGTGTCCACATGACAAAATTCTAACCAGTGGAATGTGAGCAGGAATATTGCTTCTGAGTCAGAATGGTAATGAAATGGATGCATCTTTCTCATGGTGTCTTTTTTAATCTGCCAGTTAAATAAGAGGGACTTTAATGACTCAGAAAATGATGAACTATAAGACAAAGGAAGGCTGAATCCCTAAATGATAGCATGAGATGCTGCCTCATCAGGGACAGCAGCAATGGAATATAATAAGTGATTTATCTTTAATAGTAGTTAGCATCTTAGTTTATACATGATCCTTATCCTAACTACCTGCTATAACAAATGTTTTGGGTATTCACTCAAATCCAGGTTTGGCACATGCTGTTGACTATCTAGAATGTTTTACCCTCCTTGTTTGTTTAATTTTTTTGTTGTTGTTTTGCTCCTGATCATTTGTCAGATTTTAGATTAACCTCCACTTTTGAAGATTATCCTTAACCTGCCTAATTCTTCCCTAAGTTCAGATCTGTGCTTTCTTGTGTGATTTCAATGCCTTGTGCCTACCTTACTTAAACCTTATCACAAACACTGTATTATAATATTCTATTGGTCTGTCTATTCCACTCGATCTAATAAGCTTCTTTTAAAAAGTGGACTTGTGACTTGATCACTGTTGTATACTTGGCAGCCTACACAGGGACTAGTGCATAGTAAGGATTTATATTTGAATCAATAAATGGTCAATAAGTTGCTTATAATATTTTTGAATCAATAAACAGCTTGTATTCATTCAGTTCACAAATGTTTATTAATACCTATTACATGCCAGGCACTATGCTAGAAAAAGTGGATAGAGTGGTAACAAAATTAAGTTTATGTCCTCATGGATCTTAATATGGATTGAGAAAAATATAAAAAACTGTGAAATGCCAAGAAAAAGCCGGGCTCGGTGGCTCAACCTGTAATCCCACGCCTTTGGGAGGCTGAGGTGAGTGGATTGCTTGAGCCCGTGGGTTCGAGACTCGCCTGGGCAGCGAGACCTCATCTCTACAATAAATCAAAAATCAGCTGGGCATGGTAGTGCATGCCTGTAATTCCGGTTACTTGGAAGGCTGAGGCAGAAGGATCGCCGGAGCCCAGCAGGTCGAGGCTGCGGTGGCCGGAAGCGGCCACTGCACTCCAGTCTGGGTGACAGAGTGAGACTCCAACTCAAAAAAAAAAAAAAAAAGAAATGCCAAGAAAAAATTATATAGGAAATAAAAGAGTATCAGGGAGGGGAGACTAATTTGGAATAGGAAGTAGACCTTCTCCGATGTTGAAGTTTTAAATAGTTTACTCAAGTTCAGTCGGCAAATTATCTCAAACTTGATTTGTAAATAAGGCAACAATGTCAATATAACATGGAACTTGCATTGGTTCATACAGTTTTTTTTTTTTATCCTAGCATATTGCTATGTTGTTCCTTGAGGTTCTCACATAGTTGAAACCAGTTCTCAAGTAATATAGTGGTATTGCATTGTGCATGATGTTCATACGCCTCATACATACTCTGGCTCTTAACTCAGTCTGGCCACATGCTCTGACATTCAACTAGTGTTGCAGAGGTCTCCCTTTCAGGTATGCTGTCTCCTCTGATCTCCATAATTCATCCATCTCAACCCTTTGTTGATAACCTTTCATAAAACTACCTTCACCTGTTTTTTTGTTTGTGTGCAAATTTCCTGAATTTACTTTTGCAGCCTTTTATGTAAAAGAAACTTAAGACATTTTAAAACTATATTTGCAGTTTTATTAAGATTATTGTTGATTTTTTTAGTCCATTGATTATAAATGTTAGAGTTTCATAGTTTTATGAAACTATAAAAATTGTACATGAGCTGCCCCAAATCTATCTTCTTATATGCCCTATTATTTTTTGTAAATGTTTTGGGATGCAATGTTTTCTAGGAATCTAAATATTGGGTTATAGTCAAAACTTCTATACCTAGCCTGATCTTCCTCTTCCTTCTTAAACTGCTTCCATGGAGTTTTCTCTGGAAATTAGTAGGTGCCCTTCTCTTCTTACCATTCACCAAACACTGGGCATGTCATTGGGTTCCATCTGTGTACAGAATATCTGTTCAAATTTAATTGTCTGTGAACTTGGCCTCTCCACCCAACTTGGTGAGCATATTCTGTACAAGGCATTTCAAACTGTATGTACTGTCACTAACAGAAATGAAATGTGGAGAAGACAATTCAGCTTATCATCTTGCAGTGACAGAACTCTATGCCTGTTTTGTGTTTGGGTTTTTTTTTTTGTTGTTTGTTTTTTGTTTTTGTCACACTAGGCAATGCCACTATTTCAGCAGCCAGCCATGCAGAAAATCTTGGAGCAATTGTCAACTCATCACTGTTCTTTGTTCTATAGATTCATTTTTTTTCAACTCCTGCTGTAATTGTTCTCATATTTCCCGAATATGGTCTTTTTAATTATGTTTTGACTTTATTCCCTTCTTACACGTATCATACTAAAATCCTTTCATCACCAGACTTTGTGTGTCCTATGATACTATAACATAAATGAATGAATTTTAGGACTAGAAAGATATGTATCAAATTCTTTGCTTTGTGGGACCTAGTGCAGATTAATTAACCTGCCTAAATCTCTGATTTTACAAATGCAAAATAAGTATAACAATGATTACATGCCCAATTGTTATGACATTTGAATGATGGTACCAAAAATTCCTTAAAATCAAATTAAAAACAAACAATTGGGCCAATAATTGCTAACAAACTAAAAAAAATTATATCTTATAGTGTTTGCAAGCTATTAAGAAATAGATTTAAAGTCTAACAAAAAAATAGATCATTGGAAAATATGCATCTGATAAGGAGTAAATATCCAAAATATCTAAGAAACTCAAACAACTCAATAGCAAGAAAATAAACAACCTGATTAAAAAACAGGCAAAGTATTTGAATTTAGGTTCCTCAAAAGAAGACATAAAAATGGTCAACAGGTATATGAAAAAAGGCTCAATATCCCTAATCATCAGAGAAATGCAAACTAAAACCACAATCAGATATCACCTCACAACTGTTGGAATGACTATTATCAAAAAGGCAAAAGATAAGTGATAGTGAAGATCCAAAGAAAAGGGAACCATTGCACAATATTGGTGGGAATGTAAATACGTACATCCATCATGAAAAAAAGTATGGAGATTTCTCAAAAAATATAATTATTACGTGATCCAACAACTAGGCATATAACCAAAGAAAATAAAATCAGTATGTCAGAGAGATATGTGCACTCCCTTGTTTATTGCAGCACCATTCACAATAGCCAAGGTATGGAATCAACCTGTATTCATTCAACCTTCAATGGATGAGGGAATATAGAAAATATGTTATATACACACACAATGGAACACTCTTCAATCATAAGAAGAAGAAAATGCTGCCATTTATGGCAACATGGATGAACCTGAAGGACACTGATGTTAAGAAAAATAAGACAGAAAGAGAAAGACAAACATCACATGATCTCACTCACATGGGATCTAAAAAAGTCAATTTCATTGAAATACAAAAATAGGATGATGATTACTCAGAGCTGATGTGGTTGGAGAAATGGAGATTGGGGGCAATGCTGATGAAAGTTGAAATTTGATTTTGGGGGTACCACCATCATTCTTCTCAGACCTGGAAACAATACAGAAATTCATATGGAATCATAAAGAAAATAGCCAAAACAATCCTCAGCAAAAGAAACAAAGGGGGAGGTATCATACTTCCAGACTTTAACCTTTATTATAAGCCTGCAATAATCAAAAAAACTTGGTATTGGTACAAGAATAGGCATATAGACAGTGGAACAGGATAGAGACTCCAGAAGCAAAACCTCAATTCCTTGAACAATTCATCTTCAACAAAGCCTCCACTAACAACCACTGGGGAGAAGAGAACTTATTCAATAAATAGTGCTGGAAAAACTTGCTGACCACATGCAGAACATTAAAACAAGACACCTATCTATCACCATACACAAAAATCAACTCTAAATGGATCAAAGACCTAAATGTAAAACTTCAAACTATAAGAACCTTAGAAAATGCAGGAGACACCCTTATGGAAATTGGAACTGGGAACCAATTCCTGATCAAAAGCCCAAGTGTCCGTGCCATAAGAGATAAGGTAGATAAGGGATCTCATCAAACTGAAAAGCTTCCGCAAAGCAAAAGAAACCATCAAGAGAGCGTGGAGACAACCCACAGACTCAGAAAAAATATTTGTCAACTGTATATCTGACAAAGGCCTAACATCTAGGATCTACAAGGAACTCAAATATGGCAGAAAAAAACCAAGCAGCCCTATTAAAAAGTAAGCAAAAGTTATGAATAGACACTTCTCAAAAGAAGACATATGAGCAGCCAACAGGTACATGAAAAAATAATCAGCCTCACTAATCATCAAATAAATGCAAATGAAAAACACACTGATATGCCACCTATCTCCAATCAGGATGGCCATCACCAATAACTCAAAAAACAACAGATGCTGCAGAAGATGTGGGGAAAAGAGAACACTTCTACACTGTTGGTGGAAATCGGTACAACCTCTGTGGAAAACAATGTGGTGATTCCTAAAAGATCTAAAAATCGACCTTCCATATGACCCAGTAATACCCCTTCTGGGAATATACCCAGTGGAATGCAAATCATTCTGCAAAAAAATACCTGCACATGCATGTTTATTGCAGCTCTATTCACAATAGCAAAAACATGTGATCAACTGTGCTGCCCATTGAAAGTAGACTGGATTAAAAAAATGTGGTGCATATACACGATGGAATATTATGCAGCCACAAAAAAGACAAACTTATAAACCTCGCAGCAATTTGGATGGATTTAAAGTCTGTAATACTCAGTGATCTATCACAGAAACAAAGAACTAAGTGCCACATTTTTCACTCATAAGCAGACCCTGAACAATTATTGTAATACTATAAGAAATAGATTGGCAGTAGTGGGAAACTGTCAGGGGAGGGAGCGGGAGTGGGGGGGCATGTTTTATCAATAAGGGTACCTGCTCTCAAACCAAGGGATGTGGGAACCAAAGTGAGGCCCAAACTTTACCCGTACAATTATCATTCGTATACCTAACTTTGAACTGTACCCTACATCTTTAAAATAAAATTTTTTTAAATTGATTTTTGATAAGATAAATAAGTTCAAAAGATCTTTTGTACAATATGATGACCATAGCTAATAACAATGTAATATATTCTTCAGAAATGCTAAGAGAAAAGATATAAAGTTTTCTTACCACAAAATTGGTAACTATGTGAAGTAATGCATGTTAATTAGATGTAGTCATTCTACAATGTATATATACTTAATAACATTATATTTTTCATATAATGACTACATACAATTTTATCTGCCAATTAAAGAGAGAAAGAAGTGAGAACTATAGCCTGGTGAAGTATATCACACTTCTTTGAGAAGTTTTATATATGACAGTTATGTGCAAATATTTTAGGCCACAAAACTATTACTCAAACCAATTACTGAGCAAAACGAAAATGTTAAAGCATGAAGTCTCTTTTATCAAGAAAAGATTTAAACATCTTGCTTTTTTGTATCATAACTGTGAAATCTATTAAATATTGTATTTTCTTTAACAAGTTCATCCCTATCTGATGAACCACCATTGGAGGTAGTAGACTTCATGGAAAGATCACTGAACATAGAGTTGAAAAATCTTTGCTGACATCCAGCTTTCATTCTTACTATTTGCCCTTAGTCAAGTGCTTAACTTCTCTGAGTTTGGGTTATAAACCGCCAAAGATTTTTAATCTTCAAGGTTATTTGTTCAAGACAACCATAAACAACTAGGTAGCTTGTGTGTTGTACAAAGGCACACATACAAGAGAAAAAATAGGCTTATTACTCAATTTGTTCTTCAATGACTAAATTGTGAGCCCTGGTGTTAGCCCCTGTCAAAAGCAGACAGGGGCATCTTTCAAAAGTGTCTTTTAGCTTATTGAGCCTTAGGGCTGAATCTGCCCAGAGAAGGTGCTTTTTCTAGTTTACTTAAAGTTTCCACATAGGGTAGCTTAGTCCTTGATTGTGAAAAAGAACAACAAAAACAACTCAGAAACAATAACTGTAAAATTCTAAGCATGTAAGTTATTAATTTTTTATAAAAGAAAAAATAGACCAAATATATGACTAGATACCTAATCATCAAAATATAAAAAAACTAAAGTCAGGGAAAGGCTTAGATTATACTAGTAAACAGACAAGTGACAATTATAATATCAATTATTAGTTTCTCATAAAGTTAGTGAATAATGAAATAATAAAACAGTATCAAGATGAGAATGTATTGAACAGAGACATTAACTACAAAAGAGTTTAACTGGTATGAACTCTCTTAAAAATATTTTTGCAAAATATATTAGAATCTTTTAAAAACATTCTAATTTAGTAAATTTCCAGAAAGGTCATACCACTGGCATTCTAGTATTCTCTTTTTATTAGGAGAATAAATAAACTCGAGGCAATCTTGCTAAGAAATTATTAAGACAGTTATATTGATGGGGTCATATAGTTAAAATAACTTCTTGCCTAGCATTCTGCAATAATGAGAGTAATTTAAATAGATGCTTTCCATTCCCTAGTACCTTTTTATGCAATAGATTTACTATGTACAAATCAATTAGGGTCTGTGAGATAGTCATGCATTTATATGTATAAAACAAACTCATGTTGTTTAGCAGATAATCAAGAGAATATTGTTCAAATATGTACTTTAAATTAGTTTACCAGATATCTAGCAAAAGGAGAAAATGTCCCTTATGTCTACCCTCATGTTCTTTTGTTTCAATATTCTCAGATAAACTTTTAATATCAGGAGTATTTGCTATTCTTCTACTTCTTCCTGGTGTAATTTCTTGTTTTATGATTTTAAAATTTAAGATTACTTTTCTAATCTCTCATTCCTTAAAGTAACCAATGATTCTTTGACTTCACCACCAATGTAATCCGCTGACTACCCCCATTCTTATATGCACAATCCACTCATATTCTTTTTCCCCTTAACTAGTTTAAATTCCATTTTACATCATTATAATAACTACATTACATGAACACAGTCCCCATGCTTCTTCTATCTCTCCACAGTTCTTTCCACTTAAATCTAATTCTCGGTTTACATTAGTTAATACTTTTGCTCATGAATGTGGTTGGAGAAAAATTCACAGCCATGTTGACAGTCTTTACTTTTAATCAATGAACTACGAACTTCAAGTCAGTACTCACTCCAGCCTGATAAGCCTACTACTACATTTCCCCCAGTGCACTTGCATTTCTGAAGCATAAAAAGTTAAACAAATGGAATTTGGAGCACAGTTTTCAAACATGTATAATTAATAAAGTTGAGTTCCTCAAAATAAAATGCTTTAAACAATGTCACATTATACAATCTAGACAGGAATTTCTACCTCTAGAGCCATTTTTTAGTAGATCCCAAGAATTCTTTATCTATATTTTTCCTATTCTTTAGTCCTTGCCCTATGTTCATAAAGATTGCTGAAATAAAGCATAAGAAAGCAGTATGATGCACTGGAAAAGAGTTTAAAAGGCTTGAATTTTGGTCTCATTTTTACTAGCATGTAGTGTTGTGACCTTAGCTTAACTCTTTAGTCCAGAGTTTTTTCCTTTGTAGAATTAAGAAAATAAGATGTCTGTAACTTAGGGATATAGTAAATATGTCATAAAATACATAAGAAAATTACTATTGAAATGTCTACCATACTCTATAAATTAAATAACTTTTTTAGTTTTTACATTACTTAAATTTTGCTGGTACTGTGTCCTTCTCATTAAGTGAAACACCCTTCCTGAGCAATCTCTAACATTTCCACAGAAGTAGCTACATGTATTTTGTGGTGATGCTCAAATCTATACCATTAGTTCAGAGCTTTTTTTACTTATAAGTGTCCCACAAAAATAAATTCAATTTCTAAGTGAATTCACTGTCTTTTCTTATTATTTTGTTACTGCAATGTATCCTTCCTGTGTATTATAAATCTCAAGAAAGAGTGTTGGGTTCTTCTCTCTCTCTCTCTCTCTCTCTCTCTCTCTCTCTCTCTCTGTTGGAGTCTCACTCTGTTGCCTGGGCTGGAGTGCATGGCATGCTCACGGCCACCACAGCCTCTACCTGCTGGGCTCAGGCAGTCCTGCCTCAGCCTTCCAACTAGCTCTTTTTTCTCTTAACCTCCATTTTCAACACATGGACAAGTTTTATCACTCCTACCTTTTTAACATCTGTGTACATCATCATTGCTTTAATCAGTCCCTCTACCTCTTTTCCTGTCTCTAGATCTTCTGTCTTGTTTTTTTTTTAAATGAGTTCCAATGTCACCAATGTAACTTTTCTAAAGTAAAAACTTATTTTTCCATTTTTTAAGGTACAATCTTCTAGAGACCTTATGGTATACAGAATGAGGTCCAGATTCATTAATTTGATATATTAATCCTTCTACAATCTATAGACTTTTCTACACTCTCATGCTCCTTCTCCCACTGTAAGCTCTGGCTACAGCGAATTTATACTTGTCTACACACATGTTAATGACCCCCAGCTTTCTTGCTTCATCAATTATATTCTCTTATCCCAGAATAACCTTTCAACTGTACCATCGTCAGCCTGTTGATTACCAGTTCATATTTCCAGGAATCATGCAAACCTTACTCCAAGAAGCCCTCTAGCACCTTCTTCCTAGATAGAACCAATCACCTTATTTTGTCTGACCTTTCTGTGCCTTATATTTGCTTCTATAACATGTCCTGAGGACTTCCGGTAAGATGGTGACAGGCCAACATGGTCTATGAAAACCTCTGCAAAGAAGAACTGCAGTCGGTCTCTGGCTCTCTCCCCAGGGACTGCGGACCCCAACATCGCAGCCTGCTCTTCACACGGAGCTCCTCCGTTGCCACCCCTGGGGCATCGCAGCAGTCTGGACAGCCACTGCAGCGCAGACAGAGCAGCCACCACCACCACCGCTGCCACCACGACCTCCGTGGCGGCCATAGCACATTGCACCACCCAGGCCAGAGGTGATCCACGACTTTAGTCCTTGAAGCCCCTGCAGGCAAGATCTACTAGGATCGTTGCCACCTCTTCTGCAACCGAGACATCCTGCCTGCCGTGGGTCCCCTTTCGTGTGCCCTGAGGCAGGCTTTCATCTCCAGCCTCTGCTGTTCCTGCCGGCCCCACACCCTCTGGGGCGAGCAGCTGAGATAGCACCACCTGCTGGCGATTTAAGGTAACAACACCAAAACAGGAGAAACAAGCTTGAAAAAACAGACACAGGCCAGAGGGGTGAATGGAGGGTGATCTGCACTGTCCTTCACAGCAGGCCAGGGGCAACTGACCCTAACTACAAACTAATTTACCAGCTTGAAAAGAAAACTAGAAATCAGAGCTGAAAGGACATTGGACTTAAACAAAAAGTCTCAGAGTGTGCTTGATTGGTTCTGTTAGTTTAATGACTTAATTCTATTCCTACTGTATAGTTTCTTTTTTTCTCTTCTTTTTCTTCTCTTTTCTTCTCTCTGTAAACTATATCTTTGTATAGAGGAACAGCACACCAATAAAGTGGTTGGTTAGCTTGTATGTTAACATCATTTTGTTTTTTTTTTTGTATGGGAGTTGGTTAGTCTATAGCTGTGGTCTGTTGTTTTTATCTGTTTCAGTATAGGTCTGTCTCTCCATCTGTTGGTACACTTGTTTGTTTCCCCCCTTACTACTCTATCTCTCCACCCCCTCTTCAACCCACTGTCTGCTCCATTCTCTTCCCTCTGCTAACCACATTTTATTTCAGGGAGTAAACCTACAACCCCACTGCATGGACAGATTCCAAGGCAGTGGGAAGTGGGTCTCAGATTATCCATACACCTGTCAGCGAATACCAGGACCTGTAGATAGATTTTGAATCACAGCTCCCCCTTAAGTAAATCTCAAAACTCCAAAAAGGACCACCACCAACCTACAGTGCAACTCCAGAATTGAACAAAGCAAGAGGGCATACATAAAGAATAGGAGATTGAACAAACAGAAGTAAAAACAATGCCTCTACCCCTGAATAACAGAATTAAAGAAGACGGTGACGTGGAGGGAAGGAAAAAGTAGGGAGGGGGAAAAAACCGCACAAATGAAGAAAAACCAAAAGAAGAGTATAGGTCTCACACAGACCCCTGGGAGAACAGACACTGAGAAAACAGATTCAGGAACACAAATAATGAAGAGCCCCCAGAATGACTGGTCACATGAAACAAACCCAGACATCAAGACATTAATGGAGAGAATTAAAAAAAATTGAGGAGAGACAAGAGGAAAATAGGAAGGAGCTGATGTCAGAAATAACAGCAGTAAAGAATACTGTGATGGAAATAAATAACAAACTAATAAGCATGAATTATAAGCATGAAAGCAGAATTAGCCAAGCAGAAGAAAGAATCTCAGAGCTCGAAGAACAACCCAAACTGTCAAAAGCATAGAAAAGAAGCTCAAAAAGACAGAACAAAACATGCAAGAGATAATGATCACTTCAAGAGACGGAACCTAAGAGTAATTGGGCTTCCGGAGGCAGAGAGAGAAACAGAGGACACACTGGAACAAACATTTCATGAAATCATGCAAGAAAACTTCCCTCATCTCATGAAGGATGAAAAAATTCAAACACAAGAGATTCAGAGAACCCCTGCAAGACAACAAATGAGAAGACCAACTCCCAGACACATAATAATTCGCCTAAACAAAGTAGCTATAAAAGAAAAAATCCTAAAGGCAGCAAGAGAAAAAGACCAGACTACCTACCAGGGAAGACCAATTAGAATAGCAGCAGATTTATCCACAGAAACCCTTCAGGCTAGGAGAGCCAGGAGCCCTATCTTCAAAGTTCTAAAAGATAAACAATTTCAACCAAGAATAACCTACCCAGCCAAACTAAGCTTCATTAATGAGGGAGAATTGAAATCTTTTCCAGATATCCAATTCCTAAGAACCTACGCTGCCACCAGACCACCTCTACAGGAAACACTTAAGAAAGTACTGAACAGAGAAGAAAAAGAAAAAAGAACAGCATTCTTCACAAGAGTACAGGCAAAAGATTAAAAGCACACATGAACCAACTCCAAAACCCAAAGAAAGACAACAAACAAACAGGAACAACAACTCTATAAGAATCTTATGACAGGGACCAACTCTTGCATTTCAATTATTAGCCTAAATGTGAATGGACTAAATGCACCACTGAAAAGACATAGAATGGCAAAATGGATAAAATATCATCAGGCAACAATCTATTGCCTTCAAGAGACTCACCTCACTAGAAAGGACACCCACAGACTCAAAGTAAGAGGATGGGAAACAAACTTTCAGGCTAATGGAATACAAAAGAAAGGAGGAGTAGTGATCTTAATTTCAAACAAAATACCCTTCAAGCTACTAAAAATCAAAAAAGATACAGAAGGCCACTACATAATGATAAATGGCTCAATCCATCAACAAGAAATATCTATCCTAAACATATATGCACCCAACATAGGTGCACCAACTTTCCTAAAGCAACTTCTAGGAAAACTAAAGAAAGATATTGACTCTAACACCATCATAACTGGGGACTTTAATACCCCACTCACAACCCTAGACAGATCATCAGGACAAAAAGTCAGCAAGGAGATCCGGAACCTCAATGTGACTTTGGACCAAATGGACTTAATTGATACCTACAGATCACTCCATCCAAAGACCACAGAATACACATTCTACTCATCACCACATGGATCGTATTCTAAGATCGACCAAATAATTGGCCATAAATCAAACACAAGCAAATTTAAAAGAACCAAAACTCTACCATGCAACTTCTCAGACCACAGTGGAATAAAAATAAACATTGACACCAACAAGGTCCCCTCAAAACCCACAAAGACATGGACAGTAAACAGCATGATGCTAAACAACTCCTGGGTCAATGACGAAATCAAAACAGAGATCAAAAGATACTTGGAAACAAGTGAAAATGAAGAAACATCTTACCAAAATCTCTGGGATGCCATAAAAGCTGTAGTAAGAGGGGAATTTATATCCCTATAAACACACATGAAAAAAATGGGAGGAACACAAATTAACAGCCTAACAAGCCACCTAAGAAAGCTGGAAAAGCAAGACCACAAAAACCGTAATTTCAGCAGAAGAATCCAGATCACCAAAATAAAAGCCCAACTTTAGAACATAGAAGACAAAAAGATAATACAAAAAATCAATGAAACAAAAAACTGGTTCTTTGAAAGGATAAATAAGATCGATGGTCCCCTAGCTAGACTGACGAAAAAAAGAGAGAACAAACCCAAATAAACACAATCAGAAACACAAAATATGAAGTCACATCTGACCCTGAAGAAATACAAAAGATCATTGGAGACTACTACATACACTTGTATGGAAACAAACTTGAAAACCTTAAGGAAATGGAGTACTTTCTGACATCACACAACCTACCTAGGTTGGAACAAGAAGAAATTGAGACCCTAAATAGACCAACAACAATCAAGGAAATTGATTATGTAATAAGAAAACTACCTACCAAAAAGAGCCCTGGTCCAGATGGCTTTCCAGCAGAATTCTACAAGACATTTAAGGAGGAGCTGATACCAATCCCACTGAAGGTATTCCAGGTGATTGAAAAAGATGGAACTCTCCCCAAATCATTTTACGAAGCCAACATCACATTGATACCCAAGCCAGGTAAAGATCCAACAAAGAAAGAGAACTACAGGCCAATATCTTTGATGAACATAGATGCTAAAATTCTCAACAAGATCTTAGCAAACTGGATTCAACAATACATCTCAAAAATCATCCATCATGACCAAGTAGGCTTAATTCCTGGGATGCAAGACTGGTTCAGCATTTGTAAAACCATAAATGTAATTAAATACATCAACAGATGTCAAAACAAAAACCACATGATTATATCATTAGATGCAGAAAAGGCTTTTTATAAAATCCAGCACCACTTCTTGATAAAAACCCTTGAACATCTAGGCATAGGTGGAACATACCTCAAAATAGTAAAAGTCATCTATGAGAAATCCACAGCTAGCATACTCCTAAATGGACAAAAATTGAAACCATTTCCCCTGAAAACTGGAACAAGACAAGGATGCCCACTCTCACCCCTCCTGTTCAACATAGCATTGGAGGTCCTGGTTCGAGCAATCAGAGAAGAGAAGGCAATCAGGGGTATCCAAATAGGAAAAGAGGAAGTCAAGTTATCTCTCTTTGCAGATGATATGACTGTGTACCTTGAAAACCCAAGAGAATCTGTCAAAAATCTCCTTACACTGATAAAGCCCTTTGGCAAAGTCTCAGGATACAAAATAAATGTGCAAAAGACAATCGCATTTCTTTACACCAATAATAAACAGAAACCCAAACAAAAAACACAATTCCATTCACAGTAGCCACAAAAAAAGAGAAATACCTTGGCATCTTCCTAACCAGATATGTGAAAGACCTTTACAATGAAAACTACAAAACACTACTCAAAGACATCAAAGATGACACAAACAAGTGGAAAAATATCCCATGCTCATGGATTGGAAGAATCAACATTGTGAAAATGTCCATCTCACCTAAGGCAATCCACAAATTCAATGCAATACCCATCAAATTACCAGCAACATTCTTCTCAGAACTAGAAAACCAATACAGGAATTCATATGGAAGCACAAACGTCCAAGAATAGCCAGAACAATCCTCAGCAAAAAAAGCAAAACAGGTGGTATCACATTACCAGACTTCAAACTTTACTATAAAGCTACAATCATCAAAACAGCTTGGTTTGGTATAAGAACAGTCATATAGATCAATGGAATAGAATTGAGATTCCAGAAGCAAAACCTCAATTTCTCAACCAACTCATCTTTGACAAAGCCTCCACCATGTACCGCTGGGGAGAGGAGAACCTATTCAGTAAATGGTGCTGGGAAAACTGGCTGACCACATGCAGAAGATTGAAACAGGACCCCTATCTATCTCCATGCACAAAGGTTAACTCCAAATGGATCAGAGACCTGAATGTAAAACCTCAAACCATAAGAACCTTAGAAAATGAAGGACATACCCTCATGAAAATTGGAACTGGCATCCAATTTCTGAGCAAAACCCGAAACCCACAGGCCATAAGAGAGAAGACAAGTGGGACCTTATTAAACTGACAAGCTTCTGCAAAGCCAAAGAAACCACCAAGAGAGCAGGGAGACAGCCTACAGACTAGGAAAAAGTATTTGCCAACACCAGATCTGACAAAGACTTAACATCTTGGATCTACAAGGAACTCAAACATGCTGAAAAGAAAAAACAAACAACCCCATTATAAAATGGACAAAAGACATGAACAGACACTTCACAAAGGAAGACATTCGAGCAGCCAACAGACACATGAAGAAATGTTCAACCTCACTAATCATCAGGGAGATGCAAATCAAAACCACACTGAGATACCACCTAACTCCAGTCAGAATGGCAATTATCAACAACTCGAAAAATAACAGCTGCTGGAGAGGGTATGGAGAAAAGGGAACACTTCTACACTGTTGGTGGGAGTGTAAACTAGTGCAACCTCTATGGAAAGCAGTGTGGCGATTCCTAAAAGCTCTAAATATCAACCTCCCATATGACCCCGCAATCCCCCTACTGGGAATATATCCTGAAGAACTCAAATCACTCTATAAAAAGATACCAGCACACATATGTTTATCGCAGCATTGTTCACAATAGCAAGAACCTGGAAGCCACCATGCTGCCCATCAAAAGAGGACTGGATTAAAAAATGTGGTACATATACACAATGGAATACTACACAGCCATAAAAAGGAACAAAATCATGAATTTTGCAGCAACCTGGGTGGAACTAGAGTCTATAATACTGAGTGACCTCTCACAAAAACAAAGATCCGAGTATCACATGTTCTCACTCATATAATGGACCTTCAGCATCCCATGTAATACTATAAGAAAATGACTGACAGTGGTGGGAAACTACGGGTGGGGAGGGAGACGAGATCAATGGCAACAAATATCTGTCTGGGGATGGGGAAACACCTCTTATCAATACGGTGCCTGAATGAAACGTACTTGTATGCCTAACCCTTTACTGTACCCCACAACACCATAATAAAAAATATTGATTAATTTAAAAAAAAAGATTACCTGAAAAGTAGAAACATTCTCACCAGCAGTAATAGAAGCTAAAAAAGATATTATAATGCTATCTTTAAAGTGCTCCTAAAAACAATAAATGTATTTGTTGTGATCCT
Source organism: Cephalopachus bancanus (assembly GCA_027257055.1). Taxonomy (NCBI): domain Eukaryota; kingdom Metazoa; phylum Chordata; class Mammalia; order Primates; family Tarsiidae; genus Cephalopachus; species Cephalopachus bancanus. The sequence continues at coordinate 10,937,161 of JAPVLO010000093.1, forward strand.
AAAAAAAAAAAAAAAAATATCCTGAAACTCTCAGCTCATTTATGTGTTTATATGGTTGACTCCATTTCTGCATTTCAAGTTCCTTATTTGTTAAAGGCAACAATTGTATCTAATTCCTCATAGTGTACTGAAAGTCTGTATCAGTCAGTTAAGGAGACAGATACCACAATCAAAGTTTGTAATTTGATGAAGGTTAAAAATTATTTCAGAAGGCAGACAGGAATTTGAGAAACCAATATGGGGTAAGACTGAAGTAGAAAGTTGACAAAGAGGAAAGCCATACAGAAGGGTAAGGGAAGAGAGTAATTATAAAACCCAGAGAGAAGATGGTTTCCTGGGATCTAAGAGCTGTGGCTTTTTCTATAGGGAAGCTGCCAACCTGAACTAAACTCTGTTGAGAAAGAAATTAGGGCAATTCACCCCTGCTTCAGTGTTCTCCCTTCCTGCCAGTGTCTCCCCTATCCTGTATCCAATCCAGAAGCTGGAAGGAAATGCACATAGGCCACTGATATAGTTTTCACAGTTAGCTTCTAGGATCCTAGAACACACTGGGACAAAAAAGGAAATAAGAAAGTACAGAATCTAAAGGAGTTGACAAATCCTAATTGCTTAAAAGTTGTAGGATGAATGAAAATTCATTGAATGATTATCCATGTGCCTTTGAAACCTGTACAAAATTGACTGTAAAGAGTTAAACACAAATGCTCTGAAATAGCATTTCTGCCAGCTTTATACAGGATTATGTTGTGCAGCCACTTAGCTGCTTCAGCAGAGAAATGTTTTAAAGGGAAAGAACAGGAAGCAATGGAGAAAAAGGTTTTGCCATATTTCCTGGGGAAGAAATGTATTCCTGGTGGTATTACCCAGAAGGTGGTCTTTTCTGACAAAATGGTGATATTTATGGAGGATAGATGGTAAAAAAAAAAAAAAAAAATTAGGAAGGCCTGCATACAAACATAAATAAACAAGAAGGTATAATAAGAAAGAGTCTAAATTAGAATGCCAACAACACAGGGTTAAAGAGAAGTCATTTTCAGTGACAGGTGGAGAAAAGCAACAGCAGCATGACTAGAAAGGAAGAAGAAAGTGAAGAAATAAAATGAGATAATAAGGATTTACTGCAAGGAAAACAGGCAGTAGTATCAGTAAGAAAATGAGATATCTGCAGAAGGAATCTGTAAATCTCCCACAAAACTCGTAACAACTGTGAGAGCCTTGGAATAGCATGTCTGCCAGCTTGGAAAGATTGTCTAAGAAATGACAGCTTGCTCACCCAGCAGAATCTGCAAGGACAATGTAGGCTCTTCAGGAAAACAAGGAAATAAGACCAATGTAAGAAAAGAAATGACTTGGGACCCACAGTGTTCAAATCTAGACTAATAAATTCCTAACAGTTAGTGATGTCTTTCATTAACTGTACATGCACAAATTAATTCTTCGCTAAACTGATTATCATTTTAACATTCTGTGTATGTGGAACCAGTTTCAAAAAAATCAAATAGTCTAAGCTTCTAATCATGGGGTGTCAAAATATGCTAGCCAGGTATTGTCTATGAAACAAATGCATGACTTCATAGGATCTAGGAAGGAAAGAGTATGTGAAGCAGTGTGACACAGCACTCAAAAATGCAAACTTCAATATCAGATATACCTTTATGTCAATTCTTTATGTCTACCTCCTAGCAGTTATGTTAACTTTGCTTCAATCTTAGGTACTCTTCTGTAAAATGAGGATAATGCTAGCCCTCTCTTCAAAGGTTTCTTATGAGAATTAGAAGAGTGATGACATTTTAAATTACACATAGTTAATGCATATGAACATAATGCCTGACATACATTATGTGCTCAAATCCTTAATTATTATTATTTCTAATGTAGCCTACTTTTAATTTTATTTGCATGAGGTTGAAAAAAATATTAAAAAGTTATTATATATTGAGGATTGTAAAATATTATACAAATTTAAGATACTTTTACATATCACTGCTTATGACATGGGGGTGATCTAAAAGATTTGGTGATGATGATAATTCTTAGCACATAAAGATACCATATCTGCATTGGATTGTTGGATCATTACATAGCATTATAATTATAGTGATAGATAAAGGCAAGATATTATTCTGTGATTTAACTACATACTAGTCAAACCATTAATGTTATAATGTGTCCAGTTATCATAGTTTTTTAAATTATAGTTTTCTTGGATTATATGGTTTGAAAAATAAAATATATTTTTCTTGGATTATATGGTTTCAAAAATAAAATATAAAAAAAAATTACCTTGTTGCATCACCTAAAACACTGTCTCAAGAATTATTCCACTTTGCAAAGTTACTTTAAGGTCTTAAACACATAGTGAATGTTTAATGGATTTTAAAATTATGTGAGTAAACAGGTGAGTCTTGTTTTGATCAAAATTATGGTACAAGTTAGAAATCAAATACATGGAAATAAAATCTTGGTGATTAATTATTTTTAACTAGATGAAAGTCTTTGTGAATATAACTAATGCACCTAACTGAATAATGAACAGATTTTGAATATCAAATTAATTAGTTTGAGCTGAGAAAAAATTGTAACACATTCGGCATTCCTATATTATACCACATCCCAATTACCTCCTCCAACAATTGAAAATGAAAGTTAAGCCAAAATCTATTCTTGCTTAAAAAAATACTTATGACTGTGGAATTTGTTTGCTTTAACTTCAAATGGTATGATTTTTAAAAATTTAAATCATTGAGCTTTTTACTACATTTATCTCTTTTTACTCTAAAGTAATTGTTGAAAATGTTTGAGATATCTCCCTGTTTTCATCAGAAAAAAAGCAAAGGAATGAAGTAAATCTGGACTACTTAAGTAGAAGTCATTGAGGCTGACTCAAAAAACTAGTCATGACTCCTTGGTGATTTTTGTAGTCCTTGCAACAATACAAACTTGTAAAACATGAAGAGGTCAAATAGTTAAGTTATTTTACTATAGAACTGAACAGTATGTGTTTTGTTTCTAGAATATCTACAAAGTTAAATCAAAGCCATCCTTTTGCCCCAGCATCCCTGAATAAAATGACACACTACATTCTCTCTTCACTGTTATTTACTATGGCAGTGACATTACTTTTGAATTTGAGTAGGAGGGAAGCCAAATGGATATGTTATTTTAAAAGACCCCCCAAGTGATTTTATTAAGTTTTTCTAAGAGAATATTCACTTCTTCCTACTGTTTCCTCTCTGAGAATTTCTGAATGAGAAACAAGGATCACAATGATGTTAAATGGGAAGTACTTCTTTTGAAAAGCTGTATAAACACACATACACACATATATAAACACACATACAGAAATGCTATTTAATCTTCAAAAGCTAAAATTTACTGAGCACTTACTTTGTTAGACATACTTTTGAACACATTAAATGTACTATCTCATTTAAACCTCAAAACAGCACTAATAGAGCAGTATGATTGCCAATTTTACAGATGAAGTGCCTAGACACAGAGGTTAAAATACTTAACTAATATTAATAATAAGTAATATAATTAATGACTTTCTCTAATATTGTAAAGCAGGTTAGTTGTAGAGACTAAGTTGCCTGGCTCTGGAGTTCGCACTCTAAACCATGATGCTATGTTACAAAGAAAAAGTATTTTGGCTAAAATATAAACAAATCTGATTTACTTACATAAAATACATGATTTTGTCACTAAATACCACTCTGTTCCTGTTTGTGCCGCTGAGCCTACCTTTCTACTTTTTATTCATTTGTCCAACTTCTATCCTTTCTATAGGACTCACCTTGGTCACAGCCTCCTTCAAGACTTTCTTGGAATAAACAGAAGACTCTGGACTCCCAAGTAAGTCTAGGCATAACTCCATCAGAGTTTTTTTATTCACTTCTTCTTACAACAAAGTTATCATAGCCACCATGTGTCAGGCTTTGTGCTAGGCATATATATCATTTAAATTGTTTGTTTAAAAAAAATCTCTATTTTTGATGACAATCCCTTATCCAATTTTGCATCTCCTGCATTTGGCAAGTGGTTGGCACATAGTCTGCTTATTATTTTTTACACTGAAACAAAGATTAATATGTTGTCTCTAGTTACATCAATACCAATGATCCATAGTAATAGATAAGGCCTTTTTAGAATACCAAGAAAAAGCAGGTAGACATTTAAATAGAATTGTAAGCCTGTGCTATAGCCAGCTTTCTGTAATTTGTTTAATTAATATTTTCAACATTTTTAAATACTTCTATGTGTCAAACATTATGTAAGGCACTGAAGAGAAGATAGGGTCCAAAAATGGATAAAGTTTATTCCCAGACCAAAGGGGGTATATAGTCTAGTGGGGGAAATAGGGCATGTACTAGGCCATTTAAAATGAGTGTGATGAAGAACACCATAAGAAAGTTAGAAGAAGAAAACACTTTGGACTGGAGTGACTGAAGAGTGCCTCCAAGAAAAGAAGGCATAGAATTGCAGCTAGAATATACATAACTCTAATGGGTGGCAAAGGGAACTTCAGGAATAGAAAAGAGCCTAAACAGAAGCATTGTAGAGGAATAATATTTTGAGATATTAACTAAGATTTTCCTCCTGAAATGTATTTCCTTTGATGATTTGTCCCCTTGCCTATCCCCTCTCTCACATTAGGAGATAGGTAAGTTATCACAATATGCAAAGAAAAACTTTTTGATTTTTAAAACTAAAGCTTTTAAATCTCAAAAGGCAGGGCATTTACAGTGGAAGAAGCGAAGCCCTGAACCATTAAAGGCATAAAGTTTATGCCATAAACAAGGAATAAAGAACCAGACCTCCCTACTCAGACGACATAAAGATCCCACTGACTGAGGAGGATGGAAATAACTCAGAAAGAAGCTAGGGCTTAGATGCCAGTAGATTCCTGAAAACTACCCTGAATTCTGCTCTACTCTAACTTTGGAAGGTATAATTAAACCCTCAGATAAGCTTGAAATACTAAAAACTGGATGGGTCTCATTCAAACCCAAGAATAAGAACAGTAAGAGCTAGCCTTAATCAAATACTTAATAGAACCAGGCATTATTCTTACCAAATTTAATTTGAGTACTAACCAGATTATAACAGACTTACAATCATAGTATAACTATTTTACAAATGACAAAATTAGGTCACAGAGGAGTTAGGTAATTTGCATAGTCACTCATTTAGAAATGGCAGAATGGATACTTGGACACCTGTAATCTGATTCTAGATAATGAATGGGCCAAGGGATACTTCTCCTCCTTTCTCTGAAGGTTTACTGAGAATGAGTTGACAATAGACAGATTCATAGAAGAAAAAGTCATACATAATTTATTTAATGCGGACAAATATAAAGCTATACATAAAGTATAAGACTTGAAGAGGGGCCAGAAGGCTGAGGTTCTAAAAATCTCTATTAGCCGGGCTCGGTGGCTCAGCCTGTAATCCCGCGCCTTTGGGAGGCTGAGGTGAGTGGATTGCCTGAGCCCGCGGGTTCGAAACCCGCCTGGGCAGCGAGACCTCATCTCTACAATAAATCAAAAAAAAAAAAATCAGCTGGGCGTGGTAGCGCATGCCTGTAATTCCGGCTACTTGGAAGGCTGAGGCGGAAGGATCGCCAGAGCCCAGCAGGTTGAGGCTGCGGTGGCCGGGAGCGGCCACTGCACTCCAGTCTGGGCGACAGAGTGAGACTCCAACTCAAAAAAAATAAAAAATAAAAAAAATAAAAATCTCTATGTAGACCAGGCGAGGTGGTGCATACCTATAATCCCAACACTTTGGAAGGCTGAGGTGAGATTTCCTGAGCCCACGAGTTTGAGTCCAGCCTGGGCAACTTGGAGAGACCTTATCTCTACAATAAATGAATTTTTAAAAAAAAATTAGCCAGGCTTGGTGGTATGAGCCTATAGTTACAGCTATTTGAAAGGCTGAGGTGGAAGGATTGCCTGAAACCAGCAGGTCGAGGTGACTGTGATTATGCTACTGCATTCCAGCCTGGGTGACAAAGTGAGAATCCAACTCAAAAAAAAAAAAAAAAATTCTCTATATGTAGGGGAGATGCATGGAACCAAAAGGCAGACATTGTAGTAAATAATTCTCTTTAGAAACTTGACAGGACTGACAAGGAAGGTGAGCAGTGGAACTGCACTGGAACAAATGTTGATGCTATTATGCAGATAACATTTCTTAGTTTCTGGGAGCTGAAACATAGATGAAAAGTCCATCTGGATGTGGTGATGACTTTTAGTTATCTTCTCTTCTCCAGTGGTTAACCATTCCTGTTTTTTGTTTGTTTATACAATTTTTAGAGATGTAGTCTTAAGACAGTTGCATTTAGTTTTTGTGGAAAGAGATTTTTCACATCAGATAAGGAAATTACAGAGAAAGTCCATTCTGGTGCTTTGGAAAAGTAAGAGCGAGACCTTGAAGCTGCTTCTTTAATTCAGCATGCCGAAGCACAATATTTTGGAATATTGTTTTCTGAGCCATAATAGGAGTGCTCAAAATTATTGTGCTACTTGAGGAAGATACAGAACTATTGTGATTTGGTTTTTAACACCAGCTAGGATTAAAGATCAATGTGAAAACAAGTTCATTTACAGGAAAAGAAGGCAGGTTACATTTTTTTAGTAGCTGAACTGTGGACATATTCATAATGATAGCTTTTATGTGAATGATTTATTTTAATCTCTCCAAATGACTCAATGAGTACATTATTAATTTAAATATAAAAAAAGATCATATATATTAACTTGTACAAGATTTCATAGTTAGTAGTTAGCCCAGAAGTATCTGAACTCAAGCAATTTGACTCCTAAATTCATTTCTCAATCTTTATGTCATCAGTGTGTTCAGAAAATGGCAATTGTGGAGTATGTGAAAGTGTGATGCTTAAACTTCCTGCTATGGGGACACGACAGACTGATGGCCCCAACTACTGCTCCTTTAGGTCAACCTCTGCATTCATTTTAATTCTATACTTTGTCTTGGTTGCTCCCATCCAATGACTGAGCATGACAGAGCAACATGTGGAACTTTTTAATGCAAATTTTTGCCCAAGGAGGATCTCCATTGGTCTAAGTAAATCTTTATTGAACTGTGCTGTGGTCTGAGACTCTTCCTACCTAGGTCCCCTTTCTTCTCTTTCTTTTATCACAGCTGTCAGACTTTCATCATGGTCTGAAGCCTACCCTCACTTTCTGCTGCTTCTTTCCTCAGTATATCTCTTATATGCTCAAACCTTTTTTGACCTCTGCTTCTCTGTGGACCCCAATTAATGTCAGCAGTGGAGAGATGAGAGTAATATGAAAAAAAAGGGGGTAGATGGGAATTTGGTTGCAGCTGCTTACATGGATCAGCCCAACCATTCATTCTGAGTGAAAGGTAAATCACAAAGAGTCCCTGGCACAAGGCCCAACTGCTAAAGATTTCACTGGGTAGTCATCTGCATTGCATATATAATGGTTCAGACATTTGAAAGATAGTGGGGTAGGCTGGTTAATCTAAAGTGTATTGATGTTGACACCATGCAGAGAGTGAGAACCACTAGCAAGTAGTTAATAAACGTAAAAACCAGAAGGAGTCTTGATAACCAACAAAAAGCCCTCATCTCCTGGAATAGAAAAGCAGCATACCTAAGTAGAAGACCAAAAATCTGATGGAATCAAAGAGCTCCAGAGATCTTAGAATGCTCAGTAAAGGCAGATCTGTTATACTAGACTCAGAGCTTTGGTTTGCAAAACTTGAGATTTTGAAATATGGAATGGGGACACAGATGGGTGCCCTTGAGCATGTTGGTTTTGCACAATTCTCTGATCCTTCACAACATGCAGAGGAGACCTACAGCATTCCTTCATGTTAGAAGAGGCAGCAGAGGCCATTACTCTGCAAGGCAACCAATAGGTGCTCCCCTCAGGACCAAATCCCACCTTCTCACCTAACTTCTGAGACCACAACAAAGTTAAATTCAGCATTGCCCAGTTAGGTGCTATGGGGCTTGATAAGAGAGGCAAAAGATTACAGTCCAATGACTTGCAAAAATCTGGTGAGCATGTATCGGTAACAGCCTGGGAACTAACTGGATTTGGATTCGGAGAGTGCACAATCAAAAGAGCCAGAAAGTAGGACTGCATAAGGAAGAATTAATTGACTTGGTGACTCATTCTCCAGACTTAACTTTCTCCAGATTTAGCATCTTGACAAAGGACCTCAGGAAACGGCCAAACTTGTTGTTTGCATGGATCATCTTAGGCAGCTCTCTCTTGAAACTGTGCTGCAATCTAAAACTTATCCTACTCAGTCATTTTTCCTGAATTCTCTCCTCACACAGATGTCAGTCATCCATCGCAGTCTGAGACTCTCGCCACCTTCTACTCCTCCTGCAATAGATCTCTCACATCTTTTATACTGTTCTATTACCTGCTTCTAGGTGGCCCTACATGAATACAAGAAAGTAAACACACACATAGGTTCTACAGGAGCCAAAATAGGAAATGAAGCCGAAAACTACAGTTCAGATCTAATAGTACACCTTAAAATCCATGCTGAGAAATCATATCTTAACTGAAAGAGGAAACTGGTGAAATTTATAGTTGGTATTTAACATACACAAAATTTGTTATTGGTGTAATAATTTTAGATTGAGGCTAGGGGCAGAGGGATTAGAAATCAAACATCCAACCCGGCCTCGGTGGCTCAGCCTGTAATCCCGTGCTTTTGGGAGGCTGAGGTGAGTGAATTGCCTGAGCCCGCGGGTTTGACACCCGCCTGGGCAGTGAGACCTCATCTCTACAATAAATCAAAAATTCAGCCGGACGTGGTAGCGTGCGCCTATAATTCTGGCTACTCGGAAGGCTGAGGCAGAAGGATCGCCAGAGCCCAGCAGGTCGAGGCTGCGGTGACTGGGAGTGGCCACTGCACTCCAGTCTGGGCGACAGAGTGAGACTCCAACTCAAAAAAAAAAAAAAAAAAAAAGAAATCAAGCATCTGAAAGTTGTCTGCAATTTAAAAAATTTGAAATATAATGCAAACATCTTTTGCATAGATGTGTGAGATAGCTACATGAAAATGCTCGACTAAGCAGTGGCACATAAAAAGCTCAATAAGTTTTTTTGTTTTTGTTTTTGAGTCAGCGTCTTTTTTGCTCAGGCTGGAGTGCAGCGCAGCCTTGACCTGCTGGGCTCACACGATCCTTCCACCTCAGTCTTCCAAGTAGCTGGAACTACAGGCTTGTGCCAACACGCCCATCTAATTTTTTGATTTATTGTAGAGATGAAGTCTTGCCATGTTGCCCAGACTGGTATCGAATCCCAAAGTGCTGGGATTAGAGGAGTAAGCAACGGTGCCCGGCCTATGTCTTTTTTTGTTGTTTTTTCTTTGTTTCTTGGAGCAGTTTGGGAAACCTGAAGTCCTAGTTAGTAGGTTCTGTCATTTACCTAATCAGCAGTGCTCTGGTGAAATAAGAGATTGGACAAGGGTCCATTTAAGTTAAGAAAATGTTACCTGATTATATACAAAGGTCAACACATTTGCAAATGAATGTTCTGCCAGCACAGAGCTGTTGATGTCTGATGAAATATCATTCAGTTATAATTAAAGAAGTACTATTTGCCACTGGATAAAAAAGTATCTCCTTGACCGAAGTCAGAGTAGGAGGAAGATTTCACTAGGATAGGCTTCTTTCAAAGTTGTTAAAGTTTGTTCCGTTTAGTTTAGTTTTCTTCCCTATTTTCCATTTCTTGGAATATTTTCATACTTACAAAATAGAAAATTTTAAAATATATTAATCATTGTTTTTAAAAAGTGAAATAAATTGAAATCAAGTTGTACTGACACTAGCAACTTCTAAGATAGCTGAAGCTTATTCAAATGTATGCTTGTTTATGGTCTATTTTTTTTAATGGAATCTTTTGAGAAATGTAGTTTGTTATGTAATTATTTAAGTTTGTGACATTTGCTTTTTGCGACATTGACCCTAAAAAGTTACCTTTTAAGGAAAAAATAAAGTACTCAACCCACGTAGGTGACTTTCTCATCCCAAAGAAGAGGCATGCACATAAGCAATTAAACATTAAATTATGCTAAGTTTTATGGACCGATACAAATAGCAATAGCTATATTTGAACTTTCCACTATCAAATGTTGAAAGAATTATTTATGTAAACGAATCAGTTAGACTTTTTAATATGTAAATGTATTAATTTATCGATTCTATAAATGTAAATCTTGATTTTAGAATAACACTTCTTTTTTTAAAAAAAGCTCAGTGTTAAACCGGGCTCGGTGACTCAGCCTGTAATCCCGCGCCTTTGGGAGGCTGAGGTGAGTGGATTGCCTGAGACCGCAGGTTCGAGACTCGCCTGGGCAGAGACCTCATCTCTACAATAAATCAAAAAATCAGCCAGGCGTGGTAGCACATGCCTGTAATTCCAGCTACTTGGAAGGCTGAGGCGGAAGGATTGCAGGAGGCCAGCAGGCGAGGCTGCGGTGGCCGGGAGCGGCCACTGCACTCCAGTCTGGGCGACAGAGTGAGACTCCAACTCAAAAAAAACCCCAAAAAACTCAGTGTTTATATAATGTGTGTGTGCACACCTGTGTGTGTATTCTACTAATGACTTAAAAATTATAAATAATTTGAAAATTCGTAAATATGGATATAGACACAGTATGAAGTCTCACCATTTTAAACACTATGTTTTATTTCCATTGAAAGTATTTGTTTTCATAAGTAAAAGAAAGCATAAATTTCCTACAAGTATACTTAAATGCTATGCTAGATTGTATAACAATGTCCTCTGGATCAAAATTTCTTGTTGTTATCTATAATAAAGTTCTACTATTTTATTCAAAAAAAGTGCCTTACTGTTTACATATAAAGAGAAATCTAATTCAGAATTTTATAAATTATTATTTTTAGCATTAGCTGTTTAAGGTGTTTTATTTTTATACATACATATTTTATTTTATCCACATTAATATAAAAGGCCAAATTATCTAAAACTATTATATTATCTAAAATTTTACAGCTCCTCTATTCTCAATTGGAAAGCAAGAAAAAAAAAACATTTATATGTGCACAAGAGCCACATGTTCATAGAGCAAACATGCACTTTTTGTTACTTCAAGAATTTTTTAATGTTAAATAGTTACATGTTGGGGAAGAGAGTATGGATTCAAACACTTGGTAATACTGCTTTGTTTCTAACAATATCATAAGCCCCACTTACTGTGTAGTCGCTCCCGTCTTCTCTTATTAAGAAATTTAAGTGTCGGTAACATTGTGACTTTTTCTTTCTCTATGTGGTGAACAAGTCCTGGCTTTACTTGACCTGCATCTGTTCCTCCTGACGGTGATAATGACTTCATTTTTTTCTCCACACATTGAACCTACCTTCTTCTCAATCCTGGTGGTCAGGTGGGCTGATTTCACACTCCTGTTTTTGGAGAGGAGAGGGAGTACACATTCCATTTGCCTGTCCTGATTGTTATATGTATTATGTCTTCTTGGATCAGTGATTCAGGGACAGGTACAAAATACATGATGAGCCAAACCACTAGGATCTCTCTCTTGCTCTCTCTCTGTCTCTCTTCTCTCTTTCTCAGAAACCACTAGAAAAACAGAAACACTCTTTTTTACTAAGTTGCCAAAATGCAATATCCTATCACTAGAACTGCTGGTGACCATGTTGCCACCAAAAGCGAGAACCTGCCTAAAATTGATACTAAAAAGAATAAAGCCTAGATGGGGGCAGAGGGAAAGACACCCGACAACATATCTTAAACACTCAGATTCAGCCATGCCTATTCCTGGGCTTTTCAGTTACACAGGTCAATAAATTCTTATTATTCATTCGGGCAATTTAGATTGAAGTTTTGTCAGCTGTTACTTAAATAAGTCATTTAAATTAGGTTCATCTGAGAAGAAGAGAGAAAAGACAAGGAAATGATACCTAAACAAACTTCCGTGGAACTATAGCCAACTCTAGTAGTTTATTTATATGATAAAGAAGCATCAAGTCAAATGCTTTTCTTGCTGCTTTGTGGTTCAGTGGAAACTGACAGCTGTCAGTCAAACAAGTCACACATGCCTGAAAAACCAAATATTAAGTAAAGGGGACCTGAACTGGTTTTTCTAAGGAGAGTCTGACATCTGCCTTTTAAGTTAGAACAATGCCATTCAAACACTTAAAGATGTTTTTCCATTTTATACATGTGAGTTCACTGTACCCATTCTTTCATATCAAATATTATATGCTATCACCTTACTTTTCCGAATCTTCTCTTATTTCCTTTCCTATTCAGTTGGGATGATTTCTATTGATCTTTCTTGATGTTCGTTGATTCTTCTTTCCTCAACTGTGTCAAATCTACTGATGAGCCCATTGAAAGTATTCTTAATGTGTGTTTCATCTCTTGTATTTCTGTCTGATCCTTCTTCATAGTTTCCACCTCTCTGCTGAAAGCAACACTAATCAGGACTTGTATGTTGCCCTTTTTTTTTTTTTTTTTTGAGTCAGAAACTCTGTCGCCCAGGTTGGAGTGCAGTGGCATGCTCACGGCCACCCTAGCATCAACCCGCTGGGTTCAGGTAATCCTTCAGTCTCAGTCTTCCAAGTAGCCAGAACTATAGGTATGTGCTACTATGCCCAGGTAATTTTTTTATATATTGTAGAGATGTGGTCTCACCAAATTGCCTAGGCTGGTCTTGAACCCCTGGGCTCAGGCAATCCTCTTGCTTTGGCCTCCTAAAATGCTGGGATTACAGACTTGAGCCACCATGTCCAGCCCCACCTTTTCAATTACAGTCAATGTCTAGTTACATTGTGACTCTTCTCTCTACAGGTTCCTCTCCTTAGATTTGGGGTTAGTTGGTTGTCATGTGACATCAGCACCCTGATAGGCACAAGAAAAATCATGAACTTGCTGTTTGTCTAGGTTTTTTCATTGTAAAGTAGAAAATGATAGTCGCCAGGCTGTGTGGCTCAGCCTGTAATCCCGCACCTTTGGGAGGCTGAGGTGAGTGAATTACCTGAGCCCGCAGGTTCGAGACCCACCTGGGCAGGGAGACCTTATCTCTACAATAAATCAAAAAACCAGCTGGGTGTGGTAGAGTCTCACTCTGTCGCCCAGACTGGAGGGCAGTGACTGCTCTCAGCCACCGCAGCCTCGACCTGCTGGGCTCCGGCGATCCTTCCGCCTCAGCCTTCCAAGTAGCCGGAATTACAGGTGTGTGCTACCACGCCCGGCTAATTTTTTTATTTTTTGTAGAGATGAGGTCTCGCCTGCCCAGGCGGGTCTCGAACTCGCGGGCTCAGGTTTACTCATTTAAATCATATATATAATTTTATTAATTGGTAAAATCATAGCATAAAATGGGAAAATGACTTTGCTGTTCCAGAAACAATAAATAAGAATTTTCTCATGAGTATAAAGTAACTGAGCTCAGGATAAAAAACATTAAAGTGTGCTGAAACTAGTAAACCTTTGCCTTCAATTGTACTCATTGGGCCGAATCAAGTGAAATGCAGGTTCACTGACAAGGCAGCAAGTACAATGAAAGAATCTGGGTGAAGTGCATGTTAAAATCCATGGTTAAAGTCTGATTTGTATTTTAGGATTTTGTGCTTCTTTGCAAATTAACCCTTTCATATATAAATATATTGCTCATCTTCTACAAAATCAACATTCGCACACATGGTGTGCCATAAAATAATAGAATTTTTCTGGAAAGTCTATCAAAGTCACTGTAAATTGTTTTCCTCATCCCAGAAAGTGTTGTGCTCATTTAGACCCAATCATAGATATAATGGTACTGAGTATGTCTTTGTGTGTGTTTATGTATATACATAACTAATTAATAAAAATAGATCTTTCAAGTTAACCAAATAGAGTTATCACACAATTATACAGAAATTAATGATACTATTAGAATGCCAGCTAGGATCTCAGTTTTTCTCTCTCCTTCCTCCTGCTGCTTCCTTACCTATTAACCCTTCAATATAACATGATGTAGCAGCTATTTAATGTAAATTCTCTATTTTTCTTTGTCACTCCTTCCTCCCTCTTTTCTTTCCTCTTTTTCCCTTATTTTTCTTTCTTTCTTTTTACTTTCTTTTAGTTCTTTTCCTTTCATTCAGTTTTTTCCTGCCCGCTATTTGTTTTCTATTTCTAATAATCAAACCTTAATTTTTTCCTACAGCACCACTTGTCTTTCATTCTCAGTAAATGTGGTAGGAAGAGGCATTATCATGACCTTGATTTTAAAGGTAGCCCAAAATATTTGCTTATCCTTCCTTACAGCTGGTTATCGATTGGGCACATGATTCAATTCAGGCCAATTGGCAATTGGATCTACCAAGAATTAATTCTGAAAATTTTGCAGAATTTGTCAGGAAAGAAACTTTTCTATACAGTGATTTCTAGCAATGGAAAAATAAACATTGGAAGCACCAAAGGCCATAATAGACACAGGATAAAACTTCAGAATAAAGCTAGCTGGGAGTACTGTAGAGACAAAGAGAACAGCATAAAAAGCATGATTTTTGATTTAGCCTCTCCTCAGGACTTTTAGTCATCTGAGAGATATTCCTCTTTTATTGTTTAATCCATTATGGGTAGTTATACATTCTACCTTTTTAACAAAATAACTGACTATGAAATAAAAGATTCTAAACAGCTCTATTCACATAGAATCCATTTACTCTTCTAGAAAACAGGAAGTCTAATTACATTGAGTATAATCATCTGATTTAGCAGTTCTATTTTAGCACCTCAACAAATGATTGGTAAAATTGAAAATAAGGTTATAAAAACAAGGACAGATTTTTGTTTTATATTCTCTGCTATTTGTTGTTTCATTCATTTATGCAACTCAGCTGTAAATTGTAATTTGACTATAAGCATCGAAGTAAAGAGTGCCACACTATACTTTTTTTAAAAAAATGCTTTAGGACTTCTAATGAAAAGTCTCTTCAAACTATAGCCCATCATTTCAAAATGTATTTACTCACTCACAATCTTCTAAACAAACAAGTAATCTAGTAAATTAGACTCACTTAGAAGTCATTTGTTACTTCTCTTTCTAAAGTAAAGTACATGAGATAGTCTCTTACATTATAAGTATCAAAGTTATCAAAAACGGCTATTCAAGGGACACTCCAGTAGCACTGAATAGCTTTACTGTCTTAAAATTCATAGAGTAAGATACATTAACTTCAGGTCATGAATAAAATGCAAATTTATCTTCCAATTACAATTGATATTTTAGCATTTACTATGGGTGGCAGCTGTAGGGACAATTAAAGAATTCTAATTAAAACTACTTGAAGCAAATGAAGGCTGTACCAGATTTCCCCATATAATGGAATTTCTATCTTTTAAAGACAGAAAAGGATCAACAGTCATTTTTCATCTAAACCAAAAGCAAGTTTATTTACCTCTTACGTGCTACTTTTACTAATAACATAAGAAATGTATACATAGATGATGAAATGGAGGATATAAATGTACAACATTGGCAGCGTGTGTGATGATTACTGACAAGAATTAATCAGCATTCCTCATGCCATACACAATGCAGTTAGAATAGAAACAGCAAATCTGTTCAAGGAATGCAAACAAGCTGCATAAAAGGCTAAACAAGTAAAAGTATATCATCAACTATGACTCAAATTACATCTTTAACTTGTGTGCCAGCTTCCTTTAAATTAGTCATTCAAGAACTTGTTCTCTTGATAGACTTTATAAACTGGGAAGTACTACATCATCTCTGGTTCACAATTTTATGATGGTGTCAGCGTGGAAATACATTTAATAATTCAGCTTGTAAATTAACCCTTGTTTATGTTTTTCTTACTTATGAAATCTGTTGATAAGCCTCAGAAGTTATAGAGCCATCCATGGTGACAATGTTGTCCAACCTACTAAAAAAAGTGTAGATTGTAGTTTTATTAATAAATTTATTCCAGCTCAAGATTTTTTAAAATTCTTGACATTTTTATAAGATTCTCAGCATTTTCTACCAAGTTGTCAAATCAAGCATTTCAGTTTTTGTTGTAGCCGTTGCTTGCTTGTTTTCTTCTTCTGGATATATTAAAGTCCTTGAGATTTTAATGGACTGAAATAATTACTAATCAGTTCTTTCAGATGTGAAGGTAGTATTCTTTAGTCTTCAAAACTCTGATGGTAAGGATTCAAGTGAGATCTTGTATGTAGTGATTTCTGTCAGGTAGTAGGTTTTAAAAGGAAACTTAGGTCTAAGGAAATTCTGGTACAAAATGTTTTCTCTTTGCATGTAAAGAATAAAGAAATACTTCTCTCTTAACCATGCTCCCTTAAATGCATTTTTGCTATTAGTAGAAATGCATATAATTAATTATGTAAAAAATAAAAGGTAAAGGAATAAGAACAATAATTAATACAAAATTTACACTCTAATGTTTTTATAGTCATAAGGCAACTTATTCCCTTGTGAAGGAAAGTTTGGGTGAACCTGAAAATTTTATGATCCCTTTCTTGTCACTGGGAGTACACCAAAATTAATATCAACTCTTATTCTGTAGTTTTTAACATCTACCTCCTTCAAATATTTGAATGCTCAGCAATGTTAAATAGGTAAAAATGATCACATCTCCTTTAATAGATTTGCCAAGAAATAATATAAGAAAAGACAAATAAATTGTGTTGTACCAATTTCAATGGAATTTAATGTGATTTTTAAAAAATGTACAAGTTATAGCCAGTATCAAACTTTTAAATCAATGTACTTATATATGTGTTAGGAGAAAAGATTTTCATACACAGTATAACTATTGCATCAGACTACTGTACAAGAGGGAACCCCCCCCAAAAAAACAGAATTATTTTTTGAGGGCAGGCACTTGTGGCACAGGATTCCTTCACTAGGTAAGTGTTCTAGGAACTCATCAGCATCGAGGTACCAGCTATCCTTGTTGTGAGAAGTTGTGTTTGACTTCAGAGAATTTTTTTTTTGAGATTCTTTCAATGTGTTGGCCTACTTTTTGATGGGTGATTTACACAAACAACCTGCTGTCACTGCACTGTGCTCAGCAGTTTTTGACTAGAAATTGCATGACCCCTTTGCCCCCACCCTCCCTATTCAACTGATCTTGCCCTAAGAGATTTTTTGTTTCTCCATTAAAAAAAAAGTCCTCAAAGAGAAATGTCTTACCAATGTAGAATTAATGACAGAAACACTAAAAGGCATCAAAATTGACGAGTTAAAAAAAACTGTTCTGAGCAGTGGGAAAAACATCTCCATAGGTGTATTGCATCAAATGGAGAGTACTTTTAAGGTGATTGAAGATTAAACATGAAAGAATACACACTTTTTTATAAATAAATTCCTATTTCGGGGGCTCCTCCCTCATATATGGATAAACATAAATAATAAGAGTAAGCTTTTAGCCAGGCTCGGTGGCTCAGCCTCTAATCCCAGCGCTTTGGGAGGCTGAGGTCAGTGGATTGCCTGAGCCCGCGGGTTTGAAACCCGCCTGGGCAACTTGGCGAGACCTCAATAAATAAATAAATAAATAAATAAATAAATAAATAAATAATAAATACAATAATAAATAAATAAATAAATAATTAGCCGGGTGTGGTAGCACGTGCCTGTAATTCCGGCTACTTGGAAGTCTGAGGTGGAAGGATCACCGGAGCCCAGAAGGTCGAGGCTGCAGTGGCCAGGAGCAGCCACTGCACTCCAGTCTGGGTGACAGAGTGAGACTCCAACTCAAAAAAAAAAAAAAAAAAAGAGTAAGCTTTTGCATGTGTTAAATAGGGGATAAATTGAGGAGGATGAAGTCACCTGTGGAAAAAAGGTAAGTATTGGGATAGCTAATGGTCAAAAGACTATGAATCACTGGAAGAATTCACTTTGAAATTTTTCCTTGGGTTTCTATATACTCTCTACCTTGTTCAGTGTGGGACATGGGAACTAATTAAATGATGATTATAATGAAGGAGAAAGTACAACTGGTATAGGAGAGTCCTGTATCTCAGTATTTGTATCTATCCATAGCAATTTATTTAATAATCTCACTCAGTCTCTTTATTTTTAAATGCCATCTGTAACTCCAGTTTATAAACCTACCTTTAACTTTAAGCCTATAGAACTAATTGTATACTTGATATCTTTGTTTGATGTCTGAGAAGCGGCTTAAACATTGTCCAAAACCAAAATTTAGTCTTTCTCCTTTTAGTAAATTTCAATTTTAGTTTTCTAGTTATTCACATCAAAAACTCTGAATCATTACTAATTCTTTCTGTAACATACTTAAATCCCTGTCTTCAAATTCTATTTAACATTATATGCTGAATTAAATCTGTTTTAACGTTTTGTTTGTTTTTGTTTTTATAACTTCCTCTACTACATTCTACTTCTTCTATCTTCTTTCACTTGGATTATAGTAATAGTTTCCCAAACTGGTCTTCCTTTCTCCATCCATGGTCTTCTATAGTCTATTTTTAACACAGTAGCCAAATCAGTTATTTTACCATATACAAAAGATCACATCTTTCTCAAATAAAACCCCTCAAAAATATCCTTTCTTATTCTGAGTAAAAAGTCAATGTCCTTAACATGACACTACACAATATTGTCTCTCTTCTCTAACCAAGTTTTTACTCTCTTACTGTCTGAAATTCAGCCAGGATTCACCTCTTGCTGGTTCTTGAAAACTCCAGGCTGTTATTCTCACAGGCCTTCATATTTGATAGTCCCTTTGTCAGGTAGGTTGTTTCCAAGATATTCAAGTGACTTTTTTCCTTGCCTCTTTCTGGTCTTAGTTACAATGTCAGCCTCTCAGCTAGGTTTTTCCTAGCTACTCATGTAAAATTTTAATGCTGCTCCTCACTTTCTCACCTCACAGGCATTCCTAATCTCATTTTCCCTCCTAAACTGTATTTATATGTATTATATATACATATGTGTGTATGTAAATATGCACACACATACATGTCACATAATATATATTATATATTAATATTGTACACACACACACTTCTCTGTTAATAACCTCTTTCCTACTATCAGAATGCAAACTCTGTGAGAGCAGGAATATATTCTAGTTGCCTAAGTAAGTGGAGAGCACATAGTAAACATTTATTGAATGAAATAATTCATCAATAATTGCTATGAAAAAGCACAAGGTACTATATAGATGCATTTGGCAGTCACAAAAATTAGGGAAGACTTCCTTTAAAAAGGTGAATATTTAGTTAAGAGGGAAGGAAAGAGGATTTCAGGTATTAAGAACAATGTGAGTAGCTGGGTACTGTGGCTTGTGGTGTAATCCCAGCTACTTGGGAGGCTAAGGCGGGAAGATAACTTGAACCCAGGAATTCAAGACCAACTTGGACGACATAGTGAGTCATCATGTCTAATAAATTTTTAAAAACTTAGCTGTGGTAGTGCACACCTGTAGTTCCAGCTCCTTGAAAAGCTGAGGTGGGAGAATCATTTGAGCCCAGAATTTCAAGGCTGGAGTGAGCTATGATCTGTGCCATTGCACTTCAGGCTGGGTGACAGAGCAACACTTCTCCCTACAGACAAACAAACAAACAAACAAAAAGCCAGCATAAACAGAATATTCTGAGATGGAGGAAAACTAACCTTGCAAGTATAAGAGAACCCACAGATTGTACTTATTTGTATTAATAGAACTTGAAGGAACTGGAAGAAAATCCAAGTGACTGGAGCTTAGAGAGAGAAAAGGATGTAATGAAATTGTAGAACCAGACCACAAACAGTTTTGTAGACCATATTTAGGGTTTTATTCTAAGAACAATGGAAAGCCATTGTTGATAAACATGGAATCACATAAAATGTGTGTGTGTGTGTGTGTGTGTGTGTGTTTTGTAAGCACATAAAATGTGTGTGTGTGTGTGTGTGTGTGTGTGTGTGTGTGTGTGTGTGTGTGTGTGTTTGTAAGCACAAGTCAGGCTGCAACATAGAAAATGTACTGACTAAAGACAAACAAGAATGAATGGAGAAAGAATATCATGGTAACTACTAAAGAAATCTCAATAAGAGATAGTAGCTTCTTGGACTAGGGTGGTGGCATCTCTCAGGTTTTTGGACCTATCCTCTACTTCTCTCCTGCTATTCCAATCTCTTTGGCCTTCTTACTTAACTCTTAGGTTTCACATCCCAGGAATTCTCAAGCCCTGCTTTCTTCTCTCAGTTGGAAAATATTCAAAATCAAAGAACTTCACTCTACCATTTTCTGCCACTCCTCCACATGGTGCCTGTTTCATTCACAAGAAATGTTTTCCAGTGTTTATTTATCTGTATGGTTATTTCAGTCATTTGATTCAGATCCATGGTGATGGTAAATATGTCAGGAATCATGTATTGTTCACCTTGATATCCCCAGTAGCAGCTACAATGAAGCTATACAATAATACTTGTTGAATAAATAAGAAATAAAATCAATTGCTGATGTTTCAATACAAATAAATGTTCACAACGTTTTCTCATTGCTGCTCTGTAGACACTCTTTAGAGATAAAAGCTTTTTCTATATAGTCAAATTATATGAACTACAGAGCAGGTTATATATCAGTGGCTGAATATGTACTTGAAGTTCAAGTATATAAATAGCTCAACAGAGTAAAAATGTGCCATAAGTATTTAAATTAAATGAAGGCAAATAATGCATTAGAAAAGCAAATTTATACATAGTTTTCAAAACAATTTCTTAAATGACTGAAAATGGGACAAAGTGAACTGACGTCGTAACTCAAAGAGCAACTACAAAGCCCAAAAGAGTTCATGTAGCTTCCCCAAATTTCCTGATTCCCAATTATTAGGTTAAACATTATAAAAGCTTTAATTATCAAGTTCAATTTCCAGCATTCAACAGGACAGAATCCTTTTCTCTAAAGATTTTTAATTACCAACACCGATCCTAAGCTATTCTGAAGTGTTACCTAAACATTGTTGAACATATACACACACACTGATGGGTCTATAAACACACACATTTGTGTATATGTATGTATATGTCTCTACATATATATGCACATGAACATACTAATTTGATATTAATATTATAGATAAAACTATAAGGCAAGTAATGGCAATGTTAGAAAAATCTTTAAGGATATAATGAATAAGAATGTTTAGCTACATATGTTTTTATGATATTATCAAAGGTTAACTAGCATCATTTAAATGTTGTTCTTTTCCAACCTCCCTTCCAACTGTGCACTTTTCCAGAAGCCATAATATTTTAAAGAGATCACTTTTTAGAAAGGTAGTAAGCAAAAGATTGTAATTCAAACCAAGTAACTGGATTCTTCTACTATCCAACTATTTAAAAACTCATGTAATTCAGATCTGTATTAAAAATGCATTACGCTTAAGTTAAATATGATAGGAGTAGCTTTCAAAAATAGTGTTCTTAGAAAGAGATATATACAAAGCTTCCAATTTGTGAAATTATAACACCCGTTAATGGAAATTATTTTTGTCATAAGTAATATATTATAAACAAAGCACAGACCTGACTAAAAAGACAATTTTGTTTGCACTTCATTTTACATAAATAATTTGAAAGTAAGAAACATTTACTCAAAAACTGACCACAAATCTGAATGTTAAAGGATACAAAGATAGATCTTAAGCCAGGATATTAGAATAAAAGATTAGAAACAAAATTTCCAGAAAAGAAAAATTTCATGTATAATTATTAAACTTATTCAGTGTATGTAAATATAATCTTAAATTCTTATTTGTGTTTACATCAAACAACTTTTCTCATTAAAATATATAAAATAAAAGGTAAAAAAATAAAAGCAGTTCTGCATAAAACATTTAAAAAAGTTTACCAATGAATACACTAGGAAAAAACCACATTTGTGCAGAAATCATAGGAAATTATCATCTGACTCAATGTCTAAGTAAATTATAGACACTCCCTGCCCCCTCATCTTTTTGGTTTATTCAAAGTCTCTTGAAGTAATATCCTCTTATTATTACATATGAACCTCCAAGTATTTTTATTCTCGATTTCAAGTATAAAAAAGTATTATCTAAGAACATCCAGTTTAACATATTTACCATATTGTTGTTGCTTATGCCAAAATATAATAAAGGAGCACAATGACTTACCTGAAAAATTGCTGAGTATTCAGAAACTTTCATAATTAGAATTACCTCATTATTCTTTCTAACCCTATATAATACAACTGTTGCCTTAGTTCAGATATATGTATTTTATATTTGTGATATTATACTAATGGAACATGTGCTAATGTTTAATAAATTTATAAAAATTTTCTAACGTGATATTATAGCCTATGGACACAAATCCTTTCAATTGTAAAGAGTTTTGTGTTTGTAACCATATTAAAGATTTTTAAGATATAAAACCATGTTTTACATTTCTTGTAATTTATGAGGCATCAAAAAAGTTAGGCCTTGTACTGAGCAGTGAAATAAGGGTTAAGGACATCCACCACCAATTAAACAGTAGATGGACCACAATATTCCATAATTAAAAAGTAGCACAATAAAAACTTCATCTCAGAGTGTTGCTGAGAGTAGCTGAATGTAGAATTCCATTGTTTCATACTTCTTCATGTACAATACTCCTAGCATCATCACCAGAATCCATGGTACAAGGAATGCATGAGATGATTTCTCCTGACACTCTTATGATGGAGAAGGAAGGAGAAATGTTTGGGTATATTCAGTTCTTCTGTATTTAGGAGACTGTTTACGTTTCCAATAAAAATATATTCTTTAGAAATGGACAAGGAATCATGTTTTTCCTTTTTTTTCTTCTTTTTAAATATATGAGGCAGAAAAATATATATAAGGAAAAACAAAAATGAACATTACTGACATGTTTCATGAAATATTTATACAAAATATTCATTCCACTGATATAAATTATAAACTTTTTTTATCATAAGCAAAATTAAATTTTCAGGATCATACACTCATTGTTTAAAATCCCACAAATAAAAATTTGTCCATGAAAAAATAGAGATATTTTGAATACTAAATTCCTTTATTCAACAACACAGAAATTTCACAAAAACAACTTTACTGGGCAAATTGAATGTGATTTAAAAAAATTTTTTTTACAGTTTTGTACATGCCCCATGTGATTTTCTTTAATAAATACACTGTTTTCCAAAACTGCTTTTTAAATAATTGCACAAGCATACATACAACTTACACAAATATCTATTAGAAAATTTAATAGATAACTGCACAGTTCAGAATAGGAGAACACTGTGAAAGGAGTACATTTTGTGGCCCATGTTCCTGAAATATCTCTATTTTGCAATAGTGAAAATGTAATCCCTCCTAACATAGTAGCTATCTTTTATTCACTAGGAATACAGATCTCAGTGTGAAATGCCAAATTTAATAAAAAATCTGAAACATTTAGCTGTTACATGAGAATCAACTGTTTGATATCACTGTGGATCTAAGCACGATCAACGACCCACTACAGCATTTTGCTGAACATATTTGACCTTGAATAGTGTGTTCATTTAACTGTTTTCCTTTTTGCATTATTTGATTACAGATACTATTAGCTTAAAGACTTTATATGCTTTAGCATTAATTGCACAACTTATATGCCAGGGATTCTGAATGAAAGGAAAGGGAATATATTCCTTTCTTTTAGTGATTGCTTAATGTTAATTCATAATAAAATCACCATCTCTTACTCCCTATAAATGTATTTAGAAGAACAAAATTGAGTGTTGAGGATTAAGTCACTAGGACACATTTTTATATACTCTTACATTGGGGAAAGATCATTACTATTTTATTTCCCAGGGATGGATACACTTCTATTTTGTGAATATGCTTCCACTTGTAAACAGACAGGCAGAGTTCATCAGAAAGCCACTTTGGTCTGAAAGCCTGGAAAGAAAGATGTTTACATTATGATGTTCTTTGCAATGTTAAGGTGCTGAGTACCAACTGAAGAAGACATTAGCTCACTGTACTATGTACCAATGCCTCAAGTATTTTCCATGCTCTCCCCAAATGCTGACAGGATATAGCATCTCTTTCTCCACACCTAGAAAAAGAAAACACCCTGTGCATGCAGACCTTTCTTATGAAATTTTCTTCAACTTATCTGATATATGCATTTTTAGTTGTATAGATAGTCCACACACTCTATATTTTGAATTTTCTTGACACTGAAGGTAAAACACACAATGAAGAATTTTTAAAGTTAGATGTCATTGGTATTTTAGAATCATGAAAAATGTAACCTTCAAATCACTGCCTTAGGGTTATAATGATATGCTTTACAAGTTCTTGGTACATGGACATATGAGGAAGAAAACTAGAGAAAGGCCAGAAGAGTAATAAGCATCACCAATGAGAACTTTATATTCACTCTACATAATGTAAATAGAATTTAACCAAAACATTAAAAAGTGGGCGGTGTAAAAGAACAGTATTAAGAATAAAAACATAAGATAATAAAAACACTTTCCCATTTCATAATTAACAAATTTTCTCTCATTAAAAAAGGATGAACATGTAAAACACCATATTTTACAATAACAGATTCATTAATTCTTTTAAAAAAGCAAACAAACAAAAACATATCAATACATGCAATACTAGAATGTATTTTAGACTCTCAGTACATTGCTATGAGATCTTTATGTTATTGTATGCCTAATATAGCCTGAATAGAAGTTTAGTTATTTCTGTAATAATCATTTTTTCCAAGAAGCAGGGAAAGTTTATCATTCAAGTGTGAAAGTAAGTTTTTGCTTACTTGTAATTAATTAGCAAATTGTTAAACAAAAAATAAAGTAAAATAAAATAAAAATGGAACAAGAAAGAACTCGTGGAGCTCTCATTGGTCCCACAGCAAAAATAGAAATTCTAACTAGATACCCTCAAAGGAATATACATCAAGAAGAAAGCTATCTCAAAATTAATACTGTATACAGAATGTTTTAGCTTGCTATTATTTAATTCTCATATCTAAACATGGACAGGTGTGATACATAATGAATTTTTCTCAGAAGGGCTTTTTGACCATAACTGTAGACCATGTATTCATACTCTAGGCAAGTTAAATCACACTTATTTTTCACATTGGCATTTGTACATGCTTTATTCACCCCTCCCCCCAGGACTCTAATAATGAAGTGCTCCTTTAGCTTTTAAAATTTTATTTTCTGTATATCATTTTCTGTTCAAAACTACCACGAAATTTTTAAAAAGTTGCTAGTCTTTCATAGGCTCTACAGCCCTTTTCACTGTTCAATCACTCTTTCTTTTCTCACTTTGTCTTTTATCTCATGATCTATTTTGCTCTTTTTTCAGCAGGCTAATGAATGTAGTGCACTAAAACACATGGTTAGTGGATAAAGAACAAAAAGTTACAGTTAATATCTGTCATAATGGGACAGTCTTAAGAAACCTGACTGTGATTTTTAAAAAAAATCTTACATGAAAATGTAGCACAGGTTCTGTCAAGCATTAGATTTCGTGTGTATGTGGGGGGTGGGGGTGGGGGAGGGGGTAGTTCTCTTGCATTTATGAAATTCCACAGACTGTGGCCCTGCTTTCTCAGGATGAAAGCATCGAGTGACAATAGAGCATTCCACTGAGGAACTAGGGGAAGACCCCTGGTCCAACTGAGAGGCTATGAGAAAAGAAGATAAACAGAGATAAAACACCTCACTTTTGTGAATGTATTTAATTCTTCTTAAATAAAAAATATACCCAGTCATGCCTCAAGGCAGAAGCCCTCAACATATTCAAGTGTTAAAACAAAACTACCCATTTAGTATCACACATGAAATTAAAACATTTGGGTACTGTTTATTTTCCTACCAAAAATAAGAAAAACACGAACATAGAAAAAAAAATGTATACAGCCCAGGTTGGACTGGAAAATAAAAAGCCAGTCATGTAGTTTTCCCCTAAGGTATGATAATTTATTCTTTAGCCTGGAAAACACTGTTTAAAAAAATACAACTGATTTTGCATTTTCCAACTACTCTGAGTACTCCGCCTTACAGTGCAACCCAAGACAACTCAACTACACTAAGTATTTGGGAGGTATACCCTTCTGTACAGCTCATTTGTAAGCAATGCAAGTGCATAACCACTACTCTAATATAGTGCTCAAAAGATTAATTGAAACTTTCATAACATCTTCCCCTCTTATAATAATACAACTGAAGGTAATTGCTGGATGCATCAAAATCTTTTAGTCTTTTAAAACTTGGTATCAAGTCTCTACGGAAAGATGCATGGCAAAATGGTGCCAGTGCTGTTGCTGCTTCTAGAAACAACTGGCAAAAAATATTTAAAGCTAAAATTTATTGCTCCAGATTTAACTTGCAGAACCATACTGTTGTGTACAAACTGTTAATCTCTATAGATGCTCAGACATGATTGTCTCCTTGTGTCTAAACACACAAAATACAAGCTGCTATCTGTACAGTTTACAGTACTGAAACACATATATTTGAAAATGAAGTATAGATATGTACTTTGCAAAGATACATGATTTTGCAGCAGGGGTTTACCCAAACTTATTTTTTACAGCCACTTTCAAAATAGACAACAACTTCACTAGTAGAGCTAAATTACATCAAAGAAAAAAATCAGTGTTTTGAAAGTAAATAGACTGGCCAATTTCCCAAGCTTCCACATTATTTTTATGTCTTTTTTCTTTTATTTTCCTCTTTTTTTTTTTTGAAGAAACCCCCATTCGTAAAATGAAAATAATTTCTGGATATTTTCTTCAGTGGTGGACTAAGCAGTTTCTTAAAACAAGACATTAGTTTGCCCTTCATTTCCAAATGCCTTGAAAATAAGATATACTACTGCTTTAAAAGAACCATCGGAATGCTTCGGCACTGGGAACAGGTGTTCTCTATAAAAAAAAGAGCAAGAAAAGAAGTTAAGCTTTCTTTCTTTGCCAACATAAAATTAGAGTTTTCTCCTTTACATTTCAGCAATATTTTTAGTTAGCAATATACGACATAATGACTTGTATATTTCAACGTTTAACAAAAAAAGTTCAACCTTAGAACATTACAAAAATTAGAATATTGAATTTTATGCTAAGTTACTGAATGCAATGATTAAAACACATTGATTTTTAAAATGTAGGCAATACTGCCTAAAACATGGATAGCAATCAGAACAAAAGGAAGATTCAAGCTCTTAACCAATATTAGGAAGGTCAGTCAGCACATGTACTTAAAATCTATATCTGCCTTACAGGATGCCTACATCATTTTGAGTGGATCATCGTAGTGTCAGGATAACACGCACACGACACAATCACATCATGAAAAAGGAAAGGATTCACTTTTGTTGGTTAGCTTTCTACATTAATCATTTTTAATGATAGATCTTCATTTGTTTGTTTTTATATTTCAAAAGACATCATCAGCTATGAACATAGTCTTTAATGTAAGACACAGAAGCACTGCATGCAATTAAAATGACAATTGAATTACTCTGCTTCCAATCACACTAACAGAAATGCAACCAAAATATTAAAAATTACCATGTATGTATGTGTGTGTGTGTGTATACACACACATACACATTCTATGTAAAACTGGTGTTCAGAATTCAGTGAAATAATTTCTTTATTCTGGAGTTTCTTTCATGCCAAAATAAAAATAAAAACAAATATCACATCAATATTACCTCTATCACTTATTATCTATCACTTATTACCAAATGCTCTATCACTTATTATCTATCACTTATTAGCAAATGCTAAATATATTTCTATATGTAATCTAATGAAAACTGTACTGACAAAATATATAACTATTTTTAAATGGGTTTGCATTTTCAACAAATTTATAGCAAACTGATACTAACCAATGATACTCAATGGAGCATAACTATACTTTTGCACCATAATAATACTACAAATGGGTTTCCAAAGAAGGAACAAGCTAGCATCGAAAGTATAAGCAACATTTTTAATAAAAGGCTTATAGTTACTATGAGGTCTTTTTTTGTTGTTGTTAGGTAAATAATAGTTAAGCTTAAATTTTTCTCTGCATAATAACATCCAATAATCATTGTTGTCATATCCTTTTGAAAATGCCCATCTTATTCTATTGCATGTATTCTAATGTTATACCCAGAATAATCTTATGAATACACAGTGAAGGTATGTAAGAAACAACAAACTAAGAATAAATTTTCCTATCGAGGCAAATTAAAATAGTTTATTTTATTCCTTAGACGAGTCCAATATGCCTGTGTTGGTTGTAAAATGGCTTTTAAGGATAAATAAGTACTTAAATTGGTATGTTAAATGCATATTGCCAATATATTTAGTATGTATACAAAAACACAGGAACACACACATATATACACACCACCCCTTGTGAAAAACATCTTAAAACAATGTTAATAGCATTTGAATTTCATATTTCAAAAAATACATTAAAATTGTACTACAAACACTCATAATTATGGCTAGCTTTTATTTACTCTCTCACACATGAGTTATTTGGTTGACATTGTCCTGTTGTAATAATGCCATCTAAAAATAATAAAGCATATTGGTTGATTACAAATTTAAATGAATAAAATAACGACTTTGAAAAGCAAAACTGCTTTTCATTTTCTGCACAAATCTTTTCACTATTTGCACTAAAAAATATATTTTTTAAAAAAACTGTCCTCACAACCAATACAATAAATTTCAAATGTCTATATGAAGAACGAATCATTGATACACTACAATCTGCCTAATCTAACTTTGCAAATACATAAACACAAAAAAATTTTAACTTATGTTTTCCCAAAGCACAAACAAAAAGTTCCACTGTTCTCATAAAAGTCATACTGATCTTATCTTACACTCTTTACTTCTGATGGTTTAATAGGTTTTCTTCTTTCCAGCTCACTATGCATACCTGAATCCACATAATTTAATTTAGCTTGTGAGAAAAGCCCCTTTACTACTTTCTAAAATTAACTTTTGAATGACAATTGTAATTTAAATTACATATATTGATAACATTTATTTAATTATGATTAAAATAACTCTATGAAAGCGATAAGATATATCACATACTCTAATATTTGTGCTTTGTACACATATACATATACATACACTAAGCAGTAAATGAAAACTTAAAAGTTTATACCAGATGCTAACTTGCTGGCTTATGCCAACTAAGAATAAATTTTATATAAGTATACACACTTATATAAATGTAGTCATTTCTAACGAGATAAGTCAGATCCAAGCATATTCATGTAGCTATAGATCTATGGTTACAGATTCTCATATGAAAAATAAACATGTGCATATATATTCACATTTATGTGTATATGTATGACATAGAGATGCCAACTTACTTTCAGATGCCAACTGGAAACAAGATTATAAATATATACTTATGTAATCTTGTATCTTGATAAACATATATGTTTACGAAGATAAACAACAAAAATATATGGAGTACATTTTTTTTAATGAGATGAAGTCCTTATGTCTTAGATATACTTTAAAATCTCTTTTCCAGTTTTTTTGCTCTTCTTGTGCCCCTTTCAGCTACTCAATTTTATTTGCAATATTTAGAAAAATCAAGCTTATAAAATGCTACCTAAAGTCAAAACTCACTGAAGAAAGATAGTCACTTCTCAATGCTTGCTAGCACTAAAAAATTAATTAAACAATGCAAACAGAAAAACAGAGCACAGGTTTTCTACTCTAGCATGATCTGTCAAAATAATCACAGTGCTATTTTGTGATATTACTGTGCATTGTGATTTTACTATACATTCATTGAGACTAATGTGCATCTCTGGATACAAAAATATGAAAATTTTGTTTCAGGGGAAATGAGAAGGTAAGCAGAGACGCATCTTTAAAAAATTATTTCTTGTATTAAGATCCTTGAGGACATGAAGGCTAAAAGTGATTAGTTGCAAAGTTGCCTAAAATAAAATATGTGAGAGAAATTAGTAAAATCACTGGTTTATTAGTTAAAACAAATAATCAAGGCATACAGCAGAAACTTGTAGTAAGATTTCTCTAGCAGTTTTACTTCAGGACTAAAAAGGTAACAAAACTTTTTAGTGCCCCATAGGTCACACAAAACAGATATATATCTAATCTTCTGTCCAATTTTTCATCAGACTCACTGAAAATTTACTTGACCTGGAATGAGTTCTTTTCACCTGAGTGAAGCAAGACTACTTTCATGGATAAAATACTGGCTTAAATTACCAGTTTCTAATTAAGTTTGTACTAATTTGGGGATACATCTTTTCTAAATCTGTCAACTAATGAGATGTTATTTGTAAGAGAACTTCTATTTTAAATGGTGCAGAGGTTCAACACACCAATGTAGGAGATAATACCCTGACCTGCTACTTTTGGGTTATATAAATTCAAAGTCCCAGCTGGGGAATCACACTCTTGATGAGATTACATTGACTTTCTGCATCTCAGTGATGCTTGCAAGGGATCTTTATCCTGAGTGACAGGAAAGCCAGATTCCCCTGGAAGAGAAGGGGGCAGGGAGGTAAAGAATAGAATAGAGCTGATCAGCATTGTTTAAGGAAGCCTTCACTGTTCATGCAGGTGCAAACACTGACAAACAGCAGCCTTTATCCCAGGAGGCCTGGGGAGAAATCTGCAAGCCCAGTTCTCTTTCCGGCACCACTATAAAGCATGGTGTTTCAGAGAATTTATCCTAATACCAGCAAGATTTGAAATGATCTTGAGGCTTAAAGAAATGTCTTCTGTTTCTCCTCTAGGTAACTTTTAAAAGCAAGGTAATTTTCTTGAGTAAAAGAATGATAGATATAATCTAAGCCCAAGTACATTTTATAGTTACTTTAAAAAAATAAATACAGGCAAGACGGCCATTATTAAAAAATCAAAAAACAATAAAGAAAAGGGAACACTTATACATGAACGGTGGAGGTACAAATTAGTACAACTTCTATGAAAGCTGTATGAAGATTTCTCAAACAACTAAAAGCAGATCTACCATTTGATCCAGCAGTCTCACCACCAGGTATCTACCCAAAGGAACAAAGGACATTATATAAAAAGTCACCTGCAACTGCACATTCATCGCAGAGCAAGTAAGAGTTGCAAAGATGTGGAATCAACCTAAATGCCCGTCAGTCAATCAGTGGATAATAAAAATGTGGAATACTATTCAGCTATCAAAAAGAATGAAATAATGTCTTTTGCAGCAACTTGTATGGAATTTAAGAATATCATTCTAAGTGAACTAACTCAGGAACAGAAAACCAAACACTACAAGTTCTCACTAATAAGCGGGAACTAAATTAAGGATAATGCAAAGACATAGAGAATGGTATAATGGACACTGGAGACTCAGAAGGGGGAGGCAGGAGGTAAGGGAAGTCAAAAAATCACCTATCGGGTACAATGTGCACAGGTGGGGTGGTGAGTACACTTAAAGCTCAGACCAAAACTATATGTACCACCCCAAAGCTATTGAACTTTTTAAAACTAACAATAAGTTAATTTATAAATACAAAAGTTATTAATGTCTCTGGCAGATATATATTTCATTTTGATTTTTATTAAATCAGCAATGAAGAAATAAACAACCTAAAATAATTCAGCATACCAAAAACTTCCAGCTTAAGAATTTGAGCATTTCCCTTTTTTTTTTTGATAGCCACTAGGCAGTCATGTGGAAGGTGGTATTTTCAGGTAAAGGATGAATGTACATATTCTTGTTAGAAATATGTTAAGCCTAAGAAAAATTCAGCTCCTAAAAGCTGAAAATGGGGCATCTATATAACACTGTACATATGAAGAGTCATGGACTGGTCATTCATATAGAGGTACAAATGTGTAAAATGCAGCAGTATTTACAAAACTCCACTTAAAGCTAATCACTTTTAATAAAGTTAGACCTGAGGTTTCAAAGAGAAAATTCACAATATAACACTTGATGCTAAAATTTATCTCAGAATGCATACAATTTAAAATTGAGATAATGATTACAAAATTAGAAATCTCTAAGTTTTTCCAATATCATATATTTGCAAATTCAAAAATTTCAGTGACTCACTTAGGCTTTCAGAATTCTACTGGGAAACAGAATGGCTCTAATGCAATGGTTTCCAAGTAGAAGTCAGTATTTTGGAGTACCATTATTCGTACACTGATCAAAAATAATTTCTTTTTTCTCATTTATTATCAATTAAAGAAACATAAATGGTAAAATCATTGCATGATTCTCATGTAGTGATGTAAAGTATGCTTGTTTTCCAGCCAAAATTAAGGCAATTTTGAACTGCAGTTAGCCAATACAACCTCTTGTATAGCCTTTTGAAATGTAGTTTTCGCTGTGAGAAAAGTCAGGAAAACAACTGAACAAAGGAGAATGCGTGTATGGAGTGGTAGCAGGTTGGTGGGAAGGAACATGACAGATTAACCATGATTCACATTGGTTCAGAAGTGACCAAAAAAGCATCAACTTTTGGCACAAGTAACTAACATAACTACATTATTTAGACAAGTTTCTTGATTAATGTTGTATATAATTATACTTCAATTAAATTTGACAAAAATTTCAAACCATATCATTTCAACAAATCATTAAGCTTAGTGTAATATAAATAAGTAATTTAGTGATTAAAATGTCTTGGGTACATAGAAGTAAACTATCATATGATGATAACATGATAAAGAGAAAGAGGAAGATATTTCAATGATCCACAAATTTAAAAGGTGTTTTTCAAAAACAATATTATACCGTATTTTAACTTTATGTGTAAGAGGGAGAGCGAAAGAGAATCAAAAGTAAAATTAAGATTAAAAAAGCAAAAATAAGTTTCTTAGACTCCTGGGCATCTAAGTCCTTGAAATTGGAAGTCCTCACTATATTCAAGTCTACCTTTCTATAACCAGAATTTAAAGACTTTCATGAATCGCTGAAGTTTTGCAAAAGAAACCATGTGAATAAATATGACAAAAAGATAATAATAGGTCTAATTATTGGCCTTTAGCTATCCACTCATACATTGTTGTTTTTTGTGAGTTCATATAAAATTTTCAAACTCCGGGAATTTTTGGATGAACAAAAGCAAAAGAATTTCTGATAGTAAAAAACTGCAATTTTTCTGATTTGATTCACAAAGAATGCTTAAACATCAAGTTATATATAGGTGTTTGTGTTTCTTCCCACTAACAGCGAAAACCTACTTGGAGAAATGGGAAATTGTATTATGTACACAATATTGTGAGTGTGAACAAACACAATAATACAAGTTAATAAACATTGATACAAATCTCTCAATAATTAATAATTAGGGTAAAAAATGATACCTAGCATGAGAGAGTGCTTCCACAAAATATTTTTAGAAGAATTTTCTATATTCTATTTATAAATAATATATTTAAAAATCATAGTCCAGGTTAGTGGGTATGAGGAGACTATTAATCTGTGATAAAGTATAACAACATAGTGCAATAATTTCTTATAAACAAAAATAACTATGTGAATTAATAATAATTATTTCAATTTCAAAATAGTTGGGTGAATGAATATACACTATCCCCACTTTTTAAATTACATCCAACTTATTTTTTCTTCTGTCATGTTGTAATATACCTGTATCATATCTGTGATATATTAATTTTTCTCATAATTCAAATTTATTTATCGTGTAAATATATAAGTCTGGTATAATCACATCTATTTTGACAATTATCCAGATGTAAGCTAGAAACAACTATCAATATTACCACTAACTGGAATATTAGTTAAACCCCCCCTCTAAAGGGAAGAAACCACAGATAAGTAACTAGATGACTGTGAGCTAATTTTTGGGGGACATTAAATATGATTATTAAAAAAAATTCTACTTTTTTGGTTTCCAAGTTGACATTCGTGGTCAGGATTTCTCTGATGAGTGGTAAAGAACTAGAGAGGACCTTTTCATTAATATTGATTCTCTGTTGGCAGCTGCTCCTGCTACTCTTTCTGCCTCAAGAATGAGGTTTCTTCCTTCACTTTCCCTGCCTGTCTGCCTAGCACCACCTTCACCATCACATTACTGTGATAGCATAATTTTAGACTGTGACAGTGTAACTTCAGAAGGTAAACTGAGCTAGTTTTTGTAAGTGGAAAGATGAGCTTATACATTATGTTGTAAAGGCACTAAGTCAAGTTCATATGGTGGTAGAGCAGTCAGGAAAACAACGGACCAAAGAAGAATATGTGCATGAGGTAGGAACGGGTTGGTGGGAAGGAACATGACAGTTTAACACCAGTTTCACACTGGTCCAGAAGTGACCAAAAAAAGGCACCAACTTTTGGCCCAAGTATCTAATGTGACTACTTTATTTAGGCAATTCTCTTAATTAATATTATGTATAATTATAGTTCAAGCAAATTTGGTAAAAATACCTCAAACCATATAATTCCAATAAATAAATAAATTTAGTATAAATTTAGAGAAGCTTAGTGATTAAAATGTTCCTGGATATATAAATATGAACTATAATATGATGGTACCATGGTATGTAGAAAGAGGAAAATCTTTCAATGATTCACAAATTTAAAAAGGTGTTTTTCAAAAACAATATCATATGATATATTTAGCCTTATGTGTAAGAAGGAGTGTGAAAGGGAATTAAGTAAAATTGAGATTAAAAAGCAAAAATTATATTAATAAAATTGATATACTGTCAAGAATGTGTGAAATAGTTTATTTTATTCATATATGTTCATGTTTATATTTCATTTGCATATGTATACACATACTAATATATGTTATATAATCTGAATATATATGTATTTATATGGATATATATGTGTGTGTATGAAAGTTCAATAATTCAATTCAAGGTTACTCTATTAATTCCCGTTGATGTAAAAATACTTCTAGGTGAGAGCATTGGTAATTAGCTATTGAAAAAGAACTAGCAGTCTTTTCCTGACCAAGCTGTTGAACAATTTTGAAAATTTTCATTAATTCTAAAGCAGTCAGTGAACTGTATCAATTTCATCACTTTTTTAATTCAAGAGCATTAGAAATATTTATACAAATTGTGAGAAAAGGGGAGGTCACTTAAAAATATGTTAAAAGGTAATGTTTACCCTATCAAAGCTATAATTTGGGCAGCCTCTCATTCATATTAAAATAGATTACAATACTAACGCCTAACATCCATAAATAATTCAAATTATAGTGTTTCTCTCTGATTACTATAGATCTGAGAATTTGGGAAATATTTTTAATATTATGTAGAAGTAAAAAACATTTAATAAAAATGTTTCTCTTAGGTTAAGTAGAGTAGCATTTTAGATATAATCAATGAACCTCATTTGGTTCAAAATCTGTTATGATAAATATCCAGCCAACTAAATAGACCCAGTCTAAACATCACAGTGTGTTTTATGTCCATGAACTACTGAAAGGAATTTAGAACACATTCACTCTGAACATTTCAGTCATTTAGATATTACCATCAAAATAAAGTACCTTGCTTAAAACTATATTTCTAAGAATAACATGTAGCTTTTGGAGTGCCTCCCTTCCTCTCTCCCTCCGGCCTTCTTCCTTCTTCCTTCTTTCCTTCTTCCTTCTTTCTACTACAATTGCCATCACACTGAATGCTCAAACTCATAATCACTCTGACTTTGACTTTTTGGTCATTCTCTTTAATTTTCTTTTCATCTAATACAATTTCAAAGTATATAGTCAACAATTATTTGCATGTATCAAGTTTTTACATGTTTCTTAGCTGTTTAGAAATATACTATGGTTCATCTACTCTCATTAAGAAGATATACACTATTAATCATTCTCCACTGCATAACATCAGCATAGCTTGTGCCAGAGCGAGTCATCAAATTTTTAGATTCTAAGTTTTCCTCAGGAAGTTTTCATGAACTACATCTTTTTCTGTATCATGTGTACCACCCAGATCATGTACTTCAAGATAATCTGTAAAATATAGTCACATTCACATAATTAACTAACTAGTATTAATAAGTCTAACTTTTTGCCAGGCATAGGGTTTATAAGATCATTTTATTCTTCTGGAGATTTTTCTATATGTGCAATTCTGTATGTTTTAGAAAATTCTCCTTGCTACCACTTAAAAAGTACCCTGACATTTTGAACAATTAGCCTCTATCTTTCTAAACACCGTTATTAATTATGAGCATTAGTTTTCCCATCTTAGCCTTTCTGTGAATCTAATTACAGACTTGATAATTACTCTCAAAGAGAACTTTTTTTTAAAAGGACATTTCTCTGAAACTAGTTTTTCCACTATGGTAAAAGAAAAGAGAAAATACTGAGTGGTTCTCGTGGGCCTAAATCCAGGCCCATGACATTGTTCCATAAATTTTAAGACATTAACTGTTGCTACTAATTTCCTATCTGAAACAGACTCAAGAAAACAATCCTTAGGAATGACTATCCTTTCTGCCATAGACTCTTCTCTAAATCTTCTTTTAAATCTATAGCAATCCTGTAGCCAGCCGGCATTTCCTTTCTCTCTTCCTTCCCTTTTTCCTTCCTTCCTTATTTCTTCCAATATAGTCTTTTTTTCTTATTCAGGTTAAAAACAAAAAAACTAAAGATTTCTAGTAATCTGTAAAATATGCCTTGAAGTAATACATGTGAGATTGCTTAAAAATGTTCATTTCTGAAACTGGGAATTAAAAATATAGATAGGGAAACCTAGAGTTAGATGATTACATGGGTATTGAAAAAAGACAGGAATAAAGAAAAGTTTGGGTTTCTTAAGCTAGGGTGTGTGTGTGTGTGTGTGTGTCACTCACACACACACACACGTATATATATCCAAATTTATCAAGGGCTTACTATGTGCTTAGCAATATTATGTATTCATGAAGATACAGAATAGGTAGAGACCTGCCTGAAAGAAGTAAAGGCACACTATTTGTAGAAACACATTTAAATTTTACTCTTTATCTTGATAACAGTGTTCAAATATAATGTCTTTCCTCACTACAGGATTGTTCAACAGTGTTGTTGCTGTTGCTAGACTAGTGCTTTTCAAACTTGACTGCAACCAACAGTTACAAATACATTTTACATAGTAGTCCTAGTAC
Source organism: Cephalopachus bancanus (assembly GCA_027257055.1). Classification (NCBI taxonomy): domain Eukaryota; kingdom Metazoa; phylum Chordata; class Mammalia; order Primates; family Tarsiidae; genus Cephalopachus; species Cephalopachus bancanus. The sequence continues at coordinate 10,974,273 of JAPVLO010000093.1, forward strand.
ATGCATTCACATACATTTATGTAAACATACATAACTGAAACAAAAGTTTAACAATACTTGCTCTTACTACATGTGATGAACTCATGTATTTTCTGCTCCATTCTATTCTATTCTACTTTCTAAAAATCAAGCCGGGCTCGGTGGCTTAGCCTGTAATCCTGCGCCTTTGGGAGGCTGAGGTGAGTGGATTGCCTGAGCCCGTGGGTTCGAGACCTGCCTGGGCAGCGGGACCTCATCTCTACAATAAATCAAAAAATCAGCTGGGCGTGGTAGTGCATGCCTGTAATTCCGGCTACTTGGAAGGCTGAGGCAGAAGGATCACCAGAGCCAAGCAGGTCGAGGCTGTGGTGGCCGGGAGCGGCCACTGCACTCCAGTCGGGGTGACAGAGTGAGACTCCAACTCAAAAAAAAAAAAAAAAAAAATCATGGTAGTAAGCCAAAACATTGGATTCATGGACCACTAGTGTACCTGCAGTTTGAAAAACACGTCTCCACTATCCAAAATCAAATTCACGTGAAAAAAATCACATGGAAAAAACAAAAAAACAAAAACTTCTTCCTAATGAATTTAATGCTACACATAGTAGCTTTATATATCTAATTTATTTTAATATATCCAATTTACTTTAATATATCCAATATATTTCTTTGGGGATGGAAACAAGCCAGCATTCTCTGTTTTGTTTTTCATGGACACAAAGTATTTGATGTATAATAGAAGATTCTGCATCTTCTTGCTTCTTAACTGTCTACACATAATTGATAATTTTATCTTTTTGCTTATTCTTGAATTCATTAAAATCAGCACTTATCTCATTTAACATATAAAAGAGTGTTGTCAATAGAGAAGTCATTCTCCAACAGTTATTTTTCTAACACTGATTCACCATCATTAATTCTCACCATTTTCACATAACTGAATTTACATAGTCTTCTATTATTTTAAAAATGTATTTAATCTCTTTTTTTTACCCTGTAAAGTGTTAGAGAAAATATAGCGTGTTTGAAATTTGCTAGATTTGCTGAAATATACAGAAATGTGTATGACTCTTCCCCTTCTATAGACATATGTCACTTTCTCTTCTCATCCTATGTGGTCTCTAGCCTTTCTATTCTTTTGCTACTATCAATCATCCACTTGTGGTTTGGTGGTGCTGTTTCTTGTGTGTGTGTGTGTGTGTGTGTGTATTTCATATTTTTAAATCTTTGTGCAAAAAAAGAAATAGCACTTTCAGCACCATTTTCCCCATAGTCTGACACTTTACTTTCTTAGGAATGTTTTCTAAAATATAAATTTTAATGCAAAAAAGACACAAATGGGACACCATTTTTCATCCATCTTGGAAATATTCTCTTTTAGTTACACTTGGGAATTATTCTACCAAATGTTTCAAAGTCATAAGTAAAAATAATAACATCAGCTATAACACAATCTGTTTTTCCTTATCTCTAATTCATCTGCCACTCCATTCCACTTGAGCCTCAGTTTTGATTCTCAAACTAAAAGTATTGAGTCATCATAAAAAATTATCTTCCCTTTCTTTATATTTACCATTCTCTGCAAAACTTTTATAACTATCAAAGCAAAGCAAACATTCCTATCCCACCTTGTCAGAGTTTTTTGTTTTTGTTTGTGTTTTTTTAAATACTGCATTGCATCTTGGCTTAAATAATTCTTCTTCTTTTGTTTTTAATCTTTCTTGGTCAGTATTACAAATCTTTTAGGGCTTATCACTATTTTTTTCACAGAAAAAATACAAACTTTTCCTATCACTGCTTGCTTAATAATTGCCTTCACTTTACAAATACTGTTTTCATTTTTTAATTACTGTATACTTTTTACTTTTTAATCTCAAAATGCATATCTACCTGTTTTATTTCCTAACTGTATGAATAGATTCAAATTTTTCAAATTTGTTAAACATGTTCAATGTCCAATATCTGTTAAGTATATTTTCCAACTAAGATTTCTTTCTTACAATGAGTCACTTGAACTCACCAATTCACATTTAGAATAACTTCACGTCTGCCCAAAGAAAGAAAATAGTAGCCGGGCTCGGTGGCTCCCCCTGTAATCCTGTGCTTGGGAGGCTGAGGTGAGTGGATTGCCTGAGCCCGCGGGTTCGAGACCCACCAGGGCAACTTGGTGAGACCTCATCTCTACAATAAATCAAAAATTAGCCGGGCGTGGTAGAGCGCACCTGTAGTTCCAGCTACTTGGAAGGCTGAGGCGGAAGGATCGCCGGAGCCCAGCAGGTCGAGGCTGCGGTGGCCGGGAGCGGCCACTGCACTCCAGTCTCGGTGACAGAGTGAGACTCCAACTCAAAAAAAAAAAATAGTAACCAAATAAAACTATTTGGTTAGTAACATGAAACATACATACGTGCTAATTAAAAGATATTCAAATTAAGAGTGATAGTGTGCCTATGTTACGGAAGGAAAAGAGCACTAAATGATCCAAACTGGCTTACCCTGTTGACTGATTTCACTAGATAATTTGGTCAGTTTCTTAGAGCATTTGACAGTTGCAGGTATAGGAAAAAGAAAACCTGTTTATCAGGTTTACCTCTTTGCAAGTAAACCTAACAAATATATTTGCCAAACAGGATAATTGAAACAAACATTTGGAACACACGTCACAAAACAGTCTACCTGTGGTTTAATTTCTGAAAACTATAAGTAACCTGTTGGTGTGTTGAATTATCTGTAAATATGGTGGCCATATTTTCTACTTTTTTCTATGACCTTAAAATAGGAGTGAGAAACTGTATAACATTTTTTAGTTTGCAAAGAACATTAACATACAATGGTTGTAAAGACCACAATTAAAAAAAATTTTTTTTGAGTCAGGGGTCTCACACTGTTGCCTAGGCTGCAGCGCAGTGTCAGCATCAAGGCTCAGCTCAGCATCCAACTCTTGGCTCAGGCAGTCCTTCCACCTCAGCCTCCCAAGTAGCTGAGATTACAGGCATGCACCACCACACCCAGCTATTTTATAAAAAATATTTTTTGTAGAGATGAGAGCTCACTGTACTGCCCAGACTGGTCTCAAACCCTTGGCCTCAAGTAGTCCTTCTGGCTCAGTCTCCCAAAGTGCTGGTATTAAAGGTGTAAACCACAATGCCTGGCCTTGCAAAGAACTATTAAGCAAACAGTATTTAAAATTTGTACGGTAGACTAAAATTACCCCCATCTTACCAATGAGGATATAAAGCTCTGACACATTATGCTGATATACCTAACATTGTTCACAAGTTAAATTACTTGGTAGTAGTGATTCTTTTCCCAGTGTCATACACAGAAATGTGTATGACTCTTCCCCTTCTATAGACATATATATGGCCCATATATAATTTTTAATTGAAAAGAGATGAAAAGTCAGGAGATTCTTCATATATTTCTGAATGTAATTTATATCTGGTTTTATGTCAGCCAAATAACACTTCTTGTGTATGAATTACTTTTTTTTTTTTTTTTTTTGAGTTGGAGTCTCACTCTGTTACCCAGACTGGAGTGCAGTGGCCGCTCCCAGCCACCGCAGCCTCGACCTGCTGGGCTCCGGCGATCCTTCCACCTCAGCCTTCCAGGTAGCTGGAATTACAGGCATGCGCTACCACACCCGGCTGATTTTTTGATTTATTGTAGAGATGAGGTCTTGCTGCCCAGGCGGGTCTCGAAATCGTGGGCTCAGGCAATCCACTCACCTCAGCCTCCCAAAGGTGCGGGATTACAGGCTGAGCCACCGAGCCCGGCTTGAATTGCTTTAAAAAGTAATTGTTTAATTTGCCAATGTTAAGAGATGGAATGTGAAATAGGTTAAAAAAAAAAAAAAATATATATATATATATATATATATATATATAAAGTTAAACTAAGGAACTACAAAGGCTTATGAAATGACATAACATTGAAAACTCAGAAGAGGGAGGGTGGGAAGGGGGTGTAGGAAAGAAAAAAAATCACCTTTCAGGTAAATTTGCACAAGTGGGGGTACACTTAAAACCCAGACTTCTTGGCCACTAAACAATATATCCATGTAACCAAAAATCATGTGTGCCCCCTAAAGCTATTGAAATTAAACAAAAACAGAGAAAACCAAGGAAAAAAATTCAGCAGGCTCCATCCCTACATAGCTATGGAAGCTTATGCTCTTAAAATAAATTAGGAGAAAGCCCAGAAGTTTCACGGAGGAAAAAATATTACTCATAATGTTTTAGAGTAGAAGTTAACAAGCCTGCTGGGATCCTTTTAGCCCCTGCAGAGCTAAGTCTTCAACATTATTAAATGGCTGTCGCATCTGAAGTATGGTGCAACATAACTCAATAAACAACAGAAAACATATGATGCTGAATGGAGGGAGGTTTTTCGATTATCCTGCAGAATAATTCAATTTCAGGACAGGTGTTTGCATGAGATGAAACAAGATATGATTCAAGAATAATATCACCCTTTTCTCCCTCTTTAATATTTTGAAACTCCTAAGGATAATAACATAATGCTAGCTTTAAAAGTATGTTAAGAACAGGCAGAAACACGGAAGAACAAATGAAGGAACAAAATTATGCATGTACTAAATCCTCAATATTTACACTGATTACCAAAAAATGATGTTTTCTAGATTGCTCTACTTTCCCAGCCAAGATCATCTGACATTCAATTCAGTGACTAAAAAGCACATTACTAATAAAATTTAAAGACTTTACTATGTATTTCTTGCGCGTTCTTTATTCTTTAAAACTAAGCTAGGATTATGAGAAAAACTAAGAGTAGTCCTTTCTCCAATTGTTGTATTTACATGTGCCTTTAAACATATACTGAATGTAGTCTATTATTTTAACTAGAGGTTTCTATACACAAATGCAAAAGTTTGTTTTTAGTATTTTGTATAATGTGAGTAAAATATAAGAAATTGAAGCATATTCACTCATATTACATTTATTAAAGAGTAGGATATTTTGTTAAGCTTTTCAAAGCAAAATTAAAGTGGATTGTTTTCTGCATATACAGACAAGCTGCTCCATTGAGGTTGAGCCGTAAATTCTAAGAGCACCAACAACTTTAAAAGATTTTTTTTAAAAAAACAACATACTTCCAACCTGTTCCTGGGAAATGCCTAAATAGTTTAATGTTTAACTTTGTATCCAAAAATATAATTTGTATCTATAATAGTCCAACAATGTTTCCACCTCAATATGGATCTTCAATCTGAAATCTGGTAAACAATGTTCCAAGTAGAACAACTATAGATCAGAAGTTCATTTATTTTACACACCTTTCCATTTTCGGTCTTACAAGCTGTTATGAAATTGTTCTATATTTAACTATCTACATATCTAACTAACAACTTAATCATTCATCCAGAAAAATAGATGGCTAAGACTAAAATATGCAGCAATACTTCAGTAATCAATTCATTAAAAACTTTAAAAGTCCCAGAACTTGTATTGTTTTCATCACTAGATGCACTTATTCTAAAATAAAAAAAATCAAAATATTTTTGCCTGATTTGATTAAATTGAAGTCTAAAGTTTATTGTTATTTATTTTTATTGGCTTTCTGAATGCTTGTATTTTGCTTGATGGCGGTTAAATTTCAAACATTCCTCATAGTATAATTTATGAATGACTTTTAATTGCCGTTTTTTCTACTATTTCTAATTGCCATCTAAAATATTGCTTAGAATTTTCATGATATTTGGATAGGTGAATATACTGCTTTCATTTAGGAATTATTAAATATGTATGCCTTTCAGAACTTTTTAAATTGATAGATAAAATTATATGTATTCACTGTATAAAGTATGACATTTTGAAGTATATGAAAACAACTTAAACTCTCTTATATTAAGTCTAATGATAGAAAAAGAATCTCATTAGACTTGAATTACAGGTCAATGCCTTGCCACAAATCTGTTTTGTGGTTCTGGACAAAGTTAAACTTTTCTGAACTTTTTTCTCATTATTTATAAAATTTATAACATTTTCCTGTATTATTTCTATGTTACAATCTAGTGTTAATGCACTATCATTTTGCTTGAATTGTATTGAAAAATTTCCTCTTTCCTTTTTATAGTCAATTATATATTAGCATTTTTAGATTAAAACAAAAAGTATATTTTTCTACTGGTAAGTTTTTAATTCTTGAGACGTAACAATTGAAAACCCATTTTTAAATTATGACATAAAATGACAAATTGGTGGATTTTTCAACCTAAAATATGAAACACATATTTTATCTACAGATCTTTTTTAAGTCAACAAACTTCAGAAATATATAACATGTTCAATTATTGACTTATTATTTAACTCTACAGGCTCTTAGTCTGAGTGACATACCTATTTTATGTATAGTCTACAAGTGAATTTCCTCAAGAGGCAAATTTCAGACAGTGCTTTGTCTGGAGTTCTACATTTGTTGGGCTCTTCGAATTTTACAGCATCTACAATATGTATCTCTTCCCCTAAACACTCTTCTGAAGCAAGTTATCAATTTTGAGACTATTTGAGTGGATGGTTTCCACCAAACTCCTTAGTAGCTCAATCTAATTTGTGAAAAAATTATTGTACATTTAGCAGCTGATTTTTAACAGAAACAAAATGGAAGGATCATTTTTTTAAAAGCAAAATTATCTTTTAAAAAATTTTTTTGATTTTCCAGTTTCTCAGTGTATTCATCATAACCTTCCCTCTCCAGTCTTTTCTCCAGCTGCCTGAAAGCCTAGGTGGTGGCAGAGTTTAACTTGCTTCACAGAAAGCAAGAGTGGGGGCAGGGAAACCTCCTGAGGCACAGCTTACTAATGTAATTCCATAAATCAACTAATGGGAGAGAAACCAGATCTGTGTGGTCTCTAATGCTGTCCCACAGAGATCAATCATGTCACCTGAGCAATGTTCAGGGACTAAAAGGCTGGGGTTGCCCATGGGACAACTTTATTCTTTGAGTCATATCAGATTGTGATATTTTTAAAGTAAGATCTTAGTATCAGAAGTGTAACTGCTGTGAATATAAAAAACTGAAGGATTACCTTTACAAGAGACAAAGTGTTATTATATTATTATAAGGAACTCCTATATAAGCACATGTTTCTTAAAATATATAGGAACTTGGTATTGGTCATTTTAGGACACAAGTTCTTAAAATAGGTTTTGTCACAAAAGAGTCATTCAGCATTTGTACTAATTGCTTTGAACAATTAGTGGTTATTTTTTGATAGAGTAATTGACTAAATGAACAGTGGCATATGCAAATATACAGTACATAATATCATAGAAAAACTTAATGTTTTATGTGCATTATCATATTTAATATTATCAAAAAGTGATTTTATAAACATATTTCTAGGGCATTAGATGCTCTTAAAGTGATAATAAGCATAAAAATCACTAAATCAGTTTTAAAAAGGAAATCACTAAAGCAGTTTTAAAAAGGGATGCTAGTAGGGAGACTTTGGAAAAATGTGGGCAAGAATCCCAACACAACCATGTGAATCTGCCTTAATTTCAGTTTACTCATTCTGAAACAAATCTGATTAGGCCCCAGTCTTTGGGATGAAAATAAGTCAAAGGGAAGCATAGCACATGAGGACTGAAGTGATAAATAAGAATATATGTTATAGTTAGAATCCAGATGTTAATTGGTGTCCATAATGTAAAGTCAGCAAACATTATCTATGGAGTTGACAACTGAAACTCACAGGTGATATCCATAATGAGTCCCCAAATCAGTACCTTCAGCCAGAAGTCCAACTAATCTCTAAAACATTACCTCAGATAAGGATGGACTAAATTAGAGAGAAAGCCAGGTCAGCAGGGGGGCTATTCACCTCCCTGCAATCCCTGTTCCAGCTTTGGTTCAGTCATGTAAGCCCTGTCACTCTGACATGTGCCCAGCTGGTTTTCTACAACCATCAGTGTGTATTTGCACATGAGTTTAAGGCAGTCACACTGCTGTTGCCTTTCTTAATGACCTAGATAGAATTTTCAATGTTTTTTCTTTTTTCAGTCAAATAGCATCCCACTAACAACCTTAGTCTTGAAACACAACCCATGCTCTGATAGGAAGGAGTCTGCAGTTAGGAGAACATCTTGAACATTCTACAGAGAAAGAAATTTGCTTCCTCTCCTCTACATGCTACACCTTGTGAAGACCAACAGAACTTTTGTGCACAAGGATTTTCAAAGAGAAGAAAAGGTAATTGTATAGGATTTTGTAATCAAAAGCCTAAGGAACTGACACATCACAACAAGCTTGGAAAACCATCAGGAGATTAAAAAAAGGAAACTTATGAAATCACTTAAGACTGATACATCAGCATAAAGCATGTGCATCAAACCTATTGGTACTCATATCAAGCTCCTCCAGAGTAGTTCTTTCCTAATAAATCAGAATTACTCAGGGATCTCATCCACTACATAACTTAAATTGGGCAAGTAGTGCTATGGGCCTAGATAAAGACGTGGCCTCATAGTAGAACCATATCTATAATTCTAGATACTACTTTGCAAGAGGAAAAATACAAGCCATGTACTATAGTCCTTATCAATTGGGCATTAACAGGAACTTTCAGCATAAACTGAATTTTAATGTCCCATGGTATTTAGAGACCTAGAAAAGTTATAACAAATGGAGAAAAAATAATTCAAAAGCTAATTTTGCCATCTAAGAAAATACATGAACCTGCATTACAGTCGCGATTATCTTTGCTTAAAAAAGAGTTACCCACCCCCCCAAAAAAAACCCTGGAGTACAGTTAAAGAGGAATAAATGCAATGTTTTGAAGAAACTGATCATAATCATTAATGATATCAAACAATTCTGATAGTTTTGGAATCTCAAAGTGCTATCTGCTTTGATTTATACTAATAAAAGTTATAAATCTATCTGTCGATATAGATAGATCTTTGTGTTCAAACCTGTGAGAAGGTTCTTTAACTCTTATCTTTATTCTTTTAAAGACCACTTTCCAGTTCTTCATAGATAAAACTCTTCTAAGTAGTGCTCACAATTTTAAAAAGAATGTACACAGTACCCTTCTGGTGATAACTTGTTAGAGCCACTCTCACCCTGCAATTGAGCCCCACAGCATGTTCCCAAATGCTAAATTCAGCACCTACAGTGCCATGTATCCATGCATATGTAGCTATCTATTCTGTAAATTGTATCAAGTGACTATGATTATTTGCCTATATTTCTTTGCTTAATATACCACCAGAACCATTTACCTGTGATTTTTCATATTTTCCTTTTTGTTTTGATTACAACACCACATGAAATTTTCATCCAACACATCAATTTCTGTATTTAACATAATTAAAAGCCTAATTTAACAATTACTTTAGTGATCATCTGTACAATATCAATTTTGAAGGACATATAGGTAAAATAAATTATTATTGACCATATAAGGGATCAACCAGACTGTGCTTGGTGCATAGAACAATTTTGCAACTCTAAAATGGTTACTTTGTCAAATGCAGGGCTCAAGGGAAATACATTTTTTGTAACTGAGTTGTAGAAAATATTTATATCTGAACTAAGCAAAATAACTTGTAAACAAAATCACCATCACCTGACCTGAAATTAACTACTTAATTGTATTCCTTTATTCTAAGTCACAAATCCTCAAATTTGCAAGTAGAAATCAGTTTTCTACACTATTTCCACTTTCTCAAAAATATCAGATATCCAGAAAATACAATAGGAAACAAATATTCTGTCCTGATATGGAGAAACACTATTCTAGATGAGGGCAGAAAATCCCATTTTGAATCCAGGTATTTCAGCTTCAATGATTATTGTTGTGTGTTTTTTGTTTTGAATAAGAACATAGGCCTGTGTGCCACAGACTGTGTCCTCACTGTGATAAGTGGGCCACGAATAAGTCTCTCTTAGCCAGTAACACATGTAATGTGTCCAATCCTTTAGGCAGAAATGCACCCCCCCCCCTTTTTTTAAAATAAGGTGGAGAGGCATTTTAAACCACCAAGGGAAAATATTAAACATATTAAACGTAAAACTTCTGGTTATTCAAACCAATTACATTATTTTTTCCCCCAGAGATAAAAAAAGAAGGGTACCCTCCCTATCAGAAGGGCGGTGCCACGTGAAGTGCAGCTGGGGCGGGTGGTGGAGAGGCCGTGCCTTCTGCAAACCACCTACAACTATCTTACAACCTGAATGAAGCTTCAGAGAAGGGGTACTGCATCTTGAAGCCAGATAAGAAGCCCTGAAGGGGAGAGGGAGTGAGGAGGGAAGGGGGGAGACTGGGAAACAAGAAATCATCTCCTCTGACCTCTAGCGAAGTGCCAGGTTTTTTCTTTAGCTCTTCACATTTTCTAAATTTGCAGATCTGGTGTCCCGTTTTGCGGTTCCTGCAACTGCTGCACACGCCACAGTTGATGAGCCTCTTGCAGGGCACGCAGACCCCACACCTTTTCCTCTTCTTCTTGGCAGGGTTGGCTCCGCCAGCTCCCCCTGAGGAGGACGAGGAGGAGGAGGAATGATTCTGCGGGCAGTCTGCCAGATTGGCAATTTGAAACGCACTGTCTGTGACGGCTGCTGAGGCTGCTGCGGGGGAGTGAAGGGCTGTCATGACGATGACCCCTGGAGGTAATGAGATGCCCCCTAAAGCCGGGATAGCGGAAAAAGTCCCCACGCGCTCGGGGAGATTCATTATCTCTGCTTCAGCAGCGCCGCATTTGAGCTTGTTCATGCATTCCCCCGCCAAAGGTCTGCAGTGTTCAGGGGATAAGGTGGAGAGGAAATTAGTATTTGCCATTTGCAACGACGGCTCTGGCGGGCAGCCAGCTTTCCCCAGCCGCTGGGAGTCGTTTCGGTGGTGCATGCTGGTCCTGCTGCCGCCGCCGCCGCCGCCGCCACCGCCGGCGGGGAGGATCGCCGAGGAGGAGGCGGAGGAGGAGGCGGCGGCAGAGGAGGATTTCCTGCCGCCCCCACCGCCCCCGCCGCCGCCCCCGCCGCCGCCGCCCCCGCCGCCGCCCCCGCCGCTGCCCCAGAGCATGGCGGTGGCGGCGGCGGCAGTGGCCGCGTTGTCGCAGTTCCAGGGGGACATGCCGATGCGCGCGGCGGCCGCGGCGGCGGCGGCGCTGCTGGGGAAGATGGGGGTGGTGATGCGCGCGATCTTGGCCGCCTGTGGGAAGGCGCCCCCGTTGGTCTTGTAGAAGGAGGTGGCAAAGGAGCGGTAGCGCTCCATCTCCGAGTTGTAATCCACAAGGCTGTTCAGGGCGCCCTCGGGCAGGTGGCTTTCCTTGGGCAAGCCCGGGGCCTCCGGGCTCGGCCCGGGCTCCACGCAGACATTGGTGTTCATGGTGCAGGGGGGGAAGAAGGGGTGCAGGGTGGAAGTGGGGACCGCCTGGTCCGACACCTGGGTGGAAAAGGGGGAAAGGTGGGAGGGAGGGAAGGGAGTGATGGTGGTGTTGGGGTGGGGGCCGAGGCGAGAGGGGAAAGTGGGTCCCGGTGGGGAGAGCAAGGTGAGGGTTGCTTTATTCCTCTCTGGGGCGCATTTCCACAGACGGTGAATTCCCAAGCAGCGTCTTCCTTTGCATTATCCTCCAACTGTTACAACTAAAATAAAGAAAGTCATTCCAAAGAGCTGCACAAGGAAAAAGATTAAAAATAAATAAACAGCCTCCCTCGCTAGCCCACCGCAGACACCGAATGCTCCCACATTCTTCCTTCAGGTCATTTGCATAACAACCATCAAGACGTGATCCCCCCCCGCCCATCCCCCCCAAGCTCCCAGCCCCAGTTCCCTCCCTCCCCAAGGCAAACCACAGCTCCTCCCCCCTATTCTTATATCCCTCCTGAGAAAATGTATTAATAGCCAGGATACCCAGGGAAAGAAGGAGGGGGGGTGACAAATGCCGAAGGAAAAGGGCAATTGGAGTGCTAAAGACATGCAAATCATGGGTGGGAGGCGATACTACCTATAGGCAGAGGGCATTTAAACATTATGAAATGTGTGAACAAGTGCTTCCTGGGCATGCAAATGCTGTAAAGTAGAAAACAGCAATGGCCCTATGAGGAAAATGAACAGGAAATTAGCAAATGAAGTACTGAGAAAGTCTACAATACATCCGAGTATAAACTGTAAGCAAACACAATACAACTGAGAGCTAAGAGACTGCCCACATACAATCTGAACCAAAGAGGCAGGAAAAAAAGGAACTACCAGCTGCCACAGTGTCCTTCTGTGTCTGCGGTCATTAGTTTGAATCCCCAGCACAGCTGGCTCTGTTAGGGTCTTAATTCAATGGACCAAGGACAGGTCCCAATTGTACAAGCCATTTGGTGGTGGGGGTTGGTGGGGTAAGAGGATGGTGTTCTACTTGTTCAAAAGAAAGGTAGAAAATGTAGATGGGCCGAATATATATATTTTTAAAATGCAATGCTTCAGGTTTTAAACCAAGTGCCTGCAGCATCTGCAAGAATATTCCCAGTCATGGAGATTGCTATCTCTTTCCAAGACTAGAGGAAAGCATGGGACTTTAAAAGAGAGATCTCTCACAATCACTGATATTTACAGAGTGAAAAAAAGGGGGGGGGGTATTTAAGGTGTTGTTTGCCAGAAGAAATAACCATTAAAATGATTTTTTTCCCGCTCTTTTAAAGAGTAAAGTTTAATGTTAACTGGGTATTTGCATTCATCTCTTTGCTTACAGGCCATTATTGTGTTTTAGGAAGAGGTATTTCAGTTATTTATTACAGAGGGAGAAGTACATCACAGCCTTTTAAGAAGTAAAACAAAGATATAAAGTGTATATTCACCTAAAAAACCAATTTCTTTGTTTCCAAATTTTTTTTTGCCAGAATATCTTTTCATGACATTTTTGAAGCCCATAGATTGATCTAGAATGTGGAGTTCAGGGAATTCTACATAGGGGCCCAGTAGTCTCAGTCTCAAATATTCAGAGTTCAAAATGGTTATCAATTATAGTAATTATGCTTATAATTAGATTAATGAACCATTTGTGCCTAAACTCCAAGGCAAAAACTTCAAGACCTACTGATGAGGTGTCCTAAAAAGAGGGTTTTATGTAAACAGATCCCTATTAGGCAAAGTAAATCAAGATAAGGAACCTCACCCCAGGCTGGATTAGAAGCTAGCAGGCATCTTTCAATCACAGCAAGTCCCTAATCACTCAGGAACCACCTCTGTGGTTTCACATTAGGGAAAACTGCTCCCTTCTGAGGTCTGCTGGCAATACAAAGGGTGCCCCCCAAAATGCTCCTGGCTAAATACTCTTGATGCTTGGAAGGGGTGGGGGACACAGTAAGAATATGCATATAGCTTCAGTTTCTGCGAATCACATTGTAACTGCAAGACCCATAATAACTGCTACTCAGTAAAAACTAGTTATGCCAACCATGCATTAGATATAATCACACTGAGTGGAGGGAAAATTTAGTATTCTGACCTTGTTGCAAATAAAGAAATAATTTAATGTCTCTTTTTCTGAGTCTTAGAGTGATGTTTCCAAACAGAAGATTTCCTTGCTTTTCTGATTGCCATCACCTTCCCCCTTCCTACCTCAAGGTTTAATGCCACCAGAAACTGTAGAAAATGATTATGCCCAGTATCCAGGTCATTATTGTTTAATCAATGCATCTCTTGAGCAAGTAAAAAGGTACCCCAGCTACAGCTATTGTTTGGATTTTATTTTTAAAACAAAATAAAACACACACAAACAACTATAGTTCTATGCCAGAGCTAAATTAGAGATCCATATTTCATGATCCTGTTTTGCCTTTAAACAATGTGATTGTACATCCCTAATATTGTATGTCTGGTCTACCAGAGACATAGAGATCAAAGGTCATATTTAACATTCAGGAGGAGGGGCGGGTGCAGATTAATTAATAAATTAATACAGCTATGCTTTTTATTGCCGGAGTCCAGCATTAATAATCTACTTCCACAATCCCAACGGACAGCAAACATTTAAGAGAAAAAAAAGCCAGAGAAAGAGAAAGAACAATCACTTACCAGTCTCTTTTTATTTGGGGAGCCTTAGAATTTGCAGACGCTGCCAGTCTGCCTTTAATTAGTTGCACATCACCCCCTAACACAAAGAAACACAAATCCAGATGTCTTGGCAGCTCCCAATTACAACTTTAATACTTGTAAACAAACTGTTGGGGAGGGGGTATAAATAAATATGCGGATCAAAAAAAAAAATACCTGTAAATGGCTTTTTTTTTTTCTTGTTGCAGAGAGAAGGAGGAGGAGATGGTGTTAGTGGTGGGAGTGGAAGGAGGAGGAGGTGGGGGGAGAGGAAAGAGCCGAGTGTGAGTGTATGTGTGAGAGCGCGGGGCTGTTGTCGGTGGTCTCTCCTCTCCCAGCGCGTTGCTCTCCGTCCGTCTCCAGTCGCTGTGTGCGAGGGAGGGAGGGAGCCGGGGAGTCTCTCCTCTCTCTCTCCTCTCTCTCCCTCTCTCTCCCACTCTCTCTCTCTCTCTCTCTCTCTCTCTCTCTCTCTCTCTCTCTCTCTCTCTCTCTCTCTCTCTCTCTCACACACACACACACACACCCTCCCCCCCTCTCTCTCTGTTTGTGTGTGTGCGTGTGTGCGGTTGCTGGGGGAGGGGAACAGGAGAGAAAGGCGAGGGAGGAGGTGTGGAGGCTGGGGGCGGGGGCGCGGGGTGGGGGTGATTGGCGCCGAGGTGAGGAGGACGCAGGGACGTGGACACCTACTGATGATTGGCTGCAAATTACACCGGGAACAAGAGGCGCACGCGGGCCAGCGCTCCTTTTCACAAATCCTTTCCTCGGCAGAGAAGCCACGTTTCCCTGCTCGCCTGCCGCCCGCCCGCCCTCCCTCCTCGCGCCGGGCGGCTCAGCTGCCCAGCACACAGGGCTGTTGATTATTTTCTTTTGCCGTCGGAGATAATTGTTTGGAAGGGATGGAAAGAGGGCGTTTCCTCCACTCCCTGTCTGCGTGTGTGGGGTGTGTGTCTGTGTGTGTGTGCGCGCGCGGGTGTCTGTGTAAATAAACTTGTCTGGGTTTTCTGGCTGGGTTGAGAAGAGCAATGTAAGAAACAGAGATAAGGTCGTGTTTGAAGAATGCTCTCAGTTCCTACCCTACCGCGTGGTTTTAAATAATTTTCCTGGTGTACCCGGGAAGAGTTATTTATTTATTTATTAATTATTTTTTTAAAGAAATCATCATCGCTTGTATCTTTAAAGTAAGGGAGGAAGGATGGGTGCTGTGGCTGTTCAGAACCTTGAAATATTATTATGCCAAAATGTAAAAAACCGGTGATATGATGCTTGACCGATCTCAAAATCAATCTCAATCTGTCTTCTCTCTTCCTCTCTCCTCTGTTCTCTCTTCCTCTTCTTTCTCTCCCCCCACCCTCCTCGTTTACTGTTCCATCTGGTAGACCCAAATATTAAATCAGATTTTAAATTCCCTGCCCTACTTTTAATTCCTAACTTTACTTAAACACAAACTACTTTTATGTCTAAATCTATTTTATCATAGTATATTATTTCACTCTTGTCACTTGGGCAAAAAAAAATTTGTTAATTGAAACATATGTCTTTTTACCACAGGTCAAATATAGATAAAACTGATTCATAAATACAGTTATGAATTAACCTCTTCACTGCTGCCTCAAAGAAAAGGATATGTTCCTGAATACACACTATACTACTATTAAAGTGTATGCTAATAGAAATAGTTATAAAATAAGACACAGAACAATGAATACTTTGAAATTTTTTTCTTTTTCTTTTTTTTTTTGAGTTGGAGTCTCACTCTGTCGCCCAGACTGGAGTGCAGTGGCCGCTCCCGGCCACCGCAGCCTCGACCTGCTGGGCTCTGGAGATCCTTCCGCCTCAGCCTTCCAAATAGCCGGAATTACAGGCATGTACTACCATGCCCGGCTGATTTTTTGATTTATTGTAGAGATGAGGTCTTGCTGCCCAGGCGGGTCTCGAACTCGCGGGCTCAGGCAATCCACTCACCTCAGCCTCCCAAAGGCACGGAATTACAGGCTGAGCCACCGAGCCCGGCTGAAATATTTTTCTAAGAGGAAAAATTGACTAATGATAAATTGTGGAGTAATAGGGAAGAAAAATATTCAGATTGTTTAAGTTGGCATTATCAGATTTAAAGTTTTGTATTAAAATTAAAACTACATTTTAGAGTGATGCAACAGTATAGTTTCAGAAAAGGAGGAAGCATATATAATACCTTGTTTCTTTTATAAGGGCAAAATGCTGAAAAGATATTTTAAACAATTTTGTATTTCAATTTTCTAAAGGTTGACCTTGACCATATCAGGATTCTACCAGCTATGGAGGGTAGATTGTTGAAATGCTATTAAGAACTATGATGTGCATAAATGAAGGTGCTATTTCAAGAGTGGGCAACTATGACAACAGGACAGATGCGTTTTGTAATTCATTAACTAATATGCATGTTTTGTCATTCTTAAATATATATGTAGACTAAATTTGGTTATAACTGGTTATTTGATATTTATAGAAAAATAACTACATGGTTAATAAGTTAATAAGATATTTTTGTGCTTGTAATGCCTTCTAAAAGCAAAGGAAAAATTTCTCATTCGTTGTTCTTTTGACCTGACCATCATAGGCAATTTATCAGGAAAATGTAGTCACTTTTTAATGAGTGAATACATTCTGGAAAGATGATAGATTCTTAAACATCCTTTCAAAATATTTAAAATATCAGTCCAATGTTAGAAATATTGAAGTTCATAAATAAGCAATGTTTTTAATCAAATAAAGACATCATACTTTCTTATGCCAAATTTCCTTTTCTGGAAATTTTCCTTTTGAGAAATTTCTTTTCTCATACTTTCCTTTTTGGTACTCTTCATGCTCACTTTCGAAATGAAATCTTAAACAAATGAGAAAAATATGCTCTAAATTCCAAAGAATGTTGCTTTCTAACTGCTAAAGGAAAACTACAGAACACTTAGGCTTAATAATTAATAGTAAGAGCAACTATTAATGACTCATCTGTGTCAGACACTGGACTAAGTAATTTGCAGGTATTTTACTTTGTCCTTGAAATAACCCTATCAGGTAATTATTACATCCATTTTACAAATAAAGAAACTGAGGCCTGGAAAAATTAGATAACCTAGATTGGGACATAAAATTCGTATGTAATAATTATGAAGTTTGTACCCAATCCTGTTTATCCCCAAAGCTTTATGTTTATAACCTCTATACTACTCTCAAGCAACCCATTTTGGATACTGGAACCTTAGATTTAAACATGATTATAGGTCTATGGTTAAACATCCACTGAACACATAGAACAAATTATAAACAATATACCACATGGCTATGATATAGCATTCGTTGCCTTTCCACCAGGGAATTTATTGTATCCTTAGCAAATGCGATAAGGGGAAATAACTCTTTTCTGGTCTACTTCACATCCTTTATCATTTTTTAAAATACTAATGTAGACACAAATATCCGCCATGTCGCACACTAGTCTATGTCCAATGTTGTCTTCTTTAAGACGATATGTCAGGGTTTTGATAACAATTGCTGAGAACACTCAGTTCTCTGTTAAATCTCTTTCAGGGTCCACAGTTCTATGAAGTACAAAAACCTAAGGTTGGTTTCTTCAGCAAAATGCCCCCTACAACTTCCGGTTACTTGGAAGTGTTTTGTGCCTTTATCTGTTTTATGTGTTTTGTGATCTGGAGTATAGAAAAGAACAAAGGTTTCGTAGATACCCTGATAGTAATTTTTTTTTAATCCCAACTTGAATATTACTTGAAAAAGCATCCCCTACTCTGCATAAATTTTGTGTTGTGCTATAGGTTCTGCTATAGGTTTACAGGTTCTGCTGTTTCCATCATGATCATGATCCTGTTGTAACAAATAGACCCAAACCATTAGAAGTACATTTTTTGCTCAAGTAATTTATATTCCAGGGTGAGAATTTTAGGTCAGAGGGCCATTCTTCCTTATGAGTGCATGATCCGTGGATCAAATTTCCTTTCATATTGGGGCTTTGAAATCCCCAAATGATAGCTCATCAATCACATAAATCTTTCAGAAAGCTATGGGGGAAGCATGATGGCTTCTTAAAGACCCTGGTTTTGAGGTGGAGCACAGCACTGCAACTCACACGCAACTGTCAAGAACTAGTTATTTGCCACACCTAGCTTCAAAGATTGCTGGGCAACCCCTTTCTAGATGCAACTCTCTTACTTTGGAGAAGAGAAACAGTTAGGGGGACAGCTGGTGGTCTTCCATGCAAAGTAGCAGCAGAAAAAAGAATAACCAACTGGAGAGATTAAGCAGACCACACAGCCTGAATCTGATATTGAGATTCCTTTTTCCCCTGGGGATTATTTTGCTAACTACCACCCTTAGAAATTACCACTGAAGGCAGTATTAATGACTTTGGGGAAAGTTTGGCAACTATCAACAAATTATGCTTTCTTAAATACCTATAGGATAGCAGAGCCAAGGTTAGTTATTCAAACAAGAATTTACAAGATTAAAAAAAGCAGAAGTATAAAATTAGTCAAAATACCATAAATCAAAAATAAACTGACTTGGAGATAAATCTTTGGCACTGGCAGTTTATTGGCTGATGTTTTGAAAACCCTAAGGTAACTTTTAACCCTCACTAATGAGTTGTTCTCTATTAGTCAAAGAAAATATTCAACATGCATGTTAGAAAAGATGTGTGGAGTTCTCTCATCTTACACCCAAGAACCCAGTTCCCAATTCATGTTTGGGGTCTCTAAGGATTAACTCTTTCTACAGTAATTCACACTGGTTATAACAAATAACCAACACCCTGAGCATTTGTCATAATACTGTAAGAAAGGGATTGGCAGTAGCGGAACCTGCCAGGGGAGGGGGGAGGGGGGAGGCACATAACATCAATAAACACTTTACCTGTTTGATGACCACGTAGGTACCAACCCTCATTGGTACCCCACATTTTTAAAATAAAATAAAATAAATAAATACCCATACCCTTTATATAAATATATACCAAGAAAAGACATAGGAAATACCATTTTTAAACTCTTCTTTGAGGCCAAAAATCTACCTGTGGCTATTCATAAAATGAATTTCATGAAACCCTTCTCCAACTGGTCCCATCTTTTCAACTGAATCTTTTATCACTCCTTTCAAGAACTCCCTACTCCGGCAGGTATACTTCTCTTGGAAAACATCATTTGCCTTATCCTGGCGGGGGGGGGGGGCGGGATTTAATTAATGAAGAACCATTGGCTTATAAAGTACTGTTATTTACATAGGATAATTTTTTGCATATAATGAATTATTATTATATAATAAATATTATTTTTAATTCCTTAATTGAACATTTTAAGGATACTTTCAGTAGTTTTCTTGGTGGCTTAACAATTGGGGCCCCATGATACTTCTCAAAATCAATATTCTGAACACCTGTTATTTTCTTTTACTTCTAATTAAATATCGATACATCATTATCACAATGCTGACCTTCATATTCAAAGTCGGTATTTTAATTCGCCAACCACAGTAGGTCATGTGCTCTGAGCTGTTTTTCCAGCTGTCTTCACTCTCTTACCTTGTCTTTCTAATGACTAACAGGATGCATTTAGGGAATGACTGGTTAAAGATAAAAACTGTGACAATTGTGGATAATGAAAATAATGGGTTCACAGGGTTAAACCCATTACCTTGGCCTCATTAACACCATATTCAAATCAACTGAGCTAACCAAGTACCACATGTTCACCTTTTTAAAAAATACAATTTGGACACTGGGCAGATATATACCAAGTATTATCCTGGGCATTAAGTTTTAGAATTGTTCTTCACAAGACAAATTTGATCTAGCCTCATTCTTATTTACTCATGGTATTTCTTTGTATCATATAATTTCTCATTTTTGTAAAAGTGCAACTCTGATACTAGTGGCAGTATAATGGTTTTGTCCCTAAACACAGGAATTCATAGGAGGTTAGATAGGCTAGAGAGAGAGGCTTCCAGTTTTGTTTTGTTTTCCCCAGAGGCTCCCTCACCTAGTTTTATTTTAACTAAATAATTCCTTGTACTTTACCATCAATATGTAGTATGCTTTGTTCACTGAAACATTAGAAAATTCAAGGAATAACATTCCAGGTTTTTTTCAAAGTCTTTACTCATGAAGGAAATAATGGGTCAATTTTGGTACAAAGTACCAAGTCATGGTAAGTAGCTTCTGGACATTAACAATTCTAAACACAAATTTGCAATTTGAACCTCAAGCTGTTCTTAGATGGGGTCTCTTTCTTTGGTTGGCAGTATCAAAGCATATTTTGTGGAAGACGTATCTCTTTAGATAGATACGTAATGGTAAAGTAATATGAAGTATGGAAATCTTGTGATGAAATTTGCAGCTGAGAGATGACCAGGAAACACTTTGCCCACAAGAGCTCAGTGTGACAACAGTCTATGTTCCCCAGAAAGCAGTCCAGAATGTGGCAGTATCAGTTTCTTGTTTGCTGCCATTCTTTTCTACAGACAAGTCTTCTCAGGATTTATAGGACACCGGAAATCAGGTAACAGAGTCCCCTCACTATCCTCTTTATTTTCAGTCAAAACTTAAAACTCCATTTACTCAGGTGACTAATATTCTCCTTCATTCAACAGAAAGAGGTGAACCTTTTGTTTAAAATAAAGCTTACATGCAGGCACTGGACATTTCATAAATAGGTCTCTGAATCTTCAAATTGTCAAATAGGACTTGCCCAATTAGTAAAAATAACTAAAAATCTTCAATAATTATTATTAATTGATTTACTTCTAACATTTACTTTTTAAAGACCAAAAATTGGGCTTATAAAAGTTGTATGTTTTTAAGTTTTGGAAAACTCCAAAATAGCATCTATTTTAAGTCATTTGCTATTGAGTAATACTAATTAAAATCACCATTTTTGAATTTGCTATTTTAAAAATAAGATGAAAAATTTTTATAAAATGTTTGTGAAAATAATTTTTTTAAAATTTTTCTGTCCCATACTTAAGATTCCAGTCTTCCAATGTAACTCCATATCCCCATTTACAAAAGTACAGGTTTCTGGAGATTAGTCTCAATATTTTATTTGAAATCAAAGCCATTCCTTATGCTTTTTTTAAAATGTGTGTTTCTGTTTAGTTTATCTTCAATTAACAGCTTTTCAAAAAAAGTTTATGTTTTAGAGCAGGAATTCAAGCTGATATTCCTGAGTTGTTAACATTCAATCCAGAAAGGTTTTTTCTTTTCTTTCCAGGGCTGACCTTTGTTATGCCGTAGTTATAGCAACAAAAAGAGTTCCTTCTGTCTGTCTGTTGTGTGCTCTTTCCAAACTAATGACAGTCTTTTATATGCTGTTGTGTAGTATGGAGAGTGCTTTACCTGCGTTGATTTCTTGATTTACTGATGCAATTTGCTAAACCATCAATTTGAATGGAAAATTTAAGAATAAATACAATTAATATGTAAATTGACATGGAATTTACATATTACATATGTTGTTTATGGAATATGGGCCATTTATTTAGTCATTTTTCTACATTGTCTTTAAGCATTTTTAATCAACTTGCAGTTGAACTTCTCAGTGATCAAATTTATTTATCCTATTGTATCTTCTTAAACTAAACATAGAAAAATAAAGAAAGAGAGCGCCCTAGAGGAGTAATATGATATAAGAATAGGTAGTTTGCTGAACTGGGCCATACAATTGCTATGACCTTGGGCAATCTAAGTCTTATTTTACTGATCTGGAATATCACTTAAATTATAGTAATTAGCTGTCTCACAGGGTTTGTGAAGTTTAATTAATGGTAGCAAAGTATTGGAGCTATTTAGTAGAATGGTACTATAAAAGGCAAACTACCTGAAAATCACAACTCCCTCCTCCCAACATAGTATTTAATTTTACACACTCCTTTTCTTTTGTCTTCAGAGTTAATTTCACATTTATTGCTTCTTAAAATTCTCCCCTCTATATCTATATCTATGATCTTTCCACTTAAGACTTATTATGGGTGCAAAATATAGCCACTGCCTCACTTTTCTCAGATTGCACTATTACCTCTAGAGTTCGACATTTCTGAATCTAATAGGATTGGGAATAACAGTAGTATTTGAGTAAGTAGCTATGGCTACACACTCCCTTCAAGTTCAGAATTATAAATTGCCAGTTCACAATTTGAATTTGGCTCTCATAAACCTTTTGTTTGGATTGATGGTGTTAAACTGAATTGGACTTTTAGTTTCTTTCAAAAAATGGAAGATTTAAAAGGAAGAAAAAAGGAAGATCTGAAAACATTGTATCTACAAGCCCTCCTGGGAATAGTAACTTTAGCTCCTATTCGTGATAGAGTCTCTAGTTTGCTAGCATTTTTAGCACTCCCTGCCATCTAATACTTGTCCACCTAAGCATTGGCATTTGCAGCTCAAGGCTTTTGAGTAAATTATGTGCTAGCTGTTCACTGCACAACAATCAGGGGCAGAATCCAGTCCATTGTTCTGCTTCCCAAGCCATGTTCTGGTTTGTAATTTGCAAAAAGGTAATATAGGGTTCAGAAATGGCTTGATCAATATCTCAACTGTTGGTCGACTAACTAGAGCAACAAATATAACAGTGACCTTTATTAATATTAAAAAATTAGCATCTCATCTTTGAAATGCTATACCTCAAGTCTACTTCTAGATTAAAATGAAAATTACATTCAATTTTATTTTTATCTCCTTTGTGTGGACCCATTTCACCTAAAACATTCCAATATAGATTAATTTTCAAATAGGATATAAATAACATTAAATTTCAATTCTATGAACTCATTGCAGCTGAATCAGTAACTGTATTTTATTAAAAATTAACAAAATGACTGAAAAGGAAATCTGTATTTTGTAATGGTAATAATGTATTTTTTTCTTTGGGAACAACTACTCTTTGAGAGATGGGGCCACTGATCCCACTTCCGTTTCTTTCTGCAATTTGTTAATATTTTACAATGGTAGCACTGCTTGGAAGAGCAGTTGTTTCTACCTGTTTGTAACTTGGCTCTTTTAAAATACATGATGATATGATGGCATTTGCTTTAGAGTGTTTCTATTTTTAAAGATATTCTATTTGTGTAACTCATGGCTACATTATATTAGTGAAAAAGAAGCAAATCTCTTACTCCATGAAGCAAATCTCTTACCCTATGGCAGCACTAATTGATTTACACTCCTTTCTTTAACAAATTTCAAAAATACAAAACTTGAACAATGTCCAACAAAAGTTAGCCTCTAGATATTTTACTGCCTGATAATCTATTTGAAAAAAAAATCAGCTATATATATTCATTTCCTATACAAATCAAAATAACTTTATTCTTCAATCATACATGAAAAGAATGTCAGAATTATACTGACTACATGTAATAGAAAACCACTCAAACTGGCTTAAATGATGATGTCTCAGGCAGAGTAGGCTCCAGGCAAAGAACTACCTATTGCCTATTGGTGCCATGGGTGATGTAGGTACTTCCCATCTCTTCACTCTGCCATTCCCACATTCTTGGTTCTTCCCTCAAGCAGGTTTTCTCCTCAGTTTGTTGCCACAGTTCTGGTCATCACATCCAGGAATTAAAAAAAAAAATCAGGGAAAGAAAAGGACTGTCTTTTATATGTGTTTGTATATTTAGTGTGAGAAATTTTCCTAATAACACTACCACCGAAATCCTCTAGTATCCAATTGGACAAAATTCTGTTACATTCCCACACATAAACCAAATATTCTTCAAGAGAATGAGATTGACTGAATCTTACAAGTATTTACCAATCCTGGAACTAGAGATAGGATCCTGAAGCACATGACAGTGTGGGAGACAGGAAATACCTAAACATAACCATGGTTCAGTTAAGAAGAAAAAAGAAGAAGGTAGGAGGTTATCCTTGTTGGTGAGACAAATATCAGAGTCTGTTGCCTAATATAACTGTATTATCTCTTGATTTCTACTGTCTTAGGAAAGCTAACCAGCTTTAAATCTCATGAATCATGCCATACTTCATATGAAAGGAATTCAGTTTATGGATGCCAGTTCTTTATTATAAGTGAATTAGTGAATTATAATTTCAGATATGAATGCCTATAAGCAGAGCTTGTTTTTATCAACATGGCTTTCTGGGTAAAGTTTTGATTTATCTACCTATCTTTATTGAAACTTATCTCAGGTTCGTCATTACAGACCTTTTGTACTGTGCTACATAAATCGAGGAATATCTAAGCTTGAAATATAACGGGTGAGGGCTAAAAACTCTGAATATAAGGAGAAAGCAAAGAGAATGAGGAAGTTAAAAAATTAAGACAAATTATGAAAATTTTTATGGCAAGGCATATCTATTTCCATAACTCAATCCATCCTGAATATTTTTCTCTTATACCTTCTGCTGGCCCTTAAAGCTATTACCTTAACATATTTGCAAGTTATCAGAAGCAAAGTAAATAGTCAGTCTTTAAAATTTCAAGTTGATCCCCAAACTGACTCAAATTTGCAAAAATCTGGCATAATTTAAAAGTAAATAAATAGAAGCAACACTTAGCAGAAGGTTCCTAACATAAACAAAGCTGTGCACGTTTTGTTTATTTATGGGATCCATGCAAAGTGTCATATTCATTTAAAAATATTCAGCACCAGAGTGATTGATTTTAAAAGTTGAATAGAATTAAGGAACATAAGCATCCTTTAAAATTAAAAGTTTAGTAAAAGAAAGAATGGGTATTTTTTTAGTGTTATACTTGGGAAAACATTTTTCTCCTTTATGTCTGCTCAGATTTTTTTTATGTTGACTATGAGAAAAATAGCCACCATTTTATTCAAAAGTGTATTTTTATTGGGATATGACAAACCCCACCATTCATATCATACCTTTTTATTACTCAAGGTTAAGTGTTAAAACATAGGTGTAAAATCCCCCATATTAGTCTTGTTTATTCAATGCAATTTTACAGCATTCTTAAAAGACAAAACACATTAAAATTCTTATCCTTTGGAACTTACATCCTACTGACATCTCTTTATTCACTCTTCCCTTCCAGCCTAGATTATTCTATATAACCTTTTGATTTAATAAGTATTTCTTGAATGTTAGCTATGTGCCTGACATAGTGTCAAGTACTGAGGGAATGAGGAACTTCTCTTGAGAAACTAATAGTTTAATAGATGGTACTAAGGCAAAACACACACACACACACACACACACACACACACACACACACACACTCATAAAATGACAATTATCTCACCTCTTTTATAAAAAGATGAATTCAATGAATACAAGTGAAGTGTAAGAAAAACTTCTGTGTTTTAAGTGTACATAGAGTGCAATAAAAACAAACAGGACTGTGATTCTCCTGAGGGAGACCTCACAAAAGAAGTCTTCATTGAACTGGAATGACAGACAGAAAAGGGGAGAAAGAATATTTACCATAAAGGACACAGTGTAAGCAAAAGACAAGGGAACACAAGTGCGTAGCAGAGCACACACATGGTGCACATTGAATGTGGCTGCAGTAATGGGACCCCAAAGAGAGAAACATGTTGAGAAATGAGACAGAAAGAAGAATGCAGTTAAACTACAGAAAGCCTTGAAAGTTAGTCTAAGAAAAAAAGATTTGCCTAGAACTAAAAAGAGGTCACTACATGCCATTTGATTTAGGATGTCAACTCTCGGTTTTGTTGTTTTGCTTGTTAATTTTTGTTTTGAAAGGGTCCCTGGAACTTAAATTGGGGAAGATGATTTGGGGGAGGAGAGACATTCTGTTCCTTAAATGCACTTTAGATTACGACCTAGCTACAGAGTGAAACAGAAAGGAGATCATGTAGACAAATTGAGAAAGACTTACAGTTTATTAAAGGGACAGATGAGCTTCAGAAGACAAGGATGGTGATTCTGAAAGAATCATCAGGACAAGGAGTAGTGATGGAAAAACCCAAAGGAAGGGTATTCCTAAATTCATGAGTAGTCCACTGAACAACAATGCTGAAAAACCCACAAAGTCTTGAAATAAAACTTCCAGGGGAAATCCTAAGGTTGTACTCAGAGCAGTTTTATTTTTGCCACTAATTGGTTTGGGGAGAGATAGCAGACTCCCATTACTACTGACACTCTGAATACAACCCCACAATTGGCTTGTGCTGATTTGTGTGCCAAAACTATGATTATATTATACGTGATTTCGTGGGATGAACAAAACAGAAACTAGAGGCTCTTACTATACATTTTAATTCACCCAATATAGAAGACAACAAATGTGGCAGTAAGAGGAAAAAAACCAACAACAGATTTTTGGCATTCAGCAAAAGATTCAAAGGTAATATGGATAACTGTGCAGTCAAGACCATCCCTTTCTGATCTCCATACCTCCATCAAGATGGTGAAGAGAAATCTAACATTTACATACTTCCCAACACTCACCTACTTCACTATTGGCTACAGACCATCAGGGCTCATCTCTATATGCACTGTATCATTATTTGTGTCACTCACAACCAGAAATCCTAAATTCTTAGAACATTCTAGTTCCTATACAGCTCTGTACATCCACCTTTGGTAGCCATCTTCCACATGCCGTCAACTCCTGAGACTGATTGTCTGTCATCAAGAAAATCCCCACGTTCTCAACAACCTCTCTAAAAGTTCCCTCCATCTTCTTGTTCTTGTTGAAGTGTCATTCTTTTGGAAGCACAGTATGCTCTGCAGCTCTGCCAAATGGTGATGATAGGAAAAGTGCATCCTTGCTCTTCACTGTCATTTCCAGGCTATTCCATTCTCCTCAATACCCTTGCTCCCCTGCTTTAACAGTAGTGTCATAAGACCACACCTCCTACTTCTGTTCCATGTTTAAATCATCTAAAAGACTTCAGGGTTCTCCCCAATCTTTTAAGACTTTAGATTTAGCTCCTGGCTCACTACACCACAACTCTTGTCTTAATTCAGGGTTTTCAGTATAAGTATATAATTCTTCCAGTACTTTTGCCTCCTTGATCTCCCTTTAGTTCCATTCTGTAGCTAGGTCTTGATTTCCACCTTACCTCAATCACTAAACTCTGTCATCACATTCCAGGCCCATTATCTACTCCTGTCTTTCTAGATTACTTCCCAGTTGGGTTTCAAATATTCTTAAACAGTGCCTCCCACCAAACCTACAATTCATTGACCCTGCCACCATTTTCCTCATCCTCTCATGTCTTTGCTTCCCTACATACTCAGTTTGATCAATCATTATATATAATCCCTTTCAAACACTCTCAATTGTCCATGATCAATTATTTTGATCGCTTTCTTTCACAGACATCAATTTACTTAGCTATCTTTTGGCTAAACCTGTTAGTCAAAACCTTTACTTTGGTTAAACACAGTTTTATGCCTGCTTCATTCCTATAGTCAAATATGGCTGAGATAAAATTGACAAATCTAAGTTTTCTTTAACTTCATGACAATTACTCAAATAGGCCTTTAGTGCTGCAGAGCAATTACATTACTTTTACTCTTCCTCTTTCTTTCTGTTTCATGCCTTCTTTTCTCAAACTTCTAATATCATCTCCCCGTTCTTTATTCAAGCTTCTACTTTACTGAGTTCATAGAAACTACTAGAAGAAAAATTCCATGAACTCCCACTATCACATCTACTCA
Source organism: Cephalopachus bancanus (assembly GCA_027257055.1). Lineage (NCBI taxonomy): Eukaryota > Metazoa > Chordata > Mammalia > Primates > Tarsiidae > Cephalopachus > Cephalopachus bancanus. The sequence goes on from JAPVLO010000093.1 coordinate 11,001,941, forward strand.
CATCCTAGAATCTGTACACAGACATTCTTCCTTCCCTCCTTTTAGAATAAACTAAGTGTTCCTATTTAACGTCAAACTCTCCACATTCTCATTAGACCTCCATCTGTTCTGGTCCTGACAAGAGCCTCACTCAAACAGTTCTTTGCTTTTCTTCATCATCAAATTATTCCTCTCAACTATATCATTATCATCTATATATATGCATATATAGATGTATGTATATATTTTCCCACTTTAATACTATTTTCTCCTGCCACCTACAGGTCTATTCACTCCTTTGACAGTAAAATTTCTTGAAAGAATGGTATATACTAATGTCATCATTTCCTCCTTTCCTTTAAATGTTGAACTGACTCCAGTTAGGCGCTACAAGAGATTTCCAGTGACTGTACCTTATAAAATTCAAAGCTGGACTTGGCTGAACTGATGGGAAAAATGAGTGTGGCTCCCTGGCCAACCCGCTTGCTCCCATCTTGTTCACACTGCAGGGGTGAACCTTCTCAAAGCTGTCCCTGTGAATTGCAATTCCTGAGTGTTCATGTCTTTTAAATAAAAGAAAATAAAGAAAAGGTGTTGCTGAGTTCCTTTGATTGGGTTTGATATTTTTAGGACATAGAGAATACATAACAAATTTGAAACTTAAAGAATGTTTAAATGCTCCTGCCCAATAACTATTGTTAACAGCTCAATTTTTATTCATTTAGGCTTGTTATGTGCTTTAACAACCTATATAAGCATATATAGTATGTTGTTGTGGGTTTTAAAATAGAATTATACCATATACATTGTTCTATAACTTGCTGTTTTCATTTAATTTGGGTGTCTTTCCAAGATGTTAGCTTAGCTCTACCTCACTCTTGAGTCTCTTTTTTCCTAAATAAATACATAATTATGCAAAAAATAAAAATAATAAATAATAAAACAAAATAAAATTCAACGATACACTTCAGTCTTTTTCTTATTTGACCTATTCGCAGCATTTGATATTTTATAAAGTATTTTCAGGGCTTTTAGGAACCCATTCTCCTTATTTGCCTCTGATCAGGCTAAACTTATAACACTGAAGTGACTCAGGATTTAGATTTTAGACCACTTTTTATTATCAGTCTGTACTCTCTTTCTGACCTCATCCAGTACCAAGGATTTAAATTTCATCTATATCCTAAATAATCCAAAATGTAAATTTTTAGGCTGTACTTTCACATTTAACAACTTTAAACTTCCACTTAAATTATCTAAAATTGAACTCCTCTCTCGCCCTCTGTAGCCCCCAAATTGCCCCTCAGTTAATGGTAACTCCATCATTCCAGTTGCTTAAATCAAAAAACATGGGGGCATTCTCCATTCTCAACTTCTCTTTATCTCTGTGATGGTTAATTTTATGTGGCAACCTGACTGGGCTAAGGAATATGCAGATAGTCGATGGAACATTACATCTGAGTGTGCCTATGAGAATGTTTCTGGAAGAGGTTAAGCTTTGAATTGGTACACTGAGTAAAAATTACCCCCTCCAATGCAAATGGGCATCATCTAATCCACTGAGGACCTGAAATAAACAAAATGCAGAAGGGAGAATTATCTCTTTTTTTGAACTGGACATATACCTTCTCCTACTCTCAGACATCTGTGCTTCCGTTTCTTGGTCCTTCAGACTTGGACTGGAACTTGCTCTATTGCCCACCCTGGTTCCCAGACTTCTGTGCCTGTACTGGAATTATCAGCTTTCCTGGGCCTCCAACTTGCAGACAGCAGATCATATGACTACTCAGCCTCCATCATCACAGGAGCCAATCTCTCATAACAAATGTCTTTCTCTCTACATATATCCTATTGATTCTGTTTTATTCTGGAGAACCCTATTACAACCTCTCATGCCCCAAAATTATTTTAATTAGCAAATTCTATGTGCCCTTCATCCAAAACACATCAAGAATCAGATCACTTCTTATCTCCTTAACTGTTAATGTCTTGGTTCATATCACCAACTCCTCTCGCCTAGAGAACCTCATGACTGGTCCCCTTCTTCCTATATTCTAGATCACCACTGTAGCTACAGCAATCCTATACAGACAAAAGCCAGATTTTTCACACTACTATGTGAAAACTCCAATGACTCTTTACTTCTCTCAGAGTAAAAGTCAAAATCCTTGTAGTAACTTAAAGAAACCTACACAAACTGACCTTACCTCATTTTCTGCATGCTTAGACACTTCAGTCACCTTGCTGTTCTCGAAACAGCTCAGGTTTGTTCTGTCTCAAGACCTTTGCAGTGTTTCTCCCTCTGCCTGACCTGCTCTTTCCCCACATCGGCCTAGATTGTTCACTCCCTTCCTTCATGTTTTTATTCAAATAACTCCTTCTCAGTGAAGGGGTTCACTCTTTAAAAAATGTTACCCGACTCCCTGGTCCTGACTATATTCCTTTCCTACTTGATTTTGTCTGAAAGAATTTGTCACTCCCTAACAGTATATAGACAACACATTTTTAAAAAAATTAATGTATTTCTTCACAAAAGGTAATCCGTATGAGAACAGGGGTATTACATTGTTCAATGCTGTGATTAATACAGAGTATATAGTATTAACTCAATAAAAGTGCATAAGTTAATGAGAACAAAGTCTAAAATTGAATGTTTGTTGCTGTATCACCTGCCCGACAGATATTTATTTAAAAAAAAATAAACTACTTCAATAGGGGTAGATAGATCACTGTTAAGTACAGGCATTTGGTTATAGTAAAATTATTAAAAATTTTAATGGTCCAGAACTGGGAAAGATTTACTGACAGGTACATTATCTCAGGAGTTTGGAAATTTCAGTGATAACAGTAATTTCTAGAAATTTGGAATTGGATGGCTATTTCTGGGTACTGCTGTTACACTGAGGAATGGCAAAAAAAAGTCTGAGGGTAATTAGTCACAATATAAAGAAGATCTCTTTTGGAGAACAAAAACTGCAGATTCAATGTTTAATTAAAAAGTAACAAATTCTTTAGTAAGTGGTATCCTCACCCCAGGATCTGTTATGCCAAGGTCAGGCAGGTTTCAGACTGGGAAGGAGTAGAACTTTGAAACCTGGGATGAGGATGTCTGTGTTGAAGCATTTCAAAACTTCCAATTCCTAGATTCTCCTGAACCCTTCAAGACTGTCAAAGTGATATACTCCTCCTTCTTAATTAATGGAGTAGCCTGCTTTTGCTTGCAGTGTCTTCCTTGCAAGACCAAATGTGCTCTCTTTAGAATATGTCACCACTTGCTCCCTGTAAGCCCTACATTAAGCTAATAATTAGGGTTAAGTCACAACCTAACCTATATGGGGTAGGGCTGCAATAAAAAAAATTGCAACTGGAAAGAAAAACTAGTCAATATATACAGGCAGAATCCAAGTGAGTACACATGGGACTGGATTTTGAAGTTACTGGATAAAAGAGAGATTATTGATGTGAGAACACTCTCCCAGGTTACAGGATTTAAAATCCATGCAAGGTCCCTGGGATGTGGGGCAAATAAGATGCTAGGATGACTCTTAGAATCTTGGAGAAAGTAATGGACTACACTCTGTGAGGTGAAAGTATCAAAATTACTTTATCTTACAGTTGCAGAGATAATCAAAGGGCTCATAAAAGTGAGCATACTAGAGCGGAAACATTAGGTTAGAAACCCTAGCATATCACTAAGATCCATAAAAGGAAATTTTATTTACCAAAAGAAAAAGAACATGCTGGTGAGAAGAGCATGGGCATTACTGAGAAGCTCAGTGGTGGCTGTCTTCAATCTTCCAAGGATAAGGATAGAGATACTGTTAATAACTGGGCTCACTGATGGCAATGAGACTCATAGGATCCCTAATTAATAGAGACCAGATGGCAAAGCCAAACTGTCAGACACCAGTTGGGGCAATTATTATAATGAGCAGCAACATCAGAGTGGCAGCCAGGGGAGGACTCAGAGAGCTATAGAGATGGCTAACAGAATGCAGCATGTCTAGGGGTAAGATGCTTCCAGCCAACAAAGGTACAGTGTATATTACCAAAATAAAGGATGAAAGATGATGAAGCTGAGGACAGTTACCCAAATAAAAATATTTCAACCCTCTTTCCCAGACTCCAGGCCGGGGCCAATTTTCAGGTCTAGAAATTGCTGCTTAAAGACTAGACTTTCTCCTCAGAAGGAAGAAACCTGCAACACCACACAAAGAGTACATAGTAATGTTTCTACTCCATCTCTCCTAGTCAGACCTTGCCATTTACTTGGGTAATTGTACACTGGAGTGAAGGAGAAGAAAAATAACATTTCGAGATTTGTTAGACACAAGTTCCAAGTTGACATAGATGCCAAGAATCAAGCCCCAGGCATGGCTCACAGTGGTTTGTAGACTCACTTGATATCTGAATAAATAATTGAAATAGACACAATTAGTTATTGGAAATATCCCATATTGCTTCTTTGGCCTGTGAGATAAAAGGCAAGGTCAAAATCTTTAGAACTTGCCCCACACAGGGATCACGGATATGTTGCTGTTGAAACCAGGGGAGAATAAATAGAGATTATTGCCACTATTAAAGACATAATGATTCGAGATTAGTGACCTTCATTATAACTCCATTTAATTCTCCAGTCATGTCTCTGCAAAATCCAGGTGAATCCTGGGATTACGGCTTGCTGATAACTCAATGTAGGAGAAATCTCAAGTGCAGTTGCTTTGCTAGATGAGCTAATCCTGCTAGAGCCCTGTTAACAAGGGACCTAGTTAGGGCATTCTTTTAACCTCCTCAGGAAGGAAGGCAAGAAAACATTTGTGCTCATTCTGACTGGATAACTGTATACACGTATAGTTTCTCTTCAGCACTACCTTAACTCTCCCGTGCTGAGTCAAGGTATAATTTGAAGGTGTCTCAACTATAGATTCTGTAGGCCTACTGGTCATGTTCTCAAAGAAAGAACACTTTTGACAGGGGTCACAGTGAGCATCCCTTAATCTTTAAACAATTGCACCAGTAGGTCACTTTGGGCTACATGTGCCTAATTTCCTTGCACCCTCTTAGCTGCTTTTCCCAAGATCATCCTCCAAAAACTCTTAAACGTAAATCACGGTCTGACAGCCTGTTTCCCCAGAAACTGGCCTTCGACAACTTTTAAACTACCATAGTATGTACTCATGTATTGTTCTTATTGATTATTTTTTTCTTTTTCCCCTGTAGAATGTGTGATCCATGAAGATAGGAATTTTTGTTTGCTTTCTTTCTAGATGTAACCCAACACCTAGAACAGACTCTGGGTCATTAAATACACTCAAAAAATGCTTGAATATAAAATCTTCATGCATGTTGCATATAAAATCTTAATTTATTAACTATAATTTTAGGAGATTATGACTGGTTTTAAAACATTCTAATGCCTCTAAAACTGTCTTGTCTTTTAGAGCATCCTGCTATGTGATTTAAACCTTTGTGAAATCCACTTTTTGAAAACTTAAGGTCTTGTTTTAAGTATGTCTAAGTGATCATCTCATTTGCTATTAGTTTTTAAATGGCTTTATAAATTTTCAAATTATCTACATAATACATATTTATTTTTACTCAAACAACACAGACGTTCATGGGTAATATCCTTTCCCATCTTTGTCTTTTCAGTCCAACACCCTGTTACACTCTGTGATCTGCATTTAGGAATTTCTTGGAGGATATTCTTGGGAAGAACAGCTAAGAGGCAGAAGGAAATAGACACAAGTAGGCCAAAGTGATCTATTGGCAGCAATAGTTTAAAAATTGGATAACCACTCTTTAATACTTTTCCGTAAGCATGAACACCTTTTAAATTATTCCTAAAAAAAGATCATATGCTTTTTTTGTTAACAATATTTTTACCTTTTGTTTTGTTTTGGTTACTTATACTAACTCCAAGCCCAATTGCTTTCCTCATGACCAAGATTATTTTCTACTTTTTTCCAAAAATGTAGATATAATCATTGGCATATATGTTTACACCTTCAGGGCTTGGCATAATTTGTTTTAGGTATTGGGATAGACAGAGGAACCTCCTAGATGCCTCCTCAAGGAAGGACTAGAAGTTGGGTTGCTATCAGAAGATACCTCTGCCTCTTCAGTGATTGCCCAAGCTGTAGAGAGCTGCCTCACCCAAAGCCATACGTTTTCCTGAGAAGTCACACCATATGAGTAATCTTGGTTAAGGTATGACTTATTGGCCATTCTGACTCAATGGACACTCTGATGGCCATTTTAGCTCTAAATCTCCCCATTGAGTCTTCCAAGATTCTCATCAGGCCTGACTCACAGCTTGATTTTACCCTCTACCTAATCCTTCTTTTTCCTCTCTCCCTTCTGTAGGTGTTGATTACCAGATGTTCCCTAATAAATATCTGAAATTTCATCTCAAATTCTACTTCCTGAAGAATCCAACCTGTGTGAGGACTCATTATGTATTCATCTCTGCATCTTGCTCTTCTCTCTCACTGTAATCACAGACTCTGAGACAATTGACATTGATCTAATGCTTTCTTTTGAAGGGCCATGTAGTTTTTCATGGTTTCTATGTATCATATTTTTTTCAGCTTTCCATGCTAGGGGACATTCTAGTGGTTTCCAAATTTTATTTTTAACAATACAAAAAGTTCTGATACAAATGCCCCAGTCACAGACCAATTCAAACTCAAAATTACATGATTACTTACTTCCAAAGTTCCTGTTTCTTTTCTTCACTAATTAGTTTTCCTTTATTTTTTAAATGAAGTTCACAGCAGTTCACTTATTGCTTCATGTACTTTCTGAGAGTTCCAATACTGTCAATATACGTAAATAATTTAAGGAATCTATGACTGGTATCTGTAGAATTAAAGTCCTTCATACATTTTCAGCCATTCCTCTTTTCTTAATTTTGTATATGTATGATAAAAGTACTATTTATGTTGTTTAGCTGGAGTAAATCACTCCCAAAAAAGTAACAATGCTGCATTTATTCGTCTCCTAATCTGAATGTATATGCACTGAAAAAATATTAAAAACTATAAATTTCCAAATCACAAGGACTAGGTTGGAATCCTGGCTATACAAAATATTATATGTCCAATATCCAAGTTAACTTGCTGAAAGCTACAGATTTCGTAAGTTCATTATCTGGAAAAGTGCTTTGCATAGAAATGATAGTCTATAAATCTATGTCTATGAATATTTTCATAATATTTCTGAATTTTCAGGCAGATCTGTATATGTGTATGTGTGTGTGTGTGTGTGTGTGTGTGTGTGTGTGTGTGTGTGTATACTGTATTTACAATTTTTGTTTGTTTTTGTTTTAGAGGTAAAGTTTCACTTGTCACCCAAAGTGGAGTGCAGTGACGTGATCGTAGCTCAAACATATTTCCCTAAATTTACTAATTTGGAAAGAAATTCACCTTTGCTCTGCTTTAGAATACTATCTCATGTGGACTTTGTGATACCTAATTAGAAGTACATATCTCCTTAAAGAACTTCCCAAGAGTATAGTTCTTTGTCCATATGAAAAAGCAGAAGTGTATAGAACAAGTTTATGGACTTGATAAAGTAAGTTCAACTTTCAACTTTGAAACAGAATAAACAAAACAATGTACTATAGCTGCAAAAAACCAGGTCAGATTCAAATCACGCCTGTTGCAGAAGCTTCATTATGGAGTCAAGCTTCATTATGGAGTCTAAACAGACACCTTATATATTTGATATAGTTGGAGGTTCAACTTAAAAAGAATCCATGAGTCATTTTTGAAAAGACACAGAAAGTAACAAGGGACAGATGTCATAGATTGGCATTGTAGTCTTGCAACACAAAGAGATGCACTGGCCCAAAGACTCTAATCCTCTAGACAACCTACAGAATAATGGTATCTTTCTGTCTATATCATCTCTATATGGTAACTAGTATCATATGATGCACAAGTTAATTAGAGGCTCTCTAGTTTTGGAATGCGAGATATTATCAAAAAAGATGGAACTGGGACCATTAATATCACAAGCTTCCCAGGAACTAGGCAGACCTGCTCTCTAACCTAGGCTGTACCACTTGCTGAGTTAGTCCTCTAACCTCTTGAAACCTTATCATCCTCAAAGAAACTCATCATTTGGAAATGATGACTTGAGTTTAAATATTCTATGTTGTTAAAATTCTTTATTCTCTTGAACTTTATATAGCGGTTCTAATGGAAATTTGAAAAAGAAAACATAGAGACAGATAGATTTAATAACCTAAACAAAATAAAGCATTCTCTATGCTACCTAAATAGAAAGAACTATTCTCTATGCCAAAAAATATGAACAAAGTACATGTTAACTTCCTAAATGGAAACATTGTTTGCAAGAAACATGCCAGAGATTAATATGATCGTATATTTAAAAAATTCACACAAATTCACACAGTTAAAGAATTGGTAGACAACATGAAAAGAGTGATTTACCAGTGTCAAAATTTATAATAATGTATTAATAAATGTACTGAACTGCCTGAAAACTCTACTATCTTACTTTTCCCATACTTCACTTCCTCATATTTCAAGACTTTTATTTTGTAACTTCAATTTCTCTCATCATCAATGGCCACCCTTCCTCTTGCACTGATTATGTCAACCTCTTTAATTATGTCTCCTAATTCTTCACTGAGGAAATAGAAGTGATGAGGCAAAAAGTCTCCTCAACACCACAGTACCAAACCTGTAAGTCCTGCATTTGTTCCCATATTCTCTGTCTATCCTTCTATTTCAAAGACTAAAATGAAGCTACTGCAAGGGCCAGACAAACCCTGAACTTGTTCTCTGAATTCCACACACCTTTATCTTTTCAAGGGCTCCTACTAGACATCCCTTCTTATTCCCAGGTAATCAAGATCTCCCTCTCCAGAACTATTACACTATCCTAAAATCAGACAGTTTTTAGTACCACACATCTTAAAAACAAAATCTATTGTCCAAATTTTCTTGTATTTATTTTTTATAACTTTAAATTTTTTTATTTTAAAATTGTGGGGTAAATTTCAGGGTTAGGTATACAAATATTCACTGTGCTGGCACCCTTGTTGATAAGGTGTGCCCCCACTTCCCCAGGCAGATTTCCACTACTGTCAATCCCACCTCCCCACCCCTCCTTCCCTCTGAAGTTTCCCACTACAGTCAACCCCTTTCTTGTAGTACTGCGGTAGTTGTTAAAGGTCCACTTATGAATGATACTCAGTTATTTGTTTCTCTGAAAGATCACTCAGTATTATAAACTCTAATTCCATCTAGGTTGCTGCAAAATTCATGATTTTGTTCTTCTTTAGGGCTGCATAATATTCCATTGTGTATATGTACCACATTTATTTTTATCCAGTCCTCTTTTGATGGGTAGCATGGTTGGTTTCATGTTCTTGTTATTGTGAACAACACTGCGATAAACATATGTGTGCAGGTATCTTTCTAATAGAGTGATTTGAGTACTTCCAGGTATATTCCCAGTAGGGGGATTGTGGGGTCATATGGAAGGGCAATTTTTAGAACTTTTAGGAATTGCCACACTGTTTTCCACAGAGGCTGTACTAGTTTACACTCCCACCAACAGGGTAGAAGTGTTCCCTTTTTGCCTCATCCTTTCCAATATCTGTTATTTTTTGAGTTATTGATAATGGCCATTTTGACTGGAGTTAGGTGGTATCTCAGTATAGTTTTTTTGCATCTCCTTGTTGAGTAACGAGGCTGAACGTTTTTTCATGTATCTGTTGGCTGCTCATATGTCTTCTTTTGAGAACTGTCTATTCATATATTTTACCACTTTGTAAAAGGGATGTTTATTTTTTCTTTCAGCACATTTGAGTTCCTTGTAGATCCTAGATGTTAAGCCTTTGTCAGACATGGAGTTGGCTAATATTTTTTCCCAGTCTGTGGGTTGTCTCTGTGCTCTCTTGATGGTTTCTTTGGCTTTGCAAAAACTTGTCAGTTTGATGAGGTCCCACTTGTCTATCTTATCTTTTATGGCATGGGCACTTCAGGTTTTGATAAGGAACTTGTTGCCAGTTCCAATTTCCGTAAGAGTGTCTCCTGCATTTTCTCATAGTTTGAGGTTTTAGGTTTAGGTCTCTGACCCATTTAGAGTTGATTTTTGTGTATGGGAAGAGGTAAGGGGTCCTGTTTCAATCTTATGCATATGGTCAGTCAGTTTTCCTAGCACCGTTTACTGTAAAGGTTCTCTCGTCTCTCCAGCAGTTGGTGGTGGAGGCTTTGTCAAAAATGAGTTGTTTGAGAAATTGAGGCTTTGCTTCTGGAATCTCAGTTCTATTCCATTATTCTATATGCCTGTTCTTATACTAATACCAGGCTTTTTTGATTATTGTAGCTTTATAATAAAGTTTGAAGTCTGGAAGTGTGATACCTCCTGCTTTGTTTTTTTGTTGTGGTGGTTTGTTTTTTTTCTGAGGATTGTTTTGGATATTCCAGGTCATTTATGTTTCCATATGAATTCCTGTATTGTTGTTTCTATGTCTGAGAAGACTGTTGCTGGCAATTTGATGGGTATTGCGTTAAATCTGTAGATTGCCTTGGGTAGAATGTACATCTTAACAGTGTTGATTCTTCCAATCCATGAGCATGGGATATTTTTCCACTTGTTTGTGTCATCTTTGATTTATTTGAGCAGTGTTTTGTAGTTTTCATTGTAAAGGCCATTCACATCTCTGGTTAGGAAAATGCCAAGGTATTTCTTTCTTTTTTTTTTTTGTGGCTATTGTGAACAAAATTGTGCTTTTTATTTGGGTTCTATTTGTTTATTACTGGTGTTTAGAAATGTGATTGTCTTTTTCACATTTATTTTATACCCTGAGACTTTGCCAAAGTCCTTTATCAGTGCAAGGAGGTTTTTGACAGATTCTATTGGGTTTTCAAGGTATAGAATCATGTTGTCTGCAAAGAGAGATAACTTGACTTCCTCTTTTCCTATTTGGATACCTCTGATCTCCTTCTCTTCCCTGATTGCTCTAGTTAGGACTTCCAAAACTATGTTGAACAGGAGGCATGAGAGTGGGCATCCTTGTCTTGTTCCAGTTTTCAGGGGAAATGGTTCCAATTTCTGTCTGTTTAGCAGTATGCTGGCTGTGGGTTTCTCATAGATGGCTCTTATTATTTTGAGGTGCATTCCATCTATGCTTAGATGTTTGAGGGTTTTTATCAAGAAGGGTGCTGGATTTTATCAAAAGATTTTTCTGCATCTAATGACATAATCATGTGATTTTTTGTTTTTACGTCTGTTTATGTATTTAATTACATTTGTGATCTTACGAATGTTGAACTAGCCTTGCATCCCAGGGATGAAGCCTACTTGGTCATGGTGGATGATTTTTGAGATGTGTTCTTGAATCCAATTTGCTAGGATCTTGTTGAGAATTTTAGCACCTATATTCATCAAGGATATTGGCTTGTAGTTCTCTTTCTTTGTTGGTTCTTTACCTGGTTTGGCTATCATTGTAATGTTAGCTTCATAAAATGATCTGGGAGAGTTCCATCTTTCTCAATCACCTGGAATACTTTCAATAGGATTGGTATCAGTTAATCCTTGTATGTCTTATAAAATTCTGCTGGAAAGCCAGCTGGTTCAGGGCTTTTTTGTGTGTGTAGGTAGTTTTCTTATGACACAGTCAAATTTCTTGATTGTTATTGGTCTATTTAGGGTCTCGATTTATTCTTGTTTCAACCTGGAGAGATTGTGTGATGTCAGAAACTCCTCCATTTCCTTTAGGTTTTCAAGTTTGTTTCTATACAAGTGTACATAGTAGTCTCCGATAATCTTTTGTATTTCTTCAGGGTCAGATGTGACTTCATCTTTCGTGTTTCTGGTTGTGTTTATTTAGGCTTTTTCTCTCTTTTTCTTGGTCAGTCTCACTAGGGAATCATCAGTCTTCTTTATCCTTTCAAAGAACCAGCTTTTTGTTTCATTGATTTTTTTGTATTATCTTTTTGTCTTCTATGGCCAAGATTTTGGCTTTTATTTTGGTGATTTGGATTCTTCTGCTGAAGTTAGGGTTTTGATGGTCTTGCTTTTCCAGCTTCCTTAGGTGACTTGTTAGGCTGTTAACTTGTGATCTTTACATTTTCTTCATGTGCTTTTGTAGAGACATGAATTCCTCTCTTACTACTGCTTTCATTGCATTTCAGAGATTTGGGTAAGATGTTTCTTTTTTTTCATTTGTTTTCAGGTACCTTTTAATCTCTGTTTGACTTCCATGTTTACTCAGGAATTGCTCGGTGTCACGCTGTTTTGTGTCCATGTCTCTGTGGGTTTTGGAGGAACTTTGTTGGTGTTGATATTTATTTTTATTCCACTGTGGTCTGAGAAGGTGCTTGGCAAAATTTCATTTTTTGAAATCTATTTATTCTTGATTTATGGTCAAGGATGTGGTCTATCTTAGAGGACATTCCATGTAGTGATGAGTAGAATGTATGTTGTATGGTCATTGGATGGAGTGTTCTGTAGGTACCAACTAAGTCCATTTGGTTAATAGTCACATTGAGGTTCCTGATCTCCTTGCTGTTTTTTTGTCCTAATGATCTGTCTAGAGTTGTGAGTGGGATAAAATCCCCAGCTAGGATAGTGTTAGAGTCAATGTATTTTTAAAGTTTGCCTAGAAGCTGCTTTATGAAAGTTGGTGCTCCTATGTTGGGTGCACATATGTTTAGGATGGATATTTCTTGTTGATGGATTGAACATTTTATTATTATGTAGTGACCTTCTGTATCTTTTTACATTTTTGATAGTTTAAAGGGTATTTTGTCTGATACTAAGATCATAACCCCAGCTTTCTTTTGTACTCTGTTTGCCTGAAATTTTGCTTCCCATTCTCTTACTTTGAGTCTGTTTATTCACCAGTGTCCTTTCTGGTGAGATGAGTCTATTGGATACAATATATTGTTGCCTTATGGTATTTTATCCACTTTATCATTCTGTGTCTTTTCAGTGGTGCATTTAGTTCATTCACATTCAGGCTAATTATCTATATGCTAATTTTCCTGTCAAAATGTTCTTATAGAGTTGTTGTTGCTCCTGTTTATTGTCTTCTTTTGAGTTTTGGGTTGATTCATGTGTGTTTTCCATCTTTTTTCTGCACTCTTGTGAAGAACGTTGTTGTCCATTTTTCCCTTTCTTCTGTGTTTAGTACTTTCTTAAGTCTTTCTTGTAGAGGTGGCCTAGAAGTAGTATAAGATCTTAGGGATTGAATGTCTGGGAAAGATTTTTAATTCTCCCTAACTGATGAAGCTTGGCTGGGTAGTCTTGGTTGAAATTGTTTATCTTTGAGAACTTTGAAGATTGGGCTTCATGCTTTCTTAGCCTGAAGTGTTTCTGTAGATAAATCTGCTGCTACTCTAATTGGTCTTCCCTGGTAGGTAGTCTGACCTTTTTCTCTTTCTGCTTTTAGAATTTTTTCTTTTATACCTACTTTGTGTATAAAAGAATTATACACAATATAATTATACACAATATAATTATTATGTGTCTGGGAGTTGGTCTTCTCATTTGTTGTCTTGCAGGGATTTTCTGGATCTCTTGTGTTTGAATTTTTGCATCACATGAGATGAGGTAAGTTTTCTTGAATGATTTCATGGAATGTCTGTTCCAGGGTGGTCTCTGTCTCTCTCTGCCTCAGGAAGTCCAATTATCCTTAGGTTTCTGCCTCTTAAAATAATTGCTCATCTCTTGAAAGTTTTGTTCTGTCTTTTTAAGCTTCTTTTCTATGCTTTTTACAGTTTGGATTAGTTCTATATTTTGATCTTCAAGCTCTGAGATTCTTTCTTCTGCTTGGCTAATTCTGCTTCCCATACTTATTAGTTTGTTATTTATTTAAATCACAGTATTCTTTACTGCTGTTATCTCAGTTATCAATTCCTTCCTATTTTCCTCTTGCCTCTCCTCAATTCCTTTTAGTCTCTCTATTAACGTCTTGATATCTGGGTTTGTAGTTTGAGACCAGTCATTCTGGGTGCTCTTCATTGTTTGCATTCTGAAGTCTGTTTTCTCAGTGTCTGACCTCCCATGGGTCTGTGTGAGATCCATTTTCTTCTTTTGGTTTTTCTTCATTTGTGTAGATTTTTCTCCCCACTTTTTCCCCCTCTTCTTTAACTCTGTTGTTCAGGAATGTCAGGGTTGCTTTTATTTCTGTTTGTTCAATCTCCTATTCTTCCTTATGCAAATCCTCTGGGTTTGTTCAATTCTGAGGCTGGACTATGGGTTGGGAGCTATACTTTTTTGCAGTTTTTAGATTAATTGAGGGGGGAGCTGTGATTAAAAATCTATCTGCAGATCCCAGTATCCACCAACAAGTATATGGGTACCCTGGAACCTACTTCCCACTGCCTTGCAATCCGTCCATGCAGTGGGAGTGTAAGTTTGCTCCCTGAAAGCAAAATGAGGTAAGAAAAGGAAAAGAATGAAATTGAGAAGGAGGGGGTGGAGGAAGAGGAAGGTGGAGAGAGAGAAGAGTAAGAAGGATAACAGACAAATATACTGACTAACAAATGAAAAGAGACATAAAGACAGAGAAAAGTAAAAGAAACCTAAAACATATGGACAATCATACAAACACACAAGCCAACCAACCTTCCTATTGATATACAATTCCCTTACACAAACAGGTCTAAAGAAAAGAGAGAAATCAGTAAAATAACAGAAATAAGGCAAGTATGAAAATGTTATCAAAAACCGAGCAAAGAGAAAACAGAGAAAAAAAGTAAAACATAAACAAAAATGAGCAAAACAAACAAAGAATAAAAATTTAAAAAGTAAAAACAATGAATCAAACTTGCTCCGAGATCATTTCTGTGATCCCAATGTCCTTTCAGCTCTGATCTCTAGCTATCATTGCAGGGTGGTAGGGTTGCTCACAGCTAGAGTCAGATGTCCCAGTCCTGCTGTGGAAGGATCAGATCTGGACTCAGTCAACTTGCTGCCTGTCAAGTCTGCCACTCAGATCCGACCTATCTTTGTCTGATCTAGCATGGGGGAGGGGCTTCTGTCTCTCCCCATTTGATGCAATTTCCTTAGGTCCCAAGTTAGAGTCTGGGCAGAACTGTTTGGACCTGGTAGGGGTGATGCAGGTCTCTGCCTGGTTCTGGGACAGAGAAAACGACTGCGGTGAGTGCCTCTTTACTGGGCAAGGGCCTCCTCCCTGACCCTCCCGGATCCTCTCTCTCCACCAATCAGACTCTGGGCTCTAGTTGATCTCTTGTCCCACCACTGTGGGGTGGCTTGGGGTGGGGTGAGGGAGCCAGGAATTCCATGGGGCAGGGACCCATGGGCCGTGGCAGTGGTACAGTGCATGGGACTGGCTGCAGCAGCCACCTTTTCTGAGGCAGCGGTGGTTATGGTGGTAGCACGTTGTGTGGAACCAGCTGCAGCAGCCACCTTTTGTGGGGTGGTGGTGGCATGTGGAACTGGCTGCAGCAGCAACCTTTTGCAGAGACTTTCACAGTCCAGCTTGTCCCGTCACCATCTTGCCCCTCCCTCTTCTTATCTTTACTAACAACCAGACATCATGCAAGAATTCTCTGGTTGTATCCACCCTACCCACTAGTTTCTTATTCCACTTGCTATAAGTCAGTTTCTGAACCCATATCTCTACAGAATTTGCTGTCACCAACTCTATTGGACACTTGTTGTCTACTATTCTAATAATAACTTCTCTGACCTCATTTTAATAACTCTTTCAGCAGTATTCCTCGCTGTGACAAGCTCTGAAACATTTCCCTTGGATCAGGGATACCCCATTCACTTAGTTTTCAGGATGCTCACTGATGATTGGATTTAAGTCTCATGTACTGGTTCTTCCTCAAGTGCAGATCGAGATATCACAATTCCTCAGTTGGCATTAGACTGATTCTCTATTTGATCTGCTTCTCTAGTTGATCTCATATAGCCTCATGGCTTTGAGTTTTATCAAAATGCTGAGAACTTCCAGATCTCCAATTCACATATCCACCCGTCAATTAGTGTCTTCACTTTTACATCCCAGAGAACCTCAAACACAAAACATCCTAAACAAACTTATCATTTTGGTGCCCCTCACTTCCTGTTTCTTCCATCTCAGTAAATGACATCATCAGCCATCTGACTGCTCAAGACAAATCATAGAAATCAGTTATCTTTGACATCTTTGTGTCCATAACCCCCATATGAAATCCTAAGTGAGTTTAAGTGATTTTTTTAAATCCAAGATATGTAGAAAATGAAAGTACCATGTTTTATATGGTACATAGCTACAGTCTTCTACTGGTCTCTCCATGGTTAAGTAACCCCTCTCTTCTATTCTCAACCCAGCAGCCAGAAGGTATAATACAGGGACTGCTTAAAACTCTCCATAGGCTTCTGCTTGTAAATCTAATGAAATCTGAACACCACATGAAGGGTTCCAAAGTTCAGAATGACCCACCCTTCTTCTAACCTTATGTCATAGGACTTTCCCTTTTAATTTATTAAATTTTGACTTCATTAGTATTTGTGTGTTTCTTAAATACCATGTTTGTAGCTGCCTCAGGATCTTCACTCCTGCTCTCATCTCTCCTGAAATGTCCCCCATTATAGCATCAGATTTGTTCTTTAACCACTGGAGTTAAATTATTTTTTCAGAAAGAAATAATCACCCATTTAAAATACCCCTGCTCTTGACTCGGGCAGTTACTCTTGAACACATCATTATTATCTTCTTCATTACTATCTGAAATATTTGTTTATGATGTTCTTTGCTTACATGTTTATTGTTTCTCCTTCTAGATTTTAAGCTTCTAATGGGCTAATAATATGGTCTTATGTACTACTTTATATCAGCTACTAGAAGAATGCAATATATATATTTGTTGAATAAGTTAGTGAGTTTGAATCACTACAGATATCATGAGAGGCTGATCAACTATTGTTTGAACGTCTGATATAAAACATTAAATGTAGCATTATTGCATTATGTAATGGACTTTTCCCCTGAGCTCCAAATACATATACAGAAACTGCTACCTCAGTGTTTTTTCTAGGGTATCCCATAGACTCCCAAACACCACAGATCCAAAAAAACTCTTGACTTGGCCCCAGATTTAGTCCACAGTTCTCCATCTCTTCTGAAGCACTCAAGATAAAACCTAGAAATAAAATGTATTTCTGTGTATGTGTATGATATATTTTATATACACACACATATATATATCCCATTATATTAAAGTTACATATACCACAATATGTATTAGTGTATATATTAAAGTTACATATACCACAATATATATTAGTGTATATCTGTGTGTGTGTGTGTGTGTGTGTGTGTGTGTGTGTGTGTGTGTCTATATTTTGAATAAAATACACTTTGGTGTTCACAATAATTTAATTTTTCTGACATATGAGATTTATAGTAATTTTTATACTTTAGATTTTTTAAATGTGTTTTATATTCTGTTTTGTTTCCCTTGAATTTTGTCTCATTTGTTTTTATGAGCATGTATTACCTTTTAAAAAGATAGTAAAAACTTTTAAAAACAACTTGAAATTCTATACATTTATGGACTTTGGTGCTGTGCAGAGGATTATTACATTTTTCCAGTTCAAATGTAGATACAGTTAAATACATTATAATACAGAAATCTAGAAAAAAATTACAAATTTCTATATCATATTTTGGGAATACATTCTTATTTTGTATGTAAATGAAATAAGCAGTTAATTGCAAGATTCTGAAGCAGAATTATGCTTTTTCTAAAAGATAAAACTCTCAAAAGAGTATATGTTATTTGTAAAGTAGTATTCAAATTACTTTTGTGTCATTATCACCAGATTTGTAATTTAAAAAAATAGAGTACTAGCCGGGCTTGGTGGCTCAGCCTGTAATCCCGCGCCTTTGGGAGGCTGAGGTGAGTGAATTGCCTGAGCCCGCGGGTTCGAGACCCGCCTGGGCAGCGAGACCTCATCTCTACAATAAATCAAAAAATCAGCCGGGCGTGGTAGCGCATGCCTGTAATTCCAGCTACTCGGAAGGCTGAGGCGGAAGGATCGCCAGAGCCCAGCAGGTCGAGGCTGCGGTGGCCGGGAGCGGCCACTGCACTCCTGTCTGGGCGACAGAGTGAGACTCCGACTCAAAAAAAAAAAAAAAAATAGAGTACTACCAGAAGAATACATTTTCTAAAACTATTGATTATTATAAAGACAATATGTTATTTAGTAAGTGTGGTCAGCAATTATATTATGTTATTTTTGCATAATGTGGGCTAACTGACTTGAATGGGCAGATTGCTGGTGTGTTTGCTGCTATCTTGATTTAGACAAAAATTTGGATTGAATCAATAATTTTTTGTAGAATTATTTCTGCTTTATTTTTAAATTTATTCAAAATACACTGTAAGAATAATTACTACTCTGGTGATAAATAGCAAAAAAAGAATTTTTTTTGTCTCAAATCACTTATATTTTGTTAAGAATAGTATTTCTATGTGATAAGCATCACATTTCTTGATATTTGTTAACATACAGATATATATGTAACACTTCAAGGTGGCTGGAGACTAGAATTTTTAGGGAGAAGGAGCAACAGGTAAAGTAGATAGTGCTATATAAAGGATCACAGGTGCTATGCTGAAGAGTTTGGATACTATCCACAAGGCAAGTGATTTTCAACTTGTGTTCCCATGAGCAACTAGGTCTCACCTTTAGGAGGAGCATCACCTTAGAGCAGTTCAAAGTAGACAGGGCACTTGGTGCCTATCCATTCTGCTCCTTTGAAAATCAAATTTCGTGGTCAGATTAGACAGGGAAGAGAATTTGAGGGGGAGACACCTATGAGAGATGAAAGGGGCTAACATGAGCAGGCAAGGAGAGATTTTAGACCACAGTGATGGCCTTACAGCTGTAAAAAGAGATAGGAAAGAAGGAGAATTGGATAGGAGAAGCCAAACTATAGTGCAGCTTGAAGAAGCCTCATTTAGCCTATGAAGTGTCTCTGAGCCAAAGTTGCCAAAGAGAGAGGCTCTGACTTTTCAAGAATGGGACAATACTAGTTGCACGTGGTGCAGCCTCAGTGCAAATGTGGTGGAGATGGTGAATCCAGGGTAAACATGCTTCTTCAATAGGTTTTCTAGAAGAACATCTGAGCTGTACCCATCCCATGGCCACCAAATCTCAACCCCATTTCACTAGAGCTACTACATTTTAGATTGCTTTATAATTATACTATAGATTCATTACATTATAAATATTATGCATATTTATACATAATACAATACACATATACATAACTATGTATAAGATTACATTAAACCAAAAGGCTCCATTTTCATTCATTGACAAATGTTTATTAACATCTACTATAGCTTGGACAACTTGATTGAGACCTCATCTCTACAATAAATTAAGAAAAATTAGCCGGGCATGGTGGCATATGCCTGTAGTTCAAGCTACTTGGAAAGATGAGGTGGAAGGATCACCTGAGCCCAGCAGGTCAAGGCTGCAGTGGCCAATAGCATGCCACTGCACTCCGGCCTGGGTGACAGAATAAGACTCTGACTCAAAAACAAAGCAAAACAAAACAAAACAACAACAACAACAACAAACTACTATATGTTAGTATTAGCTAATAGCTATAGTTACAAAGACACCACATAACAAATAACCCTGAAATTCACCAGCTTCAAACAATGATCATCTGTTATCTCATTCACAAGAATGCAGATTGGTTGGGGCTGTTCTGCTTCATTCTGCACATCTGTAGAAACACTGGAATAAATTTACTCTATCAGATTTATTCTGGACTTCAGGCTGAATGGGCACCAATTTCTCAATAGTAACTCTTTTCCATGACAGAAGGTAAAATCTCCCACAGATGAGGGTAGAGCACATAACACCTGTTGTAACTCGGTTTGGTGCTGGCATCTTGTCATTCTGCCTACATTGCATTGGTCAAAGCAAGTCATATGTCCAGGTTCAACATCATCATGTTAGGAAAGTGTACTGTCTCTAAATGGGGGAATATAAAATCACACAGCAAATGAATACAGCAAAGAACAAAGCACTGAGAACAGAAATGCAGTCTACCAGTTAGGCAGTTCAAAGGAGTGAACAAGAAAGACAAGGTTTTGTCCCTTATATAAGCCAGTGTAGGACAGGTGTGGTGGCCCATACCTGTAATCCCAGCACTTTAGAAGGCTGAAGCAGGAAGACTGCTCCAACCCAGGAGTTTGACACCAACCTGGGAAACATAGCGAGACATTTTTTTTCTCTGTGTGCCTTTCCTTGCTTGAAACGACCTTTCATAATAAGGCATTCTTTTGTATACTTGCATATATTTACAGGACCAAATACTAATATTTATTAATATCTGCTATGCACTCAACACTGTGTTAGGGACATAAGATCAATTGTTTCAATGATCTGACACAAAAACTCTACAAAAATAAAATTTTTAAAAATTAGCTGGGCGTAGTGGTGTGTGCCTGTAGTCCCAACTACTTAGGATGCTGAGAAGAGAGAATAGCTTGAACTCAGGAGTTCAAGGCTGCCGTGAGCCATGATCATGACATTGCATGCCGTGAGCCATGATCATGACATTGCACTCCAGCCTGGGTGACAGAGTGAGAGCCCAACTAAAAAAAAGGAAAAAAAAAAAAAAAAGAAATTAGTCTGGTGTGGAGATTGAAATTATAAGTAAAGTGTGGGCAATAGATACATGTCAAATTTGAGAATTACAATTATTAAGCAGATGCCTAAAGTCAAGTTGAGATTGAGTTCTGCAAGAGAGAGTAAGAATGAAGAAAGGAATGATGCAAGGTCAGAATCACATATTTAAGAGCTTGTAAAGAATTAAGATTGTAGAAAGAGACTGCAGAGAAAGGTGCAGGAATATTTAAAAATAAAACCATAAAAGTGAAGAAATAACAGAACTCAAGAGAGAAGTGACCTACCTAAATCCTGCAGACAGCTCAAAAGGACTATGGGCTGACAAGGGCCCACTTGATGTGACCTTCAAGAAGTTGTTTGTGATGTTGATGATGATGTCAGAGGCTAGAAACTAGACAGAAGTGGGTTGAGAAGGTAAAAACAGCGAATATGGTCTTCTAAGTTCATGTACCCAGTTATGAAAAAAAAGGAAAATGGCAAGAAAGTTAAAAAGGTTTAGATAAATAGATCAATATAGAGGAAGGAGTACTAGGTAAAATAATACATTAAACCCTCTATGACCAAACCATTGCTTTCTTCTTTGTTTTTATATCTTGTTTGTTCTTCCTTTCAAACTGCTGATTGAGATTCCTCAAGCAGGTTATACTGTTTCACTCAGACAAGTCATTTTTTGTGCTTTTCCTTGCTTGAGATGACTTTTCATAATAAGACATTCCCTTGATTTCCTGCATATATATTTACACACCAAATACTAGTCTTCATGAAAACATGCTATGTACTCAGCACTGTGTTAGGGACATAAAATCAATTGTCTCAATGAACTATCACAGAAACTCTACATTATAACATAATTATCCTCATTTTAGAGGTGAAAAATTGGACTTGGAAAGATATTATGACTTGTCCAGAACATATCTTGTACTAGGTGGTTTAGAAATGTGAATTTATGACTGTCTCCAAAGCCTGTGTTCTAGTCTCAGCTTAATTAAGCATCTACAATGTTGTAAAAGCCCCCTGGCCTGAGGGTGTGATCCCTCCTATTAGCAGTGGGGCATACAGAGGAAGTTTTGCATCATAACAGATTAGTGTTAATCTTACCCACATTTGAAACACAGATATATCTTGCATATGCCAACTATAGCACTTATAATATCATTTTGAAACAATAAAAAGTGTATAAAGCCCCCTTGCTGGCAAAAAGGAAGTATATAGTTTTGAAGTAGGAAATGACACATTACTTAGATAGAAGAGAGAATAAAAACATGTGTGCTAATAGAGTAAATTGGAAGAGAGAGGGGGGGGGGGAGAGAGAGACTAGAAGCAGAGAACTAATTTCTAAATCCAAGAGAGAGAAATGAGGGCCCACCTATAGATGTCATAGAGGCCCTGGAAATGAGGGGAAATAATTGAAAAAGTTTTAAAAGCAGAATCACTAGGACTTTGCTAGTTGGCTGGAGGGAGAATGATGACACAAAGTTTTCTAGCTGAATGGATTGATGTATCTCAATTAAAATGGAAATATGGGCGAGAGAACAGATTTGAGAAGGAAGTGTGGAGCCAACTATGAAATATGTGTGAGATATGAAGGAGGGGGAAAGAAACCACAACAGAGATACTGAGTAAGTATCCTTACAATCAAGTCTGAGAAGTTTTATATCCAGTACTCATTTGATCTACAGGGAGTTTTAGTTCCTAATTATTATCTGTTAATTTTGACTCAGAAGAAGTTAGCAACCAAATACATTTATATAGACTTCTCAAAATACATTGTTTCTCTAGGTTCCATATGGCAAGATAAAGATATATTCTTCAAAAACACTTCACTTTAGAATTTTTTTCAATTGCTATTTTATTTTAGTTTTATGTTGCTGAAATGTTATGTATTTAATGTCCACCATCACTTCTACCCAATGATTTCATAGTTTATAATACTAATGTCATAACCACCTGTGGTGCTTTCTAGATTGCTTTTCCTTTTCTTTTTTCTTTTTTGCATCTAAAAACTAGGAAAGTTCTTTGACTATAAGCCTCAAGAAATACACAATTCCTATTTGGTAAAGAAAAAAAGGCATAGCAAAATTCTGACTGACATTGTGCCAACATTTGAGCAATAAAATGATGTCACATTCCACAATCATATTTTCACTTTTCCTCACTCAGTGTTGACATTGTTTGTAATTTTGAAGTCCTTTATATTATGTTGGGGTTTAAAATAAAAAGGCAGAGAGATCATATTCATGATTTTGGAATCTACCTCTACATTTTTTGTCAAATACTATAATTGAGCGGTATATTGAAATCTTTCTCTGTTAAAGATGTTGTGTTCATCACCATATATATTGGTATAACTCCAGGGACGTTAGTTGAAGTTGTGAGGATGCATTCAGGATTTATACTAAGTAAACCTGTTTCTGCCAAAGTTTCAGAAAGAAGAGTTTGGTCATTAGTGCTCTCTGGTGGAGCAGGGATTTTGTGCTTAACTCTTCAGATACATTTTGGAAAACTGTTTCCACTGAATATCTTGCATTGCTTAGCATAACTTCATGCTCAATGTCTTCATAGGTTTATTGAGTGTAGAGCCGTAAGGCACTGGCAATGAGTTTAGCATCATTCTGGACTTTGTGTGAAATTATCCCCCCCCCCTTTTTTTTAATCCAACCTGTTTTGGGAGTGAGTGATGTTTCATCTTGTTACTTTGTTGAGGAACATGCTTGTGCACACTAATCTTTCATGCTTTAGGAACACTGAAACAATATAACTTTGGTATCAGACCTTATTGTTTTAACATTCTGGATGCTTTTATTTTATTACTCTTAAGTCATAGGAAATTATTATGCTAAATTTTAAAATTATACACATTTAATATTTTTCAATTATAAATAAGCAAAAATTATAGTAAGGAAGAAAGAATAACTTCTGACGAACAAATTACTATGACAAAATTATGAGTCTGAACTGAAAAAAAAAAATCTAAATCCTTTCTGACAAATGAACACAGAGAAAATTATCTTGAAGTATACCAGGTACTAATTTAATAAAAGTACTCAGATTTTCTTTCCAAGTGGACTTTAATTGAAATACTGTATAAATAAATGGTATGGAAACAAATGTTTAAAGGTACTTTTTTAAAAAAAGAATTGTATGCAAGAATCACAGGAGACCAACTTATATTTTGGATACTTTAAGTAATTTACACATTATAAAGCTAAGTGGCAAATTTACATTTATGCAACACATTTTGATACTTAAATTCCCAGTTGAGTGCCCTAACTTTCCCCCACATATATGTGTATACCAGGGGTGCCAAAACAATGTACATACTTTCAAGAGATGTTATCTGTATATTACTTTTCGAAGTTTAATTTAATTTAATTATGGTAACAATGTGTAATTGCAGAAGTCAAATGTGATTTGTATTATTCATCTTTTGTTATCAGTATATATTGTGTATTGCACTTTTTTTTTTTTTGAGTTGGAGTCTCACTCTGTCACCCAGACTGGAGTGCAATGGCCGCTCCCGGCCACTGCAGTTTCGATCTGCTGGACTCCGCGACCCTTCCGCCTCAGCCTTCCAAGTAGCTGGAATTACAGGCGCTCGCTACCATGCCCAGCGAATTTTTTGATTTACTGTAGAGATGAGGTCTCGTCAAGTTGCCCAGGTGGGTCTCGAGTCCGCGGGCTCAGGCAATCCACTCACCTCTGCCTCCCAAAGCAGGCTGAGCCACTGAGCCCGGCGTGTATTACATTTTTAATGCAGTTTTTTCCTTTCTTAAAATGTATATACATTTTTTGGCACCTCTGTGTATATATACACACACACACCAATATGTATAAGAGTGGATCCAAAAAAACTGAATTATTTTGTGGAGGGTGGGCCTTTTGCAGTACAGACTTCCCCTGCTAGGTAAATGTTCTAGGAGCCTATGGTAATCAGTGTACCAGCTAACGTTGTGAGAGGCAGAATTGAGCTTCAGTGAATTTTTTTTGAGATTCTTTTAACACATTTGCCCATTTCATAATGGACGATCTATGTAGTTTTTGACCCCAAACAGCATGACCCTGTGCCACACCCTCTTGATTCACCTGATCTCACCCTGAGTAACTTTTATGTTTGTTTGTATTTCCCGATGAAAAAAAGTTCTCAAATGGACTTGCTGATGTGGAAGAGGTGAAACAAAAAATGGCAGAAGCACTAAAAGGCATCAAAATTGACAAGTTCAAAAACAGTTTTTGTTGCAGGAAGACAGAGAGGCTGTGACACCAAGGCTATTTTAGGAAGTAGCAGTTTTATTAGCACCAGCGTGACTCAGTGGGCTAATGTTCCCAGGCTGAGCACCCTAGGGAGGAAGGAGAGGGGTCTTATACCTTAGTTTAGGTAAGGGAGGTGGTTGGGTTGTGTGACTATACATTTTCTTTGAAATTTACAAGGTTGTACTTAGCAAAACCAGGTTTTCAAAGAACAAAAGTTCTCTAGGATATGCATAACAAGCAGAGGTTGTAAACCAGTAACTTCACAAAGAGAGGATTTGGGTTAAGGTTGTGAATTGGTTACTATCTTGCATTTCCTGGAAAGCCCTCTTTGGCTATTTGGTTTTCTCAAGCAAAACCTGTCTAGAAGGTTTTTGGAGCTTGCAGGTTGATCTTTAAAAGGAATACTTTTAACTGTTATCAGTCCCTCTCTGCCACATTTAGAGCAGAGGAAAAAGTATCTCAATAGTTATATTGCATCAAACAGAGAATACTTTGAAGATGACTGAAGTTTAAACATTTAAGAATAAAAACACTTTTTTCATAAATAAATTCCAATTTTGAGGGGGTCTCCCCTCATACACAAACACACATATGCACACCCATGTAATCTTGAATTAGTTCAGAGATTTTTTACTGTCACTCATGCCATTCATTTTCTGTACTTCCATTGTTAACAGAGCTTCTCATAACAGCTCTTATCATACCATGTACCAGTGCAACAGGGCAGTTTCATTGATTTTCCCACCAGTGCCTTTTTCCTATCACGAAGAAGCTACTTTGTTCCTTGATTTTGGGCAAAGAAATTTTTCTATAGAGCAAAGCTTGTAAAATAGAAAGCAATGGTGTGTGGTAAATTTGAAAGACAAGGCAGAGGTTTAGTAAGAATAAAAATGTTGGTTGTTGGAATACTAAGATAAAGAGAAAGAGGTGGAGGTGAGGCGTCAGTTGGACCTTTTTAAAGACAAGAGCTAGCACAGGGCAGAAAAGAGCAGGGAAATGGATGGCAACCTGAATGCTGTGGAGCAGGTGAGAGCTGTTTCAAAGAACACTGCATACCACAAAAAGATATCACTTCAAAAAATTAGTTTCCCTCTACATCAGCTGACAAAGACCAAGCATCCTGGACCTTGGACCTTTAGTGATTTCTATTTTTCAACAACCCTCATATCAAAGTATTTCTGGTGTCTGAATAGCAATCTCCATCTAAAGGCCAATTTCACTACATAAATAGCATATTGGAACAGTTCCTATGGTGCTATATTTCATAATGATAATTTGGCTAGGCTACTTTGCCAACTACCATGGTTTTATTTCTTCAACACAATCTATCCCTCAATACCAAATATCCCTTTCTATTGGTTTTCAGTCAGTGAAATTCACCCTACTCACATCTGAAATTTTACTATAAATAACTATCTATAGGATCAACCCTCAGATCACACTAAAGACTATTAAAGTCACAATTAATAGGAGTTGAACCCCTGGAGACCTTTTCTTAGTGAGAAATTTTCTTATGTCCCTTCTAGTTTACTCAGCCATAATAAAAACCCTGATGACAGAAAATTATTAATTATGTGGCTTTCACCTACAACTCCTGCCATCTGGAAAGATTTGCTTAGTGCTCTAAGAAGGACCAGGCAGGATCCTGACTCCAGGAGCCCTTTGCCCAATACCTATGAGCACCTGCTGTTTCCTCGGATACAGTGTTTTAAATGATAAATGTTTTCCATCTTGTTTCCAAAGGAATTCAACAAGGTTGTACGCACTTTGGTACTATGACTTATGCAGATGCCTCTAGAATCTAGTAAAATAAGGAGTAAAGTTATCCAACAAGTAGACCAGGGACCTGGTTGGGCTCCATCTCTGATTCAAGATTTACCTTTCCATGACTTTCTAATGACCAGGGAAGAGAAAAGTCACAATCTCAGGAGCAGAAAGGTATCCTTAGAAATGTACAAGTTGTACCCTAAAAAAAATTTGCATATAGTATAGAAACTAAAAAGTGTGTTGGGATGAGAAGAATGATATGTAGAACTTATCTCTTCATAATTACTTTCTTCTACAGCTACTGATATTGGGTTCCTCGTATTAAATGATATGGAGAAATTCCTTGAGAAAGGATTATGGCAGCCTTTTCTTTCTGCCCACTCTTGAGTATCTTTCTTGCTTCATGAATTAAGCTCTTTTGTCCATGGTTTATCTGATTATTATGTGGCATGTCCCAGATTTTTGCCTCTGCCCTGTTCCCATATCATGAAGGACTTAAGAATACATACATAAAATTTTTTGGAGAGATTCTGACAATTTAAAATAAATTATTTGAATAGATAAACTATAGCAAGGGCAATTGTAGGTAAAATATACCTTACCTACCTTACCTATATTTTACTTATTAAAACATATAACTAGATAA
Organism: Cephalopachus bancanus; assembly: GCA_027257055.1. Taxonomy (NCBI): domain Eukaryota; kingdom Metazoa; phylum Chordata; class Mammalia; order Primates; family Tarsiidae; genus Cephalopachus; species Cephalopachus bancanus. The sequence continues at coordinate 11,029,239 of JAPVLO010000093.1, forward strand.
TAGAAAATATAGTACGCTATACAAAAAAAAGCACTGGTGACATTTTAAAGTTGCTAAGATTGCATGTTTGTTTCCTAATTGAAAGCTAGTATAAAATATATGTAAATGTGGAACAAATATAAACTTAGAATCGTGAAAATAGTAGCTATAAGATATATTGGCAGAATTTTTATAACAGACCTGCATATTGTTGTTATTAATATATTGAAAATTCTGCTCTTGGTTGAACTCAGTAATGTGGTAAAGCTTATTATTGTTGTTGTTTTATTAAGCAGAAATATCTCAAGGATATACATATACAATATAAATAAGTTTTGGGGACTAGAAGAAGAATACAACAAATATAAAGTTTCAAGTATAGTAACCACTTATGCTTCTGGTGATTAAGTTTTATATACACAAGGCACCGAGGATTCAATGGCAATGATATAATTTTTAAAATTGGTAATTCTGTTTATACAAAGGGAGCACTCCAATCCTGGTTATAGATTATAATAATGCAATTAGCAGAACTTGTTTTAAAAATGTAGGAAGACAAATACATATCCAATATTTAAATATAATGACAACAGCAGCAGTAACAGAACTCCTAGTATTGCTTTTCCCCAAAGATCTTGAAATACTTGATTACTGTATAACATAATTTCATGTTGACATACAAATGCAGTGTTAACATAGAAATGCTATCTAGCTAACTCCTACCTGCTTCAAAGCCTCCACTTATCCTCTAATTTGAGGATAAGCAGGATAATTGATTGTAATTAAATGCTAATGCTTTTGTGACTTGTGTAAATGCTATTGTGAAGGAACTAAACCTAAGGAGAGGGATACCTGATGAGGGTTGAAGGCTTCAGATTGTCCAAGTTGACTGGTGATAACAGATGACAGGAGGCTGTAAGGAAGAAGAGGAAATAAGGCAGAAGAGGGAAGTATCCAGAAAGATGCTGATTGTATTGGGGGATTTTATTTACAGAAACTGAGGAAGAAGCTCAGAAGTATAGCTGAAGCAAGATTGGCATTCAGTAGGCAAAGCTCTAAAAATTTCAACATCTCAACTATTAAGTGATTAGAAACAAACAGATCATTATAGACCTGAAGTGGTAGTAAAGGAGATAGTTTAAGTAAGAGAAAAGTATATCATGAGTGCAAAAAGGACTCATATACCTCCTTGATGTGGGAATTGGACACAAGCAGTTGGTCATCTAGCAGGTGCAACCCAAGAAATAGATAAGCCATGAGCAAAAAGAGCTAATTTATGAAGGAAAGAGATTCAAGAATAGCCAGAAAAATAAGAGGCTGCCAGGAGCCTTTCTCAAGCAATTTTCTCATATCATTTTTTATAAAGGTAGTAAGGTAAAGGGAGAGAGTCATCAGACTGGGTCTAGACACAGAAGGAAATTAAATTAGAAGGAAAAAGCAATGATATAGAAAAAAGGGATATGCAATATATTTAATAAACCTGGGTCACTGGAATTAATTAACCCAAGACAAAACAAACAAATAACAACATTCTCTCTCTCTCAACTTAGTATAGGACATGCTCAAGGTATGGTGATTTGCTTACAGTGTTCTGCTAATTGTGTTGTTATTATTTTATTATTTTGCTTATTAAAATAAATTATGTTTGTGATTATAAAAGTAAAATATACCCACTGATGAGCCTTTGAAAAATACATGAACACTGTTTTAAAAAAATCAAATTCATCTGTAACACAGTTATACTACTTGGATATAACTACTGTATATTTCTATATTCCCTTCTTTCTTGTTTCTACACACTTTTTTCTGAATTGAAAGTAGACTGGTATAGAACCACAAAAGACTCTAAGTAGCCAAAGCCAAAAAAATAGCTGGCGATATCACACTACTAGATTTAAAAATATATTACAAAGTTACAGTAATAAAATGACATGGTACTGGCATAAACAGAGACATATTAACCAATGGAATAGGATAGACAGCCCAGAAATATATACACATATATGTGGTCAGTTGATTATAGACAAAGGTGCCAAGAACACCCAATGGGGGAAAGAAAAGACAGTCTCTTCAATAAATGGTGTTGGAAAACTGAATATTTACATGCAGAAGTATGAAAATGAACCCTTTTGTCACCTCTGCCAACTCCAGGTCTGACAAAGGCTTAACATCCTGGATCTACAAGGAACTCAAACATGCTGAAAAGAAAAAAACAAACAACCCCACTATAAAATGGGCAAAAGATATGAACAGACACTTCACAAAAGAAGACATCCGAGCAGCCAACAAACACATGAAGAAATGCTCAATCTCACTAATCATCAGGGAGATGCAAATCAAAACCACACTGAGATACCACCTAACTCCAGTCAGAATGGCCATTATCAACAACTCAAAAAATAACAGCTGCTGGAGAGGGTGTGGCAAAAAGGGAACAATTCTACACTGTTGGTGGGAGTGTAAACTAGTGCAACCTCTGTGGAAAGCAGTGTGGCGATTCCTAAAAGCTCTAAAAACTGACCTTCCATATGACCCTGCAATCCCCCTACTGGGAATATACCCTGAAGACCTCAAATCACTCTATAAAAAAGATACCTGCACATGTATGTTTATCACAGCGTTGTTCACAATAGCAAGAACCTGGAAACAACCATGCTGCCCATCAAAAGAGGACTGGATTAAAAAAATGTGGTACATATACATGATGGAATACTACGCAGCCATAAAAAAGAACAAAATCATGAATTTTGCAGCAACCTGGATGGAACTAGAGTCTATAATACTGAGTGACCTCTCACAGAAACAGAGATCCGAGTATCACATGTCCTCACTCATATAATGGACCTTGAACAGCCAATGTAATACTATAAGAAAATGACTGACGGTACTGGGAAACTATGGGGGGGATGGGATTAACAGTCGCAAATATCTGTCTGGGGATGGGGAAACACCTCTTATCAACAGGGTGCCTGAATGAAACGTAATTGTACACTTAACCCTTAACTGTACCCCACAAAATCATAATAAAAAATATTGATAAAAAAAGAAAATCAAAACAAAATGGATTAAAGATTTAAACATATACCTGAAATCATACAACAACTACAAGAAAAGCTCTGTGACATTGTTCTGAGCAGAAATTTCTTGGATATGACTTCAAAACTACAGGTAATGAAAGCATAAATAGACAAATGAAATTACATCAAACTTAAAATCTTCTGCATATCAAAGGAAGCAATTAATAGAGTGAAGAGACAACCCACAGATTGGGAAAAAATGTTTGCAAATCATATGCTGAATAAGGGTCTTATATTCAAAATATACAAGAACTCAAACTACTGAATGACAGGAAAATAAATAATCCTATTAAAATGGGCAAAGGGCTACAATACACATTTCTTGAAGAAAAACATACAAATGGCCAAAAAGTATATTTAAAAAATTCTCAACATGATTCATCATCAGAAAAATGGAAATTAAAAGTAAAACAAAATATAACCTTATACCTATTAAATTATCTATGATTAGAAAGATGAAAGATAATAAGTGTTGTTGAGTTGTGGAAAAAAGGGAAAACTTATACACTGTTGGTCATATTGTAAATTAGTACACTCATTTTTAGAAGACTGTATGGAGTTTCCTCAAAAAACTAGAAATAGAATTGCCATATGATCTAGCAATTCCTCTACCAGGCATATACCCAAAGGAATTAAAACTCGTATGTCCAGTGTATGTCTGTACTCATATTCTTACTGCAGCAATATTCACACAATAGCCAAGATATGGAAACAACCTGAGTCTATCAGCAGATAAATGGATTTTTAAAAGATGGCATATATACATAAGGAAATACTATTCAGTCTCTTAAAAAAGAGAATATTCTGTCATTTGTGACAAATGGATGAACCTAGGAGACATTATGTTAAATGAAATAAACTGACACAAAGAGACAATACCATATGACCTCACTTATACATAGAATCTACAAACCTCATAGTAGTAGAAAGTAGGATGGTGTTTACCAGAAGTTGGGGAGCAGGAAATGGGAAAGAGGATATGTTAATTAACAAGTATAAAAAGTTCCCCTTAGATTGGAGAAATAACTTAGAGTGTTCTGTTGCACAGCATGGTGACTATAGGTGGTAGCAATGTACCATATATTTCAAAACAACCAAAAGAGAGGTTTGTAAACGTTCTCACCACAAGGGAATCATAAATATTTAAGGTGATAAATATGCTAATTAGCCTGATTTGATCATTCCACAATGTATATGATGAGTATTGCAATATCACATTGAACCCCATAAATATATGCAATTATAATGTGCCAATTAAAAATAAAATAAAACTTAAAAAAGAAAGAATACTAATTATGTTTATCTCATTTCTTACTAAAATTTTTATATAACTAATTTCTCCTGTTAGTAATGTTTTATTGATTGTTTTTTCTTTTTTGCTGTGCAGAAGTTTTTCAGTCTGATAGTAATCTCGTTTGTCTATTTTTGCCTTTATTGTCTATGCTTTAATCTTAACCAAAAAATCCTTGTCCAGTCTAATTTCATGAAGCATTTCCCTAAAGTTTTCTTCTAATATTTATATGATTTCAGGTGTTCCATTTAAATCCCTAATTTACTTAGAGTTTATTTTTTTATATGGAGAGAGATGAATCTAGTTTAATTCTTTTGCATGTGGATATCTAGTTTTCCCAGCATCCAGATTGTCCTTTCCCCAATATGTGTTCTTGATGCCTTTGTAAAAAAATCAGTTGTCTATCAATGCTTGTATTTATTTCTGAGTTCACTATTCTATTCCACTGGTTTATGTGTCCATTTTTAAAGCCAGTACCGTGTTGTTCTATAGCTTTGTGACATACTTTGAAGTCAAATAGTAAGATGGCTTCAGCTTTGTTGTTTTGTACAAGCTTGTTTTGGCTCTCTGGGGTCCTTTGTAATGAAATATTTTTTTTCTATTTCTGTGAATAATGTCATTGCTACTTTGATAGCAATTGCATTGACTCTGTAGATAATTTTGGGTAATGAAGATATATTAATAATATTAGTTATTTTTAATGCATGAACATGAAATAGCTCTCCATTTATTTGTGTACTCTAATTTCTTTCATCAATATTTTATAGTTTTTATTGTAGAGGTTTCTTTTTTTTACCTTCTTAGTTAAGTTTATTCTTATCTTAGGTATTTATTTATTTATATTTTTTGATAGCAATTAAAAATAAGATTGCTTCCTTTGATTTTTGTTTTAGTTTGCTATTTGCATATGGAAATGATACTGATTTTTGTATGGGGATTTTGTATCTTGCAACTTCATTAAACTTATTTATTATTTTTAAAAGCTTTTTTGACTAAGGCCTCTTTAAAAAATAACATTTCTAATGAGTATATGGTTCTCCATGCTATGCAGATACAAATCTTGCCTTTTTAATTTCCTTTATTTTTATAAAGTTAGGTTTCCCTCTCACCAATTTTTGTATCCAGAAAAATTACTACTATAAAAAGTACTAAACACATAAAGATTTCTATGTATTTGAAAGCGCAACTTTCTTTTGAAATCCACATGACTCCCAGAAGTTAAATTATGGAGTAACAAATATTAAAACACGCCGGACTCCGTGGCTCAGCCTGTAATCCCGCACTTTGAGAGGCTGAGGTGAGTGGATTGCCTGAGCCCGTGGGTTCGAGAACCGCCTGGGCAACTTGGCGAGCCCTCATCTTTACATTAAACCAAAAACATTAGCCAGGCTTGGTAGTGCACGCCTGTAGTTCCAGCTACTTGGGAGACTAAAGCGGAAGGATCGCTGGAGCTCAACAGGTCGAGGCTGCGGTGGCCGGGGAGTATGCCACTGCCCTCCAGTCTGGGCGATAGAGTGAGACTCCAACTCAAAATATATATATCAAAACACTTTTTAAAAAATTAGCATAGATTTTTAAATTGCTTCAGGGGACAAGAATGAAGGTCCAGCTAACTATAGCCTTAGTTTTACAATTATTGTTACTTTAAATTTTGTACTCAATTTTATTAAATTAATTCGCTTATTTTAACATGTAAAATTAACTAAATTTAATAGTACTTAATATTAATTTCTGTTTTGAGTAGGAGTCTCACTCTGCCACTCAGGCTGTAGTGCAGTGGCATGCTCAAGGCCACCATAGCCTCCTCCTGCCGGGCTCAGGTGATCCTTCTGCCTCAGTCTTCCAAGTAACTGGAACCACAGGCATGTGCCACCATGTCTGGCTAATTTTTTTATTTACTGTAGTGATGAGGTCTCACCAAGTTGCCTAGGGTTGTCTCGAACTCTGAACTCAGGCAATCCTCTCACCTCGGCCTCCCAAAATGATGGAATTACAGGCCAGAGTCAATGTACCTGGTTTATTATTACTTTTGAAGTTATTATTATTTTACTTTGTTAATTTGAAGGAAGATTCTAACATGTAATTTTGCATTTCAAAAAATTTTATTTTAGACTCAGGGGTACATGTGAGGATTTGTTACATAGGTATATTGCATGAAGGCAAGGTTTGGGTTTCTGATTGAGCCCAGCCTCCTCCCACCACTCCCTGAATGGTAGTGAGCATGGCACCCAGTAGGTGATTTTTTTCATTCCTTTAGCAGTGCCCAGTGTCTGTTGTTCCCACTCTTTTGTCAGTTTGTGCCCAGTATTTAGTACTCACTTATGAGTGAGAACAAGCAGTATTCAGTTTTCTGTTTCTCTGCTAATTTGCTTAGAATGATGGCCTCCAGCTACATCCAAGCTGCTGCAAATAACATCATTGTACTTTTGTATGACTGCGTAATATTCCATGGTTTATACGTACCATATTTTCTTTATCCAGCCCACCATTGGTGGGTACATGGGCCGTTCCATGTTTTTGCTGTTGTGAATAGTGTTGTCATAAATATATGCATGCAGATGTCTTTTTGGTAGAAGAATTAATGCTTTTTTGGATATATACCCAAACGTGAAAATTCTGGGTCAAATCGTAGACCTGTTTTTAGTTTATAAATTAAGAGAATATGGTATTTTCTCTAAGTTTATAAGCTTCTTATGTTTTTTGTGCCCTGTTTTTTCAGTGATTTTATGATTGCATGGTAACTACAAAAATTCCTTGCAACTCTTCTTGTGATAAATAATATTTACATCATGTGATTTTTATTTTTGCTTTTTGAAAATTTATATAAATTTATGGAATATAAGTATAATTGTGTTACATTTATTGTGTTACAAAGAGTTGTATGGTGATGAAGTCAGGCTTTTAGTGTATCTACCACTGGAATAATGTACATGTGTTTGCTTTTAAATTGTATTTGTAATGTTTTATACCATTTAAATGTTTTAACTTTTTTGGTGATCTAATCTATCTGTTGTCCTGTTCCCATTGCTTTTAAATTTACAATTTTGAGTTCATAAAATTATTGCTTAGACCCAAAGTCAAAACATATGCACTTTAATTTTTGTGGATTTCAAAAAATTATTTTTAGAAATTTAACTAAATCTAAAATTGATTATGATTTTTATATGAAACATAATTTCTAAAGTTCATTCATATTCCCTATTTATTAGTCAGTTTATTTAATGAATAATTAAATGAATTATTTAACGTCAGATGCCATATTAAGCTCTTAGGATGTCAGTAAACAAAACAGACAAAATTTCCCTAAGGGACTTACCTTCTAGCTAGGGAGACACAGAGAAGTTATTAGGTAGATAGCTATACACAAACTACACTTCTCACTCTCAACACACACACTTTTTTTTAAACGATGCTCGTATGTTCTCAGTGGAATAGAAAGTAAAATATACTACTATTAGGTGAGGAAAGATGGACTGAGGGCTTGAGAGGAGAGGAAATGCTACAAAATTGTCATGTAGGTTGGTGACAGAGTAGAGATGCTGGGAAAGGATAATAGGATTTCCTAGCAGCCTGGAAGTTTCACTTGAACTTAGTGATTTTCAATGCAAACAAAAAACATTCAGCATGATCGTATGTTTTTTTCCAGCTATATTTAGCTACTTAAGTTTAAGTGTTAAGTGGACAGAAATTTCAACTTATTCAAATTTGTATTTTTAATTTTTTTTCAAGTGAGTTCAAGAAAGCCAGAGAGGAGCAAGAGAGTAGCAACTGTACATACAAGGGAATGATTATGATGATGGTGATGGTCCATGGAATTAAAGATGGTAACAAAGATTGTGAAAGTATCATAGGGATAAGGGACAACTAACTTAATAGACACAATCCTATGGTGGGGGTGAAAAATATTGTAGTAGGAGTATTGTAAAAATTGAACTAAAAAGATGGGCCCCTGGGGTTATCATAAAGTTTAAGTTGGTAATAACAAGAAATTGGCATGCCTCTGAGAGTAAATGCCTCCTTAAACTTTGTACTTGCCTCATCTTAGTCCTAGCCCTGCTGTCTACATGAATATTGAAACGATTTAAAATAAGAAGGCAGCTTTATTAGACAGAATAACAACAAACTAGGAGATAAACTTGTTGAAAAATGAGAAAGAATGTCTTGTGGAACAGCAAATAACAGTAAAAATGAGAGGAAGGAGATGATATTGTGATGAAATGAGATACATCAGGAAGGAGAAAAGAGAGATTTGTCTGCAAGCAGCAATGAGCTCAAACTCCACCACAAGGCCAAGTGGGATATCCCATATAAAGGAAGTACAAACCACAGAAAACAGCAAAGTAGTAATGATGCTAAATGTTCATGAGACTGGAAACTGGCCCTTGAGCTCCTATAACTCCATCTGTCTCAGCCTGATCTCTTTTTGTCTCAGCAATCTGCTGCCTGCTCTAGATTTCCCAGTTTGGCAAACCAACCGTTCAGTTTCTCTGGCTCTCTACCGTTTCTCTCCATCCCCCAGATGATGTCTTAATTTTCCCCCTGGCCTACCACTTGTTTTGGAAAATGCTTCTGGTAACTGACCTCTTTGTCTTGAGAATTGCTAAGAGAATTGCTTTTTTAACATGCTTCAGTAGTCAGTCCTGTGAGGTGTGTACTGGAATCACGCGACATACATCCCTCCTTTTCTGCCTAAACGCTGATAGCAAGAGCACACTAATGGGCCAGTTAAGAAACTGAGCTTGATTTTAATGACAGTAGAAAGTCAAATAACTTGATCTCTACTGACCATCTTGTCTTCAAGGAAATTTACAAAGAGAATTGAAAGTAGCAAAAAACTAAATTTCTGCATTAGTTTACCAAAAATAAAAACTCCTAAAAACCCTGATTCTCAACTGCTCTCCTAAAAGATTCCTGATAAAATTATACCTCTTGGCAACCTTTACTCAAAGAAAGCACAGAAAATTCCATTTGTTTATTATATATCTATTGTACATAATATTCCAATATTTGGTTAACAGGGTTCCACGTTTTTTAAAATCATTTTATATTTTGGAGAGTCTCACATTGTATATCGTTAAGTTATGTGATTTACAATTCATTATATTAATGTTCTTTTACCAAATGGACCCTTGATAAGAAATATATCTGCTCTGTCATATACATTTCAATGTATAGGTTTTTTTTCAGGATTAGGAACTTGCTTAATTGTTTGTTCACTTCAGGAAAAATGTGATTTTTACAGTAGACTCTCAACCTACCTCCAATTACTCAGCACACTGGTAACCAACTTTCTGTGCCTCTGTAAAACTCATTGAAAAATGCTGTCACTCACCCAAGCTGGTTAGTCACCCTCTTGTAACCTTGAGAGCAATTGTTCTTATTGATTAAGTTGTAAGTTTACCAAGGGTTCGCTGAATTTATTCTCAAAGTTATTTTATTTACTTGAGCTTGTTGTCAGCTAAATTTAAATAAATATTTTGTAAGCTAAGTATGTATGAAAGAAGCAAACAAGAAAAAAATTTCTAGGAAAAGTCTTGAAAAAGCTTTGAAAAGTCTTGATAAAGTTAAATTATAAAATGTAGTTCAATTAGGTGTGAAAAAACAACCTGTAAGAAATGAGAAAGGTTTTTGTCTTCTAAGAGATGTAAATTTTAACTTCACTTTTAAAGAATTCACCATTGGAAATTTTAAATGATGTACTGAGAGTGTAGTTTATTCAAAAAATGACAAAGAAGAACTAAGTAAAAGGCTTGACTAAATGAGTTTGATGAATAAATGTGTCCTTAAATGCTTTATGTTAAAGTAAACTTTTAAAATATTCTATATTTCATAATTCCTTATTTAAATCTATATTTTAGAATAACAGATCAACTAAAGTTTTCAGTAACTTGGGTCTAATGGTATCTTCTCTTTTATACTAGAATATTTCTTGAAACCCAAATAGAAATGTTGATACATCTGACTTCAGATCTTTGCTTTTTACGACTATGATAACATTGTTCAATTTTCCCCTAACTTTTCATAGCTTAAAACAAAGAGAGAACAACAACAACAACCTTTAGTTTTTATATTACCCTATAGCCAAATCCCAATTTTTCTTTTTTTCAAAGCTAAGCTCCTCCGATGAATGAATTTCTTTTCCACTTACTTTTTGACTTGCAGCAGCCAGGAGTCTGGTAAATAAACAGCTTTGGACACGGCCTGGAACTGCTGTTGAAAAGTCCACCATGACTCTTTCAATTAGACTTCCCCAGTGGGTTCTTTTCATTCCCATCTTGTTTGATCTCACAGTCATTTTGAGACTATTGACTGTTTTCTTCATCTTCAAATTGTCTCCTTTCTTGGCAATTCCTCCTGCATCTCCATGTTTTTCTCAGTCTCTTGCGTACCTGCTCTACGTACCCACTGACTTTTCATAGGGCTTGTCAATGGCTGTCTTATGTCCTTAACTTTACTTCATTTTCCTGATCATAAAATATGGCCATTATAGAATATTAAAAATTAAATATTATCTTGAAATCAACACAAAATGCCATTTACCAATTACTCTCATCATGCTATTTTCCTTACCTTTTATATATCTAATATAATTTGACAGGAACAAAATTATATTCATATTTAGTCTTATTTTCTAATTTTTTATTGAATATTATTTCATAAAATTTCCCATATTATTAAATCTTCTTTGAAAATGTGATTTTATAGCAGGATAATACTATATGGATTTGTAATGGTTTATAAAAGTATTCTGCCTCCCTCACTGACATTTAACTTGCTTCCATATATAAATATTTATTTTTAACTCTAAATAAAAATTTCACTTTTTTTAGCAGTATAGTTTAAATTATTTGCATTTATTTTCATAACTAGTGTAATTTTCCTCTTTTTTAAAAATGAAGGTAAGAATATGGTTTTCCTAAACATGTTAGAGAATGTATTCCTATTTTTCTTCCAAATCGTTATCTCTTAGTTTGGCATATGACTCGTCATATTTTCACCCTATGAAAATGAAATTTTAGAATATGTTCTATAATTTAGTATTGTGAAGCAGAAGTATCCAGGCACCATCAGTAACCATGTTTTATTTTTTCCTTTTCATCTATTTGATTATAAGAATTTTTCTTTGTCCATTTGCTTAAAATATTTACTAGGCTATGTCTAGGATTTAGTATTCAAAATTAACTTTGGTACAGTAACCTAATCTAGGGCTAGCAGTGAAGAGTAACTAGGCATGGGCATCTTTTTCTAAAGTTTTAAAACCAGGATTTTCTTAATGCAGCACTGACTGACTACCAAATAATAGTAGCATTAAATATGTAGGTGCTAATATTCTTCAGAATTATGTAGCAAAATAAATTGATAGAAACTTTGGCAAATATTAAGATACATATATCATTTAATTCTTACCCAAGAGACATTTGCTCATGTATGTTTCCTAGTTATATTTGTATATACCTTAATAATCCATAAATGCATTCAAGTACATTATTTAATTTGGTTCCTATCAGAGTTATAAAAGGGAAGTTTATTTACTTTCTCCCATTTTATAAACAAAGAAAACAATCCTCAAAATAATTCAGTGACTTTCCCAAGTTTATCCAGCTACTAAATCTTAGAGAGAGCAAAATTTATAACTAGGTGATTTGATTCAAAATATTGTTTGTTATACCCATTATGTTGACTTTTTTTTTTTACACTTTGTATATAAAATTATGAGCCGGAAACACAGAGAAACTCCTGAGGACTAGGGTAAGGACAAGTGTGAATCTCAATATGTGCTGGTAGGTTTCATCCAATCTACATGGAATTTCACCATTCTGAATTGCTTAAACCAGCCTGTAGACATATAATTTTAAGTATTCAAATGTTGTACTCAAAATGTGTATACATTTTTTGGCACCTTCTGTATTTTTAATTTTTTTGGAAAGCCCATCTAAAACACAGACTTTTAAGAAAAAGTCAGCCGGGCTCAGTGGCTCAGCCTGTAATCCCATGCCTTTGGGAGGCTGAGGTGAGTGTATTGCCTGAGTCCGTGGGTTCAAGACCCGCCTGGGCAGCGAGAACTCATCTCTACAATAAATCAAAAAATCAGCCAGGCGTGGTAGCGCATGCCTGTAATTCCGGTTACTTGGAAGACTGAGGTGGAAGGATCGCTGGAGTCCAGTAGGTCAAGGCTGTGGTGGCCGGGAGCGGCCACTGCACTCTAGTCTGGGTGACAGAGTGAGACTCCGACTCAAAAAAAAAAAATAAGACAAGAAAAGAAAAAGTCACACCTTATTTTTCCTTAAGGAAAAAGTTTGAGCATATATTCATAAATATAGAAGGGAAGAATAGCAACTAGTGTGACAAATGTATGTTGACAAAGAAAAAAGCAAATAAGTGTTTATCGAAGAAGTTTTAACATTTATTTCACTGTATAACCTAGTATCATTTTTGCTTGATGGTACTGTAATGCTCTATCCTATTATTTACATGTTTTGGATTGTCACCTGATATATAGTAGTTCTTTCATCATTCAAGTAGAATATATTTTAAATTTGATAAACAGTATAATGTAAATCCCCAAAATATACATTTTAGAGGATTTTTATATTAAAATTTTATAGCACTGCTAAAAATTAGAACATTTTCATTATATATAGTGTACACATTTTTAAAATTTTTTAAAGTACTAAAAAATTAGAACATATATTGTAACAAGTATGTAAGCTTTGTATCACATGAAAGTTGATACATTTGCTGATTGATTACTGCAAGGTACATATTATGACTAAGCAACATGGTAGTACACGGTTTCTTTATTTGCAGGGTACTTGCACTTTTTGCATTTTTTTTTGGTGATTCCTTAAATCCCATTTTCCACAGACTGATGCTAAAAGAGCCAGGTGAGTTACATTATAGAAAAGGAACTCTGAATTTAGGGAACCCGAATCCTTTTTAATGGGCAGATGTCATGTCTGCTCTTTGTTCTGGAAAAAGACTTTGTCTCTATCTTCCAAAGATGTTAGCTATACAAAAGTCTTTAAAAGGTAGCATAGAACAAAGGACAGTTAGTACTTCACTCCTAAAATGAGTAGAAGTGCAAGACATCCATGGAGAAATGTATCTCAATAATTATTTGCAATACAGAAGTATTTTGTGCTAATTTCTGACCATATAAAATAAATACTGAATGACATACTCACATAACATCATGGGGATATAAGCTATTTCCTTCTTTTTAAATTTTAATATGTTATGTCTAGTGACAATGCTTATCTGTTTCAAGATTGGGAATATATTCTTCAGCTTATAAAACACACAATCTAGGTAGATATCTTATACACAAATTAATTTTGAACATTATTAGAACTAACTCATTTATTTGTTTTTATCTTGCCACTGATTGATAATAAATAGGTCGATACTTTTAATGAATAAATCCTGAAATCAATTTGTCAAGCATCTATCTCAATCAAAATGCCAAAAATGTCATAAGAAAGCATCATTCAGAAAAATTAGTATTATGTTTACCAAGTGTATCTTTTTCAAATTTTGAAATTCATTTTTTCTCATAATTATATGAAAACTTACACAAAATTATTTTATGCTAACTTATAAAAATTATGGAGAATATTGTTTGTTAAAAGCAAAATTAAAAATCGTGTGTATTAAAATGTGTGCAATAGATACACATTCATAGACACACACATATAAATTAGATTTTATTTATTTTTGAGAATGTTTACATCTCCCCAAAAGAAAAATCACTGCAATATTCTGCTTTAAAATTAATGTGACCCATCCACATACTTAAAAAAATATACTATATATAATATGTACAGTATATTTTTATACAACATATAGTGTATATGTAGTATATATGATAATATATGGTTTGTATATGCACATATATAATATATAGAGAACATTATTATATATAGTATATATGTATAAGTATTTATAATATAGAAATTATATAATATTTCAATATTGAAAACTTAATTTTTGAAATCTTAGATTCTCATATTTAAGTAATACATATGATTACCTAGTATATATTTAATTAAAAATTTCTGCTTTTTATCCTAATTTTAGAAATTCTTAAATATATCCCTTAAAATAAAAACAATTGAGAGGCATTGGGAAGAGTTAAAGATAAAAGATGCTGAAAAATACTTCTTCAAAAATAAATAGATCTATCCGCTATTCAGAAATGAGTCAAATAGTCATTAGCACTCAAGTAATTGCCAAGCCATTGAAATCTCTCTAATTGCAAGTACCCTAAATGTAGCTTATTGCCTTCCTTTTCTGTCGGCTGACTTCTCTGGGTCATTTCATTCATACCTCTCTTCAAGCCATCTGCGATCCCCAGTACAGACGAGTTTAATGCTGGACACCTGGCCTGAAAGTGTTTACTGCTCTCTTTCACCTGCCAGTCCTTTGTTCTTCCCCAGGATTGTGAGCACTACAAGTCCTGTCAAGCATGCACACACAGCAGCTTTTCTTGCACTAGTCTCAGACTAGTCCTTAAGTCTGGTAAATCTTTTTATTATTTTGCCTTACCCATATAACTGTTTCATCTACTTTGTGATCTCCAGAGCTAAAAATCCACAGAAGAATTAAGTCTAGATACATGTGATACCTCTAGAACACCACTGTGGAAGGAATGTAAAGCATAACTGAAACAATCGCATAAAATCTCTCTGCTGTTGCTAGAAAATAGTATAAATCATTAGGGTTTGCACTCAAATATAAAAAATTCAAGAGATAAGATTTTAAAATATGTGTGATCAGTACTTAGAGAAATATAAAATAACTCTTCTATAAAGCAGATAAACCCTACGTATCACTCAAGACTTGATTTTTCATTCTTTGTCTGTACCTTCCAGGATTTGTATCCCAGCTCTTGAGCTCCTCCTACACACAAAGCTCCTTTTACACTTCCAAAAATAAGTTCTGATCTGACATCCGAGTGATATTGAGTCTATACCTCAACTTCCATCTGTTTCCCACTCTCAATTTCTATAGACTATACAACTAAGAATATGGTACTTGGCTTAACATTCATTCCTCTTAATTATTCAGAAGTCTTTCCAAACTTTAGCCTTTTTCAAGTTCCTTCTTTCAGTCAATACAGACAACTTTCCTAGTTTAACTCAAATACAATTATACTTCTCAGAAGCTTCTGTTAAAATGATGTCACTCCAGTGCTCAATAAAACAAATCCAGAAAAATATGTGCCACTGTAATTGTATAGAACAATAAAATAAATTACAATTAAAAATTATATATGCTTTATTAATAAAAAAATTTAAAAAGCAAGTAAACTGGAATGCCAAGGAATCTTATGGCAATCCTTTAACAAAATTAGATATTTCAATAGAAAACCCTATGAAGAAGCCAGCTTGGGAAATGAGCCAAATGGAATACTTGTAAATATTGTTGAAATCATAAGGATAAGGGTCCTAATATTGATAGATTCACAACTGGTTAGGTGAGCCTTAATTTTTGATAAATTATACTTGAGAATCCAGTTCTAGAGAAATTTTTTCAGAGTAAGTACAGGGGTTAAGAGAACACCAGTTCAGTCAGTGGGAAAATTTTAAGCACTGACTCTCTCCTACTTTCTGCCTATAGTTTCCTGTCTGCTGTTCCTTCTGTTCCATTACCTACCAGAAATACAACCAATTTCCATAATTAAGTAAGGAATCAGGATAACTAACCTATTAGTGATACAGTCTGAAAATCCATGTAATATTTTTAAATACCGAGAGAGAGAGAGAGAGTGAGAGAGAGAGAGAGAGAGAGAGAGAGAGAGAGAAAGGAATTCTAATCTGAGAATTGAGAAAGAGAAAAATTTCCAAATATAATCTCTATATGTACTATGGCATTTGTCTGCTACAACATAGGTTAAGAACAATAAATGGTGAAGGCGACTTATAATTTATAGGAAAATATACTGGGGTTGATGTGGAAACAAAACTTGCATCTTCATGTGTATAGAGTAAACAGTGAATTTGAGATGTTAAACTAAGAAAATAAATAAGCCCTCCCAACAGAACTGAACTTTTGTGAGGCCATATGTGAAAAGTGGAAGTAAAATGATTCTCGGTTTAAAAGATAAAGATCGGGGCAGGGGGAAGCATAGCAGCACAGAATGCCATGGATCTCCATAACTGGAGAAGTTCATGGGGAGGGTGGGGCAGGGAGCATGAATTTCAATGAAGGACAAAGGAGACATAGATATAAATGTACTATAGGTCACCCAGTTAGACTAAGAAAATTTTAAAGAACAAAAAAAGTGTTGAAATAAGATATATAAAGATGTTTTAACTAGTGATAGGGAACCTCTGGGAAGAGTATTTCATTTTAAGAATACTTGTATTGTCTCTGTTCTGTTGAACATTTTTACCAGTGACTTGGATGAGACAATTAATGACAAGTTGACATATCTGCAGTAAGAACAAAGTGGGCAGAAGTCCCAATTTATAATTTCCAGTTCTTCAACTGATTCCTCATTTTTCTCTCACAACTGATCTTGATCTCTGCACTGACTCTTTCTTTGCCTTCCCATACAAACATTCCTAACAATTTTGTTATACCCAAGACTATGCTTTTTCAACAATGTTCATGTCTTTTACCTCTCAAAATTGGCTACCATCTTTCCACCAGAATTATCCTTGTTAATGTAATTATCATGGTTTTCTAGTTGTCAAATCTAATGGGTTTGCCTCAGATCTCATTTTATTAGCTTCTGTTGTACTTACCTCCTTTGACCAACTTATCTTTGTTGCATTTTCGGTTACCTCCTTTGGATCCTTCTCTGGCCCCCTTAAAATATTGGAATTCGGTGTAATCACATTTGTCTTACTCTTTGCGGTCTCTTAGAGAAATCTCACATACCTTTATGATTTGAAGAAATATCTGAGACAGCCATCTAACTCTGAGTCCCAAACCAAATATCTCCTCCTAATGTTCTAGATGACATTCAATAAAATAAATTATACAAAACTGTGAATTTCTTTTACTCTTAATTTAACCTTCTTTTCCAGAAGGCGTGACTCAAAAATAGAACCGAAAACACTCAGTCATTTATACTAGATTGTAGGTTCTTTCCAAACCCTAAGTTCTGTATTCAGGAATATGTTGCGAATTGGTTGACTACAGTTAACCAGCTATAGTGTGCAAATTGCAAAAATAAAGGCAATTTGATTACAGGTTACTTTTATTCTTATGAAGTCTTCATTAAAATATTTCAAGTTTAAAAACATAAAAAGACCCATTTCAAATTCTGAGGATTCATTTTCTTATTGAATTACTATCTTTATATTGCATTGTTCTTACTTTCATTTTGTCAAAAAGTTTACAGATTTAACTTTCCTCATTGCATCATTCTTATCCTAAGGATAGAAAGTTTGTGTTCTTTAAAAGACATATTATGTTAGGAAATTACTGATTAGTTCTATGCATAAAATTACAGGTTTAGCCTTTCAAGTAAAACAACACTTCTTAACTTAAAATAGATGCTTTAAAAATGACATATGTTTATTCTTGGTACTGATATTTCAATGATATACTCATACATGTATTCTTATTTGATTATTATTGGAGGGACATAAAGGGTTCATCTACAACCGTGCACAACTTCCTTTTTCTTCTCATACGCAACCTTTCTAAAGTAGGAAGAGAAGAAGCTGGGTTGCCAGATTCCAAACACACATGACAACCATTGCACCTAAATTTAGAATTTTTAAAAATATTTTCCATATTCCAATTTGGCTTTGATAAAAACTGAATTCTGAGATATACTTTAAAAGTTATTTTTTCCCTCTATCTAGGCTTAGGATCATGGTAACATGAAGTACTTTATGTTATTATTTATGTTAAGTCTAATTCTACAGAGGAAGTGAACTATTGTGAAGTCACCCAAAGGATGTTCATCAGAATCGATGTAAAGAGTAAAATAGTAGAGTGAGAAGGAGAAAGATTATTTTATCCCATTCATGAATGACAGAGAAAATAATTTCTCTTTTATGTCCTCTTGGCCTATGAGAAGCATAGGTAAGAGAAGGTTGAAAATAACTCATGGACCACAGTGATACTTATTTCCAACATTCCAACCATAGCTTTTTCCTTTCAAAAATATGCATGAGTTCTGTTAGCTGGGAGATTTTTCACCCCTTGTATCACTTAACTATTGCTATCTAATACACTTCTTACCTACTTCCTTCCCACTTAAAAAACTCAGCGGCTTAAAACAAAAAGCATTTATTTCTCATGAGCCTATAGGTCATCTGAGTGTTTCTTTTTAATTTTGGTTGGGCTCATTTGTTTACATATCGATGGTCAGCTGCAGGCCAAATAGTTACCTCAGGTCATCTAGATGTGTCTCTTTCATATGATTGATTGACTGTACGTACTAATCTTTGATCAGCCTAGCTCAAGCTTAAGGAGGAAGCAAGAATAGAATTGCACAAAGCCTCTTGAGGCCTAGGCTCAGAGCAGGCACAATTTCACTTCTGCCTCATTTTTGGCCTAGATTAAGGGGTGGAAGACAGACTCAACTTATAATGGAAGGAGCTGCAAAGACACATTACAAAGAGATTTCTTTCAGTTACTATTGTGAATAACAACGAATCCCAAAATACAGTGGCTAAAAACAACCCATTTATGTTTCTGGCAGTTTCTGTGGGTCAGGAATTTACCATTGTTTAGGAAGACTCGAAGCCTAGGAATGACTCGGTAGCTGGAGGCTGGAGTCATCTGAAGGCTCATTCATTCACATGCCTGGTACCTGCTTTGAGGCGATTCAAAGACTAGCAGTGCTGAATGGGGAAACTCCACATGTCATCTCCATATAATTTGGCTTCCATATAGTACAGTGTCCACAAGGTAGTTAGACTTCTTATGTGGTGGTTCAGGGTCCAAACCAAGGACTGCAAGGCAGAAGGTGCATTGCCTTTTATGACACATTCTTGGAAGTCATACAGATCTATTACACCATACTTTGTTAGTCAAGGCAATCACAAGCCCATCTCAGATTTAAAATGAGAAGAATTGACCTCCATTTCTTGTTAGTAGAATCCCAAGACCACACTGTACACAATTATCTGAGGCAGGAGATATTGTTGCAGTTATCTTTTTAAGAAATGCAATCTGCTATAATGTGCATTTTAGCTATATAAATTTATATTGTGTCTGCATGCAAAATACACTCATCCTTGTCCCCCAAATCTGTATTTTACCATAAGTTTGAAGTTCCATTGTTCATTATCTAAATCAAGTTTAGGTGTAGATGAGGGTCGTTAAGTATAATTTTTTGAGTGTGGCTCCTAAAGTTTCTCTGGTTATCTCTAATTATGAGGATATGTGCACTAAAGAGCCTTTCTGTCAGGAAGCTATGGACCAATACTCCCAACAGTTTTAGGAACCCTGATGTTTAACATAAAAGTTTTGGCAGGCATGGCCTTGAGTACTTAGAAAAACTTACATCTGCTTGAAGTATCATCTTTAGTATTTGTAAAAACGTATATTGTTGGGTTTGGGGTTTTATCTTGACCCTACTAATTTAAACTGTTATGGGAAGTGGCAAAGATTATAGCATAAGTGAATAGGTGATTCAGGAGATATTGTTGCAATTATCTTTGTAATACACAACCGGCCATAGAGTGATACCAAGAGGCTGTTAACTGTGTCAATGTAATTAATCTATACATCCCCTTAGAAAGTTATAGACCCACTTTTTGGACAGATATTTATAGAGTGTCATCTATGTTCCAGACACAGTTCTAGGCTCTAGATATAAAGCAGTGAATACAACAGACAGACATTCTACTGTCACAGTGCTTTACATTCTCATCATAGCGTCAGAAAATAAATAATATGTAAAATATATAATGTAATAGATAGTGGTAAGTGAAAAGAAGAAACAAAGCACAAAAAAGAGGGCAGAAAATATATTTTGTAGATTATAAGTTTAGATAGCATTACTAGGAAAGACCTCACTGAGATATTTTAATAAAGTTGCAAAGGGGGTGAGAGAGTGAGTCATATAGATGTTGAGGGACAGACACTCCAGATAGAAGATACATCAGGACAAAGCTGTGTTGAAGGAATAGCAATGGATTGAACAAGTGTTAAAAAATGAGGTGCAGTTGTCATGGGGGACAGGTTATGTAGGGGTCTATTGGAATTGTGAGTAATAAGTCATTTACTCTGAATTGGAAGTAATTAATGGGTATTTAGTTTATGAATGGAATGAACTAAATTCCCACTTAGCAGAGCCATCCTGGAAACTTAGTTGTGAATAGACTAAAGGAAGCAAGGACAGAGCATGGAAACTGGTTAGGAAACTACTGAATTAATATAGATTGAATGGACTAAGGTGGTGGTGGTGGTGATGGGAAGTGATCTGATTCTGCACATATTTTGAGGTATGGACAACAGGACCTGTAGGGTGTGAAGATGTGGATCATGAGGAAAAAACACAAGAATAATACAAAAGTTTTGGCCTAAACAACTGTATGTATTACCAAAAAAAAAAATGAAGCTAGGAAGATATAAAGACAGGAATATCCTTCCGTGTTTTAAGGAGAGCGTCTTATTCATCAGTTGATTCTTCTTTGCAAAACCAAGAGCACTGTGGGTTGTTTGTTTAACTGTGGCACTATAAATAAACATTTACCAATTCATTTGCCAGTGATAAATAAATAAAAGAAAAAAGGCATATTAAAACTTCTGAATCTTTGTCTAATAAATTCTTCTTTTTTTTTTTTTTTGAGTTGGAGTCTCACTCTGTCGCCCAAACTGGAGTGCAGTAGCATGCTCCCAGTCACTGGGCTCTGGCGATCCTTCTGCCTCAGCCTTCCAAGTAGCCAGCACTACAGGCGCGCGCTACCACGCCCGCTAATTTTTGATTTATTGTAGAGACAGGTCTCACCAAGTTCCCCAGGCGGGTCTCAAACCTGCGGGCTCAGGCAATCTACTCGCCTCAGCATCCCAAATTGCTGGGATCACAGGCTGAGCCACCGAACCCGGCCAGATTTCTATATTCTAAAATCTCTGAGTCCAAGAGCGGTCATGCAAACAATTTTCAAGACCCTGTGTCCAAAATAAATAAATAAATAAATAAATAAATAAATAAATAAATAAGACTATTGGAAGTTTTTGAAGCTAAGGATAAAAGTAAGTCCTTTTGCTTCTCACTTGTGATCCTTTCAGATGGTTTTGGAGACCATCTAACAGATGACTCATTGGTTCTGTGAACAGTAACCCAAGGTACGCACGCATTTACAAGTGCTAGACTTTCAGTAAGAATGTCATTCCTTTTGCCATTTACTCAGTTCAAATTCTCTCTATGACTCATTTCAAGACCTTTCCCTTACATAAAGGGTTATTTTATCACCCCAACCAACACTTACTCTTACAACTTCTTTTCATCTTCTTATTTTCCATGTGTTAGGTTTCCCCTTCTGTTTATAGACCCTTTTTGGCGAGACAGCATATCTCTTGCTGAGATGGAATACATTACATGCACTGATACATTTGTGACTTGATAAATTAGAAATGGACTTTAGGCCATAAGGCGTGAATTTAAAACAATCATTAGGTTGAATATTAAGGGTTATTCATCAAGTAGTATTAAGCAATTATACTCAACCTCTCTAACTTCAGCTTCCTCATTTATACTAAAGGTGCAATATGTTCTATCTTCCAGCACTATGGGAAGGGTTAGATTAAGTGCTGTGCCAATGGTAGGCATATTCAACTGAGCATATAGCTGTGCTATATGTGCCAGACCAGAGTGTCCGTTATCAGCGACACTTGTCACACATCACCGTATCTAGCAGGACTGCTCAGGCAGTTTGCCTCTTTCCAACACTTCAACAGTTCTCTTGTGGCATTTCCATGTAGGTTCTCATCCATTTTACCTTGAATATTTTGAACTTCCCAATAGCTAGGG
Source organism: Cephalopachus bancanus (assembly GCA_027257055.1). Classification (NCBI taxonomy): domain Eukaryota; kingdom Metazoa; phylum Chordata; class Mammalia; order Primates; family Tarsiidae; genus Cephalopachus; species Cephalopachus bancanus. The sequence continues at coordinate 11,051,530 of JAPVLO010000093.1, forward strand.
TTTTTAATATGTCAAAAAGCTCCGTGGATGAGCATAGCACTGTTATAAATGGGGCACTTTGAGATATAAATGCTGAAAGGGAGAACTTCTATTTAATTGCATTGATTACTATCAACTGCCAGTCAGGCAATACCTACCCCACCTGCTAACTAATCCCAAAGCACACTCATCCCAGACAAAAGCAAAGGTGTTGTGCAAAAATTGTGACAGTTTCAGCTGTTAACAATAGTCATTAAATAACCATTTGGCAAATGAGTCTATAATTATTCACTGACCATTTATTACTATATTTATTAATATATTTATTGAGCACCTACCAAGTGCTAAGATTTCAAAAATGGTACAAAACACTGTCACTGCTCTTGTGTGGTTTGTAGTCCATTAAAGCACATATAGTTTTTTCAAGTTCATATATTTGCCTAAGGTTCCAGCGTGTATTTAAGATTACTAAAAGGAAAGAGAAATCCAAAAGCAAGAGAGGACAAAAAGAAGAAGAAAAAGACAATTCCTTAATTTTCCGTAAAGAATGCACTTAACCTATACTTGGAAGGCTGAAGTGGAAGGTTCACCTGAGCCCAGCAGATTGAAGCTGTGGTGGCTGTGAACGTGCCACTGCACTCCAGCCGGGGTGACAAGAATCAGACTCCAACTCAAAAAAAAAAAGAATGTGCTTACCTAAAGGCTTTTTAGTGATGATACAAAATAGTTTGTGAAATTCACTTCTACCAATGATAACTTTCTTTCTTTCCTTAAAATTTGCTGCTTATGTCCTTCTAGAAGGATTGATTTTTGATATTCAAAGGAACATTATTCATTTTCTAATGGCAGAAGCAAAAGCTTAGAGTGACATTAGAAACAGTAGAAGAAAGTACAAAAGAAGCACCATAAAGATAGAAACTATGACTGTCTTTCAAGTTCCCAGAACTCAGGAGACAGATTGAAGCACAATAGGTATCCAACAATAAATATTTCTTGAATGTATGGATAAATGAATAGATGGATAGATGAATGGAAAAGTGAATAAACTGAATGAAAGCATTCAAAATTGCAATTATTAATTCTAGGACAAAGACCTTCATTTGGGATATGGAAATGGGACCCTTTCCCTTGTTTTATTAGTAATAGAACTCTGAATCTTGCTCTCTAGCTCACAATTTCTTCATCTCTTAAAGAAGGTGATTCAATTTTCAGGTTGTTTCTAAGTCTAAAGTAAGGTACTTTGATAATAAGATGACTTAATTTTTTGATGTTTTGCCATGATTCATCTCTGAACCAGTAATTTGGTCTCTGAACCAGTAATTTGGAAACCTATTTTTAAAAATAACAATATTCATATTAACTTACTTCATGCATTAATTAGCTAAATATTCAAAATTACAATTCCATAAGCTAAGATTCATTTTGCAACCCTTTATACAGATGAGAAAACTGGGGTTAATACAGGTAAGTCACTTGCCCAATGTCATAGAGGTGAATATAACAGAGCAAGAGCTCCAGATCAGTCCTAATTCTGATTCCCATGCCTTGACATTTTATCTGTTACCCTGTACAGCTTCCTTTATAAGAAGTGTGTGGGTGTGTGAAAAGTCCATAACTTGAGAAGAGGTAAAAATTTACTTCCTCACAGCTATGTAGTCACCAGTGCTGCTGGGCTGGACACAAGGCTAGTATAGGAAATTCCATCAAGCATGAAACAAGACAAAGATAAATAGCCTGTGTCTATGTGTTTAGCAATCAGCCACGAGGCAAGAGAGCTGATAACAGGGCAGAAGGAGCTACAAGGATGGGCAGTTTGGAGGGTTTGAGGATGAAGGTAATTTGAAATTCTGGACAATGGCCAGAAATCAGGGAATACATAAGAACAGAAAGGGTGAGAACAAGATAGCAGAGCACATTATGGTGTCCATTGACCTTATTACTGGAGCAGATCCCTCCTCGTGGGATTTTTTGCCAGTGCATATAGCAGAAGCCAATTTCAGATTATAGGTCTAGGCACAGCATGAAGAAGCAGAATTGGCAGCTCCAGGCTAAGGGGGCAGGGGATCAGTGGCAGCTGCTGGTGAGCAACTTCTGACACCTTAGCATGCCTTCTTAGCTCTTGAGAGTTTTCACTATCTGTTCAGTTTCTTTTGCAAGGGGAAATTGCTTCTGCAGCATATATCATAGTTTCCCGGCTGGAAGAGCGCAATTATGGATTGCTGGAGTCCACCACGGCTGACAGGTTATTTCTTTTTTTCCCCTGTCAGGAAAAATTTACTCATAGCAACCCTATATTGGTATCATATACACAACTCTCTCTTCGCTGCCCCTCTGCAACCCCTCCCCCTAACATACTAGCTCACCATTGGCATAAATCTACTTTTGTAATTCTGTATTGCAAGTTGTTGGTATTTACAAGATGCTGCACTAGATGGAAGAGATGAATAAGATATGATTTCAGCCTCTGAGGTGTTCACAGTTTAGATGAGAGAGAGGTACATACACCAATAACCATAGCTAACAGATATGACATACTAATAATAAGGCAAGTGCTATTATGCTTATTATATGTGTTCACTCATTTAATCCTCAGAAACACCCTATGAGGTGGTAGTCTTATCCACACTTCACAGATGAAGAAACTGATGCACAGAGGGGTTAAATAAATCACCCAGGGCCACTCAGTAAGGGTCAGAACCCAGGAATCAAAATCAAACCATATGGTTCTGGAGCTTGGATTTTGAAGATAATGACCTACTACTGCCTTTTCATAAACACAAAATTACTGAGTACAATTGTCAGGATAAGAATTGAGACATACAGAAGAGGCAAGATTATCACATAAAAAGAGTAAAGATTTGCAGTGAGTAAATGGGGTTCTGTCAGCTGTTGCATGATTTGGAACATACCTCAATTTTTCTGGGTACAAGTTATTCATGGAAATAACAATGCTTATATTCAGGTGTTATTGTAGAGATAATACAGATTGTATAGAAGATACCTGCCACAGTGCCTGGCACCTATTGGGTACCTAATAATTGATGCTTGTAATTGAGGTAGTGATTGTTATTGCAATGAGTGTGAATATATGTATTTATTTATTAAAAGTAGTGGGTCTTATTGGTGAAGTATTTATTTATTTTAGGTGCAATTTAATTTAATTTTGTTTTAATCTGGGAAATAGAGACATGAAATGTTTTCAAACAAGTCTGTGCTATAGTTATAGAAACAAGAATCTTCTCTCTCTCTCACACACACACACACACACACACACACACACACACACACACACACACATACACACACACACACATTAGGGAAACAAAGGAAGGGTGATTGATTTTGTCTGAGTGGATGGGGAAGATAGTTAAGGAAAGGTTTGTTGAGGCTTGGAATAGGAAGTGGCATTTGAACTGCACCTTGAAGGCTCATCAAAAACTTTCTAGATAAAGGGGAAAAGAGCATTCTAAGTAGAGGGAACAATACATGCATAACATGTTTAGAATATTTGGTAGTATGGATAAATCATGGTGTGTGCATTTGTGTGTGTGTGTCTCTGTGTGTGTTTGTGTTGGGAGAGAGTGGCTGGAAATGACATTATATAAAGATTTTGAGAAGACAAATCACAAAAGCCTTGTAAGTCATTGAATTTAGCTCTGAAGTTTTAAAATACAAAAAGTTATCTGATAACTCATTCAGCAGTTTCCTGAGTCCTTCTAAACAAGTTTGTAATAAAGTGTTTCCTTCTCTTCCTTCTAAATATGTTAAAATATAGTAATACTGTTTATAATTTGGATATACAATGTTAAACACTTGGCCAAACTTAGTTCCATTTTACCTTGGAGTTAATCTCTTCTATCTATCATAAGCAAGTCAGCAAGGTTAGGATGAATAAGGAAGAATAAATGTGGCAGATATATCCCCTTTAATGACTTTTTTGGAAGTGTTGCCTTTACTGGCCACCCTACTGTTGACTCAGACATAAAATATCAAGTCCAACTCTCCCGACTTTGTAGAAGAACACATTTCTGATTGTTAAAATTAATTTTACCTATGAAAGGTAATGAATAGCATATATATTATATATTATATATATGTGTGTGTGTTACAAGATTCTTGTTTATATAGCAATTAAAGAACAGACTTGTTTGACAACATTTTATGTCTCTATTTCCCAGATTAAAACAAAACAAAATAAATAAAATGGAATTACACCAAAAATAAATATTTCACTAAAATATACTACTTTTTGAAACAATTAGTAAGTAAAATAAGTTACAAGTTTCTTGAAGAATGAAGGAATGGGAAAACAAAATGCTATTGCTTTCTTTGGTCTTTAATCAGAGGAACACTACCAACTGAACTGGATTTATAGCCCTGCCTAAAAATAAAACCAAAGAAATCTCCATCTGCTCTCACTGAGAAGGTAGCATTGTCAAGGTTCCTTTTGGACTCTGACTCTTCAGCAGTTGTTGCTATTGTAGCGGATTCTTATTCCACCAATTTCCTTTTCAAATATGGGCCCTGGATTGCACTACATGATTACACAGTATGTAATTGTATGCAACTGTTTATTTACCATTTTATCAGAATCATGATTGTCATTATCATTTTAATAAAAATTACCAAATAATCTTAATCTAGAGTACTCAAAGGAATGTCTTGTGCTTTGAATGAATGGAATTTTACTGTACTATTCCTTAGTGAAGAAAGTTCTTACATACTTTTTTTTGTGCTTCCTTTGCATGTGTTTGCAAACAACAAGATTAATTATTTTAATCTTTTCTTAGAAGTTCATCAGGCTGCCTCCTTAATCATTTTTATTGCCCATCTTATCTCAGATATATTTAATCTCATTTACTATATTTGGGTACACTGATAAATAACAAATTGTTTTCAATCTTCAAATATTTGTCTCATCAGAATTTCATACAGAAGCAGTATTTTCCTCTTAATGTAAAGTGGATATTTAACATTTATAACCCTCAAATATTGTTTTAGTTGTTGACATTGTTACATTATTATTAAAGTCAAATCTGTTGTAAATGAATGTTAAATTATTTTTGTTTATTATTTATACCTTGCTTTTTCTTCCATTGAGTACATTTATAAAAATTATTTTTATCCATTGTAGTAGCCTGATTTTTAAAGTAAAAGGTCAGTTTTACTTACATGGTCTACTTCAAGATCATGTATCTATCTTGTCATTTTGCATGCTAACAGCACCCTTCTATTTAGTATCATCTGCAAATTTCATTAACATATTGTTTACTCCCATTTCCAGGTGATTAATATAGATATTGCACATTACTATACCTTCATGGCTTAGTTGGATATTTCTTCAAAATAAAATTGCATTTTTATTATTACTTCCAATTTATATTTATTCAACTAATTTTGCTTTCCATTAGTATGAGAGTGTTCTGTGCAACTTCATTTTAACTTTTAACAGTCTATCTCAGATTACTAGAATCAAATATGTTCTGCTTCCTGCATTTCTCACATTCATTAATGCTAATTCTGTAAAAATTGTGGACAACTTCATTGACCTGTAAAATTAATTTATAAATCCACGTTATCTTTGAAACATGACACAATCATCTTGTGGGGGTTTAAAGGTCTACAAAGTTTTTCTAGGGTTTTAAAATATTGCTGGTCTTCTTAAAGTCTGAGAAACTCCATATATATTTTATTTGCAAATGTTAGTTCCTAGGCAACCAAGGTATTTTTTTCTACTATTGTTATAAACACATCTCAATATAATTCAATTGGTTTTTTTACTCCATTTTAATTTACTTGCCTTCTAATTTGAATGATGATGTGAAATATCTCTTCTAGTTTATGTAGGTGGCTAAAAGGATATAAATGTTAGTTTCTTATAGAACTTTTTGCTTTGTTTTTAAGTTGGTCTCCATTTTTACTAGTCACCTATAAATAAGCAATTGATAAATATTTTTTCTACCTCTCCTGCAATCCAGAGATTAAAATCATCTGATCATAGTTCACATCAAAATGATAATTTAAATGGAAATGTCTCCAAGAAAGCTGCCAAGAAATTCCCTACACATAGTTTGAATTACATAATTATGAAGTAATCCCCATGACAACAAAATATATTTTATTTGACTAAAGCCTCAAGTTTCCTGAGAAGGTTTTACCACTACAAATGAAGAAGTTTGACACTGTTTTCCTGTGTCTCATTTTCCATTCCCAAACAGATTAGCCTAATTAACCATGCTAATGTCATCCCTTGTTAGAGATAAGGAGCACTGGGGCAATGTGGGCCAATGAGAGAGCAGGAGAGATTCGCTGGTGTACTGGGAGAGAAACTCCTTCTTAAACATTCAGTATTATCTGTACTCCCTGACCTCTTCTCAACACTTCCTGCCACCCGCATCCAAGCTACATAAATAGGCACAAAGCTCAGATTGCCCCTGGCAGCAAACCTGCCACTGTGAGGGGAGCCATCTAGGAATGAAGCCTGAATGTAAGCAGGTGAACGGATGAAATAACCTTCCTTCATGACCTCACTGAGTCAGCAGAACAACCTGGGACCCGCCCCCCCACAGCTTCCCACCCTGCCTCCGCCCCAGCTCACTATGCTTGCAAACACACAAATGCACTTTCTCTATAAGTCAGTGGAAAGAGGGTTTCTGTCACATCAAGACAAAACATCCTAGTTAAGCACCGATCATACACTTGTAAGCTTACATTAAGCAACTATGAACTTTTTGTATAGGTTCAGGAATTGTCTAAATTAGACATCAAATTTAAACATTCTAATATTTACATAAATGTTCTGTATCACAAAGCCTACTAAAAGGAGGTTTTTGTAACCATCTTGAGTTCACATAGCTAGTAAGCGGAAGAGTCAGGATGTACACTCAGGCAGTCTGGCTCCAGAGCCTGCGCTTTTAACTATTATATTGCACTGCTTCTCGGCAAATGAGAGAGGATACTGCAGGGGATTTTGACAAGCATGCTCAAGATGGAGCAGAACCAAAAGCTGGTAGCATCCCCAAAAACGGGAGAACATAGATTTACAAAGAACGAAGTGATCAGCAGTGTGAAGTCTGGCAGAAAAAATCAAATATAAGAAGATCTAAAATTAATTGTTTGTATGGATGGAACTTTATGACTGGGCTTTGAAAAGTCAGGTACTCTAGTACCTCCTGGGCTGTCAACTTGGGTTAGTGACTTAAGTAATAAACAAGGACAGAAGAAATATAAATGTATCACATATTTACTTTTTAAAGTAACTGAAACTTCGGTAATTATTATCATTTTATTTATATCACAATTCCAATATGAAATATTTTTAGCCCTAAATCTTTTCCATGTGTTCTCCAAAATTAAGTATTCTCCTCAAATCTTTTTACATCTCCCAGTATTATATCTATATATCTGTCTATCTATGAAGAATTTACCTGTCAAGGCCTGGCACAGTGACTCATGCCTGTAATCCCAGCACTGTGGGAGGAAGGTGCCTTCCTCCCACAGTGCTGGGATTACAGGCATGAGTTTGAGATCAGCTTGGGCAATATAAAATATACATGCTGGAAAAAATTATCAATAAACCCAGAACTGGAATCCCAAAATTTTGGTAACAAAATGTTTCAGCCAAAGTTTTCTTTCATACAAGTATGTTTGACTTTATTAGGGAAGGTTCTTATCCAAACCACTCATTTTATGTATAGCCAAAGAGTTGTGTTGTACAATCATATCACAACAAGGCACATATAAACAATAAGGCACAAGGCAGGTGGTTATCAAGCACTCAGAGCAAGAATACCTAGAATGCTACAGGAAATAAAAATAAGATTACTTTGAGAGGCAAGATGAACAATGGAAATAATTAAACAGTGTCTGAAGTAGCCTTGCTGACCTGGGTTGAAACTCTGTACTGCCACTTTTCAGCCAGGTGGCATGGGACGTTTCTTTAACCTACCTGGGATTCAGGTTACTCTTAAATAAATTGGGGAGAATAATACTGACTTTGCAACATTTTTGACATAATTAGCCTCACAATGCAGAGCCTGATTCATATTGGGTGTTCAGTCAATGGTAGTCATTATTATCATATGTATTATGGATTTTACCCTGATATAACTAACACCTAAGATTAGGGAAAGTATGTGCATGCTATATAAAAATGCAGCTTAAAATAAGAAACTAAATAAAGTAATTATATCAGTGCAAGTACATAGAAACAAGTAAAAGAAAAAAGAAGTAAGTTAGTTTCTACTCCTCTGAAAAGAAATTGATAGGTCTGCGTTCTAGCCCTATAACAGACATGACAAAGTGAAATATTGACAGCGATCAAGCAGATAATATAAATGACAGAGCAGATAAGTATCTAGGTTCTAGGCTTGTTTGCCTTCAGATATACGTGGTCTGACAGTTAAGTTCATTAACTCATTCTAGAGAAAATGCTACATACCTCATTGCTGAATATAACTATGATTACCTTTGAAGTACTGCCCTTGGGAACCTATGCACTGATGTCAGAGTCTAGGCCATCTGTCAAAGCAATTCTAGAACTCTTTTTCTGGAATGGCCATCAGAGCTGTCCTCATATTACTCTTGATGTCCTGAATGTCATCAAAATGTCTTCCTTTCAATATTTCCTTTATCTTTGGGTAAAGAAACAAATCATTTTAGCCAGATCAGCTGAGTAGGGATGGTCTTCCAGTACAATTATTTGTTTACTGGCTAAAACCTCCCTCTCACAAGAGCTCCTTTTTGACCATTTATGCACATGCCAAGATCTTCAGAAATCTTTCCCATGCCAAGATTTTCAGCTAATACTTTCCTAACTTGTTCTCTATAGATATTTACTTGATTTCTATGCTTCTCATAGTAAGTCGATGATTTTGATGCACAACTCAATGAGTTTTTGCAATATTTTCATCAGTTCTGTTCATTACTGGCCAACTTGACCTCTCTTCATCAGTGACGCCTTTTCTTCCTTCAGGAAAAATGTTTAATCCATTTGTACACTGCCATTTTTATAGCATTATCCCTATAAACTTGGACTAGCATGTCCTTGATTTCACTTCCCCTCTTGCCAAGTTGATTGTACAACACAACTCTTTGGCTATACATAAAATAAGTGGTTTGGATAAGAACCTTCCCTAACAAAGGCACTGGCAGAAGCATGGAAGTTAGTGGTCTAGCAGAAGACTCAGCAGGGTTAAGAGGAAAGCCAAGTTACCTTCGGTCTCTCCATCTTCCTCTTTCTCTGTGTCTGACTGCATCTCCAGCAACAGCAGCAGCTTTTCTGTGGTCCAGCAGCCTTCAAGTAACTGTGGGCCTGATCTCTTACAGCACTAGATCTTCCTTTTTCTTTTCAGTCAACTGCTAGTAGTAGCTTCTTGCTGTGTCTATCTCTGGTTTATGTCACAGTCTCTCATGATCCTCTCATTTTTTCTATTACCTGTGTTAACTAGTTCCCTACAGTTTTGATTTCTGTATTCCTTCTCAGACTTTGTAAACTTAGACACAAGTTTAACTGATGGGATTTCATGAACCTTCTGGTCACCTGGTACTTACTTTTGATGCATTGCAGGCAGAGAGGGATGGTGTGGTCAAGTCTTTCAAATTTTCAAGAAATGAAAATTATTCAGATTTTTATGTGATTTTAGAAAACATTGGCAATTTACTCAATATTTTAAAAGATTGTAGACTGGATTAGACACCTTTTCAGTCCTACACTTTTCCCCACAATATAACTTGAAGATGAAAACTGTGTAACTTCCACTTACTGCTTAACACAGAACAATTTGCTATTAACACTTTCTTATCAATATAGAGTCCTCTTCCTGTCATATTGCAGAGAACTCAGTAACCATTTTAAGAAAAGCTATTTTCTCTACTGTGTTAGGTGCTCTAACAAATAAAATTCCAAATTTTAGTGGCTTGACACAATGGAAGATTCTTTCTCATTCATGCTATGTTTTGGTGTAGTTAGACCTTTTGGCCTGAGAATTTTTTTCTACACAATGATCCAGGATTGTGGCAGTGCCATTATCCTATGGCCTTGAAGTTCTCTACATCTCACTGGCATGTAATGGATGGAGAAGGCACAACCATTGTCTACTCATCTCGGCATATGTTCCTTTAAAAAGAACTCGCCACATGGTCATAACTACATGAGTATTAGCATGTTTGGAAAGCTGCTTTCTAATCCCAGAACTATAACTGTAGGAAGTGTGTGTGAATTTTAGTATACAGTTAGCCAACTCTGCCACATCCATACTACCTGTCTACAAGAATGCTTATCTGTCCTCACATAAGAGGAAATTCAAACTGATCATTAATTTGACTATTGAAACAGAAGCAATTAAGATGTCTTTAATACTGATGCATATTGAATAAAAAGAAAAGACCAGAATAAGGGCTAGACAGAGAAGTAATTCTCATTATATCATAGTATAGTGAGTATTGTCTTTCCTATTAGATCAGTGTAAAATCTGAGACCTAGAAGTATTGTAAACAACTTATCCAAAGAATCACAACCTCATTTGATCATATGCTCATTGCAACACATGCTATTTTGGAGTTCCCTCAGAAGTTGATTTTAGATGAGGTTAATTCTACAGCAATAACTTTTATTGCTTTCCATAAAGACCAGCAAACTGGAATAGGTAAAAACATATTTAAGGAAAGACAAAAGAGTATAGTTAGTGGTTTTGTTTGTTGGTTGGGTTTTTGCTTTTAGCTCATATGGTTGTATTTGTTAATTGAATCCACACTGAAAGTCAGGCATTTACTTAATAAATTACGAAGTGACCTGCAATTGTCAGAATTTTCTGAGAGGTATAGAGAACCATGACTTAGTGATTTGGTACTACTGAACATGCTGATTTGTGGTCTGGAGGTAGTCAACATTGAATCTGAAGCACTATCAAGTTTCTGAATGTATACATTTGTTATTTAAGGAAACATTTTCAAGTGCCTACATTGTATTACTCACCAATGTAGATGCCAAGAATGCAAGAAAGAAGAATAGCAACTACTATTAATTGAATATCTACTTTGAGCCAAGTGTTTTTACATGCATAATCAAATGACATATTTACTATGATGCCTTGTGATAAGAATTCACAAGTTTTGTTTTATTTTCACTTTTTAAAAACTAAGATTCAGAGATACTGATGAAATTTCCCAAGTTCACATAGCTAGTTTGAAGAAGATTTCACTTGAATCCATAGCTGGACTCTAACAATTGTGTTTTCTGCTGTAGTGTACACACTCTTCCTGGCTTAAGGGAAATGTAAAATGCTTATTTAAATCACACATTAGTAGGCGGGGAGAAAAGTAAATAGTTAGACACAAATGAAGAAAATGCTATGGTGGTGGATATATTTTAATGCTCTACTCATTATGTTGCTAAAATAGCTGATTCAATAGCTCACAACTTTACATACAGTTTTTTCTTGGTCATACTTCAAGGTACTTTTTATAATGTGTAAAAAGCATGTGTTCAGGACAGCTGCTTAACAAAGTAACTGTTTGCCATAGTCAAAGAAGGAAAATGAGATTATCTTTGAGATTTGTAGCCAACTTAAATTAGAAGATGATATAAACGTTAATAGCTCTTTTAAATGTGTGGCAACAGGTCGCATATAAGTTATTTGTGAACAAATAACCCACCCAAAGGAATGCTGAACTTTAAAATACTCAAAAACAAAAATAACCATATTTTAGTAAAATATCTTTTACTACCTTATTTAACTTTTGTTCTCTTTGAAAATGTACAGCTTTTCAACTGGAAAACATTGCAAAATAGATTCAATAACAATAACTAACACATGTGGTTCTTACTATGTAGTACTTACTATGTAGGTCTTATTTAAGACAATAATCCTATGAGAAAGCTAATATTATTATCCCCAATTTACAGATAAAGTAACTAAGAAGACTGGGCACAGGTGGGGGTAATAGGTACATTTAACAAGAAGACATTTTGCTGCTATACAATGCTTATGCATCAAAAAACTATTTGTACCCCTAAAGCTATTGAAATAAAAATAAAAGAGACTAAGTAACATGCATAAGGTCACACAGATTCTAAGTTGCCAAGCCACGTTCAAGCAAAAGGCACCATGTCTTAGTTCTTAACACTGGAACCCCACTGTCTCTTCATAAAGGGCCAGCAGTGCTTATTGTATGCCAAGCACAGTGAGGGCTATGCTATCTATCCTGAGTGGCTTGGAATCAAATTGGAGAGCCATAACACAGCATCATTTAAATTTACAAAAGCGCTACTGTCTTTTGCATGTTGATTTTGTACCTTGAGATTTTTCCAAAGTCCTTTAACAGTGCAAGAAAGTTTTTGACAGATTCTCTTAGATTTTCAAGGTATAGAAACATATCATCAGCAAAGAGGGATAGCTTGACTTTGTCTTTTCCTATCTGGATATCCCTGACTTCTTTCTCTTGTCTGATTGCTCTAGCTAGGACTTCCAATACTATGTTGAACAGATTGCTCTAGCTAGGACTTCCAATACTATGTTGAACAGGAGGGGTGAGATTGGGCAGCCTTTTCTTGCTCCAGTTTTCAGGGGAAATGCTTTCAATTTCTGTCCATTTAGCAATATGATGGGTGTGGGCTTATTATAGATGGTTCTTACTGTCTTGAGGCATGTTCCCTCTATGCCTAGGTATTGAAAGGTTTTTATCAAGAAGAGATGCTGGATTTCATTGAAAATTTTTTCTGAATCTAATGATATAATAATGTGATTCTTATTTTTATATCTGTTGATGTATTGAATTACATCTGTGGCCCTGTGGATGTTGAACCAGCCCTGCATCCCAGGTATGAAGCCTGCTTGGTCATAGTGAATGATTTTTGAGATGTTCTGTCAGTAGTATTTTTATATACCAACAACAAACAGGCAGAGAAACAAATAAAAGGCACAATCACATTCAAAATAGCAAAAATAAAAATAAAAATAAAAAAGAAATATCTTGGCATCTTCCTAACCAGAGAAGTGAAAGACCTTCACAATGAAAACTACAAAACATTGCTCAAAGAAATCAAAGATGATACAAAGAAATGGAAAAATATTCCTTGCACATGGACTGGAAGAATCAACATTGTTAAGATGCCCATCCTACTCAAGGCAATCTACAGATTTAATGCAATACCCATTAATTTACCAACATAATTCTTCTCAGACCTAGAAATGACAATACAGAAATTCACATGGAAACATAAGTGGCCATGAAAAGTCAAAACAATTCTCAAAAAAGAAACAAAGTGGGTAATATTACACTTCCAGACTTTAAACATTATTATAATAATCAAAAACACAATAATCAAAAAAATCTGGTATTGATACAAAAACAGGCATATAGACCAATGGAATAGGATAGAGATTCTGGAAGCAAAACCTCAATTTCTCAACCAACTCATCTTCTGCAAAGCCTTCACTAACAACCACTGAGGAGAGAGAACTTATTCAGTAAATGGTCCTGAGTAAACTGACTGACCACATGCAGAAGAATAAAACAAGACCCCTATCTCTCACATATACTGAAAATCAACTCAAAATGGATCAAAGACCTAAATGTAAAACCTCAGACTATAAGAACCTTAGAAAACACAGGAGACACCCTTATGAAAATTGGAACTGGAAATCAATTCCTGATCAAAACCACAAGTGTCCATACAATAAGAGATAAGATAGACAAGTGGGGATATTTGCCAACTGTAAATCTGACAAAGGCCTAACATCTAGAATCTACAAGGAAGTCAAATGTGCCAAAAAGAAAAAAACAAACAGCCCTATTAAAAAAGTGGGACAAAAGACATGAATAGACACTTCTCAAAAGAAGACATACGAGCAGCCAACAGATACATGAAAAATGCTCAGCCTCACTAATCATCAAATAAATACAAATTAAAACCACACTGAGATACCACCTAACTCCGGTGAGGATGATCATCATCAATAACTCAAAAAACAACTGATGCTGGAGAGGATGCAGGGAAAAGGGAACACTTCTACACTGTTGGTGGGTGTGTAAACTCATACAACCTCTGTGGAAAACAGTGTGACAATACCTAAAAGATCTAAAAATTGACCTTCTAGACAACCCAGCAATCTCCCTCTGGGAATATACCCGTAGGAACTCAAATCACTCTACGAAAAAGATACCTGCACACACACGTTTATTGCAGCATTACTCACAATAGCAAAAACATGGAACCAAACATGCTGCCCATCAAAAGTGAACTCGATTTTTAAAAAGTGGTACATATACGTGATGGAATATTATGCAGTCATAAAGAAAGACAAAATTATGAACTTCACAGCAACTTGAATGAATCTATCAAAGAAACAAAGAACTGAGTACCACATGTTTTCACTCATAAGTGGATCCTAAACAATTACCATAATACTACAAAAAAGAGATTGGCAGTAAAGAGAAACTGCCAGGGGAAGGAGGGAGGAGACACACTTCATCAATACGGGCACCTTATCTCAAACCAGAAGTGGGGACCAAAGTGAGGCCCAAACTTTACCAGTACAATGACCATTTGTATATCTAGTCCTGAATTGTACCCTATATCCTTAAAAAAAATTATATTAGTGCTAAATTGATTTTCAGAAAGAACTATACAACATACTCTGAATTACTATTGTTGATTGAATAAGAAATATTAGAGAAAGTGAAGGTGAATTAATTAATTTTTATTGCCAGAATATATTTTGATTCCTATAAATTGCATGACCAATTAATGGAATGAAAAAGAACCTTCCAGCATCTCTATTTTATAGATGGAAACTAAATAACATGCCTAAACCTATGTGACAAAGAGGTTTACTCAAAATGTGTTCCATGGACAGGTAGTATCAGCATCACCTGAGAGTTTGTTCAGGAATGCAAATTCCAAGGCCTAACCCAGAACTATTGAATCAGATCTCTGGGACTGAAATCCAGAAAGCTGTGTTTCTATTAGCTTTCTAGGTGATTCTTGTGCACACTTAAGTTTGAGAAGTGCCTAATTAAGGTACTAATTTTGTGCTAATTGTGAGGTCTATGTAAAGTTGAATCTCATGTTCCTGCCACTGTACCATGCTATGACCTGGGCCAGTCAGGAAAGTTTCCAGAAGGAAATAAAGATAAGAGCTGTTCTTTGAAGAATTAGTGAAATATGAGTCAGTAGAATGAATAATGGAGGCATTACAGGAGGGGCCAATTTCTGCACATGTCACTCATGATAGCTGCCATTTTCATCTTCCCGTTCTAGCTACAATTGTTTCACCAAAGCCCTTGGCTAGGCTTGGCATCTTTCATCTTTCAATTCACAGAAAGGCTTTGCATGAAGTGTTCTGACAGAGATTAATACTGGTAATCAAGTCAATTACTTAGATTTGAACTATGAACTACAGAGGGGACATTACCAGTGGGTAGCAGCAGGAGGACAATGGAGAAAATATATAGGAAAAGGCAAATATAAATAATAAAAATATAAGGACAAATTTTTGCTAGCCCTCTTATTCATTTTTGGGAGGATCAATTTTTGTTTCTATTTATGAACATTCTTAAACTCCTTCTCTAGGAGTCCTGGACAAGACAGTAATCTAAGACTAACCATAATACTTGATATAACAGTGACAGAGGCAAGAAGACTTAAAGTAGCAAGATATTTGGAAGGGACAGTTATGGAGCACAATCTGAATGATCAGGAGTCTTTTTGTCAAGAAGTACAGGAGATAGCTGATGAAAAAGAAATTAAGAGGAAGAGGGTCTAGGCTGGAAAGTCATTTTCATACTTCCGCTTCTAACTCCCATTTCTCTTCTTGTAATTCCAATTTTCTGCTATGTACTTTGGCAGCAAGTTATGAACATTAAAACCTTATGGTGCTAATGTCCTTCTGGTAGATTAATTATCTCTGGTAGCAAAGGCATGCATCAGAGCTCTGAAGGGGCCAACTTATACTGACGAATCTAAGAAATTCAACTACTTGCTTCTCTTGCTCTTCTGAGATGCTAGGAAGTTGACTCTTTTGCCCACACAGACCAGCACTGTTCTAGATCTCAGGCTATTTTGCCAAACCTGTCTCTGCCCCTACTTCTCTTTGCCACATGCCTTTTGCACTCCCTCCATCAACTCATCATTATTAAACATGGTAATAAGCTGGGCTCAGTGGCTCAGCCTGTAACCCCGCGCCTTTGGGAGGCTGAAGTGAGTGGATTGCCTGAGCCCGCGGGTTCGAGACCCGCCTGGGCAGCGAGAACTCATCTCTACAATAAATCAAAAAATCAGCCAGGCGTGGTAACGCATGCCTGTAATTCCGGCTACTTGGAAGGCTGAGGCGGAAGGATCGCAGGAGCCCAGCAAGTCGAGGCTGCGGTGGCCGGGAGCGGCCACTGCACTCCAGTCTGGGTGACAGAGTGAGACTCCAACTCAAAAAATAAATAAATAAACATGGTAATAATGATATTCACAGTAAATAGATTTCTACAAGGTTGTTTAGAGGATATAATAAGATTATATGCATAACATAATTCATAAACTGTTAGGTAGACCTAAATTTTAGTGGTTGTAATGATATTATTTTTATTCATGATTTCATTAGAGTTTAAAATTGTACTGTATTCAAATACTTGTTTTAAAAAGTTTGGATTTTACTTTCTAACACCCTTAAAGATTTAGAGCAAAGTAGTGTCAGGTTGAAAACTGATTTTACTGAAATAAAAACAAAAGCTAAAAAGCTATAAATAAACTAAATATAAATAAAAATTCTATTTTACTAATAATTAACCTAAGAATGATACAGGGAGTGGAGAGAAAAAATATCAGAATTATAGGATTACTTTAGGAACTTATCACCCCATACGCAGGTAACTTTGCCAAAGCAAAGTTACTCTGGTGATAATATGCATGGAAATGCACAGACATGGAAATGCAAAGAAAGGAGCAATCTGATGACACATTTAATCTGCTAAAAACATTAGTTCTTGATGACTGATGGAATATAAATGACAACAAAGAAAACGAGTCAGAGGTAACTAAATAGTTTGGAGTCTGTGTCATTGGAAAAACTGAATTTGCTGTTAATTTTACTCTCATGTCTAAACTAAACTGGTAGGTTTGCTTTGTGAACAGGTAACCTTCTGCATGATCTTTAACACATTATTTTGTCATTTTTAATACATACTTTAGGGTCATACTTTAGGCACTTTTTATTATGGCACTGACCTTACTTTTAAGGATCTGAATCCAAGTCTCTTTCCTAGAACGAGGTCCTGATACAATCCTGAAATATAGGAGTGTGATTTTTGCCAAGGTTTTTTGGTTGGAATAGGGACATTTCTCAGTCAAACTCTGTGTAGGGACTGTGCAAAAGGTAATAAAACTAGCTCATCTTCTCTGGTCCTACGCTTTTGAGTGTTTCACTATTGCTATTTTCTCTTCTGTCTTAGCTGATTAAAATTAATGTCTTACCTGCTCTGAACCTACAATGTGCAGCTACAAAGCTACCATTACAGTTCAGGACTCTGAAATAAATTTAACCAAATATTTCAATGGGAAGAACAGAATGATTTATATCTTATGAAAATACAACTGCCATTCTTGTGTGTGTGTGTGTGTGTGTGTGTGTGTGTGTGTGTATGTATGAGAGAGAGAGAGAAATTATAGTTTATTTAACAAAAACATTTTGGTTTCTTTGTTTTTTCAAAGGGAAGTATAAAAAAATTCTCTAATGATGAAGAGCAGCCACCATCAATTGGTCTTAAAATGACACTGTATTTCCTATAAACATTTCCTCTTTTCTAAAGTTGTCACTTTGGTTTCATGCTGTTTTATCCTTCCCATAGGAAAGGATAGTGTTAAAGCATCATCAAGTAAAATATGGAATTTTATGCTGAGGTCTCCACATCCCTGAATTTGCATTTGTTAAGAATACCCTAAGGGGTTTTCAACTTCTTCCCTTAAAAAGTTAGTTGTATCCATTTCAGTCGTGCACGTTTGGCTTCATGCTCTAACGTGGCCAGATTGCCATGGCTTCAATTTAAGGCATGGGTCTCTGGTGATAATATGCATCTATACTTTTGCAGTATTGGCTGAGAATGAGACTCACTAAAAAATATGACTAGAATTATTAATAATGAGAAGCTTTTATATATGACCGCAATCAAGGGGATGAATTCTGCTAATATTTTAATGTATTTAACACTTTCTAAACTTATATGTATTTCCAAGATAATGTGATTAACTTTCTATGTAAAAAATACTTTAGTTCTGTAATACAGAAAAATTGCCTCTGAAGGTTAAAAAGTAAAGCTTACTATCACAAATAAAAATATTAGTTCTCTAAGATATAGTACATAATTTCTTTTGTATAATTTAAAAGATATCAAAAATTAAATGTGCCTGATTTTTATAAAACTGCTGTCAATATTAGAGTTTTATAGATCATAAATTAAAAGTTGAGACAGCAAGTATATTTAATTAATAATTATGTCCTGTCAGGATGTGTGTAAATGCTGAGTAGTCACAATTTTTTTAAAAAAATGTATTTTCTTTATACATGACTATTTTCTTATTATTTCAGATGAGATTGACTAGTCATAATTTATATTCTTTGGATCTGATTATTTGTATCTCCATCAAAATTTCAGTACACTAAATAGTGATAATCATAAAGGGAAAGGTATAGGAAAATTACAATTGAAAGGGTGGTCCCCTTGAGACTAAGAGAGAAGATGCTACCACGCTGAGACCTGAGGAAAGGTGGTCTTTAATCCAGCAGGAACAGGTTCTGTAGTGAGTACTGCCTATAGAGGAACAGTGATTCGCCTGGGGAAACAGCCAGCCTATGGTTATCCCTTTGGAGATTCAAGAGATTAAATATCCAGATGTCAGTCTCCTACTCATCTGTGATCTCTTGACAGGGCTCCTAATTATCAGAATGTCACCAGAAGCCAGAGAGTTGGGCAACACACTGACTACCCCACACAGGTCAGTCTCCTAGGAGTAGAGAGCAGGGTGGAAGATAATAGAGTAGAATTTTCAAATAACAGTAAAAAATAAAATGTCTGCCATTGCCACTTATTCAGAATGCTTTCTGGAAGATAAGTAGTGTCTTATTATTCAGGAGACTTTGTTGATCTACTTCATCCTAGATCACTGTAGCACATGACACTGCTAACTACAGTCATCTGAATACAAAAAAGGGTTTAGAAGGGTTAAGATGAACTAGGACAACAGTCAACAACTAAAACGGACAGTCTAGTTGGGCAAATGAGTGTCTGCACTAGCAGATATATTCTTTCCTGCTGGTACGACCCTTTGTTCCTCCTCCTTTGCAAATATTGATACATTATGTATCAGTTACATATTGCCACAGAAATGCTGTTTAATAAACTAGTCCAAAACTCAGTGATACTTGACAATAGTATCTTCTAACAGATCTGTAGGGCCACTGGGAGTCAACTAATCTAGACTGATCCCAGATAGGAAGTTCTGTTTCAAGCTATGGGTCTGATTGGACTTGGTTCACTCTGTCCATTTTGGCTGAAGGTCAGCAGGGAAGTTCTTCTCATGGAAATGAGATACAAAAAGAACAAGTAGAAAAATAATAATGCCACTTAAGGTCTAGGCTCAGAACAGCCACACAATCATGTCTGTCTATGTGCAATTGGAAAATGCAAGACACAGAGCTAAGGTCAAAATCAAGGCCTAGGAATAAATATTATGCTCTGGCATGGCAAGGATATGGTTAGGATATGGATGCAGAAAGGAATGAAAATTGGGGACAAAATTTCAGACTAATCCATATACTTGGCCATAATTATTCACATGCAATTCCTCCCCCATACAAAACCAAACCAAGACAGGCAAAAAACACTAAACATTTAGAAGTCTCATGTCACATGACATTAGGTTCAAGATCCACGGTCTTATAACCGACATTAGTTCTAATTATTTCTTTTAAATTTGGAAACCTATAAGCTAAAATGGCAAGTATTTCACCGCAACACAATACCCAGCTAGAACAGAGAATAATTGCAAGAAGTATCCCAATTTGAGAAGCTGAAGAGAGTAGAAAGGGATTCAGGCACATAGCAGAAATTGATAGATCATAATTTTGAAATCCCATTTGGAAAATGTTACCAAGTCCTCCTCCTCCGAAGTTAGAAATGAACCTTGATAAAAATCTCAGTTGTGCTTCCAGGGGGTAGTTCACCAGTCCATTAATCTCCTAGGTTGCTCCAACTTTTTCTTTTTTTTCCCAATCATCTTTCTTGGCCAGTTTTGAAAAGAAAATTTCCTAAAATGCTCTTTGCAGAAACTGAGTGATTTCCTCAGACTGCTGCTTCCTGTTAGAGGACAGTTAGGAGCTCTCCTTATATTTTCAGCAAGCCTAGTCCTTCTTCGTCCTGGCTTTCAGTACTATCGTTTGCAAATCAAATCTCTCAAAAATATTGTGGGTTTTCTATATATTTTTTGCAGTACAGTTTTTGGGACAAAAACCATACCAACATTTTCACTGATATATGCTTCTCATTCTACATTCAATCTTCGACATATTATGCTTCCATGGGATTAGGCCAGTAAACTTTATTAATATGGCTATTTTCTTATGTAAGAAATACTTTATTTTTGTGACAAAAGTTACTCCTGTGAGTCAAAAACCAAAATATTCTACCAAAATAAAATATTATTTTTTCAAAACATGTAATCTGATTGTTTTATATAATTCAGGATGAATATGTTAAAAATTAAACTTGTCTGATGTGTATAAAACTGTCATTAGTGTCAGAGTTGTATATATCATAAATAAAAAGTTAAAGCAGAACGTTTATTTTATTTGGAAAGCCCCCTTCTTTTAGAGCCCTTTTAATACTTGGAAGTGATCTACTGGGAACCACCTTATTTCTTTCAGGATCTTAATAAATGGTGTTAGGGCTGAACTCTGATTTGTTCCATACTCCAGGACTGTATTATAACGTTGATTTAATCTTTGTTCCCATATTATATCTTAATCTGAGAATCATTTACTGACTGGAGAAGCTAAATATGAGGAATAATTTAATTTTCCAAGCCAGCAATTTCTGTATTTATAACATTCTGCTTACAAATTCTTTTCTGATTTCATCTTTTTCTGTATATTTATCTCCTTATGTATATTTTTATAGAAACACATTATATGCAGCTAAAAGAAAGCAACTCACATTTTTTACATTTTTCTAAGAAACCATTCTGTCAAAGTATACAAGCTTGTGAAATATAATTTTTATCATCCAAGTTAGAGCAGGTGAAAGTTTTACCAAATATTTTACCCCTACACAATATGCCATTATTTTCATAGATATATTAGCTTTTGAAAATGATTTTCCCAACCTTCACCCACTGCTCAGTATTAAATCTAATGGTATATTTTTAATATTTTTGTCACCGCTGTACCTCACTTCCAGTCCTATTTCTGTATCAGTTATTGCCACAACGAGGCTGCTGAACAAACCCAAAATTTAAATAAAATAATCATTTGCTCTCAGAGATCTGAGGTTGATTCTGTAAGTAGGGCTTGTTAAACTATAGGTCCAGCTAGATGAACTATAGGTTCCTCTTTCAGTTCTGCTTCAACAGTGATCATTTCAGAGTCTTGGTTGAAGGAACATATTACCTAGGGGAAGGTTTTCTTGTAGTGGTGGCAGAGGTACAAAGAGAATGAGTGGAAATACTTGAGGCCCTTAACACATGAGCTTGAAACTGGCACTCTGTTACTTCTCCCCTTATATGCCATTGACCACACAAGTTTCATAGCTAAGCCCAAAGTCCAGTTACAGAGATGTATACGCCACCATTGGTAGAGTCATGGAAAACACCTGTGCAGGGAAGGGTCAGGGCCAAAAATTTAATCTACAACCCATTGGAAGTCCCAAGTAGCTCCGACTACCATCGTATAGATAATTTTAAGAATTTATAAATTGGGCCAGCAGAAGGAGTGTCTGCTTCTTTTTATGTTAACATAGAGTGTTGGTTAAGTATTAGTCTTGACTCTTGACTCTACCATTTTCTACCTGCTACGACCTTTGGCCAAATAAAGTTTTACTAGTCACTGATCTTCCCGACTACTGACATTTGCTCTTTCCACAGTTTCATATGACTCTTTATTACATAAATCACACAAAAAATGTGATTTACTTTCTGTAAAATGAAGTGTTGATAGTGTTTCAAATGAGGCATCAACTATGGTTCAGTAACACAAAGACAATATCAAAATTTGGCCATCTCTGAAATATTCTCTTCTCATTTCTAAAGAATATAATAATAGTAACCTACTTGAAGGAATTCTGTCAAGATTAAATGAGATATAGCAAGATAATTAGTATTGTTCCTGGCACATGCCAAGAACTCAATTAATATGAGCTATCTAAACGAAAGAAAAGGAGTAACAGATGTGAATGGGATACAAGTAGTTCTTTTGTAGTTCACACAAAATTGTTATGAAACGATTAAACAAAATCAGTCACTGGGCTTCAGATATTGAAAAAGTCATGTATGTAAACAAAAAATGTGATTTTAGAGAAAAGTAAGCCACTTAACCTATAACATATCAGTTAAGATTCAATCAGTCAAAAATAAACATGATAACTAATAAAAAATAAAAATTTATTATAAAAATTATTCAGTTGTGGTACCTGATAATAATGTTTATGGATAGTCATCTCCATGTCTGATCATGGACCTGAATTCACATAACATAACTATGGCATACAAATGAGATAAAAAGCATAAAATGAGTGAAAGCAAAGGCAAATTGGAATCCTCAAGGATAAACAGGAACCCATAAGACAAATGGAAACTGCCAGCAGTTATCTCGCAATGCACCTAAACCTGACAAAATGTGTGATCAGCATATAAAGTTGGCACACTCGATGTTAAAGCTATAAATGTGACTTGCCCAGGACTCAGAAAAGTTGAAGGACTTCCACTGACAGCTAAAGGAGTTAGCTGCAGATCCAGCTGCTGCCTGCCCTCAACCAAGTGAGTCCATAGACCAGAAACAATGTGTACAAGTCACAGCTGTGTCTGGGGTCCTGCATTGACCATCCAAGCTTTCTAGTTGCCGCTTTACTTCCATCTTCCAAATATTAACCATGTAAGAAAGAGGATTCTGGGAAATGTCCTTCAGCTTAACTGAAGTGTCACATACAAAACCATCACAAATAAAGAAAAGAGTGATAAAGTTATTTGCAATATATTTCAATAATACCATTCACAATCCTTGTGGTAAAATACCATGCCTAATTTTTATTATTTAACATTAAATCCTGTGATAAACATATAAGAATGAATGCTTTGAATGCGTTTGGGACATTAAAAACCAACGTAGATTGATCAATACATACATAAATGAAAAAAATTACTTTCATTGAAAGCTTATTAGGTATCAGGTATATTTTTCATCACATTTCACATTATCATCATAATCCTCACAGTTTCACTGTGGATTTTCCCTCTAGTTTACCATAATTTTCATAAAATTAGGCTCAGAGGTTAAATAATTTCCAAAACCAAAGAACCCAGAATAATGGCAAACTTTAGATTTGAACATGGATCATTCTGATTTAATGGTATTGCATTATGGCCATTGCCTTGCTAGACTCCGGTGTGGCCATGTTTCCTGGCTTTGGCCCCCTCCCCCACCTTGGGGAGGTGAATCTTCTCTCCTCTTTCTCTCTAAGTTACTTTTTTTACATAAGCTGCATTTTTAATCTAAAAAAGATGCATTATACTGAGAAATAATAAAACATTATTATTCAAAATGTTTAAAATATTGAGAATTTTCAATAAACTTGAACATGTTAGTGGCAAATATGTGGTAGTATTGACGATTAGAAGACTTGAAAATAACTCACAAGCAAAAGACATTTCATCCAGAAAAGAGAAAGGGTAGAATGGTCTTCACATATCTAAAAGGTTACTTGCGAGATTGCATAGTTGTCAAAAAGATGACGATTACATGACTGACAGAAAGACACCAACACAAGCAGGCAAAATATATAAGTTCCTTTAATGCAGGTAAAAGATACATTACTGCCCACAGACAATACAAGCCAGATGACACCCCAGCATGGCCAGTCAGAGAGGCAAACCAAGCCTCCCATTTCTTAAAGTCCTCATGAAGCCCTCTTGCTATAGAGCATATTGCCTAATTTGAGTGAGAATTCTGTTGCATATTTCAAACAACCTCTCAAAGGTTCTGTCATCTCTGGCTATTTCTACCTCTTCTTGAAACTATGTCTAGGCATTTTACTCCTCACCAGGTTCAAGAAGTTGATAAAAACCTCAGCACATGGCTGAGTTTAGTTTTTCCAGGTTTATCACATCCCTAGCTTGACCAGACTTCAGGCTTGCTCATGATCCATTCTACAAGGAGAGCTTCCATTTCCAAAATTGAGTGGGTAGAAAAGAGAAAATGTTCTCAAAATCTGAAACTAAAGCTTTAATGTAGATATAATAAGACATATTATGATTGTGAGATTTTACTAGGCTAGAATTCGGATTGACACAAATCTTTTAAAATAGAATAGATTCTTTTTAGTTTACTTTAATAGTGATTTTAAACTTATCAAATTACTTTCCAAAATTTTATTAATTTACTTATTTAATATTTCATTTAGAAGAGGCTTACTGAATAACCATCATATGCCAAGTACAGGGCTAGATGTCAAAAAATGGAAGACTGAACCACCTCAATTTAAGAAAGAATGCCAAAAAACCTTTCCCAATTCACAATAAATAAAGTTATACCACTTCTATACACTGAGGCTTGTTCTACAGGACATATCTATAATTTGACACTTTCTCTTTTTTTGTGACATCTGGTTTCTACATGTAATTTTCATAAATTTATGTATAAGTTCTTTGTTACATTGTTGCAAATGTGAGTTTTATGTGGATCAAGACAATCACCACAATATTAAATTATTAGCAAATTATTCATAAAAATGTGTTCAAAATTATAAGAACAATTCCCATACTTTTCCTTAATTATTTTCTCAATAATATCTCAAAAATTTTCATTTGTAAACAGCTACTAATAATTTTTGAATTTTTTGAATTTTCTGTCCAAGAAAAATGTAGTAGTGGGGTTTTATAAAATAATTAAGAACAGTTCATGCGGCCATAGAAGCAACTGTGACCAGTTTATACTATCTTTTTATCTCTTTAATCATTTTTTCACCTTCCAGTGTATGTGTAAATATTAAACCAAGTGCCTGCTATATACTCCTACTGTACAGATGCTTGCTAGCATTGCCCTGTTTGATTGTGATAGCTTTCTGGGAACTTTTTTAGGTCTTTACTAAGAATTAACTAGATCTATATTCATCCACCATTCATATGATTTCTTCTCAATCCTCATTCTAGTAGTATATACTTAAAAATTTCCCTATCAAATTTATAAATAAAAATGATAAAATAGTTTCACGAGGTTCATAAAACAAAAATAATAACATGATATCCCAATTCCATAAAGCAACTAATTTCAATTATTTTAATTATTTTTTTCTTATTTTCTTCCATATGCTTAAATATATATTCAGACATTTCTTGATTTTTCTAGTTTTAGATATTGAATGTTAATGCATTACTTCCGAAGGTGAAACTATTGTGTTGATACATAAGTTCATAGAAGTTTTTGCTTGCCCGTGGAATGCAAATGTCACATGATGGTTAAATGGTCAAGGTTAATCACATTTGCCTATTCTCTGGTTGACTGATGTCATTCATTGTGAATGAAAGCGTTTAAACAATCTTCGTCGAACCCCGATGATCTTCTTGAACGTGGAGAATCAGTCATGTCAAAGTGAACCTTTTTGAAATGACAAAACCATTTTCTTGCCATGCTTTCCCTGATGGGATACTTCCTGTACAGGGCACAAATGTTTCAAGTCACATCCGTTGCCTTTATTCCTCTGTTAAACTCAAACAGAAGAATATGCCAGAAGTGGTTTTTTTTTCTTTCCCCACTTGACACTATCTTCTTTAGTCCACAAATAGCACTAATTTCCTTCAAATCTGCAAAATGCAAGGCATATTCACAAGCACAACCTTGTCACTCCAAATGACAAATGGCAAATGATAAACTCCCAACAATATAGGGTTGCCATGTCAAAAACAAATACAATGAACATATGCATCAACCAAGTATATCTATTTTATATTGCCTATAACTCTATTTTATGTGAATACACACACAGACATTTTCCTTCATGTCAATCTACCTGTAGGTATAATAATTTTTGGTTACATTAAATTTGGTTTTAACACTATTAAACTATGTAAATAGCCTCATAGTTCAGTTGTATAATGCTCTATGATCACATTTACTGTCTTGTTCTTGTCATTATTGTTATTTGCTTATTTTTCTTTCTCGATTTACTGCTCTGACTGTTAAGGATTCCTTTTTTCCTGGACCCCAGATCTTGGTTTACATCCTTCTTTTGGTAAACACAGATTACAGAATTTTCTGAGATACAGTAAATGAGAGGCAAATTTCTGAAGATTGTGCATGTCTGGTGCTGTATTTATTACACATATTTTATTGCAACTATAACTGGGCTATAAGAATTCTTATATACTCAGAATAATTTCTCGCAAAATTTTAAAGATTTTTTTTTTTCTAGTTACCAGGGCTAGTTTTGAGAAGTTTGATGCCGTTTTGATTCCCGGTTGTTTTTTTTTTTTTTTTAACTTTTCATTTTAAAGATGTAGGGTGCAATTCAGAGTTAGGTATACAAATGTTCATTATGCAGGTACCCTTGTTGATGAAGTGTGCCCCCACTCCCCTGACAGTTTCCCTCAACTGCCAATTCCACCTCCCTTTCCCAGCAGTTTCCTGCTACTGCCAATCCCTTTCTTATAGTATTATGACAGTTGTTCAATCTGCTTATGAGTGAGAATATATGGTTATCTATTCTTTGTTTCTGTGATAGATCACTGAGTATGATAGACTCTAAATTCATCTAAGTTGCTGCGAAGTCCATATGCTTGTCCTTCTTTATGGTTACATAATATTCCATTGTGTGTATGTACCATTTTTTAAATCCAGTCTGGTTTTTATGGGCAGCATGGTTGGTTCCAAGTTTTTGCTTTGTTACAGCTCTATTGTGAATAGAGCTGTAACAAACATACGAGTGCAGGTATCTTTTTTTGTAGAATAATTTGAGTTCCTCTGGGTATATTCCCAATAGGGGAATTGCTGGGTCAGATGGAAATTCAATTTCTAGTTCTTTCAGAAATTGCCACACTGTGTTCCAAAGAGGCTGCCTTAGTTTGCATTCCCACTAGCAGTGTAGAAGCATTTCTTTTTCTCCGCATCCTCGCCAGCATCTGTTGTTTGTTTTAGTAATCATGGCCATTCCTACTGGAGTTAGGTGGTATCTCAACGTGGTTTTGATTTGCATTTCTCTGATGATGAGTGAAGTTGAGCCCTCTTTCATGTGTCTGTTGGCTGCCCGTATATCTTCTTTTGAGAAGTGTCTATTCAAGTCTTTTGCCCACTTTTTAATGGGGCTATTTGTTTTTTTTCCTTTTGGCACATTTGAGTTCCTTGTAGATCCTAGATGTTAGGCCTTTGTCGGATATACAGTTGGCAAATATATTTCCCATTCTGTGGGCTATCTCCCCATTCTCTTGATAGTTTCTTTTGCTTTGCAGGTTTTCAGTTTGATGAGGTCTCACTTGTCTATCTTATCTTTTATGGCATGGGCACTTGGGGTTTTGATCAGGAATTGGTTGAGAGCTCCAATTTCCATAAGAGTGTCGCCTGCATTTTCTAAGATCCCCGTTCTTTTAATGAGACCTATTTTTCATTTTCTTCATAAAGTTCCAGAATCTTCTTTTTGTCCCTGGGTTGTGCTGTACTCTTCTTGATAGTGCCTTTCTATCTGAATACCAACCCCTTAAGTTCTGAAAAAACTGTAAATAATTTATTTAGTCATTTTATGTCCTTTATTTCTTCATTCATTGTTTTTTCTATTCTCTCTTTTAAAATCTCTTATTTAAAAAAAGTTAACCTTTGACAATGATCTCCTAATTTAATTATCTTTCTTCCTATTTTCTAGATCTTTTTCCACTCTGAGATAGATTTTCTTTAGTTTATAATTTAATCCTTCAGATAAATTCTTCATCTTCCCTGTTTTTCCAAAAGCATTTTTAAGTTTACTTTTCTTTTTTATGGTTTTCCTTTTGTATTTTAAGGTTGTAGCAGTTTCACTATATATCTGGAAAAAATTAATTATAAAAGCTCTTAAAAATTCTGATCTTTGATTTTTTTTTTTTTTTTTTTGAGTTGGAGTCTCACTCTGTCACCCAGACTGGAGTGCAGTGGCTGCTCCCGGCCACCGCAGCCTCGACCTGCTGGGCTCCGGCGATCCTTCCGCCTCAGTCTTCCAAGCAGCTGGAACTACAGGTACGTGCTACCACGCCCGGCTAATTTTTTATTTATTGTAGAGATGCGTTCTCACCAAGTTGCCCAGGCGGGTCTCGAAACCGCGGGCTCAGGCAATCCACTCACCTGATCTTTGAATTTTTAAAATGCTTTTGCAAAGGTCTTTTATCATTCACTTATTTGTGTTCTACCGTCCATATCCTTACTCCCTTTTTCTTCATATTTCTGGGGTCCTTGGTTGTTCATATTTAAAATTGAGGGCTAAGATGCTGCTAGATGTCCTATGTCTCTGAGCTGCGATTATTTACTGGGTCTTTGCCGTGTGAGGTTATCAGCCTGTACCATTTAGTGAAAGGATCTGAAAAGCTCAATATCTCTGATTTTTTTTTTTTTTTTTTTTTTTTTTACTAAAAGGAGTGCTGTGCTCTCTTACCTGGCAGATAGGCCTGGTTGCCACTGGCCTTAGATTCAAGTAAGAAAGAAGGCCAGGTGTCTCACCATTCAGAATGTGGATTTTTTCACTTAATTCCAGGTTTTGGCATAGTATTCTACCTTCAGCTATGTGTTTCTCTGATAAAAATTCATCAAAGATTAAAACTTTGGTTTTCAATCTGTCTAGGGAATATAATGTGGTTAACTTCTAGGGACTGGAATGTAAAATATGGTTTAACCTTTGTGTCAGAAACACTCTGTCCACATAGAGAAGCAAGGTAATTTCAAGCAGAATTATAATGAACTCAACCTACCAACTGTGAAGACAATTTCCAAGAAAAGTTCAGCATTTCTCACTTGCAAGCTCTTATACCACAACATGTTAGAAAGTTGCTAACTAAACACAAAATAATATCAGCAAATTCTAGGACTATACCTACCATGCAGTGGAGATAGAGTCACAAAAATGTCATTTCTTTAAATCTATGTATGCAGCTCCCATAACTTCACTGGTTTTAGAGCTTCATATTTGGTGCTTTACTGTTAAGTCCTTAGATAGCCTTTTTAGATATTGCTTTTTCTTAATCTCCCAGGTAACGTCAACCTTTCCTCTCTCTTATTACTGCCATCTTAATGAGGTAACGTTTCTTTTTTTTCTCCTTTGGATCATATTTACTAATATGTATAAAGCAGAAACATCTACCAATACTCTAAGAAACAGGACAAAAATCCCTCTCAGCTTTATGACAACAACACTTAACCAAGATTCACTACAGTACCCTTTCCTGTTAAGGTTAGATATACTTTATAACCATATGAACATTATATTTCTTGGAAGGTCTTCAAGTAGAAGAAAGGACCAAATCTTAACAAATTTCTCTTCCTGATCTGATTAAAGGTCCAGAGTATGTGAGGCAGACCACTACCAACATATTACTATGGCTCCGGTATTTTTTCCAGTCATTTGAAGTGCTCTTTAAGAAAGGAGTTCAAATCCTGCATAAACAACTCATGAATGGGTAAAAGTGGATTAATTGGGAAAGAAAACAGGAAGAGCCTATACCCTCTTGCCTTTGGCAGGTGAAAATTATGACCAAATGCTTTTTAGTAGTTTCCCGTTGCTATGAGAATGTAAAGGAAGGCAGATGAACTCTAAAGTAGCAAGGGTCCAAGTCAAATAAAATCTTCTAGATTAAAGTCATCACTTTTACATTAAAATGAAATGGTATCCAGGAAAGGCTCTGAAGGTCCAGGTGCTCCGTACTATCTATAACCAGCCTTAACCAAACAAGTTGTGTTTAGAACATGATAGTTCAAAACTTCCAGCCAAACCCTCACTTACTAAAGTTTTTGCCTGAAATTGTGTTAGTAAATGTTTGAAGTATCAACAAAATCCAGACAGAAGAGACAAGGGGTCTTTGAGAAAGGGACATCTGTTTGTACCTGAGCTGGTGGGTGAAAAGCTAGGAGTCAGGTTATGCCTTTTTCTGATGTGTCTTCAAGTAGAACTGAGGCCCTGATGCTTGATGCTTCATTGATCTTAAGATCTGTGGAGGTTATTGTCCAGCAGCACTCCCCTTGTTTTGCAGAAGGTAAATATGAATAACTTACTATCTGCACATTTATTTTCTTCTTTTTCTCTCTCTTACCCTCTCATTTATTCTTTTTATCTTTTCAGTCTACCCTCCTTCACCCCCCAATACAATGCCCCATTTCACATGGTAGAAGCATAAGCACATAGTAAGAAAGGCAAATAATTTAAAATCAGAAGACAAGTGATCTCAGCTACATCATTTAATAGCTAGGAAAATCAGAAAAATCATTTAACCCCTGTGAGTCTAATTCTCACTCTGTAAAATGAGGATAACCACTGTATTATTTTAAGGACTGGTCCAGGATCAAATGCAATTTTATTTACTAACTCATCTTGTACTAAACAGATGTTATTTATTAGTAATATTTAGAGAGTTTGAAAAAAACAAGAATTCACAGATATATCAATGGCAAATTTGCCAACCTGACCTCATTAAGGAATAGAGATGTTTAAGCTCAATTTTTTAGTACAATTTTTAAGTTGGATTATTTTCTTTCTATTATATAGATAAAATTTAGAAAATATTTGGTCCAATGATATTAAATACTAATCAAATTTTGTTGGTGAGGATAATTATGATAGCAAACATGAAGATGAATTTTAATTACTAATTACTTCACTTAATTCATCAAAAAATATATTAATTATAATAGCTACCATTTCTCAAGTGCTTACTATAGTCCAAGCTGTGTTTTAAGTGATTCATGAGTATGATCTAATTAAATCATCAATAACCCTGTGAGGTCTCTTCTCTACTTTACCTATAAAGAAACTGAAGAAAAGCAACAGAGCCAAGGTTAGAACACAAGTATCAAGTCCCAGAGTCTGAATTCATAATAAATAGACTAAAAGACCTCTCTCCCTGACTGTGCACTAAATTCATTGTTAATCAGAAAGTTGGAGTGAAAGGGCTCTAAATAATTGTCCCTAAAAAATGATCCAGTGTCGCCTCCTGCAAGTGGAGAAATTAAGAACCTCTACAACATCCCTGAAAGACTGTCACTCAGCCTTTGCTGAGCTGACATGATCGAAATTCAGCTGCTATTCTAGTTGGTCAGTCTGAGCAGCTCTGGATAGTATCAAAACAAAATATAAGAGGTTTCCTGGCAACTGGAACGGTAACCTTGGCTTAACAGCCCCAGTCCCCAAATATTATTTTCCTCAATTCCCTCATACATGCCTTTCCTTCCTTTTACAAATATCTTTCTCTTGACTTTCACAAGATAAAAGAATAATTAATCTTGTTTGCTAAAGGAAGAAATAAGTTACCTTTAGTATTTGATATTCTAATATTGTTGCAGTTTTCTTAAATTTCTACACCTCCATTTCTTAAACAGATGTAGGTTGCTCATGCTTTTGGAAAGTAAATTAAAATAATGCTCCTTTCTGTTTATCATTTTGGAAAATGTGAGCATCCTCTTTGAGAAAGACGATTTGTGAAACCAGGGCCAAATGTCCTATTCTAAGTTCAACTCTCAGCTAGAGAACTGTGATCACACTTCACTTCTCCAGGCTACCCCAAAGCAGCAGAAGGTGAGTGACAATGAAGTCAAACATCAAAGACAAGAGAGGCACCTTATTCCTGATGCTGTTTTTCTCACAGGTAAAATGAGAAATCAAATCCTTTCCTCTCCCTGCAGTACTGTCCTCTCTGAACATGACATTAGCTTCCACAAAAGAACCTGGTGGTAAAGGGGGTGATTAGCTAGATAGGCCTTAACAGCTGGGCTCCAGGAGCTTGAAAGGTGGAGGAGGGGCACTATGAGGCACCGGGTCTTGTAGTTCTATCAACAGCGTCAGCAGCAGCAGATGAAAAGCTTCTAGAGGTGGGGGTAGGGGAGAGCCCAGATTGTAAACATCTCTTGCCTGTTGCCTAGAAGCAGTGGCAGCAAACAATCCAAAGACTGCTCCCAGATTTTCAAAATTTCCTTTATATGCAGGGCTCTGTTTCTTTTTAAAATATGCGGCCATTTTATAAGGTCATCAGCACATATGCGACATGTGCGTATATCATAATAATTTCCTACACACTGCATGTAATTGCTTACATAAAGTGGTCAATTATTGTTTAACAAAACCTTGTTAATGTTAGTACCATTAATCCTGGGGCTTTTATAAACCATTTAATGACTACTCTGTATCAGGCACTCATATTTGTAAGAATCAACAGAAATAAGAAAGACACTTCTTTGTTTATGGGAAAAATTTGATAATTTCTGAATGATAACTTTCCGAAATAACCTATGACAAAGGATAAGAGTGTATTATACATTGGTCGAAAATGTGATAAGAGTAATGTTACAGGCTGTCTCAGCAAAAAATGAACTATGAGATCTCTCTCTCTCTCTCTCTCTCTCTTTCTCTCACACGTCCACACACACAGCAAGAAAAGGGCAGGGTGGTAATAGTGGAAGATTTTAATTATCTAGCCATAGGACAGGATTACATCAAGCGCAGGAAGTGAGGCTGGATCTGGTGCAAAGCTGATTTCTGATTTAATGTGTACATCACCCGAAAAGGGAGGAAAGAATGTCAAGTTTAGAATTAAATAATATTTAGGACCCAAAGGAAAGAGAGAATATAGGAAGCAGTGGTTAACTCTCATTGAGCATATGATTTAATCCCTAATGAAGCTAGAGGTGTTTAGAGACAACACAGAAATTTAGGAAGACAGAAAATATAATACAGCATATAATCATTAATTCAGAAAAAAGACAAGCCACTGAACTAAGGTCAGGGTAAATAGCAGGGAAGTGTCTTTTAAAAACACAGCATCACCCGGAATGCTAGTCCCACTAATAAGTGGTAAATTTGTTTAGCATTTTACAAGATCAGAGTGGAGCTGGGCTCAGTGGCTCAGCCTGTAATCCCGCGCCTTTGGGAGGCTGAGGTGAGTGGACTGCATGAGCCCGCGGGTTTGGGACCCACCCGGGCAACTTGGCAAGACTTCATCTCTACAATAAATCAAAAATTAGCCGGGTGTGGTAGCGCGCGCCTGTAGTTCCAGCTACTTGGAAGGCTGAGGTGGAAGGATCGCCAGAGCCCAGCAGGTCGAGGCTGTGGTGGCCGGGAGTGGCCATTGCACTACAGTCTGGGTGACAGAGTGAGACTCTAACACAAGATCAGAGTGGAAAAGTAAAGCTTCAAGAATGATGCAGCAAAGAAAAGGCTCCCCCTCCCTTTATCAGGATTCAAAATTTTTTAAAGGAATAGAAAATCAAATCCTCAATACTTGAAGGGGAATCTAAAAAGGACCTGGGGGAGAAAAAGAGGCAAAGAAATGA
Source organism: Cephalopachus bancanus (assembly GCA_027257055.1). Lineage (NCBI taxonomy): Eukaryota > Metazoa > Chordata > Mammalia > Primates > Tarsiidae > Cephalopachus > Cephalopachus bancanus. The sequence goes on from JAPVLO010000093.1 coordinate 11,085,246, forward strand.
CCAAATTGGAGGACAAACCTCTTTTATGACTTTTTTTTTTTTTCCCTTAATTTTTTAAATTTTAAATTGAGAACATCCTGCATATTTTGAGTTCTACTTTTTCTGGTCTATCAGTCTTTTTTCCTCCATTTCATTCAAATTTATCTTTTCATTTGTTTTAGTATATCTTTTTTTTTTTATGACTTTAAAAGCATACAACCCAGCCAGGCATCCATAGGGCCATTAAGGGGATGAGTGGGAAGTCAGTGACAGATGAGGCTGCCTTAGCAGAGAGCCTGAATGAATTCTCTGCCTGCGTATTTACCAAAGAAACTGAAGGTCATGTCCCGGAAACTAAGATACATTTTGAGGGGAAAAGTGGAATGTTAAAAGGATTTTATGATCACATAAGAGTGGATAGTTGAGCAATTAGAACTATTAAAAGTTGACAGGGCACAAGACCCAGATTAAGTATGTCATAGAAATCTGAAAGAAGTGCAAAGGAAACAGGAAATGACTTCAGCAGCATTTCTTGATATCTTACTCAGAAGGAGACTGGAGAATCCGGGCTGGTAGCTATTCCAGGACGGGGTATTTAAAAGAAATCCTTGGGATCTTTAGAAGTCTAGTCACTAATATCTTAGTCATGGCTCAAAAGCAGACAGTGCTGGACATCATTTTACATTTATAAAAATATACAATCTGGCGAAGAGTTCACATCAGCTTAGTAATTCAAAACTAATTGACATTTTCACACAAATGGGACATTTATGAGCTATTTCACAGAGGTGAAAATAGAAGTCACTTATTGCTTCTACATTTCTTATGTTGTTTATCACAGAGCTCATCTATACTTTGTCTGCATTAAATGAAGTAGTATAAGAGTAAACACAAATAAATCTAAGCTACCCCTAAACTCAAGGGGATGTATATATGTAAAATGGAAAGGAAATAGTTTGGAAATCACTGTCCTCATTGTTACTTTTATCATTGCCATCATCATCAAGCTACAGTTATTAAACACACACTCACTGTGTACAGCATCATAGCAAGAGAGAGGGCTGGTGGAAAAGTCATTTTCTTCCTGTCTTGGGGCCTGGATTTCACACTGATTCAGCGTATGCCTTTTCATCACAGTCTGAATAATTGTCATATCACCATATTGTTTTAAAAGTAAAAAATAAAGTAAAAAATGCTTCACTTTCTGAGGGTGTGCTTAGTTAGGATAAGTAACTACTACATCCATCAGCTTCAAGCTATGTTTCTGTGAACCAATGAAAATAATCACAAAACTATGGAGTTAAAATCTGAAAAAAGGGCATTGCTTAATGTTCATTATCTATTTAAAAATGGAATTTTTCTTTGCTTCTGCCATTCTTCTTCCTCTCTTTCTTTCCCTCCCTCTTACCCTCTCTTCCTTCTTTCCTTCCATTTTCCATGTTTAATGTATTGTTGTATTGTAAGATACAACAGTAAAAACATGCACACATTTTATTTTATTTATTTATTTATTTTTTTATTTATTTATTTTTTTTTTTTTTTGAGTTGGAGTCTCACTCTGTCACCCAGACTGGAGTGCAGTGGCCGCTCCCGGCCACCGCAGCCTCGACCTGCTGGGCTCCGGCGATCCTTCCACCTCAGCCTTCCGAGTAGCCGGAATTACAGGCATGCGCTACCACGCCCAGCTGATTTTTTGATTTATTGTAGAGATGAGGTCTCGCTGCCCAGGCGGGTCTCGAACCCGCGGGCTCAGGCAATCCACTCACCTCAGCCTCCCAAAGGCGCGGGATTACAGGCTGAGCCACCGAGCCCGGCTACACACATTTTATTATTGCCTTCAAGTAATCCCCAGTCTAGTGGCAATATAAACACTGTGACAGAGGCTAAACTAGTGTGACTCCCAAGGTGTCTAGAAGCATTGAAGGAAGCATTTAATACAGCCACAGTCAATTCAAGGAGTAGGTGGAGTATAGAAGACAACAGATGTTAGCCAAGTAAGGAAGTAAGGAAGTCTATTTCAAATATAAATATTATACTTACAAGGGCTTAGAGATGAGACAATGCAGTGGACTTAAAATTATTTCTCTCATTTTTTAATTTTTATACTTCTTTTTACCAAACTGTACCACACTTACTTTATTCATTATTGGATTGAATTTCTTATATTTTCTTAAAAATGAAAGTGAGAGCAGGATATGGAACAAGGTGAGTAGAGAGTCAGGTGATTCAGAAAAAGTATAGAATAAAAGTGCTAATAAATTTCAGAAATATATGCATTTTGTTTAGTCTTTTAATTAACCACCCAAAGGGGTATAATTCAAAGATGAAATTTCTGTTGCTTATAATATAAAATACAATTATAAGTGTGTTGAAGATATATGGCAATGCTGACATAATTTAATATATTTGACTTTGTAGATCCAGAAAGAACATGTGTCATTCATAGAAGAAAAGTGAGAAATCATATAGCTAAGACTAGCTATAATTACACTGCGTAAAAGAAAGCACAGTAGACAGTATGAACCAAAGTACAACCACGGGGATCATCATATGAAGGTTACCATGGTATAATACTTTCTAATTTTTCTTATCAAGCCATCTCATCAGAAATCAGTGAAATCACTCTTGAAAATGCCCTGAAAAATCACTCTAATCACCTCCAATTCTAAACATATGTCAAAATTCAAGACTTGAATATACATTCATTCTTTGTCTTTCGATATCTATTGCAAGGTCCTACCCAGAAAGCTGGCTTTTCATTGATCAGCTTTAACTTTCATTTTGTTCATTTTGTTCACATGTGTATTATTATTATTATTATTACTTTGATTTAAGGGGGTACATGTGCAGGTTTGTTACATGGGTATATTGCATGATGGTGAGGTTTGGACTTCTGTTGAACCCATCACCAAATAGTAAACATGGTAGCCAATGGGTAGTTTTTCAACTCTTACCCCTACCCTCCCTTCGACATTTTTCTTCACTTACTATTTTCATCTATATCCACACTGGAGTCACTGTACTAACTCACATTCCTCAAGTTTACTCACCTCACCAAGCAGAACTCTTAGAAAATGGAAAGCCTTTCTTTAGTATACTGAAGTCCTTCTGTTTTTTTTCCTTCTTCCACATTTTTGCTTAACATTTCTCTGGTTTCTTTCCTACAATGTACCAAATCCTACTATTTGGAGAAATACTTCTAATAATCATTTATTCATAGTGTCACAACTTTACATGGATTTTTGATTATGCCATCACTAATTGTAGAATAAAAATTTTTATTCCTAAAAGAGATGAATTTTAGAGGCACACTGGACAGTTGAGGGAGATTTGCCTGAAAGGAGGGACAAGGAAAGGGATGCTATGGGATATTTCAGGGGCTGTGAAAATACAATATTAGCCGGGCTCGGTGGCTCAGCCTGTAATCCCGCTCCTTTGGGAGGCTGAGGTGAGTGGATTGCCTGAGCCCGCGGGTTCGAGACCCTTCTGGGCAGGTGAGACCTCATCTCTACATAAAATTTGAAAAAAAATTAGCCGGGCGTGGTAGCGCATGCCTGTAATTCCGGCTACTCGGAAGGCTGAGATGGAAGGATCGCCGGAGCCCAGCAGGTCGAGGCTGCGGTGGCTGGGAGCGGTCACTGCACTCCACTCTGGGCGACAGAGTGAGACTCCAACTCAAAAAAAAAAAAAAAAAAAGAAAGGAAAATACAATATTAGAGATACTGAACATCTGGTACCTCATTGGCTATCATACTGGAGTACAGTCTGGGGCACATTGGCCAATGTTTACACTTTAGGATGTCTATGTGTATAAATTATAATACATAGAAGTAACTTATTTTATCTACCTGGCTCTGAAAATAGACTACTGAAAAAAAAATTGTTTTTGCATGCCACCTATGTTTGTCCTCTGCTTACTTGTGTAATTGCACAAACAAAAATGTATTATGCCAAAATACTACATTTTATTAAGTGATCTTTATTGAATGATTAATTGATTGGCAATTTGTCAATAAAAATAAGGTCTATATGTTACTTTAATTCCCCAAGAGGTAGTAGAGGAATATAAATGTCAATTGATCAATGCATACATGTAATTAAGAACACAGAGCTGATTTCAGCAAATTGGAGCTGTAGGCCAAAACTGCCTTTGACTTGCTTTCTGACCTTTAGTAAATCAATTAAAATTCATCTTCATTCGCTTGCTGTCCCTCTAAAAATAGAAATAGAAAGAATTTCCTCTTTCCCAAACAATCACTGAACTGTAAGAGATGAATCTTAAAAATAACTTTGAGATAACTACCATATAAATAATATTACTTTAAATCAGTGATATATATACCAAAGTCCTAAAAATACTTGTGAAACAAATGAAAATTTCTGGAAACAATACAGTAGTCACCTTTAACTATGGTTTCACTTTCTACTGTTTCAGTGAGTTGCAGTCAACTGTGATACAAAAATAGATGTGTGGCACTCATATATGAGTTTTTTTCTTGTTTTTTTTTTTTGAGTTGGAGTCTTACTCTGTCACCCAGACTGGAGTGCAGTGGCCACTCCCGGCCACCGCAGCCTTGACCTGCTAGACTCCAATGATCCTTCTGCCTCAACCTTCCAAGTAGCCAGAACTACAGGCATGCGCTACCACCCTTGGCTAATTTTTGATTTTATTGTAGAGGCGAAGTCTCACCAAGTTGCCCGGGTGGGTCTCGAACCCTCAGGCTCAGGCAATCCACTCGCCTTGGTCTCCCAAAGTGCTGGGATTACAGGCTGAGTCACCGAGCCCGGCCTCATATATGAGTTAAGTATAAACTTACAAGCCTAAGTTTATATAAGTATAAACTCATATTTCTTATTCACATAACTTTTTAAATAGTATATTTTATAATTGTCCTAGTTATTGTTAATCTCCTACTGTGCCTAATTTATAAACTAAACTTTATCATAGGTATGTATGTAAAGGAAAACACATAGTATATATACATTTATGCATTATCTTCTCTTGAAATTATCCAATAGGATCTTAAAATGTATCTCTCATAGATTGTGGGGTCCCTCCCTGTACTTTAATAAATTAAGGAGTCTTTTCTGGAAGAATGCTAGAATTCAAACTACTAGAATGAAAATATTTACAATATTGACACAAATTTTGGCAGGGTTTCTGAAAAAAATGTTCTATTATAAGAGAAAAATTTTCACTTACTGTCAACATCACTAATATACCTTTTCATGTTTTGCAACCCTGACATCACTGCTGTTGCAGAAAATTCCATAATGATGCCTTAGTATATGTATGTTGGTTTCTTCAAAATATGGTTTTCCATCGAGCAGCACAAACTTTGATCATTACAATACCTTGTCCCAATTTAATGTACCCTTTCTTTCTATATATAGATACTAGATATATTTTACTCTAATTTTATAAGGCAACAATAAAGCATTTTAGATTTGGAGTGATAATTGTACATTACAACAAAAAAGTTATTTGTTCAGAAGCTAAATATTAAATACAAGATTCTATGTTTCTAAAAACTTTTTTCTATTAGCATTTAAATACATATAGTATATCTCCAACCTACAGATACAAAGGTCATTTGTGTTTATGAAAATTCCTATCCAATTAATAAATATTTCTGAAAATTCAAACTTTTTATCCTTATTATTAAAAATAGCTAGATCTGCAGCCAAGTAAGCCGACCGTGTTCCTTTCCTCGTGGGGACCCGGTGTGCAATGGCTGCAAACAGCAGCTTCCTTGGTAGTGAACGCAGGTTGTATCTTGTATAGGTTGCTCTAAGGGACCTTGGAGACAGCCCTTTCCAGTGTGTGTTCATGCCTGACCTTGCCACATCCCCAGTGTAGGCTCCAGACAGGAATGCGAGGTGCCTTTGGGAAGCCCTAGGGCACCGTGGCCAGGGTGCCCATTGGCCAAGTCATCATGTCAATCGCACCAAGCTGCAAAATAAGGAGCATGTGATTGAGGCTCTACGCAGGGCCAAGTTCAAGTTCCCTGGCCGCCAGAAGATCCATATCTCAAAGAAGTGGGGCTTTACCAAGTTTAACACAGATGAATTTGAAGACATGGTGGCTGAGAAGCGGCTCATCCCAGATGGCTGTGGAGTCAAATACATCCCTAATCGCGGCCCCCTGGACAAGTGGCGGGCCCTGCACTCATGAAGACTTTCACTCTGCTGGCTCTTCGTCCCCATATCAATAAATCTTACTTCCTGTTTAAAAAAAATAGCTAGAAATGGTCTAGAAGAAATGAAAAAATTAAAAGGCCAAAAGTAAAGATTAAGCCCATTGATGTAGAAAAAAGTTGATTCTGGAGCCCATTCACACAAAAACGCACATCATTTAAGTTGTACGCTTTACTACTTTAAGCCAGATTTTAATATATATGTAGTATGGTAAGAACAGCTTTGTAATTAACCAAAGCATATGCTGCTAATGAGATAGTTAAATATGTATAGAACATGTTCTTTGTCAATAGTGCTTAGATATAATACCTATGAGTCCTTTGCAAGCCTCCATAGGATTGACTTTGTAAACTGTAAATCTAAAAAGTTACAGCAAATTTTTCAGACTATGTAACTGTTGCATATTCCTAGGTAATGTGTTAAGCCTTTAAAAATATACCTTTACCCGGGAAATTAAATTTTCATATTTGTCCAGTCTTAGAAAAATTCCAGTGTAAGGAAGGTCAAGGAACAGGCTAAGGTAGTGTCTTAGACCCTTTATCCTGCTAAAACAAAATGCAATAAACTGGGTCACTTATTAAAAACAAACAAACAAAACAAATTCATATCTCATAGTTATGGAGGCTGGGAAATCCAAGATCACATTGCCATCAGATTCAGTGTCTGAAAAGACCCTCTTACTGGTTCATAGAACTACATCTTTCCCTTTATCGCTTCATCAACAGCCATTTTTTGGCTGTGTTTTCACATGTGGAAGGGGTGAGAGAGTCTCAGGTCCCTTGTACAAGGACATTCACTAATATCATTAATGAAGGCTTGGTGTTCATTACCTAGTCACCACCCAAAGGCCCTACATTCTAATGTTATCACACTGGAAATTAGGATTTCAACATATAGATTTGGGGTGACACACACATTTGGACCATGTCAAGTAAGTTACAGATAAGATGGCATCTTTTTTTGTTCTGTATCTAGATCTCCATTTTACATAATGGATCAGAACTCTCTTAGATTGGCTGTATCTCAAGGAAGGACAGCAGAAGAAGTACATAATATTTATTAATATGGGAAGACATTTACAATGTGTTGCTAAAACGGAAGAGGCAAATTTTACAATTCTATGTACAGTGTGTCATCATTTTGTGAGCAAGTAATAAGAAAATGTTTAGGTAGATATAAGCATAGATTAGTAATGATTATCTCTAAGTGAAGGGATTGTAAAACATTTTTTTTTTTGCTTTGTCTGTTATATAACTACAATAAACAAGTATTGTTCTGTCATAAAAGAAAAGGTATTTTTATCTTTAAAAGATAGTTTTATCTTTAAAACTAAAATTGTCTTCTATTTTCATAATTTCTTGTAACATGTAAATTTGATGATTAGACTTAACTTTTCCTTCATGCTACATTCATATTTACATATAATTTACAGATTACTTAAATAAATGTATCTAGTAACTAATGACAGATACATTACCAAGTGTATAGAAAATAAACCAGAACTTTTACCCTAATAATTCAGTAATGACAAATTTGGCTGATACCTTTAATTTTACTATGTATTTACAATAGGAATATATTTTTGATTTGTAAAAGTAGATTATTGGTTTGTTTCTCCAATTACATTAGAAAGTTTTAGACTGATAAATTTATTTAGGGCTGTTAGAGACCATTCAGCTTACTACATAAATTTTACAGATAAGATTTCTGAAGTTCTCTCTCTCTCTCTCTCTCTCTCTCTCCTTCCCTCTTTCTCTCTCTCTCTCTCTCTCTCTTACTCTTCCTCGGTTACAGTCCCTTCGTGTAACTGCCCCTTTAATAAATCTCTTGGTTACAAAAAAAAAAAAAAGATTTCTGAGGTTCAAGGAGACTAATAAATTATCCAAGATCACTCATTTAGTTCATAGCTGTATGCATTATGACCAAATCTTCTGAATCTTCTGATGAGTTCTTTTAAAGTCATATTACACAAAGAGCCAGATAGAATTTTACTTCCTTCTTTAGAAATTCTTTGCTTTACACTGTCTGAAATTCCAAATTGTATTTATTTAATTTTAAGGTACTTAGTTTATCCCTTTAAAATGTTTTTAAAATCTTAATAAATGTAGTTTCTTTAAAAGCAATTTAAAGCAATCATGGTTATGAAAACCTATATTATATATAAAGCTATGACTGTAAAAAAAATTTGATCTTTTATCCTAATTCCATTTTATTGATTTCTTGAATTTTTGAGGACAATATAAAGATTTCACGCTTCAGCAGGCCGGAGTGTAAACTCATGTGTCTGACATTCACACATAATCAGTACAAACACACACACACACACACCACACACACACACACACACACAAACACACAGTTACAGCCACATATTTAACTCATTTTGATGACAAATGATATTGACTATGACAATCTATTTTAGTTTATGTTTTATATGAACATTAATTTAAAACACGCATCACATTTAGGAAGTAATGTGGCTTAGGAGAAAGAAAGAACTGTGAAGTCTTAAACATGAAAAATCAATCACCCTTCAACATTTGGACCAAGAAGCAAATTGTTCAAGCGTTCTAAGCTTCAGTTTATCTGAAAGTAGTATTTAAACCCACCCAGAAGTATTTTTTGAATTATCAGAATCTTATATCAAGCACCCATATTATGGAAGGTTACATAAAAAATTCATTATATTGTAGCTTATTTTTATTTTTAAAATCCTTTACAAATAAAAATTGTATATATTTAAAGTGGACAACATGATGATTTGAAATATGTACACATTGTGTAATGATTACCACAGTTTAATTAACACTTCCACCACCAGCCATAGTTACCACTTGTGTGTGTGGTGGGGCGAAGTAAGAGATTCTTAAAATCTGCTTTCTTATCAAATTTCAAGTAAACAATAAAATATTATTAACTCTATCTACCATGCTGTACATTAGCTCTCCAGAAAGAGCACATTTTGTAACTGAAAACTTCTACTATTTGATCAACATTTCCCCATTTCTTCCACCCTGCCCCCAGCTCCTGATAACCACCATTACACTCTATTTCTATGCGTTTGACTTTTTTAGATTCCACATATGACTGTGATCTTATACTATTTGCCTTTCTGTGTCTGGCTTATTTTGCTTAGCACAATGTCCTAAAAGTTCATCAGTGTTGTTTCAAATGGCAAGATTTTCTTTTTTATGGCTAAATAATATTTTAATGTATATAAATACCACATTTTATTTATGCATTCATTCAGTAATGGGCACCTAGGTTATTTCCACATCTTGGCTATTGTGAATAATGCTGTAATGAACATGGGGGTAAAAATATCTCCTTTTCTAAATACTAGTTTCATCTCCTATGGTTATGCAGAATACCCAGAAGTGGAATTGATGGATTGCACAAAGGTTCTATTTTTAATTTTTTGAGGAAGCACCGTACAGTTTTCCATGATGCCTCTACTGGTTCACATTTCCACCAGCAATATACAAGGGTTTTCTTTTCTGAACATCCTCACGAACACTTATTTCTTGACTCTTTGAAAACATCCATTTTATCCTTCTTTATGACTGCATAATATTCCATCATGTATATGTGTACCACATTTTTTTTTTTCTTTTTTTGAGTTGGAGTCTCACTCTGTCGCCCAGACTGGAGTGCAGTGGCTACTCCCGGCCACCGCAGCCTGGACCTGCTGGGCTCCGGCGATCCTTCCGCCTCAGCCTTCCAAGTAGCCGGAACTACAGGTGCGCGCTACCACGCCCGGCTGATTTTTTGATTTATTGTAGAGATGAGGTCTCGCTGCCCAGGCGGGTCTCGAACCCGCGGGCTCAGGCAATCCACTCACCTCAGCCTCCCAAAGGCGCGGGATTACAGGCTGAGCCACCGAGCCCGGCTCTGTACCACATTTTTTAATCCAGTTCACTTTCAGTAAGCAGCATGGTTGTCCATGTTTTTGCTATTGTGAATAGCACTGCAATAGAGTTTGTAATACTCAATTATTGACCATAGAAACAAGGAACTGAATGCCACATGTTCTCATTCATAAATGGGTCCTGAACATTAGTCAAAATACTACAAAAGAGGGATTGGCAGTAGCAGTGCAATACCAGGGGTGGGAGGTAGTGGGGGACACATAACATCACTAAGGGTACCTGATCCTCAGCCAGGGGAAGTGAGGACCAGAGGAGGCCCAAACTTCAACTGTATGTAGGTCACTTATGTACCTAATCCTTACTTGTACCCCACATTTTTCAAATAAAATAAAAGGGGAAAAATAAAGTTGTCACCTTAACAGGTGTGTAGTGATTATCTCATTGTGACTTTTGATTTGTATTTTCCTGATGATTAGTGATGTTGAGTACATTTTCATATAGCTGTTCGCCATTTTTAAGTCTTTGATAAAATATGTGTTCATTTCATTTACCCATTTTAAAATTGGGTTGGTATTAATTTTTTTTCACTACTGAGTTTTGAATATTAACCTTTATCATATATAGGGTTTGAAAATATTTTCTCTCATTCCATAGGTTGTCTCTCCACTCTGTTGGTTTTCTTTGCTGTGCAGAAGACTTTTAGTTTGATGTAATCCCACTTGTCATTCTTTGCTTTTGTTTACAGTACTGTTAAAATCACAGCAAAAAATTTTTACCAAAATCAATGTCAATGAGTAATTTTTCCTAGAATTAGTATGGTTTCAGATCTTAAATTTAATCTTTTAATTTCTTTGGAGTTAATTTTCTGTATCTTGTAAGACAAATGTCCTATTTCCTACTTTTGCACATGAATACCCAGTTTTACCAGAACCATTTATTAAAAAGATCATCTCTTAAAAAAAAAATCACTCTTTTCCCACTGTGTATTCTCAATGTCCTTATCAAAGATTTGTTGACCATATTTAAAAGGTTTATTCATGGGCTCTCTATTGTGTTTCATTGGTCTGTTTCTGTTTTTATGCCATTACTGTATTCTTATATTACTATAGCTTTATAATACACAGAAATTTAAAATCAGGGAGTGCAATGCCTTCACTTTTAGTGTTCTTTATTTTCAACATTGCTTTGGCTCTCTGGGATCTTTTATGGTTTCATATGAATTTCAGGATTGTCTTTTTCTATTTCTACTGGAATTTCAACAGGAACTACATTGAATTAGTAGATCATTCTGGGTAGTATGGGTATTTGTAGAATAGTAATTCTTCTAATTCATGAGAATTCTATTTCTATATATTTATTTTTGTCTTCTTCAGTTTTTCTTATCAGTGTTTTATAGATTTTTAGTGTACAAAATTTTAACATCCTTGGTTAAATTAATTCCTAAGTGTTTTATTCTTCCTAATTGCTATTGTAACGATGATAATTTTCTTAACTTCTCTTTTGAATAGTTTATTGTTATTATATAGAAACTTTACTTGTTTGTTTGTTTTTTTTATCTACTTATGTAACAACAAAGTTTTGCTATGCTATCGAGGCTGGTCTCAGATACCTGGGCTCAAGCAATCCTCCTACCTTTGACTCCAAAGTGATGAAATTACAGTTGTGAGGCACTGCACCAGGCCAGAAACACTGATGATTTTTTATATGTTTATCTTGTACCTTATAACTTTACTGAATTTTTTCATTTTGATCTATCTTGGTACAGTCTTTATGGTTATGTACATATAAGATTATGTCATCTACAAACAAGAACAATTTAAATTCTTTCTCTTCAGTTTAGATGCCTTTTATTTCTTTATTTTGCCTAATTGCTCTGGTTAGGTCTTACAGTACTATACTGAATGACAAGAATTTGCTTTTTTTAGTAACTTGATTATAATCTGTCTCTTATTCTTCTTTGGGGTTTATTTTGCTTGAGAAGATTTATGAATCTGCCTGTCCATATAGGCTCATACTGTTTGGAAAATTTTTATTCAGTATTTCCTTAAATATGTTTTTTTACCGCTTTTCTCTCTTTTCTTTATGGAACTGTGAACATCTGTATATTCTTATGCTTGATGGAATCCTTTTACTGTCTTTACTCTTTTTCTTCTACCTGATCTTAGAGGAAAAGTTTTCAATTTTTCACTGTTGCCTATGATATTAGTTGTGGGCTTGTCATGTAGGGCTTTTATTGTGCTGAGGTATATTCCCTCTAATTTATTGAGAGTTTTCATCATGAAAAAATGTTGCATTTTGTCAAACATTTTTTTTTGTATCTATTACAATGATCATATGAATTTTGTTCTTCATTCTATTAATAAGGGTACCACATTCATAGATTTGCATCATACCATCATTCTTACATCCCAAGAATAAATAAATCCCACTTAATTGTGGGGTATAATCCCTTTAACCATGTTATTGGTTTTGATTTACTAGTATTTTGTTGAGGATTATAACATTTATGTTTATAATCTTTTCTTGTAGTTTCCCTAACTGACTTTGGTATAAGGGTAATTCTGAACTTGTGAGTTAAGTTTGAAATTCTTGTCTTCTCTTCAACATTTTAGAAGAGCTTGAAAAAGAGTGAAATTAATTCTTTAAATGTTTGATAAGCATCATCTGTGAAATCATCGAGTCCTGGACTTTTATTTGATGAGAGGCTTTTTATTACTTATTCAATCTCCTTACAGATTTTCTATTTCTTTATGATCCAATCTTGGTAAGTTTCTTGTTTTTAGAAATGTATTCCTTTCTTCTAGTTATCTACTTTGTTGGCATATAATGATTCATGGTAGTTTCTTATAATACTTTGCATTTCTGTATCAGTTATAATGTCTTCTCTTTCATTTATCATTTTATTTGAGTCTTCTCTCTTTTTATTGTTTATTATTATTTATTATTTTATTTAGAGAGGATGTTATTCTGTCACACATGCAGTACAGTGTGTCATCATAGCTCACTGTAGCCTCGAACTACTGGGTTCAAGTGATCCTCCCTCCTCAGCCTCCTAAGTAACTGGGACAACAGGTGTGGCACCACACCCAACTAATTTTTAAAAAATGTAGAGATGAGTTCTCCCTATGTTGCCTAGGCTTGTCTCAAACTCCTGGCCTCAAGTGATCCTCCTAACTAAGGCTCCCAAAGTGCTGCGTCTCTTTTACTCCGGGTTAGTCTAACTAAATGTTTCTCAATTTTATTTATTTATTGAATATTTTAATTTAATATTTTAATATTCCCATACTTTATGCTATAAATTAATACATCCATTTATATTTTGTATGCATTAGCATAGCTATAGTTATTTTTAACTTTTGTCTTTTAACTTTTATGCTATAGTTAAAAGTGAATTACACACCACCATTATAATATTAGATATTTTAAATTTGACTATATATTTACCTTTCCTCTGAGTTTTGTACTTTCACATGTTTTCATGTTGTTACTTAGCATCTTTTTATTTCAACTTGAATAACTCACTGTAGCATTTCTTATGAGGCAGATCTCATCATAGTGAACTATCTTAGCTTTTGTTTGCCTGAGAATATTTTCTTTCTCCTTTATTTTTGAAAAACATTTTTGCCAGGTATAATACTATTGGTTGGCAGTTTTTTTTTTCTTCTGGAACTTTGAATATATCATCCCACTCTCCTTCTGGCTTGCTTGGTTTCTGTTGAAATGTCGGCTGATAGCCTCATGAGGGTTTCCTTGTATGTGATGAATCTCTTCTTTTTTGCTTTATTCAGGATTCTTTTTGACATTGAATTTTGGTAATTTGATTGTAATCTGTCTTTTATTCTTCTTTAGCATTTATCTTACTTGGGAAGATTCATGAATCTGCCAGCCTATATATCCTCATAATATTTGGAAAATTTTTATTCAGTATTTCCTTAAATATGTTTTTTACTCTTTTTCCCTCTTTTCTTTATGGAACTGTGAACATCTGTATATTCTTATGCTTGATGGAATCCTTTTACTGTCTTTGCTCTTGTTCATTATTTTTTTCCCTCTTACTGGCTAATTTCAAATAACCTATATTCCAGTTTGCTAGTTCTTTCTTCTGCATGATCAAGTCTGCTTGAATTGCTCTACTGAATTTTTTATTTCCATTATTGTATTTATCAGTTTCAGGATTTCTGTATTCTTCCTTTTAAGGTTTTATTTATTTGTTAAACTTTTAATTTTTTATTCATTTGTTTCTTAATTTTTCTAAGTTGTCTAGTTGTGTTTTCTTGCACTTCATCAGTTTTTCCTACAATGATTAATTTGATTTTTTTTTTTCAGGTAATTAGTAGATCTCCATTTATTTGGGGTGAGTTACTAAAGCTTTATTAGTTTTCTTGGTGGTATTATGTTTGCCTTATTTTTCATTACTCATGTTGACTTGCTTAGTGTCTGTGCATTAGAAGAAACAAAACACCTCTTCCACTTTTTGCAGAGTAGTTTCAATGAGTAACATCTTCTTCTGTTGGGTCTCTCTGCTGTAGGATTGCTTCTGGAATTGTGGTCATGTGAATTTGAATCCAAGTCACCTGGCTGCTGCTGTGTCTGCAGTAGGGGCCAGATTTGGCAGGTCTGTTGCCAGGGGCTCAAGTGGTCATGGATTCTCTCTGGTCCCTAAGTGTACTGACCCAAGGACCTTGTAGGTTTGGCACTAGGATGAGTATTCACTTCATGTTCTACAGATGACTAGCCAATTACTAAGTTCACAAATGTGTGTAGTTTCTTCCAGATTTTTGAGAAAGCTCCTGCTGGATCTCTTGTGGCTCCTTGAACAGTCAGTCCTCACTCTGGACAACAGCAGCTCAGGCAAGCTTAAACTGAGTCACAAGGCTGCCTCAAAGTCCACAGCCACAAAAAATGTTGGCTGGCCTTCTTTTGAGGGCATGGGTGGGTACATGTCCCAGTGGGTTCCTGGGCAGACAGAATTGCTTTCAGACCCTAGCTGCCAATACTGGAGCTGAGTTAAGGTCTACTTCAGGGTCTATATCAGAATATAGATATGTCACCCAAGGCACATATGGGCATGGCTCTTACCAGGTAGGATGAAGGCCAAATGGAGTGGTTGCTGCATTAATGGGAGATAAGTACATTAACAATTAAGGAGCTGAGGTCAAGATCAGCAAACCTGCTACCTGAAAATAATCCTGTTCTCTCAAAATGACCCTCCCAGGTCTTAGGTTTCAACAGTGTTTTATAATCTACCACCTAAATCCCAAAAGTCCCACAAAGGCATTTTTTTCTGTGGATGACTGAAATTTTTGTTGTTATGAAGAAGTATGAGTGTAGAACCTTCTATTTTGCCCTCATGCTTCAAAAAAATTCATTATAGCTTATTTTTATTTTATTATTTTTAAAAATTTATTTACTTATAGAGTAGTGGGATACAAGTGAGTATTAACTACATAAGTAGGCTGCACCCAGGTGAACGTTGGATTCCTAACTGGCATTTACACAGAGACTGTATGACTATTGTTTTTTTTTCTGAAGTTCAGATGAATTCAATCAATCTATAATTTATTTTCACTTATATTCATTTAATTGTTAACTCTTAGGATAATAAATTATACTCTCAATATTCCATAGCTGATACACCATGAAGAAACTAAATCCCAGTGAAGTTCTGCTCTCCTCTGAGAAGAATAACAACTTTCAGAAAGAGGATACAATATGTATTAGTTCATTATGCATTGATATTACAAAATACAAAATACTAGGTAATCTATAAAGAACAGAAATTTATTTCTCACAATCCTGAAGGCTGGGAAGACCGAGACCAAGGTACTGGCAGATTTGGTGAGGGACTGTTCTCTGATTCCAATATGGTGCCTTGAATCAGAGAGGAAAAACACTTTTCTTCACAAAGCTGCAGAGTAAAAAAGAGTGAGCTCACTCCTTCAAACTTTTAAAAATAGTAGAATTAATCCATTCATTAGAGTGGATCCCTCATGACTTAAACATCTCTTATTAGGTTCAACACTGTTGCATTGGACATTAAGTTTAACTGAGTTTTGGAGGGGACAAAAACATTCAAACCATAGCAGAGTATATATTTTATATTTAAGAAGTTTAACCAAATCCTTCTTTCATGCACAGAGATAATCAGATTGTGAACAAATTTTTAAATTCTCAAATTTATAGTTTCTTAAAATATACTGTCAGTCATCCAGACTTTCATATAAATGCAAACAATACATGTTGCTGAGAATACAGGTGTTAACTACTTAAGTATCTGGGAAAGAGTGAAAAGCAGACTAAGAAAAATACTGTAGCTGTCAACAACTATGTGAATGACTATAATGCTGTATTAGCTAGAGTCGCTAGTTGCAGGCAATATAAATGGTCTTTGAATAATTTAAGCAGAAAAACAAATTATGAAAAAGTATCGATTAGTTCACAAAATCACTGATAAGGCTGCAGAACCAAGTTTGGAAATGGGCAAAACAAGAATGGTTTAGTAGTAGCCAGAATCCCCTCCCAAATCATCTCATGAAACCAGTTAAATGAGCATACACCACTGCCACCCCAGTGGACATCTTTCCTCCCAGCCTGTACTTCCCCAACCCTGACTGAACCTTTGGACTGCTGTCCCTAGAAACACAATCTTGCAACCTCTCTCATCACTACTTGTGGCTACATTGCATAGTAATACACGATCTGTAGTCTGTCTTTCCATGTGTCACTAGCATC
The DNA here is from genome assembly GCA_027257055.1 of Cephalopachus bancanus. NCBI lineage: Eukaryota > Metazoa > Chordata > Mammalia > Primates > Tarsiidae > Cephalopachus > Cephalopachus bancanus. The sequence goes on from JAPVLO010000093.1 coordinate 11,102,024, forward strand.
AGCTTTAAGTTCAGGGCCACTATAGCAGTTTTGTTGAGCTAAGGAAAACTGAGAATGAATATATGTCTTAGTCTTTTCCCAGTCTCCTGCAGGACTCATAAATCAGTGAATTCCTTAAACACAAGAAGGGTCCAAATGTTGGGAAGCCAAGAACATATACAAAATATCCACTGCATAAATGGAAGAGAGAGCAGAGTTTTTCTGAGTTGTTACAACAGAAAGCAAAACTAGGAAGTTAAATGCGGGGAGAGTGGGGGAGCTGCAGATTTGAACATGATGAGAAACTTTTCACAGAATAAAATTATTAAAGAATAAAATAATTACTCTAAAAAGTTGGGAACTCATTGCTACTACTAAGCTTACGTGAAAGTTATATGGCCATTAGAAAAAAGTGATGTGGAAAAAAATCCAGTTGAACTCAACATTTCTATCATTCTATCCTCTTGAGATTGGAATTTTGCCTCAGATTGTATTTTTATAGGTTTCCTCCATATTCTAGATTACAATCAGGTTACAAAAATACCTGAGGACCTGGGATAGCCAGAGCTCCCCACCTTTCTGTGCATCCTCAGTCAGCTTAGTAAATGCCCAGTTGATCTCAGTGAGCTGAATGAATAGCATTTTCTTATGTAAGATATGACATGAAAATGATCAGAAATCTAATTCTATGAGTATAAAGGTTATTATTTTTACAAGTTTAATAATATATTTGTATCTCTGTGGTACATATACCCATCTATATATAATATACATAATATAAAACATATTATGTGTATATGATGTGTGAGATATATGTATATAAATAACTTATTTAAGAGAAAAGGTGTTAGTAAAGTAGATCTACAAGAGGACTTTAGAGTACATACTATCACAATGAAGTGAATATTACAATAAAGTGGGGCACATGAATATTTTGGTTTCCCAGTGCATATAAAAGTGTTATTTATAATATACTGTAGTTTATTAAATACATAATAGTATTACATTTAAAAACACAATGTATGTTCCTTAATTAAAAATCCTTTATTGCTAAAAAATGCTAAAGACGGGTTCAGTGGCTCAGCCTGTAATCCCGCGCTTTTGGGAGGCTGAGGTGAGTGGATTGCCTGAGCCCGCAGGTTCGAGACCCGCCTGGGCAACTTGGTGAGACCCCATCTCTACAATTAAAAAAAAAAATTAGCTGGGCGTGGTAGCGTGCGCCTGTAATTCTGGCTACTTGGAAGGCTGAGGCGGAAGGATTGCTGGAGCCCAGCAGGTCGAGGCTGCGGTGGCCGGGAGCGGCCACTGCACTCCAGTTTGGGCAACAGAGTGAGACTCCAACTCAAAAAAAAAAAAAAATGCTGATGATCATCTACGCCTTCAACTAGTCATAATCTTTTTGCTGATGGAGGGTATTGATTAATCAGGGTGGTTGTTGCAGAAGTCTGTGGTGGCTGTGACAATTTTATAAAAGAAAACAACATTAATGTTTGCCACATTGACGGGTTCTTCTTTTCATGATTTTTTTTTTTTTTTTTTTTTTTTAGCTTGTGATGCTATTTGATAGCATTTTAACCACCATGCAAGGTCTTTCCAAATTGGAGGCAATTTTCTCAAACACTGCCACTGTTTTATCAACTAACTTTATGTAGTATTCTAAATCCCTTGTCATAATTTCAGCAATGCTCAGAACATCTTCACCAGATTTCATCTCAAAAAACATTTTCTTCGCTCATCCATAAGAAGCAAATCCTCATCTATTAAACTTATTTTTTTATCATGAGATTGCAGCAATTCAGTTACAACCCTAGGCTCTAATTCTTATTCTAGTTCTTTTGCTACTTCCTTCACTAAAATCTTGTACTCCTCAATGTTATTCATATAGATTGAAATCAACTTCCAAACCCTGTTGATGTGGATATTTTGACCTCCTCTCATGAATCATTAATGTTCTTAATGACTTCTAGAATGGTGAGTCCTTTTCAATTTATTTTGCCCACATCCATCACAGGAATCACTATCTATGGTAGCTATAGCCTTATGAAATGTATTTCTTGAATAATAAAACTTGAAAATAAAAATCACTTCTTGATCCATGGGCTACAAAATGGATGTTGCATTAACAGACATGAAAGCAGCACTAATTAACTTGTACATCTTCATCTGAACTCTTAGGTGACTAGGTACATTATCAATAAGCAGTAATATGTTAAAAGGATTTTTTTTTTCCTGAACAATAGGTCTCTATTGTGAGCTTAAAATATTTCGTAAGCCTTGCTGTAATCAGATGTGCTATCATCCAGGTTTTATTGTTCCATTTATAGATCACAGACAGAATAGATTTAGAATAATTTTTAAGAGCCCTAGGATTCTTAGAATGATAAATAAGCATTGGCTTTAAATTGAATTGGCTTTAAATTTAAATTTAAATAACCCCTAATAAGAAAGTCAGCCTGTCCTTTGAAGATCTGAAGCCAGGCATTAACTTCTCCTTTTCAGAACGAAAGTCCTAGATGGCATCTTCTTCCAAAGGCCTTGGTTCCATCCTTGATTCTAGTACAGCCAGCTCTGCAGGGTTAGAAATATACAAAAACAGCTTCAAAACTCTGTTTTGAAGACTCTGTTGTATACATTAAAATTCTACTATCAAGTGTAGCCACTTTCATCAATGACCTTAGTTAGATCTTCTGGATAACTTACTGCAGCTTTTCCATCAGCACTTGCTGCCTCACATTGCACTTTTATGTTATGGAGATGGCTTCTTTGTTTAATGCTCATGAATCAGCCTTTGCTAGCTTCAGACCCTTTTTCTGCTGCTTCCTTAACTCTCTCAGCCTTCATAGAATTGAAGAAAGTTAGGCCTTCCTCTGGATTAGATTTAGGCTTAAGAGAAGGTTGTGGATGGTTTGATTTTCTATCTAGCTCTCTAAAACTTTTTTCATATCAACAATAAAGCTGTCTTACTTTATCATTCATGAGTTCATTAGAGAAGCACTTCAAGAATTTTTCTTTGCATTCACAAATTGGCTAACCATTTGATGCAAATGTGCTAGCATTCAGCCTATGTTGACTTTTTGATATGCTTTCCTCATTGAGCTTAATTATTTTTACCTTTTGATTTAAAGTGAGAGATGTGCAACTCTTTCACTTGAACGCTTAGAGACTATTAAAGAGTTTTAATTGGCCTAATTTCAATATTATTGTGTCTCAGGGAATAGGGAGACCTGAGGAAAGGGAGATGAGGGAATGGCTGGTTGGTGGAGCAGTCAATGCACACACACATTTATCCTTTAAGTTTGCCATCTTATATGGGTGCAGGTTCATGGTGCTCCAAAATAAATATTGTAAGAATTACCATAGTGTGACACAGAGACACAAATTGAGCACACGCTGTTGGAAAAAATGTCACTGATAAACTTACTTGACACAGGGTTACCACAGATTCTTAATTTTCAATAAATGAAATATTTGTGAAGCACATTAAAGTGAAGTGCAATAAAATGAGGTATGCTTGTATATCATCTAATTTATTCATCACAGCGACACAATAAGTTTGTTGTCCTCATAAAAGATGGGGATAGTGAGCTTTGAAGTTGTTATATATATTTCTAACCCCACAGAACTGGCTGTGCTGGAATCAAGAATGGAACCAAGGGCTGTCTGACTAACATTCCTGCTCTTAGTGACTTTGCTCACTGATGGTTTTGCATCTTCCCTAAAAACTATATCCTAGCCTTTCTGCTGGTGATTTTCAGTCACCAATAGCTGCTCTGTTTCTTGTATAATTTTTAGAATGCGTTAAGACATTTATATTTTCCACTTGCTTGCATCCACATAGTAAGTAAATATCCAGTTACAACTATCACTTACCATTTTGCACAAATGGAAAACAGTGCAGCAAGCCTCCTTTGAATGCTGGGAAAGCAGCTTGGGTTCCAGCTACTCAGTCAGATATTTCTTGTATTCCACATAATCCACAGAAAATGTAGATGCAACATCTCAGGAGGCTGCTGGGTGTCAAAGTTAAACCTTCAGGAATCCTTCAGGGAAGGCTTCAGGGGACTCGGGAATATTTAGCAATAGAAGACAAAACACTTTGCAGTAGTGTATATTTTTTTGTAGATGAGTTGCAATTATGGTTGTTTTAAAAATTAAGCCTGCCAAATGCCATAGGTTCCACAGTGAAAAGCAAACACTACTCATAAGGCATCATCTCCTTCCACCTGGTGTAAAAACTCTTTGCTCTAACACACATGACAAGTGGATCTTCACCTTGTCTAAACACTGTGAGTAATGAAGAACTCAGTTGTATCTCATATTGACAGACTAGATTTCTGTTGCCACTGGCACTAAGTATTTCAGGCCTAGAAATCTGAATTTATCCACTCACCAGGGAGCTTAAGTAAATAGATCCACTTCCTATATTCCAGGCACTAATTTTTCATATCCAGGTATTTGGAAGCTAAATGAATAATCAGAAGGATGACTTCTAAACTTAGAATAATAGGAAATAAAATTATATATTATTATGACATTTTCCCCTCAAGTCATGGATAAAGCCTCATAAATTATCCCTGTTCAATTATACAGAGAACATTTCTAACAATTGGAATGTACAAAGCCTTTCTCTCCCTCGCTGAAAAGATGCTAAAGAAATTCAATCCAATTTCTCAAATAACCAGTTTCTATCAATCACCAATCCATTACCTCATGCAAGACAAACATTTTACCCAGGTGATAGTCTGTGCTGGTAAAGAGGAGTACCAGTACATTGAAAACTCAGTGGTGCCTTTTGCAGGCGGGGACTCCTAATAGGAGGAGATGCTGTTATTAAGCTGTGTGGTTGCTAGTAATAGGAATGATAGAATCCGGAATGTCAGATACTGATCAGCAACACTTAACTTCAGAAATAAAGCAGATAGAGCTACTTATAAGGGCAATGCTTCATCATGACATTAATTGACATGTATATGAGCATGAGTATGTCTTATCTGCCTAGTGTCATGCTGGCACCCTCCAAGGGTTCACAGAGCAGTTGTCTATGGGATCCCTATAATATTGTACTGAATCAAGGGACCCTCAGGCACATGACTATAAAATCCACCAGTCCTATCACATACCACACAATTTAGAAGCTAACAACCTGGTAGAGAATATGTAAGAATGGTCTTCTGAAAGTAGCTGAGGCACAGGTTGGAGGTGACATTTTACAAAGATTGGCCAGTGTTTTTTTAAGATGTGGTATATACCTTAAATTAGCAGTCACTATATATTGCCATATGCCCAATAAATAAATTATATGAATCTAAGAAACAAGGAACAGTAGTGGAAATGGTTCTATTTACTACCCATTCCACCTATCCACTTGAGGAGCTGGTACTTTCTGTGTTTTCAGCTTTGGGCTCTGTGGGTCTAGAGTTTCTGGTTCCAAGAAGGGCAATGCTTCCACCAAGGGACTCTTACCGAGCCCTCTAACTTTATGCTGTATCTGCCTTCTTAACATTTTGGATTCCTCCTGCCAGTAAAAGAGTAAGAAAAAAAATTACCTCTTCCAAGAATAATTGAGCCTGATTATCATAAGGAAGTGGACTTATGCTACATAACAGAAACTGGAAGGAATATATTTAACAATCAAGTCATCCATTGGGGCCCTTATTGATATGCATAATCCCAGATACGAACTGCAAAAGTAACCAGAGCTCAGATTCATTAGGGCTGAGGATCTAGGTCAACTGACCAGGAAAGGTGCCTAGACCAGCAAGATGAGGGAAATGATGAGTATTAGCCTAGACTCAGGACAAACTTCACAGTGAGACCTTTTCCTGTTTCTCATCTCATAACTTTCCCTAGAAACTGTGACTAACCAGAAAATCTGTAGAAGCCGTGCCTGGATTGGGTAAACTTAATTAAGAAGCAAGTGTTTTAAGAAATAAATGATAGCAAATACTGTTGGTGACACATTCTTCTTTAATAGCTACTGTTCCCATCCCACAGCTACTGTGAGTGTTGGCTAATCACAACTCATAGTTGTCCCTTTATTCAGAAGAACAAACAGGTACTACCACATCCTGGATCTGTGCTCCATGACAGGGAAGACAGATCTTGGCCAGCAATTGACCAACACTACTGGTTGAATAAATTCTTTGTCAATTTGTACAAGTCAGGCTGATATCTTGCATTGAAATGTCACTGATCAGGACTATTATCCCCAAAACCTGTAGGAGTCTTCTAGTTTGCTGACTTTCTTTTGGTATTCTTTTCCAGTTATCTTGCATACTGTATAAAGTAAACTCTAAACTCCATTTTCATCATATCACTTATTCCTTTAAGTATCTACTTTTTTGTTGTTGTTGATTGAGTTATGGAACCCCCAAATTCATATGTTGAAGTCCTAAGCCCTGGTACTAGAGTGTGACTATATTTAGAGAAAAGGACTTTAAAGAGGTAATTCAGTTTAAATGAGATCATATGCATGAGCCCTAGTCCAATATAACTTGTGTCCTTCTAAGAAGAGGAAGAAACACCATAGATGTGTATACACAGAGGAAAGGCCACAGGCCATGTGAGGACACAGTGGGCCAAGAAAGAAGCCTCTGGAGAAACCAAATCTGCCAATACCTTAATTTTGAACATATAGCATCTAGAACCATAAGAATACTTTACTATCTTTTAAGTCACTTACTCTGTGGTATTTTATTATTGCAGCCATAGTAAACTAGTGCATTTACTTAATGTCTACCACATTATGAGTGCTTGTTATTACAGGTCAGTTTAACAAACTGAAAATATAAAGATAAATAAGGAATGACACCTTCAAATTCTCACAGTCTGCTAAGATTGATTACCTCTTGGAAGAGAACCATGTTTTGCCAATATTCCTATCCCCCAGCTCATGGAAGACAATTATGTCTGAGGAGATTAAGAAAAGCTGAGGAGAGAGAGATGAAAATTTTTCTTTAATTTTAAAGAATGTAAAGTTTGGGTGCAATGGCTCACACCAATAATCTCAGCCCTTTGGGAGGATGAGGTGGGATGTTTACTTAAGGCCAGGAGTTTGCTGACAATCTGGACAACATAGTGAGAACCCATCTCTACAAAGAAGTTTGAAATGTAACAGGGTGTAGTGGTATGCACCTGTTGTCCTAACTACTTAGGAAATTGAGGTAGGTGGATCACTTGAGCCCAGGAGTTTAAGGTTACAGTGAGCTATAATTGTGTCACTACGTTCCAACCTGGACAACAGAGTGAGACCCTGGAAAAAAAATGAGAATAAGAATTTTTGAGGATAGTATTGAGAAATTTTTTGATAAAGAGATTATAATATGAGCATAGATGCAGAAGGGAGGGGACACGTGGAGTGTAAATTAATACAGCTTTTATGGAAATTTTTTGATAAAGAGATTATAATGTGAGCATAGATGCAGAAGGGAGGGGGCACGTGGAGTTCTCTGAGTAACTAGGGCAACAGCCCTCACTTTTTTGTAGACATTCTGATTATATTTGGTTGAAATCATTTGTTATGGAGATATCAGTAACTTCTTACTAATAATATTAGCATGCTAAGGTTTATGAATGATTAAGTCACAAAAATAAATTAGAAAGAGTATATATACCACATTTTAATTATCCACTGATTAGTTGATGGTCATTTGGTTTGATTCCACATCTTTGCAATTTTGAATTGTGCTGTGATAAACATGCAACTGCAGGCATCCTTTTTCATTTAATGACTCTGTTCCTCAGAGAAGACACCTAGCAATGGGATTGCAGGTTCAAATGGTAGATCTACTTTTAGTTCTTTGAGAAATCTCCATCCTGATTTCCATAAAAGCTGTATTAATTTACACTCCCACCAACAGTGTATAAGTGTTCCCTTTTCTCCATATCCATGCCAGCATCTATGTTTTAAAATTTGTATTTTTTATTAATAGCCATTATGACAGGTGTAAGATGGAATCTCATTGTAGTTTTGAGTTGCATTTCCCTGAAGATTAGTGATGTTATGCATTTTTTCCTATGTGTTTTGGACATTGTATATCTTCTTTTGAGAGATGTCTGTTCATGTCATTTGCTCACTTTTTACTGGGGTTATTTACATTTTTCTTGTTGATTTGTTTGAGTTTATTTTTTTTCTTGCAAATTCTGGATATAATGCAAATATCTTCTTCCATTCTGTGGGTTGTCTATTTGCTCTGTTGGCTATTTCTACTGCTATTCAGAAGCTTTTTTCATTTAATTGAGCCTAACATTTATTTTTGTTTTAGTTGCATTCGCTTTTGTGGCTTTAGGCATAAATTATTTGCCAAGGCTGATGTCCACATGAGATATTCCTAGATTTTCTTCTAAGATTTATTTTTGGTGTCTGGTTTGACATTTAAGTCTTTAATCCATCTTGAGTTGATTTTTTTTGTATGGGAAAGATAGAGACCAAGTTTTATGTTTCCACATATAGCTATCCAATTTTTCCAGCACCGTTTGTTGAATAGGGTGTCGTTTGTTCAGTATATGAATGGGTCTGCTTTGTCAAAGGTCAGTTGGTTGTAGGCATTTGTGTTTATTTTTTGATTATCTATTCTGTTCCATTGGTCCATGTTTCTGCTTCTGTACCAGTACCATGCTGTTTCGGTTACGACAGCCTTGTAATATAATTTGAAATCAGGTAATGTGGATATCTCCAGCTTTATTCTTTTTGCTGAGGATTGCTTTGGCTATTCTGGTTCTTTTTGGTTCTATATAAATTTTTTTTTTTTTTTTTTTTTGAGTTAGAGTCTCACTCTGTCGTCCAGACTGGAGTGCAGTGGCTGCTCCCGGCCACCGCAGCCTCGACCTGCTGGGTTCCAGCAATCCTTCTGCCTCAGCCTTCCAAGTAGCTGGAACTAACTTTAAGATTGTTTTCTATTCTGCTACTAAAAATAATGAAATAATATCTTTTGTAGCAAGTTGGATAAAATTGGAGAACATCATCCTAAATGAACTAACTCAGGAACAGAAAACCAAACACTGCATGTTCTTACTTATAAGTGGGAGATAAACTAAGGATCTGCAAAGGAAAAGAGGATGGTATAATGGGCACCAGAGGCTCAGAAGCAGAGTAAGGGGCAGAGGGACAAAAAAAATCACCTATTGAATACAAAGTGCACAGATGAGTAGTGGGAATACTTAAAACTAAGACCAAAAACTTTGTACCACTTAAATCTATTGAAATAAAGAAAAAAGAATTTATAGCTTTCTCTCAAATAGTGTCAGTTCTTCACTGAGTTGCATTTCCCTGAAGATTAGTATCTTTTGTGTAGTAAGTAGACTTTGATACTGTCCAAGGAGACATCTAGCCTTTGTCCTTGGCTCTCAAAAGGTAACCCCAAACCCTCATAATTTCCTGAGTGATGAGTATCTTTATTATTTGTGGTGGGCTCCTGACAGAATATGCTAATGGGGTGACTCATGGTAGGCTCCTTGGATCACATAATATCAGCACAATCTCTACAGAAGGGAGTGTGAAAAATCAAGTTTAACTATGTGTCCATTTATTGATCTATCATGCGTATACAATAAAACTCCAATAAACTCCGGACATAGACTCTCAAGTGAACTTGCCAGGTTAATGATATTCTCTGTATATTATCACATATCAGTGCTGAGAGGTAATGCATGTTGAAGACAATAAAATCTTGGTACCTGAAATCCTCCCAGACTCTGCTCTACTCTTCCTTTGGCTGGCTTCTCTTCTTTTGGCTGGTTCTAATTTGTATCCTGTTCTGATAATACGCTATAAATGTCAATATAATTGATTCTAGTAAGTTCTTTGGGTCTTTAAAGCAAATTTTCAAACTTGAGAGTGGTTTTAGGAAACCTCAGAACTTGCAGTTGTTGTCAGAAGTAAGGATGGTCTTGTGTGAAATCTTTGTAGTTGAACCTTAACTCCTTGCTGTTGGTGTCAGAAGTTGTGGCCAGACTTGGCAATCTGGAAGACTATATCTTTAACTTCGCAATTTGGCTAATTGTTGGTACATTCTTGTCAGAAATACAAGAGTAAATTAGTGAATTCAGGGTGTGTCAACCAATAATTCTGAATAACCCTGGATCATACATGAACATGACATCCATCCTGAATGTCCTGCTGAAGAATATGTCTCGGTAGACGTGGTAAAAGGTAGGGTTGCCAAAGTAGTCATTGTCCAAATCAGTAATTTTTGTTTTATATAATAATATTTGAGATGTACAGACACATACTTTGGTAAAAATCCGTAATCTAAAAAAATCCTGATTATTTGTTTCTGCAAATAATACAATATTTAAGAAAGACCTATGTTGTTCCTTCTAGCTATGTTGGTTTTCGATTCTTGTTTAGTCACTGACTTTCAATTTTTTATATATATGGAATGAAGATAACATAAGGCATAATTCAGAGAATTAAAAAGTTTAAATGGAAAGCGCACAGCATATGAAAGTGATTTGTAAACTTTAACATGTTAATAATATTAGTAAATAAGAGAGGTTTTGTTCCTTTTTCCCCATCAAACAAGTTATGCATCAGAGTTTTCTAGAGAAACAAACCAATATATAGGTTGTGTGTGCATGAAAAAATTGTAATATTCAATATATACCAAAAACAAAAAAAAAATACGAGTCACTTTTGAATTCTAATTATAAAAAAGGCTCAAAGTGGTTACCATTAGCATCCAGACACTTCTGAGTGCAGTGGACTAAAAATAATAAAAATAAAATAATTATGAGGAATTAACTCACAACATTTTGGGGGCTGAGAAGTCTTTTGATCTGCCATCTGCAAGCTGAATACTCAGGAAAGCCAGTATTATAGTTCCAAGTGCAAGCCTTGAGAACCAGACGACCAAATAGTGTAAGTCCCAGGCTGAGTTCAAAGGCCCAAGACCCAGAGTGCCTGTGACTGAGAGCCGGGGGTGGGGGGTGGAATGCCCCAGCTCCAGCAGAATGCAAATTAACCCTCCCTCCAGCCGTGTGTTCTATTCAGGTCCTCAATGGATTGACTGATGCCCATCTGCATTGGTGAAGGCAAATCTTCCTTACTCAGTCTACTGATTTAAATGCTAAAATATCTTCTGGAAACATCCTCACAGACATGCCCAGATATAATGTTCTACCAGCTGTCTGGGTTTCTCTTAGCCCAATCAAACCAACATACGTAAATTAGCCATCACAAGTTGTCTGACTAAAAAACTTATTTAACTGTCTTCATACTTAGAGTTTTCTTGTCTGTAAAATTAGATCATTTTCATCTCTCTGAAATGTCTTAAGGGATATACTTTTATTATAATCTCTCAGTTAGGTATAAAAATTTTGTTTGTTTTTTTAAACAATGCTTTACAAAGATTAATGTCTCTAATAGAGAGGAGCAATCACAATAAAAAATTGATCACTAACTTTATAAATTTCTTACTTGCCAAAACAAGCATCATATTTGTGGCCAAAAATATACTCAATAGTGAGAGATATATGTTGTCTAAAGGAGTGAAAACTAATATAAAAATTTGCAAAGCAAGAACTTTCCAATTAACTATTAAAGGAAATATTATTTAACAAATATTTTTGTAATAATTATTTAATTTCACACATCATTAGTTGTATTTTAAACAAATGGAAATATTGAAATTGATACAACTTCGGCTCTTTGCTTCCTTAATTTCTTTACGGAAGACAAATGGTTGCATTTTCAGGGGAATACAGGTTGGGGTGGAAAGATATGTGATTCTGAGAACAAGATAAATTCATATTTTCACTCAGCAATTCTTGTATTTATTGTAGCTGGTTATTCTTTTTTTTTAATTTTAAAATTGTGGGGTACAATTCAGGGTTAGGTATACAAATATTCATTGTGCAGGTACCCTTGTTGATAAGGTGTGCCCCCCTTCCCCAGGCAGATATTGACTGAATCCCACCTCCCTGCCTGCCCCCTCCGCCCTCTGCAGTTTCCTGCTACTGTCAATCTTTTTCTTATAGTATTACAGTAGTTGTTCAAGTCCACTTATGAGTGAAAGCATGTGATACTCAGATCTTTGTTTCTGCGAAAAATCACTCAGTATTATAAACTCTGATTCCATTCAGGTTGCTGTGAAGTTCATGATTTTCTTCTTCTTTATGGCTGCATAATATTCCATTGTGTTTATGTGCCACATTTTTTTAAACCAGTTCTCTTTTGATGGGCAGCACATTTGGTTCCATGTTCTTACTATTGTGAACAATACTGCTATTAACACGCATGTGCATGTATCTTTTTTATAGAGTGATTTGAGTTCTTCTGGATATATTCCAAATAGGGGGTTTGCGGGGTCATATGGAAGGTCAATTTTTAGAACTTTAAGGAATTGCCACACTGATTTCCACAGAGGTTGTACTAGTTTGCACTCCCACCAACAGAGTAGAAGTGTCCCCTTTTTGCCACATCCTCCACTGCATCTGTTATTTTTTGTGTTATTGATGATGGCCATTCTGACAGGAGTTAGGTGGTATCTCGTGTAATTTTAATTTGCATCTCTTTGATTGCAGGGACCTGCTCCCGCCGGATCTTGGGTTTCCTGAAGGAGAGATGGACTAAGTGAAAGATGAAATAATATATTTGGACACCTGCATGCAGGCCAGAGGCCTGCAGGACAGATGGCATTTAATGTTAGTTAACAGAATTCTTTTATACCATTTGTAAAGGGGCAAGACAAAAAAAAAATTCCTTTATGTACACATCCTTTAAAAGTTACCACCATCTAGTGGTCTAGAAGCAACAAACAAGCCAAGAACACTATCTGCTTCAGTCAATAATTCTTTTTCATAAAGCCAAAAATGAGAGTTTTAGTCCAAAGTCCCAAATTACAGTCCTTGAAATGTCTCAAGAAAGTTTCCAAGTGCACATTTCTCCATGTATCAGGAGTTTTCTCTCTGGGGCTTCTATGACCTTCAAAGCTTTGTAATTGCCTTTCTTGTCCAGGTGTCTTTGCTACTTTTCTCTTATCCTGCAGTGTTTATTTCTAAAGAAAACTCAAAAGAAGTTTTTAGTGATGTTTCCCAGTCCCCAAGGTTGCTCTCTGTATTTAGTTAATTTATCATAAAAGTATCCAATTAGTATATTATGAATTCAGTGAAAGCCCACTCTATAAACATTAACTTAGAATTTTAACTATTGAATTAAGTAAGAACCTTAACGATTAATCTTCATCCTAAATCGGTGAAAACAGTGTTATAAATCACCTACATAACTCCTAGATAAGTGTTAGAACTTATAATGAATTATAATGAACTTACTATAAACTTGTGCTTCTAAAAAACCTATGTCTAAACACTAAAGTACATAATTCTAAATAAAATAAGGAGTGAATATACTTATATCATTTTTTACTCAAGCAATATCTAGTAACTTATAGCCAAGTGAAAGAAAGCATTCTTGATGTGCTTCAGAGTTTAACCCTTGCATATGTTAGACAAGGCCAAATGGCATAGTGGGAAATGGAAAAATGAACCATGACATTTCCAGGTTAGCTGTGAATACTTCACATAAACATGCCATTTTCTTCTTCCACAACTGCACAGAATTCTTCGGCCGTACCAACAGCAAAGATGGAAAACAGAAGGGCCTCAGCTGCTCGGACTCGCTTTGCGGCCGGGGGTCCTCAGTGCACAGGGGGTCCTCAGTGCACCTGTCAATCAGGCGGGCCTCCAAGGCTGGCTCCCAACACTTGATGACTAGTGAAGCTAAACACTTTTTCATGTATCTGTTGGCTGCTCATATGTCTTCCTTTGAGAAGTGTTTATTCATACCTTTTGCCCACTTTATAATGGGGTTGTTTGTTTTTTCTTTTCAGCACATTTGAGTTCCTTGTAGATCCTTGATGTTAGGCTTTGTCAGACATAGAGTTGGCAAATATTTTTTCCCAGTCTGTGGGCTGTCTCCCTGCTCTATTGATGACTTCTTTGGCTTTGCAGAAGTTTGTCAGTTTAATGAGGTCCCACTTGTCTATCTTATCTCTTATGGCATGGGCACTTCACTCTGGTTTTTGATCAGAAATTTGTTACCAGTTTCATCTTCCATAAGAGTGTCTCCTGCATTTTCTAAGGTTATTATAGTTTGAGGTTTTACATTTAGGTCTCTGATCTATTTAGAGTTAATTTTTGTGTGTGGGGATATGTAGGGGTCCTATTTCAATCTTCTGCATATGGTCAGCCAGTTTTCCCAGCACCATTTACTGAATAGGTTCCCCTCTCCCCAGTAGTGGGTGGTGGAGGCTTTGTCAAAGATAAATTGGTTGAGAAATTGAGGTTTTGCTTCTGGAATCTCAGTTCTGGAAACTGGTCTATATGCCTATTCTTGTACAAATGCCAGGCTGTTTTGATTATTGTAGCTTTATAATAAAGTTTAAAGTTTGGAAGTATAGTACCTCTTGCTTTGTTTTTTTGTTTGTTTGCTGAGGATTGTTTTGGCTATTCTTGGTCATTTATATTTCGATATGAATTCCTGCATTGTTGTTTCTAGGTCTGAGAAGAATGTTGCTGATAATTTGATGGGTATTGCATTAAATCTGTAGATTGCTTTAGGTAGAATGGACATCTCAACAATGTTGATTCTTCCAATCCATGAGCATGGGATGTTTTTCCACTTGTTTGTGTCATCTTTGATTTTTCTGAGCAGTGTTTTATAGTTTTCATTGTAAAGGTCTTTCACATCTCTGGTTAGGAAGATGCCAAGGTATTTCACTTTTTTGTTGCTTTTGTGAATAGAATTGTGCTTTTTATTTGGGGGTTTCTGTTTATTTATTATTGGTGTATAGAAATGTGATTGTCTTTTGCACATTTATTTTATACCCTGAGACTTTGATAAAGTCCATTATCAGTGCAAGGAGGTTTTTGACAGATTCTCTTGGGGTTTCAAGGTGTACAATCATATCATCTGCAAAGAGAGATAACTTCCAATGACCACAGAATATACATTCTACTTATCACCACATGGAACACACACTAAGATTGTCCACATCCTTGGCCATAAAACAAGTAGAAACAAACTTCAAAAGGTTGAAATTTTGCCATTCCCATTCTCAGACCAAAGTGGAATAAAAATAAATATCTACACCAACAAAGGTCCCCCAAAACCCACAAAGACATGGACACTAAATAGCACAATGCTAAGCAACTCCTGAGTCAACACAAAAATCAAAACAGAGATTAAAAAGTATCTGTAAACAAATAAAAATGAAGAAACATCTTACCCAAATCTCATGGATGTCATGAAAGCAGTAGTAAGAGGGGAATTCATATCTTTACAAACACACATAAAGAAAATGGAAGGATCACAAGTTAGCAGCCTAACAAGACACCTAAGGAAGCTGGAAAAGCAAGATCATCAAAACCCTAACTTCAGCAGAAGAATCCAGATCACCCAAATAAAAGCCCAAATCCAGGACATAGAAGACAAAAAGATAATACAAAAAATCAATGAAACAAAAAGCTGGTTCTTTGACAGGATAAACAAGATCCATGGTCCCCTAGCTAGACTGACCAAGAAAAATAGAGAAAAAGCCCAAATAAACACAATCAGGAACACAAAAGATGAAGTCGCATCTGACCCTGAAGAAATACAAAAGATTGTCAGAGACTACTGTGTACGTTTGTCTGGAAACAAACTTGAAAACCCAAAGGAAATGGAGGACTCTCTGACATCACACAATCTCCCAGGTTGAAACAAGAAGAAATTGAGACCCTAAATAGACCAATACAAATTCAGGAAATTGACTATGTCATATGAATACTACCTACAAAAAAAGCCCTGGACTGGATGCCTTTCCAGTAGAATTTTACAAGACATACAAGGAGGAGCTGATACTAATTGTATTGAAAGTACTCCAGGCGATTGAGAAAGATGGAACTCTCCCCAAGCCAGGTACAGACCCAACTAAGTAAGTGAACTACAGGTCAATATTTTTGATGAACATAGATGATAAAATTCTCAACAAGATCCTAGCAAATCAGATTCAACAACACATCTTGAAAACCATCTATCACCACCAAGTAGGCTTCATCCCCAGGATGCAAGGCTGGTTCAACATTTATAAGACCATAAACGTAATTAAATACATCAACAGATGTAGAAACAAAAACTACATGATTATATCATTAGATACAGAAAACTCTTTTGATAAAATGCTGCACCCCTTCTTGATAAAAACCCTCGAACATCCAGGCATAGGTGGAACATACCTCAAAGTAGTAAGAGCCATCTATAAGAAACCCACAGTTAGTATACTCCCAAACAAACAAAAATTGGAACTATTTTCCCTGAAAACTGGAACAAGATAAGGATGCCCACTCTCACGCCTCCTGTTCAATATAGTTTTGGAAGTCCTAGCTAGAGCAATCAGAGAAGAGAAGGTGATCAGGGATACCCAAATAGGAAAGGCTGGTTACTTTTTTAAGAGTCTTTTGCTAGTCTCTTCCAGGATTTTTATTCCCCAAGAATGGTACAGAAGGAGCAGAAGTTGGAACTGACTATATCAGCACGATAAACACATACCATATTGGAAAGCTACCCCTCTGAGCCCCTCAATACCTTGGCATTAGATATAATCTCAAAAGTTTGATATAACTACAGTGAAGACCCAAGATTATTGCTGCTTGGCATTAAGCACCCCACCATTCTAGCAGGACCGATATTTAAAATATTTTTGAAATACCTGAAAAAGCAAGCATTTTTTATACACAGTGTAAAAAAATAAAAGTGTTCAACTTTAGCAATTTCAAAAGTAAATGACACTTAAATATGGTTTATATTATAGTCATTATACAATAGATAATGAAATTATGGGTATCATAATTAGTTCTTTTAAAGCCTCAAATATTTGTCCAGACCAAATTCTTGGGGGTGGGAGTGGGGAACTTATTGACTAATTTTAACTTTTCCTGTTTTTTTCCCCCCAGCATTACTTACTAAAGTATACAAAATAGTGAAACTATTAAAAAGTAGACAGAAGTAGAAGAAGGTGAGAAAGTCAAAGTCCTGGAGAATGAGTAATCTAGATGACCCCTGAGTATATGAAAATTAATTAGTAACTTAAATGGTGAAGCAAGGTAATAATTGTTTTTGTGCTTTTATTTTTATATGCATATAAATATTGATATATATCTTATACATTTACATTTTATCATTCATTTGACATAAGAATAATATTTTATGCCTTTTCTTCAATGTTTTTACAGATACATGCCTAGCAACTATTTTCCAGGAAACATCAGGTAGGCACAGCTGGTCTGCCAATCCAATGATCTATAAAGTTTCTGCTGTTTTAGCTTGAAGTTTCAAGCAAGAAAAATATATGAAAACAGAAAATGAATTTCCAAACTTCTATGAATATTAATCTGAGATGACCTGCCTCCCTTTATTGCTTATTTAATCCCAGCTAACTGCAAGACACAATACTATGCTCTGGAATAAAAATACTAAAAAAACTCAGTTTCTGCCCTCAAAGAACTCAAGTCTAAGGGCCAAGAAAAACTACATAAAAAAACTAATTTATAGACCTAGTACAATCTGATAAGTGATATATAAATATGTTCAAAGTCCTGGGGTAACCCCATAAAAGGCAAGTTTTGTTTTGGCTAGAAGAATGTATGGCAAAGAGACATCAGAAATTGATTCCTAAAGGGGTTGTTGTCTGGATTGGACCTTGGAGAATACATTGTGGGTATTCCGTTGTGTGGGAAAAAACATTTCAAGTATAAAAACTTGCATAATCAGTCGGGCTTGGTGGCTCAGTCTGTAATCCCGCACCTTTGGGAGGGTGAGGTGAGTGGATTGCCTGAGCCCGCGGGTTCCAGACCCGCCTGGGCAGTGAGACCTCATCTCGACAATAAATCAAAAAATCAGCCGGGCGTGGTAGGCACATGCCTGTAGTTCTGGCTACTCGGAAGGCTGAGGCGGAAGGATCGCGGAGCCCAGCAGGTCAAGGCTGCGGTGGCCGGGAGCAGCCACTGCACTCCAGTCTGGGCGACAGAATGAGACTCCAACTCAAAAACAAAAGAAACAAAAAAAAAAACTTGCATAATCAAAAAAGACAAAGATATGAAAATAAAAATGTGTATGTTTGGAGATGTTGAGGAAACAGTACGTTTATATGGAAGAGAGAAACCAGGTGGGGCAAGGCAAGTGGAACGAGGCAAGACAAGTCAGGAAAGGCAGGAGATTGGGTCCACAATTAAGCTTTATTTTTAATACTAATTTTCTAGGTAAAGAGGAATACCCATTTAGAGAATGGTTTAAACCAATCCATACTGGCTCAGTTGGCATCTTAAAACGTTTATCAAGACAGATACAAATTTTTCTTTAGTTTTTCCTTAGTTTTAATATGGAAAAGCATTATGTACTTGAAGACTGGTCACTGTTAAAAATGAATGAGTCATTTATAGAATCTTGTCACTGTTTTTAGGTATATCTTCTACATTTCCATGTTACCTAACACGTATTTCCATTATTTTATTTCAAGCCATTTTTGCTTCAAATACCATGACTAAACTCTTTGTAAAGCATTTCCTTATATATGAATCTCTTCTTTTTCATTCTGTGCTACTATAACTGTTAAAAAAAATATAAAAACTTTCTCATGCGTGTCTTCTGTCAGAAACTTTCTTATACCGCACACACACATAAACACACACATATCAGTACCACACCATAGCTTTTAGGTTTTTAAAAAATTTTTATTACATGTGTATTTATTTTCTCTTCACTATTGAGTTTTAAGCTCTGCAAAGACAAGGGTCTTATGCTTGAGTCTGCTCCAGAGTGCTTAGAACTCCACTGAACAAACTGCATTCAAAATGTATACACGAACTGATTATTGGATCTGCATCCATTTTTTCTTGTCTTTTCTCTTTTGTTTGTTTTAATGAATGCTGGCAAAGGTAAGTAGACTTAATATGAGTTGCTCAGGCAGCTTTGCTTTTTACTTTTTTTGTCGTTATTTTTTCAACCATGAGTAAATACATACTTAAAAATAGAGACTGAGAGAGATGTGCAGGTAAGGGTATAAAAAATATATACATAGTAACACTTGAGTTTTTGTTTCTCTATCTAGAAAAAATAAAAAAGCATGGCTTTACTTATGTATGCACATACTAACTTAAAATTCACATAAAGGAAAATTATATCCATCTTTTCTCAGTCTCGTTGAGACTTGAAAACTTGAAATTCTTCTCAACATTCAGCAAATTTGCTGTGCTTGGCCTTATTTGAAATGTTATTAAGTGCTTTACTCTTTCCAAGTGCTTTGTAATAATTTATAAATCACTTTTCATAAATTCCTGAGGGGAAGGGAAGAAGTACTATGGCTATTTTTTAATAGCAAAATAAAAAGGAAGTAATGTAAGAAGAAAGCTTACAGTATGAGTCGCCCATTGCCTTCCCTCATTTTCTTTCCTCTGGTTTTACATTCTTCACTTGGTTCATCACTTTTCAGAATATCAGGGCATATGTGACATACAAACTATGTGCAAGGAAGGAGAAGTTATGAATTTGTATTCCGTTGTTCAGAATGACACAGATTTTAATGTGGCACACTCCATCCTAGGTTTCTCTGTCTCTTCTCTGTCTCTTCTAACTAAACCACAGGCACTTAGAGGTCTGGATTCCTGAGACTGTGGAGTCAGCTAACCCAGCCTCTTTCTATTCTTCAGATCAAGGCCTTTAATCTCCTTTTAGTCTCTGGGGAAAAAAAAAATTTGGTCTTAGTTTGTCCTGCTATTAAAAAAAAAACAACTGAGACTGGGTATTTAGAATAAAAATTTCTTTCATTTCTGGAAGCTGGGAAATCCACGATCAAGGAGCTGACATTTGGTGTCTGGTGAGGGCCTTCCCTTCTTGCTGCATTCTTCAATGGTGGAAGGGCAGAAGAGAGCAAGGCCATACCCCAAAGCTCTTGTATAAGGGCTCTCATCGCACTCATGA
This sequence comes from Cephalopachus bancanus, assembly GCA_027257055.1. Lineage (NCBI taxonomy): Eukaryota > Metazoa > Chordata > Mammalia > Primates > Tarsiidae > Cephalopachus > Cephalopachus bancanus. The sequence goes on from JAPVLO010000093.1 coordinate 11,121,954, forward strand.
GAACTCTGCTCTGAGGGCTTAATCATCTCCTAAAGGCCCCACATCTTAATACTATCAAATTGGCAATTAAGCTTCAACATATGAATTTTGGGGCACACATTCAGTCCATAACAATGCTCTGTCCTAATGTCCATCCTTTGGCTTCTGGTGCTGTGTCGACTGCCTCCTCACACAAATTTGTCAGAATGCTGGGGTGTACTTTTTGGAACTCTATATTCCTCCCTAGTTCTACTCTTCTGCCTTGGATTTAGGTTTCTCTGGTGACTGATTTCCTAGCCTGCTGTCTCCTGATTAACCCTTCCAGAATTCTCAAATCTCTTTGCTCCTCTGCTCTTGTCTCTTGGAACACTGACTTTGAAAAGCTCAACAAGACTGTACACCAGCTCCCAAGTATCTATGACATGACTTTTCATGTGGGAGGTTCTCATGGTCTTTCTATGAACATGTAAAATATTAAAGCCATATGAGGCCATTTTACCGGATTAACTTTCTTTCCTTTATCTTAAGTTATCCTTCAGATATTCACTATTTTGCATATTTCACCATCTACTGACTTACCTCATATTGTCCCTTCCATTTTAGAATGAAAAGAATTATGGGTTTAAGATAGGTATCAGGTGTTTCTTTAATAAAGAGAAGAATCATTTCTTGCTACTAATCCCAGTGAGAATGTGGGGAGAAAGGAAAGAGGTTCTCGGGCAACTAAAGAGCCTTGTGAAATTAGAAAGGAATCACTTTCTACCATAAGTGTCAGGGATTTATACTGGTAGCAGGAAATACCTGTCTTTCCTTTTTCCCCCTATAGACAGTTACTATCAGGATATGAAAAAGTCTGCTTTTGAGCCTGAGCTTAGATGTGGATTAAGGAATAAATCACAACAGACGCTGCAGTTATCTGGGGTTTCTTGTTGCCCCAGACATGGCTGGGTCACATCATTTGGCTTCTACTTCATTAATCAATGAACAGCTTCAGACAGCAGCACAGTTTACAGCTCAGATTATCACTTGTGTCTTGTTCTTTACTCACAAATTAAATGATATTCTTGTTGCGTCACTTGGGATTTTGAAATTTATTTATGCATATGCATTCATTCAACAACAAGGAACAGTAAACATAATGCCAAGTACTATGGCAGGTTGTGTTACTGGTTCAATTCCTTACTACCCTATAGTGTATTATACATTATCATTCATTTTGTGACTTCATGGTAAGAGGAATGTATTTTTGTGCCCTTTGTTTTTGGCCTTGGCCATGTGTCTTCCGTTGGACAATGTGATGGACTTAAATCGAAGCTTGAATTGTGCTTGTTTTTTGTCATTGCCAGACAAGACTGGCCGCTGTCCCATTATCCAATGGACCTCAGCATATGGTGCTATGTCACAGACCTGCAGACTGAAGCAGTGCCCTCCTAGCTGATCCACAGATGCATGAATGAAAAACAAATTATTATGGTTGCAACCACTGAGTCTGGTTGATTTATTATGCAGCACAACATCATTTTTACAATAACTGACTCTTGGCAACAAGCTAAGTACATTAGATGGGAGACCCAATACACAGTTTTTAAATTCTTCAGACTCACATTTTAGTAACAAGAATATATGTATTAGCAAATATATATTTTGAAGGGGTATAAAAAAGCATTTGGGAGCAGAGTTGAGAACATCTCATTCTGTCTTGAGAGGTCAAGGGAAAGTTGTCCACACGTGAAATAAGATTTAAATATTTGGCCACAGGGGGAGGGGAGCAGTAAAAATATTCTCTGCAGGAGAGTACAAACTGGAAAGAGCACAGCTGGTTAAATTAGATATGTGGAAATGACAGAAAATCAAAGGGACCTTTGCAAAGATAGAGTAAGGGGCACTCCTGAGTACTGACTTACAAAGGGCGCTGAAACAGGGTAAGAGTTCATAAGAAATAGAGAACCAGCTAATGAAAGGAAGGAAGTCTTTGTATAACTGTCAAAATATTAATTGATCTCATGGCTGTCAGTATAGAAAGGGATCTCGAGTGGGCAGTGGGGAATTCTTGTCACAATGACCTTACTGACCTTGGGTGTACTAAATATATGTTGAACAATCATATTCCAGAAGATGTAAATGTGCTACCCTGTGCTTTTCTCCTCTTAAGAACATCTAATACCTTCTATAAGGTTAAATATTTTGATGAAGAAACCAGAATCCTCTTTAATGGCTTGATAGAATTGTATCTGTTTTTACAGATGATTTTAGATCCCTTCAAAGATCCCTTAGGAGGATAGAATAGGTTTTTTCCTAAGTCATAAAATTCCCAATGGTACATATTATAGCAAGATACACTGAATGAGCAACCAATTAGCATGAACTGAGTACGAGTGCCCCCAACATGGAGCATATGCCTTCCTGCTATTGTGGCCTTTTCACTTCTCATTGTCTTGAGGTAGCCTGTTCAGTACAGCTGGTGCAGGCTCTGAGCCCTCATCTCCAGATAGAAGCTGAACCATCAACAAGTCCAGGTGTCACAAAACCTAGGGCTAGTTTAGTCAAAGGAAAATGACCACAGTGAAATGACCTGGAGTGAATTTCATGGAAATAGGAAATTATAAAGAAGAGTTATCTAAAATACTGATGTCAAAAAAAAAGACTCTTAACAGAAGACAAAGACTGAGTGAAAGCATTTATTGGTGAATAAAAAGTAGAGACAAGTAGGAACATTTAAATAACAGGTATTGATTCATGGATTCATGGATATTCCTAAGAATAAATATAAGATATAGATTCCTTATAAGACTGGTAAACTTTAATAGACAACCTGCTAGATAAGCCTACTTATTCCTGAACAACCAAAGAATAGGTTTATTCACTTTTTGTCTTTTGTCCTTAAGCTCGGGCCTCAGTGTTCTTTCTAATTAGTTGAACTCCCTGTTTTCCCCAGCTGTAACTGATCCTTCTGTTAACATGATTTCATATGTCTACCTCTACAGTACCAACGTCTGACACTACTCTGCATCATTCCTCTATCAGGTAAAATTCAGTTTTGTTCCACATACACACCAAAATGTGGTTTCTTCTGTCCCTATAGCAGGTCCTTGAATGACTTCCTTAGAGGATGCTAATATCCTTCCTCTATACACATGGCACTACCTCTTCTGGTTCTCCTTCTATTTCTCTTTCTTTTTGGTTCTTCTTGACCACATTTTACACTCTCAAGGTTGATATTTTCCATCTCTGCTCTTAAATTTATTTTTCTTTCTCTTTTACACTTTATTTCTTGATGTTCCAAAAATCTAATTAATTCAGTTTTATGTACTGAATACTAAATTAATATCTTTTTTCTTTTTTTTTGAGTTGGAGTCTCACTCTGTCGCCCAGACTGGAGTGCAGTGGCCTCTCCCTGCCACTGCAGCCTCGACCTGCTGGGCTCCGGCAATCCTTCCACCTCAGCCTTCCAAGTAGCTGGAACTACAGGTGCGCGCTACCATGCCCGGCTAATTTTTTGATTTATTGTAGAGATAAGGTCTCACCAAGTTGCCCAGGCGGGTCTCGAACCCGCGGGCTCACGCAATCCACTCACCTTGGCCTCCCAAACCGTGGATTACAGGCTGAGCCACCGAGCCCGGCCCTAAATTAGTATCTTTAGATTTGACTTTTCTCCTAAGATTTTGTCCCATATTTCCAATTGTCTGCTAAATATGACTACTTGGCTAGTGCACTTACACCTAAAACCCAATAAACCAAAATGGAGTCAATTGTTTTGTTTCCACACAAACTCAATTAGCCTGTTTCTGTCAATAGTGTGATCATTTTTTTCTTAGATTTAAAGCTTTAGCACTCTCTATGATTGTTTTATTTATTTTGCTCCATGCAGCCCACATTCCAATCCAACCAATTTTTTAGTACTTTTGATTCTACAGTTTTTTTCTAAACAATGCACTACTCTGATATTGTCATTCTTTCTCTTTTTTCACATCTCTCAATGCAACTCTTTTATATTCCTCAGTCTAACATTTAAGCATTCAAGGCTCTCATAATCTCACTCCCAAGTTTATTTCACAGTAATTCTCTTTTTATAACCATAAATTAAACTAAACTTAACCACTGGGTTATTATTTGTTTGGATATAAAGTTGGAAGTTAGATCTCATTATTATTATGTTGATCCTTTTGCTAAATGTGTTTGTATTTATCATTTTTAGATATTTAAATACTAGTAATTTGGCAAGACCCAGCTCATTCGCCTTTGTCTTTATAAATGCCTCTAACAACTGAAAATATTAATATGTCCTACCCCAAAATTTAATAGCATTTTTCTATGCTTCTATGCTTTGTGTATTTTGACTAATTAAGAGAATCACTCCTACTAGACAGACCATAAACTCCTAAGGGTAAAACTATGTCTAATTAATATTGTATTTCTCGAGAAAATACTCTAATGTTAATAATATAGCAGTTTAAAAAATGTGTACATTTGCTTAATGCACAAATTAATAACCATAGTTAACTTTTTTGGAAGGGTAGGTTCTCATGGTTGCATGGAAGTAAGTGCTATGTGTTTATTTTAAAAAAAAACAACACTGAAGTTCAAAGTGGTTAAGTAACTTGTCTGAGATCACACAATAAATGTCAAGACTAGACTCTCAGATTTATACTTCTAACATAGACCTCTCCCTGAGCTCTACTTCCATATTTCCAATTGTTTTCTGTGCATTCTCATTTGGATGTTTAATCTGCTTCCTTTGTGATAGCTTTCATACCCATTCCTTCTAGTCCATTCTCTTCAGTTTGACCTAGACTATCAGGACACTACATCAGGACTACTGAATTTGTTTGACAATTGGCTCCCTTAATCCATATTTTTTTCATTCAATTTGTCCTACATTTATCTTTCTAGATAAATTCCTGTAATGCCGTCACCATTTTGCTCTAAAAATTTCAATGGCTTCTTAAAGACAATACAAATAATTCCCATCTTCTCTGTCTGGCAACCAATAAACAATCCACAATCTGGTCTCAATCTATGTCTCCAACAAATTGCTCCTAATACTCCCTAACTTGTGGCCTCCACTTCAAAATAAACTAATCTCATTTGCATATGCCATATGTATTTTTGTCCCTTTTCAGAAATTATACACAAGGATTGGCTTAAATAAAACACATTCCTTATTTCTCTCCACTTATTAAAGTCTAAAGTGTTCATACAATTTATCTTTCAAACTAGTACTCTTTATTTTGGATGTGGAGGAGCATTATTACTCAAAGACTGTCTAAGGTAAATTGGCAAGTACAATTAACCTTCTTAATACTCATATATTTTTCAACATGTATATCAGTCTTACTACTCCTGAGAAGTTTTCAGTCTCTTGGCATTTAGTTTGTTGTTGTTTTTTTTCTTAGACTACTACTGATTCATAGCAACATATGAAAAGTAAACATCCTAAGACAAAGGGTTGAATTCCAACTCCTCTATTAACTATGTGATCATAAGCAGGCCTTGTAAACACTTTGGGAGTTTGTACTCATTTGTAAATGAAATTATTACTCTCATTTCTTTTTATTCCTATAGTAGGATGGTCTATATATTAAATATATTTCCTCTTTCCATTGATGTGTTCTTGGCCATGTGACTTAGTTTAGCTAATGGAAAGTTAAGAGACATAACATGCCCAGAGACTTTAAGTGTGCATCCGTGGTTTAGCTTGCCTTTCTTTGTACTTCTGAGATCTACTCTGAAGGTAACAAGCCTGAGCAAGTAACCACTTCTTTATCCTGGGTCTCCGAATAAAGACATATGAAACAGACCCATACCTAACTGTAAGCCTGGAGTCAAGTATGAGTCATTCAGAGTCAGGCAAACTCAGGCAAGATCAGAAAACCAAAGCCAACATACAGACTAAAGGTTATAAGAAAAAGGTAGTAGTTATAAGCCACAGAGATTTGAGATTGTTTGTTACATAGCCCTTATCAGCCCAAACTGATCACTATAGCCATGACACATACTTTTATGAGACTCAAATAGTATCTGCATCTAAAAATGATTCTAGAAATTACAAAGCATGGTACAAATATTATTTATGGTTATTGCTACTCACTATTATGAGTTCTTTTTATGTACACATTACTCATTTCTTTATCTGAATTATAAAATATTAGAGAAATAAATTACTATATAAAAATAAACTAATTATGTAAGTTTGTAAAAAATAATTGTTTCAAAAATAAAATAATCATTATATAAGAACTGTATGACTATATTTCTTATATAATTCTTATTTAATTTTATATATTTTATTTACCAAAGTGCCTTATAAGGTGCTTTACACAGAATAGGAACTGAAGAAGTGTTACTCTTGCCACATTTCTTCTATGTAAATTTACTTAGTCAACATCTAAACAAACTAAAACAAACTAATATTTTCATTCCATCTGAATATGCCATGGGTATTTTTGTCTCTTTTCAGTGGCAAAAATATGCTTGCAGCCGGGCTAGGTGGCTCAGCCTGTAATCCCGCGCCTTTGGGAGGCTGAGGTGAGTGGATTGCCCGAGCCCGCGGGTTCGAGACCCACCTGGGCAGCGAGACCTCATCTCTACAATAAAAATCAAAAAATTAGCCGGGCGTGGTGGCGCACGCCTGTAATTCCGGCTACTCGGAAGACTGAGGCAGAAGGATCGCCGGAGCCCAGCAGGTCGAGGCTGCGGTGGCCAGGAGCGGCCACTGCACTCCAGTCTGGGAGACCAAGTAAGACTCCAACTCAAAAAAAATATATATATATGCTTGGGTGTGGACATATACTTAGGTCATTCCACCTAAGTATATTTTGTTTATGTTTTTGTCTTGTACATATTTACTTTTTGACATTTTCATGATGCAGCATAAAATATTATTAAAAGGGTGGATTATCAAATCAAACTGCTGAATTTGGAAACTGCTTAAAACTCATTATCTATGGGACCTTGGGCAAGTTGCTTATACCCTAAAAGCTTTAACTTACTTGTAGACATAATATTAATAATAATACATTCCTCAAGTAAATTAAAATTGACTACAGTAAATCATTGTCACATCAAAAAGCATCCAGTCAGTAGTTGCTTTCATTATATAATTTACATTTTACAGTGTCCTTTCCTCTCCAAAAATTGTAAGCAAAATTTTTACACCACCTTGTCCTTCTCTAGACAAATATAATCCTTCTAAGTAAACAGAAAGGTACACATCCACACACTTATAGAACTCACAGTATTTTTCACAGTTAGGAGTAGAAAAGTTGCTAGAAAATGTGATCTTAAAAATTTTGTTCTCTCTCTACTCTTTGGCTTTGTTCTTGATGTTCCTAGTGGCCCCAAAACATCCCTATTCCTATTTACCTAACTAGTGCTTAACCAATCTTCAGATTTCTTAGAGGACACTGCCCCTGGAGAAGCTTTGCCAGACTGTGAAGTCTAAACTAGGTATCTCTCTTGTAAAAAGCTGCCATAAATTCATAACTGAGGGCATTTAAGGAATTAAAATTGCTTCTGACTTGCCAATTTTTTAAACTATACTATAAGTTATTTGAAGGCACAGACTGTGTTTATCACTTTTTAATAGCACCTAGCTCAGTCTTGGCATGAAGTTCTTAAAGATATAAAATTCAAGAAAAAAAAAAGAAGCAAGATAGGAAGGGAATGAGAAAGAGAGACAGAGAGAGAGAGAGAGAGAGAGAGAGAGAGAGAGAGAGAGAGAGAGAGAGAGAGAAAGGAGGGGGAAGAAGGGAACGAAAATGGTTACTCTTGTTTTTTTCTTCCCAGAAGAGAAAGTTGAAAAAGACAGTTACTACAGTCATGAAAACTCATTATCTCTCCAGATCCATATTTGGTTTGAAATCACATGTCAGTGTGTTCTCTTCCCTTCATCAGCGTAATAGGCTGTTTAAAAACACCAACTCATCATAAAACCTATTTGAGGCAAAATGGAACAAATAGAGTAAGGTGGATTTTCTATTCTTTTCCTCCTTATTCTCCTTCTTGTTCATTTTAGAAAAATGGCTCTGATTCATTTTTTAAAAAGCCTCTAGCAAGAGAAAAATGTAAGGCATTTAAAGAATTTATCATATATGCTTTTGAAAACTAAGAACAAGAAATTTAAAATAATTATTTATTTAAAATACTTGCTTTTGCTTTATTTTTTGGATAGAAATTGGAGATTAAAAGTCTAGGTCTGGTTAATAAGGGGTAAAAAAGATTTTAAAAAGGTTAAAAAGAAGAAAATACAAAGGAAAGAAGAACTAGAATACGTCTTAGAGGAATGTTTCTTCATAGACCAGCTATTTTAATTCTGTACCCTAAATGCCTCCTCTGTGCATGAAGAGAAGAAAGATCAACTTGATTCTAAAGTAGTCTCTAATGCTGAGGAGTAGGACTGGAGTCTGAAGTCTGATGTCATATAATTAAAATTAAAATATGCCCATCAGACAAGCAATTTGCCATCTTTAGTTAAAGAAATAAATTAATTGTTAAGGAATAACATAAATTAATAGGTTTTATTGTTTTTAATTTAAGTAAATGAGTATTAAACAAGACTTTCTTGCTGTCTTTCTTTTCCTTTTTTTTATAACCACCTTCAAAACTTATTCAAAGAGTTCACAGAAGAAGAAGTAGCAAAAGCAACTGAATAAACAAACAAGCAAAACCAAGGAAAAACCAGACAACTCAGCAAGTTTAATTGTCTATATGAATCATAACAATGGATTTATCCAAAAGGTAGAACTATCTAGTATAGTGATCACAAAATACACAGAAAATCTCTACTGTTGTACACTAATTTCTACTATAAAGATAGAGTCAGTTCTCTTCCCACTTACTTCGCTGTTAGATGCCTGGCAAACAGAAGTCTCCCAATAAATGTTAGTGAATGAATAAACAAGATTGAGTAAACAATCTGCTTATTTATCATTAGGGCCAGTGATGTTGCTGAGTCTCCAATTTATATTCAAAGATGAAACCTCTGAAATGAGTGACACTTAATGAAGACAGCTTCACAGAGGAGAGACAGTTCCTGCCTGCTACGTGATTGCTAAGCCACTTGTCCAAACCAATTCAGCAGCAACAAGTGCCAAGTAGATAGGGAAGATGTACAGATGGCTGCCTGGATGTATCACGGGATTGGGCTGCCACCACGGCCCATTGTTATATTTATTGCTGACAATGTAATTAGCTGGCTGACTCCTTGTTTTTAAATTGGTTTCCCTCAATAGACAGCTGCACTGGGGGGTTGTACTAATTATGCCTTTGACAGCCCCATCACGGCTGCGAGACCCTTTGTGAGGTCAACCCTTTCTGCTGTACAGAAACCCATGGTCTTTTAACTCTCCCCAGGGTCTTTTAACACTCTTCCCCTTTCCCAGGAAATACACAGCATATTTTTTTTTCTGAGTACTTCTTTTTTTGACGTATAATGCAATGGGGAAAAGTCATTTTATTGTTTCCTTTACCAGTGAGAATTTTTTAAATACAGACTGAAATACTGCCTTTAATAATCGTTGTGGAAAAAGATTGCAATAATCTCTTTAGATACTACCTAAATTACAAAATTAGAAGTGAAGCTAGAAGTCACATGGGAACATCAAATGCTATTTTAACTCACCTCTGTGTCCAGAAATCAAGTATAAACTTTTATTTCCATGCCACGGAAAGTAATCTCTATTTTTTTATGGTATGATGAGAATTAGTTAATGAATGCTTATGAAAATATTTTACATTAAAGAATGCTTACAGTGAGAATGCCTAATATATCAAGAATAGTCTTATCAGTTAATAACATAAGAACGGATTCATGCCATAGGCAACTATCTTCCTACTGGTCTCATACTCTTCTTTTCTTACCTGGAAAACAGACATTGTACTTCCCTGCCCATATTTCTACCTAACCTGAGTAGCCTCAACTCTATTCCTTAGGATTTAATTTATAAAATCAGGGGAATAAACATAGTAAATCTTCAAAGTTCTATAACTATCTGATTGTTCAGACAAATAAACATTTTAATATATTATACAAGTTAATAAAAATATGTAAATATACAATGTAGGGGGTATGCATTAACTAAAAATGCAAGTAAATCTTGACTTGTTTTTATTATCACAAATATCAGTGTCCATGATTTGACAGTTTGCTTGTGAAAAAGTCCCTTACATTTTCCTTCTTCTGGTTTGCTAATTTTTTTATTCTGTATTCCGAGGCAGACCAACAGATTGCAATGAAATCAGGTTAAACACTGATCTTCCGCTCTGACATTGCATTAACTTTTGTAATAAACATTTTCATATGTCAACCAGCACTGTGCTTACATACTGAGTCCAACAGCCATTTGTCTTGATTCTTTTAGATGCTTTTGAATTCCAGAAGGAATCTTATCTGGAAGACGAGAATCATGCATCTGCCATGCCTTTCAATTTTGTATTTCAGATTAACTGCCTTTTTTCCTCCACATTTTTAAGGCCTTCTAAGAAATTTCCTTCCCACATCACTTGGTAAGTTCCTGCTTTGGCTGTTTTTCTGTAATGAATTCATGTCTTTTCTCCTATTTTTCCTATGCTGTCCTTGCTATCTGGAGTCAGGATTCTGGGCTCTGACCTCCCTACTTGTCTGGTGTGTGAGAATTGAAGGTAGACACTCAGACCTCAAATACTCTAGATTTTGAAGACAGCTTTGGCTGGGATGAGGGCAGGATTGGGGTGAAATTAGGCACTATTTTTTTTTTCTACTTACGGTCTTCTGGAAATTATTTCTGTTTAAGTTCAGGGACTGATTTAAAATATGAATAAATAAGTGCAACTGCAGATTCCTGATTAAATTCTTTATTTTTGAATGTTATGAAGAATATGTGTTTAGGAATTACCCTTCATATCTGCAAATAAAGTCAATGCTGCTTGTTTCACTGATGCTATAGGCAGAAGCTGACTACGAAAGCAAAAGGCTGAGGAGAAATTATTCAATGCAGATAAGGCAGAGTTTTCATTTCTGAATGATTCTCTTTCTTTTTCTCTTTCTGAATGCCAAAGAAACACATAAAGTGTGGAACTAGATCTCTAAAGGACAGTTAATATCTCATTCCTGGAGATATGGTTTAAAATGAATGGGTCATAAGCAATGGTCAGGTCAAAAAATTTACTCCAATTTTTCCTTATTTTAGTGAGAAAGGAGATCTGCAAATTCATACACCTGGCAAAACATTCCATCCAGACCCATTGAATCAGCTCAAGCAATGACAAGTCAGAGTAGCAATAATGAAAGATTCATTTAACTAACTCCCGTCATTTGCTAAGAGGGTATTTATACCAGGAACTGTACTTGGCTCTTAACATAAAATACCTACTTGTGTGATCCTTATAATAGCTCTGTGAGGTACATGTTATTATTCGTATTTTGTAAACAGAAAAGAAGAATTACATACCTTGTCCAAGGTCACACATTTACCATATTTACCAGAACAATCCTAATGAAGAACAGTTACACCAGTGGAGAACAGTAGAGAATGGAGATGCAGACACGATGGGAGTCTAGTACTGAATCTCATGGAGGCAGAGGTTGTCTCTTCCAGATAAGTCTTGCTCTTGCCTTCATAGACCTATATCAATACATACAATGCATTTTTTTTTTAGGTCTGTGGTTTGGGAGCTTCAAAAATTGATTTTTAAATATTAGCCGTTTCATTTTACTAGCTTTCCTTTAACAAGTTATTGAATATTTTAAGCTAATTTTTAGCTTAAATGGGAATAAAATTACTCCTTAAACTGTGAAATTTTAAAAGTATAAAAAACTCAAAGGGCTTTAGAACATTCCTTTGCACATAGGAGGCACTCAGAAAATGTTTTTTTTATTGATCACCTGCTTGTTGCATTTCAATCTTGTCCAATGTCTCATGGCCTGCTCTATGACAGAGACTATATAGTATCCACTATCATGTCCCCAGACAAAATGCTTAGCATGTACTTGGTATTCAATGCTTACCACATGGCTGGTGCTCAATGACTTGAAATGATTAAAAGACATTGAAAATTACCTTATTTGAAATTTTCAGAGCTGTTGTAAAACTTTGGTTTTAAGATACATATTGATTTTGAAAATTATGCATTGTTTCCTATATACTATGGTTGGCCGCTTGCACTTTCTAGAGTAAGACATTTTCCTGCTTTCTTCGAATCTCAGGGTAAGACATTAGAGCACTTCATAAAATTACATAGGCATATCTGACAAAGGCCATACTCTGTCTTTCCACAGAAGTATAAAACTGCATTATAAAGAATTACCTTTCAAACTTTCATCTTCTTCACTCAAATATAAAGTAAAAGATGTCTAAGAATATATTTTGTTTAACTAACATAAATATGTTAGCTAAGTATTTATCTTAAATGTCCTTTTTTCCCCTCAGCTCCAGCATGTTGATTCTTATAATGGACTGTTTATCAGTTTCACATGCTAGTCAACTATTTCTTACACATATATTTCAGTTATCTATTGCTGCATAGCAACTCAATCCTCAATCCTTCACCATCTGTGAGTTGGTTGGACTCAGTTGGATGGTTTTTCTGCTTCAAATGATGTCAACTAGGGCTGCAATCATCTGGAGTCTGGGCTGGGCTACAACATCCAAGGTGGTTGCCTCACATGACTGGAAACTGATGCTAGCTGTTCACTGAAAACTGCTAGTGAGCAGGTCTCCTAAGTTTTCCTCCATATGACCTCTCATGTGGCTGGTTTTTGAGAGAGAGTACCTTAAAAATGAATATTTCAAGAGAAAGAAGCTGAAGCTGAAAGTCTTTTAAGGCTTTCTTTTTGCTGCATTCAATTGCTCAAAGGCCAGTCCCATGATTCCAAAAAGAAGAAATAAATACTTCTCCTGATGTGATACGCATTTTATGGATAGGAAGAATTGTTAGGCCATTTACAAGACTGATTATTAAAAATAAATAGTTAGCCTATAGTGTTTTCTTCACAAATGATTCTCTTCTCCATTCTACGTTTATACATTTTCCTTCTAAATGTGAGAATTTAAAATCAACGATTTATTTCTCAGCACTAACCTAAATACATAAGTTGGTTGTGTTTAGCCTTTGTATTTGATAACTATATGGTACTGAAAATCTGATTTCCTTTTTTTTTTTTTTTTTTTTGAGTTGGAGTCTCACTCTGTCGCCCAGACTGGAGTGCAGTGGCCACTTCCGGCCACTACAGCCTCGACCTGTGCTGGTCTCCAGCTATCCTTCTGCCTCAGCCTTCCGAGTAGCCGGAATTACAGGCGCACGCTACCATGCCTGGCTGATTTTTTGATTAATTGTAGAGATGAGGTCTTGCTGCCCAGGTAGGTCTCGAACCCGTGGGCTCAGGCAATCCACTCACCTCAACCTGATTTCCTTATAGACATTTTTTTAAAAAATCATGGAGTGGGTGCTGTGGCTCACACCTGTAATCCCAGCACGTTGGGAAGCTGAGACCAGAGGATTGCTTGAGCTCAGGTGTTCATTACTAGCCTAAGCAACATAGCAATACCTTGACTCAACAAAAAAAAGTCAGCCCTGGTGGTGCATGCCTGCAGTCCCAGCTGCTCTGGAGACTGAGGCAAAAGGATCACCTGAGCCCAGGAGGTTGAGGCTGTGGTGAACCAGGACCATGCCATTGCACCTCAGCATGGGCAACAGAGTGAGACCTTGATCTAAAGGTAAAAATAAAAATAAAAATAAATAAATAAAATTTCACATTGTAGAATTTTGAGCTTTAACTCTTTCTCTATTCTCTGCATTGTAATTGGAGAAAGGCACTCAGACCTAAAATATACCAAATGGAACTGTGGGGGAAGTGAGTGGTGAAATAAAATTCTCTTGTAAATCTTATCTTTTCCTTTCTGTTCATACATTTTATGCTCTCAAAAAATAGATTTAAAATGCTTTATGACATTGCTAATATATTCTTAACTTCAAATATAAATACTAAAAACCTAACAAATTCAGCTAAGTAAAATAATTTTATGCCTCATTAGTGAGGAGTACATCCTGTGTATCCCTCTTTTTTTTTCTTTTTATTTGTTTGCAAGAGAGTACTTAATAAGAGTCAGGGCAACCCTTATATGGACTTCACTGGAGTAATCAGTAAATAAGATGCATAATACGTATTACAATATACTCAGGTAAAATTATTCTGAAAGAGCTGGGCACAGTAACTCATACCTGGAATTCCAGCACTTTGTGAGGCAGAGGTGAGAGAATTGCCTGAGCCCAGGGGTTTGTGACCAGCCTGAGCAACATGGCGAGATCTCATTGCCACAATAAATTACAAAAATTAGCCAGGCATGGTAGCGTCCCTGTAGCTCCAGAGTGGAAGGCCTGTGGTTCTCAACTTGGAAGGCTGAGGCAGAATGATTGCCTGAGCCCAGCAGGTCGAGGCTGTGGTGGCATTCCAGCCTGGACGACAGTCTCTGAATAAAACAAATAAAGAAATAGGAAAGAACATATCTCTACCTTCTATAGGAAGAAAGATATCATTTCCACAGAAAAATAAAGGCACTCTCTAAAGACTGGAAACCACTGGGAGAGGAGAACATGTATTTTTCCTGATCAGAGCTAAAGATTCCAGCATGGAGAATGGCCTTAAATGGGCTCCCCTGTCTAAAGGTATGTAAAAACAAATATTATGACTGTGAATTTGACCTGATCATGGGTGAATTTAAGATAAATTAAGATGAGCTATTATTGATGTATCTCTTTGGAAAATTTGTTGGATTTCTATGGTATTATTTAATTAAATAATCAGACAGTAGGATATTGGGTTCTTAATGGTAGATATACTTAGCACATAGTTTTTATATTGTATAAATTCTTTTGTGCTTTTTCTTGTTATCAGGTAAATTGTGCCTGGATAGTATTTAAATGGGAAATTGTGTTAGTGTAATTGAAGGAACATTATGTCTGTTACTAGACAATAGAGGTAATAATTAGGATTTTGTTGTAAGTGGATAAGAAGGAAATTAATGTTATTTTTGTTTTCAGGCATATAAAAAGTAAAACAGTGTTATGGTAAATACATATTACTCAGCAGTGATTTCTTACCTGCTGCAAAGAGGAGGACTTAAAAGGAGCTCAAAGATGTAACCCAGGAAATAAGAATATAGTGAAAGGCAAGAGGTTGATGTGATGAAACTGATCATCAAATGATAAAAGTTATCACTCAACATTTGCCATTACTAGAGTATTTAAATAGAGATATGGTGCTATTGGCATAAGCCAATATAACACTGTAATTAAGATCACTAGATCTGAAGTAAGACTAGCAAATCATTTACTAACTTTTAATATTTCTTTGAATATGTATAAGATTAAGATAAAAATAGTGCTTACTTCATATTGTACATAATATGATGTAAGGTGCATGAAGAAAAATTACCAAGATGTTTACACTTTTAGTAAGAATTATAGAAACATAAATGATTTGGGGTAACATGTAGTTTTTTGCTTTGTTTTGTTTTGTTTTGAGTTGGAGTCTCACTCTGTCGCCCAGGCTAGAGTGCAGTGGTGCACTCACGGCCACCCCAGGGTCTACCTGCTGGACTCTGGCAATCTTTCCATCTCAGCCTTCCAAGAAGCCAGAACAACAGGTGTGCACTACCACTCCCAGCTAACATACAGATTTTTAACATAAGACAATATATTCAAAGAAGCTAGAAAGGGAGGAGAAACAAGCCCTTTAAAGGAATAAGGATGAAAATTTTAGCAAAATCTTTTCAGAATCACAAAAGCAAGAAGAGAGTAGAATGACATAAAGTACTGAACAAAATCACCAACCTGTCATCACACAACCTCTCGAAGTTGAAACAAGACGACATTGAGACACTAAACAGACCAATAATAACCCAGGTTATTGGTTTATGAAAATTACCTCCAAAAAAAAAAGCTTTGGACCGGATGGCTTCCCAGCAGAATTCTACAAAACGTACAAGGAGGAGCTGTTATCAATCCTTTTGAAAGGATTCCAGGAAATTGAGAAAGATGGAATACTCACCAAATTTTACAAAGCTAACAAGGTAATATCACACTGATATGCAAACCGGATAAAGACCCAATAAAAAAGAGAACTACAGGCCAACAGGGTAAAGACCCAATAAAAAAAGAGAACTACAGGCCAATATCCCTTATAAACATAGATGCAAAAATCCTCAGCAAGATTCTAGTAAATCAGATCCAAAAACAGAACTCAAAAATTATCCACCATGACCAAGTAGTCTTCATCCCCAGGATGCAGGACTGGTTCAACATTTGCAAGACCATGAATATAATTAAATACATCAACAGATGTAAAAATAAGAACCACATGATTATATCATTAGATGCAAAAAAAACTTTTGATAAAATCCAGCATTCCTTCTTGATAAAAACTTTCAAACACCACATAGGTATAGAAGGAACATACCTCAAAATAGTAAGTGCCATCTATGATAAACCCACAGCTAACATATTGCTAAATGGACAGAAACAGAAAACATTTCCCCCGAAAACTAGAACAAGACAAACCTGCCCACTCTCACCCCTCTTGTTCAATATTCTGTTGGACAAGGCAATTGGACGATAAAAAGAAATCTGGGGTATCCAAATAGGAAAAAAGAGGTCAAGTTATCCCTCTTTGTTGATAATATGATCCTATACCTTGAAAATCCAAGAGAATCTGTCAAAAACCTCCTTGCGCTGATAAAGGACTTTGGCAAAGTCTCAGGGTACAAAATAAATGTGTGAAAGACTGTCGCATCCTGTGCACCAACAACAAGCAGGCAGAGACTCAAATTAAAAGCACAATCCTATTCACAATAACCACGAAAAAAATGAAATACCTCGGCATCTTCCTAACCAGAGAAGAGAAAACCCTTTACAATGAGAACTACAAAACACTGCTCAAAGAAAATCAAGAAGACACAAACAAATGGAAAAATATTCCATGCTCATGGATAGGAAGAATCAATATGGTTAAAATGTCCATCCTACCAAAGGCAATCTACAGATTCAATGTAATACCCATCAAGTTACCAACATCATTCTTCTCAGACCTGGAAATGACAATACAGAAATTCATATGGAAACATAAATGATCATGAATAGCCAAAACAATCCTTGGCAAAAGAAACAAAACAGGAAGTATTACACTTCCAGACTTCAAACTTCACTGTAAGGCTACAGTAATCAAAACAGCCTGGTATTGGTGCGAGAACAGGCATGTAGACCAATGGAACAAGATAGAGATTCCAGAAGCAAAGCCTCAATTTCTCAACCAACTCATCTTTGACAAAGCCTCCAACAAAAACCACTGAGGAGAGGAGAACCTATTCAGTAAATGGTGCTGGGGAAACTGGCTGACCACATGCAGAAGATTGACACAGGACCCCTACCTATCTCCACACACAAAAATTAACTTTAAACCGGGCTCGGTGGCTCAGCCTGTAATCCCGCGCCTTTGGGAGGCTGAGATGCGTGAATTGCCTAAGCCCGTGGGTTCGAGACCCGCCTGGGTAACTTGGCGAGCCCTCATCTCTACAATTAAAAAAAAAAAAAAAAAGCCAGGTGTGGTAGCGCGCGCCTGTAGTTCCAGCTACTCGGAAGGCTGAGGCGGAAGGATCGCTGGAGCACAGCAGAACGAAGCTGCGGTGGCCAGGAGTGGCCACTGCACTCCAGTCTGGACGACCGAGTGAGACTCCAACTCAAAAAAAAAAAAAAAATAATAACTCTAAATGGATCAAAGACCTAACATAAAACCTCAAACTATAATAATCTTAGAAAATGCAGGAGACACCCTTATGGAAATTGGAATTGGAAACCAATTCTTATTCAAAACCCTAAACGGTCATACCCTAAGTAATAAGATAGACTAGTGGGACCTCATCAAACTAATGAGTTTCTGCAAAGCAAAAGAAACCATCAAGAGAGCGGAGCTAGCCGGGCTCGGTGGCTCAGCTCGGTGGCTCAGGCTGAGGTGAGTGGATTGCCTGAGCCCGCGGGTTCGAGACCCGCCTGGGCAGCGAGACCTCATCTCTACAGTAAATCAAAAAATCAGCCGGGCATGGTAGCGTATGCCTGTAATTCCTGCTACTGGGAAGGTTGAGGTGGAAGGATCGCCGGAGCCCAGCAGGCGAGGCTGCGGTGGCCGGGAGCGGCCACTGCACTCCAGTCTGGGCGACCGAGTGAGACTCCAACTCAAAAAAAAAAAAAAAAAAAAGAGAGAGAGCAGGGCGACAGCCCACAGAATGGGAAAAAATATTTGCCAACTGTATATCTGACAAAGGCCTAACATGTCGGATCTACAAGGAACTCAAACGCGCTGAAAGGAAAAAAACAAACAGCCCCATTAAAAAGTGGGCAAAAGACACGAATAGACCTTCTCAAAAGAAAATATATGGGCAGCCAACAGACACATGAAAACATGCTCAGCCTCACTCATCATCAGAGAAATGCAAATCAAAACCACAATGAGATACCACCTAACCCCAGTAGGAATGACCATCATTAATAAAACAAACAACAGCAGATGCTGGCGAGGATGCGAAGAAAAAGGAACTCTTCTACACAGCTGGTGTGAATGCAAAGTAGTGCAACCTCTTTGGAAGACAGTGTGGGGGTTTCTGAAAGAAATAGAAATTGACCTTCCATATGATCCAGCAAATCCCCTAATGGGAATATACCCGGAGGTACTCAAATCATTTTACAAAAAAGATACCTGCACAAGTATGTTTGTTGCAGCTCTATTCACAATAGCAAAAACACGGAACCAACCATGTTGCCCATTGAAGCTAGACTGCATTAAAAAATGTGGTACATATACACCATGGAATATTATGCAGCCATAAAGAAGGACAGACATATGGACTTCATAGCAACTTGGATGGATTTAGAATCGATCATACTCAGTGATCTATCACAGAAACAAAGAAGGCAGTACCATATGTTCTCATTCATAAGTGGACCTTGAACAATTATAATACTATAAGAAAGCAGTGGTGGGAAACTGTCAGGAGAAGGGGGTTGGTACTGGCCGTTGAGGGAAACTGCTAGGGGAAGGAGGGGCATGCCTCATCAACAAGATATCTGCATAATAAACATTTGTATACCTAACCCTGAATGGTACCCCATATCTTTATTTAAAAAATCACCAACCTAAAATTCTATATTCAGTAAAATTAGACACATGCATTGCAAGATATATTGAAAGATGTTCAGAAGAAGAAAAAGGATGTAAGACAGAATCTCAGATTTACACAAAGAAAGGAATATCACATTTTAGACTATAAAACACATCTTAGCAAGTTCAAGAAAATATAGATCATACCAAGTATCTTTTCTGACCAAAATGGTATACAACTGGAAATCAACAAGAGAAAAACTTCAGAAACTTTACAAATACATGACAAAAACAGCATGCTTCTAAGTTACAAAAGGGTCAAGGAAGAAATTAAAAGGAAAATTAAAAATTTTACTGGGACACATCATACCAAAACCTATGGGAAACAGCAAAAACAGTTTTCAGAGGGAAGTTTATAGCAATAAACACCTGCATCAAAAAAAAAAAAAAAAAAAAAAGATTGATATAAACAACCTAAAGATATACCTTAAGGAACTAGAAAAACAAGAACAAACTAAACCCAAAATCTGTAGAAGAAAGGAAATAATAAAGCTCAGAGAACAAATAACTATAAAAGCCAACAAAACAAAAAACCTACACAATTCAAAAAAATCAGTAAAATGGAGTGTAAGTTTTTGGAAAAGAGATGGAAAAGGAGACATGACAACTGATACCACAGAAATACAAATGGTTATAAGAAACAATTATGAACAACTAGACACAAACAAATTTGATAACATAGAAGAAATGGATAAATTCCTGTATACATCTAACCTACTAACATCAAATTATGAAGAAATAGAAAATCTAAACAGAGCAATAATGAGTTAGGAAGTTTAATTAGTAATAAGTAGTTTTCTTTTTAAAAAGTCTAAGAAATGATGACTTCACTGTTCTATCAAACATTTAAAGAAGAACAAATGCCAATATTCCTCAAACTACTCCAGTAAAGAGGAGGAGGGAGTATTTCCAAAGTTAATTTATGAGGCTCTGGTTCCAAAACTGAACCAGGACACAACAGAAAAAGAAACAGGTCAATATCTCTGATGAACATAGGTGCAAAAATTCTTATTAAAAAAATTATTTACTGTGGTCTAGTAGAACTCATTCCAGAGATGCAAGTACAGTTTAGCATATGCATAACAAGGCAGAGATGCCCACTTTTACCACTTCTATTTATCAAAGTACTTCCAGTTCTAGCCAGAGCAACTAAGCCAGATAAATAAATGAAAGGTTTACAAATTGTAAAGAAGTATACAAATTGTTTCTGTTTTCAGATAACATGATTTTACACATAAAAACCCTAAAGACTCTACCAAAATCTATTAAAACTAATAAACAAATTCAGTAAAGTGGCAGAATAGAAAATCACATACACAAATGAACAGAATTTGTAAATATTAATAGTGACCTCCATGCATTAAAAAGAAATCAATTACATTTGTAATAGCTACCAAAAGAGTTAAAAGGTATCCAGGGGTAAACTCAAGGAGGTGAAAGATGTCTACACTGAAAACAATAAAGTGCAGATAAAAGAAATAGAGGTGGACACAAATAAATAAAAAATTATATTCTATGCTTATAAATTAGAATAATTAATATTATTAAATATCTCTATAACCCATAGTAATCTACAGATTTAATTCAATCCTTATCAGTCATTCTTTACAGAAATAGAAATTATCAGTCATTCTTCACAAAAATAGAGAAAATAATTATAAAATTCACATGGGGCCACAAAAAACCAGAGTAGCTAAAACAGTCCTGAACAAAAATAATAAAGTTGGAAGCATCACACTAACTGACTTCAAAATATACTGCAAAGTTATAGTAATCAAAACAGTATGGTGTTGACATAAAAACTCATACACAGGTCAACAAAACAAAAAAGAGAACACAGAAATAAATTCATACACCTATAACCAACTGATTTTCAACGAAAGTGCCAATAATACACATAGGTAAAGAGAGTCTCCAATAAATGGTGCTGGAAAATTGAATATCAACATGAAGAAGAATGAGACTAGACTCTTACTTATTAACATATACAAAAATCAACACAATATGAATTAAAAATGGAAATTTAAAACTCAAAACTGACCAGGGATGGTGTCTCATGCCTATAATCCCAGCACTTTGGGAGGCTGAGGCAGGAGAATTTCTTGGGCCCAGGAGTCTAAGACCAGCCTGGGCAACATAATGAGACCTTATCTCTACGCTATAGTTTTAAATCAAAAGTAAAAAGAAAATACAAAATGTAACTCTAAACTAAAGAAAACAAAACCTTTATGGCATTGTTCTATTCAAAGAGTTTTAAAAATAGGATCACAAAGCACAGGAAACAAAGGCAAAAATAGACAAATCATACTCTATTAAACTCAAAAGCTTTTGCACAGCAAACTAGTCAACAGACTAAAGAGACAACCTACAGAATGACAGAAATTATTAGCAAACTCTACACCTGACAAGAGGTTAATATCCAGAATATACAAGGAACTTAGTATAGTAAATAAATAAATGTTAAAAAAAATTGAGTGAACAACCTTAATAAACATTTTTCAAAGTAAGATATAAAAATGATCAACCGGTATATATAAAATGCTCAACATCACTATTCATCAGGGAAATACAAATCAAAACCACAATGAGATACTATACCATCTCACTCCAGTTAGAATGGCTATTATCAAACAGACCAAAGAAAACAAATGTTAATTAAAACATGGAGAAAAAGTAACACTTACACTGTTGAGGATTGTAAACTAGTATGGCCATTAGGGAAAACAGTATGCAGATTTCTCAAAAAAATTAAAAATAGAACTACCTACCATATGATCCAGCAATAGTATGTGTCCAAAGGAAAGGAAATCAGTATATCAAAAAGATATCTGCACTCCAATGCCTACTGCAGCAGCACTATTTACAACAGCAAAGTTATGGAATTAACTAAGTCTTTAACAACAGACAAATTGATTTAAAAATTTTGGCATATACACAGTGGGATATTATCCAGCCATAAAAAAATTAAATCCTATCACTTATGCCAACGTGGATAAACCTAGAGGATATCATGTTAAGTGAAATAAACCAGACACATAAAGACAGAAACTGCATGATTTCACTCATATGTGGAATTAAAACAAAATTGATATCATAGAGGCAGAGAGTAAGACAGTGGTTACCAGAAGAGGAGAGGGAGTAGAGACAAAAGGATGGGGAAAGTCTGGTCAATTAGTACAAAGTTTCAACTAAATAGGAAGAATACGTTAGAATGTTCTTTTGCACAGTAGGGTAACTATGGTTAACAGTAAAATATTATCTATCATAAAATAATTAGAAGAGAAGTTTTGAAATTTCTCATCACAAAAAGGTAATAAAACATAAGGTGATGGCCACACTAACTACCTTGATCGGATCATTACACAAAATAGGTATATATCAAAACAGCAATTGTATCTCTTAAATATGTATAATTATGATGTCAAAATAAAAAATTTTAAACCTTTAAAAACTAATAATAGCAACAATATATTGGATACATATAGCATGTGAATAAGTGAAATCAATGACAGTAAAGTTGTTACAAAAAACATTTCAATGTAAACACTCATATAAATTAAAAGTAGAAGAATGAAGCATGAGATATACGAACACATCAAAAGAAAGTTAAAGTAGCTTTGTTAACTTAAGACAAAAGAAGATTTCAGGACAGGGAAAATTATTGCAGATAAGAAAAGCACTACAGAATGATAAAAAGATCAATTATCCATGAAGATGTAACAATCTTTAATGTGTATGTACCTAATAACAGAGCATCAAAATATATGAGGGAAAAACTGCTAGAATTGAAAAAAGAAATAGCAAATCCACTATTATAGCTGGAAACTTCATCACTTCCTTCAGTAATTGATAGATGAATTAGGCAGAAAATCAATAAGGATACAGTTGTTTTGAACAGCACTAGCAATCAATGTAATCTAATTGACATTTATGGAATACTTCCCCGAACAAGAGCAGAATATGCATTTTTCTCAAATTCGCATGAAATGTTCATCAGATTAAGTCACATTTTTGGCCATGAAATACACTTTGACACATTTAAAGAAATAAAAATTTATAAAAAGTATGTCCTCAAATGACAATAACATTAAAATATAAATCAACAAGATAATTCTCAAATATAAGTAAAAAAAAAAAAAAAACCTTCTAAATAACACATGTCAATGAAGAAGCCTCAAAAGATAAAAGCAAATATTCTGAACAAGGTGAGATTAAAAAATACATCTTAGCAGAATTTGTGGAATTCACTAAAAGCAATTCTTAGAGGGAAGTTCACAGTTATAGCACAAGTGCATATATGAAAAAGAATAAAGATCTATAAACTTCCACTTTTAGAAATTAAAAAAGAAAAGATATTTGGGCTAAGGCAAGCAGAAGAAAAAAAACCAATAAAAACTTAAACAGAAAATATTAAAATTTAAAAATAAAAACAACAAAATCAACGAACTTAGTATTTGATTCTTTGAAAATATTATTAACATTGATAAAAACTCTAGCCAGTTTAACCAAGAGAAAATGAAAGAACAGTCAAATTATAAATATCAGAAAGTAAAAAGAAGTCATCCTTACTGATTCCATGGACGATGAGAGGATGACAAAGGAATACTATGGACAATTCTATGTCCATGAATACTCATGAAAGACATAATTACCAAAACTCACACTAGAAGAAACAATGTAAATATTTCTATATCTATTAAAACTGAATAATTAACTGATAACCTTTCAAAAAAAGGAAACACCAGTTCCAGATGGTTTCACTGGTTAATTCTGCTAAACATTGAAAAAAATGATGCCAATTGTTTACAAACTTTTCAATAGAGGATAAACATTCTCCAGTCATTTTATGAGGCCAATATTAGCATATTTCCAAACCAGATAAAGACATTACAAGGAAAAAAGACTACAGATCAATATACTTCATGAATTTAGATGCAAAATATTCAACAAAATATTAGCAAATTGAATCCAACAATGTATAAAAAGAATCATATACCACATTTGTCTTTGTCCATTTTGTGCTGCTATAGGAGAATATCACAGACAGGGTAATTTATAATAAACAGCAATGTATTGCCTCACCATTCCGGAAGCTCGGAAGTCCAATATCAAAAAAAATGTGTTGATATCTGGTGAGCACCCTCCTCCTGAATCACTACAGGGCAAAAGATGAGAGAGTGAAAGAGAGAGCACCTGCTGCTGAAATCTATTTTATTAACCCCCCCATAAGGATGGGTCCCTTATGGCTTAACCACCTTTAAAGGTCCTACCTTTCAATACCATTATATTGGCAATTAAATTTCAACATGAGTTTTGGAAAAGTGGGATATAGTCAAGGTATGCATGACTGGTTCAATATTCAGAAAAAATCAGTAGTATCCATCACATCAACAGTCTTAAGAAGATAAGTCATATAATTATGTTAAATGTTGCAGAAAAAGCATTTGGCAAAATACAACTCCCAATAATAATAAAAGTTTTCAGCCAACTGGAAACAGAGGGAACTTCCTCATTTTGATAAAGAATATCTATTGAAAAACTAACATTATACTTGATGAGAAACTGAAAGTTTTTTTCCCCTGAGATCAGATATAGGACAATGATGTCCTTTCTTATTATCCTATTTAATATCATAGTGAAAGTCCTAGCTAGTGCAATAAGATAAATAAATGAAATAAAGATATACAGATTGGGAATGAAGAAATAAGACCATCTTTATTCATAGATTACATGATTGTCTATGAAAAAACCCCAAAGAATCAACAAAAAATTCATGTTTTCAGAAGTGCTCATAGAAACGTCACAAGACACAAGATCAATGAATAAAAATCAACTGCTTTCCTATATACCAACAATGAACATTTGAAATTATATATGAAAGAAAGTGCTAATTACTAATATCATAAACACACAGGTATATTTCTTCTACAGATTTTATTTTGATATATAACATACTATAAACAGCTTTGGTCCAAGAAATGAAAATATTCGGAAAAAATTCAATTAAAAAACAGTAATTTTAAGCCGGGCTTGGTGGCTCAGCCTGTAATCCCGCGCCTTTGGGAGGCTGAGGTGAGTGGATTGCCTGAGCCCGAGGGTTCAAGACCCGCCTGGGCAGCAAGACCTCATCTCTACAATAAATCAAAAAATCAGCCGGGCATGGTAGCGCATGCCTGTAATTCCGGCTACTCGGAAGGCTGAGGCGGAAGGATCGCCGGAGCCCAGCAGGCGAGGCTGCAGTGGCCGGGAGTGGCCACTGCACTCCAGTCTGGGCGACAGAGTGAGACTCCAACTCAAAAAAAAAAAAAAAAAAAAAAACCTATTTTTGTCTGGGCACAGTGGCTCGCATTTGTATTCTCAGCAATTTGGGAGACCAAGTCAGGTGGACTGCTTGACCCCAAGAGTTCAAGGCCATCCTGGGAAAAAATAGCAAAACCCCATCTCTACAAAAAATCTAAATAATAATAATAACAGAAAAAAATTCTGGGAGTTGTGGCATGCTCCAGTAGTGCTAGCTATTTGGGATGCTAAAGTAGAAGAATCACCTGAGCCCAGGAGGCTGAGGCTGCTGTGAGCTGTGATCTTCATGATCATGCCACTGCACTCCAACCTGGGTGACAGAATTAGACTCCGACAAAAAAAGGGAAAAAAGGAAGAAAGAAATAGAAAATCTAAATAGCCCAGCATTTCTTCAACAAATTCAAACTGGAAGAAAAACGTATCAACGATTTCAAAGAAATTAAGATCCAGACAACTTTATAGTTATTTCTTTCAAGCAGTTTAAAAGAAACAATAACCATCCAGACAAGCTAGTTTAAAGAACATAAGTAAGTTCCCTAATTATTTGTTAAGACTAATGAAATCTTCATACTAAAACTTGACTGGTTCACTATAAGAAAAGAAATTTACAAGCCAATATATTTTTATAAAACAATGCAACATTTTAAAAACTATGAACAAATCAAATTTAAATATATATTTTTATAAACTATATTATAACAACAAACTTGGACATTTCAAAAAGTAAAATTGCTTTAATATTATAAAATTAAACTAATTCACCACATTAGCAGAATAAAAAGAACAAATTGTATGATGATGTCAAAAAATGCAGGAGAAGCATTTGAAATGACCCATAATTAAAAATGTTTTAGAAATTATGATCAGAAGAAAACGTCCTTATCTGATACAAGATATCTATAACATAACATCTACAGTAAACATTATATAACTGATGCTGCTATAGTACGAAAAGTTTTCACCAGGGGACTGGAAATGAGATAAGGGAGTACTCTATTAATACTTGTGTTCATCATCATATTGGTGGTTCCTACAAGCAGAACAAGGCGAAACCAAAACAGAGAAAAAGGAAAGATGAGATGAGGAAAACAAGAGAGAGGAAGAAGAGAAACAAGAAAAAGGAAAATGAGGAGTGGGGAAGAGAAGAAGTTGAGGAAAAGCGGAATTAATGAAAGAGAGAAGGAGGGAGGAAGGGAGGGAAGGAAAGAGGTAGGGAGGGAAGGATGAGATGAAGGAAGGAAGGATAAGTGAGGAATAAAGAAATAAAAGTATCATTTTTCACAGTTTACATGTTTATACATAAAAACTTAAAATTATGTTATTAAATGCAATGAGACTTAAGCAATGTTTTTACACAGAGGGAAAATATAAAAAGGCAAGGGAGTTTATTTGTACCAATGACAAAAATAAATAAAAAAGAAAAGAAAACTAAAGTGTTTAAAATAGCATAACGAACACCTAGAAAACATAATAAAATATGTAAAATTTCTCAAACATAAATTCATAAATTAATGTGAAAATCTTTAAAGAGACGTTAAAAACTGAGAGGTTACCTATATGCCAAGTTTTTAGATTGGAAAACCTAGTATTTATAGATTTAAGTTTTCTGTAAATTGATTTTTCTATTCAATGCAGTTCCTGTACAAATTCCCAGTATTTCGTTTTGCTTTTTTTTTGTAAAAATGGACAATCAGATTTTAATATGAATGGAAATGCAAAAAGTCACAAATAGCCAAAACAATTTTGAGAAAGAAAAGAGTTTGAATACTTGTTCCATAAACTAGAAGAGTGTGTGGTATTAGCAATTGGATTAAAAAAAAAAATCAAAGAAGCAAAATAGTATCCAGTAACAAATTCTCACTTAACAGTTGACTTAGGACTAAGATGACACAATGCTGTAGAGAAAAGAGGGCTTTAAAAAAATAATTGATAACATATTCAGAAGAAAAAATGGTTCTTTTTTTTAATTAATCAGTATTTTTTATTATCGTTTTGTGGGGTACAGTTAAGGGTCAGGTGTACAGGTACGTTTCATTCAGGCACCCTATTGATAAGAGGTGTTTTCCCAGTCCCAGATAGATATTAACTACTGTTAATCCCATCCCCCTCTCCCCCCCATAATTTCCCAGTACCATCAGTCATTTTCTTATAGTATTACATTGGATGATCAAGGTCCATTATATGAGTGAGAACATGTGATATTCTGATCTTTGTTTCTGTGAGAGGTCACTCAGTATTATAGACTCTAGTTCCATCCAGGTTGCTGCGAAATTCATGATTTTGTTCTTTTTCATGGCTGCGTAGCATTCCATCGTGTATATGTACCACATTTTTTTAATCCAGTCCTCTTTTGTTGGGCAGCATGGTTGTTTCCAGGTTCTTGCTATTGTGAACAACGCTGCGATAAACATAAAATGGTTCTTAACACACAGGTTACACCACACACACAAATAGCTTCCAGATGGATTATAGGTCAACATTTACATGAGAGAAAATATGCTTTTGGAAGATAACATAACAGAATACCTTCATAATTTGGTAGCAGTCAAAAGTTTCTTTAACAGAACACAATTTTTTTCATTAGAAAAATATTGATAGATTGGAATATATTAAAATGTAGTTACATAAAACTATAAAAATTACATTAAATATAGACAAACTACATTAAAATTTTTAAAGACCTTCTGTTCATGTAAGACACTATTCATTCAAAAGAAGATGAATGGGGAAAGAAAGTGGCTGCAATACATATAACAGACAAATGATTGTTTCATATGTATGTATATGCATATATATATGACACTCTTACAAGGTAATTTTTAAAAAGACAGACAATACAATTTTAAAAACGAGCAAGACTTGAAAAGATATTTCCCTAAATAGACATTCAAATGACTATTAAATACATGAGAAGGTGTTATGCTTTATTAGTCACTGGGAGAATGTAATTTATAACCACAATGTGTTGATATTATTCTGTTGTTGATGTAGGTGGTCATTACAAATGTGTTTATTTTGTGAAAATTTATTAAAATGCATTTATGATTTGTGCACTTTGTATGAATATCATACTTCAAAGAAATGTTAGGTTATATAAGGCATAAGTGAGTATGGGAATTAGACGACTTTGGTAGAGATGGAAGTAAGAAGCTGATGGTATTTTCATATTTTCCACACTATTTTCTTTTTCTTTTTTTGTTTTTTTTTTGAGTCGGAGTCTCACTCTGTCACCCAGACTGGAGTGCAGTGGCCGCTCCCGACCACCGCAGCCTTGACGTGCTGGGCTCCGGCGATCCTTCCGCCTCAGCCTTCCAAGTAGCGGGAATTACAGGCATGCGCTAACACGCCCGGCTGATTTTTTGATTTATTGTAGAGATGAGGTCTCGCTGCCCAGGAGGGTCTTGAACCTGCGGGCTCAGGCAATCCACTCACCTCAGCCTCCCAAAGGCGCGGGATTACAGGCTGAGCCACCGAGCCCGGCCCCACACTATTTTCTTTTCTCTCTCTTCACATAATCACAATGGAAGTGTTTCAGTAGAAGTGGTAGTGATGACGTTAGGATTGGAGGTTAAAAAAAACAGATTGACGGTAACTCCACTTCTATACCCATTACCTTCCTTTTCAATTCTATGTCCCATTCTGCATAGTGAATACTAATCAGAAAGCAATGGAGGATTGCAAGTAGGTGTTTCACGTGAAAAAATAAAACTTTCTTCTATTCTCTCCTACCTTAATCGATTAGTCCTACTGCTAGAGTAACACTGGACTGGTAAGAAGCAAGATTTTGTTTTCGGAGTCACAGTCAACTGAAAGGATCCACTGTTGTGAAGGGGAAGGATTATAAAATACTCAATGGTGGTAATGAGCAGGGAAATGAAACACCTATGAACACATCAAGGTTATATCTAATGAGAACAAGATAGCTCAACAGTGAAGATCATGGACATTGGAGACAAATAGACCAGCTTTTAAAGTCTATTACTAACTGTGTGACTTTGAGCAACTTATTTATTCTCCCTTAAACTCAGTTTTCTCATCTGAAATATGCATCAAATACCAATGCATATTTCATAACTGTTGTGATGATTAAGTAATAATAATTTACATAACATGCTTAATGGTGCCTGATGCAGAGTAGGCACTATATACATGGTAAGTGGTAAAGTGATGGGGTTAGAGCCAGGGTCCCCAACCTTTTTTGGCATCAGGGACCGGTTTTGTGGAAGACAGTTTTTCTGTGGATGTGGGGAGGGGGTACAGGGGCATTGGGGATCATCAGTCATCAAGATTCTCATAAGGAGTGCACAACCTAGATCCCTCAAATGTGCAGTTCAGAACAGTGTTCACCCTCCTATAAGAATTTAATGCCCTGCTGATCTTACAGGAGATGGAGCTCCCCTCACCTGCCTGCTCACCTCCTGCTGTGGGGCCTGGTTCCTAACAGGCCACAGACCACTCCTGGTCCATGGCCACTGAGTTGGCAACCTCTGGGTTGGAGTGTTTCAGAATCCAGCATCAATAGTCTTTCACCTTAAGACCCTTTTAAGTTGATTTAGTCCCAAAACCAACAGTGTTCTATTGGTTGCAGAGAATCTCCATCTCATGTAATAGAGGTCTATTCATCAGGTTTGTATACTCATTAGGTTCATAAAATATGAACTGTTCCACATGACCAGTAATAAGACATTTTCACTGATGGCAGTAGACTTTCTCCTTCTAACACACTAAAGTCTTTATCAAAAACCTAACCCCTTGCACTCTGATATCATCCCATATGACACAGCATTTCTTCTACTAACTTTATATTTTTAGGCAACTATTATTAAACACCTATTATCTACCAGGCCCTGTATTAAGCACTGATAATTTAAAGTTAAAAGATAAACTTGGTGTTATCTGGTAAAGCAGATAAAGTAACAGATGCAATGTTGGATGATAAATATCATGGCAGACAAAAGTCTAGGAATTTATGGAAGCACAGAAAACTATCCAAACCAGACTAACTGGCAATGCTTGGAGAACGTGATGGCCAAGCTGAGTTTTAGCAGATGAGCAGAAGTTAACCAAATTAGAATAAGAGGAGAGGTGCAAAATAATGAGCATGTGCAAAAGCAAATTGATATGAGAAAATGTGTTGCATTGATAGAAATGCAAATTGTTCAATAAGGCCACCTACTTGCATGTTTAATAATTGATGCTTTTTTCAGTTTAATATTTTACACTCAAAATTGTATGTGGTCATTGTGGAGTTAAATGTACATATGCTCTTGTTGACCCGTTATCAATGAAAAAGAGAATTGACAGTGCATACATGATTTATCAGATCAACTAAGTTCCATTGTGAACAGGAAGTAGAGTGTTTTAAAGACTTACTTTTGCATTTTGCCTGGCAACCATAGCCTTAATCACCTAAGATATCCTAAGAGGCGAGGTAAGGGATATTTATATTGCTTTAATAAACTCAGCAATTGTCTCCTAGTCTCAGTCTTTCCATGCAATAACATATGCTACTTTTAATTCTGTCCTCCATAATAATAATATAGTTAGGAGAGAGGTAAATGAACAGATCTAGGAAGAACTTATCTCTGATAAGTTCTGTGACTCTGTATTTAATGCATATTCATCAAGAATAAAAAAAAATTTTAATCTGCTAAAGTTTGAATGACTTTAAGTGCAAAATCTATAGACTACAGCCTATTGTATTGTGTGCATTCCAGGATTATGTGAAGCCCACCCAGAAAGCAATACATTTTATTATACTTAAATATCATTCAGCAGGAGTAATTCTTACCTATTTTTCAAATCTGAGTACCCAAGCCCTCACTAAAGTTTTAGTAAGTCCACCCAATTAGTAACTCTCTTTATAAACACCAGCTTTTTTAGACTTTTTTCTCCAGGAAATTTTTTATTATTATTAAATTCAAGATTACATGATGAGGTGGCATTGGCAGTTAAGGGAAACTGCCAGGGGAGGGGATCACACCTCATCAACAAGAGCACCTACATAATTAACATTTATATACCTAACACTGAATTGTACTCCACATCTTTAAAATTAAAAAAAATGAGTACATGAGAACGAATAATCCTACAACATGAAATAAGAACTAGGTACAATTTATTAGTAGTGCTAAGACTGTAGATTTTCAAAAACTACAAATACTATTCGGAGTGATTCTGACATTAACTTCCAGGCCATCCATTTTATAGAACTTTGTCTGATTATTCACATCTTGTGTCCAAGTGTGTGTGCCGTGACAATCTGTACTGAATGATGCCTAGTTTCAGTTCCTCTGCCAGAACTCAAACTTCAGATTTCACCGACAGTCTTTCTATAGTTTTATATTTTTATGTTGAGATTTATGTGATGCTGAAATTTAAGGTGCACTGGCTTTCTATATGCGCTGCAAAATGCCAACCATAGCTGCTTATTTCCTGAGAATGACATCTCCCATACATTCTCTGATCTGTGCTATGGTGTTGTGTATATGTTCCCATAAGCACCTGAAATTTTGGCAGAGAGAAAGCACCAGATTGGCAACATAGCACCTGAAAATAGTTTCTCACTATGAAAAAATGTTGGACTCTGCGATACTTCCTATGTAACACCATCAAAGATATTCATTCACTACCATCTTTTTTTACTCCAAACCCTACCATGTAATAGTTCAAGGTTTTAAGCTTTAAACCTTTGTGCCCCCAGAATAAAATTCACTACACATGTATAAACTCTGTATTTACTAATTGAAGATAAAGCAGCAAATTATCGTATCTCAGAGACAATTATACAAATCAATAATAATTTATAATTTGCAAATGAGTTCAATGAGTCAAATACGCTATATGCAGCTTTGAGAAAATGAACGTGAATGAAATGCATTAAGCACTTATTTTTTATTATATTAGTAAAACATATCACCCATATTATTCTTGCCCTGATCTAAATTTGGACTGTCAAAATCTCTTTCCTATTTGATCACACATCTGCAGAAGTTATATAGAGACAATGGTATTTTTATAAGTTTATGAACTGGGAATGGTAGAGGTTTGTTTTATTTCATATTAATGAAAAGAAAGGATGCCTTTTACCGCTTCAAATTCCTTCAACTTACTCAAAGATAATTTGCATTATTTTCTTGTACTAACTTCATCAGTATATCCAATTGTATTTCTGTTTAGGTCCTTTATTTTTCTTATTCACTTTTACCTTCCTGATCCTATTTTATTTATGTCATTCAGGTTTTTAAGAATTACTTTATCTCTCTATGCTTAAAAAACTTCTAAGGACTTCTCATTGACAAATGTGTAACATCAAAACCAATATTCTCTAGTTAGACAATATAAAATATGAACAATATTTTGGTTATAACTATTATCTATAACCATATATTAAAATTAATCATATCAAGGTCCTCTAAAAGTGAAAATGCACTAATAATTAGTAATATATGCTTAGTTATCTCGAGTCGCGTTTTGGGAGATACACATTTTATAGAGTTAAAATACCTTACAAGTGAGAAATAAATCATAATAAAATGGAGTGTATACAAATCTAGATAGCTGCTCCTTTAGTTCGGGAAATACGGCTGCTTTCATGTCTCCTCAGGTAGGGAGCAGTAGCTACTCCATCCGAATTGATCCACAGCCATCCTCTCACTCTGAACATGAACAGGCAGGTTCAGGAAATGATCAGAACCTATCTGTACTTTGATCTTAATCACAAACATTACCATTTTATAGCTACAGAATCAATCAGTAAAACTACAGAACTTCTGGAAGGTTGACATAAAGCAAAAATCACTTTCCAGTCTATATTAAATTCTATGAGAATACTTATAAAAAACAGGAAATAACTTTCCTTCTTTTCTCAAGAATTGGCTCACAAGAAAAGGTAAAATATAAAATTATAGTGTTGTAAAAACTTTCATACTCTGACCAAACTAACCTAATCAATAAATTGCTTTTCTGGTAATGTAATTTTTACTTTAGGACTTATTTAACTCCTTTTTTTTTCTTTGAGTAGGAGTCTCACTCTGTCACCCAGGCTGGAGTGCAGTGGCATGCTCATGGCCACTGCAGCCTCGACCTGCTGGGCTCAGGAGATCCTTCTGCCTTAGCCTTCCCAGTAGCTGGAACTACAGGCACACCCACCACACCTGTCTAATTTTTTGATTTATTATAGAGACGAGGTCTCACCAAGTATCTTAATTTTCTATATCTAGTCTTCTTATTTATTCCAACTCCAAGTTTAGAGAACAAACCTGTAGGAGTCTTGGGATGAATGCCTGAAAACCAAGACCTCTCTCTTCTTGGAGACAAGTCTTTCTGATCAATTCTGGGATTATTAATTACTAGACTGGCTTCTTCTCTCAACTCTGCATTTTTTCTATTCGGCCTTGCACAAAGGCATGTGGATACTGTCATCTGCTTGTTCAAGCTATGCCCACTTTTAAGGAAACAGCAATTTTTCGGGCCAAGAGGTATAGTGTACGCTGGATCAGGTCTTAAGGGAAGAGATTCTGTGGGATCCAAAAGTGGGCTTGAGTGATTTGAGCATAGACTTCCTGAGTTCCGTGTGCCACAGAATGTGGTTGAAAAGATAATGAATGGCAGGCTGTGGGTAAGCATATTCCTTTGCCTCCATAGACTGCTGATCCTATAGATGATGTGAGGTTAGTGGAGATCTAGGGTAAGACCCTCCAAATGCAGGACACAAATTGGGGCCTCAGTTTTTCATGTTAAAAGGTATTATTTTGGAGGAGCATACTGGATAAATTTGAAAGAGTAATAGATATAAACAGGATTATTACCAGCTATGAAGGACAACCCCAGGCAGCCCATAGTTAACTAAAAATATGGAGTTGAAAAGTAAATATGTTCTTCACCTTCATAAGCAACACTAAGCTAACTAAAATAAAACTAACATAATGGTTAAAAGATGGAAGCTGTTTCTATTTCAATGAAAATACTTTGAGAATTCTAGGTTAGTATTCACTCATTTTATGACTATTTTACAGGTACCTATTATGTCTCAAATACTAAACTAGGAGCAAGGAATATATTAATGAAAGGAAAGGACAACACATCTGTCTTCATGCAGCTTATGTTCTACTGGGAGAGACAAACATTAAAAAATTATTCAGAAAGTAATGAATAATTTGAAAATAACTGAATAATAACTGAAAATAATTGACATAGCAATTAGAAATATTGATATTTGGATGGATAAAATATACAGTAGAAGATGAGCATTGCAGGCAGGCATGAGTAGTGCAAAGTTTCTGTGGTGGGCAATGGCGTTTTATGGGCTAATAAGGGATGCGGTTAGAGGAAAGAGTATTCAACACCTTGTAGACTGTGGTAACAATTTGAATTTTATTCCAAGAGAAATGAGAAGTCATTAAAGAATTTTTTTCAGGAAAGTTTCAAGAAGATATTTGTAATTTTGAAAGATGACTATTTTAGTCAGCTCAAGCTGACATAACATAAAACCACAGACTGGGTGACTTAAACAACAGAAATGCATTCTCTCAAATTTCTGGAAACTAGAAATCCTAGATCTGGGTGCAAGGATGGTTGGGTTCTGGTGAGGGCTTTCTTACGGGTTGCAGACAACCACTTCCCCGCTCTTAACTGTGATTTCACATGACACAGAGAGTGCTCTCGTGTCTCTTCTTATAAAGAACACTAATCTCATCGTGATGATCCCATTCTCATGACCTCTTTGATTGAATTATCTCCCAAAAGCCCTATCTCCAATACTATCACATTGTGAGTTAGGGCTTCAACATGTGAATAGGAGGCACATACATTAGTCCATATCAGTCACTTTGGTTGCTACGTGGAGAGAGGCAAGAGTGGCAACAAGGAGACCAGAGAGGAAGCTATCATGTGATTTAAGAGGAATGATGCTAAAGGGTATTATCATATAGTATAACAATTTAAGCGTCTGAGTAAGACATCACAAAATGTGTTTAGATATTTCCATTTGGGAGCCGTATTTTAAAAATCACCTTGAGCAACTTGGAATTACATTCATGTGCTACTTTTATAGGTAAAAGATAGATATAGGAGCAACAGGCCAAGAACAGGACAGCCTTCTTTTTCAGTCATTCCAAAATGCCTTACAGTTAGAGTGGCAGTATTAAAAAGGTGAAGATAAGGAGTTTCTAGCATCCCACTCTCAACTCCACGTAAAATGTTTGCTTCAGGACACAGACTTTAGCTTAATAAACAGACCAGACCAGGATGAAAAGAAGAACAGGACACAAAATCAAATGTGCAAGTTGTTTCAGGTCTGATGGATCCTTGATTCCCTTTTGCTGCCACACTGTCCCTGCCATCTTTCTTTACCTGTCCCCCCCGATCCCCACCACCATTTACTCTGAATCTGTGTTGTTGCCCTCTTCTCTCCCAGCTCATGGCTTTAACTTCCCTGGACCCAGATATTTGCCTTACCATGAAACTCCCACCTGGGTCTTCGCTTTTACTTTATCTTCAGTTTGAATGCAGATGCTTGTTTAAATGGTTAAATTGGGTGTTAATTCAATTGAGGGTAATGAGGAGCGGGAATAAACACAAGCTGCCTGGTTTCAGCAGTCTCCTGATAGCTTTCCCAACTGTAAAAATTGTTAGCTTAAATGGAGTATGCTACTCCATGTACAAAAACGTAATGTTACTACTGTTATCTGAGAATGTGACAGTGAAAAAAAAAAAACTATTTCCAGTCACTAAGAAAAAGAATTATTAATGTGTACAAAATAGCCACTGCAGACAGTTATATACTATGGGGAATGCAGCAATAAATGATCTAGTGTCTACTAGCATGCCCCTATGCCCTAACAACATGGCCTTATTAATTCCAAGGGACCCTATTAACAGGGTGGTAAGTGCTTTGCAACCTCGTTTTCTCACCCATTAACCACAATGCCCTGTCCACAAGATGGCCTTTTTCATGTACTATTACATGATGCCACTCTGACTTTCCCAAACATAGCTCACATACTATAACTAGAAACCACTGACTGTGGCCAAACAAGGCTCAGCTGCCTCCAGCCCAAGTGACACTCCCTCTTGTCACTAGGGAGTCATGATGTAGTAGAGGCACAAAATATGAAATAACCAGTGGACAATTCTGGGCAATGTAAAAATAATCTCTTTCTTTATCCTTTGAATTAGACTATGAGAAGGACATCCCAAGTGAAGTCTCATTCTAGCTAGCCTAACCATACTCTGCTACTCAAGTTTAAACATTTAAAGACTGATTCATCCCTTATGCCAAGTCTACATTTTTAGCCCTTGAGTAAAGTTTATACAGATGCTTCTAATAAAGCCCTCAGGACAATTGTAGAGCAAAGCTCCATTCTTCCCTGAGCTGCTCTTCCAAAAACAGCCTTGATTAACCATAAAGTGGACACAGAGGCAGCAGGTTTAGAGGGTAAAACTTTGAAATTGGATAAAATTATTGCTATTAAATTTATCAGACAACTTAACCCCTAATATAACCCCATAAAAATAGATGATACAGATATAGAGTACAGATATAGCTACATAGATATGCATTATATATAGTGACTACTATGTAAAAACTCTGAACTTCTATTAGTGAATAGAAGAAGTGCATTTCCTGCCCAGTTTAGTGAGGGGAAATAATTGTTAAATAAATGAATATACTATTTAGTTATATGATCACTATTATTATATGTGCCTTGAAGAAGAAATTATGTGCTTTGAAAACTTATTATAAGGTTTTGACCTCGTTTGGGGACCTGAATTAGTTGTTAGGATTTAGCTTTGGCACTAATTAATGAACTTCTTATTATTTACATGGAAGTGTTCTGGCCTCCCTGCTAGGCAATGGCTCCTCTAGACCACACAGGTCACAGAAGTGCTCTATTACTCTTTTGAAGGACTTCTGCACTTCATCTTCTGAAAAACTGCATAAGACCAGTCCCAGGAGGGAACCCAGATAATCAGAACCAAGGTCCTCATACCTCATATCATTAATTTACCTGACTCAGCAGGACCAGACTTGCCCTCCTTGGTTGTCCATCATGATGAACACTTACTCCTACATGCCCTTATAATCTGACCCAGTCATCCTCTCCTCCATATCTCTCTGAATTCTTGCTTTGTGGGCTTCTGGAACTCAGAGTCTGTTATCATCTAATCCCTATATCTTTAGCCTTTTTCTGAGTATTAGTGTTACATTTGGACTCTCACTGAAATTTGACCCTCCCGAAGGTCATGGCTTCCCCTGAAGCCTTTTCAAATGGTGGCTTTTTCTCTTTGATACCTCATGTCTTCATTGCTAATTCCTATATGTCTATGCCCCCAATAAATACACACACACACACACACACACACACACACACACGAGAGAGAGAGACAGAGAGAGAGAGAGATCCCACCTATCAGATGATACCAAAAACTAAAAGCAACTAACATTTTTATTATTTTTTATTTTAAAGATGTGAGATACACATCTTTGCACAATATCAGGTATGCAAATGGTCATTGTACAGATAAAGTTTGGGCCTCCCTTTCATCCCCACTTTGCCTAGTTTGAGATCAGGTACCCTTATTGATGTTGTGCCCCCATTCCCACCCCAGCAGTGTCCATCTATTGCCAATTCCTTTCTTACAGTATTATGGTAAAGGTTCAGGGTCCGTTTATAAGTGAGAACATGGAGTACTCCATTCTTGGTTTCTGTGATACATCACTGAGTATTATAAACTCTAAATCCATCCAAGTTGCTGCAAAGTCCATATGTCTGTCCTTTATGGCTGCATAATATTCCATTGTGTATATGCACCACATTTTTTTATCCAGTTCAGTTTTCATAGGCCACATGTTTGGTTCCATGTTTTTGCTATAGAGAATAGTGCTGCAATAAACATGTGAATGCAGGTATCTTTTTTGTAGAACTATTTGAGTTCCTCTGGGTGCAACTAACATTTATATAGGTTGACTATCCTTTCTCTGAAATACTTGGGAGCAGAAGTGCTTCTGATTTTAGGTTCTGGTTTCTTTTTAGACTTTTGTATTTTGTAATTTGTATTACCTATTGAATGTTCCTAGTCTGAAAAGTCAAGCATGTCAGTGCTCAAAAAGTTTTTAATTGTAGAGCATTTTGGATTTCAAATGTTCAGATTAGGGATGCTCAGTGTGTATAATGATAACTCTGTGATAAACACTCTTCCGACTTAATCCTCACAAAACACTATGAATTACATATATTTCTATCCTTATTTTACTGATGCACTTGAAATACTGGGATGTTGGGTGAAATGTTCACAGTGCAACACCTAAAAGATGTTAGAGCCAGGATCTGAACCATGGCAGTGTGGTGTTAGAGTTCATTTTCTTAATGACTGTGTCACATTGCTTCCCACCATTTTCTGGCCTCTCATCCAGTAAAGATTTTAACTCTGAGAGCACTGTTTTTCTTCCATTACTAGTCCTGTCAATAATCTTGGTGACTTTGATAGAAGTGGAGATGATTCTTCAACACTAAGGTCTCCCAGTTCCTTGATGCCATTCCCTCCATCGTCCACACTCCACCTGACCTCGTCATTACCAATACCTGCTCTCCCTCTCAAATCTCACTTTCAAATATCTCATGATGTAATCTCCACCTCTCATCTTTCCGCTTAAAGACCCTAGGACCTCCACTACTACATGGTGTTCCCCCATACCATGCTTTACTTCCTCCTCACTTGCTTGCACTCCATCATGCATTACTGCAATCACGTCCTTGTATAAGTCACTCTTTCTTTGCTCTTTTCTTCCTCAATCTTTCTGGTTTGGCACAATTATAATCCTGATTGATTCTAACTCTTTGCCTATACTCACAACTCTGTGCAACTGAACTTAAAAAATGGCAGTCATGCTTACTTTAAATTTATGAAAGCAAACTCCAGTACCCAATAATAACTTTTTTTAGTACCCAGTAATTTGATATTTTACTATTCAGTTTTCTCTCCCAGTCTCCAAGATAACTAATTCTACACACTCTCCTTTCTTTACAGACCTGAAGCATCACCTACTAATCATGCATAGATGATAATTTTGCTTCTTGTTTCCTGAGCAAATAGAAGCCATAAAAACAATCCTTCTCATTTTCATACCCCGAACCTCCAACCTACCTGCATTTGTGCACATATTCTCCCTCCAAAGGGGATCACAATCTAAACTCATTTACAATTACAGTTTTTTAAAAAATTTCACAATATAGTTAACTCTGCCACTAGAAATCAAGCTATGTATTGTAAAAATTTAAACAAAATAAAACCAAATGAGCTTATATTCAATGTAGGCTTGAGGGATTCTTCTGGCTTCAGTATGTACTCTTTTCCTCTCAGGGTGTATTCCAGTAGTTTTATTTTGTTTTCCCCAAAGTAATTATGGATCTATCAACACGATTGATTGTGGAAATAAGAAGCAATATATCTTCACTTTCTTATTGATTTTCATAATGAATTCACATTTCTCAGCATACTGAACTTTTAAATTATTAATTATATACATAGTACAAAAACATAAACATAACCTACAACATATAGTATATAGAGGGAAAACTATACCCATGTGTCCAGTGTTTTATTTTGAGAATACCAACCAGAAGAGGAGAGCTTGAACTTTTGCATATATCATCCAAGATAAAAATATGAAAACAACAATTAAAATATAAAAGTAACTTGCTTCCGCTTACCTTCTGTATAGTTTGGCATGATCAATAACAAATAATTTCTTTTAATTTTTCACTCAATTCTTAGAAAAGAAAGCATTAGTTGAGTTCTTCTGGAATAATGGTTTACAGCTGTTTAACATCAGTTTTACAGTTTACTATTCATATGACACTGAAAAAAAATCAATCGTTCCATCCTTGTGAGGGTATCAGAGAAGCTGATGACACACTTTGATTATTCAGGTTGGAAAACTTGGTATCGATGTTTATTCTTTTCTCCTTTGCCTCTCATCTCCTCAACAGAACTGGGACTTTAGTGATACAGGACATGCTACCCTTAGGAAACTAACATGAATCTTATAATCTACTTGGGGAGACAGGACACATACATACAATCTTAGATGATGGTTTGATATAGTTTATATTATTAACACAGAGTGAATACATGTATAGTATATTCCAAAATGAAAAATCTAACATCAATTACCAATGTCCAGTGAGTTATCAGACT
Organism: Cephalopachus bancanus; assembly: GCA_027257055.1. NCBI lineage: Eukaryota > Metazoa > Chordata > Mammalia > Primates > Tarsiidae > Cephalopachus > Cephalopachus bancanus. The sequence goes on from JAPVLO010000093.1 coordinate 11,162,617, forward strand.
CCTCTCCTTTATTCTTTAAAATGTCTTCCAAACAATTTTAAATACCATTATGATTTTTTTTTTTTAAGTCACAGTCTCACTCTGTAACCCAGTCTGGAGTGCAATGGCACACTCACGGCCATTGCAACCTCAACTTGCTGGGCTCAGGAGATCTTTTAGCCTTAGCCTTACAAGTACTGGAACTACAGGCATGCACCACCATGCCCAGCTAATTTTTCTTAATTTATTGTAGAGATGAGGTCTCGCCAAGGTTGTCCAGGCTGGTCTCGAACCTGTGGGCTCAGGCAATCCCAAAGAGTTAGGATTCTACGTGTGCACCTAGCTCTGTTATGAATTTTTTAACTATTCATGTCCTGATATCACCACACAGATTACTACAATCGTTTCCCCAGCAAGCTTCTCTATCCTCCAACTCATGCCAATACACACTTCTCTAAACAATGCTCAGGTTAGACCTCGATCTCCCTGTCTCAAAACTTGTGCACTCTAAATTGCTTTGCTGACTTCTAAGATATGTTAAATCTGGTCTCATCCTTAATGCCTATCCATATCTCCCATTAAGTCCTAACTTCTTTTTCTAATAAGATTAATATTCTCACTATCATATAAAAATCTGTTGCTTCTGGCTCCTTTCAGCTTTTTTTTTTTTCTCCTCATCTAAGCAGCTTTCTTCATCTATTCTGCCTTTTAAATTTTAGCCTATCCTTTAAGTCTTTCAAGGCCAAGACTCGCTCTCTCCATTTTAGCTTCCTAGTCTACACCTTTTTGTTCCCCTCTCCATGGTCCTGTGGCATTCATGGCAGATGCCACATAGATCATCACATGTCCAACAAACTGTTCAACAGCTCATTCATTTCATCTTTGTTCTTCCAATTATTAACTCCTAGGAGTCAGGAACTGCATTGCATAACAGATTCCATAGCACCCGTCGAGTAATTAAATGTAGTAGGAATTTATTAGATACCTAGGACATCTATGAACTTTTTTGCTGATTTATATTTTCTTAAAAAATTAATAATTGTATGTAAAATATGTATCTATTGTTTAATACAATTTAAGTATAATAATCTGTATGTGTGTGTGTAGTATAAAATAGATTTATAGCCTCTATTTAAAGAATCTTTTTGGAATTCTCAAAAAAACTCTAAGCATTTAAAATGGTACTTTTATTTTCATTTCTTTTTTTATATTGAGAATCTTGGCAATATCATGAGTTCAGTATTCAAATCAAAAACTAAGGAAGGTGTTGTGTGGCCTCTGGATAACAGAGAATGCACTGCACTGAAAACTTGTGATTTACTTTGCATCTTAAAGTGAGACAGGTAAAGTTATCTCTATCATAGTGCCTAACACAAGCCTGGGAATATAAGTGCTCAATAAATTCTTATTAAGTGATTGAATTTTTGATAGTTCACTCAATAAAAGACTCTATTTCTGAAGCATGCACATAATATCTTCAGGGATTAGATCTGAGTGGTGTTTCCCAAGGCACTCCCTCATCTAACTTTGAGAAGGATACTGCTATTTCAATTTCATATTTTTAGATTTTACTAGTATTTTAAGAAGTAGCAGGCCAAAAGCCTTGCTTCCATACATCAAGTCATTTCCTTTGGGTGGCAAAAAATTTTAGAGCTAGAAATAGTTTTAGAAACCAATTATTCTAACCCATTCACTCTTCAGATGAGGATACAGAGACCCACAGAGAATATCCATCAGGTCAGACAGGGAAGCCAAGACAAAAATCAAGCTCCCTTAAGCCAGTAACTTCCTTACCTTAATTTAAATGATGAAGGATGGCAAAATACCATCAAATCCTGGGGCTGAATAGAACTTACAGATGGTTCATTATTCCTTGCTTTAGCACTTCCAGTAATTGGCAAACAGCTCTTTCTACAATAGGATGTCTCTAAAAATTAGAAGTGTTCTTAAAAGATTATTTCTCAGTGTCTTATGATGAATCAAAATTTGCCTTCCCAAAACTCTGTAGTAATAATCCTAGTCTTGAATTTCCAAACAATAACAACAATCTACTCTCTCTTCCGTGGAACAGAACTGAATAACTCATAGAACCCTTATGATTTTTCTTCCTGAGTTACTGTAAACTTCCTTCTATGGCGTGGCTTCCCCTGGTTTGACAATAAATCTTATTAGGATTTTGCTCTTGAAGCAGTTAGAATGCTTTCAATTAAAAGTGACAAAAAAACAAAAACAAAAACATAAAAAAAAAACAAAGAAAACACCTCAAGCTGGCTTAATGGATAACTAAAAATTCCAGGCTCAGGGCAACTTAGGCATAGTGACATCAGGGCTCTGGGTCCGTTTTACTGTGGTTGCTCTTCTCCGCCTCTGTCAGTGTTAACTTTCTCCCCAGACTGACTTCCCTCATAGTTGTTGGATGCCTACCATCAGTAATTAGTGCTGCATGAAGCCTCATTCAGCAGGAGGGGCAGGTTGCTTCCCGTTAACTTCTGGGAAAAGGAAAACACTGAGATTTAAATCAATTGGCCACCCCTGAACCAATCCCTAAAACAGGGGGAATGCCATGCACTGATAAGCTTAGGCCTGGATTAATTAACCCAATTACAGTGCAAAGGAAGATGGAATTTTCCTGATTGACGTTAGCTGAGCATAGCTCACTGTTGAAGCTGGGGTGAGGTCAAGTTCATGCAAACATCATTGCTGGTATCAACAGAGCAGGTGGAATAGATGTTAAAAAATTAACCATGTCTTCTGCCCACTATGTATCTATAACCGCATGTAATACTATTTGACTGTTGTCCAACTTCAGTGAAATATTAGGAATCAGTCTTATGGCCATTTCCCTCATTTTGGAAATGTTCCTTTGTTAACGCAGACTTACCTTGAATCTACTTATTTTTTTAAGCAGGTGTAATATTTAGAGTTTGTGATTAGCAAAGGTACCTAAAGTGATTTTATGTTTTGTTTTATATTGCTTTTAACATGAGCTTTTTAACTCCCAAGTTTAGTTTGTAAAAACCTAAACTGTACATTAATTTTGCTCCTGAATCTCAATGTTCTGTTTTTTATGCATTATTCCACTTTATAAAATGTTTTTGTTGTTGTTGTTTATGTATTTCAATAGCTTTAGGGGGTACAAAATAGTTTTTGGTTACATAGTTGCATTTGTATAGTGAAGAAGTCTGGACTGTAAGTGCACCCACCATCCCACCTGTGCACATTGTACCCATAGGTGATTTTTCACCCCTTCTCCCACTTCCCCTACCCCTTCCAAGTCTACAATCTACTAAAACATTTTCAAATTATGTTTCTATCAGTCAATGTATTACCTTACCCTCTACAGACTGATGTCTCTTCATTCAGACTGCATTTTTAAATGTGACTAAGACAAAGTCAAGGACAGAACCATGAGACATACCATGAGAAACTGCCCTACAAGCTAATATCAAATTAATAATTACATGCAGTTGTTCCACCAGCTACACATCTGCCTACCTCCTCTGTCATTCAGTCTTATGTCTACCTTTGTCCACAAGGACATGTGAGTGATTTTATCAAAATCCTTACCATTAAGATGTTAATTTTTAATGACTTAAAATAGGTTTTTTATCAAATGCATTCAGTACATTTTAGAGCCTCTAGTTTCTCTGTTTACCAATGGCATTTCCTGCTTCTATACTTCCTTACAACAATAAATCACCTTAGCTTATTCAGTTTGTCTCCTATTCAAACTTTATAAAATCTTAAAGCTAATGGTATAATAAACTCAAATGATGATATTTTATATTTATAAGTTAATTATGGGATGAATAAGTAATGAAGAAACAGTCTTTAAGGTGTAAGACCTTAAGAAGTTTATGTCTCTATGAAGAGATGAAACACTCCTGATTTCATCTTATTTTCAAATGTAAGGAGATTCGACCCAGGTTAGTTCTTAAACAGATGAGCAACAGAAAATATCCTGATTTGTCACTGTTTTTTACTTCTGTTCCACAATGGATATGCAATAATTTTCCTGATCTACTACCACAGTTTAAATGCATTGCTGCTTCAGCATTTTTCAGACTCTGTTGGGTTATATCAACATACTTGATGACAAACTTGCCTGACCATAGTTTTCAACTGAACTTATCAGTCAAAGGCCGTTTATAGGCAACTATAATTGACTGAGACTCATTTTCCTGATTAAGGTTTACAGAGAAAAATTGTTGCTGGTTGATACATTTGAAAGTTACAGTCAAAATCTGTAGTCAATTTGTAGCCAAGTGTAATGACAGATTCTAAGAGAGAAGATTTAAAATCCATCTTCAATTTTTCAAGTATTATTAACTTACAACTCATTTGAATGCAGGCATCAGAAAACATCTGCAATGTAATGCACTATAATACAAACAACATGACACTAACATCTAATATTTTGCATCTTATATTAATTATCATAAACATGATGTCATATCTATAATACCAAATTTTTAATACATTATAATATAATATTTATGTAATTATTATATATTTATTGTCTACTTTGAGTAGAATTAAGATCTGCCTTCTAGTGCTAAGACAACCATGAATTATCTGTACAATCTAGGGCAAATCACTTAAATTTTCTAAGTCTCATTTTTTTCTATATAAAAATATTAGACTGTCAGAAAATGTTTATCTACAAAGTCTGTAGTGAGGGCACTTGATTTATTTTTTCCATTTCAGAAAACTCCTAGGTACTTTGCACTTAATTACAATAACTCATAAGCCCAGTATTGTTTCTGATATATGAAAACTACTCAATAATTAACAAATTAGAGAATGAATAGGAAAATAAATGAAAAAGTAAATGACTAACCAAATTAGAACATTAACTTTGGTCTATACTTACACCAATCCTGTAGTCCACTGGTTATTTCTTGCTGCCCTAACTCCCAATTATATTTGCCTTTGACTGTTTAAAAATGAAATAGCAGTAACTTTTCAATGCAATGTGAAAAGCAAAATAATTTTTAATGCCCAGAGTAAGTTATGCATTTCATAACAAAAGCTATTCTTGATAGCAATAATGTTAGAAATTAGCCAGGCACGGTGGCTCAAGCTGTAACCCCAGCACTTTGGGAGGCCAAGGCGAGAGGATGGCCTGAGCCTGTGGGTTCATGACCAGCCCGGGGAAGATGGTGAGACCTCATCTCTACAACAAATCAAAGAGAGAAAGAGAGAGAGAAAGAAAGACATGACTGGAAAAGAGAAAATAGTTTCACCTAAACAAATTTCATAAATCCTTTCAATAACTCTCCTGCAGTTATTAAAAATTCTTGAACTTTTTCACAGGGATCGTTGTCTATTACTTTCATCACTTTATGTGATGTGATCCTATCTATGACTCTCCTTCAGTCCAAACTTTAGCTAACACCCAGCTAAAATTTTTCTCATGTATATACTGGATACCACTGATATTCATGGAAGCTTAATTTTACCTCATTTAAAGTGATTTTTTTAAACAACTCATCTATTCACAATCATATATTCTAAGAATAAAGCACAAGTATTTCCTCCAAAATAAGAAGGCCTAATCAAAGGGAAAAGAAAGTTTTTCTGTCTTATATTTAGGACAAATTATTAATGTTTTTCTTTATGCAAAGGGAAAAAATAATAGTTTCCTGAAGTTATGTATGAAAATTTAGTTTTGTTTGTTTGTTTGTTTTTGAGTTGGTGTCTCATTCCGTTGCCCATGCTGGAGTGCAGTGGCACTCTGCTCACAGCCACCACAGCCTCAACCTGCTGGGCTTAGACGATTCTTCCGCCTCAGCCTTCAAAGTAGCTGGAACCACAAGCATGTGCCACCGTGCCTGGCTGATTTTTTTATTTATTGTAGAGGTGAGGTCTCGTCATGTTGCATAGGCTGGCCTTGAATCCCTGGGCTCAGTTGATCCTCTTGCCTCCGTCTCCCCAAGTGCTGGGATTACAGCGTGAGCCATCGCACCTGGCTAATGGTTGAAATAATTTTTAATTTAATAGTTTAATTTAATAATTTAAATAATAATAAATATTTAATTTTAAAATATTTATTTTAACTTTGCCCTGAATGTTGTCTTGATTCAATGACAACTGTATTCACTGTTTTTTTTATAGATTAGTGAATAATATATAATATTGTTGTTATTGTTGCTATTCACTGGTATTCTCTGTTATAAGGCCTCCACTAAAAAGTTATGAATAGAATTTACAGTGGTAAATTTTACCAGTATTTGTTCACAAAGTAAGAGTGGTAGCTGACATTTATATTTAATCTCCTGTTAAACCTAACCATTGATGATAATGATCAAACCATTATTGTTTAATTAATATGTATTCTTTAAATGTAAATGGACTTAGACTGAATTATGCTGTTTTCTAATAGAATAAAATTTTTGATAGAAATTATAGAATTTCTATAATAGAACAATTGGTCAGTAACATGTTCAATATGCATGGACCAACTCCCCTAATCTCTCCAATGAATGAATGAATGAATGAATGAATGAATGTCTGGCATATCAACAAAACTGGTCTTTACTTGACATTGGGGCAAACACACATGCCAGTATGAAACAGCAACAAAAATTAGAGGAATTGACTTACAGTTCTGAAAAAGGTGTAGCTCAGATTCATTGAAAATAAAAACAGCTAAAATATTAAATAAAGAAATCTTTGCTAAATCTTATAACTGTATCTTTGCTTTTTCAAGATAGAATATTTAAGATCAAAACTAAATTAATATTGTTGTCTAGAAAGTTAAGAAAGCACTGAAGCCATTCAGACCTGAAATATCTACTTAATCTTGTTGAATCTTAGTTTCTAATTTTTTTTCTGCCTCATAGGACAGAAAGAACAGAAGAAAAATCCTAGGGTTCACCAAAGTGATTAATTAATAAGATATCCATAGATAAGGAGAGCACCCTAAATAGCTAAGCCCTGAGTATAGAGTGTACTAGAAATAAATCCACCCCGTAGTACTAGACAGTAAAAAATTATTAGCCATGATTGGTTCTAAGTTCAGGAAAAAAAACTCACTTAAGGTTTTGTAGGCAAAGAACATTCCCCATTCTTATTTTACCCTTAATCCACATTGATTTGGTGCCTCAACAAACCTAAATCTTATAATCTATTTAATATGGTCCCACACAGTAGTGAGCCTAGGCAAATTGTCTTTGAAGGAACACATGTTCCATCCAGGCTTCAAAAGATTTTTATAGACACATTTCTAAGGAGCATAAATTTACAGTCAACATTTATAAAAAAATACCCAAAAGTAATCACTAGATACTTTAGTCCAATAGAAACAACAGATGAAGAAAGACTTTAGATGTAGAATATATAATCATATTTTAATATATTTAATAAAACAAATATTTTGAACATGAAAAAGAATAAAGCTATAAAATGCAAATTAGATTGCCAAAGAGCCAGATAGAACTTCTGGAAATAAGATATGGGTAACTGAAATAAAATTTATCAGTGATAGATAAATAGCAAATTAGATACAATTGATGGGTAATTTAATAACTGGATTACAGAACTAAAAAAATTATCTGTGATGTAACATTGAAACACAAATGGTTGGAAAATGTGAAAGAGAATTAAAAGACACAGAGAATAATAAAACTTTTAAAATAAATTTAATTAGAGTATTAGAATTTTTTTAAAAAAACTAGAAAAAAATGAGGAAGGGGCAATATTGGAGATAGCATCTTAGGTCAGTTTTCCTGGAAGTACACTTTGAGGTAAATATTCATGAACAAGTGATTTAGTAAGGCAATACTCTGTAGAGATCAGTAAGGTAACAGGGAAAGCACAGGGGGAAGAGAAGAAAGCCAAACCAGGGTACAATTTCAGATAGAGTTTTGCAGAGTATAGCATTAGCCTGTTCCTGCAGGGGAACAGCAGAGTAAATTACACTTTAGAGTTGCCCAAGGCAAGAAAGTTAAATTGTCATACTTCTGCATCTGTCAGACACTGGTCAAGGACTGTGCAGAGGGAGTACATTTCCAGGGAATTCTAGACTTCTACCATATGTGCACAAAAAACATCCACAGAAAAAGTACAGTTCCCAAAGAGACACAGTCCAAATTTGACAGATTTTAGTCAAAATGACTTTTGTCTTGTTTATTTTTCTTGGTTCTCATTTTCCCTTTAGTTTTGGCCTGGTTTCATGAACTTTTCTAAGTATATAATTTTAATATTCTGCCTGTCTTTTAGTTTTCTTTAGGAGAGGCTTGGTTCTGGTAAACTAATCCAACATTATTTGTTAAAGTCTTACCTTTGTTCTCAGCTTTCATTAACTTTTCACTGAAGTGTTTTTGTGTATTTTATATTTTGTTGAATAATGTTTCTTCCAATCCATTCTGAAGGTCTTTGTCATTTTTTATGAATTTAACACATTGACATTTGTTGCAGTTGTTACTAGGACACATTTCTTGCTTTACATTTAATTGAATTTTTTCTATTGCATATTTTCTGTACATTAATTTTCCTTTCATATCTTCCATTCAACATATCAAGCTTCTTTTTCTTTTCTTTTTTTCTTTTTAATTAATTAATTTTTTTTTTTTTGAGTTGGAGTCTCACTCTGTCGCCCAGACTGGAGTGCAGTGGCCACACCCGGCCACCGCAGCCTCAACCTGCTGGGCTCCAGCAATCCTTCCACCTCAACCTTCCAAGTAGCCGGAATTATAGGCATGCGCTACCACACCCGGCTGATTTTTTTTGATTTATTGTAGAGATGCGGTCTCGCTGCCCAGGCGGGTCTCGAACCCGCGGGCTCAGGCAATCCACTCACCTCAGCCTCCCAAAGGCGCGGGATTACAGGCTGAGCCACTGAGCCCGGCTAAGCTTCTTTTTCTTATATGATTTATTAATGTTGTATTTTATTTATTCTTTTGGTACCAGTAAAATAGTAATATAAAATTGCCTTAATGTTTTTTATTCTACCCATTTTATATGCTTATCAATATCTCTATCATCTATCTTTCTATTGTCTCATTCCCTTTACCCCTAGTGTAACCATATTTGAATTTTCAAATTTTTGACCTTGAGCTTTCTGGATATTTTATTGATTTTAGGTTACAGCAACAATAAAATTTACTAAGCTATTTTCTCATTGCTATATTCCATATATCTCATAGATCTTTCTAGGTTTATTTGAGAACTTACTGGTATACTTCCTGAAAGAGTATTTTCCAAAAAATCATTGCTTGATGAAACTTCTGAAGTCTTATTTGAGAATATGTGACTATATATTTTTTGCATGTAGATTATTGTTAGTGGATATAGTAGTCTATATTTAAAGTCACTTTATTATGCCTCTTGAAAAATACTATATTTTGAATATATTTTCATCTAACATATTAAGAAGTATGTTAGTGATCCATTTCTTGTTTTTTTGTAAATAATCTGCTCTTTTTATTCAGAAAATTTAAGAGAGTTCTTTTTGTCCTTAATGTTTTAAGATTCACTGTAACATATTTGTGTTTTTAATAATTGTTTATATAGTTTGGCACTATGAAACTTTTAAATAATTATCTTTTTAATTTTTAGAAATTCTAGGCCATTCTTTCTTCAAATATTTCCTCCCTTTCATTTTTTTCATACAATTTTCTGGAAAACCTTTAATGTGGAGATTAACACATATATTCATTGTCTATATCTTCAAACTTTGTTTTTTTCTTCTTTTTTTGTTATCTCTTTCTGATAACATTTTTAAAAATCCTCTACTTACTCTTTAAATTCATTCACTTTTTGCCCAATTGTACTTATTTTCCTATTTTAATCTAATTATTGAGTTTTTTAAAAAATTTTTTTCTTCAAAATGATATTTTGCGCATCCTTTCCAATAATCTTCTTTGCCTCTTTGAAAATATTTATGTCTGCTTATATTTATTTTAAGTTTGTTTACATTTATTTTAAGTTTCTGGCTCACAATTCTCTCTTGTTTGATACAAGGTGGAGCGATGCGTGTCAAGTTCAAGATATAACAATTTAACAATCCAAACTAAACCATTCTCTGTCCACCTCCCCACAGTAAGCAATTATATGCTTTGGGGATGCTTTTTTTCCTCCTTTTTAGTCCTACTAGGGATAACAGGGAGAAGAAAAATCTCAGGATCCAGGCAAAATGTCTGGGAACCAGTTGTTATTCACCCTCCAACCCACCTAAGCTGGAATGCTATTCTGCTGTTTTCCTACCACTTGCCACTGATGCTGGGCTGGTGCTACTGTTTTCTCTCCTTACTGTAGGCAATAATCATACAAGCTAATGTGGAAAAAAGCAGGAATTTCAGCTCAAAATTCAACCTTCTGCTATACTTGCACCCAGATCTTTTCAAATCTAAGTCGTTCTTTCTCTCCATGCACAAGAGCCAATCAGTTTATGTTTTCCTAAGAGTGCTCAGTATTTTAATTTTTGTTTGTCAGAATTAACCATACCAGCAACTGTATAACATCTATGGAATTATGCTCAAGAGAAAAAGCCAACAATATTTATTAATTTGTAAAAACTGGGAGAGGTTTTCCAATTATCTTTATTTTACCCTTATTACTAAGATCAATATTGCTGCTACATCTCTCTTTTAAACACTCTGTTTTTGACTATCTATTACAAACTAATTCAGTCCCACAGATTTCTGTGTACCTAGCACAATGTCATGGGCAAAAGTGTTTTCAATAGACATACCTTCTATTTTGCTGGGGAGGGTAATTTATTGGCATAAATGTGTTACTAAATTTGCATATGTTTATTACTCTGAAAAGTAATACAGTGGTCAAAGTTGCAAATAAGAAAACCCTAAAGTTAATTATAAAATCCTTCAATATTACTCATACAAGTAGTAAGCTGTTAAGAAATAAGTGGCTCAACTAATGCATCCTATGAATAAGTAGACTCAGATATACGAGTAAGACAGGACACCAGTAAACTTTAAGTATCTTTATTTTATACAATTGCTGTGAAGTAGTCCATAGTTTGACAGTATCTTCTTTGATAATAACAGACAACTGTAACACTCTCCTTGAACTACTTTCTAGTTCTCCAGAGTACATTTATAAGATATACTTAACAAGGTTAAAAATTGCTTCTCTCTCTCAGGTAGTTTTTTAATTACAGATGAGGTATTTCTATAGAAAAAAATATATTTTCTATCAGCTTTCCTTTTTATATTTTTATAAATACTTAATTTCAATCAACACTGAAACTTTTACCTTGATAGTCCTAATGTCATAGTAGAGTTGTGTCTGTTGATATTGACAACCATTAACTTAAAGAATTACCTTTCCCATTTAGAGCTACATGTCTAAAGTGAGATTTTTTTTTTCCCCCTTTTACATTCAACAATATTTCTTTTAGCTCCTCAATACTTTGAAGCCATCTTTTGGCCATCAGAAATAAATTCTTCAAGGATTAATTGAACAAAAAATTTGGTGAGACTTCTGGGAAATTACCCCAACAGATAGGTCATAATAAGTGACTGCAAGAAGCACAAAAGCTCTTAAGAAAAGGCTTTCAATGAACTCTAAGAGTCAGAATCTCTCATTAGCTGTACAAATAGCAACCCTAGTTGTAAATCAAGGGTCTGGTTTTAGGTACACAGAGTTCAGCCTAGGTGGTCATTAGCACAAAGGGTCAGCGCTAAACAAAATTTTGAAGTAAGTTAAATTCATCTGAGTGCTTGCAACAGTTATTTTTCTCCTTCACATTTTTCCTCTTGAATTCTCCCTCAAAAATTCTGAGCTTGAAGCTTTCTCCTTCTCCGGCAACATAAACTCATTGAATCATGTATTAATTCAATGAACAAATTGTAAGACTGAATTGCCAGGTGCTGGAGTTAGAAAGACACATAAGGCAAAAGGCATACCCTTAATAATTCATAGTCTAGTGGGATGAAGGATACCAAATAATGCAATCTAGTGTGATAAATACAATAATTAGAGATAGATACTATGTATAAACATGATCAAAGAAGGAAGCTATCAACTTCACTTAGATAGTTCAGGGAAGGTTTTGAATTGGAAAAGACATTTGAATCAGGTCTAGAAATACTAGGTATGGGAGATAGGAGTACGGGAAGGGATGTTTCATGAGAACTTAACTGAATGTAAAAAAGCAGAAAAACTTACAGCAAACTGACTTACACTGAGGTGTGAAATTTCTAGGATAAAATAATTTTAGGTCTGAGGAATAAATCTTCAAAACATAAACTTTTAGAACCTGAAAAATTAGGAATATCATTTGACTTTATAGGTACTAGTGTATATATAATAGTACATATTCTGTGAGGTACTTGTAGTATGTTGATACAAGCATACAATCTGTAATGATCAAATCAGGGTAGTTGACACATCCATCACCTCAACTATTTATCATTTCTTTATGTTAGAAAAATTTCAATTCCACTCATTTATTTTAAAATATACAATAAATTACTGTTAACTACAGTCACCCTATTGTGCTACTGAACACTGGATATTTTTTCTTCTAACTATATTTTATATCCATTAATACCAATCCCTCTTTATCCCTGCCTTTCCAGTACCCTTTCAACCTCTTGATCATCATCACTCTATTTTCCGTCTTCATGCATTCAATTTTTTTTATTTTGTACAAATGAGTGAGAACACAAAATATTTGTCTTACTGTGACTAGCATACTTCACTTAAGAGAATATTCTTCAGTTCCATTCACATTGTTACAGATAACAGGATTCCATTTTTTTATGACTGAATAATGTTTCATTGTGTATATGTACACTTTTTTCTTAGTAATTCATCTTTTAATGAGTAAGTAGGTTAATTTCATATCTTGGCTGCAATAAACATGGGAGTGCTGATATATCTTTGATATGCTGATTTACTTTCTTTTAGGTATATAACCAAGAGGGGATTGCTGGACCATATGGTAGCTCTATTTTTAGTGTTTTGAGGACTCTCCATACTATTCTTCATAGTGACAGCTAGTCCAATGTACATTCTCACCTCCCAGTGTACCAGGGTTTCCCTTTTGCTATACCCTTGTCAACATTCATTATTGCCTGCCTTTTGGATAAAAGTCATTTTAACCAGGATGAGATGATATCTCATTGTAGTTTTTGCTCTGAATTTCCCTGGTTATTAGTGATGTTGAGAATTTTTATTATATGCCTGTTGATTGTCTGTACATCTTCTTTGGAAAGATGTTTATTTGAATCTTTTGTCCAATTTTTAAATCAAATTGTTTGACTTTTTCCTATTGAATTGTGAGCTCCACGTATATTCTGGCTGTTAATTTCTTTTCAGATAAATGATTTGCAAATATTTTCTTCCATTCTTTGGGTTGTCTCTTCACTTTGTTGACTATTCCCTTTGCTGTGTAGAAACTTTTTAGCTTGATGTGATCCCATCAGTTCATTTTTGCTTTGGTTGCCTGTGCTTTTAAGGTCTTACTCAAGAAATCTTTGGTCAGTCCAGTGTCCAGGAGTGTTTTCTTAAAGCTCATTTCTTTATGATCTGATTCTTTATTTATCTATGTACCTATCTTACAACTCATATACACAACTTACATACACATTCACATACAAATATGCACACACATCACACACATCAACAGGGATGGCCAATGAAGATTATTATACAATGCCAAAAGCATGTTTGGTCAGATTATTTGCTTGCTGTCATACTGATAGCAAAATGTCTACTCAGATTGTTTTTCTACCTTGATCCTTATCCAGACATATGAGAGTTAGATAAAGGCCAAAAGGACTTTAAAGATGCTAAAAATTGGGGTCCGCTTCTTCTTCTCATTTAGGGCTCTATTATGTAATTACACACTCTAAACACCCCATTATCCATAAATATTTTCTCACACCAGATCTGTTCTACACTTATTTTTTTATCATCTGTCATTAGATGTGCCTGTTTATTTCCTCTGTAATAATATTCTTTCTTGTCTTCTTTTTCTGTTAAACAAACAAAACTTATGGTGTAATTTTGCAAGTCTTTTTCTTTCTACCTATAGCCATATTTTACCATATCTTCTAAAGACTATGACCTTTATGACATTCATGTTAAAGCACCATTATTGGTTAGTTCACTGTAGACCTTTAAAAACATGAAGAAAAAAATTCATTTACAAAAATTTAGTGTAAACTAAATGGATCGCACTACAACACATAGCAATTTGTATTGAGTCTCATGTGCACTGCCAGAAATTTTGCTGACCTGTATGTTAGGCAGAAAAGCCAAAAGACAATCCATTTGCACCTGGAAATTAAATTGATTATACATCTAAATCAAAAGAGTGTATTCAGAACATATCAATGTGAAAAGCAACAAGATATAAACAAAAAAAGTCTACCCATATTAAAACTGAATTATAGTTTTAAAATTATAAAATAAATGAAATCCATTTTAGTAAATCACTGAACTTCAGAATCCTACAAGGGGGAAACCCAAAAAGACCCTAAATTATCTTTTTTCTATAGAGCAAGCCCCTTGTAGTAAAGGCTTCCCCCACTAAGTAAGTGTTCTAGGAACCCAGTGACATCAGTGCACCAGTTAACAATGTTGTCAGAGATTACATTCGGCTTCTGTGAATCTTTTTTTCTATTTTTCAGATTCTTTCAATGTTTTGGTTTTTTTTTTTGAGTTGGAGTCTCACTCTGTCGCCCAGACTGGAGTGCAGTGGCTGCTCCCGGCCACCGCAGCCTCAACCTGCTGGGCTCCGGCGGTCCTTCCGCCTCAGCCTTCCAAGTAGCCGGAATTACAGGCATGCGCTACCACGCCCGGCTGATTTTTTATTTTTTTTTATTTTTATTTTTTGATTTATTGTAGAGATGAGGTCTCGCTGCCCAGGGGGGTCTTGAACCCGCGGGCTCAGGCAATCCACTCACCTCAGCCTCCCAAAGGCGCGGTATTACAGGCTGAGCCACCGAACCCGGCTTAGATTCTTTCAATGTTTACCGGTTTCATGATGGGTGATTTACCAGTGCATTTGCCTACACCACACTGAGTTTTTGACCAAAAACAGTATGAACCCCGTGTCCTACTCTCCCTATTCACCCAACCTCTCCTTGAGATGCTTTTTTGTTTGTTTTCTCAGATGAAAAAGGTCCTCAAAGGGAAATGTTTTGCCAGTGTGGAAGAAGCGAAACAAAAAATGGCAGAAGAACTAAAATGCATCAAAACTGACGAGTTCAAAAACTGAGCTGTGGTAAAAGCATCTCCATAGGCATATTGCATCAAAAGGAGAGTACTTTGAAGGTGACTGAAGTTTTAACATGTAAGGTAAATACAGGCCAGGCACAGTAGCTCAAGCCTGTAATCCCAGCACTTTGGGAGGCCAAGGGGAGAAGATTGCCTGAGCCAGCGGTTTCAAGACCAGACTGGGCAACATGGTGAAACCTCATCTCTACAATAAATTTAAAAAATAGCTCGGCGTTGTAGGGTATGCCTGTAGTTCTGGCTACTTGGAAGGCTGAGGTGGAAGGGTCGCTGGAATGCTGGTGAGCAGGTCACTGCACTCCAGCCTGGGCGATGGAGTGAGACTCTAACTCAAAAAAAAAAAAAAAAAAAAAGGAGTAAATACACAATTTTTTATAGAAATAAATTCGGGGTTTTTGTGAGTCCCTCCTCGTGTAAGTCATGGCCCTGATGGGTAAGCTAGCATTCCAGGTGGAGAGGTTAATATTCTTTTCAAGTTAGGTCATCTCACAATCTTGAATCACTTTATTTGATGTTATAACTGCCATTAAAAAAAAATGCCATAGAAGACATACAGAAACCTATTTTGAGGCATTAAACACAGAAGTTTCTAGGTCTATAAAAAACATTTAAAATTATGTTAACTAGGCCTGGTGGCTCACATTTGTAATCCCAGCACTTTGGAGGTGGAAGTCAGAGAATAGCCTGAGCCCAGAGGTTTGAGACCACCCTGGGCAAACTGGCAAGACCTCATCTCTACAATAAATAAAAAACATTAGCCAGGCATGGTGGCACGCACCTGTAGTTCCATCTACTTGGAAGGCTGAGGCAGAAGGATTACCTGAACTCAGCAGGACAAAGCCGTGGTGGCCATAAGTGTGCCACTGTACTCCATTCTGGGTTACAGAGTGAGACCATGACTAAACAAATAAATAAATAGTAAAATGATAATATTAAACAAGTAAACCTCCCAGTCACTAGATAACAAATTAAATTTAAATAATAAAAGATGAACTAATACACAAAATATCCCCTTTTAAAGACTTTTGGGGGACTTTCATACTGTTCTCCCTAGTGTCTATACTAATGCACGTTCCCACAAACAGTGTTCATGCATTCTTTCTCCTCACTGGCACTCATTATTGCCTGTCTTTTCGATAAAAGCAACTTTTAGCTGGAGTAAGATAATATCTCCTATTTTTGGTTTGCAATTCTATGATGATTAATGATACTTAATATTAATTTCATATACCTTTTGGCCATTTGTATGTCTTTTAAGAAATGTCTATTCAGATATTTTGTAATCGGATTATTAGATTTTCTTTTTGAGCATTGTTTGATCTTCTTATATATTCTAGTTATTAATTCCTTTTCAGATGGATAGTTTGCAAATATTTTCTCCCATTCTGTGAGTTGTCTCTTCCCTTTGTTTGATTCTTCCCTCTGCTGTGCAGAAGCTTTTTAACTTGATATGATTACATTTGTCCATTTTTGCTTTTATTCCTCATGAAAACTAGTTTTTTTTTCAAAGTTTAGAAATTTCAAGTTAATATGCCATGGTTGCACCAAGGGAATACAGCTGACAGTCCCTCATGTTGGTTCCCAGTCTTGTGGTGGCTATGGAAGAAGACATTTTCTTATAGTCCATGCCATCACAAAAAAATGAGACAGTGACAGCTAATACTGCTCCGCTTCTACCAGGCACAGCTCCTAGAACACAGAAGTCCTTCTAGCTTCTAATGAAATTGGAAACATGGGGATATGCTCTATAATGGTCTATATCCGAGAAGATATACCATATAAGGTGTAGGATAAATCTGATATATATAAACTATGTCTTCATTATTTACAACAAATGTTTGAGATAGTAACATTTCCAAGTCTCTTTTTTTAAAAGTACTGTATTTATGATACAGAAAATTGATTTTCTAGTAGTCTAATCACTTTTAAATTCCCACATTAAAACTTTTCTCCATCTGTAATACTTTTTAGGTGCTTCTTTGGTGTCATTTACAGGTTTTTCATATGAATTGTTCCCTCAAACATTTCTTGTATTACAAAAACCCAGTGCCTTGGATATTAACCAAAATAATCTATCACTTTTTTGAATTGCCTTTTAGCTGTAGATCAAAAGGTTTCTTAAGGGTAGAGTAATACATCCCCAGAACTTAGCCTAAAGTCTGAAACAGTACACTTTACTTGTGTTTTTAAACGGGGGAGAAATTTATTTAAAATGTATTAAGCAGTTCCAAAATAATCTTGAATTTTCTTTTTTCTATACATCATTGGAACAATTGCTGATCAGAGAATATTTGCTGACCAGATAATAATTTTATAATTTTGAAAATTGTGCTGTGATATGCAAGAGAATGGCTGTTTAGTAACTATCCAATGCCATTTTATGAAAAAGTCATGTCTACAAATTATTATTTTTTACCTCTCTGTTCTACTTATTTTATCTTATTTTAGATTCAAGGAGTATATAAGCAAGTTTGTTGTTGGAAGAGTAAATTTAATAGAATTGCTAAATAACAAATTAATGAAAGTATGACTCTTTAAAGTGTAGCTCTTATTTATATTCATGCCATTTCTGAGACTAAATATGTTTTCTAACTATATCTTTTTTCCTATTACAAACATGTGACATGTTTAAAGCAGAAATTATACAAAGATAGAAAACCACAAAGAAATAATTACCTGGAATTATTTACTATATTATAGATATATATTGCATATTTCTCACATTAGCAAGTACCAATCTCAAGATAATTTATTGGTTAATTAGCATTCCACATATGACTATATATTTTTAGACACATTGCATAAATAAATATAGTGGCCACATATGTACTGCCTGTGAATGTCTTACAGGTAGTATAAACAATGCTTTCCACTTAGTAGGTGTTCACTTAGTATAGGTCAAATGTAAAAATGGCTACACTGATTGTTTTCAACAAAAGTAGAGATAAACCAGTAGATCTATTTATTTATATCAGGAAACTTCCTAATTTTTATATTGGTGTTCTCTTTCACAAAAAGTTCAATTCATGATTACTCCATTAGGAACTGTTATCTGATTATATTAACCAGAATTGTACAACTCAGATTGAGATTTTTTTCCTAATACAATCTTAATATGGTTAAGATTTGATAAATATTGAATATATAATCTCACAATAATACACCATTCCACAATGTAAAATACTTAGCAGTTAGCAACTTAGCTCTTAGCACCAAGTATGATTTCTAAAACATTTAATTGTAATGTTCTTTAATTATTATTGGTTTATTGTGACAAAATGAAGATACCTTAAGCCAAACTATTTATTGATAAATGGGTTTCTAACCAAGCTGATGGAAAAACAGTTTTATATTCTACTTTTCGGATAAGGTGATTGCATCTGAAAGAAAAAGAAAAAACAATATACAATTTCTATGCTATCCAGAAAAGGACAATGTCAAGCATTTGAAGTCAAAAGAACGTTATTTTCAGAACTCAAACAGTTGACTCTTGTAAAATAAAGAAATTTGAATACATATATTGGTCTGACAGTCAGAAAATAAAACACTCTAAAAAAAAGCAAAATCATTTCAAATTAGTAGAATTTTAGCCATGTTCTTTTGTTGTTTAACATAGTATAGCATGATACAACTGATTGTGTTTAGAAATTATTCCTGTATTCCAAGCAGCAATATTACTTTTCTGTGCATGGAAGAATGTGTATAGATTATCCAATTAACACTAATGAACGTCCTATCTTTTTAAAATATCCTCTGAATTATTGGGTAACTGTAACTAATAGTCAAGTCATAGCAGTACTGAAATAGAAATATAGCTAAGGAGAAGATGGAAAGGAGTCTACCAAAAACATTAAGAAAAATATTTATAAAGACAGAATAAGGAAATAGAAGCAAGGAATAATAGTTAACTTTGTTTGGAGTGTGAATGAAGATGAGCAGAAAGGAGAAGCAAGGAATAATAGTTAACTCTGGAGTTTGAATGAAGACGAGCAGAAAGGAGATGAAAAGGGAAAAATCAGTCTTGGGAAATAAATCAGAATTTATCTTGCATAGCATTTTCAATGAAGTTAGATGATAAAGAAATACTGTTGTTACTTTGTTGTGCAAAATAAGAGCAAATTACTAAAATGTGACTGAATCTGTATACAAAATAATATCAAGTAATAATCCCTACTGAGCCACTTGTTGCCTAATTTACCTGAATTCATGAAAAAAAATTTACTCTGGGAAAATATCACCAAATATTTTGCTAATGTAATCATGTTACCAACTTTATCTACCTTTTCTATGATGAAAAAGAATTGCCTAGAACTGTTTTAATATTTTTATTTCTATATAAAAATGTGTTTTGACAATTTAATTATTGATGCAGTTATAAAATAGAGCATTTGCTTGAGTTCTTTATTTTCATTTTAGCCTATATTTCACATTTCACTAATTATGTCAAAGACTGTCTAGATATTATCAATCTTGCATTCTCCTCTTGGCACATTTCTCAGCCTCCCTTGCAATCAGGGTAGGACCATATTCTTGAGCTCTGTCAAAGAACAAGAATGGAAGTATTCCTTAACTTTTCTAGAACTGGCTAAGAGTTCTCTTTCCTTTGCTCCTCCACTGTTGCCTGCTTAAAAGCAGAGACATGTAGAAATTTGAAGAAGGCCTAGAAGACAGCAGTGCCACAAGATGAAAAGAGTCAGAATCCTTCAATCATGCAAAAGGCCAGACACTAAATATCCAGACTGTGGTATGCTCCAGCAATAAACACTTATTTTGCTAAGTAACTAAAATTTGAGAGTTGTTTTTATACCAAGCTATCATTAATTACTTCAAGTGATGAACTGATCTTTAAAAGTTTTTCAATTGACACTACTGACTTCTTAGTTTAAGAGTTGTTTTGATAGATTGAAGAACAGTTTGTATGGATTGTTCTTTTCAGAAATTTAGCAAACTTTAGCATTGAGTTCAAAAGAAATAACTAAAATAATAAATGGGTTGGTCATACCACATTAGCTGAACTATCTTGTAACCAACCAAAGATTGTCAGCTCTGCATATGTGTTCTTCTGGGATATCAGGCCTTTAAATTACATCAGGTATTGGGAGCTGGCCACGGAGGCCCACTGAGCATTAGGGATCAGGAAGGGCCGTTGATCCCAAGACCACTAGGATGTGTTCGGGAGCTATTGACCCCATTTCCTCCCCCTTTCTACTCAGTACTAACCAGATTAAGCTCCTGTGAGCTCAAAACATAAAAACTCTGAGACCAGGATGAACACAAGCTAACTTTAGAAGTTCATTGCTCCCATTCTTCCACAAACTGCAGTTTTGGCTTTCACACAACTTATAATTCAAACTCATGTCACATCTAAGAACCTTAGTATTGGTCACAGGCTTCTGGGTCATGATCTTAGGATTTATTGAAGGTGTAAATTGTAGAATATAGTTTTAGAAGACAGCCATTTTGTTGAAAGAATGCGGCTGGGTTACTTGAAGGTAGCCCACTCTGAACTTTGGACTGGGCCACATTCCAAACATTCTAGGATGGGCCACTTTCGTTTGTAAAGTAAATACTTAAGCTTCTATAGAATTGTTTAACTTGGCATAAATCAATCAGCTTAGGATGAAAAAGGTTTATAGAATATGTCAGTCACGGATTAGGTTATCCTTTGTTATGGAATTTTAAGATTATCATATGAAAAGGGTTTAAAGGCAATCATTGATTAAGTTTTCATGGATTAGGGTTTCTGGTGGGTGGGGATTCCCCTCCCACATCTGACTTTGTGTATAAAAGACCCGTTGTAATTCCCAATAACACACATCACTTCTGCACTAGAACAGAGTTCAATCTCTTTCTTTCTCTCTCTCTCTCTTTCTTCTTCCACCCAATCGCCAATGCCGTCTCCACCTTTGAAGTACCCTGAACCCAGCTGGAGCTGGACTCTGGCACTGTATTAAGTACTACATATTTCTTCTGATTTTCTCAACCACACTATGGAGGGTGGGGAGCACTGTTATCATCTACAATTTTTATATACAAAAATGTTTAAATACTAAGTTTTAAAGAGTCTAAAAAACTAGCCATTTACTTAATAGAGTTTAGTTAGAAATCCACTCAGCCTGGGAACTTCAGGACCTTCCTTTAAGTTATTTTGCTCCTGGGCAGCGAGACCTCATCTCTACAATAAATCAAAAAATCAGCCGGGCGTGGTAGCACATGCCCGAAGTTCTGGCTACTTGGAAGGCTGAGGCAGAAGAATCGCCGGAACTCAGCAGGTCGAGGCTGCGGTGGCCGGGAGCAGCCACTGTACTCCAGTTTGGGTGACAGAGTGAGATTCCAACTCAAAAATAAATAAATAAATAAATTATTTTGCTATCACTCTGTAGGTATAATATGCTATAGACACAATATTTAAATGCAAATAAGCATTCACTTAAGGAATAAGCCACACTACAGTTGGTCATATATACATGGTAGATGTAAGAATAATGAGTTCTAGAATCATAGAATCTTAGAGTATAATGTACTATAGAGTCATCTAAAGCTAACAAATCTTTACTGACTCTTATCATGGTCTTGACATTGTCCTAGGCATTGTGGCTATAGTAGTAATTAAAACAGTTTTCTCTCATGAATCTCACCTTTTGGTTAGAAAGCAAACAAGTAGAATGAATATTTTCAGAGACTAATAAACACTATGGGAAAAAGAAAGTAAGATAAAAGGATATTATACCAACAAAGAAAAGTTCCTTTAGCATAGGTAATTTAGTATGGCCTTTCTAAGAAGGGCTGTTGCTGAATGACATGGAATCAGAATCTGGAGCATGTCAAGGCCAAGTATTCCAACAAGGGCAACAGCAAATGCACAGGTCTGAAGATAGAAAGGAGTTTAGCTTGTTTCCAGAAAAGAAAGATGGCCAGTGAGGCTGGGCTTAGTGGCTCAGCCTGTAATGTCTGCACTTTGGGAGGCCGAGGTGAGTGGATTGCCTGAGCCTGAGGGTTTGAGACCAGCCCGGGCTACTTGAAGTGACTTCATCTCTACAATAAATAAAAAATTAGCCAGGTGTTGTAGTGCATGCCTGTAATTCCTGCTACTTGAAAGGTGGAGGCAGAAGGGTCGCCAGAGCCCAGCAGATCGATGCTGGTGTGGCCGTGAGCATGCCACTGCACTCCAACCCGGGCAACAGAGCAACACTCCAGCTCAAAAAAGAAAAAAAAAAAGAAAGATGGCCACCGTGGCTAAAACATATGGGGAAAGAAAGAAAAGGACAAAAATAGGGTAGGCAGAGATGATCAGTTAGGGCCTTGTAAGCAATGCAAAAAATTTTGGAATTGGTACTTTTATACCAAGTAAGAGGATACCAGAATGGGTTTAGGCAAGGGATGTACAACCTGATTTAAGTTTCAAAAATTTCTCTCTAGCTGCTCTTTGAAGCATGAATTGGAGAGGCAAAAAGAGTGAAAGCAGAGAGACCAGATGGAAGGTTATTGAAGCAGTTGGTGTGAGTGATGATGGCATCTTTGATGGGAGTTTATGTGAAGGGAAATGGAAAGATCATAATGTGCCATAGAAGTAAATCAACAAGATCTATTTCCTTATATTGACATGCAATGGCCTTCACATAATCTATACCCACTAACCTTGTGTGGTTCTTGTAGGAAATGCAGAATAGATTTGATCCCTTCAAGTATGAAAAAGCAGAATACATGACCTCTCATAAACATCCTCATTTCCAGACTAAAGAGCCCTACTTCCCTCCTACTATCTTCTTCTGAAAACTTTCTAACACTCCTGAGTATCCTGGATAACTTTTACTGATTGCCCTTTTTTGGAGCAAGGTCTCTTTTAAAAAGTGCATACTGCTGAAATGAAGTGTGCGCTTCCTGACATCTATAGAGTGCAGTGAGGTTATTTCCTCCCAGGGTGTACTGCATTTCTTTAATAGGCCTAATGCACATGAATTACATGCTTAACATAGGAAGGAAGTGGGAGGATATGGTTTGAAGGATTAGAACCAGAGTTATCACCTGTTGTTGGAGAATATCTGTGAAAGTGATTTTCTTAGGTAAAAGGGAAGAAGAGCTGTGGAAAGGATGATTTTCTTGGCAGGTTATTATCTTATGAGAAGGAACTAAATTGATACTTAAATAAAGGTGCTGCTTAAAAGATCTTCTGGGTTTTGGAGTGAGAAGAGGAAGCAGATAGGGAAGCAGGACAGGAGAGAGAGTAAGCAATTCAAGGTTAACAATGAGAAAGGATTATGAAAATTTTCTGTTCAAAAACTGAGGTGACTGATGTGAAAAATTTGGGTGAACAAGAAACAGTTATTTCAAGTTGAAAACAGTGGTAAACATGATTTTTGGAGTAAAGTTCTCTGGGCTTGCTAAGGACCATAATTGGTTTTAATTTTTGTTTTGCATCAGTCACAAATAATACTTCACCAACCAAACTTTAATCAATCATTACAAAGGAGATGTCATTAACTATGTTTTTGCTAATTTGTTTCCTTAACAGTTATTTCTGTTCCATGATTCCATAGGATGTACAATAAGTCTATTAACTCTGTAGCATTCTAAAGATGTGAGAATTTGTGGCATATTAAAACTGTCTCCTATGCCAGATCTGATTTTCCATCTTTGTTATATTTAGTTTTTATTATTCCATGCAGAATATTGCCTTATTTTGTTAATGAGCATCTAAAATTAGGTGAAGACCATGATATGGTGAAGAGGGACATTTTGAGAGGAAATTAACCTGATCTAAAAGTAAATGTTCCATATTATATGAATGAAAATATATTATTCCATTTATCCTTCTTATTCTGGAAAGGAGGCAGTTTACACAGTACTCTCTCAATAATGAAAAGGAAAGGAAAGAAAAAGAAAATAGTAACAGTTAATGCTTAACTCTCAACTTTCTTATAATTTGTGCTGAAAAGGTTTAGGGTGGGGTAAAAATACATAGGAAGATGCCAAACAGTGCATCCAAAGCTGTTTTTTTTTTTAAATTGAGACAAAATAATTCTTCAATATTTACAATCTAGAATACAGTAGAATGCAATCCAGAGAACCAAAGGGGATATACCTTAAATAGGAGCCAAAACAACAACAAAAATCCAATTTGAATGCTAAGACTGGTAAAAATTTTATATAAATTAATGCATTCATTTTTAAATCTTTCTGAAGGATAAGTTTACATAAAAAGGAATAATTTCAAAGCCTTGCATCTATTAAAAGTATACTAAGTGCTTTTTATGCTTAGTGGAATATCCTGGTGCTTTAGAAACTACCATAATTCATTCTTGCCAACAGACATAGTATTTCAAAACTTTCATATCTCAAAATCATCAAATTCCTTAACTGGATACCCAAGTACCACACTTTATTGTGTTTCCTCAGTAACCTCTGACATATATATGTTTCCATCAGAAACAAAGAACAGGGTATCACATGTTCTCACTCATAAGTGAATCCTGGACATTTATTATAATAGTGTAAGAAAGGGATTGGCAGTAGTGGGATACAGCTGGTGTTGGGGGGGAGGCACCCAACATCAACAAGGGTGCCTGACCTCAAACCAGGCAAGGTAGGGACTAAAGGGAGGCCCAAATTTTACCTGTACAATGACTACTTGTATACCTAATCCTGAATTGTACCCCACATCTTTAAAAAAACTTTTTTTTTAAAGAAAATCTTGAGATTGTCAGATATCAGGGATACCAGTGGGGCAGGGGGGATGCTACAGCTTCATCAAGCTATGTCAATTCAATGTCTATAAGGAGATTTTAGCTTTAGTTTTGACTAATGCCTTAAAGGTATTTGAGGGAAAAAAATAAGTTCTTATATAATGGGAAAAAAGTTGGATTCAGTGCCGTTAAATATTAAATATATTTTTGGTAAAGCTCTACCCAAAGGTTAAGGTCACTGATTCATAAGTTGGAATCTAGTTGAGGTTTACAAACCAAAGAGCAAACAAGAATCAGCTTAATAAGAACTTGGATTTATTTTTTATTCAGCATTTTATAAATTAACTGTAGGTAGTTTACAAGTTACAGATGACAATAAGCTCTTCTAGTTAATGAAGAAATAAATGTATAGGAGTACAATAAATTGTGGGAAGATAACATGAGGTCATGTGTTGGCATAAAAGTGGAAGTCAAGTTCCTGGGAGAGAATGTGCAAAGCAATGCATTTAGCTGTCAGTTACACTCTTTAAAAAAGACTACATCTGAATATCATTGTAGAATATTTATTCAAAATATTAGAGCAATTTGTTTCTATAACCAAAAAGGTTTAAAAAATAAAATCAAAGTGAAAGCAATATCCATATATGAAGTAAGAACTGCCCTTTTCTGAGATGATTTATAAGACAGTAGCTAACTAATGTTCTACTAAAAATAGTGTCCATGTGTTACTTGGGGGTAAAATATGTGGTTTTTTGTCCTGGCTCAAGTGCTTCTTCTTCCATTTAATAAATCATTCATTGAGTCATTCATCCAAAGCAAGATTTATTAAGCATGTATTGTGAGGCAGACACTTTGCTGGTAACAGGTAGATATGAGTATATGATGAAACTACATTGGTATCCTGAAAGAGCTAATGCAGTAATAGAGGAGATATACAAAATAGCAAACAATTAAAATATAATATATCCGGGGGCAGAGCTTAAGATGGCAACCAAACAGGTCGGACTATGAGTCTCTGCAAAAGCAAGTGTCCATAAAATATCTCTGTAAGAATAGGCGTGCACTGGTGGGAGAGTGAAAGGCCATTTGAGGGGAAACTCAGGTTCATGCACCCGGGTGCCCCCTCTGAGGGTGACTGCAAGCCCCCACCACCCTGAGATTGGAGTGTGGGTGCACACAAGATTGTCTACTGCTCATGGGACTCTTCTGAGAAGACACTGCTGAATCCAGCTGATTCTCATCACCTGACGCCTGGCCCACACCATCACCTGTTACAGCAGATCAGCTTGTGCCCTGGATCTGATCATGGAAAGGGAGGATGGGAGAGAGTTGGAGATGAGCCCCAAGCTCAGTGAGCAGATGCTGACTACAGTCATTTTGTTCTGTCCCAGAACAAGACAGAGAACTGCATTGCCCCACCCAGCTCTGCCCAGCTCCGCCCAACCACCAATTTAGGACCTAAGGTAACCTCATCAAACTGGGAGGGACAGAAGACCCTCCCCCATGCTGGACTGGACACATACAGGTCAGATCTGAGTGATAGACTTGACAAGCAGCAAGTCGGGTGAGTCTAGATCTGATTCACCCTCCTTCCACAGTAGGCCCAGGACATCTGACCCAAGCTGTAAGCAACCCCATCAGCTGTGCTGAGATCAGAGAAGAGAGAACATTGGACTTACAGAAATGACCTCAGAATGAGTTTGGTTCCTTGTGTGCTTGTTTTGCTCATTTTTGTTTGTTTTTTGTTTCAGTTTTTTTGCTCTTTCTGGTTTTGATAACATTTTCATACTTGCTTTGCTTCTGTTAGTCTACTGATTTCTTTTCTTTTCTTTAGACTTCCTATTTGAGTATGGGAAGAGAACATTAATTGGCAGGTTTTTGTTGGACTGTGTGTTTGTATGATTATCTGTATGTTTAAGTTTTTTTTTACTCCCTTTTGTCTTTGTGTCTCTTTTCAATTGTTAGTTGGAACATCTGTCTGTTTTTCTTCTTATTCTTCTATCTCTCCATCTTCCTCTTGTGCCCCTCCTTCCTTTCTTTATTATTTTCCTTTTCTTACCTCACTTTGCTTCCAGGGAGCAAAACTAAACCTCCACTGCATGGACAGATTGTAAGGCAGTGAGAAGTGGGTTCCAGGGCACCTATATACCTGTTGGTGGATACTGGGATCTGTAGATAGATTTTGA
The DNA here is from genome assembly GCA_027257055.1 of Cephalopachus bancanus. Lineage (NCBI taxonomy): Eukaryota > Metazoa > Chordata > Mammalia > Primates > Tarsiidae > Cephalopachus > Cephalopachus bancanus. The sequence goes on from JAPVLO010000093.1 coordinate 11,189,678, forward strand.
ATCACTGTTCCTCCCTCAATTAAATCTTAAAACTGCAAAAAGTAAGCCCCCAATCCACAGTCCAGTTTTAGAATTGAACACAGCCAGAGGATCCACATAAGGAAGAATAGGAGACTGAGCAAACAGAAGTAAAAGCAACAATGCCATCCCTGAAAACAGAATTAAAGAAGAGGGGGGCAGAAAGGTGGGAGGGAGGAAAATCTACACAAATGAAGAAAAAGCAAAAGAAGAATATGGGTCTCACACAAACCTCTGGGAGGTCAGACACTGAGAAAAACAGACTTTGGAATGCAAACAATGAATTGCCCTCAGAATGACTGGTCTCAAACTGCAAACACAGGTATCAAGACATTGATAGAGGGAATAAAAAAAATTGAGGAGAGACAAGAGGAAAATTGAAAGAAGTTGATAACTGAGATAACAGCAGTAAAGAATACTGCCCCACGGAGGCAGCCATTCCACATTGCACCATCAGTGCCTGAACTTAAGTGCAGCCAAGGCAGCCATTACACATCACATGACCTGTGCCTGAGGCGATCCATGACTTCAGGCCTTGAAGCCCCTGTGAGCAAGATCTGCTGAGGTCTACTGCCACAGAGATGTCCTGCCAGGCTATGGGTCTCCTCCTGTGTGCCTTGAGGCAACATCTCCCCTCCCTTAGGGGCAGGCGAGCAGCTGAGATAAGGACCATCTGCAGCGAGGGATAACACCACCTGCTGGTAACGGCACCAAAAGGGGGAAAATGGAAGCCTGACAGACACAGGTCAGATCTGAGTGGTGAATGGGGCAGTCGTGAACTGAGTGATGATCTGAACTGCCCTTCAAAATAGGCCAGCGGCAACTGATCCTAACTGTGAACAAACTTACCAGCCTGAAAAGACAGATAGAAATCAGAGATGAAAGGAAATTCGACTTAAACAAAATGTCTCAGAGTGTGCTCGATTGGTTCTGTTAGTCTACTGACTTAATTCTATTCCTTCTGTTTTGTTCCCCCCTTTTTTTCTTCCTCCTTCTTTTCCCTTCTTTTCTTCTCTCTGTAAACCATATCTTTGTATAGAGGAATAGCACACTAATAAGAAGGTTGGTAAGCCTGTATGTTAGTAACATTGCATGTTTTAGATTTTTTTGTATGGGAGTTGGTTAGTTTGTAGCTGTGGTCTATTGTTTTTATATGTTTCAATTTTTCTCTCTCTCACCATTCGTTGGTACACTTGTCTGTTTTCACCCTTACTCCTCTATCTCTCCACCCCCTCTTGCCCCCACTGCCTGCTCCATTCTCTTCCCTCTGTTAACCACATTTTATTTCAGGGAGTAAACCTACAACCCCACTGCACAGGCAGATTCCAAGACAGTGGGAAGTGGGTTTCAGATTATTCATATAACTGTCGGCGGATACCAGGACCAGCGGTAGATTATGAATCACAGCTCCCCCCTTAAGTAAATCTCAAAACTGCAAAAAGAACCACCCCCAACCTACAGTGCAACTCTAGAATTGAACAAAGTAAGAGGACAAACATAAAGAAGAATAGGAGATTGAACAAACAGAAGTAAAAACAACCCCTTTACCCCTGAATAACAGAATTAAAGAAGGTGGTGATATGGAGGGAAGGAAAAAGTAGGGAAGGGGGAAACAACAACAACAACAACATCATCAACAACAACAAATGCACAAATGAAGAAAAAACAAAAGAAGAATATAGATCTCACACAGACTCCTGGGAGGTCAGACACTGAGAAAACAGACTGCGGACCACAAAAAAAGAGGAGCCCCCAGAATGGCTGGTCACATGAAACAAACCCAGACATCAAGACATTAATAGAGAGAATTTAAAAAATTGAGGAGAGACAAGAGGAAAATGGGAGGGAGCTGATGTCAGAAATAACAGCAGTAAAGAATTCTGTGATGGAAATAAACAAACTAATAACCATGGAAAGCAGAATTAGCCAAGCAGATGAAAGAATCTCAGAGCTCGAACACCAAAACACAGAACTAACCCAAACTGTCAAAAACATGGAAAAGAAGCTCAAAAAGACTGAACAAAACCTTCATGAAATAAATGATTACTTCAAGAGACGGAACCTAAGAGGAATTGGCCTTCCTGAGGCAGAGAGAGAAACAGAGGCCACACTGGAGCAAACATTTCATGAAATCATTCAAGAAAACTTCCCTCACTCAACAATGGTGCAAATATTCAAACACAAGAGATTCACAGAACCCCTGCAAGACAACAAATGACAAAACACAGAACTAACCCAAACTGTCAAAAACATGGAAAAGAAGCTCAAAAAGACTGAACCAAAACCTTCATGAAATAAATGATTACTTCAAGAGACCGAACCTAAGAGGAATTGGCCTTCCTGAGGCAGAGAGAGAAACAGAGGCCACATTGAAGCAAACATTTCATGAAATCATTCAAGAAAACTTCCCTCACTCATCAGTGATGCAAAAATTCAAACACAAGAGATTCACAGAACCCCTGCAAAACAACAAATGAGAATACCAACTCCCAGACACATAATAATTCACCTAAACAAAGTAGCTATAAAAGAAAAAATTCTATAGGCAGCAAGAGAAAAAGGTCAGACTACCTACCAGGAAAGGCCAATTAGAATAGCAGATTTATCTACAGAAATCTTCCAGGCTAGGAGAGCTTGGAGCCTTATCTTCAAAGTTCTAAAAGATAAACAGTTTCAACAGTGAATAACCTACCCAACCAAGCAAAGCTTCATCAGTGAGGGAGAATTGAAATCTTTCCCAGATATCCAATGACTAAGAACCTATGGAGCCACCAGACCACCTCTACAAGAAACACTGAAGAAAGTATTGAACACAGAAGAAAAGGAAAAAAGAACAACAACATTCTTCACAAGAGTACAGGCAAAGATTAAAAACACACCAACTCCAGAACCAAAAAAAAGACAACACACAAACAGAAAGAACAACAAATCTGAAAAAACATTATGATAGGGATCAACTCTCACATTTCAATAATTAGCTTGAATGTGAACAGACTAAATGCACCACTGAAAAGACATAGAATGGCAAAATGGATAAAAGATCACCAGGCAACAATTTATTGCCTTCAAGAGTCTCACCTCATTAGAAAGGACACTCATAGACTCAAAGAGAGGATGGGAAACAAATTTTCAGGTGAATGGAAAACAAAAGAAAGGAGGAGTCACCATCTTAATCTCAGACAAAATACCCTTTAAGCTATCAAAAATCAAAAAAGATACAGAAGGTCACTACATAATGATAAAAGGTTCAATCCATTAACAAGAAATATTCATCCTAAACATATATGCACCCAACATAGGAGCACCAACTTTCATAAAGCGGCTTCTGGGTAAACTATAAAAGGATATCGACTCCAACACCATCATAGCTGGGGACTTAAGGAAATGAAGGACTTTCTGACATCATACAACCTGCCTAGGTTGAAACAAGAAGAAATTGGGACCCTAAATAGACCAGTAACAATCAAGGAAATTGACTATGTAATAAGAAAACTACCTACAAAAAAAAAGCCCTGGTCCAGATGGCTTTCCAGCAGAATTCTACAAGATGTTTAAGGAGGAGCTGATACCAATCCTACTGAAGGTATTCCAGGCAATTGAGAAAGATAGAATTCTCCCCAAATCACATTACAAAGCTACATCACATAGATACCCAAGCCAGGTAAAGACCCAACAAAGAAAGAGAACTACAGGCCAATATCTTTGATGAATATAGATGCTAAAATTCTCAACAAGATCCTGGCAAACCAGATTCAACAACACATCTCAAAAATCATCCATCATGACCAAGTAGACTTCATCCCTGGGATGCAAGTTTGGTTCAACATTCGTTAAACCATAAATGTAATTAAACACATCAACAGATGTCAAAACAAAAACCACATGATTATATCATTAGATGCAGAAAAAGCTTTTGATGAAATTCAGCACCACTTCTTGATAAAAACCCTCGAACCTCTAGGCATACAGAGAACATACCTCAAAATAGTAAAAGCCATCTATGAGAAACCCACAGCCAGCATATTCCTAAATGGACAAAAGTTGGAACCATTTCCCCTGAAAACTGGAACAAGATAAGGATGCCCACTCTCACCCCTCATGTTCAATATAGTATTGGAAGTCCTGGCTAGAACAATCAGAGAAGAGAAGGCAATCAGGGGTATCCAAATAGGAAAAGAGGAAGTCAAGTTATCTCTCTTTGCAGATGACATGATTGTGTACCTTGAAAACCCAAGATAATCTGTCAAAAACCTCCTTACACTCATAAAGGCCTTTGGCAAAGTGTCAGGATATAAAATAAATGTACAAAAGACAATCACATTTCTTTATACCAATAATAAACAAACAGAAACCCAAATAAAAAGCAGAATTCCATTCACAATAGCCACACAAAAAAAAGTGAAATACCTTGACATCTTCTAACCAGAGATGTGAAAGACCTTTACAATCAAAACTACAAAACTCTGTTCAGAGAAATAAAAGATGACACAAACAAGTGGAAAAATATCCCATGCTCATGGGTTGGAAGAATCAACATTGTGAAGATGTCCATCTTACCTAAGGCAATCTACAAATTCAATGCAATACCCATCAAATTACCAGCAACATTCTTCTCAGACCTAGAAAAAACAATGCAGGAATTCATATGGAAACAGAAATGACCAAGAATAGCCAGAACAATCCTCAGCAAAAAAAACAAAGCAGCTGGTTTCACATTATCAGACTTCAAACTCTACTAAAAACTATAATCATCAAAACAGCTTGGTAGTGGTATAGGAACAAGCATATAGATCAATGGAATAGAATAGAGATACCAGAAGCGAAACCTCAATTTCTCAACCAACTCATCTTCGACAAAGCCTCCACTACCTACCACTGGGGAGAGGAGAACCTATTCAGTGAATGGTGCTGGGAAAACTGGCTGACCACATGCTGAAGATTGAAGCAGGACCCCTATCTATCCCCATACACAAAAATTAACTCCAAATGGATCAGAGACCTAAATGTAAAACCTCAAACCATAAGAACCTTAGAAAATGAAGGACATACCCTCATGGAAATTGGAACTGGCATCCAATTCCTGAACAAAAGCTGAAATCCACAAGCCATAAGAGATAAGATAGACAAGTGGGACCTCATTAAACTGAAAAGATTCTGCAAAGCCAAAGAAATTATCAAGAGAGCAGGGAGACAGCCTACAGACTGGGAAAAAGTATTTGCCAACTCCAGGTCTGACAAAGGCTTAACATCTTGGATCTACAAGGAACTCAAATGTGCTGAAAAGAAAAAAAACAAACAACCCCATTATAAAATGGGCAAAAGATATGAACAGACACTTCACAAAGGAAGACATCTGAGCAGCCAACAGACACATGAAGAAATGTTCAACCTCACTAATCATCAGGGAGATGCAAATCAAAATCACACTGAGATACCACCTAACTCCAGTCAGAATGGCAATTATCAATAACTCAAAAAATAACACTTGCTGGAGAGGGTGTGGCGAAAAGGGAACACTTCTACACTTTGGTGGGAGTGTAAACTAGTACAACCTCTGTGGAAAGCAGTGTGGAGATTCCTAAAAGCTCTAAATATCAACCTCCCACATGACCTCGCAATCCCCTACTGGAAATATACCCTGAAGAACTCAAATCACTCTATCAAAATTGATACCTGCACATGAATGTTTATTGCAGCATTGTTCACAATAGCAAGAACCTGTAACCAACCATGGTGTCCATCAAAGGAGGACTGGATTAAAAAAATGTGGTACATATACATGATGTAATACTATGCAGCTATAAAAAAGAACAAAATCATGAATTTTACAGCAACCTGAATGGAACTAGACTCAATAATACTGAATGATCTCTCACAGAAATAAAGATCTGAGTATCACATGTTCTCACTCATATAGTGGACCATGAACATCCACTGTAATACTATAAAAAAAAAAGACTGATAGTGGTGGGAAACTATGGGGGGGAGGGGAAGGGAGGTGAGATTAACTGTAGTCAATATCTGTCTGGGAACGGGGAGACACCCCTTATCAACAAGGGTGCCTGAATGAAACATATTTGTATACCTAACCCTAAACTGTACCCCACAATATCAAAATAAAAAATATTGATAAAAAAATAGCTGAGGAGGAAAGAGCCTCGATGTTCACAAGCTGATGAATAGATAAACAAAATGTGGTCTATAACATAGAATATTATTCAGCCATAAATAATGGCATATTGATACATAATAGAACACAGATGAACCTTGAAAAGATTATGAGAGGCCAGGCTCAGTGGCTCAGCCTGTAATCCCAGCACTTTGGGAGGCCAAGGCAAGTGCATTGCCTGAGCCTGCAGGTTCAAGACCAGTCGGGCCACTTGGTGAGACCTCATCTCTACAATAAATAAAGCTAGCTGGGCGTGGTAGTGCATGCTACTTGAAAGGCTGAGGTAGAAGGATTGCTGGAGCCCAGCGAGTTGGCATTGGGGTGGCTGTGAGCGAGCCATGGCACTCCAACCTGGGTGACAGAGTGTAACTCCAACTCAAAAAAAAGATTATGAGATTGAAATTGCAAGAATGAGAACATTATGAAGGAAGTCAGTCACAAAAGATCGCATACCATCTGATTCCATTTATATGAAATGTCCAGACTGGGCAAAGCTGCAGGAATACAAAGTAGGTTAGTAATGGCCTGAGTCTGGGAAGCAAGGTTAGATGAAATTGTTCTAAAATTAACTGTGGCACAGCTCTGTAAATATACTAAAAATCACTGAGTTGTACATTTTAAGGGTAAATGGTATAGTGTGTGAATTATATGTAAGTCAAGTTGCTACAAAATGAAAAAAAAAAAAGAGCAGTGACATGAAAGCTTTCAAGAGGACAGCCCATCATGTGAAAAGGGGGAATGACAGCAAAGAAGCCAGAGGTTCAGGTAGCAAAACGTTTACTGAAAGCGTCTTTTATTAAGTCATGAGTTTCCTCTTTACTCTGCATACCAGAGTGGGCAAGCAACAGCTCACCACCTATTTCTGTAAATAAAGTTTTATTGGAACATGAAAAAAAAAAACAGTACTTTGAAAAAACAGCAAAACTGATAAACCTCTATCTAGACTAACCAGAGAGAGAGAGAGAGAGCAAGAGAGAGAGAGAAAATGCAGATTACAAATATCAAGAATAAAAAGGGTGATACAGACTCCACAGATCTTAAAATTATAAGAGAATACTAGAAACAACTCAATATCCATAAATGAGAATGATAGATGAAATGGACCAATTTCTTGAAAGACACAAACTACCAAAATTGACTCAAGAAGACACAAATTACCTATATCTAATAAACCAAATTTGTAATTTAAAAACTTTTTAAAAAAGGATTCAGAAGATGGCTTCAGTGATGAATTCTGCTATACATTTAAGAAAGAAAAATGATTCTGCATACTCTCTTTCAGAAAACATAATAGAAGGTAACAACTCACAGGGCATTTTATGAAGCAAGCATAAACCTAATTTCAAAATCAGACAGAGACATTACAGGAAATCTATAGACTAACACCCCTTATAAATATAGACTCAAAAATGATCAACAACATATTAGTAACTTAAATGCAGCAACATATAAGAATAATAATACACTATGAACAAGTGTCCCCTCCATCCAGGAATGCATCTTGGTTCAATATTTTTAAATCAAACCACTTAATTCACCATACTAAGAGACTAAATAAGGAAAACTACATGATACTCTTAATACATAGAGAAAACTATTTTGATAAATTTCAATATTCATATGTGATTCTTAAAAATTCTCAGCAGGAGATTCTCAGGAAGATGGTAGGGGAGCCAGTCAGAATAAGTGAGTCCCAGTGTGAGTGAGTGAGTGTATGGAAAATTTTGAGTACATGTTGGTGCGTAAGTAGGAGTGTGAGTGAGACTCAGGAGCAAGTGGTCAGGACTCTCCTGGTGAAGCCTCTGGAGTCACAGCTGCTCTGCTTGGTCCCTAGTGCTTCCCAGGATGCAGAAGTCAAGTGCCATTTTTTAAAAAATCAACAAAACCCTTCTCAAGAAGACGCTATCAGGAGAGACTGCCAGCTCCATGTTCTGCCTCACCACTGCAGCACCTGGCCATACACTGTCATCAAGGACTGCAGAGAGAACACAGCAAGGGAGTCCAAAGGCAGAGCCCCACTGCAGAAGATGAAAGAGGCACCTTGCCACCATCTTGGAGTTTGGGCAGGAAAGTGCTCCGGCTTGCTCACCATAGAGGAGCAGACCCAACTGGATCTCTGTGACTGGCAGATTAACTACTCAGGGGTTGATCATGGCCCAGAGGGAATATCTGGAAAACACAAACTCCAGAGAAACAGAACAAGTGCTGAGTCTCTTGTGCTCTACTCCCTACCCTGATTTAGCTGAGAGACAAAGGGTATGGCCAGAAAAGGATGAGGAAGACCTCAGAAGAGATCAGTGCTCCCATTTCTCCACCTAGTTCAACTCTCAAAATGACAAGAGACAGCAAAGCTTCCTACCCACAGCCCAGTTTCAAAGTAGAGCAAATTCAGAGTCCTAATCAGGGAAGAATAGAGGACTGAGCAAACATTAGAAGTGAAGCCCTCTCCCACTGCCACTGAATAATGGAACTAAAGAGAAAAAAAGAGATTTGCCACAAATGAGGAAAATCAACAGAAGGACACAGGTAATTCCCAGTGTTACAAAGAGAAAACACCCAAAAGTTAGACCTCAAATCCAAACAATAGAAGTCACCAACAACTGGCCCTAGGATAAAGCAGGGATGAGGGAACTGATGGAAAGAATGAATAAGACTAACGAAAGATAAGATGCAACACTGAAAGAACTTGTAACAGAGATTTTGGCCATAAAACATTTCATCCAGGAAATAAATAGCAAGATGACAAACATGGAAAGCAGAACCTAATCAAGCAGAAGTAAGATTCTCAGGACTTGAAGGCCAGAACATGGAATTCACCTGAACTTTAAAAAACAGAAAACGCTGGGCTCGGTGGCTCAGCCTGTAATCCCGCGCCTTTGGGAGGCTGAGGTGAGTGGATTGCCTAAACCCGCGGGTTCGAGACCTGCCTGGGCAGCGAGACCTCATCTCTACAATAAATCAAAAAATCAGCTGGGTGTGGTAGCACATGCCTGTAATTCCAGCTATTTGGAAGGCTGAGACAGAAGGATCGCTGGAGCCCCAGCAGGTCGAGGCTGTGGTGGCTGGAAACGGCCACTGCACTCCAGTCTGGGTGACAGAGTGAAACTCCAACTCAACAACAACAACAACAAAAATAAAATAAAAAACAGAAAACTCAGAAAGAAATAACAAAGCCTCCAAGAAATGGGCTATTTTATCAAGAGGCCAAACATATGCCTGACTAGTATCCCAGAAAGAAAGGAAAATGGAGAACAACTTGGAGCAAGTATTCCAGGAGTTTATCAAAGAAAACTTTCCCCAACTCACCAGAGATATGACCATCCAAACACAAAAGATACAGACAACCATGACAAGACATCAAGTGAGAAGACCAACCCCCAGACCCATAGTAATTTGCATAGACAAAGTAGAAACAGGAGAAAAATCCTAAAGGCAGCAAGAGAGAAAGGTCAGAGTGGGGAAAACCAATCAGAATAGCAGCAGGCATGTTGACAGAAACACTATAAGCTAGAAGGGACTGGAGTCCAATATTCAAAGTCCTCAAAAATAAACAATTTCAACCAAGAATTTCCTACCCAGTCAATCTCAGCTTCAACAGTGATGGAGAATTAAAATCCTTCCCAGACATCCAATCCCTAAGAGATTATGCAGCTTCCAGACCAGCTCTGCAAGAGAGGCTTTAAAAAGTATTAAGCACAGAAGAAAGAAAGAAAGAAAAAAAAAGAGTGATCATGCACTTTCTAAGAGAACAATAGAACAGAGAATCAACAGAGAACTCAGTGACTACAAGCTTGAAATCACACACATACATCAACCCCAAAGCTAAAAGGAAACAAAGAAAATCTTTCTAAGAACCTTATGATGGGCATAAACAATCACATTTCAATAATCATCTGAATGTGAATGGTTAAATGCACCACTGAAAAGACACAAATGGCAAACTGGATTACAAAATAACCATGGCTCAATAATTTGTTGCATGCAGGAAACTCTTTTCACCACAAGGGACCCACACAGACTCAAAGTTAGAGCACAGAAAATGAATTTCTAGGCAAATGGATCATAAAGAAAGCAGGAGTCATGATCTTAATATCAGAGAAAACAACCTATAAGCTATCAAAAATTTTAAAAGATACAGACAGACACTATGTAAGTATAAGTGAAAGCAGGAGTCATGATCTTAATGTCAGAGAAAACAACCTTTAAGCTACCAAAAATTTAAAAAGATACAGACGGACACTATGTAAGTATAAGTGGGTCAATCCATCAGAAAAAAATATCCATTGTAAACATATATGCACCCAACACAGGAACACCAGCATTTATAAAGCAACTACTAATTAAACTAAAAAAAAGGTGTTGACACTAACACTATTATACCTAAGGACTTAAGAACCCCACTAACAACTCTAGATAGATCATTGAGGGGAAAAAAATCAACAAAGATATCTGAAACCTCAACTTGACACTCAATAAAATGGACTTAATAGATATCTATAGAACACTTCACCCAACAAACTCAGAATATTCACTTTACTCATCACCACATGGAATGCACTCCAAGATCAATCACATCCTCAGCCATAATTCAAGCATAAACAAATTTCATAAGATTGAAATACTTACATGCACCTTCTCAGACCACAGTGGAATAAAAATAAATATCAACACCATCAAAACTCCCCCAAACCCACAAAAACATGGACACAAAACAGCATGATGCTGAACAACTACTGGGTCAATGCTGAAATCAAAACAGAAATTAAAAGATTCCTGGAAACAAGTGAAAAGGAAGAAGCATCCTACCAAAACCTCTGGATGCCATGAAAACAGTTCTAAGAGGGGAATGTATATCTCTATGAACACACATCAAGAAAATGGAAAGATCACAAGTTAACAACTGAACAAGTTTTAGCACCTAAGGGTGCTAAAAAGGCAAGATCACCAAAACCCTAACTAGCAAAGTAAAAGTCAAAATAGGGGACATATAAGACAAAAATAAAGAAAAAATCCAACAAACAAAAAGTTGATTATTTGAAGGAATTAACAAGTTTGATGGACCCCTAGTCACAATGGGGTCCTAGCAAGAAAAAGAGAGAAAATAAATACAACCAGAAATGCAAAAGATCAAATCACAACTGACCCCAAAGAAATACAGTAGATTATCAGAGATCACTATGCACACCTGTATGGAAACAAACTTGATAACCCAAATGAAATGGAGGACTCCCTGACATCATATAACCTCCCAAGGTTGAAACAAGAAGACATTGAGACACTAAATAGACCAATAACAACCAGGAAATTGACTTCATCATAAGAAAGCTATCTACAGGAGGATCGCAAAGATGGCGGCCCAGCCAGTCATACTATGCAAGTCCTGGTGTGAGTGAGTGAGTGTATGGGAAATTTTGTGTACGTGCTGGTAAGTGAGTGAGTGTGTGAAAGGCTGACTGACTGAGGGCTAGGGAGCTGGTGGCCAGAACTCTTCTGGTGCAGTGGCTGATGCCACAGCTGCTCTACTTGGATCCCAGTGATTCCTGGATCACAGAAGCCAAGCACTATATATATATATATATTCAACAAAACCCTTCCTGGGAAGAAAAGGCTGGGAGAGACTATGTAGGGGCTCGTGAGTAAGTGGCCAGGACCCTCCTGGTGCAACAGCTGGTGCTGCAGCTTCTCCACTTGGTTCCTGGTGCTTACCGGGTCACAGAAGCTGAGCACCATTTTTTTTAATGGACAAATTTTTCCTGTGAAGAAGTGGTGGGGGAGAGACTACCACCCAGGCTCTGCCTCACCACTGCAGTGGGAGAGACTGCCAGCTCCAAGCTTTGCCTCACCACTTCAGTGCCTGGCAAGGCACTAGCAGCAGGAGCTGCAGAGGTAGTCCAGAGGCACTGTCCCACTGGAGTGGACAACAGGCACTCTGGCACCATCTTGAAGGCAGGGCAGGAAAGTGCCCCGACTTGCTCACCATGGATCAACAGACCTGATCTCTCTGACTGTTGGATCAACTACTCAGGGGTTGTTCGTGACCCAGAGGGAAGATTCTGAAAGCACAAACTTTGGAGGGGCCTGACATGTGCTGAGTCCCAGGCGCACCCCCCCACCCTGATCCAGCCACAGGACAAACAGTGTGGCCAGAAAAGGACAAGGAAGAACTCCAAAGAGATCAATGGTGAGTCCAAGGTTGACCAAAACACCATCCTCCCTAGCAATTCTCTGAATGTCAGACCCACACAGCTGGGCCATTACTGAAAGGGACAAACCCAAGCGTAGTCTTTTAATCAGTTGCAATAGGAGAACTGCTTTCCAGGATAGGACTTGGCTGGGGCAGACCCCGTGAATACATACCTGGGGAAGTGACAATCCCACACCTCCCCACTGGAGGAGATATCCCTGACCATACGAGAGTGCAGCCCCACCCATCTCCACTGTCCCTCCTCTTTCCCTACTCTGGACACTGAGGAGAGAGTAAAAGAGGAGAGGGCAGGAAGCAGCAGGAGAGAGATGACTAGAGGAAGAATTACAGAGTCTGCCACCAGAGGGAAGGGTTTTTGGGTTTTTTTTTTTTTTTTAATGTTTAAAATTTTTTTGCCTGTTTGTAGTTCATCTATTTTTAAATATTTTTCCTTTGTGCATAAGTATATATATGAGGGTTTGATCTGAATTCCCCCCTTTTTTCTTTTTGTTTGTTTCTTCTTTTGTTTATTTTTTTCTGTTTATGTGTGCAAAGTAAATCATCAAGTGAGCAGGGAGACAGCCCACCGACTAGGGAAAAAGTTATTTGCCAACTGTATATCTGACAAAGGCCTAACATCTAGGATTTATAAGGAACTCAGATATACCAAAGGAAAAAAACAAATAGCCCCATTAAAAAGTGGGCAAAAGACATGAATAGACGCTTCTCAAAAGAAGATATACAGACAGCCTACAGACATATGAAAAAGTGCTCAGCCTCACTAATCATCAGAGAAATGCAGATCAAAACCACATTGATATACCACCTAATTCCTGTTAGAATAGCCATCATTAATACAAACAACAACAGATGCTGGAGAGAATGTTGAGGAAAAGGAATGCTTCTACACTGCTGGGGGGAATTCAAACTAGCATAACCTCTTTGGAAAACAGTGTAGCGATTTATAAAAGAATAGACATTGACCTTTCATGTGACCCAGCAATTCCCCTGCTGAGAACATATGCCAAGGAACATGGAGGAACTCAAATCGTTACACAAAAAAGATACCTACACATGCATGTTTATTGCAGCACTATTCATAACAGCAAAAACATGAAACCAACCGTGATATACATCAAAATGGACTGGAAAAAGAATGTGGTACATATACACAATATACTTTTTGCAGACATAAAGGACAAACATATGGACTTTGCAGCAACTTGAATGGATTAGAGTCAATCATATTCAGTGATCTATCTCAGAAACAAAGAATAAAGTACCACATAGTCTCACTTATAAGGGGAATCTGAACGTTTCCCATAATACTATAAGAAGGTGATTGGCAGTAGCAGGATACAGCAGGGGTAGTGGGGGGAACACAACATCAGTAAGGGTACCTGACCTCCCATGAGGTAAAGTGGGAACCAATGGGAGGCCCAAACTTTATCTGTATGATGAACACTTGTATACCTAATCCTGAATTGTACCCCACATCTTTAAAATAAATAATAAGAAAGTAAGTAAATAAATAGATAAAACCAAAATCCTCAGCATACTAGGAATGAAGAAAACTTTCGAAACCTGAAAAAGACCATCTTAAAAAAAAAAGTTAACATCATACACAATGATGAAAAATGTTATGTATTCACCTTAAGATCTAGAACAAGGTAAGAATGTCCTCTTCCATCATTTCTTTTCAATATCTTACTAGAAGTCATAGCTAGTGCAATAAAGCAATGAAAAGAAGAAAAAAAGACATGCAGCTTAGAAAATATTAAATAAAACTGTCTTTCTTTATAAATAACTTCTTAACAAGCTATACAGACACTTCCAGTCAATAAGTTTAGGAAAGTTGTAAAATACAATGTAGTTGTACAAAAATAAACTATTTTCTATATACTTACAATTAATTTGAATTTTTTCAAAATACCGTTTACAATAGCACCCTAAAATATTTAGATATAAATCTAAAAGCATAATCTCAAAGTCTGTATGCTAAAAATTACAAAACATTGATGAAAGAAATCTCAAATCTAAACAAATGGGGAGACATATATTCATGATATATTCATGAGCTGGAAGACTGACTACTTCTAACATGTCAGTTCTGTCCAATTTAATCCACAGAATTAACACAATGCAAATTAAAATTTCAATTTGTACTTCTATCAAGAAGTTGATTCAAAAGGAACTAAAATTGCCAAATAATTCTGCAAAAGAAGAACAAAACTAAAGGAATCACACTACCTGATTTCAGGACTTACTACAAAATGACATTAATTAAGACAGTGTGGTATTTGTGAATGACTTACAGATCAATGAAGCAAAATAAAGAGCCTAGAATAAGTCCTCACAAATAGTGTGAATTGATTTCCACCAACTATATAAAGGAAATTCTGTGGGGAAATGTTAGTATTTTCAAAAAATGATGCTAAAATAATTGAATATGCATAGAAAATCTATACCTCAAACCTTTTAGAAAAATATACACAGAATAGATCATTGACTAAAACCTATAAAACTTCTAGATGAAAACATAGGAGAAAATCTGTATGACTCTGTGTTTGATGATGATAGTTTAGATATACTACTGAAAACACAATCTGTAAAAAAAATATATCAATTGAACCTTATTAAAATTAAAATATTTTGCTCTTCTAAATACACTGATACAGGGATGAAAAGACTCCTAGCCACAGACTAGGAGTAAATATTTGTAAATCACATTTCTAACAAATAACTTGTATCTAGATTATGCAACAAATTATCTAAATACAAGAGTAATAAAGCAAATAAATCAATAAAACAAATTGGCAAAAGATCTAAAGAGGCACTTCACCAAAAAGGGTATATGAATAGCACGTAAGTAGAGATAATTAATGAACTAAAAATTAAAACTATGGGATACCATCCACATTAATTAGTAAAGGTGCAAAATGGCACTACCAAGTGCTGGCAAAGATGTAGAACACCTGAAACTCAGACACTGCTGATGGCAAAAGTACGGTCATTTGGAAAATAGCTTGGAGGCTTCTTATAAAATTAAACACATATGTACCATATGACCTAGCAATCTAATTTTTAAAAACTGATCCCAAGAAATGGAAACTTAGTTTCACATAAAACCTGTATATTGATATTTATAGCAGTTTTTTACATTATAATCTACATATTATTTAAATGGTAAACTGATACACAAAATGTGGTACATACAGTGTAATATAAAAGGGAAGAAACATGCAACATGAATGAATCTTAAATGCATTTCACTAAGGGAAATAAGCCAGTCCCTAAAGGCTACATACTGTATGAGTCCATTTATATGACACTCTGGAAAAAGTAAAAATGTATACACAGAAAATAGATCAGTTGGGAATGGGGAAGTTATTGCATATTGACTACAAAAAGGCTGCTCAAGGAATTTTGGTGAGCGAGAACTCTTCTGAAAGAAAATGTGATGAATACACAACTCTGTCTTTGTTAAAAACTCATATAACTACACCAAAAATAATGAGTTTTATCATATGCAATTCATTTACACTTTAAAAGCTATTTATTAAATATTTTTACTATGTGAAAATTTAAGAAATTTAATTTAAGAAATTGTTGAAAACCCCCAAGACAAAATGCAGACTACCAAATTGATAGACAAATTCTATTAAATGTAAATTACATAGCCACACTGAAGGAAAACAGGAAAAAAGTAGTTGACAAATAATTTTGGACAAAAGTATTTTGATTAACACTATATGCTAAATAAAAACTAACTGTAGTTGATACTAAAACTAACTGTAGTTGATAAATATATCTTTCATAGATATATGGTTTAGCACTTATGAAATTACCTATGTGTATATTAGGCATGCACAAGTAAGTAAATGTGTTGTAGATAAAGAGAGTTTGGTTGCTCACTCTCAAAGAAGGAAGCTAAAAATAAAGAAAGGGAGAAGGTTACCATGAATATGGGAAAGCTGATGTCACAGCTATTAGTATGAAACTGTGGGTTTTATTTTAGATAACAGATAGATAGATGATAGATAGATAGTAAATAGATAGGTAGGTAGGTAGATGGTAGAAAGATGATAGATAGATAGATAGATAAATAGACAGATAGATAGATGATAGATAGATAGACAGATAGATGATGGAAAGATACTTAACAGATAGATAACAGAGATTTGTCTTTATGCTTGGATTAGTACCACATAGATATATTTCCTAACTCTATTCACCAAGGAAATCAAGCAGTGACCTCCCTGTGGCAATGAACACAACTAGTGTCTAGATCTTTTGGTTTCTAAATATCACTCTCCAATATAAGTGACCAGGGATTCTTGAAGAAGTGGTTAATTCCAGGGTTAGAAAAATACAAGATGAACTGGATGCATCTTATATTACTAGAAAGTAAAAAAGCATGCAAAAAAAAATTAAGAATGAGAATATGTCCTCCCTTGACTCCTTATCACTTAAATCATAACAATGGGAGCAACAAAATAAATAGCAATATCATTGTATATTATAACTCAGAAAATATATGAAATAAGTGAGCAAACAAATGAGATAAAAGGGATAATACTTCTTTATAGAAGAATTCCAATTAGTAAATGAAGAAAGATGAGCAAAATAGAAAATCACAAATGAAACAGCATGGTAATAATAGATGGACACAGCCTCCACCTATAGATGCTAAAATTAGTGGTGAAATTTTAAAAAGCCAGATATTAGCAAATTCTCAAAGTATTTTCCTCTAAATATTTACTAATTACAAAAGTAAAACAAGTAGTTAACCATGTCAAAATGGACATACACCACTTCAACTCACTAATCCAAGTTAGCATCACAAGTAGGCATATAATATCATTTACTCTCTAATTTGACTCATTGAGAAGGGCACATGGTCCTTGTATAATTCTCTCAAAAGCAAAACCTTGATCTAATCATGACAACATATTAGACAACACAATTTTTAAAATCTTAACTTCAGAAGGTATATGTGCATGTTTTTTTACATGGATATATTGCATGATATAAAGTTTGGGTTTCTATTGAACTTATGACCCAAAATGAGCCTGGTACCCAATAGGTAGTTTCTCAACCCTCCCTCCCTTCCTTCCCTCCTCCCTTTAGAAATCTCCAGTGTCTGTTGTTCTCATCTCATCTTCATCATCACAGACATGAAGATGAGAACAACAGACACTGGAGATTCCTAAAGGGAGGAGGGAGGGAGGGTTGAAACACTACCAGTGTTTAGCCTCCACTTATAAGTGAGGACATGCCATATTTAGTTTTCTGTTTCTGTTAATTTGCTTAGAATAATGGTCTCCAGCTGCATTTATGTTGCTGCAAAGGACATGATTTTGTACCTTTTTATGACTGTGTAGTATTTCATGATGTATATATTCTACATTTTAAAAAATCCAGTCCATCATTGATGGGCACCTAAGTTGGTACACGTCTTTGCTATTGTGAATAGTGCTACAATAAACATACAAGTACAGTTATCTTTTCAGTAGAATGATTTGACTTCCTTTAGGTATATACCTAGTAATGAGATTTCTGGGTAGAGTGGTAGTCTACTTTTAATTCTTTGAGAAATCTCTGAACTGTTTTCCACAGGGACTAAACTCATTTATACTCCCACTAGCAGTATGAGCATTCTCTCTACTCTACAACCTCACTAACATCTATTGTTTTTACTTCTCAATAATAACCATTGACTGGTGTGAGATAGTATCTCACTGATGTTTTTTATTTGCAATTCTCTGATTATGTGATGTTAAGCATTTTTTCTTATGTTAGACAAATACAAATTAAGGACCATTCCACACAAAATCCTCCCAGTGCCTTTTAGATATATGAAGTTGAGAAAGACAAGGTCACCAAATAGAGGAGACTAAGTAAGCAGACATGACAACAAAGTGTGATGTGAAATCCTGGACTGGATCCTAGAAAAATAGAAGCATATTCACAGAATAACTGATGACTCTGAATAAAGTCTGTAGGTTAGCTAATGTATTGTACCAATATTTATTTCTTAGTTTTGATAAGTGTACTGCAATTATGTAAGATGTCAACTAAAGAAGACTCTGGGTAATTGAATATAGAAATTGTCTTTCATACTTTTGCAACTCTCGTGTAAGTCTAAAATTGCTTCAAAATTAAAAGTTTAAAAGCTAGTATTGCTGAGGCTGTGAAGCAATGGGAACTCATACACTGATGTCCGTTATTAGTAATGTAAATTGTTCAATCACTTGGGGAAACCACTTGGCCTCCTTCCAATAAAAATCTAAATATGTCCTATTGTGAAACAATTTGATGTCTAGACATATAACACCCAAATTTGTATATATATACCTAAGTACTCCAAACGATATGCACAAAAAAGTTCATGGTAGCATTATTTAAACTAGCAAGAAGCTAAAAACAAGTCCAGTGTCCATCAGTAGTAGAATGATACATTTTGACATATTTATACAGTGAAATACTGTGTAGCAACAAACAATATGCATTGTTTTCATAAGTGTAATTTGGACTTAAATAAGTTAAATACAAAAAAATATAAATTATATAAAGTCACCTTCTTGGAATTCAAAACAGGCAAACTAATCTACGGTGTTAGGGGTCAGAAGAGTGGCCATCATAGCAGAAGAGGAAAGGTCTTATGATTGGGAAGAAACATAGACAGTGCTCTGGAAGGCTGGTAAATCTTGAGCTGGTAGTTGTATGAAAGTATTCATTTTGTGAAAGTCCATCAAGTTGTATATATTAAGATTTGTGTACTTTTGGTGTGTGTTATAAATTATTTATTTATTTATTTATTTATTTATTTATTTATTTATTTTGAGTTGGAGTCTCACTCGGTGGCCCAGACTGGAGTGCAGTGACTGCTCCCGGCCACCGCAGCCTCGACCTGCTGGGCTCCGGCGATCCTTCCGCCTCAGCTGTCCGAGTAGCCGGAACTACAGGCACGCGCTACCACACCCGGCTGATTTTTTGATTTATTGTAGAGATGAGGTCTCACTGCCCAGGCAGGTCTCGAACCCACAGGCTCAGACAATCCACTCACCTCAGCCTCCCAAAGGCACGGGATTACAGGCTGAGCCACCGAGCCCGGCTATAAATTTTAAAAGTAAAACTTGTTTTTATAACTTTAAGAAAAAAGACTTTTCATAAATCTATTTTTTTTTAAGTTGGAGTCTCACTCTGTTGCCCAAGCTGGAGTGCAGCGGCACACTCACAGCCATCCCAGCATCGACCTGCTGGGCTCAAGTGACCCTTCTACCTCAGTCTTTCAAGTAGCCAGAACTACAGGTGCATGCAATCACACCCAGATAATTTTTGATTTATCGTAGAGATGAGGTCTCACAAAGTTGCCCAGGCTGATCTTGAACCACAGAATCAGGCAATCCACTTGTCTGGGCCTCCCAAAGTGCTGGGATTACAGACTGAGCAACCGAGCTCAGCTTATAAATCTATTGTGAATATACCTTAAGAGTATACTTTGCTTCCATAGCTGAAAGGTCAGTTAGAAAACAACTTCATGAAGATTTCTGGGAAGATGGCGGCGTAACCAGTCGGTTACAAGTCCCTTGTGTGTGAGTGATTGCATTGACAATTCTGCATGTGTTTCTGTTTGTAAGTGGGAATGTGAGAGGCTGACCGAGTGGGGACTTGAGAGCAAGTAGTTAGGGCCCTCCTGGTGAAGCCACTGGTGCTGCAGCAGCTGCTCTTCTTGGACCCTAGCACTTCCTGGAGCACAGAAGCTGAGCTCGCTCCATTTCCTAAAATCAGCAGAACTTTTCCTGGGAAGAATGACTGGAGTGATTGTCAACCCCAACACCACAGTGCCAGGCTGAATGCTAGCAGTGAGGGCTACAGAGGGAGTGCAGCAAGGGAACCTGAGGCAGAGTCCCCAGGAAACAGCAGGAAGATGCCACGCTGAGCCTGGACTGGGCTCCAGGCCTTGCCACCAGATCCTGAGATCCGGAGACTGTGGTAACTGTGGAGAGGGAGCTATCGACCCCTTTGGTGACAGGAACAACAGTCAGCAGAGAAACTGACTAGATTCTCTAATGCCTGGGCAGAGAAGTGCTCTAGGGCAGTCTCTGTGGAATAGCAGAACTGCATCTTGGGACCAGGCGCTATCTCTGTGTTGCATTGGCTGGTCTTCGTGAGCTCAGAGAACATTGCTCCAGTGCACAAGCCCCGGCAGGTAATGGCAGATGTGGAATCCCAGATGATTCACCCTCCAACCAGAGCCAGCTGCTGGGTAATAGATGCAGACAACAGAACTGCCCAAGAAGGAAACTGGTAAGTGTCTAACTGACTCTTCCCACCCCTAGCAACAAGTGAAACAGCTCAGAAAGGCAGAGCAGAGATAAGGAGCTCCATTCCCCTTCTGTGAACTGGATGCTCTGGAAGCTGTGACAAAGCTGGGAGAGGAAAGACAGGGTTGAGATCCCGATTGGTGCTGTGCCAAGTTTTTTTAGCCCCCTTCCCCCACGTAGACATGCTATGGCTACCAATTGCAGGGAGCAGGGTGTGAAGATTCTAACATCTTAAGTTCCAACAGTGAATAGGGAACATGCAGTAACAGCCTTGCAGTCACAGAACCCATCACAAGAGGG
Source organism: Cephalopachus bancanus (assembly GCA_027257055.1). NCBI lineage: Eukaryota > Metazoa > Chordata > Mammalia > Primates > Tarsiidae > Cephalopachus > Cephalopachus bancanus. The sequence continues at coordinate 11,210,679 of JAPVLO010000093.1, forward strand.
AGTCCTCTCTCTCAAAGAGACATACTAAAGCTGAGAACTCTTTATCAACTCTTTTTGTTTGTTTTTGGTATTGTTTTTTTTTGCAGGGGTAGGTTGGTTTGTTTGATTATCTCATTTGGTTGCTTAGTTTATTGGTTGGTTTTCTCTTTTCTTTCATTCTTCTATTTCTCTTTGTTCTTTCTCTGTTTTTTATGTTTTTTCTTTCTTTTTTCTTCTTCTATTTTTCATTTCCCTTTTTTCTCTTTCTCCTCCTTTGTCTTTTTTCTCTCTTTTCCCTCTTATACCCTGTCTTGGAATCAGGAGTCTATGCAAACATACCCACTGTAAGGTCATATTGTGCAGAGAAAAAGATCAAGTCCCAGCTGGCTCATTCACCAGATAGTAAATATTATGACCTGCCAATAGGTTCAGAATTCTTATAGCCCCCCAACAGTAAGTGTTCAAAATTGTAAAGAGATAGCACAATGCCCCACCCCTACCCTATTCACAATTGAACAAACCCAGAGCCCCAGCTCAAGAAAGAACAAAAGGTAGAACAAGTATCAGGAATGACTGATACTCAGTTTTCCACTGAACAATGGAATTAAAAAAGAAAGATAAGAGAATGGCTACAAATGAAAAAAACCAACAAAAAACTGCCTGTAACCATCAGAGTCCCAACAAAGACTCAGTGTCAGAAAGAACAGCACCTGGGGCACAGACATTTGCTACCTCCCAGAACAATAGCACCCAGAGGTATTTACAGAGATCAGAGAATTGTTGGATAGAATGAATAAAAATCAAGAAATGCAAGGGCTAAAACTAAATGAAATTGCAACAGAGCTAGAAAGGCTCAAGAAAGCATACTAGATATAACAAAAACAAAAAATTCCATTCAAGAAATAAATAGCAAATTGATAAGCATGGGAAGCAGAAATGACCAAGCAGAAGAAAGAATCTCAGAGCCAGAAGACCAAAATATGGAATTAACCCAATCTATTAAAAATATAGGGGGAAAAAAAACTTAAGAAAGAGGAAACTCTCCAAGAAATGTGTGATTTTTATCAAGAAACCAATCCTACATCTGACTGGAATACCTGACATAGAAAGAGAAATGGAAAACATCTTGGAACAAACATCCCATGAGGTCATTCAAGAAAACTTCCTTCATCTGGCCAGAGAGATGACTACACAAGCATAAAAGATTCAGAGAACCCCAGAAAGACATCTTATGAGAAGACCAACCTCTAGGCACATAGTAATTTACCTATACAAAGTAGATATAAAAGAAAAAATACTAAAAGCAGCAAGGGAAAAAGATCAGACAACCTACCTGGGGAGACCAATCAAAATTGTTGCATACTTATCAGAAGAAAAAATATAGGCCAGAATGAATTGGACCCAGTTTGTTTGCTTTTTAAATATTTTTTATTATGGTTTGTAGGGTACAGTTAAGGGTTAGGTATACAATTATGTTTCATTCAGGCACCCTGTTGATAAGAGATGTTTCCCTGTTCCCCAGACAGATATTTGCAACTGTTAATCCCATCTCCCTCCCCGCCCCCATAGTTTCCCAGTACCATCAGTAATTTTCTTATAGTATTACATTGGATGTTCAAGGTCCATTAAATGAGTGAGAACATGTGATACTCGGATCTTTGTTTCTGTGAGAGGTCACTCAGTATTATAGACTCTAGTTCCATCCAGGTTGCTGCGAAATTCATGATTTTGTTCTTTTTTATGGCTGCGTAGTATTCCATCGTGTATATGTACCACATTTTTTAATCCAGTCGTCTTTTGATGGGCAGCATGGTTGTATTCAGGTTCTCGCTATTGTGAACAACACTGCAATAAACATACGTGTGCAGGTATCTTTTTTATAGAGTGATTTGAGTTCTTCAGGGTATATTCCCAGTAGGGGGATTGCGGGGTCATATGGAAGGTCGATTTTATAGAGCTTTTAGGAATCGCCACACTGCTTTCCACAGAGGTTGCACTAGTTTACACTCCCACCAACAGTGTAGCAGTGTTCCCTTTTCTCCACACCCTCTCAAGCAGCTGTTATTTTTTGAGTTGTTGATAATTGCCATTCTGACTGGAGTTAGGTGGTATCTCAGTGTGATTTTGATTTGCATCTCCCTGATGATTAGTGAGGTTGAACATTTCTTTATGTGTCTGTTGGCTATTCGGATGTCTTCCTTTGTGAAGTGTCTGTTCATGACTTTTGCCTATTTTATAATGGGGTTGTTTGTTTTTTTCTTTTCAGCACATTTGAGTTCCTGGTAGATCCAGGATGTTAAGCCTTTGTCAGACTTGGAGTTGGCAAATACTTTTTCCCAGTCTGCAGGCTGTCTTCTTGCTCTCTTGATGGTTTTGTTGGCTTTGCAGAAGCTTGTCAGTTTAATAAGGACCCATTTGTCTATCTTCTCTCTTATGACTTGTGGGTTTCGGGTTTTGTTCAGGAATTAGAGGCCAGTTCTGATTTCCATGAGGGTATCCTTTTCTAAGGTTCTTATGGTTTGAGGTTTTACATTTAGGTCTCTGATCCATTTGGAGTTAACCTTTGTGCATGGGGATAGTTAGGGGTCCTGTTTCAATCTTCTGCATGTGGTTAGCCAGTTTTCCCAGCATCATTTACTGAATAGGTTCTCCTCTCCCCAGTGGTAAGTGGTGGGGGCTTTGTCGAAGATGAGTTGGTTGAGAAATTGAGGTTTTGCTTCTGGAATCTCAATTCTATTCCATTGATCAATATGCCTGTTCCTGTACCAATACCAAACTGTTTTTGATGATTGTAGCTTTATAGTAAAGTTTGAAGTCTGGTAATGTGCTACCACCTGTTTTGTTTTTTTTTTTTGCTGAGGATTGTTCTGGCTATTCTTGGACGTTTGTGTTTCCATATGAATTCCTGCATTGTTTTTTCTAGGTCTGAGAAGAATGTTGCTGGCAATTTGATGGGTATTGCATTGAATTTGTAGATCGCCTTAGGTAAGATGGACATCGTCACAATGTTGATTATTCCAATCCATGAGCATGGGATATTTTTCCACTTGTTTGTGTCATCTTTGATTTCTTTGAGCAGTAGTTTTCATTGTAAAGGTCTTTCACGTCACTGGTTAGGAAGATGCCAAGGTATTTCATTTTTTTGTGGCTATTGTGAATGGAATTGTGTTTTTTATTTGGGTTTCTGTTTGTTTATTATTGGTGTAGAGAAATGCTATTGTCTTTTGTACATTTATTTTGTATCCTGAGACTTTGCCAAAGGCCTTTATCAGTGTAAGAAAGTTTTTGACAGATTCTCTTGGGTTTTCAAGGTACACGGTCATATCATCTGCAAAGAGAGATAACTTGACTTCCTCTTTTCCTATTTGGATACTCCTGATTGCCTCCCCTTCTATGATTGCTCTAGCCAAGACTTCCAATACTATGTTGAACAGGAGGGGTGAGAGTGGGCATCCTTGTCTTGTTCCAGTTTTCAGGAGAATTGGTTCCAATTTTTGTCCATTTAGCAGTATGGTGTCAGTGGGTTTCTTGTAGATGGCTTTTACTATTTTGAGGTGTGTTCCCCGTATGCCTAGATGTTCAAGGGTTTTTATCAAGAAGTGGTGCTGGATTTTATCAAAAGCTTTTTCTGCATCTAATGATATAATCATGTGGTTTTTGTTTTGACATCTGTTGATGTATTTAATTACATTTATGATTTTACAAATGTTGAACCAACCTTGCATCCCAGGAATGAAGCCTACTTGGTCATGATGGATGATTTTTGAGATATATTGCTGAATCTGGTTTGCTAGGATCTTGTTCAAAAAGACAGAACAAAACCTTCAAGAGATGAGCGATTACTTCAAGAGACCAAACCTAAGAGTAATTGGCATACCTGAGGCAGAAAGAGAGACAGAGACCACACTAGAACAAACTTTCCATGAGATCATTCAAGAAAACTTCCCTTATCTAATCAGTGATGCAAAAATTCAAACACAAGAGATTCAGAGAACCCCTGCAAGACAACAAATGAGAAGACCAACTCCTAGACACATAATAATTTGCCTAAACAAAGTAGGCATAAAAGAAAAAATCCTAAAGGCAGCAAGAGAAAAAGGCCAGATCACCTACCATGGAAGACCAATCAGAATAGCAGCAGAAATATCTACAGAAACCATACAGGCTAGGAGAGCTTGGAGCCCTATCTTCAAAGTCCTAAAAGATAAACAATTTAAACCAAGAATAACTTACCCGGCTTCATCAGCGAGGGAGAATTAAAATCTTTCCCAGATATCCAATCCCTAAGACCTTATGCTGCCAGAAAACCACCTCTACATGAAACACTTAAGAAAATACTAAACACAGAAGAAAAGGAAAAAAGAACAACGTTCTTCAAAGGAGTACAGGGAAAAGAATAAAATATACATGAACCAGCCCCAAAACCAAAAGAAAGACAAAAAAGAACCAAGTGGAAGAACAACAACACTATAAGAACTCTATGAAAGGGAAGAACTCTCACATTTCAATAATTAGCATGAATGTGAATGGACTAAATGCACCACTGAAAAGACATAGAATGGCAAAATGGATAAAATATAACCAGGCAACAATATACTGCCTTCAAGAGACTCATCTCACTACAAAGGACATATACAGACTCAAAGTAAGAGGATGGGAAACAAACTTTCAGGCGAATGGAACACAAAAGAAAGGAGGAGTCACGACCTACTTTCAGACAAAATACCATTTAATCTATCAAAAATTAACAAAGATACAGAGGGCTACTACATAATGATAAAAGGTTCACTCCATCAACACGAAATATCTATCCTAAAAATATATGTACCCAACATAGGTGTGCCAACTTTCATAAAGCAACTTCTAGGAAAACTAAAGAAAGATATAGACTCTAACAACACCATAACTGGGGACTTTAATACCCCACTCACAACCCTACACAGATCATCACGACAAAAATCAGCAAGGAGATCCGGAACCTCAATGTAACTCTGGACCAAATGGACTTAATTGATACCTACAGAACACTCCACCCAAAGACCACAGAATACACATTCTACTCATCACCGCATGGAATGTATTCTAAGATCGACCACATAATTTGACATAAAGCAAGCATAAGCAAATTTAAAAGGACCAAAATTCTACAATGCACCTTCTCAGACCACAGTGAAATAAAAATAAACATTGACACCAACAAAGTGCCCCCAAAACCCACAAAGACATGGACACTAAACAGCATGATGCTAAACAACACCTGGGTCAATGATGAAATCAAAACAGAGATCAAAAGATACCTGGAAACAAATGAAAATGAAGAAACATCTTACCAAAATCTCTGGGATGCCTTAAAAGCTGTAGTAAGAGGGGAATTCATATCCCTACAAATACACATGAAGAAAATGGAAGTAACACAAACTAATAGCCTAACAAGCCACCTAAGGAAGCTGGAAAAGCAAGACCACAAAAACCCTAATTTCAGCAGAAGAATCCAGATCACCAAAATGAAAGCCCTATCCAGGACATAGAAGACAAAAAGATATTACAAAAAAATCAATGAAACAAAAAACTGGTTCTTTGAAAGGATAAACAAGATCGATGGTCCCCTAGCTAGACTGACCAAGAAAAAACAAGAAAAAAACCCAAATAAACACAATCAGAAACACAAAGATGAAGTCACATCTGACCCTGAAGATATACAAAAGATCATTACAGACTACTACACACACTTGTATAGAAACAAACTTGAAAACCTTAAGGAAATGGAGGACTTGCTGACATCACACCACCTACCTAATTTGGAACCAGAAGAAATTGAGACCCTAAATAGACCAATAACAATCAAGGAAATCTACTATATAATAAGAAAACTACCTGCACAAAAAAGCCCTGGTCCAGATGGCTTTCCAGCAGAATTCTACAAGACATTTAAGGAAGAGCTGATACCAATCCTACTGAAGGTATTCCAGGCGATTGAAAAAGATGGAACTCTCCCCAAATCATTTTACAAAGCCAACATAACATTGATAACCAAGCCAGGTAAAGATCTAACAAAGAAAGAGAACTACAGGCCAATATCTTTGATGAACAAAGATGCTAAAATTCTCAACAAGATCCTAGCGAACCAGATTCAACAACACATCTCAAAAATCATCCATCATGACCAAGTAGGCTTCATTCCTAGGATACAAGTCTGGTTCAACATACATAAAACCATAAATGTCATTAAGCACATCAACAGATGTCAAAACAAAAACCACATGATTATATCATTAGATGCAGAAAAAGCTTTTGATAAAATCCAGCACCACTTCTTGATAAAAACCCTTGAACATCTAGGCATACGGGGAACATACCTCAAAAGAGTAAAAGCCATCTAAAAGAAACCCACAGCCAGCATACTGCTAAATGGACAAAAATTGGAATCATTTCCCCTGAAAACTGGAACAAGACAAAGATGCCCACTCTCACCCCCCCTGTTCAACATAGTATTGGAAGTTCTGGCTCGAGCAATCAGAGAAGAGAAGGCAATCAGGGGTATCCAAATAGGAAAAGAGGAAGTCAAATTATCTCTCTTTGCAGATGATATGACCATATACCTTGAAAACCCAAGAGAATCTGTCAAAAGCCTCCTTACACTGATAAAGGACTTTGGCAAAGTCTCAGGATACAAAAAAAATGTGCAAAAGACAATGGCATTTCTTTACACCAATAATAAATAAACAGAAACCCAAATAAAAAACACAATTCCATCACAATAGCCATAAAAAAATGAAACACCTTGGCATCTTCCTAATCAGAGACGTGAAAGACCTTTACAATGAAAACTACAAAACACTGCTCAAAGAAATCAAAGATGACACAAACAAGTGGGAAAATATCCCATGCTCATGGATTGGAAGAATCAACATTGTGAAGTTGCCCATCTTACCTAAGGCAATCTACAAATTGAATGCAATACCCATCAAATTACCAGCAACATTCTTCTCAGACCTAGAAAAAACAATGCAGGAATTCATATGGAAACAGAAATGTCAAAGAGTAGCCAGAACAATTCTCAGCAAAAAAAAATAAAGCAGGGAGTTTCATATTACCAGACTTCAAACTCTACTATAAAGCTACAATCATCAAAACAGCTTGGTATTGGTATAGGAATAGACATATATATCAATGGAATAGAATTGAGATTCCAGAAGCAAAACCTCAATTTCTCAACCAACTCATCTTTGACAAAGCCTCCACCACCTACCACTGGGGAGAGGAGAACCTATTCAGTAAATGGTGCTGGGAAAACTGGTTGACCACATGCAGAAGATTGAAACAGGACCCCTACCTATCCCCATGCACAAAGGTTGACTCCAAATGGATCAGAGTCCTAAATGTAAAACCTCAAACCATAAGAACCTTAGAAAATGAAGGACATACCCTCATGAAATTCGGAACTGGCCTCCAATTCCTAAACAAAACCCAAAACCCACAGGTAATAAGAGAGAGGATAGACAAGTGGGACCTTATTAAACTGACAAGCTTCTGCAAAGCCAAAGAAACCATCAAGAGAGCAGGGAGACAGCCTACAGACTGGGAAAAAGTATTTGCCAACACCAGGTCAGACATAGGCTTAACATCCTGGATCTACAAGGAACTCAAATGTGCTGAAAAGAAAAAACCAAACAACCCCATTATAAAATGGGCAAAAGTCATGAACAGACACTTCACAAAGGAAGACATCCAAGCAGCCAACAGACATATGAAGAAATGTTCAACCTTACTAATCATCAGGGAGATGAAAATCAAAACCACACTGAGATACCACCTAATTCCAGTCAGAACGGCAATTATCAACAACTCAAAAAATAACAGCTGCTTGAGAGGGTGTGGAGAAAAGGGAACACTTCTGCACTATTGGTGGGAGTGTAAACTAGTGCAACCTCTGTAGAAAGCAGTGTGGTGATTCCTAAAGCTCTAAATATCTACTTCCCATACACCCCGCAATCCCCCTACTGGGAATATATCTGGAAGAACACAAATCACTCTACAAAAAGGACACCTGCACACGTATGTTTATCGCAGCATTTTTCACAATAGCAAGAACCTGGAAGCAACCATGCTGCCCATCAAAAGAAGATTGGATTAGAAAAATGTGGTACATATACATGATGGAATACTACGCAGTCATGAAAAAGAACAAAATCATGAATTTCGCAGCAACCTGGATGGAACTAGAGTCTATAATACTGGGTGACCTCTCACAAAAACAAAGGTCCGAGTATCACATGGTTTCACTCATATAATGGACCTTAAACATCCAAACTAATAGTATAAGAAAATGACTGACAGTAGTGGAAAACTATGGGGGGGATGGGATTAATGAGCAAATATCTGTCTGGGGATGGGGAGACACCTGTAATCAATAGCATGCCTGAATGAAACGTATTTGTATACCTAACCCTTAACTGTACCCCACAACATCATAATAAAAAAATATTGATTATTGAAAAAAAGAAAAGAAAATTTTAGTGTCTATGTTCATCAAAGATATTAGCCTATAGTTGTCTTTCTTTGTTTGATCTTTACCTGGCTTGGGTATCAATGTGATGTTGGCTTTATAAAATGATTTGGGGAGAGTTCCATCTTTTTCAATCGCCTGGAATACCTTCAGTAGGATTGGTATCAGCTCCTTCTTAAATGTCTTTTAGAATTCTGCTGGAAAGCCATCTGGACCAGGGCTTTTTTTTGTAGGAAGTTTTCTTATTACATGGTCGATTTCCTTGATTGTTATTGGTCTATTTAGGGTCTCAATTTCTTCTTGTTCCAACCTAGGTAGGTTGTGTGATGTCAGAAAGTCCTCCATTTCCTCATGGTTTTCAAGTTTGTTTCCATACAAGTGTGCATAGTAGTCTCTAATGATCTATTGTATTTCTTCAGGGTCAGATGTGACTTCATGTTTTGTGTTTCTGATTGTGCTTATTTGGGTTTTTTTCTTGTTTTTTCTTGGTCAGTCTAGCTAAGGGACCATCCATCTTGTTTATCCTTTAGAATAACCTGCTTTTTGTTTCATTGATTTTTTGTATTATCTTTTTGTCTTCTATGTCCTGGATTTGGGCTTTTATTTTGGTGATCTGGATTCTTCTGCTGAAATTAGGGTTTTTGTGGTCTTGCTTTTCCAATTTCTTTAGGTGGCTTCTTAGGTTGTGAATTTCTATTCCTTCCATTTTCTTCATGTGTGTTTGTAGGGATATAAATTCCCCTCTTACTACAGCCTTCAAGGCATCCCAGAGATTTTGGTAAGATGTTTCTTCATTTTCATTTGTTTCCAGGTATCTTTTGATCTCTGTTTTGATTTCATCATTGACCCAGGAGTTGTTTATCATCATGCTGTTTAGTGTCCATGTCTTTGTGGGTTTTGGGGGGACCTTGTTGGTGTCAATGTTTATTTTTATTCCACTGTGGCCCAAGTAGGTGTGTGATAGAATTTCGGTCCTTTTAAATTTGCTTATGCTTGATTTATGGCCGAGTATCTGGTCGATCTTAGAATATGTTCCATGTGGTGATGAGTAGAATGTGTATTCTGTGGTCTTTTGATGGAGTGTTCTGTGGGTATCAATTAAGTCCATTTGGTCCAAAATCACGTTGAGGTTCCGCATCTCCTTGCTGATTTTTTGTCCTGATGATCTGTCTAGGGTTGTGAGTGGGGTATTAAAATCCACAGTTATGATGGTGTTAGAGTCAATATCTTTCTTTTGTTTTCCTAGAAGTTGCTTTATGAAAGTTGGCGCACCTATGTTGGGTGCATATATGTTTAGGATAGATATTTCTTGTTGATGAATTGAGCCTTTTATCATTATGTAGTGGCCTTCTGTATCTTTTTTGATTTTTAATAGCTTGAAGGGTATTTTGTCTGAAATTAAGATCACTACTCCTCCTTTCTTTTGTATTCCGTTCACCTGAAAGTTGTTTCCCATCCTCTTTCTTTGAGTCTGTGCGTGTCCTCTCTAGTGAGGTGAGTCTCTTCAAGGCAATAGACTGTTGCCTGATGATATTTTTATCCATTTTGCCATTCTCTGTCTTTTCAGTGGTGCATTTAGTCCATTCACATTTAGGCTAATAATTGAAATGCAAGAGTTGATCCCTGTAATTAGGTTTACAGAGTTGTTCCTTTTTGTTTGTTGTCTTTCTTTGTGTTTTGCAGTTGGTTCATTTTTTTTTAATCTTTTGCCTGTACTCTTGTGAAGAATGTTGTTGTTCTTTTTTCTTTTTCTTCTGTGTTCAGTACTTTCTTAAGTGTTTCTTGTAGAGGTGGTCTGGTGGCAGCATAGGTTCTTAGGGATTGGATATCTGGAAAAGATTTCAATTCTCCCTCACTAATGAAGCTTAGTTTGGCTGGGTAGGTTATTCTTGGCAGAAATTGTTTATCTTTTAGAACTTTGAAGATAGGACTCCAGGCTCTCCTAGCCTGAAGGGTTTCTGTGGATAAATCTGCTGCTATTCTAATTGGTTTTCCCTGGTAGGTAGTCTGACTTTTTTCTCTTGCTGCCTTTAGGATTTTTTCTTTTATAGATACTTTGTTTAGGTGAATTATTATGTGTCTGGGAGTTGGTCTTCTCATTTGTTGTCTTTCAGGGGTTCTCTGAATCTCTTGTGTTTGAATTTTTTCATCCTTGATATGATGAGGGAAGTTTTATTGAATGATTTTATGAAATGTTTGTTCCAGTGTGGCTTCTGTTTCTCTCGCTGCCTCAGGAAGCCCAATTAATCTTAGGTTTGGTCTCTTGAAGTGATCATTCATCTCTTGGAGGTTTTGTTCTGTCTTTTTGAGCTTCTTTTCTATGCTTTTAACAGTTTGGGTTAGTTCTGTGTTTTGGTCTTCGAGCTCTGAGATTCTTTCTTCTGCTTGACTGATTCTGCTTTCCATGCTTATTAGTGTGTTATTCATTTCCATCACAGTATTCTTTACTGCTGTCATTTCTGACATCAGCTCCTTCCTATTTCCCTCTTGTCTCTCCTCAATATTTAAAATTCTCTCCATGAATGTCTTGATGTCTGGGTTTGTTGCATGTAACCAGTCATTCTGGAGGCTCTTCATTGTTTGTGTTCCAGAATCTCTTTTCTTAGTGTCTGATCTCCCCGGGGTCTGTGTGAGACCTATATTCTTCTTTTGGCTTTTCTTCACTTGTGCAGTTTTTCCTTCCCTACTTTTTCCTTCCATCCACGTCACCATCTTCTTTAATTCTGTTATTCAGGGGTAATGGGACTGGTTTTAGTTCTGTTTGTTCAATCTCCTGTTCTTAATGTATGCCGTCTTACTTTGTTCAATTATGGAGTTGCACTGTATGTTGGGGGTGGTCCTTTTTGCAGTTTTGAGATTTACTTAAGGGGGGAACTGTGATTCAAAATCTATCTGCAGGTCCTGGTATTCGCTGACAGGTGTGTGGATAATCTGAAACCCACTTCCCACTGCCTTGGAATCTGTTTGTGCTGTGGGGCTGTAGGTTTACTCCCTGAAATGAAATGTGGTTAACAGAGGTGAGAGAATGGAGGGAGCAGACAGTGGGTTGAAGAGGGGTGTGGAGAGATAGAAGCGTAAGGGGGGAAACAAATGAGTGTGCCAACAAATAGAGAGAGAGGCCTATACTGAAACAGATAAAAACAGTAGACCACAGCTACAGACGAACCAACTCTCATACAAAAAAAAATAGTGATTCTAACATACAAGCTATCCCACCACCTTATTAGTGTGCTGTTCCTCTATACAAAGATATGATTTACAGAGAGAAGAAAAGGAAGAGGGAAAAAAAGGAACACTACAGTAGGAATAGAATTAAGTCATTAAACTATCAGAATCAATGAAGCACACTCTGAGACATTTTGTTTAAGTCCAATGTCCTTTCAGTTCTGATTTCTAGTTTTCTTTTCAAGCTGGTAAATTAGTTTGCAGTTAGGGTCAGTTGCCCCTGGTCTGCTGTGAAGGACAGTTCAGATCACCCTCCGTTCACCACTCTGGCCTATGTCTTTTTCAAGCTTGTTTCTCCCATTTCGGTGTTGTTATCTTGAATCACCAGCAGGTGGTGCTATCTCAGCTGCTCACTCCAGAGTGGGTGGGGCCGGACAGGAATGGCAGAGGCTGAAGATGGCTGCCTGCCTCGGGGCAGATGGCAGGAGACTTACGGCGACGTCTTGGTCACAGGAGAGGTGGCAGCGATCCTGGAAGATCTTCCCTGAAGGGGCTTGAAGGACTGAAGTGGATCACTTCCGGCCCGGGTGGTGCGATGTGCTATGGCCACCACGGAGGCTGCAGCGGCGGCGGGGGCAGTGGTGGCGGTGGTGGTGCCGTTTGCACTGCAGTGACTGTCCTGTCCCCTCTGATGCCCCAGAGGTGGCAATGGCTGAGCTCCATATTAAGAGCAGGCTGCAATGTTGGGGTCCGCAGCCCCCGGGGTGAGAGTCAGAGACCCACTGCAGTTCTCCTTTGCAGAGGGTTTCACAGACCGGGTTGCCCCGTCGCCATATTGCTGCTTCTCTGGACCCCAGTTTTTAATATTCTTAAAGATAAACAGTATCTACCAAGCCAAGCTAAGCTTGAAATTTCCTACCAAGCCAAGCTAACCTTCATCAGTGATAGAGAATTAAAATCTTTCCCAGACATCCAATCCCTAAGAGAATGCACTGCTTTGAGACCAGCTCAACAGGATTCTTAAAAAGGTGCCATGCACAGAAGAAAAAAAAGAAAGACCGTAAACTTCACAAGATGACAAACAAATACAAAAGCAGCAGAACACACAGCATAGCCACCAAAATGAAAGCACACACATATATGAACACAAAGGCTAAATGAAAACCAAAAAAAAAAGCCTTATAAGAGCATTATGTCAAGGACAAACTCACATTTCAATAATCAACCTGAATGTATTAAATGCATAACTAAAAAGACATAGAATGGCAAAATGGGTAAAAACACATGGCCCAGTAATTTGTTGCTTCAGAAAACTGATCACACCACAAAGGACACCAAGAAACTCAAAGTTAAAAGATGAAAAACAAATTTGCAGGTGAATGTATCACAAAAGAAGGCAGGAGTTATGATCTTAATATCAGACAAAACACCTTTTAGACTACGAACAATTTAAAAGATACAAAAGGACACTACATAAAAATGTTCAATCCATCAACAAGAAATATCCTTTCTAAACACATATGCACCCAACACAGGGGCAACAGTTTTTATAAAGCAGCTACTAAGTAAACTAACAAAAGATATTGACTCTAACACTATTATAGCTGGGGACTTAAATACCCCCACCAACAACCCTAAATAGTTCATCGAGGCAAAAAATCAACAAAGAGATCTGGTACCTGAACTTGAGGCTTAGCCAAATGGACTTAGTAGATACCTACAGAACATTCCACTCAACAACCACAGAATATACATTCTACTCATCACCACATGGAATGTACACTAAGATTAATGGCATCCTCGAAAATAAATCAAGCACAAAAAAATTTCACAAATTTGAAATACTGCTATGCATCTTCTCAGACCAACAGTGGAATACAAATAAATATGAACACCAACAGATTCCCCCAAAACCTACAAAGACAGGGACACTAAGTAGCATGATGCTAAACGACTCCTGTGTCAACATAAAAATCAACAAAGAAATTAAAAGATTCCTGGAAAAAATGAAAATGAAGAATCATCTTACCAGAACCTCTGGGATGCCATGAAATAGTACTAAGAGGGGATTTTATATCTCAACGAAGATACATCAAAAAAATAGAAAAAGAACAAATTGACAGTCTAACAAACCACCCAAGGGAGCTGGAAAGGCAAGACCACCAAAATCCTGACTTCAGCAGAATAACCCAAATCACCAAAGTAAAAGCTCAAATACAGGACATAGAAGACAAAAATACCATAGAAAAAAATGAACACAACGAAAAGTTGGTTATTTGAAAGTATAAACGAGATTGATGAACCCCTAGCCAGAATGACCAAGAAAAAGAGAGAGAAAGTCCAAATAAACACAATCATAAATGCAAAAGATCAAGTCACAACTGGCCTCAAAGAAATACAAAAAATTATCAGAGATTATCAGGAAACAAACTCAATAACCTAAATGAAATGGAGGACTTTCCAACATCACACAACTTCCCATGGTTGAAAAAAGAAGACACTGAGATTCTAAATAGACCAGTAACCATCCAGGAAATTGACTCTGTCATAAGAAAATTACCCAAAAAAAAAAAAAAAAAAATATATATATATATATATATATATATCACTGAACCAGATGGACTTCCAGTAGAATTCCACAAAACATCCAAGGAGAAGTTGATACCAATCCTGTGGAAAGTGTTCCAGGCAATTGAGAAAGACAGCACTCTCCTCAAATCATTTTTTGACGCTAACATCACACTGATACCCAAACCGAATAAAGATCCAACTAAGGAAGAGAACTATAGGACAGTATTCTTAATGAACATAAATGCAAAAGTTCTCAACACAATTCTAGCAAATCAGTTCCAACAACACATCTCAGCACTCATCCATCATGAGGCTTCATCCCCAGGATGCAAGGCTGGTTCAACACCTGCAAGACCAAATACATCAAGAGGTGTAAAAAACAAGAACCACAAGATTATATTATTAGATGTAGAAAAAGCTTTTGATAAAATCCATACCCTTTCTTGATAAAAACCCTTTGAACACCTAGGTATAGAGCAACATACGTCAAAATACTAAGAGTTATCTATGATAAACCCACAGGCAACATATTGCTGAATGGATAGAAATTGGAACCATTTTCCCTGAAAACTAGGAAAGACAAGACTGCCTACTCTTACCCATTCTGTTCAATATAGTGTTGGAAATTCTAGCTAGAGCAATCAGACAAGAGAAGGAAATCAGGGGTATCCAAATAGAAAAGAAGAAATTAAGTTAGCCATCTTTGCTGATGATATGCTCCTATACCTTGAAAAGCCAAGAGAATCTGTCAAAAACCTCCTTGCACTGATAAAGAACATTGGCAAAGTCTTGAGGTACTTATTAAACACGCAAAAGACAATCACACTCTTATACGCCAACAAAAAACAGGCAGAGAATCAAATAAAAAACTTAATCCCATTTACAATAGCCACAAAAAAAGAAATACCTCAGCATCTTCCTAACCAGAGAAGTGAAATGCCTCAGCGTCTTCTTAACCAGAGAAGTGAACGATCTTTACAATGAAAACTACAAAACATTGCTCAAAGAAGTCAAAGATGACACAAAATGGAAAAATATTCCATGCTCATGAATTGGAAGAATCAACATTGTTAAGATATCCATCCTAACAAAGGCAATCTATAGATTCAATGCTCTACCCATTAAATTATCAAAATCATTCTTCTCAGACCTGGGAATGACAATACAGAAAATCATTTGGAAACATAAATGAGCTGGGCTCGGTGGCTCAGCCTGTAATCCCGTGCCTTGGGAGGCTGAGGTGAGTGGATTGCCTGAGCCCACGGGCTCAAGACCTGCCTGGGCAACTTGGTGAGACCTCATCTCTACAATAAATAAAAAATTAGCTGGGTGTGGTAGCACGCGCCTGTCGTTCCAGCTACTTGGAAGACTGAGGTGGAAGGATCGCTGGAGCCCAGCAGGTCGAGCCCAGCAGGTTAGTCTGGACGACAGAGTGAGACTCCAACTCCAAAAAAAAAAAAAAGAAAGAAACATAAATGACCACGAATAACCAAAACAATTCTTAGCAAAAGAAACAATGTAGGAGGTATCATACTTCCATACTTTAAACTTTCTTAAAGGCTACAATTATCAAAACAACCTGGTATTGGTACAAGAACAGGCATATCGACCAATGCAACAGAATAGAGATACTGGAGGCAAAACCTCAATTTGTCAACCAACTCATCTTCGACAAAGCCTCCAATAACAACCACCAGGGAGAGGAGAACCTATTCAGTAAATAGTGCTGGCAAAACTGGCTGACCATGTGGAAGAATGAAACAGGATCCCTTCCTATCACCATAAACAAAAAACAACTCCAAATGGATCAAAGACCTAAATATAAAACCCCAAACTTTAAGAATCTTAGAAGATGCAGGAGTCACCTTAACGAAAATCAGAATAGGTAACCAACTCCTGATCAAAACACCAAAAGCCCATGTCATAAAAGATAAGATAGACAAATGGGATCTCATCAAACTGCAAAGTTTCTGCAAACCAAAGGAAACCACCAAAAGAGCAGGGAGACAGCCCACAGAATGAGAAAAAATATTTGTCAACTGTATATCTGAAAAAGGCCTAACATCCAGGATTTACAAGGAACTCAGATGTGCTGCAAGGAAAAAAAAACAAATAGCCCCATTAAAAAGTGGACAAACGACAAGAATAGATACTTCTTAAAAGAAGACATACAAGCAGTCAACAGGCACATGAAAAAATGCTCAGCCTCATTAGTCATCAGAGAAATGCAAATCAAAACCACATTGTGATACCATCTAGCTCCAGCAAGAATGCACTTTTTTTTTTTTTTTTTTTTTTTTTGAGTTGGAGTCTCACTCTGTCGCCCAGACTGGAGTGCAGTGGCTGCTTCCGGCCACCGCAGCCTCGACCTGCTGTGCTCCGGCGATCCTTCCGCCTCAGCCTTCCAAGTAGCCGGAATTACAGGCATGCGCTACCACGCCCGGCTGATTTTTTGATTTATTGTAGAGATGAGGTCTCGCTGCCCAGGCGGGTCTCGAACCTGCGGGCTCAGGCAATTCACTCACCTCAGCCTCCCAAAGGCGTGGGATTACAGGTTGAGCCACCAAGCCCGACTGAATGCCCATTTTTAATAAAACAAAAAACAACAAATGCTGGCAAGGATGCAGAGTAAAGGGAATGCTTCCACACTGTTGGTGGGAATGCAAACTAGTTCAGCCTCTATGGAAAACAGTGTTGCAATTCCCAAAAGAAATAGAAATTGACCTTCCATATGATCAACCAATCCTCCTTCTGACAATATACCCTAAGGACCTTAAATATTTCTACAAAAAAGATACCTGCATGCACATGTTTATTGCAGTACTGTTTACAAAGCAAACAGTGGAACCAACCATCCTGACCATTGAAACTGGACTGGATTAAAAAATGTGGTACATATAAACAATGGAATATTATACAGCCATAAAAAACAACAAAATTATGAACTTTGCAGTCACTTGGATGGATTTAGAGTCTATAATACTCAGTAATTTATCACAGAAACAAAGAACTAATTATTATGTGTTCTCGCTCACAGGCAGACCCTGAAGCTTTACCATAATACTACAAGAAAGGGGCAGGGTGCGTTGGCTAAGCCTATAATCTTAGCACTTTGGGAGACCGAGGTGAGGGGGTTGCCTGAGCCCAAGGGTTTGAGAACAGCCTGGGCAACTTGGCAAGACCTCATTTCTACAATAAATCAAAAAATTAGTTGGGCATGGTAGCACATGTCTGTAGTTTTGGCAAGTTGGAAGGTGGAGTGCTGATAGGGATGCAGAGCAACTGAAATGGTATAGTCACACTAAAAAGAGTTTTGCAGTTTTTATGAAGTTTCATATACACCCAACCACATAACTCAATGATCCCACTCCTAGATAGAGAAATACCAGGCTTTATTGTGCTTCAGTTTACTATGCTCAAAGCAAGTCTATTGATGATGCTGTAATTTTTCCAGTAACATCACATTTTGGTAATTCTCACAATATTTTGAATATTTCATTATTGTTATATATTTTATAGTGATCTAGAGTCAATGATCTTTGATGCTACTATTGTAATTATTTTGGAACACCACAAACTGCACCCACATATTAAAATAGAGATCTTAATGAATAAAAAATAAAAATAAAAAAATAAGAAAACAACTTCACATTATAAAATATTTAATTATTTTGTTTATGAAGTTTTTTAAAAAGGGAAAGAAAATTCTGGACTGCAATTCGATGTAGCTGATGAGAAGTGATCAAAAACTGTTCTGAAGTCCTAATATTCTTCAGGAATGGGGCTAAGATTGATTAACTTTTGTTAAGCATGACTTTTAAAACATCAGGGATGAGCACTTGAGGAATAAAAATAGATTTTATTCCTTCAAAGAAGTATAAGAGAAAAATAGAATGAGAAAAAAAATAAAGAAAAAAAAAGCAGAGAAAATTTTGTCAATAAGAAAGCACAAAGTAAGATAGTCAAAACAGGTTCAAATATCAGCAATCAAAAATGAACAATTAGCTGACTTTGTTCCAAGGAAGAGAAAAATGTTCAGTTTGGGGAATGAATCCAGCATAAAGCTGTCTTCAGAGAGACAAACCCGTATATAAACTGGTAAAAGGTAGGCACTAAAAAGATGCAAAGAGATTTATACTAAGCAAATATTAATAAAAATAAAACTAAGTTACCTGTTTATTTTTATGCCAAAGAATTAGTAGAGATAAAAAAGAGGATGACAAAATTTAATGATATGGTTTCAGTACAAAAGACCTATGTATTCAAAACATGCAGCACCTTATAAAACAGCTTAAAATCACAAAATAAAAACTACAGAAATAGGTACCCCACCACTATCATTGGAGTTTTAAACCCACCTCTTTATATTATTTTTATGTAAGGCAGATCAAAAACAAAAAAGAAGATGACAATAAAGAACTGGTGAGACTATAACAAGGTTGACTTAGAGGACATATAGAGACCTTGGATCTGACAACTAGAGAATTTCCCTTCTCAGGCACATGCAAACCATTTTTAAGATGGTGGAGAGGAGTGGACAAATACTAGGTAGTCTTCTGCTAATTTCAAAGAATAGGTATCATCATCCAGATTATGTACTCTGATCACAATGAAATTGTTACAACACAAAAGCAAAATACGTATTTGAAATCATACTTTAATTTTTTTAAAAATGTTATTTGAAATCCATTGATAAAGAAGAAATCATAACTGAAATAATAATTTTGAGCTAACAATAATGAAATTACTTAATATCAAAAATTTGAGACACAGTGCAAGTATATATTTGAGGGAATTTTTTGTCTTAAATGTTCTACATGCATAAAGCTATAAATTAATTACAACAAAATTATTTTTAAAAGTTATTAAGGATAACAGTTATGAAAGATCAGTTATGAAAGACATAGGTTGCAGGCTAGAAAAAGAGAATTTCAAAAAAGAAGGATTTTGCCATTATTTTTATTTTTTTAAAAAATGCTTAGTATAGAATGATAGAAGCAGAGATTTGTAAACAAATGCTGACAAGTCATAGCTCATTCATAGTAACAGGAACTTATGAGACATGGTAGCCCTCACTTGAAATTCTTCAGGACTGAGAAAATAACCTGCTGCCACCATGGATAGGTAAGGGAAAAGATACGTGTTCTTAAGGAAGACTTTGACTTCAGGTAAATAAAAAGGTGGAAGAGCTTTCTGTGGAGAGATTGAGGGTGTGGGAAGTTTTGTTTACCATGATGCAGAGGTCCCAGGAGAAGGAAATTAAACATTTAAAAGGGGATAAAGAAGTGGGGAAATGAATTAGGGAAGAACCACATGATAGTATCAGAATGAGTGTACATGAGAGGAACAGGCATGAGACTTCCATATGGACTTTGGGTAAGAGAAAAAGAATGTGAGCCACCAAGTGTTGTATGTCCCTAAGGATCTAAAGGAAACTCTGAAGGAATGCTGTATTCATGCTCTTATAGCCCAAAGCTCCAAAAATGCAGTAAGATTGCTAATTCTGGCAAAATGTTGCCTTTGGCCAGAGTTCCAATTGAACACCGTTAGGAAATGATTAAGTACTTTCTGAAGTCCTTCTGGCAAAAAGCAGCAAATCACAGGATTCCAGTGACTCTTAGAATCAACTGAAGCTTAATTTGGTCACATATCTGAGGAATCCACCCCTGATCAAGTGATGACTTTATTAGTTCCCAGGACGTTTTCCTGGGGCTGAGCTTTGGCAAGAGTGGATTCTGGTCTTAACTGATGGAGGCAGCTTGAATTGTCCCAACACCTAACAGCTGTGTATCCAGTCTGAAATATTTAAACTTTCCTAACTGTTTTTACGCTTCATATATAAAATTGCTAAAACAATACAGGTCCCACTGTAGAGAACGTAGAAAAGTACCTTGCATTGTAGGTGTCTGTCACATAGCAGATAGTTCATAAAATGTAACTCATCACCATTATTACCACTTATTGTGGATTATCACTTTAGCTACAAGTGTCTCTAAAGCACTTTAAAAGTCACCAGTCCTTTATTATACAAGTACATGGCATCTATTATGCTTTAACCAGAGTCTACCAGATCAATGATTTTACTTGCTTTACTCTATCATGTTGACCAGGGCCAGCTTCTGCTTCAAAGTTGCCTCATGTTGTCCACACTGATACTGCTACTGTGTTCCCCACGGGATGTGGGGAGGAACTGTTGGACAGTCAACAGTCTTTTATTCTGCCCTTTATATGCTTGCTCTAATTCTTTTATGCTACACTCTGCTAACCTCTCTTTTATCCTGCTCTTGATTCATTCATTCATTTATCAAACACTTATTGAGTGCCTAGGTACTAGGTTGGACACTAGGGATACAAATTGGACAAAGGCATAGTCGTACCCTTAAGAACATCGCAGTCCAGTGGGAGAAACCGTTGTGAGCAGATAACTACAGTGCAATCAGATGAGTGTTAATGGAAAGCTTCCATGGCACTTTGGGGTACAATTAATACTTCTGGGGCTGACAGAAAAGATTTTATGGAGGCATCTGAGCAACATTTTAAAAGATGATAAAGGGGTCACCAGTTGGTGAGGAGGAGATGAAGATGAGGAAGGAAGAAAGAAAGAAAAAAAGAGTTGCTATACTGAGGAATTGAGCAGAGGGAGGGAGAATGGACTTTAGCAGAGAAAAGCATGGGCATTGATTTAGCTGCATAATTTTAGGGAGAGACTTAGTGATAGAACAGTATGGAAATTCAAGGAAAAATAATGCTTCTCAAGGCTATTTTGCTTGAATTAGAAAAAAAAAATTCACAAATGCCTAAGATTGCCCAAAGCAATAATATATGGGTTCACTATAGTTCCTACTAAAGAGTTGAAATCTTTGAGATTCATGTCATACTTTATACTGTGGAGAAGAAAAAGTATTGAGGTATTTTTGGAAATCATCTAGGGAAGAAGATTTAGTTTAGTTTGCATTAAACATACTTCTCTTAGTGTTTTTCCACCTTCTTGTGGCGCAGTGAGTAGACTTTACTTCATTCTCCTTTCTTAGAAGAGTATCATTGTAGTGAGAAGGAAAAATGATGCTAGCGGCAACTTAGTTTCTCCATTTACATCTCTAGTGCCTTTACGTCCCTTCTATCCTGGAAAAAAAATAAAAATAAAAAAGGCTTTCACCATGTCTTTTGCTTCATAAAATAAAATTATAGCAAAGTAAGCCCAACCCAATGAAAATAACCAGCAAAAACACAACATTCTCACTTTCACTTTAACTCACCATCACAAGAGTAGTGGGAAAAGCTTCCTTCAAGAGTTGTCAAGGAGGAACTTCCAAACTCCAGGTCCTGAATATAACCATAATACAGAATAAAATAGGAAAGAAAGTTCCAAGAGTGTTTAAAGAGCAGAATAAATATGTTAACTGTAATGAAAAATGACCAAAAAATAATTTATAACTACTTTTTCAGGTTTCTTCCTTATTCCTAGATTTTCCACTCAGCTCTTGTAACTTACAGTTTCTTTGGGTTTGTATCACCTCCTTATCCAGAGGGAATAGATCTAAAAGAAGGCAGACTTTTCCTTAAGCCCCAAAATTTTTAAAAGACAAGATACATTTTATATGATTTTCTCACAAATATTTACAGGTTAAACACTCTAACTCTTAGCTACCACTTAGAGCTATCTTGTGTTGGCAGGATTCATTCAGATTTGTTTCATATTGATTAGAAAACTGGTATCAATCATTCTACCTAATATTAGAATTGTGACTGTTTTTCAGATATGATATAGACCATGCAAACACCATGTCTCCCCATCCTGTGTAGTTTTATTCTAACATTTAGGCTGGAACAGTCATTAAAGATGGATCCTATTTACATTCTAAAACATGAGTATGGGAAGATGTTTTAAAGATCATCTAATGAAGGAACAAAACCACTCATCTTTGTGAGGAAATCAAAACTAAGAGAGGTTGAATTGGTTGGTTAGCTTAACTTGGTATCTAATATTGAGGTGCAGTAAATGCTTTAATTTTAATGTCTTGTGAGCTTCAAGAGTTTCAGTACCTTTAAGAAGGGGGGTAGGGACATTTTAATTTACTGTGAAGCTACTCATGATCACAAAACAAACATTTTCTTACTATTTTGTAAATAGCACTGGATCCTTTTTATCTCCATCAGCCCCCAACCACGTGATACCATTTTGCATGCAGGCCACTCAGGCTGAGGAGCATTAAATTTAATTTGTGCAAAAGTTGAAGGTGGAAAACCGTGAAATTAGCTTGATGCATTTTTATGACATTTTCTGTCTCCTAGCTTCTCTGAGCCTTTCCAATTCAGAAGAATTTGATTGGCTGTGTCAGTATCTCCCCATCCCTGGACTTGAGGTATGTGTATGTGTAGCCTATTCTTTCTTAGCCCACAGGCAACCTAGCTGGAAAAAAAATGCTGATTTATTTGGCTTTATATTTGCTTTGACCGAGCTTCAGTCTGCACTCAAGGTTCAGTCTTCTTGGTGATTCATCTTTTTCAGGAGTATGGCGAGTGGAACAGCAAAAGATGAGTCAACTCATTCAAGAAATTATTGAGCATGGTCCAAACAGTTTGAAAAGATTTTGGAGAAAACTAAACCTTTTATAAGGCAATATAAAAATAGCAACTTTTCAGGAATCAGTTACTAGTATAACGCCTAAACTTGCAAGGTTATTACAGACACACCTCAATCTTTGGAGATAAAGCTGCAATATCCCACTTTATATCAATCAATGAAGCACTTCTACACAATTTTAAAAATCCATAGTACAAGAGCTGATTGAAGGCAATTATGTTTAGAAAGAGAGAGGCAGATGGAAATGAGACTGTGGGTTGCCTACCGTAGATTTTATTTAGTGACCATTTGTTAAGTGTTATAAGAAATGCCTGCACCAGGAAGCATATGCACTCCTCTTACTTTAGGAGTCTAGGAAGATACTGTTATTGATTCTGTTCATCTTCTAATACAATAATTCAAATAGTATTATTCAAATAACATATTTGTGCAGATATTTTGGAGTCCTGTCAAGCTAGTTTTACAAAGGAATGCATTAGCTATATTGAAGAAGGACGATAAAAACAAACATGAAATATAAAAATACCACAGACTGAGAATCTTATATTATTCTATTATGTCTATTCTTATCTGGAAGGTAATGGTCAATGCATATTCTACACATGTTTATATAAAAAAGTAGTCATTTTTAAAAGGTGCCTATTTAAATTTTTTGGCTTTTGACCACATGTCTTTTCCAGTACTGGTCAGTTTAAAAAAAAAAGAAAAGAAAAAACCTCTTATACCACAATAAATAATTATCTCTTTTTCAGAGAAAATTTTTTTATACCAAATAGGATTTGTATCTCATTTGCCAATACCCAACACAAACCAGATCATCTACATTAATTTATTCTATGTTCTATACATGGACAATTTCCACGGGTGGTGGGCTGTGGTGGCACAGGTTCTATGCAGCATCATGCATTCATATTTAATATATATAAACAAGTAAGTACACATTGGCTCATACTCAATTCTACCCAACTTATAAAGGCCTTCCTGTTTCTGAAAGGAGTATAGAAAGGGAAAATTAAATGATTCAGGGTCATAGCAGGCTCTTTCAAGGAAAGTTTAAAAGGACCATTAGTAAACCTATAATTTTGGAAAGCAGAATCAGTGACTTTCCATTAATGTTGAAAACATTAAAATGCCAATTAGATGGAAAGAAAAAAGTAGAAACAATAGAACATTTGTGTGTTTAGAAAAAAGGGTAGATTTATTTGTCCTCTAAAAAGTACATTAATACAAAAACTCACAAGATAGGGATTTTTATCCTCGTTGCACAAATGAGAAAATTGAGAATGTGAGAAATTGTTACTTGCCAACAATTATACTCACCGAATATAATAAAACAAAGATTGAACTCAGTTCTAACAAACTTCAGAAGAACTTAATTTTTATAAGTTTAGGGAGAGTGTCTCAAGGAAAGTTACGTCCATGCTAAATTTTTAAGAAAGAATAAAACTTGTTTTATGAATACCTAGGTAAACATTGGAGAAAGACTATAGTAGACAGAGGGTGAATAATTATAATAGCCATAATTTAGGGCATTTACTGTGTGTTAGATAGTTAATGTAAAAAAATACATAATATTACATTAATATACCTTGATCCTCTTAACAATCTAATGAAGTAGATAATATTATATTCATCTTAGAGAAGACAAAATGGAGACCGGGCAAATTTCAGTAACCCCCTTGTAGTTATAACATGTCAGATACTGTCCTGAAACCCAAATATACTCCCTTTCTAAAGTCTAAGAACGATTAGCACAGCTGGATTGGAGTGAGTGGGAGGGAGAAGGTAAAATTGAGTCTGGTGAGTTAAACAGAGGACAGGTTTAAAAAAAGTTGTGTTAAACAAGGTACTATGATTACAGTTTATTCTTGGGTGATGAGAAGTCTGAAAGATTAAATTAGGATATGACATAGTCATATTTGATAAGTAAATTGGGGAGGCTCACATGAATTAGGCAGCAGAAAGACCTGCTAGTAAACTATTTAAATAACTGAAAGCAATGAATAATGCCATTTAGCTAAGTAGCCAAGGAATTGACATAGGGAGTGTTTTACACATATCCAAAAGGTAAAATAACAAAACATAGGAACCAAAAGATTTTCTTGCCAAGAAAGAAGTCAGAATGATTCCCAAGTCTCTGATTTGGTTATTGCATGAATCAAAGATATACTAGAAATTAACTATATACAGTAGTCACTGGGAAGTAAATAAACAATATGTAACAAAGATTCAATTATCAGCCTAGGTTCAAAATTTATGGGCAAGTTTTGATGTAGTGAAGATTAGAAATTGATACCATTAGAGTAAATTTGAAGAACACATTAAAAAGCAATTTGCATAGAAAATTACAATGTAGGTGATTTCTTTATTTGAAAGCATTTTAAATGCTTTCATGTTTTTATGTTTAATTTTGTCTACCTCACATCCTTAAAATGTAAATTTCTTGAGAGCCAAGGTTTTATATTCTTGTTACCATTTGAAACTCAGCATATAGAATAGTCCCCAGTGTATATTAAGAGCTCAATAAAGTATGTGGGCTGGATGACTGTGCGTTGCATATAATTGAGATCCCTATTAGAGGTAGTCTCATAATGTACACAGTATCTTCAGCCAAGTGTCCATGTGCTGTTTCTTTCCTGTCCTGATGAATAAAATTGCGGTTATATCTGACACTCTGAGAAGACAGAAATAAGGAAAATGATGATAAAACTCTCTGAAATCTGGATCTACCTTTATCCTTTAAATAATGAGTTCCAAATTAATCTTCAGATTGGACACTCTTAAAATGCTCTTAAAAACAATAATACAAAGACTAAGTTAGATTATTGATTCATCAATTAATTTTCTTTTAATTTTTCTGGCAAGAAATTGTCTCTTCAAGGCCAGTGACAACCACCTAATCTCTACCTCTTATTTCCTAATTATACTTCTTGTTTCTTCATTTAACCTTGAGGGCCACCCAATATTGCTTGAGAAAATCCTCAACCCTTCCAATTCAATCAGCTCTAATGAGAAAAGCCAAGGGTAAAGACAAGATCAGAAACAGTGAGTGTAATCTGCTTGGGAGGGAGTGAAGTCACCAAACAGGAAAGCTCAGAGACAGAAAATCCAAGCAATGTTATTAACCCATGTCAGAGCACTATATAGAGAATCAGAAGTTGGTTCAGAAACAAGAAGTGCAAGGGAGAAGCAGATTGTGGAAGGAAAAGGATGTTCCAGCTTCATATCCATCTGACTACTTAGAGTTTCACCCTTCCTTTTTCTCAGGTTCATCTCAGCAGGGTCCTTCCAGGAAAGCATTCCATTCTGTATACCTCCTTTCTCTAGTTTTCTTTGTTTTTTTGTTTTGTTTTTTTCTACTTGATTTGTCATATTCTTCAAGGTTTTATTCTCATCCCTCTGTATTCCCTTCTTGAAAAACCTTGTAATTTCAAATATTCCCATAATGCTAATTATAAGAATATGCCTCTTTGTATCCATGTGGAACTTTTCTTGAATCCATGTTTCAGGTCATTAACTGCATACAAACATCTCCACTTAGAAATACTATTGTGTTGGAAGATGAAAATAATAAACACTGGGAACACCAATAAAAAGGCAGGTGACAAAGGGAGTTAGGGTTCAGAAGTTAACTATTGGGGGACAATGTTCATTATCTGGGAAATGGGCCACCTGAGAATCAATCCCCACCACTACACAATATGTTCATGTATCGAACATGCATGTGTATCCCCAAATCTAAAATAAAAATGGAAATAAAAGAATCGCTACTGCAATGTCAAATCCTACTCTATTAAAATTTTATTTTCATTTTTTTTACACATTTTTATTGTTACTACCTGTATTTGAGTACTCTTTCCTTCGTGTTCAGATACTACAATGTGTTTCCACTGGTAATTCTTTCTCCAATCTCTTGCACCTCAAATCCAACTTATAAATAACTTCAAATTAAAAAGAATCAAAATTAAGTTTTGATCATATTATTCCTCTGATCTAAAAGAAAAAAAAACCTGACTTAATTTTTCATTACAATAAACTTTCTTAACCTATTTTGTGAAGAAACTCTTGCTTTTTTGATATTACAAAAGCACTACATAGAAGTTATATCAACAGCCAGGCTTGGTGGCTCAACCTGTAATCCCGCGCCTTTGGGAGGCTGAGGTTAGTGGAATGCCTGAGCCCGCGGGTTCAAGACCCTCCTGGGCAACTTGGCGAGACCTCATCTCTACAATAAAACAAAAATTAGCCGGGCGTGGTAGCGCGCGCCTGCAGTTCCAGCTACTTGGAAGGCTGAGGCAGAAGGATCGCCAGAGCCCAGCAGGTCCAGGCTGCGGTGGCCGGAAGCGGCCACTGCACTCCAGTCTGGGCGACTGAGAGAGACTCCAACTCAAAAAAAAGAAAAAAGAAGTTGTATCAACACTAGACACATTCATCAGAAGCCCTTACCCTGGGTTCTACACTTGAAAGCTTCATGTAGCCTTCCTCTAGCCATGGCTCCCTCCCAGGCCACCATCCCAACCCACAGCAAGAATTCTGTAGGGTAGGACATTTAGCCACCCAGAATTGCTTATTTTCTAATCTGTACTATGCTCTAGATACATGCAACCCTAAAATTTCCTTCCCAAACATCCCAAAGTCTGCTTCTAGGGCCTGTGTAAGCCTCTTGCCTGACTCTGTCCAGATAGTGATTCATGAGGCAAATGTGTCCACATCTAGGTCCAAAGAATAGCCAAGGAATAGCTGTTCACAGAGGGCATAATGTTGTAACACATGTGTTTGAGTTTCCTAGGCTTCACAGTGAGATATGGAGCTGGGGGTAGGAAAATAAGGGTGGGCTGTAGGACTAACACTACTACCGTTTTATGACTTAAAACTTTAAGGGTATGTAGTATAGCAAGTTCTATTGTTTCATAACAAATTATCACAAATTTAGCAATTAAAAACAACACTCATTTATTACCTTACAGTTCTGTAGATCAGATTTCCAAATGGACTCAGATGTGTTCTCCGCTTAGGGTCTCATAAGGCCAAAGTCAAGACATTGGTGGGGCTAGGCTCTTATAGAGGTATAGGGAAGAATCTGCTTCCAAGTTCACTCAAGTTTTTGGCAGAATTTAGTTTCCCATGGTTGTAGGACTAAGATCCCCTCATTCCCTTCCAACTGTCATCTAGAGTCTTTTCCCTCAGCTCCTTAAGGCCACCTGTATTCTTTCTCACCTGGCCCCTCCAACCTCAAACTTGTTTATAGAGTCTTCATGCTTCATATCTGTATGATTCCCCCTTCTGCCACCAGCTCAGCTCTGTGCCTTTAGTGACTCATGTGACTATTTTGGGTCCACTAAGAACATCCAGAATAATATTCCTATTTTAATATCAGCTGTGCCATGCAACACAATCTGATGAGGTTTTATATCTTATCATAGTCACAGGTTCTGGGAATTAGAGCAGATAGATGGGGGCTACATTAATTCCTTGGGGTGTATAACTAAGTATAATAGACTGAGTGGTTAAAACAACACAATTTTAATATTTTACAGTTCTAAAGGCTAAGATTTGCTTTTTCTGAGGCCTCTCTCCCAGGATTATAGGTGGTTGTCTTCTCCCTGTGGCTTCATGTAGTCTTCTCTCTGTATATGTCTGTGCCGAGATTTCCTCTTTGTATAAGAGTACTGGTATATTAGATTAGAACCCATCCTGATGACCTCATTTTAATTTCATTACATCTTTAAAGGCCCTATCTCATCACATTCTGAGGTACTAACACAGTTCAGCCCACAACAGAGGCTATTTTTAGAATTCTGTTTACCATAAGAATTCTAAATTTGAACCTAGTCTTTCAGGTTACTATGAAAGCATATGTGTCAATGCAGGAGAATGCAGCATATTGTATTTAACAGCTTGTTTTCCTAGTTTGTTAGTTTAAGTATTTAAATATATGGTATGTAGGCCTGCAATTGCATTCCTGTTCCAACCTTGCAACCTTGCAAATTTGGTGGGTGGGCCTGGACAGAAAGGCAAGGAATCTGATAAGAAATGAATAGAGACAAAGACTGCCTTTTGATGGCAAGCAACTGTGGTAGCAGCAGCCACAATGGAGTACAGGAGGTGAAGTTTAAAGATCTACTAATATATCTAAGTCTGATGATTGGGGATAAAAAGTTTGTATACCTTAACCTATCATTTCTAAGCTTGCATACAGTCAATCAAGCATTCTTTGCTCATTCTTTTAAAATGAAATACCATGCTCTTCCTCCTTCCCCTCTCCTACTCTACTCCCTAATATCCCCATATGCTCTGACTGCTTTGTGCCTTTCAGCATATCACAAGCATTCAACCTTCTATAAAACCCTACTTCCTCTACTGCACTTCTCTCTTAACTCCTAAGTCATGTTCTTACCTGTCTCTGGCATTTGGAACTTAGCATTCTCAATTTTATACAAACTTTTAAACTTTTTAAAGTCATAAACACCATACAATATTTCTTCTAGACTGGAATCTTGTTGAGTTCAAGTAACATGGTTTACAAATCTCTCCTAGCATATAAGGAATGTATCCAACATGTTAAATATTCAGGTGAAGTGTGTTAAGGTTATTTTCCCAATTTTTGTTCTTCATGAATGCTGCCCCCAAAAAAGGATTTGGTGTTTAAAATATTTGGACAATTTTTATAAAGTCAGTTATTGTTATTATGATGTTTTACTATAAGACTTGGATGACTAAATATGGTTAACATCTGAAAGGTAATAATAATGAAGAGTTCACCGAATTTATGGACCTATTATTTCAAAAAATCTTCTTACACGGCTAGTGGTACATAATATATACTTTTGAAAATCCTGGTTTAAGAGTAACTTCACTCAACTCTCTATTCACATTTATATATTATTTATATGTAATATATAAAATAAATTCAAATATTTATATATATTAAAAAATCTAGTTTAACCATGACCATCCCCTCTCCAACTCCGGGCAATTGTTTAGGCTCAAGCAAACTCCTATCAGATATGCAAATTTTCTGCTCACTCTAAGGTTTCAGGGTTAAAAATTCAAGTCTCCTTTACAAAGTACATTGATGGACTGAATTCCATGTCCATTAAGAAAAAATACAGAGTAAACAACTTATATCAAATCACAAAATATTAAGTTTCTAGTTATTAACTAGAATGTGTTTGGGAGGAAGATGATAGAATCTTTGACTCGGGAGGACATTTGACTTTACATTGTTACAGACGGTTTTGACATCTGGGAAATTGACCTTATCAGACTTTCCTAGGTTGCATGCACCCTGCAGACAGGCATGGTAGCTTTCTTAAGTTTTGCTAGGTATCTTAAGAGTACATTATCTAAAAATGTTGATAGTAACAATGAATAGAATGCTTTTTGTTCCCTTCCTCACAGAGATGCCATGAAAATTGATGACAGTCTGAAAAGTGACTTGAGCTCCTTCGGGTAAGATCACATAAGAAAAGAAAGTACTTTCATATAATAATGTTTTTTGTCTAAGTACGTAAGCCTTTGTATATTAGATGCTCTTAAAATACATTGCCAGTGAAGCATTAACTTATTTGAGATGCAGACAGATAAAGTTTGTGATCAGCATATGCATCTCATCATTAAGAAGCTACTTGGGCTGAGCCCAGTAGGTAAACCCTTGATTTAGCAGTCCTACTTTTTATTGTTAACAAATATCAAGGTAACCTGAATTTCAGGATGTCATCTACAGGGGCAATAACAAGAAAAAATGAGCAGTTCCAGAATCATTCCCTCATTGTCTTAGCTGACCTGCAAGTAACTTTGTTTAGGAAAGCTACTTCTAATTTTTAATAATGCCATGAAATTAAATTTTCCATTATTACTCTCATACATTGTAGAGTATTTTCCTCAAATACTTTCACCTTCCTCTTTTCTAATTGAATTTCTCACATTTGAAGCTAGTTTCTTTTTGTCAATACTGTTATTAGCATTTGCATTCCTATTTTTAACTCCCATTTCAAGCATTCCTTGAAAACATTTTGTTGAAAGCAGTTATTTGCCATGTTTAGAGTGTTCCAGTTCGGACAAATTGAAAAATACCTCCATGCATTAGTAACATAAGAACAAAAATGTATTTTATCACTTTGAGTATGTAAACACTCAGAGAATAGAAAATCAAATAATAGAACGAAGGGTAGACATAGCCTAATGGACTCAGCAGAGAATTAGGAGACAAAAATATCTCAGCTCTAACCTTGGCTCTAATATAGGGTTCTATGTCCTTGGGTCTGCTCTTTTCTCTTAGTGGAAAATAACTTTTTAAAAAATCACTTCATTGTGGTAGAAATGGGGAACAGTAGTTGAAAGCATCACAGACATTTCAGTATAATTTAAAGAAAAATTTCCATCTTAGCTGAGACTTTCTTATTTCTATCAGTCTCTGTCACAAATTTGACACTGTCTCTGTTCATGCTGCTGTAATTCTAACTGTTTTATCTCTATATCCTGTGAACTTGAATGCTTCCTGGGCCTAAATAAGTTATTTAAAAGCCCTAAGTCAAAAGGCTTTACCTTTCGTTCTTGTCACTACAACAGTATGTAGCTATATATTCTTTATAAACATGACTAG
Source organism: Cephalopachus bancanus (assembly GCA_027257055.1). Taxonomy (NCBI): domain Eukaryota; kingdom Metazoa; phylum Chordata; class Mammalia; order Primates; family Tarsiidae; genus Cephalopachus; species Cephalopachus bancanus. Next base: position 11,242,089 of record JAPVLO010000093.1, read on the forward strand.
TTCAGGAACCAAAGTATGCATGCCTTGGGTGTCAAGTTTCTCTCAGGGTTTGACCAGGTTGAATGTATTCTATTACATGCAATCACAATCTGTGATGTTTGGACAGGAAATAGAACACATGGCACCTCACCAGCAACTTGTATAAACTTGTCATTTTAATTAGTCAGAGACCATTTGTGTGGGGGCTTACACATCACCTCATGAAAAAAAAATTATCTCCTCACATCAGCAAAACATTTCAAAACACAACTAGAAGGCAGGAAACACGTGCTGCTTCTCTGTGTTTCCAGCATGTAACAAAGTATTTGATATAAGGAGAGGGCCAGATAAGGGTTTGTTAAGTTGATCTGAGTAAAATCAAGGTTCTCTGCATCACTGTACAAGTAATAATATTTTCTTGGGTACTGGTAAGGGAGAACTAGTGGGTAAAGACTAGGATGCAGCTCCTTAGCTGTTCACTTTCATAGATGTGGCTACTACTGCCTTAGTCACCACACTCGCCTTCCTGCCACCACACATTGTCATGGACTGGACTGTAGCCTGGGCTCTGCTGCAAGGCAACACTTCTCCAGATGCTGTATCTTGGTGTCCGTGACAAATCATAGTGCAGCAGGTGCTGCCTCTTCTTTTGTGCTTCTTTTCGCTCCTCCTAGGGCTTGACTAACATAGGAGGTTGTCTCCTCCTTTCTTCCCACAAGGAGCTTCTCAGAATTTATCTGTGCAGCAGTGGAAAACTTCCCTCTACTGTTTCAATCTTTCTCCACCTTACAAGTTAACACTACCAACTTCTGCTCCCCATGTTAAATGGACAGATTGCTGCCTCCACCAGTGTCCTCTTGCAGCCAGTTAGACCCTTTGTACTGTGAAGGCTTCCAGTAAATCACTACAGCTACTGCCCTAAAAGTATCCTTTTATTTGGGCTTTTGCATAAAGACACCACCATATCTTTGGAAGATAAAATATGTACATAGCTCCAAATTAAATTCTTTTTAAAATTCATGAGGTTCTTGAGGTTCTATATATAAACTGGAACTATTAGGGAATAGACTTTCTTCCCAGAATATTCCTTTGTTGGACCTCTTTTTTTCCCTGTCTCTCTCAAATGAGACAAAGGCAAAATAAAATGTTGCTGTCTCCCAGGGAGCTTGGTTTTACCAAATGTGCAAGTAGAAAGCACCACACAAAGCTTCCTCTCTCAGACCGAAAGGGGAGGACAATACATGTAACTTTTTAAAGATTACTTACATGTTACTTTTTAAATTACTTAATTAATTAATTAATTAATTTTACTTTTAAGAGGAAGCAAATCTGTTTGTGGGGTTAACTGCTGTGTACCAGCAATGAAAATATGGGGGGGAGTCTATAAAAGGTCAGGGGATTTCCTTAGTCTTTTGCCAAATCTAAGTCTCTTAGTATAGGGTAAACTTAGTGGGACAGAGGATAGAAGGTCTCAGAGACCCCTAACTGTGCCAGATTGCCATCTGATGTAATCAAAGAGTTTCCTCATCTAGCTATACAGCTAGGTGTTGATTTTGGTGTTAATAAGTTGAGGGTGAAGGAAACAAGAATAGACAGGAGTGCTGTTTAGTGGATAAAGGGGAACAGATTAAAAGAGACAGCATTTCACTTTGAAAAATCTTAATATAATGGACTCCAACCACAGATTCCCTTTGGAAAAGCTTTGACATTTCCCCTTTCTCTTCACACTTTGATAAGTGAATTCCTCTTTTATTTTCTGACTGGAACCTTAGAGAGATAGATATATAAGAAAGAAAAAATGGACTACATATGGCACAGGTATTTCACTGAGTCTGGGACAACTGATCAAGCATTCTAAGAATGATAATATGGGGTGTCATGCTAATATAGATATGAAAGTAAATATATGTAATAGTCACAGAGAATAAAATCTAAAGTGCTCACAAATGTTAAGCATATATATGGACCAAAAAAGAGATTGAAAGCCTGAAGGAAGCAGAAATTTGAAACCATTGCTTCAATGTCATCTACAACATTCAGAACACAAGGTTACATAAAACTAGAGCTCTGACAAAAAAATTAGCAAAGGACACTAGTCACTGTGATAGGCGGTTGAAATATTGTACAAAGTTTCAAGCATCTTATTACAGGAAAATTATCAAAGACTTGAATGGCAACAAAATGATAAATGTTGTCAATGTTATTACTGTGAAGAGAGGGTAGAAAAGTTAGTTTTTTGTTTTTTAGAAAGGAAGAGTTTAGAAGAGATCATTATTGAGGTGTCTAAAACTCTGATGAATATTGAGAAGGGAGATACAGGAAATGGCTCAAAAGCTAAAGAAAACATGAACAGAAAGGAACAAAAGTCTGTGTATTAAAGGGAATTCAGAAACAACGTATTTACGGAGTAATTACTATGGTCTGCAAAAAAAGCTACCGTTATCAGACGAACAATATCCAAAATCCGAGTGTATTTTTACAGTGAGTCAGATGAGTGCTTTTTGTTTGTTTGTTCTTGTTTGGTTTGGGTTTTGGTGGGGGAGGGCTGGGAGGGGAGAGGGGAGAGGGGACTTTCTACAGGGCTCAGAACCTGCATAGAGAGATTGATTCATCGGGACAACATGGCTGCTTTCCTTCCTGAAATGTTAGCTGATCTCCCTCATTAAGTTAACACACTGATCTGGCAGAGCCACATCCTGGAATCTTGAAAACATCAGCTTCCATCTAAACTTTTCATTTCTTATATGCTTAATTTGGCTTAGTCAGCTTGATGGCAGGTTTGCAATATTATAAATATGCATATGGCATGGTATCTGCCACCCGTCTGATCCTGACTCGTTTGCCTATAGGAAAAAGCATAAGCCAGATAGGATGTGCAGCTGGGCAGAGCTCCAGGTTTGGAGTTCTGGTTCAGTCATCATAAACACCAGATAATACTGACTGCTTATCTAAACTGGTTATTCCCATGAAGCCTGTGGCCTTTCTCTAGTCACCTGACTAGTTCCTGTCCTCTGAAAGGAGGATAGAAATTCAAAAAGCAATTCATACAAGCCACAAATTTACCATAATTTGGCCTACTACTGTTATTAAATATGTTTCATAGTTCAGGGGAAAGCCAGCACTTGCTCTTCCCTTTGAAGATGCACGCCCCTAGGTTGCATGCTCCCTGAACATTGTAGGGTATAAAAATCTAGAAAACAGACTTGCCACAGTAGGTGCTTGTGTCACATCAGTGAATTGATAGGTTGGTAGTGTCACAGAAAGTCTTCTTTCTCCCCACAAACTAATTCAACCTCCTTGCCTCTATAAGACATTACTCTGTTAAATGTCTCTTCTAAAACGTCAGTTTCTTAAATATCTCCCCAGAAAGTGTCTCCCTATAGTTACAACCATATCCCATCCTTTAAAAAAGAAAATTATCTCTGGTAAAAAAAAAAATTAAAGGCACAAACTCATGGATACTGCTTCTTTAAAACCCCCAGCACCCATTAACTCCCCAGTCTCTGCTTCAAGATTTGAACATTGGTGGCACATTTTCCTTGATCCAGACTGTTTTTTTCCATTAGATTCTGAGCTCCATGAGGTCAGAAATGATCTCATCATTTTGAGCTCCCTAGTAGAATGTTTTAAACATAATAGATAATTAATAAATGTTTGTTGAAATAGATAAAGTGGTATTAATTATTCCCAGTGGCGGTGGCTATTGGTTAGGAAAGAAAACTTGGTGTCAAGATCTAATGTTTTTATCCCTCTAAATTTCCATGTTGAGGTACTTGGATGTAGAGCCTTTGAGAAGTGATTACGTATGAAGGCAGAGCCCTTGTGAATGGGATTAGTGAGGCCCCAGAGAGACCCTTTTACCATCCTACTACATAAGGACACAGCAAGAAAGTGCTACCTATGGATAGGGAAGAGGGCCCTCACCAGACACCAAACTTGCTGGCACTTTGAGTTTTGACTTCTGCACCTCCATAACTGTGAGAAACAAGTTTCTGTTTTTTATAAGCTACCTAGTCTGTGGTATCTTGTTAGCAGCCTGAATGAACTAAGATGCTAGGTGGTTACTTCTACCATGAAAAGACAGGAAGAAGATGAGATTGGACAACTTTCTTTAAACTAGTTAAGAAAATTACCATAAATTTAAGCCACAAGAAAAAAAGTTTTTAATCCACACTCACCCTCCCCCTACAAGAAGAGTGCAAAAAAATCAAGTTTTTGAGCAAATGCTTACTAACCAACCCCAGAAGGTATTTTAGAGGTGTCTAGATCTGAATTTTCTTAGAGAAGTTTAATAGTAGCAACACATGTGGTATATGGAGCATTTTTTCCCTAAGTGTTTCCATCTTTATCTTGGCATATATTTTCACAAATCTAGCCAGCAGATATGAGAATATACTGAGATTTCATTTAGCAGATGAAGAAACCAAAGACTCAAGATGTTAAGCAATTTTCTCAGAACTATACAATGTGTCAACAACTGATTGGTATCCAGTCTCCTAAATCCATGCTGCAAGTTCTAGCAACCTAAACTTGTCTTCTTTCTAAAGGATTCTCCTTTCTCATTTCATTTCTTTTTATTAATATATACGTCCACTCATTATACAAAGATTTTATTAAGAGCTATGATTAAATAGAATACTCAATTTAGCATTAGGAGAACTTACCTTGGGTTTCTTTTGGACATATGTAAATATTCAAATGTAACAGAACCAAAGATTACTTTGAATTGGCAGAACTGCACTCAAATTCCACTCCAACACTTTCTGGCTAAATGATCTCAGGCAAGTCATTTCATTTCTCTGAACTTCAATCCCCTTTTCTACAAAATGGAAAGAATAATACTTAAGTCATTTACTTCATAAAGCTGTTGTGAGTTGGAGCACCTAAAACTACTTTGCACAGTGCCAAAACTAAATAGCAATATTGAAACCTTGATTAAGTGTAATTTATATGTACAAGGTATTTCATAGACACAGACTCATTTTAATTACCACAATCATTCTGCGAGGTAGACACTATTATTAGTCACATTTTGCAGGTGAGAAATTCAAGGAATTGAGGAGCTAGGTAACTTTTCCAAAATTACACAAGTAAGAAGTGGTGCTAGGATTGAACTCAGTGCAATGCCCAAGCCCATCTTAATTATACTGGCTCCCAAACTAACAGTTTTTGTGTTTTAGGATTTTAGTGTACATCAACTCACTTATAACTTATATATATTCTCTCACTCAATTCTCTTATATATAACTTATGTTTATTCTCTCACTCAATTCTCTCCACAACCCTCTAAGTTTGTCTAGAGGCAGTTAATAAAGATAACTAGTCCCCTGCTTACTCCTCTAGTCTATCTGAACACTGCAGCCAGAGTGAGCTCACTAGTGCTTCCCATTTCATTCAAAATAGAATCTACTATCTTTGTCATGACCTAGAAGGTCCTATATAGTCTAATCCCTTGTTGCTAGTGCTACCAATCACCTCACTCCTCTCTCTTCGAGTCACACTGGCCTCCTTGGTGTTTCTTAAAAATGTCAGATATGTGTTTCTGCTCAAAGAATAGCCTATCAGAGGTTCTTTCACTCTTCAGTATAAATTAGAAACTCCTTCTCTACCCCTGAGTCTTTTCTAGCTTCTCCTGGCCTTATTTTTTATGGCACTCTTCATTATTGGAATTTATTTCCGCCAATTTATATTTCTTATTTTTTATTATTTGTGTTCCTCCTGCCACACACACATAAACACTTCCTCACCATACACAAGCACACACACATATGCATGCACACTACTTAAATCAAAATCTCTCTGTTTTGTTTTCTGCTCTTATACCCAATTCCTAGAACAGTGCCTGACATAAAGCAAAAGTCTCAAACTTTTGCCCTCACAGAGTTTAAAATCTGGCAAAAAGACAAAAGAACCTAATTAATGATTTTAATAATTCCTCAGAAACAGCTTATAATGAAAAATCTTGGGTTTGTATGCTTTTTCCCAATTTCTTGAGAAACTTTCAGGAGCCCCAAATACATTACTTTATTGTAAAATAAGGTCAAGTAAATATAAACGAATCAATATATAAATATATCTCTCCCACAGAAGTACCTACATTTGTTTCCAACCAGATAATAGCTAACTTTGTTTTCAGCAGCAAATATAGGATTACAATGCACCTGATTCAATCCAAGTATTACAGCTGAGATGTGTAGAATGTAATTATTTGTATCTCTGAACTACTTCACAGGAAGTTTTTGTTTAATTAGAAGTTACAATGCAGTCGTATTACAAAAATACATAATGCATCATTTTTAGTCCAAAAGAAGGTAGGTCCTAACTAACATGCCATTATCCCCTTCCTTTTTCTTGAAAACATTTATCTGCCTCTCTATTTCATAGTACTGTGTAGCAAGTGAGGGAGGAAAGCCGGTGTCTCAATAAGAAAATGCTAACACAGAGCAAAGCATGGGGAAAATCTCTTGAGAGGGAATATTCTCAGAAGTTTCGGAAGGATTGTGAGTAGGCAAGAGGTGGGGATGCTAAGTTTTGTTCCAGTCCTAGTTAAAAATTTACCAGTATCCTCTGTACTTGACAACCCTGAAATGTAATATGGTAGTGTTATCACCATTTCCTGGAAGAATTGTTCAGAAACCAGGAAACTGAGACAAAAATCTCCACCATTTCTCAGTTTAGTCAGATACCTCTACCTTTTTCTTTTCTACGACACATTAGGCACCCGGGGGAAAATCATGGGTTTTAGAATCAGACAAAATTGATCTAAAATTTTGGATCTATTATGTATTAGTTGTGTAATTTCAATATGTCACTCAACCTTCCTGAGTTTGTTCCTGTCCATTTAAAATTGCATTTATACTACTTGCTCCCTAAAACTATTGTGAGGATGCAATTAAATCATGTGATAAAGCACCCAAATGGTTTTGAGATATAAAAGTCAGTTTCCTTCTTTACTGGTTTCCTCTCCCCTAATAGAAAACAAAAACAAAAAATAACCTTAGATAATTCTTGATATAGGCTGCAACTATTAAAATATCATTTGTAGGCTGGGCTCGGTGGCTCAGCCTGTAAAACCAGCACTTTGGGAGGCCGAGGCTAGTGGATTGCCTGATCCTGAGAGTTTGAGACCAGCCTGGGCAACTTGGCGAGACCTCATCTCTACAATAAATGAAAAATTAGCTGGGCATGGTAGCATGCTCCTGTAGTTCCAGCTACTGGGAAGCCTGAGGTGGAAGGATCACCGGAACCCAGGGAGTCAATGCTGGGGTGGCCGTGAGCATGACACTGCACTCTAGTTTGGGGGACCGAGTGAGACTCCAACTCAAATATATATATATATTTTGAAGTATGGGCATTTCTCCATAAGGACATTTCTTTATAAATGTCTGGGGATTTGAAGGATCCAGGAACTCTAATAAAAAGGGCCTAAGTGTCAAATAATATGTCTATGGATTAATAAAACTCCTGCATTTACCCTTCTGTACATTGAGAAAAGCATTTAAGATCCAGTGGATGCTACATGTCCTTGCAGCGTCCATCTCTTACATTTGGTAAGAAAATAACTGCTCAAATCTTTAGCTTATAGGAGGAGACACAAGATGAAATGCAAGAAGAACTTTGGTATAAAGAGGAGCCGAAAACACACTGCCCCTAGGGAATGCCAGCTCTCCTCTGTCTGACTTTCTTTTCACTCACTCACACAAAAAAATACTGAGAAATTTCAAAGTCACTGGGTTAAAAGAAAACTTTAAAACAGCCAGGGTGCCTACAAAGCAATCCCTATTCTGCCCTGAGTTATGCAGAGAGCAGCTTGGATCTTCACATATCTAATACAGTGTCAGAGCCAAGCCAGTCCCAGGATTATCATGAATCTTTTATGAAGGCTAAGTGAGGTTTCAGCCTGCCACCATTTGAGGGGCAGGAATTGGAACCCCTAATTTAGCCCTGTGTCCTGCATATGCCACAGGGGAGTGGGAGTCCATAAGTTTCTTTGACTGCCCAGTTTGATATTCCCAGCATTTAGTAGTGAAATCTGTACCAGGAGCTAGTAAAAATCGAAACTCTGATTCTAAGGGGAAAGAATAAAATGGTTGCAATTGCACAAGGAAGGAGAGTAACAACAACTAACTACGAAGCTATATGAAACAAATATTTCCTTAAAATCATAACATGGTCCTTTTGAAAGAGAAATAGAGCCTAGCATTGGCAACATGTATACTTTTTTCCTGAATTTATTTCATTTAAAATATGTATAGAGACACAAATAATTTTAGGCTTTAATTTTTTTAATTTATTTTAAATTCTCTACTTCGGATATGTATTTCTCCACATTACTTACCTGTTGACATTTAAGAGCTTGATTTGTGAAAGAAAAAAAACACACACACACACTTACTTTGTAAGTATCCAAAAGTGCTAATGACACCATGGAGCTATCCTAAGAATGAACCTAGAAAGGGGAATGGTAATGCATTCTGAAAGATTTCCTAACAGCTTATATATTTCTATATATCAACTGTATCTGTACGAGTTCTATTTTCATAAAATTCATACAAAATAAAGTTAGGATTAAAGATTACATTGGGAAAAATGAGAAATAAACAATAACTATATCTTACTATTGTATAGCATATTACAGTTCATCCAAATATTTTTTCACATGTAGTATATTTTCTCATTTCTGTATAATAACAACCCTATGAAACAAAATTTCCTTTTTTTAACAGATGAGGAAATTGAGGTGTAGAGAATTGAGAATTCTAGGCCAAGCTACAAGAAAGTAAAGATAGGACCAGATGTCAATATTGCTGGCTCTTTGAGTTACGGTCTAGGTCAGGGGGCAACGAAGACCAACCCAGTAGCCAATCTAAATTATTTATTTTCGTGAAGCTATTTGTTTCTCATGTCAATGAACTTCTTGTCTGAGTATTTTCCTTTCTTTCTTTACTATAAAAGTAGCATACTTTTCAAATTTATGATTTTATGATTCAAGGACAAAAGTAAGAATGCTTACTCGAAGGGAATTAGATAAGATTGTTTTCAAATCATTATGTAAACATTTTACAGTTTGTAGTTTGTTTTGGTTGTATGGGACTTTAATAATTGTTTTAGGCAATATTATAAAATGCACATTTGGCATATCTCTGTACAAAAGGTGGTGAATTTTTTTTTTTTTTGAAAGTTATCTCTGTGAACAAGGTGAAAGTTCCATAATTTTTCACCAATACTATTTACTATGGTAGAGAATACCCTACATCTTAAATTTTATTCCAATAAACAATGTAGTAAAATATAAGAAATTCCATTGTTCAGTTTTTCTCATTTGGAGAAAGGACCGTTTGCTTTTGAAAAGTAATATTATGATGTAGAATTCAAAATTATATACATGAAGACTGTTTTTTCAGAATTTATAAATTTATTTCATATTTATCAGAAGCCTACGCATATATAGAAAAACAAACCCAGATACTGTATAGCTAAAAAGCCAAGTGTTCCATGAAGGATTTAGAAAATGTACAGTCTGGAGGATCCAGACCTGCCCTTCTGTTTTCCTTTTAAATTTTAGTTAACTAGGAAGTAGTGAGTTTAAAGAAGTGACATTCCCTTTCTGCTGTTTAATTCGGCAAGAGGTCGGAACAGGACCTTAAGGTGACCCCCCATCGCTTGCACCTGGGGCTGTTAACAGTCAGGAAAACTATGAGAATGAAGAAGATAAGAAAAGTCTCCAGAAAACTACGTGAGATCCTGTTTCAAAATACTGCACATGATAATGATCAGAACTAAAAATACAAGTGAAGTATCCTTAAGAATGTCACTGAAGAACTTTCTAATATAAATTGTTTTGCTGACTTGATAATTGGAAAATGTCCTAGGTTTTCACCCCACAATTTAAGTGCCTGCTATGGTTCATTGTCTTTCTTCAAGAAACGTACAGCCCGTAATGCAGTATTATGAGATAAGTGCCATGCTAAACATTGGACAGAGAAAGGCTTTTAATCCAGACTCAGGTGAGAGAAAAGATTTATAACTAGTTTACTACCTCCATATAAACAAAGGCCATGTCTCTATCACTTTTACAACCTCAGTACCAAGAACTGATCCCTAATAGATTATCAATCAAGGTGATAACAACTGAGCTGAGTCTTACAGAATGAACAGGAGTGATACAGATGATGAGATGAGGAAACAGCTTTCCAGATATGTCCAGGAATAGAGGTAGCAGACTAAGATGAGTTCTAGGAGTTTAGACATGACTAAAATGCTGAATATCAGGGGATAATCATGAGCAATGAAGCTAGAAAAACATGTAGAAGCATATCTTGAAGACTTTATAGACATGCTAAGAAATATAAACATTTTATAGAAAAATGTCAGAGTTTTTATTTTCAGGGGTTGAATAAACCAGTAATTACAGTATAGTATATGTGTAGGTTATTGCTATAGGAGTACAGAGGAGAGGTGACAAAATCAAACTGCCCAGAGTCCTTATAAAAATGTGATATTTGGGCTTTGGATAAGTAAATTGAAGAGAAATACTATTCTAGTAAAGGCAAAATACACCGCTGAAGATGTAAGTAGTTTAAGTAGTCCAACATGCTTGGAACCATGGGTGATGAAACTAAAGGAGTAAAAATGATGAGATTATGATGATGTTTGAATACCCAGCTAACATGTTGAACTTCATCCTGAAAGAAATGGGAAAACATAGAAAGACTGTAAGTGGAAGAATTATATGTCCATATTTCCATTTAGAAAGATATGAATATGATGTGGCCAAGAAAACCAGTGAAAATGGTTCTCATGGGGGCGTATTATTGTAGGGGATATTTTACAATTTTTGAAAAGTTTTGTTGTCACAATGATGAAGTTTTGTTGTCACAATTATGATCATTTAGTAGACAGGGGCCCAGAGATGTTGGAGGTCTCAAAGTACTTGAAGTCCAGAATAAGGAAGATTGTTTTTGTGTCCAATATTGCTTTCTTATGTTTCATTGGCCATTCAAATATGTGAAAAAATTTCTGAATTATCTGTATTAGAGTCTAACACTGTTTTATATATTAAAATTAAGTGTTCTTCACTGTTTTAATGTATACTAAATTGTGCACGAATGTAGTTATAAAATTTAAGATAAATTTTTATTCTTTCTTTAGGATCTTGTTAAGAGTTGTTCACCATTCCAGAAAAAGAAATTGCATCAAGGAATCACTGCTTGCTACCAATGCAGCACACTTGCATCAATCAGTTACTCTAGCCATAGACACAAACTTCAAGAACTGGCTTAGACATCTTTTCTTTCCTACCAGCCTTTATTAGAACCCACCCCAGTTCCAGCCATAAGATCAACTAATGGCACCTCACCAGGCCTCAACCTTGCTTTCTGGGAGGAGAGGGCTTACATAAGGAAGACCTAAAAGTCATGTGAGACAGCAGAGTGGACAACTTGATTGGGAAGAAAAGTGGATTTGGACAGTGGCTCTCAAACTGGAGTGTGAATCAGGATCAGAATTACTCAGTTGAATTACAAAGGCAGCGTCTCAAGTTTTACCCTCTGAGAATCTGGGTCAGCTAATCTGGGTGAGGCCAAAAAGAATAAATTTTCAATAAGTTTCCCAGAGGACACTGTTACAGAAGTTTGAATCTTGGAACGATATTAGAGAGTTCACAGCACTGCCTAAAGTCTCCTTGAAATCGAACATTCTTTGATTCTATGAAGACTATGGTGTCGGCAATGAGAGGCTTCCCTCCATTTCCTTATTAGGACCACTAAAACCTCAAGTACCACCTTCCTGACCTTGACTCCATATAAGTAACCAAATGAATCACATGTGTGTTAGTGATAACACACATGTTCTGTAGCAACTGACAAAACAAACACATTTTCCTCTTTGTTGTTATGCACACTAAGTACCACCTTTAGTATTTATAGACAACCTTTGGTGTTTATAGACATCTATAGAAGAGTAAATGGTCAAAAATGACTCAAAATGTATAATGTGCGTCACAGCAGGTATATAAGAAATAAAGTTTTGGCTAGCTGTACTGAAATTTATTCCATGACAAGTGCAGTGCATTTTTTTCATGGCTGTCATGGATTTCATGGATCCTGAGAAATCCAGCCATTTTTAGAAATCCCATGAAATTTACCTTTTCATTCGAATCCACATGAAATCAAAATTTTTCCCTATGAGTCCCCATAAAATTGGCACATTTCCTCAGAAGACCCCATGAAATTATAAAGAATATTGCAGATTCTTTGCTCTTAGCCCTTGTTACACATCTTAAAGAGACAGGTTAGAGATTCCAGAATTATTTCATTCTTCTGATGATTTTTATCTAAAATCACTATGAAAAACAGCAAGACAACAGTTGTGAAATAGATATTTTCCAAGTGAAATAGAACCTGAACTTACTTTACATAACCTGAAAATATGAGATAATCTTTTTTGATGAAATCTAATGAATCTATGAAACCTATGAAGTTACTCCAATTTTTCCTTAAAGTTGTCATTGTGACTCAGTTTCTAATTACTCTTAAAAACTAGAGTTTATCTAAACTTTGATATTATAAAAAGTTCTAGAAAGCCATCTAAACTTAAGACGTTAGAAATAAAAGCACTATTCAGTTATTTTCCCATTAGCAAACTATGTGATAGTCAAATCAAGATAAAATTTTTTCCAAAGCAAAATGCCATATTCCTCTATATGGGTTTGCAATGACAAACAATGTCTCTTGTAATTTCAACTCCACAAGATGCTGGATGAGATCATGAATGTGCAAATTTAGACTGTAAAATGGTTTAAAATATAGAATAGTAATATGACTTGGTTTTCAGATTTAGTGAGAAAAATGTATTATAATAAATAAAAATATACATATTTCTGCTAAAAGTAGCATATGTATTCTAATTATTACAAAATGAATACTCAGCCTTTTCCACAGAAAAATTGAATAAGAAAAAATAAAAAAGGACATCATAGCAAAACAAAGCAAAATTGCAATAGGTACATGACTTTAAATTATGACGATGATTTATTCATTATGAAAATGAAAAGCATATATATTTCATATTTCATAGTGATCAATAACCTTCCATCCTCCTGGTTTTACCTATATCTTGATTCCCTTAGGGTTGTTAAGCAAAACAACCACTTAGTTTAAGTTGGTAAGGTCACACCTACTCTGCAGATATAGCCTCCTAAATGGTAACCGACCTACAGAAATTCTAAACTGCCTTAAAGTTTGCCTTAGCATTTTCATTTTGAATCATGTGAATATTTACTCTTTTATTAGATTCATCATCCACAATCAGAAATCCAGAAATGTTAAGGATGACCACATAAATCAGTATGAAAGCGTTACTCAAAGCTGCCAGCTAGAAATTTTAACAACATGTATAGCTACTATTTAACTATGAATAGACAAATGCACCTACAGAAAGGAGAGAATGATTTAGCTTGTTCTGATATTTGAAAATCTGATTCTGATGAGAGATACTGAGATGAGAGATACTGTGCTGTCCTGGTAAAAGCATCAGCGTAGAAAGAAAAGTGCTGCTTCTGGCTGTCTATTAACATTGATTGGATTCCCCTTTAGGTTAATCAATCTGCAACTGAATTAACTTTCTTTCTGTTTCGATAACCTTTCAGGCTTTCCAAAAACACACAGCAGACAGAACATAGTGTTGAAAATCAGAAGAATGAGGTTCTAATCTTAACTTTGCTATTAAATACTCATGTGACCTTGTGCATCTGTTAATCTCTTCGAGCTTCCTTTTTCTTATTTGTAAAATGGGGACAATAATCCCTTGTGTAACAATTTTTCAGAGTTTTAATAAATGTCATAGCATATTTTCAACTGAAAAGTGCTGTGCACCTGTCCAGGCTTTCCTCAGAAAGAAATTCAGTGAGCAGAGGACCCCTAAAGAATTCTTTTGAATACAAAGCCAAGGAGTGATCCTTGAGTACTTTTCAGGGTCATCATGTTTGAATGGTGAAATAGGAACATACATATCTGTCAGCAAACCATTCTTTATGCCACAGATTTCTAATGTAGAACATCTAGGATAACAAAATTGAAATTAGTGTTTCATAGATTATAAGACATTTGGTATCTTGCATGCCTAAACAAGTTATTTGGTATCTTGCATGCTAAGACAAACAAGTGCCTTTGACAAAACTGCAATTTTCCAGTTTCCTACTTATTGATCAAGTAGTTTAGTAATTGGCTCTATTTAATGGACCCATATGGTAAGTTATGTTATTTGCTTCACTTTATTGGTGAGGAAACCAGGATACAAAGACTGCCCTAGGGTCCTCCAGTTAGGAAGCAGTGGAGCAGGAAGTTGACTCCAAGTGGTCTTAGCCACTAAATTAAAAGTCTCACGAGGCATTTGTCTTAGTTTCTACTGATATTTTAAAGTAGGTTGTAAAAAATTTTGCTAACAAGAGAGAGGTCTTTACCTCCACTGCCTCCCCATATTTTTTTTTTTGACTAATAAAGAGACAAAGTTTTGTGGGAGACTATTATTAGAGATGCCTAAGGAAAACTTATAGAAAGGCAAAGTAAAAAATGAAGTAAATGCAGTTTTACTATTTTTTTACTTTTATTTTTAAAAATCAGAATAAATAAATGGGATTAGAAATTACCATTAAATGAATTTTAGTGACTCATCAAAAATGAAATTGCTACTACTAGATTTTTCCCATGGTATCTTGCTTTGATAAAACAAGCAAAAACAAAACAAAAGCTGTCCTGAAGGCCCACATGTAGAAACTCTATGTTCAAAGAATAAATGCTGTGTGAACTGAAGGATGATTGGTCTAAAGAAATTTCACTTATTCCATTGTCAGGGACAATTTGTTTTTCCCAAGCTACAGGACTACTCATATCCAACTTGAGACATTTAAATGAAGTAATTGCTTGTCTGAAGCATTCCAAAGTCTGGATGTCACATTTACTTCAGTATTCACAGCTTTTCCCAAATTTTGGTGAGTGTTTTGAAGGATCATAATTATAGCACAAATAATGCTTAATTTATCTGAAGTGTCATAGGGTTTTATATTTGAATTTTTTTAATACTAAATAATAGGAAAAGAGTTGGTTCATATACTTCAACTAAACAGTTATATTTTACACTTTTTCTTTACAACATCATCAATATCCTGGCATTTCTCTTGATTATAAAATGTATTTGTTAATTTATCTATTTCCTAATTTGACAACTATTTAATGAACCCATAATCTGTACCAGGCACTAAGCTGGGTTCTGAAAATTCAGATATAACCACAATTCTCTCCTTCTTTTGTCCTCTAGGTCCATTCAAGTTAGTAAGGTAGATGCCATCAGACAACTGAAATATGTAATTAGAACATTGCATGTGGCTATACCAGTCACCTCAGTATTGTATTAATGAGGACTGGTGCTCTTTCTATGAACTGAACAGTAGCTGGGCTTAAATCAGCAAGCTGGTAAGAAAGTTAGCCACTAAACAGAGATACCTATGTGGAGGCTATGGAGTGGGGAATCCATCAAGAAGTTAAGGAAAGGTCAGAAAAAGTCAGGCCAGAGCAGATCCCTCCCAGGAAACTGTGTGATGACGTTCACATATGTGCCCCCCAAAATTTCAGTCAGAATGCTTTGCCACACAGAAGGTGTCTATAGCCAGCTGAAGATTTCCAAGGGAAGACAATGATTGAAAGTCTACTGCAGTTTCAATTAAAGAAACAGAACTAAAGACTCCTGTGTGTAATCCCTCTTGCCTGTTTGACACAAAAGCAAATGGTAAGAAAAAGATGAGTTAAGTAACAGGTAAGCTACCCACCCCCACTCCCACTCAAATTGTTGGTCAAATCTGGGCTGGAGAGAAGAGAGTGTTACACTGCTTATAAAGCTGTAATTTTTTTTAACATACTCGCTTTAATAACAATACAGACTACAGAAAATAAGACTGTAGAAAATGTGAGATCCTTGGTTAAAATAACATCAGGAAAAATCTGTAATTTTAAACTTGAGTGAACTGGTCATTTTTCAGTACTTGAAAGTGATTAGGCAGCCATAGGAATTCCCCTAAGGTGTTAATGGATGGGAAAATCATTTTTAAAAGTGATCCTTTTTAATTCTTATAATAAAACTATCTTCTTTGTCACCCCTGTGAAGTTTGGACTGTTCAAAATGCCAGTAATAAGTGTTAATAAATAAGGTACAAGTGTAAGTATGAAAGGGACAACTAACATAATGTTGTGATATCAAAGAAGTTTTGGAAGTGTTTGTATTTATGAGCAGACCATTACCTCAGTTAACCTCTCTATGTCTTAACTTTACTTTTGTAAAGTTACTTGCCAAAGTCATTGAGTCATGTTTATTTTGGTCTTGACTCTAGATCACTGAATTTAAAAATAACAAAGGCCTTTCTTTACATAATATATAGTCTGGTACATTAATTTTTTTTTTACATAAGTTTCACTTTGGACAATGGTGATTTCATTCCTTTCACTGGCTGACTCACCTCGAAGTATTTTGAGAACGGGAGGGTTTGTTCTTAAGTTGTAAAGAGAAACATGAAGTCTTGTGAAAGTGCAGTTCAAAAACCATATCGCTTGGGTTACTCTTGTTTCTCAGGGAGGGAAAGAAATGAAAGCAGAACAAAAGAAAAAGTACAAGAGATTCTGAGGAAAACCAGAGCTGAGACTCCAACTGATTTACTGAAGTTTTATTCATGTTAGGATGGAAGTTGCCATTGAGGAGAGAGATGCTTATCCTGGTCTCATTGTTCACAAACATGACTGAGCAGGTCACATCTCTACTCTCATCAATGTCTTCTTTACTTTTTGCTAGTGTGCTTTACAGAGAGATGTCCAGTTACAGAAACAAAGAAGTTGTTTTCTTTTTTCTTTCTTTTTATTTTTTAGTTTCTTATGTCTGATTTTTATCTTCAGTCCCTTTTTTCCAATACCTGTATACTCTGCATATAAGAAATGAAATACAAACCCTCTGTAACTAGAGTGATTTGAGAGAATACATTTTCAAACCAAAAGCAGTCATTTTATTCAGGAAGCATTTCTTGGTCTGGCTAATTTATGAAACTGCTTTTACTTTCATATCCTTAAGCTGGAAAACATTAACGGCTCTTCTGCATATGTATACCCATAATGAAACTTGAACTACTTTGCTCAACTAAGCAAACAGTATTTCTTTACAGTATAGAGTTGGTCAGCCCAAATTATACATTGAATGTTCAAAAGTGACGCTATGCTATAGTTATTTAGGTGGAAAGAAAGACTTTTTAAGTAAGAAAGATAAAATTATCTAATTTTACAAACTAAAAATTTTTCTACTGATAAAATTCTGTTTCTTTTTTTAGCATTTCTGCTTGTAATTTATGAAACTGCTATCATTTACTATTTGGTCATATAGACTAGTAGTGATGATTTTTCATTACTCTTCATAATAGATTATATCACCATGTGGCCTATTTTTCTAAAATTCTTAAAATGTAATAGTATAACTTAAATGCAAAACATGAATAATATAAAAATATTTGAAACACAATTTAAAGAAAGGATATGTAAAGTACAAAGTATGTTTTCATGTCATAAGACAGTTATCAGATTTCTTACATAAAAATGGACTCTGGCTTTAAAGTTTGCACACTTATAGCTATACAAGCCTTATACTTTTATCTTGTGCTTGCTTTTTAGTATGCTTGATTTGCTTGAAGAAAAAAATGATGATTCTCAAATCCCTATTTACAAGTTTAGAGAAAGTGATTCAATTGACTCTAGTTGTTTAATTGTTTAAGAGAAAACAGCTTCAATAATAATGATCAACTATCCACAACTTCCTGTTGCTATTTTAGCTTGGGGAGGAAAAAGAATCATAAACTTTACTTTAGATGTAGTTTTGCAATTTAAAAACTAATTTTGAGTTTCCTAAAAAATATGTTTTCCACCCACCAAAAAAAATTTATAATCATAGCATTATTCATAAGAGGGGAAAAAAAAACCACTGGAAACAATCCAAATGTCCATCAAACGGTCAATGGTAAAACAAAATGTGGTATATCAATGTGATGGAGTACTAGTCTACAATAGAAATGGAAAAAAATCACTGATACATGTAACAATATACCTCAGAAACATTACACTAAGTGAAAGAAGCTACACACAAAAGACTATACATGGTATGATTACATTACATAAAATTTCTATAAAAAGCAATGTTATAGAGACAGAAAACAGATCAACGTTTGTCTGGGACTTGTGCTAGGAGTGAGGATTGACCAAAATGGGCATGAGTGAACTTTTTGAAGTGATGAAAATGTTCTAAAACTAGATTTTGTTTTTGATTGAATAACTCTAAATGTAATAAAA
The DNA here is from genome assembly GCA_027257055.1 of Cephalopachus bancanus. Classification (NCBI taxonomy): domain Eukaryota; kingdom Metazoa; phylum Chordata; class Mammalia; order Primates; family Tarsiidae; genus Cephalopachus; species Cephalopachus bancanus. Next base: position 11,260,439 of record JAPVLO010000093.1, read on the forward strand.
TGCCATCAAAATGTACCCTTAAAATTGGTGAATTCTATGGCAAATTACATATACATAAAGATTTAGATAATCTAGGCTTGTTCTATTCTCCTTCCACTAATACTTCATATATTTCTCTGTTTTTTATTCATGATCAGAGTAGAACATTTTTCATTCTGTGATCTTCTTCTACTGAACACTAACCCAAATATAGCAGCTCTTTATATCTCCCTCCTTCTGTCTGCCTGGCTTGTTCATTCACTCAGTCATTCAATTATTCAACAAAACTATATTGAGCATCTACTGAGTATCAAGGCCTGCACTAGGTGCTGAAAATGCAAGATGAATAAGTCATCTCCTAATGCTTCTCTCTTTTCATTATGAACTCTGTGTTCATTCTATAGGCGCACTAACTCCAACTTTCCTACTTCTACTAACCAACCTATTTAGGTCAGCAATTTTGCAAGTTGATCCAGTGCTTTGCAAAAAGTACTACCTTGAAGTGTCAGTCTTTTATACATTAAGAATATATCTTTAAAACACTTAACTAACTCAAAATTAAGTAATCAGTTACAATATTTATTCATTGGTTTCTACCAAAAAGCATACCAGGCAACACTAATGGTTTGGGAAAAGGACTTTTTCCTTTACTCAACTTTACTGTCCTTATCAGTGACAGCTAAGGCAGTTCTGAATTTGATAAACTTACTCTCCTCTCTGAAGAAAAGACTTTCAAGTCTGCTTTGGAGATGTCACTAAATCCATAACTGACCTTTGGATTGGGATCTATTTTCCAAATGTGATGAACTTAATAGTATCCAGAAATGACTTTTGACTTAATTATATTTCCTGGATTCATCCATTCACTCTGCCTACAAAAATGTTTATCTTGTAACTCTTGTGCCCCAGACATCAGACTAAACACTGGTGTGCAAGATGAATAAGACCTAGAGTTTGCCCACAGAGTACTTATAGTGTGAGACATAGACAAGTCAAATGACAAGACAGACAAGAACAAAACAATAAAAGCATACGACTATACTGAAAACAGACGTTACATATACAGTGCTGTTGGGAGCCAGACACGGAGGCCCACTGAGTATTAGGGATCTGGAAGGGCTGTTGACCCCAAGACCACTAGGATGCGTTCGGGAGCTATTTGACCCCATTTCCTCCCCCTTTCTACTCAGCACTAACCAGATTAAGCTCTGGTGAGCTCAAAACATAAAAACTCTGAGACCAGGACGAACACAAGCTAACTTTAGAAGTTCATTGCTCCCATTCTTCCACAAACTGCAGTTTTGGCTTTCACACAACTTATAATTCAAACTCATGTCACATCAAAGAGCCTTAGTATTAGTCACAGGCTTGTGGGTCATGATCTTAGGATTTATTGAAGGTGTAAATTGTAGAATATAGTTTTAGAAGACAGCCATTTTGTTGAAAGAATGTGACTGGGTTACTTGCAGGTAGCCCACTGTGAACTTTGGACTGGGCCACATTCCAAACATTCTGGGATGGGCCACTTTCGTTTGTAAAGTAAATACTTAAGCTTCTATAGAATTGTTTAACTTGGCATGAATCAATCAGCTTAGGATGAAAAAGGTTTATAGAATATGTCAGTCACAGATTAGGTTATCCTTTGTTATGGGATTTTAAGATTACCATATGAAAAGGGTTTAAAGGCAATCATTGATTAAGTTTTCATGGGTTAAGGTTTCTGGTGGCCCCTCCCACATCTGACTTTGTGTATAAAAGACCCATTGTAATTCCCAATAACACACATCGCTTCTCCAGTCTCTTTCTTTCTCTCTTCTTCCCTCCAATCGCTGACACTGTCTCCACCTTTGGGGTACCCTGAACCTGGCTGAAGCTGGTCTCTGGCACAGTGCTATATATATACAGCTTTTTTTGAAGGCGATATCTAGTTGATTTTCAAAAACTAAGTCATGGTATGATAGGTATACAAAGAGTAAGGTGGTAAGGCATTCATTCTAAAAGAACGTATGCAAAAGACATATACGTATGTATATGTATATATGACATATGTGACATATGTATATATGTCACAGATAGTTGTATGGTGTAAACATTTACTTTCTCAAGAGTCAATTAATGAAAGGACACAACACTAGTCAAGAAAGTATACTTTACATTTCACATAATGGCTGTCTGCTGAAGGGTCTTAAGTAGGCAAGTAACATGAAAAACATCTATTTGATATCAGTATAAGGGATGATCAACACATAGATATGACGGTATATAGGTGATGATTAAATTTGAATTTTTTAGGTTATGAAGGAGATAAAGAGATCTAGAATGATTTCTCTATCTTCCTGGCTTTTCTAGAACTGATCATGACTTCATGGGCAAGAAGTAATTTTGGTGCTTCTTACCCTTAGAAAGTAAGTGTCCCACAGATTTTCATTAGACAATGCCCTATTAAACTCGTTAAATGGTTGATATGCCAGTCTTCAGAGTCTAGATTAGCAATTCAAGTATATTTCTTCTATGCATATTTTAGGTTTTTTTAATTTCTGGTTTTATTCATTATTCATTATGCTCTTTGATCTTTATCTATGATTTTATTTGCTGGAGAAATTATCTGGTAGCCAATCCTGCTATAATTCAAACACAAAGATTATATCAGTGCCACTACTAGAAATAGGTCTCTTCTTAATGCTTAATATATGCTAATGCTCTTTTTTCATAAAAACGGACATTAATATAATTAAAGAGCTTTTTAATGTGTTTTTTAAAATGTGTTTATGCAGACACTTTGTGAACTCTGCTTCCTCTCCATCAATTTCACTATTTTGAAGAGTGAGAAAGTCTATGAACAAAAGAATGTGTATGCCAAAAAATGGCACGTGAACAGTAGAAATTCCTAATATAACACTCTTCCTTCCATGTAAACATTAAGGTTTACCTGGTTTAGTTTTGGTGCTTGCCTTTACCTGTTATTTATTGAAAAAATTGGAGATTATGTTAATTTGAGAACTAGTACAGCTTTCCAAAAAATTCTCTTGGAGGCACTTACAATAAGTATCTTATTGTTCAAAGACTTTTTTCCCCTAAAACAGCGCCTATCTCATCTATTAGTATTATTTCTTTGTGCATAGTTTGGATTCTGACAGAAGAGAACACATTGTAAAACTATCATCTGTATAAATGATGTTTTTGTTTCACATTGTGCACAGTCCTCTGACCCCATCTCCAAACCTGGTTAGAAGCATGGATGTCAAGTGGTAGAAAGATTCTCATTCAGAGTCATGAATCAAAGCAAAAGTCTTTCTGTAAATCAATCTGACACACGTTTTTTTTTTTTAAAGAAAAGAAAAGAGGCCAGGCTTGGTGGCTCAGCCAAGTAATCCCAGCATTTTGGGAGGCCAAGGCAAGTGGATTGCCTGAGCCTGCAGGTTCAAGACTCACCCGGGCAACTTGGCGAGACCTTGATTCTACAGTAAACCAAAAAAATAAGCTGGGCATGGTAGTGTGTGCCTGTAGTTCCAGCTACTTGGAAGGATGAGGTGGAAGGATCACCAGAGTCCAGCAGGTTGAGGCTGCGGTGGCTGGAAGTGTGCCACTGCATTCCAGCCTGGGCAACAGAGTGAGACTCCAACTCAAAAACAAAACAAAACAAAACAAAAGTGAGGAAAAGAAAAGAAAAGAAACTGCAAAATTTGATGTCATCTGTGAAAATTGTCTGTTTGGTTTGAATTTGTATGGAAATGTTTTAAATTCAGGTTCTAGAATGATGTTTTGCTTCCATCAGTTTTAAAGTATTTGAAGGTGTGGGCCCTGGGAAAAGATTTCCATTAATAGAAAGACTTCAGTATTCATTGCTGTGACCAAACACTTCATTTAAAAACAGTTTTGACATGTTATGTTCAAAATATGTCTAAATGTAAGAAGAAAAAGTTTGGTCCTCCAGAGAACTCAGATTTAAAATAGGAGTGGGGTAAATCAAACCAGGATTCCTGAAAGCACATAGGAAATATAATACTGGAATTGTATTTTCCAAGAAATACTAATTAGTAGTCAATAAAAAGGAAAAAAGAAATGAGAGAAGTGGTTTAGAAAAAAAGAAGATTAATACTAGGAAAATTTATTTTCATTCGCAGTAACATTATGAAGATAGTCACCCTTTAAATGGAGGTAAGTTATCATGGGCTTTTTGCTAAATAGGGGACAAAGAACAGAATGATGGTGCTTTGTCTATATATTTCTATTCTGAGATAGAAATGAGAGGAGAGAGATAAGAATATAAGGTAGTTTAGAAACACAGCAGGTATACAGGAGCCTTGAGATGGGTTGCCCTTTCACAAGTACTAAATAGACAGGGAGATCTAGGTAAGAGGTCAGTGTCTTTTTTCTAATAAGGAGCTGAAAAGAATAACAAGGTGATGCCTGAAGCAAAAGCTGCAGGAGCCAGGCACTGCATTTCACAGAAATATTAGTGTTTGTGAGCAGACCAGCAAACAGGTTCAATACAACGCAAAGAATACTAGATCAACATTTCAGATTGACTGAAACAAATTAAAAACAGATTAAAAACACATTTAAGCATAGGTGTTGATATATTTCTTTCAGTCTTGCCTCCCAAATCTAAGAAATATATTCTCATTTGTAATTTGCAAAGTAAAAATTACATTCTCATCTTTTAAATCAAAATTAAAATATTATTGAGAGGTGATATTAAAATACATATCTCTCATACATTATCTTTAATTAAATAATTAATATTCTAGTATGAAAGTGTAATTTTAAAATTTATCTCAAGTAATCATACTTAAAAAGAATAAGTCACTCAGTCTGAGTTTCACAGTCTGTGGCCAGTCTTTTTTTTTTTTGAGTTGGAGTCTCACTCTGTCGCCCAGACTGGACTCCGCAGCTCCCGGTCTCCGCAGCCTCAACCTGCTGGGCTCCGGTGATCCTTCCGCCTCAGCCTTCCGAGTAGCCAGAAATACATGTGCTCGCTACCATGCCCAGCTAATTTTTTTTTTTTTTTTTTTATTGTAGAGATGAGGTCTCACCAAGTTGCCCAGGTGGGTCTGGAACCCGCGGGCTCAGGAAATCCACTCACCTCAGCCTCCCAAAGGCGCGGGATTACAGGCTGAGCCACCGAGCCCGGCTTGTGGTCAGTCTTATGTATTTAGTACTGGCTATCTACACTGCAGGAATTATGCCCAAAGGCAAATGATCAAACTGCTTTGAAAATTCACCCTATTTTTGTGATGGCATTTACAAAATCACTGTTATTTTTGAAACTTAGATGTGAAAGTCTTAACATTTGTACACAGGGATTTAAAAAGAGAGGATGTATTATGATAAGGCTGTGGAGAAAGCTTCTGCTAACAAGGGAAAAAGCTGGTTTTAACACTAGCTGTAGGTTGGAAGTGACCTCTAGTCACACAACATGTAGTCAGAAGCACAAGAGTCATACGTAGTTTAGATCTTCCCAGTGTCCTATGCTAAGTAGGGTTGTTCAGAGGGATCGCATTCCCTTCAGTCTGTCTTCATCTACAACTGCACTGTGGAACTAAATATGACCTAGAAACATTTGGAACACATATGGTTTGTAAATTAATATACCATTCAAGAGACTTGGTTTTTTTCTGTCCATAATGGTTTTCAGCATGATATGTTTCAAGCTAAGCGAATCATTTCTAAAACTCTACAGGCTACTTCTTCCCTCTAAGATTCCACATATGCGTAGGGCTACACCTTGTTCCAAATTCCTTTCCTTCGGGAATCATAGGCTATAGCATGGTTGCATAATGCATATGCTGTTGACACAACTTGAAAGGTTGGGGGAGTAAATGCCCCATAGTGCACACCTTGAACAGTAAACAGAAAACCTAGAAAGTAAATTCTTCTTATTTCCTCCTCTTCACAGACTGTACGAGAGACCATAGTGCCATATGGTTCTCCAGAGTTATCCCATAAGACTGAATAAATGTCTACTTTTTCTAATGCTGTGCCCACCTGAATAACATATCACATTACATTTGCTTTCCCTTTGTCCCCTCCTCACTTCTCTTTTCCCTTCATTCTTGCTGCCCCTGAATCGTACCCTACAACAAACTATTGGCATATACATTTTGTCTCAGATCCTGTTTTGGGGGGTTTTTTTTGAGTTGGAGATCCTGTTTTTTAAAGCTAAAAAATAATGTCTATTAAGTTTTATTACTTAAATTGAATGCCATCATGAGCAAAAATTATCAGCTTATGAAAATATCTCACCAAAAATCTTTAAACCATATAGGTCATTATGGATCAAGTTTATTCCTATTCTTTTATAGAAACAAAAAGAAAATTAAACATGAAAAATGTGTTTTAAGTGGGGAATTTACAGATGTTACATTTACTTTATCTTTTGAAAGAAACATGAAGACTGATACATCTTGATTTAGAAAAAATAGTTATTGTTTATTAATTCCATATGCTCATGTAAGATAGAAAGAAATCATTACATTGTAGTTTCAGAAGTATTAGACTCCTTAAGAGATATTCCTGAAGTTCTCCTTGTACTTCTACACATAAATGCTGGATATATCAAAGTTCTCCAATCCCAACACCAATGTGCTCAGACTTCATATCTCTGCCCAAGCCATTTGCTCCACCAGAATAGAACATTCCTTCCTCTCTCCTAAAAAATAAAGATAAAAACAAAATACCACTATATGCCTTGAAAACTCATTATTCAGATAAAACAGCTTCTTTATTATTTTTGTTTTTACAGATTCAGGGTGTACACATGCAGGTTTGTTTCATGGACATATTGCACAGTGGTTAGGTTTGAGCTTCTAGTGTACCCATCACCCAATTTTTCAATGAACGTTGTACCCAATAATTTTTCACCCCTCCCCTGCTGCCCCCTCTCCTGTTTTGGAGTCTTCAGCGTCTATTTTTTTCCTCTCTATAGGGCCTTCTTTATTGTCACATTCCTCAACTGTCCCTCTTCCCTATCGCACACTTAAGTGTTCCTGACTCCATTTCTTAAGCTTCTCTCTGTACTTCTATTCTAGCATGTACCTCATAGAAGCACCTATTTGTCTATGTGTCTTTTCTAACTATGTGAGAGACTCTGAATTTTCAAGTTGTGTTGCTTCTTACATTTATATCCCCCATAAATCTTATGGCTCCCGAGAGATGATACGGACTCATTTTTTTTTTAAGGAAAGCAAATAAGGAGAGACAAATAAGGAGAAAATGAGAATGTACCTAATCAAATCTCCTTTCTTTCTCTTCCAAATCTTGTGTTTAAGGCAGAGAATCCAAAGTTAAATAATGCCACATAATTTTGAAAGTCCTAAAAAATATTTACTTCAATGCCCTAAATGGTAAAATATTGTAAATCAATCCTCTGGAGATGGTTTATTTTTCTGATTGAGATATGATTTCAATAGTACAATGCAAATCAATGAAGAAAAGGTTTGCTTTCCAGAAATTTCTTTTATGAAAAATCATTCTAAAATGCTTTAAATATATAAGCTAATAGATATTTGTACTTAAATCCTGAAATTTGAAGCAGAGAAAAGGAATACTATGAATTAGAATGAATAATCCTGTAACTAATAATAAGCCTGCTCATGCTAAGGAAGGGATAAAAGTTGGTAAATACAGTGTTTTCAACTACAAATTTGATTGAGCACTAACCTCCTGATCTCGAACATCTGAGATGACCCCAGATACATGGAAATTCTTCCTAAACAAAATTGTCAATCATGCCAAGCCCATGCTCTTAAACATTGTAGATACGCAGTCATTTCCAGAATGTGATTCAATACCCTGACATAGTTTAAAGACTTAGGAGGCAATTGCTATTTTTGATTGTGCTAACTTGTGCATAATTATGTAATTACCTACTAAAATTTAGTCAGAGTGTTGCATATCTAAATCATTAACTTTAACAATTGACAAGCTGCTTTGATTAGTATTTTCATAGTACAGGAGAACATACTTTTGTCAGCTTTCATATGATTAGCTATGACTGGGAATTTGTTTATGCAAAATGTTTTCATTGTTTGTTTGAAGAAAAAAGATAGGGGGTGAGGACAAGGGAGTCCTGTGCCTTCCTCAGCAGACTCCCTCATGCTTCAACTCAGGAAATGTCAGCAATGAGAAAAAAACATAAAAGGTACACATTACTACTCCCCAAATGGTGTATAGTTCTAGTAACAAGTTAGAAGATTATCTAAAGAATTCAGCTTGGGAGAATTGGGCTCTCCTTTAGCAAATTAAAATAATAATAGGACATCAATGTCCATGGTATCAGCTGACTATCACATGCAACCCCTGACTTGGCCAGGCAGCCTTTCTAACAGCATTGATTAGTACAGCTGCTCTTCTAAAGAAAAGGCATGTCAATATATTTGTTACTTATTTTCTAGCAGAATCACAGCAGCTGCAGCAATTTTTGAAAGAATTATCTGACACGTCTGATTTGCTATCAGTCCTAGGTGCTATTGACTGTAGACACACATTCCTATTAGGCTAACATCTCTGAATGCAACTAGCTATTGAAATAGAAAATCCTTTAATTTCTTGGCTATGATGGGGGCTGTCTGATGCCAAGTTTTAACTCTCTGTGGAGACAGAAAGTCCTCAGGACATGAAGCGTTTCTTGTACCCTAGGGCGAATTGACTGGGCTCATTTGTTTGTGGTAAGCAATTACAAAAAGTGGCTTAGAGAAATTTTAAAGTAAAATTAAAAGCAAAAATACTCCACTGGCTATTATGCATGTACTGCCTTTCCCTTTTGAGAGAATGTATTTGAGATGAAGATGGGCGTAATCAGAATAGGTTAATATAGGTAATACAGTCTTATTTGGGATTGAAAAAACAAAACAAAACAAAAAGTGTGTGACATGCCACTGAGATCAGAAGGTGAGACCATCCTACCAAAATAATTTTCAGAGCAAAATGAAACCTTGGCTCTCATTATTCTTTCTCTCTGAATTTTTACAGAGTTATATTCTGTAACATTCACTAGAATGTTATATTCTAGTGAAAATGTCTAGAAAAGAATAGTTCAGAATATGATAGTCATATATTGTCTCCCTACCTAAAAGAAAAATATTTTAAGTGCTGTCTTGCAAGAGAAGCAAAGAATGCTATACCATATGGGATTTTTTTTCTTTATCAGATTAGGAATGTCAAACTTCACAATCATAAAGTATTGATCTCTCAAAATCAGACAGTTCTGTCTCCATGTCTCACAAACATGAACATCTGCTCCATCTTTCACAATAAGACTCTTCCCCACAATCACACATACTACTGTCTTTGAGATCGCAAGCTTAATTATACTGTTTTTAAACCTTCATGATTGAGCACACATGCAACAACACCGCTCCCTCACTGTGGCTTTAATCTTTTCTTTCCATGTCTCTGAATATAATTTAAATGAAACATTTTTTTTCAATTTTAAATCACCATCCAGCCTTGTAATTTTTCTTCTACTTTGTATTAATTCTACCTTTCCATACCATGAGTCTTTAATAGTTTTTACAAATTTAATAAATATATGCCTTTCTGAAAATTTAGAGAAGAAATCCTACTCGTCTTCTTTGATATTATCTTATCTACTTCATTATGCACAAAGGAATGTTACTCGATGCTTTGCCACATTTTTTGCATTCTAAGTAAAATGATTATACATTTTGTTATTAATTATTTTTGTATAGCCTTCTTCCCATGTCCTAAGTATGTATAAATAATTGCAGCAAATTTAGGGTCAGCAATATATGTTTTTCCTGTGATAGAAGATGGCTTCCTTATACTGCCAAATACCATGAAAAAAGAAGTTATACGTCACCTGAGTATTGTAGGTAAAATTCATCAAGGAGTCCTTCTGGGACATATCATGGCTTGGTCATATCATATTCTTTGAAACCATTTTGCAGACTAAAGTACAAAACTATTTGATTTCAACGGTTTTTTAACTAAAATATATTTGAATCCAATCCCTCAGTTGAAACTCAAGTATGAGATAACACTCTGAAAGAGATGCAGGGATATTATGAGAAATGATAAAAAGGGAAGAATGGGGTAAGATTTGGGATTGTATGAAATCAAAGGTGCCTTTGTAGACATTACCTAGTAACTATAAACTGTATTTATGTTTTAACATGGCTGTTTAGGGTAGTAAAATAACAGTGTCAAAAATAAAATAATACTCCAAACAAACCTCTTTATTGTGAAGGGCTGTCCTGTGCATTATAAGATGTTTAGCAACACCTGTAACCTTTACCACCAGATGCCAGTGGTTCTTCATTTAGTTGTGGTAACTTAAAATGTCTCCAGGTACTGCCAAATGTCCCCTGGAAAATAAAACTGCTCCCAGTTTAGAACCACTGTGCTAAAAAAATCTTAAAATGTCTCGACTTACACTTGGTCTCATAAACATTGCTAATAACACTTGCTATATGATTTTCAGGGCAAAGACAAGGGTCCCTAGAGTTTAAATGTTCTATATCTATGACCTGTTAGTAATGGTTAAGTAATGTTTTGCCATATGATCAGTAAAGGAAGTTGATGACCCAGGCCTATCATGGATTTACAAAGACCCAGTTACAGCTCTCTTCTCCACAATTGAATCTAGACTACAAACAAGCAAAACAAAACTGAGGTCCCTTCCTCACATATTTGGAACACTCTTGCCATAGACACGTGGCACGTGGTACTGTTTGTCTACAGGACTACTCCTTTTTACATTCAATACTCTGTTGACAAAAATGTCAAAAATAGTTGAGGCTGGACCCTGAAAGAAGGAAGCCAGTCTTTTAGATACTCTCTTAGAGCCTGACAGTTTTTCTCACTGTACAATGAAGTAGTCTTGTCTCCAGATAAAAATAACGTTACTTCTAAATTAGCAAATTCAAAGGTCCACAATAAGTTTCTCCTTTGTTTAAAAATCCCCACAATGATCCCTTTCATATTTCTATAATTCTTAAAAATATGGCCTTTGTTTTAAAGGGTCCAAACAGAATTATATAGAGTATGCACATATCTAGTATAATTTTTATTTATAGTTTATAGACAGTAATTTATCTTCAAATGTGTAAAGTATATTATTGTTTAGCATACAGGAACAATTATTATATATTTTATGTAATTTTACATTACCAAGGATATCCTTTCTTTTCTCTTTCTTATCTTATAAGCTTCCTAAATTTCTTAGGAAAAGAAGATTCTAAAAATCATAAAAGTTTCTGTTATTTCCTAAACAGCATGCAAAGCTGTTGCATAATCTCAGAAAAAGATAGACAGGACAGACCTTACAAATATATTTAAATCTCTGAAATGTAGACAAGAATATGTAAATTGAAAGTAAATTTATTTTAGTGAACTGGCAAGAAGAGAAAAAATATAGGGCCATATGTTACCATCAATTTTGCTATGCATATTTGTGGGGGGGGGAGCTTCTTAAGCCAGACATTTTCAGGCCATAAAATGTCTTCCATAGGTAACCACAAGCTGGCAAAAGTAGTAGGCAAGTGTAGGAAGTTAGAAATGAGGACGATGCTTTTATTGGTGGCTGAGCAGAGTTGGGAACTTGGTGTTAGAGAAATGAAGATGAGGGAGTGGTATACTTAAGTGAAAATGATAAGGAAATTCTGTGCTTGAAGAAATTCTTTGTTTCACCTCTTCCTCCCGTTGGTGTTGGTCTCCCTCCATCACAGAAAAGCAATTTTGAAAATAACCCACAGTATAAAGAATGCGTACTCTAGGTCACTTAGCTGTTCTGTGCACCCAAAGTCATATCTCCTTTCACAGCTTGCCTCAGTAAAAAATTGCACAATGCACAAGAAGACAGTATGAGTTCTAGTCATGGGCACAAATAATAAATTACCTAAATTTTAATATAAATAATAAGCTACATGAAAGCAAGGCTTTATGTGTTCTCACAATAATCCACAGTACTGTGAACAATGCCAGTCATTCAATAAGTACTCAGTAACTTTTTAAATGGATGCAGTAAACAATAATTGTGTTGCAAATGATGCCAGGAGTTTTACATATTTTAAATTAATAATTATTCTTCATTGTGTGTGTGCATGTGTGTGTGTATAGGATTATATTTGGACACCACACATTTCCATGAAAGATAAAAAAATTTTCTATAATGATATGATGTTATATGTGTGTACTTATTTAGTACTTATAAAGCATCTTCCCATGGATAGTGAAAAGTGAATTTACAAGACAGAATTCCAACTATTTCAGAAGACAGAATTCTATTTTCTAATTGAGATCATGGGCAGAAAATTGACTCTCTAAACTTTTATTTTATAATTTATGAAGGACACACAAGTTTCACAGTGTTCCTTTGAGGATTAAATGAACTGAGGATATAAAATTGCTTAGCAAAATAGACAGTACTGAATAAACACTAAATAGCATTACTGAAGTTATTCTTAGTGGGCAAAGAACATGGGTAAAAGTATAGATCATTTGCATATGAGTAATTACACGACCTCCAGGACTCCAAGAAATTGGCTATTTCAAGGAACAAATGCAGGTAACCAATAACCCTGGGTTCCAAGTCTAATTTTAGTACCAATTTGCTATGAGACTTGTCAGAATTCATCAGTCTTTTTGTACCTTAGTAAAATCATCTGTAAAATGGGACCCTGATAAGTTTCCTGAGATTCCTTCCTGCTCTAATGTTTTGTGATTCTATGTCAGAAAATGATTATTGAGAGACTTAGAGAAGAAGCCAAAGATGCAATACCATATTTGGAGATAACTTTAGAAAAAAAGAAGGACTTATAATCACTCCCTGTGTCCAACTGTAGTCCATCCTACATTTCAGCCATTACTGCAGCAATTAGTTTCCCTTAATTGTAATCTCACTTCTCATTGAAGAGCTCCTCTGGGAACCCATCAGATGCATATGTGCAGCCTAGAAGTGCAAGGAACTTAAAACCAATGGGGAAAACATTCACTAATGGAGAATAAAAGCCAATGGACAAAACTCTTTTTTCTCTCAAGTGGACAATTCTGAAGCAATTCTACAGGGCTCTTTGAGAGACTAATGGGATCAAACCCAGTAACCCTTGTTTTTTCTTATTTTATGCTTTCTAATCTACCACTTTGGTTCCTTGAGGTTAATTCTTAAAATGAAAACCTGAACTCAAGTCCCTGCCTCAAGCTATAGTTTGCTGGTGGATCACAAACTGAGAAACAAGTAGCTCTGGAAAGCAGCCCCCTAAGGATGATATTTTGGACTTGGATCATTCACACAGAGATGAAAAACCCACTATGTGGTAGTAAGTGAGATGTTGATAACCCCATAGCATGCTATATCATCACATGCTATACCAACATTACCAGGGTTTAGTGAGAACACTATAAAAGACTTAAGAATACCAAGGAAGTATTTATAGTAGTATTTAGAGAGGCCTTTGTCTGCATCTGTTGGGAAGGCTGGGCTAAAAATTAGGCCCTGGGTTTAATTTTAAGGGTGGAGTTACAAAAATATATAGAATGCTATAAAAATAATTTGTATATGCCACCGACAGACCTGATAGAAAAATCAATGGCATTTCAAGACCTGAAATGAGGACCTTTTGTATCACAATTTTATACTATTTGGCTGCATAGAAAAAAATGTATTGGTGTCAAAGCATTCACATTTCAGAATTTAATATTTTAGCAAAGAAACCTAGAACTAGTTTCAGTATGCTGCTGGATTGGCATCTTGAAGCTCAGTTATACAATAAATAATATAGAGATATCAGAAGGACCTTAGCAAAGAAATGAGGAAGGAGTCAGAAGCCTCAGAAGAAGGAATAATCAGATGACTTTTTTTTATAGTCAATATTTTTTATTATGATGCTGTGAGGTACAGTTAAGGGTTAGGTATACAGATACGTTTCATTCAGGCACCCTATTGATAAGAGGTGTTTCCTCATCCCCAGACAGATATTTGCTCATTAATCCCATCTCCCCCCTCCCATAGTTTCCCACTACTGTCAGTCATTTTCTTATAGTATTAGGTTGGATGTTCAAGGTCCATTATATGAGTGAGAATATGTGATACTCGGACCTTTGTTTTTGTGAGAGGTCACTCAGTATTATAGACTCTTGTTCCATCCAGTTTGCTGCGAAATTCATGATTTTGTTCTTGTTTATGGCTGTGTAGTATTCCATCATGTATATTTACCACATTTTATTAATCCAGTCCTCTTTTGATGGGCAGCATGGTTGCTTCCAGGTTCTTGCTATTGTGAACAATGCTGGGATAAACATATGTGTGCAGGTGTCTTTTTTATAGAGTGATTTGTGTTCTTCCGGATATATTCCCAGTAGGGGGATTGCGGGGTCGTATGGGTTGATATTTAAAGCTTTTAGGAATCGCCACACTACTTTCCACAGAGGTTGCACTAGTTTACACTCCCACCAACAGTGTAGAAGTGTTCCCTTTTCTCCACACCCTCTCCAGCAGCTGTTATTTTTTGAGTTGTTGATAATTGCCATTCTGACTGGAGTTAGGTGGTATCTCAGTGTGATTTTGATTTGCATCTCCCTGATGATTAGTGAGGTTGAACATTTCTTCATATGTCTGTTGGCTGCTCGGATGTCTTCCTTTGTGAAGTGTCTGTTCATGTCTTTTGCCCATTTTATAATGGGGTTGTTTGCTTTTTTCTTTTCAGCACGTTTGAGTTCCTTGTATATCAAAGATGTTAAGCTTTTGTCTGACCTGGTGTTGGCAAATACTTTTTCCCAGTCTGTAGGCTGTCTCCCTGCTCTCTTGATGGTTTCTTTGGCTTTGCAGAAGCTTGTCAGTTTAATAAGGTCCCACTTGTTTATCCTCTCTCTTATGGCCTGTGGGTTTTGAGTTTTGTTCAGGAATTGGATGCCAGTTCCGATTTCCATGAGGGTATGTCCTTCATTTTCTAAGGTTCTTATGGTTTGAGGTTTTACATTTAGGACTCTGATCCATTTGGAGTCAACCTTTGTGCATGGGGATAGTTAGGGGTCCTGTTTCAATCTTCTGCATGTGGCCAGCCAGTTTTCCCAGCACCATTTACTGAATAGGTGCTCCTCTCCCCAGTGGTAGGTGGTGGAGGCTTTGTCGAAGATGAGTTGGTTGAGAAATTGAGGTTTTGTTTCTGGAATCTCAATTCTATTCCATTGGTCTATATGGCTGTTCCTGTACCAATACCAAGCTGTTTTGATGATTGTAGCTTTATAGTAGAGCTTGAAGTCTGGTAACGTGATACTACCTGCTTTGTTTTTTTAATCTGCAAGACCAGAAAAATCTACCACTTATGAACCCGCTACCTCAATAAAATTCTAGGAGTGAGAAGGTCAGAAGCAAACCATAATACCCCAAACTTTACCCTAATCCTCTAGGATAAAGACAAATACCGTGTATCTCTACTGTTAAGTAGTGGCACAAAATGTAGTAAGTCACTGAGTTTTAGAGACTGTGTGCCCTGCACTTGGAAATACAAGGACTGACATTTAAATTCGCAAATGTACCCTAGAAAAAGTGGTACATACCTCCTTGCTGATTATCGCTGTGGTTACCTTTGAATTACTCCCCTTAGAAAGCTATGCACCAATGCCAGCACCTAGTCTACCTATCAAAACAGTTTTGTAACTATTTTTCTGGAATGACCATCAGAACTGTCATCACAAGAATGTTGGAGTTTGAATTAGAGCAATGAACACACATTAAATTTCTTGTTAAACTTGGCAAGAGTAGAAGTGAAATCAGGGACATGTTAGTACAAGTTTGTGGGGAAAATGCAATGAAGAAAACGACTTTGTACAAATGGACTAACCATTTTTCTGAGGGGAATGTGTCACTGATGAAGAAGGGTCAGGACGGTCAGTAATAAGCAGAACTGATGAAAACATTGCAAAAATTTGTCAAATTGTGTGTCAAAGTCATCAACTGACTGTGAGAGGCATAGTAGACCAAATGAACATCAACAGAGAAACAGGAAAATCTTAACTGAAAATCTTGGCATGAGAAAGACGTGTGCAAAAATGGTCCTGAAGGAGCTCTTGCAGCATGACAATGCACCAGCTCACATAGCACAGTCTGTGGGGGAGTTTTTAGCCAGTAAGTAAATAACTGTATTGAAACACCTTTCCTACTCACCTGATCTGGCTCCCAGTGACTTTTTTCTTTACCTGAAGATAAAGAAATGTTGAAAGGAAAATTTTTTTTCTTTTTCTTTTTCTTTTTTTTAATCTTCTGATGAGTTGATTTTATCAGTCTTAAGCAGGCCCACAATATTGCTTACCAGTCCTACTACTTTTCTCTGTTTAATTTGTTCTATTACTTTCTACTACAGTATTCCAAATCTCAACTTTCCTTAATACTCCCATTACCTCCTCCTTTCCTATCAGAAGATGACCTCATCTCCTACTTCACAGAGAAAACAGGTCTCCAAATGCTAACTTTTTTTTTTTTTTGAGTTGGAATCTCACTCCATTGCCCAGGTTGGAGTTCAGTGGCATGCTCATGGCCACTCCAGCGTCAACCTGCTGGGCTCAGGCAATCCTTCTGCCTCAACCTTCCAAGTAACTAGAACTACAGTACGTGCCACCACACCAAGCTAATTTTTAATTTATTGTCAAGATGAGGTCTCACTAAGTTGCCCAGGTTATTCTCGAACCCATTGGTTCAGGCAGTCCTCGGCCTCCCAAAGTGCTGGGATTACAGGCATGAGCCACCATACTCAGCCCAAATACTAACTTCTTTAACATCCTGTTACTAAAAACTAAACATACAGACACATACGCATTCTCTTTATAACTGAGGACGTATCTCCTCTCTTTCCATCTCCTCTTTCCTCTTCTCTCCCAAGACCATTCCTCCCACTAGTACTTTGGATTGCCTCTACTTTTTTTTTTTTTTGAGTAGGAGCCTCATTCTGTCTCCCAGGCTGTAGTGCAGTGGCAAGCTCAAGGCCACCATAGCCCCTACCTGAAGGGGATCCTTCCACCTCAGCCCTCCAAGTAGCTGGAGCCACAGGCATGTGCCACCACTCCCAGCTAATATTTTGGTTTATTGTAGAGATGGTCTCGAACCCCTAGGCTCAGACAGTCCTCTCGCCTTGGCCTCCCAAAGTGCTGGAATTATAGGCATGAGCCACCACACCTAGCCTGCTATGTTTTGTTTGTTTGTTTGTTTGTTTGTTTTATTTTGGTTTTGAGTTGGAGTCTCACTCTGTCACCCAGGCTGGAGTGCAGTGGCATGCTCAAGGCTACCACAAGCCTCAACCTGCTGGGCTCAGGAGATCCTTCTGCCTCAGCCTTCCAAGGATCTGAACAACAGGCATGCGCCATCATGCCTGACTAATTTTTCTTGATTTATTGTAGAGACAAGGTCTCTCCGTGTTGCCCAGGTTGGCCTCGAACCCCTGGGCTCAGGCAATCCTCTTGCCTCCGCCTCCCAAAGTGTTGGGATTACAGGCATGAGCCACCGCTCCCGACCTGCTATGCTGTTCTTTATATAAGCTGTTCCCACAGCCTGGAACACTCCATCTCTCTCCTTCCCAGACTTTTGGGGGAACTCCTACTTATTCTTCATGACTCAAAAGTCATTTCCTGTGGGAACCCTTCCAGACACCCCTCAGAATAAAATCCTCTGTTCATTGTGAGCCAGAGGCACCTGGGATTTTCTATGTGCCATGCACTGTATTCTATCTACTATAAATTGTTTGCATATCTCTCAACCTAGATAGATTAAAAGACCCTGTATGTCAGGGAAGCCAATCTATTTGTTTTCTCTTCCTCAGTGTTCATCGTGTACACTTGGTTTGCCCTCGGTAAGTGTTTTCTGCAGGAACACCTCCCACCTTTGGGCGGGACTGGAATCTACCCAAAAGAAGCACATTTTATTTTATTTATTTTTTTCCTCTTTTAATTTTTATTTTAAAATAGTGGGCTACAATTCAGGGTGAGGTATACACATACTCACTGTACAGATACCCCAGTTGGTGAGACGTGCCCCCCCACTACCCCAGGTAAATATCGACTACTATCAATCCCACCTCCTCTCCACCCCACCTGCAGTTTTGCACTACTGTCAGTCCTTTTCTTACAGTATTATGGTAGTTGTTCAAGGTCCACTTATGAGTGAGAACATGTGATACTCAGTTCTTTGTTTCTGTGAGAGATCATCAGTATTATAAACTCTAATTCCATCCAGGTTGCTGCGAAGTTCATGATTTTGGTCTTCTTTATGGCTGCATAATATTCCATTGTGTATAGGTACACTGAGATGCCACCTAACTCCAGTCAGAATGATCATCATCAATAACTCAAAAAATAATAGATGCTGGAGAGAATGTGGCAAAAAGGGAACACTTCTACATTGTTGGTGGGAGTGTAAACTAGCACAGCCTCTGTGGAAATCAGTGTGGCAATTCCTAAAAGTTCTAAAAATTGACCTTCCATATGACCCTGCAATCCCCCTACTGGGAATATACCCAGAAGAACTCAAATCACTCTATTTAAAAAAATCACTCTATTACAGGCTGTGGCTCGGTGGCTCAGCCTATAATCCCACACCTTTGGGAGGCTGGTGAGTGGATTGCCTGAGCCCACGGGTTCGAGACCCACCTGGGCAGCGAGACCTCATCTCCACAATAAATCAAAAAATCAGCTGGGTGTGGTAGCGCATGCCTGTAATTCCCGCTACTTGGAAGGCTGAGGCGGAAGAATCCCCGGAGCCCAGCAGGTCGAGGCTGCGGTGGCTGGGAGCGGCCACTGCACTCCAGTCTGGGCAACAGAGTGAGACTCCAACTCAAAAAAAAAAAAGATATCTGCACATGTATGTTTATATCAGCATTGTTCACAGTAGCAGGAGCATGGAACCAACCATGCTTTCCATCAAAAAGGACTGGTTAAAAAAAGGAAGACATTTTAATGACATTCAGGACATCAAGACAATATGACAACAGCTCTGCTGGCCATTCCAGAACTGCTTTGACGGGTGGACTAGACATGGGCATCGGTGCATAACTTCCCAAGGGAGTACTTTGAAGGTGACCATAGAGATATTCAGCAATGAGGTAGAACTTTTTCTAGGAGGAGTTTGTGAACTTAATTGTCAGACTCAGAGTTCTAGAATACATTCTGATGACACAGAAAGTTGCCAGTTTTGTGAAGGTTTCAGAAAAAGAGGAGGCATTTTAGTAGTTCCTAACCCCAGTGGAAGCGGCTCTGACACATGGGTCATAGGACACAGCAGATTCAATGACTTTAAAGGTATCTGTGATGTGTTCTGAAGCTAAACGGTGTGTTTGACAAGTTTCAATAAGAGAATCATGATTCAGATAACAAATCTCACTTTGAAAACCAATTTCTGTCTTGGCACTAATCCTTAGTGAGGAATAACACCTTAACTCTGAGCATAAAAGAATATGCCACCAGAGTCCCTATTCTAAGTTGAATATTAACTCAACTACTAAGTCATAAGTTTGGATGAATAAGGTAGGGATCCATGTATGATGGATTGTGTACAAAAGAAGTCTATGGACTTGTGACCCAGAGTCTCTTTTCTCCCACAACTGCTGCGCCTGTACCTTTTCTCAGCTAATACCTAAGTGTTCACATGGTGTTGCCCAGCCCAAGTGACAGAAAGTTAAAAATTAAAAAGTGACCTTGATTCATCAATGGAATGTCTTAATATGTTGATACTAGTCAAATATGGACCCCTGAGACAGCAGTAAAGGGAAAGTCTCCAACATTTTTTTCTTCTCTGATGTTGTATGGTTCTATGACAGAACAGGTATACAGGAGCACAATAAAACAAGCTGAAGGGCCATATTTACAAATCTCTAGCAAGGGAGATGTATTGGACTTTTGACCCCCTCCCTTGGCCCAACTTTTTCTCTAGTGTTTGCTGAAGTAAGAGCAACACAACACAGATAGCACCTTGTCTCAGCAACTTTAAATATTATTTGCTTTTTTGCTCTGGGGCTTTTCAGCTCCACAGCATGGGATGCTTTTGGAAACCATCAGGCACTCACATAGGAGCAGACCTAGAGGTAAAAGGGAGAAAATGTCCCATTAGTAATTCTTTTGTTAACTTTTTAAGAACCTTGAAATAAAGAAAAGACAACCTTATATTATCCAATTATCAACTTAAGTCATGCTGTGCAGGTCAGAAGGCCTCCAGTGCTGTGTTTAAAGAGACCCACTAGGTATTAATGCAAGCACAGCTTGGAAATGAAAGAAAGTTAACGCCCCCTCCCATGAAATCACTTCCCAAAACACACTACATGTATGTAATCCCTTGTTCCTGTTGGGAAATGATAGGCCAGAGAGGTAAGAATAGGAAGCATAGTTCCTTAACTGAAAACCTGGCTCTGTTATTTAGTAATCCATAGTGATATACAGATTCAAAATAAGAAATGACCTTCAACTCAAATGAGCATCCCCTTTTGTCAGTCTCTTGCACTTTACCCAAGCGATTTGCATAGGAGAAGAAATGTGCCCACAGATTTAAAGGACAGACTGTGCTTAGAAATGAAGTTTAGATGTAAGGCTCCACTTCACTGTTTTTTCCACTGTGATTCAGTCATTAGTAATGTCATTTAACAAAATAAAATTATTAACAATAACTACTATTTATAGAGCACTCTTTCTGTGCCAGGAACAATGCCACGCAGTGTGTGTGTGTGTGTGTGTGTGTGTGTGTGTGTGTGTGTGTGTGTGTGCATTTAATCACTCCTAAATGTCGTGACCACCTTCTGAGGCAAGTGTCATTACCCCTCTTTTACAGATGGGAAAAGTGAGCATCAGAATAGTCTACTTAACAAAGCACACATAGTAAGTGACAAAGTCAGAATATGAAACTAAATAAATCACTATACTATATCGTTGCTGTGTGAGATGTTTCTGTGAAATTAGACCTTGAACTACAGCACAGGAAGCATAGAGAAAGGGAAAAAAGTTTACTAACCTGCTTGGACTTTTACCAAGGGATCTAACTCAATTGAAGCTACCAAAAATTACCTTTAAGCAGGAGGCTAGGGTATCATTATTCATTTAGTCACCCATTCAAAAATGTTCATTTAATACTTGTGTGCAATGCATTTTTCCAGGTATTAGAGATAAAACAACAACTAAGATAAAACACATGAATCTTAGAGCATTTTCTCTCACTAAAATGAAAACACCACCAAGAATGGTGCTTTATTCCCAGCACTTACAGTAAATGCTAAATGCATATGTTCTAAAAAGGTTCATCTGTCAGGAGCAGTGTACCTTTACACAATAATTTGGTCTTCTATTGTATTTTATTGTATTTGCACATAAACATTTTACTTTAAAGTACACTACATTTTGTGGAAGGAGGAGGAGATGATCTTCTGTGAAAAGGTTGAGTTAAATGATTCACAAAGATTCTGCTCTATAGCATCATGTCTTATTCTTGTCATTCAATGAGAAGTTCCCTCTGTGAATTATGACTTTTCTATTGGGTTTCCTGTTTTTTTCCTGTTGACATAATTTATATATTTTCAATATTATTCTTTAGTGGGTTTTTTACATCGTAAATATCTTCTTTCATTTGTCACCCTCAATTTAACTTTATTTATTTATCTATCTTTCCTTAAGCAGAAATCTTTGGTTGTGATGTAGTTAAATCTCTCCGGTTACTGATTAATGTTGTGCCCTTGTTTTTGAAGCACTTGCCATCCTCAGAGCTATAGTCATTTCTCACATGATCTTTGCATTTTGGCTTTCGAGTTTACTCTTCACATTCAGGTTTATCACATCTCCACTCATTTAAGATATTACTGCAGTTATAAACCAAATTTCCATATATGCCAGATATGTTTCTGATGTTTCATTTTGGTTCCATTGGGCTTTTATACCCAACTTTGATTTTCTAGTATATGTTACTATTTGGGAGAACAAGTCTTTATTTAAAAAGTTTTATTTTTATTTAAAAGTTTTATTTACCCTTTATTTAAAAAGTTTTTTTTTTTTAAAAGCCGCTTTCTTTGAAATTCTTTTCTTCTCCCCCCCCCCCTTTTTTTTTTTGATAGAGGATTTGCTGTCATCCAGGCAGGAGTGCAGTGGCATGATCAAAGCTCACTGATGTCTCAAACTCCAGAATTCAAACTATTCTGCCTCAGTCTCTAGGACCACAGGCACACCATGCTTAGCCCCATTTTTTAAAAAAGTTTTCTGTAGAAATGGAGTCTTGTTCTGTTGCATATTCGAGTCTTGAACGCCTAGATCTTTCTGCATCAGCTTTCCAAAGTGCTGGGATTAGAGGCGTGGGCCAATCTGCCCAGCCAATTCTTTCACAAGCACATTATAAATCAGTTTGCCAAAATCTCATTTTAAAATTTTTATGTAATTTTGGTTGAAGTTTCACTGAATTTTTATGCTGCTTTAGTAAAATTGACCAATTTGTATTATTACTCATTCTATCCATGAACATGGCTCAGTATTTTTGTCCATTTACTTAGGTATTCTTTAATATCACTTAATAGATCTTTTTAATTAATTTTTTTCTCCATAATGATCTTATGCATTCTTTGTTAGATTAACTTCTACATATTCTATAGTTTTATTTTTACTGTGTTTTTCTCTTATTTCTAGTTGGTTGTTCTGATGCATAAGAATAAATTTCATATTAGTAACTTAATCTTATATCCAGTAAATTTTTTTTATGTTTAGTTTTTGTATTAACTATGAGTTGACCTATATAAAATAGTTTTTCTGTCTCTATTTAGATAATCAAGAAATCTTTCTCCTTTTGTCAATTAATGGAGTAAATTGTACTACTAGATGTTCTGATCTTCGCCTTTGCATATATTTTTGAGATGAAACTATCTTGATAATTTTTAATACATACTTGAATCCAGCTAAAAACTGGTTTATTTGTTTTGCATCATTGTAAAGGAATAAACAAATTCCTTTACAATTTTTTTGTTTAATCAACTTGATAATCAAATTTATACTAACCTCATAACAAGAGCTGAACAGGTTTGCTGTTTTTATTTGTTGTACAGAAAAACCTTAAAGAGAAAAATAATGTGTCTTTTGAAAATTTGGTAGAGTTCACCTGTAGAACTTTCTGAATCTTTTATGGATGGAAGGTGGAGATTGCTTGAGTTTCAACTCATTAATAATTCTAAAGGTATTCATATTATCTTTTTTTTTTTTTTGAGTTGGAGTCTCACTCTGTCGCCCAGACTGGAGTGCAGTGGCCGCTCCCGGCCACCGCAGCCTCGCCTGCTGGGCTCCGGCGATCCTTCCACCTCAGCCTTCCAAGTAGCCGGAATTACAGGCATGCGCTACCACACCCAGCTGATTTTTTGATTTATTGTAGAGATGAGGTCTCGCTGCCCAGGCGGGTCTCGAACCCGCAGGGTCAGGCAATCCACTCACCTCAGCCTCCCAAAGGCGCGGGATTACAGGCTGAGCCACCGACCCCGGCTCATATTATCTTTCTTATTATTTTAATATTTATTTTTCTATTCTTTTTTATTATTATCATTATTATTTTATTATTTTTGCACTTGCAAAAGCCTGCAGAGAAGGTTTTAGTTTTTTCCAGAAATTTATTCACCCATCTAGGTTTTTAAGTATCATTGGATATACCTGTTTATATTCTTTTACAAGTTTATGATAAAATTGTGATGCTAGCTGGGTGCAGTGGCTCACATCTGTCATCTCAGCACTTTGGGAGGTGGAGGAGAGAAGATAGCCTGAGCCCAGGGGTTAGAGACCAGCCTGGGCAACTTGATGGGACCTTGTCTCTGCAATAAACTTTTTAAAAATCAGCCAGGCATGGTGACGTGCGTCTATATTTCTAGCTACTTGGAAGGCTGAGGTAGAAGGATCGCCTGAGCCCAGCAGGTCATGGCTTTGGTGGCTGTGAGCATGCCACTGTACTCCAGCCTGGATGACAGAGTGAGACTCTGACTCATAAATAGATAAACAAATAAAGGCATAAATTCATAAATAAATACATAGATAAAAGTGTGATGCTTTTCTTCTTTCCTTGTTCTTATTTATTTAGTTAGTTTGCATCTCTTTTTTTTTTCAAGTGTTGGCTATTCTTACTAACTTTTTCAAAGATAAATTTTAGTTTTATCAATCGTCTATGTGTCCCTTCTATTACTGATTTAATCTTATGTACTATAATTTTCCATATATTCCAGGGGTTTGCTATGCTGCTTTTTTTCTAGGTTTATTTTCTGACTTCTGCTCTCTCAAGCCAGTTTTGGACATGCTAGGGAATCTGACCTCCCCACAAAGCCCCACTGTGTGGTAAGCCTTTTAAATCCTATTGGTTCATGTGTGGTAGCATCAGTTTGACATCTTAACCAAATTTAGTTTCAGTTTTTATTATAAGTATATTTAAAGCTATTTGTGTTCGTCTAAATATACATACTTTAGTTCAATACATTTGATAGGTTGTATTTCCAAGGTCATTTAGGTTTAAGTGTTTTCCCTTATAATAGAGTTCAGTTTGAAATTATTTAGTAGTAGGTTTATGAGCTTCTATATAGAGAGATAAAATTTTAAGCTATTTGCTCTTGACTTACAATTTTATTGAATAATTTCAGGTCAAGATAACCTGAATAATGCAGATTATTTGAAATTCATTGAGTTTTATTTGTGGCTAAGTTTCTTGTTGATTTCTATAAACGGTCTATGTTTGCTTGAAAAGAAGGACAATTTTGGTTTGTTTTATTGCAAAATTTTCTTCATCATTGTGTGGACATCCCACCCCCATATACACAGCCAAAATTTGATTCAGATGTCAAACTGATGATGCCACACATGCATCAATAAGGTATAAAAGGTTTATCACATAATGAGGCTTTGTGTGGAGAACAAACACCAAAGCAGGTCCAAACTGGTTTGAGAAAGCAGAGAAAGAGACATTAATTGTGGTGAGGGGGTAGGGCTAGAATGAGAGTTCCCATACATGGGGGCCATGGCTTGTGTAGTTTGAACTACCACTAGAGTGGGGAAGCTGGACTTTCTCATCAGCTTACCCAAATGTGGAGCAGAAAATGGAAGGGTGGTACTGAGGCTTTTTTCAATGCTATCAGAAGGCAGACTTCAAAAATTGAATTATACAGTTCATTACAATCTCTCAACATCTCTGATATGTACATATAGGATATTTTTGGTTTAGTTGACCTATCAATTTCTCTAAATGTAATATAAAAATCTCTAGTCATAATGTCTAATTTGCATTTTATATTAAATAAAGTTCTTGTACTTATTTTTGTCTTTTCTTGAGCTCAGATTTTTCAGAGGTTGATAATTATTATTAATATTTTATCTCACTGATCTTTAATATCACTATACAGTAAGATTCCTTCCAAATTTTAAGCCTATTAACTAACTATACCTTTCACTTAAATGTACACCTCTTTCTATGTAAATGAGTAAATGGTGATAATAGCCATTTTCACTGGGGTAAGATGACATCTCATTGTGGTTTTGAATTGCATTTCTCTGATTATTAGTGATGTTAAGCATTTTTTCATATATCTGTTGTCCATTTGTATGTCTTCTTTTAAGAAAAAGCAAGACCACGAAAATCCTAACTTCAGCAGAAGAATCCAGATCACCAAAAAAAGCCCAAATCCAGGACATAGAGGACAAAAAAAAAAATGCTGGTTCTTTGCAAGGATTAACAAGATCAATGGTCCCCTAGCTAGACTGACAAAGAAAAAGAGAAAAAAAGTTCAAATAAACACAAACAGAAAAACACAAAAGATGAAGTCACATCTGATCCTGAAGAAATACAAAAGATCATTAGAGACTACTATGTACACTTGTATGGAAACAAAATTTAAAACCTTAAGGAAATGAAAGACTTTCTGACATCACACAACTGCCTAGGTTGAAGCAAGAAGAAATTGAGACCCTAAATAGACCAATAACAATCCAGGAAACTGACTATGTCATAAGAAGACTACCTACGAAAAAAAACCCTGGACCAGATGGCCTTCCAGCAGAATTCTACAAGACATATAAGGAGGAACTCATACCAATCCTACTGAAAGTATTCCAGGCGATTGAGAAAGACGGAATGCTCCCCAAATCATTGTATGAAGCTAACATCACATTGATACCCAAGCCAGGTAAAGACCCAACAAACTAGAGAACTACAGGCCAATATCTTTGATGAACATAGATGCTAAAATTCTCAACAAGATCCTAGCAAACCAGATTCAACAACACTATCAAAAATCATCCACCAGGATCAAGTAGGGTTCATCCCGGGGATGCAAGGCTGGTTCAACATTCATAAGACCATAAATGTAATTAAATACATCAACTGATGTCAAAACAAAAACCACATGATCATATCATTAGAGGCAGAAAAGTCTTTTGATAAAATCCACCACCCGTTCTTGAAAAAAACCCTTGAACATCTAGGCATACTTGGAACATACCTCAAAATTGTAAAAGCCATCTATGAGAAACCCACAGCCAGCATACTTCTAAACAGAAAAAAATTGGAATCATTTCCCCCTGAAAACTGGAACAAGACAAGGATGCCCACTCTCACCCCCTCCTGTTCAATATAGTTTTGGAAGTCCTGGATAGAGCAATCAGAAAAGAGAAGGTGATCAGGGGTATCTAAATAGGAAAAGAGGAAATCAAGTTCTCTCTCTTTGCAGACGACATGATTGTATACCTTGAAAACCCAAGAGAATCTGTCAAAAACCTCCTTGCACTGATAAAGGACTTTGACAAAGTCTCAGGGTATAAAATAGATGTGGAAAAGACAATCACATTTCTTTACACCAATAATAAACAATCAGAAACCCAAATAAAAAGCACAATCTCATTCACAATAGTCACAAAAAATGAAATACCTTGGCATCTTCCTAACCAGAGACAAGAAAGACCTTTACAATAAAAACTACAAAACACTGCTCAAAGAAATCAAAGATGACACAAACAAGTGGAAAAATATCCCATGCTCATGGATTGGAAGAATCAACATTATGAAGATGTCCATCTTACCTAAGGCAGTCTACAGATTTAACTCAATACCCATCAAATTACCAGTAACATTCTTCTCAGATCTAGAAAAAACAATACAGGAATTCAAAATGAAACCCAAATGACCAAGAATAGCCAGAACAATCCTCAGCAAAAACAAACAAACAAACAATCAAACAAAAACAACAACAAAGCAGGAGGTATCACACTATCAGACTTTAAACAGTACTATAAAGCTACAATGATCAAAACAGCCTGGTATTGGTACAAGAACAGGCATATAAACCAATGGAATAGAATTGAGATTCCAGAAGCAAAACTTCAATTTCGCAACCAACTCATCTTTGACAAAGCCTCCTCCACCCACCACTGGGGAGAGGAGAACCTATTCTGTAAATGGTGGTGGGAAAACTGGCTTGACCACATGCAGAAGATTCAGACAGGACCTCTATCTATTCCCATATGCCGGGAGCCACAATCACTAGTAAAAGTAAGGTAAAAGGGACCTGAAAACAGGAAAAACGCCGACTGGGAGCAAGGCCCCAGTAAAATGCGGCCATGACGGAGGCAAAGCCCCATGGATCCCGTTGACGGACCTTCCCTAACTTTGAAGGATTGCGTGCATAGGCTTGAGAATATTCCCTCTTTAATTGAGATAATAGACGCGCAAATGGATGATGTCATTTGACAGCAAAAATTATACCTAGGCATAATGGAGGTGAGATTGCAGCAAAAGGGGTGCCCCTTAGGGTGTGTAAGGATGTTTTTCAGTAACAGCAAGAGGCTGAGAAAAATGAGTCAATCATTTCCTCATAAACAACAGATCCCAGCTGAGAGCTGGTGGAAAACAACCGTTTGAGATAAAAATTGGTTAAGATATTTTAGGATTAAATAAGTAGTTTAATGAAGATAGAATTTAGAATATTAATAATAAGTTAGTAAGATAAGATAAACTAATCAGATAAGAGATACATAATAGTATAAGTGATAGTTAAGAAAATATAGGGATATAAGGATAGAAATAAGATTAATAGAAATAAATATATAGTAGTAAGTAAATTAAAAAAGACTTAGGATTAAGGTTTAGCTTTATAGGGTAAGGATATTATAGGCCTATAATAGTAAATAGTTATAAGAAAGTTAGGAAGAAAACCAGGATGTTCATAAATGTTTGACTTAAGAAAAACACCATCTGTGGTTGAAATTGTTAAAAGTCAACCTTATTGTGAGTGCAAAAAGGATGTACGTGGGCGTTTGGTTAGCAACATAAGATACATTTGTGGGTACAGGACTGAGTGGAAAACCTATATAAGCTTGTGAAAAATAAATAAAAATTGGCAGAGTCTTGAACTCTCCCCAGGAAGAAGGATCCTATCGTGTTCGTCTTTTCTTTTTCGTCCCTCCCTGATTCCCCCGTCTCAAGTCCTGACTCTCTCCTGGAGCTGGACTCCAGCACCCATACACAAAAATTTAACTCTAAATGGAACAGAGACCTAAATGTAAAACCTCAAACCATAAGAACTTTAAAAAATTCAGGACACACTCTTATGGAAGTTGGAACTGATATCCAATTCCTGAGCAAAACCCGAAATGCATAGGCCATAAGAGATAAGATAGACAAGTGAGACCTCATTAAACTGACAGGCTTCTGAAAAGCCAAAGAAGCCATCAAGAGAGCAGGGAGACAGCCCACAGTCTGGGAAAAAATATTTGCCAACTCCATGTCTGACAAAGACCTAACATCAAGGATCTACAAGGAACTCAACTGTGACAAAAAGAAAAAAATCAAACAACCTCATTACAAAGTTGGCGAAAGATATGAATAGATACTTCTCAAAAGAAGACATATGAGCAGCCAATAGATACATGAAAAGATGTTCAGCCTCACTAGTCATCAAGGAGACGCAAATTAAAACTACACTGAGATACCGCCTAACTCCAGTCAGAATGGCCATTATCAATAACTCAAAAATAACAGATGCTGCAGAGGATATGACAAAAAGGGAACACTTCCACACTGTTGGTAGGAGTGTAAACTAGTATAAGTTCTGTGAAAATCAGTGTGGCAATTCCTAAAAGTTCTAAAAATCAACCTTCCATATAACCCACAATCCCCCTACTGGGAATAAACCCAGAAGAACTCAAGTCACTCTATGAAAAAGATACTTGCACAAGTATCTTTATTGCAGCATTGTTCACAATAGCAAGATCATGGAACTAACCATGCTGTCCATCAAAAGAGGACTGGATTAAAAAAATGTGGTACATATGCAAAATGGAATATTATGCAGCCATAAAAATGAACAAAATCATGAATTTCTCAACAACCTGATTGGAATTAGAGTTTATAATACTGAGTGTTCTTTCACAGAAACAAAGATCTGAGTATCACATGTTCTCACTAATAAGTGGACCTTGAACAACTACCATAACACTATAAGAAAAGGAATGATAGTGGTGGGAAACTATGGGGGAGGGGGGCAGGGAGGGGCAGGGAGGTGGGATTAATGGTAGTCAATATCTGTCTGTGGAAGGGAGGACGTACCTCATCAACAAGGGTACCTCCACAATGTATACCTACAAATATTGTACACCTACAATGTTCTTAAAAATGGTCTCAACTATGTGACCAGTTGAGCAAGGGCTACCTCTTCATGGCTGCCAATCACCCAAGAGAATTTGAGCTCCAAGTCACACACTGCATCCGTGTCTTTGAACCACATCATTTGTAAAAGCTTCAAAGAAACTTCTTTTCAACCTCACTGTAACAATAATTATAGCAATTTATAATAAATATTTATTTTTTCTATATTAAAAATACCACAAATCTTTCAGGTGTTAGAAGCATGATTTCGGTTCACCTACTGGACTGCACTGTCCAGTACAGTATGGAGTAGTCAAAGACATCTGCTAATCACAAGAAATGTGTCTAGTCCAAACCAAAATATGCTGTTGAACTGTGTCCCCTGCCAAGTTCACATGTGAAAGCCCTAACCTTCAGTATGATGTATTTGTAGACAGGGATTTTAGGAGGTAATTAAGGTCCAATAAGATTGTAAGGCTGGGACTCTGATCTGACATGCCATGTGAGCACACAGTGAGGTGCCTTCTACAAACCAGAAAGACAGACCTTATCAGAACCCAACCATGCTGGCACCTTGATCTATGACACCCAGAATCCTGAACTTGGAGAAAATAAATTTCTGTTGTTTAGGCCACCCAGTCTATGTAGTACTGTTATGGCAGACTGAGCTAACTAAGACACACCGTGAGGGTGAAATAAATACTTGTAAGGACAGCAGCAGAAATGGCAAAGTAAGAGCCTTCCAAAATCTGCTCTTCCATAAACACAACAAGATGCACAGGCAGATACAATCAAGTTCAACTTTCTCAGATCCCAGTAAATAACTAAAGACTAACAATAATTGCAGAAGATTTTATTCAAGAAAAGCAGCCAAACCCCAGTAGGAACAGTGAGTTCAGTGGCATCAAAATCACCCTCTTCCCATCCCCAGCCCCATGTGGGCTTCCCTCTTTCCCACATGCTTCAGCAAGTGTCCACTTGCTCTGACTACTCTGCTTGCCACTACTCTGACTTCTAACACAACAGCAGGATTGACTGCTTGGGAACATCACACAACCAGAATCATATAATAAGTACTCTTATACATCTGAGGTTCATCCATATTGCTGGGTGTACTGGTAATTTGTTCTTTTTAATTCTGGGCAGCATTACATTTTGTTAATGGAATACACAAAATATATTTACTATTTCTGTTGATAAATGAATCCTTTACAGTTTTTAACTATTACTAATAAAGCTGTTTTGAACATTCTCGTACGTGCCTTTCCATGGTTATGAGCACCTATTCCTCTTCTAGGTATACACAGAAGTGGAATTGCCAGACTACAGTGCAGGCATATTTTTAGATTTAGAATAAATTGTCGGCCAGGCGTGGTGGCTCACTCCTGTAATCCCAGCACTTTGGGAGGCTGAGTAAGAATAGCTGCTAGAGCCCAGGAGTTTGAGACCAGCCTAGGTAACATAGCAAGACCTCTATTAAAACAACAACAACAACAACAACAAAACTACCCAGGCATTGTGTGTACCTCTAGTCTCAACTACTTGGGAAGCTGAGGCAGAAGGATCACTTGAACCCAAGAGGTTGAAACTGCAGTGAGCCATGATCACGCCACTGCACTCCAGCCGGAGAGACAGAATGAGACCCCTAACTAAAAAAAAAAAAGAAAAGAAAAGAAAGAAAAGAGTCAATTTTCCAAAGAACTAGTACAAATGTATCATCCCATCAACAGTATAAGAGAGTTTCAGTTGCTCCATATTGTCCCTAGCATTTGAAATTGAATTGTCAAGTATATATATTTTTATTTTAGCCATTCTAGTGGGCAGATATGCAGTACAATCTCATCATGGTTTCAATTTGCGTTTCCTGATGATTAATCTGATGCTGAGCACCTTTCATATGTGTATTGCTATTTGGATTGCATAACTAACCTGTCTGTTCAAGTCTCTTGCCCAGTTTTAAGTTGGTTTGTCTATATTTTTCTTACTGAATTGTATGACGCCTTTGTCAAATAAATGTACAACTGTCTTCTCCCGCCCCCAAAAAAGAAATGGCTGTTCACATTCTTTGCCCACTTTTTAATGAAATTATTTGGATTTTTTGTTGTTGTTTTGTTTTGTTTGTTGTTGTTAAGTTGTTAGAATTCCATGTATATTCTGGAATACAAATATTTTCTCCCATTCTACAGGTTGTCTCTTTACTTTGTGATTGCTTCTTTTGCTGTGCAGAAGCTTTTTAGTTTAATATAGTCTCGTTTGTTCACTTTTGGTTTTATTACCTATACTTTTGGCATCTTAGCCATAAAATCTCTACATAGACCAATGTCCTGAAGTGTTTTCTCATGTTTTCTTCCAGTAGTTTATTTTTTTAAGTCTTTAATATATTTTGAATTGAATTGAAATAGGAGTCTAGTTTCATTCTTCTACATACAAATAACCAATTTTCCTGGCACCATTTATTGAAGCATGTATCTTTTTCCCTGAAAACACCACCAAAAGACCAAATCAACATACAAAAATCAGTATGTTCTTGGAATTTTTGTCAAAAATCAGTTAGCTATAAATATGTAGATTTATTTCTGGGTTTTCTTTTCTATTCCATTTGTCTATGTTTCTATTTTAATGTCAGTACTATGCTGTTTTTGATACTATAGCCTTTTAATATATTTTGAAGTCAGGTTGTATAATGCCTCCAGATTTTTCTATTTGCTCAGGATGGTTATGGCTATTCAGGCTATTTTAGGTTTTAAATAAATGTTAGAATTATGATTTCTATTTCTGTAAAAATATTAGTTATTTTATTAGGGGATCATTGAATCTGTATAATGCTCATATGAACACTTTAATAATAGTAATTTTTTGATCTATGAGCATACAATGTGTTTTTTTATTAACATATTTTTATTTTAAAATTGTGGGGTACAGTTACGGGTTAGGTACACAAATATCCTTGTTGATGAGGTCTGTCCCCCTGTCCCCAGACAGTTATCGACTACCATTAATCGCACCCTTCCTTTCCCCCCCATAGTTTCCAGCCGTCAATCCGTTTCTTGTAGTATTACGATAGTTGTTCAAGGTCCACTTATAAGTGAGAACATGTTATACTCGATCTTTGTTTCTGTGAGAGATCACTCAGTATTATAAATTCCAATTCCATCCAAGTTGCTGCGAAATTCATGATTTTGCTCTTTTTTTATGGCTGCATAATATTCCATTGCGTATATGTACCACATTTTTTTAATACAGTCCTCTTTTGATGGACAGCACAGTTGGTTCTATGATCTTGCTATTGTGAACAATGCCGCGATAAACATATGTGTGCAGGTATCTTTTTTATGGAGTGATTTGAGTTCTTCAGGGTATATTCTCAGTAGGGGGATTGTGGGGTCATATGGAAGGTCAATTTTTAGACCTTTTAGGAATCGCCACACTGATTTCCACAAAGTCTGCACTAGTTTACACTCCCACCAACAGTGTAGAAGTGTTCCCTTTTCACCACATCCTCTCCAGCATCTGTTATTTTCTGTGTTATTGACAATGGTCATTCTGACTGGAGTTAGGTGATATCGCAGTGTAGTTTTAATTTACATCTCCTTGATGATTAGTGAGGTTGAACATTTCTTCATGTGTCTGTTGGCTGCTCGTATGTCTTCTTTTGAAAAGTGTTGTTCATATCTTTTGCCCACTTTGTAATGGGATTGTTTGATTTTTTTCTTTGCAGCACGTTTGAGTTCCTTGTAGATCCTTGATGTTAGGTCTTTGTCAGATATGGAAATGACAAATACTTTTTCCCAGTCTGTGGGCTGAATCCCTGCTCTCTTGATGGTTTCTTTGGCTTTGCAGACACTTGTCCATTTAATGAGGTCCCACTTGTCTATCTTATCTCTTATGGCCCATGTGTTTTGGGTTTTGTTTAAGAATTGGATGCCAGTTCCAATTTCTATAAATGTGTGGCCTGCATTTTCTAAGGTTCTTATGATTTGAGGTTTTACTTTTAGGTCTCTGATCCATTTAGAGTAAATTTTTGTGTATGGAGATAGATAGGGTTCTTGTTTGAATCTTATGCATGTGGTCAGCCAGTTTTCCCAGCACCATTTACTGAATAGGCTCTCCTCTGCCCAGTGGTAGGTGGTGGAGGCTTTGTCAAAGATGAGTTGGTTGAGAAATTGAAGTTTTGCTTCTGGAATCTCAATTCTATTCCATTGGTCTATATGCCTGTTCCTGTACCAATACCAAGCTGTTTTGATCATTGTAGCTTTATAGTAAAGTTTGAAGTCTGGTAATGTGATACCTCCTGCTTTGTTGTTGGTTTTTTTGCTGAGGATTGTTCTGACTATTCTTGGTCATTTGTGTTTCCATATGAATTCATGTATTGTTTTTTCTAGGTCTGAGAAGAATGTTGCTGGTAATTTGATGGGTATTGCATTAAATCTGTAGATTGCCTTAGGTAAGGGGGACATCTTCACAATGTTGATTCTTCCAATCCATAAGCGTGGGATATTTTTCCACTTGTTTGTGTCATCTTTGATTTCTTTGAGCAGTGTTTTGTAGTTTTCTTTGTAAAAGATCTTACATGTTTCTGGTTAGGAAGATGCCAAGGTATTTATTTATTTATTTATTTATTTATTTATTTATTTTGAGTTGGTGTCTCACTCTGTCGCCCAGACTGGAGTGCAGTAGCCACTTCCAGTCACCACAGCCTCGACCTGCTGGGCTCCGGCGATCCTTCCTCCACAGCCTTCCGAGTAGCCAGAATTACAGGCATGTGCTACCACAACCAGCTGTTTTTTTTTTTTTTTATTTATTGTAGAGATGAGGTCTCGCCACCCAGGCAGTTCTCAAACCCGTGGGCTCAGGCAGTCCACTCACCTCAGTCTCCCAAAGGTGCGGATATACAGGCTGAGCCACTGAGCCCGGCTGGTATTTCATTTTTTTAGTGACTATTGTGAATAGATTGTGCTTTTTATTTGGGTTTCTGATTGTTTATTACTGGTGTAAAGATATACAATTGTATTTTGCACACCTATTTTATACCCTGAGACTTTGCCAAAGTCCTTTATCAGTGCAAGGAGACTTTTGACAGATTCTCTTGGGTTTTCATGTCATCTGCAAAGAAAGATAACTTGACTTCCTCTTTTCCTATTTGGATACCCCTGATCACCTCTTTTCTGATTGGTCTTTCAATATTATATTGAACAGGAGGGGAGAGAGTGAGTATCCTTGTCTTGTTCCAGTTTTCAGGGGAAATGGTTCCAATTTTTGTCTGTTTGGGAGTATGCTAGCTGTAGGTTTCTCATAGATGGCTTTTACTATTTTGAGGTATGTTCCATGTATGCCTGGATGTTCGAGGTTTTTTTAATCAAGAAGGAGTACTGGATTTTATCAAAAGCTTTTCCTGCATCTAATGATATAATCATGTGGTTTTTGTTCTGACTTCTGTTGATGTATTTAATTACATTTATTGTCTTGCGGATGTTGAACCAGCCCTGCATCCCTGGGATGAAGCCTACTTGGTCATGTTGCATGATTTTTGAGATGCATTGTTGAATCCAGTTTGCTAGGATCTTGTAGAGATTTTTAGCATCTATGTTCATCAAAGATATTGGCCTGTAGTTCTTTCTTTGTTAGGTCTTTACCTGGCTTGGGTATCAATGTGATGTTAGCTTCATAAAATGATTTGAGGAGAGTTCCACCTTTCTCAATCACCTGGAATACTTTCAGTAGGATTAGTATCAGCTGCTCCTTAAATGTCTTATAGAATTCTACTGGAAAGCCATCCGGTCCAGGACTTTTTTTGTAGGTAGTTTTCTTATTACATAATAAATTTCCTTGATTGTTAGTGGTCTATTTAGGGTCTAGTTTTCTTCTTGTTTCAACCTAGGCAGGTTGTGTGATATCAGAAATTCCTCCATTTCCTTAAAGTTTTCCAGTTTGTTTCCATACAAGTGTACATAGTGGTCTCTAATGATCTTTTGTATTTCTTCAGGGTCAGATGTGACTTCATCTTTTGTGTTTCTGATTGTGTTTATTTGAGCTTTTTCTCTCTTTTTCTTGGCCAGTCTAGCTAGGGTACCATTGATCTTGTTTATCCTTTCAAAGAACCGGCTTTTTCTTTCATTTATTTTTTGTATTATCTTTTTGTTTTCTGTGTCCTGGATTTGGGCTTTTATTTTGGTGATCTGGATTCTTCTGCTGAAGTTAGGGTTTTGGTGGTCTTGCTCTTCCAGCTTCCTTAGGTGACTTGTTAGGTTGTTGATTTGTGATCCTTCCATTTTCTTCATGTGCATTTGTAGAGATATAAATTCCCCTCTTACTACAGCTTTCATGGCATCCCAGAGATTTGGTAAGATGTTTCTTCATTTTCATTTGCTTCCAGGTATCTTTTAATCTCTGTTTTGATTTCATCATTGACCCAGGATCTGTTTAGCATCATGCTGTTTAGTGTCCATGTCTTTTGGATTTTGGGGGAAACTTGTCAGTGTTGATGTTTATTTTTATTCCACTATGGTCTGAGTAGGTGCATGGCAAAATTTCGATCTTTTTAAAATTTGCTTATGCTTGATTTATGGCCAAGTATGTGGTCAATCTTAGAATGCATTCCATGTGGTAATGAGTAGAATGTATATTCTGTGGTCATTGGATGGAGTGGTCTGTAGGTATCAATTAAGTCCATTTGGTCAAGAGTCACATTGAGGTTCTGGATCTCGTTGCTGATTTTTTGTCCTGATGATCTGTCTAGGGTTGTGAGTGAGGTATTGAAGTCCCCAGCTATGATAGTGTTAGAGTCAATATCTTTTTGGGGTTTACCTAGAAGCTGCTTTATGAAAGTTGGCACTCCTATGTTGGATGCATATATTTTTAGGATGGATATTTCTTGCTGATCAATTGAACCTTTTATCATTATGTATTTTTTTTAATTAACAGGGGAGCTGTAATTCAAAATCTCTCTGCAGATCTCAGTATCTGCCGACAGGTGTATGGATAATCTGAAACCAACTTCCCACTGTCTTGGAATTTGTCCATGCAGTGGGGTTGTAAGTTTACTCCCTGAAAGCAAAATGAGGTTAACAGAGAATGGAACAGGCATTGGGGGAAGAGGGAGTCGGATAGAGAGAGGAGTAAGAGGGAAAACAGACAAGCGTACTGACTAACAAATGAAAGGAGACACAAAGACTGAAACAAATAAAAATAAAAACAATAACCATGACTACAAACTAACCAACAACCATACAAAAACACTAAAATATACAGTGATGCTAATGTACAAGCTAACCAACCTCCTTATTGGTGTGCTATTTTTCTATACAAAGATGGAGTTTACAGAGAAATAAAAAATAAAAATAAAATAATAAAAAGAACAAAACAAAAGGAATAGATTAAAGTCAGTAAACTGACAGAAACAGCCAAGCACACTCTGAGACTTTTCCATTAAGTCCAACGTCCTTTCAGCTCTGATTTCTTGCTGTCTTTGCAGGCTGGTAGATTTGTTCACAGTTAGGGTCAGTTGCCCCTGGCCTGCTGTGAAGCGCAGTTCATGTCTGGGCTCCCTGCCCAGTCTATCACTCAGATCTGGCCTTGTCTATTTATCAAAGGGGAAAAGTTTCTGTCTTTCCCATTTTGATGTTGTTACTTTGAATCCCCAGCAGGTGGTGATATCTTACTGCTCCAGTTGATCTTTAGTCAGGGCAGAAGTTGGAGGGCACCCAGGACAGGAGGAGCCAGCAATAGTAAGAAATTTTTGGTGGCGTTTTCAGGATTATATAGATATTTGTTTGAATTAATGTATCTTACATAATTTTATAAATGTATATATGTTCTCATAATAATTATATATAAATATATATTTGCATATGCATATATATGATAGTGTCACCTGCAAAGAGGGATAATTTGACTTTGGCTTTTGTAGGGAATTAATTTTCCTTATAGATGCATCTATAGCGTTGGTCAGGTAGAGTTCTTTTGTTTTGATGCTGGGTGTGAGATGTAGTTTCCAGATAATTTCCTTGGCAGTTATAAATAAGCATCAGTTGAGTTTGTGATTTCTTCAATGGCTTAGAGTGTGGTTTTTAGTGAAAACTGTGGTGAGGTTTTTCTAGGGAAAGGGACACCAGAAGGGTTAGTCTTTGGGCAACAGGGATGGTATTAGAAATCTGGGTGTGCTGGTTCCCAGGACTCCAAGCAATGTGCACAGGCTCCAGTGGAGGCAGCTTTGGTCCTCAGGCTTCCAGGTGACTTCCTCAGGTGTCAGCAATGGCATCAGTGCATGAGAAGGGTGGATGAATCTTCAGGCCCTTGGGCAACATGCATGACAATGGAAGTAGCAGTAGTAGTAGCAGACCAACTTTCAGGTCTCAAACAGTATTTGTTGCTAACTTTTATTATTATTTTCAGAAACAATTTTTAGTTTTATCAATTTTGTCTGTTTTTCATTTCTCTTATTATAATTCATCCTTATATTTATTATTCTTTATAAATCCTATGAGAATATGTTGCTCTTTTCCAGTGCTTATTAATTTTTTATCAGTAGTCAACATTTTTTTCTCTTATATGTGACTTGAATCTTTTGTCTGATATTAAAATTGTTACTCTTTAATTATTTATTTATTTTTTTCTGTTTTTTATATTTCCTCATAATTTTATGCTTTGAGAGTGTTGTCTGGAATTGCAATTTTTAAAATTCAAACTCAGAGTAACTACTGTTACTTTAAAATTATATTATTATTTAACAATTTCTATTTCTCCTTTTTCTTATATTGGGAAGATCATTTTTAATTGATTACAAAACTATATGTCACAATTTTATTCTTCTATTAGTCCTAAATTACTTAACTCATTTCTATGTTTATTTTACATTTATTTTTCTGTCAATTTTAAGCTAATTATAGATCATCTGTAATGTCTGACAATCCTTATTTATATTTTTTCAAACATTTTTTTACATTACTTTCTCTTTCCTCTCCCTAGAACTTATATGTATTTTAGTATTTTTTCTCTTTGACCTTCTTTTACCTTCTACTTTTTTTAATTTGAAAGATGTGGGGTACAATTCAGAATTAGGCATATAAGCATTCATCATACAGATAAAGTTTGGGCCTCCCTTTGGTCTCCACTTTGCCTGGTTTGAGATCAGTACCCTTATTGATTGAGATTCCTCACTTTTCCTCCCCTGGTAGTATCCTGCTACTGCCAATCTCTTTCTTATAGTATTACGGTAAATGTTCAGGGTTTACTTATGAATAAGAATATATCTTTGTTTCTGTGAGAGATCACTGAGCATGATCGACTCTAAATCCATCCAAGTTGCTGTGAATTTCATATATTTGTCCTTACTTGTAGTTGCAACATATTCCATCACGTATATGTATCACATTTTTTTTATCCAGTCCAGTTTTGATGGCCAGCATGGTTGGTTCTGTGTTTTTGTTATTGTGAATAGTACTGCAACAAACATGCCTTGCGCAGGTATCTTTTTTGTAGAATCATTTGAGTTCCTAAGGGTATACTCCCAGAAGGGGTGTTGCTGAGTCCTAAGAAAGGTCAATTTCTAGTTCTTTTAAAAATCACCACACTGTTTTCCATAGAGATTGAACTAGTTCACAAAGCCACCCACAGTGTGGAAATATTCCCTTTTTCCCACATCCTTGCCAGCATCTGTTGTTTTTTGTTTTATTAACGATGCCCATTTTTACTGGGGTTAGGTGGCATCTCAGTGTGGTTTTGATTTGCATTTCTTTGATGATTAGTAAGGCTAAGCAAGTTTTCATGTGTCTGATGGCTGCCCATATATCTTCTTTTGAGAAGTGTCTATTCATGTCTTTTGTCCACTTTTTAATGGAGCTGTTTTGGGGTTGTTATTGTTGTTGTTGTTGTTGTTGTTATCTCTTATGACATGGACATCTGGGGTTTTGTACAAGAATTGGTTGCTTATGTCGATTCCCATAAGGGTGTCTTCTATGTTTTCTAAGATTCTTTTAGCTTGAGGTTTTAAACTTAGATCTTTGATCCATTTAGAGTTGATTTTTGTGTATGATGATAAGAAGGGGTCCTGTTTCAATTTACTACATGTGATCAGCCAGTTTTCCCAGCACTATTTACAGAATAGGTTCTCCTCTCCCCAGTGGTTGTTGGTGGAGATTTCGTAGAAGATAAGTTGGTTGACAAATTGAGATTTTGCTTCCAGAATCTCTATCCTGTTCCATTGGTCTATATACCCATTCTTGTACCAATACCAAACTGTTTTGATTCTTGTAGTTTTATAGTAAAGTTTAAAGTCTAGACTTGAGATATCTCCTGCTTTGACTATTTTGCTAAGGATAGTTTTGGCTGTTCATGGTTGTTTATGTTTCCATATGAATTTCTATATTGTCATTTGCAGGTCTGAGAGGAATGATGTCAGTAATTCAATGGTTATTGCCTTGAATCTATAAATTACCTTGGGTAGGATGAATATCTTCCTATCCATGAGCATGGAATATTTTTCCATTTGTTTGTGTCTTCTTGGATTTCTTTGAGCAGTGTTTTGTAGTTTTCATTGTAAAGATCTTTCTATTCTCTGTTGTATGTGTGGGGGGGGCTGTTGTCAATGGGATTGTGTTCTATTTGGCTCTGTATGTTTGTTGGTGGTATATAAGAATGTGACTGTCTTTTGCACATTTATTGTATCCCAAGATTTTGCCAAAGTCCTTTAGCAGTGCAAGGAGGTTTTTGACAGATTCTCTTGGATTTTCCAGGTATAAGATCATATGATCAGCAGAGAGAAATAAATTAACTTCCTCCTTTCTTATTTGGATACCCCTGTTTTTCTTCTCTTGTCTAATTGCTCTAGTTAGGGCTTCCAATACAATGTTCAACAGAAAGGGTAAGAGTGGACAGTCTTGTTATGGTTTTCAGGGGAAATGCTTCCAGTTTCTGTCAATTTAGCAATATGCTGGGTGTGGGTTTATCATAGATGATGGCTGCTATTTTGAGGTATGTCCCTTCTATACCTAGGTGTTCATTGGTTTTTACCAAGATGAGATGCTGGGTTTTACCAAAAGTTTTTTCTGCATCTATTGATATAAACATGTGTTTCTTATTTTTATGTCTCTTGATGCATTTAATTAAATTTGGTCTTGCAGATGGTGAAGCAGCCCTGAATCCTGGGGACAAAGCCTACTTGGTCATGGTAGATGATTTTTGAGATGTGATGTTGGATTCAGTTTGCTAGAATCTTGTTGAGATTTTTGCGTCTATGTTCATCAGGTATATCACCCATTCTTCCCTTTGTTGTTGTTGTTGGATCTTTACCCTTGTTGGGTATCAGTGTGAATAGCTTTACAAAATGATTTGGGGAGAGTTCCATCTTTCTCAATTACCTGGAATACATTAAATAGAATTGGTATCAGCTTCTCCTTGTAAGTTTTGCAGAGTTTCACTGGAGAGTCATCTGATCCAGGACTTTCATTTTGTAAGTAGTTTTCTTATGATACAGTCTATTTCCTGGGTTGTTATTGGTCTATTTAGTGTCTCAATGTCTTATTGTTTCAACCTTGGGAGGTTGTGTGATTTTAAAAAGTCCTCCATTTCATTTAGGTTGTCAAATTTGTTTCCATACAGGTGTGCATAGTAACGTCTGATAATCTTTTTCTTAGGGGTCAGTTGTGACTTAACTTTTGCATTTCTGATTGTCTTTATTTGGGCTTTTTCTCTCTTTTTCTTGGTCATTCTATCTAGGGGGTCCATCAATTTTGCTTATCCCTTCAAAGAACCACCTTTTTGCTTTGTTTATTTTTTCAGGATATTTTTGTTTTCTATGTCTCATATTTGGTCTTTTACTTTGGTTATCTGGATTCTTCTGCTGAAATTAGGGTTTTGCTGGTACACCTTTCTAGTTCCTGTGGGTGACTTGTTAGGCTGTTTACTTTTGATCTTTCTATTTTCTTGATGTGCATTCATAGAGATATAAATTCCCCTCTCAGAACTGATTTCATGGCATCCCAAAGGTCTTGGTAAGATGTTTCTTCATTTTCATCTGTTTCCAGGAATCTTTTTTTTTTTTTTGAGTTGGAGTCTCACTCTGTCGCCCAGACCAGAGTGCAGTGGCCCCTTCTGGCCACCGCAACCTCGACCTGTTGGGCTCTGGCGATCCTTCCACCTCAGCCTTCCAAGTCGCCGGAATTACAGACATGCGCTACCATGCCCGGTTGATTTTTTGATTTATTGTAGAGATGAGGTCTCCCTGCCTAGGTGGGTCTAGAACCTGCAGCTCAGGCAATCCACTCACCTCAGCCTCCCAAAGGTGCGGGATTATAGGCTGAGTCACCGAGCCCAACCCAGGAATCTTTTAATTTCTGTTTTGACTTCAGTGTTGATCCAGGAGTCATTCAGCATCATGGTGTTTAGTGTCTACGTCTCTGTGGGTTTTTCTGGGGAATTTTGTTGGTGGTGATATTTATTTTATTTTATTTCTATTCTTTTTTAATTATAAAGATGTGGGGTACAATTCAGTGTTAGGTATGCAAAAGTCGATTATGCAGGTACCCTTGTTGATGAGGTATAACCCTCCCTTCCCTAGCAGTTTCCCTCAACTTCCAATCCCACCCCCCCTGACAGTTTCCCATTGCTGCCAATTGCTTTCTTACAGTATTATAATTGTTCAAGATCCACTCATGAGTGAGAACATATGGCACTCTGCTCTTTGTTTCTGTGATAGAACACTGAGTTGATCGACTCTAAATCCATCCAAGTTACTGTAAAGTCCATGTTTGTCCTTATTTATGGCTGCATAATATTCCATTTATATGTACCACATTTTTTTATCCAGTCCAGCTTCGATGGGCATCATGGTTGGTTCCATGTTTTGCTATTGAGAATAGAGCTGCTACAAACATTTGTGTGTAGGTATCTTTTTTGTAGAATTTTTTGAGTTCCTCCAGGTATATTCTCAATAGGGAAATTGCTGGGTCATAGGAAAGGTCAATTTCTAGTTCTTTCAGAAACTGCCAAACTCTTCCAAAGAGGTTTCACTAGTGTGCATTCCTACCAGCAGTGTAGAAGCATTCCTTTTACTCCGCATCCTCACCAGCATCTGTTGTTTGTTTTATTAATGATGACCATTCTTACTAGGGTTAGGTAGTATCTCAACATGATTTTGATTTGCATTTCTCTGATGATGATGAGGCTGAGAACCTTTTCATGTGTCTGATGCCTGCCTGTATAGGTGATATTTATTTTTATTCCACTATGGTCTGAGAAGGTGCACAGCAGTATTTCAATTTTGTGAAATTTGTTAATTTTTGATTTATGGCTGAGGATATGATTGATCTTGATAGTGATAATATACATTCCATGTGGTGATGAGTAGAATGTATAGTATGTGGTTGCTGGGTAGTTTGTTCTATCTATTTAGTCAATTTGGTCAAATGTCAAGTTGAGATTCCTAATCTCTTTGTTGAACTTTTGCCTCAATGATCTATCTGTTTTTGTTAGTGGGGTGTTTAAGTCTCCTGCTATGATAGTGTTAGAGTCAATATTCGCTTTAGTTTACTTAGTAGTTGCTTTATAAATGCTGGTGCTCCTGTGTTAGGTGTATATATGTTTAGGATGGATATTTCTTGTTGATGGATTAAACATTTTATCATTATGTAGTGTCCTACCATATTTCTTTTTAATTTTTCATATTTTAAATGTTGTTTTGTCTGATATGAAGAGCATAATTCCTGCATTCTTTTGTGATCTATTCACCTGGAAATTCATTTTCATCCTCTGATTTGAGTCTGTGTGGGCATCCCTTGTGGTGACATGAGTTTCCTGGATGCAGCAAATTTGGGAGTCTTTTTTAAAAATTCCAGTTTGCCATTCTGTGTCTTTTCAGTGGAGCATTTAGTCAATTCACATTCAGACTGGTTATTGAAATGTGAGTGTTTGTCCCCAACATAGGTTCTTACAGTGTTTTTTCTTTGTTTTCTTTCAACTTTTGGGTTGATATATGTGTATGTTTTCAAGTTTGCAGTCTCCGTGTATTCTCTGTTGATAGTGTGTTCTCCTGTTCTCTTGGGAAGTGTGTTGTCATTCCTTTTTTTCCTTCTGTACATAATACATTTTTAGGCCTCTTCTGTAGAGCTAGTCTGGAAGCTGCATAGTCTCTCAGGTATTGGCTGTCTGGGGTGGATTTTAATTCTCCATTGCTGTTGAAGCTGAGATTGGCTGGGTAGGAATTTTTGGTTCAAATTTTTTATCTTTGAGGACTTTGAAAATTGGGTTCCAGTACCTTCTAGTGTGTAAAGTGTCTGCCAATTGGTCTACTGTTATTCTGATAGGTCTTCCCCAGTAGGCATTCTGAGTTTTCTCTCTT
Organism: Cephalopachus bancanus; assembly: GCA_027257055.1. NCBI lineage: Eukaryota > Metazoa > Chordata > Mammalia > Primates > Tarsiidae > Cephalopachus > Cephalopachus bancanus. Next base: position 11,304,313 of record JAPVLO010000093.1, read on the forward strand.
GCTGCTTTTAGAATTTTTGTGTGTGTGTAGGTAAATTACTATGTGTAGGGATTGATCTTCTCATTCATTGTCTTGTGGGGGTTCTCTGTATCTCTTGTGTGTGGATGGTCACATGACTGGTGAGATGGGGAGAGTTTTCTTGGATAATCTCCTGGAATACTTACTCCAAGTTATTCTCTGTTTCCCTTTCTTCTTCTGGAATACCAATAAGGTGTATGTTTTGCCTCGATATAATTGCACATTTCTTGGAGACTTTGTTATTTCTTTCTGAGTTTTCTTACTACTTTTTTTTTCCAAATGGGGTTAATTGCATGTTTTGCTCTTCAAATTCTGAGAATCTTTTTTTCTGCTCAAGTAACTCTGCTTTCCATGCTTGTCACCTTGTTATTTATTTCCTGAAAGTTTTTTATGGCCAAAATCTCCATTACAAGCTCTTTCAGTATTGCGTCTTATCTTTCTTGGTCTTATTCACTCTTTCTATCCATTCCCTCATCCTTGTATTCTGGGGCTAGTTGTTGGTGACTTCCATTGTTTGGGCTCTGTGGTCTGATTTTTCAGGCATTTTCTCTTCAGTACACTGGGAATTCCCTGTGTTCTTCCACTGATTTTTCCTCTTTTTTTTTTGAGTTGGAGTCTCACTCTGTTGCCCAGACGGGAGTGCAGTGGCCGCTTCCGGCCGCTGCAGCCTCAGCCTGCTGGGCTCCGGTGATCCTTCCACCTCAGCCTTCCAAGTTGCCGGAATTACAGGCATGTGCTACCACACCCAGTTGATTTTTTGATTTATTGTAGAGATGAGGTCTCGCTGCCCAGGTGGGTCTCGAACCCGTGGGCTCAGGCAATCCACTCACCTCAGCCTCCCAAAGGCGTAGGATTACAGGCTGAGCCACCAAGCCTGGCTGATTTTTCCTCATTTGTAACTGATCTTTTTCTTTTCTCTTTGGTTCCATCGTTCAGTGGCAGTTGGAGGGGTGTTCACTTCTGAAGTTTGCTCAACCTTCTATTGTTCCCTGCTCAGGGCTCTAAATTTGTTCTATTTTGAAACAGGGCTGTGGGTGGGAAGTTTTGCTATCTCTTGCAGTTTTGAGAGTTGAGTAAGATGGAGGATGGGAAACTAAGATTCAGAAACTACCTGCAAATTACAATGTCCACTGACTGGATTGTTAGTTCCCCGAGACCTACTATCCAACATCATTCTATTTGAAGATGCAATGGGTACATGTGTGTACCCCCTGAGTCCAAGACAAAATAACAGCAATGAAGAGAACAGAGAAAAATAGAATGTACTAGGATGGATGAAAATAATAAAATAAAGATAAACAACCCCCCCAAAAAAGCAGAAACCAAAGCAAAAAAATAACAAAACACACACACACACATACACACACACACAACAAAACAAATAGGAAAAACAAAACAAAACAAAATCCCAAAACAACAAAAAACAGGAAAACTGAACACACTCACACATGCCCAATACAAAATTAAAGGAAAGGGGGAAAAAAAAGAGAATAAAGGAGGGGATGCAAACCAAACCTTCACACATACAATCAAACACACATTAAACTAAAAAAAGAGAAGAACAAAAAGAATCTGAAAGACGGACACTAATCATTCACACACACACATAAATAGAAAACAAAAAACAGAAGAAATAAAGAAAAAGAAGAAAAAAGAAAAATGGGGGAATGCAAATAAAACCCTCACATATACATTTGCATACAAAGAAAAAAGAAAAAAAATTCAAAAAATTTCTGGCACTAAGCACTCTCTTGTGACAGGTCCTATAATTTTTTCCTCTCAGCTGCTCACAAGTAAGTCCCACAACTGTCTCCTGTGTGGCTACAGACTCATTCACAATTTCCCCACTGTTCAGCCCAGGGAAAGAGGAGGAAGTGGTGAGGGTGTGTGGTGAGGTTTCAGTCCCCCTCTCCCACTCTCTTATCGTCAGGGGCATCCCCTCCTGTGGAGAGGTGTGGGATTGTCTCCTTCCCAGATACTGATGGGGAGCACCTCAGTCAGGCTTATCCTGGAGTCGAATCCTACTATTGTGACTGACACCCAGACTCCTCCTGGGTTTGTCCCTCTCAGTCATGCCCCAGCCATATGTGTCTGATGTTCAGAGGGTTGCTGGGGAGGAATGGGTTGGGTCATCCCCAGACTCATTGCTGATCTCTTTGGGGGTCTTCCGCATCCTTTTCTGGTCTTACCCTTTGTCCCACAGCTGGATCAGGGTAGGGGGTGGGGTTCCTGAGGCTCAACACTTGTCCTGTCCCTCCAGAGTTTGTGCTTTCAGGATATTCCTTCTGGGTCATGATCCACCCCAGAGTAGTTAACCTGCTGGTCACAGAGATCAGGTCAGTTGCTCCATGATGAGCAAGCCAGAGCACTTCTCTGACCAGTTTTCAAGATGATGGTTATTAAGGGTGCCTGTTTCAACTTCTCTAGTGGGGTTCTTCCTTTGGCTCCTTTGCTGTGCTCACTCCATTGCCCTTGATGCCAATGTCCTATGAGGCACTGTGGTGGTGAGGCAGAATCAAAGCCAGCAGTCTCACCTGGCAGCTTCTTCCTAGGTAGGACTTTGCTGATTTCAAAAAATGGTGCTGGGCTTCTGTGCCCTGGGAAGCACTAGCTTCCAAGCAGAGCAGCTGCAGCACCAGCCACTTCACCAGGAGAGCCCTGCTCACTTGCTCCCCACTCCGTTAGCCACTCGCATACCACTTACTCACAGATACATAAGTAAAATTGTCCATATGCTCACCCACTCCCACAGGAACTCACATAGTCCAACTTGCTCTGCTGTCATCTTCCAGGAGTCTTAATTACTACTTTTTAATTAGCTCTATACTTCTTCTTGCTTTTCTTTTTTCTAGTTTTTATAATAGTAGTTGCCTGACTTCCATTTTTATAATTAATTCCTTGATTATACCCATTTATTCTGTTATTAAAATTATTTATTTCAATAATTATGATTTAAAATCATAGTATGTACACTTAATTTTTTTTAACTATTAGTTCTTGCTTAGTATTTGCAATAATCTTTATATATTTAAGAATATATATTAAGTTAGTTGAAATTTATATTTTTTCTGGTTTATCTGTTTTCTTTTGTTATATGTTGCATTCTTAAAAAGTCTTTACATTTTCCTCCCATGAATTACAATTTATTTGAGGGTGCCAGCAATTTTTACTAATGTTGTTCATCTCAGGTATGTTTTGAAAGTAAAATTCACAAGTTTTGCTTACATTAGTCAGTTTAAAAATTGATGATTTTGCATTAAGGGAAATGTGCCTCAGGTTAGAGAAATTCTGGTGTTATAGTCTAGTTCCTACTATTCTCATTTCTGCACCACAACATCCAGGTGCTTCAGGCCCTCCATATACATCTTTGTATCTCCTCTTGTGTGTAGCTATACACTTTATAACACATGTGCCGCTTTTCCACATGTGCTTTGCAGTTGCCTAATCTATTGAGTGTGGTGGGGATCCTTTGGAGGAAGAAAAACACAGTGAATAATGCTTATCCACCTGCAATTTTGTTTTTCTCCCAACCTCAGCTGAACTTTAATGCTACCCTAATGTAACTTGTCTCTTCTAACTGACACTGCAGTGATGATGATTTGCCTACTTTAAAGTGATGGTGGGAAGGGAAAATTTCTCAGAGAAATTTTGGGGAGAGAATAAAACATCCACCTAGAGAGCACTTTCCTAGCCTGTCATAATCTATGATGCCTGACCTTTTCCCATTCTAAACAGCTTTTAAATCCCACATTTGGGTGAAACCACATTCTATCTCCTCAGGTTATCTTGACAGTTTTTCTGTTAATTTAGGAATTCAATCTGTTTTAATTTTTTAATTTTTATTTTAAAGATGCGGGGTACAATTCAGGGTTAGGTATACAAATATTAATTATGCAGGTACCCTTGTTGATGAGGTGTGCCCCTCCGTCCCCTGGCAGTTTTCCTCAACTGACAATCCCCCCATCCCCCACCCCCGGCAGTTTCCTGCTACTGCCAATCCCTTTCTTACAATATTATGATAATTGTTCAAGGTCTGCTTAATGAGTGAGAAAATATGGTACTCTATTCTTTGTTTTGGTGATAGATCACTGAATATTATAGATTCTAAATCCATCCAGGTTGCTGTGAAGTCCATAAGTTTGTCCTTTTTTATGTCTGCATAATATTCCACTGTGTATATGTTCAACTTTTTTTTTTATACATTCCAGCTTCGATGGGCAGCATGGTTGGTTCCATGTTTTTGTTGTTGTGAATAGAACTACAGCAAACATGCATGTGCAAGTATCTATTTTGTAGAATGATTTGAGTTCCTCTGGATATATTCCTAATAGGGGGATTGCTGGATCATATGGAAGATCAATTTCTAGTTCTTTCAGAAATCACCACACTGTCTTCCAAAGAGATTGCATTAGTTTGCATTCCCACCAGCAGTGTAGAAGCATTCCTTTTCCTCTGCATCCTCACCAGCATCTGTTGTTGTTTATTTTATTAATGAAGGCCATTCTTACTGGGTTTAGGTGGTATATCAATGTGGTTTTGATTTTCATTTCTCTGATAATGAGTGAGGCTGAGCCCATTTTCATGTGTCTGTTGACTGCCTGAATATATTCTTTTGAGAAACATCTGTTCATGTCTTTTGCCCACTTTTTAATGGGGCTGGTTTTTGTTTTTGTTTTTTTTTCTGGCATGTTTGAGTTCCTTGAAAATGCTAAATGATAGGCCAATAGGTCTTTGTCACATATACAGTTGGCAAATATTTTTCCAATTCTGTGGCCTGTCCCCTTTTCTCTTGATGGTTTATTTTGCTTTGCAGAAGCTCGTCAGTTTGTTGAGGTTCCACTTGTCTATCTTATTTCTTATGGTATGGGCACTTAGGGTTTTGATCAGGAATTGGTTTCCAGTTCCAATTTCCATAAGGGTGTCTCCTGCATTTTCTATGTTTCTTATAGTTTGAGAATTACATCAGGTATTTGATCCATTTAGAGTTAATTTTTTGGTATGGTGGTAGGTAGGGATCCTGTTTCAATCTTCTGCATGTGATCAGCCAGTTTCCCAACACCATTTACTGAATAGGTAGGCTATCTTCTCCCCAGTGGTTGTTTTTGGTGACTTAGTCAAAGATGAATTGGTTGAGAAATTGAGGCTTTGCTTCCAAAATCTCTATCCTGTTCCATTTTCTATATGTGTGTTCTTGTACCAATACGAGGCTGTTTTGATTACTGTAGCCTTATAGTAAAGTTTGAAGTATGGAAGTGTGATATCCCTGCTTTGTTTCTATGCTAAGGATTGTTTTGGCTATTCATGATCATTTATACTTCCATATGAATTTCTGTATTGTCATTTTCAAGTCTGAGAAGAATGATGTTGGTAATTTAATGGGTATTGAGTTGAATCTGTAGATTGCCTTTGGTAGGATGGACATCTTAACAATGTTGATTCTTCCTATCCATGAACATGGAATATTTTTTCATTTGTTTGTGTCTTCTTGGATTAATTTTCAGTGATTTGTAGCTCTAATTGTAAAGCTCTTTCACTTCTCTGGTTAGGAAGATGCCGAGGTATTTCATTTGTGTGTGTGTGTATGTGGTTATTGTGAATGGGATTGTGCTTTTTATTTGATTCTCTGCCTGCTTGTTGTTGGTGTATAAGAGTGCAACTGTTTTCTGCACGTTTATTTTATACCCTGAGACTTTGCCAATGTCCTTTGTCAGTGCAAGAAGGTTTTTGACAAATTCTTTTGGATTTTCGAGGGATAGGACCATATCATCAGCAAAGAGGGATAACTTGACTTCCTCTTTTCCTATTTGGATACCCCTGATTTCCTTATCTTATCTAATTGCCCAGGCTAGGACTTCCAACACAATATTGAATAAGAGGGGTGAGAATGGACAGCCCTGTCTTATTCCAGTTTTCAGGGGAAATGTTTCTAGTTGTTGTCCATTTAGCAATATGTTAGCTGTGGGTTTATCATAGATAGCACTTATTATTTTGAGATATGTTCCTTCTATGCCTAGGTGTTTGAGGGTTTTTATCAAGAAGGGATGCTGGATTTTATCAAAACCTTCTTCTGCATTGAATGAGATAATCTGTGGTTCTTGTTTTTACATCTGTTGATGTATTTAATTACATTTATGATCTTGTGAATGTTGAACCAGGCCTGCATACTGGGGATGAAGCCTACTTGGTCATGGCGGATGATTTTTGAAATGTGTTTTTTAATCTGATTTGCTAGAATCTTGTTAAGAATTTTTGCAGCTATGTTTATAAGGAATATTGGCCTGTAGTTCCCTTTTTTTGTTGGGTCTTTACCCGGTTTGGGTATCAGTGTGATGTTAGCTTTGTAAAATGATTTGGGGAAAATTCCATCTTTCTCAATTGCCTAGAATACTTTCAATAGGATTGTTATCAGCTCTTCCTTGTATGTTTTGTAGAATTCTGCTGGAAAGCCACCCATTCCAGGGCTTTTTTTTTTGTAGGTAGTTTTAATATGACAGAGTCCTGGGTTATTGGTTTATTTAGTGTCTCAATGTCTTCTTGTTTCAGCCTGGGGAGGTTGTGTGATGTCAGAAAGTTCTCCATTTTATTTAGGTTATCAAGTTTGTTTCCATATAGGTGTACATCATAATCTCTCATAACCTTTTGTATTTCTTTGGGGTCAGTTGTGATTTGATCTTTTGTATTTCTGATGTGTTTATTTGGGCTTTTTCTCTCCTTTTCTTGGCCATTCTGGCTAGGGGTCCATCAATCTTGTTAATTCTTTCAAAGAACCAGTTTTTTGCTTTGTTGAAGTTTTCTATGATATTTTTGTCTTCTATGTCCCATATTTGGACTCTTATTTTGATGATTTGGATTCTTCTGCTAAAGTTAGGGCTTTGGTCCTCTACTCTTTCTAGCTCCCTTAGATGATTTGTTCGGTTCTCAACTTGTGATCGTTCCAGTTTCTTGAAGTATACTCTAGAGATATAAATTCCCCTCTTAGAACTCATTTCATGGCATCCCAAAGGTTTTGGTAAAATGTTTCTTCATTTTTATTTGTTTCCAGGAATCTTTAAAAATTTTTTTTTATTTCAGTGTTGATCCAGTAGTTGTTCAATATCATGCTGTTTAGTGTCCATGTCTTTGGGGGCTTTGGGGAAATGTTGTTGGTATTGATATTTATTTTTATTCCACTGTGGTCTGAGCATGTGCATGACAAGATTTCAACCTTATCGAATTTGTTTATGTTTGATTTATGGTCAAGGATGTGATCAATCTTGGAATATGCTTCATGTGGTGATGTATAGAATGTATATTTTGTGATTGTTGGGTGGAATAATCTGTAGGTATCTATTAAGTCTATTTGGTCGAGTTTCAAGTTTAGATTCTGAATTTCCTTGTTGACTTTTTTGTCTCAATGATGCATCTAGGACTGTTAGCAGGGCATTCAAGTCCCCTGCTATAATAGTGTTAGAGTCAATACCTTTTTTTAGTTTACTTAGTAGTTGCTTTATAATGCTTGTGCTCCTGTGTTGGGTGCATATATGCTTAAGATGGATATTTCTTGTTACTGGATTGAAAATTTTATCTTTTTGTAATGTCCTTTTGAAGCTTTTAAAATTTTTGATAGCTTAAATGTTATTTTGTCTGATATTAAGATTGTGACTCCTGCCTTTGTTATAGCTGAACCACAAGAAAAGAAAATCGCCAGCACACTGGGTTCGAATTTTGAGTCCTATAATAGCACACAGTGAAGAATAGGCACATGCCAAGAAAGCTCTCAACAATGAGTGGATTCAGCAAGAAGTTTAGAAAGGCAAAATAGCAAGTGGGCTGCATAGTAGGGGTGAGGGTACAATGAACCAAAAACAAAAGGAACAATCTCTTGGATTGCAGTTAACAAGGCATACAATTATGTAGAACTTGTGGTTAGGGAGTTTTCAGATGGTCTGCAAGAACAGTCAGCATGAACAGCTCAGGGAAACAGGGCTGTGGGTCTGTGGTCATGGGAATGTTACAATAGTCACACGTACACATGGCTGGGGTCATTTGTAGTCTGGCAGACAGCTAAGATGGAGGAGTTTAACAAAATAATTATTTATGTCAAGCAAGCTTTTATAACCATTTTAGATATTTCATTAGATATTTCATTCCCCCCTTTTAGTTGCACATGAGTCAATTCATTGACTCAGGTCATAGGTATGGAATTATAATAGGTTCTTACATGCATAAATTTTACAGTATTGATTTGTTGCTTTACAGAGTTAATAATCCAGTTTAATATACAAGGTTTTATAAGCAAACTGAGGAAGAAGTGGGTAAGTGGGAACCAGGGGTTCCAGTTATTTAGGGTTCCCGGTCACTGCAGTACAGTTGATGGAGCAAGCTGGTGGAGTTACTTTAGTTTCCATGGCTTTCTTCACTCGTGTGTGATGAATCCAGGCCGGTATCCCATTGACTTTGAGTGCTGTTGTAGTGGTGATGATGATAAAGGGTACCTTCCAGGCAGGAGTTAGTACAAGGCATGAAAGACAGCATGGGCAAAATAGCATGAATGCCGGAGTGGACAGTGGCCTCAACCTGCTGAAGGGACTGAAGATACTTTAACAAAGATTGACTAGTAATTTTTTCTAGGATGGGATTCTGCAACTGAGGCAATAGAGGAGGGGGTTTTCCAAACATGATTTCATATGTGGTAAACCCAGCCTTATAGAGGGTGCATCAGGTCCGAAGGAGAGCCAAAGGCAAAAGGCTTACCCATTTTTCATCAGTCTCTATTATTAATTTGGTTAAAGTAAATTTTAAAGCCCGATTCATATGTTTGACCTGTCCAGAGTTTTGTGGTTGGTAAGCACAGTAGTTTCCAGTCAATGTTTAGTGCTTTACTAACCAGCTGTACTGTGGGTGAGGTAAAGGCAGAACTATTATTAGAGCCAATAGAAAGGGGAAGCCCAAACCTAGGAATAATTTTATTTAATAAAAACCTTGTAAGCGTAAGTGTGGTTTCATTTCTTGTGGCAAAGGTTTTTGTCCAACCTGAAAAAGTGTCCATAAAACCCAGCTGGCATTGGTAACCAGCATGAGGGGTTTTTACCTCAGTAAAGTCCATTTTCCATGTTTCTCCAGGGCTTAGTCCCCAGGCCCTGATACCATTTGGTGGTCTTGTTTGGCATTTACTTGTGCACAAGCTGGACACAGTGCAGCAGCTGTGGTAGTGAGGCTTCTTAAGTCTTGAATGTAGTAATACTGGTTTAACATGTCAGTTAATTTAGTACCTCCCAAGTGTGTAGTCCAAGGGTGGCTGCGGCTGGGAGGATGATTTTAGAATCTTTGGTTATTCACCATTCTGAGGGGTTTTTGTGTGCTCCTGCTATGGCAGCTTGTTCCTTTGACTCTTGGGTGTATACAGGCTATTTTGGAAGTGAGGGAACTAGAAAATTTTTAGTTAGCATAATAGCAAGGGGCTCGACTGGGAGTTCTCCTGCTTCACATACTGTCCAATCAGCTAGGTGATTTCCTATCACCTCTGGAGTGTTCGATTTCTGGTGTCTCCTGCAATGTATGATGGCTATTTCTTTGGGAGCCATATAGCCACTAGAAGGGCTAAAATTTTCGTTTGACATCCAGTAGCCAGAGGCTCCCGGAGCAGTGTCTTTACAGCATGGGGAACTTTTAAGACCAAGTTTTTACCAAAAGTCAGCTTGTCTGCCTCTTTAACCAGTATAGCAGTAGTGATGATGACTCAAAGACAGGATGGCCAGCCAGACAAGTAAGCCATAGGTCCAGCTAGACAAGTAAGCCATAGGTCCAGCCTTTTTGACAAGTAAACCATAAATTGTCTCCAGGGTCCTAAGATCTGTTTAAGAATCCCCTTCATGATTACCCACTGTTCATGAATAAACAAATGAAAAAACTTGGTAACATCTGGGAGGGTTAAAGTTGGGGCCTGGGTAAGAGTCATTTTTGACTGCTGGAACACTTGTTCCTCAGTAGCAGTCCAATTTAGGGGCTGATCTTCTTCTGTGGCTGTGTACAAGAACTTGGCAATTTCAGCAAATCCTGGGATTCACAACCGGCAATATCCTGCTGCCTCCAGGAATTCCCATACCTGCTTCTTGGTGATTGGTGTGGGAAGCTGAAGAATGACTTTTTTCCAGGTTGAGGTCAGGGCTCACTTACCTTCTTTTAGCCAATATCCCAGGTATGACAGTTCAGTTGAGCAGAGCTGTGCCTACTTCGCTGACACACGATAGCCCAAGTCTTGGAGCTTTAGTACCTTGTAAACAGGTGTCCAGGTCTACAACTGCAAGTAAGAGGTCATCTACATACTGGAGCAGCGTACATTCAAGGTGTAAGGCACAGAACCCTGACAAATCCTGTTGCAAGTCTTCCCCAAAAAGAATTGGGGAGTTTTTGAAATCCTGTGGTAATGGGGCCCAAATTAGCTGACTGGTGTTTCCCAAGTCAGGATCTGTCCATTTAAAAGCAAAGATGGGTTGACTAACAGGAGGGAAAGGGATAGAGAAGAAGGCATCCTTTAAATCCAGCACAGTATATACCTGTTATTGTGGGAGAAACAGACTGAGCAGAGTGTACGGGCTAGGAACAGTTGGATGGATAGTTTCAACCCGCTTATTAACTTCCCTTAAGTCCTGAACTGGTTGATAGTCAGAAGTTCTTGGTTTTTGAATTGGTAAGAAAGGTGTGTTTCATGCTGACTTACATAGTGTTAAAATATTGGCTGCTAAGAGTCTTTTGATGTGAGGAACAATTCCCTTCTGGGTCCTGTAAACTCATAGGGTATTGGTGGCACTAGTTTCTTGCCAACTTAATGCATGCCGGTTTCTGACCCTTTTGGCCTTTCTGGTTATTAAACTTTTGACTAGGAGGCTTGGAGTCAACTCCTGGGGCCCAGAGGGCTGTTACCAATGTTTTGGCTTATCTTCTTGCAGCTCTGTCAGTTGCCTGTACTGCCTGCTTTTGTTTCTCAGCATCTTGATTGTTAAAAACGTTTTCAGCTACTTCACCACAGCTGAGAAATATTCATTCCTGCAAAGCCCTCAAGCTTCTGTAACTTTTTTCTGGATGTCCAGAGCTTCCTGAGTCACAAATGCCAAATTAATAGCTCAAGCATTCTCAGGAGTTGAGGGGTCAAAAGGGGTATAAGACATTCAAGAATCGCCCCTGGTGACTTCTCGAGACCCTGAATAATCTTGGTAATTTTGGAAAGATTAATAGGTTTTCAGGCTGCTCCCTTCAAACCAGTGAATAGAGTCTGGTGATAAGTTTTTAATTCTCTAGACCTTACCAAAGTGTTAGGGTCCCAATCTGGGCAAGAGAAGGGAAAAAACTCCTCTAATGTTTCCTGCCTTTCTTCCTGTGTGCCTGCAGTTGAGGCTAGAATAGACTTTTTAGTCTTAGCTCTAACATGCTCTGGCTTTTCAAATTATAGAATTAAAAGGAGCTGCTGGCAATCATCTCAGGTGGGATGAGTACACATGATTGATTTTACCATGGAGGTTAAAATTTATGGTTTCTCTGAGAATGTTGGATTTTGGCATGATTTTTCCCCTGAGAGCAGGTAAAACAAGTTTTCCTTGAAGAGTTAGGCAGGGGCCTTTGTACATAGCACCCTGCTGTTTTTAAGTTAGAAACTCTGTCTCCATATAGTGTGGTTTATGGGAAGGGTCCTGAGTTTTAAGAAAACATATTTTTAATCATGGAGGGGGGTTTTGGACTAAATTTAACCATTGGTCAATATAGGGAAACTGATCAGCATGACCAGGGGACCCTGTAACAACCTTTCAAGCAGACTGAGTAACATGAACATTCAAAGACCCTGTAGAGAGTTAACCAACATTAAATGCAAACCAATCTATTTTATAGAGGGTCCAGAACCCACCTATTGAAAGGCAGACACAGTAGTTCCCAGTAAATACTACAGAGGAATTTTTTAACATAGAGTCCAGAGGACTGACAGGTTGTCAATTCTGTGAACCCATAACAAACAACAAACAAACAACAAGCAAACAGTTAAAACACATAGGTAAAACACAATGACAAACAAGGTATGTCAAGACTAAGTCAGAAGAGTTACAGATCCCTGGAACAACCTCAGGGGAGAAAACCAGAGGACTCTATTCAGCCAATGTCTTGGCCTAATGAATAGGGTCCAAAGGCCAAACTTGTCAGGCCATGACACCCTTAAACAGAATTGTGGCCACAAACAGAAAACAACAGATTCTTACTGGTAAACAGAACAAATTCTTACCTCCTAGGAGAACACAGATAGACAAAGGACTCTTTTTGAGGTAGGGGGAAATAAGTGGCCATTCTTTCTCCCTCTGAGCCAGATGAGAGGTTATAGAACCCTGGAATTATTCAGATGGGGCTTCCCCTGTAACTTCTCCATCAAGCCAGGAGAGCTGGAGTGAGGTCACCTCCTGAGGTTTGTGACATCTTGCTGGGGCCTCCAAATGTTATAGCTGAACTATGAGAAAGGAAAACTGCCAACACACCAGGTTCAAATTTTGAGTCCTTTGGTAGCATGTGGTCAAGAGTAGGCTCAGACTAAGAAAGGTCTCGACACTGAGTGGAATTACCAAGACACTTATAAAAGCAAAATCCACAAGTGGGCTACATTAGTAGGGGGTGGGGGAACAAGGAACTAAAAACAAAAGGAACAATCTCTGGATTTCAGTTAACAAGGCAGACAATTACATGGAACTTGTGGTTAGGGAGGTTTCAAATGGTCTACAAGAACAGTCAGTGTGAACAGCTCAGGGGAACAAGGCTGTGGGTCTGTGGTCATAGGAACATTACAATAATCACACGTACACATGGGGGGTCATGTCTGGCAGCTAAGTGGAGGATTTTAACAAAATGGAGTTATTTATGTCAAGCAAGCTATTATAGCCATTTTATATATTTCATCTTCTTTTGTGATCCATTTGCCTGGAAACTCATTTTCCATGTTTTAACTTTGAGTCTGTGTGTGTCCCTTGTCGTGAGATGAGTTTGCTGGATGCAGCAAATAATTGGATCATGGTTTCTTATCCAGTTTGCCATTCTGTGTCTTTTCAGTGGTACATTTAGTCCATCCACATACAGGCTGATTATTGAAATGTGGTCATTTATCCCTGTCATGAGGTTCTTACGAAATTTTTTTCTTCATTTGCTTGTTTTCTTTTGGCTTTGGGATTGATGTATATGTTTATTTTCAAGTTTGTTATTGTGCTGTATTCTCTGTTGATTCTGTGCTCAGCTGTTCTCTTGGGAAGTGTGTAGTCATTCTTTTTTTCTTTCTTTTGTGCTTAATACTTTTTAAAATGCCTCCTGTAGAGCTAGTCTGAAAGCTGCGTAATCTCTTAGGGATTGGATGTCTGGGAGGGATTTCTCCATCACTGATGAAGCTGAGCTTGTCTGGGTAGGAAATTATTGATTGAAATTGTTTATCTCCTACCTAGGGCAATTAGACAAGAGACAGAAATCAGGGGTATCCAAATAGGAAAATAAGAAGTCAAGTTATCCTCTTTGCTGATGATATGATCCTATACCTTGAAAATCCAAGAGAATCTGTCAAAAACCTGCATGCACTGAAAAGGACTATGGAAAAGTTTCAGGGTACAAAATAAGTGTGCAAAAGGTAGATGCAATCCTATTCACCAACACAAGCAGGCAGAGAGCCAAATTAAAAGCACAACTCCATTCACAATAGCCACAAAAAAGTGAAACTCCTTGGCATCTTCCTAACCAGAGAAGTGAAAGACCTTTACAATGAGAACTACAAAACAGTGCTCAAAGAAATCCAAGAAGACACAAACAAATGGAAAAATATTCCATGCTCATGGATAGGAAGCATCAACATTGTTAAGATGTCCATTTTATAGTGTACCAAATACAATGTACAGATTCAATGCAATACCCATTAAGTTACCAATATCATTCTTCTCAGACCTGGAAATGATAATACAAAAATTCATATGGAAACACAAATTACCATGAATAGCCAAAACAAATCTTAGCAAAAGAAACAAAGCAGGAGGTTTCACACTTTCATACTTCAAAGTTTACTATAAGGCTACAGTAATCAAAACAGCCTGGTATTGGTACAAGAACAGGCATATAGACCAATGGAACATGTTAAAGAATCCAGAAGTGAAGCCTCAATTCCTCAACCAACTCATCTTTGACAAAGCCTCCAACAACAACCACTGGGAAGAGGAGAACCTATTCAGTAAATGGTGTTGGGAAAACTGACTGATCACATGCCAAAGATTGAAACAGGAACCCAACGTATCACCATACACAAAAATCAACTCTAAATGGATCAAAGGCCTACATGTAAAACCTCAAACTATAAGAATATTAGAAATACAAGAGACACCCTTATGGAAACTGAAACTGGCAACCAGTTCCTATTCAGAACCCTAAATTCCCACACCTTAAGAAATAAAATAGACAATTGAGCTCTCATAAAACTAACAAGCTTCTACAAAGCAAAGAAACCATCAAGAGAGCAGGAAGACAGCCCACGGAATGGGAAAAAAATATTTGCCAACCGTATATCTAACAAGGGCCTAACATCTAGGATCTGCAAGGAATTCAAACACACCAAAAGGAAAAAAATAAACAGCCCCATTAAAAAGTGGGTAAAAGACATTAATAGATACTTCTCAAAAAAAGATATATGGGCAGCCAATAGACACATGAAAAGAAGTTCAGTCTCACTCATCATCAGAGAAATGCAAATCAAAACCACATTGAGATATCACCTAAACCTAGTAAGAATGGCCATCATTAATAAAATAAACAACAACAGATGCTGATGAGGATGCAGAGAAAGGAATGCTTTTACACTGCGATTTCTGAAAGATTTCTGAAAGAACTAGAAATTGACCTTCCATCTGACCCAGCAATCCCCGTATTGGGAACATACCCAGAGGAACTCAAATCATTCTACAAAAAAGATACCTGCACATGTACATTTGTTGCAGCTCTATTCACAATAACAAAAACTTGGACCCAACCGTGTTGTCTGTTGAAGCTGGACTGGACAAAAAAAATGTGGTACATATACACAATGGAATATTATGCAGACATAAATAAGGACAAACATATTGACTTTGCAGCAACTTTGATGGATTTAGAGTCTGTCATATTCAGTGATCTATCACAGAAACAAAGAACACAGTACCATATGTTCTCACTAATAAGTGAACCTTGAACAATTATAATACTGTAAGAAAGGGTTTGGCCGGGCTCGGTGGCTCAGCCTGTAATCCTGCACCTTTGGGAGGCTGAGGTGAGTGGATTGCCTGAGCCCGCAGGTTCGAGACCCGCCTGGGCAGCAAGACTTCAGCTCTACAATAAATCAAAATATCAGCCAAGCGTGGTAGCACGTGCCTGTAATTCTGGCTACTCAGAAGGCTGAGGTGGAAGGATCACCGGAACCCAGCAGGTCGAGGCTGCAGTGGCTTGGAGCGGCCACTGCACTCCAGTATGGGCAACAGAGTGAGACTCCAACTCAAAAAAAAAAAAAAGAAAAAAGGGTTTGGCAGTAGTGGGAAACTGCAAGGGGAGGGAGGATGGGTTTGGCAGTTGAGGGAAACTGTTAGGGGAGGATGGGGCATACCTCATCAACAAGAGTAACTTCATAATCAATGTTTGTATACCTAACCCTGAATTTTACCCATCTTTAAAATTTAAAAAGTATTATTAAAAAAAGAAATTGTTTATCTTTGAGGACATTGAATATTGGACTCCAGTTCCTTCTTGCTTGTGTTTTTGCCAGTAGGTCAGCTGCTATTCTGATTGGTTTTCCCCAGTAAGTAGTATGACCTTTCTCTCTTGCTGCCTTTAGAATTTTTCATTTTGTTCCTACTTTGTGTAGTTGAGTTACTATGTGTCTAGGTGTTGGTCTTCTCATTCGATCTCTTGTGGGGGTTCTCTGTATCTCTTGTGTTTTGCTGGTCATATCTCTGGTGAGATGGGGAAAATTTTTTTGGATTACCTCCTGGAATACTTACCCCAAGGTTTTCTCCATTTCCCTTTCTTCTCCTGGGATACCAGTCAGGCATGGCCTCTTGATATAATCACACATCTCTAATAGGCTTTGTTCTTTCTTTCTGAGTTTTCTTTCTGTTTTTTACAGATTGGGTCAATTCCATATTCTGGTCTTCAAGTTCTGAGATTTTTTTCAGCTAGATTAATTCTTTTTTCCATGTTTGTCATCTTGTTATTTATTTCCTGGATGAAATTTTTTATTACCAAAATCTCTGTTATAAGTACTTTCAGAGTTGCATCTTATCTTTCTTGAGTCTTATGCACTTTTTCTTCCCATTCCCTAATCTCTGTTGTATCCTGGGGCCAGTCACTGGTGACTCCCATTGTTTGGGCTTGAGTTCTTATTTTTCAGGAGTTTTCTTTTTGTTACACTTGAAATTACCTGTAGTCTTCCACTGGTTTTTTTCTCATTTGTGACCAATGTCTTTCTTTTCTCTTTAGTTCCATTATTCAGTGTCAGTGGGAGAGACTTCCCCTTCGGATGTTTTCTCAGCCCTCTGTTCTTCTATGATCTGGGCTCTGGATTTGTTCACTGATCTCTTTGGAGTTTTTCCTCATCCTTTTTGGTCACATCATTTGTCCCATTACTGGATCAGGGTAGGGTGTGGGGCACCTGGAACTCAGCATTCATCTAGTCCCTTCAACATATATGCTTCCAGGATATTCCCTCTGGATAATGATCAACCCCTGAGTAGTTGATCCACTAGTCACAGAGATTGGGTCTGTTGCTCTTTGGTGAGCAAGTCAGAGCAATTTCCTGCCCCACCTTCAAGATGGTGGTGGGGTGCCCCTCTTGTCCTTTCTGGTGGTACTCTGCCTCTGAGCTCCCTCTGCAGTCCCTGCTGCCAGTTTCCAGCCAGGTGCTGAAGTGGTGATGCAAAGCCTGGAGCCAGCACTCTTTCCCCGCCACTTCTTTGCAGGAAAATTTTTGTCCATTAAGAAAAAATGGCACTCAGCTTCTGTGACCTGGGAAGTGCCAGGGACCAAGCAGAGAAGCTGCAGCACCAGCTGCTGCACCAGAAGGACCCTGACCACTTGCTTACAAGTCCCCACTTAGTCAGTGTCTCCTAGCATTTTCTTCCCTGGAAGGATTTTGTTGATTTTTTTAAAAATGGCACTCAGCTTCTGCATCCCAGAATCACTAGAGTCCAAGCTGAGCAGCTGCAGCACCAGCCACTGCACCAGGAGAGCCCTGGTCACTTGCTCCCTAGACCTCACTCATTCAGCCACTCCCATGCTCACTTACTCACCAGCACGCACACAAAAATTTTCCATACATTCACTCGCTCACACCAGGACTCACATAATTTGACTGGCTTGGCCATCATTTTCAAGAATTTAATCTTACCATTCTGGAATCTCCTATGTTAGACTCAAAGAGAAAGCCAGCAGGCAGCTTACTTTATTCAACTTTTAAAAAATAGCTTTCAAATCAAAAGTAAAATTCAGTGATGTACTATCTGTATGACCATGGGTAACTTAGTTTCCTCACTGTCTTCTTCTATAAAATAAAGGGTGGTTATAAAGATTACATGAAACAAGTTAAGTATCTGGAGTCTGATACATAGTCATGCCAATAAATAATAGCTATTATTGTTAATATGCTCATTAAAACATATATAATAAGTATATATAATAAGTATATTTATTTGATCTATGAGGGATAAGGCACATCTATAGGGAATAAAGTCAATATTCCAAATAAACATCCAGAACTTCAAGGCTCTGTGGTGATTCTATATTAATTACAAAATAACACATTTTTTATAAAGATCATCTCTAATATAACCTTTTCACTCATTTCTATTTGACTACTGACATTAGTATTAGATTATGTCAGCAATGCCAATAAACAACAAGAAAATTGAAAACTAAATAAATCTTAAGTAGTTTTCCACAATTATCACCAGTTCCCTCATGCAGTTGTTTCACACATTTGTTCAACATTTGTTTGTTGAACTTATAGGAAGTTCCTACCTCAGGGTCTTTTCTTCCTTATTGACCCTGTTATTTCTTTACTATTTTCTACTCAGCTTAAACTTTATAATCCATCATTTAAACCTCTATTTATCAATTTCTACAAGTCTTATTCTCCAATTTCCTTCTGAGAGAGTAATAGCTAAAAAAGTTCTGTGCTCAGAAAAATCGAACTATCCATCTTTGCCAATTCTATACCAGGACTGCTTGGTGCCATGATGCATCACATATTTGTGCAACCATCTGTTTTTATAAACCTAATATTTCAACCTTTATTGAGCCTTCAACCATGCCTGACCATCGTTTATAGGCAGAGATTCTCAATCTTGGAATTTTTAAATGCTCTGGGGAGCATTTTGATTGAGGCACAACCTAAGATTTTGTTTTACCTAAGATTCTATCTTTCTGAAAGATAGAATCTATCAGAAAAAGATTCTCTTATTTTCCTTTTTTGCCACCAAAATTTTAGACAAACCTCCTCCTATCTATCATTAGTCTCTTCACTCCATTTCTGGCTCTGTCCCTTCCCACATTCTCTGTTATTTCACTTCATTAATAACTCCCATCACTTCCCTGAATCTGCTTTGTTTTCATGGTTACTTAGCCTACTCCACTGTCACTCTTTCTAAGGGAAACCCTTACTTCTCTCCACATCTGTTTCCAATTCCCATCTGATATTTTCTACCTGTTCAGAACCAAACAGCTTAAAACTATCATGCATCCTGGCTGTCTCCTCCTCCTCACTTTGTTGTCAGTCCTATACATATCATCTATTTATTCCTTAAAACTAAAAACAAACAAACAAACAAAAAAAACCCTCATCATTATGAAGTCTAGCATACATTTATCAATGTTTAACTTTATTAAACTCTCAGCAATATCTACACTGCTGACTTCTTACCCAAATTTCCTGGAAATCTTTCATCTCTCCTTGGTGTTTATGACTCCATGCTTTCTAAGGTTTTTTCCTTTAGCTCTATGGTTCATTTACATGCTGGTGTTTCTAAGGCTTTTGTCATTGGAAGCCTCTAATTCTCATGTCATATGTTTATTGACTTCTGTGTCTTTAATTTTATATTATATGCTAATTATTTCTCTATTTTGAAACCCACAAACACATGTAGTTAGGAATTATTGCTAACTTTAATTTTTATCTCAGTTTCTAGTCTGTAGACTAATAGAGGAAAACTTTAGTTCTTTTAACGGTAACCCAAAATGATGCTACATATCTGGGGTCATAGTCAATGCTAAAGCATTAGTGTTGGAATGGGGAGCTAAGTAATCCATTTCATACCAACCAAGAACCTCAAAAATTTCTGAGAAGATCTCCCCCAGCTTAGCCTACATTGCATGATCAGGGTCTATACCTTTATCATCTGCTCTTTCAATTACACATAGGACACAGATAATCTACTTTCTGCTTGCACAGCATGAATTTTCCCTAGAGCACCCCCTTCTACCTCCCTACCACCACTGCTTCCCTCTTAGTCTCTCTCTCTCTCTCTCTCTCTGTCTTTCTCTCTCTCTCTCCCCCTGCCCTACATTTTTCTCTGCCACCTTCAATTGCATCTCTTATCTACTGACTTTTCACATTCCTCTAGGAAGACTTTCTGACCCCACCTAAGTGTTTCTGTAAACTAAATCACTATATTATTGCTAATCTTAATACAACTAAGAAAATGCACCTCAAGAATAAACTTTGAGTCTAAATTTAATAAAACCATACATCAAATTAGCTGATAATATATGTAAAGAACTTATCACAGTGATAAGTACATAAGGGACACAATATTTTATAACCATTCATAGTTCATTTAAAAATAATTTATGATACCATATTAAAAATAAATGATTGAAACAAATATTAAAATATGAAGTCCAAATAATGGGTATTGTAATTTAATATTTGTTATAAGGATTTCATGCCTATCCAATTCTAAAAGTATTTGAGGCTACAAAAATAATTTCAAATAATCACCATCCAGCTTAAGACAGAGAATGTTTTTTGTTTTTTTTGTTTTGTTTTGTTTTGTTTGAGTTGGAGTCTCACTCTGTCGCCCAGACTGGAGTGCAGTAGCCACTCCCGGCCACCACAGCCTTGACCTGCTGGGCTCCGGCGATCCTTCCGCCTCAGCCTTCCGAGTAGCCAGAATTACAGGCGCGCAAAACCACGCCCGGCTGATTTTTTGATTTATTGTAGAGATGAGGTCTCGCTGCCCAGGCGGGTCTCGAACCCGCGAGCTCAGGCAATCCACTCACCTCAGCCTCCCAAAGGCGCGGGGTTACCGGCTGAGCCACTGAGCCCGGCTCTAGAGAATGTTTTCTAAGAACACTGAATCTCTGCCGTGTGCACTCAAAAACTGTATTCCCCTCCCTTCCTCACAGAGGTATCTATGACTCCAGATATTTTAACAAATGAATGCATGCGTTTTCAAGTGATATACTTTAAACCTTCAAAAATTGTATCATGCTGTGTAAACTTTCCGAGTTAGTTTTTTATTTATGCTTATGAGATTCATACCTTTGGAAGCTTAATAATGATGGAATTTTTATTATTTATATGAGGGAACCCTCCAAAAAACTGAATTATCTTTTAAAGGTGGGCACCTTGTAATACAGGCTTCCCCTAGGTAAGTGTTCTAGTAACCCATTGGCATCAGTGTTCCAGCTAGCATTTTTGTGAAGCTTCCGTGAATATTTTTCTTTCTTAGAGTCTTTCAACACATTTGCCCATTTCATGATGGGTGATTAAGAAGTGCACCTGTTCACACTGTGCTGAGTGTTTAGCAGTTTTTGACCAAAAAACGACCTGGCCCTGTGTCCCACACTCCCTATTCACTAGATCTTGCCCTGAGCGACATTTTTGTTTGTTTCCCCAGATGAAAAAAAGTCCTCAAAGGTAAACGTTCTGCCAATGTGAAAGATGTGAAACAAAGAAAAAAATGGCAGAGGCACTAAAAGGTACTCTCTTGAGCAGTGGAAAAACTATCTCGATAGCTGTATTTCATCAAACGGAGAGTACTCTAAAGGTGACCAAAGTGTAAGTATGTAAGAATAAATACACAGTTATTTATAAATAAATTCTGATTTTTTTGGTGATTTCCTGCACATTCATGAATAAGGTAGCTCGGTATTTTTCTACACTATTCCTTGTCTGGTTTGAGTACTAAGGTTTATAATATGCACCGTCCTCCTATTTGAGGGTTTTATGCCTGTAGATTCAACCAAATACAGATCAAAACTGTTTTTAATTTTTTTTAATATTTTATTTTATTGCAGTATCTCTGTATTGAACATGTACAGACTTTTTAATGAGACTATCCCCTAAACAATACAATATAAAAATTATTTACATAGATTTACCTGTATAAGTTATTGTAAATCATATTGTGATATAGTAAGTATATGGGAGAATGTGCATAAGCTGTATGGAAATACTATGTCATTTTATATCAGAGACTTCAGCATCCACGGATCTTGGTATCTGCAGGAGGTCCTGGAACCAATCCCTCATAGATAGCAAGGGACTACTGTATATACAATATTCATTTTTAATATAAATATATAACATTAAATATAACATACGTTTATAATTATATGTGGTTATATAAAATGAGGTGAAAAAGTGTTTTGTCATTTTATTTTTTCTAGAAAAATGTGGTGGGTTTTTTTTGGTGAGAAAATTTTAAAATACCAATTTAATTCCTGTACTAGTTAGGTTTATTTGATATTCTCATTCTTCTTGAGATACTTTTGGTTTGTTATATTTTTCTAGTAACTTTATCCGTTTAATTAAGACTTCATATTTGTTCTCATTCACATTGTTCATCTTATTTTTTTCATAATGTTTCCAACTATAAAATAAGATGCCTGTGTCTTTGTTCAGATAACTCTAATCTTTATTTACTTGAGAATTTTCCTTATGCGATTTCACTCTACCAAAAGTACCTATGCCCCTTAAAGAGACAGAACACTCTCCCACTAAAACAATGTTCAATTCTCAAGGCCAAAGACATCTCTCTCTCTCACTCTTCTCATTGTGAGTTGGAAGGAAGGTGATGGAATGTCGTTGGAGAATCTGGCCAATAATCGGTGAGGACAGCTGGAAGGTGGTTTTTTCCAACTATATGAATGATATTCTCAAGTTTAGGCCTTAGTTAGATCATGAGTAATAGTAAAATTTATATTACACATAGTTGATTTCCTCAACTATTACAAGGGGCATGTAATACATCCATATTATCAGGTTTTAGCCTTTCCAATTCATCAAAGCACAAATTTGTTCTTTCTACAAGAAAGTTTTTTACATACCTTTGATTAAAAAAATAAATACTTGCAGTTTCTCTACACTGCACCTTGGTAAAATCCAAACTCCCCAAGATGCAATTTTAGTCTTCCACAGACTAATCCCAATTTACCTTCTTTGTCTGATCGCTCAGCATACCCTCCCAAATCATAATTGTTCTACTTTCCCAAGCTACTCGCAAAACTATTACTTCCCATGTTAATATTTTTCTAAAACTGTGTGCTAAAGTGTCCTTGCTGTCTTTTGTCCCCTAAAACTCACCTGTTAAAAATGTTCACTTCTTTCAAAAACAGACCCTAATTCTACCTTCAACATGAATATTACTCATCCCTAGGGTAATTAATTAATGTTTCATATGAATCTTCCTCCTAACAATTAGGTTGTGTCTCTTATATCAATGTTTGCAAGTAACGTTTACTTAACAGAATAATAAAATTTGTCTTTCAATAGATTTTGATATCACTGAGGTAGGAATTTTGCCATATTCACCTTTAATTTCTCATGAAGAATTATAGAATTTGCTCAATATAGCAAATATTGAACATAATATTCAAGAAATTAGATTGAAAACTAGAAATGGTGAATAGAGAAGGACTGTGAGAAAGTCACTGACATTAAAGAGACAGTACTAATTCATTATTTGCTTTGTTAGGTGAAAACAGTGGTCATAAACTTTTGGGAAAAAAATTAAAACATTAAGATTATGGGAATATTTCTGATGGCATGTTAAGGATCATTCCAACATGCTTAGAAGAGTTTCCTATTTCCTAAGGGCATTGCTGTAAGCTGAGAGTGGATTATCTTCTCTCCAGAGATAGGGAAGGAAACTCAGGCATATTTTGTAGCCGCATGCGTTTCTCCCTTCTGACTTGGTGATAGTGTGAATTTGAATGAAGGCTGAAGAGGTGGTAGGTGACAAGTACAGGCTAATCCTGCCTCTCGATAACATCTCTGATCTTTCAGATTCGGAAATATGAGTTCTTTTCACCCTCAAAATGACCTCCTGTTTGACTCATTTATGTTATGTTGGACCTACTCCCACTAATATGTATTAAACTTTCTTCATTCACTGAGCACATCACCTAAAGTAAACTCTCAATAAAGGCTAGAGGAATGAAATATTGGTTGAATAAATTTATATTTGTTATTTACATTCTCTCGTCATTATTTTACTTAGTGATTTAAAATTATATATATTTTTTAAACTTTAAACTTCAGTCATTTATTTTTTTCCTGATTGGTTTTTAGCATTAAGTACCTCCTGTGTTTTAGTGTGTGATGATTTCTTTGACATACATAAAACACATTTGATGACAGAGAGATGATAAAAAAGGGAAAATAGGAAGTATGGAAGGAAGGAAGAAAAAAACAAACAAATAACAAAAATGTAAGGGGGATTCAAACATAATTATATCTGATGAACTGGTATGATTAGTTCAACAGAAATCTGTTTTTGTAAGAACTTATGAACACCCCAAGAGAGAACCCATCCTGAGAGGTGAAAAACAAACAAAAACCAGTCAGGCGT
Source organism: Cephalopachus bancanus (assembly GCA_027257055.1). Taxonomy (NCBI): domain Eukaryota; kingdom Metazoa; phylum Chordata; class Mammalia; order Primates; family Tarsiidae; genus Cephalopachus; species Cephalopachus bancanus. Next base: position 11,328,183 of record JAPVLO010000093.1, read on the forward strand.
GGTGACTATGACCCAATAAAAAAGCATCAAGGTGAGAGTAGAGGAACAAGGCATGATTTCTGTAACCTAGCTTTGTCATATAGTCCAGATCTCTAAGATTATAGCTGAGTTCCATAAAAGCAAAAAAAACTGCAAGTAAACATTGAAGTAATATCTTAACAAAGAATACTATGCAATATTGGAAGTAAAAATATAGCTGTTTTGTTACCCTTCAGATGGTGTAACATAAATCATCACATTTTACCTTATCATAGACCATGGGGTACCTTTAGCATCATGAAGATCCTATAAAGCAATGACAGTGAGTAAGGAACATGGGAAGCATCCACCAGATGGCACTACATCAGCAAATGGGCAGTAGTGCTCAAGGGATTGGAAAGGAACCTAGTAAATTCTGGTGAAAGACATTAGCACTCATCAGAGTCCTTGGAAATTGTACTCTGGAATTAATTTCAGTGGCCAGAAAAAAAGTTAATTTCACAAGTAATGCCAACTTGAATTTGAATCGTTCATCAGTAAATTTGATTCACCCCAATGGGATTTCCAGAAGTACTTGAAGGGTACTTAATATAAAGTCCTAAGTGAAGAAATGAAAACTTCCATATGAACTATGAACCGCTAAGACCCCATCTGTACCCAAAAGCAGATGATGTCACAGGAAATTCCAGTTACCTACCACCACCCCTCTAAGAGCAAAGTTGCTAAAGTTTGAATTCTGGTGATGTCCTTCTGTCACTTGATAAGCACAAAGTTAGAAATATCAGTGGATCAAATAAAAATTATCAGAAATAACAAAGCTTAGATCATTGTCTAGAAAATCTTTATTTTAGAATCACCGTATATTTTAAAACTGTGACTTGATGCTGTAAGATGTAAATGTTTTTTAAAAAAGCCAAATTTAATATTTTTTGCAAGAAATAAGTTGCTCTTCTGGTTCATTTTGTTTTTGTTAATAATTTTAAATCTTTACAATCATTAGAGTTACATTTATTTTTTATGCCTAATAGTTTATGCCCTCTTTTTTCTTGGCCCATTTTGTTTATGGTTTGTATATTTTACCAAAGTTTAAAAAATATTTTTAACATTATATATTTCATTTTTGTTTATATCACATTAATTTTTGTTGCTATCTTCATTATGTCCTTGTTTCTACTTTTTAAAAAGTTTTATTCTATCGGCTTTTTTCCTAAGTTCTTGATTAACATAAAACTCATTAATGTAAGCTTCTATTTTAAGGACTTACTGCTATGCATTTCCTTCAAAATATTGTTTAACTCTAGTTCACAAATGGTGGTGTGTTTGTTTTGTATTCTAGTGGCCATAGAGGTGAAATATTCAGATCATCTTCAAAATCATATGCTGTGGGGATATAGTTGACTGATAACCTTGAGCTGCTGCACATTCTGGCCCACCGTGTCATTCACCAAGGCCACACTTTCTCAGACTTCTCTTGGCAGTGATTGAGCTCAGCAAGAGTATCAAAGTAGGACCATTTTGGATAGATGTGAGATTCCATTAGAACTGTCTTAAACTGGGACTGCCCATCAGCTTGGCTGAGGCTTTTTCAGAACTGCACAACTGCATGAAGCTCTTCCATCCCAATTCTTCTATTTTTTTTTCTCCTTTCACAGGTGTCAGTTCCGTATCATAGTCTGAAGGTTCCCATGGCCTACTCCTGTTCTAGTTCCCTCTCTTTATTCTGCAAAGGCATTTCCCAAATAAATCTCTTGAATATCTAATTCTGCACTGGTGTCCTCTCAGAAGTCTTGAACTGATAAACTGACATGAATATTTTTAATATTTTTCAGTTCTAAGTGTTTTCAAATTTCTGTTACAATTTCTTTTTTGACTCATGTGGTATTTATAAGCAAAGTTTCTTTTGCTCAATGTTCAAGAGATCTTTTAACTTAATGTAATTATCTTGTGTCCATAGAATGTGTCCTTTGAAATCTACATATTTTTAATGGTGCTTGAAGAGCAATGAGTATACTATAATTCTTGAGTACAGAATTCTTTATTAGCTCACCAGAAAAGCTTGATGACTGTATTGTTCAGATCAAATGTTATCACATAATATGAGAAATATTTAAATCTCCCATTAATAGAGTGGGTCTTTACATTTCTCCTTATACTTCTGTTATTTTGTCTTATATATTTGAAGCTATTTCATCAGGTGTATACAGGTGTAAAGTTTTTATATTTTCCCAGTGAATTGAATTTTTATCATTATCCAGTAATTGCCTTCATCCATAATATTGCTTTTGACCTAAAAGTCTGAAACTGGTAATTCTATATCAGACTTTTTAAGGCTAATATTTGCCTGATATGTAATCTTCTCATATCGAATTTTGAAATATATGCTTACACCTACGTTTTAGGTGAGTCTTTGGAAAACAGCTATTGATGGGTCTTGGAATGTTATGCAATCTGGAAATATCAGTATTTAATTGGTGAATTTAATGATTTAGCTTATTTATACTTATCATGATTTCTGATACAATTGTATTTTTCTACTTTCTTATTTCATGTTTTCTATCCTATCATTTTATGCTACCTTCTTCTCATTTCTTTTTTCTTTTGTATTGATTGTATCATTATATTTTAATTTTATTAAAATTAGTAGTAATATGTTATTGGTGGTTGTTTTGGATAATTTATCTTATAGTCTTATTTTCTCTCTTGTCAAATAATGTAAGAACCTTAGAATACATTATTTCTCTCTTGCTTTCTTGTTAATTTCAACCTCACACATTGGACATTATCACTATTTTTTCATAGAATATTTGTCTATACTTTTGACATACTTACCAAAACCTTTGCTTTCTGTTATTTCTTGTACTTAAGATCTTCTAGAAGCATTTTCTTATTACATACATCCTATAGAAGTTCTTTTAATAAGAGTAAATTTTTAAAAAATTATCTGTTATTACCCAAAAATACCTTTTCATTGTTCACATTCTCTAAACATTTTTTTCTAGCTTTAAACTTATTATGGACGGGAGTCTTGGGAATTTCTTTTATTTTCCTGTGAGTTCATTGATACATTTTAAAGTATGTTAACTTCCAGTATGAAATTATCTGAAATGAAAAACTTCTAGAAAAATCTATCTGCTATTATTCTAAAAACAAGAGTTTATCTCAATTATTTTAACTATAAACATAATTAAGATTATCAATGTTTGATATGTAGATTGATGGATCTACACTCATTTTATTAGTTCTAAGGTGACAAAACATTTATAGAACATGAAGTTCTGAGGAAAGGGAAGATTTGCTTGCCTTGGAAAGGGTTGGTAGAGATGCTTCCATGCTTGCACTTATTGTTTAACATATTGATATACAGTTAACATATTTCAATTAACTCTATGGAAAATGGCTTAAGAAATATCAGAATTAATCTGTACTATAGACCAAATGGACACCATAGACATTTACAGAACATTTCCTCTAACAGTTGCAGAATACATGTTCTTTTCACCAGCACATGGAACATTCTCAAAGATAAACCATATTAATATATTCAAAACAAATTTATATGTCACAAAACAAATTTGAAAAAAATGGAAATCATTTTTTATCTAGTTCCAATAAAACATACTTCATAAAAAGAATCATCGCTTTCAAAAGATTCCTGTAACAAAATCACCGATTAAAAAATACACTAACAATACAAGCACAGAAACAATCAAAAGTAGCAGAGTTGACAGTACTATTTCTAGCACGAGGGCTTTGTTGGCCACTGTACAAAGTAAAAATAATGACACTTTAATCAGATCTGATTAAAAAGCTAGTCAAAACTTTAAAATTATCAAGAAGATAATTTTCTATAAAAAGTTAAACTATCATTATTGAATATGAAATTGGCTTTATTGATTACTATAACTTTAAATAATAAACTAATAATAGATAAGGAACCATAATCAATCATATATTTTAAAAATAAGATTTCTTTTAAGGAATAGAAAAAGATATTCCACATGAATGGAAATCATAAAATAGTAGTAGTAGCTATACTTATATCATATAAAATAGATTTTACAACAAAAACTTTGAAAAGAGAGAAAGGATGTCATTATATGGTGACAAAGAGGATATAACAATTTTAAATATAAATGCACTCAATGGTGTAACACAGATATTAAAGCTAAAGAAATAGATCCAAGTACAATAATTATTGGGAACTTCAACACCCCACTTTCAGCACTGGACAGATCATCTAGACAGAAAATGGCTTAAGAAATATCAGAATTAATCTGTACTATAGACCAAATGGACACCATAGACATTTACAGAACATTTCCTCTAACAGTTGCAGAATACATGTTCTTTTCACCAGCACATGGAACATTCTCAAAGATAAACCATATTAATATATTCAAAACAAATTTATATGTCACAAAACAAATTTGAAAAAAATGGAAATCATATCTAGTGTCTTTTCTGACCACAGTGCAATATAACTAGAAGTCAATAGCAAGAGGAACTTTGAAAACTATACAAAATGTGAAAATTAAACAATATACTCCTAAATGACCTTTGGGTCAATGAAGAGATTTCTAAGAAGGAAATTTAAAAAATTTTTGAAAAATGAAAATGAAATCACAACATACCAAAACAGCAAAAGTATTACTAGATAGAAAGTTTCTAGCAATAAACACCATCATAAAATTTCAAATATAAAACTTCATGATGCATTTTAATAAACTAGAAAAGCAACAGCAAACCAAACCCAAAATTAGTAGAAGAAAGAAATAACAAATATCAGAGTAGAAATAAATGAATTTGAAACAAAAAGATACAAAAGAACAATTAAATGAAAAATAAGTTTTTTTTGAAAAGGTAGACAAAATCCACAAACCTTATGTCAAACTAGGAAAAAAAGCACACCCAAATAAATAAAATTGGAGACAAAAAGGAGACATTGTAACTGACACCACATAAATTGTAATAATAATTAGACATTATGAACACCTACAAGCCAATAAACATAGAAGAAATGAATACATTCCTAGATAGATACAACCTACCAACAGTGAATCATGAAAAATTAGAAAACCTGAATAACTCAGATAAAAATACAAAGAGATACAAGGAGAAATGAAAAGTCTCACATCAAAGAAAAGCCCATGACCTGATGTCCTCACTTCTGAATTCCATTGAACATTTAAAGAAGATCTAATACCCATGCTACTTGTAGTATTTTTAAGAATTTATAAGTAGGAAATGCTTCCAAATTCATTATGCAAGCCAATATTAACCTAATACCAAAACCAGACAAAGTCACAATGACACAAGCAAACAACCAAAAGACAAAAGCAAAAAACACTACAGGCCAATATCTCTGATGAGATGCAAAGATCCTCAATAAAATAGTAGCAAACCCATTCAATAATACATTAAAATGATAATTCATCATAATTAAGTAGGATTCATTCCAGGGCAGCAGGAATGTTTCATCATCTGCAAACAAACAAATGTCATATATCACATCAACAGAATGAAGAGCAAAACATATGGTCATTGCAATAAATGACCCAAAAAAGCATTTGATAAAATTCAAATTCCTTCATGATAAAAACTCTCAACAAACTGAGTATAGAAGAAACATGCATCAACACAATAAAGGCTACATATAACAGACACATAGCTCATATCATATTAACCAGGCAAAAACTGAAAGCCTTTCCTTCAAGATCTGGAAAAAGATAAAGATGCCCACGTTTACCATTTTCATTCAACATAGTACTGGAAGTCCTAGCCAGAGCAATTAGACAAGAGAAAAAATAATAATAATAAAAGGCATTCAAATTGGAAAGGAAGAAGTCAAATTATACTTGTTTTCAGACAATACAATCTTATATTTAGGAAAACCTAAAAATTCCACAAAAAATTATTTGAGCTATAAAAGAATTCAGTAAATGTGCAGGATACAAAATGAACATGCAAAAATTAGTAGCATCTCTATATGTCAACAGTGAGTAATCTGAAAAATAAAGCAGCCTCATTTACAACAGCTACCATAAAATTAAATACTTAGGAATAAATTTAGCCAAATCAGTGAAAGAGTTCCACAATGAGAACTGTAAAACATAGATAAAAGAAATTGAAGAGGACACCAGAAAAAAAGGAAATAAAATATATGTCTATGAATTAGAAGAAACGATATTGTTAAAATGTTCACCATTCCCAAAGAAATCTACATATTTAATGTTGTCGCTATCAAAATAACCATGGCATTCTTCATGGGAATAGAAAATATAATCCTATATTTTATATGGAATCAGAAAAAACTCAGAATAACCAAAGTCATCCTAAGTAAAAAGACCAAAACTGAAGGCATCACAGTAACTGACTTCACATTACCTGACATAAAAAACAAACTGGCGTGGTACTGGTATAAAAACAGACACGTAGACCAATAGAACACAATAGAGAACCCAGAAATAAATCCACACATTTGCAATCAACTCATTTTGGACAACAGTTTCTTCAGTAAATGGTGCTATGAAAACTGTTATTCCTATGCAGAAGAATAAAATTAGACCCATATCTCCTAATATATAACAAAAAAAATCAAATAAAATGATTAAAGACATATCTAAGATCTGAAACTATGAAACTGTGACAGGAACATATTGGGGAAATTTTCCAGGACAGAAAGATCTCAAAATCATAGGTAACCAAAGCAAAATAGACGAGTCAAATCACACCAACTTAAAAACTTCTGCACTGCAAAGGAAGCAATTAACAGAGTGAAGAAACAACCCAAAGAATGTAAGAGCATATTTGCAAACTTCCCATCTGACAAGGACTAATAACCAGACTATGTAAGGAGCTCAAATAACTCAATAGGAAAAAACAAATAACCTAATTTTTTTAAATAGGCAAAAGATCTGAATAGAATTTTCTCAAAAGAATACCATATGTTCTCACTCATAAGTGGAACTTGAACAATTATAATGCTATAAGAAAGGGATTGACAGTAGTGGAAAACTGTCAGGGGACTGGGGGTGGGATTGGCTGTTGAGGGAAACTGCTATCGGAGGGAGGGGCACATCTCATTAACAAGGGTACCTGCATAATCAACATTTATATATCTAACCCTGCATTGTACCCCACATCTTTATAATTAAAAAAAAGAATACATACAAATGGCCAACAGGCATATAAAAAAATTTCAACATAACTAATCACCAGAGAAATGCAAATCAAAATTATGAGATATTGTTTTACTCCTAATTAAAATGGCTTTCATCAAAAAAGCTGTAAGAGTTACTGGCAAGAATGAAAGGATAACACTTGTACACTGCTGGTGGGAATATAAATTAGTACAACCACCATGAACAACAGTATGGAGGTTCTTCAGAAAGCTAAAAATAGAACTACCATATGATCCAGCAATCAAAATGCTAGGTATATATCCAAAAGAAAGGAAATCAGTATGTGGAAGAGATATCTGCACTCCCATGTCTATTGCAGCACTATTCACAATAGTCAAGATATGGAATCAACTTAAGTGTCATAAAGAGATGAATGGGTTAAAAAAAATGTGGTGCATATGCCTGATGAACTCTCATTAATTCATAATAAAGAGTAAATTCCTGTCCTTTAAGACAACATGGATGGAATTAGAGGACATTATGTTAAGTGAAATAAATTAGGTACAAAAAGACAAATATTGAATGCTCTCATTCATAAGTGGGAGATGAAGAAAAGAATTAACTCACAGAGATAGAGTAGAATGATAGTTACCAGAGACTGGGAAGTGGAAGGGGAATAAAAAAGGGGTTGCTTAACTAGTACAAATATATATTTAGTTAGAAAATATAAGATCTAGAGTTCAGTAGCACAATAGGGGGACCATAGTTAACAATACTTTATTTTACATTCCAAAATATCCAAAAGAATGTAATTGGAATGTTTCTAACACAAAGAAATGATAAATGCTTGAGTTGATGTATATCCCTAAAATCCTGATTTGATCATTACATATTGTATGCTTTTATCAAAATATCATATTACTCCATATATGGTACAACTGTTGTGTATCCATAAAAATAAAAAATAAATAATGTAAAAGATAGATTTCATCTTCATCTTACCACTTTTAATTTATATCACATTAATTTTATAATGTACATTTTATATTTTATAAATAAACTAATATACTTTCATTAGTTTTATTAGGGTTGAATGCTCAAAATATTTTTCCTAATGAAGATGTGTAATAAAAAAGGGGACACAAATTTGCTCGCAAAAAAATGACTTGACGTCCTGAGTTATTTAGGATTTATCTTTATTTCCTCCATAGAGACTAACTTTGAGTTTTGTATATGGTAGAAAATGATTGACTGTTTGTAGAATTAATATTTTGTTCCTCTTACAGATTTTAAAATTACTCTTTTACATTGAGTCTATGTTTTTAGTACATAGTAGGGATTTTGAGAAGTATTCCCTCTCGGATCATTTAATCTATTCCCAGAATGTTGGCAAAATAGTTTTTATTATTTTTAAGTTATCCTTGATGGATGGGTGTCCAGTGCTATTTTGAATAGTATTAACAAGTGAGCATTTATTATTTCTTACAATTTGTACCTTTGCTTAATTGTTCTCATGGTTTAAAAGTTTTCTTATATTTCACTGAAATTTCTCCACTATACTTGAAGCTCATTTCCTGTTCTGTTCTCATTGGCAAATGATAATTGGTCCCCATCCTCCTGTTATATCCTTTAACATATTTTTGGAAGCTATTATGTCTCCTCTTCACCTATTTTTCTCCATAAGAGGAAATTCCCTGCTCTATTATACTTTCATCATACATCATAGCCTTCCTAAATTTTTCATATTTTTTAGTTTTTCTCTAAACTTACATTGATTCTTTATAAAGAGAAAATTGCATACAAAATTTAATAATTGCCTCAAAATTTTAAAGGTGCTATCTATAATATACCTAATTTGATAGAAAGTAAGAATGAAGTTCTATTTGAAAAATAGGTTTGCTTAAAGTGAATTCTTATTTCTAGTTTCATAAAAGACCATGTGAGATATTTTATGTCTTTATAAGAGAAATGTATTTCAAGAGTCTAAAATTGTATACAAACTTCTGTATATACCCCTATCTTTGCAGGGTACACGTATGACTTGCATTTTTCTGGAACAGAACATTCATGTTTTCCTAAAGGAGCACTGCCTTCCCCAGAAATAAAACTGTGTGAATTTTTGGTCATGGGATAAAATTTAAGTGGGTAGAAAGCTATCCTGTTTACATTTTCATTTATAAAAATGTTACACAATTTTCATTTATAAAAATGAGACAATTATATAGCAATGTATTTTAAATCAAGTAATATCCATGAATGCAGTCTGAGGATTTTTAAATAAAATTTTAAATCAGTATTGGCTCATGAACTGAGACTTATTTCTTAGCGTTATTTTCAATGTGTTTTTATTCCCCACAGAGGAATCTGCACCTCCTCACTGGAATATTAATTCAGAGCATTCTCTTTCTGTCAGTTATAATGTTGGCGGCTATAGGGCCAGCTGTTCTTGGCCACTCTTGAGTGTGTAATATACAGCCCACACATATGTGAGATCTCCTTGTAACAAGGCAGAAAGCCTTCTTAAAGGGTACTCCTAAGAAAGCAGTAAAAAAAGAAGAATGTACCTCTTAGCATGCTCTTACATTCTTGCTTCTACAGGCAAAGACCAAGCCTTTCCATCCATTTTGGAACATCCTTTACGCATCATCCTTTGACAGCAGAAATCCCATCAGTAATATTTAATAGTGAAATAATTGCAATAGGAAAAATGGCATATGCAATGCAGAGACTGAGATCCAAAGTGTGTTAAGATCTGCTTAGGACTGGCTGACCACATGCAGAAGATTGAAACAGGAACCCTACCTATCACCATACACAAAATTAACTCTAAATGGATCAAAGACCTAAATGTAAAATCCCAAACTATAATAATCTTAGAAAACACAGGAGACTCCCTTATGGAAATTGGAACTGGGAACCAAATACTATTCAGAAACCTAAAGGCCAATACCTTAAGAAATAAAATAGACAAGTGCGACCTCATCAAATTAATGAGCTTCTGTAAAGCAAAAGAAACCATCAAGAGAGCAGGGAGAGCAGCACAGAATGGGAAAAAATATTTGCCAATTGTTTATCTGACAAAGGCCTAACATCTAGGATCTACAAGGAACTCAAACGCACTGAAAGGAAAAAACCAACAGCCCCATTAAAAAGTGAGCAAAAGACATGAATAGACACTTCTCAGAAGAAGATATACAGGTAGCCAACAGACATGAAAAAGTGCTCAGCCTCACTCATCATCAGAGAAATGCAAATCAAAACTACATTGAGATACCACCTAACCCCTGTAAGAATGTCCATCATTAATAAAACAAAAAACAACAGGTGCTGGGCGAAGATGTGGAGAAAAGGAACGCTTCTACACTGCTGGTGGGAATGCAAACTAGTACAACGTCTTTGGAAGACAGTGTGGCGATTCCTGAAAGAACTGGAAACTGACCTTCCATATGATCCAGCAATTCCCCAATTGGGAATATACCCGGAGGAACTCAAATCATTCTACAAAAAATATACCCACACTCGTATGTTTGTTGCAGCTCTATTCACAATAGCAAAAACATGGAACCAACTGTGCTGCCCATTGAAGGGGGACTGCATTTTAGAAATGTGGTACAAATACACGGTGGAATGTTATGCAGCCATAAAGAAATACAAATATATGGACTTTGCAGCAACTTGGATGGATTTGGAGTCGATCATACTCAGTGATTTGTTACAGAAACAAAGAACAGAGTTCCTTATGTTCTAACTCATAAACGGACCTTGAACAATTATAATGCTATAAGAGAGTGATTGGCAGTAGTGGGTAACTGTCAGGGGAGGGGGTGGGATTGGCAGTTGAGGGAAACTGCTAGGGGAGGGAGGGGCATACCTCATCAACAAGGGTAACTGCAGGATCAATGTTTATATACCTAACCCTGTAATGTACCCCACATCTTTATAATAAATATCTTTTAAAAATCTGCTTAGGTAATACATGTTTGTAGAAGGAAATAAAGACCTTGCTGTCCAATACCAATTATTATTTTCTTCAAAACTTCTTGATATCCCTGTTTCAGCTCTCTATGTATTTTGATCAAATTCACCAAGATGTAACTGGATGATGCCTAATATTCAGCTACTTCCATATACCTCTGGCTTTCTACACCCTGACTGCCTTGTTAGTGATACCACAGGACTCTTCTAAGTTTCAATACCTGGCGTGCACAACCTGGAAGTACAAGGGAGTTTATATGTCATGGGTTAAAATTTACCAGTGGCTTGAGAGAGCTTGCAGATAACTATTTTTGCTTGTGCCCTTCCAAGGAATGGTTCAGAGATACAGTTGTATGCATTTTCAGGTTGTAACACAACCGTCAGCTCAATGCCATAGACCCATTTAGGCACTATCTCCTTCCCTGAATTATTTACTTTGCTCCTCACTTCTACATCCTGGAATTATCTTCCCTATAAAATAATAGCACATTAATCTTTGTTTGGGCTCTGCTTTCTGGTAAAATCTGGTTAAGAGACTTTTTAGCTCTAGTGATAATAGAAAAGACCAAGTGCTTATAATATTTTCCCCCATATAATTACTCTTTTTTATAAACTTCATCTTTGGCAAAGCCTCCAATAACAACTACTGGAAAGAAGAGAGCTTATTCAGTAACTGGAACTGAGAAAGCTAGCTGATCACATGCAGAAGAATGAAACAGGATGCCTACCTATCACCATACACAAAAACCAACTCTAAATGGACCAAACACCTAAATGTAAAAATCTTAGAAAACACAGGAGACACCCTTATGGAAATTGAAATAGGCAAACAATTCCTGATCAAAACCCTAAAAGCTCGGGCCATAAGAGACTAAGATACATAAGTGGGACCCACTAAACTGAAAAACTTCTGCAAAGCAAAAGAAACCAACAAGAGAGTTAAGAGACAGACCATAGAATGGGGAAAAAAAATGCCAACTTTATATTTGACAAAGGCCTAACATCCAAGATCTATATGGAACCCAAGCATGCCAAAAAGGAAAAAAAAAAAAAAATAGCCCTATTAAAAAGTGGGCAAAGGATGTAAATGGACACTTCTCAAAAGACATACGAGCAGCCAACAAATATATGAAAAAATACTCAGCCTCACTAATCATCAAAAAAATGAAAATTTAACCCACACTGAGATACCATCTAACTCCAGTCAGCGTGGCCATCATCAATAACAAAAACAACAGATGCTGGAGAGGATGCAGGGAAAAGGGAACACCACTTATAAATGAGTTAGTGTTATTACTTTTTTTACTTACCTGCATTGTTGAATTGCTCAGTAGCAAAGTCCCACTCATCAATATTTTACTTTTAAAAAGGACAACCATTATCAGAGCAATTGTTTTCTTAATCTAACATTTTTTTCTACTTTCCAGTGGAAACAAAAATTGAAATGTACTAGTTATTTTTAACAGCTATTCCCTGTTCTGTATAGTCTATTTATTTCTGTGCTGACACCAAAGTCATTTAGCAGCATGTTACTTAATGCCCTAGTCTTTGTGTATTTTGGGAAGATCTTGTTTGTTGCAATATTTATTGCTATTCCACTGTGATCTGAGAAGGTGCTTTTTTGAAATTTGTTTATGCTTGATCCGTGTCTGAGAATGTGATCTATCTTGGAATATGTTCCATGTGCTAGTAAGTAGAATATATACTATGTAGTTGTTAGGTGGTGTGTTTTGTAGATGTCTATTATATCCATTTGATTGTGCACTGATCTATGGTTCCAAATATCCTTGTGGTTTTTTGCCTTTATGATCTGTCCAGGACTGTTAGTGAGGTATGAGGTATTGAAATCTCCTACTATGATTGTGTGGGTGTCTAAGTCCTCTCTTATTTTATGTAGCAGTTGTTTTATAAAACCAGGTGCTCCTGTGTTCAAAGCATATATTTAAGATAGATATTTATTGCTGGTGGACTGAGTCTTTTATCATTATGTAGTCTCTTTCTGTGTCCTTTTTAACTTTCATTGGTTTAAAGTCTGTTTTGTCTGATATAAGAATGGCTACCCCTGCTCTTTTTTGTTTCCCATTTTTCTGGAAGGCCATTTTCCACCATTTTACCTTGAATGTATGGGTGTCTTTTGCAGTGAGATGGGTTTCCTGAAGGCAGCAGAATATTGGATTTTTTTAAATCCAGTTTTCTACTCTATGCCTTTTTAGTGGCACATTGAGTTCATTCATGTTCAAGTTAATTACTGATGTGTGAGGGTTTATCCCTGTCATAAGGCACTTAATGGGTTATTGTGTGTGTGTGTGTGTGTGTGTGTGTGTGTGTGTGTGTGTGTGTGTGTAAAATTGATTGGTTATTTTTATGCTTTGTTAACTCTGTGCTTGCCTGTGGCTTTTGTGATTGGTGCTGATGTTTTGTTTCTGTGTTCAAAACTTTCTTAAATATCTCCTGGTTGATGAATCTGGAGGTGACATTTTCTCTTAAGGATGTTAATTCTCCTTCACTGATGAACCTTAACTTGGTGGAGTAGGAGACTTGGCTGAAATTACTTATCTTTGAGAATGTTAAAGCCAGTCCCTTCTGGTTTATAGCATATCTGCTGAGAAGTCTGGTGCAATTCTGGTAGGTCTTCCCTGGTAGGTGATTTGATCCTTCTCTCTAATTGCCTTCAAGATTTTTTTCTTTTCTTTTCTTTTCTTTTCTTTTCTTATTTTGAGTTGGAGTCTCACTCTGTCACCCAGACTGGAGTGCAGTGGCTGCTCCCGGCCACCGCAGCCTAACCTGCTGGGCTCTGGGGATCCTTCTGCCTCAGCCTTCCAAGTAGCCGGAATTACAGGTGCGTGCTATCATGCCCAGTGAATTTTTTGATTTATTGTAGAGATGAGGTCTCGCCTGCCCAGGTGGGTCTCAAACCCGTGGGCTCAGGCAATCCACTCACCTCAGCTTCCAAAGGCGTGGGATTACAGGCTGAGCCGCTGAGCCTGGATAAGATTTTTTCTTCCATGCTTACATTATAAAGACAGATTATTATGTATCTTGAAGATGGCCTTCTTATGTAATACCTCACAGGTGTTCTCTGAATCTCGTGTGCTTGGATGGTTGACTCTCTAGCAAAATATGGGAAATTTTCTTGGATGACCTCATGGTAGGTTTCTTCCAGAGCATTCTCAATTTCCCCTTTTGTTTTGAGGATTCCAATCAAACATAGATTTGTCTTCTCATATAGTCCTATACCTCTCATAGACTCTGCTTAATCTTTGATCCTCTTCTCCTTGTTTTGGTCAGCCTGGGCTAGTTCAATAATTTGGTCTTTAAGCTCTGAGATACTTTCCTCTGCCTGATTGATTCACCTTCCTAGGCCTGTTATTGAGCTTTGAAATTCTAGGGGGAAGTTCTTCATTTCCAGGACTTTAGAATGGACCTTTCTTACAATGGCCAGCTCAGCCTTTACTTCCTGCAAAACTTGGATGATATTTGCTTCTAACTTCTCATGGTTTTCCTTAGCCATTTTAGCCATCCAGTGTCCAAATTCTGTGCCTGTCCTCAGAGACAGGTCATTCTGGGTGGCTTCAATTGTTTGGGGATTGATAGCTGCTTTTTTAGGTTGTGATGATAAGATTTTGAGGGTTTCTGATGTTTTTCTGGTGATTCTTCTTCATTTGTGAGGAGAAACTCTTCCCTTCTCATCATTATTCTTAATTTTATTTGTTCTGTAGCTAGATAAGGTCTTTCTATCCTAGGACCTTTTCTTTTGTTTAATATAGTTCACTCAGGGAATGAGAGAGGAATATTCATTTCTGTTCCACCACTCTTGCTGGGCAGTGTCACACTCAAAGTAACTTTCTGCTGCAGAGTTTTCATAATGGTCAGACAGTTTCTGCTTATGCATAGACTAGGTTGGGGTATGGGCTCCCTGAATGCTGTTTGTCATTTGCAACCCAGAAAACTTCCCAAGGGGAAACTCACTGAATGCCTTTTATGTCTCTCCCTTCCCCATTCAAGTCTGCACTTAGCACTTGAAAAACAGCGAATTCTCTGCTATGAAGGGACCTACACATTGGGTACGTGATGCTGGCTGGAAAGCCTTCTGATCTGGAGGGAGAGGTTGATCATGCACTGAGTGAGTATGACCAGGGGGCACCCTTTCCCATCCTAGTAGCCAGTTGCTGATGGAAAGCACACTCTTAGGGACTGGCTGGCATTTCAGAGCACAGGTGTGTTCCCCTCTCTGCTTGGGCTCTGGCCACTTGTCACTGTTCCCTGACCAAGTCTTGCCCACAGAACCAATGTCTGCATACTGCTGGGAGGAGGGAAAGCAACCCAGATGGTGTCAGGATCACTCACCCCCTCTCATACACAGGGCAGGACTGCATTCCTATGCAAGTCTGGCACACAGCAGAGGTGGGCCACCCTGGTTCCAACGTTGACTGTCCAGGTACGCTCCTCTTTGGTCTTTATGTATTCAAAGCGTCCTCTGTGCTTCAAAGTGCTTCAACTATTTAAAGCTGTTCAAGATGCCTGCATTTATAAGCAGCTGGGTTTGTACTCTCTGTTCTGCTCTGTGAAACAGGTGCAGGTCAGCTATTTCCCAGTGGCAATCTTGTATCTCCTTTATCTTTTTTCATACTTATAAAGCTAAAATTCTTGGAAAAGACTAATAATTATCTCTGGTAACAAAGAAAACAAGTCCTTTTTTTTTTTTGAGTTGGAGTCTCACTATGTCACCCAGACTGGAGTGCAGTAGCCACTCCCGGTCACCGCAGCTTCGACCTGCTGGGCTCCGGCGATCCTTCCGCCTCAGCCTTCAAAGTAGCCAGAATTACAGGCATGCGCTACCACTCCCGGCTGATTTTTTGATTTATCGTAGAGATGAGGTCTTGCTGCCCAGGCGGGTCTTGAACCCGCAGCCTCAGGCAATCCACTCACCTCAGCCTCCCAAAGGCTCGGAATTACAGGCTGAGCCACCGAGCCCGGTTGTTTTTCCATTTTTGAAGCATTTATCCTTTTCTGCAATCAAAAAGTTTCTCATATCTCTATGTACCATGCCTATACTCTGTAAAACCTGACTTAGTTGGATTTCATTTCTTTTTCTGCTCTCTCTCCAGAGAGTCTCCAATCACACAGTGACCTGTCTTCCACTTATGTAAATATAAGAACCATATGAAAATACATGCCATGGTAGTGTGTGAACCCATGGCCCACATGAATATCACCCTGTCCAAGACCACCATGGATGGCCACACTGGTTGTACAATGCATATCTCCAGGAGGTACAATCTATATAGATTACTATGTAGACTGGAGTTGTGTAGAACTGTAGTAGCCCTGCTTAGTACTATATTTCTTGGTTCTTTGATATTCTGAGTTTCCATGCCCTTCAACCACCCATTCTTGGATATTATCAGAATCATTTTTCTCTGCCATTTAGAAGTACTATACCTCTGAAAAATATCTTCAATAATTTATTATTTTACTACAATTTCTGTCATGTTTTCTGGTTTTTTCATTCCTTTATTCTCACAAATTCTGTTCTTATATCTCTCAAGGCTTTAATACCTTGTCCCTTTCATTTTTACTCCTTTATGTTAGCCCCTTCTCCCCTTCAGCCCTCATTTTCTTTCCTATCTAGCCTAGACTCCTTATTCAATCACCTCAGGAACATTGCCATAGATACTCTTTACCAACTTCCTGTTCTCTAAGTTTGTAAACAAAGGACTCCATAATCCACTAGACCTGATCAAGCATTCTTTGCTATAGCAAGTTTGGTCAGTTCCATTTAACACTTATTCTACTGAATGCCTAAAACAAACCAGGCCCAAATAGGCAATTTTTGCTGGATCTAGGTGAATGCCCAGGATGAACATAAGCACAGGGCACTCATAAATGTCACACAAAAGAGGAGGAACCCTAGTGAACTATAAATTTATCAAAGATGGTAAGCGCTGGTAAAGAAAATCCAGCACCATGCAGACTGGTGCCACTGCACATATATGGGTTCTATCCTCTGAGCTCTCAGTGAACTCAGCAGTCTTTTACTTGTTCATGAATAACTCTTGTCCCCATTCCCCTCAGCATTACTTCAAACAGATCCATTCTTCTCAAAATTAACCCCTACCAGACCCCTTCTCAGCAGGCCTCATTACTTCCTACTTCACAGAGAAAATAGAGATTATCACCCATACATTTCCTCAATTCATCACTCTGAATCCAACAAATTAATCTACTTTTTTACCATGCTGACTCATTTTCAGCTTCATAAAAAGTCTTGTCTAGCCGGGCTCGGTGGCTCAGCCTGTAATCCTGCACCTTTGGGAGGCTGAGGTGAGTGGATTGCCTGAGCCCGCGGGTTCGAGACCCACCTGGGCAGCGAGACCTCATCTCTACAATAAATCAAAAAATTAGCTGGGCATGGTAGCAAGCACCTGTAATTCCGGCTACCTGGAAGGCTGAGGCAGAAGGATCGCCGGAGCCCAGCAGGTCGAGGCTGCGGTGGCGGGGAGCGGCCACTGCACTCCAGTCTGGGCGACAGTGAGACTCCAACTAAAAAAAAGAAAAAAAAAAAAAGCCCTGTCTTTTTTCATGTTCAAGACTAAACTCTCCAATCATGCTTTGCTCTCAACCTCTGTCTTCTCTTTCACAGACCTTATTTCATTAACAATCATCTCATTTTATTATACTATCATCTGTCCTTCTCTATTACTTCCTTTCCTTCTACATAAAAACCTAACAAAGTATTACCATTTTTTGAAGAAAACAAAATTCTAAATTCTATTTCTGTCTCTAATATACCATATTACTCTTCATCATTCCTCAATCAATTTTTAAAGAGTTTTTTTCTTGGTCCGCTTCTTTATTAAGGCATGGTAACCAGTGTTGCTCACACTTTTCCTGGACTGTTTATCAAGTCAGCACCATTACCACTCCTACCTAAGCCTGCAGAGTTCATTTCCCAGAACCACCTTCTCCATATGGTTTTAGGTTAGAATTTATCAATGTGAGTTGCTCAAGTGAGAATCACACTGGAGGGAAGCAGAAGAACATTCTCCAAAGGTAATTGATGTGTGGGAGAGATGTAGAGAGATGAGAAGGCCACCATGGCTTTCAGAGAAGCTCTTAAGACCCATCTTCTCCTTCAGACTGAGGCAGTTGCTGGGTGCAGCCCACATATTATTGAGACATGTAACAGCTTCTGGAAAGCTATTGAAAAAAATTTGCTTTCGTTTTTCAGGCTGACATTTTCAGGGTCAATTTCTCTAACATCGAGGAACAGCTCCTCTTAGCCTCATTAGCAACTTCCCTGAGCTCCACTCTTTCAGTCTTCCAACAAGTTCTGTAAATGCTTAATTTTATATTGATTCTCTATGCACAGAGTATTCACATGGAATATTGTATTTTTCCTAAGTGAGTGCTGAAGAAATATACCCAAAAACCCTGAAGCTATTCTAGAAAATGTTGCCAATAATCTCCAAATTTCTCCTATCCAGTGCATTTTCATCCTTATTTGATCTCTCTGAAACTGTGGCCAATGATGATAACTGCTTTATTGAAACTTCTTATCCTTTTGGAACTTTGGGAGTAGTAGAAGAGGTATTTCCAGATATAACAATATTATTTATGCAATGTGCTGTAAAATGAACAATCTTCAGTAAATATAGAACGGAAAAAAGCAACTGGATCTATCTTGGGAAATTATTATAAAGCATTTCCATTTATGGTGAATTTATTCTCCATAAATTCTCTGACTATTTTGAACCCTTCTGGAGCCTCCTAGCAGTGCAAATTATTGGGCAGCATTTACATATATAATTACTTTCTTTTTTTATCATATAAGACATAACTAGACTATTTCCACAAATAAATTATCTTGATTTTCTATCCTACATGTCTTTATATTTTTGACTGAGGTCATAAATGAGAAACAAAGGATAAAATGAGTAAAAATGAAAAAGATTTTATATGAGTTTTAAAAAAGCCACTTATGAAATTCTCTTCCCAGAGTTTACAGGGACAAGAGTTAAGATTTATTCAAACAAATACCTGATTTGAACCCAAATGCAAAGATCTTGATATTTTTCATCATTAGAATATAGTACTTCAGAGAATACTGTCAATTTAATACAGATGTATAGAATGTTATCACAACTACGAATTAAAGAAAAGTCAATTAAATTTAAAATTTGTATATGTATGCAAAAATAATCTTATTAGATTGCATACTTCAGATCATCAAGGGCAAGATCTTCAACTACTTCATAACATGATGTGTTAATGGTCAAACAGTAACAATCAATTTAGCAAGTGAGATTCATTATTCCATAATATTTTGATGACAATGATATTCCACATGCTGTCAGCATGAGTAGAAAATTCCCATAATTTGGTAAAAACTAGGTCAACATCATATAGTTATACTCTACATAATCCAGTCCTTTCTGTAGATATTTTAACTTTAGCAGAAACATGAATTCTAAAATACTGTAATATCAAACACAAATTTCTAAAATAGAAGCAATGAGAAAATGTCCTATACCTCCAAGTAAAACTCATATGTGGACAATCTTTGTGTGGTATAATAGATTTAGATAAAAAAAATATAGCGGATGGAATAAACAAGAATTTGGGTATGGTAGTCATTTTAGTTGATTACATCATAGCCTGATTTTAGAAAGTCTATGATGTTACCAAGGAAACTGTTTTTGCTTAAATTTAATTGTAGATACTCTTTAAGTACAAATTAAATTAATTGGAGGCAGGGCTACAATATTAGAAACATTTGGAAGTCTAAAGAATGGTTTACTCTACTTAGATAGAAGACTTAAGGAGAATGGTAAAAAAGGGAAGACTATATAAACTAGTCATTTAAAATAAACAATACATACAGAATATACTCAAACTAAACTGTGTATACATTGAAATATATTTAGAATTATTTGAACTCCAATATTAGCTAATCTGACTTCAACATGAAGTTTACATTCTAGTGGGAATAGAACCATAGACTCTCTACTGCCTACTTCTAGTTTTTAAACCTTGGGTGAGATAATGAATCTATTTCAGGATTTCCTAGCATATAATAGACACTTAATAAGTATGTTTTGCTTAAGTGAATAAATGGATGAAATAGCCTAGAATGTAGCAACCCTATCATGACCATGTTGTGATTTAATGAGGTTCAACAAATAGCATTCTAGTTCCTTTGCTTCTGAACCAGTTAAAAACCAAGAGAGATTAAAAAGCAAATGGAAGACTTAATATAAGTATTGTCTTTTTTTTTTTTTTGAGTTGGAGTCTAACTCTGTCACCCAGGCTGGAGTGCAGTGGCATGCTCACAGCCACCACACCCTCGACCTGCAGGGTTCAGGCAATCCTTCTGCCTCAGTCTTCAAAGTAGCTGGAACTACAGGCGCGTGCTACCACACCTGGCTAATTTTTTATTTATCGTAGAGATGAGCTTTGCCAAGCTGCCCAGGCTAGTATGGAACCCCTGGACTCAGGCAATCCTCTCGCCTCAGTCTCCCAAAGAGCTGGGATTACAAGATTAAGCTACTGCACCCAAGTATTGTCTTTAACACTGAACAATCTGACAAGGAAAAGTGAGGCTTAACTGTAGCAAGCAGGTTACCACGTTGTGAACCCAGATTTTGACAGACACAAACCTGGGCACACACAGCACTAAGCCACCACAGATCTTTAGAGATAGAACATTCATTTGTCAACTTTAGCACATAGAAAAGCAGAGAAGAATGTGCACTCTCTGTAAACGTGTTTGGACAAAAATAAGTGACTGAAATGTGGTACTCAACTTATTCTTCCAAAATCTATCAGTCACCTAACCCTCCCTCATTCCCCAGAAAGAAGCATGATGATGGGGAGATAGGCCACAATCATCAAGATTGTAAAGAAAAATAAAAGTGTTCTCTTTATACCAATTATAGGAAGACTTATGTTATCTGATAATCAGTTAATCATTAGATAAGGTCAATATACTCATAAAATTTAAGAGGTTAAATTGAAGCACTTTTGATCATTTATTCATTTAACAAGCATTTATTGAAATCTAAAAGGTCTAGAAATTCCTGTAAATGTTGAGATCTTAAGAATGAAGAAGGTAAACATGTTGTTAATTCTCATAAAATGTATAACCTACAGGGCAGACATCAGTTGAATAAGCAATTTTAATACAGAATGATATTAGAATAGAGGAATTACATAGTACTACAAAAGCTAATAGGCAAAACATTTAACCTTGTGAAACTGAAGAATTTTTTGCAAAAGACTCAACTTTGAAATAGAGCCAAAGAATTGGTAAAATTTAGCCAGACAAGAAACTAAAAAGTATTTCTCAGACACAGTCAGTAATTGCATGGTTCTAGAGGAAAGAGTGAGGCTGTGGTATAGTTAGCAAACCAAAGAAGTTCAGAAAGGTTAGAATGTACTTTGAAGATGAAAGAAGATACAGATTCTGTTAAAGAAGTAAGCAAGAAAGGGAAATGCCCAGGTTTACATTTTTAAAAAATCACTTTGGTTTCAGAGAGGAGAAAGGACTACAAAATGAATTTAGGGACATTACTTACAGTATATAAGTGAAAATAAATTAAGTATTTTAAGTGTAAGAAATTGGTGGCTTGCTTGAAGAGATTATACATAAAGATGGATGTAGCAACTGAATTTAAGAAATGTTGTGTACGTAGAAAAAGCCAAAATTTGGTGATCTTGGGGAGATACCCAATGTGAAGATGAAATAAAGGAAGAGGAATAAATTTCTGCCTTAAATAGCTAAGTAGGTACAGTATTATTTAATAAAATAGGAACACAGGTAAATGTGGTTTGGGAATGGGATGGAATAGAGACTGGGAATCGATGGCATTCATGGTGCCTGAAGTCATAACCAGTTTTTAAGTGCATTAAATTAGGCATTATAACTTAATCATCACTTTCTTCAAACTTACTCTGTAAGATTTCCTTTTTATCTTATTTTTTACAACATCCAACATTTTTGCCAGAGCTTATGAAATTTTAACCATTCTCACTTATGTAAGTAATCATATTTCAAGTCATATGCATAAACTCTACATATGAGCATATAAAGATTTTTCCCATAATGCCTTAAGTGTACTATAATATAAACATTAACCCAATCCAAACAATATCTATATTTTCTGTACCAAATGAAAATGGGAGCATGAGAAAGAGAGATCATTGAATAACTAGTGAGGTTTATTATAAAAGAATTTTGTCCCAGAGTTCAGAAAAAGAAAGAAAAGAAATGATTTTGCATATTCTTTGAATAATTGAAGAAATAAACCTTAATATCATTCAGAGCAAAATAGCACCAGTATCATGGTTTGTTTCTATTATTGAGATATGAATCTTTAAATAACAACAGCTTTAAAAATAATAAATTTATTGCAAAGGAAAAATTAATGAATAACTATCAAAAAATTTTAAATGCGGTTTGGTTGTTAAAATATCAAGATTTTTTCACAGATTTTAAATGTAGACTTCTAGAAATTAATGTGGAACATTCGTTCAAACAAAGCTTGAGAACTCAACAGGAAATGAGAAAAAAATGTATCATGTGGAATTTCTCTAGCTGTTATCATGCTTATTCAATATTGATAGGATGTCCATGGGTAAAAGATGTTAAACTTAACACATCTAAAGCTGTTCTTGATCCCTATTATTTTCATGTGTGTGTATATATATATATATTTTTAATGTGTATATGAATAAACAATTATACATACATATATAAATAAACAAGTACAACATCTATGCAATTTTACTTTTTTAAATAAAATATTATTTTTAGTCTCATTTACAAAATTCATTTTGTTTGATAGACCATCAATGGCCAATGAGGTAATCTTAATTTTGCCCATTCTATTTTCTAATGTTTTTGTTTTCAAAATGCTGGCCACTATAACAGTCACTTTTAGGAGGTCATGTTTTAAGCAAAAGGAGGCACATTCACCTCCCAATTATCTACTTCAGCTACAGCTGAGAGCATTGAGTGTGGATTCATAACCCATTCAAATGCAACCATTTCGTAAGATAGTGAGGGATCTGTTACCTAGACACATACACACAGACACACACATGTGACAAATGAGCAAGTCATCCTGTCTCCAGAAACAAAACTGCAAAATCAAAAGAGAATGAGGTAAGTGAAAACAAAGGCTAAAAAATAATACATAAAGAGAAACCCTGAGTGGAGGCCAAAAAGGACTCTAAGAGTCAAAGATATGATAAAGTTCATTTAGAAGTAGCCAGGAGACAATGATTTGTTTGGTTCTGTTCTGTGTTTTTAAATACACAGAGTAGAAGGAGTCTGTTGGTAACAGAAATAGAAACACAGGCAAAATGAAAGATGGCATGGGGAGAACTACTGAGTCATTTTAATGGCAAAGCAATAGGAAGGGCACCCAATACACTTACTACTAGTGTCCCAGTACAGCAGTGGACCCAGAACTTCTAGATATCTAACAGTTCTGTGATTTCTGTAAGGCTTAATTTCTCTTGTCTAGGACAACAGTGAATGTTTGTAAGAACTGTGTTTTTGTGGAAGTGTCAGGAATAGAGTGGAAGACAGTAGTGACACACAGTCATTAGTGTTATGGTGGCCTAGACAAAGGCACACTTTTCAGGATTCATACATCTAGTCCAGGTACCTTTTAATTTGCACACTGTGGCATCATCTTTATTACCCCAAGTGAAACGTTATAATAAACTCTCCCTTTGATGATTAAATCTGTTTCATGAAATCAAAAGAACCCAGTGTAAGTAGAAAGTTACTTGTGTGTATACAAAGTGAGATTTAGTTGTTCTTCTCTAAGATTACTTACGGTCCTATTATCTACTATTTTTTTTATTTTTCATTTTTGGTATTTTTCCAGACCTTAGTTCTTGTGCTTTTATATAGATGACTTAATCTTGTGTGGATCTGTTCACCAGGAAGCATGAGATTTCTACATTTGTATTTTAGACTTGTATTAATTGCAAGAATGTCATTCTCTGAATTATAAATGATGCAAAGATTTTTTTAAAAGACCCACTATCTTTCCTTAAATTGCACATGATCTAAGAAATAGACAAAAGTAAATAATTATGCAAAGTGGAGGTTATAACAGAGATAAGCACACCATATAATGGAAGCATATAAGATGGGTGTTTAACAAAATTTGGGGTTTAACAATCAGAAAAAGCTTCAGGAGAAGATGCCATCTAAGTTGAGCTTCAAAAGAAAATAACCAGGTAAGAAAAAAGTCGGAAAACCATCTAGGAAAGAGAACAGCTGTAAAAGGAAATAGATTATTGAGAGAAAGAAGAGGTTAACATCAATGATGATCAAGCATTTTTAAAATTATAGGCTCTTGGGTGGTGTCCAAGGTTCACAGCACTTCAAGACAATCATTTCCTGTCCCTAGAAAAGAGTGACTAAAACTTAAAGAGACATAAAAATAAATAAATTTTGGCAAACTTTCTTTTTTTTATTAATCAATATTTTTTATTTTGGTATTGTGGGGTACAGTTAAGGGTTAGGTATACAAATATGTTTTGTTCAGGCACCCTTGTTGATTAGGGGTGTCTCCCCATCCCCAGACAGATATTTACTACTGTTAATCCCACCTCCCTTCCCCTCCCTCCCCCCCATAGTTTCCCACCACTGTCAATCTTTTTCCTATAGTATTACGATGGATGTTCAAGGTCCACTATATGAGTGAGAACATGTGATACTCAGATCTTTGTTTCTGTGAAAGGTCACTCAGTATTATAGACTCTAGTTCTATCCAGGTTGCTGCAAAATTCATGACTTTGTTCTTTTTTATGGCTGTGTAGTATTCCATCATGTATGTGTACTACATTTTTTAAATCCAGTCCTCTTTTGATGGACAGCATGGTTGATTCCAGGTTCTTGCTATTGTGAACAATGCTGTGATAAACATACGTGTGCAGGTATCTTTTTCATAGAGTGATTTGAGTTCTTCAGGGTATATCCCAGTAGGGGGATTGCAGGGTCATATGGGAGGTTGATATTTAGAGATTTAGGAATCACCACACTGTTTTCCACAGAGGTTGCACTAGTTTGCACTCCCACCAACAGTGTAGGAGTGTTCCCTTTTCACCACACCCTCTCCAGCAACTGTTATTCTTTGAGTTATTGATAATTGCCATTCTGACTGGAGTTAGGTGGTATCTCAGTATGGTTTTGATTTGCATCTCCTTGATGATTAGTGAGGTTGAACATTTCTTCATGTGTCTGTTGGCTGCTCGGATGTCTTCCTTTGAGAAGTGTCTGTTCATATCTTTTGCCCATTTTATAATGCGGTTGTTTGTTTTTTCTTTTCAGCACATTTGAGTTCCTTGTAGATCCAAGATGTTAAGGCTTTGTCGGGCCTGGAGTTTGGCAAATAATTTTTCCCAGTCTGTGGGCTGTCTCCCTGCTCTATTGATGGTTTCTTTGGCTTTGCAGAAGCTTGTCAGTTTAATGAGGTCCCACTTGTCTATCTTATCTCTTATGGCCTGTGGGTTTGGGTTTTATTCAGGAATTGAATGCCAGTTCTAATTTCCATAAGGGTGTGCCCTGCATTTTTTAAGGTTCTTATGGTTTGAGGTTTTACATTTAGGTCTCTGATCCACTTAGAGTTCATTTTTGTGTATGTAGATAGATAGGGGTCTTGTTTGAGTCTTCTGCATGTGGTCAGCCAGTTTTCCCAGCATCATTTACTGAACAGGTTCTCCTCTCCCCAGTGGTGGGTGGTGGAGGCTTTGTTGAAGATGAATTGGTTGAGAAATTGAGGTTTTGCTTCTGGAATCTCAATTCTATTCCATTGGTCTATATGCCCGTTCCTGTACCAATACCAAGTTGTTTTGATTATCGTAGCTCTATAGTAAAATTTGAAGTCTGGTAGTGTGATACCTCCTGCTTTTTTTTTTTTTTTTTTTTTTTTGCTGAGGATTGTTCTGGCTATTCTTGGTCATTTGATCAAAGTCTCAGAGTATAAAATAAATGTGCAAAAGACAATCGCATTTCTTTACACCAATAATAAACAAACAGAAACCCAAATAAAAAACACAATCCCATTCACAATAGCCACAAAAAAAAATGAAATACCTTGGCATCTTCCTAACCACAGATGTGAAAGACCTTTACAATGAAAACTAGAAAACACTGCTCAAAGAAATCAAGGATGACACAAACAAGTGGAAAAATATCCCATGCTCATGGATTGGAAGAATCAACATTATAAAGATGTCCATTCTACTTAAGGCAATCTATAGATTTAATGCAATACACATCAAATTACCAGTAACATTCTTCTCAGAGCTAGAAAAAGGCAAACTTTCAATATTAACCTGTATGAATTATTTTTATCAATGAGATTAAAATATCAATATATGTAATTGCATGTTTAAATAATAAACTACTCATTTAAAATAACCCAGTAAGCATTGTACTTATTTTGGCACAATAATACATCTTAATTTTTTATTTTAGTTTTTTATATAGGTAATACATACACATGACTTTAAAACAGAACAACAATAAAAATAAGTTTTATTCCCTTTTTCTCAATATAACCACAGAGGTTACAAATATTCATAGTTTCCTGTGTGTCCCTCCAAAGATATACACTGTCGGTGAACTTTTCTTTCCCCAAATTAAAATATATTCTAAAGAGCTTTACAGATAGTGTTAACGTATTTTTTTAAATTTACTGTTTTTAACTTTTTATTTGAATTTATTTTAGACATAGAAAAGTTGTAAAATTATTGCATTTTCTTATATCTCTCACCACAATTTACACAATGTTAACATCTTACATAGCTATATAATTATCAAAAACAGGAAAAAACATTGTTTACAACATCATCAATTAAGCCACAGACATTAGTCTAACTTCAAATTTTCCACTAATGTATCTGTTTCAGAACCCTGCCCAGGATCTCACATTGCATTTTGTTGTTGTTATTTTTCCTTCTTGTCTGTGACAGTCTTTCCTTCTTTTTTATGATCTTGACATTTGAAGAGTACTAATCAGTAATTTTGCAGAATTTCCCTCAATATTGCTTTAGTTCATGCTTTCTCATGCTTATAGTGAAATTCTGTATTTCTGTCTTCAATGCCACAGCAGCAACAACAACAAGAAGATACCTCTAGGGATGTTTTGAGAAATGGTCAATTTCAGGACTAGGACAGAGAAAATACAAGGTAAGTCTGAAATATCTGGTAGTGCAGGAAAGTAAGAAAATGCTCCATGAAAATGGGAACTTCTTGAAAGAACACAGAAACCAGTTGGACCAATGACCTAATGACCAAGTGGTCCTAATGACCAAAACTATGTCAATTTGACCAACAAATAATTATGGTATTGTATTTTAACTCATTCAATAAAAAACTCATAATGCATACTGATATAAATAATTCAGTAAATAAATGAATGAGAGAAGGAAAGGCTCTTGCATTAAAATTCCACTTAATGAATTAGAAGAGGGAAATAAAACATCAACATTAGTCACAAACCACACAGTTATCTGTATCAAATAGTTGTTGCAGACAAGATCCACCAGTGGATGCTAAAATTAGTGGACAAAAATTTGAGAAAAAATATAACTTACCTACTCTCAAAGTATTTCCCACCAGAAACAATTAACTAAAAAGAAAAAAAAATTTGCAGTAGAAAAATTTAAAACATGCTACCTTAATCATGTGATCAAGGTAAACATCACTTGCTTGATGTAATGCATGGAGGACACAATATTATATTTTAACTTTAATAAATAATATATTCATGATTTTTTTAATATTTAAAATATTAAAATTTTAAATGTAAATCTATACAGTAAAAGTCTTTACACTTATCTGAATGGCTTTAAACATTGTTTTCAACATATATAAGTATCTCTAGAATAAATTTCAAAGCGAATTGCTAGATCAAAATGTATAAGTAATCTGTTAATATTGATAACCAAATTACTCTCCATCCAAGTTACTCCAATTTACACTCAATACCACGTATGTACTGAGGTTTCAACAGCAGAATGGGCTACTGAGCATTTGAACTTTTATGCATTTTTGAGTGATACTTAATGTTTCAGTGAAGTTTTAATTTATACATGTCTTAATGTATATTTATGAGGCATTTGTCCTCCCTTATCTGTAAATATATGTATTCATATCCATTGTCCATTTTTAATAGAGTAATTGGTCTTTTTTCTTTTAGTCAATTTTAGGAGTTAATATATTAGGAAGATGAGTCTTTTGTCTGTAATATTATTTGAGATACTTTACCTCTTTAATAAACTATTTAAATAGCACACACTCACAGGTAGTGCAATTTGATGAAGAATCACTGGACAAAAACATTTTGAGCAGACAGACTATGTATACACTTGCTTTAGCAATAAAATACAAATGCTTTATACCTGAACTTTAACACAAACTCTCTCAGGCATTGGTCTTTGAAAAGTCATAGGCCAAAGTACCATTGAGATAGATTTGTTCCAGTACACACTGCAGGTTAAATAAAATAATTCACATAGATACTAAAATTATAGTAAAGATAATCAAAATCAGAATAATAGTACTTAAAGAAAACCACTATTAACTCACAACAATAATGACCCACTAATAGAACCTATTCCCCCAAATGTGGGCATTCTATCTGCAAGTGCATATATGCATTCATAACATGACTTTGAAATAAAATACTGAATTACAGTCTTTAGTAAACACTAGAGTGTATTAATTTTACTTCACAAATGTCACATTTTAATACCTTGAGAGGTCAAAGTAAATATTATTTAAAGTAAAAAGTGTATAAAATTGTATGTTATTTGAAAGTAAGAAATGAAGAAAGAGGCTGCATTGTTTTGAACAAGGCCTAAGGGAGGGACCTTCTCTTGCAACTTAGTACCACTGCATAAAGTTCAGAATTGGAGAAGAGGGGGAACAGAGAGATGAGTCTGGGAGATAGACAGAGACTATATCATTAAATACTTTATGGTTGTGCTTTAGGATTATAAATGTTATTTTAGAGGCAAAGAGGGCCATTGACATATGTTAAGCAGAATGAATATATGCTTAAGAGTTTGAGGTTTATGTCTGCCTCAATACAGATAAAAAGAGGGTAGGAGCACACTTGGAAGCCAGAGACTGGTCAGAAAGCTCTGGCAGAATTGGAGAGAGATGTGGTAAGTGTCTGAACACAAGCCATGTCAATGGTAATGGAACATAGGGACCAGAAGTGGGGCATATTGTCGAGACAGAATAGGAAGGTATTGATCATAGACTAGAGGGGGAGAAAGTCAAAGATGACGTGAGGAAGTGTGCAGGTGCTGGTAAATCCAATACCAAGATGGAGTCTAGAAGATGAAGAGTAAATTATGCAATGTGATATCAAAATTGATCTTTACTGAATGGGTCAGGAGTTAGACATGAGCTAGCAATTAGGTATGTACATCATCATCACGGAGAGTAAATTAATTTGACTACTCTTTCTAGAAACTTGATAGTGAAGAGATATTAGGAGATGGGGCAATTCTAGAAATCTAGAGAATCAAACTTGGTTTTTAAGAAAGTAATTTAGAAAGTAGGATGAAAAGATATCACTTCATTCATAGCTCTCATCACAGATGTCACTTTCCCAGTGAAGCCTTCTCTGCCATTTTATTTGAAGAAGTTCCCAGACATTCTTCAATATTACCTGTTTTATTGTCTTAAGTAGCATACTATTTTCTGAAAATTTTCTTTGCTTGTTTATTGTCAGTTTTCCCTGACAAGAATGTGTGAAACCCTAAATTCACAGAATACTCTGTCATTCTTCACTCTATTCCCAGTTTCTACATAAAATATTCTGCATACATTTTCCATGAATATTTAAATATTTTTATTCCTCTTTACCCATCAGAATTATGTGTTCTTTATGATTTGCATCTCTATTATCACTCTCTACACAGAGTTTTTACATGCAATTATTTATCATTGACTGGGCTATGAGAAGATAAGGTACTACAGGATCACAATTATACTTTATTTATTTTGATATATTCCCATTTTACTTCTACATTCTACCCCATGTAAACATATATACATCACACACAAGTGTAGAACATAGCATATAGATCAATAAATGCTTATTTAAAAATGTTAATGGAACAAAAACATACTTAAAAAGATATCTTGTGTAGTAGGGATGGGAACAGACTAATCAGAATGCATTCTCGTAGAAAATTATCAAAGTACAATAGTAAAAATGTGAGTGCCAATGAGATCTTTAGCTTTGGTTAATTTTTGAGTGGGTTATTAAAGATTTTAGAGGAAAAATATTAAAAGGATCTTTTAAAGCTGAAAAAGAAAGTAAGACAACATATATCCGAAATACAGAAACTATTATGCAGTTCCTAATAGAATGTCTACCTGACAAATACCTGTTATATTAATAAATTAATGAAACAATTATGGTTTTGGAGTGTTGGTTATTCTACAGGATGAACTGAAATCAGGACAGCTCTAGGTCAGCAATGGGGTTGCCTTTACCACTGCTAATTATTTTTGAAAGACAGGCTGACCCAAGAAATAACCTGATTTATCCTGAAGGGACAAAAATAAATTCAAAGTTTTAAGTACTCTTGAGCATATTTAGCATATTTACCAACAGAGTGCAACCATTTCCATGAAAATGAAGTTTTACTCTCTAAAACAAGCAAAAAATACTACCCCGGATTCCCAAAACATAGTGATTTTGATAAGTTGCTAATAACAAAAGAGAATGTAATTGGGCACCCATGCACTCAATAAATGACACTGCACGGGAATAATGTTTTCATTTAACCATTTTAAAAGTGTTTGTATACTTTATGAATACAGTCAAACAATTCATAATAATGTATTAGGCCACGATGGACTACATATACAACTATCCCACAAGATTATAATGGAGCTGAACATTCCTATAGCTTAGTAACATTGTAGCTGTGCTATTACTGTAGAGCAACACATCATTCACATGTTTGTGGTGATGCTGGCATAAACAAATCTGCTGTGCTGCTGGTATTTAGCACATGCAATTATATATAGTACATAAAACAATAATGACAATAAGTGACTGGTTTATGAATTTACTGTACTAAAGTTTTTAATCATTATTCTAAAACATACTCCTTCTACTTATAGAAATAGTTAACTGTAAAACAGCCCCAGGCAGGTTCTTTGGGAAGTATTCCAGAAGAAGGCATTGTCATAGGAGATGACAGCTCCATATATGTTATTGCCCCTGAAGACCTTTCAGTGGGACAAGCTGTGGAGATAGAAGACAGTGATATTAGTGATCTTGACCCCACATAGGCTGAGACTAATGTGTGTGTGTGCATCATATTTTTTAAGGAAGTTTAAAAAGTAAGATAAATAATTTTTAAAATAGCAAAAAGCTTACAGATGAGAATATAATGAAAGGAAACATTTTTTACAGCTGTACAATGATTGTGCTTTAAGCTGTTATTTCAAAAAAGTCAAAAAGTGAAAAAGGTTAAAGCATGTAAAGTAGAAAAGTTACAGTAAGTATAGTAAGTGGTTAACTTATAATTGAAGAAACATTTTTGCAAAAATTTAGTGTAGGCTAAGTGTATAGTGTTTATAAAGTCTATGGTAATATACAATAAAGTTCAAGACCTTCACATTCACTTACTAGTCACTCACTGACTCATCAGAGCAACTCCTGCAAGTTCAATCCATGGTAACTGCTTATACAAGCATACCATTTTTAATCTTTTATATCATATTTCTGCTGTATTTTTTCTGTTTATATGCACAAATATCTATCATTCTGTTACAATTGCCTGTAGTATTCAGTACAGTAATATGGTATACAGGTTTGTAACCTAGGAACAATATAGGCTATACCATATAGCCTGGGTGTGTAGTAGGCTATACCAGCTAGGTTGTATAAGTACACTCTATGATTTTTACACAATAACAAAATCACCTAACAACATATTTCTAAGAATGTATTCCTGCCATTAAGTGAGACCCAAACTTTACCTTTACAATGACTATTTTTATACCTAGCCTTGAATTGTACCCCACATCTTTAAAATAATTTTTTTTAAGTGACAAATGGCAATTTATGAAATAAATGAACCTTAATAGCTTATTTAGAGGCTTGAATTCAAGATTATGTGCACAAGTGAGAAAAATCAATTATAAATTATCAAAATATTAATTTTGCAAGAAAGCAAATACTAGTTTTGAGACTTTTTTCTTTTCTTGAGATTTACTGAAACTAAAATGCCAGAAAATTTCATAAAAGATACTTGCTTTTGTAACTACTTTTATACCTAGTTGTAAATTTCTTCGTTAATTGAATCAGACATGTAAATAATGTTTGAAACTCGGATTAAGCAGGGTCATTTCAGTGGATAGCATCAATGAGTGTAGTTTAAAAGGGAAAAACAGAGAAGGAAACCTGGAAGTGTGGGGGTGTTATTTTTAACGATGGTAATGTAGGGTGTAGAGAGAAAATATTGAAAAATGATTGTAGAGTGGGGAGCCAAGAATAATTCAAGCCATATGTGGGAAGGAAGTGGCAAGAGGTGAGACTTTGGTCAGGGACCAAAGATGTTTGTCTTGAAGCCCATGGAGAGTCAACAAGGAGCTTTAATAGATGAGTGACCCCCCCATCAGATTTGCCTTTTAGAAACATCTTTAAGATTAATGCCTGGGGGGCAGAGTTTAAGATGGTGACCAGACAGGTCAGACTGTGAGAGGCTCTGCAAAAGCAGGTGTCCATAAAGACTCTCTGTGTGAATAGACGTGCACTGGTGGGAGAATGAAAGACCATCTGAGGGAAGACTCGAGTTCATGAACCCGAGTCCCCCCTCTGAGGGTGACTGCCAGCCCCCACCACCCTGAGGTAGGAACATGGGTGTGTGCAAGATCGTCTGCAGCTCACGGGACTCTCCTAAGAAGAGTCTGCCAAATCCAGCTGATTCTCATTGCCTGACACCTTGCTGACACCATTACTTGTTATAGCGGATCATCTGAAACTCTGGATCTGATCAGTGGAGAGAGAGGATCAGGGAGAGCCAGAGAGGAGCTCCATGCCAGGTGAGGGTGAGGAGACTGCCAACCGCAGCCATTTTCTCTGTCCCAGGAAAAGGCAGAGACCTGCATTGCCCCGCCCAGCTCTGCCCAGCTCCACCCAGCCTCCAACTTGGGACCTAAGGACCAAGCAGAGATCTGCATTGCCCTTTCCAGCTCCGCCCAGCTCCATCCAGCCCCCAACTTGAGACCTCAGATAATCTCATCAAACTGGGAGAGACAGAAGCCCCTCCCCCATGCTGGATCTGACACAGACAGGTCAGATCTGAGTGGCAGATTTGACAGGTGAGTCCAGGGTGAGTCCAGATCTGATCAAGTCAGGTGAGTCCAGATCTGACCGACCCACCATTCAAAGTAGGTCTGGGGCATCTGACCCAGGCTGTGAGCAACCTTGTCTGCCTGCTGTGAGAACAGAGGGGAAGGACTACAGATCAGAGCTGAAAGGACACTGGACTTACAGGAATGACCTCAGTGTGAGTTTGGTTCCTTGTTTTTATTTTTTGTTTGTTTTGCTCATTTTTGCTTGTTTTTTGTTTTAGTTTTTTATCTTTCTTTCTGTCTTTGATAATGTTTCCATACTTGCTTTATTTCCATTATTTTACTGATTATGTTTTCTGTTCTTTAGAATTCCTGTTTGTGTATGGGAAGAGTACATCAATAGGCATGTTTTTGTTGGACTGTGTGTTTGTATGATTAACTGTATGTTTTTCTATTATTATTATTTTCTGTCTCTGTGTTTCTTTTCATTTGTTAGTTGGTATGTCTGTCTGTTTTCCCTCTTACTCTTCTCTCTATCCACCTTCCTCTTGCCTCCCCGCTTTCTTTTTCCATTATTTTCCTTTTGCTTACACCTCATTTTGCTTCCAGGGAGCAAACCTATACCCCCTCTGCATGGACAGATTGTAAGGCAGTGGGAAGTGGGTTCCAGGTGCCCATAAACCTGTCGGTGGATACTGGAATCTGCAGATAGATTTAGAATCACAACTCCCCCCCTCAATTAAACCTCAAAACTGCAAAGAGTACAGCCCCCAACTCACAATCCAGCTTCAGAATTGAACAAAGTCAGAAGATCCACATAAGAAAGAATAGGAGACTGAGCAAGCAGAAGTAAAAACAACCCCGCCATCCCTGAACAACAGAATTGAAGAGGGTAAAAAGAAGGTGGGAGGGAGGAAAATCTACACAAATGAAGAAAAACCAATAGAAGAATATGGGTCTCACACAAAACCCTGGAAGGTCAGACACTGAGAAAACAGACTTTGGAATCCAAACAATGAAGAGCCCCCAGAATGACTGGTCTTAAACTGCAAACCCAGATATTAAGACATTAATAGAGAGAATAAATAGAATTGAGGAGAGACAAGAGGAAAATAGGAAGGAGTTAATAGCTGAGATAACAGCAGTAAAGAATACTGTGACTGAAATAAATAACAAATGGATAAGCATGGAAAGCAGAATTAGCCAAGCAGAAGAATCTCAGAGCTTGAGGACCAAAATATAGAACTAACCCAAACTGTCAAAAACATAGAAAAGAAGCTTTAAAAGACAGACAAAATCTTCAAGAGATGAGCAATTATTTGAAGAGGCTGAACCTAAGAGTAATTGGACTTTCTGAGGAAGAAAGAGAGACAGCAATTACCCTGGAACAAACATTCTATGAAATTATTCAAGAAAATTCTCTCATCTATCAGTGATGCGACCATTCAAACACAAGTGATTCAGAGAATACCTGCAAGAAAACAAATGAGAAAACCAACTCCTAGACACATAGCATTCACCTAAATGAAGCAGATATAAAAGAAAAAATCCTAAAGGCAGCAAGAAAAAAGGGTCAGACTACCTACCAGCAGGGGGGACCAATTAGAATAGCAGCAGATATATCTACAGAAAAACTTCAGGCTAGGAGAGCTTGGGGCCCAAGTTTCAAAGTTCTCAAAGATAAATAATTTCAACCAAGAACACCCTACCCAGCTAAGCTAAACTTCATCAGTGAGGGAGAATTAAAATCTTTCCAAGACATTCAATCCCTAAGAATTTACGCTACCTCTAGACCACCTCTACAAGAAACACTTAAGAAAGTATTAAACACAGAAAAACAAGAAAAAAGAATGACAACATTCTTCACATGAGTACAGGAAAAAGATGGAAAACACACATGAATAAACCCCAAATCAAAAGAAAGACAACAAACAAACAGGAACAACAACAACTCTATAAGAACCTCATAACAGGGATAAACTCTCACATTTCAATAATTAGCCTAAATGTGAATGGACTAAATGCACCACTGAAAAGACAAAGGATGGCAAAATGGATATAATATCATGAGGCAACAATATATTGTCTCCAAGAGACTATCTCACCAGAAAGGACACAGACACAAAGAAAGAGGATAAGAAGCAAAATTTCAGGTGAATGGAATACAAAAGAAAGCTGGTTCTTTGAAAGGATAAACAAGATTGATGGTCCCCTAGCTAGACTGACCAACAAAAAGAGAGGAAAAGCCAAAATAAACTCAATCAAAAACACAAAAGATGAAGTCACAACTGACCCTGGAGAAAGACAAAAGATGATCAGAGACTGCTATGCATACTTGTATGGAAATAAACTTGAAAACCTAAAGGAAATGGAGGACTTTCTGATATCACACAACCTTCCCAGGTTGAAACAAGAAGAAATCGAGACCCTACATAGACCAATACAAATCCAGGAAATTGACTATGGTATAAGAATACTACCTACAAAATAAAGCCCTGGGTCAGATGGTTTTCCAGCAGAATACTACAAAACATACAAGGAGGAATTGATGCCAATCCTTTAAAAAATATTCCAGGTGATTTAGAAAGATGGAACTCTCCCCAAATCATTTTTTGAAGCTAACATCACATTGGTACCCAAGCCAGGTAAAGATCCAACAAAGAAAGAGAGCTATAGGCCAATATCCTTGATGAACATAGATGCTAAAATTCTCAACAAGCTGCAATCCCGCGCCTTTGGGAGGCTGAGGTGAGTGGATTGCCTGAGCCCACGGGTTTGAGACCCACCTGGGCAGCGAGACCTCATCTCTACAATAAATCAAAAAATCAGCCGGGCATGGTAGCGCATGCCTGTAATTCCAGCTACTCGGAAGGCTGAGGTGGAAGGATCGCC
This sequence comes from Cephalopachus bancanus, assembly GCA_027257055.1. NCBI lineage: Eukaryota > Metazoa > Chordata > Mammalia > Primates > Tarsiidae > Cephalopachus > Cephalopachus bancanus. Next base: position 11,364,510 of record JAPVLO010000093.1, read on the forward strand.
GGAGCCCAGCAGGTCGAGGCTGTGGTGGCCGGGAGCGGCCACTGCACTCCAGTCTGGGTGACAGAGTGAGACTCCAACTCAAAAAAAAAAAAAATTCTCAACAAGATCCTAGCAAACTAGATTCAACAACACAAATCAAAAATCATCCTCCTTGACCAAGTAGGCTTCATCCCTGGGATGCAAGTCTGGTTCAACATTTGTAAGACCATAAACATAATTAAATACATCAACAGACTTAAAAACAAAAACACATGATTATATCATTAGATGCAGAAAAATCTTTTGATAAAACCCAGCACCACTCTTGATAAAAACCCTCAAACATCTATGCATAGATGGAACATACCTCAAAACAGAGCCATCTACGAGAAACCCTCAGTCAGTACAGAGCTAAGCAGAGAGAAATTGGAACCATTTCCCCTGAAAACTGAAACAAGACAAGGATGCCCACTCTCACCCCTGTTCAACATAGTTCTGGAAGTTCTAGCTAGAGCAATCAGAGAAGAGAAGTTGACCAGGGTATCCAAATAGGAAAAGAAGATATCAAGTTATCCCTCTTTTCAGATGACATAATTCTATACCTCAAAAACCCAAGAGAATCTGTCAAAAACCTCCTTGCATTGATAAAGGACTTTGGCAAAGTCTCAGGGTATAAAATAGATGTGCAGAAGATAATCACATTTCTATACCAATAATAAATAGAAACCCAAATAAAAAGCACAATTCCATTCACAATAGCCACAAAAAAAGAAATACCTTGGCAACTTCCCAACCAGAGACATAAAAGACCTTTACAATGAAAACTACAAAACACTGTTCAAAGAAATCAAAGATGATACAAACAAGTAGAAAAATATTCCATGCTCATGGATTGGAAGAATCAACATTTTAAAATGTCCATTCTACCTAAGTCAATCTACAGATTTAATGCAATACCCATCAAATTACCAGCAATGTTCTTCTCAGACCTAGAAACAACAATATAGGAATTCATATAGAAACATAACGACCATAAGCAAAGTGAGAGGTATCACACTCCCAGACTTTAAACTTTATTATAACGCTACAATAATCAAAACAGCCTGGTATTGGTACAAGAATAGACATATAGACCAATGGAATAGGATTGAGATTTCAGAAGCAAAACCTTAATTTCTCAACCAACTCATGTTCAACAAAGCCTCCACCACCAATCACTGGGGAGAGGAGAACCTATTGAGTAAATGGTGCCAGGAAAATTGGCTGACTACATGCAAAAGATTGAAACAGGACCCCTACCTATCCCCATACAAAAAAATCAACTCTAAATGAATCAGAGACCTAAAGGTAAAACCTTAAACTATAAGAACCTTAGAAAATGCAAGAGATACTCATGGAAATGGGAACTGGCAACCAATTCTTGATCAAAACCCCAAGTGTCCATGTCATAAGAGATAAGATAGACAAGTGGGACCTTATCAAACTGACAAGTTTCTGCAAAGTCAAAGAAACCATAAGAGAGTGGGGAGACAGCCCACAGACTGGGAAAAAATATTTGCCAACTCTATTTCTGACAAAAGTCTAACATCTGGGATCTATAAGGAACTCAAATGTGCTGAAAAGAAAAAAAAAAGCCCAATACAAAGTGTGCAAAATATGTGAATAGACAGTTCTCAAAAGAAGACAAGCAGCCAACAAATACATGAAAAAAATGTTCAGCCTCACTAGTCATCAAAGAAATGTAAATTAAAACTACAATGAGATATCACCTAACTCTAGTCAGAATGCCCTTCATCAATAACTCAAAAAATAACAGATGCTGCAGAGGTTGTGGCAAAAAGGGAGCACTTCTACACTATTGGTAGGAGTGTAAACTAGTACTGCCTCTGTGAAAAACAGTGTGGTGATTCCTAAAAGTTGTAAAAATCAACTTCTATATGATCCCACAATCCCCCGACTGGAAATATACTTGGAAGAACTCAAATCACTCTATAAAAAAGATACCTGCACATCTATGTTTATTGCAGCATTGTTCACAATAGCAAGAACATGGAACCAACCGTACTGCCCATCAAAAGAGAACTGGATTAAAAAATGTGGTACATATACACAATGGAATATTATTCAGCCATAAAGAACAAAATCATGAACTTTGCAGAAATCTGGATGGACTTAGGGTCTACAACACTGAGTGATCTTTCACAGAATCAAAGTATCACATGTTCTCACTCATAAGTGGACCTTGAATAACTATCATAATACTATAAGAAAAGGATTGAAAAATATTAGGAAACTCAGGGGACGTTGCAGAGGGAGCGGGGGAGTGTGATTGGCAGTAGTGGGAAACTGCCTGAGGAAGGGGGGCTACACCTCACCAACAAGGGTACCTGCACAATGGATATTTGTATACCGAATCTTGAATCGTACCCCACAATTTTTAAATAAAAAAATTAAAATTAAAAAAGAAAGAAAAATGATTGTAGGGATCTAACTACAAGCAAGGTCAGACTTTTGGTTTGGGGTATAGCTGATGAGGCAAAACTCACCTATTAGATACTGAGATCATTAGATACCACTGTTAAAAAGTTTATTTAAGCCGGGCTCGGTGGCTCAGCCTGTAATCCCGCGCCTTTGGGAGGCTGAAGTGAATGGATTGCCTGAGCCCGCGAGTTCGAGACCCGCCTGGGCAGCGAGACCTCATCTCTACAATAAATCAAAAAATCAGCCGGGCGTGGTAGCGCACGCCTGTAGTTCCGGCTGCTTGGAAGGCTGAGGCGGAAGGATCGCCGGAGCCCAGCAGGTCGAGGCTGCGGTGACCGGGAGCGGCCACTGCACTCCAGTCTGGTTGACAGTGAGACTCCAACTCAAAAAAAAAAAAAGTTTATTTAATTTAACTTTAAAGTATGCAAAATGCATAGAAAACAACAGTGAGTGTAAATGCAATAACAGCCTTCAGCAAATATTATTTGCAATGTTTACTTAAAATAACAAGTTTTCAAATCTTTGAATGCATCTATTCATGTGCAAATAACATAATTTATTGATTCCCAAATTAGATTTTACCTCAATATTAGAAATAGTATGTTACTTTGTGTCTTGAAAGTAATAAAACATCAATATTGCAAAGCTATAATTACTCAAATCAGCAGTTCCCATCTATTCTAACAATGGGTCTTTAGATTTTTAGGAATAACACTTAGAGTTTTGCTTTATACCTATAGTCAATAAGGGACTATATAGTTCAGGACTTTATCAAATAAAATTTTACAGAATTTCAGATCTAGCATATTATTTAAAGAGCTAATTTTTATAAACGAATATACAACTAGATTAAATATTATATAGAAAAATGCAGTTATTATTTTTCCTACAATCATAGTATGTCTGAGTTTGGTTTGATTTTGGACTTGTCTGGAATGCCCAATATACCAATCAAATGAGGAGCCATTGGTAAATAGCAGAAATTTGAATACTAATTTATTATAGTAACTCTGGTACAGGTGTCACCTAAGAATCATATCCATAACCATATCCCTAGCCAGTAAGAATGGGTTAGTCTTTGAACCCAACATATCTATAATGAGAATTCTTAGGTACAAAGCTGATTGTCATTGCTTTTTCCTTCAGTGTTCCTTTCATTACTAAATGTAATAAAAAGTATATAATGAGCCTTTTTAATAACCAATGGTCTCGAAACTTTAAAACTTACATATCCATATCAGCAAAAAGTTTTAAGCTTATAGCTCCAACATGTTTTATAAAACTTCAAATTAGATATACTGTCAACCTATTTATTAACTATTATTAAAATATATTGACTGTTCTCAGCTTTTTGATAACCAGAGCTCCAGTATTTTTTCTCTTTTCTAATGAATTATCTTCCCCATACTCTAGGGCATAGACGGTATATTTTGGAGAGAATTATAATAGAGAAACTGAAGGCCAGGTTCTGGCCCATAATTGCAGGAAACATACAATCCATTTGGAACTCATAAAGAGAACAATAAAAAAACATAAAAAGTAAAAAAGTAATTGATCAACTGATCAGGCCGAGTAGCTGCAACAGCCTTGGGGCCCTCGCAGACTCGCCAGACATTACAGGCGCTGCCACTTGCCAGTGCGCTGATTAAGAATCACTGAGAACTCTACCTCATCTCCTGCCTGAAGCTCAATGCCATCCTCAACTTCTTTCACATGGAAAAAGAGTTTCTTGCTATCTCCTACTTCGTAGTTAATGAAACCAAACTGATCTTTCACACACTCCACTGTGGCCCAACACAGGTGTGTGATGTTGTAAGCCATAGTCTATGCAATTTGGCCCAGGACACACAACTGGATGATGCTAGTGCTCCTCGTCTAATGATTCTTCGGCAACCAAGAGGACCAGATAACTCAATGGGATTTGGTGCAGAAAGAAAGATCCGTCAAGTTGGTGTCATTGACTAAACACATCCACAAAACACATCATCAACCCACTATGATCAAGTTGGGGGGAAACCGGTGAAGGGTTCTGAATATCTCCCTCTCATCCCTCCCGAAATCTGGAATACTTATTCGATTGAGCTATTACACCAGTTTTAACAACTTCCTCATGTTATGTTTAAAAAAATAAATAAATTTAAGAAAACCATTTTAAAATTGAAAAAAAGGTAAAAAAGTAAAATACAAATTTGTTTCTTAAGACTGACAGTTTTGTAGAAGTTTAAAGATGTCCAGGGTTTTAAAAAATGCTATGAATGATGTAAGAGTCAAACTGAGCCTTAAGTGAAAATAGAATAAAGGCAAGAGATATATTAAGTATGTTTTACTGAATGAAAAGTTTCCAAATGTATTACTGTACCATGTACTCTAGAAAGGAACATGGGTTGAGAAGAGAAATGAGAATGAAGGCACCACATCCATGGTGCCAACATGATAATTTAAAAGGGTAAACCACCAACTACCCTGAATTTCTACAACACCTGAAGATGGTCCTGAGCACTTTTACACAAATAAAGTCCCAAAGAGAAAGCTGCTTAGTCTTTAATGTATATGAAAACTATTAACATGGAGATGTTGTTATAATGTGGATTCTTTTTTTTTTTTCATTAATCAGTATTTTTTATTATGGTTTTGTGGGGTACAGTTAAGGGTTAGGTGTACAATTACGTTTCATTCAGGCACCCTGTTGATAAGAGGTGTTTTCCCATCCCCCGACAGATATTTGCTACTATTAATCCCATCCCCCTCCCCCCCATAGTTTCCCAGTACCGTCAGTCATTTTCTTATAGTATTGCATTGGACGTTCAAGGTCCATTATATGAGTGAGAACATGTGATATTCAGATCTTTGTTTCTGTGAGAGGTCACTCAGTATTATAGACTCTAGTTCCATCCAGGTTGCAGCGAAATTCATGATTTTGTTCTTTTTTATGGCTGCGTAGTATTCCATTGTGTATATGTACCACATTTTTTTATCCAGTCCTCTTTTGATGGGCAGCATGGTTGTTTCCAGGTTCTTGCTATTGTGAACAATGCTGCGATAAACATACGTGTGCAGGTATCTTTTTTATAGAGTGATTTGTGTTCTTCAGGGTATATTCCCAGTAGGGGGATTGCAGGGTCATATGGAAGGTTAATTTTAGGAATCGCCACACTGCTTTCCACAGAGGTTGCACTAGTTTACACTCCCACCAACAGTGTAGAAGTGTTCCCTTTTCACCACACCCTCTCCAGCAGCTGTTATTTTTTGAGTTGTTGATAATTGCCATTCTGACTGGAGTTAGGTGGTATCTCAGTGTGGTTTTGATTTGCATCTCCCTGATGATTAGTGAGGTTGAGCATTTCTTCATGTGTTTGTTGGCTGCTTGAATGTCTTCTTTTGTGAAGTGTCTGTTCATATCTTTTGCCCATTTTATAATGGGGTTGTTTGTTTTCTTCTTTTCAGTATGTTTCAGTTCCTTGTAGATCCAGGATGTTAAGCCTTTGTCAGACCTAGGGTTGGCAAATACTTTTTCCCAGTCTGTAGGCTGTCTCCCTGCTCTCTTGATGGTGTCTTTGGCTTTGCAGAAGCTTGTCAGTTTAATAAGGTCCCATTTGTCTATCTTCTCTCTTAAGTCCTGTGGGTTTTGGGTTTTGTACAGGAATTGGATGCCAGTTCAGATTTCCATGAGAGTATTTCCTTCCTTTTCTAAGGTTCTTATGGTTTGAGGTTTTACATTTAGGTCTCTAATCCATTTGGAGTTGACCTTTGTGCATGGGGATAGATAGGGGTCCTGATAATGTGGATTCTTATAGAGTAGATTATGCATTGGGTATGAGATTCAGCATTTCTAGCAAGCACACAGATGATAGGAATACTAGTGGTACATGGGCCACATTTGTTGCACCAAGTACATAAGGGATAGAGTACCCATGAAAATTATTTTGTGACTTTTTATTCTTATATAATTTCAGAATTACAGAAGAATTATAAGAATGGCACAAGGAATGTCCATATATCCTTTATCCAGAATTGTTATTATTTAACATCACTTACTATATCATTTTCTCAATTGATGATTGTAGATAGATAATGGAATGAGAAAGAGAGACACAAATATAAAGAATATTTCAGAGCCACTTGAGAATAGTTGCCTCCTTATCTCAAAATATTTCGGTGTGTGTTTCCCAAAAATAATGTTGTTCTCTTACATAACCACAGCACAATCATCAAAATTGCAGCATTTAACAAACAATACTATTGTCTAATCCATACCCCATACACAAATGCTATCATTTATCAAAATAATGTTCTAAATAGCAATATTTATTTCATAACAGGATATCCAATCTAGGGTCATGCATTGCAATTAGTTGTCACATCTCTTTAGTATTCTTTAACTCATAACAGGTCCTCAATATATCTTTGGTTTTGACCTTGATTTCTTTTCTTTTCTTTTCTTTTTTTTTTTTTTTTTTTTTTTTGAGTTGGAGTCTCACTCTTGTCCCCGAGACTGGAGTGCAGTGGCATGCTCACGGCCACCACAGCCTCGACATATTGGGATCAGGTGACCTTTCCGCCTCAGTCTTCCAAGTAACTGGAATTATAGGCTCATGCAACTATGCCCAGCTAATTGACCTCGATATTTTTAAGAGTACAGTTGTCCCACCTTATTCACAGGGAATGAATTTCAAGTCTCCCAGTGAATGCCTGAAATAATAAGTAGTACCAACCTTATATATAGTATGCTCTTTTCTTTACAAACATAACTATGATAAAGTTTAATACATTACAAGAGGGAACCCCCCCAAAAATCAGAATTGTCTTTTGGAGGTGGGACCCCATGTAATACAGGCTAAACTTACCCACTAGGTAAGTGTTCTAGGAACCCATCAGCATCAGCATACCAACTAGCATTGTTGTGAGAGGCTGTGTTTGGCTTCAATGAAATTCTTTTTGGAGATTCTTTTAACACGTTTGCCCATTTCATGATGGGTGATTTACGAGTGCACCTGCCCACACCACGCTAAGTGTTCAGCAGTTTTTGGTCAAAACCAGCATGATCCCCATGCCCTACCCTCTCTATTCACCCAACCTCCCCCCAAATGCTTTTTTGTTGTTTCCCTGGATTTTAAAAAACTAACAATTTAACTAAGTGTAGTGGTGAATATCTGTATAGTGCTGAATACCTGTAGTCCTAGTATCAAGAAGGCTGAAGCAAGAGGATCACTTGAGCCCAAGAGCTCGAGGTTCCAGTGAAAACACTGTACTCCAGTCTTAGAAATAATGGGAGATCCTGTCACTTAAGAAATAAAACTGTGTCTAAGGTTTGTTCATGGTTTCTAGTGTGCTTTTGCTTCTAGAACTTGCTGTTTTAGAAAACTTGGAAATTGTGTGTGTGCATAAATGTACATATATATGCACCTATATATTTATCTACATATATATAGATAAATATATATACATACACACACCACAGTTTATACAAATGACTCCAATTTTTATTTAATGTTATAGGGTTTCCTCTAGACTTTTTCTCTTGCATATTTTAAACTCCTGTCTTTAATAGTGAGAAGCCTGTTTTACATTCTCCTCAAAATATTTATTCATTTGCTTAAGCTTAAAATACACAGAAAGTAGTTTCAGAACTGATTATCACACAACTATAAAAAGCAAAATATTTGTTGCAGTTTTTTTCCTTTACATACAGTGAAATGCACAAACCTTAAGTGTACAATTTAGTAAGTTTTGACAAATGTTTGCACCCATATATGTCAGGCCTCATCATACTTATTACCCCAGAAATTTGCCTCATGAGCTTTCCCAATCAATTCTGCATCTGTCATAGAAATAATCACAACCTGATTTTTTTAAACTAAGTTAAATTAGTTTCATCTCTTCCAGAATGTCATATTAATGAAATTCCACAGTCTGCAGTCTTTCACTTCTGGCTTATTTCATTCAACATAACATCTGTAAAATTCACCCAAGTTAAATTATATTGCTGTAATAGGGTAAGTACATGCTCTGTTTTTATAAAAATGACTACTTTTATAGAAATATAAATTTTATATAACTTTTTCCAAAGTTGTACCCTTCTGTATTTTCATCAGCCATGAATGAGTGTTCTAATTGTACCACATTCCATCCAATATTTGCTGTTGTGTCTTTTTAGTTTAGCCATTCAGGTGGGTAAATTTTGTCATCTCATTGTAGTTTTAATTTGCCTTTCCTGGCAATCATAATGTTGAGCATTTTTTCATGTATTTATTGGTCATATGTCTGTTCCAAGTAATTGCCCATTTTAAAAAGTGGTTTGTCTTTTAAATCCCGTACTTTGTAGGAGTTCATTATGGATAATTTTTACAAGTACTTTGTCATGTTTCCCAGCTATTTTCTCCCACCATGTGGCTGGCTTATTCATTTTCTTAATAGTTAGAAGACTTTTTTTGACGTGACAAAGTATAAAGTATAAATTTTAATGATTAGTGCTTCTGTGTTCCTCTTAATGACTCTTTAAAAAATATTTTAATTTACTTATTTTTTTTTCAGTTGGAGTCTCATTTTGTCACCCAGGCTAGAGTGCAATGAGGCACAATCTCAGCTAACTGTAGCCTTGAACTCCTGGAGTCAAGCAATCCTTCCACCTCAGTCTCCAGAGTAGCTGAGTAGCTAGGACTACAGATGCATGCCAGAACGCGCAGCTAATTTTTTTGTTGTTGTTTGTTGTTGTTGTTGAAACTAGGTCTCATTGTTTTGCCCAAGCTGGTCTCAATTCCTGGGCTCAAGCAATCCTCATGCCTCGGCCTCCCAAAGTGCTGGGATTACAGGCAAGAGCCAGTGCACACAGCCTTGAAGAAATCTCTGATTACCCCAGATTAAGCTATTCTTCTATACTTTTCTCCAGAAGTTTGAGTTTTTATGTTTAGCTTCATGCTCAAACTAAATTGATATTCATTTATGGCATTATATAGGGATTGATTTTATCTTTTTCTCTTCATCTATTCAGTTTTTCTAGCCCAATTGGTTGAACAGATTTTTCATTTACCATCAAATTTCTTTGGTAACTTAGTAAAATAAAAAAAAATCAATTGGTTATTACTTCTTGACTCTCTATTCTGTTATTTTGAACTACTTATTCTTATGCCAATACCACACTGGTTTAATAACAATAACTTTATCCAACACACTGAGGTCAGGTAATTTAAATCTTTTAACTTTGCTCTAAATTATTTTGGCTGTTCTAGAGCCTTTGCCTTGCTATAAAAAATTTTAGAATGTACTTGTAAATTTGTTTAAAAGATGACTTATGAATTATTAATTGGATTTTAACTCTATAGCTAAATTTGGAGAAAATTGGCATCCTAATCGTAATTATTTTTTCAATACATCGATAAGGTCACTTTATTTAGGTCTTTAATTTCACTTAACAATCCTTTGTAGTTTTTAGTGTGTAAAATCTTAGACATATATTGTTATTTGCATCTAATGGTGCATAATTGTGATACTATTGCATGATATTTTTATTTCAACTTCCAATTGTTTGCTGCAGGTATATAGACAATTGATTTGTTTGTATTGAAATGCTACTCTGCAAAATTGCTAAATTCACTTGTAAGCTTGAGAAGTTGCTTTGTAGAATTCTAAATAGAAATTTTATTTCATTTCCAATCTCTATAAATTGTATTTCTTTTTTCTTCCTTTTTTTTTTTACTAATCAGACATTTCAGTACACTGTTGTATAGAACTGATGAGAGTAAATATTCTTCATTTTTAATCTTAAGGAAAAAAGTGGTCAATATTTCATCATTGAGTATATTATTGTCTGAAGGTACATGGGTGCCCTGTATCACACTGAAGATATTCCCTTTACACCTAGTTTACTTAGATATTTAAGATCAAAAATGAGTATTAAATATTATCATGTGATTTATCTGCATTGTTAGAAATCATCATAAATATTTTTTCTTTATTCTGTTAATATGGTAATTTGCTATAGAAAATGTCATCCTGGAATAAATGCCAATTGGTTATGATGTATTATCCATCTTATATATTGCTGAATTTTATTTCCTTATTCTTTTCTAGGGATTGTTTTCATTTATGTTCATGAGGAATATTGGTTTGTAATTTAATCTTTTATATTTGTCATGTTTTAGAGAAGTTTATCTTGACTTCACAAAATAATTTGCAAAATGTTACCCCTTTCTTTATTTTGTGAAAGAGTTTCTATAAATTTGGTATTATTTATTCCTTAAAAATGTGATAAATTTCACCAATAAAACTATCTGAGACAAAAATTTGTTTTTATTTTTGATTGCTGGAAGGTTTTCTTCAGTAATGAATTTAATTATTTTATCAATATGAGGCTATTCATATATTCACTTCTTAAGTGTTAGTAAATTGTGTTCTTTCAGGAGATTTTCTTTCATCTTATCTGAAATAAACTTAAAGCTCATTCTCAGAGTTCTCTCGTACTAATTGTTATGAACTCAAACCAATATGAGTTCATACAGATTTGAGTGAAGGCTATATGACCTCAAATTTCACCCAATAAAGCATCTTACTTTCAAGGGTTAACTCCTCTGTAGTTTCAGTCTTCAAATATTTATTGTTACTATTGTTTTAAATTTTACCCAGAATGTATAATTGTTCTCTGTAAGAGGGCATGTTCAATGCAAACTGCTCTGCCACATTATCAGAAGCTGAATTTGCTCTATGTATTTTGGAATTGATTATGTATGTTCAGTTTAGTAGGCACCAAGCAAGACAGCATGTGCCCTGGGAAGCCTAATTTTTATAAGTGCTGTAATACTATCAGGATGTATGCATATATACTATTTTTAAACATATGTATTTTGGGATACAGAATAGCACATTAGTCAAAAATATGTACAGGTTAGTCCTACACCCGGAACCTATATTCTGTATATACTCACTTATAAGGTCTTACCTATTATTTATAGGTAGTATCCATTCTAATTTTTTAGTGTCTGTGCTGTAACAGTTGACAAATATTTTTAAATCTATCCTTTTTCCATATCCACTATCAAACCACTTCTCTTTTGCCAGCATTCATTTCTGACTTCTAGGAGAGGATATGTGACACAGTTCTGGTCATGAGATGTAAATAAAAGTTGGCTGAATATTTTTGGAGAATCTTTGCTTCCTGATAAAAGCAGCAAACATGACTGGTCTACCTTTTCTCTCTTATTCCTTTATTAAATACAGTCACAGGGCAGGTACAGTGGCTCAACCTGTAATCCCAGCATTTTGGGAGGCCAAGGCAAGTGTATTGCCTGAGCCTGCCGGTTCAAGACCAGCCCAGGCAACTTGGCGAGACTTCAGCTCTACAATAAATCCCAGAAAAAGTTAGCTGGGTGTGGTAGCATGCCTGTAGTTCCGTCTACCTGGAAGACTGAGGCAGAAGGATCGTCAGAGCCCAGCAGGTCAATGCCGGGGTGGCTGTGAGTGTGCCACTGCACTTCAGCCTGGGCAACAAAGTGAGACTCCAACTCAAAAAACAACAACAAAATACAATCATAAAGTTCTGAACTGCTGTAGGAAATACATTGTTTTCTTTTTTTCCCTTGACTTAGACAACTCAAGAATCTCAGTGATGCTAGTTCTAAGCTTTCAAATGAGCTTTCAAATTAATGCCAACTGCTTTTAGCTATATTTTTTGTTTTGTCAAGATAAACACTTTCTTTTTTTATTTAGGTAAATGTTTATTAGATATTCAGCTACTTGCAGCTGAATACATTCCTAATTTATACACTACCTCATGGAGTTGTTTTGTATATCATGTGTGATAGTCTATGCAAAATGCATAACTGAAAATGTAACACCTAGTGAACAATCAGCAAATATAACTGTGATTTTTATTTACTTATTTGCATTCTAATTTCCTTCTAATATTATTTGAGATAGTGTATATGCACACATGCAACTCAACAGGAAAAAAATATAGAGTCAAAAAGAAAAAAGGTTAAAAAGTAAAATAGAATTACTAAGGTTAAGCCACAAAATGCATTCCTAATGCATATAAGTCCTGCAGGCAATTCCCAAATTTGATCTGAGTTTCCTAATAAATATTGAAAATAAGAACAATCACCTGGTATTAATAACTAAGATAAAAATATTTATTCAATGCCAGTTAGCAATGTAAGGGAGGAATTCTAACTTAGAAATACTAAATCTCCAAGATAGAAACTAAGCTTCTGAGTTATTGCCCACTGCCTCCAGGTTAATGGGCTTCAATAAAATACCCAGACTTCACAACACCTTTATCCCACACATAGCAGGAAAAAAAAAATCACTATGATAAAAGCAAGTTTTCTCATAGCAGGGAAAAAGAAAATCTGTTTCAAGGTGAAAAATAAAAAAATAAAAATTAAGTTGTCTACTATAATAATTTCCACAATGATTATTTTCTTAAACACGTATCTTGGCATCCTGAGAAAAATTAACCCTGAGCAGTTTCTGAAAAACTCTAACATAACCAACTCCTTTTAATTCAAAACCTATTTATAACTTTTAATACTCTTACAGTAACCAAGAAAATCAAGTCATGCAAAAGACAGAGAAATACACATAAGAAATACCCAGACATTCAGAAAATCTTGTAGAGACAGAGAGGAGGAGGTAGGGAAAAAGGGAGGGAGAGAGAGGAGGTAGAGAAAGAGAGAGAACTCTCAAGAGAAGCTATAAGATTTTTTTTCCATTGATGTGTTCTCTATTTATTGTTAAGAGCATATTATCTAACAAGGAGTTGTTAGTCTAGAAACAGAAAACGTACTTTAGGAAACCAGTACCCTCTTTACTTAACAAAAGTTCAGAACTCTCAAAAGTAACAAAGTATCTGAGTTTTCTAACACCTTCCAAAAGAGAATTTCAACAATACTTTTGGAAATCTTGGATGTTTTCTGGTAGTCAGGAAGTCTGCAAGGCAGGCAGATCTGGTAGTTTGTGATTATTCATTAATTCAAGGTAACGATGAATGGAAATATGTTGGACATCACATCTTTTGAGGAGGAAAGCAGATGAGGATGAAAGTCAGAACCAAAGCAATAGGAAAGGGAAAGGACAGGTCATATCTTTGGTCCTGGAGTTGTTCTTCTTTGTGTGGATGAATAGTAAAGATTTAAGGCTGAGCTTGTTAAAAAGTGGCATGCCCATTACCCAGAGGCTAGGACAAATGCCTGCCTTGCATACTTCCTGACCTTGAAAAATGTACCATCCTAATAATAAGCAAAAATAAAGCATAGATTAAATTATGGATTTTAAGTTTTTAAAAATATGTTTAAAAATCAGATATGGCTTTTTTTAAGCATAGAGCTATATTTGAATAAATACATGAAATAAGCATCTATTCTGTTTCAAGTTTGCTTCATTGTTGGATGGTAAATTCTATGACTAGCTTTAAAATCCTCACAAGTTTTAAAACATAATTTGGAAGACATTTTCTCTGACTTCTCCTAATTCATAAGGTCAAGACTTTGAGGGCAGAGATCATTTGGTTTTCCTGAAGCCATGCTGTGAGAACAAGAAATGGTCTTGTTTAGTTATCACAACCTCCTACTGAGGAGATGTGCAACCTTAAACTCTGATGTCAGCTGCTCCAAACACATTTTGCTCAGTTTTATGAATGGATGCCCTAACTAAAAAGCATCCTAATCTGCTAATTATTTGTAAACCATTTTACATTCACACTGTTCCCAATTTAGGCTTTGAAGCATTTCTGCAGTCACTGAAATTCTGTAGTTCACCCTGCAGCTATGTATTTTTTCACCTTCAAAGAATATAAGGAATATTTCAGCTTACATTTTAAATATGAAAAAGCAAATGTGTGAAATGAGGAAATAAAAATGCACTGAGTTGTTTTTTTTTAAGAATGTATATATTTTCTAACCAGTATATTTTAACAAGCAGAATGTAAGCTCCATGAGAATACAGGCTTTGTCTGTCTTATTAATCAATGTGGAACCAATATTTATATCAGTGCCTGGCATATAGTAGATACTCAATAAATATGCCTTGAATAACTAGGTAAATATATGCTTCTTCAAGAGAAGCATTATTATCCATCCAACCCATTTTTTCATTCAGGCTAACAATAACCTTTAAAAAAAAATAAATTACTCTGTTTGCTGCAATAGCCAAGGATGAGTTCAAAATTCCTCCCAGCTTCTCCTGACTACCTGTCAGACACATGGTGTATCACCTGTCAGATGGCTGTCAGACCCAAACTGAAATCACTGCTGTCCTCTTCATCAACTTAAAGCACTTAAGCCTCAACCCTTACCCTGAATTTGAGGAAGGTATTTAAGTTTTGTTTTTAAAGTAAGTACAGAATAAATGTAGAGGAGATAAAGAGTAATTCCATCAAATAATTTTATCACCTGCTTTGTTTATACATGTCAATATGAACTTTAAAGATTTGCCAAGAATAGAGATGTCTGGATTTGTTTTTATTGTCGATTCATTAAAGAGTACTGGTAATCTTTGAAAGTAAAATAAATCTCCACATTTTTTGAGAGGATATTTTAAATGTACCTAAATGTATGAATGATGATATTCTCTTCTATCTAACACTGAAGTCTGTGACAGAATATCTACTTTTAGGAACTTCTCAAGCACTATATAAGTGGAAAATTATCCCAGTCCCTATGAATCTAGTTCAAGATCAATACCTGCTGCTTTTGTTATGTTAACTCTGACCTTACCTTTATAATCCATGTTTTACCTTGCAAAATACATCTCTCCCTAACTGCAAAGATATTTGAGGACATCATTTAAAAACCCCACTTTGACTAAGCTCTGTGCAGCTAGAGTCATGGTAAACATGCTTTCCCTCTCTTCTCTCCAGCACAGGCAGCAGCACTCAAGCAGTTAACCACCTCATAAGTGTCCCGATGATACATTCCTGCAGCAACATTCCTCAGCTCTCTAGAATCGGATTTCTGAAAATGTCTCTACATGGAGACATTCACTTCCCTGCTCAAGAGAAAGGGCTGTAGTCAGGGTCAAGGAGAGTAAAAAATGAGCTTACAAATGTGGGGCAGGAAACACATTGTTTTCTTTTTTTTTCCCTTGACTCCGAGAACTCAAGCTTCTACGTGACAGTATGAGACTCAGGCAAACACCATTCTTCAAAATGCACATGAGGAATGACAATTTGTTCCCTGAATACCACTGGCTGGCTGAGTCACAGAACAGATTATTAGAAAGTGCATGGGTTGGGGAGAATTTAGCCTTAATTATTAACCTGCTCGTAGTCATATATATGCAACCATAATCATAAATACTAATTATCAATACCCTCCAAGTGCTGGCATTTAATGAATTAAAGTCCAATGACTATGGCAATTAAGGTTATAAGTAAAATACTCCTAAGATATTTGATAGTATATGCTCATTCTTTGTCCAGAGTAGGAAGAGTAGAGGGAGACTGAAAAGAAGGGAATGGGTTTTGGAAAGTGCACTAAGCCAAAATAACACACTTGCTCTGATCGTCCTGGGTACTGTATCTCAATAATTAGGAGGAGGAATACCCTTCTGTGGGTTGAAAAAGTCAGTAAGAAGGAGACAAGTTAAGCTAGCATACATCAAAAATAATTGACAATGGTTAGGCTTCATGGTAGAGTATCCTGCACTGGCATTGCAGCCACCAACCCACCACCCACCTAAGAATTATTATTTGAAAAGGATGTCAGAGGATTATAGAAGATCCTTCTGTCTGCTCCAATTAGGATCAACACTTCGGCTTCTTGCTCACGAGCATTCCCTATGCAATGATGAAAACATATTGACCCCTGCTGGAAATGCCTAGAACTGCAGCCTTCTCCCCTCTCGAAATCGGATCTAAAAAGAAGGCATCTTTTTAACGGTCATTTACATGTACCAAGCCTAAGGGTTGTGTGTGCTTGCTTGTTTGCTTTAAAGAAGTCTCCATATCAAAATGTCAACATTAAAATAATTTATGAATTGCAAAAATTTCAAAAATTCCATGAACCCCAAACAAATCGTCAAATATTATAATTTTATATTTTCTGTTTGGCAACAGAAAATTGTTTAAAATTGTAGGCAACAGCCTGCTAGCATCAAATTTTAGACCGTATTATTACTTCCTATAATCTTTTAGCTTACTGTTTTCAAATAAAATTAAAACCTGGGAAATACTTTTAAACTGTTTCCAGCCGGGCTGGGTGACTCAGTCTGTAATTCCAGCACTTTAGGAGGCGGAGCCGAGTGGATTGCCTGAGCCCGCAGGTTCGAGACCCGCCTGGGCAACTTGGTGAGACCTCATCTCTACAATACATCAAAAATTAGCCGGGCGTGGTAGCGTGTGCCTGTAATTCTGGCTACTTGGAAGGCTGAGGCAGAAGGATCACCAGAGCCCAGCAGGTGGAGGCTGTGGTGGCCGGGAGCGTGCCTCTGCACTCCGGTCTGGGCAACAGAGTGACAACCTAACCCTTAAAAAAAAAAAAAAAAACAGTTTCCACTCTGAAAATTATCTCAGGGCTTCAATAATGGGGCAATTTCTTTCTAAGCTATTTTCAACATAAATAAGGAACCTAAACTTGCATTACTGCATTAGAATATTACTAAGAAAGTCTGTCTCTTAAGAGTTAATAGAGATGCTCTGGAAAAAAAGATATTTTCCAGCATATTTGGGATTACCAAATTTCCAGAATGCCTGACATACTAGTTTGTAGGATGTACTAAAATGACATAGATATTATTATAATTTTTGTTCTGTGTTTGGGGTTAGAGAGGACGTATTTTTTGATATAGTTAACAGAACAACTCTTTCAATGTCAGTTGTCAGCAGAAATTGTCCAGAAGCACCTAGGCTATGTTCTCTTGGCATACTCTATTAACTGGCCCGCTTATGACATTCAAAACTTGGTCAAGACTGGAAGGCCATTCCATGTAGAAATCATTTAGCCAGGTTCTATTTAATGGTAGCCACAATATCAATTGTTCTGAAAATTGTTCTGAAAATGCACATTGTCAGTCAAATGCAAAAAACTACAAGCTCTAATCGTATTCCATGTAAATAAATTTTGAAAGCACATGATATTTATAATAGTTCAGCGATCGTATTAATGTGATAGCCCTTTATTCTTTCAGAAAGGAAGCTTCATGATTAAAGTAAATTCAGTACAGGCATACATTGGAGATCTTACAGGTTCAGTTTCAGGCCACTGTAAAAAGCAAATATTGCAATGAAGTGAGTCTCATTAATTTTTTGGATACTCTGTGCACATAAAAGTTATGTTTGCATTTTACTGTAGTCTGTTAAGTGTGCAATAGCATTATATCTAAAGAAACAATATAGATAGCTTAATAAAAATACTTTGTTGCTAAAAATTGCTAACCCTTGTCTTAGCCTTCAGAGAATTGTAATATTTTCATTGGTGTAGGGTCTTACCAAGGTTGATGGCTGTTGACTGATCAGGATCATAGTTGCTAAAGGTTTGGGTGGCTGTGACTATTTCTTAAAATGATAACAATGAATTTTGCTGTGTAGGTTGACTCTTCCTTTCACAAAATATTTCTCCGTAGTATGTGATGTGGCTTGATCGCATTTTATCCAAGTAGAACTTCCTTAAAAACTGGAGTCAATCCTCTCAAACTCTGCAGCTCTTATCAATTACAGTCACGTAATATTTTAAATTCTTTTTTGTCATTTCAACAATTTTTACAGCATCTTCCTCAAAAGTAGAATTCATTTCACAAGACCATTTTATGTGCCTATTCATAAGAAGCGATTCCTTAATCATTAGAGTTTGATCATGAGATTGCTGTAATTTAGTCATATCATCAGACTCCATTTTTAATTATCTTGCTACTTCCAACATATCTTTGATTACTTCCTTCATGTAAGAATTGAACCTCTCAAAGTAATCCATGACGATTGGAACCAATCTCTCCAAATGCTCAGTAATGTTACTATATGACCTCTTCCCATGATCACATATGTTCTTTTTTTATATATATAAAGATGTGGGGTACAAGTCAGGGTTAGGTATACAAACGTTGATTATGCAGGTACCCTTTTGATGAGGTACGCTCCCCTCTCCCCTAGTAGTTTCCCTCAACTGCCAATCCCAACCCCCCTCTCCTTACAGTTTCTTAGTACTGACAATCCCTTTCTTATAGTATTATGATAATTGTTCAAGGTCCGCTTATGAGTAAGAACATATGGTACTCTGTTCTTTGTTTCTGTGATAGATCACTGAATATGATTGACTCTAACCCATCCAAGTTGTTGCAAAGTCCATAGGTTTGTCCTTATTTATGGCTGCATAATATTTCATTGTGTATATGTACCACTTTTTTTGTACTCAGTTCAGCTTCAATGGGCAACATGGTTGGTTCCATGTTTTTGTTATTGTGAATAGAAGTACAACAAACATACGTATGCAGGTATCTTTTTTGTAGAATGATTTGAGCTCCTCCCGGTATATTCCCAATAGGGGAATTGCTTGGTCATATGGAAGGTCAATTTCTAGTTCTTTCAGAAATCGCCACACTGTCTTCCAAAGAGGCTGCACTAGTTTGCATTCCCACCAGCAGTGTAGAAGTGTTCCTTTTTCTCGGCATCCTCACCAGTATCTGTTGTTGTTTGTTTTTATTAATGATGCCCATTCTTACTGGAGTTAGGTGGTATCTCAATGTGGTTTTGATTTGCATTTCTCTGATGATGAGTGAGGCTGAGCACTTTTCATGTGTCTGTTGGCTGCCCATATATCTTCTTTTGAGAAGTGTCTATTCATGAATTTTGCCCACTTTTTAATGGGGCTGTTTGTTTTTATCCTTTTGGTGTGTTTGAGTTCCTCGCTGATACTAGATGTTAGACCTTTGTCAGATGTACAGTTGGCAAATATTTTTTCCCATTCTGTGGGCTGTCTCCCTGTTCTCTTGCTTTGCAGAAGCTCAATAGTTTGATGAGGTCCCACTTGTCTATCCTATTTCTTAAGGTATGGGCATTTAGGGTTCTGAATAGGAATTTGTTGCCAGTTTCAATTTCCATAAGGGTGTCTCCTGCGTTTTCTAAGATTCTTATAGTTTGAAGTTTTACGTGTAGGCCTTTGATCCATTTAGAGTTAATTTTTGTGTATGGTAATAGGTAGGGTTCCTATTTCAATCTTCTGCATGAAATCAGTCAGTTTTCCCAGCACCATTTACTGAATAGGTTCTCCTCTCCTCAGTGGTTGTTGTTGGAGGCTTTGTCAAAGATGAGTTGGTTGAGAAATTGAGGTTTCGCTTCTGGAAACTTTAACATATTCCATTGGTCTATATGCCTGTTCTTGTACCAATACCAGGCTGTTTTGATTACTGTAGCCTTATAGTAAACTTTGAAGTATGGAAGTGTGAAACCTCCTGCTTTGTTTCTTTTGCTAAGGTTTGTTTTGGCTATTCGTGGTCATTTATGTTTCCATATGAATTTCTGTATTGTCATTTCCAGGTCTGAGAAGAATGATGTTAGTAACTTAATGGGTATTGCGTTGAATCTGTCGATTGCCTTTGGTAGGATGGACATTTTAACAATGTTGATTCTTCCTATCCATGAGCATGGAATATTTTTCCATTTGTTTGTGTCTTCTTGGATTTCTTTGAGCAGTGTTTTGTAGTTCTCATTGTAAAGGTCTTTCACTTCTCTGGTTAGGAAGATGCTGCGGTATTCATTTTTTGTGTGTATGACTATTGTGAATGAGATTGTGCTTTTAATTTGAGTCTCTGCCTGCTTGTTGTTGGTGAATAGGAATGCAACTGTCTTTTGCATATTCATTTTATACCCTGCCACTTTGCCATAGTGCTTTATCAGTGCAAGCAGTTTTTTGAAGATTCTCTTGGATTTTCAAGGTATAGGATAATATCATCAGCAAAGAGGGATTTTTTTTTTCTATTTGGATACCCCAGATTCCCTTGTCTTGTCTAATTGCCCAAGCTAAGACTTCCAACACAATATTGAACAAGAGGGGTGAGAGTGGGCAGCCTTGTCTTTTTCCAGGTTTCAGGGGAAATGTTTCCAGCTTCTGTCCATTTAGCAATATGTAAGCTGTGGTTTTATCATAAATGGCACTATTTTGAGGTATGTTCCTTCTATACCTAGGTGTCTGAGGGTTTTATCAAGAAGGGATTCTGGATTTTATCAAGAACTTTTTCTGCATCTAGTGATATAATCATGTGGTTCTTGTTTTCACATTTGTTGATGTATTTTATTACATTTATGGTCTAGTGAATGTTGAACCAATCAGTCCTGCATCCTGGGAATGAAGCCTACTTGGTCATGGTGGATGATTTTTGAGTTTTGGATCTGATTTGCTAGAATCTTGTTGAGGATTTTTGTGTCTATGGTCATAAGGGATATTTACCTGTAATTCTCTTTTATTGTTGGATCTTTACCCAGTTTGGATATCAGTGTGATGTTAGCTTTGTAAAATGATTTAGGGAGAATTCCATCTTTCTCAATTGCCTGGAATGCTTTCAATAGGATTGATATCAATTCCTCCTTGTATGTTTTGTAGAATTCTGCTGGAAATCCATCTGTTCCAGGGCTTTTTGTTGTAGGTAGTTTTCCTATGACACAGTCAATTTCCTGGGTTGTTATTGGTCTATTTAGTGTCTCAATGTCTTCTTGTTTCAAACTGGGGAGGTTGTGTGATGTCAGAAGGTCCTCCATTTCATTTAGGTTATCAAGTTTGTCTCCATATAGGTGTACATAGCAATATCTCATAATCTTTTGTATTTTTTTAGGGTCAGTTGTGATTTGATCTTTTGTATTTCTGATGTGTTTATTTGGGCTTTTTCTCTCTTTTTCTTGGCCATTCTGGCTAGGGGGCCCATCAATCTTGTTAATTCTTTCAAAGAACCAGTTTTTTGTTTTGTTGATGTTTTCTGTGATACGTTTGTCTTCTGTGTCCTGCGTTTGGGCTCTTATCTTGTTGATTTGGATTCTTCTGCTAAAGTTGGGGTTTTGGTGGTCTTTTCTTTCCAGCACCCTTAGGTGATTTGTTAGGCTCTCCACTTGTGATCTTGATGCGTGCTTGTAGAGATATAAATTCCTCTCTTAGAACTCTTTTCATGGCATCCCAGAGGTTTTGGTAAGATGTTTCTTCCTTTTCGTTTGTATCCAGGAGTCTTTTAATTTTTGCTTTGATTTCAGTGTTGACCAAGTAGCTGTTTGGCATCATGCTGTTTAGTGTCCATGTCTTTGGGGGCTTTCAAGAAATTTTGTTGGTGTTGATATTTATTTTTATTCCACTGTGGTCTGAGAATGTGCATGGCAAGATTTCAACCTTATGAAATTTGTTTATTCTCCATATATGGTCAAGGATGCGATCGATCTTGGAGTACATTTCATGTGCTAATGAGTAGAATGTATATTCTGTGGTTGTTGGGTGGAATAATCTGTAGGTATCTATTAAGTCTATTTGGTTGAGTGTCAAGGTTGGGTTCTGGATCTTCTTGTTGATTTTTTTGCCTCAATGACCTATCTAGGGCTACTAGTGGTATTCAAGTCCCCTGCTATAATAGTGTTAGAGTCAATATCTTTTTTTAGTTTACATAGCAGTTGCTTTATAAATGCTGGTGCTTCTGTGTTGGGTGCATACATGTTTAGGATGGATATTTCTTTCTGGTGGATTGAACCTTTTATCATTATGCAGTGTCCTTTGCATCTTTTTAAATTTTTGATAGCTTAAAGGTTGTTTTGTCTGTTATTAAGATCACAATTCCTGCCTTCATTTGTCATCCATTTGCCTGGAAACTCATTTTCCATCCTCTAACTTTGAGTCTGTGTTAGTCCCTTATAGTGAGAAGAGTCCCCTGGATGTATGAGACTCTTGGGTCATGGTTTCTTATCCAGTTTGCCATTCTGTGTTTTTTCAGTGGTGCATTTAGTCCATTCACATTCAGGCTGATTACTGAAATGTGATCACTTATCCCTGTCATGAGGTTCTTATAAATTTTTTTTTGCTTGTTTTCTTTTGTCTTTGGGGTTGATGTATGTGTGTGTGTTTCCAAGTTTGTTGTTGTGCTATATTCACTGTTGATTCTGTGCTCTGCTTTTCTCTTGGAAAGTATGTGGTCATTCTTTTTTTCTTTCTTCTGTGCTTAATACCTTTTTAAGTGTCTCCTGTAGAGCTGATCTGCAAGCTGCATAACCTCTTAGGGATTGGATGTCTGGGAAAGATTTGAATTCTCCATCACTGATGAAACTGAGCTTGACTGGATAGGAAATTTTTGTTTGAAATTGTTTTTCTTTGAGAACTTTGAATATAGGCCTCCAGTCCCTTCTTGCTTGTAGAGTTTCTGCCAAGAGGTCTGCTGTTATTCTAATTGGTTTTCCCCAGTTGGAAGTATGATCTTTCACTCTTTCTGCCTTCAGGATTTTTTCTTTTGTGCCTATTCTGTGTTGGTGAATTACTATGTGTCTAGAGATTGGTATTTTCTTTTGATGTCTTATGGGGATTCTCTGTCTCTCTTGTGTGGCTGATCACATCTCTGGTGAGATGGGGAAAGTTTTCTTGGGTTACCTCCTAGAATACTTGCTGTAAGTTATTCTCCATTTCCCTTTCTTCTTCTGGGATACCAGTCAGGCATAAGTTTGGCCTCTTGATATAATTGCACATCTCTTGTAGGCTTTGTTCTTTCTTTCTGAGTCTTCTTTCTACGTTTGTCACAGATCAGGTTAATTCTATGTTCTGGTCTTCAAGTTCTGAGATTCATTCTTCAGCTAGATTGATTCTGCTTTCCATGCTTGTCATCTTGTTATTTATTTCCTGGATGAAACTTTTTATTGCCAAAATCTCTGCTACAAGTTCTTTCAGTGTTGCATCTTGTCTTTCTTGAGTCTTATTCACTCTTTCCATCCATTCCCAAATCCCTGTCATATTCTGAGGCCAGTTATTGGTAACTTTCATTGTTTGGGCACCAAGGTCTGATTTTTCAGGAGTTTTGTCTTTGATACACTTGGAGTTGCCTGAGGTCTTCCTTTGGTTTTTCCTCATTTGTGACAAATCTCTTGTTTTTCTCTTTAGTTCTGTTATTCAGTGTCAGTGGGAGAGGGTTTCCCTTCTGATGTTTGTTTAATCCTCCATTATATCCTGATCTGGGCTCTGGATTTGTTCTATTTTGTCATAGGACGGTGAATGGGAAGCTTTGCTATCTCTTATAGTTTTTGAAGTTTGAATAAAGTAGAGGATGGGATGCTAGATTCAGAAACTACTTACAAACTTCAATGTTCACTGATTGTGGTATGTGTTCCCTGAGACCTACTCCCCACCACCACTCTATATGATGACGAAAAATGGAAACCAATACAAAAAAACAATTGAAAACACACATACACAGACATACGCACACACCCCAAAACATACTGGAATAATAACACAGTGAAACAAAACAAACAACACCACTAATTAAAAAAAGAAAAGAAAAAACACACATACACACCTAGCACAAAGTGAATAGAGAAGAAAAACAGAAAGACCGAAGAAAAAAATGGAATTCAGGTCAAAACCTCACACATATAATGACATACACCTTAAACTATGAAAAACACAGAAGAACAAAAGAGCAAAACAACCAACAGCAATAATAAAATTGAAAGATTAACATTCAATCATTCACATACACACATAAACAGAAAACAATAAGTAAAATAAGAAAGAAACAGAAAAGGAAAAGAAAAAAAGTTGGGGAGATGCAGATCAAACCCTCACATACACATTCATGCACAAAGGAAAAATATTTTTTAAAAAATAGGTGAACTAGCAAACAGTCAATAAAATTTTAAAAATTTTTTAAAAATTGAAAAAAAAATTGTCTTTTGGCAGGCTCCATAATTGTTCCTCTAATTAGGTCTCTCCTGCAGAGCCACCTCTTTCATTCTCTCCTCAGTGTCCAAAGCAGGGAAGGAGGAGGAGTAGTGGTGGTGGGTGGGGCTGCAGTCCTCCCCTCCCACCCTCATATGATCAGGGAGATCTCCTTCCGTCGGGAGGTATGGGATTCTCTTCCCCAGGGATGTACTCATGGGGGGTGCCCCAGTAAGGTCTATCCTGGAATGGAGTTCTACTATTGCAATTGACATCTAGGCTCCACCTGGGTTTGTCCCTCTCAGTTGTGGCCCAGTTGTATGGGTCTGATGTTCAGAGGATTGCTGGGGAGGAGGGTGTTTGGGTCAGCCCCAGACTCACCACTGATCTCTTTGGAGTTCTTCCTTGTCCTTTGCTGGCCACACTGTCCCGTTATTGGATCAGGGTAGGGGGTGGGATGCCTGGAATTCAACATTCATAAGGTCCCTCCAAAGTTTGTGCTTTCAGGATATTCCCTCTGGGTCACAATCAATCCCTGAGTAGTTGATCCACCAGTCACGGAGATCAGGTCTGTTGCTCTGTGGTGACTAAGTCGGAGCACTTTCCTGCCCTGCCTTGAAGACAGTGGTGGGGTGCCTCTCTTGTCCTATTTTGTGGGACTTTGCCTCTGGACTCCCTCCATAGCCCCTGCTGCCAGTGCCCTGTCAGGTGCTGAAGTGGTGAGGCCAAGCCAGGAGCTGTCAGTCTCGCTCCTGCTGCAATGGTAAGGGAGAGCCTGGGGCGATGGTTTCTCTCCACTGCTTTTTCACAGAAAAACTTTTGTCTGTTTTAAAATAATAATGAGCCAGGCTCGGTGGCTCAGCCTGTAATCCCATGCCTTGGGAGGCTGAGGTGAGTGGATTGTCTGAGCCCGTGGGTTCGAGATCCCCCTGGGCAACTTGGCGAGACCTCATCTCTACAATAAATCAAAAATTAGCCGGGTGTGGTAGCGTGTGCCTGTAGTTCCAGCTACTCGAAAGGCTGAGGCAGCAGGATAGCTGGCGGCCAACAGGTCGAGGCTGCGGTGGCTGGGAGCGGCCACTGCACTCCAGTCTGGGCGACAGAGTGAGACTCCAACTCAAAAAAAAATAAAAAAATAAAATAAAATAAAATAATAATGACCCTCGGCTTCTGTGACCTGGGAAGAGCCAAGGATGAAGCAGAGAAGCTGCAGCACCAGCTGTTGCACCAGGGGCCTTGCCACTTGCTCATGAGCCCCTACTTAAATCGTCTCTCCCAGCATTTTCTTCCCAGGGAGGGTTTGTTGATTTAAAAAAAAAAAGAATTAATGAATGAAAAGAATATGGTGCTTGGCTTCTGTGTCCCGGGAGTCACTAGGGGTCCAAGCCCACCAACTGTGGCACCAGCTGCTGCACCAGGAGAGCCCTAACCACTAGCTCCCTAGCCCTCACACAGTCAGTCACTCACACACCCACTTGTTCACCAGAATGTACACAAAACTGTCCATACATTCACTCACTCACATGGGGACTCACATAGTCTGACTGGCTCAGTCACCATCTTCCTGACGCCCACGTATATTCTTAAAGGTAGAATGGTGAATCCTTTCCAGGTTTTCAATTACGTTGCCCAGATCCATCAGAGAAATGGTTATGGCACTATTGGCTTGAGAAATGTATTTCTCAAATACTAAGCCTTGAAAGCTGAAATTACTCCTTGATCCATGGGTTGCAGAATGGATGTTGTGTTAACAAGCAGAAAACAATAATCTTGTTTATCTTCATCAGAGTTCTTGGGTGACTACATGCATAGTCAATAGGCAGTAATATGTTGAAGGGAATCTTTTTTCTGAGCAGTAGGTATTCACAAGTCTAAATAGTCAGTAAATCATGCTGTAAACAGATGTGCTGGTATCCAGACTTTGTCTTTTTATTTACAGAGCATGGGCAGAATAAATGTAGCATAATTCATAAGAGTTATAGAACTTTCAGAATAGCAAATGCACATTGGCTTCAATTTAAAGTAACCAGCTGTATTAACCCCTAACTAGGGAGTCAAGCTGTTCTTTGAAGCTTTCATGCCAGACACTGACTACTCTCAATCTATGAAAGTCCCAGATGACATCTCCTTCCAGTAGAATGCTGTTTTTTCTGCATTGAAAATCTATTGTGTAGTGTAGCCACCTGCATCAATGATCTTAACTAAACCTCCTGATAACTTGCTGCAACTTCTACATCAGCACTTGCTGCTTCAACTTGCACTTTTATGTTATAGAGATGGTTTCTTTCCTTCAATCTCATGAACAACCTCTGCTAGCTTTCAACTTTTCTTCTGAAGTCCCCTTATCTCTCTTAGTCATCATAATTAAAGAGAGTTAGGGGCTTGCTCTGGACTAGGCTTAAGGGAATGTTGTGGCTGATCTGACTTTTCTAAACTAGTAAAACTTTTTCTATGTCAGCAATTTTCACTTCCTTATTATTTGTTTGCTCACTAGAATAACACTTCCAATTTCCTTCAAGAGCTTTCCCTTTACATTCACCACTCAGCTAACTGTTTGTCACAGGAGGCCTAGCTATCAGCCTGTCTCATTTTTTGGTATGTCTTTCTCACTAAGCTTAATCATTTCCAGCTTTTGACTTAAAATAAGAGATGCATGATACTTTCTTTCACTTGAACATGTACAGGCCATTAATTGGCTTAATTTTAATATTGTTGTGCCCAGAAAATAGGGAGGCCTGAGGAAAGGAAGACAGACAGGGAACAATAGGTTGGTGAAGCAGTAAGAACACACATATTTACCAATTAAGTGTGCCAACTTATTTGTGTAAGGACTCATTGCACTTCAAAACAATTATAAGACTAACATTAAAGATCACAGATAACTTCATCATAGATAATGAAAATGCATTAAATATTGTGAGAATTACCAAAATATGACAGGGAGATGCAAAATGAGCATATACTTTGGAAAAACATCTCTGATAGACTTGCTCAAGGAGGTTTGCCACAGCCCTTCAAAATACAACATCTGTGAAGCACAATGAAGTGTAACAAAGTGAGAAATGTCTGTAACGTCTAATAAACTCATTATGTAAGCAACCTCATTCTGGTTTTTGATTTTCAGTGAAAAATAAAACTGAGTCAAAATACCCAGTTATAGTATGTGAGTTCTGTAAAAGCAGGAAATTTATCTTTTACTCCCTGCCTGATCTCCAATGCCAAGAATATTGAATCACATGTTTGATTTATTAATTATGTTTAATGTATGGACTATATATTTTTAAAATAATAATATTACCTATCTTGTGTCCTGACTTTGTCATTTTCCAAAAATATTATCGTGGGCAAATTAGTTACTTAATTTCTCTAATTCCAATTTTTTTTCCCCAACCATAAAATAAGGACAGTTACATCTACTATGGTGTGAAAATAAAATAAGATTCATTTTATAGATACTTTTTATAAAAATTTTTAAAATATAGCACAAATTGTCCTATAAGTAATACTACTATATACATATAAAATGTTGAATAAATTTATCTTCTTAGAATCAAGAAATATTCCAAAGTAAAGGAAAAATTAGAAAAAAGGTACATAAAGGTGATTGAATCTAGACCAAAAATAAATATATGGAGTTAAGTGAAAAAATAAGTTGCTAGCATTTGTTAAAGGAAAAACAATTTCAAAGAAGTCACATGGATTATTATTATAGATTATCTTAATCAGAGATAAGGACACACTAGGGATAGGGAAGAGGTTATGAGTAATCCTTTCAACAGAGAATGAAAAATAGAAATTAGCTTGACTTCGGAGAAATAATGCTGTCAGAAAGGCAGAAAGAAACATTGCTGTCAGGAAGATGACATAAATAGGAATCCTGAGCTAAAATGGCTATTAGTCATAGAAGCAGTCGTTTAAAAAATTCCCTGTCCTGGACACTACCATTTCACATTTGTTTCAGAAGCAAATAATAATAATGATGATAACATGTAGAAAAACATTCCAAACCAAATAAATTTTTTTCAGAATAAAAAACATCAACTGAAAATGACTATTTGTATTACAAAGAAAAAAGGTTTAACGTCAAAGCTCAATATTTCCCTGAATTCCTCTGGATTGCCATGTGATTTCCTACAGTTCATTTTCAATCACGAATGTACAATTTAAAAAGAAAAAAACTAGAAATGAAAGACTAACAGCTCTCTTGTAATGTGTTTTAAAATGTTCCTCCTTTTATGAGTAGGTTGAAGAAATACAGTAATGCTCAGTAGAATCCTGGAATCTTATTGATATAATTTTTAAAACATACCACACCGAAACATCCAAAATGATGACCGGGATGCTTACAAGATTCGGTTATCTTAGTCAACTAAAGTCCTCAGTAAATCCTGCCATAAAATCTGGTATCTTAGTGTTTTGTGACAACTTGGTTCATCTTTTAAAACACAAGCTTGCCATTTCCCATTGCTCACAATTTTCAAAAGGAAATTTAATTGATACCTAGGTGTTATGCAAAAGGTCTAAGTGTTCCTTTTCATATATATAACCCATCTCCAAGTAGTCAATACACAATAAGCCCTGTACAAGAGAAATATAAATCCCCAAGAAAATTTTTCTTAGATAAAACGTTCAATGGCAGACACCATACAGGTAACTAGGTTATTAAAGTTGTATATACAGGGTAATCACCCACTTAACTGCTAGCTGAATGAAACTTATGACAGCACATGAAAAGCACATGAAAAGTTTAATTATAATTTATACTTTTAAAAAACTACTCCACAAATCAGAATCATAAAAGTTGCAAAATTCATTGAAAATAATGGTATGATCATAACAGAAAAAATCAATTAAAAAAAACACAGCAACTTTAAGCTTCAATTCCTGAACCCAGTTGCTTTTCTAATATCATTCTTAGGTTGACTCTAAATCACTCATGCTTCACCTCGATAATGGCAATTGAGCATTATTCAGCAATTTTTAACTTTTAATTCTCTATTGTCACTTTAACTGCAATACATTATTATAACCTACTCATTATTTAAGTGATGTCTTTGATTAGTGGCTTGGGAAGCTTGGAATAATTCAATTTGAAAAAGTGTAATGTGTGTGCTATAATTATTCTAAACTGGTCAAAATCATTAGAATAAAGAGTATTTCTCCTTCTATTTTCACTCAATCATTCTTTTTTTTTTTTTTGAATTGGAGTCTCACTCTGTCACCCTGACTGGAGCGCAGTGGCTGCTCCCGGCCACCGCAGCCTCGGCCTGCTGGGCTCCAGCGATCCTTCCCCCTCAGCCTTCCAAGTAGCTGGAATTACAGGTGTACGCTACCAAGCCCGGCTAATTTTTTGATTTAATGTAGAGATGAGGTCTCGCCTGCCCAGGCGGGTCTCGAACCCGCGGGCTCAGGCAATCCACTCACCTCAGCCTCCCAAAGGCGCGGGATTACAGGCTGAGCCACCGAGCCCAGCTCGATTATTCTAATATTCTCTGTTTACATGAAATTCCAGACTATCTCACTTAGTAGGGAAAATAAAATAAAGAGTGACTATCTGCTAAAAATAAGAAATTGCCATAAAGATTGCTCTATTAGAGCATCCTTTATTAAGCACTACTCTGAAATATGTATTCATATATACACACTTCTACACACATTTACATACATGCATATTATACATTTATAGTATATATTATGTAATATATATGAGAGCCCATATTTACCCTATTATCTCGTTATTTTGATTTTAGCTTTTTATAGATCTTTTGAATTCCTTCACTTCTTTCTGTATCTATCATCAACCTGACACAAGTGGCTTCCATCTCTTGCCTAGACTTGCCCAGTAATTTCCTGCTGGGACTACCCTGCTCTAGCCCAACCAGCCTGCACCAACCCAAAGCAATTCCCACAAAGCAGTTAGAGTGTTCTTTCAAAATGCAATGCCAGACATCTGATTAAGTCATCTACCTGCTTTACACCTTTCAATGGCTCCCCACTATGATAAAGACCAATTCTTCACATAACCCACAGGGACCTGTATGATCTGCTTCCTATCAATGTCCCCAGTCTCTGCTCCCCATTCATCCTGGTTTTGTTGACTCCAATTCACTGTTCTCTAGCTGCTGTTTCCACTGCCAAAGATGCACCTCCTCACCCATCTGCTTAATCAACTTGCAGATCTCAGGTTAGCATCTTCTTTGAAGAAGGCTTCCCTTACACCCCAGGTGTTTCAAGCCTTTTGTAAATCCCCTTACAGGGGCTCTGCCTGCCCTTTAGAGAACTTCTTACAATGCAACTTCACATATGTTTGTTAGTGAATAAGTTGTCTTTCCTTCTAAACTGTTCGCGATAAAAGGGCAGGACAGGATCTAGGCTTATTCACCATCATGTCCTCAGGACTTGCCAAAGATGGTTGTAATGTAGAAAATGTCCATTATTTTTTAAATTATTCTGGTTACCTAATCTCTCCCTTTATCCTGCCCATCTACCACCAAACCTGTCCTAGATTTGCAAAATCTAACTAGAATAGTTTTTTGATGGTAAAGGATAACCAGACCCCATTATAAAATACACAGAAAAATCTTACTTTCAGGTTCTAAATCTCCTCAAATAATATTTTTAGGTTTTGGTTAAGGATGTACGGCAATGGTTTTTTGTTTGTTTGTTTGTTTGTTTGTTTGTTTGTTTTTGAGTAAGAGTCTCACTCTGTTGCCCAGGCTGGAATTCAGTGGTACACTCACAGTCACCACAGCCTCGACCTGCTGGGCTCAGGTATTCCTTCCGCCTCAGCTTTCCAAGTAGCGGAACTACAGATGCGCACTACCACATCCAGTTTGTTTGTTTGTTTGTTTGTTTATTATTGTAGAAATGAGGTCTCACCACATTACCCAGGCTGATCTTAAACCCCTGAGCTCCTCTCTCCTTGACCTCCCTAAGTGCTGGGATTACAGGCTTGAGTCACAGCACCTGACCTACTTTTTGTTTTCTGTTTTTAAAAAATATATAAATGGTTGACACAAATATGACTGAAAACTTGATGCTACTTTTGTTAATTTAATTTTTGGAGAAATAAGTATCTATTAGATATTCACTTTCTATGTTTGTTTTTGTTACTAAACTGCAATATTTATTGTTAAATAACTAAACACTAATACAATGAAAGGGACCACTGTGCTATGAATATTCAAATGTAAAGAATTATACTAAACAGTGAAATAACCTGAGATTTAAATGTATTCAATATGCTATATATCAGAGGTAATAAATCAGTCTAATGTTAAAAAGGAATTTTGCGTCTTTTTTATTCTTCTGTAAATGCCAGTAGGTATATAGGATGAAGAATAAAATATTATTAGAGGACACGTGACCCAGAAGTGACTTCTAGTTCTTATGTTTATTTTCATCCTGTCCCCATGTGGGATCACACTAGAATGCATGTAAATAAATACGTGTTT
Organism: Cephalopachus bancanus; assembly: GCA_027257055.1. Taxonomy (NCBI): domain Eukaryota; kingdom Metazoa; phylum Chordata; class Mammalia; order Primates; family Tarsiidae; genus Cephalopachus; species Cephalopachus bancanus. Next base: position 11,396,233 of record JAPVLO010000093.1, read on the forward strand.
TTTAGCATTTATGGAGAACATTAAAATGTATTGCAAATAGGTGTTAAACTCTTCTAGATTACAAAGAGAGGTATTAACCCAAAGATAGGACTTTGACTTCAAAACAAATAATTTTTCTAGTATAAATTCAGTCTATTCCCTGAATGAAACTGGGTCTTCTCATTCACTATTTTCTCCCTCTGACTTGGAGTTATTGTTTTCCTTCTTATCACTTCTCTCTAATGATGACTCACTTTGCCATCACATAAGGCTCTTATTCATTATCTCTACAGAAAAAGTGGCTAGACAATTGATTTTTAAAAATTGTTTTATTATTTGGTAAATTCAGGAGATGCTCTTTAAAGCTCATCTATTTTCTCCTATTTATTATAAAATATACAAAAATTCTAAATTAATGCAGAAATCTCTGACACAGTTTATACTGTCATTCAATCTGCTAATGTCTGAATATTGTTACTGAAGCCATGGTAACATTTTACATCATTGTAAAGGTATATCTCTGTTGCTTCCTTCATTTCTGTCTAAATCTTATCACCAGCTTCAAAAAAAAAATAGATTTCAATTTATTCTTTGCCTAGAATATTCTAACTTGCTCCTTCTCCCATTTTCTCTTTAGTTAAATAAATCATTTTAACATGCTTTTCTGAAAAGGGGGAAAGCGGACAAGAGGAATCCTCATTAATTGGAAACTTTCCGTTTTAGAAACACACATACCTCTCCTGAAAGAAATATAAAATTTGAATATTTAATGTGAAAGTGTAAAAGTAAAATAGAGAAGAAGTATCATCTTTGACAATGATAGTAACAGAAATTAACATAAGAAATCTCTACTGGCAAAGACCAGACCAGATGCAAGTTACAGAGGATATACTCCCATATGATGAATCCAGTTGGTGAAAATTCTGAGCAGCTCTGTTCTTTATTTTGAAAACACCAATAATATGGACATTGTTTTCTTCTACTTTACAAAAAAGAGCAGCATTGTGTGTGTGGTGAGAACTGGGTGGGTTGAGGTGGGGTGAGCTAGGGAGGGAAAGGGTTTTGTAGGCTGGCACTCATAATTTCATAACAATTTTAAATGAATTAATGGCAAGACTGTGGAGGCTTTTTATTACTTCAGCATATATTGAATATTGAAGTTTTCAAATGTGGTGATTTTCCAAGATTTTAATGAAGTTTATTTTTTATGTTAAAGAGGATCTTAACACACCAAGGACCGTTAATCTACAAATGAAATCAAATTATATTTTCTTAAACTCTTGCATATTATACAAATATAAATTAGCATTATTATATTTTGTTATTGTCATTACTATTATCGAACCAGTCTAGAATTATGAGTTTTAAGTAAAGACTTATCTTTTTAGTACACTTGCAGTCAATCTCTTACATTCACAAAAATATATATTTCTTCACAGCTACCTATATAGATTCAAAATCATTTTCTGCAGGAAATGTTTCTAACGTGAATTACTTTTTTAGTTGGGCTTATCCTCTTGCTGGTTTTAGCAGTCTGTGTTATAGTTACTGTGGTCATTTATGTATTGTTTAATAAGGATCATTTCATATGTATGTTCTGAGCCCTCAGTTAGAATGTAAACTTGAAGGACAACCAATAAAGTTAAATATTCATGGAAAAACTACAGGCTATGATATCAAAAAAATAAGTTTAAATCCTACTTTTATCATTTACTTTTAGCTTGACAATGAATAATTTATTTAACCTTTCCAAACCTAAACTTCCTCATTTGTAAAATATAGAAACCAGTAGCATCTAGCTCATAGGATTTTTATGATAATTAAATTATGTTAGATCTGAAGCTGGCACACATTAAGTGCTCAATAAAAATTGTTGTTATAATCATTAAATATCTCAGAATTAAACTTTTTTTTAGATTCATATGTATTCATACATAGCATCTATATAGTTACTGGTGTGGAGTATGGTCTGGACATGGACTGCTCCCCCACCCCTTCCCTCAGAAGCAGCCTCTAGCCAATGCTGGTCTCTGAAGGACATGCACATTTTCAATAATGAGTCATGGGTGCAGGTGACCGAACAGAGCTAAAAGCAATGTGGTCACCACGTGTAATCAATGTAATTGTGAATACAGGATAGGAATTTGATTAATTGACTTGCTTGCCTATAAAACTGTTTGCTGTACTACCTCGAAGTGAGGTTACTATCTGGACCCACCTACTGCCATCAGTGCCTCTTGGGAGAATCCTCTCTTCACTGAACGACCACCATCAGTTTCTGTAAATTCTAATAAACCACTGTCTTTCTCTCCTGGACCTCTGGGTGACGTCTTTGGAATATGTAAAGAGCCTTACACACAAACCCACTAGGCTTTGGGATTATTATTAGCAATGTAATTCTTATGTATTAGTACTAAAATAATCATCTGATTGCAAACAATTCATGTGATGTTTTATGTTTTAATGGATTTATCTAAAAAATAATTTTTATAAAAGTATCTTTTCCATATTATAAGGTTTATTAAGAATAATTAATTTGTGCTATTCCTAGGATAAAAACTGCATAAATTCTGGAGGCACTAGTTGGTAATTTTTGAGCAAAGCGTTCCTAGAGCCTAATGTGGGTTTTGAGTTCCCCAAATTAGATACCACTGCCAGACAGTGGTTATGTGCTAGTCTTTCATATATTTAGTACATTTTCATTGAATATATTCCATGTGACAGGCATTTTCCTAGGCCCTAGGAACATTGCAGAAAACAAGACAGATGTGGTTCTTGGTCCCACATCTTACAGTGGAGTGCCAGTGCACAGGATCTGCAATGGGGAGAGGAACATAAAACACTTTCAGTATTCCTAAGTTTTGAATATCAAAGTTTAGCTTTTAAAAAGGACAAAACCATGTTAAATTGGTCAGGACAGTATCAACAGAAGAAAACAAGAATTGCTATGTCATGAGACTGTGTGAGAGGGCAGATGCATTTGCCTATTTTTCATTCATATTCTTAATTCATTCTTTTCTTAATATGAATGGAAAATTCATTACTATTTCACATATTCATCTGGGTGTGGAAGAAGCCTAAAATGAGGAACCAGGAGGAAAGACTGGAGCGAACAGTTTTCTCACAAACACTTCCTGCTCAGGCTTGTTTCAGACAGACTGAAAAATTTTCAAAAACAGGTTTCTTTTTATATCCCTTTTAGCCTCCTGAACTGAAATCAGCTGGCTGAGGACCATTAGAAAAGTACCAAACCTTTTCAAACCTCAAGGAAAAAGGAGAGTTTTATTGAAAGCTTTTTTTAAAAATTCCACTCGTATGTCTGTAAGTGCATTTCTGCATAACAGTTTGTGCATATTTCAGATTCTTTCTTAATTTGTAGTCTCCAAAAATATGCTTAAGTCAAATCAAATGTCAAATTCAAACACCTGTTACAAATAAACAGCTTAACAAAAGCTTCTCTGGCTTCCCTGGACGTGCTGATGGCAAGATTCAACCCACTGCTGAAAGTTAATAAAACATTTTGAGAGCAATATATTTTAGAGGAATATCCTCACAGATATTCCCAAGGTGTTAGACAATTTCCAGGAGTAGGTAACGAAGTCAAATCCTTGCTGTATTGCCTTTTTTTTTTTTTTTCCTCTCAGTATTTCCAAAGACTTTAATTTGGGAAAATTCTAAGGAAATTTTGAGAGTGTTCAAAATTAGGAAAATATAGCAATATCTTTGTTCTAAAACATATCTATGACTCCATAGACTTCAAGACCAGACTAACTTTCCTGCAGAGTTCATAACCAGAGCAAGTTCTTAAGTAACTAGAAATCATTGGCAATTAGAATTCATTTTTGCCATTGCTAGAACACATCAGCAAAGCCTTTAGGCCTTTGTTCTTGCTTTTTCTACACACCTAGGATGTTCTTCCCCTAGGATGTTCTTCCCCATTCCATACATAGCTTACTCCCTCGTTTCAAAGTCTTAACCCACAACCCTGTCCTTCAAGACTTTCTAATTCACACCATCACATTTTCTTCATCAGAAACCTCGTCCCTGAGTTATTCCTTCTTCACTGACATCCTATTGGTATTTACTGCCTGATTTTCATCCCTATCTACTTATCATATATGTCTTTCAAACAATATCTTCTCCTTTAATTCCCATCATCAGTGTCACATTTGGCCAACTGCAGGAAGATAGGGATGAAATCATGGTTGGGGCAATAGTGAAATGATATCTTTTCATCACAGTAATTGGTTCTAATAGGATTCAAGGAATATATTCCAAATGAGAGGTGGGGTTCTGCTTCTGTATTAAAGTAAGCCTTTGGCATTTTTAGATTTGACATTTGAGAGGTTTTAAATCTTGTACATATCCTAAAGGTTTATATTATGTCCAAATTTCCAAGAAAAGAAAGTAACTTTATCTTGGAGAAATATGTCAAATACTACCTCAGTTAGATGATCAAGGTTAATATCAACATAAGTCAGAATAATAGTATGTATCCCTAATAAACTTTGACAAGAATGGCACTATACTTCTTTTTTTTTTTTTTTTTTTGAGTTAGAGTCTCACTCTGTTGCCCAGACTGGAGTGCAGTGGCCGCTCCCAGCCACCGCAACCTCGACCTGCTGGGCTCCAGTGATCCTTCTGCCTCAGCCTTCCAAGTAGCTGGAACTACAGGCGTGCGCTACCACGCCCAGCTAATTTTTTGATTTATTGTAGAGATGAGGTCTTGCCAAGTTGCCCAGGCGGGTCTCGAACCCACGGGCTCAGGCAATTCACTCACCTCAGCCTCCCAAGGCGCGGGATTACAGGCTGAGCTACCAAGCCCGGCTGGCACTATACTTCTTATGTCTTCCTTTCAAAAACTATGACTCCAGTCTAATCATGAGAAAAATATCAGGCCAAATACCAAATGAAGAATCTGATACAAAATAACCAACCAGCCTCCTTGAAACTGTCAAAGTCATCAAAAGCAAAGAAAACCTGGGAAACTGTCATATCTAGAAGGAACCTGAGGAGACATGGACTCTGGAATGAAGACATGAAGGGAACACTAGTGAATTCTGAACAACCCATGAAGATTAGTTAATAGTAATGTATCAGTGTTGGTTTCTTAGTTGTTACAAAGGTATTACATTAATATAAAATGTTAACAATGGGTGAAACTGGGTGTGGGTATATTGAAATGTTCTATAGCAGGAGTCCCCAAGCCCCAGGCCACAGACTGATGGAGGTTTGTGGCCTGAAAGGAACTGGACCACACAGCAGGAAGTGAGTGTCAGGAAAGTGAATAAAGCTTCATCTGTACTTACAGCTGCTCTTATTGCTCTCATTACTACCTGTAGATTCTTATACAAACACAAACCCTTGTGAACTGTGGATGTGAAGGATCTAGGTTTTGAGCTTTTAATGAGAATCTAATGCCTGATGATCTGAGTTGGGGCTGAAGCGGTGATGCTAACTCTGGGGAGCAGCTACAAATACAGATCAACATTAGCAGTGAGGTTTGACTATATAAAGAACATAATAAATCAATTGCTTGCAGACTCATATTAAAACCCCATCAGTGAGTGGCGAGTTGATGTACTTCAATTGTACAACTGCACCTGGTGGCAGGCTTTAAGTCAGAATCAGAGATTTATTTTAGTCTATGTATGGCCCATTATTTTATTATTATTTTATTTACCATTTCTGTCTGTGCTTTTATATGGTGAGCCGTATAATTATTTAATTATATATTACAATGTAATAACAATAGAAGTAAAGTGCACAATAAATGTTATGTGCTTGAATCATCCCCAAACTATACCTCCAACCCCCACCCTTAGTCCATGGAAAAATTGTCGTACACAAAAATGGTTCCTGATGCCAAAAATGTTGGGGACTGCTGTTTTATGCTATCTTGGTAATTTTTCTGTAAATCTAAGACTGTTCTAAAATTTTAAAAAATCTTTTCCAATCAATCTATAATATTCCAAGTATATAAAGACATATATTAGGAACACAGATAAATATTTTTCCCCCCTGGGGACTATGTAACGATATAGATAATAATAACTATTATTTATTGAGCACTTACAAAGTGCTGGCAATCTTCTAAGTGCAACACATTTATCAACTCATTTCATCCATGCAGCAAGTTCATGAGCTAGATACTAATAACACCCTCTTTTTACATATGAGAAAACTGAGGCAGAGAGAAGTACATATGAATTAGTTGCTAAGCTGCTGATTAATGTTACTAATCAGAAAAAAAACACTATTCAAACTGTGTGAAATTTCTGAGATTAGACATCCATACTCAGATATTAGAAAGATTATTTCCCATAGGGAGTGCCAGTTGGAAGATTAGAAGATTATAATAGGATAAACTATTCCTGACAGGAAAGATAGACGGAGAATGTCATCAGATTTCCTACCCTAAGCTTTGGGTAGATTGCAGCTGCATAACAGAAGAATACTATACAATTCTGGAATGTGTATATGGTGATATATTCAGTCTTAGGGATCTGAGGAGTCAGTACTTACAGATGAACAGGATTCATATAAGCCAGCTTTTACTTATGAATGTCGAGTATATGCCAAAGATATGGAAATGGATGCAGTAAGAGGACCAGCCAGCCAAGAGCTGTACTCTTTTCTGAAGTAGTGGTTCAAGAGCCAACATTTTTCTAAAACCTTATTTAAAAGCTAGAAAATCAGGAAAATTACCAGAGGAACTTTGGACCATGTCTGTTCAAGAGAATTTCTGTTGGGGAAGAAAAAGGAATCTTAACAGATTTAAGAACCAAAAGAAACAAGAAAAGAAGAAGACATCCAGTCCCACAGCAATTAATGCTCAGAAAGCTGAGCAGGGGAGTCCCGGCAAAGCCCATTACAAGGTCAAGGTCATCCCAGTGCAAACAACGTGGGACCTGACAGGAAACAGCTGACTTGGGTTGTTCCTTTTTCACTCTGGTTAAAAGATGTCCCTGAAGGCTTAATGAGGAGGAATCAGAGCAGATCCTAGGCCTTTGACAACCTGTCATTTACTATGCTTAGAAATATGTAGAAAACTGTCAGGTTCCAGTTTTAAAGGACACAACATTGTGGCTCCAGCACTTAGAAGAATGTCCTGTACATACTATAGTAGTCCCTTGATAGTGTTTGTTTGCTGAACAAATAATTCTCAACAAATTAGTTTGTGTTTATTAAATTCCACATTAATTAACACCATCTAATTATATACCAATACATTCTATCTAACAAGTCAAAATTCTAATTCACAGAATAAGAGGGAAATGAAAGAAGAGGTGTTTTTTTTTTTAAGTTTTTGCACAATAGGCTTATTTCTGGATTGGTGCTCTATGCATTAACTATGTCCTGACATTCTGAGAATATTTCATTGATATTCATTGCCCAACAAATATTTCTTGTCTAACTGCTATGTGTCAAAATTGTGCCTGGTTATGGAGATACAGAGGAGAATTGAAAATAGTATTTCCTTTCAAAAAATTCACTGTCTAGAATAATAATAATGACTAACATTTATTAGGCACATGTGCCTAGCACTTGATTAAGCATGAAACATGTGTTAATTAATGTATTCATCCCAATACATTTATAAAATAGGACTATTGCTATCTCCATTTTACAGGTAATAAAACCATGACAGAGAACTTAAGGCCCTCACTCAGTATAACAGAGCTGGTAAGTGACAGAGTTAATATTTGAACCAGGAAAACTGACTCCAGAGCCCACAGAATATTAAAAAATCACATGAAGACACATATATATAAAAATATATTTGTTTGTAATATATATAATGGTTAATACAATATAATGATGAATATTGACTATCAGTAGTATGATCTGAAATTCCATCATCCTCAAAAACCCAAGAAGATCCCAGTAGACTGTGTTTGGGAGTAAGGAAAGGATAGGAAGAGTTTTAAAAGCCACAAAACTAGCAAACACAGAATAATGAGCTCATTTAGTTCTACCAGTGGAACCATGAGAATCTATTCTCTAAACCTTTCTTTCAGAATCAAGAAATACCCTAAATATCTCTTATATTTGTTCATAATCTGAGTCTTGTGGGCCCCTTTTAGCAGCTCCTTTCCCTGTTGTTCCTGACAATAGCCTTAAAGGAGGAAGTAGTTAATTTTGTTTAGAGTTCTCCATCGAAAACTTTGTGTGTGGGGGGAAGTATACTCATTGTGGATTCTTAAGGAGAAAAAGTATTTCTCTAGATAGCAAAATAAGGAAAGATATTCAAGACTGAGGGAACAATATGGACAAATATTCCAGAATCTCTGGAACATGGACTATGGAGTGTAGATAGAAATGTGCCAAAGAGATAGGCAGAAGCAGGTAGTACATAATCTCCTAATCTCTACCAAAGAGCAACAGAGGAATTTCAAGTTGAAGATTAACATGAGCAGATTCAGGGTTTAGAAACAGGGGACAAAAACTGAAGGTATATGCACTAGTTAATAATTTATTAAAATAGTAAAATTTCTTGAGAAAACAAAGGTGAGAGTGGAATGAAATAACACAAATAACAGTGAATACAAATGAGGGAATAAATATGGAAAACATGTCATCAAGGTCAAATTGACAGTCTGTGACAGGCCATCATTCTGCCTATCACACTCCCTTCCATCCCATGGAGGAGACAAATCAGATTTTCATTTATTCATTAATTAAAAGGATATATATTGAGTACTAACTATGCTTCTGGTATAACTCTACAGGCAACCAAAGACAAGACAATGTTTTTGCCTCGTGATGTTTTCATTCCAGTGAATAAGCAGAAAATAAACAAGTAAATGTATAATAATATATTAGGTAATAAATGCCATGAAGAAAAGTAAAGGTATGTTGAAATGGGGGTGGATATGTGGGAAATGGGATGGAGGGGAGTGCGGTAGGCAGAATGATGGCCTCTCACAGATGTCTAAATCCTGAATCCCAGAGTCTGTGAATATATTATCTTATGTGACAAAGATAAATTAAAGTTGTAGATGGAATTAAGGGGGTTAATCAATTGACCTAAAAATAGTGTGAATACCCTAGATTATCTGGGTAAGCCCAATAGAATCACAAATATACTTAAAAGTGGAAAAGGAAATTAGAAGAAACAAAGAAATATAGAAGTCTGAGAAGCACCCAACTTGATGTTGAAGGCTTTGAAGATGAAGAAAAGGTTATGAACCATAACATTTGTGTGGCCTCTCAGTAGCAAAGAAACAGAGTCTTCCCTAGAGCTTCCAGAAAAGAACACAGCCCTGATAGCACCTTGATTTTGGCCCAGCAAAAAAACATGTTGACTTCTGACCACCAAAACTGTAAAAAAAAATTTTTAATTGTATTGTTTAAGCCACTAAGTTTGTGGTTGTGTGTTACAGCAGCATTTAGAAATTCATACAGGTAGCAAGATCTCCATCACTGGACGGTCATTTGAATGATGATTTGTGGTAATCTTACTCCAGGTAGAAGAAATAAAAGGGGTTTCCTTGGTTGTCATTGAGAGTGGGTATTTGTGGAAAAATAATGAATTCAATTTATGAAATTCTAAAGTATGACACACTAAAAATATTAGACCTAAACTTTACTTGTATGATAATCAGTTGTATACCTAATCCTAAATTATATCCCACATCTTTAAAATAAAATAAAATAAAATAAAACAAAAATGAAATGTCAGGAAAAAATATAAGACTCGATTTTGAAGTTTTGCCTTATTTTTAATCAATTTGCTTATGGCAGTAGGAGCCATTAGTAAGAATGAGATTGCCTAGAGTGTGTTTGTAGTAGAATGAAAGGTCTTACTCTTGAATTCAGACTCACATTTAGAAAGGCTATGGTACATATCCAGCTTGATGTCACATGAGCCCACTAATATGAACTGAATTTCTGTATCCCCTAAAGATGTATATGCTTAAACCCTAACCTCCAATATCATGATATTTGAAGATGAGATCTTTGGGAGATAATTAGGGTTGAATGAAGGGGTGAGCCCTTCATAATGAGATTAGTGCCCCATTAAAAAGAGACGCCAGAGAGTTACCTGTCTCTCTTTTTCTCCGCATGCACTCAATGAGGAAGAGCCATGTAAAGACACAGAGAAAGGCAGCTATCAGCAAGCCAAGAAGAGAGCCCTCACCAGAAATCAACCCTGCTGGATCAGGGACTTCCAGCCTCCAGAACTATAAGAATATAAATCTCTGTTGTTGAGCTACCAACTCCATGATATTTTTGTTGAGACTGCCCAAGCTGACTAAACACTCATCAAATTTATTTTGTTCAATGTCAGCAAATATCAGCAAGGCATACCTGTGTCACCCTAGCTCTTATCCCTGCCACCTTTCAGTTGTTACCAGTATTTAGTTTTATTTTTTAAATCAGATCATGTGTCATCGCATTTGCAATAGGGACAGAGCACTCAAAGACAATACCTTGGCTCTGAAGCAGATCGTAGGGTATACCCATACTACAGTAGAGAAGTCCCAGATAGGCCTCCTCTCAGTTGAATTCCCTGTCAAGCTCACTTGAAAGCAGATGAAATGAGAGACACTTTCCTCAGTATAATCTCAAAAGTCTTAAACCTAAACCCCAGGACACAGTATATGTTCTCTGCAGCTAGGATACTTGTGTGTCCATAGCACATGGGACCTCTTCATTGCTTTCATCCTTCTGCAATCAAGTTCATTGACATTTATTTTTTATTCTCATCTATTGATGGATATTAACAGAAGCTGAATTGGATATAGTTGAATATCCTACTTAGAACAGGTGTTTTTTTAAAAAAAGAAAATGTGGCAGCACCTAATAGTGGAGAAACAATTAGAGAAAGAAAGCATTCTTATCTTAGTGTCTCTGCTACATGGCAATGTTACCTTGAGCATAATATTTATTACATTCTGAAATATTTACTATTTCAGAATAATATTTTCTGAGTTTATAGTTGTTCTAGTGTATATACTAATATCCATTATGAGAGCCCAATAAAATTATTTACATAACAGTAATCTGGAGGGAGAAGAAAGATGGCAATGGAGTCAGTCTGACTGTGTGAGTACCTGTGTGAGTGACTATGTGGATGAATTTTCATGTGTGTCTGTTGGTAAGTGGGTGTGTGAATGGCTGACTAAGTGGGTACTCAGGAGCAAGTGGCCAGGGCTCTCCTGTGAAGCAACTGTTGCCAGCAGTTGCTATGGTTGGGCCCTAGTGCCTCCTGGGACATAGAAGCCAAGTGCTGTTTTTTAAAATTGCAAATCTTTTCCTGGGGAGAAGCTGCCAGGAGCAACAGCCATTGCCATACTGCCCGACTACCACAGAACCAGGCCAGACACTGGTAGTAAGGGCTGTGGAGGGAGCACAGCAAGGGAGCCAAAGGCAGAGTCCCATTGGAGAAGATGAAGTAGGTACCCTGCCACCATCTTGAAAACTGGACAGAGTAGTTTTCTAGTTTGCTCACCATGGAACAACAGACCCACTCTCTGTGATTGGCAGGTTAACTACTCAGTGGTTGATTGTGACCCAGAGGGAATATCCCAAAAGTACAAACTTCAGAGGAACAGGATGAATACAGTCTCAGGCACCACACCCCCTACCCTGATTCAGTCATGGGATAAAGAGTGTGACCAGAAAAGGACAAGGAAGACCCTCCCACAAGAAATCAGTAGTGAGTCCTGGGCTGACACAACCCCCACCTCCCCAACAATCCTTTGATCATCAGACCCACATGCCTGGGATAAGACTGAAAAGGACAAGCCTAGATGGAGCCTAGATTGCAGCTGCACTCGTAGAGCTCTACTCTGGGATAAGCCTGGCTGGGGTGCCCGTAGCCAGCACCTGGGAAGGAGACAATCCCACACCTCCCCACTGGAGAGGATCCCCCAGACCTTAGAAGAGTGGGAGGGAAAGACTGATGCACCACCCAACCCAACTATACCCTCCTCCACCCCTGGGTCATGCACTGGGGAGATTGTGAATGAGCCAGCAGCCCCACAGGAGATGGCAGATGGGGTTATCTGTGAGCAGTTGAGAGGAATAATTATAGAACTGCCACAAGAAGGTGATTAGTGCCCAAAATTTTATAATTATTTTTTGTTCTTCTTTTAGCTTAATATGTGTGTGAACGTGTGTGTGAGGGTTCAATTCACATTCCTCCCCCATCCTTGTTTTGTTCTTTTGTTTTAGTTTAGTGTATGAATGTGTGTGCCAGGGTTCAGTTTGTATTCCTCCTTTTCTTTTTTTCTTCTTCTTCTTTTGTTTTTTGGTGTGTGTGTGTATGTGTGTGTTCAGTTTTTTCCTGTTTTGTGTCTGTGTGTATTTGTATTTTCTTATCTGTTGGTTTTAGGTTTTGTTTTTTTTGTTGTTGTTTTCTTTTTGTCTTTTTTGGTTTTGTTTTTGCATTTGTTTTTCTGTGGATTTTTTTGTCTGTTCTATTTTTTTCTACTTTTCTCTGTTCTCCTCCTTAATTTTACTTTATCTTGAATTCAGGGGGTACACATACATACTCATTGCATTATCATATAGAGTGGTGGTGGTGGTGAGTAAGTCTCAGGAGGCCCACATACAAGTCAGTGAACATACTAACTTGCAAGTAGTTTCTGAATCCTAGCTCCCCACTCCCTACTTTATTTGACTCTCAAATCTTCAAGAAATAGCAGTGCTTCCCACTCCCAGCCCTGTTTCAAAACAGAACAAATTCAGAGAATCTGATCAAGATAGAAGAGAGGGATGAACAAACAACAGAAGTATGCTACTACCACTAAATAATGGAATTAAAGAGAAAAGAAAGAGATCTGTCATAAATGAGGCATAATCAATGGAAGAACATAGGTAATTCCCAGTGTACCAAAGAGGCAACACCCAATAAATCAGACCTCAGATCACAAACGATGGAAATTACCAATGATTGGCCCCAGAGTACAATGGGGATTAGGGAATGGATGGAAAGAGTGAATAAGACTCAAGAAAGACAAGGTGCACCACTGAAAATAATTTGTAACAGAGATATTGGCCATAAAAACCTCATTCAGGAAATAAATAACAAGATGACAAGCATGAAAAGCAGAATCAGCCAAGCAGAAGAAAGAATCTCGGAGCTTGAAGAACAAAACATAGAATTAACTCAATCTATAAAAAACATAGAAAGAAAGAACAAAGCCTCCATGAGATTTGCAACTATATCAAGAGGCTGAACTTAAACCTGATTGGTATCCAGAAGAAGAAAGGGAAATGGAGAACATCTTGGAGCAAGTATTCCAGGAGATTATCCAAAGACACTTACCCATCTCATCAGAGATGTGACCATCCAAACACAAGAGATTCAGAGAACCCCCATAAGACATCAAATGAGAAAACCAACCTCTAGACACATAGTAATTCATCTATACAAAGTAGGCATGAAAGAAAAATTCTAAAAGTAATGAGAATGAAAGGTCAGACTACCTACTGGGGAAGACCAATCAAAATAACAGTAGACTTATCAGCAGGAACACTACAAGCTAGAAGGTACTGGAGTTCAATTTTCAATGTCCTCAAAGATAAACAATTTCAACCAAGAATTTCCTATTCAGCCATGCTAAGCTTTATCAGTGATGGAGAATAAAAATCCTTCCCAGACATCTAATCCCTAAAAGATTATGTTGCTTCCAGACCAGATCTACAGGAGATGCTCAAGAAGGTATTAAGCACAGAAGAAGGAGGAGGAGGAGGAGGAGAAGAAGAAGAAGGAGGAGGAGGATGACGATGAGGAGGAGGGGGGGAAGAGGGGGAGGAGGAGGAGGAGGAGGAAAGAACAATCATGAACTTCCCAAGAACACAAAAAACATAGAATCAACACAACATGCCTCATGACTGCAAAATTGAACACACACACATATATCAACCCAAAAGTTAAAAGAAAACAAAACAACCTTATAAGACCCTCATGACAAGGATAAACTCTCACATTTCAGTAATCAACCTGAACATCAATAGATTAAATGCACCACTGAAAAGACATGGAACAGCAAACTGGATTAAAAAATACAACCAATGATATGATGCCTCCAGGAAACACATCTCACTACAAAGGACACCAAGAGACTCACAGTTAAAGGATGAAAAAAGCTTTCAAGTGAATGAAAAACAAAAAAAGGCAGCAGTCACAATTTTAATATCAGAAAAAACAAACTTCAAGCTAACAAAAATTTTAAAAGATACATAAGGACATTACATAATGATAAAAGGTGCAATCTATTAAAAAGAAGTATCCATCTCAAATATATAAACACCCAAACACAGGAGCACCTGGATTTATAAAGCAGCTACTAAGTAAACTACAAAAGGGTATTGACTCGAACACTATCATAACTGGGGACTTAAATACCCCACTAAAAATCCTAAATAGATCATCAAGGCCAAAAAAGCAATAATGAGATCCAGAACCTTAACTTCATGCTTGACCAAATGGACTTAAAGATATCGCCAGAACACTTCACCCAACAACCTCAGAATATTCATTTTACCTATCACCACAGGGAATACACTCCAAGATCAATCACATCCTCAGCCAAAAATCAAGCAAAAACAAATTCCATAAGATTAAAATACTGCCATGAACCTTTTCAGACCACAGTGGAATAAAAATAAATATCAACACCATCAAAATCCCCCAAAACACACAAAGATATGAACATTAAACAGCACAAAGCTAAACAAGTCCTGGGTCAACACAAAAATCAAAACAGAAATTAAAAGATTCTTAGAAACGAAAGAAAACAAAGATACATCTACCAAAACCTCTAGGATATCAAGAAATCAGTACTAAGAGGGGAATTTATATCTCTATGAACATACATCAACAAAATAGAAAGATCACAAGTCAGCAGCCTAACAAATCACCTATGGGAGCTGGAAAGGCAAGACCAGCAAAACCCTAACTTTCAGCAGAAGAATGCAGATCACCAAAGTAAAAGCCCAAATATGGGACATAGAAGACAAAAATATCACTTAAAAATCAATGAAAAAAAAAGCTGGTTCTTTGAAAGGATAAATGTGATGAACAAAACACTAGCCAGATTGACCAAGAAAAAGAGATAAAAAGCCCAAATAAACACAATCAGACATGCAAAATATGAAGTCACAACTGACCTTGAAGAAATACAAAGGATTGTTAGATATTACTATGCACACATGTATGAAAACAAATTGGAAAATGTAAATGAAATGGAAGAGTTTCTGACATCACACAACCTCCCAAGCCTGAAACAAGAAGAAATGGAGACCCTAAATAAACCAATAACATCCTGGGAAATTGACTCTGTCATAAGAATATTATCTACAAAAAAAAAAATTCTGGACCAAATGACATTCCGGTGGAATTCTATAAAATATACAAGCATGAGTTGATACTAATTCTACTGAAAGTATTCCAGGCAATCAGGAAAGAAGGAACTCTCCCAAAATCATTTTATGAAGCTGACATCACACTAATACCCAAACCAGGAAAAGACCCAGCAAAGAAAGAGAACTACAGGACAATATCCCTAATGTACATAGATGTAGACATTCTCAAAAGGATTCTAGAAAATCGGAACCAACAACATATGTCAAAAATCATCCACCATGGCCAAGTAGGCTTCATCCCCAGGATGCAGGGCTGGTTTAACATCTGCAAGACCATAAATGTGATTTAAAACATCAGCAGATGTCATAGAGAACCTTGAATAATTATCATAATAGTATAAGAAAGGGATTGACAATAGTGAGAAACTGCTGGGGGGGGTGTGGGATTGGCAGTTGAGGGGAGAGGGGCACACTTCATCAACAAGGGTACCAGCATAATGAACATTTGTATACCTAATCCTGAATTGTACCCCACATCTTTAAAATAAAAAATAAATACATAAAAAATAAAAAAATTATTTGGGAAAAAGTAAGAACCACATGATTTATTTAAGAACCACATGATTATATCGTTAGATACAGAAAAGGCTTTTGACAAAATCCAGCATCCATTCTTGATAAAAACCCTTGAGCACCTAGGTGCAGAGAAACATACCTCAAAATAGTAAAAGCCATCTACAGTAAACCCACAGCCAACATATTGCTAAATGGACAGGAACTGGAAGCATTTCCCCCTGAAAACTGGAACAAGACAATGCTGAACACGCTCATTGTTCCTGTTCAACATAGAGCTGGAAGTTCTAGCTATAGCAATCAGAAAAGAGAAGGAAAGCAGAGGAATACAAATAGAAAAAGAAGTTAAGCTATCCTTCTTTGCAGATGATAGGATCCTATACCTGGAAGACCCAGTGGAATTTGTCAAAAATCTATTTGCAATGATAAAGGACTTGGGCAAGGTCTCAGGATACAAAATCAATGTCCAAAAGACAGTTGCATTGTTGTACACCAAAAACAAACAGGCAGAGATCTAAATAAAAAGCACAATTCTATTCATAATAGCCACAAAAAAAGAAAGAAATATCATCTTCCTAGCCAGAGAAATGAAGGAATTTACAACAAAAATTACAAAACAATGCTCAAAGAAATCAAAGAAGACACAAACAAATGGAAAAATATTCCATGCTCATGGGCTGGAAGAATCAACATTGTTAAGATGCCCATCCTGCCCAAGACAATCTACAGATTCAATGCAATACCCATTAAACTACCATCATCATTCTTCTCAGACCTGGAAATGACACTAAGTTCATATGGAAACAAAAATGACCACAAATAGCCAAAAGAATCCTCAGCAAAAGAATCAAAGCAGGAGGTGTCACACTTCCAGGCTTTAAACCTTATTATAAAGCTACAATAATCAAAACAGCTTGGTATTGGTACAAGAACAGACATACAGACCAATTGAACAGGATGGAGATTCTGGAAACAAAGCCTCAATTATTCAACCAACTCACCTTTGACAAAGCCATAACAACAACCACTGGGGAGAGGAAAACCCATTCAGCAAAAAGTGCTGGGAAAACTGGCTGATCACATGCAGAATGAAATAGGATGCCTCCCGATCACCATACACAAACATCAACTCCAAATGGATCAGACCTAAACACAAAACCTCAAACTATAAGAACCTTAGAAAACAGAGAAGATACCCTTATAGAACTTGGAATAGGCAATCAATTCCTGATCAAAACTCCAGATGCCCATGCCATAAGAGATAAGATAGACAAATGGGACCTCATCAAACTGAAAAGCTTATGAAAAACAAAAGAAACCCTCAAGAGAGTAGGGAGACAGATCACAAAATGGGAAAAAATATTTGCCAACTGCATATCTGACAAAGGCCTAACATACAGGATCTACAAGGAACTCAAAAGTGCTGAAAGAAAAAAACAAACAAACAGCTCTACTAAAAAGTGGACAAAATATATGAATAGACATTTCTCAAAAGAAGACATAGAGCAGCCAACAGACACATGAAAAAACGCTCGGCCGGGCTTGGTGGCTCAGCCTGTAATCCCGGCTTTAGGAGGCCAAGGTGAGTGAATTGCCTGAGCCCGCAGGTTTGAGACCCGGCTGGGCAACTTGGCAAGACCTCATCTCTACAATAAATCAAAAATAATTAGCCGGGCGTGGTAGCGTGCGCCTGTAGTTCCAGCTACTTGGAAGGCTGAGGCGGAGGATCATCAGAGCCCAGCAGGTCCAGACTGCGGTGGCTGGAAGCGGCCACTACACTCCAGTCTGGGCAACTGAGTGAGACTCCAACTCAAAAAAATAAAAAATGCTCAATCTCACTACTCTCAGAGAAATGTAAATCAAAACCACAAAGAGATACCACCTAACTCCAGTAAGAATGGCCATCATTAACAAAACAAAAATGTTGGCAAGGATGTGGAGAAAAGGGAACTCTTCTACACTGTTGGTGGGAGTACAAACTAAATTCAACCTCTATGGAAAATGGTGTGGCAAGTTCTAAAAGAACTAGAAATTGACCTTCCATATGATCCAGAATATACCCAGAGTAACTCAAATTATTCCACAGAAAGATACCTGCACATGCTTGTTTATTGCAGCACTATTCACAATAGCAACAATTTGGAACCAACCGTGCTACCCATTGAAAATGGACTAGATAAAAAATGTGGTACATATACACGATGGAATATTACACAGTCATAAAGAAGTACAAAATTATGGACTTCACAGCAACTTGGATGGATTTGGAGTCTATCATACTCAGTGATCTATCACAGAAACAAAGAACCAAGTACCATATGTTCTCACTCATAAGTGAACCCTGAACACCTATCATAATACTACAAAAAAGGGATTGGCAGTAGTAGGACACTGCCAGGGGAGGGGGGCACATAACATCAATAAGGGTGCCTGATCCTAATCCAGGCGAATTGAGGTCCAGTGGATGGTCATAAACTACCTGTACCTAAACCACTTATGTATGCAATCCTGACTTCTATTCAACAACTTTAAAATTAAACTAAATTAAATTAAATTTTAAAAATAGTAATTTGAACAAAAACATAAGCCAGTATAAACAGAATACATAAGTGCTATGACAAATTCACTAATTCACTGTTTCACTCTAAAAAATATAACCACCACCTGATAATAAAGACACTTTGATACTTTCAAATTTAGAAACTACAAGATAACTCAATTTCCTTCCACTGTTACATGATGTATTTATTTTTCAGTTGTGCCAAACAAGTTATTTGCTCTAGTTTTGCAAGTTTTACAGGCTTTTCAGTCAGTGGATGTTTAGTTATTATTTTCCTCCAAAATAAGAAAGTTAAAATTTTGAAAATTTCAGTGAATTAGATAACCAATTTCTGTTATTGTTCAGACATCAAAATACAAGCTTTGAAGAAAATCAGACACTTCGTGAGTCAAGCCATATAAATATAAATGTTGACTGTTCATGTGTAGAGGTATCAATGTACATGTGAATCTAAAATTTTATTTTTAATTGATTCTGCAAGCACTTTTTAAAGTTCAATATATGCTTCAGGAATCAGTCGGAAGTCCACAAATAATAATAGTATTTAGTTCGTTTCAATGGAAATAGCCTCATTAACATGCTAACTGCTAAAAATGTATAAACCCAGCCATGTCCTTTGCCTGCCTTAAGGAAAGAAACTCTACTTGCACAGTTTTGCTTTAAAAAAAAATCCTTGTATAAATTGTTAACAGTTGCTCCAGCGGTGGCCCATGGCAAGATATTCAACACCCTCTCCCTCCTTTCTATATGAACATTTTCAAACACTTCAGCTAGATTTTATACTGTCAAGGCAAAACAAATGTTCTGACTGCATTCTCAACTATTTAAGCCAGGTTTAATGATAGACACCATCCTCAGTGTAATGCTATAGTTTTAAATCTAAAAAAGCAGAAGATTCAAGTCTTCTGTAAAATGATCTCAAACATCCTAAATGTAATGAGGAATAATGTAATATCATCAGAACAGATATTTAGTAAAAGGATCCTTAGCATTAACTAAGCAACTCCTAGATTGTCTGCTCTATAAAAACTTTATTACACTGAAACTTTTCAAATAATCTTCTTCTTGCCAGTGTGAGATTTGCTTTGAAGTAAATGGCTTTAGGGAAAGGTTTCTTTTCTATATTTGGTGACTTAAAACACTAGAGTGTTTTGCAAAACATCTTATAAAATCTGTCTTGAATTAAAGCAATTTCAACAAATAGAGCACATCTGAGAATTATAATTCATGGCAAATAGTTCCAAAAAATGTGGCTAAATGGAAGATTGAAACCTGAATTATTGTAACTTAAATTTTAAGTTTTAGAACTACTCATTCGGCATTTACATTGATTGTTTGAGTCATTAGCTAAGTTTGTATGCCCATAAAATATTTTAATTCTATATTACAGAAATATCAAATCTAAATTAGAGAGAACACAAAATGAAAGAAAGTATATTTTAATTACCCTTAAAAATTAAAATGCCAGGAAAGTTTTTCCCATTTCCCAGTTTTACTAAATAATAAATGCCACTGGTTAACATTTCAAAATAATGTATAAAACAGTTTTTGCTTTTTCTTGGAATAACTGACTGTGAGTACATCTGAAACCTTCTTGACAAGTTCTCTGAAAGCAATTAGTGGCTTTCTTTTCTTAGTTAGAATGTGAGGTTTCACAGAAAGTTTTCAAGTCTCCTGCTCCTATCTTTTTTCTAATGCTTCAAATCCAAATGGCAAGTAGCCATATTGCACAGAGCTATTGAATGCAGAAAACAGGAATCTCATCACATCTAAAACCCAACCCTGCCACTTCTGCTCCTGGCACCAAGGAAAGAAAGGAAAGAGAATCAGGAAATGTAGGAGAAAACATTCATGGCAGTAAGTTAGGCAAAGACTGCTTAGGCACAGCACCAAAAGCAAGATCTGTTGGGAAAAAAAATCATAAATTGGACTTCACCCGAATTAATAACCTGCTCTTTTAAAAATGCTATTAAGAGAATGAAAAGATAAAGACTAGGGAAAAATATTTTCAAATCATATATTTGAGAAAGGATGTATTTAAAGAATAAAGAACACTCAAAACTCAATAATAAGAAAAAAAAATTATGGGCAAGATATTTGAACAGAAGCCTCCCTCAAAGAGTTCATGCTGATTGCAAATAAGCAGATGAAAAAATGTGCAGCATCATTTAGTCATTAAGAAAATACAGATTAAAACTGCAATGATGTATCACCTATTGAAAAGAGTAACAGGCCAGACTTGGTGGTTTAGCCTGTAATCGCAGCACTTTGGGAGGCCGAGGCAAGTGGATTGCATGAGCCTGCGGGTTCAAGACGAGCCCGGGCAACTTGGTGAGACCTTGTCTCTACAATAAATAAAAAAGTTAGCCTGGCGTGGTAGTATACGCCTATAGTTCTGGCTACTTGGAAGGCTGAGGTGGAAGGACCACCAGAACCCAGCAAGTTGACGCTGGGGTGGCTGTGAGCATGCCACTGCTTTCCAGCCTGGGCAACGAACTGAGACTCCAACCCCTCCCCCACAAAAAAAGAAAGTAAAATTTTACTGCTTACCATATCAAGTGTCTATAAGAATGTGGAAAAACTGGAACCCTCATACATTGCTGATAGAAATGTAAAATGGCACAACTACTTTGGAAAATAGGCAGTTTCTTAAATAAACATACATATATGATAGAATTCAGCCATTTCACACTGAGACATTTATCCAAGGGTAAAGCGTCTGTCCACACAAAGTTTTGTATGTGAATGTTCATAGCAACTTTCTTTTTTTTTTTTTTTAATGAGAAACTACATCCCAGAAAGCTTCAATGTGTATCTGGCCACATTTTTTATAGAAACATAATATTCTTATACCTGATATTGCCTAAAATAGGCATGCCATCAATTGGGACTGGTCATAGTTCACAGATATATTATTTTGTGTGGTGGTATTACACCTCTACCAATATATTTTAAATAAAGACTTGACTTGTCTTTACTCTTTGAATGTCTTGTCTTATTCTCATTTTGCAGTTGAATAAGTTAAATGTTGTTTGGAAATAGTGCATGTAATTACATACATCCATACACATACACAGAGGCTGTCAAAAATGTTTACACATTTTAAGAAAGGAAAAAACTGTATTAAAATTGTAATACTCAATATATACCAGTAACAAAAGATGAATACAAATCACATATGACTTCTGCAATTAGAACAGGTGCTCAAAGTGGTTACCATCAGTATTCAGACATTTCTGATTATAGTGAACTACTGCAGGACTTAGCAACTTTTTCTCTTATAGCCAATAAAAAGAAAAAATTCCAACATCATCATTTGTTAAATAAATAAATGATCCCTTATCCATATAATAAAATACTACACTACAATACAATATAATGAACTATTGGCACATGCCTATGAGGATGAATCTCAAATAAGTATGATGAATGAAACTAAACAACAACAAAAATTGTATGATTCCATTTACAGAAAATTCTAGAAAATTCAAAGTAATCTATGGTAACAAAAAGAAGATCAGTGGTTGCCTTGGATAGGGGAAAGAGGCTGAGAAGGATGGAGTGAGGCAGGAGAAAGGATTCAAAAGGGGCACAAGAAAAGTTTTGGGGTGATGAATATGGTAATCTCTTAATTGCAGCGATGTGTCATAGACATAAACGTATATGACTCTATCAATTATATATTTCATATACATATAGTATAATACATGTTACACCTCAGTAAAGTACTTTGAAAACAAACAGAAAAAAAAGGTTGCGAACAAAAATACTCTCCAGAGGAAACATTAGGGTACCATACAGGAAGAAATAAACCAAGTTATCCGCTCTTGGAACAAAAAAACTTCCTTTTCCTTCTTGTATTATTTGCAAATTTATGAACTCTCCATTAAAGTAGCAGTCTCCCTGGATAATGTATATGAAAAAAAAAAAAAAACAGTCAAACAATTAGCCACTCTCCTTGCCCAGGAGAGTAGCAATGTCTGATGAGTAGCAAAGCATACAGATTCGATTTACGACGTTTCCCTCCTCTGGGGGGATTGACTGGTAAAACATTCTAATACACTGGAAAACGTTCATTTACTAGGCTTCACTAAAAGGATAGATGCACAACTTTTTTTCGCCTCTGACTTCTACACTAGTGGTCTGTTGTCTTGAAGCCTGAATGGCCCTCTCCATGGAGCAGACAGAGAGCTCTATCCTATTTTTAGTTAGATTTGATACTCACTAATAAATCACTTCCTCCTTGCTGAGTATTTTCATTCACATGTGTTCATTTGGCATTGTACCTGCTTACAAGATGTTCTAGCAACTTACATGCCAAATCATAATGGTTTCACTCCAGGAACCTAGGAATCTTCAGGGTACTATTTAAGTGTACCTCCTGCATCTTTCCAATGATGATGATGATGATGGTGATGATGATGATGATAAAACTTTAGACTTTCTGGAATACACTGATATTCTCAGATAAATTCAGCTTAAGATATTTTAATAATATCAGTTTTGACATCCTCAATGCACAGTGAAGACCAGCTCTTTCTTATTTCTATTTCTCTCCTACCAAAGGTGCGAATGACTTTAATGAAAAGGAAGGGGCTGTTTGCCAACTGGAACTGCCTCATGTGCCCTGTGAAGCTGCCCAACATAGTGCCCAATGAAGCGGGTCAAAGAACTCAGGCTTCATTGTAGAGTTTGGCTTTTGGTTCCTGCCAAAACTTCCTCTACCTGAAAACCAGCAGATGAAAGCCAAGATGTCTGCTGCATGTGGAGCTATTTTCTTGTGTGGTTCAGTTTATACCACTTAATGTTGTCTAATGTTGTAATGTTCCACATATACAAATAGGCATTTTTTACAAACTTATTAGCCATGGTAATAGATCTTATAATGAAAATTGACCCCAGAGATGAATTCTTCCAGTTAAAATATGATTAATTTGCTGCACTGGCAGAGAAAACATAGCCAGGGGCTCTACCATTACATTTTTGTCAATAGAAAGTTAATCCAGAGGCTTTTATTATCTTTGAGCCACTCTAACATACATGAAATAGAAAGACAGCATCAGTACAGGCACTGATTCCTCCTAAAATACCATCCCCCACAGAGTTGTGTGATGCTCTTTTGTAGTCCCTGATTGGTTTAATATACATAACCAACCCATGCTCCCAGCATCCTTTGGGCTTCCAATGTAAAAAGCACTCCAAGGACCATGATGCCAGCAATGGGCAAATTCCCTGGGATTCTTACCAGCCAAGGGATTTGGATAGAACTGATTTGTCTTCAGAAATACCATGAGTATAGTTTCTACCCAATATAAATGGGCTTTGGTTTCCTGTACTTCTTTCCAACATTGATAGTATGAGTTTGCTAGATGTCTCTTCAGCCTGAAGGTAAGAGAACTCTGAGAAATTTCCCAGACCAATTTAACATGTCTCCAACCTAAACTTGACACAAGGCCACATCTTAGTATCTTAAAAAACTTAGTATCTTAAAAAACTTAGTATCTTAAAAAACTGTCCAGTTCATTTTACTTAGGTTACTGATCTTGAGACTAAATTGAAATATTGGATATTTGGTTACTCTTTGTTTCCATGATTTTTTTTTTTTTTTGAGTTGAAGTCTCACTCTGTCTCCCAGACTGGAGTGCAGTGGCCGCTCCCGGCCACCGCAGCCTCGGCCTGCTGGGATCCGGCGATCCTTCCGCCTCAGCCTTCCGAGTAGCTGGAACTACAGGCACGCGCTACCACGCCCGGCTAATTTTTTGATTTATTGTAGAGATGAGGGAGGTCTCGCTGCCCAGGTGGGTCTCGAACCCGCGGGCTCAGGCAATCCACTCACCCCGCCTCCCAAAGGCGCGGGATTACAGGCTGAGCCACTGAGCCCAGCTTCCATGATTTTTTAAATTAAGTATTTGCCAAAGTGAAAGTTGCCAAGTATTTTTAAAAATATTTGGTGCATATGCTGAGAAAGCACAAATTGCTATGCTATTTCTCTTTGATGTGCAAAATTAAAACTTCACTTTTTATTCCATTTGTAAAGAAATTGAGAATTTTTCTTGTTGATAGGGAAAGGAAAAGAAATACTTGAAAGTGAAAATCAAGCAAACGTGTATTCATTTTACAGTGTATATGTCTCTAAGCAGCTCACATAGAGTAGTGAAGTCATATAGTTAGTCACTTTCCTTTTTACTCAAACACTTCCTGATATATAAAAGCATGTGTTTAGTTAGTGAGAAAGTCCACATTGGCATAGTCTGAGAGTTCATTATAACTGTTCATGGACAGAAGTGGGAGCTGTTATGGGCTTTCAGTTGTAGTGTACAACACAGGTGCCTCCACTATTCGGTTAGCAAATATTTTTAACTATTTTAATATCTCAGGATAGAAGCTGTAATTGAAAGTAAGTTAGTAGCACTTTTCCTTCTACTACAGTACAGTGGTATACACACCCACTTTAGAGTACGTGTTGGCATGGGCTGAATTGTGGAAAAGAGAAAAAGGCTGAATCCTTTCTCAGAAACAGGAATTTGACAAAAAATATAAATTGATTCTCTATGGCATTATTACTTAGATCCCTGTTTCTTAACTTTGTTTCTGCCATCTTTGAGCCCTTGAGGCTTTCATTACATCTCTTTATCACAATATAAGAAATTCACAATCTAAGCTGGAATCATAACAGCTACCATGAGCTGAATACCTGCTATGTGTCGAATACTGCATTAGTGTTTTGCCCATAAGTCCATACAATCCATAATCCTCACAACTATCCTCCAAGATAAGTGTTGTTATCCCCATTGTATACACAAGGAAATCTGAGATTCAGAGAGGGCAAATTATTCACCAGCAAAAATACAGTATCAGGTGACAGAGCAGAGCGTCAGTCATAGGACTGTCTTCCTCCAAAGCCAGTGTTTATTCTACTATGCTTTATGCTTTTCCTTCCTGAAAAGTTATGAGGGCTGTGCAGCTTTCCCTGAGGGCCAATTTGTTTCCTCTATTTCTGTCACTGTCTGCAGAAATAGCAACTAGAAGCAACTAGCCCTTTCATTGAATCTGAATCCCAGTTATTTTTATATAGTTATATTTGCTAATATAACAATAATTCCATCATGAATGGCTAATCAAGATGTGGGTTGTTTCTTACCAGAAAAATGGGTCTGGATTTAAGATGTAGTGAATTCTTAAAATCTGACGTTGTCTCAGTATTCATTTTAAATATAAGTTGGACTTCCTCATACTGGAAGCAGCGCTTAGTCACTCTTTACAGTTTCCAGTTCTTTGCCTCTTCCCAGTTAATCAATTTGATTGATCCAGATATCTGGTTTTTGTAACCACTTTCTGGCAAATACTTCTCCTATAGGACACTTGATGCAACCTACTTGACTTCCTCCACAAACCCCACACTCTGTACAAATATTTCACACTCTGCACTTCTCGGTCACAGCAACACCTCCTGGACCTCATGCCTGCTTACTTTAAACCCACCAATTAGAATCCACCATGCACAAACTGTTTGGGTAACACGCGACCCCAATATCTGCTTTGGCTTTTAAGTCCCTCATTCTCTCTTTTTTGTTTCCCACCTGCTAGCAGAGTGTGTGTGTGACATACAGGTCCCCCTTTCCCATTGATCCTACAAGGCATACTTCCCTTTTCTTTCTGGCATCTGTAAGTAATAATAATAATTTTTTAAATTTCCGTTTTTGTTGTCGCTTGTCTAGATTCAGGGGCACAAGTATTTGTTTATTACATGGACATATTGCATACTTTGAGGATTGAGATTCAGGTGACCCAATCCCTAGATAGTGAACATTGTACCCAATGTATAACTCTGAACCCTAACTCCCTCCCCTTTTAGTATTCCCAATGTCTATTATTTCCATCCTTGTGATCATTCAGCTCACATACACAAGTGAGAACAAGTAGTGTTCAGTTTTCTGTTTCTGAGTTAATTTACTTAGGATGATGTTCTCCAGCTCTATTCATGTTGTTGCAAAGGACGTGATTTCATTTATTTTATGGCTGTGTAGTATTCAATAGTGTGTATATACCACATTTTCTTTGCCAATCTGACATGCTTTTAGGTTGGTTCCATGTTTTGTGAATAGTGCTGCAATGAACATATAAGTATAATTATCATTTTTATGTAATGATTTATTTTCCTTTGGGTAGATACTTAGCAGTGGAATTGTTAAATGATAGCTCTATTTTTAGTTATTTGAAAAATCTTCATACTCTTTCCCATAGAAATTGAGTTAATTTACAAACCCCGTAACAATGAATGAGCATTCTCTTTTCTCCACAACTTCACATCTGTCACTTTTTGACTTTTTAATAATTGCCATTCTTACTAGTGTGGGGTAGTATCTCATGGTTTTAATTTCCATTTCTCTGATGATTAGTGAAGTTGAGCATTTTTATAATATTTTTGTTGGTTGATTATGTATCTTCCTTTGATAAGTGTCTATTTATGACCTTTGCCCACTTTTTGATGGAATTTTAATTATTTGAGTTCCTTGTAGATTTTGGGTGTTAGTCCTTTGAGTTATAATTGAAAATATTTTCTCTTATTTCATAGGTTTAATAATTGCCACTCTGTTCACTTTGTTGAATAGTTCTTTTACTGTGCAGAAGCTTTTTTAGTTTAATCAAATCCTATTTATTTATTTTTGTTTTTGTCTTGCTTTTCGGGTCTTCATCATAAATGTTTTGCCTAGACCAATGTCCAGAGTAATTTTTCTAGATTTTTCTTCTAAGATTTTTATAGTTTTAGGCATTATGTTTAATTTTTTAATCCATCTTGAGTCAATTTTTGTATATGGTGAAAGATAGAGGTCCAGTTTCATTCTTCTGCATATAGCTAGTCAATTTTCCCACCACCATTTACTGAATAGGGTGTCCTTTCCTGCATTGTTTAATTTTGTTGGTTTTGTCAAAAATCAGATGGTTGTATGTATATGGGTTTATTTTTGTGTTCTCTGTTCTGTTCTATTGATCTATTTTTGTACAAGAACCATGCTGTTTTAGTTACTATAATCTTGTAGCATAATTTGAACATAGGCAACATGATATCTCCACATTTGTTCTTTTTATTTAGAATTGCTTTGGCTATTTTGGCTCTTTTTTGATTCCATATAAACTTTAAGATTGTTTTTTCTAGTTCTGTGGAAAATTCTGTTGGAATTTTAATAGGGATTGCATTGAATTTATAGATTGCTTTGGGCACTGTGGTCATTTTAATGATACAGACTCTTCCGATCCTTAAGCATGGATGTTCTTTCATTTGTTTGTGTCATTTATAATTTCTTTCATCAGTGTTTTGTAGTTCTTCTTCTAGAGATCTTTCACCTACTTAAGTGTATTCCTAGGTGTTTTATTTTTGTGTTTCAGTATTGTAAATGTGATTGAGGTCTTGATTTGGTTCTGGGCTTGCGCATTATTGATGTATAGAAATGCTACTGATTTTTGTACATTGATTTTGTATCCTGAAACTTTAGTAAAGTTATTTATCAGATCTAGGAGTCTCTTGGAGGAGTCTTTAAAGTTTTTTGGATATACAATCATGCCATCAGTGAACAGATAATAGTTCAACTTCCTCCTCATTGATTTGGATGCCTTTTATGTTTTTTCTCTTGCCTACTTGCTAGGACTTCCAGTGAATGCTGAATGAGAGTGATTGTTTCTATTATCTCATGTGATTTTCTTAGTTTAACTGGGTAGATAATTCTTTGTTGAAATTGTTTATCTTTGAAGACTTTTTGAAGCTTGGGTTCCAAGCTATACTAGTCTGAAGTGTTTCTGTAGATAAATCTTCTGTTAGTGCTCTTCCCTGGTAGTCTGACCTTTTCTCTTGCTGTCTTTAGAATTTTTTCTTTTATACTTACTTTGTATAGGTGAATTACCATGTGTCTAGGAGTTCGTGTTCTCATTTGTTGTCTCACTGGGGTTCTCTGAATCTCTTGTGCTTGAATGGTCACATCACTGATGAGATGAGGGAAGTTTTCTTGGATAATTTCATGGAATGTCTGTTCCAGTGTGTTCTCTGTCTCTCTTTCTGCCTCAAGAAATCCAATTACTCTTAGGTTCAGCCTCTTGAAATAATTTCTCATCTCTTGAAGGTTTTGTACTGTCTTTTAAAGCTTCTTTTCCATGTTTTGACAGTTTGGGTTAGTTATATATTTTGGGCCTCAAGCTCTGAGATTCTTTCTTCTGCTTAGCTAATTCTGCTGTCTATGCTTATCAGTTAGTCATTTATTTTATTCATGGTATTCTTTATTGCTGTTATCTAAGTTATCAACGCCTTCATTCTTTTCTTTTGTCTCTCCTCAATTCTATTTATTCTCTCTATTAATGTCTTGATATTTGGGTTTGTGGGTTGAGACCAGTCATTCTGGGGACTCTTCGTTGTTTGTGTTCTGAAGTCTGTATTCTCAGTGTGTGACCTCCCAGGGGTCTATGCGAGACCTATATTCTTCTTTTGGTTTTTCTTCATTTGTGTAGATTTCACTCCCCCTTTTTTTTTACCTCTTCTTTAATTCTGTTGCTCAGGGATGGGGTGGGTAGCTTTTACCCCACCAATCTCCTATTCTTTCTTATGTGGATCATCTGATTTTGTTCAATTCTGAAGTTGGTCTGTGGGTTTTGGGCTGTACTTTGTGCAGTTTTGAAATTTAATTGAGGGGTGAGCTGTGATTCAGAATCTATCTGCAGATCCCAGTTTCCACTGACAGGTGTGTGGGCCCCTGGAACCCACTTCCCACTGCCTTACAATCTGTCCATGCAGTGGGGGTATAGGTTTGCTCCCTGAAAGCAAAATGAGATAAGAAAAAGGAAAAGAATGGGAAAAGGAAGGAGGGGGCAAGAGGAAGGTGGAGAGAGAGAAGAGTAAGAGGGAAAACAGACAGACATAACAACTGACAAATGAAAAGCGACACAAACAACAAAAAAGAATAAAACAACTAGAACATACAGACAATAATACAAATGCACAAACTGACCAAAACTCCCCTCTTGATGTCCTCTCCCTCAAAAATACCCATACACATCAGGAAGTCTTTAAAAAAGCAATAAAGTAACAGAAACAAAGCAAGTACAAAAATGTTAATGAAAACAGAAAAAAAGAGAGAAAAACCTAAAACCAAAAACAAACAAACAAAAATGTGCAAAACAAACAGACAAAAAAAAAAAAACTTGCTCTGAGGTTGTTCTTGTAAGTTCAACTTCCTTTCAGTTCTGATCTACAGCCCCTCCCCTCTGCTCTCAGGGTAGACTGATAGGGTTGCTCTCAGCTTGGGTCAGATGCTCCAGGCCTACTGTGGGAGAAGGGTGGATCAGATCTGGATTCACCTGGTTTGCTGCCTGTCAAGTCCCCCACTCAGATCTGATATGTCTGTATCTGATCCAGCATGGGGTAGGGGCTTCTATCTCTTTGAGTTTGATGAGATTACCTTAAGTCCCAAGTTGGAGGCTGGGTGGAGCTGGGTGGGACAATGCAGGGCTCTGCCTGGTCCTGGGTCAGAGAAAATGACTGTGGTCACAGTTTCCTCACCAGGGTTGGGGCTCCTCTCTAGCTCTCCCCATCTTCTCTCTCCACAGATTGCATCTGGGGCTCCAGCCCCTTTACTGTCATAGGCGATGGTGTGGGCCGGGGGCCAGGTGATGAGATCAGCTGTGTTTGGGCAGGCTCTTCTCAGAAGAGTCCCAAGAACAGATTATCCTGTGCCCCCTCCTCCAATCTCAGGTCAGTGGGGGTTGCAGTTACCTCCAGAGGAAAACCCCAAGTGCATGAAGCTGAGTCACCCTCAGATGGATTTTCACTCACCCACTGGCACATGCCTACTCACACAGAGTCTTTATGGACACTCACTTTTGTGGAGACTCTCCCAGTCCAGCCTGTCCCATCACCATCTTGCCAGAAGTCCCAACCTTATGTGTGTTTTTTTTGTTCTGCTTCCTCTGTGTCTCACCTGGACAACCCACCTGAACCTACCTCTCTTCCTAGTCAGCACTGTTTTAGAGAATAGCTATCTTGATAGGAATAAACTAGACACAGGTCAGATGAGAAACACAAGGGTGTCTGGTCTTAGCCCATCCACCAGGACAAAGTATCCTGTGAAAGGCACATTGTAAACATCCACTACCACCTTTCAGAGCAGGGCTAGAGTTTATAGCCACTCTCCTGACAGCAACCTCAAGACCAAATTGGAGGAAAATACAACAGTGGACAACATAGTCTGGAATAGACCAGACATAGGTGGAAAAGAAGGACAGTTAGGTGTAGACAGAGTAATTAAAAGTAATTCTGTGAAGGAAACAGTTCTCAGTCAATCCTAGAGTTACTTTTGCTTAAATAAGGTAATGATACAATTTAGTTAATAAATTAGAAAAAGAAACTCTGGATTTAGGTCAGGAAGACAGGTTCAGAGATATGGATACTTAAGCAAAAACTCTTGTAGTTAGATTCTCTATCTACTGTCTTCTGACTAATTTATCTGTACAATATAGTACAATATAGTCTGTACAATATAGTAATGTAATTTTTGCTTTACTCAAAAGTATTATTTTTCAAACATGAGTAGTTTATTTTTTAAAGGAAAACAACAATCATGGAAACTCTAATTTGTATATTACTTAAGTATTAACTTATTATACTTGAATAACAAAATAGAATATGTATTAAATGTAGTCAAAACTATGAATATAATTAAGTTATCAAGTTAATTTAAGATGATGTTCTTTTACTGAAAGTGTTGATGTTGTAACTAGTAGATAATATAGCTTCAGGTCTGTTTTATAATTAAACTTTCTACATGTTGAATTTAGTTATATAATGTAGGAAAATGCCTTTTTAACTTAAGTATGTGGTATATAATAGAATAATGTCAGGATTTTTATATCATTTTAGAATTATCGGATCTTTAATCAAAACTCAAAAACTATCTTCACATGCCACTGTACATTCAATATCCATATAAAATGCCTAGTTTATTGAAGATAAGATTGGCATTATGGTACATAAGTTAATATTAATCTGATAATAGATAATAGAGATCAAAATACCAGTGATTTTAATTTCTTTATTTTTTTCATTTAATATTCTCATCATAAAATAAATAGCCCATGACTGATTCAGGGAAACCATGATGTCATCAATAAACTTGGCTACTATATTTCTGCTCTATTGTTCTAAATCTTGTCTTTCACTTTAAAAAAATACATCAGTTATTTAATTAGTTTTTTCGTAAGAAATTTAGACCACCAATGGTACTGATTCTTCCAATCCTTGAACATGGGATATTCTTTTATTTGTGAGAATAAACTACAGTGTCCTTCACCAGGGCAAACACAGATTGTAGGTAGCCATGAAACTGAAGAATAGCTTTGATTTTTGGTAAAATTTGTGAGCCCACAGCTTTCTAATTAACCTTGCTCTGCTCTGTAATCTCAAATTTCTCTTTTTCTGTGTCAAAGACCTCACCTCCCTACTGTCTAGGCTTCCACAGCTGCTTGTTTTTGAAGTAAGCATCAGTGAGAAGTTCGGGGAGTTTCACATTGTTAATATCAGTTTTTGTGAAGGGGGCAATTATAAATTTCTGATGTGTTCTTCACAGAGGAACTCAGTTAAGGACCATAAGTCTAGTCATGTGTAGGAAGCCACTACTCAGTTGCTTCAGGAAAACCGTCCTCTTGCCTCTGTGGTGCCCAATGAGGATGACCAGAATAGCTTCAGGAGAGATGCTAGTTGGTAGTTTTCTCAGATGCTGATGAGAGGGTTTTTTTGTTTGCTTTTTGTCTTTTTCCCATGGCTCAACAGCTTTCAAGGCACATCTTCAGTAGAGTAATATCTAGGAATTTTGTGAAGTTTAACCACCTGGATGCTACCATTCTTGCCACAATCAGTTTTGTAATAGTAGCAAGAAACTTCTCCTTTTTCTTTATAATACTGAACTTAGCATGAGTACTTTCTCTTATACATGGCCTTTCTGGAATACATAGCAGATCAAAAATATCTGCCAATTGCTGTGACAAAGACCGCAGTAGAGCTTCCCCTTCTTGGGTCTTGAGATTATCCTTTTTCACATCACCATTGGCATCAGTCTTTTGGATTCAGGTTTCATCTTAGTATATGGCTTCTCAACTTTTTCATCTGCCATCACTTCTGCTAAGGCAAGAGAGGAAAATGAATCTCGCAAGATGGGAAAGAGAGCAAGCTACCTTCCATGTTTAAGGTCACTTCATAGTCCATGGGGTTCATGTGGAGTTCCAATCATCATATCCACATGTATGGCAAAGAAAAGGGTCAATGCAAAGGGATGAAATGATTCCTCACTACTGATTTGGTTCCTTTTAAACTGTCTTCCTATTATTTCAACATGTTATTTCCACTTTCCATTATATTTGTCAAAATTTAGTCACATAGCCATACCTAAGCGGCAAAGAAAGAAGATACTGTTTGTTTTTGAGTTTCCAGGCAGCAATGTACCAGGTTTGCTACTAAGGCAAGAAAGAAAAATACATATTCAAGTAAGTAATTATCAATCTTAGTCACATGTTACACTATCACAGAGGCAAGAGGGTGGTTTCCCTGTAGCAGAAGCAGCTGGGCATTTTTAAAGTCGTATTTTAAAAATCTAATTTGTCTGTTAATATAGTCAGTAACACATTAACTGCTAATAAGCTATTGCTGTTTGGTACATACAAGGATGGCATTCATCTTGGGTATGTCTGCTTACAATGTGAAAAGCTACAGTGCAGATTCTTTTGAGTTCTGCTTGCCTAAACTCTTACATGCAAAGCGGTGTCTGAATTCTACCCTTATTTTTCTCACCAAAATCCCTAGTAAAACTTTTGTTCATATGGCACATGCAATTTTCAGGGTTTTTGTTTTCTTAATTTTTTTGTTTTTGTTTTAAAGCTGTGTGGTACAATTTAGGGTTAGGTACATTAGTGGTCACCATACAGGTAAAGTTAGGGCCTCCCCTTGGTCCCCATTTCACCTGGTTTAAGGTTGGGTACCCATATTGATATCATGTGCTCTCTCTTCCTCCCCTGGCAGTGTCCCACTCCTGCCAATCTTTTCCTTATAGTATTATGATAAACGTTCAGGGTCCACTTATGAGTAGTACATGTAGTACTCAGATCTTTGTTTCTATGATAGGAAAATTTTCAGTTTTTAAGGAAGCCTCGCAGCAGTCTCAGGAATTAGAATGATCTGCTTTATATAAAGAAAGAAGCTGTTTGGAGAGATTTGATAACTTGCCCAGGGTCATGAAACCAAATCCAGTGCTGGACCCCACTGCAGGTGCTGTGTTCCCACAAGTCTTCCTCATAATAATAGAAACATTTGTACAAATCTTCTTTGGCACAGAGTTACATTTTTAGACCTCAGGATCTATTTAGCGCACTGCATAGCCATGCAACCCAGTACAACTTCCCCAGTGGCTTAAAAGAATGTGTTTCCCTTGGCTCCTCAATTTAAAGGAATCACACAGGTACTAGTTAAGGTAAGTGTTGCCCTAACAGTTACTATGATGGAGATATTTTGCTTTACTCTTCTGTTACATTGTTGATGGTAAACACAGAGCAAGTTTTAGCAATTATTACGAGAAAAATAACATATCAATGTGGTTAACAACAGGATCCACACCATTTGGTTTTAAATTGCAGTCTCAAGCTTACTGGCTGCATGATCTTCATTAAGTTAATCAGCTTCTCTGTGCCTGTTTCCTCATATGCAAAATGTAGACAGTCATAGTACTTAACTACAGAACTTTTAAGGATAAATGAGTTAATATATGGCATTTACAATCATGCCTAACACATAGTAATATTAGAGTGTTTGCAATCATTAAGGAATAGTTGTAAGTAGTGTTATTATTATTACAGTCATTCTATAGAGGCAGCATAGGGAGAGATTTTCATATACAAAATACTTTCATGTGAATGTCCTAAAGAAGGAGGAATTCAGAGAAATATAGAAAATGCAATCCACTTGACAATCATGTAGAGCCTCAATCAAATAAGATCTTAGATTCATTACTTATTTTGGATAGAGATTTGTTGTTAGCTGATGGTAGAAAAAATGATATTTTGCTCTTTTGTATTCAACCATTGTAGACCTTAAAATAATTTATCTTTGTTTTTATTCAGACTGCCAGGCTTACATTAGAAATGACAATTGGCTACATGAAGAAAGCTTTAGGTTTGGGTAGGGAGGGAATATTTATTCATTTGAAGAAGGTGGAAACTGTTAACGCAGACCAACACTGACAACCAAAGATTGAACAAAGGGACTGAAATTGGATTTTTCTGAGCATTTTCCTACTTCTGCCTAACCTTCTGCATTAGAACTTCGCTTCCTTCCTCTGGTTTTTGTTTTGTTCAATTTGATGTCATATATATCCTGTTTATAATATTCCATAAGTAAATAACAAATTTTTAAAATGAGTTTAGAATGTATCCCTCTTCTGTGCATGAGAGGCAGTGAAGGATATCCCTAGCTCTCATTTTATAAAACAACATACAATATTCATACAACAATAATTGCTAAAGGAAAACTGTGTTTCTGAGTGTTTATAAAAGGGCTCTATTTTCATACAGATGAACTCAGTCACAAGGTTTCTGAGAAGGCATGGGAGTCACTTCCTCTCTTCCCCAAAGGGAAAAAAAAATGGAATAAAGAAATCTGTGGAACTAAAGGCAATAAATTACAGAGACTATAAAGCAATTATACACGAGGAACTCCAGAACAGGTTGACTTACTTGATACAATATTAAGACTGGTATATATAGGATTGATTCCTACAAAACCGGCTTTAAAACTTGTTCTTCATGATATTTCCCACAAAGTTCAGAAGGGAACTTCAACTGCTTTTCCTCTTCTTCATGAGTTTTCAAATATACCACACCAGACATGCAAACAGGTGGATGTGATTTCTTGAACAATGTAATTAATAGAGTTTGACAAAGGAGTCTTCCTTCCCTCTTGAAGAGTAGGTATGTACTACTAAAAGAAGCCACATCTCTCAGGCAGGATAAGACCCAGATGATGAATCTTGGGAAAAGAAGAAATAGAAAAAAACAGGTCCAAAGCAACATAATATAACAGTGGTGAGTCTTAAGCCCTTGTACTGTCTTAGACTACACATAGGATCTCTTCACCCTCCCTCATTGAGGATCGCAACAGTCTCTGGAGTTTGGCATATGTACGGACATCTGGGACCACATTATGTCCTGGAGTGGTTAATGCAATTATCCACATTCATTCACCTCACAGCCTCCTTCTTGTTTGATCATTTTAAAATGCAGTAGCACCTCCACTACAGGGCAGGAAATGGCATAAAGAGCCAGTAGAACTCTATTAACAAACTCTATTAACTCTATAAAGTTTTGGTGTGAAGGATAAGGATTAAAAAAGAATTTATTTTGTCTACAGAGTCTGTGGTCCTAATTAACACATAAAATAGAGAAATAGATCCCACTTGAGTCCCAGAGCCATTTGAAATAATTCAAAATTATAAATTTTTTGACCTAAACTTTTCTTAGCATCCTTCGTATTTGGTAAATCCATTCTTTTTCCTGGACTCTAAATAATACCTATGCACATGTGCAAGACCACACATATTTGTGATAGCATGCTGATTGTACTTATTATAACACCCATCCCCCATGAAAAAAGAGTAAAACTTGAAATTTACAAATGATTTTTGTACTATTTATAAAGAAGTTCTAAGATTTTAAAAGAGTTAATACCAGTTTGCCACAAATAATATATTTACCCCCCATAAAATGTAATATGCAGTATTCAAGTATGACAGGAATAAAAATAAAGGAAAGCTACACTTGTACATTTTAGAATTGAGTCCAATTTAATCTAAATATGAAGTATATGTGTACCCCTTGATTGTTTAAAAACAAATTGTGTCCTTCGTTGAGGACTTAATTTTTTTTTTTTAATCTATGCTATATAAAGTTTTGGAGAATATAGATTAGTGGCCCTTTCTTTATAATATGCAGCTACTGTTTCTATTCTGGGGATTCTCATGAGTTAACCACCACACTGTCACATATGGTTGTCTCTCTACCTACTCCTGTATAGGGTTAAGTACCTAATGATTTCTGTGATGGGGGTTGCGGTTTTTAGGACAAATGCATTTTATCTGAGAGGTCAGACTGTCACAATACAGCTGCAGTCTGGGCATTCCAGCAGGAGGAAGGTAACATCAACCCATTTTGTCAACAGAGACAAGCATGAAGAAAAACTACAATTAGCTTTTGCTTCTTTTCTGCAGAATCCACATTTGCATTTTAAATTACATTTCGGTGTATTCATTTTCATCTTTCTTTTGGCTTTTAAAGCTTGAACAGAGACTCCTGACAAAAACATTGCCTAAGATTGGCATTTATTAGGTGGGAAAAAAACCAAATCCACATGATTTTTTTAATAAAATATTCCTTTGAGATTAGCTATTTCAGAAAGTCACGTTGACAGGCAGATGGAGAGAAAGATGCAAGATGGTTTCAGAGATTCTAGGAATCTCAACGCCTGGATTTCCATTTTAACATTTCAATATCTTACTAGTCAGTGAGTTTCTCTAGCTCACTATATTAAAATGTGTACCACTGTAACACATATTAAACTTTCTCTCCTCGTACATGCTGACAGTTACATAGTTTATCACACCAATGTTTATTGAAATAGAATCAAATAAAATTTCTTATCTCTTAAATCTCTGTAGAGATGCTCTTTCTACAAATTTGTTAAGCTTTCTATGTCATCTCTTACCTTGAGTAGCCTAAATACTGTTGATTAGCAATGGCCTCCTCCCTAAGTGGTTACTAGGTATCAAAATGTAAAGTGAAACAAAAATTCACATAAATTGCATTGTGAGCTCATTATTCTTTTTTGGAAAGGGGCAACTGCCTCCTCATTAAATGATTAACACACTTGACTTTCTCATGGACTCTTTGTTCAATGACTTTATGGATGGCTAAGCCAAAAATAAATCTTTTTATTTTGTTACTAAAGGACAGATGCTTTAAAAAAAAAAAAAATGAAGATTGAGCCATGTGCCAAGAAAGAATAGAAAAATAGGCAACCAAACTGTTCATTTTCTAAAGGAGACATTCACACAGAAATGTACTGCTATGATTGACTCAAGTGGACTTAAAGTTTGATACTGTTGGATATTTCTAATTCTCTATATTTTAAGTGTGAGCAGATACTAGTCTGTATCTCTTGGCACTCAATGGTTTCTTGCATTCGTTTCTTGTAGTGAAATAATAATGAAACCCTCTTCTTGAAGCACTTTTACATACATTTATTTTTAAAATATTGACTATAAAAGGCACTGGGGACAGATTTGTGAAAAACACAGATGAGACCCTGGTCTCAAAAACTTTACATTTCAGTCAGCAAGAAAAGTAGGTAATAAATAAATGAACAAAATCATTTCAGGAAGTTATAAGTGCTATGAAAAATAAATAAAGTACAGTGATGAGCTAGAATGATGTGTGGGAAGTGATGTTAATTTAGATGACATAATCAGGAAGACCCATTGAAAATGTGACACTTGAGTTCCATGACAAGGAGACAAGTATAGAAAGGCTTGGGTCAAAATTTGAGCAGAGATTATGGCAAGTGACAAGGTGTTATCATCAGAACAAGATGGGCATGTTCAAAGAAGCTAGAGCAATTAAAGGGCAGTAGGCAAAAGAAAAATGGAAGGGAAAGACCTCCAAGATGGGCACATTTTTAAGGCATGAGAGGCTATGGAGCTACCTATTTCTATGGCATACTTACCTCCAAACTTAGTGTCTTAAAATAAACATTTTATTTTGCTCACAATTTGAAGTTTAGGAATATGAAGTTTTACTGAAGATCTGGATGGATTGTGATGGGCAGATGGAGAGAAAGATGCAAGATGGTTTCAGAGATTCTAGGAATCTCAACGCCTGGATTTCCATTTTAACATTTTAATCTCAGTCCCCCAACTTGCAATGTGAGTTAGTCCTCATAAGGACAGTTGCATTGGCCTCTCCAACCATTCACAAAGCAGTTATCACATATGAAAACCCACAACATGGTAAGCAAACAAACATTCTATGAAAATCTCAGTCACTGAGAATGTCTGAGACCTTTATTACAATAACATAATGGTTAACAAAGTTCCATAACCACTGATAATTTTTGTCACACATGCTTTTGCTTTATATTGAATTGTTTGCACACTGTGGGCACCTTCCATCTGGTAGAACCTGAGGTATTGTGCTAACACACACACAAAGCTCCAAGCACTCTTAGCATTCTTAGCAATGCTCTTTTATCAAGGTCTTAATATTGATTAGGCCTGTTTCAATTCTGGGACTGTATAGGAGAAAAGAGTGTTGATAAATAACCATATGCTGATGTAGTCCGAATTGCATTTCCCTCATAGAAACAAGTCCAAAACATAAAAACTACCTGGATACTTTTCTTTCCCAATAGTCTTCTGTTGGATCTAAAAATTATACTGTAATACAGATAAGGATGGAGGTAGCTCTAAATAGAGAAAAACAAACCATTTCTCTCCCACTTGTTTTGGAAAACTGATTTAACTAATTTGGAAAACCTTAGATGAAGGCAGGTTGAGAAAACTCTGCTGAATGTTTAAATAAACTTTCTGATTGTTCCAAGATTTAGTTAAAGTTTCTGAAAAATTATAGTAAAAGGACCTTTGGATTTCAGTGCAACTAAAATTTAGTCAGCAATTCCACTAGTGTTATTGTTCTTGCAATTAAAATTAAATATCCAATGTCCCAAAATATAAAATTTTGAATGAATTTTCTTTCTCCTCAAAAAAATATTCCTTTTTTGGACATCACTAGTTCTATTAAAGACATGAGCATTCTCATCCCCCTCCAAGTTTGAAGCGTCAGTCCCCCAACTTGCAGTGTGAGTCAGTCCTCATAAGGACAGTTGCATTGGCCTCTCCAACCATTCTCAGGCCAATGATCATGCCTTTCATGCCCATTAACTCATCTTACACGGTCTCTCTGCATATTACAATTCTGAAATAAAATTGGATTATGTTACATTATCTAAATATTATTTAGTGTTCACATATTGACTAAGAAACGGTTCAAAGTCTTTTATCTCAGTCTCCAGGCCAGGGCCACCTCTAGGGTGTGTGCTGTCCTGGGCAAATCTTTTTTTCTTTTTTTAAAGAGCCCCTGCCCATATAAACATTTGTATCAAAAATGTAGTTTGACATTCCAGAAATTACTGCCAATTTCTAACCTAATTTGAGTT
The DNA here is from genome assembly GCA_027257055.1 of Cephalopachus bancanus. Lineage (NCBI taxonomy): Eukaryota > Metazoa > Chordata > Mammalia > Primates > Tarsiidae > Cephalopachus > Cephalopachus bancanus. The sequence continues at coordinate 11,435,952 of JAPVLO010000093.1, forward strand.
TTAAAAAATCTTTTTTTTTATTGTGTTACTCCAACAGAAAAAAGTAGCAATACTGTATGACACAATACCAAGGCTCTTCAGAGTCTCTTCGTATTGACACACATAATTCTTCTTGTATATAATTTACATAATGAAGATTTCAACATCACTTATGATGTTTCCTCAACCATCAAGTCACCTACGAATATTGGTTTCCAATGACTCTCTTAAAAACTGTTAATGAGCTGACTCAGTGGCTCAGCCTGTAATCCCGCGCCTTTGGGAGGCTGAGGTGAGTGGATTGCCTGAGCCCGCGGGTTCGAGACCCACCTGGGCAACTTGGCAAGACCTCATCTCTACAATAAATCAAAAAATTAGCCGGGTGTGGTAGTGCGCGCCTGTAGATCCAGCTACTTGGAAGGCTGAGGCAGAAGGATCACCAGAACACAGCAGGTCGAGGCTGCGGTGGCCGGGAGTGGTCACTGCACTCCAGTCTGGGTGACAAAGTGAGACTCCAACTCAATAAAAAAAAAAAACTGCTAATGAGCTTGATGATGATGACCACAATGCAAGTCTTATCCAGAATTTGCAGGAAAAGGGTTAATGACAATTCATTTTCCAATTGTTAAATTTATTGTTCAGATTTTTATTGCATAAATGTAAAATAACATATGTTATCCATGCCTTCTCTTAAGTTCTTGAGATTGTACACAGTTCATTCCTGAAGTAAGTTCTTTTTCTATGCTGACCATATCCCTGCCTCCCATATACCACTACCATTGGGAAAACAGGTCTGTGGGCAACATATAAAATGAAACAAAATATAAAATGAAAATAAAATAATATAAATATAAAATAAAGCAAAACAAAAACCCGCCGTATTTATTTAAGAAATGTTCACTCCTCATCCATCACAGCTTCTGACCGACCTGAAACAGCATGATATTACCACATCAACTGAAGGCGAGGGAGGCTATGATTCAAATGGGTTTAACAGCCTTTGCTAATATGTATATTCTGAAATATTCAACTTTAGATGTAATCCTCAAATTGGAGTGAATTAATCCCTGCATACGGAGTATTTAAATAAACAAAATATGAAGGATAGAGATGGAGTTAAATCCTTCATTCTTGATTGTATAAATTCATCAAAATCTAGTCTAGTGCTATTTTTTTCAAAGATACATCCACTAATATGTGGTAGTGATGAATTATAGTAAAACCATTTTATTCATCAATCTGGAATGCTTACAATTTGACTTTTGTAGACTTATTTTTCCCATGACTACACAGACTTCCACTTGAATGAAAACCAAACAGTGGTCTGGTTTCACCTTCCAGATTAACTGACTCATTAATGATTATGACGGCAGCTGCTGATGTTCTGGGTCAGGTTGACCTGTTTAACTATCTGAAAATCTATTATGATAATGTTTTTATCTTTCAGGATAGCATGTTGCATGGTTTCAAAAGGTGTCTGGAAAAATGTCAGATGGAGTATGAGTTTTCAAGGAAGCTGGTTGTTTTCCCTCAGTTTCTAACACCCGTTCTGAACTATGAGAACAGGAATACTGTATATTTAAATGTATCTGTTGTACAACTGCTGAGTTCAGAGTACTCTAGCAAGGGGTGGGTAATCAAACAGATGGTGTGCTTCACGACCAAAACCACTTGCTGTAGATGCCACATTCAGAGAGAACATGTAAATACTTGGCACAGTTGTGAGAGTTTTCAGAGGCGTTATATTCATTTAGAGAGTTACAGCTTTGGTGGTGACAGCTTCTCATTTTGGGCTAGCAGGATTAATTCTTCCTTTCTTATTTTTACTCTTGACATTCCAGAAATTGCCACAATTTCCTGATCTTACTTGAGTTTAAAGAACTGTGTTTTTTCTTATTTTCACCTTATTTAAAGAGGGTTACTGTATCAACAAGAACAGTGATGCAGAAGAACTGGGTGACCAGGAGTATATTGGCAATGTGCCACAATGAGATTTTCAGGCCTATATTTGTGTGCCTTCCCACATTTCAACCAGCAGCCAATAGTAATTATTTTACTTCCTTTCATCCCAAACTTACTATAAAAATCATCCAGTTTTAAAATATATGTTTCCTCTGAACACTCACTTGCCAATCCACCTGTTTACTAAATAGATTATCAATTAAAGTAGTTGCTAAGTTCAAAATATGCAGGTCTCCAGATCATTCTCCAGGATCTGAGTCTCCCAGCAAAAGCTATGTCTAAGTAAGAAAGTTAGGGAAGGGGCACAGCTGAGAATAGCTATAAGAGACATGGAATGAAGTATACCTGAAAGATGAGTAGAAGATAAAGAAAAGTAAGAAGTGGCATTGGAATCCAGAAGAATTGACTACAGTCAAGATAAGGTGTGGCAAAATATGAAATCAGGCTCAGGACATTATCCACAGCAAGTACATTTATGAGTATGCACTTTTTGTGGCTTATGGTCCTTGCTATAGATATGGATATGACTGGCTAAAGGAGGAACACAGGACTGGACACTAGGGAAAGATTAAATTGACACAGTATCCCTCCTAAGTAAACCCACAGTCTAGGCAAAAACATATACCAATAAGAATAATGAAGCATTCAAAAGAAAAATAACAAAGAAAGGTAAAAATATAGTGTAAGGGAAAGGTAGAGTTGCTTAATAGTTCATTGAGTGGATCACTTCAGGTTTTATGGAGTAAATAGCATTTACATTGGTCTTACAGAATGAGTTGATATGTGTCAGCCCCCCAAAAAGAGGGTAAGAGAGAAGAGCACAAAGTTTCCAGTGTTTAGTCCTCCTAATTCTATAGCACATAGAATAGGGGCTGGCACTAAACAATACTTATTAAATGAAAGGTGAATGAAGGTGATGGCTAGGTAAAATGAAGTAACATAAGACTCAAACTTCAAGAACATACTTCATCCTTGCAACATTATACAACAGACTACTTTAAAAAAATTTAAATGTAGAAAAAGTTTAAAAAACCAACAAAAAATAGTAATATAAGGAAAAAAACTACAAGAGTGATCTTAGAAAGCTAAAGAAAAAAGCAAAGGATAGGGAAATAGTAAAAGTCAGGAAAAAATGCTTGCATTAAAAATAAAATCAGCTTGATTTATATCAGTGTCATTTTACATTTTTCTGTTTTTATATTTTCTATAGAAAAGTTAAAAAATAAATCAAATCAAAAAACACACTTATAGTTCCAAGAGCTAGCATCAATTACTCAGACACAATCATTATTAACCCCTTGTTGTAATTACTTTAGATATTTATAATAATATTTAAATTTAAAATAGGCTAATATTCAACTGTAATGACCTTTTTGTCCTTGTTAGTATATTGTGGAGGAAGGAGATTGCGAAGAAAGTGAAAGAAATTAAAAATAATTCTCATTTGATGGGTATTGCCTCTAATCTGCAGAGTGTCTTGGGTAGGAGGGACATCTTGATGATATTGATTCTTCCAATTCACAAACATATCATTTTTCACATACCTGGAAATGACAATACAGAAATGCATATGGAAACAAAAAAGAGCATGAATAGCCAAAACAATCCTCAGCAAAAGGAACAAAGTGGGAGGTATCATACTTCCAGACTTTTTTTTTTTGAGTTGAAGTCTCACTCTGTCACCCAGACTGGAGTGCAGTGACCGCTCCCGGCCACCGCAGCCTCGACCTGCCGGTGCTCGGTGATCCTTCCGCCTCAGCCTTCCAAGTAGCCGGAATTACAGGCATGTACTACCATGCCCGGCTGATTTTTTGATTTATTGTAGAGATGAGGTCTCGCTGCCCAGGCAGGTCTCGAACCCGCGGGATCAGGCAATCCACCCACCTCAGCCTCCCAAAGGGGCAGGATTACATGCTGAGCCACCGAGTGCAGCATACTTCCAGACTTTAAACTTTATTACAAGGCTTCAGTAACCAAGACAGCATGGTCCTCTATAGGAATAAGCATACAGACCAATGGAACAAGACAGATTCTGGAAGCAAAAACACGGTCTCTTAACCGACTCATTTTGGACAACAATAATAACAATCATTGGGGAAAGGAGGACATATTTAGCAAGCAGTGTTGGGGAAATTGACTAATCACATGAAGAAACAAGAAACTTGACCCCTACCTATCACCATATACAAAAATATACTCAAAATGAATCAAGGATCTAAACATGTGTAAAAACAAACTATAAGAATCCTACAAGAAAACATAAACAACACCCTTTTGGACATTGGAGCAGGCAATGAATTCATGACTAAATCCCCAAAAGCAAAAGCTAAAAAAGCTCAGATAGACAGATAGGGTTCCATCAAACTGAAAAACTTTTATACAGCAAAAGAAATCATCGAGAGAATAAAGAGACACCCACAGAATTGGAAAATGTATTTGCAATTATGCACCTGACAAATCCTAACATCCAGGATCTAAGGAATTCAAATGAAGTGAAGAAAAAAACCCCTTAAAAAGTGGGCAAAAGACATGAACAGACACTTCTCAGAAGATGACAACCAACTAACAGACGCATGAAAATATGCTCAGCCTCACTAATCATCAGAAATGCAAATCAATTCTACAATGAGATACCACCTAACTCCAGTAAGAACCGCTATCATTAACATGTCAAAAAACAACAGGTGCTGGCACAGCCTCAGAGAAAAGAGAACACATCTACACTGTTGTTGGTAATGTAAGCTAGTTCAAACCTCCATTGAAAGCAGGGTGGCAATTTATAAAAGAAATAAAAATTGATCTTCCATGTGATCCAGCAATCCCTCTCCTGGGAATATACCAGACGAACATAAATTGTTCTACAGAAAGGACACTTGCACACTCATGTTTATTGCCACACTATTCACAATAGCAAAAACATGAAACCATCATCCACTGACCATCGAAAGTGGACTGCATAAAGAAAATGTGGCACACATACATGATGGAGTGTTACACAGTCATAAAGCAGTACAAAGTCATGGTCTTCACAGCAACTTAGATGCAGTTGAAGACCATCATACTAACAGAACTATCACACAAAAAATTGAATACCACATGTTCTCACTCATAGGTGGTCCCTGAACACTAGTCACATTAGCACAATGGTGGGACAGGCAGTTGCTGGGCACTGCTAGTGGAGGGAGGGAGAGAAAGGAGTGGAGAGCACATAAAAACACAAAGGGTACCTTATCTACTAATGGGAGGGTGAGGGCCAGTTAGTAGTCCAAACATCAGCTGCATGCAGCCTACTTATGTGGTAAATACTCATTTGTGTTCTACAGCTCTATAATAAATAAACTACAAAATAATAATAATTTTCATTTGATTTACTACAATTTTCTGAAATAATCTAAAATGATGGAAAACTTCCAGAAGTAACTTCTAGTAAATTTCTCCTGGAGTATCACAAAAGATGCATTTGTTATTCAACTAACCAAGAAATTTAGTTGATTCATAACAATAATATTGGCAGTAAGCAACTAAGCACTTGTGTAGTAGTCATTGAAGGCCTAGGCTCTTTGTGTCTGCCCTCATTCTTCATTGATAATATGTTGGCTTGTTTCTTCAAGGCACCAAGTTCATTTCATGTTTACATCTGTGTCAGTAAAACATGAAGTATGTATGGCACTAGCATGTGTGTCCCTTTGATCAGAAATGCAAAATGTTTGCCAAAAGGCTCTCTCCACCTTACCCAGCAGGCATCCCTACTTCTAACTGATGAGAACCAAGTCACATGGCCACCTTTACCTGCAAAAGAGGCTTAGAAATTAGAGAACACCATTATTGGGATTTTTTTTTTTTTTAACCAGTGAACTGAATCTGTACCTTAATTACCAAAATGCACACAGTTCCCATGGCTCTTTGGCACTTTATCTCATTTTTTTCACCTCAAAGACATGGACAGGCAGCACCACACAAGCTCTACTTTCAGTCTCACTGTCAGTACTTACTATGTCGTATGTTTCTCGGGGCTTTTTATCCTTTACAGCAGGCAGCCCATGAGCCAAATATGATCTTCTGTCCATCTTTTGTAAAGTTTTATTAGAATACAGACATGCCCATTCATTTAGGTAATGCTTACAGCTGTTTCACACTTGTTGGGAGAGAGACCACAAAGGCTGCAAAACCAAAACTATTTAGTATCTGGACTTTTAAAGAGCAAAGTTTGCCAACTCCTTATTTGCATATATTTAAGCTTTCTAATGGCAAAGTTTCATCCTGCATTTTTCTTGTGCCTACATGAGCATAGCCCTGGAGAGACAGAAGTATTCAACAAATACCTTCTGACCAATGGAAATGGGAGGATTGGTGAACTAAAAATTTTTGGCATAGTAAGTTACATATAGTTGATGCTTCATTAATGTTTGTTGAACTAAGTCAGTAATTAACTAAGTAATTAAGGCAAAATGCTCTAGTGTTAAGAGTATGGACTCTGAATCCAAGTTTCCTGTGTTCAAATGTTGTATGTCCTAGGCAATACACTTAACTCCTCTGTGCCTCAGATTTCTCTTGCATGAAGTAGAAATAACAGAATTTTTTAAAACTGTGGAATACTTAGAACAATGCCTGGCATATAGTAAGCACTCAAAAAAAAAAAGATTAGCTGTAGGGAATGCTGTGAGTATGAGCTTATGTAAACATAGGGTATTATTTTCTTTTTCCTCTCTTCGTGGAATATTTTTTAACCCATTCTGTAAAAAAGGCATGGACAGGATCCGGAACAATTTCTTCCTTTTCTTGGTGACACTACACCAAGTTTGAACCAAAAGATTTGAGGTACATGTTGTAGGGACATACAAGAAAGTAATTGCTGGTAACAGGGTCAGAGAATAAAGTAGCACATACCTCGTGGCGGGGAGGCGGGGGAGTAGGACCAAAAGTCACAAGCATGTCAATGCAACACGATTGAACTCTGCTGCTGATGATGAGACATGTAAGTGCCACAGATGTGAGGTGAATGGCAGGAGAGCTCATTCATTGAACTGTCAACTAATGAAGTGGTGAGAAATTAGCAGGCCCTGTAATTTACACGCTAATTCTCTCTAATGCCACCTGGGGGCCTCCTGCAGGCAGAGACACAGAGGGGGGCAAATGGTGTCATACAACCAGCAGCCAGCCTGTGCTGCTATTCTCTCTTTGCCAAGCAACACAGCAGCCCAGCTTGTTCCCGTTCACCATTCAGGGAGTAGTTGGCAGACTTCCCCCAGAGTGTGGGCAAGCATCAGCTGAAAGAGCAAACTGAAGACAATGAAAGGAATTGTAAAAGTCTTCCACCTTTTTTGCACTCTGTATGCTCCCTCTCTAAAAGGTGACTCAGCGGCAATGCTCTACCTTTTCCTCAACCCTGCTGTCTCTCTCTCACCAAAAGCGTAAGTCACTGGAAACCGTTGCTGTAATCAATGCAGTCTCTGAAATGAAACTCAGAAATAAGATGGGTGATACGTAGCATCTAGGAGCTGCTATTACTATGCTTATCATTATTATTTAAAAGAGTTTTTTTCTTTTAAAGCTTGAACGTGTATATCTGACAGAAATGTGACTTTGCCCACCAGCCTCCTCTATAGACTCTTATTATAAAAGAAGCAACAGATCTCGTCCCAAAAACACATGTCAGGATAATGCAGGAAAGGACCGTCTTAGTCTGCTGGCATCTTTCAGGCAAGAGGCCAAGCCCACACTGAGGAAACAGTTTATGACTGCGTATAGTACTGCCTCCCTTATTATAAGCATAGATTTCCTTGGACATTCTCTGAACTGTCAAATGAATCATGCTGCATTTCAGCTCTCCCTGGTAAGCGAGGGCTGGTTTTAAAGACATTAAGAAAGGGGAGAATGTTACAGTCATCTCAGTTTCTCTAGGGTCACAGTGTAATTGTGTGGTGGGAGAAACAGGGCCTAGAGATGGTGTGACAGTCACTTCTCATTACCTTCCACTTGCTTCATTACGTCTGTAGACAGCAATTGCCTGGGTGTGGATACCTCCATTACACAGAAGGAAGTAATATGCTATAGACTTTGCATGGCTTTCAAGAAGGAAGAAAACTGTTTATTCCAGGCACATACCTAACTTGTTTCCAGGGACCATGCCACAGGAATGAAAAGCGACATAAGGAATAGATTAGTGGTAATCAATACAGAAGAACCAGGCTCCATGTGTGCTTATATCCAGTGAGATATTTATGTGTGTGCATCCCACTAACCTATACCATTTCACACAAAGGACAGAATCTTCACTTGCGAATCCACCAAATCTTATTTTAACAAGCAGACTCACTCATTTAGGTGCACTGTATATAAGCGTCTTTGTGTAGCCTCTCTGGACTGGCATTCATCTTATTCTCATTAATTCTCCCTTTCTCTGTCTTTTTCTCTGTGTGTGTCTCTCTCTGTGTGTTTGTGTATCTGTATGTGTGTCTATCTTTTTCTGTGCACGTGTACCACACACAAAAATAAAATAACCTTTCTCATTTGCAAGAATGAGTCCTGGGAACCATGAAAATAGTTTTTCATACTTTTTTTCTCAGGGGTGTAAAAAGTCCCAACTAGATTATAAATGCAAAGGAGTTAACAAAAAAGAAAATAGAATGATAAAGGATTATAGAGTATTAGAATTAGATATTAATATTGGATATTATTTATAACAGAAATGCCCAGATTGTTTCCTTAAAAGAAAAATAAAAACGTCTTTATAAAACTTAATACGTGCTACATATTATATCCTACTCTTGGGAATTCACAATGATATCAGCTGATAAAAGGTTCTGAGAATTCCTGTTACAAAAAAAAAGGCCATGTAACTCATTATTGCTCTAATTTATTAATTCAAGAACAGTATTTTTAAAACTGCAATCTTATCATTATCCCATAGGCTAATAATACTACAGTAGGGGAGAAGCTGTTCTACTATGGTCTCATCATTTTTCTGTAGATTTTCTATATATCACCAATTCTCAAGTTTTGCCATGTATTTGAGTTACCTGGGGATCTAATCTTTAGCAATCATTTAGTAAACTGGACAGGGCTGAGGACTGGAATGCAGTACTTAACAAGCACTCCTAATGCAGGGACCCTCATACTCTGCTTTGAGAAATACCAATCCACACATGTGCTTTTTGTCTGAATTCATCAGGAATTGAACTAGAGAACTTGACAGTTAACAGGTTGGAAGTCTCTAGCTTTGACTGTGGAAGTTGACCAAGTTCATCTTGAATTGCAAGGTATTTTGAATATGAAAATGTATGTACACCTGTATAAAGTTTCCACAAGTGATGGGCCCTTTACCTTTGCACCTGGCTCTAAGGGTATATTCCTTCCACCCTCAGGCTCATCTACTCACTTTCTTCACTAATCCAGCTTCATTCATTTATTTATTCAACAATAATTTACAAAGCATTCTGTATGTATCAGGCATTGGCTGAAAACTAGGAACATCGTGCACAAAAGCAATAAAAATCCTTGCCCTTGTAGGAAACGGGAAAACAGACAACAAAACAACATGAAAAACAGTAAAGTTTATAGTAAGTTAGAGTTAGAGAGTGGTAATGTTATGACAAGTCGAAGCAGGCTAAGCAGGACCAGGGATAGGGAGGGTAAAGGGTGAGAAGAGTACTGCAATTATTGTAAAGGGCAGTGAAAATATAGTTCAATTAAAAGTGACATTTGAACAAAGTTTTTAGAGGAGGTGGCCTCAGGTCTGTAGAGTAAGAGTCCAGGCCCCTCAAAAAAAAAGCCAATGGGAAAGGATTTGTCTCCTGTGAACAAAGAACCAAAGGAGGGGCAAGAATGGGGAAGGAAGAGGAGGGAATTTAGCCACAGAGGCAGCAAAGGTCATGTCTGTCAGGGCTTTGACTTTTACTCCAAGTGAAATGTGAAGCTACTGCAGCAATCTTGTGAAGAGCAATGAAGTTCTCTGACAACTCTTTAAAAGATACAGATTTATTCAGAATGTATTAAACATTGATTGAGTTTCTAGTTATGAGTCAGGCACTGGGCTTGGGGCCAGGTATTCAAAGATAAATTGAACAGAGTCCTTGTCCTCAGAGCGCTCAAAGTCTCTAGGTCTCTGACACAGCTCATTGCAGGTTAATATATGAGCATTTAAAAAATCCATTGTCCTTGCCCCTGAGATAACCAGACCTCCACTTAGTGTTTACTTTAGGAACTTAGCATCTGCATTCCTCCCTGTTCTGGGGCTAGAGTAGGAGAACCTCAGGTTAGATTAGTCAGGATGTTCAGGGGCCCAGCACAGCCCTGAACATGTTGTGTAGCCCTCGCAGAGACATTAGTCCCCTCTTTTTCTTGGCTTCTCTGTCTGTTTACGCAATTTTCTGCAGAAGTATGTTTTTGGGCCTGATGAGATAACCAGCACTGAGAGCTTGAGGGTGTAATGGAAAACTGACAATTCTAATTTCCCCTCAAATTATCATACTCTAAAATAAATAGAGTTGAGTAGCTTCTTCAGTTATTCATTCTGGCAGCACTGCCTCAGCTGAAAACAGTCTACAAGTTGGCAGGCCAGAAGTGATAAGAAAATGATCTTAGTTCCTGGAGATAAAACCTGCTAGTTATCAACAACTGAAATTCTGAGAGAGGGTCTTCTGGGGAAAAGTCATTTGCAGCAACAATCTTCTTTTAGAATTTGAACATGCTTGCCTCCTGCTAACTTCTTTGTGTTGAGGAAGGATGTGAAAAGTCACATTTACTTTCAGCCCCAAACGTAATTCTAACTGATCACACTTGGCTTACTCACCTCACCTGTCAGTCATCAGAAGTTTCTTAAGAGACAAACCTCCATTCTGAAGAAATGGAAAGTAAAATGACAGATTTCAAGGAACATCGTTCAGTAAACCAGAATCACTATCAGGACTGTGTTTGCTTTCAGTATGCATATAAAGCCATTATGAAGAGAAATACTATTTTTATCAAACGCTTGTGATGTAACCTTACAGAAATGGGGGAATTCAGAGATTTGGCAGGCAACTAGGAAACGAGAAATGCAATACAATACTATTTCAGCCTGAGGTCTACATTGGAGCTAACCTACTCCAGATGTTTTTCTTTTTTTATTTAATGGCTCTTCTAAATACAATGTCCTTGTATCAGCCAAGGCAGCAAAGTTTATAACACACTAATTAATAGCTAGATGCTTAGCTAAGCAATTCTGTCTCTGAGTGTGAAATTATATTTTTAGTACTTTATTTCTTTTTTTCATACCTTTCTTCTGCCAGATTTTATCAGAAGAGTAAGGGAGTATTAGGAACATTAAAAAAAAATCTCACATAGCTAATACATGATTAATTTTATTTAAGCTGTAAAAAGGAGGCTATGCTACTTGTCCATACTTAACCATAGTTACATTGGTTATATCAACTATAAACTCCAAAGACAAGTTGTACAGGCAGCAAGAACAGCAACTTACTAAGACTAACTACAGGTGATAGCTATACATAGCTTCTTCTTACCATACTGACCAATTTGTTTTTTAAAATAAAGGAAAAATTAGTTATTTTTGCCTGTTCAAATTATCAGTAAAACATGTTGCTGCATCTGCCCTGCCAATCCCCAGTCCTGGATCAGTCTAACTGTAATCTTTCTCAGCTTCTGCTTCCAGACAACTGAGCATGGGTAGAAAAAAACACATAACTCCATTTACTGGTAGGCTGACAAATCTATGTTCATCAGCATCAGCAGGGCCCTATGCACTACTGGTGGTCCTTTTATTTGTTCCCAGTCAACTCCGTTTCAGATTTCCCTTACAGCTGTTCCAAACTATTAACAAGCTCTACTATCTCCTCATTCTAAGCTGATGACCTTGCCATATATCACAGACAAAATAGAGCTCCTCTCCTTTCCCTCCATCAGCTGGCTGACCCATGAGGACACCTATCTTCTACCATCCTTTCTCCTAAATCAAAGAAGAGTAATCTCTTCTAATCCCTGAAGTTAACACTTCTGGAGAATATCGGATGCCATCTCCTCAGGCATCTTCAGGGATCTCATTACATCAGTCATGTGCCCTCACACTTTGGTGTCTTTGATCCATCACTCTACGAACTCTAGCTTCCACTCGTCAGTTTACACATTTCCTCAAATTTTTCCTCATCACCATGCACACACACACAAACACAATTATTTAATCATTTCAGCCTCTCATTCATGCTGTAAATTGCCTTGTATAGCAATTATCTGTTTACATGACAGTTTTCAAGTGGTCCAACGGTTTTTAATCATTATTATGTCAAAAATCCCTTGAAAATCTAATTAAAGCAATGAACCATCTCCCTGGAGATATGCACATACATACAGTTCCACGTTGCTCACTGATTTCCTTCTAGGAGACATTACTACCACTCATCAATATTTCTGGTTCTCCTCCTCTTCCGGGCACACTGAAGGAGTCCACTTCCTTGCTGACTCGAGATAAGCCACTGCTTTGGCCAACAAAGTGCGAGTGGAAGTGACGTGTGCGGGACCTTTGAGAGCCTGTATGCAATTTTTCAGACTTTCACTTTTTGCTCAGTCACCACAACCGCTGTGTTCCAGATAGTGACCGTTATGTCTACTTGTTTCCTGAGAGAAAAGGATGCAGCACAGAGCACCCAGTCAACCTGCAATGGACGTGTAGAGTGAGTAAAAACCCAGTTGTTTAGAGCATCTGGGACTGCGGTAAGGTTGGTTACTGTAGCAAGATTTAGGCTACCCGGAGCAATCTCCATTTGATGTGAATTAATCTATGTTAGAAAGATACTTTCTATGGGAGTTTAAGCTATCCTCCTTACTTTTTCTAATCTGCAAGTTCATTTCATCTCACGTTGCTATACTTTCTGTTCTCTTTACTTAGAAGAACCTATGATTCCTCATTCTTCAGATCTCAGTTTATGCTACCTCCTCACAGAGGTCCTCCTTGGCCTCTTTCCTTCCTCAAACCCATTCCATTCACTGTCATTCACGTTACCCATTTTTTCCCCCACAAAGTGTGTCACAGCCTGTCACAATTTTATTATCTGTCTCTCCAGTTCTGAATCCACAATATGGAATTCTTGCTATCAACAATGATCTATATATACCTACTGCCATGCTACTTTAACTTAAGAAAAGGGAATACATTTAAAATATGGACTTTTTTTGTTTTTTTAATATGATACAAACAGAACCTTGAATGTTTACAGCAAGTCAAACTTTTCTACACTCTGCTAGTAGAAGAAAAAGATCTAGCTAAAAATATTGGACAGACATCCAAATGTTTGGATGCACATCAAGAACAAACCACTGAACCTTGGTATTTGCCCAGTCACCATTAAGAGGTCAGCTTGACATTTTGGTTTCTTTTCAGATAGCTGTGGCCAACAGTTCTTACAGCCTTTGGTCCCAACCCAGTTAAATAGTAGTTCTTATAACTCATTGATAAACAGTTTTTGTTTTATTTGGTTTTTTTCTTTTACTCAGTACATGAATCAAATGGTTGTCCTTCATAATGACAGTAAAAATTATTCTTAATTGTACTCCACATCTTTAAAATAAAATATATTTAAAAAATTATTCTTGATGCTTTAAAAAGTATTGAGTGGTTAACACTTTGCTTTGCATCCAAAGAATATACGTATAATATCTTGTCACAGAATAAATAACCAATTCATACTTGGGTCAATGAATGGATAAATAAAATCAGTACTATGAAATTACCAAATATTTGTTTTCATTTGATTTTACTGCATATAGCTAATGACCATAAAAGACAACAGCTATTCTAATTTTTAAAAAACAAAGTTTTAGCCTTATTGTTTTACCTGCATACAAACATGTTTTTTTGCTTAAGAATTTCAGAAATGTATGACTTAAAATCAGTATGGAGATTTTCTGTTTTTGTTCTCTTTGTAAATGTGTTAGACAATCTGACATTCGAGAAGAGATTCAGAAGTTGACATTGTTCTTCCAGCATATAATAGATTCTGAAAAATATTTACTAGAAATCTGTACATCTTTAAATACTAAATTTTATAAGCAGAAAGCATTGGGATTTTCTAAATCTCATTGTTAAAATAAGATGAACTTAAGTCTTGATAAGAACAACCAGACATGTTTTAAAATTGCCACATAAATAAGCTTGCTTTTGGGGAAAAAAAAGAGAGAGAGAGAGAGAGATTACTTTTGAGTTTTTTTTCCATAACATTTTTTTGTTTGTTTGTTTTTAATTTTCTGTGTGGCAGTATACTTTGAAAAATAATGACTCTAAAAATGAGGAACATATTACATGTTACCCTATCTCTTATGTAACGTGCAATTGGTAACATGATAGATATTTTTTCACTTTTATAAAAATTTACATGTACAATTTAAAAATAACATTAATTTTTTTAGGATGAAGCTAGGTGTGTTTTCCTTCTTTTTAAATTGTTTCTCAATTAACTGATTTTTAAAAGGAGATTATCTGTGACCTGCTACCCTGCTTTAAGAGAATATGAGTCATCAGATGGTGCTTAATGTCTATAAAATTGAACATGCAAATGTCATGCATATGTGTATAGAATGTCATGCATATGTATGTGTATATATAGAGAAAGAGGCTTTAAAACTTGCTGCATGCAAAGCAAGCCATTTCTCAATTTTTCATCACTACAACACAGTCTTCAAATACAAATTACAGGCTGAGCATGGTGGCTCACATCTGTAATCTCAGCATTTTGAGAGGTCAAGGCAGGAGGATTGCTTGAGCCCAAGAGTTTAAGACCAGCCTGAGCAACATTGTGAGACCTTGTCTTTACAAAAAAAAAAAAAAATTTTTTTCAATTAGCCAGGCATAATGATGTGTGACTATAGGTCTGTAGTTCCAGCTATGTGGGAATCTGATACAGGAGGATTGCCTGAGCCCAGGAGGCTGCAGTGAACCATGATCATGCCACTGGACTCCAGCCTGGAAGACAGATTGAGACTCCCACTCAAAAAAAGAAAAAAGGAGAAAATTACAAATGATTATTTTCTGTTCTGCTAGAGAATTTCAACCAAACATATAACTTTCACATAAATAGTTGCTATAGAAATGCAAAAGGGACAAATAACACTGAATTATACTATTAAAAATTGTTACTGAAATAGGGCAGTATCAAGATTTATGTTTAATAATGCTGACTGTATATATTCTTGACTTTATGTATACTCTAAATTGAATGTGTTGAGTTCCAAATTGGAAGGTGCTTCACTACTAAAAATAACATATTTCAATGGAAATATTTCAGCAGGTATTCCAGATTGGGAAATTAGGACATCCCAAGAAGAGCTTCTTTGTACCAAAATTATAAAATTTAATGAATAATGGACTGAAATGATGCCAATTATTTTCCTTCATTTCATACAAAATCTCATTGAAAACTTTATGTTTATTAAAGAAAGAAATCATGAGATAAATCTTTTGAAAACATTTAACTCTATCTTTGGCCTGCCTGGGAATTATACTTTAAATACTGAATTACTAACAAAGTATCTGGTAGATGTGAAGGTGGCTATTAAACTCTTGTAGCCTTTGATCTCACCAATTAAGTTTTTTTAAAAAGAAAAATTTCTATCAGTCAATTTAAATATTATAGTTTTAGAAAGACTTTACTTTTGAAGAGTGATACTTCCTGTGTTCGAAAACCAAAATAATCAATTTAAAAAAATAAGAGCCGGGCTCAGTGGCTCAGCCTGTAATCCCACGCCTTTGGGAGGCTGAGGTGAGTGGATTGCCTGAGCCCGCGGGTTCGAGACCAGCCTGGGCAACTTGGAGAGACCTCATTTCTACAATAAATAAAAAAATTATTAGCCGGGCATGGTAGTGCGCGCCTGTAGTTCCAGCCTTGGAAGGCTGAGGCGGAAGGATCGCCAGAGCCCCGCAAGTCGAGGCTGCAGTGGCCGGGAGTGGCCACTGCACTCCAGTCTGGGCAGCAGCGTGAGACTCCAACTCAAAAAAATAAAAAATAAAAAAATAAGACACTGATATAGTTTAGATAATTGTGACCAACAGCACTTACAACATTTGGTCCCAACCCTGTTAAATGGTAGATTTTCATATTAATATTATAGAATTCATATTTGTAATATAAGATTTAACTCATTCATATTATAAATGTAACTCTTGGTTGCCAATATTATTAATATGATCAGTTTAAGAGAAAAAAGAGGGAAGAAAGGGGAGAGAAGGAGGAAAAGAGAGAGAAAATCTTCTAAAAAATATGGTAGAGCATTAATTACCTCTCTACACCTTCCTCTCTGAAAATAAATATTGATCCTATTATTTCAACAAGCTTTCTGTTTTTGCCCTGTTTTAGCAAAACTATAATCAAAATTGTATCCGAATCTGCAACTTAGTTAAATGAGCTTTTCAGATTTACTTTGGAAGAGTACAAGAGCATGAGTTGTGGTACTGGATAGAAAAGAGTTCAAAGCCAAGCTCTAGCATTTGCTGTCAGCTTTGGTCAAGATTTAGCACTTCTCAGTCTGTTTACTCACCTATAAAATTGAAAGGCACTTATCACAAAATGATCTGAATTTAATACCCATACTCTCTTAATTTTAAAACCTCATAAAAATATGGCTCTTATCATATTTGTCCTCTTTGCAATAATTAGTGCTCTACTATTTCACAATTCTTCAAAATGTTTTCTCATTTGGTTTCTGTGATCTACCCTTTCCTGCCATTTTTCCTCCTTTCTAGGTGTTCATTTTCACTCTTTTGCAGACTCTATTCTCTCTGTGATTAATTGACCTCTGTGCTTTTCTCCCTCTCAACTGTCTTCTCAATACATTTTATCCAACCACTTCTCTTCCCCACGGCTTTACCCATCATCTATAAGCTGATGACTGCCCTATATATATCTTCAATATATGCCTTCTTTCCACCTCTCAGTCTCACAATCTTAGCCTGCATGTTGCTCCTGTCTATTGGACAACTTCACTGGGTTGTTCTGAGTGCCATTCAGAACCCCACCTACTTCACCCAAGATAGAAAGCTAGAAAACATCCCAGACTCTTTGCTCTTTTGTTCTGCTCTCACATCTCACCAGATTGTGATGGCGTATTGATTCTAGGTCTAAAATATGTATTTCTTATTTCTGCCAATGCCTTAGTTTAATTCTTTGTAAGCAGATCAATGAGATAGCCTCTTTTAATATTCATAGTAGTCTAAGTGTTGTAATAAAGAACATATGCAACAAATGTTGCAACAAAAATCTCAGCAGTTTGGCACAATAAAGATTTATTCTTTGCTCTTTTCATAATTCAGTTCAAGTTGTCAGACAGGGTCTACTCTGTAGTAACATCAGCACAGTACATCTACGCAAATAACCAGGCTTCTTCCATCTAGTGGCCACACCACCTCCTAGAGGCTCAAATCCCCCACCAGATACTCGCCATCTAGTGGAAGGTGAAAGAACAGAGAGCAGTGTTTGGTTATGGACTTGCTCTATATATAATGGTGAAGCAGGGACAGGATAACTGCAATTAAAACTCCCATTCAAAAAGGGAATGAGACACACAATATTTACTTGTCAACTGAAATTCTGAAATCCTGCTTGATGACCTCATAAAGTCCCCTACACTGGGGACAGTGTAAGTTACTTGATTAAATGTTAATTCTGCTCTCCGGAAAAAAATTATTTGTGCTTTTCCTTCTTGACCCTCCTCCCTTCCCTTTATGAGTTTTATTGTTTATTTATTCCTTTTGGCTATAGTTGAAATAAGTATAACCAGAAACTTGAAAACAAATATGATTTTATAGCTCAATCAAATGTATTTTAATCTAATATTCTGGATTTCTTGACAATACAAGTTTTTTTCCAAAAACTTAGTAGGTTTCCATTGTATTTTTTCTGTGTATAATTCTCAGGTCTTTCTCTTTTCTTTTCTTTCCCTCTCTTCACTTCTTTCCCTCACTCACTCTGATTTTTGCCATAAAACCAAGTCATATAGTTTAACTAAAAAGTCTTAGTGGGCCTTTTGGGTTCATTTAGGATTTGAAAGCAATTGGATTTCAACCATTGTTCACTCCGAGTCTTCGGATTCTTTCTACTGCATTCTATCTAACTTGAAAACTGGCCAGTGCTTTCCAAGCTCATCTATTTCTTGAAACATCTTAACAAAGGAAGCCCATAACAGCTGCCCCACACTAACACACTGAATCTTTGACAACACATCTCCTAAAGCAGTGGTTCTCAAAGTGTGGTATGCACAATCCTGGAAGTCCCGAAGATGCTTTTAGTGGATCCATGAGGTCAAAATTCTTTTTATGATAGTACTAAGAGGTGTTTGCATTTTTCACTGTGTTGACATTTGTACCAACAGTGCAAAATGATAGTGGGTAAAACTGTTTGTGTTTTAGCACAAATCAAGGCAAAATCTTCAAAATTGTGTGATTGTACCGTACCATTGTATTATCTCACTATGTCATTCTCATCACCATGATCTAGCAGTAGAAATAAAAAATTTTTAACTTAAGAATGCACTAATGCAACAGTAAAAATTCCTCATTTCCTTAAATCTCAACACTTAAGTACAAATCTTTTAACTATTCTGTGGGATCAAAAGGAAAGTACACGTAAAGCACTTCTTCTGCATACCCAAGTACACTGATTGTCTTGTGGAAAAGTAGTGTACAATTGTTTGAGTTGCAAACTAAACTTGTCTCTTTTTCATGGAATACCATTTTTACTTTAAAGAACAAGTGATAAACAAAATATGGTTATTCATACTTGGGTATTTGGCAGCCATTTTCTTGAAAATAAGTGAAGTGAACCTGTCACTTAAAGGCAAACAACCTGACAGTATTTGTTGCCAATGATAAAATTTGAGCTTTCAAGTGAAAATTAGAATTTTTGGAAAACTTGTATCCACCACCATGAGTTTGACAGCTTCTGAATACTTAAAGAATTTTGATGAGAACAGTGGTGATATTAACAAATGTGATTTTAAAGTATTATATAATGAAATGTGCCAATAGCATAACTTAGTTAAACAATATTGTCTAAATAACCATTGCAAGATATTACAAAGTCACACATAGGCAAAGGATCAATTTAAAGAGCAAGAAACCAGTGTATTTCAATGTAATCAAGTGTGAAAAGTTTATTGATATGATTTCAGAGACTACATTACAATACACTTTTAAGAAATTATCACTTGTTGAGTTATGATATGGTATCAAAGAATATCCATAACTTTTTGAAAAGGCCAATATCCCTTTTGAAGGATTAGTTGAATAATCTTTTGATGGAGTTTTGGTTTTTCAACAAGAAATATCTGCACTCCTGTGTGGGCCAGATTTTCTTCATTTACTTCAATAGGACAGCATATTGCAATGGAATGAATGAAGAAGTAACTGAGAGTCCAGATGTCTTCTGTTAAACTAGACAATATAGAGCTTTGCAAAAATGTAAAACAATACCATTCTTTTACTAACTTTTTAGTAAACACAATAATCATAAAAATATATTATTTGTGGAGGAAAGGGAACTCTTGAACACTGTTGGTGGAAATGTATACTAACACAGCCACTATGGAGAAGAGTACGGAGGTTCCTCAAAAAACTACATATAGAACTTGCACAATACATATAGAACCAGCCATCTTGCACAATTGGGCATTTATCCTAAGGAAAGGAGATCAGTAAAAGAGATATCTGTACCCCCATGTTTATTACAACACTATTCACAATAGCCAAGATATAGAATCAGCCTATGTGTCCAACAACAGGTGAATGAATAAAGAAAATAGGATATATAAGGAGGGTGCCAAAAATGTATGCACATTTTAAGAAAGGAAAAAATTGTATTAAAATTATAATACTCAATGTATACCAATAATCACAAATGAATACAAGTCACATTTGACTTCTGCAGTTATAAGAGATGCTCAATGTTTACCATCAGCATCCAGAAACTTCTGATTATGGCAAACTGCTGCAGGACTTGTTGCTATGAGAGGCCTCCCAGATCTTCCTCTGTGCACATCACACACAGTACCATGCAACTCAGACTTATCACGAATGCATGCAATTGTTAGGTGTGTTGTAGGCTCTGTTGCATACTCATGCCTCCATTATTGTTGTACTTCCACAAGTACAACAGTACTTGTTTCTTTGACAGTCCTGCATGTCACATGCATTCGTTTGATTAGCACCATCTTTTGAGCAAACGTCATACTACACATTGCTACCATAATTTAACTCAACATCAAAAAGCAATACATAGATAATATCTCTTAAAATGTGTATATATATATATATATATATACACACATAGAGAGAGAGAGACACCCCCCAGTATACAGAGAATACTATTCTGCCCTAAAAAAAAAAAAAAAAAAAAAGAATGAAATCCTGCCATTTGTGGCAACATGAATGGAACCAAAGGTAATTATGTTATGTGAAAAATAAGCCAGGATATTAGAAACTGTAAGGGTAGAGGAAGAAAGGAATAGGGAGAGACATGTTGAAGGATATGAAATTGTAGCTAGATAGGAGGAATAATTTCCATTGTTCTATACTACTGTAGATGATTATAGTTAATGAAAATATATAGTTTCAAATAGCTAGAAGGAGGACATTGAATATTCCCAACCCACAGAAATATTGAATGTTCCCAACACTAATAGAGGATTTTGGCAAAGTCTCAGGGTATAAAATAAATGTGTGAAAGACAACTGCATTTCTATACACCAATAATAAACAAACAGAAACCCAAATAAAAAGCACAATTCTATTCACAATAGTCACCAAAAAAAATGAAATACCTTGATGTCTTCCTAACCAGAGATGTGAAAGACCTTTACAATAAAAACTACTCAAAGAAAAACTCAAACACTGCTCAAAGAAATCAAAGATGACACAAACAAGTGGAAAAATATCCAATGCTCATGGATTGGAAGAATCAACATTGTTAAGATGTCCATTCTACCTAAGGCAATCTACAGATTTAATGCAATACCCATTAAATCACCAACTACATTCTTCTCAGACCTAGAAGCAATACAGGAATTCATATGGAAACACAAACAACCATGAATAGCCAAAACAATCCTCAGTCTGGGAGTATCACACTCCCAGACTTTAAACTTTATTATAAAGTTACAATAATCAAAACAGGCCTTGGATTGCTACAAGAACAGGCATATAGGCCAATGAAATAGAATTGAGATTTAAAATGGCTGCCAAATTTTAAATTTCTCAACCAACTCATCTTTGACAAAGGCTTCACCACCAACCACTAAAAAGAGGAGAACCTATTCAGTAAATGGTGCTGGGAAAACTGGCTGACTACATGCAGAAGATTAAAACAGGACCCATACCTATCCCCATACACAAAAATCAATTCTAAATGGACTGGAGACCTAAACATAAAACCTTTAAACTTTTAAGAACCTTAGAAAATGCAGGAGACACCCTTATGGAAATTGGAACCGGCAACCAATTCCTAATCAAAACCCCAAGTGCCCATGCCGTAAAAGATAAGATAGATAAGCGAGAACTTATCAAACTGACGAGCTTCTGCAAAGCCAAAGAAACCATCAAGAGAGCAGGGAGACAGCCCACAGACTGGGAAAAAATATTTGCCAACTCTATATCAGACAAAGGCCTAACATTTAGGATCTACAAGGAACTCAAATGTGCTGAAAAGAAAAAGACAAACAGCTCCATTACAAAGTGGGCCAAAGATATGAATAGACAGTTCTCAAAAGAAGATATATGAGCAGCCAACAGATACATGAAAAAATGTTTAGCCTCACTAGTCATCAAAGAAATGCAAATTAAAACTACAATGAAATACCACCTAACTCCAGTCAGAATGACCATCATCAATAACTCAAAAAAAGCTGGGCTCGGTGACTCAGCCTGTAATCCCGCGCCTTTGGGAGGCTGAGGTGAGTGATTGCCTGAGCCCGTGGGTTCGAGACCCACCTGGGTAGCAAGACCTCATCTCTACAATAAATCAAAAAATCTGCCGGGCG
Source organism: Cephalopachus bancanus (assembly GCA_027257055.1). Taxonomy (NCBI): domain Eukaryota; kingdom Metazoa; phylum Chordata; class Mammalia; order Primates; family Tarsiidae; genus Cephalopachus; species Cephalopachus bancanus. The sequence continues at coordinate 11,457,906 of JAPVLO010000093.1, forward strand.
TGGTAGCACGAACCTGTAGTTCCAGCTACTTGGAAGGCTGAGGCAGAAGGATCGCCGGAGCCCAGCAGGTCGAGGCTGCGGTGGCCGGGAGCGGCCACTGCACTCCAGTCTGGGCGACAGAGACTCCAACTCAAAAAAAAAAAAAAAAAAAAAACTCAAAAAATAACAGATGCTGGAGAGGATGTGGTGAAAAGGGATCACTTCTACACGTTGGTGGGAATGTAAACTAGTACAGCCTCTGTGGAAAACAGTGTGGTGAATCCTAAAAGTTCTAAAAATTGACCTTCCATATGATCCCCACAATCCCCCTAATGGGAATATACCTGGAAGAATTCAAAGCACTCTATAAAAAAGATACCTGCACGCGTATGTTTATCACAGCATTGTGCACAATAGCAAGAACATGGAACCAACCATGCTGCTCATCAAAAGAGGACTGTATTTTTAAAAGTGGCACATATACACAATGGAATATTATGCAGCCACAAAGTAGAACAAAATCATGAACTTCACAGCAACCTGGATGGACTTAGAGTCTATAATACTGAGTGATCTTTCACAGGAACAAAGAACTGAGTATCAATGTTCTCACTCATAAGTGGACCTTGAACAACAATCACAATATTATAAGAAAAGGATTGACAGTAGTGGAAAACTGCGGGGGCGTGGGGAGGGGCAGGGAAGTGGGATTGGCAGTAGTGGGAAACTGCCGGGGGAAGTGGGGCACACCTCATCAACAAGGATACCTGTATAATGAATATTTGTATACCTAACCCTGAATGTACCCCACAATTTAAAAACAAATGAATAGATAGATAGATAGATAGATAGATAGATAGATAGATAGATAGATAGATAGATAGATAGATAGATAGAAATAGATAAATTCCAGTTCAGGAAAAGTAGGAAGAGCAAAATTTCCCCACAGCGACCTTGCTCCTGGCATTGGTGATTCAGCCCTGATCTCTGAAGACTGCTTCTTGTTCCTCAGTGGGCCTTAAGAATTCCTCCACAAGTGGATGTGCAGAACGATTCTTTATCAAAAACTTCATTTTTCAGCGTATGTGCAATTTTCCTTGAGCTGTCTGTGTATTCTTGCAGTCTATAGTCCCCTTACACCCAACCCCATTCTCTTCTGTTCTAAAACACATCCTCTTGATTTTCATTGAGCAGTACTTCTAAGTGTTGAGCGTCCTCATAAGATTCTTCTTAAACTAAAAGACACTAATGCAATTTTAATTTTCCCTTATTTGTTTCCTAACCTGACTTTCTGCATTTGCCATGTCAGTACTTGTGGAGAGCTTTAAAGTTTATAAATTAAAATTCCGTTTAAATTTAAAAATAAATAAATAAATAAAAATATAAACACTTCAACTGTTTCCTAATATTTTTCTTCTCAAAAAGCTTTCAGGCATATTCGACTATCTGCAAGCCTTACTTTTTGCCATAAGTAAGAAGTCAGTGTTGGATAAATACCCATGGTACAGTTACAGAATTGAATATAGCATTGGAAGTGAATGCTCTCCATAGACAAGCTTAAATACACATTCTTTTACAGATAATGAATTTTCGTGTTAGCTTTCATTTTCCCTAGAGATAAGTTTTATGTAAAATAATTGTTATTGTTATTATTAGATGGTTGTTGATTTGAAATAAAGTCTTTCTACTCAAAAAAAAGAAATGACAACTGAGGTGATGAATATGCTAATTACCCTGATTTGATCACTGTACTTTACATATAGCAAAGCATTAATATGTACTACATAAGTATGTACAATTATGTTAATTAAAATGTTTAATGTTATTTATGTTAATATCATAGATTTATAATTATTTTCAACTTTTTAAAATTTTGATATATTAGCTCCTGCTAGATATAACCTGTGAACAGAAGTTTGGGATCCTCAATGGTATGTAGAAGAGTAAAGGAACATTGAGAATAAAAAGTTTAAGAATCACTGTCATAAAGAAAGATCAGCAAAATGTGGCCTGCAGATTAAAAAAAACCAACTCATTGCATGTTTTATAAATAAAGAGAGAACTTCCTGGTAAATTTAGTTTTTAAATAAAGGTTGAGAATTCTCTTTATTTCATTCATTGTCTCAAAATAAGTTCATCAAAACACATACTTCACCAAGATTTAATTCTGCAGGAAGATAGATAGTACCATTAAAAATCTTCAAATAGGAAAAATGGACACATTTTTATTCTTTTTATTTCAATATCTTTTCCAGCATGAATCTCCTATGGATTTCTCTTCCTGGAGAAACAAAATGGTGAGGAACTTTGAGGAGGCTACATAGTGTTAATCATACTGAATAAGGATTCTACATGTCCCTCATTTGCCAAATCTCTGCTATTTACCAAAACTCTGTGAAGGTATATACTCCCTGTAATTTCAACATAGAACTACAACAAATAACCCATCAGTGGATTAAGTTTATATAGATAACATAATTCAGATAGATTTATTTCATATTCCTATAAGAATTGAAGGAAAAAACAACCTTTTTATAAACATTTCAAGTATACTACATTAAAATTATATAAATTATATTGTTAAACTCTTTTCTTATAACTTACTATTAAGTTTTTTTTTTAAAAGACAGACACTGGTCTGTCTCATGCAATGACACATTTTTACAATACAGTCAAGCACTCCATGCAAGATTCACATCCTATTTAATTAAGTGAACAAGAATCTTCCCCATAAATTATCAAATTCCCTTGCATCCGAATATTTTATGTTAACCACAGCGCACGTTAATATATTGTACTCAGTAATATATCTGTTATATATGAATTGTAACCTGATAAATAATTTACTGTTTATAGAAAATATTTTGATAAATTACTACTGTCACTATTGCAGAGGTTAAACCATTCTTTAAAGCCCAGTTTAATACATTTTCAAGCATTTCTTGAGCAACAATTATTTTGCACCTATTACATGTAAGATGCAGAAGATCTTTTTCTAAAAAAAGAAAAAGAAAAGAATCACTTGTAAAATAATTACCAGTTGGTGGATATAAAAATATTTTGATCATAGGCGCATAATTTTTAGCATACAAATCTCAGCTGTCTATACATGAAGTTTTCCTGAACCTTCCCACTTTTCTTGTATTAAAAGCTCTCATTCAGCATCCAGCAGGCGCTGAATTCTTACCGGCCTCATGGTTTAGTTTCTCTGCACACTGAATATTAATAGTAATTAACTATTGTCCTCATTTTCACCTCCCCAACACATTATCAGTTTTCCAGTGGGCATTGATTCTCTACTATGGAGTCTAACCTAACCACTGTGGCAAAAATAACCAGGGAATTATTCCCCTAGTAGAACAAGAATTCTTTCACCCTTAAGTCAATGACCATTAAGACCAACCAATACATTGTGAAGCTTAACATATCACAATAGGAATAGTGACTCAACAAATTACAATGGTGAAATCACAATTATCCAGCAATTAGGTTTACAGCAGTATCCACCCTTTTAATATTCAAGTCTACAAATGTGTCCACACTTTTTTCTGCTAAACTTAATGTGGAAGGTTTCTAAAGCTTTCTTGTTTATGTAGGTTTCTGAAACCAAGAAAGCAATTGTTTCTGAATGAAGTAATAACAACAAACCTTATAAAGCAGAAAGAACAGTAATTCATTCACCTAATATAAGCCTAATTTTTAAAAGGTAGGGGAGATAATCATTAGGCTCTTTTACAAATGGAATTTGCACTGAAACATCATAAAAATTTGACTGCCAGACATATCTAGTTTAGTAAATAGTGAACATGAATGCCTGATGTTTTTGGAATGCTTTCAGCTACAGGTAACAAACATAAAGCCTGATTACCTGGCTTTAAAAACTTGGGAAGAATTTTCCAGAGTTTGCAGTGCTGAGCTGGTTCAGGAGATCAATGATGCCAAAGATTCTGAGATCTCTTTGACCTTGTCCTCACAACTATACAAAGGTGTTGCAGCTTCTACAATTATTAATATATCCTCTTTTCATTAGAAAGAAATAAGGGGTGGCAGAGTGGTACCAATATTTGAAAGTGAAAGTTTTCATGGAAAACCCTCAGAAAACTTTTGTGTATGTCTCTTTGGCCATAATTTCATACCAGAGTCACTCCTAGTGGAAAGGTGGCCAGAAAGAAAGAAGATGCAGGGAGAAAAAGAAGAGAGTTTCTGACATCCAAAAGCTGGTCTGACACCCGTAGTCCTGAGTGTTGTAAAGAGCTGGCCCAGTGTTCACATAAGCCTTGTTGATAGCCTCTGGAACATAAATAAGCTTCCAAATCACCAACATCAGCAACCATGATGAAGTCAGAAAAACAAGACCATTCCATAATCTTACTTGAGGTCATTGTGCAAATCACAAAAATACCAAATACCTTCATATCCTGTCTAGTATGAGTAACTGCTGCCCTTTCTCAATTTTGGTTTTAACTTCACTTTACTTTTGTACCTTGACGGTAAGATTTTTCAAAAATAAGCAATCATGTATTTAAACCCTGATTCCTGAAAAGTATCTAATCCACAGCAAAATCACTTCCTTAAACCCTTCCCCCAGAATCACCTGAGTCCAGATCCCATAATAATCCTTTCAAGCACATTCTTACTCAAATGCCTGACATTGTGTGTGGTCTACTACATTGCACCTAGTAATAAATCCTACTTGTTTAATTACAGGTGTGTTCCTGGTAGTCTTAAATTGGACAGTATGGACAGCAGATTGCATCAACCAAATAACAGCACTTACCACATGTTTGTTTCATTCTAGTCTGGTTTTAATTTAAATGAGGCAACTTAATATGGCACGCTCCAAAATCCTTAGCTAGAAAAAGAGCCATGATTAGTGTACAGAGGATACGAAGAACAATCAGGCGATACGAGCTCTATCTGCTCTGTCCAATTATCCAATGTACAGTTAGTTAAGTGACCGTGGGCAAGTCATTAAAAGACAAGAGAGAAAATGACCTCACAATGGTCCAGTGAACTAGATAACATTAATATATTTGAGGCATGGCAAAACTATAGTGCCAAGGGACTAGGTATGTTTCCTTCTCTTTACATTTGCTAAGTAGCTGAACCACAGTTTGAACCCGGGCATCTAACTCTGGAGTCAAATAGCTTTCTATTGCACCAAGTTACCTCACCAAGCCCCAAATTTTTCCTCTGTGAATGACTAGGTCAGTGATCTGGAACCTTAAAGGCCCTTTTTATTCACCATTCAAATATTCTGAATGATGAATAATTATATTTACTCTTTTTTAGTACCACCAGATCTGAAGATGAAAGATGCAAGAGTAATTAGAGGTGATATATGTTTATCAAGTTTTGAATTCAGCAAGTCTTTTCTAAATAGCATAAATCATAGTTTTGATCTATCATTTGAACTTCCAAGTTAAATCAATTTTCAGTTCCTTGTAATTTAAAATGTGACTTTTTCACTTAAGAAATTGTGTGAGATTCTGTACAAAGAGGGGCTGAAGAAAGTAAATTCTTGACTTGATAAAAGTAGAGAAAGCAAGTGGCTTTTTCTATATTCAACACTTTTTCTATATTCATACTAAACTTTAACACTTTAACATTTGCACATTTATTCGGGATACCTTTACAAGTTAGTAACAGGCAAATAATCACAAGAAAATACATGCAATCTCCACAATTAAATAAAAACAAATGTAAATTGTATGCATTTTACTGTCGATTTAGTAAATATTTTCTCAAAGAAAGTGTAAGCAGCATTGAGAATTTGGGGAAATATGCACTGAAGGAGTAGAGGAAAAAATGTCATTTTATAACTTTCTTCTGGAGGGCAGTTTGCAACATTTTTTAAACACTTCAAAATATTTGCAAATCACATTTGACCCACAATTTCATTTTAAACAAAATCATAGTGCATTCAAAGAGTTAGCCACAAAAATGTCTGTAGACATTATTTACAATAGATGAAAATTAGTAAAAAGCTAAAAGGTACATGATAGAAGGTTGATCAAATGAACTATGATTTATTCATATAATGGAAATTTGTGTGAGTACTAAAAATGAAAAGAAAAAGCATAGAGTAGCATGGGCAAATGTTCAAAATACACTGCTATGTTTAAAAATGTGTGTTTTTGTTTTACATATATGAATATATTGGTGTAAATGCATTTTTAAAAATCTAACTGGTGGGGTTATAAGTGGTTTTGTTTTTATTGATCTACATTTTCTCAGTTTTCTACCAGGAAAATAAATTACCTTCATAATAGTAAAAAATACATTAAGTAAAATTTTGAAACAAATACTAATATAGATCGGTCAATACAATACTGTTCAGTATTTCAAATACTAAATTCGCTTATCCTTTAAAGTAAACATACAAAAAACCTCAGGGTAAAAGGCAGGCATTCTCCATGATGTAAACTAGATCACCAATGTCAAGCCAAAGGCCATCTTTGTTCTGAGAACCATAAATGTCCTTATACTTAGAGATTTATTTTTCAAATAATTGTTTCAATCATCTTCTTTTCTTTAAAATCTGGGAAGTCAGCTTTAAAAAATACTGTATATATAAATGCAAATATTTAAAAAGCAAAATTATTAAAATAAGTGCTACTTGTCTTATAAAAGTTTTCATTGTGGTGTTACCCACGTGGACTTCTGAACGTTATGAAAGCAATCTGTTTACTTAGATTATTTGCTTTAACATGTTGTACTTCTATAGTGTTATTTTTTAAAGCCAATGTAATGCTGCCAACCAACAATTGTGCAATATTTTGTGAAAGATGGTATCAAAGAAGAAGGTTGCTTTCAGTTCTTTTCTGTTTCGGCATTTTTTTAAAAAACAGGAAGGACTTCAAAAAAAATCAGTATCAAAAAATCTGTGTCTTATTTAACTGCCACATTAATGGTATAAAGGTAAACCCTGCTGAAATGGGAATTTGAAGAAATAATTTGAGGATATAGAAGACATTACAATAGCTATCTTGTATTGGTGGCCTATTGTCACTTAGGTTCTTTGATGATCATTATTGTATTTAATCCTCACAGGCATCCTGCAAAGCAGATATGATTAGCATTGTTTTACAAATGAAGAAATTGAGGCTCAGAAAGTGTAAATGATTTGAACAATCTGAAGGTTTAAATAATTTAAACAAAATCACACAGGCAGAAATAGGAGAACCAAAATTTGAATGCAGGTCTTTGACTCTAGGCCTACATTCTGTTCACTATGGTCATTGAAGTCCTACCTTTGGGACTAGATTCTGTATGTCTGTTTTTCTCCTGTGTTACATATTGAACACCTTAGAAAATGTATCTTCTAACATTCATAAGATGAACTATTGTAAAGTTGTTCAAATTCATGATTCTGGGAATACTCACAATATAAAGCTTTACATATGAACAATGAGTGTCAATATGTAACTGTTATCTCCTTCTTCCCCTACTTGACATACAGTGTCACTCTACAGTAAAATTTCAAAGTGCAACTCCACGTTTTCCAGTGTTTTTTTGTTTGTTTGTTTGTTTGTTTGTTTGTTTGTTTGTTTTGAGTTGGATTCTCACTCTGTCGCCCAGACTGGAGTGCAGTGGTCGCTCCCGGCCACCGCAGCCTGGACCTGCTGGGCTCCGGCGATCCTTCCGCCTCAGCCTTCCGAGTAGCCGGAATTACAGGCGCACACTACAACGCCCGGCTGATATTTTGATTTATTGTAGAGATGAGGTCTTGCCTGCCCAGACGGGTCTCGAACCCGCAGGCTCAGGCAATCCACTCACCTCAGCCTCCCAAAGGCGCGGGATTACAGGCTGAGCCACCGAGCACGGCTTCCGGTGTGTTTTTTTAATTATTTACTCCAGTGTATCAAATTATTCCTATGGTGGTTGTGCTACACAGAGGATTGACATTGATTAATCTTGCTAAAAGATCGGTCAATAAAAGTTCCCTCAGGCTGTAAGTCTCCATGACTGCTCTCTATGCTAGTAGTTTCAGGTTCTCCTTCTATGTTACTGTTTTGTGTTCAATGCTGGAGATTTGGTTTCTATGCCTCATACAACCTAAAGGTGTTCCTGAATAGATTACATTCAGCTGTCCCTTGTATCTGTGCTCAAGATAATGCACAGAGACGGACTTGAACTGAGAAACCTACTCTTGAGAACTTCCAGTACAGACATTGGCCCAGGTAAAGGAGTTCTTAACTAAGAGAAAGAATATACCTATGTCAAATCTGGCTTGAACTTCCAAGTTGCAACTCTTGGATTCATTCTCTCACCCACTTCTATTAGGCAAAGTGGTTACCAAAATGATAGGGTTTATATAGGTACTCAATAAAGTTCTTTGTAAAACCAGAACCAAACTTCCATTAATACATTTTCTGTACTAGTCACACCCTTTTAATGTATTCTTTATCATATCAGCATTTCTTTGCACATCATTGACCCCAAATTCGGTCAGTTTATCCTGCAAATTTTAATAACGATAAAATTTTAAAAAGCATCTTAAAATCAAAATTTCTTTCTAAAAAGTCTCTCTGTTCCTATGTAACAGCTACATAGATAAGTTACCCAACTTTCCTGTGGTACAACTTTCTATTTGCCAAAGATATGCCAGATAAGATCATCTGTTGCCTCTGTCTTAGATGCCTGAACCCAGGGCATTTGTAAAAAAATTTCCAGTACAAGATTTTATTGCCTTAGTCAGTTTGAGCTGCTAAAACAAAAGTTCTTAGACTGAGTGGGTTATGCAACAGAAATTCATTTCTCATAGATCTGGAGGCTGGAAGTCCAACACCAAGCTGCTAGCCTGTTTGGATTCTAGTAAAGTCTCTTTTCCTGTTTTACAGTCTTCTTGTAGCTTCACATGGTGGAGAGTAAAGAGAAAGAAAACCCTCACCTGTCACTTCTTATATAAGTACTAACCCTATTCAAGAGGGCTCCACCTTCATGACTTAATTACCTCCCAAAGGTCCTATCTCCAAATACTATCACATTAGAGATTAGAGTTTCAACATATGAACTAACATATGGATGGACACAAGCATTCTGTCTATAGGCTATATATATTTACAAATGTACACAGAAAAAAGCCTAAAAATAAATAATTGCCCCGAAGTAATGGTCATTGCCACCAAGGCCTCACGTGGCACAACTGTAACAGAAGCCAGTCACATGGACTCCACTGTGAATGGCACAACTTTTTGCCTTACCCAGTGACTCTGATGGTAATTATTCCTGGAGGAATGAACAATATTGGAAGATTCTTACTTGCTTTAAAAAAAGTCACACTCATGATTCCATCTATATTTTACTTTTTTTATTCCCTTATGAATCAAATACCAGAGAGTTACCCATGGATGATGAGTCGTCTGAGAAACTTACGTACTTTGAGGGCCAAAAGGAAAATCTTCTAGTTACTAAATAGATTTCTCAGAGTTCAAAAACAGACATAGTTGCAGACCATACTGGATAGATAGTAAATCAATTTGATCCCAAGACTTTGGGGGCAAGAGTCCTTTCAAAGAAAATTGATATGGGTGGGAGAGTTTGAGGAAAGGAGGTGGGCACTAAAAATTATAAACTTTGAACTCTAATAAGGGGCAACCTGGATTGAAATTAAATACCTCATGGGTCCATGCCAGGAGTGAGGGCAGCAAAAACAAGACAGTTCCGCAGTATCAAAGAGTGGTGGTGATCAGAAGAAAGACAGTCAGTTTTTAGAGTCATGGGGCAATGACAGGAAATAATGACAAGAATAACAATTGCAGATGGATTAGACCCCAGAGCTCTTCCTAATGGACTCCCAGGAGTGGGAGGATCCCAAGGAAGAGATATTAATCAACATATGGAGGCTTGGTTCTCTTTTAATTTGAAGAAATGAGAAAGATGTAATATTTCACAGCCCTTGTTTCTTTATGCCTTTATTTTAGAAGTTATCTGCAATGAGTATGCATTATTTTGAAAATTAACATAATCTTAATAATTATTAATATACACCATATTAATTAGATACTAACATATATAAATTAGTTTAGGAATAAAATAGAATAAACTTTGTTTAAAGAAAGGAAACACAACCGGGCTCGGTGGCTCAGCCTGTAATCCCACACCTTTGGGAGGCTGAGGTGAGTGGATTGCCTGAGCCCGCGGGTTTGAGACCCGCCTGGGCAGCGAGACCTCATCTCTACAATAAATCAAAAAATCAGCCGGGCGTGGTAGCGCATGCCTGTAATTCCGGCTACTCGGAAGGCTGAGGAGGAAGGATCGCTGGATCCCAGCAGGTCGAGGCTGCGGTGGCCGGGAGTGGTCACTGCACTCCAGTCTGGGCGACAGAGTGAGACTCCAACTCAAAAAAAAAAAAAAGAAAGAAAGAAAGAAAGAAAGAAAGGAAACATATTAATACTTTCAGGCTAAAAAGATAAACAGAAAAAATTTCTTTAATGTATTAAAAATAAGAAGCTACAAGAGCATATGAAGAAGAGGACAGGCAGATAACTCTAAAAACAAAGACTGCATGAGACCCCACTGGCCCTGATAATGTTATACATCTTCTCATCTTCTACAGGAAAGATTTAGGCAGGGAAACTATAAATATTTTATTTCTGTTTTATTAAGTGATTGTTCCTGTTTGAAGTATTTCTGAAGATTTATTCCTGAAAAAAATAGATAATAATAATAATACCTCTCTCCTCTTTCCTTGGGTCAACTTGAAGATACATCTTATTTATACTTGTGACAAAAAAGGTTCTTCCTCTTTCTTTTTTTAATTTAGGAGGGGAAAAGTTCTTGTCAACTTTATTCTTTACCATCTCATCTCTGTTGATTATGCTGGAATCCAAGTGAAACCTGTATGAGTTTTAATATCTCATTTTCACTCTCTGCAGATAAGGCATATTTTACTCCACTCAAAAAAAAAAAAAAATGATTGCCAAAGACAGACAACTCCTTACAAGAGAAATTAAAGTACATACAATCTGCATTTAGACTGTGTTACAAATAGTACATTTAATTTTGCATTGACTTCCCTAAAACTATCTAATGATTTCTTTAAACCTCTTTTATGCAGAAGACAGTCTGGGAACAATATCTGTAAATTATTCAAGAGAAGTAAAATACAATTCAATAAAGAAAAATCTTATTTCTGAGCAAGAAGTATGATTAAAATTTATCACTTCTTTACTTTTATTTTAATTCTTTTTGGCTAAAACCTCTTGTTTATATACTAGCACACTAGGAAAAAAATAGGAAGAAGTAGTCTAATCCTTAGTCTCACAATGAATATTTTTTTAAACCTTTGGTAAACTGCTAGTAGTTACGTATCCCCTTGGGGGGGCAGGGAGGGATTTTTTAAAAAAACAAAATACTTCAGTGAGACTAAAATTAGAATTGCTGAAGGACCCTCATTCCTTTTTCAAGTTTCAACTCTTCTACCCTGTTCACTCCTATCATGGTGGTGGAAAAATATAGAACTTTAGTTTAAAGTCAAAACATTAATATATTATAGCAAATTTGAGAGCAAGGCATAAGAACTCGTCAAACAACTTTCTGTGATCAAAACCCACAACTAAGATAAAGTAAACTTCCTATAATTTTATAAATGACAGCGGGAATATCTGAATATATATAATTACCCACATAAATGATGACTGAAATATTTGCCCTTAAGGGGTTGGATTACATTTGAGGGGAGACTATCTTGTTTGACATGGCATGTTGACACAGAAAAATAATAGCTGGTGCATTTTGGATAGCTCTGAGAAAAAGGATTTTAAGAAACTGGATAAACAGGACATGGCTGTTTCCTATAAGGAGATTCATCAAGTCCAATAAAACAAGAAGCCACCTGTAACAACAAACTACCCCTACGCGCGCGCGCGCACACACACACACACACACACACACACACACACACACACTCACACACTCACACACATACACACACTCAATCACTCCACCTTTCCAACCAGCTCCTCCAGAACATTAGTGGGCAGATAATAATCTACAGCAAACCAAACATGATGTTTGTGTTCCTGTGAATCATGTGAATCAAGTCTAACCTGACCCCCACCCAAACAAGAGAGAGTTCTAAGTGTTCTGGAAGCTATTCAATGCCTACACCTAGACAACTGACCAAGTTCCCAAACGTTAATCTCATCATAAAAAATGAACATCATTTCAGTCCAGCTAAATTAGACCTATAAGATGATGGAAATGGCATGCATTACTCTTGTAACCAGTCATCCAATGTAAATGAGCTCATTTGTATATAGCTTTACTGTTTAATAGACACTTGAAGGCAGAGGAGCTTAAAGTATATGTTAGAACACGTCATGTCAAGCAATTTAAGAATCTCATAAATTATGTTATTTTTTACTATGAGCGTACAGTCCACATTTATTATTCCAGGTAGAAGCTTTCTCAGCATCCTTGATGACATTATGAAATCCTAATCCCAAGACTCTTCCATGTGTAAGCAAGGTATTTTTCCCTTATTTCTGTAAATGATACATGGACTGGAGAGAGCCAAGTTTCCCTGTAACACATTATTCCCACCTCCTTTCCCACATAGTAAACATTGATTCTTTTGCAGGGTTTTTGTTTACCTACTTGAATACAAAAGTGATTTTAAAACTTTGTTATATATAATATATTGTATAATTTTAATGTGTCAACACCCTTCATAAAGAATTCAGTGCTCTTCAAAACTAGAAGTAGCTTGCTTGGTACAGTTACAAACAAGATGATAGCTTTTTAGTAGGAAGTACAAATAGAGCTATTCTCTGGGTAGACCCATTAAGCCAGTCATAAGGTAAAGAACACATGTAAATGTTGTTCTGTCATAGACAAAATATCCTTAATTACCTAGGTAATATTCTTCAACTGAATACTTTCTGAAGCTACATATGTCAGTAAAATAGTGATGTACTGTTTTACTTTGTCATCTAGTACCTAAAAGCATAATGTTGGAAAGCATTGAGCCAAAAGTGGGAAGTTCTAACTCTACAGCTATGGGCCTCTCCATCTTTAGTTTTCTCTTTTGTCAAATATGTAATGATTCTAGCTCCTTAAATAATTCTTTACAATGCCTACACAAGGAGGAGATGCAAGCTCTCTCAGAAGAAAATAAGGCTGGAGAGATGAAGGAACCATCTACCTGGTCCTGCTCCACAACACTTAAAGTTTCTCCCTGTGATTTTATCCTCTCTTTGGATCTCTAACAACACAGTTGCAGCCACCATTGAAACCACCCATATACCATTAATATTATGACCATGGGATACAAACTGTAGAAGGGACCTGAGGCCTGAAAAAGGTGCAGCTATGGTTAAAATTTAAAAACTCATTGATTTGCACAGACACCTTAATAAAGAAAAGCTGATTCTCTTCATATCCTGACCCCTGGGGTAGAGGAAAGCTACACACAAGTTGATAAGCATATTTTCCCTTGAACAATGAGCATATGGCTGCAGAGATCTTTTTAATGGCACCCTGAAGTTTGATTGGCTGCGAAGCATGAACTGTTTAATCTCCAGGGACCCCATCTCCCACATACTTCTTCTTAAACTACCGCTTTAATGGCTTAGTGCCCAGGTATCAGTAGCAAGTGGTCACAGGACTTGCTTTATAGGTAGCATCTATTGTACAAATTAAGAATGATGATTGAGAAGTTCTTTCAGAACTTACACTCTGAGGGAACTGAGATCCCATCTAAAACCAAGACATATACCAAGGAGTTTGTCCCACTGGTCCTATGACCACCTTCTCAAAAATTGGCTGTGCACAGAGATAGCTTTGATACCCTCATAATGTTATCCCCAATCAATCAGTAGCACCCATTCCCTAAGCCTCTGACTGCCAAATTAATCCTTTACAAATCCTAGTCTAAGACTCTCAGCGAGGTAGATTTGAGAGATATCTCCCATCCTCCTGACTCAACTGCTTTGTGATGTCATAACTGCTGTCAGAATTGCTTTTCTGAGCATCAGGCATAAGAACCTGGTCAGGCTGTAACACCATTAGTCACAAAAATGCATCTGTGTTTAAAATATTAAATAGTCTACAGAAAATTGAAATGAGTGCTCTGCACAGCACAGAAATAAAAGGTTGTGTGTGTGTGTGTGTGTGTGTGTGTGTGTGTGTGTGTGTGTGTGTAAAAGAAAAAATCTCAATGTAAGAAATAATGTTATTATGAAACTTAGATATGTAGAGATTTTGAGGCGACTTATAGAATTTATCTAGAATCACATTCTCTTAGGTACATCCTTGTACGATTGCTCCAAAAATGTACCTTCTGGACCTGTTTGCATTAGCTAGCCCTCAACTATAAAAGTTTTCGTTTCTAGTGGAAAGAGCAGACAATACTTTGTGCAACAGTGGCATTACCCACATGAGAATGATAACATAGGAATCTTAATAAAATGCTTATAGATGGTTTTTAAGGTCAGTTAAAAATCACAGATGTTTTCAATAATGTTTCTAGTACTTGTATCTCTGTTAATCTGTCATGGACTCAAGCCTTGGTTCCTGTTGATTAAATCTGTATTAGCAATAGTTAAGCAATATAGCTTCTACAGGTAAATGGTCATAGGGACTCTACTTCCTGATTAACATGTCTTAATGAACTACCACATTTTTGTTCCTCCCCATAGCAAAGAATAATGGTGTATTAGAAATAAGGCATAACAATATCCTCCTCTTTTCTGAACACACCTGTGAATCTTTCTGTATATAGCCCTACATCCTTTCATTTGCAAATAAGGAAACCACTATGGACTATGGCTTTTACAAACTGATGCCAATAGCTGTCACATTTCTTACAAAGATCTAGAAATTACTACAAAGTTGTTAAAATCAACAAGGAAACAAATCTCCAAAAGGTCAAAACTTTAACCAATTTACATCGCCACTAAAAATTAGCACTAATTGATACCAAAATTATAGAGGCAATGTCAACAGCAAATCTGTAATGATCGTCATACATATGCATATCTGTTAATTAGTAAACTACTAGTTAAACTGTCAAAGATATTTACTCTGTAGCACTATCCATAAAATTAGTTTCTTCTTTTATAAAATATTGTAAGTATTTTCATTTTAGATCTCCTCATAACTGCCATATTGAGTCAAAGGTTATTGGCATTTTAATAAGTTGAATACATTTTAAGAGAGTTCATTAAATAAACACTTTAAGCACAACATAGTGACACATAGGCAAATTCTGCATATAAGAGATCAGATGGCATTCCAAAGCATCTCTGTGCTATTTTTGTGTCACATTTAGACTTGAGGCACTGAGTGTGTTGGCTGAGTGCTCACAACATGGCATGGACTGGGAAGACCTAGCTCTACCAAGTTGTAGAGGACTCTTCCATTTCCCTGCCTCAAATCTTGATGAAATTCTAAAGCCATATAGGCTGTTCCACTCGAATCTGACTTCTGGTGGATAAATGTGCCCATCATTTCTTCTTATTTTGCTAAATAATCTGCAAATGTCTTTCTCCATAAGGCCTATTTGGCAAGTATTTATTTTCTAGGAATAAAACTGGAATAATACAGAAAATTTTCAGAAGTGTAATACAATCTGAAACCTAGAAATATTATGGTTTATGACAAGCACACACCCAATCCATTAACTGGAGATTTATGTTAAGTACTACATATTTGTTGATAAAGCCTAAACTCCTAAACTCACCACAAAAGGCCTTCAGGACTTTGCCAGTAACACTATTTCCCTCCTCCTTTGTAGAAGACTATAGACGACCCACAAATGACAAATTTGCCCAGTTTCTGCTGTCAGAACTTGCCTGTAGGAGACAGCGAAGAACTCATCTCTTGGGGGGAGATGAATGATCATTCTAAGGCAGAAATCACAGTGTTCTTTCCCTTCACCAAACAGTCATTTTTCCAACCTCCTTTGCAACTAGGAGTGATATCCCCTGTAAAAGGGACAGATGTGACTAGAATCTGTCCTTCCTGGGTGGATATGATGTGTGGTAGCCATATTTTTAAAAATGGGGTCTTCAGCAAAGAGGAAAAAGCCAGCAAATGAAGGAAGCAGTATAAAAAGGTAAAGAAAGCCTATATTTCTGAAAACATTGTAAGCTATGAAAGCAATGCCAGCAATCACCTACCTTTTTGTTTCTTGCTCTGTGAGGAAAACAAAATAAAACAACCCTATTATTTTAGCCACTGTTCGTAATGTTTTTTGTTACCTGCAGCCAACACAGTCTACCTGATAACTTCTTTGCTCCTGCAATGCACTCTCACTGAACATGTATCACTGCCTCAAACACTACACACTTTCCTATCTTCATTTTTTTCTCACCAACTTTGCATATGGTGTTTTAATTAAATTTTATAAAATGAATAATGTGATCTGGTTTATGAAGTTTTAAGTTTAAATAAATGGTCCATAACTAGATCAATTAATCAAATTTATTCACTGTGTATCTATATGTAAGGCATGGTGCTACGGTTAATTTAAGCTTTGAACCTTCATTTAATTATTCTACCCATTCCCAAACACTATTTCTTATTCTTTGTTTTCATAAAGAAAGAAAAGACTTCGATACTAGTTTGATATGCAGAGTGATTGTCTAGAGGACAAGAATCAGCTCTACTACGGTATTTTATAAAAAGTCTAGCTCACTCAACAGATATTAAATTATAATGATACTGCTATGGATATCATTTAGGTTCCCCGACATTGTTACAACTTTCTATTCTGTGTTTGAAGGGTGCGAGATCCTATAGTAAAATTATTTTATAGATGTAGACACATATTATGTACAGTTTGTCAGTTTACCCAGGTCTCTTTTTGAATGTGCTCTGTTCAGATAAAGATGGGTTTTAAAATTCTATGTAGGTGTAATTCAACTGCAGGAGAGTAAGAATAATTATTTACTATAATAAATTACTTCTCTAGAACATTTAGTATTAGACCACAGTGATTCTCAATTCTGGAAAAAAAATCACTCTTTCCTACAGGAAAACTAAAGGAGGACAAAAGACATTTTTAAAATATAAAACTATGTGTAAATTATAGCTCTAGTTGAAAGCATTCCTGAAAGATTGTTTTAATCCATCTTTAATCTACTGCATTTAAAGAAGCAAATAATAAGGAAAAAGAAACTCCAGACTTACTCATATATTACTTTAAACTCAAAAGTTTTGAGACGATCTAGCTAGCATTTATCATACCTCAAAACTTCCAAGGAAGACTTTGTGTTTCATAGAGTTCTGCTTGAAATTGCCTTAGCATATTAACAAGGAATTATTAAGGAAATTAAAGCATACTAATTCTCCATTCAACTGTTTGTACATCTATTCTATTTCTAAAATTCTCCCAAATACTTTTTTCTTTGGTTACTTAACTCTGTCTTCATAATCAGACCTTCAGATAAGTAGGAGAGGAGTACCTTAATTGAAGATTGTTTCCAAAAGGGTGAAAAAGTTCTTAGGGATGGAATAGTCTTCATTTACACCCACCTTTATTTTACTCTTGGGCATAAATCTCAGAAAAATGAAAATTTATGTTCACATGGAAACCTGCATACTAATGTTTATAGCAGCTTTATGAGTAATAGTCAAAAATGGAAACAACTCTCAGATGTCTTGTATCAGGTAAATAGGTATCCAAACTGCAGTACATCTGTACCACAGAATACTACTTAACAATAAAAAGAACAAATGTAGATGACTCTCCAGAGAATCATGCTGAGTGAATAAAGCTATTCCCAAAAGTTTATAAACTGTATGATTCCGTTGATATAATGATCTTGAAATGACAAAATATAGAAATATTAGTGGATTTCAGAGGTTTAGGTTAGGGAGGAATTGGTTGTGACAATAAAAGGAAAACATGAGGAATCTTCTGATGATGAAAATTGCCTATATCTTGACTGTATCAATGTTAATATCCTGGTTGTTACAAGGTACTATCGTTTTGTAAGATATTACCATTGGAAAAAATTAGGTAAAGGGATTTCACATATTATTTCTTACAGTCGCATCTAAATCTATAGTTATCTCAAAATAAAATAAAATAAAAAAGATTACTGCCCAGGATCCATTCCATCTTTTGCTAAATCAACCTGAAGTTTCTGAAACTATCTTTCCCTATTTTCTGTTTATGTGGTTCAGATGGTTAGAGCCAACCCTGGGCTTCATGGGTGGACATGGAACTCAGACCCAATCAATGATCACAGTCCATTTCTTTGACCATAGTAACGGGTTTAGGAATGGTCATATAATTCAGTTGGTGAAGTGATACTGAAGCCTAGGAATTTTGCTGAATTGTGAGAGAGGACAAGCTATTTTTACTGAGGTTGTTAAGTTTTGTCAGATGAAAGTTCCAACCAACAGCACCCAGCACATCAAGTGTTTCAGTCAGAGTGAAGTCAGTACAGAGGAAAGCAAAGTCAAATATGGAAAGACTTGAGTCTTGATGAAAAAGTGTGTATTCCTTGATTCAACTGTGTCTGAAGCTAGTATACCACCTAGATTTTCAGTATTGACAACCAAAAATGCCCCTTTGCTTAAGTCTTTTTAAAAGTTTAATTTAAAAAGATCTTTAATGAAGATTAGAATCACATTCAGTATATAACACAGGTAAGTATTTCTGTAAACAATATAGTCAAGTCCAA
Source organism: Cephalopachus bancanus (assembly GCA_027257055.1). Classification (NCBI taxonomy): domain Eukaryota; kingdom Metazoa; phylum Chordata; class Mammalia; order Primates; family Tarsiidae; genus Cephalopachus; species Cephalopachus bancanus. The sequence continues at coordinate 11,476,526 of JAPVLO010000093.1, forward strand.
AATACTTTGCATTATTAAAAAACTATTTTTTCACTAGCAAGAATTCTGTTTTGTTCTTTTACCTCTTCAATGTCAGTTCCCCTCTTGGTGTCCCACTAATTATCTTAAACCATAAAAGTGTTTCTTGTACGCTATATTTTTGTTTTTGCACATTTCTGTTGGAATGTACATTGTGGTTGATTTGTAAGACATTTTTGTATATTAAGGATGGTAGGTCTTTGTCTATCACATATATGGAAAATACTTTTTCCTACTAGTCACTTATCTTTCAACCTCACTTGGAGTGTTTATTCTGTAGAAAAGTGATTTTATGCTGGGCTTGGTGGCTCAGCCTGTAATCCCGTGCCTTTGGGAGGCTGAGGTGAGTGGATTGCCTGAGCCCGCGGGTTCGAGACCTGCCTGGGCAGGCGAGACCTCATCTCTACAATAAAATCAAAAAATCAGCTGGGCGTGGTAGCACGCGCCTGTAATTCCGGCTACTCGGAAGGCTGAGGAGGAAGGATCGCCGGAGCCCACCAGGTCAAGGCTGCGGTGGCCGGGAGCAAAAGCAAGAAATTCAATAGCTTTATAAGGCACTCACTGTTTCCAGAGCTCTTCCACTGTAGCACCATTTTGTTTTTCTAATAAGTGCATGAACTTCCCTTAGAAGTGTTGCTCCAAGCAATCATTCTTTTTTAGTGATGCTCAAAAAATCAAATCTTGTGATTTAAAAAATCAGAAAAGGAAAAAATCTTATCTGATGCATCTGCTACATTTTATTTTACCAGATTCACAGTATGATTAACAATGCACATAGACTTGGCTCTGTGATTTTGTGTTTAGATATTGATTGAAATTCATTAAATTATCCTTTTATGGTTGATCTTCTGTCAGTTGAACATCCAGCAGATTCTTTTTATAGAAATGTGATTTGATCTGCAATGTCCTGGAACGTGTTTTTCCAGCTATTTGGCTTCAAGCTTATGCTAATTACTAGGCATTATCTCACAACTTCCATGGCTCATAGGAACAATAAAATCTTACCACCACCCACCACCGCTAGAAGTCTTTCTTGAGGATAAATCAATAGAATTCCTATAGCATTCCATGTAGGTACTACTCAAGTGATTAAATTTTGGGTTTTTTTTAACCCTTTGTTGCATTAAATTTTATGTTTCATATGCCTTATCTCCCCATATTACTTAAAAGTTCCTTAGGAGGAGTAAGTAGGAATTAATATTTTTGAGCTCTGAGTACCAGGCTGGTCTAACTGCTTTGTTTATATTTTCTCACGGTAAATATTCGTTCTTGTTGACAATTTATTTCCTAAGATATCTACTTCAGTGCCCAGTAAATAATAGATGCTTGTTACTTATATGACTGAATAGTTATTAGAGCATTTCTATCTTAAATAATTTCACCTAAGTAAAACAGTAGTTTATTTGTTCTTATTTTAAGTTGTCAATTTTAAAATAAAAGTTCATTGTTAATTAAAATATGTAAGGAATTTGGTGAGGTTTTGTTTTGTTTTGTTTTTTTTTAGTGAATTGCAAAAAAGTCAATAGGTTTGTATTAGCCTTATGTTTTCTCAAAGAAACACCCTGAGCTACATTAAATCCTTACTGAAGATATAGAGGATTCATTTTTTTCTTTTGTAGCAGTTCTTTTGATCAATAATTACATAATATTAATCACTCTTCTACTTTTTTCTGATTCTGCTAATGAGACATAGATTAGTTTGTATCTAAATCCCAAAAGTGTAGATCAAAGTCCTTCATGTGTACATGAAATGAAACTAGTAATTGTAACCATTCATTGAGTGATTATTATGTGTCAGGTACTGAGTTAAATGTCCTACTTGTGAAATTTCATTTAATTATCATAAAAACCCATTAAGTCGATGCTATTATTATCCTCATTTTAATGATGAGAAAACTAAGACTTAGAGAAGTGAAGTCAGGCAGAATGAACTTTTATCCATTTACATATACAATGAAAGAATCTAAAACTGCAGAAGTGAATTATCTACCTTCCTAGTGAACTTTATAAGAAATCAAGGGATATCTGTGTGGCAGTTATTATCATTGGAAATATGATATTAACATTGGAAGATAAGCTAGTGAAATGCACTCTCACTGAAAATATTGTCAGAAACATTAACATTATCTCACTGAAACCATACAACCAGCCTGTCAAATCATTCTTGTCTTCATCTTACAGATGGGACTAGTTAAAATCTATGTTGTCTCCATTTTACAGTTGAGACTAGCTCGAAGGCACATGGCTAGGAAGTGGCAAAGAGAGAGCCGCACATAGATCAGATAGATCCAAGTCCAATGCTCCCACCGTTTAACTTAGGTTCACAGACACGGTGGCAGAATGGCAAAACCAGTCCCTCATGGTGTCATATCCATGACTTTCTAAGGACTTACATCACCTTCGGTGCAGACAGCATGGCTGTTTCCAACACATATCAGCTAAAATAACTACTGATCTTTATGTAAAATAAAACATATATTATTAGTGCATCTTTTAATGCCCTGTTTTCCATCTGGACACCAACAAAAGACAAATCACATGTGTAACAGTTTGTAAATAACTTTTAGTTCATTTGATGCTGTATGAATTTACAAACACGTTTTATAAAATTACTTAGTTTCTTGAAAATCATGTAGATATATAAACTGTTTCAACTTATTCTGTACAGTCTCAACATACCACAGTCAATTGTTCAAAACTCCCCAATTGCCAGTGGCTTTCCAAACTCTCCTATATGCTCTGCAAGGCATACTTGTTCTGAGCCCCCATCTACATGGCAAAGACAGCTATGCTTCCCTCTATTCCTCTGACTTCCACACAGCTAGATTGGATACATGTGACCAGTTTGGGTCATTGAACCATGTAGGTCTTAAATCATTAAACCTCACAATAAAGTAGGTGTGTTGTGCTTACTTGGGCTCTGTATTTGTCTGTTTGGCATTTATTCATCACAGGATCAATTATATTAATTTTTTTTCTGAATTCTTGATGCTACGGCATTTGGAGGCCTTACGGACCAGGGAGAGACTACTCCTCCTAGGGCTAACTAATTCTGAGAAATAGCAAGAGCTCAGCTGGGAGCACACCTCTCATATACAAACCAACCAATTCAGAGTCTATAGCCCCAAATTCTTTATCTCTCTCACACACACCAAACCAATTTTTTCCTTGCCCCAAATCATTCCAGTTACCAGGCAACTAAAGATCACCCCTTTAGCTCAAAGCCTGCAGGAATTATTCAAACTGACCAATCCTAAACTGCCTTCCTTTTTCCACAGAAACCCCAAGAAAGACTCTGGCCTAGACTTTCCCCTTGTGCCTGCCTTTTGTCTCCTGACTGACACTGGTGCTTTCCCCTGTGGCCCTTCATGGCATGTGGTGACTATCTCTTTGGGCCCTGCGAGTATTATAAACTATTTTCTAAGTCTTGCTCTTAATCCTCTTGTGGCTGCATCGACTTTACCATGCCACAGCCAACTTGTACATTTCTAGAACAGTAGGTACTATTTTTAATGTTATTTTATAAATGATAAAACTGAGGCACAGGGAGTTTAAACAATTTTCCCAAGATAACATGATGAGCCAAGATTCTAAACCAGGCTAGTGAGCTACAGATAGTAATAAAAGCAGAACTTTGTCTTCTCTACCCTTCTATCCCCACCCCCACCACACCTGGAATAGCACTTGGCTTTATGGGATTTTCTTTTGCATTCAACTGATACATTGCAAGGCCTCTGGTGTATGTTTACAGTGATGTCAAGAAGCAATAGGCATAGATTTATGAATTTGAACTGGGTGTCTGCTCTGCTTTGATATCACAAATCCTAGTTTTATTTTAAAATTTACCCAGGCTTTTTGTTTCTAGTCTTCATATTTCCAAATATCGTCCTATTCCACTGTCCTCCTGGTCTTCTGGTCACAAACGTCTCTCAGTGTTCTTGCCCAGCTCTGAAACAAATCTAGCCTCATTGTTTTGATGGAGATTGCCCATGAAGTATGTTCACAAAGACAGGTAAAGGAGCATTTGGGGAGATGAGAATTGTTCTTTTTCTCTAACTTATGTCATATTAAAGTCACCACTGCATTAAGGCATCAGTATTTCTACCACCACCATTAAATCTCCCCAGATTTCTGTCACACCCAGGTAAACTAATCTAGCATGATATGGCATAAAAACCAGATATAATAGCCTTAAGCCTTGGTAAATTAGAAACCATGGCAAAAGTGATTAGCAGTATATTAGGTCACTTTCCCCCAAATAAATAGATCTCAGCCTAGTCTTAAGAGCTCTAAATAATTCTTTGATTCTTTGATTCTTAAGAGCATTAAATAATTCAAAGATCAAAGACCTTATATTAACTAATTCTCCCATGGACCTTTTGGAAAAAGATCAGAATACTTTTATGAATTAATGCTTTCCATAGTCCAAGACCGAACAGTATGACAAAAAGTTTATTGGCTATTTGATGTATGTGTTTATGGACACCATTTTTGCACTGTGTATAAGGTCTGAAAAGTAAGTTTGTGAGTTTGCAAGACACTGTGAGTTTACTTTGGCAGCACTGTACAAACACAGTAAGGTTTTATAACCTTAGTATATTAGTGTCTCAAAGCTATGTTCATGTCAACACGCGTTGGTATCTTGCTGAGTGGTGTCCCTTATTGTTGTTGCATGTTTTTGTGCACAGTCATGAGAATTTCAGAGCTAGAATTAGAGCAATGAACAAACATTAAACCTTGTTAAATTTGGCAAGAATGGAAGTGAAATCAGGGACATATTAGTCCAAGTTTATGGGGGTAATGCCATGAACAAAACAGCAGTGTACAAATAGATTAAACATTTTTCTGAGGGGAGAGAAAGTGCCACTGATGAAGAAAAGTAAAGCTGGCCAGTAACGAGCAGAACTGATGAAAACATTGCAAAAATTTGTCAAATTATGTGTCAGAATCATCAGCTGACTGTGAGAAGTATAGCAGACCAAATCAACATTGACAGAGAAACAGAAAATCTTAGCTGAAAATCTTGGCACAAAAAAGATGTATGCAAAAATGATCCCAAAGGAGCTCTTGCATCACAATGAGCTCACACAGCGCTGTCTGTGAGGGAGTTTTTAGCCAGTACACAAATAATTGTATTGGAACACTTTTGCTACTCACCTGATCTAGCCCCTAGTGACTTTACCTGAAGATAAAGGAAATATTAAAAAGAAGACATTTTGGTGACATTCAGGACATCAAGGGTGACAGCTCTGATGGCCATTCCAGAAAGAGTTCCAAAATTGCTTTGACGGGTGGACTAGACAGTGGCATTGGTGCATAGCTTACCAAGGGGAGTACTTTGAAGGTAACTATAGTGATATTCAGCTGCGAAGTATGTAGCACTTTTTTTTAGGATTAGTTCATGAACTTAATAGTCATTCGTACCCTACATATCCAGCTTTAATGTTAATTAGAAAAAAAGTGTATTTCTAATAAATATTTGCCACCACAAGTGGAAAGATAAGAAAGTCTATCAGGAAAATCTACCAATGCTCTAGTCTCATGCTTTCTTTGGGGGGGCAGGAGAATTTTTTTTTTAAGATGTGGGGTACAATTCAGTATTAGGTATACAAGTGGTCATCATACAGGTAAAGTTCGGGCCTCCCCTTGGTCCCCACTTCACCTAATTTGAAATCAGATACCCTTATTGATGTTGTATGCACCACTCCCCTTGGCAGTTTCCAGCTACTGCCAATTTCTTTTAGTATTATGGTAAATGTTCAGGGTCCACTTATGAGTGAAAACATGTGGTACTCAGTCCTTTGTTTTTATGATAGACCACTGAGTATTATAGACTCTAAATCCATCCAAGCTGCTGCAACGTCTATAATTTTGTCCTTCTTTATGGTTGTGTAATGTTCCACCATGTATATGTTCCACAATTTTTTATCTAGTCTAGTTTCAATGGGCAGCACAATTGGTTCCATGTTTCAGCTATTGTGAATAGTGTTGTGATAAACATGCATGTGCAGTTATCTTTTTTATAGCGTAATTTGCGTTCCTCCAGGTATATTCCTAGAAGGGGAATTAATTGCTGGGTCGTATAGAAGGCCAATTTCTCGTTCTTTTAGGAATCACCACACTAGTTTCCATAGAGGTTGAACTAGTTTGCATTCCCACTAACTGTGTAGAAATGTTTCCTTTTCTTCACATCTTCACCAGCATCCATTGTTTTTTGTTTTATTAATGATAACCTTTCAAGAAGGGGCTTCTAAAATAACATTTCCTTCAATATCCCCATGTACTCACCAAGGAGAGGAGACACAAATGACTGGGGAGAATCAAACAAGGAACTATATAAATGTGTCTCTGCCCATCTGTATTCACTCTTTCAGATCTACAGAGAATAAAGGGCTTTCACTAGGCCACAAGTCCTGTGGAAAAATATTTTTGGGGCCCCCAAAGAAGTGTGAACTAACAAAAAAATACAGATCACTGTATTCAGACTCACAGCTCTACTAGACCACAAGCCCCAGTTGTTTGTACTAGATTCTCTGCTTCTCTCATTGCCACTGGCCTTCTCCTCTAGGTCCCAGACTTCATGTGTAAATATTCCTAGGTAAGGGTCCAAAATTCCTTCATGGACCACCCTTTCCCTCTGTCTCAACTACCAGTGTTCAGCAGACATGGGGCAGTGATTATTTGAGTCTGGCTTCTTTACATTATTCTGAAATATCATCCAAAGCATAATCTAAGGGAAAGCAGTTAGAAACAATCAGATTTTCCACTACCACGGAAATATCTAAGCTACACACTCAAATCCAGCATTAATGGTTGCCCATTTAATTTTAGCCTATCAGTTGGCTTCTCAACCAGCTCCAAATTTAAAGATTTATGGGAATAGAAGCAATTATTCTACACTTCTTCAGACTTCCACAAAGTCCTGTCAAAGGTAATCTAAAAAAGCCATAAAATTTTTCTATTAGCAACTACCTAGTACTAAAAAAAAATTACCCATTAAACTCACATTTCTCTGTATGTTCTATGTCCTATGAAGATGGGCTCTCACCAGATACAAAATCCTCCTGGTAATATCAGGTAGAGTTATATATCTTTATTCTGAATTTTACGTCATTGTTGATTATACAGAATTTTAGAACTATAAATAGTTTTTAGGTCTACGGAGTGAATCACAAAGCTTCCTGTTGACAGAGCTAAAACTGAAACTCAAGTCTTCCCATTTCCAGTTGGGTTCTCTTTCCATGATACTAGACCTACTAATGCTTTTTGGTGAGATGATTCTATGTGTATCTCCATTCTTCTTTAACATATGAAAGAGATGTTTTGTGTTGGAAGTAGAAAATGTGATAACTGTAAACAATCAGAACTGGAAGCAAAGTTAGAGAAAATATCAGCATTCTTTCATTTTATTGATCAGCCAACTGAGGGCCACAGATAGCTTAGCTAGACTATTCTACTTCTGGATCTTAACTCATTAAGATATTTTCTACACACACAAAAATTACCCATTCTAATAACTACAAACCAAAACTTAAGTGCTATTTCTTTCTGATTAACCAGTTGCAGATAAAATAGATACTTAACTTCCTAAATAAATGCATAAGCAGTGCATTACTATAATTGTCACATAATTCTCTACGGAGGTCATTTCATTGATTGATTTAAATTAGTCTCTTCCTAAAACTTACCATCTACCTTTTTGGTAATAGAATTATTTATCCTGGCATAGACCATTTATAATGCCAACTCCATTTCTTAGGTGAAAAACAATTCAATGATGAATGCTGATGAAAACCATTAGTCATACAAAACCATATTAAGCTGTTGCAGTAACGAGACAGGGACTGTTTAATGAAGCATGTCTCAACAATAAATAGCAAGAACAATAGAGAGAAATTTACTGCTTTTTTGCTCTATTGGATATCCATCATACATCCTAAAGCATTGGAAATTAAAATTTAAAATACCTGTTAATATATAAGTAAAAAGGTAGAAAATGCTTAAAAGAGGTCAAACAACATTTTGGTCATGATTCCTTTTTTAAAAAAACAATTTTATTTCTAATACAAATATGTGAACTGCGTAAATGCTACAATATTATATTTACTTAGTGTCTCTGCTGAATAATAATGCGAGACTAAGACTCCTACATAACGGTAGTACTCTAGAAAGGATTTACTCTAGAGACTGTGATTTACGATTTTCACAGAAAATTTTGGGATAAATTAAGTGATGACCTGCCTAAGAATTGTCACAGTGTGTGTGCTTCATGCTTGAGGACCCAGATATGGTCTGAATGTTTGTATTGCCACAAAATTTGTGTGTTGATATCTTAACTCCCAAGGTGATGACATTAAGAGGTGGGGCCCTTGGGAGGTGATTAGGTCATGAGAGCAAAGTCCTCATGAATAAGATTAGTGACCTTACAAATGGAACCTCAGAGAGCTAGTTAGCCCCGTCCAGCATTTGAGGATACAGTGAGAAGGTACTTTCTGTGAACTTGAAGATGGACCCTCACCAGATACCAAATCCTCTAGTACTTTGATTTTGTACTTCCCAGCCTCCAGGACTGTGAAAAACACATTTCTGTTATTTATAAGTTACATAGTCTATGGCATTTTGTTCCAGCAGCCCTAATGGACTATGACAGGCTCCATTTTTAGAAGGAAAATCTAAAAGAACTCACATTTACGGTGAAACTGCTAATGAGGAACACAGGTCAGTGCCTAAGAGATGAATCCCAGACAGGACCAACCATTAATTCTCCTTCTTCCCTCTAAAGTGTGAGTTGCTCATCATCACAGAAAGTTCCTTGTGAGCAAAGATGGCATGTAATATACCACTGTGTACACAGTACAACCTGGAGAAAGCTGTCCTTTTATTGTCACATCCTCTCTCCCTGCTGTCTGACTTTTTCTTTCTCTGATCAGTTTTCCTGCTAACTCCCATTTTTTTTTTTTAACTTCTTCCACCTTTTGGGTCTTCCAAATATTCTCTCAAAATAAGCCCAGGAAGGGGAAAGGTTTTGTCTCTGTGTTCTTTGTGTTAGCTATAGCGTTGAACACTAAGAAAGTTCCCAAATACTTGCTGAATGAATTATTTATTGAATACATTCTCTTGAGCCATGATGTAAAAGGCAACAGTCTCTCTTGGACTATAATTAATAACATCTAAGACTCTTATATGAGGCAGAACAGGGTATGAATCCTGATGTAGCTCTTATTTAATGTGTGACCTGGCTGAGTTGCTTAACCTTTTTATGGTGAAGTTATAGTTTGTCAACCTAGCTAAGCTGGAAATTTTCCAAGAATTCTTCTCATTGTGCTGCCCAGATTAGGGCTGGTCAAAGAGAAATTTGCACAAGATTTAGAAGGCAGAATTGGGGCAGTATTCATTGTAATACTTTAAACTTTGGTACAGGGCAGATGTTTTTTTCAGTTCACGATCATTGTTACTTGCTGGCTCACATTTTGGTGTGGGACAGCAGGCAGGTCTCCAAGTCATCAGACTCCTACTTCAGCACTTCAAATCTGAGTTAAGTGCATGTGTGGCTCAATGGTGGAGGGTGCCTGCTTTTCCTGCAGTTCACCTGCATCACGCAGTTACAGGAAGACTGATACTGATTCCACTCTGGTCTCATGGTTTCCAGAGGTCTCAAGGGGTTATGTCTGTTGCTGCTAATCCTCACTTTATGTCCAATTTCCTGTCTGATTGCCTTCTCTGCTGACAGCAAGTCCAACATGAGATACAGAAGTAACAGTCATTCATAGACTGTTTTACTAGCTCCTATGGTTGGGTAATGTCTAACATCTTGAATAAATACATGATTTTATATTGCTTATTCTCCTTCTTTGATATAACCTAAATAATACCTTTCCAAATGTCAATTTTATCATCTGTACTATCTATAATAAAATAGTACACATCATTTTTCTCAAATCTTTGATGATTAAATGAGTAAATTCATGCGTGTCATTTGTTTGGTACCTAGCATATAACTTTTCAAATAGGTAATAATTTATATTAAAACTTCTTTTACTGAATAAGTTTTTTTTAAAAAAAAAAAAAAAGCTCTCATAGAATCAATCTTGTTGATGTATGAGTACCTATTAGGAAGTGTCCATATAGTCATCAATGATAATAATTTACCTCACCATTTATATTTTGTCATTCAAAATGCTTAATGAGAAAGATTGCATATTGATTTACAATTTGTTGTCTAATAAGAGAAAACCTGGATTAAGCTATCCTACAAATGTTGGTACAAGGAATTGCTTTGTTTTGGGTTTACATGTTTTGTGGGTTTTTTTGTTGCTGTTGTTCTTTTGTTTTGTTTCAACAATATCTAAATAACTATATATTTAAATGAATATGAATATAGACAAATTTTATAGCCACAGTTCTCTAAGAATAATGTCCTACAAAAGCCACCATATACGATATTCTCTGCTATTTGCAGCATCCCACTTATACTGACATAGCAGCTATTAATCCAAATGTTTAATAAGAAAGGTATAAGAGGAGTAGACACAATAAGTTTTTTCAATCTCTTGATGCTCAGAACAGGTAAAGTCTTATGTTTAAATGAGGGATGCCCTTTCTTAGAAAAACACATGCTTTTGACAGTTAGATGTGCCTAAAAGAATGAGAGCACATTCTGGCTAAGCTGTATCTTTTGGAGATGCAATAAACAAATAGAACGTGATAATGGTTAATGGATACTACTCATGGAATATAAAAAATAATTTATAGACTTATAGTTTCCAGAAACCACAATTATATCTTCCCTTTCATTTTCTACAAGATGATAGATGAGCACAACATGAATACTTATTTACAATGTTAATAGATGTCCTAAGAATGAACATGAACATCCACACATAAGATTTAGAAATCTATCTAAATGATCCTTTTATTACAATGCTGAAAAAAGTTAATATAATATTTAATCAAGCTTTATAAGATTACATTTTTCAGACTAATGTCCAAGCATCTATCTATATCCACCTAGGACTTAGTTTGCAAACCAGATTGGTTGTCTTCAGAATTATCTTGGAGTTTTGTTGTAGTATTGTTTAAAACATTGTAGTCTTGCAGTCACACTTAATTAAAATATATTTCCCCATTAGTTTGATAAAACCTTCCAATATTTTTTTAATAATATAATTTTATTATGTTACAAAAGTCAAATGTGAGAGTATGTCAAATGGTGATATAATTGAATTTAATAGAAAAGAAACAATATTTTTCTAAGAATTCTACAAACTTACACATACTGCCTAACTTTCATAAATATTGATACTTTTAGATATCACATTTCAAGATAAAACCCCAATGAAGTCTATTATTTTATTACTAATTTAGTAGAATTACTCAGGTATGACCTTTTTGGTTAAAAAAATGTATTAGGACACTAAGAAACTCTGGTGTATATGTATTTCATCCCCACTTAGGCTATATATTCTCCTTAATTTGAGACATTTGTCTTACTATGTTCCATCATAGTAAAAAAAAATCAAGTTTTTTACCTTATTGAGTACATACATGTTTACGTGTCTTTTGATGTTTATATTTATGTATTAGTTACTAGAAAAACGGAAATGTCTTCAAGTATTCAGAAGATCAGTCTCACTACACAATAACAGGTACCAAAACATGAAATCAGAAGGCAGAGAATTTGGAAAGGCAGAGAATATAATAGAAGCTTCTCTGTTAGAGTAAATAAAGACTTCAGCCATTAATTCATTCTTTTTTCTTTTCTTTTTTTTTTTTTTTTTTTAGCATACTGTCCTACAATGTATTTGAGGGGCAGTTTAACATTTATGTTCCAGTATTAGGTAAAATTTGGTAACTTTCATCAAGTACCCTTTCATCAAGACTTCTTTCAAAACTATTCAAATATTGAATGTGTAAAAATGAACTAAGGAAATGCTTCAGAATTTCAAAAGAAATACTCGGTTAACACTTATTTTAAAAATAACAAAAGAGATGCAGTTTGAATAGTTACTTCCTTATAAAGTTTGCTAGTTTGCTATCCACCAGTATGTGATGGTAAACTGTGTGATGGTAAACTCTCAGAATTGTATGCATGTCATTGGAATCAGACTTGTTCTTTAATCACTCTTAAATATGCTGGAAGGCTGGTGCCATTCTACAGGTAGCCTGTGAAATAAAGTCATGTGAGTCTATAGGAAGAATAAAAGTATCCTTCTGTTTACACTTTATCACTGGCCTTTTTCTGATTTTAAAAAGACCATAAAAAGCCTCATTCTTACAAATGCCTTGGGACATGAAGAAATTTGAAGGAACATAAAATCTCATATTATGTTATGATGAATATGTACTAAAAGCCCACAACAGAATAAAATAAGGTTTATATTTTGGTTTCAACTTCTTACTGAAAGTATCATTTAGATATAGTTTCCTGAATAATTCCCAACTAAAAGTCTTCTTTAGCCTGAATTGTCAGATAACTTATGATACACACATGGGACAGGAAACGAGAAATTGTTTTGATTATTCTGACTGGCTATAGGTTTTGTATACTACAATTTAATCACATCTTTACAATAACAACCCACTAGTTATCTCAGCCTGGATAGCTGCTTATCCTGTTCTTCACAAAGGTTTGTACATATTGGGGAAAATGGATATTATTTTAAAAGATAGCACAGTAAAATTTTATAGGGCCTAAACACAGAAACCATTTTTCTTGACTATTGTTTCTTCAAAATACTTCCTATGTCTTTACCGTCATAAAATCTAAAGTCTATTTGTCCAAACTTTTAATTTTAATATTTTTATATAATATAATTGGCAATTAGTTTGGGGTCTATTTGAACAATTTTAGAGATAAAGTGTCTGTGATGGTCCCATCCATCCAACTTATGACATTCTAATTGATACATCCTTCTTCAGAAAACTTATAGATGGGTATCTTATGGTTGGGGTGGGGATGAGGGTAGAACTCTGCTTCCTAGAAGCATATTTTCTTTATATCACTAAATTTTAGCACAAATATTCTCCCTTCAAAATTATACAAGAAGAACTACAAGCCCCAATATTTAAATATGTTCTTCCCTTTAAAACTATACAAGAAGAATGACAAACCCTGCTATTTAGTTAACTAAAGATAAATAACATGTTCTCAATTCAATATGACTCAGATTGAACATGGCCAATTCTCATTGTTCCTCACATTAACTTGCACTCACCTGCTGCCTTAGTCCATTTGTGTTGCAGTAACAAAATAATTGAGACTGGGTAGTATTTCTTACAGTTCTGGAGTCTGGGAAGTCCAAAATCATGGTGACAGAATTTGGTGTCTGGTGAATGCCTTCATGCTGTGGCCACGTGTCAGATGGGCAGAAAGCCAAAAGGAAGAAAGCAGTTCCCTTGCATTTCTTTCATAAAGGCACTCATCTCATCCATGAGGGCTCTTCCATTCAATTAGTTTCAACATTTGTATTTTGGGAGACATATTCAGACCATAGAACCCAACTCATTACCTTTCCCTTTACCTTAAATATACACCTTCATCAACTGAGGAAAGCTCTATTACTTACTAATAATGCAGGGAAGCTACTTAACCATTCCAAATATGTGCCTTTTCAATTGTAAAATGGAGATAATGGTATTTAACTCAGAATTGAAGATTAAAACCCTGTGACTAGTACTTAGCACTCAATTAATGGTAGTTATTACACAAATCCAGTACATAAAATATGTAAAGTATTTTAAATGCAAACATAATTTTTTAATCTCTCTCTTAGATGGGCCACCAGCTACCATTTTGGAGAGAACATGACTAATAAAGGAAGAGCCAGAAAACTGTGAAAAAGTTGATTCAATGCTAATCTATCTTAAAGAGAAAATTAATATCTATGGGTTTAAAATGACCGATATTGCTAAGTGAGAATAATTGGGAAAATATTGTCATTTGTAAGCCCTTTGAGGAGATGCTTCTTAGAAGAAATCAGCATGATTGGTACTATGATCTTTTTATACTCATACTTCTGACACCAAATGTATAGTTTTCTTTTTTATTTTATTTTATTTTTCCTAAACAACAACCAATTCTCCAACTCTCTAGATACCAACTGGGCATCCGATGATTCAGTTTAATTCTGGCACTAATAACCTAGAGTTAGCATTGGACCCTGGAGGTTAGGGTTCAGTCCTACAAGACTGCCCCTACATCACATGCCAATTGTAAATCCTAAGCTTCCCATACTTCTGACCAATAGGCTACAAATTAAGGGTTTCCATGATCCCCACTTCAGGTTCAATAATTTGCTAGAATAGCTCTATACTTTTTGTGTCATATCCAAAAATTATTGCCCAGATTAATATCATGGAGTTTTTCTACTGTTTTCTTCTATTAGTATTACATGTTCAGATCTTGCATTTAAATTTTTAATTCATTCTTAGTTGATTTTTGTAGATGGTGTGAGATAAGGATTCATTTTTATTCTTTTGCATATGTATATTCAGTTTTCAAACATCATTTATTGAAAAGACCATTTCTCCCCACTGTGTGTGGTTGCCACCTTTACCTTTGTTGCAAGTCAATTGACCATAAATATGTAGATTTATTTCTGGGATCTCTATTCTTTTCCTCTGGTTTATGTGTCTGCTTTTATTTCAGTACCATTTTGTTTTGATTACTATACTATTTTGAAGTCAGGTAATGTGATACCTCCAGCTTTGTTCTTTTTACTTCCAAAGTTTGTTGTTGTTGTTGTTGTTGTTGTTGTTGTTGTTGTTATTGTTTTAATTTTCCTTGTAAATGCAGGACATCATACAGGAAAAGAAAATACTTTCTTTCAGCCTAAAATGTTAGATGGTGTGTTTTTTTGTTTTTATGGGTTTTTGTTTTTGAGTCAGGGTCTGTTGCCCAGGCTAGGGTGCATAATCACAGTTCACCACAGCTTCAGTCTCCTGGGCTCAAATAATCCTCCCACCTCAGCCTCCTGACTATCTGGGGCTACAGGCACACACCACCATGCCTGACTAGATTTTTTTTTTGTAAAGACAAGGTTTTATCATGTTTTCCAGGCTGGTTTTGAAATTTTGGGCTCAAGCATTCCTCCCACTTCAGCCTCTCAGTGTGGTAGTATTACAGACATGAGCTTTGGCATGTTACATATTCTTGAAATGAACTCTTTTGAGTCATTTTTCTTGAAAAATGATGTGCGGCCTGATCATCAACACAGGAATAGCCTCATAGTAACAAGGTCTGTTATGGATAACTAGTTTTAGAGTTCTTGTTGCTTCCAGTTTCCTAGAAACAAAGGTTTATCATAAAAGAGCTAATGACCAGGTTGAAAATATTGGAAATAATTAATAATAACATATTATAATGATACAGCATATTTCTAACCTGTTAGTTACACAAGACAATGACCATCCAGGGAATCTTTTATTTAAATGTTAATCTTCTTCTATAAAAGAAAAGAGTTTCAATCTTTTCTTATCATATATATGAGTAGAATGTATAATCAGACTGCTTTTCAAATCCCTGGAATATTCAGTGCACATGTAAAATATATCAGCACTGTTTGGAAATAAAACAATTGGACTTACACAATTCGAGTTCTCTAAAACCAGAAGCATTCAGCCAAGGATGAAGTTTTAAATACTAAAATATAAATATAAAATATTCCTGAGACAGAAGGAAAAACATCCAGATTTCTTCAAATCACAGCTTGCAATGTTTAATTGCTTGTCTAGATTTTCTTAAAGCTAATTCATGGATTTCTGTTATTTGTTAACTGAAGTTTGATGTCGCTACTTTGGTACACAAGCAGTTCACCTTTATTTTTTAAGAAATCCAATTTTGTCCTTCTGGTACCAACTCTTCAAAACACTAACTACTTACTCAAACCAGGAGTTGATAAAACTAGTTAATTTTCCCACTCAATACCTATAATGCTATAAGTAGTTGGATTAAACTTGCCTCCTAAATGAAACTTAAATCGGTTGATGCCCTTGCTGCCAGTATATTCAGCAGTGTATTCACAGAAGCTTAAAGGAAATAATGGGAACCACTCTAATAAAACTTAAGGAAAAGGTATTATTCATGCTTTTGGAGTTAGATGTGCTCTAGTCCCACCCCTTCTTGATACTAATGAAAAAGAAACTGAGTTGCACAATACCCAGCTTGTTAAAGGCAGAGCTGAAACTAGAACCTGACATCCAACCCTTAGTTCAGTTTTCACTAACACACATACCCTGATTTTGCTTGAATTTCCTCCTCTTGTTTGATGAAGAGTGAAAGTCCTAGTCATTTCATTTTATAAGAAAGCACTGAAAATTGTTGTGAAAAACTGGTTCCACAATTAACTAATTTAATTCCAGGGGGAAAGGAATGGATGCCTCAAAGGCACCGCTATTACTGGACTAACACACAACTGGGCACATTTTGGGGGAGCATGGAAGTACAAGAGATTACTAAGAGAGAAAGTATAGGGGGAGAAAAGTCTCTAATTAACCATGGAAAAAGCCTATATCTGCAGAGTGGGAGGAGGATGAATAACATTAATTGACACTCTAGGCTTCTTCCCTGAAGTACTCTCAGACTGGTTTTTCAAGTGTTAAAAAAAAAAAAAACTAAACAAGCAAAAATTGCCCATAGCACATTTTCTTGCCTTGGTCTCACACCCTGATAATCCTAGTCTCCACACAAAGAGTACAGATCATATGGGATGTCAGTAGAAGTGATGGCAGCGTCAGAAGACAGAGGAGATGGCAAGACTACAGCTCTAGTATTTCTGAGCCACACTGATGTTTCTGTCTCAATTGCACTTGTCCAGGTTTTAGGAGGAAGCTGCCTGCCTGGATGCAGGTTGAAAACAAGCTGAGTGCTCACCTGGATCATTCCCTTTAGTGCTAATTATAGATTTCTCTTCTCCTTTACTACTCAAAGGAGTAGCCCACATGTGGAGATGCCACATCAGCTACCACTCTCACCATTCAAGGAAACCTTGTGTTCATTCATTACTGGTGTTTGTCAAAACCAACTGTCTGACTTCTTTCTTCATCCTCCTATGTCTCTCCAGAAGATTTGGCACTGTTGACTTTATGGAGAATTTTGAAATTAAATTAGGCTTGAAAAGATGGGTAGAATCTGCCCCCAGCATATTTCAGGAGGTAAAAATAACATGTATAACTCTTTTTATGGAAGCCAGCTATTCGTGTATCACCGTCACAGTTTTTCCATATTGCTTATTTAATATTGAATTTAAATTAACTGTTTAGAAAGTTTTATTATTTACTTTACAGTTCAAGCAAAAACAAATCTGCCAATTCATGGATTTGAAGTACATGAATATTTTTTCTACTTTATATTAAATTTAAATATAACTACACATTTTTGAAGTTCATTCATGTACCATGAAAAAAAAGGATCTCAAGTGTCATCAGTAGGAAGCATTAACTTTCAGGATACACTGAACTAATCAAGTTAAAGAATGCTGTGGAGTATGCAGTGTTGGGGGGGGGAAGAGCAAAATGGTATTAAATAAGATTAGCTGGAAAGTCTTGGACCAAAGAAAAAGACAAGAATCAATGAAAGGTAGGGAATGAAATGAAAGTAATGCATAGCAGAAATTTGTCTGCCAGGCATAAACAGGATACTCTGGAGAATAGAGCGCTGGATTTGAGCAGATACCAGAAATCCATATACATAAATGGTAGACCAGATAGTGAGAGCCTCCACTAAAGTAGATAGGGAGAGAAAAGGAAGAGTTATATTGCAGTAGAAAAATAGACAAGAACTACAGGTAAGGACTACAGCTGAAGGAGTCAGTCGAAGATGACAGTAGTTTTTCAAGGACAGGTGATTACTAATGTCATTTGCAGATGACATGGGAAGTTTGAGATGATAGATATTCAAATGAAAACATCCAATAAGCATCTAGTGGTACAGTTAAAGAACTTTTATGAGGGGCAGAAATGACTATATTGATTTTGGAGTCATCAGCAGAGATTTAACAGATCCATTATGGAATGGATACACACCCCAAGATAAAAAGTGAGAAGAACAAATCACAGTTCTGCTCAGGAATCCAGGTTGAAGTAACTGAGGAGGAGGTCACTTCTCAACAACAAATCTACTCTCGAGTAGGTTTAGCAATTTTGGCAGAACATTAGAAAGAATGGGGAACCTGAAAAGTTACCAAGGTCTAGACTCACTCTAGACCAATTAAATATGGATCTCTGGGACCATGGTATTAATATTTTTACCAGATAAAGAATCTGAGATATATGGAAAAATAGAGACATATAAAAAACATTGTTAGACCTCTTCATTCCATATTGCATGAATAAAAAACAACAAGGAGCAACCAAATATTCTAGAGCATTTTCTACATACAGATAAGCAATGAAATGAAGTTCATGAATATATTAATAGTGATCTTGTATGAATACAATTTCTAACATTTTTTTTTTAACTTTACACTTTTTAGGACAGTTTTTGAAAATTATTAGCCTTCACTAACAACCATTGGGAAAAGAAGAACCTATTCAGTAAATGGTGCTGGCAAAACTGGCTGATCACATGCAGAAGATTAAAACAAGACCTCTCACCATACCCAAAGATCAACTCTAAATGGATCAAAAACCTAAATGTAAAACCTCAAACTATAAGAACCTTAGAAAATGCAGGAGACACCCTTATGGAAGTTGGAACTGGCAACCAATTCCTGATCAAAACCCCAAATGCCCATGCCATAAAAGATAAGGTAAACAAGTGGGACCTCATCAAATTTAAAAGCTTCGGCAAAGCCGGGCTCAGTGACTCAGCCTGTAATCCCGCGCCTTTGAGAGACTGAGGTGAGTGCATTGCCTGAGCCCGTGGGTTCGAGACCCACCTGGGCAGCGAGACCTCATCTCTACAATAAATCAAAAAATCAGCCGGGCATGGTAGCGCATGCCTGTAATTCCGGCTACTCGGAAGGCTGAAACGGAAGGATCGCTGGAGCCCAGCAGGTCGAGGCAGCGGTGGCCGGGAGCGGCCACTGCACTCCAGTCTGGGCGACAGAGTGAGACTCCAACTCAAAAAAAAAAAACTTCGGCAAAGCAAAAGAAACCATCAAGAGAGTGGGAAGACAGTCCACAGAATGAGAAAATATATTTGCCAACTGTATATCTGACAAAGGCCTAACATCTAGGATCTACAAGGAACTCAAATATGTCGAAAAGAAAAAAATTAACAGCCCTATTAAAAAGTGGGCAAAAGATATGAATAAACACTTCTCAAAAGAAGACATATGAACAGCCAACAGATACATGAAAAAATGCTCAGCATCACTATCAAAGAAATACAAATTAAAACCACACAGAGATACCATCCAACTCCAGTAAGGATGGCCATCGTCAATAACAAAAAACAACAGATGCTGAAGAGGATGCCAAGAAAAGGGAAAGCTTCTATGCTGTGGGTGGGAGTGTCAACTAGTATAACCTCTATGGACAACAGTTTGGTAATTCTTAAAAGATCTAAAAATCGACCTTCCAGATGACCCGGCAATCCCCCTTCTGGGAATATACTTGAAAGAACTCAAAAAAGGAACTCAAATCATTCTACAAAAAAGATAATTGTACATGCATGTTTATTGCAGCATTATTCATAATAGCAAAAAAAAAAAAGTAGAACCAACTGTGCTGTCCATTGAAAATAGACTGGATTAAAAAAAAAGTGGTAGATATACATGATGGAATAGTATGCAGCCATAAAGAAGGGTCTATAATGCTCAGCAATCTATTACAAAAACAAAGAACTGAGTACCATGTGTTCTTACTCATAAGCGAACCCTGAACAATTATTATAATACTATAAGAAAGGGATTGACAATAGAGGGAAACTGCCAGGGGCTGAGGGCACACTTCATCAATAAGGGTATCAGGTAAAATGGAGCCCAAAGGGAGGCCCAAACTTGACCTGTACAATGACCATTTGTATACTAACCCTGAATTGTACCCCACATCTTTAAAAAAAATTTTTTTAATTATTCAGCATTTTAATTGTTTCAGTTAAGAGGTCATGTAGGATACTTAGTCTGAATAATAACTTTTAATTAGAAAAAAGTAATATTTAGCTATGTACATCTTGCCAAATTTTCTTTCTCAATTGTCAGTACCTCTAAAAATTGCAATGTCTAGTAGATTTCATATATATATGAAAATTAATTATGATTTATTATACATATATATCAGAGATTTTTTAATTTAGAAAATCTTAATATTTATTTGCAAAATTTAAAATATCAAATATAAACAAATGGAAGGGTAAACGATTTTTCTTTTTTAAGTTTTCTCTGATTGCTTCACACTGGATAGGAAATGCATAAACTTCCAAGAGAAGATGCTTATCCTAAATTCAGTATTGTTTATCAAAGGGAATAACTGTGCCTGTTTCTCCAGTTATTCTGAATATGATACCTGATATTCATACAAAATATCTTCTCAGGTGTGAATTTGGATGGGTAGAGGTAATTCATTAAAATTATCATATGTAGAGATAAAACTATGATATTAGAAAATTAATTAACCCATTTGTTCTCCTGCTTTCCCAGAATAACTTCCCCAAGGTAAAATCATTCTTTTTATAACACTTTTCTGTATAAACAGGCTATCATCCTAGAGTATCAGAAATAAGCCTTTTCTTAGAAATCACGATTTTTATAGCATGAATTTGAGGTTTTCGTTTATACATCCTTGTTAACACACTCTGTTCCCTGATTCTCTCCCCCATTAGTACTTACACAACAAGTTATGTGAAGAGACACATAACTTGTCATGTAAGTACTAATGGGGGAGAGAATCCCTCAAATATTTGAAAGAAGTGATTAGGTGCTCCTGTTAGTGCACTCCTTTGCAAACCAATACCTCATTCTTTCTATTTCTCACTTAGACATTCTTCCCCTCCTGGTGACTCTCACCTGAACTCCTGAGATGTCTACACCTTTCCCTAAAACTATGCTCTGCAGAAGTAAAAATTATACTTCAAATAGAGTTCAACCAAAGCTAGAGAGAAAAATGTTGTCTACTTCATATCTGATTTAATTTCCTATTGTTTTTCTTATCTGAGTCCCTTTCTTGATTGATTGCTGATGTTCTCCCTTAATAACCTCAAATCTTTTATATAAGTGCTATTGCTAAGCCAATAGCCTTATGCTTATAAATTAAGCATTTATTTTTACAAGAAGTTAGAGACCCTAAAGTCCCTTTTAACTCACTGTCAGAGTGGCCTAGACATGGCAAGAGAAATGTCCATAGAATACAACACAAAATTCACTGAAGAAAATATAATACAGTTGCTAAGCACTTAAGCTTTAGTGTTCATCCTACATGTAGCTTTCATAATGTTTGCATGATTATTTGAAAACAAAAGGCTATTCACAAAATGATCTTTCATCTTCACAGAGGATATCTAGAGTTATCAGAGGATACTCTTAAAAATCTACAAAATAAAGTCATTCTCTAGAAAGGAGTCCTTGATTATAAATACTGGTCCTCATTTGATTGAGGGAGAGCAACTGACATATGCTAGGAATTCAAGGTACACAGGTGCCTTTTCTACTTTTCATCAGGAAGCAAAACGCATACTGCATTTTATGTGTAGACAGGCCTTTGGCAGGATGAACAGAATAATGAAAGTTTCTCCAATCAGGGGCCAAGACTTCATTATCTAAACAGCACATCAGATTGTTTGAATGAGTGGGCAGAACCAGCCTTTGAGATTGTGAGGGACCAGGTTGCTTAACCAAGAGATCAAGGAAGATCCAAATTGAAACAGAGGCCAAAAAAAAATACACATACGAAGGAAGAGAAGTAGCAATTTGAGATGAGAAAAATAATAGTTGTCAAAATGATAAAGTTACAGAGTCAAGAGGGTTAGGAAGAGATTGAAAGTAGGAAGGATAGAGGATGATTTTCAAAAAGGGAGGAGGTAAATCACTGAAAATTACTACAACAGAATAGAACAATCAAGGATACTCTAGCTGAGAATACCTGTTTCCTAGGAGAATTTTTAATACACAGATATTGCCCCACGTTTAATGTTGATTTGATAAATTAAGAAATGTTTTACTTTCAGATACCCAGACTAAATGAGCCAAGGAAAAGGTCATCTATCAAGAACAAGGCAAGATTTTTCAACTGTAGCAGGACACTAGCATCACCTGTAGAATGTTAACAGATTGTTTAAATTTATTCATTTGGTTTCTTTTATATGACTTTAACTTTGCTAGTAATTTTTTTTTAAGTAATGCACTTTTTTTCTTTTAAGTTCAAATCGTAACTCAGAGAGTCATTACTAGAACTGTAGAAAAAAATCACTGCTAGCTTTATGAAATTTTTCTGGAAGATTTAAAGGCATCTTCCTTGCTTTGCCACTTTCTCATAATTTTCACTTTAAATTTTTTATTTTATTAGGCAACCTCCTCGGATCCCCTCACACTGTGGGAGCTTTTCTGTCCTCTTAATAAAGCATCCTGCTTTCTCTCTTAAAAATTTTTTTAATTTTATCAAATAGCAAAATTCTCCTTCAGTATCTCTGTACTGTGTCAACACTGACCCCCAATTCAAATGATCTCCCCATTGAGAAAGATATACTAATTTCAAGATTTACATGACTAAAAAGTCTCAAATTCAAATTTTCCACCACTATCAACAGGCAGTAGTAAAAAAATAAAAATACTGATTTAAAATACTGAAAGGAAATTATTGGTTTCTGGAAAGAACACGACATTCAGAAAAAAATAAGATACTTTGTAAGCAAATGTTCTACTAAAATGTTATTTTTCAGGAAAACTATACCTTTGCTGCCACATATGTCGTGAGCTAGAATTCATAGTAAGCGGTTTTTAAAACCACTCAACTTTAAATATCTAAGTTTTCCATTTGCAATTATAAGATACAGATAAAATTGGTTTTAGAATATTCCAATTTTCAAAAGAAAGGACCAAAAACAGACAGATTTTCTAATATCAAAAATGTTTTAATTTATTCTTTTAATACCTGTGAAACATACCTTCCATGCATAAAACTGAAGGAACTTCTGATTATTGATACTGCATGTTAACCTAGAGGTAAATATAAATGCATTTTAACATTGCAGTACAGTGAAAAGGGGAACTAATATAGATTTTAGATATAAAAATAGCAAAAAATTGAAGCTAATGAATAAATGTGAAACAAGTAATTGTTTTCTGAATGACTAAGTTTTACCATCATTCACAAGCTAAACTGTTCACCCATCACTGTATACTACGTAGATTGACAGCTTGTTATCCTCAGTGATCCTCTTTAAAAAAAAAAAAAAAAAAAGCAGGTTTGATTCATTTAGTTGAGTACCTTCTTTTATCAAAAATGAGCTCCCTTCTGCTCATGGGAACCCGTCATGACACAACTCTCAGCTTTTGTTCCTGTTTCTCTATTTGACCTGATTATATCCCTACTTCTATAAACCTAACTATCCTTCCTTCAAGTATGGTATCTTCCATGAGGTTTTTCCAAACTGTCAAACTCTCTTTTCTGCTCTCTTAATCTTAGTAGAATCACAAAAACACAACTAGTTGGAAAGAAAAGTGAAAAAGAGTTTCCCCTGGTGTGTTAGATATGACTGTCATTTTATGTTCATCCTGGTAATCATATGTAATGACAACAGAAACCTTGTCTGGTTCCTGGGAGCTAATCTCTTGCTAAGAAGAAAAAGAAATCAACATCCGTGTACTGACTGTGTACAGATATTTCCTACATGTCATAATTAACCCACACATAGACCTATTCACTAAGTGCCACCTATTAGAGGATGTCTTTATTTACTAAGTGCCCCATTACAAATCAGCAGGAGCATCAAGATGTCTTGATCTCTTGGAAAGCATCAACACATACTAAATTGTTTTCACTGGCAAACTTTCTCAAAATTCAATTGGTCACTATAGATCATACCACATAACAAACCGGTTAGGTGGGAATGGATATTATGACATAAGCATGTTCAGACAGCATGATACTAAGAATCAGACTTTTCCAGTTGCCCTACAGAGATTTTTTTATTTTATGTCAAGAATGAATAAAACACATCTGCTTTAAAATTTTTCCAGACTAAAACAATATTTGTCACCCCCCTATGTGGTACATATTACATCTGACAGAAATAACAAATACAAAAAAGTTCATGGATATGCTAGCCATACATGCTCTAGGTATCTCATTCATGTCCCTCACTCTTACACTTCAGAAAACAAGTCCTACACTTACTCAGTCCTTACAGTGTCTAATAATAAATTTACATTTGGTTGTTTGGTCCTCAACTTCTTAAAAAACACTCCTAAAAAAATCACTTTAGAAGTTGACTCCACAATTTCTGTAATGTGTTGAGGTTGACAGCTATTTTACACAGTGCTCAAGCAGCAACTCTGAGATAAGTTTGAAACTAAATCAAAGAAACCATAACATTCATCTTTTGCAGAGACATTTTTTTTCCTTTGAGTTAAGGGTCTCACTCCATCACCCAGGCTGGAGTGCAGTGGCATGCTCACTGCCACCCCAGCATCGACCTGCTGGGCTTAGGTGATCCTTCCACCTCAGTCTTCCAAGTAGATGAACTACAGACATGTTCCACCACACCCGGCTAGTTTTTGTGATTTATTGTAGAGACAATGCCTCACCAAGTTAATCAGACTGTTCTCGAACCTGTGGGCTAATCTCGGCCTCCCAAAGTGCTGGGATTATACGCTTGAGCCACCTTGAGCCACATTTTTTCCCTCTTGTTCTCTACAGTTTGTTTGGGTTTTTGAAATTGCTATTGTAGAGCCATATTTCTTATATTCCAGGTATATCATGTTACTAAGGCCAGCCCTACCTTGTAGTCGGAATGTAAAATAAGCTTACATTTTAGGAGAGTGCATTTCCAGTTGGGTAAAGTCTGTTACATAACTGAGAAGACAGATCAGAAAACATTTTACCTCAGGTTTTACATTTGGTATGGCCAGGATTCTTCTCTCAATGTGTGTCCTGAAGATAGAGTATCAAGCTGAGTGGTGCCAACCTCACTTCTAGCTCTGTCCTCTCTAATTTAGAGGTGCATGTGGCTTTTTGCTTTTGTTCTCTCCTGTATTTCTTTTTTTTTTTTTTTTTTTTTTGAGTTGGAGTCTCACTCTGTCGCCCAGACTGGAGTGCAGTGGCCGCTCCAGGTCGCCGCAGCCTCAACCTGCTGGGTTCCGGCGATCCTTCCGCCTCAGCCTTCCCGGGAGCCGGAATTACAGGCATGCGCTACCACGCCGGGCTGATTTTTTGATTTATTGTAGAGATGAGGTCTGCTGCGCAGGCGGGTCTCGAACCCACGGGCTCAGGCAATCCACTCACCTGTATTTCTTTACTGCTTTAGGGGGAAAAGAATTATGGGTATGTTCCTAATGATTCCTTCAAACATATCTCATCTACATTACCCCTAAACCAAAATTTCTTGATGCTTTGCTATGCCTTGATAAGGAGATATCCATTTGCATTTTGGGGATGTCTGTTTATAATAAAATTTCAGGTCATGAAATTTTAAATATGTGTGTAGTCACAGCTTTCTGCTTTCCTCGCATTACCATCTTTGGGAGTTTGCTTTTAGGAAGTAAAATCAACGTTTTGGAGATATTCATATGACCTAGTGGGCCCATGTTCTCAATCTATTTTTACCTATTTCTAGTGTGCTTCTCTGTATGGAAAAGCTGAAAAAATAAACATTATATTTCTTAGACTTTCTCAGGTGGGGTTTCAGTTGTGATTTAGGTTTATCATTCAAATGCACTTGCATGAGATTTGGAATAAAGAAGTGAGGTATAAGACTTTTTTCTGGTTCTGGTGGCAAACACCATCCTGAGTACCCAATTTTGTGGTGGCTTCCTGAGCATGGGATGGCAGCTGCCAAGTTTTGCGGGTAGGTTTCTGATTATAGAATAAAGGTTTTATTCATAGCTCAGTTCTGTAGTGGGCTTGGTCTTTCTGGAATCTTAACTTGGAATTTGTTTATTCAGTTTTCTAATGACTCTGATAGTTATCTAATCATATAAAGAAAAAAAACTTTTCTACTTAACTAGAGTAGATTCATTATCTGTCACTTTACTTTGACCAATGTGGATTTTAATGCAAGATTTTTGCTATTCTAATTTTTCTTTTGTGATTTGGCTTTGTTTCTAGGAAGGATTTTTAATAACTGCTATCATATGACCATCTTTTCTGGAAGAAATAATAAATTTTCGAGTTATGAAATTTCAGATGTTTGTGTAGTCAAAGTTTTCTGTTTTCCTTGCTTTAACATCTTTGGGATGTTTGGTTTGCTTTTAGGACATAAAAATCAGATTTTTTGGAGATACTATATACACCATGCATACCATTTTCAAAGCCTTGCTGGTAGTATGTACTATAAACTAGATATTAACTTTTTCATGAATCTTTTTCTGCTGGAGTATTTAGTGGGAAAAAATTGTGCTTTTTTTTTTTTTTAATTCTCCTAGTTTCACTATGGACATTGCTTATTTTATTGTAGTTCACCACCCTGCCCTTCTGAAGCTTGGGGTAATGAGAGACTGAAGTAAACAGACTGACAAAGCAGACATGCTTTTCTCTACGTTCTCTGTATTTGCATCTATCAGATCATAACTGAAACTGTAGGAGGGGTGAGAAGAAAGGTTTCCTGTTAGGTGAATATGCATACTTAAGCTGATTTTGTAGGAACTGAAGACTTTAGCCTAGTGTAAAAGAGGAGGTGACTATGAGCGTTCTGGATACACAGAGCAATATTTGACAGGTATGAAGACTCAGATGTGAGAAAAAACATGGTAGGCTCTGTAAACTGCAGCAAATCTTGGAGTCAGAGCATGTTGGGCTAAGGAGAAGTCATGATAGCCAAATGCAAATGCAAAAAAAATTTATATTTTACTTATGGAAACCTGATAGATTCCAGGGTCCCACATAGCCCAGTTTCTTTATGGAGAGGTCTCTACAAAAGCCCAGTCCGGTAACAAAAAAGTCATTAAGCAGTTCAGATCTTTACCTGCATTTCTTAAAGGATATTAAAATCTTCACTTTCCCTTACACAATTTCTGTTTTCTAGTCCTCCTATTTTTCAACACCTCAAACTGCCACTGCAATCTCTTAATCTTCAGTACTTTCTTGACATCCACCTCTTATCTTTTCCCCACTCCCTTTCTTCCATTCTTTCCTATCTTTTTATTAAGGTTTCTAAGATTTTCTTCTCCTCTGGTCCTTTCTTGTCTAACTAACTAACTAACTTCCTGATTCTACATCCCAAAAGATTCAGAATAGTCCCAGAGGTGGAACTTTCTTTAGAGAGCAGGGAACTTGTAATTACAGAAAACACTTAAATATTTAGCTAAATATATAAGCAATACGGCTCTAGAATAGCAATTCCAAAAACTCAAACAAACTGTAGAGACCCAAGTTCTATTTATCATCCTCCCTACTCTCCTCAAGCTCATAAATGACTGGCACTTTGAGAGGCCAAGCCAAGAGGATTGCCTGAGCCTGCGGGTTCGATACCAGCCCAGACTACTTGGTGAGACGTTGTCTCTACAATAAATCAAAAATTAGCCATGCACAGTAGCATATGCCTGTAGTTCTTGGAAGGCTGAGGTGGAAGGATTACCTGAGCCCAGCCAGTCGATGCTGGGGTGGCCATGAGTGTGCCACTGCACTCCATCCTGGGTGGTGGAGTGAAACCTCCCCTTCCCAATACCATGTCTTGTTGCCACCCCCACCCCCATATCAATTAAGTCAGGATGTGTTGAGGATTGAGAAGAGCCAGGCAACTGTAAAGTTTTTAAAGACTCCCAGGTGATTCTAACATACAACCGCTTTCAGAACCACTAGATAATTGTATTCATTGCCCATCTCTACCAAGTGAAGAAAATCCCTACCCTTCTCTCTCTCTAAATCTCTGAAATGCCCCTACTGCTCTCATTCTGCACTGTAATTCTGGAGGGGTTCAAAGTGAGATCATTACCCCAGAGCAACCTTTCCCAGTCAAGCGCTAAAAGCCTAGGATGAAGGGGTTTTATTCTTTAACTGTCATCCCTCACCTCAACCCATCAGAGATAAGGATATAGAAGTAGTTAATGTCAATAAATCTCATAAAGGCAGTATCACTGCCCTCTCGATCTCAGTGCTTCCCTCTCACCTTACACAAAGGGACAGAACCTTGTACCCTGGATCCAGGCCAAAGCATCCCATTGAGGTTTGAACCTAGCTGAGCACCAGAAATGATTGAGCAGGAAAGTGTAGGCTTCCAGAAATGGGAACAAAAACAGAGAAAAGCCAAGTGAACACGGGGGAAAGTAAAGTAGTCATAGCCACAGAGCAGAAAATCCATATGGATGTAGACAAAGTCAGAGTCAGGGAGACATAAACTAATGGAAAAACCACAGCTGCTACCTGAGATCAAAAACCTTTCCTCATGGGGTTCCATGATGCCTACTAAATCTAGGAAATTGTTGAATGAAGCAGGAGTTCGCCAGCTTCCTGCAAACCAGCCATAAGTCAAAGAAGAGCAGTAGCCTGCCTAGGCATTGCTTACTTCAACTATATTCTCCCCATTTCTCCCCTACTAATAGTTTTTTTTAATTGCAAAATACTTCAAAGATCAAACAACATTTCTTTTATTCTGCTAATAAAGGAAAAGACTCAGTCATACCATAAGTAGCAAAGCCAGAAACAAGTCCAAGTGCTCTTCATTCTAAGTTATTTTTTTCCACTGTACCATGTTTTCGCACTCATTAACTGATCTTCCGCCATCTCTAATCTATTTGTTTCCCAGCCAGCCACACCAAAGAAAGAATTATAACCTAGTTCAGCCAGTCTCTTAAAGCTCCCTTTCCCAGGATGACTTGTTTTTAAGGTAGACTTACTTTCTCATCGGATGGCTTTACATTACTTAAAGAGAGAGAGAGAACAAAGAAAGAGAGATTGTGAAGAAATGATGTAAGAGGAAAGTAACGTGTGGATGTTCAGTGTCATTCCACCTTACAAATTTTGAGCATTTTCAACATGGAGACCCAGGCTCCTAGGGCCTCTTGGTTACTATTTCTCAACCTTGGCTACACATTAGAAATGCTTGGGGGGGGATTATAAAATTCCCCATGCTCAGACCAATTAAATTAGAATCTCTGAATAGGAAACCCAGACGGCAGGATTTCAAAATTTTCTCAGGTGATCCAATGCATAGAGTCCTGTTCTAACTAGCCATATGTTATTTCCTCTCTAAGACTGATGGACTGGGGTATAAACTTTCTGGGTAGATAACAGCTGAGTACAAGTGAGGGCATTCTTCTGGCAGCAATGCAAAACATAAAATTAAGCAGGCACCCAGTTAGGAATATAAAGTCATGTTTTAATTTTTTTAGTCTCTAAATTTACTGGGTTAAACTTCCTTTCCTCTTTCAGCTTTTTTCACTTTTTCTGTTCTATAAAATTATATAGACAAAGCACTGATGCTAATGAGATCAATACCGTTTATTATTGAGGTGGATGCCATACCTTTTCTTGGCAGTTGTCAGTGAACACCTATGCTTGTGCCTATCATGCTTTCTCCTACCATCTGTCTGCTTAGCTGGCTGTTGATTCTTCCTTTTCACCCACCTAGACCAGTACTGCCTCTTATCAAGACTCATCTAAGGAGTCATCTGCATGGAAAAAAATTTGGGAAGGCTTTGTAAGAGAAACATTTATCTGGTTAGCATTTACCTATCACCACCTCAAAAGGGTAGTTTGCTTTTTTTTTTGCCACAAGATTAAAATTTTAGGTATGTAACAGGCTCTTGAAGTCTTGCAGGCGGCTTTAGCTGGGTAGGAACTGAATAGCAGAAGAAGATAAAGAGGGCAGTTCACAGAGAGGAGAAAACACAGAGATAGAAAACCATATGTATATTTGGAAGCCTGTGATGTTACACTGGAGCCACTTAAATTTATGGCTGGGCATTTCTTTTTGGTTCCAGGTAAGTACATTGGACAGTATTTCAGCTGTGTCTTTATGAATGAATTGGGAAAGGCAGTGTGATGCAATGACAGATAGGAGGATTTGAACTCAGATTCAAATATGATCTCTGACACTAACTAGTTCTATATTCATAGGGGAAACTTTTTAATACTCCCTTATCAGCAGTTTCTCACCTATAGAACAGGGACAATAAAATCTACCTTAAAGGTTGTTTTAAAGATTTGTGGTTTTGTATTGTAAGTACCTAGTATAGTAAGTGGATATAATGGGCACTCAATAAATAATTGTGACAAGAGGAATAATAATAGCAATTGTATTTGTAGCAGTTGTTATTAGAGAATATTGACAGAGAAATAGCTTATATACCAAATTGAAACTTTTGCTTTACTCAGTGCTTAGTTGTCTTTGAAAACTTGACTTGAGTAATAGTCATAGGTATGGAATTGAAGCTTGCAATTATTTTAAATAAAATTTATTTAAGAAAGTTCTTTTAATTTTTAATTTTAAGATACTGAAATGATATGGGAAGGCATAAATCAGTGAGACCAATTTAATTAAATTCTTTCTGATTTTAAAAGCAATGAGCAAAAAAGACTATATAATAAATATGGTAGGCAGAATTGGAGGAATGAACATAAAATGAACTAATTTGAAATCAAGAATGATTTCTTGCTTAATACATAGAAAAATAAATCATTCTTTCGAAAAGTATTTAATAAAGAAATATTTCTCAACACAACTAGGCAAAAAAGTATATAAAAACTTCCTTCTACTGGCTGTGTTTCAGACAAATTACCAACCAATGTGAAAATTGATTTATAGATCAAAGAAAGGATTAAGTAGCTGTGTGGTGTTGGGAATGTTTCTTAACCTCTCTAAGACTATATTTCCTCACCAGTAAAGTGGGAATAATAATGATTATGGAGGTTGCTGTTGTGTGCATGGAATTAATGAGTTAGTGGTGCATGCAAAGTGCTTTCTTTAGTGCCTATTGCTTTGCTGTTGATGGCTATCATTTTTATCTATGCTGCTGGAATTAAAGAAATGTAATAGTTGAATGTAAAGGCATATCAGAAAACAGTAATCTAACTTATTTTCAATATTTGATTTTACCACAAGATTAATTTTTAGGTATGCAACAGGCTCTTGAAGCCCTTGCTTATTTTCAGTGTGTCAAGTAGGAACTAACCAACTAATGAAAGCAGTAACAAAAGTTCAGAGCTTTAATCAAGCAAAAGACTAGTTATGTTGGACTAAATAATGCCTCTGTCAGTCCATTTTCTGATTTTTCTTTCTACAAAGTTTTGATCAGAAAATTGTTTTGAATAAAGAGGTTTTCCTGCACACACATGTTTATTACAGCACTATTCACAATAGCAAAAGCATGGAGCCAATTGTATTGCCCACTGAAACTGGACTAGGTAAAAAATGTGGTACATATACATGATGGAATATTAAGCAGCCACAAAGAAGGACAAACATATGGACTTCGCAGCAACTTGAATGGATTTAGAGTTTATACTACTCAGTGATCTTTCACAGAAACCACATGTTCTCACTCATACATGAACCCTGAACATTTACATAATACTATAAAAAAGGGATTAGCAGTTGCAAGATACTACCAGAGGAGGGAAAGGGGATACAATATCAATAAGGGTACCTGATCTCAAACCAGGCAAAGTGGTGGTCAAAGGGAGGTCCAAACTTCACCTGTATGGTGACCAATTGTATACCTAATCCTGAATTGCACCCCACATCTTTAAAATAAAATAAAATATAATGAAGTTTTCTTTTCTACCTGTGGAATGTCCTTTCTAATTAGTTATCAAATTAGACTTGTTATAACTGAACAACATTTAAGGAATATGCAAGAAGTTAAGAGAAAGAAGCAAACAAGAGTCTGATAGAATGGAGCCTGCCTGTCAAGGGACTCATTCTTAAGCAATAATCCCAGTGGACTTGGCAAAAGGCAATCCTTTTTATTAACGAATATTTCTCAAATACTTAGAGTTTTCACTCACTTATTATCAAATATTTCTTAAGCACATAGGGTTGGCCAACTGCTATAACTAGCAACCCCAGAATTTTATTGGTTTTACACTACAAGATTTACTTCTCATACACAAAGTCCAATCAGATATTCCTAATTGGCAACTTTTATCCAACTAATGACAATATTTTAGATACTTTCATTACTGATTCCACTATGTTCTAGGATCTCTTCAGAATCATCTACTGGCTTCTATAATGACAACAAGGAAAAAGAAAATTATCATGAAAAGTTAAGAACCTGATACTTAACCACCTTATCTTAGAATATACTCACATAACTTCTGTCCACAGTGCATTGGCAAAAACTATTTGCATAGTCCTGCCTATATGCAGGAAAAAGTTGGGAAAAGTAGCCAGGTAGTCACTTTTCTGAAACAATTCCACACTGTGGAAGAAAAGTGATTACTCTATGTTGCTCAGCTAGCCATCCTTGCCATGAGCACCTAGGTAACGAAGATAGATCAATCTTAAGAACAAAATTTAAAAATTCTCTCTTTATGAGGGCTATAGATTGATTCATTCTTACTCTAATAAAGGCTTCTAATGGCTCTGTATGCTGAATTGCCTTTTATCTATTTGACATTAGCCTTATCCCTGTCTACACTGCAGAACTACATTTCTCAGAATTCTTTTCCAGTAACATTCAAGGTTCGATTCTGACAGTGAAGCATTCACAAGTATTTTTAAGAGAGGAAGCCATTTTTCTCAGCAGCAGCTGTTTGTAGGCAGATGATATCTTTGTTGGCAGCACTCCTTGGCTTTAAATGCTTCTCCTAGGAATCACCTGCTATAAGCAGGCAACTGAGATCATCAGCAGAAGTTTCCGGTGGCTCCATCCATTCTCATGAGAATAACCCACTCCTTGTAACTAAGATTACTGATAGTGACTTGCCTGCAGTTCTGCACTTTAAAATTTGCTGAAAATTAATCTACCAGATCTTGTCTCCTACGTCCCTTCTAATGCTCTGAACTAGCTTCTTCCTACCTAAACTACTAAAGTGATTTCTGTTTTCTAACAAAAACTGAACACACTCAAGATGAAAAAGTACAGCACATTTACTCAGTAATTCAAATAAACCTGGTATATGCCAAACTCTTTGCTAGATGCTAGGGAATACAGTGATAGACAAAAAACTTCTGTCTTTACTGTACTTATTTATAATCTATTCAGTGAGAAAACTTCATGAAGTATTACAAACCAATAAATTTATACTCTGACAAGAGCTCTGAAGCAAAATTGTATGACACTATGAGAGTACAACAGAAAGACTTTTTTAAAAAAATAAGATAAAGTAAGAATTAAAATGGGTATACTCCCACTATCATCAAATTAGAAAATAAAGACAATCAGTAATTCAATGCTATGTTACTAGTAAAAAAAAAATTGGTATAATCCTTGGAAATACATTGATAATTAAGTGTCATTAATGCCTGTTGGTTGTAATGATATGATGACATATCACAATGTAATATTACATGTGATGATGACCTGTCACATGTAATAGTACAAAATAGTTCACTTTAGCATATGGCTCAAAGTCACCAGTAGAATAAAAAAAATTGGCTATAAATATAGATTTTTACATACTTAAGTATTAGAATTTCAGAGTAAAATTCACTGGAGATGAGGGACCAAGTAAAGCATAGTAGATGACTGCTCTGAGTAATTCTGTTCAGGAAAACATGGCATTTATATTGTTCACATATATTAATTTCATTCATCAGTCAATAGTTAAAATTCTTATTCATTTTCTGTTGCATAAACTAATCTAGATTGTAGAAATGCAATCAATACTCATTAAAGGAATGTGAAGATAGTTCATATTCTATTAGTTACTTGAAAAAGAAAAAAAATCGCAGACAGGCAACCATCAGGCTCTATCCTAATGATAGCTAGAACATATAAAATGGTTATAAAAATATGTTTTGCTCTTTTTTTCCATTTTTTTAAGGTTCGGGGGTACATGTGTATGTTTTTACATGGTCATATTTTATAATAGTGGGGATTGGGTCTCAGGCACATTCCACAGATAGTAAACATTGTACCCAAAAGGTAATTTTTGAACCCTAATTTTCCCTCCCCACCTCCTCCCTTTGTAGTATCCCCAGGGTCTATTATTTCCATCGTTTCGGCCATTTAGCCTTCACATACAAGTGAGAGTATGTGGTGTTTGGTTTTCTGTTTCTGAGTCAATTCATTTAGGATGATCACTATCCATGTTGCTGAAAGGACATAATTCTGTTTTTCTGTATGACTAAGTAGTATTCCATGGTGTATATATACCACAACGTCTTTATCTAGTCAATCATTGTTGGGCACTTAGGTTGATTCCATAATTTTGCTATTGTGAATAGGGCTGTAATGAACATATGGGAATGGGCATCTTTTTTATATATTGATTTATTTTTCTTTATTCTGCATCTCTTCAGCCTTTAGAGCTGAGTCTCTTAACTTACCTGTTCTCAATCTCTGGATATAATCAAGGAGCTATTTTATAACTGCTAACCAGTAGTAGCTCAGATCTCAGCATCTAGCCAGTCTAGCTGCTTGCCCTATAGTGTCACTGTCCAGTACCAGAGACTAGCCTTATTCTTTATAGCTTCTGTTATATATTTTTTTCATTCAACAATTATTTATTGAACACTTTGTACACGTTGCTCTTTTTTTTTTTTTGAGTTGGAGTCTCACTCGGTCGCCCAGACTGGAGTGCAGTGGCCGCTCCCGGCCACCGCAGCCTTGCCTGTTGGGCTCCAGCAATCCTTCTGCCTCAGCCTTCCGAGTGCATGCACTACCACGCCTGACTGATTTTTTTATTTATTGTAGCGGTGAAGTCTCGCTGCCCAGGCGGGTCTCGAACCTGCGGGCTCAGGCAATCCACTCACCTCAGCCTCCCAAAGGCGCGGGATTATAGGCTGAGCCACCGAGCCCGGCTCACGTTGCTCTTAAGAGTTTAACCTGAAGAGGCTATATATGATCCCTGTCCTAAAATAGTTTACTTGTGGGTTGGGGATGGGGAGAAAGGGGAAGTGGGAAGTACATGACAGGAACTAATCCCATGGGAGGAACTAGTACAGGGGCAACTAATCCACACTCGTAGATCTGAGAGTTTCCCAGAAGAAATGCCTCCTTAGCAAGATCTAAAGAATGTCAAAAAAGTTGTCCTGGTGCAGAAAAGAAATGAAACAATCTGGCAGAAGGAACAGTCTTAAGAAACTCATGGGTAGGTGAGACCACAGCAGATGTCCTATTGAAGAAAAAAAGTTCAATGTGGCTGGATTATACAGTATAGTGTTGAGTGATATAAGAGAATAGGAAAGAGAATTAACAGGAGTAGATTTTATAGGACCTGGTAGAGCATATTATGAAGTTTGAACTTTAAAAGCAATTTGAAGTCATTGAAGGTTATATAAACTAGAACAGTAGAATCAAATTTGCATTTTAGAAATTTGCTCTGGGTGGCAAGTGGAAAATGAAAAGAAAGAGGAGAAGGAAGAGAAGGAGAAGACAAAGGAGCCTTATAGAAGATTATTGCCGTAATTCAAGCAGGAAATTATTGTAGCTAAATATGTGGCAATGAGTCATTCTCTGCATTTACTGACTACTATTGCGTTTCATTGAGAATTGCCATAGTATTCCAACTTACCTCTCAAGCTACTCTCTAGATGTTAAAGTCCAACTTCAAATTAGTCTCAGAAGTTGTATTTCTACAACATGATACTAAATATACTTGAAAGTAAATGATTACTCAGCTGTCCTTCTGTTGAGCACCTTAAACATGTGTTAGTTAACTATGCCATGCTATACTTGCTTACTGGAACATGTATTTCTTGCCAACTGTAGACCTCTCCTAAACAACTCTTATGTAATGATTTCCTATTTTCCAATGGTTGGAGCTCCCAATTTACTAACATTCTGGTGGGAGACTTTCTGCTTTCAAGTCTTTTTCTTGCTTCCCTCTTTTCTTAATGACTAAGCTCCAACAGAACAATAGAAATAGCATGGACTCTAAGATGCATGAATATATAGCTTAGAATTTTGAACTACCCTAATATTATAGTTCTTAGGCAGAGGTCTGGCTTTATAGAAACGTACTCAGCCTATATTTAATAGCTACTTTAACCTGGATAGGCAACTTCATCTCTTTTTTTAAGATTGGAAAATACAGTTTATTTAGAAAGTAAGTTAGAGAGAGAGAGAGAGAGATGAGATTCTCCTCCCCAAGGTAGGGGAGGAGGCGAAAGCTAGGAAGCATGGCAGCCATAACTCAAAGAGCCACGTGGACACACCACAGTTTAACAAAGCAGTGGCCAAATTCATCTTTTTAAATAGTATTATGAGAGCAATTATTAGTTTACAGGTACATTGATTCATTCAGTAGTTATTAGAAATCAATCGTATGGTAGAATTTTACTAACCCCTGAAAAATATTTTTTTTAATGTTAAATGGTGTAGAATTCTTTCTTCTAAGAGACTGACAGGCCAGTTGAAAAGCTTAAGAATATGTGTACAGACAGAAAGCTCGTAATATATTTAATTTTCTCAAGTTGATAGATATTGATTTAATTTGAATGCTTACTTTGAGTCAGGTTCTGTGCCAAATGCATGGTATGTTCTATATCTTTGCATTACAATAATACTGCAAAGCTTGTGTTATTATTCCAATTATTAAAATGAGGAAATAAGAGGAAAATTAGCTGACTTGCATAAGTTCGTATAAATGGTAAGTGCTAAAAGTGGATTCAAACCCAAGTCTGTTTGACCACAGAGGATTTGCTTTTTACTCCTTTGCTATGGGTACTTGCCTTCTAATACCCACTATTTACTCTATGCCCCTGTCCAAAATCCATTATGTTCACTTAAAATGTGTTCTGAAGCCGGGCTCGGTGGCTCAGCCTGTAATCCCACGCCTTTGGGAGGCTGAGGTGAGTGGATTGCCTGAGCCCGCGGGTTCGAGACCCGCCTGGGCAGTGAGACCTCATCTCTACAATAAATCAAAAAATCAGCCGGGCATGGTAGCGCATGCCTGTAATTCCGGCTACTCGGAAGGTGGAGGCGGAAGGATCGCCGGAGCCCAGCAGGTGAGGCTGCGGTGGCCGGAAGCGGCCACTGCACTCCAGTCTGGGCGATAGAGTGAGACTCCAACTCAAAACAAAAAAATGTGTTCTGAAAAGGAATGGGGTGGGATGAACAAAGACAAGGATGGCAGATTGCTTTCAACTTTCTCCTATTAATTTAATATGGCTAACTAAATACTATCTTGAGAGGAATTAATTGGAAGAACATATAAAAATATTCTGATGCTGCACTTGGGCTCAGTGGGAAAGAATTGGATACTCTACTTGGTTATTGTAAATGCTTAAATATGTTTAGAATAACACAGGTATGTGATTTTTCTTTTTCTAATTTTTATTTTAAAGATGTGGGGTACAATTCAGGGTTATGTAGACAAATGGTCATTGTACAGGTAAATTTTGGGCCCCACCTTGGTCCCCACTTCACCTGAGTTGAGATCAGATACCCTTATTGATGATGTGTGTCCCCCCTGCCCCCGCCCCAGGCAGTTTCTCACTACTGCCAATCCCTTTCTTGTAGTATTATGATAATTGTTCAGGATCTGCTTATGAGTGAGAACATGTGGTACTCAGTTCTTTGTTTCTGTGATAGATCACTGAGTATGATAGATTCTAAATCCATCCAAATTGCGCAACGTCCATAATTTTGTCCTTCTTTATGGCTGCATAATATTCCATCATGTATATGTACCACATTTTTTTCTATCCAGTCCAGTTTCAATGGGCAGCATGGTTGGTTCCATGTTTTTGCTACTGTAAATAATGCTGCAATAAATGTTCATGTGCAGGTATCTTTTTCATAGAGTGATTTGAGTTCCTCCAGGTAGATTCATGGCAGGAGGATTTCTGGATCATATGGAAGGTTGATTTTTTTAATCTTTTAGAAATTGCCACACTATTTTCCACAGAGGTTGTACTCGTTTACACACCCACCAACAGTGTAGAAGTGTTCCCTTTTCCCTGTGTTCTCTACAGTATCTGTTGTTTTTTGAGTTACCAATGATGGTATCTCAGTGTGGTTTTAATTTGCATTTCTTTGATGACTAGTGAGGCTGAGCATTTTTTCATGTATCTGTTGGCTGCTCACATGTCTTCTTTTGAGAAGTCTATTCATATCTTTTGTCCACTTTGTAATGGGGCTGTTTGTTTTCTTTTCAGCATATTTGAGTTCCTTGTAAATCCTAGATGTTAGGCCTTTGTCAGATATATAGTTGGCAAAAATTTTTTTCCCATTCTGTGGGCTTTCTCCCCACTCTCTCAATGGTTTCTTTGGCTTTGCAGAAGATTTTCAGTTTGCTGAGGTCCCACTTGTCTATCTTATCTCTTATGGCATGGGCACTTTGGATTTTGATCAGGAATTGTTTGCCAGTCCAATTTCCATAAGAGTGTCTTCTGCATTTTCTAAGGTTTTTATAGTTTGAGGTTTTACGTTTAGAGCTTTGATTTATTTAGAGTTGATTTTTGTGTATGGTGATAAGTGGAAGTCTTATTTTAATCTTCTGCATATGGTCAGTCAGTTTTCCCAGCACCATTTACTGAATAAGTTCTTCTCTCCCCAGTGGCTGTTAGTGGAGGTTTTGTAGAAGATGAATTGGTTGAGAAATGAGGTTTTGCTTCTGGAATCTCTATCCTGAGACCTATAACATGTGATGAAATAATAGTGTAATCATAAACAGAAAAGGGAAATGTGCATTGAGTCTTGGGGATAAAGAGAGGTGATGCTTAAGTATTTTCCAGGTTTTTGCTACTACTGTCCAAGAGAGCAAGTACCTCAGACAGCTGACAAAATATTCAAATCTTGGCAGATCTATCCTGGTAGTGAAGGTAGTATCACAGCATCGTAACAAACAACATCATTTAACTTATTTTATTCTGACTCAAGCAAATTTCTCATTTAAATGTAGCTTCATAAATAGGCCCTCCTCAGCTAACAAGCTGTTTCAAGTTTCTAAACCAGTCGGTAGTGATATTTTTTCATTGAAAATTTATTAGCTGACATGCTAGATTTTAAATAAGTACATTGCATGCACTTAGAATATAGTATGTGATAATTCCAAACCTGTAACTTCCTCCCATTCTCCACCTGCTTCTTTATTTCCATCTACAGAAATAGCCTCACTACTCTCCTGTATCACCTAAACCAAAAGCTGGGAAATTATCTGAGAATTCTTGCTCTCTTTGTTCCTTTCATTAAACCAATCATAGCCTGCAGACTCTTCTATGTAACATTTTTGCGTCACTGCTACTATCTTAGTTCCTTGCCAATTCTTCTCAACTTCTATAAAAGTCTCTCTACCATACAATTATGAACCAAATATTGCCTTAAACAGGGCTATTTTAGCCATGAATGACATGGTTAAAATGGCTAAGAAAATTTATTGGCACAGTAACTACAGAGGGTAAGTGTTGTTATGGCCTCAGGTGCAAGTAGGTCTACAGACTCGAAGCTATTTTTAGGTGTTGTTTTTCCTTCTTTACCTCTTGTTTTGTAAGTGTATTCGCCCCATTCTCATATAATTTATTTATGCAGATGTAGGTGTGATAGACATGGGGATGCACTGGCCAAATCTCCCTTCCAGGAAGGACTTACTGCCCAGCTGCAGGGAATTCAGTCAGGGAATTCAGTCAGCCAAGGACCTCCAGCTGTGCGCTCCTTTAGAGTCTGGCTCAGCTGCAGAGATTCCCCTCACTTGAGGTCACACTTTTCCCAGGGTACCATATATATACTGACTGAGCAAAGTGTCCTGCATGGGTCACTTCGGGCCCATGCAGGACTCTTATGGACTCTTCTAATTTCAGAGTTCCCGGCCAGGTTGGTTGAGGCTTTGTTAGACCTATACCACAATTCAGTTTCCCCCTCTGCTTAATCATGCATATTTTTCATTCATTTTACAGGAGTTAATCCCTAATGAATATATGCACCCCAAACTTCACCTCAGTGTCTTCCTCCAGAGAACCCAGGGATATATGGCCAGACTGACTGGGACTTCACAGAATCTCAGCTCTACAACCTCAGATCAATAATATCAGCCTTCCTCTTTTAGCTCTGACTATAACATGGATTCTGATTGGCCCTATCTGGTTTACATGTAATTCCCTGAGCTAATTACTGGGCGCATGTAGTCAGGAACTGTATTTCATAGCCCACCAGAACTGCATGGTGTGAGGGAAGAAAAGTTATCCAAAGAAGGGAAAAGGTGATCCTCTAAATCAATTTGCCTGTTTGTTTAAACATCACCAACATTGCTTATGGTAGAATTTTGGTTAAAAAATATTCATTATAACATAAAACACTCTAAAATACACATTCAGGACACCACCTTCATTTTTGTGGAGTGTATTAGGAATGCTTATTGCCTCAAATAGTGGACCCGTTTTTGCATTAAAAATATCCAGAGAATTGCAGTTGTTGCCTTTGCTTCAGCTGTTCTAATGTGGTGCAATGAGCCAACATCTTGGTAGTTTTCCTAGCTTTTCATTCATGACTGTAACATTACTGCTAAAGCTCTAGCCATCAAGACCTCACTCAAGGTAGGACAAAGCAGGAAGGTAGGGGACAAATCTTGGCCAAAACCACCCCCTACACAAACCCCACCAGATTTCCACTAATTGGTTAAAACTCAGAAATAAATGTCACAAACACCCCTAGATACAAGGGAGATGACTGGGGAAGTAAGCCTGTTGTAGGAGTCATCAAGGGTGAAGGGACTGTAATTTAAACTAAATAAGAAACAAAGTGAAGACATAAGAGTATTAGGGATAATTAAAAGAATTAAAGAATCATAAGTTCCAGGAGGCAAATGATTGGAGTTAGGTTATCAGATGGGAGAAAATAGAAGAGTAGGAAATAGTGGGCAGAGTGTGAAAAGCTGAACATTGAAATTGTTTGGAGTTAGTTGAAGTTATTAATAATAACAAGGGTTACGATAATAACATGGGAGTCAAGGGCTAAGTGAAGGAGTGAATACAGGCAAGGAAAATGAAGAGAACAGGGAACAGAACAGAACATACCTCTGTCTTAACAGCTTTTACAGATCTAAAAAGTACCTGTCACAGAGTAGGCACAGGACAAATGAGTGATAAACTGACTGACTTCTCAGTCAATACTTATCTATAACTTTTATGTCTCTTTTGACATCCAGACCCTCTTGTCAAACAGCAGTCTCCTTTCTAGTGTTCTGTAGGATCTAACTTCAACATGTTCAAGGTCAAATCACAATCTCAGTTTTGAGCACCTCATCCATCCCTGGTTAGGTAAGTGCATCATTATATCAGCCAGAAATCTAGGAGTTGTTTTTGACTCCTCCTCTTTCTTACTATCTATGTCTTATTAGTTACAAAGTTAAGTAATGTTAAAGTTAAATAATGTTAACTTAGAATTATCTTTATATAATTTTTTTTCTTTACCTCCAATACCTAGACTCAAACATACACAGTTTCTTACCAGAACTTTCATAGTAAGCTTTGAAATAATTTTCGTATATTAGCATTTTATTTTTCTTAAAAATTTAAAACTTTTTAAATTCAAATATTACCAAAAATTTTAAAAGTAATATGTTAACCCCAATTTGTAGATCTAGTTTTTTAAAAAGTATAAATAAAAGTATTACTTCTTCCTCTTGCCAAAACACTATGAATAAACTGGAATTCATCTTTCACTTATTTTGCACAATCATACATGAATTAATCATTTATGTTTTTTTGTAACTACTGCTTGTTTTTTCAAAATTGGCTCAATCTGTATACTCTATACATTGATCTAACATTGATCTAAAGGTAGAATGTAACACACACTGATGTATCCTTGTTATTTGTGGGTTATGTGTAAATTATTTTCTTACTTTT
Source organism: Cephalopachus bancanus (assembly GCA_027257055.1). NCBI lineage: Eukaryota > Metazoa > Chordata > Mammalia > Primates > Tarsiidae > Cephalopachus > Cephalopachus bancanus. The sequence continues at coordinate 11,518,530 of JAPVLO010000093.1, forward strand.
GTGTATCTTCTTACCTGTGTTACCTGTGTTTTATCACTTATCATAATCATATATTTAATTATCTATTAGACTCTTTGCACTATGAGGATAGACACTTGTTCAGTTGTGGGTTCCTTCTACCTAAGGAAAGGTCTAGTGTCCAACATTTTTGAAAGCATGCATGGATGATTAAAATAGCAATAGCAAATAATTTGTCACTAAAGGAGAGCTAAAATGTATTGAGAATGTACTTTGAGCCAGTGCTAAGAGGACATACTATAGGATTACATGTATTATCTCTTTTACTACTCAGAACCTCTGAAGTAGGTACTATTACTATCCCCATTTTACAGATGAGGAAATTAAAGCTTGCAGAAAAAATTAGATCATCTACCTAGGGGTCATGGCTACTAAGTGAAGGAACCAGGACTTTAATTATATCTAATGCCATGATCTTAGTGACTGTGAAGCTAACAAATTAATTACATTTTTTAAGCTTCAGCATATTTCAAATTTTTTCTAAAATATGCCTTTCTGCCCCCCTGTACTTTATTAGAATTTTTTAAATTGGGCCTGAAGTGAAATCACAGAGAGCAGCTCAGCATTTCTCATTCCTACAGCCTCTGTTCTCTGTTGTGAACTATAGAGAGCAACCATTACTGATAAGCTCTTCATAGTTATGAGGATTGTACATTTATCATACAAGTTATCTTTTTTGAGACAGGTCTTTAATTAGATACCTTTTTTATCTAGTCAACAGAGTAAGAAAATGGTGTTAATATTTTTTGCTACAGTAAATCCTATTTCCAGTAACAAGTTTACTCCACATTAAATGTATTTTATTTTACTCTAAGATTGAAGAAACTGTGACGGGCTGCTCAAAAGATTTTTTAAATACTGTGCAAATAGCCAGGTGTAGTGGCTTACACCTTTAATCCCAGCACTTTGGGAAGCCAAGGCAGGAGGATTGCTTGAGTCCAGGAGTTTGAGACCAGACTGGGCAACATAGCAAGACCTCATCTTTAAAAATAAAAAATAAAAAATTAGCCAGGTATGGTGGTGTGTACCTATAGTTCCAGCTACTTAGGAGGCTGAAGTGGAAGGATCACCTGACCCTAAAATATTGAAACTGTGGTGACCCATGACCGTCCCACAGCACTCTAATCCATAGGAGTATCTGGAGACATTTTTGATGGTCACACCGGGATAGTGCTACTGGCATCAAATGGGTAAAAATCACGCATGTTACTAAACATTCTACGATATAAACCAGACACTCCCCACCCCAGTAAAAAATTATCTAGTCTAAAAAGTTAATATTGCCAAGGTTGAGAAAACCTGATCTAGTGGAAGAACATACACATAAACAAATGACTTTAATGTAATGTGAAACTATTCATTGACTACTACATCTCCAGTGTTCTTGCCATCTGTCCTCCCTTTGCCACTCACTTCCACAACTAGGGCCCCCTATCTGTCTCCTTTTCAGTTGACTTCCCCCTCATGACCTCAGGTTGCCTCTGATGACATTAAGTTCCATAGTCAGCTACTGTAATCATTCACTCCCAGATCCCATATATTCTCATATCTAGCTCCCTTTGTAGGTCTTATTAGAATAATCATGATACTAATTATATCCTAGACTATGCCTACTCCAGACCCACAACTGTGTAGCTGACCTTGACTGGTTTTACTTTCGATTCATAATCACTAACCATCTAGGACCCTGAATGCTGCCCTGACATCACATTTTCATAATCCCTTCATTCTCTGACTTTATAATTTTATATCAACTTCTCTCTCCTCAAATCTCCTATACCTCCTATCCCTTCTTCACACTCAAGTTGCTCACCCAGTTTCCAGTTTCCTTGAGAAAATAAAAACAATCAAGAGAACATCTATAAGTTCTCAATGCCACAGCAACTTACTTACATGCAGCTGGCCCTGTAGACTCTTCTGTTTCAGTGGATTAGCTCCATTTGTCAACCAATTCTAACTTTCTTGCAGTTGCTCAAGAAAATCATTTTAGAAATGCCATTTCTTCTTTTCATTATTTTTCTTTTAAATCTTTCCCACTAAGGTATGAGGTCTGGCAATTAAGTTTACAAACTCGCCACTGTGCTTTACACTGGCAGCACTATACAAACAACTGAGTAAGATTTCATAACTGGGAGCGGCCCTGCTTAGCTTCCTTAGTCCAGACTACTATGCAGCCATAAAAAAGAACAAAATCATGAATTTCGCAGCAACCTGGATAGAACTAGAGTCTATAATACTGAGTGATCTCTCACAGAAACAAAGATCTGAGTATCACATGTTCTCACTCATATAGTTGCAGGGGGCCAGCCCCTGCAGATATTGGGGGTCCCTGGTAGGAAAGATGGTGTTGACGATTAAACTGGAAGGATAGATATTAAAAGAAAGAAAGAAAAGGGGAAGAAAGAAAGAGACTGGACTCTGTCTAGTGCAGAAGCAATTTATTGAGAACTACAGAGGGTTTTTATCCCCTAATTTTGCACAGTCAGACTCACATGTCTTCTATGTGAACACAAAGTCAGGTGCATGGGGGCGTCCCCTACCCACCTGATGTTCCTTCAAGCATGAGGAAGAACAAACCCAAAATTGTCTTTGTGTTTCTTATGCTTGGCTAATGTCCCTCAGAAGTATTAATACAATTTCTAAAAATATTATACCGTTCTATCATTAGTAATCTATATTTTATTTTATTCTACACACTTTACCTATGACTAACTTTCCTAATGATAAACAATCTATTCCTAAACTTAATCCTAACACACAATGGAACTTAAACAAAATGACTAAAACCAGTTTTTGCATAATGTGGCTCAGTCCAAAGGTCATGCTGGGCTCTCAGCACTAGGGCTCTTTGATGTGGTCCTGGCTTGAACCAGGACCTGTATAGAAGCCAAAACTGCAGTCAAAGGGAAATGGGAACAATGAGTTTCTCAAGTTAGCTTGTGTTCATCCCAGTCTCGGAGTTTTTATGCTGAGCTAGCAGAAGGCTATAGTGCCAAGAACAGGGAGCTCCCGAACACATCCTAGTGGTCTCGGGATCAAAGGCCCTCCCTGATCCCTAACGCTCAGTGGGCCTCCATGGCCAGCTCCCAACATATAGTGAACCTCCATGGCCAGCTCCCAACATATAGTGAACCTTGAACATCTATCATAATACTATCAGAAAGGGATTGACAGTGGCAGGAAACTATAGGGGGGTAGGGAGGGGAAGGGAGGTGGGATTAACAGTAGTCAATTTCTGTCTGGGGATGGGGAGACACTCCTTATCAACAAGGGTGCCTGAATGATACATATTTGTATACCTAACCCTTAACTGTACCCCACAATTTTAAAATTAAAAATATGTTTATAAAAAAAAATTTCATAACCTTGGTATTTCAGTGTCTCGTAGCTGTGTTCATGTCAATGTGTGGCAGTGTCTTGCTGAGTGGTGTTCATTATTGTTGTTGCATGTTTTTGTGTGCCATCACAAGAATGTTGGAACTTTAATTAAAGCAATGAACAAACATCATTGAATTTCTTATTTGACAAGAGTAGAAGTGAAATCAGGGACATGTTAGTCCAAGTTTATGGGGTTAATGCCATGAAGAAAATGGCAGTGTACAAATTAATTAAGTATTTTTCTGAGGGAAGAGGAAGTGTCACTGATGACTCAGAATGGCCAGTAACAGCAGAACTCCTGAAAACATTGCAAAAATGTGTTGAATTGCATGTCAAAATCATCAGCTGACCATAAGATGCAGTGTAGAAGCGTTCCTTTTTCTTCACATTTTCGCCAGCATCTGTTGTTGTTTGTTTTATTAATTATGGTCATTCATAAAGGGGTTAGTTGGTATCTCAGTGTGGTTTTGATTTGCATTTCTCTGATTATAAATGAGGCTGAGCACTTTTTTATGTGTCTGTTGGCTGCCCATGTATCTTCTTTTGAGAAGTGTCTATTCATGTCTTTTGCCCAATTTTTTTTTTTTTTTTGAGTTGGAGTCTCACTCTGTCGCCCAGACTGGAGTGCAGCGGTCGCTCCCGACCACTGCAGCCTCGACCTGCTGGGCTCCGGCGATCCTTCCGCCTCAGCCTTCCAAGTAGCCAGAATTACAGGCATGCACTACCATGCCCAACTGATTTTTTGATTTATTGTAGAGACGAGGTCTCGCTGCCCAGGCAGGTATCGAACCCGCGGACTCAGGCAATCCACTCACCTCAGCCTCCCAAAGGTGCAGGATTACAAGCTAAGCCACCGAGCCCGGCTATTTTGCCCAATTTTAAAGGGGCTGTTTGTTTGTTTTTTTTCCCCTTTGGTGTGTTTGAGTTCCTTGTAGATCCTAGATGTTAGACCTTCGTCAGATATACAGTTGGCAAATATTTTTTCCCATTCTGTGGGCTGTCTCCTTGCTCCCTTGATGGTTTCTTTTGCTTTGCAGAAGCTCATTAATTTGATGAGGTCCCCTTGTCTATCTTATTTCTTAAGGTATTGGCCTTTAGGGTTCTAAATAGGAATTGGTTCCCAGTTCCAATTTTCATAAGGATGTCTCTTGTGTTTTCTAAGATTCTTATAGTTTGAGGTTTTATGTTTAGGTCTTTGATCCATTTAGAGTTAATTTTTGGTTATGGTGATAGGTAGGGTTCCTGTTTCAATCTTCTGCATGTGGCCAGCCAGTTTTTGCAGCACTGTTTACGGAATAGGTTCTCCTCTTCCCAGTGGTTGTTGTTGGAGGCTTTGTCAAAGATGAGTTGGTTGAGGAATTGAGACTTTGCTTCCAAAATCTCTATCCCATTCTATTGGTCTATGTACCAAAACCAGGCTGTATTGATTACTGTAGTCTTATAGTAAAGTTTGAAGTCTGGTAGTGTGATAACTCCTGCTTTGTTTCTCTTCTTAAGGATTGTTTTGGCTATTCATGGTCATTTATATTTCCATATGAATTTCGGTATTGTTATTTCCAGGTCTGAGAAGAATGATGTTGGTAACTTAATGGGTATTGCGCTGAATCTGTAATTGCCTTTGGTAGGATGGACATCTTAACAATGTTGATTCTTCCTATCCATGAGTATGGAATATCTTTCCATTTGTTTGTGTCTTCTTGGATTTCTTTGAGTAGTGTTTTGTAATTCTCATTGTAAAGGTCTTTCACTTCTCTGGTTAGGAAGATGTCAAGTTATTTCATTTTTTTTGTGGCTATTGTGAATGGGATTGAGCTTTTTATTTGGGTCTCTGCCTGCTTGTTGTTGGTGTATAAGAATGCAGCTGTCTTTTGCACATTTATTTTGTACCATGAGACTTTGCCAAAGTCCTTTATCAGTACAAGCAGTTTTTTGACAGATTCTCTTGGATTTTCAAGGTATAGGATCATATCATCAGCAAAGAGGGATAATGTGACTTATTTCTTTTCCTATTTGGATACCCTGATTTCCTTCTCTTGTCTAATTGCCTGGACTAGGACTTCCAACACAATATTGAACAAGAGGGGTGAGAGTGGGCAGCCTTGTCTTGTTCCAGTTTTCAGGGGGAATGTTTCTGTCCATTTAGCAATGTTAGCTGTGGGTTTATCATAAATGGCACTTACTATTTTGGCACTTACTATGTTCCTTCTATACCTAGGTGTTTGAGGGTTTTTATCAAGAAGTGATGGTGGATGTTACCAAAAGCTTTTTCTGCATCTAATGAGATAATCATGTGGTTCTTGTTTTTATATTTGTTGATGTATTTAATTACATTTATGGTATTGTGAATATTGAACCAGCATGTATCCCGGGGATAAAGCCTATTTGGTCATGGTGGATGATTTTTGAGATGTGTTTTTTGGTTCCGATTTGCTAGAATCTTGTTGAGGATTTTTGCATCTGTGTTCATAAGGGATATTGTCCTGTAGTTCTCTTTCTTTGTTGCATCTTTACCCAGTTTGGGTATCAGTGTGAGGTTAGCTTCGTAAAATGATTTGGGGAGAATTCCATCTTTCTCAATTGCCTAGAATACTTTCAAATGATTGATATCAGCTCCTCCTTGTACATTTTGTAGAATTCTGCTGGAAAGTCATCTGTTCCAGGGCTTTTTTTTTTTTTGTAGGTAATTTTCGTATGACAGAGTCAATTTCCTGGGTTGTTATTTGTCTATTTAGTGTCTCAATGTCTTCTTGTTTCAACTTGGGTAAGTTTTGTGATGTCAGAAAGTCCTCCATTTCATCTAGATTATCAAGTTTGTTTCCATATAGGTGTACATAGTAATCTCTGATAATCTTTTGTATTTCTTCGGGGTCAGTTGTGATTTCATCTTTTGTATTTCTGATTGTGCTTATTTGGGTTTTTTCTCTCTTTTAATTTTAATCTTGTTAATTCTTTCAAAGAACCAGCTTTTTGTTTTATTGATGTTTTCTATGATATTTTTGTCTTCTATGCCCTGTATTTGGGTGCTTATTTTTGTGATTTGGATTCTTCTGCTAAAGTTGGGGTTTTGGTGGTCTTCTATTTCCATCTCCTTTCAATGATTTGTTAGGCTCTCCACATGTGATCTTTCCATTTTCTTGATGTGTTCTTGTAGAGATATAAATTCCCTCTTAGAACTGTTTCCATGGCATCCCAGAGGTTTTAGTAAGATGTTTCTTCATTTTCATTTGTTTCCAGGAATCTTTTAATTTCTTCTTTGATTTCTGTGTTGATCCAGTCGTTGTTCACCATGCTTTTTAGTGTCCATGTCTTTGTGGGCTTTGGGGAAATTTTGTTGGTGTTGATATTTACTTTTATTCCACTGTGATCTGAGAAGGTGCATGGCAAGATTTCAGCCTTATAAAATTTGTTTATGTTTGATTTATGGCTAATGATGTGGTTGATCTTGCAGTGTGTTCATGTGGTGATGAGTAGAATGTATATTCTGTGGTAGTTGAGTAGAGTGTTCTGTAGCTATCAACTAAGTCCATTTGTTCAAGAATCTCATTGAGGTTCTGGGCCTCTTTGCTAGTTTTTTGTCTTGATGATCTGTCTAGGGTTGTGAGTGGGGTATTAAATTCTCCAGCTATGACAGTGTTAGACTCAATCTCTTTTTTAAGTTTGCCTAGAAGCCGCTTTACAAACATTGGTGCTCCTATGTTAGGTGCATATATGTTTAGGATGGATATTTCTTGTTGATGGATTGAAACTTTTATCATTATATAGTGACCTTCATCCTTTTTTTTTTTTTTTTTTTTTTGTTAGCTTAAAGGGTATTTTCTTTTGTGCTCCATTCACCTGAAATTTTGTTTTACATCCTCTTACTTTGAGTCTGTGAGTGTCCTTTCTGGTGAGATGAGTTCCTTGGAGACAATATATTGTTGCCTCATGATATTTTATCCACTTTGCCATTCTATGTCTTTTCAGTGGTGCATTTAGTCCATTCACATTCAGGCGAATTATTGAAATGGGAGGGTTTAGCTTTGTCATAATGTTCATATAGAGGAGTTGTTGTACCTGTTTGTTGTCTTTCTTTTGTTTTTTTGTGTTGGTTCATGTATGTTTTCAATATTTTTCCTGTACTCTTGTGAAGAGCATCATTGTTCTTTTTCCCTTTTTTCTGTGTTTAATACTTTCTTAAGAGTTTCTTGTAGGGGTGGTCTGGAGGCAGCATAATTCTTAGGGATTGGATGTCTGGGAAAGATTTTAATTCTCCCTCACTGATGAAGCTTAGCTTGGCTGGGTAGGTTATTCTTGGTTGAAATTGTTTATCTTTGAGAACTTTGAATATTGAACTCCAAGCTCACCTATCCTGAAGTGTTTCTGTAGATAAATCTGCTGCTATTCTGATTGCTCTTCCCTGGTAGGTAGTCTGACCTTTTTCTCTTGCTGCTTTTAGGATTTTTTTCTTTTATACCTATTTTATTCAGGCAAATTATTATGTGTCTATGAGTTGGTCTTCTCATTTGTTGTCTTGCTGGGGTTCCTGAATCTCTTGTGTTTGAATTTTCACATCACTAATGAGGTGAGGGAAGTTTTCTTGAGTAGTTTCATGGAATGTTTATTCCAGGGTGTTTTCTGTGTCTCTTTCTGCCTCAGGAAGTCCAATTACTCTTAGGTTTGTTCTCTTGAAGTACTCAACCCTTGAATCTTTTGTTCTGTCTTTTTAAGCTTCTTTTCTATGTTTTTGACAGTTTGTTTTAGTTATATATTTTGGTCTTCAAGTTCTGAGATTCTGTCTTCTGCTTGGCTAATTCCGCTTTCCATGCTTATTAGTTTATTTATTTCAATCACAGTATTCTTTACTGCTTTTATCTCAGTTATCAACACCTTCCTATTTTCCTCTTGTCTCTCCTTAATTCTTTTTATTCTCTCTATTAATATTTTGATGTGTGGGTTTGTAGTATGTGACTAGTCATTCTGGGGGCTCTTCTTTGTTTGCATTCTGAAGTCTGTTTTCTCATTATCTGATCTCCCAGGGGTCTGTGTGAGACCTATATTCTTCTTTGGTTTTTCTTCATTTGTATAGATTTTCCTCCCCATTTTTTTCCTTTTTTTCCTCTGGCTTCTTTAAATCTGTTGTTCAAGGGTGGTGGGTTTACTTTTACTTCTGTTTGCTCAATCTCCTATTCTTCCTTGTGTGAATCCTCTGGCTTTGTTCAATTCTGAAGCTGAACTGTAGGTTGGGGGTTATACATTTTGCAGTATTGAGATTTATTTGTGGAGAGCGCTGTGATTCAAAATTTATCTGCAGATTCCAGTATCCACTGATAGGTGTATGGATACACTGGAACCCATTTCCCACAGCCTTGTAATCTGTTCAAGAAGTGGGAGTATTGGTTTGCTCCCTGAAAGTAAAATGATGTAAGAAAAAGGAAAGTAATGGAACAGGAAGTGGGGGAAGTGGAAGGTGGAAACAGAGAAAAGTAAGAGGGAAAAGAGACAAAGGTACCCATTAATAAATGAAAATAGACATGAAGACAGAGAAGAGTAAGAGGAAACAAAAACAAAAACAAACAATCAAACAAAAAAAAACAGCAATAACAACAAACAAACTAGGACATACAATCATACAAACACACAAGCTGACCAAACTCCTTATGATGTACTATTCCCTTACACAAACATGAGGTCTTAGAGCCAAAGTTGAAGACTGGGCAGAGCTGGGTGGGCGAGGTACTGCAGGTCTCTGCCTGGTCACAGGGCTCAGATGATCTCTGGTTCTACTGTGACTGGGCTCAGCTGGGGGAGGTAGAGTGTGAGACATCTGGATGCTGTAGGTCAGCATGTCACATGCGGCTTGGCCCTTTTTTCTTTCTTTGTTCTTAGGTCCCAAGTTGGAGGCTGCACAGAGCTGGGTGGAGCTCATGAGGCAATGCAGGTCTCTGCCTGGTCTTGGAGCTCCAGCTGTTCTCTGGTCCTACTGTGGCCAGGGATGAGTCAGGGGAGGCAGAGTGCAAGACTGCCAGGCATTGCTGGTCAGTGTAGCATGCAGGGTGGCTGGTGGTAGGGCGGTGCAGCTGAAAAGGGAGCCCAGAGCTCCACGGGGAGAGTGGAGGCATGGGGCGGGGCTGGCCACTGCAGCCAGGGAGGGAGCCCGGAGCTCCGTGGGTGGCAGCAGCTTGGAGCAGGGTGGGGTCTTCAGAGCTCCGAGGGGTGGGTGTCAAGGGCTTCTGCAGGCAGTGGCGGCTTGGAGCCAGGTAGGGCACTTCAGCCGGGGGAGGGCCCAGAGCTCAGAGGGGCAGGAGCCAAGGGCCTCTGCAGGCTGCAGCAGCTTTAGGCCGAATGGGGTGCTTCAGTCAGGGATAGAGCCCAGAGATCCGAGGGGCAGGTGCCTAGGGCTTCCACAGGTGGTGGGGGCTTGAGGCGGTGGCTTGAGGCAGGGCTGGATGCTTCAGTCAGGGAGGGGGCCCGAAGCTCTGAGGGTCAGGAGCCAAGGGCCTCCACAGGCAGTGGTGGCTTTGGACCAGGCAGGGCCCTTCAGTCAGGGATGGAGCCTGGAGCTCTGAAGGGCAGGCACCGAGGACCTCCATGGGGGCTAGAGGTTTGAGGTGGGGCTGGACACTTCAACCAAGGAGGGGGTCTGGAGCTCTGTGGGGCAGGAACCAAGGTCCTCTGTGGGCACAGTGGCTTGAGGTAGGACCTCAATGTGGTTTTAATTTGCATTTCTTGATGACTAGGGAGGCTGAGCACTTTTCATGTATCTGTTGGCTGCTTATATGTCTTCTTTTGAGAAGTGTCTATTCATATCTTTTGCCCACTTTGTAACAGGGCTGTTTGTTTTTTTCTTTTCAGCACATTTAAGTTCCTTATAGATCCTAGATATTAGGCCTTTGTCAGACATACAGTTGGCAAATATTTTTTACCCAGTATAAGGACAGTCTCCCCACTCCATCAATGGTTTCTTTGGCTTTGCAAAAGCTTGTCAGTTTGGTGAGGTTCCATTTGTCTACCTTATCTCTTATGGCATGACACTTGGGGTTTTGATTAGAAATTGGTTGCCAGTTCCAGTTTCCCTAAGGGTGTCGTCTCCTGCATTTTCTAAGGTTCTTATAGTTTGAGGTTTTATGTTTATGTCTTTGACCAATTAGAGTTGATTTTTGTACATGGTGATAGGTAGGGGTCTTGTTTTTTAATCATCTGGATGTGGTCAGTTGGTTTTCCCAACACCATTTAGTGAACATGTTCTCCTCTTCCCAGTGGTTCATGGTGGAGGCTTTAACGAAGATGAGTTGGTTGAGAAATTGATGTTTTGCTTTTGGAATCTCTATCCTGTTCCATTGGTCTATATACCTGTTCTTATAACAATAGTGGGCTGTTTTGATTATTGTAATTTTAATAATAAAGCTTAAAGTCTGGGAGCATGATGTCTCCCACTTTGTTTTCATTTTGATGAGGATTGTTTTGACTATTAATGGTCATTTATGTTTCTACATGAACTCCTGTATTGTCTGAGAAGAATGCAGCTGATAATTTAATGGGCAGTGCATTAAATCTGTAGATTGCCTTGGGGAGGATGGACATGTTAACAATGTTGATTTTTCCTGTCCATAAATATGGAATATTTTTCCATTCATTTCTATTATCTTTGATTTCTCTGAGCAGTGTTTTGTAGTTTTGTTGTAAAAGTCCTTCACATTTCTGATTAGGAAAATGCCGAGGTATTTCTTTCAGTTTTTGTTTGTTTGTTTGTTTTTGTTTTTGTTTTTTTGCTATTGCGAATGGGGTTGTGCTTTTTTATTTGGGTTTCTGTTTGTTTATTGTAGGGTATGGGAATGCAACTGACTTTTGTATGTTTATTTTATACCTGAGACTTTACCAAAGTCTTTTATCATCCAAGGTTTTTGATAGATTTTCTTTGGTTTTCAAGGTATAGAATCATGCCATCTACAAAGAGGGATAGCTTAACTTCCCTTTTTCTTATTTGGATAACTCTGATTCTCATCTCTTGTCTGATTACCCTAGCTAGGGCTTCTAAAACTGTTGAAAAGAGGGTGAGAGTGGGCATCCTTGTCTTGTGCCAGTTTTCAGGGGAAATGGTTCCAATTTCTGTCTGTTTAGTATTATGCTGGCTGTGGGTTTCTCATAAATGGCTCTTACTGTAAATCAATTTTCACATTGGTTGGTAATTTGCCTGAAACACAACCAGTAGAAGGAAGTTTTTATATAACTTTTTACCTAGTTGTGTTGAGAAATATTTCCTTATTAAATACTTTGCAAAAGAATGATTTGTTTTTCTATGTATTAAGCAAGAAATCATTCTTGATTTCAAATTAGTTCATTTTATATTCATTTCCCCAGTTCTGCCTATCATATTTGTTATAGAGTCTTTTTTTCTCATTGCTTTTAAAATCAGAAAGCATTTAATTAAATTGGTCTCACTGATTTATTTTGAGGTATGTTCCATCTATGCCTAGATGTTCAAGAGTTTTTATCAAGAAGAGGTGCCGGATTTCAACAAAAGCTTTTTCTGTATCTAATAATCATCTGGATTTTGTCTTTACCTCTATTGATGTATTTAATTACATGTATGGTCTTAAAGATGTTGAAACAGTCCTGCATCCCAGGGATGAAGCTTACCTGGTCATGGTGGATGATTTTTGAGATGTGTTGTTGAATCTGGCTTGCTAGAATCTTGTTGAGATTTTTAGCTTTGATGTTCATCAGGAATATTGGCCTGTAGTTCTTTTTCTTTATTGAATCTTTACCTGTTTAGGGTATTAATGTGATGTTAGCTTCATAAAATAACTTGGGGAGAGATCTATCTTTCTCAATTGCCTGGAATACTTTCATTAGGATTGGTATCAGTGCCTCCTTGTATGCTTTGTACAATTCTGCTGGAAAGCCATCTGGTTCAAAGCTTTTTTTTCAGGTAGTTTTCTTATGACATAGTAGATTTCCTGGGTTGTTATTGGTCTATTTAAGGTCTTGATTTCCTCTTGTTTCAACCTGGGGAGGTTGTGTGATATAAAAAATCCTCCATTTCATTTAGATTTTCGAGTTTGCTTCCATACAGGTATACACAGTAATCTCTGATAATCTTGTATTTCTTCAGGGTCAGTTGTGACTTCATCTTTCACATTTCTTATTGTGTTTGTTTGGGGCTTTTTTCTTTTTCTTGATCAGTATAGCAGGGGTCCATTAATCTTATTTATCCTTTAAAAAAAAACAGCTTTTGGTTTCTTTTTTTATTATTATTATATTTTTGTCTTCTATGTCCTGAATTTGGGTTTTTATTTTGGTGATCTGGATTCTTCTGCTGTAGTTAGGGTTCTGGTGGTCTTGCTTTTCCAGCTTCCTTAGGTGATTTGTTAGGCTGTTAACTTGTGGTCTTTCCATATTCTTTATGTGTGTTTGTAGAGATATGAATTCCCCTCTTAGGACTGCTTTCATGGTACCCCAGAGACTTTGGTAAGATGTTTCTTAATTTTCATTTGTTTCAAGATATGTTTTAATCTCTGTTTTTATTTCTGTGTTGACCCATGAGTTGTTTAGTATCATGCTGTTTAGTGTCCATGTCTTTGTGGGTTTGGGGAAAACTTTGTTGGTGTTGATATTTATTTTTATCCCACTGTGTTCTGAGAAGGTATGTGGCAGAATTTCAATCTTATGGAATTTGTTTATGCTTGATTTATGACTGAGGATGTGGTCGATCTTAGCGTACATTCCATGTGGTGATAAGCAGAATCTATATTCCATGGTTCTTGGGTGGAACGTTCTGTATCATTTGGTCAAGCACCACATTGAGGTTCTGGATATCCTTGCTGACTTGTTGTCTTGATGATCTGTATAAGGTTGTTAGTGGGATGTTTAAGTTCCCAGCTATAATAGTGTTAAATAATAGTGTTAATAATAGTGTTAGAGTCAGTCTCTTTTTTTAGTTTACCTAGGAGCTGCTTTGTGAAAGTTGATGCTCGTATGTTGGGTGCATATATGTTTAGGATGGATATTTCTTGTTGATGGATTAACTTTTTATCATTATGTAGTGACCTGTATCTTTTTAAAATTTTGATAGCTTTAGGGTATTTTGTCTGATATGATCATGACCCCTGCTTTCTTTTGTGTTCTCTTCACCTGAAATTTTGTTTCCCATTCTCTTACTGTGAGTCTGTGAGTGTCCGTTTTGGTGAGATGAGTCTCTCAGAAAATATATTGTAGCCTCATGATGTTTTATCCAATTTGCCATTCTATAGACATAGAATGCTAAATTCAGTGCTGCATTTAGTCCATTCACATTCAGGGTAATTATTGAAATGTGAGCTTTTATCCCTGTCATGAGGTTTTATAGAGTTTTTTGTCATTGCTGCTATTTGTTTGTTGGCTTTCTTTTGATTTGGGGGTTTTCATTCATTTTCCTGCATTTTTGTGAAGGGCATTGTCATTCTTTTTTTCCTTTTTTCTGTATTTAATACTTTCTTAAGTGTTTCATGTAGAGCTGGTCTGGAAGTAGCATAAACTCTTAGAGATTGAATATCTGTGAAGAATTTTAATTCTCCATCACAAAACTTAATTGATGGACCACTAGCTAACTGACCAAGACAAAGAGAGAAAACCCAAATAAGCAGTCAGAAGTGCAAAAGATCAAGTTACAACTGCCCCCGAAGACATTCAAAAGGTAAGATAATCAGAGACTACTATGTACACTTATATGGAAACAAACTTGAAAATCTAAAGGAAATGGAGGACTTTCTTACATCACACAAAATCCCCAGGTTGAAACAAGAAGAAATCGAGACCCCAACTAGACCAATAACAATCCAGGAAATTGACTATGTTATAAGAAAAATACCTACCCCCCAAAAAAAGCCCTGGATCAGATGGCTTTCCAGCAGATTTCTATAAAACATACAAGGAGGAACTGACACCAATCCTGTTGAAAGTATTCCAGGCAATTGAGAAAGGTGGAACTCTTCCCAAGGCATTTTATGAAGCTAATATCACATTGATACCCCAAACAGGTAAAGATCTAACAAAGAAAGAGAATTACAAGCCAATTCTCAACAAGATCGTAGCAAACTGGATCCAACAGCACATCTCAAAAATCATCCACCATGATCAAGTAGACTTCATCCCTAGGATGCAGGACTGGTTCAACATCCACAAGACCATACACGTAATTAAATATATCAACAGATGTAAAAACAAAAACCACATGATTATATCATTAGATATGGAAAACGCTTTTGATAAAATCCAGCATCCCTTCTTGATTAAAAAAAAACCCTTGAATATCTTATCATAGATGGAACATATATCAAAATAGTAAAACTCATCTACAAGAAACCCACAGCCAGCATACTGCTAAACATACAGAAAATGGAACCATTTCCCCTGAAAACCAGAACAAGACAAGGATGCCCACTATCACCCCTCCTTTTCAACATAGTTTTAGAAGTCCTAGCTAGAGTTATCAGACAAGAAAAGGAAATTAGGGGTATCCAAATAGGAAAAGAGGAAGTTAAGTCATTCCTCTTTGCAGATGACATGATTCTATACCTCGAAAACCACAGAGAATTTGTCAAAAACCTCCTTGCGCTGATAAAGAACTGTGGCAAAGTCTCAAGGTATAAAATAAATGTGCAAAAGTCAGCTACATCCCTATACACCGACAATAAACAAACATAAACCCAAATAAAAATCATAACCCCATTCACAATGGCTACCCAAAAATGAAATACCTTGGCATTTTCCTAACCAGAGTCTTGAAAGGCCTTTTCAATGAAAACTAAAAAACACTGCTCAAAGAAATCAAAGATGACACAAACAAATAGAATAATATTCCATGCTCATAGATAAGAAGGATCAACACTGTTAAGATGTTCATCCTACCCAAGACATCTACAGATTTAATGCAATACCCATTAAATTACCAGCAGCATTCTTCTCAGACCTGGAAACAACAATACAGGAATTCATATGGAAACATAAATGACAAAACAATCCTCAGGGGAAAAAAAGCAGGAAGCACCACATTCCCAGACTTTAAGTTTTATTATAAAGCTACAATAGTCAAAACAGCTGGTATTATTGTCTATATGCATATAGACCACTGGTATTGTTAAGAACAGGCATACAGACCAATCAAACAGGATAGAGGTTCCAGAAGCAAAACATCAATTTCTCAGCCAACACATATTCACCAAAACCTCCACCATCAACCATTGGGGAGAAGAGAACCTTTTCAGTAAATGGTGCTGGAAAAACTGGATGACCACATGCAGACTATTAAAACAAGACCTCTACCTATCACCATATACAAAAATCAACTTTAAATGGATCAAAGACATAAATATCTTCATAAGATTCTTAAAAAATGCAGAAGACACCCTTATGGAAATTGGAACAGGCAACCACTTCCCGATCAAAACCTCAAGTACCCATGCCATAAGAGATATGATAGATAAGAGGGACCTCATCAAACTGACAAGCTTCTGTGAAACCAAAGAAACCATCAGGAGAGCAGGGAGATAGTCCACAGACTGGCAAAAAAATATTTGTCAACTGTATGTCTGACAAAGTCCTAACATCTAGGATCTACAAGGAATTCAAACATTCCAAAAAGAAAAAAACAGTCCATTACAAAGAGGGCAAAAGATATGAATAGACACTTCTCAAGAGAAGACATATGAGCAGTCAACAGATACATGAAAAAATGCTCAGCCTCCCTAGTCATCAAAGAAATGCAAATTAAAACCACACTGAGATACCACCTAACTCCAGTCAGGATGGCCATCATCAATAATTTAAAAAACAACAGATGCTGGAGAAGATGTGGCAAAAAAGGAACCCTTCTACCCTGTTGGTGGGGCTGTAAAACTAATACAACCTCTGTGGAAAACAGTTTGTGGATTCCTAAAAGATCTAAAATTGAACTTCGATATAACTCTGCAATCCCCCTACTGTGAATATACCCAAGGAAAATCAAATCACTCTATGAAAAAGATGCCTGCACACATATGTTTATTGCAGCATTATTCACTATAGCAAAATAAATGGAACCAACTGTGCTGCCCATCAAAAGAGGACTGGATTTAAAAATGTGGTACATATACACAGTGGAATGTTATGCAGCCATAAAGAAGGACAAAATTATGAACTTCACAGCAACCTGGGTGGAATTAGAATCTATAATACTGAGTGACCTATCACAGATACAAAGAACTGAGTATCACATATTCTCACTTATAAGTGGATCTTGATTGATTATCATAATACTATAAGAAAAGGATTGGCAGTAATGGGAAACTGCCAGGGGAGGGCAGGGGCAGGATTGCAATAGTGGGAATCTGCCAGGGGAAAGAGGGGTACACCTCATCAACAAATGTACATGCATAATGAATATTTGTATACCTATCCCTGAATTGTACCCCACATCTTTAAAATAAAAAATAAAAATAAATTCTCCATAACTGATGAAACTTAGCTTAGCTGGGTAAGTAATTCTTGGTTGAAATTGTTTATGTTTGAGAACTTTGAAGATTGGGATCCAAGCTCTCCTAGCCTGAAGTGTTTCTGTAGATAAATTTGCTGCTATTCTAATTGGACTTCCCCAGTAGTTAGTTTGACTTTTCTCTCTTTCTGCCCTTAGGATTTTTTCTTTTATACCTACTCTGTGTATGTGAATTACTATGTGTCTGGGAGTTGGTCTTCTCATTTGTTGTCTTGCATGGGTTCTCTGAATCTCTTGTGTTTGAATGGTTACATAATTGATGAGATGAGGGCAGTTTTCTTGGATAATTTCATGGAAAGTTTGTTCCAGGGTGGACTCTGTTTCTTTCTCTGCCTCAGGGATTCCAATTAACCTTAGGTTTGGCCTCTTGAAATAATTGCTCATCTCTTGGAGATTTTGTTCTGTCTTTTTAAGCTTCTTATGTTTTAATAGTTTGTGTTAGTTCCATATTTTGGTCCTCAAACTCTGAAATTCTTTCTTCTGCTTGGTTAATTCTGTTTTCCTTACTTATTAGTTTGTTGTTTATTGCATTCACTGTATTCTTTATTGCTGTTATCTCAGTTATCAACTCCTTCATTCTCCCCTCTTGTTTCTCATCATTAACAAAATTCTCCTCTGACCCTACTTTACCCTCTGTCACAGTGTCATTTCTCCTCTTTCCTTTTTGGCAAAACTCCTCAGAATAGTTGTTTGCATTTGCTGCTTTGAATTTTTTTTTCTCCCATTCTTTTCTAAAACAATTCAGGTTGGTGCCAGAACTATTTCTCCAGATCTGCTCTTGTTATTTTCCTATCATCCAGAAATGTTAAGTTACCTTTCAGTAAGTCCAATGGAGGAAGAAAGCCTGGGTTGTTTCCTGCTTTCTGGAACTATGCTAAAGCCCTCAGTTTCTCCACTAACCTGACTTCACTGTTCCTGTTTCTTTTATAAAATGCACAGTTCCAGTCTGTGGGCTTTCTCCCTGCTCTCTTGATGGTTTCTTTGGCTTTGAAGAAGCTTCTCAGTTTGATGAGGTCCCACTTGTCTATCTTATCTCTTATGACA
The DNA here is from genome assembly GCA_027257055.1 of Cephalopachus bancanus. Classification (NCBI taxonomy): domain Eukaryota; kingdom Metazoa; phylum Chordata; class Mammalia; order Primates; family Tarsiidae; genus Cephalopachus; species Cephalopachus bancanus. The sequence continues at coordinate 11,536,456 of JAPVLO010000093.1, forward strand.
TGGGTACTTTGTGTTATGATCATGAATTGGTTGCCTGTTCCAATTTCCATAAGGGTGTCTCCTGCATTTACTAAGGTTCTTTTAGTTTGAGGTTTTATGTCTAAATCTCTGATCCATTTAGAGTTGATTTTGTGTATGGGGATAGGTAGGGGTCCTGTGCCAGAGACCAGCTCCAGCCAGGTTCAGGGTACCCCAAAGGTGTAGACAGCATCAGCGATTGGGGGGAAGAAGAGAGAAAGAGAGAGAGAAAGAAAGAGACTGGACTCCGGTCTAGTGCAGAAGCAATGTGAGTTATTGGGAATTACAACGTGTCTTTTATACACAAAGTCAGATGTGGGAGGGGCATCCCCCACCCACCAGAAACCTTAATCCATGAAAATTGCCTTTAAACCCTTTTCATATGATAATCTTAAAATCCCATAACAAAGGATAACCTAATCCGTGACTGACATATTCTATAAACCTTTTGCATCCTAAGCTTATTGATTCATGCCAAGTTGAACAATTCTGTAGAAGCTTACGTATTTACTTTACAAATGAAAGTGGCCCATCCCAGAATGTTTGGAATGTGGACCAGTTCACAGTGGGCTACCTGCAAGTAATCCAGCTGCATTCTTTCAATAGAATGGCTGTCTTCTAAAACTATATTCTACACAATTTACACCTTATTCAACTTCAGTGAATCCTGAGATCACAACCCAGAAGCCTGTGACCAATACTAAGGCTCTTAGATGTGACCCAAGTTTGAATTGCAAGTTGTGTGAAAGCCGAAACTGCAGTTTGTGGAAGAATGGGAGCAATGAGCTTCTAAAGTGAACTTGTGTTCGTCTTGGTCTCAGAGTTTTTATGTTTGAGCTTATAGGACCTTAATCTGGTTAGTGCTGAGTAGAAAGGGGGAGGAAATGGGGTCAATAGCTCCCGAACGCATCCTAGTGGTCTCGGGGTCAGCGGCCCTTCCTGATCCCTAATGCTCAGTGGGACTCCGTGGCCGGCTCCCAACATCTCCCCCTTTTTTATTTTTAGCATGAAACCATGAAACTCTGTATTGCTCTTCTTTAACACTCTGAAGATGATTGGGAGTAAACACAGCAACAAAAGAATCACTGCTCCACAAATTCCCACATTGATGAGTATGGACATTAATGATTTTTGGTTAGCAAATGATGCCTGAATTTCTTGATGTAATTTAGTAAGGTCTATACTCAGGTCTGAATGGTTCCAAATTCCAAGTTATTTTGTCCCAAGTATGGACAGATTTAAACTCAGAGTGACATTAGAGAGCCAATTTCTTTTTTAAGGTCACAAGTTCTTGCCCTACTGCTAAAACTCCTTCCTCCAAAGCACTAAACTTACTTTCCAACTTCTGGTCTATGATTTCCTGAATAGCTATGGCAATAGAAACGTTTTTAGACAGCCGATCAGCAAACGTAGTTGTATGAACTTCCCTAGATAATGCTACAGCTCAAAAGTAGCTATTAAAGCTGTAACTCCTAAAATTAAAAGTAGCCAAAAATCTTTTCTGTCTTTCTAAAAGAGCATTAGCCTCATACAATATCTGTAAACCATATGCATCATACCAACAAGATGACAATTATACAAGAATCATCAAATAAGATGGCTGCTCAAGAATAACAAAACCTTCGTAAAAGGCATTAGTTAAACAATTAGTTAAAAATACACCCAGTACAAGACACCTTATAAACATTGCATAGAGCCATTAAAACCCCAGTCACTAATATATAGCCTTTCACCAGGTACAGTGTAGTCCACCTTAGAGTTATAAGCACAGTCTTTCCATTTCAGTAAGCCAGTATCTCGCTGGATGAGTGACCAGTCTTTTTCTGTATCATTGAAGGGGCAAGCAGGTACGCTGAGAGGTGGTGTCCATTAAACACAATTGAACAGTTAAGGTCACAGCTGTGATTGAGCAAAGACATACTAGGATACAGGCCAACACCCACTTCCTGCATCTCTGCAGTACAAATGGTGAAAGAGTTGCAGATCACCTTGTTCTAGGTTTGGCATCAGATACAGTCACACTTAAAGCAGTATTGGTCCCTCAGCTGCTTCCAGCACTCCTTACTGGTCATCAGCATATCCAGGTAGTAGATGGTGATCTCTTCTCCCACCTCGATGTCTCAGACTACACGCAGTAAGTTTATCTTATGTTTTTGGTCCTGCATTCTTTTCTCCTCCCAGTTGTTAAAGACTTTAAAGGCTGTGTCCAATAGTTATAGTTGAGGGGTTTGTGGGCCCTTTTCTAATTTTTGGAGTTTGCACCGGTGCTGACTGAGAGATAAAATACATCCAAAAGAACTTGTCCTTCTAGTCTAGTCTGCTTATTAACACCTATTTTGTAGTTAGCTAGCAGGATTCACTTATATGATTCCTTTACTTCCATCTGGGAAAGTTGAACTTGAGAGAAATTTATCATAAGAAGACAACAAAGAAGAATTTTTAACATCCTTTTGTCTGAGCCACCCACTTGAGAAGGGGGTGGTGAGAAGTCTGGAGGTTGGGGTTAGGTGCTGTGGCCTTTGGCACCCATCCCTTCTCCAAAGGTAAAAGAGAAAGACTGGAGGCTGGGGTCAGGAGCCATGGTCTTTGGCACCTGCCCCTTCTCCGAAGGTAAAAGAGAAAGACTGAAAGTCAGAGCTAGGTGCCACGGCTGTAGAAGCCTGCCCTTTCTTCCCAGATAAAGGCAAAGGGACTCACAGAACAGATTACAAGAAACAAGAGTAGTAGGAAAGGCAGGAATTGGAGTTGTAGGAGGAATAGCAGAGGACAAAGGAAGTGAAAACCCTTATTTTGTTTACATTTTTCTCCAGTCTATTCCTTTGATTCAACAGGATTCATGCCACCCATCTCAGTCTTTGAGTTAGTGGGGCATTTCAAATGAGTCGATCAGGAATCCAAACAGGAGTTGATGCATCCTGTGGAAATATGCAAGCATATTCTCTCCCACTGGTTAGTAATATATCAGGCCCTCTCCATTGACCTGTGAGAAGATCCTTCCATTTTTACCATAGGTTTAACATTTCCTTCTGGGTTCCAGTGTCTAACCATAGCTGAATTGCCTGAAGAATCCAAATTTAGGTGGTTTATAACAAATAAAGCATGACTTAAAACATGATGAGGAGAACTATACCTAAACTCCCCTCTTGTAATTTATGTATTTGATTTTTTAAAGTTTGATGGGCTCTTTCACCTATGGCTTGACTCTGTGGGTTATAAGGAATTCCTGTAGAATGAAAAATATTAAATTGAGAACAAAACTGTTGAAAAGATTTTGATGTATGCAGGACCATTGTCAGTCTTAAGTTGTTTTGGCATACCTAATTGTGACAAACAAAAAAAAATGTTGCACCACGTTCTTGTAAGCTTCTCCAGTTCTTGCTGAGGATAAAATAACATGAGAAAATGTATCCACAGTAACATGCACAAAAGACAATTTCCCAAATGTAGGTACATGAGTTACATCCATTTGCCATAATACATTAGGTTTTAATCCTCGTGGATTAACTCCAGCTGGAACATTAACAAAAGTAGGACATGCTGGACAATTCTTGACAATCTGCCTTGCTGCTTCCCTAGGTATCTGAAATTCATAACGTAAAGCAGGAGCATTTTGATGGTGAATATTATGAGATAGTTGAGCTTGAGTGACTGCCTCTGTCTCCAAAGTTGCATAGATGGCAGGTTTTGTTAAATTATCAGTCAATTGATTACCCTCATGTAGAGGTCCCGGAAGGCCGGAATGAGATCTGACATAGCCAATGAAAAATTGCTCTTTTCTAACATGAATCAATTGTTGCAGTTGTATAAGCAATTCCAAAATTGTGGTTTTACTAACAGGAATAGTTGCTGTCTCAACATGAGGAAACAGCCCTTGAACATAATGAGAATCAGTATACAAGTTAAATCTCTTGTCTTTTAGAGCTGTAAGGCATATAAGACAGCTCTTAATTCTGTGTTTTGTGCTGAAGTCTCTGAAGTACTTAAAACATCAGGTTTGTCATTAATTACTGCCACTGCTTTACCGTTAGAAGAGCCATCAGTAAAAACCAATACTGCTCCCTCGAGGGGGACTAAGGAACGTGCACAAGGAATAATTATAGGATTACATTTCACAAACTGCAACAATGGATTTCTAGGCAAATGAAACAAAATTTGTCCTCTAAAATCAATCAAAGCCACTTGCCAATCATCATTAGTTTGCAACAATGTTTGAAACTTAGTTTTGTCATATGGGATGATGATATTATCCACATCTTTTCCAAACAATTCCATGCTTCTCTGTCTTCCTTTGATTATTGGCAAAGCTACTAAGTATGGATAAGATGCTGAAACTGTAGAGGAAACCAGTAAATGTAACCATTCCATAGGTCCTTCCTGACACAAGCACCCTGTTGGGGTATGAGAAGTAGCCAACACAATTAATTCCCGTGGTATATCATAACTTACCCTTTTCACCCTTTGGGATTCAATGGCCTTTTCCACGAGAGTTAAGGCCTCTTTTGCCTCAGGTGTTAAGACTCTTTTAGAAGTGGGAGAGGGATCCCCCTGCAGTATATCAAAAAGAGGCTTTAAATCTGCAGTAGTGACATGTAAATAAGGTCTCAGCCAATTAATATCTCCTAATAGTTTCTGAAAATCATTTAAGGTAACCAAATGATTCTTCCTTAATTGTAGAGGTTGATGACTCACAGTTTGAGTGTTTAACACTCAGTCAAGATAAGTAAAGGGCGGGTTGGTTTGAATTTTTTCAGGAGAAATTTTTCAAACCACAATTAGCCAATAATGTTACTGTTTCATTCAAAACGTTATGCAAGTGAACACGATCTGCATGAGCCAATAAAAAATATCATCCATGTAATGAATTAAGTAAAAATTAGGATATTGGTTTCTTATATCCTGCAAGGCTACATCTACAAACCTCTGGCACAAGGTAGGGCTGTTTTTCATATCTTGTGGCAGGACCTTCCATTGATATCTCTGGAACGGCTGCTTTAAGTTATGAGAAGGTAAACTAAATGCAAATCTTTTATAGTCTTAAGAATTTAAAGGTATAGAAAAAAAGCAATACTGGAGATCAGTAACTATGATATTATAATCAGCAGGGATAGCAACCAGAGATGGCAGCCCGGGCTGCAATGCACCCATAGCCTCCATGGTGGCATTAATGGCTTTTAGATCCTGTAAAAGTCTCCATTTTCCAGATTTCTTTTTTATAACAAATATAGGAGTATTCCAAGGACTGGTAGAAGGTTCTATATGGCCAGCCTCCAACTGCTGTTGAATTAATTCTCTTGGTGCCTTAAGTTTCTCTGAGGGCATGGGCCATTGTTCCACCCAAACTGGTTTATCATCTTTCCAGGTAATGGGGTCAGCAGCCTCAGGAACAATGGCCCCTAGGACAAATTTGAAAAGCCAATACCAGTCTGGTCTTTCCTCTCTGTAACCTGAACAGGTCCTTTTATGCCCTGTCTGTTCCTTCCAAATCCCTTTAAGGGATCGCATCATATTTGTAGCGTTTGCGCTGACACCTTGTCATCTAGACTATACAGAAGCATGCCCATTTGAGCAAGAATATCGCATCCCCAAAGTGTAATGGGGATGGAAGGAATGATGTAGGGACAAAATGTTCCCGAAGATTCATTATCCATCCAATTTAAGATTTGAGAACTTTTGGCTACAGAGGGCGCTCAACCAACACCAATGAGTCCTGATGGGGCTGCTTGTGTTGGCCAGGAAGATGGTCAGTCTTTCCCAGCAATACAAGAAACATCAGCCCCTGTATCTAGCAGACCTTTCATTTTAACTCCCTGAATAGGTCTGGAGTTAGTAATTTCCTGAACCCAGAAAGTGAAATTGCTTGAGCCAAATCCAGAGTCACCCCTGGGCTTATCAGTTAGAGACTTGCCCATTCTGTGATAGGGTAAGAGTAGTAACTGAGCTATTCTTTGACCTTCATAAAATCATACAGTTTTGCTAGGGGGAGCAACAAGTACCTGGATTTCCCCTGTGTAGTCAGAGTCCACCACTCCAGGAATCACACAAACTCCTTGTAAAGACAAGGAACTTCTTCCTAATATTATACCCACTATTCCATCTGGGAGAGGGCCCTTCACTCCCATTGGAATTGGGGTAACTGTGACATCTGGAGTTAATATTGTTGTGGTGGAGGAACGGAGGTCCAGTCCTGTGCTCCCTGGGGTGGCTCTGATGAGTTCTGAGATGGGACAAAGGGAACAAACGGGTTCATGCTGGAAGCTGCCCCTATTGTTACTTGGGGCCAGGGCCGGCCCCTCTGCCCGTTTCCCGGAATCAGCATCGTAGATTGTCGTTTAGTTAACAGAGCGCCATTTTTTTGAAATTTGAATTTGCAATCCCTAGGCCAATGAAATCCTTTCTGACACCTGGGACACAGAGACTTTGGTTGAGAGCTCTCATTAGGCTGTTGCATCAGAGCTTCCTGAAACCCTTGTTTAGCTGGGCAGTTCCTACTAATATGGCCAGGCTGCCCACAGTTATAACAAGTTAAAACCGAGCTGTTTCTTGATCTATTGTTACCATTTTCCATTCCCTGCACAAATTGTGCATAAGTTTCTCCCTTCAAGGCAGCAGCTATTGCCATAGCCTGCATAACAGCAGGGTTAATATCAGCGTACAGCCTGATATAATCAGTTAATTGTCCTGTTCTTCTAATCGATCTAATCAAAGCTTGGCAAGTACTGTTAGCATTCTCGAAAGCCAACTGTTTAATAAGGATATTTGCTGCTTCTGCATTAGAGATTACTCTATTTACTGCTATTGTAAGTCTAGAGAGAAACTCCTCATAAGTTTCATCTGTTTTCTGCTTAAGATCAGATAGTGAGGTAGTCTGAGTAGAATTAATAGGTAACTTCTTCCAAGCCTCACTTGCACAAGAATTTACCTGGAGTAAAACTTCCTTGGGTAAGATTAGTTGACTGTCAACTGACTCATATAATCCTTTTCCTAACAACATATTGCTAGAAATATGAAGCTGATTTGGATCCCTGTGCTGGTTAACAGCCCTCTGGATCCTTACCTGATCTTCAAATTCAATTTTCCATAGTAAATAGGCTCCTCCTGACAAACAGCTTTTAGCAAGTTGTCACCAATCTTCTGGTGTCATCCACCGAGTGGCAAATTGTTCCATAATAGTAATAGTATAAGGAGACATAGGACCATACTGAGTACAAGCCTCTTTAAGTTCCTTAATCAATTTATATGGTAGCGGCTCCCAGTGAGGTGCCTCATTTACTGTGCCTTCTTCCATATAAATTACTGGAAAGCAAGAAGACAAGGTAAAATCTCCTTTTCTCAGCCTTTTTCTGTCTCCCTGCATACCAACATTAGCCAGAGACACATACCCAGGTGTGAATTTTGGTGTTTTCACCTTATTTCTAGTAAAGGGTATGGGAGGAGATGCCTTGGCAACATTAGCAAGATTTTTTCACTTATTATACCCAATCACTTCCTCCTCCAACTCCATTTCCTCCTTGGGGAAAAATTCATCATCTAAAGGAGGCGCCAAGGTTATGGCCAGCAGGGGAGTGTCTTTATTTTTGACCAGAATTTTAGAGAAATCGTGCTGTGGATTTAAAGTATCTCGAATAATATTCCATAAAGCTAAGGCATACAAAATGCAAAAGTCAAGTCAATGGGTTCCTCTATCGGACAATATGTTCAAAATACTAGTAGACATGTTCCTTTCTTTAGATTCACTCTGGCCCATGATTCTATCATGGCCCTTAAACTGCTCACCCTTCCTTGCTCTGCCTGTCTCTACAGAAGGGTCTGTGACACCCTGGGTGAGGTCCTATCCATCCCGAAAAAGATAAAGAAAGCTTACCTTGAGGTCCCACATTCAGGCGCCACTTGCTGGAGACCAGCTCCAGCTAGGTTCAGGGTACCACAAAGGTGGAGATGACGTCAGCAATTGGGGGGAAGAAGAGAGAAAGAGAGAGTGAAAGAAAGAGACTGGACTCCGGTCTAGTGCAGAAGCGATGTGAGTTATTGGGAATTACAACGGGTCTTTTATACACAAAGTCAGATGTGGGAGGGGCATCCCCCACCCACCAGAAACCTTAATCCATGAAAACTTAATCAATGATTGCCTTTAAACCCTTTTCATATGATAATCTTAAAATCCCATAACAAAGGATAACCTAATCTGTGACTGACATATTCTATAAACCTTTTTCATCCTAAAATGATTGATTTATGCCAAGTTAAACAATTCTATAGAAGCTTAAGTATTTACTTTACAAACAAAAGTAGCCCATCCCAGAATGTTTGGAATGTGGCCCAGTTCAAAGCTCACAGTGGGCTACCTGCAAGTAACCCAGCTGCATTCTTTCAGCAAAATGGCTGTCTTCTAAAACTATATTCTACAATTTACACCTTCAATAAATCCTAAGATCATGACCCAGAAGCCTGTGACCAATACTAAGGCTCTTAGATGTGACCCAAGTTTGAATTATAAGTTGTGTGAAAGCCAAAGCTGCAGTGTGTGGAAGAATGGGAGCAATGAGCTTCTAAAGTTAGCTTGTGTTCATCCCGGTCTCAGAGTTTTTATGTTTTGAGCTCACAGGAGCTTAATCTGGTTAGTGCTGAGTAGAAAGGGGGAGGAAATGGGGTCAAATAGCTCCCAAATGCATCCTAGTGGTCTCGGGGTCAACGGCCCTTCCTGATCCCTAACGCTCAGTGGGCCTCCATGGCTGGCTCACAACAGTCCTGTTTCAGTCTTCTGCATGTGGTCAGTCAGTTTTCCCAGCACAATTTACTGAATAGGTTCTCCTCTCCCTGGTGGTTGATGGTGGAGGTTTTGTCGAAGATGAGTTGGTTGAGAAATTTAGGTTTTGCTTCTGGAATCTCAGTTCTATTCCATTGATCTATATGCCTGTTCTTGTACCAATACCAGGCTGTTTTGATTATTGTAGCTTTATAATAAAGTTTAAAGTCTGGGAATGTGATACTCCCTGCTTTGATTGTTTTTTGTTTTGCTGAGGAATTTTTTGGCTATTTGTGGTCATTTATGTTTCCATATGAATTCCTGTATTGTTGTTTCTAGGTCTGAGAAGAATGTTGCTGATAATTTGATAGGTATTGTGTTAAATCTGTAGATTGCCTTAGGTAGAATGGGCATCTTAACAACGTTGATTCTTCCAATCCATGAGCATGGAATATTTTTCCTCTTGTTTGTGTCATCTTTGATTTCTTTGAGCAATGTTTTGTAATTTTTATTGTAAAGGTCTTTCATGTCTCTGGTTAGGAAGATGTCAAGGTATTTCATTGTGTGTGTGTGTGTGTGTGTGTGTGTGTGTGTGTGTGTGTGTGTGTGTGTGTGTCTATTGTGAATGGGATTATGCTTTTTATTTTTATTCTGTTTTTTTATTATTGGTGTGTAAATATGTGATTGTCTTTTGCACATTTATTTTACTACCCTGAGACTTTGCCAAAGTACTTTATCAGTGCAAGGAAGTTTTTGACAGATTCTCTTGGGTTTTCAAGGTATACAATCATGTCATCTGCAAAGAGGGATAACGTGATTTCCTCTTTTCCTATTTGGATACCTGATCACCTTCTCTTCTCTGATTGCCTTAGCTAGAACTTCCAAAACTATGTTGAACAGGAGGGGTGAGTGTGGGCATCCTTGTCTTATTCCAGTTTTCAGGGGAAATGGTTCCAATTTCTGTCTGCTAAGCAGTATGCTGGCTGTGGGTTTCTCATAGATGGCCCTTACTATTTTGAGGTATGTTCCATCTATGCCTAGATGTTTGAGAGTTTTTATCAAGAAGGGGTGCTGGGAAAAAATATTTGCCAACAGTATGTCTGAAAAAAGCCTAACATCTAGGATCTACAAGGAACTCGAACATGCTGAAAAGAAAAAAACAAATAGCCTTATTACAAAGTGGGCAAAAGATGTGAATAGACAGTTCTCAAAAGAAGACAAACAAGAAGCCAACAGACACATGAAAAAATGTTCAGTCATCAATGCTCACTAGTCATCAAAGAAATGCAAATTAAAACTACACTGAGATACTACGTAACTCCAATCAGAATGGCCATCATCAATAACTCAAAAAATAACAGATGCTGGAGAGGATGTGGTGAAAAGGAAACACTTCTACACTGTTGGTGGGAGTGTAAACTACTACAGCCTCTATTGAAAACTGTGGTGATTCCTAAAAGTTCTAAAAATCGACGTTCTACATGACCCCACAATCCCTCTATTGGGAATATACTCAGAAGAACTTAAATTACTCTATAAAAAAGATACTGGCACACCTATTTTTATTGCAGCATTGTTCACAATAGCAAGAATATGGAACCAACCATGCTACCCATCAAAAGAGGACTGGATTTTAAAAATGTGGTACATATACACAATGGAATATTACATAGCCATAAAGAACAAAAATTATGAATTCACAGCAACCTGGATGAACTTAAAGTCTATAATACTGTGTGACCTTTCACAGAAACAAAGAACTGAGTATCACATGTTCTCACCCATTAGTGGACCTTGAACAATTATCATAATACTATAAGAAAAAGATGAACAGTAGCAAGAAACTACAGGAGTGGGTGGGGCGGGGAGGTGGGATTGGCAGTAGAGGGAATCCGCCTGGGAAGGGGGGCACACCTTATCAACAAGGGTACCTGCACAATGAATATTTGTATACCTAACCCTGAATTGTGCCCTACAATTTTAAAATAATAACTTTTTAGCCGGGCTCGGTGGTTCAGCCTGTAATCCTGCACCTTTGGGAGGGTGAGGTGAGTGGATTGCCTGAACCCACAGGTTTGAGACCCACCTGGGCAGTGATACCTCATCTCTACAATAAATAAAAAAATCAGCCAGGCGTGGTAGCGCATGCCTGTAATTCCAGCTACTTGGAAGAATGAAGTGGAAGGATAACCGGAGCCCAGCAGGTTAAGGCTGCGGTGGCTGGGAGTCGCCACTGCACTGCAGTCTGGGTGACAGAGTGAGACTCTAACTCAAAAAAAATAAAAATAAAAAATAAAAATAAATAAAATAATAATTTTTTTAAATAAATAAAAATTTAAAAAATAAGTTGCACAGTTCCTCTCAACTCTCTGAATCATGACTTTCACTTTTAGTTTCAAATCCTAATTTTTTGTTTCTTGGTGAGCCTAAGCTCAATTCCTGTGAAAAATAATAATATAATTGGCCAACTCATATTTTCATTCCAGGCTACATAATATATTGTGCACCAAGCTGTCTACCTGCCTGATTTGGTTCAGTATGGTGTGAGTCAAATAATTTGTCATACCTATGTAAAAAATAAAGTAAAAAACAAATAGCCCATCACTGTTTCTCTGAGTTGGTAACTGAGGACAAGACAGCTTTATCAAGGAGAAAGCTCTGGGTATTGAAGGCAGAGCTTTATCAAGGAAGAGCTCTGTGTATTGAAGGTAATAGATGCAGTGTAGTGACATTCAACAAATTTTCTATTATTTTCTTCCTCTCTAATGGCACAGATTATATGATCCCTTGCAATGTAGTAATTTATGTTTATTATGTGTGGCACTCCCTAGTCCTTGAAGTTCCTGCATTCAAGGACCGTATCTTATATTCCCTAGTCCTCTCCATACCTTTCAGTCTATTGATTCCGTGTTCTACTCTTAATGAAGCCATAATAGGGAACTATACAAACAAACAAACAAAAAACCTTAGGGATTCTTAGGGATTTGGACCTGAACCATCCTGCCTCCCAGTTCTTACCACACTTTGCTCTGTCCTCATGACTAGCTGTCTCCTCATCTGCTACTATATGTTCATGGCCTCTCCAACTCTATATAGTAGGCCTCAAACCCTGTGAGGAAGTTGAGCACCTTTTAAGATTTACCACTCTATCTCTAAAATCTGCTCCACACTCTAGCCCATGGTAAGTTACTGGTGATTAATTAAATGAATAGCAACTGGGTATTGGTCTCAGCTTGGTCTCTAGGGTTGCATTTTGATGACTGCTTGACTAGTCCCTTATAACATGACATCTTCTGCATCTTAGCCTACTGATTATATTCTTTTTCCATCTTATTTCATACACACCCCTTAAATCTTGGATGGGAAGCCTGTTAAGTCACCATGCATTTGTTTGGAGTAGGCATTCAATACATTTTTAGCAAATAGTCTTTATGGAATTATAACCCACAAACTTATAGACCTTGTATTTGTTAGAATGGCTATCAACTTTTTCTCTGCTCACCATTACTTTGTGCAATAGAAAAGAAATTTGCCTATTTAATAATATAAATGTTACTCTTAAAGTAAGAGCTATATTAGAGTTAAATTATACATCTTTTACAGGACTGAGAAATTTTAATTCTGTTCTATGTTCAACTGCATATTGTTTAGGGAGGGTTTTTTGGCTGAGATGGTCTCTAAGTCATTTTTTCTTTTATCTACTAATACTCATATTTTAGACATTTCACAGCTCATTAACATCTCTAACAGAAGAGGGTAAATATAAGGAGAAAAGGAACTAAAATGCAAATATATTAACTGACTTGTTTGCCCATAATTCGGTGGTATAAAAAAATGGGAATTAAAAATCTAGCAGAAGGTGTAAGAGACTGAAATCAGTGATTAAAAATAAAGTGTGGAAACTGACCCATGGGATTATTTTATCAGGAAATTCCTATTTTCCATCAAAATGGATACTTGCAAAAAGCCAGTCATAGCATTCTCTATATATTAGGCCAGTCTATCTGGCTAAAGGGAGCACACACAATCAGCACGGAATATTTCACATGTATCAGAGAGTCTGGGGTTAGGAGTAGTGAAGGGGGACAGTGGTAATGAGGAAGATGTGATGGAAATGAGCCAGAAGAGTGAATTACACACTCTTTGAGTTGAAGCTGCTCCTGGCAAGCTGTAAATTATGAGAGTCATTTACAAGCGTGTCCATGATTGCTAGAGGAATTTCTATGTTAATCATTAAGAAACAGATCCAATAAAAAAAAAATCAGTGCCTACTTAGGAAAGGTTCCCCCCTCCCTTCAAAATCAAGTATTGGCTATTCTCTGTTGATGATCAAGGAATTATAGCAACTTAATTAGCTATTTTTCTATTTAAGAAAATCACATTGCTTGATTCAAGAACACCCATACAATCTATCCAGAAGGTCTGTGGCTACAATGTAGATTTTAAAAACTCTCAAAACTAGCCCCTGTTGTTTAAATAAAATAGTAATATAAAACATAATTTAGCTTTTATTTAAGAATATTAAATTATGCTTTAATACAAAACATCTTTTTTCATTGTTGTTCTACTGTTACAATATTAGACTAAAAAATTGTATAGGAGACTATCAGTAAAGACTGAATTGTATTTATAAGAAGCATGGGTTTGCCTGAATTGCACCAAAACAAGGAATGACAAACATCATCCAGGTGGAAAGACTAGCTATAATTGCTAAAATACAGTTCGTTGTTAGACATTAATTTTCTCTTCTTCCTAGTTCAGTGTACTATTTTGTCAGTCTTATTTGCGGTAACTTAAAATTTTTTAGAATTTAGTTTTTTGTTTATTGAATGTCCCTCAAAAAGCAGAGCAAATCATTGTAAGCCATAATAGTCTGAGATGATAATTATTTATTTCAAATATTCACAAAGCAAAAGTGAATCTGAGTTTGGGCTTTTTTTTTCCTCTTAGCTGTTCATTGCAACTGAATTGCATAGGATAACTATCAGTCTTTCAATAATGTTATTGGCTCTTTTATCATCCTAAACTTTGATGTTTTTCTGAGTTTGAATTTCAAATTTTTATATTTCTCTCAAATCTAGTTTAGTTCTGTTTTTACCAATTCAGATGAGTAAGATTGTTTTAGTAAGCACAGGAGAAAAATACTGAGTTAGCTTAGATAAGCATTTTGCTACCGTGGTTTTACGTTCTAATAGAAACAAGTCATGGTAACATGGAAAGCAAAGATGGACGTAGATACTTGGGGAGGAGGAGTAGTATATATAAAGGGCCATAATAATTTGGAAAATAGAAAAATTACTTCTAGATAGGGAGACTAAATTAGGCTTTACAGAGAAAGGAGTGTTTCAGTTAAACCTTGAAGAATAGATAGGGTTTGTACATGCTGGGATAGCAAAATGGGCAGACATAATTGTATGAAATAACCAAGTTTTGTAACTGATAGCAATTTATATTTTCCTTCTCTTTCAAGCTATGACTATCTCTAATAATTTCCAGGAAGCATAGTGTGGTACATTCAGTTCAATGCTTGATACCCAGTGATGCCTTACAGCAATGGTACATTGAGGAATGGACTACAAGCAGTGGTCACAGCTATACTGACACTGATATACATCTTCATCTTGACTGACTTATTAGATGGGGACCAACTGATATGAAAGTAAATGGCCTGAACAGCATTCCTTTCCAAAAAGAAGGAATGTGTGTTATATTTTATTTACAAAAGGTATTGCAAAATGAGAATTTATTATTTTTATAATACAATATATTTTAACTCGAGGACTTCTGGCAAGATGGTGATGGGGCAGCTTGGTCTATGAGACTCTCCACAAAAGAGAACAAAAAAAGACTCTGGCTCTCTCCCCAGGGGCTGCAGATCCCATCGTCGGCAGCCTGCTCTTCACACGGAGCTCAGCTGTCAACACCACTGAAGCATCATGACGATCTGGGCAGCCACTGCAGCCGCCGCCACCACTGCTGCCTCTGTGGCAGCCATTGCACATCGCACCACCCGTTTCTGAGGCGATCCACACCTTCAGACCTCGAAGCCCCTGCAAGCAAGATCTGCTGAGATTGCTGCTGCCACTATTGCCACCATCATGTCCTGCCAGGCCTTGGGTCTCCTCCCATGTGCCTTGAGGCAGTGGTTCCCATTTCTGGCTCCTTTCTGGCTCACCCCCACTCTGGGGCAAGCAGCTGAGATAAAGACCGTTGGAAACAGTGAGATAGCACCACCACCTGCTGGAAATTCAAGGTAACAACACCGAAATGGGGAAAACAGAAGCTTGATAAATAGTCACAGGCCAGATCAGAGTGGTGAACTGGGCAATGGTGAACTGAGTAGTGATATGAACTGCCCTTCACAGCAGGCCAGGGGCGACTGACCCTAACTGTAAGCAAATTTACCAGCCTGAAAAGACAGCTAGAAATCAGAGCTGAAAGGACACTGAAATTAAATGAAAAGTCTGAATGTGCTTGATTGGTTCTGTTAGTTTACTGATTTGATTCTATACCTTTTGTTTTGTTCCTTTTTTCCTTTTCTTTTCTTCTCTTGGTAAACTATATCTTTGTATAGAGAAATGGCAGACCAACAAGGAGGTTGGTTAGCTTGTATGTTAGTATCATTGTATGTTTTAGTTTTTTTTGTATGGGAGTTGGTTACTTTGTAGCCATGGTCTATTGTTTTTATCTGTTTCAGTTTTTGTCTCTCTCTCCATTTGTTGTTACACTCATCTGTTTTCCCCCTTACTCCTCTCTCTCCCCACCCTCTTCTTCCCCCCACTGTCCGCTCCATTCTCTTCCCTCTGTTAACCTCATTTTATTTCAAGGAGTAAACCTACAACCCCACTGCATGTACAAACTCCAAGGCAGTGAGAAGTGGGTTTCAGATTATCCATACACCTGTCAGCGGACACCAGGACCTACAGATAGATTTTGAATCACAACTCCCCCATTAAGGAAATCTCAAAACTGCAAAAAGACCACCCCAACCTACAGTGCAACTCCAGAATTGAACAAAGTAAGAGGATATACATAAAGAAGAATAGGAGATTGAACAAACAGAAGTAAAAGCAACCCCTCCTCCCCTGAATAACAGAATTAAAGAAGATGGTGACATGGAGGGAAGGAAAAAGTAAGGAGGAAAAACTGCACAAATGAAGAAAAACCAAAGAAGAATATAGGTCTCACACAGACCCCTGGGAGGTCAGACACTGGGAAAATAGACTTCAGAACACAAACAATGAAGAGCCTCCAGAATGACTGGCAACATGCAACAAACCCAGACATGAAGACATTAATAGAGAGAATAAAAAATATTGAGGAGAGACAAGAGGAAAATAGAAAGGAGCTGATGACAGAAATAACAGCAGTAAGGAATACTGTGATGGAAATAAATAACAAACTAATAAGCATGGAAAGTAGAATTAGCCAATCAGAAGAAAGAATCTCAGAGCTTGAAGACCAAAAGACAGAACTAACACAAACTGTCAAAAACATAGAAAAGAGGCTTAAAAAGACAGAACAAAATCTTCAAGAGATGAATGATTACTTCAAGAGAAAACACCTAAGAGTAATTGGTCTTCCTGAGGCAGAGAGAGAAACAGAGTCCACACTGGAACAAACGTTTCATGAAATCATTCAAGAAAACTTCCCTCATCTCATCAGTGATGCAAAAATTCAAGCACAAGAGATTCAGAGAACCCCTGCAAGACAATAAATGAGAAGACCAACTCCCAGACACATAATAATTCGCCTAAACAGAGTAAGTATAAAAGGAAAAATCCTAAAGGCAGCAAGAGAAAAAGGTCAGACTACCTATCAAGGGAGACCAATTAGAATGGCAGCAGATTTATCTACAGAAACCCTCCAGGCTAGGAGAGCTTGGAGCCCTATCTTCAAAGTTCTAAAAGATAAACAATTTCAACCGAGAATAACCTACCCAGCCAAGCTAAGCTTCATCAGTGAGGGAGAATTGAAATCTTTCCCGGATATCCAATCCCTAAGAACCAATGCTGCCGACAGACCACCTCTACAAGAAACACTTAAGAAAGTATTGAACACAGAAGAAAAGGAAAAAAGAACAACTACGTTCTTCACAAGAGTACAGGCAAAAGATTAAAAACACACATGAACCAACTCCAAAACCAAAAGAAAGACAACACACAAACAGGAAGAACAACAACAACTCTGTAAGAACATTATGATAGGGATCAACTCTCACATTACAATAATTAGCTTGAATGTGAACAGACTAAATGCACCACTGAAAAGACATAGAATGGCAAAATGGATAAAATATCACCAGGCAACAATTTATTGCCTTCAGGAGACTCACCTCACTAGAAAGGACACTCACAAACTCAAAGTAAGAGGATGAGAAACAAATTTCCAGGTGAATGGAACACAAACGAAAAGAGGAGTTGCGATCTTAATCTCAGACAAAATATCTTTAAGCTATCAAAAACTAAAAAAGATACAGAAGGCCACTACATAATGATAAAGGGTTCAATTAATCAACAAGAAATGTCTATCCTAAACATATATGCAACCAACATAGGAGCACCAACTTTCATAAAGCAGCTTCTATCTAGGTAAACTAAAAAAAGATATCAACTTCAACATAGCTAGGGACTTCAATACCCCACTCACAACTCTAGAGATACCACCAGGACAAAAAATCAGCAACAAGATCTAAAACCTCGATGTGACTCTTGACCAAATGGACTTAATAGATACCTACAGAACACTCCATCCAAAGACCACAGAATATACATTCTACTCATCACCTCATGGAATGTACTCTAAGATCAACCACATACTGGGCCATAAATCAAGCATAAGCAAATTTAAAAGGACTAAAATTTTACCATGCACCTTCTTGGACCACAGTGGAATAAAAATAAACATTAACACCAACAAGGTCCCCCCAAAACTCACAAAGACACGGACACTAAACAGCATGATGCTAAACAACTCCTGGGTCAACAATGAAATAAAAAGAGATTAAAAGATACCTGGAAACAAATAAAAATGAAGAAACATCTTACCAAAATCTCTGGGATGCCTGAAAGCTATAGTAAGAGGGGAGTTTATATCCCTACAAATGCACATGAAGAAAATGTAAGAATCACAAATTAACAGCCTAAGAAGCCATCTAAGGAAGTTGGAAAAGCAAGACCACAAAAATCCTAATTTCAGCAGAAGAATCCAGATCACCAAAATTAAAGCCCAAATCCAGGACATAGAAGACAAAAAGATAATACAAAATAATCAATGAAACAAAAAGCTGGTTCTTCAAAAGTATATACAAGATCAATGGTCCCCTAGTGAGACTGACCAAGAAAAAGAGAGAAAAAGCCCAAATAAACATGATCAGAAACACAAAAGATGAAGTCACATCTGACCCTGAAGAAATACAAAAGATCATTAGAGACTATATGTAAACTTGTATCGAAACAAACTTGAAAATCTTAAGGAAATGGAAGACTTTCTGGCATCACACAACCTGCCTAGGTTGAAACAAGAAGAAATTGAGACCCTAAATAGACCAATAACAATCAAGGAAATTGACTACATAATAAGAAAACTACCTACAAAAAAAAAGCCCTGGATCAGATGGCTTTCTAGCAGAATTCTACAAGACATTTAAGGAGGAGCTGATACCAATCCTACTGAAGGTATTCCAGGCAATTGAGAAAGATGAAACCCTCCCCAAATCATTTTACGAAGCTAACATCACATTGATACCCAAGCCAGGTAAAGACCCAACAAAGAAAGAGAACTACAGGCTAATGTTTTTGATGAACATAGATGCTAAAATTCTCAACAAGATCCTACAAACCAGATTCAACAACACATCTTCAAAATCATCTGGTTCAACATTTGTAAAACCATAAATGTAATTAAATACATCAGCAGATGTCAAAACAAAAACCACATGATTATATTATTAGAATCAGAAAAAGCTTTTGCTAAAATCCAGCACCCCTTCCTGATAAAAACCCTTGGGCACCTAAGCATATAGGGAACATAACTCAAAATAGTAAAAGCCATCTACGAGAAACCCACAGCCAGCATACTCCTAAACAGACAAAAATTGGAACCATTTCCCCTGAAAACTGGAATAAGACGAGGATGCCCACTCTCACTCCTCCTGTTCAATATAGTATTGGAAGTCCTGGCTAGAGCAATCAGAGAAGAGAAGACAATCAGGGGTATCCAAATAGGAAAAGAGGAAGTCAAGTTACCTCTCTTCACAGATGACATGATTGTATACCTTGAAAACCCAAGAGAATCTGTCAAAAACCTCCTTACACTGATAAAGGACTTCGGCAAAGTCTTGGGGTATAAAATAAATGTGCAAAAGACAATTGGATTTCTTTACACCAATAATAAAAAAACAGAAGCCCAAATAAAAAGCACAATTCCATTCACAATAGCCACCAAAAAAAAATGAAATACCTTGGCATCTTTCTAACCAGAAACATGAAAGACTTTTACAATGAAAACTACAAAACACTGCTTAAAGAAATCAAAGATGACACAAACAAGTGGAAAAATATCCCATGCTCATGGATTGGAAGAATCAACATTGTGAAGATGTCCATCCTACCTAAGGCAATCTACAGATTTAATGCAATACCCATCAAATTACCAGCAACATTCTTCTCAGACCTAGAAAAAACAACAAAGGCATTCATATGGAAACACAAACAACCAAGAGTAGCCAGAACAATCCTCAGCAAAAAAAAAAAAAAAAAAGCAGGTGGTATCACATTACCAGACTTCAAACTTTACTATAAAGCTACAATAATCAAAACAGCTTGGTATTGGTACAGGAACAGCCATATAGACCGATGGAAGAGGATTGAGATTCCAGAAGCAAAACCTCAATTTCTCAACCAACTCATCTTGGACCACCTACCACTGGAGAGAGGAGAACCTATTCAGTAAATGGTGCTGGGAAAACTGGCTGACCAAATGCAGAAGATTGAAATGGGACCCTATCTATCCCCATACACAAAAATTAACTCTAAATGGATCAGAGACCTAAATGTAAAACCTCAAACCATAAGAACCTTAGAAAATGCAGGACATACCCTTATGGAAATTGGAACTGGCATCCAATTCCTGAACAAAACCCAAAACCCACAGGCCATAAGAGATAAGATAGACAAGTGAAACCTCATTAAACTGACAAGCTACTGCAAAGCCACAGAAACCATCAAGAGAGCAGGGAGACAGCCCACAGACTGGGAAAAATTATTTGCCAATCTCCAGGCCCGACAAAGGCTTAACATCTTGGATCTACAGGAACACAAATGTGCTGAAAAGAAAAAAAAATCAACCCCATTATAAAGTGGTCAAAAGATATGAACAGATACTTCTCAAAGGAAGACATCCAAGCAGCCAACAGACACATGAAGAAATGTTCAACCTCACTAATCATCAAGAAGATGCAAATCAAAACCACACTGAGATACCATCTAACTCAAGTCAGAATGGCAATTATCAATAACTCAAAAAATAACAGTTGCTGGAGAGGGTGTGGTGAAAAGGGAACACTCCTACACTGTTGGTGGGAGTGCAAACTAGTGTAACCTCTGTGGAAACAGTGTGGTGATTTCTAAAAGCTCTAATTATTGACCTCCCATATGACCCCGCAATCCCCCTACTAGGAATATACCCTGAAGGACTCAAATCACTCTATGAAAAAGATACCTGCACACATATGTTTATCGCAGCATTGTTCACAATAGCAAGAACCTGGAAGCAACCATGCTGCCCGTCAAAAGAGGACTGGATTTTAAAAATGTGGTACATATACACAATGGAATACTACACAGCCATAAAAAAGAACAAAATCATGAATTTCACAGCAATCTGGATGGAACTAGAGTCTATAATACTGAGTGGCCTCTCACAGAAACAAAGATCTGAGTATCACATGTTCTCACTCATATAGCGGACCTTGAACATCCATCGTAATACTATAAGAAAAGGACTGACAGTGGTGGGAAACTATGGGGGGGAGGGGAAGGGAAATGGGATTAACAGTAGTCAATATCTATCTGGGGACAGGGAAACACCCCTTATCAACAAGGGTGCCTGAACGAAGCATATTTTTATCCCTAACCCTTAACTCTACCCCCACAATACCAAAACAAAAAATATTGATTTAAAAAAATATATATATATATTTTAACTCTTACTTAACCTTCTGAATACGATGCAGTGTTGCTGGAGACAGCAGTGTTAGAAAGATAGAGAGGGAATGATATACAGAAATAAGAGATTGAAGAGGTATTTCTAGTAAATTTTTTTTTAATTAAACTTCATTTATTTGGAAGATGGGGTAAATCCATTACTGGTGACTGTAGCCCTAAGGCTGCACTTTCTCCTCAGGAAGGTGGGCTGGAATGGGGTGGGCTGTGTCTGGCAAGGGCTATGATGGTTTGGTATCTGCCTGGTTTCCTCAGCTGGGCCCCAGGCCTGTCTCCCAAAAGCAGATGCCCAGGATCATCAAGGAACCTCTGGTTGTACCAGCATGTTAGGCAGGTCTATACTGTCCAGCATTGTCTCCTGCAGCATCTCTATGCTGGGAGCAGGTGAGGTCCAGGACGACGAGCAGCCACAACGGAGAGTCCTCTTCACCGAGGGGGTCCTGCTGCAAGACAAGCTGCTTCGCGATGGTCCTCTCCAGGTGGCGGTAAAACCTCGCCAGTACCTAGTTCTCCAGGTCCTGTGCAATGACACAGTGGGCGGCCTGGTACAGAAAGTTGAGCCTCTCAAAAGCCTCATGATCTTTCACCAGTCCCGCCATCAGTTAAGCTGCTGTTTCTAGTAATTTTAAAATGACAAACATTTTGTGTCAATCTATGGCTGTATAAAGGAGCCCTGTAAATCTTAGAACCCATTTATTTAGTTTCCATCATTCACCAATAAGATAGAAGTGATAGAGATGAAAATATTTATATAATTCTCCCTAACTATGATATGATACTCAGAAGTCCTAAAGAAACAGATCAACATATTTAACTGTATGAAGTCATATACTTTTTTTTATTTAAAAAAAAAAAGACACTATGAACAAAGTTAAAAAGACATTGCAAACCGGAATATTTTCTATGTATATGGCATAGTTAAATGTCACTTTATATATAAAACTTTTACTAATGAATGCTGTCAAGATAACTTAATCATCATTAAGAATATAAAACCATCCCCAACCTCACTGATATTTCAAATTTAAACAAAAAAAAATATTATTTATAAGAAGAGTAATAATAGCCAATGTTCATGAGTATGGAAGGATATTAGCAAAGTCTTCCACTTTTATGGACATATAAATTGCTGCAATTTCTCAATAAGCTATTTAGCAGTAATTCTTAAAATAAAAGTACACATTACAATAGGGTGACAACAGTTAACAATAATTTATTGCATACTTAAAAATAACTAAAAGAGTGAAATTGTAATTTTCCTTACACAAAGAAATGATGAATGCTTGAGGTGATGGATGACTCAATGACCCCAATTTGATCATAACACATTATATGCCTGTATTAAAATATCACATGTATGCCACAAACATACACAACTATTATGTACTTATAATAATTAAAAATAAAACAATAAAAGTGAATGTTCGCTCTGACCCAATGATTCTCCTTCTATGAATGTACTCTACAGTAATACAGAATAATACAAAACACACATGCATGATCACCTCAATAGTGTTTATCATAGTAAAAAATTTGAAACAACCTAAAAGTTTGTCAATAGAAACTAATTAAGTAAACTACCATAAATTTTTAAAAGCATATATCCATTTTGTAATTTCAGGAAAAAAAAACTTCAAATGGGGGAAGGGAAGAAAGAAGAGAATTGTTTAAAGCAACAACAAAAACTTTAAGCATGGACAACATAAGCAAGACTTCATCTCTACAAAAAATTTTTTTTAATTATCCAAGTGTGCCTGTAGTCCCAGCTACTCAGAAGGCAGAGACAGAAGGGTCACTTGAGCCCAGGAGTTTGATGCTGTGGTGAATCATGATGGTGCCACTGTACTCCAGCCTAGGCAACAGAGTGAGACTCCGACTCAAACCATTTTTTAAAAATAGGAAAAAAACTTTAAAAATTAACTCTACCATAAATTATAAAAGTTTGGGAAGTAAAAGTTTAAAGCTTTGCTCATTTTCAATGCTAAATTGACTTGCACAAGTTGCCAGTGTTAACAATTCTTATGTATCCTTTTGGAAATGTATCTGTGTATATTTTTAAAGCCGTGACCAGTTCTGTTTTTACCAGACGTGCCCCAAAGTGTTTCATTGTCCCTGTTTGCATACAACATAATCTTATGGACAGAAAACTCTAAAGACTCCACCAAAAAACTGTTAGAACTAATAAACATATTCACTACTTTAAAATTATTCCTAGTTTCTCATTTCACTACCTCAATATTTGAAATTATGAGTAGGGAACCATCTAGATGACTGAACTGAGTTTATGAACCTATACCTTCACTTACAGTTAGTGATAGGGAGGATAAAGAAAAGCATTCAGGTATAGTTTTTAAATCTTATGATAGGATACAAAAGTTAAACTACCCCCAAATAGTGAGTGACATGCCTCAAATCCAAAAGAACTGAAATTATACCAGAAGCATTATACAACTGTGCTTTCTAAGGAGAAGAATTTTGTTTCTGTACTTCTGTGATATAGTGAAGGTCACAGACAGCACAGAGAGTGCAACTTCTCTGAGCCTTAACATTTTTCTTCCAAACTTCCTGGTTTCACCTAATCTATTATAAATTATTTGCTTCCTTGTTTTAGACCAATAATGTTTGATCTTTTCCATCATCTCTTTTTGCAGCAGTTCTTTTTTAATTTCCACAGTCCTACCCTTCCTCTCTCTTTTAAATACAAAAGTAGTTTTAATTCGACAAACATTTGACAGTGATTGAAATGATTGCTCAAGGAGTGTTTAGACTCCTGGCTGACCCACAATTCCCATTGAAACTGATAAGTAACTGGAATGAATTCAATGTATTATTTTCCTTTGAGTTGATCTATTTTCACTTCCTCTTGAGATCCTCCTTATTGCCCTCTTCCTCCTTTTCTTTGTTTACTGCCACCTCCTCCCCTTTCTCTCCCTTCCTGTCCCCTTTTCTCCCTTGCTACTGCTCCTGCCTAGTCTACTGTCATCACCAAAACTACTTCCTCTTTTCATAATGTATTAGCTAAAGTGTGTGTTAAAACAGGACTGGGAATCAAAACACAATGTATATCATTATCATAGCTTCTAGAAAACTTGTTGTATGGACATTAGCAAGAAAAACATTCATCACATCCCAATCTATGAAATAGACTATTCCTCTAAATATGACAAGATAGTATATCTGAGCAAGAAGAAGAAAAAAATCCCACGAAAGTTACCCAAATATTATTATTTTGTTACCATAAACTACAATAACAAACAAAATACATTTAAGTAGCACTTAATAATTTTGAGTCTAGCATTAAGAATAATGGAATCATTCTTACTACCTTTGACTATTACAGAGACATATAAGAGAAAATAAAATTTCATTTAAGTAATTGCTTTATGCAGTTTTTAAAAATAACCTGTATTATCAAAAAGTTTTCTAAAAAGTAAGAAAGCAAATATAAATCTAATTAATACAATAGGCAAAGGCTCTTAACCCAACTCAACAACTGATTAGATCAAAGAGATCACACTAGTTGTCTAAAGCAAAAATGGACATGTTCTTTATAGGCGTACATATTATCTATTTAAACATCAATTAATCTTTTATTAAGAAAGTCTGACATGTAAAAAATTATGAGACATCGGACAAAGCAAGAATAGAACCCATAACCCAGAAAGAAACTAAAAATAAGCATATTCAAAAGCAACAACAAAAATAATATCTCTCAACCAAGAACTGTATACATGGTAAAATTATTCTTTAAAAATTAAGGTAAAATAACGACACTTTTAGACAGACTTGAGCTGATAAAATGCATTGCCAGCAGCACTGCACTGTAAGAAATAATAAAGGAAGTTAATTAGGCCGAAGGAAAATTATGATAGATGAAAGAGCAGATATCCAGAAAAGAAAAAATACAGAAATGAGTAAATATGTGAGTTAATATTTAGCCGTATTTGATAAAATTTATTTAAAAGATGATTGTTTCTAGAAAAATGATGAATATGTAATGTTGCTTTTTAAACATAGAGAATTAAAACATGATCTAAAGCACAAAAAATAGGAGGTGGGATAAGTGGCATTATTCTATATAAGTTTCTTACATAATTAGTGAAGTAGCATAATATAAATTCAAGGTTGACTATGGTAAATTAATTATGTGTATTACAAATATATATACTAACCTCTAAAAATAATCCAAAGAGGTAGTGCCTTAAAAACATCCAATAGAAAAGATTAAGTCAAATATAAAAATATTTAAAACCCAAGAGAATCTGTCAAAAACCTCCTTGCACTGATAAAGGACTTTGGCAAAGTCTCAGGGTACAAAATAAATGTGCAAAAGACAGTCACATTCTTATATACAAACAAAAAGGCAGAGAACCAAATAAAAACCACAATCCCATTCACAATAGCCACCAAAAAATTAAATACCTTGTCATCTTACTAACCAGAGAAGTGAAAGACCTTCAAAAGGAAAACTACAAACCACTGCTCAAAGAAATCCAAGAAGACATAAATGGAAAAATATTCCATGCTCATGGATAGGAAGAAGCAACAATGCTAAGATGTCAATCCTATCAAAGGCAATCTACAGATTCAACACAATACACATTAAATTACTCACATCATTCTTCTCAGACCTAGAAATGACAATACAGAAATTCATATAGAAGTACAAATGACCACAAATAACCAAAATAATCCTTAGCAAAAGTGGGAGGTATCAAGCTTCCAGACTTTAAACTTTACTACAAGGCTACAGTAATCAAAATAGTCTTGTATTGGTACAAGAACAGGCATATGGACCAGTGGAAACAGGATAGAGATTCTGGAAACAAAACCTCAATTTCTCAACCAGTTCATCTTCAACAGAGCCTCCAATAACAACCAATGGGGAGAGAAGAACCTGATGTTCAGTAAATGGTGCTGGGAAAACTGGCTGACCACATGCAGAAGATTGAAACAGGACCCCTACCTATCACTATACAGAAAAACCAACTCTAGATGGATCAAAGACCTAAACGTAAAACTCAAACAATAAGAATCTGAGAAAATGCAGGAGACACCCATACAGAAATTGGAGTAGATACCCAATTCCTGATTAAAACTCCAGATGTTGACTGGGCATTGGGGCTCAAGCCTGTAATCCCAGCACTTTGGGTGGCTGAGATGAGGGGACAGCCTGAGCCTACGAGTTTGAGAACAGCCTGGGCAACTTGGCAAGATCTCATCTCTACAATAAATCAAAAAATTAGCCAGGCATGGTAGTGAGCACCTATAGTTCCGGCTACTAGGAAGCCTGAGGCAGAAGGATCACCTGAGCCCAGCAAATCGACGCTGGTGCGGTAGTAAGCATGCCACTGCACTCCAGCCTGATTGACAGAGTGAGATTCCAACTCAAAAAAATAAATAAACCCAAATGTCTATGCCATAAGAGATAAGATAGACAAGTAGGACCGCTTCTGCAAATCAAAAAACCATCAAAAGAGCAGGGAGACAACCCACGAAATGGGAAAAAAATATTTACTAACTATATATCTGATAAAAGCTTAACATCCAGGATCTACAAGGATCTCAAATGTGCCGAAAGGAAAAATCAAGCAGCCCCATCAAAAAGTGGGCAAAAGACGTGAATAGACACTTCTCAAAAGAAGATATACAAGCAGCCAAAAGACACATGAAAAAGTGCTCACCCTCACTAATTATCAGAGAAATGCAAATCAAACATCAAGGTAACACCTAACCCCAGTAAGAATAGCCATCAGTAGTAAAACAACCAACAGATGCTGGCGAGGATGCAGACAAAAGGGAACACTTCTACACTGCTGGTAGGAATGCAAACTAGATCAACTTCTATGGTAAACAGTGTGGCAATTTCTAAAAAACTAGAAATTGACTTTCTATATGACCCAGCAATCCCCCTACTGGGAATTTACCCAAGAGGAATGCAAATCACTCTACAAAAAAGATGCCTGCACATGCATGTTTATTGCAGCACTATTCACAATAGCAAAAATGTGGAACCAACTGTGCTGCCCATCGAAATTGGACTGGGTAAAATAAATGTGGTACATATACACAATGGAATGTTATGCAGCCATGAAGTAGAATAAACATATAGACTTCACAGAAACCTAGATGGATTCAGAGTCTATAATACTCAGTGATCTATTACAGAAATAAAGAACTGAGTACTATATGTTCTCACTCATAAGTGAACCCTGAACATATACCATAATACTATAAGAAAGGGATTGGCAGTAGCAGGATACTGCTATGGCAGGGGAGGGGCACATAATATTAATAAGAGTTCCTGATCTCAAACCAGGCAAAATGGGGACAAAAGCAAGGCCCAAACTATACTTGTATGATGTCTACTTGTATACCTAATCCTGAATTGTACCCCACATCTTCAAAATGAAAAATATATTAAAATAACAATAATCCAACAGTCAAAAAAAAAAAAGAAAATGAACTGGATTTTTAAAAGTGATATATATACACAAAGGAATATTACACAACTGTAAAGAAGGAAAAAATTATGGACTTTGCAGCAACTTGAATGGATTTAGAATCTATAATACTCAGTGATCTAGCACAGAAACAAAGAACTGAGTACTACATGTTCTCACTCATAAGTGGACCCTTAACTTTTATCCTAATACCGAAAGAAAAGGATTGGCAGTAGCCAGAAACTGCCAGAGGAGAAAGAGGAGGAGCAGACAACATCAATAAAGGTACCTGATCTCAAACCAGGTGAAGTGGCGACCAAAGGGAGGCCCAAACTTTGCCTGTCTGATCCTGAATTTTACCCCACATCTTTAAAATAATTAAGTAAATGAAAAGCAAAAGAAATATAAAATGGTAAGGAAAGAAGGGATTATAAAGGGAAAGAAACACAAAAAAAACTCAGAAGAAACAAATATAAAACAAAATAGCAAGATAATATGCTTAAACTCACATTGAATACTTACATTAAGTTTAAATAGACCAAACTATCTCATCAAAATAGTGTCAGACTGTATTAAGAAACAAGACAACTGTATGCTATTTATAAAAGACACAACTTAGATGGAATGTAGCAGAAAAAGAAAAAATTACAGACTGGAAAGAGGTATACCATGCAAGCACTAATGAAGTGGACTATGTTATTATATTAGTGTCAAAAAATAGGCTTCAAAATAAAGAATTTTACCAGATATAAAGAGGAATATTTCATACTGATAAAAAGCTAATTAATCACAAAGTCCTAAGTATGAATATTTATGTGCACACATCAATGTATGTACCTAATAACATACTTTCAAAGCATAATCAATTAATTAGAATTTAAAACAAATAGACAATCCCAAAGTCATAATTGGAAACTTTAATTCTTTCAGAAATTGATAGATTAAATTTAAAAAATGGTAACAAAATAGAAAATTAACACTATTAACTAACATTTACATTTATGGAACACTGTATTAAACATCTGTAAAATAAATAGTGTTTAAGTATACAAAGAACATTCGCCAGGATAGACCACATGCTGGTAAATAAAGCAATCACAAAATATTATTATGCATTTAAATTATACAGAATATGTTCTCTGACTATCATGGAGTTGTACTAAAAAAATAATTAGAAAACTAAAAACGCCCTAATTGTTTGGAAATTAAGTGTCACATTTCTAAATAAGTTATCAGTTGAAGAGGTAATGATAGAGAAATTAGAACATATTTAAACAGAGTAAAAACAAAACACAACATAATAAAATTCAGAGAATGCAACCAAAGCAGTACCTAAGAAGAAATAGACTTTAAATTAGAAAATAAAGAAGTTTAAAGTCAAAGATCTAAGTTTCCACCTCAAGAAACTAGAAAAAGATAAAATTAAACCAAAAGAAAATCAAAAAACATATTTTTAAGTAGAAATAAAAAATAGGTGAGCACTTGAGAAAATCAACAAAGTCACAAGTTGATCTTTAAAAAAAAATAATAAAATCGATAAACTCCTGATAAGACTGATCAAAAACAATCCAAATGTTTATGCATATGAGACTAGATAAACAAATTGAGGAAAATTCAGATATGGAAATACTACTTAGCAATTTTTTAAAGGCAAAAACCCATGCAACAACATGGATGAATCTCACTAATATTATGTTTAGCTTAAGAAGCCAGACAGCAGACTATATACAAAAATGACTTCATTTATAAAGAGTTTAGGAACAGGCAAAAATAACTTACATTAAGTGAGAATAGCAGCCTCCATTGAGTAGAAGGATAGGTATAGGTATCCATGAGCATAAAAAAACTTTCTTTTTTCTTTTTTTAATTTTCAATAGCTTTAGAGAGTACAAATGAGTTTTTGTTACATGGCAAAGAAATCTGGACTTTATGTGTACCCTTCACCAACACCATGCACAAACATATTTTAAAACTTGATCTAAATGATTTTCTCATGGTTATATACAGGGGTAACAATTTCAGTGGTACACTTAGGATCTGTATATTTTACTAATAAATAAAATAACATTATTTAACATATATTAATTAATTTTTCTTTATCCAACTATGGTATAATTCTCTTGATTTTATATTTTTAAAAAAACTTTTTACTGTTTGGTTCACAAGTGTACTCCCAGTCACTGATACACTCAATACATATTTGCTGAATGACCATTAATAAAGACAAACGTAAATAATATTTTTGTACACATTTCACTCAACATTTCTCACTATTCAATTACAACTTTTCTTGAACTAGTTACTATATCTTTTCCCAGGTTCTAGAATACTTTTCCCCATTTTGGTTAAATAACTTTAGATTTTTAAACCCTGATGTTATGCTTTCAGATTTAATTTTCTCTTTCCAGGCTGTTGTTTTCATTTTGGAGAAAAGTTTGACAGATTTTATTTTTTATTTTAGAACTTCTAGAGCATATGAGTCTTTTGCCAAATTAACTTATAAAATTTAAAATATACAAGAAAGGATACTCATATATACTAATTTAGATATAAAAAGTGCTATCCTTGATTTGATTGTATTATATCTAGATATAAATCAGTTACCTGTTTAATTTACATACATAGTATACCAAGACTGTCTGTTCCCATAAAGCAATTAGTATTACTTTTTTCTCTTTTCTCCCCACTCTTCTTTAATGGGCGTAATAACAGGAATAACAGATAACATCTTGGGGGCATCCTTCAAACTTAAAGATTCTTCTGAGAGAAGAACTTTATAAGAAAAGCTTATCCCAATGATCTACCACCTATCAGTGGTGTGATGGAGCCTGATCCTGCCTGACCCTATAGGCAGGGCCTGTTTCATAATTGGCAGGACCTATTACAAAATGAAATGTGGCTCATCAAGGGCAGGGAAGCCAATCTCTTCTTCCCACAGACCTGCCACTCCAACACATAGCAGACACAACTCCAAACCATGCACTCACTCCTGGGATTGGGAGAGGGTGAGAGGTCCTGACAGAATTGTCCATTCAAAACATACAATGGCACGTACAAACTTGGCAACTGAGCCCACATGGTGCCCCTACCCCCCAGGGACAGGCACTCCCGCCAACTGAAGAAGTCATACCTGAGCCAACAGATTTCTAGTTCCTTAACCAATCCAGATCTCACCTCCCTGAATTGAAGCTTCAACCAAGGGGAGCTGCCACAACTCTGGCACTCAAGCCCATGTGATGCCTTGTCCCCCAGAGAAACATAGCCTCACCTGAGCTATACCACTCTGCCCTCTGGGCCAAACAGCTACAGCACCTCACCTCTCTGGATTTGGACTAGCCCCCTGGAGTCCAAGCTTCTGAAAAACCTTGCCATCCTGGAGAGTGAAGCCAACATTACATTGCTCCTTATACCCGGAAGCACAAGCCAAGTCTGCATCTCATCATTCCTGGGCCTTATATCACTTCACCCAGCTTCACAAAGCCTGGACTACTGCTATGTCTCACCCCTCCAGGGTCCAGAATCATCACTACGTGGTATCTTTTCTTCTGGTAACAAAGTTGCTGCTGTGCCCTGTTGGGTCCGGGACATGAATTGTAGCTGAGTTTTCTGCCCCCTGGGACTGAGTCTCTAGAACATTTCTTTCTCCCTAGAGTGGTACTAATACTGTATCCTGACTCCCAGAATTATAGTCATAGCAACAGCTCTGCCACCTAGGTCCAAGATATTGTAAAATGCCTCAGAATCACAGTCCTTGGTGTTGTGGGAGAACTACACCCAGCCATGCCTAAAAGAGTAAATCAGTACCATGTTACAGGCACCCAATAGTTCAACAAGACACTGAGTCCAAGACTCAGCTCCACAGTTACTCTGAGCACCCGTAACCTGGACCATAGCACTGCTGTGGTTGCCTGCAACTTATGCCAAACCCAATACCAAGAGAGATCTCTTCAACTAAGTTTCCCCAATGTAAAGAATATGAGAATGGAAGGGTTCCTAAAGGTTTTGCTTCCAAAATCCCTAACAGCCTACCTTGCCATTACCACTCCATTACCACAATTTTCTTCAACTTAGGCCACTGAGACACACACAATCATCACTAACATTGATTATAGCTGAAGAAGCTGTAGAAAACTATACAATTATCCCCACCTGAAACTAGAGTTGATGCAGTCCACTTGACACTCTACAGCCCATCTGCAGATGAAATTCTTTCTCTATAAAAGCCACTCTATATAATTGGAAAAAGTGATTGTTCTATCATATGTGTAGACATCAACACAAAGACAGAAGAAACATGAAAAAGCAAGGAAAAATGACATCTCCAAAGGAATACAATAGTTGTTCCAATAACTGAGCCTCCCAAAATGAAAATTTATAAATTGCCTGAAAATAAACTTAAAAATAATGATCTTAAGGAAACTCAATAAAATACAAGAGAATATAGATTGACAATTAATGAAATCATAAAAATAATTTATGATCTGAATGAGAAATTCAACAGAGATAGAGATCATAAAAAACCAAACAGAAATATCGAAGCTGAATAATTCAATAAATGAAATAAGGAATACAAGTGACAGCTTCAACAGCAGATCAGAACAAGCAGAAGGAGTAGTTTCTGAATTTGAAAACAGATATTTTGAAATGACCTAGTCAGATAAATTTTTTTAAAAATGAAAAGTCATGAAAATAAAGTCTTTTGGAGTTATGGATATGATTAAGCAAATAAATTTTTCCATTATGAGAATTTCAGAGGGAGAAAATAGAGACAGTCATAGAAAGCTAACTTTAAAAAACTGCAAAATTTTCTCAAGTCCTGGAAAGCATATGGACATCCAGATTCATGAAACTCAAAGGTATCCAAACAGGTTCGACCCAAAGAGATTCTTACTGAAGCATATTATACTCAAAATTCAGAAGCTAGAGATAAAAAAGAGAATTTCAAAATCAGTAACAGAAAAGCATCAAGTGACATACAAGGGAATCCTCATGAGACTATCAGTAGATTTTTCAGCAGAAACCATGAATAGCAGAAGAGAATGGATTAATATATTCAAAGCGCTGAAAGTTAAAAAAAATCAAAACAGCAATACTATACCTTGCAAATCTGTTCTTCAGAAATGAAGAAGAAATAAAGTCTTTCCCAGAGAAGCAAAACTGAGGGAATTCATTACCACTAGACCACACTTACAGGAAATGCTTAAGAGTGTCCTTCTGGATTGCCTGAGCCCACAGGTTGGAGACCCACCCAGGCAACTTGGCGAGACCTCATCTGTACAATAAATCAAAAATTAGCCAGGCGTGGTAGCGCACACCTGTAATTCCGGCTACTCGGAAGGATGAGGTGGAAGGATCTCCAGAGCTCAGTGGGTTGAGGCTGCGGTGGCCGGAAGCGTGCCACTGCACTCCAGTCTGGGCGATGGAGAGAGATTCCAACTCAAAAAAAAAAGAGTCTCTTTCAACCAGAAGCAAACAGACGATGATTACTATCATTAAAACATATGAAATCATAAAAATTACTGGTAAAGGTGAAATTTTCCCCATTACTGTAATGGTGGTGTGTAAGCCTTCCATGTCTTTAGTATAAAGTTTAAAAGTCAAAATTGTCACACACACACACACACACACACACACACACACACACACACACAAAAACATAGCTACGATAAGTTAAGGAATACCCGATATACACTCTTAAGCCACTGGCCAATCGGTCTCTTCAAGAAATGGTACTATATACCAGGGGCTCAATATAGGTGTAAGTTGCAGATAAATTTAAAAAATTGTAGTAATAATAAGATTAGTTTTATGAAATGGGCCTCTATGCCAAAGACTTCATGTAGAATTTTCATCTTTATTACCATGGCCATTTTTCTCATATGTCTGTTCTAGCACTGGGGTAACTAATGACAAAATTTGTTGACATCAATCACTTGAGTTTTTTTGATTAATTTTTTTTAGATGTGTATAATCTGCTGTTTTAAGTTTTTTCAAATTTGTTCAGATTTTATTTTTTCTAATATATTAACATATTTTTATTATGTGTCCTATAATTTCAAGATCTGAGGTTTGAGTGTGCCTGTTTTTTCATGAAAGATTGTTAACTTCCTCATATTTAGTAATTTTAAAAAACAATAAACTGCTCTTATACCTGGGAATTTTGTGGAAATGTGTTCATGCCTGGTTTCAAGGTAGGTTACTTTGGACATAATTAAGTTAAATTCTCAACTTGGATTTTTTTTTCTTCTAATTGAGTACCAAAGTTTGGGACTGACTAATTTTCTTATAGTTTCCTAAAGAGAACCAGAAGGCAGATTTATTTCTAGTCAATAATGTACATAAGCTGGGTGTAGGTTTTTTGTGACCCCAGGTCTATGTAAGAGATTTATTCTTGGAATTTCACTTTAGGTGGCTTCCAGAATGTTTTTTTCTCTTCCTTAAATTTTACAATCTCACAGAAACCAATGCTCAAGTTCCCATGTTGTGATTAATACCCTCAAAGGCAAAAAGTCTGTTTGAGTGTTCTCTGCAGACTTATCTGGGTACTCAGGTACACCACGATTCTGACCTATATATTTCTTACATTCTGCCAACTAATGAATATAGCTAAAGAATATTTTTTTATAGTATTAACTGGTATTTTGTTCTCAAAATGACAGTTGGTATAGACATTTAGTCTGTCCTTTCCCTAGAAATCTCTTTTGGCCTTTTCCCACTCAACTTCTCAGTTTCCCATTATGATAACTGCCTAATGTCTATGTCAGTTATGAATCACATGGCTGAAAGTAAGAAAAAAAGATTAATTTTTTTGCTACAAATAGTTGGGATTTTTTTCTAAAAAAAAATAAGTAGTTTGGAGTTAGGCATCCCAAGCCAGTACAATGCTTGATGGTAATGAAAAGGATCTAGGCTCTTTGCTCAGTGAAACGTAGTGTTTTAGCTTTTATCTTTGTTGTTTGTCAAAATGTTTAAAAGCTAACTAATGCTTCTTTAGGCATTAGTCCATTTTACAAGCAAATAAGAGGGGAAAACCAGAAGGACAAAAAGCTGAGCCAACCAAGTTTGACATCTTTTTTATTTCTAGATAAAGTAAATTTTCTCTTATTTATTGGCAGAAATAAATTACATGGCCATCTCTAGGTGCATGACAAAGGTGCATAAAAATACCACTTCTGATTCAGCTCAATCACAACCCATTTCCCTAGAGCTAGGATAAGGCCTTATTCCACTTTATAGCTCCATTGCTACCTGAATAAATGTGGATTCTTTATTATTATTATTATTATTATTATTATTATTATCATTATTTTAAAGATGTGGGGTACAATTCAGGTTAGGTATACAAATGTTCCTTATGCAGTTACCCTTGCTGATGTGCCCTTCCCTCCCCTGGCAGTTTCCCTCAACTGCCAATCCCATCCCCCATCTCACCCGCCCACCCCCGCAGTTTCCTGCTACTGCCAATCCATTTCTTATAATGTTATAACTGTTCAAGATCCGCTTATGAGTAAGAACATACGTACTCTGTTCTTCATTTCTGTGGTTGATCTCTGAGTATGATAGACTCTAATATGTTTGTCCTTCCTTATGGCTGCATATTATTCCATTGTGTATATGTACATTTTCTTTATCCAGTACAGCATCGATGGGCAGTATGTTTGGTTCTATGTTTTTGCGATTGTGAATAGAGCTGCAATAAACATGTAATGTGCAGGTGTCTTTATGGTAGAATGACTCGAGTTCCTCCAGGTATATTCCCAATAGGGGGATTGCTGTGTCATATGGAAGGTCAATTTCTATTTCTTTCAGAAATTGCCACACTGTCTTCCAAAAAGGTTGCACTAGTTTGCATTCCCACCAACAGTGTGAAAGCATTCCTGAAAATTGGCTGATCATTGCAGAAGATTGAAACAGGACCCCTACCTATCACCATACACAAAAGTTAACTCTAAATGGATCAAAGTCCTAAACATAAAACCTCAAACTACAAAAAATGCAGGAGACACACTTATGGAAATTGGAACTGGCAACCAGTTCCTGATCAAAACCCCAAGTGCCCATACCATAAGAGATAAGACCTCATCAAACTGACAAGCTTCTGCAAAGCAAAAGAAACCATAAAGAGATCGAGGAGACAGTCAACAGAATGGGAAAATATATTTGCCAAGGATGTATCTGACAAAGACCTAACATCTAGGATCTACAAGGAACTCAAACACACCAAAAGGAAAAAATAAGTAAACAGTCCCATTAAAAAGTGGGCAGCCGGGCTCGGTGGCTCAGCCTGTAATCCCACGCCTTTGGGAGGCTGAGGTGAGCGGATTGCCTGAGCCCGCGGGTTCGAGACCCACCTGGGCAGCAAGACCTCATCTCTACAATCAATCCAAAAATCAGCCGGGCATGGTAGCGCGCACCTATGGCTCCAGCTACTTGGAAGGCTGAGGCGGAAGGATCGCCAGAGCCCAGCAGGTCGAGGCTGCGGTGGCCGGGAGCGGCCACTGCACTCCGGTCTGGGCGACAGAGTGAGACTCCAACTCAAAAAAAAAAAAAAAAAGTGGGCAAAAGACATGAACAGACCCTTCTCTAAAGAAGACATATGGGCAGCCAACAGACACATGAAAAAACACTCAGCCTCACTAATCATCAGAGAAATGCAAATCAAAGCCACATTGAGATACCACCTAACCCCAGTAAGAATGGCCATCATTAATAAAATAAAAAATAAATGTGGATTCTATGAGTAGAAAACAGTGACTGGAAAATTAACATGGGGTAGGCATGAGATTATGTTTGCCATAACACCTAACACATTCTCAGCATCTAGTCCTTCCTATCTTGAATTCCTTTTCTTCTCCCTTCATCTGTTTACCTATGTACTCATATCCTTTAAGTCCAAGTTTATGATTACCTCTTGATTAAGTCTTTGGCATCATCCTCTTTCCATGGAGCTTGATCTCTTTCCAAGTATCAATTACTAACAGATACTACAGTGTGTACCTTCCTCTGAGTGTAATCATTTGCTACTTTGTTATTTTTTCTATCTCCCAATCCAAGGGAAAAGTCCCTTGAGAGCACGTATCATATCTCATGTCAATTAGACCAGTGCCTTGAACATACACTATGTGCTAAGTAAGTTGATATTATTTCTTTACTAGATAACTAATTGATTGTTTTATTGCTTGTGCTGTCCATAACTCCCTCTGCTTAATGACATCACATTAACATTTACCCTAGACTCTAATCCCACCACCTTATTCTATTCCTCAATCTTACTGACCTTTCTGTTTTTCTATTCCAGTAACTACTTTCACATAGAAACTCTACTCTTCTCACCCCTTAGTACCGTAATGATTTGTTATAGGTTACCATCTCCACTGTTGTTTTATGTGATTCTATACTATTGTAGTTATCCTTCTAAGTTTCCAACTATCTGTTTTCTGCTTCCTTTGCTGGTTTCTCTTTCTACCTCATTTTTCCTTAGGGTTTTTGTTGTTGCTGCCACTGTGGCTGTCTCTGATGCAGCCCCACAAAGACACGTACAAGATTCATTTATGTAGTTTATAAAATCTGAAGATGAAAAGAGTTTGCTCAAAACCACTTAGCTAGCTGAGGATTTGCTCATCTTTACGTGATTCTAGCTTTTTTATTTATTTATTTTTTGAGTTGGAGTCTCACTCTGTTGCCCAGACTGGAGCTGGACCACTCCCAGCCGCTGCAGCCTCGACCTGCTGGGCTCCAGCCATCCTTCAGCCTCAGCCTTCTAAGTAGCTGGAACTACAGGCGCACACTACCACACCGGCTAATTTTTTTTTTTTTTTAATTGTAGAGATGAGGTCTCGCCAAGTTGCCCAGGCGGGTCTGGAACCTGCGGGCTCAGGCAATCCACTCACCTCAGCCTCCCAAAGCGCAGGATTACAGGCTGAACCACCAAGCCTGGCTTAATTTTATCTTTCAAAGAAAGCAAATCCATCTGGATATTGGCTTTTGGAGGAACTTTATGCAGGTGGCAGTCCACTTAACATGGTGGAGATTTCCTTTTAATTATATTCAGATTTAATACCCTCCACAAATAGGTAATCTAGACTGATTTCTGTTTGTCATCCTAAATGAGTGTTAATACTATTTTTTCCTTTCTTTTGAAGATTGTTTATTGAAAAAAACAGGTTTGGGTTTTTAAGATCCATTTGATTTTAATTTATTTTATTTCCCCATAGAGTAGAGATATTTCAAAAATGCTTTCCTTCAATGTTTTTATTTAGACGAATCCCTTGTAAAAGTGCAAAGTGTTCATGTGCTAAAACAAATGTGCATTTGAATGCACTATTGATTAACCAATCTTCAAATAATTAACTTTTTAGATTTTGCATGTGTTTTTGTTGCTTATTTGACCATATAATAATTAATTAGCCTAAATTATAATAAATTGCACCTTCAAATCCTGTATGCATATTCTAATAGAATGACAGCATTTTATATTACTTTTTATATTTTGCTCAAACAGACAAGCATTCACAAGCAAAGGAAGTGTATTTGTAAGATGGGGGTTATTTCACATATGTGGAAGATGACATTTTGATTAATGAAGTGTTAAAGTTGTTTTTAATGTATTTATTTGGTGGTGCATTCAGCAAAATTAATCCTGATAGATGAAATGTGTTTAAAGCACTGCTTCAAAATGAATGGTGTCTCCAAGCTAATAGAGTTACAAATGAACAAAAGAAAAAAAAGACTTTAAAATGAGTCAACTGAAAATTCCAGATTAAAAAACAATTTACTGTGTGTGTCTAGAAAGCCAAAGGGAACTCAGTTGCAAGGAATGTGACTTATGGACTAAGTGAGCTGCTGAAATATTAAAATTCTACCCTAATGGTATTCAGTCATAATGGTGAAAGGCTATGCAGAATTGGGCTTCTTACTTCTACTTGTATGTAGAGATGAAAGACAAAAATCAAAATTACGGTCTGAGGGATATATCAACAGTCAAGGAAGGCATCCTTGCCACTTGTCAATGATTACTGATGGCTATGATGGAACTAGAGAATCAAGGAAAATAGAAGCCAGAAACATTGAGTTGGCTCAGGCATCTAAGAAGCTATAGGACCGAGAACTACAAACAGACCAACTCCACAGAAATTTTTGCCCAACACACTTACTGGTTTTTAAAGCAGAATAAGTCCATTTAAAGCGACCACCACAGAACAGACTCCTAGAAAATTACTTACAAAGGAAAACTACCATTTCATAAATAATAGCTTATATTTACACAGGAAATTCTCCCAAGACTTACAAAATAAGTGAACAGTGAAGTTTTCACTTGTCACCATCTTAGGAACTCCAACAAAATAATTCCTAGAGCATACCAATGTGACTTACTGCTGCAGGAGTAAGCCTCTCTCAGATCTCTTCTATTTTGTCTCTCCATTGAAATGTACTTATCTTATTACATTAGGACAAAGACAACAAAAAAAGTTACATGCTCAAATAAGTTGGAAAAACACAGGATATTTCATTCCCATCTTGAGATTTATAAAATACACTTGTTTCATAAAAAGCCCAGTGAGTCCTTCTGTAGATAAATCTATCTTTGTTTAATCTGGTATTTTCAAAATGAGTTTGTCCACAGAAGACTTTTTTGTATGGGAATAAACAATGACAGCCAAGGTTGGATTATAGGTAGTATAGGTATCCACAGAGTCTAACTTTGGAAATTCTGCCTAAGGTCTATACCCATGTGTCAACCCATGTGTCAACCCATGTGTCAACCCATGTGTCAACCAAGGTGACATGGAAAGCTTGAGAAAATCTTCACCACTCTCTCTTCTTTACAATTATTTTGTGTGAAACAGTACAAAGATACTTATTACCTGACTTTAAAGACTAGTGCCATTGATGGGGAATGCAGGCCAGGTAAGACGGAATTCAGTGTGGTGGGAGGCATCCTAGAGACTCAGAGCCCCTAAAATTATGCTTTGTAGATGGTACTAAATGTAAACCTAAGGTAATCTTTCCCTTCTTATAAAATTGGAGAAATATAATGTTTGAACAGTTTCTTGAGCTTACAGGTCATAGCTGCTTAATTTATCCCATAATGTTTGTGTTTTTTTTAATTTGTAGATAGTTGATTAGTATAATTCTCCCTTTCTATAATTGTAGAAACTGTATTGTCAGGTCCCATGTTGTTCTTCATATCATAAAGAAATTCAATTAATGCATTTTTTTGTTGTTGTTCACTAATTCACAATACCTATTGTATCCCTACTGTATGTGCAGTTCTGTGTCAGAACTTTTTTGTTTTGAAGTATGCCAAAACAAATGTGACCCAAAGGAACTTTCTTGCATATTGTGGTCAGAAGATTAGGCACTTTCCCTTCGTATTTTCCACCTCTGGCTTAAGAAATCAGTAAAGCCTTCACACAGAGATGTAAATTGCTTGTTTATGACTTTTTCAAGCCAAAGAGAATATAGTAAATAGAATAGATGCCTAAAATATATTTAGAATCTTCACCCAAGAAGCCTTTCAATGGTTTTTAAATGCTTAGGGTAATGACCAATGTAACAGTCTTTTGCCAATCAATAGAAGTACAATGTTACAAAAACAGAATTTCTCCACATTCTTCTCACTGGGAGGGTTTACTCAGCACCAAAATTTTAAACACAATAAGACTTTAAAGAGAGCATTCAAAACTGGTTAGGGCAGAGAAAGCAGTTATTCTAATCCATCACCTGAAGGCACGCGGTTCATATGAAGCAGAAGTGGTTACAAAAAAAAAAAAACTAGACCAGAAATCTCAAATTATCATGGGCAACAAAGAAAGTCATAATGATTTTACTAATGAATCATCTGCCATCTGTTTCTCATCCAGACAGGATAAGTCAAGGTTATAGATAACCAAGAATAAGGCAATATCAATAAAATGCAAAACATACTGCTCTGCTAGAATTATAGTTTCTAATACATTTCATATTTCTTTTTAAGGAAATCAGATTAATTCAGAACCTCACTAAGCAGGATGGGGAGATATAGGGTTTGTGAGACCCAAAACCTGCAATAACTCATATAGGAAGGGAAAGAAGATCTATACTCTGGCCAACCAGAGAATTGGAAGCCAAAAAGTTCAATAGGTGAGTTCCAGTTTACCAGTTTATTCTTCCTACTCTGCTTGCTGACTCTACTTGCAATACCAGAAGATAGCGAAAGGCCCTAATGAGAAGACTCCATTCTGATGAGGGAAAGGAAGCTGGTAGTATACTTAAGTCTCTTCTTGAGACCTCCAAACCCATTATCCCTCTCCTATGGTTCATTTTGGCTACCTTACTAGAAAGAGAACTGTTCTATGGAATGGTTCATTCTATTGATCTTATTTTATGTTGCTAGTGTAGCACTCTCCACACTGTGTTAAAAGGCATTGTCTCAGCCCGGCTCGGTGGCTCAGCCTGTAATCCCGCGCCTTTGGGAGGCTGAGGTGAGTGGATTGCCTGAGCCCGCGACCCGCCTGGGCAGCGAGACCTCATCTCTACAATAAATCAAAAAAATCAGCTGGGCGTGGTAGCGCATGCCTGTAATTCCGGCTACTTGGAAGGCTGAGGCGGAAGGATCGCCGGAGGCCAGCAGGTCAAGGCCGCGGTGGCCGGGAGCGGCCACTGCACTCCAGTCTGGGTGACAGAGTGAGACTCCAACTCAAAAAAAAAAAAAAGGCATTGTCTCTCAAATAAACGCAAACTCCTTTAGAACAGAAGCAATAGCTAATTCATTTGTCTTCATCACTTAGCATGTTCCTGGACCAGAATAAGCATTTAAAAAAATCTTAATGACTTAAGTTTAATTGAACTGACTCTTGATGTTTCATTTGTGGTCTGTCATCCTGTATAAGATAAAACAGAACTTTGGTTTCAATTCTCCGAATTCATATGAATTTCATTTAGATTCTAACTGCCCAATCTCACTGCAAAATTTAGCTAAAGGAAAGACAGAGTATTGATATTCAATCTTTTATTCCACAAATCTTTATGGAGCATCTTCTAGGAGCCAAACACTGTTCTTGAGGTTTGGCATATATTAGAAAACAAAGATATCTGCCTTTGGGAAGCTTATATTCAAGTAAGGGGCAGGATCAGAAAATAAATATAAGTGCCATAGAAAAGAAGAGTAAGAAAGATCTGGAGTGTCAGAATGTAGGATTGGAAATGGGGCTGTTTGAAGCATTAAAGAGAATAATTAGAGTAGGTATCATTGAAAAGGTGCTATTTGACTAGAATTGAAGGAGGTGACTGAGTTAACCAAGTGAATATTTAAGAAGAAATGTATCATACTTTCTTCTGCCAGCTCCATTGAAGACTTTCAGCCAGTGCTGGTCTGGGACTCCGAAGATATGGTAAGTTTGACAAACTGCCAGAGTACTTGTTTTTGACTCACAAAATTTCAGTAAGTAAAGTTTTAGTCATTTTGTTACCATTGTGTGATGTGAAAGACTGAGAACAGGAACAGAGAAAGAAGAAGAAGGGCAGCACTAGAGAATAGAAGACACAGAGGAGAGGGTCCACCATGCTTATCTAAGATCAAGAAATATTCTGGAAATCTTGTGGGTAAAATAAAGCCAAAATTCTTTCTGTTTTCTAAGTGTTCTTCCCTGTAATGAACTTAAATTATTTAAGCCAAATATAAAATTCCATAGAGCCTCTTTGCTGCCTCTAAAGACTTCACTGGATTTTTTTCTTCTTTCATTTCTTCGGAGATCAAAGGAGAGCAATCCCAGCTATAAGTTCTGGTCCAGAAAGGGGAGTTCCAGTATTGTTGTTTAATCCTAGCCCTATACTAGTTTTATTACATTATATCACTCTATTCACTGGAGTGTTTTCAAAGAAAATGTACCTAATCAAAATATAGTTGAAAACTTTTTCATTTAATTAGACATATTTATTAAGTGATTGATGGGTTTTGAGCACTGACTATATACCAAAGATACAAAAATAAGGATGTTATAAAGAGGTGAGACACTATCCTTAATAATCTATTGGGGCATTGTTATACCACAGGCCAGAAGAGAATGACTCCAGGCTAGAAGAAAACAATAAAATA
The DNA here is from genome assembly GCA_027257055.1 of Cephalopachus bancanus. Taxonomy (NCBI): domain Eukaryota; kingdom Metazoa; phylum Chordata; class Mammalia; order Primates; family Tarsiidae; genus Cephalopachus; species Cephalopachus bancanus. The sequence goes on from JAPVLO010000093.1 coordinate 11,578,960, forward strand.
GGTTTGGCATACTCTAGAAATAATTCAGTCAAAAATATTATACTTTTTTTCAATGGAGTCTAAAAGGATGAAACTTTTTTAAAAACCATGCCCTTACTGATGATTACTTTATTACCATCATTGCCTTTCCCATGAAACTTTAAAACCCCAGCAACATTTATTCATCTTTCTTGGTTCCTGTTAATAAGTCTGTTTCACTGAGTGGCCTAATCACCCACATTTACCATATTATCACTATAACATGAAAGAGGAAGTGGATGGAGACTTCACAAAAGTCAGTAAAGAAGAACTGGAAACAATGAAATGAGGTGAAACCTTGAGGCAGTGACTAAGAATAACGTATAGGCGTGAAGGATAATAGTCTGGTTATTGGAGACCACAGGGCCACTGGGAGTCCTGACTCATTTGGAGAAATGCTTTTTCTGCTGTTAACTCTATCGTGAGGTCTGCCCATTTGGTGCTGGTGATGTTATTTTGTGTAAGATAGAGTTCAGTTGCCAGATAGATACATGTTTTCTTGTATGTCTTAAGTAAAGATTCCTCTAAAGCTCAAATTAACATATAACATATAAACCTCCATAACACAGTGTTTGGTGTCATATCTTAGAATATTTTTGCACCAGTGAGCAGGTTGTTATTGCTGTCTCTTCTGCAGAGAGAATTGCAGAATAGACAGCACTCCACCCTAACCAGTTCTGAGCATCCTCTTTTAGGTCTTATAAGTATTAGAAATTTATGCTGCTGAACCCCAGAGTATAGGAGGAGAAAATAAGCAAATTCCTCAGATTGCCTTTTTTATTTCGTGCACTCACTAAACTAAACTAAACATTTTGAGAAGAATTTTATGCTGTTTTTGTTTTATTGCTGGGCCTATCTTGTTTCCATTTCCAAATGAAATATTCCTGGAATTTAAGGTATCATTTTACCAGCCTAACCACAATTTCCCATTGTTCCCTATGCTCCACTCACACTCTTGAATAATGACTCTCTCCCTAGATACTAAATTTACTGTCCCTGTTTAGGACCCAGAGAAGATGCTGAGTCCTCAGACCCTGCATATCTTCAAAAAGGTAAAACAGACCAGCAAAGCAGTAAAATGACAGGCCTATTGTTTGAGCCCAGCACCGGGACTTCCCCTTTTGTATAAGCTGAGTCACATTTTTCCTGTTGTCAACTTGAAGCTTGCCCGTTGATGTGCGATAGGGCTATCTTGCTGATATGTGAAGCCAGACAGACAGGTTTCCTTGTGTTTGTTTGCCTTACCTTGGACCCTTACCAATTAGAAGCTGTCTACTGGTCAAAAAAGATAAGACACGGTTTATTAAAGCTCAGATACTACATTGAATGAACTAATTTCTGACAATTTTCTTCTGTTAAAATTCAAGGTTCCTGACTTGTGCAATCTTACTGATTTTGACAGAGGTCTTTTGGGATGTATATGGGCACTTTATTCTTGATATCTGTTCAGTTGACACATTTTAAAACCACAAATATATTTGATTGGTTGGCAAATTGTGAAAACAGGAAGTCAAAGAATGGAATCAACTGTGAAACAACCATAGCAAGTGAAGCTTTCTGCATAAGTGCCAAGATGGGTATGATGTTATGAGAAACAAAATGAAACGATATTATCAATATAATTTCAACAGCAGCCAAACTGACCTAATTATTATATTTGCAGTGCCTTATAGCCAATAAAATGGTGCTCAGATATTAATCTACAATAGTGTTGCTACCATAATAAGAATCTACAAAATTAGGATATGTGATGACATTTGCTAGCTAGGGAATATTTGAGATAATTTTTTTTTTTGTCTGACAATCACCATTTGCATTGGGCTTAAAAAACTTGCCATTAATGTAATGCCTTTTCTTTTTTAGCACATATCTATTGAGATCTTACTCTAGAACAGGCACTGTTGTAAGCATTAGGGTTATGAAAGTCATACCAAATTCCCCTGCTGCTTGTAAGACATTGCATATACAAGACTTTTCTTATAATTTTTCAAATTTTCCAAGTATCAGTTTTCCTGTGATTCTTCCATGGTGAATTTTCAAAAAAAGACTTGTATCGCCAGTGTAAAGAATAAAAAATAACCTAAAATCAGTGCATGTGAGGAACACAAACAAATGATAGAATAAAATGAATGAGGCAAGTAACAGACTCATATCAGAAAATATTTCCTTTCTAAATAAAATAAGTTAGACGGGTTCGGTGGCTCAGTCTGTAATCCTGCGCCTTGGGAGGCTGGGGTGAGTGGATTGCCTGAGCCCATGGGTTCCAGACCCACCTGGGCAACTTGGTGAGACCTCATCTCTACAATAAATCAAAAAAATTAGCCGGGTGTGATAGCGCACGCCTGTAGTTCCAGCTACTTGGAAGGAAGGCTGAGGCGGAAGGATCGCTGGAGCCCAGCAGGTCGAGGCTGCGGTGGCCGGGAGCGGCCACTGCACTCCAGTCTAGGCTACAGAGTGAGACTCCAACTCAAAAAATAATAATAATAAAATAAATAAATAAATAAAATAAGTTTATAAAATTTATTACTTAAAAAATTTCATAAATGTAAATGGATTTTAAAACACTCAAATAAACATTGAAGCAGGAACAGTCTTGGCAGTAAAATGGGAAAAGGGTGGAGAATGGACTACACTGCATATGGGAAACCCTGTTCATCTATCTTTTGATAATTTCCATATGAAATATATTATGTAAATGATGGCATGTGCCATCTATTCAGACAATTGAGTTTTTAAAATATAATCAGTATATCTCAAGGTCTGACTCAGCCAGAAAAGAATTTAAAATATTACAATAGGATATAATAATGTCATCTTGTTTGAGGGAGACTTAAGAATTAATGAAGACCTGGCACAATTGATTATTAGAAGATTAAGTCACAATGCATATCTTAATCTTTTTAACCTTCAGACACCATCTTAGGAGACCATTTAGGGGGAAGTACTTACTTTTGGGCCAGTTGAATATTCATTTCAGTAAGCCTTAATTGTATTCAAAAATCTAGAAATTGAAAATTAAAGCTGGGAAAAAAAGTGAAGACAATCTACTCTAAATATCTCATCTTACATATGAGGAAATAGAGGCACAAGCAAATTAAGTGACATCCAGAAGTTACAGCATTTATACAGGGAAAAAGCCAAGCCAAGCCCAGGTCACCTAGATACCAGACCATGTGTTATGTCTCTGTGTGGACAGAGATGAAATAAAGCTGCATCCAGAATTATTCAATTATTAGGTACCCCACATTGTGAGGTGATTGATTTTGGGGGCAGAATCAGTCACCAACTGGAAAAACACTGCATCGACTTTAAACTCAGGAATCTGCCTTAAGAGGTGTTACACTTGTCAACACACCCATAGAACAATACCGAGCTGCTTACCAACCCTGTACTAACAAAACAGTAATTTTGTATTGCTTCATAAAGGTGAAAAGTGAAGAAAAATCTTAGTAAAAAAGTTCCTTTAAAGAGAAATCCAGGGAAAATAGCAATAATAATGCAAAATATTCAACTATATAATTTCCAAGTCTTTCATTGAACTGTATAGTCAAGTTACACTATTATTCATTTCACAGCATAGATCAGTTTGCTCATGTGTGAAACCTATGAAATACAACCATTTTCTCTTCAGATAAGTGATCCTGGTTTGAGGTACCCATACAATTTAATAAAAATACATTATTCCAGAATGGACTCTAGTGGCTAGGCAGATGGAAATGTTTAAGTAAAACACTAAAAACTTTGTTATCCTAAATTAGTTGGTCAGCGAGAAAAAGTATGAGAATATAACTAACCCAAATAATTTGTAAGTTTATTGAATTCTTTTTTAATTCTACTTTAAGGATTTAAAAACTTTAAAAAAAGAAAAAAATGGTGACCTATATTTAAGTTTTTAAGAAGTACTTTTACAGTCCAGTTTTTAATCAATAAGTTGTAGCTACCATAAATATACTTGTCATAATCATTTTTCCATTTTTATACACTGAGCCAAACCATCCATAAGCCAATCTCAGGTTTATCCCTTTCCTTCAGTAGATTGGACAGTATCCCCCCCCCCAGGCATAGGTCCATTCTCTGGGGGAGCATCACTGATGTGACTATGGTGAATAACACAGGAGTCTGGACTACCTACTCATGCAACGTGTACTCTCTGTCACTGCATATGACATTTGTGAATCAATATTTCCCTCTAATGATAGACTACTGCCAAGCCCATCCATATTTATGATGTGGCCAGTCATACAGAAATTAGCAATAACTGGCATCTCAATTGATGCCCCCGGTTAAGAGTTCCATCTCTAGTAGGATCCAATATTGTTCCAGAATATATTTCTCAAAAAGAATGTAACCAGTTGCAGAGACTCATGCCTGCAATTCCAGCACATTGGGAGGCTGAGGTGGGAGGGTTTCTTGAGGTCAGCAGTTCAGGACTAGCCTAGGCAACATAACAAGACTACATGTCTACAAAAAATAAAAAATAGGTAGGTGTGGTGGCATGCACCTATAGTCCCAGCTATGCTGAAGAATGGCTTGAGCCCAGGAAGCCGAGTCTGTGGTGAGTCTTGATTGCGCCACTGTACTTCAGAGCAAGACCTTGTCTTGAAAAACAAAAATAAGTAAAAAGAATGTAACTTTCCACTGCAGATGGCACGATCTTGCTCCAGTATCCCAAATACTTGCCTTGAGTATCTTCCACTAGAAGTTACCATAAACTCCCAACCACATCTTTTCCCACCATTGACGTCACCGGCACTAGAACCTGACAGATCATATAACATAAGGACCTAGACCCCACTATAGTATAGTTGTGTCACAGAGACCTTTACAACTCAAGTAAATATCACTCAAAGCTGACAACCTTTTATTAACCAGGTTTGTGGGCTAGTGCAGCATTCTTAACTGTGGAAGATGCTGCCTCCAGAAAGAAAGGAAAAAAAAAAAAAAAAAGACCAGGAGCTGTGTAATAGGGATGCAAATGCAGCAAGTTACATTTTCCATTGAAGGGGATATTCCGCCATGTTCCTGACCACTGGACCTCTAAAAACTACAGTGAAGTGGCAGGTCCCTAAAACATAAGGTTTATCTCCCACACTCAGGGATTACCAACACTTACTGTGAAGGAATGAACCCCTCTGTAAACTCTGAACATTCAGAGGGGTCTATGGAGCCAAAAATCCTCTGGGGGCATTTACCCATGTGTATCCATCCCATGTTTTAAGATATCTGGTTTTCCAGTAATGTTCCATGAAAGACCTGCTTTGGCTGAGCGTCTAAATCCCTCTGGAACTTTGGAATGCTACCTGTCTAGTTCTGAATCTGTACTTCAGCTGTTTTTTATTCTACTTCAGGAAAGAAGGGTTTTTTTAAGCCACCAAAGAGGATCTCTGACTCTCATGCTCATAATTTATTTGTTAATGACTCTCAGTTTCTCATTATTCCTTCCTTTGCAGAGCAACAAAATAATAGTAATTACCAAACAACTCTCCCTCCTTGTCTACTCTCATATCTCTTTTGAATCCCTGAATCATCAGACCTGCAAGGGTGTTCTTCACTGGGATGTTTCCTCAAGTCACCACTGATGAAATGTTCAGCAATTGGACTGCAACCTCATACCAGGGATTATCTAAGTCCTACATTCCTCCTTGCCTGCTGAAAAATGAGTGATGCAGGTTGCAATCCTCCTTGCCTGCTGAAAAATGAGTGAGCCCGGACCCAAACTCTGTCTTACCACCTTAATTATCAGAGTACATTTATCATTCACTGTGCCAACTCAGGTTAACCCAGAAGCAGACACCAAACCAAGATTACTTGTGTAAGATATGTACTGGGAAAACTGTGAAGGATGAAGGGGGAGGGAGCCAGAGTAGGGAGAGGATTCAGACCACAGTGAGGAACTGGCATCTGTAAGGAGAAACAGAAAGTTTTTAATCCTGGTTCAGACCATCTGTAGCTCTGTAAATCTTCATTTCCAGATCTTTCTATCACAAAGTTTTTAGAAGAACTGGACATTGATATACTTGGAAAGAGACAACTCAGGCTCTACACAGAGTTGGACCTTAGTAACTGTTATGTTTGTGTTCATTGCACTGAACAGGGGAGTAATATGCAGAGCCCCTGGGTGCCCTTCAAGGAAATGCAGAGTCCCTTATTTCATATGTACACAGAGCTGATCTTCTCTGCATTTACAACAACCTCTATTTTTCATTAAAGGGCTAAGCTCTCTATCTTAAATAGCACAAGGAAGAAAACAGGATGCACTTTTCTCTTAAAGACATGACCTCAAAATGTGTTGTGTTTTACTACTGTTATTACCAACTAAAATACATCTATTCTCTTCTTTTTTCAGAAAGAAGAAAAATAGGGCTCATGACAGGAGTTAGGATGAAACCAACATGTATTGAGTGCTGATATATGCCAAGTACTACTTTAGTCACTTGACAAATATTTTCTTTCTTCATTTTTACAACTATTTGGAGTAGAAGTTATTACCCACATCATATCTTTATATGTATATAATGTGAAGGCTTATAGAGTTTAAGTAAGTTGTCCATAGTAACCCAGTTAATTACCAGAAATTATTAATCATGGACTCTAGAACTTCGTATGTTTCAGCTTTTTAGGAACTATCTGTAAAGTGGACTTTAAGAAGTATAGACATTTTTTAGTTTAAGTAAGTTTTCAAAATAAAAATAATTATTTCCTGCCAGGCTCGGTGGCTCAGCCTGTAATCCCAGCGCTTTGGGAGGCTGAGGTGAGTGGATTGCCTGAGCCCGCAGGTTCGAGAACTGCCTGGGAAACTTGGCAAGACCTCATCTCTACAATAAATCAAAATTTAGCCGGGTGTGGTAGCGTGCGCCTGTAGTTCCAGCTACTTGGAAAGTTGAGGCAGAAGGATTGCTGGAGCTCAGCAGGTCGGGGCTGCAGTGGCCGAAGCGGCCACGGCACTCCAGTCTGGGTTACACAGTGAGATGCCAACTTAAAATAAATAAATAAATATTTATTTATTTATTTCCTATGTTACATGTTTAACAATATATAATGAATTGTGTTTCTAGTACTTAATCCCTATTTTTAGAGGTCCAGTGGTTAGGAACATGGTGGTATATCCTTTCAATGGAAAAGTCAAATTGCTGCATCTTACATCCCTACCACAGGAACAAAATTTTGTCCCTAGTCTATAACAAATTTTGTTAGTTGTTCATAGATCTATTTCTTCCCTTGTAAACCCTTCAGGGAAGCTATTATGTCTAATTCATCTCACTCTAACTAAGCAGAATCAGACCTGAGTGCAATATGTACTTAATTTATGTATGCTGAGCCAGATAGGAAAAGTCAAACAACTCTGTTAATTTTTTCTGCTAATTCCCCATTTATTCTGATGTAACAAATTAGAATGCTAGAGAGGAAAACACATCCTCGTCTTTATTCCATGGAACCCATATCTTAGTGGAAAGGCCCTCTTAAAAGCCTTAGAACCCACAGTTATCTAACTAGCTTATCTTGACTAAAAGTTAGATGCAGATAATGGGAGTCAACAAGAAATCCTCATCCAAGGCACACATCACCTGAATTTTCCCACTATGCAGAAAGATAACCAATCACAAGTATAAATGGAAAGAGTACTTTTGATTTGGGGAACAGATCATTGAGTGTAAATTCAGAAAACATGACCTTGACAGCAGCTTTCAAAGTTTACTTTGTGGTGAAGAAAATAGACTTTGGAGACAGACCAGTCATCGTTTGAATCCTGTCTATGACACTGAGCTGTGTCACCTTGGACAAGTTACTTAGCCTCTCTAACCACAGCTTCCTTGTGTGTAAAACAGAGATAATAATTAGTGTTGTTGCGAAAATTAAAAGGAAGAGCAAATGTAAAGCACTTAGCACATGGCTGGTACATGATAAATACTCGTTAAACAGGGATGTATCCTCATTATTATTTACTATGTATGTAACTAGTTGTTTCTATGTCTGAGCCAAATGATAACAACAACATTGAAACTCACAGTTTTAATCAGTCTTTGTATTCTCACAGCACCTGTTATCTCAGAGGACCAAAGTTCTGGAAGAGCACATACAATGGCCTAGTTATAAAAAGAACTATGGTATAGAGAGCAAACTTCACATGCACAAAATCACAGGTAAAAGCTTAAAATCTAGGCCTCTCATCTTGGATTCCTCTTTAATTGTATCAGGTTATTTGTTTCCAGTACCTAAATATGATTTATTGACAGTGTAAGTCAATGCTACTGATATATTACTCTTTCAGGGAGTGTTTGTTTTTTCAAAACCGCTCTCAAATTTTCTAAATGTAAATTTGAAAGTCTGTCAGTCTACGTGCCGATAACACAAAACAGATTGTAAATGTAGCAGGATGCAATCAAGTCAAACAAATCCAATGAGCGCGCCAGAAGTCTTTATTAGGACTGCTCCTGTACACAGGCTTTGCTAATGACGGAACAATTGTTTGTGCTGATTTGTGGCTGGCATTGATATGCCTACAGCAACACTTTCATCTAAAATTCAGCTCCGATTTTTTTTAATCCCGTCAATGAATTTGCTGTGTCTGTAAAGAGCAGCTCCAAAGAACCTTTCTAAATAATAAGAAATGGGAATATTCAAGCACAGTCTTTCATTCTAAATCCAGAGTGTTAGTTGAAATATATGATTTTTCTCTTTGTCATTATTTTGTCATCTACTGAGATGCCTGCATCTCAACAACTTGCATGAATTAATAACTAAACACAGCTTTAAAATATTGGAACTGGTTGATGTTGAAGGGAGAGAGGTACTGAACTACAGAAGAATATTCCAAGATTCCAAACTTATTTAACATTTCCTTCACAAATTAAAAAAAAAATGCAAATGTGCTCTGACTGCTGTTCACATTGACTGTGGGGACCAGTTTTTTTTTTTTAATCAAACAGCACCTGCCTCTCTATTCAGAGATGTCTGCATGTGAGGATAAGTGCAAACAACAAAGGCTTCGACTGTGGCAGCGGCTGCATCATTTTCTTGGAACTTGCCATTATGTTTCAGTTCAGAGATTGAGGTTTGGTGCAGGGAATGAAGCTTTTAATATCAGGTGAATGGATTTTTATGAGGTTAGAAAGCTTTGGGTCTTAGAGAGAAAAATGATGCTTTAAAAATAGTCACATTTCTTTTGTACTGTAATTGTCAGTACATGACAAATCATTTTTTTATTCTGTCTGTATGGGCAAAAGGAAATATCTTCTACCCATCTCTGTGAGCTGGTGATTTTAAGAAGTCAAAACGTTCCCATATTTAATCAGTTTCTTGAGACTATATAATTTATCTAGAAAATGGATCCTGAAATATCACTCTTAAAGGAGGATGAAAAATATGTTAAAATTCATCAATTTATTCAGGAAGTCATTGTCACATGTTTGCTGCTTAAACAAGCAATGTTGAGCAAATTGATTATTCTTCCATAATAACCAAGGTTCATATTGCATAAGTGACCAAATGTCAGAAATAGGAATAATCAATCTTATTTAAAAATAGAATGATTAAAATATGAAGGAACAGAACAGTAAACTAAGTTGAATCCAGCTCTGACATTGACAGTGAGGGCCCATGCAAATCACTTAATTCCTCTGAGTTTCCATTTCTCATCTATAAAGTAGAAATAGCAAAACATTCTCTTTCAGGACTATTATGACCAAGAAATAAGAAAATGTTTGTGAAACATTTTGCAAATGGTAAAACATTTTTAAAGCATCAGAAAGAAAAGAAGGAGCAAAAGGAATTATAAGAGTAACACTAACAATTACAATATGTAACAATTATAATATTAAATGCAACTATTATTGTTGAAAATATTAAACCTTCTCCAGAAGTGCCAAAAATTGGTAGATGATACAGCTCAGATGACATCTCCTAATGTTCTAAACTGAAAGAAAAGGAGACACCCACAACCTTATTATCACATATAAAAAAGTAATATCTATTCTTATTGAAGTGAACTCCAGACTACATTAACATATGCTTTTTGAAAGAAACTCTGCAGACCTTGAATTAAAGACACATCTTTATAAGTCTTTTTCAAAACCAAAGGGTAGACTGATAGAGAATTCTCTTCTTGAAACAGCTTTCAAGGTTTCAAATGACCTATGCTCATAGAACAGGGGAGTCACATTAACCTTAGCCAAGGTTGTGTTTCTCTCTCATTAGATCAGTGACCCACATGTTGTGTAGCCTTACATGAAGTCACCAGTCAATGTCAAGCATTCATCATGACATCTTTGCCTCAAGATACATGGCTTTACATTGTTAAAGGAACTAAAGATTTTTAAATAGCATCCTTAAAAAGTTGCAGAAATTATATGGATAAAAAACTATTGTACATTTTTGCTTCTGAAACCAACATTCCAGAAAAATAAATACACTTTAAACACTAGATGCCCTATTTATACAACTTCCCATGTTCACTCTCAGGGTAATGTCTTATGTTGAAAAAGTAAAGTAGTTGGTAATCACTTACAAGAGTCTATAAGCACCACAGTTCCTCTAGCCAGAGATGGGCGAAAGATGCAACTAGCATGCATAGTTTTCCAATTCTTCCTCCTCCTTTGACAGTTGTATACCTTGTCTGCTTAGGTAAGCCGAATTACATTTCCCAGAATCCTTTTCCCTGTGTAGTCCTGGTTTAGTATTAGCCACAAGAGAAGTTCACATGAGATTTGGGAGCGAAAGTGAACCAACAGACATGCTCAGAAGATCATGGTTGCTCAAGGTGGGAGGGACAGACAGAAGTACTAGTAGCTTCCAGTTTGTCCTGCTCATCCTGATCTACATCCTTACCTGGCTGCCTGTCTTGCTGACCAATAGCAACATAAAGCTACCATCAAACACTATGTGATTGAACTCAGAGGCATTAGCCACAAAGAACCAGAAACTTCCATTCCAGGGCCATTTCTGATTCTTCTCTAGCAACTGGATATGACTGGTTTCCTATAAGCTCTACCTTGCTTACCTACTCCAGATCTGGTTTAAGTTAGGTTCACACATCAACACAGAACAAGTCATTGGAAGGCATTCTGTATTAGGGAAAAATATGGGCTTCAGAGTCCCAAAAATCTATGCACTCATCCTGTTTCCTCTTCTGACTGTTTGACCTTACCCTTCTTTATACATTTTTTTTACTATTTTAAGGATGTGGGGTACAATTCAGGATTAGATATACAAATGGCCATAGTACAGGTAAAGTTTGGGCCTCACTTTGGTCCCCACTTCACTTGGTTTCAGATCAGGTGCTCTTATTGATGAAGTGTGCCCCCAACCCCTGGCAGTTTCCCACTATTACCAATCCCATTTTTTATAGTATTTTGATAACTGTCCAGGGTCCACTTATGAGTGAGAACATGTGGTACTCAGTTCCTTGTTTCTGTGATAGATCACTGAGTATTATACACTCTAAATCCATCCAAGATACTACAAAGTTTATAATTTTGTCCTTTTTTATGGCTGTGTAATATTCCATCATGTATATATGTACCACATTTTTTTAGCCAATCCACTTTTGATGGGCAGCACGGTTGGTTCCGTGTTTTTGCTATTGTGAATAATGCTGCAATAAACATGCATGTGCAGGTATCTTTTTTTTTGTAGAGTAATTTGAGTATCCATCAGCAGAAGAAATAATAAGAAATCTTGTCTTGGTCTTGGGTGGAGAAAAAAAAAATGTCACCTGTAATAATTCTTAATCTTAAATTAGTCTTTATGTACATTTGTAGGTTAGAATGAACCCTACCTGTGTAAGCCACAAAACCCAAGCTAAAAACTTAGTTTAAAGTGGCCCATGGTTGTTAATGCTTCCAAGGCATCTGACAAAAGCAAATGCAGAAACTTCCCAAGAAAAGCACCTTAACACTAGGACACAAATTCTTTCCAAATACACAAAGTATTTCCAAATAAAGTTCTAAGAAACTTGAGTTCACAATAAAAAGGAAAAAAATAAATCACCCAAGGAAATAAACCACCATTAGCAAGAGTAAGCAAAAACAATAAACAAGAAATTCAACATCCAAAGACTGTAAATATTGAATTTAAGAGCAAATATTTATAGACTTCCTACTTTGTGCTAGACACTATTCTAGGTGACTGAATCAGACTCATCAGTAATCAAAAAAATCTCTGCCATCTTAGTGATATTATCTATTTAAAATTTTAAAAATGATTAACATTTTTAAAAGAAATATTATATTACCAGGCAAATTTGATAAAGAAACAAATGGAACTTGAAAAAATGAAAACAATAATTATTAAAATTAGAAACTCAATGAACAGAATAAGCTACTGGTTAAAAATGATCAAGAGAGAACTCAAGCTTTAACCCAGAATTCAGCACAAAAAAGCAGAGATGGAGAATATGAACCAAAAGTTTAATGGTTAAAGGGCATGAAGAATAGAGTGAAAAGTTCTGACATATAGTGAATCAATACTTCAAAAGAGGAAAATTGAGGCAGACAGGGAGGCAGTATTCCAAAAGAAATTGCTTGAGACCTTTCCAGAAATGAAATGTGGCAATCCTCACTTTCAAGAAAACCAGCAAAATGTGGCCACAAATAAAATTTAATGGCAATATATTTATAACATTTAGTTTAGGTAGCAAGTATGCCAAAAGAGTCAATGAGATTTTAACTCCTGTGAAGTCATCACAAAGTGGAGGCCAGTGAGGCAGAGTTAGGCCTTGCAGGAACCTGACAGTGAGCACCTCACTTGCCTTCTACATAGTCCTGGCTCTTAGAGATAAAACCTGTATTTGTGCCCCAATATTTGGAATTATCTAAATAAATATTTTTAAAAAACAAAATGTGTGATTTTTATAAAATGTATATATTTTAAGTCTATGTTGCAATCTAAGTTACAGTCAGCATAATGCATGCATTATAAAGGTATAGTTCATTGATTTTAACAATGTAACCACCTCAACAATCAAGATCACCCCGCAAAAATTCCCTTGAAGTCCTTTGCTGTTACCAGCCTGCACTCCTGATACTAGGAAACCACTCATTCTGCATTCTGTCATTTCAGTTTAGACTTGACTTTTCAGAATTTTATGTAAATGGAATTATACAGTAGGTACATTTTGTTTTTAAATAACAATATAAAAAATGTCCAAGACAGAACTTCTTTAAAAATGTCACATGACAGATATGAGATATCTTTAGTTGCGTTAAGTAAAAATAAAAAAACAAATTGAATATTTTTGTGTTTTGTTTTTGTTTTATACTTACACTGGTTTTATAAGTAGAGAGACTTTATTGTGTTATATAAAATTTTTTAATTAATGAAACAAAAACTATTGTGAACATGAAAACAAATTAGCAGAATTATTATCATTTTTGACACTCGTAATGAACGTGCATTTAATTTTAGTATTCATTTTGATTTGTATCTTTATCAAAATTTATATCATGGATATAAATTTAACTTTAAAGGCGCTTAAGAATAAAAAGAATATTTGACTCTTTAGTAACTAAAATCAACACCAGGGCTAGAAGTATTTAATTTAATGACCAAATCATATCAAAATCATCTTATACCACACTATTGGTGTGCATGGCCATTCAACACATTCTACAAGGCTCAAAGTCTTGAGTTTTGAAAGGGGGAAATTATCATATTAGCATTTAAATTAAAAATTTGTTTAAATCAATTAAATATTAACTTAATTTTCTTTGCATCTTTTTTTAATGGAGGTGTATCATCTTTGAAGATTTTTATTGCATATTTTTATAAACATGCTTTAAAAAACATCTAAGATTTTAAATGAAGACTTTTTTAAAATACTAGAAATCAAAACAGATATCATTGCCATTTTTAATGACAAATCTCTTGTAACACTTTCACAAACCTCTGAGGATTTTCAAACCACAGTTAGAGAAGGAAAAATTAATCTATGTTTACAGGCCACTCAAGGATCTCTAATTACTGAGTGTCACTAAATAAAATAGTCTCTTTCATCAGTCGCCTTCTTTGAAGTCTCTGCATTATTTGATGCCGTTTCTCAGACTTCTCCTTCCTTATGATTCTCTCATTTTTAAACGTTTCAAACCCACATTCTATCATTGCTACTCCATCCACGTGGCTGATCTATCTCTGCCTCTTTGAAGCTTCTCTTCCTTCTTCATGACTTTCCTCTCCACATCATGCCTTCTTTTATTTGCTTAATCCCTTGTGTTGATCCTGGGCCTGGTTCCCCAGTTTTGCTTCATCCCTATCAGCTAGTTTCTTTTGGTTAGACCAAAGGGAGGCGGTAGAGGAAGAAGAAAGGCACTAGCAGGAGACACTGAAGTAAAAAAAGAGGATTAAGGATGGGGAAATTCAGGTTATTTTCTGGGAAGCCTGGCTTTTCTCTCCCTCCTTCTCTCTGCCTTTGAGTGCCATCTCTGATGTACTGACTGGAGCTAGATGCTTCAAGGTAGCTTCACTCACATGTCTGGCTATTTTTTTCCGGCTAGTGGCTGGATTCTCCTCTGTGAGACTTCCCATGTTTTAGTAGGCTAGACCAGACATCTTTACAGTATGGTGATCTGAGGATTTCATGAAGGCAAGACAGAGCTGGAAGACCTCTTAGCTAGTGGTTCCAATACTCACACGATGTCACATCTACAACATTCTATTGACCAAAGAAAGTCACAAGGTCAGTCATTATTCAAAGGGATAGGAGAATAGACTTTGTTTCTTGATGAAAAGAGCAGCAACATTATGTTGCAAAAGACACAAATAAAAAGGGATGTGGTTCATTGAAAGCCATTATTGTAACACTCTACCTCATAGAATCCCAGAGCTCTAGAAACAGCACATGTATCTTAGACACAGCTTATGTTATTCCTATTTTGTGGTTTGTCTTCTATTTGTTTCCTTAGTTCCTAACTCCTTCATCAACTGTGTAACCAATACCTTCACCAGATTGCTTCTGGCTTCTGTGTTCCTAGTTTGACCCTAATTTCTGAATATACTACTCAATCTGAATCTATCATCCAAAATCTAATTCTAAATTTCCAAAGGCCCTTAAGGATATTTCCACTTAAACTTTTCCTTCATCTCCTCAAAACTGCCATATCCAAAACTTAATTCAGAATCCCCTCCCCTAGAAAATGACCCTTCTTATTTTCTCTATGGTATTTTAAACTAGGAGTTAGATAACTATAGTAAGCAACCAAATCTACCATTGCTGATTTTATTGGAGCACTGTCATGCTCATTCATTTTTGTGTTGTTTATGGCTGCTTTCACCCTACAATGGCAGAACTGAGTAGATACAACAGAAACGGTATGACCAGAAAATTTAAAATATTTACCATCTGGCCTTATATAGAAAAATTTGGCAGCTCCTTTAAACATCTGATTTTTTTTCTCTTTTTCTTTTATTTTTTTATTTTTATTATTTTTATTTTTTTTTTTTGGGGTCTTTTTTTATTGTGAAGTTGTGGGGTACAGTTAAGGGTTAGGTATACAATTGCGTTTCATCCAGGCACCCTGTTGATATGGGGTGTTTCCCCGTTCCCAGACAGATATTTGCTACTGTTAATCCCATCTCCCTCCCCCCACCATAGTTTCCCTACCGGGAATATATCCTGAAGAACACAAATCACTCTATAAAAAAGATACCTGCACATGCATGTTTATCGCAGCATTGTTCACAATAGCAAGAACCTGGAAACAGCCATGCTGCCCGTCAAAAGAGGACTGGATTCTCTTTCTTTTGAAAGTATAATCAGGGACCAAAGGTTATCAGTTCAACTCATTCTCTCTTCTAACAGAACTCTTTCTAA
Organism: Cephalopachus bancanus; assembly: GCA_027257055.1. Taxonomy (NCBI): domain Eukaryota; kingdom Metazoa; phylum Chordata; class Mammalia; order Primates; family Tarsiidae; genus Cephalopachus; species Cephalopachus bancanus. The sequence goes on from JAPVLO010000093.1 coordinate 11,594,780, forward strand.
GTTGTTTCAGTATTTTTAAATCTTTCTTCTTGTCTCCATCCTAATCTATTCTGCATACCTCAACTAAATTAATTGTTGAAAAACACCACTTTAATTCTGTCACTCGCCTACTAACAATTCCACAGTGACTTCTTATATATCTGATCGTTATAAAGTTCGCATCCCTGCACTAACTCATCTTGATTTATCCAACAATTTTCCCAAACCATCTTCTCTAATCAGTCTTCTCTTTCTTCCTTTATTTGATTTCAGAGCCTCTGAATATAGAAATTCTGTCTTATTGCTTATAGTTTTAGTCCAAGTGGCTGCCATGTGGTAAACAGGGGATACTACTGATTTTATTTCCACTTTGGTCACCTCTACCTAGAACGCTGTCTCTATGCTTTCCTATCTATCCAAAGCTCTCAATTTTCTTTATTCTCATATTTTCTTCAAATGGTTCTATGCTTAACTGTACATCTTTCTATTGCCTATTATGTGCAGGTAGCTATAGAATTAGCCACCATATTGATTCTTAAGACAATAAGAACATGTAATCTATTGAAATATGCACAATTTGTAACATCCTTTCACATACCTCACAGATATCCTTTGAGATACTTCTTATTGTCTTTGATTTAGGATTGGGATTTGTCTAAAGTTAAAAGCCAGAATGATCATCTAAATTCAAAATTTATAAGTTATAAGTTTAAGACTTTAAATGTATAAGGCTTTCTAGGAAACTTCAGATGAGTTATGCAATAGAACATTTCAATCTAAAATCTTTTTTGTAAATCTAAGAAATAAAATTATTCAAGTACGGAAAGAAGAAAGAACTGGGAGAAAGATATAGAAAATGCTTATTCAAGTTTATTACTCGGAACAGAAAAAGTTCATTTTTACAGAATCTAAAAATTACAACCTGTCTTTTCAGTGTTTGTGAACAAAATGCTGGAAAAATACAGATATCCTTGGAAACCAGCTCTTATGACAGTTGTGTACTAGAACAGTTTCCTACCAGTTTAGGAAGACAGATTGTTAATTTTGCAAACCAAGTGTCAAACCATTGGCAACTTGAAATCACCCATCATATGGATATTTTCACTGAAATTGGCAAATGCTGCAAATAAAGGCTTTTTTGTGTGTTTCTCAGCAAATCACTGGATACATACATACATACAGAATGGAAGCGAGAAATAGAGCACAGTGATAATCACAAGAAGAATAATGATTGATTGAAGAAAACACGTTAGTGAAGAATTTACCATGTTCCAGGCCATGTTCTAAGCACTTATCACATATTCAGTGGTGTGCTAGAGTCAGTTAGTACTAGCTTGCAAAAGCCACTCTTCCCAACTACATCACTCTTCCCAACTCCATATTCAGTGGTCTCATACAGATAGCCTGAACTCATCCATGGTGAGAGTATTTACACCATAGAAATCACCAAATACTGTAAATTAAGAATTTTTATGCAGAGAGGCAATTGTTAAACATTCACAAGCACTTCATTGTCTTCAGCCAAACTTTTATAAGGCAGCATAGTCACTAATGATCACCTAATACATTTTTTTCTGTATTGTTTGATAAACAAGAAACCTGTCCTTGAGCAGAGAAGGGAAAGGAAAATTATGAGATTACAAAAAGTAAAAAAAGACATGATATTTGTACAACTAGTCTGAAATAATGGCCTAGAAAATAAGCAAATTACCTCCCCTCCACCATAAGATCTTCAGGGAAAAGTTGGCACATTCTTCCTTTATCATGCTCACTGTCTTAGTATGTTGTGTGCTGCTATAACAAAATACCTGAGATGGAGTAATTTATCATTAACAGAAATGTATTGGTTCATAGTTCTGGAGACTGGAAGTCCAAAATTGAGGAGTCAGCATTTTGCAAGGGCCTTCTTATTACAAAGTCATTCCATGGTGGAAAGAACAGCAAGATAGATCGGGGGTGGCGAGGGAGAGGGAGTGGAAGAGAGAGAGAGAGAGAGAAAGGAGAGGAGAGAGAGAGAGAGAGAGAGAGAAAGGGTCTGAACTTATCCTTTTATAATAAAGCCACTTCCAAGATAATAGCATTAATTCTTTCATGAGGGTGGAACCCTCATTGCCTAATCTCCTCTTAAAGGCCCTGTCACAATGGCAAATAAATTTCAACATGAGTTTTGGAGGAGACAAACATTCAAGCCATGGCACTGGCTCTCTCCATGAAAACCAGAATTGTAAATAATATAATCACTTTACTTAAGTTTCTTAAGAACCACTGACTGTTTGGATCAAGTAACAGCCTTTGCCACCAATAAGAAGGTATTTCCCAAACCTAGACAATCAGCTATAAAATATGACTTTGGGCAAGTTAAAAGTGCTAATGAAGTAGGGAGCAGGGTGGGACAGGGATAAGATAAAGCTAGATTAAGAAAGTAAGCATGACACCTAAGAAGGGGTGAATTCTGTGAGAAATAAGTTTCCATATGAACAGAGCTTCCTTGATGTTTTGAAATCAAATGTGATGCCTGCATTTGCCACTCTTCCTTCCTTCCTTACAATTTCCAGTGTATCTATGAGAGAAATCTGAGCCAGTGCACACAAGGAAGATTATGACAAACATCTTCTGTCATATATTGGCAATAGGAGAACACTACTATATGTCTAAGGCTCAGAAATAAACAAGAATTTTTAATTCAAGTTTATGCTTCCTTTAAGGTGAGAGCTGACCAGTGAATTAGACTATTTTCAAATTTGCTAGCAGAGGTAAAGATTCAAGGAGTTGAAGAAAGAAAATGAAAACAATAACAAATGGTAAGTTATCTTCCATGAATAATCACTGGGTCTTGAGAGCAGGAGAGGGAGGTGTACAGCCTAATTAGGAAGTGTCGTCCCAGAATACCAATGGCCTCCCAGCTGCTCTGCTTAGCTTGCCACAGACCATTGTCTTTCTCCATAAATCTAAATTAGCATCTGCAGCCACTCTCCTAGAAATAAAGACTTCAGCTCAGTGCTTCATTTCAAACACCCACTAGTCCTGAACTAAATTTAAATCATGAATGGAGTATTATTTAAAGGCTGATAATCTTCATGCAGTGGCACTTCAGCAATGAAACCCAAACCCCTTGAACTAAATTCTGCTTTATAGCCAAGAGTACCATGGTTAAGTTCCAGTTTAATAAAAATTGTCTAGTTTTTGTAACTTTAAATGCTTTAGGCTCTTTTTCAATGTGCTATTGTAACCTATACCACATTGAGCATGAAGTGATTAAACAATGAAATCCTGAGCTAATTTGTAGGTGGATGGATAACAGAGTCCCATGGGAAATGCCATGGTACTGTCCAAATTGGGGGAGGAGGGGTACTGTCTTTTTCATCTATAACTTCAAACTAGAAGCAATTCTTCTGTCCCAAAGGGGCTTTTAACTCTCCATGCCAAAGGAAACATGGATTTCACTGAGAAATTCAGGATCCAGTGTGATCACAAAACTTGACTTTATTATGTCTGTGACATCTAGAAGCAGTTGCAGTGGCAGTTTGTTATATAGTGGAAGGGCATGGCTGGAAAAGGGCAAGTCATCTTATTATTAGACAATCACAAACCTGCAGAGCCCCAGAGGCAGTATAAACCTTCTTTTATGTTTCACTCAGTAGGCATTGTCCCCACCAGACAGCCAAGGCAAGTCCTTGTGGTACTTGTCAGGAGGCTTATATATCACACAGATTTTTCAGCTAAAGTTGAGCACCTAGAACACAACACTTTTGATATATTAATATGCTCTTGTGGGGTGGGAGAGAAAGAAGGGGATCTACAGAAAGAAAAATCTTACCTCATCAACCTAGAGAAGACTAAGAACTATCCAGAGGAGTCTCTTTGAAGGTTCTACTTCATTTTTAGTTTTCCTTCCCATTTGAAAAGATAGACAACTCAAATCTCAGTAGTGCAAAAGTCAAAGGTTCTGGTACTGAAACAAGAAGCCAGAATCTCAGCTCATGGTAAACCTATAGCTGAGAATGATGGGGTAAGCAGAGAATGTTCACCTGGCAAGTGTGTTCCATCCTTCCCCATGGTACTGAGATGTGAGCCTACACAGATAACCTAACTGTTCACTTAAACAATTCTAGCATCTTTCAAATTGGATGTAAACAAGATCAGCTTTGCAATTAATATCTGATAGTATCTAATATTCCAAAACTATAAACATTTACTTAGCAACAGGAATACATTCTGAACAATGCTTCATTAGGTTATTTCATCACTGTGAAATATCATACAGTATACTTACACAAACCTGGAGGGAATAGCCGACTACTACCCATTTGGTATAGCTCCTAGACTACAAACCTATGCTGCATACATATGCTGTAGACAATTGTAAGAGAATGGTAAGTATTTGTGCATCTAAACATAGAAAAAGTACAGTAAAAATACAGTATAAAAGATTTTGAAAGATATACCTCTGTAGGACACTTACCATGAATGGAGTTGGCAGAAATGGAGTTGCTCTAGGTGAGTCAGTGAGTGAGTAGTGAGTGAATATGAAGGCCTAAGACATGACTGTATACTACTGTAGACCTTATAAACACTGTATGTTTAGGCTACACTAAATTTATTTTTTAAATATCTTTAATAATTAATTCATCTTAGCTTCTTGTAACTTTTATGGAATTTTTAATATTTGCAACTTTTTGACTCTTGTAGTAACACTTAGCTTAAAACATGCATTGTACATCTGTATAAAATATTTTTATATCTTAATTCTATACAATTTTTTCTATTTTTAGAATTTTTTTTTATTTTGTGAACTTTTTAATGAAAAACTAGGACACAGACACACACATTAGACTAGGCCTACACAGGGTCAGGATCATCACATCTTCTCCCACTGGAAAATCTGCAGGGGTGATACCACACATAAAGCTGTCATCTCCTATGACAACAATGCTTTCTTCTGGAATTTCTCCCGAAGGACCTGCCTGCCTGAAGCTCTTCTTGAGATGGTGTCATGTCACTCTTTTCAAAAATATGTCTATGATCATTTGCTCAGTTTATTTCTTTTCCTCGCAGGGTTGCTTGTAAGCAGATAATGCACCATGAACATTTCTCTCTATTAATGAACCCCTTTCAGTATTGGGGTCCATGTTTTCAAGCTTAAGGAGCTGTTAAGATCTGTAAAAGCTTCTGCTAAATCCTTCACTGTGAATTTTCTTGGGAGATTTTCTTTTACTGCAGTTTCCTTTTCTCTTGCCTCTTCTTCAACTATGCATCCCTGTCCTAGTTCCAACATCTCCTCATTAGCTAATTCCTCAGGAGCCACCTGTAAGAGTTCCTCAATGTCATTTTCATCCACATTCATTAAAATTGTGTGCTATCTCAACCACAGTCTTGTTAATTTTTGCAACCTCTTCATCCTTGGAAAATCCTTTGAAATCACTGATGAACCCCTTGAGTGTCTTCTTCCAGATGCCACTCATACACATTTTTGACATCATCTGAAGCCCAAGCTAGGTTCTTGATACAGTCATAGATGTTGTAACCCCTGCAGAATTGTTTCAGTATCTTCCTCAACTGCAGTAGTAACCTGAACAAATGTTTTCCTCAGGCAAAGGGACTTACAAGCCGCTATAACTCCTTGATCTGTTGGTGGGATCAAAAAGGTGCTATGTGATGGGAGAAATATCATTTTAATATTGGAATGAAGATTGCCAATAAAAGAAAGTTGTGCAGAAGCACAATCAACAATAAGCAAAATCTTGAAAAAAACTTATTCTCCAAATAGTCTCCTCCATTTCAGTGGTATAGCAATTTAGGAGGGAATTTTAGAGTAGGAGCTGGGTCGTGTATGACCTCTTAGCACACTGGAAGTGTGTGTGTACTTGTTTATATATATATATATTATATATATATTAAAAATTATATATATATATAATTTTTTAATGAAGGAATTTGCTTGAGACAAGTTGAGAACAGTTGTCTGGAAAGTAACCTTGGATATGAGCCTTTGTTACAAGCAGGGTTTTTTAATTAATATTTTATTTTAGAGTTGTGTGGGATACATGTGAGGATTTATTACATAAATGAATTGCAAGCAGGTGAGGATTGGACATCTAGCAAGCCCTCTCTCCTCCTGATAATGAACCTGGTATCCAATGTGGTGTTGTATGCCCCTTATCCCTCCTTCATTTCTCCCTCCCTCCCACTTTTGGTAGTGTCCAGCATCTGTTGTTCCCACCTTTGTGATCATGTGACCAGTGATCAGGGCCTGCTTAACGAGTGAGAACATGCAATATTCAGGTTTGTGTGTGGGGGGGTGACAGTTCCCTTCGTATTATGGTCTCCAGCTGCATCTGTGTTGCTGCAGAGATTTTTTTTGTTCTTCTTTTTGGTTGTGTAATATTCCATCATGTATATGTACCATATTTTCTTTATCCAGTCCACTTTTGATGGGCATCTGGATTGTTTCCAGAATAGAAAGCTTTCTTCCATATTGAAGAAAGTAATTTTCCTCCACAATTCATTTATCTAGAGTTGTCAAAATGCTTTCAACTGACTTCACATCAGCAGCCACAAACCCACCACTCACTTTCACACTATGTAACGAATAATAACCCTTGGATCATCTAAACCACCCAGAGCTAACAGTAAATTCAACATTATAGTCAGGTCTAGCCTTTTCTTTTAACATTGCAAAGAAACTTTTTGTTTTGGCTATGATCGTCTTCATGCTGAGAGGGATACACTTCTGTGTCTGATCTTCAATCCAGGCCATCAGAAGCTTCATTCTCCATATCTGATATACACCTTTCTCAAATTTTTGTTGGTCTTGTTGCCTTCAATGATGCAGATCCTTTAACAATTTCCACCACGTTGTTCTTGTTCTTCAAGATTGTAGCTATGGTGAAATGGGACACACCAGACTGGCAAGAAAGAACCATCACTAATTTTTCACCTTCATAGTCCTTAACCACTTTTAAAATTTTATTTCCAGGTCAATCGCTCAACATGGCCTCTGCTGATACCATAAGCCATGGATTCTGTACACTCAGGGCCATGATGAACAAAACAACACAAGATAAATTCAAACACAAGAGAAGATAATGCAATCAAGAAAGACTGAAAACACGAGATGTAGGAGGCTGATGCTAGCAATAATGCAGCATACTGTTTTACAGCAAACTTTTAAAATAAGTAGAGTGTACTCTAAAATAACAATAAAAAGTACGGTGTAGTAAATACATATGCCAGTAACACAGTCATTTATCATCAAGTATCATGTCCTGTATGTACATAATTGTATTGCTATACTTTTATGTGACTGGCAATGCAGTAGGTTTGTTTATGGCAGCATCACCACAAACTTGTGAGTAATATGCTGTTTTAGGGCTTTCCAGCTATGACATCACTAGGTGAAAGGAAATTCTCAACTCCAGTGTAATCTTTTTTTTTTTTTCAAGTGAGAAAGTAGGATTTATTGAAAGGACAGAAAAGTTCCCACAGTGTGAGGGGATCCAATGTAATCTTATAGGACCACTTATATGCATTCTTTTTGAAATTTTATTTTTATTTATTTTAAAGATGTGGGATACAAGTCAGGATATGGTAGATAAGTAGTCATTGTACGGGTAAAGTTTGAGCCTCCTTTTGGTCCCCACTTCGCCTGGTTTGAGATCAGGTATCCTTACTAATGTTATGTGGCGTCCCTCCCCCCACCCCACCCCCCGGCAATTTCTCGCTACTGCCAATCCATATGCATTCTTGTATGCAGTCTGTCATTGATCAAAACACTGTTTTTCGGTATATGTGGTATATGACCATATGTTGAATTGAATATTTAAGAACTAATTTTCAATATGAAATGTTCAAAAATATATACAAAGTAGCTTCTATGACCTCAGAAGCTAAGGAAACTTCAGAGGTGTTCTAACAATTCTGAACTTCAGGGAAATAGACCAGTTCATTTTATCAGAAGCAGAGCAGAAGTGGGTTTTTTTGTTGGTAGTCAGGAGAGGAAAATTAGTCAGATTTAGGAGAGGAAAATGAGACCAAGAAGAGTTATAGCCAAACTCTATAAACGTCTGTGACATCAACAAATCAAGATATAGTTTCAGGAACCCAATGTAATGAATGACTAGTGATCCTAAAAATCTATGATAATTCTATATTACTACATATATGTACCTATATACAGAAGCTATGACATGGGTAGAATTGAGACAAAAGTATTACTGCTCTCGATCAAATAATAAAAAGTTGTGTGACAATTCTGCTAATATTTGTACTCCAGTTTCATGTGTAGGGTAGAAAGAAATAAATATTTATGAATCAATTGTTGTGTTTACATTTGTGATATCATCTTTGATCTTCATTCCAAAATAGCACAGGAATGATCATGATAATCACAAAACAATACTACAGGGCTCTATGAAACTTAAAATAGTTTCTTATGTTATTAAATCTCATAAAAGCCCTGTGAGAAAAGCAAGCTATCAGAGAAGATATAGTGGCACTAAGAAGACAAAGAAAGCATGAAAAATAAAGGAGAGAAAGGGGAGAAGAGGGAAAAGAGGGGAAAGCTGCCTACCCAGCTCTTCTTGTAATCGGATATCAGTCTTAATCCTAATAATACCTCCTAAGATCGCCTAGCAAATATTCCAAGGTTTAAGACCTACATCATGCTTTGGATTCCCTAATAATATTTTCTCTACAAATTTTAAATAATATTATTATCATCATCACCAATCATGGCTTTTTTTTTATAAACTCATATATAAATTTGGGGCCACTTCAGGAAAAAAAAAAAAAAAAACAGGAAGAGCAAAGAAAAGCAAAAAGTTGAAGTTAGTAAAGAAAGAAAGCAACAAACATTAATTTCATAGTTCTCATAATCTTTCTCCATGAGACACCGTGTAGCTAAATAGCAAGCTTAAATTAAAAATGGGGTGTGTGGAGAATGAGTTTGCCTTAGAACACCTCTCCAAGACCAGCCTCGGAAAAGGAAATCCCTCCCATCTTGTCCTCAATTCAACTCCCAAGATTCCAAACTTCGGCATTTGAGTCACATTGCAATTGCCAACAATATGCATCTGGACGGATTCCTTCTGCTTCAGCAGGGAATTTCAAGCTCCTGCCTGCCTATAATGAAGAAAATTAATGCAACAATGTGTCCGGATGCTGAAAAGCTGGCAGCCAGCAAAACAGTAGTGCATTTGGCTAATTTTCCTTTCCATGGCTTTTTACTGTAAAAAAAAAAAAAAAAAAAAAAAATTGGTCTCCATGGATTAAAAAAAATTCTACATTAGCATCCTTTTCTTGATTTTGATCTCTTTGTTTCCATTTTAATATGTCGTGGGAAGTTTCCTGTGAATATGTAAACAAGCTTTGTGTTTATTTTAATCACTTTTTCCTCCAGTTTTCAGGCTCTTACGTAAATTCTGGTGGTTAGAGTAGAATACAACCAAGTTGTAACCCAAATCTCTCTTTTTGTAAGAGGAAGTGATGGGATAAATAAAAAGATGGCATTTCCTAAAGTTGCTGAGACCCCTATTAACTGGCTAAAGAACTAACTTCTCAATAATTAGTTAACTGAACTAGCTTAAGAAAGAAAAGAAAACCTTTGAGTTGAATAATGCACAGCTTTGTAACCTGAATGCCAACAGAAGAAATAATCGTTCTCTTTTCTGTTATTCCTGAATATTGTTTCTTTATTTTGCTTCTCAGCAAATCACACTGAGAGTATATTTAGCTTTGTAAGAAACTGTTAAACTTTCTTCAAAGGTGGCTTGAGCATCCTCTTGTTTCACATCCTCACTAGCATTTGCTATTGTCACTGTTATAGATTTTGATCATTCTAATGGATATATAGTGCTATCTTTAATCTGCATTTCCCAGATGATGTGAAGCATCTTTTTATTGCATATTTTCCATCTACATATTTTATTTAATGAAGTGTCTCTTAAGATTTTTGTTCCATTTTAAAATTTACCTGTTCTGGGCACTGCTTTAAGGGAAACCGAAAAATAATTGGTACCAGAAAGGGTCCTGGAAATCAGATCCTTAAAATGAAATTCTGTAACTAGATTGTCTCAATTGAAGTGATACCAGTAATTCAATTACTAGTGGTAAGCAGAAAGGCAATAAAATCAGGCATGATGTATACCACTCAATTATTAAGACTTTCACCTGCAGTGAATCTAGTAAAGTATAGAAGGAAAGAAAAACATTGCACTGATTGATACTGGGTCATGGTAATTATAAGGATTATGAATATATAATGGAATTAACTGGGTTTTTAAAAATACCTTAAAATCTTGAAAAAGCATAATAGGATATGGAATAAAAATATTATATCAGGTTTAGCTGTCAACTCAATGTACTTTGTGAAGATCAGAAGGCCTTTAAGAATGGATTCAAAGAGACTTTCAACTCCTATGATCAGTGAGTCGTCTATGCTGAAACCAGGCCAAATATTTAAACCCCGTGAAGAGACTGAATGTACAGTCTTAAGAAAACTCCTAAGCTGAAGACACAGCCATGAAAGAATAAGATATAGTGGCTCTAATAACAGAGGAGTAGTAGAATCCTGAGACCTGATATGGGGATATTTGGGTAGATTTATTTAAGAAGATTGAACCTCTGAGTTCTCCTGGATCCTCAGGACTGTCATAAGCAGCCCACTTTCCCTGCCAAAGAAGAGTCCTTCTTACCTGAAGAGCTTCTCTAGACCTCACCTAAGGCAGATTACTAGAAGATGTTTCTTCTCAAAAGTTACTATCACCTCCCCTTGTAGGTTCCAAATCAATAACTAAGGTCACAATTCAGAATTCACTGCATGGAGAAATACAATCTCTGTTCCAGTAAGAAATAGTTTATTATAGAAAATGCGTTACCTGCTTTTATGTCCTGGCAGGAATTGGTAGAATATGTGTTGAAGTGGATTTTAAGAATTAAGAGGGGCAGGCAGTACATAAATCTGAACAAGGGAGGTATTGTTGACATTGGAGTACTCTTCTATGATTCAGAATTTAATGTCTTGGCAAGAACATCTGGACTTATTCCTAATACAGAGCTGGGATCTCTTCTTCAAACTTAATCACATTTATGGCTTATAGTAATAAAGGTGGAGATGCTAGAACTGCCTTGGCAGAGTATTAGAGAAAGATTTGGAAGACCCATGGAAGTGAAAGAGAAAACTCACCTTAATGTTTTTCAGGAAAACCCAGAAGATATTGCCTTTACTTAAAAGTAAAGAATAAACTTTTGGGGGAGAGTAGTCAGTTATTTCTTGAAAAAATTCAATGGTAGTTCTTTTCTGTGGGTTAGGGTAGATAGAAGGAAATGATACCATGGTGGAACTCATTTCCACTGTGTTAATGGGGATGATAGAATTCCAAAACACTGGAGACCAGGTTGTAGCATATAATAGTCAGAGGTAAGGTGGAAGTGATTACCATAATACACAGCACATCTAGAATGACAACCAGAGTTTCCTGACCCTGGTATTCCTAAGAGTGAGACAGATGGGCAATTGACTGCAGACAAAAATCAGTGGCTGGCAAGCAGAAGGACTATGTCAGTCTCTACAGTGCAAAAATCATAATTATTTAACCACCTTTAGGATCAGATCCAGTTCTGACAAATAGTTAATTGTTAAAGAGGACAATAGACCACTTAAGGGGAGATTCTTAGAAGTCTCTTTAAGGAAAGTATATTGTAAATACTGCTGCAACAAATATATACAATAAATATCTCCTAAATCAATTACCATAAGAACCTGTGACCACTTACCAAACTAAATTGTGCACTGAGGAAAGAGGACTCTAAACTTTCAAGGACTATTAAATACATTCCTAGACTGACACGAATACAAGAAGATATAAAATGCCCTGATGCCCCACTATCTCATTTAAAGTGGGGCTTTTGAAGTTCAGATGAATCCTGACAAAAGACTATTGCACAATGAGTTCACAGACCCACTATGTTGCTTTTCCCAGCCCTTGAGTATATAATTGGGTTAGATATACTTAGCCAACTAACATTCACATGATACCCTGAATTGTGCAATAAGAGTCATTATTTTATGAAAGGCCAAGATTAAAGCATTGAAACTACCCTTATCTAGCTATGATAGTAAATGATAATACCACACTTCATGAAAATCCAAACTTAATGCTATAATCAAGACATAAAGGATACATGTATCATGGTCCTCATCATATCACTGTCTAGTTAATATCATTATATATAATGGTTGATTTTCATGAAATTATTAGATGACAGTCACAATTTCAGTGGTAAATTATCAAAACCACTTGTTGATCAAGTGGGCAGTTGGTATGTAGCTATTAATCTGGTATATATGTTTTTTTCAATCTTTATCAGTAATGACAATCAAAGCAATTCACATTTATGTGGAATACAGTGGTATACATTTACTGCTTTGTCCCTGGGCTATGTTTATTTCTTCTGTATTCTGTCAAAATGTAATACAAAGGAAAATAGACCATCTTGACATTCTAGAGAACATTAGGCTGGTCTACTATATTGATGACATTATGATGAACAGGAAATTGTGAGCAGTTTTGTTGCCATAGTAAGATCATATATTCCAGTGAGTCAGAGATAAAATCTACAAAGATTCGGGGCTGCCACATAGTTTGAAGATTTTTAGAGAGCCAGTGATTTGACACATGTTGGAACACATCCTTATGAACTCCTAGATGGAGAACAAGAGATTACACCTTTCCCTTGCAACCTTGTCACTAAGAAAAAGTCACATTTGGTAAGTACAACAGACACTTTCAGTGTCTTGCATAGAATATCTTACCATTTATAATTCCTGTGCTTGTAGGCCTGATTTCTTATTGCCAATGCTGCAATTTCTTCCTTGAAGTCTCTCTTTCTGGCCACTAGTCTATGGAGAAGGCCAGAAGAATCTGATCAATAATGCTTCCCAAGCTAACTTTCAACTAGAAACTAATAAGAGTTTATGGATAGTCCCTCAGCTGATAGGTGGGATAAATTAAAGTCTGCAAGAGTTCCCAAGAGGAATTAAGCTCTACTTGCCCTCAGTGATAAATTGCTTAAAGATTTTCCCTTTATGAGATGCAACTCACTCAGTGCTTAGCAAAAAAATTGATAGGTATAAACACCTATACTTAAAAAAGAAGAAAGATCTCAAATTAATAACCTAAATGTTTACCTTAAGAAACTAAAGAGCAAATCAAATCCAAAGCAAGAAAAATAAAGAATAAGAATTAGAAGAGAAATAAATGAAATAGAAAATAGAAAAATAATACAGATAATCAATCAAGCTGAAAGTTGGTTATTTGAAAAGGACAATAAAATTGAAAAGTCTTTAGCCAAAAAAAGATAATTACTGAAATAGGGAAAAAAGAAAAGTACTAAAATAGGGAATGGAAAGAGGGAACTGACATTAGAAGAACAAAAAAGATTATAAGAAAATACTGTGAACAAGTGTATACTAACAAATTAGGTAACCTAAATGAAACCTACTGTTTCTTAAAAGGATACAAATGCTGAAACTACCTCAATAAGAAATAGATTAAACAGACCTATAATAAGTAAAGACATTGGATTAGTAATTTTGAAGTTTCCCTCAATGAAAAGCCCAGATCCAGATGGGGTTTCATTAGAGAAGTCTACAAAATATTTTTAAAAATTAATACCAATCCTTTACAAATCTCCAAAAATATAATCGAAAGAAACATTTCCTATCTCATTCTATGAGGCCAATATTACCTTGATACCAGCTCTAGATAAAGGTAATACAAGAAAACCAAAATAAAAATCCTCAACAAGCACAGGCAAACCAATACCAGAAACATTCAAATAAATTATACATGAACAAATAAGATTTATCTCAGAAATGCAAGGTAGTTTTGATTTTTTAAAAATCAATCAGCAGGGCTCGGTGGCTCAGCCTGTAATCCCGCGCCTTTGGGAGGCTGAGGTTTGTAGATTGCCTGAGCCCGTGGGTTCAAGACCCGCCTGGGCAGGCGAGACCTCATCTCTACAATAAAATAAAAAAATTAGCCGGGCGTGGTAGCATGCCTGTAATTCCGGCTATTTTGAAGGCTGAGGCGAAAGGATTGCCGGAGCCCAGCAGGTCGAAGCTGCGGTGGCCGGGAGGGGCCACTGCACTCCAGTCTGGCGACAGAGTGAGACGCCAACTCAAAAAAAAAAAAAAAAAAAAACAATTAATCTAATATCCAGTATTAATAGAACAAAAAACCCATGTGACCATTTTAGTAGATGCATAAAATGCATTTGACAAAAATCTAATACACTTTCTGATTAAAAAACAATGCTCTGCAAACTAGGAATAGAAAATAATTTTTTCAACCTCATAAAGAACATCTATGAAAAACTGTATTTAAAATCACAGTGGTAAAAACATTCATTTATTTTTCCTTAAAAAGATTAGAAACAAGACAAGGATGTTCACCTATGGTTATTTTGTTTAACATTGTACTGAAATTTCCAGCCAGAAAATCAGGCAAAAAATAAAAATAAAATGTTTCCAGATTGGATAGGAAGAAGCACAGATTGGATAAGAAGAAGTAAAGTAAAACCATCTCTACATACAGGTGATGTAAGTGTGTGTGTGTGTGTGTGTGTGTGTGTGTGTGTGTGTGTGTAATAATAAGGAATTTTTAAAACTATTAGAAATAATAAAGTTGAATATTGCATGGTATAAGATCAATATGCAAAATCAATTATAATTCTGTATACTAACAATAAACAATCTAAAATGAAATCAAGAAAACAATTTAAGTAAATCATATCAAAAGGAAGAAAATACTTAGAAATAAATCTAAGGGAAGTGAAAGATATGTAAACTGAAAACTAGAATATAGTGTTGAAGGAAATTAAAGATTAAATAGCTATCAAGATATCTCATGTTCCTAGATCAGTAGACTTAATATTGTTAAAATGGCAGTACTCTCCAAATGTATATACATATTCAGCAAAATACCTACTAAAATCCCAGCCATCTCCTTTTGCAAAAATTGACAAGATGATCCTAAAATTCATATAAAAATGCAAGAGATCCAGTATAGACTAAATAATCTGGAAAAAAATAAATTGGATGGCACATCTCAATTTCAAAACTTATCATAAAGTCACAGTAATCAAGAGAGTGGGTTACTGGCATAACACCAGACATATAGATAAATGGAATAGAATAGAGATTCCAAAAATAAAACTTCATGTAGAAATCCAATTGGTTTTCATCAAGGGTGCCAAGAAAATGTAGTAAAAAAAGAACAATCTTTTCAACAAGTGGTTTTAGAACAACTAAACACCCAAAAAGAATGCAAAAAAATAAATTTGAACTTAAACTTTACATCACATATAAAAATTAACTCAAAATAAAGTATAGCCCTAAAAGTAAAAGTTAAAAGCATAAAACTCTTAGAAGAAAACTTATGAGTAGATTTTCATGATCTTGGGTTAGGCAATGATTTCTTAGATACAACCCAAAAGCACAAAAGATAAAAGAAGAAAAGATAAATTGTACTTTATAAAACTAGCACAGTTTTTTTCTTCAAATGTTGACATCAAGCAGATAAAAAGACAACTGCGATGATTAATTCTGTGTGTCATTTTGCTAGACTATAGTACTATGTTGTTTTATCAAACATCAATTTGGATGCTGCTGTGAAGGTGTTTTAAAGATATATTTGATATTTAAATCAGCAGACATTTAATAAAGAGATTTACCCTCCATAAAGTGAGTAGACCTTATCCAATTAACTTAAAACCTTAAGAGAAAAGACTGAGCTTCCCAGAAATTGAAGAAATTTTGTCCTCAGACTGCCTTCCCATTCAAGACTGCAACATCAACTCCTGACAGAAGATTTGGCCTCTCAGCCTTTCCTACAAATTTCAGACTTGCCAGCTCAATCGTTTGAGCCATTTTCTTAAAATGCATGTGTGTGTGTGTGTGTGTGTGTGTGTGTGTGTGTGTGTGTGTGTACTAAAATACACTGCACATCTGGTTCCCAATGACAGCAATAGAGCAAATATCACAATAAAGCAAGTCACATGAATATGATTATTTCTCAGGGCATATAAAGGCTATGTTTACACTATACCACAGTCTATTAAATGTGCACTGGTATTATATTTTTTTAAAAATGAATGTATCTTTATTTTAAAATATTGCTTAAAATGATAACAATAATCTAAGTATTCAGGGAATTATACTCTTTGCTGTGGAGAGTCTTGTCTCAATGTTGATCACTACCAACTGATCAGGGGGTGGTTGCTGAAAGTAAGGATGGCTGTGACAATTTCTTAAAATAAGATAACAATGAAATTTGCTGTATCATTTGACTCTCCCTTTCACAAAATTTTTCTCTGTAGCATACAATGCTGTCTTGTAGCATTTTGCCTATAGTAGAACTTTCAGAATTCTCTCAAACCCCACTTCTGCTTTATCAAATGTTCATGTAATATTCTAAATCATTTACTTTCACTTCAAAAATGTTTATAGCACCTTTGCCAGTACGTTTTATCTCAAGAAACTGCTCTTTTTTTTCTTTTTTATAAGTAAAAACTCTACATCCATTCAAGTTTTATTATGAGGTTACAGCAATTTAGTCACATCTTCAGGCTCAACTTCTAATTCGAGTTCTATTGCTACTTCCAGCATATCTTCAGTCACTTCCTCTATTTAAGTCTTGAGCCCCTCAAAGTCATCCATGAGGGCTGAAATCAGCTTCTTACAGACTCCTGTTAATGTTGCTATTTTAGCCTCCTCCTATGAATCACAAATGTTCTTAATGGCATGTAGAATGGTGAGCTCTTTCCCAAGCTAATAAAATGTATTTCTTAAATAATAAAACTTGAAAGTCAAAATAACTCTTTGATCCTTGGGCTGCAGGATGAATGTTATATTAGGCAAGAAAACAACATTAACAACATTCTTGTATATCTCCATCAAAGCTCTTGGGTGACCAGGTGCATTGTTAATGAGAAGTAATATTATGAAAGGAATTTTTTTAAGCAGTAGGTCTCAACAGTAGGCTATAAACAAATGTGCTGTCATTCAGGCTTTGTTGTTCCATTTATAGAGCACTGGTGGAGTAGAATTAGCATAATTCTTGAAGACCCTAGGATTTTTTAAGTGGTAAATGAGCATAAATGGGCATTGGTTTCAATTTAAAGTCCCTGGCTACACTACCCTCTAAGAAGAGAGTTGCTCTGTCCTTTGAAGTTTTGAAGCCAAGCATTGACTTCCCCTCACTAGCTATAGATGTCCTAGATGCATTTACTTCCAGTATAAGTGTGTTTCATCTACGTTGAAAATGTGTTTAGTGTAGCCACCTTCATCAATGATATTGGCTAGATCTTCTGGATGACTTGCTACGGCTTCTACATCAGCACTTGCTGTTTCACCTTATACTTGTATGTTATAAAGATGGCTTCTTCTCTTAAGCCTCATAAATCAACCTCTGCTAATTTCAATTTTTCTTCTGCAGCTTCCTCACCTCTCTCAGACTTAATAAAATTGAAGAGAGTTAAGGTCTTGCTCTGGATTAGACTTTGGCTTAAGGGAATAATAACAGCTATTTTGACCTCCTATCTAAATTACAACTTTTTTTCCATATCAGTAATAAGGCTGTTTCCCTTTTTTGTTTTTAATCATCCGTGTGTTCACAGAATTAGCACTTATAATTTCCTTCAAGAACTTTTCCTCTGCATTCACAACTTGGTTGTTTGATACAAGAGGATTAGCTTTCAGCCTATCTTGAATTTCAACACGGCTTCCTCACCACGCTAATCAGTGTCTAGGTTTTGATTTAAAATGAGAGACGTGCAGCTCTTCCTTTCACTTGAACACTTAGAGGCCATTACAGGGTTATTAATAGATCTACTTTCAATATTATTGTGTCTCAGGGAATAGGAAGGCATGAGTAGAATGAAAGATATGGGAAAATGGCTGTCAGTGGAGCAGTCAGAACACAAACATTTATTGTTTGTGTTTACCATCTTTTATGTGCATGGTTCATGATACCCCAAAACAATTGCTATAGTAACATCAATAATCACTGATCATAAGTCACTACACCACATATAATAATAATAAAAAGTTTAAAATGATGTGAGAATTACCAAAATATAACACAGACACAAAGTGAGTTCATGCTACTGGAAAAATAGCATCAATAGACTTGGTAGATGCAGGGGCACCATAAACCTTCAATTTGTAAAAACTGCAAAATCTATGCAGTTCAATAAAGCAAAACCAGTTAAATGAGGTACGTCTGTGTATGAATGAGAGGGAGAAAGAGAAAGACAGAGAGAAAGATTACCTATTGGTTCTGTATCTCTAGAAGACTCTAATACAACAACTTACATAGTGGAAGAAAATAACTTGCAAATCACTTTATCTGAAAAACACTATTATCGAGAATATTTTTAAAAGACAATATGATATTTCTAATTAGCAAAGACATTTCCTCATAGAATATACATGATTGGCCAATAAGAACATGAGAAGGAGGACATTATTACCAGTCATTAGGAAATGCAAACCTAAATCACAATAAAATACCACATCATATTTACTAGGATGACTAAGTTCAAGAAGTCAGACAATAAAAAATATTGGCAAAAATGTGAGGAAATTATAATGCTCATACATCATTCGTAGGAATATAAAATTGTGCAACCACTTTGGCAAAGAGTTTGGTAATTAATTGCTTAATGTTAAACATGGAGTTATTATTAATATATGACCCAGAAATTCCAATCCTAGGTATATACCCACAAGATGTGAAAAATATGTCCACATAAATATTTGTACAAAATGTTTATGGCAGCATTATTCATATTAGCCAAAAAGTGGAAACAACCCAAATATTCATCAACTAAAGAATAGAACATTATTTGAAAATAGAAAGGATGGAGCAGTTACTGCCTGTTACTAAGTTTTCCACTGCATGTATAAGAAAAAAAATGTCATTGTGTATTTTATCTTTCTGATAGCAGCAATCAGGATTGAACAGAGGAAAACAGGGAGAATATGGGTAGAGAATTTTCACAACTTGAGGATGATCTTGTAAACTGTAAAGAGCCTGTTTGACTTTTAAAAAGAAGCAAAGATTTAAGTTTACATATCCCCTACCACTCTCTTCTGGTTTATTATACTTGAAAAAACTGAAAGGTTAAAACTAATGAAAGACAAGCTAATGACAAAAAAAAAATGAAAGAAAGAAGGAATGAAATGAAAGAAAGGGGAAAATGAATGAAATTTCAATACATACTTCAACTTGGAGGAATCTGAAAACGTTGTTAAATGAAAAAAGCCAGTAAAAAAACACCAAAAATTTCATGATTATATTTAAATGAAATGTCAATAATAGTTCAGATCTGTAGAGACAAAGTTGTTGAGTGGTTGCCAAGGACTGGGTTGGGCAGTGGTGAGAGAAGTGTGAGGAATGGGTAATGACTGTTAATAGGTATCAAGTTTCTTTTGGGGCGATGAAAATGTTCTAAAATTATATTGCAGTGACCTCATTCCATCTTTCTTGCCATCTGTCTTCATAAATAGCTCTGCTTGTGTTTTTGCCAGAGTCTCCTCCTTTTGTTTGTTCTAGTTTTGCTTCTAATCTAAGCTCCAAGCACAAAAACAAATTCTCTGTTCCCAATGTCCCTGAATCAGAAGTATTAGAAACTGTATGAAAACCATCACTTGCCTCGGGTCCACCAAACCATTCTCAATCTTTCTGGGCAAATCTGTGGATTCAGCTATTTAGAGTTTGAAACTTATATCTGCACACATCCATGGTTAGGTTCTGTGAATTAAAGAAATTCTAATCAACACATAATGTAGCTAAAAACCTACTATCCAAGAATTGAGTTACAAGTCCCTGGTATCTTGCAGTCTTAAGTTACTGGGACCTCTGAAGTTGGGAAACCAGAGAAAGAACAGATTTTGCAGTAGCTTGGGAAGATGATTCTCATGACAACAGCCATCTGTATACCATGTTTAGTTGTCCAGAAAGCATGGTCCCAATGTGAGCCAGAATTTATTTTCTGAATACCCAAAATGGCATACATATCCTTCATTTGTCCTAGTAGGTAAGCTTATGTCACCAGAAGTTTGTCTAGTTTCCTGTTTCAGTAATTTTGCAAAAGCTTCTTATAAAGAACTAGAATTCATTTTCCCTTGTAGGACCCTGTTCTAGATAAGTAAATGAGAGAGAGAGAGAGAGAGAGAGAGAGAGAGAGAGAGACATAGACAGATAGATAGAGGATGAATGTACAGCAGAGTATACATACTATCCCAATTCCAATATGACATTGTTAAACCTAATTCTTTTATTTAAAATTTTAAATTTTTATTTACAATTTAAATTTTTTTTAAAAAAGTAGTGCCATTTTAAATAAATCTCCTGCACATTAATAGTTTCCTTTTCTGATTTCAATACTTATTTTCTTTTCTAAAACTATTAATAAAATACAAACCTTTTATTTCAGTAGCACTTTTCACCATGGGCCAAGGACCCACTGATAATATAATACATAACATCATTTAAACATAAGAAATAATTACCCCTTGCCTGCCTTTTACTTGCAAAGGTTTTACTATTGTCTCTTTTATCACCTTTACCTTGAGAACAGTTTCTGACAACTTGAAACCACTCATTTTAATTTAGTGAACTGCTTAATGCTTGAGTTAGGGTATCTTCCAGGCATCTGACACAGTAAATAAACACATTTTGGCGCTCTTCAACAATACATCCTCGTGGCAAAAATGTGGCATCACCTTACTTGTTTAGGCTCATGCATAAGACTCTCTACATAATTTGTGTTATAGTGGACATGGGCTATAAAATTCTGGAATGTTGTGCAGCATCTAGAAGACCAAAAAGGAAAGTTATGTTTGGGATTCCTCTTTCTTACTACTCTCTCTGTGTCCAATCTTTTCTCCAAAACACTTGCTCAGTCACGCACTCTTCTTGGGTTGCACTCTTATATTTCATTCTTCAAGCAGGACATGTTACTGAAATAAGGCTTTGGCCAACTTATATTCTGGCTTTGCTGCAATTACCTGCTAATGTAGGCTGTCTTCTGAAACAGCAGGGGATATTTTCCTGGAGATGCCCATGGTTTTTGTACAAGTGACCACTGCGAGATGTTAGTGCCCATTCTCATTCTCTAGATTGTCAGGAAAATTATGTGTTAGAGTCTAACTTAGCTCAAGGTAAGCCTTAAGTCCTCAGTACCTAGCCAGTCCCTAGGAGGTCCTCTTCACCTGTTATCATCCTAAGGTATTCTTCATCTGTTAGCCAACATGTGGCAAACAGAACAAGCTCATGAAATTCAGCCCGATTCTTCCAACTTTTTAAAGTGGCATTCTCAATTTGCCTTAAATTTAATAGAGGGTCACTGTGGTGTCATACATTATTCACCAAGTACATTATAGTACTGGTCTTCCTTCTAGAGATGTCTGAAACAGTCAGTACTTTGATCATCCGCTGAAAAGTTATCCTCTTAATAGGTCAACTCTGATGGATAATTTAGTTCATATGACATACTCCTGACCAAATATTTAGTTTATATAATCTACTTAGTTACGGACTATATTTAAGTTATTTATAATCATAATGACCTTTAAAAAATTACTTCGTAGCAATAACCATACAGACATAGATAGTACTCTAATGAAAATGATAACTAAAATCATCATAAATTAGGGATGCAGACGTTAACAACATTATTTCCATGTTTAAAAAGCATGCCTTAGTTATTAATATCTGGTCTCTAGAAAATGCAAGTGAGAGTTATGCATAGAGGAAAACAACTCCATAATCATAGATAATGTAAACCACGGATAACCATCTTGCCAAATCACACTGACAAGAAGAAACAATGTGACCATCCAATGCAACTGTGAATAAAATATCTGTGGAAGTTCCACTAGAAGTGCCCATCCCTTAAGAACAGAGAATATGATATCAATTTGGAAATTCTTAATCTGAGGCAAAGGTAGTTTTGGATATCTATTGGCATTTTATTGATTGGGTAACAATAAAGATAGCATTAAAACCTATCTATGCCTCAGTTTCCATTTCTGTGAAAGGAAGGGGATGACATTTGTGTTTGAAACTTAAAATCAAGAGAGGTGGAATATTATAATAGTTTAGATGTATAACCTTAGACACATACTGCCTAAGTTTGCAGTTCATTCTGACACTATCACTAAATGACCATAGAAATGGTACTCAAACTCTTTGTGACTCAGATTTTGCATTTGTGAAATGGTAATAAAAATATGCCAACTTTGAGAAATATTGTGAATATTAGTTAACTGATGCATATAAAATACCTAGAGCAGTGCTAGATACAAAGCAATAATTTAATGCTTGTTAGGTCTGTACAAATAATCATTAAAGTGAGACTATCTTTTTACAGCAACCAGAAGATATAGCTAATGAGGTTTTGACTGGTGCTCTTAACTCTTCGTTAGCATATATTTCCAAGTGCTTTGCAATGACTTTTATCACATTTATTAATATTATTTCCTGGAAAATATTAAATTGAAACACAGTGAGAGCAAAAGAAAATAAACAATTTGGACTCTCAGTCTCCACATATGAAAATGAAGGGAAGTAAATTAAGTTTCTCTATAGCCCATTTAGTTCTAACATTCTCTCCAGTGAGACTCTATTTGATATTAATATTCTGAAATAATTGAAACTCCATTTTATAAGTCATTTTTCAAATGTTTATATTTGCTTAGGTATGCTGAGCTATTTTTCCTTCTTTTAAACTTCAAATCCAAGGTTTGTGTCAACCAAAATAGAGAGAATCTCATGAATGTTGAACCAGGAATGTAACAAAATGCATTTTTTCACCTTAGTGGAAAGGTTCTAAGTGAATATATATATTTTTAAAAGTGCAGTTCTGGTTTGTTGCAACTTGGAAAATGAGAATTTAAGATCTGCCTAAAGGAAAGAGATGTGGGTAATGAGAGAGTGCAAGTAAAACTCTACAGAAGACTATAAGTTATACTTTGGAAAATACTTATAAAAACAAAGAGTTTTCTTTGCAGGGAGCACATCTTCTTTAGGGGGAGTGCTAGAAAGTCAGAAAGGAGACAAATAACACCAAAACAATTACAATGATTTAAAATAGTACTACCTTAAGGAAACAGGTGGGAGCCTATAGGGAAGGGGAAAAGTTGAGTAAGAAAAGAAAATGAAAACAATGAATATAAACAAAAAAGTTGTCCCAAAAATGGATGAAAGAGAAAGGGGCTTTCTAGAGAAATAAAGAGAAAGCACTGAGATGGGGTAGAGGAAGAAGACATAAAAGAATGACATACACAGTGCTGGGATTTCATATATGAGCTAGGTTCAATGACTCATGTGTGTAATCCCAGCACTTTGGGATACCAAGGTGGGCAGATTGCTTGAGTCCAGGAGTTTGAGAACAGCCTAGGCAACACAACAAAACTTCATCTCTACAAAAACATTTAAAAAAATTATTTGGAGCTGGGCTCAGTGGCTCAACCTGTAATCCCGCGCCTTGGGAGGCTGAGGTGAGTGGATTGCCTGAGCCCACAAGTTCGAGACCCACCTGGGCAACTTGGTGAGACCTCATCTCTAAAATAAATAAAAAAACTAGCCAGGTGTGGTAGCACGTGCCTGTAGTTCCAGCTACTTGGAAGGCTGAGGCGGAAGGATCGCCAGAGCCCAGCAGGTCGAGGCTGCGGTGGCCAGGAGCAGCCACTGCACTCCAGTCTGGGCGACAGAGTGAGTCTCCAACTAAAAAAAAAAAAAAATAAATAAATAAATTAGCTGGGTGTGGTGGCATGTGCCAGTAGTTCCAGCTACTCAGGATGATGAAGTTGTAGGATCACCTGGGTCCAGGAGGCCAAGGTTGCTGTGAGTCATAATTGTCATGATTACATCACTGCACTCCAGCCTGGGTAATAGAGAGAGACCCCAACTCAAAAAAAGAAATAAAAAAAAAGAAAAGAAAGAAAAAGAGAAAGTAGTAAGACACAAGTAATGATGCTGAAAGTACATTGATATGGCAGTCAAAAAGACATCTTCCATATTCCAAATAATAGGAAGGTAAGGAAGAGTCTACAATGTAAAAAAAGTCATGAAACCCAAAAAAAGGCTAGCAAATTGTTACAGATTGAAGGATACTGACGAGTACATAATCCTTGACAGACTCCTACATTGGAAAAAAAAGATTATAAAGGAATTGGGACAATTGGGGAAATTTTGGTATGAATTATATATTAGACAATAGTATTGTGTTAATAATAAATATCCTGAATAATGACATTGTGATTGTATATATAATGTATATAATGTATTATATATATAATAATGTCTTATTACTAGAAGATATATACTATAGTACTTAGAAGCAAGTAACATGGTAAGATTCTTGCAACTTAACTGGTTTAGGGGGAAAAATGTAATATAAGGAAAAAGAGATAAAGTAAATATGGCAACATGTTGACAATTCATGAATGTAAATGAACAATCTATAAGTGTTCATTGTCCTATTCTTGTAATTTGTCTGTAGGTTTGAAGTTTTTCAAAATAGTTTCTCAAAATAAAAATAAATATTCACACATAAACTTTGAATAAATAAGTTGTGATACTGGTTTAAAAAAAGAAATATTTATTTTTTCATCCTTGTTCAACATTGTCTACCATCCTTCTCCACTAGAACTTCATCAAAGGGAGAATGTGTGAAATTAAATCACTACTAATTATTGATAAGTTTTACAAATACGAACCCTGAGTTCTTTGGAGTTAGTGCTCTTCTTATAATTAGAAGAGTTCTCTACTGCCAGTCTGGACAGGAGCAGTTACTTTGTGGTATCTATTGGGTAACATTGAGAGGAAAAAAGTGGGAACCTCTAAATGCAAATTAAGCCTGTGGTAAAGAAAAAAATTAAAATTAAATAAGCTAGTCTAGGAGAATTATTTTCCTCAACTGGGGTAGTGGTGCAATGTCTTGAATGAACAAGCAAAAAGGAGATAATTTGACAGATATAGTGATATGTCTCATGTCTCTTAGGAAAATATGGTGGTGAATAGATAGACTTTAGTGGTCTATCTCTAAAAAGATAGGTCATTGAAAATGTCTTAATTATTACAAGATTTACTTCTCTAGCAATCTAAAAGATGAAAACTTTAAAGGGAACCTTCCTAAAAAGAAAATTTTCCTTGATGGGGAAGTATTCTACCACTATATTAACTTTAAAGTTATAATGAAAGATTCTGGCAAGGATGAAGAGAAATGGTACTTTCACACATTGCTGATTTCAGCATAAATTGGTAACATTTTTGGTAAATAATTTGGCAATAGATTTCAAGAGTCATAAAAATATTTTTAACTTTCGGTTACTTGTTTACAGTAAGGAAAGAAAGAGAACAAAAGAGAGAGAGGAGTGGGGTAGAAAGAGGGAGAAAAAGAAAGGAAGTAAGGAAAGGAGGGGAAAAGGGAGAGAAGGCAAGCTGTATATAGAAGATGGTCGTTTCAGAATAGTTATTATAACAAAAAGGAAGGGAGAGAGAAAAAAGAAAATGTTCAGTAGTGATGAAATGTTTACATAATGCACATCAACATTAAATACATACAATTTATTGCAAAACTTAACATTATGTAGGAAGAAGGAAAAATGCAAGCATAGTGCCAAGGGAAGTACATAGAATTAAAAATTGTATCTATATTATGATTTAACTGTGTAACATCATGTAAGCACAAGGAGAAGGTGATCCATTGGATTATGAACAGAATGTGTGTGAGATTTATCCTTCAAAGCCCCATTGCTATTGTTACAAGAGTAGACTTTAGTTAATTGCTCTCTAAATTGGATAGGGCATGGAGTGCAGTAAAGTCTACTAAATTGAATATATCTTTGGGGTATCAATAAATATGAATTCTCTCTTCACCTTTGCTGAAGATTATCCATATGAAATCATATTAAATCTGTATTACTTCTCAGTCTATTCTGCTGTAAAAACACATTTTCAAGACATAAAAACAATATTCACAAGATTAGAAAAACTGTTCATGTCAATTTGATGGAAGTACTTTTTTTAGATTTGTACTTTTACAGTGTAGTTGGGTAATTGGCAATACTTCTCTTTCTAGCTGCCATTTAGAGGAAGCTTCATTTAAGAAGGGCAACAGAATGTACTAAAGGATAGAACAAGGGCCTTAGAGTTAGGTAAATCTAGATTTAAAACCTCTTTGTGCCTTCTAGTTGAGTGTCCTTGGACAACATTCTTAATAACTTTCTGCACCTCCATTTTCCTACTTGTAAAGTGAGTATAAACATTATAACTACTTTATAGAGATATTGCAAAGATTAAACGAGTTGATTTATATAAAATTATTAATATAGTTTCTGGCATGCAGTGATATTAGGTATACATCAGGGATTGTCATCCATTCTCTTTAATCCACTACTTTTACACAGCAAGTAGTTAGGTCCAGGAGTAGTCAAATTAAGGCACATCTTTTAATATTGTGGGCGCTGGTTCTATATTTACACTCATTTCTATTGCAGTCAAAATAGTCAATGGTTAATATTTCTTGAAGACATCTTTAGTGCCCTAGGTCTATTGACAATTACAATATTATATTAAGCAATGCTTGATATTATTGGAGTTTTTTTTTTCAGGAAAACTATGCAAACTTATGTCCAGATATGTTACTTCCTGAATCCCATAGAATATATGGAATTAAAGGGAAGTTGAAGAATAAAATTTGATCGTCCTAAAACCACTACTGAAAAGAGTTCACTTCCCTAATGCCTCTTGCTATATTCCCGATATTCAGGGTGTGGACTACCACAGAAGATTTGCAGACATTTTAGGTTATTTACATTTCTTAGTTTTTCTAGAGAAGTCACTTGTGGAATCTTGGGAATTAATCTAAACTTCTCAAAGTGATTGCTCTTATTTTCTAATCCAGTCATGATTAGGAAGGGGAGAATAGTCCAAGCAAACCTCTAATGAATAAGAAGAAAGACTTTGGTGCTAGATAAAAAGATGAGTATACAGGTAGTGTTCTGTTTTTATTCACCTAGCAGTCTGAGCATTAGTAGCGCATAAGGCTGTATACAGGCACACTGCAGAAACATGTGACATCATCTTTGCTATCAAGTAGATTATACTTTATGCAATAAAAAGATATGCATGAATAAATAAATTATAGTGAACTAGTAAATGCATACACAATAGGGCATTATTAAAGCATGGTTGTGAATGAGCTTTAAATCCTGAGTGCTTCATTCCAACAAGTAGTATTCTTTTGGTTTTCATCTGTTCTACCAATAACTTAGGTCTTGAACTTTCAACACTTCATTAACTGAAAGAAAATTCTGGGGAAATCACTGTTGCAATAGCATGACTGCTATGTTTTCATTCTTGAAGCCACCAACCGATAGCTGCAAAGATATCCTTCCCAGAGAAGTGTTGAGAGAGGTTCAAAGCTCAGCAAAACTCACCCTCTTGCTGTCAGGGGTGCAATTAGACATTTGATGTAGCTCCTAGGTTAATTATAAAGTGAGCATCTTCTTGGACTCATAAATGCTGAGGTTGTTGCCTTTGAAATGGGGGAAGGCAGGACTGACTAAATCAACTTGCTCTTTCTGGTTGGCACTTGGCAATGCTAGTTATTTAGCAGGCCATTCTGACTTGGGTTATGTCACAAAAGGCCACATAGGGCAGCTGTGCAACCAAGTAAGTGATTCTAGCACAAGAATTATATACAGCATTCAGTTCACAGTAAACAATTTCAAGTACCATATAGTATAAACTGTTTTTTCCCTAAGACTAAAAGAAAACATGCTTTTCCACTGGCTTAACTGGCCAAATATTTTATTTTGGAGCAACAGTTAATTTAACATAATATTCAAAAATATTTCAACATTACAGGAATTTGAATAATATGCTGAAAGAATAAAGAAGACTATTGCTGAAAAAAATCTTTCAGTATATAAAATCTATATCCAAAATACATTAGAAAGCAACTCTGCTTAAGCATATCAAAAGTTATTCCTAATAAGAAAAAGTGTATCATTTTGTTTTATTTTAATGATGTAAACAACCGTAAAAATTTTATCTTTTATCTTTCTAAAACATTTGGCATATTGTAAGCTCTTGCTAAACATTCCTTGAAGAAATATTTGGCTAGCTTGGGAAAGTAAAATGTATTTGACATTTATACCTAATATTAATTTCCCAGTAAATTCCACAGGTATTTTAGGGACAAGTTTTGATACCCCAGTAACCTAATTCCATGCTATTCAAAGTGAGGTCCACATATAAGCATCAGTATCTCCTCAGAGCTTGTGAGATGTGCAAAATCTGAGGCCTAATGGAACAGACCTGCTGAATCAGAATCTGCGTATCAAAATTTGATAAAGCCTATTTTAAAACAGATGAAATAGTCTTAAAATTAACATCAAAGTCAGCCTTATAGGAAAATACAAGGGAAGTAGATCTCAAAAATGACAACAGAACCAGCAAAGATGTTCAGAAGTTCCAAAACATTGCTTGTGTGTGTGATGTGGTAGATACATAAAGTCAAATGGTCATACCAAAGTAATTATGTGACGTTGGGTGAGTCAATTCTCATGAAGTTATCTGTAGAAGATAGACAGCCATGATAGAAGTCCTAATGGGACTTTTGTCTTCAAGTGCTTTGGTTTTTATTTCTCACAAATTAACAGGAACAACTCTTTTACACTAAATATCCCTGTTTGCCATTGTGTGTATCCTTTTTTTTTTACTTTCCCCATACTATCCCACTCTGTCAGACAGTTGGGACATATGCTTTAGGCATTCTGGACATGCTTCTAGTTCATGAAATGTGGAAACAGCATTTATTCTGAAAAGCTCTTTTCATTTCAGTTAGAAAGACATTTACTCATATGCATTATATGTACACTCACCTGATTAACTGTGAACAATAAAATAAATAATCCTTCTAATATTCTCTTTAACATATATTCACTTCTATTATACTTAATACTATCATTGAGAAAACTATTTTTTCTGCTCTGGACATACCTTTAAATAAATCTTTCATAAAGATCTGTTTTGTATATTTTTTAGTTATAGGGGCTTTTAATACATTTAAAAGAGATTCCATAGAAAACTAACTGCCAGCAGAGCTTTAAAGAAAGTTAAAGTCCATATTTATATCCCTAGAGTAGAGGAATATTGTATATGACATGATTTAAGCAAACCATCGCTAATAAGTATTGTGATTGTCAGCAGATTATGACTTAAGGGGCACCAAAAAATACCCCACGTACCTACTATCTGTTGGGAACTTCTGTTTGTATAGTACAAAGAAAGAATAAGAAAGTCATATAACTCCAAGATAATCCTGATGTGGTGACTTAAGGATGTCTTCAAAATCTTGCCACTGCTCTCATCAAGAGGTGAAATCTCTTTCCACTCCCCTTTCATCTAGTCTGGTCCTACTGCAAATAGATTGTGGCAGAAGAGACTCTGTGTAACTTGTAAGGCTGGGCCTTCAGAGATCTGTAGATTCTGCTTTTGCTCCTCTTGGAATGCTCTCTCTTGGAAGTGAGCCACTAGGCAAGAAGTACAGCTCCCCTGAGTCCACCATGCAGAGAGAAAGCCCAAATTATCCTCATGGAGAAAGAAAGTTTGTGTGGAGGAGTGTAGAAGTCCCACACATGCAAACAAAGCTCTTGGAACTTCCAGGCCAGCTCAACGACCAGGTGAGTACAACTGAGTGAATGACATCAGCCAATACTAAGGGGAGCAGAAGAACCACCCAACTAAATTTTGCCCAAATTCCTGACCCACAGAATCATGAGCAGGCAAAAATTATTGTTTAAAGTACTAAGTTTTGGGTTAATTTGTTTTGTAGCAATAGATAATCAAAACACCTAAAAACTAGCTACTTTCCCTTTTATTACCCATATTATCTCTCTCCTGTGGTGTTGCTGTTTTCCCCAGCTAAATTGTATCAATCAATTTCAAAAAGCATATAGCATTTCTTATGCAAAAGAAAATTTCATTTGTTCCCTCAAGTTTTTAAAGAGCAACTTTTCTACTATTATTTGAACTGACCTCCTTTAATCAGACTATATAATCAAGAAACTGAAGACTTTAATTCCTAATGTTCTCTCTACAATATTTGATCTTTTAATACTGTTTATAAAATTTTAATCAATCGTGTATCATAGCACTCAAAATTACACAAATTCAGTGAAATGGATTTTAAACACAAGTCTTATACTTAACAAGACAAGACCCCAACAAACTAATTTCTATGTAATGAATATCCAGAGAAAAGATGGAGACACCAGGAAAAACATCTCTACACCAGAATTTGACCAAGTGTGTTGTAATGAGGACACTGTAGAAAATAAGAAATCTGCCTGAGCCCATGGGTTCGAGACCTGCCCGGGCAACTTGGCGAGACCTCATCTCTACAATAAATCAAAATGAACCGGGCATGGTAGCGCGTGCCTGTAGTTCCAGCTACTTGGAAGGCTGAGGCGGAAGGATCGCCAGAGCCCAGCAGGTCGAGGCTGCAGTGGCCGGGAGCGGCCACTGCACTCCAGTCTGGGAGACAGAGTGAGACTCCAACTCAAAAAAAATAAATAAATAAGAAAATAAGAAATCCTCTCTAGTCGCCTTAAAATGTTCCTCACTCACTTAAATCTTTCAATGGTTTCCCATTGCAATTAGAATAAATTCTGTCTCATGGTCTCATGTCTCCTGCTCACTTCATCTCTTTTCACTCTTTTCTACCACATATTAGTCCTGCTGGCCTCTGTTTCCAGAATAAACTAATCCCTTCCTTGCCTCAGTGTCTTGATTCTTTCCCCCAGCCACACCCCAGATCTTCATATGGCTGGTTCTTTTTCACCATGCAGGCTTTGGTTCAAATGGAAACTCCTCAGAGAGTCTTTTCTTTCCTAACCATCTTTTGTAAGCAGCATTTTAAGATAGGCCCTCAGGATTCCTGGCCCTGATGTACACAACACCTTCTTCCAGTTATTTGGTCAAACACTAATCCAGCAATAGCTGTGAAGAAGTTTTGGGGATGAAATCAAAGCCCCAAATCTGTTGCCCTTAAAATGAGACTAACTTGTGGAATTGACCTAGTCATGGGAGCCCTTCTAAAATAAATTTTCTCAACCACAATAAGATATTAAAATGACTCACACCTGTTAAAATGACTATTATCGAAAAACAAAAGCTAACAAATGTTGGCAAGGACATGGAGATAAAGAAAACTTTTCACACTGTTGGTAGGAATGCAAATCAGTACAGTCACTAGGGAAAACAGTGTAGAGGTCTCTCAAAACCTAGACAGAAGTATCATATAATCCCTCAAGCTTACTTCTGGATAACTACCCAAAGGAAATGAAATCAGTTAGTCAAATAGATATCTGCATTCCTATGTTTATTGCATCATTATTCACAATAGGCAAGGTGTGGAATCAGTGACAAATAGATAAAGAAAATGTTGTATATATACACACAACGGAATATTAGGAAATTCTGCCATTTTTGACAACATGAATGAACTTGAAGGACCTCATACTGAGTGAAATAAGCTTGGCACAGACCCTGAGCAGAGAACCAGTCACATCATGCCAGACTTCTGACCTACAGAGCCATATTCAACAAACAAGAACTGTTTAAACGATTTGTGGTAATTTATTATATATGTAATTTGTTAATTTGTTAGTTATATAATTTGTTGCATAACTGTTTTCATTCTAATCTAAAATAATACCCCAATCACTCTCCAGTCATTATTATACATTAACTTGTTCTTCTTTCTTCAGAATACATAAAACTATAAAATTAATATTATTTATCTGCTTGCTTGCTAGATATCTATCTTCTCATGTTATTTTAGACTATAGGCTCAATGAGGGAACATGCAGAGTGTCTATTAATATTCATCGAATAAACAGGTAAATGCCTACAATGAAACAAATATTTTCAACAAAAAATTTTTCAAAAAATAAATCAAATCTCAGAACTATCATTCTGAAAAACCATTTAAAAATATATCTTTTACTTGTCAGCACTACTATAGTTACCCTTTAACAACCTACATATACTTCCATAATATGAATTTCAATTTATATTTAGACTTCAGCAAAATAAAACACACATAAAATTAAAATTTACAATTTTGAAAGAACTCAGCTGATTATACCATTCACCCTCAATGTTGTTTTAAAAAAAATACTAGTCTTCGTGAGATGTGGAATGACCTAACGTTTTTCCTAACAAGTTATTCCACGGATCAACAGTAGAAATCACCAAGAAAAATAGGTAAATCTTGGGGTAAATCTTTTTTAGGTATAATGTTCTTTATTAATATGCTAAATTCAATATCTCTGTTGTCCCTTCCAGGTCCACTCACCATCCTTCTTCAGGCTTCTTCCTGATGCAGGAGACTGGCCTGTAATTAGTTGTGTCAACTGATTACCATATCCTCTGCTTTCTGGTAGGTTTAGCCCAGAGAAATTCTCTATCCAAGACAAATTATGTGGTATGGTATGATATATGTATAAACACTTTTTTTTAGTTTTAATAAATTTCTAAAAATTTAAACTTTCTAGTAACCACATTTTTAAAACTACAAAGAAACAGGTGAAATTAACAGTATATCTTAAATATGATGTATATATGATATATTATATGTTGATAAACATATATGTAATATGTTATATTTAATAATTCTATACTGAATATACATGTCCAACATATTATATATTGTTTATTTAATGCGAAATTATTAATGTTACATTTTACATTCTGTGTTTTATACTAAGTCTTCCAAATATGGAGTGTATTTTATACTTGCAACATTTCCAGTGGTCAATAGCCATCTGTGACCAGGCCATCACATTAAGCGGCACAATTTAGCCTATGAGATGTCCTGATAATGGATCACAGAGAGGGCAAAGAGTCAATTAAGGATATTTCTTCCCAGGACTCTTTCCTTGTGAGGTTGCTTCAAACTGGCTTTGTCCTTCATCCTACTTCCTCTCAAAGTGGGCTACGTTACACATCTTCCCTTCTGGGTTCTGATAACCATTCCCTTACCCTTACCCTCAAGCTTAGGGGTAACAATAGTGTTCCCCTTCATGATTTGTGTAAACTTCTTCAAACATCTGTAATATCATTTTATAAAACCCTTCTCAAAGAATCCTAGATTGAATATGCTCTCTGTTTCCTGCTGAGACCCTTTCTCACTCACAGTTTTTATAAAATCTTTAAGAGTTATACTCCTAGAAGTATCTTTTCAAGAAGGACCAGTTCTGAGTATGTACCTATCAAATGATAGAGTGGTATACCTAATAAGTATGCTAATTAGCAGAAAAATTAATTATAATTAAATAAGCTAAAAATTGCTTGATGTAACTGATAAATATGCCTAATAGGGAATATCTTCTTTATTCAATGGCTATTGTTCAACCAAAAATTTGTGTCACTGAAAAGTTTCAAGATTTCAAATGTTGAAACAAACTAAAAGCTATAAATGTCAGTATTTTCTCCATGTTCCTGGGCTTTTTATACAGAAGGCCATTACATAGTATTCTAGCAAGAATGAAAATGCTAAAAGTCTTGGCAGGAATTATATTTTATGGATCAAAATACCCTTTGAAAAAGAATGTGAGAAACGAATCAAACAATAAAATCCACTTATGTAGCATAGACATTGTCTGTATTAGCGTTATATTATTAATTTCTGAGGTTTATCTTGATTGAGAACTGTTAACTAGCTTCAAGAAGAAAATTATACATAAACATTTTCCAAGTGGTGATCTTTGGCACATTTTTTAATAAGAAAGCTTACTCTGTTTCCCTTTGTGGAAGAATAGAAGTCTATCTGACTGTGCAGTCTATCCTTCATATAAGCTATTTTGGGGACAGTTTCTAAACACTATTTTGGATATATTGAAATGGCATGTCTCTTTTATCACAAACTATGATCCTAAATTCAAATTTTATAAAACAGAACATTTAATCATTTACTCTTTTCTAAAGAAAACTAAATGTTTTTCTTTGCTAAAGAAGTTGTCCATGAAACAGATGGAAAAATCTATGCTGACAATGAATTTATAAATTGGAATTTATACACTGACCTTAACTTAATGTGATGAGAACATTTATCCTCTAAAAAGTAATATGGTTGTCTTTCTTCAGGAATCAATATGGTACACTATTACATCATGTATTCAAATGACATTCTTGGAAGCAGACTAAAAACAAAAACACTTACAAAATCAGTTTTCAAAACTAAACTCCATTTGTCTTACTGATGTCAGTCAATACCCTCCATGTTTTGAAATAGTTGGTCAGGTGTCTCTAGCACCAGGACACGAGTGTATGAATGCAGCCATTTTCTTGTGGCTAAACTTACAATGGATATTGGTTAAAATAGAATGGGGCATGGGGAGGTTACTTTTTACACTGTGGTTTTCACTGATACATATGTGGATTCATATGGAGAAACTCAGATCTTAAGGACAATCACTTGTAAAACCAAAGAGGGTTACCCTAAACCCCCACAGAAAGCCGAGTTGTGAACACCAGACTCTGTCCAACAGTAAAACAAGCTTAATGCTTACCGCTCTTTGCTTCTGCTCAAAGAAAAACATTAGTCTTGGATGTTAAGAAATTAGCTTGTTAAATAAACCATCTCTAGAAGAGTATTTATCTACTGTGTTTACCTTCGTTTTCTTTTCTGGAAATAGGTACAATGAATTATCCATAATACTCTCAGAATTGCTTATGCAACTATCTTTTGATCAATCATTAAGTAAAATTTCACCTACAAAATGCACTGACCTAGATTTTTAGGTCACTCTTCCTCAGTAAAATGTGCTAAAAAAACATAGAGGAAAAAGAATATTGTTACAAAGAAAGGAATCTTGTGGCTTAGAAGTGTTTTGGGCTGCAAGGTAAGTAGCAAATCAAAATATATGTATGGGTTAGTATCCTAATACAGGAAGACTACAATGAGAAACCATGATAAATATTATCCCATCAGAATTTTCTAATAATAAAATCATATGATTTCTTTTTTTTAATTAAATTAAATTTTTTTATTATAAAGATGTGGGGTAAAATTCAGGGTTAGGTATATAAAAGTTGATTATGCAGGTACCCTTGTTGATGAGGTGTGCCCCTCCCTGCCCTAGCAGTTTCCCTCAACTGCCAATCCCATCCCCCACCCCTGACAGTTTCCCACTACTGCCAATTGCTTTCTTATAGTATTATAATTGTTCAAGGCCCACTTATGAGGACATATGGTACTTTGTTCTTTGTTTCTGTGATAGATCACTGAGTATTATCGACTCCAAATCCATCCAAGTTGCTGCGAAGTCCATATATTTGTCCTTCTTTATGGCTGCATAATATTGCATTGTGTATATGTACCACATTTTTTTTTATCCAGTCCAGCTTCCATGGGCAGAATGGTTGGTTCCATGTTTTTGCTATTGTGAATAGAGCCGCAACAAATATACGTATGCAAGTATCTTTTTTGTAGAATGTTTTGAGTTCCTCCAGGTATATTCCCAATAGGGGGATTGCTGAGTCATATGGAAGGTCAATTTCTAGTTCTTTCAGAAATCGCCACACTGTCTTCCAAAGAGGTTGCACTAGCTTGCATTCCCACCAGCAGTGTAGAAGTGTTCCTTTTTCTCCGCATCCTTGCCAGCATCTGTTGTTGTTTGCTTTATTAATGATTGGCCATTCTTACTGGGGTTAGGTGGCATCTCAGTGTGGTTTTGATTTGCATTTCTCTGATGATGAGAGAGGCTGAACACTTTTTCATATGTCTGTTGGTTGCCCATATATCTTCTTTTGAGAAGTGTTTTGCCCACTTTTTAATGGGGCTGTTTTTTTTTTTTCTTTCAGCATATCTTCATATATCTTGTCAGATATACAGTTGGCAAATATTTTTTCCCATTCTGTGGGCTGTCTCCCTGCTTTCTTGATGGTTTCTTTTGCTTTGCAGAAGCTCG
The DNA here is from genome assembly GCA_027257055.1 of Cephalopachus bancanus. Classification (NCBI taxonomy): domain Eukaryota; kingdom Metazoa; phylum Chordata; class Mammalia; order Primates; family Tarsiidae; genus Cephalopachus; species Cephalopachus bancanus. Next base: position 11,630,814 of record JAPVLO010000093.1, read on the forward strand.
TTAGTTTGATGAGGTCCCACTTGTCTATCTTATTTCTTAAGGTATGGGCATTTAGGGTTCTGAATAGGAATTGGTTGCCAGTTCCAATTTCCATAAGGGTGTCTCCTGTGTTTTCTAAGATTCTTATAGTTTGAGGTTTTATGTTTAGGTCTTTGATCCATTTAGAGTTAATTTTTGTGTATGGTGATAGGTAGAGGTCCTGTTTCAATCTTCTGCATGTGATCAACCAGTTTTCCCAGCACCATTTACTGAATAGGTTCTCCTCTCCTCAGTGGTTGTTGTTGGAGCCTTTGTCAAAGATGAGTTTGTTGAAAAATTGAGACTTTGCTTCCAGAATCTCTATCCTGTTCCATTGGTCTATATACCTGATTATAACAATAACAGGCTGTTTTGATTACTGTAGCCTTATAGTAAAGTTTGAAGTCTGGAAGTATACCTCCTGCTTTGTTTCTTTTGCTAAGGATGAAATCATATGATTTCACAAGTATTTTTTTTATAACTATTGACCTAATATTGATAATGTGGGTAATTAAATTATATGGCTTAACAACTGTTCCTATAAATGCAAGACCTGCACCGAAGGGAAAAAACAATAGCCCCTTTAAAAAGTAGGCAAGAGACATGAATAGACACTGCTCAAAAGAAGATATATAGGCAGTCAACAGACACGTGAAAAAGTGTTCAACCTCACTCATCATCAGAGAAATACAAATCAAAATCACATTGAGATACCACCTTGCCCCTGTAAGAATAGCCAACAGATGCTGGAGAGGATGTGGACAATAAAGAATGCTTCTACACTGCTGGTGGGAATGCAAACTTGTACAACCTCTTTGGAAAACAGTGTGGCGATTTCTGAAAGAACTAGAAATTGACCTTCCATATGACCTAGCAATTCCCCTAATGGGAATATACCTGGAAGAACTCAAGTTACTCTACAAAGAAGATACCTGCACACGTATGTTTGTTGCAGGTCTATTCACAATAGCAAAAACGTGGAACCAACCATGTTGCCTATCGAAGCTGGATTGGATTTTTTTAAATGTGGTACATATACATGATGCAATATTATGTAGCCATTAAGAAGGACAAATATATGGACTTTGCAGCGACCTGGATGGATTTGGAGTCGATCATACTCAGTGATTTATCACAGAAACAAAGAACAGAGTTCCATATATTCTCACTCATAAGAGGATCTTGAACAATTATAATGCCATAAGAAAGCAATTGGCAGTAGTGGGAAACTGTCAGGGGAGAGGGGGTGGGATCGGCAGTTGAGGGAAACTGCTGGGGGGGAGGGGCATACCTCACCAACAAGGGTACCTGCACGATCAATGTTTATATACCTAACCCTGACTTGTACCCCACATCTTTATAATAAAAATGTTTTTAAAAATGCAAGACCTACATTTTCAAGACCTTAGAAGAAAAGAAATGCTTGAACATGATAAATATGGGGAAGGAGACTATTTCTTATTTCTAATATGAGCTTTATTTTATGAGGTCAGTAAAAGATATATGAAACCCCAGAAATAGTCAAATCAATAAAAACTTATTCTAGGGAGAAATTTTTTCTCAGTTATAAATTGAAATGGGATTTTAAAAGAATAATTCTAGAAAATATTTGCACTTAAGAGAACTGTCTCAGGTGCATTGGATCACACCTGTAATTGCAGCACTTTGGGAGACCAATGCCAGGGAATCACGTGAGGCCAGAAGTTAGAGCCGGCAATGAAATGTAATTGTACCACTGCACTCCAGCGTGAGCAACAGAGCAACACAGTGTCTATAAAAATAAAAAATAAATTAAAAATAAAAGCATTGTGTCAATCTACTTTAAGAAGTGTAGTGACCCTTCCAAACACTGTGACTTACCTAGAAGATAGCAAAGTGGTAGTAGCATGCACAGAAAACAATGTGCTACTAACTTTTCAAACAGCAAATTATATCAGAATTTATTTCAAAATCATATAAAAATTCACTTAAAAATGGACTCATTTTTCTCAAAATTATCTATCCTGAAAGTTTTCAATAAGAAACATATTATTGGGTTATATTATTCATCTACCCCTTATAGTGGTGTGAGATTATAAGTGTCTTTGTGTAAAAAACTAATTTCAATTTTTTCTTTGCAATAAAAATGTAGATGATTATATTTTAAACAAATTCAAATATATACGTGTTGTTAAGAAATTTGATATTGTTGGCTGGTAGTTACTTTTTTATTTATATTTATACCAGATAAGATTAGGTTCTAGAAATGTGTTCATACAAAGCAATTCTTGAGGTAGTGTAACAGCATGGATATACTAGACAAAGGGGTGATTCATATCCTGGGCAAAAGGAAGTGGGACAGTGCAAGAGCTCATCATACTGCTTAGACCAATTTAAAACATTTTTTTTTTTTCTGCAAAAGTCTTTCTAATGTTTTCAGACCACAGTTGACCACAAGTAACCAAAGCCTTGGAAAGTGAAGTCACAGATAAGAAGAGACTACTGTACGATATTCACTTATTAATCTACCTTTTCCCCAGTGAGAACCCCAAACCAGAGTTACATTTGGTCTCTTTATAAACCTTGGGTACAATCAGACAGCTTACTGAATATTCTTCTTGGTGACTTCTTGAGAATGAAATGGTGTTTCTTCAAAATGAGTTATTCAAAACTTTCTCTTTGAAAATCTCAAATCTGATCATAGCCCTCCCTTGCTTAAATCCATTCCGCCACTTCCCTTTGCTCTTGGATTAAAGACTTTCAATTGTGCAAGACATAAACTAGAATGTTCCAAAAAGTGGAAAGTGAAGAGAGGAATGACTAACATAATGAAAAGTTTTAGAGATTTGATTATCTTCATGTTCAGCTGGATGAATGGGCTCAAATGATATCAATAGGATTCCATCTCACTCTTTGTAACTCTCTGCTCTTACTTGGTATAACCTAGCTCTATTGACAGGTAGATTATTTGTTTACAATAGGTGCTAGAAACTCAAGGCTTACATTCTGTATTTGCAGCATGCCAAAAGAAAATGCCTCTTTACAATCCCAGAACTGAGTCTCATTGTCTTCTATTTGACTGGCTTAGGTATGAAAATGTAATTCAGATAGCCACAGTAGATGATTATATTTTAACCAATTTCAAATATATACATGTTGTCAAGAAATATAATATTGTATCCTGCTGAAGGATACAATGTTCTAACTGACCAGGCATATGCCAATGTTGACCTCTACAGAGCATCCACATATCTATTTCTGGACTGAAAAATTTAAAAATCCCCAGTCTATATTAAATAATAATATCATAGATAATCAAAAACATATGTACCAGCAGCATTCAAGATTTACCCAGTTATTGCTTCCAACCTGAGTTCAGACTCCATTGTTTATGTACCTTCCTCATGGTCCAGAAGCCTATATTAAAATTATACATTTAACCCTCTCTAATAAATATAATATAATATAATATATGACATATATTATAGAATATATTATATACTATATACATATTATATTATATTTATATAAAATATTGGAGGGAAACACAATAACTACCATAAAAACTTCTACTTTAAAAACAGAATGTGAAAGGGTGGCATACAATGGTAATTATTCCCTAGCATATAACACTATCCTGCTGAATATGAGTAGCAACAACCTCTTGTCTTGGATATGGAGTGAATTCTTTTGTCAGTTTTTCTGAATACTCTTGAATCTATCTTTTGGGATGACTTCTCTTGTTCGTATGACCTCATGACCTATAGGTAAGAAAGGCACTGAAGAGTATCTATTTTCTGGTTATAATCCCTACTAATAGTGCTGTTTCTATTGGTGTGGGTTTAGGATCCTGACTGAGCATTGCCTTGAGGGTTAAGCAATCATAGCCTCAGTTTATAGGTGTTTGCATTTCTCTGGAACCAAGTTCCTTAATAGTTTAGTAAACCCTACAATCTATATTTTCCAGCAAATTCAGTGAGTTTACAACAAGAGCCAGCGTTAGTATTGAGTTCTAATCCTTGATTCTACATTCCAAATTTGTTTTCTATCTTCTAACAATTGGCCTTGATGTTCTGTCTACCCAGGTGGATAGAATTCCTAGTTTCAATTGAAGCTTCCAATTTTAGTCTACCTTCCCCACGTTTTTTAACACTACATTTAGTAGGGGGCAGTACAAAAATACTTTTAATTCTTAGCTGACTTGGCTATAAGGATAAAGAATAAAAGGGATGCTCTTAGTGTTTTCACTGTTTCTAGAAAACCAGGTTTCAATACAGTTGTCCCTTTCATATAGGTCCTTACTCAACCTCACAAAATGGAACAAATACAATCCTTATTTTTTTCCAAACACATTCTCTAATCTTCAGCCTCAGTAGACACATGGTCTGAGTACCAATGTACAATAGACCAGCAATAATCAACTGCTCTGTCAATTTCTCAGCTAAAGAAAGGGAGGTCTTCATTGCCTCTTTCTTATTGGATACAGTCAGTTCCACATTTTAGGGTCTCATAATACTATATTTTGAAACTGGTACCATTTAAAAAAATAAATTAGGACTTTTCAAGATCTACGTGACTAAGATAAATCTCAAAGAGCCTTCCTGGGTAAGAGCAATTTACTGCTTCATAAAACTGAAAGGTTATAGAGTAGATCTGCCCAATGACATAAACTAGACTTATCTCTTTGTATCTCTGTTCCACCATCATCTGCCTTGTCTACATTGCAGGACAGGCATTTCCTTAGAGAAAACTGAGCATTTCCCTTCTACTTGCTGTTAGTGTTAGGTTTCCATTCCACAGCATCAGGAACTCCAGCAGAAAAAGAATTATTTTCACCAACATCATGAGCAGAAGACCGATAATTAGTCTTGTTGGATCTTATTGTCCTAGTTTGGGTTATGTTTCCCTCTCTTAGCAATTTCTATGGGGAGAGGAGATTATTGACTGATCGGTCAAGTCTGGATTAGCACATACCCAGCTTTGAAGCTGAGAGTAGACTAACTCCACTAAGTCTTGTGGTTTGAAGGTTGGTTCTTCAAAAATAAATCATTGTGTTAATACTTGACAAAAGGAGGGATGACTCCTGAGTAGGTAGAACAATGGATAATTACCCAAAAAAAACTCAATACATAATGCAGGCTACATGGTCCTGGATGATATGGCCCCTACCCCACTTACTGGCTTCATCTGGTTGTATTCTCTCACGTACCCCTTGTGCTGCAGCCACACTGACCTTATGTCACGACCCTTTTTGCTTTTGAACCTTCACACATGCAATTCCTTCAACCAGGAGCAAGGCTCCTTTCATTGTGTTCTTTTTGATCAGTTCATTACTGATTTTTCAAAAGTCAGCTCAGTTAACAATTCCTCAAGAAAACCTTGGGTTGACTCATAAACTGGATTGCATCCCTCCTTTTATCTTCCCCCACAGCCTCCAAGCCTCTTCTTTGTAGCTGTTATTATAGTTGTAACGAGTTATCTAATTGAGTAGTTTAGTTCTAGAAGGATAAAATACCTCTACAAATTTAGACATATTATAGTATTGAATGAATACATGAAGTGCATGAGAAAATTGGTAAGGTGAAGGAATATATGATGCTGAACATAATGGTTTTGTTTTCCCCCATTGGTCTATTTCTGGATGTAGTTTTTTGTTTGTTTGTTTCAACTCTCTCTCCCTTGTATACCAACACTGATTTCTCCCAATGATGGTTGTTCTACTACTGTAATAACAAAAAAAAAAAATTCGTTGTGTAGCAAAACATGCTATGCGGGAATTTTGGTGCGAAGCATTTTTTCAATTAGGTATTTCTGAAGGATGCCTCATAGTATTCAGTGAAAAGGGATCATAGAAAAAAATAGAAGTAGTACTATTTCAGTTATTTACTAGCCAGCTCTTTGATTTTAGAAATTCATTCTCTCTGAGAGTTATCTGTAAACTGAAGATAATAATATCAATCTTGCATATGTCTCGTAATAATATAAAAGCAACACAGGCATATCTCAGAGAAAATTGTGGGTTTGGTTCCAGATCACTTCGATAAAGAGAATATGGAAATAAGGCAATTCACGTGAAATTTTTTTTTGGTTTCCTAGTATATATAAAAGTTATATTTATACTATATTGTAGTCTATGCAGTTTGTCTTTAAGAATCAGTGTATATGGCTTAATTTTAAAATATTGTAAAAAATGCTAATGATCATCTAAGTTTTCAGGGAGTCATAATCTTTTTGCCAGTGACAGTTCTTGCATCAGTGTTGATTGCAGCTGACTGATCAGTGTGGTGGTGGTTGAACGTTGAGGTGGCTATGTTAGTTTCTTAAAATGAGACAGCAATGATGTTTGCTGCATTGATTGACTCTTCTGTTCGCAAAATATTTCTCCATAACATGCATTGCTGGGTTATAACATTCTACCCAAAGAACCTCTTTCAAAATTTGAGTTAATTTTCTCAACTCCTGCTGCTGCTTTATTAACTAACTTTATGTAATATTCTAAATTCTTTGTTGGCACTTCAATAATGTTCATAACATCTCACCAAATGTATAGTCCATCTCAAAAAAGCAATTTCTTTGCTCATCTGTAAGAAGTAACTCCTCATTTATTCAGGCTGTGTAATGAGGTTGAAGCAATTCAGGCACATCTTCAGGCTGCATTTCTAACTCGAGTTCTCTTGCTATTTCCATGACATCTGAAGTTACTTCCTCTACTGAAGTCTTGAACTCCTCAAAGTCATCCATCAGGTTTGGAAACAGCTGCTTCCGAACTTCTGTTTATGTTGCTGTTTTGACTTCTCATGAATTATATGTGCTCTTAATGGTATCTAGAATATTGAGTCCTTTCCAGAAGGTTTTTATTTACTTTGCCCAGCTCCATCAGAGGAATCACTGCCTATAACAGCTATAGGATGATAAAATGTATTTTTTTAAATGTAAAACTTGAAGGTCAAAATGACTCCTTGATCCATAGACTGCAAAATGAATGTTGTGGTACAGGCAAGAAAACAACATTATTCTTGTACATTTTGGTCAGAGCTCTTGGGAGACCAGAAGCATTGTGAATGAGCAGTAAAATTTTGAGAAAAATCTTGTTTCAGAGCAGTAGGTTTCAATAGTGGGCTAAAAGTATTCCAGTAACTATGCTGTAAACAGATGTGTTATCATCTATGCTTTATTGTTTCATTTATAAGGCACAAACAGAGTCAATTTAGTATAATTCTAAAGAATCTTAGGATTTTCAGAATGGTAAATGGGCATTGGCTTCCACCTAAAGTCATCCACTGCATTAGACCCTAAGTCTGTCTTTTGAAGCCAGTCGTTAACTTCTCATTTCTAGCTATGAAAGTCCTAGATAGCACATGCATCCAAAGTAAGGCTGTTTCAACTACAATAAAATCTGTTGTTTAGTGTAACCACCTTCATTAATGATCTTAGTTAAATCTTCTGAATAACTTGCTGTAGTTTTCATATCAGCATTTGCTGCTTAACCTGTACTTTTATGTTATGGAGATGGCTTCTTTCCTTAAACTTCATGAACCAATCTCTGCTAACTTCAAACTCTTCTTCTGCAGCTTCCTCACCTCTCTCGGCCTTAAGAGAATTGAAGTGAGTCAGGACATTGCTCTGGATTAGGCTCTGGCTTAAAGGAATGTTGTGACTGGTTTGATCTATCCAGAACGCTCAAACTTTCTTCATCTCAGCAATAAGGTTATTTTGCTTTATATCATTTGTGTGTGTGTGTTCAATAGAGTAGCACTTTTAATTTCCTTTAAGAATTTTTCCTTTGAATTAACAACATGGCTAACTGGTGCAAGAGAGCTAGCTTCTGGCCTGTTTTGGCTTTCAACACACCTTCCTCACTAAGCTTTATTATTTCTGACTTTTAATTTAAAATGAGAGATGTGCACTCTTTCTTTCACTTGGACACTTAGCAGCCCAACAGGTTATTAATTAGCCTAATTTCAATATTAATGTGTCTCAGGGAATGGGGAGGCCTGAGGAGAGGGAGAGAGAGACAAGGGAACAGCTGGTCAATAGAACAATTAGAACACATACTACATTTATTACAATTAAGTTTGCCATCTTGTATGGGCATGGTGTCACTACAAAACAATAACAATAGTGACATCAAATATCACTGATCACAGATGATCATAGCAGACATAATCATAATGAGAAAGTTTGAAATATTATAAGAATTACCAAAGTGTGACACAGAGACATGAAGTAAGCACATGTTGTTGGGAAAAAAATTCACCAATAGACTTTCTCAATGCATTGCCACAAACGTTCAACTTAGAAAAAAAAAGTAATATCTGCAGAGCACAATAAAATGAAGCACAAAAAGTATGACTGTATATTATTTGTGTTCAGTACACACACACAAAAGCTATAGTCTTATTATTATTCTTGAATCACAGAATTGTCACTATAGTGCAAGCATGGATTAGAAACCATAATCATAACTGCACATCACCTAGAAGAAGGTTCTCTTACCACTTTAAGAAAAATGGGATGGGAAGGAAAGGGTTCAATTAAAAATAAACTATTTTAGCCTGTGTCAGTAACTATGGACTATATGAATATATTGATTCTTGAGGGGCATATGGTGAGAATTCCCTCAGATCTTTAGATTAAATTCACAAGCTTACCTGAACCTTAAAAAAATGTAAAGCAAACTAAACCTAGAAAATTGACCCTGGGAAACCAGGGAATTCCTGTGACTTGCTTTATCGTGACATTCTCCTTATTTTGGTGGGCTGGAACCAAACTCACATTTTCTCTGATTCCTTCTTGTCATTGGACAAGAAGAAATTAATTGAAACAATTTCCCTTTTATTGGTTGAGGCTGGAGGAAGTGGGGTTTGGTGAATTTAATTTTTTTAAAAGGTCTGGTCGGGTGTGGTGGCTCAAACCTGCAATTCCGCACTTTGGGAGGCCGAGGTGAAGGATTGCCTAAACCCATGGGTTCGAGAATGACCTGAGCAACTTGGTGAGATCTCATCCCTACAATAAATCAAAAAACTAGCCGAGCATGGTAGAACGTGCCTGTAACTCTGGCTACTTGGAAGGCAGAGGTGGAAGGATCTCCGGAGCCTAGCAGGTTGATGCTGGGGTGGCCTTGAGCATTGGCCAGCCTGGGCAACAGAGTGAGACACCAACTCAAAAAAAAAGGTCTGTCTTCTACTTCAGCTTGTCCATAGAGTGATTTTTTAAAAGACCTCACTTTTCAAGGACCTTGTTCAGTAAATTATGTTGTCTTTCCTTTAACCACACATCTCATTGCTCTCTCCCATCAGCATATAGACGTCCTCAATCTTTCCCATCTTAAAAAAAGAAAAAAATCCTTCCTCAAGGATTTTTCTTCAAGTAGCCTGTTCCCCCTGTAGATACTTTGCTACTTCTTCCTCCTCTCTTTAGTTAACATTCTTTAAATAGTCATCTGCACTCACTATCTCCACATCCTCACTTCCTGTTTAGCCTTCATCCTCAGGTAATCTAACTTCTGTCACCACTGCTCTTCTACTGAAACTCACTCTACCAAGGATTGCAATGAATGCACCCTGGTATACCTAAGGGACACTTCTTATGAATTGTCTTTGGTGATTACTCAATAGTATGGGTCCCTGCTAACCTGATTATATCCTCCTTATGAAGTTCTTCCTTCACATGTCTCCCATAACACCACACACCTCTGTTTTTCTCCTTTGCTGGGGGTTGGGGGGAGTGGTCTTCTTTCTCTCAGACCTCAAGGGTGGAGCTTCTCTGTTTCACTCCTAGAGTTCCATTTTTCTTCTCAGTGTGTGAGGCTATCTTCCACAGCTGCCATCCTTATACTGATGGTTCACAAATTTATAACTCAATCTGGTGTTTTTTGTTTTGTTTTCTTTTGTTTTTTCTAAGTGTCAGGCTCAGATAGCCAACTACCCACTGTACATCTCCACATGGATGTCCCTCATGTGCCTCAAACTTGTTCACCATGATTGTTTTGTCCACAACACCCAAACTCCTATTCTCAGGTCATCTTTTCCTGTTATTTCTATCTTCAGGGAAAGTCACTGCCAACTGTTTCATTGTCTGGATCATAAACCTGGGTGACATCCTTAGTACTGCCTCTGTTTCACCCTGCTCAAAGGTAGTTATTATGGTGGGTGCCTTCCTTCAACTTCTGTTAATACCTCTGGATCTATCTGTCTCTCTTTTCCTTATGGTTTAATCTATAACCTAGACTGATTTAATGTTTCCACTCTTTCTTCATAGGTGTCCATTGAGTGTTCTCTTATTCCATCCACCCCACTGCAACTACAGATATATTTTCAGGGTTATAATCTAGTCATTTTCTTTGCTTTTAAAACTTGTCATTGATGTCCCACCACACTTAGGTCACAATTCAAACTCCTTACCATGATTTAAAGTAATCCTCCTAATCAGAAGCCTGCAAACTGCTGCATCCTGACAGTATGAACTCTTCCTCTTGATTTTCTGTAAAAGTCTTTTGGAATTAATTTTATTTCCTCAAAAATGTCATGCTCTCTTATGACCCTGTTATGCATACAGTCTTTTATCTAAACCAAGCATTCTTCCCTGACTTCTCACTTGGCCTGAGTAATTCTTGTTCATCCTACAGAACTCAGCTTAAATGTTGCTTCCATGAGAAGTATTCTCTGAACCCATAAGTGTGAGTTAAGCATCCTTCCTATAATACCCTGCCACACTTTTCTTCACATGACATAAACCATTTTTTAATTTCCGATTTATATATCTGTTATATCACTTAAATACAAGCTATTTGAGGGCAAGGGACACAGTTTATTCACTACCATATCCCTGAATTAGAGGACATATGAGTGAATAAGGAGTATATTGATGTAAGAAAGGTGCAGTGAGCCAGCACCACATTAGTTTAATTTTCAATACAGAACAAGGGTGAGAAAAAAAGCATGGGAAATGCCACCACCAGTGTGAAACAAGAATGAAGAACAGATGTGTCGTCCTCATAACACCCTTGTGAGAGATGTTTTATGACAGTATTACCATTCACATCTGATCCGTCTGTGTTTTGAAGATTTCCTGAGCAGCCCCCCATGATGACACAGTTTACTCTGTTTGATTATAGTCATGCACTGATTAAACTCTCTCAGGAATGTAGAAATTGAAACACAAATGACACTTCAGTCTCTCAGCACATCACCCTCAACTATGACAAATCAGAAATTTCGACTTGAAAAAACATTAATGCGTTAGAAATGAGACTAATAAGTTTTCATTTTTACAAGTTTTTTTAAAAACTTCTGTAAAGGTGTCCTGACTAGGTTAGTTTTTATTTATCTCAAATTCTTTGATAAGCATCTTTCTTCCCCTGTGCATAGCACATACCTTTCAGGAGCAAAGCAATTCAAAGCTTCCAACTAAAAAGTGGAGCCTATAGTTATTTTTTCACCACATAGCTATGCTTTAAAATTTTATGAATTACTACTAAAATTCACACCTTTCACTTAGAATGCTATACAGAAAATCTCTACAAATTCAAAAGTAAAAATGTATGCTACCAAGTAAAATAATGTTTCTAAAAATTAACAATTTCATAATGAATACATTCTACTTTTACTTTTTTCTTTCTAAAGATACTGAATATGTGACAACGTATTATTGCTTAGTAAGTATCCTTGTTTGAGAAATTATCATTTATCATAGCTGTATAAAATTTGTCTTTTCATGAAATAGTTTAGAGTAAACCATTTCACTCATTCCAGATTGTATGCATGAAGTTTCAGTCTGAGCTTTGGTTTCATCAGAAAGTCTATAAGTTTGAAATTCTACTATAAATGAAATCTACCAAACGCCACCTCCTCCAACCTTAATCAGTAAATGAGAAACTGTTTCCATAAATTGTGTATATTTTTAAAATTTGTATAAAAAAGTGAGTTTATGTCTTCTTGTCTGACGCTGGGCTTGGTGGCTCAGCCTGTAATCCCGCGTCTTGGGAGGCTGAGGTGAGTGGATTGCCTGAGCCCGCGGGTTCGAAACCCACCTGGACAACTTGGTGAGATCTCATCTCTACAATAAATCAAAAAAATTAACCGGGTGTGGTAGCGTGCGCCTGTAGTTCCAGCTACTTGGAAGGCTGAGGCAGAAGAATCGCCGGAGCCCAGCAGGTTGGGGCTGAGGTGGCCGGGAGCCGCCATGGCACTCCAGTCTGGGCGACAGAGTGAGACTCCAACACACACACACACACACACACACACACACACACACACAGTCCTCATTCTCTATAATCCCTACCCCCTGCTTTATCCAAACACATCTTTCTCTGATGCTCTAGAGAGGTGATAGCAAGGAGAGTCCCAGTATTTTATTTTTCATTACTGTTAATAACTTATTCTTCTTTCCCTTAGAAATGCTTTTAGGGAATAGATTAACTTTCACTTCATTTTTGTTATAAACAGAATTCCTACCACAGTGAATGGCCTTCTTTAAAAAGAAAGATACAGTTATGCTTTTCTTAAATGTTTTCCTTACTGCAGTATTCTTGTCTATCCATGTGGTATAGGCAGGGAATGAAAATGTATTAGCCTAAGATACAATGTCACAAGTTGATCAGAACTTCTTTTCTGCCCTCAAGAAAGAATTAAAGTTGACTTATTTGTTTCCCTTTGGTTTATGAAAAATATATATATACTAAAGAAGACTTGAGTCTGGGAATTTATCACCTGCTATGCGACCCAGGGCAATCTGTTTGACATGCCTCTTCATGTATTAAACACATTTCCCTTGTGTTAAAAAATAAAATTCAATAAAATGGAAATCACGATGGATTTATCCATTTTCAAGATTACTATAAATGCTAAATCAGATAATGCATAGTAAAGGTTTTTGTTTTAAGGTTTTTAGTTGCAGAGTCTTAACTACAATATTAGATCCTGTCATTTACTTAAAGAGGATTTATTTACACTTTCAATGATTATGCTTTTATTAGTCTCTCTTTCTAAATTCTTTGAATGTCTAATTTTGAGTCCACACTACCTTTCCCTTGAAGAGCAATTCCCACTTATCAAAGTTATAATGTTACCCTGTCCCAGATTTTAAATATGGAGAGAGATTCTTTTAGTTCTTGTTCACTAGCAGAAGATGCCTATTGGCATTTTATCATTTAAGGGGACTCAGAAAAATTTCTTTCATTAAAATATATAATCATTGCAACTAGAATCAGCATGCACCTGATGACCACTAACCCATGCTAAACATACCCTTCTGCAATAGTTCTCACTTCCTTAACTCTCCTCTATCCAGTATAAGGCACCTAGTCATAAGATTTCAGAAAAATGAAAGTCGTAGACCATCAATGAAATGCTCCTTTGGGGTTTGCTTTTGATGTTCTGATTTAATGTGCATGTGTGTATGTGCATTTGTTTTCACCTTCCACCCAAGTCTTTCTGTCAAAAACTTCTATTTTGTGGTCTGCTTGAATATAATTTATTATCTTGGGGATACAAGTCAGTGTGAAATGCAGAACCCTCATATTCACTTTAGATGCATGCCTAATTACTGACAGATCAAGAACTTTTTCTGTCAAATGGTATAATATTGTACTCTAAGATATAAAATAAGAAAACACAATAAATAGAGATTGGTAGAGCAAAACTTTGTGGGAAACTACTTGACTCTCATGCTTCCATGCTCTTTGAGTTGGCTCTGAGTCAGATCTTATTAGATTTTCTCACATCTCTAGAAAGCATGAAAATACACTGTAAATGATTTGAAGAAAATTGGATTGCAAATAATGGCTACCCTACTTCCTTTTAAATTTTCTTTCTTCTCCATACAGGGTATCTGTAGAAAAGGGAATAATTTAGCTTACCAGGTCCAAAAATGGGTTTAATTTCTATAGGTCTTCCTTCCAAAAAAGAATTGTGAGCATAAAGCCATATGATTCACTGAATGCCATAGGATTCATAAACATTTGTATGGCCATTATTTTTTAAAATCATATTCAGTTTGTCTAATTGCCAGGATTATAGCAGTGGTTTAACATTTTTTTTAAGTTTTTGACAAAATTCTACCAATAGAATTTTCCCATGAAAACAAAATAATATTTACACAAATTGGACTCAGGCTACTTCCAATATTTCCCCCCACCCCACGGCTTCAGGTTGTTGGTCCTATCACTTATATTTCCCCCTAATCTTTTTTTTTCACTACTGATAATCTGCATCATTCTTCAGCTGATAATCATCTCTTTTTTAAAGTTTTTTTTTAATCTATCACAAGAGAATGTGGAAGGATTTAACAAATGTAAAATACCAAAAGAGACTCACAGGTAGCTTTACTGGACCTTTGCATAGGATTGAGGACCACTACTCCATAATGAGATACACAATGTTTGCTCTTTATCATGGGAGGCTCTATGGATGATAATATTGTGTACTTATTAACTATCAATAATAGGTGTAAGTACTAAGTGACTTAATTGCATTTTCACACATCAAGCTTTCACAGTGATTTTTCAAGTACGTGTGCATCTGATTGTGATTCAAAAAGTATTTTTATTCCAGCCTCTTCCCAGAACTCATGAATCAGAATCCCCAAGTGGCTGGTGAGGTAGAAGAGCAGAACCGAGTCAAGCACGTTTTTCAAAAGCTCTCTGGGTAATTTTGATTTTGCCACTTGACAGGTTTGGTGCTACCCCCATTCTGAGTATTTTATACCCAAAGCCGCATGTCCTAGTAACGATTTCAGTAGATGGCGCTCTTTCCACCGGCCCCCTTCCTTGAACCCTAAAGTCACTCATGGAAGTCATGAGTAAATCAAACATGCAATTCCCATTTACCACACTAAGGTTGCGAACATATAGTAGAACCTACCTTTGCAAACAATATGTTAGTGGAGTAAGGAATATGTTAAAGTTGTTGTGGGGGAGGAGTATGATATCACATTTGTTTATTAAACAAATATGATTATTCTTCCAAAGAGTTCCAGCGTGCCAATCCCCTTGAACAAAATTGAAACCTAAAGAAGCAGCATAGAAAGCAAATTATAAGAAAAACCAAGTAGAGACTTATAAACTTTTTTCAAAAAATATGAGAAAGATATGGGGTATACTGATATTATTGCTATATTAATTGTGTGAAAAGCTTATCATGGAGTAAACATAGATGTCTATATCTGCTAAAGTGTGGACAGCAGCATGTGGCCTGCAAGAACATAAGCCTCAGATACAGATAAACCCAGATTTAGACAACGGTTCCAGTTCTTTAATCTGAACCAAGTCATTCAATCTGTAATTCTCAATATTACCTGCCATACTTGGTTGAAATAAGCATTAAACTAAAGTTGAGAAATGAATGTAAAACAGTTGTTTCAATATTTGGTGCATAGCCAGTATTTAACATACAATATTTGGTGCATAGCCAGTATTTTGAAGTCCTACGAAAAAGTAAATGTAGGTGCTGAATTTTTTTTTAAGTAACAAAAGGATAACAGAAAATTATGAGTTCTAAAGAGAAGACTCCTATATCAGTCAGCACTAACAATGGTGAGAAATATTTAGAGGAGGAGGAGCAGGAAAAGACAGAAGGTTAGTTTTGATATAATGAAAAATGCCTAGGTTATGATTCCCAAACTTAGGTTTGAGAGGTCACCTCTATTTACAGGATGAATGCCTTTGAGTAAATCATTTAACCCCACATTGCATATTTATATGATGAGAATTCTATTAAATGCCATATTGAATATGGCATGTGATTTGACTATAAATACTAAAATACTAAAAAAATATGGAGTTTTATATAATGTAAAATGGAGCTGAGGTAATCACTAATAGTTAAAATGAATTGATTATTGATGTTCATCGTTAAAGTTCAAAAATATTCTCTCAAAATAAAGTGCGATGTTAAGTGAGCTACCAAATTTGAATGAGAATAAAAACAGTGGGTTGCTGTATTGTGAAGTCAGACTTTCTGAGGAGAGGTGTCCTCTAAATTATGGGAGATTAGTATTGGCAACATATTTGCAATAACACTGGAGGAATTTCCATTATGCTTGTCCCACTAATGATTTTAATATTTCTTTTATGATGCATTTGGCAACTTTAACAGGATTAGGCTTTTCAGTTTTATCTGAAAGTTTGCTATTAAATCAGTATATACATTGGATAGTTTTCAGTTTTATCTGACAGTTTACTATTGAATAGTTTCTGATTTCACTAAATTAGGATTATATCATTTGCTTTTTCTTCTTTAAATTTTTGAAATTCTATAAAGAAAAATTAACATGATGAAATCAAGTCAGGAAAAAAGTAAGTAGAAATCATATTAAGAAAATAGACTCCCTCTGTACCCTTCTATTATGAACCCTGGTTTTATAAAAATTATTGTATTAATAATAATCTATATCAGTAAGTTAAAATGTTATGTCTTAATGTTTCACCTATTGAAGTTTCTTAAATTAGCATTCTTTGGCAAATATGTACCTACATATGGTGTGCAGTAATGTCACCCAACAAAAGAAACAAGAAATGTTTTTCACAGCAATGACTGATATGTTATTTGAAGGTCAATAGTCTTTTAAGCATGCAGAGAATCTTTATCATGTTATACTTCAGAAATATGCCTTTGGAGATGGGAAACAACAGGCGATGACTTAATGTTTTTGTTAAACCATTATAATTATTTTAAAGCAATGTGCATCACAACTATTTCTCTCTGATGAAGAGAAAAAAATTATATTCTGCAGGTGGGGAGGAAATGAAGAAAGTACCTATTATTTTTGTGTTAGTACAATATAAAAAATATTTGCATTGTAAAGCAAACTGCTGCTATGGGCTCTTTAATGGACAGCAGCAGACAGGAAGCTACCTCCACCCTAAGAGACTTAAGGACCAAGGAACTTAGTTAGACAGCAGGTGCCCAGGCTTAACAAGTCAATTTTCTAACTCAGAATAGCATGTTTGGAACTTGTTCTATTAGTCTCTTCTCCGTGTTTAGGGAAGCAAGAATTTCTCTGTATGGAAGTAGTGCTGCTATTTCTAGTATTTGAGGGAAAATGGTAAGGAATGTGATAACAATTGACTTGTTAAAACAGCAAATTATTTTTTTTTAATAGATTATACACCCCTATAGGTGGAATCTCAAGAATGCACACAATTAACAAATGCTGGCTCTGAATTACCCACACAAATGTGCAGTAATGTCCAGTAAACAACTGATTATGCACACTTTATCCATTATTTCCCAGAAACAGCAGCTAAGTACGTTTTTAAACATCAAGAAAATAAAATCTAAAATATTTTGCACTTAGAGACTTTAAGAATTTTACTTCCTTTTAATGTTGAAAAGTCACTGTAGACAAGAGGAGTAATGTATTTTCTTTTAAATTACAAATGTCATGGTGGTTAAGTGCAAGGTGGGGGTGCAGAGAAAGAAATTGGCAAGAAAATGTTCAGGGTCTGTTGCAAAACCAACTGCAAGCCAAACAGACAAGAACCACCTGTTACAACAGAAAGAGGTTTTAAAAGATTAAATGAGAAGGTGCCTTAAAGATCAGTTTCCCAACTATAATATAAATAACTAAAGGAGCATACAGATACTTACTTATATTAAATACATAATAATTTGATATTTTCCATATGTTATTAAGTATGAGAAGAAATATAATTATTTATATATTTCAACAGTCAGGGGAAAAATAACCGGGAAGTAGATGGCTTATTGCTGGGGACAGTGGTAACTACCTGGGCATTTACCTAATGTTTTATTTAATCTTCACAGCAACACCGCTGTTTTACAGGGTGTTCAATAGGTAAAGAAACTGATACAGAGAGAGTTAAGTAACATGCTTAAGGTCACACAGTTAGTAAAAGATGGAGTCAGGAGTCACCCCTCTCTGTCCAACACCAAAGTCCATGCTTCAACCACTCTGCAATACTGTGCACTGCGTAAGTGTATGTCATGGTCTTGAGAGAACTTTACTTCCTGGACTTGAAAAATAAATCACAAAGGTCCTTTCAAACAGCTTAGGTTTTAAAATGCATTAACAATTGCCAAAACTTCAATGAAACATTAGTGTACAGCTAGGAAAGATGGACCATTATGTTCACATGAAATGCTCAGGGGGAAATGTACTATTTTGCTTAGCCTATGGGAAATCGGAAATCAGAGTCAACTTTGTTTCAAAATGGAATAAACAGTGTTTCATTAGAGAATACTTTAAACATTCTTCTTAGTAACAATGTGACACTTGGGAAGAGTTCTTTTTTACTTATTTCCAAGAGGAAATATTTCAATTTCATAAAATTAGAGCTTCTCTTTTAAAGAAATTAAAGCCTCCCCCCAAAAAGCGGGCTACACAAGAAGTGTTGAATTAAGAGTACGGTGACAGCAATGCAGTGATACCATAAAAGGTGTACCTAAAATACCTATTTAAAAATTTAATGTCAGTAATATAAGAACTTATTAAAGATGAAATAAATATTTCAAAACCTATCTGAAATAATACAATTCATATGAGCTTTGCTTTTCATCTCGTCTTCAAACAAAAAAGTTTATAATTAGAAAAAGGAGTATTAAAAAGGGAAGTAACATAACTCAGCAAGAAAGAAAATCCTGTCAATGGAAGGGCGTATAGAGTCAGTCCCCAATATCAGGGAAAATCAAACGTCAGTCATTCGGGATTTAGCTCTTTCTTGATGGGTCTATTTAGCCTCATTACTTAATTGTACAGATGGAATTTTTTTCAAAATAGGGACACTTACAGGAGGCAACTTAAGCATTTGAAAGTGCAAGTTTATGCATTACTAGCGAGAAGTAGAGGGTTACTGATGAGAAACTCATCTAGTGAGCCTCTCTCTCCTTCCCAGCCCACGTGGCCAAAGTAAACAGAAGGTGGGTCGAGGCGGGGAGAAACAGGACTCAGATAATTTCCTAATTTGTCAGGTCTTTAAAAATACAGGCCCCTAACACACGGATGGCATGCCCTCGGCGAAGCTGGGTAGAGAGATGAAAGCGACGGAGAAGACAGGACACCAGAGCGGGACGACTAGACCTGAAAGGCGATAGGGGCGCGGGCCTTTGACGGAAAGATGGGTACCAGCAGGGGTGTGTGAGAGAATAGGTGAAAGCGGGTGGGAAGGAGGGACAGGGCGGAGGCGCTCGCGGGGATACCTGCCTGCAAGGAGGTGGGTGTGCGCGGAGACAAGCGCTCGGATGTCTCCGAGGGGGTGGTGGGGTGCGGAACCAACAAAAAGTTTCAGAGGGAAATCTCGGATCCCCACAGCCCTGCCCAGGCCCCCCACGCAATCTCCCCCTTCGCGCCGGCCCCGCGTCTCCTCCCGGGGTGGAAACCCAGCCAAGGTCCCCGGGGCCGGACCCTTCCCCGCGCCCGCGCGCCTCCGCCCCGCGCTCCTCTGAGGCACCACTCCCCGCGCTCCCTAGCGCAGCGAGAGGGCCTCCTCGGCCCCCAGGACTCGCCCCGCCGCGCAGCCCCGGGTGCGACGGGCTTCGTGCGGGACGCCCCGGGCGGGGGGCAGACTCCCTAGGAACCGGGGCCGAGGGCCCCAGGGCGGCGGCGGAGGCCGGGGCGGAGCGGGAGGCGGCCGGGGCGGAGCGGGAGGAGGCCCGGGCGGAGGAGGAGAGCCGGCGGAGGAGGAGGCCCGGACGGAGGAGGAGAGCCGGCGGCAGCGGCAGCGGCAGCGGCTAGAGCTCGGGGCCGCCGCCACCCCGCGAGCGCCGCGCGCCCAGGCCCGGCTGGCATGCGAGTCACGTCCGCCCCCTCGGCGCGGCCGCCCCGAGACGCCGGCCCCGCCGAGTGATGAGAACAGACGTCAAACTGCCTTATGAATATTGATGCGGAGGCTAGGCTGCTTTCGTAGAGGAGCAGAAGGAAGCAAGATGGCTGCCCTTTAGGATTTGTTAGAAAGGAGACCCGACTGCAACTGCTGGATCGCTGCAAGGCTGAGGGACGAGAACGAGGTCAGAGCGCTTCTCTTTTGCCGCGAAACTCTCCCTTTTCTCTCCCCTTCGCTTTCTCTCGGGCTTCCAGGGACTGGGGAGCAAACCCTGCAGTGTCACCCACAAATACCAAGAGGGAAGAGGGAAGCTTCACAAATTACTGGAGCCTCTTCAACATGGCTGACAAATATAGTTTTAATTCCCCCCCTTAAACCTGTAGTTCTGTGTTCTCTTCTGTCTCCTGCTAATGCTGTCCCCTCCTTACCCTGAAAACTTACCTTTGTGCCACCGACGAGCCGGTTTCCCGGCCGCTTAATCCTCAGAAAAGTGAGGTTTTTTCTTTGCTTTCCTTTCTAAAATAGTTCAGTTTGGGGACGCTACTTTTCCCTGTAATCTCCTCCCCACTTCCTTCGTGTAAGTCAACCGAGTCCCCCGTTTATCCTAAGCAACCCCGGAGAGAAAACTGACGGGGTGTTTTTCCACCCTTTTATCTTCTCTAGGGACTGGGTCTGGGTTTGTGCCTGCCGCCTTCTACCCCCTTGTCCCCTTCTTGTGGGGTGTACTAAACGAATGTCACAGGGAGTGGAATTGGGACGCACCGAGTGGTGTTTTTTTTGTTGTTGTTTGTTTTTTTCTGAAGTCCGCGCGTCGTGTTAGTGGCGCTGAGTGAGAAAGGAAGGAATAGTTTCTCTGGTCCCCCAGACAAGACCAGAGCCCACTTTTCTCAATGTACGTAAGCTCTGCGCAGGGCCGTGCCTTCCAGCCTAGGGAGTGTGTGTAAGAGAATTTGTGGACAAATCTGTCCAGGCTTTGTGCTTCTCCCAAATCAGCTTCGTTGGGTTCCTTGGAAAGTGACAGGCAGACACAAAGGCAAGCGCAGGCCGGGGAGGGGGCGGGCAGGCGGGGGTGAGGGAGCGGAGCGTTGCGAGTTGCAAGACTGCAAGGTCAGGGGCGCCCAAAGAAATGAAACCCAATCCCAGTAAAGTGAAGAGCAGATCTGTAATAGTCCCATCCAAATTTTTCTTTTCTCTTGGCTTCTCTTTGCTTTGGTCTTTTATCTCTTCGCCTTTCTGTTTCTCCGCTCCTCTCCTCTCCTCTCCTCCTCTCCTCTCCTCCTCTCCTCTCCTCTCCTCCTCTCCTCTCCTCTCCCCCTCTCCTCTCCTCTCCTCCTCTCCTCTCCTCTCCTCTCCTCTCCTCTCCTCTCCTCTCCTCTCCTCTCCTCTCTCTCCTCTCCTCTCCTCTCCTCTCCTCTCCTCTCCTCTCCTCTCCTTTCCTCTCCTCTCCCATCCCCTTCCCTTTCCTTCCCTTCCTCCCCTCCCTCTTTCCCTGTCACACAACACACACACACACACACACACACACACACACTCTCTCTCCTCTCTCTCTCTCTCTCTCTCTCTCTCTCTCTCTCTCTCTCTCTCTCTCTCTCTCTCTATCTCTATCTCTATCTCTCTCGACACTCTCATCTTGCTGATTCTTTTCACTGGGACCACTTGTCTAGTTTTATTAGGCTAACAGGGCTTCTGTGGAGAGTTTTCTACCTATGACAAAACAAAGTGTGGCCTGGGCAGACTCCTGGAAAGATTGAATATGAACTAGGGGTGTTATTTTGCCACCACCACCCCCCCTTCATTTAACGTTTAGAAATTGAAAAAGTTATTGTTCAGTTGTTTGCTTAAAATTTAGTGAAATATTTTTTATATTTGCCTGTCTAGGAAGTAGAATGCATCTATAAATTTAAAATCTCAAGTCATACATTGTGCTTATTCCTTTCCAATCAAAGATTATAATGGCAAATCCAAATCTAAAAATAATCATCAACAAATGTTCCAACATAGGAATAAGATTATATCTTAGGGGAAGTTGGAATTCACCGGGAAAATATATTGGTTTGGTCTGTTGAAAGACTGTGGGTATTGTTGCCTGGCTAATGAAATCATTACATTTGCATTTTAATGGAAAGTTGAAACACTAAGGGGAGTCACATTATTTTGCATGTTTGCATGTGTGTTTCATAATGTTTGAAATAAAATATACTCTTCAATATAAAAATATTGTTTTAAAAAATTTAGTAAGCAGAGGAGTTGTTAAATGAAGGATTAGAGAACCAAACTGAAGTTTAGTAGGCAATTTGTAGGATTAAAAGATGTATAGAAGGAAAAACACAATAATGGATATTCCTCCATAAATCAATTTCCAAAACTATTTGTTCTTAGTAGTTCACTTTATAACTCTCTCTATTTTGATCTTAGTCTGATGTAATTAAATTTGCTTTAATTCATTGATACTGGAGTTTCTTTCACATGATTATGTGGAAGGAATATCACTCATCTCTGGATTAGAAACAGTTCATTGGTTAGTTCTTATTTACCCCAAAATAATAAAGAAAACACTTAGGATTTTACCATAAATGTTGCTTGTGGTAAACTGCTTGTCAAGACAACTATGGTTAATTATTCCAGCAATTCAAAATGAAAAATAATCTTCTTGCTAATAGACAAGTATATACTTGAATCTATTACTTTTTGGGAGGGACTTTTCAGATGTGATTATTTACTGTCTTCAAGCTACTTAATCATAGGTACAATATTTTTCACTCAAATTGATAAATAAGAATATCTACATTGGTTAATAATGTTGAATGTGACCATGAAGGCTTGTTTTTTGCTTCATCAAATTTAGACTCTTTTGTTACTTTATGTATCCTACTTTTATGTTGAGAATAGCTTCTAATTAATTATTGAATGCATAGTTTCAATGATTATCAGGAAGAGAAGTATATATTTTACCAGTCTGAATAAAAGTAATACTTTCTCCTTTGTTGGAAAATAGTAGTTGCTTGAATAAGTATGGAATAAATAGTTTACAATAAAATATATAACCTTAGTTCTTCATTTTCCATATATCTGAAAATAAGTACCAACTAGGGCCTCCAAAAATTCCATAGAACTCTCTTGGGTTCCATGAAACTGTCTTGAATTTGGGGACAATGATAATGGACAATAACAAGATAGATAGCTTTTCCTAAACTATGGCATTGGTTTGCTTATTTTCTTACTGAACTAATCATTAATGAGAAATTAACTTGAAATGAGGGGTCCTGGCCTTGTTTAAATTCTCATATTTGTCAAACTCTTCTTAAGGCTTTAGTTAGATCTGACATTGTGCTGGTCCACACCAGGAGCCAGAGGGATTCATGTGATTTTGATGCAGTGGCACATAGTCCTGGACATCAGCAGACCAACATCACTTCCAGAACAAGTGGCATGCACCTGCCAAGGAGTTGGTATTATGGACTTCCAAAGTCCTTATTGGGCATTGGATTTGTATTAGGTAACAAAAACGAGTTAATGTTTTGGTTTCACTTATGAACATTAGAATTTCTCTATCAATTGTTCTAAGACTCCACCCACACACAATGTTGTAAGCCAAATGTCACTACTGAAGCGTATTTCCTTATTTACTGACCTCATTAAGAAGCCCTTGTTATGATTCACAGGCACACCTCACAGAAACTCTACTTTCCATCCCCAAGCCTAACATTAGTACATTCTTAGGAATTCTTATGAAATTAACTTGAAATAAAATGTCTTAAAAATAATATCAGTCATGGATGATTGATATTATAGAATGTCTATATTCTAGAATATCTGATATTTAGGAAATATTTGATCTTTAATGAGCCTTTAATGCTTTAATTACTTATAAATTTAGTTGTTTTACTATGGTTTAAATATAATTTCATAGTCTTATCTAGCCATCTCACAACTGTTAGAATGAGTCTTCTGTGTTTTATAAATAACCATGTAGACCATTTTAATAGAATCATTTATTATCATGTGACAGAATAAAACTCTGGACCAGCTATCAGTATTAATTTATCAATAAAACTGTCTCAGTGATTATGTCACCATTGCAAAGTGGTTCCTTAAGGATAGTAATGGCACCAAAGACAGCAGCAGGTCTTATCTCCCGAGGCAACTTTACATTTGAAGTCTTAACTGTGGGATAGTCCAGTTGTCAAGTAGAGCTGGTGGTTATCTTAAAAACTATGCTGAAGAACACAACCACAAATAATTTTGCCAAATATACAGTATTTACTTCATCTAAATCTCCAATTTCTATTTTGACCTACTGCCAAAACTTAGTGAGTACTGTGACATTTCTGAAGGAGGTCACCCAGTGTGTGCGTTGGTGTGATGTACACTGGGAGTGAAGGGTTCCAGAAAAGGAGAGACTAAAGTGAGAGCATGCAAATAATTGTGACTGCAGTTCTAAAAGAATTGTATAGAACTGTTTATTACCACCATTATTTTGATCCCAGATTGTAAATTGCAGAGAATTGCTGACTTAAGATAGATACATACACTTTTCTAATAAACACATTTCTGATTGCTTGTTGCAGAATAGCAAATTCTATCAGCTTCGGTTTATGTTTTCTCCATTTGTCATGACATGTAGTTATGTGTGTCATGCTTCGATGAGTAAAAATAGATAGTAGGTGAATATTCAATATTTAATGTAAAAATAAATTCAGTGAAAATGTCTACCTTACAACCTGCAGTTTTAAGAATTTGGAACTCAATGCTTTATGCTCACTGAAGGTTGTTACTCAAAACTGACTTGAAATCATGTTCCAAATAATCTGAGAATAAAATAAGAGATGAATAAGCTGGGATGAAGTGTTTTTTAAATGACAGTTTAAGACATAAAATGAACTGGTTGCTTCACTAAAAAATACTACAAAATGTTACTTTTAAATTATTTTTGTCTATTGGAAGGGAGGCACTGATTTCAATGTTTTTGTAATAGAATCTACTAGTGAGCTACTCAGAGTCAAGATTTAATAAATTACATAGAACTAGTGAAGAATCATGTCTTTTAACTAGAACATGTAGAATCTAGTCTCAATTCAAAAGAGAAAAGTAATGTAAGATGGCTTGAAGATAATGGTGCATTTTTTAAAAAAATTAACTTCTACAAGCCATAGCAATTGCCTCATAAAAACCACCTATTATAAGGATAAAGTTTAACAGTTTTCAGTAATTTCATATTGGGATTATATTTTTCTTTAAATTTTTATTGAGACAATTATAGATTTATTCCATGTACACTCTGCCCAGTTTCCCCCAGTTGTAACATTTGTAAAACTATAGTATAATGTGACAACGAGGATACTGACATAGACATAGTATGACAATGTTATTCACGTTCCCCCAGTTTGACTTGTGCTTATTTGTATATGTGAGTATTTAGTTCCATGCCATTGTTATCACATGACTGCATATTTTTACATTTTTTTCTCAAAACAGAAGTTTAACATAGACGTGTAGTAATTTCTTCATCATGTGATGTGCAATCATGCCTTATCAAAACATTTATCAGAATGTTTTTGTTTGCTTAAAAAATATATATATATATATATTTAATATATATACGGCATAGAATGACCTTTGTGTTAAACATACTTTAAGTTGTTTGTGACACTGTAAGTTGACTTCATTAAGTATTATTTTTCTCTATTTAAGGATGAGAAAACTGAAGCACAATGAGGTTAAACAACTTGCTCAAGTTTATACTACCAGTATGCAGCTTAGCTGGGATTTGAATTAAGCAGTCTGTCTCTAGATCGCTATCTTATAACTCTTACGCTTTACTGCCTTATTGTCATTAATAGTAATTCTTTTTCTGTGTAGTGACATTGTGGCATGTTGTAGATGCAAAATAAGGTTGAGAAAGAATTTGCTCTGTAGCAATCTTTGTGATGTCAAAGCAAAGTGGAAAACAGGGTTAGAATGATGATGGCTCTCCATGTTTTGCTACACATAGCCACAGTATTTACAAACATGAGAATTTGTACAAGCTTGTTGATCATAAAATGAGTAAAGATTTTCAAGACTAGTCTCCATGAAATTAGGACTTATAATATAGCATATCCAGAGAAAATTACTTGGGGTTGTTTGTATTTGAGTTTCTAACCTTATATAATTCTAAATGCCAACCATTCTTGTGCAATACTTCGCTCCCTTTTTAATATGATGAGAATATTGGATTGCTGCCATTTGGATCCCATACCTTGAAACCATGACTGATAACTGGGGTAGGGAAAGTTCACTGATCTGGAGCCATTGACCTTTAGGGTTCAGAGACATATTTAAGGTATACATGTTATTGTGTCCAATAAGGACTTATCTTGACTTCATAAAATCTCTGTGGCCATCACTTTTTCAAGAAATAGCTGTAGAAAATGACCCCAAATTCTACTTTTTAGGAATATGATTATAGCATCTACTTGTAGGTTCACTGTATATTTGTGCCAAATACAAGTTAGAAACTCATGTTAGGGCCATTGAGAAGTTGGTGTAGTGATTGTTGTGGAAAGCAGTCAGGCACAAGTTAGTTTCTGGCTCTCCTTACTAGAGAAATGTGTAGTGAACACTTTACCCCCTCTCTTGTTTCTCTTAAAACCTCAGCTGAGAACCACTTCAGCTGAGAATAACTTTTTGTCTCTGTAATTTTAAAAAAGTTGTTCCCTAGTACTCCATCTTTGCTTTTTGATGCATTTCCAAGAATTACAAATTGTTTCAAGCAAATTAGGAATATTTTAGTTTGTTGTTGATGTTTTTACCTTTGCCTGTTCTAAATAATTTCTATGGAAGATACACTGTATTTAAAAGAAAAAAAATGGGCTGTGAACTTTTGCTGATGCACTACTCTCTTCAGAGGGAATTGCCCATGATCAAGCATAGACATCTGCAGGCAATCTGCCATTCAGTTATGCCATACATAGTACTGATGACTTTCATTTGCCACTTTTGCCATTTTGAGATTTGTCGCAGTTTGTTCTGTGGCTGCTGGAAATTAGTAATAATTATTATTGCCATGCCTTAGTAGCCATTGCTAAAATCTGCATTATCAAATCACTTATTTTCTTGTTAAATCCAGTTTCTATGTCCAGATTATACTTGGAATATAAACCCACATCTCAAGTCAGTTTTTATTATTGTTTTTCTCCTGAAATTGGTGCATTTTTGTCTCCAAGAAAGAAGAAAACACTTCAATAATGAGAATGAAAGTCAGATGATATAACATGGTATCTCTGAGTTATTCCTCCTGATTTTTTTCCCTGTCTTCACTAAGAAACAAAGGCATACAATAAAAATACCTTAATTATTAGTTGTGCTACTTCTAAAGTAAAGCACTGGAATCTGAAAATAATACAATGATATCACCCCCAGATTCCATCCTTAACATACTGTCCTGTTCCTCTTAATTGATTTTTAAATCAGTTTATTTCAGCACTTTTTCCATTTTTGTTTGAAGTCTCTTACTTTGAAGTTATAGAATTTTCACATTTGCCATTGGCTATAAGGTTCTCTCAGCTCTTTTATAACCTTTCATGATTTTTGCATTAAAAGGATCACTTTTAGCTACCCTCTAATTGGTTCAGATGATTATTAGCTTTTTGTTTGGTTGATTGAATACATCATAACAGAACGAGAAACCATTTCTATAAATAAAGTCTCTAATAGTTGATAACATTAGAGTGAACATCTCAAAAAGTGAATTTAGTCATTAAAATATCAATTCATTTACATTCCTATTTTAATGTACCAAATATAACTGATAAAATGAAAACTACAAATGGATTATTTTCAAAAGAACAAATTTTTCAACTTAAATATTCTTATGACATGAAATGATTTGTTTTCATAAATAATTATTTTTGTAGAAATATGAGTGGGGATATTTTAACAGGAAATAATATATTTTTTAACTTTACATTGCAGATTTTATCTGTCTTTGTTCCAATCCAGTCACCTAAATGGTTTTTTCCAATGAAGCTATATTTTCTATAAGTTGAAGTAAAAACAAGATGGTATTAAACTTTGGAATTAAATAATTAAATTTGGAATTAAATAAATGTCTATGACATTATAGCCTGTAGAAAAAACATCTGATAGACATTTTGCTAATGACTTGCCTTATTAATGGCTAGAATTTAGTATGTGTTTCTGCTGAAAATCAAAATTGAAAAGGATGTTGGTTACTAACTTTGAGAACTAAATTTGTAACATTTTGAAACTTACCCTGTTTGCTGTTAAAATGTGATTCTTATTTCAAATGGGAAATTTTATAAACATCAACGATTTTCTTTTTTTTTTTTTTTTTGAGTTGGAGTCTCACTCTGTTGCCCAGACTGGAGTGCAGTGGCCACTCCCGGCCACCGCAGCCTTGACCTGCTGGGGGCTCCGGCAGTGATCCTTCTGATTCAGCCTTCCGAGTAGCTGGAATTACAGGCACGCACTACCACGCCCAGCTGATTTTTTTATGGTTGTTGTTGTAGAGATGAGGTCTCGCCAAGTTGCCCAGGCGGGTCTCAAACGAGGGCTCAGGCAATTCACTCACTTCGGCCTCCCTAAGCGTGGGATTACAGACTGAGCCACCAAGCCCGGCAACTAATTTTTTAACATATGCAATTCAAAACATTTTTATCAAGTGTATTTTTTAAGTGCATAAAAGACATTGAATATGACATTTTTAATGACTTAAGAAACAATGTTTGAATTTTTGTTAACGTCAGAATATTTTTAAAAACACATGTTTAACATACTACTGACAGTTTTTCTTCATTTTTAAATTTTCGCATTGCTATAACTTTCCATGTTTAAAATAATCCTCAAGGTTATGGGAAATTTTTCAGATTTAGGGATTAAAAATGTACTTGTTGACATTGTCTTTTTTCTCTAATATTGGTAAGAATTCAGTCCTCTTAAGAAATGGAGTTTAGTTGTTTGCTGTTCAAACCCACTGTAAAAGATAGAATGAGTGTAGATGAGGGTGAAATCTGAAATAAGAGGACAGGTAAAATACTAAATTTTTTTTTCTTCACCCAAGCAAAGCCATTATATACTTTTAGCTGAGTGGATCACGTTAATTTAATTGGATGTAAATTGTCACTTTGTAAATAATTTGTCTACTTAGGGTATATCTCTAGTGTTTATGCAAGCCACCTTTTTACTTTCAGTTCACACTGAAGTAAATAAGCAAAGAAAAATAAGAAATCCTGGGTGAGAGGAGGTAGAAAACGCATTCAAGATACATTACTGAAATGACCAAACTTGTCCTAAATTGAATCAGGTAGTGTTGAATCAGTTAATGTTGATCCTGTTAAGAGAAGGGAAGGAATGCGATGAAGAGGGAGTGTTGTCCAGTTCTTTATTTATTTGTTTTTGAAAATAAAGAAGAGAAGAAAAATAAATCACCCTTTCAGACAATTCTTTGACACCTGCCTGCTCATTTTTAGAGCCAAAGAAATAGGAGGTTTCTCTTTGGGACTTGTTGAAGCTTTCTTGCCTTCCAATTACATGTGGTCACATCAACATTTGACGACACGTGGGTACCCTGCAGTGTGGCAGCTCTGTTTACAAACACTGTCCTAGGATTCCAGAGACTCTTATGTTAACAGAGAGTAGGCTTTGTGTGTCTGTGGGTGGAGGAATCAACACAGTTTAATTCAGTCAGGGAGCCCTTGTCTGGCTCTGACTGGGTCATGAACCAAAGATCAAGGTGTCTAGGTCAGGATCCTCCCTCATGTGCAGTTTGTGCCTAAATACAGGATGAATTGTTTTATGTCCTGCAGCAAATGGAACCAATCATGCCAAACCATTTTTCTGATTTGGGGAAATGTGGGCCATGATGCCTTGGATCTGATCGTAATTCACAGTGCCCCTGTGAATGAAGTGTGCATGCCCGCTGGCTAATCTCACAATGTCTTAAGAAAGAAAGAAAGAAATATATTGAGAAGCTAGAGAATTCACAATCAACTTCCTGAACTCGATAGTCCTACCAAAAAACACTCAAAAAATTCTTAGTTGATCATTCCGATGTCCCATCCTTTATCCACCTTTCCCCCACCCCCTCCTCTATTTGCAATTTTCCTTCACCGTACCTCCCTTCACATTCCACTCAACCCTCCTTTATGTTTTAATTTGACATCAAGATCCTGGAATTAAAACAACAGACATTTATGTCTCTATATTTCGGAAATTGTTCCTTTTTCCCAGATTGATTTTTGGAGTTTTTCATTTCTGTTTACCAGTAGAAAGAAAGTCAAGTTTAAAAAAAACACAAGACTTTAAATGTCTAATCCTATATACCTGGTATATGTTTACTGGTGGTACTCATCAGCTGTGAGAAGACTGGTTTGAATATTTAAAATAGAAACAGATTTTTATTTCTTTTTGTATTGCTTCTAAGGATTATTTTAGATGGATGTCATCATTGATCATCCAAAAATAGAAGCCTTTTTACCTAACAAAGAATTGTAATTAGAGCACAGAGTGAGTCTCCAACTCAAAAAAAATTAAAAAATTTAAAAATTTAAAAAAGATGAATTTATAGTGAATTCAAAAGTTGGCTTGTTTGAGCTCTTCTTTCACAGAATTTATTTTTGTAATTACACTACCTTTCTTAAAATGGGAAATAATCAGTCTTTGAAATATACTATAAATGAAAGAAATTTATTTTTTTAAAAATTAAGGATATTTTCCTAAGAGATAAATCAAGCATCAAATCTATTAGAAAATAGATTAGGAAGACAGGCTTGGTGGTTCAGCCTGTAATCCCGTGCCTTTGGGAGGCTGAGGTGAGTGGATTGCCTGAGCCCGCGGGTTTGAGACCTACCTGGGCAACTTGGCAAGACCTCATCTCTACAATAAATCAAAAAATTAGCCGGGCATGGTAGCGTGTGCCTGTAGTTCCAGCTACTTGGAAGGCTGAGGCAGAAGGATCACCGGAGCCCAGCAGATCGAGGCTGCGGTGGCCGTGAGCGGCCACTGCACTCCAGTCTGGGCGACAGAGTGAGACTCCAACTCAAAAAAAAAAAAAAAGAAAGAAAAGAAAATAGATTAGAAAAAAATCTATTAGAAAATAGAAATCAAATAATATTTGGTCTAAGAGAATTGTAGATCTGGAATAATTAAGATATTGTCTGACCAAATCTATTATTTACATATGAAACTCATTAATTTTTAGCCATTTAACTTCTAAATTTGTTCTCATTTAGAAGAAATAACCAAAGGAGTGACTCATTTAACCAATAATAAGTTCTAAGAATGATTGTTTTTCATCTCTGTTGCTGAGCAAACAAAACCTTCTGGATTAGAAAAGATATTACATATTTAGTGTTTATCAGTCATAGGTTATTGTACACCTCTTGATATGTTGAATTAAGAAGTAGTAATAATAGATTATAGATTTGTAAAGGTTCTTTTCATTTGTATGTTGTATTTGCTTGCTTTTTATTGTTTTGTGTTAAAACAACATATCTATCTTAATCATCCTAGGTCAAATAGTGAAAGCCTGTGTCAAATTTGTCATGAGTATATACTCTTGGGCTTTTACAAGAATTATCCTATTTTAGAACATTAACATTTCCCCAACTTCTAGGCCTTTGTTGCATAGTACATCATATATGGATATATGCAGAAAGTACTCAGGTTATAGATGACTGCATTTTTGCTTTAAAAATGGGGAGGATTTAAGTATAACTCATTTGACTGTACTTTAGTTTTTACTTGAAGGGACATGCATGCAATAAACATTGATTTATCTAATGTATGGGTTGTCTTCATAAAGATAAGACTGAATGACAATTTTCTCTGTATTATATTAAAATGGTAGATTGTAAAAGATGCATGCCAAGGAGCAATCTGGAAATTTTAGGCTGTTTGTCTCTACATGTGGGTATGTGTTTTGAACTTTTGATATTTAAAAGTCCTCTGTGGTAGAAATAGTTAATTAAACAGACCATAGTAAAAGTCTCTGTTTATAAATATAAAATGAAAAAAAAACTTATATCATGAACTTTTCAATGTATCTTGAAGGTGCACAAAATCCTCATAGTCTTTTGTATAAACTACTTTTATATGGTCCCTACAGAAGACAGCTGAGGCATCAAATACAACCAAACATAAAAAACAAATAGCTTGCTTGTTGATGTTAAGATTAGCACCAGAGTATTCTCTCTTGCATGGAAGTTCCAGATCATCCGGATGCCTACCCAAGTGGTCAGGTACACTTAGCTTTAAAGTTTATATACAGTTCCAGAATTCTGAAGACGAGTTCTAACAGTGGGGTGGGGAGGAGTGGTCTCTATCTCACAAACTGTTTAATGACCATGAATACTGGATCATGCATATTGATACAGAATAACAAAGTACTGACTTTAGTAAAATTTATCTGGAGTGGAAATAGTTAGATGCCTAAAGGAAGCTTTCCCCCAAGTTCCCCACCCCACATTTTTATTTTAAACTGCTATTACCACCTGAAAGGAGCCTTTCACTTTGAACTTAAAGTAGTAACTTTTAATCCAGACATGTGAAGTAAGCATTTTAGTATTCATGGATTGGAGGCCTTAAGAGTCAATAATATGAGGGGGGGAAATCCCTTTTTATATGATAGATTCATAATAAAGGGAAGCCGGGAAGAGTGTCACTCTCTTTCATAATTAAGCTGACTCAGGGTCTTAGCTAATATAGTACCTAAATCATTTCTGGTGATGTTGCTGCATACCTGCATAGAAACAGACAGTTGAACCTACAGCTGTATTTTCTTATTTTTAAGGTGCTTCTTACTCATTATTTATGTTTTAATATGCCATTTCTATTCTTATAGAAATGCTTTCCATAAGAACTGAATGTGTTTGTATGGAACTATTTTGCTTAACATGTTTCTGTTTAAGAGCCTATATCTGTAATAACTTGGAGACAACATCCTTTTTATGTGATAGATTCATGATAAAGGCAAAGAAAAAGTTGAGATAATTTTGGGAAATGTGCAATAATAAATTGGTGGTATTTATTCAACTAAGTAACAGCAACTGTGTTTAACGTGAAGAAGTGCATAAAAGGGTGAGGGAAAAACATGCGAATAAAGTTTTCTATAAAGAACAAATACTCTATACAAATTATGCACATTTTAAAGATCTGTTTCAAACGTTTTTTCTACTTGTAACAAATTATTAAAGACTTTTTAAAAATCTACTTTTCTTGGATCTTTTAATCACTTTTTAAAAAAATGAATGTAGACTTAATTCTGTGCATGTATGTGTGCTTGAATATGTTTTTATATTTTATATCCAATTATGTAAACTGGAGATGTTTTCAACTACTTTTTTTTTTTTTTTTTTTTTGCGTTGGAGTCTCACTCTGTCACCCAGACTGGAGTGCAGTGGCTGCTCCCGGCCACTGCAGCCTCGACCTGCTGGGCTCCAGCGGTCCTTCCGCCTCAGCCTTCCAGGTAGCTGGAACTACAGTCATGCGCTACCACACCCGGCTAATTTTTTTTTTTTTTTTTTTTTGTAGATATGAGGTCTCGCCAAGTTGCCTAGGCGGGTCTCGAACCCGTGGACTCAGGCAATCCACTCACTTCAGCCTCCCAAAGTGTGGGATTGCAGGCTGAGCCACTATTTTCAACTACTTATAAGACATTGTCACCTAGATTCCCACCATCTTCGTGTCAATGTTTGAATGAATTGCTCATCAGATTTGCAAAAACATAGTTTATTTGCATAGAATTATAAATTGTCACCAGCTGAAAAGGATGTTAGAGACCACCTCACCTATCTGTTACATTTACAGATGAAAAAATAAAGGCATGGAAAGGTAAAGTTAGTTGTTTCAAATTGTATAACATAACATAATTTGAATAATAACCAATATTAATTAAGTTTTTTTTTTTTCTTTTTTTATTCAGAATCTCACTCTGTCACCCCAGGTTGGAGTGTAGTGGCATGATTATGGCCAACGCAGCCTCGACCAGCTGGGCTCAGGTTATCCTTCCACCTCAGCCTTCCAAGTAACCGGAACTGCAGCCATGCACTACCATGCCAGCCTAATTTTTTTATTTATTGTAGAGATGAGGTCTCCCCAACTTGCCCATGCTGGTCTCAGGCAATCCTCTCACCTCCACCTCCCTTCCAAAGTGCTAGGATTACGGGTGTGAGCCACCAAGTCCAGCTAATTAAGTTCTTATGTTGTGTTAAGCACCATGCTAAGCACTTTCCAGAGATTGTCTCATTTAATTTTCATATCATTTCTTTTTTTGTTGGTGCTATTATTATCCCCATTTTATTAAGGAAGAAGTAAAGACATGAGGTTAAATAGTTTCCCTATAAATGTTTAATTATATTTGATATCTCCATGTTTGCGAAGCTACATTGTCTTCTTGTTTCTAATAATCAAAATCAACTCTTAAAGAGCTGGATGCCATCAAGCAGTCTGGTCTTTGGAGTTCGGAAGTTCTAGAAGTAAGTGTGTGTGTGTGTGTGTGTGTGTGTGTGTGTGTGTGTGTGTGTGTTTTCCAGCTTTATTGAAATAAAGTTGACAAAAAGTATATATATTCAAGATATGCAATATAATGTTTTGATGTATATTGTGAATTGATTGTCACAGTCAAGCTAATTAACATGTCTGTCACCTCACATAGTTATCATTTTGTTTGCATGAACTACTCTCATATCAAGTTTCAAATATACAATGCAGTATTCACCATGGTGTATATTAGCTCTCTGGAAGGTATATATCCTGCCTAACTGAAACTGTACCCTTTGAGCAACCCATTTCCTTCACTCCTCAGACCCTGGCAACCACCATTTTAATCTCTACTTCCGTGAGTTTGGCTTCTTTAGATTCCACATATATAAGAATTGACCATTAAGTTTGCGAACTCATCCTTGAAAAAGTGCTATGTACATCATTGCTGAATATCACTATGGTCACCTTTGAAGTATTCCCCTTCAGAAGCCATGCACTGATGCCAGTGCCTAGTACATCCGCCAAAGCAGTTGTGGAACTCATTTTCTGGAATGGCCATTAAATCTGTCATCATGAGAATGTCAGAGTATGAGTTAAAGCAAGAAACAAACATTAAATTTATTGTTAAACTTGGCAAGAGTGGAAGTAAAATCATGGACATGTTAGTCCAAGTTTACAGGGATAATCCCATGAAGCAAACCACAGTGTATAAATGAATTAAATGTTTTTCTGAGGGGTAGAGAAAGCATCACTGATGAAGAGAGGTCAGGATGGCCAGTAACAAGCAGAACTGGTGAAAACATTGCAAAAATTTATTGAATTATGTGTCAAAATTTTCAGCTGATTGTGAGAAGCATAGCAGGCTAAATCAACATTGAGAAACAGAAAAATCTTAACTGAAAATATCGGCATGAGAAAGGTGTGTGCAAAAATGGTTCCAAAAGAGCTCTTATATCACAACAGTGCACCAGTGAGGGAGTTTTTAGCCAGTAAACAAATAACTGAATTGGAGTATCCTCCATACTCACCTTATCTAGCCCCCAATGACTTTTTTCGTTACTCGAAGGTAAAGGAAGAACTTTTGATGACATTCAGGACATCAAGGGTAATATGACAACAGCGATGGCCGTTCCAGAAAAGAGGTCCAAAATTGCTTTGATGGGTGGACTAGGTGTTGGCATCAGTGCATAACTTCCCAAGGGGAGTACTTCAAAAGTGACCATATCAATATTCAGCAATGAGGTATGTAGCACTTTTTCCAGGATGAGTTTGTGAACTTAATTGTCGGTCTCGTAAGTGAGATTGTGCAGTAGGAAGATCTATTTTAGAATTCAGACTTTCCTTTTTGTAAGCTGTATGTCCATATTCAAGTTACTTTAGCCTCTCTGAATCTGCTTCCCCATCTGTAAAATGGGAAGAGCTAATATGTTTTATCTTATGAGTTGGTGAGAGAATTATAAGTAACATAAATAAGACATCCAGTATATTATTTGGCAAAATTGTAGTGATTGAACAAATATTCACTCATTCTTCAAGCATGAGTTGAGCATCTATATATCAGAAAAGAAGAGGGCCATTGTCCTTGCCATTGTGACATACATAGGCATAGGAAAAATCAATACTGTTGTCTTTTCTTAATCACATTGAGATGCAAATTATAGGCCTGATAGACTGGTCAGTTGAGGAATTTCCTAGGATGCTTCCAGCCCTCTGCCTGAAGGTGTTATTTCTCAGTTTTAGGCACCAGATTTGGCATAGTTTTTTTTTTGAGTTGGAGTCTCACTCTGTCGCCCAAACTGGAGTGCAGTGGCCGCTCCCGGCCACCGCAACCTCGACCTGCTGGGCTCCAGCGATCCTTCTGCCTCAGCCTTCCAAGTAACTGGAACTACAGGCGCGCACTACCACACCCAGCTAATTTTTTGATTTATTGTAGAGATGAGGTCTTGCCAAGTTGCCCAGGTGGGTCTCGAACCCGCGGGCTCAGGTAATCCATTCACCTCAGCCTCCCAAGGCGCGGGATTACAGGCTGAGCCACCGAGCCCAGCTTGGCATAGCTTTTTTAACACTGGGGCCTGACAAAGAGATTGCATAAATGTAACAGCACAGTTCTAAAGAATGACCTGAGGGAATGAGATAGAGGATTATTTCCATTACTTTTATTGTTTTAATCAGGATACAAATTATGAGCTCACAGTGTCATCCATTCCTGATATCCCTTTATTGTCTTTATTAAAATACACTGAAAGAATACAAGCTTGTTCATAGAAATACTAAGTGATAGCATGAATGATTTAAAAACTATTAAGGATTGCAGGTTTTACTTGTCTTTTTCCCTATTTCACATCCCACTTTTAGGAGTAAGAATAGATACCTTGGCTTACCTTGCTTAAAGATAGATTGTAGTCTTGATTCATTCTCAGGTGCTCCCCCTGAGAATGAAAATTGTCACATGGTAGCGAGAGAGAATATTGGACCCATGTGAAAAATGTGGAGTGCTTCTCAAAGTAGTTAACAGCTTAAAAATATATCAGTTATTTATATGTTAAAAACTGTCTCCTTTTATTGAGATCAAAGTTTCTTTGGGAGCCAGGATTATATATCCTGAATGTCTGTTGAATCTCTCACAATAATGAGTAAACAACCAAATGAATAGCATGCCCTCAATAACTTAC
Organism: Cephalopachus bancanus; assembly: GCA_027257055.1. NCBI lineage: Eukaryota > Metazoa > Chordata > Mammalia > Primates > Tarsiidae > Cephalopachus > Cephalopachus bancanus. The sequence goes on from JAPVLO010000093.1 coordinate 11,667,744, forward strand.
TGATGGTTGCCATGTGGAAGTTGGGATACCCTGGAGTAACTTCCTGAGTCTGCACTTAGGGAAATATGAAACATAAAAAGGGATGATTAGACAGTGACTTTTCAAAATATCCAGGAGCATGGTAACAAAAAACCTATTTTAAATAATGTAAGCAGAAGTATGTCTTTATTATTCATCCCACAATAATACATTTACTTTTAAAATTATTTACCAATGTCAGACCATACCTTTTTGACTCTCTACTATGTAAGAGATGAAAATTAATATTCCTCATCTCCAACTGTTTTCTTTCCTGCCTTCTTATTCTATGCCATTACTTTATGTTGCTAAGTTTATAATATTTATATTGTGATCTGCATCTCTTTTGTATTTTGTTGCCCAATGCTAATTTTAAAAGAAAACATCATTTACAATGTTATAATAGAGAGAATTCACTGTAATACCAAGCGGTATGAGTGAATATCTAGAAAAGAAAAGTGATCCAGTGGCTCTGAAACTTGATTTGTTATAGGGATAATGCTTTAAACATTAGGGCAAATGGATTCCCTTTTGCTAAATCATTTTAATTCCTCAAAATCATGCTGTATTTTTTTTAATACTTGGATTTAGATTTTCTGTAAACATTCAACTTTTCTTGAAAATTTTCTTTATTTTTCTTCTTGACAGAAGAATCATGTTTTCATCATATCACAATGATTTTTCCAATTTAAGTTTTCATTTAATAAATGAAATACACTTTCTTCTTGAAGTCTAGTTTTTCTATTTTAATTTATAATTTCTTCTCATCTTTCTCCTGTTATATCCACTATTGCTTTAGTCTCATATCTTTCTCTGTATTTCTTTTTTTTTTTTCTTTTTACTGGTGTGTATCAATGAGTCTTTTTAAAAATATTGTGTAGGAGATAAACTGCGTTCTTACCTATCCAAAATACCTAAGATTTTTCTTCTTAGTGTATTGCTAAATTTTTGTTATTAGATTCATAAGTTCAAAGTTATTGAATTTGGGAGACATTGTATGATATTATGATATGAATATTGGTTTTTGTCCATGAGTTCCTGGCTTGTAACTCTCAAAGTCCTTGTTACATTGTTTTGTAGTAATGTACCATGGTGCTTTAAGCACTAGGAAACAGAATGTCTCTCTTTGACCTTCCTGTCCTCCTTTTGTTCACCCCAGGCAAGACTCTAATCTGATTGTGGGTCAAAAGATTCTCATTCCAGAGAAGATCCTGCCCCATATTCTGGAGGAAGGAATGCTGCACAGAGAAGCCAAGAAAAATCTGAACAGACAGGCCTTGCTGAGTTTCTTCATTCATTCTGTTAGTGTGAGATCATACGCTTTTTGTCCAATCTCATTTCTACACTGTTGCCTACTTCATGAAGCCTCCATGAAAGGCCCCAAAAGACAGGATGCAGACAGCTTTAGGTAGCTGAACACATGGAAGTTTCTGGAGAGTGGCACGCCTAGGGAGGACATAGAAGCTCTGAGCACATTCCCCCATACCTCACCCTATTTCATCATCTGTGTCCTTTTTAATATCCTTTATAATAAACCAGTAAATGTAAGTAAGCATTTCCCTGAGTTCTGAGAGCTACTATGGCAAATTAATCAAACCCAGAGTGGGAGTTCATGGGAACTCCAACGTCAAACTGGTTATTCAGAAGTTCAGAAGCCCAAACTTGTAACTGGTGTACGGGGGTGGGGCAGTCTTGTATATACCACCAGATGGATAGTGTGGGAATTGAATTAGAGGGTGCCTGCCTGGTATCCACTACTTGGTATGCAGGGAAAATTCTCCATACCTTTGGTCACAGAAATCCTCTTCTGTGTTGATGATTGTTGTGGCAAAAGAACAGAGGGAAAAACACGTTTGAGAGAGCATTTTCTCTGAAGCACATTGATACATTGTTATTTCTTATCCAGTGTTGCTTATGAGATAGGTATCTGATACTTTTTTTTAAATAACTTTTTTTTTCTTTTTTCATTAAAGATAGGGTCTTGCTATGTTGCCAAGGCTGGAGTTCAGTGGCTTTTCACTGATACAATGATAGCACACTACAAGTGGTCTCAAACTCCTTCATCAAGTGATTCTCCTGCCTCAGTCTCCCAAGTTGCTGGCACTTCAGGCATGTGCCACCATACCTGGCCTAGATAACTTTTAAGTTCAAATGTGTATTATCTTTTCAGTTCTGAAATTCCACTAGAATGTATCTAGATATGGCTTTTTAAAAATGCAACTTTCTCTATTCTTCAGTGATTCTATAAACAAGTACCTTTATTCTGCTTAAGGAACATTTATTTTATTACACCTTTGAATATGTCTCATCTCTATTGTTTTTTCCTATTTTGGGGGGAAACCGTGTTAATCGTACATTAGACCTCCTGAATTAATTTTTCCTCCTTATTAAATTTCCTCATATATTTTCATCTGTTTTTCTCTGTATTTCATTTTCTCAGCTCTTGATCTTTTTTTAATTGAAGTTTGATTTACAAAAAGTCAATTTTATGTTTTCTGATTGATCCTTCTTAATGGCAGCCTATTTTATGGCTCCAATCCTATGGAATGAATTAAATTTTGAAGAAAAAATAGAGAAAAAGGGAAGTTAACTTTTCGCTCAGCCATCTCTAAAAAGCAACACAACTAACCTTAAGGAAAAAAATGTATGCATATGTGTATATCTATGTATATACATATATACACATATATATGTACATGGATTTTTATATACGTCTCTATTTATAGTTTCACTGTAGTATATTCTCTTTTAAAAAAACAATAGTACAGCTGGGCTCGGTGGCTCAGCCTGTAATCCTGTGCCTTGGGAGGCTGAGGTGAGTGGATTGCCTGAGCCCGCGGGTTCAAGACCCACCTGGGCAACTTGGCGAGACCTCGTCTCTACAATAAATAAATAAATAATTAGCCGGGCGTGGTAGCGCGTGCCTGTAGTTCCAGCTACTTGGAAGGCTGAGGCGGAAGGATCGCCGGAGCCCAGCAGGTCGAGGTTGCGGTGGCCAGGAGCGGCCACTGCACTCCAGTCTGGGCAACAGAGTGAGACTCCAACTCAAAACACAACAAAACAAACAAACAAAAAAAAACAATAGTACTTAAGTCCATGACTGACTAACTTTCAAAACTTGGTCTGTATGGTTGTTTTTAAGTCCTCAATGCCTCCTGATCATTCTTCAGTTTTACAGTCCCTAGGTGTAGTCAGGGACTGAGCTCCTTAGTCCTAACAATACAAGTTCTTTCCTATGCAGATCTAAGTTGTGAATATCTCATTTTGGGGTCCTGAAATATACTTTATTCATCTTCAGATCTTTTACCTATCCTGTTGCTCAATAAGAAGTAATAAAAAGTAAGAGAAGGAGATGAAACTTAAATGTCACCATTTTGCACTGCTTAGCAATCATTGCAAATAAATGTAAAACCCATAAGGACATAATCAGTTTTCCAGAGCCCCACTTGCCTAGCTTCAGGGAAGAAGGAACATTACAAATAAGAAAGAAATGAGAGAAATATTCAATTCTTCAACAAAGCTTGTAGACTCTACCTATGAAGTATATCCAGAATCTGACTACTTTACACTATTCCATCATTTTCACCCTCATACAAGCCACCTTCATGTGCACTTTAAATACTGCAATATTTTTTTTTCTAACATATCCCTGTTTCTAGCTTTGTTCCCTCCTCCTCACCTGCCATAGTCTTTTGCCCAAACAAAAATTTAAGTGATCATTTAAAATTAAGTCAGATTATGCCTTTTCACTACTGAAAACCACTACTGGATGCTATTTCACTCAGAAAACAAGCCAAAGCCCTTTTCATGGCCCACAAGTCCTCAGGCGAATTGACCACTATTTCCATGTCTGATTTCATTTCTTGCTACTCTACTCCCTTATTCTACTCTAATGGCCTTGGCTTTCTTTCTTGCTTTGCTGGCATCAAGATGAGCATTCTCTTTCCTTTGGGTCTTTATGCTTTTTGTTCCTTCTTCCTGGAATACCCTTCCCTTCTGATAGCCATGTGTGTTGCTTCTTCCTTTACTTCCAATCTCTCCTTGAGTGTTACTTTTTTTTTTTTTTTAGTTGGAGTCTCACTCTGTCTTCCAGACTGGAGTGCAGTGGCCACTCCCAGCCACTGCAGCCTCCACCTGCTGGGCTCCGGCGATCCTTCCGCCTCAGCCTTCCAAGTAACTGGAACTACAGGCGTGCGCTACCATGCCCAGCTAATTTTTTGATTTATTGTAGCGATGAGGTCTCGCCAAATTGCCCAGGCGGGACTCAAACCCGCGGGCTCAGGCAATCCACTCACCTCAGCCTCCCAAAGGTGCGGGATTACAGGCTGAGCCACCGAGCCCGGCAAGTGTTACTTTTTCAGGGATACATTCTCTAACCAATAGTACCACCACTCCTTACCTTGCATTATTTTCTTTCACAAGAGTTGTCTCCCTTTGACAAAGTGTTTATTTCTGCTTTTCTTTTTAAAATGTTTATTGCTGCTCCCCCAATAGATATGAGTTCTGTGAAATCAATGACATTGTTTGGGTCACTGACATGTAGCCTCAGCACACTCAAAAGTGGCTGGCACATGTTAGGCACTCAATACCTATTTGTTGAATGCATGAGTGAATGAAAGTGGTTTGTACAATGGCTGTGCCTATAGTTACAGTTAGTCTGGGGGCTGAAGCAGGATCATTTCAGTCCAGGAGTTAGGGGCTGTAGTGTACTATGATCATACCTGTGACTAGCCATTGCGCTTCAGCCAGGGCAACATAGTGAGGGACAAACTGACATTGACATAATTTTATTTTTACTGGTTTTTATCTTTTTTTTGAGTTGGAGTCTCACTCTGTCATCCAGACTGGAGTGCAGTGGCTGCTCCCGGCCACCGCAGCCTCGACCTGCTGGGCTCTGGCAATCCTTCTGCCTCAGCCTTCCAAGTAGCCGGAATTACAGGCATGCACTACCACGCCCGGCTGATTTTTTGATTTATTGTAGAGATGAGGTCTCGCCTGCCCAGGCGGGTCCCGAACCCGCAGGCTCAAGCAATCCACTCACCTCAGCCTCCCAAAGGCGCAGGATTACAGGCTGAGCCACCAAGCCCAGCTTGGTTTTTATCTTTAAGGCTATTGTATTTTCTCTCCTGATTTTTCTCCATCAGAAATTAAAGATAAATAAAATATCCAATGATACCTACAGTTGAAATTAGGGTTTGGATCCATGTGGCATAGCTGACACAATCTTCCAGGAGCTTCTGGGGCCAAGGAAACATTTGGAACTAAAATACCATTTATATTGGCAATTGTACTCTTTTCCAATGTTATTATAATTGAATAGTGAGTTATAATTGAATGATGTTTCAGGTACATTGTGTGTTTTAAAAGCCTTTTGTGGCTACCTCAAAATATAAACAATTTTCAACACTACTTTTAAGTTTTAAACCATTGATTTATAAATAGACTTTGGAGCACTCAAGCGGCCTGCAAGATGACCACTGCCTGTGCTCTTTCTTCTGTGTTCTTTCTTTTAGTTGTGTGTCTACTGATTTTCGTCTAGGCTAGGAGAAATACCACTGTTTTTTAAATATCTTTAGCATCTACTGTTGTTAGATGATATCTTATAACTAGTTTCTTAGCTCAATGCTTGCATGTCTTTGGCATTTATTTCAGTTAGTTGTAGGTAGATGATTCTTTACATGCAAATTTTCTTCTGGCTTGGAAATACCTCCTTTATTCACTTTTTAAAAAATTGTATAGGCACGTAATATTTTACCAATTGTTACAATAAACTTTTTTAATATGCAGAAAACATGAATAAATTTTGTTTTACTCAATCTGGGAGCAACAAATTTTACCATAAAATACAAGAGCAATATTATATGCATTCTTTTACTGATTTTTTAGAATTGTGTCAATATCTTCAGTTAACTCTTACAATCTGGGGAATTGTTTTCTCAATTTCCACCTCTGTAAAAGGTTAAATTTTAAAATGGCCAAAATCATATTGTTTTCAGTATAGCTTTTTCTGTTTTGTTCAAAGTGTTGTCTCCAGTGTCCAGCACAGGACCAGGCACAATATAAACTTACAATCCCTGTATGGTGAATGTAGATCAATACTAAAACAGAATTCTCATTCCAAATATTTAGTGACATAAGGAATGAAATGATTAATATTCTACTCTATGCTAGTGAGATGAAGTACATATTGTTGGAATAGTCCTTTCTTTATTTTTCTTCCAAATAGAGCATACTTTCTGAAATCTAAGAATTGATGTTTCAGTTGTAATGTATTATATTGATCATAATATGTAATCATATAACCAGGTAAAATAACAGAAGCTAGTAGCCCCTCACTCATCTTCTGTTCTTTAAAGAATTACTGGAAAATGAAAAGAAAAGAAAAAAATAGAGGTTGAAAAAGTCTCTGTAGAACAATGTAACTTACTGAGCCATCTTTTGTAAACCTTATATACTGTACTGATGTTACCAAAGTGCAATTCTTGAGCTACAACTGCCTCTAGATAAAAGGTGTTGGTCCCTGCTGCCAGGGTAATATTTGTCCATTTTCAGTGGAAAGTACAATATGTTATCTAGGATGGTAAAGAAGGTAAAGCAGCAATTGTAGCTGTGGAGAGGTTCTTTCTTCCTGATTGCATTATCCGTATTTGTGTGCTTGCCTTTACCTATTTTGGAAGTATGTTTCCTAATCTTCTTTCAAGGTTTATCATCTCCTTCAGATGATTTCTCAGACAGGCAAGATAGGACTAGTACACATTTGGTATTGCAAAAATGTATGGTTGTCTTTAAATGAAATCTTTGGCTTTCCATGTGATACGAGAAAGAACAGCCAACTCTCTTCTCATCTATAACATAAAGGACATAAATGAGATAACCTTTTCTGAAATGTCACTGAACTTCATTAAAGTAGATAGATAGATTGATAGATAGATAGATAGATATGACTATTTACAACATATCTATAGGCATTAAATAGATACAGTTGACCCTCAAACAAAACTGGGGTTGGAAGAACTAACCTCCCGTACAGTCGAAAATTCATATGTAAATTTTTACTTCCCCCAAACTTAACTCCTGATAGTCTATTGTTGACTGGAAGCCTTACTAATAACATAAACAGTTATTGTATGTTATAGTGTCAAATACTTATTTTTAAAATAAACTAAGCTAGACAAAAGAAAATGTTATTAAGAAAATCATAAAAGAAAATATATTTACTATTCATAAAGTGGAAGTCTTCATTCTCATTGTCTTCATGTTAAGTAGGCTGAGGAGGAGGATTAGTCTTGTACTCTCAAAGGTGTCAGTAGCAGAAGAAAATTTACATATGATTAAACACACAGAGTTCAGTCCCATGTTGCTCAAGGGTCAAATGCAATTTGCTACATTGCATCGTTGTAAGTGACTTTGTTATCTCTTTTAAAGGAAAAAACTTGTATTTCATTCAAGCACCAACATGTTTATGAGAAACAGTTCACAATTATGAAGGTTGAATTCAAGGTTTCTTATGGATTGTCTTTCTGTAATGTTTTTCATAGTTTGAGAATATTTGTGACCTTAAGACTTGAAACTCTTTGCCCAACTTAAAAAGAAAATTTTTTAGTAGGAAAAAAGTAAATATTCCTTAGAAGTGTTCTAGTAGATGATATATTGCTAGTAATGAAATTGGTATGGGCAATTAACAGCTTTTTCTAAGTTGGCTATGCTGCTTTTCTCTTGTTATGCAATGATGCTGATTTTCCGACAGAGCAGAAATCAAAGTTGCTTTACTCTCATTTCCATAAATCAAACTTTGAATATTCTCTTAGGGAATAGAAGATGTGGAAAAGAATCTACTTCTTAGACCTCTCAAGAATATGAATTTTGTTCTTAAGAGAACATTCACTTCTTTATGCCAATACAAAGGATAAGAAGTTTACCTATCTTTAGTTTCAAAGAGGAAAATGGTCATAAATTGCCATTTACCGTGTGTCATTTACCAAAGTGATAAGTTCCTAGATTAATTTTTGGAGATAAACTCAATCTTATTTTAAAACATCAAATAACAATGGATCATTTTTTAAGTAAAAGTAATAAAGAAATTCTAGTTTTGAAAATGACACTTTTGCTACAAGAATGCAAAGGTGATGAGACTAGGAAATTCAAAAATATTTGCTGATTTATTTTCTCTACTACTGAATGCAGGCCAAGAGTTCATTTATTTAGATATTTATTACATGATAAATTAAAACATCTGTAAAACCAGGCTAATATTTTTGGAGAACTCCTGTTAATAAAATGATGTATAAACATGATTATAATCTAACAGGGGTTAATGTTGTTTAGGACAAATTTTAAGACTTCTTTAGGAATTAAATTTAATAAAATATTGACTGAGGGCAGATGTATATAAGGAAGTATAAAATATTTTACCCGTTCATGTAAAAATAATGTATATTGTTATTAATAGTAAGTAGCAACAACTTCAAAGGATCGTAGATCTCCCTGTCAACATACACAATGACAAAATAATCATAAACATGAATTTGATATGTTAATCTATTTTCACCCAGAGCCTCAATTTGTTCTATAACTACACTGCACATATATGAATAAAATGTTAGGGAATCAAAGAGAGTTAGGCAAAACAAATATATAGGTGATTTTAGTAAGCCTATTCCTTATTTGCTAGGCCTTAAAAAATATTTTACCAGTACTTTATCCTAAATGTATCTGCACATTGCAAGAAAAAGTTTTTGAGAAGAAGCTCACTATGATCACAGAATTTCTTGTCATTGCATTTCTTAAGATATATTTGGAAAAGAAGATTTGATTGTATTCCTGTGATTACATGGGATTAAAAAGTTAAAAACAAGCAAACAAAAAACTCTAAAAAATACTGAGTTTTCTAGTTTCCTGTCCAGCTTATAAGGACCTTAGAAGGCACCACTCCTTCCTAACATGTACAAAGCTGAAAAAAATGAATGACTCTTCTTTGACCTGCCAGAGAAAGAGGTCACAGGACAAAGCACTGCCTCAAATATTTGAGAGACAGTCTGGCAGATACCTAGAATCACAACTTTTGGGGGGCAAAAACCCGCAAGGAAAATTTTTGTGGGAACCTGTGCCAGAGTATGAAAACTTGAACTGTAACTGAAAAATTTCTGAAGGCTCAGTGTGGACAAGTCTGAGATTAAAAACTCTAGAGGGACTCAGGTTAGGGAACGACCTACGCATTTCAGAGTTTTAACCTTCAGTAGCCCCACTATGTCCTCACAGTGGATGTTAGAGAAAATTCCCTCATGCTTTCAGCAGAGGGATTGGGAAAGGATGCATTCTGAAATACCTCAGAGCACTTTGTTGAACTTAATGCTTGCCCTCAAGAGAAACTGTTTTATTAGAGCCTAAACTTCTTGGGTTCTATCAGAGCCTAACCTCCAGCCCCCTTTTAGCTGTCTATGTAGGGGAAGGAAAATAAACTATTCTAGATCCTTCATACCATGCTGTTCCAGCTTAAGGAGGTAGAGAGAGAGATACTCAGATACAGACACAGATACACACTGGTGAAGTTCGTAGTTCAGAGGCACAGTCTCACCAAAGACATATCTGATCATAGGGCTATAGAATGCTTACCTTTCTCCTGCTACTTTACTATCATGTTACTAAAGACCTATTTACAACCATTTCTTTTGACCAATATTGTGTCTGCTATCAAACCAAAAAATTTTAAGGTATACCAAAAGACAGAAAACATAGTTTGAAGACACTGAGCAAGCATAGAACCAGAATCAGATATGGAAATGATGTTGCAATTATTAGACTAGACATCTTTTTTAAAACTACCATTAATATGCTAAGGGTTTTAATGCAAAACATAGACAACACACAAGAAGAGATGGAAAATATAAACAGAGAGATGAAAATTCTAAGAACCAAGAAGAAATGCTGTGTGTCAAACACAGTGTAACAGAAATTATTTTTTTAAATGTCTTTGGTTGGATCAAAGTAGACTGGGCATGGCTGAGGAAAGAATCTCTGAACTTAAAAATATGATAATAAAAACTTCAAAATGTATAAAGCAAAGAGAAAAAAGACTGGGAAAAATAGAGCAGAATATTTTAAAAGTACAGAGCAACTCTAAAAGATATACATGTAATGGGCCTACCAGAAGAAGAAAGAAAAGAACAGGAGCAATAAAGCCTACAGATTTGTCCAAATTATTCATACACATCAAACCATATATCCAGGAATCTCAGAGAGCACCAGGCAGAATAAATGCCAAAGACTCTACACATAGGCATATCATTCAAACTTCAGTAGATCAAAGGTAAAGAAAAATATTGAAAGAAGTTCAAAGGGGAAAAAAATACCTAGAGAGGAGCAAACATAAGAGTTACATCTTACTTGTTCTTATAAATCATGTGAGTAAGAAGAGAATGAAGTGAAGCATTTAAAATATTTAGAGAAAACAACAATGTAGAATTTTGAACCTGGTAAAATTATCCTTCAGAAGTGAGGGAGAAATAAAGACTACCACAGACAACAAAAGTTGAGGGCATTTGATGCCAGTGGACCACCCTTGTGAAAAAATGTTAAGAGGAGGTCTTCAGAGAGAAGCGAAATTATATAGGTTAGAAATTCAGATGTATATAAAGAAAGGAAGAACATCAGAAAGTGAATAAGTGAAAGTAAGCTAAAAACTTTTATTTTGCATGTTCTACTTGATCTCACAGATGAGTTTGTTCAAAATTATAATAGCAACAATGTAGTTGATTATGTATACTTTATATATATTTATGCATATGTAAGTTTATGTATAAGGGAAATGAGTGACAACAATGATATAAGAAGTGAGGGAGGAATAAGAAATATTTTGTTATTATGAGCTTTTGCACTACCTATGAAATATAGTGTTAGCTGAAAATGGACTTGCATTAGTTGTGGATGTATATTGCAAACCCCACAATACTCACTAAAAAAGCTGTTTTAAAGTATAATTAATATGCTAAGAAAGGAGAGAAAAACTGAATTATATAAGCTACTAAAAACCACAAAAGGCAATTAAGTGTGGAAGACAAAAATAAGAACAATGAGCAAGGGCAAAAATTAGAAAACAGTAACAAATATGGTAGATATGAATGTAACTATATCAGTAAATATTTTAAATGTAAGTAGTCTATTTATATCAATTAAAAGACAAAGATTGAGTTCTCATCAAGTAATCCACTTCAGATATAAAGACACACAAATTAAAACTAAATGGATGAAGAAAAATATACCATATGAACACTAACCATAAAAAAAGCAGAGGTAGCTATGTTAATTTCAAACAGAGCATATTTCAGAACAAGAAAAGTTAACAGACGTAAAATTTTAACACTTCTATAAGAAGTGGACAGATCTAGCAGACAGTACATCAGTAAGGACACAGTTGAACTCTACAGTACCATTAATGAACTGGATATAATTGACATCTATAGACTACTTCATCCAACAACATCAGATTACACATTATTTCAAGATCATATAGAACATTCACCAAGATAGACACATTCTGATCCATGAAACACACCTTAACAAATTTAGAAGAATAGAAATTATACAATATCTGCTCTTAGACCACAATGAAATTAAATTAGAAATCAATAACATTAAGATAGATGAAAAATCCAAAATATCTGGAAATGAAGCTCAAAGAAGAAATCTGAAGAGAAATTTTAAAAAATATTTTGAAGTAAAAATGAAAAGACACTTATCAAAATTTGTGGAGTGCAGTGAAACCATTGCTTGGGGGAAATTTATGCATCAGATACATATATTAGAAAATAAGAAAGATCCAAAACCAGTAATCTAAGCTTTCACCTTAGAATACCAGAAAAAGAAGAGCAAACTTGATTTAAAGTAAGTAAAAGAAAAGAAATAATGAAAATTAGAGCAGAAATATATAGAACTGAAAACAGGAAACTATTAAAGAATATCAACAAAACCAAAAGCTGGGTTTTTTAGATCAATTTAACCTAGTCTCCTTCTTAAGTGACACACATCCTTGTTTGTAATGAAGAATTAACACAAATCTTTCATTAAAAGACAAATAGAGAAGTTAATGGGGATGTTCAGAAGACGGTCAGTGGGCAGAATTCAGTTGCCGTCATCCAACTAGTGATACTTCAGCAGCTAAAAGTCAAGACTCCATACTTTTTCTCAGAGAATTCAGGGTGAAAACATCTTATTTGATTTTATGTAAAGATTTTCCCCTTTGCCTCTTCTCAAAAAATGAAGAGTATACATCCTCTTCATTTGGGAAATGAGTGCTTAAGATAGAAAGTTATTTATAATCAGCTGTTGTTCTTAGATGATTTATGTCACCTCTGACCTGCTTTCTGATAATGCATGACTTCATTCATGGTTCTGAAGCTGACCTGGCATAAACCTACAATATTAAGTCATTTCAGTGGCACTCAGAGAAGATTGACATCCCACTGGAAGACTGTCTATAGTGAGGTCCTATAAAGCAGCAGCATACCTAGTGAGACATGATTAAGTTTACTCTACTATTAGATTCTTCAGTATTACTTGTCTTGCCCAAGAGGAAAGAGATTTTTTTCTGGCAAGCAGAGTATATTTTTCTTTAACAACTACTGAAATTACACACATATACTAATGGTTGTTCATTTGCTTGTTTCCCTTCTCTTTTACTGGGTCATTCTTGGAGATTATGATAGTTATGTTTTTCTGGTCAGCTGACAGTTGAGGTATCTTAGAAATGACACTGTCACGGGGCTCGGTGGCTCAGTCTGTAATCCCGTGCCTTTGGGAGGCTGAGGTGATTGGATTGCCTGACCCCGCGGGTACTAGACCCGCCGGGGCAGCGAGACCTCATCTCTACAATAAATCAAAAAATCAGCCGGGCATGGTAGCACGCGCCTGTAGTTCCAGCTACTTGGAAGGCTGAGGCGGAAGGATCGCCGGAGCCCAGCAGGTCGAGGCTGCGGTGGCCGGGAGCGGCCACTGCACTCCAGTCTGGGCGACAGAGTGAGACTCCAACTCAAAAAAAAAAAAAAAAAAAGAAATGACACTGTCATATCTCCAAGTATAAGGAGTTAGATGCTCCAACTTTCACTTGGGTTTTCATCCAGTCAGTGACAAGATTCAGTATTGATTTTCCATGGTCTATGTACTTGAGTCAACGTGGCACGAAGGGCTTTTCCAAACTAGCTTCTCTAAAGACAGTTGGCTTCTTTTTTGCCAGATGCCACTTACTCACTGATGACTTTAAAATGGTGATTTTATTCTTTTTAATTTTTTTTTTTTATTTTAAAGATGTGCGGTTAGGTATATAAGGGGTCATCATACATGTGAAGTTTGGGCCTCCCACTGGTCCTCACTTCACCTGGTTTGGGATCAATTAATGTTATATGTCCCCTTCCATCCCCTGGCAGGAATCTGCTACTAATAATCTCTTTCATGTAATATTATGATAAATGTTCAGGGTCCACTTGTGACTGAGAACATGTGGTACTTAGCTTTTTGTTTCTGTGATAGATCACTGAGTATTACAGATTCTGAATCCATCCATGTTGCTGCAAAGTCCATAATTTTGTCCTTCTTTATGGCTGCATAAAGATATATATAACTTTTTAAAATACAGTCCACTTTTGATGGGCAGTATGGTTGGTTCTCTGCTTTTGCTATAGTGAATAGTGTTGCAGTAACATGCATGTGCAGGTATCTTTTTTGTAGAATGACTTGAGTTCCTCCAGGTATATTCCTAGAAGGGGGGTTGCTGGGTCACATGGAAGGTTGATACTTACGTCTTTTAGAAATCACCACACTGTTTTCCACAGAGGTTGTACTAGTTTACCTTCTCACCAACAGTATAGAAGTGTTCCCTTTTCTATGCATCCTCTCCAGCATCTGTTGCTTTTTGCATTATTAATGATGGACATCCTGCCTGGAGTTAGATGGCATCTCAGTATGGTTTGGATTTGGATTTCTTTGACGATTAGTGAGGATGAAAATTTTTCACGTATCTGTTGACTGCTTGTATGTCTTCTTTTGAGAAGTGTCTATTCATATCTTTTGCCGACTTTTTAACTGTTTGGTTTTTTCCTTTTGACACATTTGAGTTGCTTGTAGATCCTGGTTGTTAGGCCGTTGTCAGCACATGCGGAAGAATGACACAGGACTCCTACCTATCACCCTACACAAAAATCAACTCTAAATGGATCAAAGACCTAAGCATAAACCTTCAAACTATAGGAATCTTAGAAAATGCAGGAGGCACCCTTACAGAAATTGGAATAGGCAGCTAATTCCTGATCAAAACCCCAATATACCATGCCAAAAGAGATAAGATTGACAAGTGGGACCTCATCAAACTAAAAGCTTCTGCAAAGCAAAATAAGCTATTAAGAGAGTGGGAAGACAGCCCACAGAATGGGAAAAAATATTTTATTCTTTCATGGGTCTAAAAATACTTCCTCATATTCCAAAATCTTGATCATTAATACATAAAGGATAATACAAAGTGTCACATGACTGCTTTTCTCTGTCTTTGTACGTATATAAAATATATGCAGATGTGTTCTATAATTTTTGAGCTTTATTTTTTTAATTTATTTGTTTTACTAGGGAACTAAATTATGTTTACTTATTTATTTCAGAGCTTATTTTCTGCATTATAGAATTGTATGACACTTTAAAAACTTTCTAAAATGTAAATATTCTTTAACATTTACTTTTCTCTATTCCATCATCTCAAACAGTATTTCGCATTCTAATATTGTCCTTTTATCATTATTTGTAACTCAGATTCTCACATTTATTTCTCCATGTTGAAGTTGCTTTCTCTACTTCCTGTCCCAGGTTAATCTTCATTCCTTATTTGCCTCTATAAAAGCAAGCTTAAAAATAATGTTTCTGATTCTATAAATCATCATTATTATGCTTATTCATATCTCTACCTAGAATATTTTAATACTCTTAACAAAGTTTCCATTATATAATTCCTCTTTCTAAGCTGTGATCTATATACTCTTTGGCCATTTGTTTTGTTTTGTTTTTAATGTGTTTTGAGTAGGTGTGTATGTTTGGATCTATGTGTTTGTATGGTAGTGGTTTATAAATTCTCAAGTTAGTAACAGTTAATATGTTTCTAGAGAAGTTTCCTTTTTCCTGAAATTAAAAAAAAAAAATTTACTTTGTCATGTGATAAAGAATGTATATCAAAGCATCACTGCACAAATAGTGGTTTTTTTTCCTTAATTGCACTCCTCCATTTTAGAATAACTGGTGGTAGACAACCAACTCTTATTTTGGTTTCTACAACACAGAGGTTGCTAGGTGATTTTAATCCCTCTCAACACAGGACAATCAACAACAACAAATTCCTGCTTTCTTTAGATTCAGCTATCTCACCTAGAAAACCTAGCAAATAAAAATGATATAAAACATTTTTTAAATGTATAGTTTTGTTTAGACCATTTCCTACACTTTTAACATTGTTCCCATTTTTAAAATTTTTGCTGCTATTTCTTGAACATTATAATATGCTTATTCATAAGTGATCAACTTATAAGTAGAAGGAGTAGCCCTTTACAGGAAATTGAAGATATGAAAGTCTAGTTTAACATGATAATAACTTTTATGAAAAATATTGTATCACAAGTTTATTATATAAATATTCATTTGTAGAGTCATTCATTTATATGACTCTACAACCTTAAGTGTAATTGAAATTATGGTTGTTTATACTATTTGTCTACTTGGGGAGAAATATGTTTAAATTTTGTTATTTTGGCTATTACTCAAGGGTTTAACCTCATATTTGAATTCTTAAATAATTTTAATATGAGAAAATATTGTATATAGGCTGGACACAATGCTCATGCCTGTAATCCTAGCATTTTGGGAGGCTAAGGCAAGAGGATTGCTTGAGCCCAAGAGTTCATGACCAGTCTAGGCAACATAGAAAAATTTTATCTTTACAAAAAAATAAAAATAAATTAGCTGGACATGGTAGCATGAACCTTTAGTTTCAGCTACTCAGGAGACTGAGGTAGAAAGATCACCTTAGCCTAAAAGGTCAAGGCTGCAGTGAGCCATGACCATGCCACTGCACTGCAGCCTGGATAACAGAGTGAGACTCCCAACTCAAATAAGTAATCAAAAAAATAAATAAAGATTTTAATATATCATTTTTTAAACTGTTTGGTCTTTAATTTATTTTACCAAATTTTCCTTATTGCATTGCTCTCTAGCTACAGCCAAAGTTAATAGTTACATTTTCTAATACCAAGTGGTGGATTTGTAAATACTTGTATTTAATTACTTAATTTTTTTATCCCTTATTTAAGAATCTTCCAGATAATCAGAGCTGATACACAGCAGGTGCACATGAGAGTGGCTGTACTGATGGTCACTGAAAGATTTCCAAGCTAACTGGTAATCCTCCTGCTGCTCTAAGCCACCATGGCATCCTCCTCATAACTTCCTGAGCCTCCCCCCAATCCTGCAAGTAAAATAACACATGGTCTATAGGTGCCTCTAGGGTCCTCCTATAGCACTATGTCCCATGCCACGCCTTGCCAGCTGTAAAATATTTTGATTATAACTTGTGTTTGGAAAGAGAGACATCTTCTAGTTGTCTTAATTTGATGCTTACTAAGCTGCTTTTAAGAATACCTTGTGATAAAACATATTTTATGCCATGTTAATGACACTTCTAATTTAGCAAAATGTATAATTTGTTTTTAACAATCCAGGTAAACAAACTCCAGGGTTTTCCTATGTTTTGAAATATTCTATAAATTGCCTTTCCTTTGCCTTTTTTTTGAGTTAGAGTCTCACTCTGTCGCCCAGACTGGAGTGCCGTGGTCACTTCCGGCCACCACAGCCTCGACCTGCTGGGCTCTGGCGATCCTTCCGCCTCAGCCTTCCAAGTAACCAGAATTACAGGCATACACTACCACGCCCGGCTGATTTTTTGATTTATTGTAGAGATGAGGTCTCGCTGCCCAGGCGGGTCTCGAACCCGTGGGCTCAGGCAATCCACTCACCTCAGCCTCCCAGGCGCGGGATTACAGGCTGAGCCACCAAGCCCGGCTTCCTTTGCCTTTTTATTGAAAATAAGATTTGATCAAATTTTTTTGTTTAAATTTTTGGAAAGAAAAATGTAGACAATATTGTCACTGAAGTAGTATTTTTCTAAAATAGTGACAGATCAAATGTCAGCAGTTTTATAGCATAGTATAAAATGTTATTTTATAGTTTGCCATCTCATCAAGCTCTTATAATTTTTATAATTGATCCTTTGAGCCTACTGATGATATTAATGTAATATCTTTAAACTTTAGCTCATATAAGTCATATGACTTATAGCATCCTTGCATGAAGATTTTCCTTGGACCATGAATAATTTATAATGTAATTCATTTAATTTTTAAAAAATTTCCTATCTCAAACAAATTGTAAGGTAGATTTAATATATCTATTTTTTTTTTTTTTTTTGACTTGGAGTTTCACTCTGTCGCCCAGACTGGAGTGCAGTGGCCGCTCCCGGCCACCGCAGCCTCGACCTGCTGGGCTCCGGCGATCCTTCCGCCTCAGCCTTCCAAGTAGCCGGAATTACAGGCACGCGCTACCATACCCGGCTGATTTTTTGATTTATTGTAGAGATGAGGTCTCACTGCCCAGGCGGGTCTCGAACCCACGGGCTCAGGCAATCCAATCACCTCAGCCTCACAAAGGCGTGGGATTACAGGCTGAGCCACCAAGCCTGGCAATATATCTATTTTTAAAAGAATCTCTTTAAAATATCTAGGTTAATGTTATAGATTTGAAGCAGTTTTTAAAAAGTACTTATAGTCTACAATACCAGATTATTGATTCTCAATCAATCGTTGTTGTAGATTTATGCAATTAGCAATTCACAGTAGCACACTAATTACTCTCAAGAATCCATTATATCATTTTGTATATCAAATTAATAAATCTCAAGAAATAGAATATATGTTGCAAAAATTTCTTTGGATTCAATCATGAGGATTGTGATTATCAATTACAGTTACATGTTACAATTTAAGGCATATTCTTTGTAAAGTTTAATATATGTGTATTTATAACAATTATTATATATTATATATTCTTATTATCCCATCAATGTAATTTTGCTTGTGTTTTTATATTTATTTTTGCAATAACTCTTTTTCTTATATATGTATTTGTTCTATCTGTATCAAATTAGACAGAATCTAAGTGATGGACTCATAAAGTCTTAAAGCTGGGTTGGAACAGAGATATTACAATTTGACATTTTATATCCTCAGCTTCCTTAAGTGCTCAGCTCAAAATCATGAAGTTATGGGAGATTAGAGTCAGAATTAGAACCTGAGATTGATTTTTACTTTGGTATTTTTTCTACGAGCCTACTTTGTTCATGTGCTTATAGTTTTCTGGGAGTTATAGGAGAGAAGTTCTGAGATTCAGTTCAAAACCTAGCTCCCAGTAGAATTGTTGCCCTGCAGCAACCATACAGATACAGTCATCAATACCTGCAGTACTTTGTGTGAAGAAAAAGGAAATGACTGATGAATCATTAAAATCTATGCAGGCTACCTTTCTTTACTGTTTTCCTCTCCTTTAACCCTTTCCTTCTCCTACACTACATAGAATTTCTGGAGGGGATCCCCAAAATGCCTGGATGTTAGAAATGAAAATTCTGTTATAGAGAATTATATTTTCTATGTTAGTGAACAAAAAATAAACCATACTCTTAACTAGCTTTTCAGAATTAAGATTTTGAGAATACCTTTTATTGGCCCAGTCTCTGACCAAAGAGGTCAAGTATTAGCAAGTGTCAGAGTATCATGGAAATGTTTGTATTTCAGTTGTAGAATTTTTTATGCTTTTTCTGCTTGATTTTAATATTGTATTATCTTATAATGTGAATTTTCCATTTTGGTTTTGTAAAATATCTATTATTTTAAAAATACCCATTCCCTCATAACTTTTTTGTTTCTGGAAATTATATAAGTTGATCTGATAATCTACACATAATGCCATATGAATTTATTTATACCTGCACCTCTTACATTGCTATGTTTGGTTCTTAAATAATCTCTTTGTGCAGTTGAAATACTATACTAAACAGTTACAAACTGAAATATATTGTTGATATTTCAGCTTTGTTCAGCAGTTTCAGTTCTGTAGATTAGACTGTTGATTAGAAACAACCTTGTGTGGAGTACATTTATTTTTATTGTACTGGAATTTGTTCTGCAAATGCTTACTGAGTTCTTCCTTGGGAGTCACCACTTTGTCAGTTGGAACAGGAAGTAAATATACATGAGGTTTTTATTTTTCTTAAAGAGCTTTGACTGCTATGTTGTGATTTTTAAAACCATTAATTGGTGAATAGCCATTGCTGCCAAGTAACTCACATTCTGAAATAGCACTTTCCTTTGGATCATTTTACTGCAGAGGTGTAGGGATGTGTGTGTGTGTGTGTGTGTGTGTGTGTGTGTGTGTGTGTGTGTGTGTGTGTGTATGTGTGTGTGTGTTATGTGCACAAGAGGAGGAGAAACATTTGTGGGCATATCTTGCTGAGGTCAGTAAACTGCTGTTCAGTGAACTCAAGGGCACCACCATCCTGCAGTATAGATACAAATGTGGTATCAGTTCAGGGGATTTATAGCTGATGTTCTGACAAAACTCTTGAGCTTAATGAATATACTATTTTTACTATTTACATATTGTTTTACTATTTTAAATAGGAAAGCAACAAGTCTTTTGCCTTCTTCAATGTTTGGTTCATAAGTTGCTAAACTCACCCTTGGGAATCTAACCATATACAAGTAATGACATTCTTCTAATCTTACCAATACCTCTCTAATCCTTTCTTGAGAAAGAAAAAGTGAGATAGTTCATTGTCTCCAATCCTGGCCTGTACTTCACATGCCTGGTGATTATTTATTTGTAATACATAGATGCTCTCAAATGTATCATGTCAAAAATTTATTTTGTCATTTCTAATTCCTATCTGGAGTTATCTATTTCTCTGATTAAACCATCATTATTCCAAGTAAACAGACTCAAAGCTTTATTACTATAATTGAATCTTTCTTTTTTCTACCTACATCTAGAATATTATTAAATGATATTTATTTCCTTACCAGGAATATTTACTTGTTTGACTATTTTATGGTTTTCTCTGCCACCCTCTTGTTCAGACTCTCATCACTTATGCCTGATTGCAATATCCAATATCTTGCATGTGATTATTTATAACACCTAAATCTTCTACCACTTTATACTGACTGGGATGGATATAATTTAAAAAAAGAAATAATAACAAGTATTATGAAACATGTGGAAACATTGGAGCCCTGATGAATTGCTAAATGAAATGCAAAATGGAGTAACCACTTTGCAAAAAACAGCTTGGCAGTTCCTCAAAAGATTAAACATGGATTTGCTATATGACCAAGCAATTCCACTCTCAAGAGAATTAAGACATATGTCCACGCAAAAACTTACAAACATTATACATCCATGTTCATTATGGCTTAAATAACCAAAAGGTGGAAACAATTCAAATGTCTATAAATGGATAAACAGATAAACAAAATAAGGTATAGACATTCAAGGGACTGTTATTCAGCCTTAAAGAGGAAGGAAATTCATGCAACAACATGGACAAATCTTGAATACATTACACAATGTGAAATAAATTCAGAAGTACACATATCATATGATTCCACTTATCTGAGGTACTTACAGTAGTCAAATTCGTAGAGACATAACGTAGAATGATGATTGCCAGGGGTTATGATCTTGGGAGAATAGGGAGTTACTTTAATTAATTACACCATTTCTGTTTAGGAAGATGAAAATGTTCTGGAGATAGATGGTGGTGATTGTTGCATAGCAATGTTAATGTAGTTAACACTGAATAACCGTATATTTAAATTTGGTTTGAATGGCAAATTTATATTGCATATATTTTATCACAATAAAAAGTTTGTAAATGAATATTCAAAGAGGCATTATTTATAATAATCAAAAGTGGAAGTAACACAAAAGTTCATCATTAAAACTGAAATAAAATATGGTAAATCTATACAGTAGAATATTCCTTAGCCATAAAAAGGAATGGTGTACTGATACTTGCCACATGGATGAACCTTAAAAACATTATGCTATGTGAAAGAAATCAGACACAAAAGGCCTAATTGTTTATGATGTCATTTATATGAAATGTATAGAATAGGTTAATCAACAAAGACAGAAAAATGGTCACTGAGGCCCTGGGGAGAAATGCATGAGAACTATCTCCTAATGAGCACTGGGTTTATTTAGGAAGGTATGCAAATGTTGTAGAATTAGATAGTCAAGATAGATGATAGTGGCATAACATTTTGAAGATTACTAAAACCCACTGAATTGTACACTTTACAAGGGTGAATTTTATCACCTGTAAATTGTATCTTAAAAACCCCTTAAATCTTAACACATGACTCTTATTATGCATGTTTCTAAAAAACAAGGGCATGTCCTGGTCTCAGCTTACTATTTCTAGCTGCGTGACTTTGAGGAAAAAAATGAAGAGATCTCCCTTCTTACTCTGTAAAACATGGATAATAATAACTACCTCGCCAGATTTTGTTGAGTGTTAAATGAGGTAATATGTGTACTACTTTTAGCATAGTGACTGGCATTTACTAAGAACTCAGTAAGTTTCCTAAGATCTCCTAGAACGTGAGCTTCAACAGCTTCCAGTATTATTCTGGATACTGTTGCAGGATGTTCCGATACGATTCCCATGTATTCTGGGAAATGGCCCAACTGTTTTAGCCATTTTATCAAAACTCTCTAGATTCTGTTTCAACTCTCCTCTCCAAATTCTTGTTATAATTTTCTAGAAACCCTTCGGTCAGAGTGAGCTTTGTAATCACCCCACCCAGTTTTGGGCCCACATTCCCACAGCTGTATCTTTACCTAAAAGCAATGCTTGTTTCCCATCCCTCCCTTTCTCTGAATTTTACCCTGCCCTTAGAACTCAGTGGACTTCTCTCATGCATTAAACTTTCTCCCTTATTTCAGCACATAGCCATCTCTGTTTTTTTGTAACTCACAAGATTTTCACTACATTTTCATTTTACATTTTCATTACATCATAAGACAAATGAAGTCATATTTAGGCTATGTTTGTAAAGCATGCATTATATTTTGTGATCTTTTTTAAAGCATGTGTCCAATCTCTTCAGCTAAATTAAAGCTCTTGAGTACAAGGATCACATGGTCTAACGCTTTACTTTTTTTGTAGCACTAAGCACATTGCCTTGACATGATATATACTGAATAAATATTTGCTATTGGTGAATTAAATTAGTGCTCTATCTCAACAAGTATACGGGTTTAAGCTAATGATTCCCAGCCCTGACTTTCCTTTAGCGCCACCTGGGGAATAAGGCTTCCTCTTAGCCCAAGTCATGAATCATCTGCTTTGCACCTAGATGGTACTCTTACAAACCAAGCTGAGAACAATTGGATTCAGCTGATAAAGTAATATAAACCAGTGGTTTTCAAGCCTAATTGATTACTGCAGTCAAGATGTAGGAACCAAAGATGTTTGGGGCATTGCAAAGTGTTCTACAAATTTTAGAGAATATTGTTATGGTGTATTTAAGAGTGTCATTGCTTAGAGAAAGAGTTAACAGTGTTAAGAGTCAACAATCAACAGTGTAATGGAAATATTCAGCCATAGGTATCTGAAACCTTTTTAACTCTGCATAGTAGCTTTTTTTTTTAAACTCAAGGGATACATGTGCAGGTTTGTATTTTTGCATGATAGTGAGGTTTAGGCTTACAATGACCCCAGGTGATGAGCATAGTAGCCCATGAGTAGTTTCTCAACCCTTTACTCCCACCCCCACTTCCTGCTTTATGTCCACAATGTCTGTGGTTTCCTTCCTTATGCCCTTGTGTATTCAGTGTTTAGCTCCCACTTATAAGTGGAAACGTGTGGTATTTTGTTTTCTGTATCTGTGATAATTCACACAACATCTCCCTCTGCCACCCCACCCTCCATTCCCCCCCCCCACCAGATGTATATGCCCTATTGCATTTTGCTAGCTTAAAAATATTCAAACTCTGTCTTTTCCAGGCTGGCAGACATTCAGCAGCACACCCTCTCAAGGTCCTTTACTTGCCTTTGCTCCTATTGTGTTGTCACGCTTGGAAGCAGGAGATGGGCTCAGCAACAGCCAACAGGACATGATCCAGGAGGAGCAGTGAGGGATAGAGCTGCTGGTAAGACTATGGGGACAATGACAATGGATACTTCCTTTGCAAGTATACATTTATTCCCAATGTAGCAGTTAATCTCTTTTCCAAATTCCAACTCTTGAGTTTCTCTGTATTCTCTCAAATACTTCTATTACTTATGCTTAGCACACATGTATGAGATTGTAATATCTATGAATGCCCTAAAGTTGTATGCTGACTTATGTATATCTGGGGATTTTTTTGTTTGTTTGTTTTTGTTATTGCTTTTTGTTGTTTTCTGAAGAAAAGAGAGATTTTTACCAGATACTCAATGACTATGAATTTATTTTTAAAGAGGGAAGAATCATTCGAATAAAAGAACAGAGAAATGTTGTGATCTCTTTAACCACTTGTTACAGTATTTCTCCTCATTTTTACCTCATTTATGGCCCCTTTGTTTCAAACTTGTTAAGGACCAAATAAATGGTATTTGTGATTATTTGCTAGTTTGACAAGTGAGCACCTATCAAGCATAGGCAGCCATATTTCATGACAATGTGGTACCAAAGAACTAGTTTTCTTCTGCTAAATTATGGAAAAGCAGATCTCAAGAGAGCCTATGTGATTTTTCATATGATTTTTCTGAAAACAAAAATAGAGGCAGTAGCAGAGAGGGAGACACCAAAAAATTTCTTTATCGTATTCTATTTTTTTTTTTTTTTTTTTTTGAGTTGGATTCTCACTCTGTCGCCCATGCTGGAGTGCAGTGGCCGCTCCCGGCCACCGTAGCCTCGACCTGCTGGGCTCCGGCGATCCTTCTGCCTCCGCCTTCCGAGTAGCCAGAATTACAGGCGCGCGCTACCACACCCGGCTGATTTTTTGATTTATTGTAGAGATGAGGTCTCGCTGCCCAGGCGGGTCTCGAACCCGCAGGCTCAGGCAATCCACTCACCTCAGCCTCCCTATTGTATTCTTATAATTTATCTTAATAAAGATGAATTTGCTCTGAATGCCAGTGATCTGCTGTATCCCAGACTAAGGGTTGCTGGACTATTTTTTCTTATATGCATACACAGAAGAAGGGACCTAATGAGCTTTTTCCAAAATATTTAAGATGAAGAATTCATCTTAGAAGAATTCATATATGTATATATATATGTATACACTAACACACCCTTGCCTGTACTATAAGCCAGTTAAAATTTTAGGAACACTGTAGGAAAGAAACTGGAGGTTACATAGAAAAAAGGAAGAATTGGGCATTATTTTTTCTTCCATAATTCTTTGAGCAGGTATTTCACCATTAGTTTCACTGAATCTTGTTTCTGCATTCAGCATAACAAATCTAAAAAGCCCTTGAAGCTATAATCATGTCCTCATTCCAGACACCTGAGGATGTAAGTATCCACTCTGCCACTTGATACTTCTTAGAGACTGTTCTGGTGCTGAGAAATCCTTCCCAGTGTGTCCTCAGTTAAACTCCCATGATTCCTGGATGTTGCCAATTTCAAGACACAAGGCGAGCGCATCTGTCTAGATTACCTCTCTACTCTGGGAATTTTAAGTCACTCTGTGAGGGAAAGAGAACTCAGCACAGTAATAACTCTCAGAATGAAAATTTTTCCCTTGCATGTTAATATTTTTAGAGTAATCATTGTCACTGAAAATAGACTTCCTCTTTCCTCTCTCATGCTGGAAAATCTTAGGTAATTATGAATAAATCATTCTTTACTTTTTCTCTCCTCCCTTAATGATTGCTTTACCTCATACTGTGAGAACTGTGGCTATTCATTCTGTTCTTGTCCTTTACATGAGAACTGAGAACGTACTTTCAAGATGGAATTTTTACTCTTTAGTAAAGTCATAACATTAGTCAGAAAATTTTCTCTTCTTGGAGGCAAAGGGTGGGTAAAGAAGAAAGTACACAAGTTGATGGAAAAGTATTTTAAAAGTTACTAACAAATACAAGAAAACAAATTAAAATATTAGCTGCTTGGGAACAAGATTTTACAAGTAGCTCTCTAAGAAGTTCTTTTTTCACATCCTCAAAAACTTTTTTGTATTTAGGTTTTTACAGTTGGGTAAACTCAGCCTAGGACTTATTTTCAGTAGTAAAAAAGCCTACAGCATATTTTTAGTACATGTATTAGGAATATTTTCTTGGGGAAATTATTTAACCTCTTTAAGCCTTGCTTTATATGGCAAGGAACAAAGTAGAAATAATAGAAAAAAATACAAGGATTGTTTTATGGATAATATGTACAGAGCCTGACACCTAATAAGTTCTTAATTCTGCATTAACATTTTATTATTATTGTTAATCCTATTACTAATGTTGCTTTCAGTTTTTTAAATATGAGTTCATTCTTCTAGGTACTAGAGAAGCGTTAATAAGCAAAACAGACAAGACTCTCTGCCCTTGTTGAGCTTAGAGCCTAGAGTAGGAGATAGATATAAACAAAATAAATAAATAAAATATATAATGTAGTAAATGCCAATAAGTTCTAAGCATTAAAAATATAAAGGAGAAAAAGGAAAATGGATGACATGGTAAGGTAATAATTGCAGACATAGTAGTCAAGGGAGGCAGCTTCGTGAGAAGATTATGTTTCAAATAAAAATATGATAAAGATGTTGAAACAGGCCTGGCTCGGTGGCTCAGTCTGTAATCCCAGCACTTTGGGAGGACGTAGCAGAGCCCACGAGTTCAAGAACAGCCCAGGCAACATGGTGAGACCTCGTCTCTATAATACATTTTTAAAAAACGAGCCAGGTATTGTAGTGCACGCCTGTAGTTCTGGCTACTTGGAAGGCTGAGGCGGAAGGACGCCGGAACCCAGCAGGCCGACACTGGGGTGGCCGTGAATGTGCCACTGCACTCCAGTGTGGGCCACAGAGTGAGACTTAAAATCAAAAAAAAAAAAAAAAAGAAAGAACAAACCATAAAGTTACATGGGGGAAGAGCCATAAAGACCTAGAGTAGTAAATGGTTTACACAGAGATTCAGAGAGAATCAGAGCATCTTATACAGTTTAATCATATACCATCAATAAATATTTACACATATACTCAAGTCAGTAATATACACAAGATTTTCAGAGGTTCGAGGAATGGCATGGTCCTTCTGGACTGTAGCAGTTAGAGGAGGCTTCACAAGGGAAGGTGGCAGGGCATGGCCTGGATCTTGAAAGATCAGAAGAATGTGAATAGATAGCAAGGAATGACATTCCATTGGAGAAGACATGACGGGGGGAATAGCATGAGGTGGAGTGAAATAAGGATGTTAGCTTCAAGGACAAAGGTGGGCCAGGCAGAGGGCAGGTAGTGGGAGGCAGAGGCAGAGTAGAGGTTACCTTATATAGAGTTCATGTTGGCCAGTAGTGAGAGAGTTTGCATAAGAATATGAGTATCCAAATTTTATACCAAGTTGGAGAGGCAGAGAATAACATTTATTGATTTGGAGCCATTAAATATCACCTAGTCCAATTAGCTCATTTTATAGAAGAAATAATGATACCCAAATATGTTGTATGACTTCGTTAAGGTAATGTCACTACCTATCGCAGAACCTGGTCTAACCCCAACTATCCATATTGAAAATTCCCATCCCACCACCCCCTGCTCACCATACTGCCTGTGTTAGTGATTTGTATTTTGCCAGTTTGCTTGTAGAAAATAGGATTGGAATGTGTGGTATGCCTGTAAGCACTGTCTTGTAGCCTTTCTCCTAATTAATGTAGACATTTTTTACCCTTATGAAACATATCCAACTTGTTTGGAAGCTTCAATTTTCTTGGCTTGTTAACCATTTTCTCACAACTGCAATCATAGTTAAAGTTTCCTGATTTAAAGTAAGTCATCTATCGAATCTATTTAATAGTTTGAGAAGGAATTGGTATTTCTGATGTTATACTCTTTTTGTTTTTAATTCAGAAGAAAAGTGGTATATCTTATTGGCCTACAAAATAATTGACCTCTTGGGAAATAGATATAACTCTCTGCTTGATTTTACTGATTTGCCTCCTGATTACTCTTCAAATTTAGATTGCCACCTAGACTTTAGAATTAAGACTTCAGTGTTCCTTCTTTAAAGGCCATTCTTATAAACTGAAATCCATAGTTATTGCTCTAACAAGCCCAATCAGTTTATCCTTTGAGTCACAGAATTTTAAAGCAAAAATAGACCCTAGAGATAATCTCATACAGTGCTCTTCAAACTGTAGTCTTTAAACAATTTTTCTGCTACCCATTTGTTATTTTTTTAATAAAGTGTAACTAGCAAATGAGAAGTGTAAATAAGAGAAATGTTCATTTTTCTATTTATAATAGCTCTACATTATTTTCCTTCTTTACTCTCTCCATTGCACATGCCACCACAGTATGATACAATGCATAACTGAACTATGTGAAAGCAAACCCTCTCATGTGGTGTCTTGTGTGTATGTTAAGGCCCAGACTGGTGTCAGTATTCTGTATGTCCCAAAGGACTGAATTAGAGAAAACCATTGACATTCTCATGGAATTCAGCTGAGAACGTTGGCACTCCCTAGATTCACAAATAACTCTATAATATTTTTGCATTAATAAGTAACAACCAAAGGCATGTCCTATGAGTTTAGAACAAGTGTACCATGGTAAAATAGACTGCACTCTCTGAAAGTCATTTTCACCATTCTTGAGTTTCAGTTTCTTCATCAAAAGTGAAGTATCAGTTGCCTTTATGGATTTCAGGGTATTTTAAGCAGAAATGAAAGTCTTAGTGAGAAAACTTTGTATTCTGAAAGAAAGTTGCAGTGCAAATAAAGGCACTAGAAATGTTTACACATATTAATCTGGTCATTTTTCTCAAAATGTGAAAAATAGTTTGCATTAGCTTTTTTGATGTTGAGAAAATTGGGAGAAGTAGTAATGATTTTCTAGGAGAATTTGTGATCATATAATTACAGTTGTCTCTTGATATTCATCCAAAATCTGTGAAAGCTCATGTCCCTTATATAAATGTGTCATGCTTGCATGTAAGTTATACATATCCTTCTGAATACTTTGAATCATCTCTAGATTACTTATAATACCTAATTCAATGTGAATGCTATGTAAATAATTGTTATACTATAATGTTTGGGAAATAATAAAAATTTAAAAATCTGTATATGTTCAATAAAGACACAACCATTCATTTTTTTTTCTAAATATTTTCAATCTATGATTGGTTGACTCTATGTATGCTAGAACCCATAAATACCCATGAGGGGCTGACAATAAAGTCACTTGTGTGTCTAACTCTTTTGTAATTCTCAACCCAGGGTATGTACAGTCCTTGAATCTCAGTGAGGGTTTTGGAAGGACTTTAAAAGTATAAAAGACCTCAGCCATCTTCTCAAGATCTTGAATCCTCCCTATACTCACACATGTGCACACAAATGTGCATACTCACATACCATCCATCTTAAATCCTGCTTGCCAGCTCATTCCTACTTCATTAAGAACATTGCATTTGTTGAAAAGAGCTTTACTATTTTCTTTTTCACCCACACTCCAATGCCAGTTTATACACAACTCTACCCATTCTTTCCACTCTTTAGAAACTCCTTTACTTCTGTGAATTATTTCCTGATTGTTCCCTATGCCTCTATTCTTCTGTTTTTCTTCCTTTATGACCAGTTTAAAATATGCTCATTCTTAAATGCAAATCTGATTTTCTATACCCCTTTTTGCTACCCTTGGATGGATACCCATTGTCAAACTTTATAAAAGCGATAGATGCTTCCCCCTTCCCTAAAGTTTTTGCAATTAAAATGAAATTCATCTGACCAGCACAGAGATGGATGTGATGCAAGGTTCTTGGGGACACCTACCTACCCCCTCTTCAGAGTGGCCCTGAAGAGTTCTGTGAACCCCAGGGACCTAAAGATCTCAGTTCAGAAAACCATCAATCTACAGGAAAAAGATTAAACTCTTTTGTGGTATTCCTGATCTGGTTCTCAATTATTCTTCAAATTACTCATTGCTATATTGTCCCTCAGATTCTGTGGTGTAAGTATTCCTAACTCTGTATAGATCTTGAGCATGCCGGGCTCGGTGGCTCAGCCTGTAATCCTGTGCTTTGGGAGACCAAGGTGAGTGGATTGCCTGAGCCCAAGGGTTCAAGACCTGCCTGGGCAACTTGGTGAGACCTCATCTCTACAATAAATCAAAAATTAGCTGAACGTGGTAGCACGCACCTGTAGTTCCAGCTACTTGGAAGGCTGAGGCGGAAGGACTGCCGGAGCCCAGCAGGTCGAGGCTGCAGTGGCCAAGAGCGGCCACTGCACTCCAGTCTGGGCGACAGAGTGAGACTCCAACTCAAAAAAAAAAAAAAGATCTTGAGCATGACATATTTTACTCATTCAAGCCTTTGTACTTATATTTCTTCTCCTAATAAGCTGCTATGTTTTTCTTAATGACCCAGCTTCATACTTGTGGCACTGTTGTTCCTCAAACATCATACTTACTGTAGCCATTTGTTTGTGTCTGTCCTTACAAACTAAAATCTCTAGGACAAAGGCTATAGCCTATCTTCTTATTTGTAACATCTTGGGCAGTGTCTGGTTACATATTAGGTACTCAATCATTCTCTTTAAAAGAACAAGTTTACTTTATTACCTTTTTTGTATATTTTATTTGTCTTTGTTCCCACTGACTCTTTCTTAAAATAGATACAGCACCTGCCCATTAAGTAGAGGGAAGAGTTGTGGGAGTTGGGTAGTTGGGACTTCAAGTGTGAAAACAATAATTTCGTATGCAGTTATATTATGTCAGAGCTTGAACCTCAGAGATACTTAATTGTAACTACAATTTATGAAATAATTGATACTTTAATTTTTTGTCAAAGTATCCTACCAAAATTAATTTTTTTACATTTGAGATTTTGTCTATTTGAGAAGATTTTAGGGGTGCATTTAGTATTCTAATTCCAATAGTACTGATGAACTAAATGTTTCACTACAGAAAGAGAAATTTGAGAGCTAGTGTGAATGATATTTCATGTCAATTGGATAATAATTTTTGATGAATAAGCATACTCAGGACTGTATTTAGTGAGTTGAGACGTGAATACAGGCAAAATTTTTAAAATTACAGAAAGTCTAATGATATTTTTGTATCCATCAGTTTTTCGTTTTGTGCAGGTTTTTTACTCAAAGGAAAGGAAAGTGGTTAGTGTATTGTAGAATGTAGGCTCTTGTAGGAGACCATTATGTTTGTGATTGCTTTCCAGGTGCTTTGTGATGTTATTAGGACATAGTTGAGAATGGATGCAAGCTTGCAGGGACAAATCAATATGCTAGATCCCCAAAAAGCATTTTAGCTCACACCAGTAATCCCAGCACTTTGGGAGGCCAAGGTGGGAGGATTGCTTGAGCCCAGGATTTTGAGACCAGCGTGGGCAACACAGCAAGACTTCGTCTCTACAAAAAAAATTTTCTTTTAATTAATTTTCAAATTATTTAGACAAATAAAAAAGCCTGGCATGGTGACCCACACCTGTATTCCCAGCTATTCAGGAGGCTGAAATAGGAGGATCACTTAAGCCCAGGAGGTTGAGACTATGGGAGCTGTGATAGTACCACTACACTTTATCCTGGACAACACAGTGAGACTCTAATTCAAAAAAAAAAAAAAGAAATTCATAGAAGACACCAAATACACTTCCCACATCAAACAGAATTGAATATTTGGGTATTTTAAGTGTATTTCATTTAAACAAAGTATAAAACTAGATGGTCTCTAGAAGGTTTTTTCCCTTTACTCAGTTTCAGGCATTTCTAAAGGTAAGAGATAGTAGGTTGGTTTCTTTGTTTAATTTGTATTCTAATTGTCCCTCTCTGTTTTTTTTAAAGTTCTACTTATCGAAAATGAGTCACTTTTTTTTAGACACTTGAAAAATTCAAATTACTATGATATTTTTCTAATAAGTTTACCTAGAGTATCAAGGTGAGAAAGTATATCTGAATGCCTAGCACATAGTAATACATGTTTTTTGATTGAGTGATGGTGATACTGTCCTATAAAAAGGAAAATAGTATCAAAGTGTTTTTAAACTATTTTAATTTTTATTAATGATGTGAAAGATATTTCTCTTCATTAACTTAGGTCATAAGCTGAAATATATCATAAAATGCCAACTTCAAATCTTTGAAGCCAGTTAAAGGAGACAGAAGGGGAAAATATGAGGTCAGAAAATAAGGGCAAGAGAAAATTCCCCATATTTATGAGAATCAAAATATTTACAAAATTGCTATCATAATCATCTAGAAAAAGAAGTATGCATTTTAACTTGAAGAAAGTGAGTATTTCCTTTTCATACCATGCAGAAACCTCCTTTACTGTGTTCCTACAAAGGACCAGTCTAGAATCTGACTTAATTCTAGTAGTACAGTATAATTAGGAACTCACTGATTTGGTACATATAAAGTTCTAATTGTTTAGTATCATGCTGAGCTAGAAAGTTTTCTGTTCTTTATTCGAGAATGTTGCATCCATTTTTAACTTAATAGTCCCTTAAATATTAAAGTATGGTGTTTAATATCTTAAGCATGATCAGATCATCATAGGGCTCTCCTCTAGTTCTCTGGACATCTATTAATATAATCCAAAAGCCAGACCAACTATTTAATCACATTGAAGTTGCAGTCCACACACATTTTTTTCATACAAGCAGCTGATAAACCAAATTGCTTCCATCCTTCACTTTGTGACTGATTTTCTAAACAAATGTTGAAATTTTTAACTTTTAATTTGTTAAATTTTATCTTGTTGCTTTGAGTCCCTTCCTTAAGTCTATGGAAATTTATGAAAATCTTTTTCCATTTCATCTATTGGTTTCTATACACATGCTCTCTTCTCTCTCATTTCCTCCATATATTTTATAAGCATGACTTCTGCAATTATCTTTGGTATTATGGATTAAACTGCTGATTCAATTTCAATTTATAAAAAGGCTAAACATTGAGAGAACAAGTCATACTTTTTAATCAAAATCGTACTTAAAATTTTAAATAGTTACATTATAGCTAGTTATAATAGTTTAATATAATATATAATACATGTATTATATATTATATTAATTGTTATAACTATTTTAATAGTTAAATAGCCATTATGAATAAACAGCTATCATTTATAATGTCTTTCATCTTTTCTGTTTTTATCTTTTCCCTTTGTAAAGTAGGGGCATTGCATATCTTATTTTATGGGAAAAAAGGATCTATTTTCATGATATAACATCATACTTTTAAAACTTTAAAAATTAGCTGTGTATGTACAATTGGCAGCATAATTAGATGGCCTTCCACAGACTGGTGGTTTTGCATCAAGGTAGGCAGATGAAGAAGTTTAAAATATACTCTGTACCTTTTCACTCCTTCCCCAAAAAGGAAAAGCAAGCACTGAACTAGTCTAAACTTACTGGAATAATATTAAGACATTTGTTCAGTGAGTTGGACAGTATTATGGATCGTGAACTTAAGAATGAAGTAAAAACGAGGCTTGAACATGTAGAAACATTTTTTTAACTTCTGAATATGGAGCCGGGCTCGGTGGCTCAGCCCGTAATCCCGCGCTTTGGGAGGCTGAGGTGAGTGGATTGCCTGAGCCCGCGGGTTGGAGACCCTCCTGGGCAACTTGACGAGACCTCATCTCTACAATAAATCAAAAAATCAGCCAGGCGTGGTAGCGCACGCCTGTAGTTCTGGCTACTCGGAAAGCTGAGGTGGAAGGATCGCCGGAGCCCAACAGGTCGAGGCTGCGGTGGCCGGGAGCGGCCGCTGCACTCCAGTCTGGGCGACAGAGCAAGACTCCAACTCAAAAAAAAAACAAAACTTCTGAATATGTGGTTATTTTTGCCATTACGTAGGCAGAGAGAAAACACTGTTCTATTGGTTTTGAAGAAAATGCATTTTTCATCTTTGATCTTGGTTGACCTATTTTCCATATTACCAATTTTTCAGGAATAGCAGATAATACACCTAATAATATATAATAGAGATATGAGAACATTTGAACTAAGTCACATTAAAATATGAGGGTCGGCCGGGCTCGGTGGCTCAGCCTGTAATCCCGCGCCTTTGGGAGGCTGAAGTGAGTGGATTGCCTGAGCCCGCGGGTTCCAGACCCGCCTGGGCAGCGAGACCTCATCTCTACAATAACTCAAAAAATCAACCGGGCGTGGTAGCACATGCCTGTAATTCCGGCCACTTGGAAGGCTGAGGCGGAAAGATCGCTGGAGCCCAGCAGGTCGAGTCTGCGGCGGCTGGAAGCGGCCACTGTACTCCAGTCTGGGTGACAGAGTGAGACTCCAACTCAAACAAACAAGCAAACAAACAAACAAATAAATAAATAAATAAATAAATAAATAATAATAAATAAATAAATAAATAAAATATGAGGGTCCGTGGCTCTAGCCCCATTCCACCATGACGACTTAGTCCTGCCTTGCCAGAGACCCAGAAACACCAGTCCATGCCCTTGGTAGCAGCCTCCTGACATCATTCCTGGCTGTGACCCCTGAATTAGTCCTGTGACTCAGTTTTAGCTTTATCCTCCTGCAGTCTTGGGACAATCCTGCCTATCATAGGAACCAGTGAGAGACATATCTGTCTAAGCTCCCAGTGGTAGGCTATCTTATCTCAATCTTGAGTGTGGATTCTGAAGTGACCCTGAGACCCAACTGAAGCCCCACTCTACCATGATCTGTATCAGCCCTGCCTGCCCAGAGCCCTAGTGACACCCATTCATATCCCTGGTAGCAAGCCCACGGTGGACCTTAAAGCAGCCCTATAACTCAGCTCCAGACCTGCTCTGCCATGGTCCAAGGGAAGTCCTTCTAACCAGGGACCTGGAAAAAAGACACACCTGTCCATGCCCCCAGTAACATAACCATTAATCTAGGATGTGGCTGTGGTCCCTGAAACAGCCTGTGACCAGGTTCCAGATTTGCGTCTGTGGTTGGTAAACCTGTTACTGAGGGCATGCTCAGGCATGTTTCCTACTCATACATGTTGGTCCCCAGGTGGATAGAAATGCCTTTAGTACCACAGTCAAGCAAGGTTAAATCTATGTCATGGGGGTACTTTTGTCTCTGTAGTCAGGTTTACAAATGTTGGAACTATTATCACAGACATATATAGAACTTTCCACTCAAAAGCAGAAGAAAATTCTTTCCACATGTACATAGAACATTCTTCATGATAAATCATGAAGTCACTAAACAAATATTTAAAATTCAAGAAGATTGAAATCATTTCAAGTATCTTTTCCAGTAGAACGAAACTAAAAATCAATAGCAGTAAGAAAACAGAAAAATTCACAAGTACAGTTAAATTAATCAACATGTTTTTGAAAACCACTGAGTCAAAGAGGAAATCAAAAAGGAATTTAAAAATATCAAAACTAAAACATGACATACTAGAGCTATGGGATGCAGGTAAAGCAGTATAAAGAGGGAAGTTTTTTTTAGCAAGAACTGCCTATGTTAAAAAGATGAAAATTCTCAAATACACAATCTAACTTTACACTTCAACAAATTAGAAAAAGAAAAAGTTAAGCCCAAGGTTATGAAAAGAATAAAAAAGATTAGAGCTGAAACAAACTAAATAGAGAATACAAAAAAAATCGGAAAAATGCATAAAACTAAGATTGATTTTTTTTTAAAACAATTGACAAATCTTTACCTAGTCTAAGTAAGAGAGATAAGAGACTCAAGTAAAATCAGTAATAAAAAAGTAGGCATTACAATGGATGCCTCAAATGTAAAAAGAATCATAATGGGCTATAATGAAAAACTATATGCCAGCAAATTGGACAATCTAGAAAAAAATGGATAAATTCATAGAAATATACAACTTACAAAATTGAATGAAGAAGAAATAGAAAGCATGAACAGACCAGTAACAAATAAGGATATTTAATTAATAAGTAATCAGAAACCTTCCAACAAAGATAAGTCCAGGATCAAATGGGTTCACAATGAATTCTACCAAACACTCAAATAATTACACTAACTTTTCTTAAATTATCCTGAAAAATGAAAGATGGGAAAACACTTGCAAACTCATTTTATGAGGCTAGCATCACCCTGATAACAGAGCTAGACAAAAACATCACAAAAAAAGAAAACTGGCCATCGTGTGGCCATGTGCTCTTTGAGCTATGGCCAAGCCACATTTTCTGGCTTTGGCCCCCTTCCCTACTTGGGGAGGTGACTCTCCTCTTCTCCTCTCTTTTCTCTTCTCTTCCCCCCCTTCTCTCTCTCCCCTTTTCTAATTTAGTTTTTAAATAAACTATATTTTCTTTTTTCTTTTCTTTTTTTGAGTGGAGTCTCACTCTGTCACTCAGACTGGAGTGCAGTGGCCATTCCCAGCCACTGCAGCCTCGACCTGCTGGGCTCCGGAGATCCTTCCGCCTCAGCCTTACAAGTAGCTGGAACTACAGGCGCACGCTAATAATTTTTGATAATTTTTGATTTATTGTAGAGATGAAGTCTCGCCAAGTTGCCCAGGCGGGTCTCGAACCCTTGGGCTCCCAAAGCGCTGGGATTACAGGCTGAGCCACTGAGCCCGGCTAGACTATATTTTCTAATCTGAAAAAAATAAAGAAAAAAGAACTACACGTCAATATTCCTAATGAATATTGGTGCAGAAATACTAAATAAAATGCTAGAAACTGAATTCTACAGCACATTTTTAAAATTATGTACCATTTTCAAGTGGGATTTATTCTTGAGATGTAAGGTTGAATCAACATATGCAAACCAAACCACATTAACAAAATGAAAGAGAAAAACTATATGATCAAGTTAATAAATATAGAAAAAGCATGTGGCAAAGTTCACTGTTCATTCATGATTAAAACTCTTCACAAAATAGGTATGGAGGAAACCTACCATAACAAAATAAAGGCAACATGTAAAAATTCACAGCTAACATCATAATCGTGGAAGTGGTGGGATGACTGAAAGTCTTCCCTATAAGATCTGGTACAAAGCAAGGATACCCTTTCTCACTACTCTATTTAATATATTACCAGAAGTCCTAGCTTGAGTGATGCAGACAAGAACAAGAAGTAAAAGAGCCATCAAAAGGAAGAAGTAAAATCATGTTTCCAGATGACATCATCATATGTGTAGAAAATCCTAGACTACACACACACACACACACACACACACACACACACACACACACACAAACTGCTAACACTAACAAATTAAGTAAAGTTGCCGTATTTAAAATCAACATACACAACTCAGTTGCACTTCTGTACACAGTGAACTATCCAAAAAAGCAATCCTATTCCCAATAGCAACAAAACATAAAATGGCTATTAATTATAGCAAAGTGAAATAGTAAATAAAACATTTTCTGTGACGGGGCAGAGTATGAGTAAATAAAATATCAAATATACCTAGCCAAATATTTTTTCTTTTTAAATTTTTTTTATTGAAAAATATGGTTTATTTAGAAAGTAGATTAGAGAGAGAGAAAAAAGGGGTCTATCTCCGCTAGATTGGGGAGAGGACCAGAGCTTACAGACAAGCACGACACCCAAATATTTTTTAATGTTTTCAGAAATGTCACTGGAAGCACTAGAGTACTTGGACTTCTCTTGTATCCTCATTTTGGACCCTAGCACTGTGCTTGGCTCATGGTAGGTAATCAGTAAATGAATAATGTTTATTACCAATTTGGTTCTAAGGAAAAGAGTTTGGAAGGCACTATCTATCAGTATTAAATATTCAAAATATTTTAATGTAAGATTTGGAGGAAAAAGAGTACCATATAATTATGCTACACTGAGAGCTACTTCCATTTCTACATTAACCATATAAATTCATGATTGGCCTATGTAATTTCATCAGAATACACAAAGTATTGAATTCCTTTGGAAGAGTTGGAAAAAGAAATAGTAGGAGAGGGGTTTAAGCTATCTACTTACTAGAAAGAATCCTATTTCCACTTTTTAAAATATCCCTAAAATAATACTAAAATAAGTTGGGCACTGAATGTGCTTTATGTAAGAGGAAGGTCTTTGTATATTTACCAGTACATTATGTTATACAAAAAGGAGTGCCTGGCTTTTGGGGAACATACCTAGCTGAACTCTTAATTATAGTACTAATTATACCAAGCAGTATTTAATACCAAGAAAATTCAAGGCCATGACTATGGACCTTGAGGAAATGTCTTGGGAAAGAGTTAAGTAAATTTTATTTAATTATAATAAGGAATACCTAGCCTCTTTGAAGTCATCCCCAACTCTAGAGGCAAATTTAGTCTCCCCTTTTTTGGTTGTCTCTGAAGCATGTTTTCTATAGAGAACTAATCATATTGTTTTCATATGAGATTTTTAAGCATCTCTCTTATTCAGGGACAAGACTCTTGAATCCTTGGCACATACCAGGTACTTAAGAGATATTTGAATGAACACATTTATGTGAAGGTTTTTTTAATGGCCTTAGTCAGTTTTTTACTAGATTCTTTTTCAAAAAACCTACTCTTGAATTTATTTAGTAAACCTATATGTTTTTGTTATTCTGTTATTTTTATTAATTATGTTTCCCCCTCTTAATTTTGTATTGTTTTCCTAAATTATTAAATTGGAATAATTAAATTATTTATTTTTGTCAATAAAGAGGTTTTAGGGCTCTAGTTATAATTTAGCTGCAGCCATATATCTTGAGATATGCTGTACTTACTACAATTACTTTCAGAAATTTATTATTGCAATTTTTTTCTTCTTCGTGCAAATAGTTATTTAGGAAAAGAAAGAAACAAAATTCTCTCAGTTTATCTTTACCTGACTAATTTTATTGTTTGCTATATTCTGTTTTTTGCTTCTTGTGAGACTGCTTTATATTTTGTTGTGGAGTTACTGTACTTAACATTATTTTCCTTACCTTTTAAATTGCAGTCTGTTTTCTAATTTAATCATTTATCTGTTGTTAGAGAGTACCTGTGAAAACTTTCTTTGGTAGGATGAAACACATGGGCCTAAGGTTTGTTTCTAGAACACTAAGCAAATAATTTCTGAAAGCATGTTCTTCTACTGTTGTATAATATGATCATTTTCTTGAAGGTTTTTTTTTGTTTTTTCATAGGTACTATTCCAGATTATTCCCCCTATTTACATATTCTTGAAGGACAGCTAATTCACTTGTGCCAACAAAAGTATAATAGAATTGTCTTAGAATGTTCAACACATTCTCTTAATGGGTTATTTAGAATACTCTCACTGATAAACATTTTTCTATTTATTGGAAATATTGCTTAAGAGATCAGTTCCTGCCCTACCCCCACCCACACTTTTGTGTGTCTTTTTTGCTTGTCCTGGCCTCTAGTCTGGGTTCATAATTTGATTATGTCTAACTTTCTTTTTTGGTGTTTTGGCCCATCTGGTTGGTGAGGAACTCTTTCCCTTTGGGACCTCTCCCTCTCCCCATGAGCCCTACAAGTTTAGGAAATTGAGTACTAATCAAAGTGAGTCCACTCTGAATGAGAAGCCAGGTTAGAGAAGAGTCCTGTTGCCCACAAGCATTCTGTTTACTTAGTTTATATATATTTCCTTTCCCTGGCACTGCTGCCTTTGGCTGCTTTGTGGCTAAATGAGACATACCTGACTTTCCAAAGCTTCCTTCACCATTAGCCCTTGCTGCTGTACAGTGGAAGGGGACCTTCTGATTGGGAAGACAGTTTTCTTATGTCAGTGTGAGCTTGCCACAAGAGTATGTAGTTCAGACATTAGTACACAGCACTGTTGAGTTTCTTTTTAGTGTTTTCATTTCCCCACATATGGTACAGA
Source organism: Cephalopachus bancanus (assembly GCA_027257055.1). Lineage (NCBI taxonomy): Eukaryota > Metazoa > Chordata > Mammalia > Primates > Tarsiidae > Cephalopachus > Cephalopachus bancanus. Next base: position 11,706,837 of record JAPVLO010000093.1, read on the forward strand.
GGTGGAAGGCTTCAATTGCAAAGTCTCCCTCTCTCTCGTTAGTTTTGCCACCCTAACCCATGCCTTCCAAGTAAGAGGTGAGATGATGACACAATTTACCAGGACTTTACTTACTTATTTTTTACAGCAATCTACAACTGGTTTCATTTATCTTTTTATTTATTTATTGTATTAGTTAAATATCTTTTTTTTAAACATATTTTTATTTTAAAATTGCGGAGTACAGTTAAGGATTAGATTTACAAATATGCATTGTGCAGGTACCCTTGTTGAAGAGATGTGCCCCCCATCCACAAACAGATATTGACTACCGTTAATCCCACCTCCCTTCCCCTCCCTGCCCCCCCCATAGTTTCCCGCCACTGTCAATCCTTTTCTTATAGTATTACGATAATTGTTCAAGGTCCACTTATGAGTGAGAACATGTGATACTCAAATCTTTGTTTCTGTGAGAGATCACTCAGTATTATAAACTCTAATTCCATCCAGGTTGCTGTGAAATTCATGGTTTTGTTCTTTTTTATGGCTGTGTAATATTCCATTGTGTATATGTACCACATTTTTTAAATCCAGTCCTCTTTTGATGGGCAGCATGATTGTTTCCAGGTTCTTTCTATTGTGAACAATGCTGCGATAAACATACTTGTGCAGGTATCTTTTTGATAGAGTGATTTGAGTTCTTCAGGGTATATTCCCAGTAGGGGAATTGCGGGGTCATATGGAAGGTCAATTTTTAGAGCTTTTAGGAATCGCCTTTCCACAGAGGCTGCACTAGTTTACACTCCCACCAAAAGAAGACATATGAGCAGCCAACAGATACATGAAGAAATGTTCAAGCTCACTAGTCAAGAAGATGCAAATTAAAACTACACTGAGATACCACCTAACTCCAGTCTGAATGGTCATTATCAATAACTCAAAAAATAACAGATGCTGGAAAGGATGTGGTGAAAAGGGAACACTTCTACACTGTTGGTGGGAGTACAACTAGTTTTAGAAAGGACACTGTGATAAGGCTCTTACTGACGTCTTTTAATGTGGATTAATCTGCATTTTTCTCTAGAAATTTTTCAAATTGTTTGTCTCTCAGCTAGCACTGTTCGCTGGTATTTGTGTTAATGCAGGATATTTTCTAATTTCTGTTTTTCTTTAATTATTTAAATCATTTACTGGAAACAGAGCTTAGGTATCCACTAGTATGTTTTCACTAGTCTACAAGTCTTCCAACCTAGTTTAGTTTGTTAACATGATGGAAATTAGCTTCTTAAATGAGTTTAATATTGGATACTGCTTTCGAGGAAACTTAAAATAGAAAGTAGGCCTACAAGAAGAGAGAATAAATTATCAGCCAGTCTCTCAAGGACAAAAATAAGCCAAAGCTTAAAAACAAGTTTTGGAGCAAACATTGTTTTTACATTTCAAATTCAAGTTAAACTCTTCAAGTGAAACTTCAGAGCTAAAAACTTTAACTGATAAGGATTCCAAGCATTAATATATGGGAATTTATTAACTTACTGAAAATTTGACATGAATTTTGCTAGAAGAGAGGACAAGTTGCTTTCATACAATTCTCAAAGAGATCTCAGTGCTTTGAAACTAATGCTATAAATGTAAGGGAAAATTAATCCAATAATTTGTCATCTTATGAGTTTCTAGTTTAAATAACAGAAATAATTTCACAAGAAATTGCTTTAGCACAAACATGAAAACCTGAAGCATCAAAACTTTCCTTTTACAACAAAAAGGAGAATAAAGTAAAGGATTAAAAACTGTAGAGAATTAGATTTGCTGCAATTTGAAGTATGTCCAGAAAACCAACAGATTTTAAACAAGATTCTGTATTTCATAGTTCCTCTGATATATATGTTAAAGGAGACAGGAGGAGGGATTTTTAAAAGTGGAGAGAGTGCATTCTGTTTGTTTTGGCCATGGCTTTCATTTCAGTGTCTATATTAAGGAATTATAAAAAGAAACTGAAATAATTGGTCATGATCACAACTCTGTATTTCTATGGCTTCATAGGTGGAAAGAGTGTAGCTATTTCCATCTTAACACAACCTATACTGCTGTGGAAATAAATAGTCTCATTATGCAGTTAGTCATTAGCAGAATGAATAAAATTCACAAGACTAGGAAGGAAATTTAACTCTCTCACTCTTCTGACTTGTACGATTATTTCTCTCTCTCTCTCTCTCTCTCTCTGTCTCTCTCTCTCTCTCTCTCTCTCTCTCTCTCTCTCTCTCTCTTTCTTTCTGGGAACTGGTAGAAGATGTCTATTTGCAAACAACCCCAATGGTTAGCATTGAACAGGACTCTCCAGTGTATTCCTCTGAGACACATTTGAGTTCCCTGAAGAATCAGTTTTCCAACTCTGGATTTTTCTCATTTGCTTTTATCATCAAATTATTTTTCTTGTCTTTAAGTGAAGTATAAGGGATACAGAGAGACTCGATTGATTTTTATGTGCAAGAAGTTTAAAAATCTAATTAGGCATCTTAATTTTTACCACTTGACTCTTTTATATTTCTGGAATCTTTTCTAATGACAGGAATAGTTGCCAAGCATGCCCAGATTTACTTGCTATTTTGTTGCATGAAGAAGAGTAAAATAAAAGTTAGTAAAGACACAATGGTAATTAGTGTTTCCAGTTAATATCAAAGTTTGGGATTAATTTAGCATGATTTCTGTTCTTTGGTATCTTCCTGCTTTTTTACATGGTATCCTGCCATAACAAAGAGGAAACAGCAGGAAACTTGGTAATAATTAAAATAATCTTCTTCTACCAAAGATCTGAAGTGTCAGCAAGCACAATCTCAAATTCAAAAAGTAGTAAGTGTTTTAGAATGAAACAGGAATAAAGGGATAAAACTGTTAAATTTTAACATCTGCTGGAAAATAAAGTGCATGCCAGTCTAATTACATTTGTTACTTAATAAGATATAATTTGCATGGCAGAAATACAAATAGATTCCTCAAAATGGTGTATATGTTTGAGTGAGGGGCACTTCCAGCAAAACTGAATACACTGGGATAAATGTCTGCATGAGTATTTTTTATCCATTCACCTTTTACATATATTCTAGCTATGAGTTATTCAACCAGGCTCATTAAGTTTGAGCCTTATTACCAATGTTAAGTTTGCATCTGATTAATAGTATTTTTTTTTTTTTTTTCACTTCAGGTCAAAGCATTTATTTATTTATTTATTTTTTATAATAGTATTTGAAGGTGAATTTGTTCTAGGATGAGATGTGTATAATAACAGGTTTATGTATCAGACTGAGTCTTCAGCTAGATAGGAAATCTGAAATTTCTATTGTTATCTGACTGAGACACCCTGCTTGAGGCTGGATACAGAGGCCATTGACTGGGTTTTTAAGTTAAGTAGTCAACTGGATTGACTACTAGAGCTAGAGGTCTAAATATTATGTGTCCATTGATGCAGATCTATGGCTGACATGATGTGATTCCAACTTTCTTTGAACTAAAATAGTACCCATGTCAGGTTGGTTTGTCACAATGGGAACAGGATAGAAATCTGACAGCAGATTTCCCTCCCTCCTTTTTTTTTGTTTTATTTCTTAATTGAATTAAAATATGTAACTTTACTCTTCCATAGTAAGTATATTTTTATAAGAGGGGATGTCTTTAAGAAAACTCAGAAATCTTAAACTTGTAGCTAGCCATGAAAGAAATATTTTAAAAGAAATAGTATAGGAGTGTAAAGGACTAAATCTACTGAAAGGTCATAAGTAGGTATAGAAGAGATGGTATTCAGCTTTGGGCTTCAGTAGAAGCTGAGCAAGTTCAGTCAATGGACTTAAGTTCAGTCAATAGACTGTTGCCGTAATCCCGGAATGAGATGGTGACAGCCTGAGCCATGTTAGTAAGAGTGAGGATATTGATAATTTATGCATTTCAGAGACAATATGAAGACAAAACCAATAGTACTTGGTAATTGATAGATTGTTTGAGAAGAAAGAATTAAACATCCAAGGTTTCTGGATAGATGATAGTATCACTCACTCTGATAGGAAACATAGAAGACAGGTTTTTAGTGAAAAACAGTGAATTCAGTTTTGAATGTGTTGAATTTGCAGTGTCCATGGGACTTAGGTGACTAGAAAACCATTGGAAATTCAAATTGTGAACTCTGCTAAAGGTTAGAAATAGAGATCTTAGATTGATCTGCTACCTGAATTCATGGGAGTATAATAAACCATCCAGCAAATGGTTATCTCAGTGTCTTTCTGGCCATCTCTTGGGTTACCTTGCTGACTTTTCTTTCTCTCTGCCATCTCTAAATTCTAGGGTTTTTCTAGGCCCCAATCTGGGTCAGCTTTTCTAACTATAATCTCTCTTAGAATTATTTCATCCAGTCATCTGGCTTTAAATACAACTGATAGACTGACATAGCTCACAGTTATCTCTAGCTTGGACCCTTCATTGAGTTGATGTGTATACCCAACTTCCTGCCTAATATATCCACATGTTAGCTTGCTCAAAACAGAAGTCTTATTTTTTCCATCAATCATGTTACTTCCAATCGCCTGTCTCAGTTAATGGTGCCATCATCAACCTTGTAGCTCAAAGCAAAGCTCTAGGCATTATTCTAGTTTTATCCCTTTCATGCAATCCCTCACATTCAATATATTACAAAGTTGTTTTGCTTCTGCCTCAAAAATGTATCCTAAATCTGTCCACTTCTCTGCATCTCCACTGCTGTCTCCTAGTCCAAAGCATTACATCCTTTCTCTTGGATTACTGCAGTCTCCAAACTTTCTGCATCTACTTTTTGTCTTTAATTTTTTGTCACCACAACTATGAGAGTGATCTTTTAAAATTCCAAATCAGCTCATGTCACTACTTTACATATAATTATCTGATGGCTTTTCATTGGATTTAAATAATCTTAATACCTTACCCCTACTTCACCTTTACATATCCCTAACCTCGTCTTAAAACCATTCCTGTAGTTTACTGAGAACCGACCAGACTGGTTTCTCTGTTTCTCAGATATGCCACACCGGTTTATGCTTCAACACCTTCTACACTTTTGTTCTGTTTGGAACATGTCTTCCTCCAACACATTCTATCACTGGGTTTTTCATTCAATTCAAGCAGCTCAAGAGAATCTCTCTGACAATCCAGTTGATGTTTTAGTCCCTTTCTATCTTATCACTCAGGTCACTTCCTTCATAGAAGTTATTGATCTGAAATTGCGTTGTGTGTTTGGCTACTGGTTTGTCTACATAAACCTCACTAATGAAGGAACTCAGACTATTGTTCATTCCTATATCCTTAGAGCCTACAACAATACCTTTAATACAACTCCCTATTGAATAAATGAATGAATGTTGAAGAGAAAATTTTCAAACCAGAAAAATCTCTAGGTTACTGGCATTTAAGGAGAAACCAGAGGAAATGGAGCTTGAAGGGACACTAAGAAGAAGCAATGAGAAATAGAGGAAAACTAAGAACAAGGTGCCATTAAAAGGAGAGTCTTCATACAAGTCTAATTAAAAAGTTGAGAAGAAGACAATCTTTCTGTCTGAAATGGACCAGGAAAGACTATATGATGGAGGTAAATTTTTCACTGAACCTTGAAAGATAGGTAGGGAAATTCTGTATGAAAGAGTAAATGGAGGCACAGAGTCATAAGATGCATGCCTGTTTGAGTAATAGAGAATCATCCCATTTGTCTTTCACATATCTCGTTTAATACTTAGAGTCATCCTTTTAGTGTTAGTGTTGTCACTAAATTTAGAAAGTTTCCATCAAGATCACACAGTAAGGGGAAGAATAGGATTTAAATGCAGATCCTCCTGACTGCAAAGCCTAATTACTCCAACTAAAGTCACTGGGATTCCCTACAATTACTCCATATTCACCCTGCAAGTTAACAGTATGTCACTGTTGGAATGAGGTGTGAACAAGCAGGGCAGCAGTAGACACAGATACTCTTGACTTTGATTATCCCCATGATAGCCTCAAGGGAACTTGAGGTTGAGGATAAAATAACTAACCCCATGTCAGCACTTTATCTGTTCTGAAACATGAGAAATTTCAAAATGTTCAAGCCTTGCAGTTTTCATCCAGCTAGTTGGTTGAGAAGTTCAGTGTACCCATATTGTAATAAAGAACACCTCTTCTTTATCTTCTTGTTGTTCTGCTCTGCTGGATGACCTATAAAGATTATTCAATATCTCTTTCAGATTGAGGTATAGCAGATTTTCAAAAGACTACATTTAATCACAAAAACCCAACTAATAAAACAATAAGCTTGTGTTAGTTTCAACTGTTGAATTATTTATGTATTCAGTAACAATTATATATAATGATTGGCAATTTAGGGTGTTATAGTAGATTCTTTACCTGTACTCACCTGTTTTTGTGTGTATACACACACACACACACACACACACATTTTAAATGGGAAGAAAATTACTCATTTGTGCACTTTAAATAAATGTAGGAGTCCCAAAATTTTAGAAACTCAAATTGTGTATGACTGGTCTGTATTTTCTAGGACTGTTATTTCCAGCTTAAATGACACTAAAAATTAAATTAATGGTATTAGTCTCCTAATTTTCTACTTTTTCATTATTAAGACAAAGTATTAATTTTCCATATTTTTCTACCTGCTCTCCAAAGGACTACATGGGTATTTTGCTTCACAAATGCATCTGCTCATCTATTTTTTTTTAACTGTGTAGGCTAGGTTTGTAAGCATGAGTTTATATCTGAACTCCTCAGTCTTTGTTCTGACATAGAAATATACATCTTGTCTATAATGACTATTTTTTTTAGAACTGCAGCTCAATATTTATAAGCATACTGATAAAACCTGCTGAAGTTTGAAAAGTCAGCACAGTTATTTGGTTATCATAGGTCATAAAGATAGATTTTGGGAAAATTCTCAATATTTGCAAAAAGGTAAAATCTAGAAGAAGTATACTAAAGTTTAGTCTATTTTAATTGGGTTGGAAACTTACATGATTGTGCATCAAAGCTTGCAGTGACAATTATGAGTAGCTTTGCACAAAATGACACACTCATTTATACCGCATCTGTATCCTTCTCATTCTAAGATTTTACATATACCTATGTTTAACCAAACAGGGTTGTTGATATTATAAGATGTTTTCCTGTGTTTTAAATTCTTCCGTAAATTTTCTCAAGCATTTCCCTTTACCTAAGAAAAGCCTACTGAAGAAAAGCCTACTACCAAACTCTCTCCATTTTGGTGACTCACCTTTGGAGTCCTCATAGTTCTATCTGTAAATTAGGTAAAAACTCTCTGAGAACACTATGACCAACCATTATTATGCTTCTTGTCATATTTAGTACTATTCCCAGTTCACAGGCTCCATAAACAATGAATTGAACCATAGTATAGAAAATTAATGTCAAAAAGTTTACTGAAAAGTTTGTATGTTCAGTGATAAGAAATATGATGTTTGCTTTTAACAGAAAATGCCATGTGAGATCTTTTTATAAAATCTACTTTTCCCCACTGGAGTAGTATTTAAATTTAAAAGAATGGGTTATTTGACTGTTTCTCTGTAATAATATCTTACAATCACTTGCCAGACCATGAAATGCATGTTCTAGAAAATTAATGAAAGAGCTTTTTAAACTTTGTGACATTTGTCTTGTATTTATTATTGAAAAGCCTGAATTCCTATTCAGCACATTATATTTTTTCAGTTATTTAAGATTTAAATTAGCTAGGAAATACTTTTAAATGTTTATAAGATTGGTAGCTGTGTGGCAGTTTTCAGAGTTAGAAATGCCTCTGAGAAAAGATTTAGAGTTTTGAGAGTATTTCAAATAGAGAAGCAGAAAGGGGTACATTTTCCCGGCACAGCTTCAATAATGCCATTTTCAGCATCTCAAAGCAATAACTGCAGTAAAGATGAGATCCGCCAGTGGGTTGTTTCCCCTTGCCCCCTTAGCTTCAGTAATTTCACCATCTCTTCATGCTGCATCTTGCCACCATGAGAACATTAAAACATGGAAAAGAGTTTGCTTTTATTATGAACTGGAAGGCCAACTCACTTCTGAGATTCTAACTTATAACCCCTTTCAGCAGAGAAGTGCAGGATTTTTATGCAATACCACAAATAAGTGGTCTGAGTAAGATTTTAACTGCAAGTCAATACCTTTGAATAGAGATGTCTGACAATTCAGAGTTGTTTTCTCCACATGACTCAAGCAACTTTAAGAGACTGACCACCATTTCCTTCTACTCTTTGTTCTCCCTTCAAATAAAGTTAATTCGGTTTCAGGGTATTTTATAATCTTTATTACTAGCTGTGGGTTTAGAAGACAGTGTAAAACATTTCCATACTATGAATATTAGAGCTGGTGTACTTGGTGATTGGTTAGCATTTCTAGAGGAGTTAGAAGAGGATAGAGAGGGTAGAAATGATTATTTTTAAAGCCAAATTGACAAAAACAAAATGAAGATTTCATGCATATTTCATTGTACATATCGGGGGGAAAAGGAGTTCAGGAAAAGAATGTTGCTTTGAATTTTAATCGAAGTTACTTCATGGAAATGTTGGTACTTCTGGTTATAAGAGTACTGTAACTTTTGTGAGTTAATCTGAGAAGTTATTTTTCTTCATCCTTATTCAGTGCTTATTCTAATTGGTGGACTTACCTTATGGTGCCATGTTTATAAGATAGCAACTAAAATCAGAGGTCTTAGTCCCACCCAGAGATAGACAAGATAGACAAGATAGAAGGGGAAAAATGGAAAGCTACAACTTTTAGGCAGTTGATAATTGTTTATTGCTTCAGCTTTACAGTGTGTATACTATATTCAAAAATAATTGAAAAATAAAGGTAATAATTGCCATAGATTAGGGCAGAAAATGTATGTAATATTTTTCCATAGATGTTTTTCTCTGGAAAATTCTATTGTTCTATGAAAGATGAAAAATGCCATAAACTTGTATTACTCACTGATTGATTTGAATCTGTTGTCAAACAAAAAAGCTAATTCATCATTTAGAAGATTTAGCTATAGTCATGATAACAGATGCATAGCTATATAAGTTGGACAAACTGATGGCCAAATCCATCTTAAATGTATCATTCGGTGTGACATGAATTTATGGTGTTCCCTAAGTAATACTAAGGTTATATGGAAATTTATTTGCAGTTAGTTAGGTCTTTTTGCATTCAAATGCTATTTTTAATACAGACATACATAGAAATATAGTTATTGTTTTTTTCTGAATACTTACATTTTGTGAGTTTACAATTCTTTTTTCTTGTTCTTTTTTCTTCTTTGTTCTTATCCTTCGCTGCTTGCCCTATAAAAATATATACCAACTTTGCAACATTAAAGGAACAACTACCAGATTAACTCTGTGAGCAGACCTTTCTCTTCACTTCAAAGACATAACTTGGTCTATTCAACCCACAGTGAAAAAACATGTAATGATTCTCTGTGTATCTGGAAAAAGTACAGAGTCACATAGGATAGATTAACATAAATAAAATTTCTGCTGGTAATCTGAACTTTCCTGTTTGTCATTTATTTTTAAAACTATATATTGTATTGCATTCAACACTAATGCTGAATCTTCTGTTCTGTGTAATCCATGGCATATTTGGAAGAGCTTGAGTAATTAGATCAGCAATATAATTGGAAAAAGACAAGGAAAATAGTTCAGTTTTTACAAGTTTAATTTGAAGCTAAAGTAAGACTTGCATATGTACATGTTCTTGGCTCTTGAAGATGGACTCAGAACTTTTTACTTCTAAGTTCTAAGTGGTGATGTGAATTTATACTCTCCCGGTCCACAGGTTTTTATCCATGCCTCAAGATCCATACACATTAATACTGAATAAAATATCATATACTACATCTGAATTAAAATTTTCCAATGTGTGCTATTACATGGAAATACTGGCTTTGTTTGCAGGATGATCTATAAACAATGATTCTGTACCTAGCTATGTCTAGGAAATACCACATAGCACAGCACCTTTTTAGTGACCCCATCATCATATTAAAAAGGCTTTGAGATCAGGCACAAAGAAACTTTTAAATTTATTTTTAAATAAGTTTCCTTACTTATTTGAGCACAAAACTTTATTTTCCCTCAGCTTGTCTCTCTCTTTATAAAATTACACATTAATATCCCATATAACCAGTGTTCCATAGGTAGATATCACCTGTGCTGTAACTCTGTTCCAATAGTGTTGGTGTGCATGTATGTTTGTGCACCTATGTGTTACAACACATCTCTAATTTATAAGCACAGTACTTAAAGAGTCATGATCGAGATATCAAAAAGACAGACATCACTTTGGGGTGTATACCACTTCCCAGGTTCTGCTCCTTAATGTTAAAAAATCCAGAAACCTAATTCTATCTTTCCCTCAGAGTTAGTGGATTGAGGAAAATTGGATTATTTTAATGAAACTCACTTGAGATTGTTGTTTAGACAAAATTATGCCTTTATCAATTAATAATAAGGAATTTCCATTTCTAATTATCAAAATATTATGTATGTACACTGCATAAATACTTGCATTAAGGGGACAATGTTTCTTGGAGAGTCTTAAGGAATATTTTATCGTCTGGATTTCAATGAAGAAAACTTCTTAATCATCACTGCCCCATAGGAAAATGTAATTGCCTACTAATTGCACTCATATTGACCAATCCAGCAATGATAAGGAGCACCAAGTCTGCTTCTCTGTCCTGAACTGATCATCCTCACCTATTCACACTTTGGCTCAGAAGTTGGACAGGGCTGTATTTCATATCTACCTTTTCCTTGTAGCAGCTAGGTCAAAACACTTTACTCTCTTAGCTTCTGTTTACTTACATTTAAAATAAGGTATAAATTATACGTTTCAGGCCAAAAGTAATCTTTGCGATGACTTAGTTCAAATAAGCCCCAGTAGTAGGTATTTACCATTACCAGTTTTAGAAAATCATAGTATTTCAGATCTCAAGAGGACCTTAAATGTAACTACGTTTATTTCCCTCATATTACATTGTAGCTTTTTTAAAAAATTAAGATGTTTGGAGGTTGTGCCTTGCTCATGCATGTAGAACCAAAGCTCAGATTTTTGTTCTGACTAGCTGGTTAATATATATTAACTCTACATACACACGCACACACACACACACACACACACACACATATACACATGCACGCACACACATACACATCTTGTCTACCAAATTAAATAATCAGAAAGTTATAAAGATAGAGACCATTTCTTATACTACACCCTGATCCCATAGATTATGTTTCCAGAAGAAACTTTTAGAAGGAAAAATTTTTATAGTCTTTGTTTCTATTTTAATAACATCTAAAACATGCGCTATGATCTTAAAATGTTTATAAGAGCTTTTAATATCAGAGATTAGTGTAATCTTCTTAATGTATGGTAACATTCATGTATGTTTCTGATGAATACATGATTATATGATGCTCTTTTAAAGCATCTGTATAGTTGAAGTTGTTCGTTTTCCTAATATTTTACCCACTAGAGAATTTATTTTACTTTTTTTCTGGATGAACTAAGATAATTTTATTTATATTATGAAGCAGTGTTAGCAGTTTTCATTAGGACTGGCATATATTGAAGTATTTTAATTGATAGCCCATCAATAGGCAATTGATTTAAATGGCATCTCCATTATTAACCTTTAAGTAAAATATTAATCTTACCTTCAAGAATAACTTTGTAACACCCTAAAAGTTAGCCAAAACATGATAATTGCTAATTGTTCCATAATAGGAAGAAGAAAAAGAATTAGGTTGTCGTGGTAACTGTAGTCAGTTAACCCTAGATTAGTGCAAAGATGGAGCTGTTCTGGCTGGGTGCAGTGGCTCATGTCTGTAATTCCAGCACTTTGGGGGAATCCAAAGTGGGAGGAGTACTTGAGCCCAGGAGTTTGAGACTAGCCTGGGTAGCATAGTGAGATCCCTGTCTTTACAAAAAAATAAAATTAAAAAATTAGCCAGGTGTGTGGCATGTACCTATAGTCCCATCTACTTTGGGAGGCTGAGGTATAAGGATCACCTGAGCCCAAGAGGTCAAGACTTCAATGAGCTGTGATTATGCCACTACACTCCAGCCTCAGTGACAGAGTGAGATCCTGACTCAAAAAACAAAAAGATGGCTGTGTAATATTACATCATGTATATGTATCACATTTTTTTTATTCAGTCCGCTTTTGATGGGCAGTATGGTTGGTTTCATGTTTTTGCTATTGTGAATAATGCTGTAATAAATATGCATGTGACCAGGCAAAATGAGTACCAATGGGAGGGCCAAACTTTACCTTCACAGTGACCACTTATGTACCTAACCCTGAATTGTACCTCACATCTTTAAAATAAAAATAAATAAATAAAAAGAAAAAAGAGATAGAGCTGTTCAAGTTTGCACAGAACATCTCAGCAGCACGGATGGCATGTCTTTTGGGACAATAGTAGGGAACAAAGCATCTTGGGTAAAATACAGTGCCTAATTGCCAAAATACCTGTGTTGCAAGGATCTCTGGTATTGAGTTTTACAATAAAATATTGGGTATGTTACTAGTTTGATTCACATTAAATTTTAGACCCCCCTGGGGATGTGGCAATTTAGTTGACTCTAATATCAATAACTCTACATTTTGATAGTTTTTCCATTCTTGATTTTAGGGCTGAAGACATGGGAGAGTATATCCAATAATAGCAAATTACACACTTATACTTAAGATCATCTTGGTGAATTAGATGTTTATTATGTCATTTGGCTCCAAGTTTTTGTTCACATTTCACTGTCACAATGAGACTTACTCCAACTATGAAGGGGGACCCCAAAAGACCTGGAGTTTATTTATTTAAAAAATGTGTTTTATTCTTACGTGTTTAAACTTCAGACACCTTCAAAATAGTGTCTGTTTAGTACATCTACCAAGACGCTTTTTCCACTGCTCAAGACAATTTTTGAACTTGTCAATTTTATTTTTATTTTAAAGATATGGGATACAGTTCAGGGTTAGGTATACAAATCGTCATTGCACAGGTAAAGTTTGAGCCTCACTTTGATGCCTTTTAGTACACCCGCTGTTTTGGTTTGTTTAGTCTCTTTCACATCAGCAGAAGATTTCCCTTAGAGGACTTTTTTTATCTGGGAAACAAAAAAAAAGTCGTTCAGGCAAGATCAGGTGAATAGGGAGTGTGAGGCACCATGCCATGTTGTTTTTAGTCAAAAACTGCCGAACACTCAGAATGGTGTGGGCAAGTTGTTCGTGTAAATCACCCATCATGAAATGAGCAAGCACATTGAAAGAATCTCCAGAAAAACTCACTGAAGCTGAACGCAGTCTCTCACAACAATGCTAGCTGGTACACTGATGCCAATGAGCTCCTAGAACACTTACCTAATGGGGAAAAGCATTATGATAAGGGACCCACCCCTCCAAAAGATAATTCTAGGTTTTGGGGCGGTCCTCTTTCATATATAGTATCTAGCACTGCAATCCCACCCCCAATGCTCTTTGTTTTTCATAAACTGCCCTGCTTTTTTAAATTTTTCCCTTAGCACTCAACATCTTATCAAGCCATATAATTTACTGCCTTATGTTTCTCTTCTTGTTAGAATATCAGGTCCAAGAGGACAGGAATGTTTATCTTTTTTGTTCAGTGGTGTATTGCTGGTGGCTACAATAGGGCCTAGTACACAGAATATGTTCAATAAATATTTATTGAATGAAAGAATGAACACCTTGATGGAATATTTTTATGATAACTCTGCTAATGTCATTACATAAAAACATTGAATGATTATGAACCCTGCTAGAAATTACATAAAGTTCTTATATATTACTAGAAGTCATTTTGTAGAATTTATATAACTTCTATTTTTTAAAAAAATCATACCTCGAGGTCTAAAAATGAAAGTATGTTTTTTTTCTATAGTTGCTCCCCAAATATACGCTAATAGTTTTCCTCCACCATTCTCCCTATGTCTTCTTGAGCGGATTCCATAATTTTGGAACCATCATTTGGTTGTTAAAACAATTTTATTTCAGTCTTTGAAATTCCATTCTATTCATTTTAAAACTCTCAACTCAAGCCAGAATCAGTGCTCTTCTCTGTCAGCACAGGCTTCAACTCTGGCTCTAACACTTGTAGTTGAGAGTAGGAGTCTCACTCTGAGTGCCTCTTCTCCCTCTCCCTCTCCCTCTCTCTGTCAAGTACCAGCCTCTAGGAGATCAGGCAGGGCTGAGGAAGGATGAAAAGGAGCTCAGGGCTCCTTATGTACCTGAATGAGCCTGCAGAATCTTGGATGTTGCTATTTTTGCACCTGACCAAAATGTTAACTACTCGTTGAAGGCCAGTATTTTCAACTGGCTATTGAACCCTCTCAGGGGCAGGCATCCAAATACTGACGCTCTTTGACACACAGGGGAGTTCTTCAAGGAGGCCTATAGAAGCTCTCACTGTCCAGCTCCCTCATACATGAGACCTGTCTCCCTCTCACTATACCTACTTTTATATCTCTTCTATCACCATACCCACTTGAGCTTTGCCTACCGAGTCCACCTCAGAGTTTCTTTCTGCTGGGGTTTTCTTGCCCCGCAGAAAGATGCTCCAATAGGACATCAGCCTAATCAAGCCTAAACAACTTATATGGTTTTTAGTTTTTATAGTGCTTTTTTTTTTAAGTGGAAGTTTCAAGCATTGGATAAAGTGTATCCTAGATAGTCTTCCAGTAAGGACAACTGTCTCACAATTAATCGTGGAAGTGGACAGAAATTTTTAAAATGTGAATTTTTCAATAATTTATGAGAAATAAATAATGTTTGTGACAAATTATATTTCTAATTGTGTTTGATAGTTTTTTCTCTCAGCATGTAGTTTGGTGAGCCTTGGAGAGAGGTGAGGAATAAGCCCAAATTCAAGAAACAATTCCAGGATTAACTGATAACTAGTAAAATATCATGCCCATCTTACCAGTGGGAAACTGGTTGGTTGACCTGGGTTGCAAGCTGTAAACAGATTTATTTCTAAACTGCCAGGTGTCTCCACATCTTAAATGCAGTCTCTGCCTCTGAGTTTGTTCTACCTCTAACCTTCAGTGGCTTTCCTGGTGAATTTTCTCCCTAAATAATCTATAAATTATTAAATTTTGTTTATATTGTTATTTTAAGATAAGAAACAAATTTTAAAACTGCAAACATGGACATCAAACAATCCTGACTGGGGATTATGAAAAATCTGGTCAAGCCGCCCATCTAAGCACATGGGGGGTGTGTGTGTGTGTGTGTGTGTGTGTGTGTGTGTGTGTGTGTGTGTGTGTATTCTCTAATTAACATGCTTTAAAAAAATGCAGGAACTTTCTCTGAGGACTTTGACGTACTTGTGTGTTCAATGATCCTTTTTCAAGAGATATGAAGTATATCTTCAGATTTCCTAATACTAGGATTGAGAAATATTAAATCAGCTTTCCAATAAAAATATTAACTCACCTCACATTCTTCATATTTAATCCATATATGAAACATTATTTCCAGGCTTAACATACAGCTTGGATACATTAATTTTGCTGTTGATAATACATGTTTTAGATTGATTTACTCTTTTTTTCTTTAAAATTTTTACCTCGATATAATTTAATAAATTAATGTTAATAGTAAATTAATGAAGAGTAGTTTTTAATTTCATAAGAAATGTCCTATTTAAAAAAAACACTTCGCTTACCACAAAAGTCAGACTTGGCAAACATACTACTATTTCATAGTAATTAAGAAAGTCAAACTAAATGGAAAGAATTTGATAGACAGGTAAGAATTTAAACTAATATTTTAGTCTGGATTTTAGCACTATCCATAGGGAAATTCAATGGATGATAATAAAGTCTATTCTGCATACATCTCAAAATAAGTGTATAATTGACACAAATTATGTCCTGTTTTGGTAGGAAGAATCTAAAATAGTGTTAGAGAATAGTGCTGTCTACGCAGGAGGTGTAGCTAAATATGTCGTCTTTACTCAATGTTTTCCATGTCAAGAAATAATTCATTTCTAACACCCTGAATTACCAATAAGTAAAAAATCAGCCACAGAAAGTGACAAAAATATACACAGTGATTCCTGTAAGGGTAATGTTGAAACATAGTGACTTTAGTAGATACAGTCCCTATAAGTAAACAGTATTAAGTATTTACCTTCATTAATCTGAATGTTTCAATGGACAGGACTCCTGGGATGGTGATATTTTATATATACTTGTAATATTACAACATGCAATCAAAGGCTTCTTATAAGAAAAAATTCACTATCTTATAATATGGCAGCTATACAAATCTATAAATTGACTTTTTTGTCCCCTCAAAAAAGCTGATATGAAGTTTAACTGATGCGTATTTTTTTCTCTTAGAACAGTAAAAGACAGACCACCTACAAAATCAATAAACCAAAAAATAAAAAAAAAGCAAAAACAAAGAGCCCTCTTCACAATTTTTTAGCATCATCTACAGTTTTATGTGGTGAGATACAGCTACCATTCCTGAGTGATCCAAAAAGAGTCAAATGGTGTTGAGCTAAATTACAAACCTAAATGCATATTGGTGAAATGAGATGCTGACCCATTTGCACACTAATGTGCTATTTTTAAGTCATGCATCATAGCATCTTCAAAGAGGCCTGTCATAATTATGATGGATTAGACTGCAGAGTCAGTCCTAGATGCAGTAACAGTTTCACAGATGCTGCCGGTGCGACTTGAATTTATAATAAATTATTGTCAGAGAGGCAGGAGAAGTCACAAAATCAAATATTAAAGGAAACTGCTATAGTTAAAACCTGTTTTGGTCTTAGGAAACCAAATGTTAGGTACTAGTCAAAAGGCCAGTATTTTCAAATGAGATAAACATACTTCATGAATGTATACCTCTGATTTAGAAGATAAAGCATAACATAATTTCTTAATTGACATATCAGTTAATCTGTGTGTCTCATACCTTATGAAAAATTATTCTGCGGCATTAGCTTAAATCATGGAGCAGCCATATGATAATTGTCACACATTTCTATTTATGCTAAATTACCTGGTTATAATTTGACCTTTAAAATTTCCCCACAAAAATAGGTATTTATAGTAAATAGAACTACTTATTTTGGTTCTTTAGAAGGCCATGTTTTATAAGAAATATTAAACTATGGGGAAAAAAGGAAAGACAAATAATATGATTAGTGAGATCTAAATTATGACATTTTTCTTTAATTGTGATTTAATTAATGTCTGTCATTTAGGTAACTAATAATTTCTAAAACTGTCTTTTTAGACTTTTTTAAAAAAATACCAAAGTTACTTTTATAATTTGAGTGTTATATTTTGTTCATTATTAAAGTTTAATTCACCCTTTTTTTAAAAGCAGAATTTATTGAAAGGACAGAAAAGTTCCCAGAGCAGGGGGGGACCCGAGGGGGTTTCCCCACCTTGTTTTAAAAAAAAAAAAAAAAAAAAAAACTATGAAGAAAACCTCATGCTGTACCACATAATCAAAAACCCTGTGTGTGTGTGTGTGTGTGTGTGTGTGTGTGTGTGTGTGTGTGTGTTTGTGTGTGTGTGTGTGTGTAGTTCAAATAATGAGCTAATATGTTACATTTTGATCAGCAAAACTAACTTTATAGTAAAGTAGATAAACATGCCTAGGTTAAAAGTCCAATAATCAGAAAAACTTCCATAAGTCATTTGTTGAATGTTACTAGTTTTTTAATGTTTTTTAAATTGCACTCCATTGAGTTTTTTATGTGGTCTCCTCTGTACTTGAGGACTATTGATGCACATTGCTACTTAGATCACTGGTTCTTCTGCTGATGGGTATCTTTGATGAACGTTCATTGTTAGCCTTTTAAAACTGCCTTTGAGTTAATGGGTCATTTTTTGTTTCTCTTACTAAGGCAAGAGGAAATGAAGTTAAATTTTATGAGACCAATTTGCATGAATGGTATACAGACATTGACAGTGAGAGGTGTTCTTCCCATCTCCTGTACTTGCATGCACTTGAACAGTCCTGTAGCTTCAAAATAGTCACAGTCCAGGGCAGTGCAGGGGGTATGCATCTTTGTGTTAGTTCCACACCATATCGCTTGCACTAAATAAGGATTCAACTAATGCTTGACTAAATAAATAAATGAACTAATATGTCTTGAGCTGCAATTTTCTCAGTAACATTACCAGGGGAGATTTAAAAATCATTCTCAAATATTTAAAGAAAAATCATCAGCAATCCAGCACTGCAAAGATAATCTGGAAAGGTAATAAGGAAGAGATAAGAATAACACTGTGGTAGCTTCAAATTCAATTTCCTAAATCTTTACATTTTCATTTTTATTCTGTCAAAAGTGATATAAAGAAACAAAGCCTTGTCAAAAACAGGCAAAATGCTCTTAATCATGTTAATCATTACAGGCCTGTAGATATGTAATTACATTTTTTAAAATCCTAAACCTAAATTAAAAGGTCAAATGTTGCCAGAGTGTGGATTTGATGATACAACCTAGTCTCTGAATTGCATTTTTCTTAGTATTTTTTGGTAGGAAGAGCTTCAAACAGCTGCCAGAGTGCTTAGGCCTATGCTCTGTGGAGACACTATTTTGATACTTAACCTTGGGCAAATTCCTCAGTTTTCACATATATCAAATAAGAAAATTGAACTAGAGCTTTTCTGGGGCTCTGAAATGTTTTTTACATGGTTAGGATCGTCATTACATACTATCACTCATATTTGAATGCCATTTTAGAGTTCTTAGCCTTACAAAAGGTTATAATGCTATTTAGTAATTCTATAAGTAAAAGCCCTTTGTTCATTACAATTCTAGAAATTGGAAACCAAAATAATATAGCATGTATTTGATCTCAGGAAACTATTTTCAAAAAAGAAAACAGAAAGAGAAATACACTTTGTTAATATTTCGGTAGCTCTAATAGTGGTATGCTTAGAACCAGTTCATAACAGTTCTCAAGAGCACACTGAAATTTTCAAGAATTTCATGAGCCTTAGGTTGATAGCTTGATATCAGCCATGACCCATAAGAACATCGCTAAAGAATACATTAAAAACTGTAAAATCATTTTAAAGTTTTAACAAAATGCGATGATGTGAAGTATCTATACTATGACAACATCTCTGAGTAAGCTTAACCAATCAGCAATTCCAGGTTTTCTCAAAGGTTCTTCTGCCTCTGCTCTTGTCCATAAACTTCATAACAGCTTTAAGTAAAAAATAGTACCTTAATTTTGATTAGCCAGTTTGCTCTTAAGTGAGTTATTGTCCGTGTTGTACAATTATTCTTTAGTCTAAAATGAAAATTCTGTCTCCATCTAAAGAATGATTTTTATGGATACAACTTAATTTGGCAGAGATGATTTCACATTCAGTGAGTTACCATGTACAAAACTCCAAAACCTTAAAAAGTGTTTTAATATTTAATTGCAAAAGGGAATGGCATCCTGATTGGTATTGTACACTATATTAATTATATGTTTTCTGGCATAGGAAAAAAAAAGGATATTTAATCTCAATCCAAAAGACAAATCATGAGAATTCAAAACGTTTCTGATATCAGTCATCTATAAGAGCATATATAAATGAATAAAAACTCTATATTTGTTCTATAGCCTTTGAGAGGCAAACAGAATATTGCACAAAAATATCTTTATAGAAAAAATTTATATTCATCTGAAAAACAGTTAGTTTGACTTTGAAAAAAGTTATCTTTTTGCAATATTTTAAATCTGTAAAAAAAAACTAATTTAAATCTGTTTTCACTGACAGGTAAATACCTACAAAAATTACCTTTGAAGATATTTTTGTCTTATACAAACATTGACCTTATGTAAAATTGAAAAAACTTTGTATAAATAGCACTGTAAAAATGACAACATGAAAGCCTCTTCACAATTTTTACTTTCTTTTTTAAAAATTTTATTTATTTATTTTTAAATTATGGGGTACAATTCAGGATGATGTATACAGATATTCATTGTGCAGGTACCCTTGTTGATGAGGTGTACCCCCTCTCCTCACTATTTTTACAATGAGAAAAAAATGAACAGGTCTCATTTCTTTTTTTGTTGTTGTTAAACAAAATAATGCTTATCAATGTCAGTATAAAAGCACTAGGTGACTGAAAGAGTGCTGTGCAAATGGATTACTGGATCATAATACTCCAGAGGATATATTAAAAAGTGTGGTTTAAGACATATTGTAGCCAAAGAAAATATTATATTTTTTCTCCCACTAAAATGACAATTTGGGGTTTAAATTTTCTGATTCAGATCTATAGCTCAATAGAAAATTGTTTTTAAATAAAAAATTATCCTTATCCTAAAACAGAAAGATAATATATAACTTTCTTACCCTTCCTGGAAAAAGTTCATCATTAAACTTTTTCACATCCAGTGATTGTACTCAAGAAAGAAATTGCTTTCACAGAGAGAATAGTTCTGTTGATATGTTTAAATTAGTGTTTAAAAATAGCCATTGTATTTAAAACTCCATATTGAAATACATTTCATTTAAGCCACTTTCATTTCTTATTAGGAGCTATTATTATGCTCATAAAGGATTTGCAAACCCCATCTATTGTAATTTTGCCCTTGACACTTTAAAGAATGTCCAAATTTATGTGAAATGACTCATAATACAGACTAATACATTAAATGCTTAAAATGAAATATTTTTATACCTAGAAAATTAAGTAGAACATGTATACAGGGCCTACAAGTTTTATGATACTTATAAACTTACACATCTGTATACATGTAACTTATAAACATACACATCTATATACATGTAAATATCTTTTGATTGGTCTGTATGTGAAGTGTGGTGGTATAGATGCAAGTAGAAAGCTTTTTTTTTTTTTGGTAGTATTTGGAAAGCTAATTGACCTAGTCTTATAGAATTTATCTAGGCTTATTTTTGTGCTGCTTAATTTTTGAAAAATCATAGTTTCCTGAGTTTGGAGAAACCTCTTCTGCAAAGACTACAAATCAATTTTCATGAGCCTAGAATCTACAGTTTCTATATTAGGGGTTATTGATAAGTAAGAGTATTGGTCTCACCCAGGGCTGTTTAATAGCAATATAAGGTAAGCAATATATGGAGTTTTTCATTTTTTGTATTCACATTAAAGCAAGTAAAAAAAATGAAACTAATGATATAACCCAATATATTCAAAACAGCATCATTCACCATGTAATAAATATTTTTAAAAATTTATATATTTTGCATTTTTTTCACTAATCCTTTGAGCACAAGTGTTTTATTTACACACACAGCACATCTCAGTTTAAAATAGGCACATTTAAAGGGCTCAGTAGCCATATGTGACTAGTTACTACTGTACTGGATGAAGCATATCTAGCTTGTCTCTTAACACTTGAAAGGAAATAGTTCTAGCAGAAATAAAGACATCACTCTGTTGTTTTTATTTGTCCAATAGGAATAATAACTTTTTAGTATAAATGCTATTTATTAAGTAATACACATGCCTAAAGGTATTTTTTTTTAAGTAATTTAAAGCAGTCTTCTTTCCAATTTTATTGTCCACTACACATTTCTTTTTCTAGGCAAGAGATTATTTTTATTTATTTTTTGTAAATACACAGGTGTTACATTATTATACATACTAATATGCAGTGTGCTTTAGTTCATTTAGTTGCTTGGAGATACTTCCATCTGACAATGAAGGAGATGCCCCATTCATTTTAGTAGCTGCATGGTATTACATTATGAGACTGTTCCTTAAATTATTTAACACAACCTTCCATGATACTTAGGTTGTTTCTAACCTTTTGCTATTGCAAAAGATTGTGTAAATATCACTTAACATACAGATGAGCATGTTTTAGATAAATGTTTAAAAGTGAAAGTTCAAGGAAATTTTTCCTAGAATTGTGCAGATATTGCTAAGTTTTCTTTTGTGGTACTTGTTCCTGCATGCTTCCCAACATGTAGTATTAAATTTTTTTTATCTGCAAATTTGAAAAGAGAAAAACTGTATGAGTGACAATGGACATCTTTTTTTAAGTATTTAAGAGTCATGTACATTATTTTCTGTGAACTGTCCATGTTCTTTGTCCATTTTTCTATCAGGTGGTTGTTCTTTGTCAATTTGTAGGAGTCCTATGCATTAAGAAAAGTTTTATGTGACTTTTCACTTTGCGTACATGTTAATTTTGGCATGCATAAATTTTAGCAAACTTTTCCATCTTTTTTTTTATGGCTTCTAGATTTTGTGTCACAAACAAAGTACTTCCCCAATTATAAGATCATTTTTTAAAAAGTTTTCTCGGACTGTGTTCAACGTTTTTTAAGGTTTTGTTTCCCATATTCAAATAGTAAGTTCATCTAGAGTTTATTTTGGTACAATGTATAAGGGATGGACCAACTTTTATCATTTTTTTCAGAAGACTACCCAGATGTTCCAGTAGTATAGATTTATTTGAAATGCCATCAATATCTCATACCATATTTCTGTGTGCTTGAATCTGTTTTTGACATTCAATTTTACTCCATTGATCTTATTCATAATGTTATCTATTTATGTACAAGCACAAGTTGTTTTAAGTATAGTATCTTTTGTTGCTTTTTAATATTTTCTAATTTGGCTAACACTCCACTCAAGTCCCGTTACAATTCTTTTTTAGAATATTCCTGGCTGCCCAATTTGTTTCTTTTGCCACAAGAACTTTAGAGTCAGCTTCTTTCATTCCATAAAATAGTCTGCTAGTATTTTTAATGAGTACATTAAATGAATAGATTAAATGACAACTATCCAAGAAAATGTTATGGTTTTCTTTTTTTTAACTTGTTTTGTTTTGTACTGGGAAACTATAGTGGGGGGAGGGAGATGGGATTAACAGTAGCAAATATCTGTTTGGGTACGGGGAAACATCCCATATCAACAGGGTGCCTGAATGAAACGCAATTGTATACCTAACCCTTAACTGTACCCCACAACTTCACAATTAAAAAAAAAAAAGAAAAAAAAAATTTGTGTATTACTATGGTTTTAAATTTTTATTAAAATAGGTCTTCAACATTTCCTTTAAAATTTATTTCTAGTGTTTTAATTTTTTATTATAACTACATTATTTCAGTAAACTACCTGACTGGTGGTTGTTCTTATATATCAAGGTTATGACTTTTTATTCAGTTGTTTTACTGAATTCTCATCAACTGTGATAGTTTTTCAGTAGATTTTCTTACTTGACCAGCATACAATCTTATTATCTGCAGATAAAGGTAACTTCAGTGTTGCTTGCCAATATTTATATCTTATTTATTCCTCTGTTTCATTTGTCTTATTTAGTAAGCAATATCTGTGTTTAAAAGAGCTATTTTTTTAGCCCAAAGGGAAAATAGTTTTAATTTTTTTCTACTTACATTCTTAAAATAAACGTAATGAGAAAAACTGTGGGAAAATAAAGCATGACTGTATCATGCATGGGGAAGCAGAGGCCTTATACAATGGATTATTTAAATTTCTAAGTGCCATTTCTTTCAACTTTCTCTGTTATTTGGACTTTGAAATCTTCATTAGTACTGCTTTCAAAAATGTTTGCATGAATGAATGATTATAAAATGAGCAAATTTGTATCATTCTAGTAAACTTATTGGATGCTCAGTCTAAACAAGGAACAAAAAAATGAACATAGTAAAGGCTCTGTTCTTAAGATGTTTATAGTCCAATGAGAGAAAGTAAACAAAATACAGTTGAGAGTGATATATTCAGTAATAGACTATATAAAATATATAGGGCCGGGCTCAGTGGCTCAGCCTCTAATCCCAGTGCTTTGGGAGGCTGAGGTGAGTGGGTTGCCTAAGCCCGCAGATTCGAGACCCGCCTGGGCAACTTGGCGAGACCTCATCTCTACAATAAATCAAAAATTAATTGGGCGTGGTAGCATTTGCCTGTAGTTCCAGCTACTTGGAAGGCTGAGGCGGAAGGATCACCGGAGCCCAGCAGGTCGATGCTGCGGTGGCCAGGAGTGGCCACTGCACTCCAGTCTGGGTGGTGACAGAGTGAGACTCCAACTCAAAAAAAAAAAAAAAGATGTAGAAGACACATAGAAATGGGAGCGATTAATTTTTTTAGGATGTAAAAGAACAAATCCAAGGTGAGAGATATTGAAGACAAGTTTAGAGTTCTGTATAGTCACTGAGCAAAGAAGAAGATTCAAAAGGCATTCTAGGCTCACAGAAAAACAAAGGCATAAACGTCTCTAACAACTTTTTTATGTTTGGGTATCCATAAGTTGTTGTTATTGTTGGAGTAAAAACTATGAGAGGGGCCTGAGCCTGCGGGTTCGAGACCCGCCTGGGCAACTTGGTGAGACCTCATCTCTACAATAAATCAAAAAATCAACCGGGCATGGTAGCGCGTGCCTGTAATTCCGGCTACTCGGAAGGCTGAGGCAGAAGCATCGCTGGAGCCCAGCAGGTCGAGGCTGCGGTGGCCGGGAGCGGCCACTGCACTCCAGTCTGAGTGACAGAGTGAGACTCCAACTCAAAAAAAACAAAAAAACAAAAAAACAAAAACTATAAGCGGGAGTAGTTGGAAAGAAAGATAGAAACCTACACATGAAAAGCCAATTAAATTAGTCTCAAATTCTCCATAGATGTGGCAGCTGGTCTCTGTAGAGAAAAACATAGAACTACTTAGAAAAGGCATTTTATTAACTACAATTTTCACCCTTTTCCCATCCCATGGGATATTGATAACACTGAAGGAAGTATGCTGTATCTCTCAAATGTGATTGGATGAGAGAGTTTGAAAATCACTGTTGCAGGCAAAGTGGAGCCACTAAAGTGTGTGGAGGAGAGTATAGCATCAGATATTTATTTTAGAACATTCTCATTGATAACAAATTGAAGGGAAGATTAAAAGTCTGGGGGGAAAGGGCAGTCTGGGCTAGAGAAGAACCCATTTTAAAAAGCTACTGCAGCAGATCATGAGGCAAGATGGTGAAGATCTGAGCTACAAAGTGGCAGTCAGGATGATTCAAGGAATATATAGGAAGTAGAGTTGATAGAATTTAGCAAGTGCTTAGATAAATGAAGTGCTAGGGAAAGTAGAAAGGTTATCTTGTTCTATTCTTAGCATTTTAATAAAAAATAATTATATGGGAAGGAAGTTGATACTAATAACTAGAAATATATGAATTTTCCACATTAGTTGATGATTTTGATCATCCTTGTTCTCCATAACCATAAATATTTGAAAGTTGCTGGGAAAATGAGATTAAACACCTCCTGAAGGTAGCCATTGATTGTCACTATGAAATGTGAAAATCAGTATCACAGTTTGCTATGTCTTGGTATTCCAGTATTATTGATGCAGCAATTACTTCCTAAGATGTATTATTAGTGTTAGATATACATTAATGCACTTTAATTTTTGTTTCTATGCTCTTTAGAATTCATCCAGAGGGCAGCCTTGTGGATGGCCCCGAAGCAAGCCTGATGGAACAGGATAGAACCAACCATGTTGAGGGTAACAGACTAAGTCCATTCCTGATACCATCACCTCCCATTTGCCAGACAGAGCCTCTGGCTATAAAGCTCCAGAATGGAAGCCCATTAACTGAGAGAGCTCATCCAGAAGTAAATGGAGACACCAAGTGGCAGTCTTTCAAAAGTTACTATGGAATACCCCATATGAAGGGAAGCCAGAATAGTCGTGTGAGTCCTGACTTTTTACAAGAAGGTAGAGGGTATTCCAAAGGTTTGCAAGATGGAGGAATAAAACGCACAGTTAGTGAACCTTCTCTCTCTGGGCTCCATCAATACAAGAAATTGAAACAAGACCAAAAGGCTAATGGAGAAAGATGTAACTTCGGGGAAAGCCAAGAAAGAAATGCGGGTGAAAGCAGCAGTCAACCAAACGCCTCCGATTTGAGTGATGAGAAAGAATCTGTGAGCTCTGCAGCTCAAGAAAATACAGTTAAAGATTTCACAAGTTGTTCAACACATAACTGCAGTACATCTGAAAACACAGAGCTTCAGATTCTAAATGAGCAGAAGGGGAAAAATGCTAACTACCATGACAAGAACATTGTATTACTTCTTAAAAAAAACGCAGTGCTAATGCCTAATGGTGCTACAGTTTCTGCCTCTTCCATGGAAAACACACATGGTGAACTCCTGGAAAAAACACTGTCTCAATATTATCCAGATTGTGTTTCCATTGCGGTGCAGAAAACCACATCTCACATAAATGCCATTAACAGTCAGGCTACTAATGAGTTGTCCTGTGAGATCACTCACCCATTGCATACCTCAGGGCAGAACAATTCCTCACAGACCTCAAACTCTGAGCTGCCTCCAGAGCCAGCTGCAGTGGTGACTGAGGCCTGTGATGCTGATGATGCTAATAATGCCAGTAAACCAGCTGCAATGCTGAATGCCTGTCCTTTTCAGAAACCAGAGCAACTACAACAACAAAAATCGGTTTTTGAGATATGCCCATCTCCTGCAGAAAACAGGAACATCCAAGGAACCACAAAGCTAGTATCTGGTGAAGAATTCTATTCAGGTTCCGGCAGCAATTTGCAAGCTCCTGGTGGCAGCTCTGAATGGTATTTAAAGCAAAATGAAATAAATGGTGCTTACTTCAAGCAAAGCTCAGTGTTCACTAAGGATTCCTTTTCTGTCACTACCACATCACCACCATCACAATTGCTTCTTTCTTCCCCGCCTCCTCTTCCACAGGTTCTTCAGCTTCCATCAGAAGGAAAAAGCACTCTGAATGATGGAGTTTTAGAAGAACACCATCACTACCCCAACCAAAGTAACACAGCTCTTTTAAGGGAAGTGAAAAGAGAGGGTCAACCTGAGGTACAATCATCCCAGAGTCCTAACCCATCTACACAGGTATCCAACCCCTCTTTGATGGTTTCAGAGAGACCTCAAAATAATTGTGTTAACAAGAATGATATACGGACTCCAGGGACAATGACTGCTCCACTGTGTTCTGAGAAAACAAAACTAATATCAGAACATCTCAAGCATAACCCACCAATTTTTGATAGCAGTGGAGATCTGCAAGATCACCGCCAGCAGTTGACGAGACACAAAGAGCAAGGGATTCTGAAGAGTCGAAATATGGAACGAACACAAGATCTCATGCCTTCAATACAGCACTATCTAAAACCAGGATGGATTGAATTGAAGGCCCCTCATTTTCATCAAGCAGAATCCCATCCAAAACGTAATGAGGCATCACTGCCATCAGTTCTTCAGTATCAGTCCAACTCCTCCAATCCAATGACCTCCAAACAACACACTGGAAATTCTAGCATGCCTGAGGAACTCCCGAGGCAAGCTTACATCCAGAAAACAATGCAGCTGGAGCAGAAGTCACAAATGTACAAAGTCGTAATGAATCAAGGGCAGTCTCAAGGTACAGTGGACCAACACTTTCAGTTCCAAAAACTTTCACACCAGGTGCACTTCTCCAAGAAAGACCATTCACCTGAAGCTCACATGCATTCAATATGTGCCCCCAGATTTCATTTTCAACAAAGAGCAGATCCCCAGTCTGAGAAACTCATGTCCCCTTTGTTAAAACAGCACTTGAATCCACAGGCTTCAGATACTGAGCCATTTTCAAACTCACATCTTTTGCAACATAAGCCTCATAAGCAGGCAGCACAAACACAACCATCCCAGAAATCACATCTCCCTCAAAACCAGCAACAGCAACAAAAGTTACAAATGAAAAATAAAGAACAAATGCCCCAGACTTTTCCCAATCCCCAAAGTAACAATGATCAGCAGAGAGAAGAATTGTTGTTTGGCAAGATTAAAGTGGAAGAATGCTTTCATGGTGAAAATCAGTATTCAAAATCAAGTGAGTTCCAGACTCATAATACCCAAGTGGGCCTGGAGGAAGTACAGAATATGAATAGCAGAAATTTCCCTTATAATCAGACGTTGAAATCAAGTGCAAGCAAAGTACAGATTTCTTGTTCAAATAATACACACCTAGTTCCAGAGAATAAAGAACAAACTATACACTCTGAACTTTTTTCAGGAAACAAGACTCAAAATTTGCATCACATGCAATATTTTCCAAATAATGTGACCCCAAAGCAAGACGTTCTTCACAAGTGCTTTCAAGAACAAGAGCAGAAACCACAGCAAGCTTCAGTTCTACAGGGATATAAAAGTGGAAACCAAGACATGTCTGGTCACCAAGCTGCACAACTCTCTCAACAAAGGTACTTGATGCATAACCAAGCAAATGCTTTCCCTGTGCCTGACCAAGGAGGAAGTCACATTCAGACCCTTCCCCAGAAGGACATTCAAAAGCATGCTGCTCTAAGGTGGCATCTCTTACAGAAGCAAGAACAGCAGCAAACACAACAATCCCAAACTGAGTCTTGCCATAGTCAGATGCACAGGCCAGTTAAGATTGAACCTGGATCCAAGTCCCATGCCTGTATGCACCCCATGTCATCACAGCCAGAAAACAAAGCATGGAAAAAGATAACTAAGCAAGAGATTCCACCTCCAAACTGTGATAATATGCAGCAAAAGAGCATCATTGAGACCATGGAGCAGCATCTGAAGCAGTTTCAGGTCAAATCGTTATTTGATCATAAGGCTCTCACTCTCAAATCACAGAAGCAAGTAAAAGTTGAAATGTCGGGGCCAGTCACAGTTTTAACCAGACAAACCACTGCTGCAGAACTTGATGACCACACCCCAGCTTTAGAGCAGCAAACAACTTCTTCAGAAAAGACACCAACCAAAAGAACAGCTGGTTCTGTTCTCAATAATTTTTTAGAGTCACCTTCCAAATTACTAGATACTCCTATAAAAAATTTATTGGATACACCTGTCAAGACTCAATATGATTTTCCATCATGCAGATGTGTAGGTAAGTGCCAGAAATGTACTGAGGCTCATGGTGTTTATCTAGCATTAGCAAATTTATCTTGAGATATGGAATTTTCTTTCATTTTTTAAATCTTGAGACTGGCAGTGATTTGTAAAGGTTCATAAAAATATGAAGCTTACTTTTTTTGTCTTTAAATTACAGATGGCTTGTGTCATGTGAGAGAGAACATCTATAAAATTTTTCCCCAAAATTTAAATTGTGCTTATGCATTTTTCCCTCTAGTCAGACCCTATAAAATTTGAACCCATCTATTTAATTCTTTGTATATTATCTCCTGGAGGGACAGCCAGTTAATGGAAAATCTATTAAAATGGAAAATTGACTACCATATCCAATCTAATGTAGGAGCTTTCAATATTTTTTTAAATTCGAGGTTAAATGTATTAATAATTTTACAAGCTTTCTGGATAATGAAGAAGTTATTATCTTCAGTCTTGGTGAGTTGGGAAAATTATACCGAAGCTCTTAGTACTCATAAGATTGCCTTTCCTTCATTTATACACTTGAAACATTGTGATTTATATTCATTTTGATACCATTTTCTCTAAAGTTTAATCTTTTGTATTTAAAAAAATGATACAGGCATACCTCAGAGATATTGCAGGTTTGGTTCCAGATCAGCACCATAAAGCTAATGTTGCAATAAAGCAAATTACAAGATTTTTATTTCTCAGTATAATTAAAAGTTATATGTATACTATACTGTAATCTGTATGCCAATGATCATCTGAACCTTCAGTGAGTTCTAATCTTTTTGCTGGTGGAGAATCTTGCCTCAATGTTGATTGTTGCTGACTGATCAGGATAATGGTTACTGAAGGTTGGGGTAGCTGAGGCTGTTTCTTAAAATAAGACAACAATGAAATTTGCTGCATCAATGAACTCATTCACTAAAGATTTCTCTGTAGCATGCAGTGGTGTTTGATTGTATTTGTCCCACAGTAAGATTTCTTTTAAAATTGGACTCAGTTCTCTCAAATCCTGCTGCTGCTTTAGCTCCTGTTTCAGTAATATTCAAAATTCTTTGTCATTTCAACATTTACAGCATCTTAATCAACAGTAGATTCCATCTAAAAAAAAATTTTTTTTCTTTACTCTTCCATAAGAAGCAGCTCCTTATTCATTCAAGTTTTATCATGATATTGTGGCAATTCAGTCACATTTTCAGGATCTACTTCTAATACTAGTTCTCTTGCTACTTCCACCATATCTGTAGTTGTTCCTCTGTTGAAGTCTTGAATCCCTCAAAGTCATCCATGAGGGTTGGAACCAACTTCTTCCAAATTCCTATTAATGCGGATATTTATCCCCCTTGTGTGAACCTCCTTAATAGCTTCTGGAATAGTAAATCCTTTCCAGAATGTTCTCAACTTACTTTTTTTCCTGATCCATTAGCGGAATCACTGTCTATGGAAGTTACAGGCTAACAAAATATATTTCTTAAATAATAAGACTTGAAAGTCAAAGTGACTCCTTCATCCATGAGCTACAGAATGGATGTTGTGTTAGCAGGTATAAAACCAATATTAATCTTGTACATCTCCCTCAGAGCTCTTGCATGCCTATGGTGTATTTTCAGTGAGCAGTAATATGTTGAAAGGAATCTTTTTCTGAGAAGTTCTCAATAATGGGCTTAAAATGTTCTGTAAACCATGCTGTGAACAGAGATGCTGTCAACCAGGCTTTGTTTTTCCATTTCTAAAGTACAGGCAGAGTAGATTTAGCATAATTCTTAAGAACCCTAGTATTTTCAGAATAGTAGTTGAGCACTGACTTCTACCTAAAGTCACCAGCTGCATTATTCCCTAACAAGAGAGTCAACCTGTCCTCTGAAGCTTTGAAGCCAGGTACTGACTTCTCTCTAACTTTGAAAATCTTGTTATAACACCCCAAAACAATTACAATAGTAATGTCAAAGATCACTGGTGGCATCTTCCACAACTTCATTGAAATCTGTTGTGTAGTATAGCCACCTTCATCGATTATCTTAGCTAGATCTTCTGGATAACTTGCTGGCATTTCTAAATCAGCAAGTGCTGCTTCACCTTGGTGTCTTGTCTTGTCTTTTCTTTCTTTCTTTTCTTTTTCTTTTTTTTTTTTGAGTTGGAGTCTCACTCTGTCATCCAGGCTAGAGTGCAGTGCATGCTCCCGGCCACCGCAGCCTCGACCTGCTGGTCTCAGTCAATCCTTCTGCCTCATCCTTCCAAGTAGCCAGAACCACAGGCACGTGCCACCATGCCCAGCTAGTTTTTTTATTTATTGTAGGGGCAAGGTCTCGCCATGTTGTCCAGGCTGGTCTCGATGAACCTCTGCTAGCTTTCAACTTCTGCAGTTTCCTCACTTCTCTCGGCTTTAATAAAATTAAGGAGAATTAAGGCCTTGTTCTAGATTGGGTTTTGCCATAAGAGAATGTTGGTTTGATCTTTTGTCCAGGTCACTAAAACTTTCCTCATATCAGCAGCAAAGCTGTTAACATTTTTGTATTCACTGGAGTAGCACTTTTAATTTCCTTTGAAAGCTTGCCCTTTGTATTCACAACTTGCCTAACTGGTGCTAAAGGCCTAGCTTTAGACTGTCTTTGCTTTCAACATGCCTTCTTCTTTGAGGTGAATGATTTCTAGCTTTTGACTGAAGATGAGAAATGCTGCTCTTCCTTTCACTTGAGCATGTAGCAGCTATTATAGGTTGTTAATTGGCCCAGTTTCAATGTTGTGTCTCAGGGTATAGGGAGGCCCATGGAGAAGGAGAGAAATAGGGGAATGGCTGATCAATGGAACAGTCAGTAGTGCACATAACATTCATTGATTATGTTTGCTGTCTTAGATAGATGCAGTTTGTGGCACCCCAAAACAATTACAATAGTAATGTCAAAGATCACTGATCACAGATATAATAGTAACCCAAGTTTTTGAAATAGTGAGAAAATTGCCAAAACATGACTCAGAGACAGAAGTGAGCACATGCTTGATACAGCGTTGCAACAAACCTTCAAATTATGGAAAGAAAAAAAAAGCTGCAAAGCACAATAAAATGGAGTACAATAAAGCAAGGTATGCCTGTAATCCCATTTTAAAACAAAGATATTTTTGTTGAATCCCATTTTAAAACAAAGATAATATGTCTGTAGGAATAGGGTAACATTTTTGCTGATGGATATGGATATATATATGGGTGGAGATGAAGATCTTAAAGCTACTCAGCTTGGATATAGTGCAAGACATTTGAAAAGACATATTTAAATTAGTGTGACCAATGGCCCACCCACCCCATCTTATCCTTCTTACAATGGTAGCCCACACTTTGTAGGAGGATTGAGGGAGGACCCACACTGCCCATCTTGTGTGTGGTTATTAAGTTGCCTCACTGGGCTAAAGTTCTACACATCTGTCTTAGATAACATTAGGTAAGTTATAATCATCTTCACTAAATTCTTTTAACTCCTTAACCCTGTCTTCTCACTTCTCTATCTTCAGTGGTTTGCAATAGTCCCTTCCTTTTACCTGACTCTCCAGAATTTTTTCTCATCATAAATTGTTCTAAAGTGAATTCAAGTATAGGTCTGGATTGAATATTCTTATTTTCAAAGCAGCATAATTAAATGTGTGGGAACACCAGAAAAAGGCATCCTTGACAATCAACCAAGCAGTATTCTGGGGGTGAACTAGAACCGGAAATTTTATTTTTAATCTTTTAAAATCCAAATGGCAGGCAAGTTTCCAGTTAGCTTTAAAAAAATTTTTCAGCTTAAAAAATTGGGTTGTAGTTGCTACTACATATAATCATTCTAATGCCCTCACTGTTTTGTTTAGTTTCACTTATTTGGATTAAAACAAATAATTTTTATCCCATGTCTGAAATGTAATTTATTTTTATCCAACAGCCAGCATGTACATATACTTAATTATTTGGCACATTTTCTAATAGACCAGTCCATCAATTTACTCATTTTAAAGAAAAAAATTTTTAAAGTCACTTTTAGGGCCCTTAATGTGCAGTTGGGGGATAAGCTTTGTGGGTGTAGCCTTTATATTTAGTGTAATTGAGGTCTAAAATAATAATCTTCTATTATCTCAACAGAGCAAATTATTGAAAAAGATGAAGGTCCTTTTTATACCCATCTAGGAGCAGGTCCTAATGTGGCAGCTATTAGAGAAATCATGGAAGAAAGGTAATTAACGCAAAGGCACAGGGCAGATTAACGTTTATCCTTTTGTATATGTCAGAATTTTTTCCAGCCTTCACACACAAAGCAGTAAATTGTAAATCGAGTAATTATTAGTAGGCTTAGCTATTTTAGGGTTGCCAACACTACACACTGTGCTATTCACCAGAGAGTCACAATATTTGACAGAACTAATAGTCTGTTAGCTGGCACAGGCTGCCCACTTTGCAATTGATGCCAAAAAACCCAGCCATGAACAGGAATCAGCTGGCCAGCCAGCCAGCCTGCCAGCCACAAGGCTACTGGCAACCAGCTCCAAAGAGAGATCTTACTCTGGCCTTCCCACCTGATGATAAAGTGTCAAAGAAGAAAAAGGAACTACTGAGTTAAATTCATCTACTGTTGTAAATGAGTAGTTATCTCTCAGGAAATTTTATTGTACTATAAATAGAGAGCAAATGTGATATATTGAATAGAAAGAGAGACAGATTCTATTTATAGCTGCCTTTTTTATTATCAATCATAGGAATACAAGTATTACCTTTACTGTTGCATGTAAAAGACTTTTATGAGTATGATAATGTAGAGAGGGCCTTTCATATAGCTATATACACCTCTGAGCTGTTATTCTACTTGGGTGCCTTTTCATTAAGAGGTAGGCAGTGTTATTATTAAAATATATTAGGATACGTTGGGGCAGCAGGGATGTATTCAGTATAATTCTTGCTCCATTTCCAAATTATTCATTTCCAAATTAGCATGCAGAAATTCACTAAATAATCATCTAGTAGCCCAGTAGAAATAGTGAATTTCCCTAAGTGCCTTTTAAAAAATTATAATTAGCTAGCGGTAAGTAGTGCTTTTGTCATAAAGGAAAATATAGTCTCTTACTAGAACTAGTCTATATTTTCAAAATGGCTGGATACTAATTATTTTACAGCTCCCTTTCTAATAATATAGGAGGTTTTTTGAGGAACAGCTCTAACTAAAATCTATTACAACTCCCCAAGTTTTAAAATAGCTAATTTTAATAAAGGTCAAAAATCAAATAGTATATGTTCTAGAAGACTGAATTTAGCAAACTAACTTAAATTTTGTGCTTTGTGAAATTATGTATAAAAATAAGTTTTCCCATTATTTTTACCCAATATGCAATTTACAAAATAGTTTATTACAATTGTCAGCATGTTTTGATACTGAAGTAAAACAAGGCTTAAAAACTATTACCAAGTTTGCTTGGCTTAGACCTGTTTTTAAAAAATAAACTGTTCATTTCTCAGGATGTGGTCATAGAATAAAAGTATACTCAAATGTTCAAATATTTTGGTTGCTTCTTGAATTCATTTGCTAATTGTATATGTGTGTGTTTCTGTGGGTTTCTTTAAGGTTTGGACAGAAGGGTAAAGCTATTAGGATTGAAAGAGTCATCTATACTGGTAAAGAAGGCAAAAGTTCTCAGGGATGTCCTATTGCTAAGTGGGTAAGTGACTTGACAAGGCATTGGTCTTCAATCTTGGGTATTTTAATTCATAAATCTAACACTGATAATTGGGCTACCCAGACCAAAGAATCATGCCAGTTGAAAGGAACATCGTGCATGCGTGTGTGTGTGTGTGTGTATGTGTGTATGTATGTATGTGTGTGTGTGTGTTTCTCAGTGTTATCTCTTAAGAAGAAGGCAGATTAGTTTTAAAATCATGAACAAACCATATTTAATTGAAAGAATCTAGTGGGGAGGAGATCCCTTCAAATACCTAATTCTTTCAGAAATGTAAAATGAGCCTTAGTCCTTTAAATACCTTCAGTTAACCCTTATATTGTCATTTATAAAAACTTTGAACTAAGACTTATATGTCTTTCATCTGGTTCTGACTTTAATGCAGGTGGCATTTAATTGCCTCCACCGTAGTAGATATAGTCTGCTAAACATTAAAGAGTAGTTCCGCATTTCCTCCTGGTGGGCAGCAAAAGGCAAATTGCACTTGCTGATAAATGTTGCCCTAATTGTGACCCAGACATGAAAAAATATGCATACATAAATCAGTGCTCTTACTTGCTGCAAGTGACCCTTGTTTTGTTTTGGTTGGGGTGGGGGGTGTTTGGGATGGAATGGTAATCTGCACAGGTGGTTCGAAGAAGCTGCAGTGAGGAAAAGCTACTGTGTTTGGTGCGGGAGCGAGCCGGCCACACCTGTGAAGCTGCAGTGATTGTGATCCTCATCCTGGTGTGGGAAGGAATCCCGCTGTCTCTGGCTGACAAACTCTACTCAGAACTTACTGAGACGCTGAGGAAATACGGCACGCTCACTAATCGTCGGTGTGCTCTGAATGAAGAGTAAGTGAGGGCCTCTCCCCTCTTTGGGGCTGCTGATAAGAAAACCTAATTTTTGGTTTGAAGGAAGGGAGTTGAACCTGCATTTTTACACTTATTAAATGGGGATCAAAATGCCTGTTTCACAGTCATGCAATAAGAAGTTGTCTTTACTAAGGTGAATAATTTGAGGTGATTTCATTACGTTATAGTATAAGACAGTGTAACTGCTAATTAGGAGCAAAGTGTCTCTACCCACGTGGCCTCAGTTATACTGTATTCTTGAAATTACTTGTATGCCCACATGTTACAAATGACAACTGTAATATGCCTGGCCACCACATTAGCAGATGTTGGCACAACTTCTATGTTTCAGTATCTGAAACAGAAAGTAAGTTTGGTGAGAAACTTTGGAATTTCTAAGTCAAAGACCTTAATATGTATGTAACAGACATAAAAATATAAGGCCATAGGAGTTCTGTAGAAATAGAATGAATTTTTAACTTCCATTTAATCTAGTTTACTATTTCCACAACTATAATTAAAATAGCTTCCATTTTTACTCCTTTAAATGATCAAGAAATTACTAGCTGTGGATATACATTATTTTCCAGGAATATAAAAGTTGGAATAGAACAGCAAGGGTATGCAGTTAAATATATTTAGCACATCTAATTGCTAATACTTTCTAGCTTTTGTAACTTCATCCACTTTTCAAGAAGTCTAAATCTTCACGTAGAGAAAGCTTCATTTTTAATATTCCTCTGCTATGGTATTTCTGCATAGTGTTAAAAAAACATAGGAAAGTTCACAGTGCTACACTGAAATCCTGCAGTATTTTGTCCACAGTAGATTCTATAATAATTTTGATTTTACACTACTTTCTTTAGTCTGTTTTCCTCTACATCTACCAAACTACAAAGTTGCTTGCTTAGTTTATGGAAGTGCCTGTGCTGCTCACTGCAACAACCCATTGCTAGGCAAATTTGTTATTTTGCTAACTATAACGCTAACTGGTATGGTTTTACCAACTTTGTGTTAACACGCTTTCTCTCTTTGGGTTGTGGGGGGCAAGTCAACTAGAAATAATGTATTCAGGAAAGTTACTCTCCCTATGTGAAAGTGTAACTTGACGTTCCTTGATAGTTATGATCCTCAGATTTCATGGTATGTGCCTGACTGTCATAAATCCACTTTTATAAATATTAGTTGGAGCCGGGCTCGGTGGCTCAGCCAATAATCCCGCGCCTTTGGGAGGCTGAGGTGAGTGAACTGCCTGAGCCCGCAGGTTCGAGAGCTGCCTGGGCAGGTGAGACCTCATCTCTACAATAAATCAAAAAATCAGCCGGGCGTGGTAGCCCATGCCCGTAATTCCGGCTACTCAGAAGGCTGAGGCACAAGGATCGCCGGAGCTCAGCAGGTCGAGGCTGCGGTGGCCGGGAGCAGCCACTGCACTCCAGTCTGGGCAACAGAGTGAGACTCCAACTCAAAAAAATAAAATAAAAATAAAAAATATTAGTTGGAAGGTAGAAGTTGCTGATTCATTACACATGAAGTGTAAACTTAGGATGAACCGCTTTAGGTGTAAAAAACTTTTTAATGTAACCTAATTTCTCTTGTTTTTTCTGGGGAAAAAAAAGCATTTAGGTACTTTTAATCTGACAGAAAATGAAAGTTAAGGCACTCTGGGTTCATTGATAATAGCTTTTCTCTCTCAGAAATTCAGTAACACTGCATTGTTTTTAAAGCAGAATTCCTCTTAGACTTGATGGCTTGAAGTTTTACATCACTGAAGAACTTCTTGTGAAAATTACAGTTGTTTAAATCTCTTGAAGTATCATACAAACACAAATGTGAATATTTCACATTCATTATAATTAATTTATTATTATTATTATTATTTTATTGCTGGTCTTTTTCCCCTGAAAGATAATTTTTTCTTAATTTCCTATAAATTCCATTGCTTGAAAAGAAATTTGACATATAAAAAATTATGTTAAGAACTTTACTGAATTTTGTTATTTTGCATTCAAAAATCATGAACAATAATTGAACCAGGGCCTTAGAAAAATTGTAATTTATTTAACTGGTCTAAATAAGAGGTAGAATACAAAATTACTAGAAGACATTTTAATATTAAGACATTTTAAAAGCACAGCCATACACTTTTTCTTTGTCTAGAATTTCAAGGTAAAGATAAATAATATATTTAAGCTGTGCCTACATATACTTAGATCTCCGAGATAAGAAGTTTTAAAAATACTTAATACATGACTAAAATAGATTACATTCAAGTGTCATAGAGCCTTCATGCACAAATAGCTTTTTAATTTCTTCTTTCCTATAAATGAATTTTATTTTGTGGCTGGTAGAAGTTAAAATTAAGACTGTTATAAGTTTTTGCCAAAAACAGGACAATCTGAAATTGGGGCTGTGGACTCAATTTTATGTTCAAAGCTATGTGAACTTCATCACCGAGTTTTTATACATCCCTATGTCTATGTGCTCCCAATACCCACTGTGACTCCAGAAAAGAATTCTGAGAGCATCTTTCAGTGGGAAAGTCAAAGCCTGATTTTTTACATTTCCTTTGAACCAAACCAGCTGCTTCTCCTTTAGAGATTTCCCTTTGAGATTTCCATTTTATGACTAAGCCTAACCACTATTTTTTTGGCAAGTAAGAGTTGTGGGCGTGTATCTGTCATCATAAGGAAGTCAAAGCCAGAAATGCCTTCTGCCATGGTGGGTGATGTTAACATTTTAAGAAACTTTATATTATGAAAAATTTCATAAAATAAAGAGTGCAATATAATGAATCCATGGACCCACCACATAGCTTCCATATTTATCAACTTTTATCAGTATTATTTCATATGACTCTCTCATACTCCCTAACCCCCGCACTGGTGTTTCCAAGCAAAACACAGCCACCTCATCATCTCACCTGTAAACTTTTCAGTATGTATCACTAATCGACTTAAAAAAAAAAAAAAAAAAACCCTAGTCATGGTATCATTATCACTCACCTCAAATTTGGCAATGATTCATTTAATATTCAAGATATGTTTGTTCAAATTCCATGGTTAGAGCCTATTTCACAAAACACATACAAATGTAAAAAGATATTAAGAAAAAGAAAGCCCTTGCATCTGATTGAGTGGAATAGTCCCAGTTCACATTCTGGCACAATTATTAAACAGAACTTCCTTGCACTCTTAAAAGCATTACGTTTTCAGAGATAAATTATATGATTCACGTGACTCTCTTTATTTATAATAGTCTCCTACCCTTTTTAATGAATTTTTTTGTTTAAGAGACTATGATTTTCTCTGTAAAATTTCCCACATTCTGTGTTTGGCTGATTTCATCTTTGT
This sequence comes from Cephalopachus bancanus, assembly GCA_027257055.1. Lineage (NCBI taxonomy): Eukaryota > Metazoa > Chordata > Mammalia > Primates > Tarsiidae > Cephalopachus > Cephalopachus bancanus. The sequence goes on from JAPVLO010000093.1 coordinate 11,745,641, forward strand.
TCTTTTGTTTAACTTGTTCCTCTGACCCCAGTATCTTCTGATAAAGAATGCACGCACGCACACGCATGTGCACGCGCACGCGCACACATATACACTGGTAAAAATGCTTCTTAAGTGGTGTCAAAATCTTCCTAATTCTTTGTATCCATCAGGAGGCACATATCTGTTTGGTTCCAGTTTATGTAGTGTTCAGTGTGTTCTGGAGTTGTCAGCGTAATCCATCATAGCATTCCTCATCAAACTTTCACCTGATAAATTTGTATCAGTTGATGATTATTGCCTGTTTTTATTATTTCATTAGTTTGCAAATTGATCATTTTCTCTATTTTGATTTTGTATTTAATTGTGTTATATAAAGTTAAATTAATTCATTTTTCTAGGTTTTCTATACTGCATACATTTAAATAATTGATCTAATTTTCATGTTTAAAATGTTTTACAATTAGAAGTCCAAGTGGTAAATCAAAGGTTAAGATTTTTTTTTTTTTTTTTTTTTTTTGAGTTGGAGTCTCACTCTGTCACCCAGGCTGGAGTGCAGTGGCATACTCACAGCCACCCCAGTGTTGATCTGCTGGGCTCCGGTGATCCTTCCACCTCAGCCTTCCAAGTAGCCAGAACTACAGGCGCACACTACCACACCCGGTTAATTTTTTGATTTATTGTAGAGATGAGGTCTCACCAAGTTGCCTGGGTTGGTCTCGAAGCTGTGGGCTCAGGCAATTCACTCGCCTCAGCCTCCCAAAGTTCTAGTATTACAGGCTGAGCCACCAAAGAATTTTTTAAACTTACATTTTATAGATGTTTACAGATTAAAATGTTTATTATATTTGCTGTGTTGATTTATCATTTAATCATGAGCCAAATTTCAAGTCATATTAAAATGACAGTCATGCTAATTCTAACAATATTTGAAAGATCCCTATACAAATAAAATGACTTTTAGTAGCTACTTTATATAGAAAATCAACTTACTTAAAATCAACTTACATAAAATTCTACCATGTTATGAATTTTTTTCTAATTGAGATTTAATTCATGTACCATAAAACTCACCCTTTTAAAGTGTATGATTCAATTGGTTTAGTACATTCACAAAGTTGTGCAATCATCACTTCTACCTACTTGAGTTTCATCACTTCCATAATGAAACCCCATATATATTAGGGTCACTTCCCATTCGCCTGACCCGTAAATGACAGCCACTAAACTTTTGGTTTCTATTGATTTGCCTATTCAATTAGGCAGTTCACATTAGTGAAATCATATAATATATAGCCTTTTTTCTCTGACTTCTTTCACGTTTTAAAGGTTTATCCATGTTATAATCTGAATCAGTACTTTTTTTCATTTTATGTGACTGCGCGCGCACACACACACACACACACACACACACACACACACACACACACCACATTTTCTTTATTCAATTAATTAACATTTGAATTGTTTCCACTTTGGGGTTACTATAAATAATGCTTGTGATATATATGTTTTCAAATCTTTTGGGTATACACCTAGAAATGACATTGTTCATAATATGGTAACTCTGTTTAACTTTTTTGAAGAACTGTCAAACTGCATCTTTTTACATTTCTGCCAACAATGTATGAGGGTTCCAGTGTCTCCATGGTCTTGATTTGCGTTTCCCTAATGATTACTGATGTTGGACATCTTTTCATTTGTATACTGGTTATTAATGTATCTTCGTTGGAGAAAAATCTTTGCCCATTTTTTTAGATGTGTGTTGTTTGTTTCTTTTTAGGGTTTTAAGAGTTTCTTATATGTTCTTGATACTAGAACTTTATCAAATATATGATTTGCAGATATTTTCTCCTATTCTGTAGGTTGTCTCTTCACTTTTATAATGTCCTTAAAGCACAAAAGTTTTTTAATTTTGATATTAATGAAACTCAATTTTTATTTTTTAATTAGTTCCTTGTGCTTTCAGTGTTATATCTAAGAAACCATTGCCTAATCAGAAGTCTCAAAGATTTATGACTATGCTTTCTTCTTAGAGTATTATAGTTTTAGCTCTTATATTTAGATCTTTGACCAATGTTGAGTTAATTTAATGTTGAGTCCAACTTCATTCTTTTGCAAGTGACTATCAAGTTGTCTCAGTACAACTTGTTAAAGAGACAATTTTTCTCCACTGAATGTTCTGATCACTTCCGATTGAAAATTAATAGACTGAGATATATGAGATTTCCAGACTCTTAATTTGATCCTATTGATCTATATGTCTGTCCTTATGCCAGTACCACACTATGTTGATTTCTGTTTTGAAATTTGTTCTTTTGCAACATTGTTTCAGCTACTCTGGGTCCCTTGCCTTTCCATATGAGTATTAAAATCAGCTTGTCAGTTTCCCTGCTGGGATTTTGACAAAGGTTCTATTGAGTCTATAGGTCATTTAGGGAAATATTGACATCGCAACAATATCGCCTTCCAGTTTATGAACACAGAATGTCTTTTCATTTCATTTGTCTAGGTCTTATTTTTTTAAATAATGTGTTGGAGGTTTCAGTGTGTAAGTTATACAGTTCTTTTGTTAAATTTTTTTCTATGTTTTATACTATTGCAAATGGAATACACTGATAGTGTTATAGTCATATAGTTGAATTTTATAAAATGGTCTTATATCCTGCCAATTTGCTGAGCTAGCTTATTATTACTTTTTTGGGTCAATTCCTTAGGATTTGCTACATAAAAGATTATGTCATCTACAAATACAAATAGTTTTATTTTTTCATTTGCACTCTGGATTACTTTATTTCTTTTTCTTTCCTAATTACCCAGTTAAAACTTCTAGAAAATGTTGAATAGAATTAGCAAAAGCAAAGATCCTTGTCTTGATGCAGGGTTTTAAAGACTCTCTTATCAAGTTCAGAAGTTTCCTTCTACTACTACTTTGTTGAATATTTTTATCATGAAAGAGTGTTGGATTTGTCTCAGATGCTGTATCTATATCTAACGGAGTGATCATGTGGTTCTTTTTCTGTTAATATGGTGTATTATATTGATTCATTTTGTGCATTGGACTAACTTTGCATTTCTGGGATAAGTCTCACTTGGCCACAGTATATACTTCTTTTTATATGTTGCTGAATTCACTTCGCTAGTATGTTATTGAGTATTTCTATATTTTGATAAGGTGTATTGGTTCTATAATTTTCTTGTGATGTCTTTGGTTTTAGTATAAGAATAATTCTGGCTTCATAGAATGCTTTGGGAAATGACCATTTCTCTATTTTGGGGGAGAGTTTGTAAAGGATTGGCATTAGTTTTTCTTTGAATGTTTGATAAAATTCATCAGAAAAGTCACCTGCTACTGAGCTTTCCTTCTTGGAAGCTTTTTAAAAAAAAATTTAATTGAATATCTTTTGAAGAAGTTTTATGTTCATGGTAAAATTGAGTGAAAGGTACAGAGCTTTCCCAAATACCTATACCAGAGCTTTCCCAAATACCTATACATGCATGGCCTCCCTTATTACCAACATACCCCACCAGGGTGGTACATTTGTTGAAATCAATGAACCTACATGAATACATCATTATCACTTCAAGTTCATAGTTTTCATTAGGGTCCACACTTGTATATTCTGTGGGTTGGATCCATGTTTAATAGAATGTATTTACCTGTACAGAAATGTACTGAGTAGTTTCATTGCTCTAAGAATCCTTTGTCAACCAACAATCTCTTTAAGGCCATATAGTTTGAGGCATACAATATATAGCTTTTTCGGACTGGTTTTTCTCACTTAGTAATATGCATTTAAGTTTTCCTTCACATCTTGATGGCGTTTTTATTTTAGCATTGAAAAATATTTCATTGTCTACATGTACCACAGTTTATCTATTCACTTACTGAAGGATATCTTGGTTGCTCCCACATTTTGGCAAATATGAAAAAAGCTGTAATAAATGCCAGTACATAGGTTTTTGTACTTTTGACAAAAGTTTTCAATTCCTTTGGGTAAATACTGCAAAGCATGATTGCTGGATTGATGATAAGAGTATGTTCAGTTTTGTAAGAAACTGCCAAACTGTCTTTGAAAGTGACTGTACCATTTTGCCAGCAATAAATGAGAGTTCCTATGGCTCCATAGCTTTACCAGCATTGGATGGCATCAGTGTTTTGGTAATACTGATTTAATTTGCGTTAGCCTGAAGATAGTGTGTGGAACATATTTTCATATCCTTTCTATATCTTCTTTGGTGAGGTATCTGTTATAGTCTTTGGCCCATTTTTGAAAGCAGATATTTTCATTGTTGTATTTCAAGTGTTTGTATATTTTGGTTTACAGATTGTTTTCAGATATGTTTTTGCAAATATTTTCTCTCAGTCTGTGCCTTGTTTTTTCATTCTCTTGACAATATCATTTTAGAACATTTATTTTTAATAAAGTCTAGCTTATCAGGGTTTTTTTTTTCCATGAATAATGCTTTTAATGTTGCCAAACCCAAGGTCATGTAGATTTTCTGTGTTATCTTCCAGGGGTTTTATACTTTTGCATTTTACATTTAGGTCTGTGATCCATTTTGTGTTCATTTTCAAGGCTATAAAGTCTTTGTGTAAATTCACTCTTTTGCATGGGTTTGTTCAGTTCTAGCATAATTTGTTAAAAAGACTGTCTTGACTTCATTGCATTGCCTTTGCTACTCTGTCAAAGATTAGTTGAAATATTTATGTGATCTGTTTCTGGGCTCTATTCTGTTCCTTTGATTTATTTGTCTATTCTTTCACCAATACCATACTGTCTTGATTACTTGAGCTTTATAGTGAGCTGTAATTATGCAATGTTATTTCTCTGACATTGTTATCCTTTAATATTGAGTTGACTATTCTGGGTCTGTTGCCTCTCCAGATAAGCTTTAAATTCAGTTTGTCAATATCCTCAAAAAGCTTGCTGGGGTTTTCATAGGGAGATTGCATTGAATTTCGATATCATGTTGAAAATAACATCTTGACAATATTGACTCTTCCTAGTCATGAACATGGAGTATCTTTGCATTTATTTATTTCTTCATTAGTATTCATGAAAAACTTATTTCTTTATATGCACCTTGTATATATTAGACTTATACATAAGTATTTTACTTTGGGGAGATGCTAATGTAAATTATAATGTATTTATGATTTCAAATTCTACTTTTTTATTGCTGGTATGCAAGGGAGTGATCAACTTTGTATACTAACATTGTATCCTGCAATCGTGTTATAATCACTTGTCAAATCCAGGTGGTTTGTTTTTGTTTTTTGGTGGGGCTTTTTTTTTTTGGTCAATTCTTTTGGGTTTTCAAGGTGATCATGTCATCTCTGAACAAAGACAATTGTTTTCTTTTTTTCACAATCTGTGTACCTTTTATTTTCTTGTGTTGTTTACTGGGACTTCCAGTACTATGTTGAAAAGCAGCGGTGAGAGGGGACGTTCTTGCTTTGTTCCTGATTTCCTTCGAGTGATAGTCTTTGTTCCTGATTTTACCAGGAAATCTTCAAGTGTATCACCATTAAATATGTTAGCCCTAAGGTTTTATAGTTATTCTTTATCACGTTGAGGACATTTTCTTTTATTCCTAGATTACTGAAAGTTTTTTAAAAATCACAGACGAGTGTTAGATTTCATCAAATGCTTTTTCTGCCTCTATTAATATTACCAGGTGATTTTTTTCTTTTGCTTGTTAATAGAATGGATTTCATTACATTAATATGTACATTAATTTATTTTTAATTTTTTTATTTTCAAATTTTAAACCAGATTGGCATAACTGGAGTAAATTCTACTTGGCTTTGGGTCTTTTATTCTTCTTATACTTTGTTGGATTCAATTTGCCATTTGGTGAAGATTTTTACATCTATGCTTATGATTGGTATTAGTCTGTGGTTATCTTTTCTTGGAAGGATTTTATCTGGTTTTGGTAGTAGGGTAAAGCTGGTCTCATAAAATGAGTTATTTCTTCTGCTTCTGTCTTCTAAATAAGATAAAGTAATTAGTATAGGTTCTTCCTTAAATGTTTGATAATGTTCACCAGTGAACACATCGGGTCCTGGTGCTGTTTTGGAAAGTTATTAACTACTGATTCCATTTCTTTAATAGGTATAAACACATTTAGATTGTCTATTTCTTCTTGTGTGAGTATTTGTAGATGTGTCTTTCAAAGAATTGGTCCATTTCATCTAGATTATCAAAGTTGTGGGTATAGTTTTATTCATAATATTCCTTTATTACCTTTTATGTCCATGGAATCTGTAGTGATATCCCCTTTTTCATCTCTGGTATTATTGTAGTGAAGCTGGGTATTTCCCTTCCTCCACAAGTAAAAGCTAAAGTGAGGTAGAGTTGGGCATTTTTCTTCCCTAAGGTCAGTAAATTCTGATATAACCTCAGCAGTTTAGCCTCTAGTTTAATAGATTCTCTGGAAGGCAGACCTTGTTAAAAATAGTATAATAGGACAGTTTTCAGCATGTTTCCCTTTCTGGACCTCCTATGAAAGCACAAAAGGAATTTTCTCCAGTTTCATTTTGAGAACATTGTTGGGCTCCTGAAGTAAAAACTCACAAAAGAGTGAGGACCCAACTATAACTGGATGCCTCTAGAGCTTTTAACTCTGAGTTGTTCACACTGAACCTGCAGCAATTCATTAAGTACAATTCACGTTTTTTTACTCTAGCACTTGTCCCCACAGAGGTTTCTACTCATGGGTTTCTGTTAAGTTGTGATTCTTTGTACCAGCTTGCCTTTCTGATTTGAAGGCAGCGATTTGTCCTGTGATTTTACTTCTTTGCCAGATCTAAGTTAGTGTTGTTGATTTTTTAGTCTGTTCAGTTTTTTACTCGTTAGGATGAAGTGGCAACTCCATGCCAAACTAGAAACTGGAAGTTCTGTGGGAAATCCTTTGATGATGAATTCAATCATTTTATTTGTTGTAGGTCAGATTTTCTGTTTCTTCTTGAGTCACATTCAAGAGTTTGTGTCTTCCTAAGAACTTGTCCATTTAGGCTATCTACTTTGTTGAAATACAGTTTTCATAATATTCTTTTTAAATGTTTTCATTAATATAAGGTCAGTAGTAATGTTCTTTTTTATTCCTGATTTTAGTAATTTGAGTCTTCTTTTTTTATTGGTCAGTCTGGCTAAAGTTTTTTTGTTTGTTTTTTCAATGTGTTGAGCTTTTCAAAGAACTACCTTTCGGTTTCTATGCTTTTCTCTATGTTTCTTTTCTTATAAATTTCTGCTTTCGTTTTTAGTATTTTCTTCATTTTGCTCACTTTAGTTTTAGTTTGCTCTTCTTTTTCCAGTTTCTTAAGGTAAAAATTTAGTTTATTGATTTTAGAACTTGTTTCTCCTTTAATATAAGCATTTTAAGCTTTATACTTTCCTCTACCCCTGATTTAGCTCTGTCCTGTCATGTTTGGGTATATTGAGTTTTCGTTTACCACAAAGTATTCTGTAATTAATTTATCTCATGAGTATTTCTTTAATCCATTGATATATGAATATGTTTCAATTTACATAGTTATTACCCACCTTTGCTTGAGTTATTCGTTCATATAATTTTAGTTCATTGTCATCAGAAAACATATTTAGTGTGATTTTGATAATTTTACATTTATTTAGACTTGCTTAATAACCTGACATGTAGTCCTTCTTGGAGGATGTTATATTTGCACTTGAGGAAAATGTATGTATTCTTCTGTTGTTGGGTGGAGGGTTTTATACATGTCTGTCAGAGCTAGTTGGTTTACAGTGTTTTTCATTTCTGAATTCTTTAATCTTCTGATTTGTTCTGTTTACTATATTGAAGGTTAAATGTTGAATTCCCTATTTCTCTCTTTAACTCTGCCATTTTTTTACTTCATGTATTTTGGTGTTGTGGGTGCATACATGTTTATAATTGTTACATCATTTTAATTGGTTGGCCTTTTTATCATTATAAAATGTACTTGTTTGTCTTTGGTAATAATATTGTCTTAAAGTATATTTTCCTCTGATATTAGTGTAACCACACTAGATATTAGTATAGTTTACTTTTGATTAATGTTTGCTTATCTTTTTCCATCCTGCTACTTTCAGCCTATTTGTATCTTCAGAACTAAAATATGTCTCTTATAGACAGCATATAGTTAGAGCTTTTTAAAAATACAGTTTGCTGGTCTCTGTCTTTTAATTATGTAATTAATCCATGTAAATTTAATGTAATTATTGTTAAAGCAGAATTGTCTGCCATTTTATATTTTTTGTCTTTGTTCCTCTTCCTCTATTCCTCTATTACTGTCTTTTGTGTGTGTTCAATACATTTTTTCTAGTGTACCATTTTAACTCCTTTTTCTTTAACTATTTTTTAGTGTTATTTCCTTAGTCGTTGCCCTGTGAATTACAATTAACATCATAACTTATAACAACCTAGTTTATAGTATTACCAATTTAACTACAATTAATATGAGGAAAGTTTGTTTCTATATAACTCCATTTCTACCTTTTTCATTGTACTATTATATCACATTGTATACCTTTTATGCTCATTAACACATATATATTGTTATTTATTCATAAAATTGTCTTTTAAGTCAGGTAGGAAAAGTAATTACAAAAAAAATTTGTGTATACTTTTTTTTTACTGGTGCTCTTTAAGTTTTTTGATTAATTTTAATTGTTGTCTAATGGCCTTCCCTTTCACCATGAAGGACTTATTTAATACTTTCTGTAGAGCATGCCTGATAACAATAAACTATTTTAGATTATTTATCAGAGGATGCCCTAATTTATTATTCAGTTTTGAAAGATAGTTTGCTGGATATACAATTCTTGGTTGATAATCTTTTTTTGTAGTGCTTTAATATGTCATATCACTGCCTTCTGGCCTCCATTGTTTCTGATGAGAGATCAGCTGTTAATCTTATTGGGAATAACTGATACATAATATGTTACTTCTTTCTTACAGCTTTCAAGATTTTTTTTTCAGTGACTTTCAGCAGCTGTTTTCTTTTTAATGTTCTGTCTACTTGTTCGATCCATAATTTTGAGATGATATGTCTAAATATAGATGTCTTTGGGCTTATGTAACCTGTAGTTAGTTGAGCTTCTTGCTTCTTGGACATAAAAATTAATGCTATTCATTAAATTTGAGAAATGTTCATCCATTATCTTTTCAAAGATTCTGTTTCTTACTCTCACTTTTCTACTTTGAGGACTCCCATTATGCATATGTTGGTATGCTTTATGGTGTCCCACGGGTCTCTGTTTTGTGTAATTTTTTTCTTTTTATTTTTAAGTTTTGGTTTTTCAGACTGAATATTCTTAAGTTTCTTCCCCCCTTTTCCCTCTCAAATCTGCTATTGTATCTAATAAATTTTTTATTGCAGTTATTATACTTTTCAGCTTCAGATTTTTTAAAAGACATCTCTATTTCTCTTAGATTTGTCTTATCTATCTAATGAGACACTTTTTTTACTTTATAATAGTTATTTTAAAATAGTTTCCTTCATTTATTTGGGCACAATTGCAATAGCTGGCTTAAAGTTTGTTTCCAGTCATTTAAAATCTGAACTTCCTCAGGGACAGCATCTGTTGACTACTCTTCTTTCTCTGTGTAATCCATACTTTATTTCCTCATATGTTAAAAACTAGATTTTACATAATATAATGTGTAGCAATGGAACTCTCTTCTTGGTTAGCTTGGTTCAGCTAATTATTAGAGAGAATTCCTTAGGTGCTTGAAACCAATAAATCTTTCAGTCTTTGCTAAGGGGATCTGTATGTGTGTTGGGGCAGGCATTCAGCACTTATCCATGCTGTTTACAATTCTGACTTTGCCTTTATTTTCTGCTTGTGTAGTCTCAAGTTTGACTGTGGTAAGAGCTTAGGGCTTTCTGGGGTCTTTTATGAGCATGCATACAGTCTTACCCTTGAACATGACTTTCTAAACTTCCAGGAACTTTTCAAAGCTTCCTATAGACAACTGAGTCCCCATTTTTAAGCTTTTTTGATTACCCTATTTTTTGCTTCTATTACTCATCACCTCAGCCATCAGCAATACCGAAACGTTGCCTGGGGGTGGGAGAGAAGCTATTCACACTGAGCTCCAAGTCAGAAAAAATGAAGTTAACCTTATAGTATCTTCTAGGATAATGAGGTCTTCCTGGGAACTAACTATCAAATGGATCAAATAAAGACAGTTCTCTGGAAATGGGACTTTAGAGGATATTCAATCCATATAGCCCTTTCCAGTAGTGGCCAGGCTGCTGATTTTCATCACAAATATGAGCTGTTTATTGCTCCCCCCTAACCCCAGGCTACCATGAAGCTGTGAGAAAAGCTAAAACACTACAAAGCTCACTGTCCTTCCTGAAATTCTGTTGTTTCTCTTGAAAATGTTCCCTATATTGCTATAAGCCTTTTATTAATTTTTAGATTTCTGAAAAATTTGATTCTGACAATACTTATCAGGACTCATTGCTTTTATAAGGTGAAAATTTTCAGAGACCCTTGTTCTGCCATTTTTTATGATATCTATACAATGGTCATTTCTCATTTTAATTTTCTTAATCCATTAATTAGCTGGAATTATCTAATAAAAACTTTTCCTTATCAAATTTTTGATTACCATTGAATATATTTTGTAAATAAATGAGAGAATAACTGTATGGTAAGTTGCCCTATATCAGAGATTTTAACCTGTGTTCATTTTTATGGGAAATTATACTTGGAGGTATAATCTGTGCCTATATGTGCTCCTTGCTACCAAGATGCCATTACTTGTAGGCTTCTTCAGTGGGAGATATATGAAATAATTATTTTTTAGTCAGAAAAATTGAGTTTAACTCAAATTATGAATCATACTTTTTTTCTTACTCATAATTAAAATTACAGAGTATTTACTTATCTTTTGTTTCCTTCTGTTACACTGAAATTCTTGGCTTTTGACATTAAAGATTATTTCTCCATATCAGAGTATACATACAGTAATTTCAAAATAATTCATAAGAGTATTTGAATATAGTTTTCTCTGTAGTTTTTTTTTTTAATTTTTGCTTCTCTGCTTGTCTGTTATCATTAGGATATATATCTGACTAGGGCTGTAAAATCACAAAACTGTGTTTTAGCCAAAGACTAGAAAGCACTCAAATGCCCATAAATGTAGAACAGTTAACTCATGACCTTTTCACAAAATAGAGTATGGTATTCAGTGAAATGGATAAAGTACAACTACAAGCATTGATATGGATGGATATTACAAGCATAATATTATTTAAAAAAACAAGACACAACTAGACTTATATTACATAATTACATATATGACTAGAATGCTTGAGCCAAGGAGTTCAAATCCAGCCTGTGCAACAAAGTGAAATTCCATCTCTAAATAAAGAAAAAATAATAAAAATTTTAAAAACAGGCAAAACTATTCTGAGAGAAGTAAGGTACTATTAGGGAGACAGTGCCTGAAAGGAAATATCAGAGGAGATTTTAGGAACTAGTTATTAGTGTGGGTGCAACTTTCCTGGGTATGCTCCATTTGCAAACATTTTTCAGATTGTGAAGTCATGTATACTTTTCTGTATGTGTATTATACCACAATGAAAAGTGTTGTAACATTGTGTTTTCAAGTCAACTGAAATAGTTCTGTGTGTGTATGCCACAATGTAGACTTCTTTTCACACTCATTTTTCATGTACACATTCAAAATGCATGACATTGGCAACCTAGACAGTGCTATCCACAGTCACGAACTTGATCCTTTGATTTCTCAGGAGGACTTGTGCCTGTCAAGGGCTGGATCCAGAGACCTGCGGTGCCTCTTTTTCTTTTGGTTGCTCATGGAGCATGTACTACAATGGATGTAAGTTCGCCAGAAGCAAGATCCCAAGGAAATTTAAACTGCTTGGGGATGACCCAAAAGAGGTTAGTTTACTTTCTGATGTATAATCTCATTATTTTTCATAGAGAATTGATGAGCGCAGATGAAGTAAACAATATAACATATTTTGTTAAGGTCTCATTGACAGAATTTTATCTCAGACATATTGTGTAAAGTCAGCATAATAATAACCATGTTATACCAAAGTATTAGATAATATTTGAGCAACATGACATAACAATTTTCTACCTATGTCCTTTTATATTTATTCTTTACATTAATTCCAGAGTTTTTAAGGGCTGTCACTTTAGTTTATAACTAAATGAGGATTAGTGATATCTTACATCTTTTGAATCTGAACTATAGAAAGAAGTTATGTTCATAACTATTACATTCAGAAAAGACTACTTCTAGTCACATTTATGTGCCATGCCATTTAGATAACTTAAAGTCACTGTAATGAATGCTTTCAAGTAACAAAAACATATTTAGATTTTAATAAAAATCTGCAATTGAAATAAGCGAACATTGATTTCTCATATTAAAGTCATTCATTTTTTCTTGTCTCTAGAATATATATTTATTAAAATATAATTTGCAAATTGATATCAGTTTTAACAACTTTTGGGCAGCATGCAGTCCAGAGTACAGATGCTCCTCAACTTGTGATGGGGTTACATCACGATAAACCCATTGTAAGGCAAAAATCCACCTGATGCCCCAATAAGCCTATCATAAAGTCAAAAAATCTTAAGTCAAACCATCATAAGTCAGGGATCATCTGATACTAACTGAATAATTAGAAAACCTTTGTATATTTAGCATTTAGATATGACCAAATTTTTAGTCACTCTATACACTTTATAATATATTTTTAATTTTAAATACAATTAAAATACACACAATATAGATATTGTAATGTTGGTGTGTCCCTCTAAATAAAAAAAGTTATTATACTTTCAGTTACTATTATAGTCACAAATAATAAAGTAAATGCAAACATTCCTGAAATAATTACATAAACTTTTTTCAAAGGTTCCTAATGTTTTTAGTAATAAACATATTACTTAAACATACTGGATGTTTCTTTCATAACAACATGAAAAACTTAAGAATAGTGAATGTGCATACTGCCGGTCATTTTCTACACTAAGAATTTTTATCATTTCAAAATGTTTATTACTTTAATCAGGTTTTTACATAAACCAAATTCAGAGGATAGCTAGTAGCATCTTCCCTCTGTTAGGAAGGAGGGCTCTGCTCAGAAACCTTTTCACCTTCTAAAATGTATGTCTCTGCCAGGTGATTATATCTCCCAACAGTTTTTAAGTGAAATGTTGTTATGAAATGAGAATTTCTAAGTATAAATGGAACTACTGAGTAGTACCACCTACCATTTTTTTAAAGTATATTACTTGGAAAATCTGTTGTGAGCAGGGTGGATGGTGGTATAACTCAGCATTTCCTCTTTCAAGTAAATTCTGCAAAGTTTTTCATGTGTCTCACATTCTAGTTCTGATAATTTTATCCACATTTGAAGTGTCTAGTAATTTTTAATTGCCCTGTGGAGAAATGTTTTCAACATTTGAAGTGCTATCTTTATAAATGAAAAATATAAAGATTAGAAATATACAAATTAGGACAAACAAATATTTTCAATAGTTCATCTTTCTTTGTGGCTAACTAGAAAGCGAGAGTGGGAAATGTGACCTCTTTAAGATTACATGGTTTCATGCTCCTAGTTCTACCCCCAGCATAGGCTTATATTTATAAAATGCTAAATATTGCATGCAAAGCAAAAAATAAATCAATCCTATGAAACAAATAACTAATATTTAATAACACATACAAAAGTACATGATAGATGGTCTGTACTTTTCACCTGGAAACAGTCATGATTTTCAGATGCTTTAGTTATTTAATAAGAAAGGCACTAGATATTTGTATTTTGATCCAATCTAAAAAGTAGGGAGAATAACTGATTGTCTCTCTCATATATAGAAAGAATGGATTTAGAATTTAATATGTGGAATTTTTCATTTTATGCAGGAAGAGAAACTGGAGTCTCATTTGCAAAATCTATCCACTCTCATGGCACCAACATATAAGAAACTTGCACCTGATGCCTATAATAATCAGGTAAGTTTAAATAATTGACAGTGATTGTAACAATTTACTTATTCATTATATATTACCTACTTCCAGAAATATTTTTGAAACAATGACTTTTCTAATTTTTCTTCTTGTTGACACCACTATAGTATTCTGTTTCTATTTTATGAAAATTGTACTATCCAAAAGAACATGTTTTTGGTCTTTTCAGCTGTAAAAATAATGAGTTTTTAAGGGCCACAATCTGTTCTATTTATTAATCTTGTTCTCATATGGACAATTTTATCTTTGTAAGCAGGCTTTGGTGATTACATTAAAATAATGTGGTCCAAACTATAGGTTCTAACCACCTATTAACTGTTTTCACAGGAAGACTATAAATATAAAGGTATGAGTATACTATATCATAAGTGTACATATTTGTGTCCAAATATATCACATTTTGCCAGATCTTCCTCTTTTGACTGGGCTTTGTTCCATAAACCAAGCAAAACCATTTTTTCCTGTTGTATATGTGTATTCTAGGCTATTCTTAATTAGAAGGCTAGATAATTTGATCAGAAATTGCCTGTGAGGAAGGCAAAAGACTATAAAGTCTTCACTGTTTTGAGTAGTATCAACAAAAAAAGCATTAAGTGAAAACCTGCTACAGACCAGACACTGTTTAGTCACTGTGAGCATAAAGATGAATGGTGCAATTCCTCTGTCTTTAACCAGGTGTGGTGGTTCACATCTATAATCCCAGCTTCCTGGGAGACTGAGACAGAAGGAATGATGGAGCCCAGGATTTCAAGGCTTCAGTAAGCCATGATCACACCACTGCATGCCAGCCTGAGCAAAAGAGCAAGGACTTATTTAAAAAAAAAAAAAAAAAAAAAGGGAGCCGGGCTCAGTGGCTCAGCCTGTAATCCCGCGCCTTTGGGAGGCTGAGGTGAGTGGATTGCCTGAGCCCGCGGGTTCAAGACCCGCCTAGGCAGCGAGACCTCATCTCTACAATAAATCAAAAAATCAGCCGGGCGTGGTAGCGCATGCCTGTAATTCCGGCTACTTGGAAGGCTGAGGCGGAATGATCACCGGACCCCAGCAGGTCGAGGCTGCGGTGGCCGGGAGTGGCCACTGCACTCCAGTCTGGGTGACGGAGTAAGACTCCAACTCAAAAAAAAAAAAAAAAAAAAGGGAGGAAAGTGGAGGGGAAGGATTCCTTTTCCAGAGGAGACAGAGACATAAAATAGCAATTATAGGATAAGACAGTACAGCTGGGATAGAAGTGTGTGCACATTTCTGAAGAAATAAAAAAGGTTTTTCCTCAAAGTAGAGTAGACTATATGTAATATCACAAATGACCTTTAGATCTTTCAACTTTATCCTTACAGGGTAATCACTGAAGTGTAAATGTGCATTGGGAGGAGGGGAAAGTGAAGTGATTGAATTTTTATTTTTAAAAGGTCACTTAACAAGCCAGATAATGGAAATACAACTTAAATCTGTGTAAGATTAGAAAGAAAAGAAAGCTACTGCAATCATTGAGCTACAAATTTTAAGATCCCACATGGCATGAGGGATAGAAAAAATGAATTAATATGTGCAATATTTGAAGTGGAACTTAGAGAAGTTGGTGATTAACTGGATGTGAAAAGGAGCAAAAGAGAGAATTTAGGGGTCGAACAAATTTCTGATTTGGACAGGGGGTTCTGTTAACAAGTAACAGAAATCAGTAAGAAGTAGTAAGTTTGGGGTAGGAGGGAAAATACTAAATTTTATTTTTGAGATTCTGGACTTGACATGCTTCTAGGTTAATTAGATGGAGAATGGGGAGAAAAATTCAGGCTAGTACTATAGACGTGAGAGTTAGCAAACTGCTGGAAGGAGTTGAAGTTGAATTTTTCAGAGTAGAATTTATGAAGAGGGGAAAAGCTGATAAGGGGATTCTGGAGCCATCACTATTTTAGGTGTGAGTGGAGGAAGAGAAGCCAGTGAAGTAAGTGCTAGAGGAGGGTAGAAGAAATAGAATTGGAAAAGTGAAAGATTTAAGGAAATGAGGGAGGTGGATGGGTGGAGGAAAGCTGTAGGTCATGAGAAAGTATCCAGAGTAGAGCACACAGCAATCATAGGTATGGGGCTATGTGACAAACTGTCATTTACTTGATAATAATGGGATTAGTTTAAACAGTACAGATGGACAAAGAACTAACCCTAAATAATTATTTAGCTACTCTTCTTTTACACTGTGGACTTTAACACTCCTACAAACTCAACTCCTTTTTGGGTGGCAGGAGGGGTGGGAACAGTAGAGACAAATTAAATGCCAGTCTGTTTGTAAGCTGTTTCATGTCACAACCTATGGTTTTAGAAATGTGTATAAATATCTATAAAAATTATTTTAAATGCTATTAATAATTGTGGGATTAACACTATATTTTATAATCTTTCCATTTTAGTATCACAGAGAAGTGTAAGAAATGCTTTGGTACTGTTGTAAAAGTTTAATTCTGGGGAAGAAATACTACAAGAAATCAAGCTATTAAAAAAGAAAATGAATTGAGTCTACATTGCTATATTTAAAGTTTTACCATTTTCTATTGAATTTTTTTATAGGTGCTGTTAATCAAGTGACTTTACTTGGGAAAAGGGACAGAATAACAAAACATTTATGTTCTTTTTACTCCTTTGATTCTTATGCACTGTGTCATATAATCTGTATTTTCTAAGCATTTATATTCTACCCCAGCAGTCACCAGCCTTTTTGGCATCAGGAACTGATAGAAGACAATTTTTCCAAGGACCAGTGGAGGTGGGGGGAATGGTTTCAGGATAATTCAAACTTATAACATATATTGTGCACTTTATTTCTATTATTATTACATTGTAGTATATAATGAGATAATAATACAATTAATCATTAAAAAAAGATACAGATGGAAGTGGTAAATATAATAGTGGGCAGGCCACATGCAGACTAAAATAAGTGTTGGATTCTGACATAAAACCTGCCACCAGATGCAGCTGTATAATTGAAGTACATTGATTCATTTGCCACTCACTTATAGGGTTTTAATATTAGTCTTCAAGCAATTGATTTATTATGGTCTCTGTACAGTCAAACTTCCCTGCTAATGTTAATTTGTATTTATATTTGCTCCCCAGCATTAGCATCACCATCTTGGCTCCATCTCAGATTATCAGGCATTAGATTCACATAAGGAACGTGCAAGCCAGATACCTCCTGGATTTGTGCTCCTAAGAGAATCTAATGCTGCTGCTTATATGACAGGAGATGGAGCTCAGGTGGTAATTCGAGTGATGGGAAGCAGCTGTAAATACAGATAAAATTTCGCTAGCTCATCTGCCTGCCAATCACTTTCTTCTGTGAGGCCTAGTTCCTGACAGTCCACAGACCAGTATCGGTTCGTGACCCAGGGCTTGGGAACCCCTGATCTGCCCTATTACATTTTGTTTTGAAATACTTTAAACAATTTTATTAATTTCCTGAACCTAGAGTACCCAAAATATGAAGGCATCCAAATTTTTAAATTATAACAAGATAATTAGATGTAATTCCTAATATGTTTCAATAGTTAAACATGCGTGTATGTAGCTGTAATGTCTAGATTAAGTCAATTAATAGCTTTGCTTTTCAATAGTTATACATGAATGTATGTAGCTGAAATGTCTAGATTAAGCCAATTAATGGTAATGCTTTTTAATGGATGTTTTTATATCATATAGTGGGCACTATTGGTAATGTTCATCTGTATATGTTAGTATATTTTCAAGATCAAAATAATAGCCATGTGATTTTTCCATACAGTATACGGGTAGATGGTTTGATGTTATGCATACTATCATAAAATTATATGATCTTTACCTTTTCCTTGACTGAATATATTATCTCTATTTCACACATCTAAATATTTTTTCCTTGCTATATTCCTTGATTTCATAAAGTCTTATTGCTAAATTTAAGCTTCACTGGCTCTTCTGTCAGTTCCATGGAATCAGACCCTGAACCTAGAGTATCCAAAATCTGTTTTTATCAATTTAAATGTCCTTTCTGTGTGTCTATCCAGCAAATGTACACTTGCTCTATCTAGTGTTTGTTTATCTTACAATTTAATTTTGGATCTGTAAGTTTGAATCTCAAAACTTATGGGGATGACATTTTAGACATGCCATCCGAGAGAGCTTTCTATAAAGACAGAGATGTTCTTGATGCTGGCCAGTATAATAGCCACAACCCACATATGGTTATTACTGCTTGAGTTGATTTTTAAGATTTTTAAAATTAATTTAAATGTAAATAGTCACCTGTGGCTAGTGACTACTATATTGGACATCAAAACTTTAGACCATGAGAAAGTCATGGACTTAGAATTGACATCCAGACATTAAAATGGTTTTCCAGTAACCTATTCACAAACTCCTGCATGATATTTCTTATGAGACACCATAAATCTGTCTAATGATTATATGTGCATTTTTTTTCAAGGAACAGAATAAAACTAACTAGACCACAGCATAGACTAAACAGTCACAAACCACACAGCTATGAAAAACAGTGGTCAATACCCTCACTTTTCTTTGGCCAGAGTCTGATGAAGTTACATATACAAATACATATATGAATCCAGTGGTTCATGTAAGAACTATTCTCTGATGTCTTCTTAATATGAAGACATCAAAAACATTATTGGAATTTAAGTTCATCTTCTAGCCATGATAGAATAACAGGGACTAGTTTTACCTTCATGCACAAAAGAAAAAACTGACAAAGTATATGAATCAGTGATTTTAGACATAGAACAAGAAGTGCAAGAGACAGTGGCACTGGCGTGGAGGGAAATAAAAAGGTGAACCGACTATCGTCCCCACTTCCTGAAGAGAATATTAGGTTCCAGGGTAGGGAGTAGGAACCCAAACAGACCCCAGAATTATGACTGCATTAAGGAAACAAAGTTCAGAATTTGGATAGGTTAAGGTGGCTAGAATTCACAACTCAGAATACCAGAGAGGAGAGAACTTCACTGAGAAAAGATTCAGAAACTTGCAATAGGTTCTACTTCAGTCTTCAGCAGAGTGCTGCACAGTTTGTGCATGTAAAGAAGCTACAGAAGCTAAAGGACCATCAAAAGAAGCAGACAGAACAATCCCTTGATCTCATACAGGACTTGAAACAGTTCTTGTTTATACCAGCAAGAAAGAGACCTTACAATATACACACTATTCAAGTAGAGTATTCATAATTGCCTTGGTAGTGGAAACAGATTTGGCTGCTCTGATCTCATCTAAAAATGCTTAAAATCAAGACTTAAAAAAAACCAAACTGATACTAAGTAATTTAACAGCATCCCAAAACAAATGTATATTTTTTTATTTTAATAACTGTAGATGGGTACAAATGATTTTTGGTTACCTGGATGCATGGTATAGTAGTGAAGAACTCTGAGTTTGAAGTGCATCCTCCACCTCTACCTGTGCACAATGTACATGATAGGTGATAATTCATCCCTAAACCCACCTTCTGAGCCTTCACTATTATGCCATTCTGTATGCCTTCACAGATCCTTAGTTTAGCTGCCACTCATAAGTGAGAACATGTGGCATTTGGTTTTTATTCCTGTATTATTTCACTTAGGATCATGGTCTCCAATTCCATCTGTGTTACTGCAGAAAACATTATTTCATTCCTTTTCATGGCAGAATAGTATTCCATGGTGTGTGTGTATGTGTGGAGATATGTATACATATATACATATGTATAGATATATGCCTTTCATTATCCACTTATTAGTTGATGGGCATTTAGGGCGATTCCACATTTTTGCAGTTGTACTGTAATGAACACATGAGTGCAGGGGTTTTTTTTGTATAATGACCTGGTTTTTGAGTAGACACCAGGTAGTGGGATTGCTGGATCAAATGGTAGATCTACTTTTAGTTCTTTGAGAAATCTCTATGCCAACTTCCATAGAAGTTGTACTAGTTTACACTCCTACCAATGGTGTATAAGCATTTCCTTTTCTTCACAAGTGTGCCAGCATCTATTGTTTTTTTGCTTTTTAAATAATGGCCATTCTAACTGGTATAACGTTGTATCTCATTGTAGTTTTAATTTGTATTTCACTGATGATTAGTGATGTTAAGCATTTTTTAAATATCTTCGTTGGCCATCTGTATATCTTCTTTTGAGAAATGTCTGTTTGTGTCATTTGCCCAATTTTTAATGAGGTCATTTACTTTTTTTCTTGATTTGTTTGATTCTGAATATTAGTCCTTTGTCAGATATATAGTTAGTGAATATCTTCTCCCATTCCATAGGCTGCCAATTTACTCTATTGATTAATTATTTTGCTGTGCAGAAAACCTTTTACTTTAATTAAGTCCCACTTGATTACTTTTGTTTTTTTGTATTTGCTTTTTGGGCCATAGCCATAAATTATTTGCCAAGGCCAAAGTCCAGGAGAGTTTTCCTTAGGTTTTATTCTATAATTTTTATGATTTCAGGCATGACAGTTAAGTCTTTAATACAATTTGAGTTAACTTTTGTATATTGTGAAAAATAGGGATGAAGTTTCATTTTTCTGCATGTAGCTATTCCATTTTTCCAGCACCATTTATTGAATAAGGTGTCCTTTCCCAGGGATAAGTTTTTGTCTGCATTGTCAAGAATCAGTTGATTGTAGGTATTTGGGGTTATTTCTGGATTCTTTATTCTATTCCATTGATCTATATATCTGTTTTTGTACCAGTACCATGCTGTTTTGGTTAGTAGTTAGTATATAGTCTTGTAGTATAATTTGAAGATGGATAATATGATGACTCCAGCTTTGTTCTTTTTGCTTAGGATTGCTTTGGCTATTCTGACACTTTGTTGTTGTTGTTCCATAGAATTTTAGGATTTTTTTTTAGTTCTGTGAAAAATGATGTTGGCAATTTGATAGGGAGTGATTGAATTCATAGATTACTTGGGGCAATATGGTCATTTTAACAATGTTGATTCTTCCAATCTATGAGCATCAGATGCTTTACCATTTACGAAACAAAGATTAAAAAAAAAATCTGACAATCAACAAGGTAAAACATACAGTGTTTAGCATTTCATCAAAAAATACGAGGCATACAAATAAACAAGTAAATATGGCTTATAGTGAGGCAAAGAAGAAAAAAAAAATCAATAGAGATAATCCCAAAAGTGACATAGGTAATAAAAATATGTGGATAAGGTAATTAAAATGGCTATCATGTTTCATATGCTCAAAAATGCAGAAGGAAGTATTAGCATGATAAGAAAACAAAAAAGACCCACACTGAACCTTTATAAACAAAAAATATATGATATCTAGATTGTAAAAATACACTAGATGGAATTAACAGCAGAAGATTAGTGAACTTGAAGACATAGCAATGGAAAATGTCCTATTTAAAGAGAAAAAACAAACTGAAAATTAATAAGTCAAAAATCTATGGGACAATATTGTTACACTAATATATGTGTAATTGAGGTCCTAACAGGAGGTGCGAGATAGAAAAATATTTAAAGAAATAATGATCAGTTTATTTCTAATTTGTTCAAAACTATAAAATCATAGGTCCCAGAAGCTCAGCAAACCCCAAATAGGAAAATAAAAAGACATAAAGACACTGCAAAAAAACACATCATAATCAATTTGCTTACAATCAGTAATAAAGAGAAAATCTTAAAACAAATGGAGAAAAAAGACATTAAATATTAAAGACAGGAGGCTTCATGTCAGAAAAAGGCAAGAAAGAAGATACAGAAGAAACATCTTTAATGTACTAAAAGAAAAAAATTAACCTAGAAATCTACAACCAATGAACACAACTCTCAAAAGAGAAGGCAAAATAATTTTTTTTCACACATACAAAAACTAGAAGAATTTACCACTAGCAAACTAGCCCTTTAAAAATGTTAAAGGAAACCCTTCAGCCAAAAAGAAAATGATACTAGATAGAAATCTAGAGCCACATAAAGGAATAAAAAGCATCAGAAACAGTAAACATGTGGTTTAAAAGACTTTTGTTTTAATGTCTTTAAAATATAACATGCTATTTTAAAATATATATTAACAATGTACTGTGAGTTTTATAACATGTCAAAGTAGCACAGACGCCGGGTAATTTAAAGTATAATGCCATTAGATTGTTATACTATGTATGGACTGGTATATTACTTGGCTGTAGTCTATGTGAAATTGAAGAGTATACTGTAAACTTTAAAGCAAGCACCACTAATACACACACACACACAGAGAGAGAGAGAGAGAGAGAGAGAGAGAGAGTGCAAATCAGCGAGGAAAGAGAGATAAATGAAATATATTCAAAAGAGTTTAAGAAAAATATGGACCCCTAAAAAGGGTGAATATAAAACACCGGCAATATGGTTTATTTAAACCCAATCATATCAGTAACCACATTAAATGTAAATGGTTTTACCACCCCCAATTAAAAGACAATGCTTGTGATAGTGAATAAAATAGTAAAAACCAAGAAAACCACTTATATATAAAGACACAAATAAGCTAACAAGATACTTTTAACACAAAAAATATATTAACAGACATAATTGGGATATTATATGATTGTCTCAGTAGATGCAGAAAAAGAATTTGACAATATTCAGCATCTATTAAAGTGAACTTTCTTAACCTGATAAATACGTGATGAAAAACCAAAAGCTAACTTCATATTTAATGGTGAAAGAGTGGATGTTTTGCCCCTAAGATTAGGAATAAGACAAGGATATCCATTTTTACCACTCTGAGTCAATATCAAACTTGAAATTTTATTTTTTCCTTTTTTTATTTTATATTCAAGGGCTACATGTACAGATTTTGTCACATGGATATATTGCATGATGATGAACTTTAGGCTTCTATTAAGGCCATCACCTAAATGGTGAGCATGATTGCCAATGGGTAGTTTTTCAACTCTTGCCCCTCTCTCACACTTTCCTTTAAGAGTCCCCAATGTCTGTTGTTCCCAACTTTAAGTACTTGTATACCCAGTGTTTGGCTCCCACTTGTAAGTGAGAACATGTGGATTTGGTTTTGTTTCTGTCTTAATTTGCTTAGAATAATGGCCTCCAGCTGCAATCAAGTTGCTACAAAAGATATGATTTCATTCTTATTTATGTCTATGTAGTATTCCATGGTATATATGTACCATATTTTCTTTATCTATTTTACTGTTGATGGCACCTATGTTGGTTCCTTGACTTTGCTATTGTGAATAGTGCTTCGATAAACATGCAAGTACAAGCATCTTTTTAGTAGAACGATTTATGCTCCTTTGGGTAGTAGTAGTGGGTACTAGTGGGATCTCTGGGTCAAATGGTAAATCTGTTTTTACTTCTTTGAGAACTCTCCTAAATGCTTTCCCCAGGGTCTGAACTAGCCTACATTCTTACCAACTAGCTGTATAGGAGTGCTCACTTTTCGCTACAACCTTAGCAACATCTGTTGTTTTTTGACTTATTAATAATAGGTGTGAAATGGTATCTCTTTGTGATTTTGATGTATATTTGTTGGACGATTGGTGATGTTGAGCATTTTTTTCACGTGTATTGGTGACTTGTGTGTCTTCTTTTGAAATATATCTGTTCATGTCCTTTTCCCACTTTTTAATGGAGTTATTTTTTTCTATCAATTTGTTTAAGTTTCTTATAGATTCTAGATATTTGTCTTTTGTCAGATGCATACAAACTGGAAACTTTAGACACTGCAATAAGACAAGAAAAATAAATAAAAAGCATACAAATTGGATAGGAAGAAATAAAACTGACAGGCAAGTCTGCAAAAAAAATACAAAACTACAAAAAAAACTAGTAAATCAGTTTAGCAAAGTCATAAAAGACAAAAATCAACTGTATTTTATATACTAGCAATAAATAATTTTAAATGGAAATAAAAATAACAAAATAGCATCAAAAATATAAAATTATTAGGCAAATTTGACAAATGTATAAGACCTATATACTGATAACTAAAAAAATTGCTGAGAGAAATTATAGAAGACAAATAACTAAAGAGAACTATGTTCATGGATCATAACACTAAATTTTTTTTTTTTTGCTGAAAACTAGTTTTATTTTTAAAAGTAAGTGCATAGCACTCATCTAATTCCACTGGTGAAGACTTTAACACCAACTCAATATTTGCAGTGAATATCAGAACATAGATACATTTTCGTTTGCAGTCTGTACTCAAGTAGTGTTTATTTAGTGGACTTTGGTAAAGCCCTTTATGCATATCATTAATCTCTTCACAGTACAAATTTAATGATGGTCCGGTAATCTAAAAAAAAAAAAAAAAAAGGCCTACTTTAAAGACTAATCAATAAATTAAACAAAACAAAACCCACACAATGCTTCTTAGCCCGAAAGCTCGTGGTTGTGAGTTGTATTTATATTGAAAACTCATGTTTTAAAAATAGTCCTGGTCTTCAGTCACCCATCCTGCCCTGGGTATGCAGCAATAGTTATCGTTATTTTAGTCTACTGCCCCACAAGATTATTAATCCAGTGTTCTTTAGCTTTTTAAATATAAATTGGGAAAGTGTTATTCCTACACTTTCATAAAAGGCATATTCTTCTATAACAAGAATGACATAAACCAATCAATAAAAGTATTTGACAAGACATTAAGTTACCACGGGCACTGGTTGTTGTTTCAAGTTGGGATCTCTGTCACAATATCTTACATTCACAGTGTCACTGAGGTAGTTAAAATATTGAAAATGGACTCCAGGTTGCTGGGTTCTAAATGTGAATGTGAGAGAGATATTTTCTTTTAAACTAAAGCCACACTTTGTTATGTCAGAAACAGATCTTAGAAGCAACCTTAGCATCCACCTAGTGAGTCTGAGCAGGCAAAGGTACTGATTACTCAATCTCAGCAACCACTTTCATTGGTCCTACAGCTGCCGTGGGACACGCTGCTGTGCTGGTAAGAAGTGAAGGCAGCAATAATAGATAATAGTCATCACAGCAAGGGCAGTATGGGGATAAAATGTTTTGGGGGAATAACCTTAAAAATTAAAAAAACAAAAACAAAAAACATATAACTGCTAAACTGTATACATCGTGCTCTTATCTGTGGGAGAAGAGATTTGGTGATGGGAAGCTTTCTGGTGTAAAAATGAGTAAGGTGTGTCTTTTGTTTGTATCTTTTTGAAGATAGCACTTGCATAGAAGGGAACCTGCATGGCAGCCATGTGACTGCCGCAGTGTGCGTTGAGAACAAGCTTCTTAGTATAAAGACGTGGGTATGCAGCAGCGGAGTCTTGGTAATCAAGCCACCACCTTCGTGAGGAGGGGAGGGGCTCAACTCAGTCACGAGGAACCCAGTTGGCTCCAGGGGTGAATGTGGAGGCGTGGCTTCTGTCCACGTGAATTCTTAGAGAAATGTCCTTTCTTTAAAAGGAAAATAACTTATATTTAGCGTGCATAGGGATGCTGTGGATTTATTAGTCTGGTAGATCAAACAAACAAACAAGAAAACCACTCAGGTAAGAAAAGTCACTCCTGGTAGTTTTCAAGTTTGAAAATTGTTTTCTGAAAGTATCATCACTTTTCCTCTTTAAAGAAGACTGCTCATAGGATTTTGGTAGTTCTTACCTAAATATTGTTAAGATGTCAATTCACCCCCAACTAATTGATAGATTTAATACATGGCCTATCAAAATATCAGGAGGTTTTTTGAAAGAATTGACAAAATGGTTCTAACATATATATACATGGAAATACAAAGGACTTGGAATAATCAAGTAATTTTAAAAAACAGCAGAATTTGAGGATTCATACTGCTTGATTTTAAGATTTACTAAAAATCTATACTTGCTAGTAATCAAGACAGTTTGATATTCACACACACATACATACAGACACACACACACACATACACACAATTATATACCAATAGATCAGAAGAGAGTCCATAATAGATGCAATATATATCATCAATTGATTTTAAGCAAAGACAATTCAACAGGGAATAAACTTTTTATTCAGTGGTGTCTGAACAGTTGGATAATCATATGGTTAAAAAAAAAGTAAACTTGACCCTTAACTTCATACCATATGTAAAAATTAACTCCAAATGAATTCATTTATATAAAATTCTAGAAAATGAAAATTGTAGTGACAGAAGATAGTTTCTTTGTTCAGAAACTACTAAACAAAGCAGGAGGGATGAATCATAAAGGGGTATGAGGAAACTTTTGGGGGTGAAGAATGTGTACTTTATTTTGGTTATAGCAATGGCTTTATGGATATATACATATATCAAAACTCATCAAATAATGCACTTTAAATATATGCTGTTTAATGTCTGTCAATTATACCTCAGTAACACTGTAAAATAAAACTTTACCATGTCAATATGTTGGCTCTATTTTTTGTCATTCTATCTTATTTCTGGATGTAAAGTAGATAACATTTTTTTGAAATTTTAAATAGTCCAAATATGCATGAGTCCGTCTGTCTAAGAATAAAAGTAACTACTTGCCTATTCACACACACATTTTTGTTTTTCAGATTGAATATGAACACAGAGCACCGGAGTGCCGTCTGGGTCTGAAGGAAGGCCGTCCTTTCTCAGGGGTCACTGCATGTTTGGACTTCTGTGCTCATGCCCACAGAGACTTGCACAACATGCAGAATGGCAGCACATTGGTAAGTGGGACTGAGGACAGCTTAGTAGCATCTCCTGTTGAAGAGTAGAAGGCTGGAAACGAGCAACATTTGGTTTAGAATAATATGTTCTCTGCAGGTGTCCCTGGACAACAGTGTTTCCATGAATTGATTGCTGTTGCAAGAAGACCTTCTTTGACATAAATAGCACCTCATAACAGGTTGACACATTAGTGACCAGTTGACTGTCATGTCTCATAAGCACATGAGAATCATGGAAATTCTTAGTACTGATCTAAATCAGTCTCAAAATTCAGTCAATATATACACAAACACACACACACACACATGCACCAAGATACCAATCCACCTTGCAGAGAGAAGCATAAATGACAAATACATCATCATTGTCACAGTAACTAAGTTCAGAGTGCAGAAAAGCCTTATTACAGTGGGTGAAATGGATTGGTCTTGTAACTGGAGGCTATGGTGAGAAGAGAAAATATATACAGTCATAGGATGGAGCAATGTTCTATATCAACAAAGTCCACGATGTTGCTGTGTATATAAGTGGATGATCCAGAGTGGAGATAAAGAATGAGAAAGTTGAGGTGAAGAAACTAAATCAATCAACGCAATAGGCTATCGACACGGGTGCAGGTATAGTTGAGGAAGATGGCCAATGAGACAATTCAAAAATATAGATGCCAGGCATTAAAGTCATGGTCTTGGTAGAAAAAGATTTAAAGAGACATCTTGAAGAAGTTGGCGTGAAGATATTGTTGAGACACAGAGAAGGTATTGATTTAATGGTCTAGATCAGAGATTGGAATATTCTTCTAAAAAGGGCAATATAATAAATATTTTAAGTTTTGCAGCCACATAGGATCTCTGTATAGTATTTGTTTTGTTGATTTTTTTAAAAACTCTGAAAATGTAAAACCATTCTTAGTTTACTGGTCTTTCGGACACAAACTGTGAGGCATATTGGCCATGCACGGGCCCTAGTTTGCTGACTTCTGGTCCAAGAGAACAACACAAAGTCCGTCAACCACTCCAACATCTAAAATCATCCCTCATCATGCATTGAACACTTACTCGTTATTAGGAGGGTGTGCTAGATTCTAGAAAGTAAAAGAAATAAATGATAACTGGAGCTATAATAAGTCCTGATGATAGCTAGCTATATTTCATTCCAGCAAGGTAATAAAGCAAGAAGATGAGAAAGATGCTGAGGATCAAGGGGAATTTGCCTCTAATAGATTACAGGCTCTGTGAAGTAAAATGAAAAGAAGCACTAGATAAGAACTGAATAGGGTTAAATTTGTTTGAAAGAAGTAACAAGGTGCTCAGAAACATGAATTTGGATGACTTTTCTGTGTAGGAAGTGACAAACTTATAATATCTCATGTTAAAGTTAAGTATAAAAGTCAAGCTATTATCATATTTCTTTCAAGCATATCATCTAATGATTTTATATTCCCTTGTGCTTTAGGACACATTTTCTCCACTGATTAAACACACTAAACACTAAAGACTAGTATTTTAAAAACACAATCTTTCATCAATATAATTGTAGCTAACAAAAGAAAAAAAAAGTGCCATCAAATCATCATAGCAACAGAGGCACTCTCCACCACCACCCCCCCTTTTTTCAGAATATCCACTTGTGTGTATGGTGATATTTCAGAAAAGAAATGAGAGAAAAGAGAAATGGTAAGTTAGGTATGACAAGAGTACAAAGAAGAGAAAAGAAGGTACAAGCATTGTTGAGTTGCATATTGCCTATATCCACTAAGTCTTCAACTTTTACTTTTTAGATATTCTCTCTGGTAGCTTGTGGAAATTTCATAAAGAGTAAATTTCTTAAGCACAGAGTTAGGTGTCAGTTATGAAGGAAGATGTGAAATTTACTTGTGCACAAAAGTATAAGATGAGGCATATATGATACTACTAAAAACAGAGACGGTCATTTGGTAGCATATTTTTGAAGAGACTTCACATCTATCACATCTATTTTTGAAGTACAAAAAGCAGGAGATTGCATCATTTTAGTGGGATTGTTGCATCTTCCCTTAGAGTCAGAAATGTATGTGAAGAACTAGTCACCACAAGTGACAGTTCCTAAGAGACTAAAAAGGTGGGGGGGGGGGCAAGGGGGTGGGAAGGGAGCAATGTGAATTTGTCTTTATCACCCTGTACCATTTTGATGCTATCTTCATTAATAATAGATAGAAATGATGTATGGCAATATGCATGCCACTGAACTCAACCACCTAGGCCACCAACAAAAATCTAGATACTGAGAGGGACAAGAATACACACACACTGTTTTCTTTTATACTTGCAACTAAGGCTGTAATGTCTTACTTCCCTCCCAGGTATGCACTCTCACTAGAGAAGACAATCGAGAAATTGGAGAAAAACCTGAGGATGAGCAGCTTCATGTTCTGCCTTTGTACAAAGTCTCTGATGTGGATGAGTTTGGGAGTGTAGAAGCTCAAGAGGAGAAAAAACGAAATGGTGCCATACAAGTACTGAGTTCTTTTCGGCGGAAAGTTAGGATGTTAGCAGAGCCAGTTAAGACTTGCCGACAGAGGAAACTAGAAGCCAAGAAAGCTGCAGCTGAAAAGCTTTCCTCTCTAGAGAACAGCTCAAATAAGAATGAAAAGGAAAAGTCAGCCTCATCACGTGCAAAACTGACTGAAAATGCAAACCAGGCGAAACAGTTGGCAGGTAAATTTAATGTAAAACGTTGCAGATAATTGTGTTGTATGATATAATAAAAATTAACATTATTAATTTTGGAAGGTTACATCAGTCATGGCCTTTGTTCTCTGTACCATAATCTTCTTTAAAGTAGCAGGGGCCAGGCTTTGCTCTCAGAGAAGGTAATGAGATATTGCACCATCAACCCTCCATTGATAGAGAAGTTTGGATTTTATTCTGTAATAAACAGCAAAGTGTTTAAATAAGTGATCGGGTAAAATTCATGTTAATCTGGCAGCGGTAAGTAGGCCAAATAGAAGTAGAGGAACTAATAGTATGGAGACAGGTGCAATAAGCCAAGAATGAGATCACAAGACCTTGAATGTTGGTGGTAACAGTGAAAATGTAGCAAATAATGTAACAAATAATGCAAAACTGAAAACCAATATATGGGTGACATTAGAATAAAAAGGGAAAAATTGAAGGATGAATCCAAAGTTTTAAGCCTAAACTTAAACTTACTGTTACTTAGATTCCTATAACACTATAATTTATTGAAATAAGAAGTTTGAAAATATGATTTATGGGGAGAAAGGGAATAAGATACCTTTTTATTTTTAGCCCTGTGAGTGTGCAGTTTAAGAGGGTTATACATGTATCTACCCTATAAAATTTTTACTCATCAAAATAGATTATAGCTGTAGCACTAACAATAGAGTATTATTTTTTAAAGGGGGGTGAGAGGGGAAGGAGGTCTGCTGAGCATTATTTATCAATGCTCAGTTGATATTTTTCTGCCATATGAGTGCAGTTAGTTTGTAAAAAAAAAAAAAATCAAAATTTTGGCAAGAATATTGGCCTGGCCATTAACAAAAGAAAAATGTATATCTTTTAAGTTTAGTGTATTAATTGGCTTAGCACCAACCATTTTTGCTTCACAGTATCAAATTTTCCTACTGATTCATTTCCAAGCTCAGAGGACCTAGATTAAGCAATTTAGAATAATATGCTAAAGATGCTTAATACGTGTTTGTTGATTGGATGACTGAGAGAAGTAAATCCTATTCATGCCCTGGTATCTCCTTTAGGTTAACTGTAAAATATAATCAGATAGAACTTTGTCTCTGCTCCCTTCTAAATGGTTTCTGCAGATAATAATCACATTAGTTCTCAGCACTGCCTTTGCAATTTCATCTATTTGTTCTTAACACACAGGACTTTTTTTAAGTGAGGTCATGAAACAGAAGAATGAATTTTAAAAGTTTCACTTACAAAGCTGAAAGTTTCTTTTAACCATTATCTACAACCAGATAAAATTTCCTTTCTGGAAAGCCTGCTCATAAAGTAGGGTTTGCTGATTATGTAAGATGCTTTATATATTTCAATGAAGGTCATTCTTTTTCTCATAATATTCTCAAATCTTCTATAACAAATCTTATGCTACCTTCTTTTAATTATGTAACTAATTTCATTGTACACCAGTCAATAATGAAATAAAGTAAAATACAACATGGTCCCTTCACTCTAGGAACTGACTTAGCAGTAGAAGCAGAAAGGGACTAAAAACAGATTATAATACAGTATGACTATTACTTTATCATATCTATGTTTGCAGTAGGTATGACAAAAGGAGAAGATGAGGTCACAAAATTCATCTTGATGAAGGGATAACTAAGCCAAGGAAAGACAGGGAGGTGGGACAGAGGGAGGAGGACACTTCAGACAGAGGCATGCTCAGAAGCTCCAGAAAACATGATGCTTTCAGTGGAATGGCTTTAGATGTTTATTATATTTTTTCACTTACTGTTATAAGTTCACTTACTGTTATAAGTTACTGTTATAAGTTATAAGTACTGTATTTTATTTCTAATACCTTAGACAAAAAGTCGCTCCAGCTTTCCTCTCATCCTTGCCAAAAGAGTGATGCATAATCCTGGTGGGGTTTCTTATGTACATTTAAGTATCCTCATTAGCCTTCATAAAATAATCATCATCATCAAGCATATCTTTGCCCACTTTCTCTTACCCTGTCCACAGAACTTCTGCGACTTTCAGGACCAGTCATGCAGCAGTCCCAGCAGCCCCAGCCACTACAGAAGCAGCCACAGCAGCAATCACAGCCGCCACAGGGACCCCCACAGCCACCACAGCAACAGTCACATCACCCTTTGACTAATAACCCTCAGTCAGAGTCTGTGAGCTCTTACTCTGCGTCTGGATCTACCAATCTATATATGAAACGGCCTAATCCAGTTAGTTCTTATCCAAGTTCTTCACACACTTCAGATATTTATGGAGGCGCCAACCCTATGAACCTGTATTCCACCTCATCCCAAGCTGCAGGTTCATATTTGAATTCTTCTAATTCCATGAACACCTACCCTGGGCTTTTGAATCAGAATAACCAATATTCATCATATCAATGCAACGGAAATCTGTCAATGGACAACTGTTCTCCATACCTGGGTTCCTATTCTCCCCAGTCTCAGCCCATGGATCTATATAGGTATCCAAGCCAAGACTCTCTCTGTAAGCTAAATCTACCACCCATTCATACATTTTACCAGTCGAGATTTGGAAACAGCCAGAATTTTACTTCGAAGTACTTAGGTTACGGAAACCAAAATATGCAGGGAGATGCCTTCAGCAGTTGTACCATTAGACCAAACATCCACCACATAGGGACATTTCCTCCTTATTCCACTCATGAGATGGATGGTCACTTCATGGGTGCCACCCCTAAGTTACCACCCAATCTGAATAGTCCAAATATAGACTGTAAAAATGGTGAACATCATTCATCTTCTCACGTAATCCACAACTACAGTGCCACTCCGGGCATGTTCAGCAGTCCTCTTCATGTCCTGCATCTCCAAAACAAGGAGAATGACATGCTCTCCCATACAGCTAATGGATTATCTAAGATGCTTCCAGGTCTTAAACATGAGAGAACTGCTTGTGTCCAAGGAGGCTTACACAAATTAGGTGATGCCAATGGTCAGGAAAAGCAGTCATCCACACCAGTCCAAGGTATGGCTTCTGCTGTAGATGATGATGAAGTCTGGTCAGATAGTGAGCAGAGCTTTCTGGATCCTGACATTGGGGGAGTGGCTGTGGCTCCAACTCATGGGTCAATTCTCATTGAGTGTGCAAAGCGTGAGCTTCATGCCACAACCCCTTTAAAGAATCCTAATAGGAATCACCCCACCAGGATCTCACTTGTCTTTTACCAGCATAAGAGCATGAATGAGCCAAAACATGGCTTGGCTCTCTGGGAAGCCAAAATGGCTGAAAAAGCCCGCGAGAAAGAGGAAGAGTGTGAAAAGTATGGCCCGGACTATGTGCCTCAGAAAACCCATGGCAAAAAAGTGAAACGGGAGCCCACTGAGCCGCATGAACCTTCAGAGCCCACTTACCTGCGCTTCATTAAGTCCCTTGCTGAAAGGACCATGTCTGTGACCACAAACTCCACAGTAACTACATCTCCATATGCCTTCACTCGGGTCACAGGGCCTTACAACAGATATATTTGATGTCTCCCCTTTGTTGGTTACCTCATTTGAAAAGACCACAACCAACCTGTCAGTAGTGTAGTTCTCATGACGTGGGCAGTGGGGAAAGGTCACAGTATTCAAGACAAACATGGTGGGAGAAACCTCAGCTCACCAGCAAAAAAAGAGGTACTCTTACCATAGCACTTAATTTCCACTGACTCCCAAGTGGTCACAGATGGCATCTAGGAAAAAGACCAAAGCATTCTATGCAAAAAGAAGGTGAGGAAGAAAGTGTTCCATAATTTACATTTTTAAACACTGGTTCTATTATTGGACGAGATGATATGTAAATGTGATTTCTTTTCCCCTTATAACTCTACACATCTGTGACCACTTTTAATAATATCAAGTTTGCATAGTCATGGAACACAAATCAAACAAGTACTGTAATATTACAGTGACAGGAATCTTAAAATACCATCTGGTGCTGAATATACGATGTACTGAAATACTGGAATTATGGCTTTTAACATGCAGTTTTTACTGTAATTGTAATATTAACTTTTATTTATCAAAATAGCTACAGGAACTATAAATGAATAGCAGCAAAACACTGAATTTGTTTGGTTGTTCTAAGAAATGGTGCTAAGGAAATGGTGTCTTTAATAGCTGAAAATTTAATGCCTTTATATCATCAAGATGCTATCTGTGTACTCCAGTGCCCTTGAAATAATAGGGGTACCTTTTCATTCAAGTTTTTATCATAATTGCCTATTCTTACACAAGCTTAGTTTTTGAAATGTGGACATTTTAAAAGACTCTGGATTTTGCTTATCCAGTGCAATCCTTGTAGGACAATAAACGTATATATGTACATATATATACAAACATATGTATGTGTGCACACATGTATATGTATAAATATTTTAAATGGTGTTTTAGAAGCACTTTGTCTACCTAAGCTTTGACAACTTGAACAATGCTAAGGTACTGAGATGTTTAAAAAACAAGTTTACTTTCATTTTAGAATGCAAATTTAATTTTTTAAAGAAACAAGGAAAGCTTTGAAAATATTTTTGCTTTTAGCCATGCATCTGCTGATGAGCAATGTGTCCATTTTTAGCACAGCCAGTTAAATCCAAAATGAGGCTTACTGGATTCAAGGGAATACATTAATCCACAAAACACATGTTTTCTGGTGCTCATCTCACAAGCTATACTGTAAAACAGTTTTATACAAAATTGTATGACAAGTTCATTGCTCAAATATGTACAGTTTTAAGAATTCTCTGTTAACTGCAGGTAATAATTCGCTGCATGCTACAGACTCAACAAGGCTAGTTCAATGAAGCCTATGCTATTGTATGGATCTGTATGCTCTTCAGAGAACTGAATGGTAGTCTGCCTTTGTGTTGATAATTATGTACATTGTGATGTTGTCATTTCTTAATTTAAGTGTCCACTTTACCAGGAAGATTGAGCAGACTGATGCCTGCATAAGATGAATAAACAGGGTTAGTTCCATGTGAATCTATTGGTTAAAAAGAAACAAAAAACAGGCAGCTGGTTTGCTGTGGTGGTTTTAAATCATTAATTTGTATAAAGAAGTGAAAGAGTTGTATAGTAAATTAAATTGTAAACAAAACTTTTTTAACACAATGCTTTAGTATTTTAGTACTGTAAAAAACTTAAAAATATATATATATATATATATGGGTTTGAAGCAGAATTCACATCATGATGGTGCTACTCAGCCTGCTACAAATATATCTTAATGTGAGTTAAGAATTCATTAAAGGTTTGAGTGATGTTCCTACTTGTCATATACCTCAACACTAGTTTGGCAATAGGATATTGAACTGAGAGTGAAAGCTTATAGCATTGTGTACCATCATTTTTTCCAAGTCTTTTTTTTTTTAATTATTAAAAAAGTGTACCTTTCTTCAATACTTGATTTCTTAGCAAGTATAACTTGAACTTTGACCTTTTTGTTCTAAAAAAATCAGGGATATTTCAGCTCATGTTCTCCTTACGCCAACATGTCACCTGTGTTTATATAAAATTGTTGTAGGATAATACATATATTCTTTGTCAGGGATTTAACCCTTTTATTTTGAATCCCTCCTATTTTACTTGTATATGTTCTGATGTAACTAAAACTAATTTTGTAAATCTGTTGGTTCTTTTTATTGTAAAGAAATGCATTTTAAAAGTTTGAGGAATCTTTTGACAGTGTCAAGCAGGAAATAAAAATCACATGAAAATAGAATGCACTGAGTTGATAAAGGGAAAATTGTAAGGCAGGAGTTTGGCAAGTGACTGTTGTCTAGAGTCTTTTAACTCTCTAAATAAAGTGGGTTTTTTTTGTTTTTGTTTTTGATCCCGTAACCATCCCAGGTACATACTCCATGAGAACTTCACTAAGCAGGCAAAACATCTAGATGTGTGGTGTGCAATAGACCGTACAGTTACATTTTGGCCTAAACACGTTTTTGCTTACTAACATTTCAAATAATCTTAGTTAAAGGAAGTCTTTGAGTTTTCTTGGTCAAATCTTTATAAGATAGCTTTTGTCTTTTAAAAAATTTCTCACATTTTTGCCTGCATCTAGTTTATAAACATTTCAAAAAATGTTTGTTTTGCCTACAAACCATATGATTTTCATGTTTTACATGTATCATAATATTTAATCCCAAACATTTGATTGCCACATGTACATTTGGTGATTTTAAGCAAGCCATCCTTAATAAATATTTGGTTTGTACATCATCCACTGTCATTTGCCAAACTGCTGGCTAACAAAAGCAAGAAGTATAGTTTGGAAGATTGGGGAGAGGTTATGTAGGAAGGAGAGGAAATTGAGTTGCTTATTGTAAATACCAGATCTATAAGTGTAAATATCAAACCTGCCTCAGTTAGAATGAATGGAAAGCAGATCTACAGTTTGCTTATATAGGAATATCAGGTTGACTATATAGCCATACTTGAAAATGCTTCTGAGTGGTGTCAAATGTACTTGAATGAATTTTTCATCTTGATTGACACACAGTGATGTACAGTTCACTTCTAAAGCTAGTGGTTAACTTGTGTAGGAAACTTTTGCAGTTGGACACTAAGATAATGAACTTCTGTGTGCATTTTTCTATGCTTTATTTTTTTTAACTTAGTTTCATTTCATTTTCATGAGATGTTTGGTTTGTTTATAAAATCTGAGGATGGTTATAAATACTGTAAGTATTGTAATGTTATGAATGCAGGTTATTTGAAAGCTGTTTATTATTATATCATTCCTGATAACGCTATGTGAGTGTTTTTAATAAAATTTATATTTATTTAATGCACTCTAAGTGTTGTCTTGAAGTTTCTGTTTACTGCCTGAATGCCACCTCACTAAGGAAAAAGGGAATTAAAAAATCATTTTTTAAAGAAACTTTTAAGATTCTTAATTTTAAACCATAACTAAGGTAATACCCAGATAATTAAGGCCAAAGTATTTATCTGCTTAAATAGTCTAGATAGTCATTCATTTTTTTCCCAGCTTATGTTTTAGTCTGTTCATTTTGCATGTGTCAGCAGTGTAAATCAGAAATACAGTAATAGCACTTTGTCTATATTAGATTGATTGTCCCTTCCAGTGTGCTGCCTAGGAGGGTTCTCAGTGACAGCAAGTACACTGCAGTTGAATTCATATTGCTTAGGTCTCAGGCCAACTTTATTTTCAGATTCTCTCCTTCCTCTTCATGTCCACTCTTTTCAAGAGAAAAATACCTCTTCCTGCCCTTTAATAAAGCAGGTAAGTGTTAGGCAAGAAGTGTGGGGAGAGGTGGCCTGGGAGGCATCAGAAAAATGTACATTCCCTCCTCCAGGCCCACGTGGCTTCAAGGAGCTTGAGGCTAAATTGTCCTCACCTCTACCGATTCTCTGCCATGTGAATCATCCAGTGCACTCTGGCTGAAACACTTCCTAGAACCACAAATATGAGGAGGGGACCCCCCCAAAATGGACTTTGTGAAAAATTGTGTACTTCTTCTTACATGTTTAAACTTCAATCACCTTCAAAGTACTCTCCATTTGATTTAATATACTATCAAGACTTTTTTCACTGTCCAAACTCATTTTTTAAACTCATTAATTTTGATGCCTTTTATTGCTGCTGCCATTTTTTGCTTCACCTCTTCCACATTGGCAAAATGTTCCCTTTTGAGGACTTGTTTCATCTGGGGTAACAAAAAAAGTCACTTAGAGCAAGATTGAGTGAATGGGGAGGGTGAGGCATGAGGGATCATGCTATTTTTGGTCAAGAACTGCTGAATACAGCATGAGGTGGGCAGGTGCATTCGTAAATCGCCCATCATGAAATAGCAAACACCTTGAAAGAATCTCCAAAGAAAATTTATTAGAATCAAATGCAGCCTTTCACAACAATGCTAGCTATTACACTGATGCCTATGAGTTCCTAGAGCACTTACCTAGAGGGGAAAGCTTATACTACAAGGGGTCTGCCTTCCCAAAGATAATTCTGTTTTTGGGGGGGTCCCCTCATAGGGGAGTTTTCTAACCCTTCAGCCCTACCCAAATTGGCAGAGAAATCATTTCATCATCCATGAAATAAGGGAACTCTTTTTCTCATATATCTCTCTGTTCAGGCTGGACCATATTTAGTTCAAATAGCATAACCCAGAAAATGACAACCATTTAGTAAACTTGGAGCTCATTGGGAGATTCCTCCAGGATTTTGCTCTAAGTCAGGATATTGAGAAGAAGCAACATCACTGTTAAAAAGCAGTGATCTAATGACCTGACTTTTTGCTTTAACTTCAACCCTCTGGGCATATTGTCAACCCCCATTTCATCATCCATCATCTAGCTGAGCCCTGTGGACCTTCCACTCTTCACATTTGCAAGTCTTCATGCTAGGGCCCCATCCTGATAAAATTCCAAACCAGCAGAGGCTGGTGATGCTAGTACATTATAAATGAAGGTGCAGGCAGGCCTGTTGCTTATGAACCTACATGTGAATTTGAACCGGGGCGACAGCTGGAAACGACAGATGAGCCAGCACTCACAAAGCTTTATTGGCCTCTTGCCTCTACTGGAAAAACATGCCAAGAACGAACCTTTTCCTGCAGGCAGGCATGCACACAGCTGCCCTACCACACAGTACTTTTCTTTTTTTTCCCCCTCAGTCTTCTCCATTAAATAAAAACGTTCTTACTTTGGATTATTCTAACTAGTTTTGACTCCACTGCCCTGCACTTGTCTTGTGTGTGAAAACCAGACTAAATAAGAAAAGTTACTATTTAACAAAGCATCTACTCAGGATGCTGAGAATTTTTTTAAATTGTTTTGTTTAAGAGCCATCTGGAAGTAAGTATCCAGGGGGTAAAAAAAAGAGCCATGGGAGTTTCTTTTCCTTCCATATTCAATGTGAGAGGAGTACTTATTGCATGGAGACACTT
This sequence comes from Cephalopachus bancanus, assembly GCA_027257055.1. Lineage (NCBI taxonomy): Eukaryota > Metazoa > Chordata > Mammalia > Primates > Tarsiidae > Cephalopachus > Cephalopachus bancanus. Next base: position 11,783,920 of record JAPVLO010000093.1, read on the forward strand.
GCTAATTTTAGCCACCCAACTTCTCAGAAAGGTTCAGGCACCTTCTCCCCACATCCCTCCCTCCCCAGAGAAATGCACTTTCAAATGTTGAAGAGGTAAAAAAATGCTTACCAAAAAAGGTTAGAAAATAACTAATCAGTTTACATTATTTCAGCTTATGAGGATAATTTCGTTTCAAAGAGCAAAGATCCTTTTTCCCCCATACATTTGAGACCACCATTCCTTTTGTTACATCTATAAAATGCATAGTGATGAAATCAGAGCATTTAACGTTTGCGTCACCAATTACACACATTTTTGTTAAGTATAGTCACCCTACTCTACTATCAAACACAATGTATTCCTTCTTTGCGTGTACCCTTGAACCCAGTTCTCTTCATCCTCCCCACCTCACATCTCAGTCTCTGTTATACATCTTTCCATACTCTACTTCCATGCGATTAAACTTTTTAACTCCCAACCATATGAGTCACAACATGTGATATTTGTCTTTTCGTGCCCAGCTTATTTCACTTAACATAATGACTTCCAGTTCTATTCATGTTGGTGCAGATGACACGATTTCATTTTTATGACTAAATATTCCATTGTATATACTGCATTTTCTTCATTCTGTTGATGAACATTTAGGTTGATTCCATATTTTTGTTGTAAATAGTGCTGCAATAAATATGCAAGTTCAGGTATCCCATTAATAAAATGATTTTTTTCCTCATTGCCTTTCATTTGTTCCACCTTTGTGTGATGATTGCTTTACCAGTAAGTTTTTTAGTTTTGAGTGTTTTCATGATGGTAAATGTCATCCTTTCACTTCCAAGTTTAGGACTTTCTTGAACATTTCTTGTAGGGCCAGTCTAGTGGTAACAAATTTCATCAGCATGAGCTTGTCTGAGAAAGACTTTACCTTCATTTACGAAGGATGATTTTACCAGATGTAGTAGGCTGGCGGTTCCTTTCTTTCAACACTTTGAATATATCATTTCATTCTCCTCTGTCCTGTAAGGTTTCTGCTAAGAAATCTGCTATTAGTCTGATGTGGTTTTCTTTACAGGTGACTAGATGTTTTTCTCTTGCTATTTTTAGGATTCACTCTTTCCTTTTTGCTTGTATTTTCCTGGGGATCGTTAAGCCTCCTAGATCTGAATGTCTAAATCTATTACTAGACTTGGAAAGTTTTCATGAATTGTTTTGTTAAATAAGGTTTCTAGTTCTTTATCTTTTCACTTTTGATAATTCAAAGGTTTGAATGCTTGACGTTGTCCCAAATGTCACAAAAGCTTTGCTCATTCTTTTTTTATATTTATATGGCTGGATTATTTCAAAAGATCTGTCTTCAAGTTCTGAGTTTTTCTTCTGCCTGATGTAGTCTATTTTTGAAGTATTCAAATGTGTTTTGTATTTCCTTCAATTAATTCTTCAGTCCCAGAATTTCTAGTTTCTGGGATTTCTAAAATATCTGTAACTGAAGAATTATTGCTTTCCTTTGTAGGACTCACATTTCTGTGCTTTGGGGGGTTTCTGTGTCTTTACATTCATATATGTGCATCTGGTATAAAAGTTGCTTCTTCCTAATTTTTAATTTTCTTTCATGGAGAGGAATTTTTTCCTGAATAATATTAGCTGGGCAAAGTACTTTGGTTTGGATTCTGGGTACATATCATAGTATAGTCTCTGAATGATTTCTTTGGCTAAAAGTGTTAATGAGATCTGTGATTTCCTCAGAGGGTTGGGGTGTGGTTATTAATGGGGCCTGTGGTGAAGTTGTGCTAAGGACTGGGATGCCAGGTGGGCTAGTCTTAGGCCACCATGGTGGGTTAAGCATGCCTATCTCTGTGCCCCAGGGCAGTGTACTCTGGCAACTGTGTGGGTGGTTAGTTGTGGGCTGATTATGGGGCCTCCAGGTGACTTGCTCTGATGCTGGTAGTGACAGCAGTGGAACAAGAGTGGGCAGATTCTCAGGCCCCTGAGTGTTATGAATGGTAGTGGTGGCAGTGGCAGGATGATTATCTGGGTCCTGAATGGAGTGTATTGTTGGTAGTAGCTGTGATGGGCTGGGTAGGTCAGTCTCCAGGCCCACAGTTGGTGCTTGCAGGTAGGTTCAAGCTGAGATAACAGTGGCTGAAAGTTTAGGCTCAGCTGTAGACCCCTGGGAAGAGTTCTCAGGTGCCCAAGTGGTGGATTGGGTTGGGCAATCCCCAGACCCCTGGGCCGTGTGCTCTGTCTTGGGAGATGGAGGAAAAACTGGACTGGACTGGGCAGGGTTGTACTCAGGTTCCCTGGTGGTAAGAAGTAGTTACCAGCTACGGTGGACTAGGGTGGGGCAATTCCCATGTCTTGGCAGCTCTCTATGTTAGTTTCAGGGGTAAGGAGGGTTGAGGGCTTCTCCCATGTCCAGGATTGCTCTATTTCATGGTGGGGATATGGGCCACTAGAAGTCTCTCATTCACCCTTTCCCCACATTGGGAAGTCACCCCTAGTTTCCCAGCTGACCCCAGCCAGGCAGGTCTCTAATCAATTTTTAATTCAAACTGTAATGAGATTTCTATGTAGTTAAATAGTAGTTACATAAAGATATCCCACTTCCCACTTTCCCTCCCAACAAGAATGAAATCAGACTATTCAAATTCATGAAATTAAAGACTAATAGGTGCATTCACTTAGCACTTGCTGTTATTCCTTACATAGAACAGTCACATTTCTAATAGAAATCTGGGTGCTGTTGCTTGAAGCTAGAGATGCCTGTGGTGCCCTATCCCTTCTCTCATCAGGTGACTCTTGATTTTGGCTTTAAGAAATAAGATAAAGCAGAGAGAGCAATATACCAGTATATAATCAGTCCTCCACATCCATAGATTCAACCGTTTATCGAGAATACTAAGGAATAAATTAATGATTGCATCTGTGCTGAACATGTACAGACTTTTTTCTTTGTCATTATTTCCTAACAATATAGTATAACAATTTTATATAAATATTAAAAATTATTTATAATGTAAATAATATATTTACATTATATTAGGTATTATAAGTAATCAAGAGATGATTTAAAGTGTACAGGAGAATGTGTGTATGTTATATGCAAATATTAAGCCAATTTATGTGAGAGACTTGAGCGTCCATGTATTTGGTATGCTCAGAGAAGTCCTGGAACCAATCCCCACGGATACTAGTTGAAAGCACTTGGTTTTGCATTCAGAATTGCAGTTTTTTGATTGTATGACATTGAGCCTCACCTGAAAAATCAACATAAAATGCACCCATCACAGGGTAAGGAATAAATGAGAATGAAAAGCTTCATGCCAATGTAGCAATAAATGTTTATTCTTATGAAGAGTTTTTCATCTTTCTTCCTGACTCCTTTTGCTTCATGCTAGTAGGTTCCTTTTACTGACCACATCTCAGAGCTCTCCTTGCTGACTCCTACAGCTTCTCCATGAGCAGGGTCCCTAATTTAATTTTCTGGTCTGGCAAAATAAGTTTACATAACAGCATAAAAACATTGATTATGAAGCATCACTAGGATCTCAAAACTAGGGAAAAGAGTCTCACAAAACAAGGAAATGATTCCCTGTCTGTAATCTCATAAATTCTCACTTGCTCTCAGATGAGTTTACAACCCCCAGTGACTATGTGGAAACTCTACTTGGAATGACATCAAAAGTTTCTAACCTAAAAAATGCAAATTAAACACTAGCAAAAAGCTCAAACAATTTAAGAGCTAAAGGAAGAAACAAAGAGAAAAAATAAGTGAGGAGATCACAGTATTTGTATTTTCATTTCTTACAATGTCAACTACTAACAGATATATTTAATAAAATTAATGTTTATAATATCCACGCCTGAAATATGTATATTAGAATAAAATATTTTGAAGGCAGAGTATGTTAAAAGAGTGGGGAGACTCTAGTTATGTTTTAAATATATAGTTGCCATTTAAATTCATTTTAATTCTTTAAAGAATTTTTTTTGTATTACATAGGTGATAACATAAACAAAGAGCTACAACCCTGAAACCTGGCTGTCTGAGTTCAAGATCCAGCTCAGCCAGTTACTAGCTGTGTGACTTTGGGCTAGGTGCTAATCCTTTCTTTCTTTTCCTCAATTTTCAGTCTCTCAGTTTGGAGAATGGAAGTAATAATACCTATCCCACAAAGTTGTTGGGAGAGATATGAGTTTGTTTACAACACCTCAGGAAAAAAAATTAATGCCAGCTATTATAATTATGTTGATTACCTCAGCTGAAGCTCTTATTTCTTACCATAGTGGTTTTATTTTATGCATTATCATGTCATTAGCAAGAAAGAATAAGTCCTTATTAACTGTAACAAGTCATAAAGCAGATTTGAATAAGGCCTTAGATATCATCTTTCCCAACACTCTGGTTTTATTGAATCATTCATTCATTCACAGACACTTTCAAGCACTTGCTCTGTGCCAGGTACACTTCTAGGAGTTCATCCAGCAATGAGAAAAACCAGTAGGTCTCTATCCTCTTGGAGCTTATATTCTAGTTGAGCAAGATAGACATAAAATAACATTAAGTATGATAGTGTCATGGAGAAACATAAGGCGGGACACGGGAAATAGGGAAAGCTGTCTGCTGGGAGAAATGGAGGATTTTTTAACCATAGGTGAGTTACAAAAAGTTTTTACTGATAAGGTAACATTTGCCAGGGGATGGGGGTGGGTGGCACATAACATCAATAAGGGCAATAAGGGCACCTGACCTCAAACCAGGCAAAGTAGGGACCAACGGGAGGCCCAAATTTTACCTATACAATGGCCACTTATCTACCCAATCCTGAATTATACCCCACATTTTTTAAGTGATTTTTTTTTAAAAGTCCATCATTTTGTTAACCACTGGCCAGATCATATGTTCTTTGAGCCATGGCCACCATGTTTTTTTTTTAGTTTTGAACCCCTCCCCTACCTTGGAGAGGTGTATCTCCTCTCTCTCTCTCTCTCTCTCTCTCTCTCTCTCTCTCTCTCTCTCTCTCTCTCTCTCTCCCTCTTTCCAATATACTTTCTAAATAAACTATATATTTTCCAATCTAAAAAATAAATAAAATATATTTTTTGAAAGACAAAAAAAATAAAAGGCAATGAGGATGTGAGCCAGGAGAGTATTTGGAGACTGTATCAAACAGAGATAACAGCAAGTGAAAGGCCCTAAATGGGATCATGAACATAAGAAGGCTGTGGCTAGAGCAGAGAAATCAATGAAGAAGGTAGTGGGTGGCAAGTTCAGAATGACAGAGCACTGTAAGTGACTTAGCCTTTATTCTAAGTAAGATGGTAAAAGTGGAGAGCTGTCAGTAGTGGAGGAGCATGAGCTGATTTATATTTTAAAAGGTAATTCTAGCCGGGTGCCCTGGCTCATGCCTGAGTAATCGCAGCACCTTGGAGGCCTCAACAAGATAATTGTTTGAGCTCAGGAGTTTGAGAGTAGTTAGGGCAGCATAGCAAGATCTCATCTCTACAAAAAAAATCAAACAATCAACCAGGCTTGGTGGTACATGCCTGTAGTCCCAGGTATTTGGGATAGAGGCTGAGATAGAAGGATTGCCTGAGTCCAGGAGGTCAAGGCTGCAGTGAACCATAATTGTGTCTGCACTCCAAGCTGGGTGACAAAGTGAGACCCCAAACTCAAAAATAATAATATTAGGATGGGCATGGTGGTGCAGCCTGTAGTCCCAGCACTTTGGGAGGCCAAGATGAGAGGACTGCCTGAGCTCGGGGGTTCAAGACCAGCCTGGACAACATGGAGAGACCTCATCTCTACAATAAAAATCACAAAAAAATTAGCTGGGCATGGTGGCATGTGTCTGTAGTTCAGTTACTTGGAAATCTGAGGTAGAAGGATCGCCTAAGCCCAGCAGATTGAGGCTGCGGTAGCCATGGGAGTGCCACTGGACCCCAGCCTGGGCAACAGAGTGAGACTCCAACTCAATAATAATAATAATAACAACAATAACAGCTCTGTGTTAAGAACGGATTTTAAAAGTCAAAGAGAGAAACAATGAAATTAGATTGGTGACCACTGCAATAAACCAAGCAAGAGATCAAGGTGATAGAGGTAATGAGAACCAGTTAAACTAAAGATGTAGTTATGAAAGAAAATCAAGGATGACTTCAAAGGTTTTGGCTTGAGTAACTGGGAGAATGGAATTGCCATATTTACTCAGGAGGGAAGAATGAAATTCAGGTAGGAAGATTCTAGAAAGAGGGGGTCTGGGGCTGGGGTGGGAAGAGTCAGTTTGTTTTAAAGATACTGAGTTTGCCTCAAGGGTCTTTGAGTCTATGTATGTCCCTTGTGGTGAGATGAGCTTCTTGGATGCAGCAAATAATTGGGTCATGGTTTCTTATCCAGTTTGCCATTCTGTGTCTTTTCAGTGGTGCATTTAGTCCATTCAAGCTAGAAATTGACCTTCCATATGATCCAGCAATCCCCCTATACCTGGAGGAACTCTACCATAAAGGTATCTGCACATGCATGTTTGTTGCAGTTCTATTCACAATAGAAAAAACATGGAATTAACTATACTGCCCATCAAAACTGGACTGGATAAAGGAAATGTGGTACATATACACAATGGAATATTATGCAGTCATAAAGGACAAACATGAATTTTGCAGCAACTTGGATGGATTTAGAGTCTATCATACACAGTGATCTATCACAAAAACAAAGAACAGAGTACCATATGTACTTATTCATAAGCAGACCTTGAACGATTATCATAATACTATAAGAAAGGGATTGGCAGTAGCGGGAGACAGCCAAGGGAGGGGGATGGGATGGGTAGTTGAGGGAAACTGCCAGGGGAGGGGGGGCATACCTCATCAACAAGGGTACCTGCATAATGTACATTTGTATTGTGTATGTAACCTGAATTGCACCCCACATCTTTAAAAAAAAAAAGATATTGAGTTTGAGATGCCTACTAAACATCTAAGTGGAAAGGTTGAAAAATTAGTTGGAAATGAAATCTGATGTTGAAAGTGTGACTGGAGATACAAATGTGGAAGTCATCATCATATAGAAGGTATCAAAAACATAAGACTAAAAAAAATTACCTGAGGAAGAGTGTAGCTAGACAGGGAGCATGGGCCATAATCCCATAAGACACAATGTCAAAGAATATAATTCCAATATGGAAATACTGAAAACGTAATTCTAAAAAGATTTTTTAAAGTATTTAGAAATTTACATATATATTTGAGAAACATAAAAACAAGACAGAATTCTTCAAAAGTCACTCTACATGATAAAATAGACAACAGTAATAAATATATTTTTGCAAGCATAAATACTCAGGTATACTGACAACAGTTGCATGGGTATAACAGTTATGAGCATTTATAAAGAAATAGCTTATATTACTACAGTTAGTTGAAATACCATGACAGACAATTTAAGTCTTTTGACAAGATTGAACAACAACTGCAATGAGTCACCACAGCATATACAGTCACCCAAAAAGTCAAGAACTTGAGAAATTTTCATAAATGCAGATGTCCAAAAAGGACTTCTCTTCATTTATTCAGGAAGTTTCAATATTTTCATATACATGCACAATGCTTACACAGACGTCAAGGTTGTGATGATACACTTTGATGAAATCAATTTTGCAAAAAATACATAAAACAAATAAAATGCATATTTCTAGTATTAGAAATGAGGTTAAAATGAAATACATGGCATAGTGAATTGTAAGTCATACTGACAATTTAAAGCAGTGAAGGAAAAAACTTAAAAAACAAACAATAAAGTTGACAAATGAAAAAGTTCTACAGAGATTATGGGCAACCACATGAAGGTAGTTCATGAGAGTTATAAAATTTTATGATCATTAACTATATTTTGAAATCTTGCATTTTGATGAATAGTTGTTTCCCCTCCATTCCTCTCCCTCCTTTTAGAGCTTGACTGCCCTGGAGAATATGTTCATATCCGTTTTCTTAGTGGTGCTGATTTTTTTTTGAAATTCTTCTTTAAGTTGACATACACCAACATGATTATTCCCTATTAAATTTTCCCATTTTCTGTGCCATATCTCTATGTTGTTTTGGGTGCATGAAAACTCATTCTGGCATGCACTCAATGCAGGCCACAACTTAGGTGAAACAATACTCATGCATGAACAGCCATATTGTTGTGTGTCTTCTTATCTTACTGTGCACATAGTTATTTTGGAAGCAATAAGTAACTTTGCTTCATCAGACAAATGCAGCTTTACTTTTAAAAACTCCTGGAACTAGCCGGGCTCAGTGGCTCTGCCTGTAATCCCACGCTTTGGGAGGCTAAAGTGAGTGGATTGCCTGAGCCCGTGGGTTCAAAACCCGCCTGGGCAACTTGGCGAGACCTCATCTCTACAATAAACCAAAAAATTAGCCAGGCGTGTAGCGTGCACCTGTAGTTCCAACTTGGAAGGCTGAGGCGGAAGGATCGCCCGAGCCCAGCAGGTCGAGGCTGCGGTGGCCAGGAGCGGCCACTGCACTTCAGTCTGGGTGACAGAGTGAGACTCCAACTCAAAAAAAAAAAAAAAACTCCTGGAATTTCATATCAATGTGAACAAATAACACATTTTTAAACTGAAGTTTTTATTGTTGTTGTATTTCACAGGCAATTCGCTCATCAAAATGTTCTAGCAGATGCACTGGGGTGAATGAAAAAATAAGCTTTATTGGTAACACCTAGAAATTAAAATCCTTGATCACACCTAATTCTAAATCTGTCATTATGGTTTGGGGATTTAATTAGATGTTAGGAATTTTAGACTTTAGAGACTTAAACATTAGTAATTTTTATCTTTAGAATTTTAATATTTAGGATTAGGTGTTTGGGACTGTGTCACTTGGGATAATAATTGGCACCATAAAAAAGATGCCCCAAAACTGAGCCTTTGAACCCTTCAATGTTCAGAGACTGAAAAGTAGAAAAGAAGACTGAAAAAGGATGGTTCATGGGTTGGTGAAAATGGCAGGGGGGTGGGGGTGGGGGGTAGTGAGGAAGTTTCCTAGAAATAAGAAAGAGTTTCAAGAAGTAAAGTATGATCAATTGTGTCAAATACTGCCTCAAGACAAAGAAAGGTAAGGCCTGAGAATAAACCACTGGATTTAGAAACATGGAAGTTACTAGACATTTACAGGAGTTAGACTAAAGCCTGACTAGAAAGAGTTAAAAAAAGAATTGGAGAAGAGAAGTTTAAAACAGTAAGTAGCCAGGCACAGTGCCTCATGCCTGTACTCCCAGCACTCTGAGAGGTGGAGGCAAGAGGATTGCCTAGGCCCACAGGTTCAAGACCAGCCTGGGTAACATGGTGAAACCTCATCTCTACAATAAAACAAAAAACTATCTGGGCGTGATGGTGCACACCTGTAGTTCCAGTCACTTGGAAGACTGAGGAAGAATTTGCCCGAGTCCAGTAGGTAGAGGCTGTGGTGGCTGTAAGCTTACCACTGTACTCCAGCCTGGGCAACAGGGTGAGCCTCTGATTCAAAAAACAAACAAACAAACAAAAAAAAACAACAGTGAGCATAGGTGGTCCTTTAAGGAATTTTACAATGAGGAGATAAAAGAAATCAGATGGTTAGCCGGCCCGGTGGCTCAGCCTGTAATCCCGCGCCTTTGGTAGGCTGAGGTGAGTGGATTGCCTGAGCCCGCGGGTTCGAGACCCGCCTGGGCAGCGAGAACTCATCTCTACAATAAATCAAAAAATCAGCCGGGCGTGGTAGCGCATGCCTGTAATTCCAGCTACTGGGAAGGCTGAGGCAGAAGGATCACTGGAGCCCAGCAGGCGAGGCTGCGGTGGCCGGGAGCAGCCACTGCACTCCAGTCTGGGCGACAGAGTGAGACTCCAACTCAAAAAAAAAAAAAAAAAGAAATCAGATGGTAATCTGCAGGGCAGGTGGAGGCAGGAAAGGACCTTAAGGTGAAATACCACATAGTACCTTTTCTATATGGAGTTGGGAATAGCCCGGCAGATATTTTTAAATGATATGAAAGGAGAAAGAGTGAGAGGAGATTCCTGTAGTGATATTCTTAAGTAGGCAAGAGGCTTCTTAAGTAAACTGATGAAAAACTGAGGTCTAGGGAAAACAGCTACTTGGTTGAGGAATCACAGTGGTGAGGTATAGAGCCCAGGCCTTTCTCCAATTCCACTGAATCATAGCTTCAGGCCCCATAACTAAAAGGGGAAGTAGATAAAACCCCACTGTCTTGGTAAATTTCATTTCTTCATTAAATAAGTGTCCTTTTACTACTACCAACTATGTATCCCATTTCTAAAGTACATTTTTTTCTTGAGAGGTACTGTAGGTCTTTCATATGTAAAATTCATTCATAATCATTGTAAAAAACTTTGCATAGTGACATTTCATGTCCCAAATGATAAAAATATTATTTTGAAAGCACAAGTATGCAAATATCTATGACTGCAAATATGTACATGCTAATCTTTACCTAGGAAGTATTAGCATATACAATACAAAGGGACATAGTGCAGACTAGTCCAAGTTATTGTAGAAGTTGAATAAGAGTAAGCAAGCACAAGAGAATGAACCATCGTAAATCTTAGGAAAATGTAATAGACATTTGAGGATATATAACATTATGTGCATTTTAATAAAGTCCTTCAGTGAAGTGAGGTTCCACTGGAAATTAAGTGTAAACTGTGATATGATGGGATATTTTATTTTTTAGCCACTTCAACCACAGAACTCAGTTTATCTAATAATTATTATTAGATGTTGTTACTAATCAAGTCATCTAACTTCTTTAAGCTTTGTTTATAAATTGAAAAATGAGAGATCACACATTCACTGCAAATTCATTGTGGATAGTAAATAAGATTATTCAAAATAGTATTTAGCACAATGCCCAGGACAGAGTAAGCACTCAAGTATAATCTGACACAACTTCTCTCCTCTTTCAATTTCATTCTAGTCAATGAGGCAAGGAGAAGGAAAGCCAGAATTCTGGCCTTGACTCTTTCTTGTCACTGTCAATGACAAAGCAATTATGTACAAATTCTACAGATTTCAGAAAAGGTACAAATGATGACTACCTTCGAAGACCTTAGAGCTTATTATGGGAGATAGTCCTCAGAGACTGGCACATATTCCTGACCAAGTCCCTACTTTTGGCTCTGTCACATGTCTTTCCACACCTCTCCCCTCAGTCCCATTTGCCACTCTAGTCATAAATTGGGTTGACACATAAGTCTGAAGTGTTTTTCACCTGCCCGTGGAACGCAAATGTCACAGGATAGTTGACTGGTCACAGTTCATCATGTTTGCCAATTCTCGGGTTAACTTGACATGGATCGTCATGGATTAAAGCATTTAAACAATCTTCATCAAGGCCTGATGGTTCTTCTGAATGTGAAGAATCACTCATGTCACTTTGAAATGACAAAACTATTTTATTGCTGTACTTTCTCCAATGGCATTCTCCCTGCACACAGCACAAATGTTTCAAGACAACTTCCCTGCTTTTACTCCTCTGTGAAATTCAAACAGAAAAATATGTCAGAAGTGTTCTTTTTTCTCCATGTGACAATTCTTCTTTAACCCACAAATAGTGCTTTCTTCTAATCTGCAAAATGAAGGCATATTCACAAGCACATTGTCACTCCAAATGACAAATGACAAACTCCCAAGACCACAATGCTGCCATGCCAAAAACAAATGCTACAAACTTATGCATCAATGTAATATTTGTTTTAATTCCTCCACTGCAGCAATGCCTCCAATCTGAGATCCCTCCCCAATAACTCTCTCTTGTCACTCACCAGGCTCAGCTCCTTGAAGGCAGGAACCTGGATTTCTATAAGCCCTGGTTTAAACTCCAGCCTATTCCACTACCACCAAATCTAGTGCCTGGCATGCAAGAGGAGTTCAAACAATACTTAATAATATTTCCCTGAAATAAATGATTATGTAAGTATATTGATACAAGACTGTATAGGCTCGGTGCCCAATGAAGTCTGTCGCTATTAAGAGATATGAGAGTTCAAAGGAAGGAGACATCAGCAGGGACTGAAGCAGCCCAGGAAGGGGATACAGAGCAACCTGGAAAATACAAGGGCTTTTGTGAGTAGGGAGGCAAGGAAGAAACTCAAGAGTAAGTCTTTAGATTTGAATAAACAAAAATACAAAATTGAAAATGAAAGAGAATAGCCAGAGTCCACAAAATAATCCAGAGATGTGTTCTGCTCAGTTCCTCAAAATATGTTTCCTGGGTACAATCTATGATCAGGGTAGTTTGGAAAATAAAACAAAACACATGAGAGAATTTCTACCTTTAAGAGACTTATGATGGGAGGTAGGAATGTGCCATAGCATGAAAAAAAAAAAAGAGTATCCATAAGTAGGTGTCAAATAGGTGAACAAATAGGCCTCACAGTTATTAAAAGAAGCAAAAGGGCACTGAGAGGGGCCATTCCCAGGAAAGGCTTGAGGAAGAGGTGAGAACTGAGCTGGGTTTTGAAGGGTGGAGGCATTTGGATAGGTGCAATGGACAGGGATATGCTGCCCAAGAGGCCCTCTATTTTAGAAGAAGTTACCACCTCCAAACTATTGAATGGAATCCATCTTTTCTAGCCAGTATTCTTTTATAATTACCAATGGTAAAAGGACATGGAGACCAGAAAATAAAATATAAAGTTTGGCTTTAAATAATTTAAACAGCTGATTCCCATATCTGTTTAGGGTGGGTTGCATACAATTTTGACACAATTTTCTAGTCTTTACCAAATGGGAATTGTAGCATCTCTCTCTCAAAGGTGGCGGGAGAATCACAAATGCTTAGCATGGGAGTGTGCCCAGCAAGATGCTTGGAGCAAAATCAGCTTGACTCTTCCAGAAAATTCAAGAAGGCTTCAGGGAGTATGATTTGTATTTAACCACCTTAAAATTATTCACTGAGGTAAGAGGAAGTAGAACCGGAAAGAGAGAGAGAAAGAGAGAGAGAGAGAGAGAGAACCAGGAGAAAGGTGTCTTTAAAGAGAGAATTAAATCAGCAGAGAAAATAAGTAAAGGCTGCAATCATAAAACCCCAGAGATATATATCTTTAAAAGCAACAGAGAAAAAAAGAACAGAAGGGTGCTAAACTGACAAAGGAAGCTCATGACACCAAGAAAGCTCCCCTGATAGAGTGAAGCTTGAAATAAGAGAATTCAAGGGAAAAGGACTAGAAGACAAAGGACAAGCTTTTTTCTCTTGCTGAACTGAGAAAGCAAAAGTTCTAAACCAAGAGTGAAATGTTGGTCAAATCTGTGAATTCAGCAAATAAAACATTTTTAAATTTAAAAAAATTAAACAAAAAATTAAAGGTAAAAGGAGAATTCAGCTGCATTTGGTGAGATAACACAATGTGAGTACAGCCTTTACTAGTACCAAGTGGATAGCTCTGTCCTTATTTGCTAATATCTTTTACAAATGGGTGCAGAATCAAGTGTCAAAGTGAGCCTGGGGTATTTTAGGAACTACAAAAATGGAAAAGGCCAAATGTTGGCCCAAGAAAATTCTAATAAGAAAAAAAAAGTTCATCTTTCTGAATGGTGTTTTGAAAGCAGCTGGGAACTAAACACAGTAAATCTCTGGCTGAAAGATTTGCCTCTGGAGAAAAGTTCCAGAGATGCAGTTTATGACTGGACAGAGGATTCTAATTCTCAATGGGGGCTGAGTCAAACAAAAGTCACCACCTCCTACCAAAAAAATTGAGAACAGCTAGTGTGGACCTGACCTCTAGCTGAGGCTGTACCCTGTGACTATTGGGGCGCATAGAATCAGACATGGCTAGAGACAGTCCTTCCTGACTCTATCCTGAGGCCCAAATCCATAAGGCCAGGGGCCAGGTCTACTCCTCTCTCCTCCTGGGCTTTGGGTCTCCAAGTCAGCCTGGTGACAAGAGGACAAGAACCTAAAGGAGTCAGTATATCTACAGTTCAAGACAGCAAAGAGGCCCTGAGAAACTGTCCTATCATGTGGTGCAGATGGCTACAAGACAGCCATCTCAAAATTAGTACCAGGCTCACTCTTTCCCTTGTTTTGCTTAAATGAATATTCATATAAAAGTTTCTTAAAGGAAACTTATGTGAGAGAGATTAATAGAGTGGTGATTAATAAAGCATAGACATAGTTGACTGAGGAACGTGGACCCTGATGAAGGCTTCATCACTTACAAACTTGTAATTTACTAGTAAGATAGTAAACACTCTGAGTTTCTTTATCAATAAAGTAGGGATATTGATACCAACACCTCAGGAAACTGTTGAGAGGGTTAAGTGACATCATTCATGTCTGTCAGTGCTTGGCATAATGTCTGTCATTATGTGCTCAAAATGGTAGTTACTGGAGTTTATTTTTCTATAAATCTAAGAGTTTACCTGGCATTGATTAACTTCAACATAAAATGTTTTATGATGCTTAAAATGGTAACAAAGTTCAACTACAGCCTCACTTAGGAATAGGGATGAATTTTACAAAATGTTGAGCAAAAGCAGCAAAACACAAAAGAGCACAAACAGTATTATATAGTCTATACAAAGTTCAAAAATAGACAAAACAAATCCATAGATTTAAAAATCAGGGTACTTGATAAACTTTAGAGGGGACAATGGAAGTTGGTGTTGAGAAGTAACTAGCAGAGGGCATGAAATGGAGGGGTTTCTGCTTTTTAAGTGCTGATAATATCTTGTTTCTGCATCTGGAAGATGGTTATGTGGGTATATTCACTTGATGAAAGCTCACAGACCTATATACTTTTATAATAGGTGCACTTTTCTATGTATATGCTATACTTCATTATAAAGGTCACTATACAAAACTTTAAAAGATAGCAAAGTTCTCATTTCCCTCTCATGTTACAGGAAACTAGATTCTCTCATTCGTTCAATATACAAATATTTATTGAATGTGCCAGGCCCATTCTAGATGCATGGAGAATATAGACAAACAAGGAATCTTTCATATTCAGACAGGGCAGGAGAGACAGCATAGTAGAGTGAGGAGAGCCATGGCCAGAACTCATGTCTATTAAGTTTCAATTTCCTCGTGAAGAAAATACACATGATAAATGTCCTGTCTACTTTTTTTTTTCACTCTTAGATGACCATATCCTCTGAAATTTCAACTATACCTGCCTACTTTTCAGAGTTATTTATGTATTCTAAACCGTCAGAAAAAAAAGAAAAACTTCTCCCTTGGGATCTCATAAACAACACACATTGATTTTGTGAGTAATATTCTTGATGATTTTTTCATAATAGATATTAAAATGGTGTTTTTCTCACTGGGCACTGTGGCTCAGGCCTATTGACCCAGCTCCTTGGGAGGCTGAGGCAGAAGAATTTCTTGAGTCCGAAGTTCTGAGCTGTACCACACTATGTTGATGAGGTATTTGCACTAAGTTTGGCATCAATATGGTGACTCCCTGGGAGCAGGGAACAAACAGGTTGCCTAAGGACCAGTGAACTGGCCCAGATCAAAATGGAGAAGGTCAAAACCAATCAAATGCTTGTCAACCTGTGAATAGCACTGTACTCCAGCTGAGGCAACATAGTGAGATTTCACCTCTCATAAAAAGAGAGAAGGTGTTTTTCTCAACTCCAAATATGGCACTCTAAGCATCCTTTATGTTGCCTTCAAAGTTTCTAGTTATTTTGTGATCTCAAAATCCAGAAATTTGGTATCATGCCTAAGAGTAATTTCAATGGAAAGGGCACAAACCCTAAAACTACTCCATAAAAAATTTTAAAACCTAAGAGACAGTACTGGTCCAAGGGCCATAACCCAGAACTCTGAGATAACTTTCTCCCCAGCAGCAGCTGCCCAGCTTTGCCCAACTCTTGCTTCTTGGGAGCAGTGAACTGAGTCCAGGGGCTGCTTCTGTAATTTATGAGGCAAATTTTATCAAATTTATAGCATTCAAAAAATTATAAAACCTAAATTGAGGAGTGATGTCAACAAAATGGAAGATAAGAAAGCTCTAAGTCCTCACTTTTCCCATGGAAACTTTTTTCTTTCTTTCTTTCTTTTTTTAAAAAAACTGAAAACTGACTAAAATATCCTTATAGAAACTCTAGAAAAACAGTCAAAGGTCTACAGTAATCAAGCCCAATCAAGAAAAGAACACATTCAGACTGGTAGGAAATGTTACGGTATTTTTACTCACACTTGCCCCATCACCTCTCTGGTAAGGCACAATCTTGGTCTGAAAGAGGTGGTATCCAGTTTCCAATTCTCTCCCATGAACCAGAGGAGCAGAAAAGACCTTATTTGCAAGCTTCTTGCCTATCTAGGGGTTGCCTGAAGTCTGCTCTCTGTTTTGTCTAACTTAGAGCAATAGTACTTTGTTTAATTACATTTATAATGAAGTACAACATATACACAGAAAAGTGTACCTGTTATAAATAGGTCTGTGAGCTTTCATCAAGTGAATACGCCCATGTAATCAACTTCCAGCTTGCCCCCCACCACACACACATACACAAGGATGCTCTTGAATGTTTTACTTTCCCAAAAGAATGTTTACTTTCCCAAAAGAATGTTTTACTTTCCCAAAGAGTCTCACCCTAGCTTTTCAGGGTTTTACATGGCCTATTGTATGTTTCTACCAATAATCTCTTGCTCCTGGTATCTGCTTGTTTTAGTCTCCCTGTAGCTTTGTAGAAACAATCTTCCCCCACTGTCCAAAAACGCTCATGTATCAAATTTACTAAGTAAAGACTTTAAGATAACTGTCTTATTCAATATCAAAGCAACAATCATCCCAATTAAAAATGAGCAAAGGACTTGAATAGACTTTTTTTTAAAAAAAGATATATACAAAAATCTCATAAGTAAATGAGAAGACATTTAATGTTATGAGTCATTAGAAAAATGCACATCAAATCCACAATGAGATACCATTTCATACTCATTAAGATGGCAATTCTCAAAAACAAAAAGGCAGAAAACAATAGGTGTTAATAAGGATATAAAGAAATTTGAATCTTTGTGCCTTATTGGTGAGAAGGTAAAATGATGCAGCCACTATGGAAAATAGCAGGGCAGTTCCTCAAAATATAAATTAGAATTGCAATATGATCTAGCAATTCTACTTTTGGGTATATATCCAAAATTATTAAAAACCAGAGACTTTAATACACACACACACACACACACACACACACACACATTCATAGCAGTGTTGTTCAACCCATATGTCCACTGATAAATGAAATAAACAAAACATGCTATGTGTGTATTTTTGTGTACATATACATACCTATGCAAATTTAACACAGTTTTTCTATTGTGGTAAAATATGCATAGTGAAAATTTTACCATTTTAACCATTTAGAAATGTACAGGCTTAAATGCATTCACATTATTGTGCAACCATCACCATCATTCATTTCCAGAAATTTTTCAACTGTGCTAAATTTGCTCAAAGAACTAAAGAAAAACATGGAAGAAGAACTAAAAACAAAAAATTAGAAAAGTGAACAAAATCAGAGTATAAGAAATTGAAATTATAGAAAGAAATCAAACAAATTCTGGAGCTTAAAAATACAATAACAAATGAAAAATTCATTGTTCAGGTTCAATGGCAAATTTGAGCAGGCAGGAGAAAGAAACAATGAACTTGAAGACAAGATATTTAATATTATTAGGAAGAGAGAATTAAGATGGCCAATGTGAGGCAGTTACAGAAAGAGTTTTCTCAGAACCCAGAGAGGAATAGGACCGATAGCATGCCCTGCAATTCATCAAAGAAATGATAGGAACCATATAGTGCAACGAAGAGAAAAATCAATCAACCTGTGCTGGAATTGACCAGACTCTCCTCTGGATCAAGGCACAGATCACCAGCAGCCTCCAGATGCAGTGGGGAAGGTGAGCGAAGAGTATTCAGGAGTTCTGTGTTCCTGTCATGGATTTGGAGGGTCATCCGAGCCTTGAGAAACTCCAGTCCCTCTGGGGAAACTGCCTTACCCAAAGCCATGCTCTGCCAAAACTCACATAGAGTGGTGCAGAAAAAGAAAGAAAGGGGAAAAAAAAGGCCCTGAGCAACTCCAGCTACCATATCTCAGGAACTTGACCCTTGCAGGAGAGGACAGGGCCCTGAGAGCAAATTCTACAATAGCAGACAGCTCCTAACTGAGGCAGGTTGCTGTGAGATTACCAGAAACCCTGAGGTCAGCTATACGTTGATATTCAGAATACACACTGCTTGAGGTGAAGGCAGGGAGTCAGGTGGGACTTATTGCCATAGCAACTCTCATTCCCTGTATAAGCTCTTCTGTGCCTGTCCTACACAACAGCATTATGCCTATGGCTTGGGACGCCCTCCTAAGTCCCACTGGGGTAGCCAAGAGTGCACACAGGGGGTGCTTGAGCTCCTTTCCCCCAACACACTCCCCTTCAAGGCTCAAAACAGACTGAGAACTTGGGTAATTTCCAGAGCCCTGCCTTCTATCTAAGATGGCTGGGCACTTCTCTGGAGTAACAAATGCCAAGGAGAAAGCCCACAGCTACCATTGCAGCTGACTCTCTCCCACAAGCACCACTGCCTGGCTTGAGGTCTACAGCACAACCCATCACATCTGATATAATACCTCAGCTCTGGAGATGGCCTGATCCAAAACCCCAGCTAATACCACTTTCCAAGTTACTCCAGCCACTCAGGAAACTGTAGGTACCCAGCACAAGACTGCTACAGTTGGCAATTGAGAAACTCACCACACTAAGGCTATATGTAACCAAAGGAATCTACAGTGCCTACATCAGCCCCCTGCTAGCCTCAGAAAAGAAGAAATCATCTACCCAAATGAGAAGGAACCAGAAAAACAATTCTGACAATATGAAAAAAGTAGAGTTAGCCAACAGTCCCAAAAAACATCCTAACAACTTAGCAATAAACCCTACTCAAAATGAAATATTTGAAAATCCAGACATAGAATTCAAAAGGCCAATTATAAAATTGCTCAATGAGCTTTAGGAAAAAGTTAAAAACCAACATAAAGAAATTTCTAAAAAATTCAGGATATGAATGAAAAGTTACCCTAAGAAATAGACATCCTTAAAAAAAAAAACTTGAAATTCTGGAAATGAAAGAATCATTCAGAGAAGTACAAATTGCAGTAAAAAGTTTTAACAGTAGACTAAAACAAGCAGAATAAAGAATCTCAGAACTTGAAGAGAAGGCTTTCAAATTAACCCAAATAGACAACAATAAAGAAAAAAGAATCCAGAGAATGAAACAAAGTCTCCAATAAATGTGAGATTATGTAAAATCTTCAAACCTACGAATCATTGGTGTTCCTGAGCCAGAAGAGAAAGCAACAGGTTTGGAAAACCTATTTGAAGAAATAATGGAGAAAAACTTCCCTGGCCCTGCCAGAGATTTAAACATTCAGTTACAAGAAGCCCAAAGAACTTTCAGAAGATTCATTACAAAAAGGCTATCCCCAAGGCATATAATCACCTGGTTATACAAGTTAATGTGAAGGGAAGAGTTTTAAGAGCAGTGAGACAAAAGCATCAAATAACTTACAAGGGTAAACCTAGGAGACTAATAGCCGACTTCTAAGAAGAAACCATACATGCCAGAAGAGAGAGAGACCCCATCTTCATTCTCCTCAAATGGAATAACAGTCAGCCAAGGATTTTTTTTAATCTCACAAAACTAAGTTCCATAAATGAAGGAGAAATGAAGCCTTTCTTAGACAAGCAAATGGTGAGAGAATATGTTACCACTAGACCAGCTCTATAAGAAATACTCAGCCGGGCTCGGTGGCTCAGTCTGTAATTCGGCGCCTTTGGGAAACTGAGGTGAGTGGATTACCTGAGCCCGCGGGTTCGAGAGCCACCTGGGCAACTTGGTGAGACCTCATCTTTACAGTAAATCAAAAATTAGCCGGGTGTGGTAGAGCGCACCTGTAATTCCAGCTACTTGGAAGGCTGAGACGGAAGGATCTCTGGAGCCCAGCAGGTCGAGGCTGCAGTGGCCGGAAGCGACCACTGCACTCCAGTCTGGGTGACAGAGTGAGACTCCAACTCAAAAAAAAAAAAAAAAAACACACACACACACACACACACACACACACACACACACACACACACAAAGTTCTAAATACTGAAACAAAAGGTCAAAATACACCAGTAGAAAAAGCTGGAGATCATAAAGCTCAAAGGTCATATGGAACATCAACACAATAGAGAAAAAAATAAATAAAGCAACAAGATAACCACCAATATGAAGAATAGAATACTACCATACATTAACTTTGAATGTAAATATTATGAATGCCCCACTAAAAAGATATACATGGACAGAATGAACAAAACAGTGCAACCCAAATATTTACTGCCTTCAAGAGATCCACTTACACAAAGACTCCTATAGACTCAAGGTAAAGGGGTGGGAAAAATTTTCCATGCAAATGAAAACAAAAACAAGCAGAAGTAGACATTATCATATCAGATAAAACAGACTTTAAATTAACAACAATTGAAAAAAACAAAGATGGTTATTATATCATGAAAAAGGGATCAATCCAACAAGAAGGCATAACAATTTTAAATATATACGCACCTAACACCAGAGCCTTCAGCTTTATAAAACAAATTCTACTAGACCTGAGAGAGAGAGAGAGAGAGAGAGAAATACAATAATAGTTGGTGACTTCAATACTCCAGATAGGTCATCAAGGAACAAAGTGAACAAAAAAAAAATTGGAATTGAACTGAACCCTAGAACAAATGAAACTAACAGACATCTACAGAACATTCCACCCCAAACTACAAAATATACATTTTTTCTCATTAGCACATGGAATACTTTCCAAGATAAACCATATAATAGGCCACAAATCAAGTCTCAATAAATTTTAAAAAATTTTAAATCACATTAAGCACTTTCTCAGACCATAGTGAAATACAACTAGAAATTAACTCCAAGAAGAACTCTCAAAACCAAATAAAAACATGGAAGTTAAACTATCTGCTCCTAATGAGCATTGGGTCAACAATAAAATCAAGAGGGAAATTTTAAAATTTCTCAAAATGAATGACAACAATTAAAAAACCTTTGGGACACAGGCAAAGCTGTGCTCAGAGAAATATTTATAGTGCTTAAGTCCTACATTAATAAGACTGAAAGATCACATATTGACAACCTCATATCACACCTCAAGTAACTACAAAAACATGAACAAACCAAACTGAAAACTAGCAGAAGAAAATAAATAAACTCAGAGCAGAACTAAATGAAATTGAAATTTTAAAAAATACAAAGGATCAATGAAACAGAAAGTTGGTTCTTTAAAAAGAAACAAAACTGATAGGCCACTAGCTAGATTCATTAAGAAATGAAGAGAAAAGATTCAAATTAGCTTAATCAGAAAAGTCAATGGAGACATTACAACAGATACGATGGAAATTCAAAAGGTCATCTGAGACTATTATTAACACCTTTATGCAAACAAATTAGGAAATCTAGAAGAAATGGGTAAATTCTTGGAAACATATAGCCCTCCCATCCTTGAATCAGGAAGAAATAGAAACCCCAAACAGACCTATAACAAGTAGCAAGACTGAAACAGTAATTAAAAATCTCCCAGCAACTTGATGGACTTGATGGACTCACAGCCAAATTCGACCAGACTTTCAAAGAGGAATTGGTACCAATTTTACCAAAGCTATCCCATAAGATTGAAGAGGAGGGAATTTTTCCTAACTCATTTTACAAAGACAGTATCACTCAGATACCAAAGCCAGGGAAAGATGCCAAAAAAAGAGAAAACTATAGACCAATATCCCTTAAGAACATAGACACAAAATTCTTTAACAAAATATTAGCAAACCAAATTCAAGAGCACATAAAACAAATAATATACCACCAACAAGTGGGTTTTATCCCAGGGGTGCAAGGGTAATTTAAAATATGTAAGTCAATAAACATTATTCACTACATAAACAGAATTTAAAATAAAAATTATATGATTATTTCAATAGATGCAGAAAAAATATTAGCTAAAATCCAGCACTACTTCATGATAAAAATCCCTCAGCAAAATAGGCACAGAGGGAACATTCCTCAAAATAATAAAAGCCAGATATGACAAATGCACAGCCAGTGTCATCCTGAATGAAAGAGAGTAGAATGCATTACCCCTCAGGAATGAAACAAGTCAAGGATGCCCACTTTCACCACTCCTATTCAATGTAGTACTGGAAGACCTAACCAGAGTAATCAGGCAAGAAAAAGAAATAAATATCTAAAATGGAAAAGAAGAAGTCAAACAATCTCTGAATGTTGATGAAATGACCTTACACCTACAGAATCCTAAAAACTCCTCCAAAAGACTCCTGGGTTGATAAATAAATTCAGTAAAGTTTAGGGATACAAAATCAACACACACAAATCAGTAGCACTACTATACACCAATAGTGACCAAGCTGAGAATAAAATTAAGAAATCAATTCCATTTACAATAGCAGCCAAAAAGTTAAAATAGCTAGGGATATATTTAACCAAGTAGGTGAATAATCTCTACAAGGAAAACCATAAAACACTGATGAAAAAAATTGTAGAGGACACAAATAAATGGAGAAACATCCCATGCTCATGAATTGGAAGAAACAACATTGTTAAAATGACCATATTATTCAAAGTATTTACAGATTCAATGCAATCCTGAACTACCAATGTCATTTTTCACAGAATTAGAAAAAACAATCCTAAAATTGATACGGAACCAAAAGAGAGTTAAAATAGTCAAAGCAGTCCTAAGCAAAAGGAACAAGGCTGGAGGCATCACATTACCTGACTTCAAATTATACTACAAGACTGTGGTAACAAAAACATCATGGTACTGGTACAAGATCAGACACATTGACCAAAGGAACATAATCCAGAAATAAACCTAAATACCTACAACCAACTGATCTTTGACAAAGCAGACAAAAACAAACACTGAGAAAAGGACACCCATTTCAACAAATGGTGCTGGGAACATTTGATGGATACATGCATAAAAATGGAACTTGATCCCTATCTCTTATATAAAAATTAATTAAAGATGGATTAAAGACTTAATAGTCAGACCTGAAACCATAAGAATCCTAGAAGAAAACCTAGGAGAAACTACCCTAGCAATAGGCCTAGACAGGTAATTTATGGCAAAAACCCCAAAAGCAAATGCAATAAAAACAAAAATAAATAAATGGGACTTAACTAAACTAAAAAGCTTCTGCACAGTCAAAGAAATTATCAACAGAGCAAATAGGCAACCTACAGAACGGAGAAGATATTTGCAAACAACACCTCTGACAAAAACTAATATCCAGAGTCTAAAAAGAACTCTAACAAATCATCAATAAAAAAGCAAATAACCCTATTAAAAAGCCGGCAAACGACATGACAGACATTTCTCAAAAGAAGATATACAAATGGCCAACAAACATTAAAAAATGCTCAACATTACTAATTGTCAGGGTAATGCAAACTAAAACCACAATAAGATACCACGTTATACAAGCCAGAATAATCATCATTGAAAAATCAAAAAAGAACAGATGCTGGTGTAGATGCAGTGAAAAAGGAACACTTAAACACTGTTGATGGGAGTGTGAATTAGTACAATCTCTATGAAAATTTGCATGGAGACTTCTCAAACAACTAAAAGTAGATCCACCATTTGAGCTGACAATCCCACTACTAGGTACCTACCCAATGGAAGAGAGGTCACTGTATTAAAAAGACATCTGCAACTGCATGTTCATCCCAACACAATTTACAATGGCAAAAATATGGAATCAACCTAAATGCTCATCAACCAATCTGTGAATACTGAAAATATGGTATATATACACTTTGGAATACTAGTCAGTCATCAAAAAGAATGCAATAATGTCTTTTGCAGAAACTTGAATGGAATTGGAGAACATCATTCTAAGTAAACTAACTCAAGAACAAAAAAACAAAAACTGCATATTCTCACTTATAAGTGGAATCTAAACTAAGGATCTGCAAATGCATACAGAATTACATAATGGATGATGGAGACTTAGAATGGGGAATGGGGTGGAGAAACAAGAAATCACTTATCAGGTACAATGTGCACAGGTAGGGGTCATTGGTACACAAAAAGTCCAGACTTCTTGGCCACTATAGATGCAACCATGTAACCAAAAACTATGTACACCCCTTAAAGTTAATAAAATAAAGACAAAAAAATATCAAACGTGAGGAACAGAAAGAAAATAGAATGAAGAAAAGTTAACAGAACCTAAAGGACTTATGGAAAAGCAACAAACTGACCAACATTGTATGGGAGTATAAGAAGGAAGCAGGGAGAGAGTATGAGAGGAGAGATTATCTGAGGAAATATTGGCCAGAAACTTCCCAATTTGATAAAAAAAGAAACATGAATGTATATATCCAAGAAGCTCAACAAATCTAATTAAAATAATTCAAAGATATCCACACCAAGACACCTTACAAGCAAATGTCAAAATAGAAAGATAAAAAGAGAATTTTGAAAAAAGAAAGAGATTTATCATGTACTGGGAGTTCCAATATGATTATTAACCAATACTTCAGTAGACACCTTGGATGCAGTGAGGTACTGGGATAATATAGTTAAAACACTGAAAGAAAATATTCAACCAAGAATTTTATATTTGACAAAACTGTGGTTTAAAAATGAGTGAGAAATAAAGACATTCCTAGATAAACAAAAACTGAGGGCATTCATAGCCACTAGATTTGCCCTACAAGAAATACCAAAGAGAGTCTTTCAGGTTGAAATTAAAGGATACTAGATAGTAACTCAAAGTCATGTGAAGATGTAAAGATCTCTGGTAAAGGTAAATTCACAGGCAAATAGAAAGATGAGTATTTTTGTAATTTTAGTTTGTAACTCTTCCTTCAAGTTTCTGATTTAAAAGACAAATGTATAAAAATAATTATAAGTTTATAGTAATAAGTATATAATATCAAAAAACATAATCTCTGACATCAATAACAAAGTGAGGACAAACGGAGTAGCATAGAAATTGAGTTATTACAAGTAATTGAAATTGAGTTGGTCTCAATTTAAAGCAGATGTGACAACTTTATTTATATGTAATATTCATGGTAATCACAAAGAAAAATCTATAAATATACAAAAAAAGGAAATAAAAACCCGTCATGACAAGAAGTCATCTAAACACAAAGAAAGGAAATAATGAAGGAAAAGAGAAACAAAAAGCTATAAGGCCTGTAGCAACTAAATAACAAAACAGAAATAGTACGTTCTTCCCAAACAGTAATTACATTAAAATGCAAATAGATTAAATTGTCCAGTTAAAAGATATACACTGGCAAAATTGATAAAATTACAGGATATAAAACTATATGCTGTTTATAAGAGACTCACTTTAGAGCTAAGGACACAAATAGGTTGAAATGAAATGAAAATGAAAAAAGATATTACATGCATGCAGCAACAAAAAAGAGTGCAGGATGACCATATTAATACAATATAGATTTTTCAAGTGCTTATAGAATATTCTCCAAGATTGACCCCCATATAGTGGGGACACAAACAATCTTAAAACATTTTTAAAGGTTTATATCAAAATATCTTTTTATGATTATAATGGAATTAAACTAGAAATTAACAACAGAAGGAACACTGGAATAGCCACACACACAGAAAAATTAAATATAATCAAACAAACAATGGGTTAAAGAAGAAACCTACACATCTGTTTATCGCAGCATTGTTCACAGTAGCAAGAACATGGACCCAGCCATGCTTCCCATCAAAACAGGACTGGATAAAAAAATTGTGGTACATGTACATGATGTAACATATGCAGTCATAAAGAAGAACAAAATCATGAGCTTCACAGCAACCTGAATGGACTTAGAATCTAAAATACTGAGTGATTTTTCACAAAAACAAAGAACTGAGTATCACATCATGTTCTCACTCGTAAGCGGACCCTGAACAATTATAGTAATACTAGAAGAAAAGGATTGGCAATAGCGGGAAACTGCTGGGAGGGGAGTGGGGAAGCGGGATTGGCAGTAGTGGGAATCTGCCTGGGGAGTGGGGGAGGCACATCTCATCAACAAGAGTACTTGCATAATGAACATTTATATACCTAACCCTCAATTATACCCCACATCTTTAAAATAAGAAAAAATTAAAAACAGAAATCATAAATCAGAAAATATCTTAGAAGAAATGAAAATGAAAACACAACATCTCAAACTTATGTGAAACAAACATGCTGAAAGAGCACCTCTGTGAGGTATTATATGAGATGATCATCCCCAAAGGGCATTTTAATCAGACTTGCCAAGGTGAAAGAAAAAACACTAAAGGCAGCTAGAGAGAAAAGACAGACCACTTACCAAGGAAGACCCATCAGAACTACAGCAGAATTCTCAGCAGAAACATTGCAAGTCAGAAGAGATTGGGGATCCATTTTTAACTTCCTTAAAGAAAAGCAATTCCAGTCAAGAATTTCATACCCCACCAAACTAAACTTTGTTAATGAAAGAGAATTACAATCCTTTCTAGACAAGGAATTCCTAAAAGAATATGGCTACTTCCAGGTCAGTCCTTCAGGAAATGCTTAAGGACGTTCCAAGCATAGAAATGAAATAATAGTACGCCCCATCACAAAAGCATAGGTAAGCGCCAAGATTACAACCCATACAAATCAACCGCAAAACTTAGAACACAAAGCAGCTTCTTAACAATAATATGGCAAGAACAAACGGCTACGTAGCAATAGTTAAACACTAACAGATTGAATATGCCATTCAAAAGGTACAGAGTGATAAACTGGATAAAGAAACACGATCCATTCTTCTGCTGCCTTTAGGAAACCCATCTCACTGCAAATGACACCCACAGGCTCAAGATAAAGGATTGAAGAAAGATCTTTAATGTAAATGGAAAACAAAAAAGAGCAGGAGTAGTGATTTGTATATCAAATAAAACATACCTTAAACCAATAAAAGTTGAAGAGGACAATGAAGGGTACAACATAAAGATAAAGGGCTCAAATCATCAACAAGAAATATCCATCCTAGCCGGGCTCGGTGGCTAAGCCTGTAATTCCACGCCTTTGGGAGGCTGAGATGAGTGGATTGCCTGAGCCCACGGGTTCGAGACCCACCTGGGCAACTTGGCGAGACCTCATCTCTACAATAAATAAAAAAAAAAATAAAAATAAAAAAAATCAGCCGGGTGTGGTAGCGCATGCCTGTAATTCCGGCTACTGGGAAGGCTGAGGTGGAAGGATCGCCTGAGCCCAGTAGGCGAGGTTGCGGTGGCGGGGAGTGGCCACTGCACTCCAGTCTGGGCGACCGAGTGAGACTTCAACTCAAAAAAAAAAAAAAAAAAGAAATATCCATCTTGATTGTATACATAGCCAACATAGGAATGCCCAAATTTATAAAACAATTGCTAATTAGTCTAAGAGAGAACATGGATACCCAAACAATAATAGTGGGAGACTTCAACATCCTGATAATAACTTTAGAGAGATTATCAAGGCAGAAAACTAACAAAGAAATTCAGAACTTAAATATGATATTTTACCATTAGATCTAATAGACATCTACAGAACATTCTACTCAACAACCACAGAACATGCATTTTTTTCATTCACACACAGAACATACTCATATATTGACCACATACATGGCCACAAATCAAGCATGTACAAATTTCAAAAAGTCAAAATCATATCAAGCATCTTCCCAGACCACAGCGGAATAAAAATATTATCAACAGAAGCCTACAAAAACATGCAAATACATGGAAGTTAAGCAACACGCTCATGAATTACTTTTGGGTTAACACAGAAATCAAGATAGAAATAAAAAAGATCCCTACGAACAAAATTAAAGACATGGCATATAGAAATCACTTTTTATGATACCATGAAAGTGGTACTGAAAGATAACTTTTATAGCGTTGCATGCACACTTCAAGAAAATAGAGAAAGCTCAAGTAAACAGTCAAACATCACATCTAAGGGAACTGGAAAGACAAGAAGAGTTCAATCCCAAAGCTAGCAAAAGAAATGAAATAATCAAAGTAAATGAAATAAAGACCAAAAAGAAAAAGACCATACAAAGGATCAATGAGTTGAAAAGCTGGTTCTTTGAAAGGGTTATAAGATTGACAGACCCCTGCCCAGGTTAACAAAAAAGAGAGAGAAAATTCGAATAAACACATTCAGAAATGAAAAAGGCAGTGCTACAACAGACCCTGACGAACCCCTAAATCCTTCTAATATTTGTTTTCAATTATTATGCCTTCAACAGATATTTATTAAACATTGATTATGTGCCAGTGTGACTGCATACAATAGGTTAAAATGATTAAATAAAATCTTTGTGCTTATCTCTGAGACACTGCCAATCATGGTAAACATAGGAATTCCAGAGCTACTAAATGCCTGAAAGTAACCTTCATCATGCTACAGAGCAGTCAGTTCTGCAAAAAATTGCATTTTTGTGGCAAAGATTCAAAATGATAATCTTCAATGCCAATTTGATTCAATGGGCATGTTTACAATATGTCAAACTTTGTAGTAGAATCACAAAGAGTGTTGCAAATAAGGGTAAGTATGTCTCTGTCTCAGCCCCTTCAGGCTTCCTTGCAAGTCCAGCTGCAGGTCAAGAATATCACACTGAAAGAGAACTAGGGGGCTTATGGGTGGTGATGATGGCCAGGCAAAGTATCTTCAGGACAAAGCACAGAATTTTCCAAAGGCTGTGCTTTCATCTCCCAAGTAGGCTATGATATTACTTATATACTTGCCGTTTAGGAAGTTCCCAAATTAGAGACTTAGTATGGATATTACTATTAATAATCACTAACATTTATGGAGAATTTTACTATGGGTTAAACATTGACCTAAGTGTTTTACACGTATTAATGTATTAATTCTTTCAATCCTCACTAACCACCATTTGAGGAAAGTACTATTATTACCTCAATTTTGTAGTTGAGAAAATAGACACAGAATTTAAATAATTTTCTCAAGCAGAACTAATAAGTGGCTCCAGAGTTTGACAGAAAGCAAGACAGGAGTGAAGGTTTCTGTTTTATCCAGGCAATAGGACCTTCACTGACCAATAAGAATAGTTCATAGCCCTGTAGGCCAGCCTTTTGCTCAGCAGTCCATTTTTTAGGAACTTCCAGTGGCCACATGTAATGTATATTAATTAGCCTTATGTAGGCCTGTCAGCAGAGTCCTGAAGTTCATGTTTGGACCCCATTAATGAACTGACTGAGATATACTTCATATATTTCTCTGTTCCCTGGCAAATGAGTCTGGATTAGTGTGGGGGCCAGCCCCACAAGGGTCGTGAGATATCCCGAAGGAGAGACGGACAGATTAGTGAGAAAAGGGATACAGGAATGAAAGACAAAAACCACCTCAGTTCCAATAACATGACTGAAGATGGTAAGTATGTGTCACATACACTTTATAGCCTCCCCCACTGGGGTTGTGTGCTTCTCTGGCTCTGAAAAGCATCAGTGGAAAACATTATACCATGATGCTACAATACCTGGGATCCTGCTGTCTTCAACTCTGAATGACAAAAGCACAACATTGTGGGTGTAGGTGGGTTGTGTCTGGCTCTAAGCACACACCAGCAACTGTTATCATAGAGCCTTGCCTATGCCTTGGCATATTAAAGAGTGGTGAGTCACTCACTCTCATAGTAGCCATTCATAACTAGAAACTCAGAAAAGGGAAAATCCCCAGGACTGTACAGAATGACACTCTCCAACAGAAGGGCAGAAAGATCAGAAGCCACTTACTGAATCTAACCGTGAAATCTTTCAGAGAAAAGAGGACTGTTCAACTTTTCTGAGTCACAATTAATACGAGCCATCTGGAAACAGAAAGAATGACTCAAGAAAGCACTACCTATGCTAAAAATGGGGTCAAAGTGGTGAGGGTGGGTGAGGCTGAAGAAGGGAGGAAGAAAGATGAGACGCACATTTCCTCAATGTTGATACTCTTTCTCAATCATTTAATGATGACACCAGTATTCTCAGAAGGCCTCAAAAGTGGCAGTGTTCTATCTACCTCAGACTTTCAAGAGACTGAGCCGAGAAATAAAAGAACTTGCCCTCAAAATCTGTTGTATTTGAAAATCAGAGAGAGAAAAACTAACTGGGCCAGGCAAGAAAAATCTACTTACTTTCTCTTCTGTCTCATACACGTGAACTCAATATGTCAATTATGGCTACCAAGATTAATGAAGGGAACTAGAGAGGGAGACGGGACAGGATAAGAAGAGCTGTTTTTCTCCCAAAACTTCCTAGTGGGGAAAGAGAGCCATTCCTATTACTTGTCTCCCTTCCCCCATGCTGTTAGCAAAATCTCACACTTGCTTCTCTGTTAAAAAAATGTTTCTAAGTCGGATTTAGCCAGTAAAAAGTTCTTAGGTGCTGATTAGACTCCCTGGAAAACACGTCACTTATAGTCTTCTTGAGACTGGGTGAGAGATTATAATAGTCTGCTGCAAGAGAAGAAAAGCCTGTCTCAAAGACCAGCAGCTTTGCAGTCAGACAGACCTGGATTCAAATTCTGGCCCTGTCATGTCTGAACTTAAGTGCCTTTTAACCTTTTTAAGTCTTAATGTCCCCAATGTGAAAAGTGGGAATAATGATGGCTATCTTAAGTCACCTTGTCATTTAACAGAATTAAATGACATATTTGAAGGGCAGCATATAGTAAAAGTGGCTCCTACTTTAGATGTTGCTTTTCCAATGCTAAATAAAGCCTCCTATGCTGTCCTGCCCTGCATTCCACCCCGCCAAAGAACAATAAGAACTAGATAAAAAGTTTAGACTTAAAATAGCCACTTTTTTATATTTCTGATTTCTTAATATTTTTCCCACTAGTGATAATGAAAAAAGAGAGAGGTGAGAATGTGAATACACATTTAGTCCAACTTGTAGATCCTGTTTTTCTGGGGCATCCTGCAGGTAATCTCACAGGCTGCCCAGAGTTATCCTAACCATATGTGAACTGGACAAACTTGGCGGAGGAAGGGACATTCAATCTTCATTTAATTTGGTGTCTAGTCTAACCTATGCTCACCTTCAAGAAGAGGGATATCATGTTCCTGGTTCTCTGAAACTGCTAGCATAATACAAAGCCATAGAAAGCAGAGCCATAAAGCCCATTCCCTGTTTCATTGTATGTGTTGAATACTCCAGGGCCAGCTTCATGGGTATGCAACCAGTGTAGCCACACAGGGCCCCATGCTCAAAGGGCTTTAATGTTCTGCTGTAACACTCTTGAAGTACTTAACTTTATTTTAAATTTATATTTAAGTGAAGTCTGATGGAACAATGGAAAAATGTGGGGGAAACTTGGAGTCAGGCTTATGCCACCCGCCAAGAATGGGTTCTGGGCTGCCCACTCTCATACCTTCTGGTATCCTGACCCCATCCAGACTCCTCTCTGCTCCCTTCCTTTGACCCCAACTGCCCTTCATCACCTGCAGGGAGTGGAGATGTGTTGGGGTCAGGTAAGTGCACAGGAGGCATCTCAGAGAACACAGCTGAGGCTGGCCTCACTCCATGGTATATTTTGTGAGCAGCTAGCCAGAATCTGCCTTGGCAGGGGAAGTCCCTCATCCATCTATCCCTAATTCAGGTACCAATCCTTTCCTGACATGGAAGCTTAAAGATTCTTGAGGTTCACTAGCCTATCATGGGTGGGGCCCCGGCCCAAGGGAAGGGTACACATCTGACTTGATTTTCCCAGATCCCACCTCCAACCAAGAGACAGTTAAACAGGCTTCAGGTGGGAATTGGAAACTGCCCTGAACAGCAGGTCACAGACCCCAGGTACCTGTAAAAGTCTGCACTTGTTCATGGAATGTCCTTGTACCTAATATCTGCACTTCTTCCTCAAATATCGTCAGGCTCAAACACTTGGGGAAGGGGCTAAAGAGAAAAAGAAGATTCTTTCTTTTTCTTTCCAACCTTTATGAATCTGGTTTGTGTTTACCTCTTATGTACCCTTTGAAGGGGATGATCTACAAAATTCAAGTTGTATAATTTCAGTGATTCTGCATTTAAGTTAAAGGCTTTGATATTTGAATTTTAGACTAACACTGCACAATATAAATGTGAATGGTAAGATTCATTACAATTTAAAATTTTAATTTTTTTAAACTTAGAATTACATTAAATGACAAGTAGAACACACCATGTCAAGTCAAGACAACAGACCATGTAAGAAAGAAAGTTGATATGAACCTTTAATGGGCAGTTTTTTCCTGCTTTTATGAACAGATTTGCATATTACACTGGATCTCACAAATTACACAACCACACTGATTAGATCATTCCATCAACAAAGATGTACTAAAGTTCTTTTAAGTATAAGCATTACTCAATTCATTCTAAGCTCTCCTTAGAATGAGTGAATAATACTTTTCTCCTCAGAACCCCTCACTGATATTTCTATATTTCTTTATTTTAAAACTTTATTTTGCCCTTATTAGATTGTAAATTCTATGAGAACAAGGACTGTACTTTATTCACCATCTTTTATCTAATTTCTCTTATCTAGTACAACACTCCAAACATGAAAGATTCTCAACTAAAATCAGCTGTATGACTGAAAATTAGAGAAGAAAATATTTGTAATGCCTTCAAGGAGTCTATCACATTATAGAAGTCAGATCATAAAAAACATAAATCTAAAATTTCCATGGCCAGCTCTGGTTTCTTTCCTGAGCTTTAGACCCATAGCTCCAACTTCTAACTGTATGAGAACCTTTATCTGGACATCTCAAATTCAACATGTCTAGCCTACCTTAACTTTAACTCAATACTTCCTTTCTTTCATCTGGGGTTCATAACTTGAGTACATACATGGTTCCACCATCTACCTTATTATTCAAGCCAGAAATTTGGGCATCTTGCTTAACTCTTTCCTCTTCCTATCCCCCTTATCAGTCATTCTTCAAGTCTATTCATTTTACCAGCGAAGTGTATCTTGATATACACGTTTAAAATCTCTTAATTTCCTTCACATTGGCACTATCCTGTTTCAGGATATTCCCATACCTCCATCTATTTCCAGGACTACAGTTGTCATTCAGCCGCTTTAATTTTTTGCCTTCCCTATCCCTCACCATTTAATTGATAAATGATAGCTTGAAATATTTGATGGACAGGTTTTCATTCTATTTCATAGAATTCAAAAGTGTATTTAGCTCTTAAGTACCCTTTGAAGGGATGAGCCACAAAATTCAAACTGTGTAATTTCAGAGATTCTACATATAAGTTAGATGCTCTAATATTTAAATTTTGGACTAGCATTGTACTACATAAACAAAATAATCCATATATTGGTGAACTAACAAAATACTTATATTCAAAAACTGCTTTTATAAGTAAAATTCTTCAATACTACAATAATATTTCACTTCATACCTACTAAGAAAACAATAAGAAGTTCAAGACCAGCCTGGGCAACAGGAAGACATTATCTCTACAAAAAAAATTTTAAAATTATCCATGCATGTGGTGGTGCATGCCTATAGTCTCAGCTACTTGGGGATTGAGGCTGAAGGATCACCTGAGCTCCAGAGGTTAAGGTTGCAGTGAGTGATGGTATCACTGCACTCCACCCCGGATGACAGAGACTTCAACTCAAAAAAAAGATGTTATTGCTTAGTGGGTACAGAGTTTCTGTTTAGGGTGATAAGAGTGTTTTGGAAACAGATAGTGGTGATGGTTGTGAATGTAACTGATGCCACTAAATTGTACATTTAAATATGGTTAAAAATGGCAACTGTTATGTTACATCTCACCACAGTGTGTGTGTGTGTATATATATATATATATATATATATATATATATATATATATATATATATATATATATATATTTCCAAAAGTAACATTCAGGTACATTAAAGGGAAAAAATCCTTTATATAGATCATCTGAAATTTAAAATTATGTGAGATTATTCTTGGTACATATTTATGTTCTATATTCACTTTCTTAACTGTGAATGGTGTTATTCTGGAAAATGTATTAATCTTTTTTCAAAAAATTCTCTGAACTCTTCTTTGAAGCTGAATTTTATAGTTAACAAATTTCAAGTAATTACACCTTTGACTCTTTCCTGTAATCCATGTTTTTCATTGAGAAAGTGTCCTTTACAGTATGTGACAATTCCAGGCCAAAATGGAATGGTGCATATTGGGATTATAGGTATTTTAGGTCAAATATTTTCACAAATACTGTCTTTCTGCCATCTTTTAAAGTAACTTTTTGATACATATTTTTACAAAACAAATTTGTCCAAAAATTGGCTTCTATCAATGATCCTTTTGAATGTTTCATCAAATTTAGGTGCTAAAAATGAAATCTATTTTGTTTTCTCCCATCCTGGCACAAAATACTAAATTACCAAGGTGAAAACAGGAGTGCTTTTAGAAGATTCTTTCTGCAAATCAAAATATTGATTAGCAAAACCTAGAACTACAGAATGAAATACTATATATAACATAGGTCCTCATTAGTTATTTCCATTCTTCTCTCACTTTTACAGAGATAAATTTGAATGTCTTTCTATTTCTAAGTTTTCTTCTGCTCCCACCCTCAATAATTATAATTTGTTAAAAGCTTACATTTTGGGATGCTTCATATGTTAAATACTTGCTAGAAAATTCCCAACTTATTTTAAACAAAACAATCAGACATCAAAGGAAGTGTCTACGAAATGTTTTAGAACCACGTGGATCACTTGGGCTGATTGCAGGGTCCTCCAAAGGCTCAGAGGTTTCTAACGTCAACTTGTTGATAAGCAGCAGAAAGAAAAACACAAGTTTTATCATTAAAAAGTGGTTTTATGCACTCAACATTATAGCATCATAAATTCCGTTAGAATTTGTTGGGTTTTTTTGGTTTTTTTGTTTTTTTAGCTAGGGAATCTCATTCTGTCACTCAAGCTGGAGTGCAGTGACTTGATCATGTCTCACTGCAGCCTTGACTTCCTGGGCTCAAGTGATCCTCCCACTCCAGTGTAGCTAGGACTATAAGCCACCATGCCCAACTAATTTTAAATTTTTTTTTTTTAAATCAGAGTTTCACTCTGTCATCCAGGCTAGAGTACAATGCACACTCATGGCCACCACAGCCTCAACCTGCTGGGCTCAGGCAATCCTTCTGCCTCAGTCTTCCAAGTAGTTGGAACTACAGACACATGCCACCACACCTAATTTTTGATTTATTGTAGAGATGAGGTCGTGCCAAGTTCCCAGATTGGTCTCAAACCCGTGGGCTCAGGTAGTCTTCTCACTTTGGCCTCTCAAACTGTTGGGATTATAGGCATGAGCCACCACACCTGCCCTAGTTTTTTTGTTTGTTTCTTTGTTTGTAGAAACAAGGTCTCATATTATGCAGGCTGGTTTTGAACTTCGGGGATCAAGTGATCCTCTAACCCTGTCCTCCCAAAACACTGGGATTATAGGCATGAGACACCATGCCTGGTCTCATTATAGAGTATTCTTTTTAAATATTCCTTTTTATGTGTTCACAGAATTCTAATTATTCTGAATATATTAAAATGTATTTTATTGGTAGAATAACACAGCTTTCTTAGCTGCATAGGTAAAGTATGTGTACACCACAAACAAATCCATGTGCATATATTCCAGTTCCATAGGTGTCTTAATTTAGTATAAAAATAATGCCTATGTCTGTGCTTCACTGCTATTTGTATTTATATTATCACAAAATAATTTCTTGTTCAAAGTTGAACTTCTTTTTAAATTTGCAATCACATAATAATGCTTTCCAAATGAACTTCCAAAAAATTTTCCTCTGGTTCCATCACTTAGATTTGTTTTAAAGGAATCATTATTGGAATTGATTTCTATTTGAAGCATATAATAATACTGATATAAAACTGGCATCATTTAACTGATTGGCAGTTTTTCTTCTACAAATGGAGCCCATATATTAATAGGTCACTTCACTTTTGATATGTGTACCAAAAAACTTGGAATTGAAGAGGAACAGAGAATTCATTTGCTCTAATACAAAGTCATAGGGTGATAAGGAAATGCACTATCTCCATCAATGCACATTAAGTTGTTACAGTCATAGGCTGTTTTCTTATAAATACTCCGTTTTGAAATAGATTTTTCAGCAGATTTCTGTCTTCAGGATAATTGATAGTTATACAGTTACCATCAACTTTCTCAAGTTTTAGTACTTAATTTTTCATTGAATATATGCTTTTGAATATTTTGAACTCATGAGTGTTGAAAGGGTTTATTGTTAAATAAAAGAACACCATACAATAAGTGACCAAATCATTGAAGCAAACATTGAAATTTCTCTTTATGCTCTACAGCAAAACCACCCAACTTCCATTTTCTACTCATTATTTTATGTATATTTAACCTTTACTGTTCCTTGTTTTCTACTGACCATGCTGGTTACCTGCACCTATCAGGTTGTCACAACATGCAGGCATATCACATAGAAGAGCAATTTCAAATACTACTCTTGCCACTACCCAAGACTTAAGGGACTTAGATGTACTTATTTACTGGGCTGTTTTATGGTGAGCACACTGCATACTTTCTCAAAAGGGAGATGCCCTTTAGAGTTAACTGATTGTTAAGATGAGAATTCTGTTCACTGATACACATCTCAAGCACTATCAAAAGAAACCTTGGTAGAAGCTAGACATATAAAGAGGATTTAATTTGTTTAAAAAAATGAAAAATCTAAGACAAGTGGATGAACACTAGAGTAAAAAAAATCACACTAGTTATCCAACTTGTAATGTTTACCCAGTGGAGCCAGTGTGATTTTTTTAAACATAAATTTAGCTGGACTCGGTGGCTCAGCCTGTAATCCCGCGCCTTTGGGAGGCTGAGGTGAGTGGATTGCCTGAGCCTGCGGGTTCGAGACCTGCCTGGGCAGCGAGACCTCATCTCTAAAATAAATAAAAAAAATCAGCTGGGCATGGTAGCGCTTGCCTGTAATTCTGGCTACTTGGAAGTCTGAGGCGGAAGGATTGCCGGAGCCCAGCAGGTAGAGGCTGCGGTGGCCGGAAGCGGCCACTGCACTCCAGTCTGGGCGACAGAGTGAGACTCCAACTCAAAAACAAACAAACAAACAAACAAAAACATAAATTTAATCTTGTCCTTCTCCTTATTATAATCCTTCAATGACTCCTTTTAAGATAATGTCCAAAAACTTTGGGATAACTTATGATGTTCTTCATGAAATGCAACACCCTTGTCTCTTACTATCTGCACCTCATATAGTAGAGTTCACCACTTAGAATACAGAGAAAAAAAGATATAAAGGAAGAACTAATTCAGTTTCCTAGTTTCATAAACTATCCTGCCATGATTTTTTTGCAAGGGCTAAGATCTCCCACCTATGAGCCTGGCTGATTCTTCCCTTTCTTTCTGGTATCTGCCTAAGTGTAGCTTTCATCAGCAAGATGTCTCCTGAAGTGCAAGTCTGAGTAAGAAAGCAGTCTTTCCTATTTGCCCTTGTTGTGCTTCCTCCTTATAACATTTGCCATACTAATATACTCTAGCCTGTTTTTTTGTTTTTTGTTTTCTCTGAGCCCTCTGTTGAACTACAATGTCCAGGAAGAGAGACACGTCTTATTCACCATTATACCACTAACATCAGATACAGTAGATATATAGCTTAACGTTTTAATTAAATGCATAAATGACAATAAAAGGTAATCTATAATTAGTACCAAATTAGTAGCATAGAAAAACAATCACTACAGTGAGTACAAAGAAGTAAGCATGCTTTTTAGACCCATTAGATTTCACTAAAGATATATCTGTTTCAGGTCCCAAAGAACTCAAATAGGAAGGATTAGGGTAATAGCAAAATTAGAATTAGGGTTAGATTACAACAGAGTGGGGTTTACGAAATACATAATGATTAGACCAGCTTGCCTACAGGATGTATGGAAGGGCTTAGAACAGAATGAAAAAGACCAGTGGGTCTCCATTACAGAAAGTCCTGGATTCCAGTTTGGGGTGTATTTACTTTATCTTGTAAGCACTGGGAAACCATTGAAAATGTGTGAGCCAGTGTTTTGCAGTACAGTTAACTTGATTAGTTTTACTAAAAAACAAACCAGTAATCCTGATGCTCTTGATGCTCTACATTTTCAACAAATACTTCCTTAATTTAGACATAGCTTGGTCTGACTTCTATAACCACAATCACAAACCCATAGAATCAAAATAAAACAGGCAATTAATTTCTGTAGATGTCCCAGAAATTTCTAGGAAGTAAAAGAGTACTATCTCAGTCTTAAAATAAAAAAAAACAAAAACAAAAGAGAAAAAGAAAAATGCACACAGTATTAACATCTCAGTAATCTGGAAGGGACTTCAAATCCAGTAATGGAGTTTGATATATCTCATGTTGTCAGTGTTATTCAGGCTAGTTTCTCAAATATGAATTTGAAAACTCTTGTTGTATAGGTGTACACGGGGTATTATCATTCATTTTTTTCTTACTGTTAAAGCTAATCTCCTCTGTCAGAAACCTCTTTTATCAGTTGAATGAAAGACAGTATAGAAGTGTAGACATTCTCTGTCTCTCTCTGTTTCTCTCTGTCTCTCTCTCTCTCTCTCTCTCTCTGTCACACACACACTCACAGCACCCATGTGACTCAGAAGTGAATTATTCACTTAGCACATACCTGTCACCAGCCATGTTAATACATGCAGTGCTCTAATAATGACTGTCCCACTCTTTATTCCTTCATCCCACCACCCACTGACCTGGCTGCCTTTCATTTTGAATTGAAGCACCCATTAAAGGAATCCAGAATGGCTCTTTCTCCATTAACACCAGCAACACTTTATCATATACTATCTGGTTGGTTGCCCATATGTATCTATCTTTCCAGTCATGATACAAGACACATGTGGCACATCTGTCCTTACTAAGTACCAATGCACACGACAATTTGGGTAGAGTACATTTAGTCAATTCAAATGGCAAAGGAAATAAAAACGGCAAATTTCACAGTTCAGCAGTAAAATAACAGTACCCTGTTATTTAACTGACATAGCCAACAATTCCATCTTGAAAATATGCATCTGACAAACTTTCTCTTACACTCAAGGACTTTCACCTTCCAGAGACACAACCAATAATTTTGCTCATCCAGAGACATAGTCAACAATTTTGTCTTTCACACTCTAGACTGACAATTTGTTCTTGAAGAAATGAAGCTGACAGTATTACACCCATCAGTCATCACCAAAACTTGTCACAGCGAAAATAATGTAGCTTAAGTGTTTTTCCTACTTTTAAGAGAGTAGCCTTTCTCCCAAGCTTTTTTTTTTTACTGTGTAGCAATAAAAGAAAAATAAGTCCAGAAAAGTTTGCTTCTGCAACAAATATGGATAATTCCTCATAGCTTGCTTGCTCATACCACCTTGTTTTCATCAACTGTTTCCTATTTCTACTGTTAGAAATTTGGAAGATGGTTTATTTTAATGCAAAAGATGTGTTGGTCACATTACAGGAATGGCCCCCATATATTTTTTCAGAATAACCAGGAAAGCCTATTCTGCTTTTCTGAGTGAAAGCAAGACATTTAGTACTTAGTGAGGCATTGAGAATATCTCTTTTGCTGTAAAAATTCAAACTCTAGAGGATTTACTACAATTGGACAAATTTAATAAAGATCCAGTCATGTGCTATTAGATTTTGACTATCGAACCCCCAAAGTAACAGACCTACCAGTCCGCTGTAATTCAGGAGACTGGGTCTCTGAATCTTCCACCATCCACTACCCCAGCACAGCTCCTCAGCACTGTTGCCC
Organism: Cephalopachus bancanus; assembly: GCA_027257055.1. NCBI lineage: Eukaryota > Metazoa > Chordata > Mammalia > Primates > Tarsiidae > Cephalopachus > Cephalopachus bancanus. The sequence continues at coordinate 11,823,825 of JAPVLO010000093.1, forward strand.
ATTGTCCTCTTGCTCTGCCCAAGAGAGACAATGAAGGAAAAACTACAACTTTTTTTTGAGAGAAAGAATAACATTTTTTTAAAACATTATATAATGTATCTCATGCTACTTCTACCTTATCTTGTACACATGGAGGTTCTACATGTGGGAAAAAAAAGGAAGAAATACTAGCAGTACAAAAAAGTGAAAAAGTAGTAGTTAAGACTCATCTGAAACTGCCCAGACTTCTCTGATCATTTTTGCTCTTTTTGGCAGATGTATTATATTCTAATAGCCATAATGACTATGTCCCATGTCCTCTTTAAGAAATCTCTTTGACCCAAAGCTGTCTATTAATCACTTTCAATTGTAGCATGCACAAGGGAGCCAGATGCTCTGAAGACTACAGCCTCTGTACTCCGGCTTATGACAATGCTCCTCCTTCCTTACGTTCCTCCAGCCTTTCTGGCTCACTCCTTCACCCACTTCTTCCTGCTATCCCCATTCATAGGAGGGAGTTTTGTTTTTAATGAACAAGTCTACTTATTATGAACAAAGAAAACAAAAGCCCCTACTTATTTTCTCAGAGCATCTTCAGAGCATGACAGCTGCTCAGCATCTGTGGAAAATGGTTTTCTGAAAGGGATGGGGCACACTGATTCAATCCAGTGGACAGGAGAAATTACCACAAGATCCAGTAGTAAAATTACCACAAGATCCAGTAGTGCCCTTGTGAAAGGAATCACAAGGCTCCTCACTCAAAGGCCACATGAAGGCAATGAAGGAAGTCACAATTACCTTCCTGAAGATTCTCTCAACAGGGTTGTAATTGGGCATCCCATGCTACTCAGCATTGGCTGCAGTGATGAACAGCCAGCCTGTCATTGCATGTAGAAGAAACATCCTGGAACTAAAGGTCTAGGTAATTTCTGAGTTGATTTTTTGTAATATAATCAGAAAATGCCTCATTATGACCCACCAAATCCTGCAGACATTACTAAGATGTATAAATGATGCCTTGCATTAGACTCTCACATCTCCACAAAGCAGAAGGTAGAATTTTATGATTTAGCCACTTACTAAACTTATAGACAAAGAAAAAATAAACCTACCTCCACTCCCCAGACGGCACAACTTCCTACTACAGATCTATTTTATTTCATTTCTTTCTCAACCTGGCTTTTATTTTAAAGAGGAGAGTACCATGTCAAATACATACTTCTTTAAATTGGGGGCATATTAAAGGATCAGCAGCATAAAGAAAATTATGCAGCATGTGGTTATGTACACCTGCAGCAGAGAAAGTCCCACATTTCCAGTACTTTTAACTCTTTTTGGCCTTCCTTGATGACATCCCAAGTTCTAAATTTCTTAAGTGCTTACTAAAAGAGACTGAATCATAGACCATAGGAACACTGAGAGGGCTTAATAGGTTGGAAAATGTGATTCGTTTGTTATTCAAAACTATGAGCTTGGAAAAGATAAATTAGATCACAGATCCAAGCACATGGTCTTTCCTTAGAAGCAGCAAATCATATTCCCTTGCTGAAGAAAGGAGCTTAAGCCATCCCAGTGAAGGTTACTACTTCTCTGTCATGACAACTGAGTTGACTAACAGTGAATACTTTTTGTTATAAAGATGTGGATTACAATTCAGGGTTAGGTATATAAATGCTTATTATGTAGGTACCCTTGTTGATGAGGTGTGCCCCCCCTCCATTGGCAGTTTCCCACTACAGCCAATCCTGCCCCTGCCTCCAGCAGTTTCCCACTACTACCACTCCCTTTCTTACAGTATTACAATAATTGTTAAAGGCCTGCTTATAAGTGAGAACATATGATAGTACTTCGTTTATGTGATAGATTACTCAGTATTATTGACTCTAAATCTATCCAAGTTGCTGTGAAGTTCATAATTTTGTCCTTCTTTATGACTGCATAATATTCCATCATGTATATGTACCACATTTTTTTTATCCAGTCCTCTTTCTATGGGTAGCACAGTTAGTTCCATGTTTTTGCTATTGTAAATAATGTTGCAATAAACATGCCTGTGCAGGTGTCTTTTTCATAAAGTGATTTGAGTTCCTCTGGGTATATTCCCAGTAGGGGGTTTGTGGGGTTGCATGGGAGGTCAATTTTCAGATCTTTTAGGAATCACCAAACTGTTTTCCATAGAGGTTGTTCCAGTTTACACTGCCGCCAACAGTATAGAAGGGTTCAATGGTGGATACTTTAAAAAAGGAAATGAAGATGTAAACAGAGCACAATGACCTAGTCTCTCCCTTAAGAAGCTGAGCTATATGATAGAATCATAATATGATGATGGATACAAGAATTGGAAGAAGAATTATGTGGAGTTGGCTCAGGCAGCCTTAATAAGCATGTGCTGATAAAGCCATTTACATCTAGGAAGAGATATTAACAAGGACTGATAAGGGACATACAGACTAGACAAAAAACTCAGCCCATCTGCCACCATCATCTGAACATGCTGTCCATCACCTGGAGATTGACTTGTCCCACCTGCAGCTTTTGGCTCACCTGTGCACTATTCATAGGCCTAGCAACAGGCCCAGAATGCCTGCCCCAGCATGGCACCATTCAGAGACCTGGGACCACTTCCCCCTTTCCACCACAGTATGTGTGGGGCGCACCATCATATGACCTGAGAACAAGTCCTCACCATGTAGCACAACCACCAGTGGTGCTCACACACATATAAACCATCTGACGACCTAGGGACTGGCTCCACCTAGTCTACTACTGCCAATGCTAGCAGCCACGCAAGCTACCTACCATGTGATCCAGCAACCCCACTACTGGGAAAATAGTGAAAGGAAAGAATCAGTAAATCAAAGGAATACCTGCACTCCCATGTTTTTGCAGCACTATTTGCAATAGCAAAGATATGGAATCAATTTAAGTGTCCATCAGTGCATGAATGGTTAAAGAAAATGCAGTATAGATACACAATGGAATACTATCTGGCCATAAAAAATGAAATCCTGTCATTTGCAGCAACATGGATGGAACTGGAGGTCATTGTGTTAAGTGAAATAAGCCAGGTACAGAAAGACAAATATCACATGTGGGAGCTGGAAAAGTGACCTGATGGAGGTAGAGAGTGGAATGATAGATATCAGAGGCTACAAAGGGTGTGTGTATGGGAGAACGAAGAAAAGTAGGTTAATAGGTATAAACACACAGACAGACAGAAGAGTAAGTTTTAGTGTTCTATAGCATAGTAGCATGACTATAGTTAACAATGTATTACATATTTCAAAGTAGCTAGAAGAAAAGATTTGAAATGCTCCCAACACAAAGACAAATGCTGAAGAAGACTGATATCCTAAATAATCTGACTTAATCATCATATATTTAATGTATCAAAATATCACACATGCCCCGTAAATATGTGCAAATATGTGTAAACAAAAGAAGAACATATAGACTTAAAGGACAGAGGAATCACCTTCTTAATTTCTAGTTTTAGTGTCCACATTTGCTCTACTTTGTTTTCTATTCTTAAATGTCCATATTCTACTTAAAGTTTTTAGTTCTTACAAGCAATAAACCTTTAAAAAATACGGTTATAGCTGGCCCAACTTACCAATTCATGCATAAGGACAATTTGTGTACTGATTGAGAAAATACTACAAAGTAAGCAGTAAAAGAATATCCTTCACATAATCAGTGTTTCCCACTTTCAATGCTCTAGGGAGCAAAAATTTTCAAAAGCATTTCCATTTTCTCCCTATCACTACTTCCAAGCAGTTTGGCATTGTATAACTTCTAGATAACAGAAATTATGTATTGTGTCTGTATCTAAGGCTCTTGGATTAACACTATCATATTTAATTGTATTAGCTGGAACTATTCAGCCTACTTCAGTGATTCCAACAAATCTTTTGAGAAAAAGGGGAGCATTTCTTTTTGTACACCATTCAGTTCATTTTCTCAGACCTTAGAAATCTCACATCTGATTTCTCAAAAATTTACCAATTCATACTTTTGTATTAAGAAAAGTGACATCAGAAGAAATTGAGGGTACAATTAAGATGAAACATTATAAAACTTGAGGAAGCACTAGTTTTATGTTGATCTCTCCTTTTCCTACCTATGAACACAAGCACCTATGTTCATACCCTCTACAACACACCTCAATTTGCTGATGAACCACTCCTACTCGTGTGAGCCCACTACTGTCTTGTGACTTGCTATGTACTGGTTCCACTGTTTCTCACTAGGAGGTCCTGCTTCTTTCTTGTTTCTTCTTCTCCTGTATGCCTCTTATATTTTTCTCCTTTGGTGTTTCTCCAACACATCTCATTTGTAACTTTAACTTGATCGATTACCTCCATATTCTATGATGTCACAAAAAAGAACTGGCCTGAGAAACCGAAGGTACATGTACTGATCCCAGTTCTGCCACCAATAAGTCGCATGATCTTACCCCTTAGTTTTCTCATCTGTACAAAAATGAAGAGTTCAATTAGATGACCTCCAAAAGCCTTCCTCCAAACCATACAGTGTCTCTTTCCAATGAAAAAGGCTTTTTAACCATGTTTCTCCCATTACTGTGTCTTATCTTTGTATCCCCCGTACCTAGTACAATAGTGAGTATTTGGAGGGTGCCTAATAAATGTCTATTTGTTGGCACCAATTTGTGGAATGCACATCTGTAATGTTGCATTTGTCATCAATGCAGCAAAATGGAAAAATGTACATTCTCCTTGATTCCAGGTGGCAGAGGTAGGCAGAATAACCTGAAAAGAATGTCTCTCATAAAGGAAGTCAAACTGATAGGACTATACCACAATTTCCAGGACTCTGCAGATCATGGAAGGGTTTTGTGTCAGAGGCATGGGCATTTAGAAGGTAGCAGAGTCTGCCCAGTGTGCAGGAAAATGATGTGATTTCCTATAACCCTTCATGTCTTCAATAACATTACTCAACTCACAAAATCATAATCTACTGGACTTTTTTCATGAAAAATGAAATGGTGTATTGGCTGGTGTAGGCTGTATTGTAATGGTATCAACATGCTAGTATTGAGGATAATGAAGGGTGACCATAAGAAAATAAGATTGGGAAGACATAGAAATTCTGTGCAGAATTTGTATGAAGACTGGTGTGTTCAGCACTATTCTCAATAGCAAAGATAGGGAATCAACCTAAGTATTGAATGGTAGATATCAGAGACTGGGAAAGGTATGTGTGGGGAGAAAGAAATGAAGAATGGTTAGTCAATGGGTACAAACATACAGTTAGATAGAAAGTATAAGTTCTGATGTTTGATAACAGAATAAGGTAACTGTAGTTAGCAACAATATATTGTGTATTTCAAAGTAGCTAGAAGAGAGAACTTGAAATATTCCCAACACATAGAAATGATACTCAAAGTGATAGACACCCAAAATACCCTGACCTGATCATTACAAATTATGTATTCTATGCATGTAACAAAACATCACATATATCCCATAAATATGTAAAATATTATATATCACTAAAAAGGTAAATCTAAGCAAAATCAAACAAAAAACACACAAAAAGCTGGCACACTGAGGATCTGAACCAAAGTCACCAAAACCTTCAAGAAACAAAACCCCCAAATGATATCTGGATTATACATCTATTTCCCTGTCATTAGCTGGGGCCACAAATGCATAACTGGGCTGTTATAAATGTGATGAATTATAAAGAGTTAATATATCAAAATCACATAGAAATTGAAGGATATTATAATTAGGCTAACACCAATTATAATAGATGTATTTCCTTTGAATAAGGCAAAATAGAGTTATACAGATAATTTTTTAAAAGCCTCCTATCTACACTGACTAAAAAAAAAATAGTTTGCCTTAACATGATAAGCAAGGCTGCATTTTCTTTTATACTTACCCCAAAGTACTAACTGCAAAAAGAAAGAAATTATCTCTGGATATCTGCCTTTAAAAAAATGTACCATACCAATAACCTATGAGTCAAAGCTGTCAATAAAGGAAACCAAAAAAAAGGAACCACTAAAATAGGTCAGCATTATTTTGGGCAACAGAGAGATTGAAGCAAATGATGTTCCACCCTTCTAATTACTGGGAAGTTTTCAAACTGCTCAAGTTCACATTCAATAAGAGACCTAACATTTCATGTGGTACCAGTCCGTCTCCTAAGCCTCCATTTACTGTTTCAGCAGGAGTCACTTAGTATAACATCTAAGTTATTCATTTCAGGATGCACCTGACTTATCAGCAAAATTACTGCTTGAGTGGGAACAATTATATCCCTACAATCATAAAAGTGGCTAGAAGGTGACAAGTCAGAAAGTTAAAGATAAACGGAGTTATCTTGGGGTTAGCTTCAAAAGGCACTTCTTTTCCCCAAAACGAAAACTTTATTTTCTTTCTTGAAAATCAAAGAAACATATATTCACTTTAGAAAGTCAAATGATTCAGAAGAGGTATTCTGATGCCTCTTCCTCTTCTTAAAAGGATACAAATTATATCGGATTAGGACTCCAACCTCATTACCTCATTTAGCCTTAATTATCTACTTAAAGGCTTTAGTTCCATATGCAGTAAAATCTCAGGTGTTTTCCAGTTTTTGACATACATTTTCACCAGCAATTTATGATAGTGTTCATTATCCCTTGCAGATTAAGTATTATTGACCTCCTCCCACATTAGGTTGATAGTTTTTTAAAACAATAGAATCTTATTTTTGCAAACATTTATACTTGTATGCCATATTGGGGGTTAGGTCTTCAACATACGAATTTTCAGGATGACAGACATCAGTCCACAAAATCTTCCTACAAATGTTTTCTAGATACTTAAATTCATGTCAATACAGCTCTATACTATATGGGACAGTTAGGTTCATGAACTCATCCTAGAAAAAGTGCTACATATCTCATTGCTGAATATCACTAGTCACCTTTGAAGTACTCCCTCCCTTGGGAAGCTATGCACCAATTCCAGTGCCTAGTCCACCTACCAAAGCAATCTTGGAACTCTTTTTTTTTAGAATGACCATCAGAGATGTCGTCATATTATCTTTCATGTCCAGAATGTCTTCAAAATGTCTTCCTTTCAATATTTCCTTTATCTCTGGATAAAGAAAAAGTCTTTGGGGGCCAGATCATGTGAGTAGTGAGGGTCTTTCCATACAATTGTTTACTGGCTAAAAACTCCCTCACAGATGATGCTGTACGAGCTGGTGCCTTGTGATGCAAGAGCTCGTTTGGGACCATTGTGCACACACCTTTCTCATGCCAAGATTTTCAGTTAAGAGTCTCCTGTTTCTCTATCGATGCTTATTGGTCTGCTATGCCTCTCACAGTCAGCCAATGACTTTGCACAAATCTTGACAAACTTTTGCAATGTTTTCATCAGTTCTGCTCGTCACTGGCTGTCCTGACCTCTCTTCATCAGTGACACTTTCTCTCCCCCCAGGAAAAATTTTTAATCCATCTGTACACTGCTGTTTTCTTCATGGTATTATCCCCACAAACTTAGACTAACATGTTCCTAAATCTACTTCCACTCTTGCCAAGTTTAGCAAGAAATTTAATGTTTGCTCATTGCTCTAAGTCAAACTCCAACATTCTCACGATGGCACACAGAAACAGCAACAATAACGAATGCCACTCAGCAAGATACTGCCACACATCGACATGAACACAGTTGTGAGACACTGATATACCAAGGTTATGAAACCTTACCAAGTTGTGTGTACAGTGCTGCCAACATAAGTGCACAATGGCAAGTTCATGAACTTGTTTACTTCATATGATCATGTTGATGGTTTCATAATATTCCTTTGTATGAGTGCACCATCATTTAAACAATAACATACTTGTGCTAATTCTAAATTATCAGATATTCTAAACAATGCTACAATGAAAGGCAATGGGTTGCTTTGCCCCTTTAAGCTTAGTATGTTGGCATAGGAAAATGCTGCTGTGCTGGTTATTGCTATTGCTGTAGGTTAATGAAGACTTGTGTCCGGCCCAGACATCCATGAACTGTTAGTCTAACTTGTTAGCTTTGTCAGGAAGGTAAAGCCTCAGGTTCTTTCCAGCTTTTGACATACATTTTAAAAATTCAACTATTTATTATACTTCCCATTATCCCTTGCAGAGAAAAGATTATCTAGCTCCTTCTACATTGGCTGATAATTTTTAAAGCAGTAGAATTATGTTGTATTTGCAAGGTTTAATATTTATTGACCATTCCTATTGCTTTTTTGGTAAACATCTTTCTATTTTGTCCTTTTTTGTGCATAAAATTTAAAGTTCTTAGTATGCTAGGAATATTAGTATTTTGTCTGTCATATTTATAAAACTGATTTTTTTCCAACCTAAGTATATGTTTTATTTTTTCTGAAGTCAAATCGAAAAATCATTTACCTATTGGATTTTTGTCTGTCATGTCCTCTTTTCTTCAAAATAATTGAGTACTGACTTATCTTTGCAGAAACTCACATGGTCCACAGATAGGAAAAGTAACCTTGGTGCTGCTACAACCACACACCCATGCTCTTCCTAATTTATTCAACTAATTTGGTGAACGTGAGGTAGCTGCACAAAGAAGAGACAAATGCTTTATGTTTCATTGTAGCTTCCTCTGCCCACACCCCAGTATGCCAGTGATAGGGACTTGTAGCCCAGCATCACCATCCTATCCAGCTGATGCATCACCAGTCTAAACAACAATCCTCTTATTCTTGAAAATTGTACCTGTATCCTGTTAAGCTTACACAGACAATCCTGGGCTAAAATCCACTTAAAGGACTATTTACCAATACCTGACTCTCCTGAACCAAATTCAGTTTGGTCACATCTTCAACAATGTTACTCCTCTTCTGCGGACTTCAGCTATTTCCGTACTTTACTTGTCCAGACAATTTGAGAGTCATTTTGCAAAGGTTCCCCACTTTTAATGCCACCAGGATTTTTAAATAGTATTAAATTTAATATAGCATTTAAAGAGAATTGACATCTGAACCTGTAGCATATTCTTATGCATTTTTTCAAAAATTTTTTCACATCCCTTGGATTTTTTTTTTTATCATATACCACATATCTGTTGTTACATTTCATCTTTATTTTTTTGTTGTTGGTTGCTTATTATGTTTTTTTGGAGACAATAGCTTTTATTTGTACTTTTAAAGATGTTTTAGGCTGAATACAAGGATACTTCTGCAAGAGTAAAAATTAAGATATAGTAGTAGTGTTTTCTAACAGGTTGTAATTAGTATTATTTAAAAACCATTGACTTTTGTATACATATTTTGTAGCCAGCAATTTATCTTGACTTTTATTGGCACAAATAGTTTTCCAGTTGATTAGTTGCAAATAATAGTCATCTATCTTTAGTCTTTTTATTTAGCTGCATTTGAGGATGCCAGGTAAAATAGAGGACCACAAATTATTTGTTCAGATAAATAGATAACTTTTTAGTATGAGTATTTCATATGCAATATTTAAAAATACTATTATTTAAAATGTTGCTTATCTGAAATTCAAATTTAACTAGGTCTTTGTATTTTTATTTGCTTTGTCTGACAAGCCTGGTTGCATAGCTAGCACTACAAGAATTATGCCAAATGATCATGATGATAGTATTGCTCTATTTTTTATTCTACTAAGAATGACTCTGCAGTATTTCTATGTTAAGTATTCTAATGGCTGCTGATGTTAGTTACTATAAGTTCAATAAGACTAAGGACCATTCACAAGCTTGTAAGCTCAGTCCTAGCACAATGTCTGGCATAAAAGAATGCGTTCAAAAAATGTTGACTGAGTAAATGAAAAATATGCTTTATTATGTTAGCAAAGTTTAAGAAAGAAATTATATACTTTACATTGTATTTTTTCCATAAAACTATGTAAGAATTTGCCACTCAAGTGGCAAATAAGAATGCATAAACAGATATAAAGTAACATAAAAAGTTCATAGCAACTAAGAGTTTTTTTTTTCTGTCTGCCTGATTCTGAGCAAGTTTCCTGAGTCCCAGTTTGCACATTAGTAAAACAAGAACAATGATAATATCTACCTCACAGGATTATCATGAGGATTAATTGGGAATATTCAAAGTAAGTAAGTAGCACAGCATGTGGCCTAGAACACTAATAAGTAATGTCTATTTGAAGTTTTATAGCTGCTACTTATTGAACATTTGGCAAGGACTAAGTACTGTTCTAAATATTTCACATTTTATTTTATTTTAAATAATAAAAATATCAGCCTTCACTTTTGTTTTCCCTCTTTCAAATAACAAAAACAATAAAATGATTGAACTTTTTCAGGAGTCTGTAATGATAAAAAAACTTATGGACCATGCTTGGTGGCTCAAGCCTGTAAACCCAGCACTTTGGGAGGCCAAGGTTATGGAGTGCCTGAGCCCACGGGTTCGAGAACGTCCTGGGCAACTTGACGAGACCTCATCTCTACAATAAAAATCAAAAAATTAGCCAGACGTGATGGTTCATGCCTGTAGTTCTGACTACTTGGAAAGCTGAGGCAGAAGAATTGCCTGAGCCCAGCAGGTTGACGCTGGGGTGGCCAAGAGCATGTGTGCCACTGCACTCCAGTCTGGGTGATGGAGTGAGACTCCAACTCAAAAAAAAAAAACAAACTTATAAAAATAAGCCAGGGAATTTTCAAAATTGTGGTCCTGGGACCAACAGCATCAGCAGTAACAGGTACATTGATTTTCCATTGCTGCTATAACAAATTGCTACAAATTTAAAGACTTAAAATAACACAAATACATTATCCCACTTTCCTGAGGTTAGAAGTCTGAGGCCAGCATGGTTCTCTGCTTAGAGTTTCATGGCTAAATCAAGATGTCAGCAGGGTTGCACTCCCGTCTAGAAGCTTTGGGGATGAATTCACTTCTAAGTTCATTCAGGTTATCAGAATGCACTTCCATGGAAGATCTCTGCTGGAGATCAATCCCAGATTCTAGAAGCCAACCACATTCCCTGGCTTGTAGCCTCTTCCTCCATCTTCACAGCTAGTAATCACAAAGCAAATGTTTCTCAGGCCCAAATTTACTAGGGCCCCTCCTTCAGCCTTGCCTCTCCTGCCTTCCTCTTCCTCTTTTAAGGGCTCAGGTGATTACAATGTGCCCACACAGATAATCTAGGATAATCTTCCTATTTTATGGTCAGTTGATTAATAAGTTTAATTCCATGTGCAAACTCCCTCCACACCAGTTCCTAAGTTGGTGTTTGATGGGATTCCTTGGTAGATCATCTTTAGAGCTTTTCCCACCACACCTGAAAACATATATAAATTCAAATTCTCTAGTCCAGATTTACTGAATCAGGAACTCAGGAGTGGGGCACAGCAATCCATGTTTTAACAGATTCTTCAGCTGATTCTGGTTCATGCACATTAAAACTTAAAAACCATTGAGATAGTGGAAGGGTTAATACATCTAACTTGGAAACTTAAAGGTAAACCAAATAAATCTGTTCTTAATTTTAAAGTCAATCTCTGAGAGGAACTTTAACAAATTATTGTATAATATATGACTGTATTAATTATAGTATTTCACCTATTAGTAATTTAAGTTTTATTCACTGGTGATGGTTCAATTTTTACTTGATGTCAGTGAAAATTTTGTTTCCTCAAGCAAAAATAATTTTTTTATATGTACCTTCTTGAAAAGGAGCCTAGTTTAAGAGGAAAAGTCTATAATTACGGAGGATAACATGTAATTAGGAGCACATGAAAAAACACATAAATGAGCCTACACACTCCTTCAACTTGGGTTAGAAGTGACTGAGAAGGTCTTTCCAGGTGTCACTCATCTCTCATTCATTAAACTCCCTGATTAGCTTTTTCATTTCTCGTGTCTTCTGACTTCTCTCAAATGAAATGGAATACAAGGCGCAAGAGGAGAAAAGAGGACAAAAGCTGGCTCCAGAAAACAACTCTTCAGAATTGGCTTCCAAATTTGCCAGATTGTGTAACACACAAAGTTTGCAGATGTAGGCCAGAGGAGAATTATTTCCTGATTAAGTCATTGTAAATACAACTTTTCTTCCTATGTTACTATACTAAATGCTCTGAAGACATTTTTAAATGAAAGAAGAATAAAGTAGCATAAAACCTCTTTGCAAGTGAATTGGCAAAAGACTGACATAGGTAATATAACCCCTAATTAACTTATACTAAACCATCTTCATTTGCCTATTGTCTTTAAAATTTGGGGGTATGCAATCACAGTCATACTGTTATCCTGACATATGAATCTTAGAATGCATTTTTGAATTCCACTTTGTACGCCTTAAAAAATCTATCAAAACTTCAGGGGGTGGTGGCATATAATTGATTATCTTCCTCCATAGGATCCAGATTCTGGATCAAGCTCAAAAGACATGGCAACCTTTTAAGTCCACAAGTTTATTGAACTAACCTATCATAAAGTTTTGTTTTGCTGTTTTTTTTTAAATAAAAAAAGTATTAGTAAGGTTAGATAGATCATGAAAATTGTTTAAATGTGATAGAGAAGAGGGCTCCTTTCAATATGTTTTTTAAAATATCTCCACTAGCGCAATCTTACTGTTGAACTTTGTCACTTGAGAGGAGATTAGTTTACAATAATACAAAACGGTCTTTTTTGCTAACCTTTTCTTCTCCCTTGTGTGTTTTTGAAGCAGAAACAGTTACAATTCTGTTTCAAGCTTAAAACAATTTTTTTTAAAGGACTCAACCTTAGCCCCTTGGCATTAGACCTGGTTTATCACTTCTCCCTGCAGACATTTACACAAGAGTATTAATGTGCATGCCAGTAAATTGAAACTCTCAGAGTTAAGAGTTAATCAAAATAATTTAGGTGATAGCAGTTAACTCTCTGGAGAATCTGAGCCCTGAGTCCTCATCAGAAACTGGCTGAACATGGGGGGGGGCAAGTTAAATCCAGGACTCTTTCAGTAGAAATCACCAGGTCTCAGCTGGCACACAGGCTCAATGATCAGCTTTTAGCTTAGTGGAAAGTCAAGCCCCCCAGGCTCCTGCTGCTCCAGGCATTTTATTGGCTCATTAAATATAGGATTTTGCTTTCAGCCCCAGTCAAATGTGATGTGCTATCCAAACAGAAAGTATGATGAGAACTGGAATCGCTGACACGTGCACTTCCTTCCTCCTCCTCTTTGTGTCTGTCCTCCCACCCCACCTGCCATGCACTTTATTACAATCATGGGATTCTTACAGAAACAGCAAGAAGCTCCACTGCAGGTACTGTCTGTGAGAATTCAAACCTCAATAATTACTCAGAAAGTATGTTTTCAGCATGTGTGCTAGATTAAGTCAATCAGACATGCTCCTATGCCAAGGGCTCACAAAGTCGAAGATGAAAAAAAGAGAGACCCAAAGGACTCAAATAATACTAGGTAAACATCAGTTGAGCACACTAAAATGCTCCAAAGGCAGAAGTCTCTCAATGAGAAAGTTGCTTAATAAGATCAGGAAAAGTTGAGAAGGGTTTTTGCCTCCATTCACATGAGGAATAACATCCCCTAGATTGATCTCCTATGTTAAAAAAAAAAAAGATTCCACTAATTTTTTAATAGGGACCTGCTCTATGCTTATATAGGCACCACCTTTTTTTTTTTTAAGTTAGAGATGAGGTCTCTCTGTGTTACCCAGGCTGGTCTTGAACTCCTGGATTCAAGCAATCCTCCAACCTTGACCACCCAGAGTTCTGGGATTACAGCATGAGCCACATAGGCACCAACTTTTGGTGGTTAAAATGCTTCCACAGGCCGGGCTCGGTGGCTCAGCCTGTAATCCTGCACCTTTGGGAGGTTGAGGTGAGTGGATTGCCTGAGCCCGCAGGGTGGAGACCCGCCTGGGCAGGCGAGACCTCATCTCTACAATAAATCAAAAATTAGCCGGGCGTGGTAGCGCTCACCTGTAGTTCCAGCTACTTGGAAGGCGGAGGCGGAAGGATCACAGGAGCCCAGCAGGTTGAGGCTGTGGTGGCCGGGAGCGGCCACTGCACTCCAGTCTGGGCGACAGAGTGAGACTCCAACTCAAAAAACAAAATTGCTTCTACATTGTTGATGGGAGTGTAAACTAGTTCAACCACTACAGAAAACGGTGTGGTGATTTTTAAAAGAACTGGAAATTGACCTTCCATACAACCCAGCAATCTGCCTACTAAGAATATACCTGGAGGAACTCAAATCATTCTACCAAAAAGATACTTGCACACGCATGTCTATTGTAGCACTATTCACAATAGCAAAAACATGAAACCAACCCTACTGCCCATCAAAAGTGGACTGGATAAAAAACGTTGTACATATACACGATGGAATACTGTGCAGCCACAAGGAAGGAAAAATTATGGACTTTGCAGCAATTTGGATGGATTTAGAGTCTATAATAGTGACCTATCACAGAAACAAAGAACTGAGTACCACATATTCTCACTCATAAGTGGGTCCTGAATATTGATCACAATACTACAGGAGAAGGATTGACACTAGCAGGACACTGCTGGTGTGAGGGGTACATAACATCACTCAGGGTACATGATCCTAAACCAGGGGAAGTGAGGACCAATGGGAGGTCCAAACTTCACCTGTATGCAGACCCCTTATGTACCTAACCCTGACTTGTAGCCAACATCTTTAAAATAAAATAAAGGGAAAATGAGAAGTCCAGAATTGGAGAAACCACAATTCCTGAATATACTCCCTGCAGAGCCTAGAGCTTCTTGCTTCTTTAAACATACAGAATCTTCTTTTCTCTTTCAGAAGTCAGAAGTTTAGAAAAACTGCAAAAAGATATCTTAAACCAATGTGCCACACCATTTGTCACACACATAATCCTAGTAGATTACTTGGAAAATAATCATGAGTGTTAAAATGATATAACCAATATGAGTGATGTTGTGGTAGAATGGAACGCATTCATATGCTGCTGCCGGCATCCTAAAGTAATAAAGCACTCATGAATGAAACCCCATAAGCAATCTGAGAATGTGGTATGAACCCAAAATACGCTTATACCTTTTTAAATAAAGGATCCAACCACATGGGCATTATCCAAAAATAAATAAATGGGCAGCAGACAGCTTACACTTTTCCTGCAGTTCTGCCCATTGTTCTCTTTATAATGTAATTTGTAACTGTCTTGGCAGGTAAGTTTAGCCCCTGCTCTGGCCATACTGTTATGATTCAAGTAATGCTGTCAACCCAATAAATTAAGAGGCAGAAAAACTGTTAGAAAGAAGTTTAGCCGAGTGTGGTGGCTCATGCCTGTAATCCCAGCAGTTTGGGAGACAGAGGTGAGAGGACTGCGGGAACCCAGGGGTTCGAGACCAGCCTAGACAACTTGGCGAGACCTCATCTCTACAATAAATCAAAAAACTTAGATGGGTATGGTGATGCACACCTGTGATTCCAGCTACTTGGAAAGCTTAGGCAGAAGAATCGCCTGAGCCCAGCAGACCAAGGCTGCAGTGGCAGTGAGCGTGCCACTGCACTCCAGCCTGGGAGACAAGAGTGAGATTCTGACTCAAAAAAATAAAAACTTAAAATAAATAAATAGAAGAAAAAGTCATATACCAAATTTATGCAGAAAATCATTGAACCCTATATTGGCTAAATAGCCCACAAAGATGAAAAAGTTGTCTTCAATTCCAAACTCCAAACTTTCTATTATCTAGTGAGGGTGACAGGAGTATAAGTAATCGCAATATGATGAAATAAGCACATCACCTGAGATATGTGCTAGGTACAGTAGTTACATAAGAGGTTGAAGAAAAAAGTGAAGGGACATTTATTCAACACATATTGCCAAGAACCTCCTAAGTGCTGTGCTAGGTTCTGAGATTAAGAAGCAAGCAAGGGAGATTGCCCCGGGCTCATGATGTTCATGGATGTTTAGTGATTCCAGGTGAAAAGGAAGCACAAGCCATAGAGATGAAGTAGACAAATGTATTTGAGGAACTGAATGTAATATGGTGTTTCTAGAGCATAGAGTCAAGGATTAGGATTAGAAGGAATGAAAAGAGAATTGAGGACAGACTGTGGGGAATTTGTATGCACAAAATATGTTTAGACTTTACCCTGTAATTGTTGTAGTATTGTGAAGTATGTTGAAGAATTTGCAGGGGAATGACTGAGTCAGATCTCCATTTTGAAAGATGATACTGTGACCAGTGTGGATAATGAATTGGGTTGAAATGGGGGTGAGCAATGAGATTAGTGTTGGTGAGTCCAAATGTGAGTCTACTATTCTAGTCCAGATGAGAAATCACAAAACAATGAACTAGCTGAGTGCTGGAGAGGACAGACACTAGAGAAGCAGTTTAAAAGATTTGGTACAGTAGACCTTTGACCTTCACAAGAGATTTGTCCTTGCAAATAATCAATCTGATAAATATGGCAGTGTTTACAGAAGTACCTGGCTTTCTCCTGAACAACTTTCCATTTCCCTTTAGAGATTCCAATCCCATATCTGTCTTGGTGCCATAGGTTAAATAACATTTAATCTTTTGTTATATCTTTCTTTTATACTTGAGTGGTTTTTGCACTCAGACAGGAATGGTCATTGAAGTCCCTTCACAATGATGAAGATAATTATGACACTCATCTGAAACACTGCCAAATATGGCATTTCACTCTTCAATTTGTTGAAATAGACTGCTTTCTATTTCTTTCACCTGTGTCATTAGCAATAAGTAGTAAGCAGCAAGTTTTTTATGGGGTTGTATATAAGAAATAAAGTTTTGTTTTTATCAGTGCATATGCTAGGACAAGTAAGGAACCGCAAAGCTGAGTATTGAGGCAGAATGAGTTTTTGTGAGAGCTAGAAGCAGAGACTCACTTTTGAACCTCAGCCTTATAACACCCTACATTAAACTTGAAGTAATACTTATAAAGTAGTTAGTACTGTGTCTGGTATATAGGAAGCATTTTTAAAAAGTCAGCAATACAATGTAATTTAATGCAGGTATCATTTTTTTTTAATGAATATAAACCCTATACCTCAGACCAAAAGGATTTTAAATATAATTTTAGAAGACATACAAATATATAAAAATAAGGGTTATGGTGATATTGAATCATATATGCTAAAAATTACATATATATAATATGTATATACACATGAATACATGAGAAAGTCAAAGATTATTGTTAAGTGAAAAAAAGAGTAAAGTGAAGACATGCAGAAATAGAATTTTAGAAATTGATGCTAGATAGGAAATTAAGTTTTAGTGTTCTGTGCCAACAGAATGTAGTCAACAATGATATATTATATAGTTTCAAACAGCTAGAAGGAGGATTTTGAATGTTCTCAATGCAAAGAAATGATAAATGTCTGAGATGATGGATATGCTAATTACTCTGATCTGATCATTATATATTATACTTATCACAACATCACAATGCACCTGTAAGTATGCAGAACGATTGTGTCAAACTTCCTGTTAAATTTATTTTAAAAATCTTCTCTCAGGAAAATAACAAATTATACAACTTTTAAAACATCTTGTATTTTCAGAATAAACTGATTAAAAAATTCACAGTTGTTTTGGGCAACAATATCCATGCATTATTTTAAGAATAACATGGCTTATATTGCCTGACAACACTTTCAGGCTTTTGCTGGCGATAAAAGTTCACGTGCTAAGAGTGGTTAAACATGTCACAAAGTGATTACTCTGTTGTTGTTGAGGTATTCTTAGGTTTATACCCTGTAAACACATGGACATTTACAGTGTTGTTCTTGTTTCTTGTTTTTTTAAATTGTAGAAGAGTTTACATATCTGTAAAATGTCATTTAATGTCACTAGGATTCATGCAAATTAAAGACTTTACCTCTGATATAAAAATAAGGGTCATTACCTACAATGAAAAAATGTGAATAGGTCATTTCTCTGAGGCGTTGCTTCACCAGAGCAAAAGTGTCAGAACAATGTTTCCAATATTAAAGAAAATGAGACACGTTTGAAACCTCTCCCAGTACAACAAAGTTTGGGGGGCAAGAATTCCTTGAGACACAAGTTAACATAAGTGAGATTTGTGAGGCTAAAACCTTACTACTGAAAATATGATTTTCGAATCATCAGCATCATTGAAACTTGTTAGAAATACAGAATCTCAGTCCCTACCCCAGGGCAAATGAATCAGAATCTGCATTTTAACAAGATTGCCTGGTGATTTGAAAGCACGTTAAAGTTTGAGGAGAGCTGAGCTTAAATCTGGTTTTTTGGGCACTGTTGATAACATTGTTTTCCATAGAAAAAGACATCATACATTTATTTTTCTGTAAATTGTTTCTATTATTCACATTATTAGGTACTATATGGCTATTTTATTTTAACTACTTGAATATACACTTCTAATGTTGCGGTTTTTCTATAAAAAATAATTTGTATTTTTTAAAATGACCCACTTTTAGGAAACTAAGCATTATTTAAATTGAGAGAGAAAAATACTGTATTTATATATTCTATATATGAACTTTAAAGTATCCCAGAAATACTACAAACTACAAAGTCAATGTTTACTAGGAGGCAGAATTAACGTGACCTAACGAAACTGGATATGGAGACAAATGGTAGAGAAATTGCTAAGAATAACTCTGGGATTTCCGGCTCTAGGGGATGGATAGAGGCTGAATCCCCACCACCAATGGAAGATCTGGTTTTGGAAGGAGAAACTATGAGTCTGACTTTTGGACATGCTAATGTCTATGGATTTTCCAGAGATGTCTAAAAGACAACTGGATATACACGTCAGGCTCAGGAAAGAAGTTTGAACTGATAACACAGAGGGCCTCTCATACAAGGCTAGAGTAGGCTCTTCTAGCATCTGCACTAAGGCCAGTGTCTTCACTCTATCTCGACTCAACCCTAGCCATTTAACAACATGAAAACCTCTGAGTCCACATCCACAATGTCCATGCAATACTGAGACTTGTGTATTAGTGAGACATGATGTATCCACTATGAAACCATAGTACCTTTGCCTCCCAGTAGGGAAGGCTCTCTAAGCACAGTCTTATCAAGCCCATCTGGGGCAATTTCAGGAAGTCTGGACCAGAGTGGACTGGATCCAGGAAAGACAAACACAGATCCTTGATGTTATTCTAAATTAGGAAGAAGACTGGACTTCTCCCCCCAGTTCTCCAGTCTAAAACCAGGCAGAGCCATGGTCAATTTGCTAACGTATACAGGAATGTACATTTTTCCTCATAACCTGTGCTTCATGGTTTTCTATGAGACATTTCCTGACAATGGCATCGGTACCCCTGCTTCTAAAGTAAATACTGACACTAGACTAAAATAGAACTTAAGCCCAAAGGTAGAGTCTAGAAAGCTGCAAATGAGAAAAGAAGGAAATATATTAGGTAATGTTTCCCACAAGTATGAAATCATTTAAAAATATTACAGAAAGAAGTTAATATTTTTGCCTTTATTTATAATTTTGGTCTTAAAACCTGATGGCCAAGCAAGTAAAGATATTTTAAAAATTAAGTACATTAATGAATTTAAATCACCAAAGGGAAACTGCTCAGTATGCTTGTGCTTTTAATTTTTTTCAAAAGTGACCTACTATACAATATTATTATAGAACTTAGGTTTATTGGGATACTTTTTCTTTTATAGACAGAACCACCTCTAGACACCATAACTGCTGCAGGTATGGAAGAAAATTGCATTCATACCCGTTTTATAATGTTTCTTTAATTAAAATGGATATTTGAAACCTAAAAGTGACCCAATTTAGGCAAGAATGAAACAGCGTATCTTGAATGGTAGCTTGTGTGTTTTCGTTGAATTTGGCTGTTTGGGAGAATGACTACTTCTTTCTGCTCTGAAAGTACTTTCTAATAGCCAGAGAATGGTGCTTATTGAGTAACTATGATTTGAATGTTAAAACTAGGATCTTTTGGGCCACCTCTTCAGGTCCCTTCCCACTGTGGGAGCTTTTCTGTCCTCTCAATAAATTCTGTTAAAAAAAAGAAAAGAAAAAGAAAAAAAAAAACTAAACTAAACTAAGAGATTTCATTTTGCCCTGTCTTGTCTCTTATACCTAATTATTTTATCAAAATTAAGAAAAATAAAACAATTTTTTTAAGCTGGCTTGTGGCCACAAATCTTTGACGTAAATTCAAGTAAATTATCCAAACAGTTTAGTCATTCTGCCAAGTAGCTTTTCAAATAACCATTTGCTCATCTACCCAAAGTCATTAAACATATATACAAAGCACAGTTGATGACACCACAAAGGTGGGAGATGGGATGCAAGCATTCTCCAGGTTGGAAGAACTTGATCACAATAATATCAGCTGCAGGAACATCTCTTCTCAGAGTGGCTACTTTGGTCAAGAAGAAAATTTTTCATAGATATCACATGACTAATGTTTCTGTGAGCTTCCTTCTCTGATGACAGTTGCAGCAAAATATAGTTTTAAAGATTAAGTAAATGAGATTTTATGGCCTTTATCCATTAGCTATGTTATTTCATAACTGGTTTCAAGCTATGTGTCTGGTAGGCACTATTATCGATACTTCACATACATTATCTCATTTGACTCTCATATGGCCCTAGCAAGTCAGGTTTCAGTCATGGAGACACCTATCATTTTTTTTTACATCCTTATTATCACATTCCAAGAAAAGGTAGACCTTCATATGACAAGAACCTGAGCCACCAGGCCATGGTTAACTAGACCAGAAGTGGACACCAGACATCAGGGGGTAAACTGTGCCAATCAAATTCATATTTGTAGAAATTTGCAGTTGGATATTGATAAAACTTTAGAATCATTAAATGATGTAATGGAGAGGCTATGTAGGATCCATTTGCAAGCCTTTGGAGAGGATCAAAAAATAATGCAAAGATAAAAGATCATTTGGCTCTTAGAGTAACTGACTTAGAAGTCACACTGGCGCTTGATGTGTTTCAACTTCCACATTCACTTGTTTTTGAGGCCTACCACACTTCCTGCTCTTATGGGTTCATAAAGCACCCTGTTTTTTTACAAATATTTCTCCTTTCTTTTTAAATTACCATGAGTTGATGAGTTGTTTAAAGTAATCTATTCAATACATTCCATACAACACAATGGTCTCTAAGAGAATATTCTTATCCTCATTTTACTGATGTGGAAACAGACTCAGAATTTAAGCAAGTTCCCCAAGATCATGGAGATAGTAAAAAATGGAATATAAGCCCGAGTCTTTATGACTCTGCTTATTCTTTTCACTACTAGATTTATTTAGATACAAAAATTTCAAGATACTTTTCTGTCTGCTAAAGCTGTCTAAATCTAATAAGTTAGTGTCATTGTGATTTTTAGAAGTGATTTCTGTGTCTTCTTAGAGCTTAATATTCAAATCAATGGCTCATTGGAAACAGGCACAGAGCATCCATATTTTCATCTACATCATCGAGACTAGGAAAGTGAAACTTCCTGCTTTCTAGCTGATCGATCTTTTTTCAAGGACTCCAATTCTAATTGCTTTTGCAGAATGCATATATCTCCAGTAAGTTGGATTCATCTGCTCCCAAGGAAATTTTTTTTTTTTTTTGGTCAGTTTTCTATGCACAATTTGTCATCACCAGACCATCCTTATTGTTTATCTCCATGGATTGTTTTCTAGAAGAAATTGACATGTATATTTTTTCTCATTCTAGCCATGAACTCAAAGTTACACATATAACTTCAACAGCTCACCTTTGGAGTTTAGCTATTAGCCCTCTTTTTTTTTTTTTTTTTTTTTTTTTGAGTTGGAGTCTCACTCCGTCGCCCAGACTGGAGTGCAGTGGCCGCTCCCGGCCACCGCAGCCTCGACCTGCTGGGCTCCGGCAATCCTTCCGCCTCAGCCTTCCAAGTAGCTGGAATTACAGGCATGCGTTGCCACGCCCGGCTGATTTTTTGATTTATTGTAGAGATGAGGCCTCGCTGCCCAGGCGGGTCTCGAACCCGCGGGCTCAGGCAATCCGCTCACCTCAGCCTCCCAAAGGCGCGGGATTACAGGCTGAGCCACCGAGCCCGGCTTTAGCCCTCCTTTATGGCGGAAAAAAACTCACTTGAAGTGATCCTATTACCATTTCTGAGTTCTCTTGGCTCTTTTCCTAGGATGTGAGGCCTTACCACTCTATCACCCTATATAACTGTTCAGCTCACAAAAATCTGAACTTGGGACACTCTGCTTCAGTGATTATATGCATGGTTTAGGTTAAGATGCTTTTATTGTAGTTCAAGCAAAAAAACATCCCTTGCTAAAAATCCATCAATTTTGGTTACTTTAAATGTGTTAGACTCATAACATAATATCAACAAGAATTTGTAAAAATCATTCAGATGTCTACACCTCCAATAAATCACCTTCCTTAAGTTTTTCTGGGTTCTTTTGTGTTCTGTTTGCAGATATGCAACTTTGTATTTAGCCTTCCTTCACCTAACTTGTCAGGAATCACTTTTTTGTATTGTTAATTCTTTTAAATTATCATTTGAGTGGCCACATCTATCATGTTAGATGTTAAAATTTTAGTGTTTCCAGTTGCTTCTTTGAACAATGCTAACTCCAGTAATTGCCTAGCCCTCTTGGTGACAAGCTCATGCTCATCCTCCCTACCATGAGTACTGATGAGCATTTGCCACGTGTAAACAGAAACAAAACTGGCAGCAGGAGAGCTAATCCTAAACTATTACCAGTCTTGTATTTGCCTGGTAGGGGATCAACATGCACCCATCTCTTCCTTGGCAGTTATATAGGCAGAACTGAGAATTTTCTTCATACTTAACTTACGGTCCAAAAGCAACCGAAAAAGCATTTGGAAATCACTGCACTATCACCTTTCACACTAAGGGCAATAGAGGTCATTAAGAGACATGCAGTGTTTTCTATGAGCACTCAAAGTTGTGTATCTCTGTCTTCTCTCCAAATAGGTCCCAAATTTGTTACAGAAAAAAATCAAGGATGGTATTTTCTCTTCTTTGACCACAGCTGAGACTCAGAGTAAGGCCTTTCTAGTACTATTAGTGAACAACTTTGAATTTTTTTCATCTGGACTCTCAGTGCTTCTAGAATTAAATGTGTCTTTTGGTGAGTGGAAAAGGCACTGTGATGTAAGCCCAGAGAAACATAAATCTGGGCAACCAAAACATACCATTTATCCTTAAAACACATATACACACCTTTTGAAACAAATCGGTTAATTTCCTTACCAAATGCAAATACATGGAACCATACAATAACTTGAAAAGCAAAGGACAAGGAGGGTAAAAAGTATAATATGTTTTCTAAGACATTTATGCTGACAGTCCTTCAGTTTTACCTTTACAAGGGGATTCACTCTTAAGTCAGGTCCCAGTGTTTACAAACAACACAATTTGCTACTTTGCTACTCCATTTCCAAAAGTTACAATATACCGAATTCATCTTTGCTGAAGTTATCTTTGATGAACTCCATTCTACTGGATCACACTTCATTCTGATGAGGGGCCTCTCCCTTCTGTCTCCATTCTAGTCTTCCTGAAGCAGCCTGAAGTACCCTTGTTCTCCTCCCTTTTAAAATGGCCACAATGATGTCAACTCAGCTGTTTCTGAGATCATTTCCAGCTCAAGACTAAGTGAATGACTCAGCTAGAATCAGTAAACTTTCCATTAAAATGCCAGACTAATTTGCACTATAACCAACATAGACTTGATACTGTCAACCCATTTACTCAACAGATGTAAATTTTTTTTTTTTGAGTTGGAGTCTCACTCTGTTACCCAGACTGGAGTGCAGTGGCTGCTCCCGGCCACCACAGCCTCGACCTGCTGGGATCCGGCAATCCTTCCACCTCAGCCTTCCGAGTAGCTGGAACTACAGGCACACGCTACCATGCCCAGCTAATTTTGATTTATTGTAGAGATGAGGTCTCGCCAAATTGCCCATGCAGGTCTTGAACCTGCAGGCTCAAGCAATTCACTCACCTTAGCCTCCCAAAGGTGCGGGATTACAGGCTGAGCCACCGAGCCCAGCAACAAATATAAATTAATGCAAACATACTCAACATGTGTGCCGAGTATGGGCAATCTGAGTAAAGAATTATAAAAGAGAGCCCAGCTCGGTGGCTCAGCCTGTAATCCTGCGCCTTTGGGAGGCTGAGGTGAGTGGATTGCCTGAGCCCATAGGTTCGAGACCCACCTGGGCAGCGAGACCTCATCTCTACAATAAATCAAAACATTAGCCAGGCATGGTAGCACGCACCTGTAATTCCGGCTACTCGGAAGGCTGAGGCGGAAGGATCGCCAGAGCCCAGCAGGTCGAGGCTGCGGTGGCCAGGAGCGGCCACTGCACTCCAGTCTGGGGGGACAGAGTGAGACTCCAACTCAAAAAAAAAAAGAATTATAAAAGAGAAAACAGGCATTGGCTGGAGAGGAACCCTCATGGAGGCCGGCGTTTTTTGTGTGCAGCATTGAGATTCATGATCTCATTGTGTTGTCCAGGCTGGAGTACAGTGGGACGCTCCCAACCACCACAACCTTGACCTGCTGGGCTCAGGTGATCCTTCCATCTCAGCCTTCCAAGTAGCGGGAACTACAGTTGGTGACAATGACCGGGCACCTGCTGTTCAGCCATGAGGCTCCCCTGACTGGCGGGTTCAGGTTGGAGATCAGCTCTATGGTGCAGCAGCTTTAAATAGCAGGATATGACTTCTGGCAAGATGGCGATGGGGCAGCCTGGTCTATGAGACCCTCTGCAAAGGAGAACGCAAAGGGTCTCTGGCTCTCTCCCTGGGGGCTGCAGATGACAACGTTGGCAGGCGGCCTGCTCTTCACGTGGAGCTCAGCCGTCGCCACCACTGGGGCATCACAGCAGTCTGATCAGCCACTGCAGTCGCAGACACAGCAGCCACTGGCCCACCACAACCTCCGTGGCAGCCATAGCGCATCGCACCACCCGTGCCTGAGGCGATTCACGACTTCAGTCCTTGAAGTCCCTGCAGGCAAGATCTGCTGGGATCACTGCCACTTCTCTGCCACCTTGATGTCCTGCGAGCCGTGGGTCTCCTCCCATGTGCCCAGAGGCAGGCTTTCATCTCCAGCCTCTGCCCGGCTCTTGTCTGGCTCCACCTCCTCTGGGGTGAGCAGCTGAGATAGCACCACCTGCTGGCGATTCAAGGTAACAACACCAAAATGGGAAAAACAAGCTTGAAAAACAGGCCAGATTTGAGTGGTGAACTGAGGGTGATCTGAACTGTCCTTCACAGCAGGCCAGGGGCAACTGATCCCAACTGTGAACTTATTTACCAGCTTGAGAAGACAGCTAGAATTCAGAGCTGAAAGGACTTTGGACTTAAAGGAAAAGTCTCAGAGTGTGCTCGATTGGTTCTGTTAGTTTAATGACTTGATTCTATTCCTACTGTTTTGTCCCTTTTTTTCTCTACCTTTTCTTCTCTTTTCTCCTCTCTGTAAACCATATCTTTGTATAGAGGAACAGCACACGGATAAGGTGGTTGGTTAGCTTGTATGTTAGTATCATTGTACGTTTCAATTTTTTTTGTATGGGAGCTGGTTAGTTTGTAGCCGTGGTCTATTGTTTTTATCTGTTTCAGTTTAGGTCTCTCTTTCCATTTGTTGATACACTCGTCTGTTCCCCACCTTACTCCTCTCTCTCTATACCCCCCTCTTCCCCCCCCTCCCATCTGCTCCATTCTCTTACCTCTGCTAACCTCATTTTATTTCAGGGAGTAAACCTACAGCCCGACTGCATGGACAGATGCCAAGGCACTGGGAAGTGGGTCTCAGATTATCCATACACCTGTCAGCAGATACCAGGACCTGCAGATAGATTTTGAATCACAGCTCCCCCTTTAAGTAAATCTCAAAACTGCAAAAAGGACCTCCCCCAACCTACAGTACAAATCCAGAATTGAACAAAGTAAGAGGGCATACATAAGAAGAATAGGAGATTGAACAAACAGAAGTAAAAACAATACCTCTACCCTGAATAACAGAACTAAAGAAGACGGTGATGTGGAAGGAAGGAAAAAGTAGGGAGGGAAAAAACCAAACAAATGAAGAAAAACCAAAAGAAGAATATAGGTCTCACACAGACCCCTGGGAGATCAGACACTGAGAAAACAGACTCCAGAACACAAACAATGAAGAGCCCCCAGAATGACTGGTCACATGCAACAAACCCAGACATCAAGACATTAATAGAGAGAATTTAAAAAATTGAGGAGAGACAAGAGGAAAATTGGAAGGAGCTGATGTCAGAAATAACAGCAGTAAAGAATACTGTAATGGAAATAAATAACAAACTAATAAGCATGGAAAGCAGAATTAGCCAAGCAGAAGAAAGAACCTCAGAGCTCGAAGACCAAACCACAGAACTAACCCAAACTGTCAAAATAATAGAAAAGAAGCTCAAAAAGACAGAACAAAAACTTCAAGAGATGAATGATCACTTCAAGAGACCGAACGTAAGAGTAATTAGCCTTCCTGAGGCAGAGAGAGAAACAGAGACCACACTGGAACAAACTTTTCGTGAAATCATTCAAGAAAACTTCCCTCATCTCATCATTAATGAAAAAATTCAAACACAAGAGATTCAGAGAAACCCTACAAAACAACAAATGAGAAGACCAACTTCCAGACAAATAATAATTCACCTAAACAAAATAGGTATAAAAGAAAAAATCCTAAAGGGTGCAAGAGAAAAAGGTCAGACTACCTACAAGGGAAGACCAATTAGAATAGCAGCAGATTTTTCTACAGAAACCCTCCAGGCTAGGAGAGCTTGGAGCCCTATCTTCAAAGTTCTAAAAAATAAACAATTTCAACTGAGAATAACATACCCAGCCACCTAAGCTTCATCAGTAAGGGAGAATTGAAATCTTTCCCAGATATCCAATCCCTAAGAACCTTCGTGACCAACAGACTACCTCTACAAGAAACACTTAAGAAAGTATTGAACACAGAGGAAAAGGAAAAAGAAGAACAATGTTCTTTACAAGAGCATATGCAAAAGATTAAAAACACACATGATCCAACTCTAAAACCAAATGAAAGACAACACACAAACAGGAAGAACAACAACTCTGTAAGAACACTATTATAGGGATCAACTCTCACATTTCAATAATTAGTTTGAATGTGAACAGACTAAATGCACCACTGAAAAGACATAGAATGGCAAAATGGATAAAATACCACCAGGCAAAAATCTATTGCCTTCAAGAGACTCACCTCACTAGAAAGGACACTCACAGACTCAAAGTAAGAGGATGGGAAACAAATTTTCAGGTGAATGAAACACAAAAGAAAGGAGGAGTTGTGATCTTAATCTCAGACAAAATACCCTTAAAGCTATCAAAAATTAAAAAAGATACAGAAGGCCACTACATAATGATAAAAAGTTCAATCCATCAACAAGAAATATCCATCCTAAACATATATGCACTGAACATAGGAGCACTCACTTTCATAAAGCAAATCCTAGGTAAACTAAAAAAAAAGGTATCGACTCCAATACCACCATAGCAGGGGGCTTTAATACCCCATTCACAACCCTAGACAGATCATCAGTACATAAAATCAGCAATGAGATCCGAAACCTCACTGTGACTCTTGATCAAATGGACCTAATTGATACCTACAGAATGCTCCATCCAAAGACCACAGAATACACATTCTACTCATCACCGTTTGAAACGTACTCTAAGATAGACCACATACTTGGCCATAAATCAAGCATAAGCAAATTTAAAAGGACTGAAATTTTTCCATGTACCTTCTCAGACCACAATGGAATAAAAACAAACATTAACACCAACAAGGTTCCCCCAAAACCCACAAAGACATGGACACAAAACAGCATAATGCTAAACAATGCCTGGGTCAATGTTGAAATCAAAACAGAGATTAAAAGATACCTGGAAACAAATGAAAATGAAGAAAAATCTTACCAAAATCTCTGGGACACCATGAAAACTGTAGTAAGAGAAGAATTTATATCCCTACAAATGCACATGAAGAAAATGGAAGGATCACAAATTAACAGCCTAACAAGCCACCTAAGGAAGCTGGAAAAGCAAGACCACAAAAACGCTAATTTCAGCAGAAGAATTCAGTTCACCAAAATAAAAGCCCAAATCCAGGACATAGAAGACAAAAAGGTAATACAAAATATCAATGAAACAAAAAGCTGGTTCTTCGAAAGGATAAATAAGATCAATGGTCCTCTAGCTAGACTGACCAAGAAAAAGAGAGAAAAAACCCAAATAAACACAATCAGAAACACAAAAGATGAAGTCACATCTGATTCTGAATAAATACAAAAGATCATTAGAGATTACTATGTACACTTGTATGGAAACAAACTTGAAAACCTTTTGGAAATAGAGGACTTTCTGTCATCACACAACCTGCCTAGATTGAAACAAGAAGAAATTGAGACCCTAAATAGACCAATAACAATCAAGGAAATTGACTACATAATAAGAAAACTACCTGAAAAAACAAAGCCCTGGACCACATGGTTTTCCAGCAGAATTCTACAAGACATTTATGGAGGAGCTTATACCAATCCTACTGAAGGTATTCCAGGCAACTGAGAAAGATGGAACTCTCCCCAAATCATTTTACAAAGCTAATATCACATTGATACCCAAGCCGGTTAAAGACCCAACAAAGAAAGAAAACTACAGGCCAATATCTTTGATGAAAATAGATGCTAAAATTCTCAACAAGATCCTAGCGAACTGGATTCAAAAACACATCTCAAAAATCATCATCATGACCAAGTAGGTTTCATCCCTGGGATGCAAAGGTTCAACATTCATAAAACCATAAATGTAATTAAATACATCAACAGATATCAAAACAAAAACCACATGATTATATCTTTAGATGCAGAAAAAGCTTTTGATAAAATCCAGCACCCCTTCTTGATAAAAACTGTCGAACATCTAGGCATACGGGGAACATACCTCAAAATAGTAAAAGCCATCTAGGAGAAACCCACAGCCAGCATACTCCTAAAGGGACAAAAACTAGAACCATTTCTGCTGAAAACTGGAAGAAGACAAGGATGCCCACTCTCACCCCTCCTGTTCAATATAGTATTGAAAGTCCTGGCTAGAGCAATCAGAGAAGAGAAGGCAGTCAGGGGTACCCAAATAGGAAAAGAGGAAGTCAAGCTATCTCTCTTTGCAGGTGACATAATCGTATACCTTGAAAACCCAAGAGAATCTGTCAAAAACCTCCTTACACTGATAAAGGACTTCAGCAAAGTCTCGGGGTATAAAATAAATGTGCAAAAGACAATTGGATTTCTTTACACCAATAATAAAAAAACAGAAGCCCAAATAAAAAGCACAATTCCATTCACATTAGCCACCCCCCCCCAAAATGAAATACCTTGGCATCTTCCTAACCAGAAACGTGAAAGACCTTTACAATGAAAACTACAAAGCACTGCTCAAAGAAATCAAAGATGACACAAACAAGTGGAAAAATATCCCATGCTCATGGATTGGAAGAATCAACATTGTGAAGATGTCCATCCTACCTAAGGCAATCTACAGATTTAATGCAATACCCATCAAATTACCAGCAACATTCTTCTCAGACCTAGAAAAAACAACAAAGGAGTTCATATGGAAACACAAACAACCAAGAGTAGCCAGAACAATCCTCAGCAAAAAAAAAAAACAAAAGCAGGTGGTATCACATTACCAGACTTCAAACTTTACTATAAAACTACAATAATCAAAACAGCTTGGTATTGGTACAGGAACAAGCATATAGACCAATGGAAGAGAATTGAGATTCCAGAAGCAAAACCTCAATTTCTCAACCAACTAATCTTCGACAAAGCCTCCACCACTTACCACTGGGGAGAGGAGAACCTATTCAGTAAATGGTGCTGGGAAAACTGGCTGACCACATGCAGAAGATTGAAACAGGACCCCTATCTATCCCCATACACAAAAATTAACTCTAAATGGATCAGAAACCTAAATGTAAAACCTCAAACCATAAGAACCTTAGAAAATGAAGGACATACCCTCATGGAAATTGGAACTGGCATCCAATTCCTCAACAAAACCCAAAACCCACAGGCCATAAAAGATAAGATAGATAAGTGGGACCTCATTAAACTGACAAGCTTCTGCAAAGCCAAAGAAACCATCAAGAGAGTAGGGAGACAGCCTACAGACTGGGAAAAAGTATTTGCCAACTCCAGGTCTGACAAAGCCTTAACATCTTGGGTCTCCAAGGAACTCAAACGTGCCGAAAAGAAAAAAAAAACAACCCCATTATAAAATGGGCAAAAGATATGAACAGATACTTCTCAAAGGAAGACATCCGAGCAGCCAACAGACACATGAAGAAATGTTCAACCTCACTAATCATCAAGGAGATGCATATAAAAACCACACTGAGATACCACCTAACTCCAGTCAGAAAGGCAATTATCAATAACTCAAAAAATAGCAGTTGCTGGAGAGGGTGGTGAAAAGGGAACACTTCTACACTGTTGGTGGGAGTGCAAACTAGTGCAACCTCTGTGGAAAACAGTATGGTGCTTCCTAAAAGCTCTAAATTTCAACCTCCCATATGACCCTGCAATCCCCCTACTGGGAATATACCCTGAAGAGCTCAAATCACTCTCTAGAAAAGATACCTCCATACATATGTTTATTGCAGCATTGTTCACAATAGAAAGAACCTGGAAGCAACCATGCTGCCCATCAAAAGAGGACTGAATTTAAAAAATGTGGTACATGTACGTGATGGAATACTACACAGCCATAAAAAGAACAAAATCATGAATTTTACAGCAACCTGGATGAGTCTATAGTGACCTCTCACAGAAACAAAGATCTGAGTATCATATGTTCTCACTCATATAGTGGACCTTGAACATCCAACGTAATAGTATAAGAAAATGACTGACAGTGATGGGAAACTATGCGGGGGGAGGGGAAGGAGGGTGGGATTAACGGGTAGTAAATATCTGTCTGGGAATGGGAAGACACCTCTTATCAACAAGGGTGCCTGAATGAAGCATATTTGTATACCTAACCCTTAAGTGTATCCCACAATATAATAAAAAATATTGATTATTAAAAAATAGTAAAAATAAATAAATAAATAAATAACATGATATTTTAAAAAGCATTACAGAAAGCAACTTTTATTATTAATTTCCAACACATTCCCATAATGATGAAATAAATCCTGAATCTGATAGAATTGTGTGATAGTAATAATAAAAAGGTTTTTCCCCCTCTGGAAAAAAATTAAAAATAAAAAAAATAAAAGAGAAAACATTGTGAAGCTTCACAAAAGTTTCAACTTAGAAATTTCATTACAGGTAGTCTGTTGAGAATGGAAGACATTTTTAAAACAACTAGTGAACTTCAAAACTAAATTCAGTATGCTTTCCTCTGAACTCACCCTCTTTGATCATGTAGTCATGGAATCCAAAGACTGGAGAATCTGGAGTTTTGAGTTCTGATTTCCAAGGGCAAGAGAAGAAGGGTGTCCCAGCTCCAAGAGGGATGGAGGGAGGGAGACAGAAAGAAAGGAAGGAATGGAGAGAGGGAGGGAGAGAGGAAGGGAGGGAGAGAGGAAGGAAGGGAGAGAGGAAGGGAAAGAGAGAGAGAGAGAGAGAGAGAGAGAGAGAGAGACTAACATTTGATCTAATTGCCCCTCTATCCCTTCATTCCTGTGCTGGTTTCCCTGACACCCACAACTGTACCTTTCCTGATCCCATCATAGTTTCTACTTCCTTCTGTTATCTCAGGGAGTTCATTTATACCAAATGCTTGCAGTTATTATCTATATGTGGTTTTGTGGTATTAATTGGGAGTTACAAGTAATAGAAGCCTAACTTAAACTAGCACACATTTCATTTGTGTGTTTTGAAATTATTTTACACTGTACTTTATTAATATGTGTTACTTTATTTTATTATGGACACATGGAGTACAAGTAAGGATTAACTACATAAATAGACTGCATGCTGGTGAAGTTTGGGCTTCAAACTGGCCCTCCTTCCCCTGGCAGTGGACAAGATACCCTTTGTGCTGTTACGTGTCACCTGCCCTCCTCCCTCCCTCTATCTCCCAGCAGTGCCCAGTGATGGCCAATCGCTCCCTTGTGCTCATGTGTCCATTGTTCAGAGCCCACTTAGGAATGAGAACATGCCGTATTCAGCTCTTTGTTACTGTGATAGTTCACTTACTATGATGGTCTCCAACTCCATCCAATTTGCTGTGAAGTCCATGATTTTGTTCTTCTCTATGGCTGCATAATACTCCATTGTGAATATATACCATATTTTCTTTATCCAGTGCACTTTCGATGGGCAGTTGGGTTGGTTCCATGTTTTTGTTCTTGTGAATAGTGTGTCTATAAACATGCATGGGCAGGTGTCTTTTTGGTTGAAAAAGTTATGTTTTTCTGGGTATATTACCGGGATGCTGGAGACCTGCTCCAGCTGGGTTCAGGGTACCCCAAAGGTGGAGACGGCATCAGCGATTGGGGGGAAGAAGAGAGAAAGAGAGAGAGAGAAAGAAAGAAAGAGACTGGACTCTGGTCTAGTGTAGAAGCGATGTGTGTGTTATTGGGAATTACAACGGGTCTTTTATACACAAAGTCAGATGTGGGAGGGGGCGTCCCCCACCCACCAGAAACCTTAATCCATGAAAACTTAATCAATGATTAACTTAACCCTTTTCATATGATAATCTTAAAATCCCATAACAAGGGATAACCTAACCTGTGACTGACATATTCTATAAACCTTTTTCATCCTAAGCTGATTGATTTATGCCAAGTTAAACAATTCTATAGAAGCTTAAGTATTTACTTTACAAACAAAAGTGGCCCATCCCAGAATGTTTGGAATGTGGCCCAGTCCAAAGTTCACAGTGGGCTACCTGCAAGTAATCCAGTTGCATTCTTTCAACAAAATGGCTGTCTTCTAAAACTATATTCTAAAATTTACACCTTCAATAAATCCTAAGATCATGACCAGAAGCCTGTGACCAATACTAAGGCTCTTAGATGTGACACGAGTTTGAATTATAAGTTGTGTGAAAGCCAAAACTGTAGTTTGCGGAAGAATGGGAGCAATGAGCTTCTAAGGTTAGCTTGTGTTCGTCCCGGTCTCAGAGTTTTTATATTTTGAGCTCACGGGAGCTTAATCTGGTTAGTGCTGAGTAGAAAGGGGGAGGAAATGGGGTCAAATAGCTCCCGAACGCATCCTAGTGGTCTCGGGGTCAATGGCCCTTTCTGATCCCTAACACTCAGTGGGCCTCCGTGGCTGGCTCCCAACACCGGGACAGGGATTGCTGGATTGTATGGAAGGTCAATTTTTAGTTCTTTAAGAATCACCACACCACTTTCCATAGAGATTGAACTATGTGGAAGCACTCACTTTTCACTGCACCCATGCTACCATCTGTTGTTTTTTGACTTTTTCATTAGAGCTATCCTTACTGGAGTTAGGTGGTATCTTGTAGTTTTGATTTGCATTTCTCTGATGATTAGTGAGGTTGAGCATTTTTTCATGTGTCTGTTGGTTGCTTGTATGTCTTCTTTTGAGAAGTGTCTCTTTACTCTCCTAATGATCTCCTTTGCTGTGTAAAAGCTTTTTGGTTTGATGAGGTCTCACTTGCCTATCTTAGCTTTTATGGCATTCCCTTTTGGGGATTTGGTCAAGAATTAATTGCCTAAGGGAGTTTTCTACGGTTTTTTTTTTTCTAGGATTCTTACAGTTTAAGGTTTTATGTTTAGGTTTTTGATCCACTTAGAGTTGATTTTTGTGTGTGGTGACAGGTAGGGGTCCAGTTTCTTTCCTCAGCATGTGGTCAGTCAGTTTTCTCAGTATCATTTGCTAAATATGGTCTCCTTATCCTAGTGATTGTTATTGGTAGATTTTTTGAAGAGGAATTGGTTAAGAGACCATGTTTTTGCTTTTGGAATCTGTCTCGTTGGTCTGTGTCTATTCTTGTACCAATGCCAGGCTGTTTTAGTTACTGTAGCCTTGTAACAAAGTTTCAAGTCTGGAAGTGTGATACCTCTCACTTTTTTCCTTTTGCTGAGAACTGTTTTGGCTATTTGTGCTCTTTTTTGTTTCCATGTGAATTTCTATATTGTCGTTTCTAGGTCTGAGAAGAATGATGTTGGTAATTTGATAGGTATTGCACTGAATCTGTAGATTGCCTTGGGTAGGATGGACATCTTTACCATATTGATTCTTCCAATTCATGAGCAAGGAATGTTTTTTCATTTGTATTTATCATCTTTGATATCTTTAGCAGTGTTTTATAGTTCTCATAAAGGTCTTTCACTTCTCTGGTTAGGTGGATGCCTAGGTACTTCATTTTTTGTGTGTGTGTGTGTGGCTATTGTGAATGTGATTGTGCTTTTTATTTGGTTCTCTTCCTGTTAAACTAGCAATGCATTTAAAAAATATATTTAAGATTTTTAGGCAAGAATAAAGCTAGAACACTTGGGATCAGAGATTCAAAATGTGACCTTTTCACCCATTTTGTTTTCTTTTACTGTGTGACTCTTTCATTTTCCTTTGTGCAGACTTTTGAGTTTATATCTCTTTCATTCCAGAGAGAGGAAGACTGGCTATAATGTCTTGGTTTCAATTTCAGATTTCAAAGAAAGGATATTGATTTGTTCAGCTTGGCTTAGGTTTGAAGAAACCAATTTTGGCTGGGAGTACTGTCAAGGGTATGTGTGAGGTTCTCACCTTGGACTAATCAACCATGGCTAAGTGGTCATAAAAACATGGTGTCTCTAATATCACCTCCAGAATTAACCTCCAAACTAAGTACATGAATAACTTGCTGGACATTGTCACATGCTGCCACCTTAAATTTAACAACCCTGAAACTGAGCTCATCATTTCCTACCCATACAATATGCCACCCTCATCCTACCTTTACAAATTGTGAATGAACAGTACCATCATTCTCTTATTCTTAGCCAAATCCTTGAATCATCCAGTCTCATCTCTTTCTCTCTTCTGTGTACAGTGATCAATTTTAAAAGAGTAATAGTTAATTTAGTGACTAATTACTGCATGCCACTAAACAGTATACATGTTATCTCCTTTAATTCACAAAACAAACCCCTGGCATAGATATCATTGGTAAAGTCATTTTACAGATAAAAAAGAATGAGGCTCAAAAAAATTCAATAACTTGCCCAAGATCACACAACTTCAAAGTCATGGTACTAAGTAGCAAATGTCTATTCAACCTCAGAGCCAAAACTTTAAACAACCATGCCATACTATCTCAACTCTTATTATTTTGTTACTTGATATTCCTGGTATCTCATATCCTACAAATCCCCCCACAATCACTTTGTACATTCAAACAAACATCCCTGCCCCTGCCATTTCCCTGCTGCTATTCAGAGTCCTGGTGTTTCCAAAGGATAGTAGAGTCAAGTGTGAGCAGCCCAGACTTTAAGAGAGGTTGCAATGCAATGTTCCTTAACTGTTGTATATTTTAGTCGTTTGTTCAGTTTTAAGCAGTTAAATGTAGGGGGTATGACAATTAAGTTCACGAATTCATCCCAGTGAAAGTGCTAGATATCTCATTGCTGATTATACTATGAGGTTGTATACCTTAGAAGTCCTCCTCTTGGGAAGCTATGTACCGATGCCAGCACCTAGTCCTCCAGTCAAAGTAATTTTGGAACTCCTTCTCTGGAATGGTCATCAGAGCTGTCGTTGTATTGCCCTTGATGTCCTGAATGTCACCAAAATGTCTTCCTTTCAATATTTCTTTATCTTTGGGTTAAAAAAAAAGTTACTGGGGGCCATATGAGGTGAGGAGAGAGGGTGTTCCAATACAGTTATCCATTTACTGGCTAACGCTCCCTCACAGACAGTGCTGTGTGAGGTGGTGCATAGTCATGATGCTAGAGCTCCCTTGGGACCATTTTACACATACCTTTCTCATGCCAGGATTTTCAGTTAAGATTTTACTGTTTCTCTATTGATGTCTATATGGTCTGCTATGCTTCTCACAGTTAGCTGACAATTTTAATGTGCAACTTGATGAATGTTTGCAATGCTTTCATCAGTTCTGCTTGTTCCTGACTGTCCTGACCTCTCTTTATCAGTGATACTTTCTCTCCCCTCAGAAAAATGTTTAACCCATTTGTACACTGCTGTTTTCTTCATGGCTTTACTCCCATAAACTTGGAGTAACATGTCCCTGATTTCACTTCCAGTCTTGCAAATTTAGTAAGAAATTTAGTGTTTGTTCATTGCTCTAATTCAAGCTCCAACAGTCCCATGATGACACACAAAAACATGCAACAATAAAGAATGCCACACTGCAAGACACTGCCACATGTTGAAATGAACACAGCTGTGAGACAGATATACCAAGGTTATACCAAATTGTTTGTACAGTGCTGCCAACATAAGCACACAGTGGCAAGTTCGCAAACTTAACTGTCACACCTCATATTAGCTTGTTCTACTTTCCCTTCAAATAATTCTTTCCTCTATTATCTTCTATATTTTTCATGACTCACCAAACACCTATAAAAATCCCAAGGCATAAAATGCTATAGATAAATATGCTTATTGATGCTTTAGATAAATATAACCACTAATTATTGGCCTATGTGTTGAATATATCATATTTTTCTTGACTAGATGATTCTCACTGTAAGAGCATTCCTAGAAAAACCTTCCCATAATATAATTTCATTTTTAACTTTGATGAACCTTGTAAATTCTCTGCCAGGGCACATTTACTTCGAACATAGCAGTGTTGCTCTCCCTTCATATACAACCTACTCTGGCCTATGTTGAATTTCTACTGTTTATGGTTAGTAGTTATAGTAGGGCGACTTTAAAATGGTTCCCAGTGACCCTTCCTTCTGTTATTTACTCCTTTGTTTAATCTTATCCCTTGAGTGTAGGCTGAACTTAGTGATTGCTTCTAATCAACAGGATACAGCAAAGATGATAGTATGTCACTTCTAAGATTAGGTTATAAAAGATTGTGATCACCATCTTGCTGGGAGACTCTATTTCCTCCTCAGCTTATATACTTTGATGAAGCAAGCTGCCATGCTGGAGAGGCCCATGTGGCAAGAGAATGAGCAGGAAGCTGAATCCTCCTAACCAAAAATATGAACTTGGAAGCAAATCCTTCTATAGTCAAGTCTTGAGAAGACCCTGAAAATATAGATCCCAGTTAAGGCTTTGCTGGATTCTTGGCCCATAGAAATTGTGAGATAATAATGTACATTGTTTTAATTCAATACATTTTATGAATGCAATAAATTCAAAAAGTTATTTTTTCCTTTATGACACTGATATAATACTATATTTGACTTTTGGGGGGAAATTATTTTAATAACTGTTTAACTTTTATGTGAGTCAAATAGGCCATTTTTGTTCATCTTTACAGTTTCCAGTTGATGACTTTCAGTATCCCATGCTAGGGACAGGGAAAGACACAAATGCAAAATTGTGGTTCTTTTTCCCTTAACACTCAAACATTTGAGAAGTGGAAGCAAGTACACTCCCAAAATAACTGTGGGACATCTCAGTTTAAATGGTACTCTCATGATCATTAACTCATGTGGACCTAGAATATGTAGCTTTGTGCCAATATCACTCAATTAACATTCTTTCTATATCAATTTCTTGATGCAATATTCTTCTATCTAAATACACCAAAAATTTAAATTTCAACACTTAAACATATAGCATATTAGTTTAGAAAATTAACAAGAACACTAAGGAAAAAATTTATTTCTGATCTGAAATGACTCCAAAATTAATCCCAAAGTGCATGCAATTCAGTCTGCCAAGTAATCTATTAATTATCAGTTGTATTGAAGAAATTGAAATTATCAACCCCATCTTACAATGTTGTAACAACTTTGACGTTAATGACCATATTCTCTGTAATAATGAGTAAAGATGCACCCCCTACCAGATAATAACATTATTTCCTTAGATGTAAAATGTTGTACTCCTATTTTCACAAATTACAGGAAGATAATTGTTTTTGTGAATTATTTTCTTGGGATCAGCATTTTTACAACTGATGTCATCAAAGATTTATATTCTGTATAAAGCAAGAGTCAACTTTTTGTGGAAAAAATAAACAAATATTGTTTGTTTCTTCTCCAAAAAACACTACCTTAAACCATACATAGGTGTACCCACATGAATCATGAAGTATAATAATAATGTTTGATAATAATGATCCTTTTTAGGGGAGGGAAAAGAGTGAGGAGCCAATGCCACCTGAATATAAAAGTACTTCCTCTCTCTAACTTGATACATTTTAAAACCACATACTTTTTTGTGTACTTGTAGGTATCAGTAAATAATTATTTACCACAGTCATTCCAAGTATCCAACTCTGGGGTCAACTCAATCCTCCTCACATAATATATCCCTTGTAATAAATTGCAAAATGCTTTCATGGTATGGACATTTGGTTAGAGATGAATCTGTGCCACAGAGTACTTGGCAAATATCAATTCCAGCTCTCACACCACCTGTTTTCTTTGGACTTCTGTCTCTGTTTTAAATCTTTCATTCAATGCACATTAGAAAAAAGCACTAAGGAGTGGCAAACCTAATTTGTTGCACTTTTTGTTTTATCCCCTTGGAAAATATCTACACAGACAGATGCTAGTACAGAGTATTTTTAATAGAACTGTTGGTTTATGTTCCTCCCATTTGCTCAAAGTACTAACACATCATTAACATTCAACACTGAAAAACTTAGATTGACATACACTTTCATTGTCCAACATAAGTGTTAAGGGAAAGACAGCCGTAGATTTGCATTCATCTCTTTCCTGTTCCTAGCATAGGATACTGGGAACCACAGATTGGAAACATTCCAAGGATGAGCAAAAAGAGCCTTACTGTCAGACTCATACATAAAAATTAAACATAATTTTGCCCCAAAAGAGTTGCTGTGAGTCAATCACAAGTAATATTTTTAAATTTAAAATGTTAAGTCACACATAGTATTCATGGATTTACATTTGATCTTTAATTCATAGTCACATTTACAATAAATATTATCAGGTTGGGCAGTGGTAAAAATCAAATTATGGTTTGAGCCTACCAAGAAGTTCTCATTACAAAAAGAAATCTCTATATGAAGGATACTATGTTATATTAAAATCATCAAAGTTTTAAGCAGCTGTCAGTTGAAAAGAAATTTGCAGCAAAGAATGGTAAATGATGTTTATCTTCATTTCCTAAGTCAGGGCAGCACAGTTATTTTTAAATGTATACAGCGTGAAGGACAAATAATTTACCTTTCTACACTGAAGGAGGCAAAGTACACAGGAAAGCATGACAAAAAGCAAAGATGAAACAGGTTTGGTTTCAAAAGATCTATTTTTAGGCCAGTCTCCACTACTTGCTAGTCATGTGGCTTCAGACAATCTCTGTGGATTCTTCATTCAAGAATAGAAAAAGACTCTTTCCAGTTCAAAAAGTTTCATACTCTAAATCAGCAGTCCCTAACCTCTCTGGCATCAGGGACTGGTTTTGTGGAAGAGACTTTTTCCATGTACAGGTTGTGGGGGAATAGTGGGAGGATGGGGAGGGAGGAGGGGGTTGAGGTCATCAGGCATTAGATTTTCATAAGGAGCTTGCAACCTAGATCCCTCACATGCACAGTTCACTACAGAGTTTGCGCTCCTATGAAAACCGAATGCCTCCATTCACCTCCTGCTGTGTGGCCTGGCTCCTAACAGGTCAGAGCACAGTACCGGTCCCTGGCACAGAGGTTGGGGACCCCTGCTTTAGTTTTTTATTTTTAGATTTTTATTTTAAAATTGTGGGGTACAATTCAGGGTTAGGTATACAAATATACCTTATTGATGAGGTGTGCCCCCCTTCCCCAGGTAGTTACAATTACTGTCAATCCTACCCCCCCAGTTTTCCGCTTTCAATCCTTTTCTTAGAGTAATATGGTAGTTGTTCAAGGACCACTTATGAGTGAGAACATGTGATACTCAGTTCTTGTTTCTGTGAGAGATCATTCAGTATTATAAACTCTAATTCCATCCAGCTTGCTGCGAAGTTCATGATTTTGTTCTTCTTTATGGCTGTGTAATATTCTATTGTGTATATGTACCTGGCAGGGGAGATACCATGATCATGATCCGTGCTTTAAATATTCCTTCAGATTCAGAAAAGCAACTTACAATCTATAGCTACTGTACTTTTTACAGATTCTGAGTTAGACAAAATTCGTTTGTGAGTGGTTAAGCATACTCTAGAGATGACACTAGTACATATTACTGTAAATTATATTTAGAGTACTTTGTTTGGAGGGGCAGGAGGATAGAATCTGGAGTATTTGTAAAAATCAAATTATAATTTGAAAGCCTACCAAGAGTTCTAAAATCTTCATGAATAAGTTAAGAATTTTTAAATTCTTCAAAAAGCTAAAGAAAATGATTTATTAGAGGAATGACATCTGATGTTATAGGAAGAAAAAGAAAAACTTACTTTTCTGTAAGAAAAATACATCCTGAAATACAGTACTTTCAAGTAGGTGGAGTTTTAAGTGCAACAGATGCCCTTTAGAGCTATTTTTCATGAGAGTTTATCAACTCACTTTATGTTACATCCATATGGATTATGTTTTCCCATTTTTTTCACTATACATTATTCTTATTTATTCTACTACTCTCTTCAGATTATATAGGTCTTCTATCACTGTGCTTCAAATCCCTGTATTTCTAATCTGAAAATCAAAATATATTACTTCTACTTTCAAGTTTGGGAGGTCACAATTCAAACATGGGCGTTATTATCAATAATTACACTGAAAACCATGTAAGAGGTCACTCTGAAACAAGAATTTTGGCCCTTGAGCCCTCAGTCTATTTTTATTGTTAAGTATTTCATGGTTTTTTTCACATAATCTATAAAAAAGCAACAGCAAACATGTGATGATCAGTCCTTAGTAAGTTAAACTTTTTTTTCCCTAGGCCATTGAAGGAATCTTGTATGAGAACTCACAAAATGCCTCATATACTACTATTAATAAGATCCTTCCCAGAGAATTTTACTTTCTGCATATCATATATTTACTTGGAAAAACAAAACAAAATCCAAGACAGGTAACACTAATCATTATTTCAGAAAACACAAAATATTCTAGTTTGCATTAAAAAGATATATGAAGCTGGGCTCGGTGGCTCAGCCTGTAATCCCGTGCCTTTGGGAGGCTGAGGTGAGTGGATTGCCTGAGCCCACGGGTTTGAAACCCGCCTGGGCAACTTGGTGAGACCTCATCTCTACAATAAATCAAAAATTAGCTGGGTGTGGTAGCGCGCACCTGTAGTTCCAGCTACTTGGAAGGCTGAGGCGGAAGGATCACAGGAGCCCAGCAGGTCAAGGCTGCAGTGGCCGGGAGTCGCCACTGCACTCCAGTCTGGGAGACAGAGTGAGACTCCAACTCAAAATAAATAAAAATAAAATAAAATAAAATAAAAAGATATATGGAATGCACAAAGAATGACATATGGGTTTTTGTATTGTTTTGACACTAGGCATATCCACTATATTCATTAGTGGATGCCATAGCAAAAAATATGCCAAATAATTTAGAATTTCAAGAAAAATGTCAATGATAAGTAGAATTTTTAACAGGCAAGAATTATGGAAAAATGATTATAGAATTTTATTTCTATTAAAATTGTATTATTTTATTTTATACCTTATGATTTATGAGTTCTCTAAATACAATGATCAAGTCCATATACATTAAAAATAAAAAAAGCTAAATTACAACAACAGGTATTTAGGATAGATGTCTTAAAATTCCCATTTTTGGAGATCCTTAAAATGAGTATATTCTCATACTGTATTTTAAAGATTTGACAGGGACTTTTGGAACAGAGCAGAGAGATACTCCTCAAAATGCCTTCAGCTGCAGTAATAGAACACTGATAAGACACAGGAGGCCTGAGATTTCCAGGAATCCGCTTAATCTCAATAAATTTTACTTGATGTGATAAATAAAATGGAAATATTTGTCTTCCTCACAGGATGTTGTATTGATTTAATTCAACT
Source organism: Cephalopachus bancanus (assembly GCA_027257055.1). Taxonomy (NCBI): domain Eukaryota; kingdom Metazoa; phylum Chordata; class Mammalia; order Primates; family Tarsiidae; genus Cephalopachus; species Cephalopachus bancanus. The sequence continues at coordinate 11,865,925 of JAPVLO010000093.1, forward strand.
AAGCTGACTTGTTTATGTATAAGACAATAATGCAAAAAGTTGCCATAAAACAGTAACTACTCTTAGGGAGATTGTCATTCAGCAGCAGAGACTATATCAACAATTCTAATACAAGCCAGAATGACCTAAATACTATTAATAGAGGAATAAATAGTGCTATTCACCACTCATAGAGGAGAAAATAATTCAACATGAGGGGCTGTGGTAGTTTTCACAGAAAAGACTGCATTTCAGCTGGGTTTTGAGGATAAGAAACAGTTCAAGGAGTTTAGGATACAGTAGAAAGGGCATTAGGTAGTCTTAGAGGCAAAAGCCAGAGCCCTGTTCTACATCTGCCTCTACCACTCATGAGAAGCTAGCAGGAATCTCTTGCACAGAAGAGGCCATGAGCATGTGGTCTTGCTCGAGTTGCTGTTACTTAGACAGGAAGGAACAGATAAATCTACTTGTTGATTTCACAGTGGGCTTAGCTGGTTTTGTCCACCTGGAGACAGAAATGCCCCTGCTGCATGAGATTTTGGACTAAATCCTAGTATTCATGGTCTACTCCCCAGCTGGGGAGAATTCTTGTTTTAGAATGGTAATCCCTGGTCTTGCCAGCTATCAAATTCTCCTAGTTAGGACCACAGATGCACATCAGTCACCATGTTTTAGCTGCTTTAATTAGTAAGGCTCATTGTAAGGCATTCTTCATGATTTGTTTTAAAACTGTACTGGTATTGCTCTTTATCCATTTTTAATTTAGAATGGCATTGAAAGCTTTAAATGTTTTATCTTCTTTTCATTTTTAACTTTTAAACAGAACAGGAAGCAGTAACTTAATAGGACAGAGCTATGGCTAGTCCTGACAAGGAAAATGAATATATTTCACCCTGGATCCCTCAGTTAGATCAGCACATTCTCAGGGCCCAGGTGTAGACCTCTGATTTGAAAGTAGGCCAATCTCTTTAAAGTATCTCTTCAGTACTATTCAGAATCCAAACTTTGCACCTAAAATTAAGAATATCATATAAAATGATAAAAACATTAAGATCCAGTAGATAAATAGGCAAAGAAAAGATACAGAACATTCATAAAAGTCACCATGACAAGTAAATATGTAGAGAAAAGGTTAAACCTATTATGAACAATATAATAATAAAATATTCTATTGGGGAGGTATCTAATAGGGATCTCATATATGACTGGTGCCAATGTAACTTAAAATAACCCTTAAGAAAATCTATTTGGCTATAAAATGTTCTTCTATGATTCCACCTTAGGAAATTTATAGAAGCCTTGTAAACAATCTTCCAGTTTCCATCCTTGGCCCCCCACCTTCCTCAGCATGATCAGTTTTCAACACAGCAGTTAGGATGATTGCGTCTCTGCTCAAGACCCTCCAGTGGCCTCTCATATTACCAGTGGGTTTAGCTGGTTTTGTCCACCTACAGACAGAAATGCTCCTGATGCATGAGATTTTGGCCTAAATCCTAGTAGGCCAAGGCCAAGTCCTTACAATGGCCACAGGTCCTACGTGACCTCCCTGCTCTCTCTGGTGCCTCCTCTCTGCTGCTCATTCCTGATCCTCCCCTCCAGTCACACAGGCTTCCTGCTGTTCTTGGAATAAGTCAGTCACATCTTACCAAACTTACCTTTACATATTATATAAATTGCTAAATATATCGTGTATGAAATGGTTATCTGTGTGTGAAAAATAAATGAAAACCCATTACAATTTCAGGTATTTGTAATTATATCATATTTGAGAAAAATGATTCTTGGATAGTCTACCCCTTTCAATTTTTCACATCTGTAGGAACTGGCTGTGGGTATTACCTAAAATTACATTGATAGGTCAATTTTGGTTTCCTAATTTGTTTTAGGCAGTTTTAACAATGATTCACTGTATCTGTTCCCAGTAACTTTCCTTTATAAGTATTTAGTATAAAGTAGATTCAATTTAATTGTTTCATGGCCTTGGACTGGCAACGGTTAAATTAGATAGTCTGGAAGATGTTCTGAAACAATCATGAAAGAGTCACTCGATGAAATGTAATTGTCAACATAATACTGATGACTGTGCAGCAACATGGAAGGACACTTAGGATATGATAAACATTAAATTTCAAAATTACATATTTATTAAGATTATATAATTATGTAAACTCATACACTGGGAAGACTACTGTGATTGACTGGAGTACTGTAAAGAGATTTACTTCCCCACAAGGCTCATTAACTAGACATCTGAATACTACTAACTGGGAGGAGGAAGGGAGCCAAGCGCTAGGCGTGTCTTGCCCCACAGGAGGCCTACCAGACGTGGCTTCTCTCTTCCAGCTTCTCGGGAGCCTCATGTACCACATGCTATAAGTCCATGAATCTGTCCCTTGATAATTTCAGTTTATTTTTACAATTATTGCAATAGTAGTTGTTTTTCATCTTTCTGTACATTTTAGTTTCACAGTTTTAAAAGTTGATATATCAGTAACATAAAAAAGAATATATTCTTCCTTTACACTCTGTTGTCCCTCAAAGAGGTTCACACATTCCCAGAGACACTTCAACAGAACATTGTTATTTACCTCTGGGATAATGACTTAAACAATCTGTGCCTGTTTCCTTTCTATAAAATAAGGATACTCTGAGCATTGCCTACATCACAAGATGGCTGTATGAGAGAAGCTGCATGCATGGAGGGGTGAGAAAAACATAGAATTTAGAGTCACAGAGTCATGAGTTCTAATTCTGGCTCTGCAACTTACTAGCTGTGTGACTTTGGCTAAGCTTGTTAGAGCCTCAAGTATCAAGTGGGCAACAACTATCTTATAAAGTATATGCATATATTATACCTAAAACAGTGCTTGATACACAATAGGTGCTCAATAAACAGTAATTGTTATCATAATAGTGCTTTGTGAACCACAAATAATTTTTGTCAATGCAATGTGTTAATTAGGATAATAGAAAGAAAAAGGGAGAATAAGTCATGAACAGAATTGGCAAGGGAAGAGAAGCACAGTATTGGGAGTGTGCAAGAACACGTTAAGTTTGCAGAGGAACAAGTGGTATAACATGGCTGAGGATGAGTCTCTTAAGGAAACAAGAATCTGGTATTTACTGTCAAGAATATAGAAAGCCATTGAAAGCATTTTGAGAAAAATATAACAAGACAGGGTCTATGCTTAGGAATTCACTGTTTACTCATGAAGATGATCTAAACGTTTGTCATCCTCATTCTCTTACACCCATCCTCTGCTGCATTTCTCTTATTTTATTAGACTCTTTAACAGCCTCCTGTCTCTTGTCCATGCCTCTCTGATCCAGCCTTTGTGCTTCATCCTCCACATTACTCCTGCATGGGTGTAAGAGAATTCACTGACAAACGTTTAGATCATCTTCATGAGTAAAGAGAGTAAAGAGAGGTTCAATGTAATTTTAAAGCTTCAAGTGGGAGACCAAAAGAATGTTAATACCATTGTTCAAGAACAAGGGAAGACAAGCATATGAGCAGAAAGATGAATTGAGGTTTGTACAAGAAAGGCCAAAAGCATTTAAAGAGATGTCCAACAGGCAGACTCCAGAAAGAGACTTATTATGTAGATTTGGGATTCATCACCACAGAAGTGAGAATTGAAATGAAGGGGACTGAATAAGAATCAAAAAGAGTTCAGGACCTCCAAAATTATAAATTACAGGAAAAAGTCCTAACAAATGAGAGAGGCACTAATAAGAGAGGACAGAGGCTGGCTAAATACCAGCAGTGAACTTGAAAATGGAAAATACAGTATAAATGAGAATATTATTTACAAAAAATTTATTAATTTACTAAACTTGTTACTTTTCATTTAACCTATAGAAATAAAAGCTAATGAAATAATTGGGTTCCTTTAGGTATAGAAATTAAAACTGGTCAAAACTCAATGCTTCAAAATCTTTGCTATGAAATTAAACCAAATCTTTTTATGCCAATAAATGTCCAAAGAGACTAATTCAAAAATTTCAAGTTTATTTATATATTGCATATCTCAAAAAGTTTGAAAAAATGAAATTTCAGTAAGAAGTCAGCAAATGTTCATAGACCCGCCTGTCTCTAGCACTTAGAGGAAAAAGAATCTTGAGGTCCTTAGAGATTGGGATCTTGATGGCAGAATTTCAAATGTTCCAATCACTTGCCAAGGAAGTGCCACACTTGCTCTGTGTTTAAAATGGGAAAAAGAAGGGTGTTAGGGAAAGGGTAAGAGGAAGAAGGAGGGAAGGATAAAACAAATTTAATTTAGACCTTTAGGAAGATGAAAAGTTGTAAGTGCTCCATTTCTCTACTTAAAGTCACATTTCTCTATTTATAGCTACTTCCCTTTAAACTTTTGTGTTAAGTTATCTCATTTGGCCCAAGCCTTATATAAAGCTACATTAAAAATCCTAGAGCCTTCCCACTTTATCGCCTGTATCTTTCTACGTCATTTTAGTCTCAAATGAACAAAACAAAATTAGTAACCCCAGCCACAGCATAAAAGGTTTAGGAAAACCTTGTATTGTAAAATTTGACTGCCCATCAAATATCCCAAATGGGACAGTATTGCAAAAAAGAATCTGTTAGTTTACCATAAAAGGAATACAGCTTGTTTTTCCATGAAATCATGTCCATGGATTTATTCCTCTCTAAACATCTTATAACTTGACTCATCATAAACAGTTCTTATTTTTCCTCCAAATTTGCAAGCTGAATATTCTTCCAATACTTTATATTAAAAAAAAGGCCAAAAGCCTTGCAATATTTTTAAAGACAAATCAAATGTGCACATGCTTGCATTTTGAAAAATTCACCACAGAATATTTTTGTTTCTTAAAACAGTTTCAACTTATGGTAATAAAATATTGTATTTATTTTTAATCCTACTACAATATAAATTTTTATTTTAAGATCTGCTACAATTAATGATTCATTAAAATGACAAAAGATAATCTAGAAAATCTCATAGAGTCAGATATTTAAGTCTTTTTAAATTTATTAGAACTGGCTGGAATCTCTCAGTGCTTCACCATAAAAGTCACTATATAATCAAATCATTTTCTAGTCTAAAAGCCATAATTATTATCCTTTTCAATTTATGAAATTGGAAAATAAGATATTTCATCTGAAAAATGTAATACGTAAAAAAAATTCACTTAGCTTATGTAACTTTTAAATTCACATATTTTTTGATTTTCATTACCACAAATTTATGCACTTCGCTTCTTATGAACCAACATATACTATACCTTCTTCATTACTTTCTTTATTCAGAGAAGATAATAACTGAAAAATAAGAACAGAGAAATAATCTATTACAATGAACACTTATATGTGGAAACTGCATCCAGAAGTTTTTACATGAAATTACAGAACAAAGTTTATACACAATAGTTCTCTAACCTGAAAAAAGTAAATGTTACTTTTTGCATTTTATTATCATTGCTCATTCTTTCAGATTAAATAAACCACAGACTTAGAGTTGAATTTAAAAAGCATATTTGATAATATGTGGAAACTAGCAAAGTCTCTGTAGATGAGAATGTGAAGAGAGGTTTTCTTTCAATTGCTTCCATGACTGACATCTTGAGAACAAAAATCAAACACACACACACACACACACACACACACACACACACACACACACACACACATTATGTAATTTATCTGTCTCCTAGAGCTTTTAAATTAATGTTTCTGTTTATGGTTGGGTGAAGATTCTTAGAATAAATATAATCTAAAGTAGATAAGTTTGAAGAAATGTTTTTTTTCTGAGATGTAAGGTTTTCCCCCTAATTAAGAACAATACTTTTGCTGTTGTTTTTAACATTTTATTGGGAGATTTACTATCCACAGTGAAGAAGGCACAAAGCTTATGTGTTTAGCTCAAATAATAATTAGAATTTACAGCCATGTAACCACCACCCAAATCGAGAAACGCAACATACCCTAGTTTTATAACAAACTTTTCAGGCCGGGTTCGGTGGCTTAGCCTGTAATCTCAGCACTTTGGGAGGCTGAAACGAGTAGATTGCCTGAGCCCACGGGTTAGAGACCCACCCGGGCAACTTGGCGAGACCTCATCTCTACAATAAATTAAAAAAAAAAAAAAATTAGACAGCCGTGGTAGTGCGTGCCTGTAGTTCTGGCTATTTGGAAGGCTGAGGGGGAAGGATTGCCGGATCCCAGCAGGTCAGGACTGCGGAGGCCAGGAACGTGCCCCTGCACTGCAGTCTGGGCGACAGAGTGAGACTCCAACTCAAAAAAACTACAACAAAAAGTTTTCAGATTTACTAATAAATTTCTAATTCTTTTAATTTGCTCACCCTCAATGGAAAGACTTGCCTCTAACACTTGTGATGTCTGGAGCAGAAGGTCAATTGGAATGCCATATACCATACGTCTAAATATTTAAAAGTTACAATAAGTCAAGCTCACTAAGTGATGAATATATATATATATATATATATATAACACACACACACATATATAATGTGCTCCATCCTACTATCTAGATAAATGTACCTTTGTAATGATCTGGAAGCTCTCATTTGGGATTCTAGAGACTTCAGACATGTGCCTGGATGTTGCTGAGTAAGAAAAACAGGCACATAACCCTCGTCCTGCCCCACTTCTTTTCCTACTCCAAGCTCCTTTCTGCATTGTGAAGGTCTCACCTGGACATGGGTAGAAGTTCCAGCCCACATATCTACATAGCCCCTACTTCCAAACAGCCATGCACTGGCCCATGCAGGAGTAATGAGGGGACACAAAGTCCACAGAGTCAGGAGTGTGGACCTGGGAGATACATGACTTGATTTCCATGCAGGCCCTGGAAACAGGCTCGAAGCTGTCTAGGCAGAGTATCCCAGGGTTTTCGGTAACCAGAATGTGGTCTAGCATGGGGGCATGGCTCCTGATTGGTCCACAACTGTTGCCTCTTTGTCTTCTTGTTCTGCAGAGAGGGACATGATTAGACAAGGGCTAAAGCAGGACCCTCTATAAAAGCAGGATCCAAGGAGGCTTTTCTTGCTTAAGTCTAAGGGCAGTACAGAATAGGAACCACTGAGGAAGAAGAAAAATTTACATTTCAGCAATATTAAAATATTTCCTATGATAGTTAATTATACCTGTCAACTTAAAGGAAGGTTTTAGATGAGTTTAACATTTAAATCAGTGAATTATGGATAAAGCATATTGCCTTCCATAATGTTGGTGGGTCTCATCCAATCAGTCAAAGGCTTTAATAGAACAAAATGACTGGCCTCTCCTAACAAGAAGGAATTCTCCAATAGGTTGCCTTCAGATTTCATCTGCACAACTGCCTTTCCTGCCCCTCACACTGGAACTGCATCATCCGCTCTCCAGAGTCTCCAGCCTGCAGATTTTGTACTTGCCAAGCTTCCATAATCATGTGAGTCAATTCCCTATGATAAATCTTTCTGTATATATACAAATCCACCTGGTTCTGTTTCTCTAGAGAACCCCAGTACATGAGCCCAAATCAATAGTTTAAACCTACTATTCTTTCTACTCTGTTTTAAGAAAAGAGCTGATTAAGTAGACTTTATTTCCTTTATGTCAAGGAAAAGGATGATGTAAACATGTAAGTAAAAAAAAACTGCTTTACAAATATTTTCTACCATCTTGAATTTTTCCAAGTACTTCAAAACAAGATGAAAATTTCTATTCAGCTTCCACATACAGAAAAAAAATTATTAACCATGGTTGGTTTTGAGGATGGTAAAATTTAAATCTTAGTGTGACAGTAACAATGCCACATAAAAATCATACTCATTGAGATTACATACCTTTTTTCTAAACAGACCATAAAACAGAGAAACCTACTTATTCTTTGAAATTGTTATAAGTTTGTTGGAAAATTAGCTGCTTAGGTTTCTTGTTTAAAATTAGCAGTTGCTTCTTGCTGGAGCTGCCAAACATTTCAGAGGAAGAAAATGGACAGGGTATAAAAATAGAAATAACTGAGCAACTTCTCATTAACCTAAAAAGCATTACAAAAAAGTTAATCTATCTAAAAAACTTATCATTACATTTTATTTAAAAAACGATTTCTGGAGTAATTTTATTTCTTTATTCTTAAAATATTATTTCTTAATTGATAGAGCATATTCAGAATATACAAAGTCATATATATGTATATGTGCATAAACACACATACATGGGTAAGTCTGACACTCAGAGATAATGACAAAGTTCAAAAGTAATTTTTAAAAGACATTTTTTTCATATGCAAAGTCAATTTTTAGAACTTTTAGGAACTGCCACACTGATTTCCACAGAGGCTGTACTAGTTTACACTCCCATAAACAGTGTAGAAGTGTTCCCTTTTCGCCATATCCTCTTCAGCATCTGTTATTTTTTGAGTTATTGATGCTGGCCATTCTGACTGGAGTTAGGTGGGATCTCAGTGTAGTTTTAATTTGCATCTCCTTAATGACTAGTGAGGCTGAACATTTTTCCATGTATCTGTTGGCTGCTTGTGTGTCTTCTTTTGAGAAGTGTCTATTCATATCTTTTGCCCACTTTGTAATGCAGTTATTTGTTTTTTTCTTTTCAGCACGTTTGAGTTCCTTGTAGATCCAAGATGTTAGGCCTTTGTCAGATATGGAGTTGGCAAATATTTTTTCCCAATCTGTGGGCTGTCTCCCTGCTCTCTTGATGGTTTCTTTGGCTTTGCAGAAGCTTGTTAGTTTAATAAGGTCCCACTTGTATATCGTATCTCTTATGACCTGTGCATTTCGGGTTTTGCTCAGGAAATGGATGCCAGTTCCAACTTCCATATGACCCCACAATCCCCCTACTGGGAATATACCCAGAAGAACTCAAAGCACTCTATGAAAAAGATACCTGCACACATATGTTTATCGCAGCATTGTTCACAATAGCAAGATCATGGAACCAACCGTGCTGTCCATCAAAAGAGGACTGAATTTTAAAAATGTGGTACATATACATAATGGAATATTATGCAGTCATTAAAAAAAAGCAAAACCATGAATTTTGCAGCAACCTGGATGGAATTAGAGTTTATAATACTGAGTGATCTTTTACAGAAACAAAGATCTGAGTACCACATGTTCTCACTCACAAGTGGACCTTGAACAACTACTGTAATACTATAAAAAAAGGATTGACAGTGGCAGGAAACTACTGGGGGTGGGGGGCAGGGAGGTGGGATTAATGGCAGTCAATATCTGTCTGGGGAAGGGGAGGCATACCTCATCAACAAGGTACCTGCACAATGAATATTTGTATACCTAACCCTTAACTGTACTCCACAATTTTAAAATAAAAATTTATATAATTAAAAAGACATTTTTTTCATATTAAAAGAGACTGACATTTCAATTTGATAATAACAACAAAAATGGGTTCATGATCAACATCAGCTATTTAATTCTTTACCTACTATCCATAATTTCTTGATGCTTAAACATAATGACAAATATAACACTTTGCTTACAGAAAATGGAAGAACAATTTCAAAATGCATGAAGTGATACCCACAAATGTCCCAATCCCAACTCTTCACTCTCAGAGGTTACTATCATTATCATTTTCATTATAAGAAACTAAAAATAGAGTTTAAGTTACTGACTTCTAATATCTTAGTAGGGGAAGAATGTGGGCAACTTCTACATATCTTAAATTCTCTATCCACCAATGAGTATTATTTTATATTCTCATTCTAAAAATGCTACCTTCTCCTCTTCCTCATCCCCAAAATCCTTCTCATAAATCTTTATATCTTTCATTTTTTCCATACAAATACAGTCTTCTCATTACCAAAGTATTTTTTATCAACTAAAGAAATCTTACTTTTGCCTCTGTTTCTGTTCATATACAAACTGTCTTTTATATTAATATGTGCTATTAATACAACTGCTGTATACTTAAGTGTCTCTCTTTCAAATAACTCCCTAGAAGCATTTTCACCTGCAGGTCACACTTGTTCAAATTAACAAAATAACACAATGAACCAAAATAAAGTATCCTGCTTTACTGTATAATACAAGGATTGACATTTGGCCATTTTACTAAAAGTGTCCAAAATTAAAGAGAAAAAATATGTTCCTAATTTGTCATTCAGGTGATACAGGGTTTTAGTTGAATTCAATTACCTTGGACATTGTTTTTCTGCATTGTACTTCTACGATTCACAATACAGTTACTCTATATTCATTTTACTGTCACAATCCTGTTCTGATTTTTACTTTAGACTCAACAAAATATGACCAATTATTAGTTATTCATAAACAAGATATAAAAGTATTTTAAGTATATTGTTAAGTTTAACCTGCTTCCTCTTCAAGTATGTAAATGATTGGAAGTTAAAAAATGATTGCTATTATGTTCATCATTTAGTTACCACTAAATGCAGAACAAAGTTGTTAAGAGGCAGAAAAAGGAAAGGAAGGAAAAATGCGTTGACTAGAATCAGACTATGATTTATCAAGAAAATACATTATTTTAAAATCTTCTGAAACAAACCCCATAAAGATGTTCATTCTCAGGATTACAAATAAAAAAATCTGTATGGCATAAATATTGCAGTGTGACCTTATTAGGCAATTACATCCAAAGAACAGTTCTACTCTAAAAGGAAACACAGTCCTCTTTGATCGAGATGTAGCTTTGATTAAAGTGTGTGCCCACAGGGGGAAGAACTTCTTGCCTACACAGTTTAAAGGGTCAAAGCAACCCTGGTGATAAGAGGGTGACCTAACCAGACTAATATCAGAGCTTAGTTCTGAGCTGGCTCGATTTCAATAACAAGAAGCCAAGGATTGCTCTCTCCTGGGGTGTACTAGGAAGCTGTTATTGTCATGTCATCATTGGAGTTCTAAACAGAGATAAAGGCTATGCCCAAAGGAACCATTTGAGAAACATGCTATTACAAGTCGTACCCAACAACTGGATAAGGAACTGTAGCATTCTTCTTTTGGCCATTACTTTTCCTATTTATAAGTAAAAATATTAATTAGTTGGTATTTTCCTATTAGAGCACAGAACCCCCTAACTGTGTGGCTCTAAGCTTTATTAATCCATCTTGTTGTGGGCCTCAGGAAAAATGAACTATGGTTTTGATATGAATCTTTTTAAGTGGTATTTTTCTTTTTTTTTTTTGAGTTGGAGTCTCACTCTGTCACCCAGACTGGAGTGCAGTGGCCGCTCCCGGCCACCGCAGCCTCGACCTGCTGGGCTCCGGCGATCCTTCCAACTCAGCCTTCCAAGTAGCCGGAATTACAGGCATGCGCTACCACACCCGGCTGATTTTTTGATTTATTGTAGAGATGAGGTCTTGCTGCCTAGGCGGGTCTCGAACCCACGGGCTCAGGCAATCCACTCACCTCAGCCTCCCAAAGGCGTGGGATTACAGGCTGAGCCACCGAGCCCGGCTGGTATTTTTCTTAATAATAACAAAGCCTCAGACTCAGATGAGTGCTTCTGATGTTGAGTGATTCACCTGAAATCCTTCACCTGGATTCAGCTTTGGGATTCTATGTAAATGCCAATGTGTAATTATGGGCTTACAGGTAAAGTTTGGGAATGAAATAGACGGCCACACTATATACTGAAGTTAACCGCCACTGGAATTCACCTTTTAGCCCTGGCCTCACCTTTAGCCCTAGTACTGCAATTTACAATTCAGCTAAGGAGTCTTGACATTAAATACAAAACAACCATCCAAATTTTCATAAATCACTGTGGATATTATTGCATTGCTGAAGAAATAAGATCTACCAAATGTGGTCAGAAAGAATATATTTTTTACTGAAGTTGAAATTCGCCTTTTACTCTGTTACATCAAAACATGATCTATTTTGCATCCCTGTACCATCATCACAGTCATCTCTGAGCCTTGTGTGCTCCATGTTGAACTGAAACTGACTTCAGTGGACATCTGTCTACAAGAAGGCAAATCCAAAGTAAACTGAGGCAGCTGATACTTTTCTAGGAAGCATTCTACCTGCCCGGTTTTAGAAGCTTTTAACTGTGTAAGACTTTTTTCATCACTACTATGAGCTAGAGATTCACAGTACAATGGGACTGTGCCCCTAGAACTGAGTATCAATATAGCTACTTACTCTTTTTTGCCTGAATTCCAGATTAAATCCCTGGAGCTACCACAGGGTCTGCACATAGGATCTGAGGTATGTCTGGGTATCCTTTAGTGATGAGCATGGCTTTCTTCTCAGTCTTACATGTCCTGAGTTTATGTGTGGAGTGTCACAAAATTTAATCATTTTTTCCAGAAAAACGACTACAGTAACTCAATATTAGAGAAATTGTCTTTCCATTTCCTCAAAGAAGAAAGAGCTTAAACAGAGCAAGTGGTAGAATTTTGGGGAAAAGAATTCCCAGATGGGAAAAGTGGTTAAAATAACTTTCTCCCTCCATTTGTTCCTCCTTTCCTCCTTCCCTTTCTTCTCACTGAAGTCTCTGAACTTAAGTAAGGTTGATTTTTCCACTATCCAACAATGAAATGGGCTAACTCATGAAGAAATGATATCCTCATCACTGGAAGTATTCAAGGAAGAGGCTAGAATAGAATGAATTTCCCTCTCAGTGGTCAATTTAACTCAACAACACTAACAACCATAGTGACCATAAAACCCAGCATTTGAGTACCTTCTAGCTGCTGAGCATTTTACCTGGATTACCTCATTCAATTCTCCATGGCAGTCTGGTAAAGTACTATTATTATTATCAGCTCCAATTTATAAATTAGGAATCCGAAGTATAAATAAATTAACGTTTGCCTCAGGCTATAACCAAAAGAGCTGGCATTTGGACTTTCACAATCTGGTTTAAGAAAATACTTTTTAAAAAAACACAAAATAAGCTTCATTGCACTAAGATGACCTGAAATAAATTACACCGATTTAAAGTATACAGTTTAATAAATTTTGACATACATACACTCATGAAACCATCATCATAATCAAGATAATAATCACCACCATCTCTATAAGTTTCCTCATACTCTTGTAAAAAGGGACTGTAAGATTCCTTCTTCCTGGCTCTCTCCTAACCTCTAATCACTGATCTGGTTTACATAATTTTGTTAGTTTGCATCTTCTAAAATTTTAAATAAATGGTATGATATAATATGTATATCTGCCTTTCTTCATTCAATTTTTTGAGATTATTGATGTATGTTGTAGCATACACCAATAATGCACTCCTTTTTATTACTGAGGAGTATTCCTCATGTGAATATACCATAATTTGTTTATCTATTCATCTGTTGATAGATATTTGGGTCGTTTTCAGCTTCTGTCTATTACAAATAAAGCTGCTACAAACATTTGTGTACAAGTCTTTGTATGAACATATACTTCCATTTCTCTTGGGTAAATATCTAAGTGTGAAATGGCTGGATCTCATGGTAGGGATATGTTTAACTTTTCAAGAAAATGCCAAACGGTTTTCAAAAGTGGTTGTACCATTTTGCACTCCAATCAATAATATATGAGAACTCCAGTTCTTCCACATCCTGCCAACAAGTGGTATGGCCAATCTTTTAAAACTTTAGACATTATAAAAAGTATGTATTAGCATGTCATTGTGATTTTTAAATTTGCTTTTCCCTAATGACAAGTAAAGTTGAGCATCATCTCATGTGTTTCCTTGTCTTTAGTATATCTTTGGTGAAGTGACCTTTTATATATTTTGTACATTATTAACTGGATGCTTTGTTTTCTTATTAATGAGTTGTAAGAGTTCTTTATATGTTCTGGATACAAGTCCCTTTATAAGATATATGATTTTCAAATATTTTCTTGTAGTATGTGGTTTCTTTTTATTTTCATTTCTGCAGAACAGAAATTTTTAATTTTGATAAAGTTCAATTTATCATTTAAAAGACAGATTAAAAGAAATACTGCCTAATCCAAAGTCAAAATAGGTTTATAGTTTTATGTAATAAATTTAGATCTAGAATCCATCTTAGACAATTATCATATATACTGTAAACTATGGATTGAAATGTTGTTTCATATGAATAACAGATGAATAACAGATTATTTAGGCCCTATTTGTGGAAAAGAATATCATTTTGAAAATCAGCTGTCCATATACATATATAGGTATGCTTAGATTTGGTTTCATTGATCTGTCTTTATACAACTACAATAATGTCTTGATTTTTGTGGTTTTAGTCTTGAAATAAGGAAGTTATTATTCCAACTTTGTCTTTTACAAGTTAAGTCAACCGTACTTCCATAGTATTTATTTATATCAGTTTGTTACTTTCTACAAAAAAGGGTTTTAGAGTTTGATGGACATTGCATTTAATCTTTAGATCAATTTGAGAAATGATATCATAGCAATACTAAGTGTTACACTATACCCAATATTAAGTGTACAGACATAATGTATCTTCCCATTTATTAAGTACTCTGAGTTTTGTTGGCAATGTTGTATAGTTTTCAGGGAACAGTTCTTTGCATATTTTTCCTAGATTTGTCTGTAAGTGCTTCACATTTTTTATTTCATTAGCAATAATGTATTTGTAATATTAGTTTCCAATTGTTTGTTGCTAGTATATAAAAATACAGCTGCTCATTATTTATTGCTCTTGTATCCTGAACCTTGCTAAACCCACTTATTCTAGTAGCTTTTAGGTAGATTTTGTTGAATTTTCTACACAGACATTCATGCTGTCTTCTTTTACAATCTGGAAGCCATTTTCTTCTCTTTATGGTCTTATTGCATTGGCTAGAACCTTCAATACAATGCCTAGTAGAGGCCAACTGGGCCTAGGGTTGTGTTTGCAAAAAAGTTTTTAAGTAAAAAAATTAATATGTTTATGCCTATATCTCCTTTGGTGAGCTTTGGTAGTTTATATATTTTAAGAAATCTCTCCATTTCATTCAAGTTGTCAAATTTATTAATATAAAGGTTTTTCATAGTATTCCTTTAATTGTTCTCCGAATATCTGTAGACTCAGTAGTGATAGTACTTGTTTCATGCCTGACTTTGAAAATGTGTTTTCTTCTTTTCCTGATCATTCTGGTTGAGGTTTATCAATTTTTTTATTTTTCCAAATAACTTTTTGTTTAATTAATTTTCTCTTATAGTTTTTCTGAGTATGCAAATTTTAAAATTATGAAATACTTCAAATATACAGAAAGTACAGAGATTGTTCAGCTAAAACTCTAATCACCAAAAATAAAAATCTTATTTATTTCCTTTTCTTCTTAGAGACAACTCTTCCTAACCACCATGCTGAAGCTGATGTTTATTTTCCTTATTCATGTTTCTAATGTGAATACCACATCTGTTTTTATTCATGAAAAATATATGGTATTGCTTTTTAAAAATTTTACATAAATGGTACATATTACATGTATCCTGATTTTTTCATCAAACATTGTGCTTTCAGGTTTTATCCATGTGTCATGCAATTCTTTTTTTAAAATATGTTTTAGAGATAGGGTCTCGCTATGCTGCTCAGACTGAATTTGAACTCCTGAGCTCAAGGGATTCTCCCGTTTTAGCTCCTCAACTAAGGGATTACAGGTGCACACCACTGTGCCTGGTGAGTCATAAAGTTTTAATTAACATATTTCGCCTGTGGCACAGCATTCAACTGCATGAATACACTCTAGTTTATTTACTCAGTCTCTTATCAATAGACATTTATTCAGTTTCCAATATTTCCATGTCTGATTATATAAACATATGTATAATCAATAGTGTCTCTATCAGATGTATACCTACAAAGGTAATTTCTGAGTAGTCAACTAAAGCATCAACTTTACTAGAAGTTACTTAATGTTCTTTAAAGTAGTTGTAGCAATTTATACTTCTATCATTCATATCATCAAGTACAAAAGGTTCCCTTTCCCTACTTGCTTGAAAACACTTGGTACCAATAGACTTACTTTGAAAACTTTGGCAATCTGATGACTATAAAATTGTTTTGTGTCTTATTTTGATCTCACTGATTACAAGTGAGATACAGGAAATTTTCACAGGTTTACTGGTTATTTAAATTTCTTTTGTGAGTTGTCTGTTTTTGTGTGTACATAATATTCTTCTACTGGGTTACCTTTCCTTATTGATTTGACTAAGTTGTTTATTATTTTATATACTAATCCTTTGGTTATATATATGTAAATGTCTTCTTCCAATCAATGGCTTACCTTTTAACTTATTTGTTTACAGTTATTTCCCTTTACTTAAATTTATTAATCCATTCTACATTATTCTTGGTCCTTTAGTATTCCATATGCATTTAAGAATCAACCTGTCATGTCAAGTTCAGTGAAAACTCCATTAGGATTATGATGGAAAAACAGATTGACTTTATTAATTAACATGGAAGACACTGACATCCTCTTGATTAGGTATTCTTTTAAACTGTTATAAATCCACTTGAGTTTTCAATTTGTTCTTGCTTTAATATTGGTAATTTATACTTTAAACAAAATTGTTAATTCATCAGTGCTTAGAAGGATATTGCCCAAAGCATTATCTTCTGATTATTTAAACATGTCCTATGTCTGTGGTTATATCCTCATTTTAATTTTTGATTTTTTAAACTTGTATCTGCTGTTTTCCATCATCCTCCTTGCCACAGGCTTATAGTTTTAATTTAAAAAAAGAATATCCAGATTTTTTTTAGTTGATTCTGTCATTGTTTTTTGTTTTCTATTTTATTAAATATTTGCTCTACTCTTTGTAATTTTCTTTCTTTATTTCTGTTGTATTGTATATATTTATCTCAAGAACTATTTTTGCTGCATTGCACAAGTTTTAACACACAATGATCTAGTTATCTTTCAATTAAAATTATCTTTCAATTTCAAGTATTGTATAGTTTGTTTTATGGTTCCAAACACATATATTTGTGCCTTTTTCTTTTAATATTTTCATCATTGATTATATTATAGACAGAGAATATAGTCTGCATGACAACAAGCCTTTGACACTTTTGCAACTCTGTGGCTTAATATCGACTCAATTTTTGGAAATGTCCACAAGTACTTAAAAAATTATGTATTCTTTAAATATATACGTCCGTTAGATTAATCTTGTAAATTTTGTTTCAATTTTCTCAACATATTTTCAAAATAACATTTAAGAACAGTAAAGCGTCCAAGAAGTGGCATCTTAAACCCCAGTAGCCAAATCAAATAGCTTTTCAAAATATCAACTGATACTATGAAAGGCAAATCACATGTGTATGCACACATGCATACACGCACATACATATACACCTCGTTCCCCACAAAAGCTCTCGATCTTGCTCCCTAAAATAGAGATTCAACAGTTGGCATAAAATTCTCAAGTACTACAGGAAAGAGACTTATATCATGTGTTATAGAATTAGGTAAAGTTTAAAACAACTTCACATAAAAAAATATAACTGAGTGGTCCTGCAATTGAACCCTTACAGAGCATTAGTTCTGTGCCCATGGCCACATGCTGTGTAGCCCAGACTGTCCGTCATGGATCCTTAGTGTGTTGGGATCTAAATGAAAAAAACTTGGTTTTGACACAGTCACACTTTTTGTGACTGCATATAATTCAAACATCTATATTTGTAAATGAAACTCAGTAATCATTTTAATCATTTCAACTATCTTTATGAAATCTTCCCTTGATCTAGCCTTCTTATCTCTAACCTAAATATGATACGTTACTTCTGTAAATATTTTCTATTTTGCTTCTAAAATGTTCCTTCTACTACTCATCAATTTGTAGGCTTGTGTTTTATTTTTCTTGAATATAGTGACAATACTTTTCCTAATTTATCTGTACATATTGTTGGGTGACTAATGATTTTTCATTGGTCTCAATGCTACACTTAATTTTGATCAATATATGTTCATCCAGTGTATGCTTCCTATAACAGTTCTATTAGCCACTCAAACATTTAATCAGTTTCTTTTATTTGTGCATTTTAAAAGTACCTGTCCACCAAATCAGTTATCATATTCCAGAATCTCAGTTAATCAATTCATCCTAAGTATTCTATCAACATGCATCAAAAAGTGAAAACCTCTATTACTATCTGGTCTTGTTTTTACCATACTTAATACCCATTTATGTCTACAGATCAGTCTCAATATAATATTGCTTAGGTACATGTCACACTTGCTAATTTACTCATCCTAAGCCCACTAACAAATTTGGGTCTTATGATTTGTTTCTATACAAGCTCAGAACTCGATAAGGTCTGAATCTGATCAAGTTTGATGGATGACTTCATTGTCTTAAACTGTTCTGAGCAACCAAATGACAAGCAAAAGCTGACAGTACTTTGAAGACAAATGCAGTATTTGGCACATAGCAAAATTGAGAGACCTGGAAATACACACTTTAAGAATTATGATTTAAACATTTCAGTGTGATTCTGAAGAAAGAAAATTCCAAGACAAAATATTTTTACTACAAAGAATTTCGTTATTACAAGTTGATAAACCCTTCATGAGAAAATGTTAACAAATCTAGGCTTTAAGAATCCTGAATCATTAATGAGTAGCTAATAGGGCAATTCTTTGGCTTATAAATATTTAATGGTGAAAACCAGCATCTCTAAACTGTGAATTTCTGCTGCAGTATTCACAGTGAAAAATCATTCAATATGGTACATTCTTCATTATTATAAAGCTCAACAAAGCTACCAAACCATGTAATTAAAGCTGTATGTTAATGTTTCAGAATTGTAATCTTATTCCCCCAATCTAACTATCTAGATCATATACATAGCCTCCAAAAATACATGTCTTCAAAAATTATTTATTTCTAAGAGGACTGTTTTCCCACTGATATGATGGGATATAAAAACAGGATATAATACAGAAATTTTAATTTTGCAACTCATTTTAAGACAAATATCTACTATATCTATAATTTATATATCCAGAACAAAATAAGTGAATTGTCTTAAGCTGAGGTTACTAAGGTTACTGGCTTACTAAGACAAACTGCTTGA
Source organism: Cephalopachus bancanus (assembly GCA_027257055.1). Taxonomy (NCBI): domain Eukaryota; kingdom Metazoa; phylum Chordata; class Mammalia; order Primates; family Tarsiidae; genus Cephalopachus; species Cephalopachus bancanus. Next base: position 11,884,896 of record JAPVLO010000093.1, read on the forward strand.
ACAAAGATAAAAGTTTTTGTTTTCCTTTTTTTTTCCTTAAAGAAGAAACTCCCCCACTCTGAGAGTTTTTCTGTCCTCCTAATAAATCCTACTTTAAAAAAAAAAAAAAAAAACCAAGTTCAGAATCTGATCTACAGAGATACAAAACTGATAAATTGGAGAAAATAAGCAGAACCTGTAGCCTACATTATGTGCTGGGCTTCCCTGCATCTTCCCTTGCCTCCCCATAGTCCATTCTCACCACTGCAGCCACACTGACCTTGTGAAAATCTAAGTCAGGTCAGAACACTCCTTCACTCAAAACTCTTTACAGGTTCCCTACCTCATGTTATCACCTTCCAAAACACTACACATATTATTTGTATATTTATTTATTATACATCTCTTCAACTAAAATGTAAGCTACACAAAGGCAGATGTTCTTGTATCTTTTCTTTAATACTACCTCCACAGCTCCTAGATCTCACCACATAGCAGGTTGCTAATCAAATAGCCAATGAATTAATGGAAAAAAAAAATGAAAGCAGCCACACTGATCAGCTAACATTTAGGATCCCTTTAGTTGTCTCTAATGGAAAGTTCTGAATTTACTAGTCTGTATCTCATAATTAGTTTTTAAAAACCCTTAATTTATAAATGCGGTTTCCAGCCTAAGATCATTCCTGAACACACCTTACATGCAATATTACTTGATTATCTAAATATGAATTTTATTTTTTAGTGGTCTCTCAATCAGGCATTAATTTACTAATAGATTCAGTTGCCTCCATGCAGCATATCACTAAGACTTATAAAAATCCAAGGATATCTTCTTAGCTTGGAAGAGAAAAGCTTGTGAGACAGCCAAACTACATGTAATAAGAAAGCAAGGAGTCTTGTCAATTTCCTTTTTCTTAAGCCAGAGTACATCTGTACCAACAGCAGTCCCAGTTTAGACTCTGGATGGTGGATAACTCATAGGAAAAGAACACTACAGAGAAGAGCAAATGTATATAAATAATTAAAAGTTTATGGTGTTAAAAAAATGGCATCATATGAAATTAACTGAATGGTTCATATATTTTCAAAAATAGAATTTAAAAACTCAACTAAAAAGTTTTAAAGCTTTTTATTTAAATTTCCTGAATAAAAAAAAGATTTTCATGTTATTTTTAAATTTTATGCTTTTTAAAAGGACTTGACTCATTTCATTGCTAGATATTTCAGAAATTCTGTTAGACTTCCTATGACATTTATAAGATTAAAAGATGTCTTGGATGTTTGCCTCTTACCGATTCAACTAGTGATCTTGCTTCCTCTTGAGTGCAATGGAAAGGGCTACCACATATCTGCACATTTGTGCTAGAGAGGAAAAGAGAACATTAATATCAAATGGGATGAAAACGGAACAATGAACATAAACAAAACAAACAAAAAACTCCAAATCCTCCGCATAGCTATATAATTTCAGCCAATGTATAGGAACTGAATGAATAAAAACTAGGACAACTAAAATTATTGTATATTCTTTTGGGAAGGTTACAAGTATACAGTACTCCACAGCATTGCACCCCCTAAAATTAATAAAGTTTTTTTAAAAATATTATACAAACCCTAATAACTTTCTTGTATATATATTAAATATATATATATGTATATATATATATTGCCATATCACAACTACACCTCACTTTTATTGAAAGAGGAACCAAATTTGACCCACAGAATGGGACCTTAAGAAGAAATTTTCCTCTGAGGTGACAAACATTGTAAATGGCTACTGATAGATGTTGTGGAATCTCTTTCTCAGACAGATACTGAAGATTAAAGAAGAAACTAGGGAAATATGAAAGTTGTATTTTTTTATATGTAAGAAAATTCAGCAAGGCATAAAAATAGCAGCTCCTTCCCTGATTAGTAAAGGCTCTATCAAGTCAAATGCCTTTCTTGTACCTCCATAACCATGTCATCCATTTACATATCACCCACTTCCCAAAAGGCATCATTCCTCTCAGAAATATTAAGACTGACTTTTAAAAATTTCATCACAGAACTGGGAAGATTAAAGTGGATAAAGATTAAAACAAAATAGGGCCAGGCGTGGTGACTCATGCCTGTAATTCCAGCACTTTGGGAGGCCGAGGCAAGAGGAGTGCCTGAGCCCAGGGGTTTGACAGCAGCCAGGTAACTTGGCGAGACCTCATCTCTACAATAAATACAAAAATTAGCTGAGTGTGGTGGTGTGTGCCTGTGGTCCCAGCTAACTTGGAAGGTTGAGGCAGAAGGAGTGTCTGAACTTAGCAGGTAGATGATTCATTGGCCATGATTGTGTCACTGCACTCCAGCCTGGGCAAGAGTGAGACTCTGACTCAATCTCAGCACTTTGGGAGGCCTAGGCAAGTGGACTGCCTGAACCCACGAGTTCGAGACCAGCCCGGGAAACTTGGTTAGACCTCGTCTTTTACAATAAATAAATCATTCAATAAAAATTAGCCGGGCATGGTAGCATGTGCCTATAGTTCCGGCTACTTGGAAGGCTAAGGCGGAAGAATCACTGGAGCCCAGCAGGTCGATGCTGGGGTGGCTGTGAGTGTACACTGCACACCAGCCTGGACAACAAGTGAGACTCCAACTCAAAAAAAAATAAAAATAAAAAAAAGGAGTTGAAGCCAAATTAATTTTTTTAAATAGAAGAAAAAAGTAATTAGCAGATCCCTAAAAGAGCTAAATAATAGGTAAAACACACATACATATATTCCCATGCAAGTGGATCTAAAGGGTATTCATGATCTGATTTATTCATAATTATAATACGGTGAAATATATTGAGCTATCTGTGAAAAAAACCTATCCACATCTGTCTGTAGTTGACATTGAATACACAGAGATTATAGTAAGTGGTCATCTTGGTTTCTATCCAGAGTCATAATGTGGGATTTATTTTAATTCTTGGCATGAATAAAATTTGATGAAAGTTAGCATTATCATCTTAAGACTATAATTTTTTGTAATCTCTCTTCTGCAGCTCATGTTTAAGCAAGCTGAAAATTGAAAAAGGTAGATCCTTATAAATCAGATATTTTCTTAATGAATGTAAAAAATAAATTTAAAGAGAACCAGGCAAAATATTAGACATTGCACAGTCGTAAGTACTAGTCCTATGAAGAAAACATGGTAAATAATTATGCTATATACAATGCTTTTAATATTATAACTAAACCAAAGTAAAACTGTTCTTGGGAATTCTGAAAAAATAAAGTTGCTATATAAAAAACGGAATTGGAATTTCAAATAAATGGCAAACTATTTTTTAGGATAAGTATGCCCAAATATTGAAAGGGACATACTTACATTGAAAAAAATGTGTTGTTTTAGAGTTCAAGTTTAACTGTGCCCTGTATTTTTAATCTGTTAAATCTGATAACCCTATTTTTAAAGTAGTCCTTTATTTTTTCAACAAAATGAAACCATAAACAAGAATATTAGAAAAGAACAACAATACTGAAGTCAGCATTGTACATTTTTTAAAATTGAATAATTTTTATTCTGGAAAAATTATTAGCATCATTGTCTCAAGAATGAAATGGAAAGCACTGTACAAACAAACTTAGAAGATTCTTGCATAATATATAAAAGATTAAAGATTACAGCATCCTTTTGTTTCTATGTTTCCAATAAGCTCTTGCATTAGTATTTTATTAGCTAAAAACAGTGCCAACATCCTCACTGACATCTTTTTAGTAAATATATATATAAAATCTAGGTTGTAATAACACATTTGCATATATATATACAAATATATATATTCTCCTCCAGGTTTTAATGAAGTTACTTGTACTTTAATAATAACATGATAAAAGGCATATTACCAATAAATATTTTTATTTTTTCTGAACAGGCTCTCATGTAAAAACAGTTGTTTGACACTGATTCATATTTATTTACTGATTCAAGAAATTCTACTATGTGTCAAGGACTTTTCTAGATGCTGGAGATACAATACTGAAACATGGAGCCCCAAAGGAACGCATAATCTCTAAGATCATTTTTAGCACTCAAACTATGATTATTATCTGCAAAAGAAAAAGCAATATAATTGTTTAAAGGAAGAATGACTAAACCGTTAGTGCCTACTATAAATGAGATTAAAATAATTAAAACAATGTGCTGATTTCCTTTTTTATAAGATATTAAATATTTTGTTTTAAATTTATAAGTGTTATATAGCCTATATACAACCTTGCTGACCAACACAAGCAGACGTGACATTAGAGCAAAAGAATCAATAATCACAAAAATGCTGTGGACAATAAATCCAAATTGTATTTTAAAATCAAAAGGTAAATTAATACACAAATGATGGTGCAACATAACTAAAAAAAGAAACAGAAATGAAAACTATCTGCAAATAATAAAAAGATAGATGAAAGATGAAATTTACAGGGCCAGTAATATAGAACTTCAGTAAAGGGAAAATCATTTTCTTCAAGTCAATCTCAAATCAAACAATGGCCCACACTCACGGGAATCCTCAAAGACAGTGTCCAAGACATAGATTTATCAAGGCTTTTCATTCTAATGCAAAATAGTCAAGAAGAAAGGAGAGAAAATTTAAGGAGATAAGAATGACAATAATTTTAGACTGTAACCTCTAGAGTTTACAGGAGGACATGACATAGGGTAAATGTATACAAAGCTAAAACAGCAGGAGTTATCAGTTATGGAAAGTACCAAATTAAATACACCTTCCTTTAGGAAGACAAAAAGAAACAATTTCAAGACCTAAAAATTGGGAAGAACTGAGTATAGTTCTTTATTCAGTAGCATGTCTAAACTATCTATTATGTTGTCTTGTTACTAAGTACTAAGGTACAAACCCAGTACAGAGCATTAAACAGATAAACAAACAAACTGCTCCTAGTTCTACACAAAAGTATGTACAGCAGTATTATGACAACCCAGAAGAAAGGAAACTGTGCAGAAGTGACATCTAAACTGCTTCTTGAAAAATGAAGATGTCCACAGAGGAAAAACAATGGGATAGAAAGGGATAGCTCATGAGACTGGAAAGGTGGGTTTGGACATATTGTTTTAACAGTAGAAGAGTTGGAGCAAATCATTAATCACATTAGCACAAGGGAGGGACTGGCAGTAGCTGGGCACTATCAGGGGAGGGAGAGTCAGGTAATAGCACAAAGGGTACCTGGTCCCAAACCAGGGGAAGTGAGGCCAGTTGGAGACCCGAACTTCACCTGCATGCAGCCTACATGTGTAGCTAATCCTTACGTGTACCCCACATCTTTGTAATAAAATAAATTTTTTTTTAAAAGTAGAAGAGTTGGATCAAATCTTATAATCAAAGGGAGTCATAAAATGTTTTTATATTTTTAAATTTTTTAATTTTTTTTTTTAGTTGGAGTCTCACTCTGTCGCCCAGACTGGAGTGCAGTGGCCACTCTCGGCCACCACAGCCTCGACCTGCTGGGCTCCGGCGATCCTTCCGCCTCAGCCTTCCAAGTAGCTGGAACTACAGACATGCGCTACCATGCCTGGCCAATTTTTTAAAATTTATTGTAGAGATGAGGTTTTGCCAAGTTGCCCAGGCGGGTCTCGAACCCATGGGCTCAGGCAATCCACTCACCTCGGCCTCCCAAAGCACGGGATTACAGGCTGAGCCACCGAGCCCGGTATCATAAGATGTTTTTTTTTTTTTTGAGTTGGAGTCTCACTCTGTCACCCAGACTGGAGTGCAGTGGCCACACCCGGCCACCGCAGCCTCGACCTGCTGGGCTCTGGCGATCCTTCCGCCTCAGCCTTCCAAGTAGCCGGAATTACAGGCATGCGCTACCACGCCTGGCTGATTTTTTGATTTATTGTAGAGATGAGGTCTCACTGCCCAGGCGGGTCTCGAACCTGCGGGTTCAGGCAATCCACTCACCTCAGCCTCCCAAAGGCGTGGGATTACAGGCTGAGCCACCAAGCCCGGCAGATAAGATGTTTTCAAGTATACAAATGACAGTCTTCTCTAAGATATTTCTGGCAGTACTGTATAGAATATATTAAATAGAGAAAAGTTGTTAAAAATTATGAACATAGAAATGAAAAGTAACTAAATTATAAGGTAGTTTTAACTAGAAGGGCATTCAAGAATCAATCACAACTTGAAAAATTTGTCAGCTAGATGGATCAAAATAAATAATGGTTAGAAATAAACTGATTAGTTAGGCAGTACATCGCTGGTTTCTTAAAATTAAGGTAAATGTGGTTGAAGATAGGGTGACAGGGGCTTGAAGAGTAAATCCAAATGTCAAAAAATTTAATTTTTTCCCAGAATACTATTTACAGTTTTCTTAAGTAAGAATACAAATAATACAATTTTCTGTGTAAAAAGAATGCACAGCTTTCAGAGTAAACATCCAGCAGTGAAACAAAGCCACAACAACCAAAAACACCTTAGCTGAAAAAGGAAAATTACTCAAAATATCAATTAAAGAATTTAATAAATGCAGTGCTCTTGGGAATAGAAGAGTCACTACCTGAATTTTAAAAAATAATAACGAATACTTGTTGGCTTTAAAATATTATTCAACAATTTACTCTATCAGAAAGTTATTGAGTGGTTACTACATGGCATTAGAAATATAAAGATGAATAATGTATCTTTATTCATCCACTCTTGAGGAACTTATATTCTAGAGGCAGAGACAAATTCAAGAACCAAGTATTTAATAACTGTCACGAATGCAATGATAGAAATACACAGGGGACAAGGAATACAGAAAGTAATGGCACCTAAGCTAGCATGAGGATAGTATGAAGAAATATTTCCTGGAGAAGGTGAAGTAAAAACCAAGTCTTAAAAGATGAATATGTAAGCTAGGTCAAAAATCAGAATGGTGGCAAAGGAAACAAAATGAGTAAAGGTCTAGAGATCAATAAGAGCATGGTATTTTTGATAAATGACAAGCAGGTTTAAGGTGTTGAAACATGAAATAAGAGACAAAAAAATGATGGAAAATGAGGCTAGATGGATAGCAGGGACCAAATCTCTCAAGGCCTTGTCTGCTTTTCTGTGAGAAGAAGTTAAAATTCTGTGATTCTTTTTTTTTTTTTTTTTTTTGAGTTGGAGTCTCACTCTGTCGCCCAGACTGGAGTGTAGTGGCCACTCCCGGCCACTGCAGCCTTGACCTGCTGGGCTCCGGCAATCCTTCCGCCTCAGCCTTCCAAGTAGCCGGAGTTAACAGGTGCGCACTACCATGCCTGGCTAATTTTTGATTTATGGTAGAGATGAGGTCTCACCAAGTTGCCTGGGCAGGTCTCAAACCTGCAGGCTCAGGCAATCCACTCACCTCGGCCTCCCAAAGTGCTGGGATTACAGGCTGAGCTACTGAGCCCGGCCAAATTCTATGATTCTTAAACAGAGAGGCTCATCAGAATCACTCAGGGAGCTCTTAAAACATACACATGCTTAGAACCTACTCCCTAAAGATCCTGTTACTAGGTTTAGAGAAGGGGACAATACTTCTACGTTTTCTAACAATTTCTCTAGCTAATGCTGATGTGGTATGCATGTACTGATTGAGAGAACAGCTGTGACAATATGAACCTAAATTGAAGTGAGTAGGGAAAATATGTTAAAAAAGGAAGAGGGAAGAGGGCTTGCTAATCAATAATGGTACATTTTAAGAAATTAAGAGAAATAAGCAATTCACTACACAAAGGCAAAAAGAAATATGAATAACTCTGAATATATTTTACAAATTAAGTTATAAAAAACAAGAAAAATGGATAAAAATGAGATCAAGTTCTGTGGACATTGATTTTAAATAATCTAGATGTGCATAATTTATATACTGAAATTTATATCCTGAAATGTTTAAGCTAAAAATATTATTTTGTTGTAAAAAAATGCAAAGGAGATAATAGATACAGCTGTTAAGAGAGTAGGTTTGGAATCTGGGTTAAGTCCTGGCTCTGCAGTACACTGTGTTACCTTAGATAAATTACTTAAATCTTTATGTAGCCTCAACTTTCTCAGTTGTGTAAAATGAAGATAATACAAATACATATCTTGCAGGATTTTTGAATATTGATTACACAACACATATAAAACACTCAGAACCTGGAACATAGTATAGAGTTACTAAATGTCAACTCTTATTGTTAACATAATCCTTATCATTATTTAGGAGGCTATAGCAAAATGACTCCAGAGTTTAGAAACAAAGTTAGATACATATTAAGGTAATTCAAATCAGCATAGAAGAAAAGATACCAGGCTATAGACAGACTAACCAAACAGATGGTCTCTTGCTGTGTAGCTAAGAAAACCTGGGGAAGCACTCAAGTCCCATCAGAGACTGCATAAGCTTTTTGGAAAGTACAATAAAGAAGGAGACAAGACAATAAACAGAAAGCAAATAACTCTTCAGACAATCAGAGACTCCTTCCTTTGGGAGCGACTCATGACACTAACATTCTGGCTTCTAGACAGTTCAGCCTAACAGTTATTAGGATAGACAGGACTAGAGGACATTCAACCATATCCAGGAGTCTTTTGGAGGAGTTTTTAGGATTCTCTAGGTTTAAGATCATATAGCTGGCATACAGATACAGTTTGATTTCTTCTTCTCCAATTTGGATACACTTTATTGCTTTTTCTTGCCTGATTGTCTACCTAGGACTGCCAGTACTATGTTGAATAGGAGTGGTGAAAGTGGGCATCCTTGACTTGGTCCAGTTTTGAGGGATAATGCATTCAACCTTTCTCTATTCAGGATGACATTGGCTGCATATGTATTTTATTATTTTGAGGAATGTTCCCTCTATGCCTATTTTGCTGAGGGTTTTTATCATGAAGGAATGATGGATTTTATCAAATGCTTTTTCTGCATCTATTGAAATTATCATATGATTTTTGCTTTTTGATCTGTTTATGTAGCGGATCACATTCACAGAATTAGAAAAAACAATCCTTAAGTTCATATGAAACCAAAAAGAATCAGAACAGCCAAAGCAATCCTAAGCAAAAACAACAAAGCTGGAGGCATCAAATTACCTAACTTCAAACTACACTACAAGTCTATAGTAATCAAAATAGCATGGTACTCGTATAAGAGTAGACACATGAACCAACACACAGAACTGAGAGTCCAGAAATAAGCACAAATACCTACAACCAACTGATCTTTAAAAAAGCAGACAAAATCACACTGGGACATGGACACACTGGTCAACAAATGATACTGGAAAAATTAGAGAGCTACATTCAGAAAAATGAAACTTTGAATCCTATCTCTCCCCATATATACAAAATTAACTCAAAATGGATTAAAGACTTAAATGTCAGACCTGAAGCCATACAAAATCCTAGAATAAAACCTAGGAAAAACTCTTATGGACATTGGCCTAGACAAAGAATTTATGACAAAAATTCCAAAAGTAAATGCAAAAAAATCCCTAAAATATACAAATGAAACTTAACTAAAAAGCTTCCACACAACAAAAGAAATAATCAGCAGAGCAAATAGAGAACCTATAGAATGGGAGAAGATATTCACCAACTATACATGTGACAAAGGACTAATATCCAGATCTACAAATAACTCAAACAAATCAGCAAGAAAAAAACAAACAATCCCATTAAAAAATGGGAAAATGACATGAACAGACATCTAACAGAAGAAGATATTCAAATGGTCAACAAACATATGAAAAAATGCTCAACATCATTCATTATTAGGGAAATGCAAATTAGAACCACATTGCTATTTATGCCAGCCAGGATGGTCACTATTAAAAAATAAAAACAAAAAATATAGAGTCTGGTACAGATGTGGAAAAAAATGAATGCTTATACACCGCTGGTGGGAATGTAAATTAGTACAACTTCTATGGAAAGAGGCATGGCTACTTCTCAAACATCTAAAAGTGATTACCGGACTTCAGGCAAGATGGCAATGGGGCAGTTTGGTCCGTGAGACCCCCAGCGAAAGAGAACACCCATACAGACTCTTGCTCTCCCCCAGTGGCTGGGGCTCTCACCATTGCCAGCCTGCTCTTCACACACTGATCAGCCACTGCCTCAGCTACAGCCACTGCCGCCACTGCTGCTCCCGCCTCAGGAGACCCATGGCTCCCAGACCCGTGAAGCGCCCCCCAAACACCGCACTACTGAAGCCGCTGCCACTGCCACGCCCCACCCCTCACCCGGTTCGTGTAGATCCTCCCATGAACCGCACTGCTGAAGTGGCAACTGCCACTACCACTACCGTTGCCTGCTCCCTCCCACCCTGGGCAGCCCTCAGCTCCTTCCCAGACCAGCCCGAGTAGCCAGTGCTATGCTGGCCTGTATTGCCCAGCAGTCTTGCATCTTTCAGCTGGGCTGCAGCAGAAAAAGAGAACAGCTGGAGCTGTGAGACCGGCTCCACCCAGCTTGGCCCATCTCCCAACTTGGGATCCAAGGTAACAACATCAAAATGGGAGGGACAGAAACCCCTCCCCCATGCTAGAAAGACACAGGCCAGATCTGAGTGGCAGATTTCGCAGGCAGCCCAGATCTGATCTACCCTCCACAGCAGGCCAGGGGCAACTGACCCTAACTGTGAGCAAGGCCACAAGCCTACAATGAGAGCTAGAAATCAGAGCTGAAAGGACATTGGACTTAAAGAAAAAATCTCAGAGTGTGTTTGGTTAACTTGTTTTATTTTATTTTTTTTATTCTTTGTCTGTCTTACCCATCTTTTTTACCCTTTTCTCTCTCTTCTTACTGTTATCAATAACGTTTTCATACTTGCTCTAGTTCTATTAGTATACTGACTTAATTCTATTCCATTTTATTTTTTTCTCTTTAGACCTCATGTTTGTATAGGGGAATAGTACACCAATAAGGAGGTTGGTTAGCTTGTATGTCTGTATGATTGTATGTTTTAGTTTTTTGTATGTTTTTGGTGTGTTTGTTTGCTCGTATCTGTCTTTGTGTCTCTTTTCACTTGTTAGTTGGTGCGTTTGTCTGTTTTCCCTCTTACTCTACTCTCTCTCCACCTTCCTGTTCCCCCTACTCTCTGTTCCATCCTTTTCCTTTTTCTTACCTCATTTTGCTTTCAGGGAGGAAACCTATAACCCTACTGCATGGACAGATTGCAAGGCAGTGGGAAGTGGGCTCCAGATTATCCATACACCTGTAGGTGGATAATGGGATCTGCAGATAGATTTTGAATCACAGCTGCCCCATCAATTAAATCTCAAAACTGCAAAAAGAATTGCCCCCAATCTACAGTCCAGCTTCAGAATTGAACAAAGCCAGAGGATATACATAAACAAAACGCTGGTTCTTTGAAAGAATTAACAAGATTGATGGTTCCCTAGCCAGACTGACCAAGAAAAAGAGAGAAAAAGCCCAAATAAACACAATCAGAAATACAAAGGATCAAATCACAACTGACCCTGAAGAAATACAAAAGATTATCAGAAATTACTATGTACACCTATATGGAAACAAACTTGATAGTCTAGATGAAATGGAGGACTTTCTGACATCACTCAACCTCCCCAGATTAACACAAGAAGACATCAAGACACTAAACACACCAATAAAAACCTAGGAAATTAACTCTGTCATACGAAAAATTACCTACAAAAAAAAAAACTCTGGACCAGATGGCTTTCCAGCAGAATTCTACAAAACGTACAAGGAAGAGCTGATACCAATCCTATTGAAAGTTCCAGGCAATTGAGACAGATGGAATTCTCCCCAAATCATTTTATAAAACTAACATTACACTGACACCCAAACTGGGTAAAGATCCAACAAAGAAAGAGAACACAGGACAATACCCCTTATGAATATAGAGGCAAAAATCCTCAAGAAGATTCTAGCAAATCATATCCAAAAACACATCTCAAAAATCAGCCATCATGACCAAATAGGCTTCGTCCCCAGGATGCAGGGCTGGTTCAACACTCGCAAGACCATAAATGTCATTAAATACATCAACAGATGTAAAAACAAGAACCACGTGATTATCTCATTAGAAGCAGAAAAAACTTTTGACAAAATCCAGCATCCCTTCTTGATAAAATCCCTCAAACACCTAGGTATAGAAGAAACATACCTCAAAATAGTAAGTGCTATCTACAACAAACCCACAGTTAAACTATTGCTAAATGGAAAGAAACTAGAATCATTTCCCCTGAAAACTGGAACAAGACAAGGCTGCCACTCTCACCCCTCTTGTTCAATATTGTATTGGAAGTCCTAGCTCAGGCAATTAGACCAGACAAGGAAATTAGGGGTATCCAAATAGGAAAAGAAGAAGTCAAGTTATCCTCTTTGTTGATGATATGATCCTATACCTTGAAAATCAAAGAGAATCTGTCAAAAACATGCTTGCACTGATAAAGGACTTTGGCAAAGTCTCAGGGTACAAAATAAATGTGCAAAAGATCATTGCATTCATATACACCAACACCAAGCAGGCAGAGATCCAAATAAAAAGCACAATCCCATACACAATAGCCACCAAAAAAATGAGATACCTCGACTTCTTCCTAACCAGAGAAGTGAAAGACCTTTACAATAAGAATTACAAAGCACTGCTTAAAGAAATCCAAGAAGGCACAAACAAATGGAAAAATATTCCATGCTCATGGATAGGAAGAATCAACATTGTTAAGATGTCCACCCTACCAAAGGCAGTCTACAGATTCAATACAATACCCATTAAATTACCAACATCATTCTTCTCAGACCTAGAAATGACAAGACAGAAATTCATATGGAAACATAAACGACCATAAATAGCCAAAACAATCCTTAGCAAAAGAACGAAGCAGGAGGTATCACACTTCCAGACTTCAAACTGTACTATAAGGCTACAGTAATCAAAACAGCTTGGTATTAGTATACAAACAGGCACATAGACCAATGGAACAGGATAGAGATTCCAGAAGCAAAGCCTCAATTTCTCAACAAACTCATCTTTGACAAAGCCTCCAACAACAACCAATGGGGAAAGGAGAACCTATTCAGAAAATGGTGCTGTGAAACCTGGCTGACCACATGCAGAAGATTGAAACAGGAACCCTACCTATCACTATACACAAAAATCAACTCCAAATGGATCAAAGACCTACATGTAAAACCTCAAACTATAAGACTCTTTGAAAACGCAGGAGACACCCTTATAGAAATTGGAACTGGGAACCAATTCCTATTCATAACACTAAAGGCCAATACCTTAAGAAATAAGATAGACAAGTGGGACCTCATCAAATTAATGAGCTTCTGCAAAGCAAAAGAAGTCATTAAGAGATTAGGGAGACAACCCAGAGAATGGGAAAAAATATTTGCCAAGTGTATATCTGACAAAGGCCTAACTAACATCTAGGATCTACAAGGAACTCAAACGTGCCAAAAGGAAAAAAACAAACAGCCCCTTTAAAAAGTAGGCAAAAGACATGAATAGACACTTCTCAAAAGAAGATATATGGGCAGCCAACAAACACATGAAAAAGTGCTCAGTCTCACTCATCATCAGAGAAATGCAAATCAAAGCCACATTGAGATACCACCTAGACCCAGTAAGAATGGCCATCATTAATAAAACAAACAAAAACAGATACTGGCGAGGATGTGGAGAAAAAGGAACACTTCTACACTGCTGGTGGGAATGCAGACTAGTACAACCTCTTTGGAAAACAGTGTGGTGATTTCTGAATGAATTAGAAATTGATCTTCCATATGACCCAGCAATTCCCCCATTGGGAATATATCTGGAGGAACTCAAATCATTCTGCAAAAAAAGATACCTGCACATGTATGTTTGTTGCAGCTCTATTCACAATAGCAAAAACATGGAACCAACTGTATTGCCCATCGAAGCTGGGTTGGATAAAAAAATATGGTACACATATACAATGGAATATTATGCAGCCTTAAAGAAGGACAAATATATGGACTTTGCAGCAACTTGGATGGATTTGGATCAATCATACTCAGTGATTTATCATAGAAACAAACAATAGAGTTCCATATGTTTTCACTCATAAACAGACCTTGAACAATTATAATGCTATAAGAAAGCAATTGGCAGTAGTGGGAAACCTCAGGGGAGGGGGGTGGGATTGGTAGTTGAGAGAAACTACTAGGGGATGGAGGGGAATCTTTCCCCTCATCAACAAGGGTACCTGCACTATCAATGTTTATATAACTAACCCTGAATCTGAAGCTGTAATGCCCAAATATTTGTATTACAGGATAAATAAGCCTTTTCAGTGACTTGGATAAAATATTCCTTTAGACTACATAATTATTTACTACATCTGATTGCTTCATTTTAATGATTTCTTTAAAGTCTCTCTTGAGTCCAGACTATGCTCAGAGGGCAGGTACTTTTATCATATTCACAGGAACATCTCTAGTATCAGCACAGTACTTGGCAGTAGACTCTTAATCAGTGTTTGTTGAAAGGAAGAATGGCTTCTGAATTTCTCCTGATTCAGAGAAGGGAACAATAAAGCTGGGTAGTGCTCTGCTCTCCAGAATGATGTAACTTTGCTTTCTACAGCTCGACTTACCCAGAGTCAGTTGTTTTTGTTCCCAAGCCTGTTTATATCAGTTGCACTCGTCACAATAGTTTCATTATTAAGTAGCAATTAAATTCTTAGATTAAAAGAGTATGGAAAGAGAACTGTTCTATGAACACTAAGTAGACTCTCAAACTATTGAGTCTATAAATAACACTGAGGCTCTAAAAACCCCCCAAAAAGGCAAATCACTACAAAAACTCGGTGTTAAATTTGGTGTGCTGGGGAGGGAATGGGGCTTCATCAGTAAGGGTACCTGATCTCCCAAACCAGGTGAAGTGGGGAGTGAGGCTCAAACTTTACCTGTACAATGACCATTTGTATACCTAACCCTGGATTATGCCCATATCTTTAAAATAAAAATTTTAAAAATGTGGTGTGGATAACTGCAAAAGACTTTTTAAAAAGAACTCTAAAAAATGTAAGTGTTTATAAGTTATATGGAGTTTTAGGATTAGAGAATATTTCCTATTCTATCCTATATTAGCATACATAAAGAAAATCTACATGGAATCTATACAGAAAAGGGCTCAGCCCTATATTCAAAGATGGGTGAATGAATATACATTTAAATGTTTTAAATTAAAGTGTTTGATTTATATAACTATTGTTTGATTCCTCTCAATCAATCAGCTAAAGATCCAGATCATGTTGGATAAAAAGATATTTACTTCTTATGAAGAAATAATGTGGTAGTTCTTAAAAACTTAATAACCATATATTTGCTTGTGGAAAAACTGCTGTTTTCTAACCTATCATTGCACAGATCACTGTGTATTACAATTAGATGCCTCTCTACTTCTCAGTATCCCCACTAAACTATAAATCCCTTGAAAAAGGAGCATGTCAAGTCCTAGCTTCATAGTGTCCAACACTTGGCAATGCCCAACGAATAGGCATTCTATATTTCTTAAATGAGAAAAAAAAAAAACCCTGCAATTCCGTTTTGCAAAAGAAAATCTGAAATCTGAGTAGTACTATATGACTGTTTAGTACCAATAATGACATAAAGTTACTTTTATAAAAAAGACAAACTCTTACCAATTTATAGTCCCTCTATTACAATTCTTCATAAGCAGTGCTTTCCAACATTCATGAGTGGATTTAATAACTCAAGAGCAAAAGCCTAGCTCCAAAAAAAAAAAAAAAAGAAGAAGAAGAAGAAGAAAAATAAGATACAGCATTGTTATACTAACATAATACTAATCTTATATGACAGTTAATTGTTAATAGCATGAGCTCTGGAGTCAGGCAAACCTCAGCATAAATTCCTTATTTACCAGCTGTGAGACTTTAGGCAAGTTACTTAACCTCACAAAGCCTCAGTTTCTTCATTTATAAAGTGGGTTATAATGGAAAAAAATCTATATCAGGTGTTGGCAAACTAGGGCCTGTGGGGCAGACCCGGCTGACCCATATATTTTTGTAAATAAAGTTTTATTTAATATAATCATGTGTTTACATTTGGCCTATGGTTGCTACAACAGCAGAGTTGAGTAGTTGTGACAGAAACCATACAACCTGCAAAGCCTAAAGAATTAATTATATGCCCATTTAAAGAAAAAAGTTTGCCAGCCCCTGATCTAAATCATAGAGGCACTGAAAGAATAAATAAGATGATGCACGTAAAGTGTTTAGGCCACTACCTGGCCTGTAGGTAAGCATGTACTTACTAATTTCATCATCATCAAAACTGCAGGCAGTCTAATTGCAAATTAATTTAGACCATCCACTCTCTGAAAGTAGTAAACTTCCTTAACATTTCCAAAATGTTTTCTTAGTACTAACCCATATGGTGTCTAAAAATGCATAATCAACAATAGATAATATAAATCTAGTAAGAACAACCAAGGCAAACCTGTTTTATTATTCCAAAGAAGGAAGTTCTTTAGAATTTTTCCCTCCAAAATGTTGTTTTCCTTAAAGAGAGTCCTTACTAGTTAATTCATACTAGCTCCTTTCTCCTTTAAAAATGACTATGCACAGTAATGAAGAAGGTAAGAAATATTGGGAACTCAGATGTAGTAATTATGGGAAATTTAACCTCTGAAAAGTTCTCTACGGTCTGCTGTTGCTATGGGATGGCTTAATGTTCAATGAGTGTTGGAGAGTCTCACTTAAGACATAGAACAAGAAATAGAATTTCTTATCTAAATAATACAAGGAAATATTTTTAACCAAAATATTCAGGTAAATGTGGCTACTCAGAACCAATTCCAAGTGCTTGCTTAAAGGAGCAGGAGGAAAAATCTAGAATAGAAGATGAAAGCCATCTTTTCGACCATGTTAAAGAGGCACAACTTAATTATCTTGAGTTATGCTCCGCTATAGTTTAGATGTTTGTCCCATCCAAATCTCATGTTGAAATTTGATCCAATGTTTGTAGGTAGGGCGTGGTGTGAAGTTTTTGGGTCATGGAGGTAGATCTCTCAGGAATGTTAGCTCCCACTAGAGCTAGTTAGAAAGAGACTGGCATCTCCCGCTCCTTTCTCTTGCTTCCTCACTGCCCTGTGATCTCTGCACATGCAGGCTCCTCTTTGTCTTCCGACATGAGTGGAAGGATCCTGAGGAACTCACCAGAAGCCAAGCAGACACCAGTGCCAGGTTTTTTGTACAGCTTGCAGAACTGTGAGTCAAATATACCTCTTTTCTTTATAAAGTACTCAGACTCAAATACTTCTTTATAGCAACACTAAATGAACTATGACAGGCTCTATATTTTAAACAAGAGGTGGTAAAAATTAGCAATGCATAAAATGATTATTTTCTAAAGAGGTTGTATAGATGAACTCATCTTCATCCAGAAAAAGTTGAATGTTTGTCAAAAGTGACTTCATGCTTTATGAATTCATGACTTAGCAAATGTTTACCATGAGGCAATAAGGAGCCACAGAGGTACTATATACACTTGAAATCTGTATTGTTTAAAGAATAAAATACAACATATTTTTTGAAGAAAAGTAAAACATAATTTATTGTACAAAATTTCAATATTTTATTTTTAAGAAAGAATTCAGTCTAAAATTAGTTTCATATTTTTATTTAATAACCCTAGACAAAGCCCTCAAGATATGAAGGGTTCTTTTAATGTGCCTTTTGAAAAATTCTGGGTTCAGCCATTAATTCTTTTTTTTTTTTTTTTTTGAGTTGGAGTCTCACTCTGTTGCCCAGACTGGAGTACAGTGGCCGCTCCTGGCCACCGCAGCCTCGACCTGCTGGGCTCCGGCGATCCTTCCACCTCAGCCTTCCAAGTAGCCGGAATTACAGGCACGTGCTACCATGCCTGGCTGATTTTTTGATTTATTGTAGAGATGAGGTCTCGCTGCCCAGGCGGGTCTCGAACCCACGGGCTCAGGCAATTCACTCACCTCAGCCTCCCAAAGGCGCGGGATTACAGGCTGAGCCACCGAGCCCGGCTTCATTAATTCTTATATAGCAAAACATTTATTGTAAATTTTAAGTTTTCATTAATATGTCTTAATTTACTTACAAAGCATACATACTGGTATCCACTTAAGTTAGTTTAGAATATGCAATTTACATAGTGGTAATAACTTCAAAATTTTTCATGTTTTAGAGTTTAACTCCTTGGCTTATTTTCTCCATTTGTGTCACATTAGAGACACATCATGGTAACTTTGTGGTATTCTAACAGAAAAGTTTTATGACAGTAAGATAATTCAAGTGCCTTCTTAATTGTCGAGCAGCTTAATTCAGTTACGGTAGAATGAACACTTACTTAGAAGTAAGTTGGAGCCCCAATGGATTTACATAAAGGACAAGTAATTTTCTTCTTCCCAAAACATTTAGTAGCAAATGGAGATGTTTCCGATCAATATTTGCAAAATTAAATTTATCATGGAAATCCTACATTTTCTGAGAACTACAGATAGATAAATAGATGACAACAGATATTTTTCAGCCTTGTTGGTTCACTTAAGAGAGGTTTCTTGCAAAAATTTAAATAACAAAAACAGTGTCCTTAAATATGGAACTTAGTAAAAAGTGTTTTGCTTATCATGCTACATACAAATGTTCACATAAGGAAACTCCCAAGTGAAACAAGCATCGTACAGGTATCAGAAGGTACATTTTAAAACAAATATTCTCATTTTCACCTTGTTTTTGAATTCGCCATTAAAAGCAAACTGGTTTTCTGGTTTTCCTTCTGGCACCTTATATAATCTAAACCAATTAAGAGTAGCTTCTAGGTAGCCTGGTTTGAACTTCTTAACATCATCAATATCTGTAGGTAAAGAAACAAAAAGATGTTTTATTAAAAACCCAAATTTATTATACATTTATGCATTATTATACACTAGACTGAGGGAACCAGGAAACATGGGGGCCAGTCCAACTAGCGGTACAACCGTTTACGATTCCTAACAGCACAACGTTTGGCATGTATCATGTCACTTCTGGACATATGTGTTCATATGTAAAGTACTATTTCTTCATTCTACAACCATTTATAGAGCATCATCAGACAATGTGTTAGGTATAGGGAATAAATAAATAAATACAATATTCTTTTTATCAAGATGTTCAGAGGTCTAACTAAATGAAACAAATAGACAACAAATTGCAATTAAAGTGCAATGAGGTTTAAACAGAGACTTTTATTCAAGGAATGGTAAGGTCATATAAGAGGGAGTGAAAGAAAACATTTTAAAAGCAGGAAGTATAACACCAATCAGATAAGAGGAAAAAAAGGTGGAAGGAACAGCATACATAAAAGCAATGATTATATTTCTAAAAATACAAACACAGACGGGTCAATAGTTGGGACATCTCTATTAGGTTGTTTAGTGGGGTAGATGCCCAGGAAAGGCCAGTCACGGAGGATCGTATATACAGTAGACCTCCCCTTATCCACAGTTTCATTTTCTGCAGTTTCAGTTAACCATGATCAATTGAGGTCCAAAAATATTAAATGGAATATTCCAGGAATAAATAATTCAGACATTTTAAATTGCACATCATTCTGAGTAGTGTGATGAAATCTCACACTATTCTACTCCACCCTACCTGGGCCATGTTGCATCCCTTTGTCCAGTGTATCCATATTGCATATACCAGGGGTCCCCTACTCCTGGGTTGCAGACAGGTACCAGTGTATGATCTGTTAGGAACTGAGCTGCACAGAAGGAGGTGAGTGGCAGGTGGGTGAACAAAGCTTTATCTGTATTTACAGTTACTCCCCATCACTCACATTACCACATGAGCTCCACCTCTGTCAGATCACCTGCAGTATTCGATTCTCATAGGAACAAGAACCCTATTGTTAACTGCACATGGGCAGGATCTAAGTTGCATGCTGCTTATAAGAATCTAATAACTGATGATCTGAGGAGGAGCTGAGGTGGTGATGCTAGTACTGGGGAGTGGTTGCAAATATAGATTAACATTAGCAGTGAGGTTTGACTATACAGAGACCATAATAAATCAATTGCTTGCAAAGTCATCAAAACCCTATCAGTGAGTGGCAAATGAGTTGATGTATTTCAATCATGCAGGTGCATCATATGGCAGACTTTAAGTCAGAATCCAACACTTATTTTAGTCTGCACATATTTAACTTAACACTTCTGTCAGCACCTTTTTTAAAATGGTGAGTTGTAGAATTATTTCATTATATATTACAGTGTAATAATAACAGAAATAAATTACACAACAAATGTTATGGACTTGAATCATTTAGAAACCATCCCGTTTCCCAGTCCATGGAAAAACTGTCTTCCAAGAAACTGGTTCTTGATGCCTAAAAGGTTGGGGACTGCTGGTATACACTACCTGTCATTACACGATGCAGCCTTCTTGGTTAGCAGACTAATTGTCAGGGCATGGCAGTGCTTGGGTTCAAGTCACCTTTATTTTACTAAATAATGCCACAAAACCAAGAGTAGTAATGCTGGTAATTTTATTACAGTATATTCTTATTTTTTAATTTTGTTATTAGCTATTGTTGTTAATCTCTTACTGTTCCTAACTTATAAATTAAAGTTTAACCTAGGTATGTCTGTATAAGAAAAAAGTATATACAGGGATTGGTACTATCCAAGGTTTCAGGCACATGTCTTGGAACTTATGCTCTGCAAATTAAGGGGGACTACTATACTATGCTAAGAAGTTGAGGACATTCTGTAGGCAGTGGAGGGTTTAAAGCAGGAAAATAACATCAAAATCTATGTTTTAGCACTATCAGTCTAAAAAGAATGTTGAAGATAGAACAAAGATTTCAGGACCCAGAAAAGAACATACTAAAGTTGGATGAGAAGGGTTTCATGCATTTATACACCAAATATTTGGTAAGTTCCCACCATGTGTCAGACACTGTTCTAAGCTGTGAGAACAGTAAATGGAAACAATTCCATGCTTTATATAGTAGGAAGAAGCAAGTGACAAAGAAACAGATTCACAATATTCAGCAGTCAAAAGTTCAATGAAGAAAAAAAAAGCAGAGTGAGGAAGACAGCCACTGCTGATGTGGCAATTTTCAACTGGGTGGTAACTCAATAATACAAAGAATTTATCATTTCAAATTCTGTAGTGATTTTCAGGGTTTACTTTTAAGTTATATTACCACATAACAGCTTTCTTAAAAAATTCATAGAAAGTATCACAACTTCTGACAAATAACATATAGCCATTGTTAATGACAGAGCTGTTTCCAAATTTGAAAGTTCAATTAACAAAGATTATATAGTGTCTCCTTAAGATAAGTTTGATATTAAAACTATAAAAAAGATGTATGTTTTATAAATAATCAGAGTTCTAGGATAGAGATTCCAGAAGCAAAGTCTCAATTCCTCAACTAACTCATCTTTGACAAAGCCTCCAACAACAACCACTGGGGAGAAGAGAACCTATTCAGCAAATGGTGCTGGGAAAACTGACTGGTCACATGCAGATGACTGAAACATACCTCTGACTATCACCATACACAAAAATTAACTCTAAATGGATCAAAGACCTAAATGTAAAACCTCAAACCATAAGAATCTTGAAAATGCAGGAGACACCCTTATGGAAAATGGACCTGGAAACCAAGCCCCAATCAAAACCCCAAGGGCCCATGCCATAAGAGATAAGATAGGCAAGTGGGACCTCATCAAACTGACAAGCTTCTGCAAAGCAAAAGAAGCCATCAAGAGAGTAGGGAGACAATCCAGAGAATGGGAAAAAATATTTGCCAAGTGTATATCTGACAAAGGCCTAACTAACATCTAGGACCTACAAGGAACTCAAACGTGCCAAAAGGTAAAAAACAAACAGCCCCACTAAAAAGTGAGCAAAAGACATGAATAGACACTTCTCAAAAGAAGATATATGGGCAGCCAACAAACACATGAAAAAGTGCTCAGTCTCACTCATCATCAGAGAAATGCAAATCAAAACCACATTGAATGCTATCTAAATCCAGTAAGAATAGCCATCATTAATAAAACAAACAAGCCCGGTGGCTCAGCCTGTAATCCCGCGCCTTTGGGAGGCTGAGGTGAGTGGATTGCCTGAGCCCGCAGGTTCGAGACCCGCCTGGGCAGTGAGACCTCATCTCTACAATAAATCAAAAAATCAGCCGGGCGTGGTAGCGCATGCCTGTAATTCCGGCTACTCGGAAGGCTGAGGCGGAAGGATCGCCGGAGCCCAGCGGGTCGAGGCTGCGGTGGCCGGGAGCGGCCACTGCACTCCAGTCTGGGCAACAGAGTGAGACTCCAACTCAAAAAAAAATTAAAAAAAATAAATAAATAAAACAAACAACAACAGATGCTGGCACATATGTGGAGAAAAAGGAACACTTCTCCACTGCTGGTGCGAATGCAAACTAGTACAATCTTTTTAGAAGACAATGTGGCAATTTCTGAAAGAACTAGAAATTGACCTTCCATTTGACCCAGTAATCCCCCTTTTGGGAATATACCCAGAGGAACTCAAGTCATTCTACCAAAAAGATATGCATATTTGTTGCAGCTCTATTCACAATAGCAAATACATGGAACCAACCATGCTGCCCATCGAAGCTGGGCTGGATAAAAAAAAAATTGGTATATATGCACAATGGAATATTATACAGCCATAAAGAAGGACAAACATATGGACTTTGCAGTAACTTGAATGGATTTACAGTCTATCATGTTCAGTGATGCATCACAGAAACAAAGAATAGAGTACCATATGTTCTCACTCATAAGCGAACCTTGAACAATTATCATAATACTGTAGGAAAGGGATTGGCAGTAGTGGGAAACTGCCAGGGGAGGGAGGGTGGGATTGGCAGTTGAGGGAAACTGCCAGGGGAGGGAGAAGCACACCTCATCAACAAGGGTACCTGCTTAATGAACATTTGTATACCTAACCCTGTATTGTACCCCACATCTTTAAAATAAAGAAAAAAATAATAATAATCAGAGTTCTATATAAACACACTAAAAATGCCATATTTTTAAATGAAACGAAAAACATAATATTGAAGCAATAATAGACAAATCTTAAAATTCAATTTGGTTTTTTAAAGTCCAAAGCTCTCATTTTAACTTAGTTTTTCTTAACTAATTATTATCTGTTTCTATAAAAGCAAATAAATTTAACATTTTTTAAAAGCAAACTTTGTGACAAATCTTTATCCTTCACTAGGAATGCTGTGCATATAATGAAATTTCCTTTCAGTGCAAAATAATTCAATTCACTTTTTAAAATCATTAATTGAATGTACCAATTGAATTCACAAATTTAATTCATTTTCTAAAATCTAACAGAATGTCACAAATTATAATCTACTAAGCAACCATCCCTTTGCAAAACAAACATAAAGTCCACAAAGAAGTAATTAGTCAATTGCAGCTCTATTACTGTGAATTAGTAAATTCTTTTTTTTTAATCCAAAAATCACTATTGCACCAAAGGCCATGTCCAATCACATGTGTCGAGAATTACACATACTCTACTTCTACCAAATAAGCTAATAATAATGATATAAATGATGTGAAAAATCAAACTGATAAGACACATTGTGTAAATACAACCCATGAACAGTATACATGAGAGCGAAACCGAGAGACAGTATGAGACCTATTTAATCTTGAGACATCAAAGCACTGTGCTGTTATAAACACTGATGTTTTGTCCACAGTTCCTGGCTCATAACTCCCAGAGCCCTTGTACAGTCTTTTGTCATAATGTTGAGGCCCTTTAGACCTCAGGAAACACAATCTCTCTCTTTGACCTCCTCCAGTCCTTTTTCACCTGCCCAAGGCAAGATTCCAATCTTATTGTGGGTCAAAAGATCTTCTTTTGAGAGAGGGTCCTTCCCCATACATTAGGTTCACGAACTTGCCACCATGTGTTTACAATGGCAGCACTATACAAACAACTCGGTAAGGTTTCATAACCTTGGTATATCAGTGTCCCACAACTGTGTTCGTGTTAACATGTGGCTGTGTCTTGCTAAGAGGTGTTCATTATTGTTGTTACATGTTTTTGTGTGCCGTGTGAAAATGTTGGAGCTTGAATTAGAGCAGTGAGCAAACATTAAATTTCTTGTTAAACTTGGCAAGAGTGGAAGTGAAATGAGGGACACATCAGTCAAATTTATGGGGATAATGCCATGAATAAAATGGTAGTATACAAATGGATTAAATGTTTTCCTGAGGGGAGAGAAAGAGATCAGGATGGCCAATAATGAGCAGAACTGATTAAAATATCACATACATTTGTTGAATAGTGCATCAAAATTGTTGGCTGACTGTAAAAAAGCATAGCAGATCAATTAAACAATGATAAACAGTTAGGAAAATCTTAACTGAAAATCTTGGCATGAGAAAGGTGTGTGCAGAAATGGTCCAAAAGGAGCTTCTGCATCACAACAATACAACAGCTCAAATAGCAATGTCTGTGAGGAAGTTTTTAGCCAGTAAACAAATAACTGTATTGGAACACCCTCCCTACTCACCTGATCTGGCCCCCAATGACATTTTTCTTTACCCAAAGATAAAGGAAATAGTGAAAGGAGGACACTTTGATGACATACAGGACATCAAGGGAAATACAACAACAGCTCTGAAGGCCATTCCAGAAAAAGAGTTCCAAAACTGCTTTGCTAGGTAGACTAGGTGCTGGGGTCAGTGCATAGCTTCCCAAGGGGTATACTTTGAAGATGACCATAGTAATACTCAGCAATGAGGTAGGTAGCACTTTTTCTAGAATGAGTTTTCAAATTTACTTGTCAAATCTCATATGTTAGAGAAGAATGCTGCACAGAAAGGCCAAGAAGAAACTGAACAGACAAGGCACTGCTAGGATTCCGCACTCAGTCTGTTTGCATGAGATAATAGCCTTTTTGTCCGATCTCATTCTACATACTTGTCAATCATGCCTATGTGATGAAGCCTCCATAAAAGGCAGGAAGGACAGAGTTCAGGGAGCTTCAGGATAGCTGAATGTGGGGTTTCCGGGAGGGTGGCACCCAGGCAGGGCATGGGAGCTCTTTGGACCTTCTCTCATACTTCACTCTATGCATCTCTTCTGTGTTCTTTGTAATATCCTTTATAATAAACCAGAAAACCTAAATATTTCCCTGGGTTCTGTGACCTGCTCCAGCAAATTAATAAAACCCAAAATAGGGTCATGGGAACCTCATCTCGAAGCCTGAAGGTTAGAAGTTATCTTCAAGTAGAGAGTGTCAGAATTAAATTGAAAGATACCCAGTTGGTGTCTGCTGCTTGGTATACAGGGGAAAACCCCCAAACTTTTGGTCACAGAAATCTTTTTCTGTGTTGATGATTGTTGTGGTCGTGTGAAAGCACAGGAAAAACAATGTTTGGGAGTTTTTCTGAAACAAGCACAAATGAACTTTAAAAATAATTAAGTGCTAATACTAAAAAAGTTAAGAAATTTTAAACATGAGGAAATTTAGACAATATATTCTGTAGGTACAGTATAATAAATCTAAAGATCAACAATAAAAAGAATAAAAACTCTCTTGCCTACCAAAAAAGAACCATACTCTGTTTCCCCAATTTTTTATATAATTAAACATAGAATATTAAAAGCAAACCCAAAAGAGAAACAGTCTTATTAAATAAATAACTTGTTGGTAGCAAAGAAAGTCAAGCCTCTAACTAAAAATATTCAGAAAATAGTGTCAATAAGAACACTCAGAAAATTTCTAAGAACTAAGGGTAAACTAGGAAAAATACTGTTGGAATCAAACAGCACTAAGTTCAAATTCCAGTGTTGATACTCACATATTATATTACCTTGGGAAATATATCACTTTGTTTCCTCAAATCCAAAATTCACAAAAAGAAATTAAGGTTGTTGTGAGGATTAAATAAGCTAATTTGTGAAAATTGTCTAATAAAAGAGAATAATTCTTAACAAATATCAATTATTATCTCTCCAATTCTCTAAAACCTTTTCCATGCATGCAGCCAAAGTTATATTTAGAGACAAATCAATAGCGTTACATCCTTTTATCTTTCAAAAATAAATATATAAACATGAATTAATGATCTAGAAAAATACTAAACATATATTCATTAATACTGTTACTTTATTTTTAATTTGCATAATGCTCTTGAAAAATCATTGTAGCTAGGTATAGTTATAAGCAAATGTAAACAAACACTAAAAACAGCATATATAAAAAGCTTCAGGGCATACACACACACACGAATACTTATTAATAACCTTTTGCTGTAAACATCTTTTATTTTACTTATGGTAAATATCAAATGTCAAATAAATTTGTAATTCATTTCTTATTTAGCAACAGACACATTTTCTTTTATCGCTAACATTATCACATTTAATTCTTATAAATATATTTATTTTCCACTGTGTTTAACTTAAATATATAAATAAAATTACATTAATAAGATAGAGATACATTTTTTTCTAAAATAAGACTTTCACTCAGTTCAAGTATATTCAAGTATATAACTATTGTAACAGAAAGTAGGTCAGTGTTTGCTTAGAATCTAGGGTAGAAAGAAGAGATTGACTGTACAATGGTATGTGGGAATTTGGGAGACTGAAGGAAACGTTCTGTATTTTAATTTTGGTAGTTGTTGGACAACTATAGTTGTGAAAACTCATTAAACTATATACTTAAAATGGAAGTAAATCTGACTGTGTGTAAATTATAACCCAATAAAGCTGGCTAAAAAAAAGTAAATGAGAGGCCCCAGCCCTGAAAGAGCTCACAATCTAGATAGGTGGGCAGATATAAAAAGCAAACAAGCCAGGCTCGGTGGCTCAGCCTGTAATCCCGCGCCTTTGGGAGGCCGAGGTGAGTGGATTGCCTGAGCCCACAAGTTCGAGACCCGCCTGGGCAGCGAGACCTCATCTCTACAATAAATCAAAAATCAGCCGGGCGTGGTAGCGCATGCCTGTAATTCCAGCTACTTGGAAGGCTGAGGCGGAAGGATTGCCGGAGCCCAGCAGGTCGAGGCTGCAGTGGCCGGGAGCGGCCACTGCACTCCAGTCTGGGCGACAGAGTGAGACTCCAACTCAAAAAAAAAAAAAAAAAGCAAACAAATTACAAATCTGTGAAATCAAAGACATTTCGGAAAATCAAACAAAATGGTGTGGAAGCAAGAAAGGGTGACATAATCAACTATCTTGCATTATCAAGAGTCAAAGACAATTCACTGAGAGATGACACTTAAACTGGTTCTCAAAAGATAAGCAGGTATTTCCAGGTGGACAAAAAGTACTACAAAGAGACAGAAATGCATCTGCAAAGTCAGTTAGGTACAAAAGAGCCTGATGTATCTGAGAAAGGATGAGATGTTCAGTGTGTTAAGAACTTTGGATTTTTAGGGTGAATGGCTAAGAAAAACAGGTAGAAAAAAATAGTTTCTAAAGACTTTTATCAAGCTAGAGAATTCAGATTTTTCTCTGAACAGTGGGGAGTCAAAAGGCTTTATAATAAGTTTTCTTTAAAATAAAATAAGTCTGGCAAGTAAAGTGGAAGACAAATTTTAGTGGCAGGAGGCTGACAGAGGAATGTTAACACTAATGCATTGGAAAAGTAAGATGATGATTTGAGGCAACGGGAAAGAGGAGAGAACAAACTTTCAAGATATTTCTAAGGTCAAATAGAGAGAATCTGGCGACAAATTATGGGACCAACAATAAGAAAGATCACTGAAGACAATGATTACAATGTAAAAATAAAGCAACATATGTATGACTAAAGACAACTATAAAATTGTTAAAAATGTCAAAATTTCAAGTATAAATGAATGTTTTCCCCCTAAAATATGTAAAAATGCACCTATTTAAGATAGTTTCAGACTGTCCTCAAAATGTTCATTTTTTGTTTATCAACACATACATGCATTCATTTATTCATCAATTCAAAAATTTTTATTAAGCACCCATAACATGCCAGGTACTAATACAAAACTTTGGCAATGAAGGGAGACTAATATTATGTACCTAAACACAAACTGAACAAAAAACGTAACAAGTCATTAGTACATCTAAAGCACTTTTCTAAAAGACATACATGAATTCCTGAATAAATGGAAAAATATAAATATATCATATTAATTAACGCAAACAATTAGTATTTTAAAGATACCAGAAATCTCTGACAATTGAACTCCAAAATTTGTATGGAAGAATAAAAGCACAAGAAAAACTAAAACAAGCTTTATAAAGTAGAGCAAAAGAAAGAAGATTGGTCTTGTATATGTTTTATTACAAGGTTACAGTAATTAAAATAACATGGCCACTAACACAAAATTAGATCTCACTGACACCAAACAGAAACAAGAAATTGACTCTTTGTATAAATAAGAATGCAATATACAACAAAAGAGAAACTTCAAAATAGTAGGAAGAAAATAGCCTTTTTCTCTTCAGCAGTGTTGAGAAAATAGTATACATAGAAAAAAATAAATTCCACCTAAGTTAAAGATCCACTTACAAAAATAATAAAATATAAAAGAATAAAGAAATAAAAACATATTTCTGACTGTAAGGTAAAAAATCCTTAAAAGCAATCAAAATGCTAAAGTCAAATATAAAAAAGATTGATAAAATGAAATATGTCAAAATTTAAAACCTCTCTAAGCCAAAAGTCAACACAGTGTCCTTGCATATGGAAAGAGACTATCTACAACCTAAATAATAAAGGATTAATATCCAAAATATCCAAGGAACTCTGATATACCAAAAGAACGTCAACAAAAATAGTAAAATGGCAAATAATAAATATAGGCAATTCATAGAAGGGAGAATTCAAATAGCCAATAAATATATGAGAAAAGATGCTCCATCCTAGTAGTAATCAGAAAAATGCAAAATTAAAACAAGATATCATATTTCATCTATCAGATTGGCAAAAAATAAAAAATCCAAGTATTGTTCAGGAAACATTAAATCTAATATACTGATGATACAAATGTAAATTGCTGCAGTCATTGCAAAAGGCAATTTCATAATATCTCATACAATTTCAAAATACTTGGCTCAGCATAGTATGTCATTTAAGCCTCAAGCCTGTAAATCAGGTATTATTTATTTCTTTTGTGTAAATTAGTAAACTGGGATGCTAAAAGGCTAGGTAATTTGCTGAAGATCTCAAGGGGCATACACGAGCCTCAATATACTAGCATTAATTATGTGCTGTGGGTGGGGGGGGGAGCAAATAGCATCAAATTTGTTTAAGTAATTACATCTTAAAACCTTCTTCTAACTGCATAAATATCAAAATTGTTATCAACTATTCTATATCCAGGACTTAGAATACCCAACTAGCATAAAATAGCATAAAATAATAGATTAATGGGACAGTTCTCAACTTGAAGGAACCTATCAGAATCATCTAGGAAACTTTATCAAACTATATAAATTCACATCTCTAGTCTTTCCATTCACTTCCACAAATTGAGAACCACCAGTACTTCCACAAAGATCAGAAGAAAAATTAAAGTGCTACTTTTACCTGGGTTATTTCTACCAAAACTATAAAACAAAGAGAGAGAAACATATAACCGGCTAAGAAATTTTTTTTTATTTTTAGAAAAAAACTGGTAACATAAAGTAACATAATTATCTCTTTGCCCTTACTGTTAAAAAAAAAAAAAAAAAAAGACACTAGGAAATGGCCTTATGCTAAAATGTTGTCCAAAGGGGGTTAGAAAAATGAAAATGTCCAATTCTATGGGATTTTACCAAAGGAAGGGATGCTGATACATTGCAAGAGCTCTCATTCCAATACTTTACAAGTTGCTCTCACAGAACCAAATGTGCACAACTTGTCCCCTCTAAACAAAATCTGCAGGAAGCGAGAATATGTGTTTTTAATGACTTGTTATAAACATTCACAAGAAAAAACAATTTCATTTCATAACATTCACTGTATCTTCCACATCACAAATAGAGGTCCCTGCTCAGATAATTAATTTTTTTAATGGTTTGTGCTTACTCAAAATTGCTAAAAGATTTTCATTGTTTTCCATATGACTTTGGATATTTATGTTTAATAGACATGGACTAATGAACAGTATCCTCCATTGTACTTGCCTTTCCTTCTCCACAAATTCTAGTCTTACCAAGTCAAAACCTGCACCAAAAATATGTATATTAACATCATGAAAAAAAACAATGAAAATTGTCAAAATACATACTGCCAAACACACAGACCTAGCTGTACTGTATCAGAAAAACCTCTCAGAAAAGACTTGTAATTTCATATGACTAATAAAATAAAAACTATACAGGTACATTGTACATACCAGAAATTCAAATATTTTTCTAATCTAATTTTGATTTGAAGCACATAAAAAAGTGGTTAAATGCACAAGCCTTGGATCAGACAGAATCCCATTGAAGTTCCAGCTTCATCACCTAAAGTACTTAAAACATGTGCCAATGTCCCCAAGAAATATATGTTATGATCCTTTAGTTTAAAATGGATTTCCTGTAGCACTAACTTTGAAGTTAATTTTGGTTTTTATACTAAAAGAAGATACTAAAAATAATGGATGAAAAACATTTCCTAGAACAAAAATTTAGATTAAAACAACTCTAGGAATCATTTTACTAATTAGAGGATCAACCCCACAATTTTAAGAGACAAAGAAACTGAGGTTTTGAGGTTATATGTTTTCCAAGGTCAGATAACTAACAAACAAAAAGAAGATTTTAGAATCCAGGCCTCTCCCAAACTTCACTACATCACAGGAATATGACTAAAACCATAAAAAAATTTTAAGAGGTCAAGGTTCAAAAAGAGGTAGCAGATTCCCAGTAATTTAATTCTTATCTTAATTATAGTATATTTATATCAATTTGTTCCACTTCCTCAACTGCCTCCTCCCACACCCCACCCATATATACCCACATCTATTCAGGTACACTTACTAATGAAATAAAATGGATAAAGATTAAAAGAGCCACCTTTTTACTGGGACCTCTAATTATCAGTAACCCACTGAAGCCTAAATTACTTAAGAGCAAATGGTTTGCACTCCCAGGCCATAAATACGCATACAGCTGACTACCCTACTATTTTTCTGAAGGGGCAATGTGATGCAACAATGAAGTGCTTAGGTTCTGGAGTCAGACTGGACTGGAATGGTTGGCTGTCTGATTTTTGGCAGGTTACTACAATGTCCTTCCCACCCAGTGCCCCAGTTTCCTTGTCTTAAAAAAGGGGGGAACATCCTGACTGAGGTTGTGTGAAGATTAAATCGATATTCCAAAAGAAGCACTTAGCATAGTTAGCCCTTAGGCACATATTAACTGTTCCATAAATGTTAGCACTATTAGGATGATGCTGCTGATATGCCAGTCACTTTCCAAGCCAGAGTATATTTTGCTGTTTTCTAACATGCTCAGGAAAACAAGTTGTACTATATTATTTCCTGTTACAAAATATGAAAATATGAGTATTTTCTCTTAAAATTTCTATGCTATTCCCTTCTCTTTTCTCCCCCCTAAATGACAGTATTAAGTTGTGTCTTAGGAAGAAAAAAAAAAAAAACCAAGCACCATATTAATTTGCTTATGTTTAAAATAATAATTATAGGCATACTAGAAGTGTTTACTTAGCAAATGAAAATTTAAGCCAAATAGTTTGGTCTTCAACATGTAAAAGGAACAATGAAAATTTATTTGACTTTTAAATTTCGCTAAGTGTAATTTGAAATCCTACATATATGAAAGGCATACCAACTCTAATAATTTGAGGACAAGTGTGAAAAAGTCCCAACTGTCTCGTTTTAAATAATTCCCTTATTGCCCATGTAATTTTCCCAACCATAGCACTATATCAATATAATTGTTCTATTTTACAAACGGAATTTTTCATTTTTTAAACTGTAAAATCATTGCATAGGCAATAATTATTGAAGGACAACAGGCAATAGTGTTTATTTATTTAAAGACCAAACAAAAGAAATATTCATTGTTCTAGAAGTAGAAACAGAACTAGGCCTAAATTACCTCCTCATGACATTATCTTTCTGACATAAGGTCCTTAGGCATCACTGGCAGTCCTGAAGAGGCTCAAACATCTGTTTGCTGAGTATCTGAAGCTCTATATTACAGAAGGTAGTTTAATTTAGCCAAGAGAAAAATTACACAGTGCCCTAGCATTTCAATCTTCTTAAAATGCTCTAAACTTGGTTATTTCATACCCAAGTGCTATTATCCATAATGGCCAAGGCATTCACTAGTAACAATTCAGGTGCCCTGGGAGTCTTATTAACTCTTTCAGGCCATTAAGGTACCATTAAGAGCATTAGGGCCTGAAATCTAATTACAGTGCATAAAATGGTCTTAGTGCTCTCCAAGTGTTAATGAGCCTGCCAAAGTGACCAATTTTGTATCAGGGAGTACAAGGAATTTGGTTTCAAATGTTATTTAGACCTTTTTTTTTATATTTGCACGGTGGCTACTCCAGTTTCAAAAGGCAAAACTAGAAGATTTAAAGCAGTGTTAAAATTATAGATATATAGCTAGAAACAACAGTTTTTTAAGTAGCTGAAACATGCTAAACTAGCAATGGTTAGTTTTAGTTCAGTTATGTCAAAGTAAAAACTATAAATATTAGAACAACATTATAGTTTATCACAGTCTGCATATATGTTCAATAGGACAAAAAATTATTTCATCACAAATGAAACAACCCCAAAACTTCTTTGAAGAGTCACAGCTTAAATATGTCCATATTAATAGGGTAAAAAGAAAAAATATATATATATACATATATATATATGTAGGTAGGAACATACTGTCTATAAACTAAAAAAGATTTATTTTCAAAAAAGGAAAAATTTGAATAACCATGTAAAATAATAACTTCCTTTTCTTAAGGTAATGGAAATTAATACACACTTAATTTTTTTTTTTTTTTTTTTTGAGTCAGAGTCTCACTCGCTCACCCAGACTGGAGTGCAGTGGCCGCTCCCGGCCACCGCAGCCTCGCCTGCTGGGCTCCGGCGATCGTTCTGCCTCAGCCTTCCGAGTAGCTGGAATTACAGGCATGCGCTACCATGCCCGGCTAATTTTTTGATTTTATTATAGAGATGAGGTCTCGCTGCCCAGGCGGGTCTCGAACCCGCGGGCTCAGGCAATCCACTCACCTCAGCCTCCCAAAGGCGTGGGATTACAGGCTGAGCCACCGAGCCTGGCTCACACTTAATTTTTAAATGTCTAAATAACAATGAAATATAGAACATTAAAAAAAAACTCTATAAATGTCTGTGTTACACACATGTCCAGAATACTACATTTAAAAGAAAATTACCAGATAGTTGACCTTGCCTAAAAGTTTTTAATCTTTTTTCTTAATTATCTGTCTATTAAAATGCCAAGAAGGGTAGATGCCAAAAGTTTAAATTGTCATAAAAATCACTTATTCCTTGCGGTAGAAATTCTAATTCATATGCAGTAATTTATATTTAAATTTGCTGCATGGAAAAATGTACACCAGTCAATAATGAAAAAGGAAAACAAAGAAGAGGGAATGATAGAATTTAAAGAAGGGTAGAACTAACCCAGGAGGATGATGAAAACAAGCCTAGTGCAATAGCTGCACAGCAGGCTCAGAGAACAGTCTGTCCAAAATGGATCATTTAATAAATAGTATGACAAGCTAGGTGAATAATATTTATATAATAATACTATAGAATAGAAGCAGACACTCAAAAGAACTAAAAACACATGGGAAAAAGAGAGCTTTAGCTTTCATTTTATACTTCTGAGTTTTTATTTCAAAGGATAAGATTCATTTTATAATTTAAAAAATGCCACCTAAAAACCTGTTTTTGTGATTTTAGAAAGAAGAAAGACACACCAAAAATGTTTTAAGTTGCTTGATTTAAGATTAAATATTGTTGATTAAAGATAATTTTTCAAAAATTGTAAAAGAAAATAACATCAAAAATTTTAATACCTATTAGCTAATAATGACTTAATCATATGAGTCCAAATATCTATTATCTTACTACAATCAAATTATTAGTTTTCATAAAAGGCATCTCATCTAATCTCAAAACTATGAAGCTAATTCTCCTATTTCTGAGGCCTGCTCGCCCCTGATAAGGTTCTATTTTTAACCTGTATCATCATATAAAATAACAAGGCATGTGCTCATAATACTTAAACTCCTCTCAAACCATGAGTTAGGTAACTTTAGAAAATGAATTAATTATTATGATACACTAGAAAAACCATTAAATATTGTAATTACTTCATATAAACAATCTCTTCAGAAAAAACTTTTTAAAAAGTTCTTCACAAATTTAGGAAGCTTTTAACACCTGTAATTACTGAGCATTTCAGAGTCTCACTCAGTACCCCAGCCTTCCCCTCTTGCAGACTCTAAAGAAAACATAAAACAGCACACCAAGCTAAGGAGCTAAGGAGAAAAATTCTGATCAGTAATGATTTCTGTCCATAAACTTTGCATAGGTCAAAATTTGAATTTTAAGTAAGAAAAAAAATAAGCTGCTATATAGGGTAAGCTATTATTAAATGATTTTTTAAAATCACATTATGACTAAGCATAATATGACTTTTTAAAAAATATATATTATAATTTCTTCAGCCTTTCAATTTGTGCCTACATCTATTTTCCTTGGGTGCCTGTAAAGTAAGGGAGAAGAAAGAAGAAAATCCAATGAAGATATGTAGAATATATTAACAATAATATGAAGGCTAAAGGAATGAGAAAAAAACTTTTTTAAAACTCTTAAAGCTATCAAACTTATTTTACAAAATCCAGATACAGAAGAAAAGTACTTAAGGTGTGAACAATATATACAAATATCCTTTAAATGAACAATTTCCATTTTCCCCATATATTTTACTTATTCTGGAAATAAATACAAAACATATATCATTTCAGAGCAAAACATGTCAATAATATCAACCAGTCTTTTAATTTTAGAATTTTAAAAATACATTTGAAGAATAATTATTAGATATTTCATGATGAAAATAATATGTATTCACTTTTAGTGGAATAAAAAATGTCCTTTTCCCCAAAACCAATAATATCTTGATTTAATTACTCAATTCTAAGAATTTCTTCTCAACCTAAGTCAGCAATTGGCTTTAGTACTTCTGCATGTCTCTACATATAAGCAAACACAAAAGGAGTTTAGAAAGATGTCCAAAATGCAAAGTCATCTCCATTCTGAGTATACAACAGAAATACAATGAATAAAATTAAAATTATTCATTCTAAGGCTTAGGAAGCTCAAGAAGGAGTGAGGTA
Source organism: Cephalopachus bancanus (assembly GCA_027257055.1). Taxonomy (NCBI): domain Eukaryota; kingdom Metazoa; phylum Chordata; class Mammalia; order Primates; family Tarsiidae; genus Cephalopachus; species Cephalopachus bancanus. The sequence goes on from JAPVLO010000093.1 coordinate 11,920,201, forward strand.
CTCAGGCTTACATGACCTGGCTTCAATAGTGCTAGTTACAAAAACTATAAATAATTAGAATCAAGTGTGAGTTGCTCAGAATAGTACTACAGATGAACAATATATCAGTCAGTATAGTACTACTAAAATACAACTCACTTTTTACAATCAGACAGAAGTGAGTTCAAATCATGTACAATTTACTAGACATAAATTTGGGTATGTTATTTTAATTTCAGAGCATCTTCTAAATTAAGAACAGTAATATCTATAGAACAGTGATGAGCTAATTTTCCCTAAAAACTAGTTTCATTCAGGTACTCAGTTTCTCCAGTTTAAAGGGCATCCCTTACTAGAGTTTCATGACTTTGGTGTGGCAGATCACAAATAAATTATTGGATGGTTTGTTTTAGCTCGCTGTGGCACTAAAAAATTTTAAAAACTGGATGAAATTTATTTACTATTCTTATATATATATATGTATGAGAAACATAAAAAATATTCAAAACCAGGATAAAATAATGAGATAGATAAATATATATGGTTTATAGACTTGAGGCTCATTTTAAGTGTAGTTTTCACATTTTAGTTTTGACCCTGAAGTTATGTGCACTTCACCCCATCAGATCTCTTCCTTTCTCAATTATATCCAAAAATGGCCAAAAAAAGGAAAAAAAGAAAAGAAAAAAATTCCTTTTCTGTTTCATGTGCAAGAAAAGGCTTTTTATGTAAGTAACCTAGGAGTGGTTAATACAATGAGTATTAATGAGGTTCAGTCATCTTAGAAATGGTATAATTTCCAGTTTAGAATTGAGGTTCAAGCCAGGCTCGGTGGCTCAGCCTGTAATCTCGCGCCTTTGGGAGGCTGAGGTGAGTGGATTGCCTGAGCCCGTGGGTTCGAGATCCGCCTGGGCAGGCGAGACCTCATCTCTACAATAAATCAAAAAATCAGGCGGGCGTGGTAGCGCGCGCCTGTAATTCTGGCTACTTGGAAGGCTGAGGCGGAAGGATCGCCAAAGCCCAGCAGGTCCGAGGCTGCGGTGGCCGGGAGCAGCCACTGCACTCCAGTCCGGGCGACAGAGTGAGACTCCAACTCAAAAAAAAGAATTGAGGTTCAAAAAGAACCAGGATCCTGAATAAGGATGAAACTGAAACAAAAAAAAAAAATGGGGGAAAAACTGGTCAAAGAATAATAGTTGCCATATATTTTAACACTTAGTATATAAAAGCCAGATACTTTAAAGCAATCATCTTTTACACGCCCAGCAACCTTATAAGTAGACATAATAATCTTCCTTTATAGATGAGCAAAGCGAAATTCAGGAACAATCTACATAAAGTCACTCAGCTAGGAATTAACATAGCCAGAACTCAAAATGAAGTATATCTGACTCTAAAGAAAATCACCTCCAAATCATGCCAAACTATTTCCAGAACTTAAATTTCTGGGATACCAAAATTTCATTAGAGGGCAGTTCATTTGTATAAGACAAGACAAAAACTAGGTATAGAAATAGCTTTTATCACTGATGAACACTCCCTCCTTAGTTTTCTCTTGTTAGTTACATTTGCAAAAGAGATTTCAGGGTAAAATGTGCTTTTACTCCTAGCCAAAGGATGCTTTCACTCAAAACTCACAAGAAAACCCAACAGCAATTGGGCCATTGAACTCATGGAAGGAAGAAAAGAAGAAAGGAGGAAAGGAGGGAAGGAAGGAGCAAAAGGGAGGAGCAGTAATAAAAGAGGGGAGGATAAAGGAATGAAAGGAAACCCATAGGATGTACTTTCTCAGTTTAAACTATCATTTGTCTACATCTTTTCTTCTCTCCTACTCCTCCTAGCAATGATACAACTCAGACAAAATCGTATTGAATTGTCCTTATATTTCATGGGGAGAAAATAAAAACACACACACATAAATTTAACTCCCAAATATTTAAATTGTATTTTAAGTTCTAAGAATTCCAATAACATACTAATTTACTTTTGTTTTCAAGAAAGAAACAGTCTCACCATGAAACTTTGAGGCTTCAGGATCATCCACATTGATAGCAATTAATTTCCAATCTGTTTCACCTTCATCAATAAGAGCCAAAATTCCAAGGATCTTCACACGAATAACCTCTCCACAAGAAGAAACCTTTAAAAATAAAATAAATTCACCATTTTCAAGGCTTTAGAGAGTTTACTCACATATCACAAAAACCCATCTTTAAAATTAAAAGCACTATAGACTAAAATTTAATAAAGCTTCATTAATTAAATGTAAAAATAGCCTGCCTTGCAATGCACCTTTTAGAATTAAATTTCTCATAACTTCTGGGTCCACCCATGATGAAACTACTGGTTTAAAAAAAAAAAACAGAAAACCTGTCCTCCCACTGTAAGCAACCAAAAATCTGGACAAAATCTACGAAATCATTCTTTTCAGGTATCAAACAATGGGCAGTGCAAAAAGAAGTACACAAATGAGGAGAGACCTGTGATTGTCCTGGCTTTCTGATCACCACACTTTCCAGGCCATGGCACATGAAAGAGAACGCAATAAGAGCATAGGGATCTTAGGTTACAGAAAATAGTTTAAAAACATTAAAATAAATTTTAAAAAAACAGGGAGGATACGGCAGCTGAAATCTATGGGCCACAGTACTACAGAAGAGAAATAATTCCAGAAATAGATGTAGGCTCCTTTGAGATACTGATTAAATACTGACCTACACATGTATGGGGTGAGACCCCACAAGTCTAGGCAACAAATAACTGCTAGAGATTTATGAGTCCTAACCATTCAGGAAAACCTTGCTCAGCATGAGAGGCATTCACTGGAGAGCCTAGAAGAAGCACGCCTTAGTAATAGAGCTAAAATAATACTTAAGTAAAGGGTACTCTCCTGTTCTACCAAAGTTTTAAAAATGCCTGAATACAAACTGATCCACAAGTAACTACCTGCCAAAAACAAATATTCTTTTTTTTCTTTTTGTTGGACTCTCACTCTGTCGCCCAGACTGGAGTGCAGTGGCACGCTCCCAGCCACAGCAGCCTCGACCTGCTGGGCTCCTGCAGTCCTTCCGCCTCAGCCTTCCAAGCAGCTGGAACTACAGGCGCGCACTACCACGCCCCGCTAATTTTTGATTTATTGTAGAGATGAGGTCTCGCCAAGTCGCCCAGGCGGGTCTCAAACCCGCGGGTTCAGGCAATTCACTCACCTCGGCCTCCCAAAGTGCAGGATTACAGGCTGAGCCACAGAGCCCGGTCAAAACAAACATTCTTTAAAGGAAGACAACAAAATCCAGGCATTTAGCAACATATCATTCACAACATCCAAATTTATGTCAATGAGAAGGAAAATGTAAGCCCTAACTGGGGAGGGGTGGATAGGAATCATTCAACAGAAATGTCAGATGAGGGAATTAACAGACAGGAACTTTTAAACAACTACTGTAATTATGCTCAATAATTAAAAGAAAAACAGAAAAATGTGAAGGAGAGAAATGGGAAATATTTTTTTAAATGGATCTTTTAGAGCTGAAAAACTACATTATCTGAAATGAAAAATTATCTACATGCGCTTAGCAACAAAATAGATATTGCCAAAGAGAAAATTAGTTGATATGGTAACAGAAACCTTCCAAAGTAAAAAAACAGAGACAAAAAGGCAAAGAAAAAAATAATAATTTAAGTGACTTGTGGGACAGCACCAAGCATTCTACCTTACATATAATTGGAATTCCAGAATGAAAAATAAACATGTTTTTCAAATTTGGTGAAAAGTATAAACCCACATATTGAGAAAGCATACACCAAAAAAAACCCCATCAGAATAAACACACAAAAACGCCAAAGTAAGGCACATTATAATCAAATTGCAAAAATCCAATGACATAGATTACATCTTAAAGGCAGATATGGGGGGAAACTTACATAGAGGCACAAAGATAAGATGACAGCCGATTTCTCTTGAGAAGCAAAGTAAGCCAAGAGACAAAAGAGTAAAATCTTAAAAGTTTTTAAAGATCGATCTATCTTCCTAGAAAGCCTGGAGTCAGATGGACTTTGCAAAAAGGCAAGAAGGTGCTTTCTGGGATGATGAAAATATCCTATACTTTGACTGAAGGAGGTAGAGTTTATATACAAAGAGGGATCCCAACAAAACCAAACAAACAAAAACAGAATATCTTTTGGAGGGCAGGCCCCTTGTACTACAGGTTTCCCCACAAGGCAAGTGTTGGAGGAACCCACTGGCATCAGTGTACCACCTAGCATTGTTGTGAGAGGCTGCATTCAGTTTCAGTGATTTTTAAATTTTAGATTCTTTCAACCCATTTGCTGATTTCATGATGGCTGATTTATGAGTGCACCTACCCACTCTGTGCTGAATGTTCAGCAATTTTTCACCAAAAGCGATGACCCCTGTACCCCACCCTCCCTGGGCAATTTGGTGAGACCTCATCTCTACAATAAATCAAAAAATTAGCCAGGTGTGGTAGTGTGCCTGTAGTTCTGGCTACTTGGAAGGCTGAGGCAGAAGGATCGCCGGAGCCCAGCAGGTTGAGGCTGCAGTGGCCAGGAGTGGCCACTGCACTCCAGTCTGGGTGACAGAGTGAGACGCCACCTCAAAAAAAAAAAAAAGAAAATTATTTCAGTGAGGTTCCGTCCAGCTGCCAATGCCAAGTTTATATGCACACATTCTTTCTACATCCTTTTTTAAAAGTTTAGTTGGCTATAGAATTTCATTGTAAACTTGAAATCTGAACGCATGCTTTACAATAAATTTCTTCATAATTCAAAGCACAGCTTCAAGCTTGGAAAGCAAAGTATGCAAAAGAGAGTGACCTCTGTGTCTGAAATTATTTTATTTAGCAGCAGGGGGAGGGGAGAGGGGGACCTAGGGTTTAAAACCATGAAGTCAAATAAATCTTGTCAGAACATCTGCAGATTGATTCCAAAAGCTTAACATAAATGTGTATGAAATTGTAATTGTTTCACACAACTGATTAGTGTGACAATATAAACCAAACTGAAATCTCACTCTCAGGGGAATATACACAATTATATTAACCAGACTCTCATATGTTTAGCCTCTATTAAGTACTCAGTACTGTATTAGTCACTGTATATTAAAAAAAAGAAAGGAGCCCTGTTCTCAAAGATTTACAATCTGGTTTTGGTGACGCAGACAACTCAGACCAGGAAAGAATACATGTGAGTTTAAACATTTAATATGAACGCCATGCACATCTGTGCCTTCTTCATTTCCAATGCCACTGTCCTGATCTCAACAACAATGTGTCAGAGTAGGTGTTCCAACAGAGGAAGAAAATGACACAAGGCGAGGATAGAGGCTGGGAAAACAGGAGACTATTATAATATGGTAGGAGAAAATTTGGATCATCATTATTAGGGAAGTGACAGTGGATAATCTAGATAAGCGTAGTAAAATATTTAGCGTAAAAATAGAAAAAAGGGAGAAAAGGAAATGAGCATTTACCAAACACACACTGTGTGATGGGTACTCCTATAATAGAAATTCATAACCTCTTATCCACTGCCCATATAACACATTGTACAGTGTATACTGTCCTCATTTTAGAAATGAGAACACTGAGATTCACAAGAGTTAAGAAATTTTTGTCTGAAATCACAAAACTAGTGAATGAAAGACCTGGGATTCATACCCAAAACTGAACCAATATTTCTTTTCCAATCTGTAGTTGATCAGTCTTGGAAAAAAAAAACCCACTTCACATTTATAGCTAAAACTTCTAAAAAACATATTTATTATTTTTCAGAATAAAAGTTAAAATACATAAAATTAAAAGTGTATCACAATACCATTTCACACCCAGGATGGCCATAATTTTTTTTTTTTTTTAAAGGAGGTAATAAGTGTTGGTTAGGATGTAGAGAAACTGGAAACATTGAACAATGCTGGTGGGAATTAAAATGCTAAGGAAAACAGTTCAGTGGTTTTTCAAAAAGTTACATTTAGAGTTATCATACGACCCAACAATTCTACTCCTAGGTGAAAAACACCTGAAAATAGGATTCAAACAAAAACTTCTACGTGAATGTTCATAGCAGCACTATTCATGATAGTCAAAAGGTAGAAACAAGCCAAATGTCCATCAACTTATGAATGGATAAATAAAACATAGTATTATCCATCAGTGGAATATTACTCAGTCATAAAAAGAACTGAAGTATGGAAATATGCTACAAAATGGTAAATTTCAAAAGCATGCTAAGTAAAAGAAGCCAAACACAAAAAGTTATATATTATACAATTCTGTTTATATATAATATCCAGAATAGGCAAATCTATAGAGACAGCAGATTACTGTTTGCCAGGAGACGGTGAGAGAATGGAATGAGGAGTGACGGCTAATGGGTATGGGGTATCCTTTTGAGGTCATGAAAATGTTTGAGACTAGATAGAGGTGGTAGTTGTACAATACTTGACAATGCCATTGAATTCAGCATACACTATACAATGGTTAATTTTATCTCGTGAGTTTTACCTAAATTAAAAACCTAATCACAAACTAATATTGATGATGGTGGGTGTTTATAGTTATACGATATGTCCAAAATGAACCATAATAAAGTACCTCCTATCCCTTACGTTCCCTCTCCCCAAACTCTGCTACTATTAAGAGAATGGCACACTTCTTTTTGCTATCTACTACAAGTTTATTTTGTAAGGAAATAAGCAAATAATTACTTTTTGAACATCAAAATTGATCAGAGGATAATTTCTTTAAAGTATGTCAAAGAAACACAAACATCTCTAAAGCAAAGGAACACAAACTTTCTGCAGAAAAACTTGTTGCATATAGTTTAAATCAAGGCTGTAATTAATCAAATGCATCTTAATATGAATAGGTCTCAAAATCTAGGATAATGTCATCTCAAACAATAAAGGTTAAAATCATATGGATATAACCTGCAAATTGTAAGGAATATAGACAGAATGGACATAAATATGTACATCAATTCTCACAAACATTAGCAATGGAGACAGAATAATGTAAAGGCTAGGAACATAGACTCCAGATCCAAATACCTGGGATTCAATCCCAACTCTCCCAACTACCAGTGGTATGAGTTTGGGGAATTACTTATCTTCCTTTGAATATTATTTAATTTTTAATTTTAAAGATGGAGTACAATTCAGGATTAACTACATAAGTGGTCATCATATAGGTATAGTTTGAATCTCCTTAACCTTGTTTGGCATCAGGTACCCTTATTAATGTTATGTGTCCCTCCCTCCCCTGGCACTGTCCCGCTACTGCCAATCTCTTTCTTGTAGTATTATGATAAATGTTCAGGATCCACTTATGAATGAGAACATGTGGTACTCAGTTTTTTGTTTCTGTGATAGATCACTGAGTATGATAGATTCTAAATCCATCCAAATTGTACAACGTCCATAATTTTGTCCTTCTTTAGGCTGCATAATATTCCATCATGTATATGTACCACATTTTAAAAAATCTAGTCCACTTTTGATGGGCAGCACAGTTGGATCCATGTTTTTGCTATTGTGAATAGTGCTGCAATTCTTTCTTGTAGAATGATTTGGCATGTAATTTTATGTAAAATTTGGACAATAAAAATACCTGTTCCATAGGATAGCAGTGAAGAATAAATGAGATAATCCATAGAGTACGTCACAGAATGGTTTATAGACTGGTACTTTTCTGTTAGCACCAGTATTAAGGTTTGGGTTCCTAAAGGAAATCATAATTAATTTTCCCAGTTACCATTCACAGTAAACAAAAACATTGTAGGGGGGGAAAAAAAGCATGCACCTCATAAAGTATATCCTAAAGGATCAAAGGATCAGATTTCTAAGTGACATTTCATATGTTATTTCCTATAATAATCTAATTCTATAAAAGGGCATGTAAATATCTATTTTTAGCATCCTTGAAAAAACACTAAACCCAAATTTCTTAATGTGCTTTTCTATTTCTTAAAAGAAAACAAAAAGTCCCATCTTCCTTATGTCTGCTATTACAGATAAACAGCTGAGCTTCTTCCACTCCAGTATTAGATTCCTACCTAAAACAACAGAAAAATGGTTCTGGAGATAGGAAATGGGAGATGGTCAGATTTATATGGGCTCCTCAGAACTGATTTTGGCACCAACTCACAGAAGTCACTGTTTGATCAGCTCAGCACTCTTTTTTACATGCCTCCAGGGGTTAATAGCTAAAGCCACATCTGTGAAAAAAAATACAACAGAAACACTATTCACAGTAAGACACCATGAACAAAGAACTTCCCTCTGCAGTTTGGGTCTAATTTGCCCACCCCTTCCTCTGCCTCTCAGTGCTTATTTCTCATCAGTTGCAATTACAAAGTACTTCTAGTACTTGTCCTCAAGTTTGGACTTGAGTTTTTAAAATTCTCCAAAGGGAAGATATGACAATTAACTATAAAGATATGGGTAATATTTGCAGTCCTGAATATACAATATATCAAAACCAAAGCACTTTATGGTGAAATATCTATTTGCAAAACGTGTAATAGCTTGCTTGAAATAAGTAACTCCATTTTGAAACAGATCCTCCATCTTAACCTAGATATAACCCCTTGTAAAACCTTCCCATAATCACACCACACACCCTCATTCTTGTTCCCCTTGGTGCTTGGAAATTTCCAAATTCCAAAGTTGCAAATTCCATAGCTCTCTGTACCCTTTTGCAACCAAATGTTCTGCCAAGAAACTGTAAATCAAACTGTACAGCTTATATAATTTTTGCCTTTATAAACCTACTTGTTTGACTCATTCGGGGTCGAGAAGTCTTTCTGGCACTAGCCACTCTCGACCACCAGCTGGATTCATAATTTGGTTCTCTGCGTGTTGGCGTCTCCTTTCTCCCAATCCAGTTATATCAATGGAAAGATCTTACAACTGCATATGTGAATGCTAACTTATACAGACTGCTTAGTAGTGTTAACTGCTCCATTCTAAAGAGAGCATTAACCCAGAAAATCTAGAGAAAAGGAATCAGACTGGAAAAGGATCTGGAAACTCCACCAGATGAAGAACAACTTATAGAAACTAGAGTAAGAAGCCTTGAAGAACAGAAAGCTTCAGAAGAGCATGGTACACTGGAACAAAAGACCTGTAAGGCCCTTTATTAAACAAAAATGTTCAAATTTGAAATTATCACATAATTACCAAATGAAAAGCAGACTATACTGATTAACTCAATGACACTAGATGAAAGGTCCCCATCCAGAGGCAATTTTGCCCTCTAAGGGACATTTTGCAATATATGGAGACAGTTTTGGTTGTACATCTGGAGTGATATTACGACCATCTAATGGAAAGAGGCCAGCAATGCTGTACAAGATAATACTCTCTAACAGCATTATCCATCTGAAATAACAGCGCTGAGGCTGAGAAACTGCAGCAGACTTTGGTGGCAAAGGTGTTGATCAGAATTCCTGGGAATCACATACAGCTTTTAAAATGAACATTCTAAATAGTTTTATCTATTTTTACTCACATAATTTATTTTATTTTGAAATTTCAAACAACATAAGAACAGATGAGATTTGTATGAGTTATACAGCAAGCAGGAAGCATGTACAGCGATTACCAAGTTTCATCAGAATGATACATACCGTTCAACCTCATAAACAAAAGAAAGGAACAGTTTTATTTAAAAGAAAGCACTGCTTTGCTGAAACACCTTCAAAAAACTGGAAAACTCAATCAACCCCAAAGCTAAGATGCTTTAAAAAATGGTAAAAATCTTAGGAAACTTCTATATTTCAACTCAATATAAATCAGCCCAACAAATCTATACTGCATGAAAAACATTTAGTCTTCTGCTAGACTCCAAATGAATAACACATAGTCTCTGAAGGAACTTACCATGTTAAAAGTTTCTGTATGTGTGGTTCTAAGTCTATCAGCCTCCAGGACTCTGCTTCTTTCCCTTTGTCTATTTTTTTCTATTATTATAAAGATGTGGGGTACAATTCAGGGTCAGGAATACAAACATTGATCATGCAGGTACCCTTGTTGATGAGGTATGCCCCTCAGTCCCCTAGCAGTTTCCCTCAACTGCCAATCCCAGCTCCCCTCCACTGACAGTTTCCAACTACTGCCAATCCCTTTTCTATAGTACTGTAATAATTATAATAATTCAAGTTCCACTTACGAGTGAGAACATATGGTACTCTGTTCTTTGTTTCTATGATAGATCACTGAGTATGATCAACTCTTAATCCTTCCAAGTTGCTGCAAAGTCTATATGTTTGTTCTTCTTTATTGCTGCATAGTATTATTTGTGTATATGTATCACATTTTTTTAATCCAGTCCAGCTTCAATGGGCAGAATGGTTGGTTCCATGGTTTTGCTATTGTAAATAGAGTTGCAACAAACATACGTGTGCAGGTATCTTTTTTGTAGAATGATTTCAGTTTCTGCGGGTAAGTTTCCATTGGGGAAATTGCTGGGTTAAATGGAAGGTCAATTTCTAGTTCTTTCAGATTATTGTCACACTGTCTTCCAAAGAGATTGCACTAGTTTGCATTCCCACCAGCAGTGTAGAAGTGTTCCTTTTTCTCCACATCCTTGCCAGCATCTGTTATTGTTTGTTTTATTAATGATGGCCATTCTTATTGGGATTAGGTGGTATCTCAATGTGATTTTATTTGCATTTTTCTGATGATGAGTGAGACTGAGCACTTTTTCATGTGTCTGTTGGCAGCCCGTATATCTTCTTTTGAGAAGTATCTATTCATGTTTTTGCCCACTTTTTAATGGAGCTGTTTGGTTTTTTTCTTTCGTCATGTTTGAGTTCCTTGTAGACCCTAGATGTTAGGCCTTTGTCAGATATACAGTTGGCAAATATTTTTTCCATTCTGTGGGCTGTCTCCCTGCTCTCTTGATAGTTTCTTTTGCTTTGCCGAAGCTCATTAGTTTGATGAGGTCCCACTGGTCTATCTTATTTCTTAAGGTATAGGTATTTAGGGTGCTGAACAGGAATTGGTTGGTAGTACCAATTTCCATAATGGTGTCTCCTGTGTTTTCTCAGATTCTTATAGTTTGATGTTTTATGTTTGGATCTTTGATTCACTTAGAGTTAATTTTTATGTATAGTGATAGGTAGGGGTCCTATTTCAATCATCTGCATATGATTAGTCAGTTTTCCTAGCAACACTTACTGAATAGGTTCTCTTCACCCCAGTGGTTATTGCTGAAGGCTTTGTCAAAGAAGAGTTGGTTGAGAAATTGAGCTTTTGCTTCTGGAATCTCTAACCTGTTCCATTGGTCTATATGCCTGTTCGTGAGCTAATACCAGGCTGCTTAGATTACTGCAGCCTTACAGTAAAGTTTGAAGTCTGGAAGTGTGACACCTCTGGCATTGTTTCTTTTGCTAAGGATTGTTTTGGCTATTCATGGTCATTTATGTTTCCATATGAATTTCTGTATCGTCATTTCCAGGTCTGAGAAGAATTATGGTGGTAACTTAATGGGTACTGCTTTGAATCTGTAGATTGCCTTTGGTAGGACAGACATCTTAACAATGTTGATTCTTCCTGTCCATGAGCATGCAATATTTTTTCATTTGTTTGTGTCTTCTTGGATGTCTTTGAGCAGTGTTTTGTAGTTCTCATTGTAAAGGTTTTTCACTTCTCTGGTTAGGAAAATGCCGAAGTATTTAATTTGTGTGTGTGTGTGTGTGTGTGTGTGTCAATTGTAAATGGGATTGTGCTTTTAATTTGGATCTCTGCCTGCTTGTTGTTGGTGTATAGGAAAGCAATGATCTTTTGTACATTTATTTTGTACCCCAAGACTTTGCCAAAGTCCTTTATCAGTGCAAGCAGGCTTTTGACAGATTCTCTTGGATTTTCAAGGTATAGGATCATATCATCAGCAAAGAGGGATAACTTGACTTCCTCTTTTCCTATTTGGATATCCCGGATTTCCTTCTCTTGTCTAATTGCCTGAGTTAAAACTTCCAACGCAATGTTGAACAAGAGGGGTGAGAGTGAGAAGCCTTATCCTGTTCCAGTTTTCAGAGGAAATGCTTTCAGTTTCTGTCCATTTAGCAATATGTTAGCTGTGGGTTTATCGTAAATGGCACTTACTATTTTAAAATATGTTCCTTCTATACCTAGGTGTTTGAGGGTTTTTACCAAGAAGGATGCTGGATTTTATCAAAAGGTTTTCTGCATCTAGTGATATAATCATGTGGTTCTTGTTTTTACATTTGTTGATGTATTTAATTAAATTTATGGCCTTGTGATTGCTGAAACAGTCCTGCATCATGGGAATAAAGCCCACTTGGTCATGGTGTATGATTTTTGAGATGTGTTTTTGCATCTGATTTGCTAGAATCTTGTTGAGGATTTTTGCATCTATGCTCATTAGGGATATTGACCTATAGTTCTCTTTTTTGTTGGATCATTACCCAGTTGGATTATCAGTGTGATGTTAGCTCCATAAAATGATTTGGGGAGAATTCCATCTTTCTCAATTGCCTGGAATATTTTCAATAGCTCCTCCTTGTACGTTTTGTAAATTTCTGCTGGAAACCATCCTGTACAGGCCTTTTTGTTGTTGTTGTTAGGTAGTTTTCTTATGACAGAGTCAATTTCCTGGGTTGTTATTGGTCTATTTAGTGTCTCAATGTTTTCTTATTTCAACCTGGGGAGGTTGTATGGATGCCAGAAAGTCCTCCATTTCATTTAGGTTATCAAGTTTGTTTCCATATAGGTGTACATAGTAATGTACTCTTCTATATTTCTTTGGGGTCAGTTGTGATTTGATCTTTTGTATTTCTGATTGTGTTTATTTGGGCTTTTCTCTCTTTTTCTTGGTCAATCTGGCTAGGGGTCATCAATCTTGTTAATTCTTTTACAGAACCAGCTTTTTGTTTTGTTGATGTTTTCTATGATATTTTTGTCTCCTCTATCCTGTATTGGGGCTTGTATTTTGGTGATTTGGATTCTTCTGTTAAAGTTGGGGGTTTGGTGGTCTTCTCTTTCAGATCCCTTAGGTGATTTGTTAGGTTCTTCACTTGTGATCTTTCCATTTTCTTGCTGTGTGCTCATAGAGATATAAATTCCCCTCTTAGAAGTGATTTCATGGCATCCCAGAGGTTTTGGTAAGATATTTCTTCATTTTCATTTGTTTCCAGGAATCTTTTAATTTCTGCTTTGATTTCAGTGTTGACCCAGTAGTTGTTCAGCATCATTTTGTTTAATGTCCATGTCTTTGTGGACTTTGGGGAAATTTTCTAGGTGTTGCTATTTATTTTTATTCCACTGTGGTCTGAGAGTATACATGGCAAGATTTTTAACCTTATGGAAATTGTTTATGCTTGATTTATGGCCAAGGATGTGACTGATCTTGGAGTATGTTCCATGTGGTGATCAGTAGAATATATATTCTGTGGTTGTTGGGTGGAATAATCTGTAGGTATCTATTAAGTCCATTGTTCTAGCATCAAGTTTAGATTCTGGATCTCCTTGTTGATTTTTTGCCTCGATGATTTATCTAGGGCTGTTAGTGAGGTATTCAAGTCCCCTGCTATAATAGTGTTAGAGTCAATATCTTTTTTTAGTTTATTTAGTAGTTGCTTTATAAATGCTGGTGCCCCTCTGTTGGGTGCATATATGTTTAAGATGAATATTTCTTGCTGATGGATTGACCATTTTATCATTATATAGCATGCTTTTTTATCTTTTTAAATTTTTGATACCTTAAAGGTTGTTTTGTCTGATATTAAGATTACAACCCCTGTATTCTTTTGTGATCCACTTGCCTGGAAACTTGTTTTCCATCCTTTAACTTTGTGACTGTGTGCATCCCTTGTAGTGAGATGAGTCTCCTGGATGGAGCAAATAACTGGGTCATGGTTTCTTATCCAGTTTGCCATTCTGTGTCTTTTCAGTAGTGCATTTAGTCAATTCACATTCAGACTGATTATTAAAATGTGATTATTTATCCTTGTCATGAGGTTCTTATCGTTTGCTTGTTTTCTTTTGGCTTTGAGGTTGATGTATGTGTGTGTTTTCAAGTTTCTTGTGCTGTATTTTCTGTTGATTCTGTGCTCTGTTGTTCTCTTAAGAAGTGTGTAGTCATTCTTTTTTTTTTCTTTCTTCTGTGTTTAATACCTTTTTAAGTGTCTCCTGTAGAGCTGGTCTGGAAGCTGCAAAATCTCTTAGGGATTGGATGTCTGGAAAGGGTTTTAATTCTCTATCACTGATGAAGCTGAGCTTGGCTGGATAAGAAATTCTTGGTTGAAACTGTTTATCTTTGAGGACTTTGAATATAGGACTCCAGTTCATTCTTGCTTGTAGTGTTTCTGCCAATAGGTCTGCTGCTATTCTGATTGGTTTTACCTGGTAGGCAGTATGATATTTCTCTCTTGCTGCCTTTAGAATTTTTTCTTTTGTGCCTACTTTGTGTAGGCAAATTACTATGTGTCTAGGGGTTGGTCTTCTCTTTTGATGTCTTGTGGGAGTTCTCAGTATCTCTTGTGCTTGGCTGGTCACATCTCTGTTGAGATGGAGAAAGTTTTCTTGGATTACCTCCTGGAATATTCATTCCCAGTTGTTCTCCATTTCTCTTTCTTCTTCTGGGATACCACTCAGGTATAGGTTTGGCCTCTTGATATAATCGCACAACTTTTGTAGGTTTGTTCTTTCTTTCTGAGTCTCCTTTTTATGTTTTTTACAGATTGAGTTAACTCCATGTTCTAGTCTTCCAGTTCTGAGATTCTTTCTTCAGCTAGATTGATTCTACTTTCCATGCTTCTTATCTATTTATTTCCTAGATGAAATTTTTTATTACCAAAATCTCTTTTACAAGTTATTTCAGTGTTACCGCTTTTCTTTCTTGAGACTTATTTACTCTTTCCATCCATTCCCTAATCCCTGTCGTATTCTGAGGCCAGTTGTTGGTGACTTCCATTGTTTTGGCACCAAGGTCTGATTTTTCAGGATTTGTTTTTGGTCCCTTTTGAAATTGCCTGTGGTCTTCCTTTGGTTTTTCCTCATTTGTGAAAATATTTCTTGTTTTTCCTTTATTTCTGTTATTCAGTGTCAGTGGTAGAGGCTTTCTCTTCTGATGTTTGCTCAGTCCTCTATTCTTCCCTGAACCGGGGTCTGGATTTGTTCTATTTTGAAATTGAACAGTGGATGGAAAGTTTTGTTATCTCTTGTAGTTTTTGAAATTTGACTAAAGTAGGGGATGGGGTGCTAGGATTTAGAAACTACTTGCAAATTACAATGTTCACTTATTGTGGTATGTGTTCCCTGAGACCCACTCTCCATCATCACTCTATATGATGATGCAAAGCAGAAACCAATAAAAAAAACAACTGAACACATACAAACACATACACACACAACCCAAAACAAACTAGAATAACAACAAAGTGTAACAAAACAAACAACAAAAAAAGAAAACTAAACATGCACACACATGCCTAGCACAAAGTGAATAGAGAAGAAAAACAGAAAGATCAGAAAAAATAAAAATAAAAAATAAAAAGGAATTCAGATCAAACCCTCCAATATATTGACACATACCTTAAATTATAAAACAATGAAAAAAAACCCAGAAAAAAAGAGCAAAAACAAACTAATAACAACAAGAAAATTGAAAGATGAATGCTTAATCATTCATATACAGACATAAATAGAAAATGACAAATAAAAAGAGGAAAGAAACTGAAAAAGGAAAAAAAATGGGGGGATCTTGTATGGTCAGAAAGATCTACTCCGACATGGAGGTACAGGTTTGTCTTTTCCCCAGGTATGTACTTGCAGGGGGTGCCCCAACCAGGCCTATCCTGGAATGGAGTTCTCCTATTGCAACTGAAGTCCAAGCTCCACCTGGGTTTGTCCCTCTCAGCTGTGGCCCTGCTATGTGGGTCTGACATTCAGAGGATTGCTGGGGAGGTGGGGGTTTGGGTCAGCCCTGGACACACCACGATCTCTTTGGAGTCCTTCCTCATCCTTTTCTGGCCACACCCTTTGTATTGCAGCTGGAAAAGGGTAGGAGGTGGGGCGCCTGGAATTCAGCACTGGTCAGGTCCCTCTGAAGTTTGTGTTTTCAGGATATTCCCTCTGGGTCATGATTAATCCCTGAGTAGTTGATCCACCAGTCACAGAGATCCAGTCTGTTGCTCCATGGTGATTGAGTCAGAGCACTTTACTGCCCCACCTTCAAGATGGTGGTGGGGTACCTCTATTGTCCTCTTCTGTGGGACTTTGCCTCTGGACTCCACCATAGCTCCTGCTGCTAGTGCCCTGCCAGGCACTGAAGTGCAAAGCCTGGAGCCAGCAGTCTCTTGGTCAATGGTGAGGGAGAGCCTGCGGTGACAGTCTCTCCCTTCTGCTTTTCACAGGAAAACTTCTGTCTGTTTTTTGTTTTTAATGGCACTCAGCTTCTGCAACCTTAGAAGACCCAGGGACCAAACAGAGAAGCTGCAGCACCAGCTATTGCACCAGGGGCCTGGTCACTTGCTCGTGAGTCCCCACTTAGATAGTCTCTTCCAGCATTTTCTTCCCAGAGAGGGTTTTGTTGATAAAAAAGAAAGAAAGAAAAAGAAAAAAAGAAAGAAAAAAAGAAAGAAAGAAAGAAAGAAAGAAAGAAAGAAAGAAAGAAAGAAAGGAAGGAAGGAAATGGTACTTGGCTTCTACATCCCAAGGAATCACTAGGGTCCAAGCCCATCCAAGCTGTGGTACCAGTTGCTGCACCAGGAGAGCCCTGGCCATCAGCTCCCTAGCCCTCACTCAGCCAGCCACTCACGTGCCCACTCACTCAACAGCACGTACACAAAATTTTCCATACACTCACTCGCTCACACTGGGACTCACATAGTCTGACTGGCTCAGCTGCCATCTTACCCCTTCCCCTCCCTTTGTCTATTAACAATGCAGTGTTGATTTCAGAACTTTTAGGAAACACCACACTGTTTTCCACAGAGGCTGTACTAGTTTGTACTCCCACCAACGGTGTAGAAGTGTTCCCTTTCACCACATCCTCTCCAGCATCTGTTATTTTTTGAGTTACTGATGACGGCCACTCTGACTAGAGTTAGGTGGTATCTCAGTGTAGTTTTTATTTGCATTTTTTTTGATGACTAGTGAAGCTGAACATTTTTTCATGTATCTGTTAGCTACTCATACATCTTCTTTTGAGAACTGTCTATTCATATCTTTTGCCACTTTGTAATGGGGCTGTTTGCTTTTTTCTTTTCAGCACATTTGAGTTCCTTATAGATACTAGATGTTAGGCCTTTGTCAGACACAGTTGGCAAATATTTTTTCCCAGTCTGTGGGCTGTATCCCTGACCTTCCATATGACCATGTAATCCCCCTACTGGGAATATACCTGGAAGAACTCAAATCACTCTATAAAATTAAAGATGCTTGCACATGTATGCTCATCGCAGCATTGTTCACGATAGCAAGAACATGGAACCAACCATGCTGCCCATCAAAAGAGGACTGGATAAAAAAAAATGTGGTATATATACACAATGGAATATTATGTAGCCATAAAGAAGAGCAAAATCATGAATTTCACAGCAACCTGGATAGACTTAGAGTCTATAATACTGAGTGATCTTTCACAGAAACAAATAACTGAGTATCACATGTTCTCACTCATAAGTGGACCTTGAACAACTATCATAATACTATAAGAAAAGGATTGACAGTAGCGGGAAACTATGGAAGGGGGGTGCAGGGGGGGATTGGCAGTAGTGGGAATCTGCCTGGGGAAGGGAGGGCACACCTCATCAACAAGGGTATCTGCATAATGAATATTTGTATACCTGACCCTGAATTGTACCCCACAATTTTAAAATAAAAAATGCATATGTTAAAAAAAAGAAATTGAAAAAAAAGGGGATGTTAAAAAGACTTTCTACCACTATGGTCCTTACAGCTGATTTCAGCACTCTTCTCATACCCAGGAACAAAAGAAAGGCACATACCCCAAACAAATACCTATTCTTTAGATGGTGATCATATATTTACTTCATATTTGGAAAATACTATTTCAGACCCCATTAACTAAATAAACCAACTGCTCTGACTGTAAGATGAAACTTATATTTGAGCTTTGTTCTAAAATTGTCAATCTGCCCTTCCAACAAAATTAATGTACATAGCAGATTTTGCTACTAATTCTTCGGGAATCACACAGTTCACCATGTTTAAAAAATGAGCTGAGATTCTGAAACAAGAGCATAGGTATGCCTTAAAGGTTTTAGGTAGAATCAGAATAAAGTTAATATAGACTTTTCTAGCTATGGTGGAAAGATTTCAAAAGATAAGATTTTTAAGCCACAAATATGTGGAGTCCTCCACCATTCCTAGAGTTAACCTTAGGCAAACTATTTTACACAATATTTTAGGCTTTAGTTTCTCAAAAGTAAAATGGAGATCATATCATTTATTCTCCAAAGGGTTGAAATAAAGAGTAAAGGAATAACAGACACATGAATTAGAGCATAACAGGTCTTCTACAGATATTAATTTTTTCTCTCTGGGTTCTACATGTTCTTATCAGCTCACACTTACCAACTGCTGACTCCCAGGAGCCTGGAATGGGCAGAACGTAACAATGGCCTAAAATAAAAGCTCTATGCTTATACAGAATTTGTATGAGGCAAAACTTCAACTGAAACCAATCAACACAAGAAAATAAAACTGTTTAATGCCTGTTATCCTGTGAATTAGGTGCCTATTGTTATATAACAAATGATTATAAACGTAGAGGCTTAGGACAGTGTATATTCATTATCTCAGTTTCCATGAATAGAGAGTCCAGGCACAGCATGTCTAGATTCTCTGCTTAAGGTCTCAAAAAGTTAAAATCAAGGTGTTGCCCAAGCTGAGCTCTGACCTGAAGGTTCCAAGAAAGAAATCACTAAATTCAGTTCCTTATAGTTGTATGACTAAGTTCTCCATTTACTTGCCAGATGTCAACAGGGACTGCTCTCTGCAACCAGAAGTCATCTGCATTCCTTCTCACTTCCCTCCTTCCTCCATCTTCAAATCAGCAATGGTGTTTTAGTACTTTCTATATAAACCTGACTTCCTCTTTTGCCACTAGCCAGGGAAGTCTCCTTGCTTTTAAGAGCTCATGTAATGACAATGGGTCTATAGGGATTATACAGTATAATCTCCCTACTTTAGAATACTGTAATCAGTGCTAAATATTACGTATCATAATCAAGGGAGTGTTGTCTCACCATATGCACGGACTCCAGGGATTAGGGAAGACACCTTTGGGTTACCAGTTTAGAAATTTGCCTAATTACATTCAGTTTTTCCAAAAGAAATTAGGAATTAAAAGATATATTCAAAAAAAACCTTTTAACTACATCAACTCTATAACAAAAAATAAACTGGAAAAATGCTCAACAAAATAAAAATACTTATATATGTACCAAAAGGAAGAAAACATGAAAAGATAAAAAACAGTATTGAAATGACCAAGATTAAGTTGATATACCCCATGAGCAGTCATTTTAAGACTTCCTAGTTCTGTCCTGTTTTTCTAGTAGTGCACTTTAACTCACCCTCTAATCACTAGCCATGGATAGAACTGGTTTCTCAGAGGTAGCTATTGATAATTGTTTTACAATCCCTCTCCAGCTTGTGTTGTACTAATTGCTTTTTTATTCCAAGTACTTGCATAAGAAACAAGTTAACCTAATCATCCCTTGATGACCTTCAGGACACAGAACCCACCAACATGGCAGCAGTCATGTGACTAACCCACCCATCTGCCTGCTGTCCATTACCTGAAATCAGTACTAGTACCTATGCTTACCTATCCCTTTTGTGATGACATGAAAAAGACCACCACACAATCACCTTAATGACCTGCCCCAACCAAAGGGAAGGTTTAAAAGCATTCAACCTCAAGCAGCCATTCGCCATTGCTTTTCTAAACTCTCGTCTGGCCACGTGGCTCTTTTATGGTCTCCATGTTTTCCTAGCTTCGACCCCCTCCCCTACCTTGGGGAGGTGAATCTCCTTTCTCTATCTTTCTCTCTAATTTACTTTATAAATAAGCTATATTTTCCAATTTAACTTCCATGCAATTATTTAATCTTTTGTATGGCACCGGATTACAGACTCCGATGGTCGGACCTAACATTTTGATGACCTCGTTGGGATTTTGACCTAACAAGTATGATATGCTGAGGTAGCAGGATTGTAAAGTCTGTCCTTGATTTTGTTTCCATTAATATAACTATAATTTTCTTGTACAATTAATAATATTGAAACAAAATCCTACAAAATTGAAGGAATTCAGGTCAAAGATGAAAAAAAAACTAGGCAAAAATAAAAAATTTGTTCCCATAGAAGACAAAACATTGGCATTTTAATCATTACTGGATTTAAATAGTAGCAAGATTATCTATTGGCAACTGCAATGCCTATAAATTTATTTTTTCTTTTGTATGACTTCTAATAATTTCATCATTCTAGGATATCTTCCTTGCTTTTGGTCCATAAGAATTTATCCTATACTTTACAATATAATGGTCTACATTAAATCAGAGTATACTCATTTCACCATTTATAATTAACACTATATTTACACAAAATAACAATTGGTTGATATATTTTTTAGTAATTATGTACTAAACATCTACTGTGTACCAAGTTTTCAATGTAAAATGTGAAATATGCTTTCAATTATATGTCATATTAAAAATCACTTATATTTAAAATCTTCAATTTTATTCTTCATATTTAGTGACTTTGATAGGTTTATTTAAAAACCCATTTATCGAATTGTCTTAGAGTTATCCCTTTGTTCTGTCAGTAGTAAATTAATGTTATTAAGCCAAATGAATTTATCAGGAACATACATTTTCACAGTATTTCTCCAGTTATAGCAATCTCAATAATTACAGGCTCACAGACAAATTTTCAATGAGCAAAAGTAAAATACTTCCATTTAATCTTTTCACTTACACTAAATACCTGCATAATGGTTTAAATTGACTCAATAGCCTGTGCTAAATATGAACTGAACTGCTCTAGAAACTCCATCCTCAGAATAAGCATTTTCAAATATATAATCTTTCCATCAATGTAATGTCATTTCATTTGGTGACTCTTAAATATCATGAAATAAGATATGGGGAAGTGACCTAAATAACTTGCATAGTATTTGGGAGAGAGGAGGTACACATTAAAATATTTACATTACTTTTCTTTCTGATCTATTTATCCTATACATACTTTGCTATTCCTCAGGAAAGAAAATGTAAAAAAAAAAAAAAAAAAAAACTTCCCAAATTATCCCTTAAATTTGAAAAAAGAATACTACAATTTGGCCATATTTCTGCTACAGAGATATAGGTATTACAGAGTCACACACAGAGACAAATTCTAACCGATGTGTGTATAAAACTAGAAATAGGAGATGGAATGGGGATCTCTTACCCGTAGGAAAGGAGTAAGAGGGAAGGAGAAAGAAAAGAGGAGACAGAGATTGGGGAGAAGAAGAGTAGAAAAAAGAAAAAGAGAGGTAGTAAAACAGAAACTGCAAAGGCAGAAACAAAAAGACTAAGAAGATACAGAAGAGAAGAAATGAGAAAGCAGAGTAAGGAAGGGGGGAAACAGAAAATAGAGGACAACAACAAAAATAATATAGTAAATAAACTGACAATGAATCAGAGGTAGCTACTTACTACATAATATCCAGAAGTCTAAAAGTGCTAATATGAGTTTTCAGATAGTGAGTTATCCTAAACTAGAAGTCTATATAATTCAAGTTGGTATCCCTTAAATTAAGCATATGCTATGTGCCAGGCACTGAGTTAAACATTAGTAATACATACAATGGTGAGTCCTGTTTTCAGAAAGCCTACTGTCACCTCATAGAGAAGAAAATTAAACAAAAAAGCACAGCTAGTACTATGGAAGCACATAACAAATGGTGATTATCTTAGTCTATGGAAGTTAAGGAAGATTTCAAAGAGGAATTGATATGTTAGCTGAGATCTGAAGAGGAGCAGGGGACATAAAAGTGAAAAGAAGGAAGTAAAATAAAGTGAAGAGGGAAGAATACTACATTCTACATAGAAGGAATACCTTGTGTGAAGGCCATGAGCAAGAACACTCTAGGAAGATGCACTATAGGAAAAGAAAGAAGACCAATACAGCTGGAGGGTTTATGCAAACAAGGAGTAGCAAGGAGAAGCCAGAAAAAAGAGGTAGAGACCAGGTACTGAAAAAGAGTAAAGCAAGAAAAGAGTTTAGAATAAGCTATACTAGGAAAGTAAGACTCAGCAAGGAAATGGGTTAGTTGCAAGAATAATTCAAGTGAGACATAATTCAAGTGGACTAGAAAAAGCTGCAGCAGTGAGAATGGTACTAAATAGATTTAAGGGCTATTTAGAACAAAGTCTATATTTCATGATTAATTGAATGAGGAGAAGTAAAGAATGATCCCTCAGTTTCTGGCACAAGAATCTGAGGAAAGGAAGGAAGGAAAAGATGTCATTCACTGAGACTGAAAATATTAAGAGAGGAGTAAGTTGGAGAGAAGAAAATAATTTAGTTTTGAACATGATGAGTTTAAGATGCCTGGCAGACATTCAAGTATAGATGTAGGCAGTTGAGTATGGGTCTGAGCTGAACCTATCAATTTGAGAGCAAAATCATGAATCCATGGGATTGGATCATCAAGACAGTTGCTCTATGTCAAGTGCCAGAGGAGGAGGGGACACATCTCATCAATAAGGGTGCCTGCATAATGAACATTTGTATACCTAACCCTGAATTGTACCCTACATATTAAAAACTAAAAATTAAAAAATAAAAAACAACAGGAATTGGATAAGGCATAACTCTCAAGCTAGTCAATATTTAAGGAGTAGGCAGAAGAAACATAGTTTGCAAAAAAGGAAAGGAAAAGAAAGGAAAGGAAAGGAAAGGAAAGGAAAGAAAAGGAAAGGAAAGGAAAGGGGAAAAGGAAAAGGAAACAGAACGAGATAATTAGAGAAAATCCAAGACCTTATGATATAACCAAAGCAAGCAAAGACTTGACTTTGACTCAGGAAGGAAGACAAGGTTAACAACATAAAATGCTAAGGTAAATTCCAGTTAGACAAAGATTGTAAAACAAGACTGTTGGTTCTGACTAAAAGAAAGCTACCAGTGACCTTAGTGAGAACAGTTTCATGGACATAATGGGGGAGATGGAAACAGCTTTGCAGTGGAGTGAAGGTTAAATGGGAAGTAGGAAATGGAGGTGAGTGTTGAAACTCTTTACAAGTCGTCATGTAAAGAGAAGAAAAAGAGGTTGCATATGGGAGAAAGCCAATAAAATAGGAGGGCGTTCTTAATACAGGAAATAAGTGATAAGAAAATACGGTCACAGCCGGGCTTGGTGGCTCAGTCTGTAATCCCACGACTTTGGGAGGCTGAGGTGAGTGGATTGCCTGAGCCCGCGGGTTCGAGACCCGCCTGGGCAGCGAGACCTCATCTCTACAATAAATCAAAAAATCATCCGGGTGTGATAGCGCATGCCTGTAATTCCTGCTACTTGGAAGGCTGAGGCGGAAGGATCACCGGAGCCCAGCAGGTCGAGGTTACGGTGGCCAGGAGCGGCCACTGCACTCCAGTCTGGGCGACAGAGTGAGACTCCAACTCAAAAAAAAAAAAAAAAAAAAAAGAAAAGAAAAGAAAATACGGTCACTCAAGAGGTGAGAAGGGAGAGGATCTGATCTATAACACAGATGACATCTCTCGCCTTGGATTAAAAAAAACAACTCTCACAGTACCAGAAGGAGGAGAAGAAACAAAGTTTGCAGGCATAGATAGTTTATAAGTCTCAGAGGAAAGGTAGTACTTATCTGTAGTTCTTATCTGCTGGTTTGTCTGAGCTCTACAAGCTAAAGATGAGATTTCTGTTAGGAGTGAAAACAAAGTAGGAATAACTAACTGTCTACATAGAACAAGAAGCATTAGTAATAAATGCAGTAGAAAACAGAAGTGAGAACTGACCAAAGACATAATGAAAGCATTAATCTATGAGATTGTGAGTTTTGTTTTTCCCTACTAGTTCTTGGCAACCTAGAAGCAGGTACAAAGAAAAAGTACCAGCTGACTTTCATGAGCAGTGAAGTTTCTATCTGAGTAATGAGCAAGGAAGCTGAAGAAAGGACTTAGCAAACATTTCCTTTTTTCTTTTTTTTTTTTTGAGTTGGCGCCTCGCTTTTGTTGCCCAGGCTGGAGTGTAATGGCATACTCACAGCCACCACAGCCTCAACCTGCTGGGTTTAGGAGATCGCTTGGCCTCAGCCTTCCGAGTAGCTGGAACTACAGATGCGTGCCACCATGCCCTGCTAGTTTTTGTGATTTTATTGTAGAGACGAGGTCTCACCAAGTTGCCCAGGCAGGTATCGAACCCCAGGGCTCAGGCAACCTTTCACCTTGGCCTCCATATTTTCTAAAAAAGGGTCCAATGGTAAATATTTTAGGCTGTGCAGACCACACAATCTCTACTACAACTCCTCATCTCTGCCACTGTGGCATAAAAGCAGCCATAGACAATATGTATACAGATGGACATAGCTGTGTTATTTATGAAAACAGGTAATAGGCAGGATTTGACTTGCTGCAGGGTTGTAATTTACCAACCCCTAATTTAAGAGAAGGAAGGGAAAATATAAGAGACAATATCAGAGAAGACAATAGGCTCAAACTTTGAAGATTTGAAGAACTGGAGGCTGAAATGAAATTTTATGGCATTAATGAACCAAGACACATGTTAAAATTAACACTGTGTATAAAACAAACCTTTGAGCCTATTTCACAAACATCAATAGGATCATTATCTCCACAGCAGTCTGTGCTCTTATCTTTTCGATTAGGATCTTCCCAAGTCTAAAGAGAAAAAAGGACAGAAATGTAAGTTAACACTGTAATGTATCTTAATCTTTCCACATGATCATGAAGTTTCACAGGTAGCAATAATCCAAAGAAAAAAAATCGCATAAATTACTTAAAATCAAGGTCAGTATGCCAGGATGTCTCTAAGCATCACAATAATTAATACAAATTTATAGTATTTCCTCCCTCTGTCTCTCATTTGTCTATATAAGCACATCAGAAAGTGGGTGGTATCTCCAGACATACTTGTCTTCCAAGTTTAGTCAGTGACCAAATTCATATTCATGTTTAGAGTTTCAGTAGATGTTACCATCTTCTATACCCTTGTTTGTATGTTTCCACTGACTGCCTGAACTCTAGCTTTTGTCATTCATTGCTTCCTTTGACATGGTAGCATCACGGGGATCTAAACTTCCTATTCTTTTAAATGAATTTTACCAAAAAGAAACCTGGGTTTCCCTTCATAAAATAAAATTTAAAAAAGACGATATCTAGTAAAGAAAAGAAAAAACTATTTTATCTGATTTCAATCCATTTAAAAATCCTCTACCTTTATGACCAAATCTCAAGACCTTGACAAAAACATGAAAAGGTGTCAGTTCTTTAGTTTACTGGCAATATTATACCCCATTAGTTACAAAATGTATACATTGGCCTTTTCATAAAGGAATAGCATAATAGAAATTTGCTAGCAAGTTTAAATATCTCTTAGGTACCACCCCTCCCAAAAAGCCTCAAATATGCCTGATTCTAAATAGGACTGTAGAAATTCCCTAATCTGCTTTAATTTTACATTATAAGGGATATAGAGACCATGTCATCTAAAGATTCGTTTATCACTATTATCTAGGATTTCAGATTACCCAAGTTTATTTTCTCTAATTTTATATAGATAATTAAAAATGAATTCTTATTTATACCTAAACTCCAGATAAATTCTAATATATTCCTTCTAGTTCTAATTACATTATATTCAGAAATAAACTGTCATAACCTCACCTTTAAAAACATCAATAAACAAAGTTCAAAATATTTCACTACCCCAAATACTAATACTACTAAGAAAATATAAAAATAACCATAATTAGTCGGGCTCGGTGGCTCAGCCTATAATCCTGCACCTTTGGGAGGCTGAGGTGAGTGGATTGCCTGAGCCTGCGGGTTTGAGACCCACCTGGGCAAATTGGCGAGACCTCATCTCTACAATAAAAATCAAAAATTAGCCGGGCATAGTAGCGTGCGCCTGTAGTTCCAGCTACTTAGAAGGCTGAGGCGGAAGGATCACTGGAGCCCAGCAGGTCAAGGCTGCGGTGGCCAGGAGCGGCCACTGCACTCCAGTCTGGGTGACAGAGTGAGACTCCAACTCAAAATAAATAAATAAGTAAATAACCATAATTGTTAGCCTTACATCTTGATTATAGATGTCAGACACTTTTTAAGTGATACACACACACAACATACACACATATACATACACCGACCACATGAGAAATGTCCCATAACCCCATTTTACAGATAAGTAAATTGAAGCACACAGTTTAAATTGTCTAAACTCACAATTTCTAAATGGCAGAATGGGATAGAATTCATGCTATTAATCATTCTTTTTTATGTCCAAACTGTGATAACTATAGCAATTGACTGGCAATTACTTTCAGATATAATCTCATTCTATTTCATGGTTCTGTTTTTAAAAATACCTTCTCTTACTCGTAGAATCTCTGAAGAATGTTTTTCTACAGAGGTTCTGTTCTTTCCTAGGCTTCCCATCACTGCTTCTTTTTTTGCTATTACCAAGCATTCACTCATAAAATAAAATATTAATTGAGTATCTATTTTGGGCCAGGAACAGAAATGAAAAGGACATAGTCAATACCCTGGAGAATGTCATGTTAATAGTATGGCATTTGTAACTAATGTTATAAAAGTAATGAATGTGCTGGGAAACCAAGACGGGACCAAGATATAATTGGAATAAAATAACCTAGGTGCAGAATCAGAACATATCTGAAAGGTTCAGCCTTCTTAATGCAAGAATCTCTCTTAAATGTCCCATATTCCCACTCCTACTCCCAAAGAGAACAAATGTGAGATGCTAAAAGTCACAATGGCCTAAAGGAAGACATCTAAATTCTAGAACTTCCTCAGCCACACACTACCTTGGATAAAGATCCAGATCTCGGTTTCCTCAGGTATAAAAGAGATGGCTTAAATAAGACAATTTTTAGATATATCTTAGCCCTAACATTTTAAGATTGTTAGTGCTCATTCAATCTGTATGAATACTACCAGTGAGCAGGAAGCTCACAGATCCATAAGCTAATTTAGTCCATTTTGATCAATGTTACTTTTTAAAGTTCTTCCTTATACTGAGACAAAACCTGTTTTAACATATTTGTATTCAATTTGGTTTTAGTGGGTGTTTCTATTGATTGATTTGTCTATATTACAGACAGAACTCTACTTTCAGAACTCTACTTTCAACACACATATCAATTTATAGTTACTTCTGTTTCTGTTGGGGAATTAAGTACACAAATGCAAATTCTTAAGCTCTACAATACTAAGATTAGGGCACATTCTTCACAATTGTCCTTATGAGCAAAAATACAAGCTGACTCTTTCTATTTCCACCCTTGCCTTTAATACTTTAAACTAATCAGGTCTTAGTTTTTACTACAAAAAGAGATATACACTAAATGACCTCTAATTTAACTTGAAAGTATAGTGTAGTCTCAACAGAAAAGAAAATCTTGACAAATTTAAAACTTTGGACATATCCTCTTCTGGAGTTTTAGGTATATGACTAGGCAAAGAGACAACTAGAAAAGCAAAAGGCTAGAGAAGAAATACCAAGAAGTGGAAGTTCAAAATCTTAATTTTTTTTCACAAAAATTATAAAAGATTGCATTCAGAATTTAGAAATAACTTCTGCAACTAAGGAAAAGGATAACCCAACAAAAATGGGTTGAAGATATGAACAGGCAATTCAAAGAAGAGGAAACATGAATGACTCATAAATTTGTGAAAATATACACAGTCTGATAGAAAAATTAAAATCACAATGAGACACCATTTCAAAAACTTTAAAATCTGATATTTCCAAATAATTAGTAAGAATGTAGGGTACCTGGAACCCTACATATTGCTGGAAAGGAGTATAAATTGTTACAATTACTTTTGCAAACAATTTGGGAATACTTACTAAATAAAAATAGGTACATAAATCACTATTTGACTCATAAGTATATACCTAAGAGTGTATACCTATATATACTATCTATACAGAAAAATTTTAGCATGGACCCAAGTAAGGCATAACAAAAAACTACAGCTTCTCACAGGAAAATAAATAGTGCTATATAAAAGATGACTATAAAATTTAGAAAATAAATTAATCAGAATACACATATCCATAAAACAAACTTTTCTCATCCTTGTGCAGGTGTTTGAGATCATTACCTTACAACCTATAAACATTAACCAATACAAAAAATCACCGAATTGTACAAAGATGTGTATACAGGTAGTTCTTGAGAGCTCCTTCCT
The DNA here is from genome assembly GCA_027257055.1 of Cephalopachus bancanus. Taxonomy (NCBI): domain Eukaryota; kingdom Metazoa; phylum Chordata; class Mammalia; order Primates; family Tarsiidae; genus Cephalopachus; species Cephalopachus bancanus. The sequence continues at coordinate 11,948,651 of JAPVLO010000093.1, forward strand.
GACTACCTATCAGGATTTCCATCACCAAGTCAAAGGAAGTAAGATCTTCAGCTTTCCCAGCTTCAATCTGGAGCGAGAGTCTCTACCAGTGTTTATACTATTAGCAGTTAATATCAGTAGCAAAAGTGTTATCATCACTGAGCTAACATTATTAAGAACTCATTATGAAGCTAAACATTTTTCTCTGATCAATTCATTAAACATTAACAATAACTTTGTGGGGTAGGTGGTATGAGCATACATATAAACAAACAGGCCTAGAAAGATTTAGTCACTTGTCTCAGGTTATAAAGCAAATAAGTGGTACATACGATATTTGGTTGGAGATAATAAAGTAAATTTATAATTAAGTCCAAAATAAACACATCAATATGTCACAAAAACTGTTATTTCACTAGGTTGTTATGAAGAGCTAACAAGATAACATTTTTTAAATGGTCAGAAAAATAGCCAAGTAATGCATTAATAATTTGTTCATGAACTTTACTGCTGAAACTATTTTGGAATCCCAAATAAAACCCAATGTACATTTTCAAAAACAAAAAACCCTTAAATTTAAAGTGACTCTAGTCCTTCAGTATTTCCCAGAAAAGTTTTCTAAATATTCACTGAGAAAGATATAACACTGAAATAACCTGCTATATCTGGGTAATATGAATAAATTGGGAGAAGACAAAGATAATTTTTGCCCAGGAAAGCTCAAACGTTGATAAAGGCATTATTAGGAGTGTGGGAAGTTACTATGGCTAATAGTCTAGACAGCTGAAAGTCTGAATAATAATGGCACACCGATGAATCACAAGCTAGTGGAGAGACTGCTACTTAAATACATTCTGCTGTTTAAATGTTCTTCCAAGCACAGTTGGTTTGGTTACAGCTCTAAACAAATTTCCTGCTGTTACAAGACAAATCATAGGAGAATAGCAAAACATAATAGCCACACACAGCTATGAAACAATGTAAGTAAACAAAACACAGAATCCTTGCCCTCATGAAGTCTGCATTCTAGCTCAAAGAAACTAATAATAAATACAATAAATAACTAAATTATACAGCAGGTTACAATTTGGTAGGTATTATGAAAAAGGAAAATAAAGTATGGATGGGGGAATGGGAGACAAGAAAAAAGGTTAAAAGTTTTAAAGGAAGCCGGGCTCGGTGGCTCAGCCTGTAATCCCGCGCCTTTGGGAGGCTGAGGTGAGTGAATTGCCTGAGCCCGCGGGTTCGAGACCCGCCTGGGCAGCGAGACCTCATCTCTACAATAAATCAAAAAATCAGCCGGGCGTGGTAGCGCATGCCTGTAATTCCGGCTACTTGGAAGGCTGAGGCGGAAGGATCGCCGGAGCCCAGCAGGTCGAGGTTGCGGTGGCCGGAAGCGGCCACTGCACTCCAGTCTGGGTGACAGAGTGAGACTCCAACTCAAAAAAAAAAAAAAAGTTTTAAAGGATGTTTGGCAGATATCACAAAGAAGGTGACTTGTGAACAAACATTTAAGGAGGTACAGCATGCGCATACCCAGTGAAGAGTATTCCAGTGAGAGGACACAGTGACAGTGAAGGTCTGAGGCAGGAGTGTGCCTGGTGCATCAGAGCATGTGGGAGTGTGGGACAGAAGGAGGAGGAAAAATCGAAGATGAGATCAGAAAAGTAAACAGGACCAAGGACTAGCTTTCATTTTAATAGGCTCACTGTGTCTAATCATTGACAAGGAAAAAAAATAGGCAGAATTATCCCTTTCCATAAGCATCTAGCATGATTTCAACATTAAATAACTAACTTATATATAATCCAATGATTACAATCCAATCTTTCTCTGAAGACTGACTAACACACACACTAACACACACACACACACACACACACACACACACACACACACACACACACACACACCAAGATCAGTTTGGGCTTAAAAAGATAGTACAGTTTCTAGTTAAAAATGGCAGAGAGAATGCAGATCTCTTACGTCTCCCTTACTTCCATTCTGGCTATACTGGCCTCCTTTATGATATTCAAACATTCAAGCCAACTTCCATCTCAGGACCTTTACATTTGCAGTCTCTTGTTGGACTGCTTTTCCTCTAGATGTCACACTACTTTTTCCCTCACTTCAGATAACACCTTCTCACTGAGGTCATCACCCTATCTTAAGTTGCAACAATCCTAACTCACCCTACCCTTGTTCCCTGCTTAATTTTTCTCCAACACACACCACCACCTAATGTTTTACTTGGGGTTTGTTTATTGCCTGCTTATCGGCCTAAAATAAAAGTTCCAAAGGAATATGTGTCACTTTTATCACTACTTTACCTGCAGTACTTAGAACAGGAATACCTAGCAAATATCAGACACTCAATAAATAGATATTGAATGAATGAACAGTTCTGTGAAGACCTGGTGTGGACACGTTGAGGGACGTTAGAAATGCTTAAGAAGTCATTGTGCTGGATGAAAGTGAGAAAGAGTGTTGCAAAATGAGGTTGGAGAAGTAAGCAGAGGCCATATCATACAGAGTTGAGCAATGTTAGAGAATGTCATTTAGCAATAGGAGATCATTAAAGTATTCTTGTATGGGGAAACTATTAGCAGATTTATGTTTTTACAATATTCTGGATGTTGCAAGGAGTATGAAACTTAACAGTGAATGTAGAGTGAATAGAATCAAGAGACTGCTGCAGTCTAATTCTATTATATTAATATTTCTATTATATTAATAGAAAACTTCTGTACTAATAGACTAATACCATTGCAGATAAGAACATCTTAAAAATTCAAATACATCCAGAAGGGCACAAAAATTTGGCAGGGCTTTAAACAGAAACTGACAGAAGCTTCTTTTGATTTTACTCCATTCCTCACCTCCTTTCCTTCCCACCAATAGGTCTGCTTATTTTCTTTCCACAATAAGATAATAGAATTGGTAGGTGAGTTAATAGTGTCTACATTGTACCCAGTGCTTTAGTTACCAATTGCCCCAATCAGACTATAAATAACTTGACAAAGAACCATAAGATACCAAAAGTACCAGTCATAATTATAGTTATAATAGATTACTATAAGTTACATGATATTCTAATACAGTAATTCATTTATCCTTAGCACAATCATATGCAATAGAGATTTCATGTTCTCCATTTTTACAGATGAAAAGCGAGGCACAGAAAGAAAAAGTATCTTGCCCAAGGTCACATAACTAGATAGTGATAATCGGTTTCCCAAACCCACATTCTTAGTAACTTGTTATGCTGCCTTGATCCTATATCTATGTCTCATCTGCCTTTGTGTACTTAACACCTAATATACTGCCTAGCACATAAATCCTTAGTTAATGTTTAAAGAAATAAACAAACATATGAACTTTAGTTTATCCCCTACCTGATCTACTTTATGTCTGTTTTTGTCTGTCTCTAATTCAATGGCTTCTTCAGCCTTTCTCTCATCCATCCATCCTCTCCTGTAGATTGTATCCCCTAAGTTTAATAGAAGTTTTTAACTTTCCACTGTTGGGTCAAACAGAATAACCATTTAGGCAACTGGGGAGTCAGAAAACCTGTTTTCATGGTTTCAATAGGCATTCTCATTCTTAGCTCATCATTTCAAAAGTATCCAATTTAACTAAGAATGTATCCATGTGAGTGGTCTAACTGCATCAAAGACACCCTGACTCTAAGAAAATAATTCACTTTTTTCTTTTCTCCTGAATTTTTACTCTACATGGGCAGTTGCTTTAACATGCTAAATACAGCAAGACTACTGTTTCTGGGTATTTTCCTAATAGCATCTTAAAATTTCATGTGAAATATTAAAATTAATAAATAAAAATATATTCAATCTGCATATAGATGGATGGTCTAATGGTTTTTATAAACATAAAAAAAGATGGTTCTCTAAGTCCCCAAAACCTAGACTTGATTCAGCATAGTCTGAGTTTTAATCACTGAATAATATAAAAGAGTTACCACTCCCCAGGCATGAGAAAACACGAGAGAAAAACCAAAAAGGAAAAGAAAGGAAGAGAAACAACTAGTGTCATTCTCCAATAGGAATGCTGCCTTACCATTAATTAGCTCTTTTCCCTACTTTCTACTTTAAAATTATAAACTCCTAATAATGAATAATACCAGTAAAGTTGCCTAATTCAGTTTACAATAAAATCTGGGGAAAAGGTTAACAATTTAAAACATTCACCTATTAAAGTTTAAATAAAATTCATGCTATCATATATGAATGTATATAAAGGAATAACTTATCATATTTAAAGGAATAAAGATACAGGCTAGCTTAAAATTTTTTCATAACTAAGACCAGAAAAAGAAATGTGTTCAAAATGTCAAACATGAACATTCTATATGCCTAACTCCAAGAACTTCAGTAGAGACATATATAGAGTTCAAAACAAAATTTATTGGTGCAATAAAACTCCATATTACAAAAACTTTAAATTTACAAATCTCTCCAACTGACATGTCCTCAGAACCAATTTAAATTCAAGTAGTTCAGAGGATTTACAAGGCAATTTTGTCAGAAGATAGAAAAGTTTTACCATTATAACAAAATGTTACCTGAGGGAGGGCACCATAATTCCATATATAACCCTTGTAAGGGAAGATATTTGCCACATATCGTAGCTTGTCATCCTTTACGTATTGCTTAATGGGATTCAATGGCTCCTCAGTGGCAATCTAAGCAAATCACAGGGGAAAATATGAGAGAGGGGGATGAGACATGATTAATTCTATATCCAAATAGTATTTTCTAAAATCTGCTATTATCACACTAAATATCATACATATTTATATGATGTATTATGTAATATAGTTTCAACTTAATAATCAAAATACTTTAAATTAAGCCAGCTATTATTACCAATTCATAGTATTATGTAAGAAAACTGTCGGGAAAGAAAACATTAGATTATATAGTTAGTCACTTTATTATTTATGTATCCCATTATTTTAAACACAAAATTATTGAGATGGCAAGAGGATAGAGAAAAACTGGATTGCTTTTTGTTAGGTATCTTAGATTTTTTTATTGCCATCAATCTTACAATAATAAAGCTAATTCAAAGATTTTTACCCTTACTTAACAGTAAAATATTGAAAGCCTTTCCTCTAAGATCTGGAATAAGACAAGGATGTCCATTTTTGCCACTTCTATTTAATATAGTACTGAAAGTCTTAGCAAAAGCAATTAAGTAAAAATAAATAAATAAAAGGCTCCAAAGTAGGAAAGAAAGTGAAATTGTCACTGTTTGCTGATCACATGATCTTATATAAAGAAAACCCTAAGGATGTCACCAAAAAAAAATAGAACTAATAAATGAATATAATAAAGTTACTGGACACAAAATCTACACAAAAAAATTATAGTGAATCCATACATTATTAAACAATCTGAAAAAGAAATCAAGAGAACAATCCCATTTACAATACCAACAAAAAATTAAAAACCTTGAATAATCTCCATACCACTTTCCATAGAGGTTGTAGTAAGTTACACTCCCACCAAGAGTGTCTAAGTGTTCCCCTTCCTCTGCATCTGCACCAACTTCTATTGTTTTTTTATTTTTAATAATGGCCATTCTGACAGGTATAAAATGGTACTGCACTGTGATTTTAATCTGCATTTCCCTGATGATCAGTGATGCTGAATATTTTTTATTTATTTATTATTTTTTATTTTAAAATTGTGGGGTACAGTTAAGGGTTGGGTATACAAATATGCGTCATTCAGGCACCCTTGTTGATAAGGGGTGTCCCCCCATCCCCAGACAGATATAGACTACTGTTAATTCCAACTCCCTTCCCCTCTCTGCCCCACCTCCCATAGCTTCCCACTACTGTCAATCCTTTTCTTATAGGATTACGATAGATGTTCAAGGTCTATTTATGAGTGAGAACAGTGTGATACTCAAATCTTTGTTTCTGTGGGAGATCACTCAGTATTATAAACTCTAGTTCCATCCAGGTGGCTGCAAAATTCATGATTTTGTTCCTTTTTATGTTTGCATAGTATTCCGTTGTGTATATGTACATTTTTTAAATCCAGTCCTCCTATAATGGACAGCATAGTTGGTTACAGGTTCTTGCTATTGTGAACAATGCTGTGATAAACATACGTGTGCAGGTATCTTTTTTATAGAGTGATTTGAGTTCTTCAGGGTATATTCCCAGTAGGGGGATTGTGGAGTCATATGGGAGGTCAATATTTAGAGCTTTTAGGAATCGCCACACTGCTTTCCACAGAGGTTGCACTAGTATACACCCCCACCAACAGTGTAAAAGTGTTCCCTTTTCACCACAACTTCTCCAGTATCTGCTATTTTTTGAGTTACTGATAATGGCCGTTCTGATTGGAGTTAGGTATCGCAGTGTAGTTTTAATTTGCTTCTCCTTGATGATTACCGAGGTTGAACATTTCTTCATGTGTCTGTTGGCCACTTGTATGTCTTCTTTTGAGAAGTGTCTGTTCATATCTTTTGCCCACTTTGTAATGGGATTGCTTGTTTTTTTCGTTTCGGCACGTTTGAGTTCCTTGTAGATCCAAGATATTAGGCCTTTGTCAGACATGGAGTTGGAAAAGACTTTTTCCCAGTCTGGGGGCTGTCTCCCTGCTCTCTTGATGGTTTCTTTGGCTTTACAGAAGCTTGTCAGTTTAATGAGTTCTCACTAGTCTATCTTATCTCTTATGGCCTATGCGTTTCAGGTTTTGTTCAGGAATTGGATGCCAGTTCCAATTTCCATAAGGGTGTGTCCTGTATTTTCTAGGGTTCTTATGGTTTGAGGTTTTACATTTAGGTCTCTGATCCATTTAGAGTTAATTTTTGTGTATGGGGATAGATAGGGGTCTGGTTTGAATCTTCTGCATGTGGTCAGCCAGTTTTCCCAGCACCATTTACTGAATAAGTTATCCCCTCCTCAGTGGTAGGTAGTAGAGGCTTTTTCAAAGATGAGTTGGTTGAAAAATTGAGGTTTTGCTTCTGGAATCTCAATTCTATCCCACTGGTCTATATACCCGTTCTTGTACCAATACCAAGCTGTTTTGATTATTGTAGCTTTATGGTAAGGTTTGAAGTCTGGTAATGTGATACCTCCTGGTTTGTTTGTTTTTTTTTTTTGCTGAGGATTGCTCTGGCTAATCTTGATCATTTGTGTTTCCATATGAATACATGTATTGTTTTTTCTAGCTCTGAGAAGAATGTTGCTGGTAATTTGGTGGGTATTGTATTAAATCGGTAGATTGCCTTAGGTAAGATGGACATCTTCACAATGTTGATTCTTCCAATCCATGAGCATGGGATATTTTTCCACTTGTTTGTGTCACCTTTAATTTCTTCGAGCAGTGTTTTATAGTTTTCATTGTAAAGGTCTTCCACATCTTTGGTTAGGAAGATGCCAAGGTATTTTATTTATTTATTTTTTGTGGCTATTTTTTGTGAATGGGTTTTTGCTTTTTATTTGGGTTTCTGTTTATTAGTGGGGTAAAGAAATGCGATTGTGTTTTGCACATTTATTTTATACCCTGAGACTTTGCCAAAGTCCTTTATCAGTGCAAGGAGACTTTTGACAGATTCTCTTGGGTTTTCAAGGTACACAATTATGTCATCTGCAAAGAGAGATAACTTGACTTCCTCTTTTCCTATTTGGATACCCCTTATCACCTTCTATTTTCTGATTGCTCTAGTTAGGACTTCCAATACTACATTGAACAGGAGGGGAGAGAGTGGGCATCTTTGTCTTGTTCCAGTTTACAGGGGAAATGGTTCCAATTTTTGTCTGTTTAGGAGTATGCTGGCTGTGGGTTTCTTGTAGATGGCTTTTACTATTTTGAGGTATGTTCCATGTATGCCTAGATGTTCGAGGGTTATTATCAAGAAGGGGTGCTGGATTTTATCAAAAGAATTTTCCACATCTAATGATATAATCATGTGGTTTTTGTTCTGACATCTGTTGATGTATTTAATTACATTTATTGTCTTGTGAATGTTGAACTAGCCTTGCTTCCCAGGGATGAATCCTACTTGGTCATAATGAATGATTTTTGAGATGTGTTGCTGAATCTGGTTTGCTAGGATCTTGTTGAAAATTTTGGCATCTATGTTCATCAAAGATATTGGTCTGTAGTTCTCTTTCTTTGTCTTTACCTGGCTTGGGTATCAATGTGATGTGAGCTTCAGAAAATGATTTGGGGAGGGTTCCATCTTCCTCAATCACTCGGAATGCTTTCAGTAGGATTGGTATCAGCTCCTCCTTAAATGTCTTATGGAATTCTGCTGGAAAGCCATCTGGTCCAGGGCTTCTTTTTTGTAGGTAGTTATCTTATTACGTAGTCAATTTCCTTGATTGCTATTGGTCTATTTAGGGTCTCAATTTCTTCTTGTTTCAACCTAGGCAGGTTGTGTGATGTCAGAAAGTCTTCATTTTCTTAAGGTTTTCAAGTTTGTTTCCATATAAATATACATAGTAGTCTCTAATGATCTTTTGCATTTCTTCAGGTTCAGATGTGACTTCATCTTTTGTGTTTCTGATTGTATTTATTTGGGCTTTTTTTCTTTTTTTCTTGGTCAGTCTAGCTAGGGGACCATTGATCTTGTTTATACTTTCTTTTTTTTTTTTTTTTTTTTGAGTTGGAGTCTCACTCTTTCGCCCAGACTGGAGTGCAGTGGCCACTCTTGGCCACCGCAGCCTCGACCTGCTGGGCTCCTGCGATCCTTCTGCCTCAGCCTTCCAAGTAGCCGGAATTACAGGTATGCGCTACCACACCCGGCTGATTTTTTGGATTTTTATTGTAGAGATGAGATTTCGCTGCCCAGGTGGGTCTCGAACCTGCGGGCTCAGGCAATCCACTCACCTCAGCCTCCCAAAGGCGTGGGATTACAGGCTGAGCCACCGAGCCCAGCTTGTTTATCCTTTCAAAGATGATTTTTTGTATTATCTTTTTGTCTTCCATGTCCCGGATTTGGGCTTTCATTTTGGTGATCTGTATTCTTCTGCTGAAGTTAGGGTTTTGGTGGTCTTGCTTTTCTAGCTTCCTAAAGTGACTTGTAGGCTGCTAATTTGTGATTCTTCCATTTTCTTCATGTGTGTTTGTAGAGATATGAATTCCCCTCTTACTACAGCTTTCATAGTGTCCCAGAGATTTTGGTAAGATGTTTCTTCATTTTCATTTGTTTCCAGGTATCTTTTAATCTCTCTTTTGATTTCATTATTGACCCAGGAGTTGTTTAGCATCACGCTATTTAGTGTCCATGTCTTTGTGGGTATAGGGAGAACCTTGTTGGTGTCGATGTTTATTTTTATTCCACTGTGGTCCGAGAAGGTGCATGACAAAATTTCGATCTTTTGAAATTTGTTTATGCTTGATTTATGGCCAAGTGTGTGGTCGATCTTAGAGCATGTCCCATGCAGTGATGAGTAGAATGCATATTCTGTGGTTGTTTGGTGGAGTGTTCTGTAGGTATCAATTAAGTCCATTTGGTCGAGTCACACTGAGGTTCCGGATCTCATTGCTGATTTTTTTGTCCTGATGATCTGTCTAGGGTTGTGAGTGGGGTATTAAAGTCCCCAGCTATGATAGTGTTAGAGTCAATATCTTCTTTGAGTTTTCCTAGTAGCTTCTTTATGAAAGTTGGCACTCCTATGTTGGGTGCATATATGTTTAGGATAGATATTTCTTATTGATGGAGTGAACCTTTTATCAATATGTAGTGACCTTCTGTATCTTTTTTAATTTTTGATAGCTTAAAGGGTATTTTGTCTGAAATTATGATAATGACTCCTCCCTTCTTTTGCATTCCGTTTGCCTGACAATTTGTTTCCTATCCTCTTACTTTGAATCTGTGAGTGTCCTTTCTAGTGAGATGGGTCTCTTGAAGGCAATATATTGTTGCCTGGTCATATTTTATTCATTTTGCCATTCTATGTCTTTTCGGTGGTGCATTTAGTCCATTCACATTCAGGCTAATTATTGAAATGTGAGAGTTGATCCCTATCATAAGGTTCTTATAGAGTTGTTGTTGCTGTTTCTCTTTGTTTGTTATCTTTCTTTTGGTTTTGGGGTTGGTTCGTGTGTGTTTTCCTCTTTTTTCTGTACTCTTATGAAGAACGTTGTTGTTTTTTCCTTTTCTTCTGTGTTTAGTACTTTCTTTAGTGTTTTTTGTAGAGGTGGTCTGGTGGCAGCATAAGTTCTTAAGGATTGGATATCTGGGAAAGATTTTAATTCTCCCTCACTGATGAAGCTTAGCTTGGCTGTGTGGGTTATTCTTGGTTGAAATTGTTTATCTTTTAGAACTTTAAAGATAGGGCTCCAAGCTCTCCTAGCCTGCAGGGTTTCTGTAGATAAATCTGCTGCTATTCCAGTTGTTCTTCCATGGTAGGTGATCTGGCCTTTTTCTCTTGCTACCTTTAGGATTTTTTCTATCATACCTACTTTGTTTAGGTAAATTATTATGTGTCTGGGAATTGGTCTTCTCATTTGTTGTCTTGCAGGGGTTCCATGAATCTCTTATGTTTGAATTTTCGCATCACTGATAAGATGAGGGAAGTTTTCTTCAATAATCTGATGAAATGTTTGTTCCGTGGCCTCTGTCTCTTTGTTTCAGAAAGTCCAATTACTCTTAGGTTTGGTCTCTTGAAGTAATCGCTCATCTCTTGAAGGTTTTGTTCTGTCTTTTTAAACTTCTTTTCTGTTTTTGACAGTTTGGGTTAGTTCTATATTTTGATCTTCAAGTGCTGAGATTCTTTCTTCTGCTTGGCTAATTCTGCTTTTCATGCTTACCAGTCTGTTATTTATTTCATTCACCGTATTCTTTACTACTGTTATCTCAGTTATCAACTCCTTCCTAGTTTCTTCTTGTCTCTCCTCAATTCTTTTTCATCTCTCCATTAATGTCTTGATATCTAGGTTTGTAATTTGAGAACAGTCATACTGGTGGCTCTTCATTGTTTGCTGAGAAGTCAGTTTTCTCAGTGTCTGCCCTCCCAGAGGTCTGGGAGAGACCCATATTTTCTTTTGGTTTTTCTTCATTTGTACAGATTTTTTTCTCTCCCCCTTTCCCTCCCCCTCTTTAACTCTATTTTTCAGGGAAGGTAGGGTTGCTTTCACTTCTTTTGTTCAATCTCCTGTTCTTCCTTATGAGGGTCTTCTGGCTTTGTTCACTTTTGAGGCTGGACTGTGGGTTGGGGGCTGTACTTTTTACAGTTTTGAGGTTTAATTGAGGGGGAAGATGTGATTCACAATCTATCTGCAGATCCCAGTAACCACCAACAGGTGTATGGGCACACTGGAACACATTTCTCACTGCCTTACTATCTGTTCATGCAGCGGGGTTTAGGTTTGCTCCTTGGAACAAAAGGAGGTACAAAAAAGGAAAATAATGGAAGAGAGGGGGTCAGGAGGAAGTTAGAGAGAGAGAAGAGTGACAGGAAATACAGACATACATACCAACTAATGAGTGAAAAAGAGACACAAGGCCAGAAAAGAGTGAGTAACAGACAGACAAACAAAATTCCCTAAAGCATACCGGTAATCACACAACGACAGTCCAACAAAATCATGCCTTTTGATGTGCTTTTCCCCAACACAAACAGGTAGTCTAAATCAAAATGCAAACAAAACTGAGCAAACAAATAGTCAAAACAATAAAATCAAAAATCAAAATAAGAAACCAGACTAGCTCTGGAATCTTTCCTGAATGTTTAAAGTCTCTTCAGCTCTGCTTTCTAGCCTCTCCCCTTTGCTTCCATTGCAGGCAGATAGATCTACCCCAAGCTTGGGTTGGTTCCCTTGGCTTGCTGCCTGAGAGGCCTGCAACATGGCTGAGTTGTCTGTATCTGATTCAGCATAGGGGAGGGCCTTTTGTTTCCTGTTTAGCAACATTACCTTAGAAACCAAGGTGGAGGATGCTGGAAGATGGGTGGGGCAATGCAAATCTCTGCCTGGAAAATGGCTAAGCTGGGCAGCTCCTCTTTCACAGATCCTATCTTTCCACCTGTCCTTTCTCTCCACTCGTCCAGGTCCGTAGGCGATCCACTATGATGGGTTGTGGTGGTGTGTCTCCCACATTAGGCACCAGGGATCAGCTGCTTTGCTGGGTGCTGGATCTGGTGTGCCACCAGCGGCCTGGAGTGGCGGAGGGAGCTGGGAATTCCCTCTTCTGGAGCTGAGAGCAGCTGATCAACACTTCCTTAAGATATACTGTTCCCTTACACAACCATGGGGTCCCACGTTGGGTGCCTCAGCCAGAACGGGAACCAGAGCTCCAAAGGGCAGGTGGTGAGCAGTGACAGTGGCTTTGGGCCCTGCACAGGGCACTTCAGCCAGGAGTGGATCTGGAATCTCTGAGCAGCCAGCGCCTAGAGCCTCCCGGGGTGACAGTGGCTTGAACTAGGACTGGGCAGGGGCCCAGAACCCAGGGTGGAGAGCTGGAATTCTGAGGAGCGAGCACCGGGCTGGGCACCCAGTCAGGAAGGGAGCTGGCAGCAGCTGAGTGCCGGGCGGATCAGTGTAACCAGCAAGGGAACCCAGATCTCCACAAGGCGGTATCCAAAGGCTTCCACAGGCAGCGGCCAGCAGCTTGGGGCCGGGTGAGACATTGTAGCCGGGGATGGAGCTGGGATCTCCACACATCCGGGCCTGCAACTACCTATGGAGGAGTAGCAGCCATGGGGCCGCAATAGCTGGCCTTGCGTGGGACCGAGGGCATTCAGGCATGGGACCAAGGGCATTTAGGCCTTGGACCAGTGCAGCTGGCGGGGGGTAGGGGGTGGAGGAAGGAAAGTAAGAGTCTTTTTGGGAACTCACTTTCAGAGAATCTCACAGTCCCATCTATGCTGTCGCCATCTTACTGGAATTCCTCTGCTGAACATTTTTTCATATGTTTGTTAGTCACTTGTATATCTTCTTTTAAGAGATGTCTGTCCATGTCATTTGCCCACTTTTTCATGGAGTTATTTACTTTTTTCTTGATGATTTGTTGGAGTTCTTTGTAGATTCTGGTCATTAGCCCTTTGTCACATGTATAGTTTGCAAATATCTTCTCCCATTCTGTAAGTTGTCTGTTTGGTGATTATTTCTTTTGCCGTACAGAAGTTTTATAGTTTAATTAAGGCCCACTTTTTTTACTTTTGCTTTAGTTACATTTTCTTTCAGGGTTTTAGCCATAAATTCTTTGCCTAGGCCGATGTCCATAAGAGTTTTTCCTGGTTTTATTCTAGGATTTTATTTTGTTGAATAGGGAGTCCCTTCCCCAGTGTATGTTTTTGTCATCAGTTGCTTATAGAACTAAAAGTAGATCTACCATTGAATCCAGCAATCCCACTATTAGATGTCTACCCTAAGGAACAGAGGTTGTTCTATAAAAAAGACACTTGCATCTACATGTTCATCACAGCACAATTCACAATCACAAAGATGTGTAATTTACCTAAATTTTCATCAACAGATCAGTGGTTAATGAAAATATGGCATATATATATGTATATATATATACATATGTATATATACACACCATGGAATACTATGCAGCCATAAAAAAGAATGAAATCATGTCCTCTGCAGCAACATGGATGGAGGTGGAGATCATCATCCTAAGTAGACTGACTCAGAAAATCAAACACTGCATGTTCTCAACCATATGTGGGAGCTAAATGATACAAAAATGAAAATAATAGACAGTTGGGAAACCAACAAGAGGTGGAGAGGGAGGTTAGAGTTCAGAAACTGCCTATGGGCCACAATGTTCACTATCTGGGTAATTGGCCAACTGAAACCCAATCCCCACCACTACACAATATGTCCATGTAATGACTATGCAGGTGTACCCCAAATCCTAAATATAAATTTTAAAAAATTAAAATACTTGGGAATAAATTTGACCAAAGAGGCGGAAAATCCATATACTAAAAACTATAAAACACTAATGAAATAAATTGAAGATAAGACAAATAAGTGAATAAGTACCCTGTGTTCATGGATTGGAAGAATTATTATTAAAATGTCCAAAGTGATCTTGTAGATCAATGAAGAGTCAATACAATCCTGATCAAAATTCCAATGTTATTTTTTTTTACAGAAATAGAAAAAAATCAATCCTAAAATTCCTGTGGAACCCAAAATCAGAAAAAATAAAAATAAAAAATATAAACAAATAGCTAAGGCAATCATGAGCAAAAAGAATAGAGGTGGAGGCATCACACCACCAGATTATCAAACTATACTACAAAGTTACAGCAATTTTAAAAGTATGGTACAGGTTAATATAGTATTGTATGGTACAAATCCAAAAATCCAAAATCTGAAAAATTTTGCATTTTACATTTTTGAATTTGGGATGTTCAACTGATAATATTTTTTAAAAATCCAAAAATTGGAAACACTTCTGGTTCTGAGCATTTTCAATAAAGAATGCACAACTTGTACTGGCAAACAAAAATAGACACATCAACGAATGACACAGAACAGAAAGCCCAGGAATGAACCCAAGTGTGTATGATCAATTGATTTTCAACAAAGTTGCCAAGAATACACAATGGGAAAATAACAGTCTCTTCAATAAATAGTTTTGGGAAAACTAGATATCAGCACATAGAAGACTGAAACTGGACCATTATCGCACACCATATACAAAAATGAACTAAAAATGAATTAAAGACTTAAACATAAGACCACTAACTACAAAGCTAGAAAAAAAATTATAAAGCTAGGAAAAAACACAGGAAGGAAACTATATAACATTGGTCTGGGCAATAATTTTTTGGATTAAATGCACATGTAAAAAAAGTAAATATAGTCAAATAGGATTACATCAGACTAAAAAAGCTTCTGTACAGCAAAGGAAACCATTAACAGTATGAAGAGTCAACTGACAGATTGGGAATAAATTATTTGTGAGCAATACATCCAATAAGGGATTAATATCCCAAACAGATAAGGAATTCAACTCAACAGCAAGAAAACAAAAGTCTGATTAAAGAATAAGCAAGGAAACTGAACAGACATTTCTCAAAGAAGAGATAAAAATGGCCAGCTATACGAAAAATATGTTCGAATTAGGAAAATGCAAATTAAAACTACAATGAGATATCATCTCATACCAGTCAAAATAGATATTAACAAAATGACAAAAGATAACAGGTATTAGTGAGAATGTGAAGAAAAGGGAACACTTGTACATTGTTCATGGGAATGTAAATTGGTACAGCCATTATGAAACACTGTACAGAGGTTCCTCCAACTTAGAAAAAATTATTTTTATGATGATCCAGCAATCCCACTTCTGAGTATTTATTCCAAAGCTTAGAAATCAGTTTGTTGAAGAGATCTCTGTACTCCCATGTTCACTGCAGTACCATTCACAATAGCCAAGATATATAACCAACCTATGTGTCTATCAGCAGATGAATAGATAAAGAAAATGTGGTATATATACACAATGGAATACCATTTGGTCTTAAAAAAAGAAGGTAATTCAATCATTTGTAACAACATGGATAAAACTGGAAACATTATGCTAAGTGAAATAAGCCAGACACAGAAAGACAAATACCACATGTTCTCACTTTTATATGGAATCTTAAAAAAAAAGAAAAGAAAAGAAAAAAATCAAACTCATTGAAACAGAGATTAAAATTATGGCTAAAGAGATGGGAGGTGGGAGAAATTGGGAAATGATGGTCAAAGGATACAAAATCTCAGTTAGACAAGAATAATACATTTTTTGTTGTTGTTGAGGCCTACTGTGCAGTGTGGTGAATATAGTTAATAGCATATTGTCCCTTTCAAAACTGCTAAAAGAATAAATTTCAAAAGTTCTCACCACAAAAAAAAGATAACCACTTGAGATGATAGATATATTAATTAGGTTGATTTAATTATTTCAAACTGTGTTCATAAATTGTAACATCACTGTGTACTCCATAAGTAAATACAATATAAATCTTCCATTTGTGATACAATTAAAAAATCATCAAAAAAGATTCTGAACAAATGATTTTACTTCAAAGTTACTTTTCTATCAAACATATTCATATTGCCATTCAAAAAAAAATCTATGCAGCCGGGCTCGGTGGCTCAGCCTGTAATCCCGCACCTTTGGGAGGCTGAGGTGAGTGGATTGCCTGAGCCCGCGGGTTCGAGACCCGCCTGGGCAGCAAGACCGCATCTCTACAATAAATCAAAAAATCATCCGGGCATGGTAGCACGTGCCTGTAATTCCAGCTACTCAGAAGGCTGAGGCAGATGGATCACTGGAGCCCATCAGGTCGAGGCTGCGGTGGCCGGGAGTGGCCACTGCACTCCAGTCTGGGCGACAGAGTGAGACTCCAACTCCAAAAAAAAAAAAAAAAAAAAAAAAAAAAACTATGCCATAAATTAAAATAATAACTGAAGCCATGTTGAATGAAGAAATATTGCTTCAATTAGGTAGATTCTCACAGATCCTTGGATCCTACATCTACCTGTGGTAGAGAATAGCAGTAAAGATGAAACATTATACCTGGAGCAAGACCAAAAGAAGAATCTAATATCTAATTTTTCTTATTAAAGTGTTGACAAAAAATACTGACTGGACCTGGTGAAAGTATTGAAAATTCTCCAAATACAAATTTTGAAATACATTTACATAATAATGACTACTTTTAATACTTAAAATAATACTTGTCATCACATACAAACAAAGCAACATAAATTAAATTTCACTTAGAACTATAAGGAATCCTGCCTAACTGAAGGAAGAACAATAAAATTCTGAGGAGTAAAAGAAAAATTCTAGACAGGTTCATGTTTTCTGGAAAATATATTTTTAAAAAGCTAGCTAGGGGAACAGTAGATGCTCTTGGATAGGGCTCATAAATCAAGTTAATCGAGAAAATGCTGGTGGAAAAATTCGTGGTAGAGATAAATTCTAAAGGAGAATTTAGTTCTTAGAAATTAAAATTGCTATCAGCCCTGAATAAATGCTTCAGTTGTATCTATGAACTAAATATATTTCAGAATCTATTTAAGTAAACCTTGAAAATACTTGCCATTTCCAAAGAAAGGGAAGACAAAGAAAATTAAACAAATATATGTATAAAAGACTAGAGAGGCAAAATTGAAAACAAAAAACAGTCTTTAAACTGCATATTCAGCTTTGAATATTTTTCTCAACTCTCCCAAAATCAAAATATTATGCCAGACAACCTGAAACAAAGTTTTATATCATTATTATCATTTTGGTTTTATATTAATAAAACATACCCATACCTCCATTTTAGCATTTGTCCACCGAGGTACTTCTACAATCATATTAAACAAATTCTGTAGTTCAAAAGAAAACAAAATAGAGAACATTAAAAATTTTACCTACCATTTTTTTTAAGTTATCTCCTTTACAAGAATGCTTTAGGTTTTTTCCAACAAAAACTGCTTAGAGTCTTCATCATACATCTAATTTATGCCTAACTTAGCAGAATGTAAGCCACCAAGTCACTTGAACCCTACTGCACTGTGTTAGATGTTATGACATGTCTGGAAATACCTTAGCAATGTAGTGTCAGAACTAAAATGGAGTCAGGAAATACATTTTGATTTTTATTTTCCAACTGAAATAGCAGTGAGAGACTGAGTCCCTCATGTAAGAATTCATTCTCACTTGGAAAGTTAAGTATAATGATCTTTGTCCCACTTACCACACATAGTTGTTAGGATGATCAATTATATAATTCCAATGAAAATACACAGAACACTATGAAGTAAAATATTTTGAAAGTTATAAAACAATATTTAAGTCCAAGTTAAAATTACAATGTACAATTAAGGACAAAAACATGGCTATCAAAGAGCTCACAAAGAGTTAGACGTAACTTTCTAAACTTAGCTTAGATAGCTAGTGATTTCAGAGTCCAAAAGGATAATTGTTGCTGCTGCTTTTTTTTTTAAGCCAAAAGAGACTCTAGGTTAAAAATGAGTAAAAATAATTTGCCACTATTTGCCTTACAAAGAGAAAGTCTTAAGGTTAAGTTGATTTGCATGCCAATTTGGTATCAATAATGTCAGGGAAAAACAATACTTTAAAATAGTGCACTCCAAGCAGAGCCATGGACCAGACCCAATCTGCAAACTGATTTTTATCAGCTCATTTCAAAACGTTTGTGGCAATTTGAAACTGTATTTTACTACACCTATTGAATCTAATAATCAAAAATTGGAACCTGAATTACACTTTTCTTACAATTAATTTTGATTGTATTTTTTTAAGTACCAGTTCACAACAGATTAGAAATAAAACAAAGCACTAGTCCTTTACCACAGATCATGTGAGAAGCAGTGATTTAACCTACTTATTTTTAACCATGCTGATCAGGTGATTTTTTTAACATCAAAATCACCTGATCAGCTTTAACCAATTGAAAAAAAAGGTTCCCAAAGCATCACCTCTCACCAGTTTGAACACAATTTGTCTGGAGTGGAGCCAGAGCACTGCTTAATTTTACAGGCTCTCCAAGCAATTCTAATATGCAGCCAGAGTTTGTTTAAAGCATTACTAAACAATATCATGGGGGTTTCCTAGTGTAACATGGAATACTGTTAATTCAAAGAAGGCTATTTACACAATTAAATGGAGCTATATAGTGAGCCAGAAAAGTAATAAAAATAATGATAGTTTTTATTTTTTCTAGATAAGACTAAAGTTTACAAATGGCAAAACTGCAGACCTATAATGATATAAACAACAAAGCTGAGAACGAATTCTCAAACAACTGCTCCTTAAAAGTATGTCTCATACCTCTCTTAGCAACCTTATACACATTCATGCTGTTATGTTTCATTTTCTATGCTCTTTCATGAGGTACCCCTGCACCTGTTTAAATATGTCTGAAGTAGCTGCTAAAAAGGAAAACTGAAGTAAATGGCAGATGTTCACATAATTTATTCATCCCTGAAAGCCTGGCTATAAGAGAACAAATGCATGTGGATGAATACTTAGAGGTGACAGAGAAGACCAAGCTAGTAACAATCATTTTACACAATGACACCTACCAAAACCACTCACAGAGATTTGAATTAGGCCAAAAGAACAATAGATGAGGTTTGAATTTTAAGCCTACAAACCCCACTCTCCCTCATCATTTGTTCCTAATCACTGAAAGCTTATTTCCAGCCTGCCTTTCTTCTCTCTAGCTAAAATGTACTTGGTCGGTAATTTTTTAAAGTCAACGTTAGCCTGCTTTTCCTAAGATTAATATTAATTATAAACCAACAGTGATCTGCCAAAATTTATTAGAAAATCAAAAAGATAAAAGGGACACAAATCAAATCAGAAAGTTGTATATGCAGCAGGGACACTCCTCCTTCAGTTCTTCTATTTCTATTTTTTTCCATGTATTTTTGTTGCAGAACTCAAAAAGAAAAACTAATAGCATATATGAAAAAGCAGTCCATATGTTTTATATATATATGGAGGAAAAAATAGGAAGAAATCATTCTTTTTTCCTAACACTTAAACTTGTAAATAAACCCAAATCAGACAGCGTCCAACCTATAAACTGTGCTCAAAGAGTTAAATTTTAATTTGACTGTCTGGACTCAGAATATAGTTTTCCCACTGAAACAACTGCTTCAGGTTGATAAACAAAGTTCTCAGGGACCTATAAAGTCTTGTTCACCCAACCTCTAGGGCAGTGGTTCTCAAGCATCATATTTAGAATACACCTGGAACACTTGTTAAGCATATAGATTAGCCAGGGCCCATCAAGCAGAGGATAATCTAGGAGCTATGGGATGGGGCTAGGAATCTGAATTTTTACCAAGCACTTTAAGTGGTTCCAGTGTAGATGATTCAAGGACCATTTGGACAAATGACAGCCTAGAAAAAAATAGAAGGATAGCAAGCACACTTTGTAGGAATTAAACAGCTATGTTTGGAAGTGGATCCAAAGACTGGAGTCATAAGTTTCATTTGGGGTAAAGAATATAGTAGATAGAAATAAGGCTGGAAAGGTAAAAGAGAGCAGGAAGGTAGCAGGAAAAACTGCCTGGCATCAGCAGGATGAAAGAACACCTGTGGCAAGAGATGGGATGACAGTCATTAATCAGATGTTCTGGTCCTAGGTCAAGAAGTATTAAAGGTTTGACAGCCACATAGTTAAAAGATATATTTAGAATATATTTATTTTAGCATATAGTTGGTATAACTTTTTTTTCTCCTATACTTCCAAAGACTATTGGTTCCTGGGTTCTAAAGCAGCTTCTCAAATTTTCTATCTTATAATAATAATAGTAATAATAAAAATAAGGTAAAAACTGACCAATTCTCCTATGAAGTACATTTACTTTAGACCTCCTTCCATGATAAATAACTTGCTACTAATATCTGGGTTCCTGTGCCAATTCTCTCAGGCTTTTCACTTACCAAACGAAATGGTAATGAAGTACCTAAAACAATCCAATTCATAGAAACAGAAAGTAGAATAGTAGTTACCAAAGGGAGGAAATGGGGAGTTAGTGTTGAATGTGTACAGAGTTTCACTTTGGAATGACAAAGCTCTGGAGATGAATGGTGGTGATGATTCCACACCAATGTAGAAGTACTTTATGACACTGAATTGTACAAATTTAAAAGGTTAAAATGGTAAACTTCATGTTATGAATATTTTCCCACAGTAACAAAAATTAAATGGTGATATTTGTTCTAGTTACCTTAAAGAGGTACTAGAAGAACATCAGAATTCATATGGAAGTCTTACAAGGGGAAAAATTTTTGAGGCCCTTTACAAATGCAAACTATCACCAAGGTCTTTAAAAGACAATAGAAAAGTGATTCACAAAAATAAAAACCTTTAGATATACCTCATATTCTTCATTCCATGCCTTCTTTGTAGAAACAGCATTTTCCTATAAAAAGAAAAAACTGTATTATTATTGTAATATTTCATGAAAGAATGCAGTCACACTGCATAGCAACAAAAGTATGACTATTGTAGAAACATTCTATTACAGAGGCTGAAAGAAATAGGATTCAACAGAAAACCTACCAAATGCCCACTTTAGTTTTTCCCTCAGCATCATCAAAGTGTTTCATAAAATAAATTATCCGAAAGCTAAATCTCTTTCAAGAATATTTTCCTAGTTTTTGTAAAATAAGCATAGGCGGTGTTCAGTCTTTAAGGAAAGACGGGCAGTTTCCAGTGATTAGGCTTAAAACAGTCATTTCATTATTGAAATGAAACCCCAGGGAGCATGACTAACAAGCCGTGAAAGTATTCTGGCTGCACCTCCTGCCTGTGAATTCTACCAAGGTGTGATTACTATGCCTCCACGAGGCACTTTTAAATGAAAACAGACTACATGGTGGGTAGGGAAGAAAAATTACGCCATTCACAAATGCTCACACAGTATGCATAATGTTTATATACCAAAATGACTACTAACGAAGGAAACAGAAAAGTAATTATTCCAAGTTGACCCTAAAACATTATTTCTGTTCCTAATACACTATATACTCCCTAAAAAGTAAGAATTCTGATCATTACTGACTGAAAATTAGGGAAACCTACTGACATGACCACTGTATATCAATCTCTGTATCTCCAGAACTCACTGACACCTGATTGTACTTGCCCTGCCCTATCATCAATTTTGCCTAATCCCAAATCTCATATTCTCCAAAACCCATCCTCAGACAGAATGTTATGCCCACTGAGATTTTTTAGCTCACTCTGTTCCACCTTCACCTCTACCTACAACATGATTCTCAGAAATACAGGTGTATTATTACTATTATTATGAAATACACAGATTTTGTTATGATAGATGCCTGATGACACTTCCTACCAGTAACATTTTTATCTTACATTTCACTGTATATTTACAGTGCTTAACACTATCTGATTTGTTTTATAGTTGACTCCTCCAATTGAGTAGAAACTATATTTATCTTATTAACCACTACCACCCAGTGCCTAGAATAGTGTCTGGCTCATAATAAGCATGCAATGATTATTTATTGAATTAATAAATTAATGAATAAATGAATGCATGCACTTTTGGCCAAAAGCAAGGAGAGGTGTTTGGAGACATGAGATATTTAGGCCAAAACAAAATATAACACAGAGACATGTATACACACATACACTCTCACACACTCAGAAACACAGTAACAGACAATTCTTTTTGCCTTCCTTTGGTTTCTTGCTCTTTCCAGGTTATATGACCCTTTGTCCTGCAGCTCAACTCTTAAAAGTAATGAGCTGGAGGCATTACACAAGAGAAGTGAGAAATACACATTCTGAAGTTAGAGCACCTGAATTCAATTTCACCTCCACAACAGACTAGATTCTTGACCACAGGCAAGGTACTTAACCTCATTAACAAAATAAGCGCAGAATAGCAGTTCCAGAAGGACTAAGATAATGTATGTCAAGCGCTGAGCATAGTTTCTCCCTGTTGCCATCATTATTGACAGCTCTGTACTCTGTAGGGCTGGAAGGCAGCACAAATCCTACTTCACCATCCATAAAATCAGTATTTGCGTGATATTCAGCCTCAGAGGTAATTAACACCAAGGTCAAACAAACCTTCCATCTGAAGCAGCTTTCTTAGTTCTTTACCGGCCTCAGCCACTACACTGATCTCCTGTGTCACAGTCCTGGAAAACCCAAACCCATTCAGCCCCAAATAATCTCAACGTGGAATGTATCCTGGTTATTTACTTACTAGCTGTGCCCCCTTAACAAATTTGATCATTCGTTACTTGGAAAGGAAATAACTTCCAACTTCATGATAGTCATTAATATCCACTATCAAATATGTCATCTTGCAACTAATCAGGAGAGATCTCAAGATGCCTCAATAATTTTGAGGCCCCAAATAAATTATTTTG
Source organism: Cephalopachus bancanus (assembly GCA_027257055.1). NCBI lineage: Eukaryota > Metazoa > Chordata > Mammalia > Primates > Tarsiidae > Cephalopachus > Cephalopachus bancanus. The sequence continues at coordinate 11,971,511 of JAPVLO010000093.1, forward strand.
ACTATATAGCAGCAGTTTTCTTGGCATCTTTTATATCCTGACAACTACCAAGTGATTTTAAGTTCTAATAAAAAATAGCTATTTAAATATTATCACTTTTACCCCTGCTCTATTTTTCTAGCACCTGTTTCATAGAGTGGTTAAAGAGCACGTGCTTTGTGATCAGAAATGCTTGTTTTCAGAATCCATGGAAAAAAAAATCCAAAGGAGAAAATGTCCTCAATAGACAGAAACCCAAAATATTTTTAAATCTCACTTTTGATAAAGAGACTAATTATTAAGTGAACGCAATTAAAATTTATGTAAACTTGCCTAGGAGAAATTTAACAACAGATTTCCCAATTCTCACCTATAATTCATACGAAGAAAGGTCCACAGGTCTTACTCAAATAAAAGATACAAATCATCTATTTCCACTCAATGTGGTAAGCATGCTAATATTAAGGTGAACTTAAAACAAAAACTTAAATAACAGAGACTATGATCAGAAATGTTTGTTTGAAACCTAGCTCTGGCAATTACCAGGTATGTTATATTAGACAAGTCAATAAAATGCCTTCAGTCTCAGTGTCCTTGGAGACAATAATAGAAACTCATAAAAATTAAATAACATTTGTTCACATGGTGGCTAGCAAAATAGAAAGTAACCACAAAAGTTAGCTGTATTGTTATTAGAAATAAATCTCCTGTTAACTTCCTAAATTTTCCTTAAATCTTTATTTCCTATCAAATTCTAAGGCTTATGGATCACTAACACCCTTTTCTCCCAAGTCTTCCTGAAAGAATCCTATTCTCACACAAATTTTAATTCATGAGAAGCTTACAACCTTGTTACAATAACTTATGTTTCTCCTTCTGACTTCTAAGCCACATTCTTCCCTTTCAAGGTGCTCCCAAAAAGCATCTTATGATGATACTAGAAGTACATATTTTCTTTCCCAAGTCAAAACAATACCTCTCTGGAGTTCACCTTCAGAGGAATGTCATGAAAGGGGGAAATGTAGTGACCAGCTACATTTTCTGCAAAAGAAAATAAAAAAATAATAATTAAAACAAAAGACATATTGTTCTTTACAGCTATAATATCTTTATCCACTTTTAAACTTACCCACTTTTTTCAAAGCTAATTTTAACTCCCAATTTAAAGTTTAATTCAACTTTTAAACTTGCCCCACTCTGAGGACCAAAAAGAAATACATACCTCTTAGACCATATTTGGGTTGCTGAAATCATTTACCTATCCCTGTGGCTTAAAACATCCATACCAATAGTGCCAGGGTGGTAGGCATGGGGGACATAACATCAGTAAGGTTACTTGATCTCAAACTAGGCAAAGTGGGGACCAAACTTTACCTGTATGATGTCCACTTGTATACTTAATCCTGAATTGTACCCCCACATCTTTAAAAAGAAAAGAATTGGAGGAGTCAGATTTTAAAACCAGGCAATCTGACTTCAGAATCCATGAGGAAAAAAAAAAAAAAAATCCAAAGCAGAAAATGTCTACAATACTGAAACCCAAAATACTTTTTTTAAAAATCTCACTTTTGAAAAAGAGCCTAATTATTAAATGAATGCAATTAAAATTTATGTCAACTTCCCTAGGAGAAATTTAACAACAGATTTCCCAGTTCCCACCTACAATTCATATGAAGAATGGTCCAAAGGTCTTATTCAAATAAAAGATACAAACCATCTATTTCCATTCAATATGGTAAGCATGCTAATATTAAGGTGAGCTTAAAACAAAAACTTAAATAACAGAGACTACCTTATCTTAAAGTTGTATACTAACATACATATTTGAAATACTTTCAAAAGTGTATATTGTTTTAAACAATGACCTAATATGCACTTTTTTGGGGGGATACATTTATTTTCAAAAGATGGGCCTAATCTAGCAATACAAAATTTTTACTTTGTAATTTCCTAAGTCAGGGTATGTTATACTTCTGGCCAACTATCTCTTTAGCATAATTTTCAAAATGAGATTTTCTTAATAATATTTTAACAAAATAAAACAATACCCCAGCACGAGAATCAACCCCTTCTCTAGGAAGGCCTAGTTCTTTTTATTGGAAAACAGTAATTAGAAATCAAGATCTGAGTGCTGGTGTGCTCATTACCATTGGGGTATAGTCAGTCCTTGTTTTATTTTTTGTGTCAGTGTGGATTCACGTATGTTTCTTTTATATATTGGGCTCTAACTCAATATTCCAGTATGTATTTTCCTGCTCAAATTATTCTAGCTTTGGCCTTCGATAGCTTTTTAATGTCATTCATATTTTCCTGTAACATCTCTCCAGCCTTTTGCCTTATGCAACATGAAAGAGTAGGACCTCTGGGGCTTTCTGGAGTTTTCAGTTAGAACCCAATGTACAAAATAAATACACATGAATCCAAACTGAAACAAATAAATGATTGAATAAATAAATGAGGAAAAAGAAACAAAACCAAGACTGAGAAACTGTAACAGATTAGATGAGACTAATGAAACGTAATGACTAGATGCAATCTGGTATCCTGAACTAGAGCCTGGAACAGAAAAATGATATTAGAGGAAAAAGTAGTGAACTCAATAAAATCTGAAGATGGGCTAAGAGCATGTACCAGTACTGGTTTCTCAGCTTTGACAAATGTACAATGGCAATGGCAATTAATGCTAAATTGCTAACTTAGGGGAAACTGGGTGAGAGATATACTGAAATTCTGTACTTTCTTTACAACTTTGCCAAATGTAAAATTATTCCAAAATTAAAAAATTATTAAACAACAAAAACAAGTCCTGGCTTCTGCCAAATAAAAACAGAGGTGCATAACTTAACGATAGCCCCTACCCCATCAAAATTTTATTTCTCTCTCCTATGCTGTGTGCTTTACATTAGTACTTATCACTAGAATTAAGATCTGAATGAAGTAGTTTTCATTATTGTTTATTTTTTGTTTGCTCTGTTAAACTTTCTACTGACTCTCCAGCATCTAGAAGAGTCCTCAGCATTTAGTAGGCATTTAATAAATATTTGCTGAGCAAATATTTGTTAAATAAATGTCTCTACTGCTATTTCAGTTTTCCTTCTAAATCATTAATATAATTTTTTATTTTTCCATCTTAGCAACAAGATAATTCCTGAAGGATGTGAGAGAATGTGAAAGGATGTCAAAGACGAGAAAGAGCACACAAATGGCAAAGGACATAAACTCTTGCTATGATCTATAAAGCTCTTTTTCATCAGTTAAAAGAATGTACCTTTAAAAAAAATCTTCCCTTTCACACATTACATCAGATTTCATATCTCTGCCTAATTGTCAAAGTTATCAATGAGCAACACAAGAACACAAGGAACAAAATGACCATTTTTTACACAATTATTTACTTTTCTAAATGTAACATACTTAAATGGGTCATATTTACATATTTTCTATTCATATAAAATACGGTGATGGGAACTGAAAATGGTGCACTTGCTTTGGAAAATAGTTTGTTAGCTTCTTATAAAGTTAAACACATAGTTAGCATGTGACCCAGAAATCCCACTAACTAGTTAACCAACAGAAATGAAAACATATTTGCCCCAAAGTCTCTAAGTAAATGTTTATAACAGTTTTGTTCAAAGTCATCAAACACTGTAAACAACCCACAGGTCCAAGTGGCAAATGGATAAACTATGTTATACCCATACAATGGTCTTTTAATCAACGGTATATTAATTACTCCACAATAAAAAAGAATGAACTATTGGTACACATAACAAAATGTAAGCATCTAAAATACATTACATCAAGTGAAAGAAGCTCAACTCAAACAATTCCATAGATATGACATTCTGGAAAAGGCAAAACTACAGCATAAATCGCAGATCGGTGATTAGTTACCAGAGGGTGAGGATAAAGGGTGAAGATGAGTCTAAAGGGAACCATAAAAAGATTTTTTTAGAGTGGACCTGTTCTGTGCCTTGATTGTAATGCTGTTTATATAAATCTATACTCCTGTCAAATCTCAGATGTGTCCATAAAAAAGTTAATTTTGCTGTATATAATTTTTAAAATAAATAAACATGGAACTGAAAGAAAACCAGAAAGAGAATAAGAAAATATATAGTCAGGCCTCCACATCTGCAGATTCAACCAATCACAGATGGAAAATATTCTGGAAAAAAAAAAAAAACAGAAAATAACAATGTAATCAAAAGTGGACTGGATAAAGAAAATGCAGTACATATACATGATAGAGTATGACACAGCCATAAAGAACAAAATCATGACCTTCACAACTTGGATGCAGTTGGAGACTATCATATGAAGTGAACTATCACAGGAAAAAAGAACTGAACACTACATGTTCTTACTCATAAGTGGGCCCAATCACTAGGCACACTAGCACAAGGGTAGGACCAGCAGTCACTGGGCCCTGCTAGGGGAGGGAGATGGAGGAGGGCAGAGGGCATATGGCAACACGAAGGGTATCTGGTCCACTACCAGGAGGAGTGAGGGCCACCTAGAAATCCAAACTTCATCTGCATGAAGCCTACTCATATAGTAAAACCTCACATGTACACCATAACTATATAATAAATTTTTTTAAAACAGTACAAATAAAACAATACAATGTAACAGCTATTTACATAGCATAACAATGTGTCAGATATTATAAGTAATCTAGAAATGATTTAAAGTACATGAGATATTTGCATAGGTCATATGCAAATAATATGCCATTTTATATCAGGGATTGGAACACCTGCAGATTTTAGTTTTCATGGGGTCCTGGAATCAATCCCCTACAAATACAGAGAAACGACTGTAATACATAAATGGAAGATCTTGTTTCAAGAACTATCAATTTGTGATTGTCCTCTCTGCTTTAAGTGACAAAGTAAAAAGGGTAGACCTCTGAAGAGAAGAAAAAATACAATCCTTTAGCAGATTACTTCAACTGTTACATTTGGGACCTATCACTGAGATGGAAATTAATAGTTTCAGCTCTAAGAATCCAGGATATTATACAAACAAGGAAGTTTGTTATGAACTAAAGGAGTAAAAAAAAATTGGCACAATAGCCTGATGCCTATGTATTTAAGAATAAATGATAATTCTAAGACACTGATTTGGTGCTAAATTTCCCTAAAGATCCAGTGCTCCTGTTAACTGTGGACAAGCCCAATAAACTTATTAAGATATAAGATGAATGTTACTCAAGCCTAAGGAAAAACAGCACTCAACTAAGCTATAATAGTTAAAAATTTGTAAGATGTGTCCATAGGTGTCTGACTCCTTACATTAGGATCTAAATATTACATTCTAACACTTAGACAATGCCCATATATATTAAAATTGTTTTCTAAATGTAATTTTGGAAGGCAAAGAAGAATACAAATGAGTGAACAATCTGTATTTACTGACAGATAACCAAAGCTACTAGAAGCTATTCAGATCAAGAAATAATAATCATAAATAAAAATGTAATAATGAAGCAAAAAGAATAAAAATAACTACTTCTAGAAAAAAAAACATGGCTTTGGGTCTAAGATAAGGATAATGCTTTAATGGGCAATGTATCTATAAATTTGCATAGTGCAATGACTAGAAAAGCCAAGAACCTGACATCTAGTTATTGAGCTTGATAAAATCATTCATTTCTCTGCAGCTTAATTTTCTCAATAGTTTCTTCCATTAAGATAAAAACATTTTATAGAGTCTTTCAAACATATGTAAAAGACAATCAACTAAATTCTGGGATACAAAAGTGATAGAAAGTGATCCATGCCCAAAACTAAGACAAGACATCTTACACCAGGTAAAACACAAAGGAGTTCTCTCAGTGCACTTACAAGACTAGTCATTTCATTACACTAGTCATTTCTGTAATGCACAAAGACAAGAACTCATTAAAGGTTTTCCAGGGTCAGTGCTGTTAGTATGCTATTAGTCCCCATTTGAAGGGTATTAAGATTCTCTAAAGGTGGGTTTAAAGATATGTACTATCAATCATGACTCCCCAGCAAAACATGAGATAAGCTATACTATACATATGAGCCACAGGCAGAGATATGGTATATGGAGCAAGCACTGAGCAACACACAACATTTCTTTCTTTTTTTTTTTTTAAAGTAGGGTTTATTGAGAAGACAGAAAAGCTCCCAGAGAGGGGACCCAAGGGGTTTGCCCACCATTTCTTAAAGATGATGGAAGTGAAGCACACATCAGCAACAGCCCTTTCTCAGAGCTGAGTAAATTAATGACACATCTTAGGTTAAAACATTATTATCTGAAGCTCAAGCTGCTTGCTTCTTCACAGTTAAAAACTAGCTGTTGCCAATTTGCTTTTTTAAACACTTTGTTGTTATTTAATCAAAGCAATGCATGTGCATGACTAAAAAAATAAACCTCTCCAAACCAGTTCCATTCCTGAGAGCAACTCACTTTTACCTCTTTGTTTCTTCATCTTTCTAAATAATATATCATTAGTTTTTATTTATAAATTTTAGAAATTATCTACAGATTCTAATTCACAGAGGTAAAAATTTAGCTTAACTTATTCCCAGCCTATTCACCTTAAATTTTTGATTGGCTAATATTAACACTTTACACCTTAATTCTTTGATCCTCCAAATATAGATGGTATTTCTTGACTCCAATAACCTGCATTTCACCTCTGTTTTCTTATTCTTTCCATTTTTGTCTTGTGATCTTTTATTTTTTTCATTTCAAGGCTGACAAAATGTTCTTTGATGTCAAGTTTTCTATGCTTTTTCTATTCGTATATATCCAAAATTGTTCTAAGATAAGAAAAACCTGTAGCATTAATTAAACTGCAGATCTCTAAACCCCCATCCCATGCCTAGTGAATCAGAATCTTAAGGAGAGAGACCAGTATTTTTAGCAAGCACGCCAAGGAATTCTTACTCAGGCAAGTTTGAGAAACACTGTCTATGTGATTATTTTTGGCAAGCAAGATGCTATAATTAAATTTTCTTTCTTGTTCAGCTTCTGTTTTTACTTGTGCTTCTAATAATCATTTTTGCATTGTCATAATTATATCTGTAAATTATTTCAGTCTCACAGATCTCACCAAAATTATGGAATCCTCTCTTTACCCAAGCTGCTCCCTCTGGAACCCTTATCTTCATGCTTCAGTATAGACTGGATATTTTCTGGGCATTGTAAGTCTGCTTCTTTGCTTTCCAGATATGATCTACTGTTTTCTGGATCCCATGAATTCATCTTTTTTGGTTTACTTACCTGTCTTGCAGGAGTAAATCCCTAGCATGTGTTCTGTAAGAAGGACTGTATGTGAGGGTAATTTATCAAGTTGTTAAATGTCTGAAGTGTCTTTGTTCAGTCCTCAGTCCAGATTAACGGCTGTCTGGATAGAAAATTCTGGGGGGAAAATTCCTTTCTCTCAGAATTTTGAAGGTATTGATCCAATCTTTGAGCATTCAGTGTGGCAGGTAAATCAGACACGACTTTGATTCTCATCCCTTTGCAGGTGCCTGTTATCCCCATCTCCCTCTACCCCAGACCTTTAAGACCTTCTTTATAGCCTCATTATTTTCTGGAGATTGCACAATAAGGTGACTGAGAGTCATAACACCTGGGTACTTCGATTCTTAGGTTTCTCCTATTATCCCTTTTGTAATTTCTTCTCTATTTTGTCTGTTCTTTCTAAAACTCCTATTAGTCAAATGTTGGAATTCCTAGATTGAATCTCCATGTCTCTTCTTATTACCTCCTTTTTCTATCTCTGACATTTTGTTCTATTTTCTGGTGGATTTCTATATTTATCCCCTAATTAACGTGTATTAGTTTCCTAGGGCTGCTGTAACAAATTACTACAAACTTTGTGGCTTAAATCTATCACACTTTCTATTGATTCTTTAATAATATTTTAACTTCCAAGAGGTCTTGTTCTTTGCTGCTTCTTGATAGCCTTCACTTCCTTTCCTTTATAATAGATGCAACAGTTTTTAAAATCTCAGAGAACATTCGACACTTTAAAAATCAAGTTTCCTTCTTTCTGTTTTTTCCTACTTAATTCTCAGGAAGGAAGATTTAAGAAATAGCTCCTATCCTCAAGTTTGGCAGCTTATTTTATTTATTTTATTATTATTATTATTATTATTATTATTATTATTATTATTATTATTACTATTTTGAGTTGTGGTCTCACTCTGTCATCCAGGTTGGAAAGCAGTGGCATAATCACAATGGTAGCCTAAACCTTCAGGGCTCAGGCGATCCTCCTACCGCATTCTCCCAAGTAGCTGGGAATACAGGTACATGCCACAACACCTGGCTAATTTTTAAAATTTTTTTGTAGAGACAAAGTTTCGCTATGTTGCCCAGGGTGGTCTCAAATTTCTGGGCTCAAGCAATCCACTTGCCTCAGCCTCCCAAAATGCTGAGATTACAGATGTGAGCCACCATACCCGACCGGTCTTGTGTTTATTAAACTCTTTCTCTATAGCAACAACTGCTGTCAGTGTATTGGCTTTTCTGTGCCATGGGCATAAGAACCCAGTCAGGCTATAACAATATTTACTGGACATATACACCATACTAAGCATTGTTCTAGGTACTAAAAATACAAATTCCAATCCCTTATTCTTATGGAAATTATAATCTAGTTGGGGGATACAAGCAATGATTATGTGTATACTGTATCAGGCATCATAAGCACTATACAGGAGAACAAACAAGGGAAAGTAAAGAATGACTAATGGAAGTAATAATATTTTATACTGAATGGTCAGAGAAGAGCTCTCTGAAGAATAAAAGTTCAACACAGACCTGAATGAAGTGAGGGGGTAGGTCAAGCAGACATCTAGGCCAGTATTAGATCAAGAGGGCCTTATGTACCATGGTTTTTTGGTTGTTTTTTTTTTTTTTAGTGAGACAGAAAGCCACTGGGGCTTTGAGCAGAGCCTGGTTCCCATCCATTTTAAAAGGATCAATGTAATTGCTCTATGGAAAGCAGAGTATGGGGGAGCAATGGTGAAGAATTAGAAGGTTACTGCTACTGATTCAGTGAAAGATGATGGTGACACAGATTAAGTGGCGAGGGTGGAAGTGGAGAGAAGGAATTGTCTTCTGGTACATGTCAAACAGATATGCTAATGAGTTAAATGTGAGATAATGGTAAGAGAAGTAACAAGAATGATTTCTACCAAAGACAAGTTGCCTGGGGCTGGGAAATCAGGAGTTCTGTTTTGTACTGTACAGCTTAGATGCTGAAGTGGAAATACAGACTAGAGATCAAAAAGAGATTGGGGCTAATGTTACAAATCTGGGATTCATAGCTGATATCTAATGCTGTGGGATTTGATGGGATCACCTAGAGTAATGGTCTACAAACTCTAGCTGATGGGCCAGATCTGTCCCACATTCTGTTTTTATTTTTATAAAGAAAATTTTGTTAGAATACAGCCACACCTATACTTTTACTGTCCAGGCCTGTATACTACAATGGCAGAGCTAAGTAGTTGTGAAAGAAACCATATGGTTTTCAAATCCTAAAGTATTTCCTATCTGGCCCTTTACAGAAAATTTCACCAACCTTTGCCCTAAGGAGGCAATCTACACAGGGAAGCAGGCCTAAGGATTGGTCCTAGGGCATGTTCAAAGGTTAGAGTTCAGGAATATGAGAGAGATTCAGCAAGAGATAATGTGAAGGAGAAGTCATCAAAATAAGATAGCTAGAGAGAATGCTGTCCCAGAGGCAAAAAGACAAAGAAAGCGTTTCAAAGAAGAGAAGGTGAATCACTGTGAAAAGCAGTGCCGGGAGGTCATAATGAGAAGAGGACTTAAAATTGACTCTTAACACCTGAGCCCAGGGGTTCAAGACCAGCCTGGGCAACTTGGTGAGACCTCATCTCTACAATATATCAACAACAATAAAAAATTAACCAGGTGTGGTAGCGCACACCTGTAGTTCTGGCTACTTGTAAGGCTGAGGCAGAAGGTTCTCCTGAGCCCAGCAGGTCAATGCTGGGATGGCCGTAAGTGTGCCACTGCACTCCAGCCTGGGCGACGGAGTGAGACTCAGACTCAAAAAAAAAAAAAAAAAAAAAAGCCAGGCTCGGTGGCTCAGCCTGTAATCCCGCGCCTTTGGGAGGCTGAGGTGAGTGGATTGCCTGAGCCCGCAGGTTCGAGACCCGCCTGGGCAGTGAGACCTCATCTCTACAATAAATCAAAAAATCAGCTGGGTGTGGTAGCGCATGCCTGTAATTCCGGCTACTCGGAAGGCTGAGGCGGAAGGATCGCTGGAGCCCAGCAGGTCGAGGCTGCGGTGGCCGGGAGCGGCCACTGCACTCCAGTCTGGGTGACAGAGTGAGACTCCAACTCAAAAAAAAAAATTGACTCTTAACTTTGCAGCATGCAGGTGACAGGTGGCCTTGACAAAAGCAGTTTGGTAGAATAGTAGTAATGAAAGCCTAACTTAAGTGATCCTAGGCTATTTAGTCTATGTTTAAGAGACTAGAAAAACTGACTGGGAACACTGTGTTCCCATGGAGATTAACAGGTAAGAGGCTGGCTGTTACACTGGAGTCCCCAGAAGCCAGCATGCAAAGCACTGGTGGGGCAGCAACACCATCAGGTTTCCTACTTCCCTCCCAGCACTTCCTTCAGTTTCCATAGAAGGCACTAGCACAGCCCTCATTCACAAGGCCTGCATGTGTATTGTGTGTTCTTTGTAATAAAACTCAAGTTAATCCCCTGTGTTAAGCCCCACATCTCACTATAACCTTCTATCCTATCTGACATCAACATGCTCAAAAGTTCTCTGTGTTTCTGCAAAGCAGTTCACAGTTTCTTCTTAAACTACATCCCCCTTAGCACATAGACATCTGCAGGGACTTCTACCATAAGCCTTCACCAATAACCCTATCTCCATCTGTTTTTTAATCTTCTATGAATATTTCAAAATCTCAAGCTCTGGTGGCTTCTTCTTTGTTGTTTTGTGATGACCCTTTCTTAACCTCACTATCACTTTACTAGAATACTTATAAGGGAAATAAGATAAACGATGTAGTGACCATGCCATTTTATCTCGGTACTGCACATTTGTCAAAAATCACACTGTATTCCTAGACATCAACTAATAAATTCTATCTGTCCCATCAATATACATAAGACACTGCCAAACAGTGTTACAACTTTTCCTTCGATTGGTCTGAAATAAGATTTATTCTATCATTGTGTTAGTTTTCTATGTGATTCTCTCACAAGAACAAGTTGTACTAAAATGAAAGTTTATTACAGATACTAGTAAGTGAGAAAACTGAACAGGAATGTGAAACATATATCTGATTTTATGTCTATGTACCAAAATAGCTACATGCATGCCAAGTATCAACATACTATTACACAGAAGCCATTTATAGAGATTCTTATTGGAAGCTTTGTTTTACTTTATTTTCTGATAAAAAGATTAAAACTTTAAAGAAGCCTAAAAATCTATTTCAATATAAATGTCTCTATTTTATATAGATTGCAAGATTCATATTTCACAGCACTTCATTTAGAAAACTTAAGGTTTTAAGAACTAAAAAACAAAACATTCTTTCCTATATTCACACAATACCCATTATGTTCTATTGTATCAACTGAAGTTCTACAGTATGGGCCAACTTTTTAAAAGGTTGCAGGAACTCACATTTAAGACACAAACACATTTTGAGATTATGCACAGGAAGTTTTAAGTCCACATGGCACATTCAGTGGCAGATTCTACCTACTGTCCAAATGATGTACTTAAAGAAAACCTACAATAATTTCAACATAAGCATATGCTTACTATAAATTACAAAGCAAATTAATTTTATAGAACTACATGATTCATTCTCAGGCTAAATAAAAGCATCTTGAATTATCCACAGCACTGTTTTTCTTAGCAAACCAGTCCCCTACGCTATAGAAACAAAAATTCCAAATTATAAAAATTATAGCTTTTCCCTATCCTTTGAGAAAAGCTTAAAATCTAAAATAAAATTTCAAGATATTAACAAAACAAAAACACCCAAGATATCAAAGAACGCTGACATGCAATGGTAGGTCCTTGGTCCCATATAAATGAGTCTAACTGCATTATGATTTCACAGTTAATTTAAAAGACTGGAAAAAAAACCATTAAAACTCTGAGACCTGGAAAGCCATGTGTGATGGTGCAAACCTGCAGTCCCAGCTACTCTGGAGACTGAGGTGGGAGGATCACTTGAACCCAGGAGTTCAAGGCTGCCATGAACTATGAGTGTGCTATTGTATTCCAGCTTGAATGTCAGAGTAAGACCCCATCTTAAAAATAAATAAACAAACAAACAAATAACTCCTCTAAGATCTAGGTATTAATAGGAACACTTTCAAAGTACTTAATTTTAATCCACTTCAAAGAATATAACAATAAGAATTTTAGTCTAATGTCTTAAAGTCAAAAGAGAAAAACAATATATATTAAATATCTACCATGTGTGAAATGTTGATAATTACACACACAGTCTGACTCAACTGCCATAGCAATTCTATAAAATTACTAGTGCTATGCCCATTTTAGATATGGAGAAACCGAGTTAAAGGGATGTTATCTGAGCTAAAGGATGCCATCTGGTGGTTAATTCAGTCAAGTGAATTACCCAAGATGGTAGTCAGGACTACACGTAAGTGACTATTAGTCTAGAACTGTTTTCACAACGCAGTTACTTCTGGAAGTTTCCAAAATCATCCCATTCAGCATTTCCCAAACTGAGTTCCATGAAACTCTGGTGTCACTAAAATGTTAATAAATATTCTGAAAAATAAGCACTCTGTAGTTCAAACTTGGGACAAGTAACTTTACATCAGAATTTTCCAGAATTTTAATATGCACATTATTACTTTCCAGAAAGGCAATAAGATGGGAAGTATTTTAATTTATTAAACCATAAAACTCTTTGTTTATAGAAAACCTAATAATATACCATGGGATGCTTGAGTTCAACTAAGCACAGTTTGGAAAATGATTATCTAGTTCAATCTCCTCACTCGATAGTGTAATAAAATGAGGTGCAGAGATGTGAAGTGACACAAGCCCACACAGCAAGTTACTAACAGCCCAGGGTTGGCACTACTCCCACCAGGTTGCTCTTTCCTCTAATCATTCTGCCTCACTTTAGTATTGTTTCCACAAAGTTCAATACCATTTTTAAAAAGTATTACCTCAATCATTTATTCTGATTCTTGTGAATGGCAGTAAAGAGAAACCGTTTATCTTTATTTGGGTGTTCTACCTCCCAATGCACTACTATGTCAGAGACTTGGGATATATTTGGAAATGTGGAAAATGATTCCACTTTAAAAACACAGATAACAATTCTCTGTCGAGTAGGGCTCTACTCGTGTTTTTCTTTGATGTGAGACAGAATTACACCTTAGTATTGCTTATAGATACCACCTAACTTAAACAGATGCAATTTGTGACCAGCTTTATACAGAGCAATTTGTTCATTATTTTCCCCTTACCCTACTCCTCCTGAATTGACTTCTTTTCACTTTGTCCTACCCTTTCAGCAAGTAGTAAACAGTTCTGGGCTAACGATGCCATCTGGTGGTTAGTTCAGGAATTGTTTAACCAATGTACCTTCCAATCAGGCTCTTTACCATTTGTACCTCTCTTCACAACCACACTTTCTTCCAATTCTTGCCCATTTACCTCAGTAAAACCTTCTTTTCTACCCTGTTTATCCAACTGAATGGAAAAATATATACATTTTATTTATAGCACTCTAGTTATATGCAAATCATGAGCTTGAAGTGCACTTGCAGCTAAAGAAACAAACCAATGAGAAGCCAGTATTACCTCAAAAATGCCTTCCAATAGCCACCCTGTCCCAGTAGAATCTGTTATTCATCCAGTGCCTTCAAGGAATACCAGAGTTGTGAAGGACCTTGAGGATCAGTTCAAGGTCAACTGCTTCATTTTACAGCTGAAGAAACTGACCCCATGAGAAAGAAATAATCACCTGCCCAACATAGCCAAGATTAAGGCCTAGGCCACTTTATTCCAAGTCCAGTGCTTGGTCAACTACACTATGCGCTCCAGGCTCCTCAAACTGTTTTTGCTCAACCAAACATTCAAGTAAAAGGTTTTTCAGTGTTTTCTATGTTTTCCTTCATTATTAATCTCTTCAGGGTAGGGCCCATAACTAAAACTCCTCTGCACCATTCCTTAACAGTATCTAACATACTTCATATTTATTGATGCATATTTATTGGGTGTCCACTATTAACTGCTCTACTTATTGCAAATCCAGGATACTTTCACTGTATTATGCGGTAGACTAGCTTTGATCTGCTTAAAAAGCTAACTTACATTTTATAACTTTGTTTCTATGACTATTCTTCCTGGTAATCATCAAATGGTAACTTTTTGGAACACAGTACATTCAGAAAATTGAGACTTTCCATTAGTTGTTCCTGTTCACCTGATCAATCTTAACAAAGATTAAAAAAAAAAACAAAAAACATGCAGCTTACAGCAGGGTTCCCCAACAACCACCCCCCCCACACACACAAAACTGAGTTAGGAACTGGGCTCACGGCAGGAGGTGAGATGTGGTAGACAGAGTCTGTAAAACTCATCTGTATTTACAGCTGTTTCCCATTTGCTCACATTACCCCCTGAGCTCCACTTCTTGTCAGATCAGCAGGGGTATTCGATTCTTTTTAGGAGCATGAACCCTATTGTGAACTGCCATGCTAGGGATCTAGGTTATGGCTTTTTATGAGAATCTAATGCCTGATAATCTGAGGTGGGACTGAGGTGGTGATTAGTAATGAGGTTTGATTGCACAGAGACCGCAATAAATCAATTGTTTGCAGACTCTATTAAAGCCTCTATCAGTGAGTGGCAAGTGAGTTGATGTACTTCAACTTATAGCTGCATCTGGTGGCAAGCTTTAAGTCAGAATCCAGCACATACTTTAGCCCATGCGTGGTCCACTCATTATTTTATTTACCACTTCCATCCATCTGCGCCTCTTTCTTTATGGTGAGCTGCATAATTATTTTATTATATTATATATTACCAATGCAATAATAATAGAAATAAAGTGCACGCTTGAATCATTCCCCAACTCCCCCCCCCCTCCGTGGAAAAATTGTCTTTCACTAAAACAGTCCCTGATGCCAAAAAGATTGGGGGCCACTAGAATAGAGGGGAAAAAGCAACTACTTTAGAAGAAAATAAGAATTTTAGTACCTGATGCATTATAATCACTAGACTTAAGGCAAGTTCTGTCTTCTTTTCCACTAAATAATCCTCAACCATAAGATCACATAGAATAACTGTAAATATTTTATAAACTACAAATATCAATAATTACGATAGATATTAATAGTAATATATTCTAGGTCCTGTGACAAATCACTTTACACAGGCACAATGTCAGGTAATTCTTGTCCTATTTTACAGATGAGAAATACCAAGGCTTAGCAAGTTAAGAAACTCGCCTGGAGTCACAGAGCTAAGAGATGGAAAAATCCAAGAGTCGACCTTAGACCCGAAAGCCTCCAGAGCCGGTCCTCCGAAGAGGTGCGCGATAACGTCAGGCCAAGCCTACAGATACGACCACTCCCTCAAGTCTCTGAGGTCACTGGGTCATTATTTTCAGGTACAGTTGGCGTACACGGGGAAATACTGGGCTACAAGTCGCTTCGCCCTCTGGGCTTTTCCAATTGATGGGGGGTAGGGAGATGTGGGCTGGGGTGGCGTGGGGAGGGGCGGTAGGGGCTACCCTAGAACCAACGAGGCTCTTTGGGTGCGGGTCGCATTCAGGGTGCAAACTTGTGAGTACACATTCGTGTTTCTGGGAAAGAACCTTCAGGAGCGGCCCTTTAAAACAGAGGACCCGCCGGACTAGCCGTCTTCGGAGTTCCGCCTGCCCCTCCAATGGCAGGGCGCTCTCTCAAGGAGGAGCTTTCTGACGCCACCAGGAAAGCGGCGGGTGGGAGCCTCCTATTCATAACCAAGATGCGTGAACCGAGAACCGCGTCGGGGCAGCCTCAACGGCTGCGGCCGGGCAGGCTGGCCGCGAGCTCCGCCCACGACTCGGGGAGGGAGGCTTGCAGGGCGCCGGGTCGCCGTGTCGCCAAGGCTGCCCTCCGCGTCTGGATCCGTCGCCCCCTCGCTGCCAGCTCCCGTGGCTCGGCGCAGACCTCGGCGTCAGGGATGGTGGGTTGGACGGCGCGGGGGCGCCGAGAGCGCGCCGGAGGGAGGGAAGGAAGGGGGAGCCGCGCGGGGCGGCGCAATGCCCCCTCCAACCCGTCCCTCTCCCGGGTGTCTCCGGCGCGCCGCGCGGCGCTCCTCGGCGGGCTACTTACTGAAGAAGAGGCGGTAATTCTGCGAGTAGGGCTGGCCGCGCTCCTCCGTGCGGTACAGGGCCATGGCGCGGCGCGGCCCAGCCCCTGCACCCGCTCCCCGCTGCAGGAAGGTGGCGGCGGGGGCAACCGCGCGCCCATCCCGGCTCGAGCGCAGCAGCAGCAACAGCAGCGCACGCATGGCGGCGGCGACCGTCCGGCTCTGAGCGGGGCGGCGCTGAGGGACCCAACCCGGCCGCGCGCCGGCGCCCCCTACCGCCCGGAGCCGTCACTCCTGTCCCGGGTCTGAGGCTGCCATCCCAGGTCAAGGTTCAGAGGAACAAGATAAAGGCCTCCATGCCTGAGGAATAGCTCCCTACCACTCCTACGTGATTCCATCCCTTTATTTATGTTGTCAGTGTTTATTATGTTTTTATGATAGTAATGTAATGTTGAGTGATTGCTCTGTGCCATGGACTGCTCTAGACCTTGTCCAATGCAGCTGAGCTACACTCACAGCGACATCATATAAGACAAAAAAAATCACCAGCATGTGTACGCCCAGCATGTACACACACACACACACACACAAACACACGACACCCAGCATGTGAGCGCATGCACACACACACATATGGACACACAGCTCCCAGCACACACTGCACACACACTCTCTGGCACACATAGGACCCTGCGTGCACACAGTGCCCAGTATACATGGCACCTGCGACACACATG
This sequence comes from Cephalopachus bancanus, assembly GCA_027257055.1. Lineage (NCBI taxonomy): Eukaryota > Metazoa > Chordata > Mammalia > Primates > Tarsiidae > Cephalopachus > Cephalopachus bancanus. Next base: position 11,988,575 of record JAPVLO010000093.1, read on the forward strand.
GCAGCTGACACACAGTGTCCTGCAGGAAGGTCCATGGGCCAGGTCGTGCCCAGCCACCAAACACGGCACTAGGAGGAGAAGGACGAACCAAGGCAGGAAGACTGTTCTTGTAAAATTGCGACCTTGACAATGGGTTTATAAAGCAAAATCCTGCTTTCTCAAATGCCATCTCCTTCATGAAGTCCTTTCCTAAACCAAGAGGAGGTGATTTATCCTTTCTTCTTCTTAAATTTTCACTTCTATAATGGCATTTAATACTATGTCTACATATTTGTGGACTGATTATGTTCCCTTTTTCACCCTGACCTGCTCACTAGGTTGTAAGTCGGCCAAGCTCTGAAGACTTGAGACTTAATTATCCATAACTGCAGGATGTAGCACCACACTTGACATACAGTGGCTCCTTTGTGGTTGAGTTAAATTGCTCCTGAAATTTCCCTCTCTGCCAAATCTTTCTCAACAGTTTAGGAAATTCTGACTATTGAGCTTTTAAGAAAAACCTGTTGAAAGAAGAGTTGTCCACAGTCACAGTCACTGTCTTCACTTCATATTCTTCCCTCATCCCGATCCAAAAGATTTCCTCCACCCTCCCATAGTCATCAGTGACCTCCTTGTTGTCAAAAACAAAGGTCAATTCTAACAATAAGGAGTGAGAGGCTCCAGAAGAGAGCAGTAAATAATATTTTTTAAATTAGGAACTAAAACTTAAGAAAATTAAATATTTTAGTTTCTCAGTATATAAAAGTGAAAGCAAGAAGATTAACATTTTACAGAAAGAGGCAAAAAAGAGGCACTATGATCTTTGCAAAACCAAAACGAAATGGTTTTCATTAAAGACAAGATATTTTAAACATAATTATTTCCTAATTTAAAATATTGCAATAACAATTGGATTATAAATGAGATTTTAATAAGCACAATGCATACATAAATTCATGAAAAATATAATTCTATCTTAAAATCCTGGCACTTCAAAGAGAAGACTTAATATCTTTGTGTAGATTTTGTAAACTAATTTATAGCAGTTGTTTACAGATTTTATCTTAGTCTAGTTAATATCTCTGTTCTGTGGTTACAAACTGCACCCTTTGATTAATAATAACAAGACAGATAAGACTTTTAAAACCAACCTTCACTAATAAAAATCTGTAGCCATCATGTAACTTTATATAGGAGACTTGTACTCACATCTAGGCAGTAGTCTGGATAATAACCAACATAAATAACTGGGGGTAGGTAGTACAGGGCTCTTCCAATATAAGGAAACAAAGTGAATTCTACTGTATTGCCCTGGTATGTTTACCTCCATTGCCAAGGTTACTCTCATAGTTTAAGATGGTTACTACAGTTCCAACATTTCATCTTCATTCCAAGCAAGAAAGAAGAAAGATAAGATTGTACCGCTTCCCTTGAGAAGTTTATGACTACGCACAAATTGCACATACCACTCCTACTTGCATCCCATTGTACAGTGCTTAGTCTAATCTAACTATAAACTAGCAGTCTTTATTCTGGGTAGTCATAAACCCAGATAACAACTGGGAGCCATACTATTGCAAAAGAAGGGAAGGATGGACATTGGAGAACAACCAGCAGTCTGCCACAAATGTCATTTTATTTGCCTACCGTCCAGCTTCTCTGAAGAATTTCTAGACCATTGGAAAGGTCTGTGAGAACTCTATCAGCTTCTCCCCTTGTAAACAGGATTCACACCCCTTTTCCACTGGGTACTCAGGTTCTTTCAGCATCTCCAATTATTTTGTGATGGTTTAAATTAAGAGACTGGTTTACCCAGGTTCCCAGGTTCCAGAAAGAAGATATTAACACTAATCACTTGCCAGAGTCCAGCTCCAGGAGAGAGTCAGGGCCTGAATGGGGAGAATCAGGAACGGCAAAGAAGCACGACAGGAGTCAACTTCTTGGGTAGAGTTCAGGACTCTGCCAATTTTTATTCAATTCTTACATGCTTATATAGTTTTGTTACTGACCCCTGTACCCACAAAAATGCAACACACGTTACACGTTAAATGTTTACATCATGTTTTTTCCTTTTGTTTATGGGGAAGTTAACCTTTACAAGTTTCTTTTTGTTCCTTCCTGCTACCAATGTCGTTATTTATGTAACAAAACACCAGCTGCCAAGAATTTAACAGCCACAACCTGTGACCTCTAGGCCAATTGAATCTCTTCCCTTCGCTATTCTATTTCTTTTCCTTTACTAATCTATTTTCTTAATACACTTTTAGCAGCAATATATTAACTTGTTTTCTCTTTTATATAACCACTCTTATCTTACCCACTACGAATTCTTAATACTCTACATTAATTAATTTTACTATTAATTTAAAAATTTAACTTTCTTAATTTTAATTGCTTTATCTATATTACTTGCTATTTTCTTATCACCTATTTTACATTTTATATTTCTAAACAAAACTTACATCTAAATCTACACTTATATATGAAATTAATCTTACTTCTAATCCTAAATGTATTTAATTTTAAACCCACATTAAGTGTGTATAATTTTAAGTTTACCTTAAAACTTAATTATTTCCTATTCCTTCTATTGCTTATATTTAACTAATGCCTACATCTATAATAAACATTTATCTTTTAATTATAACTGTTATTTATTTAATTCTAATCCTTACTTTAATTTTAACCCCTTTTCTAATTGTTTCTTAAATCAAAAGGCATGTCTGTGACTTGTTTTTCCTGAAAGCACCTGTTTTTGGAGATACTCTGTCTCAGTTTCTCACTTCCTCATCAATCACAACTGTCAATGTGGTTACTTATAAAGGGTATGAGGAAGTACTTGTTTTTCCTTTTTTAGCTAAAGGTTGCAAAATTTCATGGGAAAGGGGGTAGTAAAACATTCCCTTGTCCCTTCAGGGGGGAAATTTTTGCTGTTGAGCCCTTTTTTACATTTCTATACATCGGTTTACTGCTAATTCCACATCCTTGCACATTCTAGCTAATTGTTTTATTTATCAAGGGAAGTGTTTTTTCAAGCCTAAGCACGTATTCCTTTAAGACCAAAAGGAGTCCTTCAATAGGATCCATGGGGCTCTGCCTCCATCATGGCCGCTTCCCACTGGGGCTCTGCTCCCAGTCAGCATTTTTCCCATTTTCAGGTAATCCCATTTTGCCTCTTTAGGGATTGCGGCTTCTGGCAATCACTTATACTCTCTATTTAGACTATAGATCCTGAAATGTTTTTGTCAATGCAATAACTTTGTAATACATCAACTTGACTAGACTAAACCATAAGGCAGACTTTCCCATAAAAAGGAGATAAAATCTCTCTTGTGCCTGTATCACAGAGGTTGTATAATTTTATTGTCTCTTTATGTAAAGAAAAAAGCTTAATTGTTCTATGGACTTCTGATGACCATATATTTAAATAAGACAAATTCCTACTGAGATAAGGTTGTGGCTAATTTCTAATGATCTATGGATTCTTAAAAATAAGATAAAACTTTCCAGGAGTCTGATTTTTAGGCATGTAATTGCTTCATGAAAATAAAAGCAGTAACTGTTTTTAGGAAATGGTAAAGAGAAGAATTTTCTCAGAAAGTCATTTCTCAAATTAACACCATACTGTTTCCTAACACTCGTAGTTTTCCATTAGAAGAATCCAGCACACAGTTCTGAGGTCCCACTTGCTAAGAGCTTTTCTTAATTCTGGAAACACATTTTATTAGTAACTGGCAGCAAATTATTTACATCCTGATTTGATGAAACCAACATAAATAGTAGCATTTCAGAATAGGAATATTTACTTAAAATCTTAACACTGAATTTTTAGTTAATAAATTACATTCAAAAATGTTACCAAGTCATCAGGCATTTAGTAAAGGAAATACTAGATTTTATTAAATAAGTTTACATTTATTGTTAAACGCTTAGATTTTCATCTTTCATTCTCTACAGTGTACTGAAATTTTTGAGAGAGTATAAGATCAATGATATGGTAGGTAGGTAAACCAGATTAGCTTCCTTAAACATTTTTAAGCATGAATTTCTGAGAGTAATATTTATTACATAACATTTAACTGTTTCAAATTAGACATTATGCTTCCATAATTAACATCTCTTTTTATCATGATGTAGCAAGTATAAGTCTTATTCCTAGGAGTTTCCAAGTTGGATAATAAAGACGAATACATAAAAACATGAAATAACATTTCCTGAATTTACAAAACCACAAGAGATTCTTGAATAGAGAACTGATTTTATAAAAATGGTGATTTAGGCAACTGATTTATAGCTTTATAACTTGTAGAAACAATGAGAATAGAAAATAAGAGACAAGGTATCCAGGTATTGACAGCACCTCAGGTGTCAAGTAACAAGGACCCAGACAGTAGTTCTGGCAGTAGAAACAGACAGGAATGTTGGATTTGGAAAAAATAACAAAATGTGATGCCTTATGGGAAGTAGTGAAATGATGATGGAAAAATCCAAAAGAAATTATTCAGTGTTCTATATAGAATAACAAGAGATATGTGTTGTTTTTCAATACATGGAAATAAAAATGGAAGAGAAACTTTGGTGATAACATGATGAACATGGCTTGAGATATGCTGAATTTGAAACAATCAGAGAGTTCTTACCAGAGATGGAACTGTTTTCACTGGTAATGTTCTCTGAGAAGTAGACTCTGAGACTGAGTTTAGTATGTGCGGTGCTTATCAGGTTGTACCCTTGGGGTTCATATGTGGAAGCATAGGTAGGAAAGCAATATTAAGCAGAAAGAGAAGTCAAGCTGTGATGCAGGCCCAACTCTCTCAGCTGAGCCCACAGAATGCTCTGGAGTTTAAATGGCTAGTCATGGTTGTCCAATGGAGGGTCCAAACTGATGGGCCTTTATAACCTAATGATTGGATGGATGTAAGCTAACCTGGGAAGGGTCATGATTTGGACAAGGCAGCTAAGGCCATCCCTGAAGACGCTGACAGGTAAAGGCTGTCTGCCCTCTACTCCCAGCAGTTGAGCAAAAAATTCTTCATTAAATGGTGGCACATCCCAGTGACAACCACAACTATAAAATTGCTGTAAAGATAAGAGTTGATGGTAAAGAAAAATGAGATAATTAGTGAATCCCAGTTTGGTTCCTGCTTTTAGCTTCTGTAGCATCTACCATTGGTATAGTTGTTTTCTAAAATGCTGATTATCCTCATAGGGAATACAAGAATTTTGGAATTGTGGGATGCTCGTTTATATGTTTAACTTTTATAAAAGCAGCAAATGTCCTGAAAATGAATTATTATTATTCTTATCAGCAATGTGTTAAAGAAGCAAATTAAAAAATTTACTAATTATTAATCTTTGTTAGCAGTAGGTAGCTTGGGGAAAGGATGGGGCTGAGCCAAGAAATATAGTTGCATTCAATAGAATTAATGATAATTTTTAAATAATTGTGATCATTTTCTAATTAATCAGTTTAGGGACACACATACTGGGATATTTCACTGGTTTTGAAAGATTTTATCCACAAGGGAGACTTTAAAAGAATTTTTATGGTACCAAACATTTAAATTATGTGTCATAATACCAGATGTTCTAGAAATTTAAAAGTTATGTAAGTTTATGATTATCTAATATTTGTCAGCTGTATTTTTCCTTCTGAATGTATGTCACAGTTCTATATCATTTATCATTTAAGTATTCACAATTATTTGTTGATAAGTTGTTATGACAATATAGCAAAACCACAGGAGCTTTGTCTGCTAAGTTTAGATCTTGAACTATCTATCTACACACACAAATATTGCTGTAATGAATTTATTTTTCTTAGTAAAACAAAGATGACAAGAGAATGAGAAAACAAGCAATAGATGGAGAGAAAATATATGCAAAAGATATATCTCATAAAAGGCTATTAACAAAATATACAAAAAAAAAAACCCTCTTAAAACTCAACAATTAGAAAATCAACAACCCAATGTAAAAATGGGCAAAAGAAAGAAAGAACAAAATGTAGAAATACTACAATAAGATTGAATAGGTCTGGAGGTAAAAGAGCCTGCAAGTTGTCTCCCAGTATCAGTACTCTCTATTTATATGGCAACAGAATTTGGGGCTGTCTGAGATAAAAATCACATTTTATTCCCAGTCTCTTTTGCAATAAGTGTGGTCAGGTAATTAAAGTCCATCAATGGGACAATATCTGAGAACTTTCCTTAAGAGACAACAAGGTCATTCTTTACATCTCCCTCTTCTTCCTTTTCTTCATTCTGCTACCTGGAACTTGGATGCTACCCTGTCCATGAAGATATGAGTGGATGAAGCTGTGATCTGGAGGAGCTTTTACCTCTGAGTACCCTGTGGAACAGAGCTTCCATACAGCTCTCGAACACTCGCCTTCAGACTGTCACACCATAGATACAGCACCTGTCTTTTTAAGCCACTAATAGTCTATTTTTTGTTTCTGTTTTCTGGTTCTCCCTGCTGAATTTAATCCTAATCCTAATTTTCTCTTTTTGAATAAAAAAATATATATTTTCAGAGACATCTTGACTAATCAAAGCTTTTCCCTTGACTACATAAAATTTCATTTAAAAGTCTATAAAAATACTATATGAACTTTTTAACTTATTTAAAGTTTAAGGTAGGAAAATACTTATATTAGCAAGAAAAATATAGTAATTTCAATTCTAAAGATGATATTAGAATTTTAGTTGAAATCTTAAGCAGATTGACAGAAAATCTTTGCAAAGCACACATCTGATAAAAGACTGGTACAAAGCTGTACAAAGAACTCCTAAAACTCAACAATAAGACAAATAGCCCACTTAAAAAATCAACAAAATAGTTTAATAGAAACCTCACCAAAGTAGGTATCCAGATGGAAAATAGCTTATAAAATTATGTTTGATATTATACATTATTAGGGAATTGCAAATTTTAAAAAAAATGAAATACCACTACATGCTTATTTGAATGGCAAAAATCCACATAACACCAAATGGTGAGGATATGGAGTGACAGGAACTCTCATCTGTTGCTGGTAGGAATGCAAATTGGTATAGCTACTTTGGAAGATAGTTTGATGGTTACTTACAAAACTAAATGTACTCTTGCCATATGATTTAGCAATTCTGCTCATTAGTATTTACCCACATGAACTGAAAATTTGTGTTCATACAAAAACCTGTACATAGATGTTTGTAGAAGTTTCATTCATAACTGCCAAAACTTGCAGAAAGTAAGATATCCCTCAGTGTGTGACTGGATAAAGAAATTGGAGTACAACCAGACAATTGGAGTACAACCAGAAATATTATTTAGTACTCAAAAATGATGTATTAAGCTATGAAAATACATGAAAAAACTTTAAATTCATATTACTAAGTGAAAGAAGTCAATGTACAAGGCCATATACTATATGATTCTAATTATATTACATTCTGGAAAAAAATAAAAGTATAATGAATGTAAAAGGATCAGCAGTTTCCAAGGGTTAGGGAAGAGGGAGGGATGAATAGGTGGAGCACAGAGGATATTTAGAGCAGTAAAACTGCCCTGTATGATATTACAGTGGTAAATGTATGTCATTAGACGTTTGTCCAAACCCACAGAATGCAAAACACCAACAGTGAACCCCAATGTAACTAAAGAATTTGAATGATAATGATGTGTTCATGCAGGGTCCACTGAAAGAAAATATACTACTTTAGTGGAGATGTTAACAGTGGGGTATGGTGTGGAGGCATGTGTGCAATAAAGGAAATCTCTGTACCTTCTTCTGAATTTTGCGGTGAAACTAAAACTGCTCTAAAATGTAAACCCTATTAAACAACAACAAAAAATGATGAGCAGTGATTTACATCTTAAAAACCATTAACCTAATATTGGTAATAATATTAACCTAGTATTGGTAATTTGATTTGGAAAATATTTCATTTCTCTTGCATTAATTATATTTTCCTTTATCATCTAATGAAAATCATTGCTCTATTTTAACTTCCTAAATAATAGTGCCTCTAAGAGTGTCATGAGTACCTTTAGATGCTCTATTTATAACAGGCATCTGATCTTTTTTTTTTTTTTTTTTTGAGTTGGAGTCTCACTCTGTCGCCCAGACTGGAGTGCAGTGGCTGCAGCCTCCACCTGCTGGGCTCCGGCGATCCTTCCGCCTCAGCCTTCCCAGTAGCCGGAATTACAGGCATGCGCTACCACGCCCGGCTGATTTTTGGATTTATTTTAGAGATGAGGCCTCGCTGCCCAGGCGGGTCTCGAACCCGCAGGCTCAGGTAATCCACTCACCTCAGCCTCCCAAAGGCGCGGGATTACAGGCTGAGCCACCGAGCCCGGCTAGGTATCTGATCTTAACCTGAATTCCTGTTGCTTGAGTATCAGCACACCCTGCTACTTTTGTGATCTAGTCTGAAAAAATGTTAATCATTTGATGTTAAGTGGAACATGGCTACCCTGTGGGCATTCTATAAATGGTTTTACTCTTTCAGAGATTCTAACATGCTATTCTTTATTATTGTTGAGAACATTTTGTAGAGTTTATAGTTTTTTTTTCTTTTTCTTTTCTTTTCTTTTTTTTTTTTGAGTAAGCAGGATTTATTGAGAGGACAGAGAAGCTTCCACAGGGGGAGGGGACCTGAAGAGGTTGCCCCTTGTATAGTTTTATTTTTAAGCAAATGTCCTTTCTAATTTTCATTTTATAGACTTTTACCCACCTCTTTCACTACCCTACTTCTACCAACTTAATGAACAAAACTTAAATTCTTAGAGGCCCTTTTTGAAGAGCTTCTGAACACTTACTTTGAAATATCAAAATTATTTTTTCAACACAGGTAACTATTAAATAGCAACTAACTTTAGCTTCCAATTTCAAGGCTTCTTAATATACATAGGATGAGTTTCTGATTGAGGCAATAGTTCACTGGTAATCATTTTCTCTTTATGTTTCTTAGATGTCACATTTATCTCCCAGATTCATACCAGCATAATAATTCAACAGGATGTCCTTTGTAAAAATTCTTGAAAAGATTGTTCAACTCAAATACTAGGACATAGCTCTGGGTACCTGAAATGAAGAAAATATGTTATCTATTTAGTCCAAACGAAAAAAGAGATTTCCAATTGGCCTGATGCCTCTAACCTGACAAATAGAGAGCATATAGTGGGTTTTCAAATTTTTAATTTTGGTGACAGCTTTAAAAACGCCTAAAAGCAACAGTAAATTTTGTTTTACTTTCTGAAGTGACATTGTTTCAAATTCTTTTCTTGACTTTCCACTGTCTGAAGTATTCCTGAGAACAAATAAATTTGTTTTAAACCAAAGTCTTAATTAGCTGCTTAGAGGAAGGAACTGTAAACTGCCAATACCACAACTCTTGGAAGAGTCAGAACAAGCCAGAACTCAGAATGAGGCCAGGAGGCAAGACTGGAGAGAACAGATTTGAGGGCCAATATGTTCCTGTACATCAGTTTCTAAGCTCTTAATGTCTGAAAAACTAAATCTCGCGAACTTCAAGCCTCATCCAACCATTTTCATAAAGTGACAACAGGGCAAATACCAAGGTAACTATTGAAGAGTCTGTGCCCATCTGGAAGAAGGGAACAGGAAACTTCGTCACAGAATTTCATTTTGATCTGATCAGTTTGTCTGATAAAGTTGAGTTGATAGATATTTGAAGTGAGAAGGACTTTGAGAAAAGAGCAGAAAGACTTAGAAAGATTTTAAGGAAGTTTTACTGTGTGTGGTGAAATGTACCTGTTTCCTAACACTCCCTTTGAAGCCTACAAAGTCATCTATATGACTCATTAATGGTTTTGGAGTTAGACTTGTATTTTAAGGAAGATGTAATGTACTGAGGCTGGCTTCCATACAGTTCAGATAGATGAGAGTTACATGCATATTTAAATAATCACCCTTATACTGTATTATAGAATGCAGAACTTGCATTTAATTTTAAGAAATGGGCATGAATCTTCAGAGAAATTTCAAGATTCAAGGGCAGTAAGCATTGGGTCAGAGACTCTCAAAGTGGCAGTACTACCCCCAAGGAGGCATGTTGAAATTGTCAGAATGTTTCTGATGTCACAGTGGTTAAGGAGCTTATTGCCATTCAGTATATAGGAACTAGGGATGCTTTATACCCAATAACACTGAAAACAGCCCTGCACAAAAAAGAGTTGTGCCCACATTGCTCCCAAATGTCTCATCAGACATTCATGAAGCTGAAAAACCTGTTTTTAGAAATATATATCTCAGCCTAAAAACTAATATCATTTTGCATATAAACAGGGTTATTTTTTGCATTGCTTAATATGTTTATGGTATTTGAATTACTAATACTGCACACTTTATCATTCTGCATTTAAAGTTCTCAATTTGCAGTGATTCTACTTGGAGATGCAAACATATGACTTCTTCAAATGTCTTGAGTACTGTGCCTGAGCATTTGCATATTGAACTACACATAGTTTTATTGAAAATTACTTTTCTTTTATGTCTTCTTTCTGTAACAGTTAGGCATTATGTTAATTTTTTGAAATTTTTAAGCGAGCAGGTTTTATTATCTATCAATTTCATTTCAGAAAAATAAAGATGCTGTTACAAAAGATTTTTCATTAAAATGTAAGTTTTGTTCATTCATTCAATGGTGGACATTTGAGTTGTTTCCTTCTTTTGGCTATTATAAATAATGCTACTATAAACATTAAAATATAAATTTCTGTGAAGATATATGTTGTGTTCATTTCTCTGGGGTATACACCTGGAAATGGAATAGATGGGTCATATAGCAACTCAATATTTAGCGTTTTTAGGAACTACCAAACTGTTTTCCACAGCAATTGCATCATTTTATATTTTCACCAGCAGTGTACAAAGGTTTATATTTCTCCACATCCTTTTCAACATTTCATATTCTCTGTTTGCTTTTTAATTAGTGTTGCCATCCAGCGGTTGTATAGTAGTATATCATTTGTGATTTTGATTTGCATTTCCTTAATGACTAATGAAGTTCAACATTTGTTCATGTATTTATTGGCCATTTATATATTTTCTTTGGACAAATGTCTATTTCAGTTCATTGTTCATTTTAAAATTTATATTGTTTGTCATTTTGTTGTTGGGTTGGATAAACAAATTGTGATATATAGATCCTATAAAATATTATTCTGCCATTAAAAAGGAATGAAGACTTCATGTAGTCTATGACTTGAATGGACACCAAAAGCATTATGTTAAGTGAAGGAAGTCATCATAATGTATGATTTTCCTTATATGAAATATTCAGAATAGGCAAATCCACAGTGATAGAAAGATATTAGTTGTTGTCAGGTGAGTGGAGAGGGAGGAACAGGGAATGATTACTTAAAATTTATGGTGTCTTTTAGGATGATGAAAATATTTTGAAACCAGAGGGAAGTGGTGGTTGCACAGTATTACTAAACTGTACACTCTAAAATAGTAAATTTTAGGGTGATTTTAGAATTTGTGAATTTCACCTCAATTTTTAGAAAAGAGGAAAGTTCCATTTAATAAGGTTGAAAATAACTGCTTTCGGGGTTTTTGACCATATTTGTTTCATACATCATGTTGGCAGCCTTATTAGGCCTATGAAACCATTCTCAAAATAATGTTTGTAAATATATAAAATAAAATAGTTAAAACAGAAACTCATTATATTGAAGTATATTTACAAAAAATATTTTAGGATAAACTTTGTTATCTAATAACATACTTGCTTCTTCATTGAGGCATTAAATGAGTAGATCTAGCAGCAGATATAATAACTACCATAATTTTGAAGTAGTGATGGGTATAAATGATAGAGAAATCTGCAACATCTGGAATGTGATATAACAATTATCTGCCGTTTCTGTTGGAGACACAAGTCATGGGTACTACTAACACTACTACGGGGTTTATTACCTACATTCATAAATACTAAATTTTAGTTAGAAGTTAGTGAAAATAAAGATGCAATCTTTTTAATAAATTTAAGTGCACTGATCCCCTAAATGCCTCAGAATTGACCACACACCTAGCAAACAGAAGAGACATATATACATTCTCTTTTGTCCTTTGGAGTAACTTGGCAGAAGTGAATAATGGAGGATAAAGCAAACAAAAACAAAACAAAAAGCAATGATATTGGTGCCTTGGATTTTTTTCTTAGGATATCATGATTAAAGAGCAGATAAGATACCTATCCTTTACTTATTTTTTTAAATGTTTTTCTTCCTTATTTAAAACAAATTTATTCAAGTTTCAATGAAACGAATGGTCCAAGGAACAGACTCACTCAGCAAACAGAAACTTAACTGGTTGAGAAATTAGATTTTATTCCCCCTTGTCTGAAAAGGGCGAGTTGTTAGCATGTAGAAATTTTTTCCTGACTGATCTTATCTATGTGAAAATAAACCCATGTTTTGAGGCCCATGTACTTCTTAAAAATAGGAACATGGACAATCAAGTCCAGGTGATGTGAAGAATACATTAACCAAGTCCAGATGATGTGAAGAATATATTTGGTATTAAGAGTTTAGTATTTCTGGATATTTAGTAAATTGAGCATAATACAATTTATCTATCAGACAGAATCACATGTGGCTTAACTATACATTGCTAAATGGCATGAATAAAAAACAAAGTTTTGCTTGATTAAATAGTATTACTGCTTCTAGGCTAAAATAATCATGAAAAATTTCAGCTCCAAATGACACATTATAAATCCCTTGTAATATTATAAATATACTAATCATGGTAATACAATTCAAAGGTTGAGCTATTAAATTGGTAATAATAGGTCCTGAACAAAATCTAATGAGATAGCCATTTTCTCTGCCCACTTTCTAGAGTTTCCCTTTAGGCCCCGAACCATGGGAATTAATTTTGTTTTTAAATGGTTTATGTAACTTCTGTTTTTTTCTCTTTTATACCTATTATAATTACATGGAATAATGGGTTTCAAATTGGATTCAAAAGAACCCTGGGTTCCAAAGGCAATTCCTTAAAATAAATGTTATGTAACTCATTGCAAGAAAATATGAACAAGATTAATTCATATTAGACATGATGCTCACAACAAAAAAGAATGTCAGGGCTCCCCAAAATAATGCAGAATGGTTTCATAATTTTTGTCCATAATGCTTGTGATTAGAATGGTTAGAAACAACAACTGAGGAGGTTTTCTTGCTTGAAAAATGTTTTTAGAAAGAGGACTCTTCCTTTCCCTCCCTCTTTTAGTCCTTCATTCAATTAACTAGTATTTTACTAAATATGTACATGTCAAGCAGAATGTTAATAACCGAATATAGAATGATGAAAAAATGGAAAAATTGTCTGCCTTTCTGGGAATTAGAATCTGGTGAAGGATTCAGTCACTATACGAATAATCACATAAATCTATTGATAGAATTAAAAACTGAAAGAGTGCTGTGAAGAAAAATATAGGAATCTATGCCGAATAATAAAATGGAGATCTAATTTAGATAGAGGATCAGGAAGACCTCTGTAAGCATATGGCATTTCAGCTCACAGCTAAAGGACAAGTAGGAGATAGCCAAGGGAAAGGTGATATAAGGAAGAGAATATACAAAAGCCCTGAGGCAATATTTGCCTGAGAAATATTTTCTGATAAAATATTTGCCAAGATACAGCATATGAAAAATATGTTTGTCACAGGTTGTATTCTTCAGGGAGAAGTCAACCCTGCAGCAGGATATTTGTAAGGGAGTGTTCTTGTAATCAACACCTATGGAAGGCAGGAGAAAGATTCAGGATTTGGCAGACAGAAAAGTCCAGTTGAAACACAGACACAAACAACAGTTTGGGCTGACCTTACAGGGAGTACTAGCAATAAAATGGCCTGTTAGAATTGTCTCCTGATGGACCAGAATGGCTGGACCTTATAAAGGACCCTTCCTCCTTCACGTTAGTTATTGGACATAAGTTACTCTGGGAAGGTGGCTCTGCAGCTAAGGTGATCTCTGAAGGGACGGATGGTTGAAGGTTCTCAGCTAATAGAACTCCCTGCAGCTGAGGCAACAAATTCTTGAAGGAGGATCTGGATAGCACATCTCCATGTCCACCACAATATTCAATTTTATAAAAAGTTTTGCAAATCAGTTAAAAGGAACAACCCAGTAACAAGCTGAATAGAAGATAAAAGTAGAGAATTCACAGAGAAATTACAGATTATTCATAAATATAATAGGATCAACCATTGTTTGCAATAAGGAAAATGCAAACTAGAACTTTTTACTTTAGTTTTTGTTTTTGCTGTACCCTGCATTGGCAAAAATTCATGACTGACAATATCTATGATAGATAAAGGGGTAAGAACATCTTTGCTGTTCATCCCAGGATTTTTCAAAATGATCCCTCACAAATGTGATAAAGCTTTCTCCATGAAAGAGCTTTCCTGTAAGATAATGTATCAGGGTTTGCAGTAGCCCAGGGGCATTTTCACACTGGAAGGGAAAAAATTAACTATGAAATGTAATGACTCATGTGACTGTCTCCACAGTCCAAGGGAAAAGCAAACAAAGAGACTTCTGCAGGAGATGCATTATAAATACTCCTCAAATTCTAGCCTTCTCCTAGTCTGAGATTCAGCCATTCCTAGCAGAGGAATTATAATGTGTGTTTCTGTTTGTCCAAAAATAAATGACTTGTATGTAAGCATGGCTACTAAATGTAGGCAAAGGTCTGAAAGAACATCTCTAAAGCTTACTTTTAAAAAAAAAATTGTTGTTGTCACTATAGGAATGTATTATTTTAGTACTTTTTAAAACTTTTAGATGGTCTGTAGGTCTTCCAGCAAAAGTGATGCCTTCCAGTACAGCTAAGCATTTTCTGAGCTTCCAGTAGCTAACCATTTGCAGAGCTTTATCCAGCTACCATATGGACAAGCTTTTTTTTTTTTTTAATCAGCTTAATGCACTCATTAAGCATCACCTCGATCTCCCCTTCTCACCAAAAAAAAAAAAAAAAAAAAAAGAAGAAGAAGAAAGGTTAGAAAGGACCAAAAAAATAGCCCACATTGGCTGGATCCTAGTTGAGTAACAGAGGAGAGTGGTAGACAAAGCATGGAGAGATATATGGGGCTTTTTAAAAGATTTTGGAATGTATCTTATATGCAATGGGACCCCGGTAAGGGATTTTAAGCAGGGAGTGCCATAATTCAATTTTGGATTTACAGCTATTATCCTAATTAAAGCGTGATCAATCAGTTGGAGGGTCAAGTGTAGAATCTAGAGGTCTGTTTAGGAGGCCATTAGCATAATTCAAGCAAGATGCAAGGAGGACACTGTGGGTAGCAGCAGATATGGTGGAAAGAGACTGTTTTTCTGCAGTCATGGAGCTAATGAAGGGAAAGGCACAGAAGCTGAGATTCCCCAGGTGGAAGAGAAAGAATAAATTGAGCACACAGGAAAATAGAAGATTCAATGAGAAAGAATGAGTTTAAAGGGAAAATAGAAATAAAGTTAGGAAGATAGGTGGGGTTGTACTTTGGAGGACTTAAAACTGTATTGGTCTATATCTTTGAGCACCAATTAAAGAAAAACTGAAAAATTTTTGTGCGTTTTTTAAAAACTGAAAGTTATATTTTTAAAAGTTTTTATTAGTAAAACCAGTATTTGCCACTATGTTTAAGCAGGTCATTTTCCTCTTATTGACAAATGCCTCTTTTGTTCTAAAATATCAGAATTATATCATTCATCTGCTCAGTGGTATCTGATATGATGCAGCACATTTGAACAAACTTTGTAGTTGAGGAAGACATGTCTGAAATCAATCTGCTGTGTCTTTATTGATGTATTTTCTAAACTACTTAATTATAAAATATATTTTTTCAGAGAGCTACTTAATAAGATAAAGACTTTCCTGTTACACATAAGATAAATAGCAATACTTCTAATGCAAAGAATTATGCCTTAGTTAACACACCTTGAATCAAAGGACTTTTGTGGCAGAAGCCATAATTAGAGTTTAAATTTTATGTAAAAAATTACTGTCCTCAGCCCCATTCCTGGTCTCAAGTTAGAAGCCACCCGAGGAGAGGTCTCCCAGAACTTAGGACTTACATATTTTATTGATGCAATAGAGGTCAGCTTCCTTTATCAGAGAGGCTCTTGGGCTCCTGTGTCACCAGCCCCAACTGCCTGTCAGGCTAATGCCAACAACAGATCCTCCTTATCTGCCAGAGAAGCCAGTAGCTCAATCAGCAATAGGCCCTGGGTTGTCTGCCCTGTCTATAAATGAGTTTGGGTTCATCTGAAGGAAAGCAAAGAGGAGTGGGTAACTGAAATTAAATGGGGATTCTGCTCACAAAGTCAAGCAGATCATAAGCCACTCAAAGATCTCTAGTAGCTGTCATTGCCCTTCAAGTTTGAGAAGAAATGGGTAAATATGCAAGGTCTTTAGTGATTTTTTCTAGGACAATATGAAACCAGCTAGAATGTTAATCCAGTGCATAATTCTAACAAATAAGCTTATGAAAGCTCTAGCCTAATTCTAGTGTGTATGCTTATAAAATATATATACCTTAAATATAACATATATGCCTGGGGTGCCAAAAACTGTGTACACATTTTAAGTATGATGTTAGTTCAAAACATGCATTAATCAAATGGATGCTAACATTACCATGCGACAAGCAGGACAAAGAAAATGGTGGAAGCATAGTTGAGTAAACGTCATACTACCCATTGCTACTGCAATTCAATTCAACTTTGAAAACAAATACATAGATAACACCTCTTAAAAATGTGTATTTGGGGGCACCTCTGTATTATGTGGAATATTATTGCTTATTATATATAACTTCATTTATTCTATCTTTTAAAAATATTTTCTCTTAACTTTTTCTTTTTTTTCTAAGCTTTACTCCAAATGTAAATAATATCAAAATTACCTAACCAATCTGCTCAGACTCTTCTTGGCTGACTTTGATGTTACTAGTGCCATCTATAAATAGATAGGTGAGGTTTCCATAGAGAAAACTGGCTACAGTCATGCATTGCTTAACAATGGGAATATGCTCCCAGAAATGTGTCAGTAGGCAATTTATCACTATGCAAACATCATAGAATGTACGTACTCAAACCTAGATGGCATAGCCTATTACACACCTATGCTGTGTGATACAGCTTAATGCTCCTAGGCTACAAACCTGTACAGCATGTTACTGTACTGAATACTGTAGGTAATTATAATATGATGGAATTTGTGTATCTAAACATATCTAAGCAAAGAAAAGGTGCAGTAAAAAAAGTACAGCATTATAATCTTATGGAACCACCATTGTTTATGCAGTCTGTCGTTAATCAAAAAGTTCCTATATGGTGCATGACAGTACTAGGATAAGCTTTTAACAAAGAGCATACTGGTCACTGATGAGCTCCATTTGGTTAAATCACTTTGCTTCTTATTATTTTTATTTCAATGACTAAGAAACAATTTATTTTGTAGATAAAAAAATCTGAAAAAATAAAATAACTTTCTTCTCACCATCTCCAAGATTACAAAAGAAACATATGCATAAATAAAAAATAATACCAGATAATGTAACATAAAAAGATGACTATAGAAGTGACTAAACCAAAATGCTTTTCATAAAACTTTTGGAAATCTACAGCTAGACTTTAGCTATAATTATTATTATTTCACCTAATTCCTGTTGATTTTTTAAATCACCATTATTAAGTGATCACTCATAAAATGTACATTTCTCCATCCTAGAAATGAAGCTTGACTCTTTCCTCAGACACTGGAGAAGAGAGATGATGATAAAGCATTCAATCTAATTTTTAAGCAAACACTAAAATAAGCCTTTATGCCTTTATTTACAGCAGTAATACAGTTATTTCAATGACACTGCCTTTGCTCAAAACACTTTAGGTAGTCTTTTCTTAGAAATGTCTTCCAGAGTAAATTATCAGCCACTTAAAAAATGTCAGTCTTATCGCATCATAACGATATCTCATTTTAGATCCCCAAATGTTATCATCCTGTGTAATCATATGTCGTTTCCCTGCTCATTTCTGTAAATGACCTTCAGCTTTTTCCAGAAACCAAATTGTTTAAAGTACAAAAATTTTTCATCATTGAAAATATTCCAAAAATAATGCCTTAGACTCTGGAAAAAAAATACTCATAAATGGCTGCCCCTTCAAATTTTCAAACTATCTTCAGATCTCTCACTTATTATGACATTCCTGAGGCAATATTAGTGCCATACAGGGGAAGACACTGAAACCTGAAGTCATTCATTCATTTGATAAATATTTATGTGATGGCTACTGGAGCCAACACTAGCAGATCGGATAGCATGCCCAATGTTACACTGCTAGTAACTGGTAAACCAGGACCAGAACATAGGCCCAATTTTCTGCTCTATCATACTCAAATGGCCACCAATATCTCTCATTCCACATACTCTAGAAGCTTGCCATTCTCTCAGTTCTAGGTGGAGTTTAATTCTTCTCCCTTTAAGCCTGAATAGGCTGTGACTTGCTTGTAACTAATAGAATGCCATGACAAAAGAGAAGCAATATAACTTCTGAGGCTAGCTTCCCTTTTGTGAATTACGATACTTACTCTTAAAACCTTAAAGCATTGCTCTCAAAGTAAGCAGTCCATAGCAGGCCACCATGCTATGAAGAAGCCCAGACTAACCCCTGTGGAAACTACATGGTAAGGCCACAAGAGCAAAATGTCTAGTTAACCCCCACCTGCTTCAGCATCCTCTCTGTTCCAACCCCAGTCAACATCTGACTGTGGCTGCATGAGAAACCCTGAGCCTGAACCATCCAGGTAAGCCTGTTCTGAGTTCCTAACTCACAACCACAGTTAACCGAATACTGTCACTAAGAAAATTCCAAAATATCTGTGGTAACTCTCTCTGGGTAGATTGTATTAATCACCCCATTTCTTCATTCCTCCCTGTATATCTGCCCTTTCCCATGTGTCATTGCAGTTCTTGGAGTCATAGTGTATTTGAAAGCCCTCTGACTGTGGATTCAGCTATGTAACTTCCTTTGATCAAAAGGATATGATCAGATGTAACACAAGTAGAGGCATGAAATGAGCTTGTGTCTGGGCGTGATCTCTTTGTCTTTGCCATCTTCATGGCTATTCCTTGGCTATGACCAGTCCACTGGTCCAAAGAGGATGAATAATATGTGAACTAGAGCTAACTCAGCAGAGCCCAACCAAGATGAGCCAATCTGCAGATAAATAAAAAATATATATATTATTATTTTAAAAATTGAATTTTGGGGTAATTTGTCTTTCAGCAATGGTTAACTGACACACTAAGCTTCTTTGAAAAACAGATATCTTCTCTAGATAAGAAAAACAACAAAAATTATTAATATGGATAGGTTCTAATTATTTCTTTGAAAATCAGTTTTCTAGGACTTCCAGCAAGATGGCCACGGAGTAGCTCAGTCTATGAGACCCTCCATGAAAGAGAACATATATAAAGACTTTAGCTCTCCCCCACGGGCTGCAGCTCCCATCTTTGGCTGCCTGCTCTTCACAGGGAGCTCAGCCACTGTCACTGCTCAAAAATCACGGCGGTCTGGGTCACCGCAGCAGCCACGGATGCTGTGGCTGTGGCCATCAGCCTGCCCATGCCTGAGGCGACCCAGGACTTTGGACCGTGAAGCCCCTGCAAGCACGATCTACCGAGATCGCCACGGCCGGGGCTGCCGCCACCACACCATGTCACGCCATCCCCCTCGCCCAAAGCCAGGCTTGTGGAGCTCCTTTGTGTACTGGGAGGCAGCTGCCACCATGGCTACCGGCTACTGTTGCCCACTCCCTCCCTGCCGACTTGCAGGCTTCAGCAGCTGAAGATAAAGATCAACTTAAAAAAAAATCAGTTGTGGCTGCGGTGGCAGTGGCTCCTGAGCTCGGGCAGGGCTAGGCTCAGCGCCGCCCAGGTTCTCGTGGCCCAGCCAGGTGCGCGCAGGTGTCGGCGCTCCCGGGGGGCTCGGACTGGCCCCCGACTCGCCAAGCAGCCACCTGACCCGTGGTATTTTGATATGACAGTAGAGTTGATCAATGCACGCCCACACCAGTCACAGCGGAGGCCCAGGTGCTGCCAGAGAGCCACAGTTCCTCAAGGTCTCATCTAAGTTTATGCATGGTCTCCATGGCCGTTTTTGCTCAAAAACTGCTGAGCACAGCATGGTGTGGGCAGGTGCGCTTGTCCATCACCCATGTGAAATGGGCAAATGGCATTGAAAGAATCTCCCAAAAAAAAGTCACTGAGGTAGACTTCCGGCAAGATGGCGATGGGCCGGCAGGGTCTGTGAAACCCTCTGCCAAAGAGAACACCCATAAAGACCCTAGCTCTCTCCCAGGGGCTGCAGACCCTATCTTCCACAGCCTGCTCTTCACAGGGAGCTCAGCTGCCACTATCACCTGCCGTCGCTGCTCGGATATCGCGACAAACCAGGCTGCTCCTGCAGTCACTGCGGTGGGACTGGGCTGCTCCTGCAGTCGCTGCTGCAGGACTAGACAGCTACTGCAGTCGTGGATACCGCCACTGTGGTCATTCCCAGCTCATACCTGAAGCCACCCACGACTTCAGATCGTGAAGCCCCGCAAGCAGGATCTTCTGAGATCCCTGCTGCCGTGACAGGCCACTAGCCTGGAGAAAGGCCTGTGGAACTCCCCCAGTGAAGTTGCCACAGCAAGTTGCGGATCCGTAGCAGACTCCCTCCCCTCTGGACTGTAGCGCAGGATGGCACCACCTGCTGGGGAACCAAGGTAATAACATCAAAACGGTATAGCAGTGGCTCATCCTGCTTGAAAAATGGAAAAAGCCAGATCACAGTGATAGACTGGGCAGGGGGCCCGTATCTGAAATGTTCTTCACAGCAAGCCAGGGGCAACTGACCCTAACAGTGAACAATTCTACCAGCCTGCAAAGACAGCTAGAAATCAGAACTGAAAGGACATTGGACTTAAAGGAAAAGTCTCAGAGTGTGTTTCACTGGTTCTGTTAGTCTACTGACTTTAATCTATCCGTCCCCCACTTTTCTTTTCTTTTTTTTCTTTTTTTTCTTATTTTTCCTCTTTTTTTTCTTTTTTCTTTTCTTTCCCCCCGCTTTTCCTTTTTTTAAATTTCTCTGTAAATCCCATACTTTTATAAAGGAACAGCACACCAATAAGGAGGTTGATCAGTGCATACGTTAGCATCATTGTATGTTTTAGATTTTTATGTGGTTGCTGGCTAGTTTTCAGTCATGGTTATTGTTTTTCTTTATATGTGTTTCAGTCTTTGTGTTTCTTTTCACTTACAAGTCGGTACACTCAACTGTTTTCCCTCTCACTCCCTCTCTCTCTCCCCTCCCTCCCCACTGCCTGCTCCATTTTCTCCCTTCTGTTAGCCTCATTTTGCTTTCAGGGAGTAACCCTACAACCCCACTACATGGACAGACTCCAAGGCAGTGGGAAGTACGTTTCAGACTATCCATACAGCTGTTGGAGAACACCAGGATCTGCAGAGAGATTTTCAATCACAGCTCCCCTGTTAATTAAATCCCAAAACTACAAAAAGGACTGCCCTCAACCCACAGTCCAACTCCAGAACTGAACAAAGCAAGAGGAAATATATTAGGAAGAAGAGGAGATTGAACAAAGAGAAATAAAAGAAACCCCTCCACCCCTAAATAACAGAATTAAAGAAGATGGGGAAGTGGAGGGAAGGGAAAAGTAGGGAGGGAAAATCTGCACAAATGAAGAAAAACCAAAAGAAGAACACAGAGCTCACACAGACCCCTGGAAGGTCAGACACTGCGAAAAAAGACTTCAGAAAACAAACAATGAAGAGACCCCAGAATGACTGGTCACAAGCAACAAACCCAGACATCAAGACATTAATAGAGAGAATTTAAAAAATTGAGGAGAGACAAGAGAAAAATAGGAAGGAACTGATGACAGAAATAACAGCAGTAAAGAATACTGTGCTGGAAATAAATAACAAACTAATTAGCATGGAAAGCAGAATTAGCCAAGCAGAAGAAAAAATCTCAGAACTTGAAGACCAAAATACAGAACTAACCCAAACTGTCAAAAACATAGAAAAGAAGCTTAAAAAGTCAGAATAAAACCTTCAGGAGATGAATGATTACTTCAAGAGACCCAATCTAAGAGTAATTGATCTTCCTGAGGCAGAGAGAGAGTCAGAGGTCACACTGGAACAAACATTCATGAAATCATTCAAAAAAACTTCCCTCATCTCATCAGTGATGCAAAAATTCAAGCACAAGAAATTCAGAGAACCCCTGCAAGACAACAAATGAGAAGACCAAATCCCAGACACATAATAATTCACCTAAACAAAGTAGCCATAAAAGAAAAAAATCCTAAAGGCAGTAAGAGAAAAAGGCCAGAATACCTACCAGGGAAGACCTATTAGAATAGCCACAGATTTATCCACAGAAATCCTTCAGACTAGGAGAACCTGGAGCCCTATCTTCAAAGTTATAAAAGATAAACAAATTCAACCAAGAATAACCTACCCAGCCAAACTAAGCTTCATTAGTGAGGGAGAAATGAAATCTTTTCCAGATATCCAATCCCTAAGAACCTACGCTACCACCAGAACACCTCTATAAGAAACACTTAAGAAAGTACTGAACACAGAAGAAAAGGAAAAAAGAACAACATTCTTCACAAGAGTACAGGCAAAAGATTAAAAACACACATGAACCAATGCCAAAACTAAAAGAAAGACAACAAATAAACAGGAACAACAACTCTGTAAGAACCTTATGACAGGAACCAACTCTTGCAATTCAATTATCAGCCTAAATGTGAATGGACTAAATGCACCACTGAAAAGACATAGAATGGCAAAATGGATAAAATATCATCAGGCAACAATCTATTGCCTTCAAGAGACTCACCTCACTAGAAGGGCCACCCACAGACTCAAAGTAAGAGGATGGGAAACAAACTTTCAGGTGAACGGAATACAAAAGAAAGGAGGAATAGCGATCCTAATTACAGACAAAATACCCTTCAAGCTATTAAAAATAAAAAAAGATACAGAAGGCCACTACATAATGATAAAAGGCTCAATCCATCAACAAGAAATATCTATCCTAAGCATATATGCACCCAACATAGGTGCGCCAACTTTCATAAAGCAACTTCTAGGAAAACTAAAGAAAGATATTGACTCTAACACCATCATAACTGGGGACTTTAATACCCCACTCACAACCCTAGACAGATCATCAGGACAAAAAATCAGCAAGGAGATCAGGAACCTCAGTGTGACTCTGGACCAAATGGACTTAATTGATACCTACAGAACACTCCATCCAAAGACCACAGAATATACATTCTACTCATCACAACATGGAACGTATTCTAAGATCGACCACATAATTGGCCATAAACCAAGCATAAGCAAATTTAAAAGGACCGAAATTCTACCATGCACCTTCCTGGACCACAGTGGAATAAAAATAAACTGACATCAACAAGAACCCTCTAAAACCCACAAAGACATGGACATTAAACAGCATGATGCTAAACAGCTCCTGGGTCAATGATGAAATCAAAACAGAGATCAAAAGATACCTGGAAACAAATGAAAATGAAGACACATCTTACCAAAATCTCTGGGATGCCTTAAAAGCTATAGTAAGAGGGGAATTTACATCCCTACAAACACACATGAATGGAAGGAACAGAAATTAACAGACTAACAAGCCACCTAAGGAAGCTGGAAAAACAAGACCCAAAAACCCTAATTTCAGCAGAAGAATCCAGATCACCAAAATAAAAGCCCAAATTCAGAACATAGAAGACAAAAAGATAATAGAAAAAATCAATGAAACAAAAAGCTGGTTCTGCGAAAGGATAAACAAGATCGATGGTCCACTAGCTAGACTGTCCAAGAAAAAACGAGAAAAAACCCAAATAAGCACAATCAGAAACACAAAAGATGAAGTCATGTCTGACACCCTGAAGAAATAAAAAAGATCATTGGCAACTACTACGTACACTTGTATGGAAACAAACTTGAAAACCTTAAGAAAATTGAGGACTTTCTGACAACACACAACCTACCTAGGTTGGAACAAGAAGAAATTGAGACCCTAAATAGACCAATAACAATCAAGGAAATTGACTACGTAATAAGAAAACTACCTACAAAAAAAGCCCTGGTCCAGATGGCTTTCCAGCAGAATTCTACAAGACATTTAAGGAGGAGCTGATACCAATCCTACTGAAGGTATTCCAGGTGATTTAAAAAGATGGAACACTCCCCAAATCATTTTATGAAGTCAACATCACATTGATACCCAAGCCAAGTAAATATCCAACAAAGAAAGAGAACTACAGGCCAATATCTTTGATGAACATAGATGCTAAAATCCTCAACAAGATCTTAGCAAACTGGATTCAACAATACATCTCAAAAATCATCCATCATGACCAAGTAGGCTTCATTCCTGGGATGCAAGCCTGGTTCAGCATTCATAAAACAATAAATGTAATTTAATACATCAACAGATGTCAAAACAAAAACCACATGATTATATCATTACATGCAGAAAAAGCTTTTGATAAAATCCAGCACCCTTCTTGATAAAAACCCTCGATCATCTAGGCATATGGGGAACATACCTCAAAACAGTAAAAGCCATCTACGAGAAACCCACAGCCAGCATATTCCTAAGTGGCAAAAATTGGAACCATTTCCCGTGAAAACTGGAACAAGACAAGGATGCCCACTCTCACCCCTCCTGTTCAACATAGTGTTGGAATTCCTGGCTCAAGCAATCAGAGGAGAGAAGGCAACCAGGGTTATCCAAATAGAAAAGAGGAAGTCAAGTTATCTCTCTTTGCAGATGATATGATTTTTGCCTTGAAAACCCAAGAGAATCTGTCAAAAACCTCCTTATACTGATAAAGGACTTGGCAAAGTCTCAGGATACAAAATAAATGTGCAAAAGACAATCCCATTTCTTTACACCAATAATAAACAAATAGAAACCCAAATCAAAAGCACAATTCCATTCACAATAGCCACAAAAAAATGAAATACCTTGGCATCTTCCTAACCAGAGACGTGAAAGACTTTTATAATGAAAACTACAAAAGACTACTCAAAGAAATCAAAGATGACACAAACAAGTGGAAAAATATCCCATGCTCATGGATTGGAAGAATCAACATTGTGAAGATGTCCATCTTACCTAAGGCAATCTACCAATTCAATGCAATACCCATCAAATTACCAGCAACATTCTTCTCAGACCTAGAAAAAACAACACAGGAATTCATATGGAAACACATTCATATGGAAACACAAACGTCCAAGAATAGCCAGAACAATCTTCAGCAAAAAAAAACAAAGCAGGTGGTATCACATTACCAGACTTCAAACTTTACTATAAAGTTACAATCATCAAAACAGCTTGGTATTGGTATAGGAACAGTCATATAGATCAATGGAATAGAATTGAGATTCCAGAAGCAAAACCTCAATTTCTCAACCAACTCATCTTCGACAAAGCCTCCACCACCTACCAGTGGGGAGAGGAGAACCTATTCAGTAAATGGTGCTGGGAAAACTGGCTGACCACATGCAGAAGATTGAAACAGGACCCCTATCTATCCCCATCCACAAAGGTTAACTCCAAATGGATCAGAGACCTAAATGTAAAACCTCAAACCATAAGAACCTTAGAAAATGAAGGATATACCCTCATGGAAATTGGAACTGGCATCCAATTCCTGAACAAAACTTAAAACCCACAGTTCATAAGAGATAAGATAGACAAGTGGGACCTTATTAAACTGACAAGCTTCTGCAAAGCCAAAGAAACCATCAAGAGAACAGGGAGACAGCCTACAGACTGGGAAAAAGTATTTGCCAACACCAGGTTTGACAAAGGCTTAACATCCTGGATCTACAAGGAACTCAAACGTGCTGAAAAGAAAAAAACAAACAACCCCATTATAAAATGGGCAAAAGATATGAACAGACACTTCACAAAGGAAGACATCTGAGCAGCCAACAGACACATGAAGAAATGTTCAATCTCACTAATCATCAGGGAGATGCAAATCAAAACCACACTGAGATACCACCTAACTCCAATCAGAATGGCAATTATCAGCAACTCAAAAAATAACAGCTGCTGGAGAGGGTGTGTTTTAAAGGGAACACTTCTACACTGTTGGTGGGAGTGTAAACTAGTACAACCTCTGTGGAAAGCAGTGTAGCGATTCCTAAAAGCTCTAAATATCAACCTCCCATATGACCCCGCAATCCCCCTACTAGGAATATATCCTGAAGACCTCAAATCAAAAAAAAAGATAAAAAAGATACCTGCACACGTATGTTTATCACAGCATTATTCACAATAGCAAGAACCTGGAAGCAACCATGCTGTCCATCAAAAGAGGACTGGATTTTAAAAATATGGTACATATACACAATGGAACATTATGCAGTCATAAAAAAGAACAAAATCATGAATTTCACAGCAACCTGGATGGAACTAGAGTCTATAATAATGAGTGACCTCTCACAGAAACAAAGATCCGAGTATCACATGTTCTCACTCATATAATGGGCCTTGAACATCCAATGTAATACTATAAGAAAATGACTGACAGTAGTGGGAAACTATGGTGGTGGGGAGGGAGATGGGATTAACGGTAGCAAACATCTGTCTGGGGATGGGGAAATGCCTCTTATCAACAGGGTGCCTGAATGAAACGTATTTGTATACCTAACCCTTAACTGTACCCCACAATATCATAATAAAAAATATTGATAAAGAAAATAAAATAAAAAATCAACTGGAACGGTTAGATAGCACCACCTGCTGGGGAGCCAAGGTAACAACATGAAAAGGGGAAAGACAGAAGCTTTCCCCTCTTGATAAATAGACAAAGCTAGATCTGAGTGATAGACTGGCAGGGAGCCCAGATCTGAACCGCCCTTCACAGCAGGCCAAGGCAACTGACCCTAACTCTGAACAAATCTACCAGCCTGCAAAAACAGCTAGAAATCAGAGCTGAAAGGACATTGGACTTAAAGGAAGTGTCAGAGTGTGCTTGGTTGGTTCTGTTAGTTTATTGATCTAATCTATTCCTTTTCTTTCCTTTTTTAATTATTTCTCTGTACACCCCATCTTTGTATAGAGGAATGGCACACCAATAAGGAGGTTGGTTAGCTTGCATGTTAGCATCATTGCATGTTTTAGTTTTTTCATATGGCTGTTGGTTAGTTTGTAGTCGTGGTTACTGTTTTTCGTTTTATTTGTTTCATTGTTTGTGTCTCTTTTCACTTGTTAGTCAGTAAACTCATCTGTTTTCCCTCTTACTCCTCTCTCTCTCCACTTTCCCCCACTGCCTGCTCCATTCACTTCCCTCTGTTAACCTTATATTGCTTTCAAGGAGTAAACCTACAACCCCACTGCATGGACAGATTCCAAGGCAGTGGGAAGTGGGTTTCAGATTATCCACACACCTGTTGGTGGATACTGGGATCTGCAGATAGATTTTGAATCACAGCTCCCCCCTTAATTAAATCTCAAAACTGCAAAAAGGACAACCCCCGACCTACAGTCCAACTCCAGAATGAACAAAGCAAGAAGAAAAACATAAGGAAGAATAAGAGATTGAACAAACAGAAGTAAAAGCAAACCCTCCACCCCTGAATAACAGAATTAAAGAGGATGGGGAAGTGGAGGGAAGGAAAAATTAGGCGGGAAAAATCTGCACAAATGAAGAAAAACCAAAAGAAGAATATAGGACTCACACAGACCTCTGGGAGGTCAGACACTGAGAAAACAGACTCTGGAACACAAACAACGAACAGCCCCCAGAATGACTGGTCACATGCAACAAACCCAGACATCAAGACATTAATAGAGTGAATTTAAAAAATCGAGGAGAGACAAGAGGAAAATAGGAAGTAGATGATGACAAAAATAACAACAGTAAAGAATACTGTGATGGAAATAAATAACAAACCAATAAGCATGGAAAGCAGAATTAGCCAAGCAGACGAAAGAATCTCAGAGCTTCAAGACCAAAGTACAGAACTAATCCAATCTGTCAAAAACATAGAAAAGAAGCTTAAAAAGACAGAACAAAACCTTCAACAGATGAATGATTACTTCAAGAGACCCAATCTAAGAGTAATTGGCCTTCCTGAGGCAGAGAGAGAGTCAGAGGCCACACTAGAACAAATATTTCATGAAATCATTTGAGGAAACTTCCCTCAGCTCATCAGTGATGCAAAAATTCAAACACAAGCGATTCAGAGAACCCCTGCAAGACAACAAATGGGAAGACCAACTCCCAGACAAATAATAATTTGCCTAAATAAAGTAGGTATTAAAGAAAAAATCCTAAAGGCAGCAAGAGAAAAAGGTCAGACTACCTACCAGGGAATACCAATTAGAATAACGGCAGATTTATCTACAGAAACCTTCCAGGCTAGGAGAGCTTGGAGCACTATCTTCAAAGTTCTAAAAGATAGACAATTTCAAGGAAGATTAACCTACCCAGCCAAACTAATCTTCATCAGTGAGGGAGAATTGAAATATTTCCCAGATATCCAATCCCTAAGAACCTATGCTGCCAGCAAACCACCTCTACAAGAAACACTTAAGAAAGTACTGAACACAGAAGAAAAGGAAAAAAGAACAATGTTCTTCACAAGACTATAGGCAGAAGATTAAAAAAACATATGAACTAACTCCAAAACCAAAATAAAGACAACAAACAAACAGGAACAACAACAACAACTCTGTAAGAACCTTATGATAGGGATCAACTCTCACATTTCAATAATTTGCCTAAATGTGAATAGACTAAATGCACCACTGAGAAGATATGGAATGGCAAAATGGATAAAAATATCACCAGGCAACAATTTATTGCCTTCAAGAAACTCACCTCACTAGAAAGGACACTCACTGACTCAAAATAAGAGGATGAGAAACAAATTTTCAGGCAAACGAAACACTAAAGAAAGGAGGAGTCACAATCTTAATTAAAGACAAAATACCCTTTAAGCTATCAAAAATTTAAAAAGATACAGAAGGCCACTACATAATGATAAAAGGTTCAATCCATCAACAAGAAATATCCATCCTAAACATATATGCATCCATCATAGGAGTGCCAACTTTCATAAAGCAGCTTCTAGGTAAATTCAAAAAAGATATTGACTCTAACATTATCATAGCTGGGGACTTCAATACCCCACTCACAACCCTAGACAGATCATCATGACAAAAAATCAACAATGAGATCCAGTACCTCAATGTGATTCTTGACCAAATGGACTTAATTGATACCTACAGAACACTCCATCCAATGACCACATTCTACTCATCACCGCATGGAACGTACTCTAATATCGACCACATACTTGGCCATAAACCAAGCATGAGCAAATTTTAAAAGATCAAAATTTTGCCATGCACCTTCTTGGACCACAGTGGAGTAAAAATATACATCAACACTAACAAGGTTTCCCCAAAACCCACAAATACATGGACACTAAATAGCATGATGCTAAACAACTCCTGGGTCAATGATGAAATCAAAACAGAGATTAAAAGACACCTGGAAACAAATGAAAATGAAGAAACATCTTACCAAAATCTCTGGGATATCATAAGATGTAGTAAGAGGAGAATTCATATATCTACAAATGCACATGAAGAAAATGGAAGGTTCACAAATTAACAGCCTAACAAGTCACCTAAGGAAGCTGGAAAAGCAAGACCACCAAAACCCTACCTTCAGCAGAAGAATCCAGATCACCAAAATAAAAGCCCAAATCCAGGACATAGAAGAGAAAAAGATAATACAAAAAATAAATGACACAAAGAGCTGGTTCTTTGAAAGGATAAACAGGATCAATGGTCCCCTAGCTAGACTGACCAAGAAAAAGAGAGAAAAACCCCAAATAAACACAATCAGAAACACAAAAGATGAAGTCACATCTGACCCTGAAGAAATACAAAAGATCATTAGAGACTACTATGTACACTTGTATGGAAACAAACTTGAAAACCTTAAGGAAATGGAAGACTTTCTGACATCACACAACCTGCCTAGGTTGTAACAAGAAGAAGTTGAGACTCTAAATAGACCAATAACAATCAAGGAAACTGACTATGTAATAGGAAAACTACCTACAAAAAAGAAGACCTGGAACAGATGGCTTTCCAGCAGAATTCTACAAGACATTTAAGGAGGAGCTGATACCAATCCTGCTGAAGGTATTCCAGGTGATTGAGAAAGATGAAACTACCCCCAAATCATTTTATGAAGCTAACATCACATTGATACCCAAGCCAGGTAAAGACTCAACAAAGAAAGCGAATTACAGGCCAATATCTTTGATGAACATAGATGCTAAAATTCTCAACAAGATCCTAGCAAACTGGATTCAACAACACATCTCAAAAATCTTTCATCATGACCAAGTAGACTTCATCCCGGGGTGCAAGGCTGGTTCAACATTCATAAAACCATAAATGTAATTAAATACATCAACAGATGTCAAAACAAAAACCACATGATTATTTCATTAGATGCAGAAAAAGTTTTTGATAAAATCCAGCACTCCTTTTTTGATAAAAATCCTTGCACATCTAGGCATACGTGGAACATACCTCAAAATAGTAAAAACCACCTACGAGAAACCGACAGCCAACATACTCCCAAACAGACAAAAGTTGGAACCATTTCCCTTGAAAACTGGAACAAGACAAGGACGCCCACTCTCACCCCTCCTGTTCAATATAGTATTGGAAGTCCTGGCTAGAGCAATCAGAGAAGAGAAGGCAATCAGGGGTATCCAAATAGGAAAAAAGGTAGTCAAGTTATCTTTCTTTGCAGACGACATGATTGTGTACCTTGAAAATCAAAGAGAATCTGTCAAAAAGTTCCTTGCACTGATAAAGGACTTTGGCAAAGTCTCAGGGTATACAATAAATATGCAAAAGACAATCACATTTCTTTACACCAATAATAAACAAATAGAAACCCAAATCAAAAGCACAATTCCATTCACAATAGCCACAAAAAAATGAAATACCTTGGCATCTTCCTAACCAGAAACGTGAAAGACCTTTACAATGAAAACTACAAAACACTGCTCAAAGAAATCAAAGATGACACAAACAAGTGGAAAAATATCCTATACTCATGGATTGGAAGAATCAGCATTGTGAAGATGTCCATCTTACCTAAGGCAATCTACCAATTCAATGCAATACCCATCAAATTACCAGCAACATTCTTCTCAGACCTAGAAAAAACAACACAGGAATTCATATGGAAACACAAACGTCCAAGAATAGCCAGAACAATCCTCAGCAAAAAAAACTAAGCAGGAGGTATCACATTACTAGACTTCAAACTTTACTATAAAGCTACAATAATCAAAACAGCTTGGTGTTGGTACAGGAACAGTCATATGGACCAATGGAATAGAATTGAGATTTCAGAAGCAAAACCTCAATTTCTCAACCAACTCATCTTCGACAAAGCCTCCACCACCTACCACAGGGGAAAGGAGAACCCTATTCATTAAATGGTGCTGGGAAAACTGGCTGACCACAAGCAGAAGACTCAAACAGGACCCCTGTCTATCCCCATACACAAAAATTAACTCTAAATGAATCAGAGACCTAAATACAAAACCTCAAACCATAAGAACCTTAGAAAATGCAGGACACACCCTTATGGAAATTGGAACTGGCATCCAATTCCTGAACAAAACCTAAAACGCATGGGCCATAAGAGATAAGATAGACTAGTGAGAACTCATTAAACTGACACTCTTCTGCAAAGCCAAAGAAACTATCAAGAGAGCAGGAGACAGCCCCCAGACTGGGAAAAAGTCTTTTCCAGCTTCATGTCTGACAAAGGCCTAACATCTTGGATCTACAAGGAACTCTAACGTGCTGAAAAGAAAAAAACAAACAATGCCATTTCAAAGTGGTCAAAAGATATGAACAGACACTTCTCAAAAGAAGACATATGAGTGGCCAACAGACACATGAAGAAATGTTCAACCTTACAACAGACACATGAAGAAATGTTCAACCTCACTAATTATCAAGGAGTTGCAAATTAAAACTACACTGAGATAACTCCAGTCAGAATGGCCATTATCAATAACTCAAAAAATAACAGATGCTGGAGAGGATGTGGTGAAAAGGGAACACTTCTACACTGTTGGTGGGAGTGTAAACTAGTGCAACCTCTCTGGAAATCAGTGTGCAATTACGAAAAGCTCTAAAAATTGACCTTCCATATGACCCTGCAATCCCCCTACTGGGAATATACCCTAAAGAACTCAAATCACTCTATAAAAAAGATACCTGCACATGTATGTTTATTGCAGCATTGTTCACAATAGCATTGTCATGGAACCAACAGTGCTGTCCATCAAAAGAGGGCTGGATTAAAAAAAATATGGTACATATACACAATGGAACATTATGCAGTCATAAAAAAGAACAAAATCATGAATTTCGCAGCAACCTGGATGGAACTGGAATTTATAATACTGAGTGATGTCTCACAGAAACAAAGATCTGAGTATCACATGTTCTCACTCAAAAGTGGTCCTTGAACAACTCTCATAATACTATAAGAAAAGGATTGACAGTGGGGGGAAAAAATGGGGGAGAGCAGGGAGAGGAAGGGAGCTAGGATTAACGGCAGTCAATATCTGTCTGGGGATGGGGGAGCTAGGATTAACGGTAGTCAATATCTGTCTGGGGATGGGGGGCACACCTCATCAACAAGGGTACCTGCACAATACATATTTGTATACGTAACCCTTAACTGTACCCCACAATTTTAAAATAAAAAATATGTCAAAAAAAAGAAAGAAAATCAGTCTTCTTATTTTACAGTCAAAATACACTAGTCCTGTGTTTTAGAAGATGTGGCTGTGTTTAGGTGGGTGTAATTCCTGCCTTTGCTATTCCCAAGCTATTTTGCTTGGGTGAGATTTGAAACTCTGTAACCTCAGCTTCCTCACTGGTAAAAAGGAAATAATCTTCAAGGTATTATTGAGATAATTAAGTGAGATATTCCATGATATTTGTAAGGATGCTTTTGTTACAAAGAGCCAGAATGCAAATTAAACATTGATAACACTAATTCATATAATCACACAGATCCTTGTGTACCTTCCTCAAAGAGTAAATTATGCATACTGTAATAAAATTGACCATGTAATATAAGCTGTATCTTCTCAAGTACACATACTTTATAAAAGAAAACTTGCCTTTGCTTTTTTAACTTAAAAATTGTAGAGAAAATTTCCAAGTGATAAACTTCTATTCCACCAAACATCAAAATAGCAAGCAAACTTTTAAAAGGCCCTCAAGCTATCAGATTCCACTCCCACCCCAACTACCCTCTTAGGAAAGCAAATGTTATAAGTAACAAGCAATTTTTAAATAACACCATCTCCTGAGAAAACACTTGTCACTCTGGCTAGTTCTCTCTAAGAGGTGGGTGAAGATATTATAACATGAGTTTCAGGTCACCAGTGACTCAGGACTCAACTTTCTGCCCTTTCCCTTTCACTATGAGTTGGATGGGACTTTCCTCTGAGCACCTGTCACAGGATAATCATAGATTCAGTTGTGCGTATTTAGAACCCTGAAAGAGTTTTCTGTCCTTTCCTCCTGATTTTTAGAATTACCCTAGCCCAGTCAGGGAAGGTTTCTCAGTCAAAAACGTTTATGGATGAATCTTCAGGAAATAGATACAGTAGACATTAATTGCTGTGATGGCCTGGACAATGATCACCCAGTAGTCATTCTCCAATGATCCTTATCTCTTTAGGGACTTATTCCTCTATCCCCACTCCCATGCTAGCATACAATCCAGTGGAAACTGTATGCTCTTATCTCCATGGCTGGGGAGGCTGAACATGGGCTCATGATTCAAGCCAGGTGCTGTGGTCTGAATGTTTCTCTCTCTCCTCAGTTCATATGCTGAAACTCTAAGCATATGATCTTCAATACCAAGATCATGGTATTAGAAGGTAAGGACTTTTTTAGAGTTTATCATACTCAGTGATCTATCACAGAAACAAAGAACTGAGTACCACATGTTCTCACTGATAAGCGAACCCTGAACATTTACCTTAATACAATAAGAAAAGGATTGGCAGTAGGACACTGCCAGGGGAGTGGGGGAGACACATAACATCAATCATCAACAAGGGTAACTGATCTCAAATTAGGCAAAGTGAGGACCAAAGGGATGCCTGAACTTTACCTGTACAATGACCATCTATGTACCTAATCCTGAATTGTACCTTGTATCTGTAAAATAAAAATTTTTTAAAAAAGGTAAGGACTTTGAGGGAATGATTAGGCCATGAGAACAAAGCCCTCATGGATGGAATTCTTACCTTTGAAAAACTGGCCCAAGGGAGCTTGTTTGCTCCTCTACCATGAGAGGACACAGTCAGAAGGCACCATCTATGAACCAGGAAGCAGGCCCTCACTAGACACCAACTTTGATCTCAACTTCCCAACCTCTAAAACTGTGAGAAATAAATTTCAATTATTTATAAGTTACCCAGTTTATGATGTTTTGTTACAGCAGTCCAAACTGACTAAGAAACTAGGCCAATCAGAGTTTTTCTCTGGGATTGTTAAAACTGTAGCGGTAAGTAATAACAATATGAGTCTAGAACTACTGACAGCCATTACCCACCCTTCTACAATATGAAGAAAACTATCTGAAACAAAACAGAAACAGCAAGAGCCACAGAGCAAGTCTTAAAGGCATGCAAGTCCCTGGTTTCAGTTACTGAAATCCCTGGAACTGTCCTAATGCCTACCTTTCCACAAGGGGTTTGCTGAATGTTGCATTGCCTCCAGGAACTTCACCAGTACCCTTCTAACACATCGTTTCTATCACTCAGGTTTAGTTGGATTTGTGTTATAACAAAGTTCCTAATCTTTCTAGGAAACAAATTGCTATCTTTGATTCAGACAAGCAGAGTGAGGGTCTGAGGTGGTCAGATCCCTAACCTTTGTCCCTACCATGCTTAGTGCCAGAAATTGCCCCCCTTCCATTTCTGACTACCCTGCTTGGTGGAAAATAACATGAATCCTAAGGCATCTGTCTACAACTTCCTCTTTATTTCAGATGAGGAAAACTATCTGTCTGCTGTAGGTATTTTTTTCCTAATAGCCCTGAAATCATTCCTCATTACAGCTCTTTTGTTGCTTTCTCCTTTCATGACTTTAGCTTTTTGGAGGAGTTCTCACATGGCATGCATTCTTCCACAAGTTGACAATCATTACCAAAACCAAAGGTAATGGATAAGCATTTTCTTCTCAGAGACCTGAGCAATCCTTTGAATCCTTTTTTCTGTCGAGTACTTGTGGGAAGAAAATAAATGGTTACATTCTCCTTTCAGAGTCTAAAGCCTACTGACCAAGGATAAGTAACTGCTAGCTGGGGTATTGACTTAGTTTGTAGAAGAAAGTAGCAAAAGATAGGGATAGATTTGCAGTTTTACCAACTATATTTTCCCGTTTATGAATTGTTGGCTTCCATCACAAACCTGTTGTTTGGTTTTATAATCTGGAATCCACTAATGTAATCTCTCTCACTGACTTCTATAGAATTAAACTAATTAAGGTTTAAACATTAAGAGAGAGGAAAAAGAAGTGTACCAATACTTATGAAAATTGACAATTAAGTTCATGAACTCATCCAAGAAAATGTGTTATATACCTCATTCTGAAGGTCACTATGGTCACCTTCAAAGTATTCCCCTTGGGAAGTTATGTACTGATACCAGCACCTACTCCACCCATCAAAGCAATTTTGGAACTCTGTCTGCAGCGACCATCATAGCTGTTGTCATATTACCCTTTTTGTCCTGAATGTCATCAAAATGTCTCCTTTCAATATTTCCTTTATGTTCAGGTAGAGAAAAAAGTCATTGGGGGCCAGATCAGGTGAGTAGGGAAGGTATTCTAATACAGTTATTTGTTTACTGGCTAAAAACTCTCTCACAGACATTGCTATGCTGGTGTATTGTTGTGATACCAGAGCTCCTTCGGAACCATTTTTGCACACACCTTTTTCATGCCAAGATTTTCAGTTAAGATTTCCCAACTTTCTCTATCAGTGTTTATCTGGCCTGCTCTGCTTCTCACAGTCAGTCGACAATTTTGACACACAATTTGATGAATTTTTACAATATTTTCATCAGTTCTGCTCATTATTGGCCATCCTGACCTCTCTTCATCTGTGATGCTTTCTCTCCCCTCAAAAAATGTTTAATCCATTTGTACACTACTATTTTCTTCATGGCATTATCTCCATAAACTTGGACTAACATGTTCTTGATTTCACTTCCACTCTTGCCAAGCTTAACAAGAAATTTATTGTTTGTTTGTTGCATTAATTCAAACTCTGACACTCTCGTGACAGCACACAAAAACATGCAGCAACAGTAATGAATGCCACTCAGCCAGACACCGCCACATGTTGACAGGAACACAGCTGTGCAACACTGATATACCAAGGTTATGAAGCCTTACTGAGTTGTTTGTACAGTGGTGCGAAAGTAAGCACACAGTGGCACTGTGTGAACTTAATTTGCCTTGAATGAGCATTAGGTCTGTTTATTCTGGCTACTTAAGGCTAAGTCTCTTTGGGAGTGATTAATAGTGACTTGCTGCAAAGGGCCTGATTTTTCCAAACCATGCTCCATAAAACCTTGTCTAATGTTTCACAGCAGGTCTTTCAACTCTCATGTTTGTAGTGGTATTTTGTCCTTTCTGTTGATATGTGATCAAAAATTTAAAAGTCAACTTTTCAACATCTCTCCACATTATTAAAAAAACAACAGCTTTGAATGCTATAAGATGTTCTATCCAGAGATGGAGGCAAGGAGGTACCAGATCCTTGGTGCCGCAACAGTACCTGAAACAAAATAAACTCAATAAAAATTTAGCAAGGAATGAATTTAATGTTTTGAGATCTCCTTTTTTATCTGTTTTTTATGGGAAGACAAGATGTAAATGAAATATTTTGTAGCAAAAATCCCTTATAAACCCACTGACATCAGCTTTATCATTACTCATTTTAATTAAAGTTCAATAACCCCAATCAGCATTAAACTTTTTTTCTCTAGCATCATCTTTTGATAGCTGTTTGTTTCATTTTTTTTAAGAACAGAGGATTTATTGAGAGGACAGACAAGCTCCCACAGTGGGAGGGGACCCAAAGGGATTGCCCATAGCTATGTTTCTAGTGATCACGAGGGAAACACAAAGTGATATGAAATTACAGGCACATATGCTTAAAGCTAAAAGGCATAAGTTATCTATCCTGATACTTTGGTTTCTCAAATTTAAAAATAAAAATAATTTTAAAAGAACCACAGACACAGAGGTTAAGCTAACCTTTCCAAAATTTGTATAATTTATCCAAGGTCTCCATAACAGATTCTTCGCTTTTTTTTTCCTTATTAGAAAATCCTTCATTCATACACTTTATTATGTGTCATTGCAAGTCCTCCCAATAGAGTAGGAAGAAGTATATATTTGCATCATATTTCTGTTGGGTTTGGTCATGTGACTTACTCTAGCCAATAAAATATTAACAGAGAGTTTAAGTGTATTTGCATGATTTGGTTTCGCCTTTTTGAACTTTTGCTATTTTACCATGAGAAGAAGATAGTCCAGGTAGCTAACTGCTAGACTCAAAAGTTAATGATGACAATTCATATTTACTCAAAAGTTAATGATAAGAACATGAAGAACAGACCTAATCCCAACCTTGTGTCTGGAGTTCAGTTAAGGCCAGACAAGAGCATTATTATATCCAAAACCAGATGAATATTAAGCAT
This sequence comes from Cephalopachus bancanus, assembly GCA_027257055.1. NCBI lineage: Eukaryota > Metazoa > Chordata > Mammalia > Primates > Tarsiidae > Cephalopachus > Cephalopachus bancanus. The sequence goes on from JAPVLO010000093.1 coordinate 12,026,488, forward strand.
CACGAAGACTCAAGCAAGAAAAATATGTGCAGTTTTAAGTCACTGAGATATTGGGGAATATTGTTATGCAGTGGTATCATAGTGCAAAAGCTGACTAATAGAGTCTCATAAAAATTAGCAATGGTGAGATATTTAAAATATAACTATTAAAAATAATTTAACTCTTTTTTCAAATGGTTTTATTTGTTGCAATTCAGTTTACTTGCATATAACAGAAAAACTCAAATAACAGTGACCTTAATCAAAATTGGATTTTACTCCTCTCTTAGAAAAAAGTCTAGGGTAAGGCAATTCAGATATAGTTTAGTAATTTTATAAGGTCATTAGATTCTTTTCAGTGTATGGCTCTATTATCCCTAGGATTTAGCCTTGTCTTTATAGCCCAAGATTGCTAGCAGAGCTTCTGCCATCATATCAAAGTCTCAGGAAGAATTAAAGGGAAATAAAGCAAGTAGTGATGCATGTTTTTAAGGAGACTTCTTAAATGTTCCACAGAATTTCCACTGAATATTATTGGCCAGAGTTTAGTCTAACAACCATACCAAGATGCAAAAGAGGTTATATAACATGGTCTTTAGCTGGGTATCAATGCACTAAACAAAAGTTAGAGGTCTCTATTTACCAGAAAGAAGGGGAGAATACATATTCTATGGCAACTAGAAGTTTCTATCATAATGAACAGTTGTTTCCCTATAGGAAGTGTTCAATAAATGTTAGATGGGTGACTGAATAGAAATATTAGTAAATTTTCATGATATAAAATCACCAGAAAGGAAGAATGATAATATTAGATTTGATTATGCCATGCATTTAAAATTTGTTTTCTTGTAAATATGTTTGTTACACATTATAAATTTTTGCAATTTCATTCAGTAAATAGTACCGAGCACTATAATGTGAAAAGCATTATGCTTAGAACTATTAGAGTTCAAATATAAATAAGACCCAGTCCCAAACTTCATGAAATTTCGACCCTAGTAGAAGATATTGTAGCAGAATCATTGAGTTTACAAGGTATACTGGACATTTTTCTTACAAGCTGATATCTTTCTACCTCAAGTATCTGATCCCCTGGCTTCTTTTTCTGAGAGTTGTTTTTTTTTTTTCTAGTGCCACCGAATTTATTCAGCCCACCAGTAGAATAGTTCCAAAACTGCCTGAAATTTAGTTATTTTGTGGCAAAAAAATGTGGGCGTATCTTGTGCATTATAGGATGCTTAGCAACTCTGTCCCCAACGTTTTTGGCATCAGGGAACTGTTTTGTAGAAGACAATTTTTCCATATACTGGGGGGGGGAGAGGGGAGGGAATGATTCAAGCATATTGCATTTATTGTGCACTATATATTATTACATTGTAACATATAATGAAATAATTAATAATTATACAGCTTACCATAATGCAGAATCAGTGAGAGCCCTGAGTTTGTTTTCCTGCAACTAGACAGTGGACAATGGGAGACAATAACATCCAAAGTGTGTTGCTTATGTCCAGTCTACTCCATAATCTCATTTTGGTTGCTGGCACTGCAGAAAATTCTGCTTCGCAAAGATAGGATGTTGGAAATGGATGCAGGCTTTTCAGTGCTTTTGTGGCAATCTCAGGATATTCTGAATTGACTTTAATCCAGAACATATGGAGATTTGAAGTCTAAAACATACTTTTAAGGTTACTGTCATTTGCAACCTCAAGCAATTGATCCTCTTCTAGCACGGACAAAGTTGATTCACTGGTTTATTCACAAACGACATGGATCCATTCCTTCTCAATTTAGGGGTCTTTTTGATTGGAAAATAGTGCTCAAATACTTATGAAAGCTGAGATAGGTGATCATGCACCAGCTGAAGAAAGAAGACCCTGACTCAGTCTCTTTTAAAATCTCTACTAATGTTTGAAACATGTCAAAAATCACTCATTGTCCCGGCAATTCCAGTTTCACTTTAAATGCAGCCACTTTATCTGCCAACTTGAACAGTTGTCGTTCTCCCCTGAAGTGACAGATGGAGTTCATTGAGTAAGTTGAACATGTCACATAAATAAGCAAGTTTTGCAACCCATTGTGTGTCACTGAAATGCACTGCCACTGGTGCCTGTTTTTCTAAAGGAAATCTCTGGAGTGGCTCTCATAGTTCAAAAACTCTGGCTAGTGATCTACTTTTAGGTAGCCAACTCATTTCTGTATATAAGAGAAGACGTATATGCTCCGTGTCTGTCTCCTCACAGAGCTGCTCAAGCAGATGTGAGTTAAAGGCATGCGTTTTAATGATAATTGGTTGGTGGCTGATAATTTTAATCACATCCTGAAAAACATTGTTAAGTTCAGGTGATATTTTTGGCTAGCCAGCATTTCTCTGTGGATGACACAGTGTGTAGAAGCCCATTCAGAAGTGACCTCTTTGACCCAGGTCATGAAACCAGCAAGCCATTCATTCATGGCAGCCACTCCATCTGTGCATATACCAACACAGAATGATCAATTGTTTTCCTGTTATGTCATCACTCAAAGACTTCTGTGGTTCTGCAGCTGTAGTGGTTGGCAACAAAAGTGAGCATAACATATCCTCATGCACATCCTCCTGAAAAATATATCACACAAAAACAAGCTTTGTTGTCCTATTGTCAACATCAGTAGATTCATCAACCTATTGCATACCATGACTCATTAATCCTCTCCTACCAGTTGTGCCTCAATACCCTCTGCTATTTCATCAGTTCATCTAGTTATAGTGCTTGCTAAAAGAGGAACATGTGCCACCTTTTGGACTGCAATTGCTCCTAAAAGTTCAAGACAAATGTCCTTAGCAGTAAAAGGTTTTTTAGTTTTAGCAACATGGGCGGCCACTAAGAATGATGCTCTCAGTGCAGACACATTTGAAGAAATGATGGCCTTCAATAATTGCCTCTGTTCTTGTGTTCTTTTTTTTTTTTCTTTTTCTTTTGAAAAACTCCAAATGCTTGTCTCCTAATGGAGGGTGGTTGGTCTCTACATGGCAAAGCAGTTTTGCAGATTTCACGACTTCATTGGATAGCTGGTCACCACATATTATACAAAGCAGGCTTGGAGAATGTGAATAACCTGTGGCTATGAATCCATAATTTAAGTAAAACTCTCGGTATTTTCTTTTAAATGCAGCTTTCTTTGGTATTTTCTTTTAAAGGCAGTTTTCATGCACTGGTTTCTCTTTAGATCCTATAAGTCTTTTGTCTTTTAAATGTAGCTTTCTTTTTGTTGTCATTCTTAGAGTCTTCTGATTTCTCATCATTGGGTCTTTCCCCCTTTTCAAATAAGCTCTCCAGTGACATTTGTTTTTACTCATTTTGGGTAGTGTTAGCTTACTAAAACTGTGACTGAGACAAGTGCATAGTGTGGGAAAGAGGCATGGATGAAAGTAGCAAATAAAAAAATGGGTGGGCCATGTGCAGACTAAAATAAGTGTCAGATTCTGACTTAAAGCCTGCCACCAGATGCAGCTGTATGACTGAAGTACATCAACTCACTTGCCACTCACTGATAGGGTTTTGATACGAGTCTGCAAGCAACTGACTTTTATGGTCTCTGTGCAGTCAAACCTCACTGCTAATGTTAAGCTGTATTTGCAGCTCTGCTCCCCAGTGCTAACATCATGTCCTCAGCTCCACCTCAGATTATTAGGCATTACAGTCTCATAAGGAATATGCAATCTAGAGTCCTAGCATACCCAGTTCACAGTAGGCTTCATACTCCTATGGGAATCTAATGCCACTGCTGATTTGACAGAAGGAAGAGATTGGGCAGTAATGTGAGTGATGGGGAGTAGCTTCACTCATTCACCTGCTGCTCACCTCCTGCTGTGCAGCCTGGTTCCTAACAGGCCATAAACCAGTATCCGTCCATGGTCCAGGGTTTGGGGACACTTGCTCTACCCTCTAGATGCCAGCAGTACCCCCCAGTTGTGACAAATGACAGTATCTCCACACTTTGCTTAATCTCTTCCTCTAAGTGGTGGGCAAAATTGCTCCCAGTTGAGATTTTTAAGAGACTTCTACAAGTCAAGTTTTTTATAATTTACAGTGGTTACTACTATTATGTTTATCAGAAGAGACTGTATTTCTGAAAATCCTTGGCTTCCTAATAGATCATCAAAAGTTAAAACTTAATTGAAGTATATACAAAGAAGTCATAATACAAAAGCATTGTGAATATAATGAGCTAAATTTTGATTTAAATAAATAGTGAGTGTTAATAATACATAGATATTTATCTATTCTGAATGTGGGGTCAGAATGCAATAACTGGGACGAGATTTACCAGTCCGTAATTTTTTAAAAACTGGATAAAATATAAGAAACAAGTGTTCTCAGACTTGGGATAACATGAAGAGCAGAACTATAACTCCTGAAAGAAGGGAAACAATGAGATGTGTCCTACAGTTACCCTGACTTTCTGCCTAAAGGCACAGTCCATATGGTGATACTGGCAGGGGATCACTAAACTGAGGATACATCTTCAACAACAACAAAAACGTTTCCTCATGTTCCAAGATCAGCAACCTAACAACATAACAACATCATCTTCTCTCTCCATTTCTATTTAACGTCTACTGGAGGTATAAGCCAGTTCACTAAGCATGAAAAATAAACAAAAATCATTAAGATAACAAAGAAAAAATTTTAAAATGCTGTAGAAATTATTGCAGGCCAAATAGGCATATATAAAGAAAATCCTCAAGTCAACACTTTATTAAAGTATATGCAAAATATTACTTGTTAGTGAATGACTTTAAAAGGTCCCCAAATGAATGCTAATATGTAAAAATCAATTGTATTTCTATATAGTGCAACAAATAATTGGAAATATAAATTATAAATCATCTCTATGACAATAGTATACATATATGACATTTTAAGAAATAAATATAACAAAATATTTATAATATCTGTTTACTGAAAACCACAGAACATCATAGAGACAAATTTTAAAAGACCTGAATAAATGTAGGAATATACCATGTTCATGGGTTGTGGAAGATACAATACTGTTAACATGGCAATTCTCCCAAAATTGATCTATAGATTGAAGCTAACCCAAAATGTGTTTTTGGTAGCAACTGAAAAACTGATTATAACATTTGTATGGAAATACAAAGGACTAAGTGATTTCTGGAAAAGAATAAAGTTAGAAGACACATACCACTTGACTCTAAGATTTATTATAAAGATAGACCAATCAAGGGTGAGCTGTTGGTGAAAGAATAGACAATAAATCAACAGAACAGAATGGAAAGTTCTGAATTAGGCCCACATAGGTATGGCTAATTGATTTTTAAGAAAAGTCAAGGCAATCCAATGGGAAAAGGATATTTTTTTAAATGGTATCAGAACATTTGGATGTACATATGAAAAAAATAAGCCTTGACATTTACTTATACTACATATCAAAATTAAATAGAAATCAATCATAGATAAAAACTTAAAAAATCAAACTCTAAAATTTTTAGAATAAAACATAAAAATAAATACTTTGAAACTCGGAGGGGGTAAAGGACGTAATAAGAATGCGCCAAAACATTTTTAGAAAAAACATAAAAATAAATATTTTTAAATTTAGGGTGGGTAAGCGATATAATAAGCATGCACCATGAAAATCAATGATAAATTGGTGTTTATTTTTTTAAAAGTTGGCTCTTTGACAGACATTGCCAAGAAAATGAACAGGCAAACCACATTTCATATATTTAACAAAATATTTGAATTTGAAATAAATAACTTATAATTTATTAATATGATCAAATCAATAAAAAAGATAGTTGCTTTACAAAAGGTATACAAATAGCTAATAAGCCAATAAAAATATGTTTACTATTAGTCATCGGGAAAATGCAATTAAAACAATGATGAGGTACCATGATATACCCAGTAAAGTGACTAAAATTGGAAAGTCTAACAACATTAATTATTTTAAAAGATGTGGGGAATTAAAGGTCTTATTCATTTCTGGAAGAAATGTAAAATGGTACAAGCACTTTGGTAAAGAGTGGCAAAATGTTCATATGGTCTGTAAATGGTACTGCATTAATAACAGAGAGAACTAATTAGCTCTGGAGTCACATGTAATATTAAATGGAAAGTATGTATAACACTATAACCAAGAAGAAAGAGTGTTCAAAAGTATATGAATTAGCAAAATGTCTTAAAGAGAACTGTGTGTTCTTGCAACTCAAGATATCAAACTGTTATGTGACTCTGCAAATTATTATACTAATAAAAACATTTTAAAAGTTGCAATAATGCTAACAGACCAGGTCAAAACATTATGAAGACAAGACTTAGATGACCTTACTAGCCAAGAAAGACTTTGAAAATATATCATTTTAAAAGAGACAACTGGTTGCAAAATTTTGGAAGAAATAACTAAGTGCTAGTCTCCATTCCATAATCAATTGATTGATAATCCAGATTCTATGACTTTTCTTACTTTTTTTTTTTTTTTGAGTTGGAGTCTCACTCCGTCGCCCAGACTGGAGTGCAGTGGCCGCTCCGGCCACCGCAGTCTCAACCTGCTGAGCTCCGGCGATCCTTCCGCCTCAGCCTTCCAAGTAGCCGGAATTACGGGCATGCGCTACCACGCCCGTCTGATTTTTTGATTTATTGTAGAGATGAGATCTCGCTGCCCAGGCGGGTCTCGAACCCGCGGGCTCAGGCAATCCACTCACCTCAACCTCCCAAAGGTGCAGGATTACAGGCTGAGCCACGGAGCCCGGCATTTTTCTTACTTTTTTAATGAGAAAATATTACTACCTCTGTAAATATTATTTAAGTATAGTATTACTAAAACCTTAGAGAGATAAAAATTAAGTAGAGTAAAAACATTGCACAACAACAAAAGAAATTAGGATATTCATCAAACCCATAAGGCTAATACTTTAGAACAAATTTAAAGGCATATACAGTAGTAAGTTTTGTTTTGTTTTGTTTGAGTTGGAGTCTCACTCGGTCACCCAGACTGGAGTGCAGTGGCACGCTGCCGGCCACCGCAGTGTCTACCCACTGGGCTCCGGCGATACTTCCACCTCAGCCTTCCAAGTAGCTGGAACTACAGGCACCGGCTACCATGCTCGGCTAATTTCTTATTTATTGTAGAGACGAGGTTTCGCCAAGTTGCCCGGGTGGGTCTCGAACCCGCGGGCTCAGGCAATCCACTTGTCTCGGCTTCCCAAAGTGCTCGGATTACAGGCTGAGCCCACTGAGCCCGGCCAATACTAAATTTTATAGTCTTTGTATATACTCGGTTTGCTATTCAAGATACTTGACCATACTAAACGTGGAGTTACTGTTTTTCTTTTTAAAGTAAGCTTAGTTAATGACGTTTGCCATAGGTATTAATATGAGTTTAGTAAGTTAAATATACAAATTTAATAAGCCAAAAATTAAACAAAGAGAAAACAAGCTAGAATAAAGCACAATTTGATGAACTTGTATTCAGTAAATGACAAATTAATTGTAATAAAAAGGTAGGGACAGTCATTTTCCCTGGGAAACGTAAGATTCCTAATATCAAATGTAGTACTTGGTGGACTAGATTAGAATATATATGTACCACTTAATTGAAAAAGCCAGTTACTATGTGTTAAAATATATATTTCATTGAAAAAGTGAGCTGACTACCTTTTTTCATATACTTCTAAATGTGTTTCTTGTATTAGAAATCAGAAACAACAACAGATTACAATGTATTGAAAGGTTGGTTTTTTTCTTATATAACAACATTCAGAGCAATATTCTGTTAGTGACTAACTCAACCATGAGGGATCTTTGAAAAGAAAATATGTTGCAAAGAGTTCAAGCATGTTGTACATAAACTTTACACAGTTTTTGGAGATACAGGTTTTTATCTTAAGGAATAAAACCTCACAAGGAGAAGAAACACAGTATTTCTGTACTTTGCACAGTTAAGAGACATAAGATCTTGAAAAATGTTACATATTCATTAAAATTTAAGAGATTAAATTATGTTTTTATTTTTTTGTACAGGTTCAGACTTTTAATATATCAAGAGTTGTTTTTTCTTTTTCTTTCTTCTTTTCACTCTCTCTCTCTCTCTCTCTTTTTTTTGTTGAGGCATTCATAACTTCTTCCAGGAAGTTATGTAATACTGCTGGTGAGATTGATATGGCTCCAGAATTGCCCAACATTACCAAAGATGTTGAAATTAAAATTTCTGGTATTGTTTTCTGGCCACTTTTCTTCAGGTTTGCTAAAATGCATTTCTTTTGCCCTGGTTATTTTCTTTAGAGGTCCTCAACAAGTAGCTTTTAGGAAGTTGTATATTTTGTTAAAACACACAAATATTTTACTGGATCAAAAAAAGGCTTAAGTGAAATATTGTCAAATGAAGGGGATACTAAAAATACCCATTCCATCAGTAAGATCTAGTGTTGAGCATCTTTCATAATATCTATTGTCCACTTTCCCTCCTTTCCCTGTTGTCAGGCTCTTGCTACACATTCTATGTTTTGGGGATATTTTAACTAGCTTCCTGTTGCAGAGGCTTGTAACCACCTATACTGTAATAATTTTCCAATTCTTCCTTAGTACTAGAACTCTAAATTTATTTTCAGTGGCAATGCACCCAGTTATCATTCCCTCTCTTATAGCTAGGCATATCCCTTTGATGAAGTTTTCACCAACAAAACTGAACTCCCATAAACTCCAATGAAGATGGAAGCAGAAGTGTTAGAGGAGACTTCCTGAAAGGCTTGAAATTTTGCCCTCCTTCATCCTCCTTCCTACTGCCTATAGAGTGGAAGGAATGATCAGTGTGCCAATAGCCATCTTGGAAGCCAGAGACAGTCTTAGAAGTCATCTAGACACCAAATAACCACAAATTCATCATACTATCCCAAGCTGCTGACTTCTCTGACTTCCTTTACTTGAAAGAAATGCAAACTATAGTGTTTTAAATACTATGATTGGAATTTTTTTTTTTTTTCCTACAGGACACAATTATGGTTTTAAGGCAGGTTCAAACAGGGTCCCTTAACATGGTTTAATGAAGGAACTCTTCAAGGGTGTGAGCTAACTTAAGGCAAATTAACAAGGGATAGTGAAGCATCCCACTTTAGCTACAGCAAGGAAACCTGTTTGCCACTTGGCTAAAGAGACAAGGGAGAGAACAGTTGCTGAATCCCATGTTACTGATAGGAGCTACTGGAGAGCTGTGGTCTTAAGCAGACACCCCCTGTGGGGATAATGATCCCTCTGACCTTGCAGGATAATGATCCCTCTGACCTTGCTCTTTACCTACTCTTGTTTCTCCTGCTGTGTCTCCTATGGTCAAAATCAATCATGAAGTACAGAGTAAACCTAGCCTGTTTAAATAGTCCATAAAAGCCAGTCATTAGGGGCACCAGGCAAGGTGAAGAGTGAATCTGGAGAAACAAATGGAAATTGTCCAGCACAATAGCCTAATTGCCTTCCTGCTCTCAGTCTTAAAAAAAAAAAAAATCCACCCCACATTCCACTATTATCTTCTTAATGTGGAAATTAATAATATCATTTCCCACCTTTGCTCAAAACACCTGAGTATCCTAGTTGCCTAAAAAATCAAGTCCAAACTCCTTAACTGAGCATGTAAGACCATCATCTTGCTCCAGTTGCTTGCCAAAATTATTTCTCTGCAAATCCCTACATATACCATATATTGCTACCAAACTATAAGAATTGACATTTCAAGCCAGTCTGTGCTTTCCCATTTCTTTGTCTGTGTTCTTACCTGAAAGAGCAAGGTACTCCTTTTTACTTTCTCACCTTGAAAACCTCACCCATATTTTAAAGCATAGCTTAAAGGCCATGTATTCTATGGAATGTTTCCCGATACCCTATGGTAGATAGGGTCTCTCCTTCCTTTCTAACATTAGCATTTTGCTTCTACACACAATTGATAGCTACCAATTCCCCTCTCCACTTCTAATAATGTGCTCCTTCCCAGTAAATGACCACTTTGTCCTGCCAGTCCCCCAAGCCATCACTTTGGAGTCATCCTTGGCTCTTTTTTCCTTCCACTCCCATATCTGATTCTTCAACAAATTCAAGCACTTGCATCTTCAACATATATTTGGAATTACACCCCGTGACTATCTATCCTGACCAGCCACCATCCAGTTCTTGCTGTATTATTGCAATAGTCTCCATTTCATCAGTTTTTATGTACTACTATTCTGTTATCACTATAGCAACAGAAGTCATCCTTTTTAAAATCTAAGTAAGCCAGGCTCAGTGGCTCAGCCTGTAATCCCGCGCCTTTGGGAGGCTGAGGTGAGTGGATTGCCTGAGCCCGCGGGTTCGAGACCCACCTGGGCAGCGAGACCTCATCTCTACAATAAATCAAAAAATCAGCCAGGCGTGGTAGCGCATACCTGTAATTCCTGCTACTCGGAAGGCTGAGGCGGAAGGATTGCCGGAGCCCAGCAGGTCGAGGCTGCGGTGGCCGGGAGCGGCCACTGCACTCCAGTCTGGGCGACAGAGTGAGACTCCAACTCAAAATAAATAAATAAACAAATAAATATCTAAGTGAGAGCCTATCATATCTCTGGTCAACAACCTTCTCTGACTTCTCATCTTATTCAGAATAAAAGCCAAAGTCCTTCTAATACCCTACTAAGTCCTACATGATATCACACTCCCAGTCTTCAGTAACTTACACAATACCACTCTTACTTCATAATTCCTGTCTCACTTATTCCATTCCAGTGGTGCTTACCCCATTATCTTCTCACATCCTTTGCACTTACTCTGACTTAAGCCCTCCTCTCTAGCTAACAACATGGCTTATTCTCAGAATTCTTGAATTTCTTGATTCAATTACCATCTTTCCAGAAAGGCCATCCCTGATCACTCTTACATAAAATAGAAACCCCTCCCCTCAACTCCAACATTCTTGGCTCTCTTTACCCTGCTTTTTTTTTTTTCATAGCACATATCAAAATCCCACTTATTTTGTATGTATTTGTTAATATATGTATTATCTGTCTTCCCTTACTATAATGTAAACTCCATAACCACAAGTACTTCATTCACTGCCCTACTATTAGTACATGGTACACAGCAGTCACAGAGTATGTGAAATAAGTAATCACGTAAGTTCTAATTCATTTTGTAAAGTTATGTGATCCCCACCAGTTTATAATAGAAATAAAATGTGAGCTATATATATAATTTAATATTTTCTAATTGCTACATTTTAAAAAGTGAAAATAAACATGCAAAATTTTAATAATATATTTGATTTAACCCAATATTTCCAAATCATTATCAAAATATAATTAATACAAAATTCTTAATGATATTTTTACATTCTTTTTTATACTAGGTCTTCAAATTTGGGGGCATGCTTGCATACATAGCAAATCTCAATTTGGATTAGTTATACTTCAAGTGCTTAATAGCCACTTGCAGCAAGTGGCTACTGTATTGGACAGTGCACAGTACAATACAATGGTGAAAAATTGCAAGGGGGGAGAAAGACAAATGCCTAGTACTCCAATAAGTGCTGGGATATATGGAAAGTGGGAGAATTAAAAGCTTCCAATTTGAAAAAGCCATGAGGAAGATGGAAACTGTGGTAAATGGCCAGAATCAGTTAAAGAAGCAGGTAGAGAGAGTGTTTTATAGAACATCTGAAGTTGTAAAAGGATATATTTTTATGGAGATGGAAGTTTCAGAAATAAAGTGGGAGAGTAGAGACCAATGACAAGAATGGAGGAATGAATTCAGGAGGAAGGAGTACAGGAGCTAGCCCTGCCTTTCAGAGAGCTGCAGAAGATGAAAGAGATGAGAAGCCTGGTAGGCTACCTGGTTCAAGGTTTAAAATGGAATTCTGGTGAAGAGCTGTTTCTAGTTTTGTTTTTTATAGTCTGGTGTCAGTAGTGCCTGATCAATGGTATAAAGGTGGTCCAGTGAGCAATCACAGGCCTTTGTTCAAAATTTCAAGTTAACTTATGGTCTCTTTAAAGAGGAATCACAGTTTGAAAGGAGTGTTGCATTAGAAATGCAACTTAATGGAAGAGAGCAGTGCTTGTCAAATTTGCCTATAATATTAAACTTTTAACATTTTATAGATGGTATCTTTACCTGTAATTTGGTCAAGAAAAGTTTCATCATCCATGGCAGAGGAGATCAAGGTAGTTTTCCCAGCAATTCCTTCAGAAGTCTTGGCAAAAAATAGATTTTGGAATAAAGAAATAAGGAAATCTGAATTTGAGGGGAAAGGGAAATTTTATTGCTTCCTCTCCTATTCATTATACTACCTATGGTTTTTCTAGAGATGATGTGGTGGGAGGAAAAAGAAACAGAAGATAGCAGTGTGGCAGAGAGGAGCTGATAATAGTTAAAAGTATTCCTTTTGAAGATCAATCAGCAAGCTCCAAAAATCTGCTAGACAGGTTTTGCTTGAGAAAACCAAATAGCCAAAGACAGCTATCCTGGAGAAGCAAGATAGTGACCAATTCACAACCTTAATACAAATCCTGTCTTTGTGAAGTCTACAACCCCTGCTTGTTATGCATATTCTGGAGATGAGACCATTTGTTCTTTGAAAATCTGGTTTTGCTGAGTACAACCTTGTAAATTCCAAAGAAAATGTATAATCACTCAACCTGATCCCCTCCCTAACCTAAACTAAGGTATAAGACCCCTCTCCTCCCTCCCCAGGGTGCTCAACCTGGGAGTGTTAGCCTGCTGAGTCGTGCCAGTGCTAATAAAACTGCTGCTTCCTAAGATAGCATTGGTGTCATGGTCGCTCTGTGTTCCCACAACATTTCTGGTGCATTGGCTGGGAAATGGGAGAGTTCGGAGATGGTGTGTTCCACTTCCTTTGTCATCAGGGTACAACCTCTGGGGCGATGGGAGAGGCAATCTCGCCTGGCGTGCATCTGACCTTTTGATCCATAGGAGGGAGGCCCTTCCCAGCGCACTGAGACTTGGACCACAAAAGCACAACAGGGACCCAAGAGGCAAGGAACTGGCATGAGGACAACCACCCAATATAAAGGACAGAACAACCACTCTACAGAAAGTGTAGGAATAAGGGCCTTTGCATAGACCTGCCAATGAATGGCAGAAGGGGAGCTTGATCACCTCCCAGAGTCTGCTAGTAATCTCCAGTCTGAAGGAAAGAGCTGAAAGGCAGTAGAAGGTAACACTGTCTGAAGATGAACCTGTAGACTCTTAGGATTAGGGCAGAGGGATGGAGAATGTGATGTGTGATTGCAAAATATCTTCACGAGGAGTATGGCTAGAGGAGGACGAAACAGATATTTCCCATAGCCCTCATTCTCTTATTTGTATGTGTCTGTCATTTTGAATCTGCTAAAAAGCTTGTTGGGTTATTATGCTTTGTTTAATGGGACATATCATATTTTAAAAACTTGATTAGTGCATGTTTCTTTATGTCATTTTATATCTTCTTAAATGTTGCTGCCTCCTCTTATTTGTGTGGTGTTTCTCCCAACCTGTTGACACTTAAAATTCTGGCCTTTTGTTGTCAAGGATGTGGGAAAATTGCCTGCTGTGTATGTGAAATGCTACTGGTGAAATGCTACTGCTATCTTAAATTCTTTCCCGGGACCACACCCCCTCCCTTCCTTAGCCTGTGTTCTCCTCCATGAATTCTGAAGGAGTTCATTTTAACCCACCTGTAAAGGAAAGTTTATGAAATACATATATATATATATATATATACACACACAAAAGAAATTCTATAAATAATCTAGACATAATAAAGTCTTTTCTGGATGCAAGTCTCCAAACTTTTTTGGATTTCTCTTCAAATTTTATATAAAATTCACTTGAGTACCTGGTTCAAATTATGATCTAAAATAACCTGTCAGGCTACCACAGAAATACATTAAAAACTCCAAAAGTTGGCACTTGTGATAAAGCCACAGAAATTGAAGTTTATCATTTAAGTTATGCTGGTAACTTCAGGCCTTGTAGCTTTTGTACAAAAGATGATCAACCACCACCTAAAATTGTCAAAACATATGCCTGGCTTTATTTCTTTTATTGAACCAGAATCTAGTAATTTCATGCCCACACAATGGTCATGCAAGGATTCTGGTCAGTGCCGTCAAACAATGCCACTGCTGAAATAGATCTGGATGCCTCAAGTCAGACAGGGAGAGATTTTTGATCTCTGGCTAGGCAGGACTATGCCCACTGTCAGCTCTGAAGAAGTTACAGAAAACGGACCTTCACCCCTTACCACCCCATATGATTATGGGATTGAAAAATCTCTAAATAATAAATAATTGAGCCAGGGCAGCTAGCACAGGCTAGACATAGATAAATTTCCCATAGGTAGGTTTTAGAAGGCATTCAAACATTTTAAAAATTATATTCCACTGCAGGCCAAGTGGCAGCCTACCCCAACCCTCAGCAAATCCAAAGAAAACTCCATCAGATGTAAGACTAAGATAGTACAATCTTTCAATTTGCAGTTTAGCATAATAATCACTAGAAATCCTTTGGAGACACAAGTAAACTGAGCATAGATATTTGGTGTTGCATCACTCAGGATCCAAGTCAGTCCCTGAAATGGGATTCATTAAAACTTTGAAATTGTTTAACAGAAGACCTTTTCCTACACCTCTGAAGGAAATGGGGCCACAGACATAGATGTTCATAAGGAAATGTGTTGTCCATTTGGAACAAATTTTAATCACAGTTCATAAGCTCGTTTCCCTAGGAACTTCCTGGACCATGAAAAACCCAGACATCCCAGCAGAGTAAGTGCTGCTAAAAATTGAAGAGAGGAAGGACCCAACCAATAGCTGCAAGAAAAGAGAAAAGAACCCTAAGGATGGTCCTGTTCCTATAGAATTTGAATACCTAACTTCTCCATCATGACAAAACACCTCTATGAAGCCTCAAAGGGAGGTGAACAGAAGCCTCTGCTATGGGAAAAGGCCCAGAAATAGATCTTTGAACAAATTAAACTGGTTCTCACCAATACACCTGATCTGGGACTCCCAGATATGACTAAGCCTTTCTTTTTATGCGTGCATGAACATGTTGGCACTGCAGTAGGAGTCTTAACTCAAATGCTAGGGTCATGGCATAGACCTATAACATATTTATCCAAACAGCTAGATTCTGTGACCCAGGGCTGGCAGCCTTGTTTATAAGCCCTGCAGCCACAGCACTACTGATAACAGAAGCTGACAAACTAACTATGGGACAACACCTAACAGTCAGGGTGCCTCATGCAGTAATAAATTTAATGAAATACAAGAGGCAATATTAGCTAACCAATGCTAAAATGGTCAGATATCAGGAAATGCTCTATGAAAAACCCACACATTCGCCTAGAGGTGGTACTACCCATAAAACCAGGATGGCCAGACCACGATTGCATTAAAATCATAAATGAAGTGTTCTTTAGCCATCCAGATTTAACAGAACACTCCTCAGAGACCCTAAGGTCAAATAATTAATGAACAGGAGCAGTTTCATACAGGAGGGGGAGCGTTTTCTGGGCTATTCGGTGGTAACTTTAAACTTAAGAAACCCCTTCTGAGAGGAACTTCAGCTCAGGGAACAGAACTCGTTTTGCAGACAATGGACCAGCATTTGTAGTACAGTTAATGACTAAAGGACTGCAAATCAAATGGAAGCTCCATACAGCCTATAGGCCACAGAGTTCAGGAAAGGTGGAATGAATGAACTGGACCTTAAAATCACAACTAAGTAAATTATGCCAAGAAATTCATTTAGGCTGGGTCCAACTTCTGCCAATAGTCCTTCTAGGGGTAAGGTCGAGCCCACCAAACAAACAGGTTTCTCACCTTTTGAAATTCTTTATG
Organism: Cephalopachus bancanus; assembly: GCA_027257055.1. Classification (NCBI taxonomy): domain Eukaryota; kingdom Metazoa; phylum Chordata; class Mammalia; order Primates; family Tarsiidae; genus Cephalopachus; species Cephalopachus bancanus. Next base: position 12,042,326 of record JAPVLO010000093.1, read on the forward strand.
GGCAGCCACCTTTGCAGTTTGGGGGGAAAGTTTGTTGGTGTTGATATTTATTTTTATTCCACTATGATCTGAAAAGGTGCATGGCAAGATTCCAATCTTATGAAATTTGTTTATGTTTGATTTATGGTCAAAGTGTGGTCAATCTTGGACCACAAGATCCATGGTGGTTCCATATGGTGGTGAGTAGAATGTATATTTTGTGGTCTTTGGGTGCAGTGTTCAGTAAGTATCAATTAAGTTCATTTGTTTAAGAGTCTCATTGAGGTTCTGGATGTCCTTGCTGATTTTTTATCTTGATGATCTGTCCAGGATTGTGAGCAGGGTATTATGGTAGGATAGTGTGAGAGTCAATCTCTTTTTTAAGTTTGCCTTGAAGCTGCTTTACGAACATTAGTGCTCCTATATTAGATGCATATATGTTTAGGATGGACAGTTCTTGTTGATGGATTGAACCTTTTATCATTATATAGTGACCTTCTTCTTCTTTTTTGATTTTTGGTAGTTTAAAGGGTATTTTATCTGAGATTAAGATTGCAACTCCAACTTTCTTTTGTGTTCCATTCACCTGAAAATTTGTTTCCCATCCTCTTATTTTGAGTCTGAGAGTGTTCTTTCTGGTGAGATGAGTCTCTTAGAGACAATACATTGTTGTCTCGTGATATTTTATCCATTTTGCCATTCTGTGTCTTTTCAGTGGTGCGTTTAGTCCATTCACATTCAGGCTAATTACTAAAATCTGAAGGTTTACTTTTGTCATGATGTTCTTATAGAGTTGTTGTACTTGTTTTTTTGTTGTCTTTCTTTTGGCTTTTTGGGTTGGTTCATGTGTGGTTTCAATCTTTTTCCTGCGCTCTTGTGAAGAACATTGTTGTTCTTTTTCCTTTTTTTCTGTGTTTAATACTTTTTTAAGAGTTTCTTGTTGGGTTGGTCTGGAGGCAGCATAAGTTCTTAGCGATTGGATGTCTGGGAAAGTTTTAATTCTCCCTCACTGATGAAACTTAGCTTGGCTCGGTAGGTTATTCTTGGTTGAAATGTTGATCTTTGAGAACTTTGGACTTTGGACTCCAAGTTCTCCTAGCCTGAAGGGTTTCTGTAGATAAATCTGCTGCTATTCTGATTGATCTTCCCTGGTAGGTAGTCTGACCTTTTTCTCTTGCTGATTTTAGGATTTTTTCTTTAATACCTACTTTGTTCAGGCAGATTATTATGTGCCTAGGAGTTGGTCTTCTCATTTGTTGTCTTGCTGGGGTTCTCTCAATTTCTTGTGTTTGAATTTTCACATCATTAATGAGGTGAGGGAAGTTTTCTTGAATAATTCCGTGGAATGCTTGTTCCAGGGTGGTCTCTGTCTCTCTTTCTGCCTCAGGAAGGCCAATTACTCTTAGGTTCATTCTCTTGAAGTAATTGCTCATCTCTTGAAGGTTTTGTTCTGTCTTTTTAAGCTTCTTTTCTATGTTTTTGACAGTTTGGTTTAGTTCTATATTTTGGTATTCAAGTTCTGAGATTTTATCTTCTGCTTGGCCAAGTCTGCTTTCCATGCTTATTAGTTTGTTATTTATTTCAATCACAGTATTCTTTACTGCTGTTATCTCATTTATCAACTCTTTCCTATTTTCCTTTTATCTCTCAATTCTTTTTATTCTTTCTATTAATGTCTTGATGTCTGGGTTTGTAGTTTGTGACCAGTCATTCTGTGCGCTCTTCATTGTTTGCATTTCGAAATCTGTTTTCTCAATATTTGATCTCCCAGGAGTCTGTGTGAGACTTGTATTCTTCTTTTGATTTTTCTTCATTTGTGTAGATTTTCCTCCCCACTTTTTCCTTTTTATTTATTTGTCCCCCGTCTTCTTTAAATCTGTTGTTCAGGGGTGACAGGGTTGTTTTTTGCTTCTGTTCTTCCTTATGTGAATCTTCTGGCTTTGTTTGATTCTGAGGCCAGACTGTAGGTTGAGGGTTATACCTTTTGCAGCTTTGAGATTTATTTGAGGGGGGACCTGTGATTCAATATTTATATGCACATCCCAATATCCACTGACAGGTGTATGGATACACTGGATCCTATTTCCCACTGCTTTGTAATCTGTTTATGAAGTGGGGGTACTGGTTTGCTCCAGGAAGTAAAATGATGTAAGAAAAGGGAAAGAAATGAAGCAGGGAGAGGGGGAAGCAGAAGGTGGAGACAGGAGAGTAAAAGGGAGAACAGACAGAGGTACCCACTAGTAAATGAAAATAGACCTGAAGAGAGTAAGAGAAAACAAAAATAAAAAGAAACAAAAAACAGCAATAACAGCAAACAACTAGGACATATAATCATACAGACACACAAGCTGACCAACCTCCTTATGATGTACTGTTCACTTACACAACCATGACATCTTAGCTCCCAACTGGAGCTTAGGCAGAGCTGGGTGGGTGAGTCACTGCAGGTCTCTGCCTGATCACAGGGCTCCAGCTATTTTCTGGTCCCGCTGTAGTCAGGGGTGAATTGGGGGAGGTGGAGTGCGAGACTGCTGGGCATTGCTGGTCAGCATAGTGGTCAGGGTGGCTATGGGGTGGGGCGGTGTGGCCACCAAAGGGGCCACGGGTAGGAGCCTTGGACTTCCTGAGCCATGGAGGCTTGGGGTCTGGTGGGACGCCTCAGTCAGGGGGGGATGTCCATAGCTCTGTGGGGTGGGCACGTAGGGACACTGCCGGTAGCAGCAGCTCAAGGCGGAGTTGAGCACTTCAGCCAGGGCAGGTACCTGAACCTCTGAAGCACCTGGATAGGGGCCTGGATTTCAGAGGTGCCCCAGTTGTGGATGCTGGGGCCTCCGCTGGGGTGGCGGTTCGAGGTGGGACTGGGTGATTCAGTCCAGCCGGGGACCCAGAGCTCCGAGGCACGGGCACTGGAGGCCACTACGGGGGCAGCAGCTCAAGGCGGGCTGGGTGCTTCTGCCTGGGTGGGCGCTGGGAGCCCTCGTGAGCAGTGGAGGCTTTGGGCCTGGTGGGGCCCCTCAAGTAGGGATGGAGCTCACAGCTCCAACGGGTGGGCACCATGGCCACTCTAGGCGACGGTGGCTTGTGATGGGGCTGGGTGCCTCACCCAGTGCAGGGACCCGGAACTCCGAGGGATGAGCACTGGCGGCGGCTTTGGGCCACGTGCAGGGTGCTTCTGCCAGTGATGGAGCCTGTAGTTCTGAGGGGTGGGCGTGGAGGTCCTCCACGGGCTGCCACGGCCTGAGACTGGGCTGGGCACCCAGCTAGGGAAGAAGCTGGCAGCGGCTGGGAGCCGGGCAGATCAGTGTAGCCAGCAAGGGAACCCAGATCTCCACAAGGTGGTATCCGAGGGCCTCCACAGTCAGCGGTGGGTGGCTTGGGGCTGGGTGAGATGGTGTAGCTGGGGAGGGAGCTGGGAGCTCCACGCAGCCGGGGCCAGGGCCTCCTGGGGCGGAGCAGCAGCAGCAGAGGGGCCACGGTAGCCAGCTGTGCGTGGGATCTAGGGTCTCCAGACCTCGGACCAGTGCGGCTGGCAGTGGGCGCAGGGCTGGGGGAAGAAAACAAGAGTCTGTATGGGAGCTCACTTTCAGAGAAACTCACATTCCCACCTGTGCCTTCGCCATCTTCAAACATTAACTCTTCCAGACAGGTTTTGCTTGAGAAAACCAAATAGCCAAAGCCGGCTATCCTGGAGATGCAAGATAGTAACCAATTCACAACCTTAACACAAATCCTCTCTTTGTGAGGTTGTCAGTTTACAACCCTTGCTTGTTATGCGTATCCTGGAGATGAGACCATTTGTTCTTTGAAAATCTGTTTTTGCTGAGTACAACCTTGTAAATTCCAAAGAAAATGTATAGTCACTCAACTCGACCACCTCCCTTACCTAAACTAAGGTATAAGACCCCTCTCCTCCCTCCCTGGGGTGCTCAGCCTGGGAGCGTTAGCCCACTGAGTCACACCAGTGCTAATAAAACTGCTACTTCCTAAGATAGCATCAGTGTCACAGCCTCTCTGTGTTCTTGCAACAGCAGCATTGTTTAACTCGTATAGGTTTTGTCCTTTGGTCTGTCAAAAAGCTGATGCTATCTCTCATTGGATGGTTTTGTTGGGTCTTAAGAGACCCTCTGTTGGAGTCATCTCACCTTCCCAGAAAATTCTCTTAGGAAGTCCATTTCAAGACAGTTCAAGTGGTCCACACCTGGCTCATGTGACAGACACATACATCCCCACTCTACCAAGTTGTCTCATTATAGCTTTGTCTTTTTCCCTCCACCATCACAGGTCTTCTTATCCAGCCTCCCCTTTAGACATTTGTTGGAATTGAGTAATATGTCAGTCTCCACAGCCTTTGGCACTAGGTGACAGGGGAGCACCCTTTTCCTGTCTCTCAAGCACACAGTAGTAGAAAAGTCATAACATAATCAATTCATAATCAATTATGATTATATATAATTATATCATATAATAATAATATCATAATCAATTATGAGGCTAACTGAAGACAACCCAAATGGAAACTGAGGCTTTTTGCTCAGAGTTTTGCCATAACAGAGAAGTCAGCCGCCATCACTTGTATGTGTTAGAGACTCAAAGCAGGTGGGGGAGTGGGAAAGCCTTCAGATATGCTCTGATTTGAGACTGTCGGTGTGAGGAAGCAAGAGAAGGGCTAACTAGAAGTGGAGCATCTATGTGATGGGCTTGAGGCACATATTTGGCATTCTCTTGCTTGTCCTGAGTTGGAAGTGGGGGCACAAAGTAAAGAATCTGACAGTCACTAATCAAGTCCTGACTGTTCTGATTGCTACAGAGGCTGTGGTTTGGCTTCTCCAGCTGATTGTTGCAGACGTGAGTCGGAGTTCTTTTGACTTGTATAGTCCGGCTATTATTTGTATATTTAGTCTTCATAATGCTTCCTGTAAAAAAACCTTGTCCATCTTCACTAATCTTTAAGCCTTTCCTCATCAGTGTATGTTGAGAAAAAAAATCACCTGGTTAATTTTTAGGTACTTCTTTTGAGTTACTCTTTACTTTGAAGAAGAAAGTCTGGTATCTTTTTATATAATTTGTGGATAGTGAAACATTTAGAACATTTGTTCTAAAGTTTAGAACCTCACTCAAAAACTGAGAAAATAGAAAAGTCCTACCATAACATCCTATTACATGGGTATCAGTATAGAGGACTCATTTGAGAAGCTTGGCAGCAAAAAGAGGAAGACAAATTGGATAGTAGTTAGAATGAATAATTAGGCAAACAAGAATCCCTTTACTCCTCCCTTCTCTTCTTCTCTTCCCCTCTCCTTCCTTTCTTTTCCTTTTTTTCTAAGGCATAAACTCTCATAGTAAAGTCCAAGCTCCTTAGCATGACTAGATCCTTTAACCTCAGATCCAGCCTTGTCATGCTCATTTTCTGTTGCTCTCAGACACAATCTTGTATTTCTACTGCTAGTAGCTTCTGTGAAAGTCAGCATAATAAAGATGACAGGGAAAGACCATGAGGTACCCAGATTAGAATAGTGTCAAGAAAATCTAGAGGGGCCTGTTAAGAGTATGAGCTGGCTTTGTTTGCCACATCAGCAATTGCTGCAACAATTGCCATTTCTTTTGTTTCCATACAATAAAATAATAAAAGTTCAATTTCTTCCCCAGAGTGAGGACAAAACTAACTTCTTTGGTAAATTGTTGTAAATACAGTATGTAAACAGAGTACTTCACTTAAAATTCCAAGGAATAATTTCAGAAACTATCAGTCTTAGTGGGCTGGGCTATGATTTTGAAATGAAATGAAGATCCTCATCTTTCAACGAGTGAGAGATGCTATAAGTTGAGACTTATTCTTGACGCTGTGTGACTTTTACACAATATATAAGTATAGAGATGGTTGTCATCTAATCAACCAATACAGTGGTTCTCTTATGTACCTTTTTAATGTTTTCAATATGTGCAAAGGGAATTACAGTGTACTTAATATTTGGCAATCTATTTTACATATTCAACATATGTGTTCCTGACATTTATCAATGTTAATTATATGGCTCTAGCTCATTCATCTTAAATGCTCTGTAGTTTTCCACCATAGGAAGATACCACATCTTATTTATCCAATAACTTACCAGTGGAAATTTGTATTGGTTCCAGTTTTTCCCATTACAAACAATGCTTCAATAAATATCTTTATGTCTCTAATTAGAGTTCTTCTATGATAATAAGACTAAACAAGAAATTTATGGTCATAGTTTGTGCTCATTTTCAAATGTATTGAATATTGCCTAATTCCATTATTTCAAAAAACCTACAGTTTTAAAATTTCTATGTATTATAAAATTGCTTTCCAAAGTAGCTTACCAATTAACACTTCCACTAATAATCCAAAAGAGGAGTAAACATTAGTCCATATCTCTGCTTAACACTTAGTATTATTAAAATTTCTACATTTTGTTAATCTGACGGATGTAAAATGATTTTTCATTATTGTTTTATGATGGAGGACCTGGAAAAAACAGAATTTACTTGTAAAAAAAATTGTATATTTATTCCTACATATTTTTGTAAAACTAATCTATCAGTGTCTGGTTTGATGTGGAATTAGCACTTCAGTCTTTAAACTTTAATCATGTTCAAAGTACTCTTTTGCAATAGATCTATTGAGATGCTTTTTCCACTGCTCAAAACAGTTTTTGAACTTGTCAGTTTTAACACCTTTTAGTACTTCTGTTGTTTTTTTGTTTCACCTCTTCCACATAGGCAAAATGTTTCCCTCTGAGGATTTTTTTCATCCAAAGAAACAAAAAAAAGGTCACTTGGGGCAAGATCAGGTGAATAGGGAGATTGGGGCATAGGGTCATGCTGTTTTTGGCCCAAAACTGCTGAACACTCAGCGCAGTATGGACAGGTGCACTCATAAATCACCCAACATGAAACCGACAAATGTGTTGAAAGAATCTCCAAAAAAAATTTCACTGAAGCTGAATGCAGCCTCTCACAACAATACTAGGTGGTACACTGATGCCAATGAAGTCCTAGAACACTTACCTAGCAGGGGAATACTGTACTACAAGGGGCAAATCCTCCAAAAAAATAATTCTGAGTGTTTTGGGTCCCCCCTCGTAATGTTTTTGTCCAGATAACTAGCAATATTACTATCTTTTTAATATATTTAATCATTACTATTCTTTCAATTTCTGTGATTTGCCTGCTTATATCCATTGTCTATTGCCTACAAGAAGTTGATTTTAAATCTTTTTTCTATTAAATATAATAGTTTATTGTATATGTATATATTAATCCTTTGGCTTTTATATTATAAATGACTTTTCCTCATTTGACAATAATCTTTCAATTATGTTTATAAAGACTTAATTTTTTACTATTTAGAAAAGGCACAGCCAACTGACAGCCTATGGGTTGCATGTAGCCCAGTACAGCTGGTAATGTGGCCCCACAAAATCTTTTAACATCATGTGTTTTTTAGCATTTATTTCCTTGTGACTCCATATGCAGTTCCGTTTTCGAAGCTCACAATCACACCATATTCATGATATCACTTTTTGGCAGCACATACATTTATGCACCACTGTTTTCAATTATGAAGCACATGAAGAGCAAACTTTGAACAATCATTTCTGATGAGCATCTTGAGAACTCACTAAGAATCACCACCACTTTCCTTGAACCAGACATTAGTAGATTAGGTTTTAAAAAGAGGTCACTAGTTTTATATTGTTCTAATTTTTCTAAGCTTTATAATAAAAGTATAAAAAGTAAAAGAAGTCGTATTATGTGTATACACTAACCATAGTATATAATTTCTGTGGAGCCCAAGGCAAGTCCTCTTTATTCGATGCAACCCAGGAAAGCCAAAAGGTTGCTTGGTAGAGCCCAGGGAAGCCAAAAGATTGGATACCTCTGATTTAGAAGAACTTCACTGTAAAGCAATCTTTTTCAAAACTTGTTTTTGATCTTAGTTAAAACAGCCTTCTCTACTCTGATATAATGAATGTATCCTCATTTTTTAACTTAACAACTTTAAAGTTTTGTTTTTCACATTTAAATCTTTAATCCACCTGAAAATTATTCTTGCTTAAGGTATAGAGAAATTATTGTCATATAATAAACCAATCACACCAACACTTTTTTCCATTAATTTGTAATGCTTCATTTATGATACACAAAATTTCTTATATGCTTTTGTGTGTTTCTGAGCTTTCTGTTCTAATTCAATTATCATTTTGTCTGTGTCTGAACTACTATCATGTTTTCTTGTAAATATTATGGTATCTTGTTGCTATGTGGTAAGACAAGTCTTTAAAATTGTGTTAGCTATTCATGGTGCTTTACACTCCTATATAAGTTTTAAAAACAATCCATTTCTATTAAAATATCTGTAGGGATTTAAATAAAATTTAATTTATAGATTAATTCAGAAAATAGACACCTTCCTGATATTATTTCATTTTATGGGCAAAATATGTCTTGTAATTTAGTTAGGTCTTCTATCATATCTTTCAATAATATTTTATAATTTTTCCAAAAGAATCTTGCTCACCTTCTAGGTTTGTTCCTGGCTACATTTTTGGTTGTTGTTGCTTTTGTAAATTGCATCTTTTCAAGTTACTTTTTATAGCCATTGTTGCTAAGTACATAGGAAAACTGTTAATAATTCTATATTAGTCTTGTATTCAGTAAGTTAGCTTAATTATCTTATTTGCTTTAATAGGTGTCCTTTAAATTCTTTTGGATTTTCTATTAGACAATCATATAATCTGAAAATCACCTTTTTCCTCTTCTGTTGTAATCCTTACACATCTTATTTATTTTTACTTATTTTAATTTATTTAAGTCTTTTTGTATATGGTGAATTGAAGCAGTGATAACAAGAAACTTTGACTTGTTCTTGTTAAAGTATACTTGTCAAAAGGTGAAATCATGACTCTCATGCAAATATAAAATGAATATGTGTCAAGGATTTTATTCAACTCATTAATTAATGAAGGAAATAGAAAGATGTTAAAACTGGCTCCAAAAATACTTCAGAGGTAAGTATTTATCAGCAACTTAATAAAGGAACGTTAGGATAAGATTACCAAGTTCAATACAAAACTGGTTCACATACAGAGCAATAAATCTTACTTTGAGGTTATATTTTCCACTGAACAGAAATTATTTTCAATGTCTTCAAGATAATTTCTGCATCGACAGAACTGTAAAACAACATAGGCAATAGAGAAATCAACTAAAGGCGCAAATCCAGAACTACATTGAAAGAATATCTAGTATTCTTTTTTGCTTGTTGCTAAGTTTTGGATAATTTTTCTGAAATTTCTGATTTTAAAGAAAATTCTTATAAAGTTTACCATTAATTATGGTGTTGGTGAACTTTTGGGTAAACTACTTTTTAGCAAACATTTTATTTCTTTTTCTACTCTTTGGAAAATTCTAGAAATAAGATATAGAACATATATTTTTCTCAAAGTCATGGTTAAAAAAAAAACCTGTAAAACTATATTTGCCTGATTTCATTTTGGGGGAGAAATTTTTACTACTGATTTAATTGTTGATGATTATTTTATATATATATATTCATATATTTTACATATATAAATATGTTATATATAAGAAATAGAATATATGTGTTATATATGTTTGTATATGTGTAGAATATATTATATATATTATATTTCTTCTTGCTCTATTTTGATAATTTGTATTTTCTTGAAAAGCAAATTTTAAACATTTTCAAATTTATTGATATAAAGTTTTTCAAGGTGCTCTATTGTAAATTTTGAAAACATCTATTCCTTTCATTTTTCCTAAAATATTTATTCATGGCTTTCTTGTTCTTTTGATTAGTTTTAGTAAATAATTTTTTAATTCATCATTTAAAAATCAGTTGGTTTTATTAATCACCTGCCTTTAGATTGGTTTACTATTTATTAATTTGTGTACTTTGAAAAACTCTTTTTTAACTCTGTTTATAACTTGACATAAATGCTTAACTAATATGAGTGTCTCTCATTTTATAAAAAGATATGTACTTAAGGCTATAAATTTTATTCTTAGTAATAATTTGACTCTACTCCATAAGATTTGACACCTGATTATTTAAATATCTGTTCTATTTTTATAGTTTTACCTTTTTTCATCTTTAACCCATTAAAATTTGTGTAGTTTGTCTTTGAACTCTTTTTAATTTCAGTTTCCAAAATTTAAGTAGTATTTTCAAGTTTAAAAATATTTAATTAAATCAAAATTAGACAATATAGTATGCATATTATCAATATTTCAAAAAATTTTATGTAATAGTTTTTGGAAAAGACTCATGTGTGCTATTTGCTGGGTACATTGTTTTCTTTATGAGAGTAGTCATACATGTGTGTGTGCGTGTATATATATATATATATATATATATATGTATATATATGCAATATAATTTCTCATCTATACTCTATTAATAATATAAATATATAATTTAATTAGCATAAATAAATATATGAGATTACTATATAATATAAATACAACTACTATATAATTTGTAAAAATTAAATAAAATCTGATAATTTTATTTTTTGATTCTTCTATAACTTAACTAACCTTTCTTATCTCCTTCATCAATATTTTTCTAGAAATTTATTAAAATCTTCCTATGATCATCTGTTTGTTTATTTCTTTCTGTAATTCTGTGCATTTTGCTTTAATAGTTCAAAACTGTGTTGTTTGGTGCAAATAGCTCATATATTGTCATCTTCTTGTTGGAATGTTCTCTGTATTTTTATGTTGTACCTTTTCCCTTATACTTTACATGTTAAATACTATTTTTATCATTTTGATACCGATAAGCCTATGTCACTTTCTTACATTTTGCAATTATTTTTTCCTTATTTTTCCTTTAATCAGTTTAAACATAGATATTTTATAGTCTTTATCCAATTACTCCATAATATAAAATCCCCAAATGTTTTGTAATTTTATGCTTATTTATTCTATTAACAAATATTAATTAAGTTCTTATAAGTGCCAGACTCTTTTTCTTGGTGCTGAGAATGCATAGGTGTGAAAAACAGATTAAATTTTCTGTTTTCAATGGAGACACACAATTAGCATAATAAATAGGTAATTATACTATATATAAGATGACAATTCATATGGAAAAAACATAAAGCAGGACAAGTGGACTTGGTAGTTCCACAGTGACAGTGGGAGTGGTTACCAAATAAATGAAATAGCCATATCTGGTGTCATTGAAAAAAATACTATTTGAATGCCGGGCTCGGTGGCTCCGCCTATAATTCCTCGCCTTTGGGAGGCTGAGGTGAGTGGATCGCCTGAGCCCGCGGGTTCGAGACCCGCCTGGGCAGAGAGACCTCATCTCTACAATAAATCAAAAAATCAGCCGGGCGTGGTAACGCATGCATGTAATTCCGGCTACTCGGAAGGCTGAGGCGGAAGGATCGCCGGAGCCCAGCAGGTGGAGGCTGCGGTGGCTGGTAGCGGCCACTGCACTCCAGTTTGGGTGACAGAGTGAGACTCCAACTCAAAAAAAGGAAAAAAAATACTATTTGAGCAAAAACTTGAAAGAGGTGAGAAAGAGAACTATGTGGCTTTCCAGGAGAAAAGTTTTTCAATCCCTAACAAGAGACTGGCATCTTCAAGGAACAGCTAGGAGACCATCATTGCTGTAGAAAACAGCTTGAGGAAAGTAGTAGCAGAAGTCAGATAATGTAGTGCATATAGCAGGCAGGCAGATTGAATAGTGTCTTGTAAGACATAGCAGGTAGTAATTGAATTGTAATATTGTTTAGAAGTAGATTACAAGTGTCAAGGGGGAAGCATAGAGAGCATTCAGGAGAATATTGCAGCTATCTGAATTGAGAGATGATGTAGCTTGAACCAAAGTGGAAACAGTGGAGATGACAAGGAATGATTAAATAAAGATTATATTGAAGGCACAGCCAATAAGTTTCCCTAAAGGACAGGATATGGAGTGTGAGAGAAAAAAGCTAACAATGCCTTTGAAGTTTTGGCCTCACAATTTACAAAACTCAATTTCTATTAAGCAAATAGAATATATTATTTAAGAGTGGGGAAAAAATAGTTCAATAATGGACAAGTTAAATTTGAGATGTCTGTTAGACATCTAAGTGGGAATTTCAAATAGACAATGGGGTACATAAAAATGGAGTTCCCAGGAGAGGTGAAAGCTAGAGAATCATAGTTGGGAATTCATGACATAGAGATGATATTAAGTCATAGATTGGATGTGATAACCATTGGGGGTATGTATAAATAGAGCAGTCCAAAGAATGACCCTCAGACACTCCAGTGTTAAAGAGATAGGCTGTAAAGAGAATGAATCAGCAAAGGAGACTAATAGGAGTAGCCTGAAATGTAAGAGAGGAAACAAGAGAAAGTGAAATTCTGAAGTTAAGTGGATAATGTTTCAAGGAGATGAAAATGACCAGTTGTGTCAAATGCTGTGTGAGGTAAAGAAAGATGAAGTCTGAAAATTGACCCCTGGATTTAGGTATACGGAGATCAGTTAGGATGAAGTGGCTGGGGCAAAAGCCTGATGGTAAGGGGAATTGGAGTCATGAATATAAACAGCTTTTTCTATGAGTTTAATTGCAAAAGCATACAGAAAAATGGATCAGAACCTGGAAGGGGAAGTAAAGTCAAGAGACCTTTCCTCCTGTGTGTGTGTGTGCACACATACAAGTGTGCATATGTGTTTTAAGATGAGAGTGATAGCAGAACCTTTCCTGCTCAAAGTGACCCAGAAGAGAGAATAAATTGATGATGTAGGTGAGGGAAGAGAGTTGCTGAAGTCTTCAAGTAATCAAGAAGGGAACATGTCCAGTGCCCAATATGAAGGGTTAGTATGGGGTCAAACCACAAAGGTTTCATCTACAGATAAAGAAGAAAGGCTGGGAATCTGGCTCGTGTGAGTAGATATCATAATAGAAGTTTGTGGAAAATTTTTTCCTGCCTGTCACAACTCTCTCAGAGAAGTAGAAAGCAAAATCATCATCTGAGAGGATGCCTAGGTTGAAGAACAATAAAGTACAGAACGCTGGTGTAGAAGAGTGGAAGAGGAAATGGACTAGGGATATGTAGTTTGATCCCTTGACAGCATTTTGGGGCCATTTGAAGTTAAAGATCATGAATTTAATGTGAGAGCAGTCAGCGTTTCAGTGTTTTTTCCCAGCCATGTTCAGTTGAAGCATGCAAGGGCAGAGAAGGCAGGTGGATTTAACTAGGATGGCAGTTCTGCCATGTGAACATCACAAAGGCAGAAAGGGGCAATGGCGAAGACAGCGAGTACCTACTTGTAATGCCTGGCCATGGGATTTAAGCTGGGTAAGAGGGGAGTAAGGATATCCAGGGAGTGCAGGTGAAAGGATTGTTGTGTTCTGGGTTCTAAAGAGAGTTAAACTGGAAAGATCCATGAGTTCGTTTTATTTTATTTTATTTTATTTTATTTTATTTTATTTTATTTTATTTTATTTTATTTTATTTTATTTTTGAGTTGGAGTCTCACTCTGTCACCCAGACTGGAGTGCAGTGGCCGCTTCCAGCCACCGCAGCCTCGACCTGCTGGGCTCCGGCGATCCTTCCGCTTCAGCCTTCCAAGTAGCCGGAATTACAGACATGCGCTACCAAGCCTGGCTGATTTTTTGATTTATTGTAGAGATGAGGTCTCTCTGCCCAGGCGGGTCTTGAACCCGCGGGCTCAGGCAATCCACTCACCTCAGCCTCCCAAAGGCTCGGGATTACAGGCTGAGCCACCGAGCCCGGCCATGAGTTCATTTTAAATAGGTGCTCTCTGTGGCAATCTGTATGAAAAATATTGGAACTGTGTAATTCCAGAGAGGGTTTTACCACCTGGATCTACTTTTTATTCTAATTTCTCAGTTTGAGTGTAAATTTTTAACTCAAATCTGTATGAAGGCAAACAGGGACTTCAATTTTTCAAAAGAGACTGAAAACTTCAATTCAGAATTCTAAAAATCATATATTTTATCCATAAACACTCTAATATGACTCTATAAGTTACTTTAGAGATTTTAAGACTATTTTAGAACTATTTTTTAGCACAATCACAATACTACCATAACAAAACAAAAAAAACAAATTAACATTTTTTAAGATTATCAAATATCTAATCAGTGTTTAAATTTTCATTTATCTCCTATATGTCATAATTTCAACAGTTCTTTTGAATCAGGATCCAAATAAGGTTGTAACATTGCATTAGCTAACATATCTTCTATGTCTTTTTAAATCATTTGGTTTTCCTTCCACCTTCTGTTTTCTTATAATTCTTATAAATTGGGTTCTCTTTTTTTCTAATTGTTGATGTAATTTAATATGTTTTCCTGTCTCTTGTATTTCCTATAATTGAGCCAGATTTATGTTAAAAACTTTCATGTGTGGCAAATTGCATTCTTCCATGAAGAAGACATAATTTTGCATGTATCACTTTTTGTAATGTTAGCAGTCATTTGTGCTCAATTCCTAAATTTATTATGCTTTTCTATTAGCAGATTTTAGCTTACTAAGGAAATAAATACAGATTAGTCATTTTATCATATTTCACTGAAGGATTTTAACTTATCATTTCATTAACCTCAACGAAAGAAGAGTTGCTGCTGTTGTTGTCATTTCCAACCTCTGGCCTAGGTAGACTGGCCACATAGATGCCTAAACAAATGTAAATAATTTCAGAATTTGAACCAATGCACTCTTGCTGTCATAACGTCACAGTGGATGTATTGGTAACAGGCTGAACTCAGCTACCTCAAAAACTCCCAGATCTTTGCAAAAGTAGTAAGAGATGCACTGATGTCTGAAGTCAAAACAAATGCTGAAAATGCTTCTGGCAGCAGTGTAAAATGCAGCAGTGTAAAATGGCGAATGTAAAAAAGGAATAATGTATTCTAACTACAGTGTGAAATATTAAATTTTCAAAGTGGATATATATGAGCACATATTATAGCAGACTAAAACGATCTCACTCCATTACATAAGATGTCCAAATTAAAGTATAATTTATTTGTTAAAAAAAAAAGCACATAATTTGCTTTCTTTTTTTTTTTTTTTTTTTTTTTTTTGAGTTGGAGTCTCACTCTGTTGCCCAGACTGGAGTGCAGTGGCCGCTCCCGGCCACCACATCCTCAACCTGCTGGGCTCCGGCAATCCTTCCGCCTCACCTTTCCAAGTAGCTGGAACTACAGGTGCGCGCTACCACACCTGGCTAATTTTTTGATTTATTGTAGAGATGAGGTCTCGCCTGCCCAGGTGGGTCTCGAACCCACAGGCTCAGGCAATCCACTCACCTCAGCCTCCCAAAGGCGCGGGATTACAGGCTGAGCCACCGAGCCCGGCTATAATTTGCTTTCTACATTGGAAGAAATAGAAGAGACCAAAGCATAATACCAACTCTCTTATGATATATCCTTATGATATATATTGATTGGGACAAAGAAACTGGTAATGGAACTTTGAGTTGGACAGAAGAATACACAGAACATGAAGAGCCAGAGAAGGAAGGTTTTGAGGAAATAAAAGAAGATAAGTAATAAACCTGAAAAAAGAAAGCAAGCAAAGGTTAAAAAATGATTCAACCTGATTGGGAAGTAGCTTTGCAATATTTAACAAGCAATAAAAATATTAAGACTCTTTACCTAGTTTTTCTGCTTCTAAAAAACAATCATAAGAAAAAAGTCTGACATTTCATGTTGGAGTTGTTCAACATGTGGTTTATAAGTACAAAAGTTAAAAATGACTACCTTAATATATACATCTGGAAAATTATTAAATACCAGCATATAGTATGGTACTCAAAAATTTTTTGTAAAATAATTGATGTCATGGGAAACTGGTTATACTGTAGTGTTCATTATTTTGCATATATCTATGTAGAAAATATGCATATAATATAACATCAATGAGTGTATATGATGCTAATAGATATATAATGGTGTGCCATGATGTTAAAAAGTGATGCTAAAATTAAGAAATAACTTCTGAGCAAAAGCATCAAATTCAGTCACTTTCAGTAAAAAATGTTCTAAAGATAATGCTGAGGATGTGACTGGAAAGTCTTCAGAAAACTCAAACATATAGACTAGGTCTAACAAGCATATATTGTTTTTCCCAGGCAGTCTCAGCAGAAGCCTAAAGAAGGTTTATTTCAAAAAGATTTGTGCATGTGGCTTTTGTATAATGAGGCAAACCCTGATAAGATTCATGGAAGACAAAAATGTAAGAGAATTGTCTTGTAGAAACACCACTAGCGTGGACTGAAAGAAATAGAAATGGCACAATATAGAGGATAATATATCTTATCACATAAAAAATTGTATCCCCATAAGAGGCGCCAGAAGAGAATTTTCTAAAATATCAGGTCTGTTTCTAAATAGTGGGATCTTAGAGTAATGTCTTTGTTTCAAATTTTCCATGATTGTGAATTACACAATCACAAAATCACATTGATGATCCCCTCCCCAAAAAGCATGAAAACAAACAGAAAGGTAAGAAGTCAAAACATGACCAATAGTATCTATTTTAAAAACTTTTTAACAAGATGAGTATATTTTATGTAGTTCTTGCACAATTAAATATAACTTTAAAAGTTAATGATATTTTCATAATGATATAAAATTTTAATTACAGATCAATCAATAATTATGTTCTTGGTCATTAAGACTGAAGCCATGGATGGGTTATTAACCATTTCTCCTTCTAGCTATTATTGTAACTCCCTCTCATTGGCAAGCTTCTTGAATGTATGGTCTATGCTTTAGCCTTAATTTATTTACCTCAATTGTCTGTATAAGCTCCTGAAATCTGGTTTATGTCATTCTATGCTTCTGAAAATGATATTCAGTTGTCATCAATCATACCTCATTCCATGCCATTGCCCAGACTGCTTTCTAATTAACATTTTCTCAGCATGTGTACCAACCTCTTTCTTCTTAACCTCATAGAAAACGGAGAATAAAAACCAAATATTTTCAGGAGGGGAATAAACAGGATTCTGTTTTTAGAAAAATAAAGCATAGTGGTAGCAGAATGACCGTTTGCATTTTCTTTTTCTGTGAAATTTGTCTCTTCATAACCTGTGTCAACATGTTATTATTGAGTGTTGGTGTCTTTCTTATCAACTTCCCTGAACTCTTTCCATCAATTATTATTCAAGATATTAATTTTGTTTTACATGTGGTGAATTTTCTCCTAGTTTAATGTCTTATGATTTTATTCTTACGTCTTTAGGTCTTTTTTGCTTGTATGTTTTCATGATGAATGTAATACATAAAATTTCTTGTAACAAAGTCAAACAATACAGACATTTATTAAGTACAAAGCAAAAGGTAGGATAAGACAGTACAGAAACCCATTCCTGTTTCTAGGACTAGTGAACACCACTTTTGCGCTTAGCTCCCTCTTTCCTGGCCATCCATGAGCTCCCCGGTTCGTCAGAATTATTCCACCGACGTGGAGGCTGCCGCCAAGCGCCTGGTCAATCTGCATCTGCGGGTCTCGGACACCTACTGCTCTCTGGCCTTATTTCACTGCGACCATGTGGCGCTGGAGGGCGCGGGCCACGTCTGTGAATTGGCCGAGGAGAAAGAACACCAGGGCACCCAGCGTCTCTAGAAGATGCAAAACCCGAGCGGCGGCTGTGTCGTCTTCCAGGATGTCCAGAAGCCGTCTCAAGATGAGTGGCATAAAACCCAGAACGCCACGGAAGCTGCCCTGGCCCTGGAGGAGAATCTGAACCACGCCCTTTTGGATCTTCATGCCCTGGGATCTGCCCGGATAGACGCCCATCTCTGTGACTTCCTGGAGAACCATTTCCTACATGAGGAAGTGAAACTTATCAAGAAGACTCTGGGCGGCTACCTGATCGACTTCCACAGGCTGGCCGGGCCCCAGGCTGGGCTGGGCCGATGGGTATCTCTTGGAAAGGCTCACTCTCAAGCACGACTAGGAGCCCAGCGACCTCTGAGAAGCCCCTGTCAAACTCTCAGGGCTTCTGCCTACCTGCCCACCCCCCACCCCCGCCACTAGCAGGTTTTCAGCCATCCTGGAGCCCTCTTCTAAGCCCTGGACGAAAGGGAAGTAAAGCTTTTGGGGTGGGGGTGGGGGTGGGAGAAGAAAAATTACAATAAATTTCAGTGGTAAGCCGGGCTCGGTGGCTCAGCCTGTAATCCCGCGCCTTTGGGAGGCTGAGGTGAGTGGATTGCCTGAGCCCGCAGGTTCGAGACCCGCCTGGGCAGCGAGACCTCATCTCTACAATAAGTCAAAAAATCAGCCAGGCTTGGTAGCGCATGCCTGTAATTCCGGCTACTCGGAAGGCTGAGGCACAAGGATCTTCGGAGCCCAGCAGACCGAGGCTGCGGTGGCCGGGAGCAGCCACTGCACTCTAGTCTGGGTGACAGAGTGAGACTCCAACTCAAAAAAAAAATTTTTCAGTGGCAGTTGAGAAATAAACATATTCCACTAGGAATATCTTTAGTCCATTAGGAATTTAATGAACTTACAGGATTTTATTTCTAGTCTTTGGTCCATAAAATTATAGGTCAAAGCTAAATACAAGAAATGCTGCCTGCTTGGTTCTTATAGGAGAACTATGCCTTTGTATTATAATTGATTAGATAAATATTTGAAAAAATAAGTGAAACTGTAATACAGATTTGAATACGTGTGCTTGCACCCCAAATTTAAAATATTTTTGTGCCCTCAACTTTGAGTAAACAACTTTTTAAAAATAGCTCATATTATGAGTTTAAAATATTCAAGTTTAAGTGAACTTTAGGAAAGTGAACTTTTGGATGGATAATTGATATTGAATTATTATTAGTTTCAGGACTATTTTCATTATGCTATAGTTTAGCAGCCAGATACAGATTAGCATTTATCAATAAAGATGACTTTTACTCTGTCAATAATGCTTAGAAATGGGCTGTTAAAATTGGTCTTTGTTAATATCAATGCCTGTTCTGACTTTTAAAGTAAAGGTCTAGTATGTCCATAGTGTCTTTGCCATCTAATGTAGAAGGAACACTTAAACCCCCCCATGTGTGTTTTGATTCTCTTATTCAATTATCTACTTATAGAATAACTTTTCTCATTCTTTGGAATGCAATGTACTAAATAGAAAAGGTAAGACAACTTTCTGTGACAAGTGTTAAAAACTCTTGTAACTTCTCTCAAGCAGGTGTTCTTAAATTCATGCTAAAAGATTTACCTTCAAACCGGCTGTGTCTGTGCATTATCTGCCTAATGTTTCTCACCTGAAAGTCTTCATGTTCTAGTCTCAATTCCTTTGCATGTAGCCTAGTTTTTTTATTTCTAGAAGTCTTTAGAATCTGTTCTTTGTTTCTAGTGTTCTGAAATAGGATAATGTGTCTCATTCACTGTTTTTGTTTGTTTGTTTTTTGTTTTTTTAGGATTTACTGAATTGACATGTTTAATTTGAATCTTCAGCTTTATTTACACTGGTTCTAGAATGTTTTCTTATTATATAATGTGTTCATTAATAATATTTTTTGGTTTTTTGGCGCTCCTATTATTAGGGTATTAGACATTCTTATCTAAGTTTCTTGACTTTTTTCTCCTATTGTTCTCTGTATATGTCTTTAAAATTTTTCTTCATTTTCCAGTTGCTTTATAGAATTTGTAAGCTTGACTCGCATATTTTTAACTTCCAGGAGCTCTTAACTGCTGAGAATGATTATTATTATTATTTTAAAATAGCATCTCATTCTTGTTTCATGATTGTAATATCTTGAAGCTTTCTCTTTGCATTGTTTTTGTTTCCTCTGAACTTGTGGGAGATGGTGGAGATGGAGTTATTTGTTTACAGTTTTCTTCACTTTAGATATTTTCTTCAGTAAAGGTAGAGAAATGAAACAGGGTCAATTTATTTCCCATACAGCATTCCCAGCAATTTCCCTGAATTGATCTCCTGTCTCACCTGTACCTCCATGTGCTGAAATTGATGTCTCCAATACCTGTGCCATTCTAAATTTCTGAGAAGGCAAACTGGCTTATTTCTCAGAATTATCATCCCTACTTAACATTTAAGTTTTAATTCTCCCTCCTATGTAAAATATTTGCTATGCATCCATTTGCTTTCTATTTTTATACATTGTTGTTGCAGTTGCTGATATCCTTTGGTTTCACTAAAGATAGACTTTATATTTTCATATTATTGCTCTTTTAGGGTGGTTTGAGGGGGTATTTTCAAAAGAAAGGGGTGCAAAATCATGTTTACTCTGCTATCTTAAACCCCAAAGCACCCAAGTTCTCTTTCCAATAATGTTCTATTTCTCTGGTGCTAGGGGTAAGCTTAATGATTCCCTGGTCAAGACAATGGGATTTAAAGCCAGGAAAGGGATCTCGTGTGTCATACAGTGGCTCAATATATATAGAAGAAAACTGGAAAACATCAAATCCCATCAAAGTTTCTAAAATGCAGAAAATGGATAAACAACACGTGAATTACAGTCTTTCCTGTTTGATAATGCCCATTGCTTATATTTGGTTGATCACAATTAGATTTAACAGAAACATTATGCCTTTATTACAATATTAGAATTCTACAGCAAACCACACAATGTGATTTGAAGTCCACAAACTACCTGTCAGACTGAATTTTTGTTCATATTTGTTTAGTTTTTAGAAAAACAGAAAATTTGGCAGAGCTTTTCTGGCCAGGATGAAGCAGAGTAAGGAAAAAAAAATTATCTTCAAGTCATCCAAACTGAACTCACTCTCACAACAGTGTTAGCTGGTACATTGATGCCAGTGGGTTCCCAAAAGATAATTCTAATTTTTTTTTTTTTTTTTTTTTTTGTCTCTTCTCGGATACTGCAAAATTTTGGTGCCAAGGTAAAGCCATTGTTTTCTAGGGAAACTTAAAGCCACAATCAGAACATTTTCCTCCTTCTTTTATTTGAAATGCCTAGACTGACAAAAAGGAGAGCTTTTGAAGCTGTTTGATAGGAATTAAAAAAATAAAAAATTTAAAAAATAAAAAAGCACAATGCTTCAATGTAATGAGATAGTTGAGCCACCACATTTTATGGATGCAAAATCTCCATCTCTTTTCTTCTTATATTGCGCTTTCATAATTTATCTGATAATCCATCATCACTTTTCACCAAGACTCAAATCTGACGGGATATCAGATAATATTAAATTTATTTATTTTGATTTCATAGTTAAGCCTCTTTCTTTGTCCTTTTTGTGGAAAAATATATGGAGTACATATTCAAATTGTATCTTGAAATTATAAGTTGAAGAGAAAAAAGAAGTTATCAGTCTGATGACTATTTTTTTTCTTTAGTCTGTTTATAGTAAAAATATTGCTTTCTCTACGTTATTAACAGGAGGAAATGAGACTTTGGTGAGTGAACTCTGGGGAATAAATCATCCCAGATAAAGGTATTCCTAATATTAGAAGCAATATTTTATTATAAAATGGGTTTTACTAAATCAGAATTTTATATTTAAGAGAAATTTTTTATTGACTAATAAAAAAATTATTGATTTGGATTTAATATAATCAATATTCTTTATGTATTCACTGAGAGAATTAGATGCGTCCTGTTTTGTCTATTTGTTCTAATATGTGTAACTTTAAAAAAAACCTTAAAAGCAATTTAGTCATCTAAAACAATTAGTAGTTGTCTATAGCTACCAATAACTGAATGTGGGTGAAATTTATATTGAAAACAGTCCTTACAAAAAATTCTGTGATGCACACATGCATACACATACTCACTCACATTTTATTAATTAGCAAGCAAGTAAAAAAAAAAAAAAGCAGTTGATATATCTAGTCATGTAAAACTGAGTACATTCACCCTATCCCCACTCTAGGTTTTCCTAACAAATTTTGTGGACTCTAGAGGCAGTAGTATAAATATTTACTAGAGGCAGTAGTATATATATTCCAGAGGAAATATTCCATTAACTTTATCATTTGCATGAAACAAATAGAATACAAAGAAGAAATGGACATAGTGTCATTTAAGGATCAAACTCAGTCATAATCACTACAGATACTAATACAATATTTACTGGATACTAAAGAAGCTGAATAATTTATCCTGTGGAATGGAATGTCTCACCTTCCAGACTTTGTCTTAAATCCTTCTTATGTCATTTATTTTGTGCCTCTACCCCAGCAGTGACCATAAACTAGAATTCAAATCCAGAGCCTTGGTTAAAAGTCATCGCAGATGATATTGTGTTTTTCTTCATACGTCACATCAGGAGACACCTAATTTTGCCAAGACAGATTCGAGGAGCTGACAGTCAAGTGAACGGTGTGCTAGCATTACTTTTTTAGTCAGAACTATGTAAACCAAACCAAGTAAGACATATATGGTGTTGGCTTTTGTTTGTGATGTTAATCATCAGTTCCCTTCCATTAGGGCACAAACAAGGTACATTTCTTTCTTGTAAATTGATGTGGATTATCTACTGCTGCAGGCTTCTCCAACATAGTCTTGTCCTTTCTTAAAATGAATTATCCATTTGTAAGTGACTCATTTCTTTGGGACATTATACCCATAAACTTTTTGTAAAGCACAGATTTCACCATTCTTCCTCCCAAGTGTCACCATGAATTTGATGTTTGTTCTTGCTCAATTTAAGCAGAATTCATGTTGCTCTGATAGAGACTCTTTTCAAACTGATGTCTTATCTTCTTAGTGTTTCAGACTAGATCCCATTCAGATATGTTATAGCAAGTTATTACAAGTTTATTTTGGTGCAAAAATATTTTGAAACCCATGCATAATTTTTTTCATAATACACATTTTCCGTGAACTTTTTGAAGATGCTTTATAGTAGTGATTTTTATAACATTTAACTTCTATGCTTAAACTACAACTTGTATTTATAAGACTGTGGTTTGTCTTTGCGAATGTACAGAGTCCACTTAAAACAAAAAATTAGTTATTGTCTAAAAATAAAAAACTGTGAAACCTCAATATAATGTCTGAAATCTGATAGTTACAGAAATAAATTCAATATTTAACTAATGGATGGTTTATTAATTGAGAAACACTAAAATGCCAATCAAGATATAAAGTTTAGCTTAAAACACTAGACAAATGTAAAACATTACTACTAAAGTTGCTTATAGAAAATATTACAAAGAGAATGGCCATTTCAGGAAACCTTCAGACCTATTGTGGAGGTAATCCATAGGAATTTAGAAAGATACAATTTAGCATGAATATTTCAAATCACTTGGATTATACCTGAATATGTCTGAGGGAAATTCTACAGAGAACCTTGAATAATTTGAGGCAGTCTACCCTTCTCTTCTTTATTAGCAGTCTGTTATATTTTTATGGGAAATTGGTGCTTTTCAATGATGGAAACACTGACTCAATCTGCTACCGAGAGGCACTTCAGTCATCTTTGCTTCCTGATGCATGAAGAAGAATAGGAAACAATGAGGTAAGAGACTAGGTAAGGCATAATATTAGTAAACAATATTTTCGATGCATAGTTTTCACCCTCATACAAGGTTTAATTTATGGAAAATGATGAAAAGTAAAAATCTTTTTATGGCCTGGATCAAATTTGCTTTTGACAGATTATATATCTTTGGAAAAAATGTGACCAAGGTCACCAAGGTCACAACACTTACCAAATGCCACCAAGGCAACCAGAAATACAGATTATTCTACTCTATTATCATGGTCTGAGGTCGTGTTAGCAGGCCCCTATGAAATTAGAATTTGAGAAATAATTGTCTACTCCTTGCCTGAGGGCACTCCTCCTGTGTCCAGCAAATAGCAGGCACTTGATAAGTATTTGCTACCTGACTTGGTGACTTTTTCTTTCACCTTGATTTACCTTCAGAACAAATAAGTTAAATGGCATAAATAATTTCTTGAAAGTAAAATTAAAATGAGTGTGGGTAAAAGTGATTAAATACTAGTACACAGGTACACATTGGTTAATTCACTTTATTTCAAGGTTCTAATTGCATATGGCTTTCTTGTAACTTTCTAGATCATAACATACATTGCTACACCCATCTTTCTCTCTACCCTTCCACCACCCACCTTCCTCTGCCCTCAGACACATACACAGTCATATATCTCACCATAATCACATACTAAAGATTTCTCTCTTAATCTCATGTAACTGAGGGGTCAAGATTCCTTTTGTTTAGATACAACTTATTTTTCTGGTACTAAGTTAGAGCTGCTATCTCATAGTCTGCTCAGGACTTGATTAAATAGTAGAGTAGACCTTATGCCCATTCATAATCTGTGAACTGTCTCTCTTTTTTTGTCTTTTATGGTCTCACTAAATCTCACTTATTATTTCCTATTCAAAAATTTTCTTCTGTTTACTCCATCTACTCTTATTCTTTTTTTAAAACATTTTTTATTATAAAATTGTGGGGTATGGTTAAGGGTTAGGTATATAAATGTGCATTGTTCAGGCACTCTTGTTAATAAGGGGAGTCTCCCCATCCCCAAACAGATATTGACTACCATTAGTCCCACCTCCCTTCCCCTCCGTACACCCCCCATAGTTTCCCACCACTGTCAGTCCTTTTTTTATAGTATTATGGCAGATGTTCAAGGTCCACTATATGAATGAGAACATGTGATACTCAGATCTTTGTTTCTGTGAGAGATCACTCAGTATAATAGACTCTAGTTCCATCCAGGTTGCTGCGAAATTCATGATTTTGTTCTTCTTTATGGCTGCATAGTATTCCATCGTGTATATGTACCACATTTTTTAAATCCAGTCCTCTTTTGATGGACAGCATGGTTGGTTCCATGCTCTTGCTATTGTGAACAATGCTGCGATAAACCTTCATGTTCAGGTATCATTTTGATAGAGTGATTTGAGTTCTTCAGGGTGTATCCCCAGTAAAGGAATTGCAGGGTCATATGGGAGGTCGATATTTAGAGATTTTAGGAAGTGCCACACTGCTTTCCACAGAGGTGGCACTAGTTTGCACTCCCACCAACAGTGTAGAAGTGTTCCCTTTTCCCCATACCCTCTCCAGCAACTGTTATTTTTTGAGTTATTGATAATTGCCATTCTGACTGGAGTTAGGTGGTATCTCAGTGTGGTTTTGATTTGCATCTCCTTGATGATTAGTGAGGTTGAACATTTCTTCATGTGTCTGTTGGCTGCTCGGATGTCTTCCTTTGAGACGTGTCTGTTCATATCTTTTGCCCATTTTATAATGGGGTTGTTTGTTTTTTCTTCTTAGCACGTTTGAGTTCCTTGTAGATCCAAGATGTTAAGCCGTTGTCAGACCTGGAGTTGGCAAATACTTTTTCCCAGTCTGTGGGCTGTCTCCCTGCTCTCTTGATGGTTTCTTTGACTTTACAGAAGCTTGTCAGTTTAATGAGGTTTGCCTGTCTTTCTTTTCTCTTATGGTCTGTGGGTTTCAAGTTTTGTTCAGGAATTGGATGCCAGTTCCAATTTCCATAAGGATATTTCCTGCATTTTCTAAGATTCTTATGGTTTGAGGTTTTACATTTAGGTCTCTGATCCATTTAGAGTTAATTTTTGTGTATGGGGATAGATAGGGTCCTGTTTGAGTCTTCTGCATGTGGTCAGCCAGTTTTCCCAGCACCATTTAGTGAATAGGTTCTCCTCTCCCCAGTGGTAGGTGGTGGAGGCTTTGTCGAAGATAAGTTGGTTGAGAAATTGAGGTTTTGCTTCTGGAATCTCAATTCTATTCCATTGATCTATATGACTGTTCCTATACCAATACCAAGCTGTTTTGATTATTGTAGCTTTATAGTAAAGTTTGAAGTCTGGTAATGTGATACCGCCTGCTTTGTTTTTTTTTTTTTGCTGAGGATTGTTCTGGCTACTCTTTGTCGTTTGTGTTTCCATATGAATTACTGTATTGTTTTTTCTAGGTCTGAGAAGAATGTTGCTGGTAATTTGATGGGTATTGCATTAAATCTGTAGATTGCCTTAGATAGGATGGACATCTTCACGATGTTGATTTTCCAATCCATGAGCATGGGATATTGTTCTACTTGTTTGTGTCATCGTTGATTTCTTTGAGCAGTGTTTTGTAGTTTTCATTGTAAAACTAATGATCTCTGGTTATGAAGATGTCAAGGTATTTCATTTTTCTGTGGCTATTGTGAATGGTATTGTGCTTTTTATTTGGGTTTCTGTTTGTTTATTATTGGTGTAAAGAAATGCGATTGTCTTTTGTACATTTATTTTATATCCTGAGACTGCCAAAGTCCTTTATCAGTGTAAGGAGGTTTTTGACAGATTCTCTTGGGTTTTCAAGGTACACGATCATGTCACCTGCAAGGAGAGATAACTTGACTTCCTCTTTTCCTATTTGAATACCGCTGATTGCATTCTCTTCTCTGATTGCTCTAGCCAGGACTTCCAATACTATATTGAACTGGAAAGGTGAGAGTGGGCATCCTTCTCTTGGTCCAGTTTTCAGGGAATGGTTCCAATTTTTGTCCATTTAGGAGTATGCTGGCTGTGGGTTTCTCGTAGATGGCTTTTACTATTTTGAGGTATGTTCCCTGTATGCCTAGATGTTGGAGGGTTTTTATCAAGAAGGGGTGCTGGATTTTATCAAAAGCTTTTCCTGCATCTAATGATATAATCATGTAGTTTTTGTTTTGACATCTGTTGATGTACTTAATTACATTTATGGTTTTATGAATGTTGAACCAACTTTGCATCCGAGGAATGAAGCCTACTTGGTCATATGGATGATTTTTGAGATGTGATGTTGAATCCGGTTTGCTAGGATCTTGTTGAGAATTTTAGCACCTATGTTTATCAAAGATATTGGCCTGTAGTTCTCTTTCTTTGTTGAGTCTTTACCTGGCTTGGGTATCAATGTGATGTTAGCTTCGTAAAATGATTTGGGGAAAGTTCCATCTTTTTCAATCACCTGGAATACCTTCAGTAGGATTAGTTTCAGCTCCTCCTTAAATGTCTTGTAGAATTCTGCTGGAAAGCCATCTGGACCAAGGCTTTTTTTTGTAGGTAGTTTTCTCATTACGTAGTCAATTTCCTCTATTGTTATTCATCTATTTAGGGTCTCAACTTCTTGTTTCAACCTAGGCAGGTTGTGTGATGTCAGAAAGTCCTCCATTTCCTTAAGGTTTTCAAATTTGTTTCCATACAAGTGTACATAGTAGTCTCTAATGATCTTTTGTATTTCTTCAGGGTCAGATGTGACTTCACCTTTTGTGTTTCTGATTGTGTTTATTTGGGCCTTTTCTCTCATTTTCTTGGTCAGTCTAGCTAGGTGACCATTGATCTTGTTTATCCTTTTGAAGAACCAGCTTTTCGTTTCATTGATTTTTTTGTATTATCTTTTTGTCTTCTATGTCCTGGATTTGGGCTTTTATTTTGGTGATCTGGATTCTTCTGCTGAAGGTAGGGTTTTGGTGGTCTTGCTTTTCCAGCTTCCTTAGGTGGCTTGTTAAGCTATTAATTTGTGATCCTTCCATTTTCTTCATGTGCATTTGTAGGGATATAAATTCCCCTCTTACTACAGCTTTCATGGTGTCGCAGAGATTTTGGTAAGATGTTTCTTCATTTTCATTTGTTTCCAGGTATCTTTTAATCTCTGTTTTGATTTCATCATTGACCCAGGAGTTGTTTAGCATCATGCTGTTTAGTGTCCATGTCTTTGTGGGTTTTAGGGGGATCTTGTTGGTGTTGATGTTTATTTTTATTCCACTGTGGTCCGAGAAGGTACATGGTAAAATTTCGGTTCTTTTAAATTTGCTTATACCTGATTTATGGCCAAGTATGTGGTTGATCTTAGAGTACATTCCATGCGGTGATGAGTAGAATGTCTATTCTGTGGTCTTTGGATGGAGTGTTCTGTAGGTATCAATTAAGTACATTTGGTCAAGAGTCACATTGAGATTTCAATCTTGTTGCTGATTGTTTTGTTTTAATGATCTATCTAGGGTTGAGAGTGGGGTGTTAAAGTCCCCAGCTATGATGGTGTTGGAGTCAGTATCTTTTTTAGTTTACCTACAAGCTGCTATATGAAAGTTGGTGCTCCTATGTTGGGTGCATGCATGTTTAAGATGGATATTTCTTGTTGATGGATTGAACCTTTTATCATTATGTAGTGGCCTTCTGTATCTTTTTTGATTTTAATAGCTTGAAGAGTATTTTGTCTGAAAGTAACATTGCTACTCCTCCTTTCTTTTGTGTTCCGTTTGCCTGAAAGTTTGTTTCCCGTCCTCTTACTTTGAGTCTGTGAGTGTCCTTTCTAGTGAGGTGAGTCTCTTAAAGGCAATAGATTGTTGCCTGGTGATATTTTATCCATTTTGCCATTCTATGTCTTTTCGGTGGTGCATTTAGTCCATTCACACTTAGGCTAATTATTGAAATATAAGAGTTGATCCCTGTCATAAGGTTCTTACAGAGTTGCTGTTCCTGTTTGTTTGTTGTCTTTCTTTTGGTTTTGGAGTTGGTTCATGTGTGTTTTTAATCTTTTGCCTGTACTCTTGTGAAGAATGTTGTTGTTCTTTTTTCCTTTTCTTCTTTGTTTAGTACTTTCATAAGTGTTTCTTGTAGAGGTGGTCTGGTGGCAGCGTAGGTTCTTAGGGATTGGATATCTGGAAAAGATTTCAATTCTCCCTCACTAATGAAGCTTAGCTTGGCTGGGTAGGTTATTCTTGGTTGAAATTGTTTATCTTTTAGAACTTTGAAGATAGGGCTCTAGGCTCTCCTAGCCTGGAGGTTTTCTGTAGATAAATCTGCTGTTATTCTGATTGGTCTTCCCTAGTAGGTAGTCTGGCCTTTTTCTCTTGCTGCCTTTGGGATTTTTTCTCTTATAGCTACCTTGTTTAGGCAAATTATTATGTGTCTGGGAGTTGGTCTTCTCATTTATTGTCTTGAAGGGGTTCTCTGAATCTCTTGTGTTTGAATTTTTGCATCACTGGTGAGATGAGGGAAGTTTTCTTGAATGATTTCATGAAATGTTCGTTCCAGTATGACCTCTGACTCTCTCTCTCTGCCTCAGGAAGGCAAATTACTCCTAGATTGGGTCTCTTGAAGTAATCATTCATCTCCTGAAGGTTTTGTTGTGACTTTTTATGCTTCTTTTCTATGTTTTTGACAGTTTGGGTTAGTTCTGTATTTTGGTATTCAAGTTCTGAGATTCTTCTGCTTGGCTAATTCTGTTTTCCATGTTTATTAGTTTGTTAAACAGTTTTCAGTGTTGGTTATTGTTTTTCTTTATATTTGTTTCTGTCTTTGTGTTTCTTTTCACTTACCAGTCAGTACACTCATCTGTTTTTCCTCTCACTCCTCTCTCTCCACCCCCTCCTCCCCCCACTAATCTCTCTATTAATGCCTTGATGTCTGGGTTTGTTGCTTGTGACCAGTCATTCTGGGGGCTCTTCATTGTTTGTGTTCCAAAGTCTGTTTTCTCAGTGTCTGACCTCCCAGAGGTCTGTGTGAGCCCTATATTCTTCTTTTGGTTTTTCTTCATTTGTGCAGATTTTCCCTCCCTACTTTTCCCTTCCCTCCACTTCCCCATCTTCTTTAATTCTGTTTTTCAGGGAAGGAGGGGTTGCTTTTACTTCTGTTTGTTCAATCTCCTATTCTTCCTAATGTATTTCCTCTTGCTTTGTTTGGTTCTGGAGTTGGACTGTAGGTTGAGGGCAGTCCTTTTCGTAATTTTGGGATTTAATTAAGGGGGGAGCTGTGATTCAAATCTCTCTGTAGATCTCGGTATCCACCAACAGGTGTATGGATAGTCTGAAACCCACTTCCCACTGCCTTGGAGTCTGTCCATGCAGTGGGGTTGTATGTTTACTTCCTGAAAGCAAAATGAGATTAACAGAGGGAAGAGAATGGAGCAGGCAGTTGGGGGAGGAGGGAGGTGGAGAGAGAGGAGTGAGAGGGAAAACAGATGAGTGTACCAACTGGTTAGTGAAAAGAGACACAAAGACTAAAACAAATATAAAGAAAAACAGTAACCACACCTGAAAACTAACCAACAACCATATACAAAGCTAAAACATACAATGATGCTAATGTACTCGCTGACCAGCCTCCTTATTGGTGTGCTATTCCTTTATACAAAGATGGGGTTTACAGAGAAATAAGAAAAAAGGAAAAAGGGGGGGGGAAGGAATAAAAGGGAAAAGGGATAGATTAAAGTCAGTAGACTAGCAGAACCAACCATGCACACTCTGAGACTTTTCCTTTAAATCCAATGTCTTTACAGCTCTGATTTCTAGCTGTCTTTGCAGGCTGGTAGAATTGTTCACAGTTAGGGTCAGTTGGCCCTGACCTGCTGTGAAGAACAGTTCAGATATGGGCCCCCTGCCCAGACTATTACTGAGATCTGGCTTTTTCTATGCATCATAAGGGATAAGCCTCTGTCATTCCCATTTTGATGTTGTTACCTTGCACCCCCAGCAGGTGGTACTATCTCATGGCTACAGTCCAGAGGGGAATGAACTGGTTACGGATCTGTGACCTGCCACGGCTGTTGGGAGCCAGCCTTGGAGGTCCACCTGATTGACAGGGTCCGGGTAGGCCAAAAACCCCGGGCCGCAGGGCGAGCCCAGGAAGCTGAGGCCCTTCTGTCCTTCACCTTTGCTGTTTGATACCGCCAAAGAATTCTGTGCAGTCGTGGAAGAAGAAAATGGCATATTTATGTGAAGTGCTCACAACTAACCTGAAAACATCATGGTTTATTTTTCCATTTTTCCCACTATGCCACTTGGCCTTTTCTAACATATGCAAGGGTTAAACTCTGAAACACATCAAGAATGCTTTATTTCACTTAGTTATAAGTTACTAGACATTGCTTAAGTAATAAATGATATGAGTATATCCACTCCTTATTTGATTTAGGACTATGCAGTTTAGTGTTTAAACATAAGGATTTTTTAGAAACACAAGTTTATAATAGGTTCATTATGAATTCGTTAGAATATAAGTTCTAACACTTATCTAAAAGTTATGTAGGTAACTTATAACACTGTTTACACTGACTTAGGATAAAAATTAATGTTAAGGTTTTTACTTAATTCTATAATTCAAACTCTAAGTTAACATTTATAAAGTAGGTTTTCACTAAACTCATAATATAATAATTAGACACTTTTTATGACAGATCAGCTAAAACAAAAAGTAACCTTGAGGGGCCTGGAAAACATTACTAAAAGCTTCTTTTGAGTTCTCTTTAAAAACAAGCACTGCAAAATAAAAGAAAAGTAACGAAAACATCTGAACAAGAAAGGCGATCACAGAACTCTAAAAAACACAAAAACCTAAAATAAAAATATTCCTAACACATAAAGAAATATACACTTAAAAAAACTTTCTTGAAACATTTGTAATTTGGGACATTGGACTGAGAGTGTCATTGTTGGCTTTATGAATAGGACTTATCTAATACCTATGAGATTCCTGGCTTATTTGCTACTAAAGCCACTGGGAATCTTGGTTTGTTTGCTACTAAGACCACTAACTGGTAACTTTTAAAAAATATATATATAAAAAAATTTTCTTTGTTTTGCCCCTTCACAAATAGTATAAAAGCTCTGTATTAATTAACATTAAATTGTCATCTGTTCAAAAAACAGGTGTCCGGTATATGATCGTCGTCGTCACCTATCTGTCTCTCCTTCAACATATCTCACGACCCTTGTGGGGCGGGACCCCACACACGGCAACTTCCCCATACACGGGGGAGTTCCACAGGCCTGTCTCCAGGCTAGGGGCATGGTGTGGAAGTGGCAGTAGCAGCCAGGCAGCGGCAATCTCAGAAGATCCTGCTTGCAGGGGCTTCACAGTCTGAAGTCTTGGGTCACTTCAGGCATGAGCTGGGAATGACCGCAGTGGCAGCATCCACGAATGCAGGAGCAGCCCAGACTGCCATGATATCTGAGTCGCTATGGCGGGTAATGGTGGCAGCTGAGCTCCCTGTGAAGAGCAGGCTGCGGAAGATGGGAGCTGCAGTCCTTGGGAGAGAGCTAGGGTCTTTATGAGTGTTCTCTTTCGCAGAGGGTCTCACAGACTATGCTGCCCTGTCACCATCTTGCCAGAAGTCCTACTCTTATTCTAAAAACATTTTTGTTTCTTTACAGTTCTGAATTTGCAGCCTTATAAGTCCCTCCCCTACTCTCCCCTGTGTGTATATCTTGTTTCCATCTTGTTTATACTAATATTAGGACTAATTTTAGCACATTTAAAACCAAGTTTCATCTTTGTTTTTAGTTTATCTCTGGTTGCTGTGGGTTATTCCTAATTAACATATATAGCGTCACAAAGAAAGGAGGGAAATGACTGTACAAAGAATATACAAGCTGAGCTATTTGCCTTAAAGAATCTAGCCAAATTATGCCACAGCTTGCAACAGTGAATTAGATGAGAAATTGTTTTTGGATTTACAATGTTTTGTACTAAGGAGGAAAAATGTCTAGTCCTTGATTTGCAACTAACCAACTGAATGACTTTTCACAATCACTTACACTTTTTGGATTTCCTAAATTGCTAAAATCTAGCTCAGCAATCACTTGTTCTAACAATCAGGTATTACTTTCTTTTGGAATCAACCACTCAGAGACTACAGAAAAGGCAAGATGTAAGTTATCCTTTTTATGAAGAAAATGTACTTTGATGGGAAGGGCATAGTTTTCAGAGCCAGATATGTATGAGCTAGAATCTCATTTATGCTCTCTATTAGATGATCTAGAGTGAAACTTCTTTTAGTCTCAATTCTGTGTTGTAAGACAGAAATGATAATATTTGCTGCACAGAACTGTTCTGAAGATTGTCTGAATATGCAAATGGCATGATACATAGTAGATGCTCAACAAGTAGTTGTTATTCTTAATGTTATTGTTCTACTTATGACTTTGAAGGAAAGACAGTCTTTTGACAGGGTGACTTGAAAAAGAATCCAGTACTATAAAGAATTTAGTAGCTTATAGGTTATTTCAAAATGTTAAACACAGAAATACTAAAAATGAAAAGAGAAACTTCCCCTCACCTTCCCTTCAGATTCACTGTCAATGTATGTGTCTGTCTAAATTTTTTTCTACATAAGAGATTATATGCACATAAATATAATTGATTTATTTTAGGAATATTATGCTATATATGCTGTTAGATAAATATATTTGAGTGATAAATGGAAAGAAATAATGAATATTTATAGGTTCAATAAGAAAACAGAAAGAAAAAATATAGCTGTAACCCAAGTGGAAAGAAGGTATCTCCATACCACTGCAACTCTTTTTACAGAAATTCTTTGTGTTAATTTTATTAGACATTGGTCATAATATTTTTAAATTAATAATTAAAGCTTCACTACTAAAAATCATTACTTGAATATTCATGTGCGTTAGGTGAAATAAAATCACATACACATTTACATGAAATTTGATGAGTGTGTGGATGACAAATGAATAAGAAAATAACTCTTTCCTGGATGCTACTAGGCCCTTTTCCTGCAAAGCTACTTAGTTTCAGCAGCCTAACAAGGTTTTACAAACACAGAGGATGGTTGGAAAAAGATGCAGATTCTCTGCTGTTATTTGTTACTCCAAGTGCAAACTGACCTAGTTATGGTTGCCATGGATACTATAATTTTGAATTTAATCATATTCTCTAAAGCAGCAGCAATTCAGCTCTCCAAAACACTGAGATCAATATTAAGCTCAGCCTTGAAAGATGAAGAAACTGAGTCAGAGAGGCTAAGTGGTTTATTCCACACCAAGAGAGAAACTGGAAGATTCATAGGAAAATCTCAGAATTAATGAAGCTAAGTTCTATGGTTAGTTCAGTAGCCAATATGCTTTTCAAAGTCACTCAGGCCATAAAAAATGTTTCTTAGTTAAAGTGATTTATATGATTCCTTGCTGAACTTATTAAAAATACACTTTTTCTCCTAGTCACCTGCAACTACTGCTTTTCACTTCCAAATATCTACTTGGAGTAATATACCAAGTTCTCACAACAAACAAGTTTCTGCACAAATGAAAACTGGGCGAAATAAAAAAGAAAATGTCTGGGAAGTAAAGGCAACAAACAAAGTCTCATTTGTTTTACCTTGAATCTTCAGGATCATTTGACGGTCATATTTTATGAGTCCACAGCCTATAATCCTACATATAAAACATAATACTACTAGCCGGGCTCAGTGGCTCAGCCTGTAATCCTGCGCCTTTGGAAGGCTGAGGTGAGTGGATTTACTAAGCCCGTGGGTTCGAGACCCGCCTGGGCAGTGAGACCTCATCTCTACAATAAATCAAAAAATCAGCTGGGCGTGGTAGCACATGCCTGTAATTCCAGCTACTTGGAAGGCTGAGGCGGAAGGATCACTGGAGCCCAGCAGGTTGAGGCTGCAGTGGCCAGAAGCGGCCACTGCACTCCAGTCTGGGTGACAGAGTGAGACTCCAACTCAAAAAAAAAAAACAAACATGATACTACTATAGCATGTACACTTAAATATTTACCATAATATTCAGGTTTTCTGTCTTAATAAATGTTTCTGAATCGTTCATATTTACAATAAAAGAAATCAGAAGCTGGCTGCTTATAATAAAAAAAACTACTGTACCTATAGTTCCATCTCATATTTAGAGACCATCAATTATTTACAAATCTTAGAAAATAAAGATGGGAGAGATTGGACAGAAGGAGAAAAAAAACTTCCATATTCTCCCTTGAAATTAAGAATAGTTCATCTCCTGTATCAGTTGTTATGACCCAAGTTGCTATTCTGCTGAGTAATTAACTCTTAAATGAATTCTGGAAGACCAACAAATATTGGAAATTGAATCCATGATCTGACTTAGACCCTAGCAGTGTTAAACAGATGATTTTCAAAGATTCCAGTGGTACTTTTTCTTGCTTATGTGCTGATTTTGATTATAGCCAGGTCATCCCCTTCGCAAGATAAATTCCCTGCCCCCCCAATGAAAATCCTGTAATGGATGATTCATTACATCTGAGACAATAGTCCAAACACTATCATATGTCATTGCTAAAATTACTTCAGTCAAGGAGATAAAAACATTAAATAGTTTACCTCCTTCCAACCCTCAGCTCCCATCCATTGTTTGCTGACAGGATTATTATGCAGTGCATTAACAGAAATTGTTGGTTTCAGGAAGCACAGCAGTGGATATAAAAATACAGCTGCAAGATAGCAGGGCCACATTGAACAATTTATAGTTGAATAGAGAGCTCTCAGACCTGGCTTTATGGTCATCTCACAAGTGCATTAATGATCTCATCTTTGAGGAAATAATATTCTCTGATTTTTTCTTTTGTTTCCAGATCTATATTTTTCCTTTCCAGGATAGAAAGTACTAATCATAGAGAGGGGGAAAAAAATTTTTAGCAGCCTGCAGTTAAGCCTCTCCCAATAAATTGGTAGGCTGCACATGATCTTAAGTCACTAAGCCTGACTCCCAACAACAACAAACATTTATTGATCTCATATTCAGCTAAGTCATGAGGGCTTCAAAGGCAAATACCTTGAGGAACTCAAAACCTAACTGGAGTCACAGAATATACCAATCTCCCTCTGCTATCATAGAAGTATGCTGATAGATGATTTTAGAGGAGAGAGGGAGTGATTGTCCTCAGGGGACAGGGGAAATGTCACAAAGGAGAAGACATTTAAGCTGTATCTCAAAAGATGTGTAGGATTTTGCCAGGATGGAGAAGGTGATTTCATGTATAATAAATAGCTTGAACAAAATCAATCCTAAAAGAAAATAGATTACAGAATATGTGATGGGTATGTGAAGCAACTTGTATTTTCCAAAGGTTACCACAGCAATGTCTCCCATTCCATATGCTCTTCTTAGAATGTGATTTTGATACTCCTCTCATTGAATAATAAAGTCTATATTCCCATTGAGAAGGGGTTTTGAGACAATGATGGAAGAGATGCTATGTGACTTCACAGGATAGGTCATAAAAGATGATACAGTTTCTGTTCGGTTCTCACAGGACACTCCTCTTTGAATCCCTGAACCATCATATAAGTGTCTGATTTCCCTCAAGCTGCTGTGCTGTGGGGGGATCAAAGAGAAAGACACTGGTACTATGAAGAGAGGAAGATGCCTAGTCAACCCACAGCCATTCAGCTACTTGCTATGTCAGTTCCTGTCAATATTTGCCAATAACTACCTGAAAAACCTGGGTTAGGACTGCTTAGCCGAGCCTTTCCCAAATTCCTGACTCATGGAAACTATGAGAGCTAATACTATGATAATCATCATTGTTTCGAGTAACTAAGTTTTGTGGTGATTGGTTATTCAGTTATTAATAACTAGAACAGTAAATAATTAGAAATGAAACTGGACAGTCTGATCAAAGGCTGAAAAATATTTGGATTTCCTTCTAACTGCAGTGGGAAACAATTCAGCAAGCTTTTTTAATCTGAAGAGTTACACGACCTGATTTACAGTTTAGAAAGAAAACTCAGGAGGCGTTGGGCAAAATGAATATGAGTAGAGAGACACTGGAGACAAAGAGAATGCTTGAAGCAATGCTCAAAATTGAACTGTGCATAAGATGATAGAAAAACTATAAGGAAATACACCAAATGGTTAAGAATTTGGTGAGTTGGACAGACAAGTTATGAATAATACTTTTCCTTCTTGTTACTTAACTTTATTTTCCAGATATTGTAGGATGCATACATTTTTATCAGTTACATAAGCTTAATTTTAAAAAATTATAACCTAGCACACAACTTAGTCTAGTTGGCTAGGTGGAAAGAGCCCTAGAGAAGGAGTTTTTCTAGAGTTCTAAAAACCTGAATGTTTTAAGGAAAAAATTAGCCTCACCACTCATGTTTCCCAGTCCTGGAAATCATCCTCATGTACCCATTTTCCATATGCAAAATGAGAGGTTTAGAATGACGATCTTCAAGGTTTCTTTCAATTCCACAGAAGATGGTCCTGCTATTGTGGATAATCCATTGAATAACTACAGTGGTTATATGAAAGCATCTTTCAAACCTCCAACAACAGGAAGTGTAATTGACTAAGAGTTCCAGCTGCATTCCCTGAAATCCATAGTCACATTTTCATCAAAGTCACCCTTCTCATAAGCTGATCTCAGCCAATGACTAAGCACAGGAGGGCACACCGGGGAGACATAGCACTTCTATGAAACATGTGACCTGACTTCAGCTCAAGGACTTCCCAGTGGCTTTGCTGAACCTTCCTTGAACCACACAGAAATCTTGGAGGTTTGCTTCCAAACTTCCTTCTCTGGCTTCTTCACTCTGGATCATATTTGCGTAAGGGTCTAAGGGTCTCTCAGCCTTTCCTGGCTTCCTATCCATTTTCTCTCACACAGATGTACCTCCTATACAAATCTATACATTGATCTAACCTTGGCATTTATTTCTCAAAGGACCCAGACTAACCCAGCATGTTAGTAGTTCCACAAAATATACATGTGGACAGAATTGAGAATATTGCCAGGTGGCACAGCACCTTAAAGTACCTTAAAACCTGGTTTGTATTTTCTTTTTTGTTGCTGTTTTCTTCCTTTTTAAAACAAATTCAATTACAGTTCAAAAAGGATAGTCTATTGCTTTTAGACTAAATACATAAATCAGTTTTTCCTGGGCTTATTTCAAATTTGGAGAAAAAAAAGTCACTTGAGATGCTTGATAAAATTTCAGATCTTTTGAACTCATCCTAAAGAATAAAGAAAAGATAATGGAGAACTGTTCCTAGATGCCTTTATTGAATAAAAATACATTTGTTGTACACTTGCTATATGTCAGGCAGTTTGCTAGGCACTTGCATACTGTACAGTGGCTAAGATCACACACAGACTTTCCTACAAAAGAGGCCTGGATTGGAGTACTTACTCCATCATTTACTAGCTGTGGGATCTTAGGGAAATTGCTTGACTTCCCTAAACCTGTTTCCATATTTTTAAAATATAGGTATCACTCTACTGTTCTCACTATTTTACCCAGGTATGATCCTTACATATAGTAATTGACCAATAATATGTGATTGCAAATGTTCTTAGAAGTGTTATTCTTATATTTCAGTGTTCTTACCTCCTTCAATGAAATCTCTTCCATTCTGGCTTATTCCTGTATCACTTTACTAAAATTCTTTTTGAAAAGCCTGTAAGTGATCAACATTGTGCCAAATTAAAATCATTATTTTCTATTTTTATTTTATTTGACCTCTTTGAAAACTGCCTACCCCTTTAGTTCAGAAAACCTTGCTTTTAGACTTCTATGCCTCACATTCTACTGCTTTTCTCCTACCTCTTTGTTCCTCTCTTCTGTGTTCTTTGCTGCATTTTCTTTCAAACTCACCGCTAAACATAGAGGTCTTCAGGGTTTGATTTTGATCCTTCTGCTCTGGATATATTTTTTTCTTATATGACCTCATCAATCCATGGCTTTAAATAATACATATATTTTGATGACTCCAAAATATGTCTCAAATCTAAACAGAGACTCCAAATTTATAAGCTTATAAGTCCAAATCCTACCTGGTATCCCTTCCATCTCTTATAGGCACCTTAACTTTTATGTCCCCTAAACAGAGTTTTTGATAATCCCACCAAAGATACTCTTCCTCTGTCCTTCTTTCCTCCTATATTAGTGCACAGCACCAATACCCTACCAGTTATTCAATATTAAAGACTATAATTCATCTTTTCATTCATCTTTTTACTTATCCACTTCAATCAAACCATCTACATGTTCTATCAGTTCAACTTTTCAAATGCAGTTTGAATTCATCAAATTTTCTCCATTCCTACCACTATGACTTTAGTACAAGCATTTCTTGCAGACTACTATAATAAGTTTCTAACTTTTTATCTTTCCCTTCTCCAATCCAGTTTATCCAAGACATTCAAGAGATGTGACTTCTGTTTTAGAGTCATGAGTTTTTCAACCTAGTAACACCCTGGGTCTTAAAATCCTAAAATCATATAATGCTAGACCTGAAAAATTTATGTATCACTTACTGTGTATATTGTATTAATAAGGATAGTCTAGGTTATGATACAGTAATAAAAAAAGTCTCTAGTCTCAAAAGCCTAAAGCAACAAATTATTATTTAATGCTCAAACTGCACAATCACACAGGGACACTGAGGGCTCAACCCTGAGCCATCTACATTCCAGCTCTGGTACTAATGCATCCACTACCTGAAATCTTGCCAGTCCTATGGATGAGGGAAAGAAATCTAACGAAAAATGCATACTGTCCTAACAATTTCCTCAAAAGTGACGTACATCACTCTCAATCAATTTCTCTGGCTAAGGCAAGTTGCACAGCCATGCATAAATTGAAAAGGAGCAGGACAGTACTTCTAGGTGCCTAAATGGAAAACCAAAAATATTCAGTGAATATTGCTAATGACTAACCTTCTCTTATATTTTACAGATGAAGAAGTTATAACCTAGAGAAACTATATTAGTTGCAACATCATGAAACTGATTTACATCAAAGCCAAGACTAAAACATTGTCTCGAACTCACTATTCAGTGCTTTCCCTAATAAGGAACTGAGGTCCACTTGTTCTCTATACCAAGACACACTTGCGTGTCTTAACATCAATATTTTACTTAGTTAAATAGTATAAACCTCCTGTATTGAAATATTTTTATTCCTTTGCCAAAAAAAAAAAAAAAATACAAAGCATACACAGTTTAAAGAGTCATGAGTTCCTGCAATCTCACTGATGATGTTCTGGCAAGATGCCTCAGTGCCAAAATACTTAAAATCTTTCTGACTTGGCTGTTCTCATTTCTAGCAAAACTAAATTATGTTTTATGCTAGTGATTCTAAACACAATGACTTAAGAAATATCAAGAAGATAAGCAAAAAAAGCATGTAAACTAAGCATTGTCTATTAAATCCATTAGAAATGTCACAACAAGAACTCCAACTAACAAAGGCTTAGGGAAGTTTGTTTTATCCTCATAAAAAGTATAAAGGTTATGACTACTGGCATTGGTTTTGCAGCCCATGAATCTCTTGGTCTTTTCTTATGGACATAAGAGGGCTGTGACTGCTCCATGCATTTTACCTATGATCATTCTAGAAAACAAGGAGAGGATGAAGCCAGCTGAGATTTCACTTTTTATTAGAGAACCAAAAGCTTTCCCAGAATCAATACCCATTCCCTTTATTCCAGCAGACTATTATTTAGGTTCCATTTGCCAGGACTGGAGTTACATGGCCACCCAGAGCCTCAAGGGAGACTGGGAAAATAGGAAACATTTTCATTTACTGGTCAAACCTGATGCTGCCTTGAATGGAATAAGGGTTCTGTTGGCATGGAATGACATGGGGGTGGGAGGAGGTAGGAATGGAGATTGAGTAAGCAACTAATGTTAATGTCTTTCTCATGTTAATGTATTTCTCATTCATTGATTTAATAAAAGGTAGTTTGAAATAATTTATTATTTTTAAAGTTTACTAGAAATTAGTGTGAATAAACTCAATATATATTTACCACTGAAGTCATAGTAGTAATCCTATATATCTTCACAATTGGTGAGATTAAAAAATACAGTCATATGCTGCATAATGACGTTTCAGTCAATGGTGAACTGCCTACACAACAGTGGCCTCATAATATTATAATATCATGCTTTTACTGTGTTTAGATAGATGAATACCATTGTTACAAATGCCTACAGTACTCAGCACAATAACATGCTGTGCAAATTTGTAGCCTAGGAGCAATAGTCTGTGCCATATAGCCTAGAAGTGTGATAGGTTATACCATCTACATTTGTGTAAGTACACTATGATGTTTGCACAGTGACAAAATAGCCTAATACCACATTTCTTAGAATGCATCCCTGTCATTAAGTGGCACTGGACTTTATAAGAAAGCTACCACAATAAGTTCTGCTTTAATAATACCAATCTTGTTGGAGCACAAATTTGCTCCAACAAGAATGGTATATAGGAACTGTTTGGACATAACACAATTTCACATTTGCTTGTGTGTGATTTTGTCTACTTGAAACACTAAGTGAATGCAGAAAACTGTATCTAGATGACCTGAGCCCCATAAGAACACACAAAACTCTCACACATACATCCCTCAGACACCAGTTCACTGCCTATGTTATGAGCCACACCCATCCACATATGGTGTTATACATTTACCTCTGGTTTCAAATAATTCCTCTTCCACCATCTCACAATAGTAAATAAGCTGTGGCCTGAGGACCACTCCCACAAGCAAATGCCAGGTCTTTGTCAGAATAAAAGGTCATATTTACTATAGTATTTATGTATTTCTTTAACATTTATCATGTGTAAATTCATGCTACCATTTTCATTAGATTTCTTTCTGGTTTTTATGGATGAATGACTAAATTTTGTGTCCCTAACCTTATACTATTCATTAAGTCGTGTAGTACTATTCATTAAGTCGTGTAGTATTAATTGCACAATTTTGCAGTGGCACTATTTATAAATAATATACCTATGATAATTGTCAGGTCTGTGTGTGTATGTATGTGTGTGTGTGTGCATATTTTACTTATATACACATATATATTCATACATATATAATATTGGAAAACAATTGAGGCACTTTGGGCATAAATCACAAAAGCTTTTAAATCCTAGAAAGAAATATAACTTTAAAAGTATTTATTAAATGTTCTTGGGAGGGTTTGTTTAAAAAAGACTATCAATTATATTAAATAAAAACCATTCAACATGCCAAGCTATATATAGATGTCTCTACAGTAGGTGAAGATTTGTCATTTATCTTTTAAGATAATTATAAAAATTGTATTCAGCCCACACATCCTGAGTTGGGAAATGGTTTTTATGTCTTTTTCCTCATTTATAAATCATGCATAACAGGGGTTAACCAGGATTCAGAATGGGCACACAAAGCTGAATTTTGGTGGTCCCTTTATAATAGAAGGGAATGAATCTGTTTTCCTCCTTAGGGTCTCTCTTCTCTTTAATGAGGGCATACAAAACACTCAATACATTCCCAGAGCTTCTGAGAACTTTCCCCTTGAGAAATCTCAGTGAATATGAGGAAAAACAACTTCAAAAAAAATCAGTGAGGGCCCTATCACTATTTGCCCTTCTCTCTTTCAACCCTTGCTGCCATCCTTTCTACTTTCTACATGCCTCTTCAGTTTCAAACATTTTTCCTCTTCTTATATTCCCAAGGTGAGCTGCCCTTTTCTGGTACTACATCTGTGAAAGGGTCATGGAAAAGCTCTCACAAAAATCAAACCCTGACACAGTGCTTATTTTCCTAAGGGCCAGGACATAGAAGGACAGGGTGGGGCCATGAAAGGATTAATTTCAGGCAAGGGCAACTTGTAGAGAGTGAGAAATTCTGAAAGACTATAGGCCTCTGTGGGCACTCCCCTCCACTTCTTTTGCCTGCTGTCAGAATTCTTACTTTCTCAGGAATGGGGATCAGAGTTTGGCAAGTAAGTTTTTAGTAAATAATCTCTGAATGTTTGACATTTAAAGGTGAAAGCATTACTTTGAGTGCTCACAGTAATTATTAAAAATGATGCTTTGTCTACTGCTGTGATGCAAATTCAAATTCCCATAGCCCTGCACAGGCTCCGTGGGTCACACATGAATGACTCTAGCCAAAAGCCACACAAGCCCCAGTCTGCCTCCAGGCAGCAGATCACAATGCAGTGTCCTGAGTGTCCCTGTACACACCCAAAGGCACACATTAAACCCATAAGTTGCAGGTTACACTAACGTGTACTTCCTCCTTCCCTGCCTCACCTTGTTACTTTCCTTTTCCCCAACCTCCAGCACTCACCCCACACAATGGGATTTTTGTTTGCTTCAGTAGCATGTGACAGCACAGTCTCTGCTTTGCCTAGCTCTGTGCTGCAGGTCTCTCAGGTAACAGGTGGCAGCTTCCCCTGTTGGATTCTAGATATAAAAAAGAATGATCTCATAGGGGTGGAGCTCTGGTACTCCATAGAGGTGGCAGTCACAGCCAGGTTGCCC
Organism: Cephalopachus bancanus; assembly: GCA_027257055.1. Taxonomy (NCBI): domain Eukaryota; kingdom Metazoa; phylum Chordata; class Mammalia; order Primates; family Tarsiidae; genus Cephalopachus; species Cephalopachus bancanus. The sequence continues at coordinate 12,085,329 of JAPVLO010000093.1, forward strand.
TGGAGTGAAGCAGTTTAGTTAGAAGGGGCAGTTAAGCGCCTTACTCTAGTGGCTTTAACCCTCACCTGAGGTATCTTAGCAACCATCCATTGCCCACAGGCCTCTAAGGTTTGTCTTTACCTCAGATGGAACCCAAAAAAGTCATTGGGAAGGAAAACATGGGCACCAAGAAAAAGAATCTGAACTTCCTGAGGCCCAGACTCTATATGCTGGAAAGAAGGAAGACTGACACTGTGGTTGAGAGCAATGTTTCTGAGGACCGTTCTGGTACCTTGAGGAGGAGCCAGTCTGACAGGACCGAATACAACCAGAAATTACAAGGTAACCAGAAAGAAATCAATTGTCCCATGCTACTGCTCTCCCAGTTCTGTTTCTGCTATTCTTCCATTTGCACTCAAAGCAGAGAAGAAAATCTGATGCCACCTCTGCTTCCCACAAAATAGGAAAATGAAAGTAAATGTGACTTGTATATTATAGGGAAAATGTTCTTATGTGATTCAATAGTGAAAGAGGCAATTCTAAATTACTCTTAATATTGCTGTGTGTGTGTGTGTGTGTGTGTGTGTGTGTGTGTGTGTGTGTGTGTGTGTGTTTCTGTTTTCTGGTGAAGGTCCCTTTTTCTTCTTTCTTCCCCACCCAGCTCAAGAAGTGGAAAGTACTAGAAATCAAATCAAATGATTTAGAAACCTACAAAAGATAGTTTATCTTAATAGGTAGGTGTGAAATGTCACACTGTGAGATCTATCTAGGTAATTTTGCTGCTCTATGATTGTGGTTATATTAAATAGGGGCATGAAAATATAATTGTATCCATGAAAAAAAGTAATGTTATAAACACTGGGGTGGTATAACAGGCTTTGCTGAAAATCACTTAGGTGATCATTCCCTTAGAGCGAATCGAATAGCACCCACATATGGTAAGAAATGTTTTGCATGGTCTTTTTGAATGAGTTTTTAGGAAATAACTTCCGTTTGTTTAATGGGGGTCCTAAGATAATTTGGCTCAGTTATTATAGCACATTCTTTGTTTCAGACCTTGAACTTCTATCCATTCCCATCTACCCTCTCTTTTTTTCCTCCTTTTCTCCTGAAGGTCATTTGTTCTAGTAAAACTTCATTTTGATATTGATATTGATATTGATATTGGGCAGTATTTTAAGTCTCCACTGAAGTACCTGTTATGTAATCCTCCAGAACCTACCCCTCCTACTTTTAACACATGGTGTGTTTGAACTCTCATCATCCCACTGTGAGCTGTCATTTTGGATTTTAAAACTGTGATGAGGTTAGAAAGACCAATGAGACATGCTTGCACTTAGCAGATCTCTTTCTTCAACTATGAGCTTCAACTTGGTATTGCAAATTAATTAAGTTAAATTAAATTAAGTATATCTAAATTAAATCTTTAAAAATTATTACTCTGAGTTAATGTGTTTAAAAAAAATTTCTAGTAGCTCAGCACTAAACTGTAGAGTCAGTCTTATCCTTAAATAATTTTTTTAACAGGGGAAGATGTTTGATCTTTGAAATTAATTTTTCTCAAGGCAAAGGATGCATTGGAAGAAATGTACATTTAAAAGTCATACACATTTGGTTTCCAATTATGGCTCTTCAGCTTACTGTCTACAAGATTTTGAGAAAATTACTTTAAAGCTCTGAGCCTCAATTTTCCTATCTGTGAAAGTGGGTCTATTTAGTATTGTTAGGAGAATGAAATTAGATAATTTCATAAAACATCTAGTAATATATTGACTGACACATGGTATATGATGAAATAAAAAGTAATTATTTTTAATCTTAGGAAAAATAGATACCATAATAATAAAATAGGACTTGCCCTCCCTTAATTCAAATCATATACCTTATTAATCTTTTTCAACTATTTTTTGACAAAGAGACCACGCCTAGCAATTCAGGAAAGGCCCATTGCTTTACCCCTAATAATATGTTTCTTGTGTCTGAGTTTCACTAATTCAGCATCATTCTGATTCAGAGTTTCCATTAACAAAATAAAAATAGAAAATAATTTTTGCTATTCACAAATTTTTACTACTCACTTTCTAAATTTACCTATAAAAATAGTTCTATGGCCACAAGATATAGCAGATGTGAGTTAGCTACTTTACAGAAGACCTCAGGCTTTTTAGACATTTCATTTGATTTATGATTTTCCTATGCTCTGTTGGATTCTGTCTTTGAAGGTAGAAGGTAAAACTCAGAAGTTAACCCATGCTCCTAGAATTGTCTGTGCTTGACAAAAATCACCAAGGAGTATAGAGGAGCACATAAGCTGTAAAGATAGGCTGGCCTCTGTAAATAACATTTTTTTTTAGATATAACTCTTAAGAAAATCTAAGTCGGATTATCTAATGGCTAATAGAGATTTTAGCATGATTATAACTGCTCTGGCAACAATATAAAGCATTTTCTCATTAATATTTAAAGCAATCTGTTCTGTGGGTCTGCTCTCTGGTCTGTACAATACCCATTATCATGCAGATGAGTCCTAAATCAGCCTAAGGAACTCTTTATTATTGAAATGCCAAGAGGTTTTCCTCTCCTTTCCATGGAACTGGTAGTCCTGGGGAGGCATAGAGTATAAAACTGGTTAAAGCCCTCAGATGGATGGCTAGAAGCCCTTGTGAGGTCACAGTATGCCTTCAAATACTGGATTTCCTAACACCTCCACAGTCCTCAAATTGTTTAGTCAGTTATCCTTGTGTTACTTGAGTAAAACAATTCACTTCTCTAAATCTCTGGAAGCAAGTTCTCTAGGTTCTGGAAAATATAAGATCTCTTTTTGTTGCCTCTGAACTTGTCTCTTAACTCATAATACACAGTACATCTGTTCAATTCAATTTCTCAACATCACTTTAGTTGTTTGAATCTAGGATGTAATGGTAATTTTTTAAATGGTACACTGAGTGAATTAGAACAATAGAATATGGCTCTAATAAGGACATTCTAAAATCTTTGTAGAAGATTGTCATCACATCAACACAGTCTTTCCTACTAAATCTCAAGTTGTGCCAATAATAGGCTACTGTTAGGTTCCTATTCTTAAACAGATTCATTCAGTTATTTGGCATTTATTGAGTATGTAATGTGTTGTTCTTTCACATTAGTTTTTCTCAAAGCAATTGATACATTGGAAACAATGCAAATGTTAAAATCATACACATTTGATAAAATTGGCATTTTTTGAATGTTTTATGCTGTGTCTTGGGGATTACAGCGAAGAGCAAAAACAGAATATGTGCCAGGAATCACAACTACAAAATCATTCAGAAAACATATCTGACCTTTACTCCAAAGAGGCTCAAAGTCTGGTTGAGAAAGATAAGACAGGTAAACAAAAAAATGCAATAAAGTGGAATGATAGAAATAGAGGGAGGATCAGTGGGTCCAGAAAAGGAGGAAATGGTCTAGTCAGAATTGGGTGGAGGAGGTTGTCAGAAAACGGTGTCTTAAGAGATAATAAGGTGGGAATGAGCAGAAGGTACAGAATGGAAAGAGAAAGGCATTTTTAACTTCACTGTACTTAGCTCTGTCTGAAATTATGTTTCTGTCTGAAATTATGTTTTCTGTTTCCTTATTTATCATCTATTATTGACTGGCATTCCCCATTTCACTTTCTCATTCTCCTCCCATGCTCTATGAAAGAGACCCTAGCTATCTTGTTAACTGTTCCATTTCTGCAGTATATAGTAAGTACTCAGTAATGTTACATAGAATGAATGACTTAAATAATCAGGCCCAAGCAAAGAAATGGTGTGAAGAAAGCCACCAGGGCCTGAAAAAGAGCCTGTATGTATCTAAATAGGTGAGGATACGTGTTTCCGTTAATAAAGGTGATTCTTCAATAAAATAAACATGGCAGAGATTAAAATGTACATTAAAAAATAATTCTTAGTGGAAGCCTATCTCATTTCCAACTCTACCTTTTAGAACATATAATGACCATCAATTACTCTTCTTCTTCCATTTGTAACAAGGGCTACATTGTGCTAGTTTCCAAACTAGCTCAGCTCCTCACTGCCATTCTATTGGGAACCATAGAAATCATATAGGTAAGCCGGGCTCGGTGGCTCAGCCTGTAATCCCGCGCCTTTTGAGGCTAAGGTAAGTGGATTGCCTGAGCCCGCGGGTTCGAGACCCGCCTGGGCAACTTGGCGAGACCTCATCTCTACAATAAATCAAAATGAGCCGGGCATGGTAGCGCACGCCTGTAGTTCCAGCTACTCAGAAGGCTGAGGCGGATCGCCGGAGCCCAGCAAATAGAGGCTGCGGTGGCCACGAGCGGCCACTGCACTCCAGTCTGGGTAACAGAGTGAGATTCCATCTCAAAAAAAAAAAAAAAAAGAAAGAAATCATATAGGTAGGGGAAATTTAGTAGCTGAGTTGTAAAAATTCAGTAAGGATTTTGTATATGATTGTTTACATTAGAAATGTGCCTAATTTAGTCTGCTTACATACAGATCTCCATCTTTCTCTCTCTCTCCAGTATGTAGACATAAATATGTGTGTGTGATTGAGACATGTTTCTGCAATGACTGCACCTTCTATTGAAAGTTTATTAACACATTTCTGAAAACTCAACATAATTGATATTACTAATATTATAGTTTTCCTCTCAATATGGATACTACCAACTGAATATTAGCGTTCCTCCAAAATTTATGTTGAAGCCTAATCCCCAGTGTGATGGTGTGAGGAGGTGGGACCTTTGGGAGGTAATTGGATCAGGAAGATGGAGCTTTCGTTAATGGGGTTAGTGTCCTTATAAGAAAAGACAAGAGAGAGTTTGCTCCTCTCTGCTCTTTCTGCCCTGTCAAGATACAAGAAGGTAGCCATCTGCAAATCAGAAAGATGGCCTTCACCAGGAACCAGATTTTCCAGGGCCCTGATCTTGGATTTCTCAACCTCCAGAGGTGTGTGAAATAAATATTTGTTGTTTAAGTCATCTAGTGGTATATTTGTTATATTAGCCTGAACTGATCAACAGAGTTGGTCAGTTACTTTTTCCTCTATGACCATACTAAGTCAGTGGCTAATTTTTTGGCCAATGCATATTTTCACTTATCCAGCACCAGGTGGAATGGTGAGAGCAAATGGGTAAAATGCCATTATCTATTGCCACCGCTGGTAATACAAGACAAAAACCACTTCTCCAATTCATAGTAGGTCTGTAGTACCTTCTTATTTTTATATATATATATATATTGAAAAGACTATCATATCATTCTCATCAAGAAAGGATTGATTGAAATCCTGAAGTTTTACCACTATGGTGTTAATTATGAACAACACGACTATGTAAATGTTATACAAAACATCTTGTACAGTGTGGGAACAAATGGCTCAAATAATGTAATAGACTTAGTAAGATTATGAGAACATTTAATTTGGAATTTTTTTTAAGACTACAGACAATCTGTAAGGGAACAGGAGTTGTTAACACTGAAAGATTTGGTGAGTTTTGTTCAAAGCCTAAAGAAGAATGGAATAAAACAAATTGTCCAGCTGTCTGTGCATGTTTCTATCTCAGTACTACAAACCCTTTTTATTCTCATCTGTTCTTTGATTACTGAGTAGCTCCTTCCCCTTTACCTGCCTCCATACACACTTTAGTGGAATGGGAAGTACCTGAATCAGTAATGTGACACCAAAACAAATATGTGTGTGTCATGGTTTGAAGGGCAAATCTTTATAAAAGGTAAAGTATTTTAAAAAGTAATTTCTGTCTCATTGCATGTATAAAAACCAAAGTGAAGCATAATATTTTAGTAGAGGTATCCTGAAGTTTGTATTGACCTATTGATTTATGTATTTTTGTTTTGGTAATAGTAAGTTTATTTTTAATTTTAAAGATGTGGGGTACAATTCAGGATTAGGTATACAAATGTTCATTTTGCAAGTACCCTTGTTGATGAGGTGTGCCCCCCTCCCCTGGCAGTTTCCCACTACTTCCAAACCCTTTCTTATAGTATTATAATAATTGTTCAAAGTCCACTTGTGAGTGAGGACATGTGGTACTCAGTTCTTTGTTTCTGTGATAGATCACTCAGTATTATCTTGCAGTTTACAGAAGAACTATTTGTGTCAAATAAGTATGAATGATAGAAATCAGGAAAGTTTGAGCTATTCTACTACTAGCACATTGTGATAAGCAAATTTATTCCTGTGTTTGACTGTTTTGATTTCAGATGTAACTTTCTTAAAGGTACAAATACAACTTCTAGTTGTGTTGTTTTGTTGTTCACAAAAATTTTGGGTTTATCACAAACATAAAATGAAAAATCCAGAGGAAGGATAAGTGAAAGAAGGGAAAGAGAGGGAAGGGGAGTGATAGAGATTAAGTGTGAATAGAAATGTACCTTAAGACAGTAATAAAGCTGGAGAAAAGCACCCAAGCTATGGTTATCTTTGTTTCTACTAATATAGAAAAAAAAAAAACTCTGTTTATAGAATCACTTTTTCTTGATGTCATAATATATTGATTTTGGTAACTTTGTGGTCATTGATTTCCTAATGCAAGTAAAATTATTACAAGAATTGCTAAACTTGTAAGCAGTATCATCCTTAGGTCTGGACAAGACTCAAAGTTACAGACTATTTGGGACTCCTACCCTCACTTCTAGACTGTATCTGGGGATTACGGAATTTCTTTTCAATAAGCCCCAATACTGACTCCAAACCCTGCTTGGACCTCTTTCTATCTCATTCTCTCAACGGCAGACTGTGGTTGCTGGTGTACATACCCTTAGGCCTGAGGGGCAATTTATGGGGGTATTTCTGAAGCTTGTTTTCTTAACATGCCTACCAGGTCCCTTTAGGGCGAGTCAACTAGTAGAAAGAAAAGTAGAGGTATGGGCCTCAGGACTGGGTAGAAAAGTGTGTGCCCATGGCCCCCTCCAAACTTTGGTATTAAACTGAGAGAGCTGAGAAATGTAAATTAGAAATTGGCCTTCCAGATTGTTATGAAGGTATATTTATCAAGATGGAAGGATATACCCATTTTATTTAACAGTATGCTGGCATGATTTATAACTTTTAAACATGTAGATATGGCATGTTGACTTCCATTTGTATCTTTGCCCTGTATCCCACAACAGAGGCTGCTATGAGTGGTTTGGGCTGTAATCTATGTTCAGTATATACTTCTTCTTTTACACTAGGTTGTGGAAAGTAAGAGGGAAGAGATGGGAAGGAAGGGTTAGATTGAGTGTTATATGTTATTTGCTAGGAACTGTGCTAGTCGGAACTTTCACACACATTGTGATTTAATTCCAACACCTCTTAAGTTCTGGCTTTATATTTGGAGAAAAAAGTTGGTGGTAGGGCTTGGGTTTGAGAAGTCATGTGCTTGAAATATATGCAAAATGGAACGCACCTAATTAATCAACTCAGTAGGTATTTTATATGTATGGTTTACTAGTAATAAGTCAAAGCAACTTGCTGGTTGCAGAATGTTTCTCTGCTACTATGATAAAGCTTGACTTGCTGTTGTTTACTTTGGAATATACATTCTTTCTTTTGAATTACTGTGGTATGTCCCTACCAGAGTGTTCCTGTTTAATAAAAACTTTTTTTCTTGTTTAATTGTCAAGGAATAAAATTACAAAGGCAGGTAAAGTAAACCTTCCCTATAGTAATAGCTTAAGGACCTCCATTTCCCATTCGGTTGAATATCTTGACACTGACACCCATCTCTTGAATTTGATGCCTGTTATTATTTACTTTCATCTCAACAAAACTTAATATATATGAAAAACTATGAGTCCTATTCTATAGCAATGGGATGAGATACATTTGCAAATGAAAAGAATGGAATTATATACTAGAAGCAAGCAACTCTTTATCTGGGTAGGTGAAATTTCAATAGAATTCTATAAAATTTGCTTAAATTATGAGTTGTAACTTAAATGTAGTAGAAAAATTAGAGTGTTATGATCAAAAAAGCCTTTGTCCCAGGTTTTCTGAACAATTTTTCTTTATTAATAAATCAGAGAAGCCGGGCTCGGTGGCTCAGCCTGTAATCCTGCGCTTTGGGAGGCTGAGGTGAGTGGATTGCCTGAGCCCGTGGGTTCAAGACCCACCTGGGCAACTTGGCGAGACCTCATCTCTACAATAAATCAAAAAATTAGCCGGATGTGGTAGCGCGTGCCTGTAGTTCCAGCTACTTGGAAGGCTGAGACGGAAGGATCACCAGAGCCCAGCACGTCGAGGCTGCGGTGGCCAGGAGCAGCCACTGCACTCCAGTCTGGGCGACAGAGTGAGACTCCAACTCAAAAACTAAAAATAAAAAATAAAATAAAATAAATCAGAAAATAAATGAATACACTAAGATTCCTGCATTGAGGCCCCGAATAAAGGATATAATTTTAGACTATATGGCATCCAGGTCTTAAAGAAGAATATTTAAAGGTCATTAATCTAGCTATTGCTCTAAGTATTCTGAGTCATTGTAGTCTCTCACAGAAATTTTCTTTGCTGAATGCTTCTTAATGTTAGGTCTCCAGTGTCACTACAAAAAGCCGTCACAGATTTCTCCTTCTGTATTTGTTGTGAAATCGTTGATGAAGTCATTGTTTATCACTCTCAATACAATTCTGATTTTATTCAAGGAAAAATTGACTCCCCTTAAGAATATGTCCCTCTCCCAGATAAAAAAAAACAAGCAATTTACTATATTTAGCTGCCAGCAGATTAGAGTCAAATTTGTGCCTGCTTCCTGATCTTTATATTAGCTATTTTCTTTGCCTAAAAATTTTTTTCCCCAAAGCTCTGCAAGAGATTCATCACTGAGATCTCTACTCACCTTGGGGAGTCCTTCCCTGACCATCCTTTCCTAAAGTGATGGAGAGAAAGAAATACTTTTCCTGAACCCTCTTAGATTCTGTGACTAGGGCCTGTGAATTGTAAAGACAAAAGGCATACAACTTTTTGAAATTAACATTTTTATGTGGCACAGTGGGGGGGCGGGCTTCATAGAAAGAAGTGAAAACTTCAAAAAAGTAGTGAGTCCGAGGGGCTTACAAAGCATTTTAACAGAGAGGGATAGATTGTGGAGGCTTGACAAAACAAAAGAAAAGGGGCCTGCAAATTGTGGTAAATTGACTAGGAAATATAAGGGGGAATCTAATGGGAGATAAGGGGTTATTTTTGTACAAACTTATCTTAGTGTCAACTCCCTGCCTGGCGGTAAGAATGTTCCCCTCTTTCTAATACAGGAGGGGCAACTTTTTCATAGAAAATTTATGTCCTGCTTTTAGAAAGAAAGGAGGAATGCAGAGAGCCTTTTCTGCATCTGCTGTAGAGTTCCTTCAACTGAAAATAATCAGTATGCCAGAGTGGCATATTTAGGGGTGGTATGTTCTGATCCCCTTTAGTGACCTTCAAAACAGCTATTGCTTTCTGAAATTATACTATTTTATTCTATTTTGGGGTTTCTCCAACATTTGAATATAATTCTTCTTAGAAGCAGAGACTTGGCACTTAAGCAATTCCTGGTATGTGTTCACTCTGCTTAGTGTCTACTTATTGAATGATTAAAACATTTCTGAATGACATAACAACTGTATTAATCCTTATGATTGTTATATTTGCTTTTACAATTCTGTCATTCCCATTTCCCCACTACTTCATGGCAGTCAACTTTCATGTTAACTATTCTACATTCTTTTTCTATAAAGAGAAAATTAATGTTAATAAATACATTTAATTAAATAAGAAAATAAAAAGTATTTCTTGAACAAGCAAAATAGAATCTCATTTTTAATGAATATATACAGCAAATATTTGCCAGGTGTTCATATGTGTCAAGTATTGACTAGAATCTAAGAATATAAAAAAATCAAAAGCAAACCCAGCCCACTGAGTGACAGAGGCAGTAAACAAACAATACGGTAATGTGACAAGTGCCTAAAGTATACTGTAGGTCTGGTTCCTGAATTTCAGGCTTTGAGTTGGAGATTAGAGTGCAGGGGGGTTATTAGAAATCATTCTTATGACCATGGCCTAGGGAAGACAGGGAAAGGGCATAAGATTGGGCAGAAGGAATAGGTGAACCTGTGATGCAGTCTCCATGGAAGTCAAGTCTGAGGAGAGTTGTGAAGATGGATGATCCTTTAGAGTTGTCCCCAGGTCCATCCAGTTGTGATGGACCTGGGCCTTTTCTGCACCCTTCAAATTATTAGATGAGGCCACCTTGGGAAGGGACATGACCTGAGAAGTGCTCAAACAGTTTCTAAAAAAGACCTATCTACTGGTCTCCCAGCAGCTGAGGCAATAATTTATTTCTTTAAGTTTCCCTTTAAGGGACGAGAATTGGTTAGCCCTTCACAACATTCACTACACATTAAGTGGTTATTATTATTAGAGTCAAAAATGAAGCAATATAGAAACTGTGATAAGGATCTTAATTGCACCTCTAAAATGTCAAAAGAAGATACACTGAAATTTGAATCTTATAATTCAATTAGAACTTTTAGCAGCAAAGGACATTCCAGGCAGAGGGATTAAACATGTCCTAGTACACAGAACAAGGTAATAACACCATTTTTTTTTTCTGTTTAGGGCTTCATAAATGAAAGAGGTGATACAAACACTAACTGTACATCTATACTAGGCACTTAGATGCATTATGTCATTGCATGCTAACAACTTTGCAAAGTTATTGTCATATATTTACAAATAACAAAATTAAAGGTATAGGCACTTGCACAGTGGTCACACAGATAGTAACTGGTGAAGTCAGAGTCTTCTTCTTGGCTTCAAGGTCAATGTTTTTTCAACCACCATGCAGTCTTTATTGTTCTAATGGTAATTTGTAGTATAGTAGTAATACCTGTTTTGTTGTTCTTCAGAAGTCAACTGATTTTGATAAATTTTTGAACAATACTCAAAAACATCAAGAGACACTTAAGTTCTACCAGTGTATTCATCTGCAATCTTGATGTAAACAGTGACCAACAAGTGTGTCTCAGTAGCTGTGTTATTTTGTGCTTCTCAACAAAATGTTTGAAGTGCATGCATGTTTGAAAGTTACATAATTTCTATTGTGAATAGAGCTGCAACAAACATACGTGTGCAGGTATATTTTTTGTAAATAATTTGAGTTCCTCCGGGTATATTCCCAATAGGGGAATTGCTGGGTCATATGGAAGGTCAATTTCTATCTTTCAGAAGCCATACTGTCTTCCAAAGAGGTTGTACTAGTCTGCATTCTCAACAGCAGTGTAGAAGCATTCCTTTTTCTCCACATCCTCGCCAGTATCTGTTGTTGCTTGTTTTATTAATGAGGGCCTTTCTTACAGAGGTTAGGTGGTATCTAATGTATCTAATGTGGTTTTGATTTGCATTTCTCTGATGATGAGTGAGGCTGAGCACTTTTTCATGTGTCTGTTGGCTGCCGGTATATCTTTTTTTGAGAAGTGTCTATTCATGTCTTTTGCCCACTTTTTCAAGGGGTTATTTGTTTTTTTCCTTTTGGTGCATTTGAGAGATCCTAGGTGCCTTTGTCAGATATACAGTTGGCAAATATTTTTTCCCATTCTGTGGGCTGTCTCCCTGCTGAACCAACCATGTTGCCTATCGAAGCTGAACTGAATTTTAAAAATGTGGTACATATACACAATGAAATATTATGCAGCCATAAAGAAGAACAAATATATGAACTTTGCAGCAACTTAGATGGATTTGGAGTCAATCATACTCAGTGATTTATCACAGAAACAAAGAACTGAGTTCCATATATTCTCACTCATAAGCTGATCTTGAACAATTATAATGCTATAAGAAAGTGATTGGCAGTAGTGGGAAACTGTCAGGGGAGAAGGGGTGGGATTGGCAGTTGAGAGAAACTGCTGGGGGAAGGAGGGGCATACCTCATCAACAAGCGTACCTGCATGATCAATGTTTATATACCTAACCCTGAATTGTACCCCACATCTCTATTTTAAAAGTTACACAATTTCACTGGTTATATTTCATAGAATCTCTAAAATATTTCACTCTAAAGATACAAAACTGATCATCTGAATTAATCGATCTCAGAAAACTACTTGTCATCACTAACTACAGAGCACATAGACAAACAAGACTGCTTGATGAAAACCTGTCAGAGTATCAGACCACATTGCTGCTTTACTTAATACTCCTCAATGCTTTTCCAATTTATGTAGCAATGGTACCAAAGACAGGTACATATGCCTTACAAATTTTCCAAAACAATCCATTGTAAGAAGAAAAAGTAGTACATTTATTTTTTAGTCTTACTCTTTGAAAATATTTATTTTTTTGTTTGCTTCATTATTTGCATAATGTATTCTCCTATGCATATATCAGAGGTGCATGCTCAGAAGAGTTTAACTGACACAATCAAAAAAAGCTTAGGATAGGCTGGGCGTAATGGCTCATGCCTATAATCCCAGCAATTTGGAAGACTGAGGTGAGAGGATTGCCTGAGCCCACAGGTTTGAGACCAGTCTGGGAAACTTGGTGAGACCTTATCTCTACAATAAATGAAGAAAAATTAGCCAGGCGTGGTGGCACATGCCTGTAGTTCCAGCTACCCGGAAGGCTGAGGTGGAAGGATCTCCTGAGCCCAAAAGGTGGAGGCAGCAGTGGCTGTGAGCATGGCACTGTACTCCAGCCTGGGTGACAAAGTGAGACTCTGGCTCAAAAAAAAAAAAAACAAAAAACAGGATAAAATTCTGACACATGCTACAATATGTACCCAAGACATTATGCTAACTGATAAGCTAGGCAAGAGAGACAAACACTGTATGATTCTACAGTACTTACATGAGGTACATAGAGTAGTCAAACGCACAGAGATAAAAAGTAGAATGGTGTTTGCCAGAGGCTGGAGAAAGGAGAGAATGGGAAATTATTGTTTAATGGCTGCAAAATTTTTGTGTGGAAGATCAAAAAGCTCTGGAGATATATGGTGGTAATGGTTGTATAAACATGTGAATGCACTTAACGCTGCTGAATTGCTCAGTTAAAAATAGTTAACATGGTAAATTTTATGTTATGTATATTTTGTCACCAAAAAAAATTTTAAAACTTGAAGACCCCTGGGTTACAGCATTAAAATGGAATGCAAGGCCTTTCCTAGCCTGACTTTTTCTTTCCATTCTCATCTCTGGCCTGCAGGACAATTTTACTTTGGACTGGCATGCCTTGATTAGTGGTGCTTCCTCAGCCTGGAGGGCTGCTCGCCTGCCATTCCAGTTACTTTATAAACTCCTACTCATCTTTTTTAAGTCTATCACACCCAAAGTATCTTCACGTCTTCCACTCTCTATATTTCTCATATTTGGTATTTACACGTCAACATGTCTTTTACTCAGTTGAACTTAAAGACAGAAACATTTGTATCTTCAATGCCTAGAAAAAGGTTGTCATGGTTCTCAGTAATTATGTTTGTTGAGTTAATGAATGAGTAAATGAATAAATAATCAATGGGTGGTGTGGCAACTGTGCAATAAGAATTCTGGTGAATAAAGGAAATCCTTCCCCATGGCTCATTTCACCTCAGCCAGCTCTCAATCACTTGTTCAAGGCTTGAGGGTCACAGCACCTGGGTATGGATCTAACTCAGCTGAAGGAATTTTTAAATCAATTTTTATCATATTTCACATTTCTCTTTTCTATATTATGTTTTGTTGGATCATTCTTTAAAATTTTGCCATCACTAGCAAGGGTATACAAAAAAGTCACATCTACCAATTATTGGAGGACCAATAGGCTAGCCTGGTGAACAGAATGTCACATTTTTATAACCAGGTATAGATTTTTAAAATTAAATTATTTTTGTTCTGGGATAATAAAAAATTCTGAGTGATTTTTTTTCCTTTTCTTTTCTCTTTTTTTTTGATAGCCAAATCTATACAGCTAAAAATATAAATGACATATTTGAAAATAAGTACTCTCCTAAAGTTTAAATTGCTTGTTAATGTGACACCAATTAGGCATTTAGGATTGTCATTATGTTACATGATGCTACTGTTTTTAAAATATTCAAAACTTAACTGAATATTTTTAAAATGCTGTAATTATAATTTTATGGTGTGCTTTGCTTCTTTCCTCTGAGCATTTCTACATAAAAGTGAAATATTAAATGAAGATGTAAAATTAGATTTTTTAAATGAACAAATTCTTGGAAAACAAATTCAATACTTCTCTGAGAAAATTGAAGTTTCATTATATTACAACTGGAAGCAAATATTTTTAATGTTTTTGTGTGTTGTATATAAACAACATATAATTGTAGTTAAATTTTGTTTCAGTGAATAAGATTTTAGATTGGGATAAATTTATAAGAAAAGGTCAAGTCCTATATTTTTAATCTATATACTATAAATTAGTACAGATTAAAAACAACTAAAAATTAATATATAAACATTCAAATCATAATTTAATCTCATTTTCAAATTATCCTTCTCCATGTTTACATGTTTGTGTTCAAACCCTAATGACATTTCCTGCCTTTAGGTTACCTCATGTGTAATAAGAGCATGTTGGTATACTAACTGTATATACTATATGCATATATTCTACACCTACGTATACTATAAATGTGTATATAACATATATTGAAGCACTATTGTAACATACTGACAATCCTAAATGTCTAACTAGCGTCACATTAACAAGTTATTTAAACTTTAAGAGAGTATTTATTTTAAAATATGTTATCTATAATTTTAGATGTATAGATTTGGTTGACAAAAAAAAAAAAAGGGAAAAGAAAGGGAGAACATCACTCAGAATTTTTTATTATCCCAGAACAAAAAAATTAATTTCTTTATGGATATCTGCTTATAAAAATGTGATATTATGTTCACAGGGATAGCCTATTTGTCCTCCAGTATGTGAAAAATATATATATATATATATATGTTGATTACTGTTTTATATATAGCATTTGGAATCTGTGACCTGCAATAATTAAGTTGAACTAAAAAACCTGTTTCAATTGGTTGAGAGGAAAACCGACCCTATTTTTATTTTTCCAAAATGGATTTTTTTTTAATGGAGAATAGTATGCCCTATATCTAAACCAGTATAAAAGTTTTGTTGAAACAAAGAGGGGAAAAAAGTAATAATGCTATGGTAATTTTCCCAAAAAGTATCTTAAATTTATCTTTACTCTAAATTCATGCGTCACTGGCAAAACACATACACACGCATGCACACACACACACACAATATACACACTCAGTAGGATCAGCTCATTCCTGTACCATGACTTCTTCCCTTTAAGTTTCTGCTAAAAAGTCACCTTATTAACGAGGCATTCCTCACCTCTCTATATATAACAGCAACTGCCACCATCACTGGCTTTATTTTCCTTTGTGGTGCCATAACACTGTCTGGTATACTATATGTATCCTTATTAATTGGTTTATTGTTTCTCTTCCATCACTTAAATATGTTTCATATGGACTGAAGTTTTTCTATTTTTTCCATCACTTCATTGCTAGCAACTAGAACAGGATTTCTCAACATTGACACTACTGACATTTTGAGCTAGATAATTCTTTGTTGTAGAAGGTTGTCCTGTGCATTGCAGAGTACTGCTGGCAATAGCAATATCCCTGGCCTCTATCCTCTACTGCTGGTAGTTACCCCTCCCCAGTTGTGACAACCAAAAATGACTTCAGATAGTGCCACATATTCTCTGGGGAGAGAAGGGAAAAAAATAAAATTGCCAGACTAAAAAAAACAAAACCACTGATCTAGAATAATGGCACTATGAGCACTCAATAAATATTTGTTGAATGGACGAACAAATGGATAAAATGCGTATTACTTATCAGACAAAGCTTTGCATTCTTAATTATAGAACAATTACAACAGAAAAACTGAACACCAGGAGGTCTTTACCAAAGCAAGTCTCTATTCTAGTCCAAGCTTAGACTTTTTCCTTTTTCACTCATTTTCTCTGTCTAAAGACTTTAAATGAAGGCATTTCCAGAAAATGTGCATTTATTTGCTTCTAATTGTCCTGGCTGTGTGATGCTGATCCCTCTTGGGCCCTATAAATTCAAACCAATTTCACTTAAGTATTTTTCAAGCCAGGTAAAATTGTTGAATTCCTTTCTGAAATCCACTTATCTATTCTCTGTAGCAATTAACAGTCAGAGGAAATCAATCACATACCCTTCAAATGAGGATAAAATATTTCCCTGTCCCAATGTTTGAGCTTTCAAATTCCGAGCCATGAAGGGTCTGCTCCTCCATATTTTCACTTAATACCTCATTGGCTCCTGTCCAAAACCTGCCTGACATGTAATTATTTTCAGCCTATTTCATAGTAGGCCTGCTCAATTCATCTTTCTGTGGGTCAGATTTCCATTTAAACTGATTTTAAAAGGTAGAAGAATTTATCGTGTGAAATTTATGTTGGTAGGGTTCAATGCAATGCTAAACCAAGGGTTTTTTGTGGGGCTTGGGGGGTCAGATATGAAATACAGCATGGAAAGAGATGAAAGAATATTTATAATCATAGCTGATGATTTGGTAATAATCAGTCTGGAATAAAAGTCTAGACTTAAGGGTAGATGTTTGAACCATATGGGTAGAAAGAGAACTGGAATGATGGGGAGAGGGTGATGGTCAGAAGTTCTGACCTCAGTTTCTGGCTCTGTTACTTGAGGTAAAAGATTTACACTCTCTAGAAATTAACTTCCCTTTCTATATGAGATAGAACTAGGAAGAACTTATCAACTAATCTCTGCTACCTGCTCTTTTCCCATCATTCTCTACTTCTTTAAATGGCATTACGAACCAGTTTACCAAGTCAAAAACCTGAGAGTCAGCTTTGACTTCTCATCATCTTTACTCCCTACAATGATTTCTCTTCAGTTTATGCTAATTTTATATCCTAAATTTTCTCTTGATCTCTCAGTTCTCTCGATCCTCTCGGGAACTAGACTAAGTATAACTAACTGCCTCTTTATCTCCTCTAGCCATGATACTGTCCAGGTGAATAGGCACTTCACTGCCTCCCTGCCTCTAGGGTTTTGCTTGTCACCCTCCCCTCCCAAGTCTGGTCTTATCTGGTCAAAGTGACCTTGCTAAGAGAATCTGATCATTGTCCCTCACTTCTTTAAACATTTCTTATTGATTTTTCATTGTTCCCCAAATTCCCAGATTCCTTACTTAGGCCTTTAACATGTGTATCCTGACAACTTCTCTAGACCTATCTCTTGTCACATCCTCCAACATACGTACTTCAGCCACATTTAGCTATCTTCACATCTTTTTATTTTATTTTATTTTATTTTTTTGCCACCAAGCTTTTTGACATGTCTTTTGTTCATGACACTTTTCCTTCTCTCTTCGCCCCTGCTATCTCTGCCAGATTTCAATTCTGTTTCACTTCTCCAGTGAGCTTGGCCTCTAAGCTCTGTTATGCTTAGCATGGGTCACTGTTTTGTGTAATTATATGTGTACACCAGTTTCCCTCCTTCCTTCCTTCCTTCCTTCCTTCCTTCCTTCCTTCCTTCCTTCCTTCTTTGCTTCCTTGTCGGAGTCTCTCTCTGTCACCCAGATTGGAGTGCAAGTGGCACACTTAGTGCCACCACAGCCTCAGTCTGCTGTGCTCAGGCAATCCTTCCACCTCAGCCTTCCAAGTAGCTGGAACTACAGGTGTGTGCCACTATGCCCAGCTGATTTTTTGTTTATTGTGGAGACAAGGTCTCACCATGTTGCCCAGGCTGGTCTCGAACCCCTGGGCTCAGGCAATCCTCTTGCTTCTGTCTCCCAAAATGCTAAGATTATAGGCATGAGCCACTGGACCTGGCTTGTACACCAGTTTTTAAACATTGACTGATATTTTAAATTGCACAGAGATTTGTTTGCAGAATATCTTTAGAATAATTCTCAATTTGTTTTATTTGTCTCATTCAACTAATATAACAGCAGTATTTTTGCAAGTTGATTTTATCAAATCATGTCAATGTATTAAAGCAGTTTCATGGAAATACATGCATGCTCTCTTACTCTCTTATTTCATCAATTTATGAAGTTTAGTCAAATTAATATAATTACCATAAGAAGTACAATTGACAGTCAGGTTTGCTATTAAACACAACTAATTCTTGAAAAATCTATAATTTACTTGTTAACTGAAGAGATGCATAAACATTGGTTGGTATATTTTAGGGAGAGAATGGGAAACATTGCTTTAGCCTGTGACTATAATGTCCTATCTTTACTTTGAGATTATGCATTTCTTGATGATAAGAACTGGTCTTTTATTCATGATAACATACAGAACACAAAGCATGGTACAGCTCAAAATCCAATATCTAACTTTAAAAATTGATATTAAATTAGATGCAAGGTTACTTTAACTTCAAAAACTATAGTTTGTAAAATTAAGTTACCTTCAAACTTAATATTCTTTGATTTTTATGTAATTATGAACGTATTTGTGTTGTGATGGAATTATAAATTAAGGGCCAGGTTCTTACATTATATTACCCTTGTGTTTCCCACAGTCATTTGTGTTCTAAAATAACTGCGAAGGGTTGCTCAATAAATAAATGTTGAATGGTGTACATATGCCTGCTAGTCAGCTGTTGGGGGGTATGGAGACATGGGCGAGGGCAGGTATTGTGAAGCAAGACATTCAGTAAAACCTTAAGCCTGGTATTTGAAATTATTAGCTAAACTCTTTTTTATTGAGGTAAAATTTCAGTATAATTATGGAAATCTAGATCCATGATTATTAAACTTTCTTGAGAAGCACAACATTTTCAATGAATTCTCAGAAATTTGTGTTGGTGACTTAGCTTTGGAGTAAATGAGAGAGATTCTGATTTTTAAAATTCAGGTGTTATTATGTCAAACAACATGCAAGGACTACATCCCCTGTTCATTTGAGTTCAGCCTGAATAATAACATTGCACATTAGGCCTAGTGTTGAACCAACTTTGTAGTAATCCTTGCTGGTTTTGTTCTTGCCAGCCAAGGAGGGTAATTTCCTGATGGATGCTCAATCTCCCCACCTGCCCTTGGAACATTTCCAAAGAAAATAAAAGGAGGAAAAGCAGGTGCAGCGATTCAGAACCAGATATAGAATAATAGCAAGGAAATCATAGTCATAAAAACAATGCCCTACATTGTTTTGAGAGGTTTCTGGTGTGTCAGACACTGAGGTAAGCAGTTTTCATGCTTTACCTCAATTCTCACAACCTCCTAGCACTGAGCAGTGGTTAAAATGCAGATTTAGAAGGCAGACTGCCTCACATTTGAATCCTGGCCTACCACTAAGAGTGGTGTGACCTTGAGCAAATTACTTAACCTCTGTGTGTTTCAGCTTCTTCATGTGTAGAAGAAAGGGAATAAATATATATACATCTTATAGAGTTTTGTGAGGGTCAAAGAACTAATACAAGACAAGCACAGTATTTACACTTAGTAAGTACTCAAAAATGTTAGCTTTTATCATCATTACTATTTTTCTTATTCACTTTCTACAGATGAAGCAATTTAGTGAAGCCAAATGACTTGATCAAGGTCACACAGTGAATGGCATTGTCAGACTTGAACTCTGTGGCTCCCTGTCCTGCAAAATTCCACTGCACAGAATACAATGTACCATGATTACAACATTACTAGTCAGGGGATGAAGTGACAGAGCCCAGGCATCAGAGCTAAGCATATAGTTTGAATTCCACCTCTTAACATATTCTGTGATTAACTGGATAAGTTTTACTTACATTCACTGTGTTCAGTTTCTTCATCTCTAAAATTGAAGTGTTAGCCCATTTTTAGGGTTGTGAGCAAGATTAGATAGCGCATATTTACTAAATTGGTATATGCTGGTAACAATTTTACTTGAAAATAGTTGTTCTTATTATATAGGCTGCACAATCAGTATATTTACAGTATATTATAATCAGTATAATTACAGCAATAGTGTATATTGCTTTTATATCAAAATAATTTTAAGAATATATATTTCTATAAACAAAATACATACAATAGAATATTATTCAGACTAAAAAGAAAGGAAATTCTGATAATATGCAGCAACATAGATGAATCTTGAGGACATTATGCTAACTGAAATAAACAAGACACAAACAAATACTCTATGATTCCACTTATATGAGGTACATAGAGTAGTCAAATTCATTGAGACAATAAGTAGAATGGTGGTTACCAGTGATGGGAGTTGCAGGGGGAGGAATTGGTGAATTATTATTTAATGGATACAGAGTTTCAGCTTGCGAAGATGAAAAAGTTCTGGAGAAGTGTGGTAGTAATGTGAATGTACTTAACCCTGCTGAACTGCATACATGAAAAGTTTACTTTATTTGGTCATTTTTATGTTATGTATATTTTACCAAATTGAAAAACTAGAGGAAACATAGTCTATCTCCTTCTGTAGGATGCAAAAATCTACTATGAAGATTATTGAAATGAGAATCACAGTCATTTCAAAGACTCATGTCTCTTTAGTAATACTTTTGATGTTTTATGTTGATTCCACAAAGAAGTCACTTTAGTCTTTATATTTTCTAAGAATGAGGAGTGCATGATTCTTCTTATCCACAACATATGTTCCTATTTGAATTGGCAGGTGAGTATTAATCAATGTAGATATCATTCTAACAATACTGTCAGAGGGGAAATAGTATTGTTGTGACACCAAGAGAACATTTTTATTATACACATTCCCTTGAAATAACATTTTTGCCAGGAAATTTGATGTAGCACACACGTGGTACATGATAGAAAGATGTCAAGCTAAAGTACATTAGTCATGTGTGCTACACATGATGTATAGTCGAACACCCTGTGAGATGCAAGGATATAATTAATTATGAAGGTCATTCCATCACTAGGATAATACCTAAAACAAAGATCTATCCAGTTATGCTGTTTACTCTATTCACACTTCAACTCCTCATTTTTATAAGCCTTCCTTTCTGTGATTTTTAGAACCCCCATAAGACCTTTTTTTTTTAAGAGATCCATTTTGTTTAAATCGCCTTACACTCCAAATCCAAATCAAAACTATTTTGAATTTTAAAACACGACTTCTTTGACATTGAAACTTTTTCTCTTTTTTCAATTACTGTAATAAATGCCAAAATTTTGAAAAAAATTTTTTAGTATACACATCTGTTTCACAGTCTCATTTACATTACTTTTTCCTCATTTTTATTTTTATTTATATTTTTGAGTTGGAGTCTCACTCTGTCTCCCAGACTGGCGGCCACTGCAGCCTCGACCTGCTGGGCTCCGGCGATCTTTCCACCTCAGCCTTCCAAGTAGCCGGAATTACAGGCATGCGCTACCACGCCCGGCTGATTTTTTGATTTATTGTAGAGATGAGGTCTCGCTGCCCAGGTGGGTATCGAACCTGCGGGCTCAGGCAGTCCACTCACCTCAGCCTCCCAAAGGCACGGGATTACAGGCTGAGCCACCGAGCCCAGCTCCTCATTTTTAAATTGTGGTAAAATACACAAAACAAAATGTACCATCTTAACTGTTTTAAGTGTACAGTCGAGTGATATAAAATATATTCATAATGTTGTACAACCATCATTGCCACTCATCTCCAAAACTCGTTATCTTGTAAAAGTGAAGCGCTATACCCATTAAACAATGACTCTCCATTCTCTCCTCCTCTCAGCCCCTGGAAACCACCATTCAATTTTCTGTCTCTATGATTTCAACAATTTCAAGTACCTCATATAAGTGAGATCTTATGTATTTGTCTTTTTGTGCCTGGCTTATTTCACTTAGCATAATGCCCTCATAGTTCATCCATGGTGCAGCATATGTCACAGTTTCCTTTTCTTTTAAGGCTCAATAATATTCCATTTTAATATATACCACATTTTGCTTATCTGTTCATCCATGAAGGATATTTGGATTGATTCTACCCTTTGGCTATTGTGATTAATACTGCTATGAATATAGATGTACAATTCTCTCTTGGAGATCCTGTTTTCAACTCTTTTTGGTATATATCCAGAAATGGAATTGCTGAATCATATGGTAATTCCATTTTTAATATTTTAAGGAGCCATTATACTGTTTTCCACAGTGGCTGTATCATTTTTACATTCCTACCAACAGTGCACAAGGATTCTAATTTCTCCACCATTCTTGCCAACCCTTTAAAAAAAATAGCAGTCATTCTAATGGGTATAAAGTGGTATCTCATTGTAGTTTTGATTTGTGTTTTCCACATGATGAGTGATGTAGAGCATATTTTCATACGCTTATTGTCCAATTGTTTATCTTCTTTGGAGGAAAGTCTACTCAAATGCTTTGCCAATTTTTGTTTCAGGTTGTTTTATTATTGTTGAGTTTTAGGAGTTCTTTATATATTCTAGATATTAATTTGTTATCAGATATTACAAATATTTTCTCCTGTTCTAGAAATTTCCCTTTTACTTTGTTATAGTGTCTTTTGATACACAATTTAAAAAATTTCTATAAAGTTCAATTTGTCGATTTTTTCTTTTGTTGCCTGAGTCTTTAGTGTTATGTCTAAGAAATCACTGTCAAAACCATTATCATAAAACTTTTGCTCTACGTTTTATTGTGAGATTTTTATAGTTTAAATTTTTTAATCCATTCTGAGTTAAATTGTGAAAATATTGTGTTAGGCAAGGATCCAACTTCATTCTTTTGCATGTAGATACCTAGTTCTCTCAGCACCATTTGTTGAAAAGATTGACCTTTCCCCATTGAATTGCCTTGGCACTCTTGTGAAATATCATTTGACCATATATGTGGAGATTTATTTCTGACTCTCTATTCTATTCTAGTGGTCTATATGCGTGTCTTTCTTATAGTTTTGTAGTAAGTTTTGAAATCAGCAAGTGTGAGTCCTACAACTTTGTCCTTTTTCAATACTGTTTTGGTTATTTGGTATCCCTTGAGATTTCTTTTTTTTAAAATTAATTTATTAATTTATTTGTTATAGAGATGTGGGGTACAATTCAGGGTTAAGTATATAAACATTAATCATGCAGGTACCCTAGCTGATGAAGTATGCCCCTCCCTCCCCTAGCAGTTTCCCTCAACTGCCAATCCCACCCCCGCTCCCCTGACTGTTTTCCACTACTGCCAATCACTTTCTTATAGCAATATAATTGTTCAAGGTCTATTTATGAATGAGAACATATGGAATTCAGTTCTTAGTTTCTGTGATAAATCACTGAGTATGATCTACTCCAAATCCATCCAAGTTGCTGCAAAGTCCATATATTTGTCCTTCTTTATAGCTGTATAATATCCCATTGTGTATATGTACCACATTATTTTTATCCAGTCCAGCTTCGATAGGCAACACAGTTAGTTCCATGTTTTTGCTGTTGTGAATAAAGCTGCAACAAACATATGTGTGCAGGTATCTTTTTCGTAGAATGATTTGAATTCCTCCAGATATATTCCCAATAGGGAAATTGTGGGTCATATGAAAGGTCAATTTCTAGTTCTTTCAGAATTCACCACACTGTCTTCCAAAGAGATTACACTAGTCTGCATTCCCACCAGAAGTGTAGAAGCGTTCCTTTTTCTCCACATCCTCGCTAGCATCTGTCATTGTTTTGTTTTATTAATAATGACCATTCTTACAGGGGTTAGGTGATATCTTAATGTGGTTTTGATTTACATTTCTCTGATGAGGAGTGAGGCTGAGCACTTTTTCATGTGTCTGTTGGCTGCCCGTATATCTTCTTTTGAGAAGTGTCTATTCATGTCTTTTGCCCACTTTTTAAAGGGGCTGTTTGTTTTTTTCCTTTTGGTGGGTTTGAGTTCCATGTAAATCTAGATGTTAGGCCTTTGCCATATATACACTTGGCAAATATTTTTCCCATTCTGTGGGCCATCTCCCTGCTCTCTTGATAGTTTCTTTTGCTTTGCAGAAGCTCGTTAATTTGATGAGGTCCCACTTGTCTATCTTATTTCTTAAGGTATTGGTCTTTAGGGTTCTGGATAGGAATTTGTTGCCAGTTCCAATTTCCATGATGGTGTCTCCTGCGTTTTCTAAAATTCTTATGGTTTGAGGTTTTATGTTTAGATCTTTGATCCATTTAGAGTTAATTTTTATGTATGGTGATAGGTAGGGGTCCTGTTTCAGTCTTCTGCATGTGGTTAGCCAGTTTTACCAGCACCATTTACTGAATAGGTTTTCCTCTCTTTGTTGGAGGCTTTGTCAAAGATGAGTTGGTTGAGGAATTGAGGCTTTGCTTCTGGAATCTCTATCCTATTCCATTGGCCTATGTGCCTATTTTCCTACCAATACCAAGTTATTTTGATTACTGTAGCTTTATAGTAGAGTTTGAAGTCTGGAAGTGTGATACCACCTGCTTTGTTTCTCTTGCTAAAGATTGTTTTGGCTATTCATGGTCGTTTATGTTTCCATATGAATTTCTGTATTGTCATTTCCAGATCTGAAAAGAATGATGTTGGTAACTTGATGGGTATTGTGTTGAATCTGTAGATTGCCTTTGGTAGGATGGACATCTTAACAGTGTTGATTCTTCCTATCCATAAGCATGGTATATTTTTCCATTTGTTTGTGTCTTCTTGGATGTCTTTGAGCAGAGCTTTGTAATTCTCATTGTAAAGGTCTTTCACTTCTCTGGTTAGGAAGATGCTGAGGTATTTCATTTTTGAGTGTGTGTGTGTGGCTATTGTGAATGGGACTGTGCTTTTTATTTGAGTCTCTGCCTGCTTGTTGTTGTTATATAGAAATGCAACTGACTTTTGCACATTTATTTTGTACCCTGAGACTTTGCCAAAGTCCTTTATCAGTGTCAGTAGGTTTTTGACAGATTTTTTGGATTTTCAAGGTATAGGATCATATCATCAACAAAGAGGAATAACTTGACTTCCTCTTTTCCTATTTGGATACCCCTGATTTCCTTCTCTTGCTTAATTGCCTGGGCTAGGACGTCCAACGCAATATTGAACAAGAGCGATCAGAGTGGGCAGCCTTATCTTGTTCCAGTTTTCAGGAGAAATGCTTGTAGTTTCTGTCCATTTAGCAATATGTTAGCTGTGATTTTGTCATAGATGGCACTTACTATTTTGAGGTATGTTCCTTCTATGCCTAGGTGTTTGAGGATTTTTATCAAGAAGGGAAGCTGAATTTTATCAAAAGCTTTTTCTGCATCTAATGAAATAATCATGTGGTTCTTATTTTTACATCTGTTGATGTATTTAATAACATTTATGTTCTTGCAAATGTTGAACCAGCCCTGCATCCTCAGGATGAACCCTACTTGGTCATGGTGGATGATTTTTGAGATGTGCTTTTGGATCCGATTTGCTAGAATTTTGTTGAGGATTTTTGCATCTGTGTTCCTAAGGGAAATTGGCCTGTAGTTTTCTTTCTTTGTTGCATCTTTACCCAGTTTGGGTATCAGTGTAATGTTAGCTTTGTAAAATGATTTGGGGAGAATTCCATCTTTCTCAATTGCCTGGAATACTTTCAATAGGATTGATATCAGCTCTCCCTTGTGTGTTTTGTATAATCTGCTGGAAAGCCATCTGGTCTAGGGCTTTTTTTTTTTTTTTTTTTTTTGTAGGGAGTTTTCATATGACAGAGTCAATTTCCCGGGTTGTTATTGGTCTATTCAGTGTCTCATTGGCTTCAACTTGAGTAGGTTGTGTGATGTCAGAAAGTCTTCCATTTCATCTAGGTTATCAAGTTTATTTCCATATAGGTGTACATTGTAATCTCTGATAATCTTTTGAATTTCTTCGGGGTCAGTTGTGATTTGATCTTTTGTATTTCTGATTGTGTTTATTGGGGCTTTTCTTTCATTTTCTTGGTCAATCTGGCTAGGGGCCCATCAATCTTGTTAATTTTTTCAAAGAACCAGCTTTTTGTTTTGTTGATATTTTCTATGATAATTTTGTCTTCTATGTCCTGTATTTGTGCTCTTATTTTTGTGATTTGGGTTCTTCTGCTAAAGTTGGGGTTTTGGCGGTCTTCTTTCCAGATCCCTTAGATGGTTTTTTAGGCTCTCCACTTGTGATCTTTCCATTTTCTTGATGTGTGTTTGTAGAGATACAAAATCTCCTCTTAAAACTGATTTCATGGCATCCCAGAGGTTTTGGTAAGATGTTTCTTCATTTTCATTTGTTTCCAAGAATCTTTCAATTTCTTCTTTGATTTCAGTGTTGACCCAGTCGTTCAGCATCATGCTGTTTAGTGACCATGTCTTTGCAGTTTTGGGGGAAATTTTGTTGGTGTTGATATTTATTTTTATTACATTATGATCGAAAAAGGTGCGTGGAAAGATTTAAATCTTATGAAATTTGTTTATGTTTGATTTATGGCCAACGATGTAGTCAATCTTGGAGTACGTTCCATGTGGTGGTGAGTAGAATGTATATTCTGTGGTCTTTGGGTGGAGTGTTTGGTAAGTATCAATTAAGTTCATTTGTTCAAGAGTCTCATTGAGGTTCTGGATGTCCTTGCTGATTTTTTGTCTTGATGATCTGTCCAGGGTTGTGAGCGGGGTATTAAATTCTCCTGCTAGGATAGTGTTAGAGCCAATCTCTTTTTTAAGTTTGCCTAGAGGCTGCTTTATGAACATTGGTGCTCCTATATTAGGTGTATATATGTTTAGGATGGATATTTCTTGTTGACGGATTGAACCTTTTATCATTATATAGTGACCTTCTTCATCTTTTTTGATTTTTGGTTAGTTTAAAGGGTATTTTGTCTGAGATTAAGATTGCAATTCCAGCTTTCTTTTATGTTCCATTCACCTGAAAATTTGTTTCCCATCTTCTTACTTTGAGTCTGTGAGTGTCCTTTTTGGTGAGATGAGTCTCTTGGAGACAATATATTGTTGTCTTGTGATATTTTATCCATTTTGCCATTCTGTGTCATTTCAGTGGTACATTTAGTCCATTCACATTCAGGTCAATTACTGAAATCTGAGGGTTTATTTTTGTCATGATGTTTTGTAGAGTTGTTGTTGTACTTGTTTGTTTATTGTCTTTCTTTTGGTTTTTTTGGGTTGATTCATGTGTGTTTTCAATCTTTTTCCTATGCTCTTGTGAAGAACATTGTTGTTCTTTTTCCTTTTTCTTCTGTGTTTAATACTTTCCTAATAGTTTCTTGTAGGGTTGGTCTGGAGGCAGCATAAGTTCTTAGGGATTGAATGGGAAAGATTTTAATTCTCCTTCACTGATGAAGCTTAGCTTGGCTGGGTAGGTTATTCTTGGTTGAAATGTTTATCTTTGAGAACTTTGAATATTGGACTCCAAGTTCTCCTAGCCTGAAGGGTTTCTGTAGATAAATCTGCCACTATTCTGATTGACCTTCCCTGGTAGGTAGTCTGACCTTTTTCTCTTGCTGCTTTTAGGATTTTTTTTTTTTTTTGATACCTACTTTGTTCAGGCAGATTATTATGTGCCTAGGAATTGGCCTTCTCATTTGTTGTCTTGCTGGGATTCTCTCAATTTCTTGTGTTTGAATTTTCACATCATTAATGAGGTGAGGGAAGTTTCCTTGAATAATTCCATGGAATGTTTGTTCCAGGGTCGTCTCTGTCTCTCTTTCTGCCTCAGGAAGGCCAGTTTCTCTCAGGTTCATTCTCTTGAAGTACTTGCTCATCTCCTGAAGGTTTTGTTCTGTTTTTTTAAGCTTCTTTTCTATGTTTTTGACACTTTGGTTTAGTTCTATATTTTGGTCTTCAAGTTCTGAGATTCTGTCTTCTGCTTGGCTATGTCTGCTTTCCATGCTTATTAGTTTGTTATTTATTTCAATCACAGTATTCTTTACTGCTGTTATCTCATTTATAAATTCCTTCCTTTTTTCTTCTTGTCGCTTCAATTCTTTTTATTCTCTCTATTATTGTCTTGATGTCTGGGATTTAGTATGTGACCACTCATTTGGGGGCTCTTCATTGGTTGCATTCCGAAGTCTGTTTTCTCAATAACTGATTTCCCAGGGGTCTGTGTGAGACTTGTATTCTTCTTTTGATTTTTCTTCATTTGTGTAGATTTGCCTCCTCACTTTTTCCTTTTTTATTTTCTCTCCCTCTGTCTTCTTTAAATCTGTTGTTCAGGGGTGGCAGGGTTGTTTTTGCTTCCGTTTGCTCAATCTCCTATTCTTCCTTATGTGAATCTTCTGGCTTTGTTCGATTCTGAGGCCGGACTGTAGGTTGAGGGTTATACCTTTTGCAGCTTTGAGATTTATTTGAGGGGGGAGCTGTGATTCAAAATTTATCTGCACATCCCAATATCCACTGACAGGTGTATGGATATGCTGGATTCTACTTCCCACTGCCTTGCAATCTGTTCATGAAGTGGGGTATCAGTTTGCTCCCAGGAAGTAAAATGATGTAAGAAAAGGGAAAGAAATGGAACAGGGAGAGGGCAAAGCGGACGGTGGAGACAGGAGAGTAAAAAGGAGAACAGACAGAGGTACCCACTAATAAATGAAAATAGACCTGAAGACAGATAAGAATAAGATAAAACAAAAATAAAAGCAAACAATCAAACAAACAAAAAACAGCAACAACAACAAATAAACCAGGACATATAATCATACAGACACACAAGCTGACCAACCTCCTTAAGATGTACTGTTCCCTTACACAACCATGATGTCTTAGCTCTCAAGTTGGAGGTTAGGCAGAGCTGGGTAGATGAGTCACTGCAGGTCTCTGCCTGGTCACAGGGTTCCAGTTGTTCTCTGGTCCCACTGTAGTCAGGTGCGAGTTGGGGGAGGTGGAGTGCGAGACTTCTGGGCGTTGCTGGTCCATGTAGTGGTCAGGATGGCTAGCGGTGGGGCTGTAGGCCACCAAGGGAGCCCAGAGCTCCATGGGGGAAGGAGCTTTGGACCTCCCTAGCCGGTGGAGGCTTGGGGCCTGGTGGGGCACTTCAGTCAGGGGGGAAGTCCATAGCTCTGATGGGCAGTCTCATAGGGACTCTGCGGGCAGTGGTAGCTCAAGGCGGGGTTGGGGTTTTCAGCCAGAGTGGGGACCTGGAGCTCTGAAGTACCTGGATATGAGCCTGGAGTTCTGAGGTGCCCAGGCACGGATGCCGGGGCCCTCCACCGGGGTGGCGGCTGGAGGTGGGTCTGGATGCTTCAGTCCAGTTGGGGGCCCAGAGCTCCCAAGCATGGGCACTGGGGTCCTCCATGGGGGTGCGGCTCAAGGTTGGGCTGGGCGCTTCAGCCCAGGCAGGGGCGCAGAGCTCCGAGGCGGGTGCTGGGGCTTGCGTGGGCAGTGGCGGTTTGGGGCCTGGTGGGGTGCCCCAGGAAGGGATGGAGTCTGCAGCTCCAGGGTGGGTGCCACCACCACCCTGGACAATGGTGGCTTGAGATGGGGTTGGGCGCCTCAGCCAGAGCGGGTACCCAGAGCTCCGAAGGGTGGGCGGTGGTAGCAGCTTTGGGCCCTGCACAGGGCACTTCAGCCAGGAATGAAACTGGCATCTCTGAGGGGCAGGCACCTAGAGCCTCCCTGGGTGACGATGGGGCTGGGTGCCTCACCCAGGGCAGGGACCCAGAACTCCGAGAGGCAAGTACTGGCTGCAGCTTTGGGCCGCGCGGCAACCTTCAGCCAGTAATTGAGCCTGTAGTTCCACAGGGTGGGCGTGGAGGCCCTCCACTGGCTGCCACAGCCTGAGACTGGGCTGGGGGCCCAGCCAGGGAGGAAGCTGGCAGCGGCTGGGTGCCGGGCAGATCAGTGTAGCCAGCAAGGGAACCCAGATCTCCACTAGGCGGTATCTGAGGGCCACCACAGTCAGCAGCGGGTGGCTTGGGGCCAGATGAGATGGAGTAGCTGGGGAGGGAGCTGGGAGCTTCAAGCAGCCAGGGCCTGGGGCCGCCTAGGGTGGAGCAGCAGCATCAGAGGGCCGCAGTAGCCAGCCGCGCATAGGACCAAGGGTCTCCAGGCCTCAGACCTGTGCATCAGGCGATGGGCGGCAGGTGGGGGAAGGAAAGCAAGAGTCTTTGTGGGAACTCACTTTCAGAGAATTTCATAGTCCCACCTGTGCTGTCACCATCTTACTGGAACTCCCCCTTGAGATTTCATGTGAATTTTAGGATGAGATTTTTATTTCTAAAAAAAAAAAACTTTTGGGATCTTTATAGAGAACATTAGATCTATACATCACTTTGGGTAGTATTGACATCTACCAATATTAATTCTTCTAATCTGTGAACATAGGATGTGTTCCCATTTATGTCTTTAATTTCAGTAATGTTTTGTACCTTTCATTGTACACATCTTTTACCTCCTTAGCTAAGTAATGTATATAGTATTTTATCATATTTTGATGCTATTGTTAATGGAAATGCTTCTTTTTTCTATCCTCTATTTCACATGGTACTGCTAAGGCTGGTTACACACACATAGAAATACTTAATATTTTCAAACTGTTTATTGTTACTGCATAGAAATGCAACTGATTTTTGTGTGATGACTTTATATTCTGCTGCTTTGCTGAATTTAGTTACTGCTGATAGTTTTTAGGAAAATATTTAGGATTTTTTACATGTACAATCATGTCATCTGCAAACATAGAATTGCACTTCTGCTTTTCCAGTTTGGCTGCCTTTTATTTTTTTTCTTGCCTAATTGCTCTGGCTAGAACTCCCAGTATTCTGTTGAAAAGAAGTGGCAAAAGTAGGTATCCTTGCCTTTTTCTAATCTTAGAAGAAAATCTTCAGTCTTTTACCATTGAGTATGATGATTGTGGTGACTTTTTCAGACTTTTACTATGTTGAGGTAGTTACCTTCTATTCCTAGTTTGTTGAGTGCTCTTTTATCATAAAAGGGGATTGAATTTTATCAAATGCCTTTTCTGCATTAATTGAGATGATCATGTGTTTTTTTTCCCTTCTTCTGTTAATGTGGTGTATTACGCTGATTGATTTTTATACCATCTTTGCAGGAATAAATCTCACCTAGTCATTGTGTATAATCTTTCTTAATATGCTGTTGAATTTGGTTTGCTAGTATTTTGTTGACAATTTTTGCTTCAGTGTGTATAAGGGATATTGGTCTGCAGTTTTCTTTTCCTGTAGCATTTTCATCTGGTTTTGGTATCAGGGTATTATTGGCTTCATAAAATGAGTTAGAAAATGTTTCCTCCTCTTCAATTTTTTGGAAAATTTTGAGAGGGATTGCTGTTAGTTTAAATGTTTGGAAGAATTCACCTGTTAACCCATCAGGTCCAGAGCTTTTATCCATTGGGAGATTTTAGATTACTGATTCAATCTTCTTACTAGTTATAAATCTATTCAGTTTTTCAACTTCTTCACAAAATCTTGGTAGGTTTTGCATTTCTAGGAGTTTTATCTAGGTATCCAATTTGTTGGTGTATAATTGTTAGATACCATTTTATCTAGGTATCCAATATAATTGGATACCATTTTATCTAGGTATCCAATTTGTTGGTGTATAATTGTTCATAATATTATCTTATAATGCTTTTTTTATTTCTGGAGAATCAGTAAAATTGTCCCCATTTTTATTTCTGATTTTATTAACTTGTGTCTTCTCTTTCTTTTTTTTTTTTTTTGAGTTGGAGTCTCACTCTGTCACCCAGACTGGAGTGCAGTGGCTGCTTCCGGCCACCGCAGCCTCAGCCTGCTGTGCTCCAGCGATCCTTCCGCCTCAGCCTTCCAAGTAGCCGGAATTACAGGCATGCGCTACCATGCCCGGCTAATTTTTTGATTTATTGTAGAGATAAGGTCTCGCCTGCCCAGGCGGGTCTCGAACCGTGGGCTCAGGCAATCCACTCACCTCAGCCTCCAAAAGGTGCAGGATTACAGGCTGAGCCACCGAGCCCATCTGTGTCTTCTCTCTTTTTTTCTTAGTTTATCTAACTAAAGGTTTGTCACTTATGTTGATCTTTTCAAAGAACCAATTTTCGATTTCATTGGTTTTCTCTATTGTTTTTCTATTCTTTATTTTGTTTATGGCAATTCCATCTTTGTTCTTTTCTTCCTTCTGCTACTTTTGGGTTTAGTTTGCTTTTTTCTTTTTAGTTTTTTAAGTTATAAAGTTAGATGTTTTATTTGAAATTGTTCATTTAATGTAGATGTTTATAACTACATACTTCCCCTTTAGCACTGCATCCCATAAGTTTTGTTATACTGTGTTTTCATTTCCATTTATCTCTAAGTATTTTCTAATTTCCCTTGTAATTTCTTTTCTGATTTATTAGTTAAGAATGTGTTGCTTAATTTCCACAAATTGATAAAATTTCCAATTTTACTTCCATTATTAATTTCAAACATTATCTTGTTATAATCAGAGAAGATACTCATTGTGATATGTATTTTTTAAAGTCTATTGAAAATTAATCTGTGGCTTATATGGTGTTCCTTGGGAAATGTCCCATGTGCACTTGAGAAGAATGTATTATAGTTGGTAGAGTTTCTGTATATGTTTTCTTAATCTAGTTTGTTTACTGTGTTGTTATCTATTTTATTATTTATCTTCTATATGGTTGCTATATTCTTTAATGAGAGTAGGATATTGAAGACAGTATTATTGCAGAACTCTATTTCTCCCTTCATTTCTACCAGTTTTGCTTCATATATTTTGATCATCTGTCAATAGGTGCATAAATATTTTTAAATTGTTATGTCTTCTTGCTGAGATGGCCCTTTCCTTAATATATGATAATGTTGTCTTTTATGACTTTTTAAAATTTAAAATATATTTTGTCTGATATTTTGATAGTCAACCATGCTTTCTTTTGGTTATTTTTTGTATGAAATATATTTTTCCATCCACTCACTTTCAACCTTTTTGTCTCTGAATCTATAGTGTAGACAGCGTAAAGTTGGAACATGTGTTTTTTATACATCCTGCCATTCTGTCTTTTGATTGGTGAGTTTAATTCACTTATATTTAAAGTAATTAGTGATTGAAAAAGAATTTACCATCATTTTGCTATTTTTTCTATATACCTTATAGCTTTTTTGTATCCCATTTATTTCATTACTTTTTTTTTAATGTATCTAGTTGATTTTCTGTAGTGAAACATTTAATTTTCTATCATATTTCCTTTCGTATATGTTCTATGGCTATTTTATTTGTGGTTACCATGGGCATTACTAAAAATCCTAAAACTATAGCACTCTAACTTGAATTCATACTAGCTTAACTTTAATAACATACAACATCTCTGTTCCTTTAATAGCTTTGAGCCACCCCTTTCAGTTGTCAATGTCAAAAAATTACATCTTTATTCTTTGCATGCCCCAGAATAAAAACTAGTAATTCTTTGAAATGCATTAATCTCTTAAATTATGTAAAAAAAAAAAAAGTGGAGTTACTACAGTAATACTATTAGCTTTTAAACTGTTATTAAAAGTATATTAGTCTTTTTCATCTTGTAGAAAACAAAAAGTGCAGCTACAAACCATTGTTATAATAATATTAATGTTTATAATTGTACATACATTTAACTTTACTGATATCTTTATATCTTCATATGGTTTTGAGTTGTTTAATGTCCTTTTATTTCACCCTGAAGTTCTCCATTGAGCAATTCTTGTAGAAGAAGTCTAGTGATAACAAATTCCTTAAACTTTTGTTTATCTGGGGAATTTAAAAATTTTTCCCTTACTTTTGAATGACATGTTGCTAGATACACAATTTTTGGTTAAAGTTTTTCTTTTTCTTTAACATTTTGAAAATTTTAACCCACTGTCTTCTGGCCTTTAAAATTTCTTTTGAGGTTCTGTGAATAACCTTATCAAGTATCTCTTGTAAGTGATAGATTGCTTTTCTCTTACTGTTTTCCAGGTGATCTCTGTCTTCCCCCCCGCCCAAAGTTTGCCTATAATGTGTCTTGGTGTGAGTCTCTTTGAATTCAATTTACTGGGCATTCACAGAGCTTCTTAGATGTTTATATTCAGTTCTTGAATCAAATTGGGGAAGTTTTAGCCATGTTCTTTAAACATTCTCTCTGCCCTTTTCTCTCTCTCTCCCTCCTTCTGGGACTTCAATTATATGTATGTTGGTTTTCTTGAAGGTATCCCCCAGGTCCCTTCAACTTTTCTTTTTTTTTTTTCTGAGTCAATAATTTCCATTGTCTTAACTTCAAGTTCACTGATTCTTTCTTTTCCCTGCTCTAATCTGCCTTTAAATCACTCTAGCAAGTTTTTCATATCAGTTGATGTACTTTTGGTTTCATTTTAGGTTTTCTATTTTTTTAATTAATATTTACATATTGTTTATGCTTTATTTTTATTTTTTTACTTTCTCTACTTCTTCTGTTAGTTCTTTGAGCATCTTGGACAGTGTTTTAAAGACTAAATCTGCCATGAGGTCTTTTTCAGAGATGGTTTCTATTTATTTTTCTTTGAATGAGTCACACTTTCCAGTTCCTTTGTATGCTTTGTGGGCATTGTTATTGTTGTTCAAAACTGCACATTTAAATATAGTTATGTAATAACTCTTAAAATCATGTTCTCTCCTCTTCCAAGGGTTTGTGTTTTTGTTATTGTTTATTATTATTATTGTTTTTTAATTGTAGTAGGCTATCTCTATTGCAAGGATCAGTCTTGAGTAGGTCATGCACAGTTTCACATTAAGGTTTTCCACTGATTGATTCGTCTACTGAAAACTACTTACCCCAGATATCTACATAATTGTCTCACTTATCAACTCAATTTCAGATCTTCTCCACCATCTTATTTAAAATTGCACACTTTTTGACATCCTAGAAACTTCATGCTTTATTTTTCTCCATATCACATTTTAGTATACTAAATAACTTAATTAAAATATTTATGACACTCTTCTGCCCCAGAAGTTAGGCTCCATGAAGAAAGGAATTTGCTTTCTGGTGTTTTTAACTGCTGTATCTCCAGCTCCTAGAATGGTTTCAGGCTCATAGTAAGCCCTTAATAATTATTCCTGAATTACTCAATGAATTCAGATCTCAAACCCACGAGACCCAGTTAGTGTCCCTGAATTGTTAGCAGATACTATTTTTTGCTGTCCCCACCCAAACCATTACTGAGACAAATCATTTTATTGATGTCTCTCCCTTTGGAGCATTATTTTTACTGAGCATGTTTCCTTTTCTTCTCCTTTTTCTAAGTTTATACTGAATATGTTTTTTTTTTCCTGCTCTTAATTTTAAAAGAAGAGTCTAGTAATTAAATATTTTTATCTATTCAAGGTTCAGTTCATAAAAAACAAATGAGAGAATAGATGCTAGGCAGACAATAGCAGCGTCTGACACAATTATACTGCTGTAACACAAAATATTCTTGCTGTACACTATTAAAGGTGAAAAAGAAAGTTGCAGAAGAATATGTATATGAGCTTGTTCTTATTTAATGAAAAACTAACTGCTGTAAATATGTATATTGGTATGTGTATGGAAATATTTTGGAAAGGCTATACACTAAACCTGAATACAATAACACAATAAAAATCATATTACAACTAATAAATAAGAATTACATCTAATAATAACAGTAAATATTTATACAATATCTACTATAATGCAAGGCATTGTTGCGAGCATTTAACAAATATTAACTCATTTAATCTTCAAAACCACTTTGGAAGGTTTAACTAATATTACCTTTAATTTACAGATGGGAAAATTCTTACATGAAGAGTTAAATAACTTGTCCAAGCCAACAGATCCAATAAAAGGTTTAGGGTTTAGTGGAGTGTCAACCCAGACAGTCTGGCTTTAAAGTCGATGCATTTAACCCCTAATATATATATGTGTGTATGTGTGTATTGTGTGTGTGTGTGTGTGTGTGTGTGTGAGTGTGTGTGTGTGTGTGTGTGTGTGTATGTGTGTGTGAGAGAGCGAGAGATTGTGCACATGCATGTGCACACACGCACTCGTGTGTGTATTACAAATATATATTATTTTTAACTTTAAAAAAAAAGCAATTGTTTCTTCTTTCTTTTTTTTCTTTTTTTTTTTGAGTTGGAGTCTCACTCTGTCGCCCAGACTGGAGTGCAGTGGCCACTTCCAGTCACCGCAGCCTCGACCCGTTGGGCTCCAGCGATCCTTCCGGTAATTTTTTGATTTATTGTAGAGATGAGGTCTTGCCTGCCCAGGGGGTCTCGAACCCGCGGGTTCAGGCAATCCACTCACCTCAGCCTCCCAAAGGCACGGGATTACAGGCTGAGCCACCGAGCCCAGCTCAATTGTTTCTTCTTAAATCCATCCTAAAACTGGGAGCAGTGATTCATACCTGTAATCCCAGCACTTTGGGAGGCCAAGGTGGGAAGATTGCCTGAGCCCAGGTGTTTGAGAACAGCCTGAGCAACATAGTGTGACCACATCTCCACAAAAATAATTAAAAATTAGCCAGGCTTCTATAGTCTCAGCTACTTGGAAGACTGAAGTGGGATGATCCCCTGAGCCTAGGAGATGGAGGCTGCAGTGAACTGTGTGATCATGCTACTACACTCGAGCTTGGGCAACAGAATGAGACTTCACCCAACTAACAAATTCTAAGCAAAACCTGGCCACTAACAAAGACTGTCTTCAGTCCTCTTCCATCACCCCTTTGCCTTTGAGAGTTTTTTTATTTAAAAAAAAAAAAATCTCCTGGCTGGGTGTGGTAGCTCAGCCTGTAATCCCAGCACTTTGGTAGACCAAGGAGAGAGGATTGCCTAAGTCTGGAGGATCAAGACCAGCCTGGGCAACTTGGTGAGACCTCATCTCTACAATAAATCACAAAAAACTAGCTGGGCATGGTGGCATGCATCTGTAGTTCCAGCTACTTGGAAGGCTGAGGTAGAAGGATAGCCTAAGCCCAACAGGTTGAGGCTATGGTGGCTGTGAGCATGCCCCTGGCCTCCAGCCTGGGCAACAAGAGTGAGACTCCAACTAAAAAAAAAAAAAATTAAAAATCCCTGAAAGACCAAGGTTCTCCCCTGCATATACCCAACCCAGACAAGCTGCTTAGGACTTCAAACCCCCAGCTTTGTTATGAATTTCCTTTGAACATAAGTTTTTCCCTCTCTCTCCCATTCAGATATAGCTGTCCACTTTAGAATCATGCATTTTTCTTGACAAGTTGGTAACTATAAAATAATAGGATAATTGCTTTCCTTAGATAAAGGAAAAGATGGAGAATATGGAGAAAGGAATGCTATTGTTCCCATTCCTATATAAATACTTAACATTTGTATTGTTTTAAAACCCCCTAGGAGCTTTCAATTACTGCTGCTCATTTAGTTCAGACTTCCTGATAACACTGGTGGTTTCCATTTTTAGTTTATAAATGAGAGAGCTAAGGTTCTGTGAGGATAACTAATTTATTCACCACATTCTCAATGCTAAGAGTATCGGCACTGATTATCTTTTTCTCAAACCTCAGCAACCTCCGTTATATAAACTTCCTTGGCCAGAAATCGCTACATGTCTTAACAATGAAACCTGTGGCTAGAATAATGAAAATTAATCATCACTGCTGGAAAAATAAAGATTAAGGATTCCAGAAATACAGAATGGACAGAAGGGAATCAGTTACATGGTACTGTTTGCATACACAGTGGTATATTTCAGTTATAACACTCTAAATGTCCTTTTAACCACAGTTTCACTTTGCGTTTGACAGAATCTTTTAGTATATGCCAACTACTGAAAAATATTTATTCCTCAACTCTGTTTTTCCTTAATATTTAGCTCTTCTGTTGTTTTATTCAAAAATAAAAAATTGTTATAGCTGACTGCTGATTTGGGTGATATGTTTGGTAATATTGTTATGACACGAATACCTTTATATGTAAAACTTGTTATTACTAAAAGATAAAAGTTTTAAAGGCAGAGAAGAATCTTTTTTTTTTTTTTTTGAGTTGGAGTCTCACTCTGTTGCCCAGACTGGAGTGCAGTGGCCGCTCCCGGCCACCGCAGCCTCGACCTGCTGGGCTCCGGTGATCCTTCTGCCTCAGCCTTCCAAGTAGCCGGAATTACAGGCATGCG
This sequence comes from Cephalopachus bancanus, assembly GCA_027257055.1. Lineage (NCBI taxonomy): Eukaryota > Metazoa > Chordata > Mammalia > Primates > Tarsiidae > Cephalopachus > Cephalopachus bancanus. The sequence goes on from JAPVLO010000093.1 coordinate 12,123,279, forward strand.
CTACCATGCCCGGCTGATTTTTTTATTTATTGTAGAGATGAGGTCTCGCTGCCCAGGCGGGTCTCGAACCCGCGGGCTCAGGCAATCCACTCACCTCAGCCTCCCAAAGGCGCGGGATTACAGGCTGAGCCACCGAGCCCAGCTGAAGAATCTTATAAAAACAAAATTTGTGTCCATAACACATTGCAGAGAGTTTGTTGATTTAAGAAATGCAAACACAGAAAGTGTTTAGAAGTCTGACCATAAAATGATGCAAGTCCAATCTTTGTTCCTGCAATAAACTTGAGTCAAAAGAGCAAACAAAGATATCTCATAAGTTTTCTCAACTGTAAATTCCCTGAGAAGGTTTTTATATCTGAATGAGAAGTTTCTGAAGTTGGATATTTTCACTGACACTATTTCCACCACCTTGGTCCCCCAAATTCATTCTGAACAAGTTGTTGAGCAGTGTTAGGAAATCTAAGCAGTTTTAATTGACAAAATCTGAAGAGGTGCATTTTAAAGTGTAGCAACTGGAACATCTGTGAAATAAGTTAAATTGATGTAGTGAGATTAAGTCCTGGAGTTTAGACCTAAAAGGAATCTGAGAGTATGTTTTAGGGATATTTATTTGCCAAAGATTGGGGAAGACTCCCTTCTCCTTGCTTGGCTCCCTAGTAATGGATAGATTAATTTTATAAAATACAAAAGGTTTAGAACTTGGGAAAGCAAAAGTCATTAAGAACAGTTTTCAACAGTATCCCCTATTTCCAAGGTAATGTTAAGTAATAATTGGGCAGTGTCTATACTGGTCTGTTATCACTCTCCCAGTGAGATTTCTTTCCATGCTCTATTTCACATATTCCAGGAGTAAACAACCCCTATCACTCCTTTCTGCCCTTAATCTCTCAACTCCCACTCAATTGTTTTACTATGTATACTTATATCAAAATATGATGCTGTGCACCTTAACTACATATGTTTTTAAGTATTTTTAAAAGGAAGGGTCATAATGATTGTGTACACATCCTGCTTGCTATATCTTCTTTCATAGGATGATCTGCCTCCCTCATTTATATCCAAAATAATTCATAGTAATGACACCTGACTGTAATTTGTCCTTTCAAATTTGAGGCACCGAGAGGCAAGCATCTTCTACTTTCCAGTCAAAGTATTACAAATACGTGAGCAACTCTCAATTCTTATAACATAGATCAGGATGTGAAAGGTACAGACCACGTCATGTATTCATTCTCTCTCCTTGTATAGATTCTCTCTTCTTATATAGCTTATGTGGTTTATTTATTTGGCACTCAATGGCCCAAATTTTGTAGAAGTCAAGTGCTTTGAGATGCCATTTGTCAAAACCACCTTCTTTCCTAAAGAAAGAAGGATTGGTACAAGGCAAATGGTTTAGAAGCATATTCACCTACAAGTCTGGATTGTCCAAAGATACATCAAGTACAGTTTCCAAACATGTTGAAATTACCTTTACAGCATTCTCCACAGATATTTGATTATTGAGCCTCCACTTGAACTCCTGAATTAGTGGTCCAGGAAGATGGGAATGTTCATTACATTTTAAAGTGTCTGTTCACATTCTTGGGGCAGTCTCTTTACATCGAACCATTAGCTCTTCTGCTGTATCATTTCTCCAGTTGTCTTAACTTTGTTTGAGTCAGTCAAGAGAACAGCCTGTCTTTATTTCCACTTGCATATATTGTGATCTGCACTCTATTATTTTTCTGTATAGTCTCTTCATAGGGCCTTTTGTAAAGCTCTACATTCTCAGGAAGTGGTGTCAACATTGAAGCTGTCTCACGTATCAGCTACTAGAATCATATTAACTTTAAATGAAACAGAATTACTTCTGCAACTGCAGAGACCAAGATGAAAATTAAGTTTCATTCTTGAAGCAAATCCATTTACACACACCATCCTTGTGTTTATCATTGCTCTGATTTCATGGTCTGTGGCCTGGTATGTGGCTTCCAAAATTTTATATTGCTGTTGTGAGCTCATCCTTAAAGATATTTAGCTTTCTTACTTTCATGTTTTGTATAAAACCTTGGCTACCCACGAGGCTCCCCATTTATCCCAATATCTCCTCATTTGACAGTTTAGGTATTTCAAAATGACATGATATGCATAGTATTAAAGATGAGCTATGAAAAATCTTAGTTGAAATTTATTTGATACACCATTGCCTCACTCCTCATAGGTTCTGATTGTGAATAAAAAAGTATATAAAAACTCCAATCATGGGCAATTGTTTTCCTTTTAAATTGACATTTGAGTATCACCAACTAAGATCAGAGGATTATTATTTTTAATAATAGTAAGAAAATTGGAGGCATTTCACTTACTCTTTAAAATTCTGCCCTTGAAAGCAAATATATTTGTCCAGAAGTTCTAAACTGTGTTTTTGCACACTCTACCTCTAGGCTAAGGACCAGCTTTATATTCTAAGATACTAGCAATGAGATATTTTAAAGAAGACATGACAATTGAGTGTCTCTTAACTCAATTGAGTTAAAAGCAGTTAGAAGCCATTTAGTCTTGCCTACCCTCTTGTTCATAGTTTTGTAGGATTCTGACCTAATCGGAAATTCACATGTATTATTCCCTAAGAATAATCATGAACATACCCATGCCTTTTTCCCTGTTAACAATAATTATACAGTGGCATTATTTGTAGTGAAGGAAAAAGAAACCTCAGCAGAATGCCTCACCTGTGTGTGTTTTTATTTAACAGAAAAGATGACTCCACAGGCTGAGTGTTACGTAGCTGAAACCCTAACCCCAGAGGAAGAACATCAGATGAAGAGGATGATGGCAAAGCGGGCAAAAATCATCAAGGAGCTGATACAGACGGAAAAGGATTATCTCAACGACCTAGAGCTGTGTGTTAGAGAAGTGGTTCAACCTCTGAGAAATAAACAGGTAAACGTAAATTTGAGGTTGTTCTTATATTTATCAATTCTCTATCTCCCGTATCCCAAATAGGATCACTAGCACCATGAAATTGAAGCATCCAGGTGTATCAGTTGGGTGATGTGTTTTTCTCCCAGAAACAGTGCCTACTGCTGGCGTTGTTCTCAGCTCTGTGGTAACAATTTAGTACAAAACAGAGTCCTGTCCTTGTGGTGTTCACTTTCTATTGCAAGAAAGAAAGAGTCAGACAATAAGCAATACATACATAAGCAAATAAAATGAAAACATATCAGACGATGTTAAGTATAGCTGAGAAAACTAAAACAGGCAAAAGGAATGGAGTGTGGGGACAAATGGGTGGTTGTTCTATTTCAAAGAGTAGGATATTTCTTTTCTATTTTTTTAAGTAGGAGTCTTACTCTGTCACCCAGGCTGGAATGCAGTGGCATGCTCACAGCCACCGCAGCCTCTATTGGCTGGGCTCAAGTGATCCTTCCAACTCAGCCTTCCAAGTAGCTGGACTACAGACATGCATCACCATGACCAGCTAATTTTTTGATTTATTGTAGAGACGAGGTCTAGCCAAGTTGCCCAGGCTGGTCTCAAACCTCTAGACTCAGGCAATCCTCTTGCCTCCGCCTCCCAAAGTGCTGGGATTACAGGCATGAGCTACCGTGTCCAGTAAGAGTTTTCTAATGGGGGACACTCGAGCAGAAAAATAAAGGAGGTGACAGAATGTTCCAGGCAGAACAGAGTACAAGGCAGACTCTAAGGAGTGATAATCTCATCATTAGGGTCCTCATACACAATCCAAACAATCTAGAAAAATAGAAGTTAGAAAGTGAAATTATCAGAAATTTCACTAATCAAAGAAAATCACCATTAACATGACTGGAATCATCCCTTCAGACATCTGTTTGAACACTTACATATACACATGCATACACAAACACATATATTTTCACATAAATGTGATTGAAAACTATACATGCTATGTTGTAACATACTTGTTTCATTCAGCAGTCTGTTATATGTATCTTTTCATGATACATATGTTTATCTACTATTTAAATGTTTTTCTACTATTACTGATGCTGAAGGGCACTTACGTTTTGGGTGTCTGTCCCTTTGTCTCCTTATAATGAATTCCTAGAAGTGGAAGTACTAGGTCAAATCATATTTAAGATTTTGATAAAAATTGTCATCTGCCAGCCAGAAAACTGATATTGTTCTAATATTCATTCTTATTAATAATTTTTGGGAGAACATTTTTCTTTGCATTTTCTTCAGTGCTCAGTGTTGTTGATTTCATAAATGTTCTTTTGACCCCTTCTGACAAAAATCTTCTTAAATATTTGTTAGCCTTTTCTATTCTTTTCAGTTCCTATTAATATCCATGTCTTATTTAAGAATTATGGGGATTTTTTCTTATTATCTTATAAGACCTTTTTATATGTCAAGGATATTTTTTTCCATTCCATATGTTGTAGATAAGTTTGTTTGTCTTTTACCTTCTAACCTTGTTTAAAATATATGTTCATTCATTTTCACCCTGTTTAAGCAATAAACTATATCCATCTTAATTGATTCTGGGGTTGGTGTCTTAATATGCATCCCATAATTATTAAAATATTACTAGCCTATTGCTCCAACACCAATTATTAAATTTTATCTCTAGTATTTACAACATTCAGAAACAGAGTTTATGTTTCTTAATTCAGTGTTCTTCTTAGAAATATTATACAAACCATCTGGTCTACAAATTAGGAAAAACCAGTACAGGTCAAAGGACTTTTGATACAAAGTTGGTTTTGGTTTAAGACAATGTACAAAGAAGAGTGGCAAAGCTAGCTTGGAAGTCTTTCTTTATAGGAAGTTGTCCTTAATTTTACTCTCTCATGACTTTTTATTGAGCACTTATTATGTGCCCGGTCTTGTTTCAACCACTTTGTTAGTATTTTCATGTACTCCTCTTTAATTTTCCACATGTTTAGATTACCAGAAACTTTCTGAAAACCAGAACATTTCTTATTAATTCTGTAAGAGTAGAAGCAATATTTGTGGCCATGATAAAAATTTATTCTTTAGTGTCACTGCTAAGTATGTAAATGTTTTTTGGTGTATTTTCTTTCATTTTATATAAACTAGCTGTATCTGACATAAACCCTATTCTGGCAGATATCAATGGTTGTTAAAAACACGTTCATTTACATACTTTTTAAATATCTATTTTAAATGAACATGGCACCAGCCTCTACTACTACTTACCCTTCTTTAGGTATTGACAGGAGTCCGACCTGTCAACTCCTATTATCTGAAAAATTTACAACCTAGCCACTGTCTTTATGTCTTCTCTCTTCCTCCCTCCCACCCCTTGTTCCTCCCTCCCTCCCTTTCTCCCCCCCCCTTTCTCCCTCCCTCCCTTCCCTCCCTTCCTCCCTCATTCTGACATCATTTTTAGGTGATTTAAATATCCGTGCAACTGACCCAAGCAACTTCTGGTCTCAGTTTCTTGACTTTTTCACATCTTACAATCTTTCATCAACCCCATCTCAGCCACTTATGGTAGGGTGATATGCAGAACTTGTCACTACCAACAATGTCGTCCTCTCAGAATCAGAATTTCAAGCTTAGTGTTTTCTAACCCCAACCCCTCTCTCAGTTCACTGCCACTGGTACCATCTCTGACTTTTTGTTGCCACCCAGCATCAAAAAGCTATCAACTCTATCACCTTTTCACTGTTCATTAGGCCTACACCTGATTTAGTTTCCATAGGTCCTTCATTACAATAACTCTTTGCATATGACCTCAATTCCCTGTTCTCTCTTTTTTTCCATTCACTCCCCTGAAACAACCTACCCTGATGAAGTTCAATTTTCCATCTACTTCACACATTTTCCCATGCAGCTGAATCAGTCGATATCTGACTGGGGAAGGGGGCACACACCTTATCAAGAAGGGTACCTGCACAATGAATATTTCTATACCTAACCCTGAATTGTACCCCACAATTTTAAAATAAAAAGTTTTTAAATGCATCAATATATATATAAAAAAATTCACAACCATTTTTTTCGCAAGTAGCTTCCAGTAATACCTCTGCAGAGGCTCTCACGTCTTCTTTTTCTTCACACTCCAAACACCTCTTTTTTCTTCTAACTTTTAGCTAATGTTCTTTCCATAATTTCATTGAGAAAGTAGACACAATAAAGATGATATACACATTCCCATCACCAAATCTACCCACCTACATGCAGCTCTGCCCATATAACCCGGCTTCCACCAACTACAACAATCAATGGTTTCTGCTTCTAATGAAGGACAATCTTTCACTAATGCAATGGATTCTGTCCCCTCTTGCTTACCTGAGGGTTTCACTCCTGCCTGTGTCCTTTCTCTCTCTTGAATAATTAATTTTGACCTCCTTATTGAATCATTTTCGTCACCATTATCTGCCATCTTTAAAAAAAAAAGAACTAGCCGGGCTTGGTGGCTCAGCCTGTAATCCCACGCCTTTGGGAGGCTGAGGTGAGTGGATTGCCAGAGCCCGCGGGTTCGAGACCTGCCTGGGCAGCAAGACCTCATCTCTACAATAAACCAAAAAATCAGCTGGGCGTGGTAGCGCATGCCTGTAATTCCGGCTACTTGGAGGCCTGAGGCGGAAGGATCACCGGAACCCAGCAGGTCGAGGCTGTGGTGGCCGGAGCGGCCACTGCACTCCAGTCTGGGCAACAGAGTGAGACTCCAACTCAAAAAAAAAAAAAAAAAAAACTTTCCCTTGATCCTGAGGTAGTTACCTATATTCTGTCTTTCTCTTTTTAAATTAAATATGAAATATTTAATATGTATAAAAGCATTATGTGACTAAAGCTTATTTCAAAATAAGTACAATTTACCAGAAATCTGTCCCTGCAATGGGCTGCTAACTAATATTTTTTTTAAAACTGAATATATAAGAAAATGTCTTCCCTTGAATTCATAGTCCACATTTGTGTCGAATGGAGTGAGTTTATTCAGTATGAAATGTTGCCAATTTTAAATCACCTGCTACATTGGTGAGTCAATCTGACCTTGTTAAGATAAATGCCATTGCTGAGCTCATTCTTGTATATGTTCTCTAGTTTTTGTGCTTTTACTTTTTCTTTTCATGTTTTTTGCTTCCTATGTAACTCTTATAAGCAGTTCTCAGAATTGGTGTCTCAGACCATGTCAAATAAAACTCTTCCATTATGGTAACATTTATGGTAGTTTATCTGGCATATTTGATTTTACTCTCAACTCTTTGAATTACAATTCTCACAATTCTAACTCACGTTTTCTGTGTATTCTATTCAAGTTCTTTATAGCTTGTTGGTGCACTTGGTACCCCTTTGCTAGGTTTCTTTCAATGTTCTCTGTCTCTTCATTGTGGAATATAGTTTCATTCTAATAGTCTATTTGTCCTCCCACTAATGTAGCAGCAATTCTTTTAGGTTTCTCAAAATTCTCATGTTGGATTTGCCTTTTTCCCACTTCACTTTTAACTTTTAATTAAGTAAATAAATGACCAGGCACTCATATGACTCTTATAAACATTTATATGAGTGTTGAGGAATTGAATGATCCCACCAGTTCATTAACTACTTTACTACCTTTTTTTTTTTCTTTTCTTTGTCTTTTCTTTTCTTTTTTTTAGAGAGAGGGAGAGGGTCTTGCTCTATCACCTGTGCTATAGTACAGTGGCAAAATCATAGTTCACTGCAGCCTTGAACTCCTGGGCTCAAGTTACTGATCCTCTCGCCTCAGGCTCCCAGTTGCTAGTATTACAGGCATCCCACCATGCCTGCCCAATCTTTTTTTTTTTTTTTCCATAGATAGGGTCTCATTGTGTTGCCTGGGCTGGTCTTGAACTCCTGGTCCCAGGCATCCTCCTGCCTTGACTCCCAAGTTGCTGGAATTACAGTCATGAGCCACCACACCTGGCCTACACCTTACCACCTCTTCAGTGTTCATTAGCTCCTTCATATCCTCACTTCCCTTCGAACCATTTAAATACTAGGGCCTTTGCACATAGCTACCTGTCATCAGTAAGTGTCAAAATCTGTAAATTAACACATACAGTTTTTAGGCAGCCATGGGAATCATCTGCAAACTAGTCTTAGCTAAACCTGAGGCAACATAAGTAAATAGTTTACAGGTAAAGTTAGGCCAGAAGAAAACTTGAAAAGTCAACTGATTCATGTTCGCTATACAAAATCAAACTCATACCACTCCCAGTAAAAACAGTAACAAGCAAGTCATTTTATGTAAGTGAATACTGGAATAAAGAAGTTGAAAACTGAGGAAAGCGCTAGATTTATCTGACTTATCTGAGTGAACTTGTATGAATGAATCAGTGTACAAATGAATGATTAAATAAAGCCCTTGACTGACAACTGTTTGTAACAATCAGATTACAAAATTTAATCTAAACATCAAGGTTTTTCTACTAACAGACCTTCACATAACTCAAAAACAGGGAGATACATCTTCTTCAATAGCAGCATTGAAAGGTTTTGAAAAGAAGGCGAAAGCTAACCACCACAGTTAGTGTTGAAACATTTAGTGGGAAAACAGATTCTAGTTATTTATTCTCCGAACAGGGCAATAGGAGTAACTCTATGTTTTTGGCAGTAAGCCAAAATAAATCAAACCAGAGCTAACTAATCTAACAATGGAAAGGACTTTATGTGTAACAAAAGGGGAAAAAAGTGATCGAAAGAGGGAACTAGAAGAATTTAAGTACCGTACATATTTTTATTTTTGTTTGTCTTTTGCTTTTTTTTTTGGTTGCTAAAAAAATTCACATAGTACAAGAACACCAAGAGGCTATGGCATCCTTCATCTACTCAGTTTTCCTCCCTAGAGACAAACACCATTACCAGCTTCTTTTTACCCTTCAAGTATGTTCTATTCATACATATATATGCTTGAACGCACACTTAGTAGATTTCATTTCTATAGCAAGAATGTTGTTTATTTACTTTGAGTTTGCTTATATTTGGTTAATCATGTACATTATGTTTGACATTTTGTATTTTCTGAAAAATGGTTAAAAAAATCTATAATCAGCTATACTCTTTCAGGTCCCCTCCTGCTGCAGGAGCTTTTCTGTCTTCTTAATAAACTCCTACTTTCAGAAAAAATCTATTATTTTGTATTAGCAAAAATTTAATTGAAATTTTCTGTTAAATTTTTGATACACTATATAGCAACATTATGTAAAGAATTTTCACTAGAAAATATATAGAATAAAATCATCCTTACATCCCTAACACTTAGAAACAAGCAAGCACAGTAAATATTTTGGTTTATTGTCATACAAATATATTAGAATATTTTCTGAAATTGGAATTATACCATATACAATGTCCCTTGGTATCAGAGGGGGATTGATTCTATGACCCACCCTTTGAAAATACCAAAATTGATGAATGCTCAAGTCCCTAATACAAAATGACATAGTATTTGCATGTCATTTACACACATTCTCCTGTATACTTTAAATTATCTCTAGATTGTTTACAATATCTAATACAATGTAAATTCTATATAACTAGTTGTTATACTTTATTGTTTAGGGAATAATGACAAGAAAAAAGTCTGTTCATATTCATTACAGATGTACATTCTGGGGAGGAATATTTTTGATCCACAGTTGGTTGGATCCACAAACGTGGAACCCATGGATATGGAGGGCTGACTGCATATCAAATGTTCCCATGAATGAGGCATGCCTGAAAACTCCTTGTCTGCTATCTTGGAAGAAAAACAAAATAAACAAACAACAACAACAAAAAACACCTGTGGTGTTTTTAAAGCTCCCTCTCCCCAGAGTGAGCCCATTACTGTCTTATGCAAAGGGATTAGAGTTTCAGCACATGTTCTGGAAATTCTTGAGTTTCTTATCTTGCCTTCTCTTCTGAACCTTCTCCAGTCAGTTGGGCATCCCTGGTGTCTGTGATGATACCGAAAAGCTAGTTTGCACCTATGTATGCAACTCCTAGTTATACAAGGCAAAGGAGCTATGCAGCAGCCCTGCTAGACAGCTTGCTTGGTTCTCAATTTTACTGTTGCTCCTTGGATGCACTCTCTGAGATGACCCTCAGTTCTGTTTGAATCCCCTGACCACCCTCCGCTCCCAGCCCAGTTCCTCAGACTCTCATTTACTTGAAACAGGAATTCAGAAAATAAAATGTGATGAATTTTTTTCTACTTTTATGGAGCAAAGGATAGAATTACAGTTATAATAGCTCACTGAAATATAAGATGAAAAGTTCAAGACAAAAATATTCTGTCTAGTAAGTATAAAAATATACCCAGTTTTTTCTAGATACGTAGCTAGGTAGATAAATTAGGTTTCTCAAAGTTATTTGCTAAAATTTTGCCCATAACAGAGGAAACCATATGTGAGCTAATCTCTTTGGTCATGAATTTTGTAAGTGTCACAGAAGGACTCTTATCCAAATTGTCTTCTCTAGTGGTCATCTTCACCAAAAGACTTTTACTCTTTCCAGAAATAATAGTCCTTCATTTTTCCTTAATAGGCAACTCTTCATATCTCTCTGTTCACTTCCAAAATTTTCTGATTGTATTTTGAGCCTGAAACACATCTCATCTTGGCTCACTGACCACAATTTTCTAAAGTCAACTATTTTCTAAAACCCTGTCCCTGCCATGAAATTGCCAAGAACTAAAGGAATTAAGATACTGATTTTCACCAGGTGTAGTGGTTCATGCCTGTAATCCCAGCACTTTGGGAGGCTAAGGCAAAAGGATTGTCTGAATCTAGGAGTTCAAGAACAGCCTGGGTAATGTAGCAAGACCTCACGGGTTCAAAAATTTTTAAAGAAAATTAGCCAGGTGTGGCAGTGCATGCTTGGAGTCCCTGCCACTTGGAGGAAGTAAGTCTAAAAAAATCTGAGGAGGAAGAATCACCTAAGCAGGAGGTCGAGGCTGTGGTAAGCCACGATAGTGCCACAGCACTCCAGCCTGGGCAACAGAGTGAGACCTCAATTCAAAAAAACAAAAGATATTGATTTATCACAGGCATATCTTATTTATGCAAACAATTGCCACACTCTGTTCATAACATGTTCTCTGCCACCACATCAAAATCCAGCGCTTATGTTCTATAGTTTTGCAAGCTGTTACCATTAGGGGAAACAGGAAAGGGTACATGGGATATCTCTGCACTATTGTTTTACAACTGCATGTGAATCCACAATTATCTCAAATTCAAAAATTTAATTTAAAATATAATGCCCTTATTATTTTCTATCTCCTCTTTAACCAAATTATCCTTTTAAATGCACATGTAAAAGTTTACTTGTAAGGATAGAATTTTTCCTCTGGCCTTTTATTCTCCCAAACTTTCCAATTAATTTTTTAATATTGTGATTTCAGAGACATAGAGATTACATTTTAAGCATAGGAGTGCACCTTAGGTTGTTTAGAAGAAACTTTGTCATTTATAAAATGTATAATAATCTGCCATGTATCTTGGCTCTTTCTCATGCTATGCTTACAATACCAAAATTGCTTCTAGATTGTAAAACAAACTGACAGAAAACCCAAGTTCCTTTCTCTCCTCCACTTCTTATCAGATCTATCCTTCCCACTGTAGAGTTCAGGGATTCCTGAGGTCAACTCCTTAGACATAAGATGTCACAAACTTCAATGAGAATAAAGCCAAGCTGACAATCTAAAAATAAAAGATACCCACAAGTCCTGGCACAAACAGGGATTTTGGTCACTACATTAAATAAAAATCTGAGAAAACCAAAGCAATTGCTGTTAACTATTATTCAGATACTAGGAGAAATGACTCAAATGAAATATATTTGTATTTCTGATTTTGCTTTGTTCTAGCTTTTCTGAGCCAATATGTTAGCTTTAAAATACCACACTCTTGCTGTAAGTCTGCTTTAAATATCTAAGCAGATATTCTACAATCCTTTAGGAATATTGATCTTCATGAAGTATAAGATCATATCTCAACAAATAAAATTGTGATCTATATGGCCAGGATAGAACTCCATGCCTTAGTAAATTAAAGATTAATTTCCACCCTCTGAATAGAATCTCAGCATTTTTTACAGTCTGGACCCTTGTTCCTCCACAATAAGGTCAGATACTTGAAGTCACATTAGAAGAGTCAGGAAAAAAAATCTCAGCAAAGTTTTTCATATTTTTCCCAAAGGTGTATTACTTAAGGGAAGTTCCTATGTGTTGTAGAAGGTTATCATTGTGAAATGTTACATTTAAAAATAAAAACCACATGATGCTGCCAACCACAGTGACTATGTTAATCCATAACATCTAACTGGCCTCCTTCTCAAGTTCTGACACTGAGTAATCGCACTTCACTTACTTTCCCATTTTCCCCTGGAGAGACATTTCTGTTTTGTCATCTTGGAAAACACATAGTTTGCTGTCAGATTGGATTCAGATTTAGTTGGGTATGAAAGTGATACATCAATATTCTGGTATGTGAAACATATTTTATAGGAAGGAAATCTCTTATATTATCTTATTCAGAAAGCCTTAGCTCAAAAAAAAAATTAAGGATTTAAAAAATTCCTTGTACTATTGTTTTATGATGGAAATTCTCCTTCTTGTTATTATATTTATAAGCACCTACTAAGCTCCACTTTATGGCAGCTACAGTTTTCTCTAATTTTGATCATCTATAGTCCAGATTAGAACCTGCTGTGCCAGGTGACAAGATAAATAAATGTATTTCCCAGTTCAGTGCAGGGTTTGGGATGCCCAGAATTGAAAAACAGAGATGTGATAAGCAAATCTGTTTCAATATCCAGAAAAGCCATCCCTTCAGCCTATGTAAGATAATTCTGTGTTCATCACCTCACTTCTCAGAATGAAGATACATAAATCACTATTTTAATTTGCTTTTATATGTGAAGAATAAGAAACAAAATTTCAGTGGCTATGATTATTATAACATTGCCATAAACCTTTCTAATGAAATGCCAGTGATGTTGAGGCAGTTTTACTCAAACATAGATCAAAATAGCTGAGCATATATCAGTACAGGACCATAGATTCCAGCTCAGAGAGGAAGCACATACTGGGAAGACAAGTATTTTATTAACATGTACTTATTTAAGGCACTTCAGACACAGACAAGGTCAATGACTACATGAGTCAATTAATTAATCAATTTGGGGCCATTTGAAGTATAAAAAGATAAGTGAAACACATTTCTTGCCATCAAAAAGCTAAGAACCCCTAGTTAGAGGTGATTAGCCTCTTGCAGCCGTAGAAGATAACTTGTAATGCAAAGCAATAATTGATAAATGCAGACAATAAGTGCAATTGGAGTTCAGAGAAGGGACAGATCACTTCCAGACAGATTAACTGGGCAATATTTCATGGAGAATGTGATATTTTAGTTGAATATGCAAATTAAAAGGTTAAATGTCTGTCAAGTGCCTATTGCATGCAATGCCCGCTGCTGAGTTCTGTATGGGTATCAAGGAAATTTATGGCATAGTCTTACGCTAAAAGAGTTTATAATCTGGTCAAGAAAATGACTAGTAAACACATTAAAATACAAATAACAATCAAAGATATATTTTAAGGCAATGCTAGAAGTGATTGTGACAGAAGGCAGTCATGATTAATTATGCTAATTAGTTATGCAGCAATTAATTGCTTTAGATATTAACAGAAGGAGGCACTCACTTCCCTGACCTATTAGTAGCATTCAACAAAACACTTCTTTCTGTCCTCCAAGACTCCACACACTACTGGTTTTCTCCCTACCACTCTTGCTGTTGCTTCTAAATCTCCTTTGCAGGCTAATCCTCCTCTCTAAAAAGTAGTTCCGGGATCAGACTGTGAGCATCTTTTCTGTTTTGTCTGCGTTCACTCTGTTGGGCTTCTGATCTGATTTTACAGCTTTAAGTCCCATCTACATGCTTCTGGTAATTAGAAAGTTTTTATCTCCAGCCTAGATATTTTTCCTGAAGTCCTGCTTTGTTTCTGCAGTTATCCACTCAGATATCTACTTGGTTGTCTACAGAGCATCTCAAATTTAACATGTTCAAAACTGATTTTCCTTTATAACTTACTTCCCTTGTAGGCTATCTTATTTCAGAGGATGGCAGCTCCATCTTCCAGTTGCTTAGACAAAAATCCCTGGAGTCATTCCTAACTTCTCCCCTTCTCTTAAATCTCATATCAGATTTATCAGAAAATTCTATTACTTGTGCCTTCAAAATTTATTCAGAATTAAAACATCTCACTTCCTCCATTACTTCTACTCTGTTTCAAGAACTCATCGATAACCACCTAGATTCCTACAACCACCTTGTGACCCATATCTCTTCCTCTACCTTTGTTTAAACCAGGCAGCCAGAGTGAGTCTTTTATTTATTTGTTTATTTGTTTATTTTTAGAGACAGGTTCTGGCTCTGTCATCCATGCTGGAATGCAGGAGTGCACTCACTATAAACTCCAGCTTCTGGGCTCAAGCAATTCTCCCATCTCAGTCTGCAGAGTACATTGTCTACAGGTACATACCACCATGCCTAGTCAATTTAAAAAAATTTTTTTTGTAGATATGGAGTCTTGCTGTGTTGCCCAGGCTAGTCTCAAACTCCTGAGCTCAAGCAATCCTCCTGCCTCAGCCTCTGAAAGTGCTGGGATTATTGGTGTAAGTCACTGCGCACAGCCTGTGAGTCATCCTTTAAAAATATCAGTGAGATCATGTCACTCTTCTACTCCAGACTCTCCAATGGCTTTCATCACACTCTGATGAAAACCTTAGATCATATGATGACCTACAAAGTCCTGTATGAGCAGCTCCCTCGTTCTCTTGACTTTATTTGTTTCTGTCTTCTGGCCTCTTCCCTCTTCCTGGAACAAGGCAGGAGCACCTACTGTTTCAAGCCATTTGACTTGCTGTTTTCTCTGCTTTGAATTCTCTTCCTCAAAATACCTTCATGTCTTGCTCCTTCATGTCCTTCAAGTCTCTACTCAGTAAAAATTTCCTTGACCCACTGAATCTGTCTTAGACTTCAGAAGCAGATCTAGATAACATGATTATAAAGGGTCATTTATTCGAGAGATGATTTCCCAGAACAGCAGTAAAGGAATAGGGAGATAAGACAGGGAAGGAAGGGAAGACAATACAGGATACATTAATGAGCAAGTTACCTCAATAACTACATGGGCTCATAACCCACTGGAGCTTTGGGCAACTGTATAGAACACATCTCAAAGTTGTCCCATGAGTGAGATATTTATCCACTAATTCCTATTAGACATTGACTGAGAGATGTTCCTGGAAGTGCTAATTCCTGGAACTTCTGGGCTTCCCTGTGTATAGGAAGAGCAGAAGTTAGTGATTAGAGAAAGCCTGAGGTAATCAGAGATACTTGCAGCGGAAGGCCTTTTACGTGTTCAAGAATATTCAGTATCAAGGGGACACGGGCGAGGCATTGTCAGTGTTGGAGCCTCCCCCAAATTTCCTATCCTTCTTTTCCTATTTTATTTTATCCCTGTGACATTTAATGCTATACCATGTGTTTTACTGATTTATTATGTTTACTTGTCTCCTTTATGAGACAAGCATGATTTTTGTCTCATTTGTTCACTGCTACATTCCAAATACCTAACACAGTGCCTGAGATGTGAGCAGAAATAAATGTTTATTGATTAGGAAAAAGCAATGAATAAACAACTTCAGGTTGGATATGTAGTCCAGGAAGTCCTAGAGAAGGGATGGAATCTGCACTGAGTAAACATTGACTAGGCAGAGGCAGAATCAGGGGAGCGATCCACCAGGGGAGAACCACAGGAGCAAAAGTTGTAGGTGAGCTGGCATAAGGCAAGTTTGAAAATAAGTCGTCCCTTTTGATTGGCATAGATTTTTATAAAAATGAAAATAATTGGAGTAAGACAAAGTAGATTTTGGCCAGGCCAAACTGTCATACTGAGGAATTTGAGGTCTTTTCTGAAGGAAACTGGAAAAAAAATGAATGGTTTAAAGCAGAAGAATTTATAATAGTGTTGTAAACCTAATTGAACATGTTTTAATTGAAGGTATTAGCTAAGTTGATTTGGGAAATAGGAAATAAAAATGAGTTTAGAAGCTTTTTCAGAGGCACGAATTAGGGCCTAATAGAGTTTTATAGAGTGACTAATTGTTCCAAAGTTTCCAAATTAGTTTCTCTATATTTTGACAATATAACCCGAGTCTTTATCCTGCACTTCTTAAATAATTTCTGAAAAGATCACAAAATGTACTCACCCTCTAGCTCAGAAAGGCTATTCCTAGCAGTACTGTTTGTCTTCTGAGCATCTCATATCAAATCCAAAGTAGGCAAGGATGGCAAGCCTGAAGACCACCCCAAACATCAGCCAAATAACTACTTTTCTGCCTGTTCCTGTGTCAAGACAGAAAAAAGAAATAAAGGCAAGAGTCCCTTGGTCAACTACCTGCTTTTAGCCAGGGATATCAATATAAGCACTTTACTTTTCTATGATTAGTCAAAACAAACCTTCTGTTGTACGTTCGTGCTGAGATTTCTATTCCAGAGCCCAGCCTTTTTTTTCTGTAAAGGAACTGACATCTCTGCACTAATAAAGGTCTGCCCACATTAGTATCTTCTGTCCCAGAATGTTTCTTGGCAGTTACCAGGTCACATAGACATTTAGCTGCAAGATTAGTTAAAGACTTGCTGTATAGCTCGTGACATTGATTCAACTTGTGGGTTGACCCTATTAGCCAAGTTTAGAATCTAGTTTCACAGCAGGAAATTTCACACATACAAATCAGCAGTTTTGTGAAACCTGATAAAATAATGGCTAGTTTACCCTGAAAAGCTTTGTAATCTAGAAGCCAACTGTCTGAGTAAATGCCATAGTAATTAGATAATTATCCTAGCCCAGTGGCTGCCAGAGCTTTCTGCCAACATTCTCTTTTTCCTCTTGCCACAATTGCTGTCTCACAAGCATTCTCCTTCCCAGTTTACTCACTAAAAAATAAAACAAAACTGAGTTTTTCCTTCTCAGAATATCCCTGTTGGTTCTCTGCTTAGCACATATTTTTAAATACATCCCCAGGTTTCTTCCACTTCCACTTTACATGCTACAGGCTCACTATCTTTAGGCTTTGACGACTTCAGCACTAATCACAGAGCTATCTAATGTAGGAATACATTCAGGTTTGACCATAACATTGTACATGGAACTACCTTACAAGAGGGGTAGATGGCACCAGGGTTCTGTTAGACAAGTCAGATGACAGCCCTGTATGAATTCTAATATTAATGACTAATATAACTGCAGAACATCCAGAGTTGGGCTCTATTTGAACCTGGATTTACTGCCAAGCTACACCAAATTAAAAAAAATGAAATCTTTTCTAGAAACAATATCCAGAGGAGGATTAGGTTGGTGGTAATCATGGCCCTCAAAAGCAATGCTATTTATTTTCTTCCTTCTTCTACTATTGTTGTTTATATGTCATGTACTTTTATCTGGAACTTAAGGTATGTCACATTGATTATCAGATTAGGAGTCCAAAAATATAGTTCCAAATTGAGTTTAGGGCAGCAATAGCCAACTGAGGGTTTTAAATTCATTGGTTGTTAGAAGGAAAACAATGCTTACAATTTTCCAACAATTTTTAAAATTCTTTAAAATATAACTCACTAAATACACTTATGAAATTTATCATGGGTGTGAACAAGGCTTTACCCAGGAAAGCTACTTATAACTGAAAATTGCAATCTATCTAGATTTCAAAGAGGGTAAATGGCTAAGTAAACTACAGTATTTCTACTTAATGTTGACATTTAAAATGGTGCAATTGAGAAAAAATGATGTAAAAAGATGCTCTTGTATATTGTTAAGTTAAAAAAATTTAAAACTCTATTAGAAGTATATAACTTCTTATATAGGTGTACACACAGAGAAAGACAATCTGGAGGGACATACCTAAAAATATCACAGTGGTTATTGCAGTGTGGTAGAATTACAAGAGATTGTAATTTCTTTCTTTTACATTCTTCTATGTACCCATCCTTAATTTTCTGCAATAAACATGAACTGTTTTTATGATAATTGTTTAATTTGTTTTACAAAAAGAATTTGTTCCTAGATATCTTTTCTGTGTTCACTTTTAAAGGTGTTAGTGATTGGAGGTCTGTAGGACACCTCAGAATGAACGGTTTTTTTCTCTCTGTGACTGGGGTTTGGGCTGATTCACCCAGTGTTCATTAAACAGAAAACCATAAGCAGGCATCTTCTAGGTGCTGACTAAGGAAGAGGTCTGGCCTCTGTCAGCAACAAGTTAAATTGTCAATGGAAACATTTGACCTTTAATATTTATGTATGTATTGAGTCTGGATCTCTTTCTGTCATCCAGGCTGGAGTGCAGTGACACCATTGACTACGCCTCACCACAGGCTTGACATCTGTGCTCAGGTGATCCTTCCACCTCAGCCACCCAAGTAGCTGGAACAACAGGCATGCACCGCCATGCCTGGCTTCTTTTATTTATTTATTTTATCTTTTATAGAGACAAGGTCTCACTAGGTTGCCCAGGCTGGACTCAAACTCCTGGGTTCAAGTGATCCTCCTGCCTTAGTCTACCAAAGTGATAGAATTACAGGCAGGAACCACAATTCCTGGCCTGATTTTTATGTTTTGTAAACTTGCATTACTATATACTTGCCTTGACTTAGAATAGTTGCACTTTGTCTTCTTTTAAAAAATTAATTTTAATCCATTTAAAATGCAATTTAACTTAAGCTGTTAGAGCATTGCCTGTTTCTAGTAAATGATTAATAAATATAGATAGATGCTTCCTTGAATTTATATCAGTTATCATAAAATAATCTATCAGATTTTGGGGGATTTTTTTGAGTTGGAGTGTCACTGTCGCCCAGAATGGAGTGCAGTGGCCACTCCCAGCCACTGCAGCCTCGACCTGCTGGGCTCCAGCGATCCTTCCGCCTCAGCCTTCCAAGTAGCTGGAACTACAGGCACGGGCTACCACGCCCAGCTATTTTTTTTGATTTATTGTAGAGATGAGGTCTCGCCTGCACAGGCGGGTCTCGAATCCGCGGGCTTAGGAAATCCACTCACCTCAGCCTCCCAAAGGCGCAGGATTACAGGCTGAGCCACCGAGCCCGGCAATCTATCAGTTTTAAACGCCTGTATAGACCAGGCATTTGTTTGTTCCCTGGCATAGCAATGATGAGATATGAGTTCGTTTTATGATTCACAGAATCCCCATGGGCCCATGGTGATATGGGTGATTGAAACCAAGACAATTAATGTTTTAATCCTTTCTGTCCTTCAGAAAGAAGTGGAATTAAAACCTATGTTTTTGTTATTTAGTATTTGTTGCACTGAGCTAAGATTATAGACAGAATGTAAAATTAGATCTTGGCTAAAAGAATTTCTAATCTAAATTAGACAGATATGCAGGATACTGACCTTGGGAAACAAATTGTAGAAGTGACAACTTGGTGAAGCACTCAGGAGCAAACCAGAAAATCTAAACAGAAATAGCAAAGTTCTCTATTACTAGAATCTGCTGGTAATAAATTAAGGCATAGAACTAAAAGGTCAATTTCTGATTCTAGCTCCATCCTGAACTTCTTGCATAATTTTGAACACAGGACCTCTCTTCACTCTGCATTACTTCTCATATCTTCAAAATGGTTCATTTTTTACAGAAAAACTGGGGTGATATGTGATATAATAAATATAAAACACTCCAAGACCCTCAGTATAAAGTTTCCATAACAAAATGAAATAAAAATAGGGATACACTCTGTGAATTGCATCTGATTGTCTAGCTTATAAAGCAAGAAAATTAGGGACTGAAATTTCATATTTTAGAAGGATTTCTTTCCAAAATGATTAGAAAAAGGATATAACCAGTATGTTTAAAATAAATCCATCTACAAAAATTTGAATCATACACATCTTTTGGAAAACATCTTGTACTATCCGAAGTTATACTTTTCTGGATATAATCAATACCCAACACATAAGGCAATTCTTTAGAATAAGTAATGTGTTAAATCAATGGTACTCAGAGATATGTGACATTTGAGCCATTGATAACAATAAATTGTCATTAAGTGATAATTGTATATGTTAATTAATAATTTATCTTTAAATGATCATTAACAAAAAAGCCATAGAGCTGTTATATGCCTTTTAGATACTGTGTAATATTAAATACATCTTCTAATATAGAAATTGGAAGTCTTAAACATCCGTAAATTTCAGGCAAAGGAGTCACATGTGCTCTCTCCTATTAAAGTGAATGCTTAATGCAGAAACATTTTGTGAGACACTGGATTAAAGACCCTAAGAACTAAAAGTGATTGCAATGTAAATAATTAGTATGGAGATACAGACAATTCAGAATACATAAAAATATATATTTCAAAACAGTTGTCTGTTATATTGAGATAAACTACTGCTCACAATCATGGATTTGATTACAAACGTGACTGGGAGTTATCTTGAGGACAAGATGGAAGATAGGGTAGTGAGAAATTTCCCAAGATGGTTGAAAGAAATGCTGTGTACTGCAAGACCATATTGCATAAATAACATTTTTAAAAGGTGCAATGTGAAGTCATGCTTCCAAGTTCAATGACAGAATGTCCTTACTAAAAGAATATCTATGTCTAATATTGGGAACACCAGATTGGCCAATGTCAAAAAAGCTTAGGATAAAAAGATGAGCAGGTTGCTTCCTTTCTTCCATTTAAATAGACCCAGCACATATCTAAGGAAACTGATTCTGAAAGCATGGGGAAAAAGCTGCAGTTGTTGACCTTCATCTTCAGCCTTCCTCTGGGACTGTCTCTTAACTTATATGCCATACTGCCTCTCTCGCTCATGCCCCTAACTTTGCAGACCTTATTTTAAACCAGTAACTCTGCTTTTCATTTTTGAAGCTCCTCCAATCATTGATTTTTGATGATTTCATTATTCACCCAAGACCTCATGCACCATAAGTCACGAGTAGAAGGCACTTACTCTTGTTCCCTGTTGTAGCCCAGAAAGAACTACACCAATATGATTATGCCCTGCCTAAGCACTATTTGATTATGGAAAGAGATATGACTTGAACTCAAGGGAAAGGTTTGGAATAAAACCCAGCAAGACTGGAGCACGTATCTTACCATATTCATATAGCTGTTGACTGTTGGCCATCTCTCTACTCTAGCTATGATGGATAGAGTCTGCCTATATTACAATTAATGGTACAAAAAAGGTTCTGAGGAAATATTTGATGAAAGGATAGATGCATGAATAAATAAATTATTGCAAGCACCAGTTATAAGATATAAGAATGACTACACTGGTTTTTACGGGTGTGCACGAAATTACAAAATATGATGAATCCTTAATTAGTAGAATGTGTTTAATGAAGATTTTCTTATATATTTATTTCAAGAACAAACAAAACAAAACAAGGAAACAACCCAGCACATCTCCTTGTCATCACTTTTCAAACATCTGTGGTTTAAAAACAACTTTGAAAATAGTTACTTGCTTTGACTAAGGTTTGATTTCTGCTGTATAAGCAATAAAATATTCTAAATCCTTACATACAAGTACTACCCTCATAGAGGGCAATTAATACAAATATCAATTAGGCTCAATTCTTCTCCCCCTTTCTGGTTCTCATTGGAATATGTAGATGTACCTTCAACTCAAAACATATTCAAAATAAAGAAAAAAACAGAAGTAACAGATGCATCATCCAAATTTCCTGGATAATAGAACTGCACGCCAGCAATCCTCAATAAGAATGTATACAGAAACAGTTGATGGAGGCAGCAAGGGCTGGCATATAAAACGCTTCCTGTTTAGCAGGAGAAAATATCCTAAATACAGTGCTTCTTTCTCCGTCAGCTGGTGCTCAATGTTTGTGTTTCTTCAGATTGATAAGCTGGACATGGATAGCTTGTTTAGCAACATTGAATCCGTGCATCAGATATCAGCCAAACTGCTTTCGTTGTTGGAAGAGGCCACAACAGACGTGGAACCGGCCATGCAAGTAATCGGTATGTTTATTCTCTTCTTGAGTTCTACAATACAACAGGAAGTAGTATTTTAATAACCTCCCTTTGATTTGGTTTTATGTTTCTGACTTACCATGCTTCCCAGGAGATATATAAACGCTAAACCCCTCTTTAGGCTCATTGTAATTACACAAACTCTGTATTTATTTTCAAATGGGTTTGTTTCCATTTGCTGAAGTCAACACACACCATTTGCTTTGAATTTCCAATCTTTCACTCTCTTCCCCTTCCAGATGTTCTTTAATTTTTTTAATGACTAACATTAACTTGATCCTTAAAGAATTAATTATTTAAATATTTTAATGGCTTTACTGATTTTAGTTTTTTTTAGATTTTATGTTCATAAATCACTTGCTTTTTAGATTGTAAATTTTTTACATTGAGTTTATGATTTATAAAAAAAGACATAAGTTCTATTTTTTTCATGCTTTCTCCCTTTTTCCTTACCATTTGCTTTCTAAATATGTTTTTCCACTCAGACAATCATAGACATGTTTATTCTCTTACTCTGGTAAGGTTTTCAAAAATAACGATCGATAATATAATTTGAAAAGCACTGAGTCAAATTTTTATTCTCTCCCTTTCTTGGGAATTTCTGAAGGAAACTGTGCTGTAAACACCTTGAAGGCAGTGTGCAAATTTAAGATATTGTAACAAATAGTATTATGCAGGCTAAGAATTCTTTTTAAAATTATAATTTTTCTATTTCACATAAAATATGCAATATATGCTCATTACAAAAATATTAAAACAATTCAGAAGCACATAGAGTAATAGTAAAAATATTTTTCATATACCCCTACAATGTCACTGTCTTCCCCACAGATTTGAGGTGGATCCTTTCTTTGAGCTATGCACATATAAACATAAAAAACCACCTTATATCTTTGCTGATTATGTCTTTGTTACCTTTTATTTGTGAGTTATAAAGTTGACATGAAATTGGTCTCATTTAGTATTTATGGAAGCCTAAAGTTTAGTAAGCCAGGCTGATATTCTAGAAAAGTGAAAGAAATGACAAGTTGCAGTTTTTACAAACTTAAAGGTCAGACTACTGAAAAAAAATGTTCTCCCACAGACAGATTCAAATTTAATTGTTCTTTGTCATTAAGCAGCCTTAATAAATTGTAAAAATACATTCTAAAAGGAGGACTTCACTCATTATCACTTTAGTATGGATGAATTGACCATTTATTTATTAATTCAATGAATTGTTATAAAGTAGCAGTGTATTCAAATGATAAGGTGCTGTCTATCATTTTGGGATATCAAAAGATAAAAAAATCAACTCTGTTCTTCAAAAACTTTCAATCAAACAGTTCCTTGAACTGAACATATGTGAGTAATACACTATCAGAGTGGTTTTTACACAACTGAAGGATCTCAGAGGATAAAGAGAATATTTCTAGATGAAGAATCAAAGAAGGATTCTTGAAATGTTACTTTGGCTTAAAGGTATAGGTAAGATTTCCACAAGTAGGGTGCAGGTTGGGGAGAAGATTCTAAATTGAAATGACAGCATAAACTACAAATGCCAAAGGCCGAGTCTGTTTAGGAAATGGTGAGCGACCAAGTTGGAGTAATGTAAGGGAGAAGTGAGAAATGATTCTGAAAGTGCAGAACAGGTACAGACTGCACTTGGAATTGAAGTCTGGAATTTACTCTACAGGTAGTGAGGAGCCTTTGAAAGATTTTTCAGCAAGGGTGTGATGAGACCCAAGTTTCTGGAGAAAGAAAAGTATGGTAGGTATGAAGGGAATGGATAGAAGAATAAATTGAGTCCTAGACTGGTAAATAAGTTGTTATAAATAACATAGGCATAGGGTAACAAGCATCTATGCTGCGGTGGATACAGTGACAATAGAAAACAAGATGTCATTTCAAGAGATGTGTAGAAGAAAGTATAAACAAGATGTAGTGGTTGGATCATATGCTGAAGTCAAAGACAATTCCAGGTTTAAGGTGACTATGTATCCTGGCTTGTCTAGAACATACTGGTTTTAGCCTATTGTGTAAGCATTTAGTCCAGTATAACATTTGTCCTGGATTTTTCCTTTTTAAAGAAGTTTCATTTTTTAATTGCATTACAAGAGGTTTTATGAGACCTTTACATTGCCCTTCAACTTCTGACATAGTCTCTTTTAGTGATGTAAGGGAATGTGTACAGTTAATAGAGTTATCATTATAACATCCGGTAAACTCTGAAACATAGCCTACCTCTATTTTCTCAACCTTTTCTAGTTTCAAGAAAATGTACATCTTCTTTTGAATGGCCACATAATGGCATATTTCACTGACTGATGAAATAATGGCATTTGGACACAAGCAACTAGAAATAACTGACGCCTTCCTGTTCTGGTGGTGCTGGGAGATGTATTTGATGCTACAGACCCTGCCATTCACTAAGTGCAGCAGCCAGCTATGTCATAATCCATGGAGGGTGCCCTTGCCATGGCCTGGGAGAGGCATGAAACCACCAGGATGCCCATGAATGGGATTAATGAAACATTATAGAAATGAAATATGCATGGAAAATAGAAGCTTAATAGCTCAGCTACAGAGCTTCTGGATGCTCTTGCTATAGTAATTTGGTTATCTTTTGCATGATATAAATCTACAACTACAACTCTTTTTTATTGTTTGATTATGTGTTATTTTATTTTGGGTTAAACCCTTTCGAAAGCAAGGGTTTAATGTATTCCTGTTTAATAAAAAATATTGATTTTCTATTTCTCAAGAAAGTTGATGATGAACATATAACATACAAAAATGCCATCCACCAAAGGGTCACAACTGCTATCACTGACCATGAGACAACCAGAAGACAGATGTTGTCTATGTCAAAAGTTAGTCACTATTTTTAAAAGCTATGCTCAAAGTAAGTGATTTTACACATACAGCTGCTTAAGGTGTGTTTTCAGACCACTCCATGCAGCATGACTTTTTGTTTAGGTCAAATAACAGTTATCCTAAAAAATTTCATTCATTTTTCATTCCGAGTTTCCTTGGACTTACAAGAATGTAAAGCAGTGGCTACTAATGAGTTGGCACCATTAGCAGAAGAGTTTTATAGTTTAATGATGATAATTGTATATCTGTGTGAGCAGATGAATCAAACAGGCAATCAGTTCATTCCAACAGTGGTTCAAATTTTTAAAATCCAAATCACAGGACCAAAGGAAAGCTTTTGGAAATTTATTGTGTTGAAGGTGAATTATCTGACTTTATTGTAAATGATACTATTAGTTTAATTTAAAACTTAAACATTGTGAATGCAAATGATAGCATGAATACAGAAAGGGTATAGCACAGCATCACAGTAAAACAATGTCTGTATTAAAATAAAAATCTATGGAGCAGAAGCATACTTGAAAATGAAAACTAGCCGGGCTCGGTGGCTCAGCCTGTAATCCCGCGCCTTTGGGAGACTGAGGTGAGTGGATTGCCTGAGCCCGCGGGTTCGAGACCCGCCTGGGCAGCGAGACCTCATCTCTATAATAAATCAAAAAATCAGCCGGGCGTGGTAGTGCATGCCTGTAATTCCAGCTACTTGGAAGGCTGAGGTGGAAGGATCGCCGGAGCCCAGCAGGTCGAGGCTGTGGTGGCCGGGAGCGGCCACTGCACTCCAGTCTGGGCGACAGAGTGAGACTCCAACTCAAAAAAAAAAAAAAGAAAATGAAAACTGATTGTGATGTATATAAAATGAAGCTGTGGTATTTTATTAATTGAAATGAAAACTATAGCAAAGTTTCCACATACTTTTATACACACAAAATTAGAGAGAATAACTATATCTGGAGGATAAAGTTGATGCTGTTTCAAAACTAATCTTATGCATGACAGTACACACTTTCTTTGCTGCTGGTCCTTAATCAATTTTTAGAAATGTTTGATTCTTTGAAGTACCACTTTATAAATCAACAAAAGTGTCCCACATAGCATTGGGCTATTTTTGTAAACAAGGCCTCTGAAATTAAGTTGCAAGTTGTTGAAAACTCAGTTGGAAGTCCTTAGCTAATCTTAGCTAAGGACGGGAACATAACTTCAGATGTTTAATTTTTAACAAAAAACAAATTATTGAAAACACAATTGCAAACAGGAAGACACTGAAATGAATCCCTATGAAAACAAGGACAAGCTTAAAAAAAATTAAACAATGAGAGCGCATGTGTAAAATATTTAATTTTGAAAGTCTATAATTGCACTTTGGAAAATCTGAGTCTTGGAAAGAAGATTTTGATGGAGCTCTTCATTAACAAGATAAAGTTATAGTCTCTGAGCCAGATTTTACAATATCTACGTTTGGGAAGATATTCAAAAATTATAAGTAGGTACAACTTTTTTGGTTAGTTTTTTACAAAAAAAAGGAAGAAAATAATCAAAATGGAGGAAGAATTTCAGCTACAATATGTACATGTTTTGATATATATAGATAATTAGAATCTTAAAGTCCTCCACTTATTATAATTTTCTCTAAGCTTATTATATACCTCTGTGCTTATAGAAAGAGTATTTTCTCAACTTAAAATATTATAGTTTATAAATTTCAACAGTAAAACAAATAATGCTGGAATTGAATTATAACCCACAAAATTAGATAAATATGTTAGATAAATATAAATTAATCCATAATGATATAAATAAATGGGAAGAAAGGATAGCTCTTCCTTAAATTTTTAATTAATATATATAGAGGGAAAGAGGAAAATAGAAAGTCACCTTTGGACAAACACCAGTCATAATTGTGTCAAACAAAAATCTGATCTTTGCTAGGTTTAGTTGGTGCAAGTTAAAAGAGAAATATGTTTTTCATGGTCTCAAAGTTTCTTAAGTAATGACTAATCTGAAAGAGAAAAGATGGTAACTTCACAGTATGAGGCCCAACAGAGACTACCTTAACCAAGTAATCAAAGTCAACAACACTAGGAAATAACACATACTCACATTATAAACGTGTTGTGTGCCACAAGGGACACAACATCCTATCTGTGGTATTTTTGCCCAAAATCTGTATAATCATGGCCAATAACAAGAAAATATTGGATATCATCAGACAAGCCCAAAAAAAAGACACTTGACAAAGAAACTGATCAATGCTCTTCTGAAGTATCAAGGTCATTAAAGAGAAAGCAAGACAGGAAATGTTACAGACTGCAGGAAACTAAGGAGGAGTAACAAACAAACACAAGCAGGATCCCGGATAAAGCCTGGATCAGTGAAACAACATTAGTGTTGAAATTCAAATAAGGAGCCGGACTCGGTGGCTCAGACTGTAATCCCGCGCCTTTGGGAGGCTGAGGTGAGTGGATTGCCTGAGCCTGAGGGTTCGAGACCCGCCTGGGCAGCGAGACCTCATCTCTACAATAAGTCAAAAAATCAGCCGGGCATGGTAGCGCATGCCTGTAATTCCGGCTACTTGGAAGGCTGAGGCGGAAGGATCGCGGGAGCCCAGCAGGTCGAGGCTGCGGTGGCCGGGAGCGGCCACTGCACTCCAGTCTGGGCGACAGAGTGAGACTCCAACTCAAAAAAAAAAGAAATTCAAATAAGGTGTTTAGTTTAGTACATAATATTGCACCAAAGTTAATTTTTTTTTCTGACCATTGTATTAACATATTGTAAGATGTTAGCACTGGGGAAACTGGGTGAGGAATTAATTGAAAACTATCTATGCTATTTTGTGACTTTTCTATAAGTCTAAAATGAGTTCAAAATAAACATTTTAAAATATTATAATTTACAGAGAATGCTCAGTTGAAGATTTTCAAAACTTTAATTTTATAAATTGCAGTTTTAAGAATTACAGAAAAATGTATGAAAGAAAGCCATATTTGAAAAAGAATTAGTTGGAGTCTTACTTTAATATCCTCATCTTTTACATCTGAGCTTTGTGATTCTCTTTGACCTATAAAATGAAGCAAAATGATGTTCTAACAATAGTATTATGACTTCTGCTTTCTGCTCATGAAGAGAGAGGCCCAAATCACCCAGCTATTCCAAGCAACACAGCTAAGGCCATGGACGTATGATTAAGGCCCTGGTCAGCTGGTGGGTATGCCTCCAGCCAACCCACCAACTTACAGCAGACATATAAGTAAACCCCATCAACACCACATGGAGAAAAACCATCTCAGCTGAACTTACCCATTTTCAACTCATACAATTGTGAGAAAATGAACATTTGTTGTAAGCATTTAAATTTCGGGATGATTTTTTTTTCTCTGCAGTAATAGTTAACTAATATAGATTAACAGAGGAAAGAGTAGTTTATTTCAGTTTGGATGATGAAGAAAAACTTGATTTGGAAGGTAATTTTTGAGCTTGGACTGGAAATATTTAGAAAGATAGAAAGATAGAGACCAGTTTCTAAATGAGGAATGGAGTAAAGGCTTTGAGACAAGAG
Organism: Cephalopachus bancanus; assembly: GCA_027257055.1. Lineage (NCBI taxonomy): Eukaryota > Metazoa > Chordata > Mammalia > Primates > Tarsiidae > Cephalopachus > Cephalopachus bancanus. The sequence continues at coordinate 12,151,705 of JAPVLO010000093.1, forward strand.
TGTATAGGAAATTCTTTTATAGGACAACAGTCCAGTGTGACTGGAGCACAGTGCCAAGGAGGCTTCAGTGATTTATGCATGGTAGGTACATCAGAACAGAGCTGGCTAGCAATTTCCATCACTAAACCTTTAACCAAAGCGCTTACTTTTCGTAAGATAAACTGATAGTGAGATGTTTCCAAGATTATGTTGTCATAAAAAGAAAAACATAGGTGTCCCATTTCTCCATCCTTAGATGGCACGAATAAAAGTTTGTGATTCACAGCTCTAGTGCCAAAGGGGAAAATTTCCTGATAGCCAAATAAACCAGGAAGATAATTTTACTCAGTGATAACTTTGGGGTTTGGATGAGGTTCAAGTTTAAACATAGAGATGTATGCTTGAAGATCTGAGAACTCTAAGGAAATTGTCTGGACTCTCATGCCAACTTAGAGAGTGGATTTTAAAATCTTGACTTAAGCAGTGTGGGCAGATATGAGTTTTCAATATTTGGAGATGAAAGTGTGAGAAGTGGTTTTTGTTTCTTCTTAGAGAATATTGTAGAATTTAAGAACACGCAGGTTTTTGTTGTTTTTGAGCTGAGGCTCACTCTGTCACCCAGGCTGGAGTGTAGTGGCACACTCACAGCCACTCCAGCATTGATCTGCTAGGCTCTGGCAATCCTTCTGCCTCAACTTTTCAAGTAGCCAGAACTACAGGTGCACACTACCATGCCCAGCTAATTTTTTATTTATTGTATAGACAATGTCTCATCAAGTTGCCTGGACTGGTCTTGAACCCATGGACTCAGGCAATCCACTCACCTTGGCCTCCCAAACTGCTGGAATTACAGGCTGTGCCCCCAAACTCGGCCCACACAGGTTTTAATATCAGATTGACTTAGATTATGTCCTGGCTCATCTTATTGCTAGATGTGTGAATTTAGACAATTACAAAACCTCGTTGAACTTCCGTTTTTCATCTGGAAATCGAAGACAATAATACCTACCCCATATGGCTTTAAATAAGATAAAATAAAATTATATACAAAGAAGGATAATCCAGTCCCCTTTCTTAATATTCAATTTATGATGTTATAAATTATTGTCCTAAGACTATTAGATCTACCCACCTATTTACAAAACTTGATTTCTTCTGAATGTAACAATTTAATACAAATTTGAATATTTTTTCAGAGGTCCTGATAATATTTTTCAACAAGTTAGATTTGCTGGATGTGTGGTTTCTAGATGCTCCCAATATCTAGGCATCTTGATGATTCACATATCTAATATGGTGATATATTTTTTCTCTGAAGAAAGAGTCACCATATTAAGTGCTATTTCCACATTTGGCAGAATGAAGAGCAATTGTGGTAACTAGTCTCCAAAGATGGTCCTCAATGGACTATGCTTCCTAGTTCACCATGCAATGTCGTCTAGTACAATATTGACTCTGGATTGGCCCTCTGACTCACTAAGTAATACAATGCAGTGGAAATGACACTGGGTCAATAACTGGGCCTAAGTCTTAAGAAAACCTATTTCTACTTTTTTTATTTTGGGAGTCTGCCATTTAAGAAATCCAGTTACCTTACTGGAAATAATCACATAGGCAGACCTCAGCCTATGTAGAGTGAGAATGTGGTCTAGATTTCCCAGCATCCTACCTGAAGTTAACCTTCCTGCTGTCCCTGTCAAGGCACCAAATTTGTGAATGAGCCATCTTGGGCATTACAGCCCAGATAATCCCTTTAATGAATGACTCGGCTTCAGGGGGCATCAATGGAACCATTGAGCCACATTACTGAGCCCAGTCAACCCACAAAATTGTGAGAAAAAATCAACATGGTTATCATTTGGCGTGATTTGCCACCTTGCAATAAATAACCAAAATGGCAATTGTCCTCTTCTATGTGTTTGCACGTTGTACTGCTTCAAAGCATTCAAACAATGTTAAGTCATGTAGATGCTTGAATTTACTTCTCGTGCTTACCTCATGCACATTGTGCTGAGAACCAGACTGAAAGAAGTTTTTGATAAAGAAATTATAATTTCTCATATGCTTTTTCCTAAGGGTAACTATCCTTGGAAAGAAAGACAATTTAGAGTTTTCTGTTCTTTGAAGGTAGAGCAGGTGATGAGCTGTTGTTCTGTGGCATTACTTTGTTTCTCTGAAGCAATGTCTCATGTAGGTCCCTGAAGCAGTAATCTGTGTCTTTAGCAGTGATTTTTGTGAGAGAGCATTAGTCATTGACAATTCATGTCATAATGCTGTGTGAGATATACTACAACGAAGCTCACCTGAAGGAGTGTTTCAGTATTATCATTGCGTGTGTGTGCATTTGTGTGTGTGTGTGTGTGTGTGTGTGTGTGTGTGTGTGTGTGTGTGTGTGTGTGTGTGTGTTACTCAGGACATAGATAGGCTGACCTCCTTAATTCTGGCCAAGTGAAGCAGGTTGGGAGGGTCCAAAACTGCATACTGTACGAAAAATGTATGAGATCAGTGGGTGAAAGCCTGAGGGAGACCCAGATGAAGTAGCTGAAAGATAAAGGCGTTTTGTTTCAAGTGATAGGAGTAAGTAGCAGGAAAGGTGTTAGCTTCAGAGACTATGATGGGAGAAAAATGGGATTTCAGAGTCAAAGATACACAAATCCATACAGAAAGGGAAAATCAGCAGGAAGCAGACTCCAGGCTGCAATGTGGGGATTGAACTTCCAATCTCCTGAGTGGGGTGTATATGGGTACCAGGGATGCTACAACTTAATTTTTTGTAGTAAAACAAAGATGGCTAGTAAAAAGTCCCACAATTCTGTTCTCTGAGAATGGTGAGTTCCGGAATGTTGTGCTGATGGAACCTGCTATAGTGGAAGTCAGTGGCTTAGCTCTGCAGGGAGCAGCATTGGAAAGGTGAAGTCAGATTTGAATGGGCCTGTGAAAAGTCAAATATTATACAGAATGTGCCTAGAAATAAAGTTCTAAGTCCTAGGAGTGTAAGGGTCTTGTGAGTTTCTGAACTCTTCCCTGGCCTCCAGGGCCTAAAGTGAGAAGTATGTGGAGAGAGGAGGAAACCTTGAAGGTGCGCAATAGCCCGGAAACAGCATGGTCTTTGGTGTGAGACACAGCTTAATTCCAGCTGGGTCACTACTAGCTAGTTGGCTGTGATCAAGTCACCTGAGTCAGTGAGGAATGCATTGGCCTGTCTGGAATAGAAGTCTGACCAAAAGGGCTTAACCAAAAAGAGGCTTATTTTGCTCACATAACTAGAAATCCATGACTTATAGTCCAGGACTAGTGCAACTGTTTGCTGGCTCCTTGAAGTTTTTTCCTTCACAATCCTCAGCATGTGGCTTCTGATATCATGGCCTCAAGATGGTTATTCCACTTCCAGGCATCACTTCCGGCAGGGAATAAGAGCAAAACGACCTCCTCATGAGGTTTTTTTCATTTGGGGGGAAATGTAACCCCTTCACAGTTCACTTTGCACATACATTATTTCATTTCATTTCACACACAAACATACCTTTGAACACACTCTTGGCCATCTAAATATGGAGATTTGGGGAAAGTCAGTATTTTTAACTGGGTGTGTTTTCACTCCAAATTCTCAAATTTCTTCTTTTGGAAGAAGAAAGAATGGACAAACAAAACAGATGCTGTGTTTTTTTGTTCATAATTCAAAGTAACACATCCATGGAAGATGGAAACAAGAGAGAGGGCATACCATCTCCAAAATATAAGCTCCATGAGTAGAAGAATTTTTTTTCTGTCTTGTGACTGCTGTATAACCAGCACCCAGAACAGCATCCTCACTAAGTGTTTACTGAACGAATGAAATATAGAGATAAAATAAGTGTGCAGTGCAAGGGCTAGAACACAGAGAAAACCCAATGGACACTTGTTTTTTACTGAGTCTGCCTGTGGTTTTTGCCAGTGTCATTTCAGAGGCTGTTGGGTAGTATAGAGCTGTGGCAGAGGCAAGCATTCTAAAAAGAGTTATTTACTAAAGTGAGATAAGTGGAGAATCACGAATTGCTCTAAGAATGGGGTCTTCCTCAGTGTTATCAACCTTGAGTTCAAACAAAAGTTGTATTAGTCTGTTTTGTGTTGCTATAAAGAGGTACCTGAGGCTGCATAATTCATAAAGAAAAGGGGTTTGTTTGGCTCACAGTGCTGCATGGCACCATCATGTGCTGGGTTTCTGGTGGAGCCCCAGTAAGCACACAATCATGGCAGAAGGCAGAGAGGAAGTCACACGTGTCACACATGTCACACAAGAAGAGTATGAGTGAGAGGAAGAAGGGAAGTGCCAGGCTCTTTCAAACAACCAGTTCTAGTGGGAACTGAGAAAATGAAATGCAGAGTAATAACCGGAAGTCACAGCCACAGGCACAAAATAACTTTAAAATCTTGTTTTAGCTTAAGCATTTATGTCAGTTTTCCAGTCTATTCTTCCATGAAAACAATGTGTGTTTTTTCCTTCAAATATCTTAATAAAATTTATACTTAAGGGATCTGCTTGTTTTAATCTCATGACTGCATGTCACCTGCCACTGTATTTGGCTTGATTGTCATAACCCTAACCAGAGTCCCTGGGGGTGTCCTCGCAGTCAGTTTTCTCCTCCAAATAGGCAGGAGCTAAATAACTAAAGGCAAAGGGATGTGACTTCTTTAAGCAGCATTTACTCTTTTAACTTCTTCTAACTTCCCTTCCTCACCTTAATCTCCCCTTTAGAAAAGAATGAGACCAGGAAAGAAAGGAGAAAAGTGTACTGATGATCTAGTATTTCTGACTAGCGTTTATGAGCTTACTCATAAGGGCACCAAACCATTTGTGAGAGGTCTACTCTCATGACCCAAACACTCCCACTAGGCTCCACCTCCAAAATTGGGAATCACATTTCAACATGAGATGTGGATGGACCAGCAATCCAAACTATATCAAAAGTTATTGTCCCTTTTCCTAATCCAACCAGCAAAAACCTTAACTTTCTCAGAGAGCCAATATTGCCTCAGTATGGCAATTGTTTTGTGTTTTTTTTTAATTTCCACCCGGAGTTAAAGTCTCCAGGAAGTCAACAAGGTTCAAGAAGAGACCATGAGCTATCATTACAATACACAGCTGTATTCTTGAGTGTTAGAGCTGGACTAATATTTAAAGAATATCTATTTCATTGTTGAGACAAAAGCAGTGAGAGTCTGATTTGCCCCAATTTATGTTAGTAGCTATGGACACAGTCAGAAGGAGACCCTAGCTCTTCCAAATACAGGACAGAGCTTTATCTTCTCTGTCCATCTCCATGGCCTGCTAATGCTCTCCAGTTTGTCCTGCCCAACTGCCAGGCCACCTCCCATGGTCAGAGATGGTGAGTGAGTGTCACCTCAGTTGCAGAATGGCCCCTTCTTTAAGAGGCTTACCACAATATGACATCCTTCTTGGGACTGGACACAGCAATGGTCATGAACAGGACCCCAGCCCTGAGTCTGCTCCTCTCTGTTTTTCTCTTCAGGGTCCAACCTTCCTCATTGGTCCTGCATCTTCACCATTCATTCCCTCCTAAACCCACTCCTCTGAAAATGCTGTCACCACATCACCAGGGACCTCAGACTTGTCAAATCTGATGGACACTCTTCTGAACTTATCTTACTATAATACTTCTGAAAAATTTTTACTAAAATATTTCTGATATCAGAAGAGAAATATGAGCCCCAGGAAATGTGGAGTGGAAGCTACAGCCACAGGGACAAAATAACTAAGTTTTATTTTAGCTTAAGCATTTATGTCAGTTTTCCAGTCTACTCTTCTATGAAAACAATGTGTTTTTTTCTTTGAGAATCTTAATAAAATTTATACTTAAGGGATACGCTTGTTTTAATCCCATGGCTGCAGGTCACCTGTCACCTGTATTTGGTTTGAATGTCGTAACCCTAACCAGAGTCCCTGGGGGTATTCTCAGCAGTCAGTTTTCTCCCTAGAATAGGCAGGAGCTAAATAAAACTTAAAGGCAAAAGGATATGACTTCTTTAAGCAGCATTTCCACTTTCAACTTCTTCCAACTTCCCTTCCTCACCTTAATCTCCCCTGAAGAACAGAATGAGGCTAGGGAAGAAAAGAGAAAGTGTATTGATGATCTGAGTCCCTTGTAAAACAGAATGAGGCTAGGGAAAAAAAGAGAAAAGTGTATGGATGATCTAGCATTTTTGACTGGCTAATGTACTGCCTTTTTTAGTCACAGCAACTGGGCTCCCATCCAAGAAGATTAAGCAGACTGCGGTGCACCCCCTTAAGTCCTGGGTGAAAGCTTCCAGTGAAGCTCTTGCATTGGGGATGACACATCACATGCTTTCACTCAACTGAGTGTGTCACTCGGAAATGAAAACCAGAGGCTTGTGTTGTACCCAGATCTCAGACCTTGTTTCCAGAGAGTGGGCCATATCTTCCCTCTGTCCTCAAAGTCATCCCACTCCCTTCTCTGTACTTTAAATACTCTGTATTGACAAGTTTTACTTAGAACCACACGCAAAATACTTTTTGGGATATACTCAAGTCATCATTTATGCTTAAGATCTTAATGGATATGTTTTTGAACACCATCTTAGTTGGTTTTTAGATTTGAACCTATTGCATATTTTCTCTTGGTAACACAAGTAACTTCCCACTTTAAACCCTTAATAAGCAACCGTTCATGTTATATTTTCACAGAATTTTTGAATGAAATGTAATGGGTAGAAAAAAGGGGGTCTTCAACTCATCAAGATTTCTCCCTAACTATTTTTCCTATCAAAGAAGAACAAAACAAAACACAGTGCGTTGATTAGAATTAATTTCAGCTGGGAGAAACAGAAAACAAAAGCAAAACATTACTGGTATAATGAGACAGATATTGATTTCTCTATGTTGTGAAAGTCTGAAGGTGTGTGTTCGAGAGCTGTTATGGCCTCTCTGCTCCACAAAGTCCTCTAGGATGTGTGCTGCCCAAGTTCACAGCTCCACTCACCAAGGGGTGGCCCTTATCTTCATGGACATAGTAGTTAGTGTCCAAGTTCTACATTGCAGACAGAGGCAAGAATGAAGTACATGTAAAGGATGAGTTAACTGCCTCTTAAAAAGTTCTGAGGTATTGTCACAGAGCATTTTCCCTTTTATCCCATTGGTGAACTTTAATTGCACAGCCACACCAATTGCATTGGAGGCTGGGAAATGCCATTTTTATTTGGGGCAGCCAAAACTCCTAGTTTTAGAAGAAGCAGAGAATGGTTACTAGGGGGCAATTAGCATACGCTGTCACCCACAAACTTATTCAGTCTTGGTAGTATTTCTCACTTTTTTGTATTTGTAGTTCCTGACACCGATTTTAGTTTTCCTGCCTTCTCTGTGGCTCAGACTCCGCTGCAGACAAATTTTCTTCTGGACTCCCCTCAATGTTAGCATTCACCAGCATTTGGTCCGTGGGTGCTCTTTTTTTTCTTACTCTGTGGACTATCTTGCATGACTACATCAAACTGGTGCCTTTCACAACCCAAGTTTTACAAACCTACATCTCTCTCCAAAATATTGTTTTCCTAAATCCCAGATTTATATATCCCACTTAAATATACAATAAGGAACTCAAACTCAGTACATACAAAATTAAACTCATCATCTTTCTCACCTGAACTTTCTCTTTATATGTCATTATTGTCTAACCACATGGTCACTAAAACCAGAATTCTGGGATATGCATGGAATTATCCTTTTCCTCTCTCACACAGTTTCAATGTCCATTTTTATTCTTTTTTTCCCACACTTCTTGCTTTTTCTTTAGTTATAACTAACATATATCAAGCGTTTGCACAAGAAAGTTCTACTGATAAAAACATATTACATATTTTAATTTATTAAATTTTCAAACATTTCTACAATTATTATTACCCCATTTTAGAGATGAGGAAATTTGGAAACAGATAAGTCAAGCCACTTTCCCAAATGTCACACATTGAGTAAATGGTAAAACTGGGATTTGAGCTCAGGCCGTCAACTCTAGATTACTCTCTCTTAATTGCAATAACTTCCTGTTTTAGCCCTTCATTGTCTATTTCTTTTATTATGATAGAAGACTTTCAATTAGTTTCTCTTCTCTAGTCTCACTAGCTCCTTCCCCAAATTCCATCTTTCATATGAATAACTACCAAGTAGTTTTTCTAAAACACAGCCTGATCTGCTACCTAAAATCCGTCAGTGTTTCTCCATCACTTTCAGGCTGAAATTCCAACTCGTTAATGATGCACAAGGTCCTTCATGATCTGGCCCCTGCATACCTCTACAATCCCTTCTGGAGCTTCCTCATAGACACAGTCCCATCCAGCCATACTAGACCACGTTTCTTGGGACACCTCAGCCCCTGCATCAATCTCCTTACTTTTGTACTCACTCAGAGTTCCTATTTCAAGAGCAGGTTGTTATGGGAATCGCTCAAAGCTCCCCAAGAGCAGAATAGGTGTCTCTGTGCTTTATAGCTCTATTATTGTACTTTTCACGTACTATGGTAAATGGGAATTCATCTTTCTCTCTCTCCCTTGCTGGCCCATATAAGTTCCTTGAGATAAGTGTTGGTTCTTTGTATCTGCACTACCTAACAAAGTAGTTGGTACATAATACTCAGTAAATTGTTTTCAAATAAGGATGAACTAAAGAATATAAGTTCTTCATTCTCTTTTATTCCACTTTCCTAAACAAAGCCTAAGACAAGAAGATTCCTTGAATATCATTGACTTTACCCTGGTTTACATACCTGCAGGGGAAATTCATCTTGGAGTGAGGTCAGAATAACACAGAGCCTACCTGATTTAGTATGATGTTATCTTGGGGATGGACATAAGGTACTGAAAATAAGGATGAGTTGGATCAAGAAGAGGAGTGTGAGTATATTTACATCAGTAAAGGGAGCAATTTGCAACATAAGAGTAATGATACCAGGACATAAAATCAATATTTTGGCGAACTGTTTTTAAAGAGGATAAGTACAGAAATTTAAAGGGGTGCATTTTTTTCTCTTCTGCATGGCAATTGCTTTCTGGGGAAGCCAATGAAGAAATTCATAGGTTGCAGAATTTTTAAAAAGAACACCGTAGTTTTATTTATTTTATAGGATTCTAATGCCTTTATGACAGGCAGCCACAGAAGAAATTACCTTCACTGGTCTTGGTTCAGTCCCTTCTCTGCTCCTAATCACCCCCTGCAACCCTCATACATTAGATAGAGCAGTTGTCCTTCACTAGTAAAGAAAAGCAGCTAAGAGTTATGTTACCATGGAAACCGAATCACTTTTTGCTGGAAGACACATCACTTCATCCGCACTATTATGAAGCAGAATATATTGGTAGGGCTGAGAAGGGAATCAAATATTCTGCCTGTCTGTGTTATATTTGGCCTTTGAGTGAATAAATGGCTTTCGATTAGAGTCCTTAAATATCTTTTAACTTTAATAATTATTATTAGAGCCTCAACAGAATTTTACTTGGAAAACAGTAAAAAAAAAATGATTCTGCTGTTAAGGGGAGAGAACTATAAATTCTTTCAAACTAGACCACTTTTGCTAAAGAAAATGAGAATTTGCAATTAGTGGTTTCAGTGTGTGAAATAAGTGTTGTAGTCCTTTGTTTTTTGACTTTCTGATTTGATTATTAGATTGGTGAAGTTGTCTACTTCTTTCTTTGTTTGGTCTCTACTTTTTACTTCTTTGCAGTGAACATACATGTTTACAACTTCATCTTGTGTTGGACTGCGTGTATTCAGATCCACTGTTCTTGACTTTCTGTTGAGCCTCCATCTAACCCTTCACCACACCCACTTCTGGGCTTTAATTCCCCCCTCTAAAAGCTCCCACTCCCATTTGCTACCTGGCTCTGGTACTGGGAGTCTCCCTTTACCTTATTACCAATTTTAAATTCAATCACGTCCTAATTGATTTTCTCTTCTTCTTAACTACTCAAAAGCTCTTACTATTTGTGTTGCTGTCTTTAAGAGAAAATCTATAAGACCTACGCTAGTAGAAAAATGAGTTCTGCAAAACCTCAGAAACAAAACAAGAATCCCTCACCCCTTCAGCTCCAAAGTTATTCACAGTGATTGAGTTTCCTTACAGGTTCAAAAAAGCACTATTAAAATAAACAAACATCTTAAAACACATACACTCATATACATTACCTCACAGTCTATATTCACAGGAAAATTCTGTATAATAGAAGAGATAAGTAAGTCTTTTATTAGTCGGATATAAATTAGAAAAGAATGGGATACTTTAAAAGTACTAGTGTTTTAATTCTAAAAGTAGTAAAGCCACCCTAAAAGACAAATGACAGTTATTGAGCAAATAGTCATTAAAAGGCAATTTCATCCATCATCCCATGTAATGCTTAAATTAATCTCAATAGCTACTATAGATACTATCACTTTTATTTTACAAATAAAATAAGGGAACTAAGGCTCAAAAATATTTTTAAAGCCATTCTCAAGGTCACCACACAAACTAAATGTTTTCTGATTCTGAGTTTAATGTTCTTTCCAATTGTGTCAACTCATACAGTGTCCAGAAAAACTCTGATGTACATGTGTGGGGAGGAGCAGGGGAGGACTGAAATCCAAGGAAAAAACTGAGAATATGACCTCTAATCCTGGCTTTCTCACCTTCTGACAAATCATGTATTTGTTTCAAACTCAGATTTATTCATCCTCAATTAATATGAACAAACAGCCTCTTATATCTTTATGTATGTAGAGAGTTAAGCAGTTAATGTGTGGAAAACATGTTGAAATTACTAAGGACACTTCTATTCCTATAGGAAGTAAAGTAACTCTGATTACTAAAATAAGTCCACATTAATAGGTCCGCATCACTGTCAATCAATGCAACCATTCCAATTAATTCAGCCTCCAAATCATAATCAATTTCCAATTATCAATTGAGATTGCAAAATTCTAAGAGCTGACTCTCACATATATTTTCTGTATCTCCCAAATCATTTATATAGTTCTGAGTTGGGTATAGGATGCTTACCATTCATTTTTAAGTGGTAGAATGGGTGATTAAATCAAACTATTGTCCAACATCTACTTGAGCTACCACTTATGGACTCAATTTTATCACAACAACAAAAAGAATTCATTAAGTGTGTGGACACAATTAGCCCAGCTTTATGAAGATGCAGTCATAGCCTTAGTTCACAGTATTATCCAATTGATTTTTAAAAGGAATAATAGCTTATTCTGTTATCACATATGAGAAAATATTTTATTTCTCTAAACTACATTCCTTGCCTTTCAGAGAGACTCTGGAAATATTAGTGGAATAAATCTTGAAAAACAACTTACCTAGCACCTGAAATTTTACTTCCTGTACCTTTAGTAAATTAACAAAAGCTACTCCATTTTGAACATTTCCTATATACATATATTATACTCTGAACTATGTAAACACATACCACCTCTTTTAACTTTTATAATGACCCTATGAAATTGAATCTATTGTTGTCAGCATTTGATAAATGGGGAAACACGTTCAGAGATTTTAAATAACTTGCAAAAGTCACAAAGCCAGTCCAACACAGCCTGTCTCAAGTGCGCGCAGACCAACTCTAAACTGTAGTTCTTAACCATGATTCTGCATACCTATCTTGTGCTAGTCACTTTGAAAAAACCAGTTGTCTTTTGCTGCCCAGCTCTGTTACACTCTTCATCCTTTGTTTTATTTTTTTAAAAGGAAGAAAGGAAAGAGGAGGGAAAAAAAAGGAGAGCACAAAGAAGAAAGGGAGAGAGGGAGGGAAGAAAAAGGAAAGGAATACAAGAAAAAAAAAAAAAATCACTCAATGTTTTCAACCTTCAAATCACCTGTGGATAAAGCAGGACCCATCCAACTTTTTGACATTTGTCGACATTGTTGAAAATAACTATGTGAAGTGCCATCTTGCTCTAATGGTATCATTTTTATCTTTGTTTTACCTTTATCAGGAGAAGTATTCTTGCAAATTAAAGGCCCATTGGAAGATATTTATAAAATCTACTGCTATCACCATGATGAAGCGCGTAGTGTACTGGAGTCCTATGAAAAAGAAGAAGAGCTGAAGCAACATTTGAGTCACTGTATCCTGTCCTTAAAGTGAGGCCTTTTCAAATGATGAATCCCATCTACTCTCAGTTGCCTAGCAGGGAACATTTTAAATGGATGTAGATGAAAAGTCTCACATAAATCCTATGTTTTATGAGGCTTGCTGGGAGCTCTGCTTTGCATTCTCTTTATAAAAAGCTGACATGCCAGAGGCCCTGATTGACTTTTTTCTCCTCCTGCAAGGATGACTAAAAATAACATGGGAGAAGATTTAGGACTCTGTAGAGATTGAAAAATGCAATATCAAAAGATGAACTGTGGAAGAAAAACCCCTTCTTAAAACTACTGTAGCTTGCCTGCTCCCAGATATCCACATAGTTTAAGGAACATGTGAGACAACACGTGACCCCGTGTCCACTGGAACACATGGGTTAATAAAGTTAGTGGACTACCCTGTGACTTTCTGAATAGTCTTCTTCTTTCCTCAAACTTATTGTGGGGAGATTGGCAAACAGTAGTCAGGCCTTGCTAACGTTAGTTTTAGGACAATTAGTCATTCCTGTCTTCCGTGTCCTTATAAAACTAGTGGGGGATGCTAAAAAATATCCTTTTTTTCCTATAAGAAATATCTATTAACTATAAACATCTGAAAAATGTGATAATGCATAAGATAAAAAAAATCCCTTGCTATTCCACCATCTATTGATAACTTTCTTCTTAAAAACCATTTTCTTCTGATTTTATTTATATGCATAAATGTGGACATAGGTTTGGGCTGATTCTTTTGAATGAAATTGTGTCTTACTATATATGTGATTTCCTTCCTTATGAAGTTTAAAGCCAAAATTGCTGTCCTACTCCACATCTTACCCAGTGTTTTTCTTATGATCTTTCATTTTTAAGAATTATTCATCGTCAAATGATCTTGATTAGACTAGTAATGAGCCAAAGAGAACTGTGGTGTCAAGACACACCAATCTCTAGCACACCTCTCCTGTACACTCCATTGGGGGCAGGGGAAATGGGGTTCTAATGTGGCACAAGAGGTTTGTAGCTGCAGTAAAGTGAAACCAGGACATTAAATGAGACTACTCTAGAGAAAGTATTTCCAGGCTAGAATTGAGTTTGAAAGTGAGTTTACACTAAGCTCAATGAATTTTTTTTTTAAATAGATGAATAAAATTTCAACTTTATTGCCCTCTACTGGTCAGTAAATTACTACAGTTTTCAACCATTCTGCATGCTATGTAAATAACTATATTCAAGTCACCGAATCGCAGGCATTTATTTAGTGCTTGTGCTATGGCACGCATAGTTCTGGGTACAAAAAATACGAAAATAAATAAGATTTAGACTCTGCCCACAGGGAGCTCAATGTGATAAGATAACTCTTAAAAATGATATGTAATAAGCGAGTAGCTTCAGTTAGTTATTTCTTACTATTTTCAGTTAAGTTTAATGTCAGCATATTAATTCAAAGAAACATTAAAGTTCAAAGTCATGTCCAGGTTAATAAATTCACATATTCACATATTAGGAGCAAAGTCTTTTCAACGCACAATTTACTTTTCCGTGGGAAAAATAATGATGTTTTCCTGCACCAAATTTTGTATGTTCAGAACTATTCTGATTTTAGGCAATAATTTCAGTCCCTGGAAGGTGTTAAGGTTTAGAAAGCACCAAATCCAAAAGGAGCAATATTGACAGAACTATTTCTTAAGGGAAAGAGAATCAAAATAAAATAGCTTAAGTTAGAGCTATTTTCCCAAAAGTTCCCTTTCCATGAAAATAAAGTTAATGATGAATTGTACTGGTCTGCTTGAAGGCCAAGAGCAGTAGAATTATTGACATTACTATAATACTGACCTCAATTGAGCTAAGCTTTAAATTCTGTGAAACAGGTTTATAGGCCTAAGAGAGTCTGGAACACCCTAAGGGCTTGGTTTCCCTTGCCAAGCAATCAGTCAATGCTCTTACTGTCACTCTGCCTTTTCCTTGTGGTTAAATAACACAGCCCAAATGCGGTTGCCAATTTCTAATGAATATTAGGTGTCTCCATTTTAAACAGCGCAAGGGACTTTGGAACAAATTGGTTTGAAGCAGTATCCATGAGAGAGGTGTCATGCCTCAGGAGCTAAAGAGGATTTTAAGCAACTTAGGTTGTATATGACCAAAATTAAAATATGTTTATTGAGGACCCCAAAATTGCAATATTATTGAGGGCCTAATAAGTATTTACTAGGAATGCAGGACAATGCTAAAAACATATTTTAAAAAAATTTTTTTCGTATTATAAAGATGTGGGGTACAATTCAGGGTTAGGTATACAAACGTTGATTATGCAGGTACCCTTGTTGATGAGATATGACTCTCCCTTCCTAGCAGTTTCCTTCACTGCCAATGTCCCCCCCTCCCCACAGTTTTCCACTACTGCCAATCGCTTTCTTATAGTATTATAATTGTTCAAGCCCTGCTTATGAGTGAGAACATATGATATTCTGTTCTTTGTTTCCGTAATAGATCACTGAGTATGATCGACTCTAAATCCATCCAAGTTGCCACAAAGTCCATATGTTTGTCCTTCTTTATGACTGCATAATACTCCATTGTGTATATGTAACACATTTATTAATCCAGTTCAGCTTCAATGGGCAACATTGTTGGTTCCATGTTTTTGCTATTGTGAATAATGCTACAACAAACATACATGTGCAGGTATCTTTTTTGAAGAATGATTTGAGTTCCTCCAGGTATATTCCCAATAGGGGAATTGTTGGGTCATATGGAAGGTCAATTTCTAGTTCTTTCAGATACCACCACACTGTCTTCCAAAGAGGCTGCACTAGCTTGCATTCCCACCAGCAGTGTAGAAGCATTCCTTTTTCTCTGCATCCTCACTGGTATTTGTTGTTTTTTGTTTTATTAATGTTGGCCATTCTTATTGGGGTTAGGTGGTATCTTGATGTGGTTTTGATTTGCATTTCTCTGATGATGAGTGAGGCTGAGCACTTTTTTGTGTGTCTGTTGGCTGCCCGTATATCTTCTTTTGAGAAGTGTCTATTCATGTCTTTTGCCCACTTCTTAATGGCTGTTTGTTTTCTTTCCTTTCGGCGCATTTGAGTTCCTTGTGGATCCTAGATGTTAGGCCTTTGTCAGATATACAGTGGGCAAATAATTTCTTTCATTCTGTGGGTTGTCTCCCTGCTCTCTTGATGGTTTCTTTTGCTTTGCAGAAGCTCATTAGTTTGATAGGGTCCCTCTTGTCTATCATATTTCTTAAGGTTTGGGCATTTAGGGTTCTGAATAGGAATTGGTTGCCAGTTCCAATTTCCACAAAGGTCTCCCTTGCGTTTTCCTAGATTCTTATAGTTTGAGGTTTTACATTTAGGTCTTTGATCCATTTCGAGTAATTTTTGTGTATGGTGATAGGTAGGGGTCCTCTTTCAGTCTTCTGCATGTGGTCAGTCAGTTTTCCCAGAACCATTTACTGAATAGGTTCTCCTCTCCCCAGTGGTTGTTGTTGGAGGCTTTGTCAAAGATGAGTTGATTGAGAAATTGAGGCTTTGCTATCAGAATCTCTATCCTGTTCCATTGTTCTATGTGCCTGTTCATGTATCAATACCAGGCTGTTTAGATTACTGTAGCCTTATAGTAAAGTTTGAAGTCTGGAAGTGTAACACCTCCTGCTTTGTTTCTTTTACTAAGGATTGTTTTGGCTATTTGTGGTCATTTATGTTTCTATATGAATTTCTGTATTGTCATTTCCAGGTCTGAGAAGAATGATATTGGTAATTTAATGGGTACTGCATTGAATCTATAGATTGCCTTTGGTAGGATGGACATTTTGACAATTGATTCTTTCTATCCATGAGAATGGAATATTGTTCAATTTGTTTGTGTTTTCTTGGATTTCTTTGAGCAGTGTTTTGCAGTTCTCATTGTAAAGGTCTTTCACTTCTCTGGTTAGGAAGATGCCAAGGTATTTCTTTATTTCTTATTTATTTATGGCTATTGTGAAAGGGATTGTGTTTTTTATTTGGGTCTCTGCCTGCTTGTTGTTGGTGTATAGGAATGCAACTGTCTTATGCACATTTGTTTTGAACCCTGAGACTTTGCCAAAGTCCTTTATCAGTGCAAGCAGGCTTTTGACAGATTCTCTTGGATTTTCAAGGTACGAGATCATATCATCAGCAAAGAGGGATAACTTGACTTCTTCTTTTCCTGTTTGGATACCCTGGATTTCCTTCTGTTGTCTAACTGCTTGAGCTAGGACTTCCAACACAATGTTGAACAAGAGGGATGAGAGTGGACAGCCTTGTCTTGTTCCAGTTTTCATGGAAAATGTTTCCAGTTTCTGTCCATTTAGCAATATGTTAGCTGTAGGTTTATCATAGATGGCACTTACTATTTTGAGGTATGTTCCTTCTATACCTAGGTGTTTGAGGGTTTTTATCAAGAAGGGATGCTGGATTTCATCAAAAGCGTTTTCTGCATCTAGTGTATAATCATGTGGTTGTTTTTACATCTCTTGATGTATTTAATTACATTTATGGTCTTGCAAATGTTGAACTAGCCATCCAAATCAATAGGATGAAGCCTATTTGGTCATGGTGGATGATTTTTGAGATGTGTTTTTGGATTCGATTTGCTAGAATGTTGTTGAAGATTTTGCATCTATGTTCATAAGGGATATTGGCCTGTGGTTTTTTTTTGTTTTTGGGAAATCTTTACCCAGTTTGGGTATCAGTGTGATGTTAGCTTTGTAAAATGATTTGGGGAAAAAATCCGTCTCTCTCAATTGCCTGGAAATTTGGTTTTATAAAGCTCCTCCTTGAAATGTTTTGTAGAATTCTGCTGGAAAGCTATCAAATCCAGGGTTTTGTTTTGTTTTATAGTTTTTTTTATGACTGAGTCAATTTTCGGGATTGTTATTGGTTTATTTAGTGTTCCAGTGTCTTCTTGTTTCCACCTGGGGAGGTTGTGTGATGTCAAAAAGGTTTTCCATTTTTTTTTTTTTTTTTTTTTTTTTGATCTTTTGATTTTTTCAGGTCTTGTGACTCAGATTTTTGGAGTGTTATTGGCCTCTTTTTCGACCTGCTGGGCTCCAGTGATCCTTCCGCCTCAGCCTTCCAAGTAGCCGGAATTACAGGCATGCGCTACCATGTCCGGCTGATTTTTTGATTTACTGTAGAGATGAGGTCTCGCTGCCCAGGCGGGTCTCGAACCCGAGGTTTTCCATTTCATTTAGGCTATCAAGTTTGTTTTCATATAGGTGTACATAGTAATCTATGATAATCTTTTGTATTTCTTTGGGGCCAGTTTTGATTTGATCTTTTTTATTTCTGATTGTGTTTATTTAGGCTTTTTCTCTCTTTTTCTCGATCATTCTTTGGGTAGGGGGGCCATCAATCTTGTTAATTCTTTAAGAAAAGCTTTTTTTTTTTGCTGATGTTTTCTATAATATTTTTGTCTTCTCTGTCCCATATTTGGACTTTTATTTTGGTGATTTGGATTCTTCTGTTAAAGCTGGGGTTTTGGTGGTCTTCTTTTCCAGATTTCCCCTTTGGTGATTTGTTAGGCTCTCCACTTGTGATCTTTCCTTTTCTTGATGTGTGCTCATAGAGATATAAATTCCCCTCTTAGAACTGATTTTTATGGCATTTCCCCGAGATTTTGGTAAGACTTCTTCATTTTCATTTGTTTCCAGGAATTTTTTGATTTCAGTTTTTACTTCCCGTGTTGGGGGTTTACCCCATCATGCTATTTAGTGCCCATGTCTTTGTAGGGGTTTGGGGAAATGTTTTTTGCTGTTGATATTTATTTTTATTCTATTGTGGTCTAAGAATATGCATGACAAGATTTCAATATTATGGAATGTTTTTTATGCTTGACTTTTTGGCCAAAGGGTGTGATCAATCTTGGAGTACGTTCCATGTGGTGATGAGTAAAATGTATATTCTGTGGCTGTTGGGTGGAATAATCTGTTTGGTATCTATTAAGTCCATTTGGTCAAATGTCAAGTTTAACTCTGGATCTCCTTATTGATTTTTTTTCCTCGGGTCTATTAGGGCTTTTTAGTGGGGTATTCAAGTTTTTCCCCGCCATAATAGTGTTAGAGTCAATAACTTTTTTTATTTTTACTTAGTAGTTGCTTTATAAATGCTAGGGGATCCTGCATTGGGAGCATCTATGTTTAGGAGGGATATATTTTTATTGATAAATCGGGAAACCCTTTTTTCATTATGCAGTGTACATTTGCATCTTTTAAAAATTTTTTATAGCGTTTAAAAGGGTTTTTTTGTCTGATATTAAGATTGCAAATCCTGCCTTCTTTTGTGCTCCATTTGCCTGGAAACTCCTTTTTCATCCTTTGAGTCTGTGTGCATCCCTTATAGTGAGATGAATCTCCTGGATGCAGCAAATAATTGGGTTATGATTTCTTATCCAGTTTGCCATTCTCTGTCTTTTCAGTGGTGCATTTAGTCCGTTCACATTCAGGCTGATTATTGAAATGTGATTCTTTATTGCTGTTGTGAGGTTCTTATATAAGAACCTCACAACAGCAATAAAGAATCACATTTGTTTATTTGCTTGTTTTCTTTTGGCTTGGGGTTAATGTATGTGTGTGTTTTCAAGTTTCTTGTTGTGCTGTATTCTCTGATTCTGTGCTCTGCTGTTCTCTTGGGAAGTATGTGGTCATTCTTTTTTTTCTTTCTTCTGTGCTTAATACCTTTTTAAAGTGTCTCCTGTAGGACTGGTCTGGAAGCTGCACCTCTTAGGAATTGGATATCTGGGAAGGATTTTAATTCTCCCTCACTGATGAAGCTGATCTTGACTGGGTAGGAAATTCTTTGTTGAATTTGCTTTTCTTTGAGAACTTTGAATATAGGCCTCCAGTCTCTTCTTGCTTATAGTGTTTCTGCTGATAGATCTGCTGCTATTCTTATTGGTTTTCCCTGGTAGGTAGTCTGACCTTTCTCTCTTGCTGCCTTTAGGTTTTTTTCTTCTGTGCTTACTTTGTTTAGGCAAATTACTATGTGTCTAGGGGTTGGTCTTCTCATTTGATGTCTTATGGGTATTCTCTGTATCTCTTGTGCATAGCTGGTCACATCTCTGGTGAGATGGGGAAAGTTTTCTTGGATTACCTCCTGGAATACTGGCTCCAAGTTGTTCTCCATTTCCCTTTCTTTTTCTGGAATACCAATCAGGTGTAGGTTTGGCCTCTTGATATAATTACATATCTCTTGTAGACTTTGTTCTTTCTTTCTGAGTCTTTTTTTCTGTTTTTTACAGATTGGGTTAATTCCATGTTCTGGTCTTCAAGTTCTGAGGTTCTTTCTTCAGCTAGATGAATTCTGCTTTCCATGCTTGTCATCTTGTTATTTATTTCCTGGATGAAATTTTTTATTGCCAGAATCTCTGTTACAAGTTCTTTCAGTGTTACATCTTGTCTTCTTGAGTCTTATTCCCTCTTTCCATCCATTCCCTAATCCCTGTCAGATTCTGGGGTCAGTCACTGGTGACTTCCATTGTTTGGGCACCAAGGTCTGATTTTTCAGGAGTTTTGTCTTTGGTACACTTGAAATTGCCTGTGGTCTTCCTTTAGTTTTTCCTCATTTGTGACAGATCCCTTGTTTTTCTCTTTAGTTCTGTTATTCAGTATCAGTAGGAGAGGTTTTCCCTTCTGATGTTTACTCAGTCCTCTATTCCCTGATCCAGGCTCTGAATTTGATCTATTTTGAAATAGGACAGTGGATGGGAAGCTCTGCTGTCTCTTGTAGTTTTTGAAATTCAAATAAAGTAGGGGAGGGGGAATAAGGATACACAAATGACTTGCAAATTATAATGTTCACTTATTGTTGTATGTGTTCCCTGAGACCCACTCCCCACCACCACTCTATATGGTGATGCAAAGCAGAAACTAATGCAAAAAACAATTGAATACACACACATACACACACACACACCCAAACAACTGGAATAACAACAAAGTGAAATAAAACAAACAACAACAACAAAAAGAAAACTAAGCACGCACACACATGCCTAGCATAAAGTGAATAGAGAAGAAAAACAGAAAGATTGGAGGGGGGAGAAATGGAATTCACATCGAACCCTCACATATATTGACACACACAACTTAAACTATAAAAAATGAAAATAAAAAACCCCAGAAGAACAAAAGCACAAAAGCAAACCAACAAAAATAACAAAATCATTCACATATACACATAAGCGGAAAACGACAAATAAAAGAAAGAAACAGAAAAATAAAAGAAAAAATACTTGGGGGGAAGCAGCTCAAACCCTCTCATACACATTCATGTACAAAGGGAAAATATTTTAAAAATAGATGAACTAACAATCAAAAAATTTTTTAAAATTTTTTTTTAAAAATTGAAAATAAAAAAAAATCCTGCCCTCTTGTGGCAGGCTCTGTAATTGTTCCTCTAATCAGGTCTCTTCTGCAGAACCACCTCTTTCACTCTCTCCTCAGTATCCAGAGCAGGGAAGGAGGAGGGGCAGTGGAGGAGGGTTGGGTTGGAGTCCTGCCCTCCCACTGTCATATGGTCAGGAAGATCTTCTCTGATGGGGAGGTAAGGGATTGTCTCTTTTCCAGTTACTTGCAGAGAGTACCCCAGCCAGGCCTGTACTAGAATAGAGTTCTCCTATTGTGACTGACGTCCAGGCTCTGCCTGGGTTAGTCTTGGCCCAGCTCTGTGGGTCTCACGTTCAGAGGATTGCTGGGGAGGAGGGGGTTTGGGGTCAGCCCTGGACTCTCTACTGATCTCTTTCCAGTTCTTCCTTGTCTTTTTCTGGCCACACCCTTTGTCTTGTGGCTGGATCAGGGTAGGGGGTGGGGCACTTGGAACTCAGCACTCCTCAGGTAACTCTGAAGTTTGTGCTTTCAGGATATTCCCTCTGGATCATGATCAATCCCTGAGTAATTGATCTGCTAGTCACAGAGATCAGGTCTGTTGCTCTGTGGTGAATGAGTCAGAGCACTTTCCTGCCCCACTTTCAAGATGGTGCTAGGGTGCTTTCTTGTCCTCTTCCGTGGGACTTTGCCTCTGGACTCCCTCCGTAGCCCCTGCTGTCAATGCTCTGCCAGGCACTGATGTGGTGAGGCAAAGCCAGGAGAAGGCAGTCTCTCTCCTGCTGTAACAGTGAGGGAGAGCCCATGACGATATTTTCTCCTGGCTGCTTTTGTCCATTTAAAAAAAAAATGGCGTTTAAAAAAAAAAAATAATGGCGCTGGGCTTCTGTGAACTGCGAAGAGCCAAGTACAAAGCAGAGAAGCTGCAGCACCAGCTGTTGCACAAGGGGGCTCACAAGCCCCCACTTAGACAGTCTCTCCCAGCATTTTCTTCCCAGGGAGGGTTTGTTGACTTAAAAAAAAAGAAGAAAGCCGGGCTCGGTGGCTCAGCCTGTAATCCCGTGCCTTTGGGAGGCTGAGGTGAGTGGATTGCCTGAGCCCGCGGGTTCGAGACCCGCCTGGGCAGGCGAGACCTCATCTCTGCAATAAATCAAAAAATCTGCCGGGCGCGATAGCGCATGCCTGTAATTCCGGCTACTTGGAAGACTGAGGCTGAAGGATCACCGGAGCCCAGCAGGTCGAGGCCGCGGTGGCCGGAAGCAGCCACTGCACTCCAGTCTGGGTGACAGAGTGAGACTCCAACTCAAAAAAAAGAAAATGACTCTGGGCTTCTGTGTTCCACTAGGGTCCAAATCCAGCAGCTGTGGTACCAGCCGCTGCACCAGGAAAGCCCTGGCCACTAGCTGCCTAGCCCTCACTCAGTCAGCCACTCACATGCCCACTAGCTCACCAACATGTACACAAAATTTTCCATACACTCACTCACTCACATGGGGACTCACATAGTCTGACTGACTCGGTCGCCATCTTCCCTACCTCTCAAAATATATATTTTTAAGCATAAACGTGGTTCTTACCTCCTAGAAACACAAACTCTAGTTGGGGAAATAAACAAAACCATGTGGAAAGTTCAATGACAATATAAGTATAAATTTAAATAACACCAGAAGCTTTTACTGTAGGTGCAGTTTCAGGCTTATTTCCAAAAGAGTGGTATAGATATCGCCTAGGTCTGTAACAGACTTGAGATCATAACCTTTGGTTATTCTTTGAAGTCCATTATCTGTTAATGGGAGAATAATATTGAATGCCTTTGAAACATTAGGGCAGTGTTTTCTATGTGTGAGTTCCCCTGTGCCAGATCCACCAGGGACATGTATTCAATGTGTGGATTCCTATATTTTTCCTGTGACCCAAAACATAGAACTGCTGGTGATCCACTTCAGGATCTGCATGTTTAACAACACAGGTGATTTTCCATTACACATTCAAGAACTACGTTAGAAGGAAAAATCAGGCCCGCAGAACTCGTTCTACTTTCCCTGAAGCAGGTGGACTTTTTTGCATCATTATAGATATGATATAAGCAGTCATTTCAGAGTTTGGAGACCTTGAAAAAGAAAAGACTCTAAAGCTATTCAGAAGCACAGTACACATCTGCATCAATACCCTACACATAGGAAATTAGCAAGTTTTTATTTATTCAACCTGAAGTGTTTACAGAGTCTCATTAGTAACCCCTAAGATTGTGTGAAAATTTTGTATTAATACAATCTCTAAGGTTATGGAAGTTATTTGCTAAAGATCTGATTACTTTGCCTTTTGGGGGGTTATTTGAAGTTTCTGATCTGTATGCAGAAAGTGAAAAATAGAATGGCTATAAATGCAAGAGTAGCTATAATTAGACTAGCCTGTCTGCTGCCTCCTTTTTCTGTTTTCCATTTATAAATACCACCAAAGTTCCTGTTGCATTTCAGAGGCCCCAGATAGCTGTTTATTTTTTTAATAGAAAAAGAATGAATGGGATTTTCTAAATGAATGGAAGACACATTTCCAGTTTCATGTCTAGTTGTTATAAATTTATCTATATTTTTCTTCTTGCTAATCAAGGCTATCATCCTCAGGAGGAAAACTAACTTCTAGTCATGTGGGCATTTTTGCTGCTCACATTACCCAATTCAAAGAGAAAACTGAAAGCTAATGCAATGCAAAACCTAAAGGAACTCATTTCAATTTGTTCATCACATTTTATGTTTATTATTCTAATGGAGTGTTCCAAGTAAAAAATTAAAATCACTTTTGAAAATCCGAGCCTTGTTATACAGCATCATGTCTGAACAAAGACTACAATCCTTTAAAAAAAAAGCCACATATAAACTTTTGTTAATTGTGAGTCAATTTATAATGAACCTACAAGGGGTAAGAAATATAGTGATATATTAAATTATTTTATCCCATAAAGGGTAAATAGATACAGTTTAAGTTACTTCTTCCTGAATTGTCCTTGGTTGAGATTAACCGTTGGAAAGTTTTAACCTAAAAGATTTTTTTTAATGATGAGAAAATTAAAAGGAGATGTTATAATTCCTACTCCACAGACTGTGGTTTCCCCTCTTGAAAAATCTGTTTCCTTTTTATAAAATGTGATACTACATAAAACATAGCTTTAATTTATTATAATATTTAGGTCTTTCTTGGTTGAAATAAATGAAATATAAAATTTTTATCTTTTATTTCAATTTCAAAGTATGTATTTTGTTTCCTATATAATCACATTGTTCACTTGGTTCCATGGAAAATTGTATTTTTATTTTAATTCATTTTTCTCTCCCAAAGTTTTTGATTTTTTTGATCCACAAAGAATATTGAGAAAATAAAAATTTTTTTAGAAGGGAATAGAAATTAGGGGAAAATGTGAGCTTCAAGAAAATGAATGGAAGGAAATATTGGTTAACAGGTAGTGGTGATGTAATTTCTTTCATTGCAGTAGAAGCATTCTTTAATAGTTGCCTGAAATTATGACAGTTGTTGATTTTAAAGAAATTATAATTCTGTGTTTAATTACTATTTAGGAGGTTTAGACAATGAATTCATTTATATAACATGTCTGAAGATTGAGGAAGCAAGCTGCTTTACACATATACATCACTGTTTTCCACATATATGAAGTATTAGGATTAATAAGAAACTTATTAATTCAATTAATTAAAATTTATAAAATTCAGCACAGGTATTTATCATTAATTTTTTTTTCTCAGTCACTGAATATAAAAAGACCATGTGCTATTATGGGATGGGGTAATACACTTTTTTAATTGAAAACGTTCATTGTATTCCAAAAGATTGGAAACAAAGGGCCACAATGATCAGGTAACAAACATAGTATATTATTTCATTTCTCTATAGGCATCTGAGGTTTTTAAAGAAAAATTTCCATCTTATTTATTCCTTAAATTTAACCTGAATAATTTCCAGTTTTTTTTTTTTTTTTAATCACTAACTAATTTGACAAGTATCTTTTGAGCTCTTACCAATATGCCAGTCAACTTTTTAGATACTGGGGCTACAGCAGTGAGAGTGCCCAGGAAAAATAGACAAAATAAGAAAGTTATACAGTATGTTAGAATACAAGTGTTATGGAGAGAAATAAAGCAGGGAATGGGAATAAAAAGCATGGTGTGAGGCAGGGTGTACTTTTGTTTCCCCTCCAGCTGGAGTCTCACTCTGGTAGCCCAGACTGGAGCTCAGTGGCAGCTCATGGCTACTGCAGCCTGGATCTGCTGAGGGCTCAGCCTTCCAAGTAGCTGGAACTACAGATGCTGACCACAACATCTGGCTAACTTTTTGTATTTATTGTAGAGACAAGGACTTGACAATTCTCCCAAGCCGATCTTTAACCCCTGGGCTCAGGCACTACTCTCGCTTCCGCCTCCCAAAGTGCTGGGATTACAGGTGTGAGCCACTGTGCCTGGTGGGTGTACTTTTTAAAACTCAAATTATTCTACAAAGAAGATACCTGCACATGAATGTTTATTGCAGCTCTGTTCACAATAGCAAAAACATGGAACCAACCATGTTGCCCATTGAAGCTGGACTGGATTTTAAAAAGTGGTATACATACACAGTGGAATATTATGCAGCCATAAAGAACAACAAATATATGGACTTTGCAGGAACCTAGACGGATTTGGAGTCGATCATAGTGATCTATCACAGAAACAAAGAACGGAGTCCCATATGTTCTCACTCATAAGAGGACCTTGAACAATCATAATGCTATGAGAAAGCAATTGGCAGTAATGGGAAACTGTTGGTGGGGATGGGGTGGGATTGGCAGGTGAGGGAAATTGCTAGGGAAGGGAGGGGCATACTTCATTAACAGGGGTACCTGCATGAACAGTGTTTGTATACCTAACCCTGAATTATATCCCACGTCTTTACATTAAAATAAAAAATAATATTTAAAAAAAAATGTTGGTCAGGCAACCCTTCACTGGGAAGGCGGCATTTGAGCAAATACCTGAAAGCTATCTAGAGGAAGAACAATCCAGGCAGGAGGAAAGGAAAGTGCAAAGACCTAGAAGCGAGAGCACTCCTGGCAGGCTTTGGAAAGAGCAAAAAAGCTTGTGTGGTTGCTACAGATCACAGTAATAGATGAAAAATCGGAAACTAGGTATAAAGGAGGTGGAAGGAGAAGGTAGATTATAGATTGCTTTTCCTTGGAGGGAGCAAAAGAACACTATAAAAGCTGGCCTTGTGTGAGAATTATTCATTGAGTAGGTGAATCGTTCATGTGTGTAACACTATACTGTATACAGAGATACTATACAGCACTTGATAATAGTTTATGCAAATCAGTTAAACATTTTCTTTGTAATCCTGTAATCTTGCTCTTTCCTATTAAAATGTTTAATAGATCTCCTATTACTATGTTTAATAGATCTTTCTTTCACAATGCAAACAAAAAATTAAGTTTATTTTCAAATTATCAAAATTGGCTATAATCTGAATCAACAGTTTTTAATCTCATTTAATAAGTGTGAAGCCAGAATGATATATATACCCCCAAAAAAACCTTTAGGGACATGATTATCAAATAATGAGACTAGCCAGGCTCGGTGGCTCAGCCTGTAATCCCGCGCCTTTGGGAGGCTGAGGTGAGTGGATTGCCTGAGCCCGCGGGTTCGAGACCCGCCTGGGCAGCGAGACCTCATCTCTACAATAAATCAAAAAATTAGCCGGGTGTGGTAGCATGCGCCTGTAATTCTGGCTACTCAGAAGGCTGAGGCTGAAGGATCACTGGAGCCCAGCAGGTCGAGGCTGCGGTGGCTGGGAGCGGTCACTGCACTCCAGTCTGGGCAACAGAGTGAGACTCCAACTCAAAAAAAAAAAAGAGAGAGAGAGACTAATTCTATAGGGTATGCATAAAAATTACTTATTAGTTTATTTTACATAAGAAAATTTAAAAGTTTTATAATGTCTGCATATTACCTCAAATGTATACATTTGCATGAACTTACTTTGTTTTCTTCTCTTACAGGAAAATATACATGCAAGAGTAAGTACTTTTAAAAATAATATAAAGCAAATACAAATGCCATAGGGACAAGCTTTTTAATGTCCAAATCAGAATTTCTAGTTTTGCCATCGTTTATCTTGCTTTTAATAAGTAAGTCAGGATTGCAAAGGCATTTACCCCAGACATTATTACTTAGTACATCAGATTTCAATACTAATTATTTCCAATTTGTCTGAAATTATCTTACTTATTAAATTAGCACATATATTGTACTAAACTTTTAAGAAAAATCCTGATATGTCATTTGGTAAGTTTGCTGTTGTCAGAAACTCTTCAGAAACTGTTCATCATACATATGTTTAGGAATCTTAATGTGTCCAAAAACACTTCTACCTATTAACAACAAAATCTCATTAATTTCATATTGTTTTTGGAAGTTCCATAGATGAATGTACAAGAAAAGATTCCTTATGTGTTCTAGTAAAATATTGAGTTTCCTCTAATTTGGACTCCTGTATGATTCATGGAGAAAAATCATACACATATAACATGGAAATAAAATATTAAGATGAAGTAGGTGGTCACTAGGACAATATGGAAATTATTTAAGAAAGCAATATATGCACACACTCTGAAAGATACTCATTTTTTAGGAGAAAAACATGTCTAGGCTGAAAGGATGATATTGACTTAAATACAAACTCATATTTACCAGTACTTAAAGGCACATGTTTGGCTTATCATGGTCAGTAACTCTCTAAGGTCCGCACTCCTAGTGTGTGTTTGTGTGTTTTCTTGTGTTTATGTATGTGTATGTGTGTATTTTAAATTCCTAAGAGTTTGGATCAAGAAATACAAAATTTACAAAGTAGAAGTTATTTATGACATAAATACCTGTCGTTCCTGCTTTGGTGCAGAGCAACAGTGGGGAAAGTATGCCAAAACTGAGGTGAGGGTATCAGACATCATAGAGACCTGTACCTCAGTCAAGTTGAGAAACTGATATTTGAGACGCCAGACCGACAACTGGTTCTCTCACTTTATAAGTCTTTTCTTTCAAAAAGAAAAAAAAAATCCTATGGGATAAACAGATATAAGTAGATTTGTTTCATGAGTTTCCAATTCTAAGCTCATTTGAATTTGAAGAGGTATATAAGCCTTCCTGGCTTTTCTTCAAAGATAGTTGTTTGGGGGAAGAGGAGTGGCACTCTGCCTCATTATAAAGCCAGTGTCTCTGGCATTGTGCCAAGGACTGCAGCTTTGCATAACTCAGTAGTTAGAGAAGAACTTTATGTGCTATAAATTCTGCTTAGGTTTCTTTTTCTAAAGCTTAAGTCTTTAAAACCAAAAAGCAAAATAAGGAGAGAGGAGAGAATGATTCAGAAGAGAGAGAGAGACATTCTTCTCAGTGCAGTTAGCATGCACAAACTGCTACACACAGAATACTTGAAACAAGCAGTACATTGTATTGAAACATTTGCTTTAAAAATGGCCCTACCTTTTGCAGCAATCCTGCTGTGTGGGAGTTATTCAGGTTGTGTATGTCCCTCTAGCCTATACTATATATCAAGAACTAAAAAAAAAGAATGATCACACCATGTGGCCGGATGCACATCAAAGCCAAGTTTGCCATGAGCTATTTTCTTTCCTGTTCCTCTCACTCAGGTCAAGAAGCACACATGCTGCTACAGAAAAGAGCAAAAGACAATGTCAACTGCTATGTAATTGTTGGTCTGTTTAGGCCAAGAGTGTTGCAGCCAAAAGGGCATGTAAGAAATGTGGGGTTTTAAGTGACATTCAAAAAATTCCTTACTTATGTCAACTGAAAATTACCTGATTTTTTTTTTACAACCTATATTTAAAAAAAATACAGAGCATGTAAAAAAATATATATATAACTTCTAAAATGTTTACTTGGGATTATAATCTTATGCAAATATTAGACAGTATAAAAGTGACAAGTATCACAGAACCCTCCACTAAAGATGCCCCCCAGAATTATCTGACCCAGATCCCATGTTCTAAAGCAAGAAAAAGATACCTATTCTAAATGAAACTGTCTCCGGAAATGCAATGCTTCGTTATCTTCATGCTTTTACTCCTTTCTACATGTGTTCCTGTCTGACCCACCTTTGGATCTCAGTTTCTATTCATCTCAAAATGTTACAGAATATTTTCTTTTTTCTTTATGTTTTTAAAATTATTGAAGAAACTGCAAATAAAGATTACAAAAAATGACAATCAGTAGTTACATTCCAAGGTTAAACATTGCAACATTGCAGTAAATCCCTCATTCACAAAATTTTTATTTATACACATACTAACACAGAAACATTATATATTTCCCATATGTCAACTTGCTGCCTCATTCATCAATATATCCTGAACATCTTTCCACATCAGTAAATAGAAACCCACATTGTTTTATAGCTGTATAATATTCTATCTGATATGTATGTCATGATTTAGTTTGCCAAACTGTTACTGACAATTGAATTGTGTTTGTCTTACAAACATGCATGTTATGTGTTCATTCATATACATGATCTTTGTACAATAATCTGATTATTTTCTTAGGATGAATTTCTAAGAGTGCAACTGCTAGCTCAAAGAACTTTTGATTTATTGTCAAAAAAGTCATAAAAATTCAGCTAATGTATATTTCTACTATCCGTGTATGAGTTGTTCATTTATCCATGACTCCAGAGGTCCTCAACCTTTTTGGCATCAAGGATCGGTTTTCTGGAAGACAATTTTTCCACGGCTGGGGTGGGGTGGGGTCATCAGACATTAAATTCTCCTAAGGAGCACGCAACCTGGATCCCTGGCATGCGGAGTTCCCAATAGGGTTGCACTCCTATGAGAATCTAGTGCAGCCGCTAATCTGACAACAAGCGGAGCTTGGCTCCACCGCCTGCTTTGCAGCCTGGTTCCTAACAGAGCATGGATCAGTACCGGTCCGCGGACCGAGGTTGGGACTCCTGCATTACCTGACATTAGATACAATTAATATTTGTGTAATATTTGTATCTTTAAAACTCTTAATGTAATTGGCCCCAAATGGTATTCTGTTATTTTAATTTGCATTATTAATAACCTGGCGCATTTTTCATTTGTATTTAGCCATTTGTATTTCATTTCTAATGAATAATCTTTTATTTTTATTTTTTGAATTGGAGTCTCACTCTGTCGCCCAGGCCGGAGTGCAGTGACACACTCACGGGTATGCCAGCGTCGACCTGCTGGGCTCAGGTGACCCTTCCGCGTCAGCCTTCCAAGTAGCCGGAACTACAGGAGCGGGTTACTACGCCTGGCTGATTTTTTTATTTATTGTAGAGGCTGGTCTCAAACCAGCGGGTTCAGGCAATCCACTCGCCTTGGCCTCCCAAAGTACCGGGATTACAGGTTGAGCCACCATGTCCAGCCACAAATAGTCTTTTAAAATAATTTTTCATTTTTATGGAGATGTTCATCTTTTTGAAATTGATTCATAATGTCTTTTAAATTAGCAAATATGTTAACTCTTGTCTGTCTTGTGCACTGTAAGTAATTTTTCCAGCTCATCATTTGACTTTTAACATAGTTAATGGCTGCTATGTTAATGGCTGCTTCTGGCTTTGTTTTTAATTTATACAACTTTACAGACCTAAATTTTTAAATAAGCTTCATGACTTTATTCTACTATGGCTTTTAGATTTTGTGTCTTGCATAGAAACTTCAACATTTGGTTTTTAAAGGATAATCTCATGTTTTCTTCAAATTCATGTAAGGTTTTACTCTAAAAAATAAATATTTGATCTATTTGGAAATTATTTTGGTGTAAGGAATGATGCATAAATCCACCTTTATTTTTTTTATGGCCAACTACTTATCACAACATCTGAATAATCCATTTTTCCACTTAATAGAAATATTGTATTTACCATGTACTCAACTTCCATACATATTTGTATTTATAACTTGACTTTCTATTTTGTGCTTCTCATTTGTCCAAATTGCTTTTAGTTTTGTAGCTTTATAATATATTTTAATATCCAATATACCTAGTCTCAGCTTAGTACTTTTCTTTCTCAGAATTTTCTTGATTATTCTTGTATAGTATATTTTCCTTCTGTTAAAAATTTTTCTTAAAAAATATGTAGCCATGGTTAAAACAGCAAAATAGTTCTGCAGGATTTGTCAAGAAAACTAATAATCTCCTCTTTTCCTACCTGCCCTTACTAAATGCTCTTCATCAGAACACATTATTTTCACATATTTTGGCTGACCTTTTTGGTATTTACCTTCATGATTCTAAAAACACATTTTTTCCTTTTTATGTATATTTTGGCTTCCCCCTGTGGAAGACAATAATTTATCCCTCTTTCCTGTCTCCATCTCCACCACATACATGTACACATGCACCCCTTCCATCTCTATATTCTCCCTGTGTAGTTACATTGTTCTCTTGAATAATTTCACTCATTATTTCCTCCCCTCATTTACTCTGTTCTTTCATTATTTCCTCCCCTCATTTACTCCTATTATTAGATATTGGACTTCTTGGATCCATCTTATAATTTCTCTCCCTCTCTGTCTCTCTCTCTCTCTCCCTCTCTCTCCTATTCCTTTGTATTTTTGTTCTTTGTTGGAAATTTTCTCAATACTTTTCCCCACACTTGTCAGTTTTTATTTCTGCTATTATCCTTTGAATTTTCAAGAGTTTTTTCTTAGTCCCTCAAGTGATACCCCTTGTTTTTGTAGCACTCTAAGAATTAGGCAGTTTCTTAAATAGGTTTTCTTTTTTATTTATTATAAAGATGTGGGGTAGAATTCAGGGTTAGGTATACAAACATTGATCATGCAGGTACCCTTGTTGATGAGGTATGCCCCTTCCTCCCCTAGCAGTTTTCCTCAACTGCCAATCCCAACCCTCCTCCCCTGACAGTTTCCCACTACTGCCAATCACTTTCTTATAGTATTATAATTGTTCAAGGTTTGCTTATGAGTGACAACATATGGTATTCTGTTCTTTGTTTCTGTGATAGATCACTGAGTATGATCGATTCCAAATCCATCCAAATTGCTGCGAAGTCCATATATTTGTCCTTCTTTATGGCTGCATAATATTCCTTTGTGTATATGTACCACATTTTCTTTATCCAGTGCAGTTTCGATGGGCAACATGGTTGGTTCCATGTTTTTTCTATTATGCATAGAGCTGCAACAAACATACACGTGCAGGTATCTTTTTTGTAAAATGATTTGAGTTCCTCTGAGTATATTTCCAATAGGGAAATTGCTGGGTCATATGGAAGGTCAATTTCTAGTTCTTTCAGAAATCGGCACACTGTCTTCCAAAGAGGCTGCACTAGTTTGCATTCCCACCAGTAGTGTAGAAGTGTTCCTTTTTCTCCACATCCTCGCCCGCGTCTGTTGTTTGTTTTATGAATGCTGGCCATTCTTACTGGGGTTAGGTGGTATCTCAATGTGATTTTGATTTGCATTTTTCTGATGATGAATGAGGCTGTGCACTTTTTCATGTCTGTTGGCTGCCCGCATATCTTCTTCTGAGAAATGTCTATTCATGTCTTTTGTCTACTTTTTAAAGGGGCTGTTTTTAAACAGGTTTTCAACTCGTCCTCCCTATATTAATCTCCAGTCCCTTACTCCCCACTTTCATAGATACCTAATGACTCTAATTAATGAATAATTGGGGAATGCTACATAAGTTATCATTCATCTTCTTTACAGCTTCTGAAATGTAATAATAATTATTACATAATTACTCTTACTGTTATATTTAATTTATGACAAATGCTACTTATTTATTTATATAGACTGTACAGTTTCTTTTAAAATTTACTTAGATATTTTAAAAAGAGGGTAAATTGAAAGTAATTCCATAGCAGTATAGATGGTTGTTGTCACTGTAAAAT
Source organism: Cephalopachus bancanus (assembly GCA_027257055.1). NCBI lineage: Eukaryota > Metazoa > Chordata > Mammalia > Primates > Tarsiidae > Cephalopachus > Cephalopachus bancanus. The sequence goes on from JAPVLO010000093.1 coordinate 12,184,081, forward strand.
AAATATTAAATTTAGGATGCTTGTGGCCATAAAATAGAGGAAATTCAAAGTAGCATGGCTAATAGTTTCATGAATAATTTTTCTTCTCTTATTTTTTCCTTCAAATCAAGAAATATAAATATGTCTCATGTTGAATATCTAATTTCTTCTGTTTTCCAGTATAGTTTTTACATTGTTTAAATATCATTTTTATTTTCATTGCACAACTTTTTTTTTTTTTTTGGTATTTGATGTTAACTTTTTGCAGCAAAACTGAATGCTGCTAAAACAAAGCCAGCTGTGTTTACTTGACTTTGTAAAGTCCCAACAATATTTTGTAATGAGATTAGTGTAGCTACTTATGGTGCTAAATACTTGCCAAAAAATTCACGATAAAACAGACTAAGATGAAACAGAATTACACATTAATAACTAGTCTAGTTTTCAGCCCAATATGTATGGGGAACTGTTACACATTTGGTTACTTGCTGTAGGGGAGACATGTAATAATTGGTGCCTTTGCTGAGATGGGTTATATCACACATAGGACTCCTCTGCCTTGCGTGGTATCAGAACTTAATCTTGGTGGGATTAGATGGGGTGAGCTTTGTGGCACTGAATTCATAGGATGTCATTATCTTATAACACATCCTCTATCTTTTCTACCATATTGCTTGTCTGTGTCATGCAGATATCAGGTCATCGTTGCTCATCACTTGGGCAACTGTCTGCAGTGTATGTCTGAAGTCAAAAGTGTCTGGGAGAGTTCTCAATTTTGAGATTGCCATTTTAGAATTTGCATTCATGATGTTTTTCAGAGAAACAATAATAATTTATAATTGTTACTACTGTCACTTGAAACATAAACAGAAGGGAATAGAGCTTTTGTGCCAAAGAATGATGGAAAAGAAATAATAATATGATTTGGACACAACTAAAGAGCCTAGGTTGTTTTTTTGGCAGATCTAAATAAGAATGGAAGGAGGGCAGTTCAAAGATACAAATACATTCTTTAATACGTCTGGGGATTTTGGATTTTTTGTAATTAAAAATAAGAAGTACATGTATAACAATAATCACACTAATAAACTAATAAACTATCTTATTAAAGTTAGTTTTTCTTTTATTGAGAAGTTTGATTATTTTTATATTTTGACAGTATTTTCAGTTATTTTAAAAGATCAAATAAATCAATAATTGGTGATAAAAGAGAAGCTCAGAAAAAATTCTGATCACATTCGTAATGATAGTATGATTTCCTACAATCAAATTAATGCTTTCCATATCATGACTGGTTTCTTATTTAAGGGACTTATTTCTTTTTTTTTTTTTTTTTTTTTTGAGTTGGAGTCTCACTCTGTCACCCAGACTGGAGTGCAGTGGCTGGAATTAGGTGGTCCGGCGATCCTTCTACCTCAGCCTTCCAAGTAGCTGGAACTACAGGCGCGCACTACCACGCCCAGCTAATTTTTGGTTTATTGTAGAGATGAGGTCTCGCCAAGTTGCTCAGGCAATCCACTCACCTCAGCTTCCTAAAGCGCTGGGATTACAGGCTGAGCCACTAAGCCCGGTTTAAGGGATTTGTTTCTACTTAAGTGTTTAAACTGATTGTATTTTTAAAGAATCTCCACTTAAGATATATAAGAAAATGCTGTCCTTCGTATTAAAATGTTCTGCTACTGACATATCATCAGTTAGAAAATATGTTTTAGTTACTTTTTCAGTATTTATAATGCATGTCCTTTTTATTTATTTCACTCAATCATCTGGGAAATCAATATTCAATCTCTCTTTCTTGCTCTTTCTCCTTTCCTTTCTGATTCTCTCTTTTCTTTGTCCTCTCTCTCTCTCTCTCTCTCTCTCTCTTTTTCCCTCTCTGTCACCCTCTCTTCTTACCTCCCTCTTTTCCTCCCTTAATATATTTGGTGGAAATGGTTAGGAAGTACAAGATAAAGCATATTAAAGCAATTTTTTACTTCCTTGCAAATCTTTAATATTTATTCTGGTTTTCATTTTTTAAAAAAAGTTGCCTTTGGGTTTGCTTTAGTCTTTGTCTCTATTATGCTATCATCGTTGTCTCTGTAGGCAAACAAAATTTGTCAATCATTTATTCTGGACCATTGTGCAATTTTGGGGGGAAAACTTAGATATAAAATTAAAGCACATTACAGAAACTCTGAAAATTCTTATCATTTTTCAGTCTACAAACATGCATTGAGAAAGTACTCTATGTCATGCTGGAGATACAGTGACATGAGAAACTGACTATAAACAGGTATATAGGGAAACAAGATATTTAGATAGCAATAAATAATATGATAAAAATAAAATGGGGAGATGTGATAGTGACTGGGGTGTGTGTGCATGTGTATGCATGCATGTGTGAATGTTCATGTGATAATCATAGTTCCTTAGTTTCTCATTTATCAAATGAAGAACTGAATTAAGTGGTCTCTAAGATGTGATCAGAACTTTTCTAATGATGCCATTTTTCTAATCTTGTTTAACATTTTATATCTATTTTACTATTTTAATTATGTGATCTGTCATTTGTACGTATTAGTGCTTTAAAAAATTATTGAAGTTTGGAAAAATCCACCTATTAGGATTTGAAAAGAATGATTATATTTCTTACCTATAGCATCTCTGTATTCATCTCTTTGCATAAAGTGGCTTTTAGAAATCACTGCAAGTCATCTGTTTAGATTTTTAAATAACGAGTTTATTTTCTTCCTAATAATCACAAAAATAACATCAGAAAAATGCATTTTTCTTGGTTGTCATGGAAAATACATTTTGAAATTGTTTCTTACTGTATCATAAAGACTTATTTTTTAAAAAAACTGTACATGGAATATTGATGAAATCATGCTTTGATCCCTTTTGGTGGACAGATATGCCTGTTTATTTTCTTTTAGGTTTTTGTTTTGTTTAGTAGTTGGGTCTTTCAGCCTTGTTTCTGTCTATCATCTTTTGTCCTTGCTTTCATTTAGAAGTTTTATATAACCAAATGGAAAAAAAGAGAAAAACAGTTTTAGGTGTAATAATTTTTTTTAAATCACAAAAATGAAAAGAGTTAGTAAAACAAATATTTGTTAAACTGATGTTATTTATCTTTATTATAGAGGTAAGCCAAACTTATTGGACATGGGATCTTTGATGATCAAACCAATTCAGCGTGTGATGAAATATCCCTTATTACTGTGTGAACTTCGGAATTCTACCCCTTCCTCCCACCCAGATTACAGAGCACTAGAGGATGCCTTTGCTGCAGCAAAAGACATTAATGTTAACATCAATGAACTTAAAAGAAGGAAAGATTTAGGTAGGATGAGATATGATGAACTGGTTTTTTTCCATGACTGCAATGTCCTGTTTATGTTTCTGGGAAACAGAACATCTAAGTAGCTATAGCAGTTGCCGTAAACGTGATTTGAATTCTAGAATTAGAAACTGGGGAGGAGACTGTGGCTTTTGCCTCGCTGACTGGGTTGAGGATATCAAGAGGCACCAAAAAATGACAATAAAAAAAAAATCAAACACCCATACACTCGATCTCATTTGTCCACCACATTCCTGGTGACATATATGGACTGAAGATGCCCATAGCATAGTCCTATAGCATAATCCTTCTATCATTAGAGGTATGTGTGATAAGAAGGAGACACAGTCAGGTAACCATAGCCGAGGGAAGCTAATGTATAAAGTGTCTGGGAAAGGGGCAGGTTCAGGCAAGGGGGCCTTTCTAGTACATTGGATTCATTTGTCTTAGCACGTAGAAAATGAACTTTTTTTGGCAATAATTTCTCTACTGTTGGGAACAAGTATACTTGTTTCTAAAATTAATAAATTATTGTTAACTATTTGGTATGCTAAGATATAAAATTAGTGGTTAATGAAAAATGTAGATTTCAAAACAGGAGGGATCACTATATGGTTCCTATATATTCCATTGGGATAGGCTGTGGGTCCTCCTTCAGTGATTTGTGTCTATAAATTTCTTAATTGGATCTGTAATCCTAATATTGAATCTCAATTCAACATTAAAGCAATTGTGGGACATTAGAGCTAATTGGTTCAACAACTTCATTTATTTTTTGTTTTATTTTTTAATTTTCTTCAAAAAATAATATATTTGTACTAATAAATTAAAATTGTAAAAGGAAAATATACAGTAAAAAGTGAAAGTTATAGAATAAAAGCCACTATAAACAAAATGAAACGACAGCACACAAGGATTACTGTCTAGAATATATAATGATTGATATTAAATCAATAATAAAAACATTTTAATACAAAAAGGGTTAATAAAGCAATTCACTGAAAAAACAAAAAAGTTTTAAAAGGCTAAGCCTCACTAATAATCAGGGAAATGCAAATTAAAATCATAATAACCTATAATTACCAACTCAACAGATTGGGGAAAAAAGTATATTAATAATGCTAAATGCTGAATCTCAAAGTACAGGTAAGAAAGTAAATTGGAATCACCACTTTAGAGAATAATTTGACAATATCTAGCAAAATAGAAGGTGAACACACCAGAGATTCAGACATCAATTTCTAGGTATTTGTTCTAAAGGAACTCTTGCCCGTGTGCTCCAAGAGATATAGACTAGTAACGAGCATTGAACATAAGTGTAAAAAAAGAGGCTTACATATTTATTCAGACAATAGATAAATAAACTGCTTATTAGACACTGTGATAGAATAGGAAGATAAAAATTGATGAAATAAAAGTCATGTAAATCAATTAAGTTAATCTCAAAAACATAATCTTGGGTTATTTAAAAAGTAAATTAGCAGCCGGGCTCGGTGACTCAGCAGGTAATCCCGCGCCTTTGGGAGGCTGAGGTGAGTGGATTGCCTGAGCCCGCGGGTTCAAGACCCGCCTGGGCAGCGAGACCTCATCTCTACAATAAATCAAAAAATCAGCCGGGCGTGGTAGCGCATGCCTGTAATTCCGGCTACTCAGAAGGCTGAGGCGGAAGGATCGCCGGAGCCCAGCAGGTCGAGGCACAGTGGCCGGAAGCGGCCACTGCACTCCAGTTTGGGCAACCGAGTGAGACTCCAACTCAAAAAAAAAAAAAAAGTAAATTAGCAAGTGATAGAAGAATATGTGTAATATGGTTCCATTTTTATGAAGTTTAAAAAAATTAGAAATAATACTATGTATGGGTATGATTCCAAACATCCACAGCAAAGATATAAAAGTAGATACTAGTAAATAAACCCCAATATTTAGGATAACAATTCCCTTTAGGAATCAAACATCAGGATCACAGAGACTTCAACTGTTATGTGATTTTTTTTAAAATAAAAATATGAGAAACATTGCAAAATGTTAAGATTTGACAAAGCTGGAAGGTGGATAATGGCTGTTATATTATTTTTGCTACTTTTCTCTTTGATTAAACTACTTTAAAGTTCTAAAGTGTAAAGTTTTTCCACTCCCATGATTCCAACTTGCATAGCTAATATTTTATTAAATTGTCTTCAAATTTCCATCTTTTTTCCAGTTTCTTCTCTCTGTCCCTGTGTCCATTCCTTCCTCCCTCCCTTTCACATCTTCACTTCTTTCCTTCCTTTCTATAACATGTAAGGCACTACAGTTTGCTTTTTTTTCAAATTTAATTATATGAGTTCTGAAAATTAAATTTGTGAATTCATCCTTTAAAAAGTGCTACATACCTCATTGCTGAATATCACTACAGTCACCTTTGAAGTACTCCCCTTTGGAAGTTATGCACCCACACCAGTGCCTAGTCCACCCATCAAAGCAATTATGGAACTCTTTTCCTGGAATGGCCATCAGAGCTGTTGTCGTTTTACTCTTGATGTTCTGAATATCATCAAAATGTCTTTCTTTCAATATTTCCTTTATATTCAGGTAAAGACAAAAGTCTCTGGGGACCAGATCAGGTGAGTAGGGAGTAGGGCGTGTGTAGGGAGTGTCCAATACAGTTATTTGCTTACTGGCTAAAACTCCCTCACAGACAGTGCTGTGTGAGCTGTTGCATTGTCATGATGCAAGAGTTCCTTTGGGACCACTTTTGCACACACCTTTCTTATGCCAATATTTTCAGTAAAGATTTTCCTAGCTATTTCCTATTGATGTTTATTTGGTCTTCTATGCTTTTTACAGTAAGTCAACTGTTCTGACACACAATTCAATGAATTTTTGTCACGTTTTTGTCAGTTCTGCTCGTTACCAGCCATCCTGACCTCTCTTCATTAGTGATGTTTTCTCTCCCCTTCGAAAAATGTTTAATCCATTTGTACACGGCTGTTTTTTCTTCATGGCATTATCCTAATAAACTTGGACTAATCTGTCCCTGATTTCACTTCCATTCTTTCCAAGTTTAACAAGAAATTTAATGTTTGTTCATTGCTTTAACTTAAATTCTGACACTCTCATGATGACTGCTCTGATGGTCATTCCAGAAATATTGTTCCAAAATTACTTTGATGGGTGGACGAGGTGCTGGTCATCAGTGCATAGCTTCCCTAAGGGATTACTTTGAAGGTAACCATAATGATTCTCAGTAATGAGATATTTAGCACTTTTTGTAGGATGAGTTCATGAACTTAATTATCAGACCTTGTGTATTATGAAGATTCTTTCAATTAATATCACCTTCTTTATATTGTTTTCATAATATTCCATTTATGAATGTATCATAATTTGTCAAACTGTTCCCCTACGGATAAATGTTTATTTCCAATACTTTGTTATTAGAAAAAAATGCTGTAGCAAACATAACTGTATGCTTGATTATAGTAAGCAGATTTATTTGTCTTAACTTCCTAGTCTGAGACTGTGTCATGTCCTTGAATGACTGTGTTTCTGAAGGTCAGTGGGGTGGGGACATGACTGGACAGTGAGACTGGAGTATATGACATCTGCAGAAGGGAGTTAAAAATAATATTGATTTTTTTTTTCTTTTTGGTTTTTTGAGACAGTGTCTTGCTGTGTTGCTCAGGCTGGTCTCAAACTCCTGAGCTCAAGAAATCCTGCCTCAGCCTCTCAAAATGCTGGGATTGCCGGCATGAGCCACCACACCAGGGCAAAAATTATATAGATTTATATATTGAATGTAAATACCAATCTTGAAAACTTTGGGGGAAGTGCACACTTTCAATGCTGTGTGTGTTCAGATATGTCATTGCATTCTTCCTTTTCAGTTTTAAAATACAAGAAGAGTGATGAGGATGAATCACTTAAAGACAAATTGTCTAAACTAAATATTCATTCAATTAGCAAGAAATCAAAAAGAGTGACAAATCATCTAAAGATTCTGACCAGAGGAGAATCACAGGTAATTTTTCTTCTTGGATTACATATATTTCCCCAGGGAATGTGAACACTGACATTTTTGTAAGATTTTATTTTGTTGTTGTCAGAGCTATTTCTAGAACAAGGCAATTGCCGTATTCTTTTCCTTTCTCGCTCTCTCTCTGTCTCTCTCTCTGTCTCTCCCTCTCTCTCACTCTCTCCCTCTCTCTCCCTCCCCCCCCCCTCAGATGGGAGAGAACAGACAAGGACATGCAACATGAGACACGGGGCATAAAAATACCCTAGGAGTGCTGATGTTAACCATCAACCAGCACATACTCTCCCCTATGGCAATGTCCTTCCATCCTGTTTTACTTTTGCTTTTTAAAATCCTTGCTTTCCTTTAGTGTTCCTTTGAAATTCATTGTATCTTTATTTCTTCTATAAAAATGAAGTGTTTATATGCATAACTTAGTATGATTTGTTTCCTATTCCTTATCTCCCATCTCTTACCCCACTCTCCAGATGCATATTATATTAGTGGGTATCTGGTTAGCCTGGCTTGAATCACTTTCATCTCAACCCCTTAATGAATAATGGATAGATTAGCACAAGCTCTTATAATGTGCCTAATAATTATTTGAGGAACTTGCTGAGAAGTTCACTGGGTCCAAATTCTAGGGTTCCACTTGCCTCCAGGGTGCAACCTAAGAATGTGTATTTTTATAAATTTATAAATTCTGAAACTAATGAAATTGAAGTAAGTGGTCAATGAAACACACTTTGAGAATCACAAGACAGAAAGTTCATGGTCCTGAGATAGTAATACAGTGGCCTTCTAACAAAATTAGGAAGGATAGTTCTTACTATATAGTTCTTAGTATTTTTCCTCTCATTTGCCTGTTCTTATCACTTGCCATCTCTAAGGTTTTTGAGTTGAACTAGAGAAAATTGTATGGTGGTTCAGCATTGGTTTTAGATGGCTTGTGGTAGCTGCTGCCGTTTTTTTTTTATCTTCTTCAATTAAGTCTCTGTAGCTCTCTGACCACCTAGGCAAAAGCAGCCTCTTCCTGCTCTGAATGCCTAATACATTTACTCTGTATTTCAATCTTGGTACTATTCATATTTGCAGAAATCAGCACAGGAAAGAAATTAAGAGCAGGATCTTTGAAGTTATTCAAACCTGGATTTGAACCACTTCTGCTACTTAATAGGTATTTGTTTAGGGGCACATGACAAATTCAATATAATCATCCGTAAATTGGGATTATGCTATTATCTAACACATGGGATGGGTGTGAGGTTTAAATGAGGTGATACGTATATGATAAAAGCATCTAGGCCAGGCATGGTGGCTCATGCCTGTAATCCCGGCTTTTTGGGAGGCTGAGGTAGGAGGGCCATTTGAGACCAGGAGTTCAAGACCAGCCTGGGTCACATACACAAATACAAAAATTAGCCTGCATGGTGGTGTACATCTGTATTCCCAGCTTCTCTGCAGCATGAGACAGGAAGATCTCTTGAGCCTAGGAGTTTGAGGCTACAGTGAGCTATGATCATGCCACTGCAGTCTTTCCTGGTTAACAGAGCAAAATCCTTTCTCAAAAAAAAAAAGAAAAAAGAAAAGAAAGAAAAGAAATCAGCTAATACAATGTGTAAGTATTCAATTTATATTGCTGTCATTATTAAATATATCATCATTATGTTAGATCATTGCCTTTTTATTTACCTTTGATTGTGCAGACTTCTTGCTTCCTGTTTGATGTAAACTCCTTAATGCATGGTGTATTAATCATATTTTTTACTTTCTGTATTGTATAATGTTTGACATGTTACAATCGCTTTCTGGCTGAAGAGGAACTGACCCATCCAGAGCTAGCCAATTCTTAGTGATAGCAAATGGCCGGGATCACAATTTTCATATGTAAACCAATCAATTATGAGTCTACAGCTTCAACCACTTCCTTATGTAGTTCTTATACACCAAGCCAATATTTCACATGCCATAAATTATCCCAGGGCTGGGTACCAGGCAACTAGAGATTCCTCTATAGCCCACTGAAATTATTCCAAGTAGCCAATCCTAAACTATTTATTCTTACCTACCTTACCTTTCCAAAATCCCAATAAGCTCCTCTCTCCTAGCCTCTGCCACCTGACCAAAACCTAGTTCTTTGCCCTGTGTGGCATGGTTCTGACCCGTCTCTCTGACCCCTGTGAATATAATAAACTTTCTCCTTCCAAACCTCGTTCTCATTTCCTCTTGTGACTGTACTGAATTTACCATACCATAGCCAACATGTACATTTTTAGAACACATGGTTTGAATCATTCTTGTATTTACTTCCTCATATCCTTCTAGGAGCTCACTGGGTCCATTGCATATAAGAGGCTCCTCCTATCAATGTGGAACTTATTGTGGGAAGTTTGGAACATTTATGGTACATGTTCACAGATCAGGGAAAGGACAATCAAGACATTTCAACTAAAGACAACAGTAATAAAATCAAATTGGAAATTAATTTAACAAGAGACTAGCTCCCAAAGGCCTGTGTAAATGTAGTGCAAGTAATTATTTCCCACTGCTTGGGATTTTGCTTCTGAGTCAAGACAATTCTTTTGAGGAATAATAATAGGCAGGCTCTAATTCTGGGCAGCTTTTTGAATACGTTGTTATATTCTTTAACATATTTGTCATCAGCTTCTTATGTTTTTCAACTGTGGACTAAAAGTGAATTGTAGTTAAAATAGCCTGAAGGGATATTAATTAGATTTTTTCCCCCTTAATCTTTTGAGAGGATGTACTGTCAGCAATGAAGCATTTTACTGTTAATCAGAAAATCAGCTGCATAGGCTAGACGGGAGAAGAGATAAATCTCAAATCAATCAATTTTGCACTTGTCAGCAGCTCAGGTGAAATATTGGTAGAGTTAGGGTATAAAGCTATTACCCAAGAGGAAGATTCTATTCAATTCATCATACATGTATTGAACTCTCTTGTACCAGGCACTATGTTGGAAATTTGGAATACAAAGATGAACAGATATAGGTTCTGAATTCAGACTGCTTGGGCTTGAATCTTGATCCTACCTATTACCGTAGATAAGTTTATTTAACTCTGCATATTAATTAGGGCAAAGGCCACACATTTGTCATAAGAGATGCCAAGGCATAGTAGCTTAAATCGGGTAGTCATTTATTTCTCTCTCTTTTAATAGTCCCGACATGTGAGTCCAGATGAGCTCTGCTTCAAAAGATCCTTCAGAAACCCAGTTTTGCCAGTGTTTTCTCTAAATATATTGTCTTCATCTGCTTGGTTGACGCTGTGTTCCTGCCATGTACTCATTCAAATCCCAAGGAAATATTATAAGGCCAAGACTCAGAAAAAAAATATACGGCTTCATCCACATCCCATTTGCCCAGACCCAGTTACAAGCTCAGAGCCAACTGCAAGGGAGTCCTCAAAATGTAGTCTCTAGTAGGGCAGCCATGCATACAACTTAAACTAGAGGTTTAGGTTCTATCAGTAAAAGGACACCAGGGGGAATGTTATCTCTGCTATACCTCCTGAAGCTTCTGTTTCATTATCTTTAAAATGGGATTTATCATATTCCATTATACATGTATAAGAATTAAAATGAGAAAATGGAAGAAAGGTCTTGGCACAGTGTCTGCAACATTGTCAGTGTTTAATAAACGTTAACTATTATCATTAAGACAAAAATACTTAATCTGAAACATCTGAAATTCGTCAGTGGAGAGAATTGCTGAATCATTAACTAAGGTTATAAGAGCACATAGGAAGAAGCAATTAATTTTCTACAGTGGGAAAGATAGGAATAAAGGAAGCATTTATAGAAGGAGTGACATTTGAACCAGTCTTTACAAAATAAACAGTATTTTTCAAGGCAGAAAATGAATAGCAACATATTCCAGTAAAAGAAAATAGCATGAAAAAGACTTGGTTATAGGGAAGCAGAATTGGGCAATATTCCTCACAGTATGATTCTTGAACCTTCTACTTTAGAATCATCTGGATCTCAGCCAAGATATAAAAAATAAAATATCTGGTGATGGCTCCTTGGAAACTGCATTTTAAAAAATCTGCCCCAGCATATTGCTGTATACACCAGACTGAGTCAGAGCATGGCAATTTTAAGGCAGAGGGCGTTGGATTTTGTGTGAATTACAAAGAATTCTGCTGCCCATTTAATCAAAAGCTTTCTAGATAAACAATATTAAGGGGTTTTAAAATGAGATAAAATATCGCCATTTCCTATTCATTCAGTTCTAAGGACAACCATCTTAAATTTTTAAAAAATTGTGAACCAAGAACAACTATGGTTATTACTCAGTGCCAAACTGAATGATACACACCCTATTCCACAAAACATTTGCATGTTCACACAGATTTTGCCAGCATGAGGCTGGGTTCCATCTTGTCTTGTTGCCATTTTGATTGCCAAGAAATACTTCTTACCATTAATAGGAAAAATAAGGTTGTGCTCCTCCAGACCACCACATAAAAAGTACATTTTTCTGAATGTGAATAAATGTACACGTAAGATGACAAAAAATAACTGAACACATGACCACTGTCTTAACTCTTAACCTTAACAGACAACTTTTGCTAAGATTTATATGTCATCCTTCAAATTTGAGTTGATAAAGAAATACCACATTTCTTTAATCACGAATCTAGGAATATTTTCTAAGTAAGCACTGTGAAATAAACTGGAAAGAATCATATAAGTAAAATAATGAGTTTCAGTCAATATATCAAATTTATAAACCCTAAAATGTAGTATAATTTGAGCACATACACAATATATATCACTAAAAACTAAAGAGAAAAGTTTTAGTCCTACAGCTACTATGACATAAGTGAAGTTATGTCAAAATGAACAACAAAAAATTGAACTAAAAAAATTAAAAGATTTTTAAAATCAAATTAAGCTGCGGGACATGGCTTTGCTATTCAAATTGAACATCAGTTGGACAGTGTGTCAACACAGAAAGTGCTGTTTCAAGACAGTCAGCATATCGTGAAAGGTTTTCATATTAACAAGGATTTTCTCTATAATGTGTTGGACCAATGTGGCCTGTGCTATTTATCTTTTTAAATATTCATTTCAGTTATGAAAATAAATAATCTCATATATATTTTAGGTGAAAGATAATATCTTCAACAGGGAAGAGAAGCTGTTTAGATCTTTAGAAAAGACTGTGAGGCATTGTGTGAAAAACGTTTCATTCTGTCTTCAACACATACAGGTAGGTTTTCAATGTCTCCACAAGAATGCATTGATTTCCATGCTTATTATGAAAAGCAAGTGTGACTGTTCATTCATTTATATGATGGCACTTATTGTATCAAACTTGGAAGATTGTAGACTCCTAGGGAAGGAAGAAATATAAAGATTCGAGTTTTGCTTTTTGTCCTCTTACCTGCTCTACGTTTTCCCTATATTGTGGGACTTTTACTCCAGTAATTGCCACACAAACCATCCACATGTTTTCTTTATAATAGAGATGAGTTCATTAATGCAAAATTGCTCATAAGGTAGACATTTTACTTGTTTGATTGTACTAACACATAACTTTCCAGTATCTAAAATAAGTATAAAAATCAGCATAAAAGAAAATAAATCAAACTACACAATTATATGAGCTACAATATTCAAATGCTCCCACAAGATTATACCTAAAGACAAAAATACCCTCATAAATTTCCAATCCACTAGCAAGTTGTCCTGAACCTCTTGAGAATCACTGATTGTAACCAACCAGTTAGTGTTGGACCAGACAGAGGTTTCTTCTAAAGGGTCTCATAAAGAGGAAACTTCTTAACATCTTGACAATGATTACGACTATGAGACATAGAAAGTTAGTAGAGTTCCATGTGAATCAGTTATTAAATGACACCCATTTTCCAAAAGTTTTTCTCTTGGATATCTGTTTATGAAAGCAGATATCTGCACTCATAGATAAAATATACCAGCAGAGGATTAAGTTGATGGGCACAGTGATTTGGAGATAAGGTTTCACACATCATTCTTTCCTTTTTTATTGTCTAATGTGAAGCGTAATTTTACAATTAGGTTTGCAATTCTTTTTCTAAAGCACTGTCTTCTGCAAAAAACCAAAACCCAGTATAACAGTCAGAGGGAGTGGGAACCCTATCCTCTATGTATCTTTCAAGAAGTAAATGCCTCTTAGGAACACCTATAGGAAAGTCTTCCATTTCCATCAACTGATTCAACAAAAATGTGAGAATCTTCTCACATTAAATTCACTAAGGGAAATGAATAATATAAATCAAAGAGGAGTGGTTTTTAAAATAAGGAATTTGTAAGAATTGCGTGCTTAAGAATGGTCAATGAGGAAACTTTAGAGGGACTCGACTTAATCAAAGAGGGTTGCATAGAGTATTATGAGAAAGTGACATAGAGAAAAATACGAAAATAGGTTCTTATAAGTATCCTGATTTTACTGAGTATTCATTAAATTCTTATCACTCCTTCTTTTTAATGAAGAGTTATGATGACTATATCCACATGTGAGATACGTTTAATTATACTGACCTCAGAATTTGCTTTTTTTGTAACTTTGTTCTTGGATTTCAGGACTCCATGCCCTGGGTTCTGCAGAGTGTAATGGATTTTCGGGAGATTTTATACAACAAAGATGAGGAGGAAAGGGGTTGTTCAGAAACCCCAAATAATGCTTTAAATCTCTGTCATGACTTTGTAAGTTATTTATTGTCACAGATAAATGCAAGTTAAATAGAGGTTAAAAGAAAAGCTGCTTTTCATTTATTTTTCTGTAGTCTGAAATAAAGCCCATACTAAAGTAAATGCTAGTGTCAAAATTAGTAGATTTAAACAGGATATTTTAAAATCATTAAATATTTTTAAAGTGGATTAGTGAGGATTTTACTATAATAGAAATTTAAGAGGACCACAGACTGTGTTTCTAGGGATATTCAGTGTCAGAGCAGCTTTTAAAATCAATATTTAGCTTAAGTCTGCATATGTTATGTTAAAGATTTATTAAGTTAGAAAACTGTGATTTTCTTAAAGAAGTCTCTGGAAATGCTCTGAGTCCAACAGAAGGAGCAAAAGCATTCTCTGAAGATATGACAAGCACTGGAAAGCAAAACTTTCCTATAAGAAAGGGCTTTTACTTAAGACTCTCATATTATTTCTTATATGGTAAAATATTTATTGTCTTAAAGTTCTATAAGGTATATCTTGGGAGTCATAAAAATATGCCTGGGTCAATACAATATTTGAGTAGTAAGCTAGTATGGGTAATTCTGATATTGATTTAATGCTCTGTGATTCTATAGGTATTATTACTTTATTGTAGTATTTCAAGAAAAGTAGAATATATAATAGATTCCTTCATCATCTTAAAAGTGGCATTTTTTGTGTTGGTATCATTGGCATTTGGGGTCAGACAAATATTCACTGAGTGGTCATTATGTTGGAGGATGTTTAGCATTCCTGTCCACCAGGCTCAAATATCTCAGTAACATCCCCCTATGTTAATTTGTTGTGACAACCAGTGAAGAGTCTCACATATTTCCAAATCCTGGGAAGCGATATTGCTCCCAACCTATTAGAAAACCATGTAGACACATCTTGCTTTTCTAGCACCAGGGAATGGAAAGTCAGGATTATAGCTGACCTGAGACAATAGATAGATAAATAGGTAGATCACAGATGGATGAATGAACAGGTAGATAGATGATAGATGATTGATAGATAGATACGTTTTTACAGCATAAGTTTACTGGAAAAAGTGTGACTAGTTCTTTATGTATTTTCTGCATTTAGTTACAAGGAGCTTATTTTAGAAAAGTCCTTAGGCTTGCTTTTTAGTTTAATTTCAATTTATTAAGTCAATAAATATTTATTGAGTACCACCTGAGAACATGGTTTGTAGCTTCTTCCCCAGCAAGCATGCTCGAGACTTTAACAGAAAGAAGGTGTCCTGCCTACCTTGCATAAAAACACAAGATAATTAAGCCAAATTAAAATAATTATGAGAAAGTCCAATACAAAAGTAACTTTTTAATGGATAATATATACAGAACTCTTTTGAAAAATCAAATATTAAGAACTCAAAACCTATCTAAAGGCAGAGCAGCTGTTCTTATCCTACTGTGAGTGATACTTATCTACTCATTTTGTTAGGACAAAATATTAAACTAAAATCTGATTCTTATTGGTACCAACCACAATTCCTATGTACCAGTGAATCAGTTTATGTCTATGAATTATGGGATATATACATTGCAATTATAATTGTGATAGTATAATTAGATTACCTGTACAATTCAGTCAAGTCACAAACACAATAATTTATCCAAGATATAGTAAATAGATTCTTGGCTTAGTCAAGGGACTCATTAAACTGTCTGTAGGTGTATATTGATTATCTCATAAGCTAGACATCAAATTTAATCTGTGTTGGCTATTACTGGTGCCAGTGAGAGATTGGTCTCTCTCTCTCTCCTAGATTTCCCATGAGCTCAGATAGTTACCAGAGGCCATTTAAGTTAATTAATACAAACTGCTGCTCAGATACTGACTCACTAGCACATCTTTTGGAACAAAAAAGAAAACTACTTCTAAATTATCGTAACATATTCTATTTTATTTTTTGAGCTAGAGTCTCTCACTGTCACCCAAACTGGAGTACAGTGGCACAATAATGACTCACTGCAGCCCCAAACTCCTGAGCTGAAGCAACTCTCCTGCTTCAACCTTCCAAGTACCTGGTACTACAGGTGTGTGCCACCACACCAGGCTAATTATCTTAGTTCTTGTACACACAAAGTCTCTCTGTGTGCCTAGGCTGGTCTCCCAAAGTACTGGTATTTCAGGTAAGAGCTACCAAGTCTGGCCAAATTATCATAACTTAATTATGTACCCTAGGCATATATGATAAGGGGTAAAGCAGGGAAGTCAGTAAATATAGGTTACCAGTGCATTTCAGAATAGAGGGAGACAAAAGAGACATAGAAGACATTAAATCTAGGATTATCAGGTGATGACCTGAGTTGCGCATTAATATGAAGTTCATTTTTAATAATTCAGACCTATGAAGGTAACAATTTAAGTCACAGAACTAGCATCAACTAAATACTTCAATGTATTTTAAAGGAAGTTGTAACTGTGGTCTTTTCTATCTCAAGATTGAAATATCTATATTAAGGGTTACTCTTTGTATAGAGGATAAAATTCTACTACCAAAAATAAGCCCCCAGAGTAGCTAGGGTTTTGAAGCTGATGTAGCAAGATAGAGAAGATAGGGTACAGTCTCCTATACGACCAACTGTACTCCTTTTGCTGCCAGCAAAGGGCAGGAGTGACATGGTGTATCTTTTACACAGTCTTGGTAGACAAAGGTTGGAGATTAACCCCTGCCCCCATGTGCAGACTCTGGGATTAGAAAGTAGGGGAAGGAAAAAGTGTTGAAGGACATGACTCCCATAACGAAACCAATGACTGTAGAAAAAAAGATGGAATTATATTTTGGGTGAGCAGGCTTTTACTTTTGTATTCCTCTTTCTGTTTACTCTTTAGGTTCAGTGTTACAGCCTAAAGTCTCTGTTTTAAGTCTTTGAATAGGTTTAGCCAGACACAAAAATGATCAGATTCCATTTAACTTGGCTAGATGCTTTCCTATTTGTCCTATTTTACTTTGTGCTCCTCCAGGGAAAAGGTAAGCTTTCTGATTATAGCACTAGACATGGTAGGAATGTTCCTGTCTCTATAATGGGATCATTTTTTTCTTTTGGCAGGCAGCTCGCTTACAAAGACTCATCCTGACCCCTCTGTCAGCCCTGCTGTACTTATTCCCAGGGCCTCACAAGCTCATCCAGAAACGCTATGACAAACTGCTGGATTACAACAGCTACCTGCAGCGGTCAGCAGGAGATGAGTCAGACTTGGCGAAAAAGGAGTATGAGGCCCTCAATGCCCAGCTTGTGGAAGAGCTCCAGGTGTTCAACCAGGCTGCTAGGAGGATTCTGTTGAACTGTCTGCATAGCTTTACCACTCTCCTCAGGGACCTAATGCTCATGACACAGCAGGCTTATTCCACAGTGGTACCGGTAAGCACAACACCAGCACCCAGCTATCTTGGCCTACCCAAGCTACTAGAAACCACATCCATGAAAACAAGCCCTATTCAGAATTTTGACATGTGTGTGTGGTATGGTGCATGTGTGTATGTGTGTGTGGTGTGTGGTGCGTGCGTGCGTGTGTGTGTGTGTGTGTGTGTGTGTGTGTAGTGTGTGTGTGTTTAAAGCCAGATAGTCTTCTACTCCTTATCTCTCTTCCCCCATAGGAAGCTAAAAAGGGAGTTTTCTAGTTCAGGGTTTACTGTGACTTAGACATTTGTAGTTCTTTTTGCTTTTTTGAGATTCCTTTTCTAATACCAAACACCTGTCAGCTTTGCTCCACTGGCCTGCTGCTACACTAAGACTTATCAATTTATATTTTGTATTCTTTCTCAATTAATGGTTCTTAGACGTTAGTCATGACTATTTAAGATACGGCTCTAAAAAGAAGTCCGTCTCAGCATAATGACAGACTCAGGATAACTATTAAGTCAATCTTTGTTTTGCTTTTATTTTTCTCTGGGGAAAAAAAGCCTGATGTGTGTGTGTGTGTGTGTGTGTGTGTGTGTGTGTGTGTGTGTGTGTGTGTAGCTTAGCTTCCCATTATGGTATAATTTATAATTACTTTTCTGATGAGGAAGGAAGATATTTACAACCTGATATCAATTTTAAAAATCAGCTTTGTTTCTTGGCCCTTCATTTCAAATATATTAGTTTTCATTCAGCTGATTAGCTATTCAACGGACAACACCTGGAGCAGAATTAATTGTCCCTACTTTATCTTCTATCGTGCGTTTAATTAACTTTTAACTTATACTTTGAATTAAATTCAATTGAATAAACAGGTGTTATATTTACATGGTTCAAAATGAAAACTGTGTAAAAACATATAAGGAGTCTTACATCCACCATGTTCCCCTGGGGCCCCATCCCTCGTTCTTATCAAATAGATGCAAATATATATTTTCATTTCCTAAAACTAAAGCCCAAAACTAGCATATTATATACACTATTATTCAACTAGCTTTTTGACAATCTATTCTGGGGATGTTTTCATTCAGTGTATTAGTGGACTTTCACACTCCTCTTACAGCTTTAGAGTAATCTATCGTATGGCTGTATAATAATGTGTAACTAGTTCTCTACTTTTTTGGTCAAAATTTTATGATGATATAATTCATATGCCATACATTCTACCCCTTTAATGTACGCAATTCGGTGATTTTTAGTCTATTCACAAGAGTTGTGCAGCCATTACCACAGTTTTAGAATGTTGTCATCATCCCAAAAGAAAACTTATACCCATTCACATTTCTCCTCAACCTCCTCAGCCCTAAGCAACTGTCACCTCACTGTCTGTTTCCACAGATTTACCAATTCTGGATGTTTTGTATAAATGAAACCAAATAATATATGATTCCTTGTGACTGGCTTGTTTCACTTAGCATAATGTTTAAAGGTTTATCCTTGTAACATGTTTCAGTGCGCCATTCTTTTTATTGCCAAATAACATTCCATTGTATGGATATGCCACACTTTACTTATTTATTAATCAGCCGATGGGCACTTGGGTCATTTCCACTTTGGGCCATTCTAATACTACTACATTACAATTCTAGTGAATATATGTTCTCATTTTTCTTGGGTACAGTATAAATTTGGAGTAGAATTCCTAGATCATATGCTAACTCTGTGTTTAACTTTTTGAAGAACTGCCACATTGTTTTCCAAAATGGCTGCTCTATTATGCCTTCACAGCAGTAAAGATTGAGGGTTTCAAATTATTTTCTTTATAGCCGTACTCGTGAGTGTGAAATGATATCTCATTATGGTTTTAATTTGTATTTCCCTGATGAGCACCATATTTTAGAACTTATTAAATTGAACTATGACTTAGTACAAAGTGTACCAGTTTGAAGTGTACTTTTCAATCAATATTTGCATATGTGCATCTGTAGTCACCACCTACTTCAAGATATAAGCCCTTTCTGGTTCCCCATAAGGATCACACATGACCACTCCCAGGCTGTAGTACCCTCAAGTTAACCATTTTACTGACCTGTATTACCATAGACTTTGGCCTGTTTTGCACACCCTATAAATGGAATTATACAATATATATACATTTTTGTATCAATCTATCCCTAGTGATGGGTATTTGGACTGTTTCCAAACTTTTCTAAATTACAAATCATGCTAGGGTCATTATATTTGGGCAGATATGCCTGTAGAACAGATTTCTAGAAGTGGGATCCCTGAGTCAAAGGGTAAAGGCAAGTGATTTTGCTAGATATTGCCAGATTTCCTCCTTAACAGTTGTACCATTTTGGATTCCCACTTGCAACGTTTGAAAGTGCTAGTTACTCTGAATTTTTGTCAGTCAAATAGGTTTGAAGTGTAATTTTAATCTACATTTTTTTTGCTTACTAGTGAGACTGAAAATGTTTACATTTTAAGGCTGTTTATATTTATCTTCCTGTGAGCTAGATGTTTATGTCTTTTTTCTCTTGAGTTCTTGGTCCTTTTTTCCCCTCAATTTCTAGAAGCAATGTATATACTAGTGAGATGAACCTTTTGTCTGGTATGTAAATTGAGTCTATTTTTTCAAAGTTTACTTCTTGTCTTTAACTTGCGTCTTTTTGTCATGCAAATGTTTGGGTTTTCTCAAATGTAGCCAAATTTATTAATTTCATTTTATGGTTTCTAGATTTTGAATGTCAGGGAGGAATTCCACATTTTGAAGCTCCAAATACATTCACTCATGTTTCCTCTCATATATTTATGGTTTTATATTTTTTATTTAAATATTCAATCTATATACATTGTATGCTGGTTTATTATGTAGCAATATTTGTGTAAAAAAGTATAAATGCTAATAGCAAAAAAGTAATCATCATAACCTTAGATTATCACAGTAAGTCTCCTCATGGAGGGTTACGGTTACTAGTTCTCTTTCCATTATTACTTTATCTTTTTCCAAATGAGTATCCAGTTGCCCAGACACTGTTTACTTAAAAATTATTTCTTATGGGTGCTATTTTCACAATGAAATTTACTTAATTTGCAGATTCTTTGGATAATTTCATTCTGGAGTCATGGTAGAAGACAAGTTCATAAGTTAACGATAAAGTTGAGTTTTGGCAGGAACCTACTAGTCAGAAAAATCATGCTACCTTAGTGTCTTTGAATCATAGAATTTTTAAAGGTGTCTTCAGTTTCTCTTTTAAATTATCCAGGGATCTTTATATTGTAGTTCATAGCAGAAAAGGAGCAAAGAGATATTTTGGTTTTGAGAAATTACTAGCATCTTAAAGTCAAAAACATTTTGGAGAGGTTATCTTCATTAAAATGATTTCATTCTCTATTTTATATGTACTATATATATTTAAACTTTTTATTTTGAGATAATTATGGATTTATATGCAGTTGTAAGAAGTAATACAGAAATTCCATATACCCTTCACACAGCTTATCCAATGGTAACATCTTGTATAGCTATTTACATATATGTTTCTGAAAGGCAGAATTGAATAGTGATTGAATAACAGACTCAGGCACTACAGTGCTTTGTTTTAATAACCACTCATCACCATATTACCTTGGAGAAATTAATTTATCCCTCTGTTTCAATGTCCTAACATGAATAAAATGAGAATAATAATCTATAAATCTATAAATTTTAATTTCTAATTATCTACCAAAAACAAAATTTACTATCATAACTATTTTAAGTGTACAATGTAGTAATATTAAGTATATTTACATTGTTCTGCATCAGATTTCCAAAACGTTTTCACCTTGCAAAGCTGAAACTATACTTATTAAACAAGTCCCTATTTTCCCTCTCCCCAGTTCCTGTAAACCATCATTCTACTCTCTATTTCTATGAATCTGACTACTTTAGATACCTCATATAAGTGGAATTATATGGTGTTTGTCTCTGTGACTGGCTTATTTTACTTAGCATAATGTTCATACATATTGTAGCATGTTACAGAATCTCCTTTCTTTTTAAATATGAATAATATTTCATTTGTATATATTTCCCACATTTTGTTTATCCACTTATATATCAACAGACATTTGGGTTGCTTCTATCTCTTGGATGTTGTGAATAATGTTGTGATGACCTCGGGTGTGCAAATATCTCTTAAAGATCCTGCTTTCAATTATTTTGAATATATACCCAGAAGTGGGATTGCTGGATCATTTGGTAATTCTATTTTTTATTTTTTGAAGAATTAAAAGCTGAATTTTTAATTCTTATTTTTATCAGAGTTATGCATGCATATAACTTAAAGATCCAAGTAGTTCAGGCTTGGTTAAGAAAAATAGTTGTCCATCACTTCTTTTCCTTCATTTCTCCTTCCTCAGTGGTTCCTACCTTTTAACACTTTTAGATGATTCTCTTAGCATTTCCCTTTATATTTTAAAATAAGACTCTTGTATGCCGTTTCATTATGTTTCCATTTTAGGCATAATATATTCCTCCATGAAAAATGATTTAACTATCTTTTCTTTTTATTTCCTTAGCTCATTGATATTCAAACACATAATTTTTATCCCCTCTCCAATACAGTTATATCATAAATTTGATTGAGTTCATACTCAGTGCTTAAAGTATTTAACTTGTGTATCAGTCATTATCTCAGTAGGAAAAACAACACATTCAAATTGTGCATTTAAAGAAAGATTTAACACAGAAACTATTTATAAATATGTGAGTATAACACAATAAAATCTTTAGCCCTGCTCCAAACAGGGAAGAGGGTGAGGAGCATGACATCTAGATTTAAAGGGATATGGGAGGAAGTGGTTATAGGAAAGTGCAGAGAGAAAGATGTGTGGAGAGGGTGACCTGATAGGAGATGTGCCTTTCAGTCAATACTACAGAAAGCAAACTTAGGAAATAAATATCCTTATCTCATTTCCCTCCCCTTTCTAATTCCCTATGGATACTATTCATTTATTGAACCCATTTGGAAGCCAGATAGCAAGAAAGCTGTTGATACATTCTATTCTGACCAGCCTCCCAGAGTATGCAGCAGGATGGAAAAGAGAATGAATTTGAAGAAGCAAACATATCTGACAGGCAAAGTCAATGCTGCTTAGGGTTGAGCCACCCAAAACACTATAATTGCTCTTCTTATATGCGTAACTTTTGTTTTCTCTAAAGTTAGTAATTGTTTATTTTATCAATTGCTTAATTTTCCTTTGCCTAACTGTATCAGTTGACTAAATTGATCACCTCTTAAAATTTTCAGACAAGATACTGGATCAATTGTGTCTTCTTGTAGAAAGCTCTCCCAGAGCTTTCTGATACACTTCAATTAGAGGTAGCTGCTCTTTTTATCTGATAACTATCAGTAATCCTGGGATCATACTTCATTTTGAGGACTCCTTTCATTTCCCTTCTGTATAAGATCTCTTTGTTAAAAAAATATGTCTTATCCATTTATTGCTTTTATGCCTTTATTTGTAGGAAGCATCTTTTTAGTAGTTCCTTAAGAAAAGATAATTTGGAGGTAAATATTTTGACACCATGAGTATCAGAAAATATCTTTATACTTAATTGATAATTACACTTAATTGACAATTGGGCTGGGTGTAGAATTCGGGGTTGTTCTTTCTGAATTTGAAGGCATTTTGTTGTTCCATTGTCTTCTAGCATTTACTCTTTCTGCTGAGAACTCTGAAGTTCATTCTAATTTTTGATTCTTTTTATGTGCTTATCCCATGCTATCCCTGAAAGTTTGCAGCTTGTCCCTCTCAGTATGAAACTTAATAATGTATTGGACATGGGTGAGATCTTTAATATCTTCCACTTCTAGAAATTTCCTTTGATTATTTCATTGGTGACTTTTTTGTCTTCCTTTTCTCTTTTTTTCTCATTCTGTACTTCTTGGATTGTTCCTCTAATTTTATCATCTTTTACTACTGAATTTCTAGCTCTTTATCACTTTGCTCTACTTCCTAAGAAATTTTCCTACCTTAATCTTCTAACCTATCTTTTGATTTAGTTTTATGCCTGCTCTCTTAGTTTCAAGGGGTCTTTTTTATTTCTTAAAATTAATATAAGTTGCTTTTCTTTTTTATCAAATTCTTTCATGTTATTGGATGCCTTGGATATTTGATATGCTTGATTATTCACCACTGATAAAGTTGGAGACTAATTGTTGGCAGTGAGCACTTATGTAGGAGATGTAAACTATAAGCTTCACTATTGTGTAGTATAATCTGGCTGTCATTTCATTTGGGTCCTTTGACTTTCCTCTTGGACTGGTCAAAATATCTAGAGACAACTCTTTAAGACTTCTGTTTGGAGGATAATAGTCTGGCTGCTAGACCTGGCTGGGGCTGGTTGCAGGAGTTGGGGGTATCACTGGGGTTCTCTGTACATCCATTCTTTTCTCTGTACATCATTCTCTCACCCTTATTTGTGCCTAATGTCCCCTAAAGACTCTTTGTTTTACCATTTGCAGAAATGGAAATTTTATCTTCTGCCAAGACAGGAAAGAGACAATCATACAACTTCATTGATGTGGAGAAATCATCTGGGAATTGAGTTGCTTTGAAAACACTTCCAAGGGTCTATGACTGTATAACAAAAAACACCAAACATGGTGGTAGGAAACAGGAAATAGTCATTTTTATTATTTTATCATGGTTCTGAGGTTCAGTGAACTCAAGTTGGTCATTCTCAGAGGTTGCAGTCAGATAATAGCTGAGATTGGAGTCATATTAAAGACTTCCTTATGTCCATGTCTGAAGCTGGTGATGGAATGATGATGGAAGACTTGAACAGCTGGGTCTCCAAAGTCATCTCTTTCTCTCTCTTTGATCTTTTAACAAAGTCTTTTTATATGGTGGTCATAGTGCAACTGAACTCCTTCCATGGTGACTACAGGCTCCTGGAGTGAGTGTCCCAAGAGAAACTAATAGAAATTGCATGGTCTTTTTTAGCCTAATCTTGAAAATCAGGCAACCTCACTTCTCCTGTTCTATTCATGTTAACATTCTACTCATTGAGGCTATCATAAAGGCCCAGCCAATTTTGGTTTGGTTTGGTTTAGTTTGGTTTTTTTAAGAGTTGGAATCCCACTTTTGTCCCCAGGCTGAAATGCAGTGGCATGATCTCACTGCAGTCTCAAACTCCTGGATTCAAGTAATCCTCCTGCCTCTGCCTCCTCAGTGGCTGAGACAACAGACATGTGCCACCATGCCTGGCTACGTTTTTAAATTTTTTTTAGAGATGGAATCTCACTCTGTTGCCCAGACTGCTCTAGAACTCCTGGCCTCAAGTGATTCTCTAACCTCAGCCTCCAGAGTCTCTGGGAATACAGGTGTGAACCACTGTGCCATGTCCACCCAGTTTATGAGGGGCGAGGACATAAACTCCATTTCTGGATTGAAAGCATTTCAAAGAATTTGCTGATTTGTTTTAAAACCAGCAGCTCTTAATCACTGTTTCTTGTTTTAGCTGCTTTCCCTTTGCCACTTCCCTACCCCACCACATAGGAGATACCTACGGCCATCAATTCCTGGGCCTTTCTTCCAAGACTGTGTTGCTACTTTTTTCTCTTCTGTTCTTCTTTTATTTAGGCTTGAATCTTAAAAAAAAAAAAAACCAAAAAAACTATCCCTATCATTTTAGTGGAGTTTCTAGAGATAGAAAATTAGGCCTTCTTTATCAAGAAGCTATAAAGTTGCCCTAATTTTTCACCATGGAGCTATTATATACCTTCTCAACTGTTCATTGCAACTCTACTAACATTAATATCTCATATGATTACCTGGTTATCTGGAAACAACGCTATATCATTTCTATCTATAGGTGCCACTATTGGTTTCAAACATTTCTGAGATTCAGAATCGAGTACTAGAAGAGGTTCAAAACATGAATTTTGTAAAAGATAGCAGTACCACCTTTATTGAAAGAAAACTCAGTTTTGAAAAGAAGAAGCCTGTGCAGATTCTGGTGAGTTTGGCAGCATTCATGACAATGATGAATATCACTTCTTTGCTGTGTCCAAATCATAGTATCATATTTTCCACATTATTTAGGCCATTCCAATATCCTGTAATTTGCCTACTTATGCGTAGAATTTGTTAGTATCTATTTCTACCCTCTATACTATATGTATAGTACAGTACATACGATTGCGTATGTGCTATATAAAAAATTATGGATTTTTTTGTTTTGTGCATGATGGATCCGTAAAGTGCCTAAAATGGTGTTTGTCACTAGATAGGTACTCAACAAATATTTGTTGAATAAGAGATTATAGAGATAAATTAATCTTTCATTTTCTAGATAAGGTGTCATAGGCCCCAGAGATGAAGTGGTTTTCTCAAAGTCACTTAGTGTCAGAGCTGCAAAGGGATACAAGCTTCTTGACTCCTGCCTAATTTGCTGATGCTCTTTCCCAGAAAAAGACTTGCACATATGCAATGGACTTAATTAGATATTATTTATCAAGTACTTAATATGCAAGGATTGTTTACAGAATGGCAAAGAATTAAAAAGTTGCTCAACATCCAAGAGGGATTAGAACCTCTGCCTGCTTATTCTTATTCTTTTTTCTCACAAAACTGCCCTCCTGTGCTTACTAGAGAGTGGTTCACAGAATAACTCAGCTGGGTACTTTACAATAATAGCTTGATCTAAACCTCTACCTTGAAATAATCCAAATCAATGCACTAAGTCTACATTTTTTAAAAACCTCCAGAGTAAAAATATTTACCTACTCAGCAGATTATGATACTTCTATCTAAACCAAAACGTCTCCTTACTTCTCTCAGTCAGAAATGCCACGTCAAACTGACATCCACCGCTCCAAACTTCTATCCACGTACAGTACAGAAGAACTCTATCAAGTTAAGCGCAAGTGCAATGCGACACAAGAATTCGACATCAGTCTTCTGGAAGGAGAGTTGGTGGCTGTGATGGAACAGAAAGATCCATTGGGGAGTACAAGCAGGTGGCTTGTTGATACAGGAAGTAAGTTACTTCCAGAGCTACCCCTACTTGGAAACTCTCCCAGGGGCCACTGTGTACTTCTCCAAGCACACATGTTCAGGAAGAATATACCCATGACCTTGGCTCTTCTTTCTTTTTATTTCCTATCCAGTTGTGAAAGGATATGTGTATTCTTCCTTCCTGAAACCCTACAATCCAGTAAAAATGCAGAAAGTCAATACTGAGAACAGGCTCTGTGATGATGATTTTGAGAACATCAGCCTCTTTGTGTCTTCACGACCTGCTAGTGACAGTGTCACAGGTACCCCAGAAAGCAGCATAAGTGATAGCAGCTCATCTCTTAGTGGCACGTGTGGAAAGCTCGAAACAAACGGCACTGATGTTGACAGTTTTCAAGAAGTAGATGAACAGGTAAAATTTTGAACTTTGATGTAAAAATACTTGGCTGCTCAAATCATGAAAGGAACTCTAACCACACTCTATCTTACTGTAAGACTTGGTGGAAAAGTGTCAACCATGACATGAAAGAGACCTAGGTCTATTAGGACATGCTCTTCGTGGTTTATCATGCAAGGAATTTAATTCTCTGAGCCTGTGTCCTCAAATGAAGAAAAGAGTACAGTAATTCCTACTTTGCAGAGTTGATGTGAGGATCATAGATAATGTGTGTACGTAAAGTACCCAGCCAGACACTGAATAAATGGTAACAGTTACTATTACTACCCTGCTGTTATGTACTTAGAGAAAAGTGAAGATGATCTTTTTATATTCCCCCATCAGAGAAAAGCAGCTCAATACTGAACAGATTGCCACCATCTGTAGCATGTGGGAAATTGTCCATGTTTTCCTCTAAGAGCAATATCTTCATTGAGCTATCTAGTAATTGACCATTTTTAATCTCTTGTTGTATAAAGCCATATATTATATGCTGAAACTTTTAAGAGCTATCTTCTCCTCACTGCAACAATGCAAGGTCTACTGGTATAATCCTTTTCACAAAATGGTTAGTTAATTATAAAGCAGGATTTGTTTTTCTGCATCAGAAAGTTTCAACATATTTAATTGTTAATTCTCAAGTGGCGGAAAACTGATTCCTTTATTTAACTTCTCTTTTCAGTGGTATTTTATTAACTAATTTAAATTTGTTTTTATAAGGGTAAAACATGTAATTTGTGAAAAGTTAAAATAGTAGAGAAAGATACACAAATTAAAAATAAAAGTCTGCATTCCCTTCTCCCCTATTCCTACTCTTCAGAGATGATGTTTTGGTATATTCTTTCATACATAGTCTTTGCATATGCAAACATATATTTACCCAAATGAGAAATGTATCATATGTGTTACATACCTTTTTTAAAAAATTGACAATATATAGTAGACACAACTTTCCTAAATAGCTACCTAATGTCTTTAAAAATTCTGCATAGGGCAACCCTTTTGGGTTCCCTCCCACTGTGGGAGCTTTTCTATCCTCTCAATAAATCCTGCTTTCTAAAAAAAAAAAAAAAAAAAACCTGCATATATTTTATTTAATGGATATATCATAATTTATGTAACTATTACCTTGATAATAGATATTTAAAATATTTTAGAATTTTTTTAAAATTTCAAACAATACTTCAGGGGAGCTCTTTGATCATCTATTTTGTGCATTTATATGAATATATCTGTAGGAAAATTTTATAAAATTTGTGTATTTTTAAAATATACAAGTATTGTATTAAATTAAAATAGTGGAGGGTCAAATGATACATAAAAGTCCATATGGACATTGCCATACCCCCTTCAAAAATATTATATCTACCTAGTTTCATTCATTTTCAGTTATTGCTTGCTGTCCAATTCATACTTGGTTCCTTTTTTTCCAAAACAGCTTTATTAAGATCTTATTGTGTACAGTTCAATGACTTTTAGTATATTTACAGACTTGTGCAACCATCTCTTCAATCCCACTTTGGCATATTTCTTTTATTCCTAAATATCCTATTTGCAGTCATTCCTCTTTCTCACTCCTATCCCCAAGGAACCACTAATCTATTGTCTGTCTCCATAGATTTGCTTTTGCTGTATCTTTCATATAAATGAGATATGTGGTGTTTTGCAGCTGGCTTCTTTCATTTAGCATAATGTTTTTCATATTCCTTTGTGTTGTAGTATGTATGTGTAATTTGATGTTTTTTATTGACTACTAGTGTTCCATTCCATGGAAAAAGTATATTTTATTCATTTACTGGTTGATGAACATTTGGGTAATTTCTAGTTTGGGGATACTATGAGTAATGCTGCTATGAACATTGGTGTATAAGTCTTTGTGTGGACTTAATTTCTTCTGAGGAGATACCTGGAACTGGAATTTCTTATTGGTATGGTAAATTTATGTTTAACTTTTTAAGAAACAGCCAAACTGTTTTTCAAAGTGGCTGCACCACTTTATATTTCTACCAGCAATGTGTGAGGGCTGTGGGTTGCAGTTTCTTCACATCCTTGACAATACAGTTATTATCTGTGTTTTTTTATTATACCATCTTAGTGGGTGTAAAGTGGTTTTAATTTACATTTCCCTAATGACTAAATGCTGTTGAACATCTTTTCATATGTTTGTTCACCACTCTTATATGTTCTTTTAAATATGTGCCTATTTATTTATATATTTTTTAAACATATTTTTTAGTTTACATTTGTAGGGTACAGTTAAGGGTTAGGTATAGAAATATGCATCGTTCGGGCACCCTGGTTGATAAGGAGTGTACCCCCGTCCCCAGACAGATATTGACTACTGTTAATCCAACCTCCCTTCCCCACCCTGCCCCCCACCATAGTTTCCCACCATTGTCAATCCTTTTCTTATAGTGTTACATATACACGATGAAATACTACGCAGCCATAAAAAAGAACAAAATCATGAATTTTGTAGCAACCTGAATGGAACTAGAGTTTATAATACTGAGTGATCTCTCACAGAAACAAAGATATGAGTATCACATGTTCTCACTCATAAGTGGACCTTGAACATCTATCGTAATACTATTTTTTTTAATGTGTCATTTTCCTTCTTACTTTTTAGCTATAAGAGTTCTTTATGAACTCTGGGTGCAAGTTCTCTCAGATGTACTGATTCTTAACTCATCTAGAAATTATTATGTGTTCTTATCACTCTTCTGTGTTGAAGTTTCAAAACATAATTTCTCTATTACTTGTTCACTCTCTTAGTTTATTCAGAGTTCCTAGAAAACATGTTATAGTATAATGCTAACTAAAATAGTTGAAATTTTATCAGTGAAATACAGGTATCTGATTAAATTCCTGTCAGATTTTGCCTTATCTCAGTAACATAGGAGGGACAGAAATCTGAGGGAGACACATGTCAATATACACTAAAGCTGGCTTGTTGTTGAGTTCTAGTTCTTATTTAGCTGTAAAGAGACTTTGGACTAATCACCACATAGGCTTTTTCAACCTGGGATTTGAAGTTTGAGACTGCATCAGTCAAGTTCCTACTAGCTCTGCTCTCTAGGTAATCCTGTCATTATGTATCCTGTTAATTAAGTCCATTAGAGATTTCCACTACTAAGAATAGAAAAAAATGAGGGTTTTTTTTCCCTCAAAAGTGAGAATGTATTAATGGTATCTCTTTATAAAGTGTTACTTGCTTTCCTTTTCCGCTGAGTTTGGAACCAACTCAAGATAGATATGATGTCAGAGATATAAATATAAGCATGATTAGTAACAAAACTGGGTTTTTAAAATTATGTGTAGCATTTCATTTTATGGATATATCATAATTTATGTAACTATTACCCTAAAAATAGATATTTAACATATTTGAGGTTTTTTTTTAAATTCAAACAATATTTCAGGGAAGGCTTTTGTTCATTTATTTTGTGCCTTTATATGAGCATATTTGTAGGACAAATTCCTAAAATTTGTATGGTTTTTAAATATACAAATACCATAGTAAATTTAATTAAAATATTGGAGGGTCAAATGGCATATTTAAAGTCCTTATAAACATTGTTATACTTGCATCTTGGATTTGTGGCCACTTGGAATCCTTGATATCTTCTTTCAGAGTAGACATTTTCTGACTCAAACTGAAGGTGTCCCTGTGCATGGACAAAGTCTGTCCCAATGAATTTACTACAAGGTGAAGGAGAGGATGCATCCTTTGGAAACCCCAGTACAAAAGAGAAAAGAAGAAAAGTTTATATAGAA
This sequence comes from Cephalopachus bancanus, assembly GCA_027257055.1. Taxonomy (NCBI): domain Eukaryota; kingdom Metazoa; phylum Chordata; class Mammalia; order Primates; family Tarsiidae; genus Cephalopachus; species Cephalopachus bancanus. The sequence continues at coordinate 12,214,663 of JAPVLO010000093.1, forward strand.
ATATTTCCCTTAATGTCTTAACTACATAAGCATGGGTTAGCCGGGCTCGGTGGCTCAGCCTGTAATCCCGCGCCTTTGGGAGGCTGAGGTGAGTGAATTGCCTGAGCCCGCGGGTTCGAGACCCGCCTGGGCAGTGAGACCTCATCTCTACAATAAATCAAAAAAAAATCAGCTGGGCGTGGTGGCGCATGCTTGTAATTTCGGCTACTTGGAAGGTTGAGTCAGAAGGATCGCCGGAGCCCAGCAGGCCGAGGCTGCGGTGGCTGGGAGCGGCCACTGCACTCCAGTCTGGGCGATAGAGTGAGACTCCAACTCAAAAAAAAAAAAAAAGAAATAAGCATGGGTTGCGTTGAGAGAGAAAAAAAGTCTTAACTCCAGCCAATAGAAACACATGGACCAGTGGTTTTCAGACTCCTCCCATACCTTGGAAACAGAAAGGATTATATTACCTTCCTTATTCTTGCTAGATGACTAATGTTTCCATTCTATTGGCTCATAGAAAGTGTGAGGAGGTGAAATGGTTAATTCTCTATATTTGTGGTATGGTAGTCAAAGACAATAATACATTATAGAGGTCCCTGTAATGTGATTGAAAAATGGAAGAAAATTCTGTCACCTTTTGAACAGTGAGAATACATAATATCTCACATTCGAGGTACCTTACTAAGTTATTTTCTGTGTGGCTATTTAGACTTTTGTTCTTGACTTTATTTTGTTATCAGGAACATCAGCTGAAACTTGTCCTGGTTTAATTGGATGCAACTTTGTGTCAACATTTATTTTCCTATCCCTTTCTACTGTTGCAGCAGTTACTTTTGCTCTCCTCCAGAATTGCTACAGCATGTTTCCAAGGAGTGTTATAGGATGTAATCTAGTCTTATTGATGGTTCTAGTGGACCTTGTCAAGTAGGCCAGGTAAATTGACAGTCTTGGCCTATTCCTGATATTCAGGGGGCGTCTTTGGGGCCTTAAAGATAATTCACATGTAGGCAATTTCAGACTAATTTAGATTACTGTGGCTCCGTGATTTTATACTAGAGCTGAGTTATTAACCTGAACTCTAAAAACAGGAGTCTATGAATGTGCTTTGGGGTGGTTTCATGAATTACCTCAAATATGTTGGAAATATTGTGCTTATTTGCATACTTACCCATCTATGGTAAAAGAAACTCATAGTTTTAAACAGATTTTTGAAGGGAATTTTTATTTAAAAAGTTTAGAAATCACTGCTCTAGAGTCTTAACTTGCTTACCCATTTTCCCCCTAAATCAAGAAGAGAGATTGCTGGGTAAAGAGCTGCCAACATTTTCTAGGATGGTTCTAGTGAATCAGAGTAGGTAGGGTGAAAATATATCTTAGCATCTTTAATGTGACACTTTTGCTAATAAAGAGAATGCTTACTGAAAGAAACACTGTGACAGGTATAATGGAAGGTATGGTCATCCTTCTTTTGGGGGTCTCAGACCCAGTGCACTTAGATTTTTCATACACCTCTCACACAGAAAGCAAGGATTTTCTCTTGGTGTTTTAAAAGCTCCTAGACATTATGATCTGAAGCTTTTGTAGAATAATGGGAATGAGGAATTGATATTCACAACCTGGCAGTGCTGATTTACACCAAGGGTCTTCATTTTTAAGTTCTTCACTCTCTGCTTTTTGCTATATCAAAGAATATAACAAAAACAGTCACATGAATATGCCTTTCCATCCCAATGTATTCTCTCCTTTTCTCCAACAAATAGTAATGACTTGATCTGTGGTGTCTTAGTGGTTGGTGCTGTATAACAAATTACCACAACTTAGTTGCTTTTAAAAATTTATATTCTACAGGATCAGTGGTCAGGATTCCAAGTATGGCTCAGCTGTATGCCCAGCTCGAGATCTTACATAGTTGCAATGTGGGTGCGTGCTGGGTTGTATTGCTTCCTAAAACTGAGAGTTCTCTTCCAAGCTCATGGATGTTGACAGAATTCAGTTTCTTGTTCCAGTAGAACTAAGGCCTCCTTTTTCTTGCTGGCAGCCAGCCGGGCACCGCTTTCAACAACTAGAGGCTGCTTTCAGATCTGGCTGTCTCTATAGGCAGCTTACAACATGGCTGTTTGTTCTTCAAAGTCCACTGTGAGTGAGCATTTATCTGCCTTCAAATCTCTCCATTCAGAGAAGGCTTGAATGCTCTTAAGAAGTCTTATCTGATTGGGTCAGGTCCATCCAGGATAATCTCACTTTTGACTAATTCAAAGTCAACTTCTTAGGGATCTTATTAGGCACCTCTGCAGAATCTCTTTACCTTTATCATATAGTGTAGCCCAATCACAGGAGTGGCATCATATCATATTAACAAGTCCCACTCACAGTCGAGGGGAAGGGATTATAGGACATGAGCAACAGGGGTTAAGAATCTTGAGGTTTACCCAGAATTCTGCCTACCAGATGCCTTGTTTGGCAAGCAGAATGTTGTCCTTGATACTTCTCAAAGAGGACCAAGTTTAATGTCAGCTAAAATTCAGTTTTAGGGGCAGCTTAATGAAAAAGTGCTCTTTTCTTTTTCCACATTAATAATATTAAAAACATAATTTTTGACTTCTAAAAAATTAGTTGTTTGCTGCCATCCCAAATTCATGGTCTGGTCCTTCATCTTTACATTTTTCAACTACTTTAATAATGCTACATGTCTAGTATGTCAATGTTTAGAAAGTGCCTTAAAAAGTCAACAGGCTGTATAATAATGTATTTAAGTCGTCATTAAAATGATGCTTCAAAGGCCAGGCATGGTTGCTCACTCCTGTAATCCCAGCACTTTGGGAGGCCATAATGGGAGAATTGCTTAAGCCTGGAGTTCAAGACCAGCCCGGGCAAAAAAAGTGAAACTTTGTCTCTACTAAAAAAAAAAAAAAAAAAAATTAGCTAAGCAAGATGGCATGTGCCTGTAGTCTAGTAGCGGAGGCTGAAGGATCACCTGACCCCTGCCATGAGCCATGGTTGTGCCGCTGTACTCCAACCTCAGTGACAGAGTGAGAGTCCAACTCAAAAAGTAAAATGATGCTTTAGAAAGCAATTTACTTACATGAAGAAAATTTGAAAAATGTTCTGAAGTGAGAAACAGGTTGCAAAATTGTGTATACTATAAGTCTATTTTTATTACTACTTGAGTAGGTAGAAAGCAAAAATGGAAGGAGGGAGGAAGGAAGGAAGGAAGGAAGGAAGGAAGGAAGGAGGAGGGCGGACAGGAAGATATTTACAGCAGTTGTGTGGATTTTTTGTTTTGTTTTGCTTAATTTTATTAAAAATTGCTTATTCATCAGAATTGCTTATGTCATAAAAATATAAAATTGTGGCTGGGCTCGGTGGCTCAGTCTGTAATCCCGCGCCTTTGGGAGGCTGAGATGAGTGGATTGCCTGAGCCTGCGGGTTCAAGACCCGCCTGGGCACGCGAGACCTCATCTCTATAATAAAGCAAAAAATTAGCCAGGCGTGGTAGCGCATGCCTGTAATTCCGGCTACTTGGAAGGCTGAGGAGGAAGGATCGCCGGAGCCCAGCAGGTCGAGGCTGCAGTGGCCGGGAGCGGCCACTGCACTCCAGTCTGGGTGACAGAGTGAGACTCCAACTCAAAAAAAAAAAAAAAAAATATATATATATATATATATATATTGTTAAATGAAGAATATGAACACATGCTCTTGAAGAATGAGAAGGATGAATGAGTATTTTTCATGCAATACAACAACTGTTTGGTTTTCTGAAATACATATAATACTGTAAATATTGTCTCATAGCTTTTTAGTTTTTGAAAGGAAGATTAAAACATATTATGGTTTTATTGTTAATTGGAGAACTGGGTTGAAATCAATAAAATGAGATTCTGTGAAGACAGGTAATATGCTCACTAAAGAAAGAAAAATTAAGGGCACAAATATAGAATCAGGGAACGCTGAACTAGCAATAGTACCATAGGAAAAGATCTGGTGGTTATAAATAGTTAGAAATAAATTAGGTATGAGTCAATAATACAGAGTGTTATTAAAAAAAAAAAGGAAAAGCTGTGGAGAACTGAGTTGTATTCACAGAATATACTGCACATAAAATGAGTCAGAGCTTTATAGAATGAAAATAAGCAATTATAAAAAGATATTTTAATAAATGCCAAAGAAAAAGAGAAGAGAATTAGCTGATTATGGCTCAAATGAACAACATTTAATTAGTATGTCTGGACCAAAATATATTAACATTTAAGATTAGAAAGATATAGCCTAAAATAATTAAAATATTGAAAACAAGAAATCTTTCAGGTCTTAATTCCATGACAGGTTAAAAACTTATAACTTACAGTCTAGCATAAAAAGACTAAGGCATAGTGGCTCACATCTGTAATCTCAGCTCTTTGGGAGGCTGATACTGGAGGATTGCTTGAGTCCTAGGGTTTGAGACACAGCAAGAGCCCATCTCTAAAAGAAATAAAGTAAAGAAACTAAAAATACTAAAAAAGAGACTTAAAAAAAACCTGATGATAAAGAGACTGCTGCCTCTTTAAAAGGAGATGTATTCCCATTTTTAGTATATAATATATGCATCCATTTAACATAAATAATATAAAAGCTAAAAATGTTCATCCTAAATAAACTTTAGACCATGATCATCTAAAGTATTTAAAGTATATGTTTAATTATGTACCTTAAGTTTGCAATTTCATGAAAATCTTTACTTAACGTTTAAAATATAAACCATAATCTAACGTTATACCAAACAGATTTAGATGGAAGAATTTATATTCCTCTTGAGAGAATTGTGCTAAAGTGAAATACTACCACAGATATTTAGGGATTGCATATTAGTAGGTAATCTATAGCTGCATTGGTAAAGATTTACCTATTATTTATAAAAAATTACAAAAGATGGTCAGCAACTGTCAATGCAGGCTCTTACAGATTTTTTTCAGATGTGTTATAGTATATCACATTCCTGAATGCTTTTGCAAACCAAATTCTCCACTCTGCTCTTGCGGACCTATTCAATGTTTTCACTTTCTAAACAACAACAAAACAACAGCATTAGCAGCATATTGAAGACTCCAGTCCCTTTCCACAAGAATACACTCTGCACATACTTGCTAGAACAAGAGTTTTGTCCCTAAAGCATTATGAGAAATGGGCCAAGCACTGGATTTGGTTAGAAGATATACAATATTAGACCAAGCAGACCCAATAAGCTCTATGATTAAGAGTATGTTTCTTCTCCAAGTCACAACTCACAAGGTTGTTGAGGACAAAACACATTTGACATGTAAACTGTCACGAGCTCTATAAAAGGTGGTTATTATTGCTGCCACAAAGTCTATATTACCTTTTTTTCCTTTTTTGCTTTAAAAAATTATACAATAATATCCAGCAATCTCTCTTGTATGTATCTTATATGATACAAGATGATCTCTTATATATTATCCATGCCCTTCAGTCTAACTTTCAAGTCAAATAAATACATATTTGAATTGCTACTGTGTGTCATGAAGTGGTAAATAGAAAAAAAGTTTAAATATGTCTGTCTTAGTCTATTTGTACTGCCATAACTAAGTACCATAAACTGATTGGCTTACAAAAAACAAATTTATTTCTCACCATTGTGGAGGCTGGAAGTTCAAGATCAAGGTACTGGCTTATACAGTGTCTAATGAGAGTCACATTTCTGGTTCAAGGTAGCACCTTCTAGCTGGGTTCTTACATGCTGAAAGTGGTAAAGGGTCTCTTTGGGCCTCTTTTATAAAGAAATGAATCCTGTTTATAATGGTGCCCAAACACTGCCCAAAGGCCTTACCTCTCAAAACCATCACCTTGAGAATTAGGCTTTCAACACATGGATTTTGGAGGGACACAAACATTCAGACCACAGCAATGTGGTTCCTTTTCTTGTAGCTCCTACTGATTGACAAGTTGATATGCCAATCAATGGAACTGGAATTTTATCAAAAGTTAAATAACAGTTTAAGATTTAAATGACAACTTAAGCTCAGACCTGTAGTCCCCTCCTCCCACTGCCCAGTCCCTTTTCCTGCTCAATGAAGTCACTTTATTTCTCAGTTTCCTTTATGCATTGATCCTCAATTTTGAGAGACAGTCTGCTTGCCGTTTGCTATTTGTTGTTTTCATGCATTCATCACTGTGCCTTTGAATATGATGTAGTCACCTACTTTGTCAACTTTGTCATTTATGAAAGATTATTTCTTTCAAAATCCAGCTCACAATTAGCTGATGTGTCATCTATGTGTAGAGCTGTTGTTTTTGTTTTTGCTTTTTGGTGTGTTGTGTTTGTTGATTTTTTTTATTTTCCAGGTAAGTTCTAAGGTCCTTAAGGAGATAATACCTGGCACTTAGTAGGTACTTCAAAAATGCTTATTAAATGAACGAATAAACGTTAGCCAATTTCTTAATTTTATATCATAATTAAACATTTTTATTATTGGTCTTATGATTTTCTTGAAAGAACTAAATACTTATTAGGGGCTTCATAAGCATCTAATGATATGAAGCATTAGTTTGAGTTCAGAGAAAAATTCTTTTCACTTAAATCTGTTTTATTAATTTATTCTAGGTCACTTAAAATAATTTTTAAAATTAGAAGTTTAATGCATTGTCCTTAAAAGATTTGGGAAATAAAGAATGAAACAAAGAAGTAAAAATGAAAATCAGCTATAATCCCACCAAAGAAACAAAATCTAGCAATATTAGACTTATATTGCACATCTAATTTTATATCTTTTCTTAGGCTTACTATTTCATCACAAGCATTTCCCAAATTATTAGTCTCTGAAAACATCATTTTTAATGACTATGAATTTCCTGAGCATGAGGGTCTAGAATTTAACTCCTCTCCTCTTCCTGAACCTTTAGTGTCATGCCTACTCTCCTCCCACTTTTCACTTTCACGTGAGCATTGCAGCAAAATCATCATGCAAAACTCTCTGTCAGTGTTTCTATTTCTGCAGAAGATATTCTTAGAACTATTATTTATATTCAAAAGAAGTACCATTTAAAAAAACTTCTAATAGAAACTGCCAAATTACCTTCAAGCATTTACAGGTCAGAATCCTCCCAACAGAATAGTAAGAATTCCATTTCACTTCATTCTTACCTATATATATTCTTATCTATATTTTAGCAAATAGATCCAATAGAAGTAGTTGGACAATGTGACTTTGAAAAAAATAAGAACACTTTAGCATTGCTTCTAAAAGCTTGTAAATCTTTTAAGTTTCTCTGAAGATTTACGCCAGTTCCAATAATGTCATTTGCTTCTTTGTCTAGATTTTCTATGCCGTTCATGCTTTTCAAGCACGGAGTGACCATGAACTCAGCCTTCAGGAGTATCAGAGAGTCCATATACTTAGATTTTGTGACCGAAGTGGCAATAAAGAGTGGTGGTTAGCTGAAGCTCAAGGACAGAAAGGATATGTGCCAGCTAACTACCTTGGGAAGATGACTTATGCTTAAGAAAACAAGCCTTTGACTTTTATTTTCTAGCAAGTTGTTGATCGACTACCTCATAAAACTGATGTACAAAACTTTGAGCCAGAAAGCAAGAAACCTTCAAGCTATATGAACTGATACAGTATCAAGTTTTCAGGAAGACTGTCCTTCATAACAGGATTGCTTTATGAATGTACTATGAAGAATACATGTTGGAGGAAATACTACACCAACAGAAACAGCAAAGCAAATGGTCCAAGCTCCAACTATCATTAAAAGTGAAAATCTTTTAAAAGGGTAAATGTATTCTTTTATCATCATGAAAGTTTGGATCTAAGAATAAGGTTTTTCCATTTATTGGAATTTATTTTACTATATGATGTATTGGCCTCAAATGTTTTTGTTTTTCATATTTCTCTCTTGCAAATCCATGTTTATATGCATATAAACCATATGTAATGAAGTTTATACATGTGTATAATATAGGTCATACTCATATATGTATAAACCAGAGATTATACTATATATACATAAGAATTAATTAACAGCCAACTAGAAGTTGATATGGAGTCTTTTTTAAATGTAAGTTTTGAACCAAAAGGAAACAAAACTGAATAGCTTGAAATCAATATCTAACATTACTGAATGCATACCACATGACATACATTGCTCAAAGTAACTTAGCGGTAACTTGTTTAATACTCAAAACATTATGAGGAGACCAGGCCAAAGAGGTGAAGTCGTTTAGCCTGCTGGTTGCACTGCTAATTAGTAGGGGGCTGGGACTCAAACCTCAGAAGTTTGATTCTAGGTCCATGCTCCTAACCACTACACTAATACTCTTCTACGAGTGTATTCATTGCTACTTGCAAAGCACTTAGTGATGAAAATAACAAACATTGATGAGGGCTATTTTTATCTCAGGCCTATATTTAAGTATTCATAAGTTTTTCAAAATTAAAGGCTACAATGATTTTTATGATAGTAGCCTAGAGAAAATAGTATCTAGGTTTATTATTTTGTGTTTTGTTTAGCATTTTTGAAAGTATGATGGCTTAAAAACTATCCTACATAATTGCTAGTGATAGATTAATAAGGAAATATTTTTGGATAGCTCAATCATTTGGATGATGAATGGAGAAATGTGTGTTCTATGTTCTCAGCCAAGATGTAAATATTTTTATTTGCCAATTTGTACTTAGACAAGACAGGCATTGAGAACAACATTTGCTATAACATAATGTCCTAAGACACTGAACTTTAATTTCGGTATTGCTCAGATAACTGTCCTTCAATATTTTAGGTATACTTTGTCAAGACATTTGATAGAACTAAAGATGCTTCTTTAGAACAGAAAAAAATTAAACTATACTGAAGTGGTTTACTTTAAAATCAAATGAAGATGGAGTTTCATTGTCCATGTAAAATGTGCTAATATGACATTAGATTTTAAGATTTGATTTTTACTTTGATTTATTTGATTCCCATAAAGTATACTATATTACATATATTACTGAGGAATACAAATAACAAAATGAAGAGTGCTGCTTTTCAGAGCGCTGCTGACTTTAACACGCACACGTATGAATGACATGTACAACCACAGTAATTCATAATACATTTATATGACAGGAACATTTGCAATTTATGGTATTGTTCCTAAAACCATAAATCTAAACATGGTTTTATAAGGTTTTACTAATAAGTTGCTTTTACGTAAAATAAAATATTTTCTTGTTTTGAGTTGTGTAGTAAAAGACTTTTTTAGATATACCAGAACTTTCAATGTCTTTTAATTATTCTCTATATCCAATTTTAAAATATAAGTAAGTTTCAGTTTGCCTAGGGTAAAGCAAAAAGAAACCCAAACTTGTTACTTGTGGAAGTTATGAACATATCCAATGACCAAAATAACAGGGAAGTCATATACAGTAGCTGTGACCTTAATATAATATATAATACATATAATATATATAATATGTATATATATTTGGGGGGCTGTGACTCAAATATAGGTAGTTTGATTCCAGGCACATGATTCTAACCACTACACTAATATTCCTATAGGAGTGTATTCATTGCTATCCACAAAGCACTTAGCGATGCAAATAACAAACTTATATAAGGGCCTATATTTAAATATTTAGAAGTTTTTCAAAATTAAGGGCTACAAGGATTACCATGATAGTAGCCTAGAGAAAATGAAGTATCTAAGTTTATTATTTTTACTTTTGTTTTAAGCATTTTTGCATTAATATTGCAAAAATTTTGCATTTAAGCGTGTGTGTGTGTGTTCGTGTGTGTGTGTGTGTGTGTGTGTGTGTGTGTGTGTGTGTGTAGTAGCTGTGACCTTAATAGTACCCACAAAAGTGAAGAGTAGTGCGTATCCGTTTTTCTGACTGAATGTAGTGACTGGATGCATATGAGAAGTTTTGCCTACTCGTGTGGTTGTAGGATTGGTGCTTCCTATCTGACCTATGAAGAAATCACATCACTAAGTCACAGCTGCAGTGAGCTGCTGCGCAGAAGTAATAATGAAGCCATCTACTGCAGTTCCTCACTATCATGGTGAACACATATTACTACAGCACTATGTTTTGCTATTTTAAAAATGCAATGTATATTTCATTTGCCATTTAGGTGTTTTTTTAAGATTATAAAATACTCATTTTCGAAGTTTTTTTTTAAGAAATCAAGTAAATTGCAATTCTAAGGTCAGGCATTATTTTATCGAACCAAAGGAAAATGAATTCCCAAGATTTTTATAAAATGCATTCATCTGAAAAGTCTAAAAGATAAAACGTTGGTGATATCAGTACAATTAAGACTACATATGCTAATGTACTTATTTCTTATAATTGTTTTAAATTAAAAGCTATTGTACAGTATAGGATAGTCTGCAGTAGGTATTTTTACCAAAAAAAGAGAAACTTTTGTAGCTATTTTAAAAATAAATGAGTATATGCATATATTTTATTTAGCTTTTATTTTTAAATATAGATGCTCTAAGCTAATATTATACATAATAAAACTTTAAAATGTAAAAAATGCAGTAATTCAAAATTACCAGGGGTGCTTAAATCATGTGAAACAGTCAAAAAGCCACTATTTGAACATTCATTATATTTCAGAAAAATATATTTACTATTCACTGGTATAAAACAATTCTATCAAGGTTGAGTTGTGCTGAAGAAATATATGCACATTCTTAATCATAGAAATGAAGGATTGCATAACATACCTTAAGTGCTGGACCATTTTTCATATTTTGTCTAAAATTTTTGTCAAAATTTTCCATATTTTGTCTAAAATCCATAAAAATTTTGTCAAAATTTTCCATATTTTGTCTAAAATACAATTTTCATTTTTAGAACTATTAAGTGACTGCCACTGTTTGTAATGAATTTAGTTTACATGATTTATAAAAATTACTGTTTTTACTACTGAAACATGGAATTAAAAACTCTTCATTTTTCCCATTAGTTTCTTGGATTTTTGTCCACTGCAAAATTTCTCAGTCATATGAATAAAATGAGGAAATCTTATTTAATATTCTATGATGCCAAGAAAACCACCTCATTTATATCCTCTTTGTTGTAACTGTGGTTTCTGAGGGTATGGAGTGCACTGTTCAACACCAAATATATCTAGATCTCACAAAATTCAAGCTAAATTAGACATATAAATTTAAATTATAGTTAATAAGGAAGTAATTAAATTTCACTGACCAGAAAGACACCGGACTTTATACTTTAGGGACAGGTCATTATTTAGAGACTATTTTAAATATTTTAAAAGTTGAATTTTTTCCAGTTATTTTCCTTCCCTTTTACACAGTAAATAATACATGTAAAAACTCAGTCACTAATTCTTTGTGATCTACAAAATTATTCCAATACAACATACCTTCTCTCCAGGGCTACTAGAACTCAAGCTGCGGTTCTATAGGCCAGCTACTACTTTCACAGTCCTATATACCAGCTAAATAGAGGCAAGATTCACTTTCGTTTAAAAAAAAATAAGTCACACTTCAGCAAATACTGGAATGAGATGTCCTTGTTCAAAAATCTAGGGAATGTATTAAGTGAAATAAGCCAGAAACAGAAAGAAAAATACATGGTCTTACTCATATGTGCAATCTAAAAAGTTGTTCTCTTAGACATAGAGAGTAGATAATGGTTACCAGAGAATGAAAAGGGGAAAGAAGAGGGGATTGGTGAGAGATTGGTCAACAGATATAAAACTACTATTAGATAGGAGGACAAAGTTCTGGTGGTCTGTTGCATAGTAGAACAACTAGACTTAACAATAGTATATTGTATATTTCAAAATAGCTAGAAAAGAAAAGTATTGGAATGCCTCATTACAAAGAAATGATGTTCAGGGTGATAAGCTAATTATCCTAATGTGATCATTACACAATTTATACACGTACTAAATCATTACATTGTAAGCCATAATTATGTACTATTATCATGTGTCAATCATAAATTTTAAAAATAAAGAGAAATAATAAAAATTGTGGAAATACTTGCAATAAATATTAAAATTATCAACAAATCTAGAGAATGCATTCTAAGTACATTTTGCTTTAAAAATAACACTGTAGGACTTCCAGCAAGATGGTGATGGGGCAGCATGGTTTGTGAGACCCTCTGCAAAAGAGAACACTCATAAAGACCCTAGCTCCTTTCCAAGGGCTGCAACTCCCATCTTCTGCAGCCTGCTCTTCACAAAGAGCTCAGCCCCACCGCCACCGCCATCACTACTCAGACATCACGGCATTCTGGGCTGCTCCTGCAGTCACAGATGCCACTGCTGTGGTCATTGCCAGCCCATGCCTGAGGTGACCCACGACTTCAGACCGTGAAGCTTCCGCAAGCAGGATCTTCTGAGATTGCCACTGCCCGGCTGCTGCTGCCACTTGCCACTGCCACGCCATGCCCCTTACCAGGAGCCAGGCCTGTGGAACCCTGCCCCCATGTACGGGGAAGTTGCCACCGCAGCCACCAGTCAGAGAGCCAGCTCACTCCCCTCAGGACTGCAGCAGAGGTGAGATAGCACCACCTGCTGGGGATCCAAGGTAACAACATCAAAACGGGAATGACAGAGACTCTTCCTTCTTAATAAATAGACAAACCAAATCTCAGTAATAGACTGGGCAGGGGCCCATATGTGAACTGTTCTTCACAGCAGGCCAGAGGCAACTGACCCTAGCTGTGAATAATTCTACCAGCCTGCAAAGATAGCTAGAAATCAGAGCTGAAAGGACATTGAACTTAAAGGAAAAGTATCAGAGTGTGCTTGGTTGGTTCTGTTAGTCTACTGACTTTAATCTACCTCCTTTCCCTTTTATTTTTCTTTTTTCCTTTTTTCTTATTTCTCTGTAAACCCCATCTTTGTATAGAGGAATAGCACACCAATAAGGAGGTTGATCAGCAGGTATGTTAGCATCATTGTATGTTTTAGCTTTTTATATGGTTGTTGGTTAGTTTTCAGTCGTGGTTATAGTTTTTCTTTATATTTGTTTCAGTCTTTGTGTCTTTTTTCACGTACTAGTTAGTACACTCATCTGTTTTCCATCTCACTCCTCTCTCTCTCCAGCTCCCTCCTCCCCCCACCACCTGCTCCATTCTCTTCCCTCTGTTAACCTCATTTTGCTTTCAGAGAGTAAACTTACAACCCGATTGCATGGACAGACTCCAAGGCAGTGGGAAGTGGGCTTCAGATTATCCATACACCTGTTGGCGGATACCAGGATCTGCAGAGAGATTTTGAATCACAGTCCCCCCTTAATTAAATCCCAAAACTACAAAAAGGACTGCCTTCAACCTACAGCCCAACTCCAGAACTGAACAAAGCAAGAGGAAATACATTAGGAAGAATCAGAGATTGAACAAACAGAAGTAAAAGCAACCCCTCCACCCTGAATAACAGAATTAAAGAAGACGGGGAAGTGGAGGGAAGGGAAAAGTAGAGAGGAAAAATCTGCATGAAGAATGAAGAAAAACCAAAAGAAGAATATAGGGCTCACACAGACCCCAGGGAGGTAAGACACTGAAAAAACAGACTTCGGAACACAAACAATGAAGAGCCCCCAGAATGACTGTTCACATGCAACAAACCCAGACATCAAGACATTAATAGAGAAAATTTAAAAAATTGAGGAGAGACAAGAAGAAAATAGGAAGGAGCTGATGACAGAAATAACAGCAGTAAAGAATATTGTGATTGAAATAAATAACAAACTAATATGCATGGAAAGCAGAAATAGCCAAGCAGAAGAATCTCAGAACTTGAAGACCAAAATACAGAACTAACCCAAACTGTCAAAAACATAGAAAAGAAGTTTAAAAAGATAGAACAAAACCTTCAAGAGATGAATGATTACTTCAAGAGACCCAATCTAAGAGTAATTGGACTTTGTGAGGCAGCGAGAGAGTCAGAGGTCACACTGGAACAAACATTTCATGAAATCATTCAAGAAAACTTCCCTCATCTCATCAGTGATACAAAAATTCAACCACAAGAGATTCAGAGAACCCTTGCAAGACAACAAGTGAGAAGACCAACTTACATACACATAATAATTCACCTAAACAAAGTAGCTATAAAAGAAAAAATCCTAAAGGCAGCAAGAGAAAAAGGTCACACTACTTACCAGGGAAGACCAATTAGAATAGCAGCAGATTTATCTACAGAAACCCTCCAGGCTAGGAGAGCTTGGAGCCCTATCTTCAAAGTTATAAAAGATAAACAATTTCAACCAAGAATAACCTACCCAGCCAAGCTAAGCCTCATTAGTGAGGGAGAATTGAAATCTTTTCCAGATATCCAATTCCTAAGATCATACGCTGCCACCAGACCACCTGTATAAGAAACACTTAAGAAAGTACTAAACACAGAAGAAAAGGAAAAAAGAACAACATTCTTCATAAGAGTACAGGCAAAAGATTAAAAACACACATGAACCAACTACAAAATCAAAAGAAAGACAACAAACAGGAACAACAACTCTGTAAGAACCTTATGACAGGGATCAAATCTTGCATTTCAATAATTAGCCTAAATGTGAATGGACTAAATGCACCATTGAAAAGACATAGAATGGCAAAATGGATAAAATATCACCAGGCAACAATCTATTGCCTTCAAGAGACTCACAGACTCAAAGTAAGAGGATGGGAAACAAATTTTCAGGTGAACAGAACACAAAAGAAAGGAGGAGTTGTGGTCTTAATATCACACAAAATACCCTTCAAGCTATTAAAAATTTAAAAAGATACAAGAACGCCAATACATAATGATAAAAGGTTCAATCCATCAACAAGAAATGTCCATCTTAAACATATATGCACCCAATATAGAAGTGCCAACTTTCATAAAGCAGCTTCTACGTAAACTTAAAAAAGATATCAACTCTAACAGCATCATAGCTGGGGACTTCAATACCCCACCTACAACCCTAGACAGACCATAAGGACAAAAAATCAGCAACGATATCCAGAACCTCAATGTGACTCTTGACCAAATGAACTTAATTGATTCCTACAGAAAACTCCATCCAATGACCACAATATACATTCTACTCATCACCACATGGAACATACTCTAAGATCAACCACATACTTGGCCATAAATCAAGCATAAGCAAATTTAAAAGGGCCGATATTTTACCATACACCTTCTCGAACCACATTGGAATAAAAATAAACATAAATACCAACAAGGTCCCCCCCAAAACCCACAAAGACATGGACACTAAACAGCATGATGCTAAACAACTCCTGGGTCAACAATGAAATCAAAACAGAGATTAAAAGGTATCTGGAAACAAATGAAAATGAAGAGACATCTTACCAAAATCTCTGGGAAGCCATGAAAGCTGTAGTAAGAGAATTCATATCCCTACAAACGCATATGAAGAAAATGGAAGGATCACAAATTAACAGCCTAACAAGCCACCCAAGGAAGCTGGAAAAGCAAGACCACCAAAACCCTAACTTCAGCAGAAGAATCCAGATCACCAAAATAAAAGCCCAAATCCAGGACACAGAAGACAAAAAAAAAAAATACAAAAAAAAAATCAATGAAACAAAAAGCTGGTTCTTCAAAAGCATAAACAAGATCAATGGTCCCCTAGCTAGACTGACAAAGAAAAAGAGAAAAAAAGCCCAAATAAACACAATCAGAAACACAAAAGATGAAGTCACATCTGACCCTGAAGAAATACAAAAGATCATTAGAGACTACTATGTACACTTGCATGGAAACAAACTTGAAAACCTTAAGGAAATGGAGGACTTTCTGACATCACACAACCTGCCTAGGTGGAAACAAGAAGAAGTTGAGACCATAAATAGACCAATAACAATCAAAGAAATTGACTACATAATAAGAAAACTACCTACAAAAAAAAGTCCTAGACCAGATGGCTTTCCAGCAGAATTCTACAAGACATTTAAGGAGGAGCTGATACCAATCCTACTGAAGGTATTCCAGGTGATTGAGAAAGATGGAACTCTCCCCAAATCAGTTTACGAAGCTCATATCACATTGATACCTAAGCCAGGTAAAGACTCAACAAAGAAAGAGAACTACAGGCCAATATCTTTGATAAACATAGATGCTAAACTTCTTAACAAGATCCTAGCAAACCAGATTCAACAGCATATCTCAAAAATCATCCATCATGACCAAGTAGACTTCATCTCTGGGATGCAAGCTGGTTCAACATTTGTTAAACCATAAATATAATTAGATACATCAACAGATGCCAAAACAAAAACCACATGATTATATCATTAGATGCAGAAAAAGCTTTTGATAAAATCCAGCACCACTTCTTGATAAAAACCCTCCAACATCTAGGCATACGGGAAACATACCTCAAAATAGTAAAAGCCATCTATAAGAAACTCACAGCCAGCATACTCCTAAATGGACAAAAATTGGAACCATTTCCCCTGAAAACTGAACAAGACAAGGATGCCCACTCTTACCCCTCCTGTTAATATAGTATTGGAAGTCCTGGCTAGAACAATCAGAGAAGAGAAGGCAACCAGGGGTATCCAAATAGGAAAAGAGGAAGTCAAGTTATCTCTCCTTGCAGATGACATGATCGTGTACCTTGAAAACCCAAGAGAATCTGTCAAAAACCTCCTTACACTGATAAAGGACTTTGGCAAAGTCTCAGGATATAAAATAAATGTACAAAAGGCAATCGCATTTCTTTATTACCAATAATAAACAAACAGAAACCCAAATAAAAAGCACAATACCCTTCACAATAGCCACAAAAAAATGAAATACCTTGACATCTTCGTAACCAGAGATGTGAAAGACCTTTACAATGAAAACTACAAAACACTGCTCAAAGAAATCAACGATGACACAAACAAGTAGAAAAATATCCCATGCTCATGGATTGGAAGAATCAACATTGCTAAGATGTCCATCCTACCTAAGGCAATCTCCAGATTTAATGCAATACCCATCAAATTACCAGCAACATTTTCTCAGACCTAGAAAAAACAATACAGTAATTCATATGGAAACACAAATGACCAAGAATAGCCAGAACAATCCTCAGCAAAAAAAACCAAAGCAGGCGGTATCATATTACCAGACTTCAAACTTTACTATAAAGCTACAATAATCAAAACAGCTTGGTATTGCTATAGGAACAGTCATATAGATCAATGGAATAGAATTGAGATTCCAGAAGCAAAACCTCAATTTCTCAACCAACTTATCTTCGACAAAGCCTCCACCACCTACCACTGGGGAGAGGAGAACCTATTCACTAAATGGTGCTGGGAAAACTGGCTGACCACATGCAGAAGACTCAAACAAGACCCCATCTGTCCCCATACACAAAAATTAACTCTAATGGATGAGAGACCTAAATGTAAAACTTCAAACCATAAGAACGTTAGAAAATGCAGGACATACTCTTATGGAAATTGGAACTGGCATCCAATTCCTGAACAAAACTTGAAACCCACAGGCCATAAGAGAAAAGATAGACAAGTGGGACCTCATTAAACTGACAAGCTTCTGCAAAGCCAAAGAAACCATCAAGAGAGCAGGGAGCCAGCCCACAGACTGGGAAAAAGTATTTGCCAACTCCAGGTCTGACAAAGGCTTAACATTTTGGATCTACAAGGAACTCAAATGTGCTAAGAGGAAAAAAATAAACAACCCCATTATAAAATGGGCAAAAGATATGAACAGACATGTCTCAAAGGAAGACATCCGAGCAGCCAACAGACACATGAAGAAATGTTCAACCTCACTAATCATCAAGGAGATGCAAATCAAAACCACACTGAGATACCACCTAACTCCAGTCAGAATGGCCATTATCAATAACAAAAAATAACAGTTGCTGGAGAGGGTGTGGGGAAAAGGGAACACTTCTACACTGTTTTTGGGAGTGCAATCTAGTGCAACCTCTGTGGAAAGCAGTGTGGTGCTTCCTAAAAGCTCTAAATATCAACCTCCCATATGACCCTGCAATTCCTCTACTGGGAATATACCCTGAAGAACTCAAATCACTCTATCAAAAAGATACCTGCACACACATGTTTATTGCAGCATTGTTCACAATAGCAAGAACCTGGAACCAACCATTCTGTGCATCAAAAGAGGACTGGATTTAAAAATTGTGGTACATATACACAATGGAATACTATGCAGCCATAAAAAAGAACAAAATCATGAATTTCGCAGCAACCTGGATGGAACTAGTCTATAATACTGAGTAATCTCTCACAGAAACAAAGATCTGAGTATCACATGTTCTCACTCATATATTGGACCTTGAACATCTACCATAATACTATAAACAAGGACTGACAGTGGTGGGAAACTATCAGGGGGTAGGGAGGGGAAGGGAGGTGGGACTAATGGTAGTCAATATCTGTCTGGGGATGGGGAGACACCCCTTATTAACAAGGGTGCCTGAATGATGCACATTTGTATACCTAACCCTTAACTGTACCCCACAATTTTATAATAAAAAAAGTTTAAAAATAAAATGAAATAAAAATAACACTATAGTATGCAAATGTATTCATGGCTGCCTCTAATTGCTTATATAATTTTTATGATTATATGAATACAATTTTATTTTGGTAAATGATGTATTGCCTACATAACCTATGGCCATCACAATGTGATTTTAATCTGTTACTAATAAACAGTACTATCATATCCTTGTTAAGCATCGGCATCACCCAACCTTTAAATACTAGATGCTCCCCACTTTATCTCATGATCATCTCTGTCTTATAAAGGACTTCAAATGGAGGAGCAGGGATTTAAAACCAGGTCTTCTGATTTCAAAGTCAGTATCCTTTCATTTAAAGTCACTAAAATCTATGGTTAAATAATCTTACAGAAAGCATGATGTGTGAAACAGAAGAGTAATACTGTCCAAATTTCTACTAAAATGGGATTCAAATCCAAAAGCTTATTTGTTGGTGCCTCTGTTTATCTGTTCATTCATTTATTGAGCCATTAAGGATTTATTAAGAGATGCAGTGGGAACACAGCTATGCAAGACAAACAAGATGCCTCCCCTCATAGCACTTAAATTCTAATGGGGAAAACAACTATACATAGCAAACTAAATAAAATAATAAATACTGGTAATATATAACTGGGTATTTTCACTACTGCTCAGTTAAAGAGTCTTGTAGCTCACTTTATAATATAAAAACACCAAGGTCTAAGAGCTACTTAAGCTCTAATACCAAATATACCCTTATAAAATACCAAACTGAGTTAAATACCTTATTAGATATATGCACACTTTACATATGAACATATTCTAAACATATATATACATATTATCTGTACAGAAAACCACATTCAATGAAAGATATATTGCTTCCTAAAGTCCTCTCTGAGGTACAATAGAAGCTAAAATAATTGCTTCTCTTCTCAACTCTATCTAGCACATATTTTCTATGATGGGATACAGGTTTTCAAGTGCCAATGTGCAAACTGTAATAATAAGCACTACTGCTTTAATGTCTTATAGGTACTGAGATTACATTAACTGTTATAATTCCTGAGCTGCATTTATGCCAGGTCTGAACTATAAACAATTATGTATATATGAACTTTTGGGTCTTTTTAAGCCTAAAGAGGAATTGTGGTTTATGCCAAGTTAATGTTTTATCAGCAGAAATCTGTTTCTCAAAACAAAAATGCTGTAGGCAGCATTTAAACATGCAAATAGACATTTACTTCGCATGTAACAGGATGGTCTCATTTACTTCACATATAACAGGATTGTCTCATACCTGGATTTTAGTTTACCATGAATAATTTGGTGAGATCTTAATAGAGCAGTTTAAAATAATCATCTTTCTTTAGAAAAATACCAGGCTTAATTTTAAAAGCTTTATCTTTACAGAAATCATGTATCAATATATATTTAGAATAATGATGCTAGAAAAAACCTAGGGATTAAGAGGAGGGTTTATGAAGTTTATTAAAGTGAAGATTTAGCAGCACCCAAGGTTAATGGAACATGCAGCTCACAGTCTTGTGAATTTGGAAATGTGTTGGCTATCCAGTTGTTGTTTTTTCCTGTTAATAATAAACTCTGACAGAAAGCCTCCTGTCTTCTCTCAGAATATATATGTAAAACAATGGCTGGCTAATTTGTTAGCTTGCAACAAATTAGCAACCACTCAGACCTTTCACACTTTCTGACTTAACAATGTACAAAACAATCTCAACAATCATTTTCTGAGAGCTTCTTTTATACAAAATTGACTAAAATTAGGTAAACTACTATAACATTTTTGAGCATTAAAAATACAATAGGCTTTTATTGTATGGTACAGAAAAAAAGCCATCAATGTATGAACAAGTCATGAATTTCCATTCACAAAGATCCTTTCAAATTATTTTTATCAAGAATTATCAGGAATGTGCATCAACAGGATAAGTCAAAATTCAACATTTACTGTGTATATACTATCTGCATATAATAATACATTGTCAATATAGGAAAAAGTGGGCAATGTGAGAAAATTATTGTATTAAAGGACATAAGAGTTCACAATCTATTGGAAGAGATTAATCATTAAATAACTGATATGAGTTGGTAAAAAAATTAAAGATACAATATGAGCTAAGAGAATTATGAAAATCAATTGATATGAGGAATCAATTATTAGAAAACAATTTTGAAAAAAGTGATGAAATCATTGGAGGAAGAGAAAGAATCTAGTTGAAACGAGGCTGGGACTGACACTGAACACCCAGAATATAGGGGGAAAGTGGACAACGTCATTCCTGCCACTGTGTAAGGCACCTCATTCAACACTTGGGGCTTTGCTAAAAGATAATTTTTTTCCCCTTAAATTCGCATATGCTATTAATCTTCTGAAGCTCCCATCAAAAACTAATAATTGTTTTCACACACTATGGAAGTGAATAAAATAAAAACGCTTAAGATAGATTTAAGTTTCCGAGTTTTGCTAGAAAAGATTTAGCATTTTAAGGTAATAAACAACAGAAATTTGATTGTGAAGACTTTTATTAAATTATAGCATATTACAGTTTATATCCTAACAATAAGCTTTTCATCTTTAGGCTAATATGATATAAAAACCTGGCCACATTACTTCTTGAGTTTCTTTTGGGCAGCTTTCTTCTTGACCATCTGTAATCGCTTCATAGCGTTGAGCTGTGATTCTTGTGAAGTTGGACCTTTAAGGGATGCTGAGGGAGAGCTGCTGGATTCTGAAGTGGTTTTGCTGGTAGTGTTTCCACTAGGTCCTGGTGTCCCACTGTTTCCATTCCCACTTAGTTGGCTGCCACTTCCTGGAACTAAACTACTCGGACTAGGAAGACCTACTTTGCTGACATTGTCACAACTAACTGAGCGACAAAGGCCAGTTTTGCCCAATGTTAGAGGTGGAGGTGGTTTCAGTGGTACAGTGGATGTAGTGCTGTTATTGGAACCTATTTTGGAACCTATTCCACCTTTAGATGATGTTGCCAGTCCAGTCAAACCCACAGGCTTCTGGTTAGCTGACGAGGTGGCAGGTTTCCCGGAATTGTTTTGTGTTGTTGAACTCAATTTTGCCGTTGAGGGACCAGCAGAGGAAGTTTTGGCTGCAAAAGCTGCCCATCCAGTCAAGCCACTAGTTACTGAAGAGGAAACACTGGTACTAGAAGAATTTCCTGAAATAACCGTGGATGTCTAAAAAATAAGGTAAATATTACATTAGAGCCAAGTATAATCAACACTTTATAATGTCCTTGAATATATAAGAACTTTGTTAGATTTTTTATACCAAAAGAATGACTTGGAAAATTTAAATCACACTACCAAATTAAGTTCCTATGAAGCTGATCTGAAAAGCCACATGGAACAAAATTTACTCATTTCCAAAATAGAAATTTTTGGATATTATAGTCTAGCACCAATGATCAAAAGAATATATATGAAATTCCTTTTCAGGAATTGTTTTTAGCTTCAGTTCTAAGTCATATCACAAAATCAGACTTAGTGTCTTAATCTTTTTTTTCCCCTAAAAAAAGTATTATCTAGTCCAGGAAAATATTCACTTTAGAATTTGTTCCAAGTGATAGTGGATTGTTTCAAAAGTTGAATCCACTCTTAATAGACAAAAATGCATGCATTCAAGATATTCAGGAGATATCTGAGATGAAGAAAGTCATTTAATAATTATTTACTAAGTGTGTGAGAGAAAGAAAACAGTTTATGGATCCTAAACCCATTTTTTAAAAGATGTTCTCCCAAAGTTTGAGCAATAGCTACAAGTACTTCAAAATATATACAGATGTTCACAGTTACTCAGAAGTGTACAATTCACGATACATTAAGGTCTCATGATTTTAGTTTCATAATTTGTCTATGCTTCCAGGGAAACTATCACACAGATTCCTGCTTCCATAAAAAGTTTCTTCAATTGCCTCAGAGGTTGCACCATGACATTCTGGGTGTGACTGACTTCTGGGTGTGACTGATTTCTTAAGGGTAAAACACTTCAACTTCTCTGATTAACTTCCTTGGCTAATCAGAAGTTCAGTGATACCAATGCCACTATATAAATGCATATCATGCTTATTTACACGACAGCAAATTTTTTCACATTTACATTAGGCACAAATGTAATTTGTTCAAATTAATTTTGCATGTACACTTTTTCTACCTTATAATCTTAAGAAGATTCACAAAAGTGTTAAGTTCACATATAGGTAAAAGGTAAAGTCTTACAAAATAATAATATCTTTTCGAATGGTAGCTATTATGCCTAAAATAATCCAGTTAGATTTTAGAATAGGATTTTGAAAGAGATGATTAAAGCACTTTTAGCACTTACAAGGTAGCATTCAACATTGTCTGCATGTAAATATTTTTAGCCAAAAAGAAAAGTAATCCAAATACAGAGCTCTGAGATCTTTTTTTATAAGAGGAGGAATCCAGACATTTGTTCTCATACTCAGAAAAATCAATAGAATTTTTAATGATAATATCATATATCCATCTCACAAGGTTATCCAGAGAAGAAAAACTTTAGATATACCATAAATTTCTAGAGAAATGCACACCACCAATGATAGAAAAAGTCAAGAAAGTAAGAGAACATAGGTGTAGTAAGCTTTTAATTTTCAATTACGAAAGATCTAATTTTCTTTTTCTTTCTATTAAATATAAAACTGTCTGTCATATGGCTAACTGATCTTTCAACAAACTTCACAAAAGAAAACCCATCTGAAGTAATTTAAAAACCCAACACATACAAAGTACAACCAAGAAAGTAAGTTCTATGTGCTTGGCATCTTATTTTAATGGCTTACTATTACTTGGTATTACTTTTCAATAGCATGACAGATGATGGTTTTATAATGCTATCAGGACATATAGAAGTAAAATAACACAAACAATGGAGGCCAAGTAATTTCTTACTATTTCTGGGTAGAAAACAAAATTTTCAAGTGTTTTCAACTATAACACTTTCTTGCCTGCTATCCTAGTTAGAAAAGGTATTTTGTCTTTGACACATGAATGAAACTTTTTTTTCAAAGTATAAATGTTTTTACTGTTTCTACCCTTTTATCAAAAAAACACCAAAACCTCTTTATCAAAACAAACATGACAGAGAAGACCTTAATTGATTTGCCCTAAAATGATTTCATGTCAAATTTCCTAAAAATAAACTTTAGTACAACAGACTAGTATAAAAATCTCCCAAAAAGTGATTAAGTGTAGAATATAGCACCTCTAATTATTTTCAATTAATTGTTCTTACTTCTATTCCAATTTATCAAGTTCCCGTATGACAAATCAATAATGAATATCCCTTGAATAGTAACTCCTCCCTGGTAAATTAAAATAAAAAATGATCTGCAAAATAATTATCAATATTTTTCAGAGTACTTTACATTCATATTCTTTTCCATTATACCAAAGTTCTTGAGCTTGCTACTTATACTTATGGGACAAGGTCATCTCTTTGAAATTTTCTGAGATCAATCTTTGAGAACTTGAGATTTTCTTCTTTCTTTACTGTTATGCTTAAAATTGAAATGTGTAACTCAGTAAAAGTATTATTTTTGTTATAAAATTAGATTAGAAAATTATTTTATTCCATAATATCAAAATGTCAAGATATTAATAATAATGTACTGTGATTTCAAGGATGAAAATCTAGAAATGACAAATCACCAGATAATGTAGTCCTTTAGTAAAAAAGATAGATACCATAATAAAGAAATCATGATAATAAAGAAAAAACAAAATGAAACAAAGAAAGAAAATTTCCTCAAACTTCCTCAGCCTGCAATCCCGCACTTTGGGAAGCTGAGGTGAGTGGATTGCCTGAGCCTGCGGGTTCGAGACCCGCCTGGGCAACTTGGTGAGACCTCATCTCCACAATAAATCAAAATTAGCCGGGTGTGATAGTGCGCGCCTGTAGTTCCAGCTACTTGGAAGGCTGAGGTGGAAGGATCACTGGAGCCCAGCAGGTCAAGGCTGGGCGACAGAGTGAGACTCCAACTCAAAAAAAAAAAAAAAAAAAAAAGAAAGAAAGAAAACTTAAGTAATCAATAAGTAGGGAGAAAAAAAAATATGAGGCCAATCAGCTCAAGTAGAGTGGGGAGCAAAATTATAAGTACTCAGTACAGAGGTGTTTTGAATTTAAACCAAATTCCTGATTGGAGATACCTAATCAGACAAGAATGGTAAAGAATGTCACTTTGGAATGATCATATACTGTTGCTATCTGTTATTAAAAAAAAAAAACAACAGCAGAGTTAGAGATTAAATAATGATATAAATGTTCCTTTTATACCTAATAAAATTGCAATGCAATCTTAATTCCCAATGTAGTCATTTAGCACACAAAATGTCTCATTAAACTTTTTATCAAGCAAATATTATTTAGTTAACTAAACTGAGATACAATCTTAGGTAAAAATGGAATCTACTATACCTTGACTTCTGTTCTCTTAAATGCTAGAAAAGTTGCTTCTTGCTTGAGTTTAGTTTCTGGTTTCTTAACCAATGGATCTTTGACAACTGGAGCCACAGAAACAACTGTAGGGGCTGGTTTTTGTGGTGGTTTCTGAGTTTTTTGAGCCTGCAAAAATCAATGTATTAAGTTAGATAGAAAATCTTAATTAAATATACAAAATAATAATCTATCACAGAAATTATCATTAAACTGAAATACACCTGAATATAGAAAAACATTGTGATAATAATGAACACATAGGTTCTTAGACAACTTATTTTTATCATTATCATATTAATGATTTTACAGATTTAGTTTTTTTGTTTGTTTGTTTGTTTGTTTTTGAGTTGGAGTCTCACTCTGTCGCCCAGACTGGAGTGCAGTGGCTGCTCCCGGCCACCGCAGCCTCGACCTGCTGGGCTCCGGCGACCCTTCCGCCTCAGCCTTCCAAGTAGCTGGAATTACAGGCATGCGCTACCACGCCCAGCTGATTTTTTGATTTATTGTAGAGATGAGGTCTCGCTGCCCAGGCGGGTCTCGAACCCACGGGCTCAGGCAATCCATTCACCTCAGCCTCCCAAAGGCACGGGATTACAGGCTGAGCCATCGAGCCCGGCCCAGATTTAGTTTTAAACAGTAAAGATAATATTAAGCTTTAGAAAGTATACAGAATAAGGTTTGATTAAATAAAATTTTAACAAGACAAACAAAATTGTTTTGCTAAAAAGGAAAATCACAAACTATATGTAACCTGTTAGATTTTACTCATCATGAAGTATATGTATCTCTCACTACAGTTGGTCAAAGACTTAGGCGTTTTCTTCTTGGGATCAAGGAATACGTTCCAGAGTTAGCAGGGGTGAGATAAAATGTGACTCAGATCATTTCTATGGTTTTTAATACAAAATGGGGAGAAAAAACTATTGATAAATGATGCAACTTTTTGAGTTTTTTTCATAATGCAAAACTAGGCACGCTAAATTCTTAGAGAAAATTCATAAACACAAATTTTTATGTTACCAAAGAATTTGCATTCATTGTTCCTTTATATGCATTTTCAGTTTTATTTTGACCAATAATTGATTTTTTTTCCTTTATTTCATAACTAGGCATTTTACTAAATTCTCCTATAAATGCTAATCATTTTTAGTTTATTTTTAGTGTTTTCCAGGTAGACAATCATAGCTATATAAACAATATGGTACAGTGTTTAAGAGCACAGTTTGGAGTCAGACAGAACTAGTTTCAAAACCCGGCTCAACTATCTTTCTAGCTATGTTACCTAAGGCAAACTATGTAAATCTCTAAAAGCCTCATTCTCTTCATGTGTTAAATGGTAATACCATCTATTTCAAAGGTACGTTATGAGGATGAATTATGATTATGTAAGAGTTTAGCTTAGCATAGTGTCTAACACATATTGAGGGCTGGCAATAATTGCTGTTTATTCATCTACATTATTTATAAAGGAAAATCGCACCGGATCCAGAACTCATCCATACAAGATGAGGAAAGGTGCTCCCAGCCAGCCATTCCATAGTTTTAGACAATCTTCATAAGTCCATATATTACTATGCCAGGGAATTTATTAATAACTTGTCCCATTTCTGGAAGCCTGAATTTGGACTATTTTATCCTTGTTCAGACCTTCACTTCATGTGCAATCTTGTGCTATTGTTTGCCATACGATATAATCTTGGTCTTTAAACCTCAATTCAGACAACCCCTCAGGTCCCCTCCCACTGGGGGAGCTTTTCTATCTTCTCAATAAATACTACTTTCTTAAAAAAAAAAAAACTCAATACATGCTACTCCTTACATTACATACTTTCCACATCATTCATGTACTGTCAAACATCACTCATAAAGCACCCTTCAGATCAAAAATCTTAAGGATGTTGGAAGACTATCTGTGGTAAAACAGCTCTTTCTAGCAAGAAAGGAGGGCCACCTTAACCTCTATTGTAAAACCATGTTATAAGAATGCAGCCCTCAAAGTAAATTAGAAACATATAGCTCTATAACCATGGCTTTTAATCTTACACTGCCCTATAGTCTCATCTACCGTTCTAGAGGATAGACCAACCTAATTTGTATGCTTTAGCAGATAAAGACATATTAAATGGAGCCCCAGAAAGGACTTCCTTTTATAAAAAATTATTAAACATATTTTTTATTTTAAAATTGTGGGGTACAGTTAAGGGTTAGGTATACAAATATGAATCATTCAGGCACCCTTGTTGATAAGGGGTGTCTCCGTCCCCAGACAGATCTAGGAGATCATGTTTGGATCTTCTGCCTCTCTTATTTTACCCAGTCATCTTAAAAACTGAGTAAGAAACACCCAGAATCCTTTGTCCTTTGCTGGTAATACTAGTTTAGGGAACTAGGATATAATCACTCATCCTGTGTTGTTCAACAAAGGTACTCTAATTTTTCACTGAGAGACTGCTTTACACATTGCAGAATGTATAAAATTCCCCACTAAGCCTTTAATTGCTAGTCTGGCAGCCATAAAGCAAACCCCACATATTTCTAAATGCTACCAAGTAGGAGTGTATTACTAGCTTAGATTAAGAACTGTTGCAATAAGTGATATGAGTCTCTTACCTTGAGCTGAGTCTCATTACCGAATAGAAAGAGGATTATAGAACCTGAGAATGACCTTGGATCCTGCCATACACTTTCACAACATTCTTAACTAGGTCTTTCTACAGAACCTACCCAATTTGGAGAAATTTATACAAAGGGAAAGGGGATATCAGATGCTATTTATAACATGTTTGTGATATCTTAGGGCAACAACCAATGAACATATGAGAATCTCACTCAAAGTAATTACAGTTAGAATGGTTAGACTTAAAATCCCCATTGTTCCAAATTTCTTTCTCTCATCAAACCTTATGTTTACTGGATCCTGATCTTCAGGCTTGCTTCAGGTCATGTCTTTTGATATTTCTTCACATCTACTCTTGGTTTATTCTAGACCTGTTCTAGTATTAGCCATGGCTGCCATTTGGTATTTTGATACTTGGACACATGAACTGGACTGAATGTTAATTTCTGGTACAATCTACATTTACTCCATTTTACTTATCTTACAGTAAGAACAACAGAATGTAGAATGTGTCTATTTTTTTATTTTTTGAGTTGGAATCTCACTCTGTCACCCAGACTGGAGTGCAGTGGCCGCTCCCAGCCACCGCAGCCTCAACCTGCTGGGCTCCAGCGATCCTTCCGCCTCAGCCTTCCAAGTAGCTGGAACTACAGGCGCGCGCTACCACGCCCAGCTAATTTTTTGATTTATTGTAGAGATGAGGTCTTGCCAAGTTGCCCAGGCGGGTCTTGAACCTGCGGGCTCAGGCAATCCACTCACCTCAGCCTCCCAAAGCGCGGGATTACAGGCTGAGCCGCCGAGCCTGGCTTGAATGTGGTCTATTTCTAAGCTCTGCTCATGTGCTACATTAATGAATGAGACATGTTCTTATTGGTAAATGAATCAGACATTTAATTTGCAAAGCAGATTAAAACATAGTATCCCAGATGAAGAGAAGAAGCAGAATACATGGAACATGAATGTTTACCACATATTCAGGGAATGCCACCGTCTGGTATTGCCAGAGTGTATGGGTGGATATGGTGAAGCAGTAGGAAAGAAGACTTCAAGGTAGGCTCAGGTCGAAAAGAGAGGGTCCATATATGTACCCAAAGGAGTATAACTTCATTACATAAGCAATTGAGGACCACTGGGCATATTAAGCACATAAAGTTAGACAAATATTTAGAAAAGTAATTCTAGTTGTTCTAATTATAGTGAGCAAAGTGGACTGAAGGGAAGCAAAGACACCTCTTAAGGGGGTTTTACCACAGACAACTAGTGATGGATTGGTGGAATTGGATAATAAAAGAGAAATGAGCAGATCTGAGAGATATGTAATATGCAGAATTAACAAATCTGGCAAACAAAATTATGAAATTATAAGAAACATCAAAGATAATGTTTTCTAGCTCAGATAATTGTGGGAAAAAACTAAGTGTAGAAGAGAACAATTTTAATTTTAAAGATATTGAACTTAAAGTACCTATAGGATATCTGGTTAACTATAGAAACTCAGAGATTTAGAACCATAAACATAGATTTGGTAAAAACTAAGTCACAATAAATGGGGGATAGAAAACTTGGGGAAGAATAATGCTTACTTTAGTTATTAAGATAGTTAAAATGAAATAATAATAATAACAACAATAATGATAAACCTTTGAGATACAAAAGAAAGATTATTGTCACAACTTGTTTCTTTTGACAACTGCCAATTCTTAGAGGCTTCTTATTAATGATCTGAAATATACTATATTGCTCTTCTGTAATAATTTTGGTTGAGGTCTTGGAGAGCTAGTTTAAATAATATGCTAAATAAAAATCAAATTAAGCAGGACAAGTTGTAAATTGTTACAGAAATTTCCTGTTACAAATGAAAAGTACACATACCATTGAAATTTTACTTATTTTCACAGGAATAAATAAAAACATTTTTTTTAAAAGTAAAATACATATCTTGAATTTTTACTTTTAACTATATACTTCTGACCTTTAAAAGATATATTTAGTCTGAAAAACTTATGTAGAAATTCATTTGATTAACAAACATGAGCACTCTTCTTATCAATAGTCTCTAATATAAGACAGAGGAAGAAAGGTGTGGAAGGAGAAGGGACAAACAAGTCATTGAAGTAGACAACAACTTTTTAAAAAATTGTGAAATTTATTTATTGTTTATCTACTTTATAAAGAATAAAAGCTAGAAAATGATTTGCTATAACAAACAAAAAGATGTCTCACTATGATATTAAAGGCAGTGACATTTGTGAACAGTAAGAAGATAAAGCACATTGGAAGAATGAGATAAATGGTCATTCAAAGAAAATGACAAGGAAAAATAAGAAAGAGATACGCATATATAAAAAAATGCCTCTGAATACAATTTGTAAGTTTGATAGTTTAAGCTCACTTGGAAATTTTCTATATTTCCTTACTACTCAGGAATTTTTTATATTTCCTTATCAGACTCAATGAAGAGTGGGGCTGTATATCACACCACTTAACACAGTGCTTTGTAATATTTTTAAATGTTTATAGATACACTGACACACTAGTAAAAAAATTTATAACGTGTGGGTCATCAATCTTGTTTCTTTATCTATACTAGAATACACTAAAAGCTGAACAAAGAAAAGTGCATTATGACATGGTCTGATCTTTAGGCATAGAAATATAAATCACACATGTATACCATATTTAAAACATTTAAATAATCAGCTTATATCTTTTTTTTTAGTATTCTAAATGTTCAATTTTCTTTTGAAGGCACATATCAACAAAAACGTGACAAAAAAAAAAAAAAGATTCCTACCATTCTTTTCATTTGTCTGGTACATCGGGCACAATACCATACCAGACGAGGGTCATTGACTTCCTTGTCTGTCACCTGGGGTTTATGGCAATCTTGATGATAGAGATTATGGCACTCTTGGCATTCTACTAATTGATTCCCAGATGCCACCGTCATTTGCCTAAGAAAACATACCATTAAGCATTATACTTTCTTAAATGCAACAATTTAAAGTCACTTCAGAGTTGTTCTAGTAATGTTTGGTACATGAAAAAGGAAAAAATTCCAGAAAACCAAACAGCAAAATAACAAATCCCAATGTGCAGCTTGCACAAGCACTTCACTTCTTTTAAAGCTTATTCTCTACCACTGATAGATATATAAGGTGCCTTAATTACATTTGGCTCCTTATTTCTCATTGTAATTTTTTCCCCCTCAGGAGAAAGTAGACTTTGATTAGTCCTCCAATAGTCTCCTAACTTTTTTTTTTATATGTCTACTAAATTTCTATACATGTTCTATCTTCTTCATTAATATGAGTTACCTAAAGGTGGGAACTGGACCTAATAGAACGCAGCAATATTTGTGCAAAAAAAGTAAAAATTCTAATAGCAAAAAAGCAATCACCATAACTTTAGATTATCACAGCAAGTCTTCTCATGGAGGGGTACAATTACTAGTTCTCTTTCCATTATTACTTTACCATTTATTTATAAAATAATAACTTTGATCATAGATAAAGACTGAAATTAACAAATATATGTGAAAACAATGAGGCGCTAACAAATTATCCTATTGAGAAGGACAATTTATTCTCTATAAGTTTCACAAAAGAGGATAGTCGTTTACTTAGTTCCAATGCACCTGAATTTCATAACACTTTAATGAAGAAAACAGTAACAAAGATGACAACTGTTTTTGTTATACTAGGCAATGAAAGCCATTAACAATTAAAAACTTAGCCTTTGGAACCAAAAAGTTTAAAATCTAGTTATTTATGATTTTTAAAATGTATCTCCTACTAAGTATAATTGTCTATGTTTTTATAATTATGCATCCATGCTTTAAAACACCACTCAGAATAACCTACATAATCCAGTCCTTTCATTTTCAATATGCTTAGAAAAGATTTAACAGTACTTTAGGAAATTATATGTAATAATTTATTTTTATAAATGTTGTCAATAATTCAAAAAAGACAATACAGACTTGTTTAAAAGATGAAAATAACTGAGTTTATTGAACAGAGTCTTTCTCACTAAAGAATAATTCAATAATTACTTTACCTCTAGAACTCAAGAATGCAGAAAATTTTACTATAATATATTAAAGCCATAGTCAGGAAGATAAACTATCTGACAATGTTAAATTGCTTTAGCCTACTTATCTCATTCACTACTAACAAATAATAAAAGCAAATTAGAAAACGCTCAACAATTGCTCTGATTTGGGGGATATTGGGGAGGGGTAGAAAGGGGTTGTTTGCTCTTTACAAAGAAACAGAAGAATCTACAACAAGGTACAACTTACCGACAAACAACACAGGCCAATCCCATCTCCATGGCAAAATCATCAGCACTAGTCTCCTCAAAACTGGACAGGTCAGCCATAGCTAAATCCTTACTGGTTTGGACAGTAATGGGAGAGGACCGTGTCTCTGGTTTCTCCAATCTAGGCTTCTTTGGAATATCTACTCCTTCAGTAATGTCTGATTTCACCTATATAAGGCACACATCAAAAAATGATAATGAAAGTAACATGGTAGAATAAACTTTAAATCACTGAGAGATGAATAAGGAGGGTAGAATGCAATAATTAAGTTCATTTTACAGATATTTTCACATAGGGACAGATGTGCACATTAAAGATCTGCAGAAGAATTACAACTAATTTATAATTAGTAAACCCAGCAAGATAGAACCAAATAAATCATAACAGTTTAACATATATTTTTTATTTCTTTTTGTGCTCTTTCATCTATTAAAGAATTCTGGAAGTTCAGTGGATTTACTTAGACTGTCACCTACCAGTTATTAAGACTTAACACATTGCCATATTGCTTCAGAGCTAATTCTGGCTCCCCTCTTTAAATATAAATATTATTGATATACCTGTTGGATTGACAAAAACTAAGTAGTCTGATAAGACATGGAAAATTTGGAATTCTTATACTTTACTGATGAGTATAAATTAGTACATCTAGTTTTTATAGTAATTTGACAATACTAGTAACGCTGAAGATCCTACATTAGGATGTTGGATGTAATAGGATGTCATACCCTATTGCATCCACTTATAGATATACACCACATAGAAACTATTAACATGTTCACAGTGATACATGTAAAGTAGTTCACTGAAGCTCCACTGTAACAGAAAAAAAGGAGAAATAACCTAACTACTCATCAGCAGGGGAATGAATAAGCTGGTTAATTTATAGAATGAATATTAGGTGATAGCTAAAGAAATCTAGATCTACATGCATCAACTTAGATAAATTTTAAAAGTTCATTGTTGAGTGTAGAAAACTAAGCTATCAAAGAATATAAATACACAGTATGATGTCACTTATGTAAATTTTAAAGCAGAAAAAAATAATATGATATAGTTTATGAATAGCCACTATTTAGTAAAAGTATGAAAACAAGGAATAACATACCCTACTTTGAGGGCAAGTAAATCTGAAAATTTTTTTAAATGTATTTTTACTAATTACTAAAATCTTAATTACTATTTGCAAAAATCATCCAAAAATAGACAATCCAAGAATTATCTGTGGCCCTGTAAATGTGCATACCATTCAGTAACAAAGTTGTTTAGTCATTTACAACTTTATCATTTCCACTATATCTTTTCTTCTCAATAACTGTTCCATCCAAAATCTCTGAGTTATGGATTAAAATTTACACTTAAAATTGCTATACTCCTTAGGGCTGAAATATATAAAATTTCTAAGTTTTACTCATTTTTTAAAAGTCAACATCTATAGCTAAAGTATATTTTCTGAGTTATTATTATTATTATATATGCTTATGAGTATATAAAGATGTAGGCATAAACATTGTTTCTTTCTGCCTATGAAACCGATTTACTTTTTTTCTTTAACTAGATTAAAATAAAATCTTACTTTATCAGCAGGTCTCTTTTCGGCTTCCTTCTTGATTTTTTCAGTTGTGAGAACCTTGACATTATTATTTCCAGATGGAACATTGGATGACACTTTGGGCTCTTGCTTAATGGAAATAGTTTTTGTGCTTGAAATTTTGGGTGGCTCCACATCCTAAAAGATGAAATAAAAAAGGCACCAGCAATTAAGTGTTCGGACTATCTAATCCATTGTATAAAAGAGTATAAATCTTAACAATTTTCTGTTAAAAATTAAGACATTATGCTATCACCAATGTAATATTTTTTTAAAACAGCTTTATTGAGAAATAGTTGATGTACAAACTATGCCTATATGACGTATGAAATTTCATAAGTTTTGACATATGTATATACCCATGACATCATCACTACAATCAATGTAATGAACATATCCATCATCACCTCAGATTTTCTCGTGGCCCTTTGTAATCACTCTCTTACAGGTATATACCTTTGTCCTCCATTCTCAAGCAACTGCCGATCTTTAACTATAAATTGGTTTGCATTTCCTATAAATTTATATAAATGGAATCATACAGTATGTGCTCTTTCTTGTCTGGCATCTTTTACTCAGCATATTTAGTTTGAAATTCGTCCAAGTTGTTGAGTATAGCAATAGTTCACTCCTTCTACCTACTGATGAGTATTGGAATTGTCTGCAATTTGTAAATACAGCTGTTATAAACAATTATGCACAAGTCATTGTACAGACATACACTGCATTTTCACTTCTCTAGAATAAATGTCTAGGGGAAGAATGGATAGGTCATATGGTAAGTGTATGCTTAATTTTTAAGTGTATGCTTAATTTTTAGGAAACTGTCACACTGAAAAGTAGATATACTATTTTATATTTCCACCAGGAGGCTCCAGTTTCTTTTTATCCTCACCAACACTTGGTATAACTAGTCTTTTTAATTTTAGACTTTCTAATAAATATGTAGTAGTATCTTATTGTGGATTTAATTTACATTACCATAATGACTAATGCTGTTGAACATTCTTTCAAGTGCTCATTTGCCATACATATACCTTCTTTGGTAAACTAGTTAATGTAATTTTTGCCATTAAAAAATTGAAGTTATTAGTTTTATTGTTGAGTTTAAAGAATTCTTCATGGATTCTGGGCACAAGGTCAAATATATAATTTACAAATATTTTCTCTTAGTCTGTGGCTTGTCTTTTCATTCTGTTTTAAACTTTAAATCTTTTTTCTTATAGTTCTGCTGACATAAATAACTTGTTATTTACTGTTATTACTAGTATACAAAGTTTGTTCACATAGTAGGTCCTTGAAATCTCCCCCCTCCCAAAAAAGGAGGACATTTCCTCCACCCCATTCTAAATAAAACTAGAGCAGCTGAGTGCAGTTTATTCTTTTATGATAACATATAAAAGTAAAGCCGGGCTCGGTAGCTCAGCCTGTAATCCCGCGCCTTTGGGAGACTGAGATGAGTGGATTGCCTGAGCCCGCGGGTTCGAGACCCGCCTGGGCAGCGAGACCTCATCTCTACAATAAATCAAAAAATCAGCCGGGCATGGTAGCGCATGCCTGTAATTCCGGCTACTCGGAAGACTGAGGCGGAAGGATCGCCGGAGCCCAGCAGGTTGAGGCTGCGGTGGCCGGGAGCAGCCACTGCACTCCAGTCTGGGTGACAGAGTGAGACTCC
This sequence comes from Cephalopachus bancanus, assembly GCA_027257055.1. Classification (NCBI taxonomy): domain Eukaryota; kingdom Metazoa; phylum Chordata; class Mammalia; order Primates; family Tarsiidae; genus Cephalopachus; species Cephalopachus bancanus. The sequence goes on from JAPVLO010000093.1 coordinate 12,249,835, forward strand.
AACTCAAAAAAACAAAACAAACAAACAAACAAGCAAAAAACATATAAAAGTACAAAAATGTAGGGAATGATACATGTCAACTTCGGAATAGTGGTTGCCTCTGAGGAGGAAGAGAAGGGAAGGGATGGGCTTCAGACCTATTGGTATCAGGGCTTGATCTATTATTGTGCTACTTGTTTAGACTGGGAGTTGGCAAACCGAGACCTATGAATAATTTTTTTGTTGTTTTTTGTTTTTTTTTGAGTTGGAGTCTCACTCTGTTGCCCAGATTGGAATGCAGTGGCCGCTCCCGGCCACCGCAGCCTCAACCTGCTGGGCTCCGACGATCCTTCCGCCTCAGCCTTCCGAGTAGCCGGAATTACAGGCATGCACTACCATGCCCGGCTGATTTTTTTTTATTGTAGAGATGAGGTCTCGCTGCCCAGGCGGGTCTCGAACCCGCTGGCTCAGGCAATCCACTCACCTCAGCCTCCCAAAGGTGCGGGATTACAGGCTGAGCCACCGAGCCCGGTGAATAATTTTTTATAAATAGTTATACTGGACACAGTCACACCCATTTATTTATTTATGGGTACTTTCACATTATCATGGCAGAATAAAACAGATGCAGACACACATACCATCTAGCCTACAAAACCTAAAGTATTTACTAATTGACTCTTTATAGAAAGTTTCTTGACCACTGTTATAGACTTAGTAGAGTGATGGAGAAAATGTTAATCATACAGATTAAGCTTAAAAGTATATCATATGTGTAATAAAAAAAATTGAGGACACAGTTATGCAGTATTTGAAAACTATTTTCTAATCAGCAAAGAAGTTTCTCAAGTTGATGGAAGAGTTAAGTTCTAACTTCATTATTTCACATTTTCCTTCCTCATTAATGCAAATGAATATCAACAAATATTCACGTTAGAATACACCTGGAGAGTAGGTAATGTTTACAAGCATACCACCATCTCCAGGTGATTCTTATACATGCTAAAGTTGGAGAAACATTGGCATAAATCACTCTTCTCACACAATTCTAGTGATGGAATTATTTAGCTAAAGGCTAAAATTAAGTGGACCTGTTCTTTTATTTTTTATTTTTACTTTTTAAATTAAATTTTATTTTATTATAGAGATGTGGGTACAAGTAAGGATTTAATTAAATTCTATTTTATTATAGAGATGTGGGTACACAAGTAGGCTGCAAGCAGGTGAAATTTGGGCCTCCAACTTGCCCTCACTCCCCCTGGTATAAAACCTGGTACCCTTTGTATTATTACGTGCACCTCCCTTTCTCCCCTAGCACCCGCCTTTCTCCCCTCGCGGTGCCCAGTGACTGCTGATCCCTTCCTTGTGCTAACATAGAACCTGAACTTCTAAAACACATAACAAAGTAGTTTCTCCAAAGTGACCGAGAGAAGTATAAACTGCAGCTAGAAACCTGAACAGTAGGCTTTTTAATCACAACAAATTTTCACATACTTCCGAAAATATGAATTTCCATTTTTAGAATCCTTATTTTTTTAAGTAATAATAGGATTTCCTATTTGGATAATACCAATACCCACAGCAGAATGAACTTGGTAGTATGTTTCATAGAGTTGTATTAATTTGACCAATCTGAACTCATTGAACCTACCCGAACAAGAAGAAATTAAGTCACAATAGTTCTACTAGTCAAAAGACAATAAGACTTGAGAAGACTAGAGCAAGAGTCAAAAGAAGGCTGGGGACAAAATACAACTGCTTATTTGGGCACTGAGCCTGGGACTTGACCCTTTCTTAAGCTTCAGATTCGGATTAGATTTGAGCTAGTCATATAGTTCTATCTTCCACCTCTTAATTTGTCATCTAGGTCTACAAATCTGGGTGACTGAATTTCAGGGCTACAGCTTAGATGAGTTTGAAAGAATGTCTTAGAGGTGTTAGAAAATATAATAAAATTTGTCATTCACTGAGAGCCTACTATGTCCCAGGTAGATACTATACTTGGTGACTTACATACTTTATTGCTTTTAATTTTTACAACTTTGTGAGGTCATTTTTATTATCCTCATTTTACCAACAAACAGATACTGGGTGAAATGAAATTACTATATACCTCCATTTCCTTATGTAAAATGAAGAAGGTAAACAGTATCTCTCTTTTTTTTTTTTTTCGAGTTGGAGTCTCACTCTGTCGCCCAGACTGGAGTGCAGTGGCCGCTCCTGGCCACCGCAGCCTCAACCTGCTGGGCTCCGGCGATCCTTCCACCTCAGCCTTCCGAGTAGCCGGAATTACAGGCACGTGCTACCACGCCCGGCTGATTTTTTGATTTATTGTAGAGATGAGGTCTCGCTGCCCAGGCGGGTCTCGAACCCGCGGGCTCAGGCAATCCACTCACCTCAGCCTCCCAAAGGCGCGGGACTATAGGCTGAGCCACCAAGCCCAGCTGGTAAATGATATCTCAAAGGCTTGTTATCATAATTAAAATTAATTATACACATAAGCCACTCAGAAAAGTGTCTGAGACATAGTAAATATTCAAGATATGTTATCTATTATCAACACACAACTAAAAGAGGGAAGCTGGGGCTTAAAATAGGTTTTGTTTGGTTCTAAAACACATATTCTTTTCATATAAGGCTGCCATTGGCACTTTCTTATTATTAAGACTGGAGCTACACAGTTCTCAGAGTTCATTTATATGCCTCCTTTCCCCTTAAATTATCCTACCAATATTCAATTTATCTTGTTTAAAAAAAATCCCTGACCTAAAAAAATATAAAATTATTTATTTAGTCAAAGGGGGGGGGAAATCCCTGTCCTTTTATTATTTTTTGTCTTTAAAACATAAGAGAATAATTAGAAGTAAGCTGAAGTTACATTTGGCAGCTTTAAAAAAAAATTCAGATCATAAAGAATTGGAAATTAAAGTAAGTCATGAACAAGTGGATTTCTATAAAGTTGTAGAACAGAATATCACACACACTCAGCTAATTTTGCTATGTGATGCTAGTCCTTCTCTGAAAGCTCGGGGGAAGAAAAGAGTATAATTTCTTCATGCCACAAGGAAAGAATATTTGACAGAGTCTAATGTTATCACTGTACTATTACAGGCCTTACAGAACTCTCTTCAAGCTTTTTTATTCATGTAGGTACCTTTTGAGATGGACGATAACTTGAATCAATGCCCCGAGCCAAAGATTCATCAAGCAGTGCTTTTAGCTTTTCAGCAGAATCTTTGCTCTTTGAATGCAAGAAACCCAACGCTTTCAAAAAAATGGGATCAAGTTCCAAGTTCACAGTAGCAGCCATTGCAAACACCTGAAGGAAAAAAAGAGAGAGAAGTAATTTAGAGGTAACACATAATTGTCTATGTCAAAGTTTTATTTATTTTGTTCTTTCATTTATAATAGATAACACTGTGCACATGATATTTAAAATGTCCAAAAAGTTATTGTTGATGAAAGTAAATTTCCTTCTTATTCCTTCCTGGCATTACCTAGTTCTTTTCCCCTGAAGCAACCAGCATAATCAGTTTTCTGTGCATCCATATCCATGGCAAAGTTTTTAACTCCAGGTAAGCTTCTCCCTGCCACAAAGTCCCTTAACAGATCCTAGTTTTAAAAGATAAACTTATAGTTGAAGTACACAGAACTTAATGTGTTTCAGTCAGGCTTACTCTTCATCAAAAATTTTTCTCTTATTTCCATAACAATAACAAAGATTTAGTATGCATATGTTTGAGTATGCAGGAGGTACCATAAGAAGGCAATGAAGGGTGCGTTAAGTGATGAGCTATAGAGGTCACTGGGCCACTTTTTATCTCAATATCTGTTTTTACTCATCTCCCTAGTCCTCTGCCCCATCTTGAGTGTCTCAGAAAACATATTAATAATAACCTTATTAGATCACATTTAGATTGTGGTATCTCATGCATTAACCTATCTTTAAAAAGCAAGGTCTTGGCTGGGCATAGCCTGTAATCCCAGCACTTTGGGAGGCTTAGGCTAGTGGAATGCCTGAGCCTGCAAGTTCGAGACCAGCCTGGGCAACTTGGAGAGATCCTGTCTCTATAATAAATAAAAAATTAGCTGGGCATGGTAGTGTGCACCTGTAGTTCTAGCTACTTGGAAGGCTGAGGCAAAAAGCTTGTGGGACCCTGGCAGGTCGATGCTGGGGTGGCTGTGAGTGTACCACTGTACTCCAGCCTGGGTGACAGAATGAAACTCCAACTCCAACTCTAAAAAAAAGCAAGGTCTCTGAGGGATGGTCCCATATTTACTTACACACAGAGCCTAAGATGTTGTATCCTAAGATGCTTAAAAAATAGCCAAGATGGATAAAGATAGACATCAAAGGCTTATTAAATTCCACAACATTAAAAAGTTTTGTTTTCAGTTAATACCAATTCTATCATGTGGTTCTACTTCTGGTTGTCACTTTTCAAATTTCTCTCCAGGCAAGAAATTATTAAATAAAAATGTATTCTTTGTGTTCAATCCTTTGATCAATATACTACATCTTGAAATCTGCTATCCTCAAGGTTAATATTATAATAATGCAACATACTTTCGTTGCTATAGTTAAGGATCTGTCAGCAATTCCACAGTAATCTCTCATTTTCAGGGGTTTATAACACCATTAAAACTTGCTGTAGGTTGAATCTTGGCACATGATAGCACAATCTAAAAATGGATTTTGTCTGTTCCCTCCCCACCAATTTCCCTCCTCCCTCTCCAAGTCTGATAGGAAACTAACTCGCTCTCTCAATCTCTCCCTCCCTCCCTTTCCCTCTTCTTCTCCCTCTCCCTACACACAGACACACACACACACCCCTAGCCCTAGGCTTTTTTTTTTTTTAAGTTTCCAAGAAGTTATTAGTTATCTACCTGATAATTTGAGTACTATTGTCAAATTCTGTGCTATACTAAAATATCATTTGAATTACTCATGAGCAGGAATCCAAAGGCTAATTAGTACTAGAATGAAAAAGTAACCCTGTCTCAAACTGTTGTATTAGTAATGTAACAAATTGAGAAGCAGCCTTTGTCACTTCTTAATAGTATATTATTATATATATAATCTCTATATAATAATAAGTATCGAAAGGTTATTTTTAAATTTACTCACAGGGCTGGTCCCATGTATGTTCTGAGGAAAAAACAGCTTCTCAATAAAATTTCCATGATTAAAAGGGCAAACTTGCCACTCCTCTGAAGTGTACAAGGGTAACACAGCAAACCTTTCTATTGATCTAATTTTATATAGCCAAAGGAAACAGTAGTTTATTTATGTAACCAGATTGTTATAAAAATAATGTTTCATTGGTTACTGACCAAAGGATTGATACTTAAAAGAATCCTTGTAATATATTAGAAAAACCATTATTTAAAATATCTATGGTGAAAAATGAAAGCAAGGTATTTATTATTGTGTATTTCTATAATTACAGATAACAGGTTTATATTACAGATTAGGCGATATGAGTCAGCACCTAGATTATAAGACTTACAGAAATCATCAAGACCAACATGCCAACTGGAACTTTGGAGTCAATTATTTTTATACAATCCCGCAATTATAAAACTTTACAGGTTTTGTACCCCTGCCCTAAACTACTAATGTGTCCTTCTAACCTAGTGGTATCTATGGTGAAATATGGAAAAAATTAAAATTTTGATTTCTTTTTGGTTAAAAATATTCATATACAGAGAGATAATAGTATTTGTATGCAATTGATGATTAAACAACATACATAGTAAAGCGTGCTTTTTTTGGTTGTTGCTTTGTTTTTACTCATGGGAAAAATGAGAAAAGCTTGGAGGCCACTGCTCTAGCATATCTAGCAACTTTCAGTTTCCTTTTTCCCTATTATACATCATAGCTTTAAGGTACAAACTACCTTCTCCTGCAAATCACTTCAGTGCTCTCATTCAGTTCATTTTCTCCTCTCTCTCCCCATTAACTTCATTGTTAGCATCCCATCGTCTTCCAGCACCTGCTCATTACGAACATACTCACCTGTATGTTCCACATTTTCCTAAAGTGTTCCTTTTCTCTTTACCTTTACTATTCTCCCCAGCAATATCACCTCCCTTACAACCTTCTCCAAAATAGTGTTCCTTTGACTTGTTCCTTCTCAAAGAGCAAAGAAAGGTCTACAGAGATCTTACTATGTATTGCTGCTTTTAGAAAAATATTCCACGATCACCATTTATCAGCACTGTCTCCTGATCCACACCTGTATCGTCACTGTTACTAATGCATAGAACATTTGTACCAGGCTCACCTCTCTCCTCCCCACCTGCCATTATCCTTAACAATTTTTAGCATTTATATTGATGATTTCCAACTTTCTATACTCAGTTCATTTAAATTTCCAACCTCATGGAGCTTCATTTTCAGTCAGTAAAATCTGAAATTTGCTACAACGCTTTGACTACAATCAATTATCCTTTTTTTACTACAATTTTCTATTACTCTATTACTTCCACTGCTTGGACCCAGGAACCTCTTCAAGGTACTAAGTCAATCTTTCTTCCCTACTTATTTTTTCATTTCTCTATTCCCATTCTACTTGATCTTTAAGTTTATATAGGCCTCCAATATCTTGTCCCCGCTCCTTTCTTCTTGTTGGCATGTTCTTGCCCCAACTTCTCTCCCTCACCAAATAGTAAATGAAAGTTGAGCCAAAGGTAAAACACTCAAGGTTATGTGTTTTATCTCTCATGTTTTAGTCTTCTACCTTTCTTTTACTCTCTCTTTTCTATTGCCTGCTCTAATTTCTCTGTTCCTTTCTTACTTGCAAATACACATATAGCAAAAGAAATTTACTTTCTTTCTACTGAAGTTATAAAGAGTTCAGCAACTATGGTATAAGTGCATCAATCTATCTCCTTTATTATTTCCAAAGATATTTTGGAGTTATACCAAATCATGTTATTTCCATACGATTCCTTCCCTGTAAATCTAAATCCATGGCCAACATAGACCGCAAATGAGTCATATTCTTTCAACAGTTCTAGAAAATAAAGTCCTATATGTGTATGAAACACAAATGTATATAATGAAATAAATTTAATATATTAAATATAGCCAGCTTGACTTGGATGTTGTACTGTTGCAATGAACATGTTCCCGACAGAGCCACTTACATTCTTCCCTTTCCTCCCAACTAGTTCTTCTTCCAGTATTGCCCTTTACAAATGATACGCCCCCCGCATTGCTCCAGTCAGAAACCCAGGAAGCAGCTTTAACTCCTGCCACTTCCTGACCTCCCACTCCCAATTCAATCACCAAACCTCTTTAACATATCTCAATTTCAATCCCTACTTTTCAGTGCTTACTACCACCATCCTCGACCAACCTATCATCTATTGTTTGACTCACTGCAATAGCCTAATTAGTCTCCCCACAACCACTTTTGTCACTTTCCAAATCTTTTCATATTACTCACTTGCTTAAAATCCTTTGATTACTTCTCACAGTTGAAAGGTTAAAGATCAAGATCCTTATAAGGTCTCTAATGCTCTACATGATCTGGTAGTACATGCATATAAAGTAATTACCACAGTAGCTGGCACAAGGGCATACTCATCAGATGTTACTTAGTATCTCGGGCTATTCTCACTCTCTTCATTATAGCAATGTGATCTATTTCAAGTTCTCTAATACAAGCTTTTTTACTTCAGCTCTTTAGTAGAAAGTGTGCCCTCTTCTATACCCTATCTTACTCATCCTTCAAATCTGTTTGTTTCTGCATATTCTCTCAACAAAATTAGAAGTCTTACTGTTACAGGATACAAAAGCATTCCGTATTTATTCATAAGATTCAGCGCACTGTCAATTATGTAAATAATAATTATTTCTTATTAGAATATAAGTTCCAAGAGGGCAGGCACTCGACTGATTTTACCTACTGCTGCAACTCCTATTTCCAGAGTTCATGGCAAACAGCAGGTAACAGTAAATGCTTGTCAAGTAAACACCTACTTCCTCTTTCATAAAACTTTCTCCTCCCTAGAGTTCTGTTATATTCAACATTTCTGGTTTTCCTCTTCTATCCCTGACTACTCTTTCTCTGGCTCATCTTCTCATCTTTGTTGTTCACTGTATTAACCAAGTATGTATCCTTGGCTATCGTCTTAGTTTTGTTATCATTTTCTTCCTAGGTAATCTTACACACGTCATGTTTTCAACTATAAACTCTTGGCATATGATTTTATATGTTTTACACCCCCCCCAATCTCTCTTAAGCTTAAATCTCACATTTCCAAATACTTAGTAGACATGTCTACCTGGTGACCCTAATCAAATTCAGTTATACCTAAACTTCAGATTATGACCACCTCCACCAAAAGTTCCCTAATTTGCTCTTGCTTTCAATAAATGACACATTTTCTGTTACTCAGGTTTGAGACCTGAGGAGTCAGAGCTCCTTCACTAGGAGTACTTAGTTCCTTCACTAAGTAGTCCTTCTCTACTCCTTATATCCAAATAATCAGCAGGCCTTTCCTAAGGATTCTGACTGTAATATTTTTCACATTTGTCTCATTTTTCACTTCCACTGCTTCTATTCAAATTCAAGTTTTTATTAGCTTATTTAAATTTTAGCAATAATCTAGTTATTCTCAACTTTAATATTGTTGCCATATTAATTTTCCTGAAACACAGTTTTCTTCTCTTTCATTGCTCCTCCCCGCCATTTGTGGAAAAAAAACTTTCTTGCTGAAAAATTAAGGCTTCCCACCACCTTCAAAATAAACCCCAAATTTAGTGGCCTAGAACAGAGATCCCCAAACCCTAGGCCACAGACTCACACTAGTCCGTGGCCTGGCTGTACAGTAAGAAGTGAGCAGCCGGCAAGAGAGAGAAGCTTCAGCCTATTTATAGCCACTCCCTATCACTTGCATTACCACCTGAGCTCCGACTCCTATCAGATCAGTCACAGCATTAGACTTTCAGAGAAGTGCAAACCCTACTGTGAACTGTGCATGCAAGGGATCTAGGTTGTGTGCTCCTTATGAGGATCTAATGCCTAACATTAGCAGTGAGGTTTGACTGTCCATAGACAATAATAAATCAACTGATTGTAGACTCATATCAAAACTCTATTAGTGAGTGGCGAGTGAGTTGATGTACTTCAGTTGTACATCTGTATCTGGTAACCGGCTTTAAGTCAGAATCCGACACTTTAGTCCACGCGTGGCCCACCAATTATTTTAACCACTTCTGTTTGTTCCTCTTTTTTTTTCTTATGGTGAGCTGCATAATTATTTCATTAGATATTACAATGTAATAATAACAGAAAAAAGTGCACAATAAATGTTATGCTCTTGGATCATCCTGAAATCCCCATCCTTCCCTCCCCCCACTGGTGGAAAATTTGTCTTCCACAAAACTGATCCCTGATGCCAAAAACGTTGGGGACCACTGACCTAGAATTTGTCATGCCCAGATATTTCTTAAAGCAAAGTCATTAGCTGGTCTTGTGACTTATTTTTTTTCTGTCTGGGAAACTCTTTACTCATTTTTATATTTCCAAATTCTGTCAAAACCCAGTTCAAATACTATTTCTCATTAAGACTTTACTGATAGCTGCTGTGCTCTTCTTCACCCCAAATCTTATGATAATATCTCCTCCTATGATATCTCATAGTGCTTTTTCATGGTACTGGAACTTTCTACCTCAAGCCATATTCTTTTTTTTAGCAAAAGTGTTATGTTACCTATAAAATTCTGAGTACTTTAAGAGTCTATATCTTTTTGCCTGACTCTTTGCTACTTTGCAAAGTACCACAAAATAATGGCTATAGAATTATTGGATTAAATGATCAAAATACAGTGGTCTTGTCTCTCCTTCTACACAAGTCTAACCACTTCTAAGTTCCCTTCAGCAAAAAGCTCAAAAGAAACTCACCACTTCCCTCCCTGCAACAAATAGCAAACATCAGAAAAAAGAAAAGCAAAAGCAAAGCAAGACAAAAATCACATCTTTCATGACTGAGGAATTAAAGCACAATGTTCCTATCTGCAATATTCTCTTCCTAATCCTTCACCTGGCTTAAATTCATTAATTGCCCTAGACTGTAACTTCCATGAGAGCAGGACTTGTTTTGCTGCTATTTCCTTCCTTTAAGTGCTTGGAATTGAACAGGTGCTCAAAAATATTTATTGAAAGAATAAACTAGATTTTTTGCGTAAACGTCACTTTTTAGGGCTTCTCTGATCTCTTCAACGTAAATTGAGCACTCATAAATACAAATGCTTTCCTCTAGATCTGTTTTCCACTCTAAGTGCCAATCTCAAAAAAAAAAAAGTTCAAAGTTGATCATCTGCACGTGACTGAAACGAAGGAAGTTGAATCTATTAACGCAGTGTGCAATGTTAGGGTTGCCATTTCAAAACGGCTCAGGAAAACTTAGTCTTGCATATCTTTGCAAACCCTTCTATAAACATTCTTTCAAAAACGCTGCCCTTTTCATTTCTTCATTGAGTTCTTGGTTCTGGAATACATCGATATCTTAGGGACACTTGGAAACGCAGGGCAGGAGAGAAGGCCCGGATTCCAAACTAATCAAATGGTAGAGAAACTGAAAAGCGACAGCAGACATTTAGAAAGGGAATGCCAATCCTTTGATTAAAGCAAGACATACCGAAGGCCTATCATTAGGGGAGGGTCTTGACAAGGAAGCCAGAAGATGAGGTACGGAATGTGGGAGCTGTGCAGAGAAGTTACCAAAACCCTCTGACAAAGGTCCAAGACAGGGTTCCAAGTTCCTAGACCAAGGACTGTCCTCAGTCCGCGTGCCCCAGTGCGCAACACCCTCGGAGAAAGCACAGTTCGCCTCACTGAAAGGGGAGAATGGTCAGGCTGGGGCACGCAACCGCCCGCAAATTACAAGATTTTCCCTCAAGGAGCGAGGAGATTTCTCTCCCACCTCGCCCCTCGCGGGGTTTCTCGAGCCACCCAGAGGCGGCTGGGAGCGGGGTCACTCGTCACAACTCACCGCTCCGCCCCGCCGCTCGGTCCGTTCCCGGTGGCACTTTCCGAACGAGTCCCCGCACCACCTGGCTCCGAAAGCTGGAAAACAAAGGTTCCCGGAGCAGGGCCGGAGGGGAAATGTTTGGCAGTGCGACTGCAGGAAGTGACCTAACTTCCCTTTTTCCGGTCCGCCGGATTATGAATGACGGCTGGCGCGAGTATTTTCCAAACGAACTGCCTGTTGTTTCTCCTGGCCTAGGTCTGGAAGCGAGTGGGCAGTGGGCAGAAACAGCCTCGGAATTTCAGCTCAGGCTGGGCGGGAAGGCGAAGGCGGCCGGAGTCCCCGACACGCTCACGCACCCTCCCTGCCTGGCCGCGCCTCTGCGACCAGGTAAAGAGGGCGCTGGGGCCGCCGGCTTCTCAGCTCCTGCGACCCGCCAATGACTGCTCTCTGCTTGAGGGTCAACAGGGCTGAGGGTGCGGTGGGAAGGGCGAGGGCGTGGAGTCTTTGTTCTGATCTCCCTCCAGCCCTGGGGCCTACTCAGCCTGCTTTTTGGGCCACAGATCCTTGAAGATGCGGGCTGAGAACTCGGGGCTCCTCGTTGTACCAGTTTCCCAGTGTTCCCCGAGCCAGTCCCTCATGTCTTCCTCTGCTAATGGAGGAATGGAGGAGCTTCCAGTGATAGGGGTTGGTGGGGGTCGTGTGCTGTTAAGTGTAATTTCAAGACCTCTTGCATCGTACTTTCATTACCCCCGTCCCTCTTTAGCACTTAGTTTTTCATTCTAGCCCTTGCTGATTGGAGAAAGCAGTTGAATACTACTTAACAGTTACTCCAAAGGACTTGTTTCATTTGGGGCCGTTTGCTTAGGTTACATCATCAAAGCGGTGTTTTTCTTCGGGTTTTAACTTCTCTAGAAAGTCGGAGTTTAACATGCAGGAAAGTTGCTTTGTCTTCAGAAACGTTTGCTAATACACATAGGTTCCTTCACAACTCTCTCTCCCTGGTTTTGGGTTTCGGCAACTTATTTTTTTCCCAAATTACTCTTAACGCCAGGATCCCATTCCTTGTCATTAATTCTGAACATCAAGAAAAAATGCCGGCTTTAATATGTCTTGTGCTAACTTATGGATAAATAAAGTGGTGTGCTTCTATTTTTTTCTAAACTTATGTAGAAACAATGTTTACAAGAGAAAATACAAAAGCTAGCAAGAACTAGTGATGTGACAGTTTTAAACATGGTTATTTAAATACTATGAAAATAAACTTTGTTTTAATAACACTGCAACTGACTGATTTGCTGTCATATTTAATAAACATTAAACTGTGTGGGTTATTAAAAACTGCCTAATGCATACACTACTGAGAGGATTGCTTTAAGCATACTCATTTCTTGTAATTGTGTTTGGGTTATACCTCAGGCCATCATTCTAAGAGGTCTAACTTCAAAAATAAGACTGAAAAAGTCAATGATATTTGAGAATCGTTTCATCAGTTTTATTTATTTATTTATATACACTTTTGTGTGTTTACTTGGCTCAGACTTGAATTTCTGCAGTAGTGGGCCCAAGTTTTTTTGTTATTTTTAGTAAGTGTTTTACTTTGTGGCTTTTGTATCATTACCTGGGTTTTTAAAATAAGAACAAATATTGAGTATGCAAATAGCCTTTCTAATATTAAGCTACAGTTTAGCAGCCTTAGAAACTCACAGATTCTGGGTCTAGCCAACTAACACATCTGTAGTATACACAGTTCCCTGGTTTTTATCCTCAAATATTTAAAGTAGCCTACAGAATTCTGCTAAATTAGTACTTGGATGTAGGGATTTATACAATTTAAATCATTACAAGTACCGGTATTGTTTGCTGTGATAATTCAGTCATTTTATTTCAAGCTTGCTGATATTAATTTCTGACATGTTAACCTTTCATGCTGTGGATGCCTGTTAATTATGAGGTCACAATAGGAAATTTGAGTTTTGTTCTAAGTGTCCTGGGGAGCCCCCATGTTTTTGAAGGATCACTCTGATTATTGTTGGAGAATAGACTGTTGTGTGGAAAGTGGAGAAAAATAGTTAACAGACTTTTGCAGTAGTCCTTGTAAGCGCTCATGATGACTTCAATTAAAGTGATGGTGATAGAGGTTCTAGGGATTAGTATATTTTTCAAAGGTAGAGATGGCAGGGTATGAAAAAGAGGAGGGAGTTGAGTGAGACTTCAGAGTTTTTGGCCTGAGCATCTAGATGAATGGGTGTTGTCATTTTACCAAGAAGAGGGGAGCACTAAGGGAAGGGAATGAGTGTAGATTGAGAAGAGGGCAAAGCATGGAGCCATGAGCCACTGTGAAGTATCCAGTAAAAGAATCAAGAAGGGACTGTCAAAGAATTTACGTGCTGAGACTTGTCAAATAACCCAGCCTTCAGGATGGAAATTTTCATCAAGGATTACTAAGTCTAGCATACTTGCTTAAAATAACATAATTCCTGATAATATTCACTTTGGTAAAGTTGTTGCTGTAATACAATTCTAATATGTTTCAGTTGATGAAATTGTAAGTTTATAAAATTCTACTATTTATGTGAGAAAAATACCTATTCCTGAATGTTTAAAAATAAGATCCATTCAATTAATATTTTTGGACTGTTGTATAATTTTCATCCATATAATGGAAATAAAATGTACTTTTAAGGATTGTGAGGATTAGAAGTAATGCACAAGTTCTGTGTGCTCAGTACATAGTAGGAAGACATTCAAATGTATGTAATATTTACAATTCTTATTTACCTAACGTTGGTTGAGCTCCTATTGAATTCTAGGTATAGAAAGAACTTCTTATTTGAAAAAAACTCAAATCATTGGTTAATGATTTACAGTAGTTATGCATTTTTGGGTCTTTATTAGAAATATATAATTTATCTATTATATAATATACATAATGCGATATTTTTTTACCTGAATTTCTTGCACAAAACTTCCAAATATTTTTCTTAACTGTATGGCTTAATTTTTTAATACATTTACTGTTGCCCTCATATTCTCTCTCTCTCTCTCAACACACACATGCATGGAGTAAAGTAGCACAATGGTTTTGTATTAAAACACTTCTAGAGCTCATTCCCTTTTCATATGCCCTTTTCATATGTGAAATATTTTAATTTATCAAAGCTAAAATATATTCATTAGAAAGAGAATGCAAGAAAGGTCTTAATGTCTACAAATGAAAAAAAAATTGAAGATTCTCTGGCAATGAAGCAAAAGCTCTAATTTTTTCTTTTTTTTTTTTTTTACCCATTTATTCCTTCTTTAAGATTCCCAAGCAAATTGGCATGGGAAGGAGAGAGAGACACACTGTATTAGCTCCATTCAGCTCCTAAAGTTTGTGGTTTTGTCTGCTGCCTTCTCACTCCCTCTCAGCAGTGTGACATCTGTCAAAGCTGAGAAAGAGCAAATGATACTACTTATGTGCTTGGGAGGAATGTAATATGGAGTAACATGAGCTGTGCCCCAGAAGCCCTAGAGACATGGAAGTTGAGTCTATGGTACCTATCTTCTTAAAGTTTGTGACATAAAATTAATGAACTAAGGCATTCTCAGACTAGAAAAGGAGAAGATAAAAAGAGGAGAGATTGCTTTTGCCTATGGTATTTGCAAACTTTGAGCAAAAACTATGTTCTCTTAAAAAATTAAGACATAGTGCAAGCCAAAAACCACATTTGTACAAGTTTACTAAATATTTAATATTTATTTGGAAAATTACATTAGTACAAAATGGGGAGAAATTGCCCAGGGAGAGTAATTAAGTAACAAGATCATTAAATAACAATTTAATCTCCTAGGACAAAACACCAACATCTGCATTGGGAGAAAAAATATGTTAAGAGTCAACAGTAGTTTGCATTTTCTCTCGTGTCTCATTAATTTTTAGATATCACTATGCGCAGGTTGTTGCTATTCTATTTTGTTGACATTTAGCATTTATTCAGTGCTAACAGTGGGAGGAGTTTATAGAATATGTGTAAAAGCCTATTTTCATGATTCTTATGTGCTTTGGAAAGTGGCAAATATAGATGTATTCTAGATTTTTCTTCATATCTTAAGTCTAAAGTTGTAAAAGAGCATGGCATTGTTTCCAGTTTTTAAAAAAGTGTTAGTAGGACTAGTCTCATAATTACTATTTTTTAGACAGCTGGGCAAATGAGAAAATCTGCCCTCTTGAAGTACTTGGAGGTCTTCTTTATATAGTATCTTACTGTCAGGAGAGTGAGTCAAGAGGATTGGGAAATTAATCAATAGATTTTCTAGGGCAACCTCCTCAAAGAGGCAATCAATTCCTAGAAAGTGTGGTTGGTTCTTTTTGCCTTAATATTGCTATAGACCTCACTTTGGCTTTTCTTTGGGACTATAGCATAAAGGTGTTATATTAATAATGAAAATATTTCAAGCATTCTATTCAACTTTGTAAAAAGTAAGAAAATACTTTGTGAATTTCAAACTTTAATAAATACCCTTTAGTATTTTGTTTTAAAATCAACTCTAGATGCCAAACAAGAGTCAAAAAGCTCAGGAAGAAAATGGTATTTGTGGGTAAAAAAGTTGTTGCTTTTAAATTACATAAAATAGTTTCTCCCTGAGTAATCTTTTAAAGAAGTAACAAATAACAAGGCATATATATTATGTTTTCATAAAAGAAATATAAAGTAGTAGTGATTATTTCCATTATCAAGGAGCTTTTTAAGATGGGATTTTACCAACTTTACTCTTTTGTTGCAATGGATAATAGATTATAGGCTCTTCAATTTAAAAAAGAACCACGAAACGTAAAGAGTGTTTGACTTTGCTTTTAGCAACAGTAAAGGAATTTAGAATATTAAAGAAAATTTAACTGGGCTGGGTAGCATTGCCTATAATCCCAGCATTTTGGGAGGCAAGACAGGAGGATTGCTTGAGCCCAGGAGTTCTGAGACTAGACTAGGCAATGCACAGGAAGACCTGTTCTCGACAAAAAACTCTAAAATTTTAGCTAGGAGAGATGGTGCATGCCTGTAGTCCCAGCTACTTAGGAAGCAGAGGTAGGAGGATTGTTTGAGTCCAAGAGGTCAAGACTGCAGTGAATTGTGATTGTGATCATGATCATGCCACTGTACTTCATTCAGCCAGAGTGATGACAGAGTGAGACCCTAACTCAAAAAAAAAAAAAAAGTACAAAATTTAGTATGTTGAAGATTCCCTAAAATTAAGGGTACACTAACATTTCAAATCCACTTAAACGACAGAGTTGTACATTTACTTTTTAAAAGATTTTAAAATAATTTTTCCTCTAATACGCTATCTTCCTATTACAATTCCATTGTGAATGTTTTTAAAGAGTGCCATCTAGTGTCAGTTTTGGAATTGTGATTTATCGATTAAATCATTAGGAATTTTGGACCAAAGAAATGTATGAATCAAACAAAAAGTCATGATAATTGATAAAAACCTTAAGGAATATGGCTTGAAAATCCTTGTCAATAAATGGACCTCAAGACTGTGTGTGTTTGCAACTTTAGAATAACCAGTGTGTGTATTCATTTTTCTGTTTGTCAAATACTTGCTTATTACATAAATATATAAAGCGGTGAACAGAAGATTTTTTACTTTCACGGAACATTCTAGTTGGGGGAGACAAATATGTAGTATGTTACCCCAATGATAAGTGCTATGGAGAGAAGTAAAGTGTAAGAGGGAATAGAGAGGTTTTTTTTTCAGGTACAATAGGAGCTGGTGCTTGCAAATTAGCTTGAGTAACCAGGAAAAGTCTCAGAAGCTGCCACTGAGTAAATACCTGAAGGAAATGAGGCAGTGTTCTAGGTATTGGAAACAACTCCAGTCTGGGCGACAGAGTGAGACTCCAACTCAAAAAAAAAAACAAACAAAAAAACAAAACAAATATTCTAAAGTAGGAATGTACCTAGTGTTTCAGAGGAATAGCAATCTACTTGGGCTGGAGCAGTGAGCAATGAAGAGGGTTAATAAGATGAACTCAAGGACATAAACGGAGGATTAGATAAGAATATCTTTGTAGACCATTGTAGAAACTTTGAGTTTTCTCTGAGTTAGGATGGGAAGAGATGGGAGGATTTGAAATGAGTAGTGGAATGATATTACTTCATTTTTAACAGCATCACTTTGACTACTGTAATGAGATATAGATGAGTGCTGTAATTCTGAAGAGGTGATGATGGTTTGGATCACAGTAGAAGCAATGGAAATGTGAAATCATCAGACTCTTGATATGCTTTGAAGATCGAGCCAAAATAAGTTTTTAATGGGTTGGTTATGGGGTGTGAAAGTAATTAAGAATTACTCCAGGTTTTTGGCTTGAGCAACTTTTTAGAAAGGATGATGCACCAGATGTTCCATTAACTGACATGCAGAAGACACGTGAGGAGTAGATTTAGGGTATGGGAGAGAATAAGGAACTATAGTTTGGACATGATAACTTTGAGGTAACTCAGCTGTCAACATCTAAGTTATGGGAAAATTAAAATATTTTTGTATGATGATTCATAGACTCACCAGCTCATTGCTTGCTTTAGGAGAATCCATTTCTCATGAAGAAATGAATATGCCCTCTCTATTTATTGTAAAGTCACAAAACAGAAGCAGTATGGAAGGACCAGCATTGTCAAAATTTCTCAAGGCTATTATCCCCAAACAGCTCTCAGTATTCTTGGTTGATTTCTTATTTCCTGTACTATTTATCTCCTATTCTCACCTACAGTGAGACACCAGAGAACTTAAATGGAGGTTTCTATTGCAAAGCACTAAAGTATGCTCATTTTAAAGGAGCTGAGTGTTAAATTTCCCCAAAGTCTGGTTATTTAAATAGATTGGAATTTTTTCTTTTGGAAACCATTTTGTCAGTTTTCAGGACCAAATTCTTATAAACATTGTTATCTATCAATTTTTTTTACTAATTTCTTGAACAGGGTTTTAAAACATTCTTTTTTTTTTTTTTTAGTTTCTAAATTATTATATTTTAAGGCCTATAATCACTTCATTTTATGCTTTAGGTGACCCAATGAAAGAAGAAAATGAAAGCCTTAAAGAAAAGTCTTACAGAGCAAGAATATCTATACCTGGACTTTTCTCACCAAACAGAAGGATCTATATTTCCTCTTCATACATCTGTAACTTTATTTTTGTTATCATACTGTGACTGCAAAATATTTAAAGTTTGCTTAGTTCTCACCAAAGAAAGTACAGATAGTTCACTAAGAGATGTACTAACCCAGGATGTTGAAATACAATTTATTTCAAAGCAAGAGCTTCCACCAATAGTCCAGAATTGCTGTTTACCTGCGGTAGTAGAACAACCAGACAACTTTTGTAGAGCAGGACTTGCTGTTGTACTAAGACATATAATCCAGAAATCATATGAAGCAGATCCCACAAAAAAGGAAATTTTGGAACTTCTGGGTTTTAAAAAGACTTGCTTGAAAGCCTGTGCTGAAGTAAGTATAATGTCTCTTTTCTGCTATTTCAAGCCACAAAGGAATACATATTTACTTGAACCCATTTTAACTTCCTGTTAGGAATAAGAATTCATTTATTTAGAAAACCCACAGTAACCAGTGAAATAGTTAAAGTAGCCCTTCATGTGTGCCAATATTTCAGTGCAGTTTTGAAAAATAAGAATTTAAGATTTAATTTATGAAGTTTAAGGACTTTTTAGCGAATAACTCCTTTTTTTTATTCTTTATTTTTGTTTCATTGAGGATTTTTTTTTTGAGTTAGAGTCTCACTTTTGTCATCCAGGCTGGAGTGCAGTGGCACGCTCCTGGCCACTGCATCCCCAACCTGCTGGGCTTAGGCACTTCTTCCACCTCAGCCTTCCAGGTAGCTGGAACTAACAGCTGCATGCCACCACGCCCCTGCTAGTTTGTGTGTGTGTGTGATTTATTGTAGAGACGAGGTCTCACCAAGTTCCCCAGGCTGGTCTTGAACCCCTGGGCTCAGCCAATCCTCTCACTTTGGCCTCCCAAAATGCTGGAATTACAGGCTGAGCTCATTGAGGATTTTTAAGGGAAATGTTTACATATAAGAAGAAATTCAAATAGCAAAATTTTGGAAGCCCTGCTTATTTTGGCAGGGATAGGCTAAGGAAGGTATATTTTAAAGGCTTTTTTATTCAGTAAGAGGAGGAAACAGGAACACTAAACCTCCATTGCTTAATGTTTTTACTTCTGAAGCACTGTAAAATGTCTCTTGTAGTAGCATAAAAACCTAGCCCAGGGATGGTTTAGCCCATGACTTTTTTCCCAATAAGACAATTATTTTTATTCAAGGTATGTGGAAAGTAAATAATGGTTTCATTTCTTTTTTTGGTTTTGTTTCATAGGTTAGTCAGTGGACCAGGTTATGTGAACTCACCATTCCTTTGGCTATTGAGAATTTTCTCAGAGAGTCTTCTGACCAGCTCCCAACTATCCCTGTAGAAATACTACAGCTAGAGAAAAAGCTTAATGAGCCTGTTAGAGTGCATAATGATGATAAACTCCGCAGGCAGAAGCTGAAGCAACAGAAGGCCACTGGCATTGGGCCTCCCTTTACTAAAGGAAAAGCAAAGAGCAAGGTCTCTACACAGGAAACATCTGAAGAGTTTGACTCTTCATCCAAGAGTCTGGAACTGAAAGTGGCATTCTCAAAGCTCACAGTGCAGGAAGAACCAGCTGCTACCAACAGGGAACCTTCTCACATCAGAAAAGCCAAAGCGTCTGACCTTCCACCTCTGGAGCATGTGTTTGCAGAAGGGCTTTACTTCACTTTGGCGGATATTGTGCTCTTGCCCTGTATTCATCATTTTTTGGTAAGTTTTCTATCTGAACTGTATACATTACTGTGAGTAATGAAATTGTCTATGTTTGAATTCCAATTCCACTTCTTACTATCATTATGCTCCTAGACAAATTATTAATGTCTCCATTTTCTTATCTGTAAAATAGAGATAATAATAGTACCTGTATA
This sequence comes from Cephalopachus bancanus, assembly GCA_027257055.1. NCBI lineage: Eukaryota > Metazoa > Chordata > Mammalia > Primates > Tarsiidae > Cephalopachus > Cephalopachus bancanus. The sequence goes on from JAPVLO010000093.1 coordinate 12,269,800, forward strand.
ATAGGATCAAAGGAACAAATGAAAATTTGTGTGAAGTATGGAGAACAGTGCTTGGCACACAGAATGCTCAAATGTTAGTAATTTATTATGTTTAATTTTGAGTTGCTAAAATATTAGCAATTGTTATTACTTTTAAATTGCTGTTGTGATTAATTTCTAATATTAGAGGGTCCGGTATATTAAAAAAACCTAAAAAATAACAAATCTTCTCTGCTATATTTTATAATTACTAGTCACTTTAAATATTAATCTCATGTTAGGTATTATGAAATCAGAAGTATTTTATTCTCAGCTGTGTGTTTCTTTGTTCTCGATAAGATTAAAGTTGCTGGCTATACTATTGTATGCTGTGGGAGAAATAGATGGAAAGTTTTCTGGGTAGGGAGATCTCTTGATTTCTGTGTGTGTGTGTGTGTGTGTGTGTGTGTGTGTGTTGTGTGTAGTGTTTTGGATTGATTTTTATTATATATATGTATTGATTGCACATGCATATTGATTGTGTGTGCATATATATGAAGTGTCAAGAAAAGTATACACATTTTAAGAAAGGAAAAACTGTATTAAAATTGTAATGCTCAATATATACTGATGATAAAAGATGAATACAAGTCACATTTAACTTCTGCAATTACAAGAAGTGCTCAAAGTGGTTACCATCAGTGTCCAGACACTTCTGATTACAGTGAACTAAAAGTAATACATAGATGACATCTCTTAAAGTGTGAATTTTTTTGGCACCCTGGTATATATAGTGTTTTCCATTGATTTTATATATACTATATTTCCTCTGTGGGGGATAAAGAACAGAATGAAAATAATATCAGAATGAACATGGGAAGCTTAGCTCTGCATCCTTCCAATTGGATTTCAAGAGCTTCATTTTTGCTTTGAAGTATTTCACCTTTTCCCTACTAAGGAATTAGATATCAGATTTCATTCTCATTATACATCACCAACACTTCAGGTATCTCTACTGACAGATGAGAAGAGACATTTAATGAAAATCTATATATTTGGAGGTCAGGGCTTCACTAATAAATTAGGTAGTATTGATCAGTTTTCTTAAAGAACATTTCTCTTTTCCTCAAAATTGAAACAAGACAAGACTGGCAACAAAGACAATGTAAAGCAAAAAAGAGAGAGAGAGGGAGAGAGATTCAGGAATTGTTTAGATGTGGATCGGTATTTTAAATGTCAGGTGTCATATTTATTCATAGTGTTCACAGAACTGATTGGGGAGAAGACACTGATTTTTAAATTTTTTCCTAGTCAAATGATTTCTAGACTGTCTTATCCCTGACCCCTCCCCTCTATTACCAGCATAAGTCATTAGAGCAGTCATTTGATGAATTTTTAATACTTGTTCTTCTTGGCTTTTTTGATAGCTATGTGTCTAATTTTATAAGAATTTAAAGTGGCACATCTCATTGGAGAAATTTATTGAAAGCCTACTATATTGTCAGCCACTGGCATAGGCACTAGGAAAACAGTGATGAATAAGACAAATAAACTCCCAGCCCTCATGATGTTAATATTTCGGTAGTGGAAGATATAAATGAACAAGTAAACAAATAAATAATATTTATATAAAATAATGGTAAGTGCTACAAAGAAAATAAAATAAGCTGATGAAAAAAACTTGAGTGTTTAATTTCAAACTCAACAAAAAATTGAATTCACCTGCATTGAGATGATTTTTTAGGTCGTTATTCAGAGGACCAGCTTCTTTTCAGCTGTTTTGCATCTGGTTTTAGCTGAATTTAAATACTATTTACATGATTAGGATTAATTGAGGCCAAAGTATTCCTCATTGAGAGGAGACTTTTCTCCTTGAATCAGGTTGGACATCTACCTCATTGCCACATGCTGAGTAAATCTATCTAATAGTACTGAGAAACTTTGTTTTATCTCAGTTTATAATGAGGGAAAGCCTGTATACTTAGTCTATTCTATTTCATGTATCATATGAAGTCCAATCAGTATTAAGTTTTTTTCATGTAATATGTAAATTACTTCTCAATATATTTTTCTTTGTATTTTTCCTAGATCTACACATGTTATTTGTTATATTTTTCTCCTTTAGGTCATCTTGAGTAATGAAGCATTTTAGTTCATGCAGTGGCTATGTTGCCAAGCCGTTGCACTTGCATTAACACACACTGAGGTGACTAGAGTAGCAGTATCAATGATCACAACCAGTATCAAGGTCAAGTTACTAGGTTTGGTTCAGAAGCATATAAAACTGAACCTATAAGCAGACTATTTAGCCACAGGAATTAGGTCAATGGCATAAAAGGACAGAGTCAATTCTGCTAACATTAGGACTAGGGAAATATCCAGTTCTACAAAACAATAAAGCAAAGGATGCAAGACGTGTAGAGTGGCTGAAGTGTTATGTCTAAACCAGCTTCAAACTGTTCCTTTTCAGTAGATACTGTATTACTTTGTAAAATTAGCCCCTGATGGCCCAGGACCTCTTCATGGAAGGGGCCTAAAGATACCTTCTCCTCTGAAAAGTTTTAGAAACAGATTTAAAAGGAATAAATTAATAAATAAAAACATTTTTCCCCTCTTTTGTTTGCTAGAATCTTCTAGTAGATAATATATCAAGCATAAGGGAGAAGTAGCAATGAATTGTTCTACTAGGGAAAAATACTGCTGCTCTGATACCACAAAAGTGTGTTATTTTTTTCCATTGCTACTAGTAAACAGGCACACTTTAGAACTACTTAAAAGATTATTCTACTCCTATAAAACAGATTGCCATTTTATAAAATCTTTTTGTAATTTGAACATTTCTACATTTTAACTTCTTTTTTTTTTTGAGTTGGAGTCTCATTCTGTCGCCCAGACTGGAGTGCAGTGGCCGCTCCCCCGCCACCGCAACCTCCACCTGCTAGGCTCCCGCGATCCTTCCGCTTCAGCCTTCCGAGTAGCTGGAATTACAGGCACGCGCTACCACGCCCGGCTAATTTTTTGATTTTATTGTAGAGATGAGGTCTCGCCTGCCCAGGTGGGTCCCAAACCCGTGGGCTCAGGCAATCCACTCACCTCAGCCTCCCAAAGGCGCGGGATTACAGGCTGAGCCGCCGACCCCGGCTTACATTTTAACTTTTAATGCTTTGAATTGAATGTTTAAAAAAATATACACATCTTTATTAGCTAAAGTAAAATAATTTCACTTTTAGAAATTGATTAAACACCTTTTTTAGTGTCTCCATTGACATAAAATTGGGAATAAAATAGGGATCTCACTATTTGCTGTCATATTGTAAAAATGATGGATGCCACTTATTTAGTAGTAAATTTGTATTTTCTATGACCTCTCCTATGCATTAGGTCGAGTTTTTAGGTTTCACCCATTAGTTCTAATTTGTAAGTAAAAAAATGAGAACTAGGATTATATTTCCATTCATATAGGCTGTTTTCTGTTTTTTCCCTGCTTATATTGCTCTCCTAAACATCTGTGTGTTATGACATGTATTCGAAAGAGAAGGCATGACTAAGGAAATAAGAAATAATAAGGACATACTATTTTATGTAATAGTGACTGGAAAGGAATGCAGAGGAGGAATATTTTGGATAATTGTAACATCTTGCTACTCTTTTTATTCAGACAAATATTTCTGCTCCTTATCACAATTAATGGCAAAGTCACTAGGATTTCATGTTGTGCTTTGGTAGCAACAAAATTTTCCCCATTGTTTTAAGAATAAATTATGTTTATTTTCTTATCCTTGAAGAACTTTGTGATATTTATAATGTCTTTGATCTTGTGAGAAGGTGCTTTTTTTTGGGTAATTATTTCTCTGGAAGAAATTTAATTTTTATTACACAGTTTTTATTAGCCACTTCCTTAAATATATTTTCTTGAGTATAGTGAATGTGTTCAGCTCCTCCTGAGCTATCTGGATGTTAGAGTGTCCTGGCTAAATGGTGTGACTTGTCATCTAGGGTAAAACTCTTCAATTTCTTTTAAACATGAATTATCGTTATGTAATCACAACTTATTTTCAAAAGGAAGGGAAGATGACATAAGCATCAAACAAATAAGAACAAATAACTAAAAAGGAGAGGGAATGTGAAGAAAAGAATATTTCTGATTTGATTAATTTATCATTTCTTAAGTTCAGTTCCCTTAGTACCTAATCTATTTCTATACAATTAAGAATTTTGGAGAGAATTATAAACTTTTTGGCTCCCAAGAATCATGTAGACAGTGTTTTTTAATCTTTTTAACTTTAACTCACAGTAAATACAGTCGCCCTCCATATCTGTAGATTCTGCTTCCATGTATGCAACCAACCACAGATTGAAAATATTTGAAAAGAATAATTGCACTGTCCTGAACATGTATATATTTGAGAGGATGTTCATAGGTTATAAGCAAATACTAACCCATTTTATATCAAGGATTGAGTATTCACAGATTTTGGACCCAATACCCATGGATCCTGAGGGATGACTGTAATATATTTTACAAAGTGAATAAGTATATAAATAAATGTACATCTTTATACTATATACAGAAAACTTATTACATAATACGTACTCTGATATTTTCCGTTTCATTTTTTAAATGCATACATTGTTGATTTTACAACCTCCTAATGTGTCATAAAAAGCAGTCTGAAATCTACTAATTTAGGAGCTTATTCTCTGAAGGTATTAAATGGATTCTTGAACATTTGTTCATTCACTCAACAGAATATTATTTGCAAGATAGTATTTAAGTGCTTGCAATATTTAAAGAGATGTAGATATAGCCCTTGCTCTTATAACTAATTACTTGTACTTATTTAACCAGAAAGTCCACTTAAAATACAGTAAAATATATATACATATTCATTTTCTGTCCTTTCTATCTTATGCTTTGCTAATATTACTAGATATATTTGTAGAGATTTTCTGTGACTTGACCTTTTTTACTTATCTATCTGTCCATGATCATAAATCATAATCTGTTTGTGACAGTATAACAGTTTTTATGGAAACAATATTTAGTGCCTCTCAAAGAAGTAAGAACATTCTAATTTTTAAAGAAAGAAAGTTTGGTAATAGTTTTAGGGAGAAAGCTTCTGACCAAGAAAAACAAAAATATATGAATTTGTATCAGGAGGAATGGTTTCAAATTTCTCTAATTTAAATAAGCAAAAGTCTTACTTTAAGTGCTGCTTCATTAAAAAAAAAATCCTCTGAATGGTGCTAGTTATCTTTTTCAGTTCTAAATATTTATAATTTTCTCTTTCATCTCTTTGCTATTTTACTTTAGTGAAATGTTCTCCTTACCTTACTGTAATGTTTGGAGATACTGAAAAAGGCACAGGACAAAGGGCTGGTATAAACCAAGTGTTTATTGGGGGAGAAACTCCCGGGCGAGGTCCTGTGGTCTGGAAAGATGGGCTAGGGAGTCATGCCCAAGGAGAGGCAGGCTTGGGTTTTTAAGGGTGCTGTAACTGGGGAGGGTTTGGGGGGTAGCAGTGAAACAGGGAGACAAGTTGCATCCGGCGTGGGCTGGAAAGTTTCTGTCTTGCCCTTTTCAGCAGCTGCCAGCAGGTTCCAGTAAGCTGGTATGTGGTTTGTGGGTTTAGGGTGGAGGGGTGCATAGGGGATTGGTGGGTGGAGAGACAGATGGGGAAGGCGAGTGCTGCTTCTCCCCGGGCATAGCATCCCGACCTCTTTGGTATAAGGGGTGTTGACTCGATCTGGCTGCTTCAAGTTGAAAGGGGGCGTAGTTTTAGGGGTGGCTCGGAGGGAAGTGGGGCATACGGATAGGGGTGCAGGAGTAGCTGATTGACTGCGATGCAAGAAATTTCCTTCATGCAAGACTGCAAAAAATTAAACAGATAGGGTGCAACGATAAGTAAAAGACAGATAAGTAGAACAGGTCCCAAGAATGGCAGGACCCATTGGATGATGCCCGAGTTCCACCAAGCAGAGAAGGGCGATTCTGTGGTGTTTTTTTTGGTGAAGTTTGTCTCCCAGCTTTCGGAGGACATTGACATTTTCCTCTACCAGCCCTGTTTCATTAATGTAGAAACAGCATTCTTCCTGGAGAAACATGCAGGTTCCACTCTGGCCGGCTGTAAGGAGATGAAGGGCCCTGCGGTTTTGTAAAGTAACCCGGGCTAGAGTGGTTATTTGCCATTGCAGGGATGCCAGGGAGCTTGCGGATGCTTCCAGAGCGGCTTGGAGCCTTTCTTCCAGATTTGGGGAAGAAAGGAGGCTGTGTCCCAGTGCTCCCCTGCCCAGCCCTCTAGCCACCAAGGACGTGGCAAACATGAGACTGAGCATGAGGGGGAGAAATGCCACACGGCGGGCGCAGCGGGGAGTGAGAAAGGCTTTGAGTAAGAGTTCTTCTTCAGAATAGAATGTAAGCTGTGGCACAAGCGTTACTGGATAGCAACAAGGGTAAGAATTATTGATAGATTTGAAGAGGGTGCCATTACACCAAAAGAACCCAGCCCTTGGAGCAGATAGAGTAGATGGCACAGGTCTGGAGATGTTGCATATGCAGGAGCTGCCATAACAGGTATTAGAGAGGTTACTGAGGGGCCAGAACAAAGGAACTCCAAGGATAGGAGGAGGCTGGTTGACTGGCCCACTGGAGGCATTGAACAATTATGTGACAGGAACTGCTGTTAAAGGGGAGTGGTTTAGAGCAGCGCAAAGGAAGCAGTTACTTACATTCCCAACCGAAGAGTGGTTGAGTAATGAGATGTCTTCTTGTATTAGACGGAGCCAACAGAATGGAGAAGGGTGGTCAGCACTCGGCAGGGGGAGGAGCTGGTTAGCCAAAGAAGTTTCTGCGTCTGCAGTAAGGCTGGGAAGTTTGTTAGGGGGAGGAAAAACAAGGCAGTATGTTCAGAAAATGCGGAGTTTTCCTGATGGTTTGGAGTTTAGCCAGACATTATAAACAACTCCCTGGACTCCCTGCACCCACCTGGGGTGCCAGGGATCAGAGGTGGTGAAACAGGTTAGTTTCCCTGGGTGGGTGAGAGGGTAGACCTTGTGCATTTTGCACCAATTATATGCACAACCCCCATATGTCTGAGGCCACCGGTTACATTTGGCATTAGTTTGGTCATATTGGGAATAGAAGACCGGGTTGGGGTTGCACCCAGGCTGATGGAGTTCATGCTGCCTATTGAGATGTCGATGGTGACTGGTGCCTGGCACCCCCGGGGCTGGCACAGTCCAGTGCCCACAACCTGAGTAATGACTTTACCGTAAGACTGGGCTGTTTCCTTAACATAAAACTGCCAGCGGTAGCCATCATCCAGTGGTGTTGTATGTGAGAGAGGCAGCAGGACTAGAGTGAGTAGCAGGACCCCGGGTGAGGCGAAGACGGGTAGGACCCACCTGTTGACATTGCCAAGGGGCCTCTGTGGCCGGGGCCAATTTGAGACAGGAGACATGATATCAGGAGGAATGTCCCAGTAATTTGGCAGCTGTGGGGGTGGTGAGGACCACCATGAATGGGCCAACCCACCGGGGGGTTAGAGCTTGAGGGAACAGTTGCTTGAGTAGAACTGAATCCCCAGTTGGAGGGCCGTACAAACCAGATTTGATGGGTTGTCAGGAGTGACCGTGGGAAGGGGTCGTTCCACGTGCTCCCTTAGCAACTGCCTAAGCAGAGACAAGTAAGGCAAGTAGGAAGCAAGCGGAGGTGGTGAGGAGGGTAGGTTGTGATTGATTAAAAAGGGCCTGCCATACAGCAGTTCAAAAGGGCTGAGACCCGACGGAGCCCTTGGAGCCGCCCTTATCCTGGAGAGGGCGAGTGGGAGGAGGGCAGGCCAGCCGAGTTTTAACTCTAGGGTGAGCTTGGTGAGGTGTGTTTTTAAAATACCGTTTGCCCTTTCTACCTTACCCAACCATTGTGGGCAGTAAAGGGTGTGGAGTTTCCAGGTAACTCCCAGGCTAGCAGCCACCTGCTGGACAACTTTGGCGGTGAAGGCAGGTCCGTTGTCCGTCTGGATGTTGGCTGGGAGGCCAAACCTGGGGATGATGTGTTCCAGAAGGACTGTGGCCACGACATCAGCCGTTTCCTTGGCAGTGGGGAAGGCCTCGATCCAGCCTGAAAAGGTATCCACTAGAGTGAGCAAATAACCAAAATTTTTTGTGGACAGGCATATGGATGAAGTCAATTTGCCAGTCCTCGGCTAGGAGGTGGCCCCTCATCTGGTGAGTGGAAATATGGGGGCACAATCCTCCCTGCGTAGTGATGGCAGAACAGACTGAGCACGCGGTATGAACCTGAGAGATAAGCCTTTTTAAACCCGTCAGATGGAATATAGGAGAGAGAAACCTATACATGGCCTCAGGTCCGATGTGCAGAGAGCGGTGGACTTCTGTCAAAATATTGGGAGGCCTGATTTTGTGGTAGCACAACTCAATTCCCCAGCATGATGCAGTCCTGCTGTGTGACATGGCCCCCCTTATTTAATAGGGACTGCTGCTCCTCAGGGAGGTACTGGGGTTGCAGAGAGGGAGAGAGGAAGAGGAGGGGGGATGGAGGCGCGACTCGGGTTAGTCCCCTAGCGACAGAGTCTGCCCAGGCATTGCCCTTGGCCACTAGATCCTGTGAGACTTGATGGCCTTGACAGTGGACAATGGCAGCTTCCTGTGGGCTCTGCAGGGCCTGGAGTAGTTTAGAAATTAGTTTGGCATTGGTAATGGGTATGCCCCTAGTGGTGAGATATCCTCTTTCCTTCCAAATGACAGCATGGGAATGAGCAATGAGGAAGGCATATCAGGAGTCGGTGTAGATGGTTACCTGCTGCCCTTTAGATAATTCGAGAGCCCGTGTAAGAGCAACAAGCTCTGCTTTTTGGGAAATGGTGCCCACGGGAAGGGGCTGGGCCTCGAGAACAGAGTCAGCAGAGACTATAGCATAGGCCGCCTGCCGGTGGCCCTGTGGGGTGCAGACAGAACTACCATCCACGAACAGAGTGAGGTCTGGGGACTGAAGTGGCTGATCTGAGAGTCCGTCCCTGGGCGGAGTCAGGGCCTCCACCACCTCCGTGCAAGAGTGGGTAGGCCCTGCATCAGAGTTGGGGAGAGGGAGTAGAGACACCGGGTTAAGGGGTGGTGAAGGCTTTAGAGTTACCCCCAGGTTGTCCAGAAACAACAAATGGAACTCCTGTATCCTGGAGGGGCCTAGGAGAGAGACCACCCGATGTCCCAACAGTTCGTGGACTCTGTGAGGGGAGAAGACAGTGATATGGTGATGTAAAGAAAGTTTTAAAGCCTCCTTGGTTAGAACAGTGGCCGCTGCTAGTGCCTGTAGGCACGGTTGCCACCCCTGAACAGTGGTATTAAGCTGTTTGGAGAGGTAGGCTACCGGGCGGTGGGAGGGGCCCACCGGGTGTGGTAGGACCCCCACAGCTATTCCATGGTGCTCATCTGTGAACAAATAGAAGGGCTGAGAGGGGTTAGGGAGACACAGCAGTGGTGAAGACAGGAGGGTGTTGCGAAGAGCAACAAATGCCTTGCGAACCTCAGCGGGGGAGGTGAGGGGCCCCATAGGCATTTGTTTGGCTGCCGCATACAGAGGTTTGGCTAACAGGGCGAAGTTAGAGATCCATTGCCTGAAGTACCCCACAAAGCCCAAAAAGGACAAGATTTGGTTACCATTTTCTGGGGTGTCAGCTGCCGTATAGCATGGAGGTAGTCCATTGTCAGGGCCTTAGTGGTGGGAGTAAGGTGGACGCCAAGGTAGATGACTTCAGGTTGTGTGAGCTGGGCTTTCTGGGGGGACACCCGGTATCTCCTAGAGACCAGGAAATTGAGAAGGGCAGCTGTGTGTGGGGGGGACAGCTCCTCAGATGGGCTGCAAAGTAAGAGATCATCCACGTACTGGATGAGGTGTCTAGGTTGGAGAGGGCAATCAGCTAGGTCAGCTGCGAGAGCCTGGCCAAAGAGGTGGGGACTGTCCCGGAAGCCCTGTGGCAAGATCGTCCATACAAGTTGTTGTGCCTGTTCTGTCTCCAGGTCCTCCCAGGTGAAAGCAAAAAGGGGGTAAGAGTCTGGGTGTAGGGGGATAGTAAAGAAAGCGTCCTTGAGGTCAATGACAGTGAAATGTGTTGTCTGAGGTAGTATTCGAGATAAAAGAGTGTAGGGATTAGGGACCACTGGGTGGAGAGGGACCATAGCCTCATTAATGAGACGGAGGTCCTGGACCAAGCAGTAGTCTCCAGAGGTTATGGACTGGAAGGATGGGGGTGTTACATGGAGTGTTAACAGGTATGAGGAGGCCCTGAGAAAGCAAGAAAGTGATGATGGGTTTAAGGCCCTTATGATGTGTGGCTGAAATGGGGAACTGGGGTCTAGAAGGGAAGTTAGAGGGGTTTTTGAAAATTATGCAAATCGGGGTGTGGTGTTGGGCTATGACTGGAGTGGAAATGTTCCACACATCGGGGTTGACTAGGTGGGGTAGGAGGGGAAGCAGCAGGTTTGAGCTGGGAAAAACAGAGACTAGAGCAAGGTTGGCAAGGAGTGGGGCCGCCAATCAAACTGGCAGCGTTAAAGTGGCGGGCAGTTGTGAGAGGATATCCCTGCCGAGCAACGGAATGGGGCAGGATGGGACAATAAAGAAGGGGAGTGACTAAACATCCAATCACTGAGAGAACAAGGTAAAGGCGAGGTTTGAAGGCGGACAGAAGGCTGGCCGTCAATACCAACGACTGAGACCTGGGAAGGAGATAGAGGCCCTGAAAAGGAAGGCAGAACCGAATAGGTAGCCCCTGTGTCCACAAGAAATGAGAATGACTTACCCACTACCTGGAGTAAGACCCTGGGCTCGGCGAGGGTAATTGGGGTCTTCGAGTACAGGCATCCTCAGCTTTCAGCCAGTCCAAGCAGCTCATGGAGCAGAGTAGGCACTCAGCCACACCCCTGTGTGGAGGCACCGGGGCTTGGCCAGGCCAAGTGCAATCCAACTTCCAATGTCTCTTTTGTTTGCAGATAGGGCATGGCTTACTTGGCGGACGTGGGTTAGGGCACTGCTTGACCCAGTGGCCCTCCTGGCCACACTTGAAACAGGCTCCCGGGGGAGCTTTGTTACCCATCTCTGGACGTCGAGAGACCCCCGTACCCTGTTGCATTGGCCTCAGGGCTGCAACCAGGGCACAGGCTTGCGCTTTAGCAACCTGCTAGAGGCACTGCTACCTAGAGGTTTCTGCATCTTCCTCGCGGGCATTAAAAACCTTAAAGGCCATGTTTACCAGGTCACGGCCACGGGTTTGAGGGCCATCCTCTGCCTTCTTTAGCTTTCTGTGGATATCAGGGGCAGATTGTGTATGAAATGGGTAGCAAGAATAGTAGCCCCGGCAGGATCGTCTGGACTGAAGCAGGTGTGGAGAGTCATAGCCTCAGTGAGGCGATTTAGAAAAATAGCCGGGTTTTCATTTGGGCCTTGGGTTATTTCCTTAAGCTTATCATAATTCACTACCTTTTGAGATGCCGCCTCAAGTCCTGCCTGAATGCAGCGTATCACGTGATCTCTACATCTACGTCCTATATGGCCGGCTTGGTAGTCCCAATTGGGGTCCATTGCCGGGACAGCCTCGGCCCCCACTGGCTGCGTGTTGTCTGTTAGATGGACTTTATCTGCATACTCCCAAGCAGCGGCCATAATATGATCCCGTTCGTCGGGAGTGAGGGTGGAAGTAGAGATAACATGAATATCATGCCATGTCAGATCATAAGCCTGAGTAAGGTAACGGAACTCTGGCAAAGGCAGTAGGGTTGGCAGAAAACGACCTCAATCGTTTTTCAATGGCAGATAAGTTGGCCAAGGAAAAAGGGACTACTCACATAATACCATCTGGGCCTGCAACCTCTTGGAGAGGACAAATGGGCGCAGGAGTAAGGGGGTGGGGAGGATGGTCCATGTAATGTGAGTGGGTATGTGCACTGACTGGAGAGGGGAGAGAGAGCGGTGGAAGGGGAGAGTCGGAAGATGAAGGAGGAAGATGAGGATAGAGAGAGGGCGGGTTGTATGGAGGTGGGTTGGAAGAAGGAGGAGGAGGATTTGGAGGGCGAGGGGTTGGCGCAGCTAAGTCTTCCAGAAGATCTATGAGGGGGGAAGGCTCTGGATCAGGTGGGAGAGGCTTGTTGTACTGGGGGGGGGGGCTGGGGCAGAGGAAGGGGAAGGGGAAGGGGGGTTTCCCTTTGCCAGCAAGATTTGGGTTGTGGAATAATACTGACACAGGGAAGGACGGGAGCATAGGAGCCAGAAGGCCTGAACATAGGGAATTTCCAACCATTTTCCACTGCATTTGCAGAAGTTATCCAAGTCAGTGAGGATGTTAAAATTAATAGTTTCCTCGGGGGGCCATTCGGACCCATTATCCAGTTTATACTGAGGCCAGGCCACAGTACAGAAGTGGACTAGGTGTTTGCGTCGAATGTCCGGGGTTAATCCTAATTTGTTCAGATTACTGAGAAGACAGCCCAGAGGCGTCTTAGAATTAGATTTGGAGGGTTGGTTACCCATGTTGATCTAAATTTCCGGGGCCTGAGTCTGAAAAGGTGTCTCGATTCAGTCAAAGACTGGCCGGGCAGAGTGAAGGTGGAACTTTCCCTAGCACAACTGTGACTTCTGATAGGGAGGCCCGGAGGGGGAAAGAGAGACTGACATGGGGGGAGCTCACCTCACGAAAGTTTGAGTGGAGGAGTGGGTCGGAGATTTGCAGTTCGGGCTGGAGGCGTCTGGGCAGGAGGTCCCTGAGCCGGGAGGTGAGGCCTGTGTGGCTCAGTCACCTCTCAGGTTTTGGCACCAAGATGTAACGTTTGGAGATACCGAAAAAGGCACAGGACAAAGGGCCCGTATAAACCAAGCGTTTATTGGGGGAGAAACTCCCGGGAGAGGTCCCGTGGTCTAGAAAGACTGGCCGGGCAGAGTGAAGGTCAGGATAAACAGGGCGTCCCCAGGATTTATCGCTGACTGGAACCAAGGGCTTTCCCTAGCACTACTGTGACTTCTGATAGGGAGGCCCGGAGGGGGAAAGAGAGACTGACACCGGGGAACTCTTGTGCTGGGAGAGTTGCGCCCAAGGAGGGGCAGGCTTGGGTTTTTAAGGGTGCTGTAATTGGGGAGGGTATTGGGGGCGGCAGTGAAGCAGGGAGACAAAGTGTCGCATCCGGCATGGGCTGGAAAGTTTGTCTGGCCCTTTTCAGCACCTGCTGGCAGGTTCCAGTAAGCTGGTATGTGGTTTGTGGGTTGAGGGTGGAGGGGCACATAGGGGATCGGTGGGCGAAGGGGCAGATGGGGGAAGGTGAGTGCTGCTTCTCCCCGGCCTAACACTTACCATGTCATTTTTTAAAAAAACATGGTTCTGAAGGGTGTTTTTCACATTATTTTAAAGTAATATTATTTATATTCTGCATAATAATTCATACATTCAGAGAAGATGGTTTTACAAAAAAAAAGAATCTTAGATTACTGTTAAATTAAGAATACAAGCTCTTCATTTCCACACTTCTCCAGTGAGCTGCAAAATTTCCATTGAGATGCCTCAAAATACATCTGACTGTAGACTCTCCAGACAAATTGCAATCATTTTATTTTATTTTATTTATTTTATTTTTTTATGAGTTGGAGTCTCACTCTGTCGCCCAGACTGGAGTGCAGTGGCCGCTCCCGGCCACCGCAGCCTTGCCTGCTGGGTTCCAGTGATCCTTCCGCCTCAGCCTTCTGAGTAGCTGGAATTACAGGCATGTGCTACCAAGCCCGGCTGATTTTTTGATTTATTGTAGAGATGAGGTCTCACTGCCCAGGCGGGTCTCGAGCCCGTGGGCTCAGGCAATCCACTCACCTCAGCCTCCCAAAGGCGCGGGATTACAGGCTGAGCCACCGAGCCCGGCTTGCAATCATTTTAAAATGTTACATTATATGTTATGAGAAAGTCAGTACTTCAACTTATTTTAGTTCTTTACCCATTAATTACTTTAACTTTCATAAGTAAGAATGTAAGGCTTTTAGAGTTTTGACATAGCATGGTCCGTTTAACACTCTATAGACAGTGTATTAAGAACGTATCAGCCGGACTCAGTGGCTTAGCCTGTAATCCCAGCGCTTTGGGAGACTGAGGCAAGTGGATTGCCTGAGGCCGCGGATTGGAGACCCGCCAGGGCAACTTGGTGAGACCTCATCTCTACAATAAAATAAAAAATTAGCCGGGCGTGGTAGCGCATGCCTGTAGTTCCAGCTACTTAGAAGACTGAGGCGGAAGGCTCGCTAGAGCCTAGCAGGTCAAGGCTGTGGTGGCAGGGAGCGTGCCACTGTACTCCAGTCTGGGTGACAGAGTGAGACTCCAACTCAAAAAAAAAAAAGAACGTATCAAGTAAAATGAGACATACAGAGGAATGTATCCTTGACCATGAATTATAGATGAAAAGGATTCCAGATTTGAAATAAGTTGATTACAGAGGCATTCATGAAGAGATAAAAAATATACTACCACTGATAGATGATAAACAGTTGAATATATTTTGTGAAATTTCCCCTGATAATTTTCAGTTGTAGCATTTATAGACATTTACAAATATTGTCATTGTTGTTTATATTGATTCTTCTTGGAATTATCATATTCTTGTTTTTCTACTGAGGGGTGTTTTCCATTGCATGTATTTACTCACCTACTGAAGGACATCTTGGTAACTTCCAAGTTTTGGTCATTATGAATAAAGCTGCTATTACCATCTGCATTCAGGTTTTTGTATAGACATACATTTCCAACTCATTTGGGCATGATTGCTGGATTGTGTGGCAAGAATATGTTTGATTTTATAAGAAACTGCCAAACCACCTCCCAAAGTACATTCCCATCATCAGTGACTGAGAGTTCCTATTGTTCCACATTGTCATCATCACTTGATATTACCAGTGTTTTATTTTTGTCATTCTAATAGAGGTGTAATTGTATCTCGTTTTAATTTGTAATTCTGTAATGAAATAATGATACTGAGCATTTTTTCCTATGCTTATTTGCCATCTGTATATCTTTTTTGCTCAGATATTTTGCTCATTTTAGAATTGGGTTGTTCATTTTCTTATTGCTGAGTTGCTATAGTTTTTATGTTATAAAATGAATGATAAAAACTTAGAAAGTATATCACCAAAGAATATAAACAGATGGCAATTAAGTCAATGAAAAGATGCTCAACATCATTAATAACAGAAAATGCAAGTGAAAAATCACAATGAAATATTACTACACAAGAATGACAAAAACAAAAAACAAAAAAACCTGATAATACCAAGTGTTGACAAGTTATGGAGACACTGAAACCTTCATGGATTGCTAGTGGGAATTGTAAAATTGTGTGGCTACCATGAAGAATAACTTGGCATTTAAAAGTTAAATGTGCAGTTACCATGCATCCTAGCAACTCGACTCTTAAATATCTACTCCTAAGGAATGAAAAACATTTCCACACAAGTATCAGTACATGAATATGTATAGCAACATTATTTATAATAGCCAAAAATCAGAAGCATACTTATGTCCATCAACTAGTGAATGGATAAGAAAAATATAGTATTTTCATTTGACTGCTGCTCATAATAAAAAGGAACAAACTATAAATGCAACTACATGGATTAACCTAATAAACATAATGCTGAATGATAAATGACAAACACATTTTATGATTCCATTTTTATGTAATTCTAAAAAAGACAAAATTATTATAAGCATAGAAATCAGATCTATTTGCTGGCAACTGATAGTGGGAGCAAAGATTGACTAAGAATGGTCACAAGGGTGGAGAGTGACATAAGTTTTCTAGAACCTGATTGTGGTTCTAAGAACAAACTTACTGCTTGAACTGTACACTTAAAATGTGTGAATTTTGTGGTTTGTAAAGTTACCTCAATATGGCTATTATCAACAAAAAACATATAATAATATGTTTTATCCTTTTCCTACTTAGGTAATTATCTGCAATAAATTTTCTGAGAAGCTGGTAGAATTTCCACTGCTAATGTCTTGGTACCAGAGGATTCAGGAAGTGCCAAGAGTAAAAATAGCAGCTTCAAAGTGTGGGATCCAATTTCTCCATTTACCAGATTTGACAACCTCAAATGAACAGCATCCAAACTTAAATGAAGTCCCAGGTGTAGAAGAACAGAATAACCCTTTATTTATAGGTGGACCAAGACCAACTATGACCAAGTTAATGGTACTTAAGTTGTTTTGTTAAAATTTTCTTTGAAAAATTCCATGTGATAATATTGCTGAGAATTCTACTCAACTTGTAATCATTTGTTGACATTATTTTTGCTATAAATTTTATTTGTAGCTATCCTACATCACTCTGTGCCAATTAATATTTCTGCTAGTGTTTTGCATTTAAGTGAAGTATACTTAATTAAAGATTTTTAATATTAGGTATCTTTAGAGCTAAGTCACAATATATACTTTAAAAAAAACACTTTTCTCAAAAATTTTTTTTTTTTTTAATATTTGGGATATTGTCCAAAGTAGTATCATCCTGGTCAAGTGTATTTTTCTTTTGCAAGATTTTAATCTCGGTCTCTGAGTTTGGGATGACAATTTCAAGTTAAAGAAATATAAGAGCCAGGCTCGGTGGCTCAGCCTGTAATCCCGCGCCTTTGGGAGGCTGAGGTGAGTGGATTACCTGAGCCTGCGGGTTCGAGACCTGCCTGGGCAGTGAGACCTCATCTCTACAATAAATTAAAAAAAAAAACAGCTGGGCGTGGTAGCGCATGCCTGTAATTCCGGCTACTTGGAAGGCTGAGGCGGAAGGATCGCCGGAGCCCAGCAGGTCGAGGCTGCGGTGGCCGGGAGCGGCCACTGCACTCCAGTCTGGGCAACAGAGTGAGACTCCAACTCAAAAACAAAACAAAACAACAACAAAAAGAAATATAAAGATGAATATCTCAATTTACTTTCCAAGGTGTTGTCTAAATTTACAATTTCAAACTTTTTGAATTTTATTTTTACTTTAATCTTTGATTTTAATGTGTTTACTACATAAGAATACATATGCTTTATTTGTTTTTTCTCTTTGGGACAACACTTTTTCCAATAGTACCAACTGTAAAGTTTTCAACAATAAACTTTCTTTTCCTTACTGTTTGAAACAATCTGCAAAAATGTTTTGCTTTTAAGATGGTTACACCATTGAGGGATCTCTGACTCACTTCTTAAGTGGATTTGGAGCCTTTTTAGGAAACAATGAAAATATTCTAAAATTAGAAAATGGTAATGATTGAACAACTATAAATATTCTATTTGAAGATAGAGGATAATTTATGAAATAATTTAAATCCACTGGGAAAATATTTATTATATTTCCATCCTTGGCTTAGGAATTGTTTGATTTCTGTAGTTAACAGAAATGCACAAGAAGACTTTGGTAGGGGCACAAACTTCTTAACTCTTCAACTAAGCTCTATAGCCGATAAAATAATAAGACATAATTATATAGTTGGTTTTAGAAGTTATCACCTCCTTCCAGCTTTTGATATGTCTTGAATACATAGTTACGCTGTCGAGGGATCTCTGGCTCACCTCTTGAGAGGATATGGAACTTCTTTTGGAAACAAAATATTCTGAAATTAGATAGTGGTAATGGTTGAACAACCATGAATAAAAACCACTGAATTGTATGCTGTAAAAGGGTAAATTTTGTGGCCTGTAAACTATATCTCAATATAGTTATATATTTTTAAAAAGACCTTAAAGTGAGAATGAGCTTAGTGAAATAAGGAATATCAAGGTCAATGTGGCTAGTCTAAAGAAGATAGAAGAAAGGTAGATGATGTCAGAGAAATATGTTTATATTTCTGGAGTCAAATGAGTGCTCTAGATTTTCTAGACCAATAGTTATATCTCTAGTTTTAACAAAAGATTCTTTTTACTATATCTTTTGGGACTCAAATTCAACTAGTTTTTATGATGGAATGTAATCTTATAAACTGACTGATACAAAGGATTTAATGCTGGAGTCTCAAAGAGTTTTCTTTAGAAAAGATTATTTCCGGAGATAAGAATATCTGAAGCATGTATACACTGTGGGAGGTGGACTCAGAATGTAATTTGAAGGTATTTTTGATCTATGGCTATGCCATGCCACTGTATGTAGATCAAGTAAATAAAAGTAAATAAATGGGGAAGGAGCTTGAAAATGTTTTAGTGTATTAAAAAGTGGTCCTTATTCATGAAAATGCCAGGAACTATTTATAAACCAGAGGAATCCTTTTCTAGGAACATTACAAGCACTTGTTAAAGACTAGTGTGAGTGATGTTTTAGGATGTGTGTTAAAGTGGTGGCTTTATAGTACTGTAAAAATAGCTAATAGTCTGTGGTAGTTTTCATGTATCTAGAGAGAGACCTTGATGGACATGTGTAGTCAGTTTTTTGTTTTTTCTGTGTAGATTATTTTTGATAACATTTTTATCTTTGGGTGGCTTTTCTCTTTGATATCTAATATATTTCTAGGTAGCACATTACTTCTATAATAATAATTTTAATAGTATTACTTTTTATTATCTTAATATAAAATTAATATAAAAGTAACTGTGATGTCAAAAAACCAACATGTATTTTTATTTACTTGATAAGTATTTTGGGGAATATCTGATAATTATTACTATTTATGCCTCTCCTTACCAGTATATAAAATTAAAAATTTAGCCTTCAAGAACATAAGAGGATTATATCATTTATTAATTCGGAAAGAGGCTATTTTCTTTTCTAGGCAAAAGGCATCGAA
Organism: Cephalopachus bancanus; assembly: GCA_027257055.1. Taxonomy (NCBI): domain Eukaryota; kingdom Metazoa; phylum Chordata; class Mammalia; order Primates; family Tarsiidae; genus Cephalopachus; species Cephalopachus bancanus. The sequence continues at coordinate 12,288,548 of JAPVLO010000093.1, forward strand.
GTGATGTTTTCTCCCCACCCTTGCCCTACCTGGACCCTTGATTGGAATGGTCTCCCTGCAGCAGTGAACCCAAAGGAAGGTGAGTTTCCTTTTTAAATTTTACTCACAATCTGAATATTCTCTTTAGATCTGTCTTCTAATTCTCTCTTTGGCTTTGTCTAATATTCTGATTACACTATCCATTGTTTTTCTTTTTCTTTTTATGAATATTTTATATATACACACCACTCAAGTTTAATATTTTCTGCATTTTTCTACATTTGTTTCATCTGTTATTTTTTTCTTTACTGACGCATTTTGAAACACATCTCTGATAACATGTTGTAATTTACTACACATATCTAAAAAATATTAACAATCTTAAATAATCAGAATGCTATTATCCTACCTAGTAAAGATTTTTTAAAATGTTTTGATTATCTAATGCCTAGTCCTTACTTCATTTCTCCATTATTTAAAATGTTGTTTGAAAAAACATCTTTTTATTTTAGACTTTTAGTTAAATGATTATATATATATATATATACATTTATATATTTTTTGCTAGTAATTGTGTTTGGTTGGCTTGTTTTTGATAATAACCTTTTCCTTGCTTTGTTCCAATTTTATCTTTTAAACAATTTATATTTATATTTATTTTATATTCCGTATTTGTTACTTCTAATAGTTGATGTTCATAGAGACTTAATTCTACTGTTTGTTTTTTCTGTTGAATTTACTTCCAGTGTCTTATTTCCCTGTGAGTTTTGTAATTTTAAATTGTGAATTCATTTGGGGATTACCTCAATCTATGGGAATCTTGTGGGGCTCACACTAAGAGTAAATTCCCACAGGAAGGGATTATATTTATATTTGCTTATGCCAGGCATCTCAAGGTACTAGAACTTAAGACCACTTAGCATTAGTTTTTCATCTTCAGATTATTTTTTTAATGTTATGTATTATTATTTTTTGATTGTCATATGATTGTGCATTTTATGAGATATAGTGTAATATTTTGCTACATACATACAATGTATAATGATCAAATTAGAGTAATTAGCATATCCATCATCTCAATCATTTGTCATTTCTTTATGTTGGGAACATTCAAAATCCGCTCTTCTAGCTACTTGAAAACATACCATAAATTGTTGTTGGCTACAGTCACCCTATAGTGCACGATAGACCACTCGAACATATATCTCCTATTCGGGGTCCATTAACCAATCTCTTTTCATCCTCCCAACCCCACCCTTCCCTGGCTCTATTAACCACTATTCTCTCTAATTCTATGAGATCAACTTTTTTACCTTCCCAATATGAGTGAGACCATGCAATATTTTTCTTTCGTCCCTACTTAGTTGACTTAACATAGTGTCAGCAAGCTGTTCCATGTTGCTGTGAATGACAGGATTTCATTTTTTATGGCTGTATAGTATTCCACTATATATGTATACTACATTTTCTTTATCTCTTCATCTGTTAATGGACCCTTAGGTTGATTCCATATCTTGGCTATTATGAATAGTGCTGCAATAAATGTGCAAGTACAGATATGTACTCAATATAGAGATTTCCTTTCTTTGGATAAATATTCAGCCATGGGATTGCTGGATCATATGATATTTCTATTTTAGTTTTTTGAGGAAACTTTATATTCTTTTCTATATTGGCTCTACTAATTTACATTTCTACCAATAGTGTATAAGAGTTTCCCTTTCTCTTCATTCTTGCCAGCATTTTTTTTTTTTTTTGTCTTTTTGCTAATAGCTGTTCTAACTGGAGTGAGATGATATCTTACTGTTGTTTTGATCTGCATTTTCTTGATGACTATTTTTTGTAACTGAGTTGCTTGAGCTCCTTGTATATTCTGGATATTAATCTTTTATTGGATGAATAGTTTTCAAATATTTTCTCCCTTTCATCTCTTTATGCTGTTGATTTTCTTTGCTGTGCTGAAGAAGGTTTTTAGTTCAGTATAATCCTAGTTGTTTACTTTTGCTTTTGTTGCTTGTGCTTTTGAGGTCTTAGGCTCAAAATCTTTGTCCAGACCAATTTCCGTCTATTTTCTTCTAATAGTTTTGTAGTTTTAAATCTTACTTCAAGTATTTAATTCATTTTGAGTAGATTTGTATATGGTGAGAGATAGGGCTCTAATTTTATTCTTGTACATATGGATATCTAATTTCCCCAGGAATATTTATGAAAGAGACTGTTCTTTCCCCCTAGTGAATGTTCTTGCTGCCCTTGTCAACAATAAGTTAACTGTAAATAAATGGATATTTGTCCTTTCCACATCTCATGTTGAAATTTAAACCCCGATGTTGGAAATAGGGCCTGAAAGGAGATGTTTGGGTCAAGGAGGACGATCCCTCATATCTGGCTTTGTGACATCCTCATGATAATGAATGAATTCTTACTCTTAGTTCCTATAAGAACTGGTTAACTGAAACGAACCTGGCACCTCTTGCACTTACTCTCTCTTGCTTTCTTACTCTTGTCATGTGATGCCTGCTCCCATTTGCTGTCTCACATGAGTAAAAGATTCTTAAGACCCTCACCAGAAGCAGGTGCTGGTGCCATGCTTCTTGTTGCAGCCTGCATAACTGTAAGCCCAATAAACCTCTCTTCATTATAAATTACCCAACCTCAGTTTTTTGGTTTTTTTTTTTATAGCAACATGCAAATGGACTAAGACAAGTAGATTTATTTCTGGGTTCTCCATTCAGTTCCTTTGGTCCATGGGTCAATTTTCATGCCAGTACCATGCTGTTTTGGCCACTATAGCCTTGTAATATATTTGGAAGTTGGGTATTCAGCCTCAATAATGGTTCTATATGAAGTTTAGGACTTTTTAAATATTTCTGTGAAGAATGTCATTTGTATTTTGATAGAGATTACATTAAATCTGTAGATCACTTTTGGTAGTGTGGTCACTTTTACAATATTCATTCTGTATAAATGTGTTTTTCTATTTTTGTGTATGTGTATCCTCTTCAATATCTTTCATCAGTGTTTCATAGTTTTTCTTATAAAAATTCTTTTACCTCCTTAGTTAAATTTATTCTTTGAGTTTTCTTTTGATTTTAATTATTATAAAGGTATTGCTTTCTTGATTTCTTATTCTGCTTGTTCATTGTTTCTGAATAAAAATATAGTTCTAGCCGGGCTTGGTGGCTCAGCCTGTAATCCCCCACCTTTGGGAGGCTGAGGTGAGTCGATTTCCTGAGCCCGCGGGTTCGAGACTCGCCTGGGCAGCAAGATCTCATCTCTACAATAAATCAAAAAATCAGCCGGGTGTGGTGGCGCATGCCTGTAATTCCGGCTACTTGGAAGGCTGAGGCAGAAGGATCACCGGAGCCCAGCAGGTCGAGGCTGCGGTGGCCGGAAGCGGCCACTGCACTCCAGTCTGGGTGACAGAGTGAGACTCCAACTCAAAAAAAAAATAATAATATATATATATATATAGTACTACTAAATCTTGTATGTTGATTTTGAATCCTGCAATTTTGCTAAATTTGTTTATCAGTTCTAAGAGATTTTTGGTAGAACTTTTTAGGCTTCTCTATATATAAGATTGTGTCATCTGTAAGCAGGGACGGTATGACTTCATGACTTCTTCTTTCCAATTTGGATGTTCTTTATTTATTTCTCTTGTCTAATTGCTCTGGCTAGGACTTACAGTACTATGTTGAATTAGGGTTGGTGAGGGTAGGCAAACATCTTATACTAGTTTTTTGGTTTTTTTTTTTTTAATCAGGGTCTCACTCTGTCACTCAGACTGGAGTGCAGTGCCACAATCATGACTCACCACAGTGTCAACTTCCTGGGCTCAGGTGATCCTTCTGCCTTAGCCTCCTGAGTAGCTGGAACTACAGGCATGTGCCACCATGACTGATTACTATTTTTTTTAAAAGATGAGGTCTCATTATGTTGCCCAAGTTGGTCTTGAACACCTGGGCTCATGCAGTCCTCTGCTTCAGCCACTCTCAGTGCTGGGATTACAAGTGTGAGCCACTGTGCCTGGCCTTATTCTAGTTCTAAGAGGAAACGCTTTCAACTTTTCCCAATTCAGTTTGATGTTAGTTGTGAATTTGTCATAGGTGACTTTATTGTGTTTGACTGAGTATATTTATAACTAGGTATAAAGTCCTGTTCCTTTTATACCTAGTTTTATGAGAGCTTTTTATCATGAAAGGATATTGAATTTTAGCTAATACTTTTTCTACATGTATTAAGATGATCATTAAGATTTTTGTTTTTCGTTCTGTTGATATGATGTATCTGGTTAATTGATTTCAATATATTGAACTATCCTTGCATCCCTATGATAAATATCACTTTATCATTATGAATGATTTTAAAGTGCTGCTGGATTCTGCTTCTTAGTATTTTGTTGAGTTTTTTTACATTGGTATCCATCAGATATATTCGTCTATATTTTTATTTTTTATTGTATCCTTGTGTAATTTTGATATCAGGGTAGGGCTGACCTTTTGGGATGAGTTTGGAAGAATTTTCAACTTTTCAGTTTTATGGAAGTGTTTGAGATGAATCAGTATTAAATATTCTTTAAATGTTTGGTAGAATTCAGCTATGAAACCATTAGGTCCTGGGCTTTTCTTTAATAGAATATTTATTATTACAGACTCAGTCTTGTAATTATAATTCATCTGTTCATTCTATTTCTTCTTGGCTCAATCTTGGTAGATTGTGTATGCCTAGGAATTTATCCTTTTCTCTAGGTTTTCCAAATTTTGTTGACATGTAATTGTTCATAATAGTCTCTATAGAGCTTTTGTATTTCTGTGGTCTCAGGTATGATGTTTTCTTTTTCATTTCTGATTTTATTTATTTGGGTCTCTTTTTTTTATTTTTTGGTCTAGCTAATTGTATGTTAAGTTTGTTTATCTTTTCAAAATACCAGCTTTTTGTTTTGGTGATTTTTTTTTTGTTTAGTTTTGCTTTTTTTTTTTTAAAGTCTCAAATTTGTTTATTTCTGGCCTGATCATTATTATTTCTTTTCTTCCATTAATTTTGGGTTTGGCTTGCTCTTGCTTTTCTAGTTCCTTCAGATTTGCATTATTAGATTGTTTATTTAAAACTTTATTTATTTAAACATTTTTTGTAGGTTTTATTGTTATATATTTCTCTCTTAATACTGCTTTTGCTGTGTTCTATCAGTTTTGACATGTTGAGTCTGAATTTTTGTTTGTTTCAAATAATATTTCAATTTTTTTCTTCCTTTTAAAAAAATTGACCCATTTGTTGTTCAGGGGCATGTTGTTTAATTTCCATGTATTTCTACACTTTCAAAAGTTTCTCTTGTTATTCTAGTTTTATTTCATTGCGGTCAGAAAATAGACTTGGTATGATTTCAGTTTTTAAAAATCTATTGAGATTTCTTTTGTGGCCTAACATGTAGTCTATCCTTGAATATGCTCCATGTGCTGATGCAAAGAATATTTATTCTAAAACTGTGGGGTGAAATGTTCTGTTAATGTCTATTAAGTCTATTTAGTCTAAAGTGTAGTTAAAATCCAATGCTTCTTCTCTGATTTCCTGTCTAAATGATCTATGCAGTTTTGAGAGTAGAATATTGAATTGCTCAACTATTATTGTTTTGGAGTCTATTTCTCCTGTTAGAGCTATTAATATTTGTTTTACATGTATGGGCTCTTTTGTGCTGGGTGCATAGACATTTATAGTTGCCATAGTCTCTTGCTGAATTGATTCTTTTAACATTATATAATGACTTAGTCTCTTTTTACACATTTTGATTAAATGTCTGTTTTATTTGATATACATATAGCTGTTTCTGCTCATTTTTGGTTTTCGTTTGCATGGAATATTTTTTTCCATCCCTTCACTTCAGTCTATGTGTGTCTTTACAGATGAAGTCGGTTTCTTGTAGGTGGCATATAGTTGGATATGTGTTTTTAACCACTCAGCCATTCTCAATTTTTTAAGTGGAGAATTTAATCTGTTTATATTAAAAATCATAATTGATAGGTGAGAATTTACTCCTGATATTTTATTCATTATTATCTTGTTTTTTATATCTTTTATTGCTTTCTTTCTCTCTTGTTGTTTGTCATTCTTGTTTGGTAGTTTTCTATAGTGCTAAGTTTTGATTAATTTCTCTTTCTTCCTTATATATCTACTTTACTGGTGAGTTTTTTATTTTGTGTATTTTCATGATGGTGATTATCATCTTTTTGCTTCCAGTAAGGTAGAACTCCCTCAAGCATTTCTTGTCAGACGTGTCTAATAGTGATGAATTCCCTTAGTTTTTGCTCATCCAGGAAAGATTTTATTTCTCTTTCCTTTCTGAAGGATAGCTTTGTAGAATATAGTATTTTCGGTTGACAACTAATTTCTTTCAGCACTTTGAATATATCATTCCATTTTCTCCAGGACTGTTTTTGCTGAGAAATCTGCAGGTAGTCTAATGATGATTCACTTACATGTGACTTGACAATTTTTTCTTACTGTTTTTAGAGTTCTCAATTTGGCTAGAATGTGCCTCAGAGAGGGCCTTTTTGGGTTGTATCTTTGGGGGAAATTTTGAGCTTCTTGGATCTGAATGTCTTTATCACTCCCAAAACTTGGGAAGTTTTGAGTGATTATTTTATTAAATTGATTTTCTATGCCCTTCCCCCTTCTCTTTCTTCTTTTATACCAATAATATGTAAACTTGTTCTCTTAATGATGTCCCATAACTCTTGTTGGCTTTCTTTACTCTTTTTAATTCTCTTTTTCTTCTGACTGGGTAATTTCAATGGACCTCTCTTTAGGTTCAAAGATTCTTCTGCTTGAGCAAGTCTGCTATTTAAGGTCTATTGTATTATTGTATTTTTTTAATTTATTCACTGAGTTCTTCAGCTGCAGGATTTCTGTTTGGTTCTTTTAAAGATATTTATCTCTGCTAAATTTATCATTTATAGTGTGACTCATTTTCCTGATTTTATTGAATTATCTATCTATAGTTTTTTGTGTGTTTTTTTTTTTTTTATCCCATGGAGTTTCCTTAAGATCACTATTTTGAATTCCTTTTCTGGAAATTCATAGATTTCTTTTTCATTGACATCTTTTATTAGAATTATTGTGTTCCTTTGGTAGTGTCATCTTTTCCTTACTTTTTTGTGTTTTTTGGTTTCCTGCATTGATGTCTGTGCACTCTAGAAAGGTTGAGAAAAATGAATGTTTGTTTTTCAACCTTTATAGAATGGCTTTTGTAGAGAAAAACTTTTACCTGCAGTTGGGTTTTAGTGTGCTGGTTGAAAAGGTGTGGTGATTCTGTTTTCATATAGATGCAATAAGTTAGTCTTTGTACAGTTTCTTCAGCCATGTTCAATGTCAGCAGTAACTGTGGGCTCCTCAGTGGCCTGGGCTGTAGTATTTTGTAGCAGCAACAATAGCAATATGCATTGTTAAGGTCTTCAGTGGCAAGGGCTTCTAGTGTCCTCCAATTCTTATCTTTTCCACAATGGAGAGAATTAGCTGAGAGGATTTCTCTTGGTGTCAAGTGTGACCCTAGCCTATAAACAGCTGCATGAGCTGTAGTTCAGGTGCAAGTGTTCAGCTCTAGGACTCGGGTCTTCTGCTCAGGGTTTCATGAACTTATTGTGGCATGTGGGTCTTGGAGTACAGTTTTACTCTCTAGGATGTATTGTATGTAGGTTACCCACAGAGCCAAATCTGATTCTGAGGTACCTCCTGCAGCTTGGGCCCACGGGACTAATTTGTAGCTGTCATTCTATACTGGGTGGGAGGAGATAGCAGAGACTACTGGCCTGACTCCAAGGAAGAAAGGGTGCTCTGGGGGGTTCTGCCCAGGGAGAGCATGACTGCAATTTGGGAACCTGAGCCATTAGGGCTCAGTAATAACTCAGGTGCCAGGGGTGGAGGCACCATGTAGCAGTGACTCTAGGCCTTGAGATGGTAAGTCTTGCCTGTATCCCAGACCCTTGTGAGGCCAGCTGAAGCGGCAGCAAGTATTCTGGAATAGCAGAGTATATCTGTCGTTTGGGATCTTGGGGTAAAAAGCCACACTACAATAATTCTACTTTCTGTGGAGATAGGTATCTTAGCAACTAAAACTTAAGGTGGCTAGTCCAACTCCAGAAAAGCAGAGTACTAGAATTGTTTGACTTGTAGTGTAGGATACCTCAGCTACTGCCTGGGATGTTTGTCTGGGATGTGGGGTACTATGTTAGCTCAGCTCTGGAATGTATAGCTGCTCAGCTCTGCCCTAGTGCCACTTGGCTTCTTCAGAAGATATGCCTTTTCTAGTCAGACCTGAGGCTATGACTGTCAGTGAGTCCCAGGCATGATTTCCTGGGATGTAGGGCATTGCTTCAGCTTAAGTACTAGGGAGGTATGACTGCTCTTGGTGGTCAAGGTACTGTTTTTCCACAGGGCAGGGTGCCATTTTAGCTCAGGCACAGAGGGACATGACTGGTCTAGTTGGCAAGGCACCATTTTTCCAGGATGCTTGGTGTTGCTACATTTCTGACATGGAGGGCAGAGTGTAACAATGACTGGGAGAGTTTTTGAAGCAGCTTTCAAGACATGATTTTCAAAGGAGGCAGTATGCTGCTTCATCTTATTCTCCCAGGGGAAAGGTGTATCTGTGACTAAGTTGGATAGATGGAGTGGTTCTGCCAAAGCATCATTTCTCTAGGAACGAGTGTGATTGGGGACTGGGGGAGAAGGAAGTAGGTGAAGCAGCCACTGCTTGAGCCCATAGGAAGGGTGTAACAGCTGGTCACAGCTTGGCTTGAGGATTTCAGGCCACCGAAAAGGGGTGGTTTGGCAGCCCCTTAATCTCAGAGAGGAAGGGATACTGTGTATGCTCCTCCCAAAGCAATGCAGCAGTAGTTCCACTTCGAAGATGGCATTGTACAGTAGCCACTTGGACCATAGAGGGGGTGGTCAGTGTTTGCTCCTTCTTTAGGAAGGACAGCTGTGTGGACTATAGACAGCTTCCTCAGCTGGGCTTAGTGCCTGTGAGGATTTCAGGGGAACCCAGTGATGAGCACTGTAGCTGCCCAAGGTGTTGAAGGGAATTGCTGGGATCCTCTTGCTTATCTTTTCTCCATAGGGAGAAGTTCCTTTTGGTTCCCATCTGTTACCTGCTGAGGGAATGAGGTAATGAGGGCCAACCAGGTGTTTCCTTCAGTTCTCTATGTGACTATCCTGGGTTTCTGTGTTCTCCTGGGTTTCTCTTACTCCTTTGAAGTCCTTCAGTGCTCTCCTTGTTACAGTGAAGTTGCTTATTAGTTGTTTAGGCTGTCTTTAGGGAAAGAACAAGCACTAGGGACTTCTACTCAGCCATTGTGCTGACATATCAACCCCAGATTCTTTAAATCTTTTCTATCTGAAACTGAGATTTAAACAAGTAAACATTTTTTCATCTTCCTTTGTTGTTGTGTTTTCTAATGCATCTTTTCAGAGGAAAGATAGCTTTTCATCTAGTGATAATAGTTCCAACTCTCTACCATGCTAGGGATCAAGGACTAACCTCTCTTGGTCTCCTGTTAAAGTCTACGTCCCTATTTTAGCAAATATCCTCAGGACAACCTTCATGTTAGTTCAAGATGATTATACCAGTTTTCAGTGCCCCCATACTTTTTTACCCCCTCATATTTTTAAGACCCTATAGGTTTTTCTTATTCTTAGAAACTCACTTAGTTTTAAAGATACCTGTTGAATTTTAAATACTATTTTAGGGGATTTGGGGTCGGAAATTTTTAGAATACGTCAATATTCTATTTCTTCAATTATTCATTTATTCTTTAGTTTTATATTTAGCCAGATATGACTTTTGATTTTCAAATCATCTTTGAAATATTTGCCTGCCCTTTTCATGTTCTTCTCTTCCAAGATACTACCTAATATTGCCTAAATCTCACAGATGAATTCTATTCTCTCAATTAGGGAAATAAGTTAGAATTCTCCCAGAATGGAAGAAAATAGTGTTGAAAAGATATTTTATAAAAATAAAATGGATTCTTTTGGTCTTTTATTAATTATATGTAAAAATAGTCAAGAATGAATTTGTTAGTGTTTTAATTTTACATATTTTCTGGCATTTTGAAAATTTTAATGTTTATTTTATGATACTCGCAACTGGATTTTTAGTTGTATATGTTTCAGTTATAATATAGATTTTGAGCAGGTTAAATTTAGTTTACTAAATTTAAAAATTGGATTTCATTAATATTTATGTTTATCAAGAAATGAAAACAGTTTTCCAAATGCCACATGTTTTGCTTTATCCATAATTTATTTACAGCAAAACCAAAATAATATTTTCACTTATTAGTGTGAGCAATCAATTACATCAACTACCAACTCAAGAAAGTCTCACATTAAACATTCATGCCTGGTTGTTTTTCTGGTTAGAAGTTCATCTCTAACAGAGTTTATGGAATGTATTAATCATTACATCCCTATAATTGGATCACCTTGTTTTCATGGTATTATGACAAAGAAACAGCTCTAACAGCTGGGCTACGGGGTTTGCTCACATTTCATTCACTGTTTCCTGAAAGTGTTATAGTTCTTTGTTAAACTAAAGCAGAATTGCTGCGTTTTAGATTTGCTGTTTTCAATTCTGGCATTTCAAAAATTGCATGGTAGTAGCATCTTTGTGAAATAACATTATTATAGAAAGTTGTAAAGGATCACTTTGAAAGTGTTCTCAGGATTTGTGTTCCTACACTACATTTTAGGAGACTGTATTGTATTAAGATTTTTTAGTACTTAGTTCTTTTGGATGTCTCAAAGACTGAATTCTTATACTGAATTAATTGAACTACATCAAGATTTTGATACATATTATAAAAATCATTATCTTTACTAACAAAGCTTCTACTGATCCTCATAATGGAATAAGTATTTTTTTTTAGGTTTATCCAATATGCCACCCTCTGCTCTCACACATTTATCTCCCCACATCTTATATACCATTCCCTGTACTTTAACTGTTTTATTATATTTACTATCTCCACATCTCTACCTTTATTTTTTGAATATTCTTCTTTCTACTCCCCTTGCTTATTGAAATTATACTCATCTTTTTTTTTTTTTGAGTTGGAGTCTCACTCTTGTCATCCAGACTGGAGGGCAGTGGCATATTCAACATCCACTGCAGCCTCGACCTGCTGGGCTTAGGCAATTCTTCCACCTCAGCCCTCGAAGTAGCTGGAACTACAGATGCACAACATCATGCCCGACTAGTTTTTGTGATTTATGTAGAGATGAGCACCCACTGCACCCAGCCTATACTCATCTCTTAAGGATCAATTCAAAATGTTACTTCCTTTATTAAGGCTTCTGCTATGGAGTCAACCTGCCTGAGTTTGAAATTTGCTTGTGTACCTACCTAGCTAAATAAGCTATGGCCAGATACTCAGTTATCTGTGCCTCAGTTGCCTCATTTGTAGAATGGGGATAATAATATATACCTTAGGAAATTATTGGTACTTTCAAGCATTACTATATAAAGCAGTTAATACAGTACCTAGTAAATTGTAAATGTTAAATATTAGTTAATATAGAAGTCAATATGAGAGTATTTAGTTTGAAAAAAAGAGAATTGAGGATTTAGTATACATTATCATGTTTTTATGGACTCTTTGGGAGTAAGTTGCACACATTGTTTCCCTTTACTCCTAAATACTTAACTATTTCCTATAAAACAGCGCATCTCTTACCTAGTCATAATACAGTTATCAATACAGGATATTTAATTCAGTATTTAGTAGATAGTATATTATTATCTAACCTATACTCCAGTTTATTTTGAGACATTTAATTGTATGTCTCTTTAGTCTCCTTTAATGTGAAACAGTTTTTAACTTTTCTTTGTTCTTTCCTAGCAGGGAATTTTCTTGACTAATTCAGGCCAGTTTTTTGTAGAATATCTCTCAATTTTTATTTGTCTGATGTTTCTTCATGACTTGATTCAAGTTATCCACTTTTGGCAGGAATATCACAGAGGTGATGTTGTATACTTCTCTGTGCATTCTGTCAGGAGGTTTATTATGTCAATTTTCATACAGTGGTACTAACTTTGGTTAAGGTGATGTCTGCCGGGTGTCTTTCCTGTAGTTTTACTATTTTGCTTTATTGAATTAATAAGTAATTTGTAGGAAGACATTTTTGAGACTATGTAATATCTTGTTTCTTTTCAAGTTTTAATTCACTAGTTTCATTCATTTGATGTTTCTTTCCTATGATAGCTGCAAATGGTGATTTTTTTTCAACTCTGTCATTCTGCTATACTTATTCGTTTCTATACTACTGTAAAGAAAATTTTTTTCCTCTATATTTATTTCTTTATTTACTATCAGTATCAAGTCATGGATTTTTATTTTATTAAATGAGTTATAATCTATTACTATTATTTATTTTAAGTTCAAGTTTTCCCAGATTGTGAGTCCCTTCAAGTTGACTCCTTATCCTTTGGAAATACCCCGTCATTCTTTGATACTTCCTTAATTTCTGGCGTAACAAAATATTACAGAGTCATCATTTTCTTTTCCCAGCAGTGAAGTCAGTTGTTTCTCCAAGAAACTCTGATTCCTTTTAGTAGAGAATGGCATTTAGAAATTAAGGTTTGGGCATTAGTTGTGCTCATTGTTAGTAGAGTGTTAGAACTTATAGGTCATCGCAGTAGAGAACTGTATATATAGACAGATCTATTAGGAAACATATATCCATACATTTATGTATACATACACATATACTAATACACATATCAATATCTACTGATATAGCTATGTCTGTTATCTATCATCTATCTATCTATCTATCTGTCTAGGAAATCATGAATTTATATTGTTGCATCTAATTCCAAACCAACACCAAGACTTTTCCTACTTTTTCCAAATTCAATGTCTATATCTACATTTCCAACAGTAAAAATTATAACTTCCAACATCATCATTCATTTGCTCATTTTTTCAGTCTTGCAATATATGAACAGTAGTTTCAGAATTGCTATACCCACATCTATGTGGAAAATATACTAAGTTGAATTCTAAACAGTTTAGAGTTATTTTCATCTTTGAAGTGAGAATGTATAGCTAAAGGTCTCATGCAGTTAATTTTGATAAATGTTTCCAAATAAGATGATTTCTATAAAGTAAAGAATGAAAGAATTAAGTTAGTATTGATTATGTCCCCGATAGAGATTTGGCTAAGATCTTGAACAGTCAACCAACAGTTTTCTACTTCACTGAGAACATCTAGGCAATTGCATACTCATACTATTTGGCCTCAAATACCTGTGTGATCTCCTACTCTGTGATGAACTAGCATAATTACTGTTTTAGCCTAAGGTCTCCGTTTAAGTTCAGAGTTACCCTCTGTTCTTAGCTTGCAAATTTCTGTCCCCTAAGTATGAAAGAAGATTATAGCCTTTTGCCTTAAGACCTAGAACAGAGCTGGCCTAAGCCACTCACTCCATACATTCTTTCACTGTGGCCCTCTCTGTTTTCCTGTAGTTCTTAGGTGGGTAGTTCCTATATTAAGAGGTGGTACTACTAGCTCAGAGTAACCATATCAATCATCTAAGAGGGAGGAGGGTCAAAGTATGACCTTACAGAAGAAGAAGAAGATGAAGAAGAAGATACTTGCTTAGGTGGTGGTGTTATAACTTTTGACTCCCTGAAACTTAACTTATAGCCTATTGTTGACTGGAAGTCTTACCAATATCATACATACTCGATTAACATGTTTTATATTTATATGTATTACATACTGTATTCTTACAATAAAGTAAGCTATAGAAAAGAAACTGTTGTTAAGAAAATCATAAGGAAGAGAAAATATATGTACTATTCATTAAGCAGATCATCATAAAGGTCTTCATCCTTGTCATCTTCATGTTGAGTAAACTGAGGAGGAGAAGGAAGAGGGGTGGTTGAGTTTACTGGTTTAGTGATGGTGGAGCAGAAAAAAAATCCACTTATAAGTGCAGTTCAATTCATGTTGTTCAAGGATCAACTGTATATACTTCTTAGTTGAGATAAAAGAAACAAATATATAATGCCTGAGTTTTACCAGAAGGAGATATTACGCTCTCTCTTTTCTAAAGACCTTCAAACCTAGCAGATGCCATTGCTTAGGATAGTCATACATGAAGTCTTAGAACAAGAATTATGAACTTGTATATTTTAATTCCTTTTATGTAAATCACTGGTTGAATTTATGGTTCTAAGGAATATGTAATTTTTCAATTCTAGTGGCAGATTATCTTCTCTTAGAAGCAAGATATTTCTTTTTGTCAACATTTATATATAGTAATTATAGGTGAGTGAGTTTTTAAATTTAAAAGCTTATACTAATGAAGATCATTTATGTAAATATTATTTTTCACATTTATTTTCTGTAAAATATTTGGGGGTGAATAGAATGAATTAATCTTTGATATTAAGAAAAAAATATGAAATAAAATAATGATATATAACTAGCAAAACTTGCCTTCAATGCATCGTCTGTGCTCTAGTTTCCAGCCTTTGGAGATTGCCTCTATAAACCAACAGAAGTATGCCTCCTTTTTTCTAGCAGAAATGATTTGGGTAAGCAAGGAAAGTGGTCAAGGTCTTTGAAGAAAAGTAGATAAGAGGTGAAGAATGGAAGGACTAAGGGAGACTTTTCACCCATTAGTGATTCTTAACCAAGTTCTTACCAACTCTTGAGAATATGGCAAATATGTAGGGGCATTATTTATTGCTGTTTGTGCCAAAAGGCCATCTACTGCTTTGGGGACCACACCTTGTAGGGTATTACCCTAGGTAAGTGATTATAATACGTGTATTGGCTGCTTTGATTTCAGTCTTTGCCACCACAATAACATGAACAACATTAAAGCTGTCCAAATATTCCTTTATAATTTAATTACTTTTGTTTTTAGCATAGGTAAGTCAAATATGAGCTTGTGCATACCTCTGAGCCATTTGCTAACTATGAAAATGTTAACTTTAGGCCAATTGTACTTGCAAATATAAGTAGGTGAAGAAGTATTCTGATAATTAAATAAGAATAATTGTCTCTTGCAAGAAATTTTTTTCTGAACTACTAGTCTTGGATTATTATTTTTTTTCTAGTTCACCACACTAAATGTGACTCAAAATTAGCATATGTTTTCTTACTTTCTAAAACTTTTCCAATGAGACAATGTGGGGATTTTTTTGTTGTTGTTTACATTACATAACTTTTAGAATATAAGGCTATTACATTTTGAACTTTTTGGCATTTAAAGTACTGAAAACACACTAATAGAATGAGATCAAAGGGTTTTCTTTTTCACTTTTCTGGGAAAAATTTTCTTAACCTAAATGTTTTTCATTTCTCTAAGTTATACTTAGCTGTGAAATTCAAAACCTGGCCATATTTGTCTCAGAACTCTACAAATCTTTAACTGTTTTCCTTTCTGTCAAGAGTGAAGTTCTTAACAAGCATTTTGGCGCTTTACAAAAGTATTATTTAAAGTATTTAAACTGATTTTTAATATGAATTTATATGCCTCTAAACAATTGTATATATAAATATGGACAGAATTTATATTAAATTACTTAAAATATAACAAGATTGCAAAAAACATGTTTATTATATGCTTAATAGTACTATTTTGATTTAGCGCCAAACACTAATATAAAATAAATACGTATGATATGTATTATATGCCATACATAAATGATATAGAGCAAACCATGTGTTAAACTCATTTCCTTTTGTAGTAGAAAGTTAAAGAAATCGGCCAGAGTAATAGTAAAAGGAATTGAAACTGGTAAAGTGGTGGACAAAATTTACTAGTCTAAGCTCTACCAATTATAGCATTAAGATTTCTTATATTAAAATATTACTGTTTTATAGAATACTAATTGATTATGCTTGGTAATCAAAAGATATATTATTGATGGCAGGAATATTTTCACAATAGGTTTTAATAAGTAACTATTAGCTACATTTTTAAAAGACAAAGTAATGTGCCATGTAATCTTTATTTTAGAGAACGGTAACAATGAGATAGGGAAATAGTAGAAAGTTACTTTTATTTGTTAGTGCTTTTTTCATATGAAAACTTAAAAGGTTTAAAATTTCTTCATGTGAAATACTAAAAGTTTTAAATAAGGAAAAAAGAACCATGTTACATATTATACAATTTTATTACTATTGTGTAATAATAATATTTTATTATTTAAACTTTTTAATTCAAACTTTTAAAAAGTTTTTAAACTTTTTAGACTTCACATGAAGTAATATAAAATAATATAACCAATTTCTCCTCAAATTTATAGGTTCAACATAATTTTTATCAAAATCTTAAGAAGTTTTTTAGCTATAGATAAGCTTATTTTAAATTTTATGTTAAAAGAATAATAGAGAGAATCACTCTACTCAATGTTAAGTTTTGCTATATGTCACAATAATTGGAGAGATAGACATATAGGACAATAGAACCAAATAGAGAACTAGAAAAAGATATAAAAGCAACTCAATAGAGGAAGGATAGTCTTTTCAACATGTTGCTGAATCAACTGGATATCTATAGGAAAAAAAAAGAATTTTTACCTAAATTCCATACCTTAATAAAAGTTGACTCCAAATAGATCGTGGATTTAAATATAAAATTTTAAACTATGAAACTTTAGAAGAAAATATATACAATAACTTTGGGACCTAGGAGTAGATAAGGAATTTTTACATGTGATACTAAAAGCAAAATCCATTTTTCAAAAATTATAAATTATACTTTCTCAAAATTAAAAACCCTTGCTCTGCCAAAGACTGTTAAAACAAGCTATAGACTAGAAGAAAATATTTGCAAACCCCAAATATTTGCAAATACAACAAGGAACTTGGATCTAGAATATATAGAGACTTCTCAAAACTCAATAGTTAAAGCAAAATCCAATTAGAAACTGGGCATGAACAGACATTTATGACCCATATGCACATGAAATTTTTTTCTACTTCTTTAGCGATCAGGGAAATGTAATTTAAAACTACAATAAGATATTACTACACACCTATCAGACTGCCTACATTTAAAAGTAACAACACTAAATGTTGTTGAGGATGCAGTGAAACTGGATTATGCTAGTAGGAATGTCAAATGATATAAGCTCTCTAGAAAAGAGTTTGTCAGTTCCTACAAAACTAAACATGCAATTACCACAAGATTCAGTCATTACACTCTTGGACATTTATCCTAGAGAAATGAAAACCTATATTTACATGAAAATCTGCATATGAATGTTCATAGCAACTTTATTCATTGTAGCCCCCCAATTGAAAGCGCCCACATGTCCTTCAATAAGTGAATGATTAGACAAATTCTGGTATATCCATGCAATGGAATGCCCATCAACAATGAAAAGGAATGAACTATTAATACTTGCAACTTGTATGGGTTGCAAGTGCATTATGCTTAATGAAAAAAGCCAGTCTGAAAGGTTACATATACTATATGATTGCCTTTATATAGCATTCTCAAAATGATAAAACTAGAGAGATGGAAAAGAGAGGAGTAGTGGGCAGGAAACATGGATAGGGTTAACAAGGTGCCCCTTGTAGTTATGAGGTAGTTGCACAAATCTACAGATGGCATCAAACTGCATAGAAAGATACATAACACTGACAAATAAACACATATGAAATCTCATGAGAATTGTGTAAGATCTGTAGTTAATAGTATTATATGTTCTAACAATTATTCTCTAGTTTTGATGCTGTTGCAATTATTTAAGATCTCACCACTGGGAAAACTGGGCAAGGGGTTCATAGAAGTCTTATACTATTTTTTCAACTTCCTCTGAGTTTATAATTATTTCAAAATAAAAAGTTAAATATTTTAAGCAGAAATATTGGAAAAAATCAAGGAAATAAAAATAATGAAATATCTCAGTTCACGTTTACGAAAAATATTTATCAGAAAAATTCTGAAGATGGTTTGTAAATCAAATGATAGTTTGATACAAGGCAAGAGCCACTTAATATATTTCCTTTGTAATGAGTAGCAATGCAATACTTAATACATACAGGTAAACATTGACTTCCACCTTTGAAGACAGTTTATTTCACAGGTTGCTATTCCTAAGCTCTCTGAGAAATGGAGAAAGTCACATTGACATAGCATAATTTGAGTTTATCAGCATTGCTTCAGAACAGTGATTAATATAGTGTATGAATAAATAGCTCAAGGATTAAACCTGGCTGATAGTTTACACTAGACTCCCTGAAAATATCAAGGTCTCTTGAGGATACCACAGTGTTATATGTGCTATAGCATTATAGATGTTATGTTCATGAGGAAGAGAAGTTGGAAAGTCCTTTCATACTGGAAGCTTACTAGAATCCATTTTCAATTATACATCTTCATTTGAAATAAATGAAAACTGGGACTTAGTATTTCATTTTGACTGTCAAAATTATTGAGTGAATGAGTTTGTTTTGAACTTTAAATTCAGTTTAGGTTTGTGCAGGGCACAGTTGTATAACATTACACTACTACCTAAATCCTCTGAAACCACTTTGCTGTAAAGCAAGTCCTGAAAAAAATAGCAAGATTAAGTTCAAGTTTTATTTCTTTAAAGACCTCAAGAAAAATAAGTACGGGGCCAGAATCTACCTTAGAGGCAGCAATTCTTTAGCTAGGGAGCGTTGGTAAAATGGGCTCATAAAGTCATATAATGTATGGTTTCTTATCTATATTTTTCTTTTCTATTTTTAAGCCATGAAACCAGATTGTCTTAGGAAAATACAATGTTTTTTGTTTTGTTTTGTTGTGTTTGTTTGTTTGTTTTAAATATGCTAGCTATGGCATGTGATTAAAGGAAGGAAGTTGAGAGTCTTTTTTTCTCTTAGAGTTAGGTTTGCTGTAATTCTTCCCAGTATTATGTTATGCTTTGTTCTCTAGGGTCAGACTTCAAGAACCTTATTTATAGACCATGTTTTTAAGTACTTTGCAAAAAGAGACCATGATGACTGATTACCAAGAAAAGTTTTAATGGCCAATGTCTAGGGTGGATTACATAGAATCTTCTAAGAGTATTGCTTTTTAAAACAAAATATTAGTGTTTGACATTAGAAAATATGTGATTATAAAAATTTATCTGAAGTTTATTTGAGTCATGTGTAGAGTATAAAAATTATTTGGAATTTTTTTATCTGTTTAGAAATGAACAAATTGAGTATTTATTGAAAGAGACTTGGGTCTTTTCCTGACTGCAATGAGTCATTTGTACTAGGCAAGTTTGAAAATTACCATTTTAGGAATATTACGAGTTCAGTGATAAGAAACTTTAAATTATCCATTCAAAGGTGAATATTGTTTATTATTAGTATGTTTCAGAGATCACATTGCTTCAAAAAGTTAAATTAGGATTTTTTGAGTAATGATATACTTATTTCTGAAAACCGTTACCAGTCAAGGATTCAAATCTCTCTTCAGTTCGTGTTGAAATGTAGTTGGGGTGGGACCATTTTAATTCAGCAAGATTCTTCTGGTGAATGGCTCTGGAGCACAATTCCAGTCCTGGTATGTTTCGAGCAGCCCCTGCATTACGTTAGAGTGAAGATGTGTACCCACTTCAAGATAAGACTTTTCCTAAGATTTTTAATTTTTTTCTCTATAAATTTTTCCAATGATCATAAAAATTGTGCACTGTAATAACAGGCTTTGATGTTTTAGAATGAGACAGCTTAAGATGAAAATTGGTAAATATATTATATACATTATTAACAGGTAAATTTTCAGAAAGAATCCATCTTAAGTGGACCAAAACTTACTGTTGGATGTCATCCAGGAACAATGAGGACTAGGGAAGAAGAATTTTTACTCTAAAACTAAAGATATTTGCCATAAAGCATTTTATTTTAGTTCCATCTTCAACATTTCTAGTAGAGAAATGAGCAATGGAAAACATTTGCAAAGTTCTTATGCAGTTACACATAAACTGTCTCTATATTCAGAGGTATCTGTGAATGAATATCCATGGATTGTGGTATCCAAGAGAGGTCCTGGAAAATTCTCCTTGGATACTAAGGAGTGACCACAGTTTATTTTTTATTATTATTATTTTTTTCCTCTTTTAATTTTTATTTAAAATTGTGGGGTACAATTCAGGGCTAGATATACAAATATTCACCGTGTAGGTACCCTTATCAATGAAGTGTGCCCCCCACTTCCCCAGGCAGATATCGACAACTGTCAATCTTACCTCCTCAACCCTCCCCACAGCTTCCCGCCACTTTCAATCCTTTTATTATAGTAACACGGTAGTTGTTCAAGGTCCACTTATGAGTGAGAACATGTGATACTCAACTTTTTGTTTCTGTGAGAAATCACTCAGTATTATAAACTCTAATTCCATCCAGGTTGCTGCGAAGTTCATGATTTTATTCTTCTTTATGGCTGTGTAGTAATCCATTGTGTATATGTACCACATTTTTTTTATCTAGTCCTCTTGATGGGCAGCATGGTTGATTACATGTTCTTGCTGTTGTGAACAATCCTGTGATAAACATACATGTGCAGGTATCTTTTCTTATAGAGTAACCTGAGTTCCTCCAGGTATATTCCCAGTAGGGGGATTGTGGGGTCACATGGAAGGTCGATTTTTAGAACTTTTAGGAATCACCACACTGATTTCCACAGAGGCTATACTAGTTTACACTCCCACCAACACCGTAGAAGTGTTCCTTTTTCACCACATCCTCTCCAGCATCTGTTATTTTTTGAGTTATTGATGATGGCCATTCTGACTGGAGTTAGGTGGTATATCAGTGTAGTTTTAATTTGCATCTCCAACCACAGTTTATACATCAACTATACATAACTGCTCTGAAAGCTCTGAAAGATAACATATTTATAATTAGTGCAAAACTGTCTCTATATTAATTTCACTTTATGCACTTACAAAGAAGTATTTTCTCGCATATTTTTCTCTTGTATTACCTTTCCAAACTACTTTTAGAGAGTAAGAAACACAGTAAGAAATGTGTTTTTTAAGCTTAAAAACTCTTGACACTGCTAAACTTTCAAAAATTTTTTTTAAAAATCCTAAATGTTTTTAATCACCTTTAGGAGATGGAGGGAAAACTAATGATGCAGATCCCTATTTTTCTGCTAATGGAAACTAATTAGTATTATTCATTTCAGTTTAAATTGACATTCTCTGTGCTGCTCCAGACAGTTATGATAAAATCAGCTCAACTATACAATGAACTATTTCACTCTGTGCTTTGAACCAGCACTTATCGGCACCCAAACCCATTCATTATTTTCATTTAATTAGGCCAACTCACAGTGGAGAGATACCTGAAGCAAGGAAATTTCCCTAATAGCTATGCAATAACAATAGCTCACAGGGTCTGAAACAATACAGTTGTCTAAGACTGAATAATCAGTAGAAGAGGAAAAAAGTTATCCTTAACCATAGGACAAAAATGTAGTCATAAATAGGCAACTGTCATTATTGAAATGGCATAAATATACAGTATTAATAATCAATAGCATAATGCTTATATATATATACTTGTATGCTTATTTGTGGGAAATTATTAGTTTTTGTGTTGAAACTTGTAATTATATTTGAATGTTGACTGTATTCTGTACACATTAATGCAAACAGATGCTTCCTAGGAAAAGTTACTAATTTTGCATGTGATCACACAGGAAATATTTTATAGAATTAGAGCAGACTCTTAATTTTCAGGACAACTTATCTTAAAAGCAAATTATTTTATATGAATGTTTTACTCTGACTTGTCTATTGAAATGAGAAAACAAAAGTATTTTTGTGACAGTGTACCACATGTAATAAACTAGACATTAAAAGCTATTTGTAGGTTTCAGGGGCCAGAAATAGGGTCATGCCTTTCTCTCTTTTTTGACTAAATATGTCAACTTTCCTGACTAAATACGTCCATGTCCTAGGAAGATATTCATATTTTATTTTAGTTTTTCAGTAAAGCAAGGAATAGAGAGAAAACCCAGCTGTAAAAGGCAATATTACAGAAAATGACTTATAAAATTGCTTTCCATTTTTACCTATCTGCTTTCATCCAATTTAGATGGTTTACTGTAAAATTGGGTCACACTGGATTAATCAGAGTATGATCTAACTGAAAAAAATGCCTTTAAATAATTTTGTTTATAAAATCTGCTTTTTGATAAGTTTCTTTTAAGTGAAACCAAATCTCATTAATAAGCAATATTCAAATATACATAGCTACCCTCCATGAAATACTAGATTTTGACCCTTGAGAAAATTCTTTAAATGTGATTGTATCAATCAGATTTCCCATAGGAAAAAATGGCACATTTAATTGGGATCCATAAAGTTACAGGCAGAGTGGCAAAATCACAAAAGATAGTACAGGAACTCAGGATTAGTAGCTTCAGAACTGTTTCTACCTCTGGATCAAACTAGATGTGGAAGGGGAAAAGAAAGGGAAATCTCATAGAGCAAGCTGTTTTGAGAGGGTCAGTATCCTTCTGGTAAGACAGAGGCAGCCCTAGATGACTTTCAGGGATGAGAGCCAAAGGAAATACATCTGATCTTCTGCTGTGGCTTCTCTGAGATATAGGAAAAACCACAGTGTGTTTATACTCCCACTCGACACAATACTTCTGATACCAGTTGTATAAGGAGTTTTTCCCCACACACCAAGAAATTCTCCAGTGGACACCAGATGGATGCCCGCTAATTCAGTTCAATTCTGACACTATCCACCTGGAGATAGTGTCAGAGGCCACAGGTTAAGGACTCAGTCCCACGAGACTGCTCCCCACTTCAGATGCCAATCAAAAGTCCTCGGTTTTACTTCTGACAGACTGGCTATGTCAGGGTTCCCACCTCCAATTAATTTGCAAGAGTGGCTTACAGAACTCAGGGCAACACTTTAATTACACTTACTGGTTCATTAATGAAGATGTAATAATGGATACAGATAAACAGTGATTTGAGCAATGCAAAGGGCAAGGACTGAAAAGATCCTTAGCACAGGAGCTTCTGTCCCCATGCAGTTGGGATGTCCACCCTCATGGCACATAGATTGTTTGCCAACCCAGAAGCTCCTGGAAATCCATAGTTTAGGGATTGTGATGAAGGCTTCATCACATAAGCATGATTATTAACTCCATTTCCAGCCCCTCTCCCCTCTCCAGAGAATGGGAAGTGTCTGAAAGTTCCAAGATTATAATCATGGTTTGGTCTTTTGGTCTAGCCCTTATCCAGAAGTTCACTAAGAGTTGCCTCATTAGAACAAAAGATAACTACTATCATCCTGAAAATCCCAAAGGATTTAGGAACTCGTGTCAGACACTCTTATCACTCAGGCAGTTTCAAAGATTTTAGGAACTATCAGGGTCTGGGGGCATATTAGGAGGGTGTTTGGCCATATTAAAGGAAGTGTTTTGGAGGAACAGCTGGTCCCACATAACTTATTTCAGTCCATACTATAATTCCCTGAAAATTTCTTTCAGTGGCCATACGTGTTACAGAAAATCTCTATTTAATGTAATTATTTTTAAATCTTAGAGGAGTAGGAGAGGTAGGAGGGAGGGTGGTGAATTATAATAATCCTCTAGCTATTGAAGTCATTGCTTAAGAGGCTTATAATTTTGAATTCATTTGATTAAAATTAAAAGCAACTCTTTATATAGTAAGAATTTTCAATTCCTAAGATGAATTCTACCTGTAGTTATTGTAATGTGGTTACTTTTATCATTTTCATTCATTTTCTTACCTTACTGTTTTCACTATTATGTTAATACTGTCTGGCCATATTATATCAACTAATTTCCCACTTATTGAATGCACCTGCATTATGCTAGCGGTGAGGAGATTTTTCAATGTTTCTTCAATCTCTGCTCGCATTCTAAAACCCTTAGATGAATTAAAAAGTTTGCTTGTGAACAGCAGATTTTTTGCATTTCTCACACAAATGTGCTTCTTGCATTCTGGGTCATTTTATCCTTTTTCATATAGCTTGTGTTATTTGCAATCATAAGTAAACTCTTACACCAAAACAGCTATATTTATGTAGGTTCTTGCTAAAATCTTTTATATGTCTGTATCAGAAATGATCAATATCAGCTGAGCTTTTCTGCTACAACTGTGATTATTTTATTTAATTGTAAATGCTGCATTGTACCCAACCTATTTCACAAGGAGATACATTCCATTCATTCTCTACTAAAGAAACCCTTGATAGATTTTTTTTTTTTTTTTTTTTTTTGAGTTGGAGTCTCACTCTGTCGCCCAGACTGGAGTGCAGTGGCCGCTCCCGGCCACCGCAACCTCGACCTCCTGGGCTCCGGTGATCCTTCCACCTCAGCCTTCCAAGTAGCCGGAATTACAGGCATGCGCTACCATGCCCGGCTGATTTTTTTGATTTATTGTAGAGATGAGGTCTTGCTGCCCAGGCGGGTCTCGAACCCGCGGGCTCAGGCAATCCACTCACCTCAGCCTCCCAAAGGCACGGGATTACAGGCTAAGCCACCGAACCCAGCTTCCTTGATAGATTTTAATGTCTATAGAATATAAAGATTCTAGTCAGAAAAAGACTATATCAGTATAAATGCAGCATCTTCTTCCCTTAAAAAGCAGTAAATTATAATTTGCCAAAATATATTCTAGCTTTACAAATGCATTTACTAGGTCTTTAGACATTTTTCTTCTGTACTTTGCTTTTATTACACAATGAAATAGAACTTGTCATTTAATGCCAAACTATATTAAATAATTCAGTCATTTCACATAGTTATAGTATTTGTGCTTGAAAAAATTAATTTTAAAAATTTGAAACATAATACAACCACCTTTAATAAATTGCTAATTTTTAATGATTCCATAATATTTCACCAAGTAGATTTAACATATTTTGCTAAATTATCTGCAGCTGAATATACAATTGTCCTCAACTTATCAATACCATAGGTAACACTACAATGAAAACATCCTGCATGTAGCTTTTCTATACTTTCAGTTATTCCTCAGAAGGGAGATATTAGGATCAAAGGATATGAACAGTTTTGCTCTCCTGATACATACTGTTAAATTGATTTTCAAGAGTTTTACTGGTTTATTTTACCATCAGCAATGTTCAGGAGTCTGTTTCATTTATTTAATTTTATAAACTATTAGGAATAGCTCTTTATTTTATTTTGTATTGTATTTTATCATAGCAAGGTTGGATATTTGCAGGCATTTTGTTTTAAAAAATCTGTCTTGTCAATTTTCTCATCAATTTGAATGAATTATTTAACAAAATAAATATAATCTTTTGTTTATTTGCTAAAAAATAATCTTGTTAGATTAATATTTGCCTTTTTTATTTCAGTTAGCAACATACTTTTCTTAAAGATGGCATTCCACAGATTTTGTGTTTTTGTTCCATTTTGTACAGACAACTGTAGCAGAAGTAGTCAAGTTTCTGTTGGTTCTTAAGAGTGTGACATTCTCAGATAGGTTAAATATAGAGCCTAAGCTCAGGAAGTCAGTAGCAATGATAAGATCAGAAATCTGAGAATTAGTTTAAGGCTGCATGTTATTTGTTATATCTTTATTAATTTCCTATTTGTTTGACCATAACTATTTAGCAAAGTGTTTTTAACATGCCAGTCTGTTTACATTGTGCTAATGAAATCCCAAGAAAGATTTTATTTTTATTATTATTGTTGTTGTTGTTATTATTATTGAGAGAGAATAGCCAGTGAAATACAATACAGTACCTTAATTTCTCAGAAGCAATGTCCTAAGGTACCTCAATCTTATAATCATGTTCTCAAACCATACAACATTGGAGTTATGTCCTCCTCAGCAGGCCTGCTCATTAAAACTGAGAAGAGTGCAGAGACTGGAAACCTGTGTGTTCTCTATCTTCATAATATTTTGAATACCAGTCCAGAAAACTGTGCCTTATGCAATCTGGTAATTTAGTCAGTTAAGGGCACAAGCATTTTTGCTAAGTTTTGGAAAAATAAAAAAAGAAAGAAAAGAAAAGAAACAAGGGAGAAATCAGGTATAAAATACAGTGAATCCCAAGTCAGATAGGGCTGCTTCAAGGACAAGAGATATAGCCTCCTAACATAAAGCTGTGGAAGAATCTGAGGCAGCCGGGTTTACTATTTGGAAGTCCCTGGGAGCAGGTAACTCCAATGAATCTCCATTGTTTTGGAATTGATTGCTTCTAGAACTTTTCTTTTTATGAAAACATATCTAAGAGCATTTTTTTTTCTTAACTCACTTTTCTTTGAGACTTTGACCTTACCAGCTTGATTTTTACCAACTGCATTACATTTTAAAAACTTAATTTCTGTGTTTGTTCAAGGATCACTACTGAGTTGGAAAGAGTGAGGCAGTGGGTGTTGTGAGTGCCAGAAAGGAGAGAGATTGATCCTTGACTGGGGAAGGACTCAAGCAGGTCAAGCAGGTCTTGAACTTAGCCTTGAAACAAAGTAAACTTTAGAGAAAAGAAACAAGAATATAAAGTATTTTAGCAAGAGAGAACAACAAAGGTGCACTAGAGAGAATGAGTACAGAAAGAATTTCAAGTGAACAACAGAAAAAATAGTTTTATGAAGTAATATCGGCTATGGATGGATTGGTAAAGTTGGAAGCAGCTCACTGAGAGCCTTTAATGTTATAATCTATGCTTTTTTTGAATAATAAAAGCTAGTTTTTATAATTTTTCTGGGGGGAAGGGAGATGAGGAACTTGTTTTCTTTTTAATTTAAAGCCATTTTCCATGGCTTCAGAACTCTAGGACAAATAGCACCTAAGAATTTTATATATTCCATTATACTTTTTTTAAGTTATTGTATTTTATATTCAAGGGGTACATGTGCAGGTTTGTTACATAGGTATATTGCATGATGGTAAGGTATGGGCTTCTGTTGAGCCCATTACCCAGGTGGTAAGCATGGTATCCAATGGGTAGTTTACCATTATACTTTTAAATGCTATTTTCTAAAAGCAAACTTTCTCGAGAGAACAGAAGCATCAGTATTGTTACAATCTATTAATTTTCTGGTCCCATGGACATTAGTAAATGATACTGTAGAGTATGAGTACGGGAGACCAGTGGCTTATCTATTAAAATAGCAGAATTATCTTTCCTTGAGAGAAGGCTGTGACTCAATTTATTAAATTTCTATGTTTAACAAATATAAAGTAGGTTTTTCAGGTTTCTTGATTCTGCAAACCTTTATTTGACTCTGCCTGTTGTATTTTACCAAAGACTATTTTTACTGACTCCTTGCTGACCACTATTTTGTTCATAAAATAAAAAAAAACTAGCCGGGCTCAGTGGCTCAGCCTGTAATCCCGCGCCTTTGGGAGGCTGAGCCCGCGGGTTCGAGACCCGCCTGGGCAGTGAGATCTCATCTCTACAATAAGTCAAAAAATCAGCCGGGCATGGTAGCGCATGCCTGTAATTCCGGCTACTGGGAAGGCTGAGGCGGAAGGGTCGCCGGAGCCCAGCAGGTCGAGGCTGCGGTGGCCGGAAGCGGCCACTGCACTCCAGTCTGGGCGACCAAGTGAGACTCCAACTCAAAAATAAATAAATAAATAAATAAATAAATAAATAAATAAATAAACTGACATTTCCAGGAAGTTGACTACTAACTGACTTGTTTTGCCATTTACTTATGGAGTATAGCAGTGTAGGACAGAAACTTGACCAAAACTGTGGAAAGAAACCTGACCAAAAACACATACTAACCTGTACTGTTGTTGAGGGCTCATTAGCCACTTTCTGTGCCTTAAATATAAGTCATCTTTTTGTGTCTGTGTGGTTTGTCATCCTCAATTAAATCTGTTTGAATTTGAAAATTCTATTTCTAGAGCTACTCTTTACTTGCAAATCAGTGACAGCTCTCATTTACTCATGTCAGGGAGGGAATGGATTGTGGTGGGTCTCCCCTCCCCTACTCTCCCCTAGGAGGAGAGTTCCCTAGAGATTTTGAATAATACAGCGACACATTTTTTTGCTTTGTTGTCAGATTGATAGTGTCTGCGTCTTCAGTCCCTGCGGCCAGATTTCAAGTGTTTCCTCAAAGGAACTTCTCATATGGAAAATAGTCATTCCTCTCCTGCATAATTTTTATCACCTAATAAATGATTCAGGCTGGGGCTGTCAGCACTATGGTGGGCACCTGACTGAAGGGGGCATGTGAGTGGCAGATTGCAGCAATAGGTTAGGTATTTTGGCCATCAGCCTGAAATCCTAGATGAATGTGTTCTAACTCCCTAGGTTTTCTCTAAAGCTTTTAAAGAATATTCTTAGCATTTAATTACACCAAGCCAAACTACAGTTTATTTAGAGTTAGTTAACTTGTTCTGGGTCAGTTAACACATCTGATTTTAAAGTGATGCACACTGAAACAGATGGAAAATAGTTTCTGGGTATGTAGGTCTAAATGGATGCAGTTTGTACCCGACCTGGTTCATATGCCTGACCTATTACCTATTACTTGAAGGAATGTAGTAGCAGGTGTTGATATTTTTCCAAACAGCAGTTTGGTCATGTTTGGTAGGATATGCTTAGTGCAGTGTGAAACTGACATTTCAGAGTTTTAGGTTGCCATTTACAGTGACCGGTTTCCATTGATGAACTTTTTGCTACAGACCCACATAAGCCTTTTAAAATTGATTGTTAGTTTTAAATTGATTTGTACTTTTATTTCAGATAGGATAGTTTGAATTTCTCTGAATAGTCTTATTCTTGAATGTAATATACTCTGGGAGAGAGTTTTTATTTCACTCTTTCCTATATGTGTCCAAGTTAAAAAAATATTTTATAATTTTGAAAAGTCAATCAGTCTATCCGGCTGCTTTCAGTTAAGAACAAACTCAATTTATCCCAGACAATCACTGTTTATCTCATTAGAAAAATGAATTTAAGAATAACTGGGTCTACTGAATCCCTAGCGTGATATCCCTTTTTTATATAATAAACAAGACAAACATAGGAACCAACATCAAAATGGTTTGATACTTATGAAACCTGTTACAATTTCTCTTTTATTGTAAATGCCTCATCAACTTGGAAATTTCACATAAGCAGATCATAATTTAAGAGTGCAGAGAATACTAAGATTCTTCATAAAAAGCTGTCTGTCATGAAGCCCTTCATTGTTAGTTTACCATGAAAGATAGCTCTGTAAGGATGAAGCAAAGCAGAAATAAGTGAAAAGGCAAAGGGAATAGCTATACTTAAGAATTTAATAGTTGAGCATTTTTATTGTCAGCATTTATATATCTCTTTTTTAACATTTATAAAGTGCTTAATGTGTGGAAAACACTGTCTTAATATTACTTCATATAGTTCACATTAGCAACCCAAGGCTGTATAAACTACCAGCATCCCCATTGTGCAGACTGAGAATTGAAGTATAGAGAAATTAGGTTATTTGTGCAAGTCCCATGACTAGTAAAATGCAGGGTTGATTTAAAAAAGCCTCGCCTCTGGAGCTAGACTGTCTTAACCACTCACACTATGCTGCCCCTTCGTGTTCTCAAGTAAGAGATTACATACCAATTTTCAATGTTCCACTGTATCATGCATTTTATTTTAGCACTAGAGGAGTAACTATTAACACAGTTATTCTGATAGTTTTACAAATCTGATTATACATCCAAGCTATACAGTTTTACATTATATTAAAATTTCGAATTAAAGTTGTACTCATTTGAGGTTTTTGAGCATATTTCTCCTGTCAATGCATTCCACTGTTTTTATATTTTTTTCATTGAATTGAAAAATATATATTTAGTAATAATTTGATTTTTCCCCAGAACTAGTTGTGGCCCATCACTTCCAAGGGTCACTGCTAAAGTCATCTTAAAGTCATCTTATTATTGCCCAAAGAAAGAAACCTTCAAATATTTAGAGTTTCAGAGTCACTGTTTGGATTTGTATTCTTCCTGTAAAAAAACTTTTCACTAGAAATAATAAACAAAATGTAAAGGGGATGGGCTATAATAAAAATAAAACAGCATAGACAATCACATCAAAAGTTTATCAACATGCCTTGAAATTATACATATAATATCAACTGTATTTACTTATATATGTGTATTAGCAATGAAAAAGGTAAAACAAGTTTTATAGAAAAATAACTATATGGTAAAAATTAGGTGACTTAATATATTTAAAATATTTTGTTACTGTTATATGTCCAACTCAGATATACTAAATGTAGTCTTATATAATTGTTGATTTATACTATATCTCTGCAGTTGCCATTACTTATTTTAAACTCTGTAACAATTTGTTCATTTATGAGTGTCTGTAACAGGTTTAGACAAAGATGTGGCATCATTTGTATATTAGTCTGCTGGGTTGCTGTAACAAAAGGCCACAGACAGGGTGGTTTTAACTGTAGACATTTATTTTCTCACATTTCTGAAGGCTAAAAGTCTAAGATCAGGGTGCCAGCATGGTTGCTTTGGTGAGGCTTCTCTTGGCTTGCAGATGGCCACCGTCTTCCTGTATCCTTATACAGCCTCTCCTCTCTACGTACACTTTCCTAGTATCTTGTCCTCTTTTTATGTGGACCCCAGCCCCATCAAATTAGGGCCCCACCCTAATGCTCTCATTTAACCTTAATTATCACCCCAAAGGCCCTATCTTTAAGTATATTCACTTAAATTCAAAATATGAATTTTGGGGGGTGGGCATAATTCAGTTATTACAATTAACCACAGTGATTATGGGTGATCTGCCAAGTTCTACTAACCATGCTCTCTTATTTTTAATGTCCAACAGGTAAGCATTTTGCAGCAAATGAAGACATGTTTATATTTATCTCATTTAGAGGAAACTAAGAGGTGTTTTGTAATCACTTCGTACCTTTAAGTTTAGGCAAGGAGGTATACTAGCATAATGGCTTTTAATTTTTTTTCTTTTTTGCCTTGGCCTACATATAGAAATAATTTTTCTATTACAACCTAATTCACATGCACCTGCAATCACACATACACATGTACTGTATGACTGAAACAAGAGTTTGTTGCAAATCTTACCCTCTTAAAAGCATTGCACCTGAGTATTTTTCTTATATTCTGTTCTCATTTATTTTTAAATTTGATAGATTAAAACTTCATCTAATTTAATTTAACTTAGCACCTCATGACTCAATACATTGATTCATGAGTTGCTACCAAAAATTTGAAAAAATGCTTGCAAAGTAAAAACTTTTGCTTTGGGGATAAAAACTTAACCCCTGCTCCTGGGTTCCAGTAGCACTGCCTCCTCCCAGCAGCTTCAGGGTAAGTCACCATTCCTGGTCTGGCTTCTAGAGCTTTTATCATGCATGTAGCTAATACTCTATTACATTATCCCTTTTTGAAGTACTTAGAGTGGTTACTATTTTCTGAGAAGACGGAGAATAATAGAGTATCTCCAATTAATGTAAAAAGCATTTTACATCTTAGAAGGTAGCAATGTTGCTATGTGCATTTTATAATAACTTCCCTAGAATGTAACTTTGTATTGTATTTTTAGCAGAGTTTTGCTATTTGATGTTGATCATTCTCAGGTACTCATAACTAGAAGAAAACTCCCTAGAAAGTGTAACCCTTCATTTAGAGTGTGCCTCAATTTCTTTCAAGTCTTGAAACAACACAAATAAGAGATGCAAGAGAATGCTACATTGTTGGAGCTGGACTTCTTGAAAGCCAAAATCCCATGTAAATCAGATGCAAATGCACAGTGATAGAAGCCATTCAATTACTATCTCAATGTATTTGTCATAAATAATCTTTGTACCAATCTTTATGGGATGCATAGGATGAGTTTTAGGCTTTTGGAAAACATCTTTTTCATGTTTTCTTTGATACATGTGCCATAATTTAACCATTTCCTTCTCATGGAACACTGAGGCTGCCTTTGCTGTTTTAAAATCACTCTGAGACTATGTTCGTGGAAATGCCCTTTCTCACTGTTTTAAAAGTTGCATGCTTAGAAGACGAATTAATGTGCCAAAAGCATGAATAGATATATGGCTCATGTTATTTTTTTACTAGATTTCTTTTCTATAGCATTGTTGCAATGTTTCAGTATCAAAATATGATATGTTAAAAGAAAAACCTTAGAAAAATTATATGTAACGGTTTAACTGAGCAAAGAAAGATTGACTAATCAGGCAGCCCCCAGAACCAAAGTCAGAATAGATTTGGACAACTCCCAGCTGATACGTGGTTGGAAAACATTTATGAACAGAAAAAGGAAAGTGACACACAGTAAATCAAAGCAAGGTACACAACCAGCTGGATTGGTTGCAACTCATTCTTTGAACACAATTTGAACAGTTGACTGTCTGTGATTGGCTGAAACTCGGCTGCTATGATTGATTGACTGAGACTTGCTGCTTGTTGTATGAGTAGGTTACAGTCTATTTACACATCCAGTTAGGTTATAGTTCACTATATATGGAGAAAACTTCAGGTTAAACTTAAAATATGGAAGGAGTCAGCTTTAGGCTAAATTGAATTTAACAAAACCAATTTTAGTGACTTTTGTCTACATTGGAATAGTGTTATTTTTAAAAATCTTGTTGCCTAATTTAGTTGATAAGTAATGGTAACTGGTTTTCAATAGTTGGTTCTTTGACTAGTAGGATGTTGACTGTATTTTTCACATACTCTTTTTGTGAATAGTTGATTCACACTTTTGCATATTCTCTAATAAGTTTGCTAAGACCATGGATCTAAAGACCAGAAAACAGTTTAACATGAACTCTCATATTGGGGGAAAAAAATCTATAAGCCTGTTGTCTCTCCTTCAGCTATGTAGCCTAGGTGGTGGACTAGAATGAACCGTCTTGAAAGATCCCCTGAAGTCTATTTCCTAAACTATCCAGCCTGACTGGTTAGCTTGCAATTCTCAATAATAGATGCCTTTGTCTTTCTCTTCTCTGTACCCTTAGAACTGGGAAAAGGAAGGGGGTGTAATTCTTACAAAAAACAAGCCCTTAATTTCTCAAAGTTTTGTCTTGAGAAAATGTTTTTTTAAATGAAAAAAAATTCATAGTTCTTTGCCTTTTCTCTTAAAAACATTTTTTTACAAATGAAAATGTTTTGACAAGAAATAGTGTAATAATTTTTTATTTTGTATTTTTATAAATATGGATTATTGCTTTATTGTTTTGAAAATTAGCTCTTTGCAGTCTGTAGGTGTGAATTTTTTTCTTTGTAATTAGAAAGGATCTTAGGCATAATCTGGCCTACCATTTTTTTTTTTTACACATTCTCGAACACAGGAAAATATCTTAGTTTTGTAAGAAAAATAAAACTTCTTTTATGTATTTGAGGCTTACAGCAATAAAAAGCTTAATTGATCTCTCTGTAAATGCTTTAATTTTCTTCCTTTAAAAGCATTAAATAGCATATTATAAGTCAAATTCAAAATAATTATTTAATAAGCATTCATAAGATATATAATTGTGCCTGGCTAAGATATGCTGATTTTTACTTAAATGTTAGCATGGTTAATTTAAGAATTATTTCCTACTACTGACTGTCATAAAGTATTATTTATGACATATTCTTCCCTTGAGAAAATTAAGGATTTATATTATGCTCATATAATTTTATGTAAAACAAGTACAGGATAAAATATCAAAGTATGAGATTACACTTATTTCCTAAAATGTTTTAATTTAAATGAGGAAATTATTTTACATTTACTAAAAACAGATGAGGATTTATATTAACTACTTAAAGGTGTATTTAAAAATATTATTAGCCAGGTGCAATGGCTCACACCTGTAATCCCAAAACTCTGGGAAATGTAGGCAAGAGAATTGTCTTTGCCCAGGGGTTTGTGATCAGCCTGGACAACTTGGCAAGACCTCGTCTCTACAATATGTCAAAAAATTAGCCAGGCATGTTGGCATGTGCCTGTAGTTCCAGCTACATAGAAGGCTGAGGTGGAAGAATCGCCTGAATCCAGCAGGTCGAGGCCGCAGTAGCCATGAGCAGGTGACTGCATTCCAGGCTGGGCAACAGAGTAAGACTCCAACTTAAAAAAAAAAATTAAACAATATTTTATTTCAATCTCTTCTGTTGGAGAAGTAGAAAGTCATTTTTAAAAATACATGATATAATATATAGTATACATACTATATATACATTGTGTGTGTCTGTGTGTGTGTATTAGTACACACACATGTCACTTCTCCTTTCCTGCCAAGAGGACAGAAAACCATCATAAGGCTATGTCTTTATGAACCAGTGAACGTTTGATGATGAAAGAGCAGCTAGTAAAGCAGGGATAAAATTAACATCCCCATAGTGACCACATTTTATGGATCCACAACTGGAAGATGCTGTTTATGATCACCTGAAGCCTTGTCTTCCACCCTATCCTTGTCCTCAGATTTTTATTCCAAGTTGCTATTTTCTGATTCTTGAAGATTCCATATGATTCCCTGCCTCTATGTCTTTCTAATTGCTAGTTTCTCTTCCTGGAATCCTCAAAATTGTTATCTGTTTTTCAAGCAAAATTTTTAATGATAACTGTCTTTGGCTGGTGGATGTTATAATTGATTATTTAATTTATTTATTTTTTGGTTTCTCAGATTTTCTGTTTATATATGCAACTTCTATAATCTGAACACAGATTTCATTTGTTTGTTTATATGCATCATCTATATTTTTACATGGCATGACAGATTGGCAGGGAAAAAAGCTTGCTTAAAAGTTCCTTTTGACGTAATCTTAGGAGTGACAAATTGAGTTACATATGAAGCTTGTCTTAAAAGTTCAGCATGTTTATAGCTGTTTTTTATCTGTTTTATTTCTTATACTTGTTTTTCTTTTACTTAGCCTTTAAGCTGATTATTCTCTTTTAAAATTTCCCTACATAGTACCTTTTTGAGAATCACTTGATTAACAAAAATTATCTGCACTTATATTCTTAGATTCTAACTTCTTATCGTCTGAGTTTTTCATCTCTAGGATAAGGAAAGTGTGTTGAATGAGTTTTATGAAACCATCCATCTCTATGCTACAGTGTGCTTGGGGAATCTTCTTTATAACTGTTCCTCCAATCTCCATTCTCTACCCCTCTAATATCTACTCTATGATTGTTGTTAAATTCATCTTCATAATATAGAACTCTGATTCCACCTAGCTTGTACTCCAGAATGGAAAAGATTAAAATGTTGATAACTTTCTTTATGCAATGGGAATTTTGTGGGTTTCTATTTATTAAAGCTGACTAAATAAAGTCTACTTACTAAACAAAAAATTATTGATACATTTTTATGTCTGGTACATTAAGAGAGCTAAGAATAGTTTGACTTAGAATGTATATATCTCACACTAGGGGAAGTTCAAATTCTATAGTTTTGTATTTAATATTCTTAACTGACATGTGTGTGTATGTTTATGTATATAGTTATTAATATATATACTTATCTTTCTAAAAGTATTTTCCTTTTATAGAATATGGATTTTCCAAGAATAACTAGTTGCTATTTCCAATATGCACTCCAGAATTCCCCAGACCTCTCTATCATTGCCACTCTGGAATGGCTTTTCTGTCTTTATCGCCTGTCTATTTATATTTTAATATGCTACTTAGATGTTACCTAGCAAGCTTCTCTTGACCTCTTTTTATGGAGCATTACTTTTTAACTTTATACTATAATTTATTTAGGTGCATATTTTCTCCTCCATTAGACTGTCACCCTTTGAGGACAGGAGGTCGTTTAAAAGCATAGACTTTAAAGTCAGATAGACCAGACCAAGTTATGCCTACTTAGACAAGTTACTTGTTTTCTCTAAATCTTAGTTTTTTCTTCTGTGAAATGGGGATGTTAATAGTGACTTCTTTATATGGCAGTAGTAAGTTTTAAATGAGATAATATTTGTAATGTACTCAGTACTCTGCTTGGCACATTGATAAGTGTCTAATAAATTCAAGGCATTCTTAATAACACCATTGTTTATTATATAATTTAAATTATATTTTTAATCCTTACTACCCTGTGACCTTTTTAAAATCATTCAGTGTTTTGGGTGTAGTAAGTGTTTAATACATGTTTTCAAAAATTTTAACAAATGTTGAATGAAGGCTTAGAGGAGCTTAGAAGAGAAAATGGTTAATTCTGATTGTAGAATTGAGACAGACTTGATTGTAGTTGGCATTTGAACTTCTATACATGAGGTATGATTTTGACAGATAGAAATGAGGGGGAAAAAAAGACATTTGGCCAGGCATGGTGGCTCATGCTTGTAATCCCAGCACTTTGGGAGGCCGAGGCAAGAGGATTGCCTAAGCCTAGGGATTCAAGACCAACCTGGGCAACCTGGCAAAACCTTGTCTCTACAATAAATCAAAAAATTAGCTAGGTGTGGCATGCATCTGTAGTTCCAGCTACTTGGAAGGCTGAGGCAGAAGGATCTCCTGAGCCTAGAAGACTGAGGCTGCTGTAGCCAGGAGCATGTTATTGCACTCCAGCCTGGGCAACAGAGTGAGACCATGACTCAAAAAAAAAAAAAAAAAAAAAGATATTTGAAGCCAATAGCATGCAATTTCAGAAAGAAGTGTTAGCTGAACTTTACATTAATAATAGAACCTACTCCATGGGTTGTTTGGTATAATAAATGCATCTATAGTATTGGTGTAGTAAGAATATAGTACATATTAGCAGTTGTTTTAATAATCTATGTTAAATAACAACCAAAACTCATTTATACGTATACATTCTATATGTGCCTATACACACTGTTGTACACTTCTATTCTTTCATACTAGCTTGAAGGATCTCTGTATGACATTTCCTTAATATTTTTGTTTGTAACGCCTGTTTAAAAGTACAAGAAAGCTTTCATTTACAAAATATTGTTTATTTCAGCTATATATTATTCTTCCTGATTGCTTGAATTAGTGAGACAATACTTTGCAAATTGTTTTTAAATTGTCAGCTGTTATGGATTATGATGCCATTGTTTCCCACTTGTATAGCTAAATTTGAGAAAAAGCTATTTTAGTGGCAGTTTACAACAGCTGCAATTGCTTGATATGTGAAAGCTCATTAAGGGGTATATGTTATGTGAAGTTCAGGGTCACTTTAAACATGTTGTGAATTATAATATATTCTATGACAATGTAACAGTTTTTTTGTATTCTTCTTAAACTTTTTTATTTTAATATACTTTCCAGACTTATAGAAAAGTTGTGAAAATAGTACAAGTAATTCTAATATGCCTTTTACCCAGATTCCTCGATGTTAACATTTTGCCACATTCACTTTATTTCTTGCTCCCTTTCTTTCTTTTCTCACCCTCATACCCCACATACACACTCTCTCTGAACATTCTGAGATAGATGCAGACATGGTGCCCATCATTTACTCCTGAATAATTCAGAGTGTGTTTCCTAAAAACAAGAAAATAAGGACCTTTTCTTAAATAACCAAAATACAATCATAAAAATTAGGAAATTAACATTGATGTAATATTATTATTTAATCCACAGACCTTATTTAGATTGTGTCGTTTGTTTCAGCAATGTCCTTTACAGCAATGCAAAAATCCCACAGTATGTATTCCATTTGTTATGACATCTCTCTTTGATGTGGAACACTTCCTCAGTCTTTCTTTGTCTTTCTTGATCTTGACGTTCTTGAAGAATACAAAGCAGTTAATTGTGCAGAATGTTCTTCACCTTGGGTTTGTCTTGTGTTTTCTAGTGGTGAGAATCGATGATATACTTTGAACAGGATGCTCTTTGTGCATTGTGGCTATGGGACAACAAAAATTTTTAAAGATGAATTTTCGACATTTGGAAAAGTAACACATTTATAACTATAGAATGTTTGCAAAAATAGTTCTCAATTCTTTTATTTTTATTTCATGTTTTTTATTTTTTAGCAATTTAGTGAAATATTAAATCTGGAATAACACTTTCCCTGCAACATTATCTGTCAAATTATTGCAGTTTGTCAAGTACTTGTATATTTACTGTTAAATGAAATTAAATATAGAAACTCTTTAGTAAGAATTTCAATATCTGTTGTAGTAAATTATGACATGGGTTTAATATGAAATAGAGCATTATGGCAGAAAAAAGTTGGTTTTTTTGGATAGACATAATAAAGAGCTTGAACTAAGTAATCGGTTTAAGAGATTTACTTTTGCCATATTTTGCCACCAAAGTCTGAGGTCACTAACAGGGAAGGAATTCAGGCACCTCCTATTAATGTTTGCTTAGTATTGATTAGTATTTCAGACATTTAAGAGAAGATATTTTCTGTTAGGTCAGAACTGATTTTAAATTTGTGGTGTTCTTTATATAGATAAATATATAATACTCAGATATTAAACTTGATCTTTATTTTTAAATTATATTTCCCTTTAGAGGAAAAAAAGTACTGCTTGATTACAAATCCTACCGTGCAGGTGTTGAATCTAATTACATGTTTCATACTGTTCCTTGCCATCAAGGACATGTTAATAATAATGAATAATCAACCTTGCTTATTAACAAGAGCAGCACAAAATGTGTTTCTGCCATTTTCCATGATGAATAGACCCAGGGGTGCTTCAAAGATGGTACCTTCTCCACATCAGTTGCCCATGACTTACTAATAGCAACCTGCTGTAGATGATGAAGTGTGAAATTGATGGGCACTACAGGAAATTTGATATGAGCTTTCCAGGCTAGGAAAGAACTGTCTTACACTGCCTTGTTCATTGGCTCACTGGTTTCCTTTAAGGCCTCTATTTATAATGCTCTGAAAAATATTTCCTGGCTATGTTAACATATGTGCTACTGATGCTGGCTAGCAACCAGATTGCTAGAATAAAGCTTCAAGGAAATTGTACTACATCCTCTTCCCCAGCTGATAAAAAGAAGTCTGAGCCATATAAGAACTAATTGGATAGAAAATGAATGAATGAAATATTTGAGTGGGTCATTATGACAGAACACATTCTTCACCAAGAAAGATATTATAGACATCAAAGGGGAAAATATACTGTTATTGTTGCCCATCTTTCTTTCTTTTTTTTTAACTTTAAGGATTCATTTGTTAGTGATTCCTACAGTTAACTCATGTCTGAATTTCTTTTTTTAATAAGAATAATTAATTTAAAAGTTATATTTGATTTATTAAATTGGCTGAACAGTCAAATTAAATTTAGATTAATTTAGCAGAGTATCTTAAAGTACAGTATATAACTATATTCCTACAGTTTCAGAAATTTTCACTTATTTTTGGAATTATTTTCCTATTGCTTTGTTTAAAAGGTTCAAGGTATTCTTATGTTGCTGTAGTATTGGTAGAAAAAATACAGGGAGGCAGTAGAGAGACATGTAAGTGAAACTTAATTTTCAAGCAGGCCTGAATTTAAAGCCACGTTGTAGCTATTTAATCTCAGGCAAATTACCTAACCTTTCCAAACCTTAGATTTCTTAGCTTGGTAAAATAATATGTAAAATAACTTGCACAGCACCTAGCTTTACTTTCTCCTCTCACCCAGTACTTTGATATTTTTGTTGAGACATAAAGCATACAATATAAATGTTAACACTATATGGTATTTTATTTTATTATGGTATATTGATTTTCTTTGAACTCCTTGAATCTAATTTTCCTTTCTTTGAAACAAAAATGAATTTGTGAATCTATTAGCATTCTTAGGGCATATTCTGCAGCAGAACAGAAACAGAGCAAGCGGGGAAAGTGAAAGAATTTCTGTTAATAAGGAAAGAAAAAACTAAACCACTAATGTATTCTTGGTAAGATTGTTAAAGATGAAACCTAAGTTTTTGAAGTTTTTTGTGTTTTTTTGTTTTGTTTTGTTTTTTGTTTTGGTCATTTATACCCCTTCTCTTAATTTCTTAAATTGCTTACTTTTTTTTTTTTTTTTGTTTGGCAAAGATAACACAGGTTTGGGTGAAGCAGCTTTAAGTCAGAATGAACATTTCCTGTAGCAGTCAGGGATTGCCATAGTGTTGTTCTCTAAGGTACATAGCATCCCAGTGGCGGATAGTTCCTATTTTGAAGCCCAAAGACTCTTTTTCCCAGCAGTAATTGTTTTTCAGTGAGACACTTTGAAAGATATCTTGCTT
The DNA here is from genome assembly GCA_027257055.1 of Cephalopachus bancanus. Taxonomy (NCBI): domain Eukaryota; kingdom Metazoa; phylum Chordata; class Mammalia; order Primates; family Tarsiidae; genus Cephalopachus; species Cephalopachus bancanus. Next base: position 12,328,646 of record JAPVLO010000093.1, read on the forward strand.
CATTTAAATGCCCTGTCAAAATAAATATGTCACTTCTTGTGCACATCTTGTACAAAGTCAGCGACCTCTGTAACTCTCTGAGTGCGGTTGGCAAAACTAAACAATGTTTATAATTAACCTGCACACACAGGGTAGTTGAAAGAAAAATAAATGAAGAGAGTATGAGGAACAAAGGAAGAGAAAGATAAATAAAAACAAGGAAAACAAAAAGTTATTCATGACTTCATAATACATAATAATTATGATTACTTCAGAAGTCCTAATAAACACTTCTGATTTTTTGTTTTAACGAATATTCAGAGTGTATTTCAAGTTTTTCATTTTAAGTTATATGAAAATAATTATGTTTTTGTGTGTTTGTCATTAATAAAAAAATAACTGAACCAGTTTAACCTAACCTCAAGTAATTTTTTTTCTTTCAATGTCAAAGTCATCTTATTAACAGCAACTGTGCTGGAACACAAATTCACCTGTTTGTACAGAGCACTTTTCACATTTGTTCCCTCTGTTTGAGATGGACAATTTGTTATTTTGACCTTTTTTCCTCCTAGAGGCATAAGTTTGGACTGATTTATTTGAATAAGATTGGATATTGCACCTGGTGTGGATAATTCTAGATTACATCTTCAGGAAATTGAACTTTTTCTACTTACCCTTTAGAACAAACAGCTTTCTGAAATGAATATATTGGAGGCAGTGTTAGCTTTTTGGGTTTTTTATTTTTATTTTTTAATGTCACTCTGCTAACTAGGAACTTTTCATTTTACAAAAAGTAACTTTCTGTTCCTTTAGCAAGGTGATACTTTCTGAAACTAAATTTTTGGATTTTTAAAAAATTTTCTGGTGCATTCTTAATAAAATCCAGGAGATTTTTGTAGTTGGTGTTGACATTTATGCTTTATTTATTTATTTTTATTTTAATCTAAACTTTTCAAAAATGGCAAAGATAGCCCAGAAAATATCCAAGGTTCACCAACTGTTTACATTTTTATGTTGCCTCAGTTTCTTTATTATTCATGCTTCAGCTCTCTTTGTCTCTCGCTTACTCCCTCTATATATATATGTATACATATGCATATTTTTTCCTGAACCAATTGAAAGTGAGTTGTAGGCATTGTACCCCATTATTGCTTACATTCTTTAATATAACCACAATGTAATTATCAAAATCAAGAGTTAATATTGGTACATCACTATTATCTCTATAGCCTATATTCAAATATCAATTATCTCAATGTCTTTTGTGTTTATTTTTTTATCTGGTTCAGAATTCAATCCAAGATCACGCATTATATTTCATTTTTATGTTTTTTTAGTTTTCCTGGAATAGTTACTTAGCTTTTCTTTGTTGTTTATGATCTTGACATTTTTGAAGAGTTCAGGCAAGTTATTCTGAAGAATGTCCACCAATTTGTGTTTGTCTAATTAGAAATAGAATAAGGATTTGAGATAGGAATACTGCAGAAGTGATATAACACAGAAGATGCATGTGCTATGAGTTTATCTCATATTAGTAACAGTGATGCTGATTTCTTGGTTCAGATGGCACCTGCCAGGCTTTTCTACTATAACGTTACTATTTTTCATTTTCGAATTAATAAGTAATTTATAGTATTTTGAAACTATGTACATACCTAATTCCTTGTCATCTTTTCATTTAACATGTCTTAGTTTGTTTTCAGTTATTATAACAGAATATCTTAGCCTGGATAAATTATAAACAATAGAAGTTGCACTGGGAATTCAGTTTTTAACACATGAACTTTAAGGGGGCACATTTAACACTTAATAGCATCCACTGATCCATTGCCTGAATTAAGATTAGTAATTACTGTAATGTTTACAAAGTAGTGATTTTTCTAACATCCATCATTCCTTCTACATTCATTAATTGGCAAACTAAGGTAAAACTTTCCCTTCTCTTCCCTCACTTATTAATTTGTTTTCTTTATGTCAATTAAGGTTTATGGATTCTTAGTTTTTCAATGGATTGCATTCTATTATTATCATTATTTTGATACTCAAATTGTCCTAGATTTGGCCAGTAAAGACCCCTTCAAACTAACTCTTACATCTTTTTGACATGCCTTCATCATTCTTTGGGTACTTTAAAAATTTCTGACATCATAAAATGTTCCAAGATTATCTTGTAATTTTTCTGAACTAACCCTGAAAGTAGACTTTATTCTAAGATATGAGTGCAAAGTGTAATAATAGCTGCCAGGATGCCAGTGCTTCTAGGCCTTCTCAGTGGACACAGCTAGGATATATACACAGTTTGTGTGTAAGCAGGTCAAACAGATATCTCTAACTCTAATCCAGCAGAAAAGAGTCCATTTTAGTCCCCCCATGTTTGTACTTTTTCTCTATGTATTTTCTTACTCCAACAGTAAGAAAACTAAAAATACTATTGTTCTTTTTGTTCTTAATATATTTAGTCATTTGCTCATTTGTAGAGTACACAGAAAGTATTTTCAAAATTGTTAATGCATGATACCTTTAAAACAAACCTACTATAAAGTCATCATGTGGAAAGAAAACAGAGCAACATTCCTTATGAATATTGACGCGAAAATTCAAAATGAAATATTAACTAACCAAATACAGCAACAGATTTAAAAAGAATTATACACTATAAACAACTGGGGTTTTTTTTTTTCCAGAAAGGTAAAGTTGATTTAGCCTATAAAAATCAATTAGTATAACATACTATATCAATAGAATACAGGAAAACAACCACATTTATTTATATCAGTGTGAATTCATATATTCTTCTTTTACTCAATGGTTTATACTCTATTATTTCCGTTATTTATTCTGACACTCAATTTTCCCAATGCATACATAAAAAAGGCATTTGACAAAATCCAGCAGACTTTCATGATTTAAAACTCATCAAACTAGGAAAAGAAGGGACTATCCTCAACCTATTCAAAGGCATTTGTTTAAAAAAGAAAAGAAAAGAATATGGATAGCATCGTACTTTATGGTAAAGGCTGAAAGTGTTCTCCATAACATAGGGACGACAAGGAGGTCTTTTCTTACCAGGACAATTAGCAAGAATAAGAAATAAAAAGGTATCCAGATTGGAAATAAAGAAGGAAAATTATCTCTATCTGCAGAGGACATGATCTTGTATATAGAAAATCTTAAGACATCCACTAATAAACTATTAAACCTACTAAAGAAGTTTATCAATGTTGCAGGATATAAAAGCAATCTACACAAAAGTCAGTTGTACTTACACTTGCAGTTAACAATCTGAAAATGAAATGAAGAAAACTATTTCACTCACAATATATCAAAAAGAATAGAATAACCCTTAAGGTATACTGTATTCAGAAATTAACTCTAAATGGATTGAAGATATAAAAGTAAGACCGAAAACTATAAAACTCTCAGAGGAAAATAGAAGCATCATTTGTGACCTTGGATTACAAAAAGCCTTCTAGATATGACACTAAAAGCACAAGTAACAAAAGAAAAAAATTGATAAATTGGACATAGTAAAAATTTAAAAACTTTGTGCTTAAAAGATTACAATAAAAAGTTGAAAAGACCACAATCTACATAATGGGAGACTGTTATTGCAAATTGTATGTCGTATGACTTGTAGCTAGAATATATAAAAAACTGTTAATAATAAGGAGACAACCCAATTTTAAAATGGCCAAATAAAAAAATGGGCTAAGTATATGAGTAGACATTTCTTCAAAAAAGATATATAGATGAGCAATTGACACATGAATATATGCATAACATCATTAGCCATTAGAGAAATGTAAACCAAAGCCACTCTACTACTAATAGGATTGCTGCAAATAAAAGACTGATAATAACAAATGCTGAGAATAGGGGAACATAATCAAAATATTTTTTTACTGGTGAGGAATAAATGCTCAAAAAAGTCTAGGAGACCACTGCCTGGGAGCAGTAGTTCTCATACTTTGCACGCATCCAACTCAAGGTGTTTGTTAAAATTTTAAATAAATTTTAACACTTTATTCTAAATTAAATTAAAATTTGTTAAAGTACAGATTTCTGGGCCTGAACCTTGGAGTTTCTAGTTCAGTAGGTCTAGGGTAAAGCCTGAATATGTGCAAGTTTAATCATTTTCCAGATGATGTCAGTGCTGCTGGTCCAGGGGCCATACTTCTAGTGATTTAGATCATTGTCCTCATGATGCTAAAGTTTACCTAGGATACCTGCTATAATACATATTTTCAGGCCGTTCCCCTAGAAATTATGTTACAGTAGGCCAGGAATTGGCTTCAGAATTTGTATTGACAGTAATCACAGATGATTCTGACTTAATAGGCCTAAAGATCATTACATTTTGAGTAATGCTACTTTGGGGCATACAGAGTACATTGATGAGATGCCGGGTATCAGGCAGGGAGAAGGTAGCTTGGGAAGTAGTCTTCATATACTCCCAGAGTCTGGGAATAAATTCAGAGACAAGAAAATTCTCCTTGGATTCCCTCCTAAAAGACATTGATTTAGAAAAAAGACAAGAGTTAATGAGACACATTTAATAAAATAGAAGTATTTGAAAGCTTTCCTTTATCTTGAGAACTAGATTTATACGTTTTTTTTGTAATCACATTTTCAGGAACTTAGAAATTATGTAAAGTGTCTTTTTTGTGGTACGATTATTACTTTTTAAAAAACTAAACATTTAAAACTTCTTTTTTCTAGATTTTGGAAAACAGGAGTGCAAAAAAATAAAATAAAATAAAACTTCCTTTCTCATTAGGACATCATAACCCTCACATACATTTATTGGCTAAAAAAATGACAAAGTAAAAAAAAGAAAAATAATTATTCCTGGTCTCACTATCATTGTAAAATTTCTGAATTTTTTTTAGTTTGTTTTGGTACAGAGTTGCTTTATTGTTATTTGGCTTCATGGTTTGTATTAGTGATTATACTATATATAATATTCTGTTATCTACTGAATTATTTGTCATAAATATTTTCGCCATGGTTTTTTTTGTTGGTTTTTTTTTTTTTTTAGTCGGAGTCTCACTCTGTTGCCCAGACTGGAGTACAGTAGCAGCTCCCGGCCACCGCAGCCTCGACCTGCTGGGCTCCAGCAATCCTTCCGCTTCAGCCTTCCAAGTAGCTGGAACTACAGGCGCGCGCTACCACGCCCAGCTAATTTTTTTGATTTCTTGTAGAGATGAGGTCTCGCCAAGTTGTCCAGGTGGGTCTCGAACCCACGGGCTCAGGCAATTCACTCACCTCAGCCTCCCAAAGGCGCAGGATTACAGGCTGAGCCACTGAGCCCGGCTTTGCCATGGTTTTATAAATACTTTATAAGGATAGCCCATGGAATTATAGTATACCACCATTTGTTTTATATTTTTAGACATTTAGGAGTTATAGTTCTTACATTTTTCATTAGAGTCATAGTTTTATAATTGCAAGTTACCAAAGTTGTTTTCAACTCAAGTAATTCAGCCACTTTCCAAAGTTACAAAGTTAAAAAGTAGCAAAAATAGGTCTAAAACAAGTTTCTTCACTCCTGTTGTACTGATTACTCCACTATGTTGTGTCATTTTCTCTAACACTTTTTAAATTTAGTAGAAAGACCTTAGATTTAAATCTACTGCTTTGTTTTCTTCTTGTGTCAACTATTCTTTTTCCCCCTTTTCTGCCTGCTTTTAGAGATATTGAGTATTTTTTATTATTCTGTCTCTACTAATGACTATTGGTTATATCCCACTAAAAAAAAATGTAGTAATTTCCCTACCACTAAAAAAAAATGTAGTAATTTCCCTAGGACTTATCACAGTCTACCAAGTCTACTTGCAAGCACTATTTTCAGAAAGAGCTTTAGAATAAGATAAATTTAGGCACATAACACATAATTTCAACAAAATGTATCTTGTTGGTTTCACATAAATATAAGATATTTTTGTACATTATTGACATTTATGACCATTATGTCATTCTAATGTTTTTAATGCAACGGCAGCCAAGTATGATATATTTGTTAATTCAAATATGTCAAATTATTAAAGTGGACAAATGTGGATTTTGAATATTCCCATTAACAATGCATACTTTATATGAAAACAATTTTTTCCTCTTAATTGCAGTGTTGCTAGTAAGCATACTTAAGGCCTTAGTATATCCATGTGCAAGTGACCAAATCTTGGACCTTATTTCAAAACTACCATAAATGTATTTGTTTGTTTGTTTTGAGTTGTGCTCTCACTCTGTCACTCAGACTAGAGTGCAATGGCACAATCATAGCTCACTGTAGCCTCAACCTCCTGGGCTCAGGCGATCCTTCCCTCTTCAGACTGTCAAGTAGCTAGGATTACAGGCATGTACCACCTCATCAACTTATTATTATTATTATTATTATTATTATTATTATTATTTTGTAGAGATGAGGTCTTGCTATGTTGCCCAGGCTAGTCTTGAACTCCCGGGCTGAAGCAATACTCCTGCCTTGGCCTCCCATAGTGCTGAGATTATAGGCGTAAGCCACTGTGCCTGGCCTACCATAGATTTTTAAACTGAGAATTTTACTATTAGGACATGAAATTAGAGTTTGTCTGTCTATGTGTGTTTTCTCTTTTTATGCCTTTGCTACTAACATATAGTCATTGAATCTTAGAGCTAGAAAGAGACTCAAAAGCTTGTTTAATTCATACTCTTTATTTAACAGAGACAATAATAGATAAGGAAACACAGACTGTAGTAGTTATCTATTGCTACATAGTAGATCATCTCAAAACATAGTGACTTAAAACAACTAACATTTATTATCTCACAATTTCTGTGGTTCAGGAATCATGGGGCAGCTTAGCTGGGTCCTCTGGCTCAGAGCTGCTCACAAGGCTGCAACCAATGTGGTCTGATTGCAAGGACTGACTTAGAAAGGATCCACTTCCAAGACCATATATGTGTCTGTTGGCAAGATCCTGTTCAAGCACTGTTGGAATGAAGGTCTCAGATCCCCATTGAATGTTCACTGGAAAGATTAGTTCCTACAGGCCTCCCACAGGGCAGCTTATAGCATGGAGGCTGGCTTCCCTCAAGGTGTGCCATGGAGAAAGCAAGCCAGAAAGGGAATTCACAGTCTCTTTATAACTTAAACTTGGAAGAGACATTCCATTACCTTTACTGTATTCTATTCCTTAGAAGTGAGTCACTAGGTTCAGCCCACAATGAAAAGGGGAGGAGGTTACACAAAAGTAATACAGGCGGAGGGGATCATTGGGAAATACCTTAGAAGCTGCCTACCACAGAGATCCAGTGTCACACATACATTTGTGAAATACCCAAAGTCACACATACATTTTGTTATTGGCACAGCAGGGCCAGTGCCTTGATCTCTCAATTCCCAGTCTATTATTCTTTCAGATTTTCTAAAGTTGGTTACATGATGACTCTTTTTGAAAGGAGAACTTATTTTTAATGTCCCACAACCCATGAGATTACTTATAATATTGAAGTAGAAGACAAATGCAGAGAAGAAAGAGTACTGATTTTGCTTTCCTACTCATTGGAAATCTGTGCCAACCTTGAAGCAAGGTTGTAAAGAGAACTTGTAATGATGACAGCGGCTAACTTAGAGATCTCCCAATTAAGACCTCAAACTAACTACACAACTATATCTGGATTTCTTAGTTTGGTACTTCTCTAATAAACTCACATTTTTAAAGAAAACAATAGATGTAAACATTAGTATGTTCCACAAATCCATATATAACTTACATTATGGTACAAATAAAATAGGTTGAAGCCAAGTAGAGAGATAATATAATTTAAAGATCTGAAAGGCATCAGTACTACTGTGCTTGAATCTAGTAGTACTTATTGCCATCGAATATTGGGAATCTATGCCTCATAGGGTGGGAAAGAGGATATATCCAACTTGTGATTTGTAAAAAGATGTATAAGGAAATAAGCAACATAAATTATCCTACTGTCTTTCTAATTTTATGTTCTTAGAGCATTTGTTAGCTCAAAGGAAAGTGATCAGAACCAATATCTTATTTATTTTTTTAATCACTGTACTAGAGCATGGCCAGCTAATACGCACCTAGCAAACAATGACTTGTTACGCCTCTACTTAAATACCACTTTGTCATTTAGGAAAAGTCAGATGATTTTTCTCATGGCCCAAAAAAATCCATGAATCCATGACAAAAATAGAAAACAGTAATTTCCCTGATATAAATTGAGACATCTGCTTAGAAAATAATTAAAGAGAACAAAAAATATTAAAACAAAGAACTAGTTGGTAGTTGATGAGTAAAACATGTTCTTTTTCAAAAACATGCCTTGAATGGTTCTCTTGTCATTGAGGTGTCTCAGTGCAAGTGACCTTTTCAAAGAGCCATTCCCCCTCAACACCCTGCCTAAACTTACTTCTTCTCCATTCCTGTCATTATCATGTTATTTTGTATAATATTTTATAGCACTTACCCATTTTTAGAATTGTCTGTTATCTCTCCATGAAAATATATAGACCCAGGGAGCAGATGCTTTGTTTATCTCATTCACTGCTGGATTCCCAGAACCTAAAACAGTTCCTGAAACACAATAGCTGCTTAATACTTATTTGTTGAGTGAATAAATACAGTGTTCCAAATACATACAGCAGAAGAATCTATATTTCAGAGATTTCCCAGCTTTTAGTGTATTGATAATTTTTTCCATAGTTCCACTATACCAGAAGAAATACCCAACTGTTTCATTTATTAGATAATTATGTCAAATAACTTAATAAACATTTATGTCTAAAAACTTAGTAGCCTGTAGGGGAAAACACAGGCAAATTTCAGAATAATAATATTTTCTTTCATTCTCTAACCACAATTAGTTACCAGTGGGATATGTGCACCTGTTGTACACTGTACAACTTCTCAAACATTAGGATCAGATTGGACACTGCCACTCTCATGTCCTATTCCACAGTGATTCTTATGCTTTTTATTATAGCAACTACCAAAACTTCAACTTGGCAAAAATATGATGTCAGTGACACTAATGTACTGTGACTTACTGTTGAAATTATGAACTCTCTCACCTGATATTTGGTGTGATATCCAGTAGATGTTCAGGAAAGTTATTTTTTCTTCAAAAATTTTAAATATCCCACAGCACCTAGGGAACCATAATCTAAATGGTTCAAGATTACTTCACTTCTTAATAGGGTAAATTGAAAGGCTGGATGTTCAAGGAGTAGGCTCAGACTCTTCCTATTAAGCTACGAGGAAGAAAAATAAGCTATGAAGTACAGGAAGCAATCTAGGTCCTATTACCAGATTAGGGGCAGAAACATTGACCTGAGAAAATCAGTCATAGTCAATACTTAAGAAATCAGAATCAGGGCATAGTTAAAAATACCAGAGCAGAGTTGGACGGCTAAACAAATCTAGAACCTTTAAAATATAACAGATAAGGTTAGCATGAGTTGTTTTTAGTATCAAAACTTTAGTGCTCATATAAAGTATTACTATCATGTTAAGCCAGGTTTCCCGGCATTAAAAATGAGATTGGGCTAGATGACCTATAAGATCCCCTGTAATCTCTTGTAAAATAATCTACATAAAATAGTATATTTTAGGCTTGTGAACCTCTACTGCTAGAAGCAAACTTAGAAATTATCTCCTTAAATTTATTCTGGATTATTCTAGTTATAATGAAGCTTAACCTAGCAGTTGGTTTTATGTGCAAATGTGAAACAATCATTCTGGAACTCAAAAAACGTTTTTAATGAACAAGAAAAGTCTACAGTTCTATGACATAAAGCTTTTTAATATTGACTTAGACTGTTTAATAAAATCTTTATTCTGTTTTCTTTTTTTGCTTTTTTGTATTCTTAATATGTATATAAATCAAAACTAGAATTTGTTTAAAATAGGTTTATGATTAATATTGTAAAAGTATATGAGTAATACAGACATGTATTATATTTAACCATATGCTATCCTTTATAATGGTTATCTAATTTTTAATCTAATCAGCCACTGCCAATTAACTGGAAACATGTAATCTGTAACAAACAATAATAATATGATGTCTATTAGTATATTTGTATATTCTAATACCAGCCTTCTGCAATTTTAGCAAGATCTTTGTAAGGGTTTTTTTGTATCCTGTTAGGTTGTTTACTAAACTCTATTTCTGAACAAAATATATTAAAGCACACAAATAAGAAATTATTGTTAATTTTGTTGGGCATAATACTGTGTTTCTGTTAGAAAAAACTCCTTATCTGTGAGACATACATAGTGATGTATTTAGGGGTAAAATAATATGATTGCCTAGGATTTTTTTTTTAAGATCACAGCAGAATTTGTTCTAACAAATGCCTACATTGAATTGAACTGAATTGAATTGAATTGTAAATAGTGCCTTCCATTTAAATTCAACTTTTATCTCATATTTACTTTTCCTGCCACCCTACCTATATTTTTACATGCATAATTAAGGGGATGTCCTTTATGGTGTGCAGCCTCTACCTCAAATCTCAGCATAACATGTAATTTTACTTCTCACTCCCTGCCCCCACCATCCCCTGCCGAAATCTAAGTCTGTTTTCCACACACCAGTAAAAGAGATTAATGAGTTGCTGGATATTTTTTATCTGCATAAATGTTGTGAGTGTAGCATGAAGCCTACCCTGACAGAGGTATGCTGTGCTCTTTTGAAGTTGGATTAACGACTTACTAAGTAGGGTGTGCCCATTAAATTATAATGTTGTAAAGCTTGAATTCTGGAAACACATGCTGCTGATATTTTGGGTTTTAACAGGATTAGCTCTTCTATGAAAGAATTGGAGAACATATGTTATGTTCCCGTGAAACTGTTCGTGGGTTAATTTGGTATGAAAAGAGATGAGCCGCTTTTCCTTCTATGTCCAGGAAAGACTTGTATTTTATACTCCAGGGGTTATGAGAAATATACAGAAAATTAGTACCTCCTGAAGTATTTTAATCCTTATTAATTTATATAATATTTTTATTTATGCTTGAAATATAACACTAAAAATATACTTTAACTATATGACTTTCTGAAAAAGACAAAACTATGGAGACAGTAAAAAGATCAGTGGTCGCAGGGACTTGAAGGGAGAGAGGGATGAATAGGCAGAGCACAGAGTGTTTTTAGGGCAATGAAAATCCTCTATGCTACTATAATGGTAGATATATGCCATACATTTGTCCAAGCTCATAGAACATGTACTACCAAGAGTGAACCCTAATTAAACGATGGACTTTGTGTGATAATGACGTATCAGTGTAGGTTCATCAGTTTTAACAAACATACCACTGTGATAATGGGAAAGGTTCTGGCTGGTGGGGTGAAGCGGAGATGAGAGTTAGGTAGGTATACAAAAGATTTGTATACCTTCTCCTCAATTTTATTGTAAATCTGAAACTGCTCTAAAAAAATTAAGTCCATAAACACACACATACCTTTAATATCTTCGGTGTGTTTTTTCCTGAATTGTCCAAAGCTTTAACAACTACATGGCACTCCAGCCACGTGAGACTCCAACTCAAAAAAAAAAAAATTAAATTAATTAAATGTCTTCTTTCATTAAACATATCATCACCAAGAAAGTATATTTATATAAAGGAATAAATTTATTGGAATCTTTCACATTTCCAACATTTGAGTTGCCTTTTTATTTCTACCATGTTGGCTTTTTTAGTTCAGTATTTGTTTTTGTCTTATTTTTCTCTTTCGTATATATTTTGGGTTTTACTTGATTTATTTGATCAAATGCTTGAGTCATTTATTTTTTCATGTTTCTTATTTTCCAGTAAATGTATTTCTAAAAATAGATGTAAGCTTTTTTCTAAGACCTGCTTTGGTCTTATCTCTGAAGTATTGATGTATACTGTTTGCATTGTTGTTCATTTTTTAATAGCATGTGGTTTTGTTTTGATTAATATAGAGTTATTTGTGGAATAATTTTAATTTCTAGGTGTTTAGTGTTATGATAATTTTATGACAGTTTTTGTTGTATTGTGGCCAAAATCTCTATTCCAATGTATAATCAATTTTGTAAATGTGCATGGGCATTTAAAAATGTGTGTTCTGCCTATTCTGGACATAAAGTTGATATGTGTATGTTTATGTGTGTATGTGTTCATAAATAGAATATCTTAGATTCTTTTGAAATATCTAGAAATATTAGGCCCGTAATCTCCTGGTAACAGTGGGCTACAGCTGAATAGGAAACCTGCCCCCACATACACTTAGGGAGGTGGTTCCCTCCTCAGCTCCACCCAGTTGCCTACATAAGTATACACAGATATAAGTATCTACAGGTCACCTTGTTGGTTATTTAAACAGTCCCCTTACTTATATGTTATTTGTTGAATTGTAACATATATATTTTAGCCTCCTGCTTTGACCATGGCTTTTCAGTCTTCTTTTTTTTCTAATAGAATTGATTTACATATTTTGATACTTTGTTTTTCTGTGCATAAAAATTCACAACTGCTGCACCCCTGTGGTGTCTAGCTTTCATTAGTGTGCTATTTAATTATTTTAACCTTTAAATATTTTATTTAATATTAATACTTCAACTCTTATTTTTGCTAGCTTTTATTGAAATGTTGATATTCACCCTTTTATTTTCATTCTTTCCTATCATTTTATTTTAGCTGATTGTTGTCATTTTTATTATTGAATCTAAGGATTCACATCTCTTGGTAGACAAATATAGCATTTACCATGTTAGGTTTTATTTAGGCCATTCATCATGTTTTCTTATTCTGTTTAGTTTTCTCTTTCCCTTAATTTTGCCAGATTGATCACTTTTTTTTTCTCCCACATCCCTTACTTTTGGCTTCTGGTCACAAACAGGTGGTCCTTGGGCCAGATAACTACAGATTTGTACTGATTAGTCCATTACTGCTAAGACATCTGTTTAAACTATCTGCCAACTTTTATAAAGCTACAGATTTGTACATGAGCGTGTTTTTGGAACTGGCTAAAGAGAAGTTGGATTGGATGTACATTTTGTTTGGATTTAGGTACTATATTTATTTGATCTATAGTCACTTCTGTGTACAAAGGATTGGCTTCCAAGAAGTTCCTACAGCTACCAGGCTGACTCCATTTCATTCTGGCAAGAAAAGCTTTAGTGCCTCAAAAAAGACTAATTTGCGTATAGAGGAAAGAGTGAGGGAAGTGTGTGTGTGTGTATGTGTGTGTGTGTGTATCCTGGCAATGAATGGAGGTGGCCAAGTTTATTATATGCTCATAGACACCAGCACATCTCTCAGCAGTTTAATACTCATACCTATCATTTTAGGTAGTTTAGTGAATCTCTTTCCCCACTTCAACTTTTTCCTTTCCTTTTTCTTTTCTATTCTATCCTATTTCTCTACTGTATAAATAAATAATTGGAGTAAATATCTGTAAGTATAGTTGTATTGGTGTACAGGCATACCTTGGATATACTGTGGGTTCAGTTCCAGACCACAATAATGCGAGTCACACAAATTCTTTGATTTCCTAGTTCGTATAGAAGTTATCTTTATACTATATTGTTACCTATAAGGTGCAATGGTATTGTGTCAAGAAAATAAGGTACATACCTTAATTTAAAAATACTTTATTGCTAGCCAGGCATGGTGGCTCATGCCTATAATCCCAGCATTTTGGGAGACCGAGGTGAGAGGACTGCCTGAGCCCACTGGTTCGAGACCAGCCTGGGCAACTTGGTGAGAACTCATCTCTACAATAAATCAAAAAATTAGCCAGGTGTGGTGGTGCATGCCTGTAGTTCCAACTACGTGGAAGACTGAGGAGGAAGGATCGCTTGAGCCCTACAGGTCGAGGCTGTGGTGTCCATGAGCATACCACTGTACTCCTGCCTGGGTAACAGAGTGGGACTCTAACTTAAAAAAAATAAATAAATAAAATAAAAATATTGCAAGAAAAATGCTAATAATCACCTGAGTTTTAGCATATTTTAATCTTTCTGCCTTGCCTCAATGTTGATGGCCGCTGACTAATTAGGGTGGTGGTTGCTGAAGGTTGAGATGGCTGTGGCAATCTTAAAACATAAGGCAATGATTAAATTTGCCATATCAATTGACTTCTTTTATGAAAGATTTCTCTGAAGCATGCAATGCCGTCTGACAGCATTTTACTCACAATAGAACTTCTTTCCAAATTGTTAGTCAGTCCTCTCAGACCCTGCCATTGCTTTATCAACTAGGTTTATGGAATATTCTAAATGTTGTCATATCAACAATGTTCACAGCATCTTCACCAGGAATAGATTGCATTTCAAGAAGCCGCTTTGCAGCAATAAGGGTTCCTAATCTCAAATTAGGCAAAGTGGAGACCAAAGGGAGGCCCATACTTTAACTGTATGATGTCCACTTATAACCCACATCTATAAAATAAAACATATTTTTTAAAAACATTTTTAAAAAGCCACTTTGCTTGCTCTCATAAGAAGCAACTTCTTTTACATTAAAGTTTCATCATGAGATTGCAGCAATTCAGTCACATCTTCAAGATCCACTCCTCATTCTAGTTCTCATACTCTTTCCACTACATTGTCCTTCATGGAAGTCTTAGACCCCTCAAAGTCATTCATGAGGGTTGGAATCAACTTCTTCCAAACTCTTGTTAATATTGATATTGTGATTGCCATGATCCATTCATGGTCATGAATTATGATTGTTCTTAATGGCATCTAGGATGGTGAATTCTTTAGAATTTGTTCTTTTGTGCCTACTTTGTGTAAGCAAATTACTATGTGTCTAGGGGGTTGGTCTTCTCATTTGATGTTTTGTGGAGATTCTCTGTATCTCTTATGCTTGGCTGGTCACATTTCTGGTGAGATGGTGAAAGTTTTCTTGGATTACCTCCTGGAATACTTGCTCCAAATTTCCATTTCTTCTGGGATACCAATCAGGCGTACATTCAGCCTCTTGATATAATCACACATCTCTTGTAGGCTTTGTTCTTTCTTTCTGAGTCTTCTATGTTTTTTACAGATCAGGTTTATTCCATGTTCTGGTCTTCAAGTTCTGAGATTCTTTCTTCAACTAGATTAATTCTGCTTTCCATGCTCGTCATCTTGTTATTTATATCCTGGATGAAATTTTTGTATTGCCAAAATCTCTGTTACAGGCTCTTTCAGTGTTGTATCTTGTCTTTCTTGAGTCTTATTCAATACTCTTTCCATCCATTCCTAATCCCTGTCATATTCTGGGGCAAGTCACTGGCGACTTCCATTGTTTGGGCACCAAGGTCTGATTTTTTAGGAGTTTTGTCTTTGGTACACTTGAAATTGCCTGTGGTCTTCCTTTGGTTTTTCCTCATTTGTGACAGATCTCTTGTTTTTCTCTTTGGTTCTGTTATTCAGTGTCGGTGGGAGAGGCTTTCCCTTCTGATGTTTGCTCAGGCCTCTATTCTTCCCTGATCCGGGCTCTGGATTTGTTCTATTTTGAAATAGTATGGTGGATGGGATGCTTTGCTGTCTCTCGTGGTTTTTGAAATTTGAATAAAATCGGGGATGGGGTGCTAGGATTCAGAAACTACTTGCAAATTACAATGTTCACTTTTTGTGGTATGTGTTCCATGAGACCCACTCCCCACCATCACACTATATGACAATGCAAAGTAGAAACCAATGCAAAAACAATTGAACACACACACCCACACACGCACACACACACATACATACATACCCCAAAACAAACTGGAATAACAACAAAGTGAAACAAAACAAACAGCAACAACAAAAAGACCAAGAAAACTAAACACACACACACATGCCTAGCTCAAAATGAATAGAGAAGAAAAACAGAAAGACCAGAGGGAAAAATAAAAAAGGAATTCAGGTTGAACCCTCACACATATATTGACACATGCCTTAAACTATAAAAAATGAAAATAAAAAAAAAACCAGAAGAACAAAAGAGAAAAAACAAGCCAACAGCAACAAAATTTAAAGATGAACACTCAATCATTCACATACACACATAAACAGAAAATGACAAATAGAAGAAGGAAGAAACAAAAAGAAAAGAAAAAAGAATTGAGGGGAGATGCAAGTCAAACACTCACATACACATTCATATACAAAGGAAAAATACTTAAAAAAATAAATGAACTATCAGTCAAAAAATTAAAAAAAATTTTTTTTTTAATTGGAAATTAAAAAAAACCCTGCCCTCTTGTGGCAGGCTCTGTAATTGTTCCTCTAATCAGTTCTCTCCTGCAGAGCCACGTCTTTCACTCTCTCCTCAGTATTCAGAGCAGGGAAGGAGGAGGGGCAGTGGAGGTGGGTTGGGCTGCAGTCCTCTCCTCCCACTCTTGTATGGTCAGGGAGGTCTCCTCCAGTGGGAAGGTGCGGGATTGCCACTTCCCCAGGTATGTACTTGTGGGGGTGCCCCAGGCCTATCCTAGAATGGAGTTCTATTGCGACTAATATCCAGGCTCTGCCTGAGCTTGTCCCTCTCACTTGTGACCCAGTCATATGGGTCTGATGTTTAGAGGATTGCTGGGGAGGAGGGGGTTTGGCGTCAGCCCTGGACTCACCACTGATCTCTTTGGAGTTCTTCCTCCTCCTTTTCTGGCCACACCCTTTGTCCTGCAGCTGGATCAGAGTAGGGGATGGGGCACCTGGAACTCACAATCAATCCCTGAGTAGTTGGCCCACCAGTTACAGAGATCGGGTCTGTTGCTCCATAGTGAGCAAGTCAGAGCACTTTTCTGCCTCTTCTTTAAGATGGTGGTGGAGTGCCTCTCATCCTCTTCCATAGGACTTTGCCTCTGGACTCCCTCTGTAGCCCCTGCTGCCAGTGACCTGTCAGGTGCTAAAGTGGTGAGGCAAAGCCTGGAGCTGGCAGTCTCTCCTGCTGCAATGGTGAGGGAGAACCTGGGGTGATAGTTTCTCCCCACTTTTTCACAGGAAAACTTTTGTCCATTTCAAAAAAAAATAATGGCTCTTGACTTCTGTGACCTGGGAAGAGCCAGGGACGAAGCAGAGAAGCTGCAGCACCAGCTGTTGCACCAAGGGCCTGATCACTTTCTCACGAGCCCCCACTTAGACAGTCTTTCCCAGCATTTTCTTCCCAGGAAGGGTTTGCTGATTTAAAAAAAAAAGAAAGAAAATGGCACTCGGCTTCTGCGTCCCAGGAATCGCTAGGGTCCAAGCCCAGCAGCTGTGGTACCAGACACTTCACCAGAAGAGCCCTGGCTGCTAGATCCCTAGCCCTCACTCAGTCAGCCTCTCACATGCCCACTCACTCACCAGCACATACACAAAATTTTCCTTACACTCACTCACTCACACTGGGATTAGCATAGTCTGACTGGCTCGGCCGCCATCTTCCCCGGATCTCTAGGATGGTGAATTCTTTCCAAAAGTTTTCAACTTACGTTTCACAAATTCATCAGAGGTATCACTACCTATGACATCTATAGTGTTACAAAATGTATTTCTTAAATAATAAGATTGCTTGACCTATGGGCTGCAGGATAGTGGCTTGAAAACATCATTAGTTTTGTATATCACCATCAGAGTTCTTGTGTGATCAGGTAATAAGCAGTAATATTTTAAAAGGAATCTTTTTTCCTGAGTCATCCATGAGGGTTGGAATCAGCGATTCAGGTGTCTCAACAACAGGCTTAAAATATTCAGTAAACCTTGCTGTAAACAGATGTGCTGTTACCCAGACTTTGTTGTTCCATTTCTAGAGCACAGGCAGAGATGATTTAATATCATTCTTAGGATCCTTAGGATTTTCAGAGTGGTAAGTGGGCACTGACTTCAACTTAAAATCACCAGCTGTACAAGTCCCTAATCCGAGAATCAGACTATCCTTTGAAGTTTTCTAGCTAGGCATTGACTTCTCCTCTCTAACTGTAAAAGCCCTAGATGTCATTTTCTTCCAGTTGAAGGCTGTTTTGTCTACATTGAAAATCTGTTATTTGGTGAAACCACCTTTATCAATTATCTTAGTTTGATCTTGGATAACTTGATACAACTTTTACATTAGTATTTGCTCCTTTAACCCATGCTTGTATGTTACAGAGATGACTTCTTTTCTTAAACCTCATAAACCATCCTCTGCTAGGTTCCAACTTTGCTTCTATAGCTTCCTCACCACTCTCAGCCTTCATAGAATTGAAAAGAGTTAGGGTCTTGTTCTGGATTAGCCTTTGGCTTAAGGGAATGTTGTGGCTGGTTTGACCTTCTATTCAGACCACTAAAACTTTCCCATGTCAGCAATAAGGCTGTTTTGTTTTCTTATCATTCATGCATTCACTGGAGTAGCACTTAAGAACTTTTTCTGTGCATTCACAGCTTGGCCAACTAGTGCAAAAGGTATCTCAGAGTATGGCATGCTTTCCTTACTAGACTTAGTCATTTCTACCTTTTAATTTAAAGTGAGAGATGTGTGACTCTTCTTTTCATTGAATATGTAGAGACCATTGTAGGGATATTAATTGACCTAATTTCAATATTGTTGTGTCACAGGAAATAGGGAGGCCTGAGGAGAGGGAGAGAGGAGAGGGGTATAGCCTCTCAGTGGCAGTCAGAACACATGCAACATTTATCAATTAAGTGTGTGTTACATGGGTACAGTTAGTGGTACCCCAAAACAATTATAATAGTAACATCAAAGGTGACTAATTACAGACTGCCATACCAAATATCACAATAATGAAAAGTTTGAAATATTGTGAGAATTACTGAAATGTTACACAAAGAAATAAAATGAGCACATACTGATAGAATTACTTGACACATGGTTGTCAAAAATCTTTATTTATTTGTTTTTAGTTTTTTTTATTTTAAAGATGTGGAGTACAATTCAGGGTTAGGTACATAAGTAGTCATCACACAGGCCTAGTTTAAATATTGTTTTGTCTCAGGAAGCAGGGAGGCCTGAGGAAAGGGAGAGAGATGAGGGGCATAGCCTCTCACTGGCAGTCAGAACACATGCAACATTTATCAATTAAGTTTGTGTTACATGGTTCCAGTTAGTATTACCCCAAAACAATTATAATAGTAACATCAAGCCGGGCTCAGTGGCTCAGCATGTAATCCCGCACCTTTGGGAGGCTGAGGTGAGCGGATTGCCTGAGTCCGTGGTTCAAGACCCGCCTGGGCAGCGAGACCTCATCTCTACAATAAATCAAAAAATCAGCCGGGCGTGGTAGCGCACGCCTGTAGTTCCAGCTACTTGGAAGGCTGAGGCGGAAGGATCACCGGAGCCCAGCAGGTCGAGGCTGCGGTGGCCGGGAGCGGCCACTGCACTCCAGTCTGGGCGACCAAGTGAGACTCCAACTCAAAAACAAAAAACAAACAAACAAAAAAATAGTAACATCAGAACAGAACTCATTCGTATGTAGAGGACTCACTGTACTAAAAATCAAAACCTCTAAGTTCAATTTTTTTTTTCTTTAGGATACTTAAAGGCAGTAGTCTCTTACTTTTGCCATACCAGGTGAGCTCTTTGAAATATAATTCATATTTATCTTCTGTCTAGGAAAGTTTCCTTTCTTTAAGACAATTTATATCTTGCATAAAGTTTTCATTCCATGTATTCTGATTTTCTCTTCAGGAACACTGGTTGCCCATAAATTTACTTTTCATTGTCGCTTTACCAAAATTCTCATATTTCTCTTCTCTGACTCTTCTTTTTATCTCTCTGCCCTCTTCTTCACATTTCAGAGGTTTTCTTAAGCCATAATCCAGTTCTTCTACAGTAGCAATTCTGCTTCTTAACATTTATAATGAGGTGTTCGCTATGTTTTTAAAGCTATAATAATACCACATCTCTATGAATGTTGCCATATGTCTGGGACTATGTAGAATGTATCTGTGAACCAGGAGATAAGCCAAAAGTCTGTAGTCTCTTGAAGTATTTAGGCAAATACCACCCTCTCATCCAAGGTGAGTGGACGTGAGGGATAAGCAGCCTACATTTACTGAAGGCCACTGGTTTGATGGGACTCTTGCTGTGGTGCTGTGTATTTCTTGCAACAGGCTTATCAAATGATATTGTTATTTACATTTTCCAGACGAGAAAGTAAATACTCAAAAAGATTTGGTAACTTGACAAAGTTAGACAGCTTTTGAATGTCTGAGCTAGACTGACCAAGAAAAAGAGAGAAAAGGCCCAAACAGAATCAGAAATGCAAAAGATAAAGTCACAACTGACTCTGAAGAAATACAAAAGATTATCAGAGATTACAATGTACACCTGTGTGGAAACAGACGTGAACTTCAAAACCTTTGTTCCTACCACAATACCATTTTATCTCATATGATAACACACATTTTCCTGAGAAAAGTTCCCATTTAGCCTTCTTTTTTCTTTTTGTTGGCACTGTTCTCAAATTTTATTGGCCGGCCTCCAGTTCTACAGGGAGGTAATTGAAAATAGAAAATGTCAGAATAAACACTGATAGAGCCGGGCTCGGTGGCTCAGCTTGTAATCCTGTGCTTTGGGAGGCTGAGGTGAGTGAATTACCTGAGCCCGCGGGTTCGAGACTCTCCTGGACAACTTGGCGAGACCTCATCTCTACAATAAAAAAATAAATAAATAAATTAGCTGGGTGTGGTAGCGCACGCCTGTAGTTCCAGCTACTTGGAAGGCTGGTAGCATCAAGAGAAGCTACTTGCCAATAGCCCGAAAATGAGAGAGGAGACAGAAGAACTATAAAAAGCAGACTAAATTGACTACTTCTAATAAAAATTAGAATTTATACTTCTATAACCTCTAAGGGCATTATTATAATGCTATATTGTCTATAATTGATATTCATAAATATAGCTTGGAACCATTAAGAAAAGATTAGATTATATTCAAGTTTTTCCAAGAAAGTCAATAAACATAAGAAATTTCAAAGTTATAAAAAATGTTTTAGCCAGGCTCGGTGACTCAGCCTGTAATCCCGCACCTTGGGAGGCTGAGGTGAGTGGATTGCCTGAGCCCTCGGGTTCGAGACCCGCCAGGGCAACTTGGCGAGACCTCATCTCTGCAGTAAATTAAAAAAAAAAAAATTAGCCAGGCGTGGTAGCATGCACCTGTGGTTCCAGCTACTTGGAAGGCTGAGGCAGAAGGATCGCTGGAGCCCAGGAGGTCAAGGCTGCGGTGGCCGGGAGCGGCTACTGCACTCCAGTCTGGGCGACAGAGTGAGACTCCAACTCAAAAAAAAAAATAAAAGTAATAAAAATAAAAATGTTTTAGGTTGTTTGTAGTAACAGCAGAAAAAATGGAAAAATTCCAAATGACTATTCACAGAAGAATGGATAAAATATATTGTAGCTCTACAATGGAATACTTAAAGTAGTTGAAATAAAATATAGTGTTATGTATCCACATGTATGAAACTCGCAAACATAATGGTGTGTGGAAAACACAATTTGAAAAGTATACATATAAATCCATCTATCTAAAGTTTATAAATATTCAAAACTAAATGATATATTATTAGAAGTATACATGTATGTGGCAAAACTACCAAAGAAAACCAATAGAATGGTAAAGACAATATTTAGGATAGTGGTGATTTCAAGGCATGAAACAATTGGGAAAAGACATGTACATAGAACTTCAAGACGATTGCTAATTTTCAGTTTTTTTAAGCTGGTTATTGGATCCTTCACTCTTCATTTTGCCATTATTATAACTTATTACTCATATGTTTAAAATATTTGTATGTATGAAATATTTAATAACAAAAACATTTTGACTCTTAAGAGGTATGTTGTTATTTTAAAGTATTTAGTTATGAGAAACTTTCCAAAAATACCAGATAGATGACTCATTATTGTTATTATTACAAAATAAAATGTACAAATAACCAATTGGCTATATCAAGAAACATTTATTTTTTATTTTTTATTTTTTATTTTTTTTTACTTTTAATTTAGGAAACATTTTAAAAACAATATTGAATTCATTTATTTATCTAAAGAAACTCTTTTATATATTAGAGTGTTGGATACTAGTATATGTAAGATGATTTTTTTAAGAGGGAATTATTCAAATAGAAGTCTAATCCCCTAAATTAGAACACGCTCTGTAAAAACATGTCTTCTAAAATTTGTAGTGCTTTGAGTTAGTGAAGAGCAAAATTCAAGTAACAAAACATTGCATTAAATTATAAAATACTGAATTTATTTATTTTATATTATAATTAAGTAATTTTATTTATTTTTATTTAGATTACATCAGTAGACAAGCTAAATTATTTTTGACTTTCAATGCAGTATAATTAAGAGGAATATTATAAAATACTTGTTATAATGGAGTATTAAAACTGATATGGCTAGCCGGGCTCAGTGGCTCAGCCTGTAATTTCACACCTTTGGGAGGCTGAGGTGAGTGGATTGCCTGAGCCCGCAGGTTCGATACCCGCTCCTGGGCAACTTGGCGAGACCTCATCTCTACAATAAATAAAAAAAAATCAGCTGGGCATCGTAGCGCGTGCCTGTAATTCCGGCTACTTGGAAGGCTGAGGCGGAAGGATCGCCGGAGCCCAGCAGGTCGAGGAGTGAGACTCTAACTCAAAAAAAAACACAAAAAACTGATATGGCTAAGATAAAAACAAATCTCTACTCACATGGACTATATGGACAAGTTTTTCTGATGGGTTAAGATCAAGCCAGACGTCTTTAAGAAAAATATACGAAGATTTAGAAGCTTTATGCATTTCTCCATTGTTTTTGTATTTTAATTGCATTATAACCCATAATTAATAATCTAATGCAGATTGACATCTATGATTAAGAAGAAAAATCTATTAATTTTCATTTTTTGCTTATGAATAAGAGGACTCAGCTTCTCTTTTTTAAACCTCTAGAAGACATATATTTTGAAAGGTTTTAAAATTTTTTCAGCTAGAAATCTTTTTATACACAATGATTTTTTATTTCACCTGTAATTTTTGGAGGGACTAGATATAGGATTTCGTTTGGTCTTTACTGTTTTTTAGCAGGTGGTTTGGGAACAGAGTACACTCTAATACCTTGTATCAGTGATCCTCTTTATATGCAAAATGCTTTACTTTTCCTGAAAACTAATCTCCTTAAAAGCTAATACCCAAATCAAACAATGTACCCTTTTCAGTGCTGAATAAAAATGGGTCAGGAAAGGATTTTTAAAAACTGGCACTGCACTAAAGTGAAGCAATGAAAGTTTTACTTCTTTAAGCTCCACTTGTTATGTGAGAATTTATAAATTACCAGTTATTACAGACCCCCTCCTTCTGCCCTTGCTTTCCTTCCCTCCCAGTATTTAAACCCTCATTATTCATACATGTACGAAGCATTGTTTTCTTAGAAATGTTTCCATTGCATTTGTTAAAAATTTTTGAATGTCAGTCAGCACTGAGTCCAGTTTGTTTCATCTGTATATTTGATCAATGAAGAAACAGATTTTGCATTATATCACTTTTTGCCTGTGTCCCTTCTTCACTTACCTCTCCTTTCTTAATGTCTGATGATTAACACCATACCCTTAATAGGCTTCTGGTTTACTGAAGTGCTTGATTCAATAAACATACTTGAAAATCTACTAGGTACAAGGAGATATAGAGTCAGTATAGAATTGAATAAGATATAGGAGTTTACAGTCTCCCTTAAAAGAATCCCTTAAAAGATTAACTGGAATGACTCTAGTACAAATGAAGATAGTTAATGTGAAGATAGTTAATAGCACTGCCATGTTGGAAGATTCTAATTGATGGTTTATATTCTTAGTACTATTTTTGTATTTGGCCATGTTTATTTATTTAAATAACCATGTTTATGTTTTCCACATTATCTGTTTTCCCTACTTTCATAATTTAAACTTAAATTTTCCCATAAATTGAATAAAAATCAAAATTTTGGAGGTTTTTGTCTATAAGATAGCTGAATTATTTAAATGAATTCTAAGATTTCTTCCATCTTTGCATAGATCTTCATTAGGAAATGGGTTCTTAGTACCATCAATTCTTATACAGATTTTCTGAGTCAACTCAGTATATATAACTATTTCACATTATCTCCTCTTCAAACTCTCAATACTTCCTTCCCTTCTCTCTTTACTCACAGAGATAAAATAGAAACAATTAGGAGTTTCTACATACTTCCATTAGCAAATGCACCAACATAGTTGTTTCTATATCCATACACTACAGGCCCAACTGGTCATACTCCCTTTAAGCCCGAGTCCTTCACTGTGCACTGTATCTCATGTCCTCAGTTGTTTTCCTCATCAGTCGTGCCTGCCAGATAACAAAAATGCTAAGGTATTTTTAAAATCCTTCCTTAACCCCACTACACCTACCTCTCCATTTATGTATTCCCCTTTAACAAAACTCCTTAGAAGTCTATGCTTTCATCTTCTCTTCCTCCACTCTCCTCTTTCAATCTTTTGTTAAAAATTACAAACTCATTTTTTAAAAGTTGCAAAAGTAGTACAATGAATACCCATTTAGCCTTTGTATGTATTCACCAATTTTTATTATTTTGTCTTCTCTTTTTTCTCTTAAAAACAAGGGCATTCTCCTGTATAACCACAATCCAATTATCACATGTAGGAAATTTAACATTGATACAAATACTGTTATGGTACATACTGCCCATTTTCAAATTCTCCTAATTGTCCAATAGCACTCTCACTTTTAATAGCCAATCAAGAATTATGCATTACTTTTAAGAAGCCCTGAAGTTTTTTAATGTTTAGAAGTTTTGAAGAATTTTTTCAGAATTTGGAAGAATATTTTATACAGTGTTTTCAGTTTGGATTTAGTTTCCTCTATTAGATGAAAGTTAAACTATTGGCAAAACTACAATAGGATATCTCTTATATGTTTTGGCTAGCCTACTACAGAGCTAATATATCTCTTGAGTACACCATAGCAGGGAACATATGATCCCAGTGTGACACATTGTGAGAAGTTTGATTACTTGGTTTAAGATGGCATCTGTCAAATGTCACTATTGTAAGCATACTGGTTTTTATTTTAATAATAGTCTCAGGAGAGCTCCTTTGTCTTGTTCCCCAGCAGTCTTCCCCAAATTGTTTTAGTATCCATTGATGATTCTTACCCAAATCAATTATTATAATAGTCACTGTAAAATAGTGATCTTTCTATTATGCCTTGCATATTTATTAGCTTTCCTCCTTCTCTCTTGAACCCATGATAATCAGGCTTCTGCCCCATCACTCTTAACGGAACTGCCATTGTCAAAGTCACCAATGACTTCTGTTTTCTAAATCTAATGGACAAGTCTTAGCCCTTATCTTATTTGGTATATCAGCTGCATTTGACAAAATTGGTCATTTTCTTCTTGAAATATTTTCTTTAATTCACCTCTGAAAAACCAATAGAATGGTTCTTCTTCTAAACCTCTAAACACCGAAACACTTCAGCACCTAATACCTCTACTACAACTCAATATATGGCAGTTTGCTTCTAATTACTCAGCCCCAAAACTCTGGTGTCATCTTTGACCTTATCTTTCTTTTACTCTCTATATCAATCTATCAGCAAATTCTGTCAGCTCAGTTTTAAAAAATATACAGCAGACCAAATCACTTCTCACTACTTTCATCTATCCTTAGTCTAAGCAACTATCATGTTTAGCTTTGACTACTGCAGCTGTGTCATAGACTCCTTGCTTCTATTCTTGCTTTCCTATAGAGAGCTCTTTTTAAATGTAAACCAAATAATGCCCCCGAATTTATCTAATTTAAAATGAAATCCAATCTGTATAGATTATAAAACCTTGACTACTCTGGCCTCTGGCTCCTTTGATCTTTCCTGTCAATCTCCAAATCACTAATTACAGTGGTCCCCCCTTATCCCACAGTTTCACTTTCTGCAGTTTAGTTACATGTGGTCAACTGTGGTCCATAAATATTAAATGGAAAATTCCAGAAATAGACAATTCGTAAGATTTAAATTATAAATCATTTTGAATAGTATGATAAAAATCTGAAACCATCCCATTTTATTCACCCAAGATGTGAATTATTCCTTTGTCCATCATGTCTACACTGTACATACTACTGGCCTGTTTGTTACATAGTAGCCATCTCAAATTAGATTGACTGCTGTAATACTGTAGTGCATGTGTCCAAGTAACCCTAATTTTACTTAATTATGGAACAAAGGACAAGAGTAGTAATGCTGGCAATTTAGATATGCAAAAGAGAGGCCATAAAAGTGCCTTCTTTCAGTGAAAAGTTATATGATCTTGCCTTTAAAAGATTTTTCTTGCCTGGAAAAATCTTCTATTTATAAAATTATAAAGAAGAAAAATTAAAAGAAGAAACGAATTTGTTTTGCTGTCATACTTCAAACTGCCAAAGTTTTGGCTGCAGTGTGTGATAAGTGCTTAGCTAAGATGGAAAAATCATTACATTTGTGGGTGGAAGACATGAACAGAAATGTGTTCTGATTGACTGCAATCAGGTTCGATACTATTGGATGTTTCAGGCATCCACTGGGGGGCGGGGGTGTCTTTGAACATATTCTCAAAGATAAGGAGGGACTACTGTATGCTTGCTGTTCCCTTTGTTTGGAAAACTTTCCCCAGATAATCCATATACCTCACTCTCTCGCTTCATTCAGATCTCAAATGTCACCTTATCAAAGGCCCTTTCAAATCAGCCTATCTATAATAAGCTTACTCTTTCTCATCCTTCTCTTTTAAGTTTTCTTCATAACACCTGCTTTAGTATGTGTTTATTTGTTATGTGTGTGTGCGTGTATCACCTGTCTACCCCCACTAGAATGTGTGCTCCATGTTAGCAAGGGCTGCTATATTTCCAACCCTTAGAACAGTGTCTACCACATAATAGGCACCTAAGAAACATCTGTGGAATTAACTGTTGAAATTCCTCTTATGCTTCTGTTAATGATGGAAAGAAAAGAAGTCTTTTTCCCCCCACTGCTAATGAAAATCTTACTTCTATAACTACTCTTTTTTCATCTTGAAGTATTATTTACCATTTTTTAAAAGTATCTTTAGCAAAGACATTGTCTTTTTGTGGATTGTATAAATTAGTGGGTCATTTATAGTTTTGCTGCTTCTTACTATTAATCCCAATATGTTTTTCTCAGCGTTTGTATATAATTCCTTAAAAGGCAACTAAAATTCTCAGATGCTGACCTAGCTTTTTTTTTCTTTTATTAAATAAAGGCATGGGTCTTTT
This sequence comes from Cephalopachus bancanus, assembly GCA_027257055.1. NCBI lineage: Eukaryota > Metazoa > Chordata > Mammalia > Primates > Tarsiidae > Cephalopachus > Cephalopachus bancanus. The sequence continues at coordinate 12,355,828 of JAPVLO010000093.1, forward strand.
ATTAAATCATCCATTTATGAATTTGAAGGTCATCAGTTTAAAAAAGTATTTATTTTACTGTCCTACATAATCCTCTAGAAAGTCTACCTATTTTAGTTAGTGAAGGGAAAAAGTTCTGACTTTTATTGACTTAAAAATGAAAATGAATCACATGCTTATATAAGATTAAACTAATGAAAATAAATGGAAAATTTTGACTTACCACCATCTTTTTGGTGTTTTTTGTTCTATTTATTTTATTTCTCTGTATATCATATATATGTTGGATTTAAATTATGAGAAGAAATATATAAGACTGCAGTTTTAGCAGTTCTTATAAGTCACCAAGATATGCATCCCTGTTTTATAGAGTGAGATAATTTTCATGCATGTTCTAGGTATGCAGATATGTGGGTATTACTTATAAATGCCCTCATGCTACGATGTCTATATTTCTAACATCAGATGATAGATTTTAGAGAAGACAATAGGTGTTTATATTGTATTTTTTATTGGATATCAGAAATGTTAAATTTTAAACATTATCTTTAAGAATTCTTATAAGCAGCCAGGTGTGGTGGCTCATACCTGTAACCCTAGCAACTTTGGGAGGCCAAAGCAAGAGGATTGCCTGAGTCCAGGGGTTTGAGACCAGACTGGACAACTTGACAAGGCCTCTCACCTCTACAATAAATCAAAAAATTATTTGGGCAGAGTGATGCACATCTGTGGTTCCAGCTTTTTAGAAAGCTGAGGTGAAGGATCACCTGAGCCCAGCAGGTCGAGGCTGCAGTAGCCGTGAGCATGCCACTGTTCAGCCTGGGCAACAGAGTGAGACTCCTACTCAAAAAAAAAAAAAAAAGTTCTCATAAGCAATTCACCGTTCACTGTTTTGGTATGTAATTTAAATAATGTGTCACCTTTAAATAATGAACACTACTTTTGACTTTATGTTCTCAGGATATATATATGGATATATAGATAGATAGATACGTGTGTGTGTGTGTGTGTGTGTGTGTGTGTGTGTGTGTATTTTTTTTGGAGTCTCACTTTGTCGCCCAGGCTGGAGAGCAGTGGTGCACTCATGGTCACAACAACCTCAACCTGCTGGGCTCAGGCGACCCTTCGGCCTCAGCCTTCCAAGTAGCTGGAACCACAGGCCTGTGCAACTATGCCCAGCTAATTTTTTGATTTATTGTAGAGAAGAGGTCTCGCCAAGTTGCCCAGGCTGGCTCGAACCCTTGGGCTTAGGCAATTCTCTACTCTCAGGCTCCCAAAGTGCTGGAATTATTACAGACCTGAGCCACCATGCCCGGCATTCAGGATATTTTTAAAGTGTACGTTATATATGTTATGCTGTTTTCTTTTTTAAGTTAATTTTCAAGAAAATATAACTAATATATTTTAGCTTCTAAACGTAGCTGTTATAGCTCTCAGTTTCAAGGAAAATAATTATTTTGATGTCATTTTTTTTTTGCTGCCTCAGTGACTTGAACCTTACTAGTATGTAACTGAGTTTTGTATGTTAAGTAATTCCTGGAGGTCCCTGGGAAATATAGTCCTGAGGTGGAAGGGTTTGCAGTCTAAAGAATCTAGTCCATGTCTTTGTTGACTCACTGTATTCATTAGAATTGGATTTTATAAAAAGTACATAGGCTTTTTTAAGCAAAGCATCGGAATAAATCAATGTTTCCTAAAGCAGGTTCCTAAAATAGTCCCTAATGATAATCAGATAGTAAAAGCATTTAGTTATCAAGTAATTTGGGGCAACACTATGTTATTCTGAGTTAAGTCAGTTTCTATACTTCAAGATTCCTTCGAGCCTTTAATATGCTGGTGGGTACTGTGATTCTCAAAAACAAATCAGATAATATATTAATTTTCTAAAACTACCTAATAGTGGAACCCACTATTTTTTCCCTTTCAATATATTTGTATATTCTTTCCTCTTAATATCTTGAGAGACTAGTGTTCCACAAACAAATTGGAATTTCTGAAATAGTAGTATTCACGACAAAGATAATTTTTTTTTTTTTTTTTTTTTTTTTTTGAGTTGGAGTCTCACTCTGTCGCCCAGACTGGAGTGCAGTGGCCGCTCCCGGCCACCGCAGCCTCAACCTGCTGGGTTCTGGCGATCCTTCCTCCTCAGCCTTCCAAGTAGCCGGAATTACAGGCATGTGCTACCACGCCCGGCTGATTTTTTGATTTATTGTAGAGATGAGGTCTCGCTGCCCAGGCGGGTCTCGAACCCGCGGGCTCAGGCAGTCCACTCACCTCAGCCTCCCAAAGGCACGGGATTACAGGCTGAGCCACCGAGCCCAGCTTGACAAAGATAATATTATGTATAAAACTTCAGAAAGATGATAGAGTATGATGTGGTTGGAAAATAACTGGTAGTTCCATCTGATTAGTGAATGGTGAGAATATGAGTATAAAGGAGTGACAGGAAGTGAGCTGAACCAGACAACAAAGTTTCTGGGAACCAATGAAGGCTTTAAGAAGGGGAGTAGCATGAACATACTTACATTTTAGAAAGAATGGATATGAAAGGGTGAGAATGTTTAATTAGGGCAGAATGCTCTATCACAATAGTATTAGTGAGAAATAAGAGTGTGAACTGAAGATATGGCTTTGTTTGGAGGATGATGAATAGATGATGGTATCATTAACAGAGAGGATATCAGAAGAGAAACAGATTTTGTGATGGAAGATAAATGAGTCCAGATTTTGAACATGATTGGCTTGAAGTCCCCGAATGGTATAGACAGAAATGTTAAGAACACAATTGGAATATCTGATCTAGAGTTTCAGAGAGCAGTGTTAGCTGAACAATGTATAAATTCGGGTTTTATTAGTGCAGATATGATATTTCAAACCATGAGAGATGAGAGAGAGAGAGAGTTAGTTCACAGTTAATTTACTTCAGATTTACTTTCAGGTTCCTCTCTTCTGAGTTTCTGAAAATTCTTTTTAATGGTTATCTGAATCTAGAAAGTATTTCTTTAATAAGTAACTATCAGGAGTGCCGTTATTACTTTGATTATTTGGTTGACTGTTTGGCTATTTTGCATACATGTGCTTGCACATGCTCATGCACTATAGTTTTTAATCAGCTATTGGTCACTGCTTTTGTAGTTAAAGGTCTAAGCAGTAAAACCATAGGAGAATTAGTATTTATTGAACTTTGGTTGTGGCCAAAGAAACACTTGCCCTGGATATATAATAACCACCAAGATATCTTGAATTTTTATCCTAAATTGAAGCGACTTTTAGATATATGCTTTAACTCCAACACTCCTACCACACAATGTTTCCATGAAAAACAGACTTAGCATGCCTTTCATGCTGATTTTAGATAAGAATTAAATATATTATCAAAATAATGATGTTTAATAATGATGAGAAATTTTCTAGTGTCAGAAAAAACAGATTAAACTACCAGTACTACAAAGGGAAGCAGCATAGTTTATGCTAAAGTACAAAAGAGTTCTACTTTTTTTCTTAAAAAGACAGCAAATGTTACTATTATTTATTAGACAAATTAACAGTACTATGCACATTTGGGTCCTAGTTAAAATGTCTTACTGATAAGGATTTGTGACCTTTGGGAGTAGGCCCTGAAGTGAGACTAGCAGGATTCAAATTCTGGCTCCATGGAGTAACTATGTGACCAAGGCAAGTTATTTAATTATTTTTGTTTATATTTATTCATCTAACAATGAGATAACAGTACCAACCTCACTGAGCTGTTATGAAAAGGATTGAAATTTTTTTTTAAATGCTTAGCCCATAGTAATGATTCAGTAGTACTAATACCAGCAAGCAAGAATATTCATTAGTGACATCATATATATAGGTTAAGCATCCCTAAAACAAAAATCTGAACTGCTCCGAAATCTGAAAAATTATGGGTGCCAAAATGACACTGCAAGTAGAAAATTCACACATAAGTACTTAGCACAAACTTTGTTTTATGCATAAAATCATTATTTTATTTTTTTTATTTTAGAAACATGGGATGCCAGGCTCGGTGGCTCAGCCTGCAATCCCACGCTTTGGGAGGCTGAGGTGAGTGAATTGCCTGAGCCCACGGGTTTGAGACCCACCTGGGCAACTTGGCGAGACCTCATCTCTACAATAAATCAAAAAATTAGCAGGGCGTGGTAGCGAGCGCCTGTAGTTCCAGCTACGTGGAAGGCTGAGGCGGAAGGATCGCCAAGCCCTGCAGGTTGAGGCTGCGGTGGCTGGGAGCATGCCACTGTACTCCAGTCTGGGCGACAGACTGAGACTCCAACTCAAAAAAAAGAAAAAGAAACATGGGGTACATGTGAGGATGTGTTACATAAGTATATTGTGTGAAGGTGAGATTTGGGCTTCTGACAAGCCCTCCCCAGACCCAGTATTAAGCATAGTACCCAATGGGTGGTTTTGTATCCCTTATACCTTCTCCCTCTTTCCTTTAGCAGTCATATACAAAATTATTTAAAATACTGCATAAAATTACCTTCAGGCTATGTTTATATGGTATATATGAAACATAAATAAATGTTATGTTTAGACTTGGGACCCAGTTCCAAGATATCTCAGTTATCTCCCTCAAACATCCTTGGCTCCCTTCCACCTAAAGACTTGTGCATCCCCAGTTCCCTTTGTATGGAGAATTTTTTATCTTGTTTTCCATGGCTGGCTCCTTCTTGTTATTCAGATCTCAGTTTAGTTACCTGCTCAGTGAGACCTTCCCTGACTACCTATTAATCTAAAATATTTACCCAGTCACTTACCAACTGTGTGTCTTTGAGCAAGTGCTCAGTTTGAGCAACCTATTTAGTGTTCAGTGTCCTCATTTGTAAAATAAGGAAAATGTCATCCACCCTGACAACTTGACAGAGTTTTGAGGTTAGATGATATATCAGATATGCAAGTGCCTATATATTTATGTCCCAAATATGATTTAATTTTTTGTTGTCAAACTCCCATCACTGAACTGTAAGCATCTCAGTTGTGTCCCAATACCTTGATCAGGACTTGGCATACAGAAAGTGATTTAAAATATTTGCTAAATTAGTGAACTACTCTCTAGCGATTTTAATGAAAGAATCAGAGAAAAAGGGAGATTTAAAATTCCAGTTTATGAAAAAATGTCAGTTCCAACCTTACCAACCCTGCCCCATCCCTGAGCCAATGTATGTATGTCAGTAAACTCAGACCTCTCAACGGGTATGATTTCAATGTAGCCTTGCTATTTAGACCTGACATCTGTTGTTACTTAGGACAATACATGGCCACTCATATGTTCCCTATAGTGCAACCTTTTTTCGCCTAACCCTTTGAATATCCCTTTTTCTAAACCCTACTGGCTAGACCACTGCTCAACACTATAGCTGCTAAATAGCTCCCATCAAATGAGACCTGTGTGGATATCAATACTTGCCCAGATTAAGTCTTTTTTAAATACTAATTTGTGTCATTGTCCCCTTCCCTATCCATGCCTATAGCTGGGTTAATTCACAGAATCTTTTTCTTCCCCCCATCTCTTGCTGCTGAGATTCCACCATTCTTTATAGTTAGGCACACAAGGTCAGGACCCTTAGAAAGGAAAAGGAACGGTAAGACTGGAATTCAAGACTGCTCCGAAGTTTATATAGTCTCTATGTAACTTGTATAAATACCACTGCTTTAGAGTGTTAACTTCTAAGTATAATAACCATTTTCTATTTTGGTTATTGCCATAGTATTCAGTACCATTTTATTAGGAAAAAATTACCAGTGCCCTGATAAATACTATTCGATGGTGGTAATGCTTACAAAGTCAGTGATAGGGAGGTCTTTCTGATGCTTTATTGCTGCATAAATAAATATTGCAATGCTTCATGCCTTTAAACAAGTTATTAATTTTATTCATAATTCTGCACTTAGTTAGGGCTCAGTGAGCTTGTCTGTTCCCCATACAGCATCAGTGGGAGAGACTTGACTTCTTAAAGCCTGGTTCTATGTTCTAAGAACAAGCATCGCAAAAGAAAGGAAGTAGATGCTGCCAGAAAAGGGTACATACAATAATCCTTCTGTATGATATAAGACAAGCAGTAATGGAGCTCGGATTAGAGAAGAACAAACAGAGATGCCACTTCTCAATGGAATGCTGTATATCAGTATAATGTCAATAGTATCAAAGAACTTGAGGCCTTGTCATCATTGATATTCAGCATTTCATTTTTAAAAATAAAATGAAATACATGAAAAAATCAAAGGAATCCAAGAAAGCAACGAAAATTAGAATACTATGCAAAAAAATTATTATTTTTAAAATCTCTTGACTTTGGAAAAGTTAGCACTCACCATTTCAGGTTACTAGTGTAGCATTTAACTTGATTACTGTGAAATACCAAGTTGAAAGCCAACTGAAGAATACTTAGCCTCAAAAAGTTAACAAAATGATTAAAATACCTTACTATTGTTAACTTAAGCCTCTGAAGAAGAAGAATAAATAAATACCTAAACTATTTTCTAGAGTTAACATTTTTATTTTTTCATTTCAGTTTGGTCTTGTGGGCAACTTGGAAGATGTTGTGGACTTAAAACACACACACACACACACACACGCACACACACACACACACACACACACACACACACACACACACACATATACAATACCAGAGAAAATAATATTTACTTTGTGTGGTATAAATAGTATTTGAATGAAATGAAAATACTTGTGTTCAATTAACTCTGGGTTCTGGTATCCTGAAGTTAAAATGTTTTATTCCTCTTAGAGAAAGAAATAACAGAAATAAGAAAGTTTTAAATTTTTCATTATTTACTGTATCTAAACTATAAACAAAGAAGTTTGACTTCTTCAATAATGTGACTATACTTTCTCCAACTTTTATGCCTCAATCCAGCATCTTGCCTTAACAATTTTTAGTTATCAGCTTCTTAAAAGATGCTTCAGAAGTACATATGGAAGGGTGAAAGGTACATGCTATTTTCAATCAGCTTCTGCAATACTGTAACATGAAAGATCTTCCCAATCTATTTTCATTTCTTTCCCTCTGGATAATCCGATTTACAACAGATTGATTGCTCAACCTCACCATGTCACTTTTCTATAATACCAAAAATGTTGCTAAAGTCCCAAGGTGGAAAAATGGTGTCTTTTTGGAAAATGTGACACCCAAAAGTCAATTCAATAAACAGAATGATTTATGAGACCTCTAATGTCTTAGTGATATATTCCAAAATACTGACATTCAAATTTAAACTGAGCTTTTTAACTGATAAGGCTGCTCTTGGAAATTTTATTTAGAGGAAAAACTGAAATAAAATGCATTTTATGACTGACTCTGAAGAATTAAACTTTTCCCTAAGATGTAATTACTAGGGAAACCCCCATTTTCCTGTTAGAAATCACCTCGTTTCCTTGAACTCTCACAAATATAAAAGGCACCAGCATTGAAAGTCTGAAATCACAATTAATTAAAGAAATGACAAATCATATTGAAAAGCAGACTGAACCTGAAGTTAGAATTCCTTCCTTAGGGTCCCAGCTTCACCACTTACCAGCTATGTCTTTGAGCAAGTGCTCTGTTTGAGCAACCTATTTAGTGTTCAGTGTCCTCATTTGTAATATAAGGAAAATGTCATCCACCCTGACAATTCGACAGTTTTGAGGTCAGATGATGTATCAAATATACACGTGCCTAATATATTGCAAAGTATCATATAAGCAAAAAATATTATCGGTCATTTTAGAGGTTTTAATGAAATATGTGGATTTTTTAATTTATGGTTAAAATTTTTTAAATATATTGCACAATGTTTAGTAAAAGACATTTTCTAAACTCAAATATAATGTTTGTACTAATTAAACAAGGTGTAAGTTCATTAGGGACAGAAATTAAGGGTTATATATATTTGTGTCCCTATTATTTTATAGACTGGTTCTTTGTAGGCTAAGTTGGTTAGTTGACTTATCTGTTGAATGATTGTTTAAGGAGGTTACTTATGAGGTTATTATTTCTCAATTTGGGAAGTATATATTGGCCTCTTTTAACATTATGAGTTCTAATAATTTCTACTGTCTTTTCAGATAAAACTCATTAATGCTCTAATAGTATAAATAACAAAATTATCAGTAAAAATGCCATCACACTGTTACACTGATGGTGATTTCATAGAATGAACTGTGGGATGTGTGACCAGGATGGAGGCAGTATCAGACGATCAGTGTCCACTGTTGCAAGAATATTGATGCTCTGAGGTCAGTGCAGCTAAGAGGATTAGTGATGCCAGCCTGCAACTAGCTTTAAAAAATGTAAAACTGAAAGAACTATTCTAAATTTTTAGTATTTCCAATAAGTTATCTCCAAATGTAAACAAAGTTGCCCTAACCTATAGTATAAACTTGGTGATGCTGCCTAGTTTTGTGCATCTTCTCAGGAATTCACTTAGGAATTCTGTTCTTCCTTCCTAACTTTTGAAGTCTGTTCCTGCCACTTTAAATAACTGCTTTCTTACTTCCTCACTAAAGTTTTTAGAAACTTTTCCATCCCTGTTTTGTAGTTGGCTTCTTTTAGAGTTTTAACAAATACGGCATAGCATTGATATCTAAGTTGTTTTCACACTTAGAACCTACAAAAATCAGCATAATACCTTGAAATGCATTTTGTCATCACTGCAAAGAAAATTCATTCATTAAACTTGTATTGAGCACCTGTTATGTGCTTATCAGTCTCCTAATACTCTTTTCATTTAATTGGCCACAAGTTTATGTAGATCAGGAAAATTTTTTGTGTCTATTTCAGGGAGACAGAAGCAATTTCAGCCAATGGTTCTTTTGGGGGAGTTATTGTAATGAATTGTGCCTAGGTATCATTTTATAATAAGAAATTATTTACTAGTTAGTAGTAATAAGCTTTGTTTGTGGTAGAAAGAATGGTTACTTTGGGTAGTAACAGAATTTTAAAAAGGAAGTTTCTTCTCTTTTGTCTTTTTTTTTTTTTTAAAGTATTATTACAAAAGTAATACTTATTCTAAATTCAGCCTGGAACGAGGAAAGGTGATATGGGGTTCCTGAGGCAAGGAAATAGGCTTAAAGCAAAGGGAACAAATTGTATAAAGGCACATAAAGTGTGGTAAATTAAAAAAATGCCACTTGCTTAGAGAGGTTGGAACATTGGAGAAATATGGAAAGTAGCAAAAGATGAGACTGGCAGCTTAATCAGGGCCCAGATCATTAATGGCCTTGTTTTCTCACCAAGAACTCAAAACTTTTAAAAAGCCTGTAAAAGTATTAAAGTAAAGGAGAGATTTTTAATGGATACATTTGAAAGGAGTTTAGTAATATCTCAGGAAAAGTATGCTCAGTGGTTCACTATGGTGCAAAGAGACAGAAACTAGTGAGCGTGGTACTTCAGGGGTATACCAAGGGAAGAGGAGCCTGGAAAGGAGAGTGAGAAGGAAAAGCCAATGTAGTTCAAGAGATTTCTTGATCAAGAACACCAGGGTTCAAAATGCTTGAGTGAGTTCAATTGATTCCACTTGTTTTCTTAATTAAATCTGTTGTTAATGGCAGTGAGCATCAATTGGGGTTCAATGCTCCAAGGCATTTTATGAGTAATCCCATCAAATTTGAAGATATGATCTATCCAGAATAAAAATGATGCAGGTAGCATTATAAAAGAATAGTTTTATTTTGTAATATTGTAAAATTAACAGCCCTGTCTATTCAGACAGTACTTGTCTCTAAGAAACTCTGAACTCACCCAGGCTTGGTGGCTCAGCCTGTAATCCTGCGCCTTTGGGAGGCTGAGGTGAGTGGATTGCCTGAGCCCGCGGGTTCGAGACCCGCCTGGGCAGCGAGACCTCATCTCTACAATAAATCAAAAAATCAGCCGGGCATGGTAGCACATGCCTGTAATTCCGGCTACTTGGAAGGCTGAGGCGGAAGGATCGCTGGAGCCCAGCAGGTCGAGGCTGCGGTGGCCGGAAGCGGCCACTGCACTCCAGTCTGGGTGACAGAGTGAGACTCCAACTCAAAAAAAAAAAAACAAACAAACAAAAAAAAGAAACTCTGAACTCATTAAACAGTAAAGTCAGACCATGTTTTCTGTAGGCTGCAGAAAGCCAAAATAACAAGCAATGGCCTTTATCCACCTAGCCTTGCCTGTTTTTTGGGGTCTGTCTGATGTTCTAATATCATTGATGCCTCATTTTTAAGCACAAATGAGTTAATTGTGATTTTCTCTTAAATATGCCATATTGTTCTTGGCCTGCCCATTCTGTCTGTCTGGCCAGCCCATTCTGCTCCTTTTTAAAGACTCAACTGAAATGCCCCAAGTATCTCTGAAGTCCTCTCTAATGTCTCAAGTTAGTACTTTATCTTTGGTACTCATACCTTTGCACATAATTAGCACACATTCCTTCTGCTTAGACAAGCTGTTAACTCCTTGAGGACAGGGACTTTGTCTCATTTATTTTGAGATGCAACCTTAGCATATAGACAAATACTGGGCATATAAGTAGGTTCCTTGATGACTGTTCCAAGCATGAAAACCATAGCTACTCAGAGCATGGAACCTGGGCTACACTGTTGATTGCCCTGAAAAGCATGACAAATGACCATTGATCTGCTTATTTTTCTTAATCTTGTTTATCAGGCCTCTCATGAAAACATTAAGTTGTGATTCTCATCCTCCCTCTCACCTGCCACTGTCTTGAGTCATCTTGCCTATTCGATTTTCTTACACTTTGTCTATAAAAGTAACGAACACAACATCAATCTTCTCTGAAAAAATCTTGCTTTTGCTCTCTTGATTTTATACCTTTTCAAACAAAGAATGTATTTTTAAAATCTCTAAAGCATTAGTTTTAGCCCTTTTTTGTTTCCAGTTTTTTATTTTTAAATTATAGAATATAGTTGGTGTGCTATATCTCAAAAAAATGCTTTGAAAACAAGGCAACAAAAAACTTTAGTAAAGAAGTCTAATGTGTATCCAGGCGCTCAGTCATTTCCCTTTCACAAGTAATTTATAACATGCAAGATACTTGTTGCTTCAGGCTAAGAAACAAAAAATTAAGAGCTGCCTGATTCGGGACACAATTTATTAGACTGAGCACGTGTCTTGACTGCACTTGTATGCAATTTTCATTGATTTTTTTCCCCCATATTTTGAAGCTTTGGAGAAACCAAAAATGCTAATGTTTTAACATGGCCTCCTCACTTAAAAATTAGCTCCTTTGCTCTTGTTACTTTCTTTTTGGGCAATGCAAACAACTTTGAAGTTGTCTAAGTAAACACCTTCTAACTAGAATTAGAAAGACTCATTTGCAGAACAGCTATAGCACAGAACAAATGACACCATTTGTATTAAAACATTCTGTACTTGGTTTTCTTTTTCCATGACACCCAAAGAACCATCATTTTTAGTCAAGCTAAAAGTAGATTGTAATTTTATGCTTGTAAGTGATATCTCAGGAACGAGGATGCAGAATAAAAGTAGAAATAGGATTTGATTTTTAAATTAATACCATTTCCCAAAATACACTTCTTTACCTTGTTGAATATATTTGAGGTCCTGCTCATGTTTCCAGGAGCTTCATAATATTTATAAAACTGGAATGGAGAAAGGGAATGTTTTATTAGAGGCAGTTTTTCCATAAAGCATCTGGGCATCTTGCTTCTGTACTTTTAGTTCAATCTCTGTGAATATTATGTGCAACTTATTACAGTCTCTCTACTTAAACACAACCCTGAAAGCTATCTCTTGCCTTCAACCTTCATTTCAGCATGGATTTTTTTTATATGCAAAAATGCAGTCTTTGCAAGAAAAAACAGATCATCAACATTTGCTTTTGAAACAGAGCAAGTTAGGTAATCCTCAATTTCTAATAGAAATATGGTATAGAACTTCCTGTTAGATATGCCATTTAATAAAGTTTCTTTTCCTATTTCTGTGTTCTTAACAAAAAGGTAATTCCTTTTGACTTTCTTCTTTGAAAATTGTTTGACTAGGAACTGTTAAGAAATTAAAACAGAGCAAAGACAGAAATGCTTGTGTTCATTCCTTGCCTCACGGTGGCTCCATTTAACAACAGCATTTGTGACTCGATCTGCAAAGAACCTCAAAGTACTTTTCATTTTTTCCTTCTCATCACCCACCACCCACTTTTCTTCTCCTCTTCCCTGTTCGTATTCTTCCTCCTCCAAATTAAAGCTGTGTTGCCAAATTAGCCATTTTTGGGGGTTCATGCCTGTAGTCCCCGCTACTTGGGAAACTGAGGAAGAAGGATCCCCTGAGCCCAGGAGGTCGTGGCTGAAGTAAGCTATGATTGTACCACTGTACTCCAGTCTTGGTAATAAAGAGAAACTGACTTTAAAAAATAAAAATTAAAACTAGATTGCCATAAGAAATAGAGGGATGACAGAAGAGTGATAAATCAAGTATAGTAAATTGTAAATAGTAGAATCTAGGGGGAAGGTACAGAGGCATTCACTGTAAGATTCTTTCAGCTTTGCTATATGCTTGAAATTTGTCATAATAAAATCTTTTAGGAGTGATTGTCCATTAAATGGCAGGGATTTTTACTTATTCTGTGTTTAAATACTTTATATTATTGGAGAAAAATTAAGATAATATTTTTAAAGGCAACATGAAATTATCTTCACAGATGAAGTCACCAGACTATTAACTTAAATGTTCCTCGTTTGAAATTTATATTCATTCATGCTATTAATAAATAATTAATGATGTGCCCAAGGAATAAGCAGTGTACAGATTACATCATTACAATAGGGAATTGGTGGCATTGATGTATATATAAGCAATGAAATAGTATGCAACTGTTAAAATGTATAGGATAGAAACAAATGTACTGACATGGAAAGATATTTATATGTTTAATATCCTGGCTATAAAACTAAGAATTTATTAATATAGCTGGAAGTACCATCTATATACTTAAAATATTACCTCTTAATTATGAGATTATGAATTTTTTCTTATATAGATCTTTTTATCTTTTTAACTTTTTTCTAAAAGAATTTTTAAAATTTAATTTAGTAACATAAGAAAGAAGGTAAACAGAAAAGAATAGAAAAGAAAAAAGCCATGCTATTTTTCTGTGAAAATGGGACAAGGAAACTTTGATATCTTTAATTTTTAATCAGACCAAAAGGATTACTGGAGTTTTCCCTTTATATCACAGAAATCTCTCTTACATTTTCTTAATCTTGCTCTTGTAAAAAGTGCACTTGAAAAATGTAAAAACAAATAATTTCATTCATTTTTCTGAAGATATTTTGTGGACTTGACTAGTGACTTTTGAAAGGAAAGTTAAGATGTTTTCATGCTGCGGGGCCTAAGGCATTTTATGCTTGGAAATGCCCTATCTTTAATCTCTAATTATTAAATTTCTATGTCTGACTCATGAGGAAAGGGAACTTCAAAGCAGAAAAGGGAAAATCCAATTTCTCTCTAAATACAATAATCGTTGATATATTTCAGATAATTTAATACCTATGCTCCAAGATTTCCAAGTGTCCTACCAGAAGTATTAAGAGTTCAAGGATGTGTTAGTTAAATAATACAAAATGTTTTTACTTATTATAGATCCCTCTATAAGGAAACATAAACAATGAGTTGAAATTAGGTAATCTTTACAATATGTCTGAGAAAGGATAGAGGGAAAAGACAATTACTGGGGTGTTTTTTTTTCAGCCAACATTTATTGGACACTTTATGACTCTGAACTTAATGTTTCAGTTATTGTTTCCATGCTTTAGAAGACATGTTTTTCCCATAGATTTTTCTTTCAACAACTATTGAAATAAAATCTGGATAGAAATAAAAGTAAAATAAGCAAAAATAGAGTTTATCTTAAGGTTCCAGTTGTCTAATCCTTTCATAGTTGATTATATGGAATTTGTAATTTATTAGTGTGTGTGTGTGTGTGTGTGTGTGTGTGTGTGTGTGTGTGTGCTCCTGCCCCTCCTCCTCTTCCATATTGGTAGTCGATTCCATGTATGTCTTCTTAGTCTTCACAGTATATAATGTTTTATGTTCTTTATCCCTTGTTTTTCTCAGGTAAAATGTCCAGTGATCGAGCTTTGAGGAAGCAGCAACAGTTAAACAACCTTGTTTATGTGGTGACAAATCAGGCCAAACCTGGTGACAGAATTGTGGATTTCTGCAGTGGTGGGGTATTACGTCTTTCCTTTTATCCTTTTTTAGCCTTTCTAAGACTTATGTGACTTTCCTATATTACATTCAAGGTCATGTTTTTATTTGGCAAGATTGTTCTCTCAGAATGAGCAAAAGCCAAGGGAACCAAAGTTAACTTGTTTCTTTCACTGACTTTTTCAGGGCCATGTTGGAATTGTCCTTGCTCACATGTTGCCATCATGCCAGGTAAGGTCTGGATAAGAGATTAAAGGAAACATTGAAAAACTGTGCAGTTTACCAGCCAAATCTGGCTTATTTCTGCTCTTTGAGTTTCTAATCATTCACCCAAGTCAAATATGTGGCCCAGGCATTTTCTTTTTTCTTTGAAGTAAATTTCTAAGATTCAGAATCTTAAGGGGGAAAAAAAAATAAAAACTAGAACCACAAAACAGTTATCTATCTTTAAAGGAGGTTCATATGTTTAAGTAATTTTAAAAAGAACTATTTTATTGTTAAATAATTATGTTTCAACTAGATTAATTTCCAACATAATTTTAAATGGAAATACTGGTTTCTGAAACTTGCTAAGCACATTCTTGTGGTATCTTGATTTTGATCAGTTGCATCAAAACTGTACCAATAACAAATTTTTTTAAAGAAAAAAAAATCCACAAAACCTACTATGATCCATTAAATGCTTTTCTATTCTTGTTCTCATTAAGTCATTGTCCATATGGATGTTTATTATTATAAATTCTAAAAATGCATATATAATTTTAGTTCCCTGCTTTCACTCAATATTGTATCATAAATGTTTTTTCTATTGCTACTAGTTTTACTTATATATCATCATATTTTAGTGACTGCATAAAATGTTTTTAAGTAAATGAACCATAATTTATTCAATCATTACCACAGTTAGAGGTGTGAGCTGTTTTTAGTCTTCTGCCATATTATTCAGTCAATTCATCTTTTAGCATTTTTAACTTTTTTAAATTAAATTTTTAAATTATAGTTTAAAATTTATATTAAAAGCTTTTTAAATAATATTTAAAAATTTTTTTTGACTTTTAAAAAATACAAATTCAACTGGGGCTGAGTCATTACTTGTGAGCTCCCTAGAAGTTGTGAACTAATTACAGTGAATACTTTCAGAGGGAAAAAAATGTGGAAGAACAGATAGACTGGCCAGAATGACATGTAACAGAATGATTGGTAGATGAGGGTGGAAAGGGATTGTTCATTTCTTTTCTTAGAGAATAAAGAGGAAAATAAACAAGGAACCTTGGAAGAAAAGGCAGGTGTCTGCTTTATTTTTAAGGAAAGCAACAATTTCATGATTAAGAGGAAAAGAGCCCACGGAAATCCTGGAGAAACAAAGTCAGGGATGTAGCATACTTTCTTCCCTTCCTAATAGTTCTGGAAGCTTACACAGGTTGAAACTGGAAAAGGGAGATCTTAGCTAGAATAAAGACCTTTGACACTAAGTTTACACTAACAGGTTTTTTTATACAAAGGGACTCAAGATCTTTTCATAAGGCAAAATATGTGCTAGAAATGCTAGTGATGAAAGTGACTTAATTCTGCCCATTTTTCCGCATCCACTGTCTTCTCTGTCTGGATTACCATTGGAGATTTCTAAGTAGTTTCCTTGCCTTCTGCCTCACCCCCATCAATCCATACTCCCCACTGCAGACTCCTCTTTTATCATAAATGTATGATCTGACTCCAGTTTCCCTCTCCAGTCTCATTTCCACCCTCCACACTTTGTCCCCTCAACCCCACCGTCACCATCACACACATGGTGCTCTAGCTATACCAGTTTTTTTTTTCTTTCAGTTCTTTAAATATTCCATGCTCTTTCTTACCTCAGGCCTTCATACTTGTTTCTCTCTCAGCCTGAAACACCCTTCCATTCCCCCAGCCAATTTGTATTTATCTTTCAGACCTCAGTTAATGTGTTATCCCCCACAAAAATCTTCCTTAGTTATCAAGTCTGAGTGCTCCATTGGCCCTGTTTGTTTTTCATAATACTACACTATGAGAATAGTTAAAGGACTGTTCATTTTTCCTTTGTGTACCAGGTTATCTGGCATACTTCCTACAGGATAGGGGTTCAATATAATATGTTCTTCATTATTAAAGCTATGAAACACAGTTATAATGCTTTGCCTAATGTCCAAATTACGTTACTGAGAATACTATCATTTCCTCTAAAATCTAGGTTACATTAGTAGAAAACAAGGAATTATCATTAATTCGTGCAAAGAAGAGAAGTGATGAACTGGGTTTGAGCAACATTTGGTTCATTCAAGCAAATATGGAGTATTTTATAGGGATGTTTAATATTGGGGTAAGTAATCAAGCAATTTCAATTTCTTTAATTAGTTAAATATGAAAAATTGCATGCCTTAGAGTAAAGGAGATAATTTTATATTCTTTGCTAAACAAAAAAATCCGTAACTTTGTATACTTCTATTATCTATAAAGTGTAGCATATTAATTAATATTATTTTATTCATAGCACTTCATCATTACATAATAGAGATAACATTTTCTCTTCCACCAGACAAGAACTTTATTTTATTCACCACAGACTCCCCCGTGCTTAGAACAATGTTTGGCACATAGCAAGTGCTTAAAAATGGCTAATAATTAAATGAATGAATTATAATGAAGATGCCCTTCCTTGGTTTATTCTGCATTTTTAGGAGACAATGAAAGAAAGAAAAACAAAGATAATTTTTAAAAAGAGAGTAGCTTGTTAGCAACTTCTAAATACTTAGCTTTACCTTTAGATATTTTCTTTAACTGAATTTGATGTACTTTATTTAGCTTCTAAGGGAAAGACAGTATATTGATCATGTTTCTAAATTCTTAGATCAAATTGTTCTTATTTGATATTACCAAAAAGACCTGAAATATGTGATTCTGCCTAATCATTAAAACCAAAGATTATGTGTTATCTTGTAGAATTTGAGTTTATAAATGTGTTAGTGTTACTGCTATGTCCTGTATTGTTTTTAATAATATTTTTTCTGACATTGTTAGGAATGTATGTTCAATATTTTAAAAATACATAATAATATAGAGAAGAAATCACCTATGTGCCTCCTACTAAGTGATCAATACTATCAAGTATCTTTGGCTTTTACATATTTATGCACCCATATATGTGCATATGTATACATATACTAGCAATGTTAAGACCATACTACATAAATCCTAAACATTCTCATAAATCTTTTCCCTATTTTTTAATCATTTTTTTTAATTTGTATTTTATTTTATTTTACACTGACTGTCCACCTGGCACTGGCCCAGGCAAAGGCCGAGTTGAGTTGGGGAAGGCTTATGTTCACCCTGCTTTTTCACTGGGTGTGGAGCAGAGGCTGACACAGCTCATCTCTTTTTTTTTTTCCTCTCTTGTTGGTATAACGTAATTATTACTATGATGAATACTTTATGGCATTGTTTAATTTTTGATACATTTGCCTAATCACTTTCCAGAAAGGTCTTTCAATTGTATGAATTTTCAATTGTATGTAGTCACATAAACATGGACTTGTCAAGGTGAAATTTTTATCCAACTTCAGAAGCTCAGACCTTCTAATAGTACTTCTAATTTGCCCAGTGAAGTTTATTTATTTGTTTGTTTGTTTGCTTGCTTGCTTGTTTTTAGAAACAAGATTTCACTCTGTTGCCCAGGCTGGAATACAGTGGCACAATCATAACGCATTGTAACCTTCAACTAAATCCCGGGCTTAAGCAATCCTCCCACCTGATCCTTCCAAGTAGCTAGAATTATAGACATACACCACCATACCCTGCTATTTTTTTATTTTTTGTAGAGATGTGGTCTTACTATGTTGTCCAGGCTGGTTCTAAACTCCTGGCCTCAAGGAATCCTCCTGCCTTGGTTTCCCAAAGTGCTGGGATTACAGGCATGAGTCACTATGCCTAACCTCCAATGATGTTTATTTCTTAAATATTGACACTGCAAATTTTGGGTTTTGCTGTTATGTTTTTTAAGCCAAAAAGCAATTTATTTTCTTTATAGCCACACTCTAGAGAGGTTATCTCATGCCAGGCCTATATAAAGAGAAGTAAACTGTTCTTCTTAAAAACTGTTAATAAGGTTACTATTAATAAGGAAATTCAGGAAAATGTAGACATCTGATTCAGAAAATTCAAATCAAAAATATACCTGTGAGCAGCTTTAATTTTACATAAATGTTGAGGTAAGGGTTAAAGCTTCCCACAGAACAAGCCATTTAGCCAGTCTCTCCCTGTGTTACCAATACACTAGGCAGAATTTATTCACCTTTCAAAACATATTTCCAGCTTCTATCTGTTCTTTATGTCTGTATGATCTTTTTGGGTTATAGATGCTAAATCATTCTAACATATTCTTGTAGTTCCAAGTTTGTAATTCATTAACACCAACTAAAAATGTAAATGTCTTTTGGGGAGCAACATTTTTCTCTACATTTCATAATAATATACCTATAATGGCTTTTTCCTTCTATAATTACCTTTGTCAAGGTATATAGAAAATGAATTTAAATTACTTAGAAAGTTAAACCAAAATTAGATTCACTCTCAAGAAGAGAATTTGGCCTAGTAGGGTAATTGAGTTATTGTCACTAGAAAAATCAGACTAAATGCATCAGTGGCTCTAAGTCTTGTGTTAAATAGATTTCAGTAACCAAGTATGGGAAATGCATTAAAACTGCATTAATCCATAATTTTATGATATTTCAATAAAGGCTTAGTTGGCATTTATCTTTGCTTAGTAAATACTTTTGTATTTTTCTTTATATAAAAAATTTTAAGGAGATAATTGTGAAGTCTTAGAACCAACTACCTTTAAGAACTTTAGACAAATCATTTATACATAAAAATTGAAATACTAATTGTTAGTCTTACCTCCATTAATACAATCTGTACCAGGAAAAAATAAATAGACTTACTAATAATAGGTTTGATAGGTTAATTTTGTTAACCTAGTTTGATTTGAAATAATCAATGGGAACAAACCTAAATGTTTTCAGATCTTTCTTTCATCATGATATTCCAACAACCCAATGTACTGTACCACCCTCATTTAAGGACTACATTGTGTTTATATGAGAAATATATTTCTTTATAAATACAGAGGTCTAAGAAGCATATAAAAAATTCAAAAATGTCTAGTAATTTTAATTTAAACAATGATGACACTCCATTTTGTTCTTGAAATTTTTAAATATTTAAAAAATATGATTACTCATTGGCTGCAGGGCTTCAGTGATATTTGACAGTTTACAAATATACTTGATTATGAGAGCTTTGACAGTTTACATGACATTTGCAATGATTTGTTAATTACATGAAAAATGAGTTATATGAAAAACAAAGAAATAAACTATCTAAGCATATTGTTTAAGAACATAGATTTTAACATTGGGCAATCTTTTGCTGAAATCCCAGGTTGGCACTTACTTAGCCTTGGACAAACTTATTTAAACTTACTAATCTTCAGTTTTCTCACCTATAAAATGACATGAAAATACTTGGCTGATGGGGTGTTGACACAATGTATATGATATACTCAGAAAGTGGCCTGCCATTTTTGAAGTACTCACTAAATCGAACCTTTTACTTGGTGCAGTATGATCTCAATTATGTAAAAACTGCATAAAAACAATGTGAAAAATCATGCTAATATGTATTATTTTGAGGTAGCTATCGCTGTATGCTGTGTAATAATATTTTACCATTTATTATTTTTGATATTTCAAAATTTCCTACATTTAACATGTTATTTTATATTCATAAACATAAGCAATAAAGATAGAAAAATAAATATATATGTTTAAAATTATACATTTATGAATATAAATGTGTATTTATTTGACAGATAAGATATATTATTTCTTCAAAACAAGTATTTATTATAGAAATATCTTTTAGTTGATTTATTACTATTGTGATTATGACTGTTACTGTCCTGAAGAAAATATACAAGTCTTTTTGAAAGTAAAAAACATTCAGAAAGGTTTAAAGGTTTTCTTTTTTTCCAGTTTCATTATATATAGCTGCATGACTCTGATTTAAGTGTATAATTGATTATGTATTGATCCTTAAAGGACAATCTGCAAAAGATTGTTTGTAATAGTGTACTTTTAAAACATCACTAATATTGCTTCTTGTCTAGTGTGGAATAAATAATCATTATTGTGAAAAATTACTTTTCTAAAATATTTTAGTTGGATGACTCCAACAATAACAGTCATCTCAACCAGATTAAGGTGTTGATTTCCAACAATACTGATGAATCTTTTCTATTTGTCAACATATATCAAAATCTCAAAACAGTTTTATTTTAAAGTTCTTTGTATTTAGTTTTTTCTATTTTTTCTATTTTCACCATAACTCATTTTTAATATAATTATTTATGACTTATCAGGGCTGAGTGCTTAGTTACAAACTCATTTCTAGTTATGTATGTATGTTAATATGCAATTAAAAGGAACATGGTTAGCCAGGTGCAGTGGCTCACACTTATAATTCCAGCACTTTGGGAGGCTGAGGTGAGTGGATTGCTTGTGTCCAGTAGTTGAAGACTAGGGTAAGCAACATAGTTAGACCTTGTCTGTACAAAAAAATGAAAAAATTAGCCAGGCATGGTGGCACACACCTGTAGTCTCAGCTACTCAGGAGGCTAAGGTGGAAAGATCTCCTGGGCCTGGAAGGTTAAGATTTCAGTGAGCCATGATCATGACAATGCACTCCAGCCTGGAAAACAAAGTGAGACCCCCAACTCAAAAATAAAAGGAAGAAAGAAAGAAAGCATGGGCAATTATAGACTGGAATTAAATAACATTTTTGATGAATAATTATATAATATTTAAAAGATAAAGAACTTGAAAAATGATATATTCTACAGGCACAATTTTTAAAAATCATCAAGGCAAAATATAGAATATCCAAGACGAAAATGGTAGATAGAGGTATTTCAACCCCTTTTCTCCTCAAAAAAAGTTCAGATTCCAAAATAACAAGAACAAGAACCAGAAAAATCAAACTCCATCTCTGATGAAACTATATTCTAGATTCTATCACTTGAATCACAGTATGAACTATGAAGGTGAAAAGCAAATGGAAGAAAATGATGATACTGGGTAGTGAGGAGAAAGACCAAATTATAGCAGAGCTGGGTAGCAAGAAAGGAGGCAAGTAATTTTGCTCCCACAAAATCTTAGAAAAGTTGAGAAATTTAGAAGCCTATAAACCTCAGAGAAAAGGAATAAGGAAAGATTGAATCATGTTAAATTAAAAATATTATTTAGAGACCTAGATTCCCACTCTCATCTTGTATAGACAATAATCTATCACTCTCCAACTTCTGCAAGAAACAAGAAGTTTATTCTATGAAGAAACTGAATCAGAGGCAAAGAGGAGGACAATGGTGGTGTGCATTAGTGAAACAAATATATAATGAAAAAGAAAAATTAATGATCAGAGAACAAGAAAAGACTTCTTGGAAAATAAAAATATGTTAGCCAAAATAAAAAATAAAAAATAAGATGAAGTGTTAAAAAAGAAGTATAAGATATCATTGGAAAAAATAGAATTAAAAAAAGACAAAAAATAGAAATGGGAAAGAAGCAATTTTTTTTTATTAGAGATTTAGTCCAGGAATCCAATACTTCAGTGATAGCAGGATCAAAAAAAGAAAACAGATAAAATTGTGGGGAGGAAAATATTAAAGAAAACATCTGGAAGATTTTGTTAACAATGAAGAATGCATTTCTCTTCATTGAAAAAATTAACTTAAAAATGACGTGAATCAAGGCACATTGTGAAATTTCAGAACACCAAGGATAAACAGAGGTTTCCACAGAGGAAAAAAAAGGTCATATACAATAATTTGGAATCAAAATGCCATCATATTTTTTAATAGTAACATGGAAGGCTAGAAGACAGTGAAAAAAAAAATGCCTTCAAAATTCTAATCGAAAATTTCCAATCTGAAATTCTGTACCTAACGCATCTATCAATCTAGTATGAAAGTAAAATAAATAAAACATGTAGACACTCAGGATCTAAGAAAATGTACATTGCACATACCCTTTTACAGCAAACTTGTAGAAAGTGTGCTTCACTCAAATAAGAAAGAAAATAAGAGACATCCAGTACAAGAGAAAGGTGAAAATAATTCTTGGTATGCTGGCAAAAACAAGTCCCAGTCCCAGGAAGAGAGCTGAGCAGAAATAGCTTTGAAAGCATGTGGTCCACATTGTAATAAAAGACTAGGAAAGATGTCTTCAGGAAAGAAAAAAGGAGCTAATTATCTGACAGTTTTTCGCACAATGGAAAATTGTATTGTAGAGCACTGTACAGAGCTTTTGGGTACAGAAAGGGTTGGGAGTTAGAAAAAAATGTATGACACACCTCAGCAGTGAACAGTATATATAAGGCCATACTTAGAAGATAGGAAAAGGGAAAGAGAGGATATAAATGTGGGAGTAAAAAGCTCTTTTCTCATAATAGAAAAATCATGTCTAAGATTTACAAGTCAAGGGATACCAATATATATTTATCATACAGAAAAACAGATTTTCAGGAGGAAAACCAATAAGTTGAACAGCATTGGCTTTGGTAGTCAGACTTTCTTTCAGAACTAGAGGAGTAGGTACAGAAAAGGGTCTCTTTAGATAATTGCATGCCTTTTAACATTATTTGAATTTTAAAGCTGATTACCTGTAATATTATTATGTGAATGTTCTTAAAAAGGGGAAACATGAGTGCACAGTTGGGACCAAGCCTGCTGCTGTGTAAGATATCTGTGGTTTAAGAATCCTTCTTTGAACTGAATACTGCATATTCTCACTCATAAGCAGGCCCTGAACACTGGTCACACTAGCACAAGTGTGGGATCGGCAGACGCTAGACATTGCTAGGAGAGGAGGGGAGGGGAGGAGGAGCACAGGGCAATACACTAGGTACCTGGTCCACTATCCAGGGAAGAGAGGGCCAGCTAGAAGCCCAAACTTCACAAGCGTGTAACCTACTTTTATAGTAAATCCCCACTTGTATCCCACAACTCTAAAATAATAAAAATAAAAAAGAATCCTTCTTTCAGAAGCAATGGCTCAGATTATGATTGGACTGAGCAAGTTTAGAGATCATTCTGTTCAACCTTGTCAATTTACAGGTAGAGAACTTGAGGCTCTAAGAGGGGAGAGGGACATAGCAAGTTAATGTGACAGCTGGGACTAGAGTCCAGTCAGTGACTCCCTGTTCACTCCCCAGTCTATGGAACGGACAGAAGACTAGAATAAAGATTGGTTTAGAGTCAGACAGACTGAGTTTAAATCTTGGCTCCACCATTTGTGACCTTGAACCAGTCATTAACCTTTTTGAGCTTCAGACTCTCTATTTTTACAATGGAGAACAGTACCTATGTGCATGGTTTGGGCTAGGAAAAGCCTCAATAAATGTTGAATGAGTCTCAAAAAATAATAATAAGGAAAGCAAGCCTATTAGAATCATAAATACACTGCTTTTGGGGTATGAATAAAGCATAAACCTATTATCTTTCAAAATATGCCTTTTATTTGGAATCAACATGTATACTCTTTTCTCTTATAATCAACTATACTCTTGTCATTCTTTAAGAATGAGAAGGTGTCTTATTGATTTGTCTAGAGTCTTGCATTATTAACTGCCAATTGAAAGATATGAGAGTGATGATTAATTTTATTTACTTACTATGCATATGGCAAAGTTATGTAGACTGAGGTTTCTTGACAGTTCGGTTTTGTTTTGATGACTTACATAGTGGGATAAGTATTGTACTTAGACCTTTTATGATGTAGATTAAATTGAATTAAGAAAATGTAAGGGAAAGGCCTTTAATTCATAATACATGAATTCTGCCATACATAACTGGATCAAAAGTACTTACATTTACTTTAATGCATTACCTTGGCTAATAGACAAGTTTACAATTTTATCTTTTATTGAAATCAGTGTAGAAACAGAGAAAGGGGTAGATAATAAGAGACCTAATATTTGAGAACTACAATTCTGATTCCTTTGGATCAGTGAAACACTTGTCATGATGTCAGCTGAACAATGGATTTAATGTGGTTCCCCCCAGCATATTAGCCTCCTTAAACACTTGTAGTTTATATTTTGGTGTTTTTTATAGATAGTGAATCTATCCCATATTATGTTAACAGCAGTCTATGTAGTGTGTATTAACAAACTCTCTGATTCAGATGCTTAAAATGTAGTTAGAAATTAGATTTCATACAACTTGAATCGGAATGGCTTAAGGATTTACATTTTTTTAGATGTATTTATCTTTGTTCCTTTTTTCCTCTGTGCCTTTCTTTATGTGTGACCAGAATATAATTTACTATTTTTTTTTCTCGTAAGACCATGGTGAGCCTAAGAGTGGCACCAATAAATTATTTTTTAAAAAGATGGCCTCCTCACTGTGTAAGAAAAAGCGTTGTTTAAAAAAAAAGTCTCGCCGGGCTCGGTGGCTCAGCCTGTAATCCTGCGCCTTTGGGAGGCTGAGGTGAGTGGATTGCCTGAGCCCCCGGGGTTCAAGACCCACCTGGGCAGGCGAGACCTCATCTCTACAATAAAATCAAAAAATTAGCCAGGCATGGTAGCGCGCACCTGTAATTCCGGCTACTTGGAAGGCTGAGGTAGAAGGATCGCCAGAGCCCAGCAGGTCGAGGCTGCAGTGGCCAGGAGTGGCCACTGCACTCCAGTCTGGGCGACAGAGTGAGACTCCAACTCAAAAAAAAAAAAGTCTCTAAGAACCCTTCTACTTCCAAAAATTATGGTCAAGAAGGGCTTAGTCTGATATAATGGAAAGAGTGTGAGCTTTGGAGGAAAACTTGGATTCAGAGTTTATCTGGAATGCTTGCTAGGTGACCTTGAACGTGTTATTGTAAATGGAGATAATAAGAGCTACTTAAAATATTAAGTCAAGAAAAGGAATCAGAATTAATTTTTTAAAAAAAAATCAATGTAAAGATTTTGACATCCAGCAGATACTGAATACTTACTGGTTCCCTCTGATGTCATAATTCCAGAAGATAGTTAGCAGTGGTAAGATGAATAAAATAAGAGAAAGTACTTGCAAAGAGTATCTAGGACCAAGAGCCAAATTGAGGTTCCTTAGTTTGTTGTGTGACCTTGGAAAGGTTACTTAACCTCTCTGTGTCGAAATTTTCTCATCTTAAAATAGTGCCTAATTAGATTTTTGAACATCCATGTTCATCCAGCATTATTCTCAATATCTAAGAGGTAGAAGCAAGCCAAGTGTCCATCAACAGACAAATCGATAGACAAAATGTGGTATATACTTACAATAGACTATTATTCAGGCTTGAAATCCTGGTATGTGCTACAGCGTGGTCAAATCTTGAGGATATTATGCTAAGTGAAATAAGCCAGTCACAAAAAGAAAAATACTGTATGATTCTACTTAAATGAGGTATCTAAAATAGTCAAATTCATAAAAACAGACTGGGCACAGTGGCTCACACCTGTAATCCCAGCACTTTGGGAGTGAAGGCAAGAGGATTGCCTGAGCTCAGGAGTTGGAGACCATCCTAGGCAATATAGTCAGACCTTGTGTCTACAAAAAATAAAAGTTAACTGAACATAGTGGTGCATGCCCATAGTCCCAGCTACGCAGGGGGCTGTGGCAGAAGGATAGCCAGAGCCATGATTGTGCCACTGCACTCCAGCCTGAACAAGAGAATGACACCCCTACTCAAAAAGAAAAGAAACAGAAAGTAGAATGGTAGTTACCAAGGACTAGGGAAGGGAGAAAATGGGAGTTGTTTAATGGGTACAGAATTTCGGTTTTGCAAGATGAAAACATTCTGGAAATTTGTTTCACAACAATGAGAATATACTTAACACTACTGAATTTATACACTTAAAATGGTTACAATGGTAAATTTTATGTGTTTTTGCCACAATAAAAAAAGTAAAAAAATATGTAGTTCCTACTTCATAGGGATGTTGTATTATGTAAATACATGGAAAGCACTTAGCATAGTGCTTTACTCATTAAATGCTAAGTTTTACATAATTAATATTAATATAATTCTCTTTCTCATAAGAAATGCTATCTGCTTTTTTACCTCTGTGCTTTTTACTTTTTGAAAGCCTTTCTATCCTACAAGGCCCTTTTCAAGTGCTGCTTCCTCCAGAAGGCCCTTCTTGATTTTTCCCTATCTGATTATACCCCCTCCCTCCTTTGGTAATTTCTGTTTATAACTACCTTTTTAATCTTCCTTCTTTTTTTCTTTGAGTCGACATCTCACTCTGTTGCCCAGAATGAGTGCAGTGGCATGATCACAGTTCACCCCAGCCTCAAATTCCTAGGCTCAAGTGATCCTCCTGCATCAGCCTCCTGCATCAGCCTTCCAACTAGCTAGGACTATGGGCATGGGCCACCCATGCCAGTAGTTAATTTTTTTTATTTTTTATAGAAATGAGGTTATGCTGGTCTCTAACCCCTGAGCTCAAGCAATCCTCCCACCTTTATCTCCTGAAGTGCTGGGATTATAGGTGTGAGCCACCGCACCCTGCCTATACTCTTTTAAAAATGACATGTAACATATTGTGTCATGCATTATAGTTTTGTGTACTGCTTGTATGCTGTTGCTTATGTAATGTTTAACTCTTCTTGATATCCCCTGTGGTGCCTAACACATAAAAATCACAATAAATTTGAGAATTGTTTAAGCCTACACAATCCCTGCATTCAGTTAATTGATCTGTATCAATCAACAATGGATTCAGTTGTTGCTAATAACAAAGCATAGGAAAGGAACCATATTTTTTACCTTTTACTCCCAGCAACTAGCATAATACTGATATATAGGAATTGCCCAGTGATTGTTGAATAAATTCAGGAATGGATGGTGAATGAATGAATAGTTTAGTTTCTGGAACTGTGAGTAGCAACTATAGAACTTTAATGATCTGTAAGAAATTGCTCAACAAAATCACTTACCTTCATGTTGCTGCAGAAACTCTACACCAATGCAGTGGAAGGACCAGCACCATCAGCAATACCTGGGAGCTTGTTGGTAATGCCAATTCTTGGGCCCCTCCCTAGGCCTGCTGAATCAGAACCAGATTAGGACATGGACATCTTTAAGAGATCATTCTGCTTACCACACTATTCTCTCATATTCTGCCCTCTGCCCCATAGCTTGTTTACAAAACTATGTTCTCATTTGTCTTTTAGAGTTTTTCACAATGTGGATTTCGCTGATAGCATCCCCCAGGTGTTATTTCACATATCACTCTGTTAGCTATATCTCCTAACAATTGGTAGTTAGATCTAGACTGTAAAGGCACTAGATTCAGTTTCAATTTGGGAGTATGTCATAGATGCTGGTGTTCTATCAGCAGTTTGGTTGTCTCTTGTGTGATGATGGCAGCATCCATGATCATTGTCTCTAACTCCATTATTCAATCCCTTATTTCAGCAAGGATTGTAAAATGACAAGATTCTAATTTATCATTTCATCTTCATTTAATTTCTGTTATCAAATACTTTGTTTCCCTGAGGAATATTTCACATAGGAAAGGTCTCATATTTTCCAGTTTTCAAAGTGGGCTATCTACCAAAAGTGACCCATTCGGTTTGGGAGGTATTTTTCGTGTCATTATTGACTCGTCAATATAATATTTGAAATACTTCAATCCATTGCAGTTGTTTTTCTCATTGATGCTGATCTTTATCCAGTGAGAGCTTCTTCAAGTTGCTCCTGAAGTCCTCCTGACTTCAACAGTATTTGATTGCTTCCTTACTTTCTAGTATAACAGAATGTTCCAGCTCATCTTATATTTCCTGCCTCATGCATCAACTATGTCTCCTCAGAGCTCTAAAGTCTTTTAAGGGAAACAGTATTTAGAATATCAAAATCTTGGTTCACTGCTGCTGATTTGGTCTATGTTTCTAGGCTTTTCACTGATCTGAGCCAAGCAAAACTTTTTTTTCCTTTAACAAAATCGCCATGAGTTTATACTAATACTTCCCAATTTAAATTCAGGAGTATGGGATATTAACTTTGCCTCATGTATCTATCTTATTCCTCTTTCCCCCATACTAAAAACAATTAATGTCTCTATATCCTATTGGCACCAGCACTTTTTTTTTGTTTTATTTCACAATTTATACACTTGAGTACTAGAAACACACGACACAACCACCAGTGATGAGTGCTGAAAATAGTTTGAGAATTTTCTAACATGATTTTTCACTTAGCAATTATCTCCTGAAGCTTACTCCGTAGCTGTGTATGGAGAAATTTCTGATTCCTTTTTAGAGCTGCAAAGTACTCCATTGTTTTTATTCCCTCAGTCTTGTGTCAGTGGAAAATTGTTTCCATTTTCTTGTCACTTCAAATATTTCCTCAGTGAATGCATCTTCTAATTTTGCCAGCATGTCTCTCGAATAGATTTTTAGAAGTGAGGTAATACAAAATTACATAGGTAATTTTGCTAGGTATTTCTCAATCAATTCCTCCATAGGGTTGTGACATTGTATTCCCATCAGCAATACGTGATCATGTCTATTTCCCTGCAGCCTGGCCAACAGACATCAAATTCTAGGATTTTTATACTCTAAGCATCTTAATTAGTTTAAATATTTTTCTTATTTTGAGCAATATGGGTCAACTTTTGTTTAAGGACCATTTGCATGTTTTGTAATCTGTCCACATCTCTTGTTCATTTTGCTATCAGATTATTGGTTTTTTTTTTCTTTATTTTTAGAAGCTTGTTATATATTAGACAGATAAACCCTTTGTTTATGCTATAAGTTGTAAATCTTTCTACTTTCATTGTCTTTTTACTTATGGTTTTTGGGAGTTTTCTGCCATTCTAATATATTTGTTTAAATTTTTATTTTGTCAGATTTATTAACCTTACCCCTTATTGCATGAATATTTTCAAGTATAGTTAGGAATTACTTCCCACTCCCCTAGGCTATGGAAGAATCACTTATGTCTCATTTATTTCTTTTTAAAATCTCTAATTCATTTATTTATGTCTTATGCATGGTGGGAAGAACGTATCTAGTTTTTATTTTTTATACGACTGTCGGTTTAACCCAACCTCACTTATTAAATGGAGAAAAGTTCATTTTTTTCTCCCCTGGTTTGAAATACCACCTTTATTATATGCTAAATTTCTATGTCAAATAGTTCCTTTGGTCTATATCTCTCTTCATTATTTGCCTGTTATTTCTGAGTTGGCATTTAACGATAATGGAAACTAGGAGTATGTGATGCAGTAAAAGTAGACCTAAAACCTATTAATTGGTAAATTGTTATGTTATCTATAAACTATTGTGTAAAAAGTTCTTCTATGTAATTATTTTGTTTAAATGACAGAAATAAGCTCACTGTTTTGTGTTTAGCAAAAGAAATGTGAACCTAAGGAAAGAGGGACTTATAAAAAGTAAATTGTCTAGACTCTTCTTTTTTCAGTGCCTCAAGAAAGTTTTGTAGAGAAGCAGCCTGATGTAATTAATGCACAGGGGTCAGACTTTGGGGTCAGGATCCTGCCCCTCAGTAGCTGTTTTGTTGTGGGCAAGTTCTTAATCTCCCCTAAGCTTTAATCTCCTCACTTCTAAAGTGGAGATAATAAAGCCTTTCAGGGTTGTTGTGAGTCTAGTTCTGCATGCCATCATCCAGCATAGCATAGTGCCAGCATAGAAAGGACACTCAGTGCATGGAAGTTCTCTTCTCTTTTCCTCCAGGGGAAAATGCATCTATAATTTTTACTATGAGATTTTTCTCCCGCTACTCATGAAAATACAGATTAGCCTGATTTTTACTCTGAAAAGCTAACTAAATTAAAGGGGCAGATGAGAAATCAAGATTCTTTACTTTCCCATTCCCTGTAGTTGTTGCGGCCTTCACTAGATGGCCAACTTCTCAGGCTGTTTTCAGAATGAAACAGAAAATGTGGGTTGACCACAACATAGAGCTTGTTGACCTCTGTGCAGCCCGTGTAAATCTATAAAGAGGGAAGAATTCAGGAGGAGGCTTGAGAACAGAGATTTTGCTTTCCTTTTCCCAGCATAGTATTGTTTTTAGCTTTCTAGTTCAAGAGGGGAATCTGGCTTATAATATTTTATATCCAGAAATTTCCAGAAAATCTCTTCTTCATCTTGATAGGCCCTCACTATCTGAAGCTGGTGAGATCTGTCCCTAGAAGAGAAAATTATAATCCAATACAATTCGTCTCTGTCCAGAATGAGATGGAGATGTGAGCATTTTTCCGGCAAAATGCAATACAGGTTTTTCATCTTTCAGAATCTTCACATCTGAATTTCCTATTTTGTTTTATTTGGTCTATTTTCATAATTATCTACTTCAGCTTACAATAAATATAGATATATTCTAGGATATGTGCTTTGAAAAATTTTAAAATCATTTTAGAGTTCTTTTATTTTCATTATTCTGATTCATAATTTCATTCATTCTTTTTTAAATAAACCCCTTGAAGACACCTCAAAATGCCCTAAATAATATGATCTAATCTAATCAGTTTTGTGCAGTACTGACTGGATTATGTTCATGTAGTATTTGGATAAGTTTTTCCAAATACACTTTTTGCAACAGCACCATAATATATCAGTACTGTCAGCTATGGTTTATAGTTGAGAACACTGAGGCCCAAAGAGGCTAAATTTTAAGTAGCCCAGGATCACCCAGCCAGAGAATTCTAGACTAGAAATTCTCATTTCAAAAATCTACTGTCTTTGGCACAATGCTACAGCTGAACTAAATCATAATGAGCAAGAAGAGCACTAGTCTAGATATGCATATGTGTTAAGTTTTCCACATTAAAATTGCATCAGATTTCCCATTGAATGAATCTTATGCTTCACTTGAAATATTCCATTTGTAATCTTTCAACCTTGCTTGATTTTCTTAATTAATATGAATAGCCAAGTAGTCCTTTGGTATGCCCAAAAAAGAACTATTTAAAAGGCACAAAAGTTGCACTATTCATTAAGAAGGAACTTACTGCTGAGGTTTGGTTTTATTTTCCAGGTGGCGTTGCATGCCTGTGGAGTGGCAACAGACATGGTGATCGAGCACTGCATAAAAACACGGGCTTCCTTTGTCACGTGCCCTTGCTGCTATGGTTTCATTCAGAACACCTCAAAGTTTAATTTTCCAAAAAGGTGAAATTTAGTGTTCTACCTAAAACACCAATATGAGAATAAACCAGAACACAAAACTTGAGATAAAGTTGCAATGAGATTTATGTTTGAGCTCATTTTCTCTTTCCACAATGGCAAGTATTGTTTGTAAATTGTATAAGGAAGAGAGAAACTCCTCTATGTCTGTCCCTGATTTTTCCCCTGGATCCAACTTTTGCTGAAACTAGGAGTATGCCACTTTGAAGTGTGTCAGCTTTAGCACTTCTCTGTATATGTCTAAATGAAATTAAAACTCATCTAAGAGAGGGAGTATAGTGATACAGTGTTAAGCACCTGGAAGTATACTACCTCGGTGCAAATACTGGCTCTTATCATTTTGTAAGATGTTTCACCGCAGGTAAGTTGCATAAACTCTTTTTGCCCATGTTAGCCTATGTTTTCTCATATCCAAAATGAGAGTTATAATAGTAACTACTACCTCAAGATTTTTGTAAGAAGCCCTTAGATAAGTGCATAAAGTAAGTGCTCAATAAATGTGAACTGTTGCTAGTAACAATAGTAGCAGGTAGAATTTTTAAATACAGCCCATGAGTGTGGATGATTAATCTGCACATCTGACAGCATTTTTATAGTCCTTTTTATCACACATAGAATGGGGAGATACTTTAATTCTCACTGCTTTAATCTAGCTTATTGGAGGACCACCCCCTTGAGGTTTTTGACATTTCACTCTCTGATTTGTCATTATTGAGAATCATGATTATTTTAATTATGGGATCGATCAAATATGTTTGTTTTGGAAAGCCTATTCTGTAATATATCAGAAAAGACTTTAATAGGTTGTATCTTCACTTTTAAGAAATCTTAGAAAATTTCCAGGAGAAGTTATACCTAAAGATTTCTATATAAGTAATTCAAACTAAGTACAAATAATAGGCTTCTTTATCTTTACTTGTTTTATTCTATATCACAATTCCCGACAATTGAGAGAAAAACCAAAAAAAAAGGAAAAGCAAAAAATAAAATATAATTTGAGGCTTATTCGACAGTTGAAACTTCATCTTATTCTAAATCTACACTGATAAAATGTATATTTTTATAACTCATCATGAAATTTTTAAGTCTAGCACTATAAAGACTCTTAATAATGCTAATATGACTTGTTCAGCCTATAGTCTAACTGACTCTTTTTAAAAAATTTTTATTATAAGGATGTGGTGTACATTTCAGGGTTAGGTATATAAACATTGATCATGCAGGTACCCTTGTTAATGAGATATGCCCCTTCCTCCCCTAGCAGTAACCAAGTCTTTTTTAAAATTTCAATTTTGTGTCAACTCTTTTACACTCCCATAGATTTGCCCTTCCTAGTCCTTGGAACTGATATCTTTAGAAAGTTTCTCTTTGGATATAAGACCTACGTCAATCACCAAAAATAGAGTTGGAATTATGAATAGCATACTGTTTCTATAATATGTGGAAACAAGTACTCATTTTAAACAAACAAATCAGCACTAATAAAATTTAACATCAAATGTATATGTTTTTTAATAACTTAAGCAAGAGCAAAGTCTACAGCACTAATAAAATACAATTTTAGTGGCTATGACAGTAGTGATTTTTCTGATGTATTAATCATGTCTTTTTATTTTCTGATATTTCACTACTTGGGGCCTTTCTGATCCTGAGATTCTGCTCCTCCCAGGGCTAGCCAATTCCTAGAGATAGTAAAGGACTTCTCTACAAGCATGCATTTATTTTCTTTTATATATATATGTTTTTTATTTTAAATATTTGGGGTACAATTCAGGATTAAGTGTATAAGTAGACATTGTACAGGTAAAGTTTGGCCCTCCCTTTGGTCCCCACTTTGCCTGGTTTGAGATCAGGTACCCTTTTTGATGTTATGTTCTCCCCCCTCACCTTGGCACTATCCTGCTACTGCCAATCCCTTTCTTAAAATATTATGGTAAATGTTCAGGATCCACTTGTGAGTGAGAGCATGTGGTACTCAGTTCTTTGTTTCTTTTTTTTTTTTTTTTTTTTTTGAGTTGGAGTCTCACTCTGTCGCCCAGACTGGAGTGCAGTGGCCGCTCCCGGCCACCGCAGCCTCGACCTGCTGGGCTCCGGCGATCCTTCCGCCTCAGCCTTCCAAGTAGCTGGAATTACAGGCATGCGCTACCACGCCCGGCTGATTTTTTGATTTATTGTAGAGATGAGGTCTCGCTGCCCAGGCGGGTCTCGAACCCGCGGGCTCAGGCAATCCACTCACCTCAGCCTCCCAAAGGCGCGGGATTACAGGCTGAGCCACCGAGCCCGGCTTTAGTTCTTTGTTTTTTAATAGATCACTGAGTATGATAGTGATCCAAATTGCTGCGAAGGGATCCAAATTGCTGCGAAGTGATCCAAATTGCTGCGAAGTCCACGTTTGTCCTTTATGGCTGCATAATATTCCATTGTATATGTATCACATCTTTTTGATCCAGTCCAGTTTTGATGGACAGCATGTTTGCTTCCAAGCATGCTTTTCATATGCAAACCAAATAATACAGAGCCCTCACCACATTCCCATCCCATGATCTCCTTTATTGAGCTCTTACACTTGTAAGCCACTATACCACTGCCCTATTATCCCATGCCCATACACTAGACAACTAGGGATAGCCCTGTGCCCCATAACCCACTGAAATTATTCAAACTAGCCAATCCTAAACCTGCTTACCCTGCCTTGAGTTTCCTTTCCATGAAACCACATTAAAGGCTCTTGCCCATGCCTTACCCTCTCCCTCTTCTTCTCCACCCACACTGGTGTTTCCCCATGTGGCCCCACATAGGAACATGGGGTGGCATTCTCCTTCCTCTTGGGGGACTGTAACAAGATATCTTTTCAATGACAATTCTATCCTGATTTGTTGACTGTGCCAAGCCTGAATAGTAATAAAACTCACATGTTAAAACACATGGAGCTGTGTATTCTCATGAGGGGAAGAGAAAAAAAAAGATTGGGCTTCTCTAAAAGTGTAAGCAATCTGTGAAAGAAATTTATTAAAATGAATAACATACTAATGATATACTTTTCTATCTTGTTATAAAGATATTTCAAACTGGCAGTTTTTACTTCAAAGTAGCATTTTATATCTTCACATATAATACATATTTTGATTTATAACTTAGTTTCTTCATTTTTTTTACTCAATATTTAGTATTTGGAATGATGACTAATTCCTTTTTTTTTTCTATTTCAGTGAACAATTCAAGAAAACTTTATCATACAAGGTAACCTCAAAAAGACCTAGATGTTATCCTAATACTTTCTATCCCTTCTTTAGATTTTTTTCATCAAAAATTTCTAATGAAGTATATAATCTGTAGTTAATTTGAATTACTCATGAGCATCTAATATAGCTTTTCTTTTTTTCTTTTGCAAATTCAGATTAACACTTCAAGTAGTTACAAGATTTGTGAAAGTTCTGAAATTTTAACTACTTACAAGCTAACAAGTTAGCCTGCCATAGTAGATTCTGGTAGAAGATACAAGACTTCTAAGTCAGAAGCAAAAGACAGTTTGTTGCTCACAGCAGTAGCAGTAGCCAGAGCACCACCATGTTCACACTAATTCCCTGAGACCCAATACCTACAGGGCAGAAGGAAATGGGCCAGGTAATAACCTGCCTTTTGTTCCAGAGGAAGACAGTATGTCCAGAAGGGAACCCAAAACACCAACATTTATTTATTTAAAAATTTTGTATTTATTTTTACATGTTTAAACTTCAGGCACCTTCAAAATACTCTGTTTAATACAGTACAATTATCGAGATACTATTTCCACTGCTCAAAACAGTTGTTGAACTTGTCAATTTTGATGGCTTTTAATGCTTCTGGTGTTTTTTGTTTTAAATCTTACACATTAGGAAAATATTTCCCTTTAAAGACTTTCTTCATCTGGAGAAAAAAAAAAGTCACTCAGAGTGAGATCTGGTGAATAAGGAAGGTGGGGCATGGGAATCATGGTATTTTTGGTCAAAAACTGGTAAACACTCAGCACGGTTTGTGGGCAGGTGTGTTTGTAAATCACCCATCATGAAATGGGCAAGAAATTCACTGAAGCTGAACACAGCCTCTCACAACGCTAGGTGGTACACTGATGCCTATGGGTTCCTAGAACATTTACCTAGTAGGGGAAGCCTGTACTACAAGGAACCTACCTTCCAAAAAATAATTCTGGGTTTTTTTTGGGGGGGTCCCCTCCTCATATTTTCCAAGGCTGTTCATGTTCCATGCTTTGCTAACATGCTTGAAAAGATCACTTGGGACAGAGGCAAACTTTTCTGTGAAAGGTTAGATAGTAAATATTTTAGGCTGCGGTGGTGACATACAAATTTCCATGTATTCTGCTTCATTGTTTTTGACATCGTTATTGTTTTTGTTGTTGTTTGTTTACAACTCTTTGAAAATGTAAGTGCTTTCTAAAAATCACAAAAAGAGGTCATAGGCTGAATTTGGGCTATGGGCCATAGTTTGCCAATGCCTAGTTTAAAACAAAGACACATAGTGCCTGTGCTTGTAAGATGTGAAGAAACACAAGAGACCCATGGAGTATTGTTTTCCAAAAGGAATCAAAATATTACATAGTTTTGAATCAACAATCTGAGCAAAACAATTTCCAGCTTTCTGAAAATCACCACTAAGCAATTAATTGGTCACTAGCATGATATAACACAATCTAAGAAATGATATTATTTGAGAAAAACAGATAAATTCACTAAAAGTTAATAAATTAGTTTGAATTCTTAGTTTAGTTAATTCTACTTTTTGCATAGACTTGCTAAAAACCTGTAGTCTCATTTTGCATACCAGCCTCTACATTTTAAGACTTGTACCTTCTCTATCAAACAGTGAATGAGCCGGGCTCGGTGGCTCAGCCTGTAATCCCACGTCTTTGGGAGGCTGAGGTGAGTGGATTGCCTGAGCCCGCGGGTTCGAGACCCGCCTGGGCAGCGAGACCTCATCTCTACAATAAATCAAAAAGTCAGCCGGGAGTGGTAGCGCATGCCTGTAATTCCGGCTACTTGGAAGGCTGAGGCGGAAGGATCACCTGAGCCCAGCAGGTAGAGGCTGCGGTGGCCGGTAGCGGCCACTGCACTCCAGTCTGGGGCGACAGAGTGAGACTCCAACTCAAACAAACAAACAAAAAAAAAAACAGTGAATGAGTGAGGTACAGTGACCTACAAATGTTTATGCCTACCACCTCAGCAGCTGTATCTCCTTTACCTCTTCTCAATTACCCTTAAACACCCACTTCCACCTCTGCCTCCCACCCTGCCTGCTACCCACACCTTCCTCCATAGAAATGAAGAAAAGGTCCTTCAGTGTTCATGATTTCATCCAGAACCAGAATATCACCAGTCTTTGCCTACTAAATTAAAATTTTAAACTATATGATTTTGAGGGGAAACATTAATACCTCAAAAACTTTATTTGCATAAGATTCAAAACACCTCAACTTTCTCTATGAAGTCATGTCAATAACATAGAAAATGAATTGAGAAAACAAAAAGTAGATTTTAATTCCTCCTTGAGTGATGCTAAGTAAACCAAAGAGAGGACTTACGGGGGGAAAAGGATGGTGAGAAGATAGGGCGCCCACAGTCTCACTAGCTGGAAAAGAATGTAAAATTTCTAGTGGAGATGAGGTGTACAGACTCTTCCAGAGAACAGAGGCTCCCCATGACCTTAGCTTGTAATACTTATCTCTTCTTTCTCCAGCACACCAAAAGCTGCTTGGCCTTTTGAAGATCACAGGACAAAGTGCCCATGTATCTTGAGAGTCACTTTGGAAGTCTTTTTCTCCATAGTTCAATTTAGCCAGCAGCCTTTACTGAGTACTTACTATGTGCCTTACCTTTTCTGAACCTAACTTTAACTAAAGAGAACATACACAAATAATTCCAGTAAAATATCATGAGACTTATAAGTTCAAGAGAATTGAACCTTATCCGAGGTGGTGATTTCCTTGACATTACCTTTATAAAAAATGAATCTTAATTTATAAACATCATGAGGCCATACTTTTTCTTGCCTTTCCTTTAAATCATATAATTCTAAATTCTTCTATCCCTTTGTTCATGCTAGGTTGTTTGTGGAAACTTAATAAAAGTTACTTATTTGAACAGTTTTGTTAGTTTCCCACCCACTGCCATTAAATTTTATAATGAACACTAAAATGTTTTCTTAAAAATGCATAAAAGTTGAGACAAAGATATTTCTTTTTTGAAAAGTAACATTCTCACAATCATTTCACTTATTAAAAAATGAAACCTTCAAATTTAATGAACAAAATGATAAGGGAACATATGATGCACGTGAGTTTAACCTGTGTGCCAAGCTGACACGCTTGGAAAGTGCAGCTGTTCTAAGTGAACAGTTGTCACTGGAGCATTGCATTCATTTCATGTCTGCCTAATCATTCACCTTTGGTTATATGCAGATCTAAGAGCACTGTGCAAAATCATCAACTCTGTCTGTAAAGCCCTCTTTTGTTTTTTATTGCTAATGCAATCTTTCCTAAAATTGTTAAGCAGAAGTAATAACCCCCTCCCATTTCCTCAGGTCCTCTTTACAGTTTATCTTAAAGCAGAAAGGTATGCACCTCCTGTAGCCTTTTAGAATGAGAAGAATACGAGATCCTGACTTCTCACCTCTAAAGGGATTCTTAGTTCAGTTAATTCCACTTTTTGAGTGACAGGAAGAGTCAGGAAAAGTCAAGGACTAGCCAGAACCCCGCTGGGTATCACAGAGAACTACAGAAGCCACATAGTGATGTGCACTGCTTGCTTTTCCTCTGGTAAATGGTTTACGTGAAAAGCCACTTAGCATGTCTTCTTGGAGTCACATCCCAGAGATTTAAATATATTTTATAAAGGAAAAATATAAATGAATTTTGACCTTTTAATTTAATACATTATAATAGCAAAATAGAACCATGTTTTAATATTTCATTTTGCAACTGGGCAAAATGGCCCTGAGGATTTTCTGTGCATCTGCTCTTAAGACCTACATCTGAAGAACACTGTACTTGAAGGGAAATTATTGATTACCATTTTCTGAAAGCTTACTTATTTCAGAAGTACCATTTGTGCAGCACTTAATTTAATTAAAAAATGTTGAACTCCAGAAAAATGAGGTAGTTTTTTCTGTCTTTACAAATTTAAAGCAGAAGATAAAAATAAACCCACATTCTATTACTTTTTCTTTTAGGAACACATGATTCTGTGCAGATTTGCAGATCAGACAGCTGTTCAGCTTCCACCCCAACGAAGACTCATAGGTACGTGTTTTCCCAGAGCAGCTGCTGAGTAGATTATATGCAATATGCCTGGGAATTAATGGACTGAGTCTATATGGAAAGAGTTTATCAACAAGAAACTAGTTTATTCTTTCCAGAAAATGTAACCCATATTGAAAAGGGCTTTGTAACTATAATAACATTTTATCTAATTTTGGTTAACATTAATACTTTTAAATACATTTTCAGTGTTTGTACATTGAGTAGAATTATTATGTTAAATTTCTTGTTTGCTGTTATAAACAAACTGCAAAATCTATCAAAAGCCACAAAATAAAATAATATGTATGGAAACGTCAACTATGATGCCACAACTGATACATTATGAAATATATTAACAAGGGTGATAAGGCTTCCTTTCTTGGAAAAAAAAGTATACTAGTATATTCATCATAGACCAATTTATTTGACATTTGCAATATTAAGCTTTACCTAAATCAGAAGACCCATAGAAGCATTTCAAGTTTTATTAAGTAATTGATTTATTGAAGACTTCACTTTAGAAAAATAAATCACGTTTGGAAGAAGAATAGCAGCTAACAATTATTACACATGTAAGCATGAGCTAATGTCCTCACCTATTATCTCAGTAAGTTCTTACAGAAATACTTATGGAGTAGGTGCTATTATTTACATTTTAATGATATGAGAAACTGAGACAAAAACTTGCCTTCATCTGGAAGATGATTGAGTCACACTGTGAACCCAAATTAGATGATTTCAGATGTGACGCTTTTGTCCATTTTTGTAATAATGCTTTCCAGCACACTGGGAGCCTGGAGTCACACCAATGGAAGTTTCGATTTTAAAATCATGGTTTAGGATACACAAGTAGAGTCAAATCTAATATTAAAGAAAAGTCCCACATTGGACATCATACTTTCTCTCCAAAATTCTAGCATAACCCATTTCCTCAATAGGATACTGGAAACCGGATTGTTGTTTCTGGTGCTGAGTACCAGAGAAATGAGCTTGCATTTAGAGACCACATATATGATAAATAGTTATCTTTAAACTAAAATCAAAGTCAGCATGGCAAGATGCTCACACTGGAGAGGCATGTGAGACCCGAGACAGAGGGAACAAGTAATTTCCTTTCTCACACTCTGGGGCACAAACACAGAAGGAGCTCGCTCTCTCCTGCCTACAACCTCTTTCTCTTTCAGTCTCTTTCCTTCTTGTTCCTCCTTTTTCCACGATAGAACTCCATTCACTAGACCCATATTTTAGTCTGTTTTGTACTGTTATAACAGTATACCACAGACTAGATAATTTATAATGAACAGAAATTTATTTGGCTTATGTTTCTAGAGGCTAGGAAGGCCAATATCAAGGGACTAGCATCTGGTGAGGGCCTTCTTGAAGCATCATGGCAAAATGGTGAGAAGGAGAGCAAGAAGAGGCTGAATTTGCCCCTTTATAAGAAAGCCACAGTCTTGATAATGAACGCACTGCCCTGATAATGACATTAATCCATTCACTTCACCCTCCAGGCCTAATCACTCCTCATTAGATCCCACCTCCAAACACTGTTGCATTGGGGATTAAGTTTCTAACACACAATTTTTGGAGGACAAATTCAAATAGCAACCCAATGAAGACATAAGTAGTATGGTGGATAGAAATGTACATGGCAGATGTGAGTTTTAAGCATCAAACAGAGGGGATGCAGCTGGAAGGAAAGTTGCCAGAGTTGAAGAGGAGAAAGATTTGGTGAGATTGCTGGCAGGAATGGGGAAAATCACGTTCAAACAAAGCTATAGACTCAATCAGATTTCTACATTTTGCTTTACACAGACTATTCCT
Organism: Cephalopachus bancanus; assembly: GCA_027257055.1. Lineage (NCBI taxonomy): Eukaryota > Metazoa > Chordata > Mammalia > Primates > Tarsiidae > Cephalopachus > Cephalopachus bancanus. Next base: position 12,396,338 of record JAPVLO010000093.1, read on the forward strand.
ATGTTCTGTGCGTGTTTTTAGGAAATTCACCAGGCTCACAAAAGTAGACTATCAACTGAATTTCAGTTGTAAAGATGCTTCAACATGTGAAAACATGAAATTCTTCTACATAATGGAAAAGGAAAAATTAACTGGACTGGGATCAAAGCCAAGGGTAAATGAACTGTAATATAAACCCAGGGTGGGTACTAAAGGAATGCAGAGCATCCCATTCTGACAGAATTTTTCGTTTTAAACTGAAAAGTAGATGGGAGAAACATAAACGTCTTAAAAGAAGGACAGTATTTTAAGGGGAAAAAAATGTCAGCCATAAGGCTGTTTGTTGTTAAAGAGGGGATGATTTTGCCTAAGTAGAATTCTAAACATCTCATTTTATATCATTCTAACACAGTTCTTTATGGCATTGGTCCTTTTAGGGAAAATATACAAAATAAATATTTTAAATATGAGTCTCATTGCCAGTTCTTACCTACTGATTTCATCTTCCACTGTTTATTTCTATGAGGATTCTGTCTTTCACAGAGAAACTTTTCTATTTTAGTTATACCTGTCTTCATTTCTTTTTTTTTTTTTTTTTTTTTTTTGAGTTGGAGTCTCACTCTGTCGCCCAGACTGGAGTGCAGTGGCCGCTCCCGGCCACCACAACCTCGACCTGCTGGGCTCCGGCGATCCTTCCGCCTCAGCCTTCCAAGTAGCTGGAACTATAGGCGCGCGCTATCACGCCCAGCTGATTTTTGATTTATTGTAGAGATGAGGTCTCACCAAGTTGCCCAGGTGGGTCTCAAACCCGTGGGCTCAGGCAATCCACTCACCTCAGCCTCCCAAAGGCGCAGGATTACAGGCTGAGCCACCGAGCCCAGTTGTCTTCATTTCTGAAGTTGTTTTCATTTAGCAGTTTCCATTGTCATTCAGGTAAATTGTTGAAAAATCATGTTTAGGCTTTATTATAATTTTTAAGGAAAAATTGAATAAATGAAGTTATGCATAGTAAATAACCTGTTTCCAAGAGGATGAAAAGGCTTATATATTGAATTTAGAGCAATTGGAAGTGTAAAAGTAAACCATGGCTTTGAATATATTCGACCCCAAATCGTTTTTTCCCAAGCTACTTTTGAAGTTTGTGTTTGCCAAAGGAAAACAAATTAGCTGTTTTGTTTGTCAGTCAGGTTTCCATTTTTGTCTTCCAAAGATTGCAAATAGAATACTACTGTTTTATAAGGGTGCAGGAGCTCTGGAAATTACATTCAACATTATATATTCACCTGAAGTAATCAGTCCACAATCGAGAATTTTCTGAAATATTTCCCATTTCTTCATTGTCCTAAAAATCTTCAAATGGAAAAGGTCTTCTAGATGGTCCTTTGTCAGCATAATACTTTAGATATTCTTAAAGACAGAATTTTTTTCCCCACAATATTACAGATAATGTAGTTTTATAGGGAAAGTGGAGGATTTTAAACCAAAGTAGAAAGTAGAATCTGGATTTCTAATTTGAGATTTGTATACAAATACATTTGAAAAGGTTAACATTCTTTAAATTATTAACACAAGCAAATCTGTAAAGTGTCATGTATTTATAACTATCTTCTCTCCATCCACATTAATCAAGAATTGAATGTAAAGAGACTAAACAAGATGGGAGTAAACAGCATCCTCTATAGTACTTATGGATTTTGTCATTTTTTAGATTTCCTTAAACAAACTGAAATTATGCTGCTGGCGAAAAGGTGTCTCATGATATCATTTGACTGTTTTTCAGGAAAACAGTGCATGTGCCTAGTGGATCTGGATCGAGCAAGAGCTGCAGAAGAATGTGGCTACTCAGTTCAAGTGATATCCATGGAGCCTGAGAGCTGCTCTCCCAAAAATAACATGATCGTGGGAGTCCCCATTTAGAAAAAGATATTCGCATTTGATGTTTTGTCATCCATCTTCACATTGAAAGCCCAGTGGCATTCAGGAGGTTCTTGGCATAACTAGGAAACAGCATTAGCCATCTTGAACCTATTGTGCTCATGACGGAAAGCAACAAGAAAATTTCAGAAGAAAGGCTCCCTGCAAAGCATCATAAATGCTCCTACAATGTGTGATTAAGGGACTGCTGGTTTTCATACTAAGAATTCCCTGAAGTCTTAGCTGCTGAAAGAATGGTACTAGTGGTGCTTCCATCACTGGAATAACAATGTCCTTCTCAGTTCACAAGTACAACAGTGTACTTCAGGCTTGCTTTTTTAATCAGTTAGATATTCACGTGGAGACTGAAACTAGACTCAATGGGGTTTTTTGTTTTTTATATTTTTAACAGTTGTACTTTTTCTAAAACTTTCTAAAATCTAATCAGGTGATTACAGTATAGTTATTTTTATGCTGGAGTTAGTTGAACCGTATGCCATTTAGTATACTCCTTTTATATATATTTTCTATAAATTACCAAATGAGCTCATTCCTGGTTCAAACATTTTATGTGAAAAAATGATAAAAAATAACTGCAATAAATTTCCCATTCGGGGAACATGGAATTGAACATAATTTCTAACTAACAGTAAATATATGGGTTAATAAATTCAAGTTTATAATTAATGTTGAGAATCTATTGTTTTCAAGACTCTTGGTCTAGATTTGGTCTTTGAATCTTTGAACTCTTGGTCTTTGAATCTTTGACGATTCAAAGATGAGTTACAAGAGACAAGTCTGTATGAAAGTAAATCATCTAGAAAGACAAGGATTAAAGAATTAAGTTAATTATGTTATACTATAATGTATGGTCACAGGATTTGTTATTCAGATGTCAATCATTTTTTATTTATGTATTTTGGGGGTAAGGCTTCCTGAGTATAAATTGGGGGTGTGAGGAGCACAGAGTATGGAAGCGTATTTGAGTATTAATAGTTCTCTCTACCTAAATTCTCCTTTTTCTGCCAGGCAACATTTTTAAAGACAGGTGGCACATCTTTTCTCTCATGCTGCAAATACTTAACTTGTCATAAGTTATTCAATTAAGATTTATTTCATTGATTTTTATGTTTTTGACCCCTGTGTGACATACTTCTAAGGAGAAAGCAGTTCTCTTGGTTATCACTGTGGATTAAAATACAGAAATAATTTACAGGGCATTTTCTGGAATAAAATTTTTTAACAGTATTAACCTCTAGGTTTCAATATTTTAGTCACTTTTGCCCATAGATAAGAACATGCTCTTTTATTCTGGGCTTTCTTTTTTTAATTGAGGTTTACTTTACATAAAGTAAAATAACAGATTTTTAAGTATTTCATTTGCGAAGTTTTGACAACTGTATATACCCATGCAATCACCACTGAACTTATAGAATATTTCCATCAGATATTGTTAGATAAACATGTTCAGAATATTTTTCCCAGTCTGTGGCTTGCCTACTCATTTGCATAATGAATGTTTTAATTTTGATGAAGCTTAATTTATCCTTTTTCCTTTATCATTAATATTTTCTATGTCTTCTAATATATCTTTACCAACTCCAGTGTTATAAACATTATATGTTTTTTGGGAGAAACTTTAGGGTCCTAGCTAATTACACTTAGGTCTACAATCTAGCTGATATTCACATATGGAGAACATAAATTTTGAGGAATATATAGATGTTTCAACACCATTTTTAAAAAAAATCCTTTCCTCTCTCCTTTGCACTCACTTGTGGCATCAGTTGAAAATCAATTAATGTAAATATATGGGTCTATTTCTGAATTTTCTTAGTCTTTCCTATTAATCTATTAGTCTAGATTGTCATCACTTTATAGTAAGTCTGGAAATCAGGTGGTTTGCCTTCCAATTTCATTTTTCATCCTCTAGATTGCTTTTATTCATTCTGGATCCATTGTATTCCCATGTAAATCCTAAAATTAGCTTATTAATCTTTTTTTTAACATTTTATCAAAAAGCCTGCTTGGCTTTTGGTGTTTCCTGGTCTCTTTAGATCAATTTGAGGAAAATGAATATCTTAACAAACTAAATCTTATAATCCATGAATACATATTTTCATGTATGAGGGAGGACCCAAAAAACCCCATAATTTATTGGTAAAACATTGTGTATTTATTCGTACACGTTTAAACTTCAGTCACCTTCAAAGTACTCTCCATTTGATGCAATACACTTACCAAAATGCTTTTTCCACTGCTCAAAACGGTTTTTGAACTTGTCAGTTTCGATGCCTTTTCGTGCTTCTGCTATTTTTGTGTGTCACATTTTGCACATGGGCAAAATGTTTCCCTTTGAGGACTTTTCCATCTGGGGAAACAAAAAAGAATTTGCTGGGGCAAGGTGAATAGGGATGGTGGGGGACAGGGGTTATGCCGTTTTTGGTCAAAAACTTCTGGACACTCAGCGCTGTGTGGGCAAGTGTGTTGCTATGGTGGAAGAACCAGCCACCTGTTGCTACAACAGGACGTTTCTTCAACAAATCATGATGCAACCTTCTCAAAACTTCAGATAGAAACCCGATGGGTTCCTAGAACACCTAGGTAGCAGGGGAAGCCTGTGGAACACTCAACCTGGCAGGAGAATCCTCAAAGGATAATGCCCTCATATTTCGGTTTAACTTTCTTGCAGCAATATTTTGTAATTATTTTCTTTTTTATTATTTAATGGTTTTGATTATATGACCCTGAGCTTTTTGCGTGCTTTTCCCACTACTTAGAATAGCCTCCTTTTACTCCTCCCTTGTGCTTAATGTCATTCATCTTTCTGCTCTGATACTTGTCCTCCTGAGGGAAGCCTTTCCTAACCTCCCTAGAGTTAGGTACCTGTTATAAAATGTCCATCTTCCAGAGCAGTCTTCTCAGTCCTCCTCAGATGACTCACCACATCCCCTCATCCTCTTCCAAAAAAACCCTGTACAATGAGTATGGAGAACAACAATAACCAAAAAGGGACCCTGCTGCTCTCTCACCCTCGTTTTCAGCATGGCACTCTCCAGCTGTGATGGCAGTGGCTCATAAGGGGTACAGGTGTTGTGATTTTTATTGAACCATGATTCTTCTGTGTAAATCCTTGCCAAGGCTCCTTCCAAGCCATGACAAATAAAAGGGGTTGGAAACAGGCAGCAGAAAGATTGTTGCAATGACAAAAACTCCAGCAAGTGACCTGGTCTCACCCCCACCATTGATAATGAAAAGCAAAGCTACCACTCACGGATCTGTTTTCCCCAAGGTTATATTAGAAACCAGAGCACATCTTTCATTGACTTTCGTGCCTGACTCAGAGAAAAAGGGGTATAATTATAAATTGCTGAACTATTTTATCTTATTTAGAGAGAGAAATTTCAGTCATATTAGAAATCAAATTCTGGCTCTTTAGCAATGCTATCAGGATTGGTTGGGATAAACTATGATAGCAAAATCTCAGTGCTAGGAAGATTTATTTTTCACTCACACTACGTATCTATCGAAGTTGCTATGACTACTCCACATTATCTTCATTCCATGACTTAGCCTGACCTAGCAGCCTCTAACAGGAATACAGCTGGTCTCCTGGCAAGGGAAAACTAGCATGGCCAACTACCAGCTAGTTATTAAACAGTCAGCTCGGATGTGACATATATCACTTTCCTTACTTTGTTGGCTAAAGTGAATTATATAGCCTTTCCTGAGATTAATAGGGTGGTCATTTGTAGCGTTATACAATAATAGGTATACTGTACCACCAGTAATGCAGTTGAAGGAGGGGATGAGAGGAAAGAAAGGAAGGAGTAAAAGAAATAAAAGACCATCTCATATTTCAGTTTAGAAGTATCGATCTTGAATGCTATTGACTTGGTGTAGGACTTTCCCTTGAACCCATCAAAGAGGAGGGCATGTGCCACAAGTGTTTCCTGGTACAGTTGTCCCCACCCTACTCGCAGGAGATAAATTGCAAGACCCCCAGTAAATGCCTGAAACTGTAGACAGTACTGAACCCTATATATACAATGTCTTTCAATCTGATAACCAAGACAGCTATGCAATGACACAGGTAGTATATACAGCATAGACATGCTGGACAAAGGGGACATGTCCTGGGCAAGATGGAGTGGGAGGGCACAAGATTTCATCACTCAAAACAGCAAGCAATTTAAAACATGAATTGTTTATTTCTGGAAATTCCCACTTAATATTTTCAGACCACAGGTAACTGAAACAATGGAAAGTGAAACCATGGGAAAAGGAAGACTACTATATTGCCCTGTGGATTTTCATACCAAAATTTGGAAAGGAATTTTCCAGAAAAACACTCAAAAGTGGATTTTTTTTTTTGAATTATAGAAGGCTGGAGAAACACTAAATGGAGTTTCAAAACTGCAAATTCTGCATCAAATATTAAAGTGCTTCATTTATAAGGCCGAATATTCCCTTAAGAAGGTACAAGTTTACATTCCAACTAGTAATGTATCTATTTCCCTACACCCTTAATACAGGCAATGTCAGATTTTTTTTAACTTGACTAATTTAATGGACAAAAGAATGCTATCTTGTTTTGATTTTCATTTTTGTCATTATTCATACTTTTTCATATGTTTATTAGCCATTTATATTCTATGAGTTGCCTATTCAATCACCAATTTAATCAAAACCTTTATTGAACTTTGAGATCATGTGTTGGGTTTATGTCTCTTGCTCACCTGGTACTTTTATGTAAATTTTGTTTATGTAAATGTTTACTTATGGATTAAAGATTTTTGTTGATTACATTAAATTATTTTAAAGTTGGCCTTTGAGGAGGAAGGTTTTGTTTTTGTTTTGCTATTATAAAATTTAAAATCCATGTCATTATTTGTGATTTCTTCGATTTTGTCCACCCACTGATAAAAAAATCCATATTTTTATATTCTAATATTTTTAATAGTTTAAGTTTTTACATTTAAATCTTTAACCCAGCAAGAGTTTCTTATGCTGGGTAGTTTGAGGTCAAAATCTAATGTTCCTTTTGATGTTACTACTTACTTTTCATAATACCATTGTAAAAATCCAACTTTTTCCCATGAATTTGAGATGCCTTTATCATGTACTACGTACACTTGAAAATTTCTTCACTTGTATTCTCTGCTTGTGTATTCAAAACCACACTCACTAAATTATTGCAGCTTGATATTAAATTATTTTTTTTTTTTGAGTTGGAGTCTCACTCTGTCGCCCAGACTGGAGTGCAGTGGCCGCTCCCGGCCACCGCAGCCTCGACCCACTGGGCTCCGGCGATCCTTCCGCCTCAGCCTTCCAAGTAGCTGGAATTACAGGTATGCACTACCACGCCCGACTGATTTTTTGATTTATTGTAGAGATGAGGTCTCGCTGCCCAGGCGGGTCTCGAACCTGCGGGCTCAGGCAATCCACTCACCTCAGCCTCCCAAAGGCGCAGGATTACAGGCTGAGCCACCGAGCCCGGCTGATATTAAATTATTTTAAATGTTGACATCCGGTAGCAATTCTGTAAAGAGTTCTTGACCTGAGATACAGAAAAATGCATGAAACCCCCTGAAATTGTTCCCAGTTTTTAAAATATATGGGTACATGCATTTTCCTGGAGAAACAGACCTAGTTTTAATTAGATTCTCAAAAGGATCCATAACCCAAAATAAAATTAAATATCACTAACCTAAAGGAAACAAAAACTGTTATGGGATTCATTGTTCTGTACTAAAACATCAGCCAAATATTAAAATATTTTTCTAATATTTACACTAAAAGAATAATTATTTGCTTTTGCAAGACTCCTTTTTCATAGCACTATAGAAAAGTTGGGGGTTTTTTTGTTTTGTTTTAAATTTGTTTGCTTTTAAGCCTAGTTTATCTAACCCGAATAAAAATACTGGTTGCCGAAAAACATGCATACACAATTTAAGCGATATTATCTATGTATTACTTTTAGTTTGCCGTAACCAAAAGTGTCTGGATGCTGATGGTAACCACTTTAAACACATCTTGTAATTGCAGAAGCCAAACATGACTTGTATTCATCTTTTGGTTTTGATATATATCAAGTATTACTATTTTAATAGTTTTTTATTTTCTTGAAATGTGTATAAATCCATTTTATTTTCCTAAAATGTGTATGAATCCATTGTAAAAAATCCAATTTTTTCCCATGGATTTGAGATGTCTTTATCATGTACTAAGTACACTTGGGAATTTCTTCACTTGTTTTCTGTTCTTGGTATATATTCTTAGTATATATGTTCTTTTGGTGGGGCACCCTCTGCAGTATATAATCAAGCAAGGAAACAAAATTTAACAGCAACAGAAGAGTAAACTTACTGGATGATTCATCTAAAAGTCCTGAAATTTTCCATAGTGTCAGTCAGGTATTATGTTAGTTGCTGACACATACCAGAAGAAGCCTTTCTGTCCAAATAAAGTGACCTCTTCCAGTTATTCTATTTCCCCACAATACATTTGGGTATATGTTTATTATGTCTTCCTCACTAGAATTTAAGCCCCAAGCAGTTTGTTTTATCTACCACTATACTCTCAGTACTTTACCCAGTGTTAGGTACATAGTAGGAACTCAATAAACATAGAATGAGTAGTGCGATTTCTCACCTTTTATGTGGGACATTATATTACTTTGGTTTGTATTGTTTTTATTTTGTGTAATATCCTTAAAATAGACTTGGCAAATCCAATGCTAAAGAAAACTAAGGAGTGACAGTTACTGCTTTATGACACCTGAATAGTTTTTATGAAGAGGATACTGGTCGATTATGTTCCCTGTCCATGAAGGAAAAAGCAAAAGGATTGAGCTTATGCTAAAGAGAAGACAGAAAACTCTCAACAAATGTTAACTTGACATTTACCTTTGTAAACTTGGTCAAGCATAAACATGACTCAAACTAGGTGCTTAATATCTGTTGAATGAGTGATACTGAATGACTATCAAAGAAACAAAGCAATGAAATGTGCAATCTGTAGGGGGATGCCATTTCTCTGTCACTAGAGCATGTTTAATGAAAAAAGTGAGGTTTGCTCCTCACATGTCTGATAACTGGGCTCAGTCACAGATCATCTCTCACCATCTGCCTGTGTTTCACTTGGGGAGCATATGAAAAGCATACAGACTGATTTTCCTGCTAGATGTTTTCTCCTTTGCATAGAACAGCTAGCTCAATTATCTGAGAATAATTGATAACTCAGTATAATTTTGGAATGTAGCACATAATTTATTGAGAACAACTTTATCCCTTAAGAAGTTTTCAGTAATTAGGAAAAGTAAGCTAGAACTTCCTAGGTAGACAAGGAAACCAGTGTAAGGTTAAAATTTATCACAGATAGTTAGAATCATAGTTTATATACATACCCAACAAGGAGTTGGCTGTATATATAACAGTAATAAAGTGAGTTTTATACATAAATTTACTTCACTACAAATTCATAAATGATCAACTTAGCTATTTATTTGGTTCAAATCTGCTTATTTTTAATATAGGATCCCTCATAAATCATCCCACAATTTACTTTGAGTTTAATGAGACTAAAAATGCATAAATATATTCCTGGATATATTACAACTACTCTTCTCTTACTATATTTTGAGTTAAGCACTGCCACAATGCAGAGTGATGTCACTGATACCCTTTTAACTGACTTTTAACAGACTTTTAACTGACTACTTGACAGCATGTTACTGAATTAATAGCAGCCAGTTCCTTTGGGAAAATATTTGTCTGTATTTGGGGGAATGAAATGAGGGGATGAGGACAGAGGAAACAATGCACATAAATTACTAAAGCCAATCCCTACCCACACCCCCTGGCCCAGTTTTAACATAAGAGAACATCTTCGGATTATTTCTAGAATTGCACAACTGGAAATCGTTTATGTAGCCAAATTATGGATTATTTATTTATTTGTTTATTTTTTGAGTTGGAGTCTCACTCTGTCACCCAGGCTGCAGTGCCGTGGCATGCTCCCGGCCACCGCAGCCTTCACCTACTGGGCTCAGGCGATCCTTCCGCCTCAGCCTTCCAAGTAGCCAGAACTACAGGTGCACACTACCACGCCCGGCTAATTTTTTGATTTATTGTAGAGACGAAGTCTCACCATGTTGCCCAGGCTGGTCTCAAACCCACAGGCTCAGGCAATCCTCTTGCCTCAGCCTCCCAAAGTGCTGGGATTATAGACTTAAACCACTGCGCCTAGCCTCAGTGCCTTTCTTAAATTAAGTTTCTGACAGATTAAGGTCAATCTGAGCTTTAAAGGTAGCCAGAGCAAACGATTTTACCTTCTCTTTCAGTAAATTTTTAGTGTATTTTCCATAGCTCACCTCAAAGAATTTTAGACAAACTTCTCGTGCTACTTTTAAAATGTATCTAAAATCCTTTTGCCAATGGAAAGGGACAACAACCATGAAACTAACTTTCCTTGCTTTGCATTGTAATATACTTCAAAAGTATACTGCAAAATATATGACAACTTTTACTGTGTTTTTTAAAATTATTGTTTGTATAGTAGTATTAGAATTATTATCAGACTGAATGGTAATAAGTTTACTTTTTGAGTCTTATTTCCTAAGTCTTCCAATATCTATGAGGCCCTCTTCCAAACCTAGCTCAATTTCCACTTTCTCCTTGACTATAAATCTTGGATGCACTTCAGAACTTGTAAGTGATCTGAAGAGAATAATTAGGTTCAATTATTCTCTTAATTACCTAAAGCTCTGCAAGTCTTGTTGTTTGGCAGAGAGAAGCCCTGCCTTGTTCTTCTCCCTCAGAATAGTCTTGGCTATTTTTGTCCTTTTGCTTGTCCATCTAAAATTAAGATCTGCTTGCCATGTTCCAAGAAAAAAAAAAGACTTTAGGGAATATTATTGGAGCTGCACTGAATTTAGAGATTAATTGGGGAAGAACTGACATTTTAACAACATTCAGTCTTCTTATTCCTGAACAGGGTTTGTATGAATAAAGTAGCTCCCTTCGATTCCTATTTTAACATGAATAGACTGCCAGTTTTAGCAAACAATTTTTCTACATTCATTAAAGTTATCATCTGCTTTATCTCCTTTTGGTTTTTTAATAAGGCTGATTTTAATAGTATATTTCCTATTGTTCAACTGTCCTTGTATTCCTGAGAAAAACCTAAATTGCTCAAGACAAGATTTTTTTCCCGGGTATTAATATTTTATTTTTAATTTTTCATCTTTGTCCATAAGTGTGATTGGACTTTCTGATGTTATCATGATCTGTTTGAGAATCAGGATCAAAGTTATTCTAGCACCGTTAACTGACCTGAAAAACACTTTTTGTATTCTCTGGAACTGTTCTTATAAAAGAGGGATTATATTTTTTAAATGCTTAGTTCACTGGCCTGTAAAGCCATCCAGTATATTTTGGGATAGGAAAATAAAAGTTAGATTTTAAGCTACTTATTAAATTTCCTCAGTGATTATTGGTATATTCAGATTTTCCTTTTCTTCTTTAGTCACTTTTCTGAGTACATTTTTTAAAGATATTGTCTGACTTGAGTTTTTTATTTCCTTATCCAGTCTAGTGATAAAAACTTTTTTTAAAAAAATCTAGGCTCCTAAATGACTTTGAAAAATACCTTGTATTATTTTTGACCCCCTAGCAATTTGTGTTCTCATCCAATAGTTATGCTGTCTGGATCATATTTTCTAAATTTATTGCCTCCTACAACTGAATCACCTGACCTTCCTGAAGCCAAGATAAATTAGAACTATCTCCTTTTTCTTGATCTACCTTGGACTTTTATCCTAATAGATCAGGTTAGTCTTGACAGTGTTTATTCTTCATGAAGACTCGCTAGAAGCTATCAGCAAGGTGCTTGCAAGTTTTTTCTTTCAGTAACGTTTAAATGTACAGACATTTACTGTATAGAATTCATACTCACATTGCTGTAGTTCTTGGAAATTTTACTGTGAATATCATCAAGAGTGCTTTTCAAGACCAAATTTTCGTAACATATAATAGAAAATACACAAGAGAATGAAGCCTCAAGCAGGTTTCTTAAAAAGGCATGTTGTCCTTAAAAAGACATGGTAGAATGTAGGTCCAGAGTAATTTGTATCCAATTCTGGTGTTTTCCTATCTCCCAGTCATATATTAAAATATACTATAAATAGATGTCACTGGTAAGAAGCATTTATGGATATATCTGATGATATGCCAAAGCAGTTGAAAGGATATTGCCAGTTGCCATCAGATGTGAATTAAAAGATTATTATCAGATATGATAGGAGGGGAGGATCATCGTTGGTTGTTTTTTTTTTTTTTGTCCCATCCTAGACATTCCAGGAGGAAGGAGATACAGCAGCTGCTGCTCTTTTAAAATGAATTTGCATGGTCTTGATAGTATATGTCTGTCTGTGTATGTGTGTGTGTGTGTATTCAAGAATTTCCCAGTTCATGACTATTAACAGCCAATTCTCTTGAAAGAATTAATTGACAGATAGCCATACTATAGCCTAAGGGCCAAAGCTAGCCCACAGCCTATTTTTGCAAATAAAGTTTTATTGGAACAAAGCCATGCTTATTTGTTTGTGTATTTTCTATAGCTGCTTTTGTACTACAAGTACAGAGTTGAGTAATTTTTTTTTTTTTTGAGTTGGGGACTCACTCTGTTGCCCAGACTGAAGTTTCAATCACAGCTCACTGCAGCCTTAACCTCCTGGGCTCTGGTGATCCTCCCACCTCAACCTTTTGGGTTAGCTGGGACTACAGGTGCACGCCACCATAGCCAGCTAAGTTGTTTTTTTTTTTTAATTTTTTTGTAGAGACGAAGTCTTGCCATGTTGCTCAGGCTTGTCTTGAACCCCTGGACTTAGGCAATCCTGCTGCCTCAGCTGCGCAAAGTGCTGGGATTACAAGCATGAGGTACCCATCCAGAGCTGAGTAATTTTGATAACAATTGGTCCCAAAACTGAAAATATGTACTCTCTTACCCTCTACAGAAAAATTTTGCTGGCCCTTGAATTAAGTCACTAAGTCTCAATAAAACCAGAGAATAGCTTATTCTAGGGCAAATGCTCTCAAACTGAGGCTCATATATAGGTATCTGGGGTCTATCATCCCAATAAACTATTTGTATTATTTACTACACATGTGCGTTTTATTGGTAAGAGAGTCCCTTGGCTTTCATCAGATTCTCAATGGGGGTCTTGTAAACCAAAATGTGCTAAGAACGAATGCTGTAGATGAATATTACTTGTTATTTTGAAGGTTTGTGAAGTGGGATAGAAGAAAATATAGTTCACAAAACTTACCTAAAGCTCTTTGAAAGGGATGAAAAAATTAGTAAATACTGTTGGCTCAGGGATTTTTTTTTTTTTGGCATGTAAAACGTTTTTATAACTCTAGTTATATTCTTTTTTACTTATTTATTTTATTATAAAGATGTGGGGTACAATTCAGGGTTAGGTAAACAAACATTGATTATGCAGATACCCTTGTTGATGAGGTATGCCCCTCCCTCCCCTAGCAGTTTCCCTCAGCTGCCAATCCCACCCCACTCCCCACAGTTTTCCACTGCTGCCAATCGCTTTCTTATAGTATTATAATTGTTCAAGGTCTGTCTATGAGTGAGAACATATGGTACTCCGTTCTTTGTTTCTACAAGTGTTCCTTGTAGATCACTGAGTATGATCAACTCTAAATTCATCCAAATGGCTGCAAAGTCCATATGTTTGTCCTTCTTTATAGCTGCATAATATTCCATTGTGTATAGGTACCACTTTTTTTTATACAGTCCAGCTTTGATGGGCAACATGATTGGTTCCATGTTTTTGCTATTGTGAATAGAGTTGCAACAAACAAATGTGTGTAGGTATCTTTTTCATAGAATGATTTCAGTTCCTCTGGGTATATTCCCAATAGGGGAATTGCTGGGTCATATGGAAGGTCAATTTCAGGTTCTTTCAGATACCGCCACACCATCTTCCAAAGAGGCTGCACTGGTTTGCATTCCCACCAGCAGTGTAGAGGCATTCCTTTTTCTCTGCAGCCTTGCCTGCATCTGTTGTTGTTTGTTTTTATTAATGATGGCCATTCTTACTGAGGTTAGGTGGTATCTCAATATGGTTTTGATTTGCATTTCTCTGATGATGAGTGAGGCTGAGCACTTTGTCGATTGTCTGTTGGCTACCCGCATATCTTCTTTTGAGAAGTGTTTATTCATATGTTTTGCCCACTGTTTAATGGGGCTGTTTATTTTTTTCTTTTCAGCGCGTATAAGTTCCTTGTAGATCCTAGATGTTAGGCTTTTGTCAGATATACAGTTGGCAAATAGTTTTTCCCGTTCTGTGGACTGTCTCCCTGCTCTCTTGATGGTTTCTTTTGCTTTGCAGAAGCTCATTAGTTTGAAGAGGTCCCATCTGTCAATCTTATTTCTTAAGGTATGGTCATTTAGGGTTCTGAATAGGAATTGGTTGCCAGTTTCAATTTCCATAAGGGTGTCTCCTGCATTTTCTAAGATTCTTATAGTTTGAGGTTTTACTTTTAGGTCTTTGATCCATTTAACTCTAGCTATTCTATGTCATTTATTTTCACTGACTATATGTCATATATTGCACATAATCTCTTATTTTGTCTTTCTGTGCCTGGCTTATTTCACTTAACATAATGTCATCCAGGTTCATTCACATGCTGTTACAAATAACAGGATTTTTTTTTTTTTTTTTTTTTTAAGTCAAGGTCTCACTCTGTCACCGTGGCCACAATGCAGTATCACTATCACAGCTCACCACAGTCTCAGACTCCTATGATCAGGTGATCCTTCTGCCTCAGCCTCCCAAGTAGCTATACTACAGGCATGCACCACCACATCCCACTAATTTTTTTGAATTTTTTTTTGTAGAGGTGAGGTCTCGTTATGTTGCCCAGCTGGTCTCAAACTCAAGGAATCACCCTGCCTCAAAGTATTAGGATTACCAGCACGAGTCACCTAACCAGGCCAGATTTCGCTCTTTTTGTGACTGAATAATATTCCATCATGTATATAGTCCACATTTTTGAACCCGTTTGTCCACTGATGGACATTTACGTTAATTCCATAGTTTGTCTACTGTGACTAGGCCTGCAATAAACATAGGAGAGCAGAAATCTCTTTGATATACATTTCCTGTGGATATTACTCAATAGTAGGATTACTAAACCTAGCAATATTTTTAAATTGAAAATTTTTAAATTGTTGCTACACTGAGAACCTTAGTGCTTGGGATCCATTCCTACCAAGTATATCACATAGTCTTCCTTCTTAAAGCAGAACTCACTGACTTTCCTTAAGTCTGGGAAACATTTTCCTCTTATCTGTGGCCTTCTTCGAAGTCACCCTTTTCTCTCCCTTCCTGACCATGAAACACAGCATTGCTTCAGCAACAAGCTCAGATTTTTAGAAAATACAGAGAAAGGTGATGTCTTCAAGTTGCTAAATTTTAATTTCTAAATACATTATCCTGTGACAGTCTTATTTGCAATGAGAATCCATTTGAGTGATGATCAAAGTATTATTTTAGGAAATGGGAAAATCTGATGTATTTGCTACAACCTTAGAATCAAGACTTGATGATATCACAACAAAACAGATGTAGACTACCTCATGAAGAGTGAGAACTAGTGCTTCCAGAGATCATACTGTTGGCAGGAATAAATGGAACAATGCAAATTAAAACAGGTAAAACAAATTCAATAATACCCAAACTTAGACTTCTTGGGGATTTTTATTAGGCAACAGGGATTATAAAGGCAAAGGAGCAATCTAATGGAGACAGGATATTTTCTATTCAATTCTAATCAACAATCCAGCTGGGCGTTGTGACTCATGCCTGTAATCCCAGCACTTTGGGAGGTTTAGGCGAGAGCATTGTTTGAGCCCAGGAGTTCAAGACCAACCTGGTCAACATAGCAAGACCGCGTCTCTATAAAAATAAAAAGTAAACTGGATATGGTAGTGTATGCCTGTAGTCCTAACTACTTGGAAGACTGAGGCAGAAAGATTGCCTGTGCCGAGGAGTTTGAGGCAGTGATGAACTGTGATCATGCCACTGCACTCCAGCCTGGGTGACAGAGTAAGATTCTGACTCAAAAAAAAAATCCTTTTTAAATTTTTTTTTTTTTGAGTTGGAGTCTCACTCTGTCGCCCAGGCTGGAGTTCTGTGGCATGCTCACGGCCACTCCAGCATTGGCCCGCTGGCTCCAGTGATCCTTCTGCCTCAGCCTCCCAAGGAGCGGAACTACAGGCATGTGCTACCACACCTGGCTAATTTTGATTTATTGTAGAGATGAGGTCTCGCCAAGTTGCCCAGACTGGTATTGAACCCATGGGCTCAGGCAATCCACTCGCCTCAGCCTCCTAAAGTGCTGAGTCATCGAGCCTGGCCCTTTCTAAATTTTTATATACGTGTGTGTGTGTGTGTGTGTGTGTGTGTGTGTGTGTGTGTGTGTGTGATTTCTGAAATTACTATGAAATAAAGTTTACTTAGATTACTTGAAAATAATTGCAAATACACAAATGGTTAACATTTACCTTAAATTGCAACTTGCCAATAAAATCAAATTGAATGGGCTTTCTTACTTTCCACCTCTTGCCTTACACTTTCTTTTTCACACAAGAGAAAAATAAATGAAAATTGAAAAATTCACCTTTTATACTGTAAAATTACTAATTTATTACATCACTGTTTGAAGACTAGTAACTAGTATATTTCTTTGTGATACTAATGTTCACTGCCCAAGCATTTTTTCAAGTGTTTTCTCGGGAAAGGCATACTGCTTTCTGGATGTACAAATCATTTATATGGTGTGCCATCTATCATTCTGGATCAAATTGCCTTTGGTCTTTTTATATCATTGCTCTCGAAGAACGTAAGGTCCTTGCAATGAGATTTGTGCTTCTTGTAGCAGGAAATGGCCCTTCTGGGGAACCTTTTATGAAATGACACGAATGGCAACCAGCCTAATACTGGTTGTCCTCCTCTAGACGATGGCATTTGAGCTGCTGTGGTCTTCATCTTGCAGCATCTCAAAGCCAATTATTCATCCAAGTTTTCAGCAGCATTGGCAACGATTACTCTTTTTTCTTGCTGAATTTATAAAATGTATCTCAGCATTTTCAATTACTCAAGTATTCAAATGACAAGTTTTGTGTAAGTGTTGACACAGGCCCGCACCCATGTTAATGACAGAGCTTGTGTAACCCCATAACCAACTCCCCACAATAAGAGGGAATGCACACATAAGTTGAGTGGTTTATTAATCCTATTATTTTAATCACCAAGGTCAATTTCTGGATTAGCCGTACTAAATGAGGGGAGTAATGTATAGCTAACACAAAACATCTTTTTGTATTAGACTCAGATCCTTGCTTACAATTTATTACAAATAATGTAATAACTGAGAGGAGGCAACATAAAAGCATGTAATTCTTGCAGATGAGATTTAGTAAAAACATAAAAACTTGTTTGCCATCAAAAACTGAGTATAAATTTTAAAACAGTCATGGACCCACAAAGTAGTTTATGTGTAAAGAATGGAATATAGTTTTAAACATCCACTAAAACTTATCTTTTTAGAGATTTTTCTGGCTTAGAGTCAGTGGATGTTCCTTAAATTTTCCACACATTCCCTGCCCATTTTCTGCCCTGCCAGTGCCCCGGAGAAGCTGACACTAGGAAAGCATCAGAAGATAATCAGAAGACAGGAAGAAATGGAGAGAAAGGTAAGATGTCTCTGGACTCTGTATGTCTTAACAATTGTAGCTACTATCTGAGGGGCCTTCCTCCATGGTTCCAGTTGTCAGGAGCTGCGGTTTCCTCCTTTGTTCCTTTACACTCAAAACTTCTTGCTAATTGTGAAAATATTATCTTCTTGCCACTTTTGCAAGTCTCTTAACATCTTACCAACTTATATTTATTCCCTTCACCCAGTCTATACCTGTTTTGGGCCCTTCATTAAAGTCATTCCACTTGAACCATACTTGGAGTAAATGTGTCCCCCTAAATTTATATGTTGAAACTTAATTGTATTAAAAGGTGGGGACTTTAGTGGGTGATTAAGTCATGAGGACTCTGCCCTTGGGAATGTAATTTAAAGTCTCATTCTGTCACCCAGGCTGAAGGGCAGTGGCATGCTCCTGGCCACTGCAGCCTCAATCTGCTGGGATCAGGTGATCCTTCCCCCCAGCCTTCCAAGTAGCTAGAACTATAGGCACGAGCCACCATGCCCAGATAAATTTTTTTAAAATTTATTATACAGATGAGGTCTCGTCAAGTTGCCCAGGCAATCCTCTCACCTTGGTCTCAAACCCACAGGTGCAGGCAATCCTCTCATCTTGGCCTCCCAAAGTGCTGGGATTATAGGTGTGAGCCACCACACCCAGCCAATTAGTGCCTTTTTAAAAAAATTATTTAAACATAGTATTTGCCCCCTTTGCCTTCAGTCATGTGAGGGTGCAGCAAGAGGCATCACCTTTAAAGAAGAGAGGAGCCCTCACCAGACACCAAATCTACAGGCATCTTGATCTTGGACTTCCCAGCCTCCAGAACTATGATAAAATAAACTTCTTTTCTTTATAAATTATCCAGTCTCGGGTATTTTTTTTTTATAGCAGACTGAAACAAACCATCTAATGTTACTTATTACCTGTAGAAACCTTGGACTGCTTTGAATTTTATATTTTTAACTGTCTGGTTATCAGAATTGCCTGGAGAGTACTTTAAAAACACAGATTGTATTTTTACTTGTATTTTTAGAAGTTTTCCAGGTGATTCTGATAACCAGTCACTTTTAGAAACACTGGTCTTTAACTTAGAATTTTAGATTTGGAGGAGATTTTAGTTATCATCTAATTCTACCAACATGTTTGGAAATTGAAGAACATGAAGCTTGAGAGGTTAAATAACTTGTCATATATAATCATAATATTTTCGCAACTAGCGATATGTTTTGGGACACATGTCAAGAAACAACGAGAAAATAGAACTAAAATATTGTTTTTACCAAAAAAGGCAAACTATTTTACAAGTTGGCCTTAAGGACTATGAGAGGTCAACTCCATGAGGGCTGAGGGTAAGCTCACTACAGCACATGCCTACCTCGGACCCTGGATCAGGATTCCATCATGGGGTAACTAAGGAGACTCCCCTCTTCCACTTCCTTTGTTTCCCATCAGCTTTTATCCAATTATGCCCAGAATTTGAGGAAAAGTGTTTTGCTTTTACTTGATATATATATGTATATGTATATATGTATATGAAGGCCAAATATATAAGAATTTTATAAGAATTTCACTTTCATAAGAATTTCTCAAACAACTCTCATCTTCTCTGTGTGGTATAAATTAGACAAATAGTAGTAGAGTTATTTTTTCCCCCAGAAATGTGTCAATAATTTGAAATTCACTTGCTAACATGATATTTTGTGAAAATATACCAAAAATGTTTAATACCTGACCCTCTTACTTCTGTCTGAATATTAACATGAATAGAAAATATTTGCAGCTAGATAGTCATCAGAAAGTAAACATTTAGTCACCTATCTGTTATTCACAAAATTATTTCACTAGGTTTAAATGGAATTTGCTGCTGGCCCTGACAATTCTTATATCTTTTTAAAGGAGCCCTACAGCTATGATCTACAAGAGTATTTGATAACCCAAAATAAATGTGTTGGCATAATTTTTTAAAGTACCAGTAAGGTCAAATTTAGTACCTGCCAGAAAATGATTCTCATTTTTCTTTAACAGGGTATATATTGTCACAAAGACCTTAATTAAAAATAACAATGAAATATAGTAATTTGCATTGATAAAACACTTACTAATTGCTAGTTATATGCTAAACAATATATAGAGTACCCCGTTTATCCAAAATATGTAGGATACTTAAGCAATTATCATGTGTGAACATATATTACCTGACTATATTATAAACTTATAATGATATCAATAATTATATATTATGACACATATAATGCATTATATAGTGTTTGTAATATACTTACTTAAATAGGTAGAGAAAATTTCTGGTCAGATAGTAAGACATGGCTAACATTGCGGTGATCACTGGTGTTTGCCTACCCAATAGCCATTCCCCTTCTTTCTTGCCAACTGAACAGGAAGCGAGTTATGATTGACCTAAACTGGTCGTGACAATCTCATTCTCTTACCCCAGTGGTGGGTCTGGGACAGGCAAGTGACTCAGTTCTCACCTGGGAAAAGTTAAGAAGTCTGCTGAGGGCTCCTGGGAAGAATTTTCCTCATAATACAGAGACATGCATGAGGAGAAAGCTCTTTTTGCTTCTACTCCTGTCCTTCCTACTTAGGAAAATGTACCGCCTGGAGCTAGGTTAGCCACCCTGTGCCCGTGAGGCGTGATATTGCCAGCATACTGTGAATGAAGGTTGGGTTCTTCATTGTCACCAACCCTGGGACTGCCTACTTCTGAATCTCATGCAAATTTGCAGTACCATTTTTTGTTTGTTTGTTTTTCTTTCAGGCAAAGCATTCACAGTTGATATACTTCTGGAGTGTGGGCTGAAGGTGCAGGAAGGGAGAACGAAGTCAATTTTGTGTATCATTTTGCTCTTTGTGCTGCTTTAATTTTTTTTTTTTTAACCAAGTAAGACCAATACTCATGAAATTATAAAGCAACTAATTTTAACTTTCTAAAAACTGCATATCTGAGTAACTGGTATGTTAATCTGGGGGGAAGCGGCCAGGGGGCCTAACATTTCAAATAGCTCTCTCTTTAGCCCGCAATTTATACCAAAGCATTCATTGCACCAATATCCAAATATACCATCATCTGGAATATCTCCGCAGCTAGCTAATTTTGAATTTTAACATCATTTTTTTCACATTATTTATGAGCATTTGTGTGTCCCCAGAAGTAAGAATAAGATGAATTTCACTGGCATGAGTTTGCAAGGAAGATTTTTAGTATGTCTATTGTGGTTTACAGTGATTACTTCAGGATCCACAGTGACAATGAGGAGTTGGTTCCACTAGCTGCATCTAATATGAGTCAGTAGACATTTCTACCAGGTAGACTCATTGACCGGGATGAGGAAGAAGGGCTCAAGAGCCAACAAACATAGGCCAGAGTGCTGACCAGGTTTTCACCAAGCAAGAACATCTATCTTTGTATTACTCAATTGATGCTAACATCAATTTACAACTACGAACTTCCCAAAAAGGAGAGAATGTGTTGTGCAGGATTTCTGGGGATTATGCATGCTGAGGAATCTATCATTTCCTTCACATTTCTCCTCAGAGCGCTCATGTCTCAGGCTTTTTGATTCCCCTAAGTGAGGGTCTAGAAATAGACCAGTAGTTGCTACTCTGACAGTACTGCATGGAAAAATGACAAACCACTGAATCACAAAAAGCTGCCATCTTGGTTCTCATCAGCAATACTTACATACAATGGGTACAGAGTGAAGAACCAGGGATCAAAAGAATCACATCAAAACCAGTCTTAACATGGTCATACTCAGAACCTTTTCAAGCAACAGTCCTAGAATCAGGATCACATTTACTTTGTTTATTTATAATGCTGTCCCTTGTAACTGTTCCATCATTAAGAAGAGCTGTTAAATTGTTCTTGATCAAAGTCACCACTGTTTTTGCAGTTCCCTGTACTCTTTTATAACTGCAACATCCTCCTTTCCAGATCTTCACTTTCCCAATTCATTTATACATAGCTGTCAAAATAATCTTTCTTAAAGATCCCTGTCATCACATTATTCCCTACCTAGGACTTACTGAGAGAAACAAACATTTGAACAATAGAAAGATTTAAAAAATCAATCGTTTGATGACAAATGGCAGAATCTTTACTTTTCCAGTGAGATATTGTTTTTTCTAATTTTTGTCCCACTTGAACTTATAAACTTTAGGAATATAAATAAAATAATCATATGTTTATTTAGAAAAATCACAAATATAAAATTACATGCTAACTTAGAAATATTTTTTTCTTAATATTTAAGGAAAAAAATATGTAAATGCTTCCCATGCATCTTCTTTCTAATCTTTAGAGTCATTTTTTTGTCATCTAATGAAAGCAGACAGGCACCTGCCCTCTCTCTAGAAAAAGGAAGATAACTAGGAGGACCTAAAGACAGACTTTGAGGAAGGATCAGGAGGAAGAAGGTGATCATCTAACTCAAGTGCCTCTACATACAGTCCTGGAGAAAGGCACTTTCTGGCACCAGCCCCCTGGGTCTTGATACACTACATCAGTCATTATATATATGCTACATTTTGGTTGAGAGGTCATATGAATGTCTTTGTTTAAACTAGTTCCATCCTTAACTCTCCACCTTAATGTATAGGTGAGACAGTAATATACCTATACTTATCCCCCTATTTTTGCCCAGTCAGCTGAGCATAAATGACTTTGAAGAATTTTCTTGGTGAGAAAAATCTCTAAAATCCCAAAATGCAAAACAATATTACTTTGATGCTGTCAACTTTGGAATACTCAGAAGCAGAATGGCTTTTATATCACTTTTTGTGATATAAATTTTCATACAGACTATAATGCCTGTAAGTTTACATTAGCTATAATAATTCAAACCTAAGCACATATACCACACAAGGCTCTGTTGCCAATATATTCTTAGCTATTTTCTCTTTTATAGGGGACAATGAGTTGTCATAAGGCTACAGAGAGTGTAATTTTGTAATAATGGACTAAGATGATCACTTTCCTGCCACCCCAGCATGCTCACACACACATACACTCAAAATGGGGGTTTTGCATTGAATTGTGCTATAACTAATTCAGGCTTACATTTTCTTCTGCCCTAGCAACATGCACAGTGAATTTATAGTCTGTGAAAACCTTAGGCCACAGAGTGCAGTAGACAGACACAGGTTTTGGAATCAGAGAGACCTGAATTTGAAACCAGACTTTGCACTTACTAACTGTGTGACCTTGGGTGAGTTACTTAACATCTCTAGGTCTCAGGGTTCTCATTGAAAACCAGGGATGATAACATTGACCTACCAGGGTTGTTGTTTTTCCTAGAAAAGCAGCTAAAAATCCTCTGCTTAGTTATTCAGCTTCCTTTCCTTCTCTACAAATAAAGGTCAAAGAATAAGTATATGCTTAGTATTAATGTCCACTTAGACATTACAGATACATTTTATTTTCACTCTAGGAAAATGTTGTCTTTCCATTAAAAACTATAGTTGGATTTAAAATAAAATATCTTCAAGTATTAGAACAATATAAAAATACCTAATTTTATTTGACTTAGGGCTAAAAATGATAGCTACTAAATTACACACAAAAGTTTGACGTTAAGGTATTCAAACATAAAACACCGATTCAGTGATATACTGACATCAAAAGTGGAATTCAAAAGAAAAATCAATTATATATGCTTCAAACACAGAATATAAAAAATCAAAATAACATAAAATTTAAGTGTTTTATTTTAATTATATCTGAAAAACTTAAAGAATATATTTCAAATTTCAAAACATTCAAAAAAACTGCAACTATCTACTCCAACGATTTTTTGCTTGGATCGAATTAATAACCATTTATTTAACATTGATATAAACATTTTAATTTTTAAAAGATTGCATATACTATATTTTAATGGCAAAGTTAACTATTAGAAATGATTCAAAATTTATTAAAACTGGAGAATCTTATTTTTCTATTGAACTATCCCATGTCTGACAGATATTCTGATATGAAAAGATCAGAAAAATTGAAGTCAATCTATTTGATGCCCCCTGTGTCTGGCCCCCCAGATGTTAAGTAACTCACCCAAGGTCACACAGTTAGTAAGTACAAACTGGGCAGACTGGAATTTGGCTCTGAGTTTTGATGCTGTTTCAGGCAGATGGTGTTAATAAGACCTGCCTCTCTAGGAACTTTTTGACCCAGTTCCAGCTCTGATTAGAAGCTTTCTCCAACGTGACTAGGTGAAGGAGTCAGAGGAAAAATGTACTGTTTGCTAACTCCTCTAAAAAATTTCACACTGTCTCAATCTACGTTGCAAAAAAGAACCACTAAGCTTTAAAATCATGTGCTGAGCCTGGACACTGCAGCATACACCTGTAGCCTCAGCTACTCAGGAGGAGGTGGAATGATCATTTGAGCCCAGGAGTTCAAGTCTAGCCTGGGCAACACAGTGAGATCCTGTCTCTCAAAACATTAAACAAAACAAAACAAAAACCAGAAAATCATGGGTTGATCATTGTTCACTGCATGTACATGAATTGAATATTCTCTACCTAATGTGTCATATTCTGTTGATTTTAGATATACAACTTCATGGGTGTTTGTCCTAAAAAAAAATCTTTGGTTAATGTTCAAATGTTTCACTAAAAGTTTTATTTTAGTTTTACAATTTCACTTCATTGGTGGAGAGAAATTTATGGGCTTAAAATTCATTTGGTAAAGAACAGTTTACATATCTATTAAATATCCATTTTCCTCTTTCAGTAGTTTTTCCCAATGCCAGTTCCCATATGCGAAATTGTCTTTGGAAGCTATTTGGACTTGGTGAGGATTCCAGAAAAAATGAAGCACTGGGTCCAGGTCATAGCGATTAGAGACACATTTTGAGACTTCTTCCACGTCTTCTTCTTTAAGAACCCCTTCTCTCCCTCAACAGAATATCCACTGTGAGCCCTTATTTGTTTATACCAAGTAAATCCAACTCTCTCTGATTCGAAAAATTGGTGGACACCTGATCCATGAGCCAGATCAGTATGACTATTTTTCTCTTGAAAACGAACTGAGGGACACTGGCAGGCAGTCAGGTGGCAGTATAAGTAAAGGGATTGGGACAGCTCTTGAGGGCCATGCGTCTGGGGTGTACACAGAGACAGCTAGTCTGAGAGATAAGCTAGACAAGGCAGGGGAAACAAAAATATAGGTGAGAGAACATGCAGCCCCAGATAAAACTGCTTAATGCCTGAAGAATACTGTTTTCAAGTCTAATTCCCCATGGGGCTCAACTGTCCTTCTCTTGAACTCCATGAGGAGGTTAATATAATAAATTCTCCTTTATTTTATAAGGCTAGTATGAATTTATTTCTCGCAAGCAAATGAGCCCTTAGCCATATTCCAATAAAAATTCTTTTTTTTTTTTTTTGAGTTGGAGTTTCACTCTGTCGCCCAGACTGGAGTGCAGTGGCCGCTCCCGGCCACCACAGCCTCGCCTACTGGGCTCCGGCGATCCTTCCGCCTCAGCCTTCCGAGTAGCCGGAATTACAGGCATGCGCTACCACGCCCGGCTGATTTTTTGATTTATTGTAGAGAGGAAGGTCTCACTGCGCAGGCGGATCTCGAACCCACGGGCTCAGGCAATCCACTCAACTCAGCCTCCCAAAGGCCCGGGATTACAGGCTGAGCCACCGAGCCCGGTTCCAATAAAAATTCTATATGTCTAACTCCATTCACAGCAAGGGAGTATTTGATAATGACATCTTTGAAATACTTCCGTCCAAGTTTTGTGTTCATTTTTCTGAGACTACCAACATTTAAACTTAATGTTAATTACAGTATTGGATTAGATATATACAGCCTTAAAGAAAGTCAGACCATCATGTTTTGTAATTCAATTCCTTTATAGAGAGTGAGTTGTAAAATTTATGACTCACTTTACATTTACCCTACTCTTTTCAATGTGAAGATGCTTCATTTTCTTTGATGAAGAAGAATGGTCAGAGTTGAGTAGCTTTGTCTTCCTCCTGACATCTATTAACATTCACTGTCTTTTCCAAGCAGTAGGCCTATTCCTTTCATGCTGTGTATACTTCTTGTTACAAACATTGCTAAATAAGTCCTAGTGGGTTGAGAATTCTTGTCAAGCCTCAACTAATTTGGTACCTGGCAGAGGACTATCTGTGATATGTAGCCAGTTCACTTTCCTTTCAATTTGAGAGATAAGCAATCAGTTACCTTTCAGTCTAAGGCAAAAATAAAATGAACTTGGAAGGAGACAAAGAAAGTTACTCTCAAAAAGTAGAAGAATGAAAAATAAGTGATGAAAACAATTATAAATAGATGAGCTGGGAATTCATCTTGAAGAGAAAATGCACATGGCTGCATAGTTTCTGAAAAATGTCTCCACAGTCAAACGGAATAGCCCAGCATTTCTGTGATCTTTTGCCTTTTCTAGGTATCTCTAAAAATGTGGTCTTTCACTGCCAAGGTGTGTGCCGTTTTAAGAGTCACAAATTAGGATGCATCCATCCTTGTCCTGGTGGAATTGTCCTGTTTCAGTATAATACACATGAGTTATACAATAGATACCTGTTAAATTATTTATTGAAAAAATAAATCTTTCTTCTAGACCATAAAGACATTTGAGCTGATTGCATCAAGGACTGACATGAGCTGAGAGAAATCTTCCACCTGGCAGGGAGCACTTGGCACTGCTCCTAGAAACTGAACCTGGATATCAGATCCAGCCAGTCCTCTATTTTCCTTCTGAATTGGCATGTGCCACTTTCATCTTTATTTCATTAAAAATAATAAACTCTTTATTTCTCTAGTTCAGGTGAATCCCTCCCTCTCTGGAAGCTTCCTACGGCTTAAATTGGCTATTATGTAGGCAGCAATTCATACCTATTGTTGAAAGACAGGAGTCTCTGCTTCCAGCTTCTAACATTGTAAGAGACAGGAAACCCCTGTGGCAAAAATAAAAATAAATTCATAAGAATGCAGAAATTGTCCAGCATGCCTCTCTATCCCAGATGCTGTGGAAAGAGAAGTACAGATGCTCCATAACTTTATATTCCTATATGCCAGAGCATATGCTGTGATCTGAGTCATAAATGTTGGAGTTACACCTCGGCTGTTAGACCGTTTTTTTCTTTATAGGTACCATTTAATTGAATGTTTTCTATATACCAAGCACTGTAGTGATGGCATTATATATTTACTCTAAATTTTCACAGCAATTCTGCAAGACACATGCTAGTACTCCTATGTAATAGAAGAGAAAACTGAGTTTCGGCAGTTACAGAATTAGTCAGAGCTTAGTTGGTAGTTAGGAGCAGGATTAAATCTGCAATTTGACAGACCCTCAAGTGCTACCCAGCATTAATTTTTTTAAGTAAAGTTTTTCAAAATTACACTGTACTCCCAGACATGAATTTAGAAAAATGAGATATCGTTAATGTGATTTTACTTCCTTAATGAAATTATTTTACAGATTAATTGTAATTACTATGCACATTTGCAAGTGTTAAAGACACTGTAATTAAAAACATTAATCTACCAATATCCTCCAACTGCTCAATTTCAATGAATTTCACACTTTGGGTTATTTGCCCTGGAGACAAGGTCTTGCTCATTAAATATACCAGGTAGCTTAAGGTTTGTATAGAATGGTGTTTAATTTTTTTCCATCTAGAATGCAACAAGTAAAAGTAATCTTAACTGATTTAGATTACACACAAAAAACTTTCCAATAAAGAGTTGTTATGTTAGACTTATAGTTTGCATCTTCATCTAGGGGAAAAAAATTCTGTCTACGTGAGATAGATTTTACCTTTTAAACAGAGAGAGCAAAAGGAAACATAAAGAAGATGAGCTACCTATATACAGGAAAGATAGTACAACCAGAAACTTAAAGACTTTTCTGGAGAATAGAACTCAGTGTTAGATACAGAAAAAAAAAAACCCTGATGAGATATATTAAAACAATAAACAACTATGTTGTAGCTTTGAGATCCAAACTGAAATGTTTCTATCTTTTTATTTATTGAGTTTATTTTAGTCCTACTTCCTTCTAAAATGAACTTAGAAGAAAACCTCAAGAAGTGACAATATAAAACAAAGATAATAAAACAGAGAGAAAAATCAAGACAAGGGTATGCAGGGAAAGAACACATATGCTAACCGACCCTAAGAGTTAGATGAACTCTTGTAATAAAATTTAATTTGGAGATTCCTGGCAGCCACTTTAAAAAAAAAAAGACTTTATTTTTTAGAGTGATTTTAGGTCCATAGTAAAACTGAGTAGAAAGTAGAGACTACCCAAAGTTTTCCTGCTCCCACATATACAGCCAACCCCACTGTCATATGGCACATTTGTTACACATGATGAACCTGCATTGACACATTATTATCACCCAAAGTCCATAGTTTACATTAGGTTCGCTCTTGGTGGTATACATTCTATGGGTTTTGACAAATGATGTAGAATGACATGTATCTACCATTATAGTATTAAGTAGCTCCACTACCCTAAAAATTCTCTGTGCTCTGCCAATTTATCCCTCCCTCCCTCCAACTCTGGCTACCACTGATCATTTTACTGTCTCCATAGTTTTCCGGCATCCACTTTTGAAGGGGAACTTGTTGTAGTAAGTTTTATCAGAAAATAGAAAACATGGCCAGGGCAGGCAGGGACTCACACCTATAATCCCAAGCGCTATGGGAGACCAGGGCAGGAGGACTGCTTGAGTACAGGAGTTTGAGAACATCCTGGCCAACAAAGAGAGACTTTGTCTCCACAGTAAGTGAAAAAAAAATTAGCCAAATGTGTGGTGGTGTGGCCCTGTAGTCCCAGTTACTAGGAGGCTGAGGCAGGAGGACTGCTTGAGACCAGGGGTTTGAGGCTGCGGTAAGCTGTAATCATGCCACTACACTCCAGCCTGGGTAACAGAATAAAACCCTGTCTTAAAAATAAAAATGATTTTAAAAGAAAGAAAATAGAGACATAAAATTTTCCCAAAAAAGACAACATTTTTCATGTCCCTAAATTCTGTAAGAGCCCCATTACTTTATGGGTTCAAGATAGACACATAAAATAACATCTACTACAACAGTCTTGTAGAAAGCTCAGGTGCAGACCTTACTTGACTATTTCTTGCAACAAGCTCATGAAAGCTAAAAACCCAACTCAGCAAGAGAAGGGTCTTTCCGGTTTTTAATTGAGTTCCAAGACACCAACTTGAGCAAAGGTTAATATCTGGGAAAATCAGAGGAGTGAATAGATAATGTATCCCCTACCTAGGCTGGTTTCCATAAATAACATTCTTTTTAATAAGGATTTTTATACTCACTGAAGTTTTGCCTGAAGAACCGGTCTGTGTTGTTTGAGAACTGATCCTTGTTTTAGAGTACAGAAGGGGGGTAGACAATTTATTATGAAAGGTGAAAAACTTAACTAGCACTTGCCTCATGTGGCAGAGGGATGCAAGGGTATTTTAAGCAACTCTGAATCAGTGCAAATACAAATAAAAGCTCATTTGAGATAAAAGTTTCACAACACAGTAGGCTAGATCTGGTTTAAACTGCATGGAAAATGTGAATACGAGTATTAACTGCCTGCCTTGGTCATAGGAAAACTTGAGTAGGGAAGCATTTAATTCCCAGCAGTAAATCCACCACTTCAGTTGAGGAGGTAATCAACATTTGTTGAGTACGTCCTGCATGTGCCATGTGCTGGGTTAGGTACATTATACAATTTACCTTATTTAATTGAGTGAATTACATGTTTGGAATTCTCCAACAAATATATTGACTTCAGTGTGATGTGAATCATCGACCAAATTAATTTTGGGGGATAATTTTCAAAGACAATACTTTTTTTAGTGGTGTCATAATGTTCAGTCTTTTTTTTCTGGTGTTGATGAAATACTAAGTTCACTGACTTCTTGATGCCACGACAAAGACAATGCTACATATTTATTCCCTTAAAATGTTCATTTTCCTCTTGACACACTAGAGATATATATATATACTATATATATAGATATGTATATATCTATATATATAATAATTTTCCTTGCAGTTAAGTTGGGGCTGTATGACAGGCAGTGGGTAATGACAGGCCACAAATTCCCATGCCTGAGTGCCTGTGTTCTCTCTCTCCCTTGTTCACGTGGCTATATGAGGGAAGAGAGAACCACAGAAGGAAGAAGCTCAGACTCCTAACTTACAGAAGTTCATTTAGGCTTACTGGTCAAACTGCATTAAATTCCACACTATTAAAAGGAATTTGTCTTGTGTTTAGCCAAAGATGTTGGGGGAAATGTATTATAGAAGATAACATTACCACTCCTAGTTTTCTGATACTAAAAACTTATTGTCAACAATAGAAAAATCTTCCCATTTTTATAGACAATATAATTTAAAATTTCTTAAAAATTTGTATCAGATCATCGACACAATTCTTAAATGGTTCAAGGGTGGGAGACTAAAATATAAATCTATTTTATGATTCTTGACACTGCTTACTAATTTGTTGGTCAGCCATTTCTGCCTATGTCAATTAGTCCAGAGATATTAAAATAGAATCAAAGGTCTATTAAATAAAGTCTTACATTGCCTTTGGAAGCATTACTTGAAGACGGGTGGGAAACATACAAAGTAATAGTTGTACATGGAGCTGTTGGCTTCTGATATGTGCTATATTGGACTAAAAGACAACATTTTCAGTTTGTAAAGGGAAAGCCAGCATGAAATTCAAGATCAATTTTCTAAGTTTGTAATTTTGTTATTTTTAAACTTTTTCATATGGATGTATATTCCCATATACTTACTCTTGTGTTAACTTTCTAGCTCCATTCCCCTGGGCAGTTATCCATTTTCCTAACTAAGCAGCTTACTAAATATTCTTATTTTTTCTAATAGGTTTTTAAATGACTATTTGGTCTAGATTCATAATCAGGTCATCTTCAGATAATGAAAATGTGGCCTCTTGCATTAAAATATTTGTTCTTGTCTAATTACATCTAATAATATTTCCAGAATATTTTAAAATAAAAATAGTGATCTGAGCACCTTCTTCTTGTTTCTGACATTAATAAGAACTTTCCCAGTTTTCATCATTATTTACTATTCTGAATTTTAGTTTTGAAATATAATACATCTCAATAGATCATCCATATTCTAGGAATAGGTTTTTTAGTTGTTGCTTTGATTTTTGTTTTTTTTTAAATTAGGGCTCAATAGTGTTAATCATAGCGTCCACTGGACCCTCAGGAGGTCTTCTTAGATTTAAGTAAAACTTCAGGCCAACAAGACAATCATTTGGCACCTATTTGCTCAGAAGGATAAAGACAGGAGCACAGTTTGCCAGTACAGTAGCATCAAGTGCTCCTCTTCAGTGGGCCTCTTCACACAGCCACACAGCTCAGGTGCAAGATGTGATCCACTTTATGCAGATAGGAATCTGTCCTGACTTAATAGCCTCATGCCCCTGTGAAACTTCTCTTGTGACAATCCCATAGGCAGTGTGACCAGGGATATGCCCCATAAGGTCCAGTACTATGTGGTTTGCTATTAGGTGCATTTGGTTATCCCTCTCTAAATTCAGTTTACCAATCTGGGGACCATTTTTACCAGCATCATAGTTTACATACCATCTTATCAGGTTGCCAGGGGAATGGAGCTAGAAAGTTAACATAAGGTCAAATTCTCACATGTAAGTGAAAAGATGTTGCTAACTCTTTACCCACAAAGGGGCTTTCTGTCAACTTGATTGTAATGGATTCTTTTACTATGTTCCTAGGTTGTACTTGCTAATCATTTATTAGGATTTTTGCATCTGAGATGAGCTATGTATGTTTGTGCACACATGAGAAGGCTTTTCCCTCCAGGTTTAGATACCAGTGGCTTCTTAGGAATAATTCTTAAGCATTCCTTAGGGGGGAAAAAAACCCCTTTATTTTAGAAGTAGTTTAGGTAGTATTGGGATTATCTATTCTTTGAAGGGTTGAAAAGAGGTTCCTTGATATTTTCATCTTATTTCAATGTTATTGGTTAGTTTAGGTTTTCTATTTCCTTTGAGATCATTTATCCTAAACTTATTTTCATTTCTTCTGTATCTAAATTATTTTCCCTCTTTTATTTCTATGTTTGGATATTTGTTTAATCATTTTCTCTAGCTAAACAAGCTAGTGTTTTAAACATTTTATTTGTTTCTTCCTTCAAAAATCAGCTCTTACATGTATTTACCAATTCTATTGCTTTCTGTTACCTAATTTGTTCATCTTTACCTTTATTGTTATTTATTCCTTCTCTGCATTCTTAGTGTTGTGGTTCCTTCCCAAATTCTGTGGTGAATACCTAATAATTGTCACTATCTTTGTTTAATAAGTATTATGACTATAAATTTTCCCTTGAGCTCAGCTGCAGCCATACATAGATAGCTATATATAGTGTTTTTATCATTAATTTCTAGAATTCTGCAGTTTCAGTTATTTCTAATTTTTTATTTTGACTTGTACAATGAATCTAATCTGATTTCCTAAGGTATTTTGCTTTTGCAGTTGTTTTCTTTTTTTCTCTGGGATCATTCTTATTATCTTATAAACATGCTTATATATCACCTTCCCTGAAAAAAAAAAAATCCCTCCCTAAACCTCACATTTCCCTCTGGTTACTGACCCATTTCTCTGATCTCTTTTATAGCAAAACTTCTAAAGAATTGTCTGTACTTTGTCTTAATTTCCTCACCCCCTCTCCCTTTTCAGTACAGTAGGATCAGGCTCTCATTCTCACCATTCCACTGAAACTACTCTTATCAAGATAATCAATGATCTTCTTATTAAATCTGATGATCACTTCTTAGTCCTGCTCTTTTTTTTTTTTTTTTTTTTTTTGAGTTGGAGTCCCACTCTGTCGCCCAGACTGGAGTGCAGTGGCCGCTCCCGGCCACTGCAGCCTCGACCTGCTGGGCTCCGGCGATCCATCCACCTCAGCCTTCCGAGTAGCTGGAATTACAGGCTCGCACTACCACGCCCGGCTAATTTTTTGATTTATTGTAGAGATGAGGTCTCATCAAGTTGCCCAGGTGGGTCTCGAACCCGCGGGCTCAGGCAATGCACTCACCTCAGCCTCCCAAAGGCACGGGATTACAGGCTGAGCTACCGAGCCCAGCTTTAGTCCTGATCTTACTTAACCTCTGAGCAGCACTTGGCATAGGTGATCACTCTCAGATCCATCTTGAAACCCTTTCTACCCTTGGCTTCTAAGGCAACACACTCTTCTGAGTTTCTTATAACACCCCTAATCTTCTCCATCTCAGGTTCATCTCCTAGGACTCCTCCCTATTAGTGCTTCAATTTTGGAGAACCCCAGGGTTCAGTTCTTAGTCCTCTGAGTTGGACGTCTTCCCTATACTCCCTTCATTCTATATCTACATTCACTCATTCTCTTCCAGTCCCAGAAACTTAAATGCTATTTGTGACTACCAATTTATATCTTGAGCCCCAAGCTCTCCTCTGAGTTGTAGAGTTGCACATCATACTGCCGGTTTGACTTCACTTAAATGTTTATAGACCTCATACTTTATGTATTTGTGATGAAGCCTGTTAATTACTCTCAAAATTCTGCTCTTTCCTTCTTGCATAGTTTGGGGTAAGTGTCTGGATGCTGCCTACTTCTGCCATATCTGGCTTCTTTCTGTCCTTCTTCCAGGGAGCAGCCCCTGGCCAAGGCTGGTCTCTGCAGGATATGCATATTCCATGTGACAAGTCATGGGGTAGAGTCACCAGATGTAGGTAACCAAGCAACCTAAAGACAATGTAGTCATCACTCTTAATCAATGTGATTGCAAACACTGTGTAGGAATTTGAATAATTAACTTGCTTGATGATAAAACTGCTGTGCTGTCCCAAGGCACAGATTCTTTCATTCATTCTTTCATCACCAGCCCATTGCCATTGGTGATCCTCCCATAAGTGTAATAAACCAATGTCTCTCCCTGCTAGACCTCCAGGCGACTTATTTGGAATAGGTAAACATTATGCACAGGCCCTCCAGATTTGGGGCTACCACATTACACATAGTGATAGGGAAAAGGTTGGGCTCATAGCTAGTCTATATTTTCTAGCCTCCCTTGCAATTGGGTGCAACCACCTGATTCAGTGCTTTCCAGTGAAAGTGAGTAGCAGTTGTAGGTGCTGTTTGCCGACCCTAGTCTTTATGAGAACAAGTGTGCCTCCTCCATACTTTCCTTTCCTCCTTCCCACTGGCTAGAATGGCAACTACTGAGTGACCAGGAAGGCAAGAGGGTCACTGTCTTCTGAACAACTACGTGAAACAGCTACCCACCAAACTATTATACTCACCTCAGACTTACATAATGAAGAAACAAATTTCTACCTTGTGAAAAACATTCTATTTAGGAGTCTCTTTGTTATGACATTTTAGCATTTTACCTTAACTGACAAAGAAATTGGTACCAGAAGGGATACTATCTTAACAACAACAACAAAGTGCATTAATTAATAGTCAGGCAAACATGCTATTTGAGAGATAGGCAGGAGAACCAAGGAAAGAGTTTATTTTCATTCTGTTTGTGACAGGAAGTCATCAGAGAGATAATATGAAGGTATAACTATAACTGCTATGAGTATGCTGGAAAGTTGGTGACGCTTATGC
This sequence comes from Cephalopachus bancanus, assembly GCA_027257055.1. Classification (NCBI taxonomy): domain Eukaryota; kingdom Metazoa; phylum Chordata; class Mammalia; order Primates; family Tarsiidae; genus Cephalopachus; species Cephalopachus bancanus. Next base: position 12,430,665 of record JAPVLO010000093.1, read on the forward strand.
TATTTCATAAAATTGTTACCTACAATAATTTAGGGCCGGGTTCAGTGGCTCAGACTGTAATCCCACGCTTTGGGAGGCCGAGGTGAGTGGATTGCCTGAGCCCGCGGGTTCGAGACCCACCTGGGCAACTTGGCGAGACCTCATCTCTATAATATATCAAAAATCAGCTGGGCGTGGTAGCGCGTGCCTGTAATTCCGGATACGCGGAAGGCTGAGGCGGAAGGATCGCGGAGCCCAGCGGGTCGAAGCTGCGGTGGCCGGGAGCGGCCACTGCACTCCAGTCTGGGCGACAGAGTGAAACTCCAACTCAAAAAAAAAAAAAAAAAAAATGTAGAAGACACAACACATATCCAAATCAGGGGAATATAGCTGTAAAAGACATTGGTATATTTCCCGTGTTGCTTTTAGTAAGGTATCATAAGAAAGAGATGAATTCAGGCAAGAATTGGCTGCTTAGCAAACAGAAGCAGAAGGAAATGAGAATGTCCAGAAATTTAGGGTCTCCTGGGGTGGAAAAAGACAGCTGTTTTCATGTCCCAAACATGAATACAAATAAAGGAATCCAAGCCTTGTGGCAAGGGTCAGAGTAAGAGTATTGCCCTCCTAAACAGCCTATTATTTTGGCTAGCCTCAAGGTGGCCCCCATTAAGATAAGGGAGTAAGGTATGGACATGAGGAAGCAAAGAAACAAAGCAGGCTTAAGAACTAAGACTGGGAAGGACTTTGGTTGTTATCACACAAGGAACTTACTGGAAGCAATTAGATCAGAAGCCTATAAAGGTTTTAGGAAATCTAGTTGCCACAGAAACCATGAGTCTGGCCTGAAGTTGACTGTCTCTGTTAGCTTCTTAAAGCAACACTCAGGTCTTCACATTTTTACCAGCAAAGAAGGGTTGTGAATAATGCATAGTCCCCAAGAAAGATGTAGCTATGGAAGATTATGGCCAACGTGTTTCCTCCAAGGGTCTAATGAAGGCACTTTCTCCACTGCCAGAGCAGACAGTGTCCGTAATTCTTGCTCAACAAAAAGTTGAAATTGCTGTGTATAAGCAGCTGTATGTAACCTTCTCTTAACAGAAGTATTTTAAAACAGTAACCCTGTGCTTGGGCCACCACTGCGTATGGGGTTGGGGGAGGGGTGGTTTCGGTGAGCAATAACTTGTTTAATGGTTTGTTGACACCAACTATGAGAAGGCATTTCAGAACTTGATAGAAAAACAGACTTTGCTCTACCCTCTGCCTGGACACCACCCCTACTTCACACTCCTGCGTGGCCCTCTCCCTCATTTCATTCCATCTCTACTCAAATGTCACTTCCTCAGAGGTGACCAAAACACTCCATCTAAAATCACATCTTCATTACCTTCCATAACCTTAATCTCCCTTTATCCTCTCTTTATATATTTTTCCTGTCTTCATAGCCCTTGTTGTCTTGCTCCCCTACTGGAACGTAAACTCCCAGGACTTTGTCTTGTTCTTAGCTGAAATCCCAGTACCTAGAAATGGCTTATACATAGTAGGCTCTAAATAAATATTTATTTTTAAAAATGAAATAAGAGCTTCTAATTTCCATGTGTTTGAAGTTGTGTTTATTTGGTTCTATTTTGTTATTTATCCATATCATATTGTGACCAGTCATAGATGATTATTTGTGAATGAGAAAAAACTGGGATTATTACTTGCAAGATGTCATTACCTGGTAAGAAATCTAACCAAATTTGTCCTAGTGGAAAAATGTAGTTATTGCTAAAAGCTATCTGTTTTGATCTCATTCTTGCTTGTTTTTAAGCCTGAGACAGTGAAATGTCACTCCCACTGCAACTCTACCTCTTTTTTGGAATGAACACCCATGATCATAACTGCCACATAATAACCAGTTAGATCTTGGAAGTGCTTTAAAGATTCCTCATTTCACGATTCAACAAAGATTGATATAAGTAGCTACAGTTTACTCAAGGGAGAAGCTAAAGTTCACCAGGGTGCATTAAATTCAATCCAATTCGATCTATTGAATCTTTGCTGAATGTAAGCCTTGTGCCAGGCATTGTGCCGGGGACAAGGGATATGGTAACAAGATAGGCATTGCCCTTGCCCTCCTACTGGCTAGACTAGTGTCTTAAGGAACCCAGAGTGGTAGAGAAACAATTATAACACAATGCATCAAGAACCACTCTAGAGGAAGTGTAGTGTATCAAAGCAAATGCCACAGAAGTTTCAGACAAGCAAAAAGTCAGCAAAGGCTTCCTGAGTGTCAGTTAAGCTTAGACCCAAAGGGTAAGTGGAATTTTTCCAGACGAAGAAGAAAGACAAATGAGGCCAAAGAAAATATATGGAAAGAAGAAACAGGCATGCTAGTAAAGCATTACACTTTTACTTCAGATACTCATCCTGTTTTCACTCATCACTCTCTCTTTTCTGCCTATTTCTAATTTTTTAGCCTGTAGGTTAGCGCCTTTCTCCTACTCATCCATTGCTCTGGTGAGATTTATTTGCAAATCCAATCCAGGAACCAATAAACAAACAAACAAATAAACCAAAACCGCTAAGGAGTAGCCACCGGAGTTTGGAGCCTACATTACACTTACAAAAATTTGATTTTCTGCAGAAAAATATTTTGACTCCTACATTTTTGGACTTCATTAGAAAGATCTGAAATGGATGACACCAAGCTGTTTGCCTAAAATAATGTCCCAAGCCTGAATTGGCATGGATGTTTCTTGAGATTAAAATAGAAACTTGTTTTGCTAACAGAAAACGATTTAGAAATCAGAGAGTCATTTAAGTTGAAACCATTATTTTTCCTTTTCTTGTATAAAACTCCTGTTTTTACCCACACTGAGAAATCAGGATAGTGAGTTCACCCTGCCACAGAACTTTCCATTAAATTTTTGAAGTTGTAGAAACCCCCAAAAGAAAACAAAGTTTGTAATAGCAAATGTATCCAACATTTACCAGTACCTACCATGTGCCAAGTAGAGTTCTAGGCACTAAACAAAGATACTTGCCTTTACAGAATTTGCATTCTTGCATAAAGAAAACATACAAACAAGACATAAGCAAATTACATAGTAAAATTGAAGATGAGTAGTAGAACAAAGTAGAACAGGCAAGGGACATCAGGAGGGGGCAAGTTGTGATTTTAACTAGAATGGCCATGTTTGGCCTCCTCAAAGATGTGGCACTTGAGTTTAACACTGAAGGAAATGAGGGTGTGAGCTTGCAGCTATCTGGGTCCAGGCAAAGGAGACAACTAGTCATTGCCCCCAAGGTAGGGAATTCCAGGAGTGTACAAGAAAGGCAAGGAGACCCTGGACTAGGGGAAGAGAGAACAGGAGTGGAGCGGTTGGTAAAGGAGATGTCAGGTCACACTGTACAGGGGAGTCATTCCGGGTAGGGTTTGAGAAAAGGGGTGACTTGATGGGGCCTGTGTTTTAATGTGCATTTTGGGATAATCGTGTGTTTTTATTTGAATACAGTCCCTTACAATATGCTTTACTCCACAACAACAGAGCAGTGCTTACTTAAAATGGGTTCTGAATGATCTCTGCAAGAGTAGGCACCACAAGACTACAAAGTTGTAACTGTCCTCCCTCTCTGGCCGGCACTTGCTCCAAGATGGGCAGCCCTACTCTGATGTGCTCGGGAGTTGAGCTGGCAGAGATAGAAACAGTCTGCTCGTTTCTTCTTCAAAACTCCACTGGAAAGTCAAACATTTCTTTCGGTTGGTTACAAAATTAAAAATACGCCTTTGCCAACTCTGCGGGAGAAGCAAACTCCCGGAGTCTGCCTTTGCTAATTTGTCCAAGTAGTGCTGTGGTTTCACTCCGTGCAGACACTGCTCAGCTCCAGCCCCACCAGCGTCTCCCGTCTCTGGCTTCTCCGCCCTTGGGTGACAGCGACGGCTCGGCTAGCCCCCACGGTCACCAGCTGTTGGGGCTGAACCCGCAAGAGCACGCACCTACGCCTGGGGCTCCTTTCCTCCCCCGCTCGCCCCTTCCTGCTGAGCACCCAGCCTTCCCTCTCCCCGCCGAGCTTGCAACTTTTTTCCCTGCCCGCGCTTCGCCGGCCCCCCCAGAGACGCTGCCTTCCCGCTGCGCCCCCGCCCCTGAGTTGCTTGCCCCGCCTCGGCCCCGGGAGGAGCCGCGCGCCCTCACCTTTCGCCTGGGGCAGGGAGGGTGGCACGTCGGGCCCACGCGCTCCCCCTCAACCCCCGCCCCTCGCCCCCCCCCCCCCCACCGCGGGCGGCGCAGCTCCCCCGGCAGCGCCTCCCCTCGCCGGGAGGGAGCCGGCGGGGGCTCCGGGCGCCGAGCGGCAGACCTGCTCCGGCCGCGCGCCTCGCCGCTGCCCTCCGGGAGTGGCAGCAGTAGCTGCGGCTGCGGGCCAGGGGGCTCCGGCCTCTCCGCGGGCGCCTCCGTCTGCGTCCACCACTCCAACCTGCTTCCTGCGCGCGGCTGCGCGGCGCCGGGACGCGCTGCCCAACATGGATTTCGTCCTGACGCTGGTGCTCGGGTGCTCGCTCTACCTGCAGACGGCCGCAGAGTTCGACGGGAGGTGAGGAGGGCCCCGGGGCTCCCTCTTCTCCTCTCCGCGCTGCTTTCCCACTCGCTGTCTTGGGGCCCCTCTCCCCGCGGGGTTTCGCGGCCAGAGCACCGTCTCCCCGGGCCACAGGTGGGGCTACCGCACTGTCTCAGCGACCCGGAGCCGTCGAGGCGCTCCCAGTGATCCCCCAGGCCGGGAGGGTGCGCCCCGCGAGTCCAGGAACTCCAGCCGCTGCTTCCCGACGGCGCCTGCCGGCTCGGGACTCAGAGCTGGAGAGAAGAGAGACTGGAGTCCGGGATCTCGGCTCCGGGGCGCGGTGTGGCCGCCTTGGCGGAGGGGACGCGCGGGAAATCCCTTGGCGGGGAAATTTGGGCTCTCGGTCTCGAGGGCCTCTCAGTGGGGACACTTCTAGGCGGCCCGAGCGGGGGGTGGAGGGAGAAATCCCGGCTCGGCTCCGAGCTGTCAGGGCCGCTTGCACGGAGGGTGGGGGTGACGAAACGACTGGGCTCAAAAGGAAAGGGGCTCAAAAAAAGGACCGTGTGTGTGTGTGTGTGTGTGTGTGTGTGTGTGTGTGTGTGTGTGTGTGTGTGTGTGTGTAGATGTGTAAGAGAGAGCGGTAGAGAGAGAGAGACAGACAGACATACAGGAAGAGAGACAGAGACAGATTGACAGAGAGAGAGCGCGCGCACACGCCGCCCTGCTCCCAGACCTCGGGCGCGCCCGGCTGCTGCGTGCTCTGACAGGTTCCTGCAACCCCGGCTCCGTCTCGCTGTCACTCAGCCGCTCCTCCTGTTGCGGCTTGCGGCGCCTTCTCGCTCTAACCGCGGGTCCGCTCCGGTGTGTGTGCGACTAAGTGACTGAGTTGAGTGTGTCAGGGGGTAGGGGAAAGTGCTTGGTTCCCCCACCATCGTGCAATTACAGACCAGGCGCAGGTGGCTGCTGCTGGAGGGGTTCTGCTCTGGGTCACGCCGCCACCAGGTCGCCCTCCTTCAGCAACCCCCGCCCCTCTGTGGTGTGCTACTGCACAGCCCCAAGAAAGGTGCCTCCCGCACCTGTTGTTTTACCTGCAATCTTGGAACGAATCGATTCCACGATTGATTGGTCGTCTTGTACCTGGCGGAGAACGGAGGGGAAGCAGCGACGCGCCTAGGAAAAGCGCAGCTGCTTGTTTACTACCTGGTCAGAGAAAATAGAATGTTGGAGGTTGTTTTGTATTTTGGGCCCGGGGGTGGAAAGGGCAGGTAAAGCAAAGGTGAACTGGAAAGATAAGGAGAGTAAGAAAACAGCCCGAGGCTAGACTTTTTTTTTTTTTTTAAAGCAATTAACTTGCCCACGTTTGGGAATATTGTGCATTTCTTGCACACACATTTGCAACAAGAAATACATCACGTGATATGCAAAAGATTTTAATGTAGCTTTAAAAAGATGTCTAAAACAGCCAATTAAAATGTGGATCGTCTCAAAGGAAAAAAGTCACTTAGGTGTGAACAAGAAAACAATTTTACCAAATAATGTGTCAAAGTGTAATCTGGTGAATAAATCTGTATCCTGAAATTGCACTTTCTTTAGGTGTTATTTACATTAGAGAGGAAAGTACTATGAATTGTTGATGGGAGGCCAGTTTCAAACCACAAGGACGCTTGAGATGTCAGCAGTACTTTAAACTCTCCTTGGTTTTATTTATATTTCTTTTTCTAGTACATATTTTTTTCCTGGGGACTGTTGCTGCCAAAGTTGTATCTTAAAAAGAGCTGTTTCACTTGATTTTTGAGGAATAGCGTTTCTTTCTGCTTCTTCCCCCATCCATCCTTTATATGAAGCAGATTGCTTTCTTCTGCTTTGACATGTCTTGTATTATTTAATACTTTTCAGTTTATGATGAATTAGTTAAAACTGACTTTTTCCCAACAACAGGTGTGGGTCTTTGAGGAATCTGGTTTATTTCAGGCTTTAGAAATTATCCTGAGTGGCAGCACTGAGAATTGTTGGTTGTAGCTGGTTCTATTTCTATTTAAGAAAGCACCTTCCTCTCCCCCTCTTTTTCTACCCCTGTGTGTTGAGGGAGGGGTGTTTAACTGCCTGAAATTTGAAATTAGATCATAGCAGAACTATTTCTTTGTAGGTGTTTTATCCTTAAATTTCTGTAGGCATAAAGGAGTTTGCAAAAATTATTGGGTTTGGTTTAATTTATTTTTTCTAAAATAACAACAAAGAAATTATTTTTAATCTCAAGAGTGTCTTTATTTATTTTGAATCTTTTTGTTTGGTAGGTGGCCCAGGCAGATAGTGTCATCGATTGGCCTATGTCGTTATGGTGGGAGTATTGACTGCTGCTGGGGCTGGGTTCGCCAGTCCTGGGGACAGTGTCAGCGTGAGTATGAGTATGGTGCCTGGGGATCTCAGTTCCCTGGGGGTGGGCCTTTCCACCTGGTTCATGGCTTCACTCCACATATCAGAGGGTTCATCACTGAGCAAGGCTTGGGCCTTGCAGGTCTGGCTTGGGATTTTCCAGGTGTAGTCCTTGCCTCATTCTGCCCCTTTCCACCCTGAGCCAGTATTTAGGTCCAGGTTTGTCATTCACAAAAAGCCAGCTAAAATGTTTATTTTAGCATTTTCCCCCAACATCTTCTGCTCCTTCTTGTTTTCTCATCAGGTTTTTTTCTTTCTTTGCGTTTGGCTCCGAGATGGGGGAAAGATAATAAGTCTAGACTGTATTTACACAAAATAAACTCTGAACCTTGCAGTACTTATATAATCCTCACCATAGCTGTTGTGCAAAGTGGCTCACTTGTAAATCTTTTCTTTGAAATGAGGTTGTATTGACAGTGTTTTAAATGGACCACCCAGTATAATCAGATAAAATCTCTAAAAAAAAATCATTTGTAAGTTTTCAACCTCAACCTAGTGTAATAAGTACCAAATCAGAAAATAGGCTGCTACACTTTCCATAATTACAAATGGGTATTTTAATGGTAAAATTTAAAGCTACATCACAAGAGTCTGAGAAATTTAGGAAATGTGTTCCCATCATTTTATCTGGATCTTGACATTTTGTCCCATTTCTACTGCAAAAAAAGTCCCCGGATGATCAAGTGAGTTTCCAGGGCATCTTTAGAGTACTAGGTGGACACATCTGGTGAGAAGATGGAACTAAGTTTGTTCTACATTGGAGTATATATCCTATTTCTAATGAGGAAGGGGCTTAGAGGAATAGAGAAGTGTGGTTAAAAAGGCTAGAACTGGCAGTGGAGAGACCTGGCTTACAGATGAGTTGGCAGGGTAAGGAGTCAGGAGTTCCCTTGGCTATTTTAATTTTTGAAAACACTTTTGCTTTTCAAAGAAGGGCCAGTGACAGTCACAGGTGGACTCTAATTGCACATTCAGGTTTCATCACATGTTGGCGATGAAAAGGTGAAGGGGACTAACATTTGTCTACCTGCTATGATGTGCAAGCCAGTGAGCTAGACCCTGTGCACAGAAAGTTTAAAGGGAGCTAGTGGTAATTCCAGTTTCCAGTAAACAAAAGAAGTAGGCAAAACTGTTGTACTCTTGCTGGTTGGTCTACTCAACATTGTTTTAAAAGAAGATGGTCAAAATAAGAACAGTCCCCGGTAGAATTTAGTCTTCGACCAATTATACAACAGTGTCAGAAGTATTTGCACAGCTAGAGGCTACAGTTATAGAATCTGCGGAACCATCATGCTCCAATACCCAAAGGGTGAAGAGAGGACTCTTCTCTTGGCCATACCACATGACCCTCACAGATGAAAAAATGGGTTGATTCTTTGCAGGAATAGAGATACTTTCCTCCTTTGCTGCTTTAGTTTGCAGGAAACTCCCAAATGCAGGTACCTTGAGGTACTCACAGTCCCTCTGTCCCACCCAGGACAAGGCTGCATTGGCAGAATGCCCTGGAAAGCAGGGAAGTACACCTTCCCTGAAGGCAGAGGCTTAGGGACACACATGTTCTCTGCCAGGTGTGCTAAAAGAATTCCAAGAGAAAACTTCTCTAGCCCCTGAGAGGTTCATCAACTATGGAATTCCCTAGGAATCACCTTTAAGAACTGTTCTAGCCTGTAATCCCGCGCCTTTGGGAGGCTGAGGTGAGTGGATTGCCTGAGCCCGTGGGTTCGAGACCCGCATGGGCAGCGAGACCTCATCTCTACAATAAATCAAAAAATCAGCTGGGCATGGTAGCGCATGCCTGTAATTCCGGCTACTTGGAAGGCTGAGGCGGAAGGATCGCCGGAGCCCAGCAGGTTGAGGCTGCGGTGGCCGGGTGCGGCCACTGCACTCCAGTCTGGGCGACAGAGTGAGACTCCAACTCAAAAAAAAAAGAACTGTTCTATTTTTCTGTACCACTTAATTAAATTTTCTCTGATATGCTCTAACTTAGAATTTGAACTAGCGCAAAGACCTTTTAAATTACAGTGGCATTACAAAATGTAAGTATCCAAGAGGTTTCTGAGTGTTTTATGTTCTGCACAGTAGCTTTTCTAGCAGAGAGGGGACATTATTTAAGAAAAAATTTACACTTCTATCTTGTTTCCAAAATAATGCAAATTGGTCAAATATAGCATTTGATAGTATTCATCTTTTCCCTCTTGTTCCTATCTGAACAAATCTGCAACAAATCTGAAGAAACTGCAACATGACACAAGTTAATTATTGAATTGGTAATGTGACAAAAATGTGTAAGATGATTTTTCACAAATCACAGTTTATCTTGGATTTAGTGAAAGTTTGAAAGACAGTATAATGGAGGGGAACATGGATTCTGGAGCTACACTGCCTGGATTTCAATTCTTGTTCACCTGTTATTAGCTGTGTCACCATGGGCAAGCCAGTCAACCTCTCTATGCTTTATTTTCCTCATCTCAAAAAATGAATATAAAATAGTATATACTTCATAAATGTGTTATAATTTGTAAAGCACTGAAAATTATCCCTGGCACAGAGTAAATACTACATATGTGTTTGTTAAAATTAAAGAAACATAAAGAAATACTGCTACAGAAGCAATACTGTGGGATAGGACATACCCGTGCATTGGATTCTTTGTTCATTAGGCATGATACACGTACTTTTATTTATGTTTATTAGGCATGATACATGTACTTTTATTTATGCTGCCAAAAATAAAAAAATGATTCCAAAGTTCTTTGTGTTGTAATAAAATTCCCTTCAATTAAAAGGGGCCAAATGGTTCTCTTAACATGGAAGATGTCAAGATTGTAAAAATGAGTTCAAAGACAGATGTTTCCTTCCCTGTGTTTTATTTTTGAAGAATCTTAGATGGTCCCGATGTCTTTTGTCAGCTTAGTTATCCTTTGTTTTGATATAAACAGGTAGAGGAATGTAGGGGTGAGGGGTCAGCTCAAAGGGCAGAACAGCACCAAAAGAGGCTGATGGTGACGAACGGAATTCTTGATAACTCCTGATTATTTTTTAAAGAAAGGCTTATGAAATGAAAAGTGTTGTCTCTGCATTTATTCAGGAAATGCCTTACTATTTTTTAGCAATTAAATCTAGTATAGATTACCTGTAAAGATTCCAAAGAACTTCTAAGAAATTTTATGTGAAAAATGTTTTTGCCTTTTTGACACTTAGATAATCACTGAGTTCTTTTTCATAAGGAAGGGAAAATGAGGAAGGAGCATTTTCCCTTCCTTAGAAAAATTACTCTGATTCTCTTTTTTTCTGAATGATTCACTTTGGAATTTTCCTTCAAAACAGTACAGCACAGCCTGGACAACACAGCAAGACACTGTCTCTACAAAAAAAAAAAAAAAATTAGCCAGGCATGGTAGTGTGTGTCTGCAGTCCCAGCTCCTAGGAAGTCTGAGGCAGAAGGATTGCCTGAGCCCAGGAGGTTGAGGTGAGCTGTGATCATGCCACTGTACTCCATCCTGGACCCTGCCAAAACAAACAGCACAGCAAAGCATAAAGAAACTATTCCTATCTATGCATAGAACTTCCCAATCTATCCCCTAGAAGGTGTGTGTTTAAGTTGGGGGAGATGGTACCCTCATTATATCATCAGAGATCTTATGCTTCAGTGCAGTAACGCTTTGGTGAGTGTCTATTCCATTTTGTTGAGCATTTGTGATACATTTAGACCCAATATTTATGTGAGTCAAATATACATATCTACATAAAACATGCGGCATTCTATTTTCACTTGCTACCCTCCTTTCCATGGACTTGTTTGGAGAGACCAACTAACACTGCAGGATGCTTGAGTTGCTAAATCTCGTCTTCTGGCTCACTACGTCTAGCCAGAGCCAGATTTAGTTAGGGGACTTTCCATCCTTCCCTCTAGGATTGAGGAAGGAAGGATCAGAGATGCTACCCAAATGGGCAAGAAAGGATCCTCCTGCTTCCTGCCTATACCACCCAACATTCGGTTCCAACATTCCTGCCCTGTTGGAGAAAGCATGACTTGTTCCAGAAATAGGCAGGTTGTGTTTTCATAGTTCTTTTTGTAGATCATGCCTTTGGCTTTTTTGTATTCTTTGATTCTTTGTTTTGTGTTCTTAACTCTTAACCAGAACTCTAGCATATTGAAAATTCAGAATTTGATTTTTGGATTGTCTTGGGCTTTACCTTTGTTAACTCTTGAAGTAGCTTTTCATTGTTAAATGAAATTTTCTTAATAATGTAACTGGTGGTTCCATATTTATAGCACATAGTACCTTAATCACTCAGAGATTGTCACAAAGTATTTTTGTTTCTTGCTCTGTAATTGTTCTGTTCCTTAACATTTCCATCATCTTAATGGCATACTTTATTTTAATTATATTAGCTATTTCTCTACTCCTACCAAGTGCAGACCTCTGTAATAAAGATTTTTTATAATTTGTGTATTTTTAAAATTTTTGTTGGCTATGGAAACAGTTCTTAACCAAAAGCACTAGATAATTAGGCAAGAAGCAGGAGGATAGTTTCTATGCCTATTTGGATAGCATTTTCTTCCTTCCTCAGTCCCAGAGGAAAGCAGAGTTCGAGTCCTGACTTCTGAACCTGACTAGCTGTACAGTATTTCTCAACTGCCATTTTCTTACTTTATAAGCAGTTTTCCAGGTCCATTGAAGCTCTAAACTCTGTCTGATAACTTCCTTAATGTAGAAAAATGTATATATAGGATCTAGATATTGCATTCTTATATGGGTGTCTTTCTATTCACTTGGAGATGTTGCTATATGTGGCTTATGACAATGACATTTTTTTGTTGAAAGCACTTTAGGCAAGTGTTGAGAAAAACTCAAAATATAACTAGTTCCAAGTTTCAACACAGCTATTTAGCTTCTGAGTTCTTTGGCTATCAGTGAGCAACTTGTGGTTTCTGAAGGAAATTATGTGAATTATGATGGTTTTGTATCATGTATCTTAAGCTAGGGAATTGCAGATGTTTCTTTATATTTCTGCTGGAGATTTTGGAAAGACATAAAACCTACATGTAGAGCTTGACTTTGCTCTATTGGTTCTGAACCTCATTTCCTTCTGTCTCTTCCATACAAAGTGAAACATCTGGATTCTTAACATTTTTAGATAAATGTGTAGGTTAGTGAAATATGGGGATTGAAAAATAGTAATTCATTCGAGGCTATTTTGGATAATAATTTTTAGTTGAATAGTATATATTACTGGCTAATGATTGTGGACACTGGAAACACTGATGAGAAAATTATAGAACTATTTGTTTCTGCATTTCAGATGAAAAGACTATACATTTAAGCAGATAATTTTCATTTAGTAAATGAAATATTTAAACTCCGTGTTTAATTTCTTACTTATACTTGAGTTCAGATATTCACAAATGGAACATTTATTAATTTTTGCTCCCTATTCTAGTTATTGACTTCCTGTCTGCAGTCACAAAACTATATAGATTATACCCTTTTTGATTATTTAGATTTGAAATTATCTCTTTAAAATAATAAAGAATAAATTAGAAATATTGGAATCTGCTATGAAGGCCACACATAGGGCTCCCCTCACAGAGAGATTATTTCTAGTGAATGACTTTTCATTTGAGGTCAACGACTATGGCAACTTTCATCAAACATGAATTGGTATTTTATACCTAAAGCAGTTTTTTACACCTGTACACTCATATGCATCCAGAGTCACTGGAAGTCTTGGAAGGAGGGGTTATACTATTCAGAGCCAGAGATTGCTAGCAGGGTTCTGGGACCAGCTTAATGGAGATGAGCATGTTTCATTATCCTAAGATTTTTAGATTTTTCCCCTAATTTGGGGAGAGAATGCAGAATCTGGTTCTTTCATTGAGGCAGGAATAAAATCAAGGTAGTGGATAATTTCATAATTACTTTGAGTACTAAATCTGAATCCCCAAATTCTTAGGAAGTGAAGTTTTTGATTAAGATTATTCAACTGCCACTTTCCTTGAAAGGTTGTTTACGAAACCATGTACTTTGAGTAGCTTGAAGTGGGCTTGGAATGTAGATTCCAAACTAAAATCAGTGTTGAAAAAACTTGACCTTTTCAAACAGGTAGTTTTTGAGTATATATAGTCTTCAAAGCTATTCAGAGACATTTCTTTGTTTTTTTCAATCTTTTCCCCAATTAGAACTGATCTTTATATAGTGATATTAAGATCTACTGATTTCCTGAGATCCCCTCATAAAGTTAATCTGAGCAGGTCTTCACCTTTATGATTAGAAATTTTAGTACTTCTCAAGCTGGAAGACCAGGCCAAATAAGGGGAAGCACTCTTGACTCTGCAAGGTCAGCCACTAGATCTGTCCTCAGATTCCAGCCGAGGGATATGCTGCTTCAAAGTGCACATGCACATGTAAGGGAGGGCCCCCCAAATACCCAGAATTTATCTATAAAAAATTGTGTATTTATTCTCTCATGTTTAAACTTCAGTCACCTTCAAAGTACTCTCCGTTTGATGCAATACACCTATTGGACACCTTTTCCACTACTCAAAACAGTTTTTAAACTCAATAATTTTTGTTGCCCTTCAATGCTTCTGCCGTTTTTTGTTTTACATATTCCACATAGACAAAATGTTTCCCTTTGAGGACTTTTTTCATCGGAGAAACAAACAAACAAAAAGTATCTTGGCGTGATATAGGGTGAATAGGGAAAGTGTGACATGGGGGCCATGCCGTTTTTGGTCAAAAATTGCTGAACACTCAGCACAGTGTGGGTAGGTGTACTTGTGAATCAACCATCATGAAATGAACAAATTGTTGCAAGAATCTCCCCCTAAAATTCACTGAAGACGAATGTACCCTCTCACAACAATGCTAGCTGGTATACTGATACCATTGGGTTCCTAGCACACTTACCTAGCCAGGGAAGCCTATGCTACAAGGTACCTGCCTTCCAGACAATTAATCTGGGTTTCTTTGGTTCCCCCTTGTACATACTGGGATCAAGGAGGCACTTCTGGTCCCTGGGACAACTCTATTTGCTACGTGGGCTTTTGATAAGCTTTCAAAATGTAGGTGTGCTTCCCTCACCCCCTTCCTCCTATAACACATTTAATATCCAGCATTTTTTTTCTTTTGGTACTTTCTTTCGGTAGACTTCATTATACATTTTGAATCAGTTGAGCCACTGCATTCTTTTAAGATTACAGTTAATGATGTTAAATAATCCCATGTGGTATCCTTAGGTGTGTAATAAAAGAGGGCTGGACCTTCCTCATGGGGGAGATGAAAGGGCAGGAGAGAAGGGTTTTGATGATCTAATCCTTGTGACTGCCACCCCTAACTTCTGACAATTTTGTCTCTTTCCCATCAAATTTGTGCATTCATTTCCTCAAATACTCCTCCTCAGAACAAGTATTTTCAGTTTTTGTGTGTGCTTTTCAAAAATATTTTACCTATTTATAGGTCAATTGCTAAATATGTCTCCCTTCATCTACCTGTTTTATACAAATGAAAGCGTACTGTATACACTGCTGTGTACCTTGCTGCTTTTTGTTAATAGTAAGTTTTGTTAATAGTACATCATTAATAGAACTTTCTTTATAGAGACTCCCCACTCTTTTATGAACTCATAATATTCCACTGTATGGCCATATCACAATTTATTAACCAGTCTCTTATTGATGGATATTTACATTGATTCTAATCTTTTGCTAACAAAAGCATTTCTAAAGTAATCTTGAACATATGTTTTTAAAATGTTACTTTGCATGTCTTTAGTATTTCTGCAGAATGCATTTGTTATATGTGGTCAAATGGCAGATACATTTGTCATTTTGGTCAATTGCCCAATAGCTTCTTACTTGGTAGTAAATTGTTTAAGGGGAAAGACAGGATGGTAGCGCTGACTCAAGCCTCTGGCATTCCTATATTCAGAGTCTGATCTGTTACTTAATTTTAGGATTCTCTGTTTCCTACTCTTTCCTAAGAAAACCCTCTGACAAGACAGTAAAGGTCCATCTGCTCCCATTTATCATGTTTTTCCTTGGACCAGAAGCAATTGGATGTTGTTGGGAGGATGGGTTAAGACTTGTCCCTTTGCCAGAGTCTCCCTCTGTTTCCTGCCTATCAATTGTCTACTTTTTATGGATGTGTTTTTAGTTGTAAGGAAGCTTCATACATTCTTTTAGGAATTGCGTGATTCATTGATTTTTTTATTATCTTTACGCCTCAGCCATAATTTTTAGACCTGTTTATCTAGTGTATACATTTTATTTTTTGACCCATGTTCTGTTAAGAGGGAACATGTAGAATTATGAAATCTGGATACTATTTTTGAAACACCTATTATGATAAAAATATTTTCAGGAAATATTAAAACATTGTTACATCAAAATATCTTTTAAGCCGGGCTCAGTGGCTCAGCCTGTAATCCCGCGCCTTTGGGAGGCTGAGATGAGCGGATTGCCTGAGCCCACGGGTTCGAGACCTCATCTCTACAATAAATAAAAAAATCAGCCGGGCGTGGTAGCACGCACCTGTAATTCCGGCTACTCGGAAGGCTGAGGTGGAAGGATCGCCGGAGCCCAGCAGGTCGAGGCTGCGGTGGCCGGGAGCGGCCACTGCACTCCAGTCTGGGCAACAGAGTGAGACTCCAACCAAAAAAAATAAAATAAAAATATCTTTTAAAAGTATCTTTAAAACTGTAGGGATGTACCTTTTCCATTAGTTATTCTAATCCTTATCCCAATTATATACTTAAATTGTCTCTGTTTTAAAAAGTAAGAAGTGTATGCTTTAGTAAAAAATTTTAAAAAACAGAGAGAGAAGGCAGTGAAGGTATTTCTAATTTCTAGGTTTTTCTGGCACCTAGTTCTAACAACCAACAGGCAACCACTGTTTCTTATTGATCTTTGTAGAAATTTCTAAGCATTTCCAAAATTTTCCTCTTTTTAATTAAAATGATAGCACGAAGTTCAAACTATCCTGTATCTTGCTTTTTTCATATAACAGGACATTTCAGAAGCCAATCCTTATCAGTTTATATAAATATGACTTTTTTTAAATGGCTGTACAGTATGCCATTATATGACTGTCCCATAATTAATTAATCAATCATTTATGCATGTTTAAGTGGTTTTCAATATTTTGGTTTTCAAAATATGCTGCAGTGAATATGTGTGCATATTTTATCACTGTTGAATACACTTAGGTATGGGGTAATTATAGAAACATTCTATTTCTATATTAGTGCAATAATTGATGAGTTCTCATTATATTGTTATATATTTTTATTATGTAAAATATGTAACTTGAAAGAGAATAAATCTTGGCTAATATCACAGAATAGAAATGTTCTGTTCGGTCACCTTCTATTTATTTATTCTTTAAAACATACCTTAAAAGGTAAATAGAATTGACTTCTTTATTTCTATTTTTTTATTGTCCTGTCTTGTTTGGGAAAGGTTGTGAAGTGGCTTCCAGGAATTCATACAATAAAATAGGAAAATAGAATTAACAAAGTCTAGAGGGAGGAAAAAGGAGATAAAATAACAAATGTTGGGAGGAGGGTTATTAAAATGCAGATATATAAACCATGAGATCCTAAATATATCTTATAAATCAGTTCTTGGCTTCTGATAGCCAAAGGTAAAAGGTGTTATTGCTCATATAATTCGTGTTGTTTATCAGGGAGGGAAAAAGTACACCATTTATTGGGGAGAAATTATAGTTTTCCTACATGTAGTTCTGAAAGAAGACTATCATGTGGTCCTTTACAGAGTGGGAGTGAATGATGAAGTGGAAGGGACCACAGAAACATTCCTCTCATGAAGCCAGTGGTAGTTTTTGAATATCTGTCTCATAGAAGACCCTCCATTGTATGATGGAGCCCTTATTCTAAAAGTGCAGTTCATGGATAGCTGTCCTATATATAATTTAAGAAGCATTATCTGTGTACTTAGCTTTCTCATGGTTTAGCTTGATCCAGCCCAGAATATCTAGCTGTGATGGGTAAACTGTTGTATAGGGCTTTGGATGGACAGTTCCAGGTTAGACAAGACAGTTTCAAGTTAGGATCACTAACAACGTCCTAAAGTTTGCTATATTACTGAATAGCTTAACAGCCAGTTCATGTTTTTTCTTTTTAGTCTATATGTCTTAAACAATTGGAGTTGGTATCCAGAGGCATTGTGAATAGAGTACAGATAGAAGTCCCTTAGGCTCCAGTATGCAAAGAAATTAGTGGGAGATATTTTAACATCTATTTTGTATTGATTGGATATCAATATATAAACTCATCACCATTTTGCTACACACTTATTCACTTTCATGAAAATTGTGGCTTGGGGCAAGGAGGAGAGGTGCAAACATTGCCTCTAGGTGTCATTTATCATTCTTATGCCGTTACATGGAATGGATATGGGCTGGTTAACCCTGGAACAATAGAATCCTTAATCAGTGCTCATTTTCCCAAAGCTCCTGACTCTTATAGGTGTGCCAAGGAGTCATCATGACCTTTAATTGTTTTTTTTACTTCACGTGGATCTTATGGAGGACTCACGTATATAAGCTGCTTAGGCCTGGATAGACTCCACGCAGAGTCTGTGGGAAATACTGTACATATCAATACCTAGTACCCAGACTTGTCTTCTTTTCACTGGAGTGTGAGGAAGGGCTGATTCTCATGTACTCTTGAAGCTCTAGGGGCAATGAAACCTGAAATTCTAATGTACCTGTACCTTTTCTCCCTCAAAGAAAAAAAAAAAGGAAATAATAATTTTGAAAAGATGGCTCAATTTATGTTTATGTTTATTTATGTTCTGAAAAGGCACCAGTCCAGTAAGAGCTCCATCTCCATGGGAGAAGCATTAGAGAAGGTCTTTGAATGCTTTTTCCTCAGATATCAGAGTAAACCAAGAATCTAACACGTCTAAGTTATTATATCATATCAACTTGGAGGGGAGCTGAGGAGTTAGCATCGCCAGGATTACAATTTTCCACTTCTTCATGGTAACAAATAAGTGTTAAGCCCTCAAAGATAATAGAACATAGCTAAGGTAATTTGGCTTGAAAAAATTTTGAAGTGATATCAATCAACAGCTAAACATAGAAAATTACTAGTAGCATAGGCTTACTGTGATTGACAGTGCATCCCTGGGAACCTGCCAGGGAAAATATACCAGTTACTAAAAAATTGGTGTGTTGCAAGGTAAGGAATTTAGTTAAGAAATATCAAATACAATTACATTTTTTTATTTTAATGCACTGAAACTTTAAGTTTTCTGATTTTATTACTTAATTACTACTACTACATAATTAAAGAGACAATTATGATCCTAATAGAAGTCCTAACAATATTTCTAATAAAGACAGAATAAAGGAGTATATTACAGCCCAGATATGATAAAGTATTATGTGTGGTAAAAGAGTGACAGCCACCTATTTGTTCACTTCATTTTATTTTGTAGATTCTCTGGAGGATTTTAGTTTCAACTTAGCCTGCTGAAGTACTGTCAAAGCAGCTTATTATTCTTATTGCTAATGGGAAGAAAGGGATATGAATAATCAAAGTGGTTTCCTTTTTTTTTTTTTTTTTCTTTTTTTTTTTGAGTTGGAGTCTCACTCTGTCGCCCAGACTGGAGTGCAGTGGCCACTCCCGGCCACCGCAGCCTCGACCTGCTGGGCTCCACCGATCCTTCCGCTCAGCCTTCCAAGTAGCTGGAACTACAGGCGCGCGCTACCACGCCCAGCTAGTTTTGGATTTATTGTGGAGATGAGGTCTCGCCAAGTTGCCCAGGTGGGTCTCGAACCCGCGGGCTCAGGCAGTCCACTCATCTCGGCCTCCCAAAGCGCGGGATTACAGGCTGAGCCACCGAGCCCAGCCAGTTTCTTAGTTTTAAACTATAGTTGTTGATTTTGGAGAACAAAACTTTTTTTCCCAGTTATATTTTGTTAGAAGCCTTCACTTTCTGCCACACATTAGCTTTGGTAGGTACTAGGTGCCAGGGGAGTGCAGATTTGAGACTAAGGATTTGTCATGGGTGATTTGCATGTTGATAATCAAGAGTCAACTAAATTTTAAAACCAAACACTTCATTTGGTCAATATAGTTAACCATTTTGTAGATTAATAATATAAATTATCCAGAACTGACTTTACTAATTGCTGTAACATCATTAGATCACAGGGTTAGGGTTGCCTTTTGTAGATATTATTGATGTATTCTGAAATTTTAGGAAAGATGTCTTTGCAGTTTAAATTTGTGCTAATATAAACAAAAGAAAAAAGTAAGTTTTTGAATTTATGCTGTCTTTGCCAATAACAATGTTGTTTTTAAAAACCGTTAGCCGTATTTTTGTAAATCAGAGTTCTCAAATTCAGTTTCTAAGGAAAGTGCCTAGGTGGTCAAAGGTATGTTTTGCTAAATTTATAGAAACTAACTCCGTGATTAGGATTTCCAAGTATAAGCTTCCTATCTACCCCCTGAAATATTTTTCCAAAACCTTTAGTACCTCCTATTTTATTCTAGTGTTAAGATTCTGTAGGTGCTTTGTAATTATCTGCCAAATGTTTACATGTCAATGAATATCAAAGCCATTTATCACCAATAGAAAAACACAAAATGCAACTTATGCTTTGTTGTATTTTTTTTTATCATGTGGGTTTTAGAATTGATTTTATATTGTATATAGTAAAGTGCATATTTCTACTAGATAAATTGTTCTGAGTCATATGATCATATAAGTATTTTTTGGTGTTTCACATGGATAATGGTGGTCCTTTGTTGTTTTGATGGAGTTTTAAAATCATTAATGAATTAAAAGATTCATTGTATCTTGGTGTCTATGTATGGTCAAGAATTAAGACATTCCAATGTATAGTTTCATTTCCCAACTAGGGTAGAAGTGTTTTTGAAACAATAAATTATGATGAAATAATGTATAAATGTGTAAATATTCTGTTCTCTAATCTTGACTGTTGAGACCTGAGGAATTCTTCCATATCTTTAGTACTTATAGAATAATGTACTGAAAGTTGGGCTCATCCAAATTCCTACCTAACATGCTGTTTATGGGGTCTATTATCTCAGATGTCATTGTTGTAAATGTACAGAGTTGGAGAGTTGTGAATAGTATGTCAGGCTAATATCAACTTTTTTGGCAGTGAAAAATAAAGCTTGAAATTTAAGGTTGGAATATGGAGAACTTTTTGGAGTTATGAATTTTTCTAGCTGATGTTTAGGGTTGTGATATAAAAGTACAGAGTCAGGAAGGACTGTTTCCTTTCATGCCTGTTCCTGGCATTTGTCACCTGGAGGGAGGTACATATGTCATGCTGTGCTGCTTGTATAAGAGGATATATGCCTCCAGTCTTAGTCATGTGGTAACTGCATCAGCTATCTTAATCTGCAGCATTTTATTATTTTCTTTCCAAAGTTTATTTATACTTGCCCTAACTTTGGGGCATTTTATAATCTTCTACAGTAAATTAAGCTACTCATGAGAAGATAGGCATACCTTTAGATAAGAAAAAGGCTCAGTTCCTTAAAGGTCTCTTATTCCTCATTTTCTGTAATACTGTCCAAAGCCCAGGACTGGCTCCAAGTCCATAAACCTGTGTTTAGCAGGCAAAAAAAGGTAATCCCTAAATAGTTTAGTTTCTCTGGCTTGTATGAGTCATAGGTTCACAAAATCAGCATCGTTCTTATATTCTAACCACATATAGTAAAGTGTATAATATCACTGAGAACCTTCAGATCAACTGAAGCAGGGGTTCTTGGACAAGTTGCAGGAGAGAGTTCTGGAGCTGTAAGCTATAACTGAATGGCTTTGCTTCTGTTTACTACTGTGACCTTTTTCTAATGGTTGAAGAGGAAGAGTTTAGCAAGATCAAAGGAATGGCTGGGCACAGCGGCTCATGCCTGTAATCCCAGCACTTTGGGAGGCCAAGGTGGGAGAATTGCTTAACTCAAGGAGATTGAAACCAGCCAGGGCAACACGGAGCAACATGGCAAGACCTCATCTCTACAGAAAAAAAAAAAATCAGAAAATTAGCTGGGCATGGTGGCACAGGTCTATAGTCCCAGCTATTGGGGAGGCTGAGGCAGGAGGATTGCCTGAGCTCTGGAGGTCGAGGCTGTCCATGACTGTGTTACTGCCCTCCAGCCTGGGTAAGAGCTTGACTAAAAAAAAGATTTTTAAAAAATGAGACCGATTTTTCTATATTATGTGCCACTATTGAATTTTGTTTTAGCGCTTCTCACAGTGGGGTTTATACCACACAAATGCGTGTGTGTGTGCATGTGCACACACACACACATACACATACATCTATGTAAAGCATTTATTTTTGGCAACTTTCACAAAAACTGTGGTGAGGGTTGCTTGTGAAAATTTCCTTATCCATCAGTAGAGAATAGACCCCAGAAACTTCTTGGAAGTTGACTCCAGGTTTAACATTGTTTTGATTTAAAATGCAGTTTTGTATAGTCTTAAAATGTAAATTTTAAAATATGGGACTTTGGCCAAAACTCAATGCTAAAAGTATACATATTGATGCCATAACATGTACTAAAACGTGTGCACATTGAGACTAATTTATATTAAGTAGGAAAAATGTGAACCAGTCTTAAGGTACCATATGAAGAAAATAAACTATACAAAACTGTTTGGCTGCTTTGTTCTAATACAGCTAGCTAGAACATGATGATGTTTGCTATTCTTTATTATGTTGTTTTACTCAAATTTTGTTTAACTCAAATTATTGTTCCTGGTAAATTATTCAAAATTGACAATTAAAGAGCATTAAAGAAACGGTATCCTTTTATATTTTTTCCTTCTCAAATATAACCGTGGTCATAACCAGTTTTCCTTAATGATCCAGAATGTAATTTGCTGCTTATGCTTTGATTTATTTTTAGCTGTTTGCTTAAATTGTCACCTGATTTATTATTCTAAGAAATGCATCAACATCAAAATATGGTGAATTCTTTTCAAATTAACAGTAAAAACTGAACACTACTTTGTTGTAAACCTAGTCAACATGAAAAAATCAGTCTAGTAAATCTAGTTAGCAGATGTAATATGTGTCCGTAAAAACACAGAGCGGCCGGGCTCAGTGGCTCAGCCTGTAATCCTGTGCCTTTGGGAGGCTGAGGTGAATGAATTGCCTGAGCCCGCGGGTTTGAGACCCGCCTGGGCAGCGAGACCTCCTCTCTACAATAAATCAAAAAATCAGCTGGGCATGGTAGCGCATGCCTGTAATTCCGGCTACTCGGAAGGCTGAGGCGGAAGGGTTGCCGGAGCCCAGGAGGTCGAGGCTCCGGTGGCCAGGAGCGGCCACTGCACTCCAGTCTGGGTGACAGAGTGAGACTCCAACTCAAAAAACAAAACAAAACAAAAAACACAGAGCAATCATTCTGGATCAATAGTTAAATTATTGCTTCAATTAAATCGAATTGGACTTAGAATTTTTTCTTCTGATATTACCCAAAATAAGATTCTACTCACCTGATTTTAAGTTACACAAATAAATGAAGAAGTTGTAAGTTAAAGTTGATATTTTATGCTTTAAGGAGGGAAGGTGTTAATCCAGAAGAGAAGTAATAAAATCATCTCTTTCCTTACCTCTAAGATCTCTAGACTGATTGAACACCGGCCATTCTTAGTAGTGTTTCAAGTTTCTTCCCTTTACTTTCATTAAACTGGTTTATTTATGTATCTTCAAATGAAACGGCTGAGCTTTCACGGTAATTCTTGTTGCTATTGACAACCAAAGCAGCCATGCAAGAAGAAAATGCTGTGAGGGGAATTAAAAAAAAACACCTCAATATTTCCTCCCCAAAGTTGGAGAGAAAAAAGAGCATACAATATGTAAGAAACAGGTAAGTAAAGATGTATCGATTTAAAAACGACCAGCCTTCTTACTAATTGATCAAAAGTTTTAATTTTTTTCAGATGTTTTGTCCAACTCTCATTTAAATAAAAGGATACTGTCTCTAGGAACCAAAAATTAATATTCTGAAAACAAAAAATTGGATTGGATTGGAAGGTACAGTGTCACAAAAGGTCTGAAATGCTTTAATTTAGAATTTGGGCTATAGAAGAATAGCATAACTTCAATCATTGGTTAATATTTTTGTTAACAAAATGTTTTTCAATAACAAAATGGTGACTAAAATATTACTATTTTAAACATGTCCTAGATTTTTTTTTTTGTTTCAGAAAAACACTGAATGTTGAATATGTGTAAGTCTCCGGGAATGTAACAAGTTGATAAATCCCCAAGTCCAGCCTCCTTACAGAGAAAAGATCTGGAATTTCTTTTTTTGGACATTTGTTTTGCAGCTTTCTACGTCTTAAGGCAGAGAATAGCCAGGATAAGGTGCCAGCTCAAAGGTTAGATGAACATATTTCTTGAAATAATTTTGGCTAATCTATGTCTTGAAAGGCATAACTTCTAAATAATAACTCTATAAAGCTATAAACAACACTTAACATTAGTTGTGTTTTTGAGTTGCTTCTTTCTGGGAAAACTGTATTCCTTGGAGATGTGCTTATTCTGTACATAATTATACTAAGTTAATTTTAATTAAGTCATTACATTAAACTTTTCCTTTCAGCTTATAATTTCTCTTTTCTGCTTCATGAATCTAATAAATTGACCTCCATTCTAACCTAAAGGACAGTTTATATTTTTAATACTTAAAGAAGCAAATACAAAAAACCACAGTCTACCATGAAATTACTAACACCAGCTTATCATTAACCTGAGGGAATTGTATTTCATATTCATTAATTCTCCACAGAACAATTCAGGTAAGGAATATTTTTATTGTATAAAATATATAAGCTATTAAAATAGCATCTTATAGGTATTTAAAATATTTTTGGCAGTGAATAATGTCATTTAACAAATTACCCTATAACACTTGAGTGGAAAACTTTGGAGAAATTTGTAAAATTTTAATGTTTAATGGAATTGGTGCCAAGGAGACAATGCACTTTAAACTGATTGATGAAAGATACTACCACATGTTATAGAAAATGTTTTTAAGGTAGAATTTTAATAAAAAATATTTAAGAACAAAATTGGTAGTGCTAAAAATAAAAGTTAAAAAATTTATTTGTTCAGGAAGACTTTAAAAAATCAAAGTATATGTGTCTCATGGTTGCTAGCAGTTACATGATTGACTAGTGTGATTGGCTTACATTAGTGAGGCAATGCCAAGGAAAGAATAGTATGCGTGCTTTATCTCCAGCGTATCTGGGCTCGAGACCTGTTCCTATGATTACCACCTATGAGAAACTAGACATTTTAACTCAGCTATAATTTCCTAGTCTTTAAATCTATTATAGAAGATTCTTGCTGGCTGTAAGTAGAGTACCTCCCATAGAACAGTTCTTGATAAATGTGTGTAGTCAATATGTAAAATAACAAATGGAAAACTCTGAGCCAGGTTTTACTAGGACCCATCATAGAATACGTGGCATAGCATGTTTTTAAATACATTTGTTTGCCATGACAATCTTTTGAAAATAATCAATTGGAAGTAGAAAATTTCTTCAATTATTCATTTCTAAAATACAATGTTTCATTGGATAACTATCTGAGCTTCTCTAATATCCATCCATAAACTTCCGAATGGAATGGTTTTGGTTATCTAGCAGTGTTTGCACTTGGAAAAGGAGTGGGAAGGAAACAGAATTGAACTATGGCACCTTAGCATTTAGAATTACTATGATTTATCCAACAATCATTTGAGACCTTTTAGAGGCAAGGAGCTAAGTTAGGTGCTGGGAAGATATAAAGATGAATAAAATAAGAGCCCTTATTTTGAGGGGCTCAGTTTGGTAAAATGATTGCCTGTTATTCCTTCTATGATTCTAATCTGGGAAAGGGTTAGGGAGAAAGAATTGAAGGTATTTAGGGAAAGAACCACTTCTGCTGATGATCAAGGAAGACTTTATGGACTCCATGGTGTTCAGTTGACTCATTATTCAACAGATATATATTGAGTGCCATTACCTGCCTGATCCTGGACCAACCACTGCAGATATCATCCCAATAAAAGGAAGCTCTAGGCATTCGTGTTGTTCACTATGAGTACTGAAGGCCTACAGATGATGACAATACTGGAAAAGAGGCATATTTTTAAACAGATGTGTTTTGGTAATTGGTACTCTGAGAGTGTTATCTCAGGGAGCACCATGCCAGACCAGGAAGAATGGAGCTGTGAAGGCCTAGCTAAATTCTGAGGGATAAAGTAAGTCAAGGGAAGGGCACCCTGGGCAGACAGTAAAATGTATTAAAATCTCAGAAGCCCCAGAGGGAGGAACAATTCCAGGAAATGTCAGACTCTCAGTACGGCAGTGAGGTGTATGTTTGAAGGGTGTCTGATGAGAGATGCAGTGGAAGATGTAGGAATGGGCTGATTTATGGAAGGCCTTTGATGTCATGTTAAGTGGATTAGCCTTCATTCTAAAATTGTAGAGAAACACTAAAAATTTCAAGCTGGGAACTTATATAATATTTGCAAAGTTATAAGCTGGTGTCATTGGATCAGATCCAGCACTCAGTTGGACTTCGTTTTGCTTGGAGTGTTTTAACAGTTTTTGAAATACATGTAGTTGTCAAAATTTCAAAGGAAACATAGCTATCAGGCTTTGTTGGAAAATCAGTAGCTCTGCATTTCTGCAAGGAATCAAAGGCTGGAGTTTCTTCAGTGGCTGCCCCACATGGAACAAGCATGTTCTCCGTTTTATCATGGGGCTCACTTCCTGCAGGGAAAATGCTTGGGCCCTGTAAGCATTTGAGGTTCAGGGCCAACTTGTATATTTCCTTATTGGCAAATTTGGAGAGTAACAATTTGAGGCTCAGGAAAGAAGGCCGCTACAGTCAGCCTGCAACCTGGTGAGAAGCTAGGCTTGATTTTTAGTGGTAGTGGGAAACAAAGAGCAGGGTAGGGATTAAAGATACTTAAAAGAAAGGGTGGAGAGGCACGCAGCATTAGGGGAGTGGTGGAGAGCACAGATTAAGCTGACAGACCTAGCTGCTACTACACATTTGTTTTTGACCTATCCTTTCTGAACTATGGCTTATTTTTGGCAAAGTGTAGCTAAGCGTCCTGCCTTGTAGAATTTTTTTATGAGGATCAAATGAGAAAATACAAAACACTTGACTCAGTAACTGACTCATCTTCATCTTTAATAAAATGATAGCTGTGGTGTTGGTGATGACGGTTGTGGTGTTGGTGATGACAGTTGTGGAGAGAAAGGACGTGATCAAGGATGACTCCCACATCTCTAGCATGTTATTCAGTAAGCTAGAGAACACAGAGGGTGCAGGTGGTATCAGCAGTTTTGGATGGGCTAAGTTTCAAGTGCATGTGAGACTTTGAAGTGGAGGGCTTTGATATATGGTTGGATTGCAGGGTGGGATCTGAACATGACATGGACTATGATTTGATTACTCTTCACCACTGTTCTCCTCAAACCTTCCTTCTTCTTCCTCAGCCTCAGTCAGTCTTGATCGTTGCTACAACTACCTTCATGGAGGAACAATTTTGAACAGTAGAAGAATGAGGAATAGGCAAAATACTATGCTCCATATCTGCTGAAATGTTATCTAATAGTTTTAAGTTCTTGAAAAATATTCCTTCTAGTTTACCCTTTTGCTCTACAGTTGAAAGAAACTAATAATTCAACATTGTTTATATCAAGAGCTGAAAAAAATTATCTTCTACAAACTGTACCTTTTTCTCCTTTTGGTTGGCTTTTAAAAATTTATATCACTACCACTCCTAATTCTAAGCAAATATTAAAAGTGATTCGTTGTTAGTAGAGAGTGACAACATTTGTGTTTTAAATTTGTATTCTTTCTAACTCAACATATTGAAACTCAGCCCTGCCTCAAGTCCTAACCTTCTTTACTTTCTTTTATTTTTATTTTTTACTTTAAAGATGTGGGATACGATTCAGAGTTAGGTATACAAATGTTCATTATACAGGTACCCTTGTTGATGAAGTGTGCCCCCCTCCCCTGGCAGATTCCCACTACTGCCAATCCCACCCTCCCCCCACTCCAGTAGTTTCCCACTACTGCCAATTCTTTTCTTATAGTATTATGATAATTTTACAAGGTCCACTTATGAGTGAGAACATGTGAAACTCAGTTCTTTGTGTCTGTGATACATCACTAGTATTATAGTCCATCCAGGTTGCTGTGAAGTTCATGATTTTGTCTTTTATGACTGCATAATATTCCATTGTGTATATGTATCCCATTTTTAAAATCCAGTCCCCTTTTGATGGGCAGCACGGTTGGTTCTGTGTTCTTGCTGTGGTGAACAATGCTGAGATAAACATGCGTATGCAGGTATCTTTTTTATAGAGTGATTTGAGTTCTTCTGGATATTTTCCCAGTAGGGGGATCATGGGGTCGTATGGAAGGTCAACTTTTAGATTTTTTAGGAATCACCACACTGTTTTCCACAGAGGCTATACTAGTTTACACTCCCACCAGCAGTGTAGAAGTGTTCCCTTTTTGCTGCATCCTCTCCAGCATCTGTTGTTTTTTTGAGTTATTGATGATGATCATCCTGACTGGAGTTAGGTGGTATCTCAGTGTAGTTTTAATTTGCATTTCTTTGATGACTAGTGAGGTTGAGCATTTTTTCATGTATCTGTTGGCTACTCATGTGTCTTCTTTTGAGGAGTGTCATATTCATATGGGGCTGTTTGTTTTTTCTTTTCGGCATGTTTGAGTTCTTTGTATATCCTAGGTGGTAGGCCTTTGTCAGATATACAGTTGGCAAATATCTTTTCCCAGTCTGTGGGCTGTCTCCTCGCTCCCTTGATGGTTTCTTTGGCTTTGCAGAAGCTTGTCAGTTGGATGAGGTCCCACTTGTCTATCTTATCTCTTATGGCATGGGTATTTGGGGTCTTGATCAGGAATTGGTCATCAGTTCCAATTTCCATAAGGGTGTCTCCTGCATTTTCTAAGGATCTTGAAGTTTGAGGTTTTACATTTAGGTCTTTGATCCATTTAGAGTTGATTTTTGTGTACGGTGATAGGTAGGAGTCTTGTTTTAATCTGCTTGTGGTCATCCAGTTTTCCCAGCACCATTTACTGAAAAGGTTCTCCTCTTCCCAATGGGTGGTGATAGAGGCTTTGTGGAAGATGTGTTGGTTGAGAAATTGAGGTTTTGCTTCTGGAATCTCTGTCCTGTTCTATTGGTCTATATGCCTGTTCTTGTACCAATACCAGGCTGTTTTGGTTATTGTAGTTTTATAAGAAAGTTTAAAGTCTGGGAGTGTGATACCTCCGCCTTTTTTTTTTTTTTTTTTAGTTGGAGTCTCACTCTGTCGCCCAGACTGGAGTGCAGTGGCCGCTCCCGGCCACCGCAGCCTCGCCTGCTGGGCTCCGGCGATCCTTCCACCTCAGCCTTCTGAGTAGCTGGAATTACAGGCATGCGCTACCACGCCCGGCTGATTTTTTGATTTATTGTAGAGATGAGGTCTCGCTGCCCAGGCGGGTCTCGAACCCGCTGGCTCAGGCAATCCACTCACCTCAGCCTCCCAAAGGCGCGGGATTACAGGCTGAGCCACCGAGCCCGGCTTTTTTTTTTTTTTTTTTTTTTGCTGAGGATTGTGTTGGCTATTTATGGTCATTTATGTTTCCATATGAATTGCTGTATGGTTGTTTCCAGATCTGAGAAGAATGCTAGAATGCTGCTGGTAATTTAATGAGTACTGCGTTAAATCTGTAGATTGCCTTAGATAGGATGGATATCTCAACAATGTTGATTCTTCCAATCCATGGATATTTTTCCATTAATTTGTGTCATCTTTGATTACTTTGAGCAGTTTTATGTAGTTTTAGTTGTAAAGGTCTTTCAAGTCTCTGGGTAGGAAGATGCCAGGGTATTTCTTTCTTTCTTTTTTTTTTTTTTTTGTAGTTATTGTGAATAGGATTGTGCTTTTTTTTAGGTTTCTATTTGTTTATTATTGGTGCATAGAAATGCAACTGTCTTTTGCACATTTATTTTATACCCTAAGACTTTGCCAAAGCCAGTGTAAGGAATTTTCTAACAGATTCTCTTGGGTTTTTGAGGTATAGAATCATGTCATCTGCAAAGAGGGATAACTTGACTTCCTTTTCTCCTATTTGAATACCCCTGATCTCCTTCTCTTGTCCGATTGCTTTAGCTAGGACTTCCAAAACGATGTTGAACAGCCTTCCTTACTTTCACAGCAAGAAATCTTCGCTCCCTTTTCTACATGTAACACTTGCATAAAGCCTGTCTCATACTGCTCTACTTTGTGGTTATTTGTGGGTCTATATCATATGTTCTGCTAGACTGTTAGTTCCATTAAGGTGGGAACTGTGTTCTTCCTCTACATCTTTAGATCCAGAGTAACAGTTTCTGCAATACCTCTTCCAGTTCAGTTCAGTATACTTTCGAAGGTATAAGGACTAGGCATTTCTATGTAAAAGGAATTCAAAAAGATGAACAAAATGTAATCTTGTTTTGTGATTGTGATTTTCAGGAAACATTTACTGGGAAAATGAATATGTTTAATTTGTCTGCCTATCTTATGACCTTATTATATTTCATAGATCAACTTACATAAGGTTCTAAAAAGAAATACATTTACGTGTTTGAAAGTGCATATATGTACTCTGTGTCAGCTACCACTTATGACCCATTAGTTGTTCACAATATGGAGAGAATCCTGATTCTTTGAGTACAAGGCTGCTCAGACTGACAACTGCCCTATCTTTGAAGGACTGGTTTTTGTTGTATGGGCCCAGTCACACCGGACTGTCCTTGCATTTCCAGACCCTCAGCTCCTTGAAGCTGGCTGGCTTTTCTTATGCGGCTCAGTCTCAGTAAAAGGCCCTTCACCCATCCACATGGTGAATGTCCTTTACGATTCAACTCACATTTCCTCTTGAAAATCTTTCCTGGAGTCTTTCCTACTCTTGCCTTCCTGCAGAGAAATTCCTTTCTTCTGTATTCTTTTAACACCTTGTATACCTGGAGTGTCTGTCTTTGTCAGGAGACTGTACACTATTTCAGGACAGATACTTTGTATTTAAAGAGCTCAAAGTCTAGAGAGGGAGGTAGGTAAGAGAAATAGCTATGAAAAGATAGTCTGAGATATTTGTGTATAAATATAAGCATATATATAAAATTTATGATAGAAGTATGCACAGAGGTTTATAAAAGCACTGGGGAGAGCTACAAACTCAGCATGAAGGGCTAAAATCTTGAAGATGGTAATGGTTAACTGAATGTTGGAGCCTGTCTAGATATTGGTCCAGTAGACAAGGGGGAAGTGGCATTCCTGGAGTTATTAGAGAGGATGTTACTTCCTGAAATTAGTTGGTATATTTGTGGAGGTGGCTGGAAATGAAGCTGGTAGGATAGGCATGAGTCAGATCCCCGAAGTATGGTACTGAATGCCATGCTAAGTGTTTGAACTAGTATGATGGGCTAAGTGAACACGATGGCCAACAAGTGAGTGTTACTAGCAGAATGGCACACCGAAATCATGGGTTGAAGAGGTCACTCTAATAGCAGGTAAGGCCTGGATTGCAGTCCACAGTGTTGGAGGCAGAGAGACTGTTGAGCCATCACTTATTTAACCTGCCTTTTATTGATAGACATCCAGGTTGTTTTCCAATTTCTGTTTAAGATTCTTCATCAGATAAATTTGGGATAATTATTTTCTTTCAAAAAATGAAAACCAGAAGGCTAAACTGACATAAATGCCTCTGATCTTATTAGTCTATGCACAGTCACAAAGTTGATTTCATTTTTAAAATAGTTAATATACAGCTCAATGTGTAGTATATCAGTGACACTTTTAAACATAGAGATTTTGATTGCTGTAAGAGGTGATGATGGTTACATTAAAGTTTTCTAGCCTTTTGTGATGATTCCTCAGTAAACCTGCTCAAAATTAGAACATCATATATTTAACTAAAAAAAGATAATTTTTAACTAAAAACATCACTGTAATGTATTCCATTATATCCTGATGGATTCTTATAGTATGAAACCAGATATCTTATAAATTTCCTTTTGAAAGGCTTTTGTTTGTTTGTTTGGCACTACTTTCTTTTCAAAACCTTTTTCTGACTTTCCTAAACCTGTATAATTAATTACATCCTCTCTGTGTCCTTTGCATGCAACTATTATCAAGGCATCTTTCCTTCTGTTTCTCTTTACTGGACTTACCTACTTGAGGATGAGGACTTGGTCTTTTACTCATTTTTATATCCCCAGTTCTCAATACAGTGTCTTGGATGCTGGGACTTTTCCTCGTCATCCTTATTATCCTGATCATAAGTAGCATTTTATTGAGCTCTTACTATGAAATGGGTACAATTCTAAGTATTTTGTTTGCATTTTCTCATCTAATTCTCCTAATCAACTTGTAAGTTCTCTATGAATCATGTGGTTTTACTACTTTTTTTTTTTTGAGTTGGAGTCTCACTCTGTCGCCCAGACTGGAGTACAGTGGCCTCTCCCGGCCACCACAGCCTCAATCTGCTGGGCTCCGGTGATCCTTCCACCTCAGCCTTCCGAGTATCCGGAATTACAGGCACGCGCTACCATGCCTGGCTGATTTTTTCGATTTATTGTAGAGATGAGGTCTCGCCAAGTTGCCCAGGCGGGTCTCGAACACACGGGCTCAGGCAACCCACTCACCTCAGTCTCTCAAAGCACGGGATTACAGGCTGAGCCACTGAGCCCGGTGGTTTTACTACTTTTTAAGTTAAAAAATGACAATAAGAACAGAGAGAAGGTGGGTAATCTGCATAGGTTCCA
Organism: Cephalopachus bancanus; assembly: GCA_027257055.1. Taxonomy (NCBI): domain Eukaryota; kingdom Metazoa; phylum Chordata; class Mammalia; order Primates; family Tarsiidae; genus Cephalopachus; species Cephalopachus bancanus. Next base: position 12,462,453 of record JAPVLO010000093.1, read on the forward strand.
TTTCCTAATTGGTAGAGCTGGGATCCTGGCAGTCTAACTTCAGATTCTGTGCTCTTAACCCTTCTCAAAAGTGCACAGACAAGGTCACAGCTGCTCACGAGTTAAGTGATATTTGTCAGAGTATTCATGATATTGTATTCCTGTTTATAGATTTTTCCCATTTTTGTACTTAAAATTTTTTTAATTCACTAAAGTGTTGAAAGACCAGACATAGTAAATGCCTTCATCTAAAATTGCTACATTTTATACATTTTCTTTCTCTCTCTACTCTATTTTCAGACATGATGGCACTTTATATCTAAATACTTCAGCATTCATCTCTGTAGAACAAGGACACTTAACCTACAAACCACAGTATTATAATCATACTTAAGAAATTTAACATAAACACAATAATATTATATAATAAATAGTCCATATTTAAATTTCCCTGATTGTTTCATTAATGGTTACTATAGATTTATTTCTTTTTTTATCCAGGTACAAAGATAGAACATTGCATTTAGTAGACGTTCCTCTTTAATTAATTTTAATTATTTTAATCTAGAACAGAGTAGAGCACAGTGGCTATTGCCTATAATCCCAGCACTTTGGGAAGCAGAGAAGAGAGGGTTGCCTAAACCCAGGGGTTTGAGACCAGCCTGGGCAACGTGGCAAGACTTCATCTCTACAATTAAAAAAAAAATTAGCCAGGCATGGTGGTGTGCACCTGTGGTTCCAGCTTACTACGAAGGCTGAAGTGGAAGGATCACCTGAGCCCAGCAGGTTGAGTCTGTGGTAGCCATGAGTGTGCCACTGCACTCCAGCCTGGTGATAGAGTGAGACTTCTACTCAAACATTTTTTTAAAAACCAGTTCTTTTTTTTTTTTTTTTGCTTCTTGACAGTGACATTTGTGAAGAGTCCATATCGATTGCTTGGTAAAATGCTCCACAATCTAAATTTGTCTATGTTTTCTGCATCATTAGATTCGGACTAAATTTTTTAGCAAGAATATTGCATAGGAGATCATACGTTATGATATTTCTATTACACATAATGTCCATTTGTTCCATTATTGTGATGTTAAGTTTGATCATTTGATTAAGTTGAGTCTTCCAGACTTCTCCACCAAAAGGCATCTTCTTTTCTTTGTAATTAGTAAGTAATCTGTGGGATGATCCATTCATACTGTTTGACTGTTCTGTTCCCCACCAAATTTTCACTGGTTAAAAGTTTTAACATCTATTGATAATAATTTCTCAAATTAATTATTTCAATGGTGGTTGTAAAATTGCATTTTTCAGATTTTTCCATTCCTTCTACATATTAGTAGGCATTCTTCTGTAAAGAGGAGCTCAGGTCCTCTTCTGTTATAGAATCACTTCGGACCCATAGATTATTTTGTTATTCAGTTTTTATAAATAACTATCATTATTCTTCTTGATGCTCAAATGATCCCAGATCTGGTCAGTTGAACTCCTCCAAGCAGCTTGTATGTTCCTTTCACATGTCTCTACCATTCTTTGAGTACCTACTTGCTTTTTGCCACAGAAAACATATTCTAGCCTCACTGCCCAGCTCTGATTCCTGTTATTTGGAAATACTATTTAGAAACAAAGATCTAGATGCTAGGTGTGCTCATTGCTACTGACACCCTACTTAAAAACAAACAAAAAAACCCCTACTCACATTTCCAAATAAATAGTAATACTTTTTTTTAATGTGTTCTTAAAATCTTATTTGGCATTAATCTAAATTCCACTCTAGCACAATGTAAACAGCAAGAAGAAGTTAAAATTCCAAGTAGACTGAAAATGACAATAATTCTCAAGTGTAGATTTTTTTTTCAAGTGAAAAGGGATAGTGCTTAATAATGATAAATAAAAGTTGGCTTGAGATGCAAAGATATAGCCACTTCTATTTTGTGGGGCTACTTCAGGAATTAAAAATTAATTTTATTACTTCATCTGAGAGAGATGCCTGGGAAATGTGTCTGAATTGGATGTTCCAGAAGACAAAAATAAAATATATTATTGTCAGACAGCTCTTAAGAGACAATATTATTAGAAATATAGAAACCTTTATTTTAACTTCATGCTCTAAATGACATCAGTCGATTGATCTTGACTATTTGACTATAGTTTGTGATTAGTTCAGTTCTTAATTGTGGTACTGTTAAATGTGATGCCCAAAGCAAAAAATATATATATATGTATTCTTCTTTTGAAGCAACACTTCAAAAGCGATAACAATTCTCTACTACATTTTTGGTTCTAAATCCAGCATCTGTATAAAACAGGCAACATAGCAAAGAGATTATTTTATTTTAAATTATTCTAGCAGGGTTACTTTAGTTTTCTTTTTTTTTTCTTTTTTTGAGTTGGAGTCTCACTCAGTCGCCCAGACCGGAGTGCAGTGGCTGCTCCCGACCATCGCAGCCTCGCCTGCTGGGCTCCAGCGATCCTTCTGCCTCAGCCTTCTGAGTAGCCGGAATTACAGGCATGCGCTACCACGCCCAGCTGATTTTTTGATTTATTGTAGAGATGAGGTCTCACTGCCCAGGCGGGTCTCGAACCCGTGGACTCAGGCAATCCACTCACCTCAGCCTCCCAAAGGCGTGGGATTACAGGCTGAGCCACCGAGCCCAGCTCACTTTCGTTTTCTTAAATGACAGATTGTGTTCTTAACTGTAACTTTTACTTCCTGAAAATGTAACTTAAATACTTTTATGCTTTTAATCACCATTGGCATTCTCTACCTTTCTCATCCTTTCCTGCTTAGTGTTTTACTATAATCTTACTCTCCTCCCTTTCAGATCCACTTGAAATGCTGGCCTTTCTGGTATTTTTTCTGACTCCAGGAACTAGTGGATTGAGCATGAAACTGGGATAAGACGTTTTTACTGAAATTGGTCAAGTCACTTAATCTTCTGTACTTGCACATTTGCTGGTAAAATAAAGATAATGTCTACCTCTTTCTTACTTTATATGGATATTGAGAGGATACATTCAGTCAGTCATATAACATAGTATTGAGTTTCTGTATTCATGAGGTCATTTAATAGTGTTTTATAGTGATAATAGAGGTGATTTTATTCAGTTTTTACTGCAGCAGGAATTTAGATTTGAACATTAGATAATTACACTTCAATACAGGATATTAGGAAAGTTGGACAGTTGTTTTCTCTCTGGAGACTTTGTACAGCAAGCTTCTTTCTCTGGGTCCTGTTCTGCATGTGATGCGCAGTGGCTTAAGGCCCTTTTTAGCAGAATCTGTCAGAGTCTGCCTCTCTTCTTTCCAGGTCCTGTTAATACAGCAGTGGGTGGTTTCCTGCTGCTTTCAGCAACTTTTCCTTTTCCAAGGCCAATTACCATTTGAAAAATATATTCCTCATTATATTTTTTTAATCTCCTCCAATGAATTTGTCCCTATCTGGTTTCCATGAAACTTGTTAGATGTAATGGGTGCTCCCTGAAGTCTCCCAATTTTGTATCTATTTATTCATCCGCCCTGCCCTTGCATGCCTCTGTGTCACCTTAGTTTCTAAGTAATGTGACCTGGAGGACAAAATGCTTTGTTCTGCCTTTAGTGGTGCCACATCTGAATAATGACTTGATGTAGACTGCAAAAATTACAAATGAGTCTTAGGATGCTAAAGATAAACTTATTTATATTAAGAAAACTCTTCTCTAGTTACTAACTACCTCTGAGGCTGGGTTGGTTTTTCCCTCATCACTTTCCAGAGCTACTATCTGCTTGGGCATCTCAACGTGTCCTTATTTTTTGAATGCTGGCACTTGACTCCCAGCATGATTAATTTACATGAGAAACATTATACAACTGTTATGGGAGTTCAGTTTTCCCCAGCTAACTTGATAACTCACTACTTAAATCAGAGCTAGAAATATTGTCCAGCTCTCAGAACCCCAGTCACGTCAGTTAGGATGGATTTTTAGGAGTAAAATTTTAGATTGTAGTCAAACAAAAGAGACTTGGCTACGTGACATTAAAGAACTGTGTTTGCTTTGCCAGTTGAGACTTGTTTCTTTTTCTAGTTAAAGCAATGTCTTGGAGGTTATTTTAAGGGCACTTTGGAGATAATACTACAGGAAAGTTAGAGAGTAAATTTTGAGTATGATTGCCCATTCAGACTTAATTCTGGCAACTGATATTTTTTGGGGAAAATCTGTCATCCATTGATTATCTGTGATCTTTACCTGGACTTTATATTAGCTTTATTAAGCTGCTAAACCATATTTGGATGCCAGGGACAGTGGGCTGTCAAATATGGCCCAAACTTCTTATTCCTGAGCCGTGGTCAGAGAGGCAATGCTGCCTTTTCTGATTGACCTGTAGCACAGCTGGCACTTTGTTTCCTCCAAATAAATTGTATTATCTGTTTTTGATGTTTTAGAAGGCCACTTGAAAATGAACCACTGAAAATGAAGCACTTATCCTTTTTTTTTCTTGTGTGTAGGGGGAGAGGGGCTGGAGACCTACTATTTGCAGAGTAATACAGGTTGTAAAGGCTGGTTTGTACCTTCCCCTGAGAGCTGTCATTTCAGTAGAGTGTGTTATTAGATGGTGAGTTGGTTTATATAGAAGTTGGGGGTTATTTTTCTCTAGTTTTGAGATGGGTATGTACTTTCTAACCTAGTTACTTAGAAATGAAGTTGTTTTTTTTTTTACACTCCCATGAGTATATGCTATTGTAGGTATAAAATAAATTTGACAGTTTTTATTTCTGAACTCAGATCCATTCATAATACTTCTATTCTAAGTTTATATCCGAAGGAAACCTTTGCTGGCTTGATAGGAATTGTATTTGGCTACAAGTAGTAGTGGCACAAAGAACAGTGCCCAAGATTGCTAGGATGACGATTTGGGGTTAATGTGACTTCTTGCTCTACCCTCTTTCCATTCTCAAGTTCATTTCATGAACATAAAGAGATCACAGTTAGTTCAGCCATGACCTCCGCATTCTAGGCAGGAAGACCAAGGAAGGCACACCCTTCAGCTCACTCCTTACCCAGCACTGAAAAAGCCCCTACCAATAACTTCAGATTTTCTGCCATTTAGCCTGCCTATATCATTTGACTGCCTGTATCTGCCAAAGAGGTTAGGGAATATAGTTTTTCATTGCTAGCTCATCTCCCATTCAAAATAATACAAATGAAAAAGGCATTTCATATTAAAGCAGAAGGGAAGATAGATGCTTATCAGAATCCTGCTGGCCTTTTATGATCTCTTACCCTTTCTCTTGATCTCATCTGCTGTTTTAAACACTTTATACTGGAGCCCCACAAAAACACTTGGTATCCTCTGAGGTGTGATCCCCTTACCATCTCTTCCCACTGCTTTGCTCATATTCTGAAAGTCTTTTGTCTTCTATCCCAACTGCTCTTGCCTCTAGCATGTTGCTCACACCACAGTTCATACATGAAGCCTTTCCAGAACCTGCAATTGCAATTATTACCTACCCTCCTTTGTTCTGCCATCTCTATCATTGCCCTTGCCATGGTTTAGCCAATACATTATAGTTCCAAAGTTAATTTTTCATATCCTCTGGGACTTGCTCATTTCCCTACACGTACCTGGTATAATGCATTGTATATAACAAAAGTTTGATACATGTTTATTGAAGTCCATTCCAGACCTAATGTCTCCAATTTCATAGGAGAAAGTCCTATTGTGCCACATTTTCCAAAAAGTTTCTATTTGTAAGAGGAAAGAAATTGATTATATCAGTGTTATGAGTATCCTATCCCATTTAATAGCTGTTGACTAATCTGAGGACTGTTGGTTTATTCAGTGAATAGTCTGTCAGATGGAAGTGCAAACAGCAGTTGGTTTTGAAATATTGACTCCCTAAACTTGGAAGAATCATTAACAGTCTTGGCCTCTTGGAATGTGTGCATTTGACGTGCCCAAGATTAGGGCACTCTCCTGAGAACAAACAACAAAAAAGGAAGAGGGAACAATAAACACTTTTGTTCTTATAAAACACCTGAAAGTACTATAAATGAATGGTCATCAAACTGGTCTGGGGGTCAAAAGGCAACACAGCCTGGGGGCCTGAAGTTAAATGGTTTCATAAAGTGTCCTAAGTAAACCTTTTCATGTTTTTAAGTGGCATTTTCTCAACTACTTCTTAATGTTTTAGAGATACTTTTCAAATTTTAATTATTTTAGGCAGTTATTACCCAGACTCACATTTAATGATCTTCAGTATTTACTTTTTCTTTTTAAATATGGCAATCTGTGTGCCTTAGTGATATTTGATTATTCAGGTTGTATTCATATATAAATGTTAAGAGTTATGGAACATCTCTTTTAGTATTAAAACATTTTCTTTTGAACTTTCATTTCATGGTGATGGGGCCTGGGTATTACATAAAGAGTGGCTTGTTTCCGGAATTTGTTTTTAAAACAACATATAAACCATCTGCCAGGTGTATAATTGACTGAAAAATCATACTGGAATGCCCTCCTGGACAGTGCATTTCTTTTCATAGATCTGAACAAAATTGTTTCCCTTTGAATTTAATGCCACATTTAAAATCACATTTTAAAAATTTTCCAAGTATATTTCTCCACCAGTTACACTCTGCTCATCTTTTCTCTTGGCAAGTTTTCATTTAAATTCCTCCTACGTTGCACCATCTAAGGGTTTATAGTGCTGCAGGGTCCATTTGGGATAACAAATCAACAGGCAGAAAGGACTGAAAGTAAAATTAGCAAAGAAGCCCTGTGGTATTCCTGGTGAGGGGAGGATTAGTGAGTCGAGGAAGGAAAGGTAGAAAACAACAAAATTAATGTGCACATCAAGCTTGCAGGAGTGTTCGAGTTTTAAAGGAGATGATGTTTGAGAATTGTCAGAGAGGGAGCTGGGAGCATATCCCAGAGTGGAAAACAGTGGGGGTAAATAGGGAAAGGAACAGGTTTCAAGAGCTTCAGTACTCAGGGGCATTGTTGGCTGAGCATGGAGGTTTAGGCATGTAATTCCATGCTTGGGAGGCCTAAGCAGGAGGATTGCTGAGCACAGGAGCTTAAAACCAACCTCGGCAACATAGCAAGACCTCATCTCTTAAAAAGAAAAAAAAAAAGCTGGGTGTGGTGGCACAATCCTGTAGTTCCCGCTACTCAGGAAGTTAAGGCAGGAGAATCATCTGAGCCCAGGAGGTTGAGGTTGCAGTGAGCTATGATTGTGCAACTGCTCTCCAGCCTGGGCCACATAGTGAGACCCCCCAGCTCAACCCAAGCAAAACAAAAACCTCAGGGGCATTGTTTATTCTGTTCCCCTTGGTCTTCAAGGTCTCTGAAGCCCATCTTCCTATCGCCAACACAAATCCTGCCTTCCTCATATCAGACCTGAATGATTCACTAATCTTCTAACTGCTCTCTCTGCCTCTAGACTCTCTCCCAGTCATCCTATGTATCATTCCCGTGCTAATACTCCCAAAGCTTTGATTTTTATCAGGTGATTTTCCTGATGATGATAATTTTACAGAAGCTTCCCATTTCCTACTGGTGAAGTGCATATTCCTCAATCTGAAATTTAGGGAACAACATCATCTGATTACTACTCACCTATGAGTCTTTCTTACTCTTCTGCCAGCATTTATCCATCTCTTTAGTTTAAGCAGCCTCCTAGTATCCCCTAACTAAATAATGCTCTACCGTGCTGTGTAATTCTTTTCTCCGTTAGTAGTCTGCTTCCTTTTCTGTCTATCCATGCTTCAAGATCCAAAGCAAGCCTCTTCTATGAGGTTTTCTATACAAACATATATGGATTTGTTTGTGTGATTTTCTTCACAGATTTCAAATATGTCCCACATTTGCAAAAATGTCACCTTGAATTAAAAGCATGTGGTTTTGTCTCTGCATCTATAGATTATGGGCTCCTTGAGACCAGAAATCACATGATACAATTCTTTTTCATCTGTTGTAGTATCTGGCATGATGACATACAGTACACATACTTTGTATAGAGCAAGGTTTCTCAACTGGCACTATGACATTTTGGGCTTAGTAATTTGTTGTGGGGCTGGGTTGTCTAACTCAACCCACATTTAGGATATTTTGCAGCATCCCTGGCCTCTACCCACTAAATACCAGTAGTGCCTCCTTCCTGGTATGATAAGCAAAAGTATCTCCAGACATTGCCAAATGTCCCCCAGGGGCAAAAGTACCCTCAGTTGAGAACCACTGATATAAACAAATTCTGATTAGACAGTGAAAATACTTGAGTGGGAATTTATAGCATTTTGAGGTATTAAGGGAAGTGGAGCTCAGTTGATGGAAAAGAGTAAATATTGAACTAAGAACTTCCTATTTGCTATGATAGGACATAGAAAAGCTGCTATAGATTGCAGAGCAATTTTGATGAATCATAGGGTTAAGAAAGATCAAGATAACAGAAATACCCTTAAATTGAAGTTACAAAAAATGTTATATTAGTTTTAGTTTCATTTTGAATGATTTCATGCTTAGAAATACCACTTCTAGTAAAATAAGTATTTTATTGTTTAATAGAAAGGTATCTGGATTTCATTCATACCTAATATCTTTGGACTAAGGACTACTTTCTGAAGTGTATTTAAGAGAATGAATTTGAGATTGTGGGTGCAAGTTATTGCAAATTTGTAACTATAAGACAAATATCAGTTACATTTATGTATGATTTTGCCTAGTTTTTTTTTTCTTTTTTTTACTATTGAAGTATTATCCTCAAGTTTAGAGAGTTTTCCAGCCCTGAATGTTACACACACACACACACACACACACACACAACATACACACACCCCTACATATATATAGAATATATAGAATATATAAAATATGTGTGTTGTACAAGCAGTGTTTTATAGGAAACTAATTTTGTATATTTCTGCTACTTTGTTATAAATTCTAGTTTCTGTCTTTTATTATTAAACTTGTCCATGACATCACTGCCATATAATTGGTGTTCTGGTAGCCTGGAAATAATCATGGTGTCCTTTTTTCACAGCTGTGTGCCAACCACGATGCAAACATGGCGAATGTATCGGACCAAACAAGTGCAAGTGTCATCCTGGATACGCTGGAAAAACCTGCAATCAAGGTATGAAAACAATCTGACACAAATATACAGTCACAAGCCACCTTTGTTCCTGCCAAATTAAAAATATTTAATTCTCACTTCAAACTACTTTCCATAGCTATTTTTCCCAAATATATGAGATGCCACTTTGCTAATAGATAAAAATATAACAATATTAAATGTTGTCAGGTTTATTTTATCAAAGGAAAATTAAACAAATTGTATCCCCTTATGCTCTGATACTAATGAAAATTTATTTTGAAGAAGAGAATCACAGTATCAGTAATGTAGAAGCCTTCTGGTATTACTTGTTCTTCCATTAACTAGATGAGAAGCCTTGGGCAAATCCTTAACCACCTCAGGTCCCAGATCTTTAATGCCAGTCATCAGGTAGGGGGTTTGAGTTGAAATCTGGAAGTTCCTTCCAACTCTGAGCTCTTTGATTCTGTGATTAAATCTCCCTTCAACTGCTGACCAGTTTGGAATGTGCTCTGACAAATTAATTTAGCAAGCGACTTATAAACAACTAGTATTGATTGTTCATAAAAGCAAACATTTATAAAACACTCACAGTGTCCCAATATATATAAATAGGCACCTTATATACATTATCTGTTTGCATCCTTACAACAACATAAGGAGGTAGAGTGTTATATATTTCTCAGTTGGAGAGACTGACGTTCAGGGATGTTATCTTCCCAAGTTAACAGAATTAGTTTATAAAAGAGCTAGTATGTCAACTTAGAGCTATATAATCCATATTCTTTCTACTATAAAAGTTTTGGATGAAGAAGATATAATTGGAAATGTGATCCTCTGACTCATGCTAACAAGTCAGACAAGACTTGTCTTTTTAATTAAATTCAGCCCCAAATTCCTATTATTGGGAGTTAAGCTAGAAATAAAGAAAAGTTAGGGTTAGATTAGAAGGATGAGTTAATTTTTACTTATTTCTTAAATTATACTTCCTATATGAAATAATAATGTGACATATAACTACCTCTTAGATACTTGACCTCATCTGATACAGAAATGATATTATTGAACTACTTACGTTTTTTAGTATCTGATACTCATTCCAGGATACTCCTTGAGGTGTGTCACATAAACTAAGTAATTTATAGATGTAGTTTTAATAATTTATCCAGAACATAGATTTTTTTTGGAAGTATATGTAATTATTCATGAACCATCACGTGAGATCCTTGCCAGTAAAATATGGCATGTCCCAGTGGTAGAAGAAAGTGTTATTTTAAAGTATGTTCTTATATTATCTGCTATTTGATTGAGAACTGATTTTTCTACTGCTTTTTTTTTTTTTCTATTTTACAGTCTTTTTTTTTTAACTTGAAATTAACCAAATATGCCTGGGTAGTCTTTCTGAAATTAGTAGTGTGCTTATTATCTCAACTTAATCTTTTAAAAAATTCACTTGATTTTCCTTTACCAGCCTAAGTTTACAAGTAGCAGCATGTTAGATTTGAATTATTGAGTTATCAGCATTTATCTTAGAATTCCAGTATATATTTTTTTAAGTGGTAAATATAAACCCTCAGAAGTTTCATTAATATGTCATCACCATAAAACTTTGTCATCCAAACACCAGGACGTTACATAAAGAAAAGTATTAAAAGAAACCACTTTTGTGATTGCAGAGAAATTCATTTAAATTTATTTGCAGGAGTTACATCAACTTTAACATGCTTCAAAAACACTAAAACTATTGTTAGAACAAAATTTTGTCATTGGATATCTCTTATTTTCAGAAAACCAGTTTACCTTGTATTTTTTCCTGCACATATATGTATTTCTCTAAAAAAAAAAAAAAAAAAAAAAAAAAAAAAAAGGAATATACCAAGTTAAAATCCTTCCCAAGCCATATTCCTGTGGGAGAAGAGAATTTCAATAGTAGCAAAATGGGATTATACATCTGCAAAAATGTGCTGACCCTGGACATATAATTTCTAGTCCAATCTTGCAAATAACACTAGAGTGTAGAGTACACTTAGGTGTTTTAATCATTTTTTTCTTTGCCCTTTTTACAAAAAAAAAAAAAAGCAGCATATCAGGCTCCTGGTGGCAAAGTTTATGCTCCTTGAGAGCAGAAACACTTGGTGGTGTCTCTGGTTTCACAGCTCCTGAAACTACTTTTAAAATGACTTGCACATGGTAAGTGCACACTAAATATTTGTTAAATGAATGACTGTTCCTGAATGCTGTAGGAACTTGAAAGAGTTCCCTCAGTTGTCTGGTATAGTATTAGACTGTCTCTGAATCCATGGACTGAGAATCCTGCAGGTTGAGAGAGGCTTTGTGGTTGACCTGGGTTAGTGTGAGGGCTGCCAAGAGACTCCCAAAAGTTATTAGATCAAATTGTCCATGGCTGTTACATAAAAGATTAATTTAAGTTGTTTTTATCCAGTCCCATACATTTTAATAAAGTTGAAAACATACCTCAGAGATATAGGAAACAAAATAGGTTTATTTTTTCTCGAGGAGAGAAATGTCAAGAAGTAAATTTGAAATAATTTCACAGAACTGGAATTTAGCTTTTGATTAAAAGGAGGTTTTGGTGTAAGGCAAGTATTCACTAACAATTTTGTTACCAGTTATGTACTTTACGAGATAACCCCCTGGAAGCTTGCTTGGTGGAGTAAACAACTTGAATAAATGACAAGCACTAATCCAGTGCCTTTTAGAGCTGCCTGGGGAGAACCCGGAATAGCAGAGAAGGCTGCACTTTGGAGCTAGCTTAATTGAACAGCCTTGTCACAGGCTCAGCGTGCTCTGCTGTGGGCTTGTTCTTCTTTCTGAGTCATTTTCTGGATTTGTTATACCTAGATCAGATATAAAATAATAAGCTAGGGTTGATCATTAACATGGCACATGTTACCTTTCACAGAAGATGAAATTCTAACCCAGATTCTGGAAAGATTCTCTTTGATCATTTGCTTCCACCTCCCTACTCACTTTCTTTTTATTTTTATTTTAATTTTAAAGATATAGGATACAATTCAGGTAATTTTATTCATGCATATTTTCCCTTTCCATGTGTTTCTGTACCCATACAAATCCCCTTTCTCTCCAGACCAAAAAAAAAAAAAATGCTATTATAGATAGATAATAATCTTTTTATAACTTTCCCAGTGGGGAATGATTTTTAGTATGTAAATATATCATTGCATGTTTTCAGGAATGAAAGACATTCTTATTAATTTACAGTGTGCTTTATAATAAGTTAGGAAGAACTGTTTATAAATATCAATTACTAATGTTTTGGCATAGTTTATATTTTATATATTGAATTATTTATCCCAAGAAAAGAACTGGAGTCTTGTGGCACAGAACCAGACATTAAATTTTTGGTAGACTAGTTACATCTGAAAGTTGATTACTTTGCTGAGCACAACTATCTAAGTGCTTTAGCCCTAATACTAAGATAATTACCTACAGCCTTACTTTTCGAAAGGGTAGTTTGATTATGGTCAATATACGTATAATTTGGTTTCTTTGTTTTCTTCTTTCTATTGATGACTAAATCATGGTTTAAAAAATGACCATCTCTTCTTGATTTTTTTAATGGTATGAGAGTGATGGATTGTTAATTTATAATTTATAATGTGTTAATTTAATTTTTAATGTATGCGGTGTTCTTAGGAAGCAAGATAACAGTGATAAAGCTTTAAGAAAATAAAAATGAAAGAAAAGGAGAAACCAGAAGAACCAGAAACTATTTTGTAAAGCATTCTCTTAAAACTCCACCAACTTTGTGTAATTGTTTAATGTATACTTGTAAAGATTTTTAGGGCTAAAAATGACATCAGTTCAAAGTTGACTCTTATTACCTTCTTCCTGGTGTGAAGACGAGCACTCCCCAACTTCTCTTGACCAAGGCAGTGAGCAGCCTCTTTTCCAACCCCTGGATCGTCAAGCCACAAGTTTACCTTCAAGGGGTGAGCGTGCATTTTCTCAGGTGGTCTGCTCCTCCCACCTGCACAGCTTCCTGCAGTTTGTCACTTCTTGCAAATGTTCTGAGGACTGCCTAGGAGAGCCCAGCCTTCATCCCTGAGCATGTAAAGCAAGCAGCAGGAGCACGGAGCTCCACCATCCTTTTAATGCATCCAATATCATTGCTTCTCCTCTTCTTTCCTGAGTTTTGAAATATTTCTAAAAATCAAATATCAAAATAACTTCTTTCATATGTAGGTAAAGTCTGGAATTCCAAAGCATTCTGAAATTGGGTTTTTTATACCTTCTATGAAGTAGATTTTAGAAAAGATTGAGTCTTTTTCCCCACCACCATTTACTTCAGGTGTAGAGTTTAGGTTACCTGGAAATCAAACCATACATTAGCATCTTCCTTTGGGTATACAGTTAATAATATCAGGAAGCCTAATTTCTGATTCCAGGTTGGCACTTAATTAGTTGTTTGTGAGCGAGTCATTTAATGTGTCTGGGTTTTAAGAAGTCAATCAGTAATAGGAGGACAGTAATTCCTCCCCTGTTTGCCTGCATAGTTGATGTGAAAATAGAAGCACCAAAAATATTAATCTCTTTATTATGCTGGAAAGTTTTGCAGAAAAGCAAGGTGGTAGCATAATTTTACAGTCCCTCTTCTAAGAGACTTTATCCTTCACCCACCCATAAGTTTAGGAACTTAGAGTAACTGAATTAAAATAGTTGAAACGATTAATCATTGTCTCTGCTGATAGGGAACTTGGTGTTTTTGTATATTTTCTGCACAAGGAATTAGGGCAATGGAATTCATTTCCGAGTCATTGGTAATTTAAAGAATAAAAGTTATGGTAGTTGACATATCGACAGCTGTTTACCTGTGACCTCTGCTTCAGTCAGATAAAATTTAAAAACTTAGATTTCTGAAATATTGCCCAGTTTACACATTAAAGGAGGAAAAAGTCCAAATGCATTAACATAATGAAAATTTATTTTTCTTAAAAATCCATTGGGTTATCTTATTCAGTGAGTCTCTTCCAGATTTTTCAAGCTACTTTTCGGTGTCTGCATGCTAATAAAGTTTCTGATTCCTTTTTCCTGATGTGTAATAATAATGCTATGCAGCTTGCATTTCTGTTCCCTTCTCCCTTTCCCTTTCTTCCATCCAACCTCCTGAGTCCACCAACCTGCCTAAATGTACTCCTAATGGTAATAGATGATCTTTACTGTAGACCTAATAATTAAAGCATTTGAATGTAAGTGGTTTAATTAGAAAGCTCTATCCTTTGGTATGATAAGATAGGTACATGATAGAATTCATTACATTTTTAATATAGATTTTTCTTATGGTTTTATTATATTATAAACTTTCAGAGAAAAAGAAAGATTAAAGTAAATTTAAAATAAAAACACCAAAGTTTTATTTCCTAAGTTCTCTTACCAACTTTTAAGATTTATTTGATACAGAATGATTGATGTCTTTACTTTGTTCTGCTTATTATTACAGGAGCATTTATCATAATTTGGAAGTGTCATTTTTGAATTTCTGACTTAATTTACAGTAACACAAGTGTTTTTTTGGTCTGTAGTGCAACAAAGTGTAATACTGAATATAGCAGTAATTGGAAGCAGCACATATTAACTCATATAATAAAACACTAGGTCAATAAGAAAATAAGGTAACAATTATAGAAGAGAAGCTCTCAAGAAAATTGAGGACAAAGGGGTGCCTCATCGGGACACCACATGCATTTAATCTTTTGAAGCTCTGTCCTTTAGGAAAAGTCTGATATTTGGCAAATTTTGATAAGGATGCATACTGTGGAATCCCATTTGATAATTTCTGCAGTGGTCTTTGTAAGGGTCATTGTGAAGTTTTTAGGAGACACCTGCTTGTGGCAGATGGGGCAACGATGGCAGTCACTGGGGATCTCAACACCAACCAACTGTCAGAAAAAGTCATCACGTCTACCGCAGCTGTGAGAGTTCAGCTTTCTCAAATTGCTTTCCATATGTTTGGATACACATGCCAGTTTAGTAGCAGGTATTAAACAGTAAATAATTAAATAACCAGTAAATGTCTCTACATTTAACCATTGAATGTTGCATGTTTTCTTCCTTTCCCATATTGTTTAACACAGATTTAACACAAAAAATTCCCAGATTTTTTACTTCCTTTCAGCTTCACAATTCTTAACCTCAAGTGCTTTTACCATGGGAAGGGAAGGACAAATTTGAATTGAAGCTTGTCTCTAATACCACCGGCAGCTCTAATCTGGATCATGAAAATACCCATAGCAATCCTAAGGGACCCTTTATTGGTCCAGACTGGAACCAGGTTGTGGAAGAGCTGCCTCAACGGAAGTTCAGCTTTAGTCTATGGACATAGTGTCAGAAGGAAGTTCCATCAGCATAAATGCTACTTGTTTATGAGCGGCCTGGAGGTATAAATATCTGACCAGTTCCCTTCAGGAACCCATAAAAGTTTTCTTTAAAAATAAACCTAGGGATTCTTCATTGACACTTAAAAAAAATATCTGTCAATATCCTCTTGAGATACAGAATTAAGTCTTACTCTATTGTTTTCTTGTGGAGTTTTCATTATATTTTTAGTGCAGAAAAATATTTAAAACACAAAGCCTTTCTCTAACAGATTAAATACAATTTGCTATAGTTTCAATCAAAGATTTTATCAAAGAGCTGACACTTTGCAGGACAATATTGGGAATGATAATTAACTTCTCTTAGAATATGAGAAAAGACTCCCTGACTTTAATTTTTAATAAATATTGAAATACAAGGTAGAAGAATATGGGAAGGTGAGAGAATTTCTTACTCAGTTGTTCCTCCTTAATTTTTACTTCCATTAACAGAAATAAATATTTTTGATAATATAATCTGCAAAGCAACTTCTATGAGGAAACTTTTTTGGGGAAATATTTTAGAATGTAATTCTGTTTTGAAAACCCTTGACTGGGCAAGAGACAAGAAAGTAGCAAATTGAAGAAAGCATAAGAGATGACAAAGGTATTTGGTTTGTTTATTTAACCTTTCCAGACTTTGTCCAGCTGGGGATCTGCTTACAGTTGCATTAAAAAAGACCAAGTTGGAAACCAATAAGAGAGTCAAAACAATTTTTAGATGAAATAATTATATGGTGGTTTTAAAATATAATGTAATTTAGTAGTTTAGTTAAGTAAAATATGTAGATTTCTAATACACAAGCGGGCCAGATTTAAGTTTGATTCAATTTGAAAATACTTTGTAACTAGGTATATTCTCTATATTTCTTATTTAATGACATGGATTAATAGCTAATTAAATTATGCTAATTAGATACTTGTTCTGGTGCTTCCAGACAAAACAAACATGTGGTCTTGTTTCTTTTTAATGAAGTATATTTTTGAGGCATTACTATCTCAATGCTTATTTGAGTTTTTATGTTCACTTGAGGCAGTGTTCATCTTGGGTTAGAACACCTTCATAATGTGAAATTCATTAATTCATTTCATATTGATATTTAAACCAATAAACCTAAAATACATAATAGTCCATTATATTTGTTCATTACTATTTCCATATGCCCTTCTTAACTGCTGAATGAATGAAAATATGTTGGCGGGTTTGTTTTTAAGTTCATTTTGTGACTTGAATGCATTGCTAAAGTAGGAAACTGAAGTTTCTTTTTAATCTGAGATCAGTATAAAATCTACAAAACTGAACAAGAAAAACACTATAATGATCACTCTTAATTTTTGTAGTCCTTATCCTCTGAAAATATAGCTTTCCTTTGAAAAGCTCAAAACAGTCAAATGATTTAAATCTGTGTACTTCTTATAAAGCAAAATATACTCATGTGGTATATTCTTTAAACAGAGAAAAGAAGACATTGGAAGAATATTATTACAGTTTTTAGGAGTGAATCTAGTAGTAGAAGACAGATATTTGGAGAATATTGGCAGTCAGATACATGATAGATGATAGAGCACATCTAAGAGGTTCGTATGCTGCTTTTTCTAGAGATGATAAGGTAGGCACCTGTTGCGAGGAGAATCTTCTAGTCTTTCATGGAAAGGGATCCTAAAAGTTGTGGCAACTCCTGGTTGTCCCTAGTGTAACCAACCTTCACATTGGTATTGCATTCACAGGCTTTTTCTCTTATACGAATGATAGTTACTATAGCTTGACCTACTTTCCTCTTACTTTTTTAATATCAAAAAGAATTTTAAATGGTTTACATTAGTGCTGAGGTTTTGTGATTTTTCTGTTTCAACCCACATTTGTTTCAGATCTAAATGAGTGTGGCCTGAAACCTCGGCCCTGTAAGCACAGGTGCATGAACACTTATGGCAGCTACAAGTGCTACTGTCTCAATGGATATATGCTTATGCCGGATGGTTCCTGCTCAAGTATGTCAAGAATCTTAACTGTTTTATGTGTGCTTTAGGCTTGATTTCTACTGTGCTCTTGTAACTTGCTTTGGTGACAGTGGCCCTCATAAACAAGATGTGTACATGTGTTTATATATGTGCCTGAGGAACTGAAAATCAAAACAAGAGTTACCATTTTAGATGTATAACATTCTTTTACCATGAGTGCCAATATCATATTGATTAGGAAATGGTATTTAGAAAAAGAATCTCAAAACTAAGTTTATTTTCTAACTTTTTGCCCAACCTGTTTATCCATCTTCTATCTGGGCATAGAAGAACTATTCCAGGTTTTTTTTTTTTTTAAAGGAACATTAGTGACTATTTGGGGACAGCTTGAATAGAACTCATCAGGTCTGTTGAGTGGTTTGAAATCATTCATGAATACCTTCTCGCTTCATTTTTATATTTTATTATAATAGTCTAAATACTTTTAAGCTTTTATAATAGCCTACCTTTAAGAAAACTATTTTAAATTAATAAAATAAATGAACATGATACCAGAAAAGTAGATTTCATGTGTATCTTTGTAAGAAAGAAATATGTGTTTCCTACTATCATTTGGATGTGTTTATAAGAAGGGCAATGCCCTAAAATGCTCTACAAACTGAAAACCAAATTGAGATTGTATTCCTATGATATCCAACAAGTGAGGACTTGATTTTTAAGAAATAAACTAAAAACTGGGTTAACTGGGTCAGTTAACTGGGTTGCATTTTAGAAAATAAAAACTTAGCTAATTATATTTATCATTGCATAAGCATAGCATGGAACTTTTTGGAATGAGGTGAGTACTTGCTTCATAGCTCATGGCAGTGATGCTGGAATCCTCTAACATTGTGCAACTCAATGGGAAACCCGCTGTTTCTTAGAGAAATTCCATAGGCAATTGAGACAGTTACTTGGATGTTTTAGTTAAGAACGGCACTTAGCTTAAGTAATCTGGAAAAATATCTCAGTTCTTCACTTGTTTGGCCACTGGAGAAATTTCCAGAAAATATGTGTGAGGTAAAGTTTTATATTTGTCTTTTAATGTATCAAAAGCATTAAAGGTATTCTTCAGATGATGACAGAGCTAGTTTATTTCTTAATCATTCTTGGATAAAGGGGGTCTTTCTGTCCCTCCCCCATTTTTTGCTGTCTTTAGAATGTTGGATAATTGATGCCTCTTTGTTTTCATTGTTGATTCCGTGTCACTGATTTCAGAACAAGTGAAATACATGGTTATTTCAGCAACAGATTCTTTCTTCCACCTTTCTGAGTCAGCCAGTTGCTCTCTTTCCAGGTGCCCTGACGTGCTCCATGGCAAACTGTCAGTATGGCTGTGATGTTGTCAAAGGACATGTACGCTGCCAATGCCCATCTCCTGGGCTGCAGCTGGCTCCTGATGGGAGGTCCTGTGTGGGTGAGTTGTAAAATCAAGCCTCTCTGTCAACAGCCTCTGTGGGATAAAGGAAGAAGGTGACAGGTGTTGGGAATAAGAAACAAAGGAAATTACTTACATCAGGTAATTAGCTGTCCTTCAGAATATGTCGGATGTCTCAGGAGAGGACGTCTCTCTGTGAGTGGACTATGGAAGCCTTGTTTTCCTAAAAATGAGGGATAGGAGGAAATCTCAGGCAGAGGGAACCACATGGGCAAAGGCCCTGCAGTTCAAGAGAGCACGATGTTCAGGGAAACAAGAAGAGCTCAGTTATTTCCAGCATGCAAGAGGCAAGAGGGAGCAATGAATGATGAAGCTGAACAGGTAGACAAGACTAGATTGTATTTGTTGCACTTCAAGGGTCAGATTTTTCTACTAAATCAGGAAGGCAGTATATGATTATGGTTAAGTGTCAGAGTTTTAGTTTTAAACCAGTCTCTGCCATATACTTGATATGTAATCTTTGGCAGGAGACTTCTTTTCTCTGAGCTTGGGTCTCATTTTTAAAATGGGAATCATGCCGTATAGAACAGTTATGAGGATCAAATGGAATCATGTATGCAAAGGGCTTAGTACAGTACCTAGCATGTAGTAAACACTGAATGAATGAAGGTACTTGGTGATTCAGGAGATATTTATTGAGTACTTTATGTAATCTAGACACTATGTTAAGTGCTAGGATGTAAAGTAATGGACAAAGCTGACATTCTAATAGGGAGATAGAAAAGAAACAAATACTCAGTAATATTATAGACCATGCTAAGTGTCAACACGAGGTACTAAAAGAGAAAAAATCAGAACAGGTACATTACAGAAAATTATAATCAGGAAAACTTTAAAGACCTGGATCCTCAGCCTTGTGAAGAACCAACCACACAGGAGAAAATATTATAGAACACTGTAATGGGAGAAGGGTGGCCTGTGTGAGATTTTTAAAGAAAGAAGGACCAAATGGCTCAAATAGAGTGTGAAAATGAAGGATGGTGGCTTGAGATATAACTGGTGAGTCAGATGAGGGCTAGTTATTGCAGGGTCTTCAAAGGCATGGAGGAGAATGTGGACTTAATTCAAAAAATGAGTAGAATTTTAAGCTTAGTTATGATCTGATCTTATGTTTTAATGAAGTGATTTGACAGTGAGTAGGAAAAGCAGTGAAAAGACCAATTTGAAGACTTTTCTAACTGTGTAACCCAGGACATGGCAGCTTCAAATAGGGTTGTGACAGTGGGTGAAGAGCAGAATAGACAGATTCAAATCATGTTTTCGAGGTAGAATTAGCTGGACTTGATTTGGGAGTTAAGGGAAAGCAGGTTGTCAAAGATGAATCATTTTCTTGTTGGAGCAAGTAGGTGGATACAGGTGCAGTGTAAAACAACTTGGTATAGGAGGATGAACTGAAGTCTGAATATGTGGAATTTGTGTTGCCTGTGGGGGCAACCAGCTGGATACTATTTATGATGAGCCACTATATGCCAGGCAGTAGATGGCAGTTGTTATTTATTTTAAACCCCATTCTGTCTGAACATGCCCTCACTCTTCCTAAGATGCTGTTGACTTATGTTTCTAGATATTGATGAATGTGCTGCTGGAAGAGCCTCCTGCCCTAGATTTAGGCAATGTGTCAACACTTTTGGGAGTTACATTTGCAAGTGTCATAAAGGCTTCGACCTCATGTACATTGGAGGCAAATATCAATGTCATGGTAATAAAACCCAACCATTGCTTTGTTGTTTCTTCCTGTAACACTGAAAGGTCTCTTAATTTTGGTGATTGCTGGGATGTCAGTGACAGGGGAGGGTACTGGCATGAAATTAAACTGAAAGACATCCAGTTAAACCACTAGTAATTCTGGATCTACATGGGCTTTATTCTGTTTATCTTTTACATGGATTTTACATGGACCATCACATTGACCAAAAAAATAATTTTTTGAAATTGTATTTATTTTTATGCCATCATATTTATCTCCTAAATAAATCCCTTCTTTCTCTACTTCCTGATGCAGACATAGATGAATGCTCTCTTGGTCAGTATCAGTGCAGCAGCTTTGCTCGATGTTACAACATACATGGGTCCTACAAGTGTAAATGCAAGGAAGGATACCATGGTGATGGACTAAGTTGTGTATGTGAGTAACACTTATCTCCCCATTCTAAATTCCAGCAGGAAATACAGAATTCACAAAAGCCATTACTTGGGAAGATAAGGAATAAGATTAATTATCAAGTAAGCATAATGATCATAACAGGAATATTTATCTGTGCTTTCCACAAATGATAAAATCACTTGCTCAGGTATTTTTTAAAAACTAGAGTCAGTAATACATTCTAAATCTTAAAAGCATTTGTATTTCTTGTCTACAATCACTCAATAGCTTCCCTCTAGCTAGAAATAAATTATAGCACCCTTCCTAAGATTTTATTTTGTTAAAAACAGAAATCAATGTTTGTCTGTAGCATAAGATTTTGATAGTGAGAAAATCTGAATATTTTCTACATTTTCGTCTCTCCATTTTATGTCTCCTGACTATATTATTTAAAACTCATTCCCATATCTATTTTCTCTACATTCAGAACTGTTTTGCTTTTAAAGAGTTATATAAGTTTTATTTGGATTAATAGCTGTGTTAGGAGATGAACATGAAAAAAATTCCCTTCAAGATGAAAGTTTTACAAACCAAAGGTTATAACTTAGCATACATTTCATATAAAAGTAGACAATTTAAAAAATTTCTTGGTAAAATATTTACTGAAAACCATGGGCATAAAATCATGGAGATTAAAGGGTTTTTGAATGGTCACGTAGTCATTCCCAGGCTAGAGTCATTCCAGGCAGATTAAATATTGATTCTTTAGCCGGGCTCGGTGGCTCAACCTGTAATCCCGCGCCTTTGGGAGGCTGAGGTGAGTGGATTGCCTGAGCCTGAGGGTTTGAGACCCGCCTGGGCAGCGAGACCTCATCTCTACAATAAATCAAAAAATCAGCCGGGTGTGGTAGCGCATGCCTGTAATTCCCGCTACTTGGAAGGCTGAGGTGGAAGGATTGCCGGAGCCCAGCAGGCGAGGCTCCAGTGACCGGGAGCGGCCACTGCACTCCAGTCTGGGCGACAGAGTGAGACTCCAACTCAAAACAAACAAAAAACATTGATTCTTTTTGGTGAAGATTATCAAGGAAAAAGATTCCACAGATGATGTTTGCAACCTCTGACAATTTATCTTTAGAAAGCAATGATATATGTCAGTAAGGTAGAAAAAAAAACCATCTATAAAATAATATATGAAATATTTAATCAAACTGTTTTTCTGTGAGTTGAATTCATATAAAGTGTAGATTCGAAAAGTATTAGTTTTTAGACAATTCTAAACATAATTTTATAGTATACATGTAGCCTAGGGACACAACATAGACTCTCACTATACATTTCTTTTGTTTAGAAAAATAAACTTACCATGTTTCTGCATTTAAAAAATCTCATTGATTATTGTCTGTTTCTACCCCACATATATTTAAAACTTTTTAAATATTTCAGTTAATACATATTCATTATACAAACATCAGTATATTTTTTGCTTACATCAAAGGTATGAATATATGTAAATATATGAGTGTCTATGTATAATATGTATATACACAAATTTGTTATTTGAAAATATCATGACTTACATATAGTAGGCAATATTCTTTATGTGAAAAGTGAGTCTGGTTGACATGTTTTCATGTATATGTTTTTGACAGTTTGATGTTTCACTTTTTAAAGAGAGATAGTTACACACTAATTTAACTTTGACTCTTTCAGACATCCCGAAAGTTATGATTGAGCCTTCAGGCCCAATTCATGTATCGAAAGGAAATGGTACCATTTTAAAGGGTGGCGGAGGACATAGTAATTGGATTCCTGATGTCGGAAGTACTAAGTGGCCTCTGAAGACACCATATATCCCTCCTGTCATTACCAACAGGCCCACTTCTAAGCCGACAACAAGACCTACACCAAAACCAACACCACGGCCTACTCCACCACCACCACCACCTCTGCAAACTGAGGTCAAAACACCTCCACCACCTACAACCCCAGAAAGGCCAGCCACCAGACTGACAACTATAGCACCAGCTGCCAGTACATCTCCAGGAGGGATTACAGTTGACAACAGGATACAGACAGATACTCAAAAACCCCGAGGAGATGTGTTCAGTAAGTCTCATATGTTCAGTTAGCACATTTTAAATAGGCTTTTTGTGATGACATTTTAAACACAGGCCATGCCTTGAATAAGAATGAAACTCAATAAAGAGAATTAGCTAATAAAATCATATACCCTATTGACAAATATTATAAAGAACTGTAAAGCATCAGTCTAATTGGGTAAGTAGGGAAGAAAGTGTGTAGAAATTGGTGGAATATCACAAAGTCATATGGTAGATCACAGCTCTTATCCAATATAGGAATTTTCATAAAGTTGGATTTACTGGAATACTCCCAGGGATGGAAAACTTACTACTGTCCATGCCATTTTACTTTTAATCTAACTGTTCGTTCACTCAGTCGGTGAACATTTTTGAGTTTCTGTTGAATATCAAGCAGGCCTTGTCCTAGCCATTGCATTTACATAAAGAAAAAACAGAAAGGGTTACAGTTTGGTGGCAACGACAGTCACCCAGAAGACAATGGGGTATTGTGCTAGTGAGAAAGATTTGTGTGGGATATTATGGGAGCAGAGAGAAGGAGTATGTAGTTGTAGTCAATCTTTGGGTAGGAAGTATTCAAGGTCCAAGGGAGGGCTTCCTGAGTGAAATAAGGCAAAGAGAATGAGAAATAGAAGGCATTATAGTTAGCAGGGACATCACAACCAAGACAAAAAAGTAGAAAGCAGCATAGCATGTGCAATAGAGTGCTGGTAAACCAGAAGGTCACATGGGGAGAGATGAGAACAGCTGGACAGCTACCACATGTACTAGCTGTAAACTGGTGGTTGGGTCTAGGCTGGAACTGGACTAGGTTAAGATTTTTAGCAGGGGACTAGGTAAAGGGAGGTTTCTCCAATGGAGATAGAGTACATAGGAAGAGAAGCAAGTTTTGAAGGAAGACCAAAATTTGCATTCTTACGACTTTTTTTTTTTTTTTTTGAGTTGGACTATCACTCTGTCGCCCAGACTGGAGTGCAGTGGCCGCTCCCGGCCACCGCAGCCTCCGCCTGCTGGGCTCTGGCGATCCTTCTGCCTCAGCCTTCCAAGTGGCTGGAACTACAGGCGCACGCTACCACGCCTGGCTAATTTTTTTTATTTATTGTAGACATGAGGTCTCACCAAGTTGCCCAGGCGGGTCTCAAACACGCGGGATCAGGCAATCCACTCACCTCAGCTTCCCAAAGGCGCGGGATTACAGGCTGAGCCACCGAGCCCGGCCTCTTACGACTTTTATCTGATCTGTGAATTTACTGATTAATCCTGTTCTCTGCATTCTTTCCTCCTATCTTCTCCTTTGTGCATCACCAGTTTCTATTTTCCTTTTCCCATTACCCCATGATGGAGCTAAACTTTGTGTCTTTTATACTGAATATTTTTATAAATTTTTACCAGATGAAAAGAATACTGACAGTTGTAATGATTTAAAAGAGAAAATTATAGCTGCATTTTGCTTGTATGTGACTCTCAAATTTTCTCCTCTGGGCCATGTTTATTTAAAGAGAGATTGAGATTCTCTAATTCAGATGTGGTTGTGTATTTTTTTGGTAATTTTTATAATTTTTCTGGGAATTAGATGGTAGCTCTTAAGATCTACATTTATATGTGCATAACTGTTTATTTTTTGAAATTTATATTTTTGTAATTTTCTCCTCCCCTTCCTTTCTCTATCTCTACTGTCTTTCTCTCTCTCTTACTCTTTTATTTTTTCTTTCATCTCTTTTTGATCATGCAATAGTATTTTTATTCCTGGGTTCTTAAGTAATTATGGTACTTATATTATTCTACTGCCTTAAGGTAAGAATCACAAAAATCTGGCTATTTAATGTAAAAAGATACTCTAATATATTCTTTCATGATTATTAAAAAATACATCTTTATGAACATTTAAAAAATATTATCTCTGGCTGGGTGCGGTGGGTCAAGCCTGTAATGCCAGCACTTTGGGAGGCCGAGGTAAGAGAATTGCCTGAGCCTGTAGGTTCGAGACTAGCCTGGGCAACATGGTGAGACCTCGTCTCTACAATAAAATTAAAAAATTAGCTGGGTGTGGTAGCACGCACCTGTAGTTCCAGTCACTTAAAAGGGTGAGGCGGAAGAATCACCAGAGCCCAGCAGGTCAATACTGGGGTGGCTGTGAGATGCCACTGCACTCCAGCCTTGTTTTATTTCCATTATTTATCTCTATACAAACACACATATCAATTAAAAATAACATTGAAGTCACCAGGACAAGTTAGCAGGACAAAATTGGGAAAATTCAGAGTTCCAGTGATGTTTGAGAACATTCCTTATAAGAGAGTGTGCTCTTAGAGATATGCCCCCGGAAAGGATTACCTTGGTCCTGTGCCAAGGCTGTTGCATGCCACAGATAGCATTGCTGGCTTTAGACACTCCTGCCAAAAATTAAATTCCACTCTCACTTCATCTTCAGCAATAGCTGCTAGTTAAGATTAGCACGTGTAATAACATTTTGGACACTTCTTGACTTGCTGTCTTGTGGTTATAGCATGTATTCCAAATAAGGGAAGGGTTCTAAGTTTTCAATTCAGAACAAATAGTTGTTTTCACTATGAAAACAGAAAAGAACTTTAGGACAACACCATTTTTTAATTGACTTTATTTTTTCATTTCTGGTATAATAATTTCTTAAACTATCCTTATTTTCCACAGGTCTGAGAATAGAACAAGCTCACCTAATTTCATGAATTCTCAGGTGATGTTCATTATAGTGATAATTTGGCAGTCTCCTCCAAATAACCCCATACTGCAATGTGTTTTTTTGTTTGTTTTTTGTTTTGTTTGTTTGTTTGTTTGTTTTTGAGTTGGAGTCTCACTCTGTTGCCCAGACTGGAGTGCAGTGGCCGCTCCCGGCCACCGCAGCCTCGACCTGCTGGGCTCCGGCGATCCTTCCGCCTCAGCCTTCCGAGTAGCCGGAATTACAGGCACGTGCTACCACGCCCAGCTTTTTTTTTTTTTTGATTTATTGTAGAGATGAGGTCTCACTGCCTAGGCGGGTCTCGAACCCGCGGGCTCAGGCAGTCCACTCACCTCAGCCTCCCAAAGGCATGTTTTTTTTTTTTATATTGAAACATAGTTTTTTAAAAT
Organism: Cephalopachus bancanus; assembly: GCA_027257055.1. NCBI lineage: Eukaryota > Metazoa > Chordata > Mammalia > Primates > Tarsiidae > Cephalopachus > Cephalopachus bancanus. The sequence goes on from JAPVLO010000093.1 coordinate 12,488,612, forward strand.
TGATTCTTAATTGGCAAACAACTGTATATACTTATGAGATTAGAATGATTTTTTTAAGTGGAAGTTGTAAAACAGAGCTTTTTTTTAATAATGTGTGTATGTCATCTCCCTGAGAAAAAACTGTAAAGATATTTCAAAAGGAAATAAAAGATGAAAATACTACAAGAATGTAAGTTCAGCCCAGACATTTCCTAAACTCTAGTCTTCTGTATCAGTTGCCTGCTTAACCTCTCCAATTGAATGAAAATACATATCTCCAACTCAACATGTCCATAACTGTTCCTTTTCTTCCCAAACATGTTGTACAGATTTATGGACAGCTATTTTAGGGCTGTATCCTCAGCCCTTCCCACCCCAGGTGATCGTACCTCCATCACCTGTTGCTAAGGCCACATAACACAGAGTCTTCCTAAATTACACTTTTTAATACCCAAATCAATCTATAAGGAAATCCTGTTAGCCCTACCTTCAAATTGTATCTAACATGTGACGACTTTTCACCATCTCCAATGCTACCATCTCTCCCCTGGAGTACAAGTCTAAAATCCTTTATCTAGTTGACTTGTGAAATACAAAATTTTTTAGATTTTAGAAAAGTAATAAGGTGCATTTGCTATTATACACTGATGCAGTGAAACATGTTGGTGTTTCTACAACGTTTCTACAGCGAAATGTGTTAATGTTAATGAGAAGGAAAAACAATATCAATTTAGAGATATCTCACAGCTCTTGAAACTAATTCAATTTTCCTAGCTTCTGAAATTTTTATTTTATGCTTTTATTATTTCAAAGATGGTCTGTGTGAAGGTGAGCACATTTTTTAATGAAAGAAAGATTTAAGAAACAATCTCTTAAGCAATGTTTTCTTTAGATATAAACAAAGTACCATTAACACTGGAGTGTTTATCTTTTTACTACTCCTACAAAAGGGGTACAAAACAAAACAAAAAAAATTATTTAAACTTCAAGTAATCAATTAGATGTGATAGTTTAAATGGCCTTTTGGCATTTTAATTTGGGGCCTAAAAATTTTCATCTAAACCAACAGTAATTAATGATCTAAATATGATATCCTTATGCTTATGTCTCTTATAAATCATTCCATCTCGAAAGGTAACTAAAATCCCTTCCAATAATCCATCCACTATTGGAACATTATTTCTTATAGTTAACTTAAATTTATGAAACTACAATTTATACCTTTTTTATAATATTGTCAGACACTCAGAGATAATGGACACAATTGGCTATTGTCTCCAGATCCCATACTCCATGTACTCAAAGAATACTTTCTGAAAATGACTCAACTATGACTTGTTTGGGTTTGGTAATTGGTGTTTTATTAAATTTTTTCTAGAAATACTCCCTTTCAACCCACTTAATCTTTCTGACTGGTCCTTTGAGCATCTCTTTGTTTTCCAAATCTGTCACAAACTATGGGGTCTAAAGATATATAATAGTCATATGTGATCCGATACTGATCACAAGGGAATTTTCTGAACATGTTTTGCAGCTAAATCACTTATCTTTGTTGCTACATATGTTATAGTACAGATTTATGGGCAGCTGTTTAGTCCCCAGAATTTTTTTCCTCAAATGGTCACATAGTAGGCACTGAAAAATAGTTGTTGAATGGGTTTTATGTTGGATTCAATTTCTTTTCATTCTTTCTAAGTAATCCTTCATATACTTAAACTACCTAAATTTTGCTTGTTGAATTTTTTTTTTTTTTTTAAAGATGTGGGGTACAAGTCAGGATTGGGTACCGTGGTTTATGTACAGTTGAAGTTTGGGCCTCCCATGGGATCTCAGTGCTTGTTGATTCTGAGAGTTCTCCTTGAGTACATGGAGTACAGGATCTGGAGTAGTCTCCTTCCCTAAATAATCAAAATTATTACCGTTATGATCTTTTCCTTACCATGATACAACTTAATCTTGCTATTGAAAGTAAACATGCCATTAAAAAATCTAATATATTTCTAAATTTTGAGCATGACGCCGAGAAATAGTGAAAGACATAGAAAGGAATATGAAAATCGAGTTGAAACATTTGGAACTGAGGGGTTTCTAACTACCGCTTAGGATGAAATACACAGAATCAGAAGACCTAGCTTTGATTTTCACCTCAACTATCTGTGAGTTATAGACTTTGGATTAGTTACCATGCTTTCCATTTCAGTTTTCTTCCTAGCTTTTCTTTCCCATAGAGTGGTTTCAAAGATCAGAGGAAAATACAAGTAAAAGTGTTTGTGAATTATGAATTACTATGAACTATAAAATACTATTGTGTTTTATTTATTTATTGCAATTAACCATGATGGGGAGAATTTAAATAATATGTGATTTAAATAATGCGTGATATGAAGTTTTAAACACATATTTAAAAAATAACTTTAACTTGGGGCACCCTAAGTTTTTTCAGGTTATGTGACTAGAAATATCATAAGATGTATTTGCAGGGCTAACCCTAGAGGCATGATCTGAGCAGCACTGGAGTTCCCTGATATAGCATAAAATTCTTGTTCTTTCATTAATGGAACAGATTGATGCATCTGAAAGTATGTCTCAAAGAGCATTAGCTCTCTGTAATACTATGCAACTAAAAGTGTTCTGAAGTCAAATACATCTGAGAAAACCTAGGTTTAGCTAAGTTAAATGCTTTTTTTAAAAAAACATTAGATTCAGAGGGGTACATGTGCAGGTTTGTTACATGTAAGGCTTCTCAATAATCTAATGTGCTAACGGTCATTGTAAATCTCTAGCAGAGGTATACAATGGGTATCATTTTTCATATGGATTTAATCATGGGATTATATAATTCTTTCAATTTGAATTTATTGCCACCAATTTCAGGTTAGGCTGGACCAAACTAAGAAGTAAGGAGACCATGTTCCACAAAACTCAACAGTGCTCTCTAATCAGCTCTCATTGCATGATTTTTTTTTAGACTAATGGACTGTTAGGTTCAGGAATAGCCTGGTAGAGGTGAATGGGGGTCAGTGAGAACAGAAAGGTACCGGGCAGATTTAGCCAGAAAGACTGATTTAAGTGGTGCTATGGATGTGTGTACACCAGACATGTGCTGTAGGGAATTGCTCAAACGTTGGAGAAGGAGCACCAAAGATTAAAATCTGGTGTCAGAGGAGGCAGAAGCTATCTCAGCACAAAGAAAGTAGGAGAAACTTTATGCAGAACCCAAAGTAAAGGAAGCTAGGGGAAAATATATCCTGGCCTAGCAATATAATGAAATATTATGTAACTATTAACCATTGTGTTTTTTGGAAAATATTTAATAATTTGGGAAAATACCTATATTATAAAAATGTTAAGTGAAAAGAAGGTACAAAACTGAACATACCATTTGACCCCAATTCATAATAAAATACACATCTGTGGCCGGGCTTGGTGGCTCAAGCCTGTAATCCCAGCACTTAGGGAGGCCGAGGCAAGAGGATTGCCTGAGCTCAGGGGTTCAAAACCAGCCTGGGCAACTTGGTGAGACCTCATCTCTACAATAAATAAAAAAATAAGCCAGGCATGGTAGCACATGCCTGTAGTTCCAGCTACTTGGAAGGGGGAGGTGGAAGGATCACCTGAGCCCAGCTGGTCAAGGCTGTGGTGGCCATGAGCATGCCACTGCACTCCAGCTTGGGTGACAGAGTGAGACTCTGACTCAAAAAAAAGAAAAAAAAAATACAAGTCTGCATATGTCTGGATGTATATAAATGGAAGAAAAAAGACCAAAATGGTAGTGATTGATATATTCAGTTTATGATATTTTGGGTGATTTTCATTGCTTCTTTGTTATCCTCATTCAGTAATTTTTACACTTCTCAACCCCACTGTTATTGATAACAGTAATTTATTATAACAGTCATTTCTTAGGAGAGGGGGCAGAGTAACAGAACCCCACTCTCCCCAGCAGGAGAGTGAGATGTGTATTTTGAGAAAATACCCCAGGGGATTCTGATTCTTAGTCATGTTCATTTTATTTTGGACATACTGATTTTTAAAAATTAATTGAAGGTTTTATTAACTTCTATTTTTAACCTTTCAAATTCTTCTTTACAATTGAATGTGTCAGATATGTCCAAATTTAGTTCAGAAATTCAGATTACCACAAGGAATATAATAACACTTGGGCAAGGAAGCAGATCCCCCCCCCAGTGTTGTCAGAAGCTCATTTGAACCAAAATAACACAGGATGCTTATATAAAATGTAGAATCCTAATCCCTCCATTTACTAAACCTGGCTGGCTTTCTAGGGAAAAAATACTTCTCAGTCTTTAATGTGTATCACATGGGGATTTTGTTAAAATGAAGACTCTATTGAGTGGATTTGGGGTAGGACCTGAGACTCTGCATTTCTAACCAGCTCACAGGTAATGCTGCTGACCTGCAGTCTACACTTTGGATAGCAGAGCTCTCTAAGCCATATGGCAGCTCCAACCCAGCAAACCATGTTCTGGATGGAGTCAGAATTAGACAAATGTAGCCAAATATAGCAGTTGTGCTTGCACATGTATCCACCTGACTCATATAGAACAAAGATGAAAGGTGTTAACAGAAGTAAGATTACAGGTTATAATGAAATTAATATATATCAGGTGCTCTTAGTAATGGTCATATTAGAGAACCAGCCTCATTGTTGCTATGTTATTATAAAACAGGAGAATGCGTTGAAGTTTCAAGTGCCAAGAAGAACATTGTTTTCTTTTTACTAATTGTTGCATATTCTGTTTTTTTTTTTCTCCCTTGTTTCTTTCTTTTTTCTTTTCTTTTCTTATTTTTTTTTTTGAGTCAGAGTCTCACTCTGCTCACCCAGGCAGGAGTACAGTGGCATGCTCACAACCAACACAGCCTCGACCTCCTGGACTCAGGCGATCCTTCTGCCTCAGCCCTTGTTTCCCTTTTACAGAATCTGTGGAGTCTGTGGCTAGTTGGATCACATTGTTCTTACTCATGGAAATATTATGGTCTCTCTGATTCTATGTGGCGATGAGTAAAAAGATTGTTTCAGCTGAAGGGTGAAAAGGTCTTCAAACTAGTTTGCTTTCTAGGAAACAGTAAGGCCTACAGAGACCTTAGGAAGATGCCTGACATCTCCCTAAAGATTAAATTTCTGCTAGTGTTCTGAAGGAGTGACTTGTCACAGCTTACAGGTCAGGATCTGGTGCTGTGAATGTGGAAAGTTTTTAAGATTTTTGATTTATACTTTAATTGGACCCTATGGCAGCTGGTAAAGAAAATATAGTTCTCTCCAGAAAGTATAAATTGGACTTGTGGTGAATGTGACCACAGTCAGAAATCAGACATTTTGAAAGTTACATATTCATTTGTCTATAGAGTTAGAATTAAAATTGTGCTCATGGCCAGTCTGTGATTTGGGTCATGTTTTACTAAATCTTCCTATGCCTTTGTTTTCTCATCCTACAGCTAGGAATGATAATAATATCTACCTCATTGGGCTGTTGTGAGAATTAAATGGGAGGGTGCCTATAAAACCTTTACCATAGCACTTGACACATAATAACTTAATACATATTAGCTATTACTATTATTATCAATGTTATTGAATTTATTTATATAGTAATAATAGCATTTCCTACTTAATTCATAAAAAGACAGCCCTGTCTTGTATTCTAGTTTTGAGCTTATATGTTTCTTATTATGGTTCATTATGATTTCCATGTTATTTTTGGATAGCTAGATCATTTTGAAACAAATTGTTTTGCAAGTGTGAGATCTTATGTGTGCAGAGAAAACAAAAATAAGACTTGCCATTACACATATTCTTTGCTTATTACCAAATAATTGGACTATTTTATTTATTTAGGCATTTATAATACCAAGTTAAACACTTGTTATTTTAAAATAGAGACAGCTCAACTTCTTTATTGTGAAAATAACAACAATAGCCTTTTCAGAGATGAATATGTCTAGATGGGAAACTTTCATGATGAAGCTGATAAATATCAGAAATAAAGCTTCTATCCTTTCTTAAAAGATTCTTTTGGCCTGAGTGCGTTGACCCCTTACCCCTGCATCTGGTGGACTTCTACTCATCCTGAAAGTATTCATGCTGCACTCACTCCCAGCAACCTTATCGAAGAGTCTGTTTACCACCTGCATTCTGGTGTGTAGGACTCAGTCCTGGCAGAGCCTAACCCTCATGGGTCCCTTTGGTTTAGAAGAGAAAGGAAAACAAAACCTGTCAAGAGTTCTCTTGATCTGGAAAAATTGTGTTACAACCCTTACGGTCATGCTTAGGTATTTCTTTCTCCTAGGATTTCTCCAGGTAGTGCCCTGGGTTGTTCTAAAACATTATTAAAGTATATGTAACATGCAAAGGAGAAGTAAGTGAGTCATAAAATTTGGACTTATTATTAAGTAGCTTTGTCTAGATTCTATTCACCAGAGATTTTTTTTTTCCAGTTTTGCTATTTACTCTCAGCCCAAAGTGTGTTTTGAATATTGTAGATTTTTTGAGCTATTTACTCTCAGCCCAAAGTGTAGTTTGAGTTTTGTAGATTCTTTCTATGGGATGAATTTGGCGAACAAGGTTTTGACCTGGTCCAGTGTCTCATACCTCTAATCCTAGCACTTTGGGAGGCTGAGATGAGAGGACTGGCTAAGCTCAGGATTTCGAGACCAGCCTGGGCATCAAAACTGGGCAACACAACTGAGAAAACTGGGCAACAAAAACTGAGAAAATTTGCCAGACATGATGGTGCACACCATGCCTGGCCAATTTTTTTGTTTTTATTTTTTGTTTTGTAGAGGCAAGGTCTCATCTGTAGTCCCAGCTACTTGGAAGGTGGAGTTGGAAAGATTGCCTGAGCCCATGAGGCTGAGGCTGTGGTAACAGTGATCATGCCACTGGACTCCAGCCTGGGCAGCAGAGTAAGACTCTTGACTCAAAAAAAAAAAAAAAAAAAGAAAAAGAAAAAAAGTTTTATTTTGGTGTGGCCCAGAAACCTTCTTCTTTTTGCTTGTAATCAATAGATGGCTAAAAACTTCTAATGTGATAAAAAAAATTTTCAGAAACTCGTTTCAAGTCCTTATGCTTGCTCCTCTCTGGTCATTTAAAGCTATAATGCATCTGGAGAGAGAGAGCAGGGCATAGGGGAGACAGGAAGAAAGGCAGAGACTGCCTCATACTACCCTTATCATCCCCACTCTCCAATCTGTGCTCTACGAATCTTTAGATTTTGCCACTAGAAAGAGCCTTCAGAATATTAGGATAGTTACATATGTACCATTCTTCTCAATGAACTAAACCCCTAAGCATAGAAAGAATTTAAGACACTGTTATCTTTAATCCTTTAGTCCAATAACAAATGTCAGAACTGGCCTGGGTAATGTCACAGGAACCACCTTGGAACAGAAAGAGAATTTGCAAACCTACCTCTAATAAACAATGCTTACAATTTGCTATAGTTACTCTTTGTAAGAAATAGGGTAGAGGGAGATGTGTCTGACAACATTTACATCTACTTCTCTGTGCTCACTCTTCATGTTTTCTGGGTAAAAATATACAACTGACTATTTGGGAAACCCATTTATGAACATGGGTTATATACTAATAGTATAACATCCCTGGGGAAAATGTGTCTAATAGAAAGCGCTGGACTGGCGTTTCTTGGTGTAATTCATTTCTCCACAGATTTCAGGGCTCTACAGTCATTATTGGAAAGGACCATGCTCTCTGGCCTAGTCCAACCATGTTTTTATCCGGCTATCTGCTTGCTTCAGTACCTGTACCTCCCCTTATAGTTCATGTAGAAGGTTGTAAGAAACCACAGGCAAGAATTATTTTTTAGTGGGTGAAACACTGTCCAATGGTAGAAAGATTTAGGGGAAATATTCTAAAAGTATGTGAACATCCTTTGGTTTATGTCAATTTTGGTAATAATGGCCCTGTGACAACCACTCTCACCTTCCTCCTGTTCATTCTTTAAGCTACAGCCAGAATGGTAACTTTAACATGCAGACCTGTTCTTGGCAATCTTCTGTCAAGATCCAAAAGAGGCTCCTAGTTTCTGCCAGGATAAAGTCCAAAATATTTGTGAGATTTTAAAAGGTCATGTACAACATGCATGATGGAATATTTTACAGCCATAAAAATAGACAAAAATTATGGACTTTGTAGCAACTTGTATGGATTTGGAGTCTATACTACTCAGTGATCTATCACAGGAACAAATAACTAAATACCACATGTTCTCACTCATAAGCAAATCCTGAACAATTATCATAACACTATAAGAAAGGGATTGACAGCCGGGCTTAGTAGCTCAGCCTGTAATCCCAGCACTTTGCGAGGCATAGGCGAGTAGATTGCCTGAGCCCAGGTTCAAGACCAACCCAGGCAACTTGGCGAGACCTTGTCTCTATAATAAATCAAAAACTTAGCCTGTAGTTCTGACTACTCGGAAGGCTGAGGCGGAAGGATCACCAGAGCCCAGCAGGTCGAAGCTGGGGTGGTTGTGAGCATGCCACTGCCCTCTAGCCTGGGCGATGGAGTGAGACTCCAACTCAAAAAAAAAAAAAAGAAAAGGATTGGCAGTAGTTGGAAACTGCCTGGGGAGGGAATGGGGAGCATATAACATCAATAAGGGTACCTAATCTCAAGCTGGGCAAATTAGGGGCCAAAGAGAGGTCCAGACATTACCTGTACAAAGACCACTTGTGTACCTAATCCTGAATTGTATACTACATCTATAAAATTAAAAAAAAAAAAGGAATGTAGAAAAGGGAGCTAGAAAATCAGCCCAATACATCAATACATTATATATCTGTAAAGGTCCTGTACAGTCTGCCTGCATTTGTCATCCTTCCTCCTGCAACTGACCTCTCCCCATAAGTTCTATAGATACACTGATGTTTTAGTTCCCCGCCTTTTTATTCTCCAGGGCCTCAGTGCACTGTAACATACCTTCATGTCTTAGGAAAGTATCACTTCTCAGAGACTTTCATGACATCTCTCCTCCCAGGTTAGTTTACCCAGCCCAGGCCCCAGCCCCATACTCACACAGCATTCTTTACGTCTTTAAACCACACATTATGTGAGGAAATTGTTAGATGCTTGCCTTCACCTCTAGAATATAGACCCCATGAAGGCAAGAGTACATTCATTGCTTCACCACAAGCTCCTAGCCCAGTGCCTCATACTTAGTTGAGGCTCATTTTCTTAATTGCATAAATGAGTGGATGGAATAGAGGGAGGGAGGGTGGATGGACAAATGGCTGAGGAATTGTGTTGCTAGCATTTCTCTTAGCCTTTTCTTAATCTCCAAAATCATTCCATTCTAAAAATTAATGGCCCAGCTACAGAGAATATCAGATATGTATTTGTTTTCAAAAATATGTATATTGTGTATTTAAATGGAATATTAGCCAATATATGAAGGAGGGAAAGAATAATAAATAGAAAAGCCATGTATCAGTGTCCATTCTGGCTATTCTATTTTCAGGCAAGGAGAATCATTTATTTTGACTAACTCCTCTGCATTGATCAAAATAGCTTCCTTGAATCACATAAAATATTTGAATTTTTAAAACATTTCAATTTCATAGCATCACATTCAGCAACAGGTATCAACATTATTCAAAGTTCTCTGAGTAATCTAAGTACAAATAGCAGATATGCAGTTGCTATGTATATGTGCTCTGACAGAACCCTGTTTTCTTTACATGTTTTAGGTAAGTTTTTAAATTCATAATTAAAATTTTTCTTTTTACAAACAATCCTAAAATATAGAATTACAAAAAACAAAATGAATCAACAAATTTTTTAAAAATCACTTTCATTTTAGACCACCACTATTAGCATATTGGTGTACTTCTTTTTTTTTTCTGTTTTTGTTTTTTTTTTTTTTTTTTCAGTTGGAGTCTCACTCTGTCACCCAGGCTGAAGTGCAGTGACACTCTCATGGCCACCCCAGCATCGACCTGCTGGGCTCCGGCGATCCTTCCACCTCAGCCTTCCAAGTAGCCGAAACTACAGGCATGCACTACCAAGCCCGGGTGATTTTTTATTTATTGTAGAGATGAGGTCTCACCAAGTTGCCTGGGCTGGTCCTGAACCAACAGCCTCAGGCAATCCACTTGCCTTAGCCTCCCAAAGTGCTGGAATTACAGGCTGAGCCACTGAGCCGGCCATTGGTGTACTTCTTATCACTGTAGTCCTTTTGTGTGTTTGTTTTTCTTGTACTACTTCGCTGAGATATAAGATAAAACTGATTTTTCCCTCTACTTACTTCACTTAGTATTTTCACATAAAGTGTAAAATCTACCAGGGAGTGGGCAATGTACCTTCCCCAACATTTCAGTGGGCTACTTTGAGTAATCCACAGTAGTATGTGTGGGGAAGGAGAATTAATTCAGTAATTTCATAGGGTGACAGAGTACAGCACACAAAACTGTAAGAACCAATGGCTTGCTAAGCCCTCCAGGTCTCCAAATTCCTTGTAATATTTCCCAGTGAATTGCAATGCAGGTGTGCATGCTGATCTACTGCTAAATTAAATTGTTCTTGGAAATCAAGTGCCCAAAATATTAGTGAAACATCTGATGCTTTGCAAGTTGTTAGATGACTAATTATTTGGGTTGCTGTTTTCCAAAAATATGGTCACATCCCTTCCTTTCTCGTCAACATTATCCCATGCCACTTTCTCTCTTTCTCAAGATCCTCCCACCGCTGTGCACTCCTTTCTCTAAATGTTCTGAGCATTTTCTTTGTACTTGATGCCTGAAACTCTCCCTCTCCCCTTACCTGAATGCTATGCTTATTTCTTGGTAAATGTCCTATTCTTCCCCCTTTGGTGTAAAGTGTGCTTCCTCAGAGAGGACCAACTTGATCTGATAAAAAATATGCTCCCTGTACCAAGAAACCTTTATATGATCCCTCCACTCTACATCAACTCTATTTGCTATTTGGCAGTTCTTCATCTGAGGAGAAAAAAGGAAGCCTGAAAAACTATCATAATGCCCCTAGAAGATGGTACTGTGAGAGTTGAGCTGATTCCATTTTAGAGATGTTTTGTGTAAGTTACAGCAAGAGAAGGGAACAAAAGCTTGATAGTTCTATAGATTTTTATAACTTTCTCTATGTCATGCTTGCCTACAACATCGTAATATGTCTGATAAATAATAGAGGTATTTGCCTTATCAGAGCCCCACGTGATAAAAGAGGGAGGGGATTGCCTCACCCCCAGGACACCCATGATCAAATGTGTCCTTAGAACTTCTCTTCTTAATCTCTGCCCAGCTGGGTATTGTGAATGTAGTGTGAAAGGGAAAGGAGCTTCACTATTTTAACTTTTGAAACAAAAAAAATGGAAAATTCAGAAGTAGTAAACTAAAAAAATTAGTGCAAATACTATGGAATTATTACTTACATTTTTAAAATGCTTTAATTATCTGTTGGCCGTTTATCTTCTTTTGAGAAATGTCTGTTCATGTCCTTTGCCTACTTTATAATGGGATTGTTTTTTCCTGTTGATTTGTTTGAGTTCCTTGTATATTCTGGATATTATCCCTCTGTTGGATGAATAGTTTGCTAATATTTTCTCTGATTCAACAGATTGTCTCTTCACTCTGTTGATTATTTCTTTTGTTGTGCAGAAGTATGTCACTATTAATATGTAGGAACTAAAAAAATTGAACACATGAAGATAGAGAGTGGAAAGAGAGAAAACAGGCTGGGAAGGGTGTAAGAGTAGGGGAAGATGGAGAAAAGTGAACAAAAGAATATAAATAAACAGTGAGATAAAAGAAAAAATAAATGTATTGTTTGATAGCAGAGTAGGGTGACTATAGTTAACAAAAATGCATTGTACTCAAGTGATGGATACAGTCTGTGCATTATATACATGTGAATGGTTTCTCATGTACCCTATAAATTAGCACAAATAGAAAAATTCTTACTTAAATAATAGGAACTTTGTTGAAAACAGAACTGCTTTGACTGATGTCTGTTTCATGGTATTCTATACCTTCTACTCCCTGCCTTATAAAAATAGAGCAAATTAATTAACTTCTGGCAAAGAGAAGGGAGTAGTCCCTGGCCACCGTCCAGGAATTCCCCTCACCACCACCAATATTCTCACACATTTTCCCAACCCCCAACCCAATTACTTTCCATGACATCTTCCTTCCTAGCTCTTATCAAAATTTAGAATTACGGTACTCGGCTATCTCCATATTTAATGTCTGCTGTTCACATTTGAATTCAAGCCGCAACTACCAGGGGAGAGGGGTGTGGGACTGGTAGTAGCAGGAAACTGCCAGGGGAAAGGGTGCACACCTCATCAACAAGGGTACCTGCATAATGAACATTTGTATACCTAGTGCTGAATTATACCCCACATCTTTAAAATAAAAAAAGAAAGAATTCAAGCCACATAAAATCCAGGTCCTTGTTTTTGTCCACCCCATTCATCCTGCCTCCTTGGTTCCTACCACAATCAAATTATACATCAAATAAATAAATAAATGATTTAAATGAATCAATTATTTTTAAAAGTGGATTCTTAAGCTCTGTTCCACATGTGTCCTCAGAGGAAAAGTGATGACAAAGCACGTGGGTTTCTGACAGAATCTTTGTATTCACTCAGTAAACACTTATTGAGTATCTGTCACCAGGTCAAGCCCTGGAAATGCCATCTGAATAAGATGTGATTGATGCCCTCCAGGAACTCAGAGACTAGCAGAGGGACAGATACATATGTGCTGTGTGTACCTGCAACTCTTTATGAAAGCGTGTAATAGGCCGGGCTCAGTAGCTCAGACTGTAATCCCGTGCTTTGGGAGGCCAAGGTGAGTGAATTGCCTGAGCCCGCGGGTTCGAGCAACTGGCAAGACCTGGGCATCTTGGCAAGACCTCATCTCTACAATAAATCAAAACATTAGCTGGGCGTGGTAGTGCGCACCTGTAGTTCCAAGTCCTTGTAAGGCAGAGGCGGAAGGATCGCTGGAGCACAGCAGGTCGAGGCTGCGGTGGCCAGGAACATGCCACTGCACTCCAGTGTGGGTGACAGAGTGAGACTCCAACTCCAAAAAAAAAAAAAAAGAAAGTGTGTAATAGAGGTGTGCAAACATAAGCTGTTGAGGTACAAGAGAGAAGAATTTGATTCTGCCTGGGGCATGAACCTTTCCCCGGAGGCAGTGATATTTACACTGGGCCTTGAAGGAAGAGGGGAAGTTTGGCATGTTAATTAGCAGGAAGATGAGCATCGGTCAGACATGTGAAAATAAATGGCATGTTTGGACAGCATTGTGTGTTTTGGTGGGGTGGATTGTAAATGCTGTACCAAGGAGTTTGGATTTGATATTAAAGGAGTCAGGAAACCTGCTTAAGCAAGGGAAGCCATAGTAAGAAATATACAGAGGGTGGCAAAAAAAAGTATACACATTTTAAGAATGGAAAAAACCGTACTAAAATTATAATACTCAGTATATACTGATAGCAAAAGATGAATACAAGTTGCATTTGACTATTTGACTTCTGCAATTATAAGAGGTGCTTAAAGTGGATCAGCGGTCAGACACTTCTGAAAACTACTTTAAAAAGTAATATGTAGATAACATCTCTTAAACCACGTATACATTTTTGGTACCCCCCCATATTAAATTCAACAATGTGCAGAGTTCATTGGAGCAAAGCAGATGTTGCAGTTAGGAAACCAAATAATTTGCTTCAATTGTAGGCATTTCAACTAAAAACAGCCTTAATTTAAAGTTCATATTAATGTGTGTCATAGAGATAAATTTTAGAATTTCATCAAGATGAATACTTTGCTAGAAATTGGTAGCTTTTTTGTAATGTGTTTTCCAGATGAAGACTTTCAAATTATTTTTATTGAATTTTAGGAACTTTTGAAAATCGTTTTTTAAAAATTGTACCCAGATAAGTGATAGAGTATATACCACTGCAAAATAAACTTCATGAATCTTCATGTGAGATGTAATAAAATATTTGGATTCTTCCATTGAGTGAGATGCCTAGTTCTTTTTCTCCTGATCCTTGTTCAAGGTAATGCCTCTTTATTAATGCCCCTTTAAAAAAATAAACCAAAAACCTCTCTCTTGCAGTTCCACGGCAGCCTTCAAATGACTTGTTTGAAATATATGAAATAGAAAGAGGAGTCAGTGCAGATGATGAAACGAAGGATGATCCAGGTAGATACTTACACTCTTAGTACTGATATAATGACATTTTATTATTTTTCTCCATTTCATGAAAATAACTTAAATTGTAGATTGTTTGGTACCATCTGGGAAAATTATACCTTTAAAAAAAATTCAGTTTCCTATGTAGTTAAATCAGTTGGAATAAAATAATTATGAATCATTATTTTCTTTTTAAAATATATTAAAGTAATATTTAAACTGTGAAAAGGAAATCATATATATATATATATATATATATATTTTTTTTTTTTTTTTTTTTGAGTTGGAGTCTCACTCGGTCGCCCAGACTGGAGTGCAGTGGCCGCGCCTGGCCACCGCAGCCTCGCCTGCTGGGCTCTGGCGATCCTTTTGCCTCAGCTTTCCGAGTAGCCAGAATTACAGGCATGCGCTACCACGCCTGGCTGATTTTTTTGATTTATTGTAGAGATGAGGTTTCGCTGCCCGGGCAGGTCTCGAACCCGCGGGCTCAGGCAATCCACTCACCTCAGCCTCCCAAAGGCACGGGATTACAGGCTGAGCCACCAAGCCCGGCGGAAATCATATTTTTTAAGTGATGATGTAACAAGGTCATAATTTGGCAACACTTTTGTGCTCTGTTTTTATACAGATAAGCATACATGTGCTATGTGCTGAGAAAGGCTTATGTTATTTCCTTTTGATCTCATGGAAAGAAGTTCTGGTGTTTGGATGGGAGAGAACACTTGTACAGATGCCCCTAGTGCATAAATTCATTTGTTGTTGTTTGTTGAGTTTTGATCTATTCATCTTTTTGGTCATTTCCTTGTAGGTGTTTTGGTTCACAGTTGTAATTTTGACCATGGACTTTGTGGATGGATTAGGGAAAAAGACAGTGACTTGCACTGGGAACCAATCAGGGACCCAGCAGGTAAAACCATTTCATCTAACTGTTTTTGATATACAGTTCAGTTTGATCCTATCTGAAAGCACTTGTTCTGCTAATCAATATACTGTAACACAACTAATTTACTTAATAAAGGGGGCCCAAAAAGATTATGCCCATATTTATATTCCATTTTCTAAGTGAACTAAATTTGTTGGCTATCAACTGGCATTATTTTATGGGATACAAGTAGTTAATTAAAAGGGCAGTTAGTTTCTCTCAAAAAGCTTGATAAATAAAAAATTTTGATTCCTTCTTGCATACAATTTCCAAATTATTTGTAATGCCCTATTTCCAGGAATAAAAGAATTAATATAGTGGTGATGTAGCCATGATGGTAGATAGTCGCTGGTTGTTTTCTCAATTACATTTTTGTTGTTGTTGTTATTAAAGATGTGAAAAGTAGTAGAAGGAGATAGTAGAAACGTCTGTAAAATTGTGATTATCTCTCTGAAAAAAATTCACTCTAACTTGGATGCTGGAAAAAACAATTACAAATTACCACTACTTGTTCCATAAGAGAAGCTTATTAGAAAGGTAGATTTAGGTATAGTATAGTCTCTTGGAAAATTAACAGACTTTAAAATTGTACAATTCCTATTAAAGTTTTAGTACTCAAAAAAAATTTTTCTTCTAGATTAAGGATAGTTTTCAGTAGTTAAATCTTTTTAGACCAACTTAATGGAAGGAAGAGGAGTTTGGTTTTCTTTTTTCCTTGTTATACTCCTGATTTTAGATTCTGAGAATAAAAGATACAAGAAGTAAAGAAAATGTGTGTTATTAATTTATTTTAAAAGCCTAGTTCTTAAATACCACAATAGGTGTATAGATAGAGCACAAAACACAGAAAAGTTAACTTGAGAGTTCTTATGATCTGTTAAACCAGTTCTTCTCAAACTTCAGTGTGCTCACAGAACAGCTGGAGACCTTGTTAAAATGCAGATTGTTTTGCATTTTTAACAGGCTGAAGATAACTATGATGGTAGCCGTCAATGCACATTTTGAGTAGGAAGGTATTAAAAATTAGTCCTCAATGTATGCTTAGATCCTCTAAAATCAATATATAACATATATTTAAAAATGAAAATTTTTGGTAAACTTTATAAATATGAATATTCAATACATTCAAATAGGTTTTTATATTTCTTTTAGTTATAAGAAAAAACATTGTTTATGCTTCACACAGTACACTCATTCTTGCATTAATCTTTCACTCACTTAAGTTAACTCTGAACAGTACCGTGTTAGTATTAATGTCATAATGAATTGTGAACAAGAGAGAAGCCAGCATTTATTTTATACCCATGACAGTTTTAGCTCATACATCATCTTATTAATTTTATTTAATTCTTTTATTCACCCTGAGAAGCAAGTAATATTGTCTTTATTTCACAAAGGAAATAATGACACCCAGAGAAGTTACCTAAGTTTCCTAAGTGGAATTCCTGGTGGAATATAGTGTCAAACCCAGGTCTTCTGACTTCATGTTCAGGCTTCCCTATACTACCCATGTGGGCTCAAGGCAGTTCAGTGCCAAAATATCTGCAGCGTTATTCTGGATTTTTTACTACTCACACTGTCTGGCTTCAGCGGATGTCATGATCTGATTGAACAGATCACAAACCGGTAGAACTGACTGGCCACTGACATGGAGTAAATTAGCTACAGAAGGATGGATCTTTGGCAGTGTGGTCATAAATAATAATTCTTTCAAATAAGTTATATTGGGGAGAGTAATTCATGCTAAACTAGTATAATTTATTGCACTTCTGTGTGAACTGGATAGTCTATGTAAAATACTTGATTTTTAGAATTTAAACACTATATTTTAGAACCAATTTAGTACCTTTAAACATTTTTTTATTATTCACCATATTTGTAAATGTTTACATTTGTTGTGATCGAGCCGGGCTCGGTGGCTCAGCCTGTAATCCCACGCCTTTGGGAGGCTGAGGTGAGTGGATTGCCTGAGCCCGTGGGTTCGAGACCCACCTGGGCAGCGAGACCTCATCGCTACAATAAATCAAAAAATCAGCCGGGCGTGGTAGCGCGCGCCTGTAATTCCGGCTACTCGGAAGGCTGAGGCGGAAGGATCTCCGGAGCCCAGCAGGTCGAGGCGTGGTGGCCGGAAGCGGCCACTGCACTCCAGTTTGGGCGACCGAGTGAGACTCCAACTCAAAAAAAAAAAATGACTGGTGTAGAGTTGTTCTCTGTGGTCACAAGAGGATGAGAAGTAGAATCAATGGGTGAAGACTACAGGGAGATTATTTTGGTTCACTCCCAGAAAGAACTTTCTAATAGAACTGTCTTAAAAAAAGAACAGGTTGACACTGAAGGAGTGAGTGCTCTGTTGGTGGAGGCATTTGACTGGGTGACATGTGGTAAGATGTTCTTACAGGGTTTTGAACATTGGATGAGTGTTGGTAAGAAAGCCTCATTAACTAGCTCTGAGAACCTGATTCAGAATGGAATTCCCAAGTATTCCCAGGGAAATCAGTAAGCAGGATTCTAGCTTGGAAATAACAGATGAAAAGACCAAAAGATGGCAGAGAGATGGAAAGAAAGAGTAGGAATATATGTCATATGTTAGGATAGAATTGCAGAGATGTTTTTAGAATATGTTGGGGAATTCTAGCCATACACTGATGGGAAAATACTAATAAAGCTTATATTTTTATGCCTATTTTTCTTCTAGAAAGTTCAGGTGGAGTTATGTGTATCACATGTAAAGGTCAGAGAAGATTATAAGCAATTTCAATAATTTATTATTCTAATTATTCTAATTACCAAGCTGATTGTTGACTTGTTTCAATCTAGATTATAACATTTATAAGAGATTATATGTTTAGATCTCCAATTATGACTGAGTTTAATGGTGTACAATTCTTATCCAAGATCCAGATTTGCAAATATTTCTATATGCTAATATTTCTAAGAAAATTCTCAACTAAGTACATTTACAACCTTGAGAAACAGCTGAAAAATAAGTACATTTGCTAACTGCCCTTTATGGTGCCATTAGGGTTTGCTTATCACATTCAGTCTTGAACTTCATTATGAGATGAAATCAACACATTCCTCTAAGATTTGGAAAATTGTGCTGCCAGCAGACATGGTGATGTACCGCAGTCCTGTAGCTGTGGCCCCGAGGACACACTCTTCTCCTATAGATGTCAAAGTTAGACCTGAGGGCCTTTCCCTGAAACCCTGTTCTCTGAAGAACAAGGATTAAAGGCAACTGATTCAGTGCTCTGTCTACCACTGTTAGCTATGAGGAATTAAATATCGATCAAGTATGCCAGCATGTACCTACAAGTAAATATTATTTTCAAATACATGTAAGTGGAAAATTAAGGCTAGGCACAGTGGCTCACACCTGTAATCTCAGCACTTTGGGAGGCAAAGGCAAGAGGATTGTCTGAGCCCAGGAATTCAAGACCAACCTGGACAACATTGCAAGACCTTGTTTCTACAATAAAGAAATAAAAATAGCCAGGCATGATGGTATGTGCCTATAGTCCCAGCTACTTGGAAGACTGTGGCAGAAGGATCACCCGAGTCCAGCAGGTCGTCGAGTTCAGCAGGTCGTGGCTGTGGTAGCTGTGATGGTATTACTGCACTCTAGCCTGGGTGACACAGTCAGACTCTTGACTCAAAACACACACATAAGTGGAAAAATAAATCAACAATGAAAATGAAAACTCTCTGCCATCCCTGGCTTCCGTTCACCACCCCCTCCCGCCCCAGATGCAGCCAGTTTCTTGATTATATTTCCAGGGATATATTTTTGCATGTAATGGCACCTTCCTCCATACTGTGCTTTTATCACTTAATGATATTAAGAGTTAACAAGAAGAACATAGACTTTGACGGCCAGAATGCCTGGCCCGAAACCCAGCAACCACCACTCGCTAGCTTTGACCTTGAGCCAGTTACTCAAACGGGGATAATCAATAGTATCTACTAAATATACGTAAAACATTTCGAGCAGGGCCTGGCCAGAGTTACCACTAAAATAGTATTAGTCATCGTGGTTGAAGCCTGTACTATAGCAGTACGCTCAGAACACCCTCATTCTTATTCATGGCTATTATTCTATTACTCATCAGATGCACCACAATAAGCCCTCCACTGAGGAACTTTTAAGTTATTTCTAGCCTTTAAGTAGTTCAGACAGTGCTGCAGTGAAGAACCTTGCACAGATATTGTTTCATCTGTTTGCTGTATCTATAGAATAAGTTCCTTAATGTGGAATTGCTACATCAAAAGGGAATTTGAATTTTGATAGAATTTTACCAAATTTCCCTTCATAAGGGTTTTAGCAATTTACACTTTACCAGCAGTATTTGAGAATCATCCCCAACAGATATTATAAAATTGTTTTTTACGTATTTGCCAAGCGTATAGGTGAAAAGACATGTCATTTTAATTCTATTTTAATTATTGGGGAAAGTTGATCATGTTTTCATATGTTTAAGTCATTTTTTTGTGATGTCCTTTATTTTTCTTTTGTGTTCTTGTATTATTGATTTATAAAAGTTTTTTAATGTAAAAGAAAAATTATCCTTTTTTCATGTGTTACAAATTTTTTAAATTGTTTCACTTGTCTATTCTATGGTATTTTTATCTTAAAAAAGTAAAAATTTGGAAACTTAAATGTTCTTCAGTAAGAAATTGGCTAAATGATTAATGGCATACTTGCAGTTGTGAAAGTATATTGCTGCCGGGCTCGGTGGCTCAGCCTGTAATCCTGTGCCTTGGGAAGCTGAGGTGAGTGGATTGCCTGAGCCCGCGTGTTCGAGACCCACCTGGGCAGGTGAGACCTCATCTCTACAATAAATGAAAAAATCAGCCAGGCGTGGTAGCGCACGCCTGTAGTTCCAGCTACTTGGAAGGCTGAGGCGGAAGGATCGCCGGAGCCCAGCAGGTCGAGGCTGCGGTGGCCAGGAGTGGCCACTGCCCTGCAGTCTGGGCTACTGAGTGAGACTCCAACTCAAAAAAAAAAAGTGTATTGCTGATATAGAAAAATGATTATGAAAAAAGCAAATTAAAATGCTGCAAATATAGTATTCTTTTTTTAAAAATTTCATATTCATGTACATTTGTGTACATGGATTACATAGGAAAAGTTTGGAAGTCAACATCTTAGTAATTATCTTTGAGTTTTGTCAACTGAAATTGTAAAAGCACCAACCAGTCCAGAATCAAAAATAGGTGAATTAAAATGTTATCACCTAACTTTCTGGTCAAGTTTTACAGCATCTGTTTTTTATCTCCTCCTCCCCTCCCGATTCTTTAGATGTTGTGATGCTTTAAACTGAACAAGATGTTTAATATAGTTTTATGCTTATATATTGTCAGAATTTTGAAATCAGAGGTGAAAATTGTGTTTAACAGCTAACTTGTTTGGGATGCCAGATCAATTTTTCTCTTAGTTCCAACTTTATAACATTTCCCTTTATCACAAAGAGAAAGAATTCATGCCATCCAGTAGCTCTATAAAAGATGAATAATTGCAACCTCATTTATCATGTTCTAAATTTTAGAGTTTTTTGTTTGTCTGTTTATTTGTTGTGAGTTGGAGTCTCTGTCACACAGGCTGGAGTATATGGCACAACCATGGCTCACTGCAGCTTCGACCTGCTGCTGGGCTCTGGCAATCCTTCCACCTCAGCCTTCGGAGTACCTGGGACTACAGACATGTGCCACTGTGTCCAGCTAAGTTTTTGATTTTTTTGTAGAGATGAGGTCTGGCTGTGTTGCCTAGGTGGGTCTGGAACTCCTGGGCTCAAACAATACTTTAGCCCTGGCCTCCCATTACAGGCTTGAGCCATTGTACTCAGCCTCTAGTTTAAATATGTATAAAAAAGGATTATTTGAATCTTTGATTACAATGCTTTGATTTGTTAGGTTGTCTTGTTTGCAGATAGCATCTGGCAGAATGCTATTAGCACACATTCCACAGAGATTTAATCCTTTTTTTTTTTTAACTTTCAGGTTAACTGTAATAATATTATATATTAGTCTTAGCCAGAATATCTGTGATGATTCAAAAACTGACTTATAGGGAGACATTTAAAATGTATATAAATGTGCTGGCCCAAAGTATTGTTTGGATTAATTTGAGGGGGATGGGAGATGGGAACAAGGAGAAGTGGGAAGAAGATAAGAAATTATGTTTGTTTTTAGTGATTCAAGTATATGAGTCAAGGACCTATTTCCTTGTAGTTTTTTTTTTTCTGTATTCATGGAACATCATTTATTTATTCAACAAACAATTTTAAACGCCTACTCTATGCTAGGAGTTTAACTGGAAGGTGTGGGGGAAAGGTTGGTTCTGACTTGAAACTTCACAGCTTTCTGGGGAGCACTTAACACAGAGGCTGGCACACCATGCACACATAGAAATCATGTATGACCTATGAGAGCTCAGAGGGACCTTGGTAGAGGAGACACTTAAATAACAGAAAATCCAAAATCTTGTCATGTCTTATATAAATTAAGTATAAGAAAGAGATGATTTTATCTATCTATATCTATCTATATCTATCTATCTATCTATCTATCGAAATGAGATCTCGCTATGTTGTCTAGTCTTGAACTCCTGGGCTTAAGAGATCCTCCTACCTCAGCCTCCCAAAGAGCTGGGATTATAGGAGTGAGCCACCGCACCCAACTTGTTTTATCTTTTAACTAAAAATTAAGTGAGATTCCTACCAAAATAGTTACGTATGTTCAGCATTCCAACCACATTTTTCCTGTGGAAAAATCAGTGTTGAAACATCTAATATGTTTTTCAGTTGGCTGAGATAAAACACCCTGAGGGGAATGTCGTTTGTACATGGATTAAGTTTCAAAATACTACTTGCGACTTTCTCTCTTTTGAGAAGTGGCACCCCCTCCCCCCTTCTTTTAGTTTCAATTTCCCTGACAACAAAGGAAAGCAAACTCTGTAGCCCTAGGTATCTGAGAACATCATCAAAGTGATCTGTCTAAAGTGAAAATTTGTATTAATATCTGTGTTCCTATTTATAATAGAATATATTTATAAAATAGATATAAGCCGGGCTCGATGGCTCAGCCTGTAATCCCGCGCCTTTGGGAGGCTGAGGTGAGTGGATTGCCGGAGCCCGCGGGTTCGAGACCCGCCTGGGCAGCAAGACCTCATCTCTACAATAAATAAAAAAAATCCGCCGGGCGTGGTAGCGCATGCCTGTAATTCCGGCTACTTGGAAGGCTGAGGCTGAAGGATCGTGGGAGCCCAGCAGGTCGAGGCTGTGGTGGCCAAGAGCGGCCACTGCACTCCAGTCTGGGCGACAGAGTGAGACTCCAACTCAAAAAAAAGATAAATAAATAAATAAAATAGATATAATATTATGGATTTGTTTTAATATAAAAATATTTTAAATGGCTTACCTCCAAATAAAATGGACACTCCAGGAAGATGTGACAGGTTTCCAGGATACCTCTGGATCTTCCTGGTTTTAGGTACACACTGGTGTCAGAAGCATGGCAAGCTCTTTTTTAGAAAAGACCCTTCTGTATTTAGAGATTTTTTTTAATGATGGGAGGAGAGAGTAAAATAATTATAATACCCTTTAAATTACTATGTGCTTTACTGCCCAGAGATAAATTATCCACATAGAAAAATAATCCCTGAAATTTAGGGTCTGCTCTACTAAACCACCTAGCCAGCTTGGGAGGGTGTGTTGGTGAGGATAAGGAGGCAGTGAGTGTTTTGGTATGTCCATGTATGCCTGATCATATTCCATTGGAAATATTCAGTGTTTGGATTGCTAATTATTGTGTGTTCTTGGCATAACTTGTACTCTCCACAAGCAAAGTAAATTAGCATTTTCTGTAAACACAAATCACAGAATTTAAGACAGCCATAGAAATAAGTCATATTTTTCTCCGTCAAAAATCTGGGTTCTTTACAAGTAAGACAAAATGCCAAAACTCCTGCCCATGTTGTTTGTGCTAGGAAGGATATTGGTACATACACACAGCCCTGCTTTTCCCATTCCAGGTGGACAGTATCTGACTGTATCGGCAGCCAAAGCCCCAGGGGGAAAAGCCGCTCGCTTGGTGCTACCTCTTGGCCACCTCATGCATTCAGGGGACCTGTGCCTGTCATTCAGGCACAAAGTGACAGGACTGCACTCTGGCACGCTCCAGGTGTTTGTGAGAAAACACAGTGCCCACGGAGCAGCCCTGTGGGGAAGAAATGGTGGCCATGGCTGGAGGCAAACACAGATCACCTTGCGAGGGGCTGACGTCAAGAGCGTAAGTAGATCTACAAAAAAGGAGAACCTGGGTAGTTTTCCTTTCATAAGAGAACTCTGGGCTCTGACTTTGAAGAAGCCCTGGTCTCTGAATTCAGGTGCAAATAAAGGTTCGTGTTATTTTTTTAGACATGATGTCTCCCTTCAGTGCCTCTTTCTGAAATCCTTTTCTGTGTCTTTGTTCTTCTTCATTGCAGCCTGTGACCACCATTACCTTCCTCACCCTGGTGAAGAACCACTATTTTTAATTAAAAAAAGGAAATAGAGGAGTTTTTAAAAGTTAATCAACAGTAACTTCAAAGGGCAGGGGTGGTGAGCTTAATTGTGTCTGCTTTTCCTTTTCCTTCAATTCCTTGTACTTCAAACTTTTACTACCATAAATGACCCTGGAGATGGTTCTTTTTTCTCTTTTAAAATGTTTCTTTAAAGTTCAGTTTATTTTTCTTTGCCTCAGAGATCATGGTTAAGCAGACTAGGGTGGGAACTCAGAACTACAGCTGGAAAGCACTGATCTATTCAGGACAGGATGAGGGAAATGCTTTGAATGAATATATAAGTTTGATCATAAGTAATCAAGTCATAGGTAGCAAGAAAATGGTCTACAACATCCCACCAAAATAATGAATGCATTACGGAAAATGTCAGCTTTATGCCAATGCTTATAAAACTTACTGTTAGGAGATTCTTCATCTACATCTGTAAGTATAGTTTCTAGCAACTTTTTTTTTTTTTTTGAGTCGACTTCTCACTCCATCATCCAGGCTGGAGTCCAGTGGTACACTCACGGCCACCCCAGAGTTAGCCTGCTGGACTCAGGTGATCCTTTCGCCTCAGACTTTTAAGTAGTCGGAACTATAGACATGTGCTACCACACCTGGCTCATTTTTTCATTTATTGTAGAGACGAGTTCTCACCAAGTTGCCCAGGTTGGTCTTGAGCCCTGGGACTCAGGCAGTCCTCTCACCTTGGCCTCCCAAAGTGCTGGGATTACAGGCTTGAGCCACCGCACCTGGCTTAGCCACTCATTTAAACAGAAAAGATAGATTCCAGTAATACTGTTTTTTATCAGAGTACTTGGATTTAGCTCAATTCTTTGGTATTTTTAATTTTTTGAAAAAAAATTTCTCAATATTGGGATATGGAAAAATAAAAGGTAATAAATTATTTCAAATCATGGCATTGAAAGGTTTCTACTGTTTCCAAAGGAGTAGGGATGCTCTGTAGAAGAAATAAAAAAGAATAGTGAAAGTTTTTGGTTTTTACATAGGTAAAACATCAGTGTGATTGAATTATGGTGTCTGCTGCTTTTCCATTTTCAGCAATAAAGTTATATTAACCAAAAAGGGAAACTAAGAAACATCTAAGACAGGCTGCATGATTATGACCTTCAGATCCTTGGCTCTTAATATCTGCTCCTCTATATTCCATCACACTCTTCTTGCTTCTAACTTTGGTAATCTTTGACAAAGAGTCCACTTTATGAGTGTTCCTAAGTTGAATTAGTCTAGAGCTTAGAATAGCTTTTTAAAGAATAACTGATTTCAAGTAATGTGTTCTGATGAATAGTTTACTGATGATTTAAATTTCTAATGAAAGACAAGCAGGTGACAATGGTAACTAAGTTCTAGTCTTTCCTCCTGTTAAGTTTAATATTTAGTTTTGGGGAAGTGTGCCTTTACTTTGCTTCATAAGTGGACATTGGAAAGGGGCAGAGGCTTGACTGGTGTATGTATTCTCTCCCTAGGTCATCTTCAAAGGTGAAAAAAGGCATGGTCACTCTGGGGAGATTGGATTGGATGATGTGAGCTTGAAAAAAGGCCACTGCTCTGAGGAACGCTAACAACTCTAGCTGTGAACGCCTCTGTTGCTCCCTCTTCTTTTCCAACTCTCATCTTCACTTCTTCCTCTTTTCAGGCCTAGGAGAAGAGTGGGTCAGTGGGTTAGAAGGAAATCTGGTTGGTGACCCAGGTCTTGCCGACCTGCTTTTGTGCAATGACAATTTTGACACCCTCCTTGAAATACGGGGCCATCTGCCGACACAATCAAGCCATCTCTGAGTGATGCCTTGCATCCTGTGTCTCTTTTAGGAAGGCCTACAGTGTGTGTGACCCATCCCATCCTTCATCCTGGTTACAAGGTACCCCTTGCAGCAAATTATGGGAGCAAAAGTTGTCAAAAAGAAAGCTGTGCAAATGGCCATGATGTTATCTGATCAGTGTTGTACCATGAGTAGTATTGACTTCCCTTAAAATATGATGTACGATGTGCTTGTGAAACTGATTTACCCTCTTCACTTAAGCTAGTCTGGCCTGACCTGAACTCTGACTTTTATTGCCATTTACTTTATAAAATAACAGTGTGTAACATATCAAGATACATTTATCGCTGTCTGTATTTTTCTTTTAATGACGATTTTGTAGAGTGGGCATGTAATCCCGTGTTAGTACTATTGTGTTTTGTGTAAATGTGCTATTGATATTAAGTATTTACATATTCCTAATAGTTACAGACTCTAGTTGCAAGGTAAAGGGCAGCTTGTGATCTCTTGAGTTAAAAAATACATGGTGAAATGTCATCTGGTTCCATGACCTTATATTGGCAGCAAGAGAAAATTGGCAAAGGCATCTGCTTGTGGTGGCGGAGTGATGATTTTTTTTTTTTTTAACGACCTTGAGTTTGCAGAGGCAAAGGAGAGTAAACCATTTAGGGAGATGATAAACTACAGTTAATATATAAAGCCCTCATTTCTTCAAGTTATGCTATAAAACCGACAGCTTTTACTATCATAACATAGCTCTCTCTGGTAATCTGTAGGGTACTTTGTAAAAGTTTGGGTTGTTTTCAGAGAAGGGATTCCAGAGTGGAAGGAAGTGCAGAGGAAGCGCCGTTGGAACAAATTTTCTTACAAAGTTTTAAATCAGTGTAAGTTTAGGCAGTAGAAGTGTAGCTCATAACTTGTGTGCTATGCCAGGATGGGATAGGAAGCAAGTCCTATACTGGGAGCATTGGATGTGTTGGGATGGGATTCATGTATATTGGAGGGGTAGGGTAAGATTGAAATTCTAAGATCCATGATCCCCCAGCTATATTTCCTCTCAACATATTTTACCTTTATATTAAAAACAAAAAAGTAAAAACTTGTAAAAGGCAACTTACTCCTGAGGCTTCTCTTAATTTCTGATTAAGTAATCAAAATATTTTCTGCTGTTTTTTGCCAGGAATCACAAAGATGATTAAAGGGTTGGAAAAAAAGGTCTGTGATGAAAAAGTAAAGGAACTGGGATTATTTAGCCTGTAGAAGAGAAGACTGAGGGGCAAATCATTGATGGTTTTCAAGTATATGAAGGGTTGGCACAGAAAGGAGGGTGACCAGCTGTTCTCCATAAGCACTAAGAATAGAACAAGAGGAAGCAGGCTTAGGCTAGAGTGTGAGGGAGCATTTCCTGGCAAGGACTGCTATTAAATTCGAATCTGTTATAAAAAGAAGTGTAAAAATCTCTCTCTCTCTTTCTCTCTCTCTTTCTCTTCCCCTCTTTTACCCTCTCCATCCCCTTCTCCCTCTCCCCCTTTCCTTCTTCCTCTCCCTCTCTTCCTCTCCCCCTTTCTTCCTCTGTCCCTCTTCCTTTCCTTCCCTCCCTTTCCTTCCCTCCCCTCCTCTCTCTTTCTCTCTCTCCTTTCTCTACTTTTAAAAGCTTAGATTAAAATTTATCTATTTAAGATTGTTAACTTACCTTAAGGTAAAGTAACCGATTGCAGAATCTCCCAAAAAAGATATTCTGACCCTACCACTGATATGCAATGAAAATCTTCAGAACCAAGTAGTTTGGAATAGGCTCTAATTTAGGCACTTCCCTCTTGACCTTCCAATGCAGAAAGATCAAAAGGGGAAGAGCCCACCAAATGCTGAATTCATTAAAATGTCTCTCCCTTTATGGCAAACCTAGCAGTATTAAAGCAAAAAGAAAAAATACCAAAAAAACTATTTATTCCAAAAGAGAGTATGATGGACAGATATATTAGTATCTCACTAATGGCCTAATGTGACATTGTTTTTAGATTTTTCTTTTTCTTAGTGAAGGTAAAAGACTTTCATTTGCTCAGTGGATGATGTCTCAGATTTTTTTTTTTTTTTTTTGAGTTGGAGTCTCACTCTGTCGCCCAGACTGGAGTGCAGTGGCCGCTCCCGGCCACCGCAGCCTCAACTTGCTGGGGCTCCAGTGATCCTTCCACCTCAGCCTTCCAAGTAGCTGGAATTACAGTCGTGCGCTACCACGCCCAGCTCATTTTTTTAATTTATTGTAGAGATGAGGTCTCACCAAGTTGCCCAGGCGGGTCTCGAACCCACAGGCTCAGGCAATCCACTCACCTCAGCCTCTCAAGGCACAGGATTACAGGCTGAGCCACCAAGCCTGGCGTCTCAGATTTTTTAAAGAGACCCCCTCAAGGAACACAGTTCAGAGAGATTTTTATCTGGTGCGTTCTCTCTGCTTTGTGTGAGATAAATTAACTTGGCTTCTGAGAAAGAGTGCCCTGCCCAGCATACCAGACCTTTCCTTCACCTCATCAGTATAATTCAGTTTCTCTTATCAATTGGACTCTCCCAAGTTCCACAGGACGGTGGTGGTAAAGTTTTTTGAACAGTAGGTACTGTAGAAGGTCTTTTGTTATTTAACATGATAGAGGCAGGGCTGAAGCGGGGATATAAATCAGTGAGCCTTTGAGTAAAGGCAGAAAATATGACCTTAGATCCATTTTGAATGATTCATTTTTGGTCATATAACTGCCCAGCTGAAGATGAAAGAGGAAAATAATGGAAAATTTTACTTTTAGGTGCCAATAATACATTGCACTAAATTGATGGAAGAAGTTATCCAAAGTACTGTAAAACATCTTGTTTATTATTTAATGTTTTCTAAAGTGAAACATGTTAGTGGTTTTCCAAAAGGCCAAATAAAAACAATCCTTTGTAAATAAAAAACACTGTTTAATAAAGCCAGTTGTCCTTGTTATTTTTCAAGTTGTGTGTGTATGTGTGTTTGTGTGTGTGTGTGTGTGTGTGTGTGTGTGTGTGTGTGTGTGTGTGTCTGAGAAAAAGTATTGAGGTAGTTAAATGATGTTTCACAAAAGCTACCTCTAGCTGACTCCTGATAGTGGGGACAAAGATACTGCCTATAGTATTATGCTTTCTAAGTTATAAAATATGAGACTCATATTTTTGTCATCATACACAGAGACAGCAAGATCAGAAGATCACAATAGTCCATGTTGTGCCTTAGTCAATTGCTTTAATTATGTTTTATGGTCATTTCATTGTAAACATTTGCTTCAAATTATTCTGTGGAAAGGCAGCACAAATTATAAGTAAATACATAAATTATAAGTGAAAAGTCTCCTTACTAGTGATCATGTTAATTTATAACACTTTACTCATACTTAACATTTCCTGAAGGAGAAAACACAAAGAAACAAAATTAATACTATTACTTAAGAATAAAAGTTGGCCCTGATGCAGAATTATAAAGAATATGTTCAACGTCTTCTCTCTTTTCAGTACTCAGAGGACACTTAGTGGCTAGGGCCTCAAATTGGGATAAATAAATAATTTAAGCAAAAACTTAAGAAAAACTCCATGTTTCCTTATCACAGAAATCATTCCTAATCATCCCTCAGAGATCTAAGAAATTCAGGCCTTCTGAATATGTTAGTTAAGAAGTTAATATGTTAGTTCTGAAGCCCTTTTGGGGATTGGAATTGGAGAAGCAGATAAGAATGAGATTTCAGGGTGCAGTTCATTGATTTTTAACATTTTTAAACACTGATATGTGTGTATGTATGTGCACGTGTGTGTGTGGCACTCTGGGGTCCAACAGTGAGCAGATTTTTCCCTCATAGGGTTTTAATAGAGAGGGAGATGGACATTTATCAAAGTTACATGAATAAATGCACAACCACTATCCTGAAAAAATAGGAGTTCAGATAACCAGTTCCCAGGTGATGCTCGTGCTGCCAGTCTGGAGGCCATTTGAGTGGCAAGGCTTTTATTGGTAGCATGCTGAGGGGGGCCAGGGCCTTTACTTCTGTTGACATTCACTGTTGGAAGGCCTGATGGTCCATTGTTGCAAGATCTATGTTTGTAAAAATTCACTAAATCCCAGTGTATTTTTTTCTTTCAAAAAACTTTTTTGAGCATGGAATATTAAAACTTGTCCACCAAGTATGGAACATTGCTTTTTCTAACATGGCAAGGCCTTCAGAAGAAAGGAGTCATTGTCAAGGACACTTAAACATAAGTGAGGCAGTAATCCAGGAAGCCCATATTTTAGATGAAGACAAAGGGACATTCATGAATTGTAGATAATTTAATAGAAGTGCTTTCCAGGGCTCCAGGATGCAGAAACCTGAAAGCAACCTGAAATTACTAGTTCCAACTTGGTTTTTCTAGGGTTAAGTCATTAAAAGCTAAAAACTTTTATGAGCCCTCACTCATAATCTGACCATTTAATTTCTAAGAGTAGAGATGCCTATCCAGAGGTCCATTGCTTCTTGCATATCTTTATTTCTAGACCCCTTCTGTGTTCTGGATCTGCTTGTAGACAGTCTCTCTCAATTTGTTGAATTATCTAAAGCAGTTATTCCCTACTGAGTGCAATTTGTACCCTCGAGACATTTGATAATGCATACAAGTGGCTGGGAGCGGTCACTGCACTCCAGTCTGGGCAACAGAGTGAGACTCCAACACACACACACACACAAAAATAGTTATTCTCCCCCCCCATAAAAATGCCAAATATGTGGGATAAACATTTTTATTTTAAGAGAATGAATTCTTCTATGACGAATTAATTCTTAAGGTATTTTAAATGATGGGTCAATACTGCTCTCTTCCATGGTTATTGCAGCCATATTCACAATAGACAAGATATAGAATTAACCTAAATCACCATGAGAGAAACGAATAAAGAAATGTAGCACACATACACAGTGGAATATTATTCAGCCATTAAAAAATGACATTCTGTCATTTGCAGCAACATGGATGAGCTTGGAGGACATTACATTAAGTTAAATAAGTTAGACACAGGAAGATAAATACCACTTGTTCTCCCTCATATGTAAAAGCTAAAAAAATTTTGAACTAATGGAAATAGGAGAATTGTGGACAAAGGTTAGGAAGGGTGGAGAGGAGGTAACAATGAGGAGATACAAAATTACAGCTAGATAGTAGGAATAAATTCTAGTGTTCTATACAGCAATCCCCAACCTTTTTGGCATCAGGGACTGGTTTCAGGGAAGACAGTTTTCCCGGGGAGATGCTCATCAGGCATTAGATTCTCATAAGGAGCACATAACCTAGATTCCTCACGTGCTGTTCAAATAGGATCTGTGCTTCTATGGGAATCTAATGTCTCTACTGATCTGATAGCAGGCAAAGCTCCGCTTGCTTGCCTGCTGCTCACCTCCTGCTGTGTGGCCTGGTTCCTAACAGGCCAATGAACAGGACCCACCTACAGTCCAGGGGTTGGAGATCCCTGTTCTATAGCATCGTGGGTATATGTTTAAAAGGCTACAAGAGAGAATTTTGAATGTTCCCAACACAAAGCAATGATAGATAATTGAGGTGATGAATATTCTAACTGCCCTGAATTGATCATTACATGTTGTATGGAAATATCATCCTATAAATATGTACAATTATTATGTGTAACCTGAAAATAGAAGGAAGAAAAACAATACTGCTTTGCCTTCTCTCATGAAATACCTTTGTCTTTTTGGCAGGCAACGGTCATAGATGAAAAGCAGAATTTTTTCAGTTAGATTTTTGTAGTGTATATATTTTTTGTAAGCTTCTTCAAATCTCCTATTAAGTAAGGTAATTTGACCAGGCATGGTGGCTCATACCTGTAATCCCAATACTTTGGGAGGCTGAGGTGAGAGAATAGCTTGAGCCCAAGAGTTTGTGACCAGCCTAGGCAACATAGTGAGACCTTGTCACTACCAAAAAAAAAAAAAATCAAATAATTAACTGGGCATAGTGGCTAATGCCTGTAATACCAGCTACTTGGGAGGCTGAGGCAGAAGAATTGCCTGAGACCAGAAGGGTGAGGATGCAGTGAGCCATGAGCATGCCACTGCACTCCTGCCTGGGCGACAAAGAGATTTCGACTCAACAACAGTAATAGGAAATTTAAAAGAAAGAGAAAAACCTTGTTTCTTACAGGGTTGAACTCACTGTCCAACCTTATCTGAAGAATAGACAAGAAATTGAGAGCAGTAAGTTAAAAATATTTAGTAATAAATAGGAGACAGCATTTTCTTACGCTTTAAAAATTTTTTTAATTGTTTAATCTTTTTAAAATTTTATTTTAAATATGTGGGGAACAATTCAGGGTTAGGTATACAAATATTCACTATGTAGGCACCCTTGTTGATGAGATGTGTCCCTCCCTCCCCTGGCGGTTTCCCTCAACTGCCAATCCCACCCCCCCTCCCCTGGCAGTTTCCCACTACTGCCAATCTCTTTCTTATAATATTATGATATTGTTCAAGGTCCACTTATGAGTGAGAACATATGGTACTTTGTTTTGTTTCTGTGCTAGATCACTGAGTATGATAGAAAGCAAATACGCAGTCATGAGCTATTCTTTTTAGCCATGTTAGTCATAGTATTGTCAGTGGGTCAGCAGCACAAGCACCACCTAGGAATCATGGGCCCAACTTAGACCTACTGCAGTAAAATACACTTAGAACAAGATTCTTAAGTGATGTGTAGGTCATTAAGGTTTGTGAAGTACCACTTTAGAGTACTGTTAAAGCTTTTCTACTAAGCTTAGCTTTCTCCCAAATGTGAGCACCGTGAAACAAATCTGCCCATCCTTTCCATGCTTCAGAGTGGTAAGTTCTCAAAGTCTGGTTCTGGAATCAGCAGCTTCCACATCACCAGGGAATGTGTAAGAAATGCAGATTCTCAGGCCCACCCAGATTTACTGAATCCAACTCTGGAGTTGGGCCCAGCCATCTGGGTTATCACAGCCCTTCATTGATTGTGTTACAACCTGAAGCTGGAGGACCACTGCTTTAGAGACAGCAGTTCCAGCCATAGACAAGCATAGAAAATGTGTAGTTTACAAAGTGCTTTCCATGGTATTTCATTTAACCCTCACTGCAGTCCAAGGACATAGGTATAATTGCCTCCTGCAACAGGTAAGGAAACTGAGTTTGAGGAGGATTAAGTGACTTATCACAGGACACATTATCATTAAAGGGCAGGGTTAGTCTTGGAACCCAAAAGCACAATTGCAAAGACAACTTGTGAGGTATTGTCTGGACACAGACCCTTTTACCTGGCTTTTTCTTTCCCCTCCCTCAGGCAGCAGCCTCTGGCCAAGGATGGTTTCTGAAGATGTGCATAATCCCAATAAAGAGTCAGGATGCAGGTGAACGAGCAAAGCTGAAAACAATGTGACGCCACTCTTAACCAATGTAACTGTAAACACCATATATCAATTTGAATAATTAACTTGCTTGATTATAAAATTGCTTGCTGTACTGTGTTGAGTTGTAAGGTTATTTTTACTGAAGACTGCCATCAGTGCCTCCAGTTTTTGTTTTGATTTTTATAAACAGCATTTATAAACATCAAGTTGTGATTGACATTATTCTTTTATTCTTTTTTTATTATAAGGATGTGGGGTACAATTGTTCTAATAAACCAATATCTTTCCCTGATGGACCTCCAGGTGACTTATTTGGCATGGATAAAAATTAAGTGCAAGGCCTCTCAGATTTGTGGTTACTGCATTACACATCTTCTGTGAGCAATTTGGAAAGTTAGATAGAGAAGTTTCTAATGCAGCTAAAGACTCCAAATGTTTTTTACCTTTTGGGAAGTAAACGTCAGACATTTAGATTCATAAAAGAAAAACCCATGAAAATTTAAATTTACAGCTTCCTCTTTAAAGGTTCAACAACTACACATATAAAAATATGTGTATATGGAGAGAGAGAAAAAGACAAAATGTTAACATTTGATAAATCTAGGTAAAAGATACAAGAGTTTTCATTGCACAATGTCTGCAACTTTTCTTTGAAAAATAAAACCCACACAGCTTTCAACATGTATCATGTGCTCAAGTAGATTGTACCCTAGGCTTCTTACTATTGTGTATATTCTCAGGTCTCCTGTGAAATAGCTTCTAAGCAAAACAGCATTTAGCTGTGTCTGCATTGTGAGTAAGCAGGAACAGGCACATCAGTAACAAACAAGGTACAATTACTTTTATTTCTTTATTCAGTGAGGCTTACTTGTTTATGCTAATATTCTTCGTTGGGATAATCGATTCCTTGCCAAAAAGGCAACTATAGTTGCTATTTTTAACATGATGGGTTTCTGTCTAATCCCTACCATAATCCAGCTCTCACACAGAAAAGTCTTCGGGCTTTTTAGAGACTCTGGCTTTTTTGTGTTGCTTTGACCCTGGTGCTGTTATTCTCGAACACTGTAACCAGCAGCCACATTTGGCTACATCTCAGTACACTTTATACTCTGTTCCTTCTACTTATATAACACTTTCCTCAGTCTCACAGCTTCTGTTTCTTAAAGGCTTTTTGATTAAATACCAGATTGGGAATAAATAACTAGAAAGACCATTACCGAAACAACTAGGGAAATTCAATTTAGATAATAGCATTTCTGTTAGAAATGAGTGATTATGTCTCCACATGTCCCTAACCCACTTGTGAGGAGTGGTCCTGCCACCCTGGGCTTGAATCTCTTATCTTTTCCTATTCCTGTGTGGACCACAAGAAATTATTTTTAAAAGCCAGCAAATGTAGATTGTTTTACAGTTGACAAATACTTTTCAATTTAATATCTCATTTGACCTCATTTGAATAAAATTATTCCCCCATTTGACCATAGTGCTTGAATGTAGGTGGTAATTCCCCAGTTTTATAGACAAGGAATCTGAAGGTCATTGAGTGAACCAAATTTCCAAAGATCACTTGCGTAGTAGGTGTTAGTGCTGGCATTTAACTCCAGGTTTGAATTTTTAAAAAACATATTCTTTACTGCAACTGGATGCAGTGGCTCATGCCTGTAATACCAGCGCTTTGGGAGGCTGAGGAAGGAGGATTGCTTGAGCCCAGGAGTTCAAGACCAGCCTAGACAAGAAAGTGAGAAATTGGCTGAGCATAGTGGCACACGCCTGTAGTCCCAGCTACTCGGGAGGCAGAGGCAAAAGGATCAACTGATTTTAGGAGGTCAAAGCTGCTGTGAGCCGTGATTGAGCCACTGCACTTCAGGCTGGATATCAGAGTGAGAACCTGACTCAAAAAGAATGAATAAATAAAAACATATTATCTGTTGTAGAACCAGAATGGCAAGGCACAAGAACCCTGTGTGGTAAAGACAGGAACAGGGAAAGTCTGAACATCCATTTGGTCAATCCAGGGAAACCAGTGAACATCTTTTTGAATGCACAAAAGTAATAAATGCTTACTATAGAATACTGAGAACATTCAAAAAGAAGGGAGGGAAGAAAAGAAAACTCATTATACTCCCTTCAACCTGGAATTGGTCATCATTGACACTTTGGTATAAATCATCTCAAAATTCTTGTTTTATTTATATGTATGCTATCCAAGCCTACAGGTAAAGACTTATAATTAATAATACTTAATGAATGGCTTTCCCTGAAGTTGAACCTGCTTTTACTAAATGACTGCATAGTATTCTGTTGAATGAAAAACCGTAAACATTAAAATTTTCTCTTTGGACAACCTCTGTAGAGAGGCCTTTAGGGATTCCAGAAGCCTGTGTTGTAGGAAATGATTCAAGATCTGTTTGTAATTGCTGGCCTCTTTCCTTTCCTTACTTGCTCCGGTGAACCATGGAAACATTCCTTGGAGGCCTGACCTGTAGTGCAGGAGGTTAGATTCCCAGAAGAGCCAGACCTGAGCTGCTGATCATCCTTAGACATAGAAAAGAGAAGAAACCGGCTAATAGGAATCTTTTTAGATCCAAAAATATTTTACTTTAAAACAGCATAAGAAAAAGGGCAACAAGACTTGCTGTTCACCTCCCAGCTGCTCAGGGAGCCCTCAGAAGGGGAGGTTGCAAAGAATAGTCATAGAAGTTTTCAGTTATACAGGGTCTGTAGTTGAGTTCACTCTGCTGTTCTTCAAAGGTTTTGATAGTTAAACCGTTATAACATGGAAGCTAGAATTAAAGTTTAGAAGGCTTTGTGGATAACTCAGTCTCATTCTGGAAGCTTACCGCAGAAGGCAAAATACCTGTGAGTCAAATTAGAGATAGAAAATCAGGTAAATGTGTAGTAGGACCGATGCCAGTCTATCACCAATAATGACAAAATAACTTGGCAATTGTATCTCTAAGGGCTCACTAAAGGAACCCTTCTGAAAAGCAAAGAAGAATGCATTATTTTCTACATTGAATTTGCTTTAAAATAGCACTTTATTCCAGCAGATATTTAAACTGCTGGATGTTAGTGAAAATTGTATTGTTTAAATGCTGAGAGAATTTTTCATAAAAATGTCACTAAGTCCAGGAACTTTATGGTAATATGTGAAAACAAAACAAGCAAAAGTCAAAACCAAGAAAACTTGCCTTAATCTGTTTGGAAATATGTTGAGTTTTAGCCTTGACAGTGTGGCAGGATGCTCAAATATATTTCTTGTGTGATTGAGTGAATAAACGAGAAACACATGTAACTGCTTCGGGATCAGCAGTTGGCCTCATGGCAATCACCTGGGATGACAAAATGTCTCCCACTCTCCCACTAGCCCAGTGGCAGGAAAGGGGGGTTGGTAGCAGTTAAAGGTATTTCCTTTTGAAAGGCAAGCTGTAACTTTAAAGACCTGCCAGGCGCTGGGCATGTTTTGTTCAAGAAAGGCCAAATGGCCCAAAGACTGGGCATTTCATGGAAGTGCAAAAAAGTAACTAATTCACAGACTTATCTAAAACCCTTCCTCTGAATTTGATGGTTTACAACCCGGCAGTTCCTGAAAAACCATTTGTTCTTTGAAAAATCTGATTTTTCTGAGTACAACCTTGTAAGATTTCAAAGAAAATATGTAATCACTCAACACGACTCCCTCCCTTACCTAAACAAGGATATAAGACCCCACTTCTGTTCTAGGGCACTCAATTTGGACACATTAGACCCTCGGGCCCGCTGGGATGTCCAGAGTAATAAAGTGCCACTTCCTATAACAGTCTTAGTGTCATGATCTCTCTATTTTTCCTGCTACAACAGTGCTCATTAAACAAAAGCAGTGTTTTCAACACAGGCTAGAGTGGTTTGGGAGGGAATTTACCCCCTTCCTGTGGGGCTCCTTTAGTGAAATTTCCTTGTGCAATCTTCTGATATGTAATACCCTTGGCCTCTGACTATCAGCTCTCCTCAGCACACATGACTGACTTGCATCAAAGTTTAGGTGCCTTTAAGGATAACTGGACATAGGTACCCAACTCTTCCATCAGAGAGAATTCTTTCCTACAGGCTCATCTTCAAGTCCTTCTAGACCACATACTAGCAGCCTTTCCTAATCTAGCAGGCTTTCCTAGTGGGCACTATCCTTAAACATTGAGACCTGTTAGCTATCCTAGACCTACAGTTGGTAATTTCATGTCCAAAACATGTTCTAAATGGCTAGGAGCCCTTGTCCCCCAGTCTCTAGCACTTCTGTTGACTTAGTGAACTCATCCTAGTCAGTTCATTTGGTTCTCCCTCATGTTACCCAAGTTTGATTTTCCTTAAGCAGAATAGATGCTTCTTTACAAATCAAAGATCCTGGTTTCCATTTGGAAATTGAATGCAACCAAGTTTTGTAATTTTTCTACCCTCTGGCTGGGAAAAAAGCTTGGTTATCTATTCTCCCACAGAGGAGTGAAGGATTAGGGTCTCAGGCCTCCACATCCCTCTGTCATTGTCATGGGCTACACCGTTCAGGGCTGTTCTCAGCTATGTTGGGTAGTTCCAAAAGACCTCCTTCTTGCTCTGACAATACCACTAACCTTGAGAAGTCACACTTGAGAGGCAGAAAACAAAAGAGGGTGAAGAAAATTTACATTAAGCAGGTTTCTCTTCACTGTGTAATTTGTTCAGCTACATCACTTTAGCTGCTGACAAAGAAGAAAAACAATGACCTTTGAGCCTCTAGGTTTTTAAATTTTTCTCCTTTTTTTAGTGGACATGTAATAATTGAACATATTTATGGAGTACAGAGTGATATTTCCATACATGTGTACAATATGTAATGATCAAATCAGGACAATTAGCAGAACTATCACCTCAAACATTTATCTATTCTTTGTGTGTGAGCATTCAATATCCTTTCTTCTAGCATTTTGAGAATATACAATGAATCAAAGTTAACCTTACTTACCCTATAGTGCCATAGAATACCAGAACTCGTTGGGCCTATCCAAATGTAATTTTATATCCATCAACCAGCCTCTCCTCATTCTCCCTTCCTCCCACCTTTCCCATCCTCTAATACCTACAATTCTACTCTCACCTTCCATGGGCTTAACTTTGTCTTTTAGCTCCCTTATGAATAAGAAAATGCAGTATTTCTCTCTTTGTGCCTGACTTAATTCTAAGACTCTGTTTTTAGGAAGTCTATTCTTTGTTTTAAGGAATGAGAAAGATGTACCTACTGTTTTTATATTTCATTATGGTTAATTTTTAAAAGTATCTTTTGGTCTAATAAGAACTATGTGGGAAATAGACATTTTCCAAGATCATTTCAAAGCTTGATGGGAGCATAGTGTAGTAAATCTATTGTTCTGGTCTTTCAAGGAGTAGGGAGTTCTGTATCTCCCAGGTATTCATTGCTGCAAGAATATGAACTTCCAAATACCCAACCTTTGTATAGTCTATGTAGTAAATAGGCACTGGTTTGAATCAAACACTTGGACATTATTCTAACTGTAGTTTTAGGTATTTATACCTGTTTCTACTCATTTTACTGTTTCATGGAATTCCTTAAAGACAGCCCCTGAGAGGCTGATAATCATTCCACCATAGGACATATATTATATTAGTTTTCTCTTGGTACTTAACACTGTTTCCACAAACATCAGTTGAAATTGACACACATTTATTATCTCACAGTTTCTGTGTGTTGGGAATCTGGGCATGTATAACTGGATTATTTGCTTCAAGGTCTTATAAGGCTATAATCATCAAGGTGTCAGCCAGGGCTGAGGTCTCATCCGAGATTCAGCTGTAGAAGGATCCACTTCCGAGTTCAGGTAATTGTTGGTATAATTCAGTTCCTTGAATCTGCCTCATTATCTTGCTGGCTGCAGGCTGCCCTCAACTCCTTAAACTGCCTACAGTTTCTTAACACATGGGATTCCCTAATATGACCCCTTGCTTCCTCAATGCAAAGAAAAGAGTCCAACAAGATAGGCACTAGAATCCAATTCACATACTTACATAATAGTGTGTGTGTAATCATCTAATGGTTCATTTAAATGCATCTGATTCATAATATACAAAAAGTATTCTTACTTCTGCTCTAGGATGCATTTAAATAGGATCTGTGTCTGCAGGACTTGAATAGGAATCAAGAATCTTGAATTCTTCTTCTAGCTCCACAAAGATTGTGAGAAACTTTATCTGTATATGATAAATTTTCAAAGGACCGTGATAATCCTGAGAGGAAAACTTTGCAAAATATTGTTTCCACTTTGATATGCTAGCATTTATTGTATATTCAAAAGCAAATGTCTCTCTTTCATATTTTTATGAGATCACTGAGGAACTGAGCTGCCATAAATTTCTCCTTAAATGGATCACACTTGTAGGCAAAGAATACCAAGTTATTTTTATAAAAATGTTAAGTCTCGAGGTATTTTTAAAAATAGCATTAATGGGGAGTTCGGTCAAGTGTGCACGGCTATTCTTAACAAGTCAGTATCTTGTCAAGTTGGTTCCAACTTGATTAATCCAAGAAGATTATCCAGCTGTCCTAAACAAGAGCTTTTTTTGCTCCAAAGTTTGTGTAGCTTTATTAGAACACCCCTGGAAAGGCCTACTAAGAGAAGCGCTGTTAAGCACTGGCTTGATTCCCACCCTCTTGCTCTTCTACCATAGAAAACCCATGATTTCCTTGGGCATGAAGGAAATCCTCCCATTAAAGGTAGTGGTTGGCAGCTCCTGATATGAGGTCACTGGCTATTTTGTCCCAAGTGTAAGATTTCCTTTGACCTGGTGATGCCACTTCTAAACTCCTAGCATTTTCAAAGGAGACAAAAAGTGCCTTATTGAAAATTGGGTTAATCTGGTTATTTCAGTAAATTTAAAACTCTGAACTAATTGAATAATGAAGATGTGATCTTCGTTTATATTCCATGAGGCTTTTAACTGCTTCAGTAAACAAATATCAGCCATTAAAAAACTATTCTACTTTCAGAAAACCTCATAAAAGGTCTATTTTTAAGTACGCAGTTGTGACTTGAGAGTGCCAACTATTTTTCTCTTATTCTCCTTCTTCCACAATCTTAGTGTATTTTGGTCACAATGAATAATATTCAGTAATTTTAAAAAGTGTCAATATGATAAATGTCAATAGATACTTGGGTCTAAATTATCCATCAGATTATTTTATATTTATAATGCTTCCTTCTATCTTTATACTTTTCTCTCCATTTTTCTCTTCCTTGTCATTCAAATTTGCCTCCAGAGTCTTCCTTCTGGTTACTTGTTCATACAATTCTTGTATTTGTGCACTGATAAGGGTTCATAATGGGGTGAGGTGGGGATTGTAATTTCCCCTTTCCCTGGATTCCCACCAGCTCATGAATTTAGGAACTTCTGCCTTCTCTGAAGGATCCCCTATCTCTTCCTTGCCTACAGAAGTGCAGACTGGTGAGATGTCCAAGATCAGCCCACCTTCCTGGTTGCATGATTCCCTGATGGGTGGAGCCAATGGGGACTTTCTTCTGTCTCTCTCTGCCTCCTTACAGTCTCCACATATTTGTCTTTTTCTTATAAGCCCCCCACTTCCCAGGAAAGACCTTGCCCCTGGAAGGGAAAGGGTGATAAATTCTGCAATTGTCTAGCTGTTCTGGGTAAGAACTTCTCTTGGGTAAAAGGTAGGAAGCCATTTTGGTTGCAGGTCCAAGCCTTCTCAAATCTTGCTTTAGCAATGACACAACTAATGTTTTGGTCTCTTTCAATTTACTTAGTTTATTCCTTATCCAGAGAAGAAATGGGTGCTATGAATTAATATCCTCAAATACCAACAGCATGCTATGAACCTTGCTCTGCTCTTTCCTTTCCCTTATAGGGTGAGAAATCTGAGAGAGGGGAGCAGGAGTTTTGTGAGCAACAGAATTTGTGAGCAACTTCATGGGGCCTGGTCAGGAAGGCAGACAAAAAGCCGGATGTCCTGTGAAATGAGGGCACTTGGGATGTGGGCCACCAGGCCAAGTTTAGTTCTTCCTGCTTCCAGTCAAATCACAGGAGTTGGGCCAAAGCTCTAGTGGAAACTGGGCAAGAAGCCAGACCTGCTAAAAACAGGCTTGGTGAGTGCCCAGGGCAAAGCATAAGAGAATCAAAAGGTGAACATCTTCAATGAGTCATGCTGACAGAACAGGAGAGCCAGCCACAGTCTTGGGGGAATTAGAGCTGACTCAGCTTCAGCACTAGTGGTCTCTAGTCTATTTGAGGCAGGAAGAAAAATGTGTTCCTAACTTGCTATACTCTAAATTAAAAGTCACGACTTTGACCAATTCAGACTCTAGTAAGGGGACCATATTTCTGTATTGGAACACACGAAATTCCATGAATAAGAAGGGATAGGACCTAGGCGCCAAGGAGAGTGGTATGGCCATTGGCCTGATATAGAGAATTGATCATTCACACAAAATCTCAAACGTCCTACTCCATCAAAAGTGTGCCTCAGAACGAACTCTCTTCCCATCTCCTGGCAGCATTTGCCTTGGTTTTGGCTCAGCGAAAGTAAGATTCTTGGGCAGGCAGGGAAGGGAAGGGGAATCTTTGTTATCTTCATTTTGATGATGGGAGCAAGTTGATTGAACAGGATGCCCCAGGGTCAAAGGAAATGAAGTGTCTCTCTCTGAGTGCTTCAGTGAAGCCTCTATAAACTTCCAGAGAAACGGTGGAATTACCGAGCCCTGTCACCATGACAAGGTCACCTCGAGTAGTGGCTGCAGACCCACAGATCCCACAGTTTGAACTCTGTCTCTGTGGCCCAGGCATTCTTCTGTAAGACTGTTCTTGCCTAAGGGCTCAGGAGGAAGAGTTGGGGAGAAGCAACTGCAGGGGTTCCTGTCCCCATTGGCACTGACTCTACCTGATAGCATCTCATCCTCATCCTTTCCCATGTCCTGGCCCAAGAGGCTCCTCATTATCAACACTGTCATGGCCTTCTTTCACAACTCATTAATGCACATTCTCTGGCAGCTGTGACATTGGGTAAATGAGTCAGTCTTTCTGACCCTCAGTTTCCTTATTTTAAAATAAGAGATACAATACTTTCTTTACAGGGTGTATGTGCAGATCAATTTGGAGAGCATAACGTTTAAATTGCACTTAACACAACACTTGCCCATAAGAGGCATTCAGTCACTGCAAAGCCACCAGTCTTATTGCCAGTGTCATCATTAGTATTGTTGTTATTACTGGTGGCTTATTTAGGTTGGCTAATGTTAATATCTTTGTAATATACATCTATATGTATATATTCCCACAAATGCATTCCAGTTTCTGACTCCAGACACCTAGATCTTTGAATGACTAGCACTTATTTTGTGAGGTATAGTACACATATGCATAGAATATATCTTATGCATAGAATATATCTTATGCATAGAATATATCTGTTATTTTCAGAGCAGCAGGATCAACCTGCAATTTAAAAAATCATTACCATAGCTAGTTTGGGGATAAAAGCAGTGTCTGTGTTTTAATTCCCTGTTTCATCGTACAGTCGTTTGGGGAGTGTTACAAATGGGTGTGTTCAGCTATCTGTATATACAAGGGGGGGACGCCAGAAAACCAGATTTATCTTTTGGAGGGAAAGCCCCTCGTAGTAAATTCAGAATTTGTTCCTCTGGATCAAATAGTCAACCAAAGTTTTTATGTGTAAGTTCTGAGAAAGTTGCATCAAGATTTGTGGAAGAAATGTCTTGAGTTGTGGCAAACAGGTGACTAGTTCTTTTCTTTCTTTCTTTCTTTTTTTTTTGTAGAGTGAAAGGTCTATTGCTAAGAAACAAAACAAAAAAAAGAAGTCCAATTTTCCCATAGAACTGATACTTTAGAAACATGTTTACAATGAAATGAATCTTCTGCCCTCAACTGGCTCCTCTTCCTTATTCTTTCCTAGTGACTGGTTCTTCTAGTGGCACTGCACCTGCCCATACCACGCTGAGTGTTCAGAAGTTTTTGACCAAAAATGGCATGATTCCTGTGCCCCACCCTCCATGTTCATCCAATCTCACCCTAAGTGACTTTTTTGTTTTCCCAGCTGAAAAAAGTCCTCAAAGGAAAGCATTTTGCTGATATGGAAGAGGTGAAACAAAAAACAGCAGAAACACAAAAAGGCATAAAAACTGACAAGTTCAAAAACAGTTTTGAGCAGTGGAAAAAGCATCTCAATAAGTGTGTTATATCAACCGGAGAGTACTTTGAAGGTGACTGAAGTTTAAACATGTAAGAATAAATACCCAATTTTTTATAAATAAGTTCCGGGATTTTTGGGTCCCCTCTGGTATATAGATATATATGTAGATCAGTCCAGGAAAGGCTCTGGGGATTCTCCACAATGAAGGGAGCATTCTAAATGGAAATGGCATCATGGAGCACATTCATTCTGGGGTTAAGAGTCCTCTTCAGGATATGGGTCTGTGGCAAAGATACTTCCTGGTTAGTGGTTACAAGATGATGACTGTTCATCTTCGAAGTAAGAGAATCTTAGCATACCTGAGTCAAAAGCCATGGAGAATCCAAAGCCTGTCTGGGACAACAGGGCTTAGATTCCTAAAGAGCATAATGCTTTGGCATCCAATCTGAAATTATTAATTAACCAATAGGACAAGACACAGTTTTAGAAATGAGTTAACCATTTAAAAAAAATTTTTTTTTTAACATAGGAAGGGTAATTCAGGGACAAATCCAATGCATCCAACTCTTGTCAAGAACTAGGAAAAAAATTAGAAAACCAAAAAGTACACAAATGAAAACTGTTTGTTGAGTGCTCACTATGGACCAAACTGATGACATGTATTATCTAAACTTAAACAACAATTTTCTGAGGAAATATTAATAGAGAAAACTGAGATCTAGAAAGTTTAAACAACTTGGTCAGAGTCACTAGTTAGTAAGCAGCTGGGCTCTGAAGTGCACAATCTTTTCAGTAAACCACAGGCTGTTTTGGTGTCTGTTGTATCAGCACCATTACTGCTATAGTCAACTGTACCTGTGTACAGATGATGCCATTTTATTTACTTTTGAGTTGGAGTCTCACTCATGCTGGAATGCAGTGACACAGTCACGGCTACCCCAGCCTTG
The DNA here is from genome assembly GCA_027257055.1 of Cephalopachus bancanus. NCBI lineage: Eukaryota > Metazoa > Chordata > Mammalia > Primates > Tarsiidae > Cephalopachus > Cephalopachus bancanus. The sequence goes on from JAPVLO010000093.1 coordinate 12,532,558, forward strand.
ACCTTTGGCATCAGCCTTCCAAGTATATGGAACTACAGGCACGTGTCATTACACCTGGCTAATTTTTTGATTTATTGTAGAGATGAGGTCTCATCAAGTTGTCCAGACTGGTCTCAAACCCCTGGGTTCAGACAATCTTCTCGCCTTAGCCTCCCAAAACACTGGGGACCTTTTTTTTTTAGTTTGAACTTTTAATATTTTTATTGTGTTTATTGTGTTATGTACATTAGGAATTTAACACTATCTAAAATATCAAAATATATTATAAAAGTGAAATAGCCACAGATTTTTTTTTTTTTTTTTTTTTCAGTTGGATCTCACTCTGTCGCCCAGACTGGAATGCAGTGGCCGCTCCTGGCCACCGCAGCCTCGGCCTACTGGGCTCCTGCGATCCTTCCACCTCAGCCTTCCAAGTAGCCGGAATTACAGGCATGTGCTACCACGCCCGGCTGATTTTTTGATTTATTGTAGAGATGAGGTCTCGCTGCCCAAGCGGGTCTCAAACCCACGGGCTCAGGCAATCCACTTACCTCAGCCTCCCAAAAGATTGTTTTTTAAAAGACATACATCCACAGATTTGCATGTTCTCTTATATTATTGAAGCACAAAACAATAAAATCAACAAACTTTAATTGTTCATCTTGTGAGCTCTGTCACATTCCCATCACTCAGAAATTTGTTTCCCTTTTCAGCCAATCAACAGGGCATGCTAATGGACTCCTTGGGATCCTCTCCTTTTAGAAATTCAGTGATTGGTTCCTCAAACCATGTTTTCCATTAGCATTTATGTCCTGGACATCTTGACAAGCGGACACTTCTGAAGTCACAACAATGCTAAATATTTTTCAGTTTAAATATATCTAATGTTTAAAAGTGGTATAGTTTTCTGAGTCCAAATTCCAAAATACAGTAATGAAGATGGCTTTGGCAAATACAGTTGCCCCTCACTAATCCTATATGCCAGGAATCAAGTGAAGTACTTTTCATCAAAAATGTCTTCACAACCCTCCGGCAAGGTATGATTACCCACACCTTCTTCTACAGATGAGAAAATAAACCGATGCTCAGAGAGTTTGAATAACTTATCCAAAGTCACATAGGAAGGGTGAAACAGGAAATCAACCCAAACCATGGGTTCCTCAACATTGGCCACATTGCAGGACAGGACTTTGTTTAAAAAGTGTCATTATTTTCACAGGTGGGCAAAAACTTTCTGCAGGAGAAATACACTTGGAGCCTGGGTGAATTTCTCATAATAATTGTTTGAAAAATTTCCTAAGAAAAGATTTTGCTTCACACAGAGGCTGATGCTTCTGACCTTCACACTGTTAGAGTAGAAACAGTGGCTATCAATGAAGCATGAACTAGTCAAGTGATTATAGAGAGATATCATGAGTTTACTCCTGCCAGCCCTGGAATATGTCCAGTCAGCACCTGTCCTTAGGACACAGCCCTTCCTCTTGGGACAGCAGAGCAGCCAGGTTATCTGCACAGGGAATCAGCAGGTTTTTCATCTCCAAATTGTTCCCACTGCATGAGTTCAGTCAACTCTGTTCACGTCCTGATGTCCTTCCATCCCACAGCTATCACACCACCTCTCTTATATCATCTACCAGGCAATGAATAACTTCTATTTAAAAAATTCATCCATTTGCTTACATGGGAACAAACTGAAACCTAGCAAGATAACACACTAACAATAAGAATTGTTATTACTCTTTGAAAGGACGTAAGATGAAGTCAATATACCCAACCAGTGAGCAGTCATTTTAACATTGCCCAGATCTGTGATGTTTTTCTAGCAGTTCACTTTAATTTTCCCTCTAATCACTAGCCAAGGACAGAACTGGTTTCTCAGTGGTAGCTATTGGTCATTGTTTTCCAACCCCCGCCCCAGCTTGTTTGTACTAATTAGCTTTTCTATTTCAAGTATTTGCCTCCACCCATAAGACCTAAGTTAATCTAATCAGCCCTTCATGACATAGACAGACCCCCTCCCCCACCATGGCAGCAATCATGTGACTAAGCCACCCATCTGCCTGCTGTCTGTCACCTGAAGTCAGTACCTGTGCTTACCTGCCCTCCGTGATGATGTGGAACAGACCACTACCCAATCACCTTAATGACCTGCCCCCATCAAAGAGAAAGTTTAAAAGGATTCAACCTGAAGCAGCCATTTGCCATTGCTTTACTAGATTCTGGTGTGGCCATGTGATCTTTGAAGCTATGGTTGCTGTCCTATTTCCTAAACTTTGGCCTCCTCTCCTACCTTGGAGAGGTGAATCTCCTCTCTCTCTGATTTACTTTCCAATCATTGCCTTAATAGGCACTGGCCAGGCCATGTGCTCACTAAGCTATGCTGCTGCCATGTCTCCTAAGCTTTGGTCCCCTCCCCTATCTTGGGGAGATGAATCTCCTCTCTCTTCACTCTTTCTAATTACTTTGTAAAAAAAACTATATTTTCCAATCTAACTTCTATGCAATTTTTTGCATCTTTCTCATGGCACTGGGTCACAAACTAGACAACCCCCCCCCATCAGGCCTTACTGGGATTTTTAACCTCCTGCTCTTGTTTTATAGAGGGTAACATTTGGGACCAGAGAGGTTAAGTAAGTTTCCCAAGGTCACACAGTGAACCTGTGAAGCTGACTGACTGGCTCCAAAGCCCAGGTGTGAACATCTCCTCTTGTGAATTAACAGTATGGGGTTAGACTAGCAGAGCCTTTCAGCATCCATTTCAAAGCTCTTTCCAGTTATCATACAGCCTTCCTCCCTGAGACATCATCTCCCCTTTTTCTAATAGACCTCGGTGCCAACATTATGCACATGTTATTGTTGTGGTTGAAGAAGCTGCTGCCGAAGTTGGTGCTGTGGGACATACATCGATGAGGTTCTGGCCCTGGTGTTGGCCCCTAAATCTGCTTTACTTCTGTTGGCTCTGACTCATGCTTGCTTTTAGTTTCTAGCCTCTGTCACTTCAGTGACACTGAAACATCTTTTGTAGCATAAGGGCCTTCCTGCAGAATGAGTCCTCTAAAGCGAAAGACCACATTGTAGTTCATGTAGCACGGCTGGTTGTCTGCAAAGAAAAGTTATTTAAAGTGTTACAAAAAGATCCTGGTGGGCATCTGGGGGGGGGTGGAATTTGTCAGCTGCTTTTCTACTTTTGATTTCCCCTTCTCCAGACAACAGAATCCTGCGGCTAATCAGCTGCAACTCCCCTTTCCCCATTCTCTGATGAATGCTTTGAGTGGAGCTGACACCACCCCAGCTCCCAGTCTGCCATACACGGCTTAAGCTGATCAATTTGTCGTAAGTGGTTCAGGCACAAGCAAGTGGCACAGACCTAAGGCCCTCAGATCATTCCCTTTGCTCCGGTGACTGGTCCAATGTGGGCCTTCTACCCAAGCTGAATGTGGGCCTTCTACCCAAGCTGGTCGAAACCAAGTGGACACCCAATGACCGCAAAGGAAGCTAGCACAGACACTTCATTTCTTTACTTGGACAGAGTGGGAGTAAATGTGGCAGTCACCTGCCACCACCAAAGGAGCATCTGACGCAGCCGCAGGAACTTGGAGCCTTAGGAACTTGACCCATGGAAAACAGGGAGAAAGAGAAAAACCTCAGTCCTTGGAGACGTGACTGAGCTCCTGGATCAAGCCTCACTGGAAGCAGATTATCTCTTGCATTTTATTACAAGGTCCAGTGAAGTCTATCTGAGGCTCGAGCCAGTCCTCTGTTCCTGGAACACAGATCCCTGCTTTTAAGGGTCGCATTCATGCCTTATTGGTCTGCACTTCCTCTATATCAGCTAATGTGTTTTGAAGGAATGCCTCAAACACATTTTGCAAAATAAAAATATTTAATTATTCATAACTCAGTGCAGCTGTGAAATCAGTCTATGTAGGTGTTATCCTTATACTTTTCCTTGATGCACACACATTTTTCACGGCTGGACCCATGACAGGACAAGACTGAGAGTATTTACAATTTCCCAATACACACCGAATGCAGGTAGAATACATGTAATTAAAGTGAGATTTGTAAGCTGCATTGTGTTGCCCCAGCAAGGAATTGTGTTGTTTTCACAGCAAGTACTTTGGGGACTATTCAGAGGAAGATTTAGGTGGATTTTTATTTATTTATTGGATTCTTTACCTTATGGAAAGCTATCTTATTAAAAAAAATTCCTTGAGAAGCTCTTAATTAAAAATTTCCATACAACTAAACAATTAAATGCTTACAGTCTATTACTGTGATGGAATCTGTGATGGAATGTTGGCATATAACTGTTGCACTGAACAATGCATTTTTTGTAGGGCATTGAGGAACACAAAAGATTTTATAGCCTTTTGTATAAAGTACTGTAATTTTGATGCCTGAAAACTACCTGTGTCACCTTGAACAGGACATTTAAATCTTCTGGCCCAGAGCTTCCTCTGTAAAGGAAGACAGTTGGTCTCATAGTTATTATCATTATAAATCTTTCTTTGATGTTCTAAAGATTCACAATGCAAGTATATTCATTCATTTAAAAATTAGATAATCCCAGTCAATTTCTTTAAATGTATGGTTTCCTCTCCAATCTCAGAAAAGTGAATTCACCCTTTCTCTCTCTGATCTACTTTCTGAATAAACTTTTTCTAACCTAAAAAACAAACAAATAAATAAAAATTGGGTAATTCCAGCATGTGGCATTAATAGTGAAGGATTCCAGAATAAAGAAGACACTAATTATGACTTCAGCAACCTATTTATTTTCCTCTGGAGTAGATGCTATTTCTAAAGTTTTAGTCTTTGTTTTTTCATTCAGTAAATTTTTACTGAAGTGCCTACCCTGTGCCCAGAACTCTGTGCCAATAGCTTTGTATCCGAGAAGCATATTGTGGCAGGAAAAAGTTAGGTTTGCTTTAGAGAAGCACTTTCTATTCTTAAAGTGTATAACTGATAAAATGTAGACCCAGCTATGCTGTGAAATCATTGGCATAACCTTTATAAGTATGTGACATATGTATGGAGTGAGAGCAGTGGCAAGTACCAGGAAGGCAGACCCTTCCCTGTCTGGGTCACCACTGGGTCCAGCAGCCAGGGCAGGGCCTGTGCATGACAGTCATCCAACAAACATACATGAGTCACCTGTTGTGTTGCCAAGTGCCCACTGACTTATGACATGACGATGCCCCTTGATTTTATTTTTGACTCCCTGGGATGGGGTTCATGCTGTGGTTCTTCATGCTCCAGACCTCAGCAGTATCTCCTGGAGACCATCCTCTACCTCTGTCTCATGTTCCCTCTATGTGGAAGAGCACTACTGAATAATGGAGGGGGAACCCAGGAAAAAAGGGTGTCTGTTTTAATATATTGTAGATGTGCACTGAACACAGTTGGTGTTTTGTATATTCAGTGGTGTTTTCTCTTATTCAATGGTCTTAAGAGTGACTGGAAATGCCCTCATCTATGAAGTGCCTTGTCTGGAGTCAGGAGCATATGGGCCCATGATAAAGGTCAGGTGAGTCGAATTCAAGCAAGAAGGGATAAGCCAGTCCTGTTTTGAATCAATCTTTCCAAATAACTGGTTGAGCATGGACTCTGTGCTGCACTCTGGCTAAAGCTTCTGGAGACAGATGTGTACATGGTCCTCACCTCAGAGGGCATATCTTTCAGGGGAGACAAAGCAAATGTACAAGAAATGGTAACAGAGACTACAGTTTCCTATTAAGTGACAACATGTATGAAGTAGACTGCTAAGTGGTGAAAGAATTTGGAGTACAGGAATATCTGAGAGGACAGAAGAGGTTGGGAAAGGTGTATGAAAGATAAGGGATTTGAGATGGTCCTTAAAAGAAGGATTGAAACGTGAACATGTCTGTGTTCATGTGTCTGGGTGGTGGGGAGGGAGGAGTCACAGAATGTGAAGGCAAAATCTCATGCTTGAAGTTCTGCTCTGCCTTGGCTTCTGGATAGTCAGCTGGAACTTCTGCTACTATATCTTTAAAGTTTTCCTGCTACTTTGGAAAATCACCACTCACTGAGGTCAGAATATTATGATCCTGACTTAAGCCTCAGCCTTAAAGAGTGTGCACATTTTTGCATGGCAGGACAACACCATCACCACCATAACATAATGCTTCACACTAAGGAGCTAGTAAATAAATAAACCGTTACATTCCAGATCAATCCATCCAGCCTTTGACAGTGAGTTATAGCTTGTACTGCGAGGTTAAAAATTAGTCAAGGGTGCCCAAGTCAGCTCACATGCTGAGATTTCTGGAGGAAAATGGTGCCAGCCATGAGCCTCGTCTATGAACACACAGCCTGAACCCCTAAGATGTGATATTTTGAAACTGAAGCACTAGAAAACTGGGGAGAAACCAAATGAATGGGTTGTCTTCAAAACACAGCAAATCCACTCATTCAGATAGAAATGATACACAGTCATTTTCAAAGTTAACATAAACAAACAGAGAGGTCCTCAAGGGCTCATCATTTAAATTTACTTCGAAGACAACTCTACCCAGCTTCATTGCTAAAGTTTAGCTTCATTGCTAAAGTTTCATAGTTTTTTTTAATCCTTCATTGGTCAATTCTATGACCCTGAAGAGTAGACCTCATTTCCATTTTAAGATGAACAAGTGTCAAATAAAAGAAATTCCTTATTCAAAATTGCACAGCTGGAATTGAAAGTACCTACTTCAATAATGACTTAAGAAAAAAAACACAAGAACGTACCTGCCATGTACAAAACTGTTTGCTTTGTTCCAAAACTGGAGCTTTCTGAAATATACTATAGTACATTTAAACAATAGAATAATCAGCAGCTATTAAAATATATGTTGAGGAACTATACCTATTCATATAAAAATATATTAATGCTGTAATTGCTGAGTTAGAAGAGCAGTTACCAAACTGGACATAGGGTATAATGCTCTGTTTGAAAATAAAAAGCATTTGCATGACAAAAAAAATGCCACTAGCATATGTGTGTGTGTGTATATAGTGCGTGTGTATATAATATATGTGTGTGTATATAGTGTGTGTGTGTGTATATAGTGTGTGTACATATATAGTAAATCCCCTTCATAAGAACCTTCAAGTTAACGAACTTTCAAAGATGCAAATGTGCATGTCTGGCCACATATTTTAGTTTACATGTCTGGAGTACATTGTCATGTGTGTTAATCATCTACAAGTGGTTGTGCCTTTGTGTACTTAACTGTACAGTACTGTATAGAGTATAGTAGTACCTTATTTTTATTTTAAGCCCAGGATGTCTGGAAGCAAGCATAAAAGCAGTGGTGGTGTAGCTGGTACCGCTAAGAAGTGCCAAGTGATAATGATGGAAACAAAAGCAAAAATAATGGAGAGAGTGGAGTGAGGTGAAAAGATGGTAGACTTTGCTTGTTCTTATAAGATGAATCATTCAACCATTGGCACCATTCTAAAGAACAGGGACAAAATCATGAACATGTGAAGTCTCCTGTGCTAATTATGTTGACAATAATATTGATGATGCATGGAAAAGTAATGGAGGAGATGGAGAAACTGCTTATGTGTGGATACAGGATCATGAGTGTTGAGTCCTGCTCAGCTTAATGCTGATTCAAGAGAAAGCTAAAAGCCTTTATGAAGTCTTGAAAAAGAAACAGTGAAGAATCAGAGGGTACATCCTTTAATACCAGCCATGACTGGTTTCATTGGTTCTAGGCTAGAGACAACCTTCACAATGTAAAAGTAAGTCACAAGGCAGCAAGTGCAGACATGGTAACTGCCTGGGAATTTCCTGTGACGCTTTGAGAAATTATCAATGAAGGTACATATTCACCTGAGTAGGTTTTTAATGTGGATGAGAAAGGACTGTACTGGAAGAGAATGCCAGATGGAAGTTACATCAGTAAGGAGGAAAAGTTGATGACAGGCTATAAAGCAGCAAAGGATTGACTAACTCTGTTGTTTGGTGGCAATGCTTCCGGAAACATAAGGCTGAAGCCTCTCTTGGTTTATCATTCAAAGCATGTAAGAGACCTTAAAAACATAGCCAAGTGCTCCCTTCCTGTTGTGTGGAAGGGTAACCCCAAAGCCTGGGTCACACAGGCCATTTTCCAGTATTGGTTTTTCCACCATTTTATTCTGAAGGTAGAGAAGTATTGCTTGGAGAAGGACATCATATTCAACATTCTTTTGCTGCTTGACAGTGCTCCAGGCCACCTCCCATTCATGGATGACTTTCATTCCAACATCAAAGTAGTACATCTGCCACTGAATACCAGGACACTCATCCAACCTATGGAACAGGGAGTCATAGTGACTTTCAAGAAATATTATTTATGTCACACTTTTCGTTAGGCAGTAAAGGCGAACGATGAATCAAGAACAAATCTACAACAGTCTTGGAAGGACTATAACATCTACAAGGCCATAAAAACATTGACTTTGATTGGCATGAGGTTACGGCTGTCACCACATCCATGAATAGGATTTTGAAGAACTTTCGCCTGCAGTTTATTCCCAATTTTCATGGATTTGAGAAAGTGGATGAGGAGTCCAAAGAGGTCTTCAGCAATGCAGTGACCCTGAGCAAGAACTGGAGCTAGATCTGCAAGAGGACCCCTTCACTGAACTCCTTGCTATGCAGCATGAGGGACTTACTCATGAAGACCTGATGGAACTAGAGGCCCAGAGAAAGGACAAAGAGAGACAAGAGGAGGAAGAAGCAACTGGAGAACTGAAGAGATTCCCAATGTAGGAAATGGCAAGGGGATTTTCTTTCTTTGAGGAAGCACTGTTAGTTTTTGAGGCACAGGACCCGAATGGAGACCAGCACACAAAGGTTGAAGCTGCTGTTCAGAATGCAATCCAGTGGCCCCATGTCATCTATGATGACAAAAAAAGAGCTATTGCCCAGACATCACTGAATCGTTTTTTTCAAGAGGGTAGAGCTTGAGTGAAATTGCAGCTTGCCCTCCATCTCCTGTTGCTGATGATCCTTCAGCTATACCATCTCCTACCTCCTATCCCTCCTCCAGTCAGTAATTCTTCTTGCCTGTTCACTTGATGCCGGCTCCTATATGCTAGTTGTAATTTTCTAGGTATAGCACTGTAGGATTTAACTTTTTTTATTTTTTATGTATTATTTGTGTGAAAAGTATTATAAGCCTTTTACAGTATACTACTGTACAGCTGATTGTGTTAATTGGATACCTAGGCTAAGTTTGTTGGACTTATGAACAAATTGGACTTATGAACGTGCTCTTAGAACAGAACTTGTTCATATGTAGGAGACTTACTATATACTAAAGGATTATTAGTAATGTGGAATTGCAGATGTTTTTATACTTATCTGTTTCCATTTTTCTGTGTCTTACAATTTTTCTGTTTTGAGATTTGGCTTTTGAAGTAAGAACTAAAAATCAAAACAAAAAAAAAAGCAGGGAAGAAAAAGACAAACTTTACAGAAAAAGTTAAGCGTTTTACCTGTGCTAAGATGTTCTCCCACTGATTTGTCTCAGTGTATCAAATTCCTTTATTTTCACTTTTCATATGAAAACTATTTCAAAATACAAGAGTTTTTGAACAGTGCCACTAATTACTGCTCTCATGTCCCTGTGGCTTAGATGCTCAGATTAGCCGGCTCTCATCTAGAAAAGCCTAGAGCAGGGCCTTGCTAGAAATTTAGATTTGCACCAAGAAGCAGGAAAACAGAACTTCCTAGGTGGGGCCTGAGAAGCAGAAGGTCTTAGAAGAGGGCGAAAGGAGACGGAAAAAGGAAGCAGGAATAACAATCTGGTGTTTCCTAGTGGCTGCTCTTGGTGCTGGGAGGGAGGAAACTGGATAAATTGCAGAATAAATCAACAGGGACTCAAAGATATTTCAGCAGTTGGTCAGAGCTCAGTGTTCTACCTTAAAGCAGCGGTCCCCAAACTTTTTGGCATCTGGTCAAGGACCGGTTTCCTGGAAGACAGTTTTCCCATGGACTAGGGTGGGGAAGGATGGTTTGGGGATGATTCAAGCACATTACATTTATTATACACTTTATTTATGTTATTACAATATAATATATATTAAATAATTGTCATTATGAAATTATTATTTTGATGTGAGTCTGCAAGCAACTGATTTATTATGGCCTCTGTGCAGTCAAGCCTCACTGCTAATGCTAATCTGTATTTGCAGCTGCTTCCCAGGCTAGCATCACTGTCAGAGCTCCACCTCACATCATCAGGCATTAGATTCTCATAAGGAGCGTGCAACCTAGATCCCTTGCATGTGCAGTTCACAATAGGGTCCATACTCCTATGAGAATCTAATGCTGCTGCTGATCTGATAGGAGGTGGAGCTCAGGAGGTAATGCAAGTGATAGGGAGTGGCTGTAAATATAGATGAAGCTTTGCTCACTCACCCACTGTCACCTCCTGCTGTAGGCCCAGTTTCTAACAAGTCGTGGTACTGGTCTATGGCCCAAGGGTTGGCAATCACTGCCTTAAAGCATCTCTTTAGCTTTTGGGTAAAGTCAAATCCTGGATGCAGGTCTGGAGTACACCAGGGAAGTCACTGAGCCCTGGAATTAACTTGGGAGTTTACCCTGAATTAAATAGGGAGCCACCTGAGCTTTGGTCTTATTATTTGACATAATACTTTCTGCTGTTTAAACTAGTCAAATCAAGATTTTTTGTCACTGGCAACAAAAGCATCCTAAGGATTCACCCACATTTAATGAGCCCAGGTGTGTGCCAGGTAATGTGTGATGAACTTATGCATATGATTTCATCCAATCCCAACACAACACCAAGACAGATATATCATTGTCATACCTGGTTGAAAAACGAGAAGCTCGAGCCTGGGGGTGTTTAGACACTTGCCCAGGCCACACAACCCTGGAGGAACACGTTTGTGTTTGTGTGAACATAGGCTATCTGACTCCAGGACCACAATCAGAGCCATTCACAGCAGTCCCATTTACTTTTCTAATTTAATATTGGGTGATACGTGTGGTTGTTCAGTTGATACGTTTTATTCAAGTTGATACATTTTATACAAGCAAATGGAAAGAAAGAATTTGAGGGTAATTCTAGCCTTAAGTCCATAGAACATTCTCTACTCCAGTCACACTGGTCTTTACAAAAGTCACACTCTGTACAACTAATCTGTCCAGAAAGGAAAGCTGGGACAGGGGAGTAGGGGTGGGGAACAGGCAGGAGGAGGCTAATGGTAATAGCCTAAGGAGCTCAACTTCTGACTCTGGACTTAATGGCTGTGAAATGTTGAGCAAGATATTAAACTATCCTCAGCCTCCTTTTTTTGTTTTTTTTTTTCCCCGAGTCGGGGTCTAACTCTGTCATCCATGCTAGAGGACAGTGGCACAATCCCAGCTCACTGCAGCCTCAATCTTCTGGACTCAGGCAGTCCTTCTGCCTCAGCCTTCCAAGTAGCTGGGACTACAGGCACAGCCACCACGCCCAGTTGATTTTTTTATTTTTTTGTAGAGATGAGGTCTCACGCTGTTGCCCAGGCTGGTTTCAAACTCCTGGGCTCAAGTGATCCTCCTGCCTTGGTCTCCCAAAGTACTGGGATTACAAGCATGAGTCACTGCGCCTGGCCAGTTTCCTCGTTTGTAAAAAAGATGGTGAGGAAGATGTATCTCATAGAGTTAGCGTGTGGTTAGGGAGAGACACAGTGTGTAAGCACAAGCACAGTGCCTGACCTATAACAGATGCTTACAAAAGTCAGTTGCTGGGAAACAAGGTACTGTGCTGATCAGGACCACAGGCTGGGCTTGGTGTGTCAGGGGAGGCTTCCTGGAGGAAGAGACCATCAAGGTGAGTGCTGACCCATGAGTAGGTCGGAGTGAGCCAGGTTGACGTAGGCATGAAAAATGAGAAGGGGAAGAGCATCTCAGGTCTCACACTGCCAGCAAGGTTAAACACGATAATGTATGAAATTGCCCAACACAGTGCCCGGCAATTTGTACATGCTCCATAAATGGCAGTAATTTCCTTGTATTAGAACATTTGAAATGCATGCATTTTTCTATTTATTTGTCCATCTTCAGAATGAATGTTATCCATAAGCTCTCAAGTGGCTTTCTGAGTCTCACCTGCATTATTTTATATACGATCTAAAGAACGAACAACGGTGCTCTGACTCCAGTCTCTTGAGCAGTAGAGGCATTGCCATTCTTGCCTTCCTCACCAGTGGTAGGTGGTAGGCAGGGCCTCGCTTTACTAAGTGGAGACAGCAAAGGTTGGCATTTTCTGGGCCTGTAAAATACATTCATAGATCCTTTCCAGCAGTCCTATTATTTTTTAGTTCAGTTGAAAGGAAGAGAAAGTCGAGAATTCTTAATAGTTAATAACTCAGACCACATTCACCTTGCAGACAAAGACTCAGGGTGTTCCACCTTCCTTCTGCTTTCTTGGCAAGTAGCTGGCACCGTGACATGTCTTTATGATGCTTCAGAATGATTTCTCATTAAGCCCGATTTTCTGTACCCGCCAGCCCATTAGGAGAAGACAACATTCAGTTCTAGAAACAACATCCTTTTTTAGAATTTTCATTTTTTTTGAAATGAGATATCACTATGTTGCCCAGGCTAGTCTTGATCTCCCGGCTCAAGCAATCCTCCTGCCTTGGCCTCTCAAAGTGCTGGGATTATGGGTGTGACCCATCGCACTTGGGCAGAAACAACATCTTAAAAGAGAGATGGACACAGTGAAGTATATACAAAGAAGAAGGACTCAGACTGTGAAAAGTTTGGAATCCCATGAAACAAAACCAACCTCTGGACCTCTTTGTCACTCAAATAGAAGGGGCAATAGTATTAACAGGGTTGCTTGTTTTGCTACGCTGTGAGGAGAGTGCATACAGTGAGGATATCATACTAAGCTTCATAATTACGTTTCGTTGAAAGTTAAGGTGGAAGCTTTTACAAAAATCAAACATGAAATTGAGAAGTCTTATAAAGCACTGTTGGCAAGGATATAGAGCAATGTCATTTTCATCGACTGCTGGTGGAAGTGCAAACTGGTACCACCACTTGGGAAAGTGGATTGTCTCCTGGTATTTGTCTTCTATACATCCCTGCAGTTTCCTTCTAGATAATTTCATGCTCTAGGGAAGCAAATGAACATATGCCCTAGAATATATGCAAGAGTGTTCAAAGCAGCATGACCCATAACTGCTCAATGCCTGAACCAAACCCAAATGTCCATCAAAAATAGAATGGATAAATAAATTGTGCTGTGTGCAATAGAACACCATACAGCAATGCAAAAAAAATGCAGGCAGCAATTTTGAAGCAAGTTTAAAATAATACATATAGTATGATTGCATATATACAAAGTCCAAAACTCAAACTAAATTACAATTATACATAGATGATGAAAATATAATGAAAAGCAGGGAAGTATTTAAAACAAAGTCAAAGGAGGATGTTCTAATTAAGAAGGGACATACTGGAAATTTCTGAGGTCTGGTAATGTTCTATTGCTTTACCTGGGAGCTGTTAAATGGGTATTTGTTTTAAAATTATTAATTAATTGTAAATTTATATTTTGTTCACTTTTCTCTATATATGTTATACTTCACAAAAAGTAGTAAAAAACAAATTCTGTGACCCTTTGAGCAAACAATGACCTGTAGAGCAAATCATTAATAAAATTATTCTTTAATGGACTGCCAGTGAGAAAACTTCCACATGAGTCTCTCTTAGGTACCTAATTTATCTCTAAATCTAAGAACTTTGGACACAACTGGTTTTGCTGTAACTAGGAAAGGATTGTTTTCAGACACATCAGATATCCAATTCTAACTTCCTGAAAAGCATGTTGAAATATTAGAGGGAAGATTTTTTCCCCTAATAACCTGTTGCTTGTGAACAAACTAACTGGTACAATCTGGTGCAGACTAGAAAGCCAGTGTGTTTCTAAAATCAGGGTACTAATTTCTAGGAAAATGTGGAAACATTAACCAGCATCCCCAAGGACAGGCTGTCTGATAGACTGTTTTTTTATTTTTATTATTATTTTTTTTTGTTTCTCACTTGTACAGATTAGGAATAAAATCAGGGATGTGCCTTGAGTTTTTAATTCTTTTCCATTTCAAAGTATATTAAACAAATAAAATAAAATAATTTAAGTAAGTGAATGTTAAGGTGACTGCCTTTCATAATATGTGTTGTAATTTTTTTATTGTTCTTATTAAGACCTCATGGCATCATTACTCCGAGTGGATAAAAATGTTCAGGTATAGGTTATTGGACACCAGAATCATTGCATTTGGAAATTTAGGCTAAAGAACAGAAAGAGTAATATTTTAAAGATATATAAGCTCCAATCTTATACTTTAAAACAGACTCACGTTTATATATAAATTTCATGTTTATAAGTATAAAAGACAAAGGACCATAAAAAATGAATGCAACTGCATAATTAATTATAGTCAATATAGATAATACTACTGTCCCTATTCTCTGTTTTCCAATTTTAGAAGACCGTTATAGATGTCTTTTCACAGGTGGACTTGACCCTTAGAAACTGTCAACTACATAGTCCTGCTCATGTCTGAGATCCCACACAACTGAGAATCCATTGTGTTCCAGATCAGATCAGCTTGAAAATGGTGGCTCTTCACCAGGCACAGGTGGAGCCATGCTGCATGCGACACACTGGGGCATAGGGGTTGGTCCCCTCCCACTGCCCCTCTACCACTCTCCACCCCTCAGAGGCTTCTGCAGCAGTCAGAGAATAACCTTTTAACCTCATTCTCTATAACACTTAATATATAGAACATTTTGTTAGACGAAATAATTTTAGCAGTTAAATGTTCCATTTCTCCAAGGTGCTATAGACCTTACACACATTGGTTTAGACATTTTCTAGGAAAAAACAAAACAAACAAATCGAGTGAATTGTTTTTCTCCAAAATTCATATGTTAAAGCCCTAATCCTGAATCTGGCTATATTTGGAGATAGGGCCTTTAAGAGGATAATTAAGGTTAAATGAGGTCATAAGGGTAGGGTTCTAATCTGATAGGATTGGTGTCCTTATGAAAAGAGGAAGAGATGCCAGAGCTCCCACTCCTTTGCCCCCACAGATGAAAGGCCAGGTGAAGACACAGGAAAAGTCTGCTCCTACATGCCGGGAAGAAAGACCTCCCCAGACACCTACATTTCTACCACCTTGATCTTGGACTTCTTGTCTCCAGAATTGCGAGAAAATAAATTTCTGTTGTTTAAGTCACTCAGCCTGTGGTATTTTATTATGACAACCCTATTAGACTAATACACTATGTCATTTTCTTAAAGGAGACACTATATTCCACATTTTATTTATTTATTTATTTTTGAGTTGGAGTCTCACTCTGTCACCCAGACTGGAGTGCAGTGGCAGCTCCCGGCCACCGCAGCCTCGACCTGCTGGGCTCCGGCCATCATTACGCCTCAGCCTTCCGAGTAGCCGGAATTACAGGCATGCGCTACCACGCCCTGCTGATTTTTTGATTCATTGTAGAGATGAGGTCTTGCTGCCCAGGCGGGTCTCGAACCCGCGGGCTCAGGCAATCCACTCACCTCAGCCTCCCAAAGCGCAGGATTACAGGCTGAGCCACCAGCCCGGCTCACATTTTATTTTTTGATGCTCATGTCCCAGTCACCATACAGGGTTTATTGTTTTAAGTTAAATGATGGTAATTTCTTAATCCAGTCAACAAATAAAAGAACTCACTAAGGCATTCTCACTACCAGGGATATAGCAATGAAGAAGACATTACCCCTGCCTGTTGGGAACTTACATTCTAGTGGAGAAGAAAGAAAGACAGCACAGGTGAGAAGACATTAGTGACTCCTAAACCAGTCATATTTTACACTAGATATTTAAAAGTTCTTTTCACTCAGTTAAAAAACAAATCAGTTTGAGTCTTTGTGAACACATTAACAATGAACATAATCTTTTTTTTATTTTTAATTTTAAAGATGGGGTACAATTCAGTGTTGGGTATACAAATGTTCATTATGCAGGTACCCTTGCTAATGTGGTGTCCCCCCTCAGCAGATTCCCACTACTGCCAATTCTTTTCTTATAGTATTATGATAATTGTTCACGGTCTGCTTATGTGTGAGAACATGTGATACTCAGTTCTTTGTTTCTGTGATACATCACTAGTATTACAGACTCTAAGTCCATCCAGGTTGCTGTGAAGTTCATAATTTTGTCCTTCTTTATGACTGTACGATATTCCATCATGTATATGTACAACATTTTTTTTGTCCAGTCTTCTTTTGATAGGCAGCATGGTTGGTTTCCTGTTTTTGCTATTGTGAACAATACTGCAATAAACATACATGTGCAGGTATCTTTTTCATAGAGTGACTGAGTTCCTCTGAGTATATTCCCAGTAGGGGAATTGCAGGGTCGTATGGAAGGTTGATTTTTAGATCTTTTAGGAATTGCCAAACTGTTTTTCCAAAGATGTTGTATTAGTTTACACTCCCACCAACAGTGTAGAAGTGTTCTTTCCTCCCCACATCTTCTCCAGCATCTGTTGTTTTTTGTTGTTGATGGCCATCCTGACTGGAGTTAGGTGGTATCTCAGAGTAGTTTTAATTTGCATTTCTTTGATGAATAGTGAGGATGAGCATTTTTTCATGTATCTATTGGCTGCTTGTATGCCTTCTTTTGAGAAGTATCTATTCATATCTTTTGCCCACTTTGTAATGGGGCTGTTTTTTTTTTTTCTTTTCAGCACAATTGAGCTCCTTGTAGATTCTAGATGTTAGGCCTTTGTCAGACATACAGTTGGCAAATATCTTTTCCTAGTCTGTGGGCTTTCCCCCTGCTCTCTTGATGGTTTCTTTGGCTTTGCAGAAGCTTGTCAGTTTGATGAGGTCCCACTTATTTATCTTATCTCTTATGGCA
This sequence comes from Cephalopachus bancanus, assembly GCA_027257055.1. Taxonomy (NCBI): domain Eukaryota; kingdom Metazoa; phylum Chordata; class Mammalia; order Primates; family Tarsiidae; genus Cephalopachus; species Cephalopachus bancanus. The sequence goes on from JAPVLO010000093.1 coordinate 12,549,466, forward strand.
TGGACACTTGGGGTTTTGATCAGGAATTGGTTGCCATTTCCAATTTCCATAAGGGTGTCTTCTGCATTTTCTAAGATCAAAGAACATAATCTAAAGGTAAAACTCCTTATCTTTCCCTTTTAAAAATTGCCACAATTAAACACAAATCTAAATTAAATAAAATTTACAATCTATAAAAAAGCTAAACTAAAAGTAGTTTCTTTTTGTCGTTTGTTTTTAACCAAAACTATTCAAGCAAAAAAGGGGCTCATTCAGGGTGATTTTGTAATAAATGTCTTGTCAGATCTACACTGGGAAGCAATCCAGCCCTCTCACACAAATGCTTAGCTACATGGCAAGACTCTGAGAACAATTACCTTCACACCATAAAATCACTCTACAAAAGGAACTGAGTGTGTCAGAAGTCACATGATCCACAGGAGCATCTTGCAAGAAAGTCATATTCAGACTTCTATCAGTCTCCCTCTCTTTGAAATATTGAAGCATGAAAACAAAACCTGCAGGTACTGCCTTAGGAATAGAACCAAGAGAAAGAAATTGCGCTATGTTGGAAAATAAAACTAGCAATAAGCCTTGCTGAGACTCTTTTAAAAGAAAAAAATCAATAAGCTATTTTCTAAATATCCTAATAGAATTCCTCAGATAAAAAGACAAGGCAAGATTTTAACCAAATGTAGTCCCATTTCCATATCTGAGACTAGTTTAAATATGGAAATTGCCAAGTTTTTGTTTGTTTACTTGAATGGTTGCTTTAGGGTATATAGCATATATCTGTAACTTACCATATCTGGCTTCACGTACCATGTCCCTTCATGTATAGTATAAGAAGATTACAAGGGTATACTTCCATTTCCTTCTCTCGGCCTTTGAGCTATTGTTGTCATCTATTTTATGTTTAAATGTTATATACCCCTTTATATGTTATTATCTTTGATTTAAAGTCAATTAGTTTTTAAAATATATATTTAAAATGAAGAAAAAGTATTTTATACTTTAACCCACATGTTTATCATCCAACACTTGTCATTCGATTGTCTAGAGCCACAGTTTCACATGATATCATTTTCCTTTTGCCTGCATGACTTACTTTACTCTTTCTTGCAGAGTAAGTCTACCAATGATGAATCCTTTCAGGCTACATTTATTTTTAAAGTTTATCACCTTTGTTTTTAGAAGATATATTACTGGATATAACAATCTAGGTTGACAGGTTTTTTTTCCCCCTTTCACTACTTTAAAGAAGACACTCACTGCCTTTTTTCTTGCATTGTTTCCAAAGAGAAATCTACCATCATTCTTCTTTGTGGCCATATGTACGTGTGTATTTTTTCTCTGATTGTTTTTAAGATTTTTGTCTTCATCAAAAGTTTTAAGAAATTTGATTCTGATGTGCCGTAGTGTAGTTTTTTTCATGTTTCTCATTCTTGGGGTTTGTTGAGTGTCTGGGATCTGAGGGTTTATGGTTTTCGTTAGATTTGGAAAAAAGTTATTATTTTTCTCATATATTTTTTTCTGCCTTTTTCACCTTTGAGGGGGATTTCCAATTACATGTATATTAGGCCTCATTAAGTCATTGTTGCTTTTTAATTTTTGGTCTTGTTTTCGGCTGTATTTCATTTTAGATAATTTATATTTCTGGTTTCAAGTTTATTAATCTTTTATTCTATAGTGTTTAATCTGCCTTTATATAGTATATGTTTCACATTAGATATTGTATTTGTCATCTCTAAAGTTCAAGTTTGGTCTTTCAAAAATACCTTCCACATCTCTTCTTAACATGCTTTCCTCTTTTTTTTTTTGAGTTGGAGTCTCATTCTGTCATCCAGGCTGGAGTGCCATGGCACACTCACAGCCACTCCAGCTTCGGGGCTCTGTGATCCTTCCGCCTTAGCCTTCCAAGTAACCGGAACTACAGGCACATGCTACCATGCCCACTAATTTTTGATTCATTGTAGAGACAAGATCTTCGCAAGTTGCCCAGGCTGATCTTGAACACGCGGGCTCAGGCAATCCACTCGCCTCAACCTCCCAAAGTGCTGAGATTACAGGCTGAGCCACCAAGCCTGACCTTTTCCTCTTTCTTGAACATATGGAATATAGTAACAATTCTATCATCTGTATATTTTCTGGGTAGTTTAAAGACATTAATTTTTCTCCTCATGGTAGGTCATAAATTCTGCTGTTTTGCATGCCTGATTTTTTTTATTGGATGCCAAACATTGTGAATTTTACCTTTTTATGGGTGCTGGATATTTTCATATTCCTTTATGTGTTTTTGAACTTTGTTCTAGGACATAGTTAAGTTACTTAGAAAGAAGAGTCTGACACTTTGGAGGCTTGCTTTTAAGCTTGTTGGGTGGCACAAGAGAAGCCTTTCATCTAGAGTTAGTTTTGCTATGTTACTGAGGTGATAGTTTCCTGAGTACTCTGTCTGACGCCCCTTTTTTTCTGAGGTTTTCTATGGTTGGAAATTGAGCTATCTGCAATCCTGTGAGCTCTAGGAATTGTTCCACCTGTTTCTTTCCCGTGGTCTTTTTTCCTGGTCTCTGGTAGTTTTCTCACAGTTATGTGCTGCTCAGTACCCAGGTGAAGACTCCATATGAAACCTCTTTAGGTCTTTGGAGTGCCTTCTTTCTGTGTAGCTCTCTCCTCAACTGTATTCTGTCATGTGAATTCTAGCCCTCTTGGCCTCCCAAAATTCTCAATTGTGTCCACACAACTTGGGGAGACAAATGACTCTTTGTTTCTTTATCCTGTGTTGCACCCTGGAAACTCTCCAGGAAGTAAGCTAGGGCAATTATCTCCCTTCTCTCAGTGATCATTGGCCTGCATTATCTGTTGCTAAGAAAACCATTTTTTTCACATATTTGGTCAATTTTTCAGATGTCTGAGGTGTGCATTAGTTTCCTAGTGCTACTTAACTAATTACCACAAACTGGGTAGCTTAAAACAACTTGAAACAACAGAAATATATTTTTTCACAGTCCTGGAGGCCAAAAATCTGAAGTCAAGATGTTAGCAGAGCCCTCCAAAGGCTCTAGTAAAGAATTCAGTATTTACTCTTTCAGCTTCTGGTGGCTTTTCAGGCATTCCTAGACCTGTGGCCACATCACTTCCATCCCTGCTTCCTTCTTCACATTGCCTTTTCCTCTGAGTGTCTGTGTTATCTCCCTTTGCCTGTCTCCTAGGACACTTATGATGGCATTTAGGGCCCACCCAGATAATCCAGAATAATCTCTCTCTCTTTTTAAGTTTTAAAACAGAGTTTATTAATGAGAAGACAAGAAGGAATAAGGAAGATTCATGGTAGAAAGACCTGCCAAGGGCAAGTTTCTCAAAAAAGAACAAAACAAAAAACAAAAAACTTGTAATCTCTTCATCTCAAAATCCTCAGTTATGTCTACAAAGACCTTTTTTTTAAAGATAGGCCTCATTTACAGTTTCAGGAAGTATAACTTGATATCATTGGGTATTATTATTCAACCTATTATAAGGTATAAGGGTAATTAAATTAGGTCCCTTTTATTCCATTTTGGCCAGAAGCAAAAGCCTGGTGGGGAAGTATAGAAGAACAAGTAAAAGGTGCATGGAGTGAGATAGGAGAAACTCTGAGGATTTCATTCACACATTTGTTTGTTTAAATAATGTTTACTGATTACCTGATATGTGATGGGTACATAAGAATAAAATATCTTTGTCCTCAGGGAGCTAACATTCTAATGGGAGGACATGATTAATTAATGAAACAAACAAGTCAAATATATAGTCTTCATATAGTGATGAGGGCTATGGAACAAAATACTAAAGCAGGGAAGGGGTATGAAAGGGACTCCAGAGATGGGGAAAGGGTTTTAATTTTAAATAGAGTGGGCAAGGAAAGTCTAACTGAAAGTGGGTTACCTGAGTAAAGACCTGAAGGAGATGAGGGAATGAGGCATGCAAATATCTGACAAAGATGTTTTTGGCAGATGGAACAGTAGGTTATGTGGAAAATGTTTCTAAGCATTTAACTGTCTCCCTGTTCAGTATTCACTGATAAAACTGAAATCCAAATATGGAACAGAGAAGAGTACCGAAGAAAATGAGACCTAGGAAGCACAACAGTTGGTGGAGAGTGTCTGGAATTTAACCTAAATTAGATCATTAAAGTCTCACAAGATGGGTATTATTGACTCCATCTTATGGATGGAGAAACTGACTTTCAAAGAAGTCAGGTGACTTGCTCAAAGTCACAGAGTCAGTGAGTTGGAGAACTGGAAATCAGATCTGGATCTGTCTAACTCTGGAGCTCACTTCCTATGATTCTACAAGCAAAACAGTTGGCTTAAAGGATAGAAATCATGGCATTTTCTGGCCTCAGGGCTTACTTTGTTCATGAGGTCAAGTTTTCTGGAAATGATCTAGGTTGGTTTCTACAAAATGAGGTCAAAGAAGTCAGAACTGGAAATATTCATCATTGAGAATTAGCTCCATTCTTAGACTGAAAGCAGAGGTTGCATGAGATCATGAATGACCAAAAATATGATTAACATTGATTATGAAGAAGAATATGAAAAAGGAACCTAGCTCATTAATGAACATTATGACTATTATTACCAAACCAGAAAACCTTTCAACAGAGGGGCACCACACTAGCCAATGTAAAAAAAAAAGCCTCTCATACACTAAGAAACCCCTTCTCCCCCACCTCTATCGCTGTGCCTGCCAGATGGGGAGGCAATTTGTAAGGAAGGAAAGATATCCTGGTGAATAGGCCACCCTTCTGGGAGGCACCTGCAGACCTTGTCAACAATGAGCCTGCTTATTCTTTCTATCCTTTCTTCTTAGGTCCTCTATAAAAGGTATAGTTGTTTATCACCTATCGCAATACCTCAGAATCAAATGTCAGTGACATCAATATGGGGGGATAAGGGAGCTCATTCAAGGTGAAATGGATGATACTGGTTGGTTTGTTTATCATGTAGTGCAAGGAGAGGAAGGAAGGGGAAACAGAGAAGACGGAGCAACGTCCTCCACAAAGGGAGATTGGTGAGCCATGCCAACAGCCCTTCCTTTCCAGAACACCAAAGAGTCCATTGTTACCAACTCCGTATTTTGGACTGGACAGGAGACACTCAATCCCAGTTTAGAGATTTATTTCCATAGCAGAACTAAAGCAGTCTATCCTGACATAAAAGGAGCCAAAGAGCACATATGCCCTGCCAGCCCTGTGCTTGGGAGGCGGTGTAGGCTGCATCTGTGGGGTCCCTTGCTGCTTACTACGACTTGGGTCTTCAGGAGTTTGTTATGGAGTTGTGATGCCATGTCTCATCCTCTCCCTCAGGCTCCATTTCATAAAGTTACTTTTTCAGCATGAGAGTCCCTTCACCAAAATGACTGAAGGCAGATGACAAGAAGGACTTTTTTTTTGCTTTGGGATCTATGGCAGGTCTTGGGGACAGGGCTCATAATAGATCCTGGCATTGGAAAGTATTCATGTTCTTGAACTTTCCTGCTACTTGGTTAAGAAAGATAGCAGGAAAGATAAGGTTTGTATTGCAGAACTCAGTGGCACAAAGCCACAGAAGATAAGAAGCAGTGGGCATTGAACCATTGACAAGAACTTTATGTCCTTGTCTCACAGTGTCTGAGCTCTTGCTGCCCCGAGGGGAATGATACACTTGTAGAGAGTCAGTGCTGACAAATGCCTGGAGATTTCACTTAGAAACTGGTGGCGTCTGGGGAGAATTAATGTAACAGATGATTACCCTACAACAATTAATTTCCTTCCTTCCTTCCTTCCTTCCTTCCTTCCTTCCTTCCTTCCTTCCTTCCTTCCTTTCCCCTTCTTTCTCTCCTCTCTCTTTTTTTTCCAAGTCGGGTCTCACTCTGTTGGTGAGATTGGAGTACAGTGGCAGGATCACAGTGATCATGGCTTATGGCAGCCTCGACCTCCTGGGCTCAGGTAATCCTTCTACCTCTGCCACCAGAGTAGCTGGGGATACAGGTACGTGCCACCACACTCAGCTAATTTTTGAAATTTTTATTTATAGAGACAGGGTTTCACTAAGTTTCTCAGGCTGGTATTGAACTCCTGGGCTCAAGCAAACCACCCACCTTGGCTTCCCAAAGTGCTGGGATTACAGGAGTGAGCCACTGCGCCTGGCTAACAGTAAGTTTTCTAGAAAAACTTTCTGTAGAATGAAATGCCTAGATACTAAGTGGCTTAAACAGTAACAACATGAGGGTCAAGCTGACATCCTGGGATGGAGGCAGCTCCATGGAGGAGCTGACGTTCAGTGTGAGCTTCTGCCATGTCCGGTCAAATAGTCAGTATTTCTTGGCAGCCCCAGCGGGAGCCATCACCAGTTCTTTTGTTCAACAAAACTCAAGGGTGCAATTAACAATTTCCATGACTTGGCTTTAGTGCCTTCAAGTTACAAGAGGATAAACAAATAGGAAAGGAAAAGGAGATGCCAGTGTTTTCAGAAATCATGATCTTCAAAGGAGATGAAATAGTCCAACCACAGGAAAAGTGGTCAGATATTTGATATCCTTTTTGGGAGAGCACAAGGAGCCCCCAGATTGCCAAACCACTGTATCTGAGGAGGCATTGCTAGGACTGAAGCTTCCAGAAACCTCTGAAAGGCTCGTTTATTTTACTAGCGCTACAGTTGATGGGGTAATTGTCAGGGGAGGCCATGGATTTGATTGCTGCTCAGGCAAGTAGGCTTTCACTGTCAGCCAAGAAGCCCTCGGAATTACCCACTGCAATGTACTGTGTAGATTGTGTATGTGTGCGTGTGCCAGTGCTAGTGTGTGTGTGTGTGTGTGTGTGTGTGTGTGTGTGTGTGTGTGTGTGTGTGTGTTAGAGAGAGAGAGAGAATAAAAGAGAGAGAGAGAGAGAGAGAGAGAGAGACAGATGGGGAGAAGTGAGAGAGAGACAGATGGGGAGAAGTGATGGTCTCTCTTTACTTTTAAATCCAGACTGGCCAGATCAGCACTTTGGGAAACTGAGGTGAGAGGATTGAGGATTGTCTCCAGCCTGGGCAACTTGGTGAGACTTTGTCTCTACAATAAATAAATTAAAATATTAACTGGGCATGGTAGCGCGTGCCTGTAGTTCCAGTAACTTGGAAGACTGAGGTGGAAGGATCACCTGAGCCCAGCAGGTTGACACTGGGGTGGCCGTGAGCATGCTACTGCACTCCAACCTGGGTGATAGAGTGAGACTCCAACTCTAAATAAATAAATAAATCCAGGCCAACACTTTTCTCTGCTTGGTGTGTGTATACCAGAGTCATCAGAAAGAGGTGAAGGCATCAAAGTTTTCTGTGTGCTAAACCCTACACAAAAGATGAATTTCCATTCTGCCTATAACTCAAGCATCCCCAGGCTTCCCCAGTCTAAAAGGATTATATTAATGGATGTCACAGGCTTGATCCCACCCTCCACCCCCTCAGCTGCCTGGCCAGAAACTCTAGCTCCATCAAAGTCTCACCAGTTTGAGATTCTCCCCAGTGGGAATTCATGTGCCCTCAGGAACAGCGCCCCTCTTTTTAAAAATTTGTTTATTTCAAAGATGGGCTCTGCAATTCAGGATTAGGTGTACGAGTGGTCATTATACAGGCAAAGTTGGGCCTCCCTTTGGTCCCCTCTTTGCCTGATTTGAGATTTTGAGATCAGGTACCCTTATTGATGTAGTGCCCCTCCCACCCCCACCCCGGCAGTTTCCTGCTACTGCCAATCCCTTATAGTATTATGGTAAATGTTCAGGGTCTGCTTATGAGTGAGAACATGTGGTACTCTGTTCTTTATTTCTGTGATAGATCACTGAGTATGATAGACTCTAAATCCACTTAAGTTGATATGAAGCTCATATGTTTGTCCTTCTTTATAACTGTGTAATATTACATTGTGTAAATGTACCACTTTTTTAATTCAATCCAGTTTCAATGAGCAGCACAGTTGGTTCCATGTTTTTGCTATTATGAATAGTGCTGAAATAAACATATGTGTGCAGGTATCTTATTTTGCAGGATGATTTGAGTTCCTCCAGGTATATTCCCATTAGGGGGATTACTGAGTCACATGGAAGGTCAAAGTCGAGTTCTTTTAGAAATCACCACACTGTTTTCCAAAGAGTTTCATTCCCATAGGAACAGCCGTTTTATGGTCTCCTGTTCAGGGTTTCCCAGCTGGGGATCAAGAAGCCAGCTGAAGGTGTCTGTACCTCTCCTCACCTCTGCATGGCTCTGGTGGTCTTCTTGACAGTCCAGATGTCCTTTTTTTTGAGTTGGAGTCTCACTCGGTCGCCCAGACTGGAGTGCAGTGGCCGCTCCCGGCCATCGCAGCCTCGACCTGCTGGACCCCAGCGATCCTTCCGCCTCAGCCTTCCAAGTAGCCGGAATTACAGGCATGGGCTACCACGCCCAGCTGATTTTTTGATTTATTGTATAGATGAGGTCTCGCTGCCCAGGCGGGTCTCGAACCCGCGGGCTCAGGCAATCCACTCACCTCAGACTCCCAAAGGCGCGGGATTACAGGCTGAACCACCGAGCCTGGCTGGGGCCACCTTTTTATAGTGACCCACATCAGCAACCTCACAGGGTGCCAAGGAACTGCTGCACTTTCTGGAGTTTTCACTGGGCTGAAACCACACTTTTTCATTCTGTCACCTTTGCCTTCTGGGTAGCCATGATCACACTGCCAGGTCACACACACCTGTGAGAACATATCTTTCATCTTCCGCCTGTAGCCCCCTTTTTTCATGCAGTGCAGATACAAAAACTCAGTAGGTCAGGCAGGAAGATCAATATTCTAGACTAGTGGTTCTCAAACTTTAGCATGCATTAGAGACACTTGAAGTCTTCATTAAAACACAGATTTCTAGGTATAATCCCAAACTTTGATTTAGTAAATCTGGAATGAGGCTCAAGAGTTTACGCTTCTACAGAACTCCCAGATGATGCTGATGCTACTGGTCTAGGGACCACATTTTGAGACCCTCTCTGCTGGACCAGCATTATGCTGCCCCGGAACCCCTGTCTACCGGTTGTCTTGGAGGTCCTGCCCACCAGCAAGAGGCACCCACCTAGACACAGGTGGATCTTAGCAGAGGGCCCATTTATGTTCAAGCTCGTGTCTTCATTACCATCATAGAAGATGAGGGCATACTGACCCTCCTGGCTCATGCTTTTAAAGCAAACATTGCTTGCTAGCATTCAAGCACTGTTGGCTTTGACTCAGGAACTTTAATCTTGCATACCCCTTATTTACCATTCTGGGTACAGGTCGGGCTCCCTTAAAAGTTGAAGAATGACCATTTGTGTGACCTTCTCCCTCTGATTGCAGAAATTAATATTATTATTTTTGAGCCAGGGTTTCACTTCATCACCCAGGCTGGAGTGCAGTGGCACAATCATGGTTCACTGCCTTGACATTTTGGGCTCAGGCAATCCTTCCACTTCAGCCCCCCGAGTAGCTGGGCTACAGATGTGCACCACCACATCTGACTGATTTTTAAACTTTTTTTTTTGTAGAGGCAAGATTTTGGTATGTTGCCTCAGCTGGTCTCTAACTCCTGGTCTCAAGCAATCCTCCCGCCTTAACCTCCTAAAGTGCTGGGGTTACAGGCATGAGCCACCGCACTTGGCCGTGGCTGCAGAAATTATTATATTTAGGAAACAGAAAATTTTCTTTCTTTGGTGGACTTAAAGCTACTGATAGGAAGGAGCCTGAAGGATGACAGGGAGCTGAAAAGACAGGGAGAGAAAATGGAGGAGAAGGGGTCAAAATGGGTGCTCCCCCTATTCAGCCTTTGAGGAGTAATCTTAGAACTACAGTTCCATCATGGATTAAATGAGCTCTGAGGAAGGAGACTTCCCAGGAGTCTAGACCATGTTGAACATTATGTGGGAAATGTGGTGAGAAGACACAAGCTAATTACCCACCCACTGGTACTCAACTTGCTGCTGCAAATTGGAGGTCACAGGAAATGTACTAAATGTCTTTTGTTACAGATAACATTATTTTTTTCTCATGTATTTATCATCTCATGCTAAAGTGGGAGAAGCACAAATGATATCTGGCATCTGCTAGGCTGGTGAATTATTGCTGTTATTATTGGGTGTCCCTCGTCTTGCCCATGGAATTATAGTGATTATCACTATGGCACCTACTGGGCCTGATGGATCAAAGCCGAAAACAGGATGAAGGAATCAGGCTCCTGAAGACAGTTCATACACAGTGCAAACTTTTGAGTTTGGCTTGAGAAGGCTCTTGGAAATAATGAAAAAGAGTAGAGCTCTGGAGAAAAGAGGTGTGTGAAAACTGAACCTCCCAGATCTCATAAACTTCAGATAAGAAACTAGGCCCAGAGAGTCAGAGTAACCACACAATGGGAATGTGATGACTTGGGATCCCTTTCAGGCTCCAGAACTAGAGTTGCCTCAAGGCCGCATCCTACAGTGTGTTCCCTGGAACATGAACACATGGGCCAGTTAGCATGTGCTAGATGAAATGGCCTTGGGAAATACCAAGTAAAGCATTGAATGTACAAGGGGGGAACCTCAAAACTTCTACAAAGTGTAAAACATTGTATATTTGCTCTTTTTTTATAATCAATATTTTTTATTATGATATTGTGGGGTACAGTTAAGGGTTAGGTATACAAATATGTTTCATTCAGGCACCCTTGTTGATAAGAGGTGTCTCCCCATCCCCAGACAGATATTTACTACCGTTAATCCCATCTCCCTTCCCCTCCCCCCCATAGTTTCCCACTACTGTCAGTCATTTTCTTATGGTATCACGTTGGATGTTCAAGGTCCACTATATGAGTGAGAACATGTGATACTCAGATCTTTGTTTCTGTGAGAGGTCACTCAGTATTATAGACTCTAGTTCCATCCAGGTTGCTGCAAAATCCATGATTTTGTTCTTTTTTATGGCTGCGTAGTATTCCATCGTGTATATGTACCACATTTTTTAAATCCAGTCCTCTTTTGATGGACAGCATGGTTGCATCCAGATTCTTGCTATTGTGAACAATGCTGCGGTAAACATACGTGTGCAGGTATCTTTTTTATAGAGTGTTTTGAGTTCTTCAGGGTATATTCCTAGTAGGGGGATTGCGGGGTCATATGGGAGGTCAATATTTAGAGCTTTTAGGAATTGCCACACTGTTTTCCACAGAGGTTGCACTAGTTTGCACTCCCACCAACAGTATAGAAGTGTTCCCTTTTCCCCACACCCTCTCCAGCAACTGTTATTTTTTGAGTTATTGATAATTGCCATTCCGACTAGAGTTAGATGATAACTCAGTGTGGTTTTGATTTGCATCTCCCTGATGATTAGTGAGGTTGAACGTTTCTTCATGTGTCTGTTGGCTGCTCGGATGTCTTCTTACATGTTTAAATTTCAGTTACCTTCAAAGTACTCTTCATTTGATACAATACATCTATTGAGACACTTTTTCCACTGCTCAAAACAGTTTTTGATCTCATCAATTTTGATGCCGTTTTAGAGCTTTTGCTGTTTTTTGTTTCACCTCTTCTAATTAGCAAAACGTTTCCCTTTGAGGACTTTTTCCATCTGGGGAAACAAAAAGTCACTCTTGACAAGATGGGGTAAATAGGGAGGGTGGGGCATGGGGGACATGCCATTTTTGGTCAAAAACTGCTGAACACTCAGTGTGGTATGGGCGGGTGTTTGTCATGGTGGAAGAGTTAGTTACCCATTTGCCATAATTCGGGACATTTCTTCCACAAATCATGATGCAATTTTCTCAAAATTTCCAGATAAATACTTTTGTTGACCATTTAATCTGGAGGAACACATTCCAAGAGTACTACAAGGGGCCTACCCTCCAAAAGATAACCCCAGGGTTTTTTTTTTGCTGCTCTCCCGTATATCTTTATGGTAGGATCCACTTTAGCTTCAGTATAAGACATAAACAGTATTATGAATCTCCAAGAGAAGTTATGGTAGGCAGTCTCTTTTTTTCTACAGCACATTTTATGGAGTAGCACTCTTTCCTTTTGGGAAACACTGCATTATGGTCATAGTTTTCTTTTTTTTTTTTTTAAACAAAGTTTTATTTTTCCAAATGTACAGCTGGTTGAACCTGTTCATGTATCTTCACCAGCAGCCAGAGCGTCTCTACCCTCAGTATTTCTGGTGTAAATTACTTCAGCTCTGTGCTTTGAAACCAGGTTGATAAGACCTTTACTAAGAAGCTCCTGAAGGGCTGCCCCGACCAGCGAACCACCAATCTTCAATCTCTCAGAGACCACAACTGGAGTTATAAGCTTATGATTGGGAACTTTCTTACAGTGTTTGTCATATGTAGCTTTGTCAAACAAGACTAGGTTATTAAGCTTGTCCTGAACTTTGCCTTTGGAGTACTTCTTCTTTTTAGCCTTTCCCCCAGATTTGTTCACTGAGTCTTTTTCTTAGCCAGCTTTCAGGCATCTTTCTTTTTCTTGTCATCCTTGGGTGACATTGCAAAACTCAGAGAGCAGCAGACACCATTGTAGCCTTGCTAAGATGTTGATCAAAAAGAAAAAAAAAAAAAAGCTTGGCCATAGTTCTTAGTCTCCTGATTGGATCAGTGCCCCACGGAACTGGTTTGCTTAAAATCCTGAAGGGAGCAATGTATACTGGAAGCAAGAATGACAGATAAAATACAGGATGCCCAGCTAACTTCAAATTTCAGGCAAACAACAAATAATTTTTTTTAGTATAAGTAGGTCTCATGGAAAATTTGGGACATGCTTATATACTAAAAAGTTATTCGTAGTTTATCCAAAATTCAAATTTAACTGGGAATCCTGTATTTTTATTTGCTAAACTTGACAATCCTAACTAGAGATTAGTGCAGGAAGAGTCTTTAAGACAGGCAGTCTGGGCCTCAGGAAGGGAAACAGGGGAAAGCCTCACCCTCAGGGCTCACTTTGAGGTTTCTTCATAACCCACTGAGACCAGAGGCTCTCAAACAGGAGTGGTTACTCTCCCCCCTTTGAAAACTTGTGGGGCAGTTTTGGTTGTGACCATCACTGGGAGGTCCTATTGGCACTTAATGGACAGAAATGCCAGATGTCCTGTATTGTATGGAATAGTCCACAGTTCCCCAGTCCACTTTCTTTTTGAGTGACCTACCTGACATTCATATAAGTATCTTCCTGTTTTCCTTAAACACAAGCTTATTCATTCTATGCAGCTGCAAGTACCTGACAACCACTTTACGTCTCCTAGAGTGGGCAAGTTCCAGGATTTATGTGTTAATTATATGTTATTTTAGTCTCAGTTACTTTCCTTTTGTTTAACTTCTTTATTATAGTTAAGGCAGTGTGTGTGTGTGTGTGTGTTTGTGTTTATTCATGCTAGTAGGCAATATTATCTGAGATTTTCATTTTAGGAGAATAAAATAGGTGTTATGAAATGCTCATAATAAAAATGGAACAACTTGTTTGGTAGAAATAAGAAATGTTTATCAGCTACACTGTTTTTCTTGGCTATAGTGAAACCATGAGTTCGGCTTGCTTCTTTTTCATTGAGTATAATAGGTTTGCTTTGTTTAACAGAAAAACAGAATGAGAAAAAACAGGATTTAATAATAAGAAAGATTACTTTTGTTTCACAGAAGTTAAGAGGCAAGCAGTTCGGGGTCAGGAGGCTTCATCCTTCCAGTCTCTGCTCTGTCATCCTCGAGATGGCTGTTAGGAGGCCTTGGCTATTTGGAACACTCCTTTGTGGAAGCCATCCTCCAATCTGAGGAGGCCAAGCAACCACATGAAGAGGCCCACACGAAGGGAACCAGGAACCCCAGCCAACAGCCTCAGCTAAGCTCCCAGTCAGCTGCTGTATCCAAAACCAGCCAGGTGAGTGAGGCTATTTCAGCCAGCACCTTCCAGACCCTCAGGTGTCACTACTTGAAGCCAAAGAGCTATTAAGTCAATATATGTAAATACAATAAACCATGTGGTGGTACTGTTTTAAGCCACTGCCACTGGGGGATAGGGAGAGTTTGTTATGCAGCAATTGATAACCCAGACAACATTCGTCTATTCATTCATGTGAATTCATGTGCTAAGCAATATTCTAGGTGCTGAGGAATCAGGAGTGAAAAGGCAGAAAAGTACCTGCCTCATGAAGCCTTCAAGCCAGCTCCTTCTTCTATTTCCCTAAATCGGTTTCAAATCTTCTTTCTCCCCTTCAAGCCACCGACCCTCCTTTTTATTTCACAGAGAAATTGGAAAACCATTAGGTGTGACTTCTTCCAACTTCTCCCACACCCACATTTCTTGGGATTTATACCCTCCACCCTCCTTTATGGTAGCCCACGGCAGAGGCAGAAGCAGCCCTTCCCCGTGTCCCTGTCAACCTATCACCAAGTTCTAGATCCCATCCTTCCTCTAGTTGTGTCTTTCACTTTTGCTCTGTGACCTCTATTCTGTCATAATAAAAGCAGATTCCCAGTCTCTTCAATCCTAAAAACTAACAAAATTAAAATCTCCTCTTTAAACTTATATTCTCCCTGTAGCTTCTGTCCTCTCTCTTTTAGTTGTCACAGTCAAGTTTCTAGAAATTGAAGTTTTCTCACTCTTTGTTTCCTCACTTCCAGTTCACTCCTCAGCCCACTGCAACCTGGCTTCCCCTCTGCTGCATTACTCTGGTCAAAATTACCGGATATTGATGGAGCACCTACTATGTGCCTGATACTGAGCTAAGAACTGATGGTATAGAGATGAACAATGACAAGTTGGGATAAGTTCTTTAGAAGAAAATGGAGAAAGGGATGTTCTTGAATATAAGGTCAGGGAAGGTCTCCATGAGGAGGTGACATTTAAGCTGAAAAACATAACCATTTCTTAATTTCTTATATTCCTCGAACTTTCAGCGATATTGTGCAAATCTAGCCATTCTTTTTTCCTCAATTAGATTTTAGACTTTTGTTATGCTGATTGTTTGGTTCTCTTCCACATCTCCAGCCCATTCACCTCTTTCCCTTTCTCTCTGGCCATTATCCTTTAGGTATTGTTCAGGGTCCCATCCTCAGCCTTCTTGTCTCACTCATATCCTCCCCAGCCAATTTCACCCACATCTGTAGCTTTCACAACCAGCAAAGTGCTCATGACCCCAGTCCTGCTTGTCTACCCAGTCTTCCAACCCAAGCCCTTGACTCATTTGCCCAGTTTCATTCCAAGCAGTGCCATCTGGGTTTCCTCCATCAAGTTTAGAGCTGAATCCAATTTCTCTACCTCTCACCATCACTCAATGTCTCAGCCAGCAGTATTTCTTGATAAAGCTTAAAACCAGGGAGCTAACCTAGATTTCTCTATCATCCTCTTTTGTACTCTCACTCACATACATAGGCATTTTTAAAAAATTGCTAAGTCCTGTTGATTCTATATTCTCAAGATCTTCTTTTCTTTTCTTTTCTTTTTTGAGTCAGGGTCTCACTCTGCCATGCAGGCTGGAGTGCAGCGGCAGGATCATGGCTCACTGCAGCTTTGATCTCCTGGGCTCAGGCAATCCTTCTGCCTCAGCCTCCCAAGTGGCCTGGACTACGGGCAAGTGCTATCACACCCGGCTAATTTTTAAAAAATTTTTTTGTACAGACGAGGTCTCACTATCTGGCTAGTCTTGTCTGGAACTCCTGAGCTCATGTAACCCTCCTGCCTTGGCCTCCTAAAGTGCTGGGATTACAGGCTTGAGCCACTGCACCCAGCCTCTCTCTATTTTTCCACTTCCATCCCCATTGTTTAGATACCTCCTACCCCCCCAGTTACAGAGTCATTACTGGACCCCCTTTCCTAAGGTCTCTCTTCCTTCATTCTCTCCTCTTCTCTACGATCAGAGTGACACGTCTAACATTTAAGATTGAGCAGATAATGCTGCTGTTTAGAACTTTCTAGTGGCCTCTGCTTTGGGTCCTGCTCATGCCTTAGTCTTTCCCCTCTCCACCTTCCCCCAGTCCTTCCCTGGCCATGTCTTGGGACCAGGGGGATGTGCACAACTTGAGTTTG
Organism: Cephalopachus bancanus; assembly: GCA_027257055.1. NCBI lineage: Eukaryota > Metazoa > Chordata > Mammalia > Primates > Tarsiidae > Cephalopachus > Cephalopachus bancanus. Next base: position 12,565,476 of record JAPVLO010000093.1, read on the forward strand.
TGCTGCCACCCCCAGACCAAGTCATGTATCCTGAATCTCCGCACACAGTGTGGAGGGACCTCCCTTTATGCTCCTGAACAGATCACTGAAGTATTAAGGGCAGGCAATTTGTAGCCTCATCCACAGGCTACACCTACCTCCCATGAGTTTCCTTACTTTCTCTCATTTCCTGACTGCAGGACATTCTTTTTTCTTTACCTGTAATGCCCTCCTCTTCTACTCATTCCTATTCCTCATGGGGTTTCAGCAAAAAGTTCTCCCCAGTCACCCAGCTAACCAAGGCATACTTTCTGCATTCTTGCTGCACTGACTCACCTTCTGTGGTCATTCTTTAATTTCTCAAGGACATTGCTGGCATTGTCTCCATTTTCTTTGAATTTCCTAGCCCATCCCTGGCATGTAGACACCATAAACAAAGGAAATTTACTCTCATAGTCAAGAAATGTACCTTGCTTGCCAATTCCTTCCTGGCTTGCACTTCAACAGCAGCAGAATTTAAAAGCAGCATATTAGCATAGGCATGTAGAGTCTTATATTATTCACAGTATTAGATACTCTGTTTATTCTTTCCTCTGTGCCCGGCACTTTGATAAGTGCTTTACAAATATTGTCGTATTTATCTTCATTATAATTCTGTTAAGCTAGCTGTATTTGGTGGCTCACACCTGTAATCCCAGCACTTTGGTAGGCTGAGGTGGGAGGATTGCTTAAGTCCAGAGGTCGAGATCAGCCTGGCCAACATTGTGAGACCTTGTCTCTACAAAAAAATTAGCCAGGTGTAGTGATGACTGCCTGTAGTCCCAGTTACTCAGGAGGCTGAGGCCAACAGGTTGAGGCTGAGGTGAGCCATTATCATGCCACTGCACTCCAGCCTGGGTGACAGAGCAAGACTTTGACTAAAAAAAACAAAAAACAAAAACAAAAACAAACCCCCCAAAACAGCTCTGTAAAGCACACATAATTATTAAACCTACTTTGCAAATGTGGAAACTGAGGCTCAGCAAGGTTAAATTAAATGTCTCAGATCACACAGTCAGGAAGGAAAAAGTCAGTTTTCATTTAAGGACTTGTAGCACAGCACACTCTCTCCCACTGACACAGCATTAGAGAAGCCTGTTGTTGCAAAATGTGCACATTCCCCTCTTCCAACCATAATAAATGGGTTTAAATGTATCAAAATGTATTGCTGAGGAAGCAAAGCTCCTATATGACCTGTCAGTGCTTTTCCTTAAGGAAAGAATATGGAGATATAAAGATAAGCAATTATTCTGCTAAATTAGATCTCCAATTTTATTTAGAATGAGTTTTTGTAATAAGACACATGTGTAAGATTGTCTATACAATTAAAGATCCCAACAGAAAACTTGTTCTGGCAATTTTTTTTTTTTTTTTAGATTATACAATTAGGTTACTTCCAGAGCAGAAACAGAACGGGTACTATGCTGCTGTAAAGTAAAAATCTCTTTCCTCTTCTCTGAGCTCATGAATTCTCAGATAGTTAAAATAACTAACTTATTACTAATATCAATAATTAAGCAGCAGAGGAAAGAAGTACTATGGTATTTTTGTGCTCAGTGGCACCAGAATTATGTACTAATCCTTGCATCAAGATAAAATTCTCCACTGCAGTGCCTGGGAAGACATGCTGTCACCACCTGCACAAGAATTAACTTGCTGTGCTTTTAGGAAACAGATACGTGTTAAGGACAAAAGTCACTTTTATACAGGGAAAAAAGGGAATTTCAGCTTGAGGTTCCATATAACTGACTCAAAATTGGATATTTGAATGATGTCAGTGCAGGCGAGCAGCTTATCACGGAATTGCCCAGCCTCTCACAGTTGTAGGGTGGACAGTTCCTGGCAGGTCTGGTAGGTAGCAGCAGAAGCTGGCTATTGCAGTGTCTTTCTCTCAGCAGGCATTTGGCCTGATGGCTTTCGGGATGTCTGGCAAATAACCCTGGGAAATAGGTGCCGCTTCCTCAAAGCTCAGCAAGAATTGCCCTAACTTCCACACTGCCCAGCTTACTGTTGACCACTCACAATGCTCATTTCAGGATGACCTTCTAAAAGGAAGGGCCCTATTTCCTTCCTCTCTGGCTCTTCATCATGCCCACTGCAAGCCTTAGCACTTTTTGTGGTTTGACTGGCTAATTTCCATGTAATGGGTGGAAAAAGACCTGAAGGGCAGCTTATAGTGCTTTCAAGGGTGAACCAATAATAAGGTGAGATGCTCTCTTTTATTAGGTTAATGATAAAATGCGTAAAATTAGCTGCCTTTAATTGTATATGCCCTCTGTTTTTCGTACTGTTTACCTTGTAACTGTTTTCTTCTTTATACCTCATACCAAGTCTGCAAAGTGGGCATTAATCAGTCACATTTAACAAATAAAAAAAAAAACTGAGGCTGAAGGAGACACAATGGCTTGCCCAACAGTATACATTCAGTAAGAGGCACAGTGTCTGAGTCCAAAGCACAAAAGTCCCCCATTTGGTGAAGGGGCTTCCATGAGGGGACTGGGAGGTACTAGGTTTAGCTTTTGCCAAGCTCACAGGGCATTTGTAGCCTGTGTCACACAGTTATGTTTTTGCCCTCTTCCCTACCAATCCCTTTGGATGTGCCAACCCTTATAACAGGGCTGATGTGCTATTTCTTTAATCACTCATTGCATATCCTTAGTCAGCCATTGTTGATTGATGTTTTTCATGCTATAAACACTATTTCTCTTTCCTCCTTCATTCAGTAAACACTCATTAAAGCCCACTTTTGTGCTGGCAGTGTGCTCCTCTCTATGGAAAATAGTAAAATGAAGATGCTGCCCATATTTCCCTTAAAGAAATCTAGAAAGGGGGAAGCATCATGGACACAGGGAAGATGAACCCCATCACACCTTGCTTCTCCCCACAAAAGGAGGAGATCATACTCTGAGTGGTATCATTCCAGGAAAGTCCCTTTAGTTACCTAGCCATCTTTTTGTTGTTGTTCTTACCTTTTTAGATGTATACTTAAAACTTACTGGTCCTTTGTTTTTATTCCCATTCCTAGTGATAAACTCATAAATGAGATTCTAAAACTTAGATTCTGGTTTGGAGCAGACAAAACACTGTGCATAAGCTGTAGATCTTTTTCTTTTTTCTTTTGAATATGAGTCTCATTCTGTTGCCCAGGCTGGAATGCCGTGGCACGATCACGGCTCACCACAGACAGCTTCAAACACCTGAGCTGAAACAATCTACCTTCCTTAGTTTCCTGAGTAGCTGGGACTACAGGTGCACTCTACCATGCCCAGCTCATTAAAAAAAAATTATTTGTAGAGATGGGGGTTGGGGTCTCACTATGTTGCCCAGTCTGGTCTCAAACTCGTTGGCATAAGCGATCCGCCCACCTTTCCTGGGATTACAGGCATGAGCCACCACACCCAGCCTTAAACTGTGGGTTTTAATCCAGGTTTATAGAAACTGAAGTGGGGAGTAGTGGTCACTGGCCCTGCCATAAATTGGTACTTTGTTTTCCATTTGCTGTTTCTCCTGGTAGGTAAATTTCACATGGGAACTTGGTGAAGAGAAGAGTGACTGGCAGAGATTTTTAGGTGCCTGGATTTAATACCACCAGAATGTCAACTTGACTACCTGACATAGCCACACAAAGGCAGGACAAAGTATCTGTTATTACAGAGGTTCCACCCATATGATGTGAAAGCACATGTTTCCATAGATGAAAAGCACACTATAAACTTGCAGGTATCGAGGAATGTGTGTGCATTTTGGGTTTCTTCTCTCAACGCCAGTTCAAGCAACCGTCTTGGAATAGAAAGAACACCGAGAGCTAAGCAATATGTGTAATAGGGTTGAGTGAGAACATGTCATCAGTGTATGTAAAGAGAATGGTAGACAAACTGCCTAAGTAAGGACAGCAATTCTGGCCACATCTGCAGCAGGAAAATGGTACTGTTGCTTATCTGTGGAGAATTCAACACCCCCCACACTCAATTATTAAGCCCTGCTAGTCATAGTCCTTAAAGTTTCTAAATTTAAATAACTTCTGGGAGCCTGTTAGAGAGTGTGATAAACTATGTTGTTTTATACCCTGTAACAATTCCAGACATAGCTTTTTAAAAATTGGGGTCATATTCAATAACACTCAATGTGTGCTCCAAACACCAGTACTTCAGTGCTCTACTGATTCTTATTAACGTACTTGTGTTTTGATGTGCTTCTACCCCATTAAAATGAGTCCCACTCTCTTTAGTTTCCATGTATGTAATCAATTTACTTCTCCCCTCTGCAAGGAAAAAAAAAATGGCCGTGGATCTCACACAGTTGTTACTGAGTAGAATGACCTTCAGCAGGCAGAGATAAACAAGAGCTGCTTTTCATCTCCCAACCATTGATTTTCTGCAAGGCAAACCACAAAGCTGCTTTGAAGTTCAGGAGAAAGCTGCAAGGGAAGAGGGAGATAAAACTGAAGGGAAGGGTGGATTTGAAACAAAGTTAATCTCTGCCATCTAGTAGACAGTTATTGGTGATGCTGAAACTGCCAGACTGCATCAAAAGAATTTAGATTATTGTAAAAAGCGTGTGTTTTAAGTTGGTGAAACTAAGTTTGGGAAGGGTGGTATATAAAACAAAGAGAATTCTGAAAGGATCTTACATAAAATTTATCAGTTTACCAGAAATTGTTGCTTTAAATGGAATCAAAGTAGCAAGTGTGCAGTGTACAATCTTAACACTGTTCATGAAGACTTCTGTTTTGTTTATGTTTCATATTAGGAGCAGTTTTTACTTTATTTACAGTTTCTAAGGGTAATTATCTGTTGTGTCAATATTTCTTCTTTAAAAACTACACAGTAGCTCACGGTTTGTAATCCCAGTACTTTGGGAGGCCCAGGAGGGAGAATCTTTGAGTCCAGGAGTTCAAGACTAGCCTGGGAAACATAGTTCAAAAAATTAAAACAATTAGCTGGGTGTGGTTGCATGTGCTCGTAGTCCCAGCTACTTGGGAAGCTGAGGTGATCACCTCAACTCAGGAGGTCGAGGCTGCAGTGAACCCAGATCATGCCACTGCACTCCTGGCTGGGCAACCAACCCTGTCTCAAAACAAACAAACAAACAAACAATCAAATGCTTCAAAACCCAAAAAACAAAACTAAATAATACATTAAGATTTTGGCTTGATAGTTTTACAGAACAGCTATGACTTTTATAAAAATTATAAACATATTCCATTTGATTAATACCTTTCCATTTGCAAAATGCTTTTTCCATGAGCTTCAACATAAACTTAGGAGAAAGGCTGGATAAATGCTATTATCCCCCTTTTATATGTGAGGAACCAGAGCATTCAACAACTTCTATGAACTGCCCAGGAACACTCTGAAGAAGACAGTAGAGAGGCCTGTAGAATAATCTAGGTTCTCTGACACGTGGTCTCCTCTCCTTCCTTCAGGCTTCCTATAGATTCAATGGTTAAGGAAAAGAGGTATTGTTTTTGTCAGGACAGTCTTTTTCACTTTACTCTGCATGTGACCATGTTGGGAATCTGGAATATATTTCTTTTTCTCAAGGTGTCAAGAGATTAAATGCTGACACTGGACATCTGGAGATCTTCCTCTAAAGGCAGTCATTATTCTAACCACAGCGAAGGTTTGAGTCTCCTAAATAATGCTGTATGAAGTGGGATTTACCATAATTCTGGGGGGCTTAAGGAAATTTAGTGTTGTGAAATGAAAGATCCTTGAGAAAGTTCAGCCCTTCTCTTAGCCATGAACACTAAACAAATGCCAGCCAATCTGAAACCTCAGTGCAGTCCTTCCTCATTCCAGCCTTCTAAGATCTGGGTAAACAAAAAAATACACATGCCACTTGAGGGAAAAGTGTCATGGAGAAGCTGAGATTTCACCTGCCCTTGTGACAGATGCAACACCCAGGAGCAATAACACTCATGGAGCAATAACATCCGTTACCTGGAGCTAAGATATGTCGGGTAGGCAGTATGTGTTTGAGATGACAACCTTTGGAGTTGCCAGTGGGTCTCTCACAATGTACTCTATTCATTTGGTTATTTTTATACATACAGCTATTTTGTGCTAGTTATTTAATTTAGCATTTTGTTCAGATGCTAAAAATACTCATTTTGTTTTAGCTGTTAAGTAACACACACCAGTAATACACTCACATAAAATTTCAATCATGCTTAACAATAAATGTCTACCAGTTTTAAAAAAGTGGTCTAGCAGTTAATGTCCGGGCAGGACAATCTAATTAAAAAGGGTAAATATTTACAATAATTAATCTCATTAATTAATTCTTTTTGATCTAACAGAATTTGGCTGACAATAATTAACCTTAATATTAATTTTGATATTACTTCACTAAATCAAAAGGAGCAATTTTAAATTCATTTCAGAATGTTGTACAATTATTTATAGAGCACTTAATATAGTCAACTTCTGCCTGAGCTATTGTTATATTATGGAATGGCTTATTTAGAAATATGTAACATCTTGCTTTATGTAAGTTACATAAGTCACCGCTAAAACTTTAAATAGTTATTATATTGAACACAGGATTCATGTTAAAATAACATGTCCAGAATTTATATTGAAATGAGTAGGTTGAGATTTAATTTATTAAAATCATCTCCTTTTTATTATTTCATTCACTTTAAACATACACATGTGTGATTTACAAGTAAATGTATTTTGGAATATGGGCTTAAATGCCCAATTTGCACATTTTATGTCCACTGGATTTTTGTTAAATATTTGTTCACCAGCAACCACAACTGAGGCTTCAAGTTTTATTTTTGTCTTTTAAAAATAGTGATAAGGTCGGGCTCGGTGACTCAGCCTGTAATCCCAGCACTTTGGGAGGCTAGGCGAGTGGATTGCCTGAGCCCACGGATTCAAGACCAGCCCGGGCAACTTGGTGAGACCTTGTCTCTACAATAAATTTTTAAAAAATTAGATGGATGTGGAAGCGCATGCCTGTAGTTCTGACTACTTAAAAGGTTGAGGCGGAAGGATCACCTGAGTCCAGCAGGTCAACGTTGGGATGGCCATGAGCGTGCCACTGCATTGCACTCCAGCTTGGGAGTGAGACTCCAACTCAAAAAAAAAAAAAAGAAAAATATATCTAGGCATATTCATTTCTGAAATACGCGCTAGTCCTTCTCTATTACCTAGGATGCTGCTAGACTTAATCTGTTTAGAATTCACGTTAGTTAATGTAAAAAAGGAGAGGAATTAAAAAAAATGTTATGTTAAAGATGTGGGGTACAATTCAGGGTTAGGCATACAAATGTTCATTGTGTGGGTACCCTTATTGATGAAGTGTGCCCCTCCTCCCCGGCAGGGAGAGGGATATTTTAAAAAAATTTCTTTGATATCAGGAAAACAGTCTTCTCATGCCTCTACTTAGGCACCAAACAATGGCAAAAACTCTCTGACATTATAAGACATGTTGGTGTAAAAAACTTATTAAAATTAAACATAGATAAATCATAATTAAGTATAACTGTACAATCACTGAGTTGTAGTAGCTCAAAGTAGGGTCAAAAACTTCCTGACACTGATTAACCTCTACCAGACTAATTTGAGAAAGTAAATAACTCAAACGAACCTCCTAGTCTGAATCAATATTTGTGATTTTTTTCTACACAGAGGCAAATGGACAAATCCCTGGAAATTGATCCTGCCTGTTGACACCAGTTGCTCAGGGTAGGCCTTCATCCCAGGACACATCTCAGGAAGGTCTCTGCAGAGCACAGTCTAGTTAGGGTGTGGGGCATATAAGTAGACAATACTTCTAGGATAAGACCCTCCTGAGAGTCTGGAAAATAGAAAACAGGTCCAGATCAGAGACTTCCAATGGTCACACTGGCCACTAAAGTTAGACAGATGTTTCATTCTGTCATCTTGCATTGACATAAGTAATTAATGATACTGTATGAGTGCAGAAATTCTTTAAAAATCCCTATTTATTTAAATCCTCCTTAAAAAAAATACGATTCCCTTCTTTGTTGCACATCACTTTGCAAACCACCCTCTGTGCCATTTGGCCTTAATCCAGTAGTCATATTACTTACATTCCTTTCAAATCTTAATGACTTTATATGGAGTTCATAGCTGTAAGTGCATGGTATATGGGATTATTTCTGATCTTAGAGATACTTTCAGGAAAGATATGCTGGGTGACAAATACATTATCAGAATAGTTTATTTGAGGACATAGCAATATATTTTAAAGTAAGCAAATGACTTTACGGGGGGGGGGACCCCCAAAAACTGGAACTATCTTTTGGAGGGCAGGGCTCTTGTAGTTTAGGCTTCTTCCTCTAGATAAGTGTTCTAGGGACCCAATAGCATCAGTGTACTAGCTAGCATTGTTGTGAGAGGCTGCATTTGGCTTCAGTAAATTTTTTCGGCTATTCTTTCAATGCATTGCCCATTTCATGAGGAGTGATTTACCAGTGCACTCGCCCACACCGTGCTGAGTGTTCAGCAGTTTTTGACCCTAAACGGCATGACTCCTGTGTACCACCCTGCCTACTCACCTGATCTCACCCTGAGTGATATTTTTGTTTCCCACCTGAAAAAAGCTCTCAAAGGGAAATGTTTTGCTGTTGTGAAAGAGGTGAAACAAAAAATGGTAGAAGAACTAAAAGGCATCAAAATTGACGAATTCAAAAACAGTTTTGAGCAGTGGAAAAAGTGTCTTGATACATGTATCACATCAAGCAGACAGTACTTTGAAGGTGACTGAAGTTTAAACAGTAAGAATAAATACACAATTTTTTATAAATAAATTCTGATTTTTTGGGGGTCCCTCTAATAAATGACCTGTTTCTTCTTTTTAGACTTCTCTTTAGACTCAGAAACTAGCTATCTCCTAAACTTTACACACACACACACACACACACACACACACACACACACACACACACACACTTACACCCCAGTTCCTCCAGTCCCCCTCCTTGGCTTTGCATACATTACTGGGAAACTGATAAAGGACTTTTCTTATCCTTCGAGCCTGGTTCCTGGCTAAGACATAGAAGACAAAGGTTAAAGCCAACTTTGATCTTGTATTTACCATAGACAGAGACAATGTGCTTCTCTACTGGGAATGTTTTTCTGGGTAATGTCCTGAAGGTAAAGAGGTAATTTAATACACAGCAAGAGGTCCTGAGTACAGTAATTCTCCCCTCAGACTGGAATACTCAAATGAATTCTTCTTTTTTGAAATCTGTATTTCGAACATGTGAGTAGGGTGAGAGTGACATTATCTAAGGACTGATGTATTTGTTTTTTTTGTTTGTTTGTTTGTTTTTGAGTTGGAGTTTCACTCTGTCGCCCAGACTGGAGTGCAGTGGCCGCTCCCGGCCACCATAGCCTCGACCTGCTGGGCTCCAGCGATCCTTCCACCTCAGCCTTCTAAGTAGCTGGAATTTCAGGCATGCGCTGCCATGCCTGGCTGATTTTTTTATCTATTGTAGAGATAAGGTCTCGCTGCCCAGGCGGGTCTCGAACCCGCGGGCTCAGGCAATCCACTCTCCTCAGCCTCCCAAAGGCACGGGATTACAGGCTGAGCCACCAAGCCTGGCAGGATTGATATATTAAGTGGTATTTCCATGAGTCAGCAGTCTGTGTAATCAACATTTCAGTACTTCACTTTTGTATCTCACACATCATATAATACAAGAATTGACCCAAAGTTGCCCTGCAATAAATAAGTAATGGATCGAAATTAGTGTCCTTTACTTTCTCTATCTTTGCAAAATCCTTTCACCTTGCTTATTGTTTTGAACAATGATGTTTGAATTGAATGATCTTTAAAATTGCTTTTATCTTCATGATTTATAATTTATAGATAATATAATGGCCTTAGAATGGTTAAAATCAGTGATGTGTTAGTACATGTTATTGACTGGTTCTCAAAAATAATAAATAAACAAATTAGAAGTCTTCTTTAGTGATAATTGCCTATTTCTATGCTGTACATACTCCTGATTATAAGCTACCAACATGAGCTCACTGCCCCTGTAGTTGAAGAGATGGGAACATTCAGTTCTTCCACTAGCAGCCAGCTCCAGCACAATAAAGGACTTAACATATCCTGTAGGACTGAAAAGTGTGTTAATATAATTGAGAAAAATTAATAATAAAATGTTTCCAGAGTTAATTAAAAATTGTCTCCTTTGCATAGATTACCTCAAGATTTAATGCTAGTGATCAGATATAATAGTTTTTAAAAAGAATAGTAGGCTATGTACTGTTTTTTACATCAAATCCATATATATAGGCAGTAATTCTTTCAAAAGCTGAGTCTTTCAGTGTGGCAGGAAGCAATATTTAGAATCTGATCTAATGCTTTAAGTGTATTTGTTATAGCTCCAAGATTACTCGTAAGCCAAGATAGAACAGTGTTTTAACCCTCACCACCCAGAGGATTAATATCCAGGAATGTTGGCAGTACAGTGCTTTGTTACCCACCATGCACTGTTTATTAGAACAGAACAGTATCATTGAAATGCTAGAGAAAATGCAAACTAAAAATAGGCCCTCTGAAAGGAATGAGAAAGGATATTAAGGAATGAAAATCCTAGAGACATTAGGCCTGAAAGTCATAGTAGAAGCTAGACCTGTCACAATCTATCTATAGGATACTGAATTTGCCAAGACCCAAGTTTAGTCTTCATGTTACAAGCACCTATCATAAGGCATTAATAAGAAAATTACTCAGAAAAGATAAAAATACTGTGACTTTAAAAAGTATGCCTAATCTTAAAAATTCCATCTTTATAATGTGTGCTGTTTCTAAAATTATGAGATAAAATTGAACTACAAAGCCTAAAGGTTGTGTGTGAGTAACGGCATATACCGTTAAGTGTCAAGTGTCAGTTAAGGTTTGTGACTTCACCATTACTTTTCCACGTAAAACTTAAGTTGGTTGTTGTGAAGGGTATTTGGTCTGGATATTGAACACCCAAGTAAAACTCATCATAAATATTATCATTTTGCCTTCACTCTTTGACTTAATGAATGTTTATCAAGAAACATGCATGATTTGGTTAATAATAGGTATAGTTAGAGCCAGCATGTGTAACACTGGCGTTATTACTTATGAGTGATAGAATGAAATATCCACGACCTCATGACAGTCAAGGTAGTCTTCTCTACTGATAGTGGATTTCATTGACTAAGACTACTGCATAAGATCCTTTTGAGATGCTGTACTTTTAATATTAATCTCCAAAGACTTTTTTTCTTGGTAACTATTTGGAGGAGGAAAACAGAGGCGTTGAACAAAAACCTGGCACCACTATGACTTCCACAAGTTTAATAAAATTCATTGTTCTCATTTTCAAGTGCTCCAAAGTCTATTCCAAGTCAGGGACTCACCCCCAACCTTTCCATTGAACACCTCGCTCTGTCTACAATAGATTTGTCTTCCTTCACAGAGAATGACCTGCCTGTTCCTTCCCTCAACTGGTGGGAAGTTATTTCTGTTCATTTCATAGAGAAGAGTTGAGACTGTCACTTCATAAGGAGATCTAAATAGGAACTCCCTCCCAGAAGGCTCAAAACTATGACTTCTATCCCCATGTGAGAGTTAAAAGCCCAGTTCCTAGGGCCTATGCTGATATCTGATATTCCATAGACCTAATAGCTGTGCCTTTCAGGTCCTTTTCATTTCTGACTTCAAGGAATCTGTCTTTCTTTCAAGCTTGGTTAAGTATTAGACATTTTTTTGAGTTGGAGTCTCACTCTGTTGCCCAGGCTGGAGTGCAGTGGCACACTCATGGCCACCCCAACATTAACCTGTTGGGTGATCCTTCCATCTCAACCTTCCAAGTAGTCGGAACTACAGGTGCCCACTACTACACCCGGCTAATTTTTGATTGTAGAGGCGAGGTCTCACCAAGTTGGCTGGACTAGTTGCAAACCCATGGGCTCAGACAATCCGCTTCCCTCAGCCTCCCAAAGAGCCCAGCCAGTATTAGACATTTTAAATATTCCTTTTAAAAGTAACATTTCTGTGTTTTGGAAAGGGAATGCAATTAGCTTAACTTAGCTTATTTTTTTATTTTTATTTTTTTTTGCATTTTTAATCAGTATTTTTTATTATGGTTTTGTGGGGTACAGTTAAGGGTTAGGTGTACAATTACGTTTCATTCGGGCACCCTGTTGATAAGAGGTGTTTTCCCATCCCCCAACAGATATTTGCTACTGTTAATCCCATCCCCCTCCCCCCATAGTTTCCTAGTACTGTCAGTCATTTTCTTATAGTATTACATTGGATGTTCAAGGTTCATTATATGAGTGAGAACATGTGATATTCGGATCTTTGTTTCTGTGAGAGGTCACTCAGTATTATAGACTCTAGTTCCATCCAGGTTGCTGCGAAATTCATGATTTTGTTCTTTTTTCTGGCTGTGTAGTATTCCATAATGTATATGTACCACATTTTTTAATCCAGTCCTCTTTTGATGGGCAGCATGGTTGTTTCCAGGTTCTTACTATTGTGAACAACGCTGCGATAAACATACATGTGCAGGTATCTTTTTTATAGAGTGATTTGTGTTCTTCAGGGTATATTCCCAGTAGGGGGATTGCAGGGTCATATGGAAGGTCAATTTTTAGAGCTTTTAGGAATCGCCACACTGCTTTCCACAGAGGTTGCACTAGTTTACACTCCCACCAACAGTGGAGAAGTGTTCCCTTTTCACCACACCCTCTCCAGCAGCTGTTATTTTTTGAGTTGTTGATAATTGCCATTCTGACTGGAGTTAGGTGGTATCTCAGTGTGGTTTTGATTTGCATCTCCCTGATGATTAGTGAGGTTGAGCATTTCTTCATGTGTTTGTTGGCTGCTCGAATGTCTTCTTTTGTGAAGTGTCTGTTCATATCTTTTGCCCATTTTATAATGGGGTTGTTTGTTTTCTTCTTTTCAGTACGTTTCAGTTCCTTATAGATCCAGGATGTTAAGCCTTTGTCAGACCTAGAGTTGGCAAATACTTTTTCCCAGTCTGTAGGCTGTCTCCCTGCTCTCTTGATGGTTTCTTCGGCTTTGCAGAAGCTTGTCAGTTTAATAAGGTCCCATTTGTCTATCTTCTCTCTTAAGTCCTGTGGGTTTCGGGTTTTGTACAGGAATTGGATGCCAGTTCCGATTTCCATGAGAGTATTTCCTTCCTTTTCTAAGGTTTTTATGGTTTGAGGTTTTACATTTAGGTCTCTGATCCATTTGGAGTTAACCTTTGTGCATGGGGACAGATAAGGGTCCTGTTTCAATCTTCTGCATGTGGTCAACCAATTTTCCCAGCACCATTTACTGAATAGGTTCTCCTCTCCCCATTGGTAGGTGGTGGGGGCTTTGTCGAAGATGAGTTGGTTGAGAAATTGAGGTTTTGCTTCTGGAATCTCAATTCTGTTCCATTGATCTATATGCCTGTTCCTGTACCAATACCAAGCTGTTTTGATGATTGTAGCTTTATAGTAAAGTTTGAAGTCTGGTATTGTGATACCACCTGCTTTGTTTTTTTTGCTGAGGATAACTTTGCTTAGTGTTGGAAGTTATCTGCTCCAAATTCCAGAATTATCAAATTTTAGAGCTGCGTGAAAATTTAGAGATCCCTTCTTCACTCAGTGAACTGAAGTTTCAATCAGGTCCTAGATAAACTTGGCAGTTGAAAAACATGATCACAGGTTATTTTAATTTTTCTCCATTCACATAGATTCTAAAATTGATACAGATTCAATTTTCACATTAATTGAGCATCTCCAGTGTAGTGGGTTGTTGAAGGTAGCAAGAGATATAAATTATTGCCCCACTTTAAGGAGTTTATATAATAATATGGGACCCAAATGTGAACAAATAATTGCAAAATGATGTAATCAATCTATTATTAGAAATATGAATGGAATGCTTTGATAGATTTGAGACTCTTAACATAGCATGGAGAAGTCAGAGAAGACTGGATGACCTACCACTGTTTCTGGATTACAACAGACTAAAGGTGTGTGTGTTTGTGGGGGCTGGTGGTGGTAGTTATGGTAATCCAGGCAGAGACCAGAAAAAGTGCTGATAGTGATAGTGTAGGAATCAATCATATATTAAAAAGGACTTCTATAAAGCATGGGTTATGTAGGTTTAATCCAACACATGGTTGTTGAGGTCACTTGTCATGGAATAACATGCCGTGCATGTAAACATGACAGTAATGGTGTACTGTTTTTTTTTTTTTTAGAATATTAAATAATTTGCTTAAAAACTTACATTTTCAAAATAAGCCTAAATGTGTCAAGTTTAAGAAACATCAAAAGCAAAATTGTGATCAAGGCTGGATACTATTATCTTCTTAGATAGCTTTCCTCATGGCACTCAGGTCTTCATCCTCTCCTACGACCTGCCACTTCATTCAGCTCAGTACCCTATCTTTCCATTCCTGTATTTTTTGCTTTCTCAGTAAGGCAAAGACTCAGAACCACTCTTTCTTTTTTTTTTGAGTTGGAGTCTCACTCAGTCACCCAGATTGGAGTGCAGTGGCTGCTCCTGGCCACCATAGCCTCGACCTGCTGGGCTCTGGCAATCCTTCCACCTCAGCTTTCCAAGTAGCTGGAACTACAAGCACGCGCTACCATGCCTGGCGGCTAATTTTTTTGATTTATGGTAGAGATGAGGTCTCATCAAGCTGCCCAGGTGGGTCTCAAACCTGCGGGCTCAGGCAATTCACTCACCTCGGCCTCCCAAAGCACGGGATTACAGGCTGAGCCACCGAGCCTGGCCGGAACCACTCTTTCAAAATAACTGGTGCTGTATTCTGACTATGAATTCATATAAATCATCAGAGATTGAAAGAAAATAATAGTAATTGCCAGGATAGGAGGATTTAATGATGTTTTTCTAACCAGGGTAGAAGTTGATAGCCTAAAAATGGTATTAGAACAATCTTGGTAAATATTTTTCTTCATTTAATCTCACATTTTTTTCCTTTGTAAAACATGCAAAGATCACAAAATGATATAACTATTAATAAATCAGTGTCTTGCACATAGTAGGTATTATCAAATACAATTGAATAAAATAAACAAAACAGCATGAACTCTGGTACAGAAGAATAACCACATGCAAGAATTAAGTTGGGCTCCTATCTCACTCCAAAAAAAAATACAAACAATTAAATAAAAGTCCTTGGAAGGGGTTAGTGGGAAATGCCTGCTAATAGGTACAGAATTCCATGATGAAAATGTTCTGGAATTACAAAGTAGTCATGATTGCACAACTTTGTGGATACACTAAAAATGACTAAACTGTACACTTTAAAAGGGTGAATTTTGTAGTAAGTAAAGTATATCTCAATTAAAAATAAATAAATAAATAAAACGACAGCAGCAGCAACAACAAAACCATGGCCCAGAAAGTTGAACTGTGGCTCTTACTGAAATGGTCTGCCTAGGTAGTCTTAATACTAGAGAGGCATAAACATTTTTTATTTTAAAATTGTGGAGTACAATTTAGGGTTAAGTATATAAATATTCATTATGCAGCTACCCTTGTTGATGAGGTGTGCTCCCCTTTCCCCAGGCAGATTCCCACTACTGCCAATCTCATATCCCCACCCTCCCACTCCCCCCGTAGTTTCCTGCTACTGTCAATCCTTTTCTTATAGTATTACGATAGTTGTTCAAGGTCCACTTATGAGTGAGAACATGTAATACTCAGTTCTTTGTTTCTGTGAAAGATCACTCAGTATTATAGACTCTTAAGTTCATCCAGGTTGCTGCAAATTTCATGATTTTGTTCTTCTTTATGACTGTGTAATATTCCACTGTGTATATGTACATTTTAAAAATCGTCCACTTTTAATGGGCAGCATGGTTGGTTCCATGTTCTTGGTATTGCGAACAATGTTGGGATAAACATGTGTGCAGGTATCTTTTTTATAGAGTGATTTGAGTTCTGGGTACATTCCCAGTAGGGAGAACGCTGGGTCATATGGAAGGTGGATTTTTAGAACTTTTAGGAATTGCCACACTGTTTTCCACAGAGGCTATACTAGTTTATACTTCCACCAGCAGTGTAGAAGTATTCCCTTTTTGCTCCATCCTGTCCAGCATCTGTTGTTTTTTGAGTTATTGATGATGGCCATCCAGAGTGGAGTTAGGTGGTATCTCAGTGTAGTTTTAATTTGCATTTCTTTGATGACGAGTGAGGCTAAGCATTTTTTCATATATATGTTGGTTGCTCATATGTCTTCATTTGAGAAGTGTCTACTCATATATTTTGCCCACTTTGTAACGGGGCTGTTTGTTTTCTTCTTTTCAGCATGTCTGAGTTCTTTATATATCCTAGATGTTAGGCCTTTGTCAGATACACAGTTGGCAAATACCTTTTCCCAGTCTGTGTGCTGTCTTTCTGCTCTCTTGATGGTTTCTTTGGCTTTGCAGAAGCTTGTCAGTTTGATGAGGTCCCACTTGTCTATCTTATCTCTTATGGCATGGGATCTTGGGGATTTGATCAGGAATTGGTTGGCAGTTCCAATTTCCATAAGGGTGTCTTCTGCATTTTCTAAGGTTCTTATAGTTTAACGTTTTATGTTTAGGTCTCTGATCCATTAAGAGTTGATTTTTGTATATGGGGATAGTTAGGGGTCCTGTTTCAATCTTCTGCATGTGGAAAGTAAGTTTCCCAGCAACACTTACAGAATAGGTTCTGCTCTCCCCAGTGGTTGGTGGTGAAGCCTTTGTCAAAGATGAGTTGGTTGAGAAATGGAGGTTTTGCTTCTGGAATCTCAATTCTATTCCATTGGTCTATATGCCTGTTCTTGTATCAATACCAGACTGTTTTGATTGCTGTAGCTTTGTAATAAAGTTTAAAGTCTGGGAGTGTGATACTGCCTGCTCTGCTTTTTTTTTTTTTTTTTGCTGAGGATTGTTTTGGCTATTTGTGGTTATTTATGTTTCCATATGAATTCCTGTATCGTTGTTTCTAGGTCTGAGAAGAATGTTGCTAGTGATTTGATAGGTATTGAGTTATATCTGTAGATTGCCTTAGGTAAAATGGACATCTTAACAATGTTGATTCTTCCAATCCATGAGCATGGAATATTTTTCCACTTGTTTGTGTCATCTTTGATTTCTTTGAGCAGTGTTTTGTAGTTTTCATTGTAAAGGTCTTTCATGTCTCTGGTTAGGAAGATGCCAAGGTATTTCATCTTTTGTGTGGCTATTGTGAATGGAATTGTGCTTTTTATTTAGGTTTCTGTTCATTTATTATTGGTGTATAGAAATGCGATTGTCTTTTGCACATTTATTTTATACCCTGAGACTTTGCCAAAGTCCTTTATCAGTGCAAGGAGGTTTTTGACAGATTCTCTTGGGTTTTCAAGGTATAGAATCATGTCATTTACAAAGAGGGATAACTTGATTTCCTCTTTTCCTATTTGGATACCCCTGATCACATTCTCTTCTCTGATTACTCTAGCGAGGACTACCAAAACTGTGTTGAACAGGAGGGGTGAGAGTGGGCATCCTTGTCTTGTTAGTTATCAGGGGAATTGGTTCCAATTTCTGTCTGTTTAGCAGTATGCTGGCTGTGGGTTTCTCGTAGATGGCTCTAACTGTTTTGAGGTATGTTCCATCTATGCCTAGATGTTCGGGGTTTTTTTTAATCAAGAAGGGGTGCTGGATCTTATCAAAAGTTTTTTCTCCATCTAATGATATAATCATGTGGTTTTTGTTTTTACGTCTGTTGATGTATTTAATTACTTTTGTGGTCTTATGAATTTTGAACCAGTCTTGCATCCCGGGGATGAAGCCTACTTGGTTGTGGATGATTTTTGAGATGTGTTGTTGAGTCTGGTTTGCTAGGATCTTGTTGAGAATTTTAGCATCTATGTTCATCAAGGATATTGACCTGTAGTTCTCTTTCTTAGTTGGATCTTTACCTGGTTTGCATATCAATGTGATGTTAGCTTCATAAAATGATTTGGGGAGAGTTCCATCTTTCTCAATCACCTGGAATACTTTCAATAGGATTGGTATCAATTCCTCCTTGCATATTTTGTAGAATTCTGCTGGAAAATCATCTAGTCCAGGGCTTTTTTTTTGTAGGTAGTTTTCTTATGACATAGTCAATTTCCTGGATTGTTATTGGTCTATTTAGGGTCTCGATTTTTTCTTGTTTCAACATGGGGAGGTTGTGTGATGTCAGAAAGTCCTCTATTTCCTTTAGGTTTTCAAGTTTGCTTCCAAACAAGTGTACACAGCAGTCTCTGATAATCTTCTGTATTTCTTCAGGGTCAGTTGTGACTTCATCTTTTGTGTTTCTGATTGTTTATTTGGGCTTTTTCTCTCCTTTTCTCGGTCAGTCTAGCTAGGGTACCATCAATCTTGTTCATCCTTTCAAAGAACCAACTTTTTTTTTAATGAATATTTTTTATTTTGATATTGTGGGGTACAGTTAAGGGTTAGGTATACAAATACATTTCATTCAGGCACCCTTGTTGATAAGGGGTGTCTCCCCATCCCCAGACAGAATATTGATGACCATTAATCCCACCTCCCTTCCCCCCCATAGTTTCCCACCACTGTCAGTCCTTTTCTTATAGCATTACAAGGATGTTCAAGGTCCGCTATATGAGTGAAAACATGTGATACTCAGATCTTTGTTTCTGTGAGAGGTCACTCAGTATTATTGACTCTAGTTCCATTCAAGTTTCTGCGAAGTTCATGATTTTGTTCTTTTTTATGGCTGCATAGTATTCCATGGTGCATATGTACCACATTTTTTTAATCCAGTCTTCTTTTGATGGACAGTATGGTTGATTCCAGGTTCTTGCTATTGTGAACAATGCTGCAATAAACATATGTGTGCAGGTATCTTTTTTATAGAGTGATTTGAGTTCTTCAGGGTATATTCCCAGTAGGGGGATTGCAGGGTCATATGGGAGGTTGGTATTTAGAGCTTTTAGGAATCGCCACACTGTTTTCCATAGAGGTTGCACTAGTTTGCACTCCCACCAACAGTGTAGGAATGTTCCCTTTTCACCACACTCTTTCCAGCTGTTATTTTTTGAGTTATTGATAATTGCCATTCTGACCGGAGTTAGGTGGAATCTTAGTGTGGTTTTGATTTGCATCTTCTTGATGATTAGTGAGGAAGAACCAACTTTTTGTTTCATTAATTTTTTTGTATTATCTTTTTGTCTTCTGTGTTCCAGATTTGGGCTTTTATTTTAGTGATCTGGGTTCTTTTTCTGAAGTTAGGATTTGGGTGGTCTTGCTTTTCCATCTTCCTTAGGTGACTTGTTAGGCTGTTTATTTGTGATCTTTCCATTTTCTTCATGTGTATTTGTAGAGATATGAATTCCCCTCTTACTACTGCTTTCATGGCATCCCAGAGGTTTTGGTAAGATGTTTCTTCATTTTCATTTGTTTCCAGGTATCTTTTAATCTGTTTTGATTTCCATGTTGACTCAGGAGTTGCTTAGCATCATGCTGTTTAGTGTCCATGTTTTGTGGGTTTTGGGAGAACTTCGTTGGTGTTGATATTTATTTTTATTCCACTGTGGTCTTAGAAGGTGCATAGCAAAATTTCAATCTTATGAAATTTGTATATGCCTGATTTATGGCCAAGGATGTGGTTGATTTTAGAGTACATTCCATGTGGTAATGAGTAGAAGGTATATTCTATGGTCGTTGGGTGGAGTGTTCTGTAGGTATCAATTAAGTCCATTTGGTCAAGAGTCACATTGAGGTTCCGGATCTCCTTGTTGACCTTTTGTCTTGATGATCTGTCTAGGGTTGTAAGTGGGGTATTAAAGTCCCCAGCTATGATGGTGTTAGCATCAATAACTTTTTAAAGTTTGCCTAAAAGTTGCTTTATGAAAGTTGGTGCTCCTATGTTGGGTACATATATGTTTCGAATGGATATTTCTTGTTGATTGATTGAACTTTTTATCATTATATAGTGACCTTTTATATCTTTAAAAATTTCTGATAGCTTAAAGGGTATTTTGTCTGATATTAAGATGGCAACTCCTGCTTTCTTTTGTGTTCCATTCACCTGAAATCTTGTTTCCCATCCTCTTACTTTGAGTCTGTGAGTGTCTTTCTGGTGAGATGAGTCTCTTGGAGATAATATATTGTTGCCTAATGATATTTTATCCATTTTGCCATTCTATGTCTTTTCAGTGGTGCATTTAGTCCATCCGCATTCAGGCTAATTATTGAAATCGGAGAGTTTATCCCTGTCATGAAGTTCTTCTAGAGTCCTATTTGTTGTCTTTCTTTTGATTTTTGGGTTGATTCATGTGTGTTTTCAATCTTTTTTCTTTCACTCTTGTGAAGAATGTTCTTTTTTTCCTTTCTTCTTACTTTCTTAAGTGTTTCTTGTAGAGCTGGTCTAGAGGCAGCATAAGTTCTTAGGGATTGAATGTCCAGGAAAGATTTTAATTCTCCCTCACTGATGATGCTTAGTTTAGCTGGGTAGGTTATTCTTGGTTGAAATTGTTTCTCTCTGAGAACTTTGAAGATTGGGCTCCAAGCTCTCCTAGCCTGAAGTGTTTCTGTAAATAAATCTGCTGTTACTCTAATTGGTCTTCCCTGGTAGGTAGTCTGACCTTTTTCTCTTGCTGCCTTTAGGATTTTTTCTTTTATACCTACTTTGTTTAGGCAAATTACTCTGTGTCTAGGAGTTTGTCTTCTCATCTGTTGTCTTGCAGGGTTTCCCTGAATCTCTTGTGTTTGAATGTTCACATCACTGATGAGATGAAGGAAGTTTTCTTGAATAATTTCATGGAATGTTTGTTCCAGAGTGGTCTCTGTCTCTCTTTCTGCCTCAGGAAGTCCAATTACTCTTAGGTTCGGCCTCTAGAAATAATTGCTCATCTCTTTAAGACTTTGTTCTGTCTTTTAAAGCTTCTTTTCTATGTTTTTGACAGTTTGTGTCAGTTCTATTTTCATCCTCAAACTCTGAGATTCTTTCTTCTGCTTGGCTATTCTGCTTTCCATGCTTATCAGTCTGTTATTTATTTCATTCACAGTATTCTTTATTGCTATTATCTCAGTTATCAACTCCTTCATATTTTCCTTTTGTCTCTCCTCAATTCTGTTTATTCTCTCTATTAATGTCTTGATATCTGGGTTTATAGTTTGAGACCAGTCATTCTGGGGGCTCTTCATTGATTGCATTCCAAAGTCTGTTTTCTTAGTGTCTGACCTCCCTGGGGTCTGTGTGAGATCCATATTCTTCTTTTCGTTTTTCTTTATTTGTGTAGATTCCTCCCCCCACATTCCCCCCTTCTTTAATTCTATTGTGCAGGGATGACAGGGTTGCTTTTACTTCTGTTTGCTCAATCTCCTATTCTTCCTCATGTGTATTCTCTGGCTTTGTTCAATTCTGAACCTGGACTATGGGTTGGTGACTATGCTTTTTGCAGTTTAGAGATTTAATTGAGGGGGAAGCTGTCACTCAAAATCTATCTGCAGATCCCAGTATCCACTGACAAGTGTATGGGCACCCTGGAACCCACTTCCCACTGCCATACAATCTGTCCATGCAGTGGGGGTATGAGTTTGCTTCCTGGAAGCAAAATGAGGTAAGAAAAGGAAAAGAATGGAAAAAAGGAAGGAGGGGGGAAGAGGAAGGTGGAGAGAGAGAAGAGTAAGAGGGACAAAAGACAGACATACCAACTAACAAATGAAAAGAGACACAAAGACAGAAAAGAGTAAACAAAAACCCTAAAACATACAATCATACAAACACACAAACCAACAAAAACCTGCCATAAACAAACAGGAAGTCTAATGAAAAAAATCAGTAAAATAACAACAACAAAAAAACAAGTACAAAAAGGTTATCAAAAACAGAGAGAAAAAAATCTAAAACAACAAACAAAAATGAGCAAAACATACAGACAAAAAAAAAAAAATAAAAAAAAAAAAACAACGAACCAAACTTGCTCTGAGGTCATTCCTGTAAGGCCAATAATCTTTCAGCTCTGATCTCTAGCTCTCATAACAGGTTAATAGGGCTACTCACAGCTTGGGTCAGATGTCCCAGGCCTACTGGAAGAAGGGTGCATCAGATCTGGAGTCACCTGGCTTGCTGCCACTCAGATCTGACTTGTGTCTGATCCAGCATGGGGGAGGGGTTTCTGTCTCTCCCAGTTGTTGAGATTACCTTAGGTCCCGAGTTGGAAGCTGGGCAGAGCTGGGCAGGACAATGCAGGTCTCTGCTTGGGACAGAGGAAATGACTGCAGTTGGCATTTCTTCACCAGGCATGGGTGCCTCTCCCCCATTTTCTCTCTCCAATGATCATATCCGGGGCTCCAGCTGATTTGCTGTATCAGGTGATGGTGTGGGCCAGGTGCCAAGTGATGAGAATCAGCTGGATTAGGCAGGCTCTTCTCAGGAGAGTCCCACGAACAGCAGACTATCTTGTGCACCCACAGCTCCAATCTCAGGGTGGTGGGGCTTGCAGTCATCTTCAAAGTGGGGCCCCGTGTGCATGAACCCAAGTTTCCCCTCAGACACTTTTGCTCTCCCACTAGCACACGCCTACCAACACAGAAAGTCTTTATGCACACTAGCTTTTGCAGAGACTCTCACAATCTGACCTGTATGGTCGCCACCTTGTCAGCATCCAGGAATATAAATTATGGATGAATGGACACTTTTTAATTAGAACAAAACTGAAGATAGTCAAAAGATGTACTATATTTCAGTAATTATAAGGTATTTTTTTTATTCTTACAATTGATGGCATATCACAGTTTATTTGGCTGCATTTTTTTCTTTGTGGTACATAAAATTATACTATGTCTTAGATTCAATGAAGTACAGTACTCAATTTTTCAAATATGTGGCAGAGGCAGAGTTTGCTGGCTGTACCTCAATATGTATTGTTTTCTTCCCACACAGTGATACAAATTTTTTTTTTGCCTGGGGAGACAGCCACTCAACTAAAGACTACATTCCCAATTTTCCTTACAGCTTGGTGTGGCTATATGACCAAGTTCTGGTCAGTGACAAGTAAGCAGAAGTGATGTGTGGCACTCTGGTTTGTGCCCTTAAAGGGAAGGGGCATTGCTTCCCCACTTTTCATTTTCTTCTTCCTTCTTTCTGCCTCCTTATTTTTTTCCTTCCTTTATTTTTTCCCTCCCTCCTTTTCTTCATTCCTATCTTTTTGGACTGCAGATGTGATAGTGGAAGCTGAGCAGTCATTTTCATCTATGAGAATGGAAGCCAAGTATTGAGGGTGGTAAAGCGATGAGTTCTTAATTAAACTAATATACTAGCCTGGACTGACTGTGCAGACTTTTATGTGGTAAAGAACCTAGAAAGTTTGTTTAAGTGACTCTCAGGGTTTCAGGAGCTGAGCAAATATTCTATCAAATATGAATGGTTTCTGAATTTCATTTTTCTAGGAGTAAACTATTACCATTTCTGCAATGGGCTAAACTCTGCTTCCTCTAAACACACACACACACACACACACAAACACACACACACACACACACACACACACACAACTTGTCTGAGCAAAGTGAGTTACCAAATGTAGAATTTATTTATAAGGAATGCATTGTGAATAGCTTTTCAATTTTTTCAATTTTCGTTATCATGAAAAGATGATTTCAGCCCACAAATGGTCTATATTTCTAAATAACACAGTTGCCAGGACTGTCTGTTCAGTGTAATGGGGGACAGCTTTTTCAGTGCAACTGGGATTTCTTGGTAATGCTAAATCTGTCTTGTCGGCTGAATTCCTCTGGCTTTATGTGGCAGTGTGGTAAAAATATATGATCAGATTTCATTGTTAAGAAAATTCTTTCAGCATACATGTACAGGCAAGTTTCTTGCCTGGATAGCTGGATATTTGGGCTATGAGATTTTAAAAAAAGTCTCATAACAAGCTTTATGGAAATGCAACAAACTGAACATCTAGTCCTGTCTGAGAGTGGCACGGCTATGAAGAGCTGCACTGTTGGTGTCGATGCCATTCCGGCCTTTGGCAGTCACATAATTCGTTTTTCATATTTGAGGAGATGGGACAGTGAGGAGGCCTGTTGGCTTGATCTTATTAATGCCACCATCTAGAATACAGATCCTTGGATATTTCATCTTCACAAGATGAGCTGCAAACTGGAAAAAAAGGGATAAACTTTATAGTGGCTATACCAAATATTTCTCCAACCCCATGTTTTATTTCTCCAACCCCAGGCTGTGAATAACTGAACTATTTTAATGTTACTATTGCTATCACTGTTGTATGAATATGTCATTAATTTGATTATTAATATATACTAAATCATTCTTTTATATATCGACAAACAACTACTTTATGCTATGGAGTAAATGTGTCCTTTTGTTCTCATTTATGATATTTTAGATAGGCAATACTTACACAAGATAAACAATGAAGCTCATTACAAAAGTATATAAAGCAATAAGTGAACTCTTTCCATATTTATCCCTAGTCTCTCTCTCCAGAGTACATTAATGTTACTCTTTTTTGTGTATTCTTCCAGTGATAGTCAAAACAAGCTCAAATCTATATTGAAAAATATTTTGATATGATGGTCCACTTATTATTGCAATTCCACGTACAATGTCCCACAGAAGGCTCATAAACCGGTTGTAACATAGTTTGGAGCAACCACAATTAACATTTTGAGTCCATAAACTCGGAATAAACTTGCAAGATGGATCCAGAAGTCTTCTAGATGCCTGCCACAACAGGACTTGGTAAAAGTTGCAAGACATACACACATCTGACTTAACCCACATTTACCTATTCAGGATCATTGGCTGCCTTTCCCCATTCCTTATGCTTTATGATAAAACAACCTTGAACTGCTTGTCAGTGACGATATAGCATACTGCTTTATGATTCAGACCTTTACTTGGGCAGGCTGCCCACCATTTCCTGGCCCCTTTTTAGCTCCTCCTCAGTAGTCACCTCCCTCTCACATACTCCCAAACCTGCCTAGGTTGTATTTATTTTCCTGCTCTGCTACTTCCTTTTCTAGGAGCTAAGTTGCCATTAGGGTCCCTGTCTCTCAGTCCCCAAAATTTCTTGTATGAATCTTAATCTTTGGTCTTACCACATTTATTTAAATTACCCGTTTGAGAGCTTCCTCTGTCAAACTGTAAGCGCCTCTAGGATAGTGACCCTGTTCTATTTCTTTTTATTTCTAGTGCCTGGCATAGAAATATCCTGACCAAACCAGTCAGGATATATATATTTGTTGAACTGAACTAAACTAAATTATGACAAAGGACTATAAAACCTGTGGCAAAATTATGAAGGAAGTTAAGTTTTTTTGGCCCCTTTGAATATTTTTATCTCTAGTCCCTCCATTTGGTAGTGTCCCATTCCTTTTCTTTGGGTATCTTTGTTTTCAAGTTCTTTTCAGTCACTCTTTCTAACAAAACCTGATCTCAGATCCTTCAATTAAAAGGATGAATAATCTGTTCACAGTGCTATAACTTTTTTGGCCTATATGAAGCTTAATAGGATGGTCTCAAGTCAGCAGTCTAAACTTTCGAGTACAAAAGAATCAGCTGACTGGTTTGGTCAGGATAAGTGCAAGGCCTCATTCCCATTCTGCCTTATTGATCTGGGATTAGAGGATAGTTATTTTTAAACAAACACCCCTAGATGATTCTAAAGCAGGTAGCCTATGGACAGCATTTTGAAAAATACTGTCTTAAGCCAAAAGAATAAAGGCATCAGTCAGTGGGTATAATAAATGATGCTGGACTTGAGATCTTAGCAATATTTAAAATAACTCACATAACAGATTTCAGAACTGCTGACCTCATTTATCTTCTCCATTATCCTCTACAGTGCCTTAAAACAGAGATTCAGATGGCTGTTCATGTTTCTAACCCTAAACTTCTTTAGAGCTACCAGATGGGGATCCTCAATAGTAATAATGTTGAAGAGAAACAGTGCTCTTGTATTTCAAAAGCTGCCAAGTGAGCTAGTGTGAACTAATCTTCATTTTGTTCTCACTTACTTCTCTTTGAACCCGTCTTTAGGAACGAAGGCATAAGATTCATCTACCCCAAGTCATGTGCAGGCAGCACAGTCCCTGGTACCATATGATTACTGAAACATCCTGGCAGCATTCTCCCTTGTGCAGCAATACAATTACCATTTAGGCTGGAATTCTAAGACAAACATAACATTACTCAAAATGCTTGTGGATAAGCAGACTTAGCAATCAGTTTTCTCAAAAACACCAGAGAAGTAAGAAAATGAATAAGGAAGAACTGTACATCCAACTAATCTCCCTTAAACTATGCTGTAGAGCTAGAAATAATTCCAACTGTTATTGTAAGGAGAGCCATAATAATTAGACTGCTGCTGAGCTGGAAAATAGTAAAGACAAAGCAGGCAGAACAGAGCACTTGGGAATAATCCAGTTGCTGCTAAGTGGGAAGTCTAAGAAGAAAAGTAGAAATGGAGTACAGGGAGATGGTACATGTTTAGATGTCATGCAAAGAAGCAGGGCTGTGTTGAAGTAAAGAAAAAGTGCAACTGTTGAACTTTCTTGTAAAATTATGAGTTCTGCTCCTCCGGATGCTCTACTAGTGTTTCCGAATATCCACGTTAAATATGACCTCTAACAGTGAAATATGACCTCTAACGGCATCTTTTCCACTGCTACCACAAAAACAGTTCCTCTTCTCCTTTTGCCATTTGTTCATTCATTTATTAATCAAACATTCCACCTATCAAATATCAGACATTGTTCCAGTTTTTGGAGTGTTTATGGTCCAGTAGAGGAGATAACAATGGGCAATTAATATGAAGTAGTATGGGTATTATGAAAGCAGAAGTTCAGGATGCTCAGCAGTTATAAGAAGTGCTTCTGAATTTAACAGGGATTAAAGAGCTGCTTTTTTTTTTCTTCTTGCTTTTATTTTCTCTTTTCCTTCTGGTCTTCTTTCATTATTGACTCCCACTCCTAATGGGTAGCCAGATGTGATGACCACAATTGCTACACCGATCAGACAGTATTCTTTATGGCTCAGCTTGGTAATGTTAGGGAGGAAGGAAAGAAAGGGCTGTGAATGTATTGGAGTAGCTTTTCACTATGTGAAAAAAGTCATGCCATAGATGGAAAAGCTATATGGTGGAGCAGGGAAGACCTAGGTTGCAGAGCATAGGGTTTCTTCTATTTTTCATTCTTTATCTGCCAGGGCTATATAGTGAGTAAACACAGAGGGCGCAGAACTTTGGGGAGTAAAGGTCTAGAGTAGAGACTGCAGACTCCACACAGAAATCACAAATCTAAACTTACTGAGCAATATCCTTGGTGGAAGTTGTAGGACATTACATTAAACCAGTGATTATAAGTCATCGGAATCATCTGGGTGCTTTTATAAAACACCATTACCCAGGCCCATTCCAGGACAGTAATAAGTAGAGTTTCTTAGGATGGATCTCTGATGTCAATTGTTTTTTTAAAAGTTTCCCCTCTCCCAGGTGATTCTACTGTGTAGCTAGCATTGAGAATAATTTAATTAGGTAATACAATTCATTTGTATGTCGGGCTTGTCTGGGATCTCAAACTGCAATTTTTGTAGGTAGTCCTGCGTAGAGAGTCACTAGAAGAGGCTACTGTGTTTGTAGTGCTGAAATTTGTGAGACCAGATCCTATACAGAAAGAATAGCGTTCTTTGAACTGCACAAGCAGCTGATCGCTACAGGGCAACATCCCAGGTGGAGTCAGCTGGATCTGGTATCTGCTGGGGCAGGACTTCCAGGCCTCATTTTTTGTGGATATTAGTCCCATGTGGAGAAGGCAAAGCTTTTGCATTTTCATCATTCCTCTGGTTTGTAGAATCTGGTGGTATTATTTATTTCCAGGGCTTGGTCAAGCACATTTCAAAACAGCAGTGTCAATGTGGCAGGTTCTTGTTTTCTCTCTTTGTTTTGCACCTTAACTAGGGCTAGGAGACTGGTATGTTTATCTAGAGGAAGTTAAGTTCTGCTGTGGCAGGAGAATGAATGGAGAAAAGGAATTTCTGAGCCACACAGTAGAGCAGGTTAACTATGGCCAAGAAATTAAAAGCTGATGATAGGTTTGGTTCACGAGGTGCACAGAATAGGATCATGCTGTTTCTCACTAGTCCCTCTAGGAGACAGGTTTGGGAAGAACTCATGCAGTAGCAGGAAGCTAAGAAAACTTTGGGCTTCTGTAAGATTGAGGGGAGGAACACATGGCAGGATAATTAGATTTCCTAATGTGAAACTTCAGTATTATCAGTTTGAGGTTCATACTAGAGCCTGAACAGCTGGCACATATTGACTAACACCCTGATGAAGCTCACAGAAGTCTTTTCTCTCTTCCATTTTATTCTTTCCTTCCTTTCCAAATGAAGCTACATCTCTCCAAATGTTATTTTTGGTTGAGCATGGTACTGAATTGGCAATTATCTTATAATGAACAGCTATATAATTTGCTTTTCTTGATCTTATGGATGTGAGGCTGATGCCATATTAGTCTCACGTGTCCTCTTGACCCTCTGGATTGCTAAGAAAATGGTACACATTTAATATTTCTGGCTTCTGGCACTGTTGTGCCATGGTGAGGCTAATATTTCACATAAATTATGTACCTATTTCTTCTTTTTCTTTTTTTTGAGTTGGAGTCTTACTCCATCACCCAGGCTGGAGTGCAGTAGCATGTTCATGGCCACCCCAGCGTTGACCTGCTGTGCTCAGGCGATCCTTCCGCCTTAGCCTTCCAAGTAGCTGGAACTATAGGCATGTGCTACCATGCTTGGCTAATTTTTTGATTTATTGTAGAGATGAGGTCTCGCCAAGTTGCCCAGGCTGTTCTTAAACCCGTGGGCTCAGGCAATCTCTTCACCTCGGCCTTCCAAAGTGCTGAGATTACAGGCTGGAGCCACTGCGCCCGGCCTGCTGTACCTATTTCTAAGAGTTTGACTGGCTGACTACACAAGCCAGATAAGCATATTTGAGATGAGAAATAGAATACGGGGCGACTTCTCCATCTAGAGTAGTTTGGCCTTGGAATAAATATAACAGACGTGCTGTCTTGTCCTAATTAAGAGATTTCTGAGATCATTAATAAAGTTCTTGATCAGTATAACTGCTCATCTCAGTAAGAAACATAAGAGCTATGACAAGGATTACTAGGAAAGAGGTAGGAATGATTTATCTAATAATCCACTGACCTCCTCCTGTGATTATACAGTCAAATATAATTTGAATGTCATCTTTTGTTTCAATACTTACTGTGTTCCTCTCTTAACTGAGATAAATGTTCTGTCTCCTGCTAGTTTTCTATATTCAGATATCTTACATTTAATTTATTGAATTTTATTTTCTTAATAGTATTTTATAAGGTGTGAAACTGGTTACACAGTAATAACATCTAATAACATTTGGGCCATGATTGCTGCATTTCCTAACTTCACTCACAGAAATAAAACCAGCAGCAAGGCAAAGCTAAGAAGCTGAATGTGATGGTCACTAATCATTTGATGTCCAATCGTGGGCACCTATGACAAGTAGGGAGGAGAACAGGTAATTCCAGGGTATTAGTTATATACTTGAAAAATTTTAAATTATGCAACTTAAAAACAGTGGGAGAGTTTATTCTTATAAACTTATAGCCATCATATGATCCAGGCTTTCTGATCCATGTTTACTTTACAAATAAACTCTTCTAATACTGTCTGGGATATTTTGAACCATACCATAGTATACATTAATCTTGTCCACAGAGAGGGTTATAATAGATTTTTAGCCAAGTTGTTTCTATTTTGCTTGGAACCAATCTTTGGGATTAGGAAATGTGATAATGTAAAGATTTTGTTTTAAAAAATATTTTTCACAGTTGCTTTCTCTATTTTATTTCTCTCCACTCCTTCTTTCTGCCTTTTTATTAAGACAAATATTTTAAAAATATACAAATACCAGCCTAGGCAACATAGCGAGACCTTGTCTCTATAAAAAAATTAAAAAATAGGGTGTGGTGGCATGTGCCTATAGTCCCAGCTACTTGGGAAGCTGAGGCAGAAGGATCACCTAAGCCCAGAAGGCAGAGACTGCGATGAGCTGTGATTGTATCACTACACTCCATCCTGAGCAAGAGTGAGATCTCACCTAAAAATAAAAAACACACACACACAAACATACTCACACACACATGAACAGACAAAAAATGATGAATCTCTAGGTCCCAATACCCAGCTTCAACAACTGTAACTTGTAGCCAATTGATTTCATTTATTCTACTCACCTACTCCTCTCACCCTTGTATTGTTTTGATGCAGATCCCAGGTAGTATATCATTTCATAGATAAATGTGCATTTTCAAGATAAAAGGACTTTAAATATATATATATAACCACAGTATTATCCCATGTAGAAAAAACATTCATCTTGTTCTTGTGATACAACCAAATATTCAGTAAGTGTTCAAATTTCCAATTAGCTCATAAAAGTTTTCTCTCTCTCTCTCTTCCATCTAGCTGTCCATTGATCCATATTTAAATTTATTTGGATCAGGATTAAAACACAAGATAATCACATTATGACTAATGGATGTCTTTTGAGTCTCTTTTAATCTAAAGGTTTGTCCTATCTCTTTTCATCTCTTTGCAGGAAGTCTATTCTCTGCCAGATTCTCTCCAACCACATTTCTGTCACAGTCACTTCCCCAAAATACTCTGATTAAGGCTAGCAATGATCTCCACATTGTCAAATCCAACTTTTTTATTTTTAATTTTAATTTTTTTATTTTAAAGATGTGGGGCACAACTCAGGGTTAGGTATACAAATGTTCATTAAGCAGGCACCCTTGTTGATGAGGTGTGCCCCTCCCTCTCTGGCAGATTCCCACTACTGCCAATCCTGCCTCTCTCCCACCACCCCCGACCCCAGCAGTTTCCTGCTACTGCCAGTCCTTTTCTTATAGTATTACAATAATTGTGTGATACTCAGTTCTTTGTTTCTATGACACATCACTCAGCATTATAGACTCTAAGTCCATCCAGGTTGCTGTGAAGTTCATGATCTTGTCCTCCTTTTAAGAGTCACTCTGCATCTAACTTGACCCATTGACATCATCATCTGATGCAGTTGATCATGCTCTCCTTTTCAAAACTTTCTCATTAGCTTTCAGTATACCAATCTCTCCTGGTTCTTCTACTACCTCACTAGCTGCACCTTTTCATGTCCCTTGGTGGATTTTCCTTATCTTCTTGATCTCTGCCCTATGGCTTAGTCCTCTGACCTCTTCTCTAACTACATTCTTCCTCTAAGTGATTTCATTTAGTCCCATAGCTTTAAATTCTATCTATATTCTGATGTCTCTAAATTTGTCTTTAGCCTCTTCTCTAAACTTTAAACTAATGAATCTATCTGCTTCCTCAACATCTTTTAGACACTTAGATGTCTAATAGGTTTCTCAAACGTATTAATCTCAAAGGAGACTACACCCTACCCTATCTTTAGTCAACACTCTCCAGAAGTCTTCTTCATCTCAGGAAACGGCAACTCCAGTCTTCCAGTTGTTTAAACAATAAACTGGGATATATTTCTTTTTTTCCTACCAATGTATCATGCAGTCACTTCTTACCACCTGTACTACTATGTACTAGCTCAAGTGATCATTATTTCTTACTTAGATTATTGTAACAACCTCTTTACTGGTCTCTCTTGCTTCTAACCTTGCCTCTGTGGTCTAATCCTCATACAATGCTAGTGATCCTTTTAAAATTTAAGTCAGATAATATAATTTCTCTTCTCAAAGCAATTTGATGGTATCTAGTTTTATTCAGAATAAAATCTAGTCTTTACCATGGTCTATGAAGTCCTATATAATCTGCAAATCTGAAAACTCTTCCCCACCCCCCATCTTCACCTTCTCTATCTGATCTCCTTTTCCAGGCCACCATCATCTCTTAGGGAGATTACTGTAATAACTTCTTGACTTACTATAGTTTTTCTCTATATGCAATCAGAATGATTCTTTTAAAATATAAATCAGATAATATAACACCCTTTGTTCCACATCAGTGGCATTCCATCTCACTCAGGATAAGGGCTTCACTAAGCACTCGATAAAGAAAAGAAGCCACCAGTACTCTTTTTCTTTATATTACCTTAATTTTCATTTCAGCATTTATAATAATTTGATATATATGTGTGTTGGTTTATTAACTGTCTCTCCCAATACATTGTAAGTGCCATGAATGCAGAAACCTTATTTTACTTATTACTGTTTCCCCACTGTCTTGAACAGTGACTACAACGCAGCATTTGTTCTAATATCTGTTGAATAACTGACTCATTCGACGAATACTTTTTGAACGTCTACTGTGTGTCAGGCATTATGCTGGGCACTGGTTACTGTCTTACTTTCAGTGGAGGAAGTAGAAAGAATTTTAGAGCAAATACTAAGGAAACTAATTGGGTCCAGTAGTTGTCAATGCTATTTTTTTTCATCCTTTACTAACAGGGTCTTCATTCAACTCTTGTATGAATTGAAAAGATAAGATGATTTTTTAAAATGATGTCTTTTAAAAGATATCTACACAAAAGATATAGTCACAAAAAAATTTTGATGAAGTTTATAAAAAATAGAAATAATAAACCCTTATGAGATAATGTTATTGTAGAAGTTCGCCGATAAGAGATAATATCCTCACTTCATCTCCACAGTTAAGGAACAAAGGAGACATAAGAATTTAAAGAGGATGCAGTGACAATTTGATGTCCTCCTCTTGGGTTCCAGGCTTATTTCTTAGAGCCCCTTCTCTCCATGAGTTTGGCAATTTTTAGTGGTATGTGGCTAACTCAATAGAAACGTGAAAATAAGATAAGTAAATATCTTCATAAGTAATAATGAATTTCTCTTCTTTGCTTTTTCTATTTTACTCTCTTATATGTAATTCTAACAAAGTCTCATAAGGATTAAAGGAAAGAAAGATAATTTAACTTTTTAAAAAAATAAGTTTTGAATAGAAATGTCAAAAATTATAAATATTTCCCACAGGCACATAATATCTTAGTACAAGTATAAATCAGTACAACTACTGCTCTATTGTTTGCTTTGCTGAAAGTCCAGTAACATATACATTTTTTCCTCACATGTCAAAATAATGTTTTCCTCTCTCTTCCATTTTCCTTTGTTAATCTTGTTTTCTTTGTTAATCTCCTCTACCAATCACTTGTACTTAGGCAAATTTTTCTTATTTATAAGCTAACTTATAATGGGGGACAGTGGACTTTTACAGTTTTTTGAAACAACTTCTTTTAAGGGTTTTTTTTTGGCAGTCTTTTTTTGAGGTTATCACCTGGAATTTGTCTTTCTAGAATAATATGCTTATAAGCTTTTAAAAGTAATTATGTATCTTTTTTTTCTGTACTGCAGAATACTGTTTTCTTTATAAGTGAGATGATTCTATATCTACACATCTAGTTTAACTGTCCTTTGAATTCTAGTCTGAATCTCTAAATGCTTGACCAATATTTTTACACTGCTATCCCATTGTTCTTCAAATTCAAAGGCCCAAAATTCATCATATTCCTTCCAAATCTTCTTTATTCCCTATCTCTGTTTCTTTCCTATCTCTGTTAAAGGTATCAGTAACCTCCTCAAATCCCTTCCCCTCCCCCCCAAAAAACTTGTTTGTTTTTATAGCCTCCTTTGGTTCCACATTCAATTAGGTGCAAAACGTGTCAGCTTTCCCTGGGTTTGTCTTGCATCCATTCCCTTTTTAATTTTTCTATTCCTCTTCTCCAACTTCATTTTAGACACCAATTATTCTTGGATTAGTTCCTAAGTGGTCCTCATGCTTCTAGTTTTTCCTCTTTCCATTACTTGCTACTCTGCTGACTAAATGGTAATATTATGGAAGAGCCTCAGAAAATCCTTAAGACCTCAGTCAATGTTTTAGATAGTCTTCCTTCCTAGGACTATTGTCCTTAAGCAAGGTAAATCAAGATCAATGGATCCTTTCCAAGGAATAGCTGGCTTACCTATAGTCAGTAAGGACAACATGTAGTATTTAAAAGCTCTTATTGAGAGTTTCATTTAGATAACAGTAAGACTAACACTCTTTGCATTCTGAGAAAGACAAAATAAATTCATTACACACTTATATTTGGCTTTTTCTTAACATAAACACATACATTTATTTACATTTAAAGGTTAACAAGAGATGGTTGTCCTTCAGCATTCCAAATAAGACAAGAGAAAAAAGTGACAGGATGTTACCAGGTGCCTTGAATCACATAATAGCAGCAGTGGGCCATTTCCATCTCCTTTTGGAAGTTACTTTGGCTAAGAACTTTGGCTATGAGTCTCAAGCAAACCTGGTTGTCTCTTTCCCACAGTCGT
This sequence comes from Cephalopachus bancanus, assembly GCA_027257055.1. Lineage (NCBI taxonomy): Eukaryota > Metazoa > Chordata > Mammalia > Primates > Tarsiidae > Cephalopachus > Cephalopachus bancanus. The sequence continues at coordinate 12,599,873 of JAPVLO010000093.1, forward strand.
GGGAGGTTTGCTCACTCTGAGGTCTACCAACTCTTTAGATAGTGGGAGACTGAAAGCTTGAGAGAGAGGGCCACCATAAAGGTAGAATTTGGGAAGACATTAGTTTTGAGATAGACTAGGAATATTAGGGAGAATGTCTGTTTCTTGGTGTTTTAAAATTTCGACTTCACAGAGATCAAGGGTAAAAAAGGGATTCAAATTTTAGCAAACCTTAATATAAATTTTAAAAAGTCACTTTCCAAAGGATTTTGTAAAATACAGTTGATAGTGTCACTTTCCTTTTTCAAAAATCTTTAATAGCTTCCACTGCTAAAATGAAAACTTCTTTGCATCATATTCAAAACCTTCTATAATACAACTCTCCACTACCTTTTCAGACTTATCTGCACCAAAATGCTCTTCAAAGAAGCCCCTGTGCTTTCCCATCCTACTGTGCTATTTCCTTTGCCTGGCATGTTCCCTCCTGACTGTGGCCCTGTCTGACACTTTCCCTTACTGAAATCTTACCCATAATTCAAAGTCTAGGTCTATTATCACGTCCTTCATGAAGCTTTCAGAATCTCTCATTTGATTGGAAGAAATTTCTTCATTCTAGGTGATTTTCATAACTTATAAATTAAAAATCTCATATAGCACAGACACCTTCTGCTTTAACTTATAATTATTTGTATTCATGTCTAACCTTCCTAACAAGACTGAATGTTTTATGAAGGCAAGGGACTGTATCTTTCTCATTTCTGTTGCCTTATAACAGTTTCCATATGTAGACACTCAATGTTTATTGTCCAGAATTAAAGTAGTACTGGATATTTATATTTTTTTGTCCTGCCTTCTTGTTTATAGCAATTTGTACAAAGGAATAATCTACTAAAAAATATTATTTTCATGTGTTTGCTCATTAACTCAGTTATTAATTTGACCATCAAATATTTATTGCATGTTTTCTGTTGGAAAGGTACCATGTTAGGGGCTGGAGATATAACAATATATACAATCTAGTCACTGTCCTCAATGAGCTAGTTGGGGATATAGATAAGTGAACATGTGATTACAATGCCATTTGAAAAATGTTACTCAAAGTCACTATTTATGGTTGTTCAAACTGTGCCTGGCATGAGAAAGCCTACAAAAGGGGGTTAGTGGAGCATGAACTGTAGCCTATCTTCTCCTTTCCAAGCTTTGTGACCTCACGTGGTGCTGTGTGTCTCTGGAGGAAGCATGGGATTTGTCTGATGCACACAGAAGCTCTGTCTATATATGACTGTGGTATAATGACACTATATGAGCAAGTAGAAGATTTTCTGTGAACACTTAGGAGGAATACTTAATTCCAGACCTGAGTTGTTAAGAAAGACTTCCACGAAGATATGCTATATAAACTTAGCATTTCAAGGCAAATGGGTACAACCAGGTGAACAAAAGTGGAAAGAATGCTTCAAATAGAGAACTACAAGTACATATAAAGTGTTAATGTAAGGAACTACAAGTACATAGGTATGGCTGGAGCCTCAGAGGATGAGAGAACAGCAGTGAAGTGGGAGCTTGGAACACAGAGCAGATTCCAGATCATGAAGAGCCTTATAAACCAGTTAGAGTTTGGATTTTGTTTTGAAGGCAATGGGAAATCATAGGGTATTTTAGCAAGGATCAGATTTACATTTAAAAAAGCTCACTGTGGCTGTAGGGCAGAACTGGAGGATGGGGGGTAGGAAGTGGGAGTTGCAGTATGTCTTTCAGTAAGTCAGGCACAAGATATGGTGGCCTGAGTGAAGTAGTGGAGATGGAGATAATTAGACCTGGTTAATAGGGTGATAAGCCAAACAATAATTTTTCATATAATTTCTTGCAATTAGTCAAGAAGGTGAGAGGATTTACTATTTCAAACAAACAGGCTGGGTGGTATGAAAGAAAGTATAGAATCTTTTGGACAGCCCTGAGTTTGAATCACAGCTCTGCTATCAGTTAGCTGTGGAATCTTGAGCAAGTTGCTTAGCATTTTTGGCCTTAGTTTTATTACGTGTTAAATGTGTAGTAATAACTCACATGAATAGCACACTTAAAGGGTTGCTGGAGGGATTAAACTATGTATACAGAACATCTTGTTTTATTGTGCTTTGAGTTACTGCGTTTTGCAATTTACTGCTATTTAAAAAAAATTTTTTTTAACGAATCCAAGTATTGTGGCAACCCCACATCAAGCAAGTCTAACGATGGCATTTTTCCAACAGCACATGCACACTTTGTGTCTATGAGTCGCATTTTGGTATTCTTGTATTATTTCAAGCATTTCCATTATTACAATATCTTTTTTGATTTTTTTGAGTTGGAGTCTCACTCCATCGCCCAGGGTGGAGTACAGTGGCACGCTCATGGTCACCCCAGCATCGACCTGTTGGACTCCAGCGATCCTTCCGCCTCAGCCTTCCAAGTAGCCAGAACTACAGGTGTATGCTGCCATGCCCGGCTAATTTTTGACTTATTGTAGAGATGAGGTCTCGCCGGGTTGCCCAGGCTGGTCTTGAACCTGTAGGCTCAGGCAATTTCCTCACCTTGACCTCCCAAAGTGCTGGAATTACAGGCTTGAGCCACTGTGCCCAGCCTCATTATTATAATGTCCTAGTGATCTGTAATCAGTGGTCTTAGATGATGCTATTATAATTATTTTAGAGCACGTCAGCAGTACTCATAAACGATGGCGAACTTAATCGATAAATGTGTGACTTCTGACTGCTCTTGTTTTCCCATTTATCTCTCTCTCTTTGGGCTTCCCCAGTCCCTGAGACACAACAATATTGAGATTAGGTCAATTAACAACTTCACAATGGCCTCTAAGTGTGCAAGTGAAAGGAAAAATCATTGGTTTCACTATAAATCAAAAGCTAGAAATGATTAATCTTAATGAGGAAGGCATGTGAAAGCCAATAGAGGCCAAAAGCCTCTTGTGCCAGTTAGGAAAAGGAAAAGTTCTTACAAAATTAAAAGTGCTACTTCAGTGAACACAGGATGAGACAGCAAAACAGCCTTATAGCTGATATGGGGAAAGTTTTAGTAATCTGGATAGATCAAATCAGCCATAATATTTCCTTCAGCCAAAGCCTAATCTAGAATAAAGCCCTAACTCTCTTCAATTCTATGAAGGCTGTGAGAAGTGAGGAAGCTGCAGAAGAAAAGTTGGAAGCCAACAGAAGTTGGTTCATGAGGTTTAAAAACAGAAGCCATCTTCATAACATAAAAGTATAAGGTGACGTAGTAAATGCTGATGTAAAAGCTGAAGTAAGTTATCTAGAAGATTGGACTAAGATAATTGTTGACACTGAACAACAGATTTTCAGTGTAGACAAAACAGCTCTCTATTGGAAGAAGACACTATCTAGGACTTTCATAGATAAAGAGAAGAAACCAGTGTTTGGCTTCAAAATTTCAAAGAGCAGGCTAACTCTTTCATTAGGGACTAATGCAGTTGGTGACTTTCAGCTGAAGCCAATGCTCACTTACCATTCCTAAAACCTTAGAATCTTAATACTCTTAAGAATTATGTTAAATCTACTCTGCCTGAAATTTATAAATAAAATGACGAAGCCTGGATGACAGCATGTCTGTTTACAGCATGGTTTACTGAGTGTTTAAGACCACTGTTGAGACCTACTTCTCAAAAAAAAAAAGATTCCTTTCTCAATATTACTGCTCCTTGACAATGTACCTGGTCAGCTAGAGCTCTGATGACATATAAGGAGATGAACATTGTTTTCATGCCTGCCAACACATCATCCAGTCTGCAGCCCATGGATCAAGGAGTCATTTTGACTTTCTTATTGTTTTAAAAATATATTTTGTAAGGCTATAGATGCCAGAGAGGGTAATTCCTCTGATGGATCTAGGCAGAGTAAATTAAAAATCCTCTGGAAAGGATTCACTGTTGTAGATGTTTTTCAGAACATTCATGATTCATGGAAGGAGGTCACAATATCAACATGAATAGGGTTTGGAAGGAGTTGATTCTAACCTCATAGATGACTTTGAGGGGCTCAAGACTTCAGTGGAAGAAGTAACTGCAGATGTAGTGGAGACAGTAAGAGAACTAGATTTAGAAGTGGATCCTGGGATGTGACTGAATTGCTGCAATCTCATGCAAAGCTTGAATGGAATGAGGAGTTGCTTCTTATGAATGAGCAAAAACCATGTTTTCTGGACACAGAATCTACTCCTGGTGAAGATGTTATAAACATTGTTCAAATGACAACAAAACATTTAGAATATTATATCAAACTTATTTGAAACAGCAGCAGAGTCTAGGAGGACTGATTTCAATTTGTTATGTTCTGCTGTGGGTAAAACAGTATTGCATGCAATAGAGAAATCTTTTGTGACAGGAAAAGTCAAGTGATGTGGCAAACTCATTGTCCTATTTTAAGAAATCACCACAACTATTTCAACCTTCTGCAACCACCACCTTGATCAGTCAGTAGTATGAACAACGAGGCAAGACCCTTCACAAAAATTTGATGACTCACTGAAGGTTCAGATGACAGCATTCTTTAGCAATAAGGTAATTTTAAATTATAGTATGTATGCTGGTTTTTAGACATAATGCTTTGTACACTTAGTAGACTATAGTATTGTGTAAGCATAACTTTTACATGTACTGGGAAACAAAAAAGTTAAGTGACTTGCTTTATTGTGCTATTAGCTTTACTGTGGTGATCTGGAACTGAACCTGCAAAAACTTAAGGTATGCCTGTAGGTCTGTGTGTGTGTTTATTTTGATATACTCTTGATTCATAGGTAGATACTTAGCATAAGAGAATTTTCTTCTCCTCCTCCTCCTCTTCTTCCTTTTCTTCAATTGCTCCTTTTACAGGAGAGTGATTGGTAAAACATTGCAAATGTATAGATTCAAATTTAAAAAAACAGACTTGCCCCCAAATACAATGTAAGGTAGTTTTTAGAGTGTTTATGGTAAACTCTTCATGATGGAGCACTAATTTATACCAGTGATTCTTAATGTTTAATGGGTCAAATGCTCATTGGCAATCAGACAAAAGATATGGATATTTTCTCTGAAAAAAAATTGGCATATATGCACAACACTTTCCTTATAATTTCAATGGGTTTGAAGACCTCTTAAACTTGAACTTCAGGTTTAAAAGTTATTTTTAATATTACTACTATAATTTTTAAATATGATAATGACTTAGTGTTTGTGAATATGGCAACTGGGATCTTCCTATAGATTTATAGATTAGTGTTGAACAATAGTTCATAATTTTAAATAGACTATGTGGAATGGCCACATGGAAATTTTCTGAATGGCTATGTGAAAATTTTCTGAAAAGCTAACTATGATAGAACAGTTTGCCTGAAAACAATTCTTATTCTCAAGATAAGTATACTGGCTCATGTTAAAGAACAAGTTTCTTTTGCTAGAATTTCATCATCTACTACCATGATATATCAGGAACCCAAAGAATCCTGTGGTATGTTTTCCTTTGATCTGTGATATTTGGGAACTAAATTTCAATATCATTTATCAACTTCTGTTTACACGAGACAACTGAGAACAGTAAACCCAGTAAGTTGTGTCCAAACTACTGGTCATATTACACAAAGTATACTGTACTATGAGAAAAATGTATATAATAAAGACTGAGATTCAAAACACATTTAGGGCTGAGTTGGATTACTGCCAAGTTCCAACTTCTGAGAGTCAAGTGGGAGGGCAACTATGGTTAGCTTCTTATTCAGCCACAAACATTCCTGTGGTAAGGAATAATTAAATGGTAGACTGTGGAGGACAGGGTGGGAATGTAGAATAACACATACTGAGACAAAATAACTTTCATCTTGTGTTAGGTCATGAATATAAATATCAAAGATCACAAGATTCAGATGATGACTGTGTAGTTTTTCCTGGAAATTGAAAATGAGCTCCCGTTCCCTTTTAAAACACTGCTTACACCTCACCACATAATATAATACCTCTAGTAAACTTGTTAAAAGAACAGACAACCAAAGTCTGGATTAGGTGTGTTAAGATCCCCTTTACTACACCTCTGACATGACTTTTTACTTCACAAAACTTATAAAATGCTATGAGAATGGGAACTTTACAGGATGGTCTTTTTAGTTCACAAGTCTCTCAAAGTAACTTAGCTTCCATCACTTAACAAATCAGTTATGTAGAAGAGTTTTCACTATTACTCTTAACCTTTATATGACGTCCAGAATATTCAAGTTGCACTAGTATGTAAAATATTTCCTTATAATCTGATATAAACCCATAGACTAAAACATTTAATGATAAGCAAGGCAAGGAAAAAGTGAGGAAGAAAGCCAAGTTTAACCACAGTCAGTGCTTACAGGTATAACAAGATCAAGAAAGAATTCCTTGCATAGTTGGAACTGATAAAGGAGATTCACTTCTCATTCTTTATCTAAATGCTTAAAGTACAATTATGAAAAGATCTAATACACTTTTTGACAGATTAAAAGATCTCTGGAAGATTAAAAGCATCATATTAATCTGAAGAACTAGGTAGATACTATCTGGAGCTAGTGAGATTTACTATAGGGACAACACATATGCTGACTTTGTTTAAAGTGTTTTAAGAATCATTTTGTCTCTTTTGAACATAAATATTTGTAGTGGGATAATATCGGATGCCTGAGAGCAAAGGCTAGAGGAAGAGAAAAGTGGGAACGGAGTCAGGCTTAAAGAGAGAAAGGTGCCATGGTTTGAATGTTTGTGTCCTCTCCAAATTCATATGTGGAAATCTCAACCCCCAAAGTAATGGTATTCAGAAGCAGAGCCTTTGGGAAGTGATGTCATGAAGGAGAGTCCTCATGGATGAATTAGAAACTTTATAAAATGGATCTTGCCCCTTCTTCCATGTGAGAACACAGCACAAAGATGGACATATGTGAACCATGAAGTGGGCCCTTACCAGACACCAAATTTACTAAAGCCTTTATCTTAGATTTCTTAGGCTCCATCTTAGACTTCTTAGGCTCCAAATAAATTTCTATTGTTATAAACCATACAATCTATGGCACTTTTAAAATAGCAGCTTGAAGGTACTAGGACAAAATAAATGGCAAAAGGTAAGGCTACCAGTGATCACTGCATTATCCTAAAACTGAGTTTGGTTTGGTTAAGGGATCCAGAAGTAATGGGATGGGAGGAGAGGGGAGAAAGTCTCATATTACCACAGAAAAATGAACCTCCAACCTATCATTCAAAGACAAAATAATCTTGGCCTACAGGGGACTATAAATGAACACACTTGGATTTTTATTTTAAAAAGTATATGTAACAACATGCCTTATGTAGTATGAATCTAATAATTTTCATTTGAAAACAGAAGTCCTGGAAACTTTTCCATGATAACTGGAACAAGACAAGGCTGTCCATTCTCACTCCATTGTTCAACATTGTGTTGGAAGTCCTAGCTAGAGCAATTAGACAAGAGAAGGAGATCGGGGCATCCAAATAGGAAAAGAGGAAGTCAAGTTATCCCTCTTTGCTGACAATATGATCCTATATCTTGAAAATCCAAGAGAATCTGTCAAAAACCTGTTTACATAGATAAAAGACTTTGGCAAAGTCTCATGGTACAAAATAAATGTGCAAAAGATAGATGCATTCTTATACACCAAAAACAAGCAGGCAGAGAACCAAATAAAAAGCACAATCCCATTCACAATAGCCACAAAATAAATGAAATACCTCAGTATCTTTCTAACCAGAGAAGTGAAAGACCTTTACAATGAGAACTACAAAACACTACTTAAAGAAATCCAAGAAGACACAAACAAATGGAAAAATATTCCATGCTCACAGACAGAAAGAATCAACATTGTTTAGATGTCCATCCTACCAAAGGCAATCTACAGATTCAATGCAATATCCATTAAATTACCAACATCATTCTTCTCAGACCTGGAAATGACAATACAGAAATTTATATGGAAAAATAAACAACCACAAATAGCAAAAACAATCCTTAGCAAAAGAAACAAAGCAGGAGGTATCACACTTTCAGACTTCAAACTGTACTATAAGGCTACAGTAATCAAAACAGCCTGGTGTTGGAACAAGAGCAGACATAGGGGCAAATGAAACAGGATAGAGATTCTGGAAGCAAAGCTTCAATTTCTAAGCCAACTCATCTTTGACAAAGCCTCCAACGACAACCACTGGGGAGAGGAGAACCTATTCTGCAAATGGTACTGGGAAAACTGGCTGACCACATGCAGAAGATTGAAAACAGGACCCCTATCTATCACCATACACAAAAATTAACTCTAAATGGATCAAAGACCTAAACGTAAAACCTCACACCATAAGAACCTTAGAATATGCTGGAGACACCCTTATGGAAATTGGATCTGGCAACCAATTCCTGATCAAAACCCTAAGTGCCCATATCATAAGAGATAAGATAGAAAAGTGAGACCTCATCAAATTGACAAGCTTCTACAAAGCAAAAGAAACCATCAAGAGAGCGAGGACACAGCTCACAGAATGGGAAAAAGTATTTGCCAACTACATATCTGACAAAGGCCTAACATCTAGGATTTACAATGAACTCAAACACGCCGAAAGGAAAAAAACAGCCCCATTAAAGCGGACAAAAGACATGGGACAGACACTTCTCAAAAGAAGATACACGGGTAGCCAACAGACACATGAAAAGTGCTCAGTCTCACTCATTCTCAGAGAAATGCAAGTCAAAACCACATTGAGATACCTCCTAACCTCAGTAAGAATGGCCATCATTAATAAAACAAACAACAACAGATGCTGGCGAGGACGCACAGAAAAAGGAATGCTTCTTCACTGCTGGTAGGAACGCAAACTAGTGCAGCCTTTGGAAGACAGTGTGGCAATTTCTGAAAGAACTAGAAATTGACCTTCCATATGACCCAATAGGGGATTCCCTATTGGGAATATACCCAGAGGAACTCAAGTCATTCTGCCAAAGAGATACCTGCACATGCATGTTTGTTGCAGCTGTATTCACAATAGCAAAAACATGGAACCAACCATGCTGTCCATCAAAGCTGGACTAGATAAAAAAAAAATGTGGTACATGTACACAATGGAATATTATGCAGCCACAAAGAAAGAAAGACATGAACTTCACAGCAACTTGGATGGATTTAGAGTCTATCATACTCAGTGATCACAGAAACAAAGAACAGAGTACCATATGTTCTCACTCATAAGTGAACCTTCAACAATTGTCATAGTACTATGAGAAAGGAATTGGCAGTAGTAGGAAACTGCTAGGGGAAGGGGGGGCACACCTCATCAACAAGGGTACCTGCATAATGAACATTTGTATACCTAACCCTGAAAGGCACCCCACATCTATAAAATAGAGAAAATTAAAAAAAAAAAAAAAACTTAAGTCACATTTTAAATTTAATCATTACATTCACTGTGTAAAAAGCGTTAGTCACTCCCACTGTTTAGCCATAGGATATCCCTGAAATTGCCCTTATCTAGGTTTCTGAACCAAATATTATTCAGATATACATTACTCTTATACATATTTTTTGTTTTGCTTTTTTAAAAAAATAAAGAATAACCATAGCCAACCTGACTGTAACGGGACATGTTCAGATGAATATTTCTTTTGATAACAAAAAAGCATTGATATTGTGTCAATAATATCATATTTTAAGGGTAAGATGAACCGTCTGAAAGTTGATAAGATAAAGTGAGAAGCAAAGATTCCTTTAATTTCTTTCTTGGATGACTTTTTGAATGTAATACACTGTAAAGGATAAAATATTAATGGTCTCATAACCACAAAATATGATCTAGACATAATTAATAATTATTTTTAGAGCCTTAATAGTTTCAGTGACTAACAAAGCAATATGATGTTTATAAATTTTGTTCTGTTCTCATTGTTGGCTAGTTTTCCAGTCTGATACCCACTGCCACCTCTAGAGTTGCATCCTAGTACAATGTTTTCTCATAGGAGAGAAAAATAACACAATATATTGAAGCATGCTATTGAACTAAATCATTATTCTCACTAAACATCATAATATACACCTAGAGATGGATTATTATTATTATTATTTTTTTCAAGCAGAGATATGAGTCTTTGGCTTTATGTCGGGAGTAGGGTAGTATGGGTAATGGCTGCCATGGGTATCAATACAAACTATATATTTTCTGCTATTAACATTTGATTGTTAAAAATATAAGTTCTCTAAACCTGAGCAATTTGCTCAATAATATAAAATGTCTCTTTTTGTATCCTTGTTTATTTAATACATGATATAGATGACAGACTACCTCTCCTACTGAACTGAATAGTTACTGCCTTAATATACTTGTTCTCTGGGATTAATTCAGCAAGTTTCAGTTTTGTAAGAGGTACCTTTTATGTGACTTTCTGTATATATCTTGCTGGCATGTTTCCTTTATAAGACCAGAGAATCGAATTCCAGTTTAGTAGCCAAAGATGCAATTTTTCATGAGTTAAAAAAAAATGATTATTTTTGCAGTAAGACAAGGATGAGACCTTGCCATGTTTCTCATTTTATTGCTGTGGTTTCCACTTCATTGAAAATAAAAGCAATATTTATTTTAAGAGTAGTTCTCATTAAACTTTATATTATTCTATTTAGATGGCAAGCTATTATTTTATTATTAAATTTTATTTTATTATAGAGATGTGGGAATCAAGTAAGGATTAAATACACAAGTAGGCTGCATGCAGGTGAAGTTTGGGCCTCCATTGGCTCTCATTCTTCCTGGTATAGGATCAGGTACCCTCTGTGATGTCCCATGCCCCGCTCCCTCCAGTAGTGCCCAGTGACTGCTGATCTCTCCATTGTGCTAATGTGATTAATGTCCAGGTCCCATTTATGAGTGAAAACATGTGGTATTTAGTTCTTTGTTTCTGTGAGAGATCACTTAATATGATGGTCTCCAACTTCATCCAATTTACTGTGAAGTCCATGATTTTGTTCTTCTTTATGGCTGCATAATACTCCATTGTGTATATGTATCACATTTTCTTTATGTAGTTCACTTTTGATGGGCAGTAGGATTGGTTCCATGTTTTGTTATTGTGAATAGCAAATATACATGCGTGTGCAGATGTCTTTTTCTAGAACAATTTATGTTCCTCTGGGTATATTCCCAGGAAAGCAATTCACAGATCATACAGGTTAATTTTTAGTCTTTTAGGAATCACCATGCTGTTTTCCACAGAGACTGAACTAGTTTGCACTCCCACCAATAGTGTAGAAGCTTTCCCACTTCTCCAAACCCACCAGCATCTATTGTTTTTTGTTTTATTAATGATGGCCATCCTGTCTGGAATTAGGTAGTATTTCATTGCAGTTTTGATTTACATTTCTCTGATGATTAGTGAAGCTGAGCATTTTTTCAAGTGTCTGTTGGCTGCTCGTATGTCTTCTTTTGAGAAGTGTCTAGTCATATCTTTTGCCCACTTTTTAATGGGGCTGTTTGTTTTTTCCTTTTGGCACGTTTGAGTTTCTTGTAGATCCTGGATGTTAGGCCTTTGTCAGATATGCAGTTGGCAAATATTTTTTCCCATTCTGTGGGCTGTCTTCCCGCTTTCTTAATGCTTTCTTTTGCTGTACAAAAGATTACCAGTTTGACGAGGTCCCACTTTCTATCTTAGCTTTTAAAGCACTCACTTTTGGGGACCTGGTCAAAAATTCGTTGCCTACTCCAATGTACATAAGGGTGTTTCCTATGTTTCCTTCTAGGATTTTTATAGTTTGAGGTTTTATGTTTAAGTCTTTGATCCATTTAGAGTTGATTTTTGTGTATGGTGATAGATAGGGGTCCTGTTTCATTCTTCTGCATGTGGTCAGCCAGTTTTACCAGAGCCATTTGCCAAATATCGTCTCCCTTCACCAATGGTTGCTACTGGTGGCTTTACTGGAGAAGAGATGCTTAAGAGACTGTGTTTTTGCTTCTGGAATCTCTGTTCTGTTCCATTGGTCTATGTTCCTATTCTTGTACCAATATCAACTTGTTTTGATTACTGTGACCTCGTAGTAAAGTTTAAAGTCTGAAAGTGTGATACCTCCCACTTTGTTACTTTTGCTGGGGATTGTTTTGGCTATTTGTGCTCTTTTTTGTTTCCATATGAATTTCTGTATTGTCTTTTCCACGTCTGAGAAAAATGATGTTGGTAATTTGATGGGTATTGCATGGAATTTGTAGCTTGCCTTGGGTAGGATGGATATCTTGACAACATTGAATCTTCTTATCCATGTTTTTCTATTTCTTTGAGCAGTGTTTTGTAACTCTCACTGTAAAGATCTTTTACTTCTCTGCTAGGTGGATGCCAAGGTATTTTACTTTTTGTGTGTGGCTATTGTGAATGGGATTGTGCTTTTTATTTCGTTCTCTGCCTGCTGTAGCTAGTATACAGAAATATAACTGTCTTGTGCATGTCGATTTTGTACCCCGAGACTTTACCAAAGTTGATTATCAGTGCAAGGAAGCTTTTGACAGACCCCCTAGGGTTTTCAAGATATAGAACCATATCCTCCACAAACAGGGAAAGCTTAACTTCCTCTTTTCTTATTTGGATACCCCTGATTTCCTTCTTTTGCCTAATCGCTCTGGCTAGGACTTCCAGCACTATGTTGCATAGGAGGAGTGAGAGTAGGCATCTTTGTCTTGTTCTTATTCTTAGGAGAAATGCTTCCAACTTTTACCCATTAAGCACAATGTTAGCTGTGGGTTTTTGATAGATGATGCTTACTGTTTTGAGGAATGTTCTTTCTATGACTAGGTGCTCAAAGGTTTTTATCAAGATGGGAGGATAGATTTTGTCAAATGCTTTTACTGAGTTTAATGATATAATCATGTATTACTGGCTTTATGCTTGTTAATATGCTGAATTACGTTTATGGTCTTGCAAATGTTGAATCAGCCCTGCACCCCAGGAATGAATCCCACCTGGTCATGGTGGATGATGCTTGAGATGTGTTATTGGATCCAATTTGCTAGAATCTTGTTTAGAATTTTTGCATCTACATTCATCAAGAGATTGGCCTGTAATTATCTCTTCTTGTTGAGTCTTTGCCAGGTTTGGTATCAGCATGATGTTGGCTTCATAAAATGAGTAGGGGATAATTCCATCTTTCTCAATTGTCTGGAATAATTTCAGTAAGATTGGTATCAGCTTCTCCTTGTATGTCTTGTAGAATTTAGCTTGGAAATAATCTGGTCTGAGTTTTTTTTTGGTAGGGAAATTTCTTGTTGATTTTCTGGATTGTTATTGGTTTGTTTAGAGTTTCAGTTTCTTCTTATTTCAAGCTTGGGAGGTTATGTATTAGAATGTCCTCCATTTCCTTTAGGTTTTATAGTTTATTTGCATAGAAGTTTTTATAGTAAGCTCTGATAATCTTTTGAATTTCCTCAGCATCAGTTGTGACTTTGCTGTGTGCATTTCTAATTGTATTTATATGGACTTTCTTTCTTCTTCTTCTTTTTTTTTTTTTCAAGTCAATCTGACCAGGAGACTGTCAATCTTTTTTATCCTTTCAAAGAACCAGCTTTTGGTCTTGATACTTTTTTTCCTATGATATTTTTGTCTTCTATGTCCTGCAATTGTGATTTTATCTTGGTAATCTGGGTTCTTCTGCTGAGTTAGGATTTAGGTGATTTTGCCTTTCCAACTCCTTTAGCTGTAATGTTAGGCTGTCTACTTGTGATCTGTTTTCTTGATTTTCTTGATGTTTCCATGAATTTTTCTCATAACACTGCTTCCATGGTATCCCAGAGATTCTGATGTGTCTTTGTTTTCATTTGTTTCCAGGAATATTTTTATTTGTCTTTATTTTAGTTGATTACCATGTTGACCCAGATTTCTTTAAGCAGCATGTTGTTTATTGTCCAGGTCTTTGTTTTGGGGCGAAATCTTGTTGGTGACAATATTTGTATTCCACTGTGATCTGAGAGGATGCAGGATATTATTCCAATCTTTTGAAATTTGCTCATGCTTGATTTATGTCTGAGAATGTGATTGAACTTGGAGTAGATTCAATGTGCTGATGAGTAGAATGTATACTCAGTAGATGTTGGGTGGATTGTTCTATAGGTGTCTATTAAATCAATTTGATTGGGCATTGAGTTGAGGTTCCAGATCTTGTTGGTTTTTTTTTTTTTTCCTTGATGATCTATTTGAAACTGTTAGTAGGGTATTTAGGTCTCCCATTATGATTGTGAGAGAGTCAATGTCCTCTCTTAGATTACTTACAAGTTGTATTATAAAACCTGATGCTCCTGTGTTGGGTACATCTGTGTTTAGGATGAATATTTCTTGCTGGTGGATTGATATTTATATATGTGTGTATTTATATATTTATTTATGTATGTATTTTCTTTATGTTTATATGTGTATTTTCATTTTTGTGAGTGCTCTGTATGCTCCATTAACTCTGTGCTTACCTGTACTTTTGTGATGGGAATGACTGTTCTTTTTCTTTCTTTCTGTGTTCATCACCTTAAGTGTCTCCTAAAGGGCTAGTCTGAACGCAACATGCTCTCTTAGGGATTGGATGTCTGGGAATGATTTTACTTCTTCATCATTGATGAAACATAGCTTGGCAGGGTAGAAAATTCTTGGCTGAAATTGCTTATCTTTAAGAATGTTAAAAATTGGGCTCCAGTCCCTTCTGGCTTGTAGTGTTTTTGCAGATGAGTCTGGAGCTATTCAGATGGGTTTTCCTTGGTAGGTAGTGTGATCTTTCTCTCTTGCTTCCTTTAGAATTTCTTGTTTCATGATTATTTTGTGGATGTGAATTACTATGTGCCTTGGGGATGGTCTTCTCACATGATACCTTGTGGGAGTTCTCTGAAGCTCTTGTGCTTGGATGGTTATCTCTCTGGCAAGATGTGGGAAGTTTTCTTAAATGATTTTATTGAATGCTTGCTCCCTGGTGTTTTCCATTTCCCTTTCTGTTTTGGGCATAGATTTGACTTCTTGACATATTACCACATCTCTCCAAGGTTTTGCTCCTTCTTTTAATCTTTTGTTCCAGGTTTTTGACAAGCTGGTTTAATTCCACATTTTGGTTTCCAAGTTCTGAGATTCTTTCCTCTGCCTGGTTGACCCTGCTACCTATGCTTGTTAGTGGGTTCTTAATTTCCAGGATGAAGCTTTTCATTTCCATTATTTCAGAATGAGCCTTTTTGAATTTGGCCATTTCTGCTTTTACTTCCTATATGACTCCAATGAGTTTTGCTTCTAGTTTCTCTTGGTTCCTGTTTGCCATCCATTCTCTGATTTCTGTAGCTGTGATCTGGGGCAGGTCATTCTGGTGAGTTTCCATTGTGCTTTGACAGCTGTTATTTTGGGTGCTGTCTATTTAGAACTTTGCGGGTTGTGTGTTTTTTTTGTTGACTTTTCCTCATTAGTCACAGGCTTCTATTTGCTCTCTATAATTTCTATTTTGATTTAAGGTTCTGAAGCTACTCAATAACCCTCTGTTCTACAGTATTTTCTGTGAATCAGTATATGTCACTCATGAGAGAGGGAGTGACATTCACATCTGCTCCTTGTTCTACTTTGTGGAAGGTTTCTGTCACTGAAGAACTTCTCACCCACTGCTAAACTTGTTGGAACAGCTTTTAGCCCCCACTGATAGTACTCTGTGGGTTGTTAGCATGGGTATGGGTCTCCCATCTGCTGACTGTGGCCTACAATCAGCAGATGGGAGACCCATACCCATGCTAACGACTGAAAGAGCCCTGAGGGTTCTTTCTTGTTGTATCCTCCCTGTTTGGGTTTTCACTCTGCTCTTGAAATAGTGCAAATTTTTTTCATGGAGGAGGGGAGAGGCTCTGCCCTGCCACATGCAGGGCTCGAGAGGGTTCTTCTCGGTCTGGCTGGGGGATGATGGAGCGTGTCTGCCAGGTTCACTCTGCAGGCAAGGTCTCCCCACCCATGAATCACCAGTCCAGCAGAAAGTTGCACTCACAGCAGTTGCTCCAGTGTGAGTCTTTCTCCCATCCCACTTGGGCTGCTGTTGCCCAAAGTCTTGTGCTGTGCCCAGGATTTCCCTCGAAAGAGACTGATGGCCCACACATGACTGGGAGGGGGTGATCTGTTCCAAAGGGTCTTTGGCTCACTCAGCCACCTTCGTTTGCCAGGAAGGGCTTGTGCAAGTCTGGGGCACAGTGGGGGATGCGGAACCTGGATTCCCATGTCCCCTGTTGCTCTCTGATCTCCATGTGATCAAAGGAACTTTTGCTGGGTGCAGGGTGTTTTATCTGTCCAAGTGTTCAAGGTGTCTCTGTTTATTGGCAGCTGGGTCCCTACTCTCTGTCTTGCTTGACAAGAGCAGTGCCAGTCTGCTGCTCCATGGTGGCCATCTTGGATCCACCCCCATGTATTTTATTTTAAATGTGACACAAGGCTTGAACAATTAAGGCTTGAATTAACTTTATGCTTGTTTCATACAAAGGTCTTCCTACTCTCATAAACCATACTGATAGATGCAATCAATCTATATTTGTTTGGCTTGTCAAATTACTGAAGTGACTATCAACAAGCAAATGAATAGTCAAAATGTAATATACGCATGCAGTATAATATTCAGTCACAAAAAGAAATGAAGTTTTAATATATGATATGACATTAAGTAAACATATGCTAAGTAAAATAAGCCATACACAAAAAGGACAAATATTATATAATTCAATTTATATAAAATATTGACAATAGGTAAATTCATAGAATCAGAAAGTAGAATAGTGGTTACCAGGAGCTGGGTCAGGGGAGAATAGGAGTTACTACTTAACAAGTACAGAGTTTCTGTTTGGGATGATGAAAAAATTTTGGAAATATCTAGTGGTGATGGCTGTACAACACTGTGAATGTACTTAATGCCACAAGTTATGAACCTAAAAACAGTTAAAATGACAAATATGTTACATATATTTTACTTCAATTAAAAAAAAAGTTTGATGTACTTGGGATACGTCAAGTCCTAGAGTGCAAACTAGTTCATCTGATCCCTACAATTTTTGGTCAGATAGTAGTGAAGAAAATTTTATAAGAGCTCTTCTGATAAGGTCTCTTTTACCTCTAAGGAATTTTTAAAAAAGTTATTTCCAAGCAAGTGGCAGCTTTTCTTCTAACTTGAAATCAGTGCACTGTAGCTGGCAGAGTCCTATTTTGAAAAGATTAAAAAAGCCATAGTTGAATGCTATGAAAAGGAAGCAGAGGTGTCACTTCTAGTTGGTACAGTCACAAATTATCATTGCAAATGTTTATGATTTTTATGTCAAATCCATATTTGGACTTGGCAATTTTTGTTTGCAAAACAGTAGGTATTGTCCATTTTTTGAATTTGGTTGTCTTTCTGTTGTTGAGCTGTAAGAGTTGTTAGTGAACAGAAATACAATTGAACTTCACATAGTGATTTTATATGTTGATATTAAATCCTTATCAGGTATATGACTTACAAATATTTTCTCCCTTCTTGTGGGTTGTATTTTCAACTCTCTTGATAGTGTCCTTTGAAACACAAGTTTTTACTTTTAGTAAAGTCCAACTTATTTATTTATTTCTTCATTGCCTGTGCTCTTGGTGTGATATTTAAGAAACCACTGCCAAATTCAAGGTGAAAAAGATTTACCTAAACATTTTCTATTAAGAATGCTATAGTAGTGGCTTTTCAATTTAAGTCCTTGATCCATTTTGAGTAATTTTTTTGTATATGGTATAAGGTAAGGGTCCAGCTTCATTGTTTTCCTTGTGAATATTCAGTTGTTGTAGCACCGTTTGTTGAAGAATATATTTTTTTCTCAATAAATAGTCTTGACACTTACCAAAAATCAATTTTTTTATAGATGCAAGGGTTTACTTCTGGGTTATCAATTTAATTTCATTGCTCTTTTTATCTATCATTATGCCTGTACTATTGTTTTGATTACTGTAGTTCTGTACTAAGTTCTGAAATCAGTGAGTCCTCTGACTTTGTTCTTCTATTTCAAGATTGTTTTGGCTATTCTAGGTCTCTAGAAATTCTATACACATCTTAGGATGCCTGTTTCCATTTCTGTAAAAAACACGATTGGGATTTTGCTAAGCACTCCATTAAATGTGCACATTGCTTTGGGTAGTACTGTCATGGTAACAATATTAATTCTTTCAGTAAATGAACATTTATTTAGATCTTCTTCAATTTCTTTTAGCAATATTGTAGTTTCAGTGTATATATGTATATCTCACTCCTCCTTGGTTTAATTAATTCCTAAGTATTTTATTCTTTATCAATACCATTGCAAATGGGAATTTTAAAAAAAAAACTTTCTTTTTGGATTTTTCATTATTAGTATAGAGAAATACACTAATTTTTTTGTGTTGATTTTGAAAATCTTGCAACTCTGATTAATTCGTTTATTAGCTCTAAAAGGTTTTTTTTTTGGTATATGTGTATTCTCAGTGTTTTCTAGATATAAGATTATATCATCTGCAAATAGAGATAGTTTTACTTCTTCCTTTTTATACTGAGTTGAATAATGTCCCCCCAAAATTTATGCCTTTTCTAGAACCTCCGAATATGACCTTATTTGGAAAGCAGGTACTAGAGCAGGTGGGCTTTTAATCTGACTGGAATCTTCATCAGAAAGAAGAGAAGAGATACAGAGAATACTATGTTATGAAAGAGTCAGAGACTGATGTAGCTACAAGTCAAGGAAAAACAAGTTCAGGTGCTGGCTAACACCTGAACTTTTCTCTTCCCAGAGAAAACTTGGTCCTGCTGACTCCTTAATTTCAGACTTCTAGCCTTCAGAACTATGAAAGAATACATTTCCATTGTTTTAGGTATCCCAGTTTGTGTGTGTCTGTCTCTCTGTGTGTGTTTTCTCAGAAGCCCTAGGAAATTCCCATATATTCTAATTTGGAATTTGGAAATCTTTTATTTCTTTTTCTTGCCTAATTTATCTGGCTAGAATTAACATCAATCACTCTCAAAGTCTTCCAAAAAACTGAAGAAGAGGGACCACTTCCAAATGCATGCTGTGAGGCTAGCATTAGTCTGATATCAAATCCAAACAAGAAAACTATAGGCCAATGACCTTGATGAATACTGATGTAATAAATCCTACATAAAATATCTGTAAAGTGAATTCAGCAATATATTGAAAGGGTTATATACATTGACCAGGTGGAATTTATAATAGGAATGCAAGATTCAACATACATACAAAAATCAATCCTTATAATATATCACACCATACATATACATGATGGAATACTATGCAGCAATAAAGAAGAAAAAAATCATGTCCTTTGCAACAACACAGATATAGCTGGAGACCATCATTCTAAGTGAACTATCACAGAAACAAAAAAGTGAATACTGCATGTTCTCACCCACAAGGAGGTCCTAAATACTGGGCATGCAAGCACAAAGGCAGAAACAAACCCTAGGCACTGCTAAAGGAGGGAGTGAGGAAGGGGGGATAACAGGTACACAACCGCCTACTGGGAGAGAGGGCTTGCTAGAAGTCCAAACCTCACCTGCATGCAACTTAGGTAGCAAATTCTCACATGTACCCTACATCTCTAATATATACTATATTAATAGTAGTGAATAAAATATTTAAATATCTCAATGTAGAAAAAGAATTTGACAAAATTCAACATCCTTTCATGCTAAAAACTCTTGGTAAACTAGGTATAGAAGAAAACGTCCTCAATATGATATAAGCCACATAAAAAAAAACCCAGCTAACATCATACTCAATGGTGAAAGATTGGAAACTTTCCTCTAACAAGGAAGATAAGGATGTCTGCTTTTGCTACTTCTGTTCAACACAGTACAACACAGTTCTGCTTGCTTATGAATGTTTCTATGAAGGGACAGGAGAGTACAGCTGCTTATTCTTTTATCTGGCAGAAATATTCCAAAATCCTCGAACTTTTAAAAAACTAACATCATACATAAAATAGTATTTACTGAATTACCTATATGTATAAGTAATAAGTACTAGAAATTAGAATAGTTGATCTTAATCGAGTGCTTACTAGTATCAGGCTTTGCAATGAACTTCAAATGCCTAATCTAAAATCATCACAAGAGTGTTATGAGATAGATATTATCCTCATTTAATAATGACTTAGAAAGAATAAACAACTTGTCTAAGTTGACTAAATAATTCATGTATTTAGATACTACCTATATAACAAAGTCCCTACAAGCCCTTGGAATAAACTGAGAGGGCTAGGCACGATGGGTCATGCCTATAATCCCAGCACTTTGGGAGGCTGAGGTGAGAGAATTGCCTGAGTCCATGGGTTCGAGACCAGCCTGGGCAACTTGGCGAGACCTCATCTCTACAATAAAAAAATAATCAAAAAATTAGCCAGGCATGGTGGTGTGTGCCTGTAGTTCCAGTTACTTGGAAGCCTGAGGTGGAAGGATAGCCTGAGCCCACCAGGTTGAGGTTGCCACTACACTCCAGTCTGGGCAACAGAGTGAAACACTCCAACTAAAAAAACAAAAGAAAAAGAAAAAAAGAATAAACTGAGAAGGGCTTACTTAGCTTATTTATAAAGTTATTAATTACAAAGGTGTGGGTGGCATCTAAGAGAACAAAAAGTGATAGTGAAGTTATCTGGGAACTAGCAAAACCAGAGCTAGCTATTGCCACCCCTAAAGCCAAAAGGAACAGAGGTTGATAAGAAGGCTTCCTGAAGTGTTAGATTTCAGCAGAGGGACAAGCCAACTGAGATAATTTTTTGAGGAAAGGATCCAGGGGGATAAATATCCTGACCTCCCTCCTTCTTGCAATTTGTCTAAGCTCTCCACTGGCTGAACAACTGGAAACCAGAAAACATGGAAATCAGCCTCCTCGGATGAATGGCATGGTGAAGAAGGGTGAAGAAGAGACAGATCTTCAATGGCAGGTGGGAGGCAAATAAAAAGTATCCAACACAATTATGGATACACTGTAGAATCCCAATAAATATGCTTTAAACTGAGATGCTTCCAATTTATTAAGGGAAATACAGATCTATACAGGAGATAAAAGATGAAACAGTATGAGCAAATAAATATCTAAAGGTCTCTTTAGCTCTATCATAAGAAAAATATTAAAGATAAATCTCTATACAAATATTTAAAATTGTTTCTCAAAATAATTTCCTGATGTTGAATTGACGCATTAACAGTTGTACATACAATTTATTTAGCCATTTCTACAAATATGAATGAGTATGGAAAATGTGAAGAAGGATTTATGATAATATCTGGTTTTTGATAAGCATGATGACTAATTCATTTAGAATGTTCTTTATTACTATTAGTATCACATATTTTTTATTACTTTATCTGAATAGTCATGCTTCCAGATTTCCTTTATATTCTGATCTCTGAAATATATTAGCACTTTGATACAGTGTTGCACAGTGCCTTGCATATAACAGATATATATTTTTTGATTGCTTAATGAAATAAATGAGTTACCTATTGACTTACATATGTTTTTATCTTCATGGTAAAATTAGTATAAGCATGTATCTAGAGTAATGGGTAGGATTTCAAAAAACATTTGGCAAATTTAAGATTAAATCATACAGGGGGTTATATATTAGATACCATCTTTCAAATGGTGAATCCTTTATGAAAATAAAGCCCTAGGCTTGTTAGCACTTAGAACATAAAAGTTTATCTCAGGTCTTGGTTTAGATTTTTCAAAGTTTACTACTGATCCTGATGCTGAACACTGAGGGAAAGGCTTGAATTAAAGGCAGACAAACTTCTTCCACATAAGAACACAGACAAATTTTTCAAAGCTCATTTCATTTCTGGCTAACTCTTGAAGAAACATACTTTTAGACAACCTACATATAGTGGGCAGGTAAACAACTCACTGTATGCATATATGACATTTCTGAGTACACTTACCTCAGCTGTATGCTTTGCCACATGCCCCACGATGACAATGACCTTCCCTTTGAAGTTCTGGAGCATAGTGGTGTAAGGGCCCTGGGTAAGCTCACCTTCAGTAGTAAATGCAGTGCTGAATGGAATGCTGATGCTGCCTGAAATGTGACCCCGAACAAAACTGAGAAGAAAAGTTTAAGGAAAACATTTGTGTGTAAACTTGAGTATCTGAGAGAAACTCACAGAAGTAATTGATTTCCAGGAGACAGTACTAAACATCTTCCATGCTTATGTGAGTATTTTATTTAAATGAAGTAAGGCACCTCTAAGGGAAGGAAAAAAAAAGGAAAAAAAAAAAGAGAGAGAGAAAGAGAGAATTTGAAAATGAAGTGGAAAAAAGAAAGGAAAAATGCTAGCTAAAGATGAAGGGAGCCCTTCCTCATTAAATGAAGAAATGTGAGGAGCCCTTCCTCATTAAATGAAGAAATGTGCAAGTGATCCTGACACAGCAAAGCAATGGTAATCATATGAATTGTACAACTCCTTTCAGTTCATTACTACTATTATGATAATTTGTTTGTTTGTTTTTGTTTTTTTGAGTTGGAGTCTCACTCTGTTGCCCAGACTGGAGTGAAGTGGCCGCTGCCGGCCACTGCAGCCTCGACCTGCTTAGCTCCGCCTCAGTCTTTGCAGTAGCTGGAACTACAGGCGTGCGTTACGATGCTTGGCTTATTTTTTGATTTATCATAGAGATGAGGTCTCGCCAAGTTGCCCAGGTGGGTCTCGAACCCGTGGGCTCAGGCAATCCACTCACCTCAGCCTCCCAAAGGCATGGGATTACAGGCTGAGCCACCGAGCCCGGCTATTATGATAATTTTAAAGTTCTGCAATTAATACAAGAAAATGGATATTTTCTTTTATTTTTTTATTTTAATCAATATTTTTTAATGATATTGTGGGATACAGTTAAGGGGTAGGTATACAAATATGCTCCGTTTAGGCACCCTTGTTGATAGGAGGTGACTCCCTGTCCCCAGACAGATATTTACTACCATTAATCCCATCTCCCTTCCCCTCATCCCCATAGTTTCCCACCACTGTCAGTCATTTTCTTATAGTATTGTTGGATGTTCAAGGTCCACTATATGAATGAGAACATGTGATACTCAGATCTTTGTTTCTGTGAGAGACCACTCAGTATTATAGACTCTAGTTCCATCCAGGTTGCTGCGAAATTCTTGATTTTGTTCTTTTTTATGGCTGCATAGTATTCCATCATGTATATGTGTCACATTTTTTAAATCCAGTCCTCTTTTGATGGATAGCATGGTTGCTTCCAGCTTCTTGTGAACAAAGCTGCAATAAACATATGTGTGCAGGTATCTTTTTTATAGAGTGATTTGAGTTCTTCAGGGTATATTCCCAGTAGGGGGATTGCGGGGTCATATGGAAGGTCAATATTTAGAACTTTTAGGAATCGCCATACTGTTTTCCACAGAGGTTGCACTAGTTTGCACTCCCACCAACAGTGTAGAAGTGTTCCCTTTTCCCCACACCCTCTCCAGCAACAGTTATTTTTTGAGTATATTGATAATGGCCATTCTGACTGGAATTAAGTGGTATCTCAGTGTGGTTTTAATTTGCATCTCCCTGATAATCAGTGAGGTGGAACATTTTTTTCATGTGTCTATTGGCTGCTTGGAAGACTTCCTTTGAGAAGTGTCTGTTCATATCTTGCCGATTTTATAATGGGGTTGTTTGTTTTCTTCTTTTCAGCATGTTTGAGTTCCTTGTAGATCCAAGATGTTAAGCCTTTGTCAGACCTGGAGTTGGCAAATATTTTTTCCTAGTCTGTAGGCTGTCTCCCTGCTTTCTTGATGGTTTCTTTGGCTTTGCAGAAGCTTGTCAGTTTAATGAGGTCCCACTTGTCTATCTTATCTCTTATGGCCTGTGGGTTTTGGGTTTTGTTCAGGAATTGGATGCCAGTTCCAATTTCCATGAGGGTATGTCCTTCATTTTCTAAGGTTCTTATGGCTTGAGGTTTTACATTTAGGTCTCTGGTCCATTTAGAGTTAATTTTTGTGTATGGGGATAGATAGGGGTCCTGTTTCAATCTTCTGCATGTGGTCAGCCAGTTTTCCCAGCACCATTTACTGAATAGGTTCTCCTCTCCCCAGTGGTAGGTGGTGGCGGCTTTGTCAAAGATGAGTTGGTTGAGAAATTGAGGTTTTGCTTCTGGAATCTGAATTCTATACCATTGGTCTATATGCCTGCTCCTGTACCAATACCAATCTGTTTTGATGACTGTAGCTTTATAGTAAAGTTTGAAGTCTGGTAATGTGATACGACCTGCCTTGTTTTTTTTTTGCTGAGGATTGTTCTGGCTATTCTTGGTCATTGTGTTTCCATATGAATTCCTGTGTTGTTTTTTCTAGCTCTGAGAAGAATGTTGCTGGTAATTGGATGGGTATTGCATTAAATCTGTAGATTGCCTTAGATAAGATGGACATCATCACAATGTTGATTCTTCCAATCCATGAGAATAGAATATTTTTCCACTTGTTTGTGTCATTGTTGATTTCTTTGAGCAGTGTTTTGTAGTGTTCATTGTAAAGGTCTTTCATGTTTCTGGTTAGGAAGATGCCAAGGTGTTTCTTTTTTTTGTGTGGCTATTGTGAATGGAATTGTGGTTTTTATTTGAGTTTCTGTTTATTATTGGTGTAAAGAAATGCGATTGTCTTTTGTACATTTATTTTATATCCTGAGACTTTGCCGAAGTCCTTTATCAGTGTAAGGAGGTTTTTGACAGTTTCTCTTGGGTTTTCAAGGTACACGATCATGTCATCTGCAAAGAGAGATAGCCTGACTTCCTCTTTTCCTATTTGAATACCCCTGATTGCCTTCTCTTCTCTGATTGCTCTAGCCAGGACTTCCAATACTATATTGAACAGGAGGGGTGAGAGTGGGCATCCTTGTCTTGTTCCAGTTTTCAGGGGAAATGGTTCCAGTTTTTGTCCATTTAGGAGTATGCTGGGTGTGGGTTTCTCGTGGATGGCTTTTACTATTTTGAGGTATGTTCCCCGTATTCCTAGATGTTCGAGGGATTTTTATCAATAAGGGGTGCTGGATTTTATCAAAACCTTTTTCTGCATCTCATGATATAATCATGTGGTTTTGTTTTGACATCTGTTGATGTAGTATTAATTATATTTATGGTTTAACGAATGTTGAACCAGCCTTGCATCCCAGGGATGAAGCCTACTTGGTCATGATGGATGATGTTTGAGATGTGTTGTTGAATCCAGTTCACTAGGATCTTGTTGAGAATTTTAGCATCTATGTTCATCAAAGATATTGGCCTGTTCTCTTTCTTTGTCAGGTCTTTACCTGGCTTGGGTATCAATGTGATGTTGGCTTTGTTAAATGATTTGGGGAGAGTTCCATCTTTCTCAATTGCCTGGACTACCTTCAGTAGGATTGGTATAAGCTCCTCCTTAAATGTCTTGTAGAATTCTGCTGGAAAGCCATCTGGACCAGGGCTTTTTTTTTATAGGTAGTTTTCTTATTACGTGGTCAATTTCCTTGATTGTTATTGGTCTATTTAGGGTCTCAATTTCTTTTTGTTCCAACCTAGGCAGGTTGTGTGATGACAGAAAATCCTCCATTTCTGAAAGGTTTTCAAGTTTGTTTCCATACAAGTGTACATAGTAGTCTCTAATGATCTTTTGTATTTCTTCAGGATCAGATGTGACTTTGTCTTTTGTGTTTCTGATTGTGTTTATTTGGGCTTTTTCTTGGTCAGTCTAGCTAGGGGACCATCGATCTTGTTTATCCTTTCAAAGAACCAGCTTTTTGTTTCATGGATTTTTTGTATTATCCTTTTGTCTTCTATGTCCTGGATTTGGGCTTTTATTTTGGTGATCTGGATTCTTCTGCTGAATTTAGGGTTTTTGTGATCTTGCTTTTCCAGCTTCCTTAGGTGGCTTCTTAGGCTGTTAATCTGTGATCCTTCCATTTTCTTCATGTGCATTTGTAAGGATATAAATTTCCCTCTTTCTACAGGTTTCATGGCATCCTAGAGATTTTGTAAGATGTTTCTTCATTTTCATTTGTTTCCAGGTATCTTTTAATCTCTGTTTTGATTTCATCATTGACCCAGGAGTTGCTTAGCATCATGCTGTTTAGTGTCCATGTCTTTGTGGGTTTTGGGGGAACCTTGTTGGTGTTAATGATTATTTTTATTCCACTGTGGTCCTAGAAGGTGCATGGCAAAATTTCAGTCATTTTAAATTTGCTTATGCTTGACTTATGGTCAAGTATGTGGTCGATCATAGAGGACTTCCATGTGGTGATGAGTAGAATGTGTATTCTGTGGTCTCTGGATGGAGGGTTCTGTAGGTATCAATTAAGTCCATTTGATCAAGAGTCACATTGAGGTTTCAGATCTTGTTGCTGATTTTTTGTCCTGATGATGTGTCTAGGGTTGTGAGTGGGGTATTAAAGTCCCGAGCTATGAAGGTATTGGAATCGATATCTTTTTTTAGTTACCTAGGAGCTGCTTTATGAAAGTTGGTGCTCCTATGTTCGGTGCATATATGTTTAGGATGGATATTTCTTGTTGATGGATTGAACCTTTTATCATTATGTAGTGGTCTTCTGTATCTTTTTAAATTTTTGATAGCTTAAAGGGTATTTTGTCTGAGATCAAGATCACAACTCCTCCTTTCTTTTGTGTTCCATTTGCCTGAAAATTTGTTTCCCATCCTCTTACTTTGAGTCTGTGAGTGATCTTTCTAGTGAGGTGAGTGTCTTGAAGGCAATAGATTGTTGTCTGGTGGTATTTTATCCATTTTGTCATTCTATGTCTTTTCAGTGGTGCATTTAGTCCATTCACATTCAAACTAATTATTGAGATGTGAGAATTGATCCCTATCATAATGTTCTTACAGAGTTGTTGTTCTTCCTGTTTGTGTGTTGTCTTTCTTTTGGTTTTAGAGTTGGATCATGTGTGTTTTTAATCCTTTGCCTGTACTCTTGTGAAGAACGTTGTTGTTCTTTTTTCCTTTTCTTCTGTGTTCAATACTTTCTTAAGTGTTTCTTGTAGCAGTGGTCTGGTGGCGGCGTAGGTTCCTAGGGATTGGATATCTGGGAAAGATTTCAATTCTCCCTCACTGATGAAGCTTAGTTTGGCTGGGTAGGTTATTCTCTGTTGAAATCGTTTATCTTTTAGAACTTTGAAGATAGGGCTCCAAGCTGTCCTAGCCTGGAGGGTTTCTGTAGATAAATCTGCTGCTATTCTAATTGGTCTTCCCTGGTAGGTAGTCTGACCTTTTCCTCTTGCAGCCTTTAGGATTTTTTTCTTTTATACCTACTTTGCTTAGGCAAATTATTATATGTCTGGGAGTTGGTCTTCTCATTTATTGTCTTGCTGGGGTTCTCTGAATCTCTTGTGTTTGAATTTTTTCATCCTTGATGAGATGAGGGAAGTTTTCTTGAATGATTTCATGAAATGTTTGTTCCAGTGTGGCAGAGAGAGTTTCTCTCTCTGCCTCAGGAAGGCTAATTACTCTTAGGTTCGGTCTCTTGAAGTGGTCATTCATCTCTTGAAGGTTTTGTTCTGTCTTTTTGAGCTTCTTTTCTATGCTTTTGACAGTTGGGTTAGTTCTGTGTTTTGGTCTTTAAGCTCTGAGATTCTTTCTTCTGCTTGGCTAATTCTGCTTTCCATGCTTATTAGTTTATTTATTTCCATCACAGTATTCTTTACTGCTGTTACTTCTGACATCAGCTCCTTCCTATTTTCCTCTTGTCTCTCCTCAATTTTTAAAATTCTCTCTATTGATGTCTTGATGTCTGGGTTCGTTGCATATGACCAGTCATTCTGGGGGCTCTTCATTGTTTGTGTTCCGGAATCTGTTTTCTCTGTCTCTGATCTCCCAGGGGTCTGGGTAAGACCTATATTCTTCTTTTGGTTTCTCTTCATTTGTGCAGTTTTTCCCCCTCCCTACTTTTTCCTTTCCTCCACATCGCTATCTTCTTTAATTCTGTTATTCAAGGGTGGAGGGGTTGTTTTTACTTCTGTTTGTTCAATCTATTCTTCTTTATGTATGTCCTCTTACTTTGTTCAATTTGGAGTTGCACTGCAGGTCATGGGTGGTCCTTTTTGCAGTTTTGAGATTTACTAAAGGGGGAGCTGTGATTCAGAATCTATCTACAGGTCCTGGTATCCAACAACAGGTATATGAATAATCTGAAACCCACTTCCCACTGCCTTGGAATCTGTCTGTGCAGTGGGGTTGTAGGTTTACTCCCTGAAATAAAATGCGGTTAACAGAGGGAAGAGAATGGAGCAGGCAGTGGGGGGAAGAGGGGGGTGGAGGGAGAGAGAGGAGTAAGGGTGAAAACAGATGAGTGTACCAACAAATGGAGAGTGAGACAAAAATTGAAACATATAAAAACAATAGACTACGGCTACAAACTAACCAACTCCCATACAAAAAAAAACTAAAATATACAATGTTGCTAACATACAAGCTTACCAACCTCCTTATTGGTGTGCTATTTCTCTATAGAAAGATATGATTTACAGAGAGAAGAAAAGGGAAAGGAAGGAGGAAAAAAAGGGGGTGGGGGACAAAACAGAAGGAATAGAATCAAGTCAGTAGAATAACAGAACCAATCAAGCACACTCTGAGACTTTTCGTTTAAGTAGAATGTCCTTTTAGCTCTGATTTCTAGCTGTCTTTTCAAGCTGGTAAGTTTGTTCACAGTTAGGATCAGTTGCCCCTGGCCTGCTGTGAAAGGCAGTTCTGATCATCACTCAGTTCACCACTGCCCAGTTCACTACTCAGATCTGACCTGTGTCTGTCAGGCTTCCATTTTTTCCCTTTCAGTGTTGTTACCTTGAATCACCAGAAGGTGGTGTTATCCCTCGCTCCAGATGGTCTTTATCACAGCTGATCGCCCGCCTCTAAGGGGAGGGAGATGTTGCCTCGAGGCACACAGGAGGAGACCCACGGCCTGGCAGGACATCTGGTGGTAGTAGACCTCAGTAGATCTTGCTTTCAGGGGCTTCAAGGTCTGAAGTCGTGGACCGCCTCAGGCATGGGCCATGCGACGTGTAATGGCTGCCTTGGCAGTGGCGGCAGTGGCTCACCTTAGGCACTGATGGTCCAATATGGAATGGCTGTTTTGATGGCAGTGGCAGTGGCAGCTGGCCTCAGGCACAGGCGGAGCGATGTGTAATGTCTGCCTCGGAGGCAGCGGTGGCGGCTCGCCTCAGGCACTGGCGGTGCGATGTGGAATGGCTGCTGGCTGTGGCGGCCGCGGCAGCAGCAGCAGCCACAGTAGCTGCCCGGACCGCGGTGATGCCTCAGCAAGGTCTATCGCCAAGCTCCGAGTGAAGAGCAGGCTGCTGATGATGGGATCTGCAGCCTCCGGGGAGAAAACCAGAGTCTCTCTGTGATCTCCTCGGTGGAGAGTCTCACAGACTGAGCTGCCCCGTCGCCATCTTGCTGGAAGTCTCCTCTGGATATTTTCAAGTCTAACTTGATACTGCAAAAGCCTATCCACTCTGGGATAAGCAATTGCTAAATGAGACTAGTTAGAATTGATAGTGGTCATTAGCACTGATTAGAAAAACTTCCACTATGGTAAATTTCTCAAGTAAGCTTAGCTGATATTTCTATTATTTCAAAGTTTATACTATCTGAAGGGGATGGCATCTTATTGTTTTTGTACTTTAAAGGATTCTGATAATTTCATTGACTATTATTTTAAATTTAGGAATCGGCATTCATTAGCTTAAATATTTAGAAATATCATAAGATCTTAGAGAAAAATATATAACCCAGAAAGTAATTAAAAGTACAATTAAAGGAATAAGAGTAAAACTTTGAAAAACATGAGAATTCTTTATGTAGATTCTAGAAAGACATTTAAAATATTATTCGTTAATCAACTAATTCTTCAAATTAACATAAAACTGTGAAACTCTCATATATATGTAATTATTTAACAAACATACTATCAATTTGGGGAGGATAAAAAAGGTGTTAACTGAGAAAGTGATGATTAAGCAAAAATTTGAATAATTTATAAAGTTAATCAGGCAAAGGAATGGGATGAAGATGGGATAAGGGTATAAAAATTTCAGGCAGAAATGTTAGGCTTATAGTGAGTGGGGAGGACCAGGGACAAGAAAGAGAAATAAATAAAGGAAAGCCAGAGTCAGAGCATGAGGAAGCACAGGATAAGATAAGGCTGGAAATGGACACAGAGACTTGACCATGGAAGGCCTTGTAGGCCATGTTGATGGTACTGATCTTTATCCTAAGAGCAATGAGAAAAAGTGTTATAAGCAGTGAAGTAACATGTTAGATTTGCATTTTGCCAACAATCTGGAGAAAGGCTTGAAGGAGTGCATGTGAAGCCCAGTTTATAAGAAGTCTAGGCAACATCACTTCCCTTGTTTAACAATCACTGATGACTACCAGTGGTAGTCAAAGGCATTTTACCCTAAACTTCCACTTTAAAAAACAGAAAAGTAATGAAGTTTTAAAAGGTTATGACATAATCAAGTAATACTTTCCTACAAAACTCAATTGTTACTGCATAAGGGGGAGAATTCTAATTACATATTAATATGCCAGTTTCTCAGTTACCTGTTTGTAGGTGCATCTTTTAGAATACTACTTCTCTCTCTCTTTTTGTCTCATTCATGGAGAGGAAAAATTTGAGGCTGCTACTCTCATGATTGATGGTAGAGATTGACCATGTATTTTACATTTAAAATTTTCAAGTCAGCTGCTGCTTAATTAGATTTTTTTGAAGAAAAGCATTTTACATTAATAATGAGTCATAAATAAGTTATGAAAAAGGAAAAGAAATGGAGTCAACATTAACATTCAAGTGGACATTGTTTAGTTAGCGTTTTCTAGAATGGGTAGAGAACTTATGATCATGGGTGGGTTACCCTTGAACTTTATCAGTATTAGTTTCTCAAATATTTATAATTATTCAGTATTCTCACCTGCAGTTTTATAACTAATAATTTTTCCCTTAGAATATGATTGCTTTGACACTACTTTCTATTTTTACTCCAAGAGTACTTTTATTTTCAGTAATATGTATATATCTTAAAACAAAAATTTTTGGTAACACAAACCAAAAACCTAACAACTCATATCTCAGCAAATGTATTAACACCTGTCAGGTCTGAATCAATTACCAGAGTTTCTGTGTTTACCACATAGCCCTTATTGATTGTGAACATTTTTTCTTTATTAGTGCTTTTATAGTAGCAAAAGAAACACAAATCTGTCCTACTCAAATGCTGCAGCAACATGTTTGGGTTGCCTGCCTGTCTGCCACTTTATTTGAAAGAGCCCCAATCACTGTCCCTGAAAAAAGGGTGAGCCTGGGCTGTCCTGCTTGTATCAGATGACCCTGCCTCAACTATGGCTGATAGGATAGTGGAGGGGAGGGTGAAGGTGGATATCTGGTGGAGGCTGAGCCAATAAGATTCTCTCCCTTGAAAATCAGAAATAAAAGACAAAAAGACCATGTTCAGACTGTTTTAAGCTTTACGATGTAAAGTCTCATTTAAATGCCTCTTCCATAAAACTTTTTGTCACATATTAAAAAATTAGAAGTCTCTGACTCTCTGTAGAAGAGAAATTGTTTATTTCAAGGGATAAATTCTGAATTGGCTTTAAAAAAGCACCCATCTATATCTAAGCATCCAATATCTAATAACTGTATCTATAATCATAGATAAGCACTGGGATGATTTTGTGGGTTCAATATCACCTAGTTATTATGTGCTTTTAATGAAATTTTACTATAAACTGTGTTTGAGTCACTAGAAATACATCATAAACTTGTTATCATCCTAGAATTTTCTGTTGGTTGTGCTTTATGATTTGTTGTAAAAAATCTAGATTAAATATTAAAATGCTTAACAAAATTATGGCAACAGAATCTTTCTGGGAAGAAAAGTTATTATCCAAAACACAACACTATTCCAAACCTTTTTTAGGCTACACTTTGGAAAACAAGGCATCAACAACAACAACAACAACAACAACAACAAAAAGAGCTTTAGACTACATTTCTCGTATTCTTAATCAAATTCAATCAAAAAGTCCTGGAAAACATTTAAGAACACTCATCCAAGAAAAATCTTGTCATGAAACTTTTAGCACAAAAATGAGTGGGTACAACTGCTCGTAGACAGGGTAGTCAAATCTGTAAGTCTTTTATCCTTCACTGCATTACTGGCATACTGCAGAGGAAAATAAAATTGCGTAGTTATGGATCAATACATTTACAATGAACAATCTCTTTTGTTTGGCTATATTGAATAGTGAAGACAATCTGGTTATTTAAGGATCACTTTTCTATGCGACACAGATATCATCAGATGAAATAGAACTTCTTTAGGCAATGTCTAGATATCTGAGAGGTAGTCAGATTATATTATGAAGGTATTTGAATACTTAGTTTCTGAGTCCTTCATAAGCAAAATATTAGGTATTTAGAAAATGAGCAAATAACAGATTTCTGTATGTTCTGTGTTAGAATAAATAAAGAGTAAAATGGAATAACATTTCTGACATATGGTGACTTTGAGTGACAAGTTGATTGTGATTAGTACTAGGCTAAATCTGGTAAGGAGAGCAAAATGATAGAGAATACATTGAAATAAGCAGTTTTCCCATGCTCTAAAAGCTTTGGTTTTATTTTACTGTACTGCAGTGGAAGACAAGTATGTACAAGTCCTTCATCACCAATGTAGTGTTAGAGATGAACATGTCGCACTACATATTTCACTTTACTCCTGTCCCTATACCCTAGAAAAAAATCAGAACTCTCTGCATTGACCTTTTTCAATTAAAAAAGCCACTGCTTGTCAGCAAAAACATAGATATGGGGTAAACAACACCCATACTTAAAGGGTTTTATAATGAGTATACTATCCTGCAGTCAGACACTATGCTATTTTGTAAATTAAGAAAACAAAAACTTACAGTTTCAAAGTGCCCAGTTTAGAGACTATTAAAGCCAAAGTATTTATGGGTCAATTAACCTCAATCATAGCCCCATCATAATAGTGCAATCAAACCACAATTTTCAGTTTGGTTTTGGCAAAAGTGGTAATAGTATTCATAAAGAAGATTTTAAAAACTTTCAGTGTTCATAAAAATTAGAAAATTTGATGAAATACTTGAAAGGATTAAAAGATGAAAAACATGATCACAGAAGTCAGCAGTAGTTACAATAAAAATCTCTAAAATGGGATAATAATAGCTAAGAAAGCATAAAAGCATTCTGTTATTATAGCAGTTACTTTGCTAGGGGTCTGAATGGGGCTGTTTACTCCCCTGACTGCACTGTAGAATATACTCCAGTAAATATATGATCTTTCTTTGTGACATAGTGACCTTATACTACACATTTTACCCTGTCTCGCAGTAAGCTGTGTCCCCCCCAACAATAAGTCACTTAGCCCAACATTCCATTTGGCAGACATTACCAAAAAGCATTTGAGTGTGTGTTTAGAACCAAAATAAAATTCCATATTAAGGAAA
Source organism: Cephalopachus bancanus (assembly GCA_027257055.1). Lineage (NCBI taxonomy): Eukaryota > Metazoa > Chordata > Mammalia > Primates > Tarsiidae > Cephalopachus > Cephalopachus bancanus. The sequence continues at coordinate 12,633,376 of JAPVLO010000093.1, forward strand.
ATCTTGTAGGTGAATGCACAAACAGATCAGAAAAATTACTGTAAATTTATTCTGACAAAAGTCGTATTATCATAATAGTATAAGGTGGGAATGATGTGTATTATCTTCTAGGTTTTTAAGATATGAAGACTGTCCTATATCCATAAGTCAGTCTACGTAACAATACTATAGGTAGACATGCCATACTTTAATCAGGCAACAGAAAAAAAAAATCAGCATAGGTACTAAACTAAGGACCCAGTAAAACAGGTTTATTTTATAGGAAAACTAGAGATCTCACTCTTTGTGCCATTACATTCAAAGGAATATTTATGCACATCAATCTCTGGATGATTCAATTCTTCTAGTTTTCCCTGCACCATTAGCTCTACTCTCATCCATCCTCTGCAGTGCAAAAATTTCTCTAAAATAAAAATGTAAGCATGCCACCTACTTGATTAAAATTCATTAATATCTTCTCACTGCCTCAAACTTCTTAGCATGCCATTAAACATTTCCATGAAGTTTCTTTTGACTACTTTTCTTATTTCTAACCCTCATACATTCTAGCTGTGCCCATTTATAGTTCTTGTACCTTTTTTTTTTTTTTTTTGAGTTGGAGTCTCATTCTTTGTTGTTCAGGCTGGAGTGCAATGGCACACTCATGGCCATCACAGCCTCGACCTGCAGGACTTAGGCGATCCTTCCACCTCAGCCTTTCAAGGAGCTGAAACTACAGATGTGTGACACCAAGCCAAGTTTTTTTTTTTTTTGTGATTTATTGTAGAGATGATGGCTCACCAAATTGCCCAGGCTAGTCTCGAATCCCTGGGCTCAGGCAATCCTCTTGCCTTCGCCTTCCAAAGTGCTGGGATTACAGGCTGAGCCACCGCGCCCAGCCTCTTGTACCTTCTTGAATGCGTTCTTCTCACTCTCTCTGGGGTTCATACAGTGCTTTTTCAATGCCCTCTCTCCCTTCTTTGCTTAGTTACCAACTTCCATTTGTTTCTTAGGACCCATGTCAGCCATTACCTGGTTTAGGTATCTATTCTTATTTTTCCATGACATTTTGTGTAAGCTGCAGAAATAGATCATTTTACATTATATTGCAATGATCTATTTCATGTATCTATTCTGATTATAAGACGATGAGCTTCTGGTGGACAGTGGCTATGATTTAACTCTGTATCCCTTCTGTGTGGCAAAACAAGTCCTCAAATTGGACTGGTTGGCTGACTAAAGAGATTATATGGCACCCTAGGTATCAGAACCATGGATGGGTCTTAGAGCAAAAGGAGCTCTTCAATAACTAATATACCTCTCATAACTATTAACCAGACAGTAAAGACATTCCTTAGCAGTTGATGTTATATATACTCCCACATTATACAAGCCTCTTTCAAATATGGGGCTATAACTGGGTGGAAGTTTTAATTCAGGTGGATTGAACCTAACCCCAAATGGGATGAAAATTTTTTTACTAAGCCTCATTATTAGTATCTATTGTACTGTGACCACTACAAGTATATCTAAATTACTCTGAAGAAGTTTTGAGAAATTCTTTTTTTTTTTTTTTTGAGTAGGAGTCTCACTCTGTCACCCAGGCTGGAGTGCAGTGGCATGCTCGTAGCCACCACAGCCTCGACCTGCTGGGCTCAGGTGATGTTTCTGCTTTAGCCTTCCAAGTAGCTGAGGCATGTGCCATCACACCTAACTAATTTTTTGATTTATTGTAGAGACGAAGTCTCACCAAGTTGCCCAGGCTGGTCTCAGGCAATCCTACCTGGACTCAGGCAATACTCTTGCCTCTGCATCCCAAAGTGCTGGGATTAGAGGTGTGAGCCACAGTGCCTGGAGGACAAAGAGATAAGAGTAATATTAGCATTCATTAAGGATGAATGTAGTGTAATACATGTAAAATAATGAGCACACCTGATTTATGTGTTTTTAAAATCAAACAATTTAAGCCTGAGGTTGTCTTTCCTATAGCTTTTGAAATAAAAAAAAAGGTAAGAGTTTTTACAAGCCGGGCTCGGTGGCTCAGCCTGTAATCCCGCGCCTTTGGGAGGCTGAGGTGAGTGGATTGCCTGAGCCCGCGGGTTCGAGACCCGCCTGGGCAGCGAGACCTCATCTCTACAATAAATCAAAAAACCAGGGCGTGGTAGCACATGCCTGTAATTCCAGCTACTTGGAAGGCTGAGGTGGGAGGATGGCGGAGCCCAGCAGGTCAAGGCTGCGGTGATCAGGGGCGGCCACTGCACTCCAGTCTGGGCAACTGAGTGAGACTCCAACTCACACACAAAAAAAGAGTCTTTACAAATAAAGCTGCAAAACTCAGCCTTGATTTCAAGTAAATGAGTAATATTCCTTCAAAGTATTTATAGACAACATCAGCTAAATCCACATATGACTAAAAATCTTCAAGCCCTAAATATTTATAACTAGTAAAGAAAACTACTTGGGGGTGGGGGTGGGACTGGCAGTAATAGGAAACTGCCAGGAGAGGGCAGGGCACACCTCATTAACAAGGTTACCTGCATAATGAACATTTGTATACCTAACCCTGAATTGTGCACCACATCTAAAAAAACCCCAAAAAACTAGTTTGCCTTGTGTATTACCATTAAAACTGTTAATATTACTTATGGAATTTATGCCATTACCTAAGAAACATTTTTTATTGCCTCTTTATAATATGGAATTATTGTTTGCTATGAAATTCCCATAATATATTGAAGAACAAATACAACTAACTTGACCTTTACCTACATGAAAACTTAATGTTTCTTTTTTATAAAATGTTGGGAGCCGGCCACGGAGGCTCACTGAGCGTTAGGGATCAGGGAGGTCCGTGGACCCAGAGACCGCTAGGATGTGTTTGGGATCCGTTGACCCCATTTTCCTCCTCCTTTTACCATGCAGCACAAGTAACCTAAAGGAACTCTGCTGATCTAAGTTGAAGGTTCTGTGACTGTGACAGGCATGGCTCACTCTAGAAACCCACTGTTCCTGTTTCCCATAAACTGCGGTTTCGGCTTAGGTATTAGATATAATTCAAACTCAGGTCACATTTGGGAGCCTTTTACACGGTACAAGACTCTTTATAAGATTTTAAAGTATATTTGTAGAATTAGTATATACTTATGGAGAGCTGTTTTCAGCTTTTCAATGGTATAGTTGATTATCAAGAGTTATCAGAAATGGCCCAGCACAAACCTTGGGCTGGGCCATATTCCTGAGGGTCCAGCTCGTACTTTGAACTGGGCTGCATTCTTTTAGGCCGGCTTTAGCTACAGTTAGTGTAGGGTTTTTCTATCTATTACAGAAATTGAATTTATTTTATTCATAGAAAGTATTGTAGAATAGGTCATGCTAACGTCAGGGAATCATGTTAGTTCAAGCATGATCAATCATGATATTTTGAGGTTTAATAGGAATACAGTTAACTTTAGAAATTTCATTGTCTCCATTTTCTACTATTGTGGTTTTGGCCTTAGTACATTTACAGTTTATATTTGGGTTTTATTTTTAGAAGCTTTGTTGCTGATGATCAGCTTTATATATTAGGATCAGGAATTAGAAACTTTCATAGAAATTAGGATAGATATATAGGACTTTAGAATAGCCATTTTATTAAGAGATTGTAGTCTATTGTTCCAAAAAGTGGCCCACTGTGAACCTTGGACTGGACCACATCCTATAGAGCCCAGCGTGATCTTTGGACTGGGACACATTCTTTAGGAATTGGCTTAAGTTATAATTAAGAGCTTCCGTAGCATTGTGTAAGTAGTATTAGCATAGAATAGAAAGGTAATAAAGTTTAAGTTAGTCATCATGGGTATTGCGTGAGCTTTAGAAGCTATTGATTATCAGAATATCATCATGTTAGTAGGGATTGTTGCACTGCTTTTGAAGAGTGTTAACTAGCAAAGAGAACAATAAGACAATCTTGGAGTTTGTCCCTATTCATACCTAAGAAAACATCTGATGGGTGGGGGACGCCCCTCCTGCACCTGGCTTTGTGTTCACGTGAAAGACTTGTGAGACTGTCTGTCTAAAATTTGGAGATAAATACCTGCTGTAACTTTTAATAAATGGCTTCTGCTCATTTCACTGAACAGTTATCCACTTTCTTTCTTTCTCTCTCTTCTTCTTTATATCTATCCCTCCATCCTTCTTTCTTTTAATATCTATCCCTACTACAGAATTGGCTTCTGCACTAGACAGAGTCCAGTCTCTTTCTTTCTCCCCGCTTTTCTTTTTTTATTTCTCCAGAATAATGCCAAAGTTGCCACACCTTCCAAGGGACCTCCTAAATCTCCCCAAAACTTGCAGGGGCTGGCCCCCTGCAATAAAACATCAAACAAAATGTGATTCAACAAAAGCCCTTCTGAGCCTTTGATCTAATATTAAGAGTTTTCAGTTATCTCTAGGATTCCTTCTTATTCTAAAGATTTGGGATTATTATTTTTAAAATCTGTTACTTGATTGTATTTTAGTCGTGGGGTGATGTGAGATTTACTACATAAGTAAACTGTGTGCAGGTGAGGTCTGGGCTTCTCGTGGGCCTCTCTCCCTCTGATGGTGGATCTAGTACCCAGTGTATTGTTGTGTTCTCCTTATTTCTCCTCCTTCTCTCCCTCCTTCAGCAGTGTCCAGTGTCTGCTTATGAGTGAGAACATATGGTATTCAGTTGTTTCTGTGACTATTCACATAGTATGATGGTCTTTAGCTGCATCCAAGTTGCTGCAAAAGACAAGATTTTGTTCTTTTTTATGACTGTGCACTATTCCATCATACATATGGACCAAATTTTGTTTATCCAGTTTTACTTTCAAATGGGCTAAGTCTGTCTTCATGTCTTTCTGCTTTCTTTTTCTCTACCTCCTATTCTCTTAGTCTCCCTTGGGGTTAGGGGTAGTTCCCTGTGACTGCTGTTGCCTTAATGTGCTTCTTCCTCAGCTATAAGCACAAAAACTGGTAACAGATTACAGTATTACTTATTGTAGGATATTTGTGTTTTAACTGGGACTATTCATATCCTAAGTGAAATGATTGAAGATTTAATAACAGAATTTCAGGCATCAAGGGAAGGTTCTGAAGGGGAGGTGGTGGCGATAAGGCTGTCCCTTAAATTCATTGGTAAATAGCTTATTTTGCCTAAGAGTAAGACTGCCTTTCTTCCTTTCATAAACAATAACTTCAATTATTTTACATCAGTAAAAAAAAAGATGAGATAAAACCTAATCTTAAACATTTAATCTTCTGAAAGTACTATTTAGGAAAACAAAATTTTCATCTACATGAAGATATAAGAACTGTTAGACATGGTCTTTCCATTTAAGCAACTTATAAAAGCAAAGTAAAAGATAGACATGATACAAGGATGTTATAAATAGTTTGAACAAATTATTTTAAAAATAACTTACTTCCTTTGGAGAAGGAAAAGGTGTTACAGAGTTTCTGTTTTTCCATACTGTATAGGACTATATTTTGTGGCAAAGGAGAAACAAAATTATTTTTTAAATATTCAGGTATTAAATATTTAATCACTTCTTGAATAGATTGGTAAAATCACATAAATCCTAGAGTTTAATTGCAAAGACTTATCTCAGTAAGAATTAAGAATTATTCTACAAAGATGATTACTTTTAAAATATTATGAAAATTTCAATAGGCTTTAATTTAAGGTTTAAAATACCAACATCTTAGTACTTTTAGAAAAATTTTAATAGAAAATATTTTGAATGAATTAAATCTTGTAAATTAAGTCATTGTCATAGGAATGTTTCCTCCCTCAAAGTATGACAATATTACTATCCAAAATTTAAAAAGTTCAGTTTCCTTGATTCTGTGGCTGTATTTGTATAAAGACAATCACAGGTAGTTTTGTTCAGTTGGTATGTATGATTAGGCCTCTAATACCCACAAGTACTGAATGAAGATAATAGCTGATTTTGTGTGCAAGATCTGAAGAATGTGTACAGCACCTGAATGAATACACATAGTTTGGAGGAATCATACATGTCCCCTTCAGTCATTAATTTATATTAACTCATTTGTCTCAGTCTTGTTTATGGTTAACATTCCTATGCAGAGACTGAATAGGCACCTTCCAATTAGTGTACAATTTAGAAGCACAGGTTGGCTCTACCACTGTCAGTTATATGGTCTTGGGCAATAAACTGAGGCCTCTTTATCAGTTAAACAGAGATAAAAACAGTATTTACATCACAGGTGTAGCACCATGCTTGGCACAGTGTAAGAGTTTAATAATAGCTATTATTAGAAGTCAATTCACTTAAATCTATTCATTCTGAGTGCCGCTTGTTCTAAAAAAACAGGCAAGGCATAATATATCACTGTTGCCATATACATTTGCAACTTCAATAGGATAGTAAAAAGTCTTAAGCCAACTATATAAATTTCTAATTATGGATTTTCAGAAATTAGAGAATATAGGTATTAGGAGAACTAATGGCATGTAAGTAACTATAAAATAACACTGCAGAGATTTCTGACAGTTCCATAAATGTCTTGGAGCTTCAGTGACTTTATCTCCTCTGACTCTATCTCTTACTTTGCTGGTCTCCTTGCTGTTCCAAAATGCCAAGTATGTTCACACACCAGGGTCTTTGACCTCGCTCTTCTGCTTAGAATCTTCCTCCCGGTATTTTTTATTGCCTGCCTCTACATCATTCAGCTCTGCTAAAATTTCTTTTCTCAAAGCTTTGTGTGAATACGCTAACAAAACTTTATCATTCCCTATTTTTTCCCCTGCTTTATTTTCATTTATATCACTTTTTGCTATGTAAGATCATGTTTACTTACTTCTCCAATTAAAATGTGATTTCCATGAGTTTTTCATTTTGTTTTTGTCATTTTGTTCACAAAAATCTAGTATAGTAACTGTCACACAATAAGAAAATCAATATCTGTTGACTGAATGAGTGTCAGATTAGAGGAGCACTACTAGCTCAAAATTCTAATTCTGTTGTCTTATAAGTCCTGACTTGCTTCAGGCTTTTAAAATGAGAAGGGCTTCAGAAGTCAATGCATCAGTTATACAGACTACCAAAAGGGCTTATAAAATGTCACCTGTCTCTTGATGTTATAACTTTATAAATTTGAAGGCTATAGGTAAGATTGTAGTGCACTGGTGCTTGCTATCTTGTCCTTTTCCTTCTATACATGCTTTTTGGATACATTCCTGATGCTAAGTCTAGTGCTGGAGCTACAAAGATTAAACAGACACGAGTCTTATCCCTATCTGACTTCTCTTACCCAGAGATTATATCCTTGCTGATGCATTTTTTGCTTGAACCATTCATTTGACACTTATTGTATATTGTATTTACTGTTCATTTATTTTCTATATAAAATATTTTAATGTTTTAGTTTACTATATTCTGTATTATTTTAATATCTATATTTTAATATTTATAAAAGCAACTGAGTGTATAAGAATTATATATTATACCATCTTCTTGAAAACTGACCACAGCACTATAAAGAGTAATATTTACTGGTTGTTATTAATGATGAAATCTAAAAAAATAAAATATCACATTCTAATACATTGATCCTAAATAATAAATTTGTGAATCTCTTCATTACTGTGCACTCTGTGCACATACTTTCTCTGTAATTCCCCCAAAACAGGATTTAAGATTAACAGTTAAAAAGAAACACTATTTATTTTCTTATAATGTAATCATATGGTATGTATTATAGCAGGTCATAAAAGGTTTATCCATTTTCTAGCCTTGGAAGCCATAGATAGACTTCTAAATCAAAGGGGAACAGCAGCTCTCAATTTTCTACTGTATTCTTAATACTACCAGAAAACTATGATGCTCAATGAATCCTGAAAAAGAGCTTAGTTTGTGGTTTCTCTCAAAGGACTATGAAACACAGGTGGCAAAATTGGTATTTATAGGTGGGACAGGAACAGATATGTGGCTAAGAGGCTAAGGGAGAGAAAAAGAAAATTTGTGAGGATAAATGATTCAACTTTAAGAGTACTTTAGTTTTAAAGCAGGTTTTCAAAAGCAATTTTAAAAATTTCACAAGTTGGTCCCTTCAGAAGAGTCATGAACAAGATGGGTGATTTTATTTTCCTTTCTTCATTATCCTAGGCCCATTCCACTCTCAGGTGGTACAGAGCGATATTGATTCTTTCCTGTTAGCCTGCAATTACATACAACAAAACATCCAAGCCAGGTCTCTGCATAGTTCTAACAATGGACAAAATATTGGGGGATGACACAGAGATGCTTCTATATTATGGAGGATCCTAATGCTCCTACATTATAACTCATCTATACTTAACAGGAAATAAGGTTCAGTCTAATTGCTCAGCTTTTGGCTGTTTTTGTTTGTATATATCCTGCAAAAAACAAAGAGGATGAAAATATCAAACTACAAGGCTTGGAAAACCTTGGATCACTTTCATAGTGTGTGTGCTTTTAAAATTCCAAAAGTTAATTATCTGAAAGGAAATACCACAGAAGTGGTGTATGCATAAAGCGTTTTAATTATTTTAGTAACAGTCTTTAAAATAGGATACCATAATACTATCTGTTTTTTTATGGTTTTATGGGAGAATGACCATGACTAAAGACTCAAGCAAAAGAAACACTAAAAAGTTAAAAAATTACAAAAAAATTTTAAAATCTCAAAGTAAACGATCAGAAGACCCTGACCAGTCAATTAGAATTTAAAGCCTTTTTTGGAAGTCTACTTACCCAGTCCACAAAGAACTTCCAGCATACCTGAAGCCACAACAACCAGGAATAACAACATTTATATTCTCTCCAAACTTAGGGGTCTCACAGTATAGGGAAAAACAGAAAGTAGCAACTTTACACAAAAAGATGAGGATATAGTATTTAAAATTGTGAGCAAACTGTATTGTTGGTAACCTAAGATTTTGATTTGCTGAAGGAATTCTGTAAATGTATAGCTTGAATTTCATTTTAAAATTTAACTTCAAAAACTGGGATTTAAAATATGCACATGAAAACGTACTGCTAATTGAGTAACCCTAGTCCCAAAATCTGAAATCTGAAATGTCCCCAAATCTGAAACTTTTTGAGTGTCTACAAGTTGTTCAAAGGAAATGCTCACTGGAGCATTTTGGATTAGGAATTTTAAACTGGTAAATATATATATATATATTGCAAATATTCCAAAATTTGGAAAAAATCCAAAATTTGAAACAAGTATTTTGAACAAGGAAAAATCAATCCATATATGCCAATTTCAGCATATAAGAAACCAGTAACCTGCTAACCCTCATTTATAACATTTATAGTTAGTAAATGTAACAAATTTGAACTTATGAAGAAAATTAATTATAATAAAATTGTTCATATATATTTTGTATACTGAGTTTCTAAGAAAGATTTTATTTTAAAAGGGAGATTTTTTAAAAAAGTGTGAGAGCCATTTACCTAGATCCTAGATACAGAATCAAAGCATGAGAGTGCTTTGTAAGAATCTGACAGAGGATGAAAAAAAAAAAAAGAAGAAAGGCTAAACTGTTACTATTTTGTAACTGTTCATATTTTAGTGCCAAACAAAATCACTGGTCATTATATGTTCATTAGTAAAATTTTAGTGAAAATGCTTTGTTCTTAGTAAAAATACATGTTTTCTATAAGCCAATATTTTGAAAAGTATAATAAATAAAATTCACTATTGAGATGTGGGCAAACTTTTTCTCCAGGCTTATTATTCTTATTTGTCACACTTTCTATCTATAGCATGAAGGATTCAAATGCCTTTAAGAATAGCAGTATATACAAAAAGAAACACAAATATCAAGAAAATGTTTCAATATTCTGGTGGTGTTGAAAAACATTTTAAAGTCTCTGGTATGTAATGCTAGCTTAGGAAATCTCAAGCAAAACCATTCTGGCATCTAGTTTAAGAATAATTTAGCTATTTGAATTCAGGGGAATCCCAGAAATGTTCATTATGTTTAATTACATACCATTTAAATATGAAAGAAGCAACATAAATAAGGTAGTATCACCCTCTAAAATCACATGTAAGGCCATTGCTCTGCTAAGCTATGGTCTGGTTATGTGCTCTTTGAGCTGTGGCTGCCATGCTTTCTTAGCTTTGGCTCTCTCCCCTGGCTTGGGGAGGTGACTCTACTCTCTCTCTCTCTCTCTCTAATTTACTTTCTAAATAAACTATATTTTCTAATCTAACTTCTGTGCAATTCTTTGCATCCTTCTTGTGGCACCAGATTGCACAACCCTGCCCTGGTGGGTCTGATCTAACATTCTGGAGGCCTATATATAACATTCTGGAGGGATACATATTTTAACCTAACATTTTTGGAGGCATAAGTGAGATACGCCACACTCATTCTCTCTCACTTTTCTCTTTCTCAACCCAAGTCCCTCTCTATGGAGAGAGACCTGGTGCTTGGGTCCTTTTCTCTGCTACTGGCTCTTACTCTTATCCTCCACAACAAGCTACATCGAACAGACCTCCCTCTTCCTGTGGCTTCAGCTATGTCCGGTATGCAACTACACTATCGGTGAGTCCATTTACTCCCCTATTCCCTGCTAGAAGGCCACAAGCATGCCCACAGAGGCTACTGTCTTGTACCTGTGGAGAAACAGCCTTGTTGCTACCTGTGTAAAAACACCCTAGCTACTGCCTGTGTCTTTTTTACCGGCCTCCTCAGAACTATTTTCTAGAACAATCTCTCCATGCACTACCCTGTTCCTTGGTAGGAGGTTTCTGAGCATGACCTGAGAGGACACCTTTTCAATTCCGTAGCTTTTTTGCTGGGGCTCCAGCACTTTGTGAGAAATCCTTGCTTCAGGTCTCCAAGTGTATACAGGGGCAGTTTTACCACTGGCTGGAAGGCCTGCCTCAGTGGGATGATGAAACCCAGGGGACATTTGATTCTCACTTCCTCACACTAATTCCACTGTCCTTCTTTTCTGCCCAGGACACTGGCAGAAGGCGTGGATGGCTGTTCTCCTTCAAGTCCCTCAGAGACTGTTCTTAAGACCAATCTCTCCCACACCCCTGTAGGGAAACCCTCATGGGAGACCCTCTGATGGGGTGGGTAAGGCGCCCCCCCACCATTGAAATTCATTCTAAAAGGTCTCAGGACCCTCTCACTAGAGAGGAGCTTCTTCTGCCCTAATTGTCCCCTCAATACTGGCTAGGCAACAGGAGATGGGCCCAATGTGTGTCTCTTGCCTCAGATACTCTCCTTCAACTTGACATCTATTGCCACCACAAAAACAAACGGTTCAAGGTTTTCAAAATGGTGCCACTTGACCCTTTGTTCTTCCTGTGGCATTCTTAACTCCTTTAGTTACTTTACTTCCTTTCTCCTTTCCCTCTAACAACTTAAAGACTGACCCGGCTGGTTTAACTTCTCTAGTCTCTCATAATCTGCTTTTGCCACTCTACCCTCTGTCAGTTTCCCCTTCTGCTCATCCTTCTTCTTGCCGATTTCCATCTCATCCACCTTTACCTCTAGTAGAGGGGCTGGCACTGATGGCCATGGTGACTGGTCTTAGCCTTCTCCCTTCTCGTTCCCCTTCCCCACTGACTGACAACTGCCAGCAACAGCTCTACTAGCTACGCAAGGCCAAATCACATTAGTCTCCCCACCTCCACTCTTCTTGGTCATGTGTTCTTGGAAGGCCCATTCAGGTTTCCCCAACGGCTTAACCGGTCTCCCCTTGGGGAGGTGTCTGAGATGAAAAGATATTAAAGTTCATGTTTCTCTCAAATTAAATCTAAACTGGGACTATCAGCCCTTTTCCTAGACAAAAATAAAGAGATCATGTGTTAATTAATCTTGTCAACTAACTGAAAAATAGTCAATTATCATTTTAATATGCATTTCCAAACCGAACTTGCAAGTACTCTAGTAAAATCTTACTTCCAGCTTCACCAGATACTGAAACATTAGTGTTAAATAACAGCAGTGTTTGTTATGTTAGGCTTGCTGAAGTTTTTTTTTTTTCTTTTCTTTTCTTTTTTTTTTTTTTTTTACAAATTTGCCTGTTCATAATTGGAAATTAGTAGGGACAGATCATTTCACATCCACGTGGTCTGTTCACTCTAAAGGGTTTTACATCAGGCCATTAAAGACAGAGACATGGCCCAAAATTTCATATGTATAGTCAATTAAAGAACTTTTGAGGGTTTTTTTTTCCAGCTGAGATTATTACAGAAGCAACAGGGTGCCACATGAAGGGCTGTAGAACCAGAGGGCCAAAGAGGCACCCCGACTGGCAGTTGCCATTAGTGACAAACTCCAACTGCCCATCAGAGGCCTGGTAAGAACTAACCTGCTAAGGGGATGATATCCGTTATTATGGATACAGTCTGGGGGGTGGTGGGGGAGAGGTAGGGGGAGGGGGAAGGGGAGAACTAGAAGCATAGTTGCCCCAAAGAGGCCTAAACCTCTAAGACCTTGTACACCGTGCAGGCCAGAAGAGCCACTGGAAAGCAAGTGCACTTTCTTCTGGAGAGAGGAAAGATTACTTGGCTTACAAATGGTAGCCATTTAAGGAGGCCTGGAAATCTGCTAAAGTGCTTGGCACTGGCTTAACATCACCCCAACAAACCCCAGGTGAACTTTAGGGCACTGGAACCCAAAATAATTTCTTAACACAGGTGCCAGCTGTTTGTTCCTGGCCATCCATGTTAAATCACAGTCTTAACTTAATCAAAAGTTACTAAAGTTTAATTCAAAGTATAAGTGTAAAAAAGTTATCTATAAATAGGTAAAGAAAGAAACCAGAAAGCAAAGGAAAGATATAAGAAAGCTGTTGGTATAAAAGTATGCTTTTAGCAAGGACGGATAATGGAAAGAGAATAATTTTGTATAGGAAAGGATCTTGCATGGTAAATTTTTGTCCTATAATAAAATGGTTGGTTATTTAAAGGAAGGAAAGTATAGGATAAAAACAGAAGGTGCAAATATGTTGAATAATGGTATGAGTATATCATAGAACAGTATGTAGAAGGTTTGTGGAAAAAAATGTGTAAAAGGAATTCTGTGAACAATCAGGTTTACAAAATTTTAGTTATTTCTATGAATTTACCATTTATGTAAATTATACTAATGCTAGGCCAAAATGCTACTCAGAAACCAAAACGTGAGCCTCTTAATTAACAATCTCCAAAATAATTTTCTCTTATAAACTTATAAATTTTCTCTTATAAAGGAGCAGGGAGGAAGAGGCAAATTCAGTTAGTCCCTTCCCCTGCACGTATTTGTTGGTTTTTATTGTTTAACATCTCCTCTTAATGCTTCTGCACTGCTGGTGGGAATGCAAACTAGTGAAACCTCTTTGAAGACAGTGTGGTGATTTCTGAAAGAACTAGAAATTGACCTTCCATATGACCCAACAATCCCCCTATTGAGAATATACCCAGAAGAACTCAAATCATTCTACAAAAAAGATACCTGCACACACACACCTGTTGCAGCTCTATTCACAATAGCAAAAACATGGAACCAATCATGCTGCCCATTGAAGCTGGACTGGATTAAAAAAATGTGATACATATACCCAGTGGAATATTATGCAGCCATAAAGAAGGACAAACAGACGAATTTCGCAGAAACTTGGATGGATTTAGAGTCTATCATACTCAGTGATCTATCACAGAAACAAAGAACAGAGTACCATATGTTCTCACTCATAAGCAGACCTTGAACAATTATCATGATACTATAAGAAAGGGACTGGCAGTAGTGGGAAACTGCCAGGGGAGGAGGGCACAAACCTTATCAACAAGGGTACCTGCATAATGAATTTGTATACCTAACCCTGAATTGCATCCCACATCTTTAAAATAACAAAATAAAATAATTTTCTCTCTTTCTCTCCCTCCCTCCCTCTCTCTCTCTCCCTCCCTCCCTCTCTCCCTCTCTGAATTTACTTTCTAACTAAACTGTATTTTCCAATCTGAAAAAGAAACAAAAACCCACATATGTAAAGGATACTCTTCACTATTTCGGATGTCAACCACAAGGAGCTTTGGTTTACTGGACTTTGTTTTCTTGGTGGGTGTTTTAAAGTGGCCTGTCACTGTGAGCTCACACAAGTCAATGAGGTCCTCTGCTGAAATCCGGGGTGAGACTTCTGACTTTAGGTCATTTAATGGAATGGATTCCCTTGACTGAAAAAAATATACAAACAACAAAAATATTGAGAATATTATAGAGAGACAAACTATACCCATAATAGATATCTTCAGGTTCTTGAAACTGAGCAATATAGAATATGGGAGAAGAGGAAACTGCATGTCATTTTAGGAGTTATTGTGTCACTGTATTTCTTACTATTGAGGTTTACTTCCTTATTAGTCACACTCATAGGAAAGCATTACTTTTTGCAAGTTCCTGGCTCAAACATATGGAAAGAGATAAGACAGATTTTTTTCCTTATAAAAATACTGTCTATTTTTAAAAAAACAGCTCCTTTAAACACCATGCACTTTTCTTTAAGTATAATTGCTATTGTGAACTGCATTAATTACAACTCAAGTAGTATGAGAAATTGCATTGTTATTCAGTATACATAGGAATTAAATAAACTGGTTCTAATATATGTATTAGACTTCTATAACATAATTTATATTATACATAGATGGGTGAGTGGAAATTAGATTCTCAGAGATGAATGAAGAGCAACCTAATGCTTTCTTAGAAAGTAAACTAAAGCCGGGCTCGGTGGCTCAGCCTGTAATCCTGCGCCTTTGGGAGGCTGAGGTGAGTGGATTGCCTGAGCCCGTGGGTTCGAGACCCACCTGGGCAGGCGAGACCTCATCTCTACAATAAATAAAAAAATTAGCTGGGTGTGTTAGCGCGCGCCTGTAGTTCCAGCTACTTGGAAGGCTGAGGCGGAAGGATCGCCGGAGCCCAGCAGGTCGAGGCTGCGGTGGCCGGGAGCGGCAACTGCACTCCAGTCTGGGCGACAGTGAGAATCCAACTCAAAAAAAAAAAAAAGAAAGTAAACGAAGTTAACAATATGTCTTAAAGTATTTTTTCTTTTAGAGACAGGGTCTTGCTCTGTTGCCCAGGCTGAAGTACAGTAGCTTGATCATAGTTTACTGTAGTCTTGAATTCCTGGGCCCAAATGATTCTCCTGCCTCAGCCTTCTGAGTAGCTAGGACTACAGATGTGTGCTACCACATACTTTTTTTTTTGGTAGAGATGAGGTCTTGCTATGTTTCCCAGGCTAGTTTTAAACTCCTGGCCTCAAGTGATCTTTCAGTCTTTCAAAGTGCTGGGATTACAGGCATGAGCCACCACACCTGGCAACGTGTCTTAATTGTCAAGGAAGTAAAATCAGACTCCAGGTTATCAAACCAGTCCACTGGTCTATGTGTCTGTTACATGTTACAAGACTAAAGGCTATTTACAATTATCCTCTATGTTATTTAGTTGAAAGAAGGACCTACAGATAATAAACAATACAATATAACTCATCTCAACATGACATAAATTTACTGAGCACTTGTACACCCTTGAAAACTCATATGACATAACTTGAATATTTAAGAACTACCAAAATTCACTTGATCAAAAATATGGGAATTCAAAATAAAATTTTTATTTATATGTTTAGTAAGTTATCAAAATAGAGTCTAATTGTTATCTCATTTTCTTTTTTTTTTCTCAGTTACATTGTGGGATTTCACACTTAGAATGTCAAATTTAGAATTTCTAGGCAGGAAAAGATAAACCACATGAATCATTTATCAGACAGACTTATTTTGAAAAGGATTGTTTTCAGTTGGAGTTTGATGACAGCTCTCATCCCTTGAACTTCCCTGACTGTGCCCTGAATTCTTTAGTGGTAAAGCACTTTTTCTCTCACGTCATTAACTTTTAAAATAGAAATGGAAACTGCTAAGCTGTATGGGTTTATGGCTTTTAATAAAAAATAGTCATTAAAAAATTTAATTTTTTTAATATTAGGAATTAAAGCTACTTAAATATTCTGAAATTAAAAGTGCTTCAGAAAGATTAAAGCTTTAAAATCAGTAAGCCATATAATCAATGCTTCCATCTCCTTTTTCATTAGATTGCAATCTCTATAGGTATTTTTCCCAGGCTTCACATGAAAGCATACATTTATGAAGATAAAATAAAGAACTTTTTGATTAGCCTAGTTCTGCTTTTAGTCATTTTGGGATGAATGTGGCATTTCAAACCGAGGTTTCATTTGAGTGAAAAGCGTGTCCAGGTTGATGAAGAAGAGGATTTAACTGAAGTATTCTTTGTGCAGAACTGACTGATTTAAAGAAAGATTTGATTCAGACATTGGTTCCAATCAAATGCATCAGATGGGAGGAGTTTTCCAGTGGAAAGAGTATTGCTATATGAAACGGTAAGAACAGAGGGAGAGAAACTGCTGACAAATTCAAAACTTTCTGAACTTCTTTGAATGTGTATGTGTAAAGAACTTTTTTTTTTTTGAGTTGGAGTCTCACTCTGTCGCCCAGACTGGAGAGCAGTGGGCGCTCCCGGCCACCGCAGCCTCCACCTGCTGGGCTCCGGCGATCCTTCCGCCTCAGCCTTCCGAGTAGCTGGAACTACAGGCGCACGCTACTACGTCCGGCTGATTTTTTTGATTTATTGTAGAGATGAGGTCTCGCTGCCCAGGCGGGTCTCGAACCCGCGGGTTCAGGCAATCCACTCACCTCAGCCTCCTAAAGGCGCGGGATTACAGGCTGAGCCACCGAGCCCGGCTTGTAAAGAACTTTTAAATGATGTATGCAAATTCCTCTGAAAATCAATTTTAGAAGATTAGTAAATTATATTTAGAACAAATTATATTACTTTGCTTTATGAAAAAATAATTATAATATTACATTTATAGTATTAAGTATTTCCTTTATTAGTTTTATAAGCGATTTTACTATTCATTGTAAAATTTCCACTTGGAGGCATAAAAATAAAACTTCCTCTGCCCAACTTTTGTTTTGTTTAGTATCATATATATTGGCATCTTTCTTGTGTGAGTAGGTCTCAACTTTATGATACTTTGTTTATGGATAATAGACAAGAATTTAGAATAACTATACAACTCTGAAAATGTCTATTAATCTATCATTTCTGCCCAAGAACTTTTATATATAATGCATATTAATCTTAGATGTCCACTTAAAAATAAAACCATATATTTGTGGCAAACTGATTTTCAACAAGGCACCAAGAACATTCAGTGGGGAAAGGACAGTCTTCAATAAATGGTGCTGAAAAAACCTTAATATCCATGTACAGAAAAATGAAGCCAGACTCTTATTTCTCCCCATATGCAAAAATAAAATAAAAATGGATTAAATACTTAAATAGATGGCCTGAAATTATAAAGCTACTAGAAGAAAACACTGGGGAAATGCTTCAGGATTTAGGTCTGGGAAAAGATTTTTTTGGGTAAGACCTCAAAAGCACAGGCAACAAAAACTAAAAAAATAGACATATAAAATTACATCAATCTAAAAAGATTCTGCATGGCAAAGGAAACAATCAACTCAGTGAAGAGACAATCTTCAGAATGGAGAAGATCTGTAAACTATCCATATGACAAGGGCTTAATAACCAGTATACATAAAGGATTCAAGCAACTCAATAGAAAACAAAAACAAAAACAAATAATCCGATTAAAAAACAAGTAAATGATCTGAATAGACATTTCTCAAAAGACAACATAAGAATGGCCATGAATTATATGCAAAAATGCTCAACATCACCAATTATCAGAAATGCAAATCAAAATCACACTATCATCTCACCCCAGTTTAAATGGCTATTAAAGACAAAACAAACATTGGCGAGGATGTAGAGAAAAGAGAATGCTAGTACACTGTTGGTGGGAATATAAATTAGTATAGCTACTATAAAAAACTACATGGAGGTTCCTCAAAAAACTAACAATAGATCCAACGTATGCTCCAGTAATCCCACTTCTGAGTATATATCCTGGACATCGAAGATATCTGCACACTCATGTTTACTGCAGCACTATTCACAAGACCAAGATATGGAATCCATGTAATTGTCTATCAATGAGTGGATGGATAAAGAAAATGTATATAAACACACAATGGGTTACGATTCAGCCATAAAAAATAGTGAAATTCTGTTATCTGCAGCAACATGGAAGGAATGGAAATAAGCCAGGCACAGAAAGATAAATATCACATGTTCAGACTCAAATATGGGAACTAAAAAAGTTGATGCTATGGAGCTAGAGAGTAGAGGCTGGGAAGGGTAGTGGTAGTGGTGGGGACACATATGAAGAGGAGTTGTCTAAAAATACAGTTAGATAGAAGGAATAATTTCTAGTGTTTAGTAGCACAGTTGGATGACTATAGTTAACAAGAATTTATTATGTATTTCAAAATAGCTAGATATAAAATGTTCTCAACATCAAGAAGTGATAAATTAAATGAACAAATCTATATAAAGTATTTAGAATGGCTTCTGATGCTGTATGAGCTCTATAAAGTCTGTTAACTTATATCTCTTTTCTCACCCTCACTATTTGTAGTTATGCTTTAGCATTAGCACACTTGCCTTCCTAAGCCACTGTGCCTCGCACATGTTGTTTCTTCTGCTTGGGAATCCACTTGTCCATCTACTAAATCACTGCTTGCCTTTCAAGTCTTAACTCAAACATTACTCTCTCTGTGAAGAAAATCTTTCTTTTACAATTCCTGACTTAGTTTCTTTTCTGTGTCTCCACAGGTATCTGGTATACATCTTTACTATAATGAGATTAATCATTTCTCACTAGACTAAAAGCTCAAGGATGAGGAAAATGACTTTTTGCCTATGTCTTACTCAGGACCTAGCATATTATCTGACACATAGAAAGTACTGGGATATATTTACTGAATATAAATGAATAAAATAATATCTACAAATCTTTCTCTACTTTTCCTATATAATTCTGTGCTATGGGGTATATATATGTTCCCAAAACAATGTGTACATACCTCCAGCCTAGTAATTATTGTATTTGTGATATTTGTCTATTTTCCCACTTCACTTACAATCTCCTGGAATGTAGGTTCCATGTCTTTTCACATTTGTATCTCCAAAAACTAGCACAAGGTCTGGCACAAGAAACTTAATAGATTCTTGATGAATGAATGAATAAGTTAATACAAATATGATTAAATGATGCTACAGGGCAGAAGCAATTCTTATGCCTGGAATATCAGATATTCTTCAGGAATGGCAAATCAGGATTCTCCCTGGCCTCTGAGCACTGTGATGGTTAATCAAGAACACTGAGGTGTATATACATCTGCTTTGATAGTTTCTTAATAAAGTCATCTTTCCTTTCCTCAACTGAAAAACTGGAGATGACAGTATTACCATATAAAGCTTGCAAAATGTACTTTAATTAATTAAAATAAGTTAATAAAAAAGTTTTTAAATAAAACAACAACAACAAAAACCCCAAATGTTCTTTAGAAAAGTAGGCAAAATAAGTAATAATAAATATATTAATGAACAGAAAAATAGACAACTATGAGAGCTGATATTTTAGGAGAACCAATAAAGCTTGAAAATCTGTAAATGGATTATGTGTGTGTGTGTGTGAGATTAGAAAAAATAAAAAATATTTTTATATTAAATGCTTTTATATTTCTTCTATTTCTCATTTTAAATTGCACATAAGTGAGAAAAATATAAGCATATAGAAATATTTAAAAATCATACAATCCTATATTAATATGTTTTTAACGTATTGATTTGAAATATTCCCTAAAGAGTAGAAAACCACAATAGACATATATCCCCATAGGCCTTAGTAAAGCTGAACATAATGAGTCCGTGTGTGTGTGTGTGTGTGTGTGTGTGTGTGTGTGTGTGTGTGGTGTGTGTGTTTGTCTGTATATGTATACAAAATTCATAGAAAACCTAAATAGACCTTTGCTAAATAGGAAAAGATTACTTTGAAGAAAGTTGCCAAAAATACTATTTCCAAACAATTCATCTCATTTTCAAAGCATAAAGAATTCCTGTGATATAATAACTTCTCTAGGACAAATAAGAAATACAAGTGCCTCAGGCTATTTTATGAAGCCTCCTTAACTTAATATTGAAATCCGACAAAGACAGCATTAAACACACACACACACACACACACACACACACACACACACACTCTCTCTCTCTCATATCCCAATTTTCCTTAGAAATATGGATTTAAAAAAAAATCTCAAAACTAGAAAAACTGAATGCATTAGCAATTTTGAAAAAGTGACACACTATGACCAAGTAAGACATATTTCTGGAAGGAAGAATGAATGGTTCAACATCAGAAAGTTAAATTTTTTTTTTGAGTTGGAGTCTCTATCACCCAGACTGGAGTGCAGTGGCTGGTCCTGGCCACCGCAGCCTCGACCTGCTGGGCTCTGGCGATCCTTCAGCCTCAGCCTTCCAAGTAGCCGGAATTACAGGCATGCGCTACCATGCCCAGCTGATTTTTTGTAGAGATGAGGTCTCGCTGCCCAGGCGGGTCTCAAACCCGCGGGCTCAGGCAATCCACTCACCTCAGCCTCCCAAAGGCGCGGGATTAGAGGCTGAGCCACCGAGCCCGGCTAGAAAGTTTTTAATATAGATAATTGGGTTGAGCACTGTGGCTCAAGCCTGCAACCCCAGTGCTTTGAAAGGTCAAGGTGGGGAAGGCAGGAGGATTGCTTGAGGCTAGCAGTTTAAACAGACTAGGAGACAAATGAGACTGTTTCTAAAAAAAAAAAAAAAAAAAAAAATAACAAATTAGCTAGTTGTGGTGGTGTACACCTATAGACCCAGTTACTCAGGAAGCAGAGGTGGGAGGACCACTTTAACCCAAGAGTTTGAGGTTACAGTGAGCTATAATCATACCACTGCATTCCAGTTTGGGAGAAAGCAAGATCCTGCCTCTATAAATAAATAAATACATAAATACATAAATGTGTGTATATACACACACACACAAATAAAATTTATCTCCTTAATTAAAGGATATAAATAAGTAATCACCACTGTAGGCTACATAAGTCCACAAGTGATAAAACTTCATCTCTATTCCCAATTTTAGAAAAAAGAAAAACTCATGGTAAAAGCATATCAGAAGTAAACTTAGTTAGAATGGTGAAACATATTCTTTGAGACAGATGTCCTTTATCTCAAATATATGACTTTCTACCTAATGATAAACCACCAGAGGCAGATTTATTAAAATAAAAAGTGCAGAAATATAGTTATTAGCACAATTATTTGATATTGTTATGAAAGTTGCTATGGGGATGAGAAGAAAAATAAACTGGGGCAAACACATTAAAAAAAAACAAATTTATTTTTATTTTTAGATGATACTATAGCCTCAGAAAATCTAGAACAATCATAGGAAAATCCAATAAAACTGGTAAAAGTTTGGTAAGTGTTTCGTCACAACATACACATAACAAAATCATTAGTTTTTCTATGTGTCAGAAAATATCATAGGCAAAAGCTTACATTCACAATTACAAAATATTCCTTCAAAATAAAATACCTAGAAATAAGCTTATCTCATTTAAAGAGAATGAAATAGTTTTGTGAAGGACATTTGAAACAACTGAGAGATATTAGATACTTTCTGAAAAGGTTCAATATTATAAGAACTTTACTGTTTCCTTAGAACAATGTATATATTACAATTTTAATCAAACTCTGAAAAGATTAATTTTTTCTACTTTGAAATTTAAATTCTGAAGTTCATTTGACAGCTTAAGTAGACAAGAATGTCAAGAAAATATTAAACTATAATAATAGAACACATTGTTATATACTAAAACTATAAAGTTAACACTCTACCAGAAAAGACTAAAAGATTAACTGGACATAATGGACTGCACAGAAAAAGACTCAAATACATATAAATATTTGGAAAAGAACAGGATGCCATGTCAAATCACGGAGACCAAGGCATCATCCTATTCTTTTATTCTGTTCTTATACTATTTAGGATATAGCGTTAAGGTAACTCGTTAACTGGCAGAAGGAAAAATTATGTTTCTGTCTTACACTATACGTCAAAATGATTCATACAGAGTATTTTTAAGTATAAAAAATGATATCACAAAAGCGTGAGAAGTATTGATGACTATAAACATTTACAAGTGTGGAGCAAAAGCTGAACTCTTAGAGAAGAATAATATAAGTGAAAAATAAAAATTTAAGATTCCCTTATAAAAAGAGCTCTTAGTCGGGCTTGGTAGCTCATGCCTGTAATTCCAGCACTTTGGTAGGCCAAGGCAGGAGACTTGCTTGAGTTCAAGACTAGTCTGGGCAACATAGTGAGACACTATCTCTACAAGAAATTTTAAAAAATTAACTGGGTATGGTGGCATGTGCCTACAGTCCCAGTTACTTGGGAGGTTGAGGCAGGAAGATCACTTGAACCCAGGAGTTAAAGGCTGCAGTGAGCTATGACTGCACCACTGTACTTCAGCCTTGGAGACGGAGTGAGACCTCATCTTTAAAAACAGGTAAACAGTTGTCTTTCACTTCTCTGGGTTAGGAAGATGCCAAGGTATTTCATTTTGTGTGTGTGGCTATTTGAATGAGATTGTGCTTTTTATTTGGGGTTCTGTTTGTTTAATGTTGGTGTTTAGAAATGCAACTGTATTTTGCACATTTATTTTATACCTTGAGACTTTGCCAAAGTCCTTTATCAGTATAAGGAGGTTTTTGACAGATTCTCTTGGGTTTTCACAGTATAGTATCATGTTGTCTGCAAAGAGGGATAACTTGATTTCTCTTCCTATTTGGATACCCCTGATTTCCTTCTCTGATTGCTCTAGATAGGACTTCCAATGCTATGTTGAACAGGAGGGGTGAGAGTGGGCAGCCTTGTCTTGTTTTAGTTTTGAAGGGAAATGGTTCCAATTTCTGTCTGTTTGGCAGTATGTTGGCTGTGGGCTTCTTGTAGATGGTTCTTACTAATTTGAGGTATGTTCCATCTATGCCTAGGTGTTTGAGGGTTTTTATCAAGAAGGGTGCTACACAAGCAGCCAACAGACACATAAAACTGCTCAGCCTCACTAGTCGTCAAAGAAATGCAAATTAAAACCATACTGAGATACCACATAAGTCCAGTCAGGATGATGATTGTTAATAACTCAGGAAACAACAGATGCTGTAAAGGATGCAGGGAAAAGGGAACACTTCTATACTGTTGGTAGGAGTGTAAACTAGTACAACCTCTGTGGAAAACAGCATGACGATTCCTAAAAGATTTAAAAGTTGACCTTCCATATGTCCCTGCAATCCCCCTACTAAGGAATATAACCAGAGGAACTAAAATCACTCTATGAAAAAGATACCTGTACACATATGTTTATTGCAGCATTATTCACAATAGTAAAACCAAGGAAACAACCATGCTGCCCACTGAACAAGGACTAGATAAAAAAAACAAGTGGAACATTTACATGATGGAATATTACACAGCCACAAAGGAGGACAAAATTATGAACTTCACAGCAACTTGGATGAACATAGAGTCTATAATACTGAGTGATCTATCACAGAAACAAAAAACTGAGTACCACATGTTCTCACGAATAAGCCAACCTTGAACAATTATCAATATTATAAGAAAGTAATTGGCAGTAGTGGGAAACTGCCAGGGAATGGGGGAGGTACACCTCATCAACAAAGGTACCTGCATAAAAAACATTTGTATACCTAACCCTGAATTGTACCTCACATTTTTTAAATAAAATTTTTTGAAAAAATAGGTAAATAAATATAAGATCCAAAGTCCTGTTTAGTTTTAAAAGGTGGTGGGGCGGGGGGGGAGGAAGAGGGAGGGAGGAGATGTAAACATACACTTGACAGAAAAAGAAACACAATAGGTATTAACAAACTTTTTACCCCATTAATAATTGCAGAAATATAAAACTTTATTCAGTCATAGAAATATAAAGTAACTATTCTGGCTATCTTTTGTTTGCCTCTTCATATTTACTCTCCACTAGTTTTCAACCTCCTCTCTGCCCTGAGAGATAACCTGTTTGAACTACAAGAGACCCTCAATGCTCTGGCTCTCAAATAAGTACAGAAAATAAGGAGAGTGATGCCACAGTATTTATTCCTCTAGTATACTGGCTTGGCTGTATCCATTGACCAAAGGTTAGTTCTTCTCAAGATGGTGCTCTCTAGTTGTCTCTCTTATCCATCTTCTGGTAACCTCTTTTTCCTTTAACTAACAGTGGTAACAGGTCTGTAGCTAATATCAATATAGACTTCACTATCTCTTACACTTTCCCCAAACATACCTTTATCTTTGTAATTATTATCTCCTTAAATAAGCCCATGTTAAAATGATCTCAATAACCAAATTTTACATTATTCTTATTTGAGCATACTGTTTTTTTTGTTGGTTGAACTCTGACAGTAAGGGTGTGGAAAAGAAGAACTTTAAAACACATCTGGTAGATGTATACATCAATATAATACTTTCTGGAGAAAAGTTCTGTAATATGTACTAAAAACTTTCAAATATGCACATCTTTAATCTAGAAATATATTCTTAGAAATTTGTCCTATGGACATAATCAGACTGTTCAAAGTTGTATGGAAAAAACAATTTACCATAATACAGTTTTTCTTATATTGTGAAAAAATGAGAAGTTTCGGTAAGATGGTGACGGCATAGGTGGAACTGTGAGACTCTCCGAATGTGAGTTCCCCAAAATACTCTTACTTTCCTTCACCCACCGCCCTGCCCACCACCAGCTGCACTGGTCTGAGGCCCAGAGACCCTCAGTCCCACACAAGGCTGGCTATTGTGGCCCCCCCGCTGCTGCTGTTCCACTATAGGCAGCCCCAGCCCTGGCCATGCGGAGATCCCAGCTCCCTCCCCAGCTACAACATCTCACCTGGTGCCAAGCCACCACCTATAGAGGTCCTTGGATACCGCCTTGCGGAGATCTGGGTTCCCTTGTTGGCTACACTGATCTGCCCAGCACTCAGCTGCTGCCAGCTCCCACCCTGAGTGGGCGCCCAGCCCAGCAGCCCAGTGCTTGCTCCTCAGATTTCCAGCTCCCCACCCTGGATTCTGGGCCCCCGCCCAGCCCTATTTCAAGCCACCATCACCCAGGGAGGCTCTAGGCACCACCCCTCAGAGATACCAGCTCCATTTCTGGCTGAAGTGCCCTGTGTGGGACCCAAAGCCACTGTCACCACTCACGACCTGCCCTTTAGAGCTCTGGTCCCACTCTGGCTGAGGCAGCCAGCATGCAACCCCATAGTTGTGTAAGGGAACAGAATATCTTAAGGAGGTGCTGATTAGCCACAATTAGCTCTCAGCTCCAGAAAAGGGAACTCCCAGCTCCCTCCTCCACCCCAGGCACTGGTAGCACACCAGATCCAGTGCCCGGCTGTGCCGCTGATCCCCAGTGCCTCGCATGCCACCACAGCCCATCATAGTGGATCGCCCATGGACTGGACGAGTGGAGAGAAAAGATGGGTGGAGGGAAAGGATCTGTGAAAGAGGAGCTGCCCACCTCAGCCATTTTCCAGGCAGAGATTTGCATTGCTCCACCCACCTACGAGCAGCCTCCACCTTGGTTTCTAAGGTAACATCACTAACAGGAGACAAAAGCCCCTCCCCTATGCTGAATCAGATACAGGCAACTCAGCATGCAGACCTCTCAGGCAGCAAGCTAAAGGAACAAACCCAAACTGGCAGTAAATCTACCTGCCTGCGATGAAAGCAAAGGGGAGAGGCTAGAGATCAGAGCTGAAGAAACTTTAGATACTCAGGAAAGATTCCAGAGCTATTCTGGTTTCTTATTTTGACTTTTGATTTTATCGTTTTGACTGTTTTGCTCACCGTTGTTTGCTTTTTGATGTAGACTACTTGTTTGTATTGGGGAAAAATGCATCAAAAGGCATGATTTTATTGGACTGTCTTTGTGTGGTTACTGGTATGCTTTATGGAATTGTGTTTTTGTGTGTGTT
The DNA here is from genome assembly GCA_027257055.1 of Cephalopachus bancanus. Taxonomy (NCBI): domain Eukaryota; kingdom Metazoa; phylum Chordata; class Mammalia; order Primates; family Tarsiidae; genus Cephalopachus; species Cephalopachus bancanus. The sequence goes on from JAPVLO010000093.1 coordinate 12,659,378, forward strand.
TTTCACTCTTTTTTGGCCTTTCATCTCTTTTTCACCTGTTAGTTGGCATGTGTGTCTGTTTTCCCTCTCACTTTTCACTCTTTCTAACTTCCTCTTGACTCCCACCTTCTTCCATTATTTTCCTTTTTCATACCTCCTTTTGTTCCAGGGACCAACCTACACCCCGCTGCGTGGACAGATTGTAAGGCAGTGGGAAATAGGTTTCAGTGTGCCCATACACTTGTTGGTGGATACCGGGATCAGCAGATAGATTCTGAATCACAGCTTCTCCCTCAATTAAACCTAAAAATTGCAAAAAGTACAGCCCCCAGCCCATATTCCAGCCTCAAAAGTGAATAAAGCTAGAGGACCCTCATAAGGAAGAACAGGAGATTGAACAAATGAAGTAAAAGCAACCCCACCTTCCCTGAAAAACAGAATTAAAGAAGGGGAGGGAAAGTGGGAGAGAGAGAAGAATCTATACAAATGAAGAAAAACCAAAAGAAGAATATGGGTCTCTCCCAGATGCCTGGGAGGGCAGACACTGAGAAAACTGACTTCTGAATGCAAACAATGAAGAGCCACCAGAATGACTGGTCTCAAACCACAAACCTAGATGTCAAGAAACTAATGGAGAGATTAAAAATAATTGAGGAGAGACAAGAAACTAGGAAGGAGTTGATAACTGAGATAACAGTAATAAAGAATTCTGTGAATGAAATAAATAACAAATTGATAAGCATGGAAAGCAGAATTAGCCAAGCAGAAGAAAGAATCTCAGAGCTTGAGGACCAAAATACACAACTAACCCAAACTGTCAAAAACATAAAAAGAAGCTTAAAAAGTCAGAACAAAATCTTCAAAGATGAGTGATTACTTCAAGAGAAAGAACCTCTCCTGAAACAGAAAGAGAAACAGAGCCCACCTTGGAACAAACATTTCATGAGATTATTGAATAAAAGTTCCCTCATCTCATAGGTGACACGAAAATTCAAACACAAGAGATTCAGAGAACCCTTGCAAGACAACAAATGAGAAGTCCAACTTCCAGACACATAATAATTTGCCTAAACAAAGTAGGTATAAAAGAAAAAATCCTAAAGATAGTAAGAGAAAAAGACCAGATCACCTACCATGGAAGACTAATTAGAATAGCAGCACATTTATATATAGAAACCCTGCAGGCTAGGAGAGCTTGGAGCCCTATCTTCAAGTTCTAAAAGATAAACAATTTCAACCAAGAATAACCTACCCAGTCAAGCTAAGCTTCATCAGCGAGGGAGAATTAAAATCTTTCCCAGATATCCAATCCCTAAGAACTTATGCTGCCACCAGACCACCTCTACAAGAAACACTTAAGAAAGTACTAAAAACGGAAGAAAAGAAAAAAAGAACAATGCTCTTCACAAGAGTACAGGAAAAAGAGTAAAACACACATGAACCAACCACAAAACCAAGAGAAAGACAACAAACAAAGAGGAAGAACAACAACAACTCTATAAGAACTTTATGATAGGGACCATGTCTCACATTTCAATAATTAGCCTGAATGTGAATGGACTCAATGCACCAGTGAAAAGACATAGAATGGCAAAATGGATAAAATATCATCAGGCAACAATATATTGCCTTCAAGAGACACATCTCACTGGAAAGGACATGCACAGACTCAAAGTAAGAGGATGGGAAACAAATTTTCAGGTTCACGGAACACAAAAGAAAGGAGGAGTCACAATCCTAATTTCAGACAAAATACCATTTAAGCTATCAAAAATTAACAAAGACACAGAAGGTCACTACATAATGATAAAAAGTTCACTCCATCAACAAGATATATCTATCCTAAACATTATGCACCCATATAGGAGCGTCAACTTTCATAAAGCAGCTTCTAGGAAAACTCAAGATAGATATTGACTCTAACACTATCATAGCTGGGGACTTTAATACCACACTCACAACCCTAGACAGATCATCAGGACAAAAAATCAGCAACGAGATCCAGAACCTCAATGTGACTCTTGACCAAATGGACTTAACTGACACCTACAGAACACTCCACCCAATGACCACAGAATATACATTCTACTCATCACCGCATGGAACGTACTCTAAGATCGACCACATATTTGGCCATAAATCATAAAACAAATTTCAAAAGATCGAAATTTTGTCATGCACCTTCTCGGACCACAGTGGAATAAAAATAAACATCAATAACAACAAGGTTCCCCCTCAAACCTACAAAGACATGGACACTAAATAGCATGATGCTAAACAACATTGGGTCAACAAAAAATCAAAACAGAGATAAAAAGATACCTGGAAACAAATGAAAATGAAGAGACATCTTACCAAAATCTCTGGGACGCCATGAAAGCTGTAGTAACAGGGGAATTCATATTTCTACAAACGCACATGAAGAAAATGGAAGGATCACAAAGTAACAGCCTAACAAGTCACCTTAGGAAGCTGGAAAAGCAAGACTACCAAAACCCTAACTTCAGCAGAAGGTCCAGAACACCAAAATAAAAGCCCAAATCTGGGACACTGAAGACAAAAAGATAATACAAAAAAAAAAATCAATGAAACAAAAAAAGCTGGTTCTTTGAAAGGATAAACAAGATCTATGGCCCCCTAGCTAGATTGACCAAGAGAAAAAGAGAAAAAGCCCAAAGAAATACAATCAGAAACACAAAAGATGAAGTCACATCTGACTTCGAAGAAATACAAAAGATTATTAGAGACTACTATGTACACTTGTATGGAAACAAACTTGAAAATCTTAAGGAAATGGAAGACTTTCTAATATCACACAACCTGGCTAAGTTGAAACAAGAAGAAATTGAGACCCTAAATAGACCAATAACAATTCAGGAAATTGACTATGTAATAAGAAAACTACCTACAAAAAAAAAAAAGCCCTGGATCAGATGGTTTTCCAGCAGAATTCTATAAGACATTTAAGGAGGAGCTGATAGTAATCCTACTGAAAGTATTCCAGGTGATTGAGAAAGAGGGAACCCTCCCCAAATCATTTCATGAAGTTAACATCACATTGATACCCAAGCCAGGTAAAGACCCAACAAAGAAAGAGAACTACAGACCAATATCTTTGATGAACATTGATGCAAAAATTCTCAACAAGATCCTAGCAAACCGGATTCAACAACACATGTCAAAAATTATCCATCATGAACAAGTAGGATTCATCCCTGGGATGCAAGGCTGGTTCAGCATTTGCAAGACAATAAATGTAATTAAATATATCAACAGACATCAGAACAAAAACCACATGATTATATCATTAGATGCAGAAAAAGCTTTTGATAAAATCCAGCACCCCTTCTTGATAAAAACCCTCGAACATCTAGGCATATGTGGAACATACTTCAAAATAGTAATGAGAAACTCACAGCTAGCATACTCCTAAACAGACAAAAATTGGAACCATTTCCCTTGATAAGTGGAACAAGACAAAGATGCCCACTCTCTCCCCTCCTGTTCAGTATAGTATTGGAAGTCCTGACTAGAGTAATCAGAAAAGAGAAGGCGATCAGGGGTATCCAAATAGGAAAAGAGGAAGTCAAGTTATCTCTCTTTGCAGATGACATGATTGTGTACCTTGAAATCCCAAGAGAATTTGTCAAAAGCCTTCTTGCACTGATATGGGACTTTGGCAAAGTCTCAGGGTATAAAATAAATGTCAAAAGACAATCGCATTTCTTTACACCAATAATAAACAAACAGAAACGCCAATAAAAAGCACAATCCCATTCACGATAGACACACAAAAAAATGAAATACCTTGGCATCTTCCTAACCAGAGACATGAAAAACCTTTACAATGAAAACTACAAAACACTGCTCAAAGAAATCAAAGATGACACAAGTAGAAAAACATCCCATGCTCATGGACTGGGAAGAATCAACATTGTAAAGATGTCCATCTTACCTAAGCAATCTACAGATTTAATGCAATACCCATCAAATTACCAGCAACATTCTTCTCAGAGCCAGAAAAAACAATACAGGAATTCATATGGAAACACAAATGACCAAGAATAGCCAGAACAATCCTCAGCATAAAAATCAAAGTAGGAGGTATCACACTACCAGAATTCAAACTTTACCATAATGCTACAATAATCAAAACAGCTTGGTATAGGTACAGGAACAGGCATATAGACCAATGGAATACAATTGAGATTCCAGAAGAAAAACCTCAATGTCTTAACCAACTCATCTTCGACAAAGCCTCTACCACCTACCACTGGGGAGAGGAGAACTTATTCAGTAAATGGTGCTGGGAAAACTGGCTGACCACATGCAGAAGATTCAAACCAGACCCCTATCTGTCCCCATACACAAAAATTAACTCTAAATGGATCAGAGACCTGAATATAAAACTTCAAACCATAAGAACCTTAGAAAATGCAGGACTCACCCTTATGGAAATTGGAACTGGTATCCAATTCCTAAACAAAACCCGAAACGCACAGGCCATAGGAGGTGAGATAGACAAGTGGGACCTCATTAAACTGACAAGCTTCTGCAAAGCCAAAGAAACCATCAAGAGAGCAGGGAGACAGCCTACAGACTGGGAAAAAGTATTTTCCAACTCCGGGTCTGACAAAGGGCTAACATCTTGGATCTACAAGGAACTCAAACATGCTGAAAAGAAAAAAACAAACAACCCCATTATAAAGTGGGCAAAAGATATGCACAGACATTTCTCAAAGGAAGACATCTGAGTGGTCAACAGACATATGAAGAAAAGTTCAACCTCACTAGTCATCAAGAAGATGCAAATAAAACTATACTGAGATACCACCTAACTCCAGTCAGAATGGCAATTATCAATAACTCAAAAAATAACAGATGCTGGAGAGGATGTGGTGAAAAGGGAACACTTCTACACTGTTGGTGGGAGTGTAAACTAGTGCAACTTCTGTGGAAAGCAGTGTGGCGATTCCTAAAAGCTTAATATCGACCTCCCATATGACCCCACAATCTCCCTACTGGGAATATACCCTGAAAAACTCAAATCACTCTATAAAAAAGATACCTGCACACGTATGTTTATCGCAGCATTGTTCACAATAGCAAGAACCTGGAAGCAACCATGCTGTCCTTCAAAAGAGGACTGGATTAAAAAAATGTGGTACATATACACAATGGAATATTACACAGCCATAAAAAAGAACAAAATCATGAATTTCGCAGCGACCTGGATGGAACGAGAGTCTATAATACTGAGTGATCGCTCACAGAAACAAAGATCTGAGTATCACATGTTCTCATTTCATATAGTGGACCTTGAACATCTATCATAATACTATAAGAAAAGGATTGACAGTGGTGGGAAACTATGGGGGGGGTGGGGGGGAAGGGAGGGGGAATTAATGGTAGTCAATATTCGTCTGGGGATGGGGAGACACTGTATCAGCAAGGTTGCCTTAACAATGCATATTTGTATACCTAACCCTTAACTGTATCCCACAATTTTAAAATAAAAAATATGTTTAAAAAAATGCAAGGTTTTCTAATATTCATACATTATAAACATTTACAAAATATAGACATTTTCCTTGTGAGACAAATTAATGTATGTCACAAAAGATGCACAAGAAGAAAATCCTAAAGCCTTAAAAAATAAATACTTGTTCCCATTAAAAAAAAAATGAGAATAATGTCAATACCCAATAAAAAAGGATGAAACAAATAGCAGCAAATCCATGTAAATTCATCAATTAAAATCATGTTTTAGAAAAATATTTCTTAATAGAGGAAATGTTCAGGATATATTACCAAGGGGTTATTACAGATTTTGAAGGGGAATAATGACCCTGCTATACTATTCATTTATTATGAAGCACTGTAGTAATAAGCACACACATACACAATAACGCCAAAACTGTAAAAGTGGTTATTTTTGAGTAGCAGAATTAATTTTACTTTTTTTCTTAATGCTTTTCTGCATTTAAGTTTTATTCCTTAAGTATAAGCATGTTTGTAAAATTAAAAACATAAAAATAAACACTTTGTTTTAATCAGCATTACTATGTAACTTTCTTACATATTTCTTAACTATAAATCTAATTTGTCGGAAGATAATTCTGATGAAATGTTTATAGCAATATAAAAAGGCTTTCCATATGAGAACTCATGACTCACCATAATAAACAGATCTGGCATTAGAAAATAAGTACAATTTTTTTTAACCCATAAAATCAATATCATTCCTTCATCCAGTTAAATTTTTAAACTATTAAAAAGAGATCAAGGAGGGCAGGCTTTCAGTAATTCAAGATTGGAAAATACACAAAAGATAGACCATCTGATACAAAATGTTTTAGGCTCAGTGAAATGTGTCATTGGTAAGGGATACTCTGATTTTTGCATGAAGAATATTGGAATAAACTGATGTTAATTTATCTGTACACGAAACCTATGAAGAACCTAGAGAAAAGGTTACATGGAGGAAAGGCTACATGTTAGGTACATGGAGGAATATTTAATACATTTTTCCAAACTTCTACCAACAAAAATAAATTATACTATTATTGCTACATATTTTTCCTAGTTTAGCATAAAGCAGTGAAAATTATTTATTTTAATAAGTATTGTTACCTAAAATACATTGAGTGTATGCTCGCATTTTTATTAGCAAGTTTTGTTTCAAAAATAATACATTTGATGCTACATTCAGAAACAACTTCAAATGTGATAACACTTATAATATATATTAGAAGATTAAAAACAGAACATACACTCTCTTTGAAAGAAAATAATTATTATATATAATGCCATCCTGTGTGTGTATGTGTGTGTGTGTGAGAAAAAGAGTGAGAGAATATCTTAATATAAAAATTCAGCTTCTCTAAAGCTATTTGAAAATTAAGCATTCAAAAAAAAATTTATAGTATCTGGGTATAAGTGAGGCCAGTAGTGCTGCGTTTAGGAGATACATGATAGATCTGATCATTTGTTGAAAATTTTTTTTTTTTTTTTTTGAGTTGGAGTCTCATCTGTCTCCCAGACTGGAGTGCAGTGGCCACTCCCAGCCACCACAGCCTCGACCCGCTGGACTCTGGCGATCCTTCCGTCTTAGCCTTCTGAGTAGCCGGAATTACAGGAACGCGCTATCACGTCCAGCTGATTTTTGATTTATTGTAGAGATGAGGTCTCGCCAAGTTGCCCAGGCGGGTCTTGAACCCGCGGGCTCAGGCAATCCACTCACCTCAGCCTCCCAAAGCGCAGGATTACAGGCTGAGCCACCGAGCCCGGCCATTTGTCAAAATTTTTTGATGATTTTACTCAAGGACAGGATGACTTGGAATGTGTATAACACTGGTTCTTTGAATTAATTTTAAATCTCTTTATTCTGACAGAAAAGTAACATTGACTAAATACCTATTTTATATCTCAAGAAGAATTAAAATAATGCAGCACAAAAAATGAAATACAATGGACACATTTCCTAAGGAGATTTTATCTTAATTTTGATTAAAAAAACAGTACTTTAAAAAGACTATTACATTTCATTGAATAATTGGAATTGGAATACTAAAAATAGTCTTCCAGAAGAAAGGTGGAAATATGAATTAGAAAGCATGAAGAACTAGGACACAAAATTTCAGTGAGGAGAAATAAGTTCCAGAACTCTATTGTACATCATGGTAACTACTGTTAATAATATATTAGATACTTGAAAACTGCTAAGAATGAATTTTAAGTTTCTCACCACAAAAAAATGAAAAACATGTGAAGTAAATAGAAACAATTTTTACTTGCCAATTAAAAAAATAAAAGGGAAAGTATGAAAAGCCTGCTTATGAGGCAGGGAACAACTTTTAAACAGCTGAACATGGGATAAATAATTCATGTTCCAACACAATGACACTTTTGAGGACAATGTGTAAAAGTAATATTCTACTAAAAGATGTTTTTCAAGTGACATGTTTCTAGGAGACAGACTCCAACTCAAAAAAAAAAAGAAAAAGAAAAAGAAACATAAGCCGGGCTCGGTGGCTCAGCCTGTAATCCCACGCCTTTGGGAGGCTGAGGTGAGTGGATTGCCTGACCCCGCGGGTTCGAGACCCGCCTGGGCAGCGAGACCTCATCTCTACAATAAATCAAAAAATCAGCCGGGCGTGGTAGCGCATGCCTGTAATTCCGGCAACTTGGAAGGCTGAGGTGGAAGGATCGCCGGAGCCCAGCAGGTCGAGGTTGCGGTGGCCGGAAGCGGCCACTGCACTCCAGTCTGGGCGACAGAGTGAGACACCAACTCAAAAAAAAAAAAAAAAAAAAAAAAAAAAAAGAAAAAGAAACATTCTGATGACCACACAGAGCCAGGTACATGAGCAGCTTAAATTCCTTATATTTCTTTTGTATATTCCATGGTAAGTACAATAGCACCCTGCCCAGAGAAGGTGTTAAAATGTATGATAAATGAATACATGTGTAACAGGATGCTGAGTAATGTTAGTTTCTAAGTTGAAACAAAGAGGCTCTAATATATATCCTATAAGAGAAGCTACAAAAAGCTGTCAACACTTACCTCCCCAAAGGCTGAGATAGGATACAGTGATGTCCTACTTCTGTCATCACAGCATCCCTTTTCCTCCCAGCTTATATATGGAGCCTGAGTGGGGGAGATCTTGCGGTGGCGGGGTGGGGGGAGGTTGATTTGTGGAGAACACTATTTGAGGTAAGATGCTCCACCCTTCCCAGCTTACATGGTAGAAGGGTGGGTGTTTCTGGTCATTCAAATCCTCCCTTTGCAAGGCAGGTGAGGGAAAGGAGCACCCAGAAGAATCATTGTAGAGATTTGGGCATACCAGAAATAAGGTGTGGGTGACATTCTGTATTGTGTCAAAATGCTTACTTAAGTGAAAGACTTTTTTTTTTTAATGAATTGGAGTCTCACTCTGTCTCCCAAACTGGACCTATGGGTGCGCACTACAATGCCTGGCTAATTTTTTGATTTATTGTAGAGATGAGGTCTAGTCAAGTTGTCCAAGCTGGTCTCGAATCCCTGAGCTCAGGCAATCCTCTCACCTCCACTTCCCAAAGTGCTGGGATTACAGGCGTGAGCCACAGTTGAAGATATATTAGTTTGCCTTGTACCTCCTTGAGTCAGCAAGAGGTAGGGAGCGAGAGAGCAGTGTGGAGAGAGGGGATAGACATTTCTCTGACCTTAATTTCCTAAACTATAAAGTAACAAAATGATGGTGTTTGTCCTATTTACCTTACAATACACATATGCTATGAGGATCAACTGATATAGTCAATGTAAGATGTCTGATAGACTTTAGATCTTTACATAAAATAATCTGCTAAAAATTGGATCTCAAATGAAGCATCTTGAATTTCATGATAAATTAGTTTTAATACAGTCTATATTTTGAGTAAGTCATCAATTAACACATTTAATGAACTATCTTGTGCTGACCATTTTGAGAAAGATAAAATATCATTTCTACCTTAGAGATTCTACAATCTGGTTGGGAAAGCAAGATGAACATGAATGAAGCAGTAATAAAACTATACAAAAATAATAATATATTTACATAGTGTTTACTATGTGTTAGTCACTGTTATAAGCTCTTTATAAATTATATATGTATTTATAAATTTATATAAGCAGATTTAAGTCTTATGATAATCTTATGAGGAAGGTTTTATTATTTTACTCACTATACAGATGAAATTTGAGTGCAGAGACGTTAAAAACTTGCGAAAGGCAATATAACCAGTAACAGAGTCAGGATTCAAATTTGATCGATCTGGCTCTGGAGTTTGAGTTCTTGACCATGCATTACAGTGACTCTTGTGGGACTCGAGTCAGGAAAAATCTGTAGAGTTTGGAAAAGTGGAAAAGAGAGAGAAGATTGCTACAGAAGTGGGTAACTGTAAAAGTTGTGAGGTATGAATGAGCAAGGAAACATTCCAGAAATATGTATTGAATACCTACTAGGTACCATGCACTGTGCTTGGGATATATTAGTGAAGAAAACAAAGATACTTGCTTTTGCAGAATTGAAGTCAATGGATATGAAAAAGACAATGAAGTGAATAGTCTTACTGAACTGTGCAACTATCCTGGGAATTAGAGAGAAACAACATTGAATAGGTAGCCATATCATGAGAGCTCAGAAAGGCAGAGAATTTGAGCATACAGATCAAACTTATAGTTAAGTACTACAAGAATTTTCAAGGAATGTGTCACATGGTAACAGCAGTATCTTAGGAAGATTAAGTTGCCTGTATTTTGAAGAATGAAATAGAGATGAGAAAAATGAAAGGCAGAAAGACTAGCTAGAAAGTGAATTGTATTAATATCCAGATGATGTCATAGCACTGTGAATTGAGAGCTTTACTGTATTCATTATCCCCCTTTTTGTTCTTCAGTCTTCCTCTTTCTACTGTTTTTCCTTCATCTACAAATACATGCTATTCTGTTACCTTCACAGTAAATAAAAGGTAAACTAATTAATTTAGCTAAATTATAATTAAAACAATAAATAATAAAATTATGCTTTAAAGGGTGAGTCACTCCCAAGCTACTACCCTTCTACCTCCTTCTCATCTGTTTTTCCTTCCCATTCTCTCCTGTATTCAATGTAACTTGTTTTCTGTCATTATACAGAAGGAGTGGTTCATTTGGTCAGAAAAAAGAAGAAAACAATCTGGTTGGGAAAGGAAGACGATTTCTTTGAAATGGGAACATTTCAGTGGAGATTAATAGGAGAAGTAGGAGTTTTCCAGGTAGAAAATGGAGATTTTCAAGTACAGTATTCCCCAAATTGGCAAAGAAGCAACAAGGGAAGAGAACAATAGTCTAATTTCCCTGATTTACACAGATGTAAAAATCCTCAACAAGATTCTAGCAAATTGTATCCAACACATTTCAAGGATTATCCATCATGACCAGGCAGGCTTCATTCCCGTGATGCAGGGCTAGTTCAACATACGTTAAGTCTATAAACGCAATTCATCAAATAAACTGGTGTAAAGCCAAGGGCCACATGATTAACTATTTAGATGCAGAAAAAGCATTTGATAAAATGCAGCATCCCTTCTTGATAAAAACCCTCAGACACCTAGACATAGAAGGAACATTCCTCAAAACAATAAGAGTCATCTATGCTAAACCTGCAGTCAACATTTTGCTTTATGGGCAGAAACTGGAAGCATTCCCCTGGAACAAGACAAGGATGCCCACTCTCTCACTCCTCCCATTGAAAATAGTACTGGAAGTCCTAGCCAGAACAATCAGGCAAGAGAAGAAAATCAGGGGTATCCAAATAGGAAAAGAGGAAGTTAAGTTATCCCTCTTTGTGGATGATATAATTCTTTACTTGGAGAACCCTAGAGAGTCTGTCAAAAACTTCCTTGCCTGATAAACGACTTTGGCAAGACTTGGTTTACAAAAACAACATGCAAAAGACAGCTGCATTTCTACACACCAACAATAAGCAGGCTGAGAACCAAATAAAAAATGCATTTCCATTCACAATAGCCCCCCCCAAATATAAAATAACCTGGCATCCACTTAACCAAAGAAATTAAAAACCTTTACAATGAGAACCGCAAAACACTGCTCAAAGAAATCAAGGGTGATACAAACAAATGGAAAAGCATCCTACACTCATAGATTAGAAGATTCAGTATTGTCAAGATGTCCATTCTACCCAAGGCAATCTACAGATTCAATACAATCCTTTTCAAATTGCCAATATCATTTTTCACAGTTCTAGAAAAGACAACACAGAAACTCACATGGAAGCAAAAAAGAGCACAAAGAACTCAAGCAATCCACAGCAAAAGTAACAAACCTCGAGGCAACACACTTCCAGACTTTAAACTTTATTATAAGGCTACAGTAACCAAGACAGCATGGTATTAGTACAGAAATATGCACATAGACTAATGGAACAGGACAGAGAATCTGGAAATAAAAACACAGTCCCTCAACCAACTCATCTTCTCATTTTTTCCTTTCAATATAGCTTGTTATGAAGAAGGTAGACATTCAGTCAGAATCCTACTTTAATTTGAATTCTAATTTAATTTTCAAAAGCTTAGTTCACAAATATCCAATCAAAATCTCTCAGATTTATAGCCTCTGCTCTATAAATCGCAGATACTGGTCTTTTCCAATATACCATGAGATCCTTGAAAGCAGGGGCTCATACTTGTTTTCATACCTCCATTACCTAAAAGAGTACCTGGAATTTAGTAGCTACTCAGTAAAACTGGGTGGATTAATGAAAGGGTAAAGGAAGACAGGCAGTCATATGAGAGGCAGTATAGAAAAATATTTAAGGATAATGTATTATGTAGGAGTAAAAGACAGGGATGAGTAAATGATGTCTCAAGTTTTGAACATAGGTGATTAGAAAAAAAGACAGTAACAGTGACAGATGGCAGTAAAAGATAAGTTCAGATTTAGATATATGCAATTGAGATGGCCCAGGGTCTACTATGCTGAACATCCAGTGTCAAGAATGCAGTTACAAACAGAAATTGGCATTTGGAAGAAGTCATGACTAGCGAATCATAATTTTAGAATCATCAGTACAGAAATTATAGTTTAAGTCACAGGAAAGAATAAAGAAATTTAAAGAAAAAAGAAGACATTGGCAAAAGTCCAAATTTTGACAGGCAACCTATACATGTTGAGAAAATATTAAATTATATAATATTAAGAAGTCTTGAAAAAACATAAGGTTGAGATTTTTATGGGTAACATCAGTCAATTTTTATTTTTCCATGTTTACAATAAACAGACTCTGCTTTCTTAGTACCATGTATTTCAACCTCATGCATGAGGAGGTGAAGGTTTTTAGACAGACTAATTATCATTCTCAAAGGCATTTTAAAAAAAAGTTACCTTCAAAAATTATCAATCTACATAGATATTTTTATCCATATATTTAAAACATTTGTTTATTTTAATGCATTTTAATGCTTTCATTTCTCCCACCTGTTTTTAAAGGGAATAGGAAGAGGTTTCTATTTCAAAGATTTAGAAATAAAGCATTCAAAGTAGAGTCTGAAATAACTGTCATGCCCTGGAAGCTGACAATATAGGTTTCATACTACAGATGAACTCCATTCCCTCCGAAATAGAAGAGAGAACATACATAAATATGACATACAAAGAAGAGTAAAATATAAATTTTTTTCAGTGATTAAGGACTTTATGCTAAAATTTTCACAGATGTATTTCTGGAAAAATTATGTGTAGGCTAAATTTCTGTAAGAGAGTAATTTTTTCTTTGATATCCAGTATTATTTTGGAGATAATTAATCTCCCTGGGTTTTAGTTTTTCTCATGCATAAAATAAAGGGGTAGGAGTAGGTAATACTTATATGTCATATGTCACTTAACCAAGAGGATATATCGTTCTGAGACGTGTCATTTGGTAATTCTGTTGCTGGGCAAACATCATAGTGTACACTTAATGCAAATGGATATGGCATATACCTACATTTTTATTTATATATTTTTATATGGAAAACCAAGTGTCCCAGAACCATTACTGAATATAAATCATTTCCCCAGTTGATCTTCAGTACCAATATCAAGCACCATATATCAGGTTTCTATATATGCTCCACTATAATCTTATGGGACCACTTTCATACATGCAGTCTGTTATTGATCAAAACACTGTTATATGACACAAGACTGTATTTCTTTTAACTCTAGAATTCTATGACCTTATTTTTCATTGATTTTCAACTGGCAAAAGATTCCAAAACTCTTGCTTACCTTCTAGAACAAATGATTTGGGAGTGATTCTAATTAAGAGGCTCAGTTAAGTGCAGTTCATAAGCATGCCGACATTTATATAGACTTAGATAAATAAGAACTTAAGTATTTCAAAGACAAACAACGGGGAAACATTTCATATAACTTAAACTGGTTTAAATGAGAATGGAAGAAAAAGGAATTATAGTAAGTGAAGAATTCTACTGTCAATGACTTAGGCAGAAACAGAATCAAGGTGGTGGCGGTGGCATTGCTTGGTTACTTTTGTATAAGTTTCTAATAGCTTTTGGAAATGATTTTCAAAAATAAAACCAGAATCTGGTAAGTTTCATAGGATAAAACAAGATGAAAAAGTTAATGAGAGGCTCCACTCAGATAACTTCTAAAGGTAGAACTTTTGATACCTTCCTTCTGAAGTGTGATACAGCTGCTGTTCCACATAGCATAGTTTCCACACAGCCAAGTTTCAATGGCAGCACTGATCTGAAGATTCGAGAAGTTAGAGCCTGCTCGTAACTAAGATGCAACAGCAATTTAGTTAGTAGAACTGATATTTTCATCTCAAATTCTAACTTTCCAAGATGTAGCCTTAAATTGGGCTGCTAATTGTACTGCCCTCTCTCTCACCCTTACTCTCTCTCTTCCTTGTACACCAAACTGATCAGCACTTTTGTGTTCCTTGACTATTTCCCCCCATCACTCCCCTCACTATATAACCAACGAATGTCAAATAAATGATCAAAATACTCTCTGGCTAAACGCTTCAGTACTTCACGAGGAAGAAAGTTTGGAGGTCTGCCTCTCTTCATCCTCCCAGCTGTGCAAAGACATAATCTCCAAAGTGCTTATGATAGTAACTATTACTACCATGATCAATTTCTAATGACATCTTTAGCTAATACCATGTATTAGCCAGTCATTTATATTTAAATATAATTAAGACATCCCAAGCAAAGGAAAGTCCAAAGTTTCAGCAGTGAACACAGAAGATAGCTTAAAATCTTATGATAAAGGAAGGCTATTCAGCTGTCTTTAATCTTTAGCCATTTAACACACTACAAGTCATCTGAGACAATTCTTATAAGAATGCAGGTACAGAAGCATCATTGCCATAATTGTTTAGCTGTGAATATTTCAAACTTCTTTCTAATAAGTGATGAGATTTTAATGAGATCAGAAAGGTTATGCACACATCACAGCCAATTCTAAAACCAGAGATAACCAAGATGTACTTTGAGTTTATAATACTATAACACATATATAATGGTTCCTTTTAATGATGTTAAATTGGTTGGTACCCATTTTTTCATATTTCCTCATTGAAAATAAAAGCATCTCAGGGGTAAATTAATTTTTTTTAACTCATTTAAACTCGGTCTAGAGTTCCATATTCTGAAATGAAAACTGGACATGAACAATATAGAATTTTTACAAGAAAAATCTAATAACTTATTTTAGGTACAAAAGACTGTTAAAATTATAAGTAATTAAAATTACCAGCTATAAAGCAATTGATGAATTACTATGATGTTTATTTTAGATATATTCGGTTTTAAAGTTGTTACATTAGAAAGTCTTCATATTCTCCTTTTGGCTTAATATAACAATACACAATTAAAAAAGCAATCAAAGACAAGAAAGAATATTTGATAAAAGGAGTTACAGGCAATATTTTTTGTAGTGAAGTACATCTTTAAAATACTATATTGTTTATAAAATGTACAGATACATTTGAACACATATATCTTATTTTAATTATGTTTTACTCTTTGGCATTTCTGGCCACATTGCCAGAGATATTTGAATGTGTTCACAGCATTTTAAAATAGAAATAAAATAAAACTGTTATTACTGTAATCAGATGATAAATTTTTTGGTTAAAACACATGAGGCTACTTTAACTGAAATGGTAACAATGTTAAAAATGATAATACATAATCAAGAATTAACCCCAAAATGATAAATGGTATACAAAGCCACAAGTTTGTACCAGCCTCTTAAGAAAGGTAATTTAACGTTACATATTATTGTATATCACTAGAAATAATTATTGCCTTTCTAAACAATCAGGTATCAAAAAAGCCTTGATTTTAAATTAAAATTTATTCTTTAATTTTGCCTGGTAAATTTTCATTTAGGTTTCATTGTCCTTCATGTCTACTCAAGATTTTTTCCTAGCTCCCTCTCAAAACCACAGGATTCTCATTCTATGACTCTTTTTTTGCACTATTTCCACTCAGTAGCAAGCAGAAACTTTAAATATACCCGGGACTTAAAATTTGGCAGTTTCTGATAGGACCAATGCCCTCTACATATAAGCAGAGATTAGGACAGAATTTAGATTTAGAGCTTGCTCTAAAAGTTGAAACACTATCAAACTGCTGTAAGTCGATAGTCACGGCTTATCTTTACTTCCTAATGAATATCATAACATTGTGTTGATAAGACATGTTAAAACTTAAGAAATCAGATTGCATGATACTTTTATAATAAAACTTATCTCTCACCCAAAGACCACAAAACACTAGAAACACCACTATTTGAAATAGTGATAAAGAAATCTATTATTACTGTCATTATTTAATTTTTGCTCTAGAGAAAAAGGTGAAGTAATTAAATAACAGAAAGACATAAAATGTATAAAATTGGAAGAGGCAGGTTATAATTTTCAGATGATTAGAACCTGAACCAACTGAAAAATGATTACAAATGAGAGAATAATAATGTGGCTGATAAATAATGATGATGATGAAAATGGTGAAAATTTAAGAGTATTTGCTTCATGCGAGCAGTGTTCCACATAAGTTAATTCATTTAATCATTTCACTAATCCTCTTAAGTATATAATATTATTATTTCTATTTTATGCACAAGAAAATAGGCAAGGAAAAGGTCAGTGACTTGTATAAGGTTATACAGCTGGTGTGGCAGTGCTGGGATTCAAACTTTGAAAGTCCACATTCTTAATCACTATGCCAAACTGTTTGTAAAATCAACAATCTTTCTATATATCAGAAACAATCAGCTAAAAATATAATAAAGTAAAATATTCCAATAATAATAACAAAAAGTTTAAAATCTCTAGGAATAATCCAAACAAGAATGATAAACAAAAAACAAAAAACAAAAAAAACCAAAAAACAAAACAAAACAAAAAACAGCCGGGCTCGGTGGCTCAGCCTGTGATCCCGCGCCTTTGGGAGGCTGAGGTGGGTGGATTGCCTGAGCCCACGGGTTCGAGACCCGCCTGGGCAGCGAGACCTCATGTCTACAATAAATAAAAAAATCAGCTGGGTGTGGTAATGCATGCCTGTAATTCCGGCTACTTGGAAGGCTGAGGCGGAAGGATTGCCGGGGCCCAGCAGGTCGAGGCTGCGGTGGCCGGGAATGGCCACTGCACTCCAGTCTGGGCGACAGAGTAAGACTCCAACTCAAAAAACAAACAAACAAACAAACAAAAAACCCTTAATATGCCACAGAGGACCTTAAAAAGGCAACATGCATAAATAGAAAGAAATACCATGCTTTTTGGGAAAAAATAGGCAAATTTTCTCTACCAATAAATTGAATTCAATCACAATACAAATATCAAAATACATTTTTCCTCTAGGGATGAAGGAAAAAGACAAGTCATTTTCACAATTTACGGAGAAACATAGTGCCAAATGTATGGTATATTTAAAATTGTAAAACTTCTAGAAAAAAATAATAAATGAAGAAAGGTCAATGTAACAGAAAAAAGGACATAGAAATAACACAAACACACATCCATAAAGGGGTATTTAGAATCAATGAGAACATTTAGTTCATTCCCCAAAATAAACATCTTATTAATATTACACTAATTAAAGTGCCCATTTGATAAATATTAAAGTTTAAAATTTATTAAGTCAAGTCTGTTAGGACTCTATTTGGCTATCCTTTGCTAAGAGTTTGTTCTACTTAGTTTCTGTAGGATAGCTGAACAATCATCTATAACTCAAATGTATTTTGAAACAATTTCAGTTTAGCAGGGTTTTCAAGTTGCTCATTTTGGGCTTGAGGGTACAAAGAAAGAAATAACATTTAGCAATAATTCTCTAGCAGGAATGAGAATACTGCAGATAAAAGCTTCCTTTTCATTTTTCATTATACAACTTTCTTTGTTAAATTCTGTGTTAGCACCTGTGCAAATCAGGTAACATTAAATTTTTAATAGTAGGTTTATATGTAATTCTTGAATCTCATATAACATGGCTTATTTATGTATTCTGCATATTTTATAGGAAATACTGAGAGAAGGGATAAAATAAACAGGGTATGCATACCCTGGGATTTGAAAATCATTAGACTCACTGAATCCTGTATATAACAACTGTGTCTGTTGTTGCAAGTCTTTCTGTAGAATTGTGCCAAAATCCATTTTTCTTTAAATGCCAAGGAATGACAGTGATACATGAAATACCATCCCTGAACTTTCAGACTGTATAAGGAAGACCTCAGTGTAAGACTCCAGATATTCATTAGCAAGTTGGAATTACACATCCGTACCCATCACTCTTCATGAAGAAAATATATTCTATAGAGTTACTGGTGGAAAAACATTGCTACAGGAGCTGTCTCACATCAATACTGAGTTAAATCAGCCCTCAAGAGAATAAAAGCTGTCACCAGCATAACCTCCCTAGTAACTGCAATATGAATATGCTAATGCTGTGCCAAAGCATAGCCCTGATGTCTGTAGGAACGTGTGCCATTGTCTTACATCAGTTCAGTCGACAGCCTGGGCCAAGCCCAAATAGGATGCTCTATTCTACATCATGGCAATTGTTATTTTCACCACAAATGACAATAATTCAGATTTATTTTCTTCATTTCTGTTTCCTATCCAGAATTCCATCCTAACACCTCCCATCCCAAATTTCTAAACACCTTTTTTTCCTTCCCATCATCCAATTGCCCCCCCCCAATCTTCCTCAATATAATATGCTCTAGAAATCTTTGAGTGCAATTCTTGTCTCGCTCTGAGCTTCTTTCTTGCCCTTGTTTCACTTATTGTGTTTACAGGGCACTGCTCAGTTCAGAAGACACTTATGCAAACTAAAATCTCTGCAAAGAGAAGTAGCATTTATGAATTTGATGATTTAGGATGAAAAGACTCAAACATTTCTGTAACTTAGAGGAAGAAAACATTTTTACCATGCAACTACAAATGCTGATTTCCCCAAGATAATTTCACAAAGACAACAGTAAATGTTTTGAAAATGTAGTGACAAGATACCATGTGAGTTTTCCAAGCTTCAAATTGCTGCAGTGAAACAACAATTAGATTTTTTTTTTTTAAAGTAGGATGTATTGAGAGGACAGAAAAGTTCCCACAGTGGGAGGGTACCTGAAGGGGTTGCCCAACAATGAGATTTTTAAAGTGAGAAATTCATGAAGGTCACTTTGAAAAAGCAACAATAACCATGCATCGCTAATTTACAGTTTCTTGACCTGAAAATAAAGTTATCCTTAAGTTACTAAGTTACATTGATTTATTTATACTCTGTCTCATTCCACAAAGAATTTGAGACAATTTTTGGTTTTGCTTACCATTCTTTTTTTTTTTTTGAGTTGGAGTCTCTCCGTCGTCCAGACTGGAGTGCAGTGGCCACTCCCACCACTGCAGCCTTGACCTGCTGGGCTCCGGGGATCCTTCCCGGCTCAGCCTTCCAAGTAGCCGGAATTACAGGCATGCACTACCACGTCCGGCTGATTTTTGGATTTATTGTAGAGATGAGGTCTCGCCAAGTTGCCCAGGCAGGTCTCGAACCCGCGGACTCAGGCAATTCACCCACCTCAGCCTCCCAAAGCGAGGGATTACAGGCTGAGCCACCGAGCCCAGTCTCGCTTACCATTCTAAACAATCTAATACATTTGAAAAAATCAGGTGTTTGAATTAAATTATACCTCAAATTTGGAACGGATATACTTTGGGAAAGAAAGTTTATATGAAATGTTAAAAAAGTCTTGCTAATTTTAGACTTGAGGAGCTCTGTCTAAAACTGATTCTTGAAAATGAACAGCACAGTTGTAATAGGAACATGGTGAGGCATTGTTGACATTCTTCCCCATTTTCTGAAGGATGTTCCCAGATACCTTTCCTCATGGACTCTCAGTTAGCAAAGTCCTTAGAAAAGAGACAGTCCACGGTACTGTGAAATGGGATTTGTGAAAATCTCTAATTGTAAAGCCCTTAACAAATTAAATTATTATAAGGTGCCTAGAAAATAGTAGGCACTCAAAAAATGTGTGCTGAATGAATAAACTTAGTCAAAATTCTCTCAAAATTATAAGGGAAAAAAGGAAAAAGTAAAATGTCTTTCTTTTTAAAAAACCATGATCTTTCCCTTGGTTTTTCCTTAATTTCTACCAATTCTTTTTGTTTGTTTGTTTGCTTTTTTACACTTCTTCTCTTAATGTAAACTTGCTCATGTAAATTTTAATGAGTGAGCTGGGTGTTGTGGCTCATGTCTGTAATCCCAGTATTTGGAAGGGGGAGGCAAGAGGATCGCTTGAGTACAGATGTTTGAGACCAGCCTGGGCACATAGCAAGACTTTGTCTCTACAAATAATAATAATGATAAAATCAGTCAATTGTGGTGGCACATGCCTGTAGTCCATGATGACTCAGAAAGACGGCTTGAGCCCAGGAGTTTGAGGCTGCAGTGAGAGACATGATCATTCACTCCAAACTGAGTGACAGAGTGAAACCCTGACTAAAAAGATACATACATACACACAATTTCAGGAGGAAGAACAGCTTGTTACTCTTACATACTTATATATTTACTATAGGCATACATCAGAGATATTGTGGGTTTAGCTCCAGATCACTGCCATAAAGCGCATATTGAAGTAAACTGAGCCACAAAAATTTTTTGGTTTCCCAGTGCATATAAAAGCTATGTTTACACTACATTATAGCCTATTAAGTGTGCAATAGCATTGTCTAAAAAATAATGTGCACAACTTAATTAAAATACTTATTGCTAAAAAACGCTAACAATCATCTGAGCCATAATCATAATCTTTTTGCTGGTGGAAGGTCTTGTCCCGATGTTGATGGCTACTGATTGATGAGGATGATGGTTGCAGAATGTTAAGGCAGCTGTAGCAATTTCTTAAAATAAGATAACAATGAAGGTTGTCACATCAATTGACTCTTCCGCTCACAAAAGATTTCTCTGTAGCAGGCAATGCTGTTTGATAGCATTTTACCTACAGTAGAACTTCTTTCCAAATTAGAATCAATCCTCCCAAACCCTGCTGCTGCTTTATCAGATAAGTTTATGTAATATTCTAAATGCTTTGTTGTCATTTCAACAATGTTCACAGCATCTTCAACCAGGAGTAGATTCTGTCTCCAGAAAACAATTTTTTTTTGCTCATTTACAAGAAACAACTCCTCATGTGTTCAAGTTTTACCATGAGATTGCAGCAATTCAGCACATCTTAGGCTCCATTTCTATTCTAATCTCCTTGCTATTTCCATTACATCTACAGTTACTTCCTCCTCTGAAGTCTTGAACCTTTCAGAGTCATTCATGAAGTTGGAATCAAATTTTTACTAACTCCTGTTTATGGTGGTATTGTGACCTCCTCCCAAGAATCATAAATGTTCTGAAAAACATCTAGAATGGTGAATCCTTTACATAATTTTCAACATACTCTGCCTAGATCCATCAGAGAAATTACTCTCTGGCATCTGCAGTCTTACAAAATGTATTTCTTAAATAATAAGACTTGAAGGTCAAAATGACTCCTTGATCCATGGGTTGCAGAATGGATGTTGTGTTAGTAGGCATGAAAACAATGATCATCTCCTTGTACATCTCCATCAGAGCTCTGGGTAACTAGGTGCATTGTCAATGAGTAGTAATATTTTTAAAGAAATCTTTTTTTTTTTTTTAGCAGTAGATCTTCACAGTGAGCTTAAAATATTCAGTAAATCATGCTGTAAACAGATGTGCTGTCATCCAGGTTTTGTTGTTCCATCTATATAATGTAAACAGAATATCTATCATAATTCTTAAGACATCTAGAATTTTGGAATGGCAAATGAGCATTGATTTCATCTTAAATTCACCAGATGCATTAGCCTCAAACAGGAGAGTCAGCATGGCTAGGCACAGACTTCTCCCCTCTATATGAAAGTCCTAGATAGCATTTTCTTCCAACAGAAGGCTATTTTGTCTACATTGAAAATCTGTTGTTCAGTGTTAGTCTTCTCTAGATAACTTGCTGTAGCTTCTACATGAGCACTTGCAGCTTTACCTCACACTTTTATGCTATGAAGATGGCTTCTGCTTTTAACCTCATGAACCAACCTCTGCTAGATTCCAACTTTTCTTCTGCCTCATCTCTCTCAGCCTTCATCGAATTGAAAAGTTAAGGTCTTATTCTGAATTAGCCTTTAGCTTTAGAGAATGTTGCTGCTGATTTGATCGTCTATCCAGATCATTAAAACGCACCCCATATCAGTGATAACATACATTTGTATGTTCATTGGTGTAACACTTGTAATTTCCTGAGAACTTTCCTTTGCATTCACAACTTGGCTAACTGTTTGGTGCAAGAGGCCTAGGTTTTGGCTCATCTTGGTTTTTGACATGGCTTCCTTACTAACCTTAATCATTTTTAGCATTTGATCTAGAATTAGAGATATGTGACTCTTCCTTTCATTTGCACATTTAGAGGCCATTTTAGGGCTACTAATTGGCTTCATTTCAATATTGTTGTGTCTCGGGGAATAGAGAGGCCCATGGATATGAAGAGAGATGGGAATAACCAGACAGTGGAGTATTCAGAACACACATAACATTTACTGATTAAGTTTTCTGTCTTATATGAGCATGGTTTGTGGCACCCCTAAAGAAGATCATTGATCACCGATCACTACAACACGTGTAATATTAATGAAAAAGTTTGAAATATTGTGAGAATTACCAAAATGTGACAAAATGAGCACATGCTGTTGGAAAAAATGGCTCTGGACAGACTTGCATGATACAAGGTTGCCACAAACCTTCAATTTGTAAAAAATATGATAACTGTGAAATGCAATAAAGCACAATAAAAGGAGGTATGTTTCTACTTAGATCGCTGCGTATATTCTAAGTTGATTTTGTATGATTATCTTTTACTGATTTCAAGGGAGAAAACATTTTAAAAAAAGAAAACATCATAAAGTATTAGTAGGGGATGTAAATTTTTGGAGTGTTATGTGGATTTCTCATTCTAATTTATTTCTGTATAAAAGACTTTGGAAATTCCAGTGTTATAGCTATTTAAAAACTGCTTTCACAAAATAGAGCTTCAAGAAGGGTAAGAGAGACAGGGAGAGAGAGAATTATAAGAGAGCAGCACCATGGGAGTAAAGACAAAGGAACAGGTTCACAAAATGAGCAGGCTGAGACTGTTGAATAGTGAAACAAGCTGTGGGTTTTGCTCATTAGAGGAAAGTTAACTTGCTGCAAAAAGTTTGAAATAAATAAACACAAAACAAATAGACTAGCATTAAAATACACAGAAAATCAATATAAAAATAAAATAGTTGCAAAGACATGAGTCGTGAGAAAACTGTATGCACGTGTTTTATTAAGAATCACATAGGAATCTTAAGAACATTAAGTTCCAGGTTCTAAGCCTTGGAGATGATTTAATAGATATGAAGTACGCATAGAACTTTCAATATGCATTTTCAACAAGTATTATAGAAGATTTTGAGGACCATTCTTCAGATATATTGTCTTATAGAAAATAGAGTAAATCATTAAGTAACTGGAATTAACTTTGTTAATTAATTAAAAATATTTATTGGCAGTTTCCTTGTTAAGCTATGGTGTGGCCATATGCTCTTTGAGCTATGATCAGGCCATGTTTCTTAAGCTTTGGTCCCCTCCCGACCCTTGGGGAGGTGAATCCCCCACAATTTACTTTCTAGATAAACTAAATTTTCTAATCTAAAAAAATACATATATTTGTCAATTATCTACTATATGCTAGGTACTGTGATAGGCACTGGGGATATAGTGGTGAACAAGATCAAACCTCTCCCCTGTGCCTAGTGGGAAAATAATTAATAAAACACACAGGTAAGCATATAATTATAAATATAATACATGGGATGAAGAAAATATCGTACTTGATGAATAAGAAATTATGACTAATTAACTGAATGTTTTGTTCACTTGAGTGTTAATTAGTTAGAATCCAATTCCTATTAAGCTCCAACTAAACATAAATATATTGAGAACACACTTCTTCTTAGACACTAAATTAGGCCCTGAGAGTCCAAAGATAAGAATGGTTCTTTCCTCAATGCACCCGTGAATTACTAGGGAAGAAAGTATGTATACTGTTATTTTATTAAGAGACTACAATGCATCATGCTGAACAATGAGAACAAAAAAATAAGCCTCAGTTCTCACTCTTAAGGAATTTAAGAAAATAAAGGCAGATAAAAAGGGTTTAAGGCAGAAATATGTCTATCAGTGGTTCCCAACCTTTTTGGCCTCAGGGACCAGTTCCATGGCAGGTGATTTTTCCCTGGATTGGGGGCAAGGGGGATGGTTTCAGGATTATTCAAGTGCATAACATTATTGTGCACTTTACTTCTATTATTGTTGCATTGTAATATATAATGAAATAATTATACACCCAACTCACCATAAACAAAAAAAGAGGCATGGATGGAAATGGTAAATAAAATAATGAGCAGGCCATGCATAAACTAAAATAAGTGGCAGATTCTGACTTAAAGCCTGTCACCAGATGCTGCTGTACAATTGAAGTACATCAACTCACTTGCCACTAATGATGGGGTTTTGATATGAGTCTGCAAGCAATTGATTTATTGTGGTCTTTGTGTAGTCAAACCTCACTGCTATTATTAATCTTATTTGCAGCCTTTCTCTAGTGCTAGCATCACCATCTCAGCTCCACCTCAGATCATCAGGCATTAGAGTCTCATAAGGAGTGCACAACCTAGATCCCTCGCAAGCACAGTTCACAGAAGGGTTCGTGTTCCTATGAGTACCTAATGCCACCACTAATCTGACAGAAGGCAGAGCTCAGGTGGTAACGTGAGCCATGCAGCTCACCTGTAAATGTATATGAAACTTCACTTGCTCCTCTGCTGCTTACCTCCTCCAGTACGGCCCAGTTCCTAACAGGCCATGGACTATCTGGGGCCCGGGGGTTGGGGACCCCTGATGTATGTGGTATTCCTAAAATGGAGAGAAACTTAGTTTCTGTGCTGGAACATAGAAAAAATAAGAGGGAAAGACATTGATAGAAGAGCTTTGTAAGGTAGGCAAAGGAAAGATTATGTTGGAACTTACAGACCATTTTAGAACTTTGAATTTTATCATAAGTATAATAGGAAGATTGTGCTGCTGAAGTCTGAAGAATGAATTAGAAACAAGAATGGATATGGGCAGGTTAGTCAGGAAATTAAAGAAAACAACCAAAAGATCATGGTAAATTTGAGTAAAATACTGTCAACAAAGACAGAAACATTGTCTTAGTCTGTAGACAGATTAATGAACAGGGTTTTTTGATGGGCTGAATTTGGAAAATAAGGCAGAAGTAAAAAAACGAATCTAATAACTTAGATGAAAAAGACAAATTCCTAGAAACACAAACCTAGCAAAACTAAATCACAAAGAAGAGAAGCTCTGAATAGACCTAGAGCTAGTAAGGAGATTGAATCAGTAATCAAACGTTTCCTGACAAAGAAAAGTCTCGGACCTGATGGCTTTATTGGTGAATTATACCAAATATTTAAATAACTCTAATCCTTCTCAACTTTCCCACAACTGAAAAAAAGGAAATACTTCTGAATTCATTCTATAAGGCCAGCAAGTCTGATTCCAAAGCTCTACAAAGATACTACAAGAAGAGAATACTAAAGATCAGTATCCCTTATGAATACTGAAATAACAATCCTCAACAAAATACTAGTCAACCAAATTCAGCAGGATGTTAAAAATTATACACCACGACCAATTGTTGTTTAGTCCTGGAATGCAAAGACAGTTCAATATGGGAAAATCAATCCATATAATATATCACACTAATACAATGTAGGTTAAAAACACACACACACACATGATCATCTAAATTGAAGCAAAAAATTTTGACAAAATGCAAATACCCTTTCATAATTAAAAAAAAACCTCAACAACTAGGAATACTGTATAAAGAATAATAAAAGCCACACATGAAAAATCTACAGTAAATATGTTCAATGTTGAAAGGCTGAAAGCTTTCCCTCTAAGATCAGAAACAAAAAGCAAGGATGCTTGTTTTTGCCATTTATATCAGTGTAGTAGTAGAAAAAGCCTTAGCTGGAGTAATTAGGCAAGAAAAAGAAATAAAAGGCATCCAAATTGAAAAGTAAATTTATCTCTGTTTGCAGATGATATAATCTTATATATAGAAAACCCTAAAGATTATATAAAACACTGTTACAACTAATAAATGAATTCAACAAAGTAGCAAGATACAAAAACAACATACAAATATCAGCTACACTTGTATATACAAACAATGAACAATCAGAAAAGGAATTTATGAAAACAATGTGATTTACAATAGTATCAAAAGAATAAAACAATTAGGAATTAACCAAGAAGGTAAAGTAAAAGACCTGTAGAATGAAAACAAAAAATGCTAAATAAATAAATAAATGAAGATACAATCAAATGAAAACACAATCCATGTTCATGGATCAGAGAACTTAATATTGTTAAAATATCAGCACTACTCAAAGTAATCTATAAATTCAAGGCAATCACTATCAAAATCCCAATGATATTTTTAACAGAAATAGGAAAATCTATTCTAAAATTCAGGAATCTCAAGAAACCCTGAACAGTCAAAACAATCTTGGAAAAGAAGAATAGACTCACACGTCCTGATTTCAAAGCCTACTGAAAGTTATAAAAATAAAAGCAGTGGAGTACTAGTATAAAAACACATACAAAGACCAAAGAAACAGAACACAGAGTGGAAATAAACCCTTGCATATATGGTCAAGTAATTTTTACCAAGAGTAGCTAAGATCATTCAATGGAATAAAGGACAATCTTTTCAACAAATGGTTCTGGAAAACCTGTATATCCACATGCAAAAGAATGAAGCTGGATCCGTACCTAATATCACATATAAAAATCAACTCAAAATGGCTCAAGGACCTAAATGTAAAATCTCAAACTATAAAAATACTAGAAGAAAACATAGGAAACACCCTTCTGAATATCAGAGTAGGCAATGAATTCATGACCAAGTCCCCAAAAGCAAATGCCACAAAAGCTAAGATAGACATGTGGGACCTCATCAAACTGAAAAGATTTTGCACAGCAAAAGAGACCATCAAGCGAGTAAAGAGATAGCCCACAGCCCTCTGACAAAGGCCTAATATCTGAGATCTATAAGGAACTCAAATGAACCAAAAGGAAAAAAACCCAAACAATCCCATTAAAAAGTGGACAAAAGACATGAATAGACACTTCTCAAAAGATGACATACAAGCAGCCAGCACACACATGAAAAAATACTCACTCTCACTAATCATCACAGAAATGCAAATCAAAACTGCAATGAGATACCACCTAACTCCAGTAAGGATGGCTATCATTAATAAGTCAAAAAACAACAGGTTTTGGTGCTACTGCAGACAAGAGAAAATGGAACACTTCTATACTACTGGTGGGAATGTAAGCTATTTCAATATCTATGGAAAGCAGTGTGGTGATTTCTAAAAGAACTAAAAATTCATCTTCCATACAATTCAGCAATTCCTTTTCCAGGAATATACCCAGAGGAATATAAATAATTCTACCAAAAATACAGCTGCACATACATGTTTATTGCCACTCCATTCACAATAGCAAAAACATGGACCCAACCCTGTTGCCCATCAGAATGGACTGGATAAATAAAATGTGGTACATATACATGATGGAATGTTATGCAGCCATAAAGAAGAACAAAATTATGGTCTTTGCAGCAGCTTGGATGCAGTTGGAGACCATCACAGAACTGTCACAGAAACACAGAACTGAATACTGCATGTTCTCACTCATAAGTGGGTCCTGAACACTGGTCACATTAGCACAAGGGTGGGATTGGCAACTGCTGGGTACTGCTTGTGGAGAAGGGGGGAGTGACAACATATTGCATACTTGGTTCACTACCAGGAGGGGTGAGGGCCCACTAGAAGCCCAAACTTCACCTGCATGCAGCCTGTTTACGTACCAAATCCTCACTTGTACCCTACAACTCTTAGAAAAAACAAACAAACAGCAGTGCGGTACTATTATAAAAAACAGATACATAGACCAATGGAACAGAATACAGAGCTGGAAATAAACTCTCACATATATGCTCATATGAATTTTGACCAGGGTAGCTAAGATCATTCAATGAGGGGAAGGACAATCTTTTCAATAAATGGTTCTGGAAAACCAGTATGTCCACACGCAAAAGAATGATGCTGGTTCCATGCCTAATATCACATATAAAAATTAACTCAAAATGGATCAAAGACCTAAAAATATGGCTCAAACTATTAAGACTCCTAGAAGAAAATGTAGG
Source organism: Cephalopachus bancanus (assembly GCA_027257055.1). Lineage (NCBI taxonomy): Eukaryota > Metazoa > Chordata > Mammalia > Primates > Tarsiidae > Cephalopachus > Cephalopachus bancanus. The sequence continues at coordinate 12,687,768 of JAPVLO010000093.1, forward strand.
GTAAAATCTTCATGACACTGGATTTGGCAGTAACTTCCTGGAGATGACACCAAAGTATAAGCAACAAAAGAAAAAAACAGACAACTTGAACCTTATGGGAAAAAATTGTGAATCAAAAGATACTCAACAGAGTAAAATGGCAACTCACAGAACGGAAGAAAATATTTGCAAATCATATTCTAACATAAGATTAATATCTAGTATAGAGAACTACTAAATCTCAACAACAAAAAAGACCCAATTAAAAAATACACAAAAGTCTTGAATAGACATTTCTTTAAAGAAGATATACAAATGGCCAGTAAGTACATGAAAAAAATGCTCACCATCACTAATCATTAGGAAAGCACAAATAAAAACTACAAAATAACAAGGGTTGGAGAGGATGAGGAGAAACTGGAAGCAACCCTAGCACACTATCAGAAAAAATATAAACCAGTATAGCTGCTGTGGAAAACAGTACGGCAGTTCCTTGAAAAATTAAAGACAGAATTAACATATCCTGAAATTCCACTTCTGGGTACTTATCAAAAAAAGAAATGAAACCAGATTCTAAAAGTTATATTTATATACACATGTTCATAGCAGCATTGTTTACAATGGTTAAAATGTGGAAGCAATACAAATGTTCACCAACAGATGAATGGATAAACAAAATATGGTATATACACACAAAGGAATATTATTCAGCCTAAAAAAAGAAGGAAATTATGACAGATATTGTATAATTCCACTTTTATTTGGTACTTATTGAGTAGTCAAAGTCATAGAGAAAATTAAATGATGGTTTTGAGGGGAGGTAACAAAGGAGAGTTAATGTTTAGTGTGTACAGAGTTGCAGTTTTACAAAATGAAAAGGGTCATGAAGATGGATATTGGTGATAGTTGCACAACAGTATGAACACATTTAATACCACTAAATGGTACACTAAAAAGTAGTTAAGATGGTCAATTTTATTTTGTGCACATTTTTCCAATAAAAATGAAAAATACACCTAAAAATATAAATGCATATATACTTAATTTGCAAGGGTTTGTGCATAGAGATCTACACAAACTACATTTTAGCAACCAGTATTAAAATAGCATAAGGAATAAACTAAAAACACAAAGGTTCAGGACCTGTCCTTTAAGTAAGAGGGTTCTGTGCTTTTTATTAGTTTTCCTGGGAGGCTGATGCACACCGACATTTGCCTATTACTGCTTTAGAAACAGTTGTGGGGGAGAACCTGAGAGTGAGTGTCGGGGAGAAGGAAAGAAGTAAAAGGAAACAGGAGAGGGTTATTAATCAGTCTGATAAATGTAATGTGTTGTGAATTGAGGAGACTGATTAACTCTGTGCACTTGAGGTACACAAAGAATAATAACTGTTATTATTACCATGATGACGTCTCTGTATCATGGAATAGTTTGCAGCCTGTTCAGCAGAATTAGGTACACTTTCAAGATACACTGCAAAGTAAAACAAGCGAGACATGAAACAACACAAATGCTATGATCCTGTGGAAGGGGGCTTTAAAAAACATCTACAATGTCAAAAATTAGGCTAACCATATACTCAACCTTTGCACAGTTAAAAAAAAAAGTTACATTATGAAAGTGATAAAGGCAATACCTCGTTTAGCTGTACTCCATAGATCTGATGTGTAGGAGTCTCATTAATTTCTAGAAAGTCTAGCATTTTTATTTCGATTGTCTTCTTTATCAAGTTAAGAAAGTAGGCTTTTTTGTTTGTTTGTTCTTTTAATTTCTAGGAGGTGAGATTTGTTTTGGATTTTTATTACTTGCCAGTTTGAATAATCAGCCAAGAAATGTTGTTTATATTATTTCTACTTCTTAGAACTTACTGAAATTTACTTGTAGCCTAACATACATCTTTTGGAAGCACCATGATCACTTGAAAATATTTATTTCTGAGTACAGATATATAATAACAATATCTGAAAAGCAGCACCTGTCTGATAAGAATTATATAAAACAATAGCAATGTGTTTCAACTGCACACAGGTGTTAGTAATATGAAGATTTCACAAGATCTGGGGGGCTTGGATTGATTTTATAAAAGTAAATGATTCTATAATGTTATGAATCTCAAAGTAAGAATAGAAGATGGCAGCAAAAGTGCAATGTGACAGGCTTTACTGTTATGAAACTATGTTCTCTCAAAAATAATCTGAATATAAGTACATGTATACAAACTGAAAACATCAAGTTTAATGATTAGAATGATCTCTGGGAAATATAGTCACCCACACAGTACAGATGTCCTTTCATTTATGATGGGGTTACATGCCAGTAAACCCATCATAAATTGAAATTATTGTTAAGTTCAAAATGCACTGAAAATCATAGCTTACCTTAATTGTGATACCTTAGGTCTACCTTAAATGTGCTCAGAACACTTACATATCCTACACTTGGGCAAAATCATCTAACACAAAGCTTATTTTATAGCAAAGTGTTGAATATCTTGTATAATTTATTGAATATGTGCTGAAAGAGAAAAATAGACTGTGTTTGGCAAAACAGTACACTGTAGAGTATTGGTTGTTTACCCTCATGATTGCATGGTTCACTGGAAACTTGCCACTGCCCATCGTCCCAAGAGAATACGGAACCACTAGCCTGGAAAAGCTTCAAAATTCAAAGGTATGAGGTATGATTTATATCGAATGCATATTGCTTTGGCACCACTGAAAAGCTAAAAAAATACATTGAACCACTGTAAGCCAGAAACCACCTGTAGTTCCATTGGATTCAAAAGTTCTAACGTCTCTGACATATTTTTTCTTTAGTGTTTTCATATCTTTTTTGGAGTTGAAAATGGAACATGCAATCCTACTGCTTTTTAAACCTAACGCTAAGATTAATCAGCAGTAGTTTTCTTTTTCTTTTTTTTCCGAATAAACTTATCAAACCATTGGTAGTGATAAAGCACCTTATCTGAAGAATTCTAAGCAGCTCCCACCTTTCCCCAAATCAGATGACCCAACACTGAGTTATAATGCCTACTCCCCTTCCAATAGTTCCACTTAATGTTTAAACATTTATCTGAATAAACAGAAGCATGTTTTAAAAATAAATATAGTAGAACCTTGGTAAATAATATTAGAATGAAGGAAAAGAAAAAACCACTCAGCTTGGCTCAGTGATGCCTCACTCTCACTTTAGTAATATATTCTAGTAAGGGTAGATTGAAAATAAAATGAAATTCAAAAAACAACCACAGAATAAAGTTTTCTCTTTTAAAATATAAAATAGGGAAAGAATAGAAAGAAGAGGTTGGTAAAAGCAAAATGACAATTAATGAAACAGATTACCCATTTGCCCTAGGGAGATTTTGATGGTAAAAGACAAACATTTTGATACCAAGTGAGAATCACTATGCATATTCTGTACTTCTACCACCATACAAAATAATTGAGTTCGTTTCTCATACTTTATATCACAACAATTTCCTCTAATATAGAAAATTACTAATCTAATGCTGAATATGTTTTTCTCAAATTTTAAAGTCCCTTGAATAACTCATTTCCCATTTCCCTTCCCACCTCAATTCCCTTACAGTTCAAGCTAATTTTCAATGTGATAAAAAATATCACTGATCTATCTATTGTCAACCAAGTAGTTTACTTATTTACTATAACTAGGAATTCTTAGCCATGCAAGCCAGCAACAGTTCATTAGTAAAGGTATTTACTACCTGTATAGGGAACAAAACAAAAGGTTGCAGAACCAGAGTTCCCCTAAGTTTGATCAACTAACTTGTTGATTGTGGATGGATGTTAGCTAGTTTACCCTGCAATCAACATTTTATTTTACTTAGAAAAACTATAGAAACCTCACCTTATTGCTGGCAAATTAAGTTCTATGAACTTTTAAGAGGTGGTACTTTTGTCCCTGAAGAAGTTAGGATTTGGCTTTTGTTGATTTTTTATTTCTTTCTATTACTTTCCATGCAGAAAATGCCCTACCTTCAGGAAAGGTTTGAGATAAAAATAAGCTTTCTGTAACTCAAGGATATTCAAGATTATATATTTCAAAATTATTTCGAGTTCTCTCTCAAATGCTTAGGAAACTTGTAGTACCTTGAATATGTAGAAAAATTAAAAAACAAGCATAAAAAATTTACTTAGAAAAATTGAATCAGCTGCTTTTGTATCAAATATTCAACAATACTTTATCTTTCACCACTGAAAAAATTCTACCAATACCATGCATATTATATTAATAGCATTTACACAGAGAATATATAAAACAAACTCTAAAGTCAAATAGAAATTAGTTTTAAATTATATTTTATGTTTATTTGTATAATTAATAATTTATTCTCTCACTAGTATGAATAGTATGTTGCTATGCATAATCCTTTACATATTTATAAAGCCATTTAAAATGTTTAGAAATGTATTATGCAACAATAATTGTAATTTGGTATTAATTTCATACTTTAAAAAAATGAATTGTGGCTGGGCTTGGTAGCTCAGCCTGAAATCCCAGCACTTTGGGAGGCTGAGGCAAGTGGATTGCCTGAGCCCGTAGGTTTGCGACCAGCCTTGGCAACTTGGCCAGATGTCGTCTCTATAATAAATTAAAAAATTAGCCAGGTCTGGTAGTACGCGCCTGTGGATCCAGCTACTTGGAAGGCTGTGGCGGAAGGATAGCTGGAGCCCATCAGGTCGACGCTGGGGTGGCCGTGAGCGTGCCACTGCATTCCAACCTGAGCAACACAGTGAGACTCCAACTCAAAAACAAAACAAGACCGGGCTCGGTGGCTCAGCCTGTAATCCCAGCACTTTGGGAGGATGAGGTGAGTGGATTGCCCGAGCCCGCGGGTTCAAGACCCGCCTGGGCAACTTGACAAGACCTCATCTCTACAACAAATAAAAAATTAGCCGGGCGTGGTAGCGCGCGTCTGTAGTTCCAGCTACTTGGAAGGCTGAGTCGGAAGGGTCGCTGGAGCCCAGCAGGTCGAGGCTACGGTGGCTGGGAGCGGCCATTGCACTCCAGTCTGGGTGACAGAGTGAGACTCCAACTAAAAAAAAAAAAACACCCCCCCCAAAAAAAACCCAAAAATTATAAATACATAAATAAATTTGAAATATAATATTATGCAAAAGCATTTTGCCATTCAGTGGCTAACTTATCTGTTATGTAAGACTAATTTTAAAAAATAACTTTGAAAGGGTGTTTAGAATACTTAATGCATTCCTTAAGATTTCTGTCTAGGAATTTGTTTGCCTTTCTCCTTCTCTACACTTGAACTACAAAAGAAAAATTCATGTTTTAATCAAGTAAATCACGTTCTCTTGATATTCTAATCCCAGATCCAACTATTCCTTGTTTTCTTACAGTGAAATTTTTAGACATTCTTTGGGCTAAGACCATATTATACACTATTATGGAAAAACATTTCAAACAAAAATTCAAACAAATTATTTTCTATAAAACATCTTTATTTTACTTAATTTCTATAGGGTTGACACATTTTATCCCTACAAATTTCAGCAGTCAGTGTCCAATTCTGTTAGGTTCACATTTTACTCTTAACATAATATGTTAGCAAAAAAAGGTCTCATCACTACTTTTCCTATGCCTACTATAAAAAACATTTCAACTTTCAAAAGAGGAGCTATGCGTGAGAGTAGGTGACTGCATGAGTATATGTAAACATATGCTCTAGAGAAATAGAAAATAATTACAAAGTGGTTGAAAAGCTATGACTGTATAGCAAAATATTATATATTAATATATATTTCAATGATTAAGGCAGAAAAACACATTTATACTACTGATAAAATGGCAATTTATAAGTTAACTTGCATTAAATAATCTTTCAGCATCTCTCCACTTCTAAAATAGAGATAAAGGCACTTACTTCAGAGATGTTTATGGGCAGATAGAATAATGCACCTGAAAATATGAAGTCCTGAAGTGTTATTCTTAATTGTTCTAACTATAATCAGTAGTGTTGTTATTATTAAGATGAAACTTTGTAGACTGGCATTTATATTTGACTTTTGCAAGCTATTCCAACTTAAAATACAAAAATTGTGTTTTACATAAGATTTTATCTACATTAAACTCATATTCAGTCCACAAGTAAAGCTGAAGGCAATCTCATGAGTGCTAAGCTTCATGACAACAGTATAAACCAGTAGTTACCATTACATAAATAAAATAAAATTTATTTAATAAAATCCTGGGCAAGCACATATGTTCATAATAAGGGTATCACAAAGAACAGTAATTCTTGTTTATTCACAGATTGTATGCAGCTAAATTACATGAGTTATAAATAAATTAACAAGTGATTAAAATTTAGCAAAGAAATAGATTAGAGAAACCCAGTGTTAATCATAGTCTTTTTCCAAAATATATTCAGTTTAAAAACATTCATTTCATTCTATTCATCAAAATTATATATCTTGGTCACAACTCTCAAGCAGAGTCTTTACTATAGAGAAAACTAGATGGGATTAGAGGAAATAATTCTTTTGGTTATTCTTTAGCTTCAGGATCATAATAGTATTAAAACTAAAAAGTAAATGTCAAGTGAAATTTCAAACTGAAATTACTGAGGTAAAACTGCTAGAAAGATTCCTTCTTTGAAAAGCCAGCTTTTCCAGCCTTCACTCCTTACTGTTTTTAGTGATTTTTTTTTCAACTTTTGCTAGTAAATGAGAATATTTTTAGTGATTTCTAAATGTAAAGTGATTGTAATGAAGCTAACATAGCTGAGAAGAAATAGAAGAATACTGGAATAAAACTTCCTGTCTATTCAACTGATGGTTGGACTGAGCCAGCATAGCACTGATATTTGCTTTCTTTTTGTTGGTTAAGCATTTCATGAAAATATGATATTAATATGAAAGTATGCTTTAGCTAAACCCTTAGTTGGGGTATGGTGGATCACACCTGTATCACTAGCACTTTGGGAGGCCAAGGTGGGAGGACTGCTTGAGCTTAGGAGTTTGAGACAAGCCTGGGCACCAAAAAAAGACCTTGTCTCTACAAAAAATAAATAAATAAATAAAATAGATAAAAAGCTGGATACAGTGGTGTGTGCCTCTATTTCCTGCTACTCAGGAGGCTGAGGAAGGAGGATCACTTGAGTTCAGGAGCTGTGATAATCTAGCCTGGGCAACAGCAAGACCCTGTCTCAAAAAACCCTCAAAAGCAAAAATAAAAAAATCTTTTTTTTTTTTTAAGTCGGAGTCTCATTCCTTTGCCCAGTGCAGTGGCAAGCTCATGGCTCATCACAGCCTTGGTCCCCTGGGCTCAGGTGATCCTTCCACCTCAGCCTCCCAAGTAGCTGGGACTATAGGCATGTACCACCACACCTGGCTAATTTTTTGTTTTTTTTTTTTTTTTGTAGACAAGACTTCACTATGTTTCCTAGTGAAGTCCTAGCCTCAACCAATCGTCCCACCTCAGCCTCTCAAAGTGTTGAGATTACAGGCACAAGGTACTACGTGCAGCCTCAATCTTTCTAACTTTATAACCCAACAGACATAAAGGTTTTCTGAAATATTTATATGAATACAATCATATGTTGGAAAACAGCTACATTAGAAAGACACAAATAACAACATTATTAAGTGCAATAATGATACCAGGATATATTAATTTTACAATCTATCTCCTTTTCGAGTTTGTAAACTAAATCTGCACATACATACCAAATCTGTCTTCGGAGGATCCACACACTCAGCAGAGAAATAAGGTGCTGAACTCCTGACTCCACTGCTATCAGAAGTTGGCTTTGGAGGTTGAGCATGCTGTCTATAAGTAGCACTTTTAGGAGTCCAACAAAACAGGCTGATTGATTCTCGCACACAGCGTTCAATGTCAATTTCTAAGACAGAAATTTTTTAAAAACAAATGTATAGAATTTATATTGCTCTGTTGATGCATAAAACAATCTTTTCTAAATGAATACATTCAAATATGGATAAAATAATAAATGATTAAAAAAGATGTCAGTAAAAAAATTCATATATTATTCAGCATATTTTTATGACTGAAATGATAGGAAATATTTGGCATTATATACTTCCATATATATGTAAATATATACACTTATTTTTCATGTTTGTGTTTCATTTGGCATCGTCTAAATTTATATACACGTATATATGTTTGTATATTTTAGTATATCTTTATCTAAACATCACAAATATAACACATCTCCTAAGTTAAAAATCTGCCCAATTTATTGTGATAATACTTCCACTTTTCCAAGTCAAAATAAACTGGTGGGGGCTAGAATTTGGGAATCAGCAGACAAAAGATTCAGATACTGATTTACCAGGACTTGTAGTATAGTGGACTGAAAGTTTCACTGCCATTCAATAAGATATTAAATAATCAGTGAACAATTTATCAAAATTTAATTCTGCATTTCTTGTTTTTTAATAATTTTTTGAGTTAAGTGGAGAAAGCTTTTTTTTTTGAGTTGGAATCTTACTCTGTCACCCAGACTGGAGTGCAGTGGCTGCTCCCGGCCACCGCAGGCTCGACCTGCTGGGCTCCAGCGATCCTTCCGTCTCAGCCTTCCAAGTAGCTGGAACTACAGGCACGCACTACCTCGCCCGGCTTACTTTTTGATTTATTGCAGAGATGAGGTCTCGCCAAGATGCCCGGGCGGTTCTCGATCCCGCGGGCTCGGGCAATCCACTCACCTTAGACTCTCAAAGCTTGGGATTACAGGCTGAGCCACCGAGCCCGGCGAGAAAGGTTTTAGTAACGGTTCATATGAAGAGAGACTTAATGCACTTGATGGAAATAAAAACATTTTCACATAAGATTTCCTTTTCTTTCTCATATTTGAAATGTAAGTACCTTTAATGCAGAGGCAATACACACAGAAAAGTTATGATGATTCCATATCATTGTTTGTGTTTTTGATGGAAATGTAGCTCTGTAGGAGGCCAACATTCTTAATGGGGAGTTAGCCATTCCTCTATGAGGAAAGTGGAGAGACCACAGAAAGGCAGTAGAAGTTCAACAAGTTGGCTGGAAAGTTTAGCACTGATGAACTTTTCTAAATTTCTAAAATTAGCAAATGGAAGATATTTTCATTTTCCCTACAAGAGTCCTGGTGTCAGCTCAGACAAGCAATGGCAAAAAAAATATGTTTCAAATTAAAAAGTGTTACAGACCCTATTTCCCTTTTTGAAATGCAGACGCATATGAGGTGAAAAGGAAAAAGGCATTAAGTAAATTATGTGGATGGTGCATGAGCCATCATTTAGAGAGGTGGAGAAACTTTGGAGAAGGGAAGAGAAAATGACACTTAATGGGCATCTCTTATGTGACAGGAATTACATATGTTCACTTACTCCATTTCATTTTTAAAACGATTCTTTGAGACAGATATTGTAATTTTCCTTCTTCCCTCTTTCCTGTTGAAAATGAAGAAACTAAGACAGGAAGCTAAGTGATTTGTATTAAGTGTGATAAAATGGGCAGAATATTTGAAGTTACTAAACAGTATAAGGCATCTTTTGTTTTTTCCTAACTCATTCAGATTTGGAATATAGCCAGTAGGCCTGAAAAGATCAGTTACTCAGTGAAACATTCCTTTATCTGCTCTTAGTGATGTTTGCCAATTTCACAGCTGGTTACTTCCATAACTACAAAAAAAAAAGGCTAGATTTCATCATCCCATTTGTTATTTCTAATATAAAATCTGTAAAAGAGAGAGCTAAGCAAACTTTGAGACATGTGACTCTACTTATTTGTGCAGTGGTTCATATAGCAAAGTGCTGTAACATTATCAACTTGACAGTTCACAAAGAGAAGAATACAAATACCAACTAGAAGAAAAATCAAAGTTTAAGATAGGTTCATCTACTCTGCTTAAGAAGGAAGAGATATACTCAACCAATTTCATAAAACTTTCAGTTAAAATAGTTAAGATAAATATTTGGCAGCTAAAAAGACAAAACATTCAGTCATGTAAAGTTTGTTTATTTCACTCAGGTTAATTCTTGAAGGAAAAAAGTTTTTGTGGAAACATTTTACATATGCAGGGCTCAAATCAGTTTGACACAACTGTCACTAGCAGAGGTTTGAGGTCCAGTCAGTGATTTAGATCAGAGGTTATAGTTTAGTCCTTAAATCACTCGCAATGGAAAATTCATTTATATCTACTTCCAAGGCACACAACCAATATCATAAAGGTTTAGAGTTAACCTCGAAAACTTACTGGCATTCATCCTGATTTCATCCTGATCGTTAGTTTTGGTGAATATTTCATTTCCCATTCACCAATCCATCTCAAAATCTACCCAAAGCACTTTTTATTATAGTCAAAATATAATGTAATGTACTTTGTTAAGTGTACATTAAAATGTACAATTGTTCTTACAAAGTAATCTCTCATCTGATGGCACTAGTGTTTTATATCTTGCATTATATTATTGGTAGTGCACTGTGAATAAAAACATGTACTCTGGATTATGGTTTCCAGGTCTGAATGAAAGCTCCATGAGGTAATTTGCAACTGAGTGAAATAATTTATCTAAACTCAGGTTCTTTAATGTTAGTATTATATATTTCAGAACCATGGAACTATTTGCAATGTGATAAATCCCATCTCATGCTTCTGTATGGGCAAAGATAGATGGAAAGGACGTCCGTCCTGAAGTCATCTCTTCTGCTTTGAGGGCTATGAAATGTTTCTGTATCTATTGAATAGCTGCTGTCCTGGCACTTCTCTTTACTATCACTCAGTTCCCTTTGTTATACTCCTATATTTCTTTCCTAACTTTTTGGGTGAGACATTATTCACTCTCTCTTGATTTACTTTACCATTTTGATGGAACACATTTTCCAGTAGCTTCTACAAAAGAGTGCAGAGGAGGTAAATTATTTTGAAACAATCCATGTCATTATTCTGCCCTACACTGATAGTTTGACCAGGCATAGCATTCTAGAGTTGAATTTTTTTCCTTCAGAGTTATGAAAGGTAGAGCTCCTCCATTGTCTTCTGCTGAGTTGTCTAATGAAATTCTGATTTGAGATCATTTGTATGTAATTTTCTCCTTAAAAGTAATCCTTATTTGCTTTATATTTTGGTGTTCTGGTGTTAGGTGCACATATATATGGCCTGACAATTAAGTTCGTGAAGTAAAAAAAAAATGCTACATACCCTAGTGAACACCTTCAAAGTACTTCCCTTGGGAAGCTATGCACCAACACCAGCACCTAGTCCACCCATCAAAGCAATTTTGGAACTTTTTTTCTGGAATGGCCATCAGAGCTGTTGCTGTATTACCCTTGCTATCCTGAATGATATCAAAATGGCTTCCTTTCAATATTTCCTTTATCTTCGCGTAAAGAAAAGTCATTGGGGGTCAGATCAGGTGAGTAGGGGGTGGTATTCCAATACAGTTAGTTGTTTACTGGCTAAAAATTCCCTCTCAAATAATGCTGTGTGGGCAGGTGCACTGTTGTCTTCTCCTTTGGGACCATATTTGCACATACCTTTCTCATGCCACAATTTTCAGTTAAGGTTTTCCTATTTCTCTATAGATGTTTACTCGGTCTGTTATGCTTCTCATACTCAGCCAATGATTTTTATGCATGACTTGATGAATTTTTGCAATGTTTTGGCAGCTCTACTCATTACTGGCCATCCAATGAAGAAGAGGTCACTCTCTTTGTCAGTAATGTTTTCTCTCTCCTCAGCAAAACATTTAATCCATTTGTACACTGCCATTTTCTTCATAGCATTATCCCTATATACTTGAACAATATGTCCTGATTTCACTTCCACTCTTGCCAAATTTAACGAGAAATTCAGTGTTTGTTTGTTGCTCTAATTCATACATTGTTACAACACAGCTCTGATGGCCATTCCAGAAAAAGAGTTCCAAAACTGCTTTGATGGGTGGACTAGGCACTGGCATTGGTGCATAGCTTCCCAGGAGTATTTTGAAGGTGATTGTAGTGATATTCAACAATGAGGTATGCAGAACTTTTTCGAAGATGAGTTCACAAACTTAATTGTCACACCTCATATTTACAATTTCAAATATTATAGCATCAAACAGGGCTAACTTCACAAAAAGAAGTATCACTGAGATAAAGAGGTACATTTCATTCTGATAGAAGGTTCAATCCATATATATAAAAATATATATACAATCCTAAGTGTATATATATTTAATAAGAGAGCTTCAAATTATAAAAGCAAAAGCTGATAGAATTAAGGCAGAAATAAACAAATCAACAATCATAGTTGAAGAGTTTAATATCCTATAGGAGAACAAACAGGGGGAAAACCTAGTAATGATAAAAGGGTATATTAGTGTTGACCTATTTTACATTTGTAGCACACTATACTAAAAAAACCTCAAAATAAACTATTTCAATGTGTAAAAAACATTTAACAAGATAGACAATAACCTGCACATAAAGTAAGTTTCAACAAATTTTTAAGATGAGCATTTTGAACAAAAACTATTTTTTGAAAAGTCAAGGGGAAGTTAGTAATATTTTTAAAGCAATAATAATGAAAACCCAGTAAAATAAAATTGGTTAGATAAAGTTAAGGTGTTTAGAGGCAGTTATATTAAAAAAGATGAAACTTATAAAATCTTAAGTTTGGTCCTATGTAGCTAGAAAAAGAGCACATTAAATCTAGAGAAGGCAAACGAAAGGAAATAAGACAAAAACAAGAATAACAAAAAAAAAAAGTAATGAAAATTAACACGAGTTAAAAGTTAGTTCTTGAAAGGACCAAGATGGAGTTGATATACCCAATGAGCAGCCATTTCAACACTGCTTAGCTTTGTCGTGTTTTTCTAGCAGTTCACTTTAATTTGCTCTCTAATCACTAGCCAAGGACAGAACTGGTTCCACAGAGGTAGCTATTGATAACTGTTTTACAACCCACTTCCTAGCTTGTTTTGTAAATAAGTTAACCTATCCAGCCCTTGTGACCTTCATGACACAGACCCCATCAACATGGCAGCAATCATGTTACTAACCCACCCATCTGCTTGCTGTCTATCACCTGATGCCAGTATCTGTGCTCACCTGCTCCTTGATGATAATCTAAAAGACCACCACCCGATCACATTAACAACCTGACCCCATCAAAGGGAAGGTTTAAAAGGCATTTAACTTCAAACAGCAGTCACCATTGTTTTGTTAAACACTGGCAAGGCCATGTGTGTTTTGAGCTATGGCCACCATGTTTCCTAGCTTTGGCACCCTCTTCTACATTGAGGAGGCGAATCTCTCTCTCCCATTTACTTTCCAAATAAACTATACTTTTCCATCTAATTTCTGTGCATTTCTTTGCATCTTTTGCATGGAACCATATCGCAGACATCCCCCCACCCCCCTCCCGCTGCACCCCTCAAGTCTGACCTAACATTTTGGAGGCCCCTACTGGGATTTCTAACCTAACAGTTCTTGAAAAGTCTAGTAAGAATGATCAAGATTAAAAGGACAAAATTATCATAACAGGAATCAAAGAGAGGCTATCACTACGGATATTCAGACATTAAAAGGGCAGCAATGCAATATTACAAACAACTTTACACAAACATCTGAAACCATAAAATAAACAAATTCTGTAAAATAACAATTTATGAAAAACATACTTTGACACAAGAAGAAACAATCTGTATAGTCATATATCTTTAAATAAATTAATTCTGAATAAAAACATTAATTTCTTTAAAGATATATGTCTATACAGATTGTCTATTACAAAAAAAAAATTCCCACAAAGAAAACTCCAAAGGGTTTCACTGGTGAAATTTATCAAATGTTTAAAAAAGAATTCTAACAATATTAAACAAATTAATTCTGAAGGTTAAAGAAGAGGAAATACTAACTTGTTTTAAGAATATAACTTTAAATAATCTTGTTGGATCCCAGGGTAACTCCAAAATTTGAGAAAGATATTATAAAAAAATTCAAAACAGATCTCTCATGAATTCAGACATAAAAATTCCTAACAAAATACTAGCAATGTACAGCAGGCTGAATAATAGTGCCCCTACCCCAAAGGGGTATATTGCCTAAGCCTTGGAACATGTGAGTATGTCATGTGGGAAAAGAGATTTGAAAATATGATTAACGTAAATATTATGAGATGGGGAGATCATCATGAATTATCCAGGTAGGTATGTTATCACAAGTAATCTTATAAGAAAGAGTAAAATAGAAAGTTGAAAGAGATGTGTCAATAGTAGACAGATTTAAAGATGGAGGAAGGGGTCACAAACCAAGCAATGTAGGTAGCTTCTAAAGATGGCAAAAAAGGAAATGGATCTCCCTTCAGATCCTCCATAAGAAACTAGCTCTGCTAATATTCCAACTCTAGCCCAGTAAGACTGATTTTGGGCTTTTGATCTCTAGATGTATAAGAAAATAAATCTGTTCTGTTTAAGCCATTTAGTTGGATGAAAATTTTTTACACAGCAATAGAAGATTAATACACATAAGTGTACCAGGGGTTTTCCCAGAAATGCAAGGGTGGTTTAGCAATCGGATATCAATAAATTTAATTTTCCATATTTGCAGAAAAAGGAGAAACACTATAAATTATCACAATAAATGCTGAAAAAACATTTGACTAAATTCCACACTCATTCATCAAAAAAAACTCTCAGAAAACTAAGAAAAGAGAAAAATTTGTTAATATAAATAAACAAATTTATATTACAGGCTCAGCCTGTAATCCCAGCACTTTGGGAGGCTGAGGTGAGAGGGTTGTCTGAGTCCATGGATTTGAGACCAGCCCAGGCAATTTGGCGAGACCTTGTCTCTACAATAAATAAAAAGTTAGCTGGGCATGGTAATGTGCTCCTTGTAGTTCCAGTTACTTGGAAGGCTGACGAAGAAGAAGGATGGCCTGAGCCCAGCAGGTCAATGCTGGGGTGGCTGTGAGCATGCCACTGTAAAAAAAAAACACACAAAAAAAAACATTTATAAAAACCCTATAGCTAACACTAAATTTAGTAACTTAATAAACATTAAATGCTTTTCTTCCCCTAAGAATGGAATCAAGGCAATGTCTGCTTTACCAATTCTATTCAACATTGAACTGAAGGTTCTAGTCAGTGTAATAAAGCAATAAAAATAATGACAGGCAGAGGAGAAAGGAAAAAACATAATTTTTATTATTAGACAATATGGTTCTTACACTGAGGAAAAAGCCTAAGAAATCCATAAAACTAAGATTAGAATAAATGAATTTAGCAAGATCAAAGGATGCAGTGGTACAAAAATCAACTGTATTTCTATATATTACTAGCAAATAATTAGAAAATATATTTTAAAATTTGATGTACAAGAGAGTGAAAAGCATAAAATATTTAGAAATAAATGAAAAACAAGCACAATTTCACAATGAAAACTGCAAACATTGACGAGTTCTCTCTTAAGAAAGACCTAAGTCAATAGAGATTTTCTATGTTCAGGGATTGGAAGATTTCAATATTATTAGATCACAGTTCTGCCAAATTGATGTACAGGTTCAAAGTAATCTCAGTCAAAATACTATAAGTGGTGTTATAGAAATAAATTAATCCTAAAATTTACATAGACATATAGGTGTTATAAAAGTCAAAACAATCTTGAGAAAGAAAAAGTTAAGGATGTTCTACTACCTGATTTCAAAACTTACTAAAAAGTTACAGTAATTAAGATAGGGGAGTATTGCCAGCATAGACAAAGAAAATCCATTTAATAGAACAGATAGACTAGAACTAGATTGACATCTATATAACCAATTAATTTTTTTGACAAAAACTTAAAGCAAGGCAATAAAATGAGGAAAAGAAAAGCCTTTTCAACAAAAGAAATGAAATAATTGGATAAATTATTCAGAACAATAGAACAATAAATGAATTTCAACTTCAAACTCATACCACACAACGAATTCAACTGAATCATAAACCAAAATATAAAAATTAAAACAATAGTTTCTAAAGTAACATAGGAGAATATGTTAATGATTTTGGGGTAGGCAATGATTTCTTAGAGAGGACACAGTATCTGACAAGTCTAGCAGCTGGCCAAATATCTACATATGATTTTCAGGCCCAATCATAGGTAATTATTGCAAAGGCTTTACCTGACCAGCCTCACATGGGAATGTTGTCCTCTCCACACCAGTCTTGGTGCACAGCTAATGTACCGTGGTCTCTGAAAGGAGGGGTTATCAAGGACTCAGTGTCCCTGGCTGATCATCCTCTTACATATATCCACATTCCTAGTCCAGGGCCATCAATTTAAAGGGCCTTTTTAATGGGGCCTTTGGCAGAGGTCTTCATCAGGCATCTCTTTTAAGACTTCCGTACTAAAGGGAGAGGGAACCTGAAGATACTTTTCTCCACTGTGATTCACTCAGTACTTTTCCATTTCTAGTTTCCCCTCCCTCTTCTTGGCCTCTAGTTCCATATAACTGCCGGAATCTTATGTTCAGGGGTCCCATTGGCACTGATAAAACCCCACATCTGATCCATCCGCATTGATGCCCTTGACCCTAGAATGGCACTTTATATGTAGAAAAGCGGGACAGGGAAGAGTTGGTACTTTCTCCAGTTTAGACTCTTATACTATTGCAGCAAGTGATTAATGGTTTGACGCTTCCAGTTTGATTTGTTGCCATAAATAATCAGTTATTCCAACACCTAGCTGCGCAGTTCACTTGAGTTCAATTGTTCATATCCATAAAAGAAAAAAATATGATAAGCCTAATTAAAATAACAAAAAAATCTATTTATCAAAAGACACAGCTCAGAAAAGAAAAAGGAAATCCAAGAACAGGTAAAACTTTACTGATATAATCACAAGTGTTTGTTAATGGGGCATGGGGACTGACTAGCAGATGACATGAAAAAATTTTCTGGGACAATGAAAATATCCCATATCTTGCTTGAAGTGCTGGTTACATGAATATTTATAGCTGTCAACATGTACTGAATTGAATAACCAAGTCCTGTACATTTCACTGTCTATAAATCGTATTTTAATTAAAAATGTTTAAGTATTGAGAGAAACAAACAAAAAGTACAAAGTTTATTCTCCCCTTCCTGTGCAGTTTTTTGGTGTATGTGTGTGAAATTTATAGTTGGATTTGAATAAATAGGCTAAGTTTGGAGTTGTATAATAATTTTGTTCCATTACATAGCATCATTTATTATACTATTAAAAACTTTAGAATAGTTAAATAATTTACATTAACACCCAAAACCATAAGGATGATCTGTAACCTGTTTATCTATTGGTCTCAACAACTAATATTTTCTGACACAATTTATTTATAAAAAGGTGAAAAGTATTCTAGCTATTGATAACTTGTGACATGAAACAATAATACAATGGAACTCTTTCTGCTGGACAGTAAATCATTAAGTTGCTTATCTTATAACAGTAAAAGATAAATGGAATAAAATATGCATATTACGAAGCACTCTCTAGTAGGAAAATTCTAAGGACAGAACTCATGTTACACTAAGTTGATCTTTAACTACTTAATGTACTGAGATGAAATAAGATTATAGTAGATAAACATGGTACAGATTCTAGGTTTTCCAAAGAAAGACCTGACAGCCTTGAGTAACTCACTGATCCATTTTAAATATCATCTGTAGTCTAAGGAACCTAAGGAAAAAATGTTATTAATAGCTAAACAGAGAATCTCCCAGGACTTGTTCATACAATTTATTTTGGTAAATAGTCAAATTCAATAAGTACTTTTTTTTTTAACCACATTTTTGAATGTATCCCTGGACAGTTGCTTTTTCCATTGCTTAGGATCATGTATTTTAGCAGTCCAATCCATCTTCCATACTACAGTCACAATCATTTTTCTAAAATATGGGCAGGATCATGTAACTTTTCTGTTGCAAACTTTTAATTGCATATAAAATAAAGTCCGAATTCTTCAGCATGTCATATGAGGCCCTATAATAAGCACTCTATTTTATTAATTTTTTATCATCACTACTAGCACCACTACTCCAGCCCATGTGCTCCAGGTATCTTTATCTCTCATCCTACCCTCTAGTCCCTCTATTAACATGCTACTTACATTAAGACAGCCATGTTGCTTCACATCTGTGTCATCCACATGCTATTTTCTAAGCTCCAATGCTTTCTCTCCATCCTACTACAGTGCTATAGTATGTCTTATTTATCTTTATGGCTCCAGTGCATAGTACTGTGCCCGTCACATAGTAGTGTGTTGAATGTATAAATTTAAGTAGTCTAAGGTCTCACAGAAAGTGGACAAGATATCCTGACAATCAGTTCACCCACTTTCATTGCTTCACACCTTGAAAACTCTAAATCAAAGTTGGTGGGTTTTCTCATTGCTAAACATTTCTAGATGCTTCTCAAAAGTAAGTGTAATCTTGCCTTTTTGTTCTAAACATAGTATTTTTCACAAGTTCCCATTTATTAGCGTTTAGCCTCAATTAAACTATTAGTAATCTATGTAACAGTTTTTGCAATTTTTTTGCCCTTGTTGAATGTTCCTTTTCACATACTTGGCTCAATCACGCTTTAAACATTAAAATAGCAAAGAAACAAATAAAAAAACCCCTCCAAAAAATCCTTCATGCTTCTGGCAGATATAGGTGAAAAAGAGTCATTTTTAATATGTTCATAGTACGAGAGTTTCCTTTCAAGTTCTGCCTTCAAGGGAAACTATTTTACCAGAGCCTAACCTACTGGGGTTTACCAGAACCTAACCTATAGAGGAAATTTTAGATTCTAACAAGTATTATTTAAAGATCATACTTGTCATTCAAAAATCAGTCTAGGTGCCCCATAAATATCTTAAGCATGTATCTAAAACTTAACTATCTTTCCTAGTACCATGCCCATTCACCCATACCTAACTTGCTTCCACTCCTCACCTCAGTTAAGGAATAGAAATCCATACACTAAATAATCTACTGGATTCCAAATCCTATTGATTCTACATAGCAATTCAGAGAGGGAAGTTGAATTACCTAACTGAAAAGTTACAGAACTAATGCACAATCCAGTCAAGTGACTTAATGGAAGAAGGAAGTAATACCATAAGTAATTAAGATAACTCAAGTTAGAAGTGTGAGTCACAGTTACAGGTTACCATTGGGTCATCTTTAAAAATTATACATGAGTGCTCTGGACCACTACAAGTAAATTATAAATCAGTAGTAAGGATAGTGGTACACGTATATGAAAATACATTTTTCATATATATAGGTATACACACTCACAGTAGGAAGTCAAAAGATATTTGATGAATGACTGAATATTATTTTATTTTATTATAAAGATGTGGAGTACAATTCATGGTTTGATATACAAACGTTGATTATGCAAGTACCCTTGCTGATGAGTTATGCCCCTCCCTCCCTTAGCAGTTTCCCCTCAACTGCCAATCACACCCCCTCCTGCCGAAAGTGTCCCATTAGGGATTCCCAGTTTTCCAATCCCTTTTTTATAGTATTATAATAATTGTTCAAGGTTCTCTTATGAGTGAAAACACATGGAACTCTGTTTTTGTTTCTGTGATAGATCATTTAGTATGATCGACTCTAAATCCATCCAAGTTGCTGCAAAACCATATGTTTGTCCTTCTTTATGGCTGTATAATATTCTATTGTGTATATATACCACAATTTTATAATCCAGTCTGGCTTCAATGGGCAACATGGTTGGTTCCATGTTTTTGCTATTGTGAATACAGCTGCAACTAACATCTGTGTGCAGGTATCTTTTTTGTAGAATGATTTGAGTTCATTCGGGTATATTCACAATAGGGGGATTGCTGGGTCATATGGAAGGTCGATTTCTAGCTCTTTCAGAAATCGCCACATTATCTTCCAAAGAGGCTGCACTAATTTGCATTCCCACCAGCAATATAGAAGCATTCCTTTCTCTCTGCATCCTTGCCACCATCTGTTGTTGTTTGTTTTATTAATGATGGTCATTCTCACTGCAGTTAGGTGGTATCTCAGTGTGGTGTTGATCTGCATTTCTCTGAAGATGAGGGAGGCTGAGTACTTTTTCATTTGCTCTTAGCTGCCCATAGATCTTCCTTTGAGAAGTGTCTATTCATGTCTCTTGCCCACTTTTTAATAGGGCTGATTGTTTTTTTCCTTTCAGCGCATTTAAGTTCCTTGTAGATCCTAGATATTAGGCCTTTGTCTGATATACAGTTGGCAAATGTTTCTTACCATTCTGTGGGCTGTCTCCTTGCTCTCTTGATGATTTCTTTTGCTTTGCAGAAGCTCATTAGTTTGATGAGGAATCATTTGTCTATCTTATTTCTTAAGGTATGGGCATTTAGGGTTCTGAATAGGAATTCATTGCCAGTTCCAATTTCCATAAGGGTATCTCTTGCATTTTCTAAGACTCTTATAGTTTGAAGTTTTACATTTAGGTCTTTGATCCATTTAGAGTTAATTTTTCTGTACGGTGATAGGTAGGGGTCCTATTTCAATCTACTGTATGTGATCAGTTTTCCAAACACCATTTACTGAATTGGTTTTCCTCTCCCCAGTGGTTGTTGTTGGAGGCTTTTCAAAGATGCACTGGCTGAGAAATTAAGGCTTTGCTTCTGGAATCTCTATCCTGCTACATTGGTCTATATGCCTGTTCTTATAACAATACCAGACTGTTTTGATTACTGTAGCCTTATAATAGTTTAAAATCTGGAAGTATGATACCTCCTGCTTTGTTTCTTTTGCTAAAGATTGTTTTAGCTACTCGTGGTTGTTTATGTTTCCAAATGAATTTCTGTATTGTCATTTCCAGGTCTGAGAAGAATGATGTTGGTAACTTAATGGGTATTGTGTTGAATCTGTAGATTGCCTTTGGTAGGATGGACATCTTAACAATGTTGATTCTTTCTATCCATGAGCATGGAACACTTTTCCTTTTGTGTTTTCTTGGATTTCTTTGAGCACTGTTTTGTGGTTCTCATTGTGAAGGTCTTTCACTACTCTGGTTAGGAAGAAGCTGAGGTATTTCATTTTTTTTGTGGCTATTGTGAAGGGATTGTGCTTTCAATTTGGGTCTCTGCTCTGCCTGTTGGTGTTTAGGAATGCAACTGTCTTTTGCACATTTATTTTGTACCCCGAGACTTTGCCAAAGTCCTTTATCAGTGTAGGCAGGCTTTTGACAGATTCTCTTGGATTTTCAGGGTATAGGATCATATGATCAGCAAAGAGGGATAACCTGACTTCCTCTTTTCCTATTTGGATAGCCCTGATTTCCTTCCCTTGTCTAATTGCCTGAGACAGAACTTTTAACACAATGTTGAACAAGAGGGGTGAGAGTGGGCAGTCTTGTCTTGTTCCAGTTTTTAGGAGATATGTTTCTAGTTTTTGTCCATATAGCAATATGTTAGCTGTGGGTTTATCATAAATGGCACTTACTATTTTGAGGTATGTTCCTTCTATCCCTAGGTGTTTGAGGTTTTTTATCAAGAAGGGATGCTGGACTTTATCAAAAGCTTTTTCTGCATCTAATGATATAATCATGTGGTTCCTGCTTTTACATCTGTTGATGTATGTAATGACATTTAGGGTCTTGTGAATGCTGAACCAGTCCTGCATCCTGGGATAAAGCCTAGTTGGTCATGGTGGATGATTTTTGGGATGTGTTTTTGGATCCAATTTCCAAGAATCTTATTGAGGATTTTTGCATCGATGTTCATAAGGGATATTGGCATATAGTTTTCTTTTTTTGTTGAATCTTTATCCGTTTTGGGTATCAGTGTGGTGTTAGCTTTGAAAAATGATTTGGGTAGTATTCCATCCTTCTCAATTGCCTGGAACACTTTCAGCGGGATTGGTATTAGCTCCTCCTTGTACATTTTGTAGAATTCTGCTGGAAAGCCATCCGGTCCAACTCTTTTTTTTTGTAGGTAGTTTTTGTATGACAGAGTCAATTTCCTGGGTTGTTACTGGTCTATTTAGTGTTTCAATGTCTTCTTGTTTCAACCTGGGGAGGTTGTATGATGTCACAAAGTCCTCCACTTCATTTAGGTTATCAAGTCTGTTTCCATATTGGGGTACATCGTAATCTCTGGTAATCTTTTGTTTTTCTTCAGGGTCAGTTGTGATTTGATCTTTTGTATTTCTGCCTGCATTAATTTGAGCTTTTTCTCTTTTTCTTGGTCATTCTGGTTAGAGGTCCACCAATCTTGTTAATTCTTTCAAAGAACCAGCTTTTGTTTTGTTGATGTTTTCTATTTTTGTTTTCCATGTCCCAGTTTGGGCTTGTATTTTGGCGATTTGGATTCTTCTGCTAAAGTTGGGGTTTTGGTGGTCTTCTCTTTCCTTAGGTGTTTGTTAGGCTCCATACTTGTGATTATCCCGTTTTCTTTTTCTTTTTTTTTTGAGTTGGAATCTCACTCTGTCGCCCAGACTGGAGTGCAGTGGCCGCTCCTGGCCACCGCAGCCTCGAACTGCTGGGCTCCGGTGATCCTTCCGCCGCAGCCTTCCAAGTAGCCGGAATTACAGGCACGCGCTACCATGCCCGGCTGATTTTTTGATTTATTGTAGAGATGAGGTCTCGCTGCCCAGGCAGGTCTCAAACCCGCGGGCTCAGGCAATCCACTCACCTCAGCCTCCCACAGGCATGGGATTACAGGCTGAGCAACCGAGACCGGCTGTCCCGTTTTCTTGATGTGTGCTCATAAAGATATAAATTCCCCTCTTAGAACTGTTTTTGTGGCATCCCAGAGGTTTTGGTAAGATGTTTCTTCATTTTCATTTGTTTCTAGGAATCTTTTAATTTCTGCTTTGATTTCAGTGTTGACCCAGTAGTTGTTCAGCATCATGCTGTTTAGTGCCCATGTCTTTGTGGAAATTTTTTTGGTATTGATATTTACTTTTATTTCACTGTGGTCTGAGGACATGCATGGCAAGATTTCAACCTTATGGAATTTGTTTATGCTTAATTTATGGCCAAAGATGTGATTGATCTTGGAGTACATTCCATGTGGTGATGATTAGAATGTATATTCTGTGGTTGTTGGGTGGAATAATCTGTAGGTATCTATTAAGTCCATTGAGTGTCACGTTTGGATCTCCTTGTTGATTTTTTGCCTCATTGATTTATCTACGGCTGTTAGTGGGAGTATTCCAGTTGCCTGCTATAATAGTGTTAATCAATATCATTTTTTAGTTTACCTAATAGTTGCTTTATAAATTCTGGTGCTCCTGGGTTGGGTGCATATATGTTTAGGATGGATATTTCTTACTGATGGATTGAACCTTCTATCCTTATGTAGTATCTTTTTGCATCTTTTAAAATTTTTGATAATTTAAAGGTGGCTTTGTCTGATATTAAGATTGTAACTCCTGACTTCTTTTGTAATCCATTTTCCTGGAAACTCATTTTCCAACCTTTAACTTTGAGTCTATGTGTTTCCCTTGTAATAAGATGAGTCTCCTGGATGCAGCAAATAATTGGCACCAGGTGCAGCACCAGGAAAGTCCTGGCCACTAGTTCCCTAGCCCTCACTCAGTTGGCCATTCACACGCCCACTCAGTCACCAGCACATACATAAAATTTTCCATATACTCACTCGCTCACACAGGGACTCACATAGTCTGACTGGCTCAGCCGCCATCTTCTCCCTTCATTCAATGAATATAATTTTAAAACATAATCTTGGGTATGCCAAAGTTGGAAAGGATAGTACAATATATTACTGGGCTCCTGCTTTAATTCACCCAACCATTCAAATCCAGTATATGTGCATGCAATTACTGGCATATATTGCTTAGTATCTATCACCTCTGCTGTTTAATGTCTACAAAGACGTGAGCTGTAAACAGGAAATGCAATACACATTACTGATGTATGAGTACTTTACTCAGTCTTCTTTTCTTTTTTTTTGAGTTGGAGTCTCACTCTGTCGCCCAGAATGGAGTGCAGTGGCCGCTCCCGGCCACCGCAGCCTCGACCTGCCGGGCTCCGACGATCCTTCCGCCTCAGCCTTCCAAGTAGCTGGAATTACAGGCATGCGCTGCCGCACCCAGCTGATTTTTTGATTTATTGTAGAGATGAGGTCTTGCTGCCCAGGTGGGTCTCGAACCCGCGGGCTCAGGCAATCCACTCACCTCAGCCTCCCAAAGGCGCTGGATTACAGGCTGAGCCACCGAGCCTGGCTAGTTTTCTATTCTTAACATAATTGTCTTTATGAATTAGCAGTTGAGTAGGTAGATACAATAATGCAAAACAACTGGTGCTGATGATGGCACACAGCACAACTGAGGAAAAAGAACAATGCAGCAGCTTGGAAGATTTAGTACCAAGTCAGCTGGAGCCATCATATTCTCGATTTCCTTTACACATAATGGTGAATCAGAAACAAAACAGGTGTTATTGATTTCTGTGGCAACAAAAAGCTTCTGTTCAAATTTCATAAGCGGTTTTCATATGACTGATAATTTATATAAGATTAAAAAGGTTTGAATTTTTCCAAATAATTAAATGGAGTTTCTTGTAATAGAAGTAAAAGAAAATATCTAGTCATTCCTTCTAGGCTACATAATTTTGAATAACTAGCCTATAAGCACACTGGTATATTATCTCTTATTTTGCCCAACTAGTCTATTAGTTTGTTTTTTATTTTATTTTATTTTGAGTCAGCACACTCACTATTGATTCTACATAGCAATTCTTACCTAAGAGTGGATATGTGTTAAGAGGTTATTTTCCTTTTGTTGAAGATCACCACTTAAGACAGGTAGTAACATTAGTTTCATTCTGTATTAATTGTAGAGGTCTAGAGCAAAGTAGAAGACAGAGATGAAATGGGACCCGTGCATATTATTATATTATTAAAATAATCAATTATGAGACAACACTAAATGTCACTTTTAAATATTATGTTTTGGTCCTTACATTCTGCTTGCAATATCCATTAGCAGCACATATATACAAGGAAATTTTAAACATAGTTTCTGAAGTTTAAAGAGTTTTGTACTTAATTACTTTTAATCTATCTCAAAAGTAAAAAATGCTCTGTATATTTTGAGTGTTTTGCAAACCCAAGGCAAATATAAAGTCACTGGTAAAACAAATATAAACTGAATTCCATCACTGATATTTGAAACAAAATATTTAATAACACTGATCTAATCTGTAAGATAATTTTTGATTTGCTTAAAAAATATCAGAAAGCAGAAATTCTTGTCAATCATAAGGCAAGCAGCTCTGCTAGAGAAAGGCCTCTCTACCAAATTTTTGAAAACTTGGGACAAGGCTTAAGATATATTAGTACTCTAACCTACACTTAATTTTCAAGGTAAGTAAAAAATTCTGATCAACTGTGACTTCTTTTCATTATAGTTCTCAACTCACAGAAAATATTTTAACTTTTTAAACTATTTACATGTTGCAAAATTAGTTGTATCCTTCAAGAGAAACAACTAGGTCAGTGTTATGAGAAATCTTCCAGCTTCCTTAATTCATGTCATAATTTGAGAATCAACAATCATGCTGCTGGCTTTGTGCTTTTCATGATCATTTATTAGCTAGCAAGTGATGTAACATCTGTCTTCAAATTGTCCCCCTTTCCATAAAATAATGTAGTTTTCCCATCAAAAAAGACAAACGTAATAGAAGGGTTTTTTGTTTGTTTGAGTCTGGGTCTCACTCTGTCACCCAGGCTGGAGTGCAGTAGCGTGATCATGGCAGGGCAACCTTAACCTCCTGGGCTCAGGTGATCCTTTTGCCTCAGCATCTTGAGTACCTGGTACTATAGCTGCACGCTACTAATTCCAGTTAATTTTGCAGAGGTGGAGTCCACTATGTTGCTTAGGCTGGTCTCAAACTCCTGGGTTCAGGTGATCCTCCTGGCTCAGCCTCCCAAACTGTTAGGATTGCAGGTGCGAGCCACCATGCCTGGCCAAATATAAGATTTTGAAAATAATCTTCCATGTAGTTTTATTCAGTGACTATACAAATATGTAAACAGAAGCAAATTAATTAGTTTTTCATTTATCCTTAACCAATTTTAAACTCATAATAATTTGTCATTTAGATCTTTTTTTTTTTTTTTTGAGTTGGAGTCTCACTCTTTCGCCCAGACTGGAGTGCAGTGGCTGCTTCCGGCCACTGCAGCCTAGACCTGCTGGGCTCCAGCGATCCTTCCGCCTCAGCCTTCCGAGTAGCCGGAATTACAGGCGCGCACTACCACGCCCGGCTGATTTTTTTGATTTATTTTAGAGATGAGGTCTCGCTGCCCAGGCGGGTCTCAAACCCGCGGGCTCAGGCAATCCACTCACCTCAGCCTCCCAAAGGCGCAGGATTACAGGCTGAGCCACTGAGCCCAGCTCATTTAGATCTCAATATGCAATTTTTATGGGTGGGTGGGGGAGAGGAAGACCATAGCTAAAGTCTCCTGTTTAATTTCCATTATGACTGTTCTTTTGTAATTCCAACAAGATGTACTCAGACAGAGATAGGCATGAAAATCACAGAACTACAAGCAGAAAATGTGAATAATTAATAGATTTGAGCTTCAGGTAAAATGGCATCAATCTCATAGACTTGTACACAACTTTTACCGATCAATTATGTGCTACAAGTTGCTACACTCTTTTACCAAATCACTTCTCTACCTCATATCTGGATATAAACCAGAAAAAAAAAGGAATCATAGATAACTATTGGGAGCACTTACATTAAGAATCCTTTTCTTTACTCATCATGAATCTTCTTGAAAGAAATGCACAGAAATCTGAATGCTACACAGATATCAATACAGCATTTGTATTTTGGTACCTGGTATTATTTTCAACGATACTTATTATTATTTTAAAAATGTAAAAAATAACATATCTCTACAAACAGTTTTTAAAATATCGTTAATGTGGCCTATAAGATCCTGCATGATCCCTCTTTGTCTACCTCTCTATTCCCTTTTCCACTAAATATTCTCTTTTACTCAGAGGTCCAGCCATACAGGGCTTCCTTCAGTTGTGTGGGACGTTAGGTGATTTTCTTCCATCTGTCTAGAAGATTTTCACTTTTCACTCTTTTTTTTTTTTTTTTGAGTTGGAGTCTCACTCGGTCGCCCAGACTGGAGTGCAGTGGCCGCTCCCGGCCACCGCAGCCTCGCCTGCTGGGCTCCGGTGATCCTTCGGCCTCAGCCTTCCGAGTAGCAGGAATTACAGGCATGCGCTACCATGCCCGGCTGGTTTTTTGATTTATTGTAGAGATGAGGTCTCGCTGCCCAGGCGGGTCTCGAACCCGCGGGCTCAGGCAATCCACTCACCTCAGCCTCCCAAAGGCGCGAGATTACAGGCTGAGCCACCGAGCCCGGCTCACTTTTCACTCTTAATGTCACTTAAATAATTTCAGATATTGCCGTAAATATCACTTACTTAGGGAAAGGAAGGTTCCCTAACACCCTGTTTTAAACTCCTACTTATTCTATAGTACTCATCACAATTATAATTATTTAAGAAAGAGGTCACAAATTAGTAGCCTATTG
The DNA here is from genome assembly GCA_027257055.1 of Cephalopachus bancanus. Lineage (NCBI taxonomy): Eukaryota > Metazoa > Chordata > Mammalia > Primates > Tarsiidae > Cephalopachus > Cephalopachus bancanus. The sequence goes on from JAPVLO010000093.1 coordinate 12,715,258, forward strand.
GCTGTAATCAGTTATATTTGATTCAATTCTCATAGTTTTAAATAAATTTGAACTATTGTTTACAAGTAGGAGACTATACATACATATTATGGCAACCATATTTATATTTATCCTTAAATGAAAGCAAGCAACTATTCATTGACAATCCAGAGTAGGTGACAGAGTGAGATCAAAAGTCAAAAAATAAAACAAAAGAAAACTTTACAGCATTACACCTCTGAATAAAATAGTAAACTTTACTTCAAATAAATGCAAGACTTATTTTCTGAGAGAACAAATAGATCTCTCCAACATTATATTACATAGCCCATAAGGAAGAAAATAAATCTACAGGTTACTAGATTCTTGTCCTTTTTACCCAAATACAAACAGAAAAATTTCAACTTAAATATATTATGAACTTTTAAATGCAGCTGCCTTACAGTTGGCCCTCCATATCTGTAGTTTTCACATATATGGATTTAACCAACTGCAGATCAGGTTGTACCTATACTGAGCATGTATAGACTGTTTTTCTTGTCATTATTCTCTAAACAATACAGTATAACAACTATTTACACAGGATTTACATTGTATTAGGCATTACAAGTAATCTTGAGATAATTTAAAGTATACAATAGGATGTGTATAAGCAAATACTACAACATTACTACATAATAAATTACAGCATCTTTGGGGGTTCCTGAAATCAATCCACTGTGGATACTGGAAGATGACTATACTTGTAGCTCACTGTATATCTTGCTATAAAATGAAAAGAATACTATTATTAGCACTTACTTTTAATAGTTAGAATGCTTAACTGTTAAAATCCTTAAATTCGTGCCCGCTTTTAACATTTGAACTTATTTGAAGTTATTGTTTACAGGCATGCGGTAGCAGTATAAATAGAAAGGAAGAGAACATAGGTAAGCTGGGTGACTTTGAAAATATGGGAAAATGTCATTCCTGGTTGATTATTTATGTGCTTAATAGTGTCTATCAACAATATTTTTCTTGTCCTTTTTATCCAAATACAAGCAGAAAAATTTCAACTTAAATATATTATGAACTTTTAAATGCAGCTGCCTTACAGTTGGCCCTCCATATCTGTAGTTTTCATATGGAAGGTCGATTTCTAGTTCCTTTAGATATCACCACACTATTTTCCATAGAGGTAGGACTAGGTTGCACTCCCATCAACAGTGTAGAAGCATTCCCTTTTCTTGCCAGCATCTATTGTTTTTGATTTATTAAGGATGGTCATAATTACTGTAGTAAGGTGGTATCTCAGTGTGGTTTTGATGTGCATTTTTCTGATGATTATTGAGCCTGAGTATTTCTTCAGGTATCTTCAGGCTGCTCATATGTCTTCTTTTCAGAAGTCCTCTGTTCATTTTTTAATAGAGCTGTTTGAATTTTTCCCTTCGGTTTGTTTGAGTTATTTGTAGATCCTGGATGTTAGGCCTTTGTCAGATATACAATTAGCAAATACTTTTTTCCCATTCTGTGGGTTGTTTCCCTGCTTTCTTAACGGTTTCTTTTGCTGTGCAAAAGTTTTTCAGTCTGATGATGTTTCGCATGTCTACCTTATCTTTTATGGTATACACTTTTGAGAATTTGATCAAGAATTGGTTGCCTACTCCAATGTGCATAAGGGTATCTCCCGCATTTTCTTCTAAGATCTTTTAGTTTGAGGTTTTATGTTTACTTCTTTGGCCCATTTACAGTTTATTTTGTATATGGTGATAGGTAGGGGGTCCTGCTTCATTCTTCTGCATGTCGTCAGTCAGTTTTTCTAGTACCATTTGCTAAATAAGGTCTCATGTCCCCAGTGGTTGTTACTGATGAAAGCTTGTCAAAGACAAGTTGGCTGAGAGATCTAGTTTTTGCTTCCAGAATCTCTGTCATGTTCCATTGGCCTATATCCTTATTCTACCAGTGCCAGGCTGATTTGATTATTGTGGACTTATAGAAAAGCTTAAACTCTGAAGTGTGATACCTCTTGCTTTGTTCTTTTTGCTGAGGATTGTTTTGGCTATTTGTGTTTTTTTTTTGTTTCCACATACATTTCAGTATTGTTATTTCCAGATCAGAGAAGAATGATGTTGGTAATTTGATGGGTAATTGAATCTGTACATTGCTTTGGGTAAGATGAATATCTTGATAATACGGACTCTTCCAGTTTATGAGCATGGAATGTTTTTCCATTTGTTTGTGTCATCTTTGATTTCTTTGAACAGTGTTTTATAGCTCTTGTTGTAAAGGTCTTCCACTTTTCTGCTTAGGAAGATGCCAAAGTATTTCATTTTTTGTGTGTAGCTATAGTGAATGAGACTGTGCTTTTTATTTAGTTCTCTGTTTATTACTGGTGTCTTTTGCACGTCAATTTTCTACCTGAAACTTTACCAAAGTCATTTATCAGTGCAAGGAGGTTTTGACAGAGTTCCTTGAGTTTTCAAGTATAGGATCATGTCAACCTGCAAAGAGGGATAGCTTAACTTCCTCTTTTCCTATTTGGATACCCATGATTTCCTTCTCCTGCCTGCTTACTCTAGTAAGGAGTTCTAACACTATGTTGAACAGGAGGGGTGAGAGTGGGCAACCTTGTCTTGTTCGCATTTCAAGGGGAATGCTTCTAACTTCTGTCCATTGAGCAATATGTTGGCTGTGGGTTTATCATAGATGAATTTTATTGTTTTGAGGTATGTTACTTCCTTGCCTATGAGTTCAGGGGTTTTTATCAAGAAGGAATGCTGGATTTTGTCAAAAGCTTTTTCTGCGACTAATGATATAATCATGTGTTTCTTGTTTTTACATCTGTTAATATACTGAATTACGTTTATGGTCTTGTGAATGTTGAACCAATCCTGCATCCAGGAAGTGAGGCCTATCTGGCCATGGTAGGTGACTCTTGAGATGTGCTGTAGGATCAGATTTGCTAGGAACTTATTGAGAATTGTTACATCTATGTTCATCAAGGAGACTGGTTTGTAATTCTCTTTCCTTGTTAGGTCATTACCAGGTTTGGACATCAGTGTGATATTAGCTTCATAAAATGATTTGGTGAGAGTTTCATCTTTCTCAATTGCCTGGAATACTTTTGATAAGATTGGTATCAGCTTGTCCTTGTATACTTTGTAGAATTCAGCTAGAAAGCAAACTGGGTTTTTTTTTTGTAAGTAGATTTCTTACCATGAAGTCAATTTCCTGGATTGTGATTGATCTGTTTAGGGTTTCAATTTCTTCTTGTTTCAACTTTGTTTTCAAGGTTGTGTAATATCAGAAGTCCTCCATTTCCTTTAGGTTTTCAAGTTTATTTCCATACAGGTATGTATAGTAATCTCTGATAATCTTTTAAATTTCTTCTGGGTCAGGTGTGATTTCACCTTTTGTGTTTCTAATTGTATTTATTTGGGTTTTCTCTGTTTTTTAGTCAATCTGGCTAGGGCCTATAGATCTTACTTATCCTCTCAAAGAATCAGCTTTTTGTCTTGTTGATTTTTTTCTATGATATTTTTGTCCTCTATGCTCAAGGCAGGAACTTTTAATGCCATACTACATAATGCTAGAATTTTTTCCTGTGGAATTTGTTAAGATAAAAATAGGCCATTCAATTGTAAAATACATGCAGCTTTATATGTTTTTTAATAACAAGCAGAGTTGCCACTCATCTGTCTACAAAATATAAAAACAGGTTGTTTCAACAGTGGTTAACTGGAACATTTATGTACCAAGTTGGAAAGGTATTATATTTGCTTGATTTGAAAACACGCCATCAGCATTCTTTATATATATATTTAGACTTGGCCAGAATTTTTTTTCTAATCCTAATCAATCATCCTGTTTACTTTGGCAAATTGGGAATGACAAGAAAACATCTGCAGAGTACAGACAGTATTCCCAGTTTGTGAAAATAGTTTCTTTGTTACTGTTCAAAATGAAACAGAAAAAAAATAGATAACTTGATTTGCATAAAGATTCTTTCAGGAAAAACATATAAGAATGGAGCTATTATTTGTTCATATGGGAAATAATTAAAATTTGATAAGCTATTGTTGGTACTTTTAACTATTTTTAATTCAGGGGGAAGGGATATGAAGAAATTTTAAATAAATTTAAGGGTACTTAAATTATTTTCCAAAAAGGATAAAGATTTTCAACAGAGAGATGACAGAGTACCAAGTATAGATCATCCACTAAAAATAAAGATCAGGATGGACAGCGGGTTTCTTACTCTTCTTGGGTCCTTAAAACATATAATATCTTAAGGTACCCAACCTAACATTCTTTGTTTGTTTTTCAGGCAATTGTATCTCCCAGATAATTTTTTTTTTTTTTTTTTTTTTTTGAGTTGGAGTCTCACTCTGTCGCCCAGAATGGAGTGCAGTGGCCGCTCCCGGCCACCGCAGCCTCGACCTGCTGGGCTCCGGCGATCCTTCCACCTCAGCCTTCCAAGTAGCCAGAATTATAGGCATGCGCTACCACGCCCAGCTGATTTTTTGATTTATTGTAGAGATGAGGTCTCGGTGCCCAGGCGGGTCTCGAACCCGCGGGCTTAGGCAATCCACTCACCTCAGCCTCCCAAAGGCGCAGGATTACAGGCTGAGCCACCGAGCCCAGCTAATTATTATTATTATTTTGTTTTGAGTTGGAGTCTCACTCTGTTGCCCAGACTGGAGTGCAGTGGCCGCTCCTGGCCACCGCAGCCTCGACCTGCTGGGCTCTGGCGATCCTTCCACCTCAGCCTTCCAAGTAGCCAGAATTACAGGCATGTGCTACCACGCCCGGCTGATTTTTTTTTTTTTTTTTTATTTATTGTAGAGATGAGGTCTTGCTACCCAGGTGGGTCTCGAACCCGCGGGCTCAGGCAATCCACTCACCTCAGCCTCCCAAAGGCACGGGATTACAGGCTGAGCCACCGAGCCCGGCTATCTCCCAGATAATTTTAAACGTGTTTTTATCAGCAGTAACTTGTGCCTGTTTGAAAATATGGAGAACAGCAATAGAATCAGCAGAAGAGATGGAGCCAATGAAATTATGTGAAAAAAGTAAAAATTTTTTATCAAATAAAATTTAATTTCTGCAAAAGTGTAGATTTAGTTATATCCTAAGTAACCACATTAATTTCACCTTTTTACTATAGTTGCTATCCTTATTTCTACATTTAAGCACTCAACTCCTAAGTTTACAAACTCCTAACTTGTGAATACTCTATATAGCTTAACTTATTCTCCTACATTGCATCACATAGAATTTCCCTGGAGTTTGGTTTGTCCTCTCAAGAGGAGAGTGTTTCCTATCCTCAAACTGTCAAATTGTTAGCAAGCAGCTGTGGCTAGGAAAAAGCAAAGTTTCATGTGAATTACATCTCTGTATAAACATACATTCTTAAACACCCTCCCAAGTGGCTTTATTTACTCTCCATCAGCAGAAGATAAACTGTCCTGTTCCAAGCAAAAGGGCAAATATGTTACCACCCCAGCCTTTTATCCATTTGGTGGCATTACCAAGATGGCAGTAAATCACAGTAAGTTAGTATAACCCTGCTTTGTATCTCCAATGCTGGGCCAGCAGAAGAGACAGATAAATGAGGGAGAAAATTCAGAGACGATAAAGAGGCCGAAGCAGAAGAGATTCTGAAAGCCTGGATGATTATTTTTGCAAATGAATTAAGAGTGTCTTATTATTTTATTGTAAAATTTAATTTAGTGATTTTGTTTATTTATAAGTCAAAAATAGACCCATACCTGGTAAATCAGAAAAGAGAAGAATGCACTCATTAAAGCCATTAGCCAAAAGTCGGTCCCGCAGCTGCTGAAGAATTGCTACTCCAATACAGAATGGAAAAGAGGAATTTCCAAGTAGTAAGGTATCCCAGAGGTGGAAAATTTTGTGCAGTGGAAATACATCTGTAAAATGATAAAAATATAAATTAATTAAATAAAAATTAAAAACCAAAATAATGAAAATTAAAACAATAAAAACCCATTTTACTAGATATATAACTATTACCTTATGGTCCAAACTATTATTTAAGAGCTAATATTACCAGACTACTTTTGTAAAATGTTCATTTGGCTTTGCAAATTTATAGCTGCCTAAAGCATCTTAAAAAATTAATAATCAAGATGAGTGTCTGTAATCCCAGCACTTTAGGAGGCTGAGGTGAGAGAACTGCTTGAGCCCAGAAGTTTCAGAGCAGCCTGGGCAACATAGTGAGATCTCATCTCTACAAAAAATTTAAAAATTAGCCGGGCATGGTGGTTCATGCCTGTAGTCCTAGCTCCTCAGAAGGCTGAGGTGAAAGTATTGCCAGAGACCAGGAGTTTGAGGTTGCAGTGAGTCATGATCACACCACTGCACTCCAGTCTAAGTGACAGAGTGAAAGCCTGACCAAAAAAAAAAAAAAGAAATCAGATTGGTCAAATAGATGACATTTTCCAACCTCCAATGTCAATTTTGGTATAGTTGTCCCATCATAATATTTCTTCCCAGAATTTTCCAGTTATATTATTCTCACAAGTTTATTTACCTAGATGAACTTTAGTACTGTTTTAGACATAGTTATGTTACATTTCTATTATGCACTCTAAAAAACCTTTATTAAATTCCCACCAAAAATGCTATTCACAATTTTCTATTTTTTGCAACTTTCTTTTTCTAAATTAACAATTCTCTGGGTATCTTTCCAGACTGATGCATACAGATCTACTTCAAATATTATTCCATTTACCATGTGAACCAAATTTAAGTGAAGATGCTCACTTTATTACTGTTTGTAACTAATTAACATATATTACATATTTACATAACTGCTTAGTTTCTAGAGGAATCTTGGTTTAGAAAATAAAACTATTAGTTATTAGAGAACCTTTAAAAATTAACCCTGATTTGGTAGTAAAAGTTGTCGTCATAAACTTCAGGTAAATACCATAGTTGATATTAATTTCTTTTTCAAAAGGGTACAGTCATGCTTTATTTATTTTTTTAAAATTATTTATTTATTTATATTTTTTATATAAATATAAAAATCACCCAGGCTGAAGTGCAGTGGCACGCTCACGACCACCCCAGCGTTGACCTGCTGGGCTCCGGCAAGCCTGTTGCCTCAGCCTTCTAAGTAGCCAGAACTACAGGCACATGCTACCAAGCACAGCTAATTTTTTTGATATATAGTAGAGATGAGGTCTCAACAAGTTACCCAGGCTGGTCTCAAATCCCTGAGCTCAAGCAATCCTCTCGCCTTGACCTCCCAAAGTGCTGGAATTACAGGTTTGAGCCACTGCACCCAGCTGCAGTCATGCTTTATAAGGGAGGTTTTTACTCTATACAATTCTCATTTTGATATTCAGGGGTCAGAACACTTGAAATTCTTTTCTAACCTACTCTACTGGGTTAGAATTATTTAATGATGCTTATTAAATCTGCTTAATATTATTGTAAACATAAAACACAAGGAAGCATGGAGCTGTCCTTTTGCTAATATAATATCAAAAAAAGGGAAATGATACTTACGTGTAAACATAGTGAGAAACCAAGGGATGGCATAGAGCTATGAGTGGAAAAAGAAAGGGTACAGGGATGAATAAAGAGGAAACAAAAGAGATAATTAAAATGATTGCCAATAAACCTAATGGTAAGAAAGGTTCTTTTTTTTTTTTCAGTCTACTCCATCATGACTATCTACCTATTTTAAAAACGTTGATGACCTTTTTGTCAAGGAATCATTCACAGAACATTTTTATTTTATCAAAGGATATACTCAAACCATGGCTAATCCAAATGCAATACTAGTATGCTAATTTCAAAGGTGTACTTATAAGGGTTGTATACAATACTGCTATGATTTTAAAGACTATGATTTTAACTGTGAGAGTTAATCTTAGGTGTCAAACTGACTGAATCACAGGATATCTAGATATCTGGTTTAACTTTATTGTTAGGTCTCTATGAGGGTGTTTCCAGATGAGATTAGCATTTGAACTAATGGACTTAGTAAAGTAAATTCCTCCCCAATGTGGGTAGGTATTATTCAATCCATTGAGTGCCTAAAAAAAACAAAGATGGAGTAGGGGGAAGTATGCCCTTCTTTGCTTGAACTGAAACATTTCATCTCATCTTCCCTTGCCCATGGATTGGGATTTATATCACCGCTCCCTGGTTCTTAGTCCTTAGTTATCAAAATTACTAAGGCCTCTGGACTTTTATTATATCACTGGCTTTCCTGGGCCTCCAGTTTGCAGACAGTTGATTGTGGGATTTCTTGGCCTATTTAACTACATAAGCCAATTCCTCATAATAAATCTCATACCTATGTCTATATCTATATCATTCCTATTAGTTCTGTTTCTCTAGGGAACCCTAATACAGAACTCATAAGTGCTGAGTTATTCTTACTGAGTGTTTTGAATAACCGATAATATTTTTTAAATGTTCAAAATGTCTTTTGTCAAAAGGTGTTATGCAGCATGTGCTTTTTGCTTTCATTTTCTCAGTTAATAGGAAGTTTCATAATTGACTAAAAGTAATAAGATCGAATATTACTATTATTAGTAATAATTTGGTTCTTTGGCTGAATAAGTTAACCCTTTGCACTTGGATGTCCCTTCTAAGTGTACATCAAAAATCTAGCAAACCACTCATATGTCCCAGGGGACACAGAGATTGCTGGTGATTATACAAGAGTAACTTCCACCAGCATAAATTATTCAAAAATGTATGTTTCCTTGAAGTTTTCCATTCAAATTGCATAAAAAAGCAAATAAAAGAAATAGAATAAAAACTGAGATATGATTGATCAGTTGAGAAGTGGTTTTCATGAATCACAAATGCATCCTTCCACATCTTCTTTGAACAACAGACTGGACAATAAACTACATATTATTAATCTGGGAGGAAGAAAGTGAGACTGCATTGTCTGCTGGAATAGAAAAACACCAGGTGGAACATAAATGATCACAAATAGCCAAAACAATCCTCAGCAAAAGAAACAAAGCGGTAGATACCACACTTCCAAACTTTAAACTTTACTGTAGGTTACAGTAATCAAAACAGCCTGGTATTGGTACAAGAACATATACAGACCAATGGAACAGGACAGAGATTCCAGAAGCAAAACCTCAATTTCTCAACCAACTCATCTTTGACAAAGCCTCCAACAACCACCACTGGGGAGAGGAGAACCTATTCAGTAAATGGTGCTGGGAAGACTGGCTGACCACATGCAGAAGATGGAAACAGGACCCCTACCTTTCACTGTACAACACAAAAATCAACTCTAAATGGATCAAAGACCTAAATGTAAAACCTCAAACTATAAGAATCTTAGAAAACCTAGGAGACACCCTTATGGGAATCAGAGCAGGCAATCAATTCCTGATCAAAATCCCAGATGTCCATGCCATAAGAGATAATATAGACAAGAGGAACCTCATTAAACAGAAAAGCTTCTGCAAGGCAAAAGAAACCATCAAGAGAGCAGGGAGACAGCCCATAGAATGGGAAAAAATATTTGCCAACTATATATCTGACAAAGGTTTAACATCCAGGATCTACGAGGAACTCAAACAAGCTGAAGGCCGGGGGGGGGGGGGGGGGGGCAGCAAAAGGGGGCAGCACTTGGATGGATTGGTCTAATACTCAGTGATCTCAGACACAAAAACTGAGTACCATGTTCTCATCATAGTGTGAATTTACCATAATACATGAAGGATTGGCAGTAGTGGAAATGGGGTTGGGGCAAAATACATGAATAGATGTTTCTCAAAAGAAGACATATGGGCAGCCAACAGACACATGAAAAAGTACTCAGCCTCACTAATCATCAGAGAAATGCAAATCAAAACCACACTGAGACACCACCTAACCCCAGTAAGAATGGCCATCATTAACAAAACAAAAAACAACAGATGCTGGCAAGGATGTGGAGAAAAGGGAACACTTGTACATTGCTTGTGGGAATGCAAACTAGTTCAACCTCTGTGGAAAACAGTGTGGTAATTCCTGAAAGAACTAGAAATTGACCTTCCATATTACTCAGCAATCCCCCTACTGGAAATTTACCCAGAGGAACTCAAACCATTCCACTAAAAAGATACCTGCACTTGCATGTTTATTGCAGCGCTATTCCCAATAGCAAAAACACAAAACAAACTGTGCTGCCCATCGAAACTAGACTGGATTAAAAAAATGTGGTACATATACACAATGGAATATACACAGCATTAAAGGAAAAACATAGGGACTTTGCAGCAACTTGGATGGATTGAGTCTATAATACTCAGTGATCTATCACAGACACAAAGAACTGAGTACCTCATGTTCTCATTCATAAGTGGACCCTGAACATTTACCATAATACTATAAGAAAGGGATCGGCAGTAGTGGGAAACTACGAGGGGAGTTGGGGGGGGCACATAACATCAATAAGGGTACTTGATCACAAATCAGGTGAAGTGGGGATGAAAGAGAAGCCCAAACTTTACCTGTATGATGACTACTTGTATACCTCATCCTGAATTGTACCTCACATCTTTAAAATATATATAAAAAAAGAAAAACACCAGGTGGAAGACGTCAAACAAACTATGATTGTACAAGTATCAATGAACCTGTAACACAGCATGTGGGTGACTGCTTCACAGATTGCCACATGTAAGATATAAAATTTTGATTTTTGTCATAAGTTCCTTAGTGTCCAAAATTCCATTATAAGTCAAATATCATTACATTAAAATAACTGGTTCCAACACTCTACTATTTAATATGAAGTGATTTATTTTTCACTGTTTCACAGAAAAGTACGGTTAAGTCGCTGGTAAGTGATCCATAAGATGTTTCTGAGTGCAAAGGGTTAATTTTCCTAAATATACAGCCCTGAAATGAAAAAATATACATCCAGCATATATATATTTTCACCTAATTTTGTGAAATACTGAAAGTGACAAACCATTCTTCATTTATGAAAACAGAGTAAAATCTTGTTAACAGCAAGTGTCAAAGTTAAAAAATTTTAGAAAACCTTGAAAAAGCACTAATTTTATTTTATTTTGTAAGTTAATGAGGCTGCTATTAAACAAAAACTTTATTATCACATATAGGGTTTAGATAAATGTTTTTTCAGCATCTATCAATTATGAATTTATGAGTAGAAGTACATGTATGTATTGCACACAATTGTACATTTATACTATCAAAATGCTAATCAGGAGCTGTGTAAGTATAATTACATGGGACATTAAAATGTAGGTACTATATGTGAAATAAAGTCCACTAATCTCCACAATATCATCATTTTTATAGGCTGACATGTAGAAAGCTTTTTCTAGGGATATTACAAATAGAAGTTACAAATAGATAAAGTGCAAAGGTATATGACTTCACTGTAATGAGAATGGGTTGTAGAAAACTATAAAATACAACAAAATATAAACTCTTCACTCTAATTTAAATTGAAAAATGGTCAGCAGAGATTAGTTTCATTATATATCAATTACATTACCCACTAAACTTTTTAATTCAAGTCACCCGTTTGTCATTAAGTATCTTTTCCAAAATATTTCAGCAACTTGCTAACAGTACTTTTTCTCCCATACTGTTCTCTGTAATTATTTTCATCAAGATCCATGGAGGAATTCTATTTCTCACCAAGACAGAATAACAGAAGCCAGATTTATCCTCCCACCTGAAACACGTAAAAATCAGACAGAATACATGAAACAACAATTTGCACTTCTTGGATATCAGGCAGCACAGAGTAATCCTTAAGAGAGGGGAAACAAAAGAATCCTGTGATTGCCTAGCTTACTGCATGCAGAGAGGTTCCAGGTCACTGACAAGGATGAACTTAGATTAGAGCCCGATGGTTATACTGAGCTGAAGAACAGAGTTGGGAATCCGGGGAGGTCAAGGTGCCGAGAATCTTCAGGATATAATACTGAATAGGAGAGAGCAGCAGAGAAAATTCTCTTCTTTTACAAATTTACAATGGCCAAAAATGCATGAGTAAGAAATTTATACTTTATTTGGTATGCAATAGAAAAGCACTGACATAGTGGAACAGAGATGACGTGATCACAGTTGCATTTTTAGAAAAATCAACCTGACTGAAGGAAAATTAGAGCAGGTAGAAACGAAATTGAAAGCAGGGGGAACTATGAAACATTTGTTAAAGTCCATGCATAAAGAAATGAGGACACTTTGAAGCTGGACTGGATAAAAAAAAATGTGGTACATATACACGATGGATTATGCAGCCACATCACTATAAAAATGATAATATTGTGGAGATCAGTGGGTTTTACTATACATATAGCACTTACATTTTAATATATCATGCAATTATACTTACACATTTCTCGATTAGCATTTTGATAGCATAAATGTTCAATTGTGTGCAATGCAAAGACATATGCACTTCTACCCATAAATTCATAATTGATAGGTGCTGAAAAAACATTTATTTAAACACTCTATGTGATAATAAAGTTTTTGTTTAATAGCAGCCTCATTAACTTACAAAATAAAATAAAATTAGTGCTTTTACAGAGTTTATTTTTGACACTGCTGTTAACAAGATTTTACTCTTGTTTTCATAAATGAAAAATGGTTTGTCACTTCCAGTATTTCACAAAACTACCTGAAATATATGTACATACTGGATGTATATTTTTTCATTTCGGGGTAGTATATTTAGGAAAATTAACCCTTTGTTCTCAGAGACATCTCATGGATCACCTACCAGCAACTCAATAGTACTTTCATAAAGATGGACAAACATATGGACTTTGCAGCAACTTGGATGGATTTAGAGTCAGTCATACTCAGTGATCTATCACAGAAACAAATAACAGAGTACCATATGTTCTCACTCATAAGCAGACCTTGAACAATTATAATACAGTAAGAAAGGTATTGGCAGTAGTAGGAAACTGTTGGCGGGGGTGGGGTGGGGGTGGGATTGGTAGTCAAGGGAAACTGCTAGGGAAGGAAGGGGCATACCTCATCAACAAGGGTACCTGCATAATCAACGTTTGTATACCTAACCCTGAATTGTACCCCACATCTTTATAACAAAAGAAATGAGGACAAAAACAAAGTTGGTTCAGTATGAATGGATAGAAACAAAAGACTGAAGGGACCAGAAATCTGCAAAGGGTTCCCCTCAAATATTTAATAACTACTAAAGAGGGCATGTATGTAAGGAAACTACCCAACGTGGGGAAGGAATCACTTGAGATAATCAGAGGGAGAAATTGCTGGGCTCATAAAATTCCAAGTACTGTATCCTGAAGATTTTCGGCACCCCAGATTCCCAACTCTGACCAGAATGAAACAAAACAAAACAAAAAAACCTGTTATAAAACAAGGCATTGGGTAGACTTAGAACTAAGAGTATTTGCCTTAGTAATGAAGTAAAATTATGCTCTCAAATTATGCTGCTCTGGTCCCATTTAAAAAACCTTAAAAGCAAGCCTTGAAAGTATCAAACACTTTCAATGCAACTAACTGATCCAAGACACCACACTTATGGTCACTCTCATAAGTGCTTTTTTTTTTTTTTACCAGCACCATTATTATAGTCACTTAGGTACAAAAATCTTATAATTTTAAAACATTTCCTGTTAAGTCTGGTAGACGTTATTCAAGGTCCCTTTAGTCTTTTGTTTCTATCCACTCACATTGAACCAACCTTGTTTTGGTCTTCATTTCTTCATGCACGGGCTGTGGAAATGTTTCATAGTTGTTCTTCCTGCTTTTAGTTTCTATCTGCACTAATTTTCCTTCAGTCAAGTTGATTTTTCTAAAAATGCAACTGTGATCACATCATTCCCATGCTCCACCATGTCAATGCTTTTCCAATGCAAACCAAATTAAGTATAAACCTTTTACTCATGCATTTTGGGCCACCATGAATTTGTAAAATCAGCCAAGATCTTGGAGTCAGAAAATATGCACCTGAGTTTCAATTTTGATAACTACTGATACCGCGCTTTGGGTAAATAATTTAACTTCTGTGAAGCCCAAATTCTTCATTTGTGAAATAGGAAAATTAACATCTCTTTTTACTATGTCACAGAGATGGTAAGAGTAACAAATTGCAAATTTAAAATATTTTTATACATATTAACAGAAACTGAGCATCAGGCAAAATTTATTTAGGTCTCATCATCCTTATATGTGTTCTACTTGCCACCAAGACAGATGATTTATTATAATCTGAAGGCATACTGCTTTCTGATTAGTGTGCTTTTCCTTTTCTTCTTTGATGCTCTTTCCTTATTATTTTCATCAAAATTCTATAAGTTTTTTCAAAACTTGCCTCAAATACCATTTGTTGCATGAAAATTTTTGCACATTTCTTATAACTATCCCACTATGCTTTATATTGTGTATATTACATTATATTGCAACTACTTATCATACCAAAGTTTGTGCCATGACTATGGGCATGTTCATTCACTATTTCATTCAATTGTGGCTGCATTCATTCAATCAACATGAAATGCTTTGTGTCATATGCCAGGTGTACCACTATGCAGAGAAGTCAGACATGTGAAAAGATACTTACAATGCTTTACAGTTAAGTGCTACAAGAGAAGTTCTGCAATACGGCAATGGTAGCAAAGTTACAGAACCTTATGACCTTTTCTATCACACTCTCTGCAGGAAGATGGTAAGATTCTTGTGGGGAAAGGTCATTTTACTGATTTGCTAATTATTCAACAAATACTTACTGAGTGACTAATACATGCCAGGTCTGTTAGGTGATAGGATGTAACATTGAACAAAGCATAATTTCAGACTATAAGATGCTTACAATTCAGTAAGAACAGTAGATGTTCATTAAATATTCTTGTCATCCATTTTAACCAGGTTCCCACTCCACTTCACCAATGAAAATGCTCTTATCTTGGTCATAAATGATTTCCACGTTGCTAAATCAAATGACCAATTCTCAATTCCAGTCTTTCTTTATCAATCATCATGATTTGATGTAGTTGACTGTTACTTCCTCAAAACACTTTTTTTCCCTTATACTTGGCTTCCAAGACATACTCTCGCATAGTTTTCTTATCTATCTGATTGGTCCTTATCCATTTCCTTTCTTGATTCCTCTTCATCTCTCAGACTTTTAACTATTGCAGTGCTCCAGGTTCAGCTCTTAGACATTTTCTATTTTCTATTTTTCTCCAAATAATAATTGTATGGTTTTGAAGACTCCCATACTTATAACTCCACCCCCAGACCTCTCCCATGAATTCCAAAATGCCTACTTGTATGTCCACTTGTATGTCTAACCGACATACATAATATGTCCTAAAATGAGAGCTTTTGGGACTTTCTCCAAACTATGTACCTCCTGGTAGAGTATTTCAAAGCTCAGTTAAGAACAACTCTATCCTTCCAATGCTTAGGTAAAAAAGTTCTGGAATCATTCTTGACCTCTCTTCCTCACATACTATATATGTTTGTCACCAGCAGTCCTTCTGGCTCTACCTTCAAAATACATGTACAAAATACAAAAACATCTTACCACCCCCACTGCTAACTAATATTGATTCATGTCAGTATTTTCTCTTGCCTAGATTACTGCAATAGCTCATGACTAGTTTTCTAGATTCTATTCTTGTTCAACCTTGGATTTCTCAGCATAGTAGCCAGAATAATTCTGTTAAAATGTTTAGATTAGATGTCATTCGTCAGCTCAAAAGCACCAGTTGTTTTACACCCTAACAATAAAAGCCACAGTCCTAACTATGACCAGTAAGACTCTATGTAATGTAGGCCTACATTACCTAATTGACTTCACCTCCTTTTTCACTGTGCTCTAGTCACAATTATCTCCTCGCTGCTACTTCAACTTCCAGGAATGGTTCCAGGGCTGCAGCACCTGCTGTGGGTTGGGTTGCTCTTTCCCTCATTTCCTTAAGGCATTTATTCACCTTTTCTGTGAGGTTTTCCAGGCAACCTTATTTAAATATTAAATTCTTCCTTCACCTGAACACTTAACACCTACATCTCTGCTTACTATTTTTAAAAAATTAGAATGTACCCCTGCCTATCAGATAGTATATTTATCTTCTTTATTGTCTGTCTCCACTAGAATATGAGGGCAGAGATTTCTGTTTATTTTTTTCACTCATGTATGCAGGCCATAGAAAAATGTTTGGCACATTGTAGGTACACAAATATATGTTGAAAGAATGAACAATTATTGAATGAATAAAGTGAACAATGAAGATAACTAAAAAAAAATTAAAAGTTCCAAATGGTTATGAGACATTATACTTAAGAAGCTTTCAACAAGCATGAAAACATAAGGAAATAAGTTATTCTTCCTTCATTAACATATTGGAAAAAAATCCTTTGTATTAAACAGTGAGAAGTATTAAAACAATTAAGCTTGAAATTGTTAGATACATACATTTGACAACGTTTATAACAAAAAATATAAGTAAAATGAACAGGCACAGTGGCTCACGCCGGTAATCTCAGCACTTTGCTAGGACGAGGCAGGAGGATTGCTTGAGCCCAGGAGTTCAAGATCAGCCTGGGCAACATAGTAAGACCTCATCCCTACAAAAAATAAAAATATTAGCTGGGCGTGGTATCATGCACCTGTATTTCTAGCTACTTGGGAGACTGAGGTGGAAGGACTGCATGAGCCCAGGAGGTCGAGGCTGCAGTGAGCCGTGATTGTGCCACTGCACTTCAGCCCGGATGACAGAGTGAGATACTGCCACACACACACAAAAAAAAAGTTAAGTGAAATGAAACTTATTCTAATGATCTTTGAAAAGTAATAAATATCTTTAATATATGATAGCTCCTAGGTGTTTACCAGCACCAGTCACCTCCTACTAATTAATTAAATTACAATCATTAATAGATAACATATTCTTTAAGACTGTAATGCCTGTTTTTTCTTTTTATATACTACCTTTTAAAATCCTGATATTTCCATCTTAAGTAATTTCTCAGTATACTGATACGGCTTCATAATATAGCCTGATATACACACAAAAATCCAGCAAAACAAGAAAATTTTGGATACCAGGCAGTTTTTAGTTAAAAAGAAATGCAATTAAATAATAAAATGTATAAGTATAAAAGTAAATATAAAATACATTTATAATTAGTCTTGTTAAGTTAGAAATACTATTAGTTGCTTTCTGATTTAATAGAAACTGAAACCCAATGAAAAAAATTATACGTTAAGTACTTCCTACAGATCTTGAAATTATGCATGCTTAATTTGGTGCTGTGCTAGCCTGCAGAAGAAGAATCAGTTAAGTAAATACTGCCCCCTAGCAATATCAAGTAAGAACAATAATATTTAGCATCTCATGAGCTCTTTCCACATGGTCTGATAATGTCAAACTTAGATCAATAGGTAAAACAAAGGCAAAGAGGGCTCATTATCATGATTTTGAAAAGCATATAGTTCAACAACTTCCAAATATATAAAAATTAAAAAGGATTATTTCTTATAAACTCTAGATTAATTTTAATGCTCTCTTGCTATATATACTAGTATATATCTTTTACCATTACAAAAGAAAGTCCCTTTCTGACTTTCTTAATCTATCTCCTTATGAGCATACTATATTATCTATCTCAAGAGATATATTTTTTTATATTTAACTTTTTATTAGTCTTATGTGTTATATATACTTACCATTAGTTTAATGCCTCGCAATATTTCTCTACATGTATATTAGGGAAATGTACATTTAGACATTCAAGTAAAAGATGCCTAAAAACCAGCAGGTCAAAGCAGTTTAGACCATCTTATATTTTCTTGAAAGGCAGAAACTCTAAACTCTGGTAAAGTTGCATATCTCTTTGAACCTTTGGATAGCTGCGAAGATTAGTTAATGGATCTGAAATACCTGGCAAAGGATGTGGCATTTAACACACTTAAGTATAGGAGTTACAATTATCACTCTTATGACAATTCAGAAACATCAAAAATAGAAAAATATTTGAACAACCCATGGTTCTGAGGTAACCCCATTAAGTCACCTAACAAGAGACACACACATTCTTTTGGAATTAGAAGTAACAGTAGAAGGTAAAAAGAAGAGAATCCTAAGCACTGGGAAATGTTATTTTGCCAGTTGAAGTAAAATCATTTAAGGCAGGGCCCAGCCTAAGGCAGTTACGGTATTTCCAGTCCTACTGGCTCTTAGAATTAACATTTTAAAATCCCATCTCAGTCACTGTGGTCACAAAATTTTAAATATTTCTACATAAAAATCTTCTTCTAGTTTCCAAATTCCACAAGATCCTTTATTTTGTCTATATATCATCCTTTCAGCTACTTACAGTAGAAGAAATAAAAAAAAAATTTATCAAAAATAAAAAAGTGCCATAAAAGATTTGTACATCTCATTTTCAAAATACCTTTATTTTTTTCAACAATAAAGAAAGGTGATGTGATGGCTTATGCCAAATCAGGATGACTTGCCAAATCAGGATGGATTTTTATTTTGTTTATATAAACAAAAAAAATGCATAGTTCAGGCAAAGGCAGTAATAAACAGCTCTCCTTATTTATCTTTACTCTCATTCCTTGAACTTTATAGAATTTGGGGGAAATCAATTAATATAATATACTTAATGAGTTTTACTCATTTTTATTTTTTAAATTAAATATAATTCCATCAAAAATTTGATATTTCATAAAAATAACAAATGTTAGCCAGGCACAGTGGCTTGCACCTGTAATCCCAGCACTTTGGGAGGCTGAGCTAATGAGTAATATAGTTAATATTACATTACATACTCTAAATACTCTCAGTCCTTAAACTATTTTAGAATTTTGGGGATACAACCTACAAAGTACAAAACCTGCTTTCATTTCCAAAGTCACCAACAAAAAATAGTCAGGAGATAAAAATTATAAACGTGTAGGAAAACTACAAATGATTCATAGCACAACTCTAGTATTTTTTAAATAGAAAAAACTTTGTGTTCTGTTATTTTTGGGAATTAGTAACCTTGAAGCAAAAGATTGTTTATTACTAAAATAAGGCAACCAATTTTACTGCATGCTTATATGAAAATTAATATGCTAGTTTCTATGTCAGATAAGGAAATATGAATATTTCATTCATGCATATCAAAAAATAAATTAAAGAAAGCACTATGGAACAGAGTACCTGGCACACTAATGACTGGAATGAATTAATGTTTTAGAATCTTGTCAAGGTTTGAAGTCAAACTTATTGGATCAGTTTCTAGAATATATGTTTCTGTTTATTGAAAATCAGAAAATTTTATCTACATTTAAATAATCTGGTGTACTATAGATTATTGGTAGTAGATCCCCCAATGATAATGCATGCTTTTTTTTTTCTTTCTTTTGTTAACCACTCTGGTAATGAAACCCCATAGATGATCTAGGTCCTTAACATTGATCCTCATCATTTTTTATTAAGTACTAACATATATGTCAACTCAGGAGTCTCACAAAAGTTCTGTGGGTAGTCAAAGTAGATGCTATTATTATTATTATTATCATTATTATTATTTTTGCCTTTGTATTACGGAAGCCAACTGAGGTTCCAGGGGAATATAATTCAGGACTTGTGCCTACAAGTCTATTGTTCACTGCACAACACAATGATGGTGAAGAAAACAGAAGCAAGTTGGGCTATAAACATTTTTCTATGTTATGTGTTAATATTACACTTGTATACTCTACCTTTTGGGTAAATTAGGTCCCAACCTTATCTTGCAAAACACCAAAAAGCCTGTTTCATCATTTTAGTCTCAGATCATTCTAGAGAAGCACTGTCATAGAACTTGCTGTGAAAAAAGATATGTACTACATTTGAAAAAACATTTTCAAAATCTTAAAAATCTAATACTTCAAAATAATAATACATAGTAAACATTACTCTTGATATATTTATATGCATAGTCAAGAAATTAGATAAATAAAAATTTTTATAGAAAACTTTGATTATACTACACTTGTAATTCATTTATTTGCAGACAGTGTTTCACTCTGTAGCCCAGGCTGGACTACAGTGGCAAAATCAGGGCTTACTTCAGCCTCAAACTCAAGCGATTCTTCTGCCTTTGCCTCCTGAGTAACTAGCACTACAGACGAGTGCCATCATGCCCAGTTAATTTTTCTATCTTTTGTACAGACAAGGTCTCGCTTTGTTGCCACGGCTGGTCTTGAACTCCTGGCCTCAAGCAATTCTCCTGTCTCAACCTCCCAAAGTGCTGGGACTACAGGTGCAGGCCACTGTGCCTGGCTTATATTTGTTATTTTTATGAAGTATTAAATCTTTTATGGAATTGTACTTAAATTTAACTAAAAAATAGAAATGACTAAAACAGAAAAAAAATTATTTGCCATAAAAGATAATAACTTCTGAAAGGTCTAGTTAAAATGATGAGAAAAAAGAAAATAAAAAACTTGTCAAGTATATTTTCAAATTTAGGTATCACCTACTGATTACCTGTTTTGAAAAATATACACTAATATGTTCTATCTTCACAAATGTATAGTAACTCAAATTTTTATTTTATTTTATTTTTTTGAGTTGGAGTCTCACTCTGTCGCCCAGACTGGAGTGCAGTGGCCGCTCCCAGCCACTGCAGCCTCGACCTGCTGGGCTCCGGCGATCCTTCTGCCTCAGCCTTCCAAGTAGCCGGAATTACAGGCATGCGCTACCATGCCCGGCTGATTTATTGTAGAGATGAGGTCTCGCTGCCCAGGCGGGTCTTGAACCCACAGGCTCAGGCAATCCACTCACCTCAGCCTCCCAAAGGCGCAGGATTACAGGCTGAGCCACCGAGCCTGGCAGTAATTCAATGTTTATAAAATATTTTACACCATTAAGGTTTATAACGTCTATGTTTTATATTATAACATATGTATGTTCTATATTACAACAGAATTTACATGGTCATTCAATCTTTTTTTTTTTTCTGAGTTGAAGTCTTACTCTGTCGCCCAGGCCGGAGTACGGTGGCATGCTCATGGCCACTGCACCGCAGCCTCGACTTGCTGGGCTCAGGTGATCCTTCTGCCTCAGCCTTCCAGGTAGCTGGAACTACAGGCACCTGCCACCACGACCGGCTAATTTGATTTATTAGAGATAAGGTCTTGCCAAGCTGCCTGGGCTGGTTTCAAACCCATGGACTCAGGCAATCCTCTCACCTTAGCCTCCCAAAGTACTGGGATTATAGGCGTAAACCACTGTGTCCCGCTTTCACTTAATTTTAATTCAGTATTTAAATAGGTTTAATGATCTACTCTGGTCTTTTTAACCAGTTCCTTGAGTTCTTAATTTTATGCGTCTCCTTCTTGGCTGGATTTCATCATATACTTATATTTTTATATTCCCTAAAAAAAGCTCCTGAGGGTTGTAGACCCTAAATTTTTGCATGCTTAATAATGCCTGCCTCATTTACACTACACTATACTTGGTAAGGATGCAGTTCTTCAGTCAAATCTTTCATTATTCTATGAACAATTCTTCACTAAATATTGCTGTAAAATCTTACCTGAAAATACTTTTGGAATTATTTATTTTTCTATTTAAAAATAAACATAATAGGCCAGGCTCGGTGGCTCAGCCTGTAATCCCAGCACTTTAGGAGGTGGAGGCAAGTGGATTGCCTGAGTCCGCGGGTTCAAGACCTGCCCGGGCAAGTTGGTGAGACCTCGTCCTACAATATATCAAAAATGAGCTGGGTGTGGTAGCGCATGCCTGTAGTTCTGGCTACTTGGAAGGCTCAGGAGGAAGGATCGCTGGAGCCCAGCGGGTAGAGGTTGCAGTGGCTGGGAGTGTGCCACTGCACTCCAGTCTGGGCGACAGAGTGAAACTCTAACTCAAAAAAAAAAAAAATAATAATAAATCATAAACATAATAGATAAAAAATAAAACAAAAGCAAATGATGAATAAAAAAATGACTAAAATTAAGAACGCAAGAAACTGTTTAAAATATCTTGTGATTATTTACATTATTTCCTTTTTTATGTTATTGTATATAAGTTCCTCAAAATTATCATGAAATTGATTGGATTAGTAATTTTGTTCTATTCTTTGCTGTTTTAGTGGACTATTATTAACACAATACATTCCAATTGCTTTGGGTTCCATAGTTCACTTTTTATCTTGTTCTGTTGATTTGCAAAATATTCCTGGAACTCTTTATTCTCCTCATTGAGTTCATATTTTAAAGTTAATCATACTGCTTGTTATTTCTATAACAGAAGCCTTTTTTGTTTGTTTTTATAATAGTTATTTTATTTCTATTCTCTCTTTCTTTTGGTTGGGGGTGCAATACAGTTTTTATGTAGAGTTCCATGCTGGCTCATTTCTGATTATTGCTTATCTTCAAATGGGTACAGTATCCTGCTACAGAATAAATGTTAATGTGGTAAAGGAGTAGAGGTTGGGGAGGGCAGTTCATTACCACTACACAAAATTGTTACTGACACTAACTTTATCTTATTAACTCTCAGGCTACACTTAGCTTTTGAAATTCTTTTTTGAACAGTTCTAACTTCTTATGAGAATTGAGATCTCATTAACTTTAAAAGGGATCCGGGCACAGTGGTTCAAGCCTGTAATCCCAGCACTTTAGGAGACTTAGGTGAGAGAATTGCCTGAATCCAGGGGTTTGAGACCAGCCTGGGCAACTTGGCGAGACCTTGTCTCTACAATAAACAAAAAAAAATTAGCCAGGCATGGTGGCTCACGCCGGTAGTTCCAGCTATTTGGAAGGCTGAGGTGGAAGGATTGCCTGAGCCCAGCAGATCGAGACCACGGTGGCTGTGAGTGCGCCACTGCACTCCAGCCTGAGTAACAGAGTGAGACTCCAACTCAAAAAAAAAAAAAAATTAAAGTGAACGGGAATAAAGTGAAAATTTAATTCTTGTGAAAAATAGAATAAATTTCATTCTATCTTGCAATGACCAGATGGATCAACTGGATATTTCTATAAATCAATGTTATTGAAATCTTAGCTTATTTTCCCTATACTATAAAATAATTATTCCTTTATGTAAGGATTATTTTATCATTACCAATTAATTAT
The DNA here is from genome assembly GCA_027257055.1 of Cephalopachus bancanus. Taxonomy (NCBI): domain Eukaryota; kingdom Metazoa; phylum Chordata; class Mammalia; order Primates; family Tarsiidae; genus Cephalopachus; species Cephalopachus bancanus. The sequence continues at coordinate 12,738,311 of JAPVLO010000093.1, forward strand.
TCCCAACTATGCTTGAAGAGACTAATAGTAAAACAGAAGAATGATGGACTCTCCTAGAAGGATGATACAATACTGAAGTAAATCACCATTACCACACTATCCTTCATTTTTCTTTCTGTACCATCCAAATTATTGCATTATCTTTCAAAATATAATAGATGTACAGACATTATCATTATAAAGATAAAAAAGATGCACAGACACTATCATTATACCTCAATCTTTTTATTGTTATTTGCGTTTTTGTTTTGATTTGTTTTCACTGAACACAGCTGATTCCGAACTTTTTATTTTCTACCTTTAGTATTAAATAAAAGAAACTGACAGAAGAAAATGTTTCACAATTACAAGACCAAACAGAAGGCAAATGCAAAAAGACAGGTATCAATACTCCAGAGAAATGGTAAAACTGGTCATATAAGTGAAATTTCAAACTGTGAGTGCTCAGATGTTGATGGCTTAGAAGTTACTCAAACACTAGAATCAGAGTAAACAATAAATAAATTTGGAATTTTCATTCAGTCATTCAACGGGAAGGGTCTTATCACACAGTATTTTGCAACAAGAAACCTGGACCATCTTATTTTGCTAAAGGGATATGTGAAAGTAATTTTTTACTTTTGATGACATTTGTGCACCAATCTATTTGATACAGTTTAAGTGAACAAATGCTATAGGTAAATGTGTTTACAAAGCGATTAGAAGGATACAGATGATTTTTTTAAAAATAATAGATTCATAACTAATTTTTGTTCATAAATTTAAAAATTAAAATGTTTTGAAATTATGAAATAAAAAAAGACATTTCTTATCCAACACAGTTAGAGCTCTGTCAATGTTTGTTTTGATGACTGTGTTTTTGTCATGTCAAGTTCAAGAGGAAGAACTAGAAATAAGCTAGAACTTATTACTAGGAGATATATTTAAAATCTGGAATCATGGATGTTCTCAAGGTTCATGTATGACAGCTGAGTAAGTTCAAAGGGCATTGCACATTTTGCATATATGCATATGCACGTTCAAAATAAGAAAAAAAGAAAATATATAAAAAATAAGTAAATGCCTGTAGTTTCGGTTACTTGGAAGGCTGAGGTGGAAGGACTGCCTTAGCTCAGCAGGTCGACACTGGGGTGGCCATGAATCAATTAAAACTTGTAATATACTGCTTTTATAAATGTAAATCATAATATAACCAAAGAAATCACATAACATGATCAAATTGTAATAATAATTTTTAAAAAATGTCTCTTTAATACTTACTGTGTGTCTGGAACTGTTGAATAGTTTATAAGCATTATCTCATTTAATCATCAGAATAATTCTAAGAGGAAAGATTTACCTCTTAGAATTAAGAGGTACTGTGAGTAAAATAGACTAAATAAAGGTTAGGTCATTAGTATATGGAAGAGCCAGGATTTAGAACCCTGGTCTACTTTGCACCAGCTAGCCAGCTTCCTTCCTTCCTTCCTTCTTTTTCTTTTTTTTAAACCTTATTATAAAGATGTGGAGTACAAGTCAGGATTAGTTACATGAGTGGTTTAAAAGCGGATGAAGTTTGGGCTGCCATCTGGACCTCACTTCACTTGGTTTAGGATCTGGTACCCTGGCACCAGCTTTCTTAAATCTTGGTCACAGACACCTGGAGATACTCAAGACCCTTCAGGGACTACCAAGTCAAAACTATTTTTGTAATAATACTAAGATTATTTGTTCTTTTTACTATGTTGACATTTGGGCTAATGGTGTAAAACCACTGGTAGATAAAATGGCTGCTGTCTTAGCACAATTTAAGGCACTGGCATCACAATGTAATAATGGTCAAGACTTGTTTGCAAAGGGATAAAAATTATAAATTTTGCTAAATATATTTTTAAAATTTTGTGAAATAAAATGGGGAGCAAGCGTAAAGCACTTATGCTGTGTACTTAAGTACAATTGTTGCGAGGAAAAGCACTTGAGTATTGTCTGTGCTGTGAGCATATATAGGTGTTTTTTGCAAGAAATACTATGTGTACTTGAAGGAATGACTGATAAACACCTCTTCTAAGGCTTAATATTTGACTGACATTTCTCAAAAATGAATAAGCAAAAATTTAAGCTGTCAGGTGAAAATCAAAATTTTGGAAAGTTTGTATCTGCCACTATCAACTTGGAGGTTACTCAATACTTACTAACTTTTTGGATGAAATCAATAATGACATTAATTAAGGTGATTTAAAAAATATTCGATAATGAAATACTGCATAGTTAGAAGATCTGTGTAACTCTGAAAGCCACTTTTTTCCAAAAGACTAACACATGACATTACAAAATTATACATAAGTAAAAAAGCTATTTAAATTGCAAGACAAACTAATGGATTTTATTTTAACAGGATATGAAAAGTTCACTGGTATGGTTTTAGATTGTTCACTGCAGATAGCGTAATTTACCTGTCTTTATTAAGTAAAAAGACTTCAAAAATATAAAACAATACCATTATTTAATTTTTTGAGAAAACAGTTATTTTTTAGAAATATGTACTATTTTGGTTAGCATGGAATGGGTTTGTTATTGTTATTTTTAAATAAATCAATGCATAAATATTTTAAAATATCTCAGTGAATATATAGATATAATCCACGTAAACAAAAACTCTCTGGGGTCCTCAATAATTTTTAAAAATGTAAAGGGATCCTAATAGCAAAAACGTTGAGAACCGTTGCGTTTTGCTACACTACCTTCTACCTGTTTTTCAACAATATAAGGATAATTAGATGTGACAGGGATGGGGAGGGGTAATTCAAAGAGTCACTAAATTGGAAACTTCCTAGATATTTAATCTCTATGTGGTTTAGCAAAAAGTTACTAAAATACTATCTTGTCACTTTTCATGGAATTAATAGGCCCTTTGGTTCCTAAGATCTGGGCCTTTTCTAAAAGAGATCAAGCTTTTGTAAGAAAAAGGGACCTTTATACGTTATCTGTATTCAAGGACCTTAAATATCTTCAAGGTCAGTAGAATGAGGTTAGTACTAATGTCAGAGACACCATAGTAGCTTCCCAGGACTCTGCAGATGATATACAGCAGGTTAGTAGGACTCTTTTTATGAGATATTCAAATGAAGGGACTTTCCTTTCTAGTTTTCCTGTAACTACATCTCGATAAAAATCTGAAAAGCTCATTGTCAGTATTCTCTTTAGATTAAAATCTAGCACGGTGGCTCACGCCTATAATCCCAGTACTTTGAGAGGCCAAGTGAGAGGACTGCCTGAGCCCTCAGGTTCAAGACCAGTCTGGGCAACTTGGCAAGACCTCATCTCTACAATAATTCAAAAAATTAGCCAGGTGTGGTGGTGCATGATTGTGGTTCCAGCTACTTGGAAGACTGAGGCAGAAAGATTACCTAAGCCCAGCAGGTTGAGGCTGCAGTGGCCATGAGCATATCACTGCACTCCAGCCATGGCAACAGAGTGAGCTCCAACTCAGAAAAATAAAAATTGATTACAATCTAAAATTTCTTTATGTAACAATAAAAAATGAAGGCTAGGTAAAAATGAAGGAACATACAAATTTTTCTGAGCAATCCTTTCATATTTTCTGTCAGTACAAACTTGGCTGAATATAAAATGACAGTGATAAACTTTTACAGAAGGAGGAAATTAGTAGTAGTATAAGCATCCTTTCAGATTGCAGTTAAATGACAATGACTTTACCGCATATCACGGAATGTGTTAGCTTTAACTGTAATAGTAGGTTCAAAAGGCACATATAGTACTGAAATCTAGCCCTTATCATTTCTCTTAATGGCCACCTGACAACTCTTCATAATTGCAAGTTGAATGCTATTCACAGTATTTCAGGAAAACACTTCCCTTAAGAATGAGGAAGCATACTTTTTCTGTTCTCATTTTATTTTTTATTTTTTTTGAAAGCAGGATTTATTGAGAGGACAGAGAAGCTCCCACAATGGGAGGGGACCTGAGGGGATTGCCCTTCTGACCTCAATTTAAATGAAGCCTAGCATATTTTCAAAAGCACAAACACATATCAAGACAAAAAAGATAAAAATCACCCTGGCCCCAATTTTACCAAATACACATTACTCACTCGATTGTATGTAAACCACATAACTCCCATGACATATATAATCTAAGCATCATATCAGTGTATAATATTCCTAACTATTCAAGCTTTAGCAGTGCTCCATATTGAGAGTTCTGTGACCCACAGCAAATGAAAAAAAGCCAGAGATCACAATCTCTCCTGCAATAGAAGCCTGCATTTCAATGATGGAAGATTAATGAAGGCTTATTTTGATAGGATTAGTTTTTGAGTAGAGAACTCTGTTGGCATTTCATTACCAAAGTACCCACTCTTTCCCTTGATGAATCCAGTCTGCATTGTTTAGAGGCATAGAAAGTTACCTCAATAATTGAGTTGTCTCAATTATTTTAAAGATAAAACACTAAAGACAAATGTTCAGAAAAAAATACTGCATATACAAACTAATGAAATGCAACTAAAATATGTAATTATTCAGTTAGAAAAATGTTTTTAAAATTCTCCATTTTATCATAGTCCAACAACTCGTCAACAAACTACATTCAAAACATCAAATCTGTTTACCAAATTGAATTCAAAAATAGCCTTGTACATTTTGATATTATCCACAGACTTGCGAAACAGCCCAATAAAAAGAACAAGATAAAAGATTGTAACAAAAATCTTTCATTAACAGTATATATTTCCTTGTTAAATAACTTTCATTTGTCTACTATATGTTACATGAAAATAGTTGGGGGCAAGGGAATTTTTTTCCAGGTTAAGATACACTCTGTTTCAGCTTATTTTTGTTGTTGTTTACTCTAGAATTCTCAGTAGCGACAGAACCATTGCCTAAAGGGCATTAAGAAATACATATAATTTTTCCAGAAATGAGTGCAATAAAATGGCATTTTATTGTGACAATGACTACAGGATTATTACTAGTAGTTAGTGGCTAGGGGTCAGGAATTCTCAGCATTTGCCATGTGCTACACATTCCAATCCCTCAAAGAGTTATCTCCCATCCCATATATGACAGGCTCACAAGGCAAACCACACTATATATAAAAATCAGTATTATTTTTATACTAATACTACTATTGTAGAGTTTTTACAAGTAGTTAAAAAAAATGCTCCAGTATTTTTAGGAGTGGATTATAATGGACAGGAAGTGTAGATAGAATAAACACATTATATCAAAATTATTGAATTAATGAGTAATTCATTCATCCTGCATAGCAAGCAGCAGAACTAAGGAGCATCAATGTTCTTTCCACTCAGACTTAACAAGCATTAGCATTAACAAGCTTCAAAATGTAAACTAGAATAATACATTAACAATACAGTAGAAACCCCTTTTGTACTACTCATTTTCAATTCCTTTTAAAAATTTGTTTTATATGTTCTACAATCTTAATAAGAATTACTTGCTGGAGAGAAACTATTAATATGACATTCCATATTTAGGTCTTCTAGCAGACTTAAAATTTATTTTTTATTTTATATTTTTACTTTTTTATTTTAAAAATGTGAGGTACAATTCAGGGTCAGGTATACAAATAGTCATTATGCAGGTACCCTTGTTGAGGGTGTGCAGGTGTGCTCCTCCCCTCCCCTGGCAGTTTGCCACTATTGCCAATCCATTTCTTATAGTATTATGTTAATTGTTCAAGGCTGCTTCTGAGTGAGAACATGTGGTACTCAGTTCTTTGTTTCTGTGATAGATCAATCAGTATTATAGACTCTAAGTCCATCCAAGTTGCTGCAAAGCTCATAATTTTGTCCTTCTTTATGGTTGCATGATATTCCATTGTGTATATGTACTACATTTTTTTTTTAATCCAGTCGTCTTTCCATAGGCAGCACAGTTGGTTCCATGTTTTTGCTATTGCGAATAATGCTGCAATAAACATGTATGTGCAGGTATCTTTTTCACAGAGTGATTTGAGTTCCTCCAGGTATACTCGCAGAAGGGGTACTGCGGGGTTGTATGCAAGGTTGCTTTTTAGATCTTTTAGGAACCGCCAAACTGTTTCCCACAGAGGTACTAGTTTACACTCCCAACAACAGTGTAGAAGTGTTCCCTTTTTCCCGCATCCTCTCCAGCATCTACTGCCTTTTGAGTTATTGAGAGATTCTGGAAGCAAAACCTACATTTTTCAACCAACTCATCTTTGACAAAGCCTCCACCATCAACCACTGGGGAGAGGAGAACTTATTCAGTAAATGGTGCTGAGAAAACTGGTTGACCTCAGGCAGAAGATTAAAACAAGACCCCTACCTAACACCATACACACAAATCAACTCTAAATGGATCAAAGATCTAAATGTAAAACTTCAAACTGTAAGAACCTTAGAAAATGCAGGAGACACTCTTACGGAAATCGGACGTGGCAACCAATTCCTAATCAAAATCCCAAATGGCCATGCCATAAGAGATAAGATAGATATGCTGGACTATATCAAAGTGAAAAGCCTCTGCAAAGCAAGAGAACCCATCAAAAGAGTGGGGAGACAGCCCACAGAATGGGAAAAAATATTTGCCTACTATATATCTGACAAAGGCCTAACATCTAGGATCTACAAGGAACTCAAACATGCTGAAAAGAAAAAAAACAAACAAGCCCCATTAAAAAGTGAGCAAAAGCCGGGTTCAGTGGCTCAGCTTGTAATGCCGTGCCTTTGGGAGACTGAGGTGAGTGGATTGCCTGAGCCTGCAGGTTTGAGACCTGCCTGGGCAGGCGAGACCTCATCTCTACAATAAAATCAAAAAATTAGCCGGGCGCGGTTGCGTGCGCCTGTAATTCCGGCTACTCGGGAGGCTGAGGCGGAAGGATCGCCGGAGCCCAGCAGGTCGAGGCTGCGGTGGCCAGGAGCGGCCACTACACTCCAGTCTGGGTGACAGAGTGAGACTCCAACTCAAAAAAAAAAAAAAAAAGTGGGCAAAAGATATGAATAGACACTTCTCAAAAGAAGACATATGAGCAGCCAACAGATACATGAAAAAATGTTCAGTCTCACTAATCAGCAAAAAAATGTAAATTAAAGCCACACTGAAATACATCTAACTCCAGTCAGAATTTATTTTTATGTGTGATATGTAGTTAGGCTTTAGTTACCCAATTGTATCAGGACGATTTATTCAATAATGCTTTCTTTTACACTTCATCTGTAAAGCCATCTCTGTCATATAACAAATGCCACATATGGGTGAGTCTGTTTTGTGTCCTCCTGTTTTACTAGCTTATATTAATATCACTGTATTAATTTTATTTTGGTTAATAATTGCCTTACATAAGTTTTTAAAAGTCTCCTTTTGACTAATATCTTTACAATTTTATGTTTATCTCTTATAAATAGCATATAGAGTTTTAAAAATCTGGAAATCTCCATTACTAGATAATTTAATTAGCTTACATTCATTCTATGTTCCTTCTGCTTTTACAGGATTGTTTTATCTTTATTATACCCCATACCCCTCCATTGGTTTAGAAGTTATACATTTGAAATGAGCAAAATCATTTAATCAAATCAAATTGCTAGCAAAATAATATTAACCAGCTTACTCCATTTTGTTTAAAACTTTCATCTTAGTTACCTGCCTGACTTAAGATCAATGCCTATGTGTAATTACAGCAATGTTCCCATGACCACTGACCCCCAGCTTTGTCTCCTTTGGGCAGGTTATGCAGACCACTGCCTACTGACTGTTACAGAACTCCTTCGCCATAAGTTCCATGTGATTGTATGCTTTGTTAACTGAAATCAAATGTTACACTTTGACATCTTCATAGTTTGTTCTTATATTCTGTTAATGACCTAACCAAGGATACTCCATTGTATAATGATTCTTCTTCCCTGTCTCTATGTAACTACCTTAAACTGTATCTTAATGGCAGAACTCCAGGGACTTTCTGGGCACTGGCTATACCTAGCACATGAAATTAATCAGAGCTCCTTAACAATAGAAAGTTCCCATTTTGGTTGCCAAGTTGTTAGTTAATAGTTGCTGTGGTCACTAAGTTGCTATGTAGCCAATGCTGCAAATTTTACCTACAAAAGCTTGTCACAAACTGCACCAATTTGTCAAGAGTTTTTGTTCCTACTCTTGATCTGTGTGCTAATAAATTCATAATTAATTAAACTCAACCTGCTGGCGTAGCTTCTTCTCGCTTAGTCATAACACATTATCTTTCTATTGTTTTAGTGATTACAGTTAAAATTTTTAACATGCATTCTTGTACTTCTTAATTTCTTCTAGGAAAGACACTTACTGTGCTTTGTTCTGGATTACCTTTTAAAATATGTTTGTACAAAAAACAGCTTTGGAAAACAGAGACAGAATCTCCCTTTGGAGCAAATCAAATCTCAGATCAGAAAGATTCTCTGACTTAATGTCTGACTACAACGAGCATATTTATATTCACCTCAAAATGATACTAAAACCACTGTAGCACTTTGTAACTGATTCCCATCTACTCTTACCTTTCATGTTATTGTTATCTAGAATTTGATTTTCACCTTATTATTAGCCTTTCCCAAACTGGCTTTGCATTTAACAGTTATTGTTTAAAGAGATTTATAAAATTATAGGATTCAATGAGTGATTATATTTGAAGAGGGTGAAATGCTGAGTGGATACACAGTAAACATTTAATGTATGTTCACATTATTATGTTTTAACAATGATTTTTGCTTATCAATGCTTCTTATATCGCATTCATTCACAATTCACTTTTCTAACTAACATAAAATAAATTTTTCCTCTGTGTTTTTTGTCTTATAACTTGATAGGGACTACAGAGATGCTAATGAAATAAGTCATACTTTGGCAAAGCTTCCAAAGTAATATATGAAGAAAAACACAGAAGTTACTTAAAATTTCACTTAAGTATAAATTTATTATTTCTTTAAAATCAGTCCTAAATATCATAAAACCCAAGTAAAAACCCTTCACAACAGTTTAATACAACACTGCCACTAATGGGCTGTTCAAAAAAATTTTATAGTATCAAGTGTGTTAAGAAAAATAAGACCCTTGCCATTTATTTAAAGTGGGAATAGTGTAGGTAACCACAAACTTCTAACAGGAGACTAAAATAAGTAGCAGTAACTTGCTCTATGATAAGAAAAGTTTTAAAAATACACTCCTGTGCTGACAATTTTGGCTTTACTTTTTTTATTGCCTGTTCTATTAATGCACTAAGAACTTACATCTGGAATGAAGCCAATCTCATTGAGATGATTACTCAGTTCTGGATCATGGAAGGCAATCATCTGAGAAAACACAGTCAGATACTCTGAAATAACAACAACAAAGTTTAAGACAATCATTTTTACAAAGTATTTCTCAAAGACGTTAAATTCAAATATAGTTTTATTTATATACTGATTGAGATTTAATTTCTCTAGGAAGATACTTTAATAGATAATTTTGTTTTGTTAATACTTTAAGTGACTTATTGCTAATTATTAAATATACCAAAAAACTATGCCACAACTTATTTTGTCTTCAAAGGGATTAGTTCATTTCCTGAGTCACAAAGTAATATTAAATCTGTTTCACATTTGCTGAATGCTCAGAAAGTGTAACAGATTCTTAAATAAGCAACATTTATAAGCAGTCTCAAATAATTATGTCTCCAAATTTTTTATATATAGATATAAGCAACTCTTGGAGTTCTAATTTATTTCCATCTAAGACTCTGTATTGGTATACTTAGGAATAAGCATTAACATCATGTTAACCAAAGGCATATAGTAGGCAATTAAAAATATCTTTTGTTGATTCTAATACTATTCTAATTCATAGGGCTCAGTTGAAATACATTCTTAGTCTCATTTTTTTCATTCTTTCACAAGTTACTATTCTTGCCAATGTATTTACTATATACTAACTAAACAAGATAGTGGTAAATCTACTCAAGGGCAAGCAACTATCACATTTGTATTTAATTAAAAAATTTCAATGAGCTCACCTTTTTTTGAAACTCAAATGACAATACAATAACTTCATGCTAGTTTGCCCTTAATTAATAATCTTGACTTTTTCCTTTTGTAAAGTAACTTCTATTTTTTAATTAATTACTTGGCAAAATTAATCTCCAAAATTGTTTGTCTTGTTTTTTTTTTTTTTTTTTTTTTTTTGAGTTCGAGTCTTACTCTGTCACTCAGACTGGAGTGCAGTGGCCGCTCCCGGCAACTGCAGCCTCGACCTGCTGGGCTCCAGCGATCCTTCTGCCTCAGCCTTCCAAACAGCTGGAACTACAGGCGCGCGCTACCATGCCCGGCTGAATTTTTTTTTTTAATTGTAGAGATGAGGTCTCACCAAGTCGCCCAGGCAGGTCTCGAACCCATGGGCTCAGGCAGTCCACTTACCTTGGCCTCCCAAAGTGCTGGGATCACAGGCTGAGCCACCGAGCCTGGCCTTAAATTTGTTTTTACTTGAATTATTTCAAGAAATAGTACTAAATCTTTGAAAACCCATCAGTATAAGTAGCCTTCCCTTATTCCTCCCAAATAAAAGTTTGTCTCTAATGATCACATGTATTTTATAGACATCTGCCTACAAGGAATGTCATATATTTCACACAGAAGAACTTCAGGTAAAAAAGAAAAGAAGAGGAGGTACTGTATTCCATGATAAAGCTGGGTTCCTAATTTAAGTTGAACTTTTATCCAGGCTGAATAAGAAATGAATATTCAGGTTGGGCTCAGTGCCTCGGTCTGTAATCTCAGCATTTTGAAAGGCCGAGGCCAGTAGACTGCCTGAGCCTGAGGGTTTGAGACCAGCCTGTGCAACCTGGCTACATCTCATCCCCACAATAAATAAAAAATTAGCCGGGTGTGGTAGCACATGACCATAGTTCCAGCTACTTGGAAGGCTGAGGCGGAAGGATTGCCGGAGCCCAGCAAGTGGATGCTGGGGTGGCCGTGAGTGTGCCATTACACTCCAGCCTAGGTGACAGAGTGAGACTCCAACTCAAAAAAGGAAAAAAAAAGAAATGAGTATTCGAGCAATATCTTTTCTTGACTTGGTGCTTATTCTACTGTAACAGAAGTCACTCTATCTATGGTCTTATTTTTTCTCTCTGAAAAAAAGGGTACAATTTATACATCAGATTCAAGAGTTACACATGAAAGTAAAGACCTAAGATATATATGAAAGCCCCAGGGAATTTCTGGGTTTAACTTTTAACTTTTTAATTTCTCCTTCCAATTAGTGATGATGTGTTTACAATTCCAATTTAGCCAGAAGCAAGAAATATGTAACACCAGCAATCATAAAGATTCAAGTGTATATCAATGAATTAATATAGTTATTAACTTCTTAAGAGCCCATTTTCATTTTAAATAAAAAAATTCATGCCTCAAGCAATTCTCCACAGCTGTGCTCCTGTTTATTAAAAATCATTCTTATTTGAGCCCAATAAAAATAATTACTATGTGAAACTACATGGCTAATTAAGGATCTATTGAAGAAACCCAATATATCATGAAAACATTTTGCTTCTGTTCTGTGAAAGACTGATGGCTGATCCATATGTGTTATAACTGCACACACATATATACAAATATATATATTCATCTTACATATTACTATAGATAATATGTTATATACTACTTCATATATATAAATATAATTTGTAAAGCTGGCTAAGTTTTGGTTGCTCAGGACAGGTTTTTGAATGAGATACATTATGGCCTATTTTACTTAGTTTTCTTTAAAAAAGGGATATAATACAACTATGAAACCCACATTGCAAGTTACTTCAAAAAAGCATTTAAAAGTCCTCTAGAGCACATTTTAAAAATATCAAAACACATGTGCACTTTGATTTGTAAATAAAACTGGAAGAATTTGTAAATAAAACTGGAAGAATTTAAGGGTAGTTACAAGAAAACCAGACCAGTGATCACAATAAAACAAAGGAGTCCATGGATGTTACCACCAACTCTTTCTAAGGAATATTAAAATGCTAAAACTCTGCCATTGTGATTTATGTTATATGATGAAGATATGAATTTAGTCTTAAAATAACCTAAAAAATAGTTTTCTCTAATCTCTATATATGATCTATATAGAATAAATGCTATTTTTTAAAAATCAAGGTATTTATGAAATTTCTCCCCAACCTTTAAGTGGTTTATTACATTAACTGTACAAATCACGTTTTTTTATATTTTGATACCATTTAATTTTTGCAATGAGATATAAAATGAAAATAAATTGACCTTTTCTCTTCTAATCGCTCTGTATTAAAAATTGTTGCTTTCCTTTAAAATAGCTTTTTAATTACATACTTTAAAATGACTATCACTAATAAATTCAATGTAGAATTTCACATGATACTATCATATTTTTGTGAAACAGTTTATAAATAAGTCATCTGTTATCAAAAAGTTTCCATAAAGTATATGCTGAGATAAATTTTCAGAGAGCCCTTACATATGAGTATACTTGTTTTTTTCTTTCTGACTAGTGTTTCAGTTTTCAGTCTTTTAGCTGGGATAAGGAGATGACGAAGGGTGATGGGTGTTGGATTTAAAGTAAACAGTTGGGCTGGGCTCAGTGCCTTACTCCTACAATCCCAGCACTTTGGGAGGCCAAGGCACAAGTTCCTGGCCAGCTGGGTTCACATGGCCAGACTGGGTTTTGAAAAATAAAAATATTTAGCCCAGCATGATGATGCTCGCCTGCAGTCCCAACTTCTTGGGAGGCTGAGGTGGAAGACGGAAGGATCACGAGCCCAGAAGGTTTTGAAATTCTGGCTTCAACTTATTGTTCCTGCCTCTAGGCCTCCCAGAGTGCTGGGGTTACAGGTGGGAGCCACTGCAACCAGCCTACAATCAGCAATTAAGGTTTCCGATGGCGTCATAGGTGTTGCAGTTAACGTGGCCCCTCTTCCTAGAAGGTCATTTGAAACAACCTTGATCGTCCTGGCTGGAGCTCAACCACCTGGAAACTGCAAGCAGAAGGGCTGACAACAGGATCTTAGACTTTTTATGCAGACATCTTTCTTTTTCCCTCTCCTTCAAAGACCTGTTGAATATCTATGTATACTATGAATATATATCCTAGTTCATCTGGGAAAATTTCAGCAGGCACCTGTAGACCCAAGCATCTGGTGCAGTTAGTGCCCCTTTTACCTCTCAAAATTATCCCGATTTAGTTATGTAGTCAAGCTAGCTATAGGAGGTACTATACTAAATGCGAGGGACATCACAGTGAAGAAGATACCACCTCTTCCCTCACAGGATTTGGAAAGACATACAGGTAAACAGAAAATGGGATGATTTTCTCTTAATTTTATTTCCTAGATTTATATGTTATCTCCTATCTTTTCCTTTCTAACTTGTACCAACCACATCTTTCAAGTGCAATTATGTCATTTAAAAAAAAACAACAGTGTAAGAATATGTTTAATGTTGTGCCAAGTTTCACAACCAACTTGGGCTGCACGTGGCTGGTCTTTCTCCCCAGTAGCCTAAGATATGCCTGTCCTGCAAGTTATAAAGTTATCTTCCAATACTACTGACACTCTAATCAATGGATCTCTCTCAAATCCCTTCAAATTTTTTGATTCAATTGGTACTCTAAGGTTCTGAATCTTAGAACAATTTTAGTAATCTTAGATAATCTAGAAAGCCAATCCTGAGCTGTTTAATCAGTATGTTATTTTTAAATGTTCTTTGTGTATTGGTACTTTGTCAACTCACTAGTGGTTTTGCTGATAATTTGATAGTGCCAAAAATAATAAGAAATAGTAAATTAGGTCAGAAAATAGATTTATATTTTTAAAATATTTGCAGGCAACAATAGAACAAAGATTTAAAAAACAGTGTATTTTGATTAAATAGATAATTTTTCTACTGCTCTGTAAAAAGTGAAGTATTTTAGAGCCTTATGGGTATGTATATATCACAACAATTTTTTTTTTTTTGAGTTGGAGTCTCACTCTGTCGCCCAGACTGGAGTGCAGTGGCTGCTCCCGGCCACCACAGCCTCGACCTGCTGGGCTCCAGCGATCCTTCCGCTTCAGCCTTCCAAGTAGCCGGAATTACAGGCATGTGCTACCACACCTGGCTGATTTTTTGATTTACTGTAGAGATGAGGTCTCGCTGCCCAGGCGGGTCTCGAACCCGCGGGCATAACAAAAATTTTAAAACAAAATGTTTTAAGTTTAATTAGTGTATACTTATAAAAATATTTTTCCAAGAGCAATTCAATTTGTTGAATATAGAAACTTTTCATTTCTGCAAAGACAACTCAAAGATTAAGTGAATATGCATTTCTACAATATCTTTTGAATTGATCAGTTTTATGAGTTAGGATTTTCTCAAATTTTGTGAAGTGTGCATATGATATTTATGCAAATCAAAAACCAATGTTAAACACAACTCACTCTCTTAAATACACCCACCCACACTGAGTGTGCACTTCCATTTTACAATAAAACCTTGTTGCTTTCAAAACAAAACAAAAATCCAATTTTATTTTCAAGTTTCAAGTTTAAAACACTATAAAATAGAGGAGAAAACAACTAGAGGGAAACCAGTAAAATGAGAGCTGAATTCCAAGCCTAAAATAAACATTTTAAAGAAAAGTAAACTGTTCTATCAGTCTTTAGTAACCGACAATCAGTGCACGGTTTCAGCTCATTCTTTAGCTCTTCATTTCTCTTTCTTATCCCATGTGCCAGATTTGACTAGTGACCGTTTTATCAACCCATTTGGCACTCTTTTACTGCAGTTCCCTTCCTTGTTCTGTCTTAAAACTGTACTTCCTTCTTTTCATCAAATCCTATCCAAATCTAAAATTCATCAAGTATTTCCTCTTTTAGATAGCTTTCCAAATATGCTATCTCTTCTTTTTGCCACCAAAACCAAAATAAAACAAATCTCTCTACCTCTTGCTCTGAACATAATAGGATGTATGTTTGTCTCACTAACTTATAATTAATTACATACATATTTATTCACCATATCATGCTGTGAAATTCTTTGGAAAAACTGAATGTTATTTTATTTATTGCAAGAACTTCAATTCTGTAAGCAGTAGCTAGCACCATATCAGCACAATTGCATAATGACAGACTAAGTTAATTGAAACTATACTTTGTCCTTATGGAACATACATATTCAATATAAATATTGGACAAATGATTGAAAACACCTTGCCTATTGTTTCTTTTTTCAGTATAATATTAAGAAACATTTGTTATATATTTATAAAGTTTAATCTAATTACCAATCCAGATTTCAAATACAAATTAATAGAAACTATAATGGGGGATATGCATAGTATTTATTTATTTACTTATTTTATTTAGATTTAATTTTTATTATAAAGATGTGGGGCACAATTCAGGGTTAAGTATACAAACATTGATCATGCTGGTACCACTGTTGATGAGGTGTGCTCCTCCTTTCCCTAGCAGTTTCCCTCAACTGCCAATCCTCGCCCCTCACTGACAGTTTCCCATTACTGCCAGTCGCTTTCTTATAGCATTATAATTGTTCAAGGTCCTCTTATGAGTGAGAACATATGGAATTCTGTTCTTTGTTTCTGTAATAAATCAGAGTGTGAATGACTCCAAATCCATCCAGGTTGCTGAAAAGTACATATATTTGCCCTCCTTTATGGTTGTATAATATTCCATTGTGTATATGTACCACAGTATTTAAAGAAACAATAACGGGGGAAATGCATAGTATTTAAAGAAACAAACATTCAAGAATTATTGAGCAGTCTTTTAATTAGAATGCTGGATGTCAAAAAATATTACTGGATTTCCGGCAAGATGGTGATGGAAAAGGTCAAACTGGGAGAATCTCTGCAAAATTGAGTGACCTTAAAGACTCTCTGTGACCAGGAAGAGACCTGCGTTGCCTGCCCAGTGCCGCCCAGCCTCCAACCTGGAACCTAGAGGTTATCTCTTCATCACACTCAGAGAGACAGACGACCCTACCCAACAGTGGAACAGGCACAGACATATTACACCTGAGTGGGAGACTTGACAGCAGCAGCAGTAAGCCGGGTGAGTCCAGATCTGAACCACCCTCCTCCCACAGTAGTCCATGGGGCATCTGACCCATGCTGAGAGCAATCCTATCAGCCTGCAATGAGAGCAGAGGGAAGAGGCTAGAGACCAGAGGTGAAAGGAAGTTGGAGCTATAGGAACCATCTCAGAGCAAGATTTTCTTTTTTTTTTTTTTTTTTTGGTTTGGCTTGTCTTCGTTTTTAAAAATTTTACTTGTTTTACTTTTTCTCTTCTTCTCTTTCTTTGTTTTTGATTACATTTTTGTACTTACTTTGTTTCTGTTATTTTTATTTTTTTTGAGTTGGAGTCTCACTCTGTCACCCAGACTGGAGTGCAGTGGCCGCTGCCGGCCACCGCAGCCTCCACCTGCCGGGCTCCGGCGATCCTTCCGCCTCAGCCTTCCGAGTAGCTGGAATTACAGGCATGTGCTACCACGCCTGGCTAATTTTTTGATTTATTGTAGAGGTGAGGTCTCGCTGCCCAGGCGGGTCTTGAACCCGGGGGCTCAGGCAATCCACTCACCTCAGCCTCCCAAAGGCGCGGGATTACAGGCTGAGCCACCGAGCCCAGCTGTTTCTGTTATTTTAATGCTGTTTTTTAAGACGTCCTGTTTGTGTAAGGGTATTTTTGAGGGACAGTGCATCAGTGGGGGGGTGGGGGTTGTCGATTTGTGTGTTTGTTATGATTGTATTTTTAAAAAATCTTTTCTGTCTTTATGGGTGTCTCTTTTCATTTATTAGTTGGCACGCCTGTCTTCCCTTGTCTTCTATCCACCTTCCTCTTATCCTCCTCCTTCCTTTTTCCGTTCTTTTCCTTTTTCTTACCTCAATTTGCTTTCAAGGGGCTAACCTCTACCTCCACTACAGGACAGATTATAAGGTGGTAGGAAGTGGGTTCCAGGGGTTCCAAACACCTGTCAGCGAATACTGGGATCTGCAGATGGTTTCTGAATCACAGCTCCCCCCACAATTAAATCTCAAAACTGCAGAAAGTACATTCCCCCGCCACAGTCCAGCTTCAGAATTGAACAAAGCCAGAGGATCTATATAAGGAAGAAGAGGAGATTGAGCAAACAGAAATAAAAGCTACCCCCCATTCTAGAACAGAATTAAAGAGGAGGTAAAAAAAGGGGGGGAGGAAGAGCTACACAAATGAAGAAAAACCAGTGGAAGAATATGAGTCTCACACAGACCTCTGGGAGGTTAACCACCGAGAATACAGACTTCAGAACACAAACAACGAAGTGCGCCCAAAATGACTGATCTGAAACCACAAACCCTGATTATCAAGATATTTATAGCAAGAATAGAAATGAGCAGAGACAAGAGGAAAGAATGAAGGAGTTGATAACTGAGATAACAGCAAAAAAGAAAACACTAAATGAAATAACTAACAAACAGATAAGCATGGAAAGAAAAATTAACCAAGCAGAAAGAATCTCACAACTTGAGGATCAAAATGTGGAACTAACCCAAACTGTTAAAAACACAGAAAAGAAACTTTAAAAAAACAGAACACAACATCCAAGAGATGAGCAATTATTTCAAGAGGCCGATCCTAGGATTAATTGGAATTCCTGAGGCAGAAAGAGAAACAGAGACCATCCTGGAACAAACATTCCATGAAATTATCCAAGAAAATTTTCCTTATCTCATCAGTGATACGACCATTCAACACAAGAGATTCAGAGAACCCCACAAGACAATAAATGAGAAGACTGACTCCTAGACACACAGTAATTAGCCTACACAAAGCAGGTATAATAGAAAAATCCTAAAGGCAGCAAGAGAGAAAGGTCAGACTACCTACCGGGAAAGACCAGTTAGGATAGCAGCAGAATTAGCCACATCAGCTCTACAAGAAATACTTAAGAAAGTATTAAACACAGAAGAAAGAGAAAAAAAATGACAATGCCCTTCAAAAGAATTCAGGAAAAAGACTGAAAACACATGTGAATTAACCCCAAAATCAAAAGATAACAAACAAATAATCAGTCACAACAACAATAACAAATTCTGTAAGAGCCACATGACAGGGATAAACTCTCACAACTCAATAATTAGTCTGAATGTGAAAGGGCTAAATGCACCACCGATAAGACATAGAATGCCAAAATGGATAAAATATCATGATGCAACAATATATTGTTTCCAAGAGACTCACCTCACCAGAAAGGATACTCACAGATTCAAAGTAAGAGGATGGAAAACAAAATTTCAGGTGAACAAACACAAAAGAAAGCAGGAGATGTGTTCTTAATATAAGACAAAATACCCTCTAAGTTATCAAGAATTTAAAAAGATATGGAAGGTCACTACACAATTATAAAAGGTTTAATCTAAAAACAAGAAATGTCCATCCTAAACATATATGCACCTAACATAGGAGCGCCAACTTTCACAAAGCAGCTTCTAGGTAAACTTAAAAAACATATTGACTCTAACACTATCATAGCTGGGAACTTAAATACCCTGATCACAACTACAGACTGATCATCAAAACAAAAAAATCAAAAAGGAGATCCGGAACCTGAACGTGACACTTGACCAAATGGACTTACTTGATATTTACAGAAAACATCAGCCAAAAACCATGGGATATAAATTCTACTCATAACCAAATGGAATGTACTCTAAGATCAATCATAACCTTGGCCACAAATCATGTATAAACAAACTTTATAAGACTGAAATACTTCCATGTACCTTCTCAGAACACAGTGAAATAAAAACAAATATCACAACTAACAAAGTTCCCCCCAAACTCACAAAGACATGTATACTAAATAAATAGCATGATGCTAAACAACTCCTAGGTCAACAATGAAATCAAAACAGAGATTAAAACACACCTGGAAATAAATGAAAATGAAGAAACATTTTACCAAAACCTCTGGGATGCCATGAAAGAGGGGAATTCATATCTCTACAAACACACATGAAAATGGAAAGACCACAAGTTAACAAACTAAGGAAGCTGGAAAAGCAAGACCACTAAAACCCTGACATCAGCGGAAGAATCCAGATCACCAAAATTGAAGCCCAAATTTGGGACACAGAAGACAAAAAGATAATACAAAAAGCAAACAAAACAAAAAGCAGTTTTTTTGAAAGGATAAATAAGACTGATGGACTCCTAGCTAGACTGACCAAGAAAAAGAGAGAAAAAGCCCAAACAAACACAATCAGAAATACAAAAGATCGATTTACAACTGACTCTGAAGAACTATAAAAGATGATCAGAGACTACCTCTCTGTACACTTCTATGGAAATAAACTTGAAAACCTATAGGAAATGGAGGATTTTCTGACATCATACTACCTTCCCTGGTGGAAACAAGAAAAAATTGAGACCCCAAATAGATCAATAACATCCCAGAAAATTAACTATGCTATAAGAAAACTACCTACAAGAAAAAGCCCTGAACCAGATGGCTTTCCAGCAAAATTCTACAAAACATACAAGGCAGAACTAATACTAATCCTATTGAAAGTATTCCAGAAAATTGAGAAAGATGGATCTCTCCCCGAATCATTTTATGAAGCTAACAACACACTGATACCTAAACCAGGTAAAGATCCAAGAAAGAAAGAGAATGGTAGGCCAATATCCTTGATGACAACAGATGCTAAAATCCTCAACAAGATTCTAGCAAACTGGATCCGACAACACAACTCAAACATCATCCACCATGCCCAAATAGGTTTCATCCCTGGGATGCAGGGTTGGTTCAACATTCGCAAGATCATAAACTTAATTAAATAAATCAACAGATGTAAAAACAAAAACCACATGATTAAATCATTAGATGATGAAAAAGCTTTTGATAAAAACCAGCACCCCTTCTTGAAATGAACATCTAGGCATAGATGGAACATTCCTCAAAATAGTAAGATCCATCAATGAGAAACCCACATCCAGCATACTGCTAAACAGACAGAAATTGGAACCATTTCCTCTGAAAAGTGGAACTACACAAGGATGTTCACTCTCATCCCTACTGTTCAACATAGTTCTGGAAGTCCTAGCTAGAGTAATCAGACAAGAGAAGGAGATCAGGGGTATCCAAATAGAAAAAGAGGAAGTTATCCCTCTTTGGAGATGACATGATCCTATACCTCAAAAACCAAAGAGAATCTGTCAAAAACCTCCTTTCACTGATAAAGGACTTTGGCAAAATCTCAGGGTAAAAATTAAATGTGCAAAAGACAGTTGCATTTCTGTACACCAACATTAAACAAACAGAAACCCAGATAAAAAGCACAATCCCATGTGCAATAGCCACAAAAAAACAAAATACCTTGGCATCTTCCTAACCAGAGACATGAAAAAAATCTTTACAATGAAAACTATAAAACACTGCTCTAAGAAATCAAAGATGACACAAACAAATGGAAAAATATTCCATGCTCATGGATTAGAAGAATCAGCACTGTTAAAATGTCCACCCTACCCAAGGCAATCTACAAATTTAATGCAATACCCATTAAATTATCAGCAGCATTCTTCTCAGACCTGGAAACAAAAATACAAGAATTCATATGGAAACATACATGACCACTAATAGCTAAAACAATCCTTAGCAAAAGAAACAAAGCAGGAGGTATCACACTTCCAGAACTTAAACTTTATTATAAAGCTATGATTATCATAACAGCCTGGTACTGGTACAAGAACAGGCATCTAGACCAATGGAACAGGATAGAAATTCCAGAAGCAAAACCTCAATTTCTCAACCAACTCATCTTTGACAAAGCCTCCACCACCAACCCCTGGGAAGAGGAGACCTATTCAGTAAATGGTGCTGGGAAAACTGGTGGATCATATGCAGAAGATTAAAACAAGACCCCTACCTATCATCATACATAACAATCAACTCTAAATGGATCAAAGACCTAAATGTAAAACCTCAAAATATAAGAATCTTAGAAAATGCAGTTGACACCCTTATGGAAATTGGAACTGGCAACCAATTCCTGACCAACGACCTAAGTTCCCATGCCATAAGAGATAAAACAGACATCATCAAACTGACAAGCTTCTGCAAAGCCAAATAAACCATTAAGAGAGCAGGGAGACAGTCCATAGACTGGGAAAAAAATATTTGCCAACTGTCTATCTGACAAAGGCCTAACACCTAGGATCTATAAGGAACTCAAACATGCTGAAAAGAACAAAAACAAACAGCCCCATTACAAAGTGGGTGAAAGATTATGAATAGACACTTCTCAAAAGAAGACATACAAGCAGCCAACAGATACATGAAAAAATGCTCAGTCTCACTGGTCATCAAAGAAATGTAAATTAAAGCCACACTGAGATACCACCTAACTCCAGTCAGGAAGGCCACCATCAATAACTCAAAAAACAATTGATGCTGGAGAGGATACAGGGAAATGGGAACACTTTTACATTGTTAGTGGGAGTGTAAACTAATACAAACTCTGTGGAAAACAATTTGGCCATTCCTGAAAGATCTAAAAATCGACTTTCCATACAATCCTGCAATTCCCCTACTGGGAATATACCTTGAGGAACTCAAATCACTCTATGAAAAGGATATGTTTATTGCAGCATTGTTGACAATAGCAAAAACTGGGAACCAACTGTGCTGCCCATCGAAAAAGGACTAGATTTAAAAAATGTGATACTTACACACAATTAAATATTATGCAGTCACAAAGGAGTACAAAATTATGAACTTCACAGCAACCTGGATGGACTTAGAGTCTATAATAATGAATGATCCATCACAGAAACAAAGAACTGAGAATTATGTTCTCGCTCGTAAGGGGACCTTGAACAATTATTGAAACAGTGTAAGAAAATCATCGGCAGTAGTGAGAAACTGCCGGGGGATGCGGGTGGGAAGAGGTGGGATTGGCAACAGTGGGAATCTGCAGGGGGTGGGGGACACACCTCATCAATTAGGGTACCTGCATAATGAAAATTTGTATATCTAACCCTGAATTGTACCCCACACGTCTGCAATTAAAAAAAAATACTGAGTGGTGACTAAGTTAAATAAGTCTTTTTGGCCTTTCGATAAGTCTCTCCAAATACATATTGCTTACACTATAGTTTCTTCTCTATTTTCATAATATGAACAAGATATTTTGCTTATCTGATAAAATTTGGCTTGTCAGTATAATAAGACTTTTTTTTTTTTTGAGTTGGAGTCTCACTCAGTCGCTCAGACTGGAGTGCAGTGGCCGCTCGCGGCCACCACAGCCTCGCCTGCTGGGCTCCATTGATCCTTCCGCCTCAGCCTTCAGAGTAACCGGAATTACAGGCATGCGCTACCATGCTCGGCTGATTTTTTTTTTTTATTGCAGAGATGAGGTCTCGCTGCCCAGGCGGGTCTTGAACCTGCGGGCTCAGGCAATCCACTCAGCCTCCCAAAGGCACGGGATTACAGGCTGAGCCACCGAGCACGGCTTATAATAAGACTTTTTAAAGAGTGTTTTAAAAGTCTGCAGTTGGGACTTCCGGCAAGATGGTGACGGGGCAGTTTGGTCTGTGAGACCCTCTGCGAAAGAGAACACACATACTCTAGCTCTCCCCCCCCGGGGGGTGCAGGTCCCATTGCTGGCAGCCTGCTCTCCAAACGGTGCTCAGCGGACGCCTCAACCACCTTAGACTTCTCAACCGCGCAGCAGCTGCTGATGCCACCCCAGCCACCGTCGCCCTGCCCACACTCTGGATCGTGAAGCCTCCCAAACGCTGCTGCTGCCACTGCCATGCCCTACCCCTCAACCAGAGCCAGGCTTGTGGAGCTGCTTTCACTAACCATGAGGCAGCGGCTGCAACCATGGCTACTGTTGCCCGCGCCCTCCCGTGCTGGGCCGCCTCTGACTTCCGCCTCGCCCAGCTTGCATTGCCTGGCAGTCTCCAGCTGCTGCGGAAAAAAGATCAAATGGAGCGGCGAGAACAGCACCACCTGCTGGGGATCTAAGGTAACAACATCAAAATGGGAAGGGCAGAAGCTCCTTCCCCTTGCTAAATAGACACAGGCCAGATCTGTGTGGCAGACTCCGCAGGCAGCACAGATCTGAACCACCCTCCATAGCAGGCCAGGGACAACTGACCTTAACTGTGACCAAATCTACCAGCCTGCAAAGACAGCTAGAAATCAGAGGTGAAAGGACATTGGACCTAAAGGAAAAGTCTCAGAGTGTGCTTGGTTCCCCGTTTTAAATTTTTTTAACTCTTTGTTTGTCTTACCCATATTGTTTTCTCTGTCTTATTACTCTTAGTAATAATGTTTACATACTTGCTTTGGTTCTGTAAGTTTACTGACTTTATTCTATTCTTTTTTTTTTCTGTAGACCCCATCTTTGCATAGAGGGATAGCAAATTAATAAGGAGGTTGGATAGCTTGTATGTTTGCATAATTGTATGTTTTATTTTTTTCGTATGGTTGTTGGTAAGTTTGTAATTCTTATTGTTTTTCTTTTTACTTGTTTTGCCTTTGTGTCTCTTTTCATTTGTTAGTCAGTACATTTGTCTATTTTCCCTCTTACTCCTCTCTCTCTCCACCTCCCTCTTCCACCCATTCCCTGCTCCATTCTTTTCCCTTTTTTAACCTCATCTTGCTTTCAGGGAGTAAACCTACAACCCACTGCATGGGAGATAGACAAGTGGAACCTCATGAAACTGACAAGCTTCTGCAAAGCAAAAGAAACCATAGAGAGAGCAGGGAGACAGCCCACAGAATGGGAAAAAAAATTTTGCCAACTGTATATCTGACAAAGGCCTAACATGATCTACAAGGAACTCAAACGCACTGAAAAGAAAAAAAACAAACAGCCCCTTTAAAAAGTGGGCAAAAGACATGAATAGACACTTCTCCAAAGAAGATATATGAACAGCCAACAGACACATGAAAAAGTGCTCAGTCTCACTCATCATCAGAGAAATGCAAATCAAAGCCACACTGAGATACCATCTAACCCCTGTAAGAATGGCCACCATTAATAAACAAACAACAACAGATACTGGCAAGGATGTGGAGAAAAAGGAACGCTTCTACACTGCTGATGGGAATGCATACTAGTGCAATCTCTTTGGAAGACAGTGTGGCAATTTCTGAAAGAACTATTAATTGACCATCCATATGACCCAGCATTTCCCCTATTGGAAATATACCCGGAGGAACTCAAATCATTCTACAAGAAAGATACCTGCACATGTATGTTTGTTGCAGCTCTATTCACAATAGCAAAAAACATGGAACCAACCGTGTAGCGCATCAAAGCTGGACTGGATAAAAAAAAGTGGTACATACACACAATGGAATATTATGCAGCCATAAAGAAGGACAAATATATGGACTTTGTAGCAAATTGGATGGATTTGGAGTCAATCATACTCAGTGATTTATCACAGAAACAAAGAACTGAGTTCCATATGTTCTTACTCATAAGGTGACCTTGAACAATTATATGCTATAAGACAGTGACTGGCAGTAGCAGAAAACTGTCAGGGGAAGGTGGGTTGGGACTGGCAGTTGAGGGAAACTGCTAGGGGAGGGAGGGGCATACCTCATCAACAAGGGTACCTACATGATCAATATTTGTATACCTAACTCTGAATTGTACCCCACATCTTTATAATAAATAAGTAAATACAAAAAAAAGCATGTGAAAACTCTTCTTTTTCATGTTAGAAATTAATTATCAATATACAATATACATATCCATCTGAGATATGAAATAATTAGTAAAAATGAAATTTTTATATAAAAATTATTTCTGTGTTTTGTAGTAGGTATCTACACAGAATCAAAATAGAAACCAATGTAACAGAATATATCTAACTAAACCTGCCAAGGGCTGGCCATCTAGCCAAGCATTATATGGTTATCTAATAAACAGTCTAGCCAGTTCATTTTGTATGTCTTGTTTTAACTGCCTATTTGAGGAGTCCCCGATATTTTCATTCTCCTAAAGTATAGAAATTCAGCTATACAGTATCTTTTAATAGACACCTGTCAAACTTGGAGAAGGATGATTTCTAAGCTTTTATATTTAAAAGTTTGATAAATATTACAATGTCATGTTAGCTTTAAAAATCATAGCATTATAATGTTGACATATTTAACTGAGGACTAAGAAATTTGCTTCTGTATCACACAAATACTAACCTGATTATTTTCTACCATTCATCTTTTCAGTTTGTCTTTCTGTTTGACAGATTATGTTGCAAAGCCTCTCATATTGTCTGATATCATCCAAAGCATTTTTAAATGAACTCAGTTTGATATTACTGAAATCTTAAAGAGTATATAGTATCAGTCCTATAATAAACATTACTGATACGGTAATAAGGAAACTATGAATAAGTTTGGGACACATCCCCACTAATAAGATACAGGACACTCTTATAGAACATGACTTCATAAATTCTCTGAAGAAGGTATAATAGATATCATAGAAGGTACTCATCTACATAAGCTCTTTCTTATATAACCCTTGAAGTTGGATGATCTCATTATATAAACCTACAAGCAAAAAGTAACCACCTTCTTGCAACATATACTCCTCAATTATAAAACGTCAAAGCCATAAATTATGCCTTCTAAACACCATTCTCAAGTTAATTCTAACTTAATACAAGTCCACACTGTAGAAAATGTGCAGTGAATTGGGCATGTCCATTTCAAACCAAACCATTTTAAAATAAAAATATGCCCAATTACACAAGGAAATCAGGGGTAATCAAATAGAAAAAGAGGAAGTTCTCACTCATTTTTTACAATATGATACTAAACCATGAAAATCCAAGAGAATCTGTCTGAAACCTGCTTTCACTGATAAAGAACTTTGGCAAAGTCTTGTGGTACAAAATTAACGTGCAAAAGACAGTCGCATTCTTATACACCGACAAAAAGCAGGCAGAGAGCCAAATAAAAAGCACAGTCCCATAAACACACACACACACACACACACACACACACACACACACACACACACACGAAAAAGAAATACCTCAGCATCTTACTAATAGGAAGTGAAAGACTTTTACAATGAAAACTATAAAACATTGATCAAAGAAATCTAAGAAGAATAAATGGAATAATATTTCATGCTCATGGATAGGAAGAATCAACATTGTTAAGATGTCCATACTACCAAAGGCAATCTATAGATTCAATGCAATACCCATTAAATTACCAACATCATTCTTCTCAGACCTGGAGATGACAATATAGAAATTCATATGGAAACATAAACGACCGTAAATATCCAAAACAATCTTTAGCAAAAGAAATGAAGCAGGAGGTATCACACTTTAAACTTTACTATAAGGTTATAATAATCAAAACAGCATGGCATTGGTACAAGAATAGGCATACGGAACAATGGAACAGGATAGAGGTTCCAGAAGCAAAACCTTGATTCTCAACCAACGTTATCTTCAACAAAGCCTCCATCAACAACCACTGGGGAGGGGAGAACCTATTCAGTAAATGGGAAAACTGGCTGACCGCAAGCAAAAGACTGAAACAGGAACCCTACCTATTACCATACACAAAAAAATCAACTCTAAATGGATCAAATACCTAAACATAAAACCTCACACTATAAGGACCTTAGAAAAAGCAGGAGACACCCATATGGAAACTGGACCTGAAAACAAATTCTTGATCAAAACCCCAAAGTGCCCAAGCCATAAGAGATAAGATAGACACATTGGACTTCATCAAACTGAAAAGCTTCTGCAAAGCAAAAGAAACCACCAAGACAGTGGGGAGAGAGCCCACAAAATGGGAAAAAATATCTGCCAACTGTATATCCAACAAAGGCCTAACATCTAGGATCTACAAGGAAAAACATGCCAAAAGGGGGAAAAAAAAAACCAGCCCTATTAAAAAGTGGGCAAAAGACATGAATAGACAATTCTCAAAAGAAGATATACGGGCAGCCAACAGACACTCGACAAAGTGCTCAGCCTCACTCATCATCAGAGAAATGCAAATCAAAACCACACTGAGATACCACCTAACTCCAGTAAGAATGACCATCATTAATAAAACAAACAACAACAGATGCTGGCAGGATGTAGAGAAAAAGGAACACTTCTACACTGCTGGTGGGAATGCAAACTGGTGCAACCTCTTTGGAAAACAGTGAGGCGATTTCTAAAAGAACTAGACGTTGACTTTCTGTATGACTCAGTTATCCCCTACTGGGAATATACCCATAGAAACCTAAATCATTTTACAGAAAAGATACCTGCATATGTATGTTTATTGTAGCACTATTCACAATAGCAAAAACATGGAACCATCCGTGTTGCTCACTGAATCTAGGCTGGATTTAAAAAATGTGGTGTATATACAAAACAGAATATTATGCAGCTATAAAGAAGGACAAACACATGGACTTCGCAGAAACTTGGATGGATTTAAAGGCTATCGTACTCAGTGATCTATCAGAGAAACAAAGAACAAAGTATATGTTCTCACTCATAAGTGGACCCTGACCATAATACTATAAGAAAGGGATTGAGCCGGGCTCGGTGGCTCAGCCTGTAATCCCGCGCCTTTGGGAGGCTGAGGTGAGTGGATTGCCTGAGCCCGCGGGTTCGAGACCCGCCTGGGTAGCGAGACCTCATCTCTACAATAAAAAAAAAAAAAAAAAAAATCAGCCGGGCATGGTAGCGCATGCCTGTAATTCCGGCTACTGGGAAGGCTGAGGCGGAAGGATCGCCGGAGCCCAGCAGGCGAGGCTGCGGTGGCCGGGAGCGGCCACTGCACTCCAGTCTGGGCGACAGAGTGAGACTCCAACTCAAAAAAACAAAAACAAAAACAAAAACCAAAAAACAAAAAAAAGAAAAAGAAAGGGATTGGCAGTAGCAAGTTACTGCAGGGATGGGGGGGCACAGCATCAGTAAGGTTATCTGACTTCAAACGAGGTAAAGTGAAGGCCAAAGGGAGTTCCAAACTATACCTGCATGATGACGACCTATATACCTTATCCTGAATTGTACCCCACATTATTAAAATAAAATATAAAAACTAAAAATAAATAAATAAATATAGCTTTACACAATGTGGGCCACATTGCACATCTTTTTGTAGTTTGCTTTATTCTCAATATTGTATTCTGAACATCTTCCCTTGTTATTAAGCATTATTTAAAAAGGTAAAAACAATACAAATATTTCAATAGAGTTAACATTTCAAAACTAACATAGAGACACTGGATCATTATTTCAACTTAACACCTATCTACATTGTAGTCAAAAAGAGATATATTAATGAAAACATGACTTAATTTGCTTTTAAACACAAATTTTTTCTTGGTAAGTTTTAAATCTTTTTCTCTATACTCCAATGTAAGTGATGCTCAAAAAATGTTTTTATGTACTAAGTTATTTATACATACTTTTTTCATTCTCCTACTTTAAGCTTTACCTTTTTTGTTCATATTTTCCTTTCTGCATCTTTTCTAATTATTTCCCCATTATATTATATATCAGGTCAACTTTGATACTCTAATCTTGTATTCATTTCTAAGCAAGTAGAGTTATTACTGAGATCTTGCTTTCTCAGAATTTTTAATAAATCATAGACTCTAGTTTCCACACTTCATTTATTCAAACTGAGTGAATCATATCAAACTATAATAACATAAACATAAATGTGAATATAAATAAAACACAGCACCAGCTTCAAGTTGTTTAAAATTAAGTAGAATGAATAATGTATAGGTAAAATTTCTAAATCGGCCAGCTCGGTGGCTCAGCCTGTAATCCCAGCACTTTGGGAGGCCAAGGTGAGTGGACTGCCTTAGCCCATGGGTTTGAGACCCGCCTGGGCAACTTGGCGAGACTTCATTTCTACAATAAATCAAAAAAAATTAGCTGGGCGTAGTAGCGTGCACCTATAGTTCCAGCTACTTGGAAGGCTGAGGCGGAAGGATTGCTGGAGCCCAGCACGCCGAGGCTGCAGTGGCCGGGAGTGGCCACTGCACTCCAGTCTGGGCGACAGAGTGAGACTCCATCTCTAAATCAAGAGAGTATTTGACACGTGTCATAAAAATGGGACACTGAATAGCTTTGAGTCTGCTCTAAAATAATAAAAAACTGCAAGAAAATTCCCTGCCCTTAAAATATCTAGAATCTTGCTGAAAAGACATAAAACATAATGTCATGGTGATAATGACACTAGCAAAAAATAGTAATAATAGTAACAACATAAAGAAATAAATAAGAGCATTTACTGAATGTTTCTATTTATTAGGTATATAAAAAATTTATCATGTTTAATCTTTTCAACAATCTTTTTATTACAGATATGAGGAAAATGATAACTGGAGAACTTTATTTATATAAGATTACACAATAAGTCATGAAGCTTAATTATGAAGTATTTATCCCATTCAAAAGTGCATATTTTTTAACTTTTCTTAAATTACTTACAAAACAGAACACAGAAAATTATAAGTTTGAATGTGACTGAAGTCATCCTGAATGAATTTGGAAACAAGTTGTTCTATGAGCTGGACTCTAAGGAGGAGGTATGCTTTAGGAAAGCAGTAGAAAAGGTAGTATACTTTTACTGTGGAAGCATAGGGATGAATCAATGACAAGCACTTTTTAATATTTTACTTTCACAATAAACGATGTTTAAAGTTTTTACTAATTCACAATGGGTTTGCTCCATGGTGAAGCTTTTTGTGAGCAACGTTATCTGTGAGACACAAACAGCAGTCTTATTTGTTTGAACTAGTGTGCTTTTACTTGTTATAATTGAGATCAGATATCACATATTCATTAGAAAAATACCATAACTATTTGAGGACTTGGAGAAAAGAATAAATATTCTAATTTCTTTTTGTGGGTTTCAGTGGATAGACCATCACCGTGTTTTATTGGGTCAAAATCATAAATTTAAATGAGCATTGGTTACTTTAGACATAAATATTTTCCCTTTAAAAAGACATTTGCTTACCTTGTATTACATGTGAGTTGTCTTTTAAGAAGAAGTTATACAGGTATTTGGGAATAAAAGCAGACATACACGCATAAGCCAAGGCTAAGAATGAATAAAGCAAAGGCATATAAAAATTAGTTAACAGAATAACAACCAGCAATAAATCACTTACTTAGCACACATTCCCTGAGTCTATTATTAAACAATAGTTATGATAATAAGTGCTAGAAACACAAAATAAAGGGGGGAAAAGCCTTTTTGCTTCAAAATGAAAAATATTTTGGACAACACAAAGAGACAAAAAAAAGAAAAGCAAATTCAGTTTCAAACTCTGCAATTGTTATTATACAATAACAAAAATGTTTATTGCCCAAACTTTGTTTTTTTAAATTTCTAGACATGACAATTATTTACTCATCCTTAAATACGATCCTTAATTACTGCTGATGCAAACAAGTGTCTGTGAACTTTAGATATAAGAATACTAGTTATAACCTGTATTTTATTTATTTTATTTTATTTTATTTTTTTGAGTTGGAGTCTCTCTGTCACCCCGATTGGAGTGCAGTGGCACGTTCCCAGCCAGCGCAGCCTCGACCTGCTGGGCTCTGGCGATCCTTCCACCTTAGCCTTCCAAGGAGCTGGAATTACAGGCGCATGCTACCACACCCAGCTAATTTTTGATTTACTGTAGAGACGAGGTCTCACCAAGTTGCCCGGGTGGGTCTTGAACCCGCGAGCTCAGACAATCCACTCACCTCAGCCTCCCAAAGTGCTGGGATTATAGGCTGAGCCACCGAGCCTGGCTACCATCTGTATTTTAAAACCCTTTAGTATTCTTGTCTGAAAATTGGCTATGCCCAACTAAACAAAGCAAAAAGTCTGGTCTAGACTAATAAGTGAGGATTTCAAGAACAATGCAGTTTTTAAAAGCATTCAAATAGTGAAATTTCAGTTCTCTGAGATTATGCTATCTCTACTGAATTCCAGAAATCTATGCAAATTCTGACATGAAATAAAATTTGAAAAGATAAAGATTCTGAGATAAGGCATCTAGACATTGAAGCTATATATAGTAACATGCTCTATATATGGTATCAGGAATTTGGGATTTGAGTCACTTGAATTTGATAAATACATAACGAAAAACCTATTATAAAAAAGTTATAGCAGAGGGGAAGAAAACAAAACATCTATCATTAAAAGAAAACTGCTAAAAGAAAAGATGACATTAGTGTGTAAGTACCTAGAATATAAGACAGACACAAGAAAAATTTTCTGAGATACAATGTGCTATATGGGCTCAGAAAAGAGAATAAGAAAAGTTTTCATTAAGGAAGTGGTATTTGAAATGACAGCCTTTGGAGAAAAATGCAGACAATATTGATTTCTTTATAAATTCTTTAGAAAGCAGATGCAGACTAAAATTAATTTTTAAAGAAGTCAGAATTTTCTTCATAGTTCCATAAAAATAGTCATCAAAGTAGGCAAATGTACTGAGAATAATCAAATTCCCACCAAATATAGGTTATAGGCTGATCATAACTGAAACTCTCCAGTATAAATTATTCTTCACATTTCCAAAATGAGTCTAATAGATTATTTCACAAAAAATCTACCAGGGACAGAGCAAGAACTTTAAAACAAAAAACAAAAACTTTCATGTTCTAATAAAATATTTAAGAGTAATATGCAGAATGATTATTTAAATATTAAAGAGGTTTACCTTCATTATTGAAATTTAGATACAGGAATGGAGCACAAAGTGAGTCAAGACCTAATGCAGAGGGGTTGGAAGAAAGAAGTCAAATAAATATAACCTAGTAGAACTGTAGATGTATACATTATTCAGTTCTTTGTATCACCTCCAGATAGATTATTAAGTGTTCACTCAGAAATGTATTACTTTCATGAGTTATTGGGAGGAGTAAATGACAGTGTCCAATACAAATCAGCTATTTTTATTATCAGTATTAATATAAGTTGAAAAGACATATACAGTAATAGAAAAATGTAAGAATCTTAGAATGCTTTGAATATTGTACCATCTGTAACCTTCACTGTGTGATCTTGGCAATTACTTAACATCTTCAGGCATGTTTCTCTAGGAGATGAAGATTTGTCTTATATTTTTTTTCTTTAACATTACAAAAAAAAAATCCTTTCAGAGTATTGAAGTCAAATACAAATACACAACATATTTCTTTGATCTGTAATAAAGCTTTGCCTACGTTGCTATGTTGAAATAATGCACATAAATTTACCTATAATTGTTAGGAAGATTATAGCATAATGCTAAAATACACAGAACTATGAAAAAATCATAGCTTTATTTTGGTATGGCCAGTAAGAAATAAAGAATTGAGATATAAAAACAGCTGCTCATAACAATGCATTAAAAAATAGGGCTGGTTGGACTGGATTTTCAATTCATGACTTAATGACCACAAAAAGAATAATGGCAAAAGCCCCAAATCAAGGATCTCAACATTAAATATACTAGGGAAAAAAAGACAGTAAATAAAATGAGTTTACAGTGATATCCTGTTTTTTAATTTCTAATAGCCATGATAAACACATATTAGAAATCATTAACCATAAGAATCTCAACTAGCTCAAAATTATTAAACTATTGCATAAGCATTAAAAAAAATGTATCCACAAAGATAACAGTATATTCAAATATTCTTTCTGCTTTCCTAATCAACATGATGACAAGTTGTTTCATTTTAAATGTCATGCATTTAAATGATATGTACTAGATATTTAGACAAGGTTTTTTTTTTAAGAGTCCTCATATAAATCTTTCAAAAAATGAATCAGAGCTTTCATATTGACTTTTTTTTTTTTTTGAGTCGGAGTTTCACTCTGTCGCCCAGACTGGAGTGCAGTGGCTGCTCCTGGCCACCACAGCCTCGACGTGCTGGGCTTCAGGGATCCTTCCACCTCAACCTTCCAAGTGGCCGGAATTACAGGCACATGCCTCCATGACCGGCTAATTTTTTGATTTATTGTAGACATGAGGTCTCACCAGGTTGCCCAGGCGGGTCTCGAACCCGCAGGCTCAGGCAATCCACTCAACTCAGCCTCCCAAGGTGAGGGATTACAGGCTGAGTCATATTGACTTTTTCCAAAACCAAGGATGTTTTGATATTTTGTTTTAATTTTAAAATCTATCAATCATGCATTAAGCTACTTGTCATTAAGACTAGAAGAGTCTTAATAACTAAAAACTTACCTTGCCAATACACAAGATCAGGATGAGATACTACCCAGGCTTTTAATACACGTCTAAATTTTGCATGACCTTCTGGTGATGATAACAGTTCATCATATTGATGACAGCGAGGAATATCCACTTCAATCTGTTAATATTGCAAACCAGTAAGGTGAAATTGTAGTAGAATAATAATTACCAAAACCCTTAACCCTTATATAAATAAGGAAGAAGAGAGACTGTACTATGACTCTTAGAATAGACCACCTTTATAACCCTGGTGTATAAAGTTTTTGAATTTTTTACTGATCTTCTGGAAACATCAGAGAAGTTGTATGTATACTTAAACAGAAGAAAAGAACATTTTTTTGGAAAAGGTGTGTATTAATATAGTCCTCAGAAATATCTTCCTTTACAACCTGGTCTAAATAAAGGGAAAAGTTTTCAGATGAAGAAATTATTTTTAAAAAGTAACTTGACCTACAGTCCTTTATAGTATTGGTCTAATTCAGTAATTCAGGAGGATAAGAGTAATGCGTTCTCTAACACCATACGTATATGACAGTGACTGAATATTCACAATGTAAGAAAGAAAATTCCTCACACCTTCCTGAAATTTAAAGGTTTTGCAGAATTATCTTAGGTTGCTTTAAAAAAAATCTAAGTCATACTTGTCTATCAGTAGGAATAGGAGTGTCTTTATCAATTGCATTGTACTTGTCATTAATAGCTCCCTGCAAAAAAAAAAGAGAAGATACTTAAATCAACATATCTTTAATATAGAAAAATCCATTTTTTATAAATAACTATCTCTTAAAAATCTACCCAACTATAAACAGGCACATTCAAACCCAAGGTATTCCTAAACTTAAGAGAAATCCCCCTACATTTTTGAAAATTTGTGATGAAGGTCTGTGATAAGTGACAATTTACCATTTTGCTGAGGCAGACCTTTAAATCATATACATCAGAAGGTAAATGTCTTAGATGAGTGACTTAGCTAGTGAATACACTTAGCCAGCTTCCCAGCCCCTACAACACAGCATGTTATCTCTATTTACTTTGATCACATAAAAAGCAACTTTAATGAAAAAATAACCTTTGGGAGGCTGAGGTGAGTGGATTGCCTGAGCCCGCGGGTTCGAGACCCGCCTGGGCAGCGAGACCTCAACTCTACAATAGATAAAAAAATCAGCCGGGCGTGGTAGCACATGCCTGTAATTCCAGCTACTTGGAAGGCTGAGGCGGAAGGATCTCGCCGGAGCCCAGCAGGTCGAGGCGCGGTGGCCGGAAGCGGCCACTGCACTCCAGTTTGGACGACCAAGTGAGACTCCAACTCAAAAAAAAAATAAAAAAAAATTAAAAAAATAAATAAAATTGGGGAGATGGTCCTATATGAGTTTTCCGTTAAAGCTGGAAGTCAAAGTAAAAATACAATTGTTCAGAGGACTAGTAGTTCAGCACCATATAACAGAATTTCTGGATAAAGAATAGATAAAATATAATTATAGAATTATTAGGGATTAAAGGGTCATTTACAGTTTTCAGTTATACTGTTACAAAAGGAATACTTGGTCTTCAAATTTTGGTCATGTTCTACAGGAACAAGCATGAAAATGTTTTTAATTAATCTCATATGAGTATAATTTAATATTAAATTATAAGTCATATATTATATTATTTATATAAACATACTCATATAATATTATAATATCCTTATTATTTTAATAATATTCTTTATTGTATCATCGTGGTAGAGAAAGAATGACAAATTGGGATTCAAACTCTGACATTATTTGCTATATCAACTTCTTTAGGATGTCCATTTAATGAGAGAGTTGGATAGCCTGATACCAAAGTCCTCTTGGACTTTAGCATTATATGATTATGCAGTTCCAATGATTAATGTATGGCATGGAACAACAGGTATTCTTGTTAAGTAACCATCCAAACTCAAAGATATTTGTAGATGCTCATCAAGGAAATCAAGAATAAAAAAGGGAAATTCTTTCAACAGAATGATGAAATGAGTTAAAACAGTTGAGTGAATTTTTAAAATAAAGGATGATAAATATCTGTAAGAGAACATAGGAAGACAGGATGACAAAGAAACTGACAGAAAAATGAAGAAATCTGGCAAGGATCAGTCCCATTATCATAACTGTTGTCATCAAAGTTCTCTGTTAGTACCGCAAGCCGCCCTAATATTATTATGTCACTTTTCCTTTCACACAGCCACAGATAATAGAAACTTCTTTAGGTAGAAGACAAAGTAGCTATTTGTCTAGGCAGCACGGTCAAGGTTGAATAGGTGTGACAAAAAAAACAAAATGATGTTAGTGATTTTGACAAGGCAAAAACTGGATTGACAGATTTCTCCAACCTCAGACAGAACCACTTATAAATAGGTAATCGCATTACAGAATGAGCATAATTTACAAACAGGACTATCCACTTATAATTAATATATATTCTTATAATATTCTGATTTTAAAATTAATAATCAAGACATTTTCTGTGATAGTTAATTAAATGAAATATTAAACAGCATCAAATCTAACAACTTTCAATTATATCATTCTATTCTATTCTTTTTCTGTACTCCTGCTATTTAAAATTGTCAAATAGTCTAACATGTATATTTTACTATTATTTCTAATAACTTAAAATATATATATTTAGAAAACACTATCCTTCATCCTTTCTTAGCATTATTAATTAGTTTCTAGTCCTCTTTTTTTCCTTCCTTACCTCAACTCCCAGAAGAGCAGCCCAGGTTAAACCCCTCATAAGAGGAGGAATATCAATTCTTGCTTCTTTCCAGATTTGATTTTTTTTATATGGATAAGCCTATGATATGAAGAAAAAATTGAAAATGCCTCAGATTACCAAGTGCCATCTTTTAGTCTGGATAGTTTTGAATACATTAGTGATCAAGTTGAAGTGACTTGCAATGCATTTCAGAATATATATAATTACTGTGTCTGACGTTATATCAATACATACAAAAAGCAGAGAAAAGAATTCCTAACACCCTGCAAAACTATATATATATATATAAAAAAATATTATATTATATTGTATAACATAATCAAAAAAAGGATCTAAGTCTACCTGTTTTTCAATTCTTCTTCTCTATCTTGTGCTTTGGGAGAATTCTGAATGAGTCATATGGAAGGTGATAGTACCCTCTTATGGGTTAATTAAGATGTTTGTAAAGCACTTTGAAAAAATGTGGTGATAGAGAAAGTGTTCAATGGCTATAAGTTATTACTATGGCTATTCGATAGCTTGCATATAAATTTCTCCGTTAATATATTTGTATTTTAGGAGCGCTTTCTAGAAGAGAATTATTAGGACAAAGGACAAAGATGTTAAGGTTCTTAATATATACATTCAAATTGTTTTATAAAATGTTTTAGTCAATTCACATTCATTTCAAAAGAATGACAGTCCAATCTCAGTGTACCTTTGATCACTTTGCTAATTTGATATGCAAAAACACTCCTATTTTAATTTTTTTTTTTTTTTTAGTATATGTGCTGCCGAAGCGAGCACCTATTTTAATTTTAATTTGTATTTTTTTTCATTCCTAGTAAGGATTATTTGAGTAGATTTACTGACTAATTATATTATACACTTTATCCATGTCCCTGTTTCAATATTGGTTCTTTTTAAGTCTCCTTTAAAAAAAGATATTAATGTTTTGTCCAACATGTTTTTACATTTATTACTGCACCTTGTTTTTATTTTTTAATTTTACTTACTAAGACCATAACATTATTTTAATAATTTTTTTGATTTTTAATTCATTTTTAATGGCTTGTTACACAAAACCAGAACCCCCACAATTCAACAACCATTTTTTTACAAGCTCCTTGTTTCAACAGTGCATTTTAATTTCCTTGATCTGTCACTTGCCTTATTCAGTTACCAAATTCTGCAAAGTACTTTTTTTTTTTTTGAGTTGGAGTCTCACTCTGTCACCCAGACTGGAGTGCAGTGGCCGCTACAGGCCACCGCAGCCTTGACCGGCTGGGCTCCAGGGATCCTTCCGCCCCAGCTTTCCAAGTAGCTGGAACTACAGGCGTGCGCTACCACGCCCAGCTAATTTTTTGTTTTATTATGGAGATGAGGTCTCAACCAAGTTGCCCAGGCAGGTTTCGAACCCGTGGGCTCAGGCAATCCACTCACCTCAGCCTCCCAAAGGTGTGGGATTACAGGCTGAGCCACCGAACCTGGCTCAAAGCACTTTCTTAAAAGCGGCCCACTTTTAAGTAAAGATGACTAATGCTTTATAATTTCTGTTTATCGTATTCCTTCTTTGGATTATGTAGGAATAGATAAACCTGTGTTTGGGTGCTGACTCCTACCTGTTCCTACCGTATGACCTGGGAAGTTTCCTCATCTGGGCAATATGGATACTGCATCTCCCTTTCACCATGGTTATGCCTATTATCTGTGTAACACACATGGAGTCCTAAGTATGGTGGTTGGCAATCAGTAGATGGTAAATAAATGTTAATGTGTCCACCTAGGCCCTTTATGTATTTGTTTTGTTCTTGTCTAAAGTAGTCAACTCTAGTTAAGTTGTACTTTTATTTAGAGATGTTTTCTTTAATATACATTTCTTAATCGGAGAAGAGGTTATAAGACAGACTTCTCATAAATTCAAGATTCTGTAAGAATTAGCAACAACAACAAAAATAATTGTATATGGGCTATTGTTAACTTTATACTTGAGAATCCCTACCTTTAGTAGTCTGTCAAAGAGAATAATTCTGTTTAGTTGGTACTCTGTGTCCCTCTCTCTGATGATTAAAGGGAGAGTGGCAGCTGCAGACAACTCATTATTGCTGTTTGAATGAGGTAAATTAGATTGGCTATAAAGAAAAAACAAAAGCAAAAAAAAAGTTATCAAAAGGTAAAAAATTGTAATACATTTGTAATACGTTTGCTTTTATGTTCTATTTAGGAAACTTTTCAAAACACATATATGAACGTCTTATAAATCTAATATAAATAGAAAATAAAAATAGAAAATGAGACTGTATATACTCACTCATCTTCAAGTAATGGGTAAAATGTTTCTCCACCAACATCTTTTAATCTCTGTAAATTTAGAGAAAATATTTATGCATAAACATCATAGGCAGTAACACTGATCTATATTTAAAAGGAAAAGCAATGTTAAAAAAATAAAGGTACTAGGAAAAGTATAAAACAGAATCTGAAGGTTAGTTCTTATGATAAACATGCAAACATACCAACTGATTAAGATTTGGCTGTAAAAAATAACTTCTCGTTTCTTGTTTTTTATCACTCATAAATGTTAAGACACTTATGATATTTTTCCAAATACAATTCAGAATTACTAATATTAGTATAAAACCGCTTAAATGGATAAAACATTTTAAAGTTATATGAAGAAAGATGATTAAAAAGAGGTAGCCTTTATAAATATATATTGAAAGGTAGTACCTATAGAAACCTAGAAAAAACTTAGCTTATTCTTAGTTTAGTCTTTTTGCCTCAGCATAACCATTAGAAAGCCTTCAGATATTCTTCTGTAGAACAAGCAGCAGCCTATCCCATCCCCACTTGGCAAATCTCCATTAGATGCAAGACCAGGACAGCCCAACCTTTCAATTCATTGTTTAGCATAATAATCTCTAGTAAACTTTTAGGTTTATCAAGGCAGAAGATCAAAGATCATCCTTTGGCTGGTCAAAGTCATGAAAGTAATAATACAATCACCTTGTATTACTTTTTTGTGAGTTTGACAGTTGCAAATGTCTGAGTTTATAAAGTGCAAATGTCTAAGAAGTCTTTTGCAGGACCCGCCCCCTTAACCTAATCAGCCCTTTGTGACCTATGTAACACAAATAAACCCCACCATGGCAGCAATCATGTGACTAACCCACCCATCTGCCTGCTGTCCATCACCTGATGTCAGTACCTGCACTTGCCCGCAAAGAAGAGCAGACCACCACCCAATTACATTAATGATCTTCTCCTATCTAGGGGAATGGTTAAAAGGACTCAGCCACAAGCAACCAGCAGCCATTGCCTGGCTAGACTCAGGTGTGGCCATGTGCTCTTTAAGCTATGGCTGTTGCCAAACTTCCTGGTTTTGGCCCTGTCCCCCACCTCAGGGAGTTGAATCTTCTCTCTCCTTTCTCATTCTCTAATTTACTTTTAATAAACTTTTCTTTTTTTGTCTATTTGTGTTATAAATCTTTGTAGTACTCGGATCCCTGGGTTACTGGCCCCCACCTCTGGTCTGCCAGCTCCAACAGTGCTGCGCCTCCCCTTGCCTCTCCATCCATCCATCCACCCTCACCCTATCCAAGCTCTAACATATATTTATTAATGAATAACCCAAGTCAGATTTACTTTTGTTTAGGTATTGTAGCAGGAAAAATAGAGAGATCGTGACACGGAGACTATTATAGGAAGTGGTACTTTATTACACTGGCCATCCCAGTGGGCCCGAGGGTCTAATGCATCCAAATCGAGCACCCCAGAACAGGAAAAGTGGGGTCTTATACCCTTGTTTAGGTAAGGGAGGGGGTCATGTTGAGTGATTACATATTTCCTTTGAAATCTTACAAGGTTGTACTCAGAAAAACCAGATTTTTCAAAGAACAAATGGTTTTTCAGGAACTGCTGGGTTGTAAACCATCAACTTCAGAGGAGGGGTTTTGGATAAGTCTGTGAATTAGTTATTCTTTTGCATTTCCATGAAATGGCCAGTCTCTGGGCCATTTGGCCTTTCTTAAACAGAACCTGCCTTTCAAAAGGAAATACCTTTAACTGCTACCAACCCCCCTTCCTGCCACAGGGTTAGTGGGAGACATTTTGTCATCCCAGGTGATTGCCATGAGGCCAACTGCTGATCCCGAAGTAGGTACATGTGTTTCTGTGTTTATTCACACAATCATACAAGAAATATATTTGAGCATTTGCCTCATCCTGCCACAGTATAATATAAACTAAGTAAAAAGGAAAGGTGCCAGAAAAATGACTCAAAAGAATTTCTCACACTATACTTTGAACATGCATGACTCAAACAACTAATAAAACAACTGACAGAATTCAATTAATGATTTCTACAGAAAGTCATTATCATAAATACTGCTCCTAATAATATCACTAGAATTATCGGCATCTTCAAAAACACACACAGGCAGGCAGTAGTAAAGTAAAATCTTAGCCATATCCTAAGCAGTGATTAGAGTTAATGCTATCTTTGCCTGCTGCTCTGCTCTTCAGTTTCCAACTTGAAGCAGAGTATCTGTTCTTATGAGAATTGACACAGAAGCTCAAGCAGTGTGTATGGCAGGCAATGATCTTGTGTTGAACAGAGTCATTGTGCATCCATGTAAATTACTCTTAGAATTTTAAAATAGAAAATCTTTTACCTAAAACTGAGACTTTGGCAAATACTAAATTTATGCCTGGCTCTTCTCTAAAAATTGATGTGTTATGCACATATACTATTTCAGTAAACCTCAGGCTTTTGAAAATACACACATCTTTAAAAAAAATTTTTCATTTTAAATATGTGGGGTATAATTCAGTTTAGGTATATAAGTGGTCATTGTATAGGTAAAGTTTGAGACTCCCTTTGGTCCCCATTTCACCTGGTTTGGGATCAGGTACTCCTATTGATGTTATGTGTTCCCCCTCCAACTCCTGGCAGTGTCCCACTACTGCCAATCCCTTTCTTATATGGAAAATGTTCAGGGTCCATTTATGAGTGAGAACAAGTGGTACTCAGTTCTTTGTTTCTGTGATAGATGACTGAGTACTATAGACTCTAAATCCATCTGAGTTGCTATGCAGTCCATATGTTTGTCCTTTATGGCTGCATAATATTCCATCATGTATATGTACCACTTTTGTTTTTATCCAGTCTAGTTTCGATGGGCAGCATGGTTGGTTCCATGCTTTTGCTATTGTGAATAGTGCTACAATAAAAATGGGTGTCCGGGTATCTTTTATGTAGAGTGATTTAATTTTCTTTTTCCTTTTTTTTTTTTTTTTTTTTTTGAGTTGGAGTGTCACTCTGTCACCCAGACTGGAGTGCAGTGGCCGCTCCTGGCCACCACAGCCTCGATCTGCTGGGCTCTGGTGATCCTTCCACCTCAGCCTTCCAAGTAGCCGGAATTAC
Source organism: Cephalopachus bancanus (assembly GCA_027257055.1). Classification (NCBI taxonomy): domain Eukaryota; kingdom Metazoa; phylum Chordata; class Mammalia; order Primates; family Tarsiidae; genus Cephalopachus; species Cephalopachus bancanus. Next base: position 12,779,717 of record JAPVLO010000093.1, read on the forward strand.
AGGCATGCACTACCACACCCGGCTGACTTTTTGATTTATTGTAGAGATGAGGTCTCGCTGCCCAGGTGGGTCTCGAACCCATGGGCTCAGGTAATCCACTCACCTCAGCCTCCCAAAGGCGCGGGATTACAGGCTGAGCCACCGAGCCCGGCTGTGATTTAATTTTCTCTGGATATATTCCCAGAAAGGGGATTGCTGGGTCATATGGATGGTCACTTTCTAGTTATTTTAGGAATCATCACATTGTTTTCCATAGAGGTTGAGCTAGTTTGCATTCCCACCAACAGTATAGAAGCATTTCCTTTTCTCCACATCCTTGCCAGCATCTTAAATGCACACATCTTTAAAGGTTGGCTTTTGGTATCCTAATGTCAGAGATATTATTTAATAAATATACTTTCTGTTTCTCCCTAATATGCTAAATTTTTTAGCACTTTTTTTAGCATGTTAAGTATAAAAAAAGGTGACTATATAGAAACACCTAAGTTATTATTTGGTTTTCATGTTGTTTTAAGGTATATAAAATTAACATTTCCTAATAATTATGGAAGAAAATATTTTAAATTTCACAACAGAACTATAAAAGAATTGAGACAGTAGAACTGAAGCTTTGGATTCATTTAACTTGGATTATATTTAAATTGAAGAAATGAATGAGAGCAAAACAAAATCAATTGAAATAATGTATTTTTGATGTAATTTATTGTTTGCTGCTTTGTATTATTTCTTGTTACCTTATTCTTTCTTTCAAATTATAAATATAAAGTGTTGTATAGTAAAGATTATACATTTTAATTTTCTGTTGATGGTATTATGGTAGACAGGAGATTTTAATATTCTACAACAAAACATATAAAATATTAAGGAGTTGGATAAGTCTAAAAAAGTAAGAAAAATGCAGGGATACCAGACACAAAGCTGTGCCTAGAGAGAAAGGAGGTAGGCTAACACTAAAGTACAGTAATAACTGTGGTCTGGGATTTAGAGCATAATGGGACACAGGCTTGGGCATCTGTATAACAAGCAGCCAGACTGGAGAAGACCCTGCTGAAGTAAAGTGCAGAACTGTGGGGACTGCTAGCATAGAGGAAAAAAACCTATTTAAGCCTTGGCTATAAATGATTAAAAGAAAAAAGGCTAGAGCTGCCAGTTTCTTATCCAAAATGAAAACAGCTTAGAAGCTGTCACTCTTGCCCTCATAACAAGAAAAAATCAGTACAAACTGAACATTGAGAACTCTTCAGATCTGTCAGAATCAGGGCAGAATGCTGTCCCCAAAACTGGAAGGACAGACAAATACAGATAATTACAGCTTACCAGGAACAGATGCCTTGTAAGAACAATTAAAAGGTAATACCTGAACTGAGTAAAGACTAACTAGAGAGATTAGGCCTAGCCTTCAGAATGTATATTGCAAACTCTAAGGCAAACTCTAAAAAAATTTAAAAGGGACATATAATTGTTATACTAAGAGAGGAAAGAAAGTGAAATCATGTAAAATGTTCAATTATAACCAGAGAGAGCAAAAAAAAAAAAAAAAAGAGTAAAATTTTGTGTGGTGATCTGCCCCACATCATCACGAAAGGGCAAGATAAAAAAAAAAAAAAAAAGAGTAAGCGCTAAAGAAACAGGAACAGCAGGAATAGCAGTGAAGAGCAACAATTTATATATGGTAGATATCAACTTAAACTATCAATAACCACTTGAAATGTAAATGACCTAAATACACAAATTAAAAGACTGAGATAGTATAGATACAAAAACAAGGCCCAACTATATGTTGTCTACAACAAACCTACTTTAAACAGGAAGACGGAAAGATTAAAAGAGATGAAGAAAGATATTCCACACTAAAAATCATCAAAAGAAAGGTGAAATAGTTATATTAATTTCAAACAAAGCAGACTTCAAGAGAAGGACAATAATGATATGATATGTGCCAATTCTTAAAAGACATAATCTAAGAAAGCTCACCCAAGGAAAAACAGATAATCTGAATAGGTCTATATCTATTTAAGACATTGAATCAGTAATTAATTATCTTCCTAAACAGAAGGCCCCAGGCCCAGATAAGTTCACTGGTGAATAATATCAAGTATTTAAGGAAGAAATTAAAATAATTTCTTTCAGAAAATATAAGAAAGAACACTTCCTAACTCACTCTCTGGGGATAGTATTACCCTAATATCAAAACAGACAATAACATTACAAGAAAGGAAAACTGCAGACCAATAGCTTTCATAATCATAGATACAAAAGTCCTCAATAAAATAGTATTTGAATCCAAATAATGTATAAGAAAATTATACACCAAGACCCAAAGTGACTTTTATTTCAGATATACAAAACTGGTTCAAAACTCAAAAATCAATTAATGTACATCTACCACATCCACCCATGAGTTAAAGAAAATTCTATCATCATATCAGCAAATGTAGGAAAGCATTTGACAAAATCCAAAGCCTATGTAAAAATCCCCCAAATTCAGCAGCAACAACAACAAAAAGACAAAAAAATAGGAATTACCTTCTGGAACTAATTAGTGATGATACCAATGATGCAGAATACATAATTAATATATAAACATCAATAGCTTTTTATATATAAGCAATAAAAAATTGGAATTTGAAATTCAAAACACAGTACCACTTATATTAGTACTAAAAACATAGATATTTAGGTATAAATCTAACAAAGTGTACACAAGATCTATGGGAGAAAAACTAGAAAACTCTGATGAAAGAAATTAATGAGAATGTAAATAAAGAGATAGTACATGTTCGTGGGGGTAGGAAGGCTCAATATTCCTAACCTGTAAATTCTTCCCAAGTTGATCTATAGATTCAACACAACCAAAGTCAAAAATCTCAGCAAGGTACTTTGTGGATACTAACAAACTGATTATGTGGAGAAACAGAAACTCTCCCTCACTGTGGTAAGAATGCAAAATGGTGTAACAACTTTGGAAGACAGCTTGGGAGTATCCTAAAATAGTCTAACATACAATATAGCAATTGCACTCCTAAGTATTTACCCAAATGAGTTGAAAATGTATGTCCACGCAAAAACCTGCACATGAATTTTTTGTAGCAGTCTTATTCATAAGTGCCAAAAATTTGAAGCAGCCAAGATGTCCTTCAAGAGGTAAATGCACAAAGAAACTGTGGTACATCATACAATAGAATATTATTCAGCAATTAAAAAGGAAATGATGTTCAAATCATAAAAAGACATGGGGAAACCTTTAGTGCATTTTGCTAAGGAAATAAATAATCTCATCAGAAAAGGCTACATACTACATGATTCTGGAATAGAAATCAGAAAAGGCTACATACTATATGATTCTGGAATTACATTATGTAGAACAGAGGAAGAAAGTGATAAAACCTACAAAGGAACAGAAAAGAGCATGAGAATTTCCAACAAACTTCAAATTGTAATTTCTTAACAAAAATTTTTGCAAAACAAATCATTAACTAGAAAAAAGCAAACTCCAAGAAGCTTAAAGAAGAAAGCAATCTTGATTATTTTTTCATGAAACATAGGACATAAGAAAAAGAAGTGTCTTAAAAGGAAAAAAATTTAAAAATTATTACAAAACATAATTAGAATTAAAGCTGACTTCTCAAAAGCAACAACAGAAGCCATAAAAGAGTGAAGGAGTACAAAGTGCTGAGAGATTAAATAACTGTCAACCTAGAATTGTTAAACTAATGAAACAATCTTTTAGGATTGAGCAAGTAAACGTTGCAAATATATAACAACTGAGCCAGGTTACTATCAGTAATAAAAATAAAAGTTTCTGAAATATACCTTTGTCAAGAAGGAACATTCACAAACTAGCAAGCCCTGAAATAATAAGAAAAAGTAATTGAGGAGAAATTCATCCTTCTTTCAGTCATTACTTATGGTGAAAATATAGAGTGCATCAAATGAGAAGAAAAACAAAACAAAACAAGGTAAACAGGATAAAGAGTACAAAAGATAGGTGTAGCATTGATACTTTACATAGGATGGCCAACAAGAGCCACACAAATAGGTAGCATTTTAGCAGAGACTAGAAGAATGAGAAATGGGGATACCAGCATGTTATAGACAGAGAGTAGAGCAAGCTGCATGGCCATAGAACACATAACTAAAAATAAAAAAAAATCTAAAAACAAAACAGAAACCTGAATAGACTTATAACTATTATTATTATTACTATTTTTTTAATTTGGAGTCTCATTCCATTGCCCAGGCAGGAGTGCAGTGGCACACTCACAGCCATTCCAGCATCGACCTGCTGGGCTCCAGTAATCCTTCCACGTCAGCCTTTCAAGTAGCAGGAACTACTGGTGCATGCTACCACGCCCAGCTTTTTTTTTTTAATTGTAGAGACAAGGTCTCGCCAAGTTGCCTGGGCTGGTCTCGAACCCTCGGGCTCAGGCAATCCACTCACCTCGGCCTCCCAAAGTGCTGGCATTACAGGCTGAGCCACCGAGCCCGGACACGACTTTTAACTATTAAACAGATAGAAGCAATGACTAAAAATCCACCCAGGATAGGAAGAAGGAGCCCCCAAAATACGGCTTTACAATTAACTCCTATAAAACATTCAAGAAATAGATATATGTAATCTTATATAAAGTCTTTCAGAAAATAGAAAAAAGGTAACACTCTCCTATTCATTTTAGAAGACAAACATAGCCTCAATTACAAACCAGACAGGTATTGTAAAAAAAAAAACAAACTCACAGCCCATTTCATATAGAAACAAAGAGGCAAAATTTCTAAATAAAACACTAGAAAAATAAAACCACAAATGTATAAAAAAGGAAAACCTGATATGATTTGGTTGGATTTTTCCCAGAAATATAAATATGGTTCAACATTGGAAAACTCTATTAAGATAATTAAACACATTAATATAATAAATAAGAAAAAGCATATGACTATCTTAATTTCATTCAATACAATTAATATCCATTCATAATAAAAGCTCATAGCAAACTAAGACTAGGAGACCTCCATAATTCAATACAACAAACATACTTAATGATGAAATATAAAAAGTAATCCCTTTAAAATCAGAACTGAGACAGTAATGTGCATTATGTCTGTTTCTATTAAAAAGTTTAATAGAGGTTTGTAAAAATGATGAGTAAAAATTGGAAATGAAGAGAAAACACTACCTTAATTTATAAGGACAACTCCAGAGAATCTACAGACATAGCATTTAAATAAAAGAACAGAATCAACGATGTTCCTTGATACAAGAGTCACATACAAAAAATTGTGTTGCTAATCATACACAAAAAAGTAGTTAGAATAACTTTTTAAAATTAATGATGTATTTTTAAAAACTCATCTACTGGCAGACTTCAGATTTGTGCATTTCACTCTATGCAAATTTTGCCTCAGAAAGAACCATAAACAGATATTAAACTCAAGTTAATGTGTAAACCAAATTGCAGTAATGTCCTCATTTTACTTTGAAATGCAATAATAAAAAATAAAAAGGGTTGATGAAAGGCTGAAGGGATAGACAGCCATGTAATAAAGCATGTAAAATGTTAACGATAGAATACAGGTCAGAAAGTAGCAAACTGTTTCTATTACAGGGTCAGATAATAAATATTTTAGTTTTGTGGGCCACATTCCCTCTATTGCAACTACTCAATTCTGTCAGTGTAGCACAAAAACAGTCATAAATAACAAGTAAATAAATAGGTATGGCCTAATTTGGCTAGTGGATCCTATCAACTAAAGGGGCCAGTGGATCCTATCACTGTAAAATCTTTTCAAATTTCTCTGAAAATTTTCATAATAAAATGGAAAAAAGTCATATTCATACATTCTATTTGCAAGAGCAACAAAAAGTTACCTTAGGAATAAATGTCCATAACTAATATGGACATTAAAAATGAAACTGTTACATAAAATAAGACTTAAATAAATGATATATCTATAGCATGTTAAGAAATAGGGCTTTTTATTTTAAAAATATCAATTCTCTACAAATTAACCTATAAAATCAGTGCAATGTCAATCAAAATCCTATAACTTTTGTTATAAAGCTCAATAAGATGATTATAAAAACAAGTTAGTACAACAAGATTAAAGAACTCCTATTCCATTTGGAGGACAAAAAAGTTGAAGATCGTCCCTTGATAGACATCAAGAACTCACATTAAACTATGGATTAAGCCGGGCTTGGCTCAGCCTGTAATCCCGCACCTTTGGGAGGCTGAGGTGAGTGGATTGCCTGAGCCCGCGGGTTCGAGACCCGCCTGGGCAGCGAGATCTCACCTCTACAATAAATCAAAAAATTAGCCGGGCGTGGTAGCGCGCGCCTGTAATTCCAGCTACTCGGAAGGCTGAGGCGGAAGAATCGCCGGAGCCCAGCAGGTCGAGGCTGCGGTGGCTGGGAGCGGCCACTGCACTCCAGTCTGGGTGACAGAGTGAGACTCCAACTCAAAAACAAAAAAAAACAAAAAAAAACAAAAACAAAAAACAAAAAACTATGGATTAAAGCGGTGAGATACAGGATAAAATTAGACAAACAGCCGATTGATCAGAATATGAAAGCCCGGAAACATATTCATGCATAAACCCAAAAGTTGGTTTACAAATAAAAAAGACAAAGAGAAAACTATCCAATATACAGTACTAAGACAAGTGAATGTTTCTTATCAATGAAATGTAATATTGAACACCTACCTTACTATTTAATAAAAAAATTTATTCCAGATGGATTAAAGAATTAAATGTGAAAAAATTAAGTCTTTTAGAAAAACATTATAGAATAATACTTATAACCTTGGTATAAATTCAAGTAAATCATAACAAGCAAAACACATCAAATAAAATATATTTGACTATAAAGGGAAATACTGATAGCAACTTAGAATCCTAATTATTAAAAGACAACATCTAAAAGTTGAAGGAAAAGCCATAGAGTAGAATACATTTCCATGACACACAGTTAGCAGACACAATAAATGGAATATATTTCTAAAAGTCCTCAAATCAGTAAGAAATCACTCAACAGAAAAACTGACAAAAGATATAAACTAGTAATACATAGAAGAGGTGAACAAACTGCTAATAAATGTGAAAAGACTCACAACTGTACTACTGTACTATAATCAGAGAATTTAAAAAACTAGTATTATAGTAAAATATCATTTTATGGCCAGGCATGTTGGCTCAAGTCTGTAATTCCACCACTTTGGGAAGTCGAAGTGAGAGGATTGCCTGAGCTCAGGGGTTTGAGACCAGCCTGGGCGACTTGGTGAGACTGCGTCACTACATGAAACAAAAAAATAAGCCGGGTGTGGTAGTGTACACCTATAGTTCCAGCTACTTATAAGGCTGAGGCAGAAGGATCACCTGAGCCCACCAGGTCAGGGCTGTGGTGGCTGTGAATGTGCCACTGCATTCCAGTCTGGGTGACAGAGTGAGACTCCAACACACACACACAAAAGTATAAAATATATATTTTTAAATAAATAAATATATAATTTCATATCAGATTAACAAAAAATAAATTTCAATTTGATAACACAAAATGTTACCAAGTGGAAAAATGAGAACATTTATCCGATGATGGCGAAAGGTAAACTGATAAGCAATTTTTGTGAAAAATCAGACAATATATATTAAAGCTGAAGATGTACAGATGATATTTTCCAACAATTCTCCTCTAGGGCATGTATCTTACAGAAGTTCTTCCATATTTTTTAAAATCAGGGAGGAATACAAGGCTTTGTGTGCACCTATAAGGTTTTACTATTTTTTTTTTTTTTTTTTTGAGTTGGAGTCTCACTCTGTCGCCCAGACTGGAGTGCAGTGGCCGCTCCCGGCCACCGCAGCCTCGACTTGCTGGGCTCTGGCGATCCTTCCGCCTCAGCCTTCTGAGTAGCCGGAATTACAGGCACGCGCTACCACGCCTAGCTGATTTTTTGATTTATTGTAGAGATGAGGTCTCGCTGCCCAGGAGGGTCTTGAACCCGTGGGCTCAGGCAATCCACTCACCTCAGCCTCCCAAAGGCGCAGGATTACAGGCTGAGCCACCGAGCCCGGCGGTTTTACTATTTTATAAAGAGATTTGAATCAAATTTGTCAAAATATCATTCTTACATTTCTTAGCTGGCATAATGACAATGTCACCGTGGTATCATCTAAAAGTGAGCTTCTATCTCGACCTTGTCCAAAGCTTTCACCATCTTCAAAGAGAAAACTGAAAAGAGATTTAAAAAATATGCATAAAAAGCCAGTGATTTTCTTTTAGAAAGTAAAAATTATTCTAAATCATTAATCCTATCATCAAGAAAGACGTAAATTTTAGACTAGATGCTTAATTTAAAAAGATAACTGCTGATTCAGAGTTCTTCAAAAAATTCTAATTTTCAGATATCTTTTTAGTTTATATGAATACAGTGTTTAAGTATTTCAGAAATGTAAGGATGTCATTTACAACTCTTTGTTCATGAATGTTCAAGACTTTCCTGACATACAAGTGCACTCCTGAAAAGTTTACATGGGTGAAAATGATAAAAGAAGAAAAAGCACACTGGATAGTTATCTCACAGGAGAAAAAATACTGAATAGCACATAAATCAAATTTGTTTAGAATTTCTAAGAATTACGTTTTAAGAATCGATATATCCTTCAAACCACTTCTTTGAATTTCCATCATCTTCTCTCTAATTTTCCACTTAATTCAATGTGAGTGGTATAACTGAAGATAATATTTCAAAATCAGTTTAAGAGAAAAAATAGAAATGAATGGTCTATCCAAATAATTAATATCAAAGTTTAACAGGAGAAGAAAAAAATGATGAGATGATTTTTTATAGTCACCTAAAATTAAAAATAAAAAGCATTGGTAGAAGCTCAAAAAATTGAGATTCATATTTTTACAAATGAGTATGAATAACAATATTAATGACAACTTTGGCTCTAGGGCTGTAGAGTTAGGTAACTTCTAGTCTAATTTACAGCATATTATAACATGATCTCTTCTTACAGTTTTGCAGGTTTTTTATCAAAACACTAAAAAATAAGCACAGCAATGATCTCTAAAACATGCACTGAGGTCACAGAACTCATTTACAGCTACATTTGAAAGCAAAATATCATTCTTCATTAAAAAGCACACTAACCTAGTTTTTTAAGCTAATTCTCTTGAATATTACTGTTCTGACTTGTAAATTTTTCAGTAACACTGATTACTGCAAGATATTCCAAAATACCAACCATACTTCAAATAGATCATAAAGCAAATTATTTCTAAAACCACAGTATTTATTTAAAACAATAAAAAATATTGATAGGAACTCTGCAATAAGAAACTCTAGCCAATTAAGCAGAGAATTGATTCAATTGCTTTAATTATCAAGCTATCTACCAAAAAAATAAAAAATTAACAAATTTTTAAAACGTTAGTACCAGATCCCCCCCCCCAAGAGAAGTTTTCTTTCCTTACTTGGGGAGTGTGCAGATAGGTGGTTTGGATCGAATGATTTCCTTGTTGACAAGCTCTTTCTCCAAGTCACCTCCAGCCAAACACCAAAGGTAATAAACCTCTTCAATAGATCGTTCTGCTAGGTAATCAGTGTCTATATCTATTAATGGCAAATTAAAAAGAATCACAGTGATTACGTTTTCTGTTTTAATTAAAAGTCAACAGAAAATGATAGCTGACATTCTGAAAAAAGTGAAAAACTGAAAAATAGTCCTCTAGTTGTAAGGAGCTTAAAAGTTTCTTTAAAAAAATTTATTTTTATTTTTTAATTTATGTATTTATTATAAAGATGTGGGGTACAATTCAGGGTTAGGTATACAAAGATTGATCATGCAGGTACCCTTGTTGATGAGGTATGCCCCTCCCTCTCCCAGCAGTTTCCCTCAACTGCCAGTCCCACTCCCTTTCCCCTGACAGTTTTCTGCTACTGCCAATCGCTTTCTTACAGCATTATAATTGTTCAAGGTCACCTTATGAGTGAGAACATATAGAACTCAGTTCTTCGTTTCTGTGATAAATCAATGAGTATGATCAACTCCAAATCCATCCAATTTGCTGCATATATTTGTCCTTCTTTATGGCTGCATAATATTCCATTGTGTACATGTACTTTTTTAAAAATGCAGTCCAGCTTCAATGGGCAACATGGTTGGTTCCATGTTTTTGCAATTGTGAATAGAGCTGCAAAAAATATAAGTGTGCAGGTATATTTTTTGTAGAATAATTTGAGTTCCTCCTGGTATATTTCCAATAGATGAATTGATGGGTCTTATGGAAGGTCGATTTCTAGTTCTTTCAGAAATCACCACACTGTCTTCCAAAGAGGTTGCAGTAGTATGCATTCCCACCAGCAGTGTAGAAGCATTCCTTTTTCTCCACATCCTCGCCAGCATCTGCTGCTGTTTGTTTTATTAACGATGGCCATTCTTACAGGGGTTAGGTGGTATCTCAGTGTGGCTTTGATTTGCATTTCTCTGATGATGAGTGAGGCTGAGCACTTTTTCATGTGTCTGTTGGTTGCCCGTAAATCTTCTTTTGAGAAGTGTCTATTCATGTCTTTTGCCCACTTTTTAAAGGGGTTGTTTGCTTTTTTCTTTTCAGCACGTTGAGTTCCTTGTAGATCCTAGCTGTTAGGCCCTTGTCAGATACACAGTTGGCAAAATTTTTTTTCCCATTCTGTGGGCTGTCTCCCTGCTCTCTCTATGGTTTCTTTTGCTTTGCAGAAGCTTGTCAGTTTAATGAGGTCCCACTTGTCTATCTTGTCTCTTATGGCCTGGGCACTTTGGGAATTGGCTGCCAAAGTTTCAACTTCCATAAGAGTGTCTCCCACATTTTCTAAGGTTCTTAGAGTTTGAGGTTTTACGTTTAGTTCTCTGATCCATTTAGAGTTAATTTTTGTGTATGATGATAGGTAGGGGGTCCTGTTTCAATCTTCTGCATATGGTCAGCCAGTTTTCCCAGCACCATTTACTGAATAGGTTCTCCTCTCCCCAGTGGTTGTTGTTGGAGGTTTTGTCAAAGATGAGTTGGTTGAGGAACTGAGGCTTTCCTTCGGGAATCTCTATCCTGTTCCACTGGTCTATATGTCTGTTCTCGTACCAATAACAGGCTGTTTTGATTACTTAGCCTTATAGTAAAGTTTGAAGTCTGGAAGTATAACACCTCCTGCTCTGTTTCTGTTGCTAAGGATTGTTTTGGCTATTCATGGTCGTTTATGTTTCCGTATGAATTTCTGTATTGTTGTTTCCAGGTCTGAGAAGAATGATGTTAGTAACTTAATGGGTACTGCATTGAATCTGTAGATTGCCTTTGGTAGGATGTACATCTTAACAATGTTGATTCTTCCTATCCATGAGCATGCAATATTTTTCCATTTGTTTGTGTCTTCTTGGATTTCTTTGAGCAATGTTTTTTAATTTTCATTGTAAAGGTGTTTCACTTCTCTGGTTAGGAAGATGCCATGGTATTCCAATTTTTGGTGGCTATTGTGAATGGAATTGTGCTTTTTATTTGGGTCTCTGTCTGATTGTTGTTGGTGTATAGAAATGTGACTGTATTGCACATTTATTTTGTACCCTGAGACTTTGCCAAAGTCCTTTATCAGTGCAAGCAGGTTTTTGACAGATTCTCTTAGATTTCCAAAGTATAGGATCATATCATCAGCAAAGAGGGATAACTTGACTTTGTCTTTTCCTATTTGGATACCCCTAATTTCCTTCTCTTGTCTAATTACTCGAGCTAGGACTTCCAAAACAATATTTAATAAGAGGGGTGAGAGTGGACAGCCTTGTCTTGTTCCAGTTTTCAGGGGAAATGTTTCTAGTTTTTGTCCATTTAGCAATATGTTAGCTGTGGGTTTGTCGTAGATGGCGCTTACAATTTTGAGGTATGTTCTTTCTATACCTAGGTGTTTGAGGGTTTTTATCAGAAGGGATGCTGCATTTTATCAACAGTTTTTTTCTGCATCTGAAATAATTATGTGGTTCTTGTTTTTACATCTGTTCATGTACTTAATGACATTTATGGTCTTGCGAATATTTAACCAGCCCTTCATCCTGGGGATGAAGCCTACTTGGTCATGGTGGATGATTTTTGAGATGTGTTTTTGGATCTGATTTGCTAGAATCTTGTTTAGGATTTTTGCATCTATGTTCATAAGGGATACTGGCCTGGAGTTCTCTTAGAGCTTAAAAGTTTCTACTCCATCCTAACAGCAAGTAAAAAGCTCAACAGACTAAAAAATTCACAATTCTTCTTATATCTGTAAGACAGGTGAGGACATAAAACTTCTGCCTCAACACTGGAGAGACAGGAGAATACAGGAAGTCATGGCTTACTGGAAAAGAGACTTAGGAGTAGAAAATTTCACAAGAACCAGTGCTGGGGTATGCAAACCTGAACCATAATTAACAAATTGCTAGAGGTTAAAAACTCAACAAGGTAATAGACAGTATTCCAGTGATAGGCAGCATCCCTACATTTTAGAGATTTTTTACCTCCAGAAGTTTGACAAGGTTTTCACAGTAAATATCAGCAGAAGGAGGAGGAAAAGAAACAATTTTGAAATATGACAAGCACTCTTTTTAACAAGGCCTGCCTTTCAGGAGATACTAGCTAGAGCATAACTTGCTTGGGTAATATTGCCTAATTAACCTGGGAGAGAGGAAATACCCAACTCCAACAAGATTAGTAAGGTTCTATAGTTAGTCCTATGATTAGGTTTCAATCTTTTAGTGAGCCTGTGCCTCTGGACTGGGATCCACACAAGTACTTCTTTGCCTTGTAAAACAGGATGGTTAGAATAGGCTGGAGTTGGGCACTTCCTTTTTCATATAAAGATATGACGTGTTTCACAGATTAATCTTATTGAATTTTTCTAACAATTTGAATGCTCTTGGCTGAAAATAATACCCTACTAGAAGTGGCCTATACATTAATGACATTTGTTCATCTCTATTAACTAAAGTATAAGTATAGGAATACTTGGGGGCCCAAGCTTATAAAAATTCTAGACTGTTTCCTGCAGTCAAAAGATAAAAAGGTGATGAACCTATGCTGTAGTACCTTTCTTGTTAAGAAAGCAATTTTTTCCTAGAAGAAACACTCATGTCCAGCAGACTTTCATTTGGATCCTATTAGCCAACTCTAATTTACAAGCTTAGTTTCCTAAAGCAAGGGAAACTAGAAAAAGGAAAATCTGGCATTTTTACCCCTTATAGTTGAGACAGAGAATTGGAACTTTTATCCTCTATACTGGGAAAGAAATAGGACAGTAAAACAGCATTTGGGTAGGCAACCAACACAAACTGTCCTATCCCTTATGTCTAAAGGCAATGCCTGATTTTTCTGAAAAGTTTTTCTTGATGTCCCAGACAGAATTAGATGCTCCTTCTGCTATGCTTCCACTGTGCTATGTTCATATTGATCTTCACTCAAAATAGTGAATGTATAAATGACTGTCTGCGTTCTTCTTGGCATGGATGTTACTTGAAGATATGTTTAGTAAATATTTTAAACCTTGCTTTATGTCATAACTTTTCAATATAAAAGTAACTTACTGGTGTCACTATAACATGCATTCTGAGAGTTGCATTTTTCACATGACAATAAAAACCTAAAAGCTAAGACTCTCTTTAACATGGAGAATATAATGCTATGAACTTCCTATGAACAACATGATTTTTACACACCATTTATAAATATATTACATGGAATATTAGTAACTTAAAGAATAAAATGATAGATTAGCTATATGTTAATAACTTCCAGAATCATCTCTTACTTCCCAGAAAATTATCCATAAAATCCAACTAATGTAATATATATCACTGATAAGTTCAAAATTGAAACTAGGATAAGGGTACCTCCATTAAAAATAAAGCTTATATTTTTACCTATTAATTTTCTATCATTACCTTTACACAGCTGACTGATATCCTCAGGCAGAGTTAAATCACCACATCTCAGAGAAGATGAAAACAGACCGGCTGGTTTGGCAAAGGAAGTATATAAAGGTGACACTTCACTGAACACTTTGTTCTTCATTAATTCATCTGGGGTTGGCCTTGAGAAACACATTTAAAATACAGAGCAAGAATAAAAGTCATAAAAATTTTCCTAGAATAATGGCACACATTAAAAAGGATAGTTAAAAGTCTTAAATATCTCATTAGCACAGAAAATAATAAAGCTCTCCTTTGCAGAGTTTAGATGTCTGCTTTTACATAAAAATCAAATGGGAATACTGATTTTTTTTTTACTTTTGTTGTACATTCTATACCTCATGATCGATCAAAAAATCATTCCATAAAATCTTATATGCTTTCTTTACTTTTAGCCTAACTAGGATTCACCTGCTTTACTGAATCTTAGTTAAATAATAAACAAGCAAACTGATAATTCCTTTTGGGTTTTCTTCCTACCCTTCACTCTAATGTGGCATATTCACCCCAAACTATCATTCCTCTCTTCCTAACAAGTCTTGATAAAGTTGTTTTTCTAAAAATAAATTAGAATAAATTATTTTCAAGCAATATATACTTAAGGAGTTTAGGGATAACTATATGACTAATAGTGACATCATGAAATGAAAATAAATGAATAAAGCTTCTAAGAAATCCTTTTATATTATAAGCAATTGTTAGTTTACTTCACCATTTATCTAAGATTATTGCTATAATACACATTGCCATCAAATTTATTCTAATTATCTGATATTATCTTTGGTTCCAGGAATATCTACATTCCATAGTTTAGCTGATTTTCTACTTGAAGGCTAGGAAATAAACTAGTAACATCTTTTGGTATACGAGGGGGGACTCCCCAAAAATGGAATTATCTTTTGGAGGGTGGGCTCCCTTTAGTACAGGCTTCTCCCACTAGGTAAGTGTTCTAGAAACCCAATGGCTTCAGTGTACCAGCAGGCGTTGTGGTGCAAGGCTATGATTAGCTTCAGTAAATTTTTTTGGAGATTCTTTCAACACATTTGCCTATTTCATGATGGTGATTTACCGCACTGAATGTTCAGCAGTTTTTGACCAAAAGTGGCATTACCTCTGTGCCCCATCCTCTCTATTCACCCAATCTCTCTCGAGTGACATTGTTTTGTTTCCCTGGATGAAAAAAATTCTCAAAGGAAAACGTTTTGCTGATATGGAAGAGGTGGAAAAAAAATGGCAGAAGCACTAAAACACATCAAAATTGTTAAGTTCAAAAACTGTTCTGAGCAGTGAACAAAGTGTCTCAATACGTATATTGAATCAAGCGAAGAGTACTTTGAAGATGACAAGTTTAAACATGTGAATAAACACACAAGTTTTTATAAATAAATTTCATTTTTTTTTGGATTCCCCAGTATGTCAGTTTTTTGACCATGGCTTAAGTTCAATTATTTTTTCATTTATTAAAAAGAATGAAATTTTTCAATCACTTAGAGTTATGATATGGGTGTCAATTATATATTTTATGTATGAAAATATCTTTATTTAATCCTTTAGTATTAAAACAAAAAGAAAAAAGTCAACAGTTTATATGGAAAGGTTCTCAATGTAATACCAAACTCTTAATAATATCAACCTTTTAGAAGGATGGAAGGTGAGGCACTTCTTCAAAAGATCTATCACATTTTCAGGAAGCTCCTTGTAAATGAAGACAGAAAATAATTATTTATCCATTTAATTATTTTAAATGATTCATTTTAGAAATATATACTCATATGTTTGCTATTCTATAAGGCTTTGATTTTTAACAAGTTTTTATTTGTACTTAATACAAGTCTAGTCACTCTATTAAAAAGCAAAAATATCTAAAGAGAAATAAGCATAGCATAAAACAGCTTGCTACTGCAAATAAACAAACTGTCATTCACAGTTTGCTATAGTGTAAATGGCCAATGTGATGGTATTAAGAGGCAAGACTTTTAACAGGTCATTAGGTCATAAAGGGCTCTTCATCTGGTAAATGAGACCAAGTCTTAAAAAAGAAGCTTCAAGTAGTAATCATCTAGCTTGCCCTTTGGCCTTGTGTGGACACTGTTCCACAACCTCCAGGAGGATGCAGCCTTCATCAGACAATGAAACCTTTGCTGTTCTTGGCACTTTGATCCCAGACTTCCCAACCTCCAGAACTGTGAGAAAATAACAGTCCTGCTCTTTATAAAATACCCAGTCTCGGATAAGTTTTTTAGAGCAGTACAAACAGACTAAGATACAGATTAATGACAAACCTTTATAACATCCAGACAACCATGCTCTTCAGCCAGAACTATTATAGTGTCATCTATGCAGTCTATAAAACAGAAAAAACTGTATAAATAAATGCTGCTTTTCTAATCTGACCAATCGGAAAACAAGCTCTGATCAAAAATTTTTAAATGATATAATACAGTTTTGGATTTTGAAATACTAAAAATCTTGCGATTTTGTTAAATGTCCTTGTATGTTGATAAAAATAAAGAATTTCAAACATTTAAATATCTTTCAGATACTAAAAGATAACAGCTTATATAGTTTTATAAAAGTGATTGAAGGAAGGTTAAGATATTCTCTCTATATCTACATAAACACTGACACACAGTTGACTTTGAACATGGGTTTGTACTGCATGAGTCTACTTATTCAGATAGTTTCAACCAAACATGCACCAAAAACACAGTATTTGCAGATATGAAAACTGACTTTTTGTATATGTGAATTTCACAGAGTCAATTGTGGGACTTGGGTATGCATGAATTTCAGTATATGTGGGGATCCTGGAAACAATTCCATTGTCTACAAGAAACAACTGTATACACACACACACAAACACACACACACAACATATAATATACATATATGTATATATAATATATACTGTATATGTATGTGTGTGTGTATATATATACACACACATATATAAACTTTTCAAGAAGGCTTTATTGTTTTTTCATGCTTACAATACCAATTTGGAGGATGTGCACACATTTTTCTGAGAGGTTAGAGTATAATTTGTTCTCTGCTGACCACATTTAGAAATCTCTAAGACTCTTTAATAGCTATATTATCAAATGGAGCAGGGGCAGGGAGAGGAAGGAAGGTGGGATTATTGGTAGTCAATATCTGTCTGGGGAAAGGGGGGCACAGCTGATCAACAAGGGTACCTGCACAATGAATATTTGTATACCTAACCCTTAACCATACCCCACAATTTTAAAATAAAAAAATAAAAAAAGAAATCTCTAAGACTCTTTAATAGCTATATAATCAAATTTTGTAATTAAATATGGTAAATATGGATAAGTTTTATGCAATTTTATTTATATTTCATCAATATTTATTAATATTCTCATGGATATATCCATATTTATAAATCCTCTTGACCTGGACACTAATCTGTCACTTTTTTATAAAGTACTCTATCATTGTTTTTTTTCTTCATAATTAGCACACATGCTTACTAATTACACTCTAAAGTAGATTACAGAATTTTAAAAATTAATTTGTATTACAAATGTTTGGCTCTACATATAGTAAAAAATATGTAAGCCTGTAATAATAGAAAATAAACATTTCTCCTGAGTTATTATTCATGAGTCATCATATAAAAAGCACAGTTTTGGATCCTCATATTGTGATTTCACAAGTTTATTTACTTGGCTAGATTATGAAGCTACAGTTATTTCCATCCAGGTTAAAATTCCTTAGACAATAAAGAAAACTCCACAATAATATTTCAGAAGGCACTTCTTGTTTTGTTTTGTTTTTTGAGTTGGAGTCTCACTCTGTTGCCCAGACTTGAGTGCAGTGGCTGCTCTCAGCCACCGCTGCCTCGACCCACTGGACTCCGGCGATCCTTCCGCCTCAGCCTTCTGAGTAGCTGGAACTACAGGCATGCGCTACCACACCCGGCTAATTTTTGATTTATTGTAGAGATGAGGTCTCACCAAGTTGCCCAGGTGGGTCTTGAACCCGCGGGCTCAGGCAATTCACTCACCTCAGCCTCCTAAGTTGCGGGATTACAGGCTGAGCCACCGAGCCTGGCTCAGAAGGCACTTCTTAAGCTGTCCAGTCAATGATTACCACTCGTCATTAGAAACTTGAACAAAGTGAGGATATTTTATTGTCTTCACTATTTCAGAAGAATATATCTTCAATGTGCACGATTACTAACAATTACTAAAGATTATATTTATAGTTGAAAGATAATCACTTGCAAGGCACTTACCCAAAGTAAGCAAAAATTTTAGTCTTTCAGAAATATCCAAGCTCTGAAATAATTTTCTTCCCTAAATAAAATGGGAAAGAAGTTCTTGTTAATATTTATATCTTTTTTCCCCAGCGTGGTCTTTTTTCCCCCCTATAACTAAAACTGACTATATCTGGCCTTTTCATTTATCTCCAGAAGTATTAGTGAATTTTTAAAAGTCATCTCCCCTAAAGAAAAATTACTGGTGAGATAACATTTTAAAAAGTATGTGCATATTTAACATGAAAACATTTTATATATCCAAGAATCATTACATTCTAATTTGATAACAAATATTATTTACTTGAGAGATCCACACATACCTGGATATTTAGAGGTATTCTAGGCCACTGGGAGTCTTATTTTATAAAGAAACCAAGATGCCTCTCGGGAAAGACTCATAATGCCCTTTCATCTCTTCAACTAACTCTTACTTATATATTACGATTCATATAGTCTGTTTCTCCATTGAGAAACATTCCACGATACTCCTTTTTCCTCACACAATAACTTCACACAGCCATTTTTTGTGTTCCTGTGGCACCTGGTGCATTTTTCCTGGCACTTGGTTTATTTTTCAAAGATATACATATTGTATTTTAATTTTTTCCTTATTAGTTTCTTCTATACCTGGAAGATCCTTGGTATGAGGTCTGAAATCCAACACTTATACCTTCAACAATTAGTAGTTAAACAGCGAGTGTGTGCCAAGTTGGGCTAATCTACCACCAAATTGTTACATAACTTGGGCAAACTACCTTAAGCCTTACTTTTCTTATGTGTAATATGTTAATTGTACATACCCTACAGGTTGTGGTGAGGGTTATATAATATAGAAAATGCTTCATTAGTGTTGGCTATTATTATATTTCTCGTCATAAACAAATTAAACTAATATGATCTTTTAAATAAACTTAGAAGGAGAATATTTAAGAAGATAGCCTGATCTTTACAGAGAGAAAAAGAGAGACTCTTTGATTTATTTTTAATAGAGAGAAAAATATTATCAAAGAGTTATAAGATCAGAACTAGAGGAGATATTACTGAAAAAACAATCCCTGTTCCTCTCTCTCTCAATCTCTTACACTATCATATTAATCTTCCAAAAATGCAGGTTTGATGTAATAAATATCTTGTTAAAATAATTTCAATGGTCTCTCATACCTGATATAACTAAATATCTCAATTATATTTCAAAGTCTTCTTGGATATGGCTCCAATCTATCTTTTCAGTATAATTGCTATTATCTACCCTGAGGTGGACACACACACACACACACACACACACACACACACACACACACACACACACACACACCATGATGTAGTTACATTAGATTACTTGCAATATATTGAGCATACTCTTGCCTGTTCTGGACTATGGCATTATTCTCCTTAACTTTTTATTGTGCTTGTCAAAATTCTATATATCCTTCACTTTACTCTTGAATGTTAATTTCACAAATTAAGGAACTGAATATTTAAAATTACTTTCTCTCAGTACTTTGATGGCATTGTCCTGTTTTCTTGCATCCACACTATTAAAAAAAAAGTTAAATGATCTAATTATTTTTATAGGTAATATGTCTTTTTTCTCTGGCAGGTTTAAGATTTTCTCTTTAACGCCAATAAAGACACCAAAATTTAATAAGGCAGCTTAGTATCTCAGTTAAGTATTTCAGTGTTGGAAGTAGATAGATGCAAATCTGCTTAAGCACTTATTTCATGTAACTCAGATAGGCTGTTTAACCTTTCTGGACATCAATTTCCTAATTTGCAGAGAAAATAATTACATGAGCTTTATAAGGCTACTATGAGAATTGATTGAGATAATAGATATAAGGAAATCTTAAAACTGTCCACCTCTTAACAAGTGCTCAAGAAATGTTACCAACAATTTAATTACTGATTGTCTCCTAAAGGTTTACTACAAGGTTTCCAAGTATTCTTGCTGTTATTGTTTGTATGTTTTTACTTTTTCCATTTGAAAGAAAGTAGGTCTTCTAAAACTTACAACTTACTCCCCACTTCTCATACTTCTATAAGACAGATGTTAAACAGTCTGGATCTAATTTTCCTGTCTTAATAATTTTATTTTATATTTTAATCTCTTTATCTTTTTGTAGATTCTTCATATTTTCAATATTGCTATCTCTTTGTGCCAAATTCTGGGATAATTACTAAGCTTCATTTACTTTGTTCAGGTTCCTATGATCCATCTATTAGTTTCTTTAACTCAATAACTGCATTTTTTTTCCCTTAAAACTCTAACTCCTTCTTGTTCTTTTCATTAAGTGTTCTGTTTCATAGCATCTATAATTGTTTTGTGAATGGGAACTGTACCCTTTATCTTTTAAAGAACATATATATTTGTTTTAAAATCCTCTTAATGGTGTAAATTCTTCTGTTATTTCTCTTTCACTATAGAGGACATTTTTAAATGTTTGATGTTTCTTTGGTATGTACTCATCTTTTAACACAGAATTTTTCTACACGTTTTGGACAATAGAAACTTCTGGAGGCAGAGTGACTACATTGACTTTCTGGTGATATGACAAGTACTTCCCAGCAAAATGGTTTCGGTAAGGCTTCTCATCTGTTTACTTATCATTCCTGGCAACCTGTTCCTTTGTTAGTTACTGGTGTTATTAATTTATAATCTTAATATCTATATTAAATCTAAGGGTTTGAAGTAGAGGAAGATTGAAGCTTATATTTTTTTCCCATCCTTAAGCTGGACTTCTCAAACTTTGAGTACCCATTAAAATGCCACAAAGCTCCAATGATAAGATTAAACTTTCCTTTTAAAAAATGCACACAGCTTTCTGTATTTATCTTCAACATTTAGAGATCTTAATCAAATTTAAGCTCTTAATGTGTCTTGATCATACTTTATCCCTTGTTGCATTTGTCATGGTGCCATATACACAATAAATAATCATCAGTATTTGTTGATTTGAATTACTCATAAGATATATCAGATCATTACTAAAGAGTTTATGTATGTGATGGTAATAAAAATGAAAAGCTGTACAAAAGGGGAGGACCCTCTTCCCCCCCAAAAACCTGGAATTATCTTTTAGAGGACAGACATTGTAGTACACTTGGAATTTGTTCCTCTGGATCAAACAGACAACTAAAGTTTTAATCTGGAAATTGTGAGATGCTTGCATCACAATTTGCAGAAAAAACGTCCCAAATTGTGGCAAGCGGTGACTGTCTCTTCCATCATGACAAAATACCTGGCCACAACGTGCTGAGTGTTCAGCAGTTGTTGACCAAAAATGGCTGACCCTACGCCCCACACTCCCTATTCACCCAGTCATGCCCCCGAGTGGCTTTTTTATTTGTTTCCCCAGATGAAAAAGTCCTCACAAAGAAATGTTTTGCTGATGTGGAACAGTTGAAGCAAAAATCGGCAGGAGCACTGAAAGGTATAAAAACTCATGAGTACAAAAACTGTTTTGAGCAATGGAAAAGTGTCTTGATGGGTGTATTGCATCAAATGGCAAGTACTTTGAAGGTGACTGAAGTTTAGACATGTAAGAATACACAATTTTTAATAAATAAATTCCTTATTTTTGGAGGTCCCCTCTGTACTTCACATTTACATTTATATATACTTCATGTTCATATTCTAATAAAATATTTTACTTAAACTGTGATTTTAAACAAAAATGAGATTTACTATTACTTTTCATGCCAAAAAAGTAGGATGATCTAGATAAAGCATAGTAAATAGTTAGAAAATCTGTTATTTTCCCATAGAAAAAAGCAATGCCAATATGTAAGCTACCACGTTATGGATATTTAACATTATTAATAATAAAAGTTAACATTTATGGACTGTTTGCTATGCAATACCCCTTTTTAGGTACTTTATATATATATAATGTCATTTAATTTTCCAACAACTTTACATAACAGAAGCTATTATTATTTATAGAAGTAGAACCCTGGCTGGGTGCGGTAGCTCACACCTTTAATCCCAGCACTCTGGGCAACATAGCAAGAACTCATCTCTAAAAATAAAAATAAAAATAAATCAGTCAGACATGATGGCATGTGCCTGTAGTCTCAGGTACTCAGGATGTGGAGGTAGAAGGATTGCTTGATACCAGGAGCTGGAGGCTGCAGTGAGCTGTGGTAGTTCCACTGGGCTCTAGCCTGGGTGCAAAGTGAGACCTCGACTCAAAAACAACAATAACAAAACAACAACAACCAACAAAAAACCACAAGTCTTGAGAGTTATGTTAGTTTCCTGAAGTTACACAGCTATATATTGCAGTATCAGAATTATTCAGACTCAGTTCTATCTGACTACAGAAGCTTCTTTCTGGCCAGGCTTGGTGGCTCAGCCTGTAATCCCAGCACTTTGGGAGATCGAGGCGAGTGGACTGCCTTAGCCCATGGGTTCGAGCCCAGCCCAGGCAACTTGGTGAGACCTCATCTCTACAATAAAAATTAAAAAAAATTAGCCAGGCGTGGTAGCAGTTGCCTGTAGTTCCGGCTGAGGAAGGCTGAGGTGGAAGGATCGCCGAAGCTCAGCAGGCCGACGCTGGGGTGGTCGTGAGTGTGCCACTGTACTCCAGCCTGGGTGACACAGTGAGACTCCAACTCAAAAAAAAAAAAAAAAGAAGAGGTTTGTTTCTTAACTATTATGTTTAGTAACTCTGCTATTGAATTAGTTCTTGAATACACAAAATGAAATGAAAAAAATACTTTCACAATATTTTGAAAATCCCTTGAAAACAGAAACAATAGATAAATCATCAAAATCTCTGCCTCAAAATACTGTTCAGTCCAAGTGAGGTAGTCAAATGTGACACGTGCTATAGTAGAAGGAGAGGAGAAAAGCCAGGATTTGGAGGTAAAACCAATAGGTATTAGTTGTCCCTCTGAATCCATTCTCCTGTTTTTTCTCAATATTTAGATATCCAGCTAAAGATTACATTTTCTAACCTCTGTTGTGCCCAGATGTGACCACATAAGTAAACTGTCAGTAGTGAAAAGTACACAGAGTTTATATTTGCCACTTTTAGCTCATCTTAAAGACAGTTGTTCTGAACTCCTCTTCTTTTCCAGCAAGAAAAGGTGCTCAAGACAGCAGTTTTGGAAACCAAATGGTAAAAATGGTGGAGCCTTTGGGATTCTCTAGGTTTTTATAGCTCTGGACTGTTACTAATGGGAGAAAACATCTATGTTCTTTAAGTGTCTGTATTTTAAATTCCACAGTTTTTAACTGCAGCTTAGTCTTCTCTCTAGTAAATACAGAGGTCATCTGGGGAAGGCTTCACAAACAGGAGCATACAGATTGAGTCTTACAGGAAACATAATAGGAGAAGACAAGGTATTTAGGAGGAAAGAATACAAGAGGGGAGAAAGACCATGAATATATTTAAAAAGTGTAAGCAGTTGTAATACAAACATTTTTAGAAAACGTGTAAATTTTTTACACTTAGTAAAAGCATAAACATTTCTGAGTATAATAAAAATAATATAAACTTAGTAAAATTTACATTTGCCCTTAGTAAAAGTATAAATATTCTAGAAATATTAAAAAATACACGTTAATTATCAAACAAGAATTTTTAAAAAGTCAAATTGAGAAGTCTTTTCTTCTCATATTTAATTTGCACAGCAAAATATATTATTACTAAATAACTTTGTTTTAAAAAATATTATTTCAAAAAACACGATTTATTTGATTAGTTTAATATTTCTTTGCACATACCACACAAAGCTCAAATAAAATGATTCCAAGGGACCATACATCTGATTTGGGGCCAGAAGGCAACAGTTTTTCACTTGGCACATGATCAGTGGTTTTAAAAATTCCTTGTGCAATTACCTCCGGTGCCAAGTATGATGGATACCTATAATGATACATTTAAATAAAAAATAAATTACAAAAGGAAAAAGAATAAGTAGAACATTTTTACTATCAGTGTGGTGAGCTATATAAAAGCACCATGCAATGAAATTAATGACTGTTACTAGGAAAAATTCTAAAAATCCATCATAATACCAGCCTTTATGTCAAGGAATGAAGACTATGTACACATGAATTGCAAACAGTTTTAAAACCATCACGCCTTTCTACAGTATTAGTTCATTTCTTTACTTTCCTTTGTGTTTTTAAAACATTGCCTTTCTTGCAGTCTTCTAGGTTCCCAAGTATTCTTCCTTCCTCCTTACGACCTATCTTCTCTTAATACTGAATTGTCATTTGAAGCATATTTTATCTTTTAAAACAGTATTTATTATTCTGAGTAGTAGGAACGTCAAAGTTGTAAAAATACATAAATAGAAAAGTAAGACTCCTACCTCTGTACCCCTGTCACCCAAATATATTTATGTATACAATAACTTGCTAATACATCACCTCTGCCCCACATGGTAGAATACTATACATACTGCTCTCCACTTTTTTCCCACTAAAAGTATATTTTAGAGATCATTCTTTAAAAAAAAATAATATTTGGAGACCCGCCTGGGCAGGCGAGATCTCATCTCTACAATAAATCAAAAAATTAGCCGGGCGTGGTAGTGCACGCCTGTAGTTCCAGCTACTTGGAAGGCTGAGGCGGCAGGATAGCCGGAGCCCAGCAGGTTGAGGCTGTGGTGGCCGGGAGTGGCCACTGCACTCCAGTCTGGGCAACAGAGTGAGACTCCAACTCAAAAAATAAAATAAAATAAATAAAATAATAATAATAATAACAATAATAATAAGTATAGTGTTTTCTCATTTTTCTGAAAACTGCCAATAATTTCACTATATTGATGCACTTGGTTTATTTGACTGGACTCTGATAATGGATATTTTAGAAGTTCCATACCTTTGCTATTATAAACAACAGTAAAATGAATATATTACATTTTTCACAAATATATGTATAGATGACAGATAAATTCTTAGAAGTAGCACTATAAGGTCATAAGGTATGTGCATTTTAAATTTTGATACGTCACAGCAAGTTGCCCTATGGAGAGGTTGGGTCAATTTATATTTTCATAAGCAATATCTAAGGGTGCCTATTAATTATACCTTCACTGATATAACAAGTTTCTTGAAAACTGTTTTAGCAAATGTTGAATATAAAAGACTACTTATTAAATATGAAATAGATATGAAGAATAAAGCTGCAATGAACACCCATGTACCAAGAAGCAATTTAAGTGTAGAACATCAAATTATCATGAAAGGTCCCTTTCTGTTTTTGTTTCTCCCTGATTGTATCTCCATCCCAATCCCTCAAAAGGAAAAGACACCTGGAATTTCTGTTTATCGTTCCCTTTTATTTCTGCAAAATATATTGTTTAGTCAAGCTTATTTCTGAACTTTATAATACTGCAATGAGGCTGTTGTATTTTCTTGCTTTTTAAATCAACACTATTTATTTGAAAAAGTCATTTATATTATTGCATGTAGATGTATGCATACGATATACACATTTTCTCCTTTACATCATGTCAAATGTTTCTCAAAAGGAGTTATACCCATCTGAATGTCTATAAGCAGTGTGATTAGATATATATGACAGCTCCTATTGCTTTACTTCTTCACCAACACTTGCTATTTGACAGACTTTTTAATATTTGACAATCTGGTAGGTGAAATCTATATGTTACTGTGGTTTTAATTTGTATTTCTTTGAAAATTAATAAGATCGAGGCGTATATTTATGTTTACTAGCCATTTGGGTTTACTATTATGTGACACGCCTGTTCAAGTCTTTTGCTTATTTCTCTAGTTGTACTGGGTCTCCAAAATCATCCCTTGGTTAGAGAGTCACGAGAATGACTTAATGAACTTAGCATATAGGTGTCGTCACAGCTAAGCTTTATTGCATTGACATGGCAAGGATACACAGCTGGAATACAAGGAAAAATGACAGACAGGGAGTCCTGAGGAAACTACACGCAAACTTGTTTATGTTCTCTCACTCCTATCAGGGATTACATAAAACACAATCTTCACCCAGCAACAAAAATGCATCAACATGTATGTGATGCTGCTGGCCAAAGAAGCCTGTTAAAAATTCACTGTTGGTGGCAGGGGGAGGGGAACACAACATCAATAAGAGTACCTGATCTCAAACCAGGCAAAGGGGGACCAGAGGAAGACCCAAACTTTACCTGTACAATTACCATTTGTATACCCTAATCCTGAACTGTACCCCACATCTTTAAAAAAAATTCATTGTCCAAGGCTTTTTTGGGGTGCTGATCACATAGGCATTCTTTGTCTGCAATGTACAAAAATTCAAGATCTTTAGAAGAAAAGCAAGTGTTCCCCATAAATTATATTGTTTTTGCAAACAGGCACAGTAAACCAGTCTCACCAGTTAGGAACTCATATGAACATTTCTGAAATCCAAGTTCCCAGGCGCTAGTCAAGGGCAAACCTTGCAATAAGGACATTCTAAGGTAGGAGTCTCAGCCCTTCTATTCTAACCATTTACTGCATAGTTCCTTTTCTTATTGTTTTGAAAGAGTTCTTTGTAATTCCAGATATTAATTCTTTTTTCAGTAATTATGACTTGAAATATTTTCTATCACTTTGTGTTTTTTTTTTTTTCCTTTTCATTCTCTTAATGGTATGTGTCTATGGATGAGAAGCGTTTTTTGTTTGTTTTTGTTTTTGTGTCTGAGTCTCACTCTGTCATCCAGGCTGGAGTGCAGTGGCACAATCACAGCCACCGCAGCCACAACCTGCTGGTCACAGGCAAATCTTCCATTTCAGCCTTCCAAGTACCTGGGGCTACATTCACACACCACCACGCAAGGCTAATTTTTTAAATTTATTGTAGGGATGAGGTCTCACCATGTTGCCTAGGCTGGTCTCGAACTCCTGGGCTCAGGCAATCCTTTTGCCTTGGCCTCCCAAACTGCTGGGATTACAGGCATGAGCCACCATGCTTCGCTTCGAATAAGAAGTTCTTAATTTTTCAGTCAAACATATTAATCTTTTTTTGTTATACTTAGTGATTTTTCAAAATGATCTCCTGTTATTTTCTTGAGGTTACATAGGTTAGTCTTTTATATTTAAGCTTCTCGATCCATCTAGAATTGATTTCTCATATGATATGAATAAAGGTACTTTAACATTTTTTCCTCCATGAATAATAAATTGAGTTCTGTTGCATTTATTAAAATGTCTCTTTTTCCCAAACTACACTGCAGTGCCAGCTCCAGATTAGTTTGGGAATCAAATCTCTACATCTATGTAGCTTTGTTTCTCAGCTCCCTCTTTTGTTCCATTGGTCAATTTGCATAATAGTATACCATTACACTATTTTAAATAAAATATTTTTATATAAAATGTTTCATGTAAATAATTACTGATCACCATTAAAACAAGCCCTCGAGCCCGCGGGTTCGAGACCCGCCTGGGCAGCGAGACCTCATCTCTACAATAAATCAAAAAAATCAGCCGGGTGTGGTAGCGCATGCCTGTAATTCCAGCTACTCGGAAGGCTGAGGCGGAAGGATCACCGGAGCCCAGCAGGTCGAGGCTGCGGTGGCCGGGAGCGGCCACTGCACTCCAGTCTGGGCGACAGAGTGAGACTCCAACTCAAAAAAAAAAAAAAAAACAAGCCCTCTACACACACACACACAACACACACACACACACACACACACATATACACACTCCTTTTAATTTTTCTTCACAAATGTCTAGGCTCTTTTTAGAAGTTTGTTCTTTATCTGTATTTTAAAACTATCTTGCCAAATTTTCTCTCTTTCATACACACATTTAGAATTTTTATTAAAAATAGATCAAATACAGAGACAGGTTAGAGAAAACTAGTATCTTTCCAATACTGACTGTAATATCTATAAACATGCTATCTTCTTATTTATTTAGGTTTTTTATAACATCTTTCAAAAAATATTTATATTTTTCCCACAAAGGAATTAAACATACCTGATTGGATTCCATAAAGTAATCACTTGCCTGTTCTATATCTTATGTAATAGACTGTACATGATATATGATGCCATACATTTTTGTCTTATATACTATATAGTTCACATATAAAAATTTAACCTCTTATTTAAATGAGAAAAAAAAAAAACTCCTAGAGGGCACTAGTGAATCTTATTCATTTTTATAAACTGTATGAAACTACCAATAAAACAAATATAGAATATACTCAGTATAGTTTTGTTTTTTAAAAAATCCTGCCATTGTCAAACAAACATCAATTAAAAACAAAAGACAGCAAATAAGAAGGAGACATAGTGGTAATTGCCAAATCTGAATCCTACTATCTATAAATAAAAAGAACAAGAATAGTTTAGAAGAGAAATGAAAATGAGAGGAATTCTTCCCTTCTTATTATATAGGTACATGCTCTTTCTTCACTAATTGTCAGATTTAGTCATGAGCACCATTATCTGGATTTTTTTTCATTCAATAGAATAAATTATGCCATCACACAATAACAATTATAATCAAAACATATAATTATATGTAACATGTAACATCTATGTAATATATATAAAGTATACACTCAAATATTACTTATTTTGTTCTATAGCTTTCATCTCCTCATGCTATCATTGCCAATACTTCTTATATATATGTAAAATACAAGTCAGTTGAGTCAGGGTATGTAACTTAAATTCAAATGGGTAGATTTGGTTTTCAACTCCCTTTTCATTTTAAGAGAATGATGATGGTGATATCAATATTTTCTTTTAATTTGCTCATATATTTCTCTCAAACACAAATTTGTACTACATTATTTTACCTAAGTTGACCAAACTACTCTTTTGAATTTGTGAAATCTCTAGAAACAGCTGAAGTCTAGTGGAAGCAGCCCTGAAGCAGCAGTTCTAATTTCAGTCTTACCATATACTTTATATGTGATTTGGGTTTCGTCATCTGTAAAATAGAAATAATAATGCCTACCTCACAAACTGTTATAAAAATTACCGAATATATAAAGATGTTTTATCCAAATGTTAACTGTAACACAAATTCAATGTTGTACTTTTATCTTCACCATAATATACAGAAGACTTTACTCCTGACTTCCAGCACATCTAACCCCAAAATTATAATAATGAAAAGTTAAGCATAACTGTAGGTAAATTGTTATATCAAAAACTTCTGACAGAAGCACACAGGTAAGACTTGCTCCACAAATTTCAGTTTCCCTTTTAATCAAAGACAGAAACCAATAGAAACAATAATCTCCGAATTGTTCTTTAATACAGTTCATCTTTTTTTCACAACCTTCGCTTCTTTAGCATAGAATTTTAACACTCAAAGACAATTACCAGAGCTCTGCTGTGAGTATGACTGATGAGGTAAATATAAGTGGCTTTCATCATCTGTTTGATGTTTTAACAAGGCATTAAGCTACTGGCAAACTGAAATGAACACCCAATTTCTAACTCTTTACAATAGTTGAAACAGATGGTAATATTTTACTTGTTGTTCCTTAATATTTGTCTTTTAAATCAACTGCAAGCTTCTTTGGTATAAATATTTTCTTTCATGCCTTAGCTGTTTGATCACTTTATTTTTCCTGGCTAAGGTTTCTTTTGCTCTTTGATATTTTCTGGTAAGACCCTTTGGGTCTAAGTCTTCAAAGCAAGCCAGACCAAATGGTAACACAAGGTCAATTCTATCCAAGCATTTTAAATTCAAACATAGTTATTCAAAATGCTTGATACGCTTTTCAGAAAAATCACCTCTTTTCTTCTATTAATCACTACAATCTAAATCACTACAATCTTTGGATAAAAGTAAAAAACTTTTAAATAATTTTTGTCAGAATTAAGTTTTGGGAGTTCTCTCTTATAAAAATTGACTTAGACAAAAGGAAGAAGCAGCACATTTACTATAGCTACCTAAGAATTACTTAGAAAGGCAATTATCATGCATGGTAAAGAAGCTAGAACCTGATTAAAAGCACATTCGAAAGAGGCTTTTTAAACAGATGAGAAATTGTAGACTATCTTTGCAACATTTTCATGCTTATAAAAAGAATTGTTTGTTGCCCATGACTATATGTTTTTAATATACAAAACTACAAAATTATGAATTATGCAGCTTACTAAGTAGGCTATCAAGACAAAAAATTCTCCCACTAAACAATGAGCTTCTTCATTGTTCCATTTTTGTATAAGCAAAAGGCAGAATAAAAAGAGAAAGAGAACGAGTAAATGTTTCCTTACTGAATAAAGTCTAAGATTATTAGCTTTATCTTAAATATTAAGCATTTTAGCTAAGAAGTTTATAATCTAATTTACAAAGGTAAAAGAGAAATTTACACGAGCCTTTAAAAAAAATACATCTAATTAAGTTTCAAAGCAACATTTTGCTTCAAAATCACACTCCATGACTCCACATCACAATTCTCTGTAATGATGTGATATAACAGCTTTTAGGAAGTCCGAAGAGTAAAACACAAATGGATACTATCAAAAACACCCACACTAAAATTGAAAAAGCAAGGTTAGGGTCTTTAGGTTAGACAATAATACTGCATCAAATTTTTTTCTTTTTCTTTTTTTTGAGTCAGATTCTCATTCTGTTGCCGAGGCTGGAGTGCAGTGGTACGCTCTTGGCCACTCCAGCATGGACCTGCTGGGCTCAGGCAATCGTTCCACCTCAGCCTTCCAAGAAGCAGGAACTACAGGCAAACACTACCATGCCCGGCTAATTTTTTGATATATTGTAGAGACGAGGTCTCACCAAGCTGCCCAGGCCAGTCTTGAATCCCTGGACTCAGGCAATCCTCTCACCTCCACCTCCCAAAGTGCTGGGATTATAGGCTTGAGCCACCCCATCCGGCCCTGTAGCAAATTTAGTTTCATCATTTTTTTAATTATTCTGAGGTTACGTAAGAAAATTTCTTATTTTAGAAAATACAGATTCAAGTATTTAGGGGTAAAGGACCATTATGTGTACAAAATAACTTTTGGATGGTTCTGAAAATATTATTATACATATGTACACATACATCAGAGATAGAAGAGATAAATCAAATGTAGTGAAATGTTAACATTCTTCTGTGAATGTGATGAAGAGTATACAAGTATTACTATTTTTGTAACTTTTATGTAATCTAAGCATATTAGATATATTAATTATTCAATAAATACTATAAATTAATAACTAATTAATCAACTAATTAATTAGTTATAAATTAATAACTAATTATTCATAAACGAAAACAATTATAGTATTAAATTTTTTAAAAGCAACCATATGAATACAACACAAAAATCTATGACAAAAACATCTACTTGAGTATAGCATGAAATAAACTTCCATTTCTTTCTTGGAGGGTGATAGACACCCGCAATTCCATATTAAACAAACCTCTCTAAACTTAAACACAGACTTCCTTGTATGGAATTTATCCCATTACCTCTAATATCCACACTGACTGAACTGGAGTCTCAATATATAACTACGTCTTAGAGGAAAGGAAATTAAATGTAAAACATGAGATTAAAAATAATGCAAGTGATGTTTTTCAGTCTCTTGAAGCACGCAAATTATCATTAATTGAGAATTTGGTTAGCATTTTTGCCTTGCAATTATTTAATTATGAATGAAATACAATTACTTAGGAAGTATTATAAAGTTAAAGAAGGTCAATAATCTTTTAGGCTCTCTGTCAACATGAAAGATCTTTAGGAGGCTGGGAAAAACTGGTCGTATACTCTTTTAAATGGAAAATTAAGATGTATTAATAAAAACTTTATTTTTTTATGCAAAATAGCAATATAAAAAATAACTAACAAGATATACATGCTGTCAAATATTACAAAGTTTAAGACAGAATTCATATAGAACAAAATATATCCTTACCCTATTGGAAAGTCAACGTCATCACCATGAGCTGTCATGTGATAAAGTCCAAATTTAGCCAACTTAATATGTCCCTACAATAATAGAGAAGAAAAACCACTATGAAACATTTCAGTGTAACTGGCAGGGAAAATTATCATTAGATATTTTATAAGTAAGAAAATATTTTATAACAATATTTTATCAAAACACCACTATATAAGATTTTATAATATAGCAAATTATTTAAAACTGTTTGCCAATATTTAGTACGCTTTATACTTATTATATAGGTATATAGGTATGTATACATATGTGTGCACATATGTATATACATATATGTATTCATATACACACATATATAATGTGTCAAAATGACAAATGACATTTTTCTTAAAATTTTGGTTGTTTATATTTCCTAGGTTTTTTGAATAAGTAAAGGTAAAAATATTATCTGTCTTGAATCTTAGTTAGAATGTTTTGTGGTAATTTTTACAGAGGAATTTCTATTCCAAAGAGTTCCAAGTCCATTCATAATGTTATAATTTAACTGTGACATGGGAGATTTTAACCTGAAAAGATCAGATAAAAAAATCATCAAGAT
Organism: Cephalopachus bancanus; assembly: GCA_027257055.1. NCBI lineage: Eukaryota > Metazoa > Chordata > Mammalia > Primates > Tarsiidae > Cephalopachus > Cephalopachus bancanus. The sequence goes on from JAPVLO010000093.1 coordinate 12,812,372, forward strand.
TTTGGTAAAGCTGCTAGATTTCTAATAATTTTCATATTGTTTGAGAATAACAATAACTATCATAAGTATGAAGTTCTTACTAAAAGGCAAATATAAATTTTATATCTTTTAAGTTTGTCACCCTTTAGATGTAAAGGTTTTTAAAAAATTAAATTGATTTTAATAGTATTCTGTCTTCTCAAAAACTTTATTTCTCAGCATTATAAAACATGTATATTTAATATACAAAACGTGTATTTTAAAACAGGTTAGACTGATTATGATTCTTAACTGTCATAAATCTGAAATTAATGAGTATCATTTTCTCTTGTGATTTTTTTTTAATATCATAGAGTAACTGTATTGAGCTTTGGGAGAATAATCAGAGAACCAGGATAATCCTACTACTACAGAAAATAATGCACAAGAAATAATTCCCCCAAACTGGTTTTTATGTGTAAGAAAAATAATGAAATAATGATTATTCCTGAAAATATACCATCTTGCTATTCATAATTCTCTTAGAAGGATTTACTAGCTTCTTATTAATCCTCCATAACATTTCCAAGTAGAGAAAGTAGCACTCCAATAGAAAAGGGAGCTAGGTATGAATGACTGGTAAATAAGAAGTTAAATGGAAGAGGAAAAAAAAAATAATAAAATAAAAAGGAGAAAACACAACGCTGTTATGTTTATAGAATGACATTCTATATAAATAGAGCAGCTTTCTTAAAATGAAAGCAAATTCAGAGGAGTAGGTTTGGAAGCACAGAGCATATCCTTTTGAAAAAAAGAGTAGAAAAAAAGTAAAACATGAAGTTAGAAAATGAGTCTGGGGGGAAAAAAGCCCATGAGAAAGACATACAGATCTAAGTAATTTAAAGATTCTTGCAGCCGGGCTCGGTGGCTCAGCCTGTAATCCTGCGTCTTTGGGAGGCTGAGGTGAGTGGATTGCCTGAGCCCGCGGGTTCGAGACCCGCCTGGGCAGCGAGACCTCATCTCTACAATAAATCAAAAAATCAGCCGGGCGTGGTAGCGCATGCCTGTAATTCCAGCTACTTGGAAGGCTGAGGTGGAAGGATCGCTGGAGCCCAGCAGGTCGAGGCTGCGGTGGCCGGGAGCGGCCACTGCACTCCAGTCTGGGCGACAGAGTGAGACTCCAACTCAAAAAAAAAAAAAAAAAAAGATTCTTGCTTTTTTCAACAACCATAGTTGTATCACTTTCATACGGTCTATTCATTATGAATATTCTTAAAACATATTCCTATTTTATGGTTTCTTTGATCGAGTAGGTACTGATTTCAGTAGCTTTCAATTTCAAACAATATGCAAATATTTATTACATTATTTGACAATTACCTTTTGATCCAACAAGATATTATGAGGAGACAGTGCCCGGTGTACTATACCATGTTTGTTCATATATTGCAATCCTTGAAGTACTTCAAATGCTATGCACAAAATCTTTGACAGGCTAAAAAGAGAACAAAAGTAAGAGAGAATTACAAAGCAAATGTAGAACCTGTTTTAAGGAGTGAAATGTGACCTAATAAAAACATTCAAAGATTTATTTTATTGTTCCTCCTTCAGAGAAAATAGAAACTATACATTTTCTAAAATGTCCACTTATATATAGTTCAGATTTTGTGATTATAATAGAATTGATCTGAAAAAAATCTTACAGTTTCCTAAAGGCTACTGTAATAGCAGTATTTTTTTACTCCAAGAAAGGACTTTAATTTCGGTGGTGTATATTATTTATAGTAGGCTACAACTGACCTATGGCAGACTTGGCTTTGCCAAATTGCCAGGAATGTTTTAGATATATGGCAGAAGTAGGTCAATGAAAACCATCTATTTTTCTCAAGACAAAATACCTTAGTTCCCCCAAAATAGTTATAATATACTTTATAATATATAAACACTAGTTTATTTTCCATATCATATGAAATAGGAGTTAAGCAGGACTAGTTTCCCTGTACAAGCTTTGAGGAACTGTCACAACTCCCATTCATAAGGCTGACAAACTGATCACAACCAGCTTAAATCAAGATAGTGGCAACTTTACTCTCAGCTAACATTTTTGATCATTATATGCTAATTATAATGAATTAACAGACTAAATGACACTTCCATCAGCACCAAGACAGTTTACAATTGCCATGGTAACTCCCAGGAAAATGGCCCAAAAAGAGAAGGAACCCTAGATTCCAGTAACTGGCCACCTCTTTCCCAGAAATATCATGAATATTCCACCCCTTACCTGGCATATGATAAAAAGATAGCTATAAAAAAAAAAAAACCTCACGGACACAGGCTGCTGTCTATGGTGTAGCCTGCTCGCTGTTATTTTTAAAAACTTCATTTTCCAATTCAAACCCCAACAATGTATGAGGCAACTCTGCTGAGAGCAGCCACCTCTCTTTTTCCCTCTTGCCTGCCTTTACCCTTTATTTCACAATAAAATCATCTTTATTTGCAATGCTGACTTGCTTTTGAATTGTCCTGAATGCAGTCAAGAACCCTCTGGGTTGAAGCCTACCTGGGAGCCCACTCCCAGGGCAGAAGTCTGAGGACACTTGAAGTCTCCCCTGCTTTAGCTCCATAAAGCAATTTCCAGTAATTTATGATTTATTAAGCATTACTCTTTAATTCTTATCCCAGCCTCTTTAAGCTGTGGTACACACAGATGTCCAGTTTCTCCTTTCTCTCCCTCTCTTTCTCACCATTTTTTTTTACATCAGAAACTTCATGTGAGAAGTTCACTCAGACCAACAATATTAACATTTTGGCATAGCTTTCTATCTATTTATTAATTTTAAAAATTAAATTACTATCTGCAGGCAGCTACTAAAAGTAATTAAAAAATATATAAACAAGCCAATAATAGAGATAAAATAAAATCAATAAAAGATTTATAATATACAATGTACAATATGTCTCAAAAACCCAAGAGAACCTGCCAAAAACCTCCTTGCACTGATAAAGGACTTTGGCAAAGTCTCAGAGTATAAAAAAAATGTGCAAAAGACAATCACATTTCTATACATCAATAATAAACAGAAACCCAAATAATAAGCACAATTCCATTCACAATAGTCACAAAAAAATGAAATACCTTGCCATCTTCCTAACCAGAGATATGAAAGACCTTTACAATGAAAACTACAAAACACTGCTCAAAGAAATCAAAGATGACACAAACAAGTGGAAAAATATTCCATGCTCATGGATTGGAAGAATCAACATTGTTAAGATATCCATTCTACCTAAGGCAATCTACAGATTTAACGCAATACCAATCAAATTACCAGCAACATTATTCTCAGACCTAGAAATAAAATACAGGAATTCATAAGGAAACGTAAGTGACCATGAATAGCGTAAACAATCCTCAGCAAAAAAAAAAAAAAGAACAAACACAACAAAGCAGGAGCTACCACACTCCCAGACTTTAACCTTTATTATAAAGCTACAATAATCAGAACATCCTGGTATTGGAACAAGAACAGGCATCTAGACCAATGGAATAGGATTGAGATTCCAGAAGCAAAACCTCAATTTCTCAACCAACCCATCTTCGACAAAGCCTTCACCACCAACCCCTGGGAAGAGGAAAACGTATTCAGTAAAATTGTGTTAGGAAAACTGGCTGACCATATGCAGAAGATTGAAACAGGACACCTACTTATCCCCATACACAAAAATCAGCTCGAAATGGATCAGAGACCTAACGTAAAACCACAAACTATAAGAAGCTTAGAAAATGCAGGAGATGCTCTTATGGAAATTGGAACTGGCAACCAATTCCTGATCAAACCTAAGTGCCCATGCCATAAGAGATAAGCTATACAAGTGGGACCTCATCAAACTGACAAGCTTCTGCAAGGCCAAAGAAACCATCAAATGAGCAGAGAGACAGCCTGCAGACTGGGAAAAAATATTTGCCAAATCTATGTCTGACAAAGACCTAACATCTAGGATCTACAAGGAACTTAAACATGCTGAAAAGAAAAAAACAAACAGCCCCATTACAAAGTGAGCGAAAGATATGAATAGACAGTTCTCAAAAGAAGACATACGAGCAGCCAACAGATACATGAAAAAACGTTCAGCATCACTAGTCATCAAAGAAATGCAAATTAAAACTACAGTGAAATACCACCTAACTCCAGTCAGAATGGTCATCATCAATAACTCAAAAAATAACAGATGCTGGAGAGGATGTGGTGAAAAGGGAACACTCCTACACTGTTGGTGGGACTGTAAACTAGTACAGCCTCTGTGGAAAACAGTGTGGTGATTCCTAAAAGTTCTAAAAATCAACCTTCCACATGACCCCTGCAAACCCCTACTGGGAATATACCTGGAAGAACTCAAATCACTCTATAAAAAAGATACCTGCACACGTATGTTTATCCCAGCACTGCTCACAATAGCAAGAACATGGAAGCAACCACGTGCCCATCAAAAGAGGACTGGATAAAAAAAAAATGTGGTACATATACACAATGGAATATTACGCAGTCATAAAGAACAAAATCATGAACTTCGAGGCAACCTGGATGAACTTAGAGTCTATAATACTGAGTGATCTTTTACAGAAAGAAAGAACTGATTATCACATGTTCTCACTCATAAGTGGACCCTGAACAACTATTGTACTACTATAAGAAAAGGATTGACAGTAGCGGGAAACTGAAACTGTGGGGGTGTGGAGAGGGGGGGCAGGGATGTGGGATTGGCAGTAGTGGGAATCTGCCTGGGGAAAGGGGGGCATACTTCATCAACAAGGAATATTTGTATTCTCAACCTTGAATTGTACCCCAAATTTTAAAATAAAAAAGTTTTTAAAAAGCATATAAACAAGCCAATAATAGAGATAAAATAAAATCAGTAAAAGATTTATAATATAATACACAATGTGTAATATATAATATAAGCAGACAGAATGAAAGGAAAAAAGAACAAATAGAAAATAATCAATAGATTTTAATCCAATTATAACAATAATTATATTAAATGTAAATGGTCTAAACTCACCAATTAAAAGATAAAGATTGCCGGATTTCATAAGATTAAAACTCAGCTATACCTAGTCTTTGAGAAACTCACACTAAATAGAAGACATAGGTTAAAAGTAAAAGGAATAAAAGATCTCCAAGGGCTTAGATGAGGGCACGGTGGACTACAAAAGAATATAGACAATTTTGTGGAGTGAAGGAACAGTTCTATTCTTGATTTTGATACTGGTTACATGACTTCATTTATCAAACTCACTGAATGCCAACACTTAAGAGAGTAAATTTTAAGGTATGTAAATTATACCTCAATAAACCTGAATTGAAAAATCGGTGAGTTAAATTTTATAAAATAAATTTTTGCAACCTGATTCCTTTCCTTAAACTGAAACCATTTAAAAAAAAAGAGTACGAGATAAAAGCTAAAATCTTCTTACCGCTGACCCTGGTCTGCCCTCCTGAAGGTAATCATCCCTGGCAGTTTTGTTTTCAATTTTTCTGGTGGTAAGTCTTTTATTTAATATCATTAATTCTTCACTATGCAAGATGATATAGTTAACAATTTTTTCCAACTTTCCCATTTTCCTTTCCAAATTTCTTATTTTTATTAGTTATATTATTTTTACTTCATCAAATTTTATGAGATAAAAGAAATCCACATGCCTTTCTTGAAGGCTACATAAATAAACAAGTAAACAGATAATAACAAATAAATAGAGAAAATAAACAGTGTAGTCAGAGAAGGCCTCACTGAGAAGATGACACATGTAGAAATCTAAAGGAAGTGAGAAAGATGTTTCCTGTAACTCCCAGGGAAACATATCATTCAGGCAGAGGACAGAGCAAGCCAAGTCCTAAACTGGCAGAATTGTCAGTAGCTCAATAAAGCACACTGAGTCCACAATTCATGCAATAGAATGAGCAAAGTGGTATGAAATGAACTCAGAGAGGTAGCAAGGAGTCAGAGTAAGGCCTTTTAGGCCATTATAAGGCCGTTTTTTATTTCGAGAAAGATGGGAGGTGACAGACACACTGCTATACTATCATTAATAAATATTCACTGTGGAGTTGAGCAAGAAGGAAATATAAACCTAGGCCACTTATCTTAGCTTTCAAGAGAAAATGTCCTAGTCACCAGAATTTAATGGATACTATAATTTTAACTCTATTCATGAATACTATCACCAGCTACCACAATTTTTTATACCTCATACTATTTTTTTCTTTTTTTCTTTTTAGCTAGAATACATCTTGAAGATGGCACACAGGGAAAGTATGGCATGTTCAAAAATGTTTTATCATTCTTGTCCTTAAACTCAGAAAGAATTACTCCATTGTCTTACAGTATTTCTATTAATGGTGAGAAATCTATTGTCAGTCTAATTCCAGTTTTGTTGTTGATATGCTATTATTCCTCCGTGGAAGATTTGATAGCCTTCTGAAAGGCAAGGAAGACTTTCTAGGTTGGGGTGAGAAGGAAGAAGTTTTTAGCCATTTTACATTTTACTTTATCCTTAGAGTTACAATGTTTCATCCCAAAATGTCTAGGGTATAGGCACATTTGTGCTAGTCAGCATTAGGTGTGCCCTTTTGATGTGAAGGCTCATATGTTCCATTAACACAGAAACATTAACAAGGAAAATCTGATTTGTTACGTCTTTCATTAAATTTTCTGTCTTTCTTTAAATTGGAACTCACGGTGGGCAGATGAAAACTACAACTATATTCTATATCAACTTTCTATTTTGCTTTTTATAAGCATGGTTTTCTTTAGCCCCATCTGTTATTTATTTTCAGGATCTCTCCGTGTGTGTGTGTGTGTGTGTGTGTGTGTGTGTGTGTGTAAGAGGGAGAGGAGGGAAGAGGAGAAGGGAGGGGAGGGGAGGGGAGGGAGGGGAGAGATCCAGACTATTAATTTCCAATATTTCTCTTATGTCCTCTATCTAGTTGTTTCTTTCAATAGATACTATTCTTTTGGTTATGGATACATCATTCTTTTGAATCTCTCTGAGGATAGTTAGAATTCCTTTAATCCTGGAAAGAAAAGGCAGTGTTATCATCATTTCCTGTGCAGTGAGTTCTCCCTATCTGCCCATTACCTTAGGCTCTGTTTTTCTCAAACTATTTTGTTTCCTCAAACTTCTGACAATCTAACCCCTGATTCTCAGTCATATTTTGAAGTAAAGCTGTAAGTTGATATTTGCCATGATGCATGTAAAAATGAAGCAATGAAGGTTACTATTTATAAAGAATGCTATTTAAACTGACCTTCCCTTTGGTGTGGGGCAGGTAAACTCTTCCTCTTTATCAAATAGTTTCCCCCGTGTTAAAATGCCATCATCTTATGCAAATAGGGAATGTATTAAACAAGCACAATTTGGGATAAACCAAGCTTTCATAAACATCTTCAAAAATAAACTAACTATATAAATGGCAAGATCCCAAACTTCAAAACAAATTTCATTTGTAACTTAGTAGTTGCAGAGGTTATGAAAAAGAACATTTACCGTAATAAATTGTTTACATAAAATAAAGCAAACCCTTCCCAATAAAAACAAATAAAAATTTTCCTTGGGATTAACAACACATAAACCCAGTTTGAAAGGGACATAAGATGGAGTTGATATTCCCAAAGAGCAGCCATTTTAATACTGTCTAGTTCTGCCATTTTTGCTTAACATGATCTAGCTTGCCCTCTAATCAAGGACAGAGTCAGTTTCTCAGAGGTGCTACTGATAATTGTTTTATATGCCCTCCCCAGCTTATTTTGTACTAATTATGTTTTCTATTCTAAGTATTTGCATAAGAAACAAGTTAACCTAACCAAACCTTCTAGAAATAGACCCCATCAACATGGCAACTGTTGTGACTGGCCCACTTATCTGCCTGCTGTTTATCAATCGTGATGTCAGTACACTTACCTATCCCCTTCATGATGAGATGAAACAGACCACCCAATCACCTTAATGAACTGCCTCAACCAAAGGGAAGGTTTAAAAGCATTCAATCTCGAGCAGCCATCTGCCATTACTTTGCTAAATTGTGGTTCTCTGTGTTTGTCTGTATGTCTGTCCCCTCTTTATCTCTCACCGCAAACACACACACACAAACCCACACACTTATTTCACAAAATCTGAAAAACTGATGCCATATTCCGCTGTGACACCAGAGGAACTCAGCAGCATACAACTTCAATATAGATGTTTTTCACATGAAATTAAAATCAAACCTTTAAAGAGATTTTTCTATTGAAACAGTTCCAAAACCACCAAACACATAAGACTGCATGTTCTACTTCCTATACTGTGCTTTTGATAATTGTGATATATTAGACTTGATTTTCAAAAAGGACATTAATGTTATAAATGAGTTGAAAATGTACACCAAAATAATTTTTTAAAATTCAAACATATAAAAAAAAGCTGAAGCTCATGACATATCCTTTCTTAGCTATTACTTGAAACTACATGTCAATTGCAGTTAATGGACTCAGTACTCTTCAGTTTAAACCGGAAAGTAAATTAGATTTGTTTTTCTGCCCTCTTAGGATCTAATTTTATAATTCATTTTAAAATATAAGGTGCAAAGAATAAAAAAAAATAAGAAAAAAATCAGTATTTGTGAAATTTTGTATACTTAATTGTTTTTAAAGCTGTATTCTTTAATACTGCCAAGAACTTCAACCATGAAATCTTTTTGTATGGGTAGTTTATATAATTATAATGCAACAGCAAGGTAAAAATAACGTATGTCAGCCTGGCATGGGTGACCGAGGTGAGAGGACTGCCTTAGCTCATGGGTTCGAAACCAGCCTGGGCAACCTGGTGAGACCTCGTCTCTACAATAAATCAAAAAATAAGCCAGGTGTGGTGGTGTGCGCCTGTGATTCCAGCTACTTGGAAGGTTGAGGAGGAAGGATCATCTGAGCCCAGCAAGTTGAGGCTGCGGTGGCCGTGAGTGTGCCACTACACATCAGCCTGGGTGACAGAGTGAGACTCCAACTCAAAAACAAAACGAAACAAAACAAAAAAGAACATATGTCTAGTAACAGTTAACATCTTACAATTTAATTAAACACAGACACTAAAGGAGATTTTTAGCAACTGGAATTCACACAATTTATTAAAAAAAATATATTGGCAGAGGACAACAGAAATTTATCCTATACAATTCCCAACTTACAATACTATTAGAGAAACCTTTGACTGACTTGGAAAATGTAAATTATACTTCAATTCAGAAGATATTCTACTCCTTTTGACATCTTCAGTAACTAGGGCAGCTAGAATTTACTTTGTCACCATTTTCTCTGATGAATGTACATAAGAATCCCTAGTGATAATAAATATGGACATGACCAAAAGATAGTTTTCAAAATAATTTGACTGATAATTTATAAAAAAGCAAGATGACACTTTAAGATATGTCTTTTTTTTTTTTTAAGTTGTGGTCTCACTCTGTCACTCAGGTTAGTGGCATGACAACGGCTCACTGCAGCCTCCACTCCCTGGGCCCAGGCAATCTTTTCACCTCAGCCACCCATGTAGCTAGGACTGCAGGTGCATGCCACTGCATCTGGCTATTTTTTTGAGTCCACTTTGAACTCACTTTGTTGCCCAGGCTTGAGTACAGTGGCATGACCATAGCCACTGCAGCCTCAACCTGCTGGGTTTAGGCAAATCTTCTGCCTCAGCCTTCCAAGTAGCTGGAACTATGCTACCATACCTAGCCGATTTTCTGTTGTAGAGAAGAGGTGTTGCCAAGATACACAGCTGGTCTTGAATCCCTTGATTCAGGCAGTCGTGTCACCTCTGCCTCCCAAAGTGCTGAAATTACAGGAGTGAGTCACAGTACCCGGCATTCTTTTGATTTTTTTTGTAGAGATGAGGTCTCACTATGTTGCCTAGTCTTGTCTCAAATTCCTAGGCTCAAGCAACCCTCCCACCTTACACTTCCAAAGTGTTAGGATTACAGATGTGATCCTAACACTTTGGATCTCTTCTGGCCTTATACTCTAATTTATATTCAAATATATCATCTGAGTGGCTATCAGCTGCTTATTACTGCATTTTTAGGCTCATGGATACCAAAAGGAAGAATCAATTTTCACAATCAAGATGCCTACAATTATAGTTGGAAAGACATTTATAAACTGATCATTTCAATATAAGAAATTAAGTTAGCAAGTAAAAATTTTTCATCCTTTCCCTTTGACTTCAGAGAAAAATAAAACACAAAAATTTATTTATAACTCTGGTAAGACCAAAACAGACCTATGCAAATCATAAATGTGGGAAAGTAAGATTATAAACTAAAAGAGAAAAACACCATCACCACCATTACCATCACTATCACCAAAAACAAATGTTGAGAGTCTCTGAGCATGAGTCAACTCAGTTGTATATGGCTTAATAAATTTTCAAATCTATTAGTTAAGTACAATCCCAAATATATTTTGTTTAGCCCTTTCCAGATGTATAGCAAGGAAAATTTACTGTTTCTGGTTAAATCATTAATAAATCATCTGTAGCTGTTGGTCAAAACCTACTGAGGCAAAGATCATTGGTTTAATATCACATGAATTGGTAGACTTCACATGTTCATCGCCACAGGTTTTCATCTAACCCCATCCAATATTCCCAAATACATATAGTGAGTCACAACAAGACATTGTTCAACTTGTATTTTCTTAAAACATTCATATTTTTAACTATAGTCTCCTATACTTCTATTCCTCATTCCTAAGGATCTGCTTTTTAATCTCTTCAAGACCTTGAGGCCCCTAAACAGCCAATTGGCCCCTTCTGACACCCTTATTTATTTATTTTTATATATATATATATATATATATATATATATATATATACTTTCTTTTCTTTTCTTTTTTTTTTTCTGTGAGTTGGAGTCTCACTCCGTCGCCCAGACTGGAGTATAGTGGCACGCACCCAGCCACTGCAGCCTCGACCTGCTGGGCTGCAGCAATCCTTCCGCCTCAGCCTTCCAAGTAGCTGGAACTGCAGGCGCGCGCTACCTCGTCCGGCTAATTTTTGATTTATTGTAGAGATGAGGTCTTTCCAAGTTGCCTGGGTGGGTTTTGAACCCGCGGGCTCAGGCAATCCACTCACCTCGGCCTCCCAAGGTGCTGGGATTACAGGCTTTAAAGAGATAGGGTCTTGCTGTGTTATTCAGTCTGGAGTATAGCGGCACAATCATAGCTCACTGCTGCAACAAACTGCTGGGCTTAAGAGATCCTCCTACTTCAGCCTACCAAAGCACTGGGATTACAAGCATGAACCACTGCACCTGGCCTATTCTGTCATTTCAATAATTTTTTGCGAAGATCCTTAATGATTTCTTGTTCAATGGCTCTATGTCCCCAGTAGAATTGTTCTTGAGGCAGGGTGGCTAGCACAGGTTAGACATAGATAAATATTCCTGTAGGTAGGTTTTAGGAAGCATTCAGTCATTTTAAAAAATTACATTTTATTGCAGGTCAAGGTAGTTGCTACTCCACCTTCTCAGCAAATCAAAAGAAAACCCCATGGAATATAAGAAGAGGACAGCCCAACCTATCAGCTCATGGTTTAGCATAATAATCACTAAGAATCTTTGGGGCTCCCAGTAGAAGGCAGAAGGCCCAATACTACTCCTTAACTAACCAAAAACATAGAAATGATAACAAGACCACCTTTTAATTCATGAACTTGTGAATTGGAAACATCTGGCAGGTCTTCTGCAAAAGACTATGTGGTCAAGAAAAGACCACCTCTCCCCTTCTCTTCTCCCATCAGAAGCAGATAGATGTCAATCTCCAAAATGGCAATTCTCTGGGCTCCACTCTCTTTAGCACATCAATCATTGTGAAGGAATATAGGCCTACTGTAAAAAGCAAAAGGTGCGGTTTCTCCTGACCATGCCAACTCTAACATGTTTCCCTTTCTTTCCTCTCCCCTTTCTCTAATAAACTTTGTTTTGAAACTTTGCTGGCTGCTCTGAAAGAATATTCCAGGGTCGAGTCAAAGAATCCATCAGTTTTGCATCACACCTCACCCAGTATCAGTTCTCCCTTTCCTGACAGTATACAGTTGTATTTATTTTTAGATTAAAATTTTTTTACAATACCTCTGTCAGTGCTCAATCGTAGAATTTATTAATATTCATGGTAATTATTTCTGTATAAGTTTGTCTCTCCCACTGTGAGCATGTACTAGCTTATTCAACTATAACTCTCTATGCCTATCACAGTGTCTATAAGGTAGGAGGTCAATAAATATGTATTAAATAATAGGTGTAAATAAATGTATAAAATAATATCACACAGGAGTACAAGAAGGTGGAAATAACTAGATTAAATTCTTCACTGCTAATAAAATAACATCAAGAGAGAATATATAATCCTTCAGTCAATAAAACATAAATTGTTCAAGTTCACACAATGGCTATCCACAAAAAGTACTCATTTGCTGAAAATACATTTATCTTAGTCTTTTATTTACTGAAAGAAGCAGGAAAAATCAGAATATAGTGGGTAATAGAATAATCTTTTTATTATCTGATTAACACTGTAAATTATACCAAGCTGTTAAGAGAGAGTCTTACTGACATCAAACCACCAGTTTTTAGGTATTTGTAATGTTTCCAAGGAGAAATGCTATTCAGATCACAAAAAATAGAGGGCAGAAAAGAGAATGAGAGGTCAAGGTTGGAGAGAGAGATTTGGAAGTCACTCATGTATAGGTAGTGATTAAAACCATACAAGCTATTTCCTCAGATTCATGATGCATATTTCTAAGAACTATTCCACAAGCCAAAACACCCATACTGTCAGCAAACCAAAGGAGAAAACACACCTCTGCATTCTATGAGTTCAAGATGTTCTTTCACCTTATAAAACATGATCACAGAAATTTTCCTTTTGGTCTAAACCTTTCCTTACTTGGTATCAGCCTGAGGTAAAATGTTAAGGGAAAGGAGACATAAATTAAATGTAGTTAACTACTGTCTGATTTAATAATTGGAGAGGAAAAATAAAATACTAATTATTCATGTTCAGATATATTACAAGTGTGTAATCCTGTGTTATCTTTAAAGAAACTCTCCTTCTATAAGGTCAAGACAAAATTGAAGAACTCAATTAGCATATAACTTTTAGATTCATTGGTTTATAATTCCAGAATTTAGAGAAGGGGTGCTTTCTGTAGTGAATTGATGTTCTGGCTTTTAATTTGAAACCTGTCACTTACTAAATTTTGATGTTTTGTTAAATATATTACAATATTTAACAGAGCTTTTTTTTTTTAAAGAAAAAATAGTTTCTGGAATTTAAAAAAGGAAATAACTCATTTTAATACTGGGCATACATATTTTAGGCTGAAAAGACACCTATTCATGCTAAATTTAAGACTTTACTTGCATCAGATTCAGGTGCCTTGAAATGGAAGCTGCATTGATTAACTGCTACCTAAAGACTGTTTTGCAATAAGCCTTAAAAAAAAAAAATCCATCTGTCTCTCTATGTTGTGAGACTGGGTATATTTTACAACTCACCTTTTACTCAAAAATGATCAAAACTGAATACTGTTAATCTGGAATGTAACTAATTCTAGTGAGATACAATAAATTGGGAAGCTAACTTTCCAATTTGAACACCAGATAACTTCTTTCCAACAGAAAATTAACTTGCGAAGAACAAAACACATATAGAAAACACAGTCTAGTGATTTGAAGTTCAAGCATAAAGCTTGAAGGCTCTGACACTGATTTGCTATGTTTGGACAGTGTTCCTACTTCACCCTGCCTCAGTTTGCAAATTTATAAAAATAAAGCACCAAACAGGAGCTATAATGGAGATCATGAGCTACTGGCTCTGCACAAAATCTTGATCATCTTAAAAACAAAACAGGGCTGGGTGCGGTGGTTCAAGCCTATAATCCGAGCACTTTGGGAGGCTGAGGTGAGAGCATTGCCTGAGCCCGGAGGTTCAAGACCAGCCTGGGCAATTTGGTGAGACCTCATCTCTAAAATAAATCAAGAAAAGTTAACTAAGCATGGTGGTGCACATCTGTATTTCCAGTTACTTGGAAGGCTGAGATGGAAGGATCACCTAAGCCCAGCAGGTCAAGGCTGTGGTAGTCATAAGCGTGCCACTGCACTCCAGCCTGGGTGACAAAGTAAACCTCCGACTCAAAAAAAAAAAAAAAAGTCTAAATCTTCTTCAAAAGAACTAGGGTCTTTATAAAACTATATAATGTATTTTGTTATAGTACATGAGGGTAGTTCAGCAATCATATTCTGATCAAAGAATCCAAAAATGCCCCAATTTTTTTCCTTATTCTACTTGACCCCATAAGTTTCCTATGATACCTGCATGAGAAGGCTTAATAGCCAAGGCTTTGTTTCCAAAATTAATGTAGAACCCTAGCGAATTATTTATCTTACAGAAATAGTTCCTTTTTCCTAAGCCAGATTACCTTGAATGAGTTAGTCCTATTTCTTCTAACCTTGAATTAGACTTATAGGTCTTAACACTATGGTGCAAAATAGATCACTAATTCCAGCAAGTTTCTTAAAAAAGAGTAAAAAATGTTTTTAGCCACATAACTCCATAATGACCTCAGCACACTGTAAAAATTAAAGAATAGTTATCTTTTACCAATTCACAGAAAATCAAAATATTAATTAATATGGATTCTAAATTTTAGGTTGTCCTATGTGTTGTTTTTTAACTGTACAATACCTGCAATCACTTATCTAACTCAGAATCTACAACATAATATCTAACTTAGCTCAAACATTTTTAAACTGTTAAGTTATATAAATCAGTATCATATTGTTCTGCAAAGAACATACTGATTTCTAGGTTGTCTACCACTTGAAGAATTTTAAGAACCTATAACCAAAAGCAATGGCAAAGAATCAAGTTGGGGACTTGCTAAAATGGACATGGCTGGGCCTTATGTCCTGTTTCTGATATAGAAGGTCTGGAATGGATCTCAAGAATTTACACTTCTGATAAGTTCCCATGTAATGATGATGAACCACACTTTGAGAACCACTGTCCTCGAGGATGAATATAAATGAGCCTGTTTCATTTTCAATTTCATAGGAGAGTAAGTATAGCATAGGACAAAGACGATAGAGTTTAGACTTGAACAGAATGAAGTTTAAATCCCAGGGCTATCTTTTTCCAGTTATCTAACCTCTAAGTCTCTTCATCCTCAAAATGAGGTCATAATATCTACTACTACAGCTATGTGGTGAGATTTAAATATACTAGTTTACAGAGCCTGAAATAAAATATGTACTCAATACATATTAGATTCCTTCTGTGCTACATCCATTTCTTGTATGTGTGACAGCCCCACCATCCTTTCTCTCCCAGGAATAAATTAATGGGAAAGTAGTCATCAACTTAATTTCAGCTGGTTCTGATGACAAGTTTAACTGAAAAAAAATCTAGGCTTACTCAGTTTTTACAATCTAGTTTTCCACCAAAGTACAAAGCTTCCAAAGTCATTGTTTATTTAACTTTTAACTCGAGGTAAGTTTACATATATACCAAAGGTGTCATGGAATATAAAAGCAAATTCAACCAGTCATGTGGACAAGTATAGGATCAAATTTGAATTTTAAATCCCAATTAGAGGCTCACTTTACTGAATGGTCTAATATGTCCCATGGAATGACCTGGTATTTTTACCTGCCTACAGTAATAGGTTGAAATAATACCAATGATAATAACTCTATCACAGCCACTACTCTTAAGTATAGCCTCTTAATAAGCTTATCAACCTTTTGTAATATACAGATATTTATATGACAAACTTTGTGACTAAATGAAAGATTGGACCTGGAGAAATAGAAAAAATTCAACTGTTGGCTTTACAAACATAATTATAACATGGAAATGTAAAAGAAATACAATTTAGGATAAAGTTCCTGTTGAAAAGATCTAATATTAATTGGAGTGTTTTGAATCTTAGTCATAATAAATCTATCACGTAAGTTACATGGGTACCTATGCCTCACAGCAATAACTTGGAACTGTAACAAAATAAAACTTTTAATCTTGATCTCTTTTCTGAAGGAAATGTACTTTGTTTAAGGAGCTAGCAAGTACAATTCAAATCTAATAGGCAATTAGATTGCCTATTGCACTTGAAAGGTTACTTTTGGAATATGTATATATTGTTTGTTGGTAGGTTAGCAGGTCTGAAAGGTAGCCCATAAAAAGATATGTCCAGATCCTAATCCCTGGCACCTCTGAATGTTACCTTATTTGAAAAAAAGGTGCTTGTATTTGCGGAGACTATCCTGGATTTTCCATGGGGATTCCAAATCCAATTTCAGGTGTTATTATATGAGAGAGACACAAAAAGGAGAAGGTGATGTGCAGACAGAGGTGGAGATTTAAATGATGTGCCCACAAGCTAAGGAAGCCAAGGAATGCCAACCACCACCAGAAGCTAGAAAAGGCAAGGAAGGATTTTTACTAGGGACCTCCAAGGGGAGTGCAGCCCAGTCAACACATTGTTATTTTTGTCGCTGTTGTTTTGAAACTCTGATCTCTAGATCTGTGAGAGAAAAAAATTACTGTTATTTTAAGTCACCCAGTTTATTGAACAGCCATGGAAAACTACTAAAAAGTTCTAACCTTCTATCACATGTATTTTTGATGGAATATAACAGATAGGTCAGCATTTTATATCAACATCTTCACATGTCCTCTGCATATTATTTTTTGTGTATGGACACTGAAGGAGTTCCTGATCCCCAATAAGATTTTAATTTAATAAATGAAAAATATTTTCACCAATAAATACAGAGGCTAAACATGCTCATTAATTGTTGAAAGGATTAATACTGCTATCATTTCACCTCTCTTGAGAAACTGGGGTATAATTAATAATATAAAATGTAGAATTAAGCCAACCAAACCTTAAGTGAAGACTTCCATACTTACCTGTATAAAGAATGTGGTATGCAGATTTCTAAATATTTTAAAGAATGAGGTAAGCAGATTTCCCAAGATTCTTGTCACCTGGTTAACCAATCAATCACTAACGTAGATACTGTTGTAAAGGTACTTTGAAGATGGAATTAAGGTTGCTAATCCCCTAACCTTAAAATTGAGAGTACCCTGAATTACCTAGGTGGGCCTAATAGTAACCATGCCAGTCCTTAAAAACAGACAAGCAAAGACAAGAAGAGTCAGTCAGAGAAGGTGGCTCAGAGAGGGTGGTAGAAGAGGTTGGCGATTCAAAGCACAGTAAGGGTTAGACCTGCTGCTACTGTCTTCAAAGATGAAGAAATGAGGCCTGAGTCTGGGAATGATGGTGAATGCTGGTGCCTCTAGAAGTGAATGAACCCTTACTAACAACCAGCAGGGAAACAGGTACATCAGTTCTACAAGTGCATGGATTTCTACCAACCACATGAATATGCCTGGAAATGGAGCTTCTCCCAGAGCCTGGGGGAATGTAGCCTTGCCAACACCTTTATTTCAGTTTCTCTGAAGAGAGAAGCCAACCAAACCTACTGGACTTCTGACCCACAGAACTGTAATATAATATAATACATCTATGTTGTTTTAAGCTGTTAAATTAGTGCAAATATGTTATAGCAGCAATAGAAAATACAAACAATGAATAAAAAAGAAAACTGTCTCCACCCAAACCCTAAATGAATAAGGCCAGAAACCATTTATTTACAAAGTCACACCCATGAATCACTGGAAGCAGCTATAAAATCTATTTTTCTACCCCCTCATGAAAAGGAATTGGATCAGTCCTCCAACACTGCACATTCCCAAGCAGTACATATACTCCTGACTAGTGCTTGGTGAGCTCCAGGGAATTGTGCTCTGGGAATGTTCTAATAGGGTGTTTTGCCCATTTCAGCCCTTGAATCACATTATACTAGGTAGTTTGTGCAAACTGTCTAGATAGTTTATGCAAGCAATGTGATTTTTATTGAACATTTATTTTCTTTCTAGAGGTTTGAAGCTTCTGAATTTTTGTCAGTCATACAGGTACTCTGTACCTAAATGACCAACCTCCAATAAAACCTTTAAAGTCTATGCTCAGGTGAGCTTTCCTAATAGACAACACCTCAGCCGGGCTCGGTGGCTCAGCCAGTAATCCCGCACTTTGGGAGGCTGATGTGAGTGGATTGCCTGAGCCTGCGGGTTCGAGACTCTCCTGGGCAACTTGGCGAGACCTCATCTCTACAATAAATCAAAAAAATTAGCCGGGCGTGGTAGCGTCCGCCTGTAGTTCCGGCTATTTGGAAGGCTGAGGCAGAGGGATCGCCGGAGCCCAGCAGGTTGAGGCTGCAGTGGCCGGGAGCGGTCACTGCACTCCAGTCTGGGTGACAGAGTGACACTCCAACTCAAAAAAAAAAAAAAAAAAGACAACACCTCACACATATAGTCAAAATTAGTTACTGAGGAACTCAGTACATCTCATACAACTCTCCTAGGAAAAGAACCTGGGAACTGTGCCTGGTTTCCTCCATACATTGCTCCTTATCTTTCCTTTGCTGATTTTGCTTTGTACCCTTTGCTAGAATATATAACAATAAGCATAATGACTTGAGTTCTGTGAGTGCTTCCAGTGAACCTCTGAACCCTCAGCACAGTTTCCACCACCTCAATCACGATAGCCTATTAATACAAACAAAACACCAATGATCACACTTATTGTAGGTCTAAAAGATTTTCCCCAATTTTTACTAACCAAACTGTGGTAGGCATTATTTTAAGATGCCTCCCAAGTCCCTGTTCCCTGATATACAAACCTTGGACAATCCCCAAGACTATAAATATTACTCCCATGATTGGGTTATGTTATATAGCACAGTTGAATTTAAGAAAGGGGGATTATCTGGGTGGGCCTGACCTTCTCAAATGAGTCCTTGAAAATTGGGACTAGGGGTCAGAAACAGAGGAAATAAGAGAGATTCAAGGGATAAGTGAGATGTGTAATGAGGGAGATTCTCCATTGCTTTGGAGATAGAGAAGGCTATATGACAAGGAATGCAGATGGCCTCCAGGAGCTGACAGCAGTACTTGGTCAACAGTGATCAAGAAAATAGGGACCTCAGTCCCACAATTAATTGCAAGCAATTGAAATCTGTTAACAACCTAAGTGAGCTTAGAAGTAGATTCTTCCCCAGAACAACAAGAAAGGAAATCAATAATTTTTCCCCAATCATTAATATTTTACTTTAAAAAAACTTTATAGAAAACTATAAACAAATGATCAAGATCAGATCTGTATCATACTTTCTCAAAAACTCATCTGTTTGGGAAATAAAATTACGATTAAAGGAAGATTAATAAGAATATATAACTCAAGCTGCATGACTAAACTAAAAACATAATTAATTCATTCCATAGTT
This sequence comes from Cephalopachus bancanus, assembly GCA_027257055.1. Taxonomy (NCBI): domain Eukaryota; kingdom Metazoa; phylum Chordata; class Mammalia; order Primates; family Tarsiidae; genus Cephalopachus; species Cephalopachus bancanus. Next base: position 12,831,772 of record JAPVLO010000093.1, read on the forward strand.
CATTTACCAACACATTAACTATATGTAAATTTATATGATAACAGCTTTAGAAGATAAATGAATAAATTATAGCATGTGTGCCAGTAAGGTTAGAGAAGATAAAGAATTCCTTCTTTAATTCTTTAATTGCAGGCAAATAATTATGAGTTATTAGTAGGAAAAGTACCTTACTACTAGAGAGTTATGATGTGACAGGAATTTGGAGGAGGAAAATACAATGTTTTACTTGGTTGAGAGGAAAGGTACAAAGGGAGACAGAGGAAAGTATACTACTTGAAGAAGTGCTATTCCTTGTGCTAAGACTGTAGAACATTGTTGGGCAGAAAGACACAGCTCAGTCTTCATGGTGTATTTCTTTCTTTCTTTTTTTTTTTTTTTGAGTCAGAATCTCACCCCGTTGCCCAGACTGGAGTGCAGTGGCAGGTTCAAGGCCACCACAGCCTCAATTTGCTGGGTTCAGGCAATCCTTCCACCTCAGCCTTCCAAGCAGCTAGAACTATAGGTGCATGCCACCACAACTGGCTAATTTTAGATTTATTGTACAGACAAGTCTCGTTAAGTTGTCCAGGCTGGTCTCGTACCCCTAGACTCAGGCAATCCTCTTGCCTCTGTCTCCCAAAGTGCCTAGCCATGGTTTATTTCAACTCTTTGGAGTTATATCTCTCCAACTACATACTGTTAACAATAAAAATTACTTACACAATTTAGACACTATTTGGAAATGAGAGAGTTGAGAGTAATATTTAGAGCAGTAGTAGTAATAGAAGTGGTTGTAATTAGAGAGTTAGATTTAAGCCAGATTATATTATTATAAAATCCCTTTTCCTGGAAAAAGAAATGGGAAGCTACCAAATGGGATTGGACTGATCTTCAAGAATATTAATATAGTAGATAAAGTAGGGATAACTAAAATATTGCAAGACTAAAGTCAGGCACACCAGTTAGAATGGTACAGTGCAAAAGTCAAGCTATTTGTTAATGAAGATCTAAACTAAAGAATTTAGAGGACAGGAGAGATCTGAGAAATATCACCAAGGATGTAGTCACAATACTTGACAACTAAGAGAAGACACGGTTCAAGAGAAAGAGAAAGAAAAAAAAAATTGCTGCAAGATTCCAACCCTGAGTAAAGAGCACCTTTTGGTATTATTTTCCTTCTTCAAGCAAACAGGAAAAACATGAAAAATACACAAATCAGTTATCTCTCTCTCTCTCTCTAATTTACATTACTTCACAGTTATAATTTCAAACGCATTTTGAAACTTTGGCCATTAAAGGCAAAATGTGTATGAGCGCCTCAACCTCCACCACTAGCTTTATTCTAAAACAAGAATATGTAATATCTATTTGTGATGACTATAACCTCTGGTTCATCATCCAACTCTGGACCACATTCCAATATGTCCAAATTCTTTGGAGTATCTCATTCAGTGAGTAGGCAATGTTTTAATAGGAGCAAATAAAACCTACTTAGCCAAGTAAGTCAGATCACGTTTTCCATTAAGCTAGTAAACAGCTGCAGACATAGTCTGCCTCTCATCAGTCTTCATACATAATCTCTGCAATACTGATGATATTCTGGTAAATTTTCAAAACCACTACCCTAAAAATATGTGACAAAATTCATGAAAGCAACCTGCCTGCACTGCCCACCCTGCCTTCCCTTGCAAATTTAATGACAATATAGAAACTGTACTGTAATTGCCAACTTTGTTGAATATCTATGAGCCACATTTGCTGGTACTTTTATATATATAAGCAAAAGTACATGTTCTGAATAATACTAACATAAAAGGAAATACTTTCCATACAGCACCTGGACTTAAAAGGAAAACTATTTCCTCATGACTGTTTTAATAGGAGTGATAAAGGTATATATCTCTCTCTTTTTAAAACATTCTCTGGGAAGTATTTCAGAGAAGAGCTGAGATCTAAATTTCTCCACTTTTAAGTCTGTTGAATCTGTCTTTAAGGTAGCAATTAGTTTGATTAACAGGCACCAAATGTGAGATGACTTCAAACAAATTTTCCAAATGCTGTACTTTTTCTTGAAACCTGCTTGCTAGAGGAGCTTAATTTAACCCCATGCCTCTGTGTTTCCAAAAAATAATTTTGATCATTTAACTGAAACTGGAGAGAAATGTTGGCAAGACTGAACTCAGGCACTGACAGCATATAAAAGTCACTGGAAAGAGAGCAGCTCTCCCAAAATTAATTCCTTATATTCAAGTCTGAATAGACACTAAAGAAAAAATTAAGAACGTTTCTCCTTTAAACCATGTTAGCAAACTATATGCACAAACAACATTACTCTATAAAAGACTAACCCGATAGCACCTCCAGGTTATAGCACAAACTTATTTTCTGCTTGGATAACATGAATTCTCAAAAGGGTTTTATGGTCATTAAAACTATGGAGAGAATGCTTAATTTTCTAGTGGGATCTGAAACTCTGAGATAGTTTTAAGTTATATTAGTAATTCTATTAGCAGTTATATGAGAAAGGTTCCTAGTTTTCATTCCCCTACTCCCTGTTCCACCAATTTTACCAAAAATTTAACATTTTCTTCAAAATATAAATCCAGTGAGATATACTTGAATGACGCTTATGTTTTAAAAAAAAATCAGTTGCAAATCATTTGTCTGGTGTGCCAGACAAATGGCAGCTTAGAGTTTTGCAACAGTTAAAGACTGATGGACAAGGAAAAACTATGGGTCTCAAATTACAACCCCATCTAAATAGAAGATTTCCTGTTTACTTTGCATCAGTCTTTCATACAAGTACAGGGTGCTTACTTTTGGCAGTAGAGGAAAGAACTACTTTATAAGCCGTAAGAACATCTTCTCACTTTGATAAACAGCTTACAGAAGTAATTAAAATTGCAGCACATCAACTCTACACGTCACCTGCTCTGTCATTGGAGACTAATATAATCCAAATACGTGGAAAAGTCAGAGTTCTCAGTAAAACTAATTTAGATGAACGGATCAGATAACAACTTGGAACTGAACCTGACAGAACCATTTCTACTCAAGGCATTAAATACTGAATGTTACATTTCAAAATGTACATGGGAAATATTGCATTTTAATCAGAATAATTTTAAAAGACTTTATTTAATAAATGTTTACATACACCTCACTTGAAGAAATTACAAGACCTATTAAAGCTATTGTATGTTCTATTCAAAATGAATAAAAAAGACTTATAAAGTGTAAATGGCAAAAAAGACAATATGCATTTTTCATTTAATCCTTTCCATTTTTATCCACATCCTCAAAGAGTGTGCTTCTATCTACAGTATTTTGTCCTCATGAAGACAAACAAAAGGCACTGAAGAAACCACTGATGTTCACTGCTGTGAGCTTCATCATCTCTGAAACAGGATAAAGGATGACAAACACAGAAAAGTAAAACTGTTCATGAGCTAATGGATGTAATCTTACTGGCAAAGCAATACTGATCTCATCTGTATATAATTCAATTTAAAGGTTAAAAAAGTAAAAAGAAAAAAGATCAAGCTGAGGTAAAATGATGAAAATGGAAATATGTGTTCTGAGTCATCTTCTTTCTTTTGCATCAGTTCTTTTAATAAGTAAAAGAAGGACATAAAGGAGCAGAGGGGCACACATGGAGATCAGAATCAACATTATACAGTTACTACCATCTTATTGATCAGAGGACTGCTTTAGTGGCTTATGAAGTCTTCTGAAACTTATGGGAGAACAAGACCATCGTGTAATATCAATTTTCAGGATATGGTGCAATTATGATCATAGTATAACTATGTCCATAAAGACACTATTTCATCACTGGGACTTTTAGACCTCACTTTAAAGTGCAAACTCCTCCCTTTTTTTCTGCCCTAATACTCTAAATGAATATTGAATAGTTTTAAGAACTTCAGTTATTTTTCCGTTGGCAATGTTGTTTTAGCATTTCACTCACATTTTTTAAAAAGTACTTGTGCAATCTGAGACTTCTGTGGTAGCCAGCCTCCAAGATAACCCCCAATGAGTCCCGACTCTTAAAATTCACATTCTTGAGTAATCTCCTCCCACAATAGATACAGTTAATGGCTGGCTGAACTGTGTCAACTAATAGGATACTGCAGAAATAACAGTGCATGGTTTTTGATGCTAGCTCACAAAAGGCACTGTAGCTTGCACCTTGCTTTATATTCTCCTATATTGTTTACTCTAATAGAAGCCAACCACCATGCTATAATAGTCAAAGGCCAGGCGTAGTGGCTCACAACTATAATCCCAGCACTTTGGGAGGCTGAGGTGAGAGGACTGCCTGAGCTGCTGGGTTTGAGACCAGCCTGGACAACTTGGTGAGACATCATCTGTCCAATAAATCAAAAAATTAGCCAGGCATGGTGGCACATGCCTGTAGTTCCAGCTACTTGGAAGGCTGAGGTGGAAGGATCACCTGAGTCCAGCAGGTCGAGGTTGCAATGGCCGTGAGCGTGCCACTGCATTCTAGCATGGGAGACAAAGTGAGACTCCAACTCAACAACAAAAGAATAGTTAAGATGTCTGTGAAAAGGCCCTCAACACAGAGAACTTGTCAATAGCTGGCACTGTCTTATAAGTGAACCATCTTAGGAACAGATCACCCACCTCCAGCAGAGCTTTCAGATAACTATAGGCCCAGCTGTAATCTTAACTGAAACATTGTGAGATCCTGAGCTAGAACCATCCAGCTAATCCATACCTGAATTCTTGACCCCTCAAAATTATAGGCGATAATAAATGTTTATCATTGTCTTAAGCCACTAAGTATTGATGTAATTTGTTAAGCAATAACTAATTTATACTATTTGTTCTAAAAAAACAAAAAAAATACAAAAAGTAAGTCATTGGATCAAACAGCTGCATTAACAACATAATATTGCTTGCATATGAGGGACTCAAAATTCAAGCCATGTAAATAACTCAACAGGCTCTTTTGAAAACTTGAAGTACATATTACATAGGTTAAATGCATAAATTCTAAGTGTACATTTTACTTAGTTTTGACAAAAGCATATATGATAAATAATATGGTGATCAAGAGGCAAAAACATTACATCACCCCAAAAACTTCTCTCAAGGTCATTTTGAATCAGTGTTTGCATTAGCTACTAGCCCCAATAAGAGTAAAGTACTATTTTTCTATAACCATAGATAAGTATTGATAATTTCTGTGTCTGGCTTCTTTTGCTCAGCATAATATTTTTAAGGTACATACATGCGTTGTGTGTATCAGTCGTTCATTCCTTTCCATTGTTGATTAACATACAGGTTAAGCATCCTTAACCTGAAAACCTACAATCCAAAATCTGAAATTTTTTGAACATCAACATCATACCACAAATGGAAAATTCTTAATATATAAATACTTAACACAAATTTCTCATGCACAAAATCACTAAAAATATTGTATAAAATACATTCAGGTGATATGCATAAAAGATGTCTATAAAACAAAAATGAATTTTGTGTTTAGACTAATGTTCCATCTACAAGATAACTCATTATTCCAAAAAAAAGAAATCCAAAACACTTTTGGTCTCAAGACTCTTGGATATAGTATACTCAACCTGTACCATGATTTGTTTATTCATTTTCCTGTTAATGGATGTTTGAGTTCTTCCCAGTTTGGAGCTATTATAAATGTTTCTGGGAATATCCTTATGCAAATTTTTTGGTAGACATGAATTTTTCTGTTCCCTTGGTTGAATTCTTAGGAAAGGCTGGGACTAGAGTGAGGCAAGTGAGGTACCAAAGGTACAAAATGTAAAGAGGCCCTGTATGTAGAAGTGGAATTGCTGGATCATAAAATAGATGTTTCTGTAACAACTCAGTCTTTGTTACAGCACTGAAATTTTACACTTAGATTTGCCATGTGTTCCTCTGTCAAGAAATCTACCATTTAAATAAAGAGCATTAGTAGGTTAACATAATAGTCTATCAAAATATAATAAATTTACTTAAAAAGACAATTGATCAATATATTGTTATCAGATATAATGCATATTAAATGAAACATTAAGTTGAAAACGATCTCATGATTAAGTAAAACTACTTGTTTTACAAATAAGGAAAGTGATTAAGATACTTGTCCAAGTTCGCCTAACAAGTTAGTGGCTTTTTCATCATATATCTTGCATGTAAATCTTTTTTTTTTTTTTTGAGTTGGAGTCTCACTTCATCAACCATGCTGGAGTGCAATGACATGCTCACGGCCACCATATCCTTGACCTTCTGGACTCAGATGATCCTTCTGCCTCAGCCTTCCAAGTAGCTGGAAGTATAGGCACATACCCGGCTAATTTTTTTTGCTTAATTTACCGTAAAGATGAGGTCTTGCCAAGTTGCCCAGGCTGGTCTGAAACCCATGGGCTTAGGCAATCCTCTCACCTCGGCCTCCCAAAATGCTAGGATTATTGACATGAGACACTGCACCCAGCCACATGTAAATCTTTACACAAATTAAATCCAGGCTTAGTTAAAATATTTTTTTCTTAGATAAAGATGTGGCTACAACTGATTTTCAATTTAATATAAACTAGTTTTCACAGAGAATTGATTTTAGCTTCAATGGCCTATAAGTTAAAGTACAAATATGAACTAGTGAGCCAAGAGCAAAATATTATTTTAAGAAAATCACGCTGCATGCAGTGGTTCAAGCCTGTAATCCCAGCACTCTGGGAGGCCGAGGGGAGAGGATTGCCTGAGTTCAGGGTTTCGAGACCAGCTTGGACAACTTGGTGAGACCTCGTCTCTACAATAAACTAAAAAATTAGCCAGGCATGGTGGCACATACCTGCAGTTCCAGCTACCTAGAAGGCTGAGGTGGAAGGATTGCCTGAGCCTAGCAGGTCGAAGCTGCAGTGGCTGTAAGCGTACCCCTGCATTTGAGTCTGGGCAACAGAGTGAGACTCCAACACACAGACACAAAGAAAGAAAATCAAAAATTGGTGACATTAAAAAAAACTATAAAAAGACATTTTCTAAATAAGATTATGCTATTGCTAAATATACAGAAATGTGACTTTTATTACCTACTATCAGATAAGACTTTTCTAATGAAGCAAATAAGGTTAAGGTATACATGGTAACTGCATTTCTCTTTCCAGAGCCACCCAAAACCAAATCATTTAAAGTAGTAACGACAGTACTTGTACTCAACTTGTTTTGCTTCTATTCGATTACTATCATTTTGTAGAACAAACACTTTTCCTTCCTTGAAAAACATTTTTCATCTAGAATATTGTGATGGAAAAGCATTAATCAATGTGAGTTAATCAATGTGAGTGACAATATTTTTTAAAACTAGAATAGATAATTACAATTCTATAAAGGCTCATGGCAAGCAGTTTTGACTGGTGTAATACAACTTAATTTACATACTAAAGAAAGATTTTTGATAATTTTAAGATAACTTCAGAAAACCTTTGAAGTAGCTCATTTAACAGGATACCTGCAAAAGCTCAGACCATAGACTTTCCTTGACAGGAGATAGAAAGTAAATGTATTGAGTCACTGAAATAACTGAATTTAAGTTGTATTATTAAATCTACCCCAGCTATGATTATTACTTCTTCCTACTCTTCAGCATGACCTTCACTTAACATAGTTCACTGTGTCCCTAGAAATTCCAGTAGCCCATTTTGTTACCATGTACTCCTTTCCAGAAAATAATCTTAATCGTAGCTAGTACTAAGCACAGTACTAAAAAGATTTCAAATTTTCACACATACCTTCTTGAAGAATTTTTGGTCAAGAATTGTTCAGAACATATACCTCAAAAAAGATGAGCACTGCACTATGTTAACATTGAATTTTTCTGTAGCTTGTGAAATTAAATTTCTTAAGATGAAAATTACTAGATTTTATTATTAAACAAGTACCAAAAAAAAAACAAACAAAAAACAAACCCATCAAAAAACCAAAACCCTACAGTTCTAGTTAAAAAGACTTTTTGTAGCCGGGCTCGGTGGCTCAGCCTGTAATCCCGCGCCTTTGGGAGGCTGAGGTGAGTGGATTGCCTGAGCCCGCGGATTCGAGACCCGCCTGGGCAGTGAGACCTCATCTCTACAATAAATCAAAAAATCAGCCGGGCATGGTAGCGCATGCCTGTAATTCAGGCTACTCGGAAGGCGGAGGCGGAAGGATCGCCGGAGCCCAGCAGGCGAGGCTGCGGTGGCTGGAAGCGGCCACTGCACTCCAGTCTGGGCGACAGAGTGAGACTCCAACTCAAAAAAAAAAAAGACTTTTTGTTTGCCAATTTCTGATTTTCATTTAATTGTCCTATTACACAGTACCTCACAGGTTTCCTTTCTCGAAGCAAGTCTTCCAGACTCCGTTCACAGTGTTCTGCGACCACCACAAGTCTTTCTGAATTAAAAAAAGCAAATTCACTTTATATTTTATCAAGAAATTTTAACATCAAAACAATATTTACAAATGATATTTTAAAAGAGTTTTTCAAACTCTGTATTAACTACATCATTATCAAGCATACAGAATAGGATAAACATCAAATAAAACAATGTATTATATAACAATTCCTGGCAAGGCGTGGTGGCACATGCCTGTAGTTCCAGCTACTTGGAAGACTGAGGTGGTAGGATCACCTGAGTCCAGCAGTTCAAGGCCGTGGTGGCTGTGAGTGTGCCACTGCACTCCAACATGAGCAACAGAGTGAGACTCTGGCTTAAAACAAAACAATACAAAAATTCCTTTTCATCTCTTTTTTAAATTTCTCTAGAGGGTCTCTTATATGTGTCAAGAAAAACGGTTGAAAAGGTTGACCTTGGTGGGGGGGATATAACTGACCCCTCTTCTGACACAGACTGGAAGAAGTAATAGATGAAGACATTTTGAAGGGGAGGGGAAATTGGGGAGCTAAATACAGATTCAAACACAAGATCTTTGAAACTGTGCTCAGAAACCTGAGAAAAGTAGAAATATTCTGAATTATGACCATAAAGAAATAATAGAAAATCAACTTAGAATTATAGTTGATCCTGAACAATTCAGGCAGAGGGAGGTTAGTGGCACTCACATCCCATGTAGTTGAAAATCCACCTATATAACTTTTGACTCTCCCACAACTTAATAGCCTATTGACCAGCGCCTTACTGATAGCATAGCCAATTAACACATAAAGAGTATCTACATATATTTCATGCATTCATGACATACCTAACTTTTTCTTAATTTTTTCAATATTTCTAGGCTATACAATTCATCTGCATGTTTTTTTCAAATTGTTGCAAATCTCCAAAACAATTTCCAATATATTTATATTTATTGAAAAAAATCCACATATTTAAGTGAACCTGGGCAGTTGCAACACAGGACCTGCAGAGATTAAATACTGTAAGATGGTGGTAGGCACGATCAATATCATGTCATTTTCATTTTCCAACAGATCAACTGTCCAAGGAAAAGAGAGCACAGCTCTGAGGGCCAGCTCATAACTCTTCGTTTTTTTCTCACTCATTATCTCTAGTGACTAACATGATGGTAAACACAGTAGTAGATCAATAATTTTTTGCTAAATGAATGAATCATGAATGAATCTAAGAAGAACAAAAGAAACACATAGCTGGGTTTACAAGCATTTGGGGATTTGACAAGGTTATTTCAGGAGTTTGGTTTAAAAGAAATTGGGGTGCTGTATCTATGTGAAATGGGTTCTAAGTAAGATAAGGAAGAAGGTTAACACAAAATACAATCACAGACTGAAACCAGATGAAGATACAAAGAGGCTGGGAATAATGATAATTTCAAAGAGAAGTTTTGATGAAAATGAAAAAATTGCAAAGTTGGAAAAAAAAAAAAGAGACAAAAGAAGATGGACAGGGTAAGTTCAGACAGGAGGTCTAGTGCATGGAATAATTCCAGGAAACAATGGATCAAGGTATGGTTTGCATGTGGATTTAGAGATGAAGGACAACAGTATACAGGCAGTCATGTGATGTATAAGAACAGGGTATTATCTTGAATTGTACTTTGGAAGTTAAAACTAAGGAGGTGGCATAACAAAATAAAATGAAAAATAAAAATTAAAAATGCTATAAATGAAAACTGTCATTTTCAGATGAAAGATTCCAATTGTATAGGATCAGAGAGAAAAATAAATAGCAAAAGATGGCACTGAAGAAGGAGTTTAACAGGAATATTTAATAGGCACTTAAAGAAAATTAAATTTGAAAGAACACAACAAAAAAAATAGAAAAAAAAAAAAAAAAACCATGAGATACAAGGCCAAGTTCTTTGCTCAATAATGAAAAGGGTTGAGTACCAAGCAATTTAGTACAACTGTGAAGTTCTAGAATAAAAATGGTAATATTATCAGAAAATTAAAACAAGAAGCTGCATTCCTTTTCATTTTCTCATATTTTGTCAGTGTTCCTTACATCTATCCAGCTCCCTTTCCTCAGTCTCCTTTGTAGACCTTTACCTCTTCTACCCAATGCTGCCAGTGCCTCCACCCCGATTCTGGGACTTCTTAGTGTGTTTTCCCCTCATCTACACACAAAGCTAAAAAACTCTGAAATTTCATCTCAGGCCCAGAACTCTCTGACTACAGAATTTTACAGGCATTTACTTGCTTTAATATAAAAGTTATTGAAACTCAAGAAAATCAAAACTAAATTTACAGTTTGCTCTTCAAGTGTGTTCTCTTTAGTATTATTTCAGTGAATGATATCACTACCCAGCCAGCTGTTCTAGCTAGAAACTTAGCAGTAACCTGCCCTTCTCAAATCCAAACAAACAGAACCCTGCAATATTTATCTTCCAAATGTTTTAAGAATCCATAGTTTGCTCGTGTGCCACAACATGGGTCCAAGTCAGCATCATCTCACTAGATAAACTGCAACAATCAATTGATCTTCCCACATTAACTCCTATTCCTAACATATTTTCACACTAAAGTCAAAGTGATAAAATAATAATAAATATGAATATGGAACTACCTCCTCTAGTTTCATTTATGCTATTTTATCCTTGATTTACCAACTTCCAGCCACAATGATCTTCCTTCCCTCTTCCTGTCTTAGGGCACTTATACATGGGTTCCTGACATGATCTTTCCTATTCTCTTCTCCCAGTTAACTCCTATCACATACTTAGCACAGTGGTTAAGGGAACAGACTATTTTGTGGGCTCAAAACCCAGTTTTACTACTAATTTAGCTATGTGACCTTATGGAAATTAGCTAATCCCTCTATGCCATAGATTCTTCTGTAAGATGAAGAGAACAACAGCACCTCATAGGGTTGTTATGAGGTTAAAATGAGTTAATAAATAATAAGGACCTAGAATAGTGTGTGATGTACAGCAAGCACTATCTGTTGGTTTTTAATTATTATTCATTTTTCAGGCTCCAGTTAAATGGGACTTCCTCAAGGAACACTACTCTGGTTCTCTCAAAATCAATTTACTATCCCTATAATATACTCTATTCTACACTGTATTTTTCTTTTATGGTACTTGTTTCAAGTCTAAGAAGTTGCATACCCATTTTTATTTACAGTAGTTTCCCCCTTATGAGGTTTCACTTTCTGCAGTTTCCGAAGATATCCAATGGAATATTCTAGAAATAAACAATTCTTAAGTTTTAAATTGCATTGTTCAGGCTAGCATCCTGAAATCTCTCACCAGCTATTCAGATACGCCAGAGTAGCTATAAAATACTTCCTCTAAGTGAAAATTCTCAACTTGATAAGGAAAGAGAAAAAAGCATACGCTAAAGTTGCTAAGTTTTATGGTAAGAATGAATCATCTATCTGTGAAATTGTGAAGAAAAAAAAATCCATACTAGTTTTGCTGTTATTTCTCAAATTGCAAAAAGTTAAGACCACAGTGTGAGATAAGTGCTATGTTAAGATGGAAAAGTCATTCAATTTGTAGACAGAAGACATGAACAGAAATGTGTTGATTGATGACAATCAGGTTTGGCACTATCCGAGGGGGACTTGGAAAGTAACCCCTGAGGATAAGAGGGTACAGCAGTGATGTCCTTTTTCTCTACTAGATAATACACTTTATGATGGCAGGAATGATGTTGTTCTTGTCCAGGAGAGTATCACCAGTCTCTAGAATGTCATCGAAAACACACAGGCATGTAATATAAATATATTTATCAAATGAATTAATATAAGCAAAGGCATAATGTGGCCATTAGAAATGAAGAAGCATTTCATATCACCACAGTCATTATCTAAACAGAAATGGGTCCTGTGTAAAAAATTATGTGCTAGCCGGGCTCGGTTGCTCAGCCTGCAATCCCGCACTTTGGGAGGCTGAGGTGAGTGAATTGCCTGAGCCCGTGGTTTCAAGACCCGCCTGGGCAACTTGGCGAGACCTCATCTCTACAATAAATCAAAAAATTAGCCGGGCGTGGTAGCACACACCTGTAGTTCCAGCTACTTGGAAGGCTGAGGTGGAAGGATTGCGGGAGCCCAGCACGTTGAGGCTGCGGTGGCCGGGAGTGGCCACTGCACTCCAGTCTGGGCGACAGAGCGAGACTCCAACTCAAAAAAAAAAAATTAAGTGCTGTATTATAAACTAAGTATAAAATAACTCAGTGGCACTGATTTTAATACAAAATTAAAAATATCAGGTTAGGCATGGTGGCTCATGCCTGTAATCCCAGCACCTTGGGAGGCAGAGACGAGAGGATTGCCTGAGCCCTGAAGTTCAAGTCCAGCCTGGGTAACATAGCAAGACCTCATCTCTACAAAAATATAAAAATTAGGCAGGCATATTGGCAAGTGCCTGTAGTTCCAGCAACTCCAGAGGCTGAGGCAGAATAACCGCCTGAGCCCCTCAGGTTGAGGCTGCGGTGGCTGTGATCGTGTCACTGCACTCCAGCCTGGGGTGACAGAGTGAAACTGGCTCAAAAAAAAAAAATTTTTTTGCTAATGTGCATTTTCCATTAATATGCATTTAAATTTAACAGTTTAAACTGGATAGTCAGGCTGGGCTCAATGACTCAGCCTGTAATCCCAGCACTCTGGGAGGCCGGGGCAAGTGGATTGCTTGAGCACACAGGTTTGAGACCAGCCCGGGCAAATTGGCGAGACCTCGTCTCTACAATAAAATAAAAAATAGCCGGGCGTGGTAGCGTGCGCCTGTAGTCCCAGCTACTTGGAAGGCTGAGGCGGAAAGATGGCTGGAGCCCTGCAGGTCGACACTGGTGTGGCTGTGATCATGCCGTTGCACTCCAGCCTGGGCGAAGGAGTGAGACTCCAACCCAAAAAATAAATAGATAGATAGATAGATAAACAAACTGGATAGTCAAAAGTCTCCCTATCAGTAAGAGATTTCCAAAGTGCTTGGCACCACTGAAATTTGTCAAGTTTATTCTGAAAAGGATGTTTGCCAAAACTTCAAGATTCTATAGAACTATTAAGCACTGTTTTAATCCTGCAGAGCTATGATCCTTTGCAGAATAATAATGTTCTCCCAGAGGTTATCGAGTATATACTAAAACAACGTTTCCAATATGAACCTGGTTTTTTTTTTTCCCCAAGAAATCATTGGAGGCGTCTTTATTCTGAAACTCTGGACCACTGTTTAAAAATAACTTCTGTTTGTAATAAAAACAATGTAGTTTCATAAAATAAAACATTTGGGAATCATAATGTGCCAAATATAAATCAATAATGTAGTGGCATTATTTATTTTAAAAATGTGACATTAAGATGAACTTTAAATAATATACAAGAATTGTGAATAAGCTTTCTTCTAACAAAGATGTGATAAAGGCCAAGTACCATGCAGTGTATCCAGCCTGAAATGGATGCTTTAAGTCAATGCTAAGAAATTGAAGAGAGTAGAAAATAAGCAAGAAGGGTAATTAAAGAGTTGAATAAAGGGAGGAGGAAGTAAAATAAAGGTTTTGTTTTGTTTTTTTAATTTAGAGAAAGAGGTGAATTGTCAATGTCTCAATATAAAAGGTTATTAGAATACAGTTACTACATAAATATTTTGTTATTCATAGTAAAAATGAGAGTAGCTCATTACCTTTAAAATATAATGTTTAAATAAATTGTTATACAGTTTAAAACGAACAAAGAAAAATACTGAGCTTAAAGAACAGTATTGGTACCAGGACACTGTGATAGTCAGTTTTATGAGTCAACTTAGCTAGACTGTAATTTCCAGTTATTCAATAAACACTAATCTAGATATTGCTATGAAAATGCTTTGTAAATGATTAAAGTCTATAATCAGTTTACTTTACATAATGGAGATTATCCTAGACAATCCAGGTGATCATGATTCAATCAGGTGAATAGCCCTGAAGAGCAGAATTGAAAGCCAGGAACAATGGCTTAAACCTGTAATCTCAGCTACTCAGGAAGCTGAGGAGGGAGGACCAATTGAGGCCAGGAGTTCAAGACCAGCCTGGGCAACATAGTGAGATCCTATCTCAAATGAATGAATGAACAAATAAATACATGAATAAGAGCAGAAGTGTGGCTTCCTTGAAGAATAAATTCTGCCTGTGGACAACAGTTTCAGCTCCTGCCTAAGAGTTCAGCTTGTCCTTTTTGAGGGACCACCCTATGGATTTCAAACTTGCCTAGCCAATTCCCACAATCATGCACACAAATTCCCAGCAACCACTAATCTCTTTATACAAATACACATACATATACTACTGGTTCTCTTTCTCTGATGAAACTGATACTGACACTTAGGTTGAAATGATATATACCAGAAATGTATATAATATTTATCTTAGAGGTCCTTAATATTTCTATTATTCTTTACCTGAATTTCCAATCTATTAGTTAAAATAAATTTATTCTTGATTTCATCAGCAATCACTGAAACATTTCTGGATAATCAATACCAAATTAAAAAGAGATGCAATACCGTACCATTTATAATTTCACTCTGCTTCTAAACACACCTGAGATTTCAAGCTCAGAAAAAAAATATAAAATGTGTTAACATAAGTATTTTCATGTTTTATGGCTTTTTTCCTTTAAAAATATTTTAAACTAAAAAAAAGTTCTCAGATTCTAATAAAATGTCTACTATTCTTGAGGTTAAATACTTCATCCTGCTAAGTTAGCAAGACAATATCATCTTGAATCAATTTTGAAGGATCTACAGCAAACAGTGAAAAGTGTGACTTCTGAGCTAACCTAAGATGTAAAAGCGTAATGTTACTAAAACAGATTAAATATCACATGTAAGGAGAGAGGGGGACAAACAAAGACAAGAGATTTGCATAGCAAGAACAGAATAAAGGGTAAAAAGTAGAAACAAGATTTTTTTCAGGAGATAAACCAAAATCATATGGTATTACATCATTGAGAAATATGTTCACTAAGGAGATTTATTGAGTAGAAACTTCTCAAATTTTTCAAACTAGATGCAATAGAAATGACTGAGATACTTTGGAACAGATTTTTACATAAACAATTACTTTAACATAGTTATTTAACATTGCCAATTTAAACAAGGTAATCCAATTCCCTAGACTTTTGACAATCATTGATAATCTCATTCCAGTCAGCTAGACTTAAAATATATGAATTGTATTCATATCTATGACTTATATTAACCTAGTGGAGAGGGCTGATGAGATATAGGACCAGGACAAATAGGGAAAGTAGAGCAAACAGCAAAAGTAGAGCAAACGGCAAAAGTAGAGCAAACAGCAATATGGTGGTTGAGGATAAGGGGACAAACCAGACTGTTGAACTAACTTCAGAGAACAATGATCTGTAGAACAGATTACAATGTTGAAGGTGATCAGCTCCTACCTGACATTAATTATCAAAAGGAAGGTTCATATGCAAGATTAGCAAGAGGGTGCTCCAAAGACAGTTATGATGTAAGGCAGCTCCTAGTTCAGTGTTTACAGGGTCCATTTAGGTAGAGGAAGGAAAAGGAGTTCAAGAAATAGCTAGGACTATTTAGTCCATTATGCCAAAAAAAAGGAGGCTTAAGAAAAACAGGTCAGAGGCAAGTTCTCAATTATACAAAGTGAAGTTCCAAAGAGGCTTCCAGATATATTGGGAAAAAACAAAGGACACTTTAGGAAAAAAAGAATGAGGCCCTAAGAATAGGTTAAGTGGCAAGAGTTTGGAAAAACAGGCCAAATTTGTAGACATAAACTAGAATAACTAAACATGATCATCAGCCATGAATAATAAAGAGGATCTACAATACTGCCAAGCTTTGTTTGGAGTGGTTTTGGAACTGGACTAGCCATACAATTGGAAATTCTTTAGAACCTGTAACTGGATTGGAGGAGGAGGTACTAAAGTATACAGGGATTGACAATATCTATTAATTGTTTGGTGATGTTAAAAGCCCCAAATGAGCCACACAATTTTTCAACATCTAATTAATGTCATTGAAGCCACTTAACAAATAAGAAACTTCAGCAAAAAGTGGTTTTGTTTGTTTGTTTGTTTGTTTTTTAGCAACACCAAAAAACTTGCCAGATTATTTTCTAGGCTTTTGGCAAATGGCTAGAGCTCTCTAAAGTCTACTGCAGGGATAATTACTCTAGTTTTCATGGTTATCCATAAACAAATTAGAAAAAGTGCCCTGTCTGCCAGAAATAGTTAGAGAGAATCAGAATTCAGCTCCCTTCCTCCATTAACCAGAAGAATTCATGCACTATGCAAAGAGCAAAATCCTATACAGTGGCCCTCACTGTGGGTCTCTTGATTGGTAAATACGTGATATGGTACAGCACAAGGTACAGTTCAAATCAACTTTGAAAAATTTAGGATCCTACATTAGAAGTTCTCAAATTAATCTTTAAGGAGATAATCTCTCCAAACTCCTTGATCCTCTATGTCTGTGCTTTTACCCTTTCTTTACATTAGGAAGCCTTTTTGAGAATCTAGTAAGAAATTATCCACTCATTCTTCAGAAAATGCATGTGTACACATGCACAAGAGGAGACCAAAAACAACCTGGAATTCATTTATAAAAAATTGTGTGTTTATTCTTATTACATGTTCAAACTTCAGTCGCAAAGTACTCTCCATTTGATGCAATATACCTAACAAGATGCTTTTTCCACTGCTGAAAACAGTTTTTATACTTGTCCATTTTGATGTCTTTTAGTGCTTCTGCCATTTTCTATTTCACCTCTTCCACACCAGCAGAAAGTTTTCCCTTTGGGAATTTTGTCCACACGGGGAAAAAAAAAAAAAGAAAAAGAAAAATGTCATTCGGGGTAAGATCAGGTAAATGGGGAGGGCGGGGTATGGGGTCATGCCATGTTTGGTCAAAAACTGCTGAATGCTCAGTGTGGTGTGAGCAGAAGCACTTGTAAATCATTCATTATGAAATGGGCAATGCATTGAAAGAATCTTGAAAAACAATTCACTGAAGCAGAACATAGCCTCAGCCTCTCATAACACCAGCTAGTACATTGATGCTGATGGGCTTCTAGAATACCTAGCAAGCAGGGGCCCACCCTCTAAAAGGTAATTTTGTTTTTTTGGGGGGGTCTCCCCTCATACACACACATACACATTTTGTATATTATTTTGAGGGGCTCACAGACCTGTTAAAGCCCATTCATAGGTCCCTGTGGTTCCTATTAGAGCTACTAACTTACGCTGTCCAATTTGGACATCCATTAAAAAAAACGGAACAAGCTACAAAAATTTCCTAGGTCAGAGATCAATATGAAAAAGAACAATAAAGCAAACCTATCAGGATGTGTTGAGAACACTGCCCATAACAACACACACAGGCAATCACAGATATTCATACTAAAAAAGCTTCTATACCAATGTCTCCAGACTTCATCTGGACAACAGATTTTACAAACATTATAAAGTTTGTACTTGACCTTTTTTCCACATTTAGGTAAATATCTAGCAATTGATTTCTAAATATGTTTCCTCATTATAAAAGTAATTTGAATCAGTTGGAATTCCTTCTGTGCCCTGTCCTATAAGTGGTTTACAAACCCATTTATAGTCCATCTAAATAAACAATTTATTAATATTACTAATCATATATCTTTTTCTAACTTTGTTCCTTTTCTTCCTGAAGAGAATCAGAGCATACCACCTTAATATACCCCACTTTGACATAAGATTGTTTTGAGTTGAAGGCAATTAGTTCTCTGCCCTCCCCCTTTCTAAGCAAAACATAAATTTCTCTATGTAAAGAAAACAGAAATTTCCATTTGTAATAGTATAACCCTCTCCAGTACCACGAGGAGAAAAATGACTTTTACCTACACACTAAACATTACTAAATAACTCTTATGTCTAAGCATTTTACTCGACCCCCAAGGCTCCAAACCCCTTTTTTTGGCTAGCCAGGCTACTTCTCATTTTATCTCCCTTTGTTAAGACAGTATATAAGCCCCAATTCTAACCACCTCCTTGAATCACATTCCTTTG
The DNA here is from genome assembly GCA_027257055.1 of Cephalopachus bancanus. Lineage (NCBI taxonomy): Eukaryota > Metazoa > Chordata > Mammalia > Primates > Tarsiidae > Cephalopachus > Cephalopachus bancanus. Next base: position 12,850,182 of record JAPVLO010000093.1, read on the forward strand.
TGAACTCTGTGCATACATACATAGCTAAATCTGTGCTTTTTTCTCCTGTTAGTCACTCTTTTATCAGTTTGACTCTTGGATCCCAGACACAGAGCATAAGAGGATAGATAATTATGTATTTTTCTTTCAAGTACTATATAAATGAAAAATTGTATGGATGTTTGAATCTTGTCTCAAATTCTTTTTAGAAAAAAAGTAACATTATAATTAAGACATAAATTTCTTTTTAAAAATAAGAATGAAATTAACAATGATTTTAAGATGTTGTTTCTTAGGAATGTCACAAAAAAAAAGCTAGAATATCTTTTGAAAATCCATGAATCTTCTTAGGCCACTAGTACCATTAAAATTAATAAATGTCAGCAAATAAAACTTCACAGATAGGAGTCATTCCTCTGTGTTCCAAAGCCCTTTATCCCACCACAATTTTTTATACAGGAGTTTGATTAATACCAATATTCTTCAGTGCAGAATTTAACATTTCTCCTTTGTACTTCTTTGGCACATTGTAGATAACCTATGATAGCAACTATTACTGTAACATAATCATGATTGCATTCTTCTCCTTTACTATTTTTGAAGTTTACTTGAAAACTAGGATAACTTAAGCATTTTCATGTATTTGGCTCCTAGCATAGAGAGGGTCAGAGTATCAGGCAAGGGCCTATTTAAAGTATTATTACCTCAGTGAATACCAGTTATGCACGTCAAAGTAGACTGTAAGAAATATCACAATGAAGCCGGGCATAGTGGTTCACTCCTGTAATCCCAGCACTTGTAAGGAAAAGGCAAGAGGAATTCCTGAGCCCAGGGGTTTGAGACCTGCTTGGGCAACTTGGCAAGACCTTGTCTCTACAATAAATCAAAAATTTAGCTGGGCATGATGGTACCCGCCTATGGTTCCAGCTACTTGGAAGGCTGAGGCGGAAGGATTGCCTGAGTCCAGCAGGTTGAGGCTGCAGTGGCTGTGAGCGTGCCACTGCACTCCATCCTGGATGACAGAGTGAGACTCTTACTAAAAAAAAAAGAAATGTCACAATGAACAAAAAAGACTGGTTTCTAAATGAATATTTTTCCTTTAAAGCTAGCTTTCCATCGGCTGAGCTCCAAGTTTGTTCCTTTTAGAGACCCTTAAGACCTCAATATGGGACCACTCACAATCTCACTTGAAAGGTTAAGACAAACCTAATAGACGTTTACTAATATTTGCTGAATCAGTCAATCAAAGGCAATCATGCACAGAAAAAAGAAGTCCCAATAAAACAATGTATACTTTAATATGTTTTTGTGTTTATGGTGTATTTATGTATGCATACTTATATATTTAGGTGTACATATACATACAAATATGAAAAATCAAATATTTTTGTCATCTGCTAGACAATTATCTCTTTTTACTACCCTCTTTCCTATGTCTCCCACTAAGCCTCCTTACAACATCTAACAATTCAGGAACTAGGTATGTAGTAGAGCTCAAAACCATGTAAGGTACTGAAAAGCTCTAGATAGTAGAATAATGTCAATATTTGTATTATTGTAGGTTTATAGCAGCTTATAACAGCTTCCAAAAAGTATTAGCATTCAACCTTTCTTTATTTTCCTTAGTGTGACATTGGATTAGTTACTTAATTGTCCGTAGCTTAATTTCTTTAACTAAAAAATGCAAATACTACTAGTTTCCATCTCATAGCAATGCTATGAGGATTAAGCTATATAAAAAAAGTAGACTATTATCTGATATATGATAAACAATAAATATTAGCCTTGAATAATCATTAAAAAAACATTTTCTACTCAAAGTATATAAAACACAAATATTCTCAGAGTAAATATTCTGAGAGAAATCAAACAGATAACTTGAATGCATAATTAAGCCTACTTTCTAGCAAAAAATTAAAGAAAATGCAGTTTGCATTTATCAGCCATTTTGATTTTAGGCTGAATTACATGAAAGTGCCATTTTTATCGGACAAAACAACAGCTATCAACAAACATATAAGATTCACTTTCACATGTTATTCTTTTATATCTCTAAATTATTTTACATAGAAAAATTAAATACATTTCACTGGAATGTACTTAAAATAATGTAAAGAAATGCAACCTCAGTCTAACGATCCAAAAAATTCTAAAATAATTAAAAGTATCGTCACTGTAAGCATATATATGTATGTATGTGTATATATAAATAAATATATATATATATTTTTAGTTGGAATCTCACTCTGTCGCCAAGGCTGGAGTGCACTGGCATGCAAACAGCAACCGCAGCCTCAACCTGCTGGGACTAGGCGATCCTTCCACCTCAGCCTTCCAAGTAGCTGGAACTACAAGCAAGTGCTACTCTACCTGGCTTATTTTTTGATTTATTGTAGAGATGAGGTCTCACCAAGTTGCCCAGGCTGGTCTCGAACCCCCGGGCTTAGGCAATCCTCTCACCTTGGCCTCCCAAAGTGCTGGGATTACAGGCCGAGCCACCAAGCCAAGCCATCATAAGCATATTTAATGGCATATGGAAGAACCTAAATATATCACTAAAAAAGCAATAAACATCTTCCTGGTGAAACACTGTTTAACCAACAGAATTCAACTTTTTATTCCAGTTCTGTAAGTGGGATTTTAATGCAGACTAATGCAGTTTAAAAAAATCTTCTAGTGATTCCTTTTCATTGAAGAGTCAAACTCATTACTTTCAATTATACAATACATTCTAACAGATAATTCTAATGTCTCTGACAGTAAAACTTCATTTCATATTTACAGATAAAAAATATACTTAAAAATAGACAGTTTCCCTGAAAAAGAAAGTTAAAAATGCCAATTCTCAAATGTAAAAAATATTAATCAGTCATTCAGTTTACAAATATTTATTGAGTGCCTCCTATGTGTTCTGAGGTCACAAGTAAAAGTACTTATCCTCAAGAACTAAGAATCCTCCGAGGAGACAAATTAAAGAGAAAATAATAAAAAATGACAAAAGCTATAAAAAAATCTCAGAAAAGGACATAGCTCACATTGCAAAAAAATGGAGAAAAGCAAAATCTAGGAGAGAAAATAGCAAAGTACAAAAACATAATCAAAATTACTGGAGGAACTCAGTGGCTGAAATAAAATGTTAAAGCAGTAGAAACGACAAACAATATCTAAGGATGACAACAGGGACTAAACCATGAAGTATCTTGCATGCAATAGGCTGGTAAGAAGTTTGGATTTCACCTCACAGATCTGCATAGAAATGGGGAAGTGTGTGAGAAAGGAAGTGGTGATGGGAACGGGGAGAGGAAGAAGGGAAGGAAGAGGGGGCACATGTACATACATAATGATTTCTCTATATATTTACTGTATAGTGTATTTATAACTTAATCAGAGTAACAAAATAGAGAACACAAAATAGGCAAAAGAAGAACTTACCATGTTTTCCCCTAGAAATATCCACATACTGGCACAGTCTGGGATGAGTAATGGTCTTAAGGATTTGAAAGCGCCCTAAAATTTTAATGGAATTTGGTGTGAGGGGAAGACCATTGCTTCCACAAACATCATGTGGCAGAGCTGAGGCAAAGAAGGTAAAGGCTCCCATTTCAGCATCCTTCAAGGGAAACATTTTTGGAGTCCTAGATCTAGACTCCTAGGTGACCTGAAAAAGGAGAGAATTTTAGGACAAACTGACCAAATATTAAGCCAGTATTTTCTTACCTTAAACACAATTAATAATGTACAGCTTGGAGAAAAACATCAATGTGAACACTTCACAGTAAAAATATCAAAGTTAAACATTTCTAAGATATTAGAAGAAAAAAATCAAAACATAAATTTATAATGCAGCTCTAAATCAAATTCAAAGATTTTCAATGATATAAAAAGGAAAAGATAGAATCTTCCATCTCCAATGGTGCCTGACAGTTTTAAGAGTAAAGGAAGTTTGTTATTGCATCTGCATACCAATAAGGCTCTTTTCTCTACCTAAAGATGAAATAATCTACATACTATCTAGAACCTTTCCTTCCCACCCAGTGAGAAAAGTCAGGTAAGAGGAAATATAGATACTAACCAAGAGCTCTAAATAACCAGGGATTCTGTTAAAAGTAGTAAAAATTTAAAATAGTAGTAAAAAAAAGTAGATAAAGAAGGCTTTATAATATTAACTAAATAACTAATCAGTTTTCATTTTTGTACTGTTGTACATGTATGATCTTCTTTAATTTCCTTTACAATCCTGATTGATACACCACCCCTAGTTTAGAGATAGTTGTTCCATGTGTACAGTGTGAAAGGTCCTATTTGCTTTAACCTAAATAAATGGTGCCCCCAGTACTGGGCATGTAGCAACCAGAAGCCACAACAACAACAAAAACAACCACCAAATCCCGACACCACATCTCTCTTATTTGAGTATCTCACTAAAAAAAAAAATTTCATTCATTAATCACTGCATTTTTTCCTTTCTCAGCTTTTGTAACAAATATGCTACAATTTCAATTCATTAGATCACTTTTCTTATGTCTGTCTAGAAACCTCAATAAAATCATTAAAAGAAATGTTTTAAAATGTATAAACCCTTAACAAGAAAGAGAAAAGGGTCAAGAGCTGATGAAAGATTTCAAGAAACTCCTATAAGGCAAAAATGCATATGGTAGAATACTATCACAAGAAACAAAAAGAAGGAAGCCACAATCCACAGTAGTTAAGAGGTCTGGTTGACCCCGTCAGATTCAGAGGTTTAAGACTTAAAGAAGGCAGAAACCGTAGTTAAGAGCAGTCAGAGAGTTTGAAGTCAGAAGGGTGATCTGAAGTGTTGAGAATTACAAAAGTCACCTCTGCCACCAGCTCCACAACATAGGCAGTTATTTATCCTCCATGAAAGAAAAGATAAAGTTCTTCCCCAAAGAAATTGCACAAACCAAGAATTACAGTATGGGCACTAGTAAGAAAAGCAAACTCTTCTTAATTCTGAAATATGTAGGATCCCAGTTAAGACCTGGCTGTTCATCCAGACATTTTAAAATGTGCTGGTCAACAAGTCTGCCCATATACACAAAACTCTCAGACATCCTTCTTAAGTCTTAAATAATGAACTATCTGGGAATCATCAAATAGTTGAGGAAAGACTGCAGCATAAAAGGCAAAGAATAAAATAACCCCCGAAAATATGGTTTTGGAGGCATCGGAAATAATTTATTAACAGTAAAAGGAAAACAGACTCTAATAAATTTAAAGCGATTTGAAAAGATATTGCATACATTATATAAAACAGGCTACAGAAAAGTATATTACACAAGAGTAAAGAGAAATGGCCAAAAGATATATGAGATTTAAAACAAAAACCCTCATTAATAATCAGGTAACTGCTTATTAAACCACGTAAGAATTTATATCTACTAGACAGTAAAAAATAAGACATCTGATAACACATTAGGAAGAAATGGAAAAACAGGATCTCTCATTTACTGTCAAATGGAAGTGTAAATTGGTACAATCACTGCAGAAAAGAGTATGACACTATCTTGCTATTGCATTCCTGCACTATCTTGTTAATACATATTACATACATACACACACACACACACACACACACACACACACACACACACACACACACGGATCTGGGCAAGAAAGATCAGAGCAGTATTGTTTCAAATATCCCCAAACTTAAGATAACTTAACAGTTCAATAGCAGGTAATGGTTAAATAAACTATGGTATATTCACCTTAACAGAAGAGTATAAAGGATGGAAAATAAGCAAACTATATAATGTTGAATGAAAAAGTCACACAAAACTTCTGCCAATATTCATAAAACTCAAAAACAAGAAAAATGAAATAAACAATTCTGGAATACATACATATATGGTAAGAACATATTCAGTAAATAAGGGAATTTGAAAACACTCAGGATAGGAATAGTACTATATGAAAAGGAGGGATGAGATTAGGGAAGAAATCACAAGAAACTGAGTAACAGTTTAGTTCTTAGTTGGTGGGTTTTTGGGTGTTTGTGCTATTATTATGCTTCATAATGTCTATACTCCATAGCTATATCTATCTATATGTGTGTGCACGTACATGCTATGTAGTAGCACATATTTCCCAATTAAAAAAATTAAAAATACAAAGAATTGATTTTCATAAAGGTAAAAGTTCAACAGGGAAAGGATTGTCTTTTAAATAAATGCTATTAAACAATATATTCATATTTTTTAAAAAACCTTAACCTCTGCTGATATATCCACAAAAATCTTAGATGGATCATAGGCCTAAATGTAAAAGCTAAAACTGTTAGTCTACTAGATGAAAACATGAGAATATCTTTACAGCCTTAGGATAGGCAAAGATTTCTTAAGCAAGATACAAAAAAAGCACTAACCATTAAAGACAAATTTGACAAAGTAAACCTCATCAAAATTAAAAATACCTGCACAACAATAGGCACCTTGGGAAAATGAAAATTCAAGCTAAAGAGAAATATTACTTATATCTATTTATATGTCATTATGTATAGATATAGCCTTTTTAAAAACTCAAATGTATGTGTATATAATAATAGACCTATATCCAGAATCTATAAAGAATTCCTACACTCAATTATCTTTTTAAAAAGCCAATAATCCGGGCTCGGTGGCTCAGCCTGTAATCCCACGCCTTTGGGAGGCTGAGGTGAGTGGATTGCCCGAGCCCGCGGGTTCGAGACCTGCCTGGGGAGGCGAGACCTCATCTCTACAATAAAATCAAAAAATTAGCCAGGTGTGGTAGCACGCACCTGTAATTCTGGCTACTCGGAAGGCTGAGGCAGAAGGATCAACGGAGTCCAGCAGGTTGAGGCTGCAGTGGCCGGGAGGGGCTACCGCACTCCAGTCTGGGCGACAGAGTGAGACTCCAACTCAAAAAAATAATAAAAATAAAAATAAAAAGCCAATAAATAGGCAAACTCACAAATGTATATTTTCACAAAAGAAGGCATACAAATAGACAATAAGCACGTGAAAAAGTACTCAGTTGCAGGGAAATGCAAATGAAAGCCACAATGATAATACCTTTTACTTCTACCAGAATGGCTAAAATTAAATGACTGGCAATAATAGGTTTTAAGGAGAATGTGGAAGTAGAGTTCTAATACATTATTAGTGACAGTATAAAATGGCACAAGAATTTTGGAAAATATTTGGAAAACTATTATAAAAATACCCCTAATTTAGGACTCAGAAATTCTACTTTTACTAGGTATTTATCCAAGAAAAATAAAACATATGTCCACAGAAATGCTTGCATGAGAATATTTACAGTAGCTTTACTGATAATAGGTAAAAACTGAAAGCCATTCACATGTCACAAGTGAATGAATAAACAAATTGTGGCACACTGATACCACGGAGCCCTGTTTAACAACAAAAAAGGAACAAACATGTCAAAACATGGATGTATCTAAAAAACATCATACTGATGAAAAAAGAAGAAACAAAAGAGTACATACTGCATTACTCCATTTAAATGTAATTCCAGAACTACAGTTTTAAACTGTAGTGAGGAAAATCAGAAAGTAGTACCCTGGCTGGGCAGAGGGGATTGAAAGGACAGTGGAACTTTCTGTAGTGGTGGAAATATTCTGTATCATAATTGTGGTGGCAGTGGTTCCAAGGATGAACACATGCTTCAAAACTCATAAAACTGGCCACTTAAAATCAGTGCATTTTAATATGTGTAAATTTCATGTCATTAAAAAAAATTAAGAGCCTATGAAAAAAGAATAATCAAAAGATGAATGAAAATTATGTAACTGCCAAATCAAATAGAAGAGTTGGAAAATAAAGTTCAGATAATTACTGAGGACATGGAGCAAAAAGGAAAATAGCAAAAGCATGAAAAAAAGATAACAAAGTGGATCAAGCCAAGAATCCAACAACCACTTTATAGGAATTTCAAAAAAGGAAAAGAAAAAAATTACAAAATATAGAATAGGAGAAAATTCCCCATAGTTGAAGGAAATATGTACCTTTAAATTTAAAAGGTTTATAATTTCAAGGAGAATGAATAAGGAAAAAAACCCATACTGAGACACTTACCTTAGCTCCTTTGAATGAGTTCATTACAAGAATAAACACACACCTAGACATGGTACCATAAATTTTCAAAGCATCAAGCATAACTAGAAAATTTTAATCATTACAGAGAGAAAAAAATAGTCCAGATATCCAGAAACTAAGGTCAGACTGGTAATCTCATCTTCTTATCAGCAATAATAAAATTTAGAGGAGCCAGGTACAGTGGTGCATGTCAGCAATCCCAGCTACCTCGGAGGCTCAAAGTGGGAGGATCACTGGAGATCAGGAATTCAAGACTGGGCTGAGCAGCATAGTGAGGCCCATCTCACAAAAAACAGAAAAAGAAAATTAGAAGACACTGAAGCCTTGAAAGAGTTGAAGGAACCTAATTTTTATTCTATACACAGCCTAACTATCAAACAAATAATTTAAAGCCATACAAACATTGAAAAAATAAAATTACCTTCCATACATCTTTTGTGAGCAAAATTCCTTATGATGTATTCTAGCAAAAGAGAGAAATAAATAAAATAATAGAAGATATGAGGTAATTGGCCAGGTGCAGTGGCTCATGCCTGTAATCCCAGTACTTTGGGAGACGGAGGTGAGAGGTGAGAGGATTGCCTGAACCCATGGGTTCGAGACCAGCATCGGTAACATGACGAGACCTCATCTCTACAATAATAAAAAAAAATTAACTGGGTGTAGTGGCTCCTGCTTATAATTCCAGCTACTTAAGCCTGACGCGGAAAGATTGCCTGAGCCCAGCAGGTTAAGGCTGCGGTGACTGTGAGTGTGCCACTGCCCTCCAGCCTGGGCAACAGAGTAAGACTCTGACTCAAAAAGAAAAAAGTAACAATGTAATTTACCTAAGAGTTCAATAAATATAAACCCATGATAAATCAATACAAATGGATTAGAACACAATTTGCTCAAACTAAATAGTCATTGGACTCCAAGATTAATGTCTTCAAGCAGAACAGAATGGAAGCTTCTATGTACATCATACAATGAATGAAAGAACCCAGTGAAAAAAGCACATGCACCTATTCCCCAAGAGAAAGCAGAAAGGCAATGATGAAGGTAAGAAGAGAAAAGTGTGTGTCTTTACGTGCAGGTAAGGTTTAAAAACTCTATTAAGTACATGATCAACTCAATTATGGCATGATATTTTACCACTGAAGGGGTGGAAAGGAGAAGTCATTTCACCTAGATATTATAAACACTTTCCTTAGTATGGCACAGGGTTCATGAAGTTAAAATGTTAGAAAGAAAATGTATTATAGCATACTGCTTGGACCTGCACTAAGGAATAATATAAAGTCACAATACTGTAAGCATTTTATTGGTTTTTAGCACATGAACAAAGCAAAAATGTTGTAGTTAAGAAATATAAATATTATTAACCTTGAAAACATACAAGTAAAGGTCCAGCTAAGGAAAAGCGAACATGAATGTGGCTTCTGCAATGATAAAGGAAGAGTCACAACTTTTCTCATCTTACCAAATAGTAAAATATATTTTTAAAAAATTGATGTGAAAAAAGCAGTTTACGTATATTATTTAGAATTATAAAGTAACCAATATAAAAACTAAAAAGTAGCCGGGCTTGGTGGCTCAGCCTGTAATCCCGCACCTTTGGGAGGCTGAGGTGAGTGGATTGCCTGAGCCCGTGGGTTCGAGACCCACCTGGGCAGCGAGACCTCATCTCTACAATAAATCAAAAAATCAGCTGGGCGTGGTAGCGCATGCCTGTAATTCTGGCTACTTGGAAGGCTGAGGTGGAAGGATCGCCGGAGGCCAGCAGGTCGAGGCTGTGGTGGCCGGGAGCGGCCACTGCACTCCAGTCTGGGTGACAGAGTGAGACTCCAACTCAAAAAAACAAAAACTAAAAAGTGTATTATAACTATTCCAAAATTTGGAGAAGAAGTAGATGATGTGGACTATCTCAAGAAGTCAACAGAAAGAGAATTAGCAGTGTAATGTATTATTCATCATTACAGACCTTAAATTAGAAAAGGTTAAAAGTAGTTATTGCTGAAGAACAGTAGTGAGTGTAGGAAGGATGAAGCAGTTGTGTTTTATTATTCAGTCCTATTAAAGTATACTACTTGATTTTCAGGTAGATGCCTTTATCACTTAGACAACTGAAAATCAAATAACCAAATACATGAAATGTATGATTTAAAAAGATAAAACACCAATTCGCACAAAACATTTTATCAGTGTTCTGCTTCAATTGCCTTTCAGGTGACCGCACATAAAGACACACACTCATACACACACACAATACCCACATACACACTTGCTCACATTTGGTGACTGGAAGAAAACTAGTGAAAAAGACCAATGAGGTTACAGATAAAAGAACAAATGTAAGCGGTTGGACTTAAAAACTCATTATTCAACAAATATTTTGAAACTCCTATTTTAAGTCAGATGCAGGATCAAAGGACAGTGAACAAGACATAATCTCTGCCCTGAACGAACTTGAGGTCGAATGACTCAAACGGGGAAAGTTAAAAATAGGGCAAAAGATGCTTATTTTATCAGAATAAAATAGTTTCCACATTTCTCCAACGATAAAATGATCCTAATTCATTTATTTTACATATGTCTTTCCTCCAAAAGTTATCTTTGCCCCAAATACACAGAAATCGAGACAGGAATCCTTGGAAGCAGCCACTGACAATTCTCAAGTAACTTCCTTCCACTGCTTCACTTTATCTTTTTTTTCCACCCTTCACTTTATTGCTCAAGGGAGTACACTTCGACAGCTGACTAAACCTTGAAAACCAGAAACAAACCAAAGCAAAAGTCCGCATCCACGGAGATTCGTGGAGGAGCAGATTCCAGATTCCCTAACTTCCTCTTTAAGTCTTGCTTTGAGGCAGTGATGCAGCTCTTACTTAGCCTACAGCTCCGAAAGGACTCAGGTGAACGTGTGATGTAGTGGGAAGGCCACTGTAACAAGGAACGGAAACAGTACACAGCAGTAAGCGGCTCCACAGCTCGGCCACTCGATGCTCCCGATATTCCTCTACCTCCCACAAGCCCCACCCACTAAAACATAGAAAACTGGGACACCCAAATACCTGCCTCCGAGTCTGGGGACGCAGGCGGGCACAAAGACAAGGGGGATGGAGCTTCTACACGGTGTCCCAGCGGGATCGCTGTGGCTGGTGTTGCCGCAATGGCTTAGTGCACCAGACCCTGCATCTCATGTGCTTCTACAAGAGGCCGCTCCTGGAACGCCGGGAGCTTAGCAATTTCCCTTTGCCTGCAAGCCGAGGCAGTGAAGGTTCCTTTCTTGGAATGCGGTCAGAAGCACAAGGCCAGCCCGGCTCACTCACAGCACCAGCCTTCTACCCACAACCTTCCACCCAGCCTGGCCATTTCTTCTGACGTCCCAGACTCCGCGACGCAGCACTGAGGAAAGACCCCGACTTCCGGCGCCCTGCTTCTTGCCCAAACTGGCGACAAGATGTAGCGAAAGAGGAAGGGGAATTGGCCATATTGGGTGAGGGAATGGAAGATGAGGAGCGTGGTGTGGCTGGTTAATAGGCCTGCGCACAGGAAAGAGAGGAAAGAATGTGGGGTTGAATCTGTGGATCACTCAGGCGTTTAGCGTGGGCACCGCAAGGGGTCCTTTCTCGCTGCCATCGTGTGCGAGAGGCTGTCCCCTACCTTCTCTAGCCCGAGACTGCCTCCGAATATCTGTCCGCCGCTTTGTGTGAGTGATGTCGTGGCGGGTCCGGAGTAGGTGGATTACGATCGTAGGAGTCTCCCTTCCCCTACTTGCCTCCAGGAGAGAGAACCTGGCCTACGGGTACAAGTAGGAAAGTAGCTTGCACCAGCACCAACCTTGGCATGAGGCAATAGGGAACAACTTGGGACCTTTTGAAGGAACCAAGTTTGAGAAATGGGATGCAGGGCCAGGGGAAAGGATGTACTGGAAAACGTAGATTCATAAACATGTTTACCGTTATATGAATGTGTGTGTGTGTCAAAGGACTTGGTGTTTATGGGAATCTGAGAAGACAGGAATTCACTCAGCAAAGTTATTAAGCGCTTACTATATTGCAGGCACCGTTTTAGGCGCTATGTAAAGAGCAATGAACAAAACAGACAAAAATCCCTGTCTGTAGCTCACATTGTGTTGAAGAACCATACTAAAGTAAACAAAAACATACCATATTTTAGGTAGTGATGAGGACTGAAGAGAAAAAATATATATAATGCCGAAAATAAGAATATATGTTGAGATTTTAGTGGAATAAGGAAATACCTCACTGAAAAGATAACTCAAGAAAAGAGCTGACAGAAGTGAGAGAACTAACCATGTAGATAACTTGGGGAAATGCAGTCAGGCAGAGGGACCAGCCACTGCAAAAGTCATGAAACAGAAACTTGCCAAAACAGCAAGGAAGCCGGTGGGTCAGGGTTGAGTTAAAGGTCTAACTCTTCACTAGAGACAAAATCAGGGAGAATAGTAACAGGTCCTGAAGGATATTGAGGGCATCTCCCTTTTATTCTAAATGAAATAGGACACCACTGGAGAGTTTTGAGCAGGAAAGTGATGTGATCTAACTTTTTTTTTTTTCCTGAGTCAGAGTCTCACTCTTGTCACCCAAACTGGAGTGCAGCTGCATGCTTACAGCCATCACAGCCTTGACCTACTGGGCTCAGATAACCCTCTGCCTCAGCCTTCCGAGTAGCTAGAACCACAGGCACGCACTACCACGCCTGGCTAATTTTTTGATGCCCTGGCTGGTCTGGAACCCCTGGGCCCAAGCAATCTTCTTGCCTCTGCCTCCCAAATTGCTGGGATTACAGACTTGAGCCACCATGCCTTGTCCTGACTTCCTTTTAATAGGGTCACTGACTGCTATCAAGAGTATACTGAGGACAGAGTGGAAGAAAAGAGATGAGTTAGGAGACTTGTAGTAATTCAGAGGAAGCATAATGGTGGGTTGACAATGGGTGGTAAGAAATGGCCAGATGTATTCCCAATGCACTTAATTTAGATAATGTTAGAGTATTATGGATGGCATAATTAATTAGGCCTTGAAAGCTTATCTATCTATCTATCTATCTATCTATCTATCTATCTATCTATCTATCTATCTATTTTAGAGTCAGGGACTTACTCTGTTGCCCAGACTGGAGTGCAGTGTCACAATCATGGTTCAGGCAACTGCCACCTGGCACAAGTGATCCTTCTGCCTTAGCCTCCTGAGTAGCTAGGACTACAGGTATGCACTACCATACCTGGCTAATTTTTTTTATTTTTTATTTTTTTTAAGAGATAAGGCTAGCCGGGCTTGGTGGCTCAGCCTGTAATCCTGCGCCTTTGGGAGGCTGAGGTGAGTGGATTGCCTGAGCCCGCGGGTTCGAGACCAGCCTGGGCAGCGAGACCTCATCTCTACAATAAATCAAAAAATCAGCTGGGCGTGGTAGCGCATGCCTGTAATTCCGGCTACTTGGAAGGCTGAGGCGGAAGGATCGCCGGAGCCCAGCAGGTCGAGGCTGCGGTGGCCGGGAGCGGCCACTGCACTCCAGTCTGGGCGATGGGGTGAGACGCCAACTCAAAAAAAAAAAAAAAAAATCTGTTCAAGTAATTGTGTTTTCCCCTTTTGTCTGAAAGCTTAGTGAGTACAAAGAACATGTTTATTCTTGTTATCTACTATAATCCCAGCATACAGGACAAAATCAGTAACTATAAAGTTGGGGTCATGAACTTAAATTACTTTGAGGATCTGGCAGGTAACATAAATGGCAGATAACAGGGAGTGGTGAAGTGTTTATTTATATGTATTACTTAAATGCATTCATATTTGACTAACTTAAGAAAAAAAGCATTCGCATTCACGTGTTTTTTTTTTTTTTTTTTTTTGAGTTGGAGCCTTACTCGTTGCGCAGTGCAGTGGCACACTCACGGCCACCCCAACTTCGAACTGCTGAGCTCCAGCAGTCCTCCTGCCTCAACCTTCTAAGTAGCCAGAACTACAGGCGTGCGCTACCGCGCACTGCTAGTTTTTTTTTTTTTTTTTAATCATAGAGACTTAGGTCTCACCAAGTTGCCTGGGCTGATCTCAAACCTGCAGGCTCAGGCAACCTGCTCGCCTCAGCCTCCCAAAGTGCTGGGATTACTGCAGGCAGAGCCACTGAGCCCAGCCACATTCTTGTGTTTCAAACAAAACCCTGAAACACATCCCTATACTTCCTTTGTGACAGTTTGTAATCCCTAGAAGAGATTAGAGATTAAGACCACATCCTATAAACATCATGATGAAAGGGATGGGTCAAAAAAAAAAAAAAGAATTCTCTAAAAGGAGGTGACTAAAAGTACAAAGTGAAATCTTGTGAAAGTGCCCTCATTTTATAAATTAAGAAAATGAAGCATAGGAAAGATAAATAACCTTACTTGTTATACAGCCTGTTAAGAATGTGATTCAACTAAGAGTTGTTGGCTGTAAACACTCTTTGAAAAAAACTAGGTTCTTCTGCCAGTTCTGGTGATCATTATTTGCATATTACTAGAAAACATTAATATAAACTTACCCATCCAACCTATATTTTTGAAAAATGTAAATGACAGTTAATCAACAAGAAGTAGAAAACCTGTTCCCAGAGCGTTTAATTCTGAAGACAATGAATGACTTTTAGCATTTGAGGAATGTTCTGTTATCACATAGACATGACTAGAAGCTAATTCAAAATATTTTTAGGTCTCATAAGATGAAAAATATTTAATATTGGCATCATAGTAGATGCTGGTTAACAGCTGGTGCATTTCTGAGTTTTATTTTGCCAAGGATACACAGTTATTGCAGGATAAATGATTGTTCTGGCAAAATATATTTACTCACCTTTTTTTTTCCCCCATAGCTCACTGTAATCTCTAATTCCTGGGCCCAAGTGTTTCTCTAGCCTTAGCCTCCCAAGTAGCTGGGACTACAGGAACATGCCACCATGCTCAGCTAATTAAAAAAAAAATTGTCTTGAACTCCTGGCCTCAAGCAAACCTCCCACCTTGGCTTCCCAAAACACTGGGATTATAGGTGTGAACCAGGGCACCCAACCTTTCCCTTCTCTCTTGGTGAAGCTTCCTGTATAGTAGAATTGTTGATATTGTGGCAGTTAAAATTCTTAAAAGTAACCTAATATATCACCATATATAAGATATGTATGTGTATAGAATGGTGCTTTATGGAAACTGTTGGAAAACTATTAACCAAATGGGGACTTTGTCCATAAGTAATTAGAATGCTGAGCATTTTCTCAAGTTTCAAGTTCATATGCTCTTTAAAGTTTGTGGTTTGGTGAATTTTTTTTTTAAAGCAGGATTTATTGAGAGGACAGGAAAGCTCCCACAGTGGGAGGGGACCTGAGGGGGTTGCCCTGAATTTTTTTTTAACAGACTATTTTTTAGAGCAGTTTTAGGTTCACAGCAAAATTGAACAGTGACATTCAGTTAATTTTTATCCTTTTCATTTCTTCCTTAAAGCAGAACAATTTACATCATTCTCATAAAACAATTTTTTACCACCTGGTATTCTTAGCCAATTGTATACCTTGGGCAAAATTATATGTATCACTCTTCCTGTATTGTTTTGCCTTCTGAACTAGAGCTGACAACTCTTAAACCAGTCTTTAGAAGACCTTTACAGGCATTGAAATTGAAATCCGCTTTATTCCATTTAGTTCTATTGAGTATTTCTTTTCTTGCATATAATTTCTTTAAATCTCAAGTCTCTTATGTTTAATTTCCAAAGTTATGATGGGAAACGTGTGCAAAGATTTTCAATTGGCTGTTGTCTTATCATGTTTCTGAAGACATGAGTCCTTAGTTATATTTTGCCTACTGTTATGAACACAGAATTGAGGACTAATAAATGTATATTAACATCATCCACTCCCATGGACTATATGCCACTGATGAAGAAATTAACCTGTAGCTTTGCCAAATTATCTAAGTACATTTTTTTACTTTTTAAATTTAATTTTTTAAAATTTATATATATTTATGGGGTACAAGTATAGTTTTGTTACATGGATATATTACATAGTGGTAAAGTCAGGGCTTTTAGTGTGTCCATTGCTGGAATAATATACATTGTACTTTTTTTTTTGGAAGCAGTATTTATTGAGAGGACAGAAAAGCTCCCACAGTGGGAAGGGACCTAAGGGGGTTGCCCATTGTAAATTTTTAATATTAATCTCTAAGTTGTATTAAAAAGTATCTGCCAGGTCCTTTTCTTAATGCTTCATGGGTATCAATCATGTAGGAACCTACAAAACATTATGACATTAGGTAACCTACTTTCTTGATAGTAAAGATTGTATATATACCCTGTCTTTTGTGTTCCCAAAATGTTGCTCGGTGCAATTGTTGATCCTAATTGTTGTAGTAAGTTAGCTACTATTTTTATGCTATGTGCCAAAAATCTTGTTGAGTATAATGTGTGATACCTCATTTTGCCCCTCATCAATCCTTTGAGACATAAAATTATCCTCATTTTATAAATGAGAAAACTAAGGCTCAGAGAGGATAAATAATTTTTTCAAGGTCACACAGCTGTTAAGTGGCAAATGCAAAGGATAGAATTTGACCTTAGGTCCATGTGATTTCTAAGTTCATGTTATTTTTATCACTCTTGCAATAAATTTATTATGTGTATGCAAGGGCAGGGAATGATAACAGTATATACCTCATAGTATTGTTTTGATTGTTTTGATGATTAATATCTGTGAAGTGGTTAGAAAAGGACCTAACAGATACTTTTTAAAAAGTAAGCATTAAGTAGTATTATTACCTAATAATATTTATTAGGAAATTCAAGGTAGTTTCTATCATCTGTAATTAATTTATATACCAGTGACTAAGTGGGATCTTGTCATCCCTCTCTGTTCTCAGTGTTTTAAGACTTCATGGCCTAAATATGATCCAGGGTCTACAAGGAACTCAAATGTGCTGAAAGAAAAAAAAAACAGCCCTATTGAAAAGTGAACAAAAGATACGAATAGACACTTCTCAAAAGAAGACATACGAGCAGGCAACAGACACATGAAAAACTGTTCAGCCTCACTAATCATCAAAGAAATGCAAATTAAGACACACTGAGATGCTACCTAACTTCAGTCAGAATGGCCATCATCAATAACTAAAAAAACAACAGATGCTGGAGAGGATATGGGGAAAAGGGAACGCTTCTACACCGTTGGTGGGAGAGTAAACTAACGCAACGTGTGTGGAAAACAGTGTGGTGATTCCTAAAAGTTCTAAAAATCAACCTTCCATATGACTCAGCAGTCCCCCTTCTGGGAATATACTTGGAGGAACTTAAATCATTCTACTAAAAAGAAACCTGCACATTCATGATTATTGTAGCATTATTCACAATAGCAAAAACATAGAACCAACCGTGATGCCCATTGAGAGTGGACTGGATAAAAAAGATGGGATACATATACATAATGGAATGTTACGCAGCCATAAAAAAGGACAAAATTATGGACTCTGTAGCAACTTGGATGGATTTAGAGTCTATAGTACTCAATGATCTATCGCAGAAACAAAGAACTGTGTACCACATGTTCTCACTTATAAGTGGACCCTGAACATTTATAATACTATAAGAAAGGATTTGGCAGTAGTGGGACAATACCAGGGGAGTAGAGGGGCACATAACATCAATAAGTGTACCTGATCTCAACCAGGCGAAGTGGGGACCAAAGTGAGGCCCAAACATGACTTATACGATGGTCACTTACCTATCTAATCCTGAATTATATCTCACATCTTTAAAATAAAATTTAAAAAAACTTTCCAATGTTAAATATTGTTAAATAGCATGTTGTCTGCATTTAGGAACAAAGTAGATTTCCTCTCGCAAACATTCAGAAATTGGTCACTTAATATTTTTGCCATTTGTTTGGTTTGCTGATCTGTATAGGAAAAGTGTTTTTCTGACTTGATCTATCACAGTAGAAAATGTATTTCCTTTTTCACAGTGTCTTATACAACAAATTTATTCCTTCCACAGTGCACTTTTATTTCTTCTTTTAGGATTTTCTGCTGTTTCTTGGCAAAAAATGGCAAATAATGATGCTGTTCTGAAGAGACTGGAGCAGAAGGGTGCAGAGGCAGATCAAATCATTGAATTTCTTAAGCAGCAAGTTGCTCTTCTTAAGGAGAAAGCAAGTAAGAAGATTTAAAATTTTTCAAGGAAATACTTAGCATGAATTTATATACTGACAGAGGAAAAAAAGTATATATATATGTATATATATGTATGTATGTATATTTAGACAATTTTCTTCATTTTAAGTAGTAACTTGTATGACAAATATGTATGACAATATATGTATATTATATGTATATGTATATTATTATATGATATATATATATATATATACACACACACATATTTGTCATACAAGTTACTACTTAAAATGAAGAAAATTGTCTAAATCAAACATGAACACAAATATTGCCTATAAGTTTATATGGAGAAGAATGTATAACTTTATATTGCCTTATATTAAGGCATTTTCTGAAATAGTTTTTACATGTAAATGCTTAAAAGTTGCAATTAAATGTATAAAAATATCAAACCTGGATTTCTACCTTTAGGATGTAGATTGATTTTAGTTTTCTTTGTTTAAGTATATTTTATTGTCAGTAGTCAATACCATATTAATTATTTCTTTTGTATAATGTTTCTCACAATTTTAAAATTATTTTTCTTAAAATTCTTAACATTTCTTCATATTATTAGGAAATGAGATTGGAGATGATCATTGCTTGTGTGATTTTTTTCTCATATGTGTGGCCCTTTTCTGCTACCCTAACTAGCATGTCTTTTTTGCCCCCCCCAAAAAAAGAACCATCCTACTTATCCGTCACCTATGTTATTATTCCCTTTGGTGCTCTATCCTAGTAGTTCTCAGTCCCATTGCCCCCATTTTAGAATAAATATTTTATAGAATCTCTGTAAATATCCTGTAAGAAAAATATTTCTTAGATTAAGTAACATATCTATATACATAATTTCAAAATATATCTTGATCCTGTATGTAATACAGAAGAGAAAAAGAAACTTCACTATAAATAGTAGTAATAATAATGTATATCTCAATAAGTGTTACTTTAGCAGGACTCTACTCCCAAAGATAGTATGAGAGGGTCACATGCCACATGATTCACATATATGGAATCACCAAGAATATAATAGGTGTAATGCCAAGTAATACAGGTATATATTCAGTTTACCTTTATGTAGGCAACTCACATGCCAGAAACATTTGCTCAAAATGATGAATGATTCATTAGATAAAGCTCTGAATAAAACTAGATAAAATCTACTCTTCATTTCCGTAGTACTTGGTTGATGGAAAATTCAGAACATAATAAAAATGCTTTAAAATACCTTGTGTTTATATGTAATGAATACAGTCTAGGCTCAAATAATTGTTAGCAGGATTTTTACATATACAAATACACAATTTGACCACTGAAAATTTCTGTAGAATGTGAGACAGTTCTTCATTTTGCAGGAATATCCAGCATACTGCATGACATCTGGCATCCTTTCTCTCTGCCCAATAAATGCTAGTAGTGATTCCCATTATTTGTGACAACCACAAATAATCCTACAGATTTTCAAAATTCCACCTAGGAAGCAGTAGCAATCCCACAGAGAATCATTGTTTTTCTGTTATATTTTTGCATACCCTACCACTCACCTTTAATACATGAATTACATTTTGAGCAAATCTTTGAAGTTATCTCACTCATTGAATGTTTGACCAGCTCAACCCTGTGATATATTTAATGCTTACTCTCTTTCTTGTATTTTATCTGTTACTGACATATTTTTTTGTTCCAGTTCTTATTTACCATTGATCTTTATTGTAGCTGCAATGCTGAGAAGGTGGTAATTTGATTTTATTAAGCATCTTTATAGAAGCTAGGAAAATGATTCATAAACAAAACCTTTTCTGTTTTATTATAATTTTATGATTTTTTCTCCCATTCTCTTTTAAATACACATTTTTCTTTGTTTTTATTTTTATTTTTTTGAGTTGGAGTCTCACTCTGTCACCCAAACTGGAGTACAGTGGCCGCTCCCGGCCACTGCAGCCTCGACCCGCTGGGCTCCGGCGATCCTTCCGCCTCAGCCTTCCAAGTAGCTGGAACTACAGGCACGCGCTACCATGCCTGGCTAATTTTTTGATTTATTGTAGAGCTGAGGTCTTGCCAAGTTGCCCAGGCGGGTCTCGAACCTGCGGGCTCAGGCAGTTCACTCACCTTGGCCTCCCAAGGTGCAGTATTACAGGCTGAGCCACCGAGCCCAGCAAATATACATTTTTCTCCCTTTGTCTTTTAAATACACATTGTTTTAATAAATATTAAACTGGCATAAAGGAACTTTTGCCAAACATTTGATTACTAGTGTTATACAAACTGTAGTTACACTGGCTATCTTCTTTTGAAATAGTATTTATACAAAACCTTTGGAACAAAACAATTATTTTAACTGAATTTACTTGATCCTAGTTTTGCAGGCAACTTTGAGAGAAGAGAAGAAACTTCGAGTTGAAAATGCTAAACTGAAGAAAGAAATTGAAGAGCTGAAACAAGAGCTAATTCAGGCAGAAATTCAAAATGGAGGTAATTAAATATAGAAATGATAGGTTGTTTGGTTTATAATATTAACAGTAACATTGTTTATTGTTTATTATTTATTTTGCCATTTTATCTTCACAGCATTCCCTACTGTGCATTCTTCCTCTTTTGCAGAAGAGAAAATGGAGACTAAGAAAAGGCAAATGATCTTGCCTGAATTCACACAAAAAATGACACACACACACAAAAAAAGCTTGGGTTCAAAAACCTATTTATTTTATTTTTTATGCTACAACTTGATTATCACTGTGCCCTATTGAATACTTAGTGAAAATTACCTACAATACTATTTAGTTAACATTCATTACTATATTCAGAGCACTGTGTGTCAAGTGCTTTACTTACATTATTTATTTTATCCTCAAATACATTTGTACACAAATATTCTTCTTTGATACTTGAGGAAATTGAAGCTTAGCAATATAAAATAATTTGACTAAAATCATAATTTTTACGTTATTCAAGTCAGTAGACAATTACTAATTGAAATAGTGTAAATAAAATTAAAATTTTTATTGAATTATTTTAAAAGTTTCTAGGTAAATTTGTATCATTATAAAACAGTAATAATAACAGTTCTGTTAAAATTTTGAAGTACCACACAGGCATTTTATTATATTGTAGAAAATCTTGTGTGAGTTAAGGAGGTTCAAGTATAGTGAAAGACTCTATTACTGCTTCCTTTTAATTCATATTCTGTCAGTGAATTATTTTGAACATTATACTATGAGCTCTACCCTTAGCTCAATAAAAATAAGGGAAAACTCGATGCATGTTTAGAGTTATCAACTAGAGAGAATATTGTTTGTCAATGGAAAATTTGAGACTAGTTGATGCTTTCCAAGACTAGAAGATTTGAAATACAGGTACAAAATTAAATAAGAAGTTAAAATATTAGCAATGTAAAACTGCTTTTCATTTCTCTCATGCTAGACATTAAACTTTTAAACTCTAATTTTGTTAAATGCTAAACCAAATCAGTGGTTTGAATTAAAGTGGTGAATTATGTCTAATGGTGAAACATAAAATAGGAATTCACATTACTAAAAGAAGGAGTACCCTCCAGGGAACTTAAAAAATGCCTCAGAAAAGTAGTCTGAGTATTGGCCAGGATCTAAGCCACATCAAAATCCCTCATGAGATTTTATTTTTCCATGTTCACTGGAGTATATGAATTGTTTTTCACAAGTTAAAACATTGTTGAAGAACTTTTCTTCTTTAAAGTTATTTTTTAATGTAGAATCATAGACAAATAGTATTGTCGTTAATTCTAATATAGAAATGATTAATATTAAAATTCTTCCCATTTGATCATTACATATAAAAGAAAACCTGAGTGAAGAACTTTTCATCTTGCCAGATCATGACAGTGCAATCTCTGAAAAGAGACTGTGTACATATAAATTCTTATTCTTCTGCTTGCTATCCGTGGATTGGACCCTTCCTTCCTTCCTTCCTTCCTTCCTTCCTTCCTTCCTTCCTTCCTTCCTTCCTTCCTTCTCCCTCCCTCCCTTCAGTTCAAGTTTATTAGAGAAAGAAGGGAGAAAAGAGAGGAGGACGTGCCAGAGCTGGCATGGGTGAAAGAAGGCACCGATTGGCTTAGATTTGTCTATATAAAGAAGTCATGATTAAAACCTACTCCTTATGGTATTTACGAGAAATACATGAGTTAAGTCATATAAAGCATTTTGAAAGATGTTTGGGACATAGGAAGTTCACAATCAATGCTAGCTATCGTTGCTATCTCTAGTTTTCTCAGTTTAGTAATTAGTGATTAAATGAGAATAATGCCTTTATTCTTGTTACCTCAAAAATGGTCAAAATATATTAAATTTGTGGGCAGCTCTTCTATAGTCTCAGACAATAGGTATTTGGTAGTCACATACAGTGAATTTTTCCTTTAAAGAGTTCATATTTATGATCCACAATTCCATATCTTTCATCTTGTTTCTTGGTTTAATATTAATGACATTTCTATTTCATTTTCTATATCAGTGAAACAAATACCATTTCCTTCTGGTGCTCCACTGCAAGCTAATTCTGTGCCTTCTGAAAATATGGTACCGTCTACGCCAATAACAACTGTATCTTCTGGTGTCAAAAAACAGATACAAGGAGGAACAGGAGAAACGAAGGCAAAAGATAAAATTGAAAAGAAAGGTATTTTTTACTGCTAAGCTTATTTAGCTCTTGATTGGATTATTAGGTAGCATCAACCTTTTGGATAATAGTCTAATAATATTAAAAAGAAGATTCAAACCCTTTTTTTGTTTTTAATCACTCTGTCACCAAGGCTGGAATGTAGTGGCACGCTCATGGCCACCAACAGCCTCGACCTGGTGGTCTCAGGGGATCCTTCCGCCTCCGCCTTTCAAGTAGCTGGAATTACAGGCATGTGCCACCATGCCTGGCTATGGAAAGTTCAAACTCTTAGGTGCTAGAATAAAATTAGGAATAGTATTGTATTGGAACATACAAGCTGAGTACCAAATCATGTGTAAGTGTTGACCTCATCAGCAGGGTAAAAATGGCATTTTAGGCAGAGGGAACTGCATAAGTAAAAATGTTGAAAGTAGAAATTAATTGTAGGAACCCATATGTAATTTGATATGCCTGAATTTTGGTGTGTATTTGAAACAGTTTTGAGGAAGTCACAGGTACAAAGTTAGCTTAATATCAGTTGTAAAGACAGAAAAAAGACATTCCAGTCAAACAAAGCAGACTGAACTAAGGCATGGGGTGTTCAGATTTGAACTGAAGTAGAAAGCAGTATCACCATCACTTAGGATATCACACTTGAAATCTTGATGTCAACCTAAACTACCCCTTTTCCTCATCCTTCATATAATTAACCAACAAATTCTTTAATTCCTGTCACCAGAACATATCTAGAACTGAGCTCTGCTTTTCTGTTTTGTTAGTTGTTACCTTAATTCAAGTTCTCATAATCTTTCGTCTGAATTAATAATAAACCTTCACCTTTTCTAGTTTTTTTCCTACCTTGCTCTAAGGCTGTTTTTCTAATTGTAAATCTGACTCCCCTACTTCTTTTACATTTTTGAATCAGGATCTCATTCTGTCACCCAGGCTTGAGTGCAGTGGCATGAACACAGCTCACTGTAGCCTCAACCTCCTGGGCTTGGGTGGTCCTCCCATCTCATCCTCCCAAGCAGCTGGGACTACAGGCACATGCTACCATGCCCTGCTAATTTTTTGATTTTTTTTTTTTGTAGAAATGAGATCTTACTCTGTTATCTAAACTGGTCTCAAACTCCTGGGCCCAAACAATACTACCACCTCAGCCTCCCAAAGTGCTGGGATTACTGGCATGAGCCACTGTGCCTGACCTGCCCCCCCCCCACTTTTTTTGTGTGTGTCAAAGTCTCTGTGGCACAGGCTGGAGTGCAGTGGCATGCTCACAGCCACCCCAACGTCGGCCTGCTGGACTCAGGCAATCCTTCTGGCTCAGGTGATCCTTCAGCCTCAGCCTTCCAAGTAGCCGGAACTATAGGTGCATGTGACCATGACCAGCTAATATTTTGATATATTGTCAAGATGAGTTCTCACCAAGTTGTCTGGGTTAGTCTCGAACTCCCGGGCTCAGGCAATCTTCTCGCCTCAGCCTCCCAAAGGGCTGGGATTACAGACTTGAGCCACCATACCTGGTCCTGTCTCCCTTTTTAATCACCCTTCTTCACTTATTAGAGTTCATTTCTCCAGCTATGTCTTAAAAATTGCTTTTTCAATTCATTATGCGTCTTTCATTATCCTTATACTTACTTACAATTTTTTGGAGAATACCAAATGGCTGAGGGATTTGTGAACTAACCTGAGCCAGTTTAGCATCTGACACTTATCAGTTCCCTTTGGTAAACAGCAGTAACCTATGTTAGTTAGAACTAGATAGGGCTGTATATCCTCTCCTATACAACTTCACCACTAGGTGGTATGATTACAACGAAAGCAAGTCAGACCAATTCTTCCACTTACATAAAATGTTTTAGGAAGTAGATACAAAATAATTATATAACTTATTCTTACAAAATTGGTGAAGTCCATATTCTTTTCTCTAAGGAGGTTGCACTACTATTTTGACTCCAGGATTATTTAGTCTTGTAGAAATGTAAATGTTGTCTTGTCTTGTCAGACGAGACAACAAGGCCCTCAAGGAAGGCAGAGTACACAAGAGCAAATGTAGCTCTAGGCCTAGAACACTTCTGTCCAGTAGAACTTTATGTGATAATGGAAATGCTCCATGTCTGCATTATCCAGCATGGTATACAATAGCCACATGTAGCCACTGAGGATTTGAAATGTGGTAAGTGTGACTAATCTGAATTTCTAATTTAGTTTTAATTATTTTAAATTTAAATGTAAATAGCCATATGTGTCTGGCAGCTACTGTACAATATGGTGTTAGTTATAGAGGACTGTTCCATAGGTGTTTGACTGCTGGCTAGGATTGCCAGATTTCAATATTTTGCTCATGCAAGGACTGTGGTACACATAACAGTATTTCTAGGGCAACCCCCGTGGGTCCCCTCCCACTGTGAGAGCTTTTCTGTCCTCTTAATAAATCCTGCTTTGTAAAAAAATAAAAAATAATAAAAAAAACAGTATTTCTAAACTGCCACGTATCTTGATTGAGGATCACTCATTTGTCAGTGAAACATTTCTGAAATCCCTTATGATAATTAGCTAAGCTCTTGGTACAGATTTTAGTATCTTCAGTCACTCCCGGAACGTGGATTTCTGATTAAGATATTTCAGATTCCTAGCCTGTAATTCCGGCTACTCGGAAGGCTGAGGCAGAAGGATCGCCAAAGCCCAGCAGGTCGAGGCCGACAGAGTGAGACTCCAACTCAAAAAATAAAAAAAAAATAAAATAAAATAAAAAAAGTTTAAAAATATGTATGAATATAGATATATTGTTAAGCTACAGTGTTTTAAAGTAAATATAGTTTATCATACAAAGAAAACTTGATATTTTTGATGTCTCTTCTGGTAATTTTATATAGTGTTTATATCATTTGGGATTTTACCATTATAAAAATATTTTTAATTTTTTATATGGAAAATAGAATTTTTTTGAGGCTTGCTAATGAGACTAAAAATTGTCCATTATTTTAAACTAGTTTTATCTCCTCTTTTGTAAACTATCTTTGTATAAATTATAAATGTCCTTTACACATAATCTTCTATGACTTTAACTAGAAATTTAATAGAGAGATAGCTAAAATAGGGTTCAAGATGTTATGACTTGAATAATTCTTTTCTTTGTTATTAAGTGAAGTAAGAGATAAGCATTCTTTTTTTCCTTTTAAGCTCATTGGTATTGATACCATGGAGTTTTCATGTCCATAGATAATATGTAAATAAATGAACATGGTTCTGTTCCAGTCAAACTTTATTTATAAACCCTGGCAGCAGGTTGGATTTGACCCATGAGCTATAGTTTGCTAACCTTTGCACCATGTCTTTAACTAGGAATTTAATATACAAATAGCTAAAATAGGGCTCAAGATGTTATAACTTGAATAACTCTTTCCTTTGTTAAGTGAAGATAAGTGATAAACATTCTTTTTCTCCTTTTTTTTTTTTTTTTGAGTTGGAGTCTCACTGTGTCACCCAGACTGGAGTGCAGTGGCTGCTCCCAGCCACTGCAGCCTCAAACTGCTGGGCTCCGGCGAGCCATCCACCTCAGCCTTCCGAGTAGCTGGAATTACAGACATGCACTACCATGCCCGGCTGATTTTTTTTATTTATTGTAGAGATGAGGTCTCGCCAAGTTGCCCAGGCGGGTCTTGAACCTGCGGGCTCAGGCAGTCCACTCACCTCAGCTTCCCAAGGCGCGGGATTACAGGTTGAGCCACCGAGCCTGGCTTCTTGTTTTCCTTTCAAGCCCTTTGGTATTGATAGCATGGGGTTTTCATAGTATATTTTTGTTTTATTTATGATGTTTACCTATTCATAAATATTTTTTAGGTGAGAAGAAAGAGAAAAAACAACAATCAATTGCAGGAGGTGCCGACTCTAAGCCAATAGATGTTTCCCGTCTGGATCTTAGAATTGGTTGCATCATAACTGCCAGAAAACATCCTGATGCAGATTCTTTATATGTAGAAGAAGTAGATGTTGGAGAAATAGTCCCAAGAACAGTTGTCAGTGGCCTAGTGCATCATGTTCCTCTTGAACAGGTAATCTGTTCAACTAAACTTTCTGTTGTATGCATATAACACTTTTATTCCCTCTTTCTCGATATCTTTTTGTTATAATTTTGTATCAGGTGACCATACAACATAAGCCAATGTTGATTAGTTTATTTGATTAGTTTGTATGTGGTGAATTCCATACACACACACACACACACAAATACAGCTATGTATTTCTAACTATGTACTATGCAGCTCTGATCAAGGTCATAAATCAGTTTCTGCAAATTAGTTTAGTCTTTCATAGTGTTTAAAATAGTTCCTTATGGAATTTCTCATGAAAATTCAGATGTCTCAATTCTTAAAAATTCAGAACTAAGCCCCACACCCCCTTGCAGCCCCTACTGTTTTCTCAAGGCAGAAATTGGCTAATGCTCAGTGGTGGGTACCCCCTTTAGGTTGAAAGTATACCCTTTACCAAAGTTTCAACCATTCCATAGTTGAGGTGGAGGGTATTTGTAGTTTTTTGGTATTTATTGTTACTCTTCTGCTTGTGTTATATTTTTGGAAAGTTAAGAGGAGCATGAAGCTCATACCATGTCTCAGGAAAACAAGAAGGGTGTCATTTGTGTTTTCTTTCTAGCGAACCTTACTTTACCTACTTGGTAAACAATTTGAATTTTGATCCTTGGTTTGAGATATTGTTTCAACATATCCGAATACTGTGTAGGTAAATGGATCAATATTGTTCCGCCATCAAGAGTGCAAGGACTTCCACTTTCCACTTAACAAGTTCATTTCTTTTAGGTCTTCAATGCTTAATTATCTGAGCCAATAAAGTTTGGGTTTACAATATTTCCTAAAAGAAATTAGTAGTGAGAAGAAGGTTTGAGTTTGAAATCCCAACTTTTCCTTTCTTCTTGTGGGTTTAGTACCAAGGAGCGTGCTTTTGTGTAGCAATAAGAAAACAAACCATGGTTACAGTTTATATTATTCCCTTTTCAAAATTTAATTATTTCTATAGTGGAAATAGAGCTGAGTATTTAGAATATGTGAAGAGTAGTAATGGCATATTTTATGAAGGATAACCTTGCATGATAATCATTTTAAAAACAAATTGATAATCCCTGATAATACCCTTCAGAACAGTGTTTCCTAACTGTTGCTATTTTTTCCTTGTAAGCTTTCAAACTTCCATTTCCACACATTTACTTTCTTCCTTTTTCTTCCTTTACTTATAGTACCATATTTACTTTCTTGAAGAATGAAATAGTTTTTGAGTTTTTTTTAAAACCTCTTTAATAACAGTGGGAAACAAAAAAGACAGTAATAGTTGATAATTTGCTCTTTCTAGAGGTCTTCTATGGTAATTTGCATCATTGACTTTTTTCCTCTGCCCCATGGTGCTTTAGAGATATTGCAAACAAAAAACAAAAAAACATGCACTTCAACATTAAGCAGCTCTTTCTCTGTTCATTGCCTCTCTGCTGCTGCTTCTTGGTTTTGTGAACCTCAGAAAATATCTCCATCATTCATTTATATTTACAGATGCAAATATTTATTGGATATCTGCAGTGTAACAGGCACTAACATAGACAAAGGATACAGCAGCAAATTAAAATAGATAGAGAGATGGATAGATTTTGTAAAATAACCCTGACTTTATGAAGTTCACAATCATGGAGGAGTCAGAAAAGTTATTAAGACATAAGTAAATACATAGCATATTAAATAGTGATAAATGCCAAGAGAAAAGCAAAGTAGAGAAAGACTAGAAAGTATTGAAGTCAGGATGATGTTGTCATTTTATATAAAGTGCCCAGGGAAATCTTCATTTAAAAAGTGACATTTGAGTAAAGGTCAAGAATATGAAGACGGTAAGTCATGTGTCTTTCTGGCCAAATAGCATTTTAGGCAGCCTTGGGACAAATGTATGCCTGGTATGCTCAAGGGATAGCAGAGGCCATTATGACTAGAACTACCTAAATAAGGCAGAAAGTCATGGGAGATGAAATCGGAAGTGAGGTTGCCAAATGACATAGGGTCTTATGATAGGATCATTGTAAAGAGTTTGGCATTTATTCTGAGTAAGATGAAAGCCATTGTAGGATTTTTGAGCAAAGGAATGACATGGTCTGCCTCACATTTTAGTAGGATCATTCTGGCTGCTCTATTGAGGGGTAGAAGATGGAATTAAAGAAATCATTCAATGAAGTTTCTCTTATCTAGGAAAAAGACATACTTGGCAAATGTGTGTGCTTTTTTTTCATTTTAATATTTATCTTGTATAAGACCAGGACTCGTTCATAACTCCTTATGAAGTTAGGTTCATAGGGAGCCCTGGAGAAAAGAACCAAATGATAGTGAGCCAGGTCAAATTGGAAAAACTCCTCCTTATTTGGGTTTCATCTTTTCTGTTTTCATAAGTTGTAGACTATTTCTTAGTATTCACAACCATAAGCAAAGCTATTTTTATTGAACATCCGTGTCTAACCATCAAGATGGTATTAGTAAGCATTCTATGAAGCAGAAACACTTAAAAGACCATGTACCCAATTTTGTATATTGTGCAGTTTTCTAAGGAAAATATCCACAGCTATCAACTGTTCCTTAAAGCATTTCTTTTCTTTTCTTTTAAGCATTTCACCTAGCTAACTCTGTTGCTGTTCTTAGGCAATTTTGCTGTAACTTTAAACAAAAATTTTCATATGTGTGACATTTTTAGTTTTTTCAAGCATTTGAAGAAGTATTATTCATGAAGGTCCCCAAAAAGGGTCATTTTGAGCTTGAGGCTTAGGCCTTTTTTTTTTTTTTTTTTTGAGTTGGAGTCTCACTCCATTGCCCAGGCTGGAGTGCAGTGGCATGTTCAACGGCCACCGCAGCCTCCATCTGCTGGGTTCAGGCAATTCTTCCGTCTCAACCTTCCAAGTAGCCGGAACTACAGGCGTGCACTACCACACCTGGCTAGTTTTTGATTTGTTGTAGAGATGAGGTCTCACCAAGTTGCCAGGCTGGTCTCAAAGCCCTGGGCTCAGGCAATCCTCTCACCTCAGCCTCCCAAAATACTAGGATTATAGGCTGAGCCAGCAAGCCCCGCCAGTGCCTATTTTTTAAAATCATAGGGTTTAGGATTAAATTTTCACATAAGATATACTTATGAAACCATCTTTTCCCCCCAAATCCCCCCCCACAGCAGTAGTCCTCTTGTATGTTTTACTTTGAACCTGTGAAATAATTTAAAGACCTTTCTTTCTTATTTTTGTTGGGTGTGGGACAAATTAAGGTGCTTCAACTTTTGAATATTAAAGAAATTTCTATTTGCTTTTATAACTGTAGAAATAGCTCTACATGCTAATTGTAGTGTGCATAATACTTGAATTGTTAAATTATCAATATTTTTTAAAATTAGAAAATAAATCTTGCATAGTATTGGAAATGACCAAATGTGTAAGAAAAAAAAAACACCAACATGTGAACTAATGCTAAGCTAAATGTTTACATACATGTTTTGATTTAATTCTTATGGCTGCTCTTTAAGTTCACTATTATTCCCCTCATTTTTTTGAGGAAAGAGGAAGATCAACTATATATCCTCATTGCTGGTAGATATAAAGCCAAATTTGTTTCATTCATTTATTTACTCATTCAGTGAATTTTTAACTGGCAGATCTCTGCTCTTTCAACACTAAGCATTATCAGTTTGGAGGAATTTTTTTTTTTCATATTTATGGGAGGCTCCATAGCAATAGTAAAAAATTTTGGACATGCAAAGACAAAGATACAGCCATAAAAGTAGAACATTTGATACATAGCATATTAGGTGTAGCTTACTGCAGGGGTCCCTAACCCCCCAGGCCACAGGCTGTTGCCAGTGATCCCTACCTGTTAGAAACTGGCCTGTATAGCACGAAGTAAACCGTGAGTGAGCCAGAGAAACTTTGTCTGTATTTATAGCTGATAGCTGCTCCCCATTGCTTGCATTACTGTGTGAGCTCCACTTTCTGTCAGATCATCAGAGCATTAGATTCTTGTAGGAAATCGAACCCCATCGTGAACTGCACATGGAAAGAGCTAGATTGCAGGCTCCTTTTGAGAATCTAATGCCTGATGATCTGAGATGGAGCTGAGGTGGTAATGTTAGCGCTGGGGAGAGGCTGCAAATACAGATTATCTTTAGGAGTGAGGTTTGACTGCACAGAGACCATTATAAATCTGCTTGCAGACTCATCAAAAGTCAGTGAGTTGATGTACTTTAATAGAAATAAAGTACACAATAAATGTTATGCACTTGAATCATCCCAAAACCACCATCACCCCCCCACCCCCCATCCTCCATGGAAAAATCATCTTCATCTTCCAGGAGACCGGACCCTGACCCCAAAACGTTAGGGGACTGCTAGCTCACTGTATTCTAGATAGGATTATTCTAGATCTCTGTACCTCTTTACTGACCAATTTATATTTCACACAGATGCAAAATCGGATGGTGGTTTTACTTTGTAACCTGAAACCTGCAAAGATGAGAGGAGTATTATCTCAAGCAATGGTGATGTGTGCTAGTTCACCAGAGAAGGTTGAAATCTTGACTCCTCCTAATGGATCTGTTCCTGGGGACAGAATTATTTTTGATGCTTTCCCTGGTAAGTATTTACTAGTAATTATTTGAATTGTTTGAGAATCAGTTCTCAAATTGATGTTTGTAATGTTTAAAGGTTAAAATTAGTGCTGTGTATGAGTCACAAGGCCTACATTAAATGAGCATTATTAAATATTATTGAGTTTTTTTAGATTGGCTGAAGATGGCACATTGAGTACAACCATGTAACTGTCCTCCCTGTGAATATACATATTGTATAAGACACTAAACAGAGATTCCTAGCTAAAATATTAATACCTGCATAGCAAGAGAGTATGACATGGAGAGAGAATGAATTAATGTGCTGCAAAATCATTGTGCTATTGATTGTCTTAGACTGCAGAACAGAAAGACAGAGAGATGAAAGGTTCAGACATAGAAGAAAGTGTTATAATTCTGAAGTCCATCTAATAATATACTTGCATATGCTTTTACTTGACTTCAGTATATAAAGAAAATCTCTGTTAAAATTTAATTATTTAATAATCTAAAAGGAAGTTTCATTTCATGTTGCCTTTCTCCGGTGAAAATGCTCCTAAGACAGATGAAACTTCATAATACATGAGGTTTCTTCAAATAGATCTTTGAAGCAGAAAAGAAAGAATGCTTGGCAGATGTAGATCTTTCATATAAGATGTTTTTCAATATAAGAGAGAACTTTATAACTGGAAAAACAGAAATTAAAAGACTGCATTTAAAGGATGCCCATTTTGCTGGAGTAATGTAAAAAGGAGAAATAAATTAGGGTAACAAGTAGAATTACATTCAAAACCCAGAATAGTTTGGAGACATGTTTGTAGAAATAGCTGAATTTTAATGGGACAGTAAGGCTTATATGATTATATAGTTATGTTTTTCAATCCTATGTTAGCTATGTTTAATGAAATATTAGAATTTGAAGAGTTTTCACATTGGAATAGGAAGATAGAAAATATGGATTATGGATGAAAGTATGATTAATTTCTTGGAATTCAGCTCCATTCTCCTAATCAAAAGTAGACTAATCTAGAAAACACAGAGGAGTTTTTTTTTATAAATACCTGTGACTTTGAATGAATATTTATGTCTTGAACCTCAAAAGATGAAAAATTATAATGGTCTGTGATCTAAGAAATTTTTTTGATAATTAGGTTGGGGAAAATCTCAGTCTCGATGATTTCTCACAGATGCTGATGGCTTTAGGTTCATGTAGCATATGATCACTCCCACAATTTCAAAACACTTCTCCAAACTTCCCACTTTGTGGTAATCATCGCTGTATACTTGAGTAACTTGAAATTCTTTTTAGAATTTTCATTCACTAAATTGGAATAGAATGACAACAAAAGTAAATTTTTTCTTGTAAGATTTGGAATGCATTGAGAAAAACAAAAAATAAATATTTACTTATTTTCCATATTAACATTTGTCTTCCTTTGAATTTAAATACTTAAAATTTAGTACTTTTATTTTTTTTAGTTTTACTTTTTGGCATAGTGTGTAGAGTCAGATGCTTAGAACTATAAGAAATGATCTACTTCAACTCACTATTTTACAAATTTGAAAACTGAGGCCCAACAAAATGTAGCTACTAACTTAAGGTTATGTAGAGTTATGTGAAGGGTCAAACATATATGAGAATGAATCTCTAGCAGTGTAACATTTTGTTTGTTAATTATTCTTGCTGTGAATTAATATGAACTACTTTTAATTAATTAAGGCATTTAGTTTTTTTATTACTACAAGAGCTCTCATTTCCTAATCTCAAAGAAATAACAGGTAACGATTTCAGCAATTAAAATTCATTTTCATCCCCTGGATGTTACTTTTGAATAAATTGAAAGGAAATTTGTCTTTAGTTTCCTACTGACTTAGCATTAGAGGTAATAATCACCCAGCATGGATTCTTGCCATTATTATATTCTTGAGTCTTTCAAGCAATTTGGCTATTTGTTATTTACATTGTTCCAGAGTCTGGTATTTCTTCCAAATTCATAGTCTCCCCTTGTGCTTTAAGCACTTGAAAATTTGGAGAAGGTACAAGAAATATTTGTAGTGAAAGAAGGGAGAATCTAACTTTAAAGTAATCTATCAGGCTGTTTGAATTATGCTCTAACACTTAAAATATGTTTAACCAAACTGAACAGTATCAAATAATTGATAAAACTTGAGACATGAGGTCTATTAGTTCTCATCTTGTGTGTACTTTCATACCAGTTACTGCTTCTGTAGCAGTAAATCTGAAAAGAAATAACAGTTAATACTACAAATCAGACTATTAGTCTTTTTTTTCCTGGAGACAGTCATGATTTATTGGTGCTTTATTTTTTAGCACCTGTTTTACATTGTAAAGCTTAAGGTATCTGCTGGTACATTTTGATGTTCACTTGATGTGCTCAGTGTCTAGGGATTTACATTTGATATTATATGTATTAAATATGATATAGAAACTACAAGTGAGGCTCAAATATTTGAATTGCTGTTTGTCCTTGGAAAAGCTTTTGTATGTAATAACTATTTTCTCCAATTGCAAAGCCAAAAGTTTCCAAGAGGTTTAGAAGATACCATAGTATCTTTATAGCAATAGCTAAAATCTTCCTCATTTGTCCAATGCTTTTCAAAATCTTGAATGTATAAAAGTATAAATTTTAATATGTAAATATGGTAATTGGTTTCTAAGGCAACGAGCAAAAATAACTTGAAGACAGAATTAAGGCCAGAAGACAAAGGCAATGACAGGTTTTTTGAGAATGTATTATTCGTTGTCTAATTATAAATGGGAATTTACATTCAAACTTTTAACTTCCATGATCTGGCTTATTTCTATTGATATTGTCTTATTAATAATATAAATTAATAGCTAATCACAAAGTATAGGTTTAACTTTGGAGTCCACTTATTCTTAAAATCCAAAATTGTTCATACTTGATTCCTTCTCTATAAAGCCCTTTTCAGTCAGGTTTCTCTTCCCACATCCAACCAGATCTGCTTTGGTTAAGGTCACCAGTTACTCCCTGTAGCTAAATAGTTAGTTCTCAGTCCTTTTATTAATTAACTTGGCTTCTGGCACCGTGCTGTCCTGGTGATCCTTTTGCTTCACTGGCTGCCCCTCTCATCTCCTTTGCTGATTCTTCCTCACCTCCTTGACCTTGTATCATTCTAGTGCCTGAGACCTTGGTCATTGGCCTCTTCTTCGTTTTCATACTCATTCTCTTGGCAACATTATCCAGTCTTTTATCCAGCTGCTCGGTGGACTTTTCACTTTCATGTTCCAAGGAGAAAGGATATATATCCCAATCTTCCATTACAAACTTCCACCTAGAGTTCCCTTTTTCCATTTTATTTTCTAACTTATTTGATATTAAATTTATTCTCTCAGTTGCTTAACTACTTTTCTTATACCCTACCTCTTCTTCAGAAAAGTGGCTTTACTTCTGAACTTATCTAGAATCATTATTATCACCACTACCATCCTGGTCCCAATGCCAACAAGTCTTGTCTGAATAATTGCAAAAGCCTTCTAATTGATCTCCCTACTTTCGTCCTCTCCCTTCTTCCATCTATTTTCAATTATAGCAGTTAGAGTGATATAGGTCAGATTATATTACTCCGCTCAAAACTATTCAGAAGCTTTCTATTTCAAAAATAAGCCCAAGCCCTTACATTGGTCTCCCATTATCTTGTTAACCCCATGAACTCCAACTCTTCCTTGCTCACTCCAGTTGAGCCACTCACTCTTTCCCCAGATAGCTACATGGCTCACTAACTCATCCTATTCAAATCTTTCAAATGTCACCATATTCGTTTATTTTTTCCAAAACATGTATTACCATTAAATATACTGTACATTATCTATTACCTGCCCATGTGGAGATGTAAACATCATGATATCATATTCCTAGCATCTAGAAAAATGCCTGGTATACAGTAGGAGCATATTCAATTGACCAGTGAATAAGTAGAAAGAAACTTATTAGTAAAACTTTTTGTTAAATACAGTATTTGGAGAATAGACCTTCACTATTGCCAAGGTTATTTCTGTCAAATGCTGAACCATTTCTGTCTATTGATTAACTTTGTAAAATCATTTGACCCCATTTGCATTTAGTTTGCATGCTATAATTGGTGATAGTTACAATTATTTTAATTCAATCAAACAAGAATAATTAAGTTGTGCTAGGCTTATTATGGTCATGCCAGGTATCAAAGAGAAGTTGATTACAAATAAGCATTCTGTGCAAAAGAATAGCCCAATTAAAATGAAGTGTCTTATTTGTACTTCAGTCTTGCACATGCCTAGAACTCTGAAATTTGTATTTACTGCTTTTTGTAGGTTTTAGATGCTAAGAAGGTGATTCTAGCTTTTTATACCTGTGCAAACATTTCTGAACTTTGCCTTCTTTAGACTAGTTTCTGTTTCTTATGTGTTTTGCTTAGGATGAGTTGGCCTAAAATCACCTCTGAATGATTAGTACTCTTACAATATGTATTACCATTTCCAAATGACGATTATTGGCATGTATTTAGCAAGTCCAGAGGCTTTGCAGTTTTTCGCTTTAAAAACTTAATGATCTTGTTTCAAAGTGGGCAGGTCTATGCAAACTTACCCCTAAAGTCTGAGGAAGCTCAGAGGCCAAGGAAAGAGGCTGGTATATCCAGTTTCTTAAAAAGAAACGTTTAATAGGGATTTAAGAACAGAAGCCATATCTGCGTCTTGTGCAGCAGCAAGAGAAGATAGTGCCATTGCCCGGTGCCATTACCCCCCAGACCCAGAGCTTATATACCTATACCGTAGGGAAAGGGTGATTCAGAAGGGATGTTTAGGACAAATGAAGTATGGTAACAGCAAAGTTGTTTGACCTAAGGAAGGGATTTATGGTAAGCATCTGCTCTTACACAATAGGTGAATGGAAGCCTCAACTTTTTCATCTATCAGCAGGGGCTTCTAATGGTACCTGTCTCATCTGGGTTTTGTAAGCTTTAAATTTTGAAACACTTAGTCAACTGTGTTTTAAAGTCTTCAGTTTTAAAGGTAACCTTTGTGCCTCAATATTCTAATCTGTAAGATGAGAGTAATTAATATTACTTTCATATGTACTGGGAAGATTAAATGAATAAATATATGTAAAGCAGTTAGTGCAGTGACCAGAACATATTAAGCATTATATGTATAATAGGAATATTATCTTATGGACATGATAATATCTTTCTAGATCTAAGAAGCTTAATGTTGTGCTGTACCACAGCTATTAACACTTGGAACATATATCTGCATTCAGCAAGAATTTACCCACACAATCTATATTCTTTTTTTTTTTTTTTTTTTTTTTTTTGAGTTGGAGTCTCACTCTGTCACCCAGACTGGAGTGCAGTGGCCGCTCCCAGCCACCGCAGCCTCAACCTGCTGGGCTCTGGCAATCCTTCCGCCCCAGCCTTCCAAGTAGCTGGAATTACAGGCATGTGCTACCATGCCCGGCTGATTTTTTGATTTATTGTAGAGATGAAGTCTCGCTGCCCAAACAATCTATATTCTTAAATGAAGTTTGTACATACATCTGTGACATCCTGCTTTTGAACTAACTTGTTATCCATTTGGCAACATCTTGTTGGGCCAGGATGGGGTGCAAGTCTGAGTCAGTGCTCAAGTCTCCCTGAGCTCTACTCTGTCTCTAACGCTAACTTTCCAGAATTCTGGAATACCTACTTCACCACACAATATGTGTACAAGACTATGCTTTTAGACTAAGGAATGATTTTGAAACAAAAAATAAAAATATCATAGATCTAGGGGGCAGTAGATCTAGGGGGCAGTATAATTGCACTCTACTTACTGATATCATCTATTCCGTTTATTAGGGTTTCTCTATTTTCCAATCAAATTGATCTCTTATACTAGTCAATCTTTCAGTTGTAGTTTCATTGCATATTCTTCTACTGTAGGAATACCTGTTATCTCTGAAAACCTGCATGTTAGAAGGCAGTTTTATATGTTCTTGCCAGTTTCTTGGTCTCTGAAGTGCTAATAAAGAACAAAACTAGCATGACCCACCAATTTACTCAGTTTTGTAATTCTTGTATATGTATGAGTGGATAATGAATACAACTTTATATAACAATGTAAAGTAGTCAAATTGTAGAATGTAAGTAATTTTTGTAATTAAAATATTCTTTTTAAGTATTCCAAGAGATTTCAACTTGGGATTCACTTTAAGAAAGATCTAGAAAGTTTATATTTCTATCTTTACTGAATTATACTTCAGTAATTTTTTTATTACCTCTAGAAAAATCATTGAAGTTCTAATGCTTAAGAGATACATTACTTATCTTTGTTTCTTGAACCAATTATTCATTCTAAATATTCAATATTCCCAGCTACTGAATTTGTGATATATTAAACTTCACTCTCTAATTGCCTATCATTAAGGAGAGGAATCATTTGGTTTATTATTTGTCTTTAAGCCTAGACCAAATATACTCTACTACTAATTTGTCTTTTATTAATTATAAAGTTTATAATGTGAGTTACTGTAACTAGCAGGGTGAGGAGGTATTATCCACATAGAAAAGAGCTATTTGTTTCTTTTTTAAAGCATAGTTTATCAGGAGGCAGAGTGCTGTACTAGCAGATCACAGGCTTTGATGTCA
Source organism: Cephalopachus bancanus (assembly GCA_027257055.1). Taxonomy (NCBI): domain Eukaryota; kingdom Metazoa; phylum Chordata; class Mammalia; order Primates; family Tarsiidae; genus Cephalopachus; species Cephalopachus bancanus. The sequence continues at coordinate 12,888,324 of JAPVLO010000093.1, forward strand.
AATCTTGGCTTTACTTGTTAATTGTGTAATGCTGAACAATTTCTCTGAGCTTCATTTTCTCTTTATTTAAAATTAAGGCTAGGTATGCATACCTGGAATGCCAGCGCTTTGGGAGGCCAAAGAGGGAGGATCATTTGAGCTCAGTAGTTTGAGACTAGCCTGGGCAACATAGCAAGACCTGTCTCTACAAAAAATAAGAATAAAGAAAAAAATTAGCTGGACTAGGAGCAGGTTCCTGTGGTCCTAGCTACTTAGGAGGCCGAGGCAGAATTGCTTGACTGCAGGAATTTGAGGCTGCAGTGAGCTATGATCACACCACTGCACTCCAGCCTGGGTGATAAAGCAAGACTGTCTCTTAACAAAAAAAATTAGAATCAGGATTGTGTGAATTTTAGGCAACAATGTATGTTCTTAGTGCTTAGAAAATGCTAATCTTTGTCTCCTCGCTACTTCTTTCTTTACATCTCACCAAGTGGAATGGATAACAAATGAAACTTCAAGTAGTTATCATAGTTAGCTACAGAATCCCAACATTTAAGCCAGTGTCCAATATTGATAAGAAATCTTTTAGCAGTCTCATCACTCGTTTGTATTTTGAAACATAGGAAAGCATATATTACTTCTACCAGGTATGAGAATATAGCACATCAAAATATGTTTTCATTTCCTCACAGTTTTTCTTTATATTTACCAATATAATGAGTATCTTACATTTTTTTTCTTTTTTTTTTTTTGAGTTGGAGTCTCACTCTGTCGTCCAGACTGGAGTGCAGTGGCTGCTTCCAGCCACTGCAGCCTCGACCCGCTGGGCTCCGGCGAGCCTTCCGCCTCAGCCTTCCAAGTAGCCGGAATTACAGGCATGAGCTACCACGCCCGGCTGATTTTTTGATTTATTGTAGAGATGAGGTCTCGCTGCCCAGACAGGTCTAGAACCCGTGGGCTCAGGCAGTCTACTCACCTCAGCCTCCCAAAGGCGCGGGATTACAGGCTGAGCCACTGAGCCCGGCCATTTTTTTCTTATAATAATTTAGTAAGCGAGTTCATTGAGCTATATTATCTGTAAAAATATTTATTATAAGAGTGAAAGATAATGTCTTTAACACTCATAAGGAAACAACAGTAACTATTTTATTTTACCAATCAAGAATGTAAACTGCTATCATCATAAAAATAAAGTAAATGTTAAAATTTTGATTAGGTCTAAGGATCAGAAAGTACTGCCATGACAATTCACTAGAAATTTCAATGGATGGTTTCTTTAATATTTTTGTTGGTTAGCTATGTTGTTTTTAAGTGTGTGTATGTATGTGTTTTTGTTTTTTCTCCTACCCTCAACAGGAGAGCCCGACAAGGAACTGAATCCTAAGAAGAAGATTTGGGAGCAGATCCAGCCTGATCTTTACACTAATGATGAGTGTGTGGCTACATACAAAGGAGCTCCCTTTGAGGTGAAAGGGAAGGGAGTGTGCAGGGCCCAAACCATGGCCAGTAGTGGAATCAAATAAAATTCTTCTGAAATGCATTGGAGAAGACTTTAATAACAATAATAAAAATAAATATATTTGTCAATTGTACCTAAAACATGACTAGCCCATTTTTTTGTTTTTCTCTTCTCTACTTGACAATCTTTCACCTGGTATATATTGTTTTTATTTGATTGGAGAAATACTACATTTTTGCCTATGGTCTGGATCATTTATAATAGAGAAAGGAAGTTGCCAGTGTTATGTGATTATTTTTTAGGGGGATATTAATTAACAGGCTGTTTTTTCTTTATACATTTAGATAACTTGAACTAGACTGATCTTTAGTTTTTTATTTGTGGGTACACAATACATGAAGTTTTGGGCACTTGGGTTTTTAGCATATTGTGTACCTGCATTATCAGTGTCCTCTCCTCTTAAAAAAATAAAAAGGTAGAATTTTTGTCAGCTTTATTAGCTAATTGTTTTGAAATAATTTTGATAATGACCAAGTGCTGATTTTTAGAGCCAAACGAGAAAGCTAGGTGATATGACATTTGAACATTTTTGCTTTGCTGTCAAAGTAAAATACTTAGACTTTTTTAAAAAACTGAAATTTCCTACTGACTTGAACTTTCCATTTAGCAAAATAATCAGTAGTAGGTTTTGACTAGCTGTAAATACTAAATACATTGTAAAGTATTACCACTGTAATTTTCAATAAATTAATCATAAAAGCAACCTTTTGTTTTTTTAATTCTAGCTGCTTTATGAAGTTTTTTTGGTTATCTACTTAAAGATTATTTATACCTGGTCTTTAAAAAAAATTTAAGGCTGACATATTTTGCTTTTTTACGTAGCATTCTACTGTTGATATATTAAAAGAAATTACAGCCTTAACATATACAGTACATATAATTACAGGCTTAACATATACAGTACATATATATTAAGGTGTCAAGCACCTATTTTCATTCATCTAATAAGTATTGCAGAAGCAATGTAAATTAACTCAGGAATTATGAGCCCCCAGGTCAGTAGCCTTGAGATGATTACTGATGATTTGGGTTACCAAGAAAGGTCTCACAGAAGCAAGAGTATAGACATTGTTTGAAAAACAAAGGCACCCACATACAAACCAACAACAACTATAAAATTTCCCTACATGTTATAAAAGGTATAGAGTTCATTTAAGTCCCTAGAACTCTTGTAGGCAAGGATATATTACCATTGTAGATGTTGTGTCTTCATTCTGAAAGTATGAACACAGTATCAGTAATATCTGTTTATAACTAAATGCAAAATGAGTTGCATAAGTTATTTTCTTCTCAAGAGATGTTATCCTTGTGGGAATAAAGACTTTTGTTGACAAAGTCATGAATCTTTTATCCCCAATTTTTCTAAGTTGTATTACATTTCTTTAATATAATTTAAAGAATATTCCAGCTACTTAGTGAAAATAGTCTGTTCAGAGTACCTGCTTTTCTTATATTTAAAAATTACATGTGCCTTATTCTGAAATGAGTCATTTTTAGGACTTATTTTATTTATTTGTTTATTTTAGAGACAGTGTCTTGCTCTATTGCACAGTCAGTTCGCTGAAGCCTTGAGCAGTCCTGCCTTAGCCTTCAAGTAGTCAGTACCACAGATGTACCATCATACCCAGCTAATTTTCTTTTTTTTTTGTAGAGTTGGGGTCTCACCATGTTGCTCAGGCTGATTTTGAACTCCTGAGCTCAATGGAGCCTCCTGCCTCAGCCTCTTAAATCACTGGGATTATAGGCATGAGCCACTGTACCCAGTTGGGTTGGGGCATGTTTAATATAAAATTAGAAAATTTGTTTTGTTTTGTTTTTACCATTACAAGCCTACCGAACAGAAAATGTTGTTGCTTTTTAAAAAAAAAATATGTAAACCCCTGTTTGGAATATTTGCAAAATTTTTATTCACTTGGAAGAATTCTCACCAATGAGAAGCATGTCAGCAAGGTAGAGGCTGTTGGCAAGGGAGGTTGGTAACTAACAAGAGGTCTCACAGAGAAATATTAGTGAGGTTAACCAGGTTTCTGAGTCTTGGTCTTAGCTTTGCAGGTTCAAAGACCTACATTTATAGGTGACTCAGAGATGCTAACTCTGTAGAACTTAGTAATACTGATTTTGAAGCCAGATTGCCTAGTTTTAATTCTAGGTTCTACAACGGAAATACCTTGTAAACTTGGGCAACCACTGAGTCTGAATATACCTTAATTCTCCTTATTTGTAAGGTTGTTAAGAATAACAATATTTATAGAGTTGTGAATATTGTGAGTCAGTGCCCTTAGAGTACTTAAAACAGCACCTGGAATATAATAGATGTATGCTGTGTTGGTTTAAGTTTATGATAGGGATGTTCCTTTCCAGAAACATCTCTATCCCTTTTATTCCCACTTCTGGAATTACATATCCTGAGAAGTTGAATTCCTATTTAGACAATTACTTGTATATGTTCTCTCTCTCAACAAACCTGATTGTTCCTCTATACAAGATGTAGTGGCACTTCCCTAGCTGGAGATGATCATCACTAAAACTGTTCCCTCCATTCCTACTGAAATTCATTTTTAAGATTTGTAGATGCTGGTCAGCAGTTTTATATTCTTTTAACTGACTTAATGTTACAAATAGTTTTGCAAGGAGATGATGGGGGTGATGCAATTTTCTCTGTCCTGGAACCTGGGCAGAGATCTGCTTTAGCTTGCCTAGTAATGAGCAGCTTGCATCCTGAGATCCAGGGGCAATCTCTACACCCCTCTGGGGTCTATCATTCTTGCCCTAGAGAGGATACTTCGGGTGCAGGATAGACAGTCCCCATTCCTCACAGGATCAAACACAGACAGGGTGCAATCAGAGTGGGAGACCTAGCAGCAGACAAGTTGGGGTGAGTCCTGATCTCATTAACCTCCCTTCCTACAGCAGTCCATGGGGCATCTGACCCATGTGAAGAGCAGTCTGATTGGCTGCACTGAAAACAGAGGAACTGGAGCTCGTGCCCTACTGTGGGGAGCCAAAAGCAGTGGTGCTTGGGACAAGCCAGTTAAATAAAGAAAAGAGGCCAGGATTCAGCCTGTAATCCCAGCACTCTGGGAGGCCGAGGTAAGTGGATTACCTGAGCCCATGGGTTCGAGACTAGCATGGGCAACTTGGTGAGACCTCATCTCTACAATAAATCAAAAATTCGCCAGGTGTGGTAGCCTGTGCCTGTAGTTCTGGCTACTTGGAAGGCTGAGGTGGAAGGATCACGGAGCCCAGCAGGTCAACACTGGGGTGGCTGTGAATGTGCCACAGCATGCCAGCCAACCTGGGAGAGGGAGTGAGACTCCAACTCAGAAAGAAAAAAAAAAAAAAGTACCTGAAGTTCCAGAAAGGACCACAAGAGGGACCCCCTTTTTTCTTTTTTTGTGGGCTCTCTCCATACATCTGTCTGTGTGTATCTTTGGATTTGATTTCCCCTTCTTTTTTTTTTTTTTGCATATGGGTATATTCGAGGAAAAGTATACCTGCAATTTTTTTGTTTATTTTTATCTGTTCGTTTGCTTACATGCCTGTTTTCCTTCTTTCTCTTCATCTTCCTTTCTTTTCCCTTCTTTATTTCTCTGTCCTTTTCCTTTCTCTTATCTCATTTTGGTTTCAGGGGGTATACATATGCTCCCACAGTGTGGACGTATTGTAAGGTGGTGGGAAGTGGATTCCAGGGGGCCCACACCCCAGTCAGCAGATATTGTGATTTGCAGGTTGCTTCTGAACCATATCTCCCCACTATTATACCTTAATCAAATCTCAAAACTGCAAAAAGCACAGTCCTCACACCCAGCCTGACTTCAAACTTAAACAAGTCCAGAGACTCTACCTAAGGTAGAAGAAGATTGAGCAAACAAATGAAAACTATCCCCCTTATCACTGAACAATGGAATTAAAGAAGGGGGGAAATGGGGGAGGGGGTATCCATCACAAATGAAGAAGAATCAACAGAAGAACATGGGTACACCCAGACTCAGGAAAGACAGTGTCTAAAAATACAGACTTAGAAATTCAAACAAAAGAATCCTTATCATGACTGGTCTCAAACCACAGATACAGATATCAAGGTATTGATAGGATGAATAGAAACAAAGGCAAGAAGAAATAATGAAAGAGTTGACAACTGGGATGGCAGCAATAAAGAATATAGTAAATGAAATAAATAACAAACTGACAAGCATGGAAAGCAGAATTAACCAAGCAGAAGAAAGAATCTCAGAACTTGAAGACCAAAATATGGAACTAATCAAACTGTTAAAAACATAGAAAGCTTAAAAAGATGAAACAAAGCCTTCAAGACGTGTGTGGTTATATTGAGGTCAAACTTATGCCAGATTGGCCTTTCTGAGGCAGAAAGGGAGACAGAGACTACCTTGGAACAAGCATTCCATGAGGTTATCCAAGAAAACTCCCCTCATCTTAAGAGATGTGACCATCCAAAAACAAGAGATTCAGAGAAACCCTGCAAGGCATCACATGAGACCAATAAGACACATAGTTTCACTTACTTGAAGTAGGTATAAAATTAAAAATCCTAAAGGCAGTGAGAGAAAGTTTGAACTACCTACTGGGGAAGACCAATTAGAATAGCAGTAAACTTACCTACAGAAAAATTACAGGCTAGAAGAGTCCAGAGTCCAATCTTCTCAAGGATAAACGATTTCAACCAAGAATTTCCTACCCAGCTAAGATAACCTTCATTGGTGGTGAAGAATTAAATACTTTCCAGATATTCAATCCCTAAGAGTTTTTGCTCCCTCCAACCCACTTTATAAGAGATGCTTAAGAAAGTATTAAACAAAGAAGAAAGAAAAAAGAACGACCATGCTCTTCCCAACAATTCAGGAAAACAATGAATCAACAAAACATGCATCGTGACTGCAAAACTGAAAACACACACATTTATCAAGCCAAAAATCAAAAGCAAACCAATAAACAAACAAGTAAACAAACAAACAGCAGCAGCAAAAACAACAAAGAACTTTATAAAAGTCTCATGACAGGGATAAACTTTCACATCTCAGTAATCAGCCTTAACGTGAATAGACTAAATGCACCACTGAAAAGACATAGAAGCCAGGCTTGGTGACTCAGCCTGTAATCCCACTCCTTGGGAGGCTGAAGTGAGTGGATTGCCTGAGCCCGCGGGTTCAACAGCCACCTGGGCAACTTGGCAAGACCTCATCTCTACAATAAATCAAAAATTAGCAAGGCATGGTAGCGCGCGCGTGGTAGCGCGCGGGAAAGAGAGACCACTGCACTCCAGTCTGGGTCACAGAGTGAGACTCCAACTCAAAAAAAAAAAAAAAAAAGACATAGAATGGCAAATGATTTTTTAAAAAATGACCCACAATATGCTGCTTCCAGGAAGCAAAACTCACTGCAAAGAACTCTCACAGACTCAAAGTTGGAGGATGGAAAACAAATTTCCAGGTGAATGGGACACAAAAGAAGGCAGGAGTCACAATCTTAATATGAGACAAAACAACCTTTAAGCCTTTACTATTGAAAAGTAAAAAGATACACAAGGGCACTACATAATAAGTGGTTCAATCCATCAACAAGAAATATCCATTCTAAACATATATGCACCCAACACAGGAGCACCAACTTTTATCAAATAGCTACTAAGTAAACTAAAAAAAGATACTTTAGCACTATCATAACTGGGGAATTAAATACCCCACTGACAACCCAAGATAGATTAACAAGGCAAAAAATCAACAAGGTGATTAATAGATACCTACAGAACATTACACCCAACAACCATGGAATATACTTTCTACTCATTAGAACGTGGAATATACTCCAAGATCAACCACATCCTTGGCCATAAATCAAGCATAAGCAAATTTCATAAGATATACTGTCATGCACCTTCTCAGACCATAGTGGAATCAAAATAATTATCAACACCGACAAAATTTCCCCTAAACCCACAAAGACATGGACATCAAAGTGCATGATGCTGAGCACCTCCTGGGTCAACCCAGAAATCAAAACAGAAATTAATGTTTCCTGGAGACATGAAAATGAAGAAACATCTTACCAAAACCTCTGGGATGCCATGAAAGCAATAGTAAGAGAGGAATTCATATCTCTACAAACACACATCAAGAAAATGGAAAGATCATAAGCCTAACAAATCACCTAAGGGAGCTAGAAAGATAAGACCACCAAAACCCTAACTTCAGCAGAAGAATCCAGACTACCAAAGCCTGAATACGGGACATAAAAGACAAAAATATCATAGAAAAAAATCAATGAAACAAAAAGTTAGTTCTTTGAAAGGAAAACAAGATTAATGGACCCTCAGCCAGACTGACCAAGAAAAAGAGTGAAAAGGTCCAAATAAACATAATCAGAAATGCAAAGGATTGAGTTACAACTGACCCTGAAGAAATACAAAAGATTATCAGAGATTACTATGCACACCTGTATAGAAACAAACTCAAAAATCTAAATGAAATGGAGCTACTTGCTGATATCACACAACCTCCCAAGGTTGCAACAAGAAGAAATTGAGACCCTAAATAGGCCAATAACCACTCAAGAAATCAATTCCATCATAAGAAAACTATCTACACAAAAAAAGTCCTGGTCTAGATGAATTTCCAGTGGAATTCTACTAAACATACAAGGAGGAGCTGATGCCTATTCTATTGAAAGTACTCCAGGCAATTGAGAAAGATAGAACTCTTCCAAATCATTTTATGAAGCTAACATCCCATTGATACCGAAACCAAGTAAAGATCCAACAATGAAAGAGAGCTACAGGCCAATATCCTGATGAACATAGATGTAAAAATTCTCAACAAGATTCTAGCAAATTGGATCCAACAACACATCTCAAAAATCATCCACCATGACCAAGTAGGCTTCATCCCCAGGTTGCAGGACTGTTTTATATCTACAAGACCATAAATGTAAATTATACATCAACAGATGTAAAAACAAGCACCACATGATTATATCATTAGACACAGAAAAAGCTTTTCATAAAATCCTGCACCCCCTTTTAAAAGAATTTCTATTTTAATGATGTGGGTTACAACTCAGGGTTAGTTATACAAATGGTCATTGTACAGGTAGAATTTGGGCCTCACTTTGGTCCCCACTTCACCTGATTTGAAATCAGGTACCCAATTGATGAAGTGTGCCCCCCTCCATTTAGGGTCAATTTCTTCTTTTTGCTGTCCATCAAAAAAGGACTGGATTTTAAAAATGTGGTACATAGGCATGATTGAATATAATGCAGCCATAAAGAAGGACAAAATTATGGACTTCGCAGCAACTTGGATGGATTTAGAGTCTATCATACTCAGTGATCTATCACAGAAATGAAGAACTGAGTACCATATGTTTTCACTCATTAGTGGACCCTGAGCATTTACCATAATACTATAAGAAAAGGATTGGCAGTAGCATCACACTGCCAGGGGAGTGGGGAAAGGGCACATAACGTCAATAACAGTACCTGATCTCAAACCAGACAAAGTGGGAACCAAAGGGAGGTCTAAACTTTACCTATACACTCATCTTCCTAATCCTGAACTGTACTCCACATCTTTAAAATTTTTAAAAAAATTAGTTTTGCGATTCTTTTAGAGTAGGATGTGTTGATTTTCTTGGCTTAAAAAAAATAAAAACCACCATATTTTCTTAGTTGGTGGGAGAGCCCCCCACTATTTCTTATACTGAGTATTAACAGTATACTTGTACATTTAATAGGCATAAGTATATTTCCTCAACTTTTCAGAGAAATGATGTTATACCTTTTAAAATGTAAATGTATCAGAAGTATACAGCATTAGCCATGTACTTTAGCTACATGAATGTTGACACAGGTCTTGGTTCTAAGTGTTATGCAACAGTATAAAATTTACGACTTTTTCACCAAGATGCAAAATAAAAAGAACTAGAGAAGGCAAATTAGTATTATTCAACTGACAATAATATTACTAATTGTTGTCTTGTGGAGAAAGCAAAAAAATTGCAGATAAAAAATTGTAGATGAGGAATAACTGCTTTCTCTAACAAATGTAAGGGAAATATATTAATATTTGTATACTCTCATGGATTTTATTATATTAAAATAGTTAACATTTTTTAAATTACAGCAGGTTTTCACGTGTTTTAGCCACTTCTTAACTCCTTATGAGGTAGATCAGTCATTTTGCTCTCAAAGAATCAACAGAAAAGTTTAAGAAATGCCTGTACAAGCTGAAATCTAGATCTTTTTTCAACTGTTACATATCCTGTCCTCTTCTTCATTACATCATATTTTCTTTCATGTTAGTTGAGTGGTCATATGGTTTCTTTTATTTGAATGAAAAGTTTGAATTTATTTAGACTACAGGGAATGATGATGACAAAAATACTTAGTAGTTCATCTACGAAGATTAGGGTAGCTCCTTTACTGGAATATTTAAGAAATTCTAAAGGGAGAGCTGAAATTATTAAACACTCTTTTGGAGTGGTTACATAGCGAATTTATCAATTTTTCTTTTGCCCTGGGAGTTTGTAGGGAGAATTCACTTGGCAAAGTCAGGCAACTGCAACTGGCCACAGATGCCTTTTTTAAAGAGCTGAACACCTTGATTTTTTGAGTTGTGTGTTATTGAGGGTAGTGGACCCCTAATGACAGTCCATCCCAAAAGCCAAGTATGAAAGAAGTCACTAAGTTCCACATAGACAGATAATTTAAAACAGGAACAACTCTATAACTATACCCCACTGTGGTCCTATTTGGATGATAACCTCAAAGTTTGCAATAATAATAAAACAAAGAAGAACTATTGGTGCCGAATATGCCTCTGTGCAAAATTGAATCTTCTTCAGGTACCAACATGGAATGGGAAAGAGTGCCTTATGCATTCTAGTTTCTTGCACTTTTTATAGTTAATGGTTTTTCCTTTCAATAAATCTTGGCAGAGATAACTCATAGGAGTATAACTCAAAATAATATTTGGAGGAAGAACCCAGAACAGCAAAGTAATTGTCAGTTTGAAAGTGACCCATCTGGAATTTCAGAGTGTGAATTAATTATTGTATATTGTATTTTTTCACCCTATGTATTCCCTTGTTTGGTTTTTTTCTTTCTTCCTAATTTCCACCCCCTCCTATCATACAATATTCCCAGTTCTCTTGATTTTTAAGTAACAAAAATGTGTGTAACTGTTATTTCAAGTCTTCATCAACATCATTTCCTATCTGGCAGGCTACTGTCCTTAGCAACAGGAGCAAAAACAAACTTGGGACTAAATACTTGCAAGAAGAAAAACATTATCCTTTTCAATGAAGGGTTAATTACTCTTCTTGACATTCCCTTGCTATATAATGCTTACTTAAATTGATCAAATAGCAACTGTTAATCCCTGCCCATTTCCTCAATGGCATTCGTGTGATGAACTTTTATATGAAGGCTACTTGATCAATACTTCACATTCTGTTTTTGTAAATCTCCTCATTAGAATGTCATACATCCCTGTAGAGAAATGCACTGAATATATATATATATTCACTTAAGTTTTTAGCCCTTAGATTACATATTTGGTTACTTGTTCATTTAGAACACACTCAAATTTTCACTCCTGGGGAATTTAGAAAGAACAGTGCAGGAGTCATCTGAAATCAACACTAATACAGGATTTCTCTTTTTAAAAAGATTAATGAAAAAATGCAACTAAACGTCATCTTCAATAAATTTAGCAAAAGATAATAATTTTGATAGAAATACCTTTTTTTCTATAAACTTCGATTTTCATATGAAAGGTTAACATTTTCTCTTAAAACAACACATACATTGAAAACAAACCTTAAGATATTTAAAAATAAAGTCTGGGAATCAGGAAAACAATGCCACTCGGAAACACTAGACATATATATGATTGCAATATGTCTGAAATCAACAGAATAGGAAAATCTATGCAAATTTTTTAATGAAAAAAGGCAAAGTATAGATAAATACAGGTTTAAAGAGTAAGTCTGGGCTGGGAGCAGTAGCTTACACCTTTAATCACAGCACTTTGGGAGTCCAAGGCAGGAAGATTGCTTGAGCCCAAGAGTTCAAGACCAGCCTGGATAACATAGGGAGCCCTCACCTCTACAAAATAATTTTAAAAATTAGCTCAGCATAGTGGCATGCATCCGTAGTCCTAGCTACTCAGGAGACTAATGTGGGAGGACTGTTTGAGCCCAGATTGTCAAGGCTGTAGTGAGCCATTATTATGCCACTGCACTCCAAACTGGGTGACAGAGTGAGTCCCTAACTCAAAAAAAAAAAAAAAAAAAAAGAAGGAAGGAAGGAAAGAAGGGAGGAAGGGAGGGAGGAAGGGAGGGAAGAAAGAAAGAAAAAGGAAGTTTGAAATTGCTAATTGAGGTGATGTATCTAGAAAAATAAACCTAGCAAGCGTCAGAGCTGTTGGGTTTTACAAGGAATCATTAGTGCCCCAGATTGCATGCACTAATGAGACTCTAATCCAACCTGTACAAAAATATCAAGTGTGCTATCTTTCAATCCTCTAAAATGTTCTAAGCACTTTCAATTATAAAGTTGAATCAAAATTTTTGGCTTCTAGATAAGAGTAGCATACAGACTGGGCATCTGGAGGGACGTGAGAAAAGATTGCAAGTAATAGACTCTTATAGGAAAGGTGGTAGGACACCAAAGATAAACTTGTTAAACATTGTTTATTTTACCTAGAACTAATTCTGGTGACATGGTTCTTTGGTCGTATAAATACCTTTCCTTGTCTCTCATAAGGGTAAAGACTGCCACTCCTATTACAAAAGACAAGTTAACAAGAGAAAAGCATAACAAATTTATTTAACCAAAGTTTTATGTGATATAAGAGCTTTCAAAAATTAAGACCAAAAGACTCAGGGATAATTGTCTACTTTTTGCTTAGGACTGAAAAAGAATGGATAGCCAGGTAGAAATGTAACTAGACAAAAGAGTGTGGTTTAATTATAATAGACCGAGGTGGAAAAGCCAGCCAAGGCCTGTCCAGATTCTTCTTGGCTTTTCTGTATAGCATTCCTTCCCCCTCAATATGGAACAGGACTCATCTGGAATGAGGGTCTTCAAAAGAGAAAGGAGATAGTGACCTTTCTAGGTCTTATGGCTTGCTTTGAGGAAGAGGCAGTCTAGTTTCTACAACTTGCTTCGGGGGGGAAAGAGAATGGAAGACAGGAGAGTAGGAGAAGGCCAGAAAGAACTTGCGCTTTCAATCTCTTTCAGTTCAAAGTACTCAGCATACCATGGTGCCATATTTGGAATCTCATGTTCTGAGCCCAACAGTTGCAAATTGTAATTATATCCAGAAATGGTGAGTTTACTCGATGGAGACACATACACTGTCATCCAGAAAAAGCTGAATAGCCCAGCCTCAAGTGGAGCACACCAGCAAGGTGTTCACTTCAGTGCCTCACTGCTCATACACTTTAACAACCCCATTACCAACTAACTAGTTATTTCCCTACATCCACTATGCTGATTATTTTTTAAATGTTAGATTCAGGGGATCCATATGCAGGCTTGTTGCTATTATGTAATGGTGCACAGAAGAATATGTCTGGATTCAAATGCCTCATGCATATTATGCTGGAATTCAGAGTACATTAGGAAAACACACTCACCTGAAAGATGGGGGAATATGAAGAGGAAGGAAAACAGCTGTGAGAAATGAACCTTCTAATATTTGTATATTGCATTGAGACATAATGATAAACTACCAGAGGATGTTCAATGTAGTTTGTAAGAAAGGATTTTTGAAACAAAAGCACAACCTGCAAGGGAAAGTCTTGAATTTAAATAATTAACTTTCTCAGCAAAGTCTAATAATATTATAGGGAAAGGAAAAGCATTCCAAAGTTCTCTTCCCTGGGGAGGATAGGAGAAAAAGAAACAGATAGGAAGGAAATTAAAGTATTCTAAGAGTCTTATTTTAATAGTTGAGGGAATGATGAAATGGGAAATTCTTGGTTAGAGAAATAGTTGTTACTGTGTCATTAAACATTAGTAGAGAGATATGTACCTGATTCTGAATTAAGGGACAAGAAAATAAATCCTCAGTGAATGTGAATTAGAGTAGAACATCCAAGCTATCAAGGGAAAATGAAATTACTGGCAACTTTATCAAAGCAACAGCATAATAATATGTTTATTATTTATTTTATGTAATGAATACAGTGTGTAAAATAAATAATAAACATAAAATAAGATGGGGAGATATCCTTTGTGCTTGTTAAGGAAGATTTACTATCAGAGAATGTCACAAACATATGTATACACACACATACTACAAAACAATTTTTTTGGAAATTATAAAAAACAATCTAAGAATATTTATGAATGAATGCCTGAGAGTAACCAGAAAATATTTTGAAAAAAAAATCAACAAGAAAAATTTGACCTCCTAGATAATAATAAATGATAAAAAATTTTAATGAAATCATTCTGGTAATGACAGCAATATACATACAATAGAAAATGGAAAATAATTAAGAATCCAGAATATATTCAGAAATAGATCCAGGAGATATGTCTTCATTTCTATTTTTAGATCTAGCTACCTTCCTACTATTTAAGTAGGAGAAGGATGGATTATTTAATAAGTAGATCAAATACAACTGGTTACTGACTTGAAAGGAAATAAAACTAAAGCTCTATTATATCATGTGCACTGAAATATATGGCTATAAGAAAATTCCCAAACTTAGTTTGGCAAAACTTACTATACAAAGTTAAATGACAAATAAGAGATTTGGGAAAATAATTGTCACACAAAGAACAGACAGAGCATTGATATCTATAGCATAGCTAGAGCTCTTTCAATTTGCCAAGCAAGAAGTAATCCAATCGAAAAATGGCAAAAAGGGCAAAGAAGGTGAAGAACCAATTAATAGAAGAGTAAATCTAAATGACCAAAATGTTTATTAAAAGGTGCTACAATTCAGTTGTATTCTGAGAAATTCAAAGTAAAGTAACAGTGGGCTATGGTTATACATTTATTCAACTGGTGCTCATTATAGATGTTCAAGATGATAACACCTGTTGATGACAGGGGTAAAGGAAAAGGGAATTCACACCATTGTTGAAAGTCAAGTGTGTTGCAACATTTTTGGAAAGAAATCTGGTAAGATGTATTAAATGTATACGTGATTTAACCCAGAATTCTCATTTTTAGAACTATAACTTACAGAAAAATACTCCTAAGTCTAAAAATAGATGTACAAAAATAGTTGTTGGAGCATTGCTTTGGGTGGCAGAAAACCGGAATACATATCAATACAGGAGTAATTTCCTAAATTGTTAAATATGCACTGTGAAATATTATACAGCATTTAAAAAGAATGAATTTGACCTATGTTTTAGAGTTGAAGGAATTTATATGAGGTGGTATTAAAGTGAAATGAAAGGGTACTATGGAGAGTATAATATGAAAACTTTTTTTAAAAGACAAAAAGTCCTATATGTATATATGTGTGTATGTGTTGATTATTTGGACATGCAGAGAAATAAAAATAGTGTATACCAGACTTTAGGCTGACATGAGTTATCCGTAATGGGCTGATTTGTTTGAAGGGGAGGAGAGTGGTAAAGGCAAAGCAAAATGTAAGACTGCTAAAAGAAAATCAAGTATGTAATATCATCACACTTAAGGATTTATGTAAAAGTGTGTGTGTAGGACCTTCTTACCCGTGGGGAATATGTTCCAAAACACCAATGGATGCCTGAAACTGAGTAGAGTACCAAGCCCTATATATACTGTTTTTTGTCTATAATTACATAACTATAATAAATTTTAATTTATACATCAGGCACGGTAAGAGACTAACAACAATAACCGATGATAAAATAGAAAAATTATAACAATATATTATAATAAGATAAAATAATATATTGTAATATATTGTAAATTATAGCAATATATAATAAAATGAAAATATAACAATATATTGTAACTAATGATAAAATATAAAATTATAACAATATATTGTAATAAAATAATATATTGCAATATACAATTGTAATAAAACAATATATTGTAATAAAATATATTGTAGCCTATCGCTTTCCCTCTCTCTCATATATTATTGTATCTAATATTTTCAGACTGCAATTGATCGTGGGTAACCAAAACCATAGAAAGTGAAAGCACAGATAAGTACTATATATGCAAATCTAAAAATAATTATTAAACAATTTAGGAAATATCATCAAATCAGCACATAAATCTTTCTCTTTAAAACTAAAAGGCACTTCCCTATTAATCATCAATATCAGACCAGCATCAGAAATCTTGAATCATTAATGTACTGCATAATACATCTTTCCTGAAACAAACTACTATTTGCATTATAGAAAAGTTAGCTGACATTACATGAATGAAGGATACAAAGGACTCAACACCTGAATTCTCCTTTTCCTCTCTTTTTTTTCCTCTACCAGTCATTGCAGTTTCAAATTCAGCATCAAGTCTTTCTCTATTGTAAACAACCAACCCCTGGGGAAGTGTCAATTCTTACTTAACTTCCAAACTCTGTCCCATTGTTGAAGATCCCTCTTCTCACCTGGACACACAACAAAGGAGAAAAGGACCATGCAAAGAAATACAGTAACATGTTTAAGTTAAACTGTGTATTATGATTTCCAAAGGAAACATTTTATAAATTGTAATTATTTGTGCAAGAGTTCATGTAATACTGGGCATTATAGTAGGACTTTTGAGAACTGCTCTGGGAAAATAACCACCAGCTGTAATCTTGTTTTTAGTGGGAAATATAGTATATTATACACAAAATCCTTATAAATCAACTTTATAAAAACAAGCTGTTTATAATTTGGGAAATATCTTTGTGAAAGAATTTTTAAAATTATGCAGTTCATATGCAAATGTTGAATATGAAGGTGACCTGATTTTGACTTCGTGGACTTGGCTATTATGGTTGACTAGAATTATTTTCCTTTGATTCTGATTGCTACCATTGAGACCATCCTGAAGCATCTTCTAAGCCTAAGTGGCCAGCTTTCCAAGGTAGAGGAAGCTGCTTCTACAGTCACGGCTTTAACTCATAATTGATTATTACAATGGTCACACTGGTTTGTGCAAAAGGTTTTGCTCTGGGTTTTTACTAAATATTTCCAAAGTGAAATAGAAGCCGCACATTATAGGAAAGTGGAAAAGAAACTTAACATCTGTCATATTCCAGTTCATTTAATAATGACAGTATCTATGAAGTAGGTACTTCAAATGAGAAAACAGACTGACAATTTTAGCAGTTTTTCTTCTCTAGAATCAAGTAATCAGAGGAGTTAGAATTTTTTTTTGTGGATAATGAAGTATTTATTTTTAACTTTTATTGAAATATAACACATTACCAAGTCATTTATAAATCACAAGTGTTTATTGCTGCATTTTATAAATCACAAGTGTTTATTGCTGCATTTTCACAAAGTAAACACATCCAGTGAAACCAGCCTCCAAATCAAGAAGACAGAAGAACACTACCGGAATATCAGAAGCTACCCCAAGTACATCCTTTCCTGCATATTCCCTCCCCAAGAGTAACCACTCTCTCGATTTCCAACACTTCCATCATTAGAGTAGTTTAGATCACATTAGTTTGGCTGGTTTTGAACTTCTACATATGGAAGGAATTATAGCTCATGTATTCTTTAATGTCTGGCTTATTTTTCAGCATTATGTTTGGGCAATTCATTGGTGTTACATGCAGTTAAGTTTGCTTATTCTTATCACTGTATAATATCCTACTGTGTGGTCATAGCACAATTTACTTATCCATTCTACCATTAATAGATATTTGGGTAGTTTTCAATTTGTGACTCTTTTGAATAGTACTGCTATGAACATTCTTGTACATATATGTCTTTTAGTACACAAATGTACACATTTATGTACATGTACTATTTTCGGAATTTAATTATGTCATAGGATTCGTGTTAGAAATCTTTAGTCCTTGATGTTCTTTTTAACTTCCTGTTTTTCAAATACATTCTCTCCAGCGGCATATAGTAATTCTTACAGCACACCCATACTAATGAAGGCAGTTTTTGAAACCAGGTGTCTGATTCCAATGCCCAGGGCTCTTTTCTTTTTCACATATGTTTTATTTAAAGGTAATAACTTGGAAACAATTCTCTTTTATAAATTCTATGATTTTTTCTAAGATTTTCATTCTTTGTTCTTTAAGTAATTTCCCCCTTTTATACTGAAAAACATACTTATGCTGAATAGAATTTAGTAAGGTTAGTAATGTATCAGAAGCCTCAAGTAAATATTTATCTTCATTGAACCCAGCCTCTTCTATTTTTTCTGCATGGGTAAAAAGAATGGCAGTGTAATTCTTCCAAGCATGTCCCAGAAGTTCCTGAAAGACAGAAGAAGTTAAATGACTATTTGTCTTGAACTGCATTTCTTAAAAATGAGCCAAGGGCTATTATAGTCCAGTATAGATAGCTCACAGATCCATGTGTCATTACGTTTCTGAAAGCTGATATGTGTAATAGGAAGTGAAGATTGAGTCAAGAATTGTAAGCAAATGGAGGGAGGGGAGTGGGTGTTCTGGAAAATGCTTAGTTCTTTGTTTTATTTTACTGTTATAAGTGATATAGACATGGACTCAAATATGCACATATTTACAACATTCGGTAATCATTTATACTTGCCTGACAACTTGACTATGCTAGAATCACCGAATTTCTTCAAGTCAGAAGATTTGGCCAAGGACATTTTTTAATCTTTTTTTTTTGTAGGAATGTTGTGTTATCATCATTACTAAAAGCAGATACTAAGGATTTTAAATTACATAATCTGGTTACAATTTATTGATTAATCAGATGACATAATGGAAAAGCTAAGATCAAGATACATTTGGTGATTTGGAACTATAAAATATTATTACTATGATTCTCATCTTCCTCACTTCACATGCTTAGAATCAAACACAATTTGTCAAATGACTTCCTCTTATATGATTGAAAAGCATTGAAGACTGGTGTTCCTTTGTTTAGTAAGATGTGGAAGTGGGTTATGTAAAAAATTCTTGTTTGATTAGTGAAAATAAGCTGATATAAAGCAGAAGTAACAGCATGTGGCAAATAGTTCATGTAATATGAAAGGCATCTAGAAATACCCCTTTAACTTTTTTTGAATATTTTCAAAGTTAAACCAAATCATGATAGCATATTTATTTTACTAAATAACATTTCATCCATTCCAAACACTCTCATGACCAAATTATGTATATATTAAGCTGCTACCACTTTATAATAGCAAGAAATATGTAAAATGCCTAGAAATAAACATAAGAAATATGAAAGACTGCAAATTAGAAGAAAGAATTTAGACTCTCATTATTATCTCAAATAGAAGGCTTAGGACTCTATTTGATTTGTGGATTTAGTTTTGAAGTGCAACTAACCTTCAGACTATAATATTATACTTTCCTAGAATGCTGTTTTTTTTCTCTATATTTCATCATAGCTTTGAACTTTCTATTTTATTTTTAGAGGGACACTCTCAAAGAATAGATCCAAAATTTTTCCTCCTTTCTGTTCAAAATTTATCTAACTACACCATAGAATAATTACATATTTCTATTTGTCTTAAAAATGTTGCAAGAAAATCTTGAAATCAAGATCTTGAAATCATAAAATTTTGAGAACAGTACATGAAAGAATAATTACTTTAACAGAAAGAATTCTAAACTTTACTAAATATTTTTCAAAGAAGTACCTTAATTGGCATATTTTTAATCCAACTTTTAAATAATACAACTCTTTTGTAAATCTAAGTATTATGTAATATCAACATCCCATTTTCACTAGTGGTGACATTGCAAAATTATCAGACCTCTTGAGAGTTTGTCATATATTCAGTATATTCCAACAGGTCTCTAACAGGTCTCTGGAGGGGGAGGAGTCACAGAGTTGCAAAGTAAATGAGCAGTGATGTTAGGGATTGAACTGTGTTCTCCCCCAAACTCATGTGTTGAAATCCTAACTCCCAGTTCCTCAGCATGTGATCTCATTTGGAAATAGAGTCGTTGCAGATATAAGTAAAGTAAGGTCATTAGAATGAGTTCCTAATTCAGTATGATTTATGTCCTATAAAATTTAGGCAAAGACCTTAATACAGGGAGAACTTCAGGTGAACATGAAGACAGCCATCTACAAGCCAAGGAAAGAGACCTAGAACAGATTCTTCCCTCACAGCCCTCAGAAAGAACCAACCCTACCAACACCTTGATTTGGGACTTCTTTCCTCCAGAACTGAGAGACAACAAATAACTGTTGTTTAAGCCAACCAGTTTGTGATAGGTTACTATGGCAGCCCTAGCAAACCAGTACAGATAGTTTAAAAAATTAATACAGTGCTAAATATATTAGATCTGGGATCATTGTATCAGAATCACTTGGGAGGCTTACTAAAAATGCATCAGACCCTTTAGGACTGGAGGCTGAGGAATGAATTTTACAAAGCACTTCAGATAATTTATTTCTTCTGCAAATAGTTATTGAGGCTCTACTTTGTTTTTGGCATATTCTACATTGTAGGGACATAGTATGGAACAAGACAGACGCATTTTCTACTTATATCTAATGGAGATTCTTGTGTACTAATTAAGCCTAGTGCTGAAGAAAGGGAACAAAGAGAAAAAAAAAACCTTTCAATTTGTTATAATTGCAAGTGTTGTGACAGAAATGAACATAGAGACGAACATTTAGCCCATTGAGTGTGGGGATAGAAAGCAGGAATCAGGAAAAGAAGACGGATCAGGAAAAGTTTCCTGCATGCAGTGATACCTTGAGTTGTTTCTCGAAAAATGCATAAGAATTAATAGGGAATGGATGTAAATAAGCATGAATGGGGATTGCATAGTACTAGGATTTTATACATTAAAAATCCTATTATCCACACTTGATCATCCTATCTATGAAATTTTATCCAATTTAGAGCCAGACCTGATAGTTGCCCACTATACCATTGGTCATACTGATTGTCAAATATTGAAATGTTTACATACAAATTATTAAATAGCTATTACTATTGACTTCTTGAGTGCCACCCCAAACCTACCTCCTGAATATTGGTTGGTTGATGCCTAGACCATACTTGTTATTACATATTTTTTGAAAAATAGTATCATCACAATAAAATTGCATGCTAAATAAAATTTTTGGCATAATCAATCCTTTCCTGAGTTATATATCATAACATAGACTCCTCTTGCTTGATTAACACTTATTGAAGTAAATGGTTTAACTTTCACAATATTCCTTAGGTTCCTGGTTTTCTGCATTGTAACATTAACACATTCCTTTTTTGTTTCCACCAGACATTTCCTATGCTGTATACCATAATCTCATTCAGAGAAAATGAATTAAAGCTCCAACGGATAATAGATTTGTAAGCTCCACACCACTTACAAGTCCGTGTGTTCAGCCACTGGGAAGTTTTTGCATGTTTATAATTATTTATGTAAGGATGCTCATATCCTAAACTATAAGAGAAATTGCACTTTTGAATTACTGCCAAAAACAGAGGAGAGTGGTGATTTAGCTTATAATCTTCAGATTGATTTTTGGCCAGAAAACTGTTGAATATTTGAAAGTAGTGTCACTTGGTATATAGTCATCATGTTAGTGGCCAAACATGTTCTCTATGGGCTCAGGGAAAAATAATCACAATTGATTGATACCTCACATAAAAATCCAAGAGCAAGATAAGTTCATGTTAAGTTATCTGGTGTTAATAATTTAAATATAGGACTGAGCTAGATGGAAGTTTTACAATCAATCATGAATTGTTTGGTTTCAGAGTGCTAATGGGTATGAGTCCATGTAGTCCTTTTGGGACAACTAGTTAGGGATATAAACTTTGTTTTCCAAGAATTATGTTCATTTTCCCAGGACCTCACCAGTCCTGCCCCATTTGTTTGTGGTTGATGAAATCATAGCATCTGGACATTTTAGGGGGAAACTTTTTTAAAAAGCCAACTATTACATCAACTGAGAAAAAAATTATCATGAAACAGGAGGACAATAGAATCATTTTAAAATATTTTATGGTGTTCACTTATTCTCTTCCCACTTTAAATTGCTACACTTCCTTTTCAGAGCCAAAGCTGAATGATAAGACTCATTAAATCAGACTCAGAGATTATTCAACCTTAGAGATCATCTGTATAAACTGCTTCATTTTACAGATGAGGGCATTGAGGCCTTGTTAAAGCAACTTGGCCAAAGCCATGTAGCTAATTGTTGACAGTCCTGGTCCTGTAACAAAGATCTCTTGTCTGTCAGGCCCAATTCTTCCCACTGAATGGGGTTTCTCAGTTTAATCTTTCTAAGCCAGTGAATTTTTTTTCCTAGTCTTTTTTTCTCTAAGTTAATTGTTACTTATAAATCAGTCATGTAAATTTGATTTCACTCTTTCATCTGAAACCTATCAAGATAAACCCAAATAATATGGTTTCTACAAATAATACATCCTAATTTTAAGATAAGACAAATACTAACAATAAAATAATAATGATCAGAGCTAACACTTATTGTGCACTTGCCACATGTCAGTGTCTGAGTTACCACATTTACTGTGAATACGGTTTTAATCCCAAAAGTTACCCAATGAAGTAGGCACTACTCTCTTTCTCAACTTACCAGAAAAGTTTACAAAAGTTACTTGTCCAAGATCACAAAGCAAATTAGTAGCCTAGAAGAAACTTGAACACTCCAGAGCCCATGCTCTTAACCTTTATAATATGTCATCCATATCCAGTAGTTCATTTGAATGAGTACTCATCACAATCTGGGTAACTATCATAACGATAACAACAACAACAATAATAATAGTTTGCCATTTATTTTCTGTGAACCTGCTGTAAGTAGGCACGATGTCATTCGTGTTGCATTTATTAAATCTAACACTCATAACTCTTTAATATGAGTAAAATTATTTCCATTTTACAAGCAAAAAACTGACATCAAGAAAGTCTTAGTTACATCTATAGTCATGTACCTAGAACATAGTTAGGCTAGTTTTTTTGTTTGTTTGTTTGTTTTCATCTAAATTCTATATAACAACCAAGAATATGATCTTTGTTTAGTATTTCCAAGTCCTGAATTGGCCTCTCCGAGTCTTTCATACACACATTCATCTGTAACATCAACAGCTGAGTTGTTGATTATGAAACAAAAGTACACACGTGAACCCTGCTTGTACACAGTACTAATATATAATATTATAATAGCAGAAATAATATGAACTTCAGTCAACTTCTGGGCTCAATTGCTAGTGCAGCTTGGCTGCACACTACCTCTTTCCTTGAGGTGACTTTATTATTTCTTCTCTGATTCATTATTTGTGGATTTTTAACATTTTTAAATGACATCCCAGGTAACATTCAGATGAATCTTTTGTTTTTTGATTTTGTGGCGATGACTCACTGACATCATTTTTCTGTAAATTAATAAATGTCTAACAGAAATAACAAAAAAGGGATCATTTGAGGGAAATATTTCAATTGTCACAATTAGTAGCCTATTACCCCTCTGCAAAATATTAGATTACAAACAGGAAGAGATATTTAAAGAGACAACGGGGAGGCACAGGAAGGAAAGGCCACTTCTCTGGTTCTGGGTTTACCGACTCCTTCCCTGGCAGGCGTCAGTGCTCCTGCAAAGTGGGATAGAGAAAAGGAGTAGAAAGACATTCCATTTTACATCAGCCAGGAAGAGCAAGAAATCCAGACAATGCCTGAAATCCGAGGATCTAACAGCTTCTTGCTCTTTCCTAACAGCTGCTGGTCCTGTTGAATGTTAAGACATCCTGCATCTGCTCCCAATCTGTGAGCACATACAGATGGCTGCCACCAGTATCCCAGGCACCTTTGGGAAGAAGGCCATGAACAGACAGCTTGTGCTTAGGTGACCATCAAGCAAAGACATGGCAGAACCCCAGAATCGTTCTGCAGTGCCTCCCGGGGGTCATGGGCCACTCTGAGGATTACTCAATCTTAGCTGCTGAGTTTTCTTGGGAGACAAAAGTTATTTATTCTGGAAAAAATATTCTGGATCTGAGCTTCGCCATAGCCCATCTCCTATCTTCTTTCAACTCCTGAATTGGACACTGATTTAGTTAGAGAAGGCAGCTGTAATAGAAGAAGGCTATGTGCCAAATACTGTTTTAAAGAGACCAGAGACATGTATGAATCTAACTCTCTTGTATTTAAAAAAAAATAAAAGGATTACAATATCGCTCTGTATGCTAAATTGTTCTGTATCCTAAAACCAGAAAAATCTATTTTCAAAATGTATGTCATTTAAAATATCCTTTTGGGCTTATCTTGGGTTCATCATAGAGAAAAACATCGGGACATAAGGAGAGAGTCGGGGTAGCGTTTGAGAAATAGTTGTTTATGCATTTGCTGAATTTACTGAATTACATCCATTTATAGCCTAAGCTGAATATTTATTTAATAATATCTTTAAATAAAATTTTTTTAGCTGCCTAAAAATTAGACTGATGTTTCGGATGCAGTTTTCTCCTCTTGATTTCTGTCCGAAACATTGTTTGAAATGCAGGCTTTAATAGTTTGGGGGAGGTTTGTGGCTTTCTTAGATTTCATATTGTTTCTTAATTGCAATCATCTTTTTTCTTTACTTTTGTACAGCACTTCCTTTATTTTTCAGGAGTTGGATGATGAGGATTATTTTTTATGTTCTTGTCACCCTGATTTTTTCTGCTAGTTTCTTGTGATTACACAGATGGCTTCTCCACCTGCCCCCACTTTTTAGAAACATGGACAATTACTGAAAAACAAAACACGTGTCTGTCATTTAGAACAATTTTATGTTTTTCCAGTTGGAGGAAAATAACCTTTCATTGAAGCAAATAATACTACCTTTCTGAGCATGACTATCTATATCAGTATAGTCTGAGATTGGACCAAAAGAAGAGGAGCATTTATACAAATTGTTCTTGAATAGAAAATATCTGTTCTCTATGCTTCATATGGCTTACTTTGTAGAGATTCCAGTAGATATGGCTTCTCTGAACTCAGTGACTCAGTGAGCCTTGTGGGTAATACTAATGAAGTCCAGCAGTTAAATTTAGGTGGACTCAGACCAAAGAATCAAGAGATTGAATAGAATGGAGCTGCTCAATGAAGAGTTTCCAGGAATTACTGGTCATGGCCCATGTGGGGCTTGCTCTCTCTCTCTCTCTCTCTCTCTCTCTCTCTCTCTCTCACACACACACACACACACACACACACACACACACACACACACACACACACACACACCCTCCATCTCCTAGGGGCAGCCATATCTAGGTCTCTTACTCAGCTCCTCCTCTAGACTGGCTGAATGAGCTTCTAACTTAGTGACCTGCAATGAATGAACAAACAAACAGGGATGGACCACTAGGGAAAGGTGACAATTATTATTTGTGTTCCAACTGAGTTCCCTGTGGTCTTCTTATGGCTGAAATGGAGCAAGCATCTGAAATTCTTTATTTCCTTCTGATAAATAATGAATAGCTCTCCCTTGAAAGTTTACCATGACTTAAGCCATATAAAGCCCCCTCTTAAATATACTACTTTGGCACTTAATGCTTTGTCTTATTCTGGTTTATCTATTTGTCTTTTCTAGCCGGTAAGCTTTTTGAAGGCAGGGCTCATGTCTCATTTACCTATCATTAAGTACTATCCAGGTGCCCAATAGAGTGTTCAACCACCAAAATCAGTGAATGAACACCCATTTTTTGGTGAACTATAAGAAATTGTCCCTTTGACTTGAATGGATACAACTCAGTATTTTAGTTCAGTTTTTCTGAACCCTGAAATATAAATAAAGCAATGAATATGCAGATATGTAGGCTCTACTTTTGAGTTCCTGTTTCAGCAGGTTTTGAAGAAATCTTCATTTTAAATGAAGAGCCCAGTTGGTTCAAATGCAAATAGTCCAAGAACCATAATTTATAAACGTATTTGGATTTTAACTTCTTAGGTATTTAAGGCTTAGTTAACCTCTGAAGTTTAGCATCTCAGTTTTTTTTGTGTGACCCAGTGATAAAATGACTGATTGAATGCCTCTAAAGGAAATTATAAAAACAACTCTTTGGAAAATCAAATAATTTTTAATGACTGTTCCAAGATGACCAACACTTCGTCGTTTAAACTATTCTTTTAACCAGTTTTCAAAATAATGTAATTGTATTACCTGGATAATCTGGACTGGGTAAGTTGCTTCCTGCCCACAGAAAGGCACATCTGCTCTCTGAACCAGCAGAGCAAGGTGGAGACCCTCTTGCCCAAAGTGATGTGCCAGAGCCTCCCTGATCTCCTGCTCCACACGCTTCTTGCTCAGCATGCTGTGTGGATAGCCTGGAGTGTCTAACACCCGGACCTGCAGAAGTACCTCTTGCCCAGCTCGACGCATGAAGCTGTTGTAACAACTGCGGCCCAGGCTACAGTCTTTGGTCACAGAACATGGAGCAAAGCTACTGTGGAAATCAGTGCTTCCCAGAAGAATGTTCCCAGCAGAACTTTTTCCACTCTGAGTCATGCCAAAGAGGGCCAAGTTGATGACCATCCTGTTGGGGTCTGTCATGGCTGTGGGTAAACAAAGGCAAAGCATAAGTAATTAGGATTCTACATTTCTCCAATATGAGACGTTTTAACTTTCCTGGAGTACTCCAAGTACTATCTTTAATTTACTCTCCCTACATTCATAGTGACTGAAGCATGGAGTGACTAAAGTGGAGACGCCCTGGTGAGACAGGAGAGATAAGTCAGACATAGATAAGAAAGGGAGGAGGAAACAAATGAGGGAAAAACAATCACATGAAGATCCTATAAACCATGTTTAGGAAGATTATGTTAACTCATCAGTGTGGCAGGTGAGTTGGTTGAGCAAAGGGTATTGAGATTCCTTAGCTCGGGGACAAAACTAGCAGCAGTAGTTGAAAAATATTCACCATTAGAGAAGAACAGGATAGTGAAAAAAAATAGTCCGTCTTTCATTTTTAATGACATCCCCCACCTTCCCACTTCCCCACCCCCTGAATACACAAGTGGCATCTGCAAAAAAATCATCTTTCTTGACTTCCTGGGTGCCTCTTTCCTTTGAAATATGAATAATGCTAGAGAAGACTTGTGTTTTTGTTTACAAAATATTATTTACAGTCAGGCAGCATTCTGATGAAAATAAAAAACTATTTGTGATTCCTTTCTTTCTTTCTTTTTTTGAGACAGGTTCTCACTTTGTCACCCAGGCTGGAGTGTAGTGGCACAATCACGGCTCACCACAGTCTCGACCTTCTGGTCCCAGGCCACCCTTCCAACTCAGCTGGTACTATAGGCACACATCACCATGCCCAGCTAATTTTTTCTTTTAATTTTTGTAGAGACGAGGTCTCAGTATGTTGCCTAGACTGGTCCCAATCTTCTGAGCTCAAGCAATCCTCTTGCCTCAGCCTCCCTGTAATTTCTATTATTAAATAATTAATAAATCATCTCCATGGTCCACTTTGTAAAATATTGGCTTTTAAATAGAGAAAGTAAAGCCTATCACATTGTACAGCTCAGTTATGAGGGAGGAGAATCTTAGAAGAGTCTGTTTCGTTAGCAATACCTGTAAAGTATAGTTAATCTTTTGTACAAAGCATAAGCCCCTTATAGCATTTTAAGGTCATCAGTCATTTTCACTAGATGATAAACAGAGCACTGGCTAATTGCCAAATGTGCTCAAACTGCTGGTTCAGAAAAAAAGACATTTTGATATTGCATATTTATTATTTTTGCTTATACTTTGTAACTCTATTATACCTCTTTAATTACCCCAGAATGTTCTTGTCCCCTAAGTCCCCTTACCCCACTATCCCCAGACCCTCAAGTGAACACCCTGAAGAAATCTCATGCCAACATAAAAAAGATACTCATTATGGAGATCTTTCAAGTTTACACCAGTTCACTCAGATCATTCGGTTGGGGTCTGTCATGGCTAAGATGCAGTTAATTTTTTTTTACTCCCAAATCAAATGTGTAATTTATTTTAAAAATTGATTATGTAATCCCAATCCATTTGCTGTTTTCCACTTACCTTTTCCAGCCTTGAAAATGCTTTCTCACAAAGACTTCTCCCAAGCTGGTACAGTTGTTCTTTGGTATGAACTTTAAACTTCTAATAGTATTATTGTACCACTCTGGGACTGACACTGTATGTATTTTATTTAGTTAATCTATTACCAGACATCCTCTTTATAAATGATTAGTTGTCTTACTCTAATCAGCACTGACTTTTTTATGTCACTTGACAAACTTGTAATTTTAATAGTTACTTCCTGAAACTTCTATATTCAGGATTAAGTTATTTTATGTAGTATGTTTCTAATAGGTAACATTTTATTGATAGCATGAAGAAATGAAAGATTGGTAGGTATTGAACAGAAACTAGATATTCTATAACAATTTTTCCATTTTAATTGATGAAAGCCATATTACTACTTCATAAAAAGTTTCAATAAATAGTCATGTAATTTATGTACAATAATAAGACAATGACTTCACATCAGCATTTAGTTCATAAATACCATTCATAATTTTTTGAGAAAACTGTTTTGGCTATGCCCATATAATTTAAACTTGTTATCTTATCATAATTGATGAAATCACTAGCGTGATTATATCAGCACATGTAATTTTTATATCAATTGATGATAGCATATTTAAGAAAAGGAATAAAATTAAGTATAACTTGAAGACACAAGTTTTTTTCTTAAAAACTTAAGTTTTGTCATTGAAAGCTCAAATTTTATTTTTCCACTTCTTAGTATTTAATTCATACTTCCCATAATTATTTTCTTAGTGTATTAAGATACAGAAACCTTAGCATGGCTGTATTCTAGTTCATCTTCTCTTGCATCTTTCAAGGTCTCTGAAGTATGTGTTTCTGGGTGAAGGGAACTTGAAGACATCTGGAAGTTGCCTTGCAACTTCATGGGCAGAGAGTTAAAGTCTTCTTCCTGTGTGGCTATGGCAAAGAAAAATGAACTGTACTTGTCAGAAAAACGAACTGACTTAATTCATCTGATAAGCACACTGACTTTCTTGAATGAAGCAGAAAGAACCTCCCCCAGGTGGCAGTAGTAGCCTGTTTCCTAAGAAGTAATTTTGAACCAGAATTAATTTTAATTTTATTTTTCAAACTGCAAATGGACATTCTTCGACAATCTACGTTAACACATATCAAATATATGGAGTATTTTTTGAAGAAGGGCAAAGCCAAACCTTCCTTCTTGTATTCCGTATAGAACACAGCAAGCATAAGTTCTTAGTTTTTCAAACCCTCCACTTTGAAGTCATAGTTTAAATTATTGGCTGAATGCAACAGTTGACTTTAACAAATAAAGTTCAGAGTTCATAGCATGATTATAAGTTCCTATAAGACTTCAATTTTTTTAGATAATCTTTCATAGGTCTAATGGAGGTTTTAGATTTGAATCAACTTGAAGTTTTTTTACATTTTTTAAACTTTAGAGTTGTGGGGCACAAGTGGGGATTTACCACATAAGCAATTTGCATGCAGGTGAAATTTGGGCTTCTAGCTGATCCCCTCTCCCCCTGATAGTGAATCAGGTTCCCAGTGTGTTGCCACATGGCCCCTCCCTCCCCTAGCAGTGTCCATCATCTGCCGATCCCACCCTTGTGCTAGTGTGACCAGTGTTCTGGGCCCACTGATAAGAACATGTGGTATTCAGTTTTTTGTTTCTGTGATAGTTAGCTTTGGTATGCCAGCTGCATCCACAACTTAGAGGTCTTATAGAAGGGCAATTTATAAATATTAGATGATGTTGAGAGAGTGATTGTTAATTCTTTTTTTGAATCAGGCTAAAAGAACAATTTGAAAAATGTTCTTTTCCCTGGGTTGGTCAAATATAATATAGCAAGGATAAAATGTATTATCCTTTAACAACTGGCTTCAGAATTCCTCTTAGGAAGAATAGTCTCTTTGAGAAAATAGTTCGATTAGCTACCCGAGGTAGAGAAAGGGATCCTGAGAACATGAGTTAAACTCACAAAAAAATAGTGTAAAGCCAATCTGCTGGTGATGGAGGAAGAGCCAAGAAAAAAGTCGGGTAGATAAAAAGGATACAAAAGGAAGGAGAGAGAGAGGTAGAAAAGAAAGAAGGAAGAAAAGAAGAGAGAGAAAGATGCAGGGAATAAGGGAGGGGTGGGAAAGAAGATATGAAGAATTAGTACATTACAGCATGACAGGAAGCTAGATCTCTCAGTTTTACAATTGGAAAGGGCTAAGGGACTATTTTAAAGAAGTGGCTAATGTTCAGTTTTAAGTTCTTTGCATTTCTGAAATGTAAAGTCAGTCATATTCACAGTTTTCTTAGGTGAAGGTGGCTTTTAATTTTTGTTTTGCTTTTGGCTGTTGTTTTGTATTTTACTTTGTTTTATTTTTGGTAGAAATTAACGGAAAGGTATGAGGTCTACCCCGTTAGTGTAGGGCAGGGACCTCACGAGTTGGAAATTGTGGAATAATATCTGAATGGAAGTAATTCAGAAGAGGCAGGAAATTGAAGACAGAGGGACACTAGTTCCCAAGAACTTGCAGGAATCGTTGGGAGGATATTTAGACTTTCCACTGTTCATAAGATGAAATATTTCGCGGTCAGGGTGCTCTAGCTGACAACTATAAACATAAGTAGCTATTATGTTTTAAATTTTATATACAAACACACACTTACATGCATGTGCATAAGTCACAGGAATATATATTTCCAAGTGTGTGTGTATGTATGTGTGTGTGTATAATTTATAATTTGTATTTATATTCAGTAAAGTGTGTCTCCATAATCAAATTAGTTTTATTATTGGTAGTTCTTACGGCGATTTGATTACAAAGTACTCTCATAGTTTTAGATAAATTCCAATTTTCTTTGGCTTGAACTGTAAACCCCTTCTCTGATAATGTTTCTTTCCATAGAAGGTCTTCGGAGTATTGACTAGTTTTTGTATTTATGATGACCAAATGGATTTAACCATAGCCAACATTGCACCAAGTTGAGGGAAACACTGACAAGATTATTGAGGTTGATGGTGACTTGATTACCTCAGCCTGAGCTGATTTTAGAAGAAATTTTAGGACACTGGTCAGCAGTTTAAATCTGGTGGCCAGATGGTCTTAATTTAAATGCAGTTTCAAGGTTCTTTGAGCAATGAAGAATGGCCATGTCTGTACAGATATATTTATGGGAATAGAAGTATTCACTCCAAACTTTGTTGGTTCATATATTAAAGACTACCAGTCACATCCCCATGCAGAAATATTTATGATGTTTTTGTTTGGTTTTGTTGTTGTTTGCTTGCTTATTTTTTTTCTTTTCTGAGTATTTTTGCATATATATATATATGTATATATATATATATTCAGATTATAAATATAATATGTGTCTTTCAAAGCATTTAAAAATACAGAAAGGAATATAGGACCACTTTTAAACCTTTATTTCCTGGGGACCATGGGGCAGTGGTTCCTCTTGTGTACTGACACAGTAGGTAAGTTTCCCTTTTCAAACTACCCATGTCCTCCTATTTACTTCTCTTCTCTAACAATCTCTACTGAGAGGCAATACACAATCATGAGAGGAAATAATAATGACAGCATGTTTAGCATGTGAAAACTGTGGGGAAGCAAAAGTAATTGTTGTTAATTACTAGATCATGATCTAATATTCTTTTAATGTACTATTGTATTTACTTTTCTAAGATCTATTTCTAATTTTAGCAACTTTATTAATAATGTGATTAGTTTACATCTTTCTCTTTTTATCCTATATGTGCCAGGTTTTCGGATCAGGAATATATTAACCTTTCAAAATGAGTCAGAAGATCTTTCTTTTATGGTGCTCCACGGTAATTTTGATGCTTTGACAATTATACATCCCTGGAAGGTTTGAAAAAGTTTCCACAAAAACAACTAGTCTAAGCAACTTTCTGGGCATGATTCTCAAACAACTTCAAAAATGTCTGCTATAGTAATTTGATTATTGTTGTGTCAACTTTGGTGATTTATGGAATAATAAACACAACTCTATCTTGCTCATATTTTTCATTTTTAAAATGTATAATCACCTTTATCCCTGGCATTAGATCTCTTTTCTTATTCTGGGGTGACTATCATATTAGGTTTGACTTTATGTATTTAATTATAAATGTTTTCTGTGTGTATGTATGCATAATTACTTTTTGTAATTTTTTAGTTTGAAATGAATTGCCATAGACTGAGTTAAATTTATAATCTAGTGTCTTGAGGATATCAGGATTTGACTTTACAACAACTAAACTTTGTCCACCAACTCTGAAACAATTAGGTTGAAAACTGAGAATTACTGATATAATCATTATATTTACAGTTATAATGTAGTGAGATATCATGCACATATATATTATTATTGAAAAATGACTGCAGCCTTAAAAACAAAAGAACAATTAGTATATTTCTAACACTATACTTACTAAAGGAAAATAGAATGCAGACAAAAAAATTTCAGCAAAACAAACGTGCCTAATTCAGATTATCAAATTTTGTCAAGTGATCTTAAAACTCTCAATCTTTATTCTTGAAATACTTCTGCTAAATTCCATTACTCTGATTTAGAACCTCTTTGATAAATACCTTCCTTATTCATTCTAGAGAAATTAGATAATGTAGCATAATATACAGTGTCATAAATTGTGTTCATATAAAATAATTTCACTTGTGAAATATTTTATGCTTTATTCTTATAACCTAGAAAATGACATATATTCAGCCCATATAGATAAATATATTTGATTAGAAAAATGCACAGAAACAGAAGGTCTTATAATCTTTAATAAAGCTATTAACCTCTTAGTCTCTGAGCCAGATGCTAGGCTGGCTGGATCTTTTTAAAGACTCCAGTTACCTCATGTACATAATTCAATTCCAATCACCTATGTGTTATAAATTCTTCCAGTAATATCCTGGAAGCAATCAATATTTCCTTTATCACAATACACAGCATCATAAATGTCATAGACATGTTAGAAACATGTTAGAAATAATGGTGACAAATATCATATGTTACATTTGATTCTAAACTCGATGCCACAGAATCTCTTTTATGGTAAATACTGTTGTTGTTGTTGTTGCTGTTGCTTTTGCAAAGGAATTGACACTCTCAAGTCAAGAAGAATAGACCCTACACAAAAATAATTGTAACCTACCTAATAAATCTATAAACTTCCTAGGATACTTAGTCTTTATTTTCCAAAGAAAAATGAACTTTTTCTCAGCAAAAGCTGTGGTGTAGAGCTAACTTACAGTTACTATCACTGGAATTGCTGATATCAAAATGTCTGAGACATTAGGACAAATAACAGAGACTGTCAGTTCAATGTAGAAATGTCAGAATCCTCTTATCTCCTTTATTATCTTCCCATCCCATATTGAGGTTAGGAAGGGGGGTATGTGTGCACATGTGTGCGTGTGTATGTGTGTGTGTGTGTGTTGCTTGCACAGTGATGAACTGTAACTATAAATGAACCTATGGAATCAATCACAACTATGACAACCTGACAATGTTATCAGACTCCATCAAAGAGGATCAGTTACACACAGGGTAAAATTCAGGTTTTGACTATTTTCAGAAGATAAAGCAGAGCTATGTAGCAGCTTTTAGTTAAGCTTAAAAGCTAGAACAACAGAAGAGCACTAAGTGTACTTTTGTGGACTAAAACAAGAACTTGATGTTTCCAAATTCCTAACAAGGCATACCAAGGAGTGACTAAGATACTGACAGAAGGAGACAAATGAATGTCATTCTTTATAAATGTGTATGTAATGAAGATTACTTAAGGACTCACCATAGAAAGAAAGGAAGCAGAAAAGGAAATGTCAGTTTTATGTTTGTATGAGTGCATGTGTGCATGCAATGCTATGTTATGAGTTCAGCATACTGTAACAGAAAACCAAGACTTAATATAGCACCACCATGTGCCAGCACTGTTCTAGACACTTTAATGTATTATTTCACGCAGCCCTCTGAGATGGATGGTATTATTAACCCCATTTAAAATAGGACATTCAGGCACAGAGAGGTCTTACAGTTGGTAAATGACAGGGCTGGAGTTACACCTTTTTTCCCCAAAGTGTGGTTGTTGACACACATGTTTAACTAATCACTGTTCTTGTTTTACCTGCTGCAGTTGGCCAAAACAACAGGGTTGTGTGCCAGAGAGCAGAGATGGAAAACAGGCACTTTGGAAAAAGGAAAGGGTACATGGAGGGTACAATTTATCAGGACTGTATTCATAACCAAGTACTTTGTTTTTATGCTTCTTTCCTCCAAAATGTTTTGGGAAAACATCTAAAACATAAAACCAAGGAATAACGGATTTTCTAAAAGAAGAGTTAAAGTTGCCCAAAGTTAGTTGAAAGTTGGCAATAACATGCTTTGCTCCTCTTTGGGCCCAATCTTGCTGATCTGGCCCATCTTAAACATACAGACTCCATTCAAACCCCAAAAGAAACAGTAGCAACAATAACAACAACAACAACAACAACAACGACTATACTTTATGGAGCAATTCATTTTTGAGGTAGGCATATGCTAGTGCTTTATGTGAATTTTTTTGTAATCCCCCTAATAAGTCCATGTGGTTGGCACCATTATGGTTACCTATCCAGAGGAGGAAACTGAGCCTCAGGATAAGAATACTCCTCAAGTCACATAGCTTAGAAGTAGTAGAATGGGACTCTAACAAATCTACCTCAATCCATAGACCATATACATATTCATTACACAATAGAATGGAGATGCATACAAGAGCAAAATGTTACATGCTTTGCAAAAGTCTTTTGCTTAGGTTCTACTTAATTCTAGTCATATCCCCAAAACTATTAT
The DNA here is from genome assembly GCA_027257055.1 of Cephalopachus bancanus. NCBI lineage: Eukaryota > Metazoa > Chordata > Mammalia > Primates > Tarsiidae > Cephalopachus > Cephalopachus bancanus. The sequence continues at coordinate 12,922,812 of JAPVLO010000093.1, forward strand.
AAATAACTACGTCATTAAAATCCTACACTGACCTGGTATTGTACCTCTGTGATCGTGGACCTGCATAGTACATCATATCCTGCTTGTCAGCCAAGTCTCAATAGAAATTAACACACGTGATTTAAAAGTCAGAGGCAGAGCAGGCGAGTGAGTGGGTGGTAAGTTTTAAGAATAGTTGTCAGGTGCTCACCACATGAGCTAAGCGCAAAAATGACAAATGCTAAGGTTGATATGTTGTGTGGTCTATGAAAGATGAGGTCAGTAATGTAACACTGTAGTGGTAAATTTCAAAAAAAAAGGAGATATATGATATTTACATAATTCCTAAAAGGTGAAATTAAATAGGTCTGGATAAGAGCCACTATCTATGCCAAGCATGATTATATGAAATTGAAGTCATTGCTTTATAATATTGCTATAAAATTGCTGGGCTAAAAAACAGACTGTAGGCCCCACAGTATTTGGAGACAGTCATCTGAAGCATATTGTTGTAAGCTCAGATGTGTTGGAAGACTTGAATTTGGTCTTCTGACCAATTTGGGAAGGTACATAGGATATTACAAAATGGAATAGAGATCATGTTTACGTAGCCCAATAGTAAGCGTAACTTGTCAAAAGAAATGGCAAGAAATAGTTTGCATGCATAAAGTGGCAAAACAGCTTTATGGCCTGAGATGGCCCTTTGTATAATATTAATTTTTATTTTTAATCCTGGGTTAGAATACTTTGCTTTCAAGGGCTAAGCCAGCTCTCAATTTCTAAGTTCTGTAGTGTTCATAAATTTCCATTATAATCATAGACTAAAAGATGACATTTAGAGATATTATGCTCTATAAATACACAGGTGACATCACAACTTTGAGTGACAATAAGGTATTATGTATTTATGTGTTCTATATTTATAAACAAATATAAAAAGCATTTATGAAAGTATATATTTTATCTTGATTGTTTCTTATGTGCATTAAAGATAAGTAAAAATAGTGTCAATAATTTTGTGTGTGTGTTGGACTCTCACTCTGTTGCCCAGGCTGGAGTGTAGTGGCACACTTACAGCCAACCCAGCATTGACTTGCTGGACTCCAGCAATCCTTCCCCCTCAGCCTCCAAGTAGGTGGAACTACAGGGCATGCTACCATGCCCGATTAATTTTTGATTTATTAACTTGTCTCACCAAGTTGCCCGGGCTGGTCTAGAACCTGTGGGATCAGTCAATCCACTCGCCTCGGCCTCCCAAAGTGCTGGGATTACAGGCTGAGTCATCGAGCCAGCCAATAATATTTAAAACAAAAATTATTTTTAAAAAGGACTTTACTTCAAAAAAGAAAACATGGGGGAAACATTGTGGATTTTAAAGAAGAGCTGAAGCTTATTCAAATGAAACCTAAAGATAATTCATTAGTAAATTCAAAATATGTTTGTGAGTAAGTGCCGTGTTTTGGGTAGATAATTTGCTTTCCAGAAATCAAAAGCTTGATAAAATAATTGCAAGGCAATTTATACTATACAGGATTTATTTATGTATTTCTGTAACTCTCATATGTGTTTCATAATGCAGAAAAAAGCCCCAAAGAGTCAAAAGTGAAATCTTTTCAGAATTTGGAGACACCAAGCTCAAGATAATTGTTATAGAATCAAAAGGCTCAATTGTCTTGTCTCTTTTCTTTATTATCACTATAAGAAGAGTTATAGTTACTCAAATAAATGATTGATGAATAGACATTTCCATGTAAAGGCATAGTATTTGGAAACCAAATAAAGTAGAAAAAAACTGAATTCAAAATCAAGAAAGTCTCCAAGTACAGGTTACTCCTTTACAAAACAAGAAATGTTGTACTTTAGAGAATTCTTGTAGGGGTTAAGACAGGTAATTTATATAGATGTGTTTATAAACTGTCTCGCTACAATAAATATTCAATAGATATCAGTTGAATTTAAATTTACAATAATATTCTTAACTTTACAATAAGGAAGATTTTAAATACAATTATCTTCCCATCTGCTCCCCATTCCAACCTATTTATTTGTATGTGTCTTTAAAATGTGATGAAAATTAAAAGTAATTTCAACCGAGAGGAATGTAACGAGTGGGTGTGGTTTCCTGTTTCTATTTTACTTGTAATGTATTTCTTCCACACTAACCTTCTATAATGAAATACAATCATGAAAGTTACCTTAAATAGATATAGATATTTAAAAACTATAGATATGAATTTAAATTTCTGCTCCACTACACACTATCTACATGAAAAGGATAGCTTTTGAATCTTTCCTGAGACTTAGTTTCTTCATCTGTAAAATAAATTCAATAAAATCTTGCAGAGCTATAATGCTCCTTTTAAGTGGCATAATGCATATGAATTAAAGAACACATAGTAAAAGAAAATGCTATATATAAAACAATGAATATAATGCTCGACACATAGAAAGTACTCAGGACATATACAAAGTGTCCCAAGTGGAAATGATTGTTTTGTTCAAACCCAGTCCTTCTCTTGTGTTCTCTAGCTTGGTGAGTAGCATTCTTCAGCAGAAACATGAAAATAATGTATAACTTTTCCCTTTCTCTTGACATAACTCATTCAGCTGGTGAAGAAATATTACTGAGTTTTACTTTTAAACATCTGTGTAGTGTATCCATTCCTCTTCTCTGGCCCCATTGCTACTGTCTTACTTCAGGGTCTTCTGAACATGAGGTAATTTTTGAAATGGTCTCTCTGTGTTCAGTACAGTCTTTCAGTTCAACTTCACACTGCTGCTAGAGAGACCTTTTCAAAGTCAAATATGATCATGGGTAAAAGACTTCACAAGCGCCATATTTATTTATTTATTTATTTATTTATTTATTTATTTATTTATTTTTTTCGAGTTGGAGTCTCACTCTATCGCCCAGACTGGAGTGCAGTGGCCGCTCCCGGCCACCGCAGTCTCGATTTGCTGGGCTCTGGCGATCCTTCCCCCTCAGCCTTCCAAGTAGCCGGAATTACAGGCATGCGCTACCATGCCCGACTGATTTTTTGTAGAGATGAGGTCTTGCTGCCCAGGCGAGTCTCGAACCCTCAGGCTCAGGCAATCCACTCACCTCAGCCTCCCAAAGGCGCGGGATTACAGGCTGAGCCACCGAGTCCGGCTACGCGCCACATTTATGTAGGGCAAAGGTCAAACTCCTTAGTTCTAGACCTTACCTCTCTCTCCACTAACTGTCTTGCTCCACCTACCTGCTGTAGCCAAAGCTCACTTCTTCTCAAATGTGGTCATTGTGTTTCTCTTCCACATCTCTACTAATGTCTTATTTCTGTTCCTACCCCACATGAACTCTTCTCTGGCTAGGAAATATCCATTCATCTTTCAACAGTCAAAATATTTATTTCATAAGGATAACAAAAATATGGAATAGAACTGAGAGTCTAGAAATAAATCCTTACATTTAGGGTAAAATGATTGTCTGCTAGAGTGCCAAGACAATTTGATAGGGGAAAGAATAGTCTTTTCAACAAATGGTGCTGGGACAAGGAGATATCTGCACATAGAAAAAGAAGTTGGAGCCCCTCATCTCATATCATATACAGAAATTAACTGAACATGGGTCATAGACATAAATGAAAAAAAAAAACTATATAAGTCTTAGAAGAAAACAATATATTCCTATTATTTTGGCTTAGAAATTTACAAAAGATATAATACTAAAACCATAAGTGACAAGGAAAATGCATTAAAAATAGTTTATTTGTCTTTTTGCTATCGAACTGTTTGAATTCTTTATATATTTTAGATTAATCCCTTGTCAGGTGGGTAGTTTACAAATATTTTCTTCCATTCTGTGGTTGTCCCTTCAGCTGACGAGGATGTGGAGAAAGGGGAACACTCACACGCTCTTGGTGGAAATGTAAAATCATACAGCCATGATGGAAATCAGTAGGAAGTTTCCTCAAAAAATTAAAAACAGAACTACTGTATGATCCAACAATTCCACTATGGGGTATATATCCAAAAGAAGGGAAATCTCTATATCGAAGAGATATTTGCACTCCCATGTTTATTCGCAGCACTATTCACAATAGCCATGATGTGAAATCAACCTACGTGCTCATCAATACATAAATGAATAAAGAAAAGCAGTACAGATACACAGTGGAATATTATGCAGCCATAAAAAGAAAGAAATCTTGTCATATGTAACATGTGTGGAACTGGAGGACATTATGTTACATGCAACAAGCCAGGCATAGAAAGACAAACATCACATTCTCACTCATATGTTGGAGCTAAACTAAATGGAACTCAGAGAGAGTAGAATGATGGTTATCAGAGACTGGGAAGGATAGTAGGTATGGGCATAAAGAGGGCTTGGCTAACGGGTACAAAAACCTAATAGATATAAGGTATAAGATCTAGTGCTCAGTAGCACAATAGGACAACTACGGTTAACAATAATTTATTGCATATTTAAAAATAATTAAAGAAGTGGAATCGAAATGTTCTTGACATAAACAAATGATAAATGCTTGAGGTGATGGATCTCCCAATTACCTTGATTTGATCATTATGCATTGTATGCTTGTATCAACATATCACAAGCACCTCATAAATATATGTGATTATGTATCCATTGAATTAAAAATAAAATAAAATAATCATAGGATTATCATATAACAAAGAAACTCCACTCTTAGATGTATATTCAAGAGAAATAAAAACATGTCCTCATAAAAATTGGTATGTGAATGTTTATAGAAACATTTCCCATAGTATCCTCAAAGTGGAAACAACCCAAATGTTCATCAACTAATTAAGAGATGAATAAATGTATACTATGGAATACTATGTGGCAATAAAAACATATGAAATATTGATACAGGCTATAGCATGGATGATCCTTGAAAACATTATACTAAGTGAAAGAAGCCAGTTGCAGAAGACCACATATTTTATGATTTCATTTATATGAAATGTCCAGAATAAGAAATTCAAAAAAAAGAAAATATATGAGTAATTTCCAGGAGGTGAGGGGGAAGAGCAGGAAAATGGGAAGTGACTAATAATGATCACAGGTTTCTTTCAGAGTAAGGAATATTCTAAAATTAGATAGTGGTGATGATTGCATGATATTGTGAATCTACAAAAACCATGGAATTGTGTACTTTAAAAATGTGAATTTAATGATAGGCAAACTAAATCTAAACAAATCTGTTTTTAATAAAAATATAAGACTTAGAAAAAATATTTATTTTTTCTATTTACTTCAATACTCAACTCTACTCATCTATCTTAAGGATGGATGATTTTTTTGTGTGCCCCTATTATTGTTGGTGAGATTATTATCCTGTCCTCTGGAACAACATATTTATACATCATCAGTTCTCTGACTTTAGCCTTTTTGAAGACAGAGCTGGTGTATTTTGGATTTTTGTAATCCTATTATGGAACACAGTGCCTAACACCTAGTGGGGGTGGGGACTTAATAAATGCTTGTTAAATAAATGGAAATATTAAAAATTAATTTACCATATTTTTTCCCTGTTCATTTCACTGTTAGTCAATCCTTTTTCATTGTGTCCTTGGATATACTTGATCATTCATTATGTCATTATGGACTTTCATTATCTTAGATAACCATGTTTTTTAACATTCTTTTTACTATATGCAATGGATATTTATTGATTTGCCTTTAAAGAATATTATCAGACATGGTGTATACAGGAGAGAATGTAATAAATTTTTAAGGAGCATTGACTTTGCAATAGAAGCACAGTATTTGAGAGCTATTCTGTTATTTTCAAGCTCTGGGACTTTGGGTAATTTACATAACATTTTGGACTTTGATTTTCTCATCTGTAGAATAGATATAGTTACAACATATATTTTATTATGCTATGCTATGGCAATTGAATAGTTTATGTAAAGCATTTAACACAGCATCTTTAAACATGAGTGCGCATAAATGTTATAAAATATTCCACTGACTCTCATACTATAGACCCACACATAACATGTTTGATGGTATTTCTTGTGGGCAAATGGACATATGGATCAATAAATCCACAAACATACTTGCCAAACATATTAGTCATGTAGATTAGTTTTTCAGTTAGACAACCTTGGAAATATACATTTGTAGTTCTATATTATACATCAGAGTTTTAGCATTTTTTATATTAGCTAATTTACAAGCTTCATAAACAATATTATCTACAACAGTATTTATTCATCTTTCTTTCTTTTTTAGAATTTATTTGAGAAAAATGAGAATTTCTGTGCCATAATTATATTACTTGTATATTATAAAAAATAATAAGAGGAATGAACACTGTACAGCAATGTTTCCTACTGCAAGCAAATTTTTTTTATCAGAGAGATATGCTGAATTTCTATTTAAATACAAATGCTGCTATGTATATTATATGTATATTGTATATTAATATCACCAACTAGTTAATCAAGTCTTAAACAACAATATCAAAACTTATATAATATGCACTGATAATTCACTCTGCAATGTAATAGAGTATAACTAGATGATATTCCATTCATCTCTCATCCTGTGATCTAGAGATATAAATCGATATTGTAATCTGCTCTCTGCAAGAAAGAACCTCTCAGGGCTTCTTGTTTTGTTCTTTCATTTGTTTATTTATTATGGGCAACTCTACCAAGATGGCAGAATTATTCCAAGGGCCAAATGTACAATTCATTGTTGAGCCACTCAAAAATGCTTCAAATCTTAGCTGTTATAGAATGTCAGAGAAAATTTTTTTTTTTTTTTTTTTGAGTTGGAGTCTCACTCTGTTGCCCAGATTGGAGTGCAGAGGCCGCTCCCGGCCACCACAGCCTCAACCTGTTGGGCTCCAGCGATCCTTCCACCTCAGCCTTCCGAGTAGCCGGAATTACAGGCATGCGCTACCAAGCCCGGCTGATTTTTTGATTTATTGTAGAGATGAGGTCTCGCTGCCCAGGCGGGTCTCGAACCCGTGGGCTCAGGCAATCCACTCACCTCAGCCTCCCAAAGGCACGGGATTACAGGCTGAGCCACCAAGCCCGGCTGGCAGAGATAATGCTAAGAATGCGTACTTTTATCTGTTATTTTAAGCAATTTACAATTTAACTTGGGACTTTGATGCTCCTAGAATGATCAGAACAAAGACCTCAAAAGGGGAGAGGGAAAAATAGCACTTTAAAAGGCCTTTTTGGGAGGGATTGTTAGCTCACATCAGAGCTCAGTATGGGCAAGTGCTGTAATTAGTTATTGATGTTTGCAATGACCATGATGGAGAGAGCAGAGATACATAAGGCATTTCTTTATTTTTTGTTAAGAGATAGGCCTTAGGTCTTCTATATAAAATTGGTGGCTTTAGAATCAACTGATTCTTATTTAGTAATTCAGAAAAAGAGTTGGAGTAGAAGAGATGGAAAAGAAACTTGCATTATTAAGCAGTTACTATGTGCCAGGAACTGTTAAGGTATTTAACATTTAGTCCTCCCAATAATCCTCTAGTATAGGTATTACTGTATTGCCCCATACATAAAAGAATAGCACTCTAATGAAACTTGCCCCAGTTTATTTAGTTAGTAAATTTGTATTTGTACCCTTGTTTGTTATATGCAAAATCTCATACTCTTTCTACTTAATTAGGTCAAAATTACGGCAGGAAACAGATGACATACACAAATAGGGGACACTAGGGAGAATTAATAAAGGGCCTATTTATGAAGTTGTGGGCAAAGATAAGAGAAACCTACAAATAATGGTATGGTACCCTGTGGCTAGCAAGAATCGGAAATTATCTCCTTAGAGGGGTTAAGGTAGAAAGTGATCATTAGAACCAGAGGGTAGGAATTGTAGGCTTTGGCAGAAGGATAAAGACAATTCTCACCCACAATGAAGAGGGGAAAGGGAATAAATACCCTGTCCTCACTCTTTCCCACCTCCTGTTCTCTTGCTGGTGACTTCCAATAACTGAAACAAACTGGAGGCCTGAAGTCAAGAAAGTCCATTTAGGAGGTTCATAAATATCAGCCTTTTGGCAAACAGAGAAGGATGAAGTAGAAGGCACAGAGAATCTGGAGTGCAAACTGTACAGCATCCCATTATTCATAAGATAAATGGTGTTAGTGTTCTTAGGTGTTTTTGTTGAACTTTCATATGGGTAAATAGTTGATCCACAAAGTCTTTTAATTCATTACAAAAAAGAGGTTGCACGTAACATAAAACCTCAAGCGGCAGTGGCTTAATTATTCGAGACATTTCATTATCTTACATTTGAAGAATTCTAAATGCCATAAGTCCAACTGATTCAGCAGCTCAGTGATGTCATCAAAAATGTCATCTCTCTTTTCATCATTTCTCTTTGCAGCCCAGCCCCACTGTGATAGTTCTCCTACTTGTGGCTTATCATTGTCAGTTTATAATGTGTCCACCATATCCTCTGGTCACACAAATGTATTATAGGAAGTTGGGCACAAAACAGCAAAGGCTTTCTCCTTAAGAAGCTTTGTCTTCTTACACACAAAGCAAAGTCCTGACAAGAATTCTCAGGAAGACTTAGTCTTATTGGGCAGAACTGGGTCACAGGCACACTCCTAGAGAAATGGGATCTGAGAGAGCAAACATGTAACAGAGGGGAATTGGGGTTTTGTGATTGGCTAAACCCAACCATGAATGATCTCCTGGAGTTTGGTATGTTGATACCTGAATGAAACCAGGGTCCCACTAACTGAGAATAAAAAAGGGAAGAAAGCTGTTAGTCAATGAATATTGTCTGCAGACGCTTCGTGCATTTTGACAGTACTTTTACTTAAAACAGTGCAATAACCATCCTCTAAGTTTAACTTATATTTCCAGTTTTGGCTCTAATTTGTCCTCCTTTTTAATGCATTTCATCACTATTTATACCTCAATAAGATCACACCAGTTACTATTCCCAGAACACACTGTACTTTTCCTTACCTCTTTGTTATTTCTTATTCCTTCCTTCAATAACTTTTCAGTCTGAAAAATTCCTGTTGTTCCTTCAACATCTATGCATTGTTGCCTCTACTGTGAGGACTTTCTCTCTCCCTCAAAGTCACATTTTTCCTACTCCTATAGTTCTCCAAACTCATCTCTATCATAACACGTACCTTCTGGTAAACTTTTTGCTTTTGTGTTAGTTCCAGTATTAAAATATAACTTAATGAAGATCAAAATTTAAGTCTTTTTTTGGTTTCTTCCTCTAATACTTTGATACATTAATAGTGCCAATTCTTTACCCCTTCCTGTATCCATGTCCTTTGCCTTACATTATTTTTCAAGGCCCTTCTCCCCTGTCCAACTTCTTGATTCTGGGTTCAAGGAGTTGTTTTAGCTAATGGAATATGAATATACATGATGCAAGCAGAGTCTTACTGCACTGGGGTTACTCTTTTTTTTTTCCGGCCCCGCCCACCACCGGCGTCTTCCACAGGCTCCACCAGCCCGCCCTCCGCCAACCGGTAACTACCTCCTTCCCCAGGCAGCAGCGAATGACTGCATTAACCCCCGTCTGCGCCGAGGACCCCGCGGAGCCCCGTGGATGGCCTCGTTGCTGCCGTGAGGCTACTCTCTTATACTTATTATTATTATCACCAGAAGAACATAATGGAGTGGATGGAGTCTCTTTAGTTGGTACCAGAATAGCCTGGAACAGTTGACAGCCAGACAATCTGCAGATACTTGAGTAAACCTGGTCAAGATCAGCAGAGCTTCTTAGCTGACCACCCTAGATGCATAAGCAATAGATGTTTAATATTGTATGACATTGTGGTTTTATGGGTTTTGTTATGTAGCATCATTGTGGCAATTGATAACTAATACACATCCTCTATACACAGAGCAACATTTAATACACAGAAAAGAAAAATGAAGCTTTATTTTAACAGCACCTCTAAAAGTGTTTATATTCTGTAGGTGGTGCAACACTGGACATCAGTGTAGGTTTGTTTCATATTATTTTTAATTGAACATGAGATATCCAGGTATAAATATTCAGTAAGTGGTTAGAGACATGGAACTATAGTATATATTAGAGAAAACAAAATTTAGAGACATGAGTTGGAAGTTATACTTATTACAGTGAAACCAAGAAAATAATGACATTTATTGAGTACATATGCTCAGTATATATTGGCACAATATAGACATTTGGAATATAATGTTAAACAACATAGACATGATTTCTTCTTTCATGGAAAGACATGTTAAAAAAAGTTAAAAGCAAAAACAAATAAAATAACTACAAATTACAGTTAATGTTGGAGGAGAAATGAATAAATGACTGAGTTAGAGAATAAATGAAAAATACAGGACATGTTCTAGATTTGATGGCCAGAGAAAGCCTTTTAAAAGTGATGAAATTTAATTTGAGAAATACTGAATGAGGAAGATAATTCATCCTGCAATACAGAAAGAAATCCCATGTAATGGGAACAGATTGTGCAAAGGCCCCAGAAAGCAGAGAAGCTGAAGGTGTTTGAAAGAACCATAAAAACTCATGGTGTTTGGAGTATATTCTGTGAGAATGTAGATGAAACAGAATGAGACCGGACAAATAGTAAGCTCTTGAAGGAAGTCTGGATTTAGATATTCTAAATCCATCAGAAACCCCTATTTTAGAGTTTTTTCTAAGTAGAAGTATAACAAGATACAATATATGTCTTACTTTTGAACATTATGTTGGGTGGGTATTATTATTTATATGTAATCAGAGTTTTGAGCTATCTGAAGTTGTTTTTGACTGTATTATGTTGAATCTTCTATTTCTACTATTATGTCACTAGTGACAGTTGGGCAGGTTGCATATCTTTCTGATGGGGGAAGTTGTGGTAGTCTGATCTGTTCTCCCATGCTATTTGGAAGCCCTTTGAGAAGGTCTCTGACCTCAATACCTGGTGGCTTATTAGTACTCTTTTTTCAAAGTAAGAGTAATGATGTCTTTTAGTATCAGCCTTGGGGCTCAAAGCAACTCAAAGATAATAGGAAGAAATTCTACTCAACATTCTGTCACATATTTCGTAAATAAAACAGAGACTCAGAGATGTGATGCAACTTATCCAGACTCACATGTATAGCCATTGAAAGAAAGAGCTAGAGTTTTAACTCTATACTAACTCCGAAGACCACATTTTGAACCACAGTATTGTACTGGTATTCCAAGGATAGGTGTTCTCTTGGTGGGAGCATAAACAAAAATGTGGAGGACTGAGGGATTATATTATATCCTTCTCAATATTCCTTTTTTCCACTGTACTCTGACCCATTAGCTAAACTATTCATTTAATTACCTTGACTGCAAGACCCAGAAGGCTATGGAAACTGGGAGTTATAAAGTGAATCATTTCATAAACTTTTTGTAGAAATTCTTTTAAAAACTGTTCAATCATTTATTCTCCAAAAAATCTGAGAGGTACATGGGAAGTTTTTATTTTTCTAACTGAAACTGAGATATTGAGTTATGCTGAGATTGGAAAGCCAGAGCAGAAGTCACAGTGCCACTAGAAAAGTTAAAATTATTAATCAATCTTTGATGCTTGCTTGCCTATAACTCCCATATTAAATTTCTAATGCATTGCCTCTAGGAATTCTACATACACCCATCAAGCTTATATATTTTCACAAACCCATTTTTCTTTAAAACCAGTGAGGATTCTAGACTCTAACATATACAATTATTTAGTTATTTTTCTCTAACTTTCAAAAGAATAGTACGTCATTCTCTTGAGGAAAAGAATCATCTATCTGTTTCTAGAGCTACACACATCTGTCTTTCTGGAAACTCTGATTTGTATGCACTAATTGAAGAATCCATTAAAAAGAAAAGAAGAAAAGAAGCTGTATGAGTAACTGATTGCAGTCAACATTCCCATAATTTGTAATGTCTTAAATTTTAATCGCACTGTGAAATAGTACTTTCTGTTTCAAATTTGGATAATTGAAGTGACTTAATGTGCACATTAACAGTGATTGTAAAAAAAAATTCCATCATATTGATGATTAAAGTAACCAGAACTGATTTTTAAAAATTTAATCTTTCTTTTGCATGTTTTGCCAGTCACACCAGCTTTTTCTGATTTCCCCAGAAATAGGTGGGAACTCTTTTGTGCTTCTGGTTCCACTGTTTGTTTTAAGTAACGTAAGTTTTTCCTGTGGCAAAGTTCTAAAAGAATATTTTTAAGTTTTGTAAAATAATGTGAATTATGATTGTTTGGGTATGCTTATCATCCCTGCTACTTTAGTTGCATTGTCACTTAATAGAACTTATTAAAACAATATACTAAGTGCTGTTAGAATACCCATTTAGCTAGCATTCTAAGCCTTGTTCTTGAATTAATTGTTCAAAACCAAAATGTTCATTTTCTTCAGTTTTATACTGTAACTGACACCAGAAATCCTGGATTCAAGTTACTAAAATGCTGTGTAAACTAAGGTAAATAACCTATTTTTTTCTGGATTTGACTTTCCCCAACAGGAAAATTGAGAGCAATGGACTAATATGTCTAAGATTTTTCAAGCTTAAAAATAAAAATTCTAGTATTATAGAAGTTTGGGCTCAGAAATTACTAGAGTCTGGCTGTTTTTAGCTGTAATAAATTGCAGTGTCTCAGATTAATGAGCATGTATATGTAATAGGTATATGAAGGAAATCCTGATTCCCCCAAGGATGTAACTAGTAATGTAGCTAATAATTCATGGACCCTAAATTGATACCAATGCACATTAAATAGAAGGGGAAAGAACAATGTCTTTATCCATATTGGAAAATGATGGAAGGAAAATAACCTATAAACTATTTCTTGGGTTTTTCTCCCCTCTTCCATTTGGCCTCCTACCCACTCACCTCTCATCAGCATCATCTTGATATAGGAGAACTGTCAGCTGCTGGGAGTTAGTGGCAGGATTGGGGTTTTGCAAATGACCTCACCTTGTTTTGAATTTCTGTTTTCCATCTGTTTTTGGCAAACATTGCTGCATTTTTAATAAGTCAATTTACTTTTAATGTAATTGATGAGCATTCCATTCTCTTTCCAGTGCGATATTGAGATTGTTTTATATAGAGGAACAAGGAAGACTGGCTTCTTTCCCCATAAGGTCCCACTGGCCCCTGCTGCCACTCATAACCAGAACTCTGTAATTTACTTTTTCCTTTATCCCTACTTAGGAGCTTTTCCTGTGGTCTCTTTCTCTGATTTGCATAGTCAATCTCTCTCTCTCTCTCTCTCTCTCCCCCTCTCCCTCCCTCCCTCTCTCTCTCTCCTCCTCCCTCCTTCCCTCCCCCCCCCATCTATTTCTGATCTTTGCTCTAGGATCAAAGATGTGCATAGGCCATGGAACCCACACCAATTCTTTTTTAGAGGGTAGACTGTAGGATTCTGGCATAGGCTACAACAGTCAGCCCTATCATTTGAACATCTGCTTCTCTCTTCGGTTTGGAGACAGAGAACCAATATAAGCTATTTTCAGGGATTCTCCCCATTTGTTTTCTGACCTTTAACACCACTCCATTTTCTCTTTTTTTCCTCTTCAGAGGCTAAGCTTTTAAAGCTGGTGAACACACAGGATTTATCTATTACCAATTCTGATTGGCTGCATGTACCTGAAGTATTATTTGGGCTTACTTAGCTGAGAAGAATGTTATGGTCTCTAAAAGCTGTGGGAAGGGAGGAGGGTGACACCTTAAACCAACAACCTTATTAGTCCTTACCTTATACCCAGATAGAATTGGCCATACCTCCTTTTGTGTTTTGTTTACTGTAAGAATTCTGCCATGCCACATTTAATTACACTTGCTTTTAGAAAGTCTTTCCTTCTTCCCCAGAGTCTTCACTCTAACTAAACTTGAAGGTTTTTTTAGACAGTGTTTTCTCTCTCTCTCTCTCTCTCTCTCTCTCTCTCTCTCTCTCTCTCTCTCCTCCCTATCCCTCAGGACAGTTACTCTATATTTTCATATTTGTATTCTACATAGAGCCTATCTAATATGTATTTTGCCTGGCAGATAGTAAGTGCTAATAAAGTTACATATATGTGGAAAATGAGATTATTTTTTCTATTTAGCCATTATTTCCCTCATCTCCCACATCTGATCTGCAAGTGCTATTTTATCTTCTAATAGCTCTTAAATCTGTCTCTGCTTCTTCTCACAGCCTGAAATACTTCTTTTCTCTTTTCTGTCTGTTAAAATTTTGCCTATCCTTCAAGTAAACTGAGCTGGGAATAGTTTTCTTGCACCTTTTAAACCTTACTCCAAGCCAGGTTAAGTGCTTCTCCTGTGTGCTCATAATTGAACCCAGGACATAGATTTTTCAAAGAACTTTCTTCTTTGTGCTACCGCTGTACAAGTTTTCCTGCCCAACTCTCTCTCTCTCAATCTTCAACTCTTTAACGGCAGAAGAAGTATAATACCTGGCAGTAGGGTAGGCACTCAAAAAATGGGTTTTAGATGAATGAGTAAAATTATTAGGTGTACATTAAGAGGTAGAACTCAGTGCAAAGCTCAGATTTTTTTATTACCAAAAATGTCTCCAAGACTAAATTCTGTTATGTACTAAATTATGGCCCTTACAGTTCATTAGATAACATTTTAACTTAAATAACAAAATGTTTCCCAAGAACATGCACTGCTATGGGTTTGATTACTTCACATTCGATTTTCATTACCACTCTTGTCTTCATTGGGAAAGGTCATTCTTTCCTCTAGAGAGCATGCAATGAGTAACTTTTTGCTGTTCTGATAAACTTACACAGTTTACAGAAAGAAAATTCTACTTAGAAATTCAAGAAGCCAAAGCCAAGAATTCCATAACCCATATGGATAAAATTTCTCAGAGAGAATATGGTAGGTTTCTGTTTATTTATTAATTTTTCCAAAAGAAAACTGTTTGCTCTGAGTGGTGATCATTTTCTGTAAAATCATTTGTGTGAAAATGAAATGGAAAATATATGTTAAAAAAGCAAAGAAAACCAGTGAAGCTCTCCTTCCTTTTTATGTTTTAATCATTGTCCCCACACACATTTTGCTATACAAATGATCAGTCTATGTTAGATAGTAGAGTTGAATGATGTGAATATTTAATGGCAAAGCATTCCCTGAAGAAATATAAAAACAATTTTCTGTATATGTTCTCACCTGTAATTTCTCTCTTTTGTAAAGTGAACATATGAAACCAGTTGGAAACATCGAGAAAAAAATAGTTATATAAAGTTTGTGTCTTTTTTTGTTGTTGTTGCTATAGGTCGTAGTGTGTTCTTATTTTATTTTTCTTGATTGGTCTCAAATTTGAAACAAGCTACACTTTCCCAAACAAGAGACAGAAAAAATCACTTACATGTGTTTGTATTTTTTTCTTATGTTTTGTCTACAGGGAATACAGATAATGAGATTGCTAATTTATATTTTGCATACTGTAAAAATGTAACTTTTAACCTCAAATGAAATATAATGTGAAGTTATTTTGAATCACTCTTTAGATTTCCTTTTTCCATACCCTCATATGAAAACTAGCATAATACATGCTTTATTGTGGTTTGAATTTTATTTTGGCTTAAATTCAGAGGCTAATTAATCAGAGAAAGCCTCTTAGAAGAATTGTTGCTGTTCAAAATCCTTGAGGGAAAGTATTTTTCTTCTCCAATTTTTTATTGTGGTAAAATACACACAAAATTTACCATCTTAACCATTTTAAGTATACAGTTCAATGATATTGAGTATGTTCATATTGTTGTACAATTAATACCACCATCCATTTTCGTCTTGCAAAACTGAAACTCTATGT
The DNA here is from genome assembly GCA_027257055.1 of Cephalopachus bancanus. Taxonomy (NCBI): domain Eukaryota; kingdom Metazoa; phylum Chordata; class Mammalia; order Primates; family Tarsiidae; genus Cephalopachus; species Cephalopachus bancanus. Next base: position 12,938,592 of record JAPVLO010000093.1, read on the forward strand.
CCATTTAGAAGTAGCTCCCCATTCCCACTCTATCCAGGTTCAGGCAACCACCATGCTATTTTCTGTCTCTGTGATTTTTGACTAATATGAGTACCTTGTATAAGTAGAATCATGCAGTATTTTTTTTGTTATTGGTTTATTTCATTTAGCATAACATCCTCAAGGATCATCCATGTTGTAGCACATGTCAGAATTTTCTTCCTTTTTATGGCTGCATAATATTGTATTATATGTATAAACCATATTTTGCTTATTCATCCATCAGTTGATGGACACTTGGTTGCTTCTAGGTATAAGCAATTGAGAATAATACTGTTATGAACATGGATGTATAAATATCTCTGAGACCATACTTTACTGTCTCTTTTGTATTTAGTTGATTTTTTGTAGTCAAGTTTTAATTTCTTCTAATTTCCTTCTGTGTATATACAGCATTCTATAACTATTTTCCTTGTGATTACCTTGGGATTCAATTTAACATCCTAAATTTATAGCATTCTAATTTGAATTTATACCATATTAACTTCAATAACTTATAGACACACTGCTCATGTATACCTTTGTCCCTATTTCTTCCAATTATTGATATCACAAAATTACATTTAGTACACTGTGTGTCCAAAACATAATCTAATTTTTTTACTGTATTAGTTTCTTACATTGTGCAGATAACAAAATGTGGAGTTACAAACCAAGCAGAAATGATACTAGACTTTGGGTTAATGATTTTAATGTATTAGTCTCTTAAATCATGTAGAAAACAAAAACAGTGAAGTTACATTCAGTTGTTATATAATACTGGTTCTTAAAATAAATAATTTCCCATGTATTTACCTTTACTGAGATCTTTATTTCTTCACACTGCTTCTAGTTACAGTCTAGAGTTCTTTCATTTAAACTTGCAGGACTACTCCCTTTAGGATTCCTTATAGGGCAGCTGTAGTGCTAATGAACTATCTCAATTTTTGTGTATCTGGAAGTGTTTTAATTTGTACCTCACTTTAGAAAAACGATTTTGCTAGTTATAAAATTTCTGGTTGACAATTTTTGTTTGCTTGATTTTAGCACTTTGGATATATTAGCCTACTGCCTTCTGGCCCCCAAAATTTCTGATGAGATATCTGCTAATTATCTTATTGAGTATCCTTTATGTGTGATAAGTCACTTCTCTCTTGTTGCCTTCAAGATTCTCTGTTTGTCTTAAAAATAATTTGAATACGATTTGTCTTGATGAAGGTCTCTGGGTTTATCTTCTTAGGCTTTTGTTGATTTTGAAAGTCTGTGTGTGTGTGTGTGTGTGTGTGTTGTGTGTGTGTGTGTGTGTGTCTTTAATCAAGTTTAAAATTGGGGGTCATTATTACTTCAAATAATATCTTTTCCCCTTTCTCCTTTTCTTCTAGAGCTCTCACAATGCACATGCTGGTTCACTTGATAGTGTCCCACAAGTCCTTTTGACTCTGTTCACTTTTACTCAATCTTTTTTTCTTTAAGTTTCTTGACTTGTTCATTTAAATTATCAAAATGTCAGTTTGCTGATTCTTGATTTTGCATGATCAAATCTGCCATTGAATCCCTCTTGTAAATATTTTATTTCAGTTATTGTACTATTTTAGCTCTCAATTTTTTGGTTTCCTTTTAGACTTTTTTAAATTGGTATTTTCAATTTGTTCACATATAATTTTCTTTACTTTCTCCATGTCTTCCTTTACTTCTTTGAACATCTTTAAAATAGTTGTATTAAAGTGTTTTGCCTAGTAGGCCTGCTATCTGGTCTTCCTCAGGGACAGTTTCTGTTGGTTTATTTTTAATTTTTTCCTTTGATTGACCTGTACTTCCTTGTTTCATTGTATATTTTACAATTTTTCTTTTGTTGAAAACTGGACACTTGAATCTAGTAATGTAATAACTCTGGAGATGAGATTTTCCATTCCCCAGGGTTTGCTCTTTTCTCCTTTTGTTTTGTTTTTGATTGTTGTAGGCTTTCTCTGTACCAAGGATTAGCCTGGGGTGTAAACTTAGGTCATCCTAAGCCTGCATCTTACCCTGGGTATGAGTACTAACTTTCCAGTTTTCCCAGTATATGCAGTTGCTTTTGAATGTCCTAGATTTTATCAACTGAAAACTAAAAGTGAAATTTAAAAGAAATGTGAATATATGTACTATGAACTCATGAGCATGTGTGTTATGTAAAGAGGGGAGAACTATAAATAGAATACTATGCCTTCCAATTATCTAAATGGTTAAATAAAAAACGATGACACATATGACCTTGTTGCTAAGTTAGGCACATTTGTAGTTTTAGAACATACTTTATTTTATAGGATTTAACATACACTTATTGTTTGTGTATAAATTGTTTACCTTCTCCCACACAAACTGGCATCACAAACTTGAACTTTTCTTTTAAAATAAAGCTTGCCTATTATGATATAACAAAATTAAATAAAATATGAAGCATTTCTAAATAAACAAGCAATAATAATTAAGTCATGATTGTACACAAATTTATTAATGATAAGATGATGTCAATAACCAATTAATTCATTCATTTCCCTTACATTTAACAAGGTGTTTTTGATGCTTATTTGACAGACATTGTGCAAGGCACTATGTGTGGTGGGATATGATATAAAAATTGAGTATAGGTAAGTCTTTCTTGTATTTAACTTTTGAAAAACCTACAGCTTCCTATATTACTCATGGACATTATCCAAATACCATTTTAAAATGAATTTGAATTTTGATTTATCAAGTGATAAGCAAATTTCACCAAACATGTAAATAATGCTTAACATTCTCTTTTTTTTTTTTTTTTTTTTTGAGTTGGAGTCTCACTCTGTCATCCAGACTGGAGTGCAGTGGCCGCTTCCGGCCACCGCAGCCTCGCCTGCTGGGCTCCGGCGATCCTTCCACCTCTGCCTTCCGAGTAGCTGGAATTACAGGCATGCGCTACCACGCCCGGCTGATTTTTTGATTTATTGTAGAGATGAGGTCTCGCTACCCAGGCGGGTCTCGAACCCCGTTGCTCAGGCAATCTACTCACCTCAGCCTCCCAAAGGCGCGGGATTACAGGCTGAGCCACCGAGCCCAGCAACATTCTCATTTTTAACTTCAGACATTTAGTTATGAATTATGTATGAAAGTAGGAGATGATTGGAAAACAGAGTCTTGAAACCCTTGTTTTTATATCATAATCTATAAATAATATTGGATTTATATTTTGAGAATTACAATTCATAGAAATGCTTGAAAAGGTTCATGTAGGTTGAATAATGAGAATAACAAGTGACCTTTATATATTACATAATATGCAGTAGACATTCCTCAAAACACTTACTCATAACAAATTATTTAACCCTTAATACAATATTATGAGGCAAGTAATATTATTTTACATGGGAGAAAATAGAAGCACAAAGTATCTTGTTCAAGATTATAAAGCTAAGATATCACAGAGTTATATTCAGACTCAGGTAGTCTGGCTTTAGACTTTAGAATGTACTTTTGCTAGAGAAAACATTATGAAATAAGCTGCTGTAAACAGGAAACTTTAAAAAAAAAGATTCCACTTAAAACTTTTAAAGTTTTCACTTTGAAATAATTTTAGACTCACAGAAAAGTTACAAAAATAGTATAGAAAATAGTGTAAATAGTGTAGAGAATAGTATAAAGAATAGTATAGAGAATAACTTTAACAAGGTTTACCTAATATTAACATTAAAAAAAAATAAGCTTAGACCCACCTGGGCAGCGAGACCTCATCTCTACAATTCAGCCAGGCGTGGTAGCTCGCGCCCGTAATTCCGGCTACTCGGAAGGCTGAGGCGGAAGGATCGCTGGATCCCAGTGGGTCGAGGCTGCGGTGGCCGGGAGCGGCCACTGCACTCCAGTCTGGGCGACAGAGTGAGACTCCAACTCAAAAAAAAAAAAAAAAAAAGAAGCTTAACACAGTTATCCAACCAAGAAATTAACATTGGTACAATACTGTTAACTATCATTGAGTCATATGTGTATATAAAAAGAGACTAATTTTAATTTTGTGAATTGTCCCAATAATGCTTTCTGGTTTATGATCAAATCCGGGTTTCCACATTGCATTTAACTGTTATGTTTTCTTAGATTCCTCCAAACTGTGATAGTGCCTCAGTCTTTTTTGTCTTTTGTGTCCTGGATACTTTGTAAGAGTAATTAATGTTAGCTATTTTTGTTATTTATTGAATTCCTCAATATAGGTTTGTGTGATATTTTCTCAAGATTATATTGAGGTTATTTATCTTTGGCAAAGATACCAAAGAAGTGATGTTGTTGTATCCTTCTCAGAGCATCTTATCAGTATCTGATGCAGACATATTGTCTTCCTAATTGATGTTAACCTTGATCACTTGTTAAAGTCTGCCAGTTTTTTTTTTTCAATGCGAAGTTTCCATTTTTTTTCCTTTACAAAGGTAACTCCTGATGAAAAGATAGTTTGAGACTGCAAATATCCTGTTTCTCATTACATGTTGGCTCACTGATTTTGGTATTCATTTATGATCTTGCCTGCAACCATTATAAATATGGTGTTTGCTTAATGTGATTTTTCCTGAAGAATAGAAATTCCTTTTGCTCTTTTAAATTATTTATTCAATAATTTATCATATAAGCATGGGTTATACTTTGACATTATTAATATGTACTTTATTGTTCAAATTATTCTAACTTTGGTCAATGGGAGCTCCTATGTATTTTGACATGACCTCATCATTTTAGAATACTTTTGGCTTTTGATAGAAGGAAATGAAAGCAGTATTTTAGTAAAAACAGCCTGAGATGTAACAGTTAAGAAAATTATTTTTGCATTTTAACTTTCTTAGTCTGTTTTGTGCTAACAGAATACCAAGACTGGTAGTTTATAATGAACAGACATTGATTTTTCACAGTTCTCAAGACTGGAAAGTCCTAGATTGAGGGTCTGGCATGTGGCGAGGATCCTTTGCTGCATAATCCCATGGTGGAAGGCAAGGGGGACAGAAAGAGGAGAGTAGGTGGGGGAAGAATTCAAGAGGAAGCCAAACTTGTCCTTTTAATTCACTCCACCTATGACAGGATTAATTATTCAAGGAAGTGGAGCCCTTATGCCCTAATCACTTCTTAAAAGTTCTGTTGGGGGACACATTCAAACCATAACAGTAATATTTGCATATTTGGTAAACTTAGAAAATATGTTTCTCACAAGTAGCAATAACAATAAGGTTGATATTTTGCAGTTACAATGAAATGTTTTTAACGCCTCAGTCCTGACATGGACTTTCTCCAAGGTTTATTTATGCTCTACACAAATACTGGACTGGTTAGGACTAACTTTATGGAGAAAAATAAGACATAGAGTGATTTCTGGGTGATAGATGCATTCTTTACCACTTTCTTACCTTAATCCAGATATTCTATTGAAGTTATAAACATCACCAAAATTCACTTTAAGCAAGTCACAGGCTATTAAGAGAGAACACTTTTAACCACATTATTCACAGTGGCTTGGCCATAAATAGAAAATTAAAAATTTTGTCAGCAAACATTTGCTGAATACTTCGAAGTGCTAGGCATTTTGTCAGGCACTATGCATTAATGAAGAAACTACTGCAAAATGTTAATTAGGAAATAAGGAAATTATATTTACTTAAAAAAAGAGTCATGTACAGTGATCTGTGGGAAACAAAAAATGAATATAGTATGTTTGTTTAGTTAAGGGTCTCATAAACACAGAAAAAGATACACAATATAATAGAACATCATTAAAAAGTACATTATATAATACATGAGTTATAAATGTTACAATAGAATAGATATACTAATAAAGAGCTGTGGGAATCACAGAAGAAGGGGTAACTAATTCTGCCTATGAAGAAAGATGGGTGTTATGAAAGAAACTTCAGAGCAGAAGAGACATTTTTAGAATGAAGAATTCACTTGGTGAAAAGGAAATTGGGGAAAAAAAGAAATTGGGAGAACTTTCCACACTGAGACAAAACATGATTAAGGAGGCATGTGTGAAGGAAACAATAGACTTAGGGAACCACTGGGTGACTGAAATTCAGGTTGCATTTAGTAGAGGAGGGTAAAAATGGTGAGAAGTGAAAGTGATGTGTCTTATAAACCACAGCAAAAAGTTAGGCTTTGTCTTGATCACTGGACGTTGAACTTGGATACTTTGGTCTTGGAAAGATAACCAGCGCAAAAGAAAAGATGAGGTGATTCTATGTTGTTATCTCAAATAGGCTATTGAATCATTTGATACCAGCTTTGATCAGAAATAATTTAAAATACATAAACTCAAATATGTTGAGCTAATCTCTGACTCTATCTTAACTTTTTCATTTATCTTCAGAAGAGAGGTTTTGAGAAGAGTGGGAAATTAAATGAGTTTGAATATAATCAAATAAAGACAACATTCTCAGCATTTGTGATTAAGATCACATTCTCCATAAATTACAGTATTTTTGCCATGTAAAAGAAAGATACCTGATTTTTGGTATAGGAGTAAATATCCCAATTTACGCACAAGTCATACATAAGCCCATATGCTGCGTGCACTTTAATGAGGCTGATTTAGAATCTCCTTTTTATCTAAATGTAATCTTAAATTTTTAAATAATGTTTTCAGAGATGACACAGCTTATATGTTTGTAAGAACTAAATATAGAATAAGTCAATGTTTTGTAAACCATAGTTTGTATCAGTATTCTGTTTGTTTTTTTTAAAAAATTGAGAGGTTCTTTTATTTTAAAAAAATCATTTTTGTGTTAGAACAAAAATTATCCAGGTATTTGTATACCTAACCCTGAATTGTACCCCACATCTTTAAAATAAAAAAATTAGAAGTTAAAAAAAATCTGGAATTTTTTTTTGTATCATACACCAATGTATCCCAGATAACTTACTTATCTTTTTCTCAATCTCTCCATGGTTTCCCAGAATGTTATAATTTAGCAAGGAGTTTTTTTTTTTTTTTTTTGAGTTGGAGTCTCACTCTGTCAGCCCAGACTGGAGTGCAGTGGCCGCTCCTGGCCACCGCAGCCTCGACCTGCTGAGCTCCAGCGATCTTCCTCTCAGCCTTCCAGTAGCCAGAATTACAGGCAGGGCTACACGCCCGGCTGATTTTTTGATTTATTGTAGAGATAAGGTCTCGCTGCCCAGGTGGGTCTCAAACCCCGAGGGCTCAGGCAATTCACTCACCTCAGCCTCCCAAAGGTGCAGGATTACAGGCTGAGCCACCAAGCCCAGCTGGCAAGGAGTTTTTTTTTTAAAAAGAAACTTCATTTGCCTTAAGGACATTAATGAGTCAAGGACTTTACTTTTAGGCATGGTTTGAACTAGAAATACTTAAAATCATCAAATTATTTTAAATGATTAGATTATCTTAAAAATAACTAAGAACATCAAAAATGATGTTTATATTCTTTTATATTCCTATTTTCCTATTGTCATGAAATATTTGTGAAACAATTTTGCAAGCAATAGGTATAAATCTCTTATTTTTTTATAAAAATTAATAAATCAAAGAGCTGAATATGCTAATAAAAATTTATTATACATTACCACTTTTACTTTATTATAAAGTTTATTTGTTTATTTATTTTGCATTCCTGTTTTCTCTGCAATTAAATTTTGCTCTATCTTTAAAATTTTTTTTTAATTTTAAAGATGTGAGGTACAATTCAGGGTTAGGTCATCATACAGGTAAAGTTTGGGCCTTCCTTTGGTCCCCACTTTGCTTAGTTTGAGGTAGGGTATACTTATTGTTGTTATGTGCCCCCACTGACAGTGTCCTACTATTACCAATCCCTTTCTTATAGTATGATGATAATTGTTCAGGGTCCGCTTATGAGTGAGAGTACATGTGGTACTCAGATCTTTGTTTCTGTAGATCACTGAGTATTATAGATGCTAAACCCATTCAAATTGCTGCAAAGTCTATAATTTTGTCCTTCTTTATGGCTGCATAATATTCCATCATGTATAGCTCAAGCTTTAATGGGCAGAAAATAAGGCAAGCTATATATATAGAAGAACTTCTGATTAAAGTTTGGATCCAAAGATATATTTTTGAGAAGAATCATGTAATTCTGAAGATATAGTCTTTTGAATTAAGCCAGTAAATTTAATCAAATTGATAATCTCTGCCATGTGGGATATACCACAAATATGTGTGTGTGTGTGTGTGTTTGTGTGTGTGTGTGTGTGTGTGTGTGTCCACAAGACATGGTATTATTAGAATTGAAATCCAAAACTTTGAAAATGTTCATAGGTTGCTGCTTTGATAATTTTTGAAATGTTGAGAGGCAGAATGGTATTAGATCAACACTTTTTCCCTGGGCTCTGAATTCATTTGTTTGATCAATACCTTTAAAATAGAAGAAAAATTTGAATTAATAACTATGAGAACTTATATAACTGGACTGTATTGAATTAATGTAGTTGTGCATTGGTGGAGGGAATGTTAATGCATAGTACTTTGAACCATTTATTCAAATTACAGCACATTTTGAGAAACCATGGAGATATTTTTAAAAAGATGAGTCAATTGTCTGGGATTCAGAGCCATAGTTGCTCACTGAATGTGGTACAGACAACAAAAAATTTTTAAATTTTATTTGCAGGGTTCTAAAGCACCATAGGGAAAACTTAGTTGGCTCAACTATTCAATCAGTAATCATTTAGATGATATCCTTACTAGAGGACTATCTATAATAGCACTCTTCTTCTTAATGTAAATTCAAAAACTGCCTCTATGTAATTATTCATAGGTGCTTGGAAGAGATTGAAATGGGTATTCATTACGTTCCTCCTGATATAAACTGTGTAAGAATGACATCTCTATTTACCCTCTTCCTAAAAAGAAATGATGATTTACAAGATGCTTTGTATCATGGAGCCCTGGTATCTGCCCAGAATAAACACATTTACATAGGAAAACTGTTGCTGAGATTTGGGATTGTGCTGGGAGAATTCAAATCAAGTGCTTGAACATCTTGAGTTGGAAGAGGTGATACAGAAGAAAGTCATAGGGTGTTTTATGTCCCTTCATGACTCCAAACCTTGCCTGTCATCTTATGTTTCTCTGTTACCATGTATGCTGTAGACCAAATAACCTAAACCAACCTCATTTTTACTCTCATTACTTGAAAACTCTTTCATATTGCTACCTTATATTCCTTATTGTAATTTAAGAACATTTTAAACCAATTTTCTCTTATTTGGTTCTCAAGAAGGAAAAATAGTTAATTAACAGTTTTTGTGCAATAATTCATTAGATTTCTTTTTCATGCTAAATAGTAGAGTGTGACTTTGTTCTGATTACATCTTGACCAACAGAAATTTCCAATTTCTTAAGGATGTTGAAAGGACTCACCAATTAGTGTACATCAGATTTTTTAAGCTCCATAAAAGAAAGTTATTACACATAAACATAAAATTTCATTGCGAATAGAAATTAAGAAGAGTTGGCTTTTAAAAATAATGCTTAGACCCTCCATTTTATATGTAAAAAATGTGGACTCTATTTTAATTTTTCTGAATAGAACTCTCTAGATAGCAGAAATGGTAGATTAAGCAAGAGTAAGATAAAACTATAGTTCTCTGTGCCCTTAGTGAGTAACATTCATATTTATTTCACTGATTTTTTAAAATGATATATGAATTTCTTTCCTTTCAGGTGCAATGCAGTTTCATTTTTTGAATATTAAGGGAAATATTATTTCAGATACACAAAATCAGAAACATGTGCTTGGGGCTAATAGTTCTGAAGGTCAGCTACATAGACTCTACATAAAGCTTGGCTAATTTAAAATGAAATAGAAGCAGCTGTTGTAAGGAATGCAGTATATAAGCTCTTATTTAAAGTTATATTGTATTTTTCTTATTAATTTTAATTGTTTGTTTTGAGAGAAAGAATTTATTAAAGAAATAAAATAAAACCTGGTTTTGCAACAAAGACAAAAATAATGCATAAAATCATGAAACTAATTGAGGTCTTTTCTCTCCCTTTTACAAAAAGACCATGAATTCTTTTTTCTGATATAGAGGTATTAAGATATGGGAAAAACCAAACTGTTTTTTTCTGCAGTTTATGTCCACGAAGTTATTCAATACCTCTGACATCAGATGTATGGAGGTTTTTACACACATACATCAAGAAATTCTCTGGCAGCTTCTTCAGCAGTCAACAGCTAGGTGTCCTTTAATTCAATTCAGTTCTGATACTGTTTACCTGTAGATAGTGTCAGATCCTGCAGGTTGAAGGCTCGGTCCCACACGACTGGGTCCTCCCACTTCAGATGCCAGTTACAAGCATGGCTTATAACCTGTTCTTCTGGCCAACTGGCTATAAATCGGGGTTCCCATGACCACTTTCTTGGGTTTGATTAATTTGCTAGAGCTTACAAAATGCAGGAGAACATTTTGCTCACGTTTACTGGTTTATTAATGCAGGATATAATAAATGATACAGATAAACAACCAAATAAGGAAATATGTAGGACAAAGTCTGGAAGGGTTCAGAGAGCCAAGTACTGGATGAATTAATCTGGAGTTCCAGAGCAAAGTTTGGATTGGGGAATTACACTGATAAGTCATTGATACACAGATAGCTTTCACTATTATGAGTCTGGTTCAGACCACCAAAGGAGATGTGTAGATAGAGAAGAGAGAGAGATCAAGCGGTAGCCCCAAACCACTCCAAGAAATCAGAAGAGAACAACCAACAAAGGAGTTTGAATAGAAGAGACAAGTAATGTAGAAGGAAAACCAAGAGAGTAGTATTTTGAATTGAAGTAAATAAGGTAATTAAAGAGGAAGGAAAATCAACTAAGTCCAATGCTGTTGAAAGACTGAGAAAGAAGAGGATGAGAACTAACCATACCATTGTATTTAGCATCATGGAGGTTATATCAGTATCAGTCAGGATTCTCTAGAGAAACAGAACCAACAGGATCTATCTGTCTGTCTATCTGTCTATCTATCTATCTATCTATCTATCTATCTATCATCTATCAAAATTTTTTTTTTTTTTGAGTTTGAGTCTCACTCTGTCACCTGGACTGGAATGCAATGGCCCGCTCCCGGCTACCGCAGCCTCGACTTGCTGGGCTCCGGCGATCCTTCCGCCTCAGCCTTCCAAGTAGCTGGAATTACAGGTGCATGCTACCATGCCCAGCTAATTTTTTGATTTATTGTAGAGATGAGGTCTCACCAAGTTGCCCAGGTGAGTCTCGAACCCGCGGGCTCAGGCAATCCACTCACCTCAGCCTCCCAAGGCGCGGGATTACAGGCTGAGCCACAGAGCCTGGCTCATCTACCAAAATTTTAAGAAGTTAGCTCACAATTGTGGGGGCGGGCAAATCGTCTTCAGAGCAAGACACCAGGCTGAAGACCCAGCAAAGCTGATGTCACAGTCTTGAGTTCAAAGGCCGTTTGGAGGAATAATTTATTTTTCCTTCCTTACAACTTTTAACTGATTGAATGAGGCCTACACAAATTATGAAGGATAATTTACTTTACTCAAAATCTACTGATTTAAATGCATCTAAAAAATACCTTCACAGTAACTGGTGTTTATCCAGCAGCTGTATACCAAGCTTAGCCAAGTTGGTACATAAAATTAGCCATCACAGAGGTTACTGATAAAATTGAGAAGAACCGTTTCTACAGAGTATTATTTACTACTATATCTCAATGTCCTAGAGTACACAGTGCAATAAATATTTGCTGATTTTCCCCTTAAACATATTATCCTCACTTAAACCAAATTAGAGAAAAATATGCCAAAAGGGAAAAAAATTAAGAAATAGCTTTTTATTTTGATCTGTAGAAACATATTAAGATTGAGGAGTAATAGAAACTATTTAAAAATTGGTCAATCAAAACCAAGAAGATAATTCTGTAGTAAAGTTTAACTGAAAAACATGTAATACAAATAACCAAATGATTCTAAAATTTAACAGGTCAAAATTTATATTTTCTGGTTGTTTTTCTGTACTATCAGCAATTGGGATGTTATGCCTGTTCTCTATATAGTCTCAAATTTCTATCTGTAAAAGTTGAAAATAAATATGATAATTACTGGTACAAATGCTGGGGAACTTGCTCTAAGTAAGACGCATAGATAATTAGGTATTATCATTGGTGACATTCAGCAGATTTAATTTTGTTTCCTATTAAGTTTTTGCTATAATTATCAAGTTACCAAATGAGGAACCCCCCCACCCTTTTTTCCCTTTTCTTCTGAGTAATCACTGGTAACATTTGAAACTCTGAAGCTGTCATTCTCATCGAGTAATTAACTTCTGTTATCGTTTGGCCTTTTAAATTCCAAGATCTGAACTTTTCACAATTTTCAGAATTTTCAAGGTCTTAAAATTAGTATGATTCCATTTTCTTTCTTAATATAGTTATGCATGATTGAGTTGCCTGGTTTACTGGTATAACATTGGTTATATCACAAATAAAAGAATGTTTATGGCCTAACATTAAAGATCCTGAATTAGCTAAACTGAGGATATGTTGTGAAGTAAAATGGAGCACTTAAAATATTCCACCTCTCATTTCAGTTTAGTTTCATATATAACTCATTAGTATATGGAAGCAAGATGACTTTATCTAAGCAAGGTTGTTACAAATTATAATTTTTTTTATTAAAACAGTTACTTTGTGTACATTGAGAATGCCTGCATTCAAAAAAATTCAAAAAAAGTACAATTCATTAATTAGTCATTTGTGAGAAAGAATAATTTTGACTCCAAACACTGTGTGTTGGTTGATAATAGCTTAGTCATTCTTTATGTCAGAATAATATATGGCACCTTTCCCATATTTTAATTTGTCACTTAATATCCATTGGTGATAGAGTTTAATAATTGAAGAAATAACTATTTCGGATTATATCCACATTCTGCAAAAAAAGAAATAAAAAAGATTTCTTTCCACAATTGTCTATGCTGAGATGTTCAAGACCAGGACTAATCTTGTTGCATAGTGTTTAGAACATATTAGTCATAAAATAGTCATAAAATAGTACAAGTATGTGAACAAATAAATGCATTGATGAATGATTTCATTAAGTATCAAATTTTGCTCTGAACTTCTTGGTTGTCATGACAAAAATGAAACATGGTAAAAATTTTTAGTGCTTGGTATAACAAAGACTATCTGATGATACTTTTTCTTCATCTAGAAGCCCTGGCATGTGCTATTTTCATTTGCTTAATTTCCTCCTTTCCTCCCAAATCAGTAGAATATGAGAACATCTTCCTATGAAAGTTTATTCTACTAAAGATTTTCACCAGACTCCTTTGTATTTTTGCTACAGCCTCCTTATTGGTCTCCCTGGTTTTGGTCTTGCTGTTCCAAGGTATTTTTTAACATAGTAGGGATCCTGTTAAAATATAAGCTGGATCACAACATTCCTCTGACCAAAACTTTTAAATGGCTTTCTCAGAAAACTATCCATGGACCTTACAGAGACTTACAAGTCTTTGCCCTTATTTCATTCCCTTTGTCCCATATGTCCCCTCTCTTTACTTCCTCTACCCCCATTCTATTCCTAACTTTATCTGTTTAGTGTCCCTTCCTCAAACATGCTAAACCAATTATACCATCAGCTATGTTTTTTCTACAGATACATATAGATTTATTTCCTCATTTCCATTAAGTTTCTGCTCAAATGTCTTTTTAGTTTTGAGTTTCTTTAAAATAGTAGTTCTCTCCTGTGGCAGTCTCTATGACACTGACCTTTATTTTTATACACAACAGTTGCCACCATTTACTGGACAAATGAATGAATTTTATCCTCTTGACCCTTTCCAATCTTTAATTTTAATTTCTACCTTTTCTGTGTGCATGTAAGAACACCAAGGTCTTTTTTATTTCTCCCTATAGATCCCACAAATCATCCAAGCAGTAGCCCAGATTGCAACTGCTTTTCCCAATGTGATATAACGTGCGACTAGAGGAGATAAGGCTTCAAGTACCTCATATGTGATCATTGAGTGGCACATGCATTTTTTTCTATTACAATTAGATAAGAGAATCAGAAGAGTTTGCGTTTCTGTGGAATTAAAATATTTATTGACAATTTCTCCTAAAAACTTCTATAAAATTTTCTAAAAATGTCTGGATCACCCTGATATCTCACATAATATTGTATTGATTTATTAGATTGATGATTTTGTCCTAATGTGATAGGATGAGCAAGAAGTGGATCATGTGTTAGAGGCTTTGGGAGGATACATGTATTTTAAAAAGTGAGTTTAAGTTACAAGAACCTGCCATTTCAATGAAGATTTAAGGGGTCCAGTGGTCAGAAGCATATTAATATCCTCTTCAAAGTAAAACCAGATTGCTGCATCTTTCATCTGCTACTGTAAGAAGGGAGTGAACTATCTAGTGTGCCACATTGCATTCTGAAGGCAGTATATTTTGCAACTAGAATTACCATTTGGGCCACATGTTGGGTGATGTATAAGGCCGCTAGCTTTGAGTGGGACTTAGAATAAAATAGGAATCTGCAATAGATCAGGCTATGATTCAGGCAGTCTTGTTGGCTGGGCTGTATGATCTGAGGAACTCTGTAATGTCAGGAAAAAAAGGCAATGTGGAATTTATGACAAGCCTCAGTTGGAGAATTGCAATTCAGGAACCTGAGATTCCAGAGCAAAGCCATGCCACCTACAAAAGAGAATTGCATGCCTTTTTAGAAATAGCTCTTGATATATTATACGGCTCTGGTAGAGATATAATGTTTGACTGTAAGGTACCAAGAGACCTCGTGCCCAAAACTATCTGTTATGAACTTGGTGGTGTCAGACTTATGAAGTCATAACGTTGGGAGGGTCCAGCAGCAGTCTATTAGAAGATAGAAATGGTATCTGTGGGATCAAGAGGTCACAAGCAAGCTGCATGAGCAGGTTGCCCAAACCTCCATGTCACCCATTATAGTTGCTTCAGTGCCCATCCCAAGATCATATCCATGGTTGTTTACAATATCTTACTGATAGAGGAATGATTAATGAATGACTAGCTGATGGAAGAGGAAAAAGCCTAAGTTTAGTTAATATATGAGTTAGGTTAATACATGTGTGCCAGCTGAATATGAATGGTGACTGTATCATATCTATATTCACTGGAGGGTCTTGAAGGACAGCAGGAGAAAATTTTCCCGATGTGTGGGACTGTGAATGGTGCACTGGGACACTCACTTTGTATAGAAGGAGAAGTCTCATGAGGGTCTTGGCTGATGGACTGACCAGCTGGCCAAGGACCTGGAAGGAAAATGACTAAAAGATTAGAGTTATTAGAGATTAATATATGGGTTGGGCAAGAAGTGTGAAGATTTTTTCTATCAAAAGTGATTGACCAGTTGAAAACATTTACTTCTGAATATTTAACTTACCAGCAACAGAGTCTAAAAGTGAGTACCCGATGTAGTACTATTCTTGGAGAAGACCAAAAAGCCACTTTTAGCAAGTCAACTACCTTGGATCTCTTCTGTCCAGGAAAAGGTGGCAGTTCATATTCACTGAGACTATGAATGCCTGATTAATGGGGTTTTTTTTTGTTTTTTTTTTTAACCTTAGCCAGGATTTCTGGACACAGGAATTCCACACAACATAACAACAGACCACAGGACTCACTTCATATTGTAGAAGGCACAAAAGGCAAATCATGACTGAGGACTATGGTCATTTCACAATCCACAAATTTCAGAAACAGCAGACCTCAGAAAACAGTGGAATGACTTACTGAAGGCATAGCTGAAGTATCAGTTCCAATGTCCCATAGTTTTGCATTAAATCAAAGACTTGTATATAGCTGTTTTCCCTCAAAGAATAAGTGAGTCTAGGAACTAAAATAGTGAAAGCAGGGTGGCCCTAACTAACCATCATTCCCAATGACCCACTGGAATACTTTGTGCTTTTCACCCTTGCAAACCTGGATTGGAAGTTCTTATTATCAAAGGATTGCACTTTTACCAGGGGACACAGTACATGTCTCATCGACTTATAAGCCATAGCTGCCACTAGGGAACTTTGGATTCCTTGTATTCAGGAAATAAGAGGCTGGTATTATCATGTAAAAAGAGAAGTCATCACCTTGGCAGGGATAATGACCCTGGCCAGCAAAGCAACACTCAGGATCTAACCTTACATTTTCTCCTGGATTTAACTAGGATTAAGTCACAACTAATGTGCTGGGTCTGGTAAGGAATGTGCAGGGCTTAATGAAGAAAAGAAAGGATTATACACTGGATGAACTACAAAACCAGTCAATGTGTACAGGCAAGAGCAAGGAAGAGTGGTACTAGATACATGATAATAAATATACTAAATATACCACATATACAAGAGGGGACCCTCCAAAAAATAAAATTATCTTTTTGAGGGCAAGTCTCTTGTAGTACAGGCTTCTCCCACTATGTAAGTGTTCTAAGAACCCATCGGCATCAGTGTACCAGGAGCATTGTTGTGAGAGACTGTTCAACTTTAGTGAAATTTTTTCTGAAGATTCCTTAAACGTATTTGCCCATTTCATGATGGGTGATTTACAAGCACATCTGTCCACACCATTCTGAGTATTCAGCAGTTTTTGACCAAAAATGGCGTGACCCCCATACCCCATTCTCCCTATTCACTTTTCACCCGGTTGTGGCCTAAACAACTTTCTTTTTGTTTCCCTGGATGAAAAAAATCCTCAAAAGAAAATGTTTTGCTGATGTAGAAGAGGTGAAACAAAAAAATGGCAGAAGCACTAAAAGGCATCAAAATTGACGAGTGCAAAAACTGTTCCGAGCAGTGGAAAAAGCGTGTCAATAGGTATATTGCATCAAAGAGTACTTTAGAGGTGATTGAAGTTTAAACATGTAAGAATAAATACACACTTTTTAATAAATTAATTCTGAGCTTTTTTGGGGTCCTCCTCATGTTAGAAATATAGTCCTAGTTTCTGATGGTGTTGGATCAAAGGGTGTGAAACCAGGTCCAGTAAGGGACAGTTTTATATGGGAGTACTCTCACACGATGACATATTTATCATTCTGGCAAGGACTCCAGGAGATGATGCTAACAGCCAGAATGATACTTGGAAGCTTGGGGGAAAAAATGATTGCCTACCCTGAATGAAACAGAAATGCCAGAACTCCATGGCAGATGGCAGAAAGGATAAAAAAGACTCAGGACAGTGAATGTGTTGGAGTTTGGAGTGGATATGCTAAAAGATGTTCTGTGAAGAGCCTAGAGGACAATTCATATACCAAAGTAGTAAGGGCTGTGCTGGTGAGGTGGTGGCTGTCCTTTGTTGACCAAGACTGATGATAGGAGATACAGTTATAGGACGCAGCTCTCAGATACCAATGGAATGAGAGAGCCCTGAAATTAGAGAAGACATGTGACAGCATTTAACTGCTGGAAGCAATGTGCTGACAGTAATCATATAAAGTGGCTAGGACAGGATAGCATCCAGGGGACCTGATCCGCAGAAAGCCAAGGAGATGGTTAATAGAATAAAGCATTCCTGGGGCAAGATAGATGGGCAGCCAACAAGGGCATTTAACAATATCTACAACCAAATGGAACTGAGGATGAATGAGGCTAAGAAGAGCCGTGAATAAAAAACCACAATCCCTTGGTGGTTTCTTGACCTCAGTCAAGTTTCATTCTCCTATAATATCAAGACAAGTGTAAATACTAGTCATACCCCAAGTCCTTCCTCAAAAGGACATGTGGTCATTTTACTGTTGACACAGGGCTGTTGGCACAGGGTCCAAATTGACATTGATATGGGGACTTGAAAACCTGCAAGAAGGTATCTAAGACCATGTTCATTTTTTTTTCTCTGACCACTTGAAAGGTTCCTCTGTCTTGTCTTGTTGGTTTTAGAATTTTTTTCTAAAATGCATCTTGGTGTGACTTTTTTCTTCCTTCCTTCCTTCCTTCCTTCCTTCCTTCCTTCCTTCCTTTCTTTCGAGTCCTGGTTTCACTCTTTCTCTGAGACTGGAAAGTAGTGGCATGATCATGACAATGATGATCATGGCTCATGGGGGCCTCAACTTCCTGAGCTCTACCATTCCTTTTACCTCAGCATCCTCAGTAACTGGGCTATAGGCATATATGATCATGCCCAACTAGTTTTTTTATTTTTTGTAGAAACAAAGTTTTGCTATTTTTCCCAGGTTGGTCTCGAACTCTTGGGCTCAAGCAATTTCTCACTTAGCCCTTCCAAAGTGCTAGGATTACAGGCATGGTATGTGACTTTGTATGTGTGTTTATCCTTGTTAGAGGCTGAACATTTGCATACCACCCAAATTCTTATGTGGAAAGGTAATCCTCAATGTGATGGTATTTGAAGATGAGGCCTTTGGGAAATCATTAGGTCATAGAGCTCTATAAATGGAATTTATGCCCTTAAAGAGACCCTAGAGAACTACTTTATCCTTCCCACCTTGAGGATGCAGTGAAAAGACAACCATCTAAAAACAAAGAAGCAGGCTTTCCCCAGACACCAGATTTGCTTGAGACTTGATCTTGGACTTCCTAGTCTCTAGAACTGTGAAAAACAAATTTAAAAGCCACTCAGTGTATGACAGTATGTATTATAACAGCCCAAATAGACTAAAATAATCCTGTTCATATTTCACAGACATTTAAAAATTCACTAGCTGGGCTCGGTGGTTCAGCCTGTAATCCCGCCGCGCCTTTGGGAGGCTGAGATGAGTGGATTGCCTGAGCCCGCGGGTTCGAGACCTGCCTGGGCAACTTGGCGAGACCTCATCTCTACAATAAATCAAAAATTAGCCGGGCGTGGTAGCGAGCACCTGTAGTTCCAGCTACTTGGAAGGCTGAGGCGGAAGGACCACCGGAGCCCAGCAGGTCGAAGCTGCGGTGGCCGGGAGCGGCCACTGCACTCCAGTCTGGGCGACAGAGTGAGACTCCAACTCAAAAAAAAAAACAAACAAAAAATCAAAACATTTATTGGTTTTGGATTATTCTTGACTTCTATCTTTCAAATAATTAATTCTGTCTCATTCTTTCTCTATTCTTAGAACTTCAATTAAATATATATTACTCTTTAAAATTTTTCTTTATATCTCTTTATGTTCTATTCTGTATTTTTTATCTTTCTAATTTTCAGTGCTTTGGTATGGATATCCCCTATCTTTTAGTTTAGCTGACAAGATACTTTATTGTAATGATTTTTAAACTGTATATAGTAGGAACGATAATGAATGAAAAAAGGAAAAGTAGCATAAATCTTTTTTTTATTGTGATTGTGGTGAAGTTTGCTATTACTATTACATTTTAATTTTTTTAGATTATATTTAAAATTGTGATATGAGTTCCATATTTCATAATATTTTACTATGATGTCTTAGTTTCTGTGCGTTAGCAAGGTAAATTCTATAATTTTGAACAAAAAAATTTGGGGCACACAAAATCTAAGTCTAAATAGAATTTTAATCACACCAAGTTAACAAGGTCCCCTTTGAAGAAACTTAGACTCTTTGAAAGTTACTTCAGAATATTATGAATAAACCACTTTCAAGAGCAAAAGATAAGCCTGTGGAAAAACAGGAAGCAGACTATGTAATATCTGTGTTTATTAGTTGCTTATTTATTTATTTATTTTCATGATGGGCAGAATGCCTGATAGTCTTGGTTAACAGATGCAACTTTTGCCTCTACTGGGCTTGCTCCTTTGCACATATTTGTGTACTAACAAAGCCAGGTCTTAGGGCTCAGGGTATATTTACAGGTAGCTTAAAGAAAGAAAGAAAGATAAATAGAAAAGCACTCTTTCATGAAGGTAGAAACAGAATGAAATGCAAAACAAAGCAAAGCCATATTCCTTTAATTGGCTATCTGGAAAAAAGGGGAGTGGAATAGGCTGAATAGTGGTCCCTAGAGATACCTCAGTTCTAATCTCTGGAAGCTGTGAATACTACCTTATGATATAAAAAGACTTTGCAGATGTGATGAAGTTAAGGATTTTGAGATGAGATTATTCAGGGTTATATAAATGTACTAGTGTTTATATGAGGCAGGCAAAGGGAAATTTGGCACAGAAAAGAAGGTCATATGAAAAAAAGTAAGGGAGCTGGAATCAGATGAAAAATATGCTATGCTGCTGTCTTTGAATATGGAGAAAGGGGTCACGAGCCAAGGAATGCAAGGAGTGCAGTTCTAGACACTGGAAAAGACAAGAAAAAGAATTATACCCCAGAGCCTCCAGAGTTTGGCCTTGCCAACACTTGAGTACCACCTGTTCTCATTCATAAGCAGACTCTGAACATTTATCATAATACTATAAGAAAGGGATTGGCAGTAGCAAGGCACTGCCAGGGGAGGGAGTAGGGAGGAGCACATAGCATCAATAAGGGTGCCTGATCTCAAATCAGGCAAAGTGGGGACAAAAGGGAGGCCCAAACTTTGCCTGTATGATAATCACTTACCCACCTAATCCTGAATTGTACCCCACATCTTTAAAATAAAATAAAATAAAGATAATAATAATAATAATGATAATAATAAACATCTTGATCTTAGCCATCAAATTCATTTTGGGCTTCTGGCATTCAGGACCAAAATAAAATAATTTTTTATTATTTTAATTCCTAAGTTTGTGGGAAACTAATAATACATAGAGGTTTCTAACTATGCTAAATGCTTTCTAAGAAAAGTTGTATCAGTGCCATATACTTATCAACTTATCAATACATATTACTTAGGGAAATGTTTCTTAAAATACTTATAACTTAGAAGATTATCATGCCCAGAACTCCTCTAAACAAATAATTCTTATTTAAATCGTCCTAAAGATATTATTTTCCTTTCCATGTCCAATTCATAAGCAGAAACCCTGCTATTGATACCAATGCTCCATAATCCATTATGCTTTAACATACTGTGTGTTATAGAACTCAGAGATAAAAATAGCTGTATCCCTTCTCATTTATGGCAAAAATCCTTGGAGAAAAGTAATGAATGATTATTGAAGAAGAATAAACATTAGTTACACAATTTGCTGAAAGATGGAAAGACTACCTTAACATTTAGTTAACTTTCAGAATCCACTTTTATCAAATTTCCTTTAGTTTTAGAAGATCAGGTACTTTTTTTTTGAGTTGGAGTCTCACTCTGTCGCTGAGACTGGAGTGCAGTGGCACGCTCCCGGCCACCACAGCCTTGACCTGCTGGGTTCCGGTGATCCTTCCACCTCAGCCTTCCAAGTAGCTGGAACTACAGGCGTGTGCTACCACACCCGGCTAATTTTTTGGTTTATTGTAGAGATGCGGTCTCACCAAGTTGCCCAGGTGGGTCTCGAACCTGCGGGCTCAGGCAATTCACTCACCTCAGCCTCCCAAAGCATGGGATTACAGGCTGAGCCACTGAGCCCGGTTGATCAGGTACATTTTATATGCATATGGAAGCTCTAGGAAATAGTGATTTTTGTACTCATAAAACAAAAATATCAACTTTAGAAAGTTGCAGTTAGGGTGGCATTTATAGAGACTTTTGGAATACCACTTTGATTACTTTAAGCAGTAGTTATGTCAGTGTGCAGCAAGTTATCCATCCATGCATCCATCCATCCATCCATTGATCCAATTATATAGTCATTTCTCAAACAACTAGTTTTTAGAGACTTTAATACATAAATATGCATCATGGATCTTCAGAACAGCCTTTGTTTAGTAATATTCCTAAGTGTATTTGATCCTAGAACCTACTTCCATGGAAGATTTGTGGCATCAATATTCTGAAGTGGGGAAACCCCCTTCAGTCCCCTGCCATTGTGGGAACTTTTCTGTCCTCTCAATAAATCCTGCTTTTAAAAAGATTCTGAAGTGATATATTAGATATAACTATTATGATACACATTATTATCATTTTTTCTTATCTCTAAATCCTTGACTTTTCTTAGCTCCTTCTCTTCATTCTTCTGTTATTTTCCAATATTGCTGTTATAATTTTAATCTTTTCCCTAATTCTATTACCTACATATATATTCCTTTTTTGGTGGGTGCTAGACTCTGATAAATTTAGACAGAAATAAACCACATGCACATGCACCTGCACGCACACACACACAAGCACACACATTAAGGTTGTATTAAATTACTGAATTAATTAAGGAAACAAAGTCTTACCCACACAAGGTGTTGTTCAAGACAAGAACTATGCAGCATCTCTATTAGCGTTTTAAATGGCTATGTAAAGTAGGCAGCTGGATATGTAATTAATTTGAAAAATAGAGGAAAGTTCAGGTTCAGAAACAAAGTTTTGTATGTCCTTTATAGGCAAATTGTATTTGGAGCTAAATATTGAACGAAATCACTTAGGAAGGACATATAAAAAGCTTCCTGGGTCACATTTGGCTATTGGACAGACAAATCAGCAAAGGAGCCTGAGCAATTATGAACAACAAGGCAGAAATATTGAAGGGTGTGGTGTCACAGAAGCCAAGAAGTGAATGTTCTGAGGACTGTTTAATCAACTGTTTGGAATTCTGCTGAGAGTTCAAGTAACATAAACGTCTTAATGCATTAATAATTGTGGCACAAACAACTTTATTTCCTTTTTTCCTCCCAGGCACAAAATTATTTTTCATTTCCTAATTCTCCTTACAGTTAGATATGGCCATGTAACTAAGTTTGTTCCAAGGGAACTTTCACATATGATTCTCCATTCCATTTCCCATCTTCCAGATGAGTGAAGAGGGCTCTGAGGACCTATACATGATTCCTGAGTTTGTGAATTTCTGGAGGAGAGAGATCCAGGAGAGATTTTGACTAGGGCCATCTGCTTTAGACTGCTTTAAGAGCAAGAAATAGATTATTATTCTGTTAAATCACTGCAATGTTAGATCTAATTGTTATAGCAGAACCAACTTTTAAAAAGGTAATAATCTTGACATCACAAGCCTGAAGGAGTGGTGGGTTCTGAAGTTTAATTTAAAAAACAACAATTGTGTAGAGTATATAAAGACATGTGTGGGGTCAATTCTAATAGTCCCAAGTGGCTGTGACAACTTATAACTTGGTCATTTTGAATGCCTTATTTCTACCATTGCTTATAATAATTAACCTCTGTTAGTGGTCTAAACAAATGTCAGCCAGATCAATTCTGCATAGTAGTTATCTTATATTTTCTTTCTCTTAACTGTTTTACCTGGTAAATCTTTTTTTTTTTTTTTTTTTAGTCAGAATCTCACTCCGTTGCCCAGGCTGGAGGCCAGTGGCACACTCATCACCACCGCAGACTTGACCTGCTGGACTCCAGGGATCCTTCTGCCTCAGCCTTTCAAGTAGCCGGAACTATAGGCGCAAGCTACCACACCCCAACTAATGTTTGATTTATTGTAGAGATTAGGTCTCGCCAAGTTGCTGGGGCTGGTCTTGAACCGGGCTCAGGCAATCCATTTGCATTGGACTTCCAAAGTACAGGGATTACAGGCTGAGCCACGGAGACCACTGTAAATCTTATCAGTTAAAATGTTAATCAGGTGGCCAGATGATGCAATACTATGCTCAATACTATGCTCAACAATAGGCACTCTAGCAAATATGTTCTCTCAAAATGGCCAACTAATCTACCAGGAGCAAAAAGCTTCTGGAATTTGCTTGAATTTTTTTTTTTTATAATCAGTATTTTTTATTATGGTTTTGTGGGGTACAGTTAAGGGTTAGGTGTACAATTACGTTTCATTCAGGCACCCTGTTGATAAGAGGTGTTGTCCCAGCCCCAGACAGATATTTGCTACTGTTAATCCCATCCCCCTCCCCCCCATAGTTTCCCAGTACCGTCAGTCATTTTCTTATAGTATTACATTGTATGTTCAAAGTCCATTATATTTAAAGACACATTCCATTCAGGATGATGCCGGGAGAATTTCTGTCTCTTCCACATTGAAGAGCATCACTTAATTTTCTCTTTTGTTTTTCAAGGTTTAGAATATTCAAATTCTCATAAGAAAGGGTGTAAGAAGAGAAAATAATTTTTTAATGGAATATTTTCCCTTTGTATCTTTTTGGATGTCTTTTTTTATTATAAGGATGTGGGGTACAATTCAGGATTAGATATACAAACGCTGATTATGCAGGTACCCTTGTTGATGAGGTGTGCCCCTCCCTGCCCTAGCAGTTTCCCTCAACTGCCAATCCCACCCCTGACCCCTGACAGTTTCCCACTGCTGCCAATCCCTTTCTTATAGTATTATAATTGTTCAAGGCCCACTTATGAGGACATATGGTACTCTGTTCTTTGTTTCTGTGATAGATCACTGAGTATGATCGACTCCAAATCCATCCAAGTTGCTGCGAAGTCCATATGTTTGTCTTTCTTTATGGCTGCATAATATTCCATTGTGTATATGTACCACATTTAAAAAAAATCCAGTCCAGCTTCTATGGGCAACAAGGTTGGTTCCATGTTTTTGCTATTGTGAATAGAGCTGCAACAAACATACCTGTGCAGGTATCTTTTTTGTAGAATAATTTGAGTTCCTCTGGGTATATTCCCAACAGGGGAATTGCTGGGTCATATGGAAGATCAATTTCTAGTTCTTTCAGAAATCACCACACTGTCTTCCAGAGAGGTTGCACTAGTTTGCATTCCCACCAGCAGTGTGGAAGCATTCCTTTTTCTTCACATCCTTGCCAGCATCTGTTGTTTGTTTTATTAATGATGGTCATTCTTACTGGGGTTAGGTGGTATCTCAATGTGGTTTTGTTGCATTTCTCTGATGATGAGTGAGACTGAATACTTTTTCATGTGTCTGTTGGTTGTCCGTATATCTTCTTTTGAGAAGTGTCTATTCATGTCTTTTGCCCACTTTTTAATGGGTCTGTTTTTTTTCCTTTTGGCACATTTGAGTTCTTTGTAGATCCTAGATGTTAGGCCTTTGTCAAATGTACAGAGGGCAAATATTTTTTTCTCATTCTGTGGGCTGCCTCCTTGCCCTCTTGATGGTTTCTTTTGCTTTGCAGAAGCTCGTTAATTTGATGAGGTCCCACTTGTCTACCTTATTTCTTAAGGTATTGGCTTTTAGGGTTCTGAATTGGAACTGGTTGCCAGTTCCAATTTCCATAAGGGTGTCTCCTACATTTTTAAAGATTCTTATAGTTTGAGGTTTTACATTTAGGTCTTTGATTCATTTAGAGTTAATTTTTGTGTATATTGATAGGTAGGGGTCCTGTTTCAATCTTCTGCATGTGATCAGTCAGTGTTCCCAGCACCATTTACTGAATAGGTTCTCCTCCCCAGTGGTTGTTGTTGGAGGCTTTGTCAAAGATAAGTTGGCTGAGGAATTAAGACATTGCTTCCAGAATCTCTATTCTGTTCCATTGGTCTATGTGCCTGTTCTTGTACCAATACTAGGCTGTTTTGATTACTGTAGCCTTATAGTAAAGTTTGAAGTCTGGAAGTATGATACCTCTTGCTTTGTTTATTTTGCTAAGGATTGCTTTGGCTATTCGTGGTCATTCATGTTTCCATATGAATTTCTGTATTGTCATTTTCAGTTCTGAGAAGAATGATGTTGGTAACTTATGGGTATTGCGTTGAATCTGTAGATTGCCTTTGGTAGGATGGACATCTTAACAATGTTGATTCTTCCTATCCATGAGCACGGAATATTTTTCTGTTTGTTTGTGTCTTCTTGGATTTATTTGAGCAGTGTTTTGTAGTTCTCATGTAAAGGTCTTAAACTTCTCTGGTTAGGAAGATGCTGAGGTATTTCATTTTTGTGGTTATTGTGAATGGAATTGTGCTTTTAATTTGGGTCTCTGCCTGCTTTTTGTTGGTATATAGGAATGCAGCTGTCTTTTGCACATTTTGTACCCTGAAACTTTGCCAAAGTCCTTTATCAGTCCAAGCAGGTTTTTGACAGATTCTCTTAGATTTTCAAGGTATAGGATCATATCATCAGCAAACATCCTCTTTTCCTATTTGAATACCCTTGATTTCCTTCTGTTTTCTAATTGCCCAAGCTAGGGTTTCCAACACAATGTTGAACAAGAGGAGTGAAGGGTGGGCAGCATTGTCTTGATCCAGGGAAAATGTTTTCAGTTTCTGTCCATTTAACAATATGTTAACTGTGGGTTTATCATAGTTGGCACTTACTATTTTGAGGTATGTTCCTTCTATACCTAGGTGTTTGAGAGAGTTTTATCAAGAAGGGATACAGGATTTTATCAAAAGCTTTTTCTGCATCTAATGAGATAATCTTGTGGTTCTTGTTTTTACATCCGTTAATGTATTTAATTACATTTATGGTCTTGCGAAAGTCGAATCAGCCCTGCATCCTGGTTATAAAGCCTACTTGGTCATGGTGGATGATTTTTTTTAGATGTGTTTTTGGATCTGATTTGCTAGAATCTTGTTGAGGATTTTTGCATCTATGTTCATAAGGGATATTGGCCTGTGGTTCTCTTTTTGTTGGGTCTTTACCCAGTTTGGGTATCAGTGTGATGTTAACTTCATAAAATGATTTGGGGAGAATTTCATCTTTTTCAACTGCCTGGAATACTTTCAATAGGTTTGATATCAGCTACTCCTTGTATGTTTTGTAGAATTCTGCTGGAAAGCCATCTGGTCCAGGGCTTTTTTTTTGTAGGTAGTTTTCTTATGACAGTCAATATCCTTGGTTTTATTAATCTATTTAGTGTCTCAATGTCTTCTTGTTTCAACCTGAGGAGGTTGTGTGATGTCTGAAAGTCCTCCATTTCATTAGGTTATCAAGTTTGTTTCCATATTAGTGTACATTGTAATCTCTGGTAATCTTTTGTTTTTCTTCAGGGTCAGTTGTGATTTGATCGTTTGTATTTCTGATTGTGTTTATTTGGGCTTTTGCTCTTTTTCTTGATCAGGCTGGCTAGGGGTACATACATTCTGTTAATTCTTTCAAAGAACCAGCTTTTTGTTTTATTGATGTTTTTAATGATATTTTTGTCTTCTATGTCCCATATTTGGGCTCTTATTTTGGTGATTTGGATTCTACTGCTTAAGCTGGGGTTTTGGTGGTCTTCTCTTTTCAGCTCCCTTAGGTGATTTTTTAGGCTCTCCACTTGTGATCTTTCTGTTTTCTTGATGTGTACTCATAGAGAAATAAATTCCCCTCTTAGAACTGACTTTTGGCATCCATGAGATATTGGTAAGTTGTTTCTTCATTTTCACTTGTTTCCAGGAATCTTTTAATTTCTGCATTGATTTCAGTGTTGACCCAGTAGTTGTTCAGCATCATGCTGTTTAGTGTTCATATCTTTGTGGGCTTTGGGAAAATGTTGTTGGTTTTGATAATTATTTTTATTCCACTGTGGTCTGAGAGTGTGCATGGCAAGATTTCAACCTTATGGAATTTGTTTATGCTTGATTTATAGCCAAGAATGTGATTGAACTTGTAGTATGTTCCATGTGGTGATGAGTAGAATATATATTCTGTGGTTGTTGGGTGAAATAATCTGTAGATATCTATTAAGTTCATTTGATCGAGTGTCAAGTTTAGGTTCTGGATCACCTTGTTAACTTTTTGCTTTGATGATCTATCTAGGGCTGTCAATGGGGTATTCAAGTCCCCTGCTATAATAGTGTTAGAGTCAATATCTTTTTTTAGTTTATTTAGTAGTTGTTTTATAAATGCTGGTGCTCCTGTGTTGGGTGCATATATATTAATGATGGATATTTCTTGTTGATGGATTGAACCTTTTATCATTATGTAGTGTCCTTTTGCATCTTTTAAAATTTTTGATAGC
Organism: Cephalopachus bancanus; assembly: GCA_027257055.1. Taxonomy (NCBI): domain Eukaryota; kingdom Metazoa; phylum Chordata; class Mammalia; order Primates; family Tarsiidae; genus Cephalopachus; species Cephalopachus bancanus. The sequence goes on from JAPVLO010000093.1 coordinate 12,966,367, forward strand.
TTAAAGGTTGTTTTTCCTGATATTAAGATGACAAGTCCTGCCTTCTTTTGTGACCCATTTGCCTGGAAACTCATTTTTCATCCTTTAACTTTGAGTCTGTGTGTCCCTTATGGTGAGATGAGTCTCATGGATGCAGCAAATAATTGGGTCATGGTTTCTTATCCAGTTTGCCATTTTGTGTCTTTTCAGTGGTGTGTTTAGTCCATTCACATTCAGGCTGATTATTGCGATTGTTTCTCCTGTCATGAGGTTCTTATAAAGTTTTTTCTTTGTTTGCTTGTTTTCTTTTGGCTTTGGAGTTAGTTTTGTGTGTGTTTTCAAGTTTCTTGTTATGCTGTATTCTCTGTTGATTCTGTGCTCTGCTGTTCTCTTGGGAAGTGTGTGGTGATTCTTTTTTTTTCTTTCTTCTGTGCTTAATACCTTTTCAAGTGTCTCCTGGTCTGGAAGCTGCATAATCTCTTAGGGATTGGATGTCTGGGAAGGATTTTAATTCTCCATCACTGATGAAGCTGAGTTTGGCTGGATAGGAAATTCTTGGTTGAAGTTGCTTTTCTTTAGGATTTTGAATATAGGGCTCCAGTCCCTTCTTGCTTGTAGTATTTCTACTGATAGGTCTGATGCTATTCTGATTGGTTTTCCCCGGTAGGTAGTCTGACCTTTCTCTCTTGCTGCCTTTAGGATATTTTCTTTTGTGCCTACTCTGTGCCGGCAAATTACTATGTGTCTAGGGGTTGGTCTTCTCATTTGATGTCTTATGGGGTTTCTCTGTATCTCTTGTGCTTGGATGGTCACATCTCTGGTGAGATGGGGAAAGTTTTCTTGTATTACCTCCTGGAATACTTGCTCCAAGGTGTTCTCCATTTCCCTTTTTTCTTCTGGGATGCCAATCAGGCATAGATTCGGTCTCTTGATATAATCACACATCTCTTGTAGGCTTTGTTCTTTCTTTCTGAGTCTTCTTTCTATGTTTTTACCGATAGGGTTAATTCCATGTTCTGGTCTTCTAGTTCTGAGATTCTTTCTTCAGCTAGATTAATTCTGCTTTCCATGCTTGTCATCTTGCTTTTTATTTCCTAGATGAAATTTTTTATTGCCAAAATATGTGTCTCTATTACAAGATCTTTCAGTGTTGCATCTTGTCTGTCTTGAGTCTTATTCACTCTTTCCATCCATTCCCTAAGCCCTGTTGCATTCTGGGGATAGTTGCTGGTGACTTCCAAGGTCTGATTTTTCAGGAGTTTTGTCTTGGTACACTTGAAATGGCCTGATTCCTTCCTTTGGTTTTTCCTCATTTGTGACAGATCTCTTGTTTTTCTCTTTAGTTCTGTTATTCATTGTCAGTGCAAGAGGCTTTCCCTTCTGATATTTGCTCAGTCCTCTATTCTTCCCTGATCCAGGTTCTGGATTTGTTCTATTTTGAAACAGGATGGTGGATGGAAAACTTTGCTATCTCTTGTAGTTTTTGAAATTCAAATAAAGTAGGGGATGGGGCTCTAGGAATCAGAAACTATTAGCAAATTAAAATGTTCACTTATTTGGTATGTGTTTCCTGAGACCCACTCCCCACCACCACTCTATATGACAATGCAAAGCAGAAACCATTGCAAAAGCAACTGAACACATACCCCCCCAACATACTGGAATAACCACAAAGCAAAGCAAAACAAACAACAGCAACAACAACAAAAAACCCAAGAAAACTAAACACACACACACAAGTCTAGCACAAATTATATAGAGAAGAAAAACAGAAGGACTGGAGAAAAATTAAAGAAAAAAAAGGATTCAGGTCGAACCCTCATACGTATATTGACACACAACTTAGACAATAAAAAATGAATATAAAAAACCCAGAAGAACAAAAGAGCAAAAACCAACAACAGCAAACTTGAAAGATGGTCACTCAATCATTCACATATGCACATAAACAGAAAATGACAAATGAAGAAAGAAAAAATAAAATAAAATAAATATGAAGGGGGATGCAGATCAAACCCTCACATACACATTTATGCACAAAGGAAAAATATTTTAAAAATAGATGAACTAACAAACAGTCAAATGTTTTTAAAAATTAAAAAATAATTTAAAATTAAAATAAAACAGAACCCAACACACCCCTGTCTTCTTGTTTCAGGCTCTGTAATTGTTCCTGTAATCAGATCTCTCCTGCAGAGCTACCTCTTTCGCTCTCTCCTCAGGGAATGAAGCAGGGAAAGAGGAGGGGTGGTGGAGGTGGGTGGGGCTACAGTTCTCCCCTCCCACTCTTATATGGTCAGGGAGATCTCCTCCCATGGGGAGGTATAGGATTGTCTCTTCCCCAGGTATGTACTCTCACCCAGAGTGTCCCAGACAGGTCTCTCCTGGAATGGAGTTCTATTGTCACTGATGTCCAGGCTCTGCCTGGGTTTGTCCCTCTCAGTCATAGCCCAGCTATGGTCTGACGTTCAGAGAATTACTGGGGAGAAAGGGGTTTGGAACAGCCCCAGACTCATCACTGATTTCTTCCTCTTCCTTTTTTGGCCACACCCTTTGTCCCACAGCTGGATCAGGGTAGGGAGTGGGGCACCTGGAACTCAGCACTCATCAGGTCCTTCTGAAGTTTGTGCTCTCAGGATATTCCTCTGGGCTATAACCAGTCCCTGAGTAGCTGATCCATCAGTCACAGAGATTGAGTCTGTTGCTCTGTGATGAACAAGTTGGAGCACTTTCCTGCCCTGCCTTCAAGATGGTGGTGGGGTGACTCTCTTGTCCTCTTCCTTGGGAACTTGCTTCTATACTCCCTCTGCAGCCACTGTGAGAGCCCTTCCAGGTGCTGAAGTGGTGAGGCAAAGCCAGGAGCCAGCAGTCTCTCTCCTGCTTCAATGGTGAGGGAGAGGCTGAGGTGAAAGTTTCTCCCCTCGGCTTTTTCTAAGGAAAACATCTGTTGATTTAAAAAAAAAACAAGCCAGGCTTGGTGGCTCAGCCTGTAATCCCATGCCTTTGGGAGGCTGAGGTGAGTGGATTGCCTGAGCCCACGGGTTCGAGACCCGCCTGGGCAGGCGAGCCCTCATCTCTACAATAAATCAAAAAATCAGTCGGGTGTGGTAGCGCGTGCCTGTAGTTCCAGCTATGTGGAAGGCTGAGGCAGAAGGATCACCGGAACCCAGCAGGTCAAGGCTGCGGTGGCTGGGAGTGGTCACTGCACTCCAGTCTGGACGACAGAGTGAGACTCTAACTCAAAAAAATAAAAATAAATAAATAAATAAAAAATAAAAAAAACAGTGGTGCTCTCTGCTTTTGCAACCTGGGAAGAGCCAGGGATGAAGTAGAGAAGCTGCAGCACCAGCTGTTTCACCAGGGGCCTGGCCACCCTCTCATGAGACCCATTTAGACAGTCTCTCCCAGCATTTTCTATCCAGGGAGTGTTTGTTGATTTAAAAAAAAAAAAAGAAAAAGAAAAAGAAACTGGTGCTCGGCTTCTGCATCCCAGGTATCACTAGGGTCCAAGCCCAGTTGCTGCACCAGGAGAGCCCTGGCCACTAACTCCCTAGCCCTTACTCAGTCAGCCACTCACATGCCCACTCACTCACCAGCACATACACAAAATTTTCCATATACTTACTCACACAGGGACTCACATAGTTCAATTGGTTCAGCCGCCATCTTACCGAGTCCAAAAAAAATTTCTTAACAAAACTTTAGGCAACAGAACTCAAAAGAAAAAGATAAACGTACTCTATTTCCTTTATTTTAAGATGCCCATTTTTTACATTTTTAACACAACTGAAACTAAAATGTCTCACATGCAATGTAGCTAGAATGTATTATTACAATTCAATTGGCACCAATTTTTCTTTTATGTTTGCATTTGAAATGATGGTCTTACTTTAATCAAGATTGTTTTTCTTTTCTTTCTTAGTTATACTTAAAATGATTTGTAACTGACAATGTCTATGATTTGCTGAAATATAGTCTTCAGTGGGTATTTTGGGGAGCAACAATTTGTCTTCTAAATTTATATAGTAAGCAAAATTTGCTAGTCTAATTATATTTTTGGTTGTTCTTATATATCTGAGCCACTTTAAAAAAAACATTATGTATTGTTTTAACACTGTGTTGACTTCTACATTTTGGAAGTTCTAGTGTATTTCCTGCAGCGGTGCAACAACTGCAGTGATTATTAACATAGTATTAGTAGTATCGAGGGTGGAATTTTGGCTTCCAAATCTGTCATAATTATTTTATTTTATTTTTTTATTTTAATATTTTTTATTTTAAAATTGTGGGGTACAGTTAAGGGTTAGTTTTACAGATATGCATCGTACAGGCACCCTTGTTGATAAGGGGTGTCTCCCTGTCCCCAGACAGATATTGTCTACCATTAGTCCCACCTCCCTTATCCACCCTACCACCCTATAGTTTCCCACCACTGTCAGTCCTGTTCTTATAGTATTATGTTCAAGGTTCACCATTTGAGTCAGAACATGTAATACTCAGATCTTTGTTTCTGTGAGCGATCACTCAGTATTATAGACTCTAGTTCTATCCAGGTTGCTGCAAAATTCATGATTTTGTTCTTTTTTATGGCTGCGTAGTATTCCATTGTGTATATGCACATTTTTTTAATCCAGTCCACTTCTGATGGACAGCATGGTTGGTTCCAGGGCCTTGCTATTGTGAACAATGCTGTGATGAACATACGTGTGCAGGTATCTTTTTGATAGAGTAATTTGAGTTCTTCAGGTTATATTCCCAGTAGGGGGATTGCGGGGTCATATGGGAGGTTGATATTTAGAGCTTTTAGGAATCACCACACTGCTTTCCACAGAGGTTTCACTAGTTTACACTCCCACCAACAGTATAGAAGTGTTCCCTTTTCACCACATCCTCTCAAGCACCTGTTATTTTTTGAATTATTGATAATTGCCATTCTGACTGGAGTTGGGTGGTATATCAGTGTAGTTTTGATTTGCATCTCCTTGATGATTAATGAGGTTGAACATTTCTTCATGTGTCTGTTGGCTCCTCGGATGTCTTCCTTTGAGAAGTGTCTGTTCATATCTTTTGCCCACTTTATAATGGGATTGTTTGTTTTTTTCTTTTCAGCACATTTGAGTTCCTTGTAGATCCAAGATGTTAGGCCTTTGTCAGACCTGGAGTTGGCAAATACTTTTTCCCAGTCTGTGGGCTGTCTCCCTACTCTCTTGATGGTTTCTTTGGCTTTGCAGAAACTTGTTAGTTTAATGAGGTCCCACTTGTCTATCTTATCTCTTATGGCCTGTGTGTTTCGGGTATTGCTCAGGAATTGGATGCCAGTTCCAATTTCCATAATGGTGTGTCCTGCACTTTCTAAGGTTCTTATGGCTTGAGGCTTTACATTTAGGTCTCTGATCCCTTTAGAATTAATTTTTGTGTATGGAGATAGATAAGGATCTTGTTTGAGTCTTCTGCATGTGGTCAGCCAGTTTTCCCAGCACCATTTACTGAATAGGTTCTCCTCTCTCCAGTGGTAGGTGGTAGAGGCTTTGTCGAAGATGAGTTGGTTGAGAAATTGAGATTTTGCTTCTGGAATTTCAATTCTATTCCATTGGTCAATATGACTGTTCCTGTGCAAATATGAAGCTGTTTTGATTATTGTAGCTTGATAGTAAAGTTTGAAGTCTGGTAATGTGATACCACCTGCTTTTTTTTTTTTTGCTTGAGGATTGTTCTGGTTATTCTTGGTTGTTTGTGTTTCCATATGAATTCCTGTATTGTTTTTTCTAGGTCTGAGAAGAATGTTGCTGGTAATTTGAGGAGTATTGCATTAAATCTGTAGATTACCTTAGATAGGATGGACATCTTCACAGTGTTGCTCAATCTATGAGCATGGGATATTTACTACTTGTTGGTGTCATCTTTGATTTCTTTGAGCAGGGTTTTGTAATTTTCATTGTAAACGTCTTGCACGTTTCTGGTTAGGAAGATGCCAAGGTATTTCATTTTTTTTGTGGCTATTGTGAGTGGAATTGTGCTTTTTATTTGGGTTTCTGCTTGTTTTTTATTGGTGTAAAGAAATGCGATTGTCTTTTGCACATTTATTTTATAACCTGAGACTTTGCCAAAGTCCTTTATCAGTATAAGGAGGTTTTTGACAGATTCTCTTGGGTTTTCATGTTACACAGTCATGTCATCAGCAAAGAGAGATAACTTGACTTCCCCTTTTCCTATTTGGATACCCCTGATTGCCTTCTCTTCTCTGATTGCTCTAGCCAGGACTTCCAATACTATATTGAACAGGAGGGGTGAGAGTGGGCATCCTTGTCTTGTTCCAGTTTTCAGGGGAAATGGTTCCAATTTTTGTCCACTTAGGAGTATGCTGGCTGTGTTTCTTGTAGATGGCTTTTATTATTTTGAGGTATGTTCCACATATGCCTAGATGTTGGAGGGTTTTTATCAAGAAGGGGTGCTGGATTTTATCAACAGCTTTTTCTGCATCTAATGATATAATCATGTGGTTTTTGTTTTGACATCTGTTTGATGTATTTAATTGCATTTATGGTTTTATGAATTTTGAACCAGGCTTGCATCCCAGGGATGAAGCCTACTTGATTATGATGGATGATTTTTGAGATATGTTGTTGAATCCGGGTTGCTAGGATCTTGTTGAGAATTTTAGCATCGATGTTCATCAAAGATATTGGCCTGTAGTTCTCTTTCTTTGTTGGGTCTTTACCTGGCTTGGGTATCAATGTGATGTTAACTTCATAAAATGATTTGGGGAGAGTCCCATCTTTCTCAATCACCTGGAATACCTTCAGTAGGATTGGTATCAGCTCCTCTTTAAATGTCTTGTAGAATTCTGCTGGAAAGCCATCTGGTCTAGGGCTTTTTTTGTAGGTAGTTTTCTCATTACATAGTCAATTTCCTTGATTGTTATTGACCTATGTAGGGTCTCAATTTCTTCTTGTTTCAACCTAGGCAGGTTGTGTGATGTCAGAAAGTCCTCCATTTCCTCCAAACCTTAAGGTTTTCTAGTTTTTTTCCATACAAGTGTACATAGTTGTCTCAAATGATCTTTTGTATTTCTTCAGGGTCAGATGAGACTTCATCTTTTGTGTTTCTGATTGTGTTTATTTGGGCTTTTTCTCTCTTTTTCTTGTTCAGTCTAGCAAGGAGACCATCATTCTTGTTTATCCTTTTGAAGAACCAGCTTTTTTTTTTCATTGATTTTTTAAATTATCTTTTTGTCTTCTATGTCCTGGATTTCAGCTTTTATTTTGGTGATCTGGATTCTTCTGCTGAAGTTAGGGTTTTGGTGGTCTTGCTTTTCCAGCTTCCTTAGGTGACTTGTTAGGGTGTTAATTTGTGATCCTTCCATTTTCTTCATGTGCATTTGTAGAGATATGAATTCTCCTCTTACTACAGCTTTCATGGCATCCCAGAGATTATGGTAAGATGTTTCTTCATTTTTATTTGTTTCCAGATATCTTTTAATCTCTGTTTTGATTACATCATTGACCCAGGAGTTGTTTAGCATCATGCTGTTTAGTGTCCATGTCTTTGTGGGTTTTGGGGGAACCTTGTTGGTGGTGTTGTTTATTATTTTTATTCCACTGTGGTTTGAGAAGGTACATGGTAAAATTTCGATCTTTTAAAATTTGCTTATGCTTGATTTATGGCCAAGTATGTGGTCAATCTTAGAGTACATTCCATGCGGTGATTAGTAGAGTGTATATTCTGTGGTCGTTGGATGGATTGTTCTGTAGGTATCAGTTAAGTCCATTTGGTCAAGAGTCAAACTAAGGTTCCGGATCTCATTGCTGAATTTTTGTCCTGATGATCTGTCTAGGGTTGTGAGTGGGGTATTGAAGTCCCCAGCTATGATAGTGTTAGAGTTGATATCTTTTTTGAGTTTACGCAGAAGCTGTTTTATGAAAGTTGGTGCTGCTATGTTGGGTGCATATATGTTTAAGATGGATATTTCTTGTTGATGGATTGAACCTTTTATCATTATGTAGTGGCCTTCTGTATCTTTTTAAATTTTTAATAGCTTGCCGGGTTTGGTGGCTCAGCCTGTAATCCCATGCCTTTGGGAGGCTGAGGTGAGTGGATTGCCTGAGCCTGCGGGTTCGAGACCCACCTGGGCAGCGAGACCTCATCTCTACAATAAATCAAAAAATCAGCCGGGCATGGTAGTGCATGCCTGTAATTCCGGCTACTTGGAAGGCTGAAGTGGAAGGATTGCCAGAGCCCAGCAGGTCGAGGCTGCGGTGGCCAGAAGCAGCCCCTGCACTCCAGTCTGGGCGACAGAGTGAGACTCCAACTAAAAAAAAAAATTTTTTTTTTGATAACTTAAAGGGTATTTTGTCTGAAATTAAGTTCACAACTCTTCCTTTCTTTTGTGTTCCATGTGCCCGAAAGTTTGTTTCCCATTCTCTTACTATGAGTCTGTGAGTGTCCTTTCAGTGAGGTGAGTCTCTTGAAGGCAATAAATTGTTGCCTGGTGATATTTTATCCATTTTGCCATTCTATGTCTTTTCAGTGGTGCATTTAGTCCATTCATATTTAGGCTAAGAATTGAAATGCAAGAGTTGATCCCTGTCCTAAAGTTCTTACAGCATTGTTGTTCCCGTTTGTTTGTTGATTTTTTTTAGTTTTGGAGTTGGTTCATGTGTGTTTTTAATCTTTTGCCTGTACTCTTGTGAAGAATGTTGTTGTTCTTTTTTCCTTTTATTCTGTGTTCAGTACTTTCTTAAGTGTTTCTTGTAGAGGTGGTTTGCTGGCAGCATAGGTTCTTAGGGATTGGATATCTGGGAAAGATTTCAATTCTCCCTCACTGATGAAGCTTAGCTTGGCTAGGTAGGTTATTCTTGGTTGAAATTGTTTATCCTTTAGAACTTTGAAGATAGGGCTGCAAGTTCTTCTAGCCTGGGGAGTTTCTGTAGATAAATCTGTTGCTATTCTAATTGATCTTCCCTGGTAGGTAGTCTGACCTTTTTCTCTTGCTGCCTTTAGGATTCTTTCTTTTATACCTACTTTGTTTAGGTGAATTATCATGTGTCTGGGAGTTGGTCTCATCATTTGTTGTCTTGCAGGGGTTTTCTGAATCTCTTGTGTTTGAATTTTTGCATCACTGGTGAGATGAGGGATGTTTTCTTGAATGATTTCATGAAATGTTTACTCCAGTGTGGCCTCTGTCTCTCTCTCTGCCTCAGGAAGGCCAATTACCCTTAGACTGGGTCTCTTGAAGTAATCATTCATCTCTTGAAGGTTTTTCTCTGTCTTTTTGAGCTTCTTTTCTATGTTTTTGACAGTTTGGGTTAGTTCTGTATTTTGATCTTCAAGCTCTGAGATTTTTTCTTCTGCTTGGTTAATTCTGTTTTCCATGCTTATTAGTTTCTTATTTATTTCCATCACAGTATTCTTTACTGCTGTTATTTCTGTCATCAGTTCCTTCCTGTTTTTATCTTTCCTCTCCTCAATTTTTTTTCATTTTTCTATTAATGTCTTGATGTCTGAGTTTGTTGCATGTGACCAGTCATTCTTGGGGCTCTTCATTGTTTGTGTTCTGACACTCTTCTCAGTGTCTGGCTTCCCAGGGGTCTGTGTGAGACCTATATTCTTCTTTTGGTTTTTCTTCATTTGTGTAGATTTTCCTTCTTACTTTTTCCTTCCCTCCACTTCCCTGTCTTCTTTAATTCTGTTATTCAGGGGTGGAGTGGTGGCTTTTACTTCTGTTTGTTCAATTTCGTATTCTTCCTAATATATTTCCTTTTGCTTTGTTCAGTTCTGGAGTTGGACTGTAGGTTGAGGGCAGTCCTTTTTGCAGTTTTGAGATTTAATTAACGGGGGGAGATGTGATTCAAAATCTCTCTGCAGATCCTGTATCCGCCAACAGGTGTATGGATAGTCTGAAATCCACTTCCCACTGCCTTGGAATCTGTCCATGCATTGGAGTTGTAGGTTTACTCCCTGAAAGCAATATGAGGTTAACAGAGGGAAGAGAATGGAGAAGCAGTGGGGGGAAGAGGGGGCTGGAGAGAGAGAGAGGAATAAGAGGAAAACAGATGGGTGTACCAACTAGCAGGTGAAAAGAGACACAAATACTGAAACAAATAAAAAGAAAAACTATAACCATGACTAAAAACGAACCAACAACCATATAAAAAACTAAAACATACAATGATGCTAACATACAAGTTAACCAACCTCCTTATTGGTGTGCTATTTCTCTATACAAAGATGGGGTTTATAGAGAAATAAGAAAAAAAGGAAAGGGGGATAAAAGGAAAGGAATAGATTAAAGTCAGTAAACTAACAGAACCAACCAAGCACACTCTGAGACTTTTCCTTTAAGTCCCATGTCCTTTCAGCTCTGATTTCTAGCTGTCTTTGCAGGCTGGTAGAATTGTTCACAGTTAGGGTCAGTTGCCCCTGGCCTGCTGTGATGAACAGTTCAGATATGGGCTCCCTGCCCAGTCTATTACTGAGATCTGGCCTTGTCTATTTATCAAGGGGGAAGAGCATCTGTCATTCCGGTTTTGATGTTGTTACCTTGGATGCCCAACAGATGGTGCTATCTCACCGCTCCAGTAGACCTTTATCTGCAGCTGCTAAAGCCTGCAGTTTGGAGGTCACCCAGGAAGGGAGGGAGCTGGACATGGTATCTGCAGTGGTGGTGGCAGCCACCTCCCTGTACATGGGGGAGCTCCACAAGCCTGGCTCGGGGCTCAGGGCATGGCATGGCAGTGGCAGTGGCAGCAGCAGCCGTGGCAGCAGCATTCTCAGTAGATCCTGCTTGCAGGGGCTTCACGGTCCAAAGTCATGGGTTGCCTCAGGCATGGGTGGGCAATGACTGCAGTGGAGGCATCTGCAGCTGTGGTGGTGGCCCAGACTGCCATGATTTTGAGCAGTGGCGGTGGTGGCGGCTGAGCCCCCTGTGAAGAGCAGGCTGCCGAAGATCGGAGCTGCTTCCCATGGGAGAGATCTAGGATCACTGTGAGTGTTCTCTTTCGCAGAGGGTCTCACAGACCATGCTGCCCCATCACCATCTTGCTGGAAGTCCTGTCATAATTATTTTAAAAAGAGTCTCACTAAAGTTCTCACTCAGGCTATTAGGTTCTTTTCTCTGAAAAGAAACAGACTTCCCATTATTGTTTCCTAGAAAACTTATTTGGCACTTGAAAATGTGATGATGTGACAAAAAGAAATAACAGTCTTCTCCAAGAGTTGAGACATTTGAAGTTTATCAAGCAGCTTTAAGACTAATATTTCAAACTTTATAGTTACTTGAGTTAAGACATTCCCTTTTTCTACATTCCAACTATATTCCATTATGACCTCTGAGTTCATAAGTGTTTTGACCCATGTGGGGAGAGATATTTTATCTCCAACAAATCCTTTCTTGATTAAGCCTTAAGATCTGAGCTGAGAGTGAACTATACCAATCTGTACACAAGGTACATTCATGGTTCTGTCCTAATAAATGGTGGACTAAATGCCTTTTTTTTTGGCACTTATATCATCTCTATCTTAAACATGAGATGATAAACCACTCAACTGTGAGATAAATCAGATTTCTCAAATTTATATAACAAACCAGTGACAAAACAGAACATAAGTAGCTCATCAGTTTTACTTTTTCTTGGTTTATCAATCACACTTGCAAACCAATGTCTTCTTTCATCTAAGGTAGAACTCCTATGATCGCCTACAGTGACCACTATTAGCTTTAATCTTTTAGGAAGGTCAAACAAATGATTACAAAGGGACAAAGAGGAGATTAGTATTTACCAAGAAATCTTTCACAAAATAGTATTTTTTATAAGTACTTCCAACTTGAAAGATGAGACTAACAGCGTGGCAAGGTAGTTTAGAATACTGATTGGAAAGAGGAGGTATTAACCTGAATATTCAAGTTTGGTAAAGGTAGATTGGTGTAGACTCAGTATCAGACTATAAAATAGTTGAAGGGAAAAAAAAGTCACCTGTGTGCTTTTTGTTAGTTACGGTTTCCTTAAAATGTTTTAGAGTTTTGGCAGATTGATCTTTTTAAGAGTCTATGAGGTTGCAAAATTTAGTTGAAAAAAGGTAATAATCTTGACATCACAAGCCTGAAGGAGTGGTAAAGAGAGTTGAGACAGGAAGAAGAGGAGACAGGAGAGAAGAACTGAAACACATGTCTGAACTGTAAGTGTATTAAAATCAAGCAGATATCATGGAAAGAACAAGGCACCAGAAAGGAAACTGCTTTGTGCCAAAAGTTTGTAAATTTAGTTCCAGATTAAAGATTCTAAATGTGTATTGACATGAAAATGGAATTTTGCATGAGAAGGGACAGTGAACCATTAGAGAAAAGGGAAGCAATTTTACTTTTTAAAAAATGTTCAGAATTTCATCACTCTGAAATAGAACAAAATGGAACAAATATTTTCCTGCTGCTTACTGAATTATTTCTCATTACTACTAAGTCAAACACACTTCAATAGACTAGATGGAAGTGAACATATTTAAGGCAGGGTTTCCCAACCTCTGAACTGTGGGAATTTGGGACCAGACATTTCTGTGTGTGTATGGAAGGATATTTTGTGTTGTGATTCTACTTACTAAATAGAAGTAGCAGCATACCACAGTTGTGACAATGAAAAATATCTCCATATACTGACAAATGTTCCATGGGGATGGGGGGCACTATGCCAGAAGAAAGTCCCACAAAATGGCTACTCTTGGAAGGGCTGAGGAGGCAGGGTGGGACTTGGGAATGAAGTATGTGAAGGAATGGGTTAAAAGGTTGGATAAGACTGGAGAAAGGGTAGGGAGGGGGAAGAGGGATCTGTATTAGTTTTCTAAGATTATTGTAGTAGATTGCCTCAAACTTGGATGGCTTAAAGCAATAGAAATTTATTTTCTCACAGGAGGCTAGCAGTATGAAACTAAGGTGTCAGCAAGACTATGTTCTCTCTGAATGCTAAAGCCTTCAGAATCCTTCAGAACGAATCTCTTCCGTGACACTTTCTTACTTCTGGTGTTGCCAGCAGTTTTTGAGATTCTTTGGCTTGTGGATGTACCATTCTGTTCTCTGCCTCTGTCACCACATGGTGTTTTCCTTGTGTCTGTCTCTCTGTGTCTTCTCTTATGAGGACACCAGTCATGTTAGATTAAGGTATGTACTAGTTTAACATGATTTCATCTTAACTTGATTACATCTGCAAGTGATATACGTCTAAGTTACTTAATATATTTTTGTTTTTTAACTATAAAATTAAGGAGTTGTGCATTCCTTCTAGGTAGACAATTTCATAGACTCTAACTTCCTTTATTTTAGATTTTAAAATTCATGATTGGCCAGGCACAGTGGCTCACGCCTATAATTCCAGCACTTTGGGAGACCGAGGCGAGAGAATTGCCTGAGCCTGTGGGTTTGAGACCAGCCTGGGCAACTTGGCAAGACCTCATCTCTACAATAAATCAAAAAATTAGCTGGGCTTGGTGGCACATGCCTGTAGTTCCAGCTACTTGGAAGGCTGAAGCAGAAGGATCTTCTGAGCCAAGCAGGTTGAGTCTGCAGTGGTCGCGAACATGCCACTGCACTCCAGCCTAGGCAACAGTGAGACTCCGACTCACAAAAAAAAAAAAAAAAATTCAAGTTTATATCCCTTTCATTAAAATGCTTACCTTGACTGCATATTTTCCAAAAAAAGAGAAAAACAACAATGAATAAGACAAAATCAATTTGTGAGACTGTCCCTAAATAATGAGAAATGTAGCCATATGTGGTTAGCAATTTTCATAAAGAATCTGGATTATTTAAGACAAGGAGACAGAGATATTCTAATTCTCAACTATTTAAATGGCTCAATCTTGCTTTGAACTTAGGACTCTGCCACATACTATTCTATCTTCTGGAAACATTCCAAGCCAGGCGAACTCCTACCCTTCTCACAGGTCACAGCTCAGATTAAATCAGAGAAGCTTCTGTGACACTTCTTATTTCATTGTCATCTTTTAAATAGGTTCATTTCAGTTATTTTCATTCTTGGAATACATTTGCTTTCTTTTATTGCATTTATAATTTGTAATTATATATTTGTGATTTTAAAAAATCTTTTATCTTCTCTATCTGGCTGTAAATTCCTGGTGGCAGAGATCATTTCTGGATTTGTTTTAAATCTGCCTCCTTGGGCGTTAGCACAATGGGTGTCTTGCCCATATTAGATAACAATTTTTCAAACAGTCAAATGAATAAACTTAATTACATTATTGCTATATCATGAAGAGAAATTTGTATTTGTGAATCTGCCTAATAATGTAGCATGCTATATTTATTCATCAAAGGAATGACTATTAGGGGCTGGATGGCCAAAGGGTAAAAGGTAACCAACTTCCCTTGGCTAGCCATCAAATAACGTCCTAGATAAGCCAAGGAAATAAAATACATAAAATTCATTTATTGGAAGGGACATGTTAAGAAATAATGAAACAGATAAACAACAAGAATAAAATGATGATACAATATTAAGATAAATAATACTTTTGTAAAAAGTATCCTTCTAAATCAGAATTTTTCAACCTCTGCACCATTGACATTATTTTGGACCAAATAATTCTTTGTTGTAGTGAGCTGTCCTATGCATTGTTGAATATTTAATAGCATGACTGGATTCCACCCAGTGAATTCCAGTAACACTCCTTTAGTTGTAACAACCAAAACTGTCTCCAGACATTACCAGATGTCTCTTGAGAGATACGGTTGTCCTAGTTGAGAACCATGGTACCTCAGAATTAATAAACAAAAAAGCCAAGCCAAAGCAAACAAAAACAAAAAACAGTAACTCTTATGCTACATATTATCTCATTTCTCTGTCCCAACAACCTTAAAAATCTCATAAGGCAGACAAGTGTTTTCTTTATTTCATACACAAAGAAAAGCAAATAGGATAAATTACATGACCACCTCACAATCAGAGGTAGAGCAAGGTTTATAAATCTGGGTCTTTTGATTTCAAAGTTTGTGCCATTTCCAAGAAGCTGTTTTGTTGTATTCGTCAAAACACTCACTGGAAGGGTTCCAGAGCACACAGGTGAGCTCTTCCAGGACCCTCTGATCAGTGAGGGCCCTGGAAGATGAGTGGACTTGCAGGTATTCTTCACATCAGCATTCTCAGGACCTAATTTGGAATCCCTGGTGGCTGCCATCTGAGCCCTCTTAACTGTACATTCTCAAACCTAAGCAGATTTTCAGATCTGTCTCAACCCCTTCTTTTATGGGAGATTCTTAGGAGAAAGTGATTTTATTTTTCCTTTTCAGTACACATTTGTGTTGACATTGTAACTTTTGAGAGCAGAACTGTCAGTAGTATCCATAGTCAATGTGGTTCCACAGTTGACGTGTTTTTAGAGCTATTATATTTGTTTTATTTTCTACTTGGTCAGGCATGGATTGGGGAAGAGACTAGGAGGGAGAAATAGAGACACAAAAAGAGAAACACATAGTCACAGAACAAGAGAAATTGTAAGAAAGTCAGAAAGAGACAGGAAATAAAAGACGGAAAGAGACACACTTAGACACACACGGGCCATAGAGACAGGCACAGACAGAAGTATGTACAGACACAGAAAGAGACAAATGCACTGACCCACTATGAGTCAGAAGGGAGATAAGAGATGGGGGCTTGGAGAGGGAGAGGTTGAGGTATATAGGGCCTGGCATGCATAGCCCTGAGATTCAGGGCCTGGAAGGGAATTGTGAAAAGTGGGGAGGAGACTAACTGATTGATTCTACTCTTCAGGGACTTGACCAAGTAACAGACCTTATTTCAGTAATGCTGCTGATTGATTCTACTCTTCAGGGACTTGACCAAGTAACAGACCTTATTTCAGTAATGCTGCAGGCATTATTTTTAAACATACTGAGGATAATTTCTCTCATTTTAAAAAACACAGTAAGACTGTACAATGTATTGAAAGAACTCTCAGATTTATCCAGATGGCAACTCCTTGAGGACACAGGACACGAAAACCCCCATTTCCCTGTCTTACCTTCTGTCCCCTTCTCAATTTCCCTTTGGCCCCACAAATCCAAGAACAGCTGACTTGAGTATATGTTAGGAACAATTCAGAGCAGGTTAGGCAGGCTACAAGCAGCTGTGTGCAGCCTGGGTGGGGGTGGAGGCGGTCATGTGCTCTGAGTTTGGGAGGGGCTCAAAAATGCGCTCCTCCTGGATCATTCTGACCATTCTAAACTTTTACATCAACGCACACAGCACCAAGGCACCTACTATCCAATTTGTAGCATTACAATTACAGTAGAAACCTGACTATACTGGGAAGGGCCTTCATGCTTGCTCCACATAATATTTGATACCTCCCTTTAGACCAGAAAGCCCCAAAGTCAGTGTCCAGGATCCAAATATTTTCTAACTGGTTTCTCGGCTGACAGCCGAATCCAGCCATCAGAGGTTCAACCAGACTGTGAGCAGCTGACAGATCACAGAACAGTTAACCTACAGGTGAGAAATTGAGTTGACATGGAACAAAAAGGAAGTAGTTGTCATAGTTTATGATGACAATAATTTCTGTCTATAGCTATGGAGTCCACCCCAAGTGATCCATGCCTCCTCTCAGTTAGTAAGTGCTGAAATGAAAATATTGCACAGGAATTGTCAGGGCCATGATTGCCCTTGAAAATAGAGATTTCAGAATATAACATAACAGTGCCCTGTCCTATGAAGATTCCACAGAATAAAAAGAACCTTCTGTGGTTTTCTAGTCCAATTGCTTACTTTACTCAGAAGAACACCAAGGACCACACAGGCTAAGCAACTTGTGTAAGGTCACCCCCAGCAATTTGGTGGCAGAACTGTGACTAGAACTCAGCTTTCTTTTTTTAAAATTCTGTTATTTTCACTTAGGGCACTTATATCAATTAGTAATATTTTAAGTAGATATTGATTGAGTTTGAAAATTTCCAATTATTTGTCAAAGGAATGATAATACATGGGGATATGTTTAATAAGCAGTGAGGATTCACAGAAGAACCAAGAAATATCTGGCATCTAGCCTAATATACACACAAAAATTTTTGTTAAATTAAATAAATGGGGTAAAATTATTAGTATTCTTTACAGGAGGTTTTGTTATATGAAGTGATCACAAAAATGACTTACTTTAGTAAAAAATGCATTTTGGAAGGTGCTCAAAAGGTACCATTTTGGAAGGATGTTTTTCTTATATAATTAAAACTAATGGAAAACTCTCTAAGCAATGAAATACTAAAGATATAGGGTGCTCAAGAGATTAACAGATGCAAACCATGTGTAATGACTTAAGAAAGCACACTCTCAGCAAATGTGAAGCTCCTCTCTTGTCCATGCAGAGTGAAACAAGTCCTGTTTTTTAAGTCTCTTTATTTTGGATTTTCTCCCACAGTAAAAAAATCATTCTTTCCTGCAAAACTCATTAGCATAGACTACTAAGACAGGACTTCTTCATAGAAATGTTAGGTTATTTGAGGAAAGTTACCCTTACCCAGCATGTCACCTTTAAATAAGACATTGCATTAAATATTGCCATCAGCAAAATGGTACAGGGGGCAGTGTTCTTCCTAGAAGTTGAATTAGCATTGAAAGGTGGAATGAATCAGACTATAAGTCACATTTTTCAGATAACTAGATTCTCTGGGGGACTAAAGAGTGATAAAGGTTTAATAGAATCTCAATGAAACTTTCAGTTCTCCTTGTATTTCATTGTATTCTGACCAGGGATTATATAAAAGTTTGTCAGATCAACTCATTTCTCAGCTATGTTTTTGTCTTAAGATCTTCGTTTTTGCTTAGAAAATCTGTGTGTAATGATATGTCTGTGGTTCCAGGTCACCTGAACATTTGGACTGCTGTTCTGTTTACAGCTCCCTGAATGTTTCTTTTTCCCAGAGCCTACATCAAACTGGCCCTTTGACATATTGGAAGGACAGAAATATTGCTATAAATTGGGCTATACATTGCTAAGTGAACATAGAAGGCCAAGGATTTCCCTTTACAATTGCTCCCTGTATTAGCACAAGACAAAATAATGCTTACCAGGGTCATTTTTAGCTACTCTTAATGAATGACAATTCCAATCCAATAAACTTTTTACTATGTAAAAAAATACTTATTAAGGTAGTTCAGAAGAAACTAAGACATGACATTTAGAAAATGGTGAAAATTTTAATTTACTGATAAAAAAATTAAAGATTTATCATGGCATGTTATAATATTTTGGTAACATGCAGTTCAAAGATTATTATGTTATATGACTCTAAAAGAGCATTTCTTAAAGCACATGAATGCTTTAAATCTTTAAAAAGATTCCTACTTTTTGTGTATATCATACACAAACTGAACTTTACTAAGACTTTTCCATACATTAACGCATCTAAGTTCATATTTTTTGAGAAAGGTATGATTATATGCAAATGAAAGGTAAGAAATATGTCTTAGACTTTTCTCATGACACACAGCTGGGAAGGATTGGGTAGGACTTTAATTCAAGCACTCAAGATACTGAAACTATTTAAAAACATATTGTCTAACATTGTTTCTTAAATGCTTCTCTCTCAGCAACCATATCATAGTTTTAGGTCCACTTCTGAAGATAAAGATCTATTTGTCAAATTATATAGATCTTAAAAAATATTTGTTTTTATAAAAATTGTATTTATGACCTTATAATCTGGGATCAGAAGAAAAATTTGAAAGTGATGTATATCTTTGCCATTTAATTGGATTGTTTTTAAGCTATTCCAAAAGCTAAAAATTGATTTATAATTCCAGAAGATTGTGCATCTTATTTGTGTCAACTATTTCATTCCTTAACAACTCTATAACTAAATTAAAGTCTTTGTTATAATTTAGAGCTATTAACTTATGAAGAAGAATTTTGATGACTAAACTCCATAATCTGTTAAGAAAAAAATCCTTTGTTGAATCTTCCCAAAGTTGTTCTTTAGGTTCTTGATCTATATTTGGTTTTTAACACTTGAAATTTAATTAGATATAGTCCCAAATAAGTAGAATATCATGTTTCCTCTTACTTCTAAAATTGTAGGTCATACACAATATTAAAGAAGTTCAAAAGTACTGAAGACAATAAGAACATTGTTTTATGAATCAAGTTGGGCACATATTTAAAGATCACAATTTAAAAATGTTAGTTTATTAGTTAATCCACAGTCTGTAGCTATATGGTTCCATCTTTTTGCTATTTCCATTTTCTCAAATATTCTTTATCTGGTAGGCATCTTTCTTCCTTAGTTATTCATTCTCTACATTGTCTTGGTCTGAAGCAGTGATTCTCAATATATATATATTTTTTTGAGCCAGAGTCTTACTCTCTTGTCCAGTCTGGAGTGCAATGGCATAATCACAACTCACGGCAGCCTCCAGCTCCTAGACTCAACTGATCCTCCTGCATCAGCCTCCCGAATAGCTGGGACAACAGGTATGTGTTGCCACAGCTGGCTAATTGAAAAAAATTTGAACTTTCATAGAGAAAAGGTCTTATTATGTTGCACAGACTAGTCTTGAATTCCTGGCTTAAGCAATCTTCTTGCTTCAGCCTCCCAAAGTGCTGGGATTAGAGGTGTGAACCACTGTGTCCTGTGGTTCTCAAATTTTATAGCAAGTTTCAGAATCACCCAGAGGGCTTTATAAAACACAGGTTGCTTGGCCCTAGAGTTTCTAATTCAGTAGGACTGGAGGAGGCCCAAGAATTTGCATTTCAACCTCATTTCCTGGTGATGGTGAAGGTGATGGTGATGGTGATGGTGATGGTCATGGTCATGGTCATGGTGTTGGTATTGCCTAGTCCTATGGTTACAGGACTATGATCCAGTACCTCTAATTTCAAACCATATATTCTTTGTGTTTCTGGTTATTTCCATGTTTCAGCTTGCCTTTTTGGTCCATTGAAAAAAGTAGAAATTTTGCAAAAATAACTCTTTATTCTCAGTTTCAATTGTTCAAGGTAACCAAGTTTTCATTCATCTTACTTTTGCATTTAGGCAAGATCATGACCTAGTAGAGCTGTAATGGCTATCCACAGAGGAAAGAAATTCTTTCCTAGACCAATTATAGTATAAGCTGCCTCGTACCAAGGCTTGAGTCCTGCCTTTCTAGAACCAAAAAAGAAATGGAAGAATAGCTCATTCTTATTTGAAGAACAGTTTCTGAACAAAATAAGGTGAGATAGCCAGAAATCTATAGTATTTTTGGTGCTATGCATGACTTTTACCTCTGTATATTCAGAGATGTGTAATAAATTATTTCTTATTTACACAATGACCAGACAAGGCATTATATAAGCAGAGAGCTTATGTAATCATTAAATTCTCTTAGTGCCCACATTTGTAGTAATTAGCCTCTTTGAAAATAAAGGGATAATATCAAGCAATTAGGCTATCCATTGAAGCAACTGAAGAAATACATAAAGGCAAATCAGGCTGAACTGATTTGAGTTAGTCATAATGTAATATCTAGAAACCTAATTGCATTTTCTTTGATTGTAGCTAGTCATTAATTTTTTGTGTTGAAAAGACTCTTGGATTCTGAATTTACATGTTTTATTTTTTATTTTTTAATTTTAAAATTTTTTATTTTAAAAATGGTGCAATTCAGGATTAGGTATACAAATGGTTATTGTGCAGGTAAAGTTTCGCCTCACTTTGGTCACCTCTTCACCTGGTTTGATATCAGGTACCCTTATTGATGAAGTGTGCCCTACCTCTCTCTCCCCTGGCAGTTTCCCACTATTGCCAATGCTTTCTTACAGTATTATGATAATTGTTCAGGGTCCACTTATGAGTGAAAACATGTGGTACTCAGTTCATTGTTTCTGTGATAGATCACTGAGTATTATGGACTTCAAATCCATCCAAGTTGCTGTTAAGTCCATAATTTTCTCATTCTTTATAGCTGTGTAACAACAGTTCATTACGTATATGTACCACATTAAAAAAATCCAGTCCATTTCAATGGGCAGCATGGTTGGTTCTATGTTTTTGCTATTGTGAAAATGCTGTAATTAACATGTGTGTGCAAGTATCTTTTTGATAGAGTGATTTGAGTCCTTCTGGGTATATTCCCAGAAGAGTGATTGCTGGGTTGTATGGAAGGTCGATTTTTAGATCTTTTAGGAATCACCACACTATTTTCCATACAGGTTGTACTAGTTTACACTCCCATCAACAGTATAGAAGTGTCCCCTTTTCCCCACATCCTCTCTAGCGTCTGTTGTTTTTTGAGTTATTGATGATGGCCATCCTGACTGGAGTTAGGAGGTATCTTAGTGTGATATAAATTTGCATTTCTTTGATGATTAGTGAAACTGAACATTTTTTCATGTATTTGTTGGCTGCTCTTATGTCTTCTTTTGAGAAGTGTCTATTAATATATTTTGCTCACTTTTTAACATGGCTATTTGGTTTGTTCTTTTTGGCATGTTTGAGTTCCTTGTAGGCCTTTGTCAGATATACAGTTGGCAAATATTTTTTCCCATTCTGTGGATTGTCTCCCCATTCTCATGATGGTTTCTTTTGTGCTGCAGAAGATTTCGGTTTGATAAGATCCCACTTGTATATCTTATCTCTTATGGCATGCAAAAGATCAAATCACAACCCTAAAGAAATACAAAAAAATAGCAGAGATTACTATACACAACTGTGTGGAGGCAAACTAAAAAACCTAAATGAAATGGAGGGCTTTCTGACACTACACAGCCTCTCAAAGTTGAAACAAGAAGAAACTGAGACGTTAAATAGACCAATAATAACCCAGGAAATCAACTTTGTCATAAGAAAACTATACTCAAAAAAAGTCTTGGACCAGACAGCTTTCCAGTGGAGTACTACAAAACATACAAGGAGGAGCTGATACCAATCCTATTGAAAGTATCCCAAGCAATTGAGAAAGATGGAATTCTCCCCAAGTCATTTTATGAAGTTAACATCACACTGATACTCAAGCCAGGTAAAGATCCAACAAAGAAAGAGAACTATAGGCCAATATCCCTGATGAACATAGATGTAAAAATACTCAACAAGATTCTAGCAAATCAGATCCAACAACACATCTCAAAAATCATCTACTATAACCAAGTAGGCTTCATCTCCAGGATGCAGGGCTTGTTCAACATCTGCAAGACCATAAATGTAATTTAATAAATCAACAGATGTAAAAATAGGAATCACATGATTATATCATGAGATGCATATAAAGTTTTTGATAAAATCCAGCATCCCTTCTTGATAAACCCCTTGAACACCTAGATATAGAGGGAACATACTTCAAAATAGAAAGTGCCATCTACCGTAAACCCACAGCCAACATATTGCTAAATGAGTAAAAATTGGAAACATTACCCCTGAAAACCAGACCAAGACAAAGTTGCCCACTTTCACCCCTCCTGTTCAACATACTGTTTGAAGTACTAGCTTAGAGCAATCAGGTAAGAGAAGGAAATTGGGGGTATCTAAATAGGAAAAGAGGATGTCAAGTCATCCCTCTTTTCTGACAATGTGATTCTATATATGTTTTCTTTTAATTGTATAAAAACAGAGTCTATATAAAGAGTATTTTAGTTGACTCTATTAACTGAGCATCAATAATATGTCAGATTAAATAAAGTCAATACTCAAAGAATGTGGCTCCTTCCCTCTGGGAACCTACATAAAATGTAGACATAGCAAGGTGACATTAAATAAATTCCAACATAATTGGAGTTACCTAGGGAAGTATATTTCACACACCTCTGGCCACATCGAAGATTCTTTGGATGAGGCCCTTTTGTAAGAGATTAAGCTTTAGATGCATTCTTTTTCCTATACCAGCTGTGTGTTTCTCTTGCAAACACTCCTGAATAATTCAATTCTTCCCACAAAAGAAATTACTTCACTGGAGCAGAGAATCTTTTCTCTGTTCCAAGGATTAATTTTTCTATGAAACACCTAGTTTCATAAAGGTTAATATCCATGTGTTTCTGAGGACGGTCAGAGCACCATAAAGGCAAATGGGGACTGTAATGCAGGAGAGGCAGCAAATAAAAACGACTAAATAAAAACATAGACAATATACTTTCTTTTTCCAGTCTTTACATTTGCTAAATTGTCATTATATTCTCTATATATTGGTCTTGAGCTCATTTATCTTCAAACACATTAATTATCCCTGTTTTGACGGACTCCTTGGGATGTTTACATGCGGTAAACAGTTCTGGTATTCTTTGCAAACCCATACTGTGTAGGATCCCTTGGATTTAAGTGCATTGCTTTTCCTCACCAAACATTGTTCTTTTGCAAACAAGAACATACCATTTTCCTTATATCATTCTCCTATGTATGACAAAAATACAGATATGTATGTTGTTGGGAGAATAAAGTATCTTCTCTCCATTCAGCATTCTTACATTATGGTGGGCAAATGATGGGCTTCTTTTTCATACCATCAAGAGAGTCTTATTATCTCTCAGGAAGGGAAATCCTTTGGACTTATTTATTCCTCTACTTAACATCACATCTGCAAGGCATATGCCCACTTTTTGCCACCCCTGCAACCACTTTAGTCTTTAATATGTTAAAAAACAAATCTACCACCTCTGGCCACATTGAGGAAGTTTCTGCCATCTCCAGGCATCCAGAGTTCACCATGTATACTTATGGCCTGAAAGTAGAAGTGCAGGGATGATAACATGGTCCATATTTGTTAACAGAAACCTCCTTCTGGTGAATGAGGGAAGCCTAATCCCATGGAAGTATGGTTTCAATTTTTCATTGAAATTACAATCAGACAAATTGCCAGCACACATTTTTCTTTGTCAGATGTTTCTCTTATGGTAGATTTGGAGTACCCTTGGGCCGGCTTATAAACCTTGTTCTCTGCCAGTGTTGCTACAGACTCTTCTCTTTGTTTTCAAATTAATTTCATCTTTTCCTCCAAGAGGTGGATACATTTGATATACAGTAGTTCTTGAAAGGAAAATGTCTCTTCAACGCTGACTTTTTGCAGAACTCTGATGGAAAGGATAACACATTACTGGCTCTTCTTCAGCTCTCTGTAGGGAACTTGGTATGATAAAAATCACAAAAGCCAAGAGTCTGCAATTTCCTGATTTTCTAGCACTTATTAAAATTGTATTTATCAAGGTTGACTCTTGGCTGCTGGTTGAGCTAGCTCTCCTGGATGAAATGGCTCTTAGAGCTTTGCTTTGGGAATGGGGGATCCTATGAACACTGTTGGACAAAGTAGTCTTGGGAATGATTGTACTGTTTTCTGAGTCATGAAACCACAATCTTCTCAGGAGAACTGAACTCAAGTTGGAAATCATTCACCTCCTTTTCTTTCAGCAAGCAGTGTCAGAGGGAACAAGTAAAGGATAATAAAGACCAGTTGTTTTGATCTCTGGTCCCACTACTATATCCCCAATGGGTGAGAATTTACATCAAACAAACTATAATGGTTGTGGGAATTGACCGTGTTTTTGTTTTCAGTCCATTTCCAAGCAAAGGTGTGATGGAATTGATTTGGCCTAAAGCTCTGGCCATGTGAATCTGCTGGCAACTGCCAAATATTACCATCTGGATCAAATCACTTCTTCCTATGTCTTTGCAGTTATTTTCCAAGGTGTCTGCCTCTACTTTAATTGGAGAGGAGTTGGGTTCCTAAAACACAAATAGTTTAACTACTGGTAAGTCTGTATCTTATGGTAGGATAATCTATTAAGTACTTAATGCTACATTTAGAAAAAACCATAAGAAAAGAAAGAAGTAAGATGTAAGCTAACATGCTGTTCTAAAGGGAGTACTAGAAAGGGAGGCCTTTGCTTGTAAAATAATATGTGACCAAAGTTATACATTTTTAGATGTTGGTATTCCTTCTCCCCTATAAATTATATTTCACCAACATCATATCACCATCAATTCTCAAGAATGGAAGAGACCTTATAGTATCAGTATACCTAACCCTGAATTGTACCCCACATACTTAAAATAAAGTTTTTAAAAAGTATGTCTACCTATTTCAGTATTGTTTTGTGAATCAAATAAATAGTAAAACTGTTTTTGATTTTTTTCCCCCTTGACCTTTACTAGGCATCCACTTTGTAGAAACTACTGGGAGCCGGGCTCGGTGGCTCAGTCTGTAATCCCGCCCCTTTGGGAGGCTGAGGAGAGTGGATTGCCTGAGCCCACGGGTTCGAGACCCGCCTGGGCAAATTGGTGAGACCTCATCTCTACAATAAATCAAAAACTTAGCCGGGTGTGGTATCGTACGCTTGTAGTTCCAGCTACTTGGAAGGCTGAGGCGGAAGGGTCGCCAGAGCCCAGCAGGTCGAGGCTGCGGTGGCTGGGAGTGGCCACTGCACTCCAGTCTGGGCGACAGAGTGAGACTCCAACTCAAAATAAAAATAAAAAGAAACTACTGGGAGATGGACAGAGAGAAAACCACAAAACTGAAAAATACATGTTATTTTTTTCCCTTCAAAGAAGTCCATCAGTCCATAGGAAAATTCATTGTTTCTTTCATGGGGGTATTTGACAAACATTTATTTATACCCTGTGGTTGATGTTGAGAATATAAAATGAAAATGTATAATTTTTACCTGGTCTCAAGGATCTTTTACTGATGGAAAAGTAGAGAAGTAAATAGTTCATTATTGTGATAAATACTTGGTGAACTATGGCAAAAGTGGTGCCAAGGAAGATTTCTCAAGTGAAATGGTAATTGAATTGTTTTATATATAAATGTTGCAAGGAGTAAATGAAGTGTGATATGTATGGTCTGAGGGTTAGAAGAGAAGGGCAGATAAGCATGGCCTTCAGGAAGAAATGATTCTCGAGGAGCTGAAGCATGTTTCCTGGCACCATATTACCTAAATATGAATGGGAGATTTTTTTCTTAGTGTTCACTGATTATTATGTTTCTCTTGGATATTCATTAAGAAGAGTTGTTAGGGTCCTGTTCAAAAGCCACCCTTCTTATTCTTGTGCTAAGTTTTAAAAATAATGCACAGAAATAGCACCACTACCACTGCCATCACTATTTAAAACAACCACAAATACCACCATTACTGCCACCAGTACTGTCACCCTATCATCTATCATCATCATAATTACCACCAACAACACCACTACCACCAATGTTACCACAATCACCACCACTATTGGTATTGTCATCACCACCCAAAACAATCACTGATATTTTATCATCATCATCACCACCGTCATCAACTCATCACTACCACTCTTATCACCACCACTTCCATCAGTATTGACAGTACCACACTATCACTAAAATCATTAATATTACCACATTACCACCACTACCAGCAACAATCACTAACATATTGATTACTACTAACCAATTATTGCCATCACTACTGTGTCCTCAGCCACCATTATCATCATCACCATTTGACAATCACCATCTGTCCTGTTATCATTCTTGAAACATGTCCCTAGTCCTTCTCAGGCATCTTAATGGTCATATATGCCCCTGGTCAGAGTTCTCATATGCATTAAATGAGTGACATTAGTAACCATCATTAATGTTAACTCATGGGACACTTTCACACAAGCCCTTCTAAACATGGTTGAAGATAATTTTACAGGTTCACAAAGAAAAACTGAATTTTAAATAAAAATTTCCCCAAAGGAACAAACAGTAGTAACACATACTACTACTTTTATTTAAGATCTATTACCACTTGATCCTCAATATATGAGAAGGTATTTAAAATTTCTTCCTTGAGAGAATAGAGAAGATAAGAAGGCATAATACTCACCTGTGATGATGAAATTATGTGATTCCAGTGCTTAATTTTACCCGATGTAGTCTGTTCTCTCTAAAGATTTTGCAATTGATACTGAAAATAAGAATAAAAACAAGGTCACTTATACGAAGGTGAGAGTTTTGTGTTTAAAACATCTCTTCTGTCAGTTCTTATATACTGAAATTTATAGAAACAGCTAGAGTCAGATAGACATGTGCCCAGGACAAAGCTGCCAATGGAGGCACACATAAAAAAACAAAATAACAGCAACAAAAAAGGAAATGGACAGGGCTAATGTTTTTCAAAAGTAGTTCATGTGGTTGAATCCCAGACAATTGTGTTTTAAATTAAAACTGGAGCTGTTTTCCTAGGAGAAAAATAATTATGCAATATAAAGGTCACAATCATAGGCATCTGTGGGGAAAAGCTTTTGAACTAACATGATCAATTTTTTTCCAAGTTTCTCCTTAAGATTTTTTTGTATTTCTTCAGTTATTTTGTCATCTCATGGCCCTCATTCATGTCACTTAACAACATTTTAAGTGATCACTATGTCCTACTACTGAATGAATCTATTAGCCAAATAGCTCTTGAGGACACACACACACCTCATAATCTGCCTTGGAGATTGTCAAAGAACTATTCAAAATGGCAGTAAGCAGGTAGTGACATTGCGTATGGATCATGCTACAATAGATGATGTATGCATCTCATTCAATGAAAGCACCTGAGACAGACAGCAAAACCAGATTTGGGGTACTGAAGGGGTAGTCAGAAAAGAAGAGTGGGATAAAATAGCAAATATTATGTCATTTGAAGGTTAGGTTAGGAAGGATTTTACTAGAGCAAGAGAGGGTGAGACGATAAGAAAGGAGAATAGGACATTTTAGGCAAAAGGAATAGATCAATAGGGTAGAAATATCACGGTACATAAATAGTCAGCTTTAAAGATATATGAAAAAGCATATCTGAGGAAAACTAAACATTGAAAAAATTCTATTTGTTAGCTGTTCTCCCACAACCCTGTGACCTGAAAAAATTCATTACTTTCTGAAGCATTTGGAGCCACTTAGCTAGTGGAATACCAGTATTTCATGGAAACATGTATAACTAGAACAACTAGTTAGGGGCCAAGCTAGCTATATCTGGCTTTGGAACAAAGTCTAATATGAAATTAAATCTATGACTATACTGGGGTTTGGACTAAAGGCAGAGTTAGAAGGGAATCACAATAAGGATGGTTAAATGATAGAGGGGCTGTAAACATATTTTTTGGGATGTGTTTGTGTGTGTCTGTGTGTGTGTTCCTTGTTAAGTGATCTCTACTGTCTTGAGATTCAGATCTGTTAGGCACATGTAAAATGAAAGACATATTCATAATGAGTTTTTAGGATCTATTAGAGGGTAATGACACAATCCTGGTCTTGTATATTCTTTTCTTGTTGTAGCTACAAAAGCATGGAAAGAGCGACAATATTATTGGTAGAAAACAAATATGGAACTTCATATTGGAGAAATGGAACCCTAGCTAATGAGTTCTGACAATCCATTTTTTAATAGCACACTTTTAGATATTCAACATGATGTAGAATTCTATGTAAAAATAACTTTATGTATGTATAGTTGCTTTGCATGATAATTTCAAAACACTTCCATTTCTTAAGCATAAATAGTAACTATTTTCTCACTTAGTTAAAATTCTGTTTCTTTTTATTTGTTTGTTTGTTTTTTAAAGGTGTCTTGACATAAGAAAGCCAAGATTCTTCAAACACTTTTAATTGCCAGAGGGAATGGCTCAGAAGCCCAAGTATCAGCTTCAGGAGATGTAAGTTCCCTGCAACAACTTCAAATTTCCAAAGTTTTCTTTTCAAGTTGCCAAAATAAGGTCAAGAAATTCATCAAATTTCTCTAAACCTGCTCTGTCTCTTCCTCTCTCTCTCTCTCTCTCTCTCTCTCTCTCTCCTCTCCCTCTCCCTCTCTCCCTCTTTCCTGATTTATCATTATGAGTTTATATTAAAGTACATACTGAAGCAGATTATTTTTGAGGCCAGTGTTGGCAATATGCACAGTATATTCAAGGGCCTGAAAAGTTAATAAACTTTTGCTTTAATGCAAGAAGGCAAAGGACGTAATTTTTGGCTCGAAAAAGAGTTGTTACTGATTATATTCAGCTTTTTTTCTGGTATGAAACAAAATGAAGAAAATGCAAATTCAAATTAGATAGGCTTTTAAAATATAAATTGGAAACATGACAGTCACTTTGAAAGCCAGTTGGTTTTTTCCTCTTGACATGTAAACTATTATATTCTGCCAGTTATTTTTTAAAAGAGCGGTAATAAAATAATTAGTATTGACAGAATGGCACCATTTTAGACAATTCATGTCAAGATAAGACAAGAAAAGTGGGAAATAATATATTTATCCCTGTTTCAGCAGTTGACTGAGTTTATTTCTGTTAATCATTTTCTTATTGAGAAATTTAGTTCTCAACACATGAGTAAAATTTAATAAAATTTAATATGTATCTATTATGCTAGGCACTGTGCTACATGCTTCAAGCATATCGTAGAATTTAGTTTTCATTATCATACTGTAAATATTACCAAATATATTTTATTGGTTGAAGAAATAGAGACTAAAATAGGTTAACTAAATTGCCTTGGGGTCAACAGTTAATTAGTGGTAGATTTGGGAGTTATAGATTTGAGGTTTGGGGAAGGTTTTAGGTTTGTAATCATATTTCTCTGACTCCCCTGACCTTGATGAATGAATCTATTAGCCAAATAGCTCTGTGTTACATTTCAAGCAAAAATGCTGGTATATTTTTCTGAAGTTTAACACAGGAAAACATTTTCTATATACATCTTAATGAATATTTAAAAAATAAAACTCCAAGTTGAATCTTTTTTATAATTTTGTTTCATTGTTAAGACTATGAAATTCAGAAGGTCACTACCTGGGATCTTGTTGGTGAGGTTCTAGAAGCACTTCACTGAGAGAGAGAGGGAGGCAGGAAGGGAGAGAGAAAGAGAGATTTCATCAGATTAAGAAAAAAAGACTAGCCATTAATTCTAACCTGCTTCATAGGGTACAGAATGTAAACTCTGAAGGAAAATTTTTTCTGCTTATAGAATTTGATCATGAGGAATTCCAAAGACATATTCAACTTTTGAAAGAATGAGATTTTTTTCTCTTTTGTTCTTTTTAATTAAAAGCACACTTTTTATTTTTTGTAAGAACAGGAAATTTGAAAAGTGATTAATTCATATTACAGTTCAAGTATTTTAAGGAATATGGAAATAAAACACAGAGAAAAGAGAAACCTCAACATAACAGTTTTTGTCAGTGGATTGGGAAGGGAAGAGATGAGAAGAGTCTAGTTTGTTCATCCAGCTGTGTCTAGTCATATACTTGCTCTGTGGGGCAGTATCCTGGAAAATTAGTCTTGAGGGCCACTGGAGCCTCTGTCTTACTTGTGATAGAAGCTGAAAGAGAGGATGTAAGAACAACTGTCACATCTAGAGGTGAATATAGAAAAACCTTTAAAAAGGACATTTTATTCATCTTTGATTTTTTAGTTTTAAGTTGCCTCTTGTATTCATTCAGCAATAATTTTTTGAACTGGTAATACAAACAGGAGCAAGAAAGAATCTTCTCCCTGTAAGAGTTTATAGTCCAGTGAAAGATTGTCTGTCTGTCTATCTATCTATCTATCTATCATCTATCTATCTATCTATCTATCTATCTATCTATCTATCTATCTATCTATCTCTGCATCCATCCATCATCTATCTAATCTATCAATCAGTCAATCATATATCATCATCATTTTTTCAACAACAAAGCTATCATATTCAAAAGTGAAGAGTTCATAGAGGAAGGAATGTCTTCCTAACTCTTCCTGGAGAAAGGTGGAGGCTAGGGAAAGGGCAAAAAGTTAATTTTTGTATATGGTATAAGATAGGGGTCTGACTTCATTCCTTTTTGGGTGAATATCCAGTTTTCCCAACATCATTTGTTGAAGAGACCGTCCTTTCCCAGTTGAGTACTCTTAGCACTCTTGTCGAAAATCATTTGATCACATACAGTAAGACTTATTTCTGGGCCCTTTATTCTGTAAAATAGGTTTGTGTGTCTATCTTTATGCTGATATCACACTGTTTTTATTATTGTAGTTTTGTTATGTGCTTTGAAATCAGAAGTGAGTCCTCCAATTTTGTTCTTTTTCAAAATTATCTTGGTTATTTGGCATTCCTTGAGATTCCATATGAATTTTAGAATAGATGTTTTTCTGTTTCTGCAAAAATGTCTTTGAAATTTTGATAGAGATTACTTGAATCTGCAGATCACTTTGAATAGTAAGGATGTTTTAACAGTATTAATTCTTCTAATCTATGAATATGAAATATCTTTCTATTTACCTGTGTCTTTAATTTGTTTCAGCAATGTTTTCTAGTTTTTAGTGTATGTCTTTCACCCTTTCAGTTAAATTTATTCCTGTTTTATTCTTTGTCTATCATGCTATTATACATGGAATTATTTTCTTAATTTTATATTTGGATTTTTTATTGTGAGTGTGTCGAATCACAATTGATTTTTTTTTTTGAGTCAGACTGGGTGCAATGGCATGATCACAGTACACTGCAACCTCAACCTCCTAGGCCCAGGCCATCTTCTGCCTCAGTCTCCTGAGTAGTTAGGACTGCAAGTACACACAGCCATGCCTGGGAAATTTTTAAATTTTTTTTGTAGAGATGAGGTCTTGCCATGTTGCTCAGGCTAACCTCAAACTCCTGGGCTCAAGCAATTCTCCATCCTTTGCCTCATCCTCCTGAGTAGCTAGGACTACAGGTGCACACAACCATGACTGGTTAATTTTTTAACTTTTTTTGTAGAGATGAGGTCTTCCTATGTTGCCCAGGATGGTCTCAAACTCCTGGGCTTAAGGAATCCTCCTGCTTCAGCTTACCAAAGTACTGGCATTAGAGATAGGTGCCTGCCTGGCCTGATTTTTACATGTTGATTTTGTATCCTGCAGCTTTGCTGAATTTGTTCTAAAAGTTGTGTGTGTGTGTGTGTGTGTGTGTGTGTGTGTGTGTGTGTGCAATCTTTAGGGTGTCCCAGTTTTAAAACAAAGTGCTAAATCCCAGGAAATCCTTTTGTATTGGGCAAACTGAGATGGTTGTTCATTCTAGCTGTTGCTGATATAGTGGTGGAGAAACAGTGACTATTTAAAGTAAGACAATGCTTTATATTTTTAATTTTAATTTTTTATTTTAAAAGTGTGGGGTACAATTCAGAATTAGGTATGCAAGTGGTAATTGTATAGGTAAAGTTTGGGCCTCCTTTAGGTCCTCATTTTCCGTGGTTTGAGATCAGGTACCCTTATTAATGTTATGTGCCCTTCCCTCATCCTCCTGGCAGTTTCCCACTACTGCCAATCCCTTTCTTTTTCTTTCTTTTTTTAAAAGATGTGGGGTACAATTTAGGATTAGTTATACAAGTGGTTATCATACAGGTAAAGTTTGGGCCTCTCTTTGGTCCCCACTTCGCCTGGTTTGAGACCAGGTACCCTTAGTGATGTTATGTGCCCACCCCCTCCCCTGGCAATGTCCCGCTACTGCCAATCCCTTTCTTATAGTATTAAGGTAAATGTTCAGGGTCCACTCATGAGTGAGAACCTGTGGTACTCAGTTCTTTGTTTTTGTGATAGATCACAGAGTATGATAGACTCTAAGTCCATCCAAGTTGCTGTGAAGTCCACATGTTTGTCCTTCTTCATGTCTGTGTACTATTCCATCTTATATATGTACCACGATTTAAAAAAATTCATTCCAGTTTTGATGGGCAGCATGGTTGGTTCCATGTTTTTGCTATTGTGAATAGTGCTGCAATAAACATGCTTGCAGAGGTATCTTTTTCACAGAATGATTTAAATTTCTCCAGTATATTCCCAGAAGGGGGATTGCTGGGTCATATGGAAGGTCAGTTTCTAGTTCTTTTAGGAATTGTCATACTGTTTTCCATAGAGGTTGAACTAGATTGCATTCCTACCAGCAGTGCAGAAGCATTCCCTTTTCTCTACATCCTCACCAGCATCTGTAGTTTTTTTGTTTTATTAATGATGGACATTCTTACTGGTGTTAGGTGGTATCTCAATATGGTTTTGGTTTGCATTTCTCTGATTAGTGAGGCCAAGCACTTTTTCATGTGTCTGTTGGCTGCCCATATGTCCATATGAGAAGTGTCTATTCATGGCTTTGAGCACTTTTTAATGGGGCTGTTTTTTTCTTCTCAGAATGTTTGAGTTCCTTGTAGATCCTGGATGCTAGGCCTTTGTCAGATATACAGTTGGCAAATATTTTTTCCCATTCTGTGAGCTGTCTTCCCATTCACTTTTTCTTTGCAGAAGCTTTTCAACAGGCTGTCTCCTCATTTCTTTTGCTTTGCAGAAACTTTTCAGTTTAATGACATCCACTTGTCTGTCTTATCTCTTATGGCATGGGCATCTTTAGTTTTGATCGGGAATTGGTTGCCTATTTCAATTCCCCAAAGGGTGTCTCCTGCATTTTCTAAGATTCTTACATTCTGAAGTTTTACATTTAGGTTTTTGATCCATTTAGAATTGATTTTTATGTATGGTGATAGGTAGGGGTCCTGTTTCAATCTTCTGCATGTGGTCAGTCAGACAAGGTTGCCCATTCTCATCCCTTCTGTTCAACATAGAGTTGGATGTCTTAGCTAGAGCAGTCAGACAAGAGAAGGAAACCAGGAGTATCCAAACAGGAAAAGAGGAAGTCATCTTTGCTGATGATATGATCTTATATATTGAAAATACAAGGGACTCTGCCAAAAACCACCTTGCACTGATAAAATACTCCGGCAAGCATACACAATACACTCACATTCTTACACACCAACAAAAAACAGGCAGAGAAACAAATTAAAAGCACAATTCCATTCACAATAGCAATCACAAAAAAAGGAATATCTCAGCATTTTCCTAACTAGAGAAGTGAAAGACATTTACGATGAAAACTGTAAAACACTGCTCAAAGAAAACAAAGAAGGCACACACAAATGAAAAAATATTTCATACTCATGGACAGGAAGAGATAACATTGTTAAGATGTCCATTCTACTAAAGGCAATCTACAGATCCAACACAATACACATTACTAACATCATTCTTCTCAGACCTGGAAACGACAATACAGAAATTCATATGGATACATAAACGACCATGGAGAGCCAACAATCCTTAGAAAAAGAAACAAAGCAGGAGGTATCACACTTCCAAACATTAAACTTTATTATGAAACTACAATAATCAAAACAACCTGGTACTGGTAGAAGAACAGGCACGTAGACCAACAGAACAAAATAGAGATTCCGGAAGCAAAAGTTCAATTTCTTAGCCACCTCATCTTTGACAAAGCTGCCACCAACAACCATAGGGGAGAAGAGAACCTATTCAATAATGTTTTCTGTAAATGGAAATTTTTATTAATAAATTTGTAGATTCACATGCTGTTGTAAAAAATAATAGTTAGCAATCCCATATATCCTTTACATAGTGATGATATCTTGCAACTGAGGTATTGATGTTGATGCAATCCATGGACCTTATTTAGATTTAACCATTTTTCTTGTACTCATGTGTGTGTTTCATTTTATGTAATTTTAGTACTTGTGTAGGTTCATGTATCCTTCACCACTGTTAAGATGTGGAACCATTCCATCATCACTAAGATTCCTCCAGTTGGTTGTCCTTTAAAAATCACACCCATCTCTCTCCCATCCTTTCCTGACACCTTTCTCCCTTTCAAGCTCCCATTCTGTCCCTAAACACTGGCAACCATTAGTCTGCTCTCTTTTACTAAAATGCTATCATTTCAAAATGTCTACATATATATCTGTATATTTACTTATATGCATATATGTATGGGGAATTATACAGTGTGTAATCTCTTGGGATTGATTTTTTCATCCAGCATAAACTCTGAAGATTTATCTAAGTTGATGTATCACTAGTTCATTTCTTTCTATTGCTGAGTAGTATTACGTGGTATGTATGTATCACAGTTTGTTAAGCATTCACCTATAAAATTATTACTGGTTTTTTTCCTACTTTTTTGGCTACTGCAAATAAAGCTGCTGTGAACATTCATGTATAGGTTTTCTGTGGAAATGTACATTTACATTTATCTGTAATGAATACCCAAGAATGAAATTTCTGGATTGTATAGTAAATATGTTTTGCTTTATAAGAAATTGTTTAACCTTTTCAAGTGATTGTGTCATTTTTCATTCCTATTCATACATACCAACAATGTATGAGTGATCCAGTTTTTCTGCCTACTTGTCAGTATTTGGTCATGCCACTATTTTTTATATTAGCTATTTTTATAGGTGGGTAGTGATATTTCCGT
The DNA here is from genome assembly GCA_027257055.1 of Cephalopachus bancanus. NCBI lineage: Eukaryota > Metazoa > Chordata > Mammalia > Primates > Tarsiidae > Cephalopachus > Cephalopachus bancanus. The sequence continues at coordinate 13,001,562 of JAPVLO010000093.1, forward strand.
GTAATTTAAATTTTCATTATCCTAATGACTAATGATGCTGAACATTTTTGTGTGTACTTATCATTATAAAATCCTTTATTAGTAAAATGTCTATTTATGTCTCTTGCCTACATTCTAGTTGGATTGTTCATTTTTTTCTTTTACAATTGAGATTTCACAGTTCTTTATATATTTCAGATACTAGTCCCTTTTCAGACATGTGGTAGCTTGTCTTTTTATCCTTTTTATGTGGTCTTTTACAAGGGAAACCTTTTTTATTTTAATGAGGCCTAATTTGTCAATTTTTCCTTTTTAAATCATGCTTTTGGTGTAAAGTCTAAAATTTATTTGCCTGGCCCTGGATCCTGAAGGTTTTCTCATGCTTAAAAATTTTTTTTTGCAGTTGTAGGTTTTAAGCATAAGACCATTAATCTACTTTGAATTAATTTTTGTATCAGTGTGATGTTTATGCTGAAGTTAATTTTTCTGCCTATCAATTACCATTTGTTGAAAAGACTATTCTTCCTCCCTTGATTTTCTTTTGCACCTTTGTAAAAGAAATAATAGTGTGGCTCTATTTAGAAATTTTCTGTTCTATTTCATTGATCTATGTGTTTATCCATCCACCAATACCACACTGTCATGATTACTGCAGCTATATAGTAAGTCTCAAAGTAAGAGTGATTCCTCCCACTTTTTCCTTCTTTGTCAAGACTGAGAATAAACTTGACTATGTTTATAAAAACCTTTCTGGAACTTTTGATAGGAATTGCATTAAACCTATAGATTATTCTCGGGGAGAATTGATATCTTTACTATTTTGAATCTTCAAATTCAATATGGTATGTCTCTTCATTTATAACTTCTTTAATTTCTTTTATTAGTGTTTTGTAATTTTCAGCATATAATTCCTGTATGTGTTTATTAATTGTATATCTAAATATTTCACTCTTTTGGAGTGATTGTAAATAGTATTCTGTTTTTAATTTTTATTTCTTTGTGTACATTATTAGTCCATTCACAGAAATGTGAATTTTTGTGTGTGTTGATCTTGAATTCTGCAACCTTCTAAATGAACTTTATTTTTGTTTTTCTGCGAAGTTCTTGCAATTTTCTATGTAAACAATCATGTCATGTGCAAATTGTAACCATTTTACCACTTCCTTTTCAATCTACATACCTTTTATTCATCTTCTTGCCTTACTACAGTGGCTAGAATTTGCAGTTTACATTAAGAAGAGTGATGAAATGGACATCCTTCCTTTGTACTTGATCATAGCATTTAGTCTTTTACCACTAAGTTTGATATATGCATTTTTTAATTATCTTTATCAAGTTGAGAAAGATTTCCTTTATACCTCACTTGACTGGAAATTTTTATGACTAATGGATATTGGATCCTGTCAAATGCTTTTTTTGTAGCAATTGATATAATCATATGACCTTTTAAACTTTCCATGTTTTAATGGTAGGATGCATTAGTTCATTTTTGATTATTGAATCAGCCTTGCATACCAGGAAGAAAGTCCATTTGATCTTGGTGTATATTTTTTTCTATACATTATCAGATTGAGTTTGCTAATAATTTGTTTTTATGTGTAAATTTTCAAGAGAGATTGGTCAATAATTTTTAATTGTTTTTGGTAGTTCTGCCTTTATAAAATGAGTTTAGAAGTGTTTTTTCTTCCAATTTCTGAAACAGATTGTATCAAATTGTGTTATTAAAAAATATTTGGTAGAATTATTTAGTGGAATCATCTGGGCTAGAGGTTACTTCTTTGGGAATATTTAAATTACAAATTCAATTTATGTAGCTAATTGTAATAAAACCATTCAGGTTATATGTTTATCTTGGTTGAGTTTTAGTAATTTGTGGTTTTAAAAAAATTGACCCATTTCTTCTAGGTTGTCAAATTTATGAGCACAAAATCATTCATAGTTTTCCATTATTATTGTCTTGTTTCACTAAATCTACAAGATTTGTGATATCTTCCATTTTATCTTTAGCATTTGTAGTTTTTATCTTATTTTTATTTATTTTGTCAGTTTTGCTAGAGGTTTAAAAAAAGAACTAGCTTTTTGTTTTATCTCTAATGTTTTACCTATTTTCAGTTTTATTTATTTCTACTCTTTAATATTTATTTTTTACTGTTTGTTTCAGCTTTATTTCACTCTTTATTTTCTATTTTTTTGAGGTGGAACATAGATTATTGACTTGCAATCCTTGCTTATTTTATTAAGTATTTACTGTTATAAATATTCCCCTCAGTACCATTGTAGCTGCATACTACATAGTTTGATATATTGTATTTTCATTTTCATTCAGAACATTTAGAAATTTAGAACATTTAGAAATGTTCCTTTGATCCATAGATTTTGTTGTTTAATTTCTACGTATTTAGAGATTTTCTTGTTGATTTTCAGTTTTTGATTTCTAGTTTGATTTCCTTATGGTCTAAGGACACATTCTATATTACTTAAATTCTTTTAAATTTGTTGTGGTTTGTTCCATGGTCAGGGATATGGTCTATCTTGGTAGTATAAGACGTGAATATTGGTGTCACTTCTTAAAGTCATATCCTAAGTGGGTACTAGAAACATGGTCGAAGCCTAAGTGAGAATACAGGAATCTATACTAGATACGGCTGAGCCAATTATACATCCAAAGTAGATAGTGAAGAGCCATGGATGAATTTCATATCAGCATGTAATTTTGAAAGAGTAAGTTAAAGGGAACAAAAATAATTTCGTAGTGGAGTCTTGTCATTGTAATTCAGTATGAGGAATTTGCATGAAAGAAAGGTAGAATGAGGGACATGCTTGGGTCAAAGAAGCAAAAGGATATAATGGGTGCACTGAGAATGTGTATGGGAGAGATGTGTGTGGGGAAGGTTCAATGTGTTTTAGAAAAGAGAATCAAAGAAAAAGTCAAAGATGATTCAGAGACCGATGGTTAAGTGAAAGTGATACACTCAAAATCACATGGTTGGTTAGTAGCTGAGATTAAAAGGCAGGTTTTCTTATTCCACATGCATTTCTTTTTTCTCACTGTCTTTTCAAATATACAAACAGTAAATAAACAGAGATATGAAGAGTCATGAAAAAGAAGAAATCAAGAATACTGTTTGAGCTTGACAACACTATTCTTTGGTGGTTAAAGTAGTGCTAGATACTATAAAATGAATAAGTCTGAAATCTCAGTGACGTAACATTTTTTCTTGTTCATGTAAAGTCCAGTCAGAGGTGGTGGTAGTGGAGGATGACCTCTGTCCCATGCAAATTAGCAGAAGCAAACTTGCAGGGATCCAGGTTGAGGGAGATTCATTTTAGCCCATGGCTTCCGAGGCCTTTCTGGGTGCCATCTCTTATTAATAATTAAGGAAACGAGAGTGTATGGCCATGTGAGAGGTTTTAGCCAAGCATGGAAGTTATGAACATTATTTTATCCACAACTAATTGGCCAGAATTTAGTCATATGATATATCTGGATGTAAAGGAGACCTAAAAATGTATCCTAGTTTTGTGACTATGAGAAAAGTGAGATGACTTGGTGAACAGCTGTCTAGTCTCTGTATTTACCAAGACCTTTTTTGCATAATGTACATAGGTCACTAATAACCATATTTATCAACAGTTGTTGCCATATTCCTTTATTTTGTAAATTATTTGGGCAAAAGACTTTGTCAGATTCCTAATGGCTATGAATGACATTGTTTTCCTGCTGTTACAACTAAAAGCTTTTTTAAAAAGTCATTAGTTATGCTGACAACATTAAGTGATGTTTAATTCATAGTAGGGCAAGTTATTATTTAAGGATATAGCAGCTTCCTTAGCTATATGTCTACTCTTTTTCTGTGATAATGTATCCAGATAGAGCAAGTAAGAAAGGATGCTGAAAATCCTTTTCAGTGAAAATTATTTAGAACTATTGAAGAAGAGCAATGTTTTCCAAAATGTTTTGTAGAACACTAGCTCTTGGATATACTCCAAAGGGAAAAAATTGGTTATTTAGCCACAAAAGATTGGAAAAGAATAAAACTCAAATCTCTCTCTTGAGTGTTCACAATGCATAGGAACATATTAAAGATTCTAAATAATCCTGCCTTAAAAGCTTTTGGTTTTAAACTTAGCTTTTCTTTGCTTTTTTTTTTTAAATTTTAAAGATGTAGGGTACAAGTCAGGATTTGGTATGCAAGTGTTAACCTCAGCTTTTCTAACACTTGTCATAGAGCTCTGTGTTTTAATGTCACATATGGTTGTAATGTATCTGTGGCAAATTCCATTTGACTCTCATTACAAGCAAACTTTCTAGTTTTTTTTTTGAGTTGGAGTCTCACTCTCGCCCAGACTGGAGTGCAGTGGCCGCTCCCGGCCACCGCAGCCTCGACCTGCTGGGCTCCGGCAATCCTTCCGCCTCAGCCTTTCCGAGTAGCTGGAACTACATGTGTGCGCTACCACACCTGGCTAAGTTTTTGATTTATTATAGAGATGAGTTTTCACCAAGTTGCCCAGGCGGGTCTCGAACCTGCGGGCTCAGGCAATCCACTCACCTCAGCCTCCCAAGATGCAGGATTACAGGCTGAGTCACCTAACCCAGCTAGCTTTCTAGTTTTTTTTTTCCCAGCCACATTTATTATTATTATTATTTATTTATTTATTTTTTGAGTTGGAGTCTCACTCTGTTGCCCAGACTGGAGTGCAGTGGCCGCTCCCGGCCACCGCAGCCTCAACCTGCTGGGCTCCGGCGATCCTTCCGCCTCAGCCTTCCGAGTAGCTGGAATTACAGGCATGCACTACCACGCCCGGCTGATTTTTTGATTTATTGTAGAGATGAGGTCTCGCTGCCCAGGCGGGTCTCGAACCCGCGGGCTCAGGCAATCCACTCACCTCAGCCTCCCAAAGGCACGGGATTACAGGCTGAGCCACCGAGCCCGGCTGCTTTCTAGTTTTGAATATCACTTTCCATACTGAAAAATGTTAGGTTATGTATTAGTGGGAAAAAATTTCATATTTTTTGTCTTGTAGCATTTTAATAATAGATAAAATAAAATGTATTTAGCCATATTATCCCATTTTATTCTTATTTCCTTCTGCAGTTATTAACAACCTTAGCACCAATAGAGTGAGCATTAATTTGTATGGTTTTTTCTTCTTCTCCCTTAAAAATTATAGGATATTTTCATCATTGCTGAAAATTAAAATAAAAAGGGCTGTCCCTTATTATTATTATTTCCAGTTCAAATATAAATGACATAAAGCTAGAACCACACCTTTGATTATGTCAATTTTATTTATTTAAAAGTTATAGTTATTCAGATGTAAGATGCTTTTTTGAGCAGCTGTGTAATCTATCAGAAAAAATATTGTTTAGGGAGCTAGGATGACTGGAGTTTGTCCTGACCATAAACTGATGTTTATGAGAAATTTTGACTTCTTTAAGTTAATTTTACCTATGGAAAAATTAAACCATGAGATTTGTGAAGAATAGAGTTATTATAGCAAGACTATTATCTTTAGAAAGGTCTGCTTATAGAGGTGGCTCTTGGCTGGCATCTGGAAACTTGGATTTCAGAATTTCCACCATTTCCTCATAAGACTGTCTTACTGTGCCACAAATGTTTGTGCAAACAATATGGTTTATACTGAACTCCTGATTTATTTCTGGGAGTCTGGAATTTGTGTATGTGCCAGGCAAAGTGTGCCTATGTGACTACCCCCAAATAAAAACCTTGGTGATGAGCCTCCAACAATCTTCCCTGGCAGACATTGCATACTTCTCATTATTCATGGTGGGAGAATTAAGTATATCCTGTGTGATTCCACTGGGAAAGGACTCTAGAAACTCACTCCTGGCTTTCCCTTGACATTGCCCATATACCGTTTCTCTTTGCCGATTTTGCTTTGTATATTTTTGCTTTAATAAATAATAGCCATGAATATGACTGTATGCCGAGTTCTGTGAGCCTTTCTGACAAATTGCCAGTCCTAGGAATAGTCTTGGGAACCCTCAACGTATCTCATAATTATGTAGAAAGAATAATATGACGTTTAAAGCTTAAGTACAAGTTTGAATTCCAAATACAGTGCCATATACTTGCAAATAATTATTAATAATTGTAGAGAATCTGGCAGGGGAGAAAAATCAGACAAAAAATTTATTTAAAATGCACAAAATAAAATTGCTTAACATGAAACTGAAAAGCTATATACTCCTGAATAAACTATGTCTAAAATAATTTAAGACTTAATTATGTGATTTTGTTTATGTTAATTGGGAATGCTTTAAATCTCAACAGTATATTAGGATTATGGAAGATATAACTTGATGAAAAGCAGAGGACACCATGCCCTTCTTAGACTTTTAAATATCCTCTGAAAAACTTCCAAAGCAGTTTGGAAATGTGAGCTGGAATGGCTAAGATAAGAATTTCAGCAAAACAGAATAGTACTCATCCTTCCTTGGACCAAGTTTAAAGAAACTGAAAAGTTCCCTTAACATAAGTCCCTGGATATTATTCTGTCTTTCCATAACAGGTTTAAGTGACTTAAGACCTCAGACCTGACACATCTGGGTGTTTCTTGGCAGAGACTGAGAGGTATAGCCTGGGCTACCAGTGCTAGGAGTGCTGAGCTCCCTCTCCTTTTATTTTAAAAGTCACATTTATAAAGTATCTTCTGGTAGTGAATTATCTCCTAGCTCAAACATCATAATCTTTACCCAAAGATGAAAATTTATCTTTATCTTTGCTTTGCAATTCAGTCATCTCCAAATTCCAAATGTCAACTCATCCTCTTCTCCCATTTTCACACCCACTTTCTACAGCATGGCCCCAGAGAAAATACATCCTTGGTTTTCTACAATAGTGTCTGATGAGAGTACTTGAATCTTCCTTCGTTCCTCTCTCTATTTTTTCCCATCCACCAGAGTTCTTATTCAGGTGACAAGTTTTGGAAAGTTTGGATCAAAACATCCCCGGGATATCAGAGCATTTGGGGACCTAAGTTTGAGTATAAATTGTTTCTAGGGACTGTTCAAAGGAGTTGTGACCTCAGGATCTTTAAAAAATATATCATAAGGGGAAAAGGAAAACAAATATCAAGCTTTATTGAGTACAAAATGGCTTAGGGATTAAGATTGTAGATATATGAACTGAGACTGCTTGGGTTCAAGTTCTGTTCTATTTCCATTTAGTCTTGGGAAATCTACTTAACCACCCTGTGCCTTGATTTCTTCATCTTTGAAATGCAATAATAACAGCAGCTACCTTACTGAGATATTATGAAGATTAAATAATATCTCAGTAAATAAATTAATATATGTAAAGTACATGAGACACTTATAAGCACTATATAGATATGGGGACCATCTAATTGATCACCCCAACTGAGATGCATTTGAAGATAAACAGGGAAATTATTGATAACTATACTGAAACAGTATGTATAATATTAATGTAAGTGTTCAGTATTATTTAAAAATTTTACTTGAAAGAAAACATAGGAGATTTTCAAGAAGTAAAGTCTTCTACAGTTGGCATACTCATCAATATAAACTTCCCTGCTTATAAAAGTACAAGATATAGGAGAAAAAATGCATATACCCTTGTATGATAGAACTTGGAAAAGATAAATTTAATTGGGTCACAGAAGTGCAGCACAATGAACTGTTGACTTTGTTCTGAGATCAGGGAGCTGGCAATTACCTCATAATACTTCATACTTTTCCAAAGTGTGTAGAGTGAGGGCTCAGAAAACCTTATTAGAAGGTAAAGTTAAATTAAATTCAATATCAAAGTTATCAAAGCCATCAATGACAGCAAAGCATGCACAAGGCAGCTCCAACAATTTACCAAGCATTTTGGCCTTGCTGCTTTTTATGTGGGCGGTTGTGCTTTTGCTGAAATTATTTTAAAACCATCAAGTTGTATATGATAACTCAGATGACTTCACTGGAACTTGGTAAATATTGTTTCCTTCCAGATTAGTTCATCCCCGCATGTCATTTATATGTACTTTGTTGGGATTATTTTCTTTTCTTTCTTGATAGCACTCCCATCTAGCTTACAGTCTCTTTCCTGGTTCTTAACAGAAGAGGGACAGTAGCTTTTCTCAGGTGGCATAATTTCTCAAGGTGTGTTGGTTTTCAGGAATAAGGATGATGATGGTAATGACATAGGCAGAGAATCAGCAGTCTTAGAACTGTAGGAAGAGTTGACAAATGTGTCAGAGATCCTAGTGAAAACGTGTCTATGCTCTCTGCTAAAGAGTCTGGTTGAGCAGAACTAATAGTCTTTTAGGTTTTCTTATTTTTACATTTTTTTTGGTTTTGAATATGAGATATGATATATAGAAGGAAACAAAACAAAACAGAACTGATGACAGAGGAGAGATTTAAATGTTGCTAATGTTTAAAGGTGCGAAAATGCCAAATGAAGAGGTTGAGTCCCAGGAAATAGTAGGAGAAAAATAACTTTATGAGATTTCAAAGACCAAAGAGTGATAAAAATATTAATTGAAAAAATTAAAATGTTAATACTTACTCATTAACATTTCTTAAATTAAGAATTTTGATGTTAACTGGATAATCTAATCCATTTGTGTCTATAAGCTTTAACTCATTATAATACAGATTAAGTTCTATTTCAGGTCAAATAATTCTGTTATTAGCAAATAGAACCCATATAAATTAGAAGTTTGGTATAATGCAGTTCATAAGATTGTCCTGTTAAGACTAGTAATCATATGCCACAATTTGATGCTGACTGAGTCCTTATATATGCTTCTCCATGTGTTTTACACATATTTTTACTTTTGATCCTTATCACAGCCCTATGAAGTAGGTATCATTGTTGTCTCTGAGGTACAGGGAAGTGAAGTTGCTTACCCTTGGTCTCATAGCTAGTGAGTGAAAGAGTAGAAGGTTCAAACTTCAGAACTCATGTACATAACTCTTGTTCAATTCTGACCTTGGCTTCATTGCCAGAGAGGGATTTGATTCTGAACACATACCTAGATTAATGTGAAATGCTCAGTGATTTAGTACATAGCACAACAAAAACATTTAAAGGCAAGATGCCACAGAATTCTGTTTTGGTTGAACTGCTTCACAGATCTAATGTGGATTTAAAATAGCTTGTGTGTGTTTATGAGTGTTTATATATTATTTGTGTCAGTCAGAAATAGAACAAAGTATTAAGTATCAGGACCAAAGCCAAGTAAATTGAAGATGTCAGAAATAACTAAAAGCTCAGGATAAATTACACCAATTCTTTAGGGCACTCTGGGGTATTTACAGAGGTTGTTTCCAATCCAACTCTCAAGGCAATAAACTCTATGTAAGTCATCAAATAAATAAATGTAGCATGTATAATCTTTACTCTGTATTGTCTGAGAACTTTTTTTCTCAGTGAAGCAAGTCTTTTACATTTGACATAGACTTTAGTCTATTGTTTTAAAACTAATTTGTACTATATAATAGGCTTAAAATAAAAGGTGTACACTTAGATAAGGTGACATTTTAGTTGATTAGATGGTCTAAAGCAATGGATTTAGAATAATTTCTTTCATGCAATCTAATCCTTTTGCCCAGTGTCTATAACAGATGAAAGTGGAGCTGCTCTGAATGAAGAGAAGGAGGAGTGGGGACTTGGAGCTCCAGCAGCTGGGTCTACTATTAACCTGTGTAGTTAGGTAGCCCCAAGGGTGCCTGCATTACATGCCCAGGGCTTCCCATAACACAGTTGGAAAGCCACTGTCCTAAAAGTCCACTCAAGAAAATATGTGGAAACAAAAATCAAATGTAAACTAAGATTATAAAATTTAAGGAGATAAGATTTTAAATTACTTTAATACTATTTTATTGGATTTGCACATACTCCCAAACTGAAGCTCTGTGTTGCTAAATAGAAAATCAAGGTATGTCTGTGAAAAAACAAAAACAAAAACACCTTGTTAATTCAACCTCTTTTTGAAGAAATAATATTCCTATATTCCTTGATAAACACACTTAAGCTAATCTTTAATATCACTGAGGTGTCAGATCTCCAGCTGCATTTTATGGAAGTTTAAAAAAGGAGATTAACTAGAAAACCCATGGAAGTACAACTTCACCTCTGATTCTCCATGTAACTTTGAACTGTGAGACTTTTACAGCCCCCTAGGACTTTGGTTTCCTAATATAATTATGGAAGATCATACATACTTTTCATTTAAAAGTTATGAGTTCTTGTGTTTTTTTAACAAAAGAGATTATTTAAAATGAATTTGAATCAACTAACATATCAAATTTTGAAAAGGTTTAAAAGTGAATCCTATTGTGGCTGTTTTTAATGTCTATGAAAAGATGTGGAGAGAGTGCAAATTTAGGGAAAAGGACAGTCTTTATTCTTTAGTGGTAATGGCTTGCAGTGAAGACCACAGCTATGATAAAATCATTGTAAATCAAACTGTTATACCAGGGTGGTGCTATGGTACAGTGGAATGTCCCCTTGACTCAGAATTTTCGTTAAGAATCTGTAGTTGAGAAAAAAAGACTGGTAGTCCACATTTTGAGTTTAGAGAACTGCTGCTTTTCAGCAGTATGCTTGAGCGACCAACCTCTCAGCTCAGCTTTTTCTCCTATAAAATAGTGTAAACCTCATCAGTTCATTTTTTTTGAGTTAGAATTTCTCTCCCTCACCCAGACTGGAGTGCAGTGGCATCCACCCTGGCGTCGACCTGCTGAGCTCCAGTGAGCCTTCTGCCTCAGCCTACAGGCTCAGCCTGTAGCCCGAATTACAGGCACGCACTACCAGGCCTGGCTTATTTTTTAAAAATTTATTGTAGAGACGAGGTCTCCCCATGTTGCCTAGGCTGATTTCGAACCCACGGACTCAGGCAATCCACTCACCTTGGCCTCCCAAAGTGCTGGGATTACAGGCTGAGGCATCGAGCCTGGAGCCTCATCAATTTTTTTATGAAGGTTAAATGAGTTAAGATAGCTACATGCTAAGAACAGTAGTTAGCACAGGAGAGATCAATAAAATGTTAATCATTATTATTATGAATCATATTAGTTTTCCTGAAGGTTACTAACCAAGAGGACAACTATATTATAAGCATGGTGATGGCAAGGACTTGTCTGATATTTCCCATATTATCCCTAATACTTAACACCATGCTTTTATAAAGTGATGACTTGGTACATTTTTTGGCAAACTAAAACATTTTGTTAATTAGTAATGTGAGTTTTAAGTTATAACTATTCATTTTTAAAAATTGTGTTTTATAAAACTGATTAGTTATAAATATTACATAGCAGCCCAAGTAACAAGTTTGATGACACATATATGTGGCATATGTATATGTTTATATGTGCTCAAGGATATATATTTATACATATGCATATACACACAAGGACTAGGCACATATATAATCACACAATAAATAGTAAATCCACTTTCAGGCACACATGACACATTTACAAAAGTTGATCTTGTACAAGGCCAAAATAAATTCTCAATGAATTCCAAATAATTATAAAATGAAATTCTTATTTGCTGAGCACAATAAAAGTACAACTAGTAAGAAAAAATAGTTTAGAGAGTAAAAACAAACTTCTAAATCACTAATTAAAAAAGAAATTTAAAAATTACAAAAAAGCACTACATATTGAAACTTGTGAAGTGCTTAAATAATTTTTAAGCAAAGTTTATAAAGCAGTGTAGTTTAGCAGAACTCAAGTGATTTTATGTATATACAATGCAATGAGTAGGTTGAAAGTAATAAGTCAAGCTTTTTTTCCTAAGGAACTCAGTAAAAGAAAAACAATCTGAACTTGACAGAAGTAGAAAGAAAAAAAAATAATAGAAGACAACAGAAATTAAAGAACCAGGAAGCAATTGTAATGATTAGCAAGACCAACAACTGGCTCAAAGAAAAGAAAGCACGAATGAATTAGAGAAACATCTGGAAAACTGATAAAGTGAAAGACAGAGAGGCAAAAGCAAACATGAAGAAAATGGATTAAACTATAGATACCATCGTTTTTATCCCTCAATTCCAAAGAGAACACTAAGATCAATTTCATGACTATATTTAGACAATTTGGATTACTTAAAATAAAATTGACCAAAATTGATGTAAGAAAAAAATATACTAAATCTAAATAGAACAATAACTATGACAATATTTAACTGGTTAACACAATTCATATTCACCTTCCTTCTCCTCACAAAGACACTAAGACTAGAGTGTTCTACCAGAGAGTTTTAGCAAACTCCTTCAACATACAGATAATTCTGACTCCGTGCCTTGGTTTTAGAGGATAGAAGAAAGAAAACTACTTAGCCTGTTTTTTTGAGCTAGTATAACCTTATAACCTTGATATACATACTGTATAAAAATAGTGCAATAAGAAATCAAAGGCTAATTTTATTTATAAATATAGATAAATATTAAAACAATCTACTTTCTTTTTATCTGGATCAGTCTTCCTTGATAATTGTAAGTCAAATAAAATCCAGCAGCAGCATTACCAAAGGGTGTTCATTTTAGTATAGATTAATTGTTCAACAATAGAAAATATGTGTAAGGGTTCACATTAACAGAAAAAGGGGATTAACAACATACAGTCATCTCGATAAATGCAATAAAAGCATTCAATGAAATTCACTATCCTTTCATAATAAAAGTTACTAGTAAACTATTGGTAAAGTAGAAACGAAAAGAAATTATTTGTCTTCCTCAAAATCAACATTAGCATTGATTCTATTCATGTTGTGTTGGTGGTTTTAACAATTACAATAAAAGAAAGAAATGTCATAAGGATTAAATTGAAAAAGACATGATTTTCAGACAATGTAATTTTTCATGAAAAATATGGAAAAGAAATTCCAGACAAGCTATTATAAATAATAAAAGAGTTTATTTGGTATAGTGGAGATAAAAATCACATATAAAATTTATAATATTTCTGCATGACTGCAGTAATTATTTGGAAAATATTAAAGAAAAAATTTAAAAATTAAAATATAGCAAAACATAAGATAAAAGGGATAAATTGAAAACAGATATTCAAGTTCCACATGGGTAAAAGTATAAGATAATTTTGAAACATATAAAATGAGACTTGATTAAGTGGAGATGTAGAACATGTTCATATGTGGGAAGATTCAACAACATAAGGATTTCAACTCACCCAAATGTATCTATAAACTTAATGTGATTACAATAAAAATGCCAGCAACCTTTTTTGTGGCATTTCAGAAAATGTTTAAAAATTAATATGGTAAAATTTAAATTCAAAAGTAGCAGGCTTAATTAAGAAGAAGAAGGAGGAAGAAGAAGGCATACTTGCTATAGTTGTGATCAAGACTTATTTATATACTTATAGAATGTAAACTCTTTCCTGAGCTACGGTGCCAGAAAAGAGCAAGTACTTCAGAGGGACAAAAGATGAGTCAAAAAACAAACAAATAAAATCCCCAAACCAAAAACCAGAAAACACATAGACCTTCAGTTTATGAGAGAACTATCATTACAATATGTTTAATGATAATAATAAATAGGGTTGGAAAAACTGCATATACAAAGATGAAAAAAGTAGATATACATGCACCTAGTTCCATTTGATTAAAGGCCTTATAATTTTTTGAGGAATATAAAGAATATCTTAATTGCATTGTGGTAGTGAAGATATCTTAAACAAATCACATAAAAAAACAATAAATTATAAAGGAGTAAACTGATATACTTAACTATAAATAATAAATTTCTACATGACAAAAGCAGTAAACAAGAATGAGATAATATATTTGAGAATAATGGATTAATATCTAGAATATATATAGCTATCCTACAAATCAGAAGAGAAAGAACAACTTAATTAAAAGTATCATTGATGGGTACTGCTGACTTAGTTGAATTACATACAAATGATCAGTTGAATTAAATACAAATGATCAAACTCGCACATTACAGTAAAAAAATTGTTTATCTTGCTTTAAGACTATGACATAGAAGCTATTATTGGAAGATATGGGAAGGATATCACATAACTGAAATAGCCTTTTTCACCCCAATCTCAGGAAGCTCACAAATATATATTTTTGGAAGAGTCATAAAAGTCAAGTGTTGACCTTGAAGGACAAAAGGGAATTTACATGTTATTCTTCTCGACAGCGCAAGAATCTTTGTATCTCCTCTGGGCGTGTGAAGCACAGGTGAAACGAAACAGTTACATGAGGCATTTAGCTTAGAATATGCATGTTAAAATTTAACACCTACATCTGAGCATATTTAACTTTTTTTTTTTTTTGAGTTGGAGTCTCACTCTGTCGCCCAGACTGGAGTGCAGTGGCCGCTCCCGGCCACTGCAGCCTCGACCTGCTGGGCTCCGGCGATCCTTCCGCCTCAGCCTTCCCAGTAGCCGGAATTACAGGCATGCGCTACCACGCCCGGCTTATTTTTTGATTTATTGTAGAGATGAGGTCTCGCTGCCCGGGCGGGTCACGAACCCGCGGGCTCAGGCAATCCACTCACCTATTTAACGTATTTATAGCAAGTACTTCCTGCTATTTTTGTTTGTAGTCTCAGCCTGTTCACCACATAAACTCCTTCTTGGCCCCTTTACAATCGGCAAAAGGTTTGAAGATGCAATTCAGAAGAGAAGAAAAGTAAAATGTTGAGAAGGTTAGTAATGAATAAAATGCAAGTTAAAATAATATGTAAATATAATTTCATATCTAATGAATATGCAGTCATTTTAAAATCTGAAAATTCAAAATGTTTAAAGTCTAAAAATATCAAGTAAAAACTTCAGAATATAGGAACTATCATACAGTGCTTGTAGCAGTGTGCATTTTGAAAAACAACTTGACAACAGTATTATTAAAAATGTACTCATCTGATAATGTAGCAATTTCTTTGCTTCATATATATATTCCTGAGAAACTGTTGGCCCATGTACACAAAGAGACATTTTAAAGGAGCATTGATTGATCTTATTAGTGAAGACTGAAAACAATCTAAATACATATTAGTAGAAGAGTGAATAAATAAATTGTAATATATTTTATAGTTAGATTATTATAATTAAAAGAAAGGAGCTGTATATATGTATTAACATTGATAAGTCAAAAACTCTAATGAGTAAAACATAAAAAGCAAATATACACTATGATAAAATAGTCATATATATTGAATTCAGTTATCTCTCTTTGGAGATAAGAAATAAAACAAAAATAGGGAGGAATTACAACAAAAATAAAGTAGAGATTTTCTGTGGAGATGAAGTAGTGGAATGTGACAAGGTAAGGGTTCTGCTATAACAGAATACCACAGACTGAGTAATTTACAAAGAAAAGATATCTATTCATATTATGGTTCTGGAGCCTAGGAAGTCCAAGAGTATAGTAACAGCATCTGGTTAGCCTCATTCCATGGTGGAAGGGCAGAAGGCCAAAGCTAGGAACTAAGACAGAGAGGAAAAATTGAGTCAAACTGATTTTTTTTGGATCAGGAAACCACCTCTGCAATAACTAACTCACTCCCATGATAACAGCATTAATCCATTCATGAGGACAGAGGACCTCATGATATTGCCACTTCTTAAAGGTCTCCCTTCACAACATTGCTAAAATGTCAATTAAATTTCAACATGAGTTTTAAAGGTATATTGAAACCACACACGATATAAAAATACTTAGACTTTATCAATAATGTGCTATTCTCCAATAAGGAACAAACAATAAGCAGAAAGACCTATAACAACACAGCTGAAATAAACATACTTAGCTGTTAACATTAGTTAATTGTGTATGGTGGATACATGGGTGTTTATTATGTCATTCTTTGTAATTTCAATAATGAAGAAATATGCATATAGTGCAAGCAATCAGCCTGAATCTGTAAGTCAGCAAACTGTGGAGTGAGTGTTCTACTTGGTCTGAATACTATCAGCATACTTTTAGAGGCTATATTCCAGGCAACCAGTGTGTTTTCCTCTCCTGACATATTTCTCAGGAAGAAAATTACCTAAAGTGATCAGTCCAGTATAAAAAATAAGTAGTGTTGGTCTCAGGGTAGTACTTTACTTAACATATCATCACCATATGATTTTTCACATTTAAACGCTAAACAAAAAGAGCATTTTTATGTCAGTGTTAAATTGTGATGATAATTATATGACCTCATTATAATAAGTAAAACTGTTTCCAGTAAAGTTAGGAAAGAAGAAAACATGAACCAAAATTATTTTAATTTCATAGATATCAAATCCTTACAGACTGTGAATAAATCTGGGGCCAAGTATCATTCTTGAGCACTTATAGAGTACCTTAAGATGTTCAATTTTCCATACTATGATATCCTTTCAACATCATACATGGATTTCTATACTTGATAGGTTGATATCAATAAACATTAAATAAAATGTCAAAATCTAATAAATTACTACAGAATTTCCCCATCTTTCATGCTCTATTTTGTTTTTCAGGTCAAAGTAAAATCCAGAATAAAATATTCAAACCATATGGTGTTTTAGAGTGACTCTTGACAGCAGGACAATAGTCAGTTTATTTTAACAGAAATCAAAAGGAACTGAAACAAAATCAATTTGCAATGCATTAATGATTTTATGATTAAATTGTTCCATGTTTCACAAAAAAGCATTTGATGTACTGAGCAATCTATTGTGTAATAGAAAGTGTTTTTCAAATATCACAGTGTTTTAATTAAGACTTTTTGTATGTTTTTCCTTTATACACATTAAAGAGAATTTTATGTCCCCCCATTCTCTTTTGAACAGGGCTCTGTTGTGTCTTGCATATGGTTATTTTCAGTAGAATTAAGAGTAGCATGCTTTGATGAGCCAAGATCTCAAAAGCTGAGTTCTTGAACATTGTCTTCAGAATGAGGATTTTTGTAATCTTGAATGAATGCCAACAATTTCAACTTTTAAAAGCTGTTCAGAGGATTTACCTAACACTTGTTTCTGTATCATTGACAAGGTATCTCCTCTCTTGGAATAGCCCAGCTGTGTCTCCTGTGCTGATATGACATTCACATGAGTGAATTTAAGGGGAATAGGACACTTGTAACTTTAATTTTCCAGTATTAAAGGATACCCCATAATATCACAGACTAACTATAGCCCAGAAGATGATCTTCCTCTGTTAAAAATTTAATGTGCCTCTTACTACTTCCTAATTGTTCAGCTCTTATCTTACTTCAGTGATCATTCTTGAAGCTTGAATTTTCACAGTTAGTGATTTACTACTCACTGAGGCATTTGTTCCAAACTCCCTGCCAAAAGCACTCAGAGGTGAAGAGAGGTGAAGGACAAGAATGGCTGCCAAGAGAAAAACATTGCATTGTAAATAAACAGGGCAAGCTCTAAGTTGTTATTCTAAAGATTTAGATAATGTTTAGGGCCACAGGGAGCCCTGCCTTGTGTTAGTAATATCTGGAACCTGCTGTATTTTCTGGGATGTTGTTTGTACCTCAACTCCTTTAGTCAAGATTAAATTATTTCTTCTTATGCAGTGTAGTTTACTAAACTCATCTCCATTCTCAAAAAGAACCAAAAACAAATATAAGCACTTGTTCTTTTTAGTCTTTCTTATATTCTGATGTTGGATGAAAGGAGAAAGAAGCACCGCTAATAAAAAGGCATATTTCACTGTTATAAATATTCACTAACTCTAAGAGGGAAATGGATACAAGGAAGAAAAATACACAAAGGCAGAGACAAAGAGTGAGGCAGGGAAAAATGAAGGAATGTGGGAGAGAGAAGAAGAGGAGAGAAAGACAACTACAGACCAATATCCCTTATGAACATAGATGCAGAAATCCTCAACAAAATTCTAGCAAATCAGATCCAAAAGCACATCTCAAAAATCATCCACCATAACCAAGTAGGCTTCATCCCCAGGATGCAGGGCTGGTTCAACATTTGCAAGACCATAAATGTCATTAAATACATCAACAGATGTAAAAACAAGAACCACATGATTTTATCATTAGATGCAGAAAAAACTTTTGATAAAATCCAGCATCCCTTTTTTATAAAAACCCACAAACACCTAGGTATAGAAGGAACATATCTCAAAATAGTAAGTTCCATCTACGATAAACCCACAGTCAACATATTTCTAAATGGACAGAAACTGGAAACATTTCCCCCCAAACTGAAATAAGACAAGGCTGCTCACTCTCACCCTTCTTTTTCAATGTTGTGTTAGAAGCCCTAGCTCGGGCAATTAGACAAGAGAAGGAAATCTGGGGTACACAAATAGAAAAAGAGGAAGTCAAGTTATCCCTCTTTGTTGATGATATGATCCAAGAGAATCTGTCAAAAACCTGCTTGCACTGATAAAGAACTTTGGCAAAGTCTCAGTACAAAATAAATGTGCAAAAGATAGTTACATTCTTATACACCAACAGCAAGAAGGCAGAGACACAAATTAAAAGCACAATCCCATTCACAATAACCACGAGCTTCTGCAAAGCAAAAGAAACCATCAAGAGATCGGGGAGACAGTTCACAATTGGGAAGAGAGAAGAGAAGAAAGGAAAGGAGAGGAACAGAGGGGAGAGATGAGATGAGACAAGATGAGAAGAGAAAATGAAAACCTGAGAGACACTGTTTGTGCACACATGTGGATACATCTAAAAGATTCCACAACTTTTTTGTTTTTCTGTTAAATTGGATGCTTTAGTCTTCATTATGGTTTAAGTCAGGCATTTTAAGTCTAAGTAGTCAGACCACTTCAGTTGTTTTAACACCCCAACCCAAATGACTGGACAGTTAAAACTACCCAACTGGGTCATCAATTTAGCAATCCCAGGGACTGAATAAGTGATTGATGTGGTATATGAGGCAGGCTCAAATTGTAATTTGTTACTTCAGAGAAAGAAAGCTAACAAATTCTTTTGGGAAACCAAAGAGGGATTGGATAAACTTGTGTTAAGTGATAGGACAATAATATGTCATTTCTGGGTGGTTAGTCTTAAGGAGAGTCACACATGGAAGGAAAAAACAGACTATGAAAGTTGGCCTGCCTAAATATATTCCCAGCTCTGTCTTTCTGAAAGAGACAAATAACCTCCATGTGTTGGGTTTGAGGGACTTAATCCCATTCTTTGCCTCTCAAAATGGAGACTGATTGAGAACTAGGCATGGAAGTCAAAAAATTGAAATGTCTAGCTTCATTGAGTGTAAGGCTAGATTGGTAGATGTTGTTTGAATGTTGTCTCTTTGGATATTCTTTTTTTTTAATGTATTTTTATTTTAAAATTGTGGGATACAGTTAAGGGTGAGGTATACAAATATGCATTGTGCAGGTACCCTTGTGGATGAGGTGTGCCCCCCCCATCCCCAGACAGATATCGACTACCGTTAATTCCACCTTCCTTCCCCTCCCCACCCCATAGTTTCCCACCACTGTCAATGCTTTTCTTATAGTATTACAATTGTTGTTCAAGGTCCACTTACAAGTGAGAACATGTGATACTCAGGTCTTTGTTTCTGTGAGAGATCACTCAGTATTATAAACTCCAATTCTATCCAGGTTGGTACGAAATTCATGATTTTGTACTTTTTTTATGGCTGTGTAATATTCCATTGTGTATATGTACCACATTTTAAAAATCCAGTCCTCTTTTGATGGACAGTATGGTTGGTTCCATGATCTTGCTATTGTGAACAATGCTGCGATAAACATACATGTGCAGGTATCTTTTTTATAGAGTGATTTGAGTTCTTCAGGGTATATTCCCAGTAGGGGGATTGTGGGGTCATATGGAAGGTCGATTTTTAAGCTTTTAGGAATTGCCATACTGATTTCCACAGAGGTTGCACTGGTTTACACCCCCACCAACAGAGGTTGCACTAGTTTACACTCTCACCACATCCTCTCCAACATCTGTTACTTTTTGAGTTATTGATAATGGCCATACTGACTGCAGTTAGGTAGCATCTCAGTGTAGTTTTGATTTACATCTCCCTGATGATTAGTGAAGTTGAACATTTCTTCATGTGTCTGTTGGCTGTTCAGATGTCTTCTTTTGAGAAGTGTCTGTTCACATCTTTCACCCACTTTGTAAAGGGGTTGTTTGTTCTTTTCTTTTCAGCATATTTGAGTTCCTTGTAGATCCAAGATGTTAGGCCTTTGTCAGACCTGGAGTTGGCAAATACTTTTTCCCAGTCTGTGGGCTGTCTCCCTGCTCTCTTGACGGTTTCTCTGGCTTTGCAGAAGCTTGTCAGTTTAATGAGGTCCTACTTGTCTATCTTATCTCTTATGGCCTGTGGGTTTTGGGTTTTGTTCAGGAATTGGATGCCAGTTCCAATTTCCATAAGGGTGTGTCCTGCATTTTCTAAGGTTCTTATGGTTTGAGGTTTTACATTTAGGTCTGTGATCCATTTAGAGTTATTTTTTTGTGTATGGGGATAGATAGGGGTCTTGTTTGAATATTCTGCCTGTGGTCAGCCAGTTTTCCCAGCACCATTTACTGAATAGGTTCTCCTCTCCCCAGTGGTGGGTGGTGGAGGCTTTGTAGAAGCTAAGTTGGTTGAGAAATTGAGGTTTTGCTATTGGAATCTCAATTCTATTCCATTGGTCTATATGCCTGTTCCTGTACCAATACCAAGCTGTTTTGATTATTGTAGCTTTATAGTAAAGTTTGAAATCTGGTAATGTGATACACACTGCTTTGTTTTTGTTTTTTTTTTTTTGCTGAGGATTGTTCTGGCGATTCTTGGTTGTATTTCCATATGAATTCCTGTATTGTTTTTTCTAGGTCTGAGAAGAACGTTGCTGGTAATTTGATGGGTATTGCATTAAATCTGTAGATTGCCTTAGGTAAGATGGAGATCTTCACAACGTTGATTCTTCCAATCCATGAGCATGGGATATTTTTCCACTTGCTGGTGTCATCTTTGATTTCTCTGAGTAGTGTTTTGTAGTTTTCATTGTAAAGGTCTTTCACGTTTCTGGTTAGGAAGATGCCAAGGTATTTCATTTTTTTGTGGTTATTGTGAATGAAATTGTGCTTTTTATTTGGGTTTCTGTTTGTTTATTATTGGTGTAAAGAAATGTAATTGTCTTTTGCACATTTATTATATGCCCTGAGACTTTGCCAAAGTCCTTTATCAGTGCAAGGAGGTTTTTGACAGATTCTCTTGGGTTTTCAAGGTACACAACCATGTTGTCTGCAAAGAGAGATAACTTGACTTCCTCTTTTCCTATTTGGATACCCCTGATTGCCTTCTCTTCCCTGATTGCTCTAGCCAGGACTTCCAATACTATATTGAACAGGAGGGGTGAGAGTGGGCATCCTTGTCTTGTTCCAGTTTTCAGGGGAAATGGTTCCAATTTTTGTCCATTTAGAAGTATTCTGGCTGTGGGTTTCTTGTAGATGGCTTTTACTATTTTGAGGTATGTTCCACGTATGCCTAGATGTTGGAGGGTTTTTATCAAGAAGGAGTGCTGGATTTTATCAAAAGCTTTTTCTGCATCTAATGATATAATCATGTGGTTTTTGTTTGACATCTGTTGATGTATTTAATTACATTTATGGTTTTATGAATGTTGAACCAGGCTTGCGTCCCAGGGATGAAGCGTGCTTGGTCATGATGGATGATTTCTGAGATGTGTTATAGAATCTGGTTTGCTAGGATCTTGTTGAGAATTTTAGCATCAATGTTCATCAAAGATATTGGCCTGTAGTTCTCTTTCTCTGTTTTTTAATCTTCTTAAATTACTTACAAAGCGGAACCAAGTGACTCAACCTTAAATACACTCTATTAAATGGGTAACTAATTTCCTTTTAAAATGAAGCACTTTAGTGATCCACAGAAAACAATCAAAAACATTAACATTTCAAACTAGGTAGTCTATGGATAGGAAGGGAAGACCAACTGGTGCAGGATAATAGAGAAAAGTCTATGAGTTTTCAGACAAAAAGGCTTAGTCTTGTGATAATACACAAGGTAATGCAAGCAAGGGAGGAACATTAATAATATAGCAAAGTAAGATTCTGATGATCAAAAGTCACTGTGACTTTGAAGAAGTGGGAGGATGATCAGCACTGTGTGAATAGAATGCTAAAGTGAATTTATCACTCAATCTCGTGGTCTTTGAGGGAAGCATTGCTGCCTGGGATACTCCAAAAGCACATTTGATGGATCTTGTATGAACAACTTAATATCAAGTCAGAAATAGTACTTGGCAAAGCTCCAAGACTGAGATGTCTTTGTATTTCTCCCCAAGAATTAGTACAATGGGCGAGGAATGTGGGAGAATCTGAAGGATAAGGAAAAACAAGATCCAAGTATTACACACAAAAGTTAAATTGAAAAATGTATAGGGATACTGCTGCTCCAAATTAGAACAGGTTTGGGGGTTGTGTTGGAAACATTATTGAGTTATCAGCTAAGCTACTGCAGTCTAAATCTAAATAGACTTGTTCCGTATATTTTTTTCAATATTGCAGTTTGTTCTTCTGTAAAATTGTATTTATAGGACAGTTAGTCATAAAATATTTATTAAGCCTATGTAGGCATATGTCCTCTTTTTTTCACCCTGTACATGTTCTATCCTGCCATATATTAATTATCTTGCACATGATAGAGATTCAATAAATATTTGTTGAAATAGATATTAAAATAAGTAAAAAATACAAGTCTGTGGTCTGTTCTTAAAAGTTCAGAAATAATAGGGTCAAAATGCAGAAGAAATTAACAAGCTATGGCAATGTTAGTCAATACTTTTACTTGCACTGGTCCTGGGGGAAACTGTGCAGGCAGTAGGAAAATGCACAGATTCGAGAGAGATTGGAATGGTCAATTAGTTTTGCTAATCCTTTACCTTCCGAAGATGGAGATAAAGACAGGGACACTATAGGACAGGTTAAAATCATGAACGAACTGAAAAAGTCTGGAATGCTTGTGATGTATTTTGGAGACTACTAAAAAGTCCAGTTCAGCAGAAGAGTAGAATGCCACAGTGGAGAGGTTGGTATTGTGGGAAGAACAAGGACTTGTGAGTCACATAAAATCCTAACACTGCTGTCACTTTGGGAAAACAACTTACTGTTTATGATTATTAGTTTCCCCACCCTAAAAGAGAAATAATTTTGTCTTTCCCTATGTTCTTCTAAACCCATAATAATAATTGTTTACATTTATTGAGGATTTACATGCATTAGGTATGGTTCTAAGCACATTAATTATATAAATTTAAATATCTAGGCAAAGCACTCAACATTTGCTACCTGATTCAACCCTCAAAGTGATTCTATGATGTAAGGGTTGTAACAATAAAATGTAATAACATAATACATTGCTTGGCTTATAGCATGATAAATGCACTTATTCACCCTTCCCATCCCATGTTTTGTAAGTAAATAGTGGGAGCTAAGCCTGGAAAGGAAACGTGAGCCAAACTACAAAGGGCCTCTGCTATTAATACTTTCCCAGCCAACAGCTTTTAGTCTTTGAAAGTTTTGGAACTGGGAAGTGACATGTTTATAGCTGTGACTTTCGTTCTACAAACAACTGGATTTTATTCTCATTGCTTCATCAACTTTTCTAGAGATGAAAATTTCAATTCAATTTGCAAATTTATCAGACATTCTTCTTTTAAAGGATTAAAACATCCCTCACATGACCAGAAGTTCTCAGCAGCATCTTTGAAATCTGCTTATCAACATGTGAGGCCAAATTGCTTTATCCTTTACTCACAGTGATATAAACAGTTGAGTTAAAAGTATTAGAACTCAAATCACTCTATAAAAAAGATACCTGCACCTGTATGTTTATCGCAGTGTTGTTCACAATAGCAAGAACCTGGAAACATCCATGCTGCCCATCAAAAGAGGACTGGATTTAAAAAATGTGGTACATATACACGATGGAATACTACGCAGCCATAAAAAAGAACAAAATCATGAATTTCGCAGCAACCTGGATGGAACTAGAGTCTATAATACTGAGTGACCTCTCACAGAAACAAAGATCCGAGTATCATATATTTTCACTCATATAATGAACCTTGAACATTCAATGTAATACTATAAGAAAATGACTGATGGTACTGGGAAACAATAGCGGGGAGGGAGATGGGATTAACAGTAGCAAATATCTGTCTGGGGATGGGGAAACACCTCTTATCAACAGGGTGCCTGAATGAAACGTAATTGTACACCTAACCCTTAACTGTACCCCACAAAACCATAATAAAAAATATTGATTATGAAAAAAAAAGTATTAGTCCTGTGGTTCTTGCTAATTTGCCCTGAGGAATACTCGGACACTCTTCTCTATTTGTTGCCCTACCCATTCCGTTTAACAGTTGTACTTTTTTATATTTTCCATTACCTATTAAATTTCATCTTAAATCCCACTTTAAACATGTCTGCTATTTTTCTAGATGGTGCCGACTAGTGCTGATTTTTGCTGCTAGTTTCCTTTGACAAACAGAAAATACTGAATGGACATTTAAAAATCTCTCAAAATGTCTCACATATTTCTTCTCAATCTATTTTATTTAACCTTTTATCATTTTCATGTGTATAACCCACTGATTAAAAATAATAATAATTAAAAATCAAGAGAAATACCACCATCCCAAGCTAAAGCTCTTCATAAAAATAAGGTAAATTAATGGCTAGAATACTTACAGGTTTCCAAACTGTCTTTTTGAAAATTATACTTCTTAAATAACTTGTTTATTCTAATTACTAATTATACTATTTAAGAATTCTAAACTTGAGATTGAAACAAAATATTTTTAAATATAGTAAAAACTATAGTAAGTCATAAGGCTGATGAAATTTTGTGAATAATTTTTTTGGTAGTCTAAAGAGGAAGAGTAGGAATCATAATTTGGGACTTGCAAATTGAGCATCTCTCTCACCACATTTTAGAATATACCCAATATAGCAAGATTGTTTCAAAGACAGCTTGTAAGAAAAAATGTTCAACTCTTATCTAAAGATGCTTGCTCTTACAGATAGACTCAGGTTCCTATTAAAAAAAAATACAGTCACCATAAGTAATATGTGTTCCTAGCTGCTGTTTCTACAAGTGAATCTATGCTAGTGGTTGTGACTGTCCACATGATTGCAGATTTTGTTTCAGTTCCCACAACTGGGAGGCAGCGAATTTTAATGGAAAACACTGGACTCTTTCATGCCCAGAGTTTGTTTGCATATTTATTGTCTCGCTCTATTGAAAGCCCAGTGAGAACATAGACTAGTTCTGAATCTGTGGCACCTAACACTGTAAACTGGTACTTAATAGGCACTCATGGTATGTGGTTGCTCTTGGAATGATTTTGAGTAAAAGAATCATATTTCAGTACAGAGTTTTTCAAAATAACTGTGGAAAAGAACCAGTTTGTTTTTTGACTTTCCAATCTGTCTTAGACTGAATTGCTAGAAAATACAACAAAATAAATTACTAAAAGTTAAATATAAAAAACAAAATATGAACTCCATTAAAGAAATTATTGTATGAAATAGACAAAATATCTGTCAAATTCCTTCTAAATTTCTAAACATTTTTTCTTAAATTCTATATTTCTTTTGTTGAGAATAGATAGAAGAAAATTTTTAAACGAAGGACTGTTAGAAAACCATACTTTGAATAGTACTTAGTCTACCACTAACTAAACCTGGTAAATCTGTTTAAAACCCTTTAAGGCCTGTTTGGTCACCTGTAGAATAAAAAACTGATCTGATTCCCCAGAGCCTTTTGTACCTAGAGGTGCCCTACTTCTTAGTAAGTCCAATCAGTACTGCTTCTAATGGAGTATTGACAGAGATAAACTAATATTATGTTCAAGTGCTCCCTTCCTCCCTCCCTCTCTCCCTTCCTTCCCTACTTCCATACTTCCTTCCATATTTCCTTCCTTCCTTTTCTGTAGAGACGAGGTCTTGCTTTTTCTCTGTCTCTTAAGCTGTAGTGCAGTTGCACAATCATAGTCCACAACAGCCTTGAACTGAAGCAATCCTCCTGCCTCTTGAATAGCTGGGATTACAGGAATGAGCCATGTCACCAAGTTAAGTGCTCCCTTTTACCATCTCTGCTATGGTTCAAATGTGTTTTCCAGATTTCATGTGTTGAAAACTTTATCCCCAAATTCATATGGTGAAGGTATTTAGAAGTAGGGCCTTTGGGAGGTAATTAGTATTAGATAGAATCACAATAGTGGAGCTCCCATGATGGGTTTGGTGGGTTTATTAAAAAGAAAAAGGAGAGAGAGAGAGAACTCAGTTGGTATGCTCTTGCCCTCTTGCCTTGTGATACCCTCTTCCTTGTTATGACAGAGTAAGAAAACCTCCACCAGTTGTGGCCCTTGACTTTGGACCCAGCCTCCAGAACTGTAAGAGATAACTTTCTTTCTTTTTTTATTTTATAAATTACCCAATCTCTGGCATTCCTAAACTGAGATAGACCTGCTGAGGTCTGGGACCATAGCTTTTTTATTCTGGGACCAAGATCCTGAAACTGACTCTTTGCTGGACTAATCATTGAAACTCATAAACAATTGTATGATAGTAGCTATCTTCACCTCCCTTAAAATATTTTTTTGTGCCCTTCTCTGCTTTTTATTTTATTCTTGGCACTTCAGTGGCTTATTATATGATTTATTTGTTTATTATCTGCCTCCCCTCTAAAATGTAAGCCCTCTCAGAACTAGAACTTTAATCTTTTTTGTTCATTACTGTGAAAAACACTTAAATACATGATAGACAGCAATTAAATATTTTTTGAATAATAAATAAATGAATCTCAACTCATTTATATTGTCTCATAATGATTTAATATGAGGTCTCTTGCATGTTTGCTATTTTCAGAATTTGGAATATTCCATTTTCTTTTAGTTTTACTATGGTTTTAGAGGAAAATTCAAGATTTGAAGTAGTTGGAGCAAAACTTTGAAGTGTTTCAACTTGACTATTTATAGTTCTAGGTGTATTTCTCCCCTAACATATCAAAGGAGCTTTTATATGCATTTCAGATTCAAAGTTCTCTTTCAAAGGAATAGTTTGGACTCATTCACATACAAACAAAATACACAGCAAATCTATTTTCAATGTAAAATAAATGGTTTTAAAAATATTCAGATAAATCACAAATGATTGAGTGGAATCTTTTAATAATTTCAAAAAAGAAGTATGCTTAGACTGAAAAATGAGCACGATAAATTTCAGCCCTAAGGCTATACAGCCTGCCCTCTGAGATTCAAACAACCATAGATTGAAAATGCTTTAAAAAAAGATAACTATATGATAATGGAAATATTATAAATAAAAAGCCAATATAGTTTCACAAAATTTACATGGTATTTACTCTGCATTTGGTAGCAATCTAGAGATAATTTAAAGTATAGGAAGAATGTGCACAGGTTATATGCAAATCCTATACCATTTAATCTTACTTTATGTGTTTTTGTTCTCTCCTACTCCTATCTTGGCTAGGCAACTTAAAATTTCCTTCTATTACCTGACTCTTTCATTTCAGTATTCATATTTTTATACATTTACTCTATGTTTAGTTTAATCACCTTTTCCATGAAAGAAAAATTTATCTTTCATTTCTGTTTTAAGGTTTCAACATTAAACACTGGAAGATAGAGTATAGGCATTTCCACTCTTCCAGCCAGTGTCCCTTCCTGAACTCAAGAAATAGAAACTTTGATCTTTCCATAAGTAGTAAAAAGTTAAGCTTTCACCTTTCTACTTGCTTATCTCCCCCTACACCCTTAAGAATACTTTCTTTATTGATTGATGAAATTGAGAAGAGGGTCTATACACTTGCTTGGCCTAAGTATACCTCCCCCTCACTTCTTTGAGATCTACTTGCCTTGAGGAAGTGTGCGTTTTCCTCTAGATTTCTCCATAGAGTTAATGCCCCTGGTTCAGGGCCAGAGTAACCCAGCACTAGCCTTTCAGAGCCATCTCTGAAGGCTATGTTTTTGTCTGGAGTACCAGCTCCAGGAGATGGATTGGTATGAAGAGATTCTGGTTAAGTGTTTCTGCTCTATAGACTTGATTCATCTTTAGAAGAAAAATCCTGATCTGTAGATTTGGTAAAAGAGTTTACAAGCCCAATTCTGGTCAGGTCAAGCTGCATTTGACAATGTTTGAATATGGTTTGAATAAACATGTATCTGATGGATCATTGAGTGTGTTCTCAATCAATTCAGCACATGAAGGAAAACACTGAACTGAGGTGAATGATGGCTCTCACCTCAGAACAGTGGGTAGAATTTTGCTAGGTGAATACAAGAAAGGAGGTGTTTCAGATGTAGGGATGATGCCTCCTTCTTCTGCAGTGTGGGTTTGTGAATGATAAATCTTTTTTGGCTGGAGCTTAGGATGCTTTTTGGAGCTTTAATGGAAAAAAAAACTGGATAAAATGGGATGGAGACAAATATTAGTTTGTTGATGTTCTGTGCCAGAGAATCATGGAAAAATTTCAGTAGATATGGTTAGGTATGTAAAAAGGTAAAAATGATAGGAGTTGTGGGAAGGAAAGCCTGGGAAAAAAGAATAAGAATAGTCAGAGAAGGCTTAAGGAAGAAAAACAGGAGAAAAATGAAGGCAGCTAGGAGACTAGCTGAAGAGCAATGCATGTCTGAACTGAAGCAGTCAGCACAGAGAGGAGGAGACATGTCAGGAATGCATCTTAGAGGTAGAATCAGAGCTATTGACTGAATGTGGAAGGTGAGGAAAAGAGAAAAGTAGAATTTGACAGTTTTTTAAACTATGGGAGTTTGAAAAATGATATTTTTCTTAATCAAGTTAAAGAATATATATATCTCTATATATAGAATATATATATCTATCTCTCTCTATATATCTATATATATAGAATATATATATCTATATAGATATATATATTCTTTAACTTGATATATAGATATTGATATATAACATGATATATAGATATATAGATATATGGATTTTTTTTAGTTGGAATGTCACTCTGTCTCACTGGCTGGAGTGCAATGGCATGCTCACGGCCACCCCAGTGTCGACCTGCTGGGCTCCGGTGATCCTTCCACCTCAGCCTTCCAAGTAGCCGGAAATACAGGCGTGTGCTACCAAACCCGGCTAATTTATTTATTTATTGTACAGACAAGTTCTCGCCATGTTGCCAGGGCTGATCTTGAACCCGAGTGCTCAGGCAATCCACTCACCTCGGTTTCCCAAAGTGCTAGGATTACAGGCTGAACCGAGTCTGGCCTATATCATTTTTACTTCTTTTTTCTTTTTTTATTCCTTGTATTTTCTTCCTTTTCTTTCTTTCCCATCTGCCTTTTCCTCCTTCTCTCTAATTTCTTTTCTTACTTTTATAGAAAACTAATCTACTGAGCATGCTTTTTGATTTATCTCATTTAATCTGCACAGTGATCTTTGAGGGGAGGCAGACTTTTAGTGAACTGATTTATTGATTAACTCCAGAGTTGAACTAACTTGTCCAAGGTCACCGACTAACAAGTGTGGATTAATGTGGGTTGGAATTCAGATTGGTCTGATTCTTTACCTTTATAATCAGGTTTTTAGAAGATGGCTTCCATGTGAGGTGTCTGTAAAACTGCAGAGAAATCCAGCAGGCAGCTGGAAATGTAGGGTTGGGTAGTACTCATAAAGAGTTACAGATTTGGAAGTCATCTGTGGAAAGGTGAGAGTAAAACTGTGGGAATGGGTGAGGTCATCAAGAGAATGCCTGCAATGTAACTGAGAACTAACAGTGGGCTTTAGGGATTGCCTCCATGTAAGAGCCAGCTGGAATACTTGGAATTCCTTGGGGGAACTGATAGTGATTTAATACATGAATCACTGAATCACTGGACCCATAATATCTAATATTGTAAAGGATGAAAAAAATTTAAAAATCCCACACAAAACTTACTTGGGATAAAAATTATTTGAGATGTATTTATAACAAATAAACCTTCACATTTATAGAATCACACGAAACACATTTACTATAAAATCATATCACAACCTCTGGGTAGGGTGTTGTCAATTGAAAATTGCCATGCCAGTGACAAATTAATTTACTCAATTTATTGCTTTATTAATTTGTTCATGATTCTTTGATTTATCAACTATTTATCGATTTTATAATCTTTTCAAGATAAACATTGATGAAAAGTAATCTTTCAAAAAAACTATTTATTTACAAACTCTTGCATACTTTTAAAGTATATAGTTCCCCAAGATGTACCTAACTAGATGTTTGCCTGGCCACAACCCCTAGGATGGAGAATGTCTGACATAAATGCAAGTAAGTTAAACTATGTGTGTTATGGGTTGAATTGTGTCTCCTCCCAATTTCATACATTGAAGTTCCAACCCCTAGTATCTTGGAATGTAACTCTGTTTGGAGATAATGTTCTCAAGAAGGTGATTAAGATAAAATGAGGTCATTAGGATGCAACCTTGTCCATTATGACTGGTTTCTTTATCAGAAATGAGAGAAATACAGTAGTTCCTCCTTATCTGAGAGTTTGCTTTCTATGGTTTCAGTTATTTGTGCTCAACTTCAGCCCGAAAATATTAAAAGGAAAATTCCAGAAATAAACAATTCATATGTTTTAAATTGTACCTGGGTCTGCATAGTGTGATAACATCTCCCACTGTCCTGCCCCATCCCAAATGGGACATGAATCACCCCTTTGTTCAGTGCATTCAGCCTGTAGACAGTCCTCATCCATTAGTAACTTACCAGCCATCTTGGTTATCAGATTACCTGTCCCAGTATCAATATCTCAGTGCTTGCATTCAAGTAACACTCATTTTAATAATGTCCCCAAGTACAATAATTCTGTGCTTAGTTTATAAATTAAACTTTATCACAGATATGTATATGTAAGAAAAACCATAGTATACATTATAGGGTTCAGTACTATCCATGGTATCCATTGGGGCTCTTGAAATCTATTTTATGCAGATAAGGGGGGACCAGAGTCTAGTGCATAGAGGAGCAACCATGTGATTAGGCAGCAAAAGAGTAGCCATTTACAGTCTAAGGAGAAAGGCCTCAGGAGAAATCAACCTTGCCGGCACCTTGATCTTGGATTTCTTGCCTCTAGAACCATGAGAAAATACATTTCTGCTGCTTAATCTACCTAGTCTGTGGTATTTTATTACTGCCACTCTAGCAGACTAATACACTATGAAACTAGAAATTTATCCTCAAAGAAGATAGAGGAGGAGTAGGGAACATTTCTAGATTGAGAAGTGTGAAACAAATAGATGAGCTTCTTGACAAATCTAAGCTGAAGTGCAGGATTTTTGGTTTCCTGGGGGGTGGGAGTGGGGGCGATGGGCAGCACCAGGGACTCTTACCAAGTATGTTAACTTTGATTATTTAAAAGGGGAAAGAGACCTCATTAATATTTAATTGTGAAATACCTTGCCTTTGGTGCAGAGACCCAAAAATAAAGGCCCTTTAGAAATACCTAGGCTTTTCCCTTCTAGTTTTATGACGATATCTATGGTGACAGACAAGGCTTTTTAGAAATAATGAACACATAAAATGCAAAATGGCCACTTTTAGCATTTCACAAGAACTTGTAAAGATGCCTGAAAAGCATACAAAAATGCTCCTTTTAATGTTTTTAGGAGGATAGCTAAAGGTTGTTTTTAATGTTTCAAGATCCAAATACAAAGGACTCTACTTCTTTACAAGTGGTTTAATCCCATGAGTACTGTGGTTATGATCCAGATGAGTCTCTTGAGGGGCAGAGAGAAGCAATGCCAATAGTTTTTTGCGTTGAAAGGACCATAAAGGAGAAACAGATCGTACTTTGTGGGTTGATAAATAGTTCAGCATACACAGCCAGAGGAATGAACCTTGCACACATTGCACAGCTAACCATTTTCTTTCTTCTTTTTTTTTTTTGAAGGCAGAAATGGAGAAAACGAGTTGTGATTTTTGTTATTTCTCTGTTATGACTCCTCTCCCAGTGACATGACAAGGATAAAAGAGATATGTCAGAATTTAAAATGTGACATTGAAAGAAAAAGTTTAGGATATGAGAAAGATCTAGGTATGGAGCGTTATTTTTTTTCAATTTCCTTTTTAAAATGAAAAATTGCAAGTGGCTTTAGAAATTATTGGAAGCAAATCTTTGGTGGTCTTGCTTAGATGACATGTGAAAAGCAATTTGAAGTAGAAACAAAAGCTGAAAAGAAAGTTTACTTTGGGCTGGTTTTATACTTGATAGATGACTTTGGGAACATTCTATTTGTAGAAGAACTCACTCTAACAGTCAGTAGAGTGCAGAATAGAATAATTTTTAGATACTAAAAGCATGCCAGATGCATGTGAAAGCCACAGTTATGAATTCTCTGCAGAGTTTATTCACACAGAGACTTCTTTCTCCCCTTTTCTCCTCTCCATTTCTGTTGTTGTTGTGTGAGGCATTCATTAATAGTAAGGGCACACAACTCACTTCTTATAGACGTAGTCTTTGTGACCCTGAGGAAAGATCAGTGCTAATATTTTCCTCCCTCTTATCTTTAAGAATCGTCTGTTCTAGATTGGACTGAATGATTTTCAAAATAAACTTTCTCATATACATGAAAACACTATTTCCTTACACATCAAAGCCTATTGAAATTGGGTTGCTTCATAATTCATTTTATCAAATAGATTTTAATTTTTTCCAGATTTTAAGAATTCCATATTATTTCAAATTTTATGGTCCAAATTCTGCCCTCAATTAAGCACATGCAACTAATTGCACACACATAACTGAGAGTACAGTTTGGCTTTTGGAGCTGAAAGTCTCTGGAGTTCTGAATTTCTTTTTCTTGGAAAAAAATAGACTTTTTTATTTATAAATTTCAGCAAAGTCTTCAAAATTATTGACATCACTTTTCCAAAATTGTTTTCAAGCACTGATTAATTAATCCACTACACCCTAGTGTAATAACTCTTTATTATCTACTTTTGCAATTACAGTCATACAAATGACTCTATTATTTGCTTGAAGCCACACAAGCAAGACAGTGATAAAATTAAGGTTTGCATTTATTATTTTAAGTCTGTGTACAGTGACGAAAGGTAGAACTATTCATTAACATTATAAAATTGTATAATAAATTAGTTATATTCTTGATTGTCATCTTTTATTATTCAAAATAATAATGGCTTTATTGTTTTTTCCTGATTATAAAGATGACATTGAAGATAATTTAAACAATACAGAAAAGTGTAGGGAATAAGATAATCATTAGAATTCCCACCACCATGAGGGGTCCATTTATATTGTGTTGGATATTCTTCTAGGAATGTCATCTGACTTTTTGTCTAATTTGATTTTATACACACAAAAAAAATCCTGGGAATATTTTTCAAGTCAAGAAATATAGAGATCTTTCTTTTAAGGCCACATAATATGCCATTGGATCAGCAAGTCTTCACTCAATCCTCTATTTAATGGGCACTTAAGGTGTTTCAATTTGTGTTTGTAAACAATTCTCTTATTTTTTATGGAAAGAAATGTACTTTATCGCTGACTATAAACTCTGTCTTTATGGACATATTTGGTTTTTATAGTTAATATCTGGAACTTCTCCTTTAGCTATGCTAATGATCCCAGATTTCTACCTAAACAATTTGTTCTTTTTTAAAAACTATAATTTTGAGTTATACATTCATAGAATTACACTCAGACATGAAATTGAAAATGTCATGGCAATGGAAAATGTGAATAATGGAGGGAAGTAAAATCCTCGGAAAATTCTTAAATGTATTTTATTTTACCCAACTTTAATGTAATGATCTGTTAAAAATGGTCAAGTTGATATGGGTTTTGAGTTTTATTATTTTCCTTAGAAATCTTTGAGAAACTAGAGTAAGCAGTGGAGTGTTTATACTTATATGAGTAGTGCTTGAAAAATTGAGAGAAACTCCACAGAGGCCCTGTCCATTACCACTCTATTCTTTGTCCCTCACTCCTCAACTCCTGAAGTCCTTCCATCCAACTGCTTTTCTGAAAATTCAGAACCACTAACAGCATTGTATTTTTCACCCTTTAGATTCTGTTCTCCCTGGCCGTTTCTCTGGCAATATTACCTTACCCCTTTCTTATCATCAATTATTTTTCTTTGCTGAATTATTCTTATGGACATTAAAGTATACATTTTTTAATCTTAAAAATATTTATTTTTACCTGTTTTCCACTTTACTTATCACCCCATTTTTTAGCTCCTCTTTGGAGCAAAGGAGTTATGGTACTCCTTGTTTCTAATTCTTCTCCCTTTCTCTTTTAATCCAATCAAATAAAGATCCCCGCCCCGCCAAAAAAAGCCTCTCTTCTCAACGTCACCAATAACCTCCACGATCTGGAGGTCAATTTTCAATCCTCATCTTATTTGACCTGTCAGGATCATTTGACACATTTGATCACTCCATCTTCCTTAATGAATTTTATCCGTTTGGTTTCCGGGATACCATACCCTTTTAGTTTTCAGTCCATCTTGCTGAATGCCCCTTCTCAGTCTTCTTAACTGGATCCTCTTCTTCCTGACTTCTTGATTTTGGAATATTATATACATTCTGTCCCTTCCTTCCTTTTTATGTACACTAACACCTTAAATATTATCCATATGTAATTACTTCCATATTCACACCATCTGTTGTCCAGAACTTAACTTTCACGTATCCAGTAATATCTCTCAGATTCAACATGTCCAACTGTAAACTTCTGATCTTCCTCACCTCTCCCCAATCTTACTTCACAAATCTTGGCTCAGACAGCTCTATCCTTACTGTTGCTCATGACAACTGGAAAACCATCCTTAATGATTTTGTTCTTTCACATTCCATTTTCAATCCTGTAGGAAATCCTGTTAGCTCTAATTTTAAAATATACCCAGAATCTGCCCATTTCTCACCACTCTCTACTGAGTCACTGGAATCCTTGATGAAGTCTCACTCTATTCTTGTTCTCTTAGACTCTATTTTCAGCAGATAAGCCAGAGTGAGCCTCATAAAGCCTGAATCATATTGTGGATATCTTCTGCTTAAAATACTGAAATAGCTTCCCATTTTCTCCAAGGTACAAGCCGAAGTCCACACAATTGTTACAAGGCCTGGATCTCCCATTTCCTTTCAGACTTGGTTTACTGTTCTCTCTCTTGTTCAGCCTCCTGCGGTCACAGTGGTCCTTCTTCATGTATTCAAGGAGATTTCTCACTTTTATTTCTTTTTTTTGGACATTCTTTTACCTGGAATATTCTTCTTCCAGATAGCTCTTAAATAACCCTTTCATATTCAAATTTTTGCCTAAATCACACTTTCTATATGAAGCCTACCTCGACTCCCTTATTTAATATTGCAGCCTATCTCTCCCAACTTTGGCATTTTGTATATCCCTATGTTAATCTTCTCTGTGTGTATGTTTCATAGCATCAGACTTTATGTACTTAAAAATATGTTCATTCATTGTTTAAGTCCTCTGTCCCCACTATAATATAATCCTTGAATACATCCTTGAAAACAGTAACTTTTATTAGTTGTGAGTGGTGGAAGCATGGGTAATTATCCTTATATTACAAACAAAATTAACTAAATAAAGACAAGCCAAGAACACACCATGAGAATATGTCATGAACAATAGATTGAGATTAATCCAATTCTATGTATATGAAATCCAAAAAAGTGAATAAAAATAATATAAAGAAGAACCAGGGTGAAAAGGAAGAATATTGGGATAAGAGAAAGCTTAGTGAATATTCCTGCTCTTTAAAAGATGTTGGGAAAGGAGTAAAGGAAAGGCTATATATCATGCTATGTTTGAATCTTCATACAAGATTGGTTAAGGATCATGATAATTTGGAAATAAAAAGAACTTTTGACTTTAAAATACAAAATGGACAAATTATTGCTCCATCTCATTGCCACTTCTAAAATTTCCCATCAGTTGTAACAGATTAACAACTAAAAAATGTCAAGGTCTATTTCAAAAATATTAAAGACTACTCTAGGGTTTTGTAATACTCAGTTGCTCAAGTCCTCATTAAGAAATAGAACATATACAAAGTTGTCAGAGTTGGCTAGACAAGAAAGCAAAATGCTTTTGAGCATTTTATTCAGCAAGGTAAATTATTGTGCTTTATTTCTATTGGTTAACCAAATACTAAAAATGAGATAGACCATTTTTGGAAGAGATAAATACAATTATTTTGTTGTAAAACATGTCCATTGATTTTTATGTTAATTATTTGCTGTAAAATAGAATAATTTTGAGGGACTTGTTTTTTTAAAATTTATTATAAAGACGTGGGGTACAATTCAGGGTTAGGTATATAAACGTTACTCATGCAAGTACCCTTGTTGATGAGGTATGCCCCTCCCTCCCCTAGCAGTTTCCCTCAACTGCCAATCCCACCCCCCCTCCCCTGACAGTTTTTCACTGCTGCCAGTCGCTTTCTTATAGCATTATAATTGTTCAAGGTCAGCGTATGAGTGAGAACATATGGAACTCAGTTCTTTGTTTCTGTGGTAAATCACTGAAACAAATCCATCCAAGTTGCTGCAAAGTCCATATATTTGTCCCTCTTTATGGCTGCATAATATTCCATTGTGTATATGTACCACATTTTAAAAATCCAGTCCAGTTTTGATGGGCAACACGGTTGTTTCCATGTTTTTGCTATTGTGAATAGAGCTGCAACAAACATGTGTGCAGGTATCTTTTTTGTAGAATGATTTGAGTTCCTCTGGGTATATTCCCAATAGGGGAATTGCTGGGTCATATGGAAGGTCAATTTCTAGTTCTTTCAGGAATCGCCACACTGTCTTCCAAAGAGGTTGCACTAGTCTGCGTTCCCACCAGCAGTGTAGAAGCATTCCTTTTTTCCCACATCCTTGCCAGCAACTGTTGTTTGTTTTATTAATGATGGCCATTCTTACAGGGGTTAGATAGTATCTCAATGTGATTTTGATTTGCATTTCTCTGATGATTAGTGAGGCTGAGCACTTTTTCATGTGTCTGTTGGCTGCCCATATATCTTCTTTGGAGAAGTGTCTATTCATGTCTTTTGCCCAGTTTTAAAGGGTCTGTTTGTATTTTTCCTTTTGGCGCATTTGGGTTTCTTGTAGATCCTAGATGTTAGGCCTTTGTCAGATATACAGTTGGCAACTATTATTTCCCATTCTGTGGTCTGTCTCCCTGGTCTCTTGATGGTTTCTTTTGCTTTGCAGAAACTTACTAATTTGATGAGGTCCCACTTACCTATCTTATTTCTTAAGGTATTGGCCTTTAGGGTTCTGAATAGGAATTGGTTCCCAGTTCCAATTTCCATAAGGGTGTCTTCGATGCTTTCTAACATTCTTATAGTTTGAGGTTTTACGTTTAGGTCTTTGATCTATTTATAGTTAATTTTTGTGTATGGTGCTAGGTAGGGGCCCTGGTTAAATCTTTTGCATGTGGTAAGCCAGTTTATCCAGCACTATTTACTGAATAGGTTCTCCTCTCCCCAGTGATTGTTGTTGGAGGCTTTTGTCAAAGATGATTTGTTTTAGAAATTGAAGGTTTACTTCTGGAATCTCTATCCTGTTTCATTTGTCCCTATGCCTGCTCTTGTTCCAATACCAGGCTGTTTTGATTATTGTAGCCTTATAGTAATGTTTGAAGTCTGGAAGTGTGCTACATCCTGCTTTGTTTCTTTTGCTAAGGATTGTTTTGGCTATTTGTGGTGGTTTATGTTTCCATATGAATTTCTGTATTTTCATTTCCAAGTCTGAGAAGAATGATGTTGGTAACTTAATGGGTATTGCACTGAATCTGTAAATTACCTTTGGTAGGATGGACATCTTAACAATGTTGATTCTTCCTATCCATGAGCATGCAATATTTTTCCATTTGTTTGTGTCTTCTTGGATTTCTTTGAGCAGTGTTTTGTAATTCTCACTGTAAATGTCTTACACTTCTTTGGTTATGAAGATACTGAGGGATTTCATTTTTTTGGTGGCTATTGTGAATTGGATTGTGCTTTTAATTTGGGTCTCTGCCTACTTGTTGGTGTTTAGGAATGCAACTGTCTTTTGCACATTTATTTTGTACCTTGAGACTTTGCCATAGTCCTTTATCAGTGCAAGCAGGTTTTTGACAGAATCTCTTGAATTTTCAAGGTATAGGGTCATATCATCAGCAAAGAGGGATAACTTGACTTCCTCTTTTCCTATGGATACCTCTGATTTCCTTCTCTTGTCTAATTGCCTGAGCTAGGACTTCCAACACAATGTTGAACAAGAGGGGTGAGAGTGGGCAGTCTTGTCTTGTTCCAGTTTTTGGGGGAAATGTTTCTAGTTTCTGTACATTTAGCAATATGTTAGCTGTGGGTTTGTCATAGATGGTGCTTACTATTTTGAGGTATGTTCCTTCTATACCTAGGTGTTTGAGGGTTTTTATCAAGAAGGGATGCTAGATTTTATCAAAAACTTTTTCTGCATCTAATGAGTTAATCATATGGTTCTTGCTTTTACATCTGTCGATGTATTTATTGACATTTATGGTCTTGCAAATGTTGAATCAGCCTTGTACCCTGGGGATGAATCTTACTTGGTCATGGTGGATGATTTTTGAGATGTGTTTTTGGGTCCCATTTGCTAGAATCTTGTTGAGGATTTTTGCATCTATGTTCATAAGGTATATTGGCCTGTAGTTCTCTGTCTTTGTTGGATCTTTACCCGGTTTAGGTATAAGTGTGATGTTAGCATCATAAAATGAACTGGGGAGAATTCCATCTTTCTCAATTGCCTGGAATACTTACAATAGGATTGGTATCAGCTCCTCCTTCTACATTTTGTTGAATTCTGCTGGACAGCTATCCGTCCAGGGCTTTATTTTGGCAGGTAGTTTTCGTATGACAGAGTCAATTTCCTGGGTTATTATTGGTTTATTTAGTGTCTCAATGTTTTCTTGTTTTAACATGAGGAGGTTGTGCGATGTTAGAAAGTCCTTCATTTCATCTAGGTTATCAAGTTTGTTTCCGTATAGGTGTACATAGTAATCTCTGATAATCCTTTGTATTTCTTTGGGGTCAGTTGTAATTTGATCTTTTGTATTTCTGATTGTGTTTATTTGGGCTTTTTCTCTCTTTTTCTTGATCAGTCTGGCTAGGGGGTACATCAATTCTGTTAATTCTTTCAAAGAACCAGCTTTTTGTTTTGCTGATGTTTTCTATAACATTTTTGTTTTCCATGTCCCATATTTAGACTCTTATTTTTGAGATTTGGATTCTTCTGCTATAGTTGTGATTTTGGTGGTCTTCTCTTTCCAGCTGCCTTAGGTGATTTGTTAGGCTCTCCACTTGTGATGCTTCCATTTTCTTGTTGTGTGCTTGCAGAGATATAAATTCCCCTCTTAGAACTGATTTCATGGCATCCCAGAGGTTTTGGTAACATCTTTCTTCATTTTCATTTGTTTCCAGGAATCTTTCAATTTCTTCTCTGATTTCAGTGTTTACCCATTTGTTGTTCAGCATCACGCTGTTTAGTGTCCATGTCTTTGTGGGCTTTGGGGAAATGCTGTTGGTTTTGATATTTATTTTTATTCCTACGTGGTCTGAGAATGTGCATGGCAAGATTTCAACCTTATGGAACTTGTTTATGCTTGACTTATGACTATGGATGTGATCGATCATGGAGTATGTCCCATGTGGTGATGAGTAGAATGCATATTCTGTGGTTGTTGGGTGGAATAATCTGTAGGTGTCAACTAAGTCCATTTGGTCAAGTATCTGAATGTCTTTGTTAATATTTTGCCTCAATGATCTATCTAGGGCTGTCAGTGGCGTATTCAGGTACAATAGTGTTAGAATCAATATCTTTTTATCGTTTATTTAGTAGTTGCTTTATAAATGCTGGTGCTCCTGTGTTGGGTGCATATATGTTTAAGATGGGTATTTCTTGTTGATGGATTGAAACTTTTATCATTATGTAGTGTCCCTTTACATGTTTTTAAAATTTTGATAGCTTAAAGGTCATTTTGTCTGATATTAAGATCACAAGTCCTGCCTTCTTTTGTGATCCATTTGCCTGGAAACTTGTTTTCCATCCTTTAACTTTGAATCTGTGTGCATCCCTTGTAGTGACATGAGTCAGCTGAATGCAGCAAATAATGGGGTCATGGTTTCTTATCCAGTCTGCCATTCTATGTCTTTTCAGTGGTACATTTAGTCCATTCACATTCAGGTTGATTATTGGAATGTGATTGCTTATCCCTGTCATGAGGGTCTTATAAAGTTTTTTCTTTGCTTGTTTTCTTTCGACTGTGGTGTTAACGTATGTGTGTGTTTTCAAGTTTCTTGTGCTGTAGTCTTTGTTGATTCTGTGCTCTGCTGTTCTCTTGGGAAGTGTGCGGTGATTTTTTTTTTTCTTTCTTTTGTGCTGCTTAATACCTTTTCAAGTGTCTCCTGGTCTGGAAGCTGCATAATCTCTTAGGGATTGGATGTCTGGGAAGGATTTTAATTCTCCATCACTGATGAAGCTGAGTTTGGCTGGATAGGAAATTCTTGGTTGAAGTTGCTTTTTTTTAGGACTTTGAATATAGGGCTCCAGTCCCTTCTTGCTTGTAGTGTTTCTGCTGATAGGTCTGCTGCTATTTTGATTGGTTTTCCCCGGTAGGTAGTCTGACCTTTCTCTCTTGCTGCCTTTAGGATATTTTCTTTAGTGCCTACTCTGTGTAGGCAAATTACTATGTGTCTAGGGGTTGGTCTTCTCATTTGATGTCTTATGGGGTTTCTCTGTATCTCTTGTGCTTGGATGGTCACATCTCTGGTGAGATGGGGAAAGTTTTCTTGTATTACCTCCTGGAATACTTGCTCCAAGGTGTTCTCCATTTCCCTTTTTTCTTCTGGGATGCCAATCAGGCATAGATTCGGTCTCTTGATATAATCACACATCTCTTGTAGGCTTTGTTCTTTCTTTCTGAGTCTTCTTTCTATGTTTTTTACTGATAGGGTTAATTCCATGTTCTGGTCTTCTAGTTCTGAGATTCTTTCTTCAGCTAGATTAATTCTGCTTTCCATGCTTGTCATCTTGTTTTTTATTTCCTGGAAGAAATTTTTTATTGTCAGAATCTCTGTTACAAGTTCTTTCAGTGTTGCATCTTGTCTTTCTTAAGTTTTATTCACTCTTTCCACCATTCCCTGATCCCTGTCATATTCTGGGGCCAGTCGTTGGTGACTTCCACTGTTTAGGCACCAAGATCTGATTTCTCAGGAGTTTTGTCTTTGGTAGACTTGGAATTGCCTGAGGTCTTCCCTTTGACTTTTCCTCACTGTGACAGATCACTTGTTTTTTTTTTTTCTTTAGTTCTGTTATTCAGTGTCAGTGGGAGAGGCTTTCCCTTCTGATATTTGCTCAGTCCTCTATTCTTCCCTGATCTGGGCTCTGAAATAGGATGGTGGATGGGAAGCTT
Source organism: Cephalopachus bancanus (assembly GCA_027257055.1). Lineage (NCBI taxonomy): Eukaryota > Metazoa > Chordata > Mammalia > Primates > Tarsiidae > Cephalopachus > Cephalopachus bancanus. The sequence continues at coordinate 13,042,979 of JAPVLO010000093.1, forward strand.
TGCTGTCTTTTGCAGATTTTGAAATCCGAGTTAAGTGGGGGATGGGGTGCTAGGAGTCAGATGCTACTTGCAAATTAAAATGTTCACTTATTGTGGTATGTTTTCCCTGGGATCCACTCTCCACCACCACTCTATATGATGATGCAAAGCAGAAACCAACCCATACTACAAAACAATCTGCAATAAGAACAAAGCAAGACAAAACAAACCACCACAACAGAAAAACCCCAAGAAAATTAAACACACACACATGCCTAGTATGAAGTGAATAGAGAAGAAAGAAGAAAGATCAAAGGGGGGAGAATAAGAAAAAAGAAAAAAAAGGAGGGGAGGATTCAGTTGGAACCCTCACACATATATTGACACACCCCTTAAATTATAAAAAAAGAATGTAAAAAACCCCAGAAGAACAAAAGAGCAAAAACCAACAACAAAATCGAAAGATGGACACTCAATCATTCACATACACATATAAACAGAGAATGACAAATAAAAGCAGAAAGACACAGAGAAAGAAAAAAGAAAAAAAAATTTGGGAGGGAATGTAGGTCAAAGACTCACATACACATACATGAACAAAGGAAAAATATTTAAAAAATAGATGAACTAACAGTCAGAAAATATTTAAAATTAAAGAATAATTGAAAATTAGAAAAAAACCCAGATCAAAACAAAAAACAAAGCCAAAAAACAAAAAACAAAAAGAAAAAACCTGTCCTTTTGTGGCAGCCTCTGTAATTGTTTCTCTAATCAGATCTCCCCTGCAGAGCCACCTCTTTCACTCTCTCCTCAGTATCCAGAGCAGGGAAGGAGGAGGGGCAGTGGAGGCGGATGGGGCTGCGGTCCTCCCCTCCCATTCTCCAATGGTCAGGGAGATCTGTTGGGGGTGTACAGGATAGTCTCTTCCCCAGGCACATACTCTCATGAGATTCCCAGCCAGGCCTATCCTGGAATGGGGTTCTCCTATTGCAACTGATGTCTAGGCTCCATAGGGGTTTGTCCCTCTCAGTTGTGGCCCAGCTTTGTGGGTCTGATGTTCAGAGGAGTGCTGGGAAGAAGGGAGTTTGTGTTAGCTCGGATTTACCACTGATTTCTTTTGGAGTTCTTCCTCATCCTTTTCTGGCCATACTCTTTGTCCCATGGCTGGATCAGGGTAGGCCATGGGGCACCTGGAGCTCAGCACTCATCGGGTCCTTCTAAAGTTTGTGCTTTCAGGATATTTCCTCTGGACAACAATCCAAACCCAGTAGATGATCTGTCATTCACAGAGACTGGGTCTCTGCGCTCTGTCTGCATCCCCTTCCAGAGCCTTGTTAGGTCTCCGGGACTTGTTTTTTAATGTTATTTAATATTAGCATTTGATGAAGCAGTTGATGACTGAAAGAAATCTTAAAGCATATTAGTTTAAATGTTGGCTATCAAGTATGAAAAAAAGAAAGTAAATTTATTTTCTTTTAATTGAACTTTTAAAATACAAGGCAGTTTTGCATATCATTTGTTGGGATTTTGTGGGACCCCAAATAAAACACCCTCCTCTACTTTATATAGAGAGACTAAAGATTCAGATATATGGAAGGCAAAATGCCAGCCTAGCTTTATTACTAATCAGAATCTGGTCTGAAACATCCAACTTAGTTTTGTAACTACAATTGCCTTCCTAACACTTCACCTCTATTAGTTACAAGTACTCCTCTTGGTTAAGCTACTGTATGATAACTGCACACCCTCCCTCACAGGTTAGGGAGTCTACCATGTGGTACAGGGTAGACCTTAAGGCTGAGCCCTTGAATAAATGACTCTAGAAAGAGAGAGAAAGAGGAAAAGGCTGAGGTGAACTTGCTCAGTGACATGCACAAATCAAACCCATTGATTCTTGTCTCTTGAGTAAGTGAGGGTAGAAAGAAAAGTCAAGGATTTCTTTCTAGCCTAATCTTCCTTAGGAATGGAGAATATCCCTCCACATCCAAGACCAAGTTTTACTTATCACATATGTGTGATCTATTATGTTAACAGCAATTATGCCATGAGTTTCAAAATGCACGTGTTTGTGTGAAGAGAGGAAATGGGGATTATTAAATTTCAAAATTTCCACTTCTATTTTTCAGAAAATTACACAGAGTGTTGCAAACTGGAGAGACTTATAAATTGTTAGCATGCACATAGCTGTGAATTAATATTCAGGAGTTGATGACTCAGGTGTAGAGGAAAGAGAAGAAGAATGAGGGAAATGCAGCTGTGCTTTTATAATAAGCAGAGGCCAGAGGAGTGCTGTTAAATTCCCCTCCTCTGCTGAAGGTTGCAGTGCTGCCATCTGGTGGACAGTGACTAGCAGAAACCAGTAAGAGGAGAAGTAAACTAAATTCTGGCATCTCGTACTACATGCTAGGCACAGTGGTGGGACATTTAAAGATATCAGGTCTTGGCTGGGCCTGGTGGCTCAGGTGTGTAATCCCAGCACTTTGGGAGTCCGAGGTGGGAAGATTGCTCGAGCCCAGGAGTTCAAGACCCAGCTTGGACAACACAGTGAAACTTTGTCTCTACAAAAAGTCAAAGGCAGGCATGGGGGTGTGGGTCTGTTGTCCCAGCTTCTAGGGAGGCTGTGGCAGAAGGATCGTCTGAGCCCAGGCGTTTGAGGCTCCGGTGAGCCATGATCCTGACACTGCACTGCACTCCAGCCTGGGCAACAGAGTGACATCCCAACTAAAAAAATAAAATAAAACCAGGTCTTGTTGTTTGCCCTAAGGAAGTTGGGAATTTAACAGGAGAAATAGACCTCACTCACGAGACTATGGTAAGTACAGACATAATGGGAGGGCCAAGATTTGATGGGATTCATTGCCACGAAGAGTGTCAGAAAAATATTTACAGAAAAGGTGTTCCTGGTTTAAATTGGAAGCAAAGGTAAGGTTCAAAAGACAGAAAAGAATTCTAAGCAGGCACTCCTCCAAACAACTTGATTTTATTGGTTCATAAGAGTCTAAAGAAAGGCCCTACTTTTTAAAGAAACAATCTATTTTATTTTTCTTTTATGATCAGCCTCTCTCCTGTTTACAACTGCTCTCATCCATTGATCAGATCTTTTAACTATTTCCAGTAAAGAAATGTCTCCCTAGCAATGGAGGTTAATGAGTATGGTATAGTCAGCATGACACATCCCTCCCTCATAATACCCTCCTTGGGTATCTCCTATGCTCTACTTTGAAAAGCATGAGTACGCTAATTTTAGTGAATTTCTTTTGTCTGTGGCTTACCATAACATAAACTTATGAGGTTGAGCTTTAAAAATTCAATTTTAATCAGATACTATTTTTTGTCATAAGCAAGCTCTAAATACCACAAATAAAGTTTTCACTGATTTAGAAACCATCTATAACTCATAAGTATAATTAGGTTTAAAATATGCTGATATTTCATACTAGCCCCATTCAACACTTATGATTTTATATTCTGTGTCCCTATTCCCTGAATAGTGGTCAGCTAAATATTTCTGTATTGTGAGCTATGGTATGTTAAGGACCCAGGAAGTTACAAAGTAATAATGATTGATTTGACAACAGCATAATAAAATGTGGCTAGCTGAAATCATTGCCAACTTGAAGTTTGACATATGACAGATGGCACTTCCAGGTTGCAGATAGGAATGCACAGAGGAGCTGATGTGCCTGAATTTCATTTGACTTTCCTGTGGTCATCAGCATGGGTTTCTTTTAATCTTTGTGTCAGTAGAGGTTGATTTGCGTGGAACTTGAGTGATAAACCTGTCAAATACAACAACGTTTGTGAATCCATTGGGCCCTCTCATAAAAATCAGTTGTGAAGGCTGCCAAACTTAGAGAAATTGGCTGATTCTGGGGCTCAGGCTTATTGCATAGGTTTGGATAACGCTTGCACAAATTTAAAAAGCCTTTTGTTTCAAATATGTTTGTGTTTAAGATTTCTTCAGCAAAGGAAGTTGTAACAGTAAGTAAAAACAATGAAAAATGAGTTTAACCAAAGGTTTTAAATATATTTATCCACTTAGTGTTTGAAATACTCTATCCTCCATTCAAAGCTGCAGATTCATCTGCCACAATCTCTTCTTTTAAACTACAAATGTTTTTTAACATTTTAACAGTCAGAACAACATGGAAATACTAGACAAAGAAGACATCACTTTGAGAAGTAATAGACTAACAGTGATGACATTTTTCTGTATTGAGCCATAGAGGGGCACAATGGTATCCTACCTTGGGTAGCTCACAGTTTTTCTGTGGAGATAGGACCTATTCAAATGAAGCTAATTGATAACAAAAAAATGCAGAAACTGGGCTAATGGCGAGCAGAAAGCAGGTGGTTGTATAACGTTGAGGGCTACTGTGGCTGGGACTGGCTTATGAAGAGGGTGGGGTTTAATTTGGGTCTTCCCTCCCCCTCAATTTTTGTTTTTTAATTATAAAATACTTTAAGTGTGGGAATTGAAAGGTGATAGGGCTTAAGCAAAACAGATGTTAATTATCTCATGATAACTACAATTTATTAAATACTATATCAGTAACTGTGTTCAAGTGCTTTACATGCATTGTTTTACTCCTTATTGGAATTTTTCTGTGACTTAAATACCATTTTGTCCCTCTAGATTAAAGATGATGCAATAGGAGAAAGGTTAAATAAAGTGCCCAATGTTACACAGGGGCCAAATGGCAGAGCCTGGACTCCAAGCCAAATCTGTTTGATTCCAAAGCCCAGACTCTTAACTATGCAAGCTGTTGCCTGTATATAGCTAATAATCAGTCATCTGCATGTTGTGAAAAGGTAGTGAAGGATATGGCACAGCGAATTTCATTCCTAACATGAAGTATATGCTAGTTTGGAAAATAATTCCCCCAATGGTAATTGTAAAAATAACAAACATGAAGGAATGTTTATCACATAATGTCAAATGTAAAAAGAACATGATTAAAAGTGTACATTGTATTGCCATATTGTATGTAAGTAAGCAAAACTCTGAAAGAGAAATTTAAAAGGAAAATAGTTTTCTTGGGCTAGTAAGACTCATAGTTAATTTTTCCTTTAAAAATTTAAGTGTTCTATAATGTATTTTTAAAATTAATCAAATTAGAACAAATTAAAATTGTTCAATTAATCTGATGAGAGAAACTTAAAGCTTGGTGCTGAAAATAAGTCGTCCTGAAATGAAAATTACAAGTTGTTTCAAAATGCATTGTGTTATATTATAAATCTTCTTTTGCTACACCTTTTAACTAATCTACCAAATTAGAACTGCTTTGCAAATACATTGACTTGCATCTGTTGCACTTGGACCATCCAATCACCGTGTGCACTCTAGTACATTTACTCACTTCTTTCTCAATAATCAAAAGCCAAATTTCTATATACAAATAGTACATATTGTTGGGATTGCATAGCTTAATGAAATAGTACTTAAAATGATAAATATGAGTACAAAATAAATGAAAGTTGTAGTTGGCAGAAAACTAAATTGAATATCTTGAAAAGCGTAAAAGTATGCAAATAAAAGGAATGGTGATGAGTTACTTCTGAGAGAGGATTAGAAGAAAATGGGGAAAAATCAAAAGACTCTAGAAAGATTATGCATTCATATTGCATTGCAGAAAGTTTCTTTACATTTTTGTTTCATTTTAAAGAAACTCAAATTGGAAATTTCAGGGAGTGCAAGGAAACTGTCATTTGCATTTGGTTGTAAAAGCACAGCACATTAAGTGGCAAAGTTGGGAGTAAAGCATCTGATTTCCCAAAAGGTTCCTAAGGACTTTTTGAATATTTTCAATGCTATATTCATTAATTTTGTTTCTACTCACTTTAAAGCTAAAAATACTAAACACAATTTATTCCTCCCTATATTCATTAATTCAACTCTCTCTTCCCTTCTATGGTGGATACTAGTTGTTGAACAAAAATACATATCTCCATTGTTTTTGGAGCAATTTGGCCCAGCGTTTTCTGCTGCACATGCTGCCACATAAAAGAAAGACCACATTTTCTGACCTTGATTGTGTCCGGTGTGACCAGGTATACTAGTTTTCTATGGCTTCTGCAAAAAATTAGCACAAATTTAGCAGCTTAGAATGACACAAATTTGTTATTTCATAGTTCTGTAGGTCAGAAGTCTGGGTGAGCTTGGCTGATTTCTCTATTCTGAATTTCATAAGGCCAAAATCAAGGTGCGGGTAGCAGGCAGGCTCTGGGAAGAATCTGTTTCAAAGCTCTTTCAGGTTGTTGGCAGAATCTAGTTCCTTGAGTCTGTAGAACTGAGGCTTCTGTTTCCTTGCTAATTGTCGGCTGTGGGCTGCCCTTAGCACCTAGAGACCTCTTTCTAATCTTTGCTGTGTGGGTCCCTACATCCTAGGGCCAACAGTAGATGACACAATAGGAGAAAGGTTAAATAAAGTACCCAAAGTTACATAAGGGCTAAATGGCAGAGCCTGGACTCCAAGCCAAATCTGTTTGATTCCAAAGCCCAGACTCTTAACAATGCAAGATATTGCCTGTATATAGCTAATAATCAGTCATCTGCATGTTGTGAAAAGGCAGTGAAGGGTATGGCACAGCGTTGAATCATGGTTGGAATCTCACTGATTTCTCCTTATGTCATCTCTCTCATTTGCCTCTGATTGGAGAAAGTTCTCTGCTTTTAAGGTCTCACATGATTAAATTGGTCCCACCTGGAAAATTTGGGCTACTTTCTCTGTTTCCAGGCCTAGAGCCTTAGTTATATATGCAAAGTCTTATTTACCACGTAACAATATATTCACAAGTTCCAGGGATTGAGGGTAAACATTGTGAGGAAGCCATTTTACCTACCACAACTGGTGATTATGGAGTTTGGCTAATGAATGAAATTGGAGGTGTTGTGTAGAACTTGTGATACATTTCCTTAAAGGAAAGGACAACTACATTTTTTTCCTTTCTGTTCTCATTCTGTTGCCTAGAGTCCTAGAGCAGCCATCCTTGAAATATGAGATAAAAGTCACACTCTAGGAATAATAGTTGGAAAAGCTGGAAGGAGCTGAATTATTTTAGGCAGTCCACTATATAGTCCTGTATTGCTTATGTCTCTGGGTTCTTTTACATGAGAAAAAATAAACTTATTAAAGTCCCTGTTATTTGAATATTTTTGTTATATATAATTGGCCCCACTATTAAACAATATACCCTACAAACTTTGTAGGGTTTGTCTTAACTCAGTTCAATATTTGTTTTTCCAATTTATCGTATTTAGTATACATGGCAACTATTATCCAAGGCTTTAAAATTACATATTAATATATAATTATGAAAATATTTAGTTGGAGAAATAAATTCATTTTTCTTAGCAATGTCTGATTTTTCTCTGTGTTCAAAAGTATCGTTCTGTGCATTCCAGTTAAATTTTCCAGTAGATGAAAATTTGACTGTAATTCTGAAACTGAAATAGGAAATGCCCCAATTTAAGTTTAGAGAATACATATGAAGTTTAAGAAATAAATACTTAGACTTTAATAGAATACATATTTTCACAAATTCTGCTTTTTAAAAGCTGCTTTTCATATTGCCTTAAAATGTTTTCTCATAAGGTAAACATTAGAAGAATGTGAATTATCTCCAATTAAACATTAGATGCTATTAATTTACCTTGTTTATGTTCAAACTTTGGTGACTTTGAAATATTTTTTAAAGTGAATTATGTATGACATTTATAATGACATTTTCATAGTTTCACATGGATATACATGGTATAAATGATAAGAGTGAAGGACTATGTCTTAGTCCATTTTTCTGCTGCTGTAAGAGAATACCACAAACTGGGTAATTTAAAATGAACAAATATCTATTTGGCTTATGGCTCTGGAGAATGGGAAGTCCAAGACTATGGCAGCTGGTATTTGGTAAAGGGCTCCATGCCATATCATCCATATGGTGGGGGGTGAAAGGTGAGCACGCAAGACAGAGAGAGGGAACCAGGCTGAACCCATTCTTTTATCAAGAGCCCACGTTCACACTAACTAACACGCTCCTGCACTAGCAGCATTAATTCATTTATGAGAGTGCAGCGCTTATGACTTAATTACCTCTTCAATGTCCCACGTCATAATACTGTCACACGACAAAATTCAACATGAACTTTGGAGGAGACATTCAAATCATAACAGACCATTGATTAAATTAGGACCTTATTTTAATGACTCTGATAACAGAATTTTAAAAAATGTTGCATTATACTGTACTTAGTTATTTCAATTGTGTATTATTTAAAAATAGCTGTAAACTGTATTATAAGAATATTTTTTGTTTCTCAAACTTCCTTAAAAAGCTCGATCATACTCAGTGATCTATCACAGAAACAAAGAACAGAGTACCATATGTTCTCACTCATAAGTGGAACTTGAACAATTATAATACTATAAGAAAGGGATTGGTAGTAGTGGGAAACTGTCAGGGAGGGAGGGGCATACCTCATCAACAAGTGTATGCATAATCAATGTCTGTATAACTAACCCTGAATTGTACCCCACATCTTTATAATAAAAAAAATCTGATGAATGTTTTAGTCTTTTAAAAGAATGTCCACGTGTTCTTACCTAAACATTTTTTAGTCTGTTTAATGAAGTGTTCATGGATCCTGAGAAATCCAACCATAAAACTCAAGTTAAGAAACCTTGTTACAGCCGGGCTCGGTGGCTCAGCCTGTAATCCCACGCCTTTGGGAGGCTGAGGTGAGTGGATTGCCTGAGCCCGCGGGTTCGAGACCCGCCTGGGTAGCGAGACCTCATCTCTACAATAGATCAAAAAATCAACCGGGCGTGGTAGCGCATGCCTGTAATTCCAGCTACTTGGAAGGCTGAGGCAGAAGGATCGCCGGAGCCCAGCAGGTCAAGGCTGCGGTGGCCGGAAGCGGCCACTGCACTCCAGTCTGGGCGACAGAGTGAGACTCCAACTCAAAAGAAAAAAAAAAAAAAAAAAGAAACCTTGTTATAAAGGCAAAATTAATGTGAAAGTTCTTTTTCCAATATTAGGATATCTTTTTTTATTATGAGATGACTAAGGATTTAACACTGATACAAGGATTTTTAGTAATGCTGCTTTAATATTCTCCAACATTCTGATTTATCAAAAAGGTTACATGTGTTAGAACCAATTAAAGATGTTGATGCATATATAACTTGTGTCTGCCTTCTCTCTGTGTGAGATTTTATTCCTCTGCCCCATCAATTTAAGAGAACATGATATTCCATAGCTCCTCCTTTCTGTGATAACAGAAAGGAAGCAGTAGACAAATTTATTCTTCTTTGATCCAGAATAAGCCCACTGAACATAGGAGTTATTTTGTTAAATTGTAAATGTAATGTTGAAATCCATTTATCTTTAGACTATCTCCCCTAGGCAATGTTTTCATTATTTTTCGGAAATGATTAAAAGAGACCGATATTAAATTTAGCATTTCTGACTAATTTCTCTAGTTTCAAACAAAATTTAGAATTTGTGTTTGATCATAGTGGGCCCTCTTTATATATCCTGTATTATTTTATGAGTGCTTACCTGAGATCTCTCTGTTTAGGCATAGACGTTTGTTTAGATCAATATTTCTCACAATTCATTGTCTCAGGAACTTTTTGACCTGTTAAAATTATTGAAGAGTACAAAGAGCTTTACTGTATTGGAAATTAAAACGGAGAAATAAAAAATACTATTATAAAATAAGACTACAAAATATATCAACTTGTGTTTCCATTTAGGTAAAAGGAAAATTCTGAGATTTCATAATAATGTCTTATGAATGATGATGAGGTTATAGAGATTATAGCAGACCTAAGTGAAGAAAATTAGCGAGGGCACAGTAGTAGTATTGAGAAAAAACTAGGTGTGATGGCTCATGCCTGTAATCCCAGCACTTTGAGAGGGCAGGAGGATTGCTTGAGCCCAAGAGTTCAAGACCAGCCTGGGCAACATAATGAAACCTACATAGTAACACCTTGTATCTACAAAAAATAAAATAAAATAAAATTAGCCAGGTATGGTGGTGCATGCCTGTAGTCCTAATTACTCAGAAGGCTGAGATGGGAGAATCATCTGAGCTCAGAAGGTCGAAGCTGCAGTAAGCCATGATCACGCCACAACACTCTAGCCTGAGTGACAGAGTGAGACCTCAACTCAAAAAATAAAAACAAAAACCAGAATTAACTTTTCAAAAATGTACATATTTGTTCTCTAAATCTGACATTCTAGAATTTTTTTTAGAATTTGTTTTATTAGTTTCCAAATATTTTTATTTAAATTTTGGAAAATTGTTTTGTTGACTTATGCATTTTTGTATGCATATAGTCTTCTCGCTGTGTGCATTTGTAGAGAGATGCCAAAATAATATTAAATTATTAGTAATGATAGCTATTTATATGTGATGGGTTTGACATGATTTACAACTTTCTTCTCTGAACTATTCTGCCCTATGTAACTTTATACTATTACTATTACCATATAATAATGAAATCAATACCCAACATTTATTGAGCACTTGACAGATGCCCAGCACTTTTCTAAATACTCACTCCAGCAAGATTTTCTGGTGAGGAATCATCTTATGCCTTGTTATTTTTACCATAGATAAATTTTGGATAAAATATATCTCTTTTGATGCGTAAGGGGACTACATGTGATGAGCAAAAATGGATATTATGCATGGCAGTGAATTCCTAGTTCAGTGCTAATATTTGGTTAGTTTCCATTGACTCTCTGTTAGTATTTGGTCATTTGGGTTCTTACAATTTTATGAGATAGCATTTTAAGAGGTGTTTAAATAGCATGGGTTTTCTGATTAAGCAACTCTTGCACTACTCATTTACCTTTTTACTCTTGAAGTCAATGAAAATCTAGGGATTAATTTAAATAATGCACATTGCCCCATAATTTTCCCTGGAATATACTGTTTTATTTTAAAATATGCATTCCAAAAACTATGTGTGCCTAGAATTTCTTCTCAATAGTTTTTGTGAAAAGTGCAAAGTCATAAATTAACAATAAGCATACTTTAGAGAAATACTATAATCATGCAGGGGATTTCTATGTTATATTATCTGTCCTTCCTTGGCCAAATCTTGTAAAATTTGCCTTTGTGAGAAAGATTAACAGATGTATTTGAATGAATCCTCCTTTTGGAATAATATGGGATTAGGATTAGTTCTTTCATTTAGGATGTTCTATGTGACGTTTTATTTTTTTTAGGGAAGTGAAATAACACATTGAGTTCACACTCATGATGATTAATCATCATCTTAGAAGGTTGTGGAAGTTAAGAGAAGCTGTGAATTATTGAGAAATTTGAGAAAAGGGTACCAAAAAACTGTGAACCTGATATCAGTGTATTGTGATATTGTGAACATATTTCATCAGAAAAAGGAGGTACTAGGAAGAAATCTTATTTAAGATATTCTAACTACTCAAAGACATTACTGAACTTCAGCATTTAATGAACTTTTATGGCATCTCACATTCTTCATTAGATGTAAATTTAATCCTCCAGTACAAAAGACTTTACTTTTGTGCATATCATGAGACCTATGCTCTTGCTCTGATTTTCAAGGATCTAGGAGGAAAAGGTAAGAAGATTACATATGGAATATATAAAGCAAAAATGAGTCTTTTTGTTGTTGTTCTGCCTTCTACTACATGCAGCTATTCTTGTCTTCTTAACTATTCCCCAGTGATACAGGTGCCAGATCACATTCCACATTAAATGCTCCTTGATCTAATTCTTACCAATTCACTTGTCTGTTGCCCAAACCCTGTGCATAAACTTTCACTTGACTCTACAACCACCTATAAAATATAAGCCATGTAATTATTTTAGAAGAGATTTCTGCCATTGTTTGCAAGAGAATATATTCAAGCAAGTGTGATAGGATATGATTATTTGAAGTTTTATCAAATGTGCTTGTAGTTCTCTATACATATTTTTACTTCCATCTCTTAGCTTTTCTCCCATACAGTAAAAAATACTCAACATAGATGACAAACATTGAGTAGAAAAGCAGAAGAAAAAAAAGGTCTTTTAAGATCCCAACCTTCAGTTTTGAATTGCAAACGTTCAGGTGCTAAAGAACCCAGGAAATCTAAAATCCATGATTCTGTCAAAAAGAAAAGCTTCTTCTTTTTTTTTTATCCATCTTAAAAACATCAAGGATAAGATAGTAGAAAAATGAAGAATAAATCATTTTATGCTGATGGATCCCATGGAAAGGGTACTGCTATACCCAAGGGAAGGAGAAAAATATAAAAAATCCTCATACAAATTAGAGTATCTCAAGCAGAAGGATCCAATGTGATCAACTTTCTCATACAATTCCAGGTAAAGCCTAGGAGAATGAAAATTTGGTGTCTGGGAAGATTTTCCTGAGTAAAACTGAGTAAAGATTTTCCTGATTTTCAGAAATGATGGGTGCAGAAGAATATTTCCCATGTGACAAAAATGACCAACAGTGATCCGAGTAAATAAGTGATGGAAATAAAGATGAGAATAAGTATTTCTCAACAGTTGAGATTCCAATATGGATATTGGATGTCACCAGTGATCAACTATATGGCCCCCTCCAATCCACATTGTGATGATATGAACTCAAATTTAGGTATAATTCCAGGGGAGAATGATGTTGACTGAGATTAGATTTCCAGAATTTGGTGGAATGACACTGAAATAAAAATTAAATTTAGTTACATAAAAATAATTTTAATTTATTCATTTATTTTTACTAGGATTTATGGAGTAAAATTTGTATCCATTTTTCTTTTTATTTCTCCTCAAATTCTGTGCTTCATTTCTGAGAAACTAAGTTATTGCTAATGTTGTGCTGGAGAATGTTTAACAACTAGCTTTCCAGAAAACAAAAAAAACCCATGTTAACATTTGCCAATATCCATGGAGTGATTTTAAGCTACCAACTTCAGATGTAGGTAGTAGATATAGATGAAGATCTAGATATAGATGGGTGTAAGCATGGGCAGTTGGATGGATGGATGGTAATGGATGGGTGAGTAGATGCATGGATAGATTTATAGATGTAGATATGGATACTTGAAGAATAGACAAATGGGAAGGTGGATGGATAGATGTATGGAAGGACAGATGAGCAGGTGGGTGGATAGTTAGGTGGTTGGATGTTTGAAGTAAGAGCCCCCAGAGTCTATTATTAAAGAACCACTGACCTGTTTAATTTTAAACTATTGTCACTGAACATGACAATGGGAGGGAGATGCACAAATCATCTTGTACAAGTTGGTACTAGTCAGCTTCAGTTCATATGTACCTGAAGGAGGTACCCTCCTTTCTCAATGATTTACATGTCCAAACGCAAAGTTCTGCTAGTGTCACTGATGGATGTAGAGTACTTCTAAAGCAAAGAAAAAGTTCAGATTAATGAGTTAGTTTTTACAGGACCAATATTCTTACACTTAGGTGCTTTTTATTTTCCTATTTTCATACTCTGTTCCTTGTGTGGAGGATAGCCATGAATTTTATTTTCCTTCACTATTATTCAGAAACCATTTTCCATTGGCAGATTGCAGAAAGAAAGGGTAAAGGAGATTAATTCTGACAGAGTCTGGTCTGTATTCAAAGTCAGCATAACTGAAAAATGCACAGAAATCACAATGATCAGGGCAAAAGTACAGGAAACATGAGAAGCTTAAGAAGATATTGCTGTATATCTAATTATTAAAGAAAAAAATGTTATAGTTCTATTCTAAGATATTAAAGGTCTAAGCTCATCTAGAGTTTATATTCATTAGGTTAATTACAACTTATAGACAATACAATATACCTTCTGAACTTTATTTTAATATGTTTATTGCAGCTTATTGTTTGCCACTTTTTAATGTGTTTTATATGTATTACTTAACTAATTATTATGAAATATATAAAAAAGCAGGTACCATTATTACTACAACCATGCTATAGATATAAGATACTGATGCTTAGAGATGTCAAGTAATTTGTCAAAGGGTCACACCTTTCTGCATCTCCCTGATGAATGATAGAAACAACTCCTCAACGCTAGAAACAATGGCATTTATGTAATTTGCTTTGGAGGACAGATTCATAGAATAAGTCCCTATTCATCAGTTTACTGGTACATAGTGAAGTGCTCAAGAAATACTTGGTGAGGCCGGGCTTGGTGGCTCAGCCTGTAATCCAGCGCCTTTGGGAGACTGAGGTGAGTGGATTGCCTGAGCCCGCGGGTTCGAGACCCGCCTGGGCAGCGAGACCTCATCTCTATAATAAATCAAAAAATCAGCCGGGCATGGTAGCGCTTGCCTGTAATTCTGGCTACTTGGAAGGCTGAGGCGGAAGGATCGCCGGAGCCCAGCAGGTCGAGACTGCGGTGGCTGGCAGCGGCCACTGCACTCCAGTCTGGGCGACCGAGTGAGACTTCAATTCAAACAACAACAACAACAACAACAACAAAACAAATACTTGTTGGGAAATAACTTAATCTATTTCTTTACTTATTCTGGATTTGCCCATTTTGGTTCTTTGAAACAATTGTTATATTTTATTATCCTGGTCCATTGAAGTAGTAGTTTAATCAGTATTTATAAAAAATCAACAATTGTAGCAGGGCATGGTAGTGCATGCCTGTAGTTCCAGCTACTTGCAAGGCTGAGGTGGAAGGATCGCCTGAGCCCAGCAGGTCGAGGCTGCGGTGGCCGGGAGCATGCCACTGCACTCCAGACTGGGCAACAGAGTGAGACTCCAACTCAGAACAAACAAACAAACAAACAAACAAAATCAACAATGGAATTGTATCTCAGCACTTGTAGTTAAGTTTAAAATAAAAACTGATAGATGAAAATCAAATATATTTAAAAAATTTTTTAAATAAGATAATTCTATAGATTATTCATAGAAAAGTGTTAGTGAAAGTATGTAGCAGTTCAAAGATGCTAGAAATAAATGAACTGAAAAAGGCAAATGAAATTCTTATATATTCTGCCATAATACTTAGTGATCCTCCAGTATGGTATTAAAATATACTTTTCAACATTCTCAATTTCTCTGACTTCTGTAGCATCTCAGTATTAGAGATGTATTTCTTTCTTATATAGTTAATGCCATAAGAGGGAACACTAAACATTAAAGGATAAATAATTAACTTCATTTCACTTAAAGAAGGAATTATGTGAGAGTTAGGCAGACAGAAGAGACTTCTATGCCCAATTCACATTGACTACATGTACCATAGCCAGCTCATTCAGCCTACCATGAAGAATTCATTGAATGTATTAATTTTAAAATATGGTCATGGGAAGCCAGAAAAGGAGTCATGTTGCCATAAGCAAGTTGTGTTCGCAAGTCTGTTACCAAGACTTCTTTTCCTTGCACACTGATGAAAAACCCATTAGCAGATGTCTCCATTTCCTTTCTAGTTGATCTCCTAAATGAAGCATGTCATAAACTTAAAGCTAGATTCAAATTCTTTTTTTTTTTTTAAGTGAGGGAGCAGGATTTATTGAGGACAGAAAATCTTCTACTGTGGGAGGGAGCCTGAAGGGGTTGCCCTAGATTCAAAGTCTTAAAAACATAAAATGGAGTTAAAATGTGAAAATCTCAAAATAGTTTCTAGTTATTGTATTTCTCATTTTTTCACAGCTCATTGTCCCTGACAAAATAGCCCTTTTTCTTTCTCTGCTCTCCATCCTTTCCCCTTTCTACCATGCAGCTGAAGATTAGGAATGGATGGTAAGTAAACGAAACATTGTTTCAGTCTTTGCTTGGAATTTGCCAAGATCTCTGCCAGCAAACTCAGTCTTGTTAACAAACTATATCCACTCTGTTTCAGATATGCAGAATAGAGGTTTTGGAGTCAGTGTATGATTAACTACTGGATGATATTTACAGAAAATTTTACAGTGGTGCTGACAAGTCTGGTTATCTGGGTGAAAGCCAATGTTATCCTAATGACAGATTGTTGGGAAAATATATAAGAGATGAATTGAAACAATGATATAAATGACTCCTTAGTTATTTTCAAATGGGAAAAATTCATCAGAATATTAAATGTTTCAAATGAGAGTTATGAAACACCATCAATGATTTATTTCATGATGTCAATTATTTATTATCTAGAGCGACTTATGTCAAGGTAAGTGGATCATGCAGCTTCATTCTTATTATCTTGTGTCTCATGGAGTCATGGCAACATGACATCATTCATATCTGTTTTACAATATAACAAAATATATGGAAAAATGCTTTTATAAGTCATTCTGGTAGTAATGGAGTCTCTAATTTTATTGTAAATACTTATTTTCCAAGCTGGGTTGGAAGGTTGATAATCCTCTCAAATTTGAATTGATGTAGACAAGGAGTACCAAGAAGTGGATCTCCAAGCTACTTTTAAAGGAAATTACAGCAGTAATCCTTAGTAAGATAAGCAATGTTTCCTGAATCTACTAACAAAAGGAAGTTAGACCTCAAATACACCAAAAACTCTTCTATTTTCTATACTAATCAGATAGCAATACTTTGTACATGTGTATGCATGGTGCTTTACCATTTAAAAACCATTTACCTGTACACAGTAAAGTTATGATATAGGTGTTAATCATTCCAATTTCTTGAATTAAAAGAACATCTTTTTAAAAAACTTGTAAACCTGTGATTTATCAAGATCTCAAAATTAGAAACCAGAAAAACTAGAATATAAATCCTTGTTTTCTGATTCAAAATTGAAATCTCTTCCTACTACCTTTTGGCTCTTTTAATTGCCTGTATGATCACATATACACAGGGGCTTGGTGAAGATATGTTAATCATTTTAGCTGTCCAGCTAATGTATACACATGAGTATCTGATCAATTATGTTCCAAAATTGACCTCATTCACAAAACAGTAAACATGAATGTTTAAAAGAAATAAAAAAAACGATTGTCTAGTTTTTTGTTTTGTTTTGTTTTTTTGTTTTTGTTTTTTGCCATGAGCATTGCCAGTATTGAGATATATACTACACTGGATATTTATTTTCTGTTAGTATGGTGACACATGCAATACCATGAAAAATTACAAAATCTATGAGGGGAAAAATGTGATTTCTTGTCTTTTCCTGGACCAAGGAGAATTCTGAAACCTAAGAGTTTAATTTAATATGAAACTAATACAGGCCAAATGAATAAGTTAATTCAAGATTAAATTAATCTAATCGCTATCAGTCCAATCCTAACTAGAAATCTTATCTTCTTTTTATTTCTCAATATTTTATTCTCTATTCAGAAAAGTAAGTGGAAATATTTTACTTCCATGATGTTATATTTGCAGAATTGGATGAAGATTGCTACATTTGGTATAACTTGGTATTTTGAGCTGTCAAATGTTATGTATCCATGAAATGTTCCATAAAAAATATGAAGTTCATGCTCCTCTTTTAAAACCCATGTGTATATTAAGGGAAACAGAACCCATATATATATAATTTTTATATATAGTTATCAAAATATTCTTTTGTGAGAAATGCTTGATGTTCCAGAAGTTTAAAAGCTTTTATGATGTCTATGTTAGTACCAAAGTTTTAACTCCCCAGAATTAAGATTTTATTTAAGTTCAAAATACTGAAGCATTAGATTTAGATTGATCCTTTACTTGGGCTCACTATACTCTCTCATTGCTTTTATTCTTGCTTTTGATAAATGTGGTGGTTCTTTTCCCATGTGAATTCTTTTTTGAAGAATAATCAAAGGAAAACTGTAAAAATGTTTAAAGTATTTATATATATTTAAAATTAAATAGCTTTATTAAGGTATAATAAATTGCACATATTAAAGTGTACAACATGGAACATTTTGACAACTGGATGCCATAAAACCATCACTGCAATCACAGTAATGAATATATCTGTCATTCTTAAAAGTTTCCATGTGTTCCTTTGTATTTCTTCCTCCTGCTCTTTTGCACCCCACTCCCATCTGCTGACAATTGCTGTTTGATGTCTGATCAGATATATCTAGAAATGACTGGTGCATTTTTTGAAGTTTATATAAATAGAATGATATAGACTGCAACTCTCCTTTTTCTTGTTTCCTTCACTCTGTGCCATATGGATACTCATTTGTTTTGTGTGCATCAACTGTTCAATTGTTAATAAGTGAGTCTAGCAAGGATGCAGGATACAAGATTAGCATTCAAGAACAATTATGTTTATGTATACTAACAGCAAATAGTCATTGTTGGGTGGTACACTATGTGGCTATACAACAATGTGTTTATTCATTCATCTGTTAATGAACATTTGGGGTGCTTTCAGTTTTTAGCTAGTACAAAAGAAATTTCTATAAACTTTGCATACAAGTTTTTGTGTGACAGATGCTTTCATTTCTCTTGAGCAAATATCTAGAAATGGCTGGTCCATACTTACACATAAACAATGTATGTTTGACTTTCTATTTTTTATTTATTTCGAGATACAGAATTCTACTATGGTGCCCAAGCTGGCCTTGACCTCCTGAGCTCAGTGGATTGTCTCATCTCAACCTCTATAAAGGCTGGGATTGCAGGCATGCACCACTATGTGCAGCTCTCATTTAACTTTTTAAAAACACTCCCAAACTTTTTCCCAAAGTGATTATGTGAATGTACTTATATATATGTATACATATATTAATTTGTTTTACTTCATTAGGTTTAGGGAGTTACAAACGATTTTTTGTTACATGAATGCATTGTAAAGAAGTCTGGGTGTAAGCGTAGCCTCTAACCTCATCTGTGTACATTGTACCCAATAGGTGATTTTTTTTTTTCAATCCCTAACCTCCTTCCCACACTTCCCCTTTTGAGTCTTCAATGTCAATTATGCCATTCTATATACCTTTGCAGTTCCTTAATTTAGCTCCTGCTTATCAGTGAGAATATGTGGTATTTAGTTTTTCATTCCTATTTCACTTAGTATGATGGTCTCCAGTTCCATCCAAGTCGCTACGAAAGATACTCCATTTTTATGGCTGAATAGAATTACACTATTTTGTATTCTTACCAGCTATGAGAATTGAAGTTGTTTCACTTCCTTGAGTACAGTTTCACAACCTTGCCTACACTTGATATTATGGACTGAATTGTGTCCCTTCCCAAGATTATATGTTGATAATTAGGCTTAGATAAGTCATGAGGGTCGTGTCCTCAGAATAGGATTAATTCCCCCACAAGAAGTAACATTAGAAAGCTTGTGCCCTTTCTTCCTTCTGTCTCTCTTTTTCCCATGTGAGAACATAAGAAGATTGATGCCTGCAAAAAAGGAAGAGAGCTCTGACCAGAACTTGATCATAATGGTACTCTGATCTTAGACTTCCAGCCTCCAGAGTTATGAGAAAATAAATTTATTGTTGTTTAAGTCACACAATTGACTATTTTGTTATGAAAGTATTGGCATACTAAGACACTTGGTAAAATCAATCTTTTAAATTTCAGACATTCTAATAGGTGTGTAGTAGTATTTCACTGTAGTTTTAATTTGCCCTTTTAAACAACTAATTATGTTGAATATCTCATGTACTTAATTGCCACATCATATGTCTTCTTTAGTGAAATGTGTGCTCAAATCATTTGCCCATTTAAAAATTAAGTTGTCTATTTTCTTATTGAGTTTGATAGTTCATTATGTATTTTGTGACAAATTATTTATCAGATGTGAGATTTGCAAATATTCTTTTTCAGTGTATTTTTTTTCAATTTTCTTAGCAGTGTCTCTTAAAGAGCAGAAGTTCTTAATTTTTAGTAGATCCAATTTATCTTTATGAACTATGACTTTGGGATTGCATCTAGGAAACAATTACCTGTGAGAAAATAAAATGGTACAGACACTTTGGAAAACAGTCAGACAATTCCTCAAACAACTAAACATAGATTTAATATATGACCCAACAATTCTACTCCTAGGTATAAACCCAGGGGAAATGACAACATATATCCACACAAAAATGTGTATGCTAAGCTTTATGGAAGCACTATTCATAGGAGTCAAAAGTCATAGTAGTCAGACTCCAATTCCCATCAGTTTGGATGAATGGATTAACAAAATATAATATATCTATGCAGAGGAATATTTGGTCATGGAAAGAAATGAAATACTGATACATTATATAACACAGGTGAACCTTGAAAACATGCTAAATGAAAGAAACTAGTCACAAAAGATGACGTATTATATGGTACTATCTATTTGGAATGTTCAGTATGAGGAAATCTATAGAGAGTGAAAGTACATTAGTGGTTGCTTAGGGGTGGGAAGGGGGGACCAATAGCGCTAAAAGATGGTTTTTTAAAAAAAGATAAGAATGTTCTAAAATTGAGTATGGTGATGGTTACACACATATATAAATATACAAAACCCATTAAATTATACACTCTAAATGGGTGAATTATGTAAGAATTATATCTTAATAAAGTTGTTAACAATAATCATTGCCTAACCAAGGTCACACAGATTTTTTTTTTCCTATTCACCCAATTGGCTCAGTCAATCTTTAACAATTTTTCTTCATTTTTCAATCAAAAATCATTATTGTCTATATTAATCAATGTGGGAATTTGTGGAGGAATAATCTTGCTACTATTATGCTTACTTCCAGTACTCTTCAAATCATTGAAAAATAACATCTCTCGACTAAGCACGGAATTTCACGGCTTCGTATTAAAAAACAAAAAACGGGGAGATGTTGGGAGCCAGCCTTGGAGGCCCACCCGATTGACAGGGTCCGGGTGGGCCGAAGACCCCAGGCCTCAGGGCGAGCCCAGGAAGCTGAGGCCCTTCTGTCTTTCACCTTTGCTGTTTGATACCGCTGAAGAATTCTGTGCAGTCGTGGAAGAAGAAAATGGCATGTTTATGTGAAGTACTCACAACTAACCTGGAAATGTCATGGTTTATTTTTCCATTTTTCCCACTATGTCACTTGGTGTTTTCTAACATATGCAAGGGTTAAACTCTGAAGCACATCAAGAATGCTTTCTTTCACTTGGTTATAAGTTACTAGATATTGCTTGAGTAATAAATGATATAAGTATATTCACTCCTTATTTGATTTAGAATTATGCAGTTTAGTGTTTAGACATAAGGTTTTTTAGAAACACAAGTTTATAGTAAGTTCATTATGAATTCATTATAAGTTCTAACACTTATCTAGGAGTTACGTAGGTGATTTATAACACTGCTTTCACTAACTTAGGATAAGGATTAATATTAAGGTTTTTACTTAATTCTATAGTTAAAACTCTAAGTTAACATTTATAGAGTAGGTTTTCACTGAATTCAGAATATAATAATCAGACACTTTTATGACAGATCAGCTAAAACAGAAAGTAACCTTGAGGAGCCTGGGAAACATTACTAAAAGCTTCTTTTGAGTTCTTTTTAGAAACAAGCACTGCAAGATAAGAGAAAAGTAACGAGGACATCTGGACAAGGGAGGCGATCACGGGACTCTGAAGAGCATGAGAGCCTAAGATGGGAAAATTCCTGACACATAAAGAAATATACACTTAAAGAAACTTTCTTGAAACATTTCAAGAACTGTAATTTGGGACACTGGACTGAAAGTATCATTTTTGGCTTTATGAATAAGACGTTGTCTAAATGCCTATGGGAATCTTGGTTTGTTTGCTACTAAAGCCTATGGGAATCTTGGTTTGTTCGCTACTAAGACCACTAGCTGGTAACTTTTAAAAGATATGTATGTGAAAGAATTTTCTTTGTCTTGCCCCTTCACGAATGGTATAAAAGCTCTGTGTTAACTAACGTTAAATTGTCATCTCTTCAAGAGGCAGGTGTCCGTGTATATGATCTTTGTCCGTCGCCTATCCGTCTCTCCTCCAACACTTCCCACGACCCTTGCGGGGCGGGCCCCCGCACTTTCTCTAGCAGTTATACAGTTTTATCTCTTACACTCAGGCCTAGAATCAATTTGAGTTCATTTTTATATGGTACAATATATTAATTGAAATGTTTTTAAAATGAGCGTATGTAATTATTCCAGTATCATTCATTGATGAAAAGACTATAGTTTCTCTATTAAAATTCATTTACACCTTTGCTAAAAAACAATTGCAGGTCTATTTTTAGACTTTTCATTTTGTTAATATCTCTGTCTACTGTTGGGAGCCAGCCTTAGAGGCCCTCCTGATTGACAGGGTCCTGGTGGGCCAAAGACCCCGGGTCACAGGGCGAGCCCAGGAAGCTGAGGCCCTTCTGTCTTCCGCCTTTACTGTTGATACGCCAAATAATTCTGTGCAGTCGTGGAAGAAGAAAAAACATGTTTATGTGAAGTACTCACAGCTAACCTGGGAATATTATGGTTCATCTTTCCATTTCCCACTATGCCATTTGGCCTTTTCTAACATATGCAATGGTTAAACTCTGAAGCACATCAAGAATGCTTTCTTTCATTTGGTTGTAAGTTACTAGATATTGCTTGAGTAAAAAATGATATCAGTATATTCACTCCTTATTTGACTTAGAATTATGTAGTTTAGTGTTTAGACGTAAGGTTTTTTAGAAGCACAAGTTTATAGTAAGTAATTATAAGTTCTAACACTTATCTAGGAGTTATGTAGGTGATTTATAACACTGTTTTCACAGATTTAGGATGAAGATTAATCGTTAAGGTTTTTACTTAATTCAATAGTTAAAATTTTAAGTTAACGTGTATAGAGTGGGTTTTCACTGAATTCATTGGATACTTTTATGATAAATTAACTAAATACAAAGAGCAAACTGGGGGGCCTGGGAAACATCACTAAAAGCTTCTTTTGAGTTTTCTTTGGAAATAAACACTGCAGGATAAGAGAAAAGTGAAGAAGACACCTGGACAAGAAAGGTGATTATGAAGCTTTGAAGGTCATAGAAGCCCCAGAGAGAAAATTCCTGATACATGGAGAAATATGCACTTGGAAACTTTCTTGAGACAATTCAAGGACTGTAATTCGGGACTTTGGACTAAAACTATCATTTTTGGCTTCATGAATAAGACTCATGGACTGAAAGTAGATAGCGTTCTTGGCTTGTTTGTTGCTTCTAAGACCACTAGATTGTGGTAACTTTTAAAGGATAATGTACATGAAGGAATTTTCTTTGTCTTGCCCCTTTACAAATGGTATAAAAGCTTTCTGTTAACTAACAGTAAATGTCATCTTTCCTGCAGGCCTCTGGTCTGCAGGCAGGTGTCCAAGTATATTATTTTCATCGTAAGTTCCTTATTTCGCCTACTCCATCTCTCCTTCAGGAAACCTCACACCTGGTGGGAGCAGAACTCCAGCAGTCTACCTTGAGATCAACACCACAGTATCTATTTTGCTCTAACCTTATAATAAATCTTGAAGTTAAGCAGCATAAGTCCTCTGATTTTGTTCTTCTTCAAGACTGTTTTGGATCTTCTAGTTTACATTCCATATGAATTTAGAATCAGCATATCAATTTCTACAAAAGAAACCCTGCCAAAATCTTGACTGAGAGTTTTTTGAATCCCACATTAAATGGTACATTTGGTAAAACTGATGAACTTTGACATATTATCGCTCAAAATCCATAGTTTACCTTAGGGTTTGCTCAAGGTGGTTTTTACATTTTATAGGTTTGGACAAAAGTTTAAAAGTGTAATGACATGTATCCACTATTATAATGTAATGTGGAGTTTAGTATTTAACATTTAGCCTATGAGCCATTTAGAATTAATTTTTATGAAGGATATAAATACTGTATCTAATTTCATTTTTTTGGCATGAGGATGTTCAGGTCTTATTCCACTTGAAAAATCCTTTGTGCACTGTATATTCATCTTTCTCTTTTCCCTAACCTCTGGCAATCGTTGATCTTGCTATTGTCTCTACAGTTTTGCCTTTTCCAGAGTGTCATATAGTTGGAATCATAAAGTATTTAGCTTTTCAGTTTGGTTTCTTTTACTTGGTAAAATGCATTTAAATTTCTCCTCCATGTCTTTTCATGATACTGAATAATACTCCACTCTGAATAGATATACCACAGTTTATTTATTCCCCTAAAGAAAGACATCTTGGTTGCTTCCATGTTTTAACAATTATGACTAAAGCTGCTATAAACATTCATCTGTAGGTTTTTGTGTGCAGATTTTGGTTTATTTGAATAGATATCAAGGAATGTGAATGCTGTATCAAATGGTTAGAGTGTATTTAGTTTGAAAAATATGTTTAATTATTATGTGTGCATAATATGTGTATGAGTATGTTTGGTTTTGTAAGAAACTGTCAAACTGTCTTCCAAAGTGGTTGTACTCTCTTGCATTTTCACCAGCAGTTGAATAAGAGTTCTTATTGCTCCGCATCCCTGTACGCATTTGGTGTTGTCAGGGTTTTAGATTTTTGGTGTGCAGTGGTATTTCACTGTTTTAATTTGCATTTCTCTAATAACATAAGATGTTGAGTATCTTTTCATTTGTTTATTTGTCACATGTACATATATTTTCTTTGGTTGGTTGTCTATTTAGAACTTTTGCCCAATTTTAAATCAGGTTGTTTATTTTCTTATTGACGAAGTTTTAGAGTTCTTTGTACATTTGTTGAAGATCAGTTGACTATATTTATGAGACTTTATTTCTGGATTCCACTGACCTATTTGTCTATTTTTTACCAATACCACACTATGTTGATTACTGTCACTTTACGTAAGTCTCGAGATTAGGTATTGTCAGTCCTTTGACTTTGTTCTTCTCCTTCAATATTAAGTTGGCTATTATGGGTCTTTTGCCTCTTTTTATATACTTTTGAATTTGCCTTTCTGAGAATTTTATTGGGTTTGTATTAAATATTTAGATCAAGTTGAAAAGAACTGACATCTTAACAGTATTGAGACTTCTTATCCTTTATGTGGGATATTTCTTCATTTATTTAGTTCTTTGATTCATTCCTCAGGGCTTTGGAGTATTCCTCTTATATATCTTGTGCACATTTTGTTAGATTTTATAACTAAGTAGTTAATTTTTTGGTTCTCTTATAAATGTTAATGAGTTTTTAATTTCTTTCTTTCTTTTTTTTTTTTTTAGAGTTGGAGTCTCACTCTGTCACCCAGACTGGAGTGCAGTAGCCACTCCCGGCCACCACAGCCTTGACTGCTGGGCTCCGGCGATCCTTCCACCTCAACCTTCCAAGTAGCTGGAACTACAGACGCACACTACCACAACCAGCTCATTTTTTATTTATTGTAGAGATGGGGTCTCGTCAAGTTGCCCAGGTGGGTCTCGAACCCGCGGGCTCAGGCAATCCACTCACCTCAGCCTCCCACAACCCAGCGAGTTTTTAATTTCAAATTCCACTTGTCTATTACTGGTATATAAGAATATGGTTGACTTTTACATATTAACCTTGTATCCTGCAATCTTGTTTTAATTACTTATTAGCTCTAAGAGGTTTTTTGTGTTAATATTTTTGGATTTTCTCCACAATCATGTTATCTGTGAACAAAGACAGTTTGTTCTCTTTATTTCCAAACTGTATAGCTTTTCTTGTATACCGTTTCTTTTCTTGTGTTGCTGCATTAGCTCGGATTCCAGTATTATATATTAAAAAGGAGTGGTGAGAGGGAACATTCTTTCTATGTTCCTGATCTCAGCAGAAAAACTTCACATTTCTCACCATTAAGTATAAAGTTAGCTGAAGGTTTATTGTAGTTTTTTGTTATCAAGTTGAGGATATTTCTCTCTATTTCTAGTTTGCTGAGAGTTTTTAAATCATAAATGGATTTTGAATTTTGTAAGTTTTCTTCTGGATCCATTGATACAATTGTGGAATTTTTCTTCTCTGGCTTGTTGATGTCATGGATTATATTACTTGATTATCAGATGTTGAGTCACACTTGCATATCTAGAATAAATCCTACTTTGTCAGGGTATATAATTCCTTTATACATCCTTGCTAATAGCTTGTTAATTTTTGCTACTGTTTTGTTAATAATATTGTGTTAATATTCATGAGAGACATTGATCCGTAGTTTTCTTGTAATCTCTTTGTCTGGTTTTGGTATTAGAGTAATGTTGGCCACATAAAATGGGTTAGGAATTAATGTTTCTACTTTTATAGTCTGGAAAAAATGATAGAGAATTGATATAATTTCTTTCATAAATGCTTGGTAGAACTCACTAGTGAATCCATTTGGGCTTGGTGCTTTATGGTTTTGGAAGGTTATTAATTAAAGAACCACAATTTATTTAATGGCTATAGCCCTGTTCAGATTGTATATTTCTTCTTGTGTGAGTTTTGATAGATTATATCTTTGAAGGAATTGGTCTGTTTCATTTGTTTATTGAATTTGTATGCACAGAGTTTATACTTTTTATCCATTATCTTTTTAATGCCTATGAGATCCCTTGTGATGTCTTCTTTTTAATTTCTGATATTAGTAATTTGTGTCTTCTCTTTTTTTCCTTAGGTTAGTTTGCATAGAGTCTTATTGATTTTATTAACCTTTTCAAAGAGCCTGTTTTGATTTTTCTATTGTTTTTGTTGATATTCTCTATTGACTTTTTGCTTTCAATTTCATTAGTTTTTGCTCCAATTTTTATTATGTGTTTTATTTTGCTTGCCTTGGAATTAGTTTACTCTTTTTTCCTTGTTTTTTAAGTTGGGAACTTAGATTCTTTGTTTTAGAATTCTCATATTTCTAATGTATGCATTAAGTGCTATAAATTTCTCTCTAAGCTGAATCCCACACATTTTGATACATTTTATTTTAATTTTTTTTTAGTTAAATTTTTTTTTTTTTTTTAGTTGGAGTCTCACTCTGTCGTCCAGACTGGAGTGCAGTGGCATGCGCCCAGCCACTGCAGCCTCTACCTGCTGGGCTCCAGTGATCCTTCCACCTCAGCCTTCCAAGTAGCTGGAACTACAGGAGCGGGTTACCATGCCCGGCTAATTTTTTGATTTATTGTAGAGATGAGGTTAAACTTTCACTTAAGTATTCTTGTTTGAACATCAATAAGGGTACCTGATCTCAAACCAGGTAAAGTGGGGACCAAAGGGTGGTCCAAACTTTACCAGTACAATGTCCACTTGTATACCTAATCCTAAATTGTACCACACATCTTTAAAATAAAATAAAATAAAATAAAATAATTCTTGTTTGGTCCATGGTTACTTGGAGATGTGCTGTTTAATCTGAGATTTTTCTATCTCTCTGTCATCAATTTCTAGTTTAATGTCATTGTGGTCTCAGAACAGGCATATCATATCTATTCTTTGAAATTTGTTAAGACATGTTTCATAGCCCAGGAAATTTGTAAAGATGTGTTTCTTTCTCCACTTATCTGCAATGCCACCTCTGTTCTATATCAAATTTTCTTGTATACATGGATCCTGTGCCTGGATTTCACATTTTGTTCTATAAATGCCTAACCCTGTACCATTACCATACATATTAATCAACTTAACTTTATAAAATTCTTGATATATTTACCACAAAACCCACTGCCCATGTTTTTCTTTAGTAGAATCTTCTTCTTAGCCTTTTGCTCCTTCAATCCTGGTCAATGTTCCATATCTGCTTGAAAAGAATATGTATCTGCTCTTGTTTGATAGAATAGTAAATTGCTGTCAATTATGCCAAATTGATTGACGGTGCTGTTGAGTTCAATTATGTCCTTACCGATTTTCTGCCTGCTGAATTTGTCCATTTCTGATAGAGGGGTGTTGAAATATCAAATTTTGCATAATAATAGATTTATTCATTTCTCCTTGCAGTTTTTTTTTTTTTTTGAGAAAGCAGGATTTATTGAGAGGATAGAAAAGCTCCCACAGTGGGAGGGGACCCAAAGTGATTGCTCCTCTCCTTGCAACTTTTATCAATTTTTGCCTCACATAGTTCAAAACTCTGTTGTTAGGTGGATACATGTTAGAAATTATCATGTCTTCATGGTGATTTGACATCTTTATCATTATGTCATATCTTTCCTTTTTTCTTTTTCTGTTTCTTTTATTTTAGATTCAGAGGGAACGTGGGCATGTTTGTTACATGGACATATTGTGTAGTAGTGGAGATTGGGCTTCAGGTGATCCATTTTCCAGATAATGAATATTATGCTCAGTAGGTAAATTCTGAACCCTAACCCCTTTTCCTGCCTTTCCCCTTTTAGTGTCCCCAGTGTCTATTATTTCCATCTGTGTGGCTATTTAACTTCTGCATATAGGTGAGGACATGTGGTATTTGGTGTTCTGTTTCTGAATGATGTTCTTCAGCCCCAACTATGCTGCTGCAAAGGATATTATTTCATCCTTTTCATGTCTGCATAGTATTCCATGATGCATACCACATTTTCTTTATTCAGTCAATCGTTGATGGAACTAATATTGGTTCTATGATTTTGCTATTGTGCATAGCACTGCAATGAACATGAGTACAGGTATCTTTTTTATATAATGATTTATTTTTCTTTGGGTAGGAACTTAGGAGTGGGATTACTGGAACAAATGGTAGTTCTATTTTTAGTTTCTTGAGAAGTCTCCATACTGTTTTCCATACATGTTGAACTGATTTAGAATCCTACTTTCTTCACTTATCTGTAATGCCACCTCTGTTCTATATCAAATTTTCTTGTGTGCATGGATCTGTGCCTGGGTTTCACATTTTGTTCTATAACTCTGCCTATCCTTGTACTATTACTATACATATTAATCAACTTAACTTGATGTAATGCTTGATATATTTACCACAAAACACACTATCCATTTTTTTTCTCTAGTAGTATCTTCTCAGCCTTTTGCTCCTTCATGAAAACTTGAGTAAACTAGTAAAGCCCCACTGAAACAAAAACTGTTAGGATTTGGACTGAAATTGCATTAAACCCACAGATTAATTAGGGAGAATTGATATCTTCATAATATTGAGAACTTCTATATGATATGTTTCTCCACTTTATATTAGTCTTATATTTTATAACATATCTACTTATATAGATTGTATAACATCTACTTATTTAATATATTTAAACAAATTTTAAAAATATTTTCATAAATGTCTTATAAGACTTTTGTTAAATTTCTGAGAATATTTACTTTTTTTCTCTTTTGTACATCTGCAGTAGTCAGCCTCCAAACAATTCTCTAGGATCCTTGCTTCCTGGCACTCACACTGGCAAATCTCCTGTCACATTGAATAGGACTGACCTATGCAACCATTGAAATGACAGTGTGACTGCTGAGGCTGGGCCACAAAGAAATTGTGGCTTCTGCTTCATTCTCTCTTGGATTTCTCACTCTGGAGGAAGCCAGCTGCTTCATTGTAAGGGAACTGGGCAGTCCTACAGAGAAGTCCAAGTGGGGAAGAACTGAAGCCTCCTAGCAGTAGCCAGGATTAATTTGTGAGTCAGAAAAATGATACATCTTGGAAGCTGATCCTCAGTCTCAGTCAAGCCTTTAGGTGACTTCAGCTGTTGCAACCTTACGAGAGACTCTGGGTCAGATGACCCAGCTAAGCCATTCCTGCATTTCTGACCAGCATGGAGGAATAGGGCAGAACACACATTTTTGGAAGGCAGGCAGCTCTTGAGGAGGAGTGTGGTGCGGGGAGGCAAGCTGACATTGTCCCTATGCTGGCTGTAAGTCTGACAAGTTATTTATTGGTTTATTATAAAGGACATCACAAAGGATACAGATGAAGAGATGCACAAAGTGAGGTATGGGAGAAAGGGTGTGGAATTTCTGTGTCTTTCCTGGACACGCCACCTCCAGGAACCTCTACCTGTTCAGCTATTTGGAAACCACCCTTCTTAATCACTGGCAATTTTCTTTTTATTAGTCTTAGCATGGCATATCATATGCCATCCTTTACTTTGGTCTATATGCTTCTTTATATTTAAAGTGGGCTTCTTATAGATAACATATAGTTATGTCTTTTTTTGATCCACTCTGACAATCTCTGTTGTTTAATTCTTATGTTGACCATTGAAATTCACAGCAATTTTGATATAGTTGCATTTGAATTTACAATTTTTTTTTACTGTTTTCATTTCTTGTCGTCCTTTGTATTTTTTTGTCTTCCATTCTTTTTCTGCCTTTTGTGGGTTTTATGTAAGCATTTTATGTGATTCCATTTACTCTCCTCTCTTAGCATACCTCTTGTATTTTTTTCTTTTTTTAACCTTTTTTAGTGATTGCCCTGGAGTTTGCAGTATGTATTTGCAACTTTTACAAGTTCACTATTAAATAACACTGTATTGCTTTATGCTTAGTGTAAGTCGCACATAATAAAAAACATGTTCCTAATCTCTTCTCTACCTTTTGTGTCATCGCTGCCATTTCTTTTACATGCATACCTAAGCATATATAATTTAATATATTGATGCTGTTATTATTTTGAACAAAATACTGTCTAATAGATGTAGTAAGGAGGAAAAATAAGGTTTAATTTTTATTTGCACTTTTTCATTCTATTATGCTCTTTATGTAGTTCTGAGTATTTGACTTATTTTCTTTCTCTCTGAAAAACTTGGTTTAACATTCCTTGCAAGGCAGGTCTATTAAAAAACAAATTCCCTTATATTTCTTCTTCACATTTGAAGGGAAATTTCATAGGATGCAGAATTCTAGGTTGGTGAGTTTTTTTTCCCTCTCTCTTACCACTTTAATTATATCACTCTATTCTCTTTTTGTACGGTTTCTGAGGAAAAAGCAGATGTAATTCTTAACTGCTCCTCTATAGGTAAGGTATTTTTCTCCTCTCGCTTCCTCCAAGTCTTTTTGTTTTTAATTTTATTTTCTGAAATTTGCATATGACTTACTTCAGTATAGTGGGGTTTTTAAAATTTAAGAATTTTTGCACTTGTTCTGCTTGGTGTTCTCTGAGCTTCCTGTTTCTATATGCTGGTGTTTGATCATAATTTGGGGAAAATTCTCAATCATTATTGATTCAAATATTTTTTTCTGTTACTTTCTCTCTTTTTTTTTTATTTTTTTATTTTTTGAGTTGGAGTCTCACTCTGTCGCCCAGACTGGAGTGCAGTGGCCGCTCCCGGCCACCGCAGCCTCGACCTGCTGGGCTCCGGCGATCCTTCCACCTCAGCCTTCCAAGTAGCCGGAATTACAGGCATGCGCTACCACGCCCGGCTGATCTTTCTCTCTTTTTTATCCTTCAGGTATTCCCTTTATGTGTGTATCTTTTGTAGTTATCTCACAGTTCTAGGGCATTCTGTTCCCTTTTTTCACTCATTTTTATTTTCAGTTTTAAAAGTTTCTATTTACATGTCTGCAAGCTCAAGATTCTTTTCTCAGCCATATTTAGTCTACTGATGAGCCCATGGAAGGTATTTTAAAATTGCTGTAACAATGCTTTTGATCTCCAGCATTTCTTTTTTTATTATTTTTTTTAGAATTTCCATATCACTGCTTACATTACCCACTTGTTATTTTGTGTTGTCTACTTTTTCCATTAGCTCCTCTAGCATATTAGTCATCATTGTTTTAAATTCATGGTCTAATACTTCCAACATTCCTGTCACATTTGAGTTTGGTCCTGATACTTGCTCTCTCTCCAAATTATATTTTTTGCCTTCTAGTGTGCTTTGCAATTTTTTTTATTGAAAGGCAGACTGGTGTACTGGGTTAAAGCAGCTATAGCAAATAGGTCTCTAGTAATGTAAGTAAGCTGTAGTGGGAGGGAGAGTATTCTATAATCCTATACCTAGTCTCAGTCTTTTAAAGGAGCTTGTGTTCATGGCCTGTGAACTTCAAAAGTAGGCTCTTCAGTTGTTTTTCTCCACCTCTTTAAGTAGTATTATATGGTTAGAAGGGTTGGAGTTGGCTGTTTCTCTTCTCTCAGGTGAGTTAGCATTTGATAAAACATCAATAGATTAGACTGTGATAAAATTGTTTCTCTTGAGGCAGTCCTTGTTAAGTAGTACTGAGTTTTATATTTTTACTATACAGTTTAGAAAATGATAAAAACATAAAACTAGTGGGAAATTTGACTTCATTTTTGGAAAACCAATCTATCAATATCTGACTCTATGGAAGTGATCACAATTCTTAGTGAGTTCTCAAGATGCTTGTCAGAAATGCTTGAATTTTGTTCTTTGTGTACTTCATAATTGAAAATAGTTGCCCACAAAAGTATGTACTGCTAAAAAGTGATGTCATGAATAAGGTGTGATTGTGAACTTCAAAAATAGAATTATGCATGGGGTCAAAAAGAAAATAAATACTAAAAAACATACGATATTAAATATTTTGTGGGGTCATATTACTAGCTGTCCATCCTGGGCTGCATGTGGCTCAGGGGACATGGATTGGTCATACCTGCTCTAGTATATTTCAAAATTGTTAATTTTTTCTCCTGCTAGAACCCCAAGATAATTTTTTTCTCGGATCTTCACTGTGAGAATCTGGTAGAGCTTTTGAAGATTGGATTTGCGAAAGGGTGGAGGCTCTGCCATGACTGGTGTCTCTGGAGTTTTTATCTCTCAGGTTTATCCACACTAAGATTCGAGCAATTTGTCTCTATATTTCAGATTTCTCTATCCCATTCCTGAGGTCTGCTCTAATAAGTTGTGATTCTGTCTACCTGCTGGTCTGTCTCTTAAGCTTTTGCGTGCCATTTTGCCCTGTGACCTAATATTTCTGATGCATCTGAGAAAAATACTTGGCTTTTTCTTTTCTTTTTTAACAAAAGATTAACTTTTCCTTATTATTAGGAGGAAGTGGTGAATTCTAAGCTCCTTCCATGTCATACTGAAAATCATCAGCCTAGGTCCTTTGTTTTTACTGTGATTCTTGATATAAGTGGTTTATATTTATCTGTTTTCTATTTGTCTCCTGTATTTTGTTCATTTCTTTCTTTTTCATGCCTTCCCTTGAATGGATTTTTATAATTTTATTTTTCTTCTTTACTAGCTTATTAGCTATATGTCTTTGTTGTATAATTCTACTAATAACTTTGAGAGTGATTATGTATATCTTTAACTTGTCACAACCCACCTGTGAGTGATATTATACCACTTTATGTATAGTATGCTAAACTTACAGCACTATACTTCTATATCTCCTCTCCAAACTTTTGTGTCATTAATGCCGTACATTTTAGTTCCACATGTGCTTTAACCTCCATCACACATTGTTATTTTTACTTTAGCCAATTATCTTTACTCACATCATAGGGTAATGACCCTTTTCAGTGCTCTTTATTCCTTTTTGTAGATCAAAAAATTGATCTACACAATTTTTTGATCTACACAAGATCAAAAAATTGTATTTGATATCATTTTTCTTCTGCCCAAATGACTTTAACATTTTCTGCAAAGGAGGTTTGCTGGAGATGAGTTATTCCAGTTATTTTAGGTCTGAAATAGTTTTAATTTCATTTTTGCTTTCAAAAGAGATTTTTACTAA
Source organism: Cephalopachus bancanus (assembly GCA_027257055.1). Taxonomy (NCBI): domain Eukaryota; kingdom Metazoa; phylum Chordata; class Mammalia; order Primates; family Tarsiidae; genus Cephalopachus; species Cephalopachus bancanus. The sequence continues at coordinate 13,076,343 of JAPVLO010000093.1, forward strand.
GTATAGTATTCTAGATTAACAGTTATTTGTACTTTAAAGATATTCCTTCATTTTTTCATGATTTTATTGCCTCTTATGGGAAATCTGTGATTGCCATCCTTTGCTTCTCCTTATTCAATATATCTTTTTCCTCTGGCTACTTGCATACTTGCAAGATGTTTTCTTTATACCCTTTCCAAGCATTTTGATTATGATGTACTTTGTTGTCGGTTCTATTATGTTTCTTGGACTTGAGGACATAAAGATGTTGGTCATTGTTTCTTCAAATATATATATTTTTCTGTTTCTTCTCCTTCTTTTTGAAGATCTCCAATTGCTTATAAAATGGTTGGCTTGAAACTCACTCACAGTTCACAGATACTAATTTTCTTTCTGTCTTTTTTCCTTCTGTGTTTTATTTTGAATAGTTTGTCTGGGTCTTTAAGTTCATGAATCTTTTCTTCTGTAATATCTAATCTGTAAATCATCCTATTAAATGTATTTGGCATCTTACACGTTGCTTTCAGACCTGGAAATTCAATTTGAATCTTTTCTTACATGTGATGTATCACTACTTAATACTGTCAGTCTTTTGTATAGCTTCCTGAGCATATAAATCCAGTTATATTAAGTTTGAATGTCCTTTTCTATGAATTCTATCATCTCTGTCAGTACTTGGTAGACTTTGATTGATTGCTTTTTCTTCTTATTGGTAACATTTCTGCCTTTTTGCATGCCTGGAATTTTTTATTCAAGTTAAAACTTGGTAAGTTTTACCCTGATGGGTGCTGGATGTGTTTGTATTTGCATAAATATTCTTGAACACAGTCCTGGAACAATAAAGCTACCTGGAAATAGTCTGATTCTTTCTTTAATCTTGCAATTAAGTTTTATGAAGCGAGACCAGAGCAGCATTTAGCCTAATAACAATTAATTTCTCCTTGGTACTCACGCAAAATTGTTTTGAGTCCTCTACTCAGTGCCTCAGAAATACTGAGACTTTTCTACTCTGTCATTGGAATTGCAACTTTTCTGGTCCCTTGAACGTTTGGGGATTGTCCTGTTTAATCTTTTTGTGTGGTTCTTTTCTCATCCTAGGTAGTTTTCTCACATGCATGTGCTGATGAATACTCAGCTGAATATTCAATCTCTGGAGTTACCTCATTTTTTCCTCATTGCTAATGATTGGTGTTTCACATTTTTTCTGCTTTTAAGTTCAAATTGCTAATGATTGGTGTTTCACATTTTTTCTGCTTTTAAGTTGCTTCAGACCATAGGGTAAATCCAGTCATTGTTCCTCCAGTATGGCCACACATAAAAAAAGTCTTAGTTACTTTCAGCCAAAACATCCCCTCTTAGCCAAATTGATTAGTGCGAATCCAAGTTGCAGGACACTGGAAGTGACAAACTAGGAGAGAGAAATAGACTTGTAGATGAAATTATAGCAGTGAACCAAGAAATAAATCCTGGCGACCTGATACCAGAGAAGAGGTGGGAAAAGTAAAAAAAAAAATTGAGTCATCGTTTATCTATCAGTCTGAAGGCAAACAGATGTACTTAGCCACTTCCTCCTTCTTCAGTCTACATCACCTTATACTTATCTTTTAGTTAACTTTCTATGAAAATACATTTTAAAATGTAAATTTAAGTGTCCTTTTTTGCTAGTCTAGCCATTTGAAAGCATGTCTTTGGACCCCAAGATTAGATGCACTCCTAGTAATAAAATGTTGAAAAAGATAAGTAAGATAGAATAAGACAAAACTGTAATTTTGAGGGAAAATGGACATTTCTGGCACTCCTTGAATTTGAGACCTCAGTGCCATTTTTATTTTGGAATCTATTAACAATGAAATGATTTCTACATGTGAAGAAGTAGTTGTATTTTGAGAAGGAACACAGTTGAGGGTGAGTGGGAGCATATATTGTAAAGCAAAAGATAATGTAATTAGCAAAAAATTCATAGAACCAATTGGAAAATAATTTAAATTAAAATGGAAGTTTATAATAAAAGGTTGGAGATATAAACACTTACAAATAGAGTAATAAAGCTCACATAGAGGCCCACAATTTATTTTAAAATAATCATATTAGAGTCCTTTTGCTAAACAGAAATTACACCAGAAAAACAACAGAATTTTTAAAAAAATCATTTCAAAATAAACACAGTACCAACCTAATGGAAAAACACCTGGGCTGTTTAGCTTATTACAGCAGTTTGTCATGATGATTTATACATAAATATGCACTTTTTTCCTTAGCTTTATTATTGGAAATGTCTACTTATAAGTCTGTGGTTCAAGACAGGTAATGTGTTTGATTATTCTGAGAAGAAATTGATATACCAAATTTTCAAACCCTAGGAAAAAACACTAGGAGATAAAGGTGTCAGTTGAAAAAATAAACTGCATTTTGAAAGGACTCACAAGGTAGCGATGATTGCATCTCTAAATCTTACACTTGTTTACCGAAGTCGAGACAGAAAAACGTGTCAAACTAGTATGTATGGTAATATGAGAATTCCTTCTAATAGGCCAGCAAATGGACAGTAGACAACATAACAATTGAGGAAACATGATCCTTAACCCATAAAAGAAAATATTTTCTTTAGAACAGGGGCTTCCAACTTCTGGGCCTGTTAGGAGCTGGCTGCATAGCCGGAGGTGAATGGTAGGTGAACTCTACCTCCTGATCAGTGGCTGTCTGCCCATTATTTTATTTACTACTTCTGTTGGTTCCTCATTTTAAAAAAATATGTACAGAGATTTCCATTTTCAATATTTGTTTAAACAAAAATACATCTTTTGTAAACAAACCCAGCACAAGGCCAGCAGCAACAAAAGGAATAAAAGTAAGAAAAACAAAATGCCTAAGGTAGCCCCTTATAGGCATCAGGGTCAGGTCTTCTCCCTTTCTTAGAGGAAGTGGGGCTTTTTGCCTTCGGGCATCAGCATGGGTCCCTGTTCCTAAGTACCAGAATTGGATATGAACAAAGAAAGCAGCCCTGAAATGTTTAAGTGTCTTTGGATATACTATTGGTTCATGGATTCCAAGTGCATGGGGATTCCTTTGAAGTGCCATTTTGCACAGGTCCAAACAGATCTGTGAAGGAGTTTCTTCTTCTCCTCAGGAAATGGCTTGCTATCACTGACAATGTCAATTAACCCAAGGTCCTGTGTTTGATATTCAGCGAGGTTGGCTGTAACTTCTGGCTGGTGGTGGCTGGAATGTCATTGTGCAGGGGTAAAGCGCTCCCTGTGGTGCTAAGCAGGTCTGGTGTAGAAAATGGTGCAGAAGAGACTGCAGTCAGTTTTGGAAGCTGTGATGCAGTAGCCATTTAGCAGCCTGTTACTCAGCATTAAAAAATGGCCTTGTTGAAGATATATGTGCAGAAAAAGTGCTAGTATAAACATGCACTCCATTAAACTTGCTCAGGATCAACACGCAAGCCCCCAGGCTGGCTTTGCTACTGGAGAGGAGGCTTGCCAGTGGTGTAGCTCTCAGGCCTGCCAAGACCATTGATCTGTGAGGGAAGGGGGTCTTCCCCACCAGTCCACCTACCTTGAGGCAATCACATTCACACATGTTGTATGATACTTATTTCCCCTCCTTCTCTTTTATATTCCAAGCTTAACAGGAGAAAAGTGGCCTACAACTATTTCAAGAGGTAGGGGAAGGTCACTCCTCAGTTGATTTGGAGAGGAAACTACATGAAGATGACAAACCCAGGTCCTCTAACATAATGCACATAACCACCAACTTGAAACCTCTGCTTGTCATCATAGTGACTCAGTCTCTGAGCTTAGGACATCTAACAGTTCTAGCTGTTCTTAGGCTCTGAGAAGCTTATCCTCACAATATTTTCCTCACCCAACTCTGTCTCAAAATGATGGAATTTGATGTCAAAGGCAGATGACTTTTTTTCTGATTTTGCCATAGTGGGTCAACTGAGAAAATTGCTCGTTTGCCTTGTCTTTTAACCAGAGCCTCCTAAATTAATGTAGTGGAATAATAGGGCCAAACTGGAGTAAGGAAAACAAAGCCACCCTTGCCTGTCCCAGTGTGGATTTAGCCACATCCTGAAATGCCTCTCAAGTATCTATCTCACGCTTGTCAAACCAGAATGTTGCAGGATTCAACCACATGGTTTGGAATATTGGAGAACTTTTCACTATAAAACTCCAAAGCTGGCCATAACCCACTCTGAAAACTGGGGATAAAGAGTGGTTTGAAGGGTTGGAGACAGCATGTTGTACTGCTGCTAGGGTTTTGGAGATGGTTTTCTGAGAGAACCTCATGCTCCGGATCCTTCAAGCCAGTCACATAGGCTTTGTGTATACTGTGTCTTCAGACCCACTCGTGTGACAGAAGGGAAAATGAAGACAGTGTCTGCAGACGAACCTGGAGCAGCAGTTGCAGCTCCATAGAACCTGTGTCAAATCCTCACAGAAAGGAGGAATAAGCTAGAAACCCCCCTTCTTTCTCTCTTAAATAAAACAAGGGTTTGTGACCTGTGGCCTTGAGTGCAGAGTGTTCCTACCTTCTACTCCTAGAAACAAAACCCTGGGTGGTGCTTGTAATAGTCCACACGTGTCCCATTGCACTGTCAGACCTGAAGGGGAAAATACTGATGAGATGTTTGGGGAAGTGACAAAGGCGGACCATTGTAGAGGCCACAGCACAGATGACAGAAGGGGTTGAGGTGAGGGAAGGTTGGGCAGAACTGTGTGACACGTCAGTCCTCCAACTCTGAAGGGCTTCCACCATTTCTGGTACTACCAACAGGAGTTCAGTTCTTTCCTCGCAGATGATGTTTAAGAAATTTCCTGATCTCCCTCCAATCCACTCAGGCATCTCAAGTTAGGAGTCAAGATCGTATTAGGCTCCTCCCACCTCTTGAACACAGACCCAGTGCTGCTTTTTGAGAGGCAGCTTTAGCGGACCCCAGCATGGAGGGCAGATTCCTGATGAAGCCCATGACATTAGTGAGAGGAATGACACCGACATCTGTGCGCTTGTGCCACCGAACGACTTCATAGCGTTTGGTCTGAAGTGCTGCCATAATGACATTCACATCGTAGTTCCCATTTCCCAGCATGTTCTTCTTGTGGGGAGTCACCATGGTGTTTGGAAACAACCTCTGGGCAATCTCTTGCAGCGTTTTCTGGGTGAAGGCATTGCTGTCATTGAAGACGTTATTGAGAGCGTGGAGAGCGCAGAGCTCCCTGCACTGCTTCTCATGGTAGACTTATGGGAGTGCTGCTTGGGGCAGCTCCAAGGATTCAGATTTGGCCTTGTCTCCTTTCCATGGCACGCAACTTATGTTTTTCGTTTTAGGTTCCAGACAGGGCTAAAAACACGCCACTCTTCCCTCCCAAGGAAGAATGTCAGCTTCTCTGTCTCTTCAGGATTCCTGAGGTTCATCTTATTCTCTGGTGTCCATGATTTATGTTTTGTCACTGAGAGAAAAGGTTGGAATCAAAAAGACAAAAAAATCCATCTCTTCTCTCTTCTCAATAGAAAAATAACTTTTGGATCAGTTTATTTTGCTACCAGTGTCAAAGTGCAGAATTAAAAAAAAAATCATATAAAATGCAAGACCTTGTTCCCTTTTTCCACCCTACCTCCCTGCCCCCTCCCATAATCCACGAATTTCTTGCCGCATTTTCCTCTGTAAATTCCAGGACTCAATGCAGGAGGGCCGAACAGCATCGGGCACATCACTCCTTTTCTTACATTTCAACAGAACCAAGACGTCACTGAATTGGGAACAAGGCCCAGGCGGTGGGTGAATGCACAATTCGAGCAGCTAGCGAGAGTCGGCCAGCGTGGGGTGTGGGCTGTACTAGAGGCTCGGGAGCAGCCCTCCATCCCGGGTGCGCGGGCCGGCGGGACGCGGGTCAGTGCGGGCCAGCTCCCTCAGAAGGTGCCAACTTGCCCTCCCCGGCCCGCCAGGCTGTCACCTGGAGCTGCGGGCTGCCAACTGCTCCATGAAGACGCCAGCGCACCTGAGCCCAATGTCAGTTGCCCTGGCTGGGCGAGTCCCGGAAACACCAATTCTTTTTTTAAAAAATGGTACACTGTATAATTATTCCATTATAAATTACAGTATAATAATAATAGAAATAAAGTGCACAATAAGTGTTATATGCTTGAATCATCCTGAAACCATCCTCCCCCCCCCCCCGCCCCCTTGTGGAAAACTGTGTTCTGCAAAATCAGTCCCTGATGCCCAAAATGTTGGTGACCACTGCTCTAGAATAAGCAGATACCAACAAAATCATTCAGGAAATTGGAAATGTATTATGAATATAAGGTCAATGAACTTAGAGTTTCTGATGACCTTACATAACTTTTTTCCTTTATTTTATTGCAAAGATGTGGGGTACAAGTCAGGATTAGGTACACAAATAGTATACGTGCAGGTGTTTTGAGTCTCCAACTGGTTCTCACTTCTCTTGGTTTAGGATCAGGTACCCTTAGTGATGTTATGTGTCCATGTCTTCCCTGGCAGTGTCTTGCTCTGTCTTGTAGTATTGTGATAAATATTCAGGACCCACTTAGGAGTGAGAACATGTGGCACTCAGTTCTTTGTTTCTGTGAAGTCATTGAGTATGATGAACTCTAAATCCATCCAAATTGGTGCAAAGTCCATAATTTTGTCCTTCTTTATGGCTGCATAATACTCCATTGTGTATATATACCACATTTTCTTTATACAGTCCACTTTTGCTGGACAGCAGAGTTGGTTCCATGTTTTTGCTATTGTGAATAGTGCTGCAATAAATATGCGTGTGCAGGTATTTTTTTTGTAGAATGATTTGAGTTCCTTCAGGTATATTCCCAGAAGGGGGGTTGCTGGGTCATATGGAAGGTCAATTTCTAGTTTTTTTTTTTTAATCACTGCATTGTATTCCATAGAGGTTGAACTAGTTTGCATTCCCACCAACAGCATGGTAGCATTCCCTTTTCTCCACATCCTCTCTAGCATCTGTTGCTTTTTAATTTATTAATGATGGCCGGCCATCTTTGCTGGAGTTAGGTGGTATCTCAATGTGGTTTATTTGTGCATTTCTCTGATGATTAGTGAGGCTGAGCACTTTTTCATGTTGGCTGCTTGATGTCTTCTTTTGAGATGTATCAATGAATATCTTTTGCCCACTTTTTAAAATAGGGTTGTTTGTTTTTTCCTTTTGGCTCATTTGATTTAAGTTCCTTGTATATCCTGGATGTTAGGCCTGTCAGATAAACAATTAGCGCACATTGTTTCCCATTCTGTGGGTTTTCTCCCCACTACCTTGATGATTTCTTTTGCTGTACAAAAGCTTTTCAGTTTGATGAGGTACCACTTGTCTATTGTATCATTTATGGCAAATGCTAACTGGATGCAGAAGAATAAAACAGGACTCCTTCCTACCTATCACCATACACAGAAATCAACTCTAAATGGATCAAAGTCCTAAATATAAAACCTCAAACTGTAAGAATCTTAGAAGAAAATGCAGGAGAAACCCTTATGCACATTGGAATAGACAACCTTATGTAACTATTAAAAATAGACACACATCGAAGAGGTTCAAGATGACTGACTAGAAGCAGTTGGTGTGCTCTCTCTCTCATGCAGAGGAACCAAAATAGGGAGATAATCGCAACACTACCAGCAGAATGACCAGGAGCATACCCTGGGATTCACAGAGAGGCAACAGGATCCACAAAAGGTAGAGGGAAGTGAAATCAGACAGTCTGCTGTTCTCTGCTCAGCACAGAGACACAAGAATTCCCCCATTAAAGGGATGAGTGAGAAATCCTCAGAAGCTCACACCACCACCATGATCCTATGTAATCTGAGTCAAAGGAAAGTTTCTGTGACCCCCACAGGTCCTGAAGCCAACGTAGAATACTGACTAGCAACCATGCAGAGTCATAGCCCAAGCCCACATAGCACCTCTCAGGCCACCAATCCCTGGGCAACTCAGTACCAGCTGCTACCATCTAACAATGAGAGAAGCTCAGTGTACTTCTGATAAGAGCAAATACTTTATGGTTGCAGCAGCCTCTGCCTCTGTTGCCTTCAGGCCAGGGAGATAATAGCCCAGCAGATAAATATTGTGTGTCTCTAGCATGGACTACTTCACAGCTGAAATAGATTGGAGCAGCAAACTGGTGGGGTACTGGTCTCCCTCCCAGGAGGCTGCTTTCCCCAGATGTGGATCATCTGCTCCAGGTCTGAAGATTGTATAAGACCTCATAGTCACTTGAACACTGTGGCAGAAACCTGTCACCCTGAAGGGAAATCAGTCACCAGATTTATTCAGCAGGTCCTTCACAGAGTGCATGTACCTCCTACTAATACAGACTCTGCAGCCAAAATAAGCAGAAGAAGCAAGCTGGCATGGTACCCCTCACTTTCCCCCATCTAGGTTGCTTCCCCTAGATACAGATTACCTGCTCCAATCCCACAGAGTGCACATGCACAGAAACTCATCCTAATGCTGGGGTAAAGACCCACTGTCCCTCAGGGAAGCTGGCCACCAGAGGCCATTTGGCAGGTCATCTGCAGCATGTGTGTGTGTCCTCCTACCCATTGCAGACTCTTGCAGCTGAAATAATTGGGGGCAGCTGTTAGGGCACCCTGCACTCTCTTCCATCTCAGCTGCTCCTTCCCAATAGGAATTGCGTGCTCCAGGTCTCAGAGGAGCGAGTAAGACACCACACCACCTGACCAGTGCAGCTAAGGCTCAGTGGTCCTTGGAAATGTTCCACCCTGCTGCCAGACCTCATTTTAAAGTGCCATCTTCAGATCTACAGCCTGCATTTCACCACCTAACAAAAACACCACTACAACTAGTAACCTCTTAGTCACAGCACAAATCTAGCTGTGACCAGAGAATCCATCAGAGTAGTGGCCTTCTGAAATAACTCAGGAACAAAGCCAATTGCACACATACAACATACACCATAGCCACACCCATAAAAGACAAAAAAATTTTAAAAAATCACAATGATAGCAAACCAAAAACAAACAAACAAACAAACAAAAAAACCCCACAAAAAACAGAGAGCAAAACATCAGCACCCTCAGATGGGAAGAGATCAGTGCAAAAACTCTAGCAACACAAAAAACCAGAGTGTTTTGTTGCCCCCCAATTGTCTCCTGAGTTCCTGAGCAATAAATTCTATCTAGAATGAATCATCTGTAGTGACAGAATAGAATTCATAATATAGATGGCCAAGAAACTCAGTGAGATCCAAAAGAAAGTGAACTCCCAAATCAAAGAGGCCAAAAACACTTCAATAATTGAAAACTGATATGACCATTCTAAGAAAGAACAAAACTGAACTCCTAAAATTGAACAACTCACTACAGGAGTTTCAAAACACAGTTACAAGCCTTAACAACAGATTAGACTAAGCAGAGAAAATAATTTCAGAGTTTGAAGGCTGATTCCTCAAATCAACCCAGTCAGACAAAAATAGGGAAGAAATAATTTTTTTAAATGAACAAAGCCTTCAAGTGATATGGGATTATGTAAAGAAACCAAGTCTATGTCTAATCACCATTTGTGAGAGAGAAGGAGAAAACGGGAGCATTCTAGAGAAAGTATTTACAGACATTATCCATAAAAGCTTCCCCTATTTGGCTTGCAAGGTTGACATGCAGATACAAGAAATTCAGAGCATGCCTATGAGATACTATATGAGATGACCATCCCCAAAGCACATAGTCATCAGACTATGCATGTTCGGCATGAAAGAAAAAATGTAAAGGTAGCTAGAGAGAAAGTCTAGAACATCTGTTAGGAGAGACCCTCAGAATAACAGCAGACATCTCATCATCAGAAACCTTACAAGGTAGATGAGGCTGTGACCTAATTTTTCACACTCTTAAAGAGAAGAAATGGCAACCAAGAATTTCTTACCCTGACAAACTAAGTTTCATAAATGAAGGTAAAACAAGGTCCTTCTCAGACAAGCAAGCACTAAGAGAATTTTTCACCTGTAGACTGGCCCTACAGGAGATGCTTAAGGGAGTTCTAAACATGGAAACAAAAGGATGACAACACCTAATACAAAAATACAACTAAGCTCATAGCTTACAGACCATACAAATTATCAACAAAATTGAAACCACAGAGAACCTTCTTAACTCTATGATAGAAAGATATTCTCACATATCTATAGTAACCTTGAATATCAATAGTCTTAATGACCCATTTAAAAGACATAGACTGAAAAACAAAACAAAACTCATCCTTCTGCTGTCTATTTCACCTCTTATGCTGTCTATTTCACCTCTTATGATACTCTTACACTCAAGGTAGAGTAATATCTGTATGCAAATGGAAAACAAAAAAGAGCATGGGTTGTTGTTCTTGTATCAGCTAAAACAGACTTTAAGCCAACAACAGTAAAGGCAATGAAGGGCACCACATAATGACACAGTGCTAATTCCAACAAACAGTAATTAAATATATATGCATCCAACACTGGAACACCCAGATTTATAAAACAATTGCTACTAAATCTAAGAAAGGACTTACAGGTGCACAATAAGAGGGGGAACTTCAACAATATCATGAACAGCTTTAGACAGACCATCAAGGCAAACACTACTAAAGGAATCAGGGATTTAAAGGTGACTCTTGACCAATTGGATCTATCTACAGAATACCCCACCCAACAACCACAGACTATACTGTCTTCTCATTCACATATGGAACATACTAAAAAATCAACTACATGGTAGGCCATAAATCAAGTATCAATAAATTCCAAAAAACCAAAATTATACTAAGCATCTTCTCTGACCACAGAAGAATAAAATTTGAAATCAACATCAAGTGAATCCCTATACAATACAAGTACATGGAAACTAAACAACTTGCTCTGGAACAATTTTTTGGGTAAACAATGAAATCAAGACAAGTATAAAGTTTTTTTTTAAACAAATGCAAATAAAGACACAACATACCAAAACCTCTGTGATATTACAAAATCAGTGCTAAGACATAAATTTATTGCACAGCTTACTCACATCAGCAAGTTATAAACATCTCAAATAACAACCTAATGTCCCAACTAAGGGAACTAAAATATTAATAACAACCCTAAAGCTAGTAGAAAAAAAGAAATACCTCATATCAGATCAGAACTAAGTGAAATTGAGGTAAACAAAGCAAACAAACAAGCAAAAAGCAAAGGATCAATGAATCAAAAAGCTGGTTCTTTGAAAAGATAAACAAGATTGATAGACTGCTAGCCAGACTAACAACAACAACAACAGAAGGTAGAAAATCCAAATAAATACAATCAGAAATGAAAAGGTGACATTACCACTGATCCCAAATAAATGCAAAGAATTTTCAGAAATTATTATAAACATCTAAATGCATGCAAAATTTCTAGAAAATTTAGAAAAAAAATGAATAAATTCCTGGAAACATGCATAATCTCCCAAGATTGAAAAAGGAAGAAATTGAAATCCTGAAAGTTCAATAATAAGCTTCAAAATGAAATAAATAATGAAATATTTAGCTACCAAAAAATGTCTTGGAGCAGATGGATTCATTACCAAATTCTACTAGACAAGTAGGAAGTGCTAATACTAGTTCTACTAATATTATTCTAAATAATTGAGAAGGATGCACTCCTTTCTAATTCATTATACAAAGCCATAAAATTATACTGATACAAAAATCTGACAAAGCCATAAAAGAGTGAGAAAAAACTACAGGCCAGTATCCCTGTTGAATACAGATGCAAAAATTCTTAACAAAGTACTAGCAAACTTCATCTAGCAACATATTAAAAAACATATTTACCATGATCAGGAGAGCTTTATTCCTGAGATGAAATGTTGGTTTGACATACAAATCAATAAATGTAATCCACCACATAAACATAATTAAAAACAAGAACCATATGGCCACCTCAACAGACACACAAGGTTATCCACTGTTACCACTCCTTTAACATGGTACTGGACTCCTAGACAGAACAATCAGGCAAGAGAAAGAAATAACTGTATTCAAATAGAAAAAGAGGTTGTTAAATTATACTTCTTTGCAGATGATATAATTCTATACATAGAAAATACTAAGAATTTCACTAAAAGACTCTTTGAACTGAGAAGTGACTTCATTAATGTCCTTTATAAAAATCAGTGTTCAAAAACCAGTAGCTAGCCAGGCTCGGTGGCTCAGCCTGTAATCCTGTGCCTTTGGGAGGCTGAGGTGAGTGGATTGCCTGAGCCTGCGGGTTCGAGACCCGCCTGGGTAGCGAGACCTCATCTCTACAATAAATAAAAAAATCAGCTGGGCTTGGTAGCGCATGCCTGTAATTCCGGCTACTTGGAAGGCTGAGGTGGAAGGATCGCTGGAGCCCAGCGGGTCGAGGCTGCAGTGGCCAGGAGCGGCCAATGCACTCCAGTCTGGGTGACAGAGTGAGACTCCAACTCAAAAAAAAAAAAAGCAGTAGGACTCGGTGGCTCAGCCTGTAATCCCACGGCTTTGGGAGGCTGAGGTGAATGGATTGCCTGTGCCCGTGGGTTCGAGACCTGCCTGGGCAGCGAGACCTCATCTCTACAATAAATCAAAACATCAGCCAGATATGGTAGCACATGCCTGTAATTCCGGCTACTTGGAAGGCTGTGGCGGAGGCTGCGGTGGCCGGGAGCGGCCACTGCACTCCAGTCTGGGCGACAGAGTGAGATTCCAACTCAAAAAAAAAAAAAAAGATCAGTAGTATTTCTATACATCAGCAATATTCAAGTCAAGAACCAAATCCCTTTTACAATAGACACACACACATACACACACATATACACACACACACACAACTTAGGAATACATCTGACAAAGGAGGTGATAAATCTCTATAATAAGAACTACAAAATACTGCTAAAAGTGAAATACCTAACAGAATAACTAAAATGGTTAAACTAGCTTGCTTAACATGAGTAACTCCATTTTGTTAAACTCCTCCATCTTAGTTACTGGCTTGACCTGAAATTATCCCCTCCAGTGTATACATGCAGCTGCAACATTCCCATGACCACAGACCCACATCCTTGTTCTTCCCTTGAGCTGTTTTGCTGATTGCTTGAAAATTCTTTAGCCACGAGTTCCATGTAATTGCATGCTTTGTTAACTGAAATCAGATGTTGCACCAAGAAATTTTTCCTTATAGAATTCCCCCTGCCGCATTCCCATAATTAGTTCTTATATTTTTGTTCCCTTTTGTTTTTAGTTCCTTGTTCCCTCACTCCCCTGCTATGTATCCCACTTGCGGTTTTTGCCTTTATAAGCTTGTTGCTAGCTTTGCTCAGGGTCAAGAGCATTTAGAGACATGAGTCCCTTCTTGACTGCCAGCTATTAAAGTACTTAAAACTTTGACTCTCAGTGTGTGGTGACTCCTTTCTTGCATTCTGGTTATAACACTTGGAGGTCCCAGCAGGATTCGCCAACCTTGGGAGGCAGCCTTGCTCCGGATCTCCCCCAGCTTGGCAAAGACGTTATAAAGGAGATGCCCCCTGAGTTGTTCAGGGCCCCATAATCTCTCATCTGGCTTGAAAGGAGTTGGAACAACCACTGAATTCCTCTCACCTAAAAAAGAACCAGCGTCTGTCTGAATTCTCCTAGGAGGTAAGAATCTATTTTGTTCTGTTTGTGGCCACAATTCTGTTTAAGGGAGTCACAGCCTAAGGAGGTCACCCTTTGGACATTATTCATTAGGCCAAGATGTTGGCTGAATAAAGCCCTTTGGTTTTCTGCCCTGAGGTTGTTCCAGGGATCCATAACTCTTCTGACTTGGTTTGGATGCCCTGTCTGTCATTGTGTTTTTATTGTTTTTTTGTTGTTTGCTCATTGTTTGTTATGGGTTCACAGAATTCATGACCTGTCAGTCCTCTGCCTGATGAGGCTGGTCCTGAGACATTGTTCATTGAGCCAAAGACATTGGCTGAACAGAGTTTCAGTTTAGTATCTGATTTCTGTTTGGATACCTGCTTTAACTTCTAACTGCCTATGGTATTTCTATATCCCTGTCATCCTTGGCCACTTTCCCTGATTTGCATTCTTGCTGTGCTCTTTGCCATAGGGCTTGCTTCTTTTGCACTTTTGGACTGGTCAGCAGGCCAAAAACTTCTATTAGCCTGTGCTTATCGTCTCATGGTTGAAAGTCTGATCCTCATAAGGTGCCTCATGTAATTTACTGGTTTTGACAATATGGGATCACGGGCTTCTAAGTCTTCTGGCCCCATAGACCATACAATAAGGAATTTCTCTCTTAGATCCATGGAAGACTATGGTGACTGTCTCTCCAAAAGCAGACTCCAGACCCTCTGTGAAAATGTTTGGCCTGCGTTTAATGTTGAATAGCCTTCCACAGGGTCTCTGGATATTCATGTTACTTAGTCTCTCTGGAAGGTCATTACAGGGACCCCTGGTCATCCTGATCAGTTTTCCCATATTGACCAATGATTATATTTAGCCCAAAATCCCCCTCCATGGTTAAAACTCAGGACCCTTCCCATAAACCATATTATACAGAGACAGAGCTTCTAACTTAAAAACAACAGAGTGCTTTATACAAAGGCCCCTGGCTAACTCTACAAGGAAAACTAGTTTTGCCTGTTTCTCAAGAGAATACAATCTTGCCAAAATCTACTGTTTTCAAAGAAACCTAAGGTTCTAACCTCCCTGGTAAAATCAATCATGCATATTCATCTTCCCACCTGGGATAATTGCCAGCAGCTCCTTTTTAACCCTATTTACTTCTAAAAAACCAGAGTGCATTAGAGCTGAGATTAAAAAGTCTGTCCTTGCCTCAGCTGTTGGTACAGAGAAGAAAAGTCAGGAAATGTTAGAGGAGGTTTTTCCCTCCTCTCACCTGGACTGGGACCCTAACAATTCAGCAAGGTCTAAAACATTAAAAACATTATCACTGGACTCTATTAGCTGGTTTAAAGGAAGCAGTCCAAAAACCTATTAATCTTTCCAAAACTACTGGGATCATTCAGGGTCCCAAGGAGTCACCGGGGGGCATTTCTTGAATGTCTTCAGGAGACATTCTGTACTTATACCCCATTTGACCACTCCACCTCTGAATGCTCAGGCTATTAATTTGGCTTTTATGGTTCAAGCGGACCCTGACATCTGGAAGAAGTTACAGAAACTCGAGGGTTTTGTAGGAATGAGCATTTCTCAACTGCTAGAGGTAGCTCAGAAAATTTTTAATAACTGAGACACTGAGAAACAGAAACAGGAAGACAAGAAAATGTACAGAGCAACAAAATGGCAGACAAAAGTATTAGTTGTTGCCATCCAGGCCTCCCAACCTGACTCGAGGCCAGCACATAAAACAAAGGGATAAACTAAAAAGAATAAAAGAAAACTGGATGCATCCAGCTAGCCAAGAATCAATGTGCATATTGTAAAGAAGCTGGGTCACTGGGTAAAAAATTACCCTTGCCACCCAAAGACAAAGGACCCTAAGTCAGTTCTGGTACTGCCCTCTACTGGTGAAATGGAAAATAACTCAGACTGAGGAGGGCAGGGCTCTTTTTCCTTAGGCTCCCAAGAGCCTGTAATAACCACTGCTATTGGGAGCCACCCAGTCCAACTTTTAGTGAACACTGAGGTGGAACT
Source organism: Cephalopachus bancanus (assembly GCA_027257055.1). Taxonomy (NCBI): domain Eukaryota; kingdom Metazoa; phylum Chordata; class Mammalia; order Primates; family Tarsiidae; genus Cephalopachus; species Cephalopachus bancanus. The sequence continues at coordinate 13,091,966 of JAPVLO010000093.1, forward strand.
ATTAGTTCTAAAGTCACCATTAGGACTCATATCCAAAAAGCAAATTTCTATTTAAGGGACAACAGGGGCAATAACAAACTGCAAGTTCATCTCCAATCAGATGGTTAATCTAGGTCAGAAATGGGTTACCCACTCATTTCTAATAGCCCCTGAGTGCCCATACCCTCTCATGGGCCAAGATTTGCTCTGGAAACTAAGAGCAACTATTATGTTCTTGCAGGATGAAACTAAAATGTATATTCCTACTGACACTGCTTATCAAAAGCTAGTCACTATTCTGCTTTCTGAAACATACCTCTTAGCTACTTCTGATTCTCCCACTAAAAATATCTCATCAGATTTGCTTTTACGGTTGCAGCAGGAATTTCCTTCAGTTTGGGCAGAGACCAACTCACTGGGATTTGGCAAAGCATCACCATCCAGACTCAGGGGACACCAGCCAACTAATTTGGACTCAGTTGCCACAGGGTTTCAAGAACTCCCCAACACTTTTCAGGGAAGCCTTGCAACAGGATTTGTCAGGGTTCTGTTCCTTATACCCTGAATGTACTTTACTTCAGTATGTAAATAATCTCTTGCTTGTGACTGCAGACTTGGATACTTGTTAAAAAGGTAGTAAGGCTCTGTTACAACTCCTCTAAGACTTAGGCTACTGTGTGTCAGTGAAAAAGGCACAGCTCTGCTCAACCGAAGTTTCCTACCTGGGATATCAGCTAAAAAAGGGTAAGCAAGCCCTGACCTTGGCCCAGAAAGAAGCATTCTTCAAATTCCCATGCCAACCACACACACACACACACACACACACACACACACACACACACACACACAATACAGGAATTCCTGGGGGCAGCAAGGTATTGCTGGTTATGAATCCCTGGTTGTGCTGAAATTGCCAAACCTCTATACACTGTCACATCAGGGGACCAGCCCCCGCGATGGACTGCTATCGAGGAACAAGCATTCCAGCAGTTAAAGGCAGCTCTCACTCAAGCCCTGGCTTTAGCCCTCCCAGATGTTACCAAGCCTTTTCACTTGCACATTCATAAACAATGAGAAATTACAAAAGGGATACTTACTCCGACCTTAGAACCCTGGAGATCGGTGGCTTACTTGTCAAAAAAACTGAACTCAGTGATCTCTGGCTGGCCCTCTTTTCTTCAGGCCTCTGCTGCCATGGCCATACTAGTTAAGGAAATAGATAAATTGACTTTTGGCTAAAACCTGGCTTTAACCATTCCCCATGCTGTTGAAACTCTGCTCCGGGGAGCATCTGACCTTTAAATGTCAAACTCACACATTACCCAGTATCAAAACCTCCTACTTGACCAACAAAGACTAACTTTCTCTCTTACTCAATGCCTCAATCTGGGCACCCTGTTGCCCAATAATAATCCAGAAATGCCAGTTCATGGCTGTAAAGATGTGCTGGACATCTCTCAGGTTAGCCAACCTAATCTTTGGGATACTTCGTTAAGTCAAGCTATTGCTGACTTATTCATGGATGGTAGCAGCCTGGTAATAGAGGAGTCTGCAAGGCTAGTGCAGCCATAACCACAGCTCATGACATATTCTGGTCACAAGCATTGCCTCAAGGTACCTTGGCTCAAAATGCTAAGTTAATTGCTTTAACTCAGGCCCAGTGCTGGAGAACAGAAAAGCGGGTAAACATCTTCACCAACAGCCCATATGCCTTTGCTACACTTCATGTTCATGCCATAATCTATAAGAAACAAGGACTTCTTACTGTAATTAAAACAAAAATCTTAGCTCTTTTAAAGGTTATATGGCTTCCAAAGAGGTAACTGTCATTCACTGCAGTGGACATTAAAAATCAGACACTCCAGATGCAATAAAAAATCGCTTAGCAGATCAAGCGGTCCAAGAGGCAGCAGAACTTCCAATTAATCCCCTTACTATCCTGCTAACTAAGACCTTTCCAGTTCCTTCTCTTCCAAGACAGGCTACCTACACCCATGAAAAAAAAGAACAAGCAAATTGGGGAGGGGCCCACAAGAATCCTATTGGGTAGTGGATCAAAGACTCTAAAATTATCTTGCCTCGAGCTCTCAGACATACTTTGGTAAGACAACTACATTCTACCACCCATTTGGGAAGCACCAAAATAACTGAGTGGTGAAATCATTTTTATCATATTAATGACTTAAAAATATAACTGCAATAGCAGCTGCCATGTGCTCTGCCTGTACCCAAGTCAATGCAAAGCAAGGGATCAGACCTCCAGACGACATCAGGGCCCAAGAATTAAGTCCCAGAAAAAAATGGAAAATAAACTTCACTGAAATAAAACCTCCCCATGTGGGCTATAACTATCTACTAATGTTTATAAATACTTTTTTTGGATAGGTAAAAGCTTTTGTCACAAAGAATAAAACCAGCCTTATGGTTACAAGGTTTCTACTAAATAAAGTTATTCCTGGGTTTGGCTCCCTCTCTCCATTGGCTCTATTAATGGTCCTTCCTTTATCTCATCCATTGCCCATCTGGTCAGCCAGGCACTGGGTATAACTTAAAAATCACATTGTGCCTACCAGCCACAAAGCACTGAACAGGTGGAATGCATGAACCAGACTTTAAAAACTACTTTAACCAAATTAATAATAGAGACCAGTGAAAAGTAAATAAACTTTTTGTCAGTGGCCCTTCTTTAGGCCCGATGCACCCCCCTATAAGGCTGGGCTTACCCTATATAAAATCATGTTTAAAAGACACCCTCCTCTGTTACCCTGGCTATGGGACCCCATTCTTGAAAAAATTACTAATCAATCTCTGTTAAAGTATCCCCAGTCCCTCCAGCAAGTCCAGGCCACTGTCCACTCTGGTATACATGCTGTTTTGCCCACTCCATCTTTCACACCTTGTCATCCATTCCAACCCAGAGACCTGGTTTTCGTCAAGAAGTTCCAAAAAGAAGGACTGACTAACTCCTACCTGGAAGGGACCCTTTTATTCAAACCTCCTGGCCTTCCGGCAACCCATCAGAAACATGCTGCCCCTCTGCTAGTGCCTGCCTTAATCAGGTTCAGTGTAGCTAGAGCAGCTGCACTCAGCATCACTGCCCTGGTCTGCAAAAAATTAGGGCTAGCTGGCTTTGCTAATGTTGCACAAGACATAATTCAGACTTAAACTACATGCAATCTGCTATATACCAACTCCATAACCAGGTCCCTAGCAAAAGTTATCCTCCAAAATAGTAAAGTTCCTATCGCAAGGGGAACTTTGTGCTGCTCTTGGAAAAACTTGTTGTTTCTATGCATAGAGCCTTGTATATTAAACTGGATCATTAGTTTCATAAAATGACAAATCAATTCTGTAAAACTTATGCATGTAAAAACCTATTATAATTCCATACCCATGACCAATGAGTCAGCGAATTGACTCATGCACAACTAAAAGGGAAGAATGAAATACCTAACAGAATAACCAACATGGTTGAAATAGCTTGCTTACCATGAATGAGTAACTCCATTTTGTTAAAAACCTCCATTTTAGCTGCTTGCTTGACCTGAAATTAACCCCCCAGTGTGTACATGCAGTTGCTATAATGTTCCCATGACCACAGACCCACATCCTTATTCCTCCCTTTAGCTGTTCTTGTTGACCATTTGAAAATTCTTTAGCCAAGAGTTCTGTGTAATTGTATGCTTTGTTAACTGAAATCAGAAGTTGCACCAAGAAATTATTCCTTATAAAATTCTCCCTGCCACATCCCCATAATTTGTTCTATATTTTTTGTTCCCTTTTGTTTTTAGTTCCTTGTTTCCTCAGTTCCCTCACTCCTCTACTATGTAGCCCACTTGTGGTTTTTGCCTTTATAAGCTTGTTGCTAGCTTTGCTCAGGGTTAAGAGCATTTGGAGACATGAGTCACCTCTTGACTGCTGACTATTAAAAGACTCAAAAATTTGACTCTCAGTGTATTTCAACTCCTTTATTGCACTCTGGTTATAACAAAAGAAATTTAAAAAAAAACACCTCACAAATAAATGAAAAAACATTCCATGAATTGGAAGAATGAATATCATTAACATGTCCATGCTGCTCAAAGTAATCTGGATTCAATGCAATCTCTATTATATCAATTATATTATCAGTTTCATTTTTCACAGATCTAGAAAAAATACTCAAATTCATATGGAAGCAAAAAGAGCCCAAATAGCCAAAAAAAAAACCCCCCAAAACAAAAAAACAACAAAAAAACCAAAGCTGAAGGTATAACATTATCAGCCGGACTTTAAACTTTTGTAGAAGGTTATAGCAACCTGCATGGTACTGGTATAAAAATAGGCACAAAGGCCAATGGGACCAAATAGATTCCAAGAATAAAGCCACTGATCTATAACCAACTGATTTTCAATGATGTCAAATAAATAAATAAACAAACAAATAAACATTGGGTAAAGAACACCCTATTCAATAAATGGTGCTGGAAAAACTGATGAACTATATGCATAAGAATGAAATTAGATTCCTCCAACCATATATAAAAATTAACTCAAGATGGATGAAAATCTTAAATGTGAGACCTCAAACTATACAATTACCACAAGAAAACCTAGAAAATACTCTTTAGAACATCAGTTTATGACCAAGTCCTCAAAAACAAATGCAGTAAAAAACAAAATTGACAAATGGGACCTAATTAAACTAAAGAGCTTCTGTGCTGCTAAAGAAACTATCAGCATAGTAAAAAGACAATCTATAGAATAGGAGAAAATAATTGCAAACTATACATCTGACAGAGGCCTAATATTCGAAATTTAGGAATTTAACAAGTTGACAGGATACAAACAAATAACCTCATTAAAAAGTGAGCAAAGGACATGAACAGACATTTGTCAAAACAATCAACCATTAAACATGAAAAAAATACTCAAGATCACTAATTATCAGAGAAATGCAAATCAGAGTGACAATAAGATACTATCTCACACCAATCAGCATGGGCATTAGTAAAAAGTAAAAGAAAAACTAACAGATCTTTGTGAGGTAGCAGAGAAAAGGGAATATTTATACATTGTTGGTGGGAATGTAAACAGGTTTAACCCCTTTTGAAAGCAGTTTGGAGATTTCTCAAATGACTGAAAATATATTTACCTTCCACTTCAGCAATTTCACTATTGGATATAAACCCAAAGAGCATAAATCATTCTACTAAAAAGACACCTACATGTGTATGTTTATCACAGCACTATTTACAATAGCAAAAACATGAACACAAACTAAGTGCTATTACTGGTGAATGGAACATAGAAAATGTGATACATATACACCATGGAATACTACACAGTCATAAAGAAGAATGAATAATATTCTTTGATGCAGCTGAAGGCCATTATTCTATGTGAACTAGCAAAGCAATAGAAAACCAAATCTGCATGTTCTCACTTACAAAGGGAAGTTAAGCACTGGGTACACATGAACATAAAGATGGGAACAATAAACACTGGAGCCTCTTAAAAGTGAAAGGGAGGAAGGAAGGCAAGGGTTGAAACACCACCCATTGGATACCATGCACACCACTTGGTGCATGGAGTTAATAGAAGCCCAACCCTCACCATCATGCAACATACTCATATAACATATCTGCATATATAATCTTTGAAACTAAAAAATAAAGCAAAATAAAATAAAACACATAAGGAAACGTACACTAACAAAATTGTTAGCTGACTCTAGAATTTCTCTTGGAAAGGGAACTGTCTTAGATTCAGCAGGTGTTGGAGAGTGAGTCATTAGGTATGGGTTAGTAGGTACAAGGAATAAATGAATGGGCCATCCTCATACAGCAACAAGAAAACATGTAAACAAGAATTTGGCAATTGGAGGACAGTAGGAAGGAGAAAAAAGAGAAAGTAAGAGAAGGTTGGATAACATGGTAGAATTCTGGAGTCCAAGTTGAGATAAAGGCCTCCAGAACTTTTTAGGTACAGTGAAGTTGAAGACATATGATTTATGCTGCTGTTTATAGCTGTGATATAAAATACTTCACCATTACCTGAATTTTCACTAAAATGTGCCACACACATGCCTTGTGTCAATTAAATTTTAGGAAAAAAATCAAAGAAAGGTGCTGTGTTTCTTGTTTGAGATGAGAGAGTGAAACAGATATCTAACAGAGTCACCTTCTGTAGACACCAGGGACATGTATCTGTGGAACTAAACCAGAGTCAGACATTACTAGAAAAAAAAATATGGTCATGAATTTTGCATTAACTTATGTCTTTGTATTGAGAGTGATGCAGGAATCTTTGCTTATTAGAGGAGATACAATCAATTTTACTTAAATTTTGAAAATCACCAATAAGTTTTACTGAGTTGAAATCTCATCTCTCCTACTTATTAACTGTATGTGCTTAGGCATTTTATATACTTTGTAACATTCCTATTACTTATTCATTAATATGTGGGTGATAACACTTATTATGAAAGTTTATTGTAAGGATTAAGTGTAATAAAATAAGTGAACATTTCTGGCATATACTAAGTGTTCAATAGATATTTATTAGAAACAGTAGAGATTGAACAAGGGAAGTGCTAGGAATAACAAACTCTTATGCGTTTCTACTATGTCTCAAGCATGGTTCTAGACACTGAGGAGTGTATCATTGGGCCAAACAGGCAAAGTTCCTCATTTCATAGTGACTATATTATAAAAACCCAATGAGAAAGGATTATTTTTTTCCCCAGCTACTACTAGAGAAATGCTGTGAAATAGCAAAAACCTTATAATGAGACACATCAATATGTAAAGCACAAAATGTGGATTTTTTTTCTGTACTTGACTCTGCACATGAGCCTCAAGCAACTTATTCTCTGGCGTCAGTTCTTCTGCATGAGTATAGCTGACAATCCTTTTGAAAGTGAAAAATAAAAATGAATCTCTCCAATCAGAGACCATTTTAAAAGACAAGAATCATTTCAATATGAAGGAAACATAAGCAGAATAACATGTTGAAAATGAGAATTTGTGTTAAACTCTTAAACACAGTAATTAAGTAAAATGTTTGCAAATAAAATAAGTGAAAATATTTCAATAAGATCAAAAGACAAAGTAGATACACTATTTTATTAGATTAAACTTGAAGCAGAATTGAATGTTAGTTCAACAAATAGTTCAGTAGAAACTATGTAAAATATTACATATGTAAGATGTTTAATGTAATAGTCAAGTGAGTTCAATTTTCTTACTCTTTTTTCTTGAAAGTATATTCTAAAATTAGATAAGAAACTTTCATGACTTTTCTTCCAGACTGCAGTAGATGAAAACATATTGGAAAAGTATCCAGTGGCTTTTCAGTCATAATGGAATAGCTGGATCAAGCTAAACCTCTTGCAGAGGTTGAATATGGATAAACAAATGAAGCAAAGTCAACAATAGTTTGAAGGCATTAGATTGTAACTGAGGCAACCAAGACTTAAATTGCTAAGATCTTAAAAACGAAACCACAGCACTGAGGGGAATTCTACTTTTGTAACCAATTTTCTCCCCTGGGCTATGGATCCCCAAACAAAGATGTGGTATAGGTTTTTTTGTTTTTCTCACTGGGCTGAAGAATTGAAGTTTCAGATGCTAAGAAACCCAAGAATCAATGGGTCAAGATTCCATAGAAAAAAGAACTTCAAAATAGCAATCCCCTATATTTGGTACATAATTTGCTATCAAAGCAATTGTTGACTGTAGAAATGTACAAATTCAGGGAGGGAAATGAATAAGAAAGCAGTTACTAATGAGTTAAAAAACTAGACAGAAAATATGACAGTTTTATGAACTTTTGGGAAATAAAAAATAAAGTTCAGGCCTTGTCAAAAAAGAAAGGACATGGTAAACAACACAGGTGATCACTTAATACTCTTGAATTAATAAAATCCTAAAATTAGCCAGGCTCAGTGGCTCAGCCTGTAATCCCGCGCCTTTGGGAGGCTGAGGTGAGTGGATTGCCTGAGCCCGCGGGTTCGAGACCCCCCTGGACAGCGAGACCTCATCTCTACAATAAATCAAAAAAAAAAAAAAATCAGCCAGGCGTGGTAGCACATGCCTGTAATTCCAGCTACTTGGAAGGCTGAGCGGAAGGATCGCCAGAGCCCAGCAGGTCGAGGTTGCAGTGGCCGGGAGCGGCCACTGCACTCCAGTCTGGGCAACAGAGTGAGACTCCAACTCAAAAAAAAAAATCCTAAAATTAAAGATAAATGGAAATGGGCACACCTTAACTAGATTAAGGTAATTTGTGTTGTTTTATTGGCCTATCAGGAGAAAATTAACATCAATAAAAGCTTCTACAATGTTTCAAACACTGCCGGGGACCAGCTCCAGCTGGGTTCAGGGTACCCCAAAGGTGGAGACGGCGTCGGCGATTGGGGGGAAGAAGAGAGAGAAAGAAAGAGACTGGACTCCAGTCTAGTGCAGAAGCAATGTGCGTTATTGGGAATTACAATGGGTCTTTTATACACAAAGTCAGATGTGGGAGCCCTTAATCCATGAAAACTTAATCAATGATTGCCTTTAAACCCTTTTCATAAGATAATCTTAAAACTCCCATAACAAAGGATAACCTAATCTGTGACTGACATATTCTATAAACCTTTTTCATCCTAAGCTGATTGATTTATGCTAAGTTAAACAATTCTATAGAAGCTTAAGTATTTACTTTACAAACAAAAGTGGCCCATCCCAGAATGTTTGGAATATGGCCCAGTCCAAAGTTCACAGTGGGTTACCTGCAAGTAACCCAGCTGCATTCTTTCAACAAAATGGCTGTCTTCTAAAACTATATTCTACAATTTACACCTTCAATAAATGCTAAGATCATGACCCAGAAGCCTGTGACCAATACTAAGGCTCTTAAATGTGACACAGTTTGAATTATAAGTTGTGTGAAAGCCAGAACTGCAGTTTGCGGAAGAATGGAAGCAATGAGCTTCTAAAGTTAGCTTGTGTTCGTCCCAGTCTCAGAGTTTTTATGTTTTGAGCTCACAGGAGCTTAATCTGGTTAGTGCTGAGTAAAGGGGGAGGAAATGGGGTCAATAGCTCCTGAATGCATCATAGTGGTCTCATGGTCAATGGCCCTTCCTGATCCCTAATACTCAGTGGGCCTCCATGACCGGCTCCCAACATCTCCCCCTTTTTTATTTTTTAGCAGGAGACCATGAAACTCCATATTACTCTTCTTTAGCACTCTGAAGATGATTGGGAGTAAACACAGCAACAAAAGAATCACTGCTCCACAAATTCCCACATTGATGAGTATAGACATTAATGATTTTTGATTAGCAAATGATGGCTGAATTTCTTGATGTAATTTAGTAAGGTCTATACTCGGTCTGAATGGTTCCAAATTCCAAGTTACTTTGTCCCAAGCATGGACAGATTTAAACTCAGAGTGACATTGGAGAGCCAATTTCTTTTTTAAGGTCACAAGTTCTTGCCCTACTGCTAAAACTCCTTCCTCCAAAGCACTAACCTTACTTTCCAACTTCTGGTCTATGACTTTCTGAATAGCTATGGCAATAGAAATGTTTTTAGATAGCCGATCAACAAACGTAGTTGTATGAACTTCCCTAGATAATGCTACAGCTCAAAAGTAGCTATTGAAGCTGTAAATCCTAATACTAAAAGTAGCCGAAAATCTTTTCTGTCTTTCTAAAAGAGCATTAGCCTCATACAATATCTGTAAACCATATGCATCATACCAACGAGATGACAATTATACAAGAATCATCAAATAAGATGGCTGCTCAAGAATAACAAAAACTTCGTAAAAGGCATTAGTTAAACAATTAGTTAAAAATACACCCAGTACAAGACACCTTATAAACATTGCGTAGAACCATTAAAACCCCAGTCACTAATATATAGTCTTTCACCAGGTACAGTATAGTCCACCTTAGAGTTATAAGCACAGTGTCTCCATTTCAGGAAGCCAGTATCTCACTGGATGAGTGACCAGTCCTTTTCCGTATCATTGAAGGGACAAGCAGGTACACTGAGTGGTGATGTCCATTAAACACAATTGAACAGTTAGGGTCACAGCTGTGATTGAGCAAAGACATACTAGGATACAGGCCAACACCACTTCCTGCATCTCTGCAGTACAGATGGTGAAAGAGTTGCAGATCACCTTGTCCTGGGTTTGGTATTGGATACAGTCACACTTAAAGTAGTATTGGTCCCTCAGCTGCTTCCGGGACTCCTCACTGGTCATCAGCATATCCAGGTAGCAGATGGTGAGTTCTTCTCCCACCTCGATGTCTCGGACTGCACGCAGTAAGTTTATCTTATGTTTTGGTCCTGCATTCTTTTCTCTTCCCAGTTGTTAAAAGACTTTAAAGGCTGTGTCCAATAGTTATAGTTGAGGGGTTTGTGGGCCCTTCTCTAATTTTTGGAGTTTGCGCCAGTGCTGGCTGAGAGATAAAATACATCCAAAAGAACTTGTCCTTCCAGTCTAGTCTGCTTATTAACACCTATTTTGTAGTTAGCTAACAGGATTCACTTATATGATTCCTTTACTTCCATCTGTGAAAGTTGAACTTGAGAGGAATTTATCATAAGAAGACAACAAAGAAGAATTTTTAACATCGTTTTGTCCGAGCCACACCCTTGAGAAGAGATGTGTGTGGGGGGCGAGAAGTCTGGAGGTTGGGGTTAGGTGCCATGGCCTTTGGCACCCACCCCTTCTCCAAAGGTAAAAGATAAAGACTGGAGGCTGGGGTCAGGTGCCGTGGCCTTTGGCACCTGCCCCCTCTCCAAAGGTAAAAGAGAAAGACTGGAGGCTGGGGTCAGGTGCCGTGGCCTTTGCCACCTGCCCCTTCTCTGAAGGTAAAAGAGAAAGACTGAAAGTCAGAGCTAGGCGCCACAGCCATAGATGCCTACCCTTCCTTCTCAGATAAAGGCGAAGGGACTCACAGAACAGATTACAAGAAACAAGAGTAGTAGGGAAGGCAGGAATTGGAGTTGTAGGAGGAATAGGAAAGGACAAAAGAAGTGAAAGCCCTTATTTTGTTTACATTTTTCTCTGGTCTATTCCTTTGATTCAATAGGATTCATGCCACCCATCTCAGTCTTTGGGTTAGCGGGGGCATTTCAAATGAATCGATCAGGAATCCAAACAGGAGTTGATGCATCCTGTGGAAATATGCAAGCATATTCTCTCCCACTGGTTAGTAATATATCAGGCCCTCTCCCTTGGCCTGTGAGAAGATTCTTCCATTTTACCATAGGTTTAACGTTTCCTTCTGGGTTCCAGTGTCTAGCCATAGCTGAATTGCCTGAAGAATCCAAATTTAAATGGTTTATAATAAATAAAGCATGATTTAAAACATGATGAGGAGAACTATACCCAAACTCCCCCTCTTGTGATTTATGTATTTGATTTTTTAAAGTTTGATGGGCTCTTTCAACTATGGCTTGACCCTGCAGGTTATAAGGAATTCCTGTGGAATGAAAAATATTAAATTGAGAACAAAACTGTTGAAAAGATTTTGATGTATATGCAGGACCATTGTCAGTCTTAAGTTGTTTTGGCATACCTAATTGTGAGAAACAAAAAATAAATGTTGCACCACGTCCTTGTAAGCTTCTCCAGTTCTTGCTGAGGCTAAAATAACATGAGAAAATGTACTCACAGTAACATGCACATAAGACAATTTTCCAAATGTAGGTACATGAGTTACATCCATTTGCCATAATATATTAGGTTTTAATCCTCGTGGATTAACTCCCATTGGAACATTGACAAAAGTAGGACATGCTGGACAATTCTTGACTATCTGCCTTGCTGCTTCCCTAGGTATCTGAAATTCATAACATAAAGCAGTAGCATTTTGATGATGAATATTATGAGATAGTTGAACTTGAGTTACTGCCTCTGTCTCCAAAGTTACATAGATGGCAGGTTTTTAAAAAATTATCAGCCAATTGATTACCCTCATGTAGGGGTCCTGGAAGGCTGGAATGAGATCTGACATGGCCAACGAAAAATTGCTCTTTTCTAACATGAATCAATTATTGCAGGCATATAAGCAATTCCAAAATTGTGGTTTTACTAACAGGAATAATTGCTGTCTCAATATGAGGAAACAGCCCTTGAACATAACGAGAATCAGTATACAAGTTAAATCTCTTTTAGAGCAGTAAAGGCATATAAGACAGCTCTTAATTCTGTTTTTTGTGCTGAAGTCTCTGAAGTACTTAAAACATGAGGTTTGTCATTAATTACTGCCACTGCTTTACCATTAGAAGAGCCATCAGTAAAAACCAATACTGCTCCCTCGAGGGGGACTAAGGAACATGCACGAGGAATAATTATAGGATTACATTTCACAAACTGCAACAATGGATTTCTAGGCAAATGAAACAAAATTTGTCCTCTAAAATCAATCAAAGCCACTTGCCAATCATCATTAGTTTGCAACAAGGTTTGAAACTGAGTTTTATCAGATGGGATGATGATATTATCCACATCTTTTCCAAACAATTCCATGCTTCTCCGTCTTCCTTTGATTATTAGCAAAGCTACTAAGTATGGATAAGATGCTAAAACTTTTTTAGAGGAAACAGGTAAATGTAACTATTCCATAGGTCCTTCCTGCCACAAGCACCCTGTTGGGGTATGAGAAGTAGCCAACACAATTAATTCCCATGGTATATCATAACTTACCCTTTTCACCCTTTGGGACTCAATGGCCTTTTCCACAAGAGTTAAGGCCTCTTTTGCCTTGGGTGTTAAGACTCTTTTAGAAGTGGGGGAGGGATCCCCCTGCAGTATATCAAAAAGAGGCTTTAAATCTGCAGTAGTGACATGTAAATAAGGTCTCAGCCAATTAATATCTCCTAATAATTTCTGAAAATCATTTAAGGTAACCAAATGATTCTTCCTTAATTGTAGAGGTTGATGACTCACAGTTTGAGTGTTTAACACTTGGCCAAGATAAGTAAAGAGCGGGTTGGTTTGAATTTTTTCAGGAGAAATTTTCAAACCACAATTAGCCAATGCTGTTATTGTTTCATTCAAAACATTATGCAAGTGAGCACGATCTGCATGAGCCAATAAAATATTATCCATGTAATGAGTTAAATAAAGATTAGGATATTTGTTTCTTATATCCTGCAAGGCTGCATCTACAAACCTCTGGCACAAGGTAGGGCTGTTTTTGTGGCAGGACCTTCCACTGATATCTCTGGAATGGCTGCTTTAAATTATGAGAAGGCAAACTAAATGCAAATCTTTTACAGTCTTGAGAATTTAAATGTATAGAAAAAAGCAATCCTGTACATCAATAACTATGATATTATAATCAGCAGGAATAATAACTGGAGATGGCAGCCCAGGCTGCAATGTACCCATAGCCTCCATGGTGGCATTAATGGCTCTTAGATCCTGTAAAAGTCTCCATTTTCCAGATTTCTTTTTTATAACAAATATAGGAGTATTCCAAGGACTGGTAGAAGGCTCTATATGGCCAGCCTCCAACTGCTGTTGAACCAATTCTCTTGCTGCCTTAAGTTTCTCCGAGGGCACGGGCCATTGTTCCACCCAAACTGGTTTATCATCTTTCCAGGTAAAAGGATCAGCAGCCACAGGAACAATGGCCCCTAGGAAAAATTTGAAAAGTCAATACCAGACTGGTCTTTCCTCTCTGTAACCTGAACAGGTCCTTTTATGCCCTGTCTGTTCCTTCCAAGCCCTTTTAAGGGATCACATCCTATTTGTAGTGTTTGTGCTGACACCTTATCATCTGGATTATACAGAAGCATGCCCATTTGAGCAAGAATATCGAGTCCCCAAAGTGTAATGGGATGGAAGGAATGATGTAGGGACAAAAGGTTCCTGAAGTTTGTTATCTGTCCAATTTAAGATTTGAGAACTTTTGGCTACAGAGGGCGCTCAACCAATACCAATGAGTCCTGATGGGGCTGCTTGTGTTGGCCAGGAAGACGGCCAGTCTTTCCCAGCAATTCAAGAAACATCAGCCCCTGTATCTAGCAGACCTTTAATTTTAACTCCCTGAATATATAAATCTTTTAGAGGTCTGGAGTTAGTAATTTCCTGAACCCAGAAAGTGAAATTGCTTGAGCCAAATCCAGAGTCACCCCTGGGCTTATCGGTTAGAGACTTGCCCATTTTATGATAGGGTAAGAGTAGTAACTGAGCTATTCTTTGACCTTCATAAAATTGTACAGTTTTGCTAGGAGGAGCAACAAGTACCTGGATTTCCCCTGTGTAGTCAGAGTCCACCACTCCAGGAATCACAGAAACTCCTTGTAGAGACAAGGAACTTCTTCCTAATATTATATCCACTATTTCATCCGGGAGAGGGCCCTTCACTCCCATTGGAATTGGGGTAACTGGAACATCTGGAGTTAATATTGCTGTGGTGGGGGAATGGAGGTCCAGTCCTGTGCTCCCTGGGGTGGCTCTGATGAATTCTGAGATGGGACAAAGGAAACAAATAGGTTCATGCTGGAAGCTGCCCCTATGTTACTTGGGGCTGGGGCCGGCCCCTCTGCCCGTTTCCTGGAATCGGCACCGTAGATCGTTGTTTAGTTAACAGAGTGCCATTTTTATGAAATTTGGATTTGCAATCCCTAACCCAATGAAATCCTTTCTGACACCTAGGACACAGAGACTTTGGTCAAGAGCTCTCATTAGGCTGTTGCATCAGAGCTTCCTGAAACCCTTGTTTAGCCGGGCAGTTCCTACTAATATGGCCAGGCTGCCCACAGTTATGACAAGTTAAAACTGAGCTGTTTTTTGATCTATTGTTACCATTTTGCATTCCCTGCACAAATTGTCCATAAGTTTCTCCCTTCAAGGCGGCGGCTACTGCCATACCCTGCATAAAGGCAGGGTTAATATCAGCACACTGCCTGATAATAATCAGTTAATTGTCCTGTTCTTCTAATTGGTCTAATCAAAGCTTGGCAAGTACTGTTAGCATTCTCAAAAGCCAACTGTTTAATAAGGATATTTGCTGCTTCTGCATTAGAGACTACTCTATTTACTGCTGTTGTAAGTCTAGAGAGAAACTCCTTGTAAGTTTCATCTGTTTTCTGCTTAAGATCAGATAGTGAAGCAGCCTGAGTAGAATTAATAGGTAACTTCTTCCAAGCCTCACTTGCACAAGAATTTACCTGGGGTAAAACTTCCTTGGGTAAGATTAGTTGACTGTCAACTGACTCATATAATCCTCTTCCTAACAGCATATTGCTAGAAATATGAAACTGATTTGGATCCCTCTGCTGGTTAGCAGCCCTCTGGATCTTTACCTGATCTTCAAATTCAGTTTCCCATAGTAAATAGGCTCCTCCTGACAAACAACTTTTAGCAAGTTGTCGCCAATCTTGTGGTGTCATCCACCGAGTGGCAAGTTGTTCCATAATAGTGATAGTATAAGGAGCCATAGGACCATACCGAGTACAAGCTTCTTTAAGTTTCTTAATTAATTTATATGGTAGCGGCTCCCAGTGAGGTGCCTCGTTTACTGTGCCTTCTTCCATATAAATTACTGGAAAGCAAGAAGACAAGGTAAAATCTCCCTCTTCTTCTGCCTTTTTTCTGGCTCCCTGCATACCTACATTAGCCGGAGACACATACCCAGGTGTGAATTTTGGTGTTTTCACCTTATTTCTAGTAAAGGGTATGGGAGGAGGTGCCTTGGCAACATTAGCAAGATTTTTTCGCTTATGATACCCAGTCACTTCCTCCATTTCCTCCTCGGGGAAAAATTCATCATCTAAAGAAGGCGCTGAGGCTAGAGTCAGCAGGGGAGTGTCTTTATTTTTGGCCAGAATTTTGGAGGAATCGTACTGTAGGTAAAAAACATCCCAGATAATATTCCATAAAGCTAAGGCGTACAAAATGCAAGAGTCAAGACAACTGGTTCCTTTATTGGACAATATGTGCAAAATACTAATAGACATCAGAATACTTATGAACAAACTCACTCTGGCCCATGATTCTGCCATGGCTCTTAAACTGCTCACACTTCCTTGCTCTGCCTGTCTCTACAGAGGGGTCCCAAAAGAGAAAGCTTAGCTTGAGGTCCCATGGTCAGGCACCACTTGCTGGGGACCAGCTCCAGCTGGGTTCAGGGTACCCCAAAGGTGGAGACGGCATCGATGATTGGGGGGAAGAAGAGAGAGAAAGAAAGAGACTGGACTCCAGTCTAGTGCAGAAGCGATGTGTGTTATTGGGAATTACAACGGGTCTTTTATACACAAAGTCAGATGTGGGAGGGGCGTCCCCCACCCACCAGAAACCTTAATCCATGAAAACTGAATCAATGATTGCCTTTAAATCCTTTTCATATGATAATCTTAAAATCCCATAACAAAGGATAACCTAATCTGTGACTGACATATTCTATAAACCTTTTTTATCCTAAACTGATTGATTTATGCTAAGTTAAACAATTCTATAGAAGCTTAAGTATTTACTTTACAAACGCAAGTGGCCCATCCCAGAATGTTTGGGATGTGGCCCAGTCCAAAGTTCACAGTGGGCTACCTGCAAGTAACCCAGCTGCATTCTTTCAACAAAATGGCTGTCTTCTAAAACTATATTCTACAATTTACACCTTCAATAAATGCTAAGATCATGACCCAGAAGCCTGTGACCAATACTAAGGCTCTTAAATGTGACACGAGTTTGAATTATAAGTTATGTGAAAGCCAAAACTGCAGTTTGCGGAAGAATGGGAGCAATGAGCTTTTAAAGTTAGCTTGTGTTCGTCCCAGTCTCAGAGTTTTTATGTTTTGAGCTCACAGGAGCTTAATCTGGTTAGTGCTGAGTAGAAAGGGAGAGGAAATGGGGTCAATAGCTCCTGAACGCATCCTAGTGGTCTCGGGGTCAACGGCCCTTCCTGATCCCTAACACTCAGTGGGCCTCCGTGGCCGGCTCCCAACAAAACACCATGTGAAATATTCAACAAAAATTTACCAAACATACTAGAAAGTAGGTTCAAATGATTGGAAAGTAGAAAAATGCCAAACACTTGGAATAGAACTACAAATGATCCAGAAACCGAAACAATCAGACATAGACTAAAAATAACTATGATTCACCTTGAAGAATCACTAGAGAATTAGAATTTATAAAAATGAAAGAAAAGGAAATCCCAGAATTGGAAATAATAACCCCAAACTTAAGAATTTGGTACATGAACTTAATAGCATATTAAGCATAGCAGATAAATGAATCACTGAGCTAGAAAATAGATCAGTAAAAAATATCCAAGTTGAGAGGAAAATTGGGTAAAAAAGATGCAAGATATATAAAAGAGACATATTGAACATAATAAAAATGTCTTTTATATATGTAATTGAACTACTGGAAAAAGCAAAACATAAGCTAAAAAAGATACAGGCCAATAATTCTTTGAAAACTTGGAGAAGACATTGTCTTAAATTTTAGATAATCTATAAGCATCAATTGTAAGAAATACAAAGTTAACTATAGCATATCATAGTAAAAATGCTGAAGACTAAATTGAAAAAAAACACTTGAAATCAGCTAGAGAAATATACACTTATTACTTGCCAAGGGAGAACAATAATTTTTTTTTTCAACAGAAACAATATAAAACAAGTTGATTTACTGGAATTGAAAAAAAGCAATTGTCAATCTATATTTTTTATATCCAACAAAAATGTCATTCAAAATTGAAGGTAAAAAAATATTTCAGGGCAGAGGCAATTGAATTGTACAAGTCCTGAAGTGGGGTCCAAGCAATTAAATAACAGCCCACCGACTTAATTTTAACATAGGAGAAGTTTATTAGTCAAGGCTCTGCCACCTGGTGACCGCTTGCAGGAAGAGAACTTCAAGCAAGTCAGCCCTGAGCCCCAACTCAGAGTTTTCCTTTTTTTTTAGTTGGAGTCTCACTCTGTCACCCAGACTGGAGTGCAATGGCCACTCCCAGCCACCACAGCCTTGACCTGCTGGGCTCCGGTGATCCTTCTGCCTCAGCCTTCCGAGTAGCCAGATTTACAGGCGCCCAGTTAATTTTTTGATTTATTGTAGAGATGAGGTCTCGCCTGCCCAGGCGGGTCTTGAACCCACGGGCTCAGGCAATCCACTCACCTCAGCTTCCCAAAGGTGTGAGATTACAGGCTGAGCCACCGAGCCCAGCTCAGAGCTTTCTTAAGTAGTCCTAGCTTACATCTTGATTAGCTAAAGTTAGAGTTGGACATTTTCCAGAGCTCTTATCACAATATTCTGCTGACATCAACAAGCTAACAGATGTACTAATTAGGCAAGTGTAGTGGGTAAGGATACAATTTATCTTGCAATATTTACAGAGGAGAAACCTTCAAAGAAAACCTTCCAGGAAGGGAGTGACGCCTGTTTCAAGGCTGAAGCCATCTCTTTCACCCCCCCTTACAATCCCAGGGACAGAGACTACTCTTTTCTCCCTTTTTTTTTCTCTCTTACATTTCCCCCTTTTCAGTTGTGCTGAGAGTCAAATCATTGACTCTTCAGACAAGGGGGTGTAGTGGGACCTGAGAACCATTATTATTTATTTGCAAACAATAGTTAGAGCTATTAAATTTACCACATACTTCTCCTTCTTCCGCCAGCAGGTAGTTCAAAGCTAGGTGATTTTGATAAATAGCTGCATGTATTTGGGCTTGCTGCTGAGCAACAAGCTCAAAAGCCATGGCTGTTTGATTAGTTATAATTTTTAAGACAGTTTGTAAACTGATAATGTGATTTAGCACATATATAGAGGTGTGGGGCTTTTCCGACTCCCATTTTGCACCCATGTGACTGGGCCATAAGTATTTATAATTCTCTGGGGTGGCTATTTGTTATTTTTTTCAAACCTGGGTCCCTCTTATATTAGGAACTTGATTGAGGGATCGAGCACCTTGGGTTTTGAGACTTTCATAAAGGGGGATGCGTGTTCATCCCCCCTTGGGTTAGGCAGAAGGAAAAATCCTGGCTGGATTATTCCTATGGTACATGTGCCTTTTTATAATGCTGGGAGCTGGGTATATGCAAGCTTTTCATATGTTTAAAATAGCCCTTTAGCACACTGAGAAGATTTAGTTACATAAGCAGATGCCCAATACCAAACAGGCCTTGTTGGCCACCAGAACAAACTTCTGGCTGAGATGAATAATGATGGAAAGCTCTTACATCTGACCAGATAGTTTCTATACACGTACATGCTGGGTACGTGTATAGAAGCAATAAACACCCAAATTAGGCAGAAATACATAAAAGCACAAGAACATTTTCTAACACAATAAAGAATGGGAATGTTAGCGAAACCCTTTTCTAACATGCTTAATGGGAACAACTTTGTTAATTCTATAGCAAATAAAGTTAGTTTTACAGCAATTAAAATGACAAACCGTTTAGCAAATATAAAGGTTGGCAAAGCAAAACAATGGCTTATCAGTAATGTCCACTGAGTTCTTAAGCTGTATCCTTAACTTCTGCCATGCATTGATCAGTCAGCCTCCGGTATGTGACTGAAGCAGGGCTGGAGAATTCTCCGGCTTCTAGAGCTGGGCTTGAGAAATTTTGACTTTCCAGAAGGTCAGTTTAAGGGGTGTTGCTGAATCTGTGGTGTACTCCCAGTCCTGGAAGGCCAGCTTAGTTCTGAGTTGTTGGTTGGGTTCTTCCTTTCTTTAATTTTTAGCAGCACTTACTCCCCTGGGATGTTTGCATTTCTTCTGGTCCAAGAAGAATCTAGGGAAATAAGCTCATAAACTATGATTAAAATTTGTCCCAAATAGACAACATATTTTCTTATGAGCATTTAGGTTTGTGACTCCCCTTTCCTTCAGAGGTGTAGGGAAAAGGCCTACCATTAAACAATTTCAAAGGTTTAACAAATTCCATTTCAGGGACTTGGATCCTGAGTGATGCAATACTAAATATTAATGTTTAGTTTACACATGTCTCCAAAGGATTTCTAATGATTATTATGTTAACTTACAAATTGAAAGATTGTACTAAGCTGGGCTCGGTGGCTCAGCCTGTAATCCCGCGCCTTTGGGAGGCTGAGGTGAGTGGATTGCCTGAGCCCGCGGGTTCGAGACCCGCCTGGGCAGCGAGACCTCATCTCTACAATAAATCAAAAAAATCAGCTGGGCGTGGTAGCGCATGCCTGTAATTCCAGCTACTTGGAAGGCAGAGGTGGAAGGATGGCCGGAGCCCAGCAGGCGAGGCTGCGGTGGCCGGGAGCGGCCACTGCACTCCAGTCTGGGCGACAGAGTGAGACTCCAACTCAAAAAAAAAAAAAAAAAGAAAGATTGCACTATCCTAGCTTTTACATTGGATGGAGTTTTCCCTGGATTTGCCAAGGGGTGGAATAGGTTGCCACCAGGATTGCAGTAGAAATGTTTGAACACCTTTTAAAACCTACCTATAGGAAATTTATTTATGTCTAGCCTGTGCTAGCTACCCTGACTTAATTATTTATTCTTTAGAGATTTTTTGATACCATAATCATCTGGGGTGCTGAGGGGTGAAGGTCCATCTTCTGTAATTTCTTCAGAACTGATAATGGGTGCAGTCCTGCCCAGCCAGAGATCGAAAATTTTTCCCTGTCTGACTTGAGGCATCCAGATTTGTTTCAGCAGTGGTATTGTTTGCAGGCATTGGCTGGAATTTTTGCATGACCATTATGTGGGCATGAAATTACTGGATTCTAGCTCAATAAAAGGAATAAAGTTAGGCCCACATTTTGACAATTGTAGGCAGTGGCTGATTACCTTTTTGTACAAAAGCTACAAGGCCTGAAGTTATTAACATAACTTAAATGATAAACTTTAATTTCTGTGGCTTTATTACAAGTACCAGCTTTTGTATTTCTGGACTGTAATGGTAGCCTGACAGATTGCTTGTTTCTGTTTTTTTTTTCTTACTAAAACCTTATTTGTATACCAACAACCTTTTTATATTTTTCCTTTGCTTTTCTTTTTATTTATTTATAGATAACCTTTTACAGTTGTAATTTGAGTTCACCTTTGAGTGACTGTTAGGTGAAACATTTAGTTTTTGGAACACCTTTAACTCCCAGTAGAGAGTAGGTTTTAGGAGAAAGAAGTTCAGTATGAGCACAATGGTTAGAAACTTAGCCTCAGTATTAATTAAGAAATTAATTTGGACCCCAGCCACATTTATATAGACCCAAGGATTCTCTGGGTGGACGGCATACAGAGTGCTGCACTGGGCCATGTCCCTCCCCCTTCAGTCAACAGCCACCATCACTGAGCTAGGTGTTTCCCCCGCTTCAGGAGAGGCCACACCATTTCTTTCAGTGGCTTTTTAGTCAGATATTGGACAAGGTCCTGGGGGCTTAGGCCATTAAGAACAATTGTGCTTTAGGTGCACAGATTAACCACATTCATAGCAGCTGATACTATTCCCCTTAGCAGGTTTATCCTTATTAGTCCTCTTTTGGGTGGCTGGAGCTTTGCCTTTAGTGGCAACTGCCAATTTGTTTACCTTTCCTCTGACTGGTGCTCATTTTGGAGTTATTTTCCTTTTTTAAAAAACATGTTTCAGTTTCTAAGAACTTCAGAGGTTTTCTATAATTGGGAGTTTGGTATTCCTAGTCCTGAGTTAAGCTTCTGGAGTTTGGCATTTAATATTCTATAGGATATAATCTTGTTTGCAAAGTAGTGAAATAAATTTTTAAAATGCCTCTGCTTACAGAACTTTTGACCATTTTATTTTTCCTTAGGTCTACAAAGTGAATTTAATTGCCAGATAGTTTTGAGCATTTCCAAATTTTATTATCTACTAACTTGTAGTGAGTTCAAATTTGATTTTTTAATAATGTACTTATTATTATTATTATACCACATAATTTTAATTTGCTCCAATCATTCAAAATCTGTCTCATTGGGGTGTCCGAGGGCACAGACTACTACACATTCTCTTGGTCATGTTTCTTGGAAACCCAGAATTTGCTCTGAACACTTACAATTTATTTCTCAATGGAGAATTCTAAAACAAACAAATAACTAAATAAAGTCATAAACAGCAATGTCAGGAATTCCTGGAACCATGATGGCTTCTCCCAGACTGAGTGTTCTCAGCTTTTCTTGAAGCCCTCTCCCCCTTTTTTTTGGCTCCACGACTTCCCAATGATATCTACAAAAATGTCCTGGTACAAAACCTTTTTAGAGTGAACAGGCCACATAGATGTAAAATGATCTGTTCCTACTTATTCCTAATTATGAACAGGCAAAATTGTCAAAAATTCTCATGAATTACTAAACAGCAGCCTTAGTCATAAGACGTGGACAATTAAATGAGAGTGATTAAGTCTCACTTTATGCACCAAAGAGTGTGCCTAGTACTTGATCTGTCCCTCAGGCAAAGTACCAAGCTTGTAAAGTGACTTAACCAGGTGGGAATGGCCAGTTCCCATGCCTTATTAAGTCCTGCAAAGTATTCGGCATTTAAAGCTTTACCAGTCTTGTAAGAGGTGTGCTAGTCAGGCATAGCCAAAAATGCAAGCCTTAGTGTTATTTAGCATTACAATATAAAGTAGGGACTCAGCATACATTACATGACTCTAAGAGACTTCCCAACAGTTTTACAGGGACAAGCAGTTGATTACGATCATAGGCAAGGCCTAAACCTTTAGAAACAGACTTACTTTCAACTAACCTGACTTAGCATTTGAATACAAGAACAGTTTATTTAGTTCCTTAGTTGCCAGAGAAAGATTACAAAATTATTATTATTATTATTATTTTCAAGGATAGCATTAACTTGCACTGAGCTAGCAAAAGGCTAAGTAGCATATAAGAGATATTTCTATGTTTCTTTATAGGTGAATTAGAATGAACTCCTTCAGAACTAGTGGAGAAGAACACAGGCTAAGGAAGGGAGGTAAACATATAATGACATAAAGAAACATATGCCAATTAAGTTTTTTTAAAAGATGACATGTTCCATTAAATGAAGTATAACAACTTAACCAGCTCCCTTCTATGATTAATGCTCTCTGGTTTTCTGGTGTCTTTGGGTCTATTGGGGTGTATGTCTGATAGGTCTTCATGAGATGCTCCAGAAAAGCGGTGGGAGATTTCTGTGGCCCTTGAGTGACTTCACTCATCTTAGATAAATTTGTGGGGCACCTTGCAGCAGTCCAGAAACCCCCAACAGAGTCTGGTGATAAGTGGTGAGACACTCCCTACCGTGATTAGTGTTAGGGTCCCAGTTTGGTCTGCCAGGGGGAAAGACACGCTTCAATCCTGCATGTTCTGCTGGCCGACCGCCAGGTCTCAGGATTAACTTCCTTGCTTTCTGGTGGATTCTCTCCCTCTCTCCTGCAGTGAAGAGAGCTTGGAGAAGCTGTTGGCAATTATCCCATGTGGGCATAAAGGTGGGGCTCCCGTCCCACCCATGATATTAATTACAATAACAGACACAACAGTAACAAACACGGAACACACAAACAAGACAGCAAAAACTGAACAGAGAGATCTGGCTGCCTGAGGGCAAAACAGGAGATTCCAGTGATGTCTCACTAGGACCTCGGACCCCAGAATTAGTGCTGCATCCAGCTTTCCCAAGGGTCCCTACAGGAGTGCACTCAAAATAGAAATCAGGAGCCTGACTTACCTCTCTCAGGGCTTCCAGGGGTGTTGTGAGTCTGCCAGAGATACAGGCCCAATCAAACCCAGAGAGTTCACAGGGATGCAGCCCCACAAGGCCTGTGGGTTAAAATGGGTACAATTTAAGCACTCGGTTCTCCCGGATGAGCCCCCATATGAAGTAGGGTCTGAGCGATTAAATAACAGCCCACCGACTTAATTTTAACAAAGGAAAAGTTTATTAGTCAAGGCTCTGCCAGCTGGCGACTGCTTGCAGGAAGAGAACTTCAAGCAAGTCGGCCCCGAGCCCCTGCTCAGAGCTGTCTTAAGTAGTCCTAGCTTACATCTTGGTTAGCTAAAGTTAGAGTTGGACATTTTCCAGAACTCTTATTGCAATATTCTGCTGACATCAGCAAGCTAACAGATGGACTAATTAGGCAAGTGTAGTGGGTAAGGATACAATTTATCTTGCAATATTTAGAGGAGAAACCTTCAAAGAAAACCTTCCAGGAAGAGAGTAACGCCTGTTTCAAGGCTGAAGCCATCTCTTTCACCCCCCCTTATAATCCCAGGGACAGAGGCTACTCTTTTCTCCCTTTTTTTCTCTCTTACAGTCCCTGTGTGAATGAGTGAACTTATGGAAGAATTTGCATGTGTGTCTGTGTGTAAGTGGGCATGTGAGTGACTGAGTAAGGACTAGGGAGCAAGTGACCAGGGATCTACTAGTGAAGTGGTTGGTGCTGCAGTTGCTTTGCTTGAACCCTAATACTTGCTGGGGCACAAGCTGAGTGCCATTTCCTAAAGTCACAAAGCCCTTACAGGGAAAAAGCTGCCAGAGCAACTGCCATTGCTAGTCTCTGCCCACCATCACAGCACCAGGCTGGACATTTGCAGCAAGGGATGTGGAGAGAGTGCAGCAAGGAAACCAAAGGCAGAATCAGGAAGAAGCAGTGGAAAGTGGCCACCCTAAGCCTGAACTCACTGTCACCATCTCTGGTGCCAGGCTAAGCTGCAAGGCCCTGCCACCAGCACCTGAGATCCAGAGACTGTAGTATTTGCTGTAGAGGGAAACTATTCTTCCAGACTCCATGTGCAGCAGGAACAGCAGTCTGTAGAGGATCTGAGAAGCCAGTCTATAGCTTGAGCAGGGAAGTGCCTCAGGGCAGCCTCTATGGAACAGCAGACCTGCATCTTAAAACCAGGGAATGATCTCCATTGCATTTGGGCTTGGGGCTGCTTTCCACAAACCCAGAGAAGATTGCCCCCAGTCACAAGCCCTAGGGAGTAATGGCAAATGCAAAGCCCCAGGCAACAACCCCCCAACCGACACTAGCCACCCACCCTGAGTCAGCTGCTGAGCAGTGGATAAATACAGTGGACTCTTCTTAGGAATGAAAGAGAAGAGATTAGGAAGGCAGGGCAGGGGAGCTGTGACCATGTTGGGAGAAGAAGGAAGGGAGAGAGACCTCCACCCTGGTCTTAAGATGCAAGTCTTATGTCACTAAAAAAATAAATGCCTCAGTTATGGTAATGTTTTAAAAAAGACTGCTGTATGTAGTATGTTATTGCTTTCATGGGTGAATACTTTTTTTGACATGTTAGATGAATAATGACATGTCATTTCTTTTGACCATTTCATCATACAAAGAAAGAGTTTCTGCAATATAAATACAAGTCAGAATAGAATGTATTTTAAAAATTAAATCATACAATTACTGACTACCAAGTGCTATGACTGATATTAAAGGAGATACTTCAGACTCAAAGTCAATGAGAACTTATTGTCCTGGTTTCCTTCATATCATTTTTCTTTTTTCTTTTCATTACTTGAAACTGTCTTGTTTATTTACTAGTTACTTGACTTTCATATCTCCTTTTCTCTCTTTCAGCCACAACATCAGCTCCAAGAGCACAGAGAGTTTATCCTTTTATCTACTGTAACCTGTACACAGTTGAGGTTTTCTTTCAATATTTGTTGAATTAATAAAGAAACATCCATTGATTAATAACATGAAGAAAATATCTTTTTTATTTAAAATATTTTCTGCTCTGAGTCAGCTGCTGGACAATAGATCCATACAGTGGATCTGACTGAGAAAGAGGCTTGTGAGTGTCTGCTTGTCCCCTTTCCCACCCCTAGCAATGAGTGAAATAGATCAGGAAGGCAAGGTAGAGGCCAGAGGCCCCATTTCCCTGCCATGAACTAGATGGTAGGGGAGTTGTGACCATGTTGGGAGAAGAAGGAAGCAGGAGAGAGCCTGGGAGACACTGTGTCAAGTAACCTCCCCCCCCACTGCCTTGTGGGCATGTGCTGGCTATCAATTGCTGGCAGCAGGGGTGAAAATCCTAACATCTCAAGTTTCTTCAGTTAAGAAGAAACCAACAATGGCAGACTGGCAGTCACAGAACCCACCATAAGAGGAAACTCTTCCCCACCAAAGAGATATACTAAAGCTGTTAAATATCAACCTGTGGGTTTTTTTTTCTCCCTTTTTTTGGTTTGTTTGTCTCATTTGCTTGCTTTGTTTCTTTATTGGTTGGTTTTCTCTTTGTTCTTTCTCTTTTTTTCTTCTTTTTCTCTTTCTTCATCTTTCCCCTTTTTCCTCTCTTCTTGCTCTTTTTTCTCTCTTATACTCTTATCTTAGACTCAGGGACTAAACAAGCATGTTATGTGGAGATGGAGACTGAGTAGCAACCATTGTGACCAGTCAGTAGGTCCTGAATTCTTGCAGTCCCTCACCCACCCCTGATTAAGTGCTGAAATTGTAAAGAGATAGCACAATGCGCCATCCTAGCCCTATTTCATAACTGAACAAACCTGGAGGCCTGGCTCAGGGAGGGACAGAAGGTAGAGCAAATATCAAAAGTGGTAGCTTCTCCATTTCCCACTGAGCAACAGAATTAAAGAGAAAGATAGGAGAATTGCTACAAATGAAGAAAAATCAAGAAAAATCACTGGTAACTTTCAGAACTCCAACAAAGAAACTGTGTCTGAAAGAACAACTACTGGCACACAAACAATGACTATCTCCAAGAACAACTGTACCCAGAAGGTTCTTACAGAGGTCAGAGAATCATTGAATAGAATAAATAAAAATCAAGAAATGCAAGGGCTAAAACTAGAGTACATTGCAACAGAGTTAGACAGCCTCAAGAAAGAAATGTAATTAAAATAACAGAAATAAAGAGCTCCATCCAAGAAATAAATAACAAACTTACAAGCAGAGGTAGCAGAATTAACCAAGCAGAAGGAAGAATCTCAGAACTGGAGGCCAAAATGTGGAATTAACCCAATCTACTAAAAATATGGGGAAAGAAACTAAAGAAGAAAGAAGACACTCTCCATAATATGTGCAATTTTATCAAGAAGCAAAACCTACATCTGATCGGTGTACTTGAAATAGAAAGAAAAACAGAAAACACCTCAAAACAAATATCCTATGAGGTCATTCAAGAAAACTTTCCTCATCTGGCCAGGGGATGACTACACAAGCACAAGAGATTCAGAGAAGTCCTGTAAGACATCTTATGAGAAGACCAACTCCTAGACACTCAGTAATTCACTTACACAAAGTAGATTTTTAAAAAAAATCCTAAAGGCAGCAAGGGAACAAGGTCAGACTACCTACTGGGGAAGACCAATTAGAATTACTGCAGACATATCTGCAGAAACACTAAAAGTCCAAAGAGATTGGACCACAATTCTTACTATTCTCAAAAATAAAAAATTTCAACCAAGAATTTCTTACCCAGCCTAGCTAGGCTTCATCCAATTCCTAAGAGAATTTGCTGCTTCCAGACCATCTCTACAGGAGTGCTAAAAAAGGTGTTGTGCACAAAAGAAAAGCAAGACCACACACTTCAGAAGATCACAAACAAACAGAGAAGCAACAGAGTACACAGCATACTTGCAAAAATGAAAACACACATTTATTAACACAAAAGCTAAGAGAAAACAAAAGAGCCTTATAAAGCCTTAGGCCAGGGACAAACTCTCACATTTCAATAATCAGCCTGAATGTGAATGGACTTAATACACTACTGAAAATACATAGAATGACAAACTGGATAAAAGAGCATGACCTAAAAATATGCTGCCTCTGGGAAACACACCTCATGACAAAGAACACCCACAGACTCAAAGTTGAAGAATGGAGAATAAACTTCCAGGCAAACGAAAAACAAAAGAAGGCAGGAGCCATGATTTTAATAGCAGAAAAAAAAAAACCTTCAAGCTATCAAAAATTTACAAAGAACACTACATAATGATAAAAGGCTCAATCCATTAACAGAAAATATCCATCCTAAACATATATGCACTCAACACAGGAGCACCAGGATTTATAAAGCAACTACTAAAAACACTAAAAAAGGACATTGACTCTAATAATATCATAACTGGAGACTTAGATCCCCTACTAACAACCCTAGATAGATCATTTAGGTGAAAAATGAATAAGGATCCAGGCTCGGTGGCTCAGCCTGTAATCCCGCACCTTTGGGAGGCTGAGGTGAGTGCATTGCCTGAGCCCACGGGTTCGAGACCCACCTGGGCAGGTGAGACCTTATCTCTACGATAAATAAAAAAAATTAGCCGGATGTGGTAGCATGCACCTGTAGTTCCAGCTACTTGGAAGGCTGAGGCCGAAGAATTGCCAGAGCCCAGCAGGTCGAGGCTGCAGTGGCTGGGAGCAGCCACTCACTGCACTCCAGTCTGGGTGACAGTGAGACTCCAATTCAAAAAAAAAAAAAATGAATAAGGAGACCCTGAATCTCAACTTGGTGCTCGACCAAATGGACTTAATAGATACCTACAGAACACTCCACCTAATAACCACAGAATATACATTCTACTCATCATCACATGAAACATACTCCAAGACTGATCATATCCTCAGTCATAAATCAAATATTAACAAATTCCAAAAGATTGAAATACAGTCATGCACTTTCTCAGACCACAGTGGAATAAAAATAAATATTGCCACCATTAACATTCCCTCAAAACACACAAAGACATGGACACTAAACAACATGATGCTGAACACCTCCTGGGTCAACACAGAAAGCAAAATAGAAATTAAAAGATTCCTGGAAACAAATGAAAATGAACTATTTTACCAAAACTGCTGGGATGCCATGAAAGCAGTACTAAGACAAGAATTAATATATCTATGAAAGTTAAACAAAGTGTGAAAGTTTCACAAACCTGTGAAAAATGATAAAAAGATCTATGTAATGTAAATTTAGTAACTCAATAATAAACATTTAAAGCACTAGGGAAAATAATACAAAATAAAGAAATATATTTCTACCAAAAAATGGGGAAATAAGTGAAAAAAATACTTGATTAGTCTAAAAGACTCCATGAAGATAGAGAATAGGGAAAGAAAAAGGGGAAGACAAATAGAAAATGAAGAGAAAAATACTTTGAGAGTACTTTGAAGATGACTGAAGTTTAAACATGTAAGATTAAATATGCATCTTTTAATAAATAAATTCCTTTTTTCTGTTACCCCTTGTACCTTGGACTTCATCAAAATTACCAACTTTTGTTCAATAGAAACCACTAAGTGCATAAAAAAAGTCATGGAGTTGAGAGATGTATGAATATATTTGACAAAAACCTCATTTTCTTTAGGTATATAAATTCTTCTGCAAACCAAAAAGGAAAAGATAACTTAATTTAAAATGAGCACAAAATCTGAATAGACACCTCACAGAAATCATATATAAAATATATATGTGAAAGGTGCTCAATATCATTACTTATCAGAAAAATGCAAATTAGAAAACATTGTGAGATTCTACTGCAAGCCTGCCAGAATGGTACTTTTTTTTGTTAAAAAAGAATAATATCAGTGCTGACAATAATGTGAGATATCTGGAAATATAATATACTGCTTTGAGCATTTGTGAAAATATGTCTGGCAGCATCTCTTAAGGTTAAACTTACATGAATTCTATGATTCACCAATTTTACCTCTAAATACATCCAATAGAAATGAATACATATTTGCACTAACATTCATGTCAGCAAATTCAAAATGGCCCAATACTTGAAATGACTCAAGTGTCCATCAAAATTAGAATTGATAAATAAGCTGTAGTGTAGTTCACAGATTAGATACAACTTTGTGTTAAAAAATAATAAATTTCTGGACATGTAATAACAAAGATAAATATTGCCAATAATGTCCAACAATAAAATCCAACACAAATTTTCTTACTTTAGTTGTTGGTGGTGGTAATGACTAAGGGCATGAGGGTACTGGTAATGCTATATGCAGCTGGCATTTAGACAACATGGGGGTGAGGTTCACCAACCCCTGCACAGCCAAAAATATGAATGTACATTTGACTCTCTTAACTAAGTGGTCTAGCTTTGCTGATAATATAAATAACCTATTAACATATATTTTATCGACTGTATGTATCATACCCTGTATTCTTACAATAATGTAAGCTAAAGAAAATAAAATAATGAGGAAGAGAGAATATACTTATTTTTCATTAAGTGGTAGTGGAAGTCGTTATCCTTGTCTTCACATCGGAAGAGAAGGAAGAGCAGGAACTAGTCTTGCTGTTTTAGGGGTAGCAGAAGCGGAAGAACATCTGAGTATAACTGGATGCATGCATTAAAAACTTGTCATAGTATGGGTGTTTACACCACAGTCATGATTGCTTTATAAAAATAGGTACAGTTGTACATTTGTTTTGTGCACTTTAGAATATATATATTCTCTATATATGTTTATTCTCTCTATTCTCTCTACATATAATATATATGGATAACATATATACTGGATAATATAGTCTTGAGATTTACTAAATGTGCTTTTGAAAATAATAATTTTTTTTTTTTTGAGTTGGAGTCTCACTCTGTCGCCTAGACTGGAGTGCAGTAGCCGCTCCCGGCCACCGCAGCCTCGACCTGCTGGGCTCTGGCGATCCTTCCGCCTCAGCCTCCAAGTAGTTGGAACTACAGGCGCGTGCTACCACGCCCGGCTAATTTTTTCATTTATTATAGAGATGAGGTCTCGCCAAGTTGCCCAGGCGGGTCTCGAACCCGCGGGCTCAGGCAATCCACTCACCTCAGCCTCCCAAAGGCACGGGATTACTGGCTGAGCCACCAAGCCCGGGTAAAATAATAAATTTTTAAAGCAGGATAGTAAAAAAGTCTCATATCTTGTTCTTTCAAAGAAGGATATTTTGTTTATAGTTTTGCTACTAAAAAGGCCATTTTGAGAAATCTTGATTTATAATTTAGTAAATAACTAATCACATATGCAAGTCTATTTTAGCATCATAATGGCAAAATAAATCAAAGCTCATATTTGAGAAAGTTAGAGACCTCTTGAGGGGAACAATAACTAGTAAATAATGGCTTTACTAATTGATGGATTTCCCAAAATGACTTATTTATATCCAAGGAAAAAATTATTCATTCTAAATATTTTTTAAGCACCACTAGTATAACTGAATTGTAAGTAAAGGCCTATATTTTCAATTCTTAAAATATTTTCTAAAAATAAATTTGTTTCAAATAGTAGCCAAGTACCATTAGTGCTATTATTATAATTCGTTTAAGTATTCAGGAGTTCTATTCAGAAATAATTTACCAAGGTTTCTTTGTTTTTGTGAAGAAAGAAAAGTTTAGTTAAAAGTAAATTAGAGAGAGAATGAGAAGGGAGAGAGAAGATTCACCTCTCCAAGGAGGGGTGGCCAAAGCCAGGAAGCCTGATGACAGCCATAACTCAAAGAGCACATAGCCACACTGGAGCCTAGCAAGGCAATGGCCGTTGGCTACTTGTGGTTGAGTCCTTTTAACCATTCTCCTTTATTGGGGAAGATCATTAAGGTGATTGGGTTGTGGTCTGCTCCACATCATCAGGAAGGAGCAGGCAAGCACAGGTACTGACAGGTGATGGACAGCAGGCAGATGGGTGGGTTAGTCACATGATTGCTGCCGTAGTGGGGTTTATTCATGTCATGTAGGTCACAAAGTTCTGATTAAGTTAACCCTGAGTGGGGTGGGGGGGTTTCCTACAAGAGACTTAGACATTTGCAATTCACAAACTCAGACATTTGTAATTTACAAAGTCCTTGACCAAAGGTGGTCGGATTATCACTTTTATGACTTTGGCCAGCCACAGCAGATCTGTGATCTGCAACCTTGATAAGGAACTTAAAAGTTTACTAGAGATTATTATGCTAAACCATGAATTGAAAGGTTGGGCTGTCCCAGTCTTGCATCTGATGGAGATTTGCCAAGGGGTGATGGGGTAGGCTGCTGCTTGTCCTGCAATAGAATGTCTGAATGCTTTCTAATGGTTATGCTGAGGCAAAAAGACTAAACTAAGAATAAGCTAAGTTTCTTCCAGGTTTCTATAGGTACCATCTTTCATTCCCACCTCTTGCTATTTTAAAAATATTCTTATTTGTACCTGGGAACAGGAACAAAGCTCAGGCTTCTGAAGCTACTTCCTACCGCACATGGGACATAGAGCTTTCCCTACCTATCTAGAGCAACAGGAGGGGATGAGAGGATAAGAGCCTATGGAGTTAAGTATTTTTAGTATTTGTATATAAAATATTACCATAATAATTAATATTATTATAATAAAGGCCATTATAGCAGCTGTTATAATATAGAAAGTCTAGTAAAATGTCTTTATAGTTTCCCCAGTGGGTTGATACCAACTATAGGAGTCCAGACAGTTTTTAATGTTGTACCAGTAAATTCCTGAGAGGAGTGGGGTGGTATGGGCCTTCTGACAGGAATATATTACCTTATAAAGTTTAACAAAAATAATGTAATCCTTGTGCCTGGAAGGAGATCCCAAAGTTGTTAGTAATTTGGCACTGAAAAGCACTGTAGCCGATCACAAACTTCTGTGAGGGAAATTAATCTACCTGGTCTGCAGTCAACTCAGGAGGGTGCAGGGCAGATGTGACTTCTGGGGCTTGTTTCTTATCCCACCCTGTAGAGACTGATTGAGAACCTGAAGTGTTTAAGTATTGAAATTTTTAAAAGCATGTTATAATACAAGATTACAGTAGTTATTGTAAAAGTTACTTATTTAGCCAAAGTGATAGTCCAAAGAGAAAAGAAAAAAACCTTGCTTTTTGTAACAAAGACAGCGGGGGGGGGGGCGTTTATTGAATTTTGTTTCTTTCTCCCCCCTTATGTTGTTTAAAGGAGAAAATTCTTTTGGATAAGGCTATATTTCAACATGGATGGCCAGGACCAAAAGGTTGGCACCTATATTAAATTAAGAAATTAATTTGGGTTCCAGTGCCCTAATATTTACCTGGGGGATTGTTGGGGTGATGGTGAGCTAGTGACAGGCAGTTTAGCACATTTGTAGGCCTCTCTATAAGTGGCCACCATTTGTGAGCCAAGTGTTCTCTCCTGTCTTCAGAAGACAGTGCATCTGCTTCCAAATGACTTTCTGGCCTGCACAGTGGACAAGGTCCAGGAGGTTAAGGCCTTTTTGAGGCAACTATGCTTTCAGGGCCCCGACAGACTGTACCCATAAGCAATGGGCACCATCCCCTTAGCAGGTTTGTTCTTACCAAGTGTCTGATGGGCAGTTAGAGTTTTGTCACTAATGGCGACTGCCAATTAGGAAGTCTCTTTGGCCTTTTGGTTCTGCAGCCCTCCACGTTGGCACTGTTTCTTAACATTTTGGTTGAAAAAACCTTAAAAACTCATTTTTAATAGGTTATACATATGAAACTTTATAACCATTTTTTGTAACAATCTGATGTGAAGCCCTTCAGAGTGAACAGACCACATAACTGTCCCTATTTATAATTATGAATAGGCAAAGTTGTCAAAAACTCTTATGAATTACTAAATTGTAGTCTTAGTTGTAAGGTATGGACAATTAGGTGAGTGATTAGTTCCTATCCTTATTGTGCTCACACAGTACCCAGTATTTTACCTGTCCGGCAGGAGAAGTACTAGGCTTAGTAAAAGTGACTTAGCCAGGTGGGAATGGCCAGTTCCCAAACCTTATCATGTCATACAGGGTGTTTAGTATTTAAATCTTTACTTTTCTCATAAGAGGGTACTAGTTAGGAACAAGAGGTGATTTAACCTTTTGTTTATAAAATACAACTTTAGCAAACCTGATATAGCAAACAGTGGTGTTATTTAGCACTAATGTGTTAACACATGGTAAGGTTGGAAGTAAAATTTTACTACAGCACTTGAGAGTTTGGTTGGAAAAGCAGATTAAAATTATAATTGACCTTTTTGGTAGTTAGTTAAAAGGATTAATTTACATAGTTCCTTTACTTTTGTCTGGGAAGAAGGTTGATATAAACCCAGTTTAGACATAACAAGAGAAATTTATCATAAGAAAACAACAAACAAGAATTTTGATATCCTTTTGTCCCAGCCACCCCCCTGAGAAGAGACCTGTGAAGCCATGTGGAAACCTGAAGGGGCTTCCTAAGTACATGTAGAGGTGGTGACTTGCTGCAGCTAGTAGGGCTGTCACCAGGGGGTTATTAAGCAGTGGGGGTGGGGGGACAAGAAGGCTGGAGGTTGGGGTCAGTTGCCATCCATTGGCACCGACCCCTCCTCTGAAGGTGTAAGAGAAAGACTGAAGGCCAGGATTAGGCACCATGACCGTAGATGCCAGCCCCTTCTCTGCAGGTAAAGGTGGAGGGCAAGAAAGAAGAGAAGGAAGAGAAACTGATGGAAAGTGGAGTGGTAAAAATAGATTACAAGATGGACAGAAATTAAACCAGCTGAGTCAGCATTTGAGTTGATAGAGGGAAAGCAGGAACTGGAGTTGTAATAGGAATAGGAGAGTATGAAAGAGGTGAAAAAAATCTTTCAAGGTAGAGGCAGCTAAATTAGCAGGATCAGTATCTTCAGATGAGCCTATGGGCAATGGGGTCTGGGAAGCCAACACAAAAATACAACATGAAGAACAAATATCTGGGTGGTGAGCTAACTCATAAAAGGCCTGAATATATGGGATCTCAAGGTATTTGTTGTTTCTTAGGTACAAATTAAGCTACAGAAGTGTGTTAGGAGCTAGGGAGCCACTTTTTGGCCAGATTTTGTTATTCCCCAGCTTATATTGTGGAATTTCCCCATGCTTATCCACCAGATGAAAAGGTCAGCTGGGGCAAGGTGGGCTGTAGTCAGTGTTGGGGCTGCAAAGCAGTATTGTAATAAAAGGAAACAGGGAAGCAATTGGGATGGGCTCTTGGTTTCATGGATTTCTTTCTGGGCCTTACCCATCCAGATTCCCTGCCAGGTGTCCCCAACAGGTTCAAAGGAATCAGTGCAAAGGATGTGAGTCACCAGGGAGAGAGTGTCCTCCCGTCCCTGTGCCCACTGGAGCTCGCAGGAGGCTATGCTCCACCATGTCTTGGAAGACCCGGTACTAGGACTTTCGGCAACTGGAACGCTATGAGGTATCTCCCAAGATGGGACTGGGAAAAGTCCAAGAGACTCAGAAAGTCATCTGAACCAAAGCCAATGGGGGACCCAAGAGTGCGCATTCAAATATGTGGGTGTGGGATGACTCACCAGAGATGCAGGAAGGCGTACCATGCAGCTGTTGGAGTCTCAAGGTTCTTTGTGGAGTCACTTTGCCAACCTGAGAGGAAAAGAGCAAACAAATCAAGCACTTTGTCTCCCACCCATACGGGCACTGGTGGTCTGAACTTTCTCCTTCAGGGACCTTCTTGTCTCCCTAGGGAGCAACCCTAGGCAGAGACTGTCAGTTGTCCTCCAAGATGCAGCTTGGTCCATGGGGAAACTCAGAGACCTTGGCTAGAAGGTAGAGTTAACCTTAGTCCCTCACCCTGTCGGGCCACAGTGATCTGATGTCTTTCCCTGGGACCTTCCATCATGCTGAAGTGTAGCCTCATCTAGAGCTTTCAGTGGCCAACAGGTTCCAATACAGTCCAAAGAGGATCACCAGTTAAGAAATAAAAGAGAGAGAGAGAGAGAGAGAGAGAGAGAGAGAGAAAGAGGAGAGAGAGAGAGAGAGAGAGAGAGAGAGAGAGAGAGAGAGAGAGAGAGAGAGAGAAGAGAGAGATTTTGGTGGAACTTCCAAAAATGTTAGGATACAGGTAGGGTGGGCTCAGCAGGTCGAGGCTGTGGTGGCCGGGAGCGGCCACTGCATTCCAGTCTGGGCGACAGAGTGAGACTCCAACACACACACACACACACACACACACACACACACACACACACACACACACACACAGTAAATTAGAGAGAGAGAGAGAGAGAGAGAGAGAGGATATTTTGGTGGAACTTCCAAAAATGTTAGGATACAGGTAGGGTGGGCCCAGCAGGTCGAGGCTGTGGTGGCCGGGAGCGGCCACTGCATTCCAGTCTGGGCGACAGAGTGAGACTCCAACACACACACACACACACACACACACACACACACACACACACACACACACAAAGTAAATTAGAGAGAGAAAGAGAGGGGAGAGAGAAGATTCATCTCCCCAGAGTGGGGGAGGGGGCCAAAGTCAGGAAACTTGGCGACAGTCATAGCTCTAAGAGCACATAGCCACACCAGAGTCTAGCAAGGCAATGACCGACCAAGGTTTCTTAAATATAAATTACAAAAGAGAGAACTTAATGCCCTATATTCAGAATCCTATAAAAAATTGTGAGCCATAAATTAAGAACAATTTTTAACAAATTCCTCATCCTGTGTAGCTATCGCAGAGTTACAACTGTGAAATGCTGCATTAAAAGAACTTTATCTTCCAAATTACTTAGAATAATTTTTGATGTTTGTTTTAACAGAAATTTCTGCTTACCTAGAGAAATGTTCAAAATAAAATTTCCTTTGAAAAACAATGACTTAAAATAGAAGGAAAGGAAAGAAACCAATCTGAAAAGGTTGTATACTGTATGCTTCCAGTTACATGACATTCTGAAAAAGGCACAACTGTGGAGACATTGAAGAAATTAGTGGTTGCCAGAGTTTGGGGAAAGGGAAGGATAAACAGGAAGAACACAGAGGAGTTTGGGGTCAGTGAATGAAAATGCTCTGTATCTACTATAATGGGGGATACATCTCATGACACATTTGTCTAAACCTACAAAATGCAGAATGTACAACATCAAGAATGAGCCCTAATGTAAGCTGTGGACTGTGAGTGATAATGATGTGTCAGAGTAGGTTTGAACATTGTAATGTGTGCACTATTTAGGTAGGGGATGCTAATAATGAGGGAGAATATTCATGTATGGGACCAAGGAATATATTGGAAATCTGTGTACTTCTCAGTTTTTCTGTGAAGCTATAACTGCTCCAAAAATATAAAGTCTTGAAAAGAAATGGAAGGAAAAGTTTTCATTGCACTCAAAAGTAGGGGAAAAGGTGCTAGAAATTTTATGAGACCAAAGGTCACTATAGTTATTCTATTCTTGATCAAAATAGTAAGTACAACTTATTATAATAAATACATTTAATTTGATTCAGAGTGATTTAATTCAAAAGTAAATAGTCACTCTCTTATTGGAGTTCCCAAAACATTTAAAAATAATAATAATAATTAATAATAATAATAATACCTAAGCAAGTAGTTTTAAATATGCTGGCTTTGGTGGCTTCTGTTAATTCTTACTTTAGTATGAGATCCTAATTAGATTCATTCACCTTCTAGATCGTAAGTTTTCTTTAATGCTCAAGTTAGCTCCTAAAGATTGCTTAAAAGCCATATGTTTCAATGATCTTTAATCTGGTAATCAAGGGGGAGATGCCCACTTAGGAAATTATAGATGAAATAAGTAGTTAGAGAATGATTTTTTAACTCAATATAGTGTTTCCTTTATGGATAATAAAGAAGAGGTAGCCTTAATCCTCACAAATAAGCTAGCAAATTGGTGGAAATTATAAATTCCACTAGAGTTAATTTAAAAAGTACTGTGAATTACTATATGAGAATTTCTTTATGATATGACATGAACATTCAAGATGTAGTTATTTAAAATGCTGGTGCTCTAATCTGGTTATTTTATCCCAGTTACTAATTTTGAAAAGAAGTTATATAAAAATGTGCTTTTAATATGTGGATCTTTGATTTCCAAGATTAAAAATTGTTTTAATCAGTCAATAAATGTGTTTTCTAAAGTTATGTAAGAATTGTGTGTGTGTGTTTGTGTGTGTGTGTTTACAGGTAAGGAGGAAATAAATCCTAATTTTGAAACAGTTTAAAAAAAAATTAAAAACAGGTTTTTAAATTAAAAAAACCCTTCACTGAACTGAAGCCTGGTACTGCAATTTCTTCTCTTTTTCTCTGTCTCTCTCTGTCTGTCGTGTGTGTGTGTGTGTGTGTGTGTGTGTGTGTGTGTGTTCCAGTTTTTCTGCTTGTTTTTGTTTTGTTTGAGGTATACTTCCTTTCTTTTTTGCTTAAATGCAATCAATGCCAATTATGTAATGGTGGGGATATTTGACCATTGTTGCTCAATTTTCATAGATGTGTGTCATTATTTTGCTGCCAAAGATATAAAATGGTTCTGACTTCCAATACATAATTTCTCCAAATTCTTCCATTATTCTGTTTCTTTTGGATAGCACTTAATCCTTTTATTTTCAATTATAAGCATTTATTTGCTTGTCTTATTTCCCATCATATACTAGAAACACTTAGAAGGTAGGACCTATACTATAAATTATATTAGGAACTCCTAGAAGGCAATATTTGCTTACTTCATTTGTACACTGCAGTACACAGTCCAGAGCCTGATATGTATCGATGAACACGGATTTGTATATGTGTTCTCAATTCACAGGAGATGGTGTTTCAGATTCTAAATTTATGAGGAGATGGTATTTCAAATGTTCATTTGTAAGTTGACTTTTATTACATTTCTAGTCTGCCCTATAAAAGTATGCTTTGCCCATTGTCTACCATACTTCGGATCACAAAGAAAGAAAGTAAAAACAATACCACTGCAGTAGTTATGATGAAAACATGGAAAAATGAAATTGAATAAGAAATTTCGTTTAATTTTAGGCAGCTGTATTTGAGACATTTATGTTTAATTTGTGAGAAATGAAAAGTGAAGATGACATAAAAATCATCAGCATTGTGCTTTTAGAAGTTGATGGAACTGGTCTTTCATTGTGTCTAATCTGATTTCAAAGTTTATGGGTTTTTCTTTGTTTTGTGTGGTGAATTCTCATTGTCTGGTCTCCTGATCTGATAATTCCTAGTTGTGTAATCTTGGGAGTGTTACTTAATCTCTGTGCCTTAGTGTGCTCTTATAACAAAGTGGAAATAATAGTAACCATATCAGTGGGTTATTGTGGGGATTAAATGAGGTAACACACAAAATGCACTAGGAATAGCATTTGACATTTATTCAATGCCCCTTAAATGCTGGATATTCTTGTTATTAATTTTCTCTTTCTCAATGCTCATATACTAGGGCTCTCTTTAACCTGTTTATCACATTCCATCTTGTTTTCTAGTTACTTATGTAATATCCTATTTACCTTATAAGGTATTACTCTCCCTGCAGGCAAAGGATAATTTATACTACACAAACTGTAAGGCAGTATACAGCATCCGCACTCAATAAATATTTATTTCAATAATTTAAAAAATTTTCATTTCAAAGTAAAACAAGGAATGGAGAAAGAAGGGAAAATGTAATTTTCTTAGGTGACTAGACAAATTATGCAATGAGTGAGGACTAAAGGGAATCTTAGTTATGTGGGTACCCCTGTGAGAAGGTCAGTCAGCATGTGAAAGAATTTGCTGAGCTGTGAAAACTAAAAGGAGATTTAAGGGTCAATATTACGGATTGACTAATGTTTAGCTGGAGTCGCTGACTATCAGTGGAGGTGTTTTCTAGAAAAAAAGAGAGGTAAAATGCATCTGATACAGGCATTCAAGCACTTGTACATACAGAGATGCAACTTTCCACGTTTATAGCTATTTGTAAATATAACCTGAAAGCTCTAGGTGTCTCTAAACTTTAAGTATAAAAGAAGTCACTTTAGCTTTAATAGACATACTTCCTCTGATGTCAGTTTTGTTCTCATAGGAATGTGGGCCCCTTCTAAAACCTCCCCCAGGTATTTAGGGAGATTCTTCCTGGTTTGGGGTCCTCACTAAGAGTCCTATGTCATCCTCTTCCCTGCCATTTCTACCTGTTACCTATGAGGTCTTTTCCCATAAGCAGGCCCTGTCAGTGGCACTTGAGCATGGACATCTATAGTATTAAAGACTCTGGGAGGTGGACACTGGCTTTTCCCTAACTCTGTCTCATGTGTATTCCCTGGACCCTGAGGGTTTCATCATTTATTTACAATTCCTTCAGCTTCTGGTTTTGAAACTCTTACAAAGGCTCAAAAACCTCTCTCTTAGGCTGGAGGTAGAGAATAAAACCAACCCTTTCTTACGTAAATCTCATTTCCTATTCCCTTCAGAGTCCCTGCTTCAAACCCATTCTGTCTTTTCTTCCAGGAAATACTAAAAAACCTTATGGGCATCAGCAGAGTGGAATGGACACTTGGCAGAATTCTAGGCAGTGCTTACTTCCTCCAGCCCAAAGCAGGTGGGCCACAACTTGCTCACAAGCCAAGGTGTTTTGTTTCAAATATTATACTCTAACTTGAATAGCACAGCAAAGTTTTTTTCCCCCCACACAAAGTATTCTTTATTTATTTCTTCCATGTCCCCTAGTTTTCTTGTGAGCTTAAAATGAAACATGAGAAATACTCATAGTAATGGTATCTTATTCTTAGCATGCTTGGTATGGGGACATACATGAATTGGATCAAAAATGATTAACTATTAACCATCACAGTCAATTTGCTTATTCTGGAGTATGTTATAGAACATACTCTGAATTTAGCAAGTGGCATGTTTCTGTGACTCTACAGTTTTAGTATTATTTAAAAACAAAACAAATGGACTAAAATAAGCATTTTCCCATAGTCTTCTGTTTGAAATGTTCACTTATGCACCAGGTGTTGAGATTTAGGGTACTTTGCAACAAGGATCAGGGAAAATTCCTTTTGGCCAGTCCCCTACCAATAAGTAGTTACATTATAACTACATTTTATTAGAAACAGTTGTATCAGAAAGAATTTTGAAAGAAATCCTTAATTATCAGTTTAAGACAACTTTAAGTATTAATGATATGCTAGCTGTACTGTTTCTCTGGCCCTTCCTGGGTAAGGATGAGGGTGAGGTCTTTCCTCGAACTATTTCAGAGGTTCTGACATGACTGAAGGTCGACGTCAGCATTATCTTATGTTAGGTGGGGTAGACAAAAAAAAAAAAAAGAGGCTTGTTATAAACCTGTAAGTAGGATGTGAGTCCTTTTCTGTCAAGTGTAAGAAACTTTTTTAGATCCAAGACACTTGAAGGTAAAAATGCTAATTACAATGATTTCTCATGCATATAAGCAATATTTTTAGGTAGGCATAATATTAACATTCTGTTTTTCTATGAAACTTCAACATTTCCATAAACATTCATTTTAGGTGATAAGAAAATCCAGTAAAGGTAATTTGTATCATTGTAGTTTAACTGCAAAATGGAAGCTAACTTGTGTCTCTAAGAAGATGTCTAACATAAAATGATTTTTATAAAAACATTTTGGAATTCTGATTCTAGAATGATGCTGTAAAACATATTGGGTTTATTTTCCTGCAAGAAGCAACATTTAATTAAGGTCCCCCAAAATGACATTATAAGTAATTCCAAACCTAGAGCTTTTTTAGAACTGCCTAGAACCATGTCTTGACAGGTTCATGGTAATCCATAGTTAACTGTCAGAATAAAACTTAACACTTTTTAAAGGTAGACAGCATGATCCAGATTCACCACGATGTGGTGTTGAAATGCCCAACAATCAACCTGAGTCCCCAGCATTATGAATAATACATTGCAGAGACTGGGGATGATGCTATGTTCTTCAAAATGTTGCTTTCTTTTTGTTTTAAAGTTAGTATGGCTAGACTGAAATTCCAAATTTTTACTCCCTGCAATTGTCAGCAGTTGAAAACTCTAATTTTTTTTTTAATAGCTGATCTATTTGGAGTCTTTCAGTGCAGGAATTTAGAACAGAATTCAACCCTTCAGGCTAAAAACTAATGAGTGAGTTTAGCAACTCATGGGATACGAGGCCAATATATAAAAATCAATCATATTTGTGTAAACCAGTTACAAACAACTAGAAAATTAAATTTTAAAATGTTATTTGCAAGAGCATTCTAAAACATAAAATGGAGAATATCTATCTATCTATCTATCTATCTATCTATTTTTTTTTAGTTGGAGTCTCACTTTGTCGCTCAGATTGGAGTGCAGTGGCCGCTTCCAGCCACCGCAGCCTCGACCTGCTGGGCTCCGGCGATCCTTCCACCTCAGCCGAGAATATATATTTTTAAAACAATAAACTATTCATTGTTTTCAACAATGAATTATATAAACAAAAATAGAAATATATACCATATAATGTATTGTTAAAATAGTAATTTTCCTCATATTTATTACAATTATTCTAATTGCAATAAAAATCTAAGCTAGACGTTTTTGTGAAAATGGATTAATTGATTATAAAATTTATATATAAATGCAAAGAACATAGAATATCCAATACAATCTTGAAAAAGAACAAAGTTGGAGGATTAGCATTGTCTAATTTTAAGGCAAAAAAAAAAGGGGACAGAATGGAGTTAAGGAATAACTCATATACAAATTTTTGTTTTTTAATAAAAGTATCACAGCAATTAAACTGGGAAAGAAAATGCTAGAACAACTGAATCTCCATCTAGGAAAAAAGTCATCATTGACAAGTATTTCACAGTATTGACAAAAATTACTTTGTGATAAATCATAGACTCATACATATAAAAGTTAAAAGCACAAAGTTTCTAGTATAAAACTAAAAAAATATATTTTACAGCTTTGGGATACACAAAGATTTCCTAATCAGAACATAAAAGAAAACCAATGACTAATAGAATGTCATTGATATGAATGCTTCTGCTTGTCAAAACTTGCCCTTAAAAAATGAGTAGACAAGCTATAGACTAGTAGAAAACATTTAAAAAATATATACGAAAAAGATTTGTAACAAGAATATATAAAAATTTATATCACTAAAGATAATGAAGAAAACTCAATTAAAAAGAAGGTAGACTGAAATACACATAAACAAGTAAGGATGATGAAAATACACTCAACCTTATTTTTCACCAGGGAGATGAAAATGAAAACTTCAAAGAGTTACCTCTTTACAACCAGAGAATGCTAGAAGTATTGATAAAATTATTAAGAATAACAAAATTTTGGCAAGGATGAGAGCAAGTGGTACTATTCTACATTGCTAATGTGATTGTAAAGTGGCACACTACGTCATATAACTGTTTGAATGTATTCAGCAATTCCTGCAATCCAGCATTTCCAGTCTCAGTCATCCACTTTCCACTCTTACTCAAGAGAAATTACATATATGCCTATAATAAATAACTTTAACCTAATAGCCAAACCTGGAAACATCAAAAATGACTATCATTAGGAGAATAGATGACCAAAGAGTAGCATATTTGTACTATTGAACACTACAGAGCAAAAGAATGAACAAAGAGAATTGAACAAACAACATATATAAATCTCAAAAGAGTATACACATGTATTTATGTGAAGCTCAAAAATAGGTGCAACTAATTTACTGTGATAGAAATCTGAACAGTGCTCACACCTTGGATTGGGAAAGAACTTGAAGGAACTGTCTGGGGTGAGGTGAATGATTTTTGAAAGTCTTGTTTGAAGTGTTGTTAATCTGTGTATGAATTTCTCAAAACTCATTGAACAGCAGTTAGGATTTGTGCATTTCTCTGTAGGTAAATTATACTTCAATTAACAACAACAAAACAATACGTTGAACAGTGGCTAAAATTAAAAACACTACTGCATATCATTTAAATTATGTTAGAGCTTAATATTTTATCTAATAAGTGAAAACAGTATTTATTCATGAGTGTTTATTTTCTTATCATAAAAAGGCATGTAGATGAGAAGGAAATTGATATATTTTTTTAAAGAACCTATCAGAATAGTTTATCTTTCAGGTTGGGAACAAATGTATAAAGTTCACTTATACAAAGGGGACCCCCAAAATCTGGACTTTATAAAAAATTGTGTATTTATTTTTACATGTTTAAACATTAATCACCTTCAAGGTACTCTCTGCTTGATGCAGTACACCTATCGAGATGCTTTTCCACTGCTCAAAACAGTTTTTGAACTTGTCAATTTTTATACCTTTTAGTGCAGCTGCTATTTGGCAAAATGTTTCCCTTTGAGGGCTTTTTTCAACCAGGAAATAAACAAACAAAAAACATTGCTGGGGAAAGATCTAGGGAATAGGGAAGGTGGGGCAAGGGAGCCATGACAATTTTGGTCAAAAACTGCTGAACACTCAGCTCTATGTGGGAGGTGCACTCGTAAATCATCCATCATGAAATGTGCATAAGGGTGCGTGATCCCAAACCAGGCGAAGTGAGCACTAATGCGAGGCCCAAACTTCACCTGTGCCTAACCTGAACCGTATCCCACATCTTTAAAATAAAAATAATTAAAAATTTTTTTTCTGAAAGAAAATAATGATTGAATAAAAGACAAAGTCTTAAGAAAAAAAGAAGAAGAAATGGACAAACGTGTTAAAAGAATTTCCCCCTCAAAATTGACTGAAGCCAAACGCAGCCTCTCACAACAACGCTAGCTGGTATACTGATGCTGATGGGTTCCTAGAACACTCACCTAGCAGGAGAAACCTGTTCTACAAGGGGCCCAATCTCCAAAAGTAATTCCAGTTTTTTTGGGGTTTCTCCTCATATGAAAATTTAAGTTTTCAGTTCCTGTTAATGAAAAAAATTCAGATTTGCAATAGATACAGAGCTGTTACACAGATGATAATTCTAACAGTGTAGGGTTTTCAGTAAATTATAAATTGTCTAATTTATTGATATTATATTTATATATTATATTAATTTATCTAATTATATACTTGCCTAGTATATAATTAAATAGGAATGACTATTGTAAACAATATTCGTTACTTTAAAAGTTTTTTTAAGTAGTGTATATGAAAAATCTTTTCTACTTTTTGAATTTAAGTTTTTCAAGTGGATTATTTTTTATGTTGTTCTGTACTTTCAATGAGTTTTCCATTATAGACTAGTTGTTTATGTAAGTATTTTGTATATTTGTGCACAAATTTAGGAAAGATATAGTTTATTTTTCTGTAGACAAG
This sequence comes from Cephalopachus bancanus, assembly GCA_027257055.1. NCBI lineage: Eukaryota > Metazoa > Chordata > Mammalia > Primates > Tarsiidae > Cephalopachus > Cephalopachus bancanus. Next base: position 13,136,831 of record JAPVLO010000093.1, read on the forward strand.
TTGTTGAAAGAGCACATATTTCCTCAAGTTAGCTGGCTGATGGAACTCTAACTGCTGCAAATGTTTATCTAGAATTGATAATTTCTTTTTTTTCTTTTTTGGTAAGGAAAATATCATATTTGTTTTATGTTGCTAGTTATTCTTTGTATAACTTTTGCCAGGTTCTACAGATTTGATTGAGTTGATGTCAATTTTTTGAGATTAAGTTTCTGGAATGCAAGTGAGAGACAATGAAAGTTAGATCATGCTTTTGAGGCATGTTATAGCTTGTTTAGAACCCAAATTGCATGTTAATAAAATTTTAAATCAACTTAAAAATAGAAACTCATGAGAGAGCTAAATAATTTACAAGTTTGATAATGATTAATGTTAAATCGTTGTTTTCAAGTTTCATTCAATAAATATGCAAAGATGAATATGATATGATGTATTAACTTAAGACATTTTTAGCCTACTAGAAAGACTTTTTTGACATTTTAAAAGATATGTCAGGAGCTGAGAATACAGATATACCAATAGAAAATGATATTTTTCTGTTTTCAGGGAACTCACAGGTTGAATGGAGATACAGTAACCTGACAGATATTCTAACAGAGTACAAAAAAGTGCTACAAAATAAATAACCTCAGGGGTACACATAGGCAAAACCCCCCCCCCTAGATTTCGGACATGGGTTTCATGGGATTCTTATGGAGATGTAACATCTGACATGTATTTCTAAAAATCTACAAATGCATAGGAGTTCAGGAGGTATAAAAGTGGATAGAGACATTTCAGGCAGAGCAAAAATAAAAATAATAATAATAATAAAATTTAAAAAAGCATTGTAAAATTATGAAGACATGAAAGAAGATTGGAGCATAGTTAGAAAGTAGTAAAATATTTCATTGTGGCTGGACTATAGGGTTTTGGGAAGAGATGTAAAGGGACTGAGGCCAGCAGCTAGTTTGGGAAAATGAAGGGCATTGCATGTTATGCCATAAAGCTTTGGTTTTATGCCTTAGGAAGCAATAGATCCAGCTGAAGTCTTCAAGCAGAAGAGGTATCCAACAGAATATACATATGAAAAATAAGCTTGAGTAGAGAAAGATTTATGTTAGGATACGTAGTTAGGAATCCATGGAGATAATCCAAGGAAGAAACGATGAGGTCCCAAGTTAAGATAACAACAGGAGGAATGGAGAGAAGGGAGTTGATTAAGAATTTTTAGTGGTGGAATCAGTTGAACTTGGTGATTGAGTGTAGCTGGTAAAAAGAGATAGAGAAGTCAAAGATGGTTCCCTGTCGGTCTTGGGTGACTGGATGCATAGTGATACCACTAAATAAGACAAGGAAACCTGAGGAAAAAAATAGAATTTGACAGAGAAAATTTAAGTTTGAAGCATCAGTAATAGAAGTTCTGCAGATGGTTACATACAGTTTTTTTTAAATTAAGAAGCTGAAACAGAATTAGTATCTAATATTTCTTTTTCTTCCTATCACTGCCTTCTGAAAGAGTGTTTTAATCCACTGTTATTAAAAGGCTGCAAGGGACCCAAGAGAAGATTGCAAAATCTCCTCCTAAGTGCAAAGTTTATGGTAAAAATGTATAACTATTTGAACATTTAGGAAAGTCACTCTTTTGCAGCCTCTTCTCTACGTTTTCCAATTCTTTATAGATCCTTTTATTTGAACTTTTAATCTTTTCCATTGCTTTTCTTTCATCCCTCTCCAGGTTTTCTTATCCTGCTTTAGTTTCTGGACCTCAAACTGGCTATAGTACTTTAATAAGTGCTTGACCAATGCCCAGTGGGACAATTTCTTCATGGTTGTTGCATGTTATGCTCGTGTTAGTGCATTCCTCTATCTTGCTGGTTTTTAAAATAATAGCAGTGTGCTGCTGACTCAAGTTCAGTTCATGATTCATAATGGCACCTCTTAGCCTCTGTGAAAAACCTATTCTTCTACATCCTGAATTCATATCAGATATGTTTTTCTCTCTTGACTGCCTTCCTGCCAAGTATTTGTTGTTACTTCAGTTTGTCAAGATCATTTAAAATTTCAATTCCATCTTCAAAGGAGCTAGGCATCCTTCTCATTTGTGTGTGTTAATCCAATTCCAGAAGTAGCAAGTATGATTTCTGAGCCACTGCAAGTCACTGGTAAACAGTCATCTGTGCTTAAGCCAGTGACTAGGGTGGGATTTGAAAGGCTCAGTGGGTCTTTCTCCTTGGGCACCTTAGGGAGGTGGCTTTGCCCACTGTTCTCTTGTCACACACCAAAGAATGAGAAAAAGGAATCAGATATAGTCAAATACTGTAAAAACAAAATAAACACAATGCTTTTCACATTAATGTATTAAAAAATTAGTTTGCTTTCTTTATATACCTTCTGACAAAATAAGCCAGTGCTATTCAATTTCTTCTAAGATGAAATAAATATTCTTATATGTTAGAAGTTAAAATATCTTTTATTACTGAATTTATAGATTGTCAGAATATAATTCATTTTAATCTATAAATAAATTCATATCACCAGAAAGGAGACTGTGCTTCTCATTCTATAGATAAGCCAGCAATCAGAACATTATGATATAGTCAGTTATAGAAATATTGTATTATCATGCCTTAGAGTATATATCCTTTTTACCAAAAAAAAAAATCTTAACTATTTTAAGAATCTCTAAATAGCCTTCAAAATCATCATCTAGATATACATGTATTTCTATCACTTCAATCACTTCCCTAATTGGCCATCATCCAATTTTTTTCATGTGGATGATTTCCAATTTCCCACAATTTGAAAAAATTGTACAGTAACCATTATTGAAAGGGCTTAGAGGTTGTTTCCAACAAATAGGCTATTATATTGAACAAAAATACATTTATCCTATTTAATAACAAATTCACGAGTCATGCTTTCCTATATGTAGGAATTAAAATATGCACTGAAATACCTCAGATGAAAATCTTGTAAATAAATACTAACTTTTCTCACAACATTTCTAAAAGCATGCAATGAGATAATTTATTCAACAAATATTTATTGAGCATGTACTATGTACTAGGTGCTCTGTAAAGTGTCAAAGGCATATGTTTGAATAAGAAATACTCATCATTTCTGAAGTATATTCAATCTTGTTGGGGGATATACATATGTTAACAGACATTAAAGTAAAATATGATCAATGTTATAATAGAAAAATATGCAAGGAGCTATGGGAACACATTTGTGGAACTTTCTTTGCACTTGCTTTCTAAAAGTCCATCCAAGATAAAACTTACACTCTCATTGTCCAGAGTGCCCACACACAAATATTAATTCCCACCTGTAGTGAACAGCACTTTTAAGTTCTAAGTGTCTCTTTATTTTCCCTCCCTTCTTCCCACCTGTTTTTTCCATTTCTTTTTTCTTCAAAATTTATTTATTAAGACTCTGGCAGATACTGTGTATGCTACTCAGAATATAAGAATGAACAAGACAGGCATAGTTTTTGCCTGCATGGAATTTATGACGATATGAGGGAATACAGGTAAACAACTATGACAAGGTATAAGATGGAGGAGGATACATCAAGAAGCACAAGGCCCCAGTCTTGCTTCCATAGGAACAGCTCTATTTTTATCTGTTTTAGAGATAAACTTTTGACACTTTAAGATTTCATTAAAAAGCACATGTATATGCAAATTTATCTTCTGCTTAAATATAAGTTCAAGAACTAGTATATTGCACCATTAATTTCTTTCTTTTTTTTGAGTTGGAGTCTCACTCTGTCACCCAGACTGGAGTGTAGTGGCCGCTCCGGCCACTGCAGCCTCGACCTGCTGAGCTCTGGCGATCCTTCTGCCTCAGCCTTGCAAGTAGCTGGAACTACAGGCACGTGCTACCATGCCCGGCTCATTTTGATTTATTGTAGAGATGAGGTCTCGCCAAGTTGCCCAGGTGGGTCTTGAACCTGTGGGTTCAGGCAATCTACTCACTTCAGCCTCCCAAAGTCGCGGGATTACAGGCTGAGCCACCGAGCCCGGCACTATTAATTTCTTTATGTGCATACAAGAGTTAACATTGAATTTAGATATTTTAAAAGGTTAAAGATTTTTTCAGTGTTGGCAGAGTCCTATTTTATTGGTTTACAATCTTGAACAAATTCGCTGGTGCCATATTTTGAGTTTTATTGCTCTCTCACTTTCACATTCAAATTTCGGCCATTCAAAGAAAGCAAAGCTTGTTAAAATTGTTACTATATGGTTTCCACATGGTGGTGGTGCATTGACAGTTGTGCCTGGATTAAGATCTCAGCAACTTGGCTGTAGACGTAATCTTGGCATAGCTCTAAGATTTGTCTCATAAATGTTTCTTAGGTATGGTTCAGAGGGTAGTGCTGACTTCTTGGATCCACTCTTTCCCCAGTACTGATTTTTAAGCTACTTTCCATACCATGATCGTTTCAGAGTCCCAGAACATGATGAGAGTCAATTATTTTCATTATGTGACTACACATTAAAAATATTAAGCAATCCATCTGCTAAAGTTTCTTTGTTTCCTTTTACTTTATGTAAAAAGAATTTAAATATTAAAATCCACTCTTTAATGAGCATTATGAATTGGACTTGAATAAAAGATTATACATTCTGGCATTAACATGATTTACACCCTTGCACTATTCCTAGGAAAAAGTCCTCCCATGTCTCGCACTCTAAGATAAAAATTGATAATACTGCATAGCTAATTGACTAATTAACTACTTAACAGATATTTAAAACAATTTATTTCATCTCTTTATTTAATATTATGATTTGTCCCTTTTTATTTCCCTATTTAAAGTCAGTAATTTTTTCCTATTATGGATGAAAATTTTCAGCTTCCTTTGTAGAAGAGATTTTTATGTCCATTTATTTTGAAACATGTATGAAATAAATCAAACAATGGTTTTTTCTCTGGGTCCTGCCTCAGTTACTGGGAGCAGCTGGCAAGTCTGGAATTATTCCTGCTGGCTGCAATCAGGATCAGACTGGCTGAGAAGGGTATCTTCTTGTGAATCTTTGTTTCAAACTCATGACACTTGTTGGCAGATAGCTCTAAAATGCTTTGCAACTGTGAATTGGTTAATCATATCTTCAGCCTCAAGGACTCTGAGTAATTGAAAGCTTTGTTTTTCATTTGTAGTTTGCGGTATTCATTACAAAACTACTTATTTTGAGCTCCTGATCTTGGTTTTATTTGGATATGTTTCTCTTGGATGTATTTGTAGTTATTTTTCTTTTTCTTAATTTTGCTAGGATGACCAAGGGGCTTGAGACAAGGTTGGCTATAAATTAATACAAAAATGAACTACATTTGTATTCTTTGTCATTTGCCAGAATGCCATTTGGAATCCTCTCTTGGAATATGGATCTCCCAAATACTCACCACAGTGGAATTCAGGTGCAAAGTAAACACAGCAGTTCTAGTATCAGCATCCACTTAGCTAGAGGGAAGTGAGGGAATTTTATGCCTATTATTATTGCAAACAGATTGGTCAGTGTATGCTATTTAAAATGGAGAGGGAGTGAATGATTTAAGAATTAGTATTTTAAGTAATCAAGTAACTTACACATCACAGTTTGGCTTCTTCAAGGTTGTGAAACCATAGCCAAAACAGAAATGAAAACTTCACTATGCCAAAACGTGATTCAAGTGGCAATAGGTGGTTTTCTATTTTCTAACGTGCCAAGATCTTTCTCCTGCTGGTTTTCACCTGCACAAACATAGTGAAAAAGTGTTTGGTGGCTGCAAGTTATGGAGTGATTTGAAGCAAAAACATCACCCCCCGCAAAAAAAATGCCTACTTTGACACCACAATGGATATTTTTAGCACTAATTGGTGCTGTGGAGATGACCAGATGGCCTCTGGATCTATTAGCCCAGTTAGGTCATGGCGAAACCTCTGAATCCTTCCTGCCTGCACTGTGGATCTGGCTATAGCAGCATTTCCACATCTGCTGGGTTTATACACATAATCCCTGTTGAACAAATAGCTTGTCTCATATCTGGGCCTGGATTTTAAATGTGTGTGTGTTAACTCAAAAAGGCCTTGTTCCAGCTGGCAATGGTGGGTGGATTGTCAAATGCAGAATTTCATCTGAACTGGGACTAACATGATCTGAAGCACATTTATGTTGGTGCAGGAAGACTGGAGTCACAACAGATAGATTGAAAGATTATTTCATGATGGATCATACAAGACACTGTCTCCCCGCTGCCCTCCGCCAAAAAATGCTTTCTATCACACAGAGGCCAGAGATCACATAACTCCCGTTCAGGACCATCCATCAAGCAGGCTTACTCTTACCAAAAGGCTAAGTTACCAAAAAATGGAGTGTCGGAAGGACTTCAGCATTTGAGATTATATGTAATACCATAACCCGGTGACTCTGAAGATGGCTGAGTGCCCTACACCTAAGCCTGAAATCCTTGTTTTATTGAAATCAAGTATAAGACATTAGAATTAATTGACCAAATTCAAAAAACGGTTGTTTAATGACTGTTTCAGAATAGAAACTTCTTTTCGATGAGTTTGGGATAAATGAAAGAAATAGGCAAACCAATCTCCAGGGTACTTAGATTTAATTTAAAGATATTGACAAGGGTACACAAGGATTACTGTAAATATGTTTACCTAATAAAATCAGGATCATGTGGTAGTGGTGGCAATGGTGGAACTTCAGAGAGAAGGCAAGTTTTTGTCAGAGATGATCTCTAAGCTTAATCATAGTATTTTGTTCTTTTCAGTACATTCTTAGGTATTGTAGTGTTATGCCAAGCACACAAAGCCATCAGCAATGTTGAATCCATCACAAGTAGAATTACACAACTGATACAACTATTTTGAAATGAAGAAGGAAATAGAGTCATCTCAGTCATAAAGTAAACTTCTACTGAGAGCCCTGAGTCCATATATGTTTAATTTTAAGTTTTAAAAAATGCTTCCCCCATATTCTATTCAATGTTTTAAAGATCCTTTCTCAGAGATCTTGTAAACATTTTATCTTTATATATACTAATTTTATTTAAAGACTAGTTATAGACAAAATTAGTACATGTGGGCTTTATTTCCTGAAATTATGCAAGAGAAATTTTAAGAGGGAATTAACATGCTAATGTAATGTTTTATCTTATCATTTTAAGCTGAGAAGTAGGAAACACAAATTTTGATACCAAAAATTTTCGTAGTCTAGATAGGTCAAAATACAAATTCTCTTACTAAATTTCATAAATATTTTGGATCACCCCACTTGACCAATACCATCTTAAAAGTCTCAACACTCTTTGCTAAATCAGCAAGAGTTTTTACATTCATGTAAATATACCTAGGAACTCAAGTATAAAAAAACAAAAATTCTTTCTTTGATGAAATGATTACAGTTATAAAATGTCATTTAGTTTGACCATGAGGTGCTTTTTGTTTGTTTGCTTTTAGATACCAGTCTAATTTTCTTTCTTTATTTTTTTGTGAGTTGGAGTTTCACTCTGTCACCCAGACTGGAGTGCAGTGTCATGCTCATAGTCACCGCAGCCTTGACCTGCTAGGCTCAGGCGATCCTTCCACCTCAGCCTTCCAAGTAGCTGGAACTACAGGCACGTGGTACCATGCTTGGCCAATTTTTATTTTATTTTATTGTAGAGATGAGGTCTTACCAAGTTTCCCAGGCTGGTCTTCAACCCCTGGGCTTAGGCAAACCTCTTGCCTTGGCCTCCCAAAGTGCTGGAATTACAGGCTTGAGCCACCACGCTGGGTCCCAGTCTAACTTTCTTCTGACCTTACACACATATGGTTAAGGTTTGTTTTAATTAATGGGGATTTAAACTATTGGTTTGTCTAAATATCGCCAACAAATATGAAAAGAAAACTACTAATTATTTTCTTCTAAAAAGTTCAATTCTTTTTACTGAATGATTTTGATATTTGGAAGCAGTATTCCCAGGGACTAACAAAAGTCCTGAAACCTCTTTTCTCAGCAATAGGCAAAGTTTCATCTCTCAGTCCCACATTCTTGTTCCTACTGACTTAGAGATATCCTATTTCACGATCTGGGACATTCAGCATGATTCAACATGGAAAATTTTAGGCGAGATAAAGGGAGTCCAATATTAATAAATCAATTCATTAGTGGCTTTAAGGTCTAAAAGAATCAGTTTTAACAACTAGATTTATAAGTCATTAGCAGTTCACAAATTCCAACCTTCTCCTTAATTAACTCTCTGTGACTTTTGCCACATTTTCATTTGAGGACTCAAGTGAAGGAGACAGCTGTGGTGTAACAGAATGTCACATGGGAGACACGGTTTCTAGCTTCAGTTCTCTCACTTAAAACTGTTCTTGGTCTGAGGCTCATTTTTTTTCACATATTTAATGCAAGATCATTACTACCTACCTGATATTGGTGCTGTGAGGATTAATTGTGTCACGTATTTAAAATGAAGTGCTAGGCAAATACTAAATATTATTTGTTTTGTACAATGAATGGTAAATAAAACAACATAACCTCAATTAAGATTAAGGCAATAGACAGATTTGGCTTTTTTAGTGTCTATTGTGTATTTTTAGTTGATAGAGTATAATCTACTTATTACCTGAGTTTTGAGATGGGTATTCTTTAGCCATTTCTTTCTTTTCCTTTTTTTTTGAGTTGGAGTCTCACTCTGTCACTGAGACTGGAGTGCAGTGGCTGCTCCCGGTCTCCGCAGTTTCGACCTGCTGGGCTCCAGCGAGGCTTCTGCCTCAGTCTTCCAAGTAGCTGGAACTACAGGCGCGTGCTACCACGCCCGGCTAAATTTTTGATTTATTGTAGAGATGAGGTCTTGCCAAGTTGCCCAGGCGGGTCTCGAACCCATGGGCTCAGGCAATCCACTCACCTCAGCCTCCCAAAGCGCGGGATTACAGGCTGAGCCACCGAGCCCGGCTTCTTTAGCCATTTCTTAAGTTGAATCTGGTGGCCCCATTTAGAAATGCTATCTTCTCCTCTTAGCTATCCTAGTCTCTAACCCATCCTTTTATAACTATGGGTAAAATGATCAAACTTGTAAAAATTGAAGCAAAGACACTCAACTTGTGTTCCTCAATTCACCTGCTATAGAACCTTTAAGACTGGAGTTGCTGAAGTATATCAGTCGGAGGGAATCTGCTAGCCTCTCTGATGAATGCTTGTCGTCAGTGGTTGGATGCTGGAGTTCTCTGAGGCTGACTGAAACTCTATTATAAATATTCAACAACTGCATCTCTCTCAGGCTATAAAATGTGGTCTGTATCTTGTAAGTCTTCAGACCACTTGATGGTATTTGGTGAAGTGTTAAATTTCTCAGTTTATAAGCAAAGGAATGGAATTATTTTAGGTGTAGTGGTGGACTGAAAAGCAGATGGAATAGGAGGACCAACATCTTGGGAGAAAGAAACAGTCTCCCTCTAAGTAAGGGTCTCCCTGCTATAGAACTGCTACTCTCTTGCTGTCATCTTTGTGAATGTACTTTATACAATTTTCTTCTTTAGAGTGCACCCTGGCAATGTAACACTCAGAATCTTTGGCTCTCAAGTACCTCTTAAAAAGAAAGAGTTTTGGAACAAGATCTTTTCATTTTTCTTTCATGCACTTCCAAAATACTGTCCTGCAGTAGACACATGAGTTTAGAACTGTATTATCTATTCAGGAACATCTGGGTGATATGTCTGCCATCATATTACACCTACTGAAGCCGACACATTAACTGAATATACAAAACAAGTGTAATAGATATTTTTTAGTAGGATAGCATTTATTTTCTGTTATCTTGTATTCTACTGGAATGCATTCCATATACAGAAACAATAGGCATTTTGCTTCTGTCATTTCAATACACAGCAAAGCAATTCCGTAAAAATCAACTGCTGGCTGGGTTGCAATTTATCAACTTATTAGCCAGTAATCTTAGCTTTCACTTTTTGTATGTGTGAACAAATATATCATGTGCATTCCTCTAGGCACATTCCTAGTTTGAAAAAAAAATCTGGAGAAAAAGTATCCTTTATTTTTTCTTTGGAAATTTGTAGAAGTTTATTAAATACTAAATGAGAATATTCAGTCTTATATTTGAGGGTCATGATTGTGCTGTGCTGAAGATATTATTTAAGCTTTCTTCCATTTTTGGCATCAGGAAGCTATGAAGATGAAATATCCCCTAAAATCTTCCAAGTTCTTTGTCTTCTAGATATTTTACTGTTTTCAGACCTAGCCTCTTAGCTAGTGGGCCAGCCCTGCAAAACATTTCAATTTATTACTACTCCATCATATATAGTAACCCTATTTATGTAGTTTAAAAATAAATATGCCTTAAGACTCTGGTGTGGCCATGTGCTCTTGGAGCTATGGCTGTCATCATGTTTACTGGTTTTGGTCCCCTCCTCTACCTTGGGGAGATGAATCTCCTCTCTCTCTCTCTTTCTCTAATTTACTTTCTAAATAAACTATATTTTCTAATCTAAAAAGCTGCAAATTAGTTTGCAATGTTTTTAATATTTATTTCTTTTTCTCACCCCTGCCCATCAATTCTTTTTAACTATTCATTTTTCTTTTCATCAAGTTGAAGGAGAATAAATTGACAGCTGTTATCTCTTTTTAATTCTTGGTAATATTTTTTGAGAAAAATTGTGTGGTCCACACTGCTTTTGTTTAGCATTTACTATAGATTTTGAAAGTTAAAAATATAAAAGGAGTTATTGTTCAAATCAATCCTGCAATACTATTTTTAATGTACTTTGAAAACAGAAACATCAGTCATATTTATTTATTTATTTATTTATTTTGAGTTGGAGTCTCACTCTGTCTCCCAGACTGGAGTGCGGTGGCATGCTCCTGGCCACTGCAGCCTCGACCTACTGGGCTCAGCCTTCCAAGTAGCTGAAACTACAGGCATGCACTTCCATGCCCGGCTAATTTTTTTGATTTATTGTAGAGATGAGGTCTCGCCAAGTTACCCAGGCGAGTCTCGAACCCACAGGCAGTCATATTTATTAATTATATATTATATTTTAGAGAACCACTAGAATTTACCCCATCTTTACCATTCTCATATAAAAAATCCAAGATATATTATCAAGTTGAAAAGCAAGTTACATAGAAAACAAATCTTTATTATTATAAGGGCTAAGTGATTTAAAATTTATAAAGGTACTTAGCACAAATCCATGTACATCCTAAGTGCTACATACATTTTTTTTTTTTTGAGTTGGAGTTTCACTCTGTTGCCCAGACTGAAGTGTAATGGCACGCTCCTGGCCACCACAATCTTGACCTGCTGGGCTCCAGCAATCATTCCGCCTCAGTCTTCCACGTAGCCAGAACTACAGGCGTGCGCTACCATGCCCAGCTAAATTTTTTTTGATTTATTGTAGAGATGAGGTCTCACCAAGTTGCCCAGGGGGGTCTTGAACCCGCGGACTCAGGCAATCCACTTGCCTCGGTCTCCCAAAGTGCTGGGATTACAGGCTGAGCAACCAAGCCTGGTCATAAATTTTAGCTATTATTTTTGCTAAAGTGTGAATGTTTGTGTCCCCTACCCCCAAATTCATATGTTGAAATCTTAATTTCCAAGGTATGAGGAGGTAGGGACTTTTGGGAAGCGAAAGAGGTTTTCATGAATGGGTCTAGTATCCTTTACCGTAATATTCTTTTTTTTTAGGGCCTGTCTCTAAAAGAGGCCCCAGAAGTTGCCTTGTCCCTTTCACCATGTGAGGAAACAACAGAAAGACAAAGTCTGTGAATCAGGGAAAGAGTTCTTATTAAATGACTCCACTGGAATCTTGATCTTGGACTTCGCAGCTTTCAGAAGTGCGAGAAGCAAATTTGTTTATGTGCTACCCTGTCTATTGTATTTTGTTAAAACAGTCTAAATAAACTAAGAAATTATGTCTATCTATACATGCACACAAATAGTTTGGGAGTGTTACTTCTGATGATGGCCATAGTACTGGGGAAAGTTGACTATTTCTATGTACCAGGGGACCCAAAAAACCCCTGGAATTTATTTATTAAGAAAATGTGTATTTATTCTTACATGTTTAAGCATCAGTCACCTTCAAAATACTCTCCGTTTGATTCAATACACCTATAGAGACCCCTTTTTCATTGCCCCAAACAGTTTTTGAACTCAATTTTGATGCCTTTGAGTGCTTCTGCCATTTTTTGTTTCACCTCTTCCACATAGGTAAAATGTTTCCTTTTGAGAACGTTTTTCATCTGGGAAAACAACAACAAAAAAAGTAACTTGGGGCAAGGGTAAATACGAAAGGTGGAGCATGGAGGTCCTGCTGGTTTTGGTCAAAAACTGTGAACACTTAGCACAGTGTGGTCAGGTGGGTTCATAAATCACCCATCATGAAATGGGCAAATGCGCTGAAAGAATCTCAAATAAATAAATAAATAAAAATTCACCGAAGCCATATATAGCCTCTCACAGCAACACTAGCTGGTACACTGAACCTAGCGGGGGAAGCCTATACTACAAGGGAACTGCCCTCCAAAAAATAATTATGGGTTTTTTGATTCCCGTGTGTGTGTGTGTGTGTGTGTGTGTGTGTGTGTGTGTGTGTGTGTGTGATATCACATATTATTTGTTACAACCTTTGAAAGACATAAGTCCTATGCACTGTTTAGTTGGAGAAGATTCATTTATCTTTTGGTAATGGAAACTGTGGTTTTGTGCTTTGACTGAATTAGTTTGAAAATGGCAGAACGTCAGCTTAACTTTGTACTCACATGATACCAGTGGAGACTAGAAGCTTGTATGCTCCCATCAGTACAGTTCTCCAGGGGATGCTGTATTCAGCAAGGCTGCTGCCACTGCTGTCCCTACTCACCACTGAGGTGGCTGCTTATGTTTAGTCAGGACATTTTTGCTGCTTGGAGGAGGATTTTGCAGTTTTAACCAGGAAATGTGAGTTTATCTTTGTACACATTTGAGCAAACCTGGTTCTAAAGTCTGGGAGGCAAAAAGGGTACTGATTTTCAGACTCTAAGGTAATCTAGATTAGGCTGGGGATCTCTACTCAAAAAGGTCATAGGGAAACCCTTTTTGGAGCAAGGTGGGTGAAATTATCTTTGATCTAATGCTGATGTGCTAATGGGCCACAGATATGGAGATCTGAGCTTTACTTTTTAAGTAATCTGATGATTTTAAATTTTAATTATTTTATTACATATACGCATATGTATTATATTATTTTATGAATTACATATTTATTGGTTGAAAATATTTCTTTTTCATTTTAGTCAAATAAAAAGACAGGCTATTAGATGATAGTTAGGCAGTCTTAGGAAATAGGTTAGCTGGGCCACACGTGGTCTTTATATTGCTTTTTTTGTTTTCTTCCCAAGCTCACGTCTCACTCTGTTGCCCTGACTGGAGTGCAGCCTTAGCCTCCTGGACTCAGGTGATCCTTCTGCCTCAGCACCTCAAGTAACAGGGATGACAGGCATGCACCACCATTCCTGGTTAATTATTTAATTTTTTTTTTGCAGAGATAAAGTCTCACTATGTTGCCTAGGTTGGTCTAAAATTCCTGGGTTCAAGCAGTCCTCCTAAGGTGCTAGGATTACAGGCATGAGTCACCGTGCCCCACCTGCTTTTGTTAATGCTTGTGTAACACTTTTTCATTTCTTTACGTTCTTTTCACTTAGGAGGTTTTTTTTCTATTGGATTCTGAAAATGAGAAGAATTTCATACTATGTTTATTAACTAGAAATGCCCAAGATATACAATTTTTTCCCCAGTAAGAAGTTTGAAAGCTTGTTCTAGTAAATTATTAAATTGTGAGTGCAGTTGATTAAAGAACTTAGTGATGCTTATATGTTTTTAACCCCATATGAACATAGTTGAAAACATAACCTGGTTCTGAAGAAGCACAGATCTAATCCTATTTACTCACTGCTACTCATAAGATAGCACAGTTTAAGTTATTTTTGGGTCTGCAATGCAGAATGTGGGTCCACAGATTATTACTGCCATAAATGCCAGGGAGGAAAGAAATCTTGTTTTTCTTGTGTGATATCTAGAACTTGGATTAGGCAGCCCAAAGAATGAAGAAGAGTAGAGTAGGTGACCTCTAGGAATCAGAAGAGTTTCATATCCTTTGCATCAAAAGTTGTGCATTAAGTTTGTTTCAAATGTTTTGAAACAAATCATTCCCATTTTTAGACATAATTACATACATTCACTAGATGCTCCAAACTTTGCCTGAGTGGAGGAAATGTAACATGTACTGCATGAGCTGAAAACATTTTGCTAAGAGTTTTATATATTTTTAACTTTCCTAATTTGACTGAGGTTATCATGTTTTAGATAATAGATGGCTGGACATGTCAGCTGAGAAGGAATTGAGCTGAAGTAAGTAAAATAGTCTACTTTTAGTGGCTTTATACATTTTTCCTCTTTGAAAATATATAATATTTAAGAAAGTGTAATATAAAAATTCATTAAATGTGCATCCATAAATATGAATGATTGATTCCGATTAAAAGGATTTTTAACTCCTTTTAAATGTTTTTTTATATTTACATTGAAGTCTTCATGATGAGTCTAAGTCCTTTTCTGTTTTTGACCACATCTAAGCCATTTAGACATTACCTGGGGGTGTGACGTACCAATCAACAAAACCAAGCAAATAACTCCAAGTTTCTATGAAGGTTATATGGAACAGTAAGAATCAGTCTTTGCTGACACAGGCTGAATCTTTATGACTGACTCAGAATTTATATATGCATTTGTGAACTCATGGGAAACTCTTACTTTAGAGGCAACTTGTGGTTTTTAAGGTAATCATCTAGTTTGATAATGCAAAGCTATTTTTCCTTTAAATTGATTTACTTGGTGTGTTTATCCTATTCTTACTTCTGATGGATCACATAAAATGTAGCATACTGTCAAGAATTGAAAATGATGTGTTTTCTGTCGATTCACAGTCAGGGCAGACTTAGTTGAAATGTGAGCTCCTTCATTTGACCTTCATGTAACCCTGACCTGGGAGGACAACGTGTCTCTAGGGGTGGAAGATAATTTAATTTCCACATATGTCAAGACCTTCATTTCTTCTGTGTGGAGACTGTAGAGAAGTGTCGAATTCTGCAGAATCAGGTGTTCTGTGTTGGAGATGTGGAATACATTCTCCGGGGGTTAGAGTTGAGACCACCAAGTAGACTTCATTTTAAGACCTTAGGGAAACCCTGAAACAATAGATTGTGAAGATGGAATATATTTCTTTACCCTGTAAACTTTTCATCTTTCATTTCACTTTTAATATGTGTGTTCATGATAGCATCAACAAAGAAAGTTCCAAAGGTCACATTTAGAATAACTAAGTTTATTATTTTATATTTTTTCAGCTGAAAACAATGGTTGAAAATTCCAATGTGTCAAATAGTGAAGTTTAAATTTCTAATATGTTCCCTTGCTTTTCATCCCCAAAGAATTGTAGCACAATACTCATAAAGGTTAAATGTAGGAAATTCTGCAATATCTACAAGATAAGGCTAATTCCATTTGGCTCCTTGAATTTCCTTTCCCCCCACATATCTCTGGTTTGTGGAAAAGTTTAATACCCTGTAGAGCAATGGTAATTTCTAGCAAGACCAAAGTTAGTAGCCTGACATGATTTAACACTTCTGAGATTCTGAAATCACAGTTATGTAAGTTCAGTATAAAGTGATCTCATCTCTGTTTCATACTGCTAGTCTCTCCGTGGAACTTGAAGGTCATTATACTACTGTAAGAATTCTCCCCATTCTTATACCTGAATAATAGTAGTAAAGAAGAAAATGGTTCTTAGAATGGTCATTGGATGAGTCATGAGTGAGGGAGGTACAAAGAGTAACTCCAGCTGAGAGGCAATTTGTAAATCTCCCACTGGCTTGGCCATGGTAGACTCCATCTATAAAGAAAACATATTTTTTAGAAGTCTAAAGAGTAACAGATTATTTAATGGTGATGTTACCTGACAACAGATATTGCTTGAGTGTAAAAAATACCTGAGATGTTTGAATGACAAATGAAACTACTGAGGATTTATTTTTCATTTCATAAATAATATTGTTATGGCATCTTAACCTGATTTCTATCTGCATTTCAGTTTGGTGTTGGCTGAATTTTGTATATGATGAGAAGAGAAAATTGAGCAAAAGGGGAGGGAAATAGTTCATTAATCAGGACAGGCCAAATGCTATAACAACCAACCTCCAAACCCAAGAAGCTTAACACAATAAAAGTCTACTTTTTGCTTTTTTCAAAATTCAGTGCAGGTCAGAGGGCCAGAGACTGTTCGTGTGGTCATTCAGGAACCTAGGCTCCTTCTCTACTGTGGCTCTGCATTTCTCATACGTAGCTAGGAATTTGGTTGATCTCATTCATTTGCAGTTAAAGAGAAGAAATGACATCAGGATAACATGCCTGTTTTAACTGCCTCTGTGCAGAAGTAAAACAAAAGTAAAATGAAAACACCAGAAATCTAGAAAATGTAGTATAGTTTTATATCTAGAAGAGGGAAAGTAATGAGTGAGCATATAGCAATCCTGTCACAGGAGGCATGTAGAATGGGAAGTGAAGTAGGTTGAAAAGGTGAGCTTTTTATTGTGGGTGTGAGATGGGGTGGATGGAGAATATCGTGTGTGTTCTGTTTCCCCCCAAAATGATGGCAATATCACAAGTGTTAATTTTGGCAATTTTAGGGTGGCAGCTTTCTTTTGTGGTAATCCTTTCAAATTTTTGCAAGTATTTTCTTTTCAGATTCATGTAAATTTGTTCTATTGTGGTCCCTGGCTAAAAGCTGTTAAAGACTCTGCCATCTGTTTCATAAACGTATCCTTTCAAATATACATAAGGTACTGACTTCTAAGACCAAGATCTAGGGATAGATGAAAACCAAGCCTTTCCATACATGCCACGACTTGATGTGTTTAGAAGTAAGGCATTTTGGTGCCAAATATTCTTCTGAATGTGACAAATGTTCAAGTTAAGGCTGAAGTTCAACTGAGGCTCTTCCAGGAAAGAGCCCTTGCGAAAGACAAAGATGTTAACTAAGGACTTAAAACTAAAAACGACAACGTTCACAGGCAACAAGGGGCTGGATCCAAACCTAGTTCTTTATTAAAGGATCCTGAAGATAAAATAAATGAAAATTATTACAATGTATTATGATTTCAAGTAGAAAACATTAGTTTTCCCATTCCTTCATAGACATTATCTTCTTAATGAACCTTAAATTAGAAATCACATAGATTTGTATTCTCAACATTTCATGATTTTATATACTCACAGAAATTCTTGGTGACACTCTCCTAAGTGTTGCTAGAGAGATGTTACAATTCTTTGCTTTTTGCTTGCCAGAGGTTATTGGCATTTTACTCTAGAAATGAAGAATTTGAATGATTTATGTGTAAGGCATCTGGGTTATGTAGATCTGCTTAGAGATTCCAGACTGTCCATTTGTTTTAATTTCAGAGCTAAACACAAAAATAAACATCCTGATGTTGTTGATGCTCTGGGAAAATCACCTTCAGTGCAAACTCTTATGATAAAACTAATCTGATATTTTTTTCCTCATTATCAACATGTGATTTAGTAAACAGCTGTGTGCCTTCATGTGGTCTCTGGCCATGGTTTTTTGTTTACTTTTGCTTTTTGGGATACACCTTTAATTTCACATGTGTTGACAGAAAATCAGTATTGTATATTATATTAAAAACATTTTTTTAAAAAAACCCCTAAAGACAGTTTTTATTTTTATTTTTATTTTTGAGTCGGAGTCTCACTCTGTTGCCCAGACTGGAGTGCAGTGGCCGTTCCCGGCCACCGCAAACTCGACCTGCTGGACTCTGTCGATCCTTCCGCCTCAGCCTTCTGAGTAGCCGGAAATACAGGTGCGCGCTACCACGCCCGGCTAATTTTTTGATTTATTGTAGAGATGAGGTCTCGCCGGCAGGTCTCGAACCCACGGGCTCAAGCAATCCACTCACCTCAGCTTCCCAAGGCGCGGGATTACAGGCTGAGCCACAGAGCCCGGCTAAAAAAGACAGTTTTTAAATAGTAATGCTTTTTGGCTATTGTATCTTGAGAGTCAGGCATATTACAATCTGATGGGAAATGTATTCTCATTGATGTGTTGCAAATATACAGAAAAAAATTTTTAAAAAGCAATTAATACAATAAAATCAGAGCAGATTGATAGTTATCACTATAATAGAGTCATTCACACCTACTAGAATTATGTAATATTTACTTGGTGGATGAGAAAGCAATGGAATTAAATTTGGTTTGGGGGGAAAAGCGCATATTTCAGATACGAGTTGTACATTTTTGCAGCTGTGTAAACTTTGAAAAAAACTTTTTGCATACTTAAGCAAGTGACAGTTACTGATCTAATTGTTATTACTGAGAATATAAACTTTAGTAGTGATAATTGTAGCATGGCATTATCCACTTTACCTCTCCACAGATGTTTGCCACCTTTATTGGAGTTTTTGAATAAGTGACTAATATAAAGGTTATCTATCACATGTGTTATTTCAGAAAACATGTCTGGACTGGCTAAAATGTGGATCAGATGTCTAGGAGCGTGACTTCAAAAAATGTAGTTAGACTTTTCATGAGTAACATTCTAGTGTGTTTTCTTGATTTGCATTTAAATTATATTCCTTTTTCGTAGAATAATTTGAGTTCCTCTGGGTATATTCCCAATAGGGGAATTCCTGGATCATACGGAAGGTCAATTTCTAGTTCTTTCAGAAATCTTCAGACTGTTTTCCAGAGAGGTTGTACAAGTTTGCATTCCCACCAGCAGTGTAGAAGCGTTACTTTTTCTCCACATCCGCACCAGCATCTGTTGTTTGCTTTATTAATGATGGCCATTCTTACAGGATTTAGGTGATATCTCAATGTGGTTTTGATTTGCATTTCTCTGATGATGAGTGAGGCTGAGCCCTTTATCATGTGTCTGTTGGCTGCCCGTATATCTTCTTTTGAGAAGTGTCTATTCATGTCTTTTGCCCAGTTTTTAAAGGAGCTGTTTGTTTTTTTTCCCCTTCGGTGCATTTGAGTGTCTTGTAGACCCTAGATG
Source organism: Cephalopachus bancanus (assembly GCA_027257055.1). Taxonomy (NCBI): domain Eukaryota; kingdom Metazoa; phylum Chordata; class Mammalia; order Primates; family Tarsiidae; genus Cephalopachus; species Cephalopachus bancanus. Next base: position 13,155,924 of record JAPVLO010000093.1, read on the forward strand.
TTAGGCCTTTGTCAGATATACAGTTGACAAATATTTTTTCCCATTCTGTGGGCTGTCTCCCTGCTCTCTTGATTCCTTCTTTTGCTTTGCAGAAGCTCATTAAATTTGATGAGGTCCCACTTGTCCATCTTATTTCTTAAGGTATTGGCCTTTAGGGTTCTGAGTAGGAATCGGTTCCCAGTTCCAATTTCCATAAGGGTATCTCCTGTATTTTCTAAGGTTCTTATAGTTTGAGGTTTTACATTTAGACCTTTGATCCATTTAGAGTTAACTTTTGTGTATGGTGATAGGTAGGGGTCCTGTTTCAGTCTTCTGCATGTGGTCAGCCAGTTTTCCCAGCACTATTTACTAAATAGGTTTTCCTCTCCCCAGTAGTTTTTGTTGGAGGCTTTGTCAAGGATGAGTTGGTTGAGGAATTGAGCCTTTGCTTCTGGAATCTCTATTCTGTTCCATTGGTCTATGTGCCTGTTTTTATACCAATACTAAGCTGTTTTGATTACTGTCGCTTTATAGTAGAGTTTGAAGTCTGGAAGTGTGATGCCTCCTGCTTTCAGCTCTATTCACAATAGCAAAAACATGGAACCAATCGTGTTGCGCATTGAAGCTGGACTGGATTAAAAAAATGTGGTACATATACACAATGGAATATTATGCAGCCATAAAGAAGGACAAATATATGGACTTTGCAGCAAATCGGATGGATTTGGAGTCTATCATACTCAGTGACTTATCACAGAAACAAAGAACTGAGTTCCATATGTTCTCACTCATAAGGTGACCTTGAACAATTATAATGCTATAAGAAAGCAATTGGCAGTAGTGGAAAACTGTCAGGGGAGGGGGGTGTGGGACTGGCAGTTGAGGGAAACTGCTAGGGGAGGGAGGGGCATACCTCATCAACAAGGGTACCTGCATGATCAATGTTTGTATACCTAACCCTGAATTCTACCCCACATCTTTATAATAAATAAATAAATTATAAAAAATTATCTTCCTTAATAAAAATGTTTATCTCCACCTTATAATTTCACTGTCCTTTGTTGCTGTGTTTTTGTTGTTTAGAAACAAAAGAAATTTAGATCTATGTAGACATTGTACCAGAGGAAGTATAATAGACATTTTTGTCAGAAAATTTACTTTTAAAGCATGGTAATATTCTTCTTCCTTTCTAAAAATTTTTAGAGACCTACTTTCATATATATCTCTTCTTAGAAGTTTATAGTTGAAGAAATGAAAAAAATTGTATTTAAAGTAAAAAAATGCAAAATATTTAAATCAAAAGACAGTGAAAGTACTTATTATTTGACACATATTTTGTTTTAACCCATTTTAAGTCCCAAATTGATTATTTAAAAACATACTATTTACAATAAAAAAAACTACCAGTAAAGTTAAAAATATTATTTTGGAAAGCTTATTCAGAATACCTAGAAAATGAAAATAACTAAAAATATATTTAAATATTTTTGGAAAAGGATCATTTTTAAATGAGTCAATTTCCTAAACAATAATTTAGTTATCAAAAATAAGCACATTTTTATTCATAGAATTTTTATATTTGCTTTAACAATCCTCCAAAATTACCATAATTTCATACCTTATGATACCCATACTGAATAAAAGATTGAAACCAGCTGAATTGCTGGTTTGCTGCTTGGCAAACAGACAAATAATGCTTTTCCTGCCTTTACATCACCTACATGAATTTAAGGCTCCATCTCAATTGGGTCGAAGGGTCATATAGTGTTTAAATATAATCAAATATATCTATGTGAATAATATTTTGATGAAAATATGTCTGCCATTTTCAGCCATGATCAAGTAAAGTATGATACCTAGAGGAAGAAAATGTGCCAAGGAACATTAGGTTATAAAAACCGCAAATTTCATGGAAACTCTTCTGGTTCTTCCTATTGTTGCTCAGGACAATAAAGAACTCATTGCCAAAGCCCATTTTCTAAATAGCAAAATGGAACTTTGATTTACACAGTGTAACTTATTTAGTTTCAAATTGCTGTGTTTTGGTATGCCTCCTGACATTCTTCTGGCAAAGGCCGCATTTTATTTCAGTTTTCAGACTTTCTCCATGAGGCAGATACCCTTGTAAAAACTGTGACTCATTCTCTTTTGTGAAAAGCACTCATCAAATCCTGTGAAGTGTTCATCCAAACACTTACAATTTTACAACCACCATCTAGAGGCCCAGAAGTGTAAATTAATGCAAGTGACTTTACTGGCCTCTTAACAGACCTTGGGATGAAGTAACTGTTTCACATTATTATAATATGAAAACGAACTGCTTGGTGTTTCTGTGATGCTGATTAAACTTAAACTACAGCAATCCAGAGAGACATTCTATCATCTCTTGGGACTACATCAATATTTAAAGAAAGTACAGCTAAGTAAATTACTGTATTATCGAAAACTAGAAGAAAGTGTAATGTGTTTCTTTGATCTGTGTACTTAAGGCATTTCCTTATTCTTTTATTGAATCATTCTTAATTATAAGAGCCATCAGTTAGGTCATCCTTAAATTGCATTTGTTATATTCAGATAATTAACAGGTGCATGCTTTGTCTTTTAGAATGAAAAGTGAATAGTCTTAAATTTAACCATGGTAAGAGCTTCTTGATATAGGTACTGTGAGATGCTAGAGCAAGTGAAACTGGACTAACTTCCATAGAACTAAGGGTTACAGTTTTTTCTTTTTAAAAATAAATATGGAAATTGACCTTCCTTGCCTTAAAGCTTGAAAGTTGCATTTGTCTTATCTAAGTTTCTTTCTCAGGAAACCAGCACTTCGGCATATGGCATCAAGAAACTGAAACTCACCACGTCCAGACAATGAGATGCCAGACTCCAGCTGTTGGCCAATTCCGAGTTCTTACTCCTCTCTAATTCCTGTTTACCAATTCTTCTTCCTTACCTCCCCCGCCACCCAGTTTCTGTTTTCTGCATTCCTTCCTCCAGTGGCACAGGGAGATAGATTTGAGACTGATCTCCTGTTCCTCTGTGGATGATACCATCAAAAAACAAAAAATAAAAACCTTTCTTCCCTGGCAACATTCATTGTCTCAGTGATTGGTGTTTTACGTGGCAAGAAACGGGACCTTGATTGAACCACTGGTGTTTTGGCAACACAAGTGATCTTGAAATATATGATGTTTCTGAAATAGTGAGGGTGATACTGATGGTAGTGCTTTAGGATTGATATAGAGTAGGAGAAAAAGTTGTCCATGTAAGAGATGAGGTACAGTCTCACATGAAACTAAAGAAATAGTATTTTGACCTACTATCTTGCTAGTCCTCTACCTTGAAAGGAAAGTCTTGTTAATGACACTCAAATTAGACCACCTCTTCTCCTGGAATTTTACCTCTTTTTAGGATTGGACAATTTCATACACTCTAACATAAATGTTCTTTCTCTGGTTCTGATTCTCTGGTAAGCTTTTACCCAGTTCATTTTAGGCCAGACGGATTATTTTCTTAACCAGAACTTTCTAAATTTTAACTGAAACAGATGCCTGCTATAATTCAGTCTCATGAAATCTTCAAGTTATATGCCACAGAATCAAGAAAAAGGTGATCATCTTGCCCCGGAAATATAATTCCTTCAGTACAAAAATATAAAACTTACAAAAACGACTAAATTGCTGATTCTAAGTATTTTTTATTTTCAAAATATTAAATTTTTGTCTTTGGTGTGTCTGTTGATGTGGCATTGAAATAAAGTAAAGGCACACATCTTTGCCAAGTGGGGGTTTGGCATTTTCCTTCTGAAAACATTCAAAAGCATTTGGTTCTCATTGTATATATTCTGTTACATGCATAATGTTTTATAAAATAATTTTTAAACTCTTTAATCATTTAATCAGACAGTACAAAAGTATTTCTTTTTAAAAAAATTTTTATTTTAAAATTGTGGGGTACAATTTAGGGTTAGGTATACAAATGTTCACTGTGCAGGTACACTTGTTGATGAGGTGTGCCCCCCTTCCCCAGGCAGTTTCCCACTTCTGCCAATCCCACCTCCTTGCCACCCCCATGCCACTGCAGTATTCTGCTACTGTCATTCCTTTTCTTATAGTATTCTGGTAGTTGTTCAAGGTTTACTTATGAGCAAGAACATGTGATACTCAGTTCTTTGTTTCTGTGAAAGATCACTCAGTATTATAGACTCTAAGTCCATCCAGGTTGCTGTGAAGTTCATGATTTTCTTCTTTATGTCTGCATAAAATTCCATTGTGTATAGGTACCACATTTTTTTATCCACTCCTCTTTTGATGGGCAGCATGGTTGGTTCCACGTTCTTGCTATTGTGAACAATGCTGCAATAAACATATGTGTGCAGGTATCTTTTTTATAAAGTGGATAAAAGATATGAATATACTGTTCTCAAAAGAAGACATATGAGCAGCCAACAGATAGATGAAAAAATGTTCAACCTCATTAGTCATCAAAGAAATGCAAATTAAAACTACACTGAGATACCACCTAACTCCAGTTAGAATGGCCATCATCAATAATTCGAAAAATAACAAATGCTGGAGAGGCTGTGGTAAAAAGGGAATACTTCCACACAGTTGGTGAGAGTACAACCTCTGTGGAAAACAGCCTCTGTGGAAAACAGTGTGGTGAGTCCTAAAAGTTCTAAAAATCGACTTCCATATGACCCTACAATCCCCCTACTGGGAATATACCCAAAAGTATTTCTAAGCAGTTATCATATGAATTAAGCACTTGTGTGTGCATATTGAAGAACACACACTCTTGATGCAGTTTTTTTGTCCCCTGAGTTGGTGAACTGGACATCCCACAAGGTGGCCAGGGGTGATGGCATCCAGATAGGGGAACAAGGGTGGCACTGGAGAACTTGGGGATGCCAACAGCTGCATAGCACCCAAGTAGTGTTACAGTTCTCTTGGTTTTGGGATTGGTGAGTTCAGCCCTGAGAAGTGTTTACAGCTCTGCTAGTTTGACAGGACAGCAAGCCAGGCCCCTGAGAAGTGTTACAGCCCCATCTGCTTGGTAGGCTGGAAAACCAGGCTCTGGAGAGGTGTTCGGAGCTCTGCCAGTTCACAAGGCAGCTCCAGGTTCTTGTCTCTCACCCTGGAAGAATGAGGAACACGGACAACTAGAGAGTGAGTAAGTGGAAATTTATTAGGAGACAGGAACGCCCCTGCAGCAGACGGGTCCTGAAAGAGTGTTGCTGGCCAGAAGCCTTATGAATGTGCTCATTGGGTGGCATAGCACCAATCAGAGAGAGGTGCCATGGTGTGGGATTATAATGCATCAATCAGGAAGAGATTGGAAAGGGCCAATCAAGAGGAAGCGTATGGATTGGGCAGTCCATGGACCTGGAAATATTTTTTCTCATTTCAGTCCATAGGGCTTGCAGCAGAAGTTTTTTTTACCAGGGGCCCAATCTCATCTATCAGCTTATTCAGTGTCTTCCTTTCTCTTCTCTCACCATGAAGAACACACACTATTCCTACTTTCCAGAGCTTTGTAGTTTAAAGGCGGGAATTTAAATCTAAGCAAAAACCAAAAATAACAGGGGAGCTACTATCTATCTATTTTTTTTTTTTTTTGAGTTGGAGTCTCACTCTGTCGCCCAGACTGGAGTGCAGTGGCCGCTCCCGGCCACCGCAGCCTCGACCTGCTGGGCTCCGGCGATCCTTCTGCCTCAGCCGTCTGAGTAGCCGGAATTACAGACGCGCGCTACCACGCCCGGCTGATTTTTTGATTTATTGTAGAGATGAGGTCTCGCTGCCCAGGTGGGTCTCGAACCGCGGGCTCAGGCAATCCACTCACCTCAGCCTCCCAAAGGCGCGGGATTACAGGCTGAGCCACCAAGCCCGGCTTCTATCTATCTATTTATCAACCTATCTAATCTATCTATCTCTTCGATTAATTGATCTGTCAGAAGAATGAGAGGGGGACACACACACATACACACACACACACACACACACACACACACACACACACAGAACACACACACACACACACACAGAGAGAGAGAGAGAGAGAGAGAGAGAGAGAGAGAGAGAGAGAGAGAGACAATACATTAATCATACAAATATGTGGAGGGTTCAAAAATGGTGGAGAGGGCTGGAGCCTGGGAATGATGCATACAAATCTATGTTGATTATAGATTTATAACTGGCTTTTGGATATTTCTTTCTAAAGAGACAAATCACTGGTTTCATAAGAATTTCTGCTGCCTGAAACTTTTTGGAATCCACAGATAATCTGTGACACTTTGAATGCACTCGGGTTCTGAAACAGGATTTTGAGCCTGTCTTGAGCCTCCTCCCTGGAGCTGATACCCCACTTTGTCATGCTCTGTCATCTACCTACTCCCTAGTGAATGATTTATTTTGAAGTTTTTATTTTAATTTTCTCCTCTCACTTTAGCTCTAGATTGATAGTCTTCCTCTCTTGACATGTGTTTTGCCTCACTGAGAAGGCTGTCCAAATGTAGCACATTACAGTGTTTCTTTATTATCTTTATAGACCAACACGGTGTAGATGTGTGACAATAATTCAAGAAGTTTGTTGTAGGATGCTAGGAAATTGCTGGGGGAAAGTACAGTACATCAAGGATGTTGGAAAGCAGACAATTACTTGTTGTGGTAGAGAAAGAAAGCACAATACACTTAGCTCTCTCCTTCCCCAGCAAACCTCCCAGTTGCCTGACCCTACCAACAGCATGAAGAAACTTCCTGAATCTTTGTTCTACATAAAGAGAGAAGCATCTCACACTAACCATGAAGGGCACATTCAGCAAAGATCAAAGTGTTTTCTCAGACATTTCCCTTATGATTCCTCTATGGTTAACAAATCTGCTCTTTTGCTCTTTAACCACCAGTCTTATTTTTGTTTGGTAGTTGAAGCAATTTTTTTTTTTTTTTTTTTTTTAGTGTGGCATAGGAAAATGTCATCCCATTTTATACTGAATAAATAACTCAATAGCTCTTAATTTTTGTTTTGAGTGAGGAGTTAATGTTGGATAGAGTTGTAACAGGCATTTACTAAGGTAATATCAAAGGACACTACCATATTACTTGTAAGAAACTTAGGTCCTTGAATGAAAGGCCACATGCAAGCATATGAGGGGGAACCCCCAAAGCCCCACAATTTATTTGTAAAAATTTATGTATCTATTCTTACATGTTTAAACTTCAGCCACATTTTGTTGCAATACATCTATTGAGACACTTTTTCTACTGTTCAAAACAATTTTTGAACGTATCAGTTTTGATATCTTTTAATGCTTCTGCTGGTTTTTGTTTCACCTCTTCCACTTCAGCAAAATGTTTCCCTTTGAGGACTTTTTTCATCTGGGGAATCAACAAAATGTCACTCAGGGTGAAATGGGGTAAATAGGAAGGATGAGGAATGGGGGTTATGGTATTTTTGGTCCAAAACTGCTGAACACCCAGTACAGTGTGGACAGTTGTGTTGTCATCATAGAAGAACCAGCCACCTGTTTGCCACAAATTGATATGTTTCTTCTGTAAATCATTATGCAACCTCTGAAAACTTCCAGATAAAAATTTTGGTTGAGGATTTTATCTGGAGGAACAAATTCTGAGTGTACTACAAGTGACTCATGCTCCAAAAGATAATTCCATTTTTGGAGGGAGTGCCCCTTTGTTTGTTAACCTGTTCCACTGGTAAGTGAACTACAGAAGAGCCACTTATGTAGTCTGCCAGAGCATTTCCTTGATGATAGTAGGTATTCTGTATGTATATATTTAGAGACAGGTTCTTATTATGTCACCCAGGCTGGTGTGTAGTGATGTGATCACAGCTCACTGCAGCCTTGACATACTAGGCTCAAGTGATCCTTCTACCTCAGCCTCCCAAGTATCTAGGATTACAGACACATGATACCATGCCTGAATAATTTTATTTATTTTTAATTTGTAGTGTCAAGGTCTCGGTATATTGCCCAGACTGGTCTCAAACTCCTGACCTCAAGCTATCCTCCTGTTTGGCCTCCCAAAGTCCTGGGATTATAGGCATGAGCCATTGTGCCCAGTCAATAATACCTTTTAGAACTAAATTCCTTGTTAAGCATAAAATTTTAAAGGCTGTAGATTATGTTGGCATTATTAAAAGTGAGTCATATGCCATATAATACAACTCCTTTTCTTGAAAATGCAGCCAGCATTTATGTATAAAAACACACATACATACAGACATATAAAGGGGACGCAAAAACCCCAGAATTTATTTATTAAAAAATTGTGTATTTGTTCTTACAACAAGGGTACCTGCACAATGAATATTTGTATGCCTAATCTTGAATTGTACCCCACAATTTTAAAATAAAAGAATAAAAATAAACTGTCATCTTCAAAGTACTCCACATTTAAAGCAATACACCTATTCAGATGCTTTTTCCACTGCCCCAAATTTTTTGAACTTGCCAATTTTGATGCCATTTAGTACTTCTGCCATTTTTGGTTTCACTTCCTCTGCATGGCAAAATACTTTCCTTTGAGGACTTTCTTCATCAGGGAAACAAACAAAAATGTCACTCAGGGCAAGATGGACTGAATAGAGAGGGTAGGGTATGGGGGGGTCATGCTGCTTTTGATCAAAAACTGCTAAACACTCAGCACAGTGTGAGGAGGTGCGCTGGTAATGAAATGGTCAAACACATTGAAGAAGCACACCCCCCACCAAAAAAAATTCACTGAAGCTAAACACAACCTCTCACAACAGTGGTAGCCGGGACACTGATGCCAATGGGTTCCTGAAACACCTAGTGGGAGAAGCCGATACTAAAAGGGGCCTGATCTCCAAAAAATAATTCCATTTTTTTGTGTCCCCCCTCATGTATATTTCAATATTTAAAGGTATCTAAACAATTATTTTTTATTGTGAAGAATAAGATAGTATATAATCTTGGTAGTCAGGGTTTAATATTCTTGGTTTGAGATTTGTGTGGGATTCTAAAAGTTCATGATGTATGGCAATGGATGCTTTTGCTGAGATCTTCATTGACATGCATGCTTAGAGAGGGTTCATATACAGAACAAAGACATTTGTCTAGTGAATGAGCCTAGCTGACCACCTAACTTCTTCATTGAATTATGGTGCTAGGTTCTATCTACTCGACCTATATAAAATACCCCTAGTGAATTGAAATGAGAATAGGTTTGTGATGTATGTGTATGTGTGTGCATGTAAAAATGTCCCTGAAAAGAAAGCCAATTATTAGTCTTGAAGATGGAGATGAAGTAAAGGTATGAGGCTTATGAAAGTGTTTTTTGTTAAACCACAAAATAGAAATTTTGGATACATTTAAAAATGGAATGTTAAATTTGGCAGTGACTCTAGTCTATGCTATGAACAGTGAAGAAAATTTTATTTTGCGGAAAAAAAGATGGGGTCATATTGTCTTGGTGAATTTAGAGACGTTTGAAAGCCATAGAATAAAATATTTTTTTACATTTAGCATTTATTTAAAAAAATTAGAAAATATGAAAATAAACGATATTGTTTAGGAATGCATACTAAGTTGGTAGAACTTTTTTTAGTGTAAAATATTTCCTACTATTTAACATTTATATTATATTATACTGTTTATTTATTTTAAAGATAAAGAGTATAATTCAGAATTAGGTATACAAGTGGTCATCATACAGGTAAAGTTTGGGCCTCCCTTTAGTCCCCACTTTGCCTGGTTTGAGATCAGGTACCTTTATTGATATTGTGTCCCATCCCCACCCCTGGCAGTATCCTGCTACTGCCAACCCCCTTCTTATAGTATTAGAGTAAATGTTCAGGGTCCACTTATGAGTGAGAACATGTAGTACTCTGTTCTTTATTTCTGTGATAAATCACTGAGTATGATAGACTCTAAATCCATCCAAGTTGCTGTGAAGTCTATATTGTGTCCTTCTTTATGGCTGGGTAATAGTCCATTGTGTATATGTACCACATTTTTTTATCCAGTCCAGTTTAGATTGGCAACACAGTTGGTTCTGTTTTTGCTATTGTGAATAGTACTGCAATAAACACGCATGTGCATGTTTCTTTTTCATAGAGTGATTTGAGTTCCTCTGGGTATATTCCCAGTAGAGGGATTTCTGGGTCATATGGAGAGTCAATGTCTAGTTCTTTCAGAAATTGCCACACTGTTTTCCAAAGAAGTTGCACTAGTTTGCATTCCCACCAGCAGTGCAGAAGTGTTCCTTTTTCTCTGCAGCCTCGCCAGCATCTGTTGTTGTTTGTTTTATTAATGATGATCATTCTTATTGTAGTTAGGATGTATCTCAATGTGGTTTTTATTTCCATTACTATGATGATTAGTGAGACTGAGCATGTATTCATGTATCTGTTGGCTGCCCATATATCTTCTTTCACGAAATGCCTATTCATGCCTTTTGCCCACTTTTTAATGGGGTTATTGGCTTTATTGCTTTCGACACATTTGAGCTCCTTGTAGATCCTGCATGTTAGGCCTTTGTCAGATATACAGTTGGCAAATATTTTTTTTCCCATTCTGTGGGCTGTCTCCCTGCTCTCTTGATGTTTTTTTTGGCTTTGCTGAAGCTTTTCTGTTTGATGAGATCCCACTTGTTTATCTTATCTCTTATGGCATGAACCGTTGGAGTTTTAATTAGGAATTGGTTGTTAGTTCCAATTTCCATAAGGGTGTCTCCTGAATTTTCTAAGGTTCTTATTGTTTGAGGTTTTTACATTTAGGTCTTTAATCTGTTTGATTTTGTATATGGTGATAGATAGGGGTTGTGTTTCAATCTTTTGCATGTGATCAGCCAGTTTTCCCAGCACCATTTACTGAATAGGTTCTCCTGTCCCCAGTGATTGTTAGCGGAGGTTTTGTTGAAGTTGGTTCAGAAATTGAGGCTTTGCTTCTGGAATCTCTATTCTGTTCCATTGGTCCGTATGCCTATTCTTGTACCAATACTGGGCTGTTTTGATTATTGTAGCCTTATAGTAAAGTTTGAAGTCTGGAAGTGTGATACCTCCTGCTTTGTTTCTTTTGCTAAGGATTGTTTCGGCTATCCGTGGTCTTTTATGTTTCCATATGAATTTCTGTATTGTCATTTCCAGGTCTGAGAATGATGTTGGTGATTTATTTATTTATTTATTTATTTATTTTTGAGTTGGAGTCTCACTCGGTCACCCAGACTGGAGTGCAGTGGCCGCTCCCGGCCACCGCAGCCTCGCCTGCTGGGCTCCGGCGATTCTTCCGCCTCAGCCTTCCGAGTAGCCAGAATTACAGGCATGTGCTACCACTCCCGGCTGACTGATGTTGGTGATTTAATGGGTATTGCATTGAATCTGTAGATTGCCTTTGGTAGGAGGTACATCTTAACAATGATCACACTTCGGTGATTCTTCTTCTTTGTTCTGGCTCTTCAAAATATATGCTAATTAGCCCTGGAATAGTTTCTACCCCATATAGAAGATGTAAATTCAAGTCTACAAACTTAGAAGTAAAATGAAATGCAGCTGTCTTTGTTTTTCATGTAACTGAGTTATAATAAGCCTCTATTCAACTGAACTATGAAAATAGTCTTTGGTTGGGTCTTTAAAAATTATCAGGAATCAGGACTTACATCATTTCTAGGCATTGGGCAGCAAATGGGGTGAGGCAGTCGGCATGGCTTGTCTGAGTTATCACCATTCGTTTGTTCTAGCTTCTGTTGAAATGTCTTCTTTTCAGAAAGGGCTTAGCTGTTTTCCTAAACAATTGATGCATTTTATCTTATTACTATTACCAAAGTTTGAGATTTTTAAACTTCTGTGCCATGTTAATACAGTCTTTGGATGTAGGGAAAATATTTAATTGCTCCACCACCATACTCTTGGCTGTCTTAGGCTTCTCTGCCAAGAAAATGTAAACACCTATGCTGCTTACTCTGTCAGTTGGGCACAGGAATCCTGACATATGACTACCTCCCCAGGTCCCATTCAGAAATGCAAGGTAGAACTCCTTTCTGGATTTTCACTGTGCAACATAATCCCTTCTTGGCATTCTCCATTTCAGTAAATGCCACCATCATTTACATAGTTATTCAAACCAAAACTTAGACTTATCATTGATTCTTCATTTTTCTCTCATGTCCCAATCTAATCTGTTATAAAATTCTTTCAATTCTACTTTTAAATTGTGTTTCACTTCCTTTGCTACCACCTTAATTCAAGGCTTCACGTGGTCTTACCCAGCTTACTGTGATAACTCCCCGACTAGCCTCTATTAATTTCCCTCTTTTACAACTACTGCCTTCTTTCTATTCCCAGAGTAACCTGTTGAAAACCTTAATCAAATCATGCCACTCTTCCACTCAAAACCCTCCAATCACTTAGTATCATGTATTGAGTAAAATACAGATTTTTTACTAATATGTTCAAGGCCCTATTCAAAAAGTTTGAGTTTTTTCTTGTTTCTAGAATCAATCTGTTGATTATATCGCCTCCCCAAGACTTTACAGTTTTTAGTTTCAAGTCCTTAAGAGTATCTTAAGATACTCTTTCATGTGCTTCAGATATCTTTTAAATGCCACCTCTCCAGTGGAGCTTCCCTCTCTATATTTTCTTACCAGGCTTATTTTTTTTATAACATGTATTACTACCCAAAATCATTTGTTTATAGGTTCATTGCCTCCTTCACCAAAAAGGCCTGAACTTTATTCTCTCAACTGCTATTCATAGCATGTACTATACTATCTAGTAGTGTACACATAATAGGCCATCAATAATTTATTTTTAATTGACAAATAAACTTGACATTGGAAATACAGTGAAGATAAACTATTTCTATTTGCTATATCTATTTTTGGAGATGAGGACAACTTAAAGATTGACACTGAACTCAAAGAGGCTCCTCTTATTTGATTGAAGACATAGAAAAAGATAGTTTTTATGTATCTATCAGGTTTTACCCCTAGATTCAGCTCAATATGGTTTTTACTATTTAACCATATCATGTCAATGTTTTATAGCCTCCTGGAGTCGAGAAGATATGCATCATCTTAGATATAAAATCCATAATCCTAAATTCAGTTAAGAATAGCAGAAAATGAAAAAATCAGTGACCTAGAAATCCTTCTATAAATTATAGTAACTGATATATTTACCAGCCTGGCTGAGCATGTGCAACAATACTGACATGGGGCATCAAGAATTCCTGGAAAATGTGAGCAGCATACTTTAGTCCTTTATCATTAAACTGTAGAGGCTATGTATTAGTATCAGCTGTGTTTCTGTTAATAGTGTTTGACATTTATACACCTAGGGCTCTTTTAGTTATAAGTGACTGAGACCCAATTTAAGCAAGTGTAAGCAAAGAACAGTATTTATTGACTGATGTAACAGGCTGGAATCTGGACTCAAATGATGTTTTCATGACTTGAGACTTGTCTTTATCTTTTGGTTCTGCTTCTTGCTACTCATGCATTTGTGTTGACTTCTTTTACATGAACAGACTTTCATTATGTAGCAAATAAATGCTAGGTCACTGGAGCTTGAGGTCCACATACAAGAATCTTCCAGTAGTAGCAGCTAAAGAATCCTTGTGAGGATTCTGACTGGCCAAATTTAGGTCCTGGGTCTATACTATGATTGTGATGGGGGGATGTTGTATTATGATTAGATCAAGCTGGATCACATTCCCACCCCTTTGACAAAAAGAGTGGTAAGAACATGATTGACAGTTTCTCTAGGAACACACAGATTATGAGAGGTACTCCTCTGAAACTAAAGAGGGGGAATGGGAAATCACATTGACCAGGTAAAATACTAAAATTATTATCATCCACACACCAACACTGCTTTATACTTCCTTAGGACAATTAAAAGAAAAAGTGTTGTGACAGGGAAAAAAAAATACCTTTGGTATCTTATTATTTCTGGCATTATTCTAGCAACTGAAAATATTACATTGGAAATGCCAAATATAGAATGCTGGGTAATTCTAGAGATGCTAGCATTAGAAACACTACTATTTGGAATCAAGGTTTTATAGAAGGAAGAAGTGGTCATAGAATGAAGATGAAAACAATGAGGTGGAAAATCAATAGAAATGAAGGGTAGAAATCAGAGAAATAGATGTTTTTGAGGGAGAGAAAGCAACAAAGAGAAAATATAGATAAAAACCTATGAGAAAAAATTGAACTATAGGTTTTAAATAAATAATATTTGCATCATATTTTATACCTGAACAAATATAGCTTCCACTTTCCAGAACTTCCTTCCCACTTATATATTGGTACTTCACCTGTGCTGATTTAGGTTTTCTATCTGTAGTCTACCAGGTGACTTGCCTCTTGCCATATTTTCATAAAATTGATGCCTGACCTTGAGCCTCAAATAGAATAGCAGAGACCGTAGTTTGCCAGTTTCTGTCCTGATCCTGGATTTTGATCCCTGCATCTTATTTCTTTCTCGCTATTCACTGTCCATGTTACCGTCTTGCTATGGAAAGACAGATCCTATTTATAATCAGCCTGGCTCTAGGAAGAGAAAACAAGCAGAGATGGTTTTAGTAAGCAAGTTGAGTCAGTCAAGGACACTTTAACATGATTCTAAATGTCTTTGGTGTCATAAAGTTATTCTAGTGAGCAAAGAGTCAATAATAGTTCAGGAAACATTTGAGCTATTATTAGTTCAGCTGGTGTTCCTTAATACAGCAAACAAGATTAAACCTGTTCTGATTGTTTGGGAATTATTCTCCTTGAAAGTTCCTGTGCCTTACCACTTCTTACTAAAGCTGCCGGGGACCCTTGTGAACTTGCCAGTACTCAATGTTTCTTTCTTTTCTTCATTTTTATTGGCACAATCTGTGAAGGCTCAGAATGTTTTGCAAACTAATATGGTCACTACAGGTTATCCTAGAGTCTTTTTCCCCCTGGAAATATAAGAAATAATTAGCTTCCTCCTATTTGGTAAAATTATCTCCTAACTTTAGAGGTGGGCCGTGCCCAGTAGGTAACTTCTTGACACCTGACCAGTTGTGCTGTGCCAATTTCTGCAGGTTAAAGCAGTGACCAGGACAGTGAACTTAGTGTGACCCCTGCTGATGACTCTTTCTGGGGAGAAACTTGAGTTATGTAGTGATTACCAATTCTAAAATGGGAGAGAGGACCCCTATAGAGGCAGGTTTGGATGTGTATTGTGTTTTTTCAAATCTTTCTGCTTTCAGAATGAGAGTTGGAAAAAGCTTGCTAATTTTTGGTTCACTTTTTACTTATGTATGTCTTAAAAGGTACACTAAATCTTTTATCACCTAAGTTATGACAAGTCTTAGTGCTGGAACAATTAATAAATAATATATTCCATAAATTAAATCATTTTCTTAACTTATAGGCTGAGTTAATTCTTTCTTTTTCTCTTAAGTTTTATGCATAGTCACACATTTTACAACTAATCTCTCTAGCTACAATACCTGTATTTTTCTAAAAAAATTAAAGATAATTTATAGTATTACAATTGTCAGATTTTTGAGAATATGGGAGTGAGGGGCAAGCTCGATTCACCTTTCCCTGGGAATCTGGAAACACACCACGCACTTGACAAGATTTTGAAAAAAAATTTCCCTGTATGGCAAATTTCAACAGACATGTGGTAATGAGCCATGACTGAACATAGATAACACAGTCTATATAGTTAACCTCATATAGACAGCATGCCATAAGAACTTATGACCCTTGGCTCCAACACTCACCCTCCTCTAATTGTTTAGTTCTATAAGTGCATCAGTTTGCAAGGAAGAAGCCTCCTACATGTTGACGAAGGCTGAAGTTGTGTTGCATCTTTCAGAGCAAATAATTGGAACAATGATCTCCATTAGAGTTCTTCTTTGGGTTAAATATGTAAAATAGGAGGGTCATAGGTATATTCTCATAAAAGTCCATATGTTACAAACAACATACAACATTTGAATTGTTAAGCAAAAATTGGAGCATTAGTCTGTATAATGGGAATCTTCAAATTTTTTATTTCTTTTCATTCTCTTTCCAAATTGTTGACTTAATGTGGTTAAAGAAAAATAACATTATAATAGATTGATCAATAAATCATTGAAACATGAAGACTGGATATTAAGTTCCCTATGGAACCTTTGTTAGGGGCATGGCCTTCAAGGATGAGACAGCTGTTGGAGTTGGTCTGACAGCTAGCTTCCTCTGCAGAGTTTGTATTAATGGACTCTCACACACATACTTAATATGTTGTGTATTTATTAGGCTGCACTGCTGACAGTTATACTACATGAAGTTCAGCATAAGAGTCAAGTGTAGAGCTCCAAACCAGCATTTCAGAGTGAAGACTGCACATTCAATTAAACTTAAATTATCCAGTACCACCCTTTATCCTGTAAAACACCAGAACCAAATAGAAAAGGCAATCTGATACTTACTGTGTATGCTGTTGCTCCACTCAGTTATTCTCCAGACATGTATAAACTGAGATCTTGCTTGGGATGGTTTTCTAGCCATGCATTCTCTAGCATCCTATAAGAAAAAAAATATTCAAATGTTACAGAAGTAAAGGTCATTCCTTGTAAGTAACGGACTTCAAATTCAAGAGTACACGTTGATTTTTACAGCTACGGTCCAAAGGGATTCATTGCAGATGTTATTATGATGCTTTTGACATATTGTTTTCCCACCATAGTCTGATAACTGAAAGTGACCAAAAAAAGGAAGGTGATATTAGGGGAAGAAGGCGAATTCTTTTGTGTGAATGATTTCATGAGAAGAATAATTGGAGCCTCACATATTTCAGAGTGATGGCCAAATAATACACACTGGGTGCAAGCGCTTCTTACTTGTTCTTCCAAGAGAACTTAAAATACAGATGTAACCAGTGCATTTACAATGAAAAAAATTCCTTCCTTGAAAACTAAGTTAGAGCTGAACCACTGAGGTCCATGAAGCCCAAGTTTGTTGTGGCTCAACTTTTTTGGGCAATTTTTATAAACAGTTCCTAAACATTTTATAAGCTATGAAAATGACTGGGGAGACTGCAGTCACATAAGGTTTCATGCTAAGTACATTGCTGGAAAACATACAGCAAAGATGAGGAACCAACAGAGTGTCCTGACAAATACCTTGATCTGAAGGCAGAGTTCTGCTTCAAATTTTATTCGTTAACCAGTAGGAATGCTTTTAAGGTTTCTCTTGTCACTTGCAATAAAATTATTATTTTTTTAAAGTTACAGATATACAGACACAGTGTTCCATTCATGTAGTTTCATCTTGTTGCCATTTTAAACTTGGAGAGAAAAAAAGTTGTTTTTACTTCAGAGGAGGATTTTTTTCTTCTGCCTTCAAAATATTGGTCAAATTAGTTTGATTTCATAAATAAAATTTTTAGAAGCAAATTGTTTATGCAGTATCTTTTTTTTTATGTTCTGTGATTTATTTTCTCTTATAGTACACATTTTGACCCACAGTTGGTCTGGTTTTCAAGTATTTTCTTTTCTTGAGGATCTCCACATATCTTTTCTCCTTTTATCTCCAGATTAGTGGTGTTACCTTCTTAGGATTCAGAAACTTCCATAAAGTTAAACAAGTGGAAGCATGTGCAGAATGCTTACCCTAGCAACAGGTCAGCAGTTTATATTTCAAGTTTGCATGGCATCATAAATATGTCTGAAAATTTATTCTGACTTAGATAAAAAGGGATGGTTAAAGTAGTTGAAACTTTAATAAAACGTCTAATTTAGTATTCCAACATATAACTCTTGTGCTTAGGATATTTTCTGGAATCTAGGAAACCTGGGAAAGAAACACTCTGAACCAATAGACATTTAAAGTCCTTTATTTTACAAATAAGAGAACTGAGAATCTGAGAAATTAAGTGACATGGTTAATCACTTAAATGGACTTTTAAAAAAATTCAGTATTGTGTACATTTTTTCCTAATAACCAACTACTTAAGTATTTTATTGAAGCTTGAACTGAAGAAACAGTTTTAGAAATTTGAACCACAGCATTTTCAAAGTTTACATTTTTTTAAATAGTAAGTTTAAACAATATGATTACAACCACTGTAGGAAGTCAAGGTGTGAAATGAAGTTAATTTGCAATGCAAAAAGCCCCAACCCAGTTCTTTGAGCAGAGCAGCACAAACCAATCTGTAATAAATTTTGCTATTCTTTCTAGGCATAGGGCTTAGTCTTTGTTTTAAAAAGGACATTTTTTTTTGCTGTTAATTTTTTCTGTAGCTTGGTATTCCCAAGAGCTGTTCAAGAGGTAAATAATAAGGAAAGGGGGAAAAAGTAACCTTTGTAGAAAGTAAATTAACTTAACAATTAGAGAAGATCTTAATATTGACGATGAAGTCTCTTTGTGAGCTTATACTGCTGAAGAGATCAAGATACAAATAAACTTTACCAGTAGGAAACTCTGTCCAATGGCCACATAAAGAACATCTGTTCTAACCAGAAAATAGTAATCTTTGGCTTAAAGGACAAGAGAATGTTAATGACAACATAAAGCCTATCACTTAAGAAGTTTTATAAGTATACCTTCTACTGATTATAAAGTTCTACTCACAAAGGAAGGAAAACCCAAGCCTAAAAGATAGGTGGGAAACAAAGAATGGGGCATTAATAGTTTCTGGTTTTTCAATTTCTTAACCAACTCATCTTCGACAAAGCCCTCACCACCTACCACTGGGGAGAGGAGAACCTATTCAGTAAATGGTGCTGGGAAAACTGGCTGACCACATGCAGAAGATTGAAACAGGACCCCTATCTATCCCCATGCACAAAGGTTAACTCCAAATGGATCAGAGACCTAAATGTAAAACTTCAAACCATAAGAACCTGAGAAAAGGAAGGAAATACCCTCATGGAAATCGGAACTGGCATCCAATTCCTGTACAAAACCTGAAACCCACAGGTCATAAGAGAGAAGATAGACAAGTGGGACCTTATTAAACTGACAAGCTTCTGCAAAGCCAAAGAAACCATCAAGAGAGCAGGGAGACAGCCTACAGACTGGGAAAAAGTATTTGCCAACTCTAGGTCTGACAAAGGCTTAACATCCTGGATCTATAAGGAACTGAAACGTACTGAAAAGAAGAAAACAAACAACCCCATTATAAAATGGGCAAAAGATATGAACAGACACTTCACAAAAGAGGACATCAGAGCAGCCAACAAACACATGAAGAAATGTTCAACCTCACTAATCATCAGGGAGATGCAAATCAAAACCACACTGAGATACCACCTAACTCCAGTCAGAATAGCAATTATCAACAACTCAAAAAACAACAGCTGCTGGAGAGGGTGTGGTGAAAAGGGAACACTTCTATACTGTTGGTGGGAGTGTAAACTAGTGCAACCTCTGTGGAAAGCAGTGTGGCGATTCCTAAAAGCTCTAAAAATCGACCTTCCATATGATCCCGCAATCCCCCTACTGGGAATATACCCTGAAGAACTCAAATCACTCTATAAAAAAGATACCTGCACACGTCTGTTTATCGCAGCATTGTTCACAATAGCAAGAACCTGGAAACAACCACGCTGCCCATCAAAAGAGGACTGGATTTAAAAAATGTGGAACATATACACAATGGAATACTACGCAGCCATAAAAAAGAACAAAATCATGAATTTCACAGCAACCTGGATGGAACTAGAGTCTATAATACTGAGTGACCTCTCACAGAAACAAAGATCCGAGTATCACATGTTCTCACTCATATGATGGACCTTGAACATCCAATGTAATACTATAAGAAAATGACTGACGGTACTGGGAAACTATGAGGGGGAGGGGGATGGGATTAACAGTAGCAAATATCTGTCTGGGGATGGGAAAACACCTCTTATCAACAGGGTACCTGAATGAAACGGAATTGTACACCTAATCCTTAACTGTACCCCATAAAACCATAATAAAAAATATTGATTAATGAAAAAAAAATAGTTTCTGGTTTTGTTACAAGTTTCAAAGCTGATTGGTGATGTCAATGTTCTGAAAAGGATTAAACTTGTTTTAAGCTCTGTTAGGGAAACATGTCTAAGGTTGTGACCTGCACAGTATTGAAAACTAATGATCTCCTCCTAAATTAAAAAAAAAACACCAATCAACCAAATAAAACAAAACTCATAAAACATATTAAGTTATAGAGTAATGTCAGAATTTTAATAATAAAATTTGTTAAATTCTCTTTGTTTCAGTTTGAAGGAATACTGTGAGCCCCAGAGTGGCTTTTGATACAATGAAAATAATCTTAATTTTGCAAGTCATTTACTGTGATACTTTAATGTTACTTCATGACTATTCTCCTATAGTGACATTCTGATATTTCTATATTTTGAACGAGATCTCCCATTTGTTCAAAACTGAGTCACTTTCCTTATCTTTGCAGCAAATTAAGAAGATAAAAACATAAAGAAATAATCCTTTGGTTTTCATGTATTTTAAGTAAAATTCACTTTTTACATAGATATGGTATCTTTTTCTTATGAACCCAACTTGAATCCTTGGATAAAATAATTCCATCTGTAGGATGCTCTTGCAAACTGTGTATCTAAAGTAATTTTTGCAGTGAGGAAAATGTCACATAAAGTGGTATAAAGCAGAATGTGCATTTTTAAATACTGTGAAGTTTCTTTGTTTTCCTTAGTATTCTTTAGAAAAGCTCATGATCAGAGCTCCTCCAAGGGATGTTAAACACCTGATGATAAATAGTTGTGTGAGTGATGCTCTTGGGTCAAATTTTAGCCAGAGAGGAGTGATAGAAAAATTGCATGCTGGCTGTTGAGCCAGGGCTGTTTCAGTCTTGGCCACCACACTTATACAGAAAAGCAACAACAACAAAAAGTTAAATGAGTTGAAACTGTTCATTTTGGCTGACTTTCCTACTGCCTCCCACTCCTTCCAACCTCCCAAATTCACTTTCTGGGATACGGACACGGGCTTATTCTTCCTGAAAGAAAGAAGAGATGTCTACATGTGTCTTGCAGATGGAATAAAAAGGGGCTCTGGCATTTCTGAAAATAGTTAATACTATACTAAGACTTCCTTGAGAGAAATCTTACAAACAAAGAAAAGATAAAGAAGCATTATAATGTCTTTATTAGTCTAAATGGCTATAGGATTATAAAATCATCTTTACTATTTACATAGACTCTGGTGAAGTGGTACCCCTTTTCAGCAAAATCAAGGTTCACCTTTCCAACACAAAATAATCAAAATTACATACTTTAGATTGGTGTGAATATAAGTCAATATATTTTTCTTTTACTATTTTATCATACATAATGAAACGTGAGACTAGTACCACAGTAACACCGTCAATTAACTTGTCAATCATTCATTTGCTTATCTGTTCTATACCTGCCCCATGCTAGCAAATAAGTATCTAGTAGTGAATAAGATGTTTGCTCTCACATAGCCTAGAAATCTTGGGTGAATTTCATAAATTCTCTGGACATCTGTAAACAAGGGAGTTGAACCAGATGGTTTTAAATGCACCTTCAAGCTCAAAACAGAATGTTCCTAATCTCTGCCACTAACATGGAAGAGGGTTGCAGATTGCGGTTTCTACACTTTCCTTGCTTCCATTCGTTCCTTTTCCCAAGAGCATTAGGATGCAGAAAAAGACACTTGAATAAAAGCAGTAGAGGAAACACTTCTTTTCAAACAGGAAGACATGCTAGAGAGAGAATGAGAGTAAAAAGGAGGAAGAGATTGTAAGCCACAGGATTTAAAATCCTATGGTTTCAATTTGGAAAGCTTTTAAATTGAGAACATATTTCTTGGTGTACCCTTCATGCCATCTTCAACCAATATTAATCCTTTGCTCTATTTGCATAACTTGTGTTTTCTGAAGCTATGATTTAAAAATCTATGAACAATCTCTAGCACTTCCTGAGCACCTTGTTTCAGTTTTACTTACATCAATCCCCACAGCAACCTTAAGAGGTAGACACTATTATTATTCTCATTTTGACTGCCTTACTTATTATTAAACAAATTGCAACTTCTGTTACCTTATGATTTTTCATTATCATTTATTAGAAAATGTTACTGGTGAGAGATTCTGATGTCATATTTTTCCATCACACACTGATGAATGACCACTTAAGATCTTGCCTTTCTTTCTCTTTCTATCATAAGAAGAAAGAATAAGTTAAATAATGATGATTTTCATTTCTCTTGTATTAGTTTCTTAGGACTCATGCAACGAATTACCACAAACTTGGTGTCTTACAGCAACATAAATTTATTCTCTCCCAGTTTTGTAGGTCAGAGTTCTGAAATCCAATTGTTGGCAGTTAGTTCTTTCTGGAGTCTGAGGGAGAATCCATTCCTTGCCTGTTTCCCAGCTTCTAATGTACTGGCAGGAATCCTTAGTGCTCCTTGTCTTAGACGTATCACTTCAATATCTGCCTCCATCTTCATATGGCCTTCTCCTTTATGACTATGTGTCTCAAAACTCTCTGTACTTTTCTTATAAGAATGCTGGTAATTAGATTTAGGGCTCTTCTTAAATCCAGGAGGATTTCATCCTGAGATCTCTGATGTAATCATGTTTGCAAAGGTCTATTTCCAAATTAGGTAATAGTCATAGGTATTAGAGATTAGGACTCAGATGTATCTTTTGGGGGGACTTTAACTTACCATAACTTTATTGTATGAAACAGTTTGTCAAGATGTTCTCTTCATGACAGTAGGGGAAGCTTCTTGGCCTCAGCACATAAAGAACAAGCCTTGCTTATACGATATAGGGAGAACTGACGCCAACGTGTTCATATTTTTACTTTACCTATGTAACTAACAACGTACAGAGCTAGAAGTTACCACTGATTGTCCACGTATGTATTTTATTGTTCATGAGAACTGGGTTGATCTTTTATGTAAAAAAACCTGGATCTGAGAGATTGGTATAACTGACTCTAGACATAAAACTACAAGTTGATAGTAATAAAGCCAAGAATTGGTTCTTGGGCATAAAAAAGTCACTAAAAGATATGTCACTAAAAATTAAATGTCTCAGTTAATTTAAAAAAAGAAAAATTTCCAGGAAAATATTTAAAATAAAAAAAATTTTCTTCATGTTATTAATCGATGGATATTTCTTTATTAATTCAACAAATATTGAATGAAAACCTTATCTGTGTGCATGATATAGCAGATAAAAGGATAAACTGTGCTCTTGGAGCTGATATTGTGGTTGAGAGAGAGAAAAGGAGGTATGAAAGATGAGTAACTAATAAATAAACAAGACAATTTCAAGCAATATAAAATGGTATAAAAGAAACTAAACAGGACAATAAATTCTCATTGACTTTGAGTCCAAAGTATCTCCTTTAATATCAGTTATAGCACTTGATACTGTCAGTAACAGTGTGATTTAATTTTCAACATGCATTCTATACTGACTTATATTTATATTGCAGAAAATCTTTCTTGGTATGATGAAATTGTCAAAGGAAGCAACATGTCATTATTCATCTAACATGTCAAAAAAGTATTCAACCATGAAAGCAATAACATACTACATTCTCTAATTTCCCTAGGGAATTGGAGAAAAATTGAACTGGGAAAAAATAGCTGAAGCACCAATTCATAAGTATCAATTTCCCCAACTCGCAAGAAGTACTGCTTTGTGAGATTACCATCAAAAATGTCACCAGAGACTTTTATCTACAGAAATATAATATTTTTTAGAAAAAAATAAAACCTGTAACTGTCCATATTTTACTTACGAAATACAATATTTTTATTAACAAATAGTTTGAAAGTTGTTATCCAGGAAGTAATTCATTGAGCCTCAGATGACTTCCTAAAACTCAATTTGAGTTCAAAGGGTTTTAGAACATTAGTCTTGGGACTTCTGGCAAGATGGAGATGAAGCAGCATGGTCTGTGCGACCCTCTGTGAAAGAGAATACTCATAAAGACCCTAGCTCTCTCCCATAGGCTGCGGCTCCTATCTTCAGCAGCCTGCTCTTTACCAGGAGCTCAGCTGCCGCTGCTGCCACTGCTCAAACATCATGGCAGTCTGGGCTGCAGCTACAGCTGTGGATGCTGCTGCAGCAGTCATTGCCTACCCATGCCTGAGGAGACCCATGACTTTGGACCATGAGGACATGCAAGCAGGCTCTACTGAGATCTCTGTTGTGGTGGCTGCTGCGACTGCCATGCCATGCCCCTTGCCCAGAGCCAGGCTTGTAGAACTCTCCCCCTCCCATATGCAGGGGTAGCTGCTGCCACTGCGGATACCGTTGTGGACTCCCTCCCTTCCTGGGCAACCTCCGAGCTACAGGCTTCAGTAGCTGCAGGTAAAGGTCTACTGGAGTGGTGAGATAGCTACACCTGCTGGGGATCCAAGGTAACAACATCAAAATGGGAATGACAGACGCTCTTCCCCCTTGATAAATAGACAAGGCCAGATCTCAGTAATAGACTGAGCAGGGAGCCCATATCTGTACTGTTCTTCACAGTAGGCCAGGGGCAACTGACCCTAACTGTGAACAATTCTACAAACCTACAAAGACTGCTAGAAATTAGAGCTGAAATGACACTGGACTAAAAGGAAAAGTCTCAGAGTGTGCTTGGTTGGTATTGTTAGTTTACTGACTTAATCTATCCCTTTTCTTTTCTTTTCTCTTCTTTTTCTTATTTCTCTGGAAACCCCATCATTGTATAGAGGAATAGCACACCAATAAGGAGGTTGATTAGCTTGTACATTAGCATCATTGTATGTTTTAGTTTTTTATATGACTGTTGGTTAGTTTTTAGTCATGGTTAATGTTTTTTTTTGTTTCAGTATTTGTGTCTCTTTTCACTTGCTAGTTGGTACACTCATCTGTTTTCCCTCTTACTCCTCTCTCTCTCCACTCCCCTTTTCCCCCCACTGCCTGCTCCATTCTCTTCCCTCTGTTAACCTCATATTGCTTCAGGGAGTAAACCTACAATCCCACTGCATGGACAGATTCCAAGGCAGTAGGAAGTGGGTTTCAGACTATCCATACACCTGTTGGCAGATACCAGGATCTGCAGAGAGATTTTGAATCACACCTCCCCCCTTAATTAAATCTCAAAACTGCAAAAAGGACTGCCCTCAACCTACAGTCCAACTCCAGAACTGAACAAAGCAAGAGGAAATACATTAGGAAGAATAGGAGATCGAACAAACAGAAGTAAAAGCAACCCCTCCACACCTGAATAACAGAATTAAAGAAGACGGGGAAGTGGAGGGAAGGGAAAAGTAGGGAGGAAAAATCTGCACAAATGAAGAAAAACCGAAAGAAGAATATAGGGCTCACACAGACCCCTGGGAGGTCAGACAGTGAGAAAACAGACTTCAGAACACAAACAAGGAAGAGCTCCCAGAATGACTGATCACATGCAACAAACCCAACATCAAGACATTAATATAGAGATTAAAAAAAATTGAGGAGAGACAAGAGGAAAATAGGAAGGAGTTGATGACAGAAATAACAGCAATAAAGAATACTATCATGGAAATAAATAACACACTAATAAGCATAGAAAACAGAATTAGCCAAGCAGAAGAAAGAATCTCAGTGCTTGAAGATCAAAATACAGAACTAACCCAAACTGTCAAAAACAGAAAATAAGCTTAATAAGACAGACAAAACCTTTAAGAGATGAATGATTACTTCAAGAGACTCAATCTAAGAGTAATTGGCCTTCCAGAGGCAGAGAGAGAAAGAGTCAGAGGCCACATGGGAACAAACTTTTCATGAAATCATTCAAGAAAACTTCCCTTGTCTCATCAGTGATGCAAAAATTCTAGCACAAGAGATTCAGAGAAAACCTGCAAGACAACAAATGAGAAGACCAACTCCCAGACACATGATAATTCACCTAAACTAAGTAGCTATAAAAGAAAAAATCCTAAAGGCAGCAAGAAAAAAAGGTCAAACTACCTACCAGGGAAGGCCAATTAGAATAGCAGCAGATTTATCTACAGAAAACCTCCAGGCTAGGAGAACTTGGAGCCCTATCTTCAAAGTTCTAAAAGATAAACAATTTCAACCAAGAATAACCTACCTAGCCAAGCTAAACTTCATCAGTGAGGTAGAATTGAAATCTTTCCCAGATATCCAATCCCTAAGAACCTACGCTGCCAGCAAACCACCTCTACAAGAAACACTTAAGAAAGTACTGAACACAAAAGAAAAGGAAAAAAGAACAACAATGTTCTTCACAGGAGTACAGGAAAAAGATTAAAGACACACATGAACCAACTCCAAAACCAAAAGAAAGACAACAAACAAACAGGAACAGCAACTCTGTAAGAACCTTAGGACAGAGATCAACTCTCGCATTTCGATAATTAGCCTAAATGTGAATGGGTTAAATGCACCACTGAAAAAACATAGAATGACAAAATGGATAAAATATCATCAGGCAACAATTTATTGCCTTCAAGACACTCCCCTCACTAGAAAGGACACTCACAGACTCACAGTAAGAGGATGGGAAACAAACTTTTGGCACATGGAACACAAAAGAAAGGAGGAGTCGTGAACTTAATTTTATACAAAATACTCTTTAAGCTATCAAAAATTAAAAAAGATACAGAAGGCCACTACATAATGATAAAAGGCTCAATCCATCAACAAGAAGTATCCATCTTAAACATATATACACCCAACATAGCAGTGTCAACTTTCATAAAGCAGCTTCTGTGTAAACTCAAAAAAGATATCAACTCTAACACTATCATAGCTTGGGACTTCAATACCCCACTCACAACCCTAGACAGATCATCAGGACAAAAGTTCAGCAGTGAAATCTGGAACCTTAATGTGACTCTTGACCAAATAGACTTAACTGATACCTACAGAACACTCCATTCAACGACCACAGAATATACATTCTACTAATCACTGTATGGAACTTACTCTAAGATCGATCACATACTTGGCCATAAATCAAGCATAAGCAAATTTAAAAAGATCAAAATTTTGCCATGCAACTTCTCGGGCTAAGTGGAATAAAAATAAACATCAACACCAACAAGGTTCCCCCAAAACCCACAAAGACATGGACACTAAAGAGCATGATGTTAAACAACTCCTAGGTCAATGATGAAATCAAATCAGATATTAAAAGATATCTGAAAACAAATGAAAATGAAGAAACATCTTACTAAAATCTCTGGGATGCCATGAAAGCTGTAATAAGAGGGGACTTCATATCTCTACAAACACACATGAAAAAAATGGAAGGATCACAAATTAACAGCCTAACAAGCCACCTAAGGAAGCTGGAAAAGCAAGACCACCAAAACCCTAACTTCAGCAGAAGAATCCAGATCACCAAAATAAAAGCCCAAATCCAGGACATAGAAGACAAAAAGATAATACAAAAAAAATCAATGAAACAAAAAACTGGTTCTTCAAAAGAATAAACAAGATCAATGGTCCTCTAGCTCCACTGACCAGGAAAAAGAGAAAAAAAAAACCCAAATAAACACAATCAGAAACACAAAAGATGAAATCACATCTGACCCTGAAGAAATACAAAAGATCATTAGCGACTACTATGCACACTTGTGTGGAAACAAACTTGAAAACCTTAAGGAAATGGAGGACTTTCTGACACATCACACAAATTGCCTAGGTTGAAACAAAAAGAAATTGAGATCCTAAATAGACCAATAACAATCAAGGAAATTGACTACATAATAAGAAAACTACCTACAAAAAAAAAGCCCTGGACCACATGGCTTTCCAGCAGAATTCTACAAGACATTTAAGGAGCAGCTAATACCAATCCTACTGAAGATATTCTGGGTGATTGAGAAAGATGGAATTCTCCCCAAATCATTTTATGAAGCTAATATCACATTGATACCCAAGTCAGGTAAAGAGCCAACAAAGAAAGAGAATTACAGGCCAATATCTTTGATGAATATAGATGCTGAAATTCTCAACAAGATCCTAGCAACCTGGATTCACCAACATATCTAAAAAATCATCCATCATAACCAAGTAGCCTTCATCCCTGGGACACAAGGCTGGTTCAACATTTGTAGAACCATAAATGTAATTAAATACATCAACAGATGTCAAAACAAAAACCACATGATTATATCATTAGATGCAGAAAAAGCTTTTAATAAAATCCAGCACCTCTTCTTGATAAAAACCCTCCAACATCTAGGCATACGTGGAACATACCTCAAAATAGTTAAAGCCATCTACAAGAAGCCCACAGCAAGCATATTCCTAAATGGACAAAAATTGGAACAATTTCCCCTGAAAACTGGAACAAGACAAGGATGCCCACTCTCACCCATCCTGTTCAATATAGTACTAGAAGTCCTGGCTAGAGCAATCAGAGAAGAGAAGGTAATCAGGGGTATCCAAATAGGAAAAGAGGAAGCCAAGTTATCTCTCTTTGCAGATGACATGATTATGTACCTTGAAAACCCAAGAGAATCTGTCAAAAACCTCCTTACACTGATAAAGGACTTTGGCAAAGTCTCAGGGTATAAAATAAATGTGCAAAAGACAATAGCATTTCTTTACACCAATAATTAACAAACAGAAACCCAAATAAAAAGTACAATTCCATTCACAATAGCCACAAAAAAATGAAATACCTTGGCATCTTCCTAACCAGAAACATGAAAGACCTTTACAATGAAAACTACAAAACACTATTCAAAGAAATAGAGATGATGCAAACAAGTGGAAAAAATCCCATGCTTGTGAATTGGAAGAATCAACTTTGTGAAGATGTCCATATTACCTAAGGCAATCTACAGATTTAATGCAATACCCATGAAAGTACCAGCAGCATTCTTCTCAGATCTAGCAAAAACAACACAGGAATTCATATGGAAACACAAACACCAAGAATAGCCAGAACAATCCTCAAGCAAAAAAAAAAAAAAAACCAAAAACCAAAAACAAAACAAAACAAAGCAGGTGGTATCACATTACCAGACTTCAAACTTTACTATAAAGCTACAATATGCATTTACAAATATGCAAAAAGCTACAATAATCAAAACAGCTTGGTATTGGTACAGGAACAGGCATATGGACCAATGGAATAGAATTGAGATTCCAGAAGCAAAACCTCAATTTCTCAACCAACTCATCTTCGACAAAGCCTCCACTACCTACCACTGGGGAGAGGCGAACCTATTCAGTAAATGGTGCTGGAAAAACTGGCTGACCTCATGCAGAAGACTCAAACAAGATCCCTATCTATCCCCATACACAAAAATTAATTCTAAATGGATCACAGACTTAAATGTAAAACCTCAAACCATAAGAACCTTAGAAAATGCAGGACACACTCTTATGGAAATTGGAACTGGCATCCAATTCCTGAGCAATACCCGAAATGCACAGGCCATGAGAGATAAGATAGACAAGTGGGACCTCATAAAACTGACAAGCTTCTGCAAAGCCAAAGAAACCATCAAGAGAGCAGGGATACAGCCCACAGACTGGGAAAAAGTATTTGCCAACTTCAGGTCTGACAAAGGCCTAACATCTTGGATCTACAAGGGACTCAAATGTACTGAAAAGAAAAAAACCAAACAACCCCATTATAAAGTGGGCAAAAGATATGAACAGACACTTCTCAAAATAAGACATCTGAGTGGCCACAGACACATGAAGAAATGTTCAACCTCACTAATCATCAAGGAGATGCAAATCCAAACTACACTGAGATACCACCCAACTCCAGTCAGAATGGCAATTATCAATAACTCAAAAAATAACAGATCCTTGAGAGGATATGGTGAAAAGGGAACATTTCTACACTGTTGGTCGGAGTGTAAACTAGTGCAACCTCTGTGGAAAGCAGTGTGGCGATTCCTAAAAGTTCTCAATATTGACCTCCCATATGACCCCGCAATCCCCCTACTGGGAATATACCCTGAAGAACTCAAATCACACTATCAAAAATATACCTGCACACGTATGTTTATCACAGCATTGTTCACAATTGCAAGAACCTGGAACCAATCATGCTGTCCATCAAAAGTGGACTGGATAAAAAAATGTGGTATATACACGGTGGAATACTATGCAGCCATAAAAAAGAACAAAATCACGAATTTCACAGCAACCTGGATGGAACTAGAGTCTATAATACTAGTGATCTCTCATAGAAACAAAGATCTGAGTATCACATGTTCTCACTCATAAAGTGCACCTTGAACATCTATCATAATACTATAAGAAAAGAACTGACTGTGGTGGGAAACTATGGGGGTGGTAGGGAGGGAAAGGGAGGTGGGACTAAAGGTAGTGAATATCTCTCTGGGGACGGGGAGACACCTCTTATCAACAAGGGTGCCTGAGCAATGCATATTTGTAAACCTAACCCTTAACTGTACTCTACAATTTTAAAATAAAATTTTTTTAAAAAAAGAACATTAGTTTTCATAAGATGTGTCTACTTAAGATGCACCTTATCTCCATGGGTGTATGATTGCTGTTGCAAGAAAGGCTTTTTTGGTAATGTTTTGTGAATGACTTAGTTGCTTTGGCATACTTGGATTTAGGGCTATTATATGCTTATTTTGTTTCTGCACCGATTATATTTCTTTTTGTTCAGTTTTAGAAATTAGGTACCAGCAGTTGGAGTTACTTTACTTTAGCTCATGAATATTTTTACAGTATACTAGAAATTAAAAAGGCACAAATATTTATTCTAACTTGAAGTGGGAATTCAAGTGAATGCCTACTTTACTCTGATAAAAGAGATTTGACTGTGGTTACTATTAAATCAGTGCTTGTTTCAGAAAACACTTCAACTCCACACCTTGATGACTTGCTGGAGAACTCATTCTTCATTATCTGGGCAGAAAAGAACAAGACTGAAATTTATATTTTTGTTAGAAGATTAGACACCACCTCTCCGTAGGTAGTAAGAAAATTCTTTATTGGAATTCATTTAATAATGAGTTATACAAAAATGATTGCATGAAGCATTATAACTTCAGTTGTTTATTAAATCTGTGTTAATAAAAGAAGGTAAAATAAGTAATGAATGAGAATGTCAAAACTAGTGGAATATAAAGAAAGAGATGAAACTAAACAACTGTATTTAAGTGTCAGAGTAAATTGTTTTCTTATATACTTAATGAGTTTTTGCTACTCTCCCTTAATTCAACAGTAAGATATGATGTCTATAAAATTGGCACATTGAAAATTTGTGTAGGTGTGTCTTTTGAAGAATTTTTATTACTATTCATTTGATCTATGGAAATTGAGTACTTGCTGTGTGCTAGATATTGAAGTACATATTTGAAGTGGAGGTAAACCAAACAAATATGGTACCAGTGCCCATGGAATTGGGATGATAGGCATTAAGTAAGAACATATGTGAAAAAATAAACTTTCATACAGTAGTTAGTGCTGTCACTAGTGATAGGGAAAACAACCCAAAGTGCTTTTTCTACTGTCTTACACAATCACTCAACATTTCTGACACCAGCTGTGTGTGTGTGTGTGTGTGTGTGTGTGTTTCTTACACACCAACCAGGCAGTTCTCTTGGGGACACCTACATAGAGCCCTGCAATTTAATCAATACACCTAGAAGAAGGTCTTACCTTAATGCTGATGCCTGCTGACTGATCAAGAGGGTGGTTGCTGAAGGCTGGAATAACTGGCAATTTCTGATATAAAACAACAAAGAAGTTTGCTGTATTATGAACTCTTCAGTTTGTAAAAGATTTCCCATAGATATATTGATGTTTGGTAGAACTTGACCCACAGTAAAACTTCTTAGAAATTGGATTCAATCCTTTTAGGTCTTTCTGCAACTTTAGCAACTAGGTTTATGTAATATTCCAAACTTTTGTTGTCATTTCAACAAAATTGACAGCATCTTTACCAGGAGGACATTCCACTTCAAAAAATCACCTTATTTGTTCTTCTATAAGAAGCAACTTCTCATCCATTCAAGTTTTATCATGAAATTGCAGCAATTCAATGAAATCTCAGGGGCAACTTCTAGTTATCTCGCTACTTCCATTATATCTGTAATTATTTCCTCTATTTAAGTCTTGAACTCCTCAAAGTCCTCCGTAAAGGTTGGAATCAATATCTTCCAAATATTGACAAATTTACCTCATACCAAGAACTATGAATTTTTAAATGATTTCTAGAACTATGAATCCTTTAATTTACTTTGCCCATATTCATCAGAGGAGCCACCCTTTCTGTCCTCTGTAGCCTTACAAAATGAATTTCTTAAATAATAAGATCAAATGCCAAAATTACTCCTTGATTCAAGACCTATTAAGTAGATGTTAGCAGGCATGAACAGAGCAGTAATCTCCTTGTATATTTCTATTGGAACTCCTGGTCATCAGGGACATTATCACTGAGCAGTAATATTTTGAAAGGAATCTTTTTTCCAAAGTAGTAGGCATCAACAATGGACTTAAAATATTCAGTAAACCATAATGTAAACATATGTTCTGTCATCCAGGCTTTGTCATTCCATGTATAGAGCACACACAGGGTAAAGTGAGCATGCTTATTAAGGGCCATAGGATTTTGAAATGGTAATTGAGCATTGATTTCAATTTAAAATCGCAAACTGTATTAGGTTCTAACAAAAGAGTTGGCCTGTCTTTTGAGGCCTTGAAGCCAGAAATTGATTTCTCTCTTGCTATGAAAGTCCTAGACTGCATCTTCTTCTTGATATAAAGCTGTTAAATCTATACTGAAAATATGTTGTTTAGTGTAGCCAACTTCATCAATTATCATAGCTAGATCTTTTGGATAACTTATGACTTCTACTTCAGTGCTTTCTGCTTCACTTTGCACTTTTGTTTTATGGAAATGGCTTCTTTCCTTACATCTCATGACCCAATCCCTGCTGACTTCCCAGTTTTCTTCTGCAGCTTCCTCATCTCTCATAGTCTTTATAGAAGTGAAGAGTTAGTGTCTTGTTTTAAATTGGACTTTGGCTGAAAAGAATAATGTAGCTGGTTTGATCTTCTATCCAGACCCCTGAAACTTTCTCCTTATCAGCAATAAAACTGTTTTGCTTGCTTTAGTGCAGTCCCTGGAGTAGCACTTTTAACTTCCTTGAAGAAATTCTCCTTTGCATTCACAATTTGACTACTTGTTTGGTCTGTCTCAGCTTTCCACATGCCTTCCTCACTAAGTTTAGTAATTTCTAGTTCTTGATTGACAGTGAGAGACAGGCAAATCTACCTTGTCTTTGAACACTTAGTAGTCATTTTTAGCATAATTAATTAGCTTAATTTCAATATTGTCGTGTTTCTGGGAATAAGAAAGCCCAAAGAGAAGGAGAAAGATAAGGGTATGACTGATTAGTGGAGCAGTCAGTTGAACATCCAGCATTTATCAGTTGAGTTTGCCATCTTA
This sequence comes from Cephalopachus bancanus, assembly GCA_027257055.1. NCBI lineage: Eukaryota > Metazoa > Chordata > Mammalia > Primates > Tarsiidae > Cephalopachus > Cephalopachus bancanus. The sequence goes on from JAPVLO010000093.1 coordinate 13,189,291, forward strand.
TATGGACATGGTTTGTGGAGTCCCGAAACAATTACAATAGTAAACATCAAGGATCACTGATCACAGATCATCATAATACATGTAATAACAAAAAGTTTAATTAACCAAAATGTGACATGGAGACACAAAGTGAGCACACGTTGATGGAAAAATGGCCGCAATAGACTTACTTAATGCAGAGTTGTCACAATTCTTCAATTTGTAAAAAAGAAAAAACCCATAGTGTCTGGGAAGAGCAATTAAATGAAGCCAATAAAACAAGGTATGCCTGTAGAAGGACTGAACATGTGATTTTTTTTTCCCCACTATTTCACTATTTTAGTTAACTGTTACTATGAAATGGATTGTAATGGATTCTCAGCTGAGTTTACTCTCATTATTTTCCTTTGATCTGCTCCCTTTTGCCTTCCTGATAAGAAGGATTCTAACTGGACTGGAAATCTGTGTTTTTAAACTTTGAGAACTAGTCTGTTGGTACATGTGTTATATATACCACTTGGACCAATTATTTTGTGAGGGAAATTTGCAAGAGTGTTGAAAGCATTGGTGGAAGAAGTTCACTGCTTTGAGGTTTCTATCTAATACAGAATGCTTTTCTTTGAAAACTTTAGTCATTTTCAGCATCTTCTATCACTCCTCATTTTAAAATAGACTTCCCTATTTAAAACTAAGCTATAAACTGATAGTTGCATTTCTAAGGACACTTGGGATGGCAAAAATCATATTGTAAAATAATTGTTTTAACGCAAAGAGTGGGATTAGAACTGGAGACCTTTAGCCTTGTCATTGTGTGCTACATTTTTAAAAGAGAAATTCCAATAATAATTTTAAAATGATGAATGCCCAGTTAAAAACCAAAACAACTCTGAACAACACCCAGTCTCTGACTCCATAAAACACTTCTTTCCATTTTCTACTACCTCCAACATTATTGTTGGCACTCTGCTTCTTACACACTGTTATAATATTGGCCAACATTGTCTAAGCACTGACTATATGTTGAGCATCACTGTAAGCATGTTAAACACATTTTCTCATTTAATCTTCATAGCAAGCTTATGACTTCGGTGTCTTTATTAGCTTCATTTTCCAGATATGGACATTGAGGCACAGGATAATTTTCTAGGTATGGACAATGAGGCAAATGTCCATTTACCAGATATGGACATCGAGGTACAATTAGATATCTTGCCTAAGTTCACAAAATTGCCAGTGTGACTACACAGTGTCTAACTTCTCTAGCCTGTAATTGCAATTCTCTTTCCTGGTTCTTTATTATGGTGTGAAGACATCCTTACAATTGATTAAAGAAAAAATGTCAGTGCAATGAAAGAATATTTCTCTACCTGCTCATTCATATTGTATCCTTTTGCTTTACAAGAAGCAAACTGGAAGTAATTCTTGTAAGAAAGAATACCATTAAATTAAATAAGATATACTTATAAGGTGTTAATAAACACATTTATAAGTACATGAAAAAAATACCAATTGTGTCTCTTTTTACAAATTCACTTACCAAAAGCACCTGATAGTTGCCCCCAATAGGAAAATCTCAAAGTGAGATTGTTTATTATAAGTGGGACTAAAGGCACATGTCATTATGGACAAAAAGGGTCTGTAGACAGGTCAAAAGATGCCTAGCTCATTGATACTTAAATAAATACAATAATGTTTAAAATATGACTCTAAGTATCTGTTTTATTACTCTTAATTCTGATATGTAGGAAGTGATTACCCTGAAGCACTCATGAGTTCAGAATCATGCACTCCAAGGATGATGGTTTGGTTTCTGGAAGATTAACTGTGAATTTCTCCTCCCTTCAAGATTATGCTCCTGAGATGAGTTTAAAATACAGAATGAAAGGAAATATCAAACGTTGTTTATAAAACTTGAAAAATAAACCCCTAAAATTTCTGCCAATAAGGCCTCCATTAGATGCTTCTCTGTTCATAATTAAAAATACTCACGGAATGATCAGAAACCATTTTAACACACTTGGCATTTTCTTTTCCTAGTCCCTTGAAAAATTGAGTTCTGCTGTGTCAATGTGGCTAAGTCTGCCCTGGCTGCTACACTTGATGTTGGAATTCTTAAAATAAACACCAAAGATGATCAAAGGTAATCTGAACTGAATTTCTGCTGAACTTGAGTGAGGTCAAGAGATCACTCTGCAAATTCTTTCCAAGCTGAAATTTCATTTTAGTTGTTGCAATTACTGTGCCCTGTCTATGCATAAGGTGAGAGGAAAATTTGTGGGTAAAAAGTGACTAGTTTATTTAAAAGCTTAAGAAACATGAACATTTGGAGGGATTGTTATCAAGGTCTTTAGAAACACCGTAAGCTATATAACAGACATAGACACAGCATTGATGTGTGCTAGTGATGTTCACTATTTAGAACTCCATTAGTGGAAGTCATCTCTCTAAATGGAATATGCATCACTTGAGATAACCTAGGGTAAATCTGAAGAAAACCAAAAGAAGGAAATTCTACAGTTGAATGTTTAGAAAATACATATGTAGAGGCCGGTGGTAGAAGAGATGCTGGTCATTAGAAGTTCCTCCCTTTATTTATTTGTGTCTAATTTGTTTGAAACTTTTGTTAACAGAATACTTTACTAACAACACTTTTAAAAATCATATTACCTAATGTGGCACTATCTGATATTTCTCTTGTTTATTTATTCATTCTTTCTTCATTTATTTTATTATGATCTATTTTCTTCTGCTAGACTCTAACCCTCATAAGGGTTATATTTATAATTAATTCGGTATCCCAAGGGTTTTAGTAATCATGACTGACACATGATAGACCCTCAGTTGGGGGAGAAACAATGTCATTTCTTGACAATGACATCTAAAGCACCGCACTGTGCTTTGTACATAGAAGGTTAACAAGCATTTGTCTGGCAAATAAAACTAATTGCTTATAGTATTTCCGTCACCATCAAAGTTAGTTGCATTTTGATGGTAGGAAAATAACCCCAAATTAGAAATGCATCCTAGAATGAATCAATGCATGTTTACAAATCAGTATAAAGGACTATAGTCCTTTAGACTATAAGCAACTGTAGAACCAGACAGTGCTTTGAAAACAAAAGAGAAGGGAGTGATCATCAATAAGTAATATTGACTCGGCAACTTTTTTGAACACAAGAGTATCTGAGTGGCTACTCTATATTGGGTGACTGTAGAAGGCATTTGTGAGAGGATGGTGTTTGGTCTGGGATCCCAAAGAGAAGAGAGAGGCATTTATAAACATATGATATGGAAGAGCATTTGCTGTGGGAAAGCAACTGGTACAAAACCTGGTGAGAATAAGAAAGATACCTCTGAAGGAAACAAGTAAATGTTGCCTTGAATTTCATTACAGTTGCAATAAAAAAGCGATTGAAAACTTTGAAAAACATGAAAGAAGTCCAAACTCATCAAATTGTGTACATTAAATATGTGCAGGCTATTGTATATTAATTAGACCTCAGTGAAGCTATTTAAAAACAAACAAATAACGACAACAACAAAACATTAAAAAAAAAGAAAAGAAAAAAGCAAGGCAGTTTCAACAGGCATCACTGGCAGCATTCTATCCCAAGAACAACTTCTTCTTCCACAACACTTTATTGTTTCACTTGTGATCTGCATCAGCAGTCATCAGTCGCTTACTTTCTGGCTCAGGTTTAAACATTCTGTTTCCCGAGGGAAGGGCAGAAGAGAAATTAGCAAGGGGGACATTTGGTGTGATCCAGTGACTCACTAGTTCATCCCTGACTTTTATTGCCAGATAATGTTTAAACACTTCTGGCTTTTGCTTTCTCTTTGGGACGATTTATAATTTTTGTTCTAAAATCCTCGCCCTCCTTTACCAGCTTGTGTATTCAATATCTTCTTAACTTCTGTTGGGAGCCCAAAATGTCAGCAATAAGCTATGTAGCGGAAACTGTTATCCTTTCCTTTATTCGTGTTGTCATTCCCTGTTGCCTGACCATACACATAGCCATACCTACAGGGCTTTGATATACTGTTGATCCAGGCAACATTACTTTCTTCTTTTACCTCTTGTCCCTATATCAACAGGTTTGGATAGACTTGTCTGTAACATTACACAGCCTGGCTTGTGAGATAATATGGCTCTTCCCAGAGTTTCTGACATCTCTCTGGTTTGCTGTCTTATCACTTTTAAAGCCAAATATTTTCTTTTAAATTGTTATTTTAAGGTCTATTTGTCCAGTATCACAAATGCAATGTATAAAATTTTGCTACTATCTGGAGCCCCTGTACATTTAATGATTTCATCACAGTTATATTTCTTTTCAGTGCAAGAGGTTTCTTTCATTTTCCAGAAGGGATAAACTTCTAATCTTAGTTTGCTTTTGAAATTCAGTACTTCCATAACTTTCAAGCCATAATTCTGGTTTCTGTAATCACTGTGATCAAACTTTATTTTTTTGAGTCAACGCAATAATGGGAAAGTTGAAAAGTGACCTCAGAAACAAGATACATAAAGAAAATAATTTGCTTTATGAAGACAGAAAAAACATTTAGGACAGTATTTGTTCTTATAGTTTGTAAGTAATTATTTGATGTAAGTAAATCTTTCTAAACTACATGGTCTTATTCAATTGTCACTTATGACTTGCCTTTAAGTTGAGAAGTAAGCTATGTCATAATGTTTCTTAAGTCTTTTTACTACCTCCAAACGAACCAATACACACTCCAGTAGATCCATCCTTGTTTTGTTTATGTAATTGGGTTGAACACACAAAAAACTCTCACCCTTCCAATCACTCTCTATGAAACAAAATCCTCTGTTTAGCTATGAGTTCAGACTTGCTGGCTTAACACAAAATACCACTAACACAAATATACAGGCCCTTGTTTACAATCCTGGTTTTCTTTGATCCTGACAAGACAAATGCCATGGCAGCTGCCAAAAAACAAATACAAAAATTTAAATACAACTCTGCCATTTTTAATGTAAGCTATGGTAATATAGCAGAAAAGAAATTGCAAGAAAATTTTAAAAACTATAACTACTGTTATGAACTGAATTGTGTACCCCAAGTTCATATGTTGAAGACCTAATCTCCAGTATGACTGCATGTGGAGATAGGGCTCTTAGGAGTTAATTGAGGTTAAATGAGGTGATATGGATGGGGTCCTAATCCAATAGAATTGGTGGTCTTAGAAGAAGAGGGAGAGAGAAGTCTCTCTCTACATGCACGCACCAGGGAAGAGCCATGGAAAGACACTAAAATACAGAAAGAGTGGTCTCATGAGAAATCTATTTGTCGGTCCTTGACCTGGAATTTACAGCCTCCAGAACTATGAGAAATAAATTTTCTTTGTTTAGGCTACTTAGTATGATACTGTATTATGGTAGCCTGAACGAACTAATACAACAACTCTTAGGAAAAGAAGAAGAAAAAAAAAAAGAAAAAGAAAAGACGTGATTCTTCAAAGAGTGATAAATGAGGTTGTAGTTAAAATTATCCTTAAAGTTTTCCAAGCAACTCTTTATTTTGTCCCTTCTTGCAATATGTATATGAATCTATCCTATGAATAAGGTATTCATAAAATTTATCTTCTAAAAAGCGTAATTTTTACAGCAGTAATCTGGAACAACATAGGGCAAAGTAGGACATATTGTCTTTCTACTTATAAAGAATTATTAGATGTTAGGATGTCTTTTTGCTTGTTTACAGGCCAAGTTTTTTCAGCTTAGTGCAGTGATAGCTTTGTTTGTTGATGATCAGCCATTGTCTATTGGTTACTTCCAGGTATCTGTTTCTTGTAGGTATTTATATATTCAGCTATTACTCCATTTTTGCTGATTTCTTTCACTGTCTAAAGCAGTTTTCTCTTGCCAATTTTTTTGGATGCCACATGAATGCTTACAGAACCTTTAATTAGGATAAGCCTTTGATTTATTCTTATCTGCAGCAATAATTTAAAGCAAGTGCTCTAAATTTCATTATAACTTCCTCAAATATATCGGATATATTTTCAAAGCTACAACGTTTAAGACATTATTTTCAGAGTCAATGATAAGGCAAGATAATCATTACCTTAATATATTAATAAATTAATTATTTGTATATAGAATAATTTATTGACTTACTATTTATCCTTTCCCTCCATTTGATATAATACCCTCCATTTGATACCATTTATAGGCAGGGGTAGAATCTCATTTGTTGAGCTCAAAGTCCTTAACAATACCTACAGCTGGACTGTTATCTTTATATTCCGCTTTTAAAAGATAAGACAGTTATATGAGGTTCTTTATGACACAAGTAACTTTAAAAAAATAATAGATAGCCGGGCTCGGTGGCTCAGCCTATAATCCCGCGCCTTTGGGAGGCTGAGGTGAGTGGATTGCCTGAGTCTGCGGGTTCGAGACCCGCCTGGGCAGTGAGACCTCATCTCTACAATAAATCAAAAAAACCAGCCGGGCGTGGTAGTACGTGCCTGTAATTCCGGCTGCTTGGAAGGCTGAGGCGGAAGGATCGCTGGAGCCCAGCAGGCGAGGCTGCGGTGGCCGGAAGAGGCCACTGCACTCCAGTCTGGGTGACCGAGTGAGACTCCAACTCAAAAAAAAAAAAAATAAAAGGAAGAGAAAAGAGAAAAAAAGAAAAAAAAATAGATAACTTCCTTATTTCCTCCTAAGTAATGGAAGAATTTCTGCTTGCTTGACACATAATTGGGTTATATTTTTACTATTCATATATTTGTGAATTTTCTTTTTCTTTTACCTTAAGCAATCTATTTTTTTTAAAGAATATGTTAGAGGATATTGAGTGGAAAATTCACTATGTCCCAGTGTTGTGATTAATGACTCCAATTCTGGACAAGACAAGCTAAGTATCCTACTTTAAAAGCCAGTATGTAATAGAAGACTGTCATATTCCCAGAGGGCTTGTTAAAAAGTGAAAAGTATATACCATCCCCTGCCAACAGTGACTAAGAAGAGATCTGGGAGAGAAAAGGGAATCATCAGCCTTCTCGTGTGTATTAGTTGAGAGTAATACTAACTGCTGTAACTAACAACCTGCCATATTTAGGTAGATTAATAAAATAATATTTTAATTTTTGCTTGCAAAATTGAACAATGTGGGTGTTCCTGGTTTAAATGGTTTTCCTTCAAGCAGATTTTTTTCCAGCTTGTAACTTTGCCATTATTAGCACTTAGCATCTAGCCTTATGCTGAGGTCATCTCCATTCCAACCAGTCAGAAAGGGAGAGCATAGAGGATTGCACGGGGGCGGGTTTTATTTTTTTAGCAAATTAGTTTGCTAGAATTACTACAACAAAGTACCAAGACTGAGTGACTTAAAACACAGAAATTTATCTTGTCACAGGGCTGGTAGATACAAGTTCAAGACCAAGCTGTAGGCCAAGTTGACTTCTTCTAAGGACTCTCTCCTTGGCTTGCAGATAGCTGCCTTCTTACTGGGTCATCACCTTTTTTTCTTTTTTTAATGTATTCCTGATGTTTCTTTGTGTGTTCAGATTTTCTCTTTTTATAAGGACACTAGTTAGATTGGATTAGAGCTCACCCTAACAGCCTCGTTTTAGCTTAATTGCCTTTTTTCAAGATCCTGTCTCTAAAGACAGTCATATTTTGGAGTACCAGAAGTTAGGGTTTCAAGATGTAAATTTGAGGAGATACAGTTAAACTCATATCATGGGACAATCCTTGAAGTAGTATATGACATTTCCACCCAATGAAACATTTGGCTAGAACTCAGTCTCATGACCATACCTAAATTCAAAGGGAACTAGGAAATATAGACAAATTATATGTGTAGGAAAAAGAAGGAGAAGACATGGATTTGATTGAGGAGCAGTCTCTCCCTTAGTCTGGTCACCAGATATTCATTTTACACTCCTTACTCATGGAATTTACTTACTCTGTCTCTGTAGATTCAATGTCTATGAACTCCAGGTGATATGTAGGCTTTTCTATAAGATCTAGACATTACTTCCTATGGTCCTGTGACAATGATCTAAAAAGACAAATTGCCTGCTCATCTCCTGCTTCTATACCTAATATATAAAAATAAAGCAGGTACAGAATAACAGCAATAAACTGTCCAAATGAGGATGATTGAGGGACACACAGCAGTGACTGGCAAACAACAATGATAAACTCCTGTTGGTCAGGCAGGCACTGTGAGGGTCCTCTGTGAAGTTCTTGGATAGACCCTTGTTCTACTCTCTGGGAGGTTAATCTCTGAGCCCTCTTCTGTGAGGTTCCTGGTTGTACTATCTGGTAGATTTCTTCTTATCTATTACTCCCCATGGCCACATCTCAAGCAGTCTTTGGGTTTATGCCCACTTTGGGTTGTTCAGGTTTTGTAGCCCACTTACTACTCGGGTAAATGTGAGCACTCATGGGTTGTTAGAAGTCTTAAGAATTCAGTCGAATATATTATTTCTTTGACGATACAATCTCCTCAACATTTAGGAGTTTTTTGATCTTGCTTCCAGTCAGTTCCATGTGTCAATAAACATATCTATCATTTTCTCCTAAATGTAGCCCTGAAATATGGTTTATTTCTTTGCTGCCTTCCCTTCATGCTTCTTTCTCAGCTTAACAGAAACTACCTTGAGGCCATATGAAACAATAGGTTGAAATAGAAATTCACTATCCTTAATCAAATCTCAAAGGCAGTACTAAATTCCTTGTTTAAAAGAATCTTACTGAAGGCTGAGGCAGAAGGATCGTGGGAGCCCAGCAGGTGGGAGCCCAGCAGGTCGAGGCTGCGGTGGCCGGGAGTGTGCTGCTGCACTCCAGTCTGGGCGACAGAGTGAGACTCCAACTCAAAAAAAAAGATAATCTTACTGGACTTACATTATTCAAAGTGTTTATCAATATCTTACTGTTTAGGGTCCAGAAAAAGTTGACTTTCCCAAATTTTGGAAATCCTACATTTCTGAATTTTTTTTCTATTATTTTTTATTAATGCTTACAAATTATGCAATCTGATATTATTTGTCTCTTGTAATATCTTATTAAAGGCATTAAGTAAAAGCAGAAATACATTCTCACTCTCACAACCCCTTTTCCCCCAAACTATAAGTTCAGGTACCATTGGCTTACCATCCAAAGAGAAGATGGTTTGCCAAATATTTTGCCACTGCATAACACGAGTCTCTATCTTTCTGTTTCCAATATTATGTTCCATACTCCTTGCTGACTGATTAGATAATGACTTTGTTTAAAGCAACACTCCTTTCTCAATATCGATTTTTGTGTTACTTATGGTAGATTAACTACCATGAAAATATAAAAGCTTTGGAGGCTTAACAAAGTAAATGTTTGTCTTTGCTTACTTAAGAGTTCGTATGGGTTCAGTTTTGAGAAGAAGGGTCTTGGGTCTGTATTTATTTAGGGACCCAAGTCATTAGAAGCTCTGCTATCCTTTGTGGTCTTTCTGGGCATTGGTATCCAGTCTGAAGCTGGGAAAATAACTTGGAAAATTATTTCTTAGAGATTCTGTCATGGCCACATGTAAATGCTATCAATTCTGGGAACAGACTTACTGTGTACCCAAGAAAAATTAAAAACAGATTTGATAACAACAGCTAGTTTTCTGTGCCACTGTGGAATAAAGTATTTGTGAGCAATAAGTCTCCCCTCCTTCCTTACTTCGCTTCCTGACCAAAAAGATTACTAATAAAGATTGGTGGTATCTTTAAGAAGAGGAAACTGAAATCTTTTCCCTTAATAGACAATTTCTAATTTTTAGAACCCTCCAGAGCAGAGAATATGGTGAGAGGGTTCTTGGGAAAACTTTAGGGAGCCCAGAAGTATAGCATTTGTCTTATTATGTTCCTTCACTACCACTCTGGGAAGAATAGGGTTTAAGGGCCTAAGTAGTGAACAGAGACTAGCATCTGCTTTCTGAAGACAGGAGGCTCCCTGGAATAGCATGATTTGAGGAACTAGTGGCATATAGTAGTTTGTCTGGGAAAGAAAATTAGGACTATTTCTTCTTAATCTTAAGTCTGCAAGGCTTTTGAGAGGTAGCTTCACATGGAGGAACATAGAGGGTAATGAAGAGATAACTTAGGTAGCCATTGAGAAAAGTGATGAAATGCCTAACCCAGTGAAGTTGTTATGCGATATATACCAGTGGAGCACAGAGCAAACACTCCTCCCTTACTCTAAGGAGGTCTCTTGAGCAATGGAGGAAGCATAGGTGAAAGTAAACACCATCTGGAGGAAACCAGATATTACCACCCATGTAGAGACCCTAATATCAGCAAAGTCCATAATACCAGAGGAAAAGAGATTCAATTACAATGAGGGCAGAAACTCCAAGAGGAAAGAGACAGAGAGGAAAAAAGAACAAAGAGACCAGGCCTTCTCTCTTTATTCCTGCCCCACATGAGAGGAGCTAAAACTTTTTCTCCAACCTTGTCTACTCCATGCAGCCAGGGCTTCTGGTTTAATCTATGCAAGTGGAGGAGAGAAAATGAGTTTTGAATAAAGTTTAAATTTTCAAAATAATCAAGATGAATTCTTTGTTGTTGTTAACAGCTCTATTGAGATACAAATGGCATACAATTAGCTGTATATACTTAAACTGTACAATTTGATTTATTTTGGCATATATATTATAGTGGTTTTATACAGATATGCACATATCTGAGAAATTATTATCAAAGTCAGTAATAAATATATCCATCACCTGCAAAATGTTCTTATGTGACTTTATAAAACAGGTTTTTTGCCTGTCTTCTTTCATGCAGCACTCTTATTTTGAGATTTATTCATTTTGTTGTATTTGTAATTTATTACTTTTTATTATTAAGTAGTAGTCCTTTGTTTAGATGTTCCATAATTTGTTTACCCATTCACTTGGTGGACAATTGGGTTATTTTCAGTTTTTGACTATCTGAATAAAACCACTATAATATGTTCTTATTTCTCCTGGGTTAATACTGAGCAGTGAAATGGGTGTATAACTGACTGATTCAGAAATGACCGAAGTATTTTTCAGCATAGCTGTACCATTACATTTTTTCTCCAGCGAGAATTCTAGTTATTTTGTATCTTTGCCTAAAATTGTTTAAATTATAGCTTTTCTAAAAGTATATAGTTGTATTCATTGTAGTTTTAGTTTGTATTTCCCTAATTACTAATGAGGTTGGGCATCTTTTCATGTTTTTATTGACCGTCTGAATGTTTTGTTTGGTAAAGTGTCTGTTCAAATATTTGCCAATTTTTATTGCATATCTTATTATTGAATTTTGAAATTCTTTACATATTTTGAGTGCAAGTTTTAAATCAGCTATATAACACAAATATTTTGTACAAGTCTGTGCCTTATCTTTTAAATCATCTTAACAAAGTTTTCTGAAAATAAAAGTTTCAAATTTTTTCAATTTGTTCTTTTGTGAATCATGCTTTTTGTGTTGTATCTAGGAAATCTTTGGCTAACCCAAGGTCACAAAGGTTGTCTCTTAGATTTATAGTTTTAAGTTTTAAATTTATTTCCATTTGAGTTAATTCTTGTACATGACAAGAAATATAGAAAAATTTCCATTTTTGCATGTGATATCAAATAGGTTCAATATAATTTGATGAAAAAATTATTCTCTTTCCTCTGAATTACCTTTAGACCTTTTGAAAAAATTAGTCATCCATCTGTGTATGAGACCATTGATCTACTTGTCTATATTTAATTATATTTACATCAATACACCATTGCTTTAATTATTGCAGCTTTACTATAAGACTTTGTCAGGCAGCATAAATTCATTGACTTTGTTTCTTTTTTCAAAGTTGTTTTGGCTCTTTCCATTTCTACTTGTAACTTCTTATCAAAATGCTTGCTGGGATTTTAGTTAGGATTTCATTGAGTCAATATATTAATTTAAGAATAATTGACATTTGATATTACTGAGTTTTCCAGTCCATGGACACACCATATTATTCCTTTTTTTAAAATTTCATTTATACTCTACAGTGTATTATAGTGGCCAGTGTATAAGCCCTCCACATCTTTTTCAAAACTATTCTTAATATTTTATATTTATATTATTATAGATCATTTAAAAAATGATTTTATGATAGAATTAATTTTGGACATTGATCTTTTATCCTGTAGTCTTGTCAAACTCACTTACCAGCTCTAGAAGCTATTTTGCACAGTTCATCAGGTTTTCTACATGCACAATCATTACATCTGTGAATAATGACAGTCATACCTTTTACTTTTCAATCTAGATGTTTTCTATTTCTTTTCATCCCTTATTGTAGTAGCCAGGATCTCCAGTACACTGATGAATAGAAGTGATGACAACCTGCCGGGCTCGGTGGCTCAGCCTGTAATCCTGTGCTTTGGGAGGCTGAGGTGAGTGAATTGCCTGAGCCCGCGGGTTCGAGACCCGCCTGGGCAACTTGGCGAGACCTCATCTCTACAATAAATCAAAAAATCAGCCGGGCATGGTAGCGTATGCCTGTAATTACGGCTACTCGGAAGGCTGAGGTGGAAGGATAATTTTATTGTTAACATGCAATCGTGAATTTTAAATGTCAAATAATATCATGCAGTTTTCCAGAGTACATGTCAGTAAACATTACTTTCCGGACTATTAATGCATATTATGTGAAAAAGGGATTCACTCTTCAAGCAATGAAAAGCACTGGGTTCAACTGGATTGTGTACCCTTCTTCTTTGGTAGGACTTCCCATATTTTAAAATGTTACATTTTGCATCTTTAATCTCCAAGAAAGAGATAGAGAAGATAGTATTTCCCAACATTATTTGTTAGTGGGATTTTAACAAAACATCTTTTGGTAAAAGTTAGTTGCTTGAAAGAGCTTTTAAATCAAACAAGTTTTTAAAGGCTTGCTCCAGAAGCAACTTGTCCTTGGGCAAGGAACTTAAAGCCTGTGAGGCTCAGTTTATCTTTAAAAAGGGGCTTAATATTAAGGTCTATTGGGGCTTATACAACAGTTTCAATGCTTGGTACATAGTAGATTGTCAATTGTTGATATCAGTAATAATAACAATTTAAAATACTGGATGCTAAAAGTAAAAAGAGGTACTTCACTTCTCTTGCTAGTGCTGACATACAAGCATTCTGTACAATTGGAAATGATGATTTTTGCATTTTTAAAAAATAAATAATAATGAATCTGTCTTTAGATCTGGAAATTGTACCCAAAGAAAACTGTAGCATAATTTGGGGGCAGGAAGGAACCATGAATTGCAGAATATCTACCTATTACTGATTCTTATGTGACCTTGAACAATTTAAATGCTCTTAAGCTTCAGTTATCTTATGTATAAACTAAAGCAATTTGGACCAGAATTTTTGATAATTGTGTATTTTTGTATATTAATACATATTTGTTCTTGAAAGATGCATTACCTTTGATTTAATCTCTATACATTGTACATTTGTTTTTTTGGTCACGTCTAATCCTTATTTTGCAAAACTAAAAAAAATCCACATTACCTTAATTTAAATTCCAACCTCTAGTCATCATCTCCTCAAAAATACTCTACCTATCTCTCAGTCTAATCTTTAGCCTTTACAATGGTAATGTAGCTACAGTTACTGTAAGATGACACTTGTGGTCATCTAAACTATTCATTTTTCCTCTCTTCCTAATAGAGCCTGGATTTATTCAGGTATACGGCCCTCCCATGTGCCCCCAAAAGATAACCCTATCCTGGCCACAGAAATGTAACTAGTTTTGCTAAGGGTAAACTGATTACCTTCTGAGTGATTGGTCTAAGAGTAGAAAAGTGTCCCAATTCTAGCCAATGAACTGTGAGCTTCAATCTGCTGGTGTGTTTTCAGGAAAATGTCCTCCATTGTAAGAGATATCCACATTAGAGGGTAACCTGTCTCTTTTGTTTTTATTTTATTTTTTTATTTTTGGTCTGGATTAAGTACTTGCTTCTGTTGCAACCATCTATCTAACAGATTGTGGTTGAGGTCAAAGGAAGGAGGTTAAGTCTTTGAAATCAACTTGAAATGGCAACAATTTAGGGCCTTGAAACCTGAACTTTCTCTGAATTTCTAGGATGTGGGGTAATAATACATTTTCTTAGTGTTGAAATTTCCTTAAGGTTTTCTGTTACTTGTGGCCAAAGATACTAAATGCCACACATTTAGACTCATAATCTGATAGTTCATAATCTTATTTGAATACTCCTGCTTTCATTCCTTGAAAGAGCTCAGCATTTCATAACACAAAATGCAAATTTAAAAAGAAAATATCCATGATAATCAATTATAAGGGTTAACTCTATAGGGTATTACCATATCTCCAGGTAATGAGGTGTTCTTTGTTGCTGTAACAAGGTAATATTTATGATAAAACAGAAAGTACAATATGTCAAATTAGTTCCTTATCAAAGAATCCTATCATTTTACCTAGAGTTTTTTTTAACTTGGCATTTAGTAAAATGTTATTAAAAACTTATTTTTAACTGCTTTTGATGTTATTCTTCTAAATAGTATGTACTTATAAGATATGCCATGCCATATATATATATGATTAATTATGAATTTGGCTAAAATGAATACTTCCATAAATGCCTTCTTGCCTGTCCCTCAAAAAAGAGAAATTTTGTATTTTAACATGCTCTTAGTTGTTTATGGAATCAACGAATAACTCTTGTAAAATAAGTAAGTTTTCAAATTCAGAACTTGTTTGACATTGATTAACTATGAGGAAAGAGGTTGATCAATTAGAAAATTACAATGAAAAGGAATTTTATGGACATACTATATTGCACAGAAACAACAGTCTTAAGTTAATTTTAACAGTATTTAACATATGTTGGATAATTATTTAAGTAATGAGTTTAAGACAAATATACCATAAATCCTGGTGTGGAAGTTAGTGTCTGAAGGACCCATAACCATTAAATGACAATTTTAAAAATGAGGATTCCAATAGCATATTTCTCAAGGATGAAATGTTTTAATGCCATTTGCATACTACATGCAAATCTAGATCCTTTAAATGCTTGAATGATTCTCCCTTAATGCCTTTTGATAAAACAAACTATTTTTTACTTGGCATAAACTATATAAGTAGTTTTGTTTTTGCCAGTTACCAGCAAGAATTCACTTGTCCTTTGGCAAGACTTGCTTTTTCACAAAATGCCTTTCACTGTTAGATGGTGTTGAATGAGTGTCATGCCAAGGATGGACATGATGCCTTGGTAATAATTCTGGACTTGTTTGCTGCTCACTTGTATACTATAAACTGATCTAACAAGAAATACGCCTTTATTTTCATTATTAGAATGGGTGAGCCAATGCAGGAGGTCTTGGGTACTTTATAATTAAATACTGGAAGGTTTGGAAATAACTTCAATCTGTGTTCTTCATGATAAACATAGCCAAATTTTTTAAGTTAAGAGTTTTTGGACTTGTGAATGACATGAGTAACTGTTCAAATGTTTCAGTGCTTATTCTACAATAATTTCGGTATCTAGTTGGCTTTTTTTTTCTCTTTTCCTTTTTCTCTATCTATTCTTAGAGAAGAGAAAAAACTCCTTAGGATCAGGGTTTTAATATCTGAGTGTTTAGATTTACTCTGTGACTGTTTTTGACTGGGTGGGGGGAATCTCTGAACTTGGGTTCACTTGTTTCCACCTAGAGACTGTGATTGATGTTTAGAATTTTATTTTATTTTATTTTATTTTGAGTTGGAGTCTCACTCTGTCACCCAGACTGGAGTGCAGAGGCTGCTCCCGGCCACTGCAGCCTCGACCTACTGGGCTCCGGCGATCCTTCCGCCTCAGTCTTCAAGTAGAACTACAGGCGCGCGCTAGCACATGGCTAATTTTTTATATATTGTAGAGATGAGGTCTCGCCAAGTTGCCCAGGAGGGTCTTGAACCCTTGGGCTCAGGCAATCCACTCATCTCTTCCTCCCAAAGGTGCGGGATTACAGGCTGAGCCACTGAGCCCGGCGATATTTAGAATTTTAAATAAGCAACAGCTTTTTTGGAGTATACTTTCTTCCTTTATTGGCTTGTTTTCTTACAAGTAGCTTGAATTTTAATTAAAAATCTCATTTGGGATGTGATTCCCTTTTTGGACTCTTGATCAATTGCTTTGCAATGCTGAGAACATTTTGCCTATATCTAATTGACTTGTTTTGAGGGGTTGTGCCAGAAACCACGTAGACGGGACAGTAATAATCACATGCATATTATTTAAGAGCACACTGTTCTAGTGATGCTTCAAGTTTCTTTTTGCACAATTCTATCCCCCTTCCCTCTTTGTCTCATTTGGCACTCTTTTCCTTCGCCTTCCCAGAGCAACATTCCATTCCAGTGTTGGCAGACAGTGATGGCCCCTGAGAACCACTCTGAGCCACATGTTTGAAATGAAGGAATTACACAAGCTCAAAACTTGGTGAGCTGCTTTATGGTACTAAGCCCGGGCCATTTTTCCAGTTTCCCTAAATTATGTACAGGCTTCATCTCTATGACACATAATTACATTTTCAGACTGTATTTTAATTATTTTTACTTACAACTGTAATTTTGTAAATCTGTACATATTTGACTGCAGGTCATCTTTCTGCTACTGGGCAGCTTCCATTTTTGAAACATCTAACATTTATATTATTTCATTGAAAGCATGTTTTAATGTTGCTAGTATCACTTATCATGTTTTATTTATTTATTACTGTGAACTAGTGAACAACGATGTTGTCTTATTATAAGTTGAATCCCAAACTCTAGTAAAGTAATTGGCACAGAGTAGGTAGCCAATAAAAATTGAATGAATGAATATGACTATAGATCAAGCATGTCTGGAAGTCTCACTCAGGAGTGGCTTAAAAAAAACCTGTGTACAGATAATTGACTGGATAAAGAAAATGTGACACACACACACACACACACACACACACACACGATGGAATGCTACACAACCATAACAGATAATGAAATCATGTCCTTTTTAACTACATGAATGGAGTTGGAGAACATCAACCTAAGTGAACTAACTCAGAAACAGAAAACCAAAGAACACGTGTTTGCACTTATATTTGAGAGCTAAATGGCCACGAAGATAGAAATAATTGATACTGGGGCACTAAAAAGAGAGGAGGTAGGAAGAGGAACTAGGTTTCAGAAATTGCTTACTGGGTACAATGGTCACTCTCTGAGGAATGGGTCATCTGAAGCCCAATCCCCACCACATCACAATATTTTCATGTAACAAACATGCATTTGTATTTCTTGCATCTAAAATAAAATAAAATAACATATTTTAACAAGTAGAGATCAAAAATTCTCCCAATAGAAAGAGCTTTGGGAACTGCACTTGGTTATAATATATATGAAATATGGGCAGAGACAAATGGTCTGGCAGGAATTTAGAAGGAAAAAGATTGGAAGATTGGAGACAAATTTATCTGGGATAGAAGCATTTGGATAAACAGGGGAGTAGGCACAAAGTGGAAAGATATAAGTTTTATATCAGTAGTTCATGCAATTAAGTGGACAATTTAGCACAACCTGTTTTGACCTCATCCAGCCTCTGTTGTCTGCCCAAGGCTGGAGGTCACACATGGGTCTAATGTCATGAACTCCCACTTAACCAGGCTGACAGGTATTACCACTGCTGAATGTTCAATATGCCAGCAACAGAGGTAAGTGCCAAGTTCCCAATATGGAATCATTTCTCAAGAAGATAAATTGATCAGTTGTTGGCCGTCTGATTATATTATTGAAGCCTTTCCATTGTGAGAGGGCCAATGATTTATTCTCACAAGAACAGACATATTCCAGGTATGGGTTTGCATTTTCTGTCTGCAGGGCCTCAGACAGTATCACTGTCTTAAGATTTAAGTATTTGATTCACTGATATAAGATCTCACATAAAATTGCACCAGACGAGGAGGCACACTTTACATCAAAAGTGGTACGTGGGCCCATGACCATGGGATTAACTCATCATATCACATACAGCATTACTTAGAGGCTGGCAGCCTGATAAATCATTGAATGACTTACAAAAGGTACAGCTGTAGTGCCAGTGTGGGAGGTGATAGTGTGCATGGATGACACGTCATTCTCCAGAATGCAGTATATCCTTTGAATCAAAAACCTCATATGGCATTGTGTTTCCGGTAGGAATAAAGACAAAAGGGTTAGAAGAAGTGGCTCTTTGTATCATCCCTCTCAATAACACACTGGGCGACTTTGTGATTCACATCCTTGCAACTCTAGACTCTGAAAAGTTAGAGGTCCTAGACTTCCAAAAGAGCACAATTTAAGCAGGCAACATAGCAAGGGTCCTGTTACATTTTAAGATTATGCACTTTGAGATCCTTATATCCTAGGGCCAACTTACAAGAACAGGAGTCAACATCTTGGCAGGGAAAATTGACTAATCAGCAGAAGGAGATGAACCTGCTATTACATAGTGAGGGAAAAATATGTATGAACCCAGATAATTCATATGGATTCCCATTGAAACTCTCCCAAATATGAAAAACAGCCTGAGGAAGTTATGGTGATGAGGGACCCAGAGTCATTGAGCATAAGAATTTGGGTTTTGGCAACAGAAAAATTACCCAAGACAGAAGAATTGGAAGCTAAGTGTGACAGAAATCTAGAATAGATAGTGAGCAGAGAGATGATGAGTATCAATAGTGGACATGAAACAGTTGTAAAAGTGATGACTATTGCTTGTCTCACTAAAATCTTTTTTCTAAGTTTTCCCTCAGGAAGATAGACCCACTGAAATCCTGTAGAAATTGCTACTCAAATGTATATGGAAGGTTATATCTGAGTGGTGCAAGGAATGGGCTATGGTAGATAAGGGCATGCATCATCTAATTCCTCATGCCAGAAAAACCTTGATGGACAAATATGGAGAGTGAGATTAGCAGACATTCTCCATTTGTCAACACCTCAGGTATGTCTCAGCTGCATATAATTGTTTCACTAGGTCATTCCTTCCTTGAGCAACTTGCATTCAATTACAGATTGAGGCAAGTCCATAAAGTCTTTAAAATTTTTGCTTGGTAAAATACTGACTCTGCGAGCAATATTCAGTTCATATGTCCCTTCCAGGTTGGCTGAGGCTTTGTCACATCTGCATCACAGCTCAACTTCTTCCCATTTCCCAATCTTAATTCTTGCCCCTTCTTTTTCACAGGTATAGATCCCTAATATACCTCTCGGGTATAAAATAGGGCTGAAAAGGTTTGATTGTCCTCAAACCTCTTGTTATTTTGTAGTAAGAATCTGGGCCTCATCCTAGGACAGTTGAAATACATTGAAGAGTCTTAAGCAGAGGAGTGACTATTGATTTGCAATTTAACTATCTTATGCACAGAAGGGAATGGATAAAAGGGGGTGGGGGCATTTTGTAAGTCCTGGAGGTGGGGGGGGCAGTCAATGGAACTGTGTATAGGGAGTTATAATGTTGCAGAAATTTAAGCAAGAGATATGGTGACTTGAACTAATAATGTGACAAAGGCCATAGATTTATTTAGGAGGAGGACTTGTTATTTTTTTGGATCAAATAATACAAATGAAGGAGGGACAAGAAAAATGCCCTGTCTCTGACTTGAGTAAACAAGAGGAAATTCAATGAAACTTTTTTGTGATGAAAGTATAATATAGTGGCTTCATCTATAGCCAATAGGACAATTTCTAGAAAGAAAGCCTTTATTACTAAAATGAATACTAAGATTACTGTGTTTTGATGTTAGAGGTTTTGCTCTTCTGTTTTCTTGCTACTGATTTATTTCTACTGAGTGATAAACACAGAAAGATTTAAGGTACAGAGATTTGGTCCCCACATATGGCTAAAGATCTGCCTACTTTCCCAGTCCTTTTATTTCCTCTTCTATATCCTACTGGCTTGGCTCTGAACATCAGTGATACAATAAAGAGGTCACCTGTAATAACTATCCCCAGATAGCCTTTATGATCGAAAGAGGTGGTGATTTCTTTATAAACTAAATAAGAAAATCATATGTGTATTATATATGAGGAGGGACCCCCAAAAATGGAATTATTTTTTGGAGAGTGGGCCCCTTGTAGTACAGGCTTCACCTGCTAGGTAAGTGTTCTATGAACCCATGTACATCAGTGCACCAATTAGTGTTGCTGTGAGAGGTTGCATTCTGCTTCAGTGAATTTTTTTTGGGGGGGGATTCTTTCAACAGGTTTGCCCATTTAATTATGGATGACTTACAAACTCACCTGCCCACACCACAATGAATGTTCAGCAGTTTTTTTTACCAAAAATGGCATGACCCCTGTGCCCCACCCTCTCTATTCACCTGATCTCACCAGAGCGACTTTTTTCTTTTTTCTTGGATGAAAAAAGTCCTTAAAAGGAAATGTTTTCCCAATGTGGAAGAGATGATGAAAGAAAAAATGGCAGAAACACTAGAAAGCATTAAGAGCCACAAGTTCAAAAACTACTTTAGCAGTGGGAAAAGAGTCTTGATGGGTGTATTGTATTAAATGAAGTGTACTTTGAAGGTTATCAAAATTTAAACATGTAAGAATAAATACACGATTTGCTTACAAATAAATTTCATTTGGGGGGTCCCACCTCATATAATTCTGCTCCTGATCAATTATTTCTCAGATGAAACTTTGAGTCAAAGACAAAGTTACCGTGATTAATTATTTGCCCTTTCCAAGTATTGACTGACGATGAGCAAGCCATCTCTTTTTAGTCGAGTGTCAAACATTTTTGTTTTATGGTTTCTATACTGGAATGTCTCCATCATATTTTTTTTTCAATTTTCTTTGATATATTTTAGAGGCTGAGCAGATCTGATGGAAAAAGGAGAAAGTCCTAGAGGTGATAACCAAAGGCATATGTAGAAAACATAGGCTCTCTGGACATGGAGCTAGTTGGTAGTGGACTGGGATGAGAAGCAAAGAGGGACGAATGTCTGTATTCCAGTTACGTATTTCTAAAACAGAACAGAAAAGCTGATGATTTCTTTAGATGTTAGAAGCTAAGAGTCATTATCTTCCATAGTCTCTGAGAATGACTAAGTGATCCATTAAAAACAAAATGTTCCATACAGTAGGGATTGAAACTTAATATTTTAGGTGTGTGTGGAATGAAATGATCCATGTAAGTAATTTTTCCAGATGAAGCTTATCTGTGTTAAGTGCTAAAATTCATTATTTTTATGAGAGTCATTTTTAAATGTTTTACATATTTTTCTTGATTTTTAAAGAAAGGGTGTTTGGTATCACTGAAACATTTTCTGTAAATATTTAAACTTACAAAACATGTACTGTCTCAGAACTGTTGTGGATACCAATTAATATGCCATAATATGACATAATAATGCTCTAAATTAAGTTAATATTTAGGTCATTTTATACGGAATGGCTTTAGGCTGTTCTATTTTAAAATTTCTTACCCTATTATTTATCAGTTTTTCTTACTTTTTTGAATTATTTATACATAGCAAAAAACAACCAAACAAACAGAGTAACCATGGATGAGAAACACTTAAATTATAAATTTGCAACATCTCTGGCTATGATTTGTTAGTCACGCAATTAGTCAATCGTTACAAGCTGATATAGGTAGTGAGCTAAAACAGTTAAAGTGCTCTCCTGAGGGAACTATAAATTGTTCTTTTTGAGCTCAGGGAGAAAAGCAAACAAACAAAACAAAAACCGAAAAATCAATAGAATTACTCTGGCATCGGATATTGTCTTGATTTATATTGTGAAACTATAGATAGGATTAACACTGTTGCAAGCATTAATTCTCACGTTTTAGGGATTAATTCTGCCCATCCCACTTATACACACAAATGAAGAACCTAAGTAGTAAACTGGATTTTTTAGCACCAAGATTTCACTAACAAGTTTGAAACCTGAGCAGAGAAGAAAGCTACTGGGGAAAAGCATTACCACAGTAGTCAGTGACTATATAGAAGGGAATAGAATACAACTCAGGTAAAGCATGGATTGGTGCTCAGCGATGTTGGAATACAGCAGAAATTACCATTACAAAAGATGCCTGGGATCCAGATTATTTCAAGACATCATCAGAAAAGTTTTTGTCGGCAGGTCATTTTTTTGTTTTTTCCTTTTTTGGGAGCTGGGAGAAGGAAGGAGGGTCAGGGGATAGCTTGGCTTGTAATCTTTTATTTTTCCTCATCTCTATGTTTCAGAAGAATTTATAAAAACAAATAAAAACCTACTGGTAGTGAAGATCTCATTGCCTAAAGCTTTGAGAAATAATTATCTAGGGATTGTAAAGCTGCAGGTAGCTTAGAACAGTATGCTCTGAGAATATTTGTCTTGAGAATCAAATAGATTTGGGTTCAAGATCTACATATACACTACCAAATAAAGTGAGCTTGGGAAAATAGTTGACCCTTTTAAATTACAATATTTTCAAGCCAGGCTTGGTGGCTCAGCCTGTAATCCCGCACCTTTGGGAGGCTGAGGTGAGTGGATTGCCTGAGCCCGCGGGTTCGAGACCCGCCTGGGCAGCGAGACCTCATCTCTACAATAAATCAAAAAATCAGCCGGGCATGGTAGCGCATGCCTGTAATTCCGGCTACTTGGAAGTCTGAGGCGGAAGGATCGCCGGAGCCCAGCAGGTCGAGGCTGCGGTGGCCGGGAGCGGCCACTGCACTCCAGTCTGGGCAACCGAGTGATACTCCAACTCAAAAAAAAAAAAAAAAAAAAAAATTACAATATTTTCATGTGTGAAATGGAAATAATAATATCTACTTCATAGAGTTGAAGGGATTCAACAAGATCACGTGTTTAGTGTACCTGAGGTAAGTGTTCAAAGAATTGTAGCATTTATAATGTACTAATACTATTATAATTTCTTATTGTCTTGGTTTGAAGCCTCAATTTCCTTCGTAACTCCAATAGATCAATAGTCCTTGTGGATTTCTTTCTCTAAAAGAATGATTTTAGCTTTATTTGGGCTTCAGTGACCCAATGTGCATTATACTTTTCATCTTATCTTCCATTTAGAAAGATAAAAAAGTGTTTGAAACATGCTCTGTGGTTGACGGCAGGGAATTGGGGGAGAGAAAAAATACTCAAGTTCCTTATCTTTGCTATATGTCTTGGATTGTAACACATTTTTTTGGGGAAAAATATTCTCAGCTAGCTTAACGATGCCAGTGCAAGCCCTCTAGACATTTCTTTCTACTTGGTTTCTTAAAAAATGACTCTTGTTATAATATTTCATATTTATATATTTGGCATGTATGTACATATATGCATTTTCTTTTAATATAGTAAGAATAGAAGACAGGGCCCATTACCTCAAAGAATCTAAACTGAAAATGTTATTTACCTTGTATATAAATGTCAGGGACATGGTAGGTCCTGGGAGTACTCCCATGCAGAGATTTTAATACATTGGTCAGCATAGAGTGAACCTTCACAGAGTGTAGACATTTAAAAATGAAAGAATAAACAACTTCAATGCCTCATCAATAGGGAAATCATCAAATAAAATATTTTTGGGGGGCATTTTACAAGATGAGTCATTAGAAAGACAAAGTTTTAAACTTTGCCTGGTTTACCCTGTATCTGGAGGTATAACCGAAACTTTATTATATGAAAGAATGGAGGAAATTGAAAATAGGATATTGCAGAATGCTAACAAAACATCATTCCTATACACATAATGCGTATATTTTAAATTCTGGTAGAACATTCTTTTGTATTTTATTGTTTTTAATTAATTGTGTCAGGAATTCTAAAATAATCTGGAACTGAAAAAAAGAGGAGAGGAACAAAAAACACAAACTTTTCCAGTGTGTTTTTGTCTTTGTTAAATACTTCCAGGGTGGCCATCTGCAATCCACAAGTTTTTAGAGGATATGCTCTAGGTATTCTTCAAAAATAATTAACATCTTTTGTTTTCTTGATGTATTAAAGTGGAGCACACTTCATAGCTTTCTTTCACATATCAGAATAATATATTGTAAAATTTCAGACAAGAGTTGGAATAACTTTACCAAGGTCACTGACAGAGTTCAGGAAGACCAAGGCCCCATGTCTTTACTCTTTGTAGCACGTGCCACCTCTCTTTTTTCTTTTACCCCATTTCCCATTGTATTTTGTTCTTTCTCTCTGTTTTTCTCATTCAGCTATGCAGTCATATATTTTTAGGTTGTGGTTTTCACTGCCAGCAACAGTATAATTTTTCACTTGTTTTGGTTTAGAGTTCATTCTCCTTTTCAGACTCACTTATCATTGTATCATTAATAATTGTAGCTTTTTTAATTCTTAGAGAAGGACTGTGAGAAAGACAGACAAAAGAGCTCACAAGAAAAACAGCAGCACTGTATTCTTGCAAAATGTAAGAACATTGAAAGTATTATATCGAAATTTTTGACTATAAGTTTTCTGGTCAACATGAGCTATATGTTCATTTTTCCCTTTATTATATGTTGATCTTAAAAAAGAGTGATTGATGAGTGAAAAATATAGATGGATATGATTTAAATATATAATAAATAATGTTTCAACATTTCTATCTATTATCATTTAATAAAAGGAGTTTTCAAGTGGAATATATTTCTCAAGCTTTGCTACTGATAAACAGAGATATTCAATAAATACTTATTATATAAATATGTGTACTTTTAAAGTCAGAGATGATCTCTTTAGAACTAATAATGCAATTAATGAACTTCATATGAGCCAGAAACTCTCCAGAAAGGAG
Source organism: Cephalopachus bancanus (assembly GCA_027257055.1). Taxonomy (NCBI): domain Eukaryota; kingdom Metazoa; phylum Chordata; class Mammalia; order Primates; family Tarsiidae; genus Cephalopachus; species Cephalopachus bancanus. The sequence goes on from JAPVLO010000093.1 coordinate 13,213,995, forward strand.
CTTGGGGAGTTTTTCACATCTTGATAAAGCACACTAGGATATAAATTTCCACCAAACCTAGGGGACTAGCAGTCCTCCTTGATTCCATCTTAATCTCAGCACTGCACCAGCCTCATGCTTATCAACCTTCCCATTTCTTAATTTTGTGGCCCAAATTGCTTACAGAACAGCCTACTTACCTTCATTCCTAATTACAAATGTTGATACTTTCTTCGCTGAATTACCACAGTGACTTCTAACCTCAACTTTTGGCCTATATTTTGTTCCTCATTATTTTCATCTTTCGAAAATCCCAATTCCAGCTTTCTAAGTGAAAATACGGCCATGCTACAACTCTGTTAAAAGTCTTTCAATGAGCCGGGCTCTGTGGCTCAGCCTGTAATCCTGCGCCTTTGGGAGGCTGAGGTGAGTGGATTGCCTGAGCCCGCGAGTTCGAGACCCGCCTGGGCAGCGAGACCTCATCTCTACAATAAATCAAAAAATCAGCTGGGCGTGGTAGCGCATGCCTGTAATTCCGGCTACTTGGAAGGCTGAGGCGGAAGGATCGCCGGAGCCCAGCAGGTCGAGGCTGCGGTGGCCGGGAGCGGCCACTGCACTCCAGTCTGGGTGACAGAGTGAGACTCTAACTCAAAAAAAAAAAAAAAAAAAAAAAAAGTCTTTCAATGGGTCCCCCATTCTTATACCAAAGTTTTCTTCATACTTTTCTCATTGCACAATTTTATTAGTAGAAAAATGAGAGGATCATAATTAAATACAAATATCTGCCATACTTATTAGCTAATATGCCTAGACAAAATATATAGAGAGCAAGATTAACTACTAATAATACTGAATATAAATCCATATTTCAAATAAATTTCTTATTAATTTTTTTCTTTTTAATTGGTATGTGATCATTGTATGTATTATATAGAATTCAGAATGACATTTTGGTATATGTTTACAATGTGCAATGACCAAATTAGGGTAATTAGCATTTCTATAACCTTGAACATCTATTATTTCTTTGAGTTGCAAACATTCAAATTCCTCTCCTGTATACTTTTGAAAATATACACCAAATTATTGTTAACTATATATACCCTGTAGTGCTATAGAACACTAAAACTTTCTCCTGTTATATAGCTAAAATTTTGTATTTGTTAACCAGTGCCTCCCTATCACCCTGTCCCTCCATTCTTTCCAGACTCTAATAATGATAATTCCACCCTTCTTCTATGAGCTCAATATTTTTTGAGCTCCCACATATGAGTTCATTTAAGATGATGCCTTCCAGGTTCATCCATGTTGTTTTTAGAAAATGGCTGATTAGTATTCTATTGTGTATATATGTTGCATTTTCTGTATTCATTTACCCATTGATGAACATTTAGGTTGATTTCATATATTGACTATTGTAAATAGAGCTACAATAAACATCAGAGTGCAGGTTGCTCTTCAATAAACTAATTTCCTTTCCTTTGGATCATACCCATTAGTGGGATTGCTGGATCATATGGTAACTCTATTTTTAGTTTTGTTGAGAAACTGTAATACTGTTTCTCCTAATGACTGTATTCATTTATATTTTCATCAATGATGTATAAGTGTTTTCTTTGCTTGCCAGCGTTTTTTTTCAGTCTTTTTTATGATAGCCTTCCTAACTGTGGTAAGATGATATTTTATTGCGATTTTGATTTACACTTTCCTGATGATTGGTAATGTTGAACATTTTTCCATATAACCATTGGACATTTGTATGTCTTATTTTGAGAAATGTCTATTTGACGCTTTGCTCATTTAAAAATCTTTTTTTGTTGTTGCTGAGTTGAGTTCCTTGTATATTCTGAATACTAGGCCCTTATTGGTTGAATAGTTTAATGATATTTTCTCTCATTCTGTAAGTTGTCTCTTCCCTCTGAAGATTGCTTGCTTTGCTGTGCAGAAGATTTTTAGTTTGAGATAGTCTCCCTTATCTATTGCTGTTTTCTGTACTTTTGAAGTCTTACTGGTAAAATCTTTGCCTAGACCAATATCCTGAAGCATTTCCACTATTCTTTTTCCCAGTAGTTTTATAATTTCTGGCCTTATGTTTAAGTCTTTAGTTAATTTTGAGTTGATTTCTGTATGTGGTGAGAGATGGGGGGTTTATTCTTATGCAAATGATATCCAATTTTCCCAATACCACTTATTGAAGAGTGTATCATTTCCTCAGTGTACATCCTTGGTGTCTTTCTCAAAAATCAGTTGGCTATAAATGTGTGAATTTCTTTCTGGTTTCTCTATTCTGTTCCATTGGCCTATGTGTCTGTTTTATACAAGTACCATGATATTTTGGTACCTGTAACTTTGTAGCATACTTTGAAATCAGGTAGTGCTGATTCCTTCAAATTTGTTCTTTTTACTTAGGATTGCTTTGGTTGTTTAGGCTCTTTTATAGTTCCATACAAAATTTAGGATTTTTTTTCTATTTCTCTGGAAAATGTTATTGGTATTTTGATAAGAATTGCATTGAATCTACAGATTGGTTTGGGTAATATGATCAATTTTAATAATGTAAATTATTCCAATCCATGAGCATGGGTTGGCTTTCCATTTTTTGATACCTTCTTTGATTTCTATGATAAAAGTTTTTTATTTTTTTTGTAAAAATTTTCACCTCATTTGTCCATTTTTTCCTAGGTATTCTATTTTATTTGTAGCTGTTTTCAATGGGATTATTTTCTTGATTTTTATTCAGCTATCTTTTTATCAATGACTAGAAATGCTGTTGATATTTGTATGTTGATTTTGTATCCCATAATGTTACTTTTTTTATCACTTCGAAGAGGTTTGTGTGTGTGTGTGTGTGTGTGTCTTTAGGTTTTTATACATATATAATAAGATTAGCCAGTTGCAAAGAGGGGAAATTCTACATACTTTTTTCAAATTTGAATATCTTTATTTCTCTTTTTGTATTTTGTAACAGATATATAATAATTGTACATATTTTTAAAGTACATGTGGATAGACTCACACCAGTAATTCCAACACTTTGGGCATCCAAGGCAGGAGGATTGCTTAAGCTCAGGAGTTTGAGATCAGTCTAAATAATATAGAATCTAAGTAAAACAGAGTCTCCACAAAAAATTATAAAGTTAGCCAGGCATGGTGTTGTGTACTTGTAGTCCTAGCTACTCTTGAGGCTGAGGTGGGAGGATCTCCTGAGCCCAGGAGGTTGACGCTGGAATGAGCCATGATCATACCACTGCACTCCAGCCTGGCAATAGATTGAGACCCTAACTCAGAAAAAGTACATGTAATATTTTCATACATGCATATAATGATCAAGTTGAGTAATCGAAATATCCATCAAGTCAAACACCTTTTTTTGTGTATGTTGAAAGCATTACAATTCTTCTCTTCTAGGAATATACAATAAATTATTATTTACTGTAATTCCCCTGCTGTACTCTTTAATGAAGAACTTATTCCTTTCTATTTATCTTTATTTTTGTACTCATTAACCAACTTCTCTTTATAACCCCCTTCTCTTTTCCTTTTCTTCCTTGATTGCTCTGGCTAGGACTTCCAGTACTTTGTTGAATATGAATGGTGAATGTGCTTATACATGATTTGTTTCAATTATCAAAGAAAAGATTTTAAGCTTTTCTCCATTTAGTATGATGTTAGCTGTGGGCATCTAACATATGGCCTTTATTGTGATGAGATATGTTCCTTCTATACATAATTTATTCAGAGTTTTTAATCATGAAATAATGTTAAATTTTGTACTGATACTTTTCCTGTATCTATTGAAGTGATCATATACTTTTTTGTTTTTCATTCTGTTAATATGTTGTATGACATTTATTGATTTGCATATGTTGAACCATCCTTATATTCCTGGAATACATTTTACATGATTGTGGTATATTATCTTTTTGATTTGTTGCTGAATTCTATTTGCTAGTATTTTCTGAGGATTTTTTGCAACTATGTTCATCAGAGCTTGTAGTTCACCATTGGCCTGTAGTTTCCTTTTTTTGATTGTGCTTTTGTATGGTTTTGGTATCAGGGTAATGCTGCCTTCATAGAATGAGCTAGGAAGAACTCCTTCCTCTTCAATTTTTTAGAATAGTTTGAGAAGAATTGTTACTAGTTTTTCTTGATAAGGTTGGTGGAATTTAGCAGTTAAGCCATTCAATCCTGGACTTTTCTTTATTGGGAGATTTCTTTACTGATTCTATCATGTCACTCATTATGGGTCTGTTATGGTTTTCTGTATCTTTCTGATACAGTCTTGGTAGGTTATGTGTGTCCAGGAATTCATTCACTTCCTAATGGCTTTCTAACTTGTTGATGTATAGTTGTTCATAATAGCCTCAGATGAATCTTTGTATTTTTGTAGTATCACATACAATATATTTATTTATTTATTTATTTATTTTTGAGTTGGAGTCTCACTCTGTTGCCCAGACTGGAGTGCAGTGGCCGCTCCCGGCCATCGCAACCTCGACCTGCTGGGCTCCGGTGATCCTTCCGCCTCAGCCTTCCAAGTAGCCGGAATTACAGGCATGCGCTACCACACCCGGCTGATTTTTTGATTTATTGTAGAGATGAGGTCTTGCTGCCCAGGCGGGTCTCGAACCCACGGGCTCAGGCAATCCACTCACCTCAGCCTCCCAAAGGCGCGGGATTACAGGCTGAGCCACCGAGCCCGGCTATTTATTTTTTTTAATGATTTTTACCTATCTGGTTCTTTTCTATTTTTTTTTTATTAGACTAGCTAATAATGATTTGTCAATTTTGTTTATTTAAAAAGTTTTTTTTATTAATCTTTTGCATTTTTTAGCTTGTATTTTGTTTAATTCTGTTCTAATATTTATTATTTATTTTCTTTCACTAATTTTGGGTCTAGTTTGTGGTTGTCTTCCAAGTTACTTAAGGTGCAATGTTAAGTTGTTAGTTTGAAATCTTTTTTTACATTTTGTTGTAGGTGTTTATTGGTTAGTACTGCTATTTCTGTATTTTACAGGTTTTAGTATACTTTCATTTGTTTCAGGAAAATTGCTAATTTTCCTCTTAATTTCTTCATTAATACATTGGTCATTGGGGTCATGCTATTTAGTTTCCATGCATTTGTATAGTTTCTTGAGTTTCTCTTATTGCTGGTTTCTAGTTTATTCCATTGTGGTCTCATATTTAATATAATTTTTATATTTTTTATATTTGTTGAGATTTGTTTTGTGGCTTAGTATATCTATCCTGGAGAATATTCCATGTGCTGATTGAAAAATGTGTATTCAGCAGCTGTTTAATAAAATGCTCTTTAAATTTCTGTTAAGTCCATCTAGTCTACACTGCAGTTTTTTTTCCTTGCTTTATTTTTATTTTAGAGTTGTGGGATATATGTGAGGATTTGTTACACTAGAAAATTGTGTGAAGGTGAGGTTTGTACTTCTAACTTGCCTTCTCTCCCCTGGTAGTAAATGTGATACCTAACGGGTGGGTGGTTATGTGCCCTTATCCCCACGCCCTCACTCCCTTCACTAATAGTGCCTAGTGTCAGTTATTCAAGCCTTGGTGCTCACATGTTCAGTGTGTAAGGCCTGCTTATGAGAGCATGTGATATCCCATTTTTTCCCCCTGTGATAGTTCACTTAGAATGATGGTCTCCGGTTGCATCCATGTTGCCTCAAAGGACATGATTTTGATCTTCTTTGTGGCTATGTAATATTCCATTGTGTATACGTACCATATTTTTTTATCCAGCCCACTTTCAATGGGCATCTAGGATGGTTCCATGTTTTGCTATTGTAAAATAGTGCTGCAATGAACATATGTGTGAAAGTGTCTTTTTGGTATTATGATTTAAGTTCCTTTGAGTATATTTCCAGGAGTAGGATTCCTGCATTGTATGGTAGTTCAATTTTTAGTTCTTAGTTTCTTTGAGAAAACACCACACTGCTTTCCACAGAGGATGAGCTAGCTTACATTCCCTACCAATAGTGTACATGCATTCTTTTTTCTCTGCAAACTCAACAACACCTTCAGTTTTTCAACTTTTTAATGAAAACATTCCTGACATTTGTTAGGTGATACCTCATTGTAAGTTTGATTTGCATTTCTCTGATGTTTAGTGAAGCTGAACTTTTTTTAATGTTTCATGGCTGCTTGACTGTCCCCTTGGAAAAGTGTCTCTTAATTTCCCTTGCCCACTTTTTAACAGGATTATTTGCTTTTTCCTGTTAATTTGTTTGAGTACTTTGCAGATCCTGGATGCTAGGCCTTTGTCGATTGCATAGCTTGCAAATATTTTTTTTCCCCATTCTGTGGGTTGTCTCTTTATTCTTGGTGAATGAAGTCCAACTTCATTCTTCTGAAGTATATGGTTAGCCAGTTTTCTCAAGACCATTTGCTAAATATGCTATTTTTTTCCTCAATGTTTGTTTTTGTCGGCTTTGCCAATGATGAGTTTATTGAATGTCTGTGATTTTACTTCTGGATTCTTTGACCTGTTCCACTGATCTATGTGTCTATTTTTGAACAGATACTATACTGTCTTGGTTACCATAGCCTTGTAGTAAAGTTTGAAGTCTGAAATTGTGATGGGTCCAAACTTGTTCTTTTTGCTGAGGATTGCTTATGCTATTCAGGCTCTTTTTTGCTTCCATATGAGTTTCTCTATTGTCTTTTCTAGGTCTGTGAAAAATGATGATGGTAATTTGATAGGGACTGCATTGAATCTTTAGATCTCCTTGGGTAGAATGGACATCTTTGTGACATTATTTGTTCCAACCCACGAGCATGGGATTTTTCTTCCATTGGCTTGTCTTCCTTGATTTCTTTGAGCAGTATTGTGTGTTATCATTGTAAAGGTCTTTCACCTCTTTGATTAAATGGATTCAGAGGTGTTTCACTTTTGTATGTGTATATTGTGAATGGGATTGTGTTTTGAATTTTTTGGGTTCTCAGCCTACTTGTTGTTGGTGTATAGAAATGAAACTGCTTTTTGCGCATTGATTTTTGTATCCTAAGACATTACAGATTTTTGACAGACTTTCTAGGTTTTCTAGGTATAGAATCATATGATCTCCAAATAGGGATAATTTAACTTCCTCTTTTCCTATTTGTATATCCCTAATTTCTTTTTCTTTCCTGACTGCTCTGTCTAGGACTTCCAGTACTATGTTAATTAGGAGAGGTGAAAGTGGGCATACTTCTCTTGTTCCAATTCTCAGGGGGGAATGCTTTCAGCTTCTTCTGCCTCTTAAGCATGATGTTTGCTGTAGGTTGTCATAGATGGATCTTATTTTTTTGAGGAATATTCTTTCAATGCCTAGGTGTTTGAGGGTTTACATCAAGAAGGGATATTGTAATATACTGAATTGTGTGTGTGTGTGTGTGTGTGTGTGTAAGTGTGTGTGTATCTGCTGAGATAATCATGTGGTTCTTGATTTTTACACCTGTTTATGTGACAGATTACATTTATTGACTTATGTACGTTGACCCAGTTTTGCATCTCAGTAATGAAGCCCACCTGGTCATGATGGATAGTCAGTCATTGAGACGTGCTGTTGGATGTGATTTGCTAGAAAATAGTTGAGAATTTTTCATCTATGTTCATCAGCAAAATTGGTCTGTAGTTTTCTCTCCTTGTTGTATCTTTGTCATTTTTGGGTATCAGGATGATATTTGCCTCATAAAATGAGTTAGAGAGAATTCCTTCCATCTCAATTGCCTAGAATGCTTTCAATAAGATTGGTATTGGCTAGACTCAGTGGCTCAGCCTGTAATTCCAGCACTTTGGGAGGCCAAGTCAAGTGGATTGCCTGAGTTCAAGACCAGCCTGGGCAACTTGAAGGCTGGTTCAAGACCAGCCTGGGCAACTTGGCAAGACCTCATCTCTACAATAAATAAAAAAAATTAGGCCTGGCAGGGCATGCCCGTAGTTCTGCTACTTGGAAGCCTGAGGTGGAAGGATTGCCGGAGCCCAGCAGGTCAATGCTGGGGTGACCGTGATCATGCCACTGCACTCCAGCCTGGGCAACAGAGTGAGACTCTACTCTAACTCAAAAAAAAAAAAATGGTATTAACTCTTTTTCGTATGTCTTGCATAATTTAGCTGAGAAACCATCTGACCCAGGTCCTTTGTTTAATGGGGAGGTTTCTAATTACTGAGTTGGTTTCTTGAATTATTATTGGTCTGTTTAGGGTTCCAGTTTCTTCCTTTTTCAATCCTGGGAGGTTATGTGATTCTAGGAATTCCTCCATTTTCTCTAGATTTTCTAGTTTGTTTGCATACAGGTATTTGTAGTAATCTCTGATAATCTTCTGTATTTCTTCAAGGTCAGTTGTATCATCACCTTTTTTTTTCTTTATGTTTATTCAAATTTGCTCTCTCTCTCTCTCTCTCTTTTTTCTTAATCTAGCCCAGTGTTTGTCAATCTTATGTATCCTTTCAAAGAACCAGCTTTTTTTTTTTTTTTTTTGAGTTGGAGTCTCACTCTGTCTGTCACCCAGACTGGAGTGCAGTGGCCGCTCCCGGCCACCGTAGCCTCGACCTGCTGGGCTCCGGCGATCCTTCTGCCTTAGCCTTCCGAGTAGCCGGAATTATAGGCGCAAAGAACCAGCTTTTCATCTCATTGATCCATTGTATAATTTATTTGGCCTCTATTTTTTCAACTGTGATTTTATTTTAATAATTTTCATTTTTCTATGAATTCTAGGATTGGTTTGCTCTTGTCTTTCCAGGTCCCTTAGGTGTGACGCTAGACTGTTCACTTGAGATCCTTATATTTTCTTGATAAGTGCATCCAATGTTATAATCTTTCCTCTCAGCAACACTTTCATAGTATCCCAAAGATTTTGATGCATTGTATGTCTTCATTTTCATTTGTTTCTAAGATCCTTTTTCATTTCTACCTTGATTTCTTTGTTAACCTAAAAGTCATCAGAAGCATATTGCTTAATTTCCATGTATTTATGTGTCTTGGAGGGTTCCTGTTGGTGATGATATTTATTTTTATTTTTCTGTGGTCTGAGAAGATACTTGATATGGTCATGAACCTTTGAAAATTGTTCACTCTTTATTTATGCCTGAGTATGTAGTAGATCTTAGAGTATGTTTCAGGTACTGAGGAGAAGTGTATATATTCTGTGGTTGTTAGGTGAAGTGTTCAGTAGATACTATTAAATACAATTGGTTGAGTGTCAAGTTTAGGTTTCTGATTTCCTTGTTAGCTCTTTGCATTAATGCTCTATCTGAGGCTGTTAATGGGGTACTAAAGTCTCTGACTATAATTGTATGGCTGTCTATATCCTCTCTTGGTTTTCTTGGCCATCATTTTATAAATATGGGCAATCCTATGTGGGTGTATATATATTCAAGATGGATATTGCTTGCTAATGAACTGAACCTTTTATCGTTATGTACTTTCAGTGTCCTTCACCTTTTATTGGTTTAAAGTTTGTTTGATATAAGAATGGTTACGTCTGCTCTTTTATGTTTTCCATTTGCCTGGAAGAGCTTTCTTTATTACTTTACATTGAGCCTGGGGGTGTTTTTTTTTCTTTTTAGGTGAGATGGGTTTTCTGAAGGCAGCAGAAGATGAATCATGCTTGTTTATCTAATTTGCCACTCTATGCCTTTTGAGTGATGCACTCATTTCATTCATGTTTAAGTTAATTATTGATATGTGGGAGTTTGTTCCTGTTATATTGTATTAAGAAGTTGCTTTGATTTTTTTAGTTTTTTTTGTTGTTGTTGATTGATGTGTATGGCCTATAAGCTCTGTGTTTGCCTGTTCTTTTGTGATGAGTAGAATTGTTCTTTCAATTCTGTGCTTAGAATGTTCTTAAACATCTTCTGTAGGGCTGGTCTGGAAGTAGCATATTCTCTTAGGGACTGGATGTCTGGGAAGGATTTTTATTTTTCTTTGTTAATGAAGCTTGTCTTGGCAGTATAGGGAATTCTTGGTTAAAATTTCTCTTCTTTGAGAATGTTAAAGATAGGACCTCAGTCCCTTCTGGCCTATAGGATTTCTGCTGAGAAGTCTGCTGTGATTCTGATGGGCCTTCCTCATTAAGTTATCTCTTCTTTCTCTCTAGCTAGTGTCTTGGGGATGATCTTCTCATGTAGTACCTCACAGGAGTTCTCTGGATCTCTCGTGTTTGTATGGCCATCTCTCTGGTGAGATAGGCAAAATTTTCTTGGGTGAACTCTTTGAAGGCTTGTTCTCAGTATCTCCTTCTCTTTCCAGAATGCAGTCAACCATGGATTTGGTCTTTTTACATAATCCCAAACCTCTCATAGACTTTGTTCATTCTTTCTGAGCCTTTTTTTCTTTGTTTTTGTCAGACTGGCTTAATTCAATAGTTTGATGACCAAGCTCTGAGATTCTTTTCTCTGCCTGGTTGATTCTGCTACTTAGGCTTGTCACTGCATTTTGAAATTCCAGTATATAATTATTCATTTTTAGGCATTCCGGTTGGACCTTTCTTATATTGGTCAGCTTTTATTTCCTGCAGTGTTTTCATTGCCTGACTGATCTTTCCATCTTCCCATGATTTTCATGGATTGTCTTTTCCATCCAGAGTTTGAATTCTATTTCTGTCATCAGGGCCAGGTTGTTTTGGATAGGTTCCTTGCTTGGGATCTTTGAAGCCCTTTTGTGGGTTTCAATTTGTTAAGGTTTTGAGAATTGCTGGTATTTTTTGCTGGCTCTTCTTCATCTGTGAGGGAAGACTCTTCTCTTTTTAACTTTTATTTTGTTGTTTTTAATTAGATAAGGTTTCTACTTTTGTCTTTCCTTCCTCCTCTGGCCTGCCTGTGGACAGGGTAGTAGTCAAAGGATGGGTGATGTTCTGAGGAAAGACCATCTGAAGCTGTTTCATTAGTGTAGTCTGGGAGAAATGGGATGGGACTTCTGTTGTATTTCAGATTATATCTCCTGTTTCTAGAGTGGATTACAGGGTAGCTCCTCCTCAGACTGCTTGTCTGACAGCAGGCTGACAGGTGACCATGAGGACCCTATGGTTCTACTCTGGCTCTGGTTTTCTAGGGAAAGTGTATTGGCCTCTCTCCTTTTATCTGAGCCAGACCACCTCTTTTGTCCAGGGGTAGAAGAGAAGAAGTGTGGAGTTGTTATTTTTCCCTCTGTCTGTAGGTGGGCAGGGCCACTGCCACCACAACATTGTGTAGAGGCATGTAGCCGCTTAAATCCTACCCTGCTCTGTGGGTAGGGCTGTAATCCAATGGTGGCCACTGAGGGCAAGCAGCATCTTCAGCCCTGGCTGCAAGGGCTGTCTGGGACAATACCCATGAGACTTCCCTGAATTGATCATGCTGCCCTCCTGCTGGGTGCTGGGGAGGGAAGAAGGGGAATGCGCCTGCATGGTCCAGACAATCACAACTGGGTGTTTCCCAGTGAGTCTCTCTATGGGTGGGTTGACACCTGTGCTGCTGGAGTCCTAGGAACTGGTATTTTCCGGATTCTGCATGAGATTTGCCATTGTGTCTGTCTCCCTTCAGGGCAACCCTCTATGCCTAGCCATTGCAGGAGAGGTGTGGGTGGAGGTGTAGTTCCCATGCTGTCGCTCTTGGCTGAGATCACAGAAGCCCACAAGAGGTATGCAAAGAAGAAAAACTGTTGTTTTCATAACCCCTTCTATCTTCAAAGGCTCTCTACTGTTCTCATGTTGGGGCTGCCTCCAGGGATGTCTGGGGCTTGGAACTGTGCCTCCACTGTGTCCCCAGGTGACAACTTAACAGACATCAGCTTGAGATTTCAGATCAAACCCCAAAGCTTCGGGTTTGTTTCTCCATATAGGCTTCTTTTCAGAGAACTGCAAGCATGCCATGTCTTCAATTGGCCATCTTGGTCTTCTCCCCTATACTGCAATTTAAGTCCAATGTTTCTTTATTAATTTTATATCTAAGTGATCTTCCCAATACTGAAAGTGGGGGTGGTGAAGTCCCCAACTCTTATCATATCAGTGTCTATCTATCCCTTTGGCTATAAAATTTGCTTTATATGTCTGAATATTTTAATGTTGGGTGTACATATATTTACAATTGTTATGTCCTCTTGCTGAATTGATTATTTGTCATTACATAATGACTTCCTTTATCTCTTTTTATGTTTTTTGACTTAAAGTCAATTTTTTCTGATGTAAGCATAGCTATTTCTGCATGGTTTTGGTTTCTGTTTGTATATTAATTTTTCTAAACATTCCTTTACTTCAGTCTATGCAGTCTTTACAGGCAAAATGAGTTTATTTTAGGCAGCATATTGCTGAGTCTTATTTCTTTATCCATTCAGTCAGCCTATATCTTTTAATTGGGGGATTTAAACTACTTATATTTAAGGTTGTTATTGATAGGTGAGAACTCACTTCTGTCATTTTAAAAATTGATTTCTGATTGTTTTACATATAATTTGTTCCTTTCCTTCTCTCTTATCATTCCTCTATGTGAATGGATAATTTTCTGCTTGAAAATGTTTTATTCCTTTTTCTTTATCATTTGTGTATCTGCTTTACCAACGAGTTTTATACTTTCATGTGTTTTCTTTCTTTTTTTTTTTCCGAGTTGGAGTCTCACTCTGTCACCCAGACTGGAGTGCAGTGGCCGCTCCCGGCCACCACAGTCTCGACCTGCTAGGCTCCGGCGATCCTTCCGCCTCAGGCTTCCAAGTAGCTGGAACAACAGGCGCCCTCTACCACTCCCGGCTAATTTTTTGATTTATTGTAGAGATGAGGTCTCGCCAAGTTGCCCAGGCGGATCGAACCCACGGGCTCAGGCAATCCACTCACCTCAGCCTCCCAAGGCACAGGATTACAGTCTGAGCCACTGAGCCCAGCCATGTGTTTTCATGATGGTAGATATTGTCCTTTTACTTATATATTGAAGGGAAATCTGCAAGTGGTGTTATGGTGTCTTACAGTAGGGGATGGCACAGTCTGAAAAGATAATTTTTCCTACCAGTCATGTTTTCTTTCGATTTTGTGGACACAAGGAGTTTCTTTCCATCTCCCTTAAGTTCTTATGAACTCAGAGTCAGATTTTTGTCTTCTAATAGTTTCTATTTGTATTTTTGTGGAGGAAGGAATGCTGGAAAATCTCCTACACAAGCTTGCTGACATCATCTACCTATGGCTCATTTTTTTTCCCCATAGCACTTATGTTTAACATAGTATGGGATACAGAATAAACATTGAAAAATGTGTTGGATGAATAGGTGTTACTTCAAATATAATTGATATGAAGAAAGAATATTATTATATACCTGAGGGAATAATATACACCAAGATGAGTGATAGGTTCTAAGGGCTAGAAAAACAACAGTCAAAGATTAAAATTTTGTCAGGAACCAAATATAATCTAGGGCAAGTGTTCCCTAACTCTAATTTATTTCTTGGATGGGTACTTTGACAACTTTAGGTATTAAGGTCAATCAGTTGCTCACTCTATACAATATTACTTTACCCACTAAGCACTATTTAGATAGAAATTTGTCTATATAAATTTCCTACGGAAAAGTGCATAGTCAAGTAAATACTGCAGCTTTATTCTTTTAGAATTTATATGTTTATTGTTGATATTCCACATTTGCTTATTCTGAAAACATGAATATGACATCTGTGTTAACTGGCAATCAAATTTTTAAATGTGCAAAGTTAAAAATTATACCCTAGACTTGAGGTCACCTTATGACATTATTGTCTTAGTCTTTATAAAACAGGACATGATATAATCAAAAAGTAACATTTTGAGTTCTATAAGCAACAACATGTTTTATAATGTCATATATGAAATAAAATAGTGATCATGATGTTTGTACAAAAGGGGACTTTTTCCAGTTGGTATTTGAGTCATGTGTAATATACTCAGTTTTTATAATTTTTTAAAGGAGAAAAAATCTAGAATACCTATAATATGTGCTTTATTCTTGTTGCACAATTCAGAAATAAGGCTGAGATCTAGAGTGAATATGAGAAAATAGTCAAAACTGAGCGATGAAGTTACAACTGTTATTATACAGAATAATTTGAATGGAGGACAGAATACTAATGAAAGGATCTGTAGTTAAGAACAGGGATAACTAGACCAGAGAAATAATTGACTCTCCATTTGAAGCCTGACTCTTGAGCACTTACTTACAGAGACCAGAATTTCTTTCCGGTTGTTATTAAAAAATAATGTTGAAAAGAAATATCTATTTCAGCCTAGAATGCCAGGGATCACAACAGAGGTCAGTGGGAAGACAATATAGCACTAAAAGGTGATGGAGATATTTTCCTTAACTATTTCTGGCTAATGTTTCAACATTTCCCAGTGAGGAATTTTTGGAAATAATTACCAAAACCATATTAGCACTGTAGTTTATTAAAACACGTACACACACACACGCACACACACACACTCACTTATGTATTTGTATTGAATTAAATATCAAGAAAGTGATGTACCTTATTAAAAATCACCTTTATTTTCTTTTTATAATTCTGAGTCAGAGAGCAACTTTTGGTGTTGTTAAACTGAGTTGTATTAATAGGAAAAGAACTGAAATGAAAATTTCAAGCTATAATAGGATGCTTTTAATTGGCAGAATAGTTAAGTAGCATATCTGGTACTTAAATAGTTTTCTCTTAAACTATAGATCCAGTGCCACTTAAATCTCTTAGCAATATTTCATTTCTCACCCTTAAAACCTGCTTCATTCACATTCTCATTCCTATCAGTGTGCACAAACTCCATCTTTCCTTTAGAGTCATAATGTATATGTATATATGTATATGTATATACATATATATATAACGATATTAGGAATATAGTTAATGCAGAACCAACAGAATAGAATATTCTACATCCTCATATAAACTGTCAGGAAATTCTGTTGGTTCTACATTCACTATATTCCTAGTATCTGATCACTTTCGTCCTCACTGCTGCCACTCTTGTCAAAGCCACCATCATCTTCTACTTGGATTATTCAGATAATCTTTTAACAACTCTCATTAATTCCATCTTGTTTTTAACAGTTTTACAAGCACCTGGAAAAATGGCAAATAATAGGCACTCTATAAATTCTTGAAGAGTGAATGAGTAAATAAATAAGATATTTTTATTTGCTCTGCCTCATGTAATGCAGGCATTCATGGTGCTACTAAATGCATCACTCAACTGTGCCATTGACAGCTACCTTTAAAAACTTGAGACAAATTATGAAATACTGCATATACATAGGCATAAATTAACATCTGTATTGTTTACAGGAAATAATCAAATAAACATTTAGGAAATAAAACATTCACCAGTGTCTTTGAATTCTCCTTTTTAGCTCTTCATAATTGTGTCCACGTTTTCCTCAAAAATAAAAATGTACTGCCTTGGATTTTTGTTTATCATCCCTTAACTTTTCTTAATCTCCTAACCATAGACATGAAACTTTGAAAACATAATATTTAATTTTGCAATTTTTGCTTTATATAAATGAAAACAACTTGCTTTTTTCACTAGCTCTATTTTAATTGTTATTTAGTGTGAAACTTGGTATATACAAAGACTTTCCCAAAGGGTATACTGCTATATGCTAAAATTGATCTGTTTATAAAAGAATTACAAATATTTCTTGTTTACTTCAACTTTTTACAAGTGTTCTTTTCTCATTTACAAAAGAAAAGTACGCCTGTTTTTACTATGTCTCTCAGTGTGAAAACCTTCAGCATTTCATAATGAACCATTAGAAATATTTGACTTGGGAAAATGAATTCATCCATGTTGAGTCTGAAACTTTGAAGGGTCTGAGGCGTTACCCCTTTGGAAAGTTTTATATATATTTCTATCTCTATTTTCATGTATATGCACATGAATGCATGAGTGGGCACACACATATGCATATGCATACTCACATGCTGATTCATGAGATCTCAAGACTAGAGACAGACTAGTAAGCAAAGCAAAAGTGATACTTTGCTTACTCACAAAGTATCTTGCTCCAGGGCTTACTAGGGAGACATGATGACTGTAGATATCACCTGAATAATGCAGTGGAGTCTGTACCACAGGACAGAAACTTTAAAATTATAAATCTATAAGTTCATATAGTGCAGCTGGTACAGTGAAGTTTCCTCTCCTTAGAGAACAGAGATAGACACATTTGCTCTAGCACATAAATTCTCTCCAGGGAGAGGAGCTGAGATTCCCTAAATATATAAACCTTGGTAGGTAAATAGGTATTTCCAAGGGAGATATCACTAAATTCTTCTGGAGGGCTCTATCTTTAACTCTTAAGGGCTATTTGTCATTCATTCATCCTTTATCCAGGTTGCTGGTTTTTTTTTTTCAGAAAGCTCTTTCTGACCAGAAATATGAAGATACTTATGAAGCATGACTTCTTTACAGTCTAGTGACTAGAAATAAATTATTCTAAATCCCTTTTAAAATCGGATGGTTCCTTAATCTTTGCTTTTAATACATTTGAGTAAATAGTTGAGTTGTTGGCTGATAGATTGTCACAAATTATTTTAAGATAGATTAGTAGGTGATTGGGCATATGACTGAAAAACTCAGAAGGAGTTCAAAGATTTGAGTAATATTACTATTGCAAAATTTTTTTTCCATAAATTTTTCCATATTTTGGTATATCCAGGGCCTATCACAGTACCTGAAAGAAAGTGTATATATCATAATGTTTTGCTAAAGGGATATATACAGGAATAGGGAAAATCATAGTGAAACTGAAGGAATTTGGAAATTATGGAGGAGGCCCAGAAAAAATGGCACTTATATTGGACTTATATTGAACTTACAAATAGTCTGATGTTCATAGCTGGCACACACATTCTAGAGAGGGGCAGGAACTAATTAAACTTTCCTCTTGAAAAATAGCTATAGCTGTGGTAGCAAGTAATTGTACATTTATATTTTGCCTCCTCCATTTTCCCTCTTACCTATGTTTTAGAGGGAGTATTATGGTGGGGGGGGAGAGCTGCAATGATGTCATGTAAGTCATAATTTGCTCCATTTCCACTCAACTTCAAAGTAGTAACCAACTGAAGCTTGTTCATTCATCTTTGAAGGGGTCCAGCCCCTTGCCGGGTCGTGAGATTTCCTGAAGGAGAGACAGATAGGCGAAGGATGAAAATATTATACTTGGACACCTGCTTCCTGAACAGATGACAATTTAATGTTAGTTAACACAGAGCTTTTATGCCATTGTAAAGGGGCAAGACAAAGAAAATTCCTTTACGTACATATTTCTAAAAGTTTTACCATCTAGTGGTCTTAGCAACAAACAAACCAAGATCCCTATAAACATTCAGACAACAAATCTTATTCATAAAGCCAACAATGATACTTTCAGTCCAATGTCCCGAATTACAGTCCTTGAAATGTCTCAAGAAAGTTTCTAAGCGTTCATTTCTTCATGTGTCAGGAGTTTTCCTATCTTAGGCTTTTATGTCCTTCAGAGCCTTGTGATCACCTTCCTTGTCCAGATGTCTTTGTTACTTTTCTCTTATCTTGCAGTGCTTGTTTCTAAAGAGAACTCAAAAGAAGTTTTTAGTAATGTCTCCCAGGCCCCCCAAGGTTGCTTTCTGTCTTTAGCTGATCTATCATAAAAGTGTCTGATTAGTATATTACGAGTTCAGTGAAAACCCACTCTATAAATGTTAACTTAGAGTTTTAACTATTGAATTAAGTAAAAACCTTAACATTATCTTTATCCTAAGTCAGTGAAACCAGTGTTATAAATCAACTACATAACTCCTAGATAAGTGTTAGAACTTATAATTAATTCATAATGAACTTACTATAAACTTGTGCTTTTTAAAAAAACCTTATGTCTAAACACTTAACTGCATAATCCTAAATTAAATAAGGAGTGAATATACTTATATCACTTATTACTTAAGTAATATCTAGTAACTTACAACCAAGTGAAAGAAAGCATTCTTGATGTGCTTCAGAGTTTAACCCTTGCATATGTTAGAAAAGGCCAAACGGCATAGTGGGAAATGGAAAAATGAACCATGACATTTCCAGGTTAGCTGTGAGTACTTCACATAAACATGACATTTTCTTCTTCCACGACTGCACAGAATTCTTCAGTGGTATCAAACAGCAAAGGTGGAAGACAGAAGGGCCTCAGCTTCCTGGGCTCGCTCTGAGACCTGACAGGACCCTGTCAATCAGGTGGGTCTCCAAGGCTGGCTCCCAACACATCTTGTCTCCAAAAATATGTCTGTCTTCTGAATCTCCTAAATTACTCTTTATGAGAAGCACACATGGAGATGGATTGGATTGTCTTTTAAAAATAAATTGAACTTTAATGAAACCGTGGATTCAGTAGTACATGTTAATTAATGAACCAAAAATGTTTAACAAGCTTAATAATAGTCTGACAGCCACTAGCTGATTCAGCAAGTTATAAAAATGGCATCATGCTCATGTCTCCAATTAGTAGTTTACCTACATATGTGATCAATTAAGCTAGGTCTTCTAATTAAATCCCAATCGTGTTTGTTTTTTTCTCCTTAAGGGGTGGTCTTCAAAGACCAACTTGCAAGATAGATATACTTTTTCCCTAGGGACTTCAGCAACATGCAATTAGAGAAAATTTGGTTATTTGATAATAATGATTAAAATGTTCATATAAATGTATAATTTTTATCATTCTTTAAGTTTCATTCCAGAAATCTAGGAGACAGTATATATGAACACAATATGCTAAAATTCCTTCTCTTTTCACCATCCCTACTAAAATGCCTCATTGGATTACAGCAATATCCTCCTTTCTGCCTCTAATATTTGACTCATTGGCCCATATGCCACATAGCCTAAACTTTTTTTTATATGACTTTTAATATCAGGACCTTACTATTTTAGTTCTCCAAGAGAATGATACCCATAAGACTGAACTACTGGGATATTATCATGGTAGCAATGAAACAGATATGGTAGTAACAATGCCAACAGAAAGAAGGATACAAACTAATGGAAAAGAAAATACTCTGTACCAATATTAAAGATTCTTTATCAGCCAGCTGTGTTCTCTCTTTTTGTGAAAGTTTTAATTGTGTTGAAATGAACTTAAGGGAAAAGAAGGAAAATGGTAGCTATTATTAACATTGATAGGACATACTCACACACTAAAAGAGTCAAGTAATATAAAACAATATTATTTTAAAATATAAATGTGGCAAATAAAAAAACTTGTTTAATTTGCATATATACTGTTTATAATTAAGATTAACTCAGCAAATACTTTATTCATTTATTCACTCATTCAATAAACATTAAGCACCCATTATATAACTGGTACTTTTATATCTTTTATGTGTAAGACACTGTGAGACCCTTTTATATAGGCATGCAAACATGAGACACATTTACTTCATTAATGCCACTATGATGTAGGGCACATATAGCAGAAACATGCAAGAATTAAATTATCAGGTGGAGTTAGATTTGTGTTATGAGATGATTCTTTTATTAATGTTATAGTAAATCTCTGTATAAATAATTTTCATCTTCTTAGGATAATCAAAGAAGTCATGATAACCATATTGCTAAGTTTCACCTGACTATTTATTAAGCATAATTTTACATACATGTGTCAGAAGCACTTCAAGGTAAACAAACAAATGGTCAATAAAAACAACAATGTCGATCCCACATGACAACTGCTCACTTTACACCAGCTATTTGTCCAGTATTTTGAGTGGCATAATTTTCCACCCAGTTTTATGAATTGAAAATCTGGGATAATTTCTCCTTTTGCCCCCTGCATTAAACTAATTAGTTTATCTTATAAAATTTCTTAAATTCCTTCTCTTTTCACTATCCCTACTAAATGCTTTATTGGATTATAACAATATCCTTCTTTTTGCCTCTAATCTTTGACTCATTGACTCATATGCCACACAGCCATCAGACTGATCCAGTTAAAATGTAGGTCTGGACATGTCATTTCTTTTTTTGAATTGCTCAATGTCTTCTCATAATCTTCAGGATAAAGTGCCATCCCTTCACATTCTGTGTAAGATTCTCCATGATCTTGTCCTTGTCTGACTCTCCTGCCTCTTCTACTCTTAACAACCTCTCCACCAAAATTCATGCTCACCAATCCCAAACTGATTGTAGAATGACTTTTTTCAAAATTTCCCTGCACTTCTCAGGGATCACCAACTTCAATAAATCTTCCTGTGGCCTTCTACCAAACAAGTGATAATGTTCTCCTGTTTCACAAAAATATTCTGTGTTTCCCATTGTTTTTACAAGTTTCATCCAGTTTATTTCACCCACTAGATTGTGAGACATTTAAGGTTAGGATGCTTTGATCATCTTTGTACTTCCAGAGTCTTGTACAGTGTTTGACACAGAGTAATCACTTAGTGGGGTGGGTTTTGAGAAGTGAAGAAAATTTTAATAAAAGCAGCCTTTCATCTTTTAGTGTCATATTATCAAGACAGGATAATATGCCCTGAAAGAGGTTAGAAGATAAACATTTTTTCTTTGTTTCCACAAGACAAGAAAGACATATTCTAAAAATAGCATTGTCACCAAATGTCGCAATGAGACTAACATAGTCTGGAATAATTATAGTCTAACCAAATTAAATAATCAGGTTGTTAAAAAACCAATATAAATTATCTTGCATCATTATAATTTAATATTACTTCAATATTATCTTTAATTACTTATAATTGTTTTTACATAGTGACTAATAACCAACTTCATAAAAAAGCCCTTTTCTGGCTCACTTACATTTGATAGTATCAGTGCTCCTTAGTCCCTTTTCTAGAATCCTGTTTAGGGAGAATAGAAGATGGGAAAATGACTCACTATGCTGCTATCAATTTCACTACCAGGGTTTACTTTTATGGTAAATGTTGAAATCATTTGATTAAATTAACACCTAAACTTATTTGTGGGTTTTAAATATCTATGATATTCTTTCATTCAATTACATGATTGGCAGGCGTGTTGCAGAATATCTTATGGCTTGAAGTTCATACAATTTCAGAGGCCTTCTTTTAGAAAATCAACATGAAATGGTTGGTTCTGAGAAAACGGTGGAATAGCCAGTTGGACTACATGAGTACCTGTGCGAGTGAGTGAGCGTATGGATGAATTTGTGTGTGTCTGTGTGTAAGCGGGCATGTGAGTGGCTGACTGAATGGGGATTCAGGAGCAAGTGGCCAGGACTCTCCTGATGAAGCATCTGGTACCACAGCCACTCTGCTTGGAACCTAGCACTTCCAGGAGCACAGAAACTGAGTGCCATTTTCTAAAATCAACAAAGCTTTTCCCAGGAAGAAACTGCTGGAGTGACTGCCATTTCCACCACTGCTGTGTCAGATCAGATACTGGCAGTGAAGGCCATGGAGAGAGTGCAGCGAGGGAGCCAGAGATAGATCCTGAAGGAAGCAGCAAGGAGAGGTCACTCTGAACCTGGACTCGCTGCCACCACCTCCAGCACCAGGCTATGTTACAAGGCCCTGCCACTGGGATCAGAGGTCTGGAGACTGTGGCACTTGCTGGAGAGGGAGCTAACTTTCCTGACCCCATTTGTGGCAGGAACAGTAGTCTGTAGAGAAACTGAGTCCCCAACCAAAGCCTGGGCAGAGCTGTGCTCCAGGGTGACCTCCTCGGAACAGCAGACCTGGATCTTAAGAGCAGCAGGTGATCTCTGCATTGCTTTGGAGCTGCTCTCCATGAACTCAGAGGGCATTGCCCCCAGTGCACAAGCCCTGGTGGATAATAGCAGATGTGGCGACCCAGACAATCCATTCCCCTACTCTGAGCCAGTTGCTGAGTGATAGATGCATACAGTGGATCTGACCGAGAAGGAGGCTGGTGAGTGTCTAGCTGACTCCCCTCCAAACTCTAGCAATGAGTGAAAGAGATGAGGAGGGTAGGGTAGAATCCAGAGACCCCAATCCCCCAATGAGAATTGAATGCCATAGGAGCTGTGACCAAACTGGGAATAAGGAAGGGGGAGAAAGCCTGGGAGACACTGAGTCAAGTCACTCCACCCCTACTTCCCCATGGAGGTGTGCCAACTTTCAATTACAGGCAGCAGAGGATGAAGAGTCAAACATCTAAAGTTACAACAGCCAAGAGGAAACCTGCAGTAACAGACCTGCAATTGCAGAACCGGCCACAAGAGGAGATCCCCCCCTCAAAGAAATATGCTAAAGCTGAGAAATCTCTACCAATGGGGTTGTTTTTCCACTTTTTTTCTTGCTTGTCTCATTTTTTTTTTGTTTATTTGTTAGTTGGTTGGTTTTTACTTTTTTTCTTTCTCTTTGTGCTGTCTCTTTGTTTTCCTCTCTCTTTCCTTTTCCCTCTCTTTCCTCCCTTTCTTTTTTTCTCTTATACCCTGTATTGGACTCAGGGGCTACACAAGCATACCCATCATAAGGTCATATTGTGTGAAGATAGAGAGCAGGTCTCAGGTGGCCCATTCACCATATGACAAGCATCGTGACCATCAGTAAGTCTGATTCATTGCAGCCCTCCCTCACTCCTTAGTAAGTGCCCCAAACTGTGAAGAGATAGCACAACACCCCACCCCCAGCCCTATTTCATAACTGAACAAACCCAGAGCCTCTGCTCAAGGAAGGACAGAAGGTAGAGCAAATATCAATTTCCCACTAAGCGATAGAATTAAAAAGAAAGATAGAAGAACTGCTACAAATGATGAAAACCAATGAAAAATCACTGGTAACCTTCAGAGCTCAAACAAAGAGTCAGTGCCTGATAGAACAGCTGTTGGAGCACAAACAATGGCTACCTCCAAGAATGATGGTACCCAGAGGTACTTACAGAGATCAGAGTATCATTGGATAGAATGAATAAAAATCAAGAAATGCAAGGGCTAAAGCTAAATGAAATGGCAACAGAGTTGGATAGACTCAAAAAATTGTATTTAGAAGTATCAGAAATAAAGAACTCCATTCAAGAAATAAATAACAAACTGACAAGCATGGGAAGCAGAATTGATCAAGCAAAAGAAAGATCTCAGAACTGGAAGACCAAAATATGAATTTAACCCAATCTACTAAAAATATAGGAAAAAAACTTAAGAAGAAAGAAGAAACTCTGCAAGAAATGTGCGATTGTATCAAAAAGGCAAACCTACATCTGATTATAATATCTGAAGTAGAAAGAGGAGTGGAAAACACCCCATGAGGATATTCAAGAAAACTTTCCTTATCTGTCCAGAGACATGACTATATAAGCACAAGAGATCTAGAGAACCTGCAAGACATCATATAAAAAGACCAACACCTAGACACATAGTAATTTGCCTACACAAAGTAGGAATACAAGAAAAAATCCTAAAGGCAGCAAAGGGAAAAAATGTCACACTACCCACCAGGGAAAACCAATCAGAATCACTCCAGACTTATCTACAGAAACACTACAGGTCAGAAGGAATTGGACCCCAATCTTTAATATTCTCAATGATAAACAATTTCAACCAAGAATTTTCTACCCAGCCAAACTAAGCTTCGTCAATGATGGAGAATGAAAATCCTTCCCAGACATTCAGTCCCTAAGATAATATGCTGCTTGCTCTATGGAAACAAACTTGAAAGTCTAAGTGAAATGAAACACTTTCTGACATCACAACCTTCTAAGGTTTAAACAAGAAGAAATTGAGACACTAAGTAGACCAATAACAACCCAGGAAACTGACTCCATCCTAAAAGTACTTAGGAATAAAAGCCCTGGACCAGATGGTTTTCAGGCAGAATTCTATAAAACATGCAAGAAGGAGCTAATACTAATCCTATTGAAAGTATTCCAGACAGTTGAGAAAGATGGAACTCTCCCCAAATCATTTTATGAAATTAAAATCACAATGATATCCACATCTGGTAAAGATTCAACAGAGAAAGAGAAGTACAGACCAATATCCCTGATGAACATAGATGCAAAAATTCTCAACAAGTTTCTAGCAAATTGTATCCAACAATTGATCTCAAAAATCACCCACCATGACCAAGTAAGCTTAATCCCCAGGATGCAAGGCTGATTCAATAGCTACAAGACCATAAATGTGATTTAATACATCAACAGGTGCAAAAACAAAAAATCCAGCATCACCCTTGATAAAAACCTTTGAACACTTAGGCAAAGAGGAAACATACTTCAAAACAGTAATAGTCATCTACAGTAAGCCCACAGCCAGCATATTGCTAAATTGACAGAAATTGGAACCATTTCCTCTGAAAACCAGTACAACACAAACCTGCCACTCTCACCCCTCCTGTTCAACGTAGTGTTGACAACGTAGAGCAATCGGACAAGACAGGGAAATCAGGGGTATCCAAACAGGAAAAAGAGGAAGTTAAGATATTTCTCTTTGTTGATGATATGATTCTATATCTTGAAAGTCCAAGGAAATTTGTCAAAAACCTTCTTGCACTGATAAAGGACTTTGGGAAAGACTCAGGGAACAAAATGTGCAAAATAGAATCAATCACATTTTTATACACTGACAACAAACAGGCAGAATGCCAAATAAAAAGCACAATCCCATGCATGCTAGCAACAACAACAACAAAAAATGAAACCCCTTAGCATCTTAACAACCAGAGAAGGAAAAGATCTTTACAATGAAAATTATAAAATACTGCTCAAAGAAGTCAAAGAAGACACAAACAAATGGAAAAATATTCCATGTTCACATTTAGAGGAATCAACATTGTTAAGATGTCCATCCTACCAAAGGCAGTCTACACATTCAATATGATACCCATTAAATTACCAACATCATGACAATATGGAAATTCATAAGAAAACATTAAAGACCATGAAAAGCCAAAATAATCCTTAGCAAAAGAAACAAACCAGAAGGTATCACACTTTCTGACTTTAAACTTTACTGTAAGGCTGCAATAATCAAAACAGCCTGGTACTGGTACAAGAACAGGTATATCGATCAATGAAACAGGATAGAGATTTCAGAAGCAAAACCTCAATCAATCCATCTTCAACAAACCCTCCACCAACAACTGCGGGAGACAAGAATTTGTTGTTCAGTAAATGATGGTGGGAAAACTGGCTGACCACATGCACAAGATTGAAACAGGACCCTTACCTATCACCATACACAAAAGTCAATTCTACATGGATCAAGGAGCTAAACTATAAGAATCTTAGAAAATGCAGGAGACACTCTTATGGAAATTGGAATAGGCAACCAATTCCCAATCAAAACCTTAAATTCCCATGCCATAAGAGATAAGCTAGACAAGCAAGAAGACCTCATAAATCTGAAAAGCTTCTGCAAAGCAAAAGAAACCACTAAGAGAATGGGAAAACAGCCCACAGGTTGGGAAAAAATATTTTCCAATTCCATATCTAACAAAGGTCTAACATACAGGATCTACAAGGAAATCAAACACACTGAAAGAAAACAAAAACAAAAACAAAAACAAAAACCAGCCCTGTTAAGAAGTGGGCAAAAGACACGAATAGACACTTCTCCAAAGAAAACGTATGAGCATCCAACAACTACATGAAAAGAGACTCAGTTTCACTAATCATTAAAGAAACGCAAATTTAAACCACACTGAGATATCACCAAACTTCTGTCAGGATAGCCATCATCAGTAACTCAAAAAACAACAGATGCTAGAGAGGATGCAGGGAAAAATAAATGTTTCTACACTGTTGGTGGGAGTGTAAACTAATATGACCTCTGTGGAAAACAATGTGGTGATACCTAAAAGATCTAAAAATTGACCTTTCATATGACCCAGCAGGGCCTGTTCTGGGAATATACTGAGAGAAACTCGAATCATTCTACGAAAAAGATATCTGCACACATGCTTATTGCAGCATTATTTGCAATAGCAAAAACATGGAACCTACTGTGCTACCCATTGTAAGTGGACTGGATTAAAAAATCCAGTTCATATGCACATGGAATATACTCCAAGAGAGACCACATCCTCAGTCATAAATCAAGCACAAACAAATTTTACAACATCAAAATACTGCCATGCACTTTCTCAGACCACAGTGGAATAAAAATAAATATCAACACCAACAAAGCTACCCCCAAACCTACATAGACATGGACATTAAACAGCATGATTCTGAAAAACTCCTGTGTCAGCATGGAAATCAAAGCAGGAATTAAAAGATTTCTGGAAACAAATGAAAATAAAGACATCTTATCCACACCTCTAGGATTCTTTGAAAGCAGTACTGGGAGGGAAATACATTTCTTCACAAACAACATCAAGAAAATGGAAAAAGATCACAAGTTAACAGCCTAACAAATCACCTGCTAAGGGAGCAGGAAAGATAAGACCACCAAAACTCTGACTTCAGCTGAAGAATTCAGATCATCACAGTGAAAGCCCAAATTCAGGACATAGCAAAAATATCATAGAAAAAAAATCAACAAAACAAAAAGCTCGACCTTTGAAAGGATAAACAAGATTTACAGACACCTGGACAGATTGACCAAGTAATAGGGAGAAAAAGCCCAAATAAACACAACAAGAGATGTAAAAGATCAAATCACAATGGACCCTGAGAAAATACAAGAATTGTAGAGATTACTGTGCACATCTGTATGGAAAAAAACTCAAAAACCTAAATGAAGTGGAGGACTTTCCGACATCACATAATCTTCCAAGGCTGAAAGAAGAAGAAATCAAGACATTAAATAGACTAATAACAACCCAGGAAATCAACTCTGTCATAAGGAAATTACCCACAAAAATAAATCCTGTACCAGATGGCTTTCCTGTGGAGTTCTATAAAACATACAAAGAGGAACTGGCATCAATGCTATTGATAGTATTCCAAGCAATCAAGAAAGACAGAACTCTCCTCTTCATTTAATAAGGCTAACATCACGCTAATACCCAAACAGGTAAAGATCCAACAAAGAAAGAGAGCTACAGGCCAATATCCCTGATGTTGATGCAAAAGTACGCAACAAGATTCTAGCATATCAAATCCAACAACACCTCTCAAAAATCATCCACTGTGACTAAGTAGCCTTCATCTCTGGGGTGCAGGGCTGGTTCAACATTTGCAAGACCATAAATGTAAGTAAATACGTCAACAGATGTAAAAATAGGAATCACATGATTATATCAAGTGCAGAAAAAACTTTCAATAAAATCCAGCATCCCTTCTTGATAAAAATCCTTGAATACCTAGGCATAGAGGGACCATACCTCAGAATAGTAAAAGCCATCTATGATAAACCTACAGCCAATATATTGTTAAACAGACAAAAATTGGAAACATTTAACCTGAAAAATGGAACAAGACAAGACTGACCACATTCACCTTCTTGTTCAATATAGTGTTGGAAGTCCTAGCTAGAACATTCAGAGAGAAGAAAATAAGAGGTATCCAAACAGGAAAAGAGGAAGTCAAGTTATCCCTCTTTGCTAACGGTATGATTCTATATCTTAAAAATCCAAGATAATCTGTTAAAAACCTTCCTGCACTGATAAAACTTTGACAGAGTCTCAGGGTACAAAATAAATGTGCAAATGACAATCATATTCTTGTACACCAACAACAAACAAGCAAAGAACCATGTAAAAAGCACAATCCCATTCACAAAAGAACAACAAAAAAAATGAAATACTTGGCATTTTGTAACCAGAGAAGTGAAAAACCTTTACAATGGAAACTACAAAACACTAATCAAAGAAATCAAAGATGACACAAACAAACAGAAAAATGCTCCATGCTCATGGAGAGGAAGAATCAACATTGTTAAGATGTCCATCCTACCCAAAGACAATCTACATTAAATTACCAACATCATTCTTCTCAGATCTGGAAATGACAATACAGAAATTTACATGAAAATAAATGACCATGAATAGCCAAAACAATCCTCAGCAAAAAAGCAAAGTGGGAGAAATCACACTTCCATACTTTAAACTTTATTATAAGACTACAGTAAACATTCTGGTATTGGAATAAGAACAGGCACATAGACCAATGGAACAGGATAGAGATTCTGGAAACAAAACCACAATTTCTCAACCAACTCATCTTTGACAAAGCCTCCATAACTACCACTGGGTAGAGGAGAACTTTTCAAAAATGTAAAACCTCAAACTATAAGAACCTCAGGAAATGCAGGAGACACCCTTATGGAAACTGGAACTGGCAATCAATTTCTGATCGAAACCCCAAATGCCCATGCCATAAGAGATAAGATAGACAAATGGGACCTCATCAAACAGAAAAGCTTCTGCAAAGCCAAAGAAACCATCAAGAGAGCAGGGAGACAACCCACAGACTGGGAAAAATATTTGCCAAATGTATATCTGACAAGGCCTAACATCTAGGATCTACAAGGAACTCAAATGTGCTGAAAAGATAAAAAAACCAACAGCCCTGTTAGAAAGATGGCAAAAGATATGAATAGACCCTCCTACTCATAGAAGACATACGAGCAGCCAACAGACACATAAAAAATGCTCAGCCTCACTAACCATCAAAGAAATGCAAATCAAATCCACACTGAGATCCCAACTAATTCCAGTCAGGATGGCCATCATCAGTAACTCAAAAAACAACAGATGCTGGAGAGGATGTGGGGAAAACGGAACACTTCTACACTGTGGGTGGGAGTGTAAACGAGTATAACCTTTGTGGAAAGCAGTGTGGTGATTCCTAAAAGATGTAAAAATCAACTTTCCATACAACCCAGCAATTTCCCTTTTGGGAATGTCTGGAGGAACACAAATTGCTCTATGAAAAAGATACCTGCACATGCATGTTTATTGCAGCATTATTCACAATGGAAAAACAATGGAAGCAACCATCTAAAGTGGATGGATAAAAAAAATGTGATACATATACACGTTGGAATATTATGCAGCCATAAAGAAGGACAAAATTATGAACTTTGCAGCAACTTGGATGGATTTAGAGTCCCTAATATTCAGTAATTTATCACAGAAACAAAAAAATAAGTGCCACATATTCTCATTTATAAGTAGACCCTGAACTATAAGAGATACTACAAGAAAGAAATTGGCAGTAGAGGGAAACTTCCAGGGGAAAAAGCTGGGGGGCCCTCTTCATCAGTAAGGGCACTGATCTCAAACTATATGACATGGAAACAAAGATGAGGCCCAAACTTTACCTGTATAATGACCATTTGTTTACCTAATGCTGACTGTTACCCCATGTCTTTAAAATAAAAATTATAAAAAATTTTCGTGCATATATATGATGGATGATGCAGCCATAAAAAAGGACAAAAGTATTGACTGCAGGAACTTGATTGACTTGGAGTCTATAATACTCAGTGATCTATCACAGAAACAAAGAACTGAGTATCACATGTTCTCACTCTTAAGTGGACCATGCACATTTTTTTATAAAACTATAAGAAAATGATCTATAATAGTGGGAAACTGCCAAGGGAGGTGGGTAGGAGCACATAACATCAATAAGAGTATCTGATCTCAAACTAGGCAAAGTGGGTTTGACAAAAGGAGGCCCAAACTTTACCTGTACGATCACCACTTATGTATCTAATTCTGAATTGTACTCCACATTTTTAAAATAAAAAAGAAAATAAACATGAAATTAAGAATACAAAATTAAATACAAAATCTTGGAAAAAGGTAATTGTCAGTGAGGGGTTCTATAATTTAAGAACCACTAGCTTTGGGTAAATCCATATATGCTAGAATATAAGTAGTAAATATTAAAGTATTACATATTTTCATAATTTCTTGTGTTCATATCAATAATACAACCTTCAGATACTGATTCAAAGGTAGCATGGTATAAAATCAGCTAGGTTGAAACAACATAATTGACATCAAAGGCTTGGGATTCTAGTTGATAACTAGAAAGAAAATGATGGATAACTGGAATAGAAAATAGCTAGAATCAAAACAGTAAATGAAGAGCTTATTCTTTTTTGAGTTAAGAAATTCTATTCTTATACCATACTTATGATCAGAAATACTGCTTGCTACTCCCATACTTCTACATCAGGGGTCTCCAAACTTTGGGCCACATACTAGTACCCGTCTGTGGCTTGTTAGGAACAGGGCTGCACAGTAGGAGGTGAGTGGCGGGTGAACAAGTGAAGCTTCATCTGCATTTACAGTCTCTCCCCATCACTCTCGTTACCACCTCAGCTCCGCTTTTTGTCATATCAGTGGCAGCATTAGATCATTATAGGAGTGTGAACCCTGTTGAGAGTTGCACAGGTGAGGGATCTAGGTTGCATATTTCTTCTGAGAGTCTAATGCCTGATGATCCTAGGTGAAGCTGAGGCAGTGATGCAGGGAACTGGGGAGCAGCTGCAAATACAGATTAACATTAGAAGCGACTGCACAGAGACCATAATAAATCAATTGCTTTCCAGGCTTATATCAAAACCCTATCAGTGAGTGGCAAGTGAGTTGATGTACTTCAACTGTACAGTTATATCCAGTGGCAGATTTTAAATCAGAATCTGACACTTATTTAATCCTTACGTGGCCCACCCATTATTTTATTTACCACTTCCATCTGTGCCTCTTTTTTAAATGGTGAGTTGCATAATTATTTCATTATGTCTTACAATATAATAATAATAGAAATAAAGAATACAATAAATGTCATGTGTTTGACAGAAACAAATAACTGAGTATCACATGTTCTCACTCATAAGTGGGACCTGAACATTAATCATATTAGCCCAAGGGAGGGATTGGCAGTCACTAGGCACTGCCAGTGGTGGGGAGTTGAGGAAGGCGACGCATAACAACACAAAGAGGAAGTAAGGGCCAGTTGGAGGTTCAAACTTCACTAGCATGCAGCCTACTTGTGTAGCTAATCCTTACTTACACTGCACGTTTCTATAACATAATAATAACATTTAATAAAAAATAAAATAAATGTTATGTGCTTGTATCATCCCGAACCACCCTTCCTGCCCCATCCTGCGGAAAAATTGTCTTCCACAAAACCGGTCCCTGATGCCAAAAAGGTTGGGGATCACTGCTCTACAATCATCATACCATTGTGGATACCAGCACATCAATGCCATTTTACTTGTCTCCATGTCCCACATGAATGTGAAGTGACCAAAATGTTTTATATAACCATCCTATAACATTCTGGAAATTATGCCAACTGGATCAGTCATTGCAGAACTGGTACAATCCATCGTTCTAGGATGTATTGTACCACTAAATTAGTACAAAAAAATCTTCCAGACATAAAGTAACTCTCCATCTCATCACATTTGCTGATACCAATGACACATCTTTTAAAATATACTTTATTTTTAAAAATGACTTTAAAGTAAAAAAAATTGAGAAAATATACAGAGTATCCATATACCCTAAATCAAATGTTTCCTATTATTCATATTAGTATTATTTAGCTTAGTGCAGTACATTTGTTACTACAAATGAAGAAATACTGACACATTATCAAAGTCCATACTTTATTAAGATTTATTTAGGTGTTACATAATATTCTTATTTTGTTCCAGTATTCCAGCCAGGCAGTCACATTACTTTTACTTGTCATGTCTTCTTAGGCTCCTGTTACCTATGACAGTTTCTTAGACTTTTCTTGATTTCTTCAATGATCTTGACAGTTTTGAGGAGTACTAATTAGATATTTTGTAGAATGTCCACCTGTTGGAATTTGTCTGATGTTTTTTCCCCATGATTATACAGTGGCTACGTGTTTTGGGGAGAAAGACCATAGAGATAAAATGGTATTCTCATTGCATCATATTAAAGATATACACTATCAACTTGATTTGTCATCATTAATGTTAACCTTTACTACCTGGCTGAGCAGTGTGGGTCAAATTTCTCCACTAAGAAATTATTATTTTTTTCTCCCTTTTTTCATATTGTATTATTTGGAAAGAGGTCACTATGCACAGCCCCCATTTAAGGAATGGGAAGTTACATTCCCTGATCCTTAAGGGCAGAGTATTCACATACATTCTTTGGAATTTTTCTGCATGGGCAAATTTCTCTTATCTATCATATGTTTATTTATTCAATTATTTATTTATATAAGCATTGAGTCATGAATATTTATTTTATATTTGGGGTATATAATACGACACTACTTTATGTTGCTCAAATTATTTCAGCCTTGGCCTTTGGAATCTCTTTTGCTTAGTTTCTGTGTCTCTTTGAAATATCTCCATCGATATATGTTTTTCCTTGTATTTTAAAGCCCCTCCTTACCTTCTAGAACCACAAGATGTTTCAGGCTTATCTTGTACACTTCCTACCCCACTTCTAGAATCAGCTATTTATCCAAAGAACCTTGGTTCATTTTAATGGAGAATGGTATTATAAACCAAGACCTGGATTCTAGGCATGCTCTTTGCTTCTGGGATATTATTTCCTTTAAACTCTATTAACTGACAGGGCAAAAAAAAATGTGTGTATATTAACCAATCTCTATATACTTACACACACACATATATATTTCTATATGTAATCATCTGCATTTATATTGTGCTAAATATGATTTTTCTAATGTCTGCAATTTGAATCCATTACTACATGGATTATTCAACCTTCTTCCTTCCCCTTGCTTATCTGTAAATTACCACTCAAACAGTGACAGACCACTATTTCCACTGCTATCCACTATCCACCATCCATTTATTTCATTGTTCAATATTGGGTCACATGTATAGTACTATCAGTATTTTTAACCCATATAATGGAAAACAACAACTAGAATATAGTATTCATGTGCAGTTTGTTTTGCCTTAAGTTTTACAGACTCCATACATTCCCAAAGTTACCTAAGTATGTGCTTTTTTCCCTGACTTCTTTAAATGAGCTACACCCCCCAAATACATTGGTAATTTAGTTAGTTTTTTTGTTGTCGCTTTAACAACCAGAATTCTTTCCTGGGATCCAATGGCTTCCCACATTTTTTTATTTGCATACATTAAGATTTGCTTTTTGTGCTATGAAGTTACGATGGTTTTGATAAATGCATAATGTCATGTATCCACCATGACAGTATCATGCAGAATAGTTTCATCACCATCAATAAGCACGTTTTAATAAAATTATCTTGTTTTTGGTAACAGAAATTCATTCCATTGCTATCTTTATGTACTTCATTTGTGATTTTATAAATCTGGAAGACAGAAAACTTGGCAAGATAAAGAAAATAAAATTGAGTAGAAAAAACTCTTAGACACATTCAGAATACAATTGCTTTAATATTACTAGTCTGAATTAACAAAATAAATAATTTTTACTTCCAAAACTGTGTTCCCAACTTTTCATATAAAACTTCTTCATTTTTCCTGGTAGATTGTAAAACCAGGGACTTTTTTTAAAAAAACCATTCTCAAATCCAAAATGCCCTGAAGGCCAGCAAACCAAAATGAAAACAAATGTACATTCTGTACAAGTTCAAGTTGTTTCTTAACTTTGTAAAACAACCCCCAGATTGGTGCAATACAAATGCTTAACAACTTTTTTCTAATTTTGGAAAACCAATAGACTAAGTATATCTCTTGCTACTTTTTTCATAATAATAGATTTCAACAAATAGAGAAAAAATGGAGAACTCAGACCAAGATCCAGTTGCTGGTCTATGTTTTATGTATCTTAACTGATTTAATAGTCATACTAATTGCATCGTGTGGATAATGTGGATACTATATCTATCCTATCTTTCTATCCTTATCTCCCTTCGACAGGGAAACTGAGGCACACAGAGATTTAATAACTGGCATAAAGTCACACTGATATTTATTTATTCAAGTAAGAAGTGGGTATGACTACTGGGAACTCTAGTGTTTCTCTTCTTTAACAAGAAAACTGTACTCTGGGAACATTTTCTAGACTAAGCTATGCCTCAACTTTTGTTTCAAGTAGAACTATAATTATACGAGAGAATACTTGAGGCAAACATAATGGCTCCATTGAAATACTGACAATGACCTTCTTTGTGTGCTAGATGTTGTCATGGTCTGGAGAAGATTGCACAACATCTGTCAGACAAAGATTTTATGTGAAAGAGTGGAACCAGAGCATGGATACATACTAATAACCAGATATCCGGCTTCCCCCCAAATTATACTTCATTGCACAGAAAAGACTAGCAGCTGGGTTTTGCATTGTGCAATATACTTATATTGCACTCCAAACCAACCAGAAAGACCACAGCATTAGATTGTGACTGCTCTTGAAATTTAACTGTCTCTACTAATAAACATCAATGTTAACAACAAACACAGAATCATTTTTTAAAAATTGCTAGTACCAAATAAATCACTCATAGTACATTATTAACATATGTACTATGAATCAGTGTGAGCTTCATAGTGTAAATATAATTCAACTGGTAATCAAGTGGTGTTCCTGAGATTCATTCTACAAAGTGAGTAACAATTAAGTGAGTATGAGAAAGAGTATTAAGGAACGTAAGAAAGTTTCAACAGTGTTGGTAAAGGAAATAGAAAAAAATATAAAAATAGAAGTTTCTTGTACTGAGTACCAGGTAATGATGTTCAGAGGATTCAGAAGTGAAAAAATACAATACTTATAACAATAGTCCCAAAGCATATCTTTATTAGCCTGGTGTTCAGATTAGCAACTTGGACTTTATCATGCATGAAATATCTCAATGTCCCCTATTTGATGTTAATTTTATTTTTATCTTCATTCACCATTTTCTTCTGCTCTTCCATCTCAAAAGAAGAAATGTATACAATAATACCATCACCTGAGAAAGTTCCTTTATGTCCCCTCCTAGTCAATTTCCAAATGATGCTCGTTGAGTTCTTGTACCTCTAGGTCTGTCCCTATAGCCTGCCTCCTTTTGCCATGTAAACTCTTAATCATCTTTTGTTGGTCCAGCTCAAATATCTCTTTTGTAATTAATATTTCCTCTTTCCTGATTTTGGAAAAGTATTATTTCCCCTCTATGTCCTCAGCATTTTGTTAAAACCATTAGCAGTTTACCTGGGAAATTACTAGAAATGCAAATTCTCAGAACCCACCAAAGACTTACTGAATTAGAAACGATGGGGATGGAACCAACAATGTGTGTTTTTAACAAGGTGATTGTGATGCACACTCAAATGTTGGTAGCCACTATCTTAGAGCTCTACTGCTTTGTGAAAGCAGCTAACGTTTTCTGAGCTCAATTTTATCATCTGTATAATGGAAATAAGAAATCAGGTTACCTTCTTGTAGTTATAGATGTGAGAAATAATGTACTAGGTAAAGAGTGAAAGGTAAACGATCATTATGTTGTCTACTACTAATGTCACTGAAGTTTTTAGGCAGTTTCTTAAAACAAATTGCTCAGGAACCGATGATAATGAGTGAATGATTTTGTAATATTTTCTAAACACACAAAATATAAAACTGTAAAGGAAAAAATGATAAGTTCAACTTCTGTATGGCATAAACTTAATAGACATAAATCCATTAGACCAAAAAATTAGCAACATGCTAATCATATTTCATTAGAGTAACTTGTGCCCTTAATGGACAAGCTTACCATAGTGCCTAGTATATGCTAAACAATCTATAAATATCCATTGAATTTTAAGAAACTCATGAATTATTTGCTAATTTTTAGCTTGATTTCATTTATCACAGAGACATTAAAATTTAGTCTCTTAGAGATTCATGGAAAATCACCATTGCTTTTACTACCATTTATATGTTCAAGTGTAAAATATGCACCCACATCCTGTCTTTTTTCTATGCCAACCTTTTCAAGACATCTTGTGATTTCCTAAAGGAATCCATAGGAGCTATTTGTTCTAAGTTACCTTATGTCTTTAAGGTAACAGACATAAGACAGTGACCAAATGGAAACAATAAGTTGATTTCTGAAATGCAGATATCACTATATTATTTTTTTTTTTTTGAGTTGGAGTCTCACTCGGTCGCCCAGACTGGAGTGCAGTGGCCGCTCCTGGCCACCGCAGCCTCATCTGCTGGGCTCCGGCGATCCTTCTGCCTCAGCCTTCCAAGTAGCTGGAATTACAGGCATGTGCTACCACGCCCGGCTGATTTTTTGATTTATTGTAGAGATGAGGTCTCGCTGCCCAGGCGGGTCTCGAACCCGCGGGCTCAAACAATTCACTCACCTCAGCCTCCCAAAGGCGCGGGATTACATGCTGAGCCACCGAGCCCGGCGATATCACTATTTTTGTACTTCCTGCTTTCACTATTTTTATTCTTCCTGCTTTAACTTCTTAAATGTAAGGGCTGAAAATATAATTCAATATTATGAATATCTCTCAACTTGTGAGGGAGTTAATAAGAGACGTTATCTACTCTACCTTGTTTTGGCTTAGACTAGTACTTCTAGTTAGAGTTTTCAGCAAAGATGATAATAAATAATTTTTAAATAAATTAAAATACTTTTTTATTAATTTGTTACTTTTTTCCAAGTTAAGCTGTCAGTTCCATGCAATCGTAATCATAACACCAACAAAAACATCTGTGCAAATTGTCAAACTCATTATAAAATTCATATGAAAATACAAAGGTTCTGGAATAGTCAAAATAATTTTGAGAAGTAATGAAATTGGGAGATTTAAATTACTTTATTAAATTTAAAGCTATATGTAGAGATTACTTGTTATCTGATTTTTCTAGCAAGAAGAGCATTTCAGAGCCTTCATTTTGGGTTGGAAATTTAGAGACGGGTTCTTTTATGAGTTTTAGTGTCCCCCTTTACAAACTTTTCCTCATGTTATGTTTTTAGTAGTTTTTCTCTAGGACACTGACCACCATTGTAAACACATAATCTGTAATAAAGAGAATAGGGTAGGGAAGATTAACCTTAACCAGGAAGGTTTGGATAATCTTTTTGGAAGAGATGGATTTTTGATGAACTCCTGGGTATAGAGAGTTCCTCAACTGACAGAGATAAAGGGAAATCAAGATTAGTCAGAGGAAGGAGTCTGAGGAAAGATGTGGAAACAGAATTGAGCAGGGAGCGCCTATGTAATAGTGAGTCCTGCAGTGGCAGAGGCGTGGCAGATGTGCTGGGTAACCAAGATGGAAAGTGGGCTGGGACCGTCCTAACAAATGTGAAAAACATGAAGTCTATTTGCAATGAGGAGCCACCAATGAACTGACCACATGTTTCCTGAGAGTTAAAGAAAAGAACTTTCACTTCTAACAGTTTTTCAACTTCATTTCAGGCTAAACTCTTGTTCTTATTATGTCTCTGAGATAGCCTGTTGAAGCCTGGAATAACTCTTTTTACATGAAGGGGCTTGCGTGGCATTCTGTTCCTTGCCGAAACAAAAACTTTGCTCCGGGCACCATGCAGATGAGAAAATCCATTTCTCCTATAATTTGCATTTCTCAGAATTCCTTATTGCTAAACTCATATTGATGAAGTACGCTGACTCTGAAGTTAGAATGCCAGTGTTTAAATTCTGACTCCCTTACCTTGAGTAACTCAATATCTCTATCTCAGTTTTCATGTTTGTAAGATAGAATAATAATAACAATATTACTCACTTCTTAGGGTTGTTGTGAAAATTGAACTAATTAATATGTTAAAATTATTAGAAAATGCTTCATATATAGAATCTTTCAGAAGTGTTAGTTATTAAAATTTAAGACTACTAAGAAAAAATAAACCTTCCATATTTGTAGGAAATGAATTCCAAAAACATTTGCAAAATACGACATTTTGTCGTTTCTTTTACTATGTAGTGACCCAAATGACTATTATATTTTGTACAAAGACATTTTAAATAAAGGTATTCTCTCTTGTGTGAGAGAATGAAAGGTGTGCTGGGAATACGAAACAAGAAAGCAGTGAGAAGTGAGCAGGAAAGAAAGTAAGATCACTTCAGAGATTCCTGCCTCCCCCTACCCACGGGGAAACAAATCAAATACATAATGTCTTGAAATATGCAGATGTTAGATTATATTTTTACAAGGAGGAACTGCCCCTCCCCCCAAAAAAACCCAGAATTATGCTTTGGAAGGCAGGCCTCGTGTAGTACGCTTGAAATTTGTTCCTCTGGATCAAACGGTTAATTAAAGTTTTTATTTGGAAGTTGTGAGAAGGTTGCATCACCTGATTTGTGGAAGAAATGTCCCAAGTTGTGGCAAACAGGTGACTGGTTCTTCTACCATGACAATACACCTGCCCACGCTGCACTGAATGCTCAGCAGTTTTTGACCAAAAATGGCATGACTCTCATGCCCACCCTCTCTATTCACTCAATTTCATTTTGCTGATGTGGAAGAGGTGAAACAAAAACTGGCAGAAGCACTAACAGGCATCAAAACTGACAAGTTCAAAACTGTTTTGAGCAGTGAAAAAGCATCTCGATAGGTGTATTGTATCAAACAGAAGGTACTTTGAAGGTGACTGAAGTTTAAACATGTAAGAATAAATAACTAATTTTAAATAAATAAATTCTGGTATGGGGGATCCCCCTAATATTATATAATCATGGTGTCTTGAAACTAGAATAAATTGCTTTGGTTGCTTGTCTATCTGTAAAAGAACCCTAACAATATCACCTCTTAATACCACTCTGTGAAGAATTCATCATTCTGTGAAGAACATCACTCTGGGAAGATTCTAAGAATGATTCTGTGTAATGTGACATGTAGAAAAGGAGAAAGGGATCCTCAGGATCCACCATCTAATCTTCCAAAAGTAACACTTATCCACTGTGTATTTTAAAACTGAAGAAGTCCTTATTTTTGACATAATTACAGTTAAATATTGCAAGCATTTTATTCCCCTTCAGTTATCAATTTTCCTAATCAATTCTAGAAGAAAGAACAATTCATTTAATTGCCTTACCAATAAAAATAATGTAATTGATATAGTTTGGCTTAGTTATTATATAAATTCTTCAATTCTGGCTTTTCATTCATTTCCTATATTTCCAAGTTACCTTGGAAACTCATCCCCACCCCACCCCAACAATGCGATCACAATTTCCTTTTTCTTTTTTTAAAAATTTACTGAGTTGGTTTCTCACTCTGTAGCCCAGGCTAGAGTACAGTGGCATGATCACCACTAATCGCAGCCTCAACCTCCTGGGCTCAGGCGATACTTCTGCCTCACTGTCTCAGCCTCCTGAGTAGCTGGAACTATAGATGTGTGCCACAAGACCAGGCTACTTTTTTGATTTTTTTTGTAGAAGCAAGGTCTCCCTAATATTTCCCAGGCTGGTCTTGAACTCCTGAGCTAGAGAAATCCTCATGCTTTGGCCTCTCAAAGTGCCAGGGTTACAGGCATGAGTCACTCTCTTCGGCCTTCTGATATTTTTTATTATAGCTGTGATTTTTGACAGCCATAGGTGGAGCTCTGAGACATTCTGTATGAATTATTAATGTCTGAGCTTGATTTTAGCCATCCTTGCGTATGAACAGAGACTAATTTTTCTGTCTTCAGTACACATGCTTTCCTTGGCTGCTAAAGTGGACTTTTACTCTGTTATTGCTGCTGCTGCTGCTGCTGCTGTCTGTGTGTGTGTGTGTGTGTGTGTGTGTGTGTGTGTGTGTGTGTGTGCGTTTTAACTATTATTTTGTTTAAAAGATAGGTCACTCACAGGTGGTTAAGACCAAACTCTCAGCTGATGGGCAAATAAGGAAACAAACATAGAATTCATTCAGAGTGAATAGAAAAGCACATAACAAATAATTGTGCAGTTTGGTAAACTAAGTGTTGAACCAAACCTATAAAATAATATCTCCATATTCATGAATTAGTTATATCAGAAGATAATTTGAAAATAAAATACATCTTCCTGTTTCTCATTACTATGATGTATTTCATACCATTTCCATAGATAATATTAGTTCTCTTCAAATGGGTACAAGTATATTGAGTTTGAATAACAGAGGAAAGTGTATATGTTTGAGTTATTGTAACTATTTCAAGCAGTTTTTTAAAATCAGTGTTAACAAAATATTGGAGATTATTCCAAAGAGCAAAGTCAGAATCTATTCCCTTTAAATTTGTGTCTCCTATGAGTTCTTTGATGTTACAAATTCCGTCTTATCTTTATATCATTAACAGTGTGTACAGTGTCTGCCACATTGTATATGCTCAAGTGTAAAGTAAAAGAATGAATGAATTTGGTGAATACATCTTGAAGAAAAGAAAAAAAAATTTTTTTGAACTTTCTATCATAGCTAATTCTGACTTTACTCTGTAGATCTGGATTAAAGATAAAAGATTAATTCAGTAGTTTGCAAACCACCTCTTTATAATTCTTTGCATTTTATTTGCTAGAGTAAATACAGCATATAAGATTTACTAAGCAAAAAAATTAAAATATAGAAAATAAAGCCAATGAGATATCTAAAATTTTTGGAATGCATGATATAAAATTTTACAATTTGTTTTCTTTGAGAACTCTTGGGTGTGCCAATCAAGTATACTCATAACAAGCATATTATTTGGTGTAAGAACTAGGAGACTTAAAATAACATCAGCTCAAAATTTATCTTTTTTTTTTTTGAGTTGGAGTCTCATTCTGTCGCCCAGACTGGAGTGCAGTGGCCGCTTCCGGCCACCGCAGCCTTGACCTGCTGGGCTCCGGCGATCCTTCCACCTCAGCCTTCCAAGTAGCTGGCTACTACAGGCGCGTGCTACCAAAACCTAGGCTAATTTTTTGATTTATTGTAGAGATGAAGTCTCACAGGCGGGTCTTGAACCTGCAGGTTCAGGCAATTCACTCACCTCAGCCTCCCAAGTCGTGGGATTACAGGCTGAGCCACCAAGCCCAGCTTCAAAATTTATCTTTTTAAAAAATATTGGAACATTTCCTTTTTCTTTTTGGGTGAGTAACAATTCTATTTTAAATGCAGTCTGTGAGAGCACACATACACACACATAATTCTATTTATATATGTACTTATACATAATCAAATATTACATAGCCACATTATAGCTTTATTTCAGTTTGCATTTACACTCAGAATGGATTTAATCCAATGATCTATGCCTTCCATTTCTCTATTGATAATCCCTCTTTATAAAAATAGCTCCAAGGCACTATAATATTCCATCATAGATTTTGGATTATTGGAAAGTTTTCAATGAACACAACTTCAATATAAAACTTATTGTATTGTATTCTCACTTATTGAATATAAGGAATAAAGATCCTTCATAGAGAAGTCCTGGTTATTTCACCTAACTGCCTCCTATTCCTCAGATGTTTTAGAGAAGCATTCATTTGGTATAGATATCTGGTTCCTTAAAAAAGATTTTAAATCAGTTTTATTAGGGTATAATTTACATACAATAAAAAGAAGCTGTTTTAAGCATACAGTTTGATTAATTTTCACATATTTATACATCTGTGTAGCCCCCAGCACCTGTGTAGCCCCAGCACAACTATGGTATAGAAAATTCCCATTACCCTCAAAACTTTCCTTGGTCCCCTTATTAGTTAATGCCCCAGCCCACTTCTGGTACCTCAAAAACAAATATGCTTGCTTTCAGTCACTATAATTTAAATCTGCCTTTTCTAGAATTTCCTATCAATGAAATGATGAAGTTTTTTTGTTTTTTTTTTTTTTTTACTATTTTTACTTAGTACAACAATTTTGGGAGTCACTCTTGTATTGTACATATCAAGTGATTGCTCTTATTGCAGAGTAGTATTCCATTGGATGAATTTTACCACATTTTGTGAATCCATTCACCTGGTGACGGACACTTGTATTATTTCTAAGTTTTGGCTACTATGAACTAAGCTGCTCTGGCTACTCATGCACAAAAGATTGTGTGGTTTAACCATTTCTCTTGGGTAAATATTTAAAGAACTGGTGGTCTTTATGGTAAGTATTGCTTTACTTTAAAAACAGTGCAAAATTATTTTCCAAAAAATTTCTGTTATTTTATAATGGCAAGTTATGAAAATTCCAATTGCTCCACATCTTCATCAATAATCGCTATTGTTGATATTTTAAGTTTTAGTCTAGTTGTAGTTTTATTTGTCATTTCCATGATGAATAATAATGATAACATCTTTTTATGTTTATTTGTCATTTGTATAGCTTCATGTGTATGGTGTCCATTCAAACATTTCATTCATTTTAAAATTTCTGCTTGAATTCTTATTGTGAAGTTTTATAAGCTCTTTATATATTCTGGATAGAAGCCTCTTGTCACACATATGCACCAAATATGTTTTTCTTTTATTTTGTGACTTGATTATCTTATTAATGGTTTCTAAGAAAGAACAAAAATTTTAAATTATGGATACTTCAATGTGTATATATATGATTAGTTAAATTAAAGATTTTATATATATATATACATATATATATATGAGATTTTTAATGATACTTTATGTTGACCTATTTGTGGAAACTTTGCCTATCCTAAAGATTTTCTTCCAATGTGCAAAAGACAGTCGAATTTCTATACACCAACAATAAGCAGACAGAAACCCAAATAAAAAACACAATCCCAAGCCGGGCTCGGTGGCTCAGCCTGTAATCCCGCGCCTTTGGGAGGCTGAGGTGAATGGATTGCCTGAGCCCACAGGTTTGAGACCTGCCTGGGCAGTGAGACCTCATCTTTACTATAAATCAAAAAATCAGCCGGGCGTGGTAGCGTGCACCTGTAGTTCCAGCTGCTTGGAAGGCTGAGGCGGAAGGATCGCCGGAGCCCAGCAGGTCGAGGCTGCGGTGGCCAGGAGCGGCCACTGCAGTCCAGTCTGGGTGACAGAGTGAGACTCCAACTCAAAAAAAAAAAAACAAACAAAAAAAACACAATCCCATTCACAATAGCCACAGAATAAATGAAATACCTTGGCATCTTCCTAATCAGAGGCGTGAAAGATCTTCACGATGGAAGTACAAAACTCTGCTCAAAGAAATCAAAGATGACATGAACAAATGGAAAAATATTCCATGCTCATGGATTGGAAGAATCAACATTGTTAAGATGTCATCCTAGTCAAGGCAATCTACAGATTTAACACAATGCCCACTAAATTACCAGCAACAATCTTCTCAGACCTGGAAGCAACATACAAGAATTCATATGGAAACATAAACGACCACAGTACCCAACACAATCCTCAGCAAAAAAACAAAACAAAACAAAACAAAAAAACAAGAACAAAACAA
Source organism: Cephalopachus bancanus (assembly GCA_027257055.1). NCBI lineage: Eukaryota > Metazoa > Chordata > Mammalia > Primates > Tarsiidae > Cephalopachus > Cephalopachus bancanus. Next base: position 13,257,084 of record JAPVLO010000093.1, read on the forward strand.
AACAAAACAGGAGGTATAACACTTCCAGACTTTAAGCTTTATTATAAGGCTACAATAATCAAAATAACCTGATATTGGTACAAGAACAGTCATATGGACCAATAGAACAGGATAGAGACTCCAGAACCAAAACCTCAATTTCTCAACCAACTCGTCTTCATCAAAGACTCCAACACCGAGTGGGGAGAGGAGAACCTATTCAGTAAATGGTGCTGGGAAAACTGACTGACCACATGCAGGAAATGAAAACAAGACCCCTACCTATTACCATACACAAAAGTCAGCTCTAAATGGATTAAAGACCTAAATGTAAAACCTCAAACAATAAGAACCTTAAAAAATGCAGAAGACATCCTTATGGAAATTGGAACTGGCAACCAATTCCTATAAAAACCTCAGATGTCCATGCCATAAGAGATAAGATAAACAAGTGGGACCTCATCAAACTGAAGAAACCATCAAAAGAGCAGGGAGACAGCCCATGAACTGGAAAACATATTTCCAACTGTATATCTGACAAAGGCCTAACATCTAGTCTCTAAAAGGAACTGAAGAGAAAAAACAAACAGCCCCACTACAAAGTGGGCAAAAGACATGAATAGGCATTTCACAAAAGAAGGCACACAAGCAGCCAACAGATAATGAAAAAATGCTTAGCTTCACAAGTCATCAGAGAAACGCAAATTAAAACCACACTGAGGCAGCACCTAACTCCAGTTAGGATGGACATAAGTAACTCAAAAAATATCAGATGCTGGAGAGGACGCAGGGAAAAGGGAATACTTCTGCATATTGGTAAGAGTGTAAACTAGTACAACCTCTGTTGAAAACAGTTTGACAATTACTAAAAGGTCTAAAAATTGACCTTCCATACGACCCTACAATCCCCCTACTGGGAATATACCTGAAGGAAGTCAAATCACTCTATAAAAAGATACCTGCGCACGCATATTTATCGTAGCATTGTTCATAATAGCAAAAACATGGAACCAGTCGTGCTACCTGTTGAACAAGGACTGGATTTTAAAAAATGTGGTACTTATACATGATGGAGTGTTACACAGTCATAAAGGAGGACAAAATTATGAACTTCACAGCAACTTGGATGGACTTAGAGTCTATAATACTGAGTAATCTATCATGGAAACAAAGAACTGCGAATCATATATTCTCACTTATAAGTGGACCTTGAAAAATTATCATAATACTATAAGAAAAGGATTGTCAGTAGTGAGAAATTGCCAAGGGGGTGGGGCAGGATTGACAGTAGTGGAATTCTGCCAGGGTGAGGGGGCACACCTCATCAACAAGTGTACTTGCACAGTGAACATTTGTATACTTAATCCTGAATTGTACCCCACATCTTTAAAATAAGAATTTTTTAAAAAGCTCAACTAAGCCTGGCTCGGTGGCTCAGCCTGTAATCCTGTGTCTTTGGGAGGCTGAGGTGAATGGATTGCCTGAGCCCGCAGGTTCGAGACCCGCCTGGGCAGCAAGACCTCATCTCTACAATAAATCAAAAAATCAGCTGGGCATGGTAGCGCATGCCTGTAATTCCGGCTACTCCGAAGGCTGAGGCGGAAGGATCGCCGGAGCCCAGCAGGCGAGGCTGCAGTGGCTGGGAGCGGCCACTGCACTCCAGTCTGGGCGACTGAGTGAGACTCCAACTCAAAAAAAAAAAAAGCTCAACTAAAAGTAACTGAATACATAATGAATCTTAAAAGTATGAAAAGTTCACTAAACTTACATATGCATTTATATGGTCTCAAAAATTAAAAAGTTTTCTTTCATATTTTCTTTTAAAGGGTTTGCATTTTTAGATTTTATATTTAAGTCAATGATATGCTTCAAGTTATTTTTCTGTCTATGGTATTTGATAAAATCTAAATTTTATTTTGTATACATTGAAGTTTAATTGTTCCAGCACTATTTGTTATAAAATCTATCCCATTGTATTACCTTGCTGCATTTGTAAAAAAGTCAGTTGATCAGATGGAAACATAAATGGCCTCAAGTAGCCCAAACAATCCTCAGTTGTGCTCTTTTTTCACGGTGGAGTTCCCTTTGAGTGCTAGTTAGCTGAGAGGCTTTATTTCATTTTGTTTTGTTTAAAGTTATGAATGGATGTTGAATTTTGTCAAATGATTTTTTCTTAATTTATTGAGGTGATTCTATATTTTCCATCCCCATTTCTGTTATTATAGTAAATTACACTAATTCATTAAAAATTTTTAGACAAATCTTAAAATCCTGAGATAATTCCCACTTTGTTATGATGTATTGCCTTTTTATTTTTATTTTTATTTTTGAGTTGGAGTCTCACTCTGTCGCCCAGACTGGAGTGCAGCGGCCACTCCCAGCCACCGCAGCCTCGACCTGCTGGGCTCCGGCGATCCTTCCGCCTCAGCCTTCCAAGCAGCTGGAACTACAGGTGCACGCTACCACGCCCGGCTGATTTTTTGATTTATTGTAGAGATGAGGGCTCGCTGCCCAGGCGGGTCTCGAATCCGCGGGCTCAGGCAATCCACTCACCTCAGCCTCCCAAAGGCGCGGGATTACAGGCTGAGCCACTGAGCCCGGCTAGTATTGCCTTTTTAATAAGAAACAAATCTGGGCCAGGCACAGGAGGTTACCTTTGTAATCCCAGCACTTTGGGAGGTCAAGGCAGGCGAACTGCTTGAGCCCTGGAATCCAAGGCCATCTTGGGCAACATAGCAAAACTTCTTCTCTACAAAGAATAAAAAAAAAAATTATTGAGGGGTGATGGCATGTGCCTGCACTTCCAGCTACTGTGGAGGCTGCCATGAGCCGTGATTGTCTTGATCATTCCACTGCACTCCAGTCTGACAGCAGAGTGAGACTCCGACTCAAGACAAAACTAAACAAAAAACAAATAAACAAAACTGAATTCTATAAGCTAATATATTTTATTTTTTTTTCTCTGTTCATGAAGGATATTGGTCTGGTGTTTTCTTATATGTCTTTGTCTGGCTTTAGTATTAGGCTAAAGTATTGGCTTCCTCCAATAATTTTTTAAAGTATTTGTATATGGTTGGGTCTTTTTGATACATAGTTAATAGAATTCACCAGTGAAGGTGCCTTGAATTTCATTTTAGGGAACGTTTCAATTTACAAATTCAATTTATTTGGTGACTATTGGACTATCCAGAATTTCTATGTCTCCTTGTGCTAATTTTGGTAATTTGTGTCTTTTGAGAAATTTGTCCCTTTAATAATACTCAATTATACATTAAGTATCTGTGGAATATACATTCCTGATAATTTCTGATATTATTAATCTATATTACTTTCTTTTCAGCCTATTTAGTGGTGTGTAAGTTTTATTAAAATTTGCCAAAAAATACCAAAAACTGATTTTTCTTTATCAGTTTACTGATTTTGTTTGTTTAATAATTTATTCTCCTGTTTGTATTATTCCTTTCTGTCTTCATGTTTTGATTTTAATTTGCTCATCTTTTTCTGAAGTAGAAGCTTAGATTATTTTATTTCTTTTTTCTTTACTAATATCAGCATTTAAAGTATAAATTTCCATTTAACAACCGCCTTTACTAAATCTCACGCATTTTATGTTGTATTTCATTATCATTTAGTTCAAAATATTTTCTATTTTCTTTCCTCTTTGAACAATGGGTTATTTGAAAGTTTGTTGTTTAACATCAAATATATGAGGATTTTCCAAATATCTTTATGTTATTGATTTCTATTTTAATTTCTTCCTGGTCAGAGACATAAACTATATTATTTTAGTCCTTTTAAATTTTTGAGTCTTATTTTATTATCAGATAGTTTATTGTGGTGAGTGTTCCATGTGAACTTAATAATAGTATGTATCATATTGTTGCTGGGTGGAGTGTTCTATAAATGTCAATTGGGTCTAGTTGTTTGGTAACATTGTTAAAGCGTTCTACTCTTATAATTTTTTTTCTTTTTTCATACTCTGCAACTATATTTGTGAGTATTTCTATTTCATCTTCAGTTCTGTCAGTTTTTGCTACATATATTTTAAAGCTTTTTGAGGGCCTACACATTCAAGGTTCTCATATCTTTTCATTATGAAATATCCTTCTTTACCTTTGCTTTTTTATTTTTATTTTTTTATTTTTATTTTATTTTATTTTTTTGAGTTGGAGTCTCACTCAGTCGCCCAGACCGGAGTGCAGTGGCCGCTCCTGGCCACCGCAGCCTCGATCTGCTGGGCTCTGGCTATCCTTCCGCCTCAGCCTTCCAAGTAGCCGGAATTACAGGCATGCGCTACCACGCCCGGCTGATTTTTTGATTTATTGTAGAGATGAGGTCTTGCTGCCCAGGCGGGTCTCGAACCTGTGGGCTCAGGCAATCCACTCACCTCAGCCTCCCAAAGGCGTGGGATTACAGGCTGAGCCACCGAGCCCGGCCTACTTTTATTTTTTATAGTGATGAGTTCTCACTATGTTGCCCAGGCTGGTCTCACATTCCTGGGCTCAAACAACCCTCCCACCTTGGTTTCCCAAAGTGCTGAGATTTCAGCAGTGAGCCACCATGCCTAGCAAATTTAGTAGTTTTGTTTGTTTCTATATTTTTGTGTGCTAAACCTCTGTTTCATTCATAAGAGATGTTCTCTAGGTTTATAATATGCATCTTTAAAATATTGCATATATTATTATTATTATTATTATTTTGAGTTGGAGTCTCACTCTGTTGCCCAGACTGGAGTGCAGTGGCCGCTCCGGGCCACCGCAGCCTTGACCTGCTGGGCTCCAGCAATCCTTCCGCCTCAGCCTTCCGAGTAGCCGGAATTACAGGCATGCGCTACCTCGCCCGGCTGATTTTTCTGATTTATTGTAGAGATGAGGTCTCGAGCCCGCGGGCTCAGGCAATCCACTCACTTCAGCCTCCCAAAGGTGCGGGATTACAGGCTGAGCCACCGAGCCCGGCTTTGCATATATTATTATATAGCTAGTTTACTTACAAGAATCTTGCAACAATTTATTGTATGCCCCCCTGCATACTACATGCTTTTGTTTTCAGGTTTTGGTTTTACATATTTTACTTCTACATATTTCTAAAATTTCATAATATTTTATTATTTTTACTTAAAATAATCCATTATTTTTTAACACAAAAAAATGAGAAAAAGTCTGGTATGGTGGCTCATGCCTGTAATCCCAGTGCTGTGGGAGGCTGAGGTTAGAAGGATTGCTTGAATAATGGAGTTCAAGACCAGCCTGGGCAACATTGTGAGCCCTTGTTTCTACACAAGTACCTGTAGTCCCAGCTACTGGGAGGCTGAGGTGGAAGGATCACCTGAGTCCAGCAGGTTGAGGCTGCAGTGAACTGTGATTGTGTCACTATACTCCAGCCTGGAACAGAGTGAGACCTTGACTCAAAAATAAAAATAAAATAAAAATAAATAAATGAAAATTAAAACATGAGAAAGGTTTTATATTGTTATCCATAGGTATTTAGCATTTGCAGTGTTCTTAAATTCTTTGCACATATCCATGTTCCCATCTGGTATCATTTTCCTTTTTCATAAACTTCCTTTAATATTTATAGTAGTGCAGGTCTACTGGCAACAAACTATCTCAGCTATTGTTTGTTGAAAAAGTATTTCATCTTTATTTTGGTAATTATTTTTACTAAATATAATATTCTAGATTAAAAATTATTTTTTAAATTATCTTAAGAATATAGTCTTTTGCATTGAAAAATTGCCGTCGAAAATTATTTGGTTATTTTTATCTTTGTTTATATGTAATGCATTTCCCCCCCGCCCCCGAGTTTCTCTTAGACTCTAAAGACTTTTTCTTTAAGCCTGATTTCTAGAAATTTGATTATGATATATCTTGTTTGGGTTTTATGTTTACCTTTGTTTAGGGTTTTAAAAATTTCTTGGAGCTCATCAAATTTGGGAACATTTTGACCATATGTATTTCTTCAAATATTTTCCTGATAATCAATCCTTCCCTTTTGGGCGCTACGGGGGAAATTCTGATTATACATATATCATGCTGCCTGACTTTGTTCAGCATGTCACTGTGTCTCTGTTAAAATTTTTTAACTCTTTTTCTCTTTTTGTGCTTATGTTTTGATAGTTTGTGTTGATATAACTTCACATTCACTGAACTATTTTTCTTCAATGTCCAATCTGATTTTAAACTCATTCAATGAAATTGTCATTTTAGATGTTATTTTTCATTTCTATAATTTTTCTTTTTATATGTTTTGTTTGCCTCATCACTATTTTATGTTTTATTTTAGTTATTTGAGCATGCAAAGTATATTATATTTATAATACATTTGAAAAAAATTCTAGCCAGCTAACGTTGTGATTTCTGAGTCTTTTTTTAATTGCCTGAACTTTCTTCTGTTTTACATGTCACATTTGCCTTTTCCTTGGCATATTTAGGATTTTGATTGGACACAGGACATTATTAATGTTACTTTCTTGTCTTTCTAAACAGTGCTAGTGAGTGTTTTCTCTAAAGTGTGTCTTTAACTTTGCTCTGGCAGGCAGTTAAGCTACTTGAAAATTAGACTGATCATCTCAAGACTTGTTTTTAGGCTTTGTTAAGGCATGTGCTTAGTAGCATTTAATCCAGGGATACTTTAGTTGCACTGCTAATGTTTGATTCTCTTTGTGTCCCTATAGATTTCCCTGTATGATCAAGAAAGACTTTTCACTCTGGTGGATTATAGCTCAATTATGTTCTCACATAATTCCTCACAATCTTGTGGTGTTTCACCATAAGTATGTACAGGTTAGTGCTCAACAAAGCCTCAATGGGACACTTATGCAGATTTATAGAACTCTTTTTCTGTGTGTGATTCTCTTTTTGCTAGAAGTCTTTTCTGCAACTTTCTGTTGTCTACCCCCAACTCTGAACTGTGATCTCTGCCTCATCAATTTAGTGAAACCTCTGTGGTGTTGTTTGTTTCTCTTCCTCTCTTTTCTTTCTGGTTTTTTTTTCGCACTGTGATCTAAATGTGCCACCAGACAACAAGTTGAGATGATTTTAGAGTCAACTTGTTTGTCTTCTTTTAGGAAAATCAGTCTCGTGATGTTCTCTAATGCCTGAAAATAATTTTTATGTACTTTGCCCAATTTTATGGTTTGTTTACAGCTGGGGTGTAAGTCTGGAGCCTATTTATTCATTATGGGTCAGATGTGCATTTCCTGCCTGCTATATTTTACTGAAAAAACGATTGACATGTCTTGGTATTATTTTTAATTTTGAATAAAATACTTGCTGGTTATCCTTCTATTATAAAATAGTTTGTTCATAAGATTCAAAGTTATCAATTAGTCTTTTTCTTTAGAATGGGGATAATAATGTAGATTTCATCTTTGCTTGTTACAATTATATTTCAGTTTTACATCTTCAAATCATTTGAATTGAAATTTTGAATGTTCTAGATTCCTCAGTTACTCATTTGCAATCATTCTGGTTACCTCCTTAGGATGTCAGTTTTGTCATTTTGAAAAAAAGGTTATAAGTTTAGCTCTCAGAGGGTGATATGATATTATTTTCTTACCTCCCCTCATGATATTCTTTTCTTACTTCCCCTCCCCAGTTCTTCTCTAAGTGAGGTAAATGATAACTCCTCAGCTGCTTTCAAGTACAGTTTGTCTAAACATCTTTACTTGCAAAGTGTCTTAAGTCATGGTACACCCCTCCTGTCTGACAAAACTTTTGAAATGTTTATGAATGGTGCTCTAGAAATTATTTTCAACACTTATGAAGAAGTAATTTTGCATAAGCATCTATGGTTTTGGATTTGTATTAGCAGCATTTCTGGAAGCAGAAATTTTAAGTCTGAATTGCCAGCAAGTTCTTATTGATACCCCACTGTGTGTAGGGTATATGTCATTTTAGGATATGTTGCATTTTCTTTTTTTGTCAAGTCTTCCACAAAAGCATCTGGCACTCATTTATGAGTGCTTTAGACTAGGAATGAGGTCCCTGGTTTCTCTTCCCAGTATTCATTTTAAGTCTGGTGGGTCTCAGATGATCTGGACGAAGAACCATATGTGTTGTTGTATCTTATCTACAAAGAGGTGAATCCTGAAGAACAATGACCTCATTGCTGACTGAGATGTCCTGGTTGACTATAACAAATCATTAGAAATTTGAGGTGAAGCCATTTTTGACTTCTACTGAAAAGTCTTACCCTTACAGTTCACTCAGTACTTAGTGGTTCTTTTTTTGAAGTTTTTCAAACTCTATTATATGTTTTTTAGATTCCTGTGGTCAGAAATATAATACAATAGTGTAGATTTATTGTAAAACCATGTAAATCTAGATAAATCACTTGTGATGGCTTCATATTGTCCTGCTATGTTTGTACTTCCTTAAAATACTCCAGAATATTTGTCACATACTTGCACATTCAAGATCTGACAATTAAGCTCATGAACTCATCCTAGAAAACGTGCTACATACCTTATTGCCGAACATCACCGCAGTCACCTTCAAAAGTACTCCCCCCCTTTGGCTAGCTATGCACTGAATCCAGTGCCTATTCCATCCATCAAAGCAATTTGGGAACTCTTTTTCTGGAATGGTCATCAGAGCTGTTGTCATATTACCCTTGATGTCCTGAATGTCATCAAAATGTCTTTCTTTCAATATTTACTTTATCTTCAGGTAAAGAAAAAAAGTCATTGCAGTTCAGATCAGGTGAGTAGAAAAGGTGTTCCAATACAGTTATTTGTTAACTGGCTAAAATACCCCTCACAGACAGTGCTGTATGAGCTAGCGCATGGTTGCAATGCAAGAGCTCCTTCGAGACCATTTTGCGCACAACTTTCTCATGCCAAGATTTTCAGTTAAGATTTTCCTGTTTCTCTATTTATGTTTATTTGTTCTGCTATGTTTCTCACAGTCTGTTGATGATTTTGATGCACAATTCAACAAAATTTTGTGACATTTTCAACAGTTCTGTTCATTATTGGCAGTTCTGATCTCTCTTAATCAGTCACACTTCCTCTCCCCTCAGAAAAGCATTTAATCCATTTGTATACTGCTATTTTCTTCATGGCATTATCCCCATAAACTTGGACTCACGTGTTCCTGGTTTCAGTTCCACTCTTGCCAAGTTTAACAAGAAATTTGATGTTTGCTCATTGCTCTAATCCAAGCTCCAATATTCTCGCAAAGACCGCTAGAATGACCATTCCAGAAAAGGAGTTCTAGAATTGCTTTAATGGGTAGACTAGACACTGGTGTCAGTGCACAGCTTCCCAAGGGGAGTACTTCAAAGGAATATTCAGCAATGAGGTAATGAGGCATGTAGCACTTTTTCTAGAATGAGTTTCCAAACTTAATTGTCAGAAATGGTAAGTTCTACAGTTTTGTGTTTGAGTTGTTTCAAAACTAGACATACAATTTTGGTATAATTCCATATCAGATTTTATCAGCTAAGTCTACTATAGATTGTATATTTACAACTATTAAATTTAGTATCTCCATCTACCTTTGCTCCTTTGATGTAATGGCCAAAATTTTGTGGAAGATATAATTGCATAGAATAAAAAATTGGATCAAACTAGATATCTTCATTTTTTAAAAATTTGGCATATGGTGAGAAATATGTTTTACATCACAACTCAGTTCATGAACATATGCATACAACTGAAACATATAATTATTAAATTATACTTATTTTTACTGTATATGATACACTCAGATATTTCTTCTCCTATTACATTAAAAATGCTGGACTTGTGTATATTGATTTTTGACCCACAAAAGGATGGCTGCCTACAGATTAAACACACTTGCCTAAGACACATCTAAAGATCTTTATAATTCTGAGATGATATATATGTCTGTGGCAAAGGACTTTTTTGTTTTATTAGGAATACTTTTTTATTCTTATAAAATCCACATTGTATAAAATTTACCATTTTAGCCATTAAAGTGTACAACTCAGTAGACTTTAAAATGTTGTGAAAATTTCACCACTGGCAAAGTATCTCTTTTTTATCCCCTGAATTAACTGAAATGAATCAGTGAATCTCTCTTCAATATCTTCAATCTTCTTCCTAAAAATATCTTCAAATTTTTTTCTCTTGATTTCTTCTTTCAATATTTTTACTTATATTTAACTGTCCTTATCAGGACTTGAAATAATTTCAAATATGCTTGTAAGAACATCTTGGAAAGAGAACAGAGTAACATACGGGCATCTGGATAAATCTGTGGCTAGGCAAGCAAGCAGGGAATAAAGTGTAAGGCTAGACATGGTTTGTCCATAGACAGTTCTGCAGAGAGAGCCTCACTACACTCATAATGCAGCTTAAGAAGCATGAAGATATATGTCTGAGGAAAGAAATGCTTCCTTGATTTTAATTCACTTCCCATAAACAAAGAGAATTAAAACATATTCTGGCATTTATAATTTTTTTTCTTAGGGGAAAACTGAAACCACTTTTTTTTTTAATAGCTAGTTTTCAGCAACTTCGTCTGATACTTGACCAAACTCTTCCTAGGAACTGAAGACACTTGTTAGGAACTTGTTGGTTGTCAAAACATAATCACATCCTGGTTTATGTGATGGCAAATGATAGTGGACTAGGTCATCTGATGAGGGATTAGAAAGAAACTGTTTTAAATAATCCTCTGCAGTACACCAAATTATGTTTTTACTTACTCTATTACTGTGTGTAAATATTATATTAAATACTAGACATGGTATGTAAGTGTTTGATTTTGATTATCTTTTTCTTTTGGCAAATATAGGCAAAAAAGCTAAATTTTTTTTCCATCTGTAAGCTGCTTACTCTGTTGTACCATAGTTCAGTATTTGGTTTCCATAGTTTTCTTTTTATTGAAGTGTCACACTTCATTTTAACTTGAAAACTGATGTTGTGCTGTGTCTTTAAAAAAAAGAACGTAAACAAAAGGCAATGATTTTTATTTTAACAATTCTGAGAAAACCCATAGCAATACCAACTGTTTATCCTTTGCACTTTTTTTTTTTTTTTTTTTTTTTTGAGTTGGAGTCTCACTCTGTCGCCCAGACTGGAGTGCAGTGGCTGCTCCCGGCCACCGCAGACTCGACCTGCTGGGCTCCGGCGATCCTTCCGCCTCAGCCTTCCGAGTAGCTGGAATTACAGGCATGCGCTACCACGCCCAGCTGATTTTTTGATTTACTGTAGAGATGAGGTCTCGCTGCCCAGGCGGGTCTCGAACCCGCGGGCTTAGGCAATCCACTCACCTCAGCCTCCCAAAGGCGCGGGATTACAGGCTGAGCCACCGAACCCAGCTGCACTTTTGATAATGTATGGCAGATCAGTTCAAATAACTATTATCAAGTCATTTCATTTCCATAATGTAATGTGATTATATGTATCTGAAAACAAAAATAAGAGTTCTTTCTACTGGAAGGGCATTGGCACTGCCCTTCATTGTCTTCTGCAAGCTAAGTAGTTTTTTGCTTGCCCATTCTAGATAGATTCAAAGTTCTTGGCTTATGAAACTGACATGATATAAATTTAACTTGCCTTCCAGAATATTACTTCTGCAGAGAATAAACTCATTTTTGCTGTCTGCAAAAATCATTAGATGAATAATTCCTGTTTTGGAGGTTATGTTTGTTACAAGCTCTGCTGGGAGGTCTAGTCCATTTTTCATAAGACAAAAACAGGACCTTGAGAGCACTTGCTAGTTGATGACGTTCCCTGTGTTAGTCTTTTTCATCCATCCAGTAATTCTGAGCTGTGCATATCCCACCGTGATTTCCTTAAAAACCCCTTCAACAGACTATGCCAGAGCCTTCAGTTCATCTGAAAGTTTCTGCCAAACTGACTTCATTAAGAATATTTTTTTCTTGATTATCAACTCAATAAATATTTATTATGAGTACTTAAAAACATACATAAGAGTAGGAAAAAACTGGGTCAATACATCACTCACAATCCTACTCAGAAAAAAAGCACTAAAGTTTTGACCTAGTTCTTTTTCAGTTTGACTTTCAGTTTCATTACCCCACTGATCTACTGCTGGGGGAATTTTGCATGTGATGAAGAATCTTCAGAAGTGTTGTAGGATGCTCTTCCCTTTTCCCTTCTCTGGAGTCAAGCAACTTAGGTCTTAACGTATTTACATTTTAAAGCACATGCTATGCAGTATGGACTGATACTTCCACTCATTATCTGGATGAAATAATGTACAATGTTGGGAAAACTGAGTGCTCCAAAAGACCACTTCATACTTGGCAGTCATATAGGACGAATTAATGAAAGCAAAATAATATGAAATTTGAAAGATTATTCACTCTGTCTTACTTGTGCATAACAATAAGTCAAAGAAGAAGGCAAAGCAAGGTATCCAGGGCTGCTCTCATCCATTTCTACTGCTCTACCTCCCATATATAAGTTCACATAGCTCTGCAAATAACCACTCCAATAGTTTCCCTGGAGTTTCAACTCCAGTTATAGCCAAGAAAATATTTTACCTCTTCATTTTCATCTCCTCTAATACAGAAAAGAGACCAAAAACCAAACAGTTCTTCATTTTGTTCACCTTACATTGGTGAATTTTATCATAACCCACCCTGTCACCCAAGCCAAAAATCTAGAAATTATCCTAGAATCTTTCTTCTCTTGTATATTCCCAAGTACAAGCCATCTTTAAGTCTGATACAGTTTCCCTGCTCATTATTTTGCTTACTTCATCTCTTTCATCAAAAATCCTCCTTCATCTATCTCCTCTTCATTAATGTGTGTTCAGAAGCCAGCACTGTGCTTGCCACATTAGTCACCAGAAAATGTTGTTGGACATGATTATTTTCTTGAATGTAATGATTTAGAATGCGATTCTCTCTTCATTCTGATAACATTTAACTGGTCCAGAAATTATGGTGCTTTCCTGAATCTGAAAGTGCCATTCTGTGACGGATGACGTATGTCACAGGACTGGCTGGAATTTGGAAGAAATTAGGAAAACTATTTGAAGTGAAGAAATGAAGAGTTACATGGTTTCTGGCAGAGTTTATCCAACGATACTTTGAAAATTCCTCTCTCTCTCTCTTTGTATCTCTGTTGGAAAAATATCCTATTCTCCTCTAAGAGGGTATACCAGGTTATTTTAGGTAGAACTATAGTGCTTACCTGGGTCATATTATTCTGCTTCTGTGTACTGGGAGACATTTGAACACCAAAAGAATGTTGATGCTTACAGAAATTCTTATCCCAAAAGGAAGTAGCTTTCTATTCCTCTCTACTCAATAGTTAGTGAGTAGATAATTATCCCAAGCCAGAAATATAGTGTCCTAGAATCTTTCTTCTCCTGCATATTCCCAAGTACAAGTCATCTTTAAGTCTGATACAGTATTCCCTTATAATACTTATCTCTGGGAGGAGAAACAGTTATATCAGATACTTGCCAGTGCACTGTGCTGTGCACTGACAAATAAACCAGAAAAGATGACTGCTATATTTGGAAAGCTATCTAAGTTTCCCAATTGATAGTGGCAAGCCAGAAAAAGAAACTTAACATATAGTATGACTAGTATGTGTGCATCATTTGCATATTCACAATGTTACTATTTAATCCTTTCATGGTCCTGTAAAAGTTAGTATTATTACATATATTTTAGAGATAATGAAATTCATTCTCAGAAACATTAGATCGCTTCCCTAGCTAGTATTCAAATACTGATCAGTGACTTTTCTCACTATACCATAGTACCCCAAGTAAAATAATTATGGTGACCCCAATAAAACTACCCCAATAACAATACTTACAGTAGCCCAGCAATTAATACTGTAAGGTACATGTCAAGAAGGCACTGTGATGAATACATACATTGGCTCATTTAATCTTTATGCAACTTATGAGCTATGTATCATTATTATCTCTATTTTATAGAGATTAAAATCAAAGCTAAATGTGGTTACTCAATTTATTAGCAGTGAAACTTGGATTCAGTTCTGTACACTCTGACCTCAGGCACCCATGTTTAAACACCTAGTAGGTGTTCTACCTTCTAGTAGGTCATCACAATTTATGCCTAAATAAATGGCATAAATAAAGAGTTCCCAGCATAGTGTTTTGTCTATGGTGCTCAGACAGATGCATCTTGAAAGTACTAAAACATCCAAAGAATAAGCACACAGGTACTTAGTTACTTATTTAATTATTCCCTAAAGAATAAGAAGAAAAATCTGAGAGACATCTGAAGACATTTTCAAAAATGCATGCAATGGCAAGTTAATACAATAATACATGAAGTTAATTGAGCAATTTTTCTTGACTTCTATGAATCATTCAAATAAATTCAAGTAATAAAAAACATTTCAATGAACTAGCAGCAAACACTATTGTCTCCCCTTATATGCAGGTGATATGTTCTAAGACCTTCAGTGAATGCCTGAACCCTACGTATACTATAATTTTTACTACACATACAAACTTATGATAAAGTTCAATTAATAAATTAGGCACATTAAGAGACTGACAACTAATAATAAAATAGAACAATTACCACAATGTACTGTACTAAATGTTATGTGAATGTGATCTTTCTCACAAAATATTTTATTGTACTAACGTACTCATTTTCAGACTATGGTTGACTGTGGGTAACTGAAACTGTAGACAGCAAAACTTTGGATACGGGAGTACTACTCTAAAACTTCCCAATTTGAAGAGGAGCTTGCATATTCATATAAAAATGTCCTTCTTTTTTTTTTGAGTTGGAGTCTCACTTGGTTGCCCAGACTGCAGTGCAGTGGCCGCTCCCGGCCACCGCAGCCTCGCCTGCTGGGCTCCGGCGATCCTTCCACCTCAGCCTTCCGAGTAGCCGGAATTATAGGCATGCGCTACCACGCCCAGCTGATTTTTTGATTTATTGTAGAGATGGGGTCTCGCTGCCCAGGCGGGTCTTGAACCCGCGGGCTCAGGCAATCCACTCATTTCAGCCTCCCAAAGGCGTGAGATTACAGGCTGAGCCACCGAGCCCAGCTAAAATGTTCTTCTTTAAGTCACCCATTGGTAACAGGTAAGCTAGAGTTGTGCAGTAATGAAGACTGCTGCTATGCAGAACTCCAGAATTCCTCTGCCATGGTTCAGGTGAGAACCCAGAGTTTTGAGTAATACTGGAGATCTTTCCATTCCTCTCTCCTTCCGCTTAACATTTACAGCCGGATCACCTTTATCTGTCACAGGACCATGTCATGCCTCACATGGTTCTGGATATCACTTTTTTCAAACTTGTCTCCCACTATTTTCTCTCCTCTGAAGCCTTTCCACTGTGCACTTATCCTCATTTTCTTCTGTGACTATTCCCTTTATATTCTGCTATAATTAAAGTCAAGTGTACCCCTGGTGACATTGTTTCCCCTATAGATTTCACATATGGTGGCTTGTTTCCTCCTTACCACTGAGTCTAGAGGTGGACTCATTGCTTCTCATTGCTGGTTCCAACAGTCTCCCTAACCTCCTAGTAAAACAAATAAACAAACAAATGCCTTGAATCTTATGTGACCAGACTCTACCTCCTCTAAATTTCTGTTTACAGTCAACTGAACTCCTGGGTCTCTTGCTTACTCCTTGAAAATTTTGACTCTGGATTATTGATACTCTCCTATTCCTGTTGAAAAAGCAATTTTTAAATCAGTAAAAGAACAGCCTTCAGGCCATACTGGTTTTTTATTTGATATAAACAACCTCATAGTGTATCAATCTCAGACTCTGAGACTAGGTTTAGGAAGAAAGATTAAGACTACTGATTTTGTCTAAGGGCAGACAGAAATAAGGTCACTGTGCTAGCCTCAAAATACCAAACATCCCTCTCATTTGACTAAAATGAGCAATTTTTATTACCTTACACATCATAACTTCAGCCTTGCTCTAGTGTCCTCCTTTGGGGGATAAATTTTTTAAAATGCTCAGTTACAGAATTGTTCCTGATTTGTGGCAGCATCCAAATCTAGAGTGATTCCAACATCCTTAGATTCTCTATCAAATCTCTCAACCAAAGTCCAAACCCTATAATTGATTCTTACTCATACCCTTTATGGAGGTGCTCCATTTTGTCCCATGGTTTGTGTTCTTCTTCCTCATTGAAGTGAATAAAAAGTCCAACTTGCTCAAATAAAGTGTATTCTTGTGATTTTTGTGAGGTGGGACTGACTGTCAGAATTCTTGGTGATGTCAGCATCACGTTCTAACACCCTGACCTCTCAGTTTCTTGAATTTCTCTTCCTCAATGACCTTTGTCTTCTACCTTATGGCAGGTACTTTCTTGTCATACTCTTGACCTTGTAATTACCAGTAACCTTAATCCATCCATAATCTTGATACAACTCATGTCATTCACAGACTGCATCCTCCTATGTTTTGGGCTCATTCTTCCAGTAACCCAAATGCAAATTTTTTTCTCCCTGCTCCATACCTGTACCTATCCTGCTGAATGTGACTGGAAGGAAACTCAAAACTGTACCAACTTCTCTCATTTTAAATTCATGATTACTATTTGTAAGTGGGACATTGATACTGCCAGGCACTCCATTTTCTGCATCATTCATTCCTTCCTATTTTCCTTCTCTTTCTTCAAAACTCCCAACTTCATCTTTACTCTTAGTTGAGAGTAACTTGCTTCCAATTCACTAAGAAAATTGGAGCAATCAAAAGAGAATTTCTACAAGCTCCCCTCATCACTCACTTATACCCTTGTGCCTCTACTGAACCACCTGTTATTACAAAGAGGTCTCCAAGCTCTTCATTAAGGTCAATCTCTCTCTGCAGTCAGATTTCATCCCTTCTGTCTACTCAAGGATATTGCTCTGGTCCTTTGTTCCTTTATCTCCCACATTATTATTATTTTACTTCTACCTGAACCATTCTTTTAATATGTAAATGTGTAAATGTGTTTTGATTTCTCTCATAATAAAAACTACTTTTTCCTGTATTCACTTCACATTAAACTTGATGTCCATTTTCCTCTTTCTCACTTGTAATTTAATTTTTTTATGTCAATGTGGATATTTCTGTAAGACGATTTTTGGATAAGACTTACATATTTGTAAACTGTGAGTAAACCAAATTGCCCTCCATATTGTGAGAGGTCCTCTTCAGTTGAAAGTCAGAATAAAGCCAAAGGCTGAATCTGTCAGTAGACAGCCTTTGAGCTTCAAATGCATCATCAACTCATCCTGGTTCACTGAAAGACTGTCTTTGAACTTCAGTTGTAACTCTTCCTTGAGTCTCTAGTCTACTGGCCTCCCCTATCAGATTTTAGACTTTCCAAGCCTCCACAATTACAGTAGTTAATTCCTTAAAATAAATTTTTTTTTCTGTCTCTAATATATATATATATATATGCACGCACACACATACACACACACACATATATGTATATAGTGTATTTATTCTTACATGTTTAAACTTCAGTCACCTTCAAAGTACTCTCTGTTTGATGCGATATACCTATTGAGATGCTTTCTCCACTGGTCAGAACAGTTTTTAAACTCATCAGTTTTGATATCTTTTAGTGCTTCTGCTGTTTTTTTTTTTGTTGTTGTTGTTGCTGTTTCACTCTTCCACATCAGCAAAAATTTCCCTTTGAAGACTTTTTTCATCCAGGGAAACAAACAAACAAAAAGTCACAAGGATGAGATCAGGTGAACAGAGATGGTGAAGCAGGGGGTCATGCTGTTTTTAGTCAAAAACTGTTGAACACTAAGCATGGTGTGGGGAGGTGTATTGTCTTGGTGGAAGAAACAGTCACTTGTTTGTCACAACCTGGAATATTTCTTCCACAAATCATGACACAAGCATCTCAAAATTTCCAGATAAAAACTTTGGTTGACCTTTTGATCTGGAGGAACAAATTCTAAGTGTACTACAAAGTACCTGCCCTCCAAAAGATAATTTCAGGTTCATTTGGGATCCCCCTCATATACGAATCCTATTGGTTCTGCTTTTCTGGAGAATTCTGACTAATATAGCATTACAACAAATTCTTTGCAAATGGTTTACATGCATTATTTCCAATGTCTTTACTTCCATTCTCTCTTTTCACGCACTCCAGTCAGTTTTTCACCTCATAACTCAGAATTGCTCTTGTCAAGGACACTAATGACTTTCAATGAACAACAATGGTCAATTTTCATCCTTTGTACTATTTGATCTGTACCACTGTGGTAGACTAGATAATGCCCCTTTTTTCCTCCCCTGACACGTCCATATCTTAATCTCTGGAGTTTGTGAACATGCTTCCTTATATGGTGAAAGTGACTTTTCAGATGTAATCAAGTTATGAGTGTTGAAATGAGATGAGTATCCTGGATTATCCGGGTAGGCTTAATGTAATCACAGAGGTCTGTCTTCCATTAGTCATCACTCAGTTAATTTCAAAGCACTTTTCAGGTAGTCAAGGGGCCTGAGGGAAGGATAACCATCTCCAACACCCTTACGTGTGACAAAGGACTGAGGAAAGGACAAGCTACCTCCTCTTGCTAAGGGAATATGCCAGAAGTCCAGGTTTGACTTCACTAGTCTTAAGGAGGCCTTGGCAGCCACGTTAAGCTCATGGGTTGCTGCTTCCATGACCCAAAGCATAACAGGCAGCTGCATACGGAAGGCCACAGGATTAGGGTCTGCAAGCGCCTCTGTCTTCCAGACAGCATGGTAGGTAACCAGGCATTTGTTATTTTAATGCTATATAGAATGAGGTTGAGAAAGGCAGGGTTTTGTTTGTTTGTTTGTTTTATTTATTTTTTTTATCAGAAGCCCTGGTGGCAACTAATGGCCACCATAAGTGGTCCAGAGACTCCAGAAAACACAGAAGAGGTTTCTAAACGTGTACAGCAGCAGTCCCCATTTTTTTTCGGCAGAAGACGATTTTTCCATGGATGGGGGAGGGGAGGGGATCATCAGGTATGAGATCCTCATAAGGAATGTGCAACTTAAATCCCTTACTTACCAGTTCACAATAGGGTTTGTGCTCCTATGAGTATCTAATGCTGCCATTGATCTGACAGAAAGCAGAGTTTCACTCGCCCTCCACTCACCTCCTGCTGTACTACCTAGATCCTAACAGACCACAGAATAGTACCTGTCCGGAGCCTGGGGTGTGAGGACCCCTGCTCTATAGCGAAGGATCTTTTGCCTGTATGTTTGTTTGTTTAGAGACAGGGTCTTGCTCTGTCATCTAGGCTGGAGTGCTGTCGCCTGGTCACAACTTACTGCAGCCTCAATCTCCTGGGCACTGCAGCTAGGAACTCCTGGGCTCAAATAATTCTCCCACCTCAGCCTCACAAATAGCTATGACTACAGTTTTGTATACCATACCTAGCTGATCTTTTTCTTTTTTTTGTACAGGAAAGCAAGTGGGTAAGAATCAGAGAAGAAATTGGGACAATAGAAGCAGAGAAGAGGGAGATTTTAGAGGCCATGCTGCTGGCTTTAAAGATGGAGAAAGAGGCCACCGAGAAATGAGGACAGATTCTAAAAGCTTCTAAAAGGAATGCTGCTCTGCCAACACTTTGATTTTAGAACAGTGACACCCATTTTGGACTTCTGACTTCCAGAGCTGTGTGATAATAACTTTATGTGGTTTAAGCCACTAAATTTGTGACAATTTGTTGCACAAGTAACTTGAAAGTAATAGAAGAAGAATTTGACAGACAAATTATTCTCTTCTCTTTAGAAAATATTCCTTTACTCAGTTTCTAGGACAGTGGCTTTTTAAAAAATTATTCTGATAGTGCTAATTGTCACAATTAATGAAATGTTATTGATACATTATCATGAGTCCATACTTTTATTTTATTAATTTTTAAATTAATGCCATTTTTCTGTTCTAATCTCCCATCTATATACCATATTTAGTCATCATAGCTTCTTAGGCTCCTGTTGGTTATGATAGCTTCTCAGACTTTCTGTGTATGATGACCTTGATAGTTTTGAATACTACTGGTCAGTATTTTGTAAAATGTCCTTTAATTGGAATTTGTCTAATTTTTTCCCATGGGATTATGTGTTATAGGGACTAGGGTTAAGGATTTGGAGAGGAAGAGCATAGAGGTAAAGTGCTATTTTCACTACATCATCTTAAGAGTACATACCACCAACATGAATGCTAATCCTGGTCACTTGATGCAGGCAGTTCTTGCCAGATTCTCTGGTGTAAAGTTACTTTCCTCCCCTTTTTATATTCCACTTTTGGAAAGAAAGTCATTGGGTACAACCCAGACATAAAGAGAATGAAATTTTCCCAATGGAAAGTCTCAGATTTGTAAAAGCTCAGATTTGTACATACAAAAGCTTCTCTGACATCTCCACAAGGTATCTGAATGTGCCCAAATTAACTATCCCCCAACTTTATCCACACTGCATGTCCACACACTGAACAAACCTTTTTCTCCTGAAGTTTTTACCATCTCAATAAATAAATATTCTATTGTTCTAGTTTCTTAGGTCAAATGCTTCAGCCATTCTTAATTTCTTTCTTTTTCTCAGGCTGCATATCTGTTACATAAGCATTAGCTCTCCATTCAAAGGACACATACTGTCATCACCCTGGTCCAAGACATTGTCATCTCTCACCTGGATTATTACAATAGTTACATGATTGAGATCTCTTCTTTGACCATTTCATTTTTTTTTTTCTTTTGGAGTCTCACGCTGTTGCCCATGTTGAAGTGCAGTGGCATACTCATGGCCACCATAGCCTCAATCTGCTGGGCTCAGGTGATCCTTCTGCCTCAGTCTTCCAAGTTCCTGGAACTACAGATGTGTGCCATCAGGCCCAGCTAGTTTTTCTTGATTTATTATAGAGATGAGTTCTCGCCAAGTTGCCCAGGCTGGTCTCAAACTCCTGGGTTCAGGTTATCCTCTCGCCTCGGCCACCCAAAGTGCTGGGATTATAGGCATGAACAACCATGCCTGGCCTTCTTTTATTCTGTTATGAAGTCAGCAATCAAAGTGATTCTGGTAAAACACAAGTAGATCTTGTCACTTCTATTCTTGAATCCCATCAGTAGTTTTCCGTCTCATTCAGAATACAATCTAAAATCTTTCTTATGCTCGATATTAATTATAATCTTTCTCCCATTAGTCCTCTGGTTTCATCTTCTCTTACTCTCCTCTTTTATAATTCTACCAAAGTCACCCTAGTCTTCTTACTATTTACCCAAACATGGCAGGCTTGATTCCACCTAGGACCCTTGCACTTACTGTGCCCAGTATCTGGAAGGATCTTTGCTTAAGCATTTACATGGCCCACTCCCTTTATTCAGAGTCCATCTTAGTGAGTTTTCCCTGACTACTGAATATGATGTTGACATTTTAATATAACCACTCCCTCTAAAAACAACTTTACATCATTTTTTACTGCTTTATTTTTTTTCTTAACAGATATCACAATCTAGCATATTATGTATGTTAACTTATTTGTCCTATTGATTGTCTGTCTTATCATCTACCATGTGAGAGCAGGGATTTTGTTCATTTTGTGTCCCAGAACTTAACGCAGTATGTAGTACAGAGTAGAAGCTCAATAAGTATTTGTTGAATGAATAAAGGAATTAGAAGAATAGAGTAATAGAATGTTTTCTCATTTTTCCAAATAATCCCACATACCCTTTTATAATTACTTTTCTTTATTCATATAACACAAAAATCTAATAATTTAATATTTTAGGCTGTCATTGACAAATAATTAAAAAAATATGATATAAGGTTCTAAAAAGTCAGTTATAATAATTAGTTTATTCATTTTCTTACAGCTTTTGTTGAGGACTTATATTAATGCTCTTAAGTGTGCATCAATTGGCTTGATTAAAAAAAAGCCAAAACTTAGTGCTGCTGTATGTAACTGGAAGTTTCAAGCTAACAATGCTTTATTAGATTCAGGTATGGCTGGATGTTCAAAACGTTACAGGAAGATTTTTTTCCCTGTATCTCTCTGCTTTGCTGTTCATTCTATTAACATAATTCTTAGTTAGGTGCTTTCCATGTTGTAGCAAAGATAATTTCTAGAAGCTCTTAGCTGACATGGTTTTTCATGCTCAAGATCTCTTAAGCTAAGAAAAAGATTTTAAAATATTTCTGCCCATATTAAGCCCTCAAAAGGAGTTTGATTCATCTTATTGGATTTTTCCATTTCTGGACTAATTACTGTGTCTACTGAGATGAAATGTTCTGAGTGGCCCACTTGGATGTCGTTTCTATCCCACTGGCAATGGAGGTACAGTCATGTGATTGGCAACTGTAGCAGATGAAAGAGGACAGTTCCTGAAGAGGAAACTCTAAACAGAAAAACAAAACAAAACTAAACTAAAATATTTCCCCATATCCCTCTATTGCAACACAGTACAAACTGACAGTGCAATCTAATTCTTACAGCATTTTTGCCATTAGCTGAAATACCAAGGCATATTGGGAAGCAAAAATATCTTAGAGAAATGAACAAGAGTAGCTATAAGGCACATGCAAGGACAGAAAAGAAAGGCAGATTTTCTGTAAGATATTTAGCTAATTTCATGCAAGTAATTTAAAATGCTTTTTGAAACACTTAAACATTTTAAGAGTTGATAACAAAAATGAAAATATTCTTGTTGATGCCAATGTCATAGACCACAATATAAATTCCAGCAACAAGAAGTTCAAAAAGAAATAATATGTCTGAGCTGTTGGTTGCATTTTTAAAGTTTTAAAGTTTTCGCTGTGATTTTATTGGTGCCCCCAGTATTTTTGGTAATATATTTCCTCTGATTCCTTTGATGATTTGCTTAGTTTTGCTTATCATAAGTAGCACAGTTTTTTTCCCATTAATGCATTAGATATAAAATGCAATGTTGAAAGATACACTCCTCTACTTCACACAGGACAGCACAGTGCTGGCCTGATAGACTGCTTGAATGCCAGTTTTCCCTATTTCTTCTTCTCTTCTGTGAACTGTGTGAACTAAGGATGACAAACTATGGTCTGAAAAACACAACTCCATATGGACAGTCATCTGCCTTGCCCTCTGATAGGTTTTCTCAGATGCAGCTACACTTGTGTGTATAGCCTCACTGCAGGGCTCAAGTAGGCTGTTGAACTAGGAAGAGTTCGTTGCTGCTGCCCATAACGAATTCTTTGACATAATTTGGCTTCTTTCCATTCCAGCTAACAATTCTGAAGTATAGCAGACCAATTTAAAAATATACAAATCGCCTCCCGCAACTACCTCTGCTTATTTCCCATGCTGGGCTTCAATACATAATCATTGATTTGCCAGAGCAAAACTCAGTCATAGTCATGCCTTGTTTGTTTATATTTTTCTTCTGTGTTGATATAAAATGTTTTCCTTCTATCCTCTTTAAGAGATCAGAGTAGTTTTGCAATTGCCAAGCATTTATTACAAATAACTTGAATCAATTAAATTGAATCATTGTAGCTAAAAAAAGACAACATATATTTTGTATAACTGTCCCACCATCCCCCCATGCCATCACTGCCCTCCAAGATGATGACTGCTACTCTTCTATCCTGAGTCACGGCCACTACTCTGCATAATAAGGCAACCCTCCTTTGCTTCTGTATCTTCAGGTCAAAAACATGGTTTGACTGAGCTGACCTGGGCTAAAGGCAGGAAGTAAAGAGCAGAGGAGGATTGGAACCCAGGTATACTTGACTGAGAGGCATGAGAATCTTGTCTTGGTTCTCATTAACAAGCACTGTTATCTCAGGCAAGACCTTTAACTACTCTGGGCTTTAGTTTCTTTTTTGGTAAAATGAGGCAGTGTGTTTATAAAGTGTTTCTGAAGTTTTCAGCTTTAAAGTGCTACCCATTTAGGGTACTGTATTTCCCTTCATTATGTTACTGACTTTAAATTTTCAACATTATTTTTATACTTTATGTTAGATCCAATTTAGGGTATATACAAAAAGTGGTGTCAGAAATGTTATTTTGGCACTTCCTATATCCTTTTTATCTTCTCCGCTGGCAGTGTAATTTTGAATGCCAAATTGAATAATTGTTTTCATAAATGTTATGTGCATTTTCTTAATATTCTGTTTCCCATATGTTTTATACAATTTCTGCATGATGCGATTTCTTTTAATGAGTTTGTTCATTTTTAAAGCAAACAGAGTCATAATCTCCAGCATTTTCTTCTTCTTTTTTTCCTTTCTTTTTTTGGTCAGTCCAGTCTCCTTAGATGTCCTGAATTGGTTTTTTGAAATCTTATTTTTCTTCATTAACTGAGTACATGCTCAGGAAAAAAACAGAGAATCATTTTTAGGATGATTTTGAGGTCAATATGAGGAAGTGCAAAACTGGTAACAGCTTTTATAAGAACAGACACTTGCACGGGTCTACTTCACTTTGCAGAATCTGTGGTTAGAAACCCAATATTGGAAATTTTGTGATAACAACTGCAGATGAAAAGGCAGGCTGAGCTAACACATATATATTGCTTACCTTATTTTATCAGAAAATGTGTCTTTGCTTCAACAAAGGTTGTAGTTGCTAGCACAGCCTTGTTAGCCATTTCCTGTTCCCATATTGTATAAGATTTTCATGGCATGTGTCATCCTGGTCAAGAGAAGGACTATCAATTCAAACTCACTATATTTCTTTTTTTTATTTTAAAGTTGTGGGGTACAATTCAGGGTTAGGTATACAAATGCTCATTGTCCAGGTACCCTTGCTGATGTGGTGTCCACCTTCCCTCCCCCGGCAGTTTCCCTCAAATGCCAATTCCACCCCTCTGCCACAGGCAGGTTCCCAGTACTGCCAACCCCTTTCTTGTAGTACTGTGATAATTGCTCAAGTTCTGCTTATGAGTGAGAACATATGGTACTCTGTTCTTTGTTTCTGTGATATATCACTGAGTATGATAGAGTCTAAATTCATCCAAGTTGCTGCAAAGCCTATATGTTTGTCCTTCTTTATGACTGCACAATATTCCATTGTGTATATGTACCACATTTTTTAATCCAGTCCAGCTTCTATGGGCAGCATGGTTGGTTCCATGTTTTTGCTATTGTGAATAGAGCTGCAACAAACATGTGTGTGCAGGTATCTTTTTTGTAGAATGATTTGAGTTCCTCTGGTTATATTCCCAATAGGGAGATTTCTGTGTCATATGGAAGGTCAATGTCTAGTTCTTTCAGAAATTTCCACACTGTCTTCCAAAAAGGTTGTAATAGTTTGCATTCCCACCGGCAGTGTACAAATGTTCCTCTTTCACTGCATCCTTGCCAGTATCTGTTGTTGAATGTTTTATTAATGATGGGCATTCTTACTGGGGTTAGGTGGTATCTGAATACAAACTCCACTATATTTCACGCCACTATATTACCAGTGTGTGTGTGTCATAAAGGACAAAATTTTGAACTTTGCAGCAACTTGGATGGATGTGGAGTCTATAACACTCACAGAAACAAAGAATCTATCACAGAAACAAAGAACAGAGTATCACATGCTCTCACTTATAAGCCAACCCTGAACAGTTATCAAAATACTATAAGAAAGGGATTGGCAGTAGTAGGAAACTGCCAGGGGAGGGAGGAAAGGCACACTTCATCAATAAGGGTACCTGATCTCAAACCAGGTGAAATGGGGAACAAAGTGAGGCCCAAACTTTACCTGTACAATGATCACTTGTATACCTAGCCCTGAACTGTACCCATCTTTTTAAAACAGTTTTCTCTGGTGATTCTTAGGAAATGGGAGATAATTTCATTTAGTGTGATAAATACTATTCTAAAATGTAGACTTCAAATTTCTGTCTTTTTTTTTTTTAAGTAGGATTTACTAAGAGGACAGAAAAGCTCCTACTGTGGGAGGTGACCCGAGGGGTTGCCCCCAATTTTTTTTTTCTTGCTTGCGGGCTGCATGGGGACAGAAACTGAAAGTCAAACAACTGTCCCCTAGTCAGCTGACAAAGCTGACAAGAGATGATTGTATTTTCATAGTCAATCAACAATACTTACATGTGTTTCCCATATTGTTCTATGAATTGATTTGGACTTTCACATGCAAGGTTTCCACATCAGAAAAAAAGTCTCTGATAGCTTTTGTTCTGAGTTATTGCTTCACAGAACTGCCAATTTGAGGCAGCTGGGAATTACATGGAGAGATAGTTGAGTTGCATGTGGATTATTTTACTTTTTTCTTTTTTCCTTTCCTTCAACTTCACAGCATTGTTTCTTTTGGCTAAACTGGTGGATTCCTGGAAAGTTATGGGACTTGTGGGAGTGCTTTGCCCTGAGGCAAACTTAGTTCAGCTTCCTTTTTAAGGCACATTGGTCCTGGCCTCTTATGGAATGAGTCTGTTTTGGCCCCTTGGGGAAGGGAGTATCCTGTCTTTCTTAATAATAAAGCAAAAAAAAAGGTTACTCCAAAAGAGAATTGGCAACCACCAAAGAGGATGCAGTCCAGTTCTCCGGTATGAACACCTCATCCTGAGCAAACTTGTGAAATCTCTCATCAGTCTTTAATACAGTTAAACACCTACTTTGCTTTATTCTGTTTTGTTTAATAACACTGTGAACAGTTATCCAAAGACAAAAGGGTAATGTAACTTCATTAATCTTGCAAAGTTAATGTACACATTACATAAAAATTACTTGGAATTTTCAGTTTATGGTTTAACATCTATTACTAATAATATATAATTGTTATTCAAATCACTGTATTCCATTTTACCAACAAGATCCACAAAACAAAAATTAGGCTAGCCATGCAGTGTTTCAAAGATTAAATGTGATACCATCTATGAAAAAATTTGCTGAAGTGCTTTACCAGTGTACACATTAATTTTCTTGCCATTTGGAGATTATACAGTTCAAGATCACCAGTGCTTTGGGAATGAACCTGAGGTGCCTGAAATGGTATTCTAAAAAGGGTAATAGGACATTTGGGAGAGATGACACATAGTAGAGAACTTTAGGTACATGGACTCAGGGGCCAGACTCATGTCTCCTTTCGGCAAGCTATTGAGCCTCAGTTTTCTCATCAATAATATGGATATATTAGTACTTAGCATGCTATATTGTTATGGCGATTTAATGAGTTTATTTTATATAGCACTTAGAACATTCCTGGTACATCATGAGCATAATTTAAATGTTTGATTTGTTAAGAACTTATATTAGTTTCCTAGGCAGCTGTAACAAAGTATTACCAATGGGAAAAGGGGATTGAAAACAACAGAAATTTATTCCCTCATTCTGAGGCTAGAAATCCAAATCAAGGTGTCAGTGGGGTTAACTCCTTCTGGGTGCTCTGTGGGAGAATGTGTTTGATGCCTTTCTGTTAGCTTCTGGTGTTACCAGTGCTCCTTGATATTTCCTAGCTTGTACATGCATCATTCCAGTCTTTGCCTCTATTATTGTCTGACATTCTCTAGGTGTGTCTCAGTGTGTTTTCTTTTCTTCTAATAAAAAATTAAGGGTCCACTCTGCTCTAGTATGATCTCTTCTTAAATAATTACATCTGCAATGTCCTCATTTTCAAATAAGGTCACATCTGAGGTATTGGGGGTTAGGACATCAACACATCTTTTTTTGGGAGAACACAATTCAAACTATACTAGTATTAAAAATAAGTAATATAGGTTTACCTAGTCTTGTTAATTGAATTACTTAATGTGCCATTAACGTCTCTAATATCATGAAGTATGTCAGTTTCTGGGTATCTGAATTTCAGAACTATAATGGGGCCATCTCATCCCTACAACATTCTTTCTTGTCCTGCAGACCAAAAAAATCCAGCAGAAATTGCACCTGGTTTTGTAACCCCAGACCCTCCATACTACTAACCAAGGCCAGTGCCCCTTATTACACAATAGGTATAATAAGGAGCTTATTATTATATGCTTCTCCCTTTATGCCTTACATACACACTTGAGTCCTAGTGTCCTGGCTCCTTCTTTATTCAGATTTGACTTATTTGAATAACTTAAAGGTGATCATGGTCCACATGATCAATGCATCAATCAAAAATATCACTAACTGAAACTATTCTCTAAGAAGAGCTTTTACTTCTGCTGAAGCTCCTCTTATTTAGCCAAGGTGCTTTCTTCTAAACCTAGAATCATGTGCACTTTATCTAGTCTATAGTCAAATTAGTCCTTTCTACTCTGTAGTAAGTACATTCCTCAGTTCACAGCTTTGCTAAAAATGATAAGAGGTCTGGAATATAACAAGAGGTAAATTACATCATTCTCATTGGGATAACTAGCTATGAATGAAGATTTCACCTATGACTACATAAACTTAACACATCCATAGAAACTTAAATAGTAGTTAGAGCTTGCCAGTTAACTCTCTGCATAGGGGTTCTTCCGAAATAAATCAGTACATTTCCCTGTTTCAAACAACAGAACTCACCGTGTCCACTTCTAGTTTATTCAGGATTGAAAAGTTTTGGTTTAACAGTTGACTACTGGCATGGTTTTGGAAAAGTCACTCACCATTACTAGGTTTTAATTTCTCCACTGTAAAGTAAGGATTTTGGAGTTAATGTTAGATCAACTCTGCAGATTCATAAAATTGAATTCTTTTTTTACTTGAATGTTGTAACTATTCATGGCATAGCTAACAGTTTTTTTTTTGAATTAACCTGTTATGAAGCATATGTCATATTATGTTGCTATTTTGGTCACAGTCCTTCAGAGACTCCCCATCACAATCACAGTGAAAAGAGTTCTTCTATTCTAAAGGGACTCCATAATTTGATTCCCAGAAAGCTCTCTGATTTCCCTTTCTATGTCTATACTCCTTTTCACCCCAGTTCTCTTTTCACTACACACTCAACCCTCAGAGCCTTTGGGCTTTGCAGTTCCTTTTTCTGGAAGTCTATTTTCCTGGTTTCCACCCAGCTTACTCCCTTATCTCTTCAGATCTTGATTTAAATGCCACTATTTCACAAGATACTCCTTACTCTCCTGACTAAATGTGCAACCTTTCCCCATATTTCCTTGGCATTTGTTAACATCTAGCATACATAACACATATCATACTATTTAATTTCTTGATTATCTATTTACTTACCAGAATATAAAAAGGGACTTTTCTGCTTCCTTATTTTGTTCACTGCTTACTCAAAATTTATTTAAAAATTGAATAAAAGAATGAATGATGGGTAGAAATGCGTTCTACTGGAAGTCAGATGACAGTCTATTGAAACTCTTGATTCTGATTCAGTCTGGTAGCCACTTTTGGACACAGTCTCTGTCTTTTCTTGACCACGAGTAATTATTCACATGAGAATATATAACATCCCATGTGGGTTTTTTCTCTGGCTACTGGAAATCTTCTTCAGTCACTGAACAAATGAATACCAATCATCTGTTATGCAATGACAGCTAATTCATTTTATATATAGATGCAAACATTTCCAGTTAATTAAAATTAGCAGTTTTCTTCCCCTCAAAGTCCATTCTCCCCCCCCTTAGAGATCATATGTCATATAAACTTCTGCTACAGTGTTTTAGAAAAAATCTTTAGTTATTTTAAGTTCACTGTCCTAAAAAACAAAAATAAACAAACATACAACAACAAAAATAACTTATCTGAGACAAATATCCCAGGAACTTAAAATCATCTATTTGATTTAAGCAAATTTAATTAATGAATGTCTATTGTTTCGACATCATGTGCCTCATACCACTCACTATGTGTAACTATGTCTAATGCAACTCAAAAAAGGAAACAGTCACTTAGATAATGATGATGTTAAAGATTCTAGAACTTAAAATACAGACAGTTTATGAAAAGCCCATAAGGTGAGTGAAAATGCTTGCATTTTGTTATTTGTATGTGACCATGGTCAATCTCATTGTTTTCTCTGTAAAATGTAACTCTGCTATAGAGGATGATGAGTCAAACTTGTTATTCACTAGACTTACCATTTCCAAAGTTTTTCTTTGAGCAACTGGTGTTGTCTTCAGCATCACAACCAACAAAGCCATGCCAGCTATACTGTGTTGGCAAGGACAATTTGTGGCCTTCCTAAAGAGGCTGCAGATGGATTGCTGGTTTTAGTCACTGGTTGATTAGCTTGATGAAGTGGGCTTCAATATGTTTATTCCTTCTGTTCATTTTCATTTTTCATGGTTTATGTATTCTTGGCATTCTCTTTCTTCCTCTGTGATGTTCTGTTCCAAAATGATTGAGATCCCAGGGCATTTATGTGTCTGCAGCCTGACTCATTGTTTTTAGACATGCATGATATTTGACAAATAATTTGCGTTTTTAAAGCAAGCTTGGAGATGCCTAAAATTGGTTAGACCCTATTGAAAGGTGGTAAGAACATTGTTGAGAAGTGACCTTTGCAGCACTCAGTTAATTCCTGTCAAGAGCTAACTGACCCCTCACTACAGATTTAGTCATCAGCCTTCTTGCTTTTGAACTGACACATTCATCCATGTAAACCACAACACTGTCCTAGTCACTCACCGTTAATTTCTTTCTTGTGCAAACAGCAAGACTTTGGGGATGATCTGGTGCCTTCAACCTGCAAAATTAAGGGCCACGGTTTTACTTTTTTCCACATCTGTTCCTCTTATTTTCTATGGACCATTTCTCAGTTGCCACCCAAAGAGATGAAGGCAAAGCCCCAGCTCCAAGTACGTAGACACCAACACAAAGCTGACTGATGTGTGGTGAGGCCTCTGTGGTTTAGGAAACTATACTGCTGGTTTGTGCTTTTCCAACAGTGTAAAGTAAAAGAATAAAATAGACAAGGATTTCTATTTGTTTTCTGTAGCCAGGGTCATTTTATTTTGTTATTCATCCATCTGGAAACTGTTTTAAAAGGAATTTGCCACCTCATGTGGTCTGGTGTCACTTAGCGCCATTTGTGATGATGGGTTAAACTTGAGGTTTGTAGATTTGGAGTTACATTTTTCTCTGCAAAGCCTATCTAACTGATGAGCATACAGATGCCAGGAAGAGCCAGTTACAAGGTAATGAAATGACCAACATTGCCTTTTTATCAAGGTAGGAAGCTTTTGCCTCATCAGCAAGATATTTATTTCAAGTTTTCATAATTCTCATTTCCCTCCATTTCTGCCAATCTATGTCTCCAGACTCAAATCAAGTGTTGACCCTGAAGCCTTTTCTTGCCAACCTTTCCTGTCCAGTAAAAATTACCTCTTTAGACTTTAAGCCTACGAGTGGACTAAGATATCTCTCTTAGCACTTAGTCTAAATTGCTTATTCATCTAGCTCTCCTAACTAGATCGTGAACTTCCTAAGACTTGAGGACCAGCGACATTTTTATCATTTATGTTTGAAATGCCACTGCTTAGCACATAGTAGGCTCTCAACAAATGTTGGTTGAACAAAAAATATTTGAATGAATATATTTAATGCACATGGCATGCATGGAACATAGTATGCTGCTTCCGAACTCTAGCCTGTTTTGTGGAGTAAGGCCTTTGAACATAACTGCTTTGCTTCTTCTCTAGCTGTCAAATTTTTCTTCTCCTTTATGTTTCTGCTTAATAGTCAGCTATAATGTAGACTGTTCCCTATTGTTCCCTAGCACTGCTAATTAATCCTTTCCCTTTGTCTGGAGGTCTACTAGCTATACTTTAACTTTTAGATTACTAGGGAATTAACCACATGACATTCCACAGTAAATAAATTCTGAGTGGCATTTATGAAAGCATAACAGTGTGGTAAATATTTAGGATAAATGAGAACTTGGATTCTAATTTAGATTGTGTGATTAAATTGTGCGTAATTGCCTGAATGTTTTGCTGACACCTATAGCAGTCAAATTCAAGTACTATAATTTCCTATAAAAGGAAATCTGCATACTCAGTCAATTCTGGTTGATCATGACAATGGAGTACAGAGTATGTTAGTTATTTATTTGCTACGCACTCAGTTGCACTTACTATGTGTCAGGAAGAGTGTAGGCAATATTATTGAATAGTTGTTTAATATAAGACATTAATCTTGCCAATCCCATAATACTTTAAAGTTAGAATTACATAGTTTTAAGGGCCAGTTAAAATATTTAACAGTTCAGAATATGAGAGGAATAAAAGATTTTTAAAACATGGGTTTGGCCAGATTTACACAGGACCCTAAAATGCTTTTTTTTCAAATAAGAGACAGATTTACTAAGTAACCCTATTAAAATTATTTTGTTTCAAAACAGTTTTTCAGTATGTGCTAAATTTAGCTCTTCTCTGCCTGAGATAGAAATATATTTTCAAGATCAACAACCCTCTTCATGTATATTATGTCTCACTTGATGGAAACAATTACTATGTTTGGTACCAAATGAGACAGTGTATATATATGTTTGAGTATGACCTAGATACAATTACAGGGATTATTTTCCTATAAAAGGAAATAGAAGCAGCATTTAATTTTTGTAAACAAGTTTAGAAATAAATCATGTTTTCCTCTTTCAAGAACTAGGTAACATTTTAAGAAACAAGACAGATCATGAGGAGTACAGGAAGAAAAAGGAAAACTTATATTCTGGCAGCAGACCTAGTAGCTGTATCATTGGGTTAAGTTATTTCACCTCTTTGAGCTGTGCTTTCCACATTTGTAAAACAACATATGTGAACAGTATTACTATGTGGAGAAAAAAATTGTAAGAGATGAGTTTAAAAATCTCAGTTGACTTAAAAATCTCAGTTGAGAGGCTATTGCAATAGTCCAGGTGATATCGCATACATCAAACACAATCACAACTTCTACAACTTCCTGGCATTTACTGTTGAGTAAGGATGGGTGGCTTTATTTGTAAGTGAATGAGATGATACTAGGGAAGTCTGTTTAGCTCCAGAATCTCCTTTATTTACTTGCCAATAAGCTGCTTAAAATTCTTCTTTTAAAGATGATTTCTATGGTTTTATGTGTATTTTTCAGTAAAGGTGAATATATAACATTAGATTAACAATCCTCTTACTAATTCCACCTCTAGCAGAAGGAGGAATAAATATGTAAATTAAGATGATGTGGAAGGATGTGGTGGGTCTTGTGGTGAGCAAGAACACATGCACACATGTTATTCTTATATAGCCAGTTTACTACACAAACCAAGAGCTCTCTGGACTTTTATAACAAAAGGGGAAAATTCAGAATTTTATGTTTAATTTTCTTAATTTTAAAACTACTTATGGACACAGAAATGGTTTTTCTGACTAGTGGACTCCCTCTTGGTCATCACTGTTCTGAAACACACACCTACACTACTGAGATACTGGGCAGAATCTTGACCTCTGCAGACTAAGAGAAGCACATGAGAAAGAAAAACGTATTTCAGAAACAGCAGATTCTCTAATGAGGAACATATTTCCTGCTTGACAGGCAGATAGCTTGCTATGGGCAAGTTAGTCACATAGAGGAACATGCCATACAGACTAGGCCAAGGAGAACTTTGATTGTGTGGGTGCCTGTGGTAGGATAATCCTATTAGTGTACACTATGACCACTCTCACCTGTGCCCCCAGCCACACTGAGAAACACCTTGGCTTGTCTCTATGCAGGTCCTATTGCATTTCCTCATAGCAACCATTCAAAAATTTCACCACTCTTTCAAGCCCTTTAACTTTCCCTATCCTCATCTCTCTTAAAACAAGGATTTATTCTTCCTCTTTGTGAAAATCAAAGCTATCAATGACAAAATTCTTCATTTTGAACTCCCACCGTTCAAATATAGTGACATTGGCATTACTGTCACTTTTTTTCTCCAGTCTCAGATGAATGGAGTTTTTTTTTCCTATTTGTTGCTTTTCAACAGATCCCCTTTCATCTCTTATAGAACCAACATCAACCCTTTTCTTGTTTGTTCTTTCCGTCCCCTCCTCTCCCCTCCCCCTCCCTCTCTCCCTCCATTTCTCTCTCTCTGTGGGTGTTGGTCTCTGTCTTTTTCATACTACTGACTCCTCCTTCCAGTAGTCCATAAACAAGTTTTGTATTTCCCAGGTTAGAAATTTTAAAAGAAGATAGAACAAATGCCAGATGCCCTGTGCTGCCTCCATGTACTCCCCTTGTTTCTACCTCCCTCTCCTACTCTGTGCCCTTCCTCATAAGGAGAGTCTGGTTTCAAGGAGTCTAGTTCCTTGGTTCCCACTCATGCTGTAACTTCTGCCATCAATATGCCACATGCACATACCCTCTGCACATACTCTGGTGAAGCATGTGTCTGATTGGTCATATATGCTAAAATCATTTCTGCTGTTGATGGGATATCTGAAATCTGATGCAGGAAAGGTGGAGAAGGTAAAGGTGAAGCAAAATTGGTAATGCCTTGATGGTTGTTGAAGCCAGGTCATAATTTCCTAGAAAATCCCAGATTCCTCAATTCCAAAACCAATGAGTCTTTTTTACCTCTCCACTTATTAGACTTCTTAGTGCTATCTAGCTTTTGCTACTACCTTCTTTGCGACAGACTCTTCTCCCTTAGTACTTGTAACTCTCTCTTGAGTTACATCTTTCCCCTTTCTTAGTCTCCTTGTGGTTCCATTTTCTTACTTCCTTTCCTTGACCACTGGATTTCTCATGATTATACCTTAGGCTCTTTCTTTTTCTTACATGTTCACAGGAACTAAACTAATGATCTCTCTTGACGTCAACCGTAATCTAAAGTATATTGGTCCTCTACTCTTTATCTCAGCATAGCTTGAGTCACTGATCCACAGTTCCATGTATTTAATTGTGATTGCCTCCCACAACATTTCTAAAATGGAACTCATCATTATTCGCCCAGCCTGTTCCTTAATGTTTAATGCTACCTTATCGTCTGGGAACGGCTTACACTCTCCCATGTGTAAGTACTTTAATATTTTTTGGTGAGTACCCTTCATTAACCATGCCCTCCTCAATGCCCAGTAGGAGCTCACTTCTTCAATCTGTAGCTTCTTCCAATTGTAGCTTCCTACTGCTGTCATTTTATATACTGTATTTCTCTTCCCATACAGTGACCTCCTTAAGGGTAGTCAAATTAAGGGTAGTCTTGTTATTCCCACCCCAGTATAATGCATGGCACATCAACAATCCATATTTGTTGGAATATGTAATAACATAGTCTTGAAATTTAGTACTAAAGAGATCATCTAGTTCACAGGTTTTCAAAGAATAATACAATGGTCAAGAGCATTTTTCCTGGAACCCCACAGCCTGAGTTGGAACCTTAACTGTACAAATTATTAGCTTTGAGATGGAGGAAAATTCATTAAGTTGTAGTAAAAAGTCACCTAATGCTCTTAATTTTGAACTCTAACAAAATAAATGCTAAAATTATAAGTAGAGGAAAATTTAGAGGTGTAATTTACTTCAAAAATTTTTAAAATAAAAATGATTTACTAAGATGTTGAAACCTGTGTTTATGTAACAGTCAGTTTTTTTCTAGAAGTAAAATTGTTCTACGTTTACATAATGGAAATAAGTATAATATAGTATACTTTATAGTGTGTAGTGAATATGTTCTTGATATTATGCAAGAATTCTACATCTTACAAGGACACTGCCAGTTGAACAAGTTTGAGGATCATTTACTGTAAATGAAAATTGAGGCCCAGAAGTTTGAAGTGATTTGTCCAAGGTCACACAGTTTGTGGCAGACCTGGGATTTGAATATGGTTGCTTGATTCCCAGTGCATACTCCTTACCACCATGACATTTATCTTAGATTTAAAAAAAGGGGGTGGGGGGAAGCTATGATTTCAGTAGTCTGCTGAGTCTTGGAAAATTTTTCTTTGTAATGATATCATTTTGCATAGTAATAGAACTGTATATAGAGATGCATATAAAAACTTACACAATTTTACTAACTCAAGGTAAGATATGAATGACAAATAAGAAAATTTATTTTTAAAATATTTAAAAAATATTCCTAGACTTGACAGAAAAAAATAAAAATAGTTATTAAAACCTCAAAATTGCATGGCTACCTGTCTTGATTTGTCACATAATTTAACACTTTCATTTCTCCTCAATTTAGTAATCTTTTTTATCTGATCTAAAAGTTCACTAACTTGCCCTAAAATTATTTTTAAAAATCATCTTCTCAAATATGTAGTCCATATATTCTGTTTTGTGTTTAAGTGTATATTTAAAAAGTATAGTTCTTAGTTCTGATATTCCAAAGCACCAGAAGAAATTCAATTATATCAATGCAATTTCAGATGATGCCTCTAGTTGTAATGGAAATTTGTAGATTTCATTACTATGAAACTATGTGCAGCTTTCTTTGTTGGAGATATAATATTTCAGCAATTCTGGGGCATGAAGTGCTCAAGCTGATTGCATTCGACCAGCTCCTGAGCCTGAGTTCCTGCCTAAGAGTATCACAAGCATAAATCATTGTCATTTAGAGAGACTCTATGATGCATTTTGCAGAACAAAGAAATGAGAAGGAAGAAAGGGGAATGGTTTTTAAAACAATGATCTTTTAAAATGACCCTCTTTTAACTTCGAGGATAAAGGCACATTTAAGTAAGTGATCTGTAATCCTTGAGCAAATCAGTTGACCATCAATTCACAAAAATAGAGAAGAAGACTATTTGAGAAATAGGAAGCATCTTTTGTTGCTGTGTCTACCACCATTTTGGTCTATTAACCCATGATTTACTTATCTTTATACAGTCTTTCTTCTGGTTTAAAAAATAGCCCAATAGGCCACTTAGTACTTGATTACATATCTGATTGGTAATGTCTTTTAGAAATATTTCTGATGTTAATATACTAACTGGTAGTTACAAACAATGCATAAAGAAATAGGTAGGTTAAAACTGGAACAAGACTGACTATGAGTTGACAATTGTTGGTACTGGAAATGAGACAATGAGGACTCATTATCCTATTCTACATACTTTTTAAAGAATATAAAATTGATATATTTCATAGTAAAAAAATGGAAAAAAATCTGATTCATATGCTTTAAACTTGTGTGTATGTAGAGGTGTGTGTGTGTGTGTGTGTGTGTGTGTGTGTGTGTGTGTGTGTGTGTCTTTTATTTTTAACTATAATTTATTGAGCTATAGGACAGTAAATTTTATTTTCAACTAAATCAGCAACTGACGGGGGCGTAGATTTTATAGGTACTCATTACTAGAGGGGATACAATAGTATAAAAACCCTGCCCTTAAATTTCATACAATACAGTTAGAAAAACCACCTTTCACAAACTAAACTAAAAATGAAATACCAATGAAAAATCTGAATAGCATTTCAAGAGAATAATGAAATAATTAAAACACCATGAAAAAATCTTCAAGAAACTATACGATCTGTGGGGGCCCTATATCACCTAAGGGGATCATTATTATAATCTAAGGAAAGTTATTGAAGCAAATGGATTCAAGTTGATTCTTAAAAGGTAGGACTCTGGCCGGGCTCGGTGGCTCAGCCTGTAATCCCGCGCCTTTGGGAGGCCGAGGTGAGTGGATTGCCTGAGCCCGCGGGTTCGAGACCCGCCTGGGCAGCGAGACCTCATCTCTACAATAAATCAAAAAAAAAATCAGCAGGGCGTGGTAACGCATGCCTGTAATTCCGGCTACTTGGAGGGCTGAGGCGGAAGGATCGCCAGAGCCCAGCAGGTCGAGGCTGCAGTGGCCGCTTCCGGTCAACTCCAGTCTGGGCGACAGAGTGAGACTCCAACTCAGAAAAAAAAAAAAAAAAGGTATGACTCAGCTAGTTAAAGAAGAAAAAGAAAACTTTTTAAGTTAAGAAAGAGAAAATAAAGAAGCAGGGAAATTGGGGTCTGAAAGTTTAATTTTTTAAAGTGAGCTAAGTTGTTGGAAGTAACAAAACTTTAGAGATATATTAGATTTTGGAGGATTGATGAGTAAGTTAAAGACTTTAAACTTTTGGAGGGCATATCAGAGAGCCACTGAAAAACTGTGTTGTAAGTAAGTGGTATTACCAAATAAATATATTGTAAAATGATTATAGTAACAGGATTTATTGAGGCAGTGGCTTATGGCAAAAATTCTACAATTAATAAATGTGATTACCACAATATCCTGTAAGGGAGGCAATAATAAAGGTCTTCTTTAGGATGATAGCAGAGCACATGGAAACAAGGATCTAATGTGGAAAGCACATTTATTAGGTTCTTCAATGTGGAGAGCACATTGATAGACCAGGTTTGAGATAGATCAGATAGGAGAGTCTAGGAAAATGGCTTCCTCTGCAGTTGTCACTATTTCTAGTGTATCCTGCTTAATAAAATGGACATGCTTTCAAAATATCAACAGGCAAATATTTAGCAACTTCTAAACAAGTGGAGGAGAGTGGGAATAATTGTCAGGAATGCCAAGTGTCAAAACTAGTTGTGTGGATATTATATCATGATATAATATCCTTTCAATTCTTTTGTTCACCATAACATTACTGATAACATTTGCAAATGTGGAGAAAAGTTTGATGCTGTGCATAGTAATGGCACCACTACTTATTTGAACCATTTAAATTTCACAGACGTTATTTTATCTGATTCCATGGAGACAGGGTATTTGGTATAAGAATAAGAATTTGAGCAACCACAACCAAAATTTATGTGCTTATTCTGAGATATTCATTCCAGAGAAAGGCCTGCAGGGCTAATATATACTTTCTAGATTTTTCCACAGAACTTAATGAGCCAACATCAATTTTGGCACTGAAATTTCCACAATATACAAAATGTGTTATGAGAAACAATGATTTTATGTTTGCCAGATTGGTGGGTAAAACGTATTACACATCTGTTGGGCCTAAAGTTTTCCAAGTTTTGGATGGAATGTCAGCTTGCAATCTAGATGAATATACAGCTTAATAGCAAATTGCAGTGGAACAGGTGTTAGGTTTTGAATTTTGACAAATGGCAAATGAATTCTTTTAGAATCATTTAAAAAATTTCCTGTATTATGGCAGTCATAAACTTGAGAAGAAGAAAAAAACTGTTGTTCCCACATGATTATGAAGATTTTCAAAGTGCTCAATAATTATGTGTTGGTCAAAATATGTATAGTTCCTCATAAGTAAAGAGTACTTAGTATATAAAATGACAGCAGTAGGAAGCTACAATTGGAAGAAGCTACAGATTGAAGAAGTGAGCTCCTACTGGGCATTGAGGAGGGCATGGTTAATGAAGGGGCACTCGCCAAAAAATATTAGAGTAAGCTCTGGTGATCCTTCCGCCTCAGCCTTCCAAGTAGCTACAGGCAATTGACTACCATGCCCTGCTACCATGCCCGGCTAATTTTTTTTATTTATTGTAGAGATGAGCTCTCGCCAAATTGCCCAGGCAATTCTCGAACCTGCGGGCTCAGGCAATTCACTCACCTCAGCCTCCCAAAGCGTAGGATTACAGGCTGAATCACCGATCCCGGCCAGAATTTTTTTTTTGCAAGAGGAAAACAAAAATTCTTGGTAATAAAATTTGTTTTACCAACCCAAGATATCCTGAAAAAAAGTATAATTTTCAGTTTAAATAATATCATTATTATTCAGGATTTTAGTTTTATTCATTCATTTGGAAGTTATATTTTACCTAATTTCTAGCACATGATCTGTGGATTCTATCAAAATCTCTAAATCTATTTTGTTGGTTTTAACATTTTCCAGATAATTATTTTTTAAAATATAAAAGATTATTTAGTAGACTTTTAAAAATTAATTTTCCACAGGAAGTCTTTGCAGGATGTGTAGCATTGTGAAAGTGAGCTTCAGTAGATCAGCTGGGATGTGATTTGAAAAGCTCAAGGGGAAAGTAATGAGGACATGTAATGTCTTTGCTTAGAGCATCCAAAATGGCCTTAGGAGTTCTTATTGTGGTTGTAACAAGATCCTACTCAGTTTCTTCACTGTTACTTTTTAGAGAATGTCAGGTGCCATAGCTGATTTGAGACTAAATAGATCACAATTTTCCCTCCTTAAATCAGATATTACTTTGTCACTTTTGGTTTCTTATGCTTTCTAGTGTAACAAATTGGCTCAGTAAATTTAAAGATGTAATACGAGTATGTTAAACTTGATTAGATGAATATTCTTTCAGTCGTTTGTACAGTCACCTGTAAGGGAAAATGTTATCTGTCCTAATTCTTTCCTGCAGTTATCCATTCATCCAACCATCCATTAATCTACTTGCAAATGCTTATTGAGCTTCCATTATATAAATGTCAAGAAATTTTATGAATACATATGTGAGTAAAGTATGGAACTCATCTTCAAAGATTCTGCAGAATAGTTGAGAAAATAAACATATGCAAACTAACTAGAAATCATGAGAGTACAGTGCAAGTGAAATGACATAATAAGACTATTCAGTTTCAAGTATACATACTTGGAGGTAAATGGTAGGTCTAAGAACTAGCAAAATGATATGTGATTTGTGTTGCTTCAATATAGAACACACAGAAAAATGGAAGCAGTAGTTAAAACTGAAAAGGAAGAATGAGGCCATAGTTTAGAGGGTTTTAAATATTGTGCTAGAGAATTCAAACTTAATTCTGTAAGCAGTGTGATCATTGAAGGTTTTTTGAAGACAGACATGTACTGGTCTTACTTATGATTAGAAAAATAACATTGGAGGTGGGTTTGAAAGATGTATTAGGGTAGTAAGAGAATTGAGAAAATAAATAAGAACAGTGAGATGCACTTTTGAGTAGTGCATGTCTTGAGTTTGGGGTCAGATATGCTAACAGTGTACCTGGCTAAGAACTGAAATTTTGAATCTAGAGGTCATAATACAAAAGGATTTGAGAAATGGAAACAAAGAAAGAAGGGAGAAGAAATGAATAAGAGAGTAAGCAATAGAGTAGGCAGATGTCTGAAACTTGCTTTGTCCTAATGCCTTCTTCTTGGTGCTTCTGCTACTTACTTTAGTATATAGCAACATAGATTTGCAGTTAGTGTTATGCAAAATCAAGAGAGTAAATGCAGTCCATTAGAAAGAGTATTGGGTGAGAAGAGGACCAAGAATAGACACATTTTAAAGGAATGGCTAGAGAAGTTTGAGGAATGGCAAGAAGCATGAGAAAATCGTTCTGGGATGTTGAAGGAGACTCAAGAAAAAACAGGGTTACTGTAGTAAAAGGAGTTTGATCAACAGCATTCATTTTATAAATAATTCAATGACTTCAGAGTATGAGAAAATTTTACCTGTTTAGATATGTAAGAAGTTGGCAATGTTTAGGTAAGTGGGACAGAAATGGAACAGAATGTAAATTGCAGATAGTTAAGAAATAAGTATATGAAAAGGAAATAGAGATAGGTAGAATATATGTGAAACAGAGAAAAGTTGCAGAAGTAAAGGAATTTATCAATGGAGGGGACTTATTGAAGTTGTTGGAAATTGAAGTAAAAATAAAGTGATGGGAAATATACTAAATAAAATAGAAGACTTTGGCTTGAAAGACAAGCTGGACAGTTAGCATCTGAAAGGCATTTAGTTTTTGAGGAGAAAAGTTCAGAGCATTTACAGTGGACGGGTTCTGTATTGAGTGAAGTAAAAGGAAAGATCACCTGCTGAGAATAAGGGATACAATACATCTTGTATTTCTGAAATAAAATTAGCTATGTATTAAGTCATTTCATGAAAGACTGCTGGATCCAATTTTTTAAAATATTATTTAGAATTTTTGCACTAATATTCAATAAGAATATTGGCTTGCTTTATTTTGAATATCTTCTTAGGTTTTAGCATAATCATAATAATATGTATTTTCCAAAACATTTTATATATGGGAAATTACTGTTTCTTGAGAGTTTGAGAAATGCATTTGTAAAACTAATAAGGTTGGTATATTTTATGAACAAAGTTTTTTGAAAAAACTTTAGCTTTTGTCTTGATGATAATTCTACTCATGCCTTCCATTTCTTTGTGCTTTATATTTTGAAAAATATGTATTTTTTATATTCTCAGTGATGCAAGAGTTATGTAACAGTCTTAAAATCTCCTTATGGTTAGTTATTTTTAAATTCAATTTCTTATTAATTTTAACATTTAATGCATGAATTACAAATTAAACTTATAGGAATTATTAATATGTTATAGACTTCACTTATAATCAATTATTGTTAGTATTCTATAAGTGTATAAGTACACATTATATGTTTTTGAGTATTTTAGAAGGTTTGAACTTGAGGCCTTAAAAATTAAAAGGAAATATGGCCTTATCAAATATCTGACAAAATAAAGTTTTTTTGAGTTAAAATAACACACTGTTATTAACAGACAGAAGGACTCAGGACTTTATTTTGTTGTTGTTGTTTTATTTGTTTTTTGAGCCGGAGTCTCACTCTGTTGCCCAGGCTGGAGTGCAAGTGGCATGATCATGGCCACTGCAGGCTCGACCTGCTGGGCTCAGATGATCCTTCCCCCTCAGCCTTCCAAGTAACTGGAACCACAGGCTTGCGCCACCATGCCTGGCTAATTATTTATTTATTTATTGTAGAAACGAGGTCTCACCAAGTTGCCCAGGCTGGTCTTGAACCCCCGAACTCAGGCAATCCTCTCATGTCGGCCTCCCAAAGTCCTGGGATTGCAAGCTTGAACCACCATATCTGGCCTTAGGACTCAGGACTTTGAAAAAGGAAACAAAAGGAAAAAAGGAAACAAAAAACCTTGAACCAATTTCTGTTAACATATTTAAGATACAAACATACAAAGAATCCTACAAATATTTAGGCTGGTGAAACAAGACTGATACGACAGGTATAGAGAAAAAATCCAAAAAGCTTCAATCTTCTCTATGACATTTGATACCTGGAGAGAAAAAAAATCAACAGAAATTTGAAGGAAAATATGAAAACAACAAAAATTAGTTTCAAATGCAAAGGTTAGAAAATATACCACCAAAATACACTGTTCTCATCTTAAGGTGTGATTCTTAATACATAGAGTAGTGGTTTAGTGAAATTAAGACTTTAACTTGTTTTAGACTGACTGAATATTTGCAATGACACCGATTAAACTGTCGAAGTGAATGCTACAAATTTGGACTAAAAGCAAATTTAACTGTAACAACTTATTATTTAAACAAAATACTTAAGCTATAAGACAACAAAGATTTAATAAGAATAATATATATTCATAGATTATATAAACAAAATAGAAAAATGTATAGGTAAGATTAAAATAGTAAGAGTTCAAAGTATACATTTTTACTTTCTGTTTGATAATTAGATAAACCTATAATCAATGTTACTGAAAATATTCAGAGGAAGTCTGAGTAGTGATATCAGCAAGATGGCAGACTAGGAAATTCTAGACCCTCACTCCCATAAGATGACACCAAATAGACAACTAAAGACTGAAAAAAATAATTTTATATGAGCTCTGGGAGCCAGTTAAAAATCTACAGCAACCAAGAAAATGCCCATTAAGAAAAAAATCAAAAATAGTATTAAATGTTATAATATTTATACTTCCCCCAGGCCAACTCCTTCCTGAACATGGTGCAGCATGAAACGGAGGAAGCAACCCAATGCCTGGTTCCTTTCCTATTAATGGAAGAAGTAGGGTAGAACTTGTTTGTGGTGTTCTGGTGTATCTGTGGGCTACCCAAGGGATTAATTTTTGTCCTGCATAATTTAGATCTTAGATAGAGGAAAATGACATAGATTGAATCTCTGGTTAGAAACCAGGAAAAGTAAATCAACAAATAGTCTTCAGACCCTTGAGTGCCTGGGAGTAGGAGATTATGGGCTAAGGAATACAATAAAATATCTAAGGCCCTGAGAAGAAGCTGCTGCAAGACTCTGGGAATTTAAGACATTTAAAAGCAGCAGAAAAAGGGGGAAAAGGTACTCACACACACAAGCTCAGACAGACCTGATAAGACCTAAGAAGAAATTAAGCCTTCACCATGGGCTAATCTCAACGCTCAGGGGCCTGTTAATAAGTGATCTTCCATACCAGTGTGCAAAGACAGAGAGATTTTTGTTTTTTAAAATATGCTCAATTTTCAAGAAAAGATCACAAAGCATACCAAGAAACAGGGAAAGATAACTCATTCAAAGAACCAAAATAAATAACCAGAAACATATTGTTCAAAGGAACAAAATAAATCACTCAAAAAATAAAATAAAATTAAATAAAATACCACAGGTAACGTGACAAACAACAAAAATTGATTTTATTACATCCATCTTTGTAGACTAGAAATCCAAGATCAAGTTGGTGCTAAGGTTGGTTTCTGGTAAGTCTTCTCTTTCTGGTTTGTAGACATCTGTTTTCTCCCTGTGTTTGCCTATGGTCTTTCTCAGTGTGTGTGAGAGAGAGAGAGAGAGAGAGAGAGAGAGAGAGAGAGAAAGACAGAGAGAGAGAGCTAGAAAGAGAGAGCAATATCTGGTGTCTCTCCTCTTATAAAATATTCAGATATTCAATCCTACCATGAGGCCCTTATGGCCTAATTTAACCATGATTGCCACTTTAAAGATACTATTCCAAATGCAGTCATATTGAAAGTTAGCACTTTGACATGTAAATATTTTGGAGGAGAGCACAATTCAGTCTATGACCATATCTCTGAAAAAACATATGCATCAGGCTTACTTGATAAATAATTGACAACCACTGTCTTGAATAT
This sequence comes from Cephalopachus bancanus, assembly GCA_027257055.1. Taxonomy (NCBI): domain Eukaryota; kingdom Metazoa; phylum Chordata; class Mammalia; order Primates; family Tarsiidae; genus Cephalopachus; species Cephalopachus bancanus. The sequence goes on from JAPVLO010000093.1 coordinate 13,301,584, forward strand.
GTCTAAAGGGCTAAAATAAAACATGGGGAAAAGGACAAAAGGAAATCAGAAAAGTAGCATATGAACAAAATTAGAACATTAACAAAATAGAATTTTTTAAAAACAACCAAACAGAAATTCTATATCTAAAAATTATAATTGAATTTAAACAGAGGATTTAACAGCACACTCAAATAGGCAGAAAAAAGAATCTGAACTTGAAAGCAGATCATTTAAAATAATTAAATCTGAATAACAAAAAGAAAAAAATAAAGTGAACATAGGCTAGAGAACTTATTGGAATAAATTTAACCAAGGCGGTAAAGATTATGCAATAAAAACTATAAAATATTGACAAGAGAAATTAAGGAAGATAAAATAAATGGAAATATGTTTCAGGTTCATAGATTGGAATAATCAATATTGTGAAAATGTCCATACTATGCAAAATAATATGTAGGGTCACTGCAATCCTTATTAAAATTCCAATGTAAATCCTAAAATATATATAAAACCACAAAAAATCTGAATAGCCAAAGCAATATAGAAAAAAAAAAAAGCTGGAGGCATCACATTATCTGACTTCACAATATATTACAAAGCTACAGTAATTAAAACAATATGGCACTGGCTAAAAATAGGTATATTGACTAATGGAACAAAATATAAAGCCAGAAATGAACCCACACATTTATGATGTATTGATTTTCAACAAAGATATCAAGAAAACATAATTGGTAAAGGACAGTGTCTTCAATAGGGGGTGTTGGTAAAACTTAATATCCTCATGTTGAAGAATGAAGTTTCACTTTTATCTTACACCATACACAAACCAGTATGAAATGAATTAAAGACTTAAACATTAAAGTTTGAAACTGAAAAACTACTAGAAGACATGGGGCAAAAGCTACACAACATTGGTCTGGGCAATTATATTTGATCTCAAAAGCTCAGGCAACAAAAGCAAAAATAGTCAACGGGGACTATATCAAATTAAAAAGCTTCTGCACAGCAAAGGTAACAATTTACAGAGTGAAGAGACAACTTATTAATTGGGAATATTTCCAAGTCATACTTCTGATAAAGGGTTAAATGAAAAATATATAAAAATCTTCCACAACTCAATAGCAAGAAAACAAATAACTGAATTTTTTTTTTTTTGCAGGGTTTATTAAGAGGACAGAAAAGCTCCCACAGTGGGAGGTGACCTGAAGGGGTTGCCCAAATAACTCAATTTTAAACAATATCTGATACTAAAAATATATGATAACTGAACTGAACCAGAGAGTTTCACAGCAGACTCAAATAGGCAGACAAAAAAGAATCAGTGAAACTTGAAGACAGATTATTTAAAAGAATCAAATCTGGATAGCATAAAGAAAAAAAAAATGAAGTAAAGTGAACATCATATGCTAGAGAACCTTTTGGACACTATCAAGGGGATAAATACACACCTGTACAGTATGGGAGGCCAAACAGTAGAAGGAAGAGATAAGGGTGCAAAGCATGTGAACAGACATTTTGAAAACAATAAAACATACAAATGACTGACAGGTATGTGCAAAAAAAAAAAAAAAGCTCAACATAACTAATCAATATAAATTAAAGCAACTATGAGATATCAATTACATCTGTCAGAAGGACTATTATCAAAAAGATGAAAGATAACAAGTATTGGGGAGATGCAGAGAAAAGGGAGCATTTGTACATTGCTGGTGGGAATGTAAATTAGTACAGCCATTCTGGAGAACTGTATTGAGGTTCTTCAAAAAATTGAAAGTACAATTATTATATAATCCAGCTATCCCACTTCTGGGTATCTAGCCAAAGGATTTGAAATCATATGTTTAAGAAACATTTGCATTTCTATGTGCATTGCAGCATTATTAACAATAGCCAAAATATGGAAACAACCTAAGTATCCACCAATACATAAAGGATATATAAAATGTGTATACATACATAAATACCATTTAAGTAAAAAAAAAAGAGAGAGAGAGAGAGAGAGAGAGAGAATTCTGTCATTTGTGGCAATTTGACTGAATCTGGAGGGTTGTGTTAAGCAAAATGAGCCAGGCGTAGAAAGACAAAGACTATACGATCTCACTTATTTGTGGAATCTAAAACAATTGAAAATCCTACAACTTTGATGTCATGCTCAATGGTGAAAGTCTGAAAATTTTTCATCTAAAATCAGAAACAAGGCAAGATGCTCATTTCCATCACTTCCATTCAATATAGGCCTGGATGTCTTACTTAGAACAACAAGGGAAGAAAAATAAATAAAAATTAGCCAAATTAGAAAGCAAGAACTAAAATTATCTCTTTGGAGATGACGTAGTTCTATATTTAGAAAACTTAAAGATTTCACAAAAAACCTCATTTAACTAATATTAATTCAGCAAAATTGCAGTATACAAACTCAGCACACAAATCCCAGTTGCAGTTCTGTATTCTAAAATGAACAATCCAGAAAGGAAATTAAGAAATTAATTTCATTTACAATAGCATCAAAAAGAATAAAATATTTAGGAATGAACTTAACCAAGAAGGCAACACTTGTATGCTGAAAACTATAAAATATTTTAAGTAAGAAATTAAAGAAAAAAACAAATAAATACAAATACATTTTATGCATATGGATTGGATGACTTAATATTGTTAAGATATAAGTACTATCCAAAGTGATCAACAGATTTAGTAAGATAACTGTCAAAATATAAATGCAGTTTTTTACAGAAATATAAAAATCCATCCTAAAATTTATATGAAATCTTTAGAAACCAAAGAATTCTTTGGCTCTAGGTAGCCAAAGAATTCTTGATAAAAAAGAGCAAAGTTGGAAATCTTACGCTTTCTGATTTCAAAATTTACTGCAAAGTTACAGCCTGTTATAAAAATAGACATATAGACCAATTGAATAGAATAGAAATTACAGAACTAAAAGTTGCATATATGGCCAATGTATTTTTGACAACGACCATTCGATGGGCACAGGACAGTCTTTTCAACAAATGGTGTTGAGAGAATCAGATATCCTCAGGAAAAAAGAATAAAGTTGGAACCTTACTTTACACCACATATAAAAATTAACTCAAAGTGGGTCAACATCTAAACATAAGAGGCAAACAATAAAGCTCTTAGAAAAAAACAGGGGAAAAGCTTCATGGCAATGGAATGTTAGATAATGGAATTGGCAATGGAATGTTAGTTAATGGAATTGTCAGCTTTTTTTATCCCTGGGAACAAGATTTTTGAAGGTAGTTGAGTATTTAGTTAACAAAAATATAATTCATTGTTGCAGAATGAATAAAGATCTACCTGCATTTATTGCCCCTCTATTTTACAAAATCACATTTATTGTAAATACAGCTTTAACAAATGCTTATTGTAAGCCAGGCATTTTCCAAGTGACTAAGCTATATCATTACATTTCATAGTAAATAAACAAAGCAAGACAAAATGGTAAGCAGAATCTAATTTTTTTAACAGATAAGAAAAGTGAAATTCAGATAGATTAAAGTTACCCAAGGTCATAGCTAGTAAGATTGCAGGTAGGTTTTGAAATCATGTCCAGAAAAGAAATAATGAAACATCAAACTACAGTCTTTTTTTTCCCCTGAAAAATCAGTTGCATTTTATTTTTTCCAATATCAACATTTAAGCTGTGAACAAAATCAAGAACACAATCCCATTTACAATAACCACACACAAAAAATAAAATATCCCTTTTGGAATACATGTAACCAAAGAGGAGAAAAAGCTCTACAATGAAAACTACTAAACATTTCTTTAAAAATGTTAGATGAGCTGGGCTCGGTGGCTCAGCCTGTAATCCTGCAACTTTGGGAGGCTGAGGTGAGTGGATTGCCTGAGTCCGCGGGTTTGAGACCCGCCTGGGCACTGAGACCTCATCTCTACAATAAATCAAAAAATCAGCCGGGCGTGGTAGCGCATGCCTGTAATTCCGGGTACTTGGAAGGCTGAGGCGGAAGGATTGCTGGAGCCCAGCAGGTCGAGGCTGTGGTGGCCGGGAGCGGCCACTGCACTCCAGAGTCTGGGCGACAGAGTGAGACTCCAACTCAAAAAAAAAAAAAAAAAATCAGCTCGGTAGCTCAGCCTGTAATCCCAGCACTTTTTTTTAATGGTATTTTATTTTTTATTTTATTTATTTATTTATAAAAATATTTATTTTAATATTGTGGGGTACAGTTAAGGGTTAAGTATACAAATATGCATCGTTCAGGCACCCTTGCTGATAAGGGGTGTCCCCCCGTCCTCAGACATATTGACTACTGTTAATCCCACCTCCCTTTCTATCCCTGCTCCCCCCTCCTATTTTCCCACTATTGTTAATCCTTTTCTTATAGTATTACAATAGATGTTCATAAAAGGGGGGTAATGTATGGATTTGAGAGAGATTAATTAAGGAAGAATTAGAAAAATTTGATAAATTATTGGATATGGAAATTGCAGAAAAGGTAAAAAAACACATTTCTTATTATGGGACACTTCGTTTCCAGTAGGAGAAGACTGAAGGATCAGAAGTGATGAGGAATTAAGGAATTCTAATTTGTGCATCTTGAGTTTCAAGCATCTCTGGGATGTCTAAGTAGATGTCTCCACAAAGCGGTTAATATATGGATTTGCAGCATCAGTGAAGTTAAGTCAGAGGCTTGGGATCTATAACTAAAAACACCTTAAAACACTCCATTTAAAGCACTAGAACTGAATTGTGTAAAGTCATGCATAGGGACTAATACCATACATTTCATGGTAAAACGTCTAAACTCTAAATACTATGGACAAGGATAGTCAATACAAAAAATAAAAGTATAATACAATGAAGTAATTTTCTGAAGGCTTATCAGCAGTTCAAAATCAAAACAGTATAATTCTATTCTGATCAAATAATTGATAAGACATAGTTGAAACAACTATAAAGTCAAATGAGTGAGAAAATACATCCTGGAACACAAAAATTTACGTCCTATGAAATGATCAAAAGTCCACTGACATGCACTGCAAATTCAGTCTGGAAAATGAATTAAGTGATGGAGGTCACCATAAAGTCAGTCTCATACTGGAAGAAAGTCTAGTAAGCCAAACTGGTTCTGGAGAACCCTGTAAAAAGCAGAATCTTTCTACAGCTAAGTTTCAGAGTTTTTTTTTTTATTGCTTGTTTGTGTCAGGTTGAGAATCTTAGGCAGAAATTCTTTTTATCTTTTGGTGGGTTTCTCTAGCTTGCTTTTCTGATGCCAGCTTATATTGGCATAAGAGTAATATTGTTCACTGTTAATATCCTTCTTCCTCCACACTTATAAAAATTTTAGAAATATTAGATAATATTTTCTGACTTATTCATATTATAGTTCTAAATATGCTTTGATCTTTTAATTATTTAATTTCACTATACAGTGGACTCCAAGGCTATGCCTTTCAAATTCTCTTTTCTTAATTGGCACATGCCTTAAAAATACATTTACGTATACTAAAATAATTATGGTTGACTAATACTGTCTTAAGGTAATAAAAAGTTTTGTAACACAATTATTGCTCTTTAAAAATTCATCTGTATTGTAGATTTGGATTTCAATATAGTTTTGTTTTTACAGTGGCATGCAATGAAAAAGAAGAGTTATCAAATAAGAATAGGAATAAGATGTGAAAAACAAACAAACAAAAAAACCACTTTCCAAAGCTCATCTGTTAGAGACTTATAGTACTTTTAGTTCCCAACAAATGTAGAGAGTAACCTGTCATCAAATATTAGCTTTCAAATGTGTATGCAGTTATGTAGGGACAGAAAAGGATGGTCTTTCAAGGATTGTAACGTGCTAGTTCAGAAGAACAACAATAGGTATACTTAGAAAAGTTTCAGTAAAGGAGAGAAGTATTGTTTTAGAACAATCAAACAATGAGAAGAAATGGTTTTAACCAAGAATTAGACCTTCCTAACTTTTAAGGTAAATTGTGGTTCAGCAGTTCAGATCTCTCTACCTCATTGATTATTCTTGGCTGAAATACAATGAAACACTGTAATATACTGGCCTCCAGGTATCATCTCCCCATCCCAAAACTTATTATTATTAATATCATTGTTTTTAAATATCAGATTTACTAAATGTGAGAAGTAATAAATTTAATGTCTTTTACTTCTTAGGGCCAGTATCAGCAGTGTTTTGAGGAAGTACAGTATGAAAAAATATTATATGATGCAATATATCATATATTATTTACCTTATTCATTATATATTAAAATCTTATAATATGATAATACTTTGGCAAAACACAAGATTAAAGCTATGGTTAAATCTTCATTCCAAGCCGGGCTCGGTGGCTCAGCCTGTAATCCCAGCGCTTTGGGAGGCTGAGGTAAGTGGATTGCCTGAGCCTGCGGGTTCGAGACCTGCCTGGCAACTTGGCGAGACCTCATCTCTACAATAAGTCAAAAATTAGCCAGGCTGTGCTAGTGTGCACCTGTAGTTCCAGCTACTTGGAAGGCTGAGGCAGAAGGATCGCCGAAGCCCAGCAGGTCAAGGCCGCAGTGGCCGGGAGCGGCCACTGCACTCCCTTATGGGTGACAGAGTGAAACTCCAACTCAAAAAAAAAAAAAAACAATCTTCATTCCAACTCTTATTACTAGTTATATAGTTTTGGACAAAGCATTTAACTTCTCTAAGCATCAGTTTCCTCATCTGTAACTGTCTGTTTTAAACACGCAAAAGAAAACACACACACAGGACAGAAATAATACAATACTTTGGGAAGTATTTGTCCAGATCTTGAAGAGTAAGATTAACATCAACTTTGACTAAAAAGGTAGGCAATGCATAAATTGCCAAAATTTGCTTTTCCCTTGAGCAAGTCTATGAGTGGTTTATTAGTAGAGAAAGAAAAAAAAATTACACACTATTCTGCTACAGAATATTTCCCCTACCATTTATGTGGCATTAAAAGACTTTCTGAATTTATAACTCTTAGTATGTTTTGAGGACTTCTTGGAAGATTTTTTTCGGATTAAGAATCTTTGAAAAGATTCTTTTTTTTTTTGAGTTGGAGTCTCACTCTGTCCTCCAGACTGGAGTGCAGTGGCCGCTCCCGGCCACTGCAGCCTCAATCTGCTGGGCTCCGGCGACCCTCCGCCTCAGCCTTCCAAGTAGCTGCAACTACAGGCGTGCGCTACCATGACTGGCTAATTTTTTGATTTATTGTAGAGATGAGGTCTCACCAAGTTGCCCAGGCAGGTCTCGAACCCATGGGCTCAGGCAATTCAGTCACCTCAGCCTCCCAAGATGCGGGATTACAGGCTGAGCCACTGAGCCTGGCTGAAAAGATTCTTTCTAAAATGTATTATCCAATGTACATTGTTGAAAAATATGTAGATTGAGTAATTTTGAAGATCTCTTTGAGGTCATTCACTATCTTTTTACCCATATTGAGGATGCCTTTCTAATAGAGCATTAAAATTAATAAGAAGAAGACTGAAAAGAGAAAATAAACCTAGTGTTTCCCTTTGTCTGGGGCCTTTCCAAAAGGTTCTTTATAAGAATAGCAGTCAAAGATTCTCTGTTACTATTGCAAATACTGCCCTCTGAATAAAAACTCTTGTAATGAGCTTATACACTAAGTGCATTTCATTACAGTGGAATACTTCAGTATTCACTAAAATTAACTAAATCAAACTTATCTTTAAAGAAATTTAAGATAGATTCAATTATCTTCCACAGTAGTAACAAAATCATCTGCCCAAAGAATCATAGTTGTGTGATGTTTTCAGAAGGTGTTGTTAAACACATAAAAAAATGTTGTAAAACTAAAAAAGGAACCAAGAAGCCAGGTGGTCAGAGTGCATGGCCATCTCTTAAGCATTTTCTAATACATGAATTATGATATCAAAAATAATGTTGTTGATGTGTTCATTTATTTCATTTACTGTTATCTATCTCAATTCTACAGGCTTGCTTCTTGGAATTTTTGATTTCATACTAGCTGTTACACAATTACTAGTTAAAAAATAAAGTGATATATTATTAAATACAATCTCAATGAGCATCTATAGCATATTAAAACAGTTTTAAACACTTTAAAATATCTAGATACTTATGTAGTCATAAAAGTAATCCTGTAGGCAGGCGTCTTCTATTTCCACTCTGTGATGCTATTAATATTGACTTGTAAATATAACTGTTCATATTAAATCACTTTTGGGGACAGAGGGGTAAGACAGTGACGGGACAATTCAGACTATGAACGTTGGTGGTTGCTGCAGCCAGTCCCATGGGCTGCTGCTGCCTCTGCAAAAGGTGGCTGCTGCAGCCAGTCCCATGCAATGTACTGCCACTACTGCAGCTGCCTCCACAAAAGCCAGTCCCACTCACTGCACCACCACTGCAGCCCTTGCTCCCAGCTCCATGGAATTCCTGGCAACCTCCCCTGCCCCAAGCCACCCTGCAGTGGTGGGATCAGAGATCAGCTGGGGCCCAGAGTCTGATCAGTGGAGAGAGAGGATCAAGGAGGGCCAGGGAGGAGGCCCATGCCTGGTAAAGAGGCACCCACAGCAGTCATTTTCTCTGTCCCAGGACCAGGCAGAGACCTGTATTGCCCCACCCAGCTCCACACAGCTCTGCCCAGCCTCCAAGTTGGGACCTAAGGTAATTGGATCAAATGGGGAAGAGACAGAAGTCCCTCCCCCATGCTAGATCAGACACAGACAGGTCCAATCTGAGTGGCAGATCTGACAGGCAGCAAGCTGACTGTCCAGATCTGATCCTTCCACCAGCAGTCATGGGACATCTGACTCTAGTTGTGAGCAACCCTACCAGCCTGTGAGGAGAGCTAGAACTCAGAGCTGAAAGGACACTGGGCTCACAGAAATGATCTCAGCGCAAGCTTGATTCATTGTTTTTACTTTTAAAAATTTTTATTCTTTGTCAGATTTTTTACTCATTTTTGTTTGCTTTATGTTTTACTTATCTTTATTTTTTCTTTTTCTTTTTTCTCTCTTCTCTCTGTTTTTGATAATGTATTCATACTTGCCTTGTTTCTGTTATTTTACTGATTTCTCTCTCTTTTTTTTGGAACTCCTGTTTGTGTAGGGGAATTGTATATCAATAGGGAGATTGGTTGGCTTGTGTGTTTGTATGATTGTCTGTATGTTTTAGCTTTTTTAAATTTTTCTCTGTCTTTGCATCTCTTTTAATTTGTTAGTTGGTACATTTGTCTGTTATTCCTCTTACTCTTCTCTCTCTCCACCTTCCTCTCTTCTCTCATCTTTCCCTGTTCCATTCTTTTCCTTTTCCTTATCTCATTCTGCTTACACCCCCACTGCATGGACAGATTGCAAGGCAGTGAGAAGGTGGTTCCAAGGTACCCATACACCTGTTGGTGGATACTGGATCTGCAGATAGATCTTGAATCACAGCTTCCCCATCAATTAAATCTCAAAACTGCAAAATAGTATAGCCCCAAACCCGCAGTCCAACCTCAGAATTGAACAAAGCTAGAGGATTCACATAAGGAAGAATAGGAGATTGAGCAAACAGAAGTAAAAGCAACCCCGCCATTCCAGAACAACAGAATTAAAGAAGATGGGGAAAAAGTAGGGAGGAAAATCACACAAATGAAGAAAAACTATAAGAAGAATATGGGTCTCACACAGATTCCTGGGAGGTCAGTCACTGAGAAAACAGACTTCAGAATGCAAACAATGAAGAGTCCCCAGAATGACTGGTCATATACAACAAACCCAGACATAAAGACATTAATAGAGAGAATAAAAAGAATTGAGGAGAGACAAGAGAAAAATAGCAAGGAGTTGGTAACTGAGATAACAGCAGTAAAGAATACTGTGATTGAAATAAATAACAAACTAATAAGCATGGAAAGCAGAATTAGCCAAGCAGAAGAAACAATCTCAGAGCTTGAGGACCAAAATATAGAACTAACTCAAACTGTCAAAAACATGGAAAAGAAGCTTAAAAGGACAGAACAAAAGCTTTAAGGGATGAGCAATTATTTCAAGGGGCCAAACCTAAAAGTAATTGGACTTCCTGAGGCAGAAAGAGATACAGAGACCACTCTGGAACAAACGTTCCATGAAATTGTTCAAAAAAACTTCCCACATCTCACCAGTGATGCGAAAATTCAAACACAAAAGATCCAGAGAACTCCTGCAAGATAACAAATGAGAAGACCAACTCCCAGATACATAATAATTCACCTTAAAAAAGTAGGTATAAAAGGAAAAAAACCTAAAGGCAGCAAGAGAAAAAGGTCAGACTACCTCCTGGGGAAGACCAATTAGAATAGCAGCAGATTTATCTACAAAATCACTTCAAATTAGGAGAGCATGGAGCCAAATCATGAAATTTCTCAAAGATAAACAATTGCAACCAAGAATATTATACCCAGCTAAGCTAAGCTTTGTCAGTGAGGGAGAAGTAAAATCTTTCACATTCAATCCCTAAGATCTTATGTTGCCTCTAGATCATCTCTACAAGAAACACTTAAGAAAATATTAAACACAGAAGAAAAAGAAAAAAAGAACAAACACGTTCTTCACAAGAGTGCAGGAAAAAGATTGAAAACACATGAATCAACCCAAAAATCAAAAGAAAGAAAACAAACAGGAACAACAACAACTCTATAAGAAACTTGTGACAGGAATAAACTCTCACATTTCAGTAATTAGCCTGAATATGAATGGACTAAATGCACCACTGATAAGACATACAATGACAAAATGGATTAAATATCATGAGGCAACAATATATTGCCTCCAAGAGACTCATTTCACCAGAAAGGACACTCATAGACTCAAAGTAAGGATGGAAGAAAATTTCCAGGCAAACAAAACACAAAAGAAAGCTAGAGTTGCGATCTTAATATCAGACAAAATACCCTTTAAGGTATCAAATCTTAAAATAATACAGAAGGTCACTAAATAATGACCAATCCATAAATAAGAAATATCCAAAAGATTTAATCATAAATAAGAAATATCCATCCTAAACATATATGTACCCCACATAGGAGCACCAACTTTCAAAAAGCAGCTTCTAGGCAAACTTTAAAAAGATATTGACTCTAACACTATCATAGCTGGGACTTTAATACCCCACTAACAACCCTAGACGGATCATCAGGACAATAAATCAGCAAGGAGATTCAGAACCTCAATGTAACTCTTGACCAAATGAACTTAATTGATACCTACAGAACACTTCATCCAATGCCACAGAATATACATTCTACTCATCACAGCATGGTATGTACTCTAAGATAGACCACATCGTTGGCCATAAATCAAGCATAACTAAATTTCATAAAATTGAAATTTTGCCATGTACCTTCTCAGACCACAGTGGAATTAAAAAAAAAAACCCAACACCAACAAAGTTCCCCCCAAACCCACAAAGACATAGACACTAAACAGCATGATGCTAAGCAATTCCTGGGTCAACACAGAAATCAAAACAGAGATTAAAAGATACCAGGAAACAAATGAAAATGAAGAAACATGTTACCAAAACCTCTGGGACACCATGAAATCAGTAGTAAGATGCACATGAAGAAAATGAAAAGATCACAAGTTAACAGCCTAACAGGTCACCTAAGGAAGGTGGAAAAGCAAGACCATAAAAACCCTAACTTCAGCAGAAAAATCCAGATCATCAAAATAAAAGCCCAAATCTAGGGCATAGAAGACAAAAATATAATACAAAAAAAATCAATGAAACAAAAAGCTGGTTCTTTGAAAGGATATTCAAGATTGGTGGTCCCCTAGCTAGACTAACTGAGAAAAAGAGAGAAAAAGCAAAAATGAACACAATCAGAAACACAAAAGATGAAGTCATATCTGACGCTGAAGAGATACAAAAGATTATCAGAGGCTACTATGTGCACTTGTATGGAAAAAACTTGAAAACCTAAAGGAAATGGAGGACTTTCTGATATCACACAACCTCCCTTGGTTGAAACAAGTAGAAATTGAGACTCTAAATAGACCAATAACAATCCAGGAAATTAACTATAACATATGTCATAAGAATACTACCTACAAAAAAAAAAAAAAAGCCCTGGATCAGATGACTTTCCAGCAGAATTCTACAAAATATACAAGTAGGAACTGATACCAATCCTATTGAAAGTATTCAAGACAATTGAGAAAGATGGAATTCTCCCCAAATCATTTTATGAAGCTATATCACAGTGATACTCAAGCCAGGTAAAGACCCAACAAAGAAAGAGAACTACAGGCCAATATCTTTGATGTACGTAGATGACAAAATTCTCAACAAGATCCTAGCAAATTGGATTCAACAACACATCTCAAAAACCATCCACCATGACCTAGTGGGCTTCATCTCCTGGATGCAAGTTTCATTCAACATTTGTAAGCCCATAAATGTAATTAAATATATCAACAGACATCTAAACAAAACAAAAAACCCCAGTTGATTATATCATTAAATATGAAAAAAGCTTTTGTTAAAATCCAGTACCCCTTTTCGATAAAAACCCTCGAACATCTAGGCATAGATGGAACATACCTCAAAATAGTAAGAGCCATCTACAAGAAAACCACAGCCAGCATACTGCTAAAGAGACAGAAATTGGAACCATTTCCCCTGAAAACTGGAAGAAAGCAGGGATGCCACTCTCTTCCCTCCTGTTCAACATAGTTTTGGAAGTCCTAGCTAGAGCAATCAGAGAAGAGAAGGTGATCAGGGGTATCCAAATAGGAAAAGGGGAAGTCAATTTGGTTCTCTTTGCAGATGACATAATTCTATACCTTGAAAACCTCCTTGCATTGATAAAAGACTTTGGCAAAGTCTCAGGGTATAAAATAAATGTGCAAAAGACAATTGAATTTCTATACACCAATGATAAATAAACAGAAACCCAAATAAAAGTATGATTCCATTCACGATAGCCACAAAAAAAAGAAAGAAAGAAAGAAAGAAATACCTTGGCATCTTCCTAACCAGAGATGTGAAAGACCTTTACAATGAAAACTACAAAATGCTGCTCAAAGAAATCAAAGGTGACACAAACCAGTGGAAAAATATTCCATGCTCATTGATTGGAAGAATCAACATTGTTAACTGTCCATTCTACCTAAGGCGATCTATAGATTTAATGCAATACTTATCAAAGTAACATCAACATTCTTCTCAGACCTAGAAACAACAATATAGGAATTCATGTGGAAACACAAATGAGCAAGAATAGCCAAAATAATCCTTAACAACAACAACAACAAAAGCAGGAGGTATCACACTCCCAGACTTTAAACATTATTATAAAGCTACAATAATCAAAACAGCCTGGTACTGGTACAAGAATAGGCATATAGACCAATGGAACAGGATAGAGATTCCAGAAGTAAAAACCTCAATTTCTCAACCAACTTTTCTTTGACAAAGCCTCCACCACCAACCACTGGGGAGAGGAGAACCTATTCAGTAAATGGAGCTGGGAAAACTGGCTGACCACATGAAGACGATTGAAACAGGACCCCCTACCTATCCCCATACACAAAAATCAACTCTAAATGAATCAGAGACCTAAACATAAAACCTCAAACTATGAGAACCTTAGAAAATGCAGCAGACACTCTTATGGAAATTGGAACTGGCAACCATTCTTGATCAAAACCCGAAATGCCTGTGCCATAAGAGATGACATAGACAAGTGGAAACTCATCAAACTGACAAGCTTATGCAAGGCCAAAGAAACCATCAGGAGAGCAGTTAGACAGCCCACTGACTGGCAAAAATATTTGCCAACTCCGTGTCTGACAAAAGCCTAACATCCAGGATCTACAAGGAGTATAAATGGGCTGAAAAGAAAAAAAGCAAACTGCCCCATTACAAAGTGGGCAAAACATATGAATAGACAGTTCTCAAAAGAAGACATATGAGCAGCCAACAGATACATGAAAAAATGTTCAGCCTCACTAGTCTTCAAGGAGATGCAAATTAAAACTTCACTGAGATACCACCTAACTCCAGTCAGAATGGCCATCATCAATAACAAATAATAATAGATGCTGGAAAGGATGTGGCAAAAAAGGGATATTTTTACACTGCTGGTGGTAGTGCAAACTAGTACAGCCTCTGTGGAAAACAGTGTGGTGATACCTAAAAGTTCTAAAAATTGACTTTCCATATGACCCTGCAATCTCCCTACTAGAAATATACCCAGAGGAACTCAAATCACTCTATTAAAAAGATACCTGCACACATGTGTTTATTGCAGCTGTGTTCACAATAGCAAGAACATGGAACCAACCATGCTGCCCATCAAAAGAGGACTGGATTAAAAAAATGAGGTACATGTATACATTATGGAATATTATGCAGCCATAAAGAACAAAATCATGAACTTTGCAGCAACCTGGGTGGAATTAGAGTCTATAATACTGAGTGATCTTTCACAGAAACAAAGAACTGAGTATCACATGTTCTTATTCATAAGTGGACCTTCACCAGCTACCACAATACCATAGGAAAAGGTTTGATTGTAGCGGGAAATTGTGGAGGGGCGGGAGGCGGGGAGGTGGGACTGACAGTAGTGGAAATCTGCCTGGGGAAGGGGGCGGGATACCTCATCAACAAGGGTGCCTGCACAGTGAATATTTGTATACCTAACCCTGAAATGTACCCCACAATTTTAAAATAAAAAAAATTTTAAAGTTTAAAAAAATAATAAATCACTTTTGGTACTCTGGCTTAGAAACAGCTAAATTCATGTAGGAGGTAGATACAATACATTATATTAAAGTGAATCTTCTTTGAAGTTTTCTTCATTTTCATGCGTATGGCTTTTACCAATTTATGAATTAGCCAGGATGTGCAAATCTTCTTTGCACACAGAAGAGAAGAGAACTAGATAACTTTTTAAGGTTAACAGAGGCAATGGCTGCCATAGATGGACTATATCTCCACTCAGATATTCCATGTGTAACAATCAAAGTAAACAATGGAAGAAATGGCAAATTCAGTTGTGTCAGATGCCTGAATCATAGGAATGACTGCTCTTATCTTTCTTGCCTATCCTAGAGACAGGTTGATAATCTATTGAATAGATTCAAACTCATCTTTTTGAGGATATTTTTAAAGGGAAAACAAAATTACAAATAAATTAAAATTACAAAATTACTGTAGTTGACAGTAGGTTTATTCACTCCTGACTTCTCTAACAAAACATTTTTATTGTGAGCTTATCCAAGCATTTCTAATATGAATCAATTTACAAAAAAGCATAGCTTTTGCAGAAACACCTTGGCCATATGAATGCAAGACTACCAAAGTTCCATTGCGACAAGATACTAACAGCCAAGCTTCTTTCATGGGTCATGTTGGTAGTATCCAAGTTACACCAGACCTGTGACAACTGTTAAAGTGAAACATTCTCTTTGGATTATGTTTACTATAAACATTTTGTGGTCAAATATGATTATTGATATTAGAATACTTTTCATCTAGCAAGATAAAAGTGAACTTGGGAATAATAACCTTCTTAGGGTACCAGATAATGCCAGTCATAAGCCTTCACATTAAATCACAATAGCAAATACTTATGTAAGATTTTCATAATTTCCTTTAAAAAATTTTTTTAAGGGCAGACACTTTGAGATGATAACATTCTTTAGTATTTACACCCAGACGATTTCAGAATCATAATGGGAAGAATGAAAAAAGGATATGGTTTCAGAGGGCAAGTGTCTTATTTTCAGCTGAGATCTTTTAGTTCATAAATCTAAGGGTTGCAAAAGAAGATAAAAAAGAATAAAGAATTATTTTTCTTTCACAATTTAAAAGCTAATTAGCTTGATGGCTCCAGTTCTCTCACTCTCCCATTAGGTTTGTCATACATTTCAGTAGAGGGACGATTTGATTAGGATTGATTAAGCTCTTTGAATCTTTATGCTTTATTATTAATTTGCTTAATTACTTATAGCTTTGTTATTGTATGAAATATGAAAGTTAAGTGAATCAAATAAGATATAATACAACCAATAAAATAAAACAATTCCATCTCTACTATTTCCTACTGTTTTATTTTATTTTTTACAGAACACTTAATGTCTAACATGCTATATATATTTGCTATTTTACATTTTTACTGTCTCTCTTTCCAATGAAAGTAAGTTCTGTGCTAGCAGGGTCTTTCTTTTACACCAGTGCTAACCTCATTGTCTAGAACAGTGTCTGGCACATTGTAGCTACTCAATAAATATGCAAAAAATGGAAGAAATAAGTGATGAGTTGGTTTATTCATTCTCTTTTTCTGACTGATAATTCAGTGTATTTATTTCATTTTGTTATCAGAATGGAGGCGATGACAAAAATAGCCAATTGAAACTATATCAAACTAAAAACTTCTGTACAGCAGAGAAAGCAATCAATGGAGTGATAATGCAACCACACAATAGGATGATATATGTGCAAACCATATATCTGATAAGAGATGAATCTCCAAAATATACCAAAAAACCCCTCCTAAACTCAATAGCAAAAACATGGGCAACCCAACTAAAAAATGGGCGTGGATGATTTGCTTGAGAGATCATTTTTGCTTCCAGAATGTCTATCCTGTTCCCTTGGTCTATGTGCCTCTTCCTGTACCAGCACAAGGTCGTTTTGATCTTGTAGCCTTATAGTAAAGGTCTGGAAGAATGATACCTCCCACTTTGTTCCTTTTGCTGTGGGTTGCTTTGACTATCCGTGCTCTTTTTACTTTCCATATGAATTTCTGTATTGTCTTTTCCAGGTCTGAGAAGAATGATATTGCAATTTGATCAGTAATGCATTGAATCTGTAGATTGCCTTGGGTAGGATGGACATCTTGACAATATTGATTCTTCCAATCTATGAGCGTGTACTATTTTTCCGTTTGTTTGCATCCTCTTTAATTTCTTTGTGCAGTGTTTTATAGTTCTCCTTGTAAAGGCTTTGCACTTCTCTGGTTAGGAAGGTGTCAAGGTATGTATGTATGCATGTATGTATATATGTATGTATGTATGTATGTTTTCTTTCTTTTTTTCTTTCCTTCTTTCTTTCATTCTGTGGCTATTGTGAATGGGATTGAGCTTTCTATTTGTTTCTTTGCCTGCTTGTTACTGGTATATGGAAATGCCACTGTCTTTTACCACATGCCAAAGTCATGTATCAGTGCAAGGAGGTTTTTGGCAGACTTCCTTGGGTTTTCAAGGTATAGGATCATATCATCCACAAAAAGTGACATCTTAACTTCCTCTTTTACTGTGTGGATACTCCTGATTTCCTGTTGCCTGATTGCTCTAGCAAGGGCTTCCATTGGGGAGAGGAGACCTTATTTAGCAAAGCATGCTGGGAAAACTGGCTGACCACATGCAGAAGAATGAAAGAGAACCCCTACATATCACCACATGCAAAAATCAACTCTAAATGGATTTAAGATCCAAATGTAAAACCTCAGACTCTAAAAATCTTAGAAGAAAAGCCTTATGCACATTGCAATAGGCAACAAATTCTTGATCAAATCTCCAAAAGTATATGTCATAAAAGCTTAGTTAGACAAGTGAGACATCATCAAACTGAAAAGCTTTTGCACATCAAAAGAAATCATCAAGAGAGTGGGGAGACAATACATAGAATGGAAAAAAAATTGCTAATTGTGCATCTGGTAATAGTCTAATATCCAGGATCTACAAGTAATTCAAATGAGCTGAAAGAAAAAAGAAACCAACTCTATTAAAAAATAGGTAGAGGACATGGATAGACACATATCAAAAGAGGATATATGAGCAGTCAATAGATGCATAAAAATGTTCTGCCTCACTAATCATCAGAGAAATACTAATCAAAACCACCTTGAGGTACCACCATACCCTAGTAAGTATGACTATCGTTTATAAATAAGAAAAAAACAACAGATGCTGGCACAGGTGTAGAGAAAAGGGGACCATTCTACGCTGTTGGTGGGAGGGCAAAATAGTCCAAATTCTATGCAAAATAGTGTGGTGATAGCTAAAGGAACTATAAATTAAACCTCCATAAGATCCAGCAATTCCCCTCCTGGAACTATATCCAGAGGAACACAAATTATTCTGCAAAAAAGATACCTGCACATGTATGTCCATTGGTGCAGTATTCACAATAGCAAAATTGTGGAACCAACCTCACTGCCCATTGAAAGTAGGCTGGATTTTAAAAATGTGGTACATTTGCATGATGGAATATTATGCAGCCATGAAGAAGGACAAAATCATGAACTTCTCAGTGAATTGGATGGAATTGGAGACAATCATTCTTAGTGATCTATCACAGAAACAAATAACTGAATACCACATGTTCTCACTCTTGTGTGGGACCTGAACATTAATCACAAAAACACAAGGGAGGGATCAGCAGTCACAGGACAGTGCTAAGGGAGGGAAAAAGGGAGAGATATGTAAAAATATGAAGTGTACTTGATCTTAGGGGAAGTAAGGACCAGTTGGAGGCCCAAACTTCACCTACCCATATATTACCTATGTACCTAATCCTGACTTGTAGTCCATATCTTCATAACATAATAAAATAAAGTAAAAATTAAAGATAAAAATGGGCACAGAACTTGAATAGATATTTCTCCAAAGAACGTGTAAAAATGACTAAGAAGCATATAAAAATATTTAACATCATGAATCATCAGAGAAGTGCAAGTAAAAACTACAATATCACCTCCCATCTGTCAGGATGGCTGTTATTAAAAAAAAAAAAACAAGTGTTGATGAGAATGTGAAAAAATTGGAACCCTTGCACACCTTTGGTGGGAATGAAAAATGGTTCAGCTGCTGTGGAAAACAGTATGGAGGTCCCTCACAAAATTAAAAATAGAACTATAATATGATTCCACAGTTCTATTTCTGGGTATTTATTCAAAGGAATTGAAATGAGGATATTGAAGAGATATTAGCATTATTCATGATAATCAACATGTGGAAACAATCTAAATGTCCATGCACAGATAAATGGATTAAAAATCTGTTTTATTCATACAGTGGAATAGTGTTTAGCCTTAAAAAAGAAGACACTCTTGCAATATGTGACTACATGG
The DNA here is from genome assembly GCA_027257055.1 of Cephalopachus bancanus. Classification (NCBI taxonomy): domain Eukaryota; kingdom Metazoa; phylum Chordata; class Mammalia; order Primates; family Tarsiidae; genus Cephalopachus; species Cephalopachus bancanus. The sequence goes on from JAPVLO010000093.1 coordinate 13,320,655, forward strand.
ATAAACATGGGGGGCATTATGCTAAATGGAATAAGCTAGTTACAGAAAGACAAATACTACATGACTCCATTTACATGAGGTCTTTAAAATAGTCAAATTCATGAATGCAAAGGATAGAACTTGGGTTTCCAGGGGCTGTGGGGAGATGGAAACAGAGAGTTGCTAATTAACAGGAATACAAGTTCAGTTACAGAAGATAAACACAGAGTTTTACTGTGCAGCATTATGCCTATAGATAATGATACTATATTGTACTACACATAAACATCTGTTAAATGGGTAGATCATACCTTAAGCATTCTTACCACAATAATAATTTTAAAAAAGAATGAAGGAGAGGAGAGGAAGTTGCATACAGGATAAAACCCTGTGAGAGTCTGTGGGGTTCAAGAGGAGAGAGTTTTGCAAAGCACCATGTGTTTGATTCCACAATTTAGCAGCAAAATGATCACAGAAAAATTCCCATGATGTCATAGGTTGAATTTATTAGCTAAATTTCAAACTATACTTTCTGATGTTCTTTTGCATATCATACAGGCTCCTTCCGTCCTGTTCCTGCTACATAACATGACTGGGCTCCCATGAACTTCAGAAAGAATGAAAAGGGGGAAAACAATTATTTATTCCTTGGAAAGGCTAACAGATGTTTCTTAAACTATCAGATGATTAAGGAAGTATAGTACCTCTGATCATTTAAAGCTATGTAATAGTTGCATGATTTATTTCGAGGAGAGTTGACACTCTAGTGATTTTGAAAGAGAGTACTTTGTTCAACCTTTACTAGCATTTCAGTAGTAATGATACATCAAAATTAAAGCAGCAGATTTAGTAGATGAACTTCTAGAAATAAGATATTTTAAAAGTAGGAGTCAGGGAGAAGTATACTTTAGTAAAATATACTGCCTAATGTTTCATTTTGTGATTGATACCAATACATGTGTGGTAACCTGAAGAAATAAGTACATAGTAATCCCATAGTTAATAATAAAATTTCCACAACAACGCTAAGCTTACTGCTGTGTTCATTATTCAGGATGCCTCCACTCCACTACCATCATAAATAGAGTCCTTTTAAAAAGATAATTATTTAATTATAAGAATGTGGGGTACAAGTGAGGATTAACTATATAAGTAGGCTGCTTACAGGTAATGTGTGGGTTTCTAACTGGCCCTCACTTCCCCTGGTAATAAACCAAGTACTCTTTGTGTTGTTACTTGCCCCCCATTCTCCTCCATCTCTCCCTCCCCTAGTAGTGCCCAGTGAGTGCTGATTCCTTCCTTGTGCTAATGTGACTAATGTTCAAGGCCCACTTATGAGTGAGAACGTGGTATTCAGATCTTTGTTTCTGTGATAGTTCACTTATATAATGTCTCCCACTCCATTCAATTTGCTGCAAAATCCATGATTTTGTTCTTCTTTATGACTGCATAATACTCCATCATTTATATGAACCACATTTTCTTTATCTAGCTCACTTTCAATGGGCAGTAGGGTTGGTTCCATGTTTTTGCTATTGTGAATAGTGCAACTACAAACGTGTGTGCAAGTGTCTTTTTTGTAGAATGATTTATATTCCTCTGGGTATATTTCCAAGAGAGAGATTGCTGGGTCATGTGGAAGGTCAATTTTTAGTTCTTTTAGGAACTGCCACACTGCTTTCCATAGAGGTTGAACTAGCTTGCACTCTCACCAACAGTGTAGTGTTCCCTTTTCCCTGCACCCATGTCAACATCTGTTGTTTTTTTGACTGATTAATTGTAACCATCCTTACTGGAGTTAGGTAGGATCACATAACAGTTTTGATTTACATTTCTTTGATGTTTAGTGAGGCTCGATATTTTTTCCTGTGTCTATTGATTGCTTGTATGTTGTCTTTTGAGAAGCGTCTATTCATGTCCTTTGCCCACTTTTTAATGGGGTTGCCTGTTTTTGTTGTCCTTTCACTTCATTTGAAATGATGGGTGTTAGGCCTTTGTCACATGCACAGTTTGCAAATGTTTCTTCCCATTCTGTAGGTTACTCTCTTGATGATTCTTTTGCTGTGTAAAAGCTTTTCAGTTTGATAAGGTCCCACTTGTTTATCTTAGTTTTTATGGCATTTGGTTTGGGGGACTTGGTAAAGAATTTACCAAGAATCCAAATGTGCATAAGGGTATTTCCTATATTTTCTTGCAGTTTGAAGTTTTATGTTTATGTTTAGGTCTTTGATCCATTTTGAGTTGGTTTTTGTATATGGTAATATGGAAGTGTTCTCTTTCATTCTTCTGCATGTGGTCAGCTAGTTTTCCCAGCACCTTTTGCTCAATATTGTCTTCTTCTCTCATTGCTTGTCACTGGTGGCTTTATCAAAGATGAGTTGGTTGAGAGACCATGATTTTGCTTCTGGAATCTCTGTCATGTTCCATTGTCTATATGCCTGCTTTGTACCAATACCAGGTTGTTTTTGGTTCCTGTAGCCTTGTAATAGCTTAAAATCTGAAAGTGTGATACCTCCTGCTTTGTTCTTTTTGCTGAAGATTGTTTTGGCTATTTGTGCTATTTTTTGTTTTCATATGAATTTCTGTATTGTCATTTTCAGGTCTGAGAAAAATTATGCTGGTAACTTGAGAAGTATTGCATTGAATCTATAGATTGGGGTAGGATGGACATCTTGATGATATTGGTTCTTTCAATTCAAAATCAAGGAATGTTTTTTCATTTGTTTGTGTAGTCCTTGATTTCTTTGAGCAGTGTTTTGCAATTCTCATTGTAAAGGTCTTTCACATCTCTGGTTAGGTAGATGCCAAGGTATTTCATTTTTTTTTTTTTTTTGAGTTGGAGTCTCACTTGGTTGCCCAGACTGGAGTGCAGTGGCCGCTCCCGGCCACTGCAGCCTCTCCTGCTGGGCTCCGGCGAGCCTTCCACCTCAGCCTTCTGAGTAGCCGGAATTACAGGCATCCACTACCACGCCCGGCTGATTTTTTGATTTATTGTAGAGATGAGGTCTCGCTGCCCAGGCGGGTCTTGAACCCGCGGGCTCAGGCAATCCACTCACTTCAGCCTCCCAAAGGCGCGGGATTACAGGCTGAGCCACTGAGCCCGGCAGTATTTCTTTCTTTTTTTGTGTGTGGCTTTTGTGAATGGGATTGTGTTTTATTTGGTTCTCTGCCTGTTTGTTGCTCATGTATAGAAATGCATATGTCATTTGCATGCTGATTTAGAAGACTGAGACTTTACCAAAGTCATTTATCAGTGCAAGGAGGCTTTTGATAGACTCTCTAAGGTTTTCTATGTATAGAATCATATCTTCTACAAAGAGGAATAGCTTAATTCTTCTTTTCCTATTTGGATACCACTGAATTTTTTCTCTTGTCTGATTGCTCTGGCTAAGACTTCCAGCACTATGTTGAGTAGGAGGGGTGAGAGTAAGCATTCTTGTCTTGTTCCTATTCTCAGGGGGAATGTTTCCCAGCTTCTGCTCATTGAGCAAAATGTTAGCTGTAGGTTTATCATAAATGACTCTTACTGTTTTGAGAAATGCTCCTTCTATGCCTGGGTGCTCAATGGTTTTTATCAAGAAGCGATGCTGAGTTTTGTCAAATGCTTTTTCTGCATCTAATGATATAATCATATGTTTTTTGGTTTCACATCTGTTAATTTTCTAATACATTCATGGTCTTTTGAGTGTCCAACCACTCTTGCATTCCAAGAATGAAGCCCACCTGGTCATGGTGGATGATCCTTGAGATGTGTTGGCTCCAGTTTGCTAGAGTCTTGTTGAGAATTTTTGCATTTATGTTAACCAAGGAGATTGACTTGTAATTCTCTTTCATTGTTGGGTATTCACCAGGTTTGGGTATCAGTATGATAGCTTCATAAGATGAGTTGGGGAAAATTCCATCATTCTTTGATTGCCTGAAATACTTTTAATAGGATTGGTATCAGTTCCTCCTTGTATGACTTGTAGAATTTAGCTGGAAGCCATCTGGTCCGGGCCTTTTCGTGGCAAAGAGATTTCTTATGATTGAGTCAATAACCTGAATTGTTGTTGGTCTGTTTAGAGTATCAATTTCTTCTTGTTTCAAACTTGGGAGATTGCTTGATGTCTGAAAGTTCTCCATTTCCTTTAGATTTTCTAGTTTATTTGCATGCAGGTGTTCATAGTAATCTCTGATAATCTTTTAGATTTCTTCAGGGTCACTTGTGACTTTGCTTTTTGCATTTCTAATTGTGTTTAGGTTTTCCTGTGATCTTTCTGTTTTCTTGATGTGTGCAGGCAAAATTATAAATTATCCTTTTAGCACTGCTTTCATGACATCACAAAGATTCTAATAAGATGTGTCTTGATTTTTATTTATTTCCAGAAATCTGGTTTTTTTAAAAGCAGGATTTATTGAGAGGACAGAAAAGCTCTCACAATGAGAGAGGATCCAAAGGGGTTGCCCCAGAAATCTTTTAATTTCTGTCTTGATTTCCATGTTGACCCAGAAGTCATTCAGCAGCATGTTATTTTGTGTACATGTCTTTGTGTTTTGGAGGGATCTTGTTGGTGGCGGTATTTATTTTTACTCCACTGTGATCTGAGATAATGCATGGTATCATTTCAATCTTTTGAAATTTGTTCACACTTGATTTATGTCTAGGAATGTGATTGATCTTGGAGTATGTTCCATGTGCTAATGAGTAGAATGTATACTCTGCAGATGTTGGGTAAGTGTTCTGTAAATGTCTCTTTAATTCATGTGATTAAGTGTCAAGAAAAGGGTCCAGATCTCCTTGTTGGGTTTTCCTCAGTGATCTATCTAGAGCTGTTAGTGGGAGTATTTAGGTCTCCAACTTTGATTGTGTAAGAGTCAATATTCTCTCTTAACGTACTTAGTAGTTGCTTTATAAATCTTGGTGCTTCTGTGTTAAGTACATAAGTTTGAGTATCACTCTGTCGCCCAGACTGGAGTGCAGTGGCCGCTCCCGGTCACCACAGCCTCAAACTGCTGGGCTCCTGCTATCCTTCCACCTCAGCCTTCCAATTAGCTGGAACTACAGGTGTGCGCTACCACATCCGGCTGATTTTTTGATTTATTGTAGAGATGAGGTCTTGCTGCCCAGGCGGGTCTCAAACCCACAGGCTCAGGCAATCCACTCACCTCAGCCTCCCAAAGGCGCAGGATTACAGGCTGAGCCACCGAGCCCGGCTAGTACACATATTTTTAAGATGGATATTCTCTGTTTGTGGATTGAGCTTTTTTATAATTATGTAGCATTCTTTTAAACATTTGATGGTTTGAAGTCTGCTTTGTCTGATATCAGAAGAGCTACTCTTGCTTTCTTCTGTTTTCTATTTGCCTGAAGTACCATTTTCTGGTCCCCAACTTTGAGCCTGTGACTGTCCTTTGAAGTGCAGTGAGTTTCCTGGAGTCAGCAGACTGATATGCTGTTTTATTCACTCTATATCTCTTCAGTGATGCATTTAGTCCATTCATGTTCAAATTGATTATTGAAATGTGAGAGTTTATCCCTGTCATAGGGCTCTAAGTTGGTTGCTTTGCTTTCTTTTAAAGTGTTTCATTTATATATGTGTGTATTCTAAATTTTGTGAGTACTCTCTGTGCTCTATTGATACTGTGCTTACCTGTACTTTTTTGATGAGTATGACTGCTCTTTATTTTCTGTGTTCAACACTTTCTTAAGTGTCTCCTGAAGGGATGGTCTGGAGGCAGCATATTCTCTTAGGAATTGGATGTCTGGAAAGGATTTTAATTCTCTGTCACTGATGACGCTTTGGGTTTTTGGCAGGAATTGCTTATCCTCAATAATATTAAATATTGGACTCAGGTTTCTTATGGCCTGCAATGTTTCTGCAAATAAGTCTGGAGTAATTCTGATGGGTCTTCCCTGGTGGGTAGTCTGACCTTTCTTTCTTGCTATCTTTAGGGTTTTTTCTTTCATGCTTGCTTTGTAGAGGTAGATTACTATGGGTCTTGGGGTTAGTCTTCTCATGTGATTCCTTCCACTTGAATGGTTGCCTCTCTAGGAAATGTGGAAAGTTTCTTGGATGACCTCATGGAATGTTTGTTCCATGGTGTTTTTCATTTCCCTTTCTGCTTCAGGGGTTCCAGTCAGGTGTAGAATTGACTTTTTGACCTAGTCATACATCTCTTGGGTGCTTTGCTCCTTATTTTGAGTTTTTCTTCTATGTTTTTGACAGGCTGAGTTAATTCCATATTTTGGTGTTTAAGCTCTGAGATTCTTTCTTCTATTTGGTTGATACTACTTTCTATGCTTATTACTTTGCTTTTGATTTCCACGAAGGAGTTTTTTATATCTATTATTTCAGATTAGGCTTTTCTGAAATTGGTCAGCTTTGGTGAGTATTTTTGGTCCTCTCTGTTCATTTTAGCCATCCAATCTCTTATTTCTGTGACTGGCATCTGGAGTAGATTGTTTGGGGTTTTGTTGTTGGTGGTGTTTGTACTCTGATAGCTGCTTTTTCTGGCACTGTGTCTTTAGTACTCTGAGAGTTGCCTATATTTATTTTTTTGTTTTTTCTTCATTTGTAGCAGGTCTTTCTTCCTTCTGTATACTTTCTTTTGGTTTTGTTTCTCTGAAGTTAGCTACTGACTCTGTTCTAGGGCTCTTTCTATGGTTCAATATAGGTCACTCAGTGAGAGAAGGAGGAACATTTATTTTTCGCTTCTTGCTCCATCCTGTGAAAAGTTTCTCAACTGAAGAAGTCCCTGCTGCTAGCACTCTTCAGAGAGTGGGAGGAGGGATGCCCCCCTATCTGCTGTCTGCCATTTGTAGCCCACAAGGTCCTCATGGAGATAGCTTTCTGGTGTCTTTAGTATTGCTCTCTCACCCTGTTCAAGTCCACACTCTGCTCTTTAAAAAGAGCAATTTCCCTGCCACAGTGGAAGGAGGAAGGAATCCACCCCGTAGACATGTATGGCTTGGAGATGATTCTTCCTGATCTGGTTAGGAATAAGGACTGGGCACCTGTGAGGTTCACTCTGCAGGTGGACTTTCCTTGCCTGTGAGCTGGCCCTAGACATATTAGTGGCTACTGACCCGGTGCAGATTTTTTTTCCCCCTGTTACACTTGGGGTCTGGTTGCCTGACTAAGATTCTTCCCACGTGAGACTCACAACTTATGTATAGCTGGGAGGAGATGTACACACCCAAAGCTTTTTAAGTACACTCACCCATTCTTATTCTTCAGGCAGAGCTTCAGTTCTTGACTTACCTGGTGCATGGCTAAGCATGAGGCACCTGGATTTCTGTGTCTGTCATTTTCTGTTCTTTATGTATTCAAAGAGTCCTTTGCTGGGAACATGTTCCTTCACCCGTCTAAAAGTGTTTCAGATATCTCTGTCTATCAACAGCTTGGTACCTACTCTCTGCCTTGCTTGGTGAGAGCAGTGCCAATCTGCTGCTCCTCTGTGACTGTCTTGAATCTAAGACCATAAATTGACTTCTGAAAGGACAGCTAAGTTTAAAGCTTTAGGTGTTTGAGATCCTTGGCAGGGTAGAAAGCTTGTTATTTTCAGAGTTTTATGTAAATTTATAAAATTATGAATGTTACATAAATTATGCATTGTCATTTTATAATTTTATAGCACTTAGAATTGATAATTTTCTTTCTTTGTTTAAACAATTTGATCTCTAGAGACAAAAATTTGACCCATCTCTTATAAAATGTTTTTGGAAAAGCATCTATTATGATATATCATTGAGAATTTATAAACAAAAGGGAAATTGAATATCTACCTAGAAATAAAAATAATTCCAGAGTTTCAATTAAGGTCTTTTCTAAGCTATTAAAATATCAGAATCTTCCAATTTAAGGGAATTCTCATTTGTGTTTATTTACTTTTTTGATTACTTCCCTAAATAAATTTAGGTGTTAGTTGAACTCTTTTAGCTCTTTAATAATTTCCTCCCTATGAAACATACTTCCTGAGTGTGATGATATTTTGTGTGAAGCAATTTCCTTTGCTTTCTATTTTGGGGATTATGCTACACAGTTTGAAATCCTTTCCCACAAGAAAATTTTATCTCAGTGCACTTTATTAACCACCTCCATTGCTAAATGAAAGTGATAATAATAGTAGGACTTGCCTCACAACACAGACAATAAGGGAAACTTTACTAAGACTTTTTTCTTCTTCATTGGCCAGCTATCGGATTCTAATGTTGAGGTTGGTGTAGGCCCAGAATATGTCACATGTGCATATTGCCACAAATGACAAGCATTTGACTAGAACAGACTGAAAGAATAAGAATGCTATATTTGTCCAAATTCTTAGTCTCTCAGGGATATATGACATCAATTTCATTCATTGAGCAAATGCATGTCAAGTTGACCTTATCTCCCAGAAGCTACAGTCTGGTTGAGGAGACAAATACAAACAATGCATACAGAAGAGGTGATACTTTTAGCCCTATAAAGCAGTCTTGGGAGAGTAAAGGAAGAGCAAAAAACTATAGCAAAATGCATTTGTGAAGGTTTTGTCGAGAAAGAGACATTTGAATTTTGACTTGAAATATGTCTAGAACTTTTCAGGCAGTTGTAGAAAAGGTACTGTGGGAGTACCCTAGTGTACAAAGTCTCTACTGCACCAGAGTAGGATAATGTGTGACCCTCAAGACTGAATTGTATTTAGTTAAGGGAATCACTCCTGAGAACCTCTGACATTTCACTTTTTCCCTAGATAATCTATGGGCTATATAATCTTGAATATTTGTTGACTCACCTAACAATGTGGTAAGGGGTATGCTTGATATACGAAGAATTTTAAGAGTTCTAGTATCACTTAAGTTTTTTGCTGTGTGTTGAAAAATTAAAGGTGGCATAAACTCAAAGAAGAAATCCAGAGGATAAATTCTAGGGCAAAATCAAAGTTGTTTATCCAGATAAGAACCTTTTCCCTGCCTTCTATATTACCCTCTGTGGTTGGCTATGATATGAGTGGATAAATTTATTAGGTTTTGCAAGAAAGAAAAAGAATTGAGTGAAAACTTAGGAAATTTTATTATTATTGGAGCTACTAAACTCTCTTTTTTGAATAAGAATTTGAATGAATCAGGCCTTGACTTGTGTGCCATGAACTATATCAGGTATTAATAAAATTCCCCCAAGGTTTTGCTTTTGACCATGAGGTAGTATCTGCTATAGTGTTCTGCATTCAACCATCAGGAGTTAGATGGAGAAAAGTTAATAAATGCAAAACCATCCACTGATTTTATGATAAATTATTGTTCTTAAATTAGTTTGGTGAATATTGACTCCATCTTCCTGTAGGAATATATATATATTTTCCCCCTGTAAGGTAACTTCCAAACAAAACCCTGCTAATCTGTCCAAGATTCTCACAAATGTGTGAAATTTTATTACAACCAATACAAGTTGGCCTTTGGAGTCTCTCACTCCCCATAATTAGTCATTTAGACTATGTTTTTTAAAACCTTAATTAATTGGCTCCTTCTGCAGAAATAGGTTCTCTGTTTTTAATGCATTGTAGAACACTACCTATAGTTAATCTCAATCACCACTTGTAGAAATCTGGAAAATTATTACCATGGAATACATAATAATTGCATTTACTTGGTATGGCATGAGTGATCAATTCAAATGTCGGTCAGGATCAGGCAGGTAGAAAAAAAAAAAACACAGAAACTGGCAAGTGAAATTCAGTAGGTGACAGTGTATTATGAATTTCTGCCATATTGTATACATTAGTGCCCTCAAATTTTTAACAATATATTCAGCAAAACCCCAAAAATGTGTCTGTATAACAAAACCTGAGGTACTTAACTCTTCTGATGATAAAAATAATATGATATCCTTGACTTACTGAGTGTTAAAAGAGATAATCTCTTAGAAATTGGTTGAAGCAGTATCTGTAAAATAATAAGCACTTGCCTAGCATGTATGGTGGCTCAAGCTTGTAATCCCAGCACTTTGGGAGGCCAAGTCAAGAGGATTGCCTTAGCCAAGAGATTTGAGATCAATCTGGGCAACTTGGTGAAACCTTGTCTCTACAATAAATTAAAAAATTAACTGGATGTAGTAGTGCATGCCTGTAGTTCCAGCTACTTGGAAGGCTGAGGTGGAAGGATCACTTGAGCCCAGCAGGTGGAGGCTGGGGTGCCCATGAGCATGCCACTGCACTCCATCCTGGGAGAAGAGTGAGATTACAACTAAAAAAGAAATGGTAAGCATTTTATAATTGTTATATTATTAAAAATAAGAATCCTTCCTTTGATAATTGGAAATATCTTTATCATGCATTACATTTTCCTTTTAACTAGAATAATGTATTGTTTATCTTTCTGTTATTGAGTAACCATTTGCTCAACAGTATTTACTGAACAGCTACTACATGGCAGACATTGTCCTAGGCATTGAAAATTCAGTGGAAAACAAAATAAGTAAAGTTCTTGTCTTCATGGAGCTTAGTCAAATAGTAACAATAGGCACTTAAAATAGTTATAATAGTGATAAATACTATGATTTGTAAGTTACTAGTTGCTATGTAAACACATTTTAGGACACTAATCTAGCATGAGAGATGAAGCAGGTGTTGTGGAAATTTATTTTTGTGTTGATTCTTGACAGTACCAAATCTTGAGGTCAGATGTCAATTGCCTGTTTTCAGGTTAATTATTATTCTCCACTTTTATTTTGGAAGGAATAAAAAGCTGTCTCCATGGAATAATAATTCTGGGCTTTAATTTGTTTTTCTTAATTATTATACCTCTGCCAGCATTAGGTTATGTGAACATACTGAATACGGATACATGCAATAACACAATATAGAAATTTCTGACTTTGTTAAATAACTTCTATACCTAAAAGCACAGTTTTATACAATTTTTAAAAATAGTATATGAAAGGTTCAGTTACATGGTTAGAGTACAAAATAAAATGCTAATTTTTTCATAGACATACTCTGGAAACCAAACACATAAACATGAAGTAACTTCTTCTCATCATTAAACCTTCTGACAAATTCATAATAATTTTTGAACTTTAGGGAAGTTTCTTAGTTGTAATGGAATCTGTTACAAAAGACAAATTAACAAGAGAAAAACAAATAGAAGTTTACTAACATGTACAATTTTTAAATACATGGGAAACAACAAGGAATGAGTAATTCTTGATGAGGTGGCTCTGAATTCCAGTTTATATAGCATCTTCAACAAAAAAATACATTTTTATAGAAATGACAAAAAAGACTATAATTCTCTAGGCATGGCAATTTGTTGAAATGCAAATATATGGTCAATAAATACTCGTTAACAAAGCTTGCTGATGTAGATTCCTCTGGTGCCATTTTCAGGCTGATAAGCATCCAAAGTTGTCTTAACAATAGCAAAAACATGGAACCAACTCTGCTGCCCATTGAAACTGCATTGGATTTAAAAAATGTGGTACATATACACAATGGAATATTATGCAGCCATAAAGAAGTACAAATATAAGGATTTGCAGCAACTTAGATGGATTTAGAGTCTACAGTACTCAGTGATCTATCACGGAAACAAAGAAAGAAGTACCACATGTTCTCACTCATAAGTGGATCCTGAACATTTATCCTAATATTATAAGAAAGGGATTGGCAATAGAGGGATACTGCCAGGGTGGAGATGGGGCACAACATCAATAAGCATATCTGATCTCAAACTAGGCAAAGTGGGGATGAAATGGAGGCCCAAACTTTACCTGTATGATGTCCATTTGTATACCTAATCCTGAATTGTACCACACATCTTTAAAATAAAATATATTTTATTTTATTTAATTTATTTATTTTTTTGAGTTAGTCTCACTTGGTGGCCCAGACTGGAGTGCAGTGGCCACTCCCGGCCACCGCAGCCTTGACCTGCTGGGCTCCAGCGATCCTTCCGCTTCAGCCTTCCAAGTAGCTGGAATTACAGGCATGTGCTACCACACCTGGCTGATTTTTTGATTTATTGTAAAGATGAGGTCTCGCTGCCTAGGCGGATCCCGAACCCCTGGGCTCAGGGAATCCACTCACCTCAGCCTCCCAAAGGCGCGGGATTACAGGCTGAGCCACCGAGCCCGGCTATAAAATATATTTTAAAATAGAAATAAACACCTGTAAGCATATTCAATTTTTGAATCTGTGGTTTACAATTTCCACACATACTTTTCATAATTTTACTATAAATATAGTATTAATAATAACTAGATAGATTCTCTTGTATGTTTTTAAACTTATCTAAAAGGAAGCATACCTTACACATTTTTAGGTAATGTGTTTCTTTTGTTCAATATTATATTTTTGGCATTTATATGGATAAAGTTAGCTCTTTTTTCATTCATTTTTAACTGTATATTATTCCATCATATGAATATGCCATACTTTGTTTTTTCCCTTTTAATGAACAATTTAGATCATTTCTAGCTTTTACTTTTGTGCTATTACAATCAATATTATAATGAACATTCTGTATGTGCTTTTTTGTACACATAATTATATACTTGGAAGCAGAATTTCTAGGTTTTAGGAAAACCCATTTTTAACTTTATTTGATAATACTAATAGTTCTCTAATATAGTTACAATTACAGAACAGTGTGCAAATATTGTCAGACTTCTCTGATGTGTATAAAGTTTTCTTTTTTTATTGCTTTGCATTTACCTGTTACAAGAGAGATTGTTTATCTAGACTATTTATTGAGCATTCAGAGGTTTTTTTGTGTGTGAGTTGTCTCTTGAAATCATTTAAGCTTAATTTTATTTGTCACCGGTAGTCATACGTTTTCCCATGGCAAAAGAAGGGTCAGTTCTTTACTTTTTTGGTTTTGTTTTTAGTTTCTTGTTTGTGACTATTGACCCTTTGTTCCTAGTTTTTCTTTTTTCAAATTAAAATTTAAAAGTCATATTTTAATCATATAAATAATAAACCTTAATATTTTGCATGTGTAATTTATTTTAGAGCCTTCAGTATTAATTAACCTCTACCAGAGATTTATGCAAGTAAGGCTGGTCTGATTCTGCTGACTATTAGGATCATCTCAACTTTCCAGTGTTGCATCTTAGACCAGCTATACAGAATATTTTTATTGCCCCTAAGATTATGAATCCTTTCCATTGTCTTTCATGATCATTCTAAACTTGAGAACAATCAACAAAGTGACTTTTATGAATCCTGATGCTTCCTGTACCAATATATATACCCCAATATTTTAGCAGAAGATGTGTTTTTAAACTTTATTTAGGGACAAAGTTAGAGAGAATATGAGGATATATACATGACTGGTAAAAGCAAAAATCCATTTAAATTTTTTTTCAGCGTCTTTGAATTCTGTTCTCTGCATTATGCCAAAGGATTTCTGGCATGTCAAATTTCTTTAGAAAATTTCAATGTTGGGCATAAGTTCATTCAATATGCTGATAAAGTTGAGGAACATATTAGGTATTTCAGATGACACATTGCTAAAAGTGTTTTCTGGCAAGTATATGGATTTAGGAAAATTCAGACCAATCTAAATTTCATTTTGTCTTTCTTGGTCATGTACTCTCAAAGACCAAAATAACAGATGTATAACTATTTAAATCAGCAAATTCTTGTCATTCTTTTGATTTGTTAGTCTTCTCTATGCAACTTTGATTCTACATAATGACATCCTGGGCATTCTGGAGTATGGTTCTAGTTACTGGTCTAATGACAATGGGTTAAGGTAGGAAAGAAATAATTAACTACCACTTATAAGGGAGCTTCCTCAAGGAAGGAAACAGCTGCTTTTTTTAAAGTCAAGGAGGAAGAGCAACTTCCAAATAACAATATAAATATTTTTCTTTCACATATAATGGCAGTTTAGTGGAGAGTGTTTCATAGGAGTCGGCACAGTGAATCATTTCTTCCTATCTAATTTCCCCTTTTAAGTAGGCAGAGTCTTGTCTTGATGATCGTTGTCTTATGACCACAAGCAAAGAATAAACTGATTTGGTTGTACATTGCTAAACTACAGAATTGAATTCTTTTTCATAAGCATCAGTATATTCTTTAAGGTGGTCATTTGGGGTTTTAAGTCTGTCATTCTTTTGCAATGTCATAGATATCAATCCCTCTACCACAGGACTCCTTTAATTTCTCATGGTCTTCAAAATATTTTATGGTACTCACAACTTTTTACTCCTTAAACTTGCTCTCAGTGAGACATTGTTCATAATAAGTGAACGTTTAATTGACTGTTTTGTCATAAGTCTCCAAAATTTTTATCCTGGAAACATGCATATGTGTGTATATGTATATATGTATGCACATATGTATATGTATATATGTGTATATATTCATATATTTATGTGTATGTGTATATGTATAAATGGACATTATTTCTCTTCTACTTCATCTCAACAGCACAATCCCAAACACTCTAAAATTCCCTAAATATTATAAGTTCTCATTTTTGTACCAATGCCTGTATCAATCCAGGTCTTTGCAAACAAATGAAACAGATATGGCTAACTTAAAAAATAAGCGAATTTGTTGAAAACATGTGTTACAGAATGAAAACATTAAAAGTTTACAAAATTTTTGGAAAGACTGGAGAACAAGGTTTGAAAATTAATTGGAATCAAGGAATTTTGGGAGAGCCAAGAATCAGAAACTCTAGGAAGACATCTGTAACAGCACTGACTGGGTTGCATAAGCTAGGAAGTTTTCTTCTACCCTGCCTAACAATTTCAATATTTAAATCCCCAGGAGGCAGAATCCAATTGTACAAACATAGATTATTTACTAAGGAGTAAGAAATAAAATTGTGACTCTGTTTAGAAGGAAATGAAGGGTGGATGATCAAGACTAACATGTTATCTCCTACATGTGGAAAGTTATAAGCCATTATAGCTTTTGAAATAGACATCATATTTTGTTTTGTGTTTTAATCTACTTTGAAGTATTTGAATAAATAAGATTTAATTAACTTAAAATTGTGATTATATAGATATATATTTAACTTGGTTGTCTTATTTCATTTATTTATTTATTTTTGAAAGCAGGATTTATTGAGAGGACAGAAAAGCTTCCACGGTGGGAGGGGATCTGAAAGGGTTGCCCTGGTTGTCTTATTTTATGCTTGCTGATGTTTGTGTTTTTTTACTTCCTTCACTGAAAAGCTTATAATTTTTCAAGTTTATATGTAAAACTATAAAAAATTTATAAATGTAAAGGTAGGAAAATATAATTCAGTAATAAGATTATTCATAACAAGATAATATTCTCTATTTTTTACTAATTATTGTGTATCAAACTATATTTTAAATAATTTATTAAGCCATATAGACAAATTTTAGAAATTTGTCTATAAATTGTTTTTTTCATAAGAAATACTCTATTTTGATCATTTTTCTTTTATATAACTGACAGTCTTAGAGAAAGCTGTTATGAAATGAGTTTTTCCTTGGATTTATTTTGGGAAACACTTAAGATATTAATAAGCTTCTGTCTCAATTTTGACTTAATGGCAATATACGTTTGAAATCCAGGAGACGCAACATAATGTGAAGGTATTTTTACTATTAATGTATGATATTATAATTCTGTTGTTATTAAATCACATAAATAGAAAATTAGGAATGTTTGTGTTTGAGTGTATTTGGGGTGTGTGTGTATTTGTGTGAGTGTGCAATTCTTTTATATTAAAAAATCCACATGAAACCAAATGTTCTCCACAAATATTTGTACATTGAATTCTCCCAAAGAGCCCATACCTGTGTCTGAAAATGTTCTCTTGGGAGATAAATGCAGTCACAGAGATGAGTACAGAAAAAGTTACTACTGCTGACTACGCTTGGTCATACACCAGAATGGGCTAGAGGGAACTAAATGCCAGGAACCTGGAAATCAAGTCTGGAAAGCAGTCTTAAGTAAGATGATTTGTCTAGAGATGACATATGAGCAGAAGCCTGGAGTAAGAAGAAAATCTAAAACCAAGTAGAGGAGTCAATAGACTATTGTTATCAGAGAGAAAAGCAATACAGGGAATTGAAGAATTAGTCAATTAGTGGGGTCAGTACAAAGCAGCACAAGAAAATCATGTAGCAAGAAATATTTATTTAGGAGAAATAATCCACTTATATAGAAGACATACCAGTTACTATAACAAATTGATTAGATCCTAATATGACAAACAGGAAACAAAGATTGAAGACAAAGATGGAAAAACAAGGAATGAAAGTTAGCAATGTTTACAGGAGTCTTTAGATGACAAAGGTCTGTGGAAAGAAACAATGCAGGTTGGGAGGTGATCCTTTCTTGTAGCAAAATATTGTAGAGGAATCTAGTTAAAATTATTTTACATTCCTTTCACTCTTACTATATAGGTTTTAGAACTTAAAGAATTCTAAAAGGCTATGTTTTGTGATTTGACCTAACAATTAGCCAAATTAATAAAACACTAAGCAAGCTTAAGTTGCTGTTTAGGGAAAAAATTATGGAACAAAGTATTTAGTTCTATTGTGGGCTAATATTACTTCATATACTGACTTTCAGTTTTGAAACTAACATTTTCTTCATAATGGGAGAGGAAAACATTTTAAAACTTTTTATTATGGGACATTTAAAATATACAGAAAAATAGAGAATAGAGTACAATCAAAAAATCATTTACCCTGTCTTAGCTTCAACAATCATAAATGTCCTGCCACTTTTTGTTCTACCTATTGCCCCCATTATGTGATCTTTTTGTTCTCAATTATTTTAAAGCATTTTATTCGAGTATAAAATTTTTATTGTGTATATATAACAAATTATGACTCTTTTCCCAAACATAATACCAACATCACATTCAGCAAGATGTATAGCAACTCCTTAAGAACAGTATCACTTTGTCTATAAAAGACAAAGCTTTTACTATGTTTCTTAGACCTATATATTACATAAAACTATATTCATCATTCTGACTGATAAAGCTGCAAAATACACTTTCAGTTTCAGTATTTGCAAATAGGCCTCCTGTTTCTATTTTTCTAAGAGTGTTAAGTGTTTCTGAGAATACTGACAATCTCATGTTGTAGATACACTATGGAGTCATACGTATATCCTTTTTATTTCATAACACTCTGCTCATGCCTTTGACATTTCCAGTGAAAAGAGGGTTGGGATGGTATCAAGTACTATCATGGATGAAAAGAAAAATTTCAGCATTGAAGGAAACAAGCATCTGTCAAACTTTAGCTGTTATCTTTGGCTAGGGACCTATTTTTGCTCTCATTGCTCAGACAGGAACCAGGTGTGAGGGATGCGTGTTAACTCTCTTTTAACCAGGAACTCTGTTAAAGGTGCTAATGTGAGAGACATTAGAGCATAGATTCCTGAGGAAGTCTAAAAACAATCTGGAGAAGTAATTTTAACCACCTGTTTGCTTCTAGAAAAGAACACACAAACCATCTGAGATACCAGAAATCAAGTGTCAGAGAGAACTGCTTACTTTGTTTTTGTGCCCTCATAAAAATTATGTGGCTCTTGATTGTATAGTAAAACAATAATAAAAATAATTTTTCAGTTGGAGAAGACAAATATTATTTGATGAGTCTATATCACTCATTATTTTTTGAGGGTTTATTTAACCCAGACTTTATGCTTTAAGTAATGTGGGTCCAATCTCTATTTTTGAGACATTTGTAGCTCAAGGAACATAGTAAAACAGGGAAATATTTTTGAAAGTTATTCTTTAATACTGCAACTTGTATATTTAGAATCGCTGAAGAAGGAATAAAGGCTGTTTTGACTAGAGAATCGATAAAATGGCAGATAACCAAATAGAGATCAGACAACAAATCTAATAAATATTAAGTACAAAAGAAGTTCATACAGGCATACTTTAGAGATATTGTGAGTTTGGTTCCAGACCACTGCAATAAAGTGAATATTGCAATAAAACAGGTTACATAAATATTTTTGCTTTCCTAGTGCACATAAAGTTATGTTTACACTATACTATAGTTTATTAAGTGTGCAACAGCATTATGTCTAAAAAATGTACATACTTTAACTTAAAAACTCTTTACTGGTAAAAAATGCTAATGATCATCTAAGCCTTCAATGAGTCATAATCTTTTTGCTGTTGGAGAGCCTTGCCTCCATGTTGATAGCTGCTGAAAGTTGAGGTGGCTGTGGCAGTATCTTAAAATTTAAAAAATAAATCTGCATCAATTGATTCTTCATTTCAAGAAAAATTTATCTGTAGATTAGCTATTTGATAACATTTTACCCACAATGGAACTTATTTCAAAATTGAAGTTAATCCTCTCAAATCCTGTCACTACTTTATCAACTAGGTTTATGTATTAGTCTAAATACTTTGTTGCCATTTCAATAACGTTCACAGCATTTTAACCAGAGATTTTATTTGAAGAAATTTCTACACTGCTGATGGGAAAGTAAGCTAGTTCAGCCTCTATGGAAAGCAGTATGGTGATTCTTAAAAGAACTAAAATGATCTTCCATACAATCCAGCAATCCTTCTCTTGGGAATTTACCTGAAGGAATATAAATTGCTCTGCCAAAAAGACACTTGCACATGCCTGTTTATTGCTACACTATTCACTATAGCAAAACCATTAAATCAATCCAGCTGCCCATCATAGGTAGACTGGATAAAGAAAATGTGGTATATATATATATATATATATATATATATATATATACATATATATTATATATATATTTATATAATGGAGTATTGTGTAGCCATAAAGAAGGAAAAAATGGCCTTTGCACAACTTGGATGTAGTTGGAGATCATTATACTAAGTGAACAATCACAGAAACAAAGAAGTGAATACCACATGTTCTCACTCATAAAAGGACCCTGATCACTAGTCAAATTAGCACAAAGGTGGAACTGGCAGTCACTAGCCATTGCTAAGGGAGGGAGGAAGGAAGGAGGATGGGGGCATACAATACAAAGAATACCTGGTCCCCTACAAGGATAGTGAAAGCCACCTAGAAGCCCAAATTTCACCTGCATGCAGCTTATTTTTACCTCACAGCTCCATAATAAATTAATAAATTTAAATGTTAAAAAAGCAAAGAAAAAATAAAGAAATGATTTTCTTTCCTCATCAGTAAAGAGAAATTCCTCATCCATTTCCATTTTATCATGAGAATGCAGCAATTCAGCCACATCTTCAGGCTCCACTTTGAATTCCAGTTCTCTTACTATTTATATCTGCACTTACTTTCTCCACTGAAGTTTTGAACCTCCCAAAGTCATCTATGAAGCTTGGAATCACCTTCTTCCAAACTGCTCATGTTGATATTTTGACTTTCTCCTATAAATCACTAATGTTCTTAATGGCATTTAAAATGGTAAATTCTTTTCAGAAGGGTTTTAATTTGCTTAGTTTGGATCAATAAATGGAATCACTGTCTATGGAAGGTACGTATAGTATAGCCTTACAAAAATGTATTTGTAAGACCTGAAGAAGCAATCTCCACACCCCTCTATGATTGACCATCAGACATCGAGAGACAGATGTCCCTACCCCACACTGGACCAGGCATAGACATATCTGATCTGAATGGGAGACTTGGCAGCAGCAGCAGCAGACTAGCTGGGTGATTCCAGATCTGATTCACTCTCCTCCCACAGTAGTCCACGGCATGTATGACACATGCTGAGACCACTGAATCGGCCTGCACTGAGAGTGTAGGGGATGGGCTGGAGACTGGAGTCACTCCCTAATGAGGTAGCAGCCAAAAGCAGCAGCTGCAAAAAGCAGAGGCAGTGCTTGGGAAAGGAACCTGAAGTTCCAGAAATGGCCACAGAGGGAGCTCTTTTTAAAATTTCTTTCTGTTTTTCTTAACATTTTCATACTTGCTTTGTCTCTGTTATTTTATTGCTTTTTAATATTTTCTGTTTGTGTATGGGCATTTTTGAGGGTGAATACATCAATGAGTTTGTTTGTATGATTGTTTGTGTTTTTTGGTTTTTTTTGTTTTTGTTTTTTCTTTGTTTATTCATTAGTTGGTGTGCAAGTCTGTTTTTCCTCTACTTCTCTCTTTTCACTTTCCTTTCATCTCCCTCCCTTCTTTTTCTATTCTTTTCCATTTTCTTATCTCATTTTATTTTCAGGGAAAAAGAATACACCCCCGCCACATGGGCAGATCGTAAGGTAGTGGAAAGTGAGTTCCAGGGGGCCCATAACTTGTCAGTAGATACTGTGATCTGCAGATAGCTTCTGAACCACTGCTCCCCTTTAAAAAAATCTCAAAACTGCAAAAAAACATAGTCCCACAACCCCAGACTAGCTTCAAAATTTAGCAAATCCAGAGGATCTACATAAGGAAGCATAGAGAATTGAGCAAACAGAAGTGAAAGCAATCCTCCCTATCAATGAACAACAGAATTGAAGAAGGGGGGAAAAGGGAAAGGAAAACCTTCACAAATGAAGAACAAACAGAAGATCACAGGTCCTCCACAGAAAGCAATAGAGAATACAGATTTCAGAACTCAAACAATGAAGAGCCCCCAGAATGACTGGTCTCAAACTGCAAACCCAGATATCAAGATATTAATAGAGACAATAAATAGAAATGAGGACAGACAAGAAGAAAGAATGAAAGAACTGATCACTGAGGTGGCAGCAATAAAGAATACACTGGATGAAACAAATAACAGACTGATAGGAATGGAAAGCAGAATTAACCAAGCTGAAGAAAGACTCTCAGAGCTTGAGGACCAAAATATGTAACTAACCTAAACTATTAAAAACATAGAAAAAAGCTTTAAAAGATATAACAAAACCTCCAAGATATGTGTGATTATATCATGAGACTGACCCTAAGATTAATTGGAATCCCTGAGGCAGATAGAGAGACAGATACCACCCTGGAACAAACATTCCATGAAATTATCTAAGAAAACTTACCTCATCTCATCAGAGGTGTGACCATTCAAACCCAAGAGATTCAGAGAACCATTGCAAGACATCAAATGAAAAGACCAACTCCTAGACACACAGTAATTTACCTACACAAAGTAGGTATAAAAGAAAAATCCTAAACGCAGCAAGAGAGAATGTTCAGACTACCTACCGGGGAAGACAAATTAGAATAGCAGCAGACTTATCTAAAAAAAAACTACAGTCTAGAAGAGACTGGAGTCCAATTTCCAAAGTTCTCAAAGATATTCAATTTCAACCAAGAATTTCCTATCCAGCTAAGCTAAACTTCATCAGCAATGGAGCATTAAAATCCTTCCCAGACATTCAATCCCTAGGAGATTATGCCATCTCCAGACCAACTCTACAAGAAACACTTTAAAAAGTATTAAACACAGAAGAAAGAAAAGAAAAAACAAACACGTTCTTCCCAAGAATGCAAGAAAAAGCTTAAAAACACTCAGAAATCCACCCAAGAATGAAAAGCAAGTCAACAAAAAAATAACCAACCAAACAACAACAGCAACAAATGTTATAAGAAACCATAGGGATAAATTCTCACATCTCAATAATTGGCCTGAATGTGAATGAACTAAATGTACCACTGAAAAGACATAGAATGGCAAACTAGACAAAAAGAAAAAGCAAAACAAAACAACATGACACAACAATATGCTGTCTCCAGGAGACTCATCTCAACAGAAAGGAAACTCACAGACTCAATGTAATAGGATGGAAAACAAATTTTCAGGTCAAAGGAACAAAAAATAAAGCAGTAATTGTGATCTTATATCAGACAAAATATCATTTAAGCTATCAAAAATTTAAAAAGATAAAGAAGGTACATAATGATAAATGGTACAATCCATCAACAAGAAATATCCATACTAAACATATATGCACCCAACATAAAAGCACCAACTTTTATAAAGCAACTTTTAGGTAAACTAAAAAGATATTGGCTCTAACAATATCATAGCTGGGGACTTCAATACCCTACCAACAACCCTAGACAGATCATCAAGGCAAAAAATTTTCAAGGAGATCTGGAACCTTAACTTGATGCTTGACCAAATGGACTTAATAGATACCTACAGAACACTCCACCCAACAACCACAGAATATACATTCTACCCATCACCACATGAAGCGTACTCCAAGAATGACCACATCCTCAGCCATAAATCAAATTTCATAAACAAATTTCATAAGGTTGAAATACTGCTATGCACTTTCTCAGAATACAGAGGAATAAAAATAACAACACCAACCAAGTTTCCCCCAAACCCACAAAGACATGGACACTAAACACCATTATGTTGAACAACTCCTGGGTCAACACAGAAATTAAAAGATTCCTTGAAAAAATGAAAATGAAGAAACATCTTATCAAAATCTCTGGGATGCCATGAAAGCAATACTAAGAGGGAATTCATATCTCTACTAACACACATCAAGAAAATAGAAAGATCACAAGTTAACAGCCTAACAAATCACCTAAGGGAACCAGAAAAACAAGATCACCAAAACTCTAACTTCAGCAGAAGAATCCAGATCACCTAAATAAAAGCCCAAATACAGGACATAATAGAGAAAAATCAATAAACAAAAAGCTGGTTCTTCGAAAGAATAAACAAGATTGATGGACCCCTAGGCAGATTAACAGAGAGAGAGAGAGAGAGCCCAAATAAACACAATCAGAAAGCAAAAGATCAAGTCACAACTGACCCCAAAGAAATACAAAAGATTACCAGAGATTACAACGTACATTAGTATGGAAATAAACTTAAAAACCTAAATGAAGGGGTAAACTTTCTAAAATCACTCCACCTTCCAAGGTGAAACAAGAAGAAACTGAGACCCTAAATAGACCAATAACAACTCAGGAAATTGACTTTGCCATAAAAATACTATCTACCAAAAAAAAAAAAAAAAAAAAACCTGGACCAGATGGCTTTCCAGCAGAATTCCACAAAACATATAAGGAGGAGCTGATGCCAATCCTTTTGGAAGTATTCCAGGCAATGGAGACAGAACTCTCCCCAAATCATTTTGTGAAGCTCTCATCACATTAGTACCCAAACCAGATAAAGATCCCCAGAGAACTACAGACCAATATTCTTGATGAGCATAAATGCAAACATTCTCAACAAGATTCTAGCAATCTTGATCCAACAACACATCTCAAAAATCATCCACCATGACCAAGTAGGTCTCATTCCTGGGATTCAGTGCTGGTTCAACATCTGCAAGACCAAAAATGTAATTATATACATCAACAGATTTAAAAATAAGAACCACATGAATATATCATTAGACACAGGAAAAGCTTGCAATAAAATTCAGCAGCCCTTCTTGATAAAAACCCTTGCACACCTAGGCATAGATGGAACATATCTCAAAATAAAAAGAGCCATCTATGATAACCCATAGCCAACATACTACTAAACATACAGAAATTGGATCCGTTTCCCTGACAACAGAACAAAACAAGCCTGCCCATTCTCACCCTTCTAGTTCACCATAATGTTGGAAGTCCTAGCTAGAGCAATCAGATAAGAGAAGGGAATCAGGGTTATCCAAATAGGAAAAGAAGTAAACTGATTGCTTTTGCAGATGACATGATCCTATACCTTGAAAACCCAAGAGAATCTGTCAAAAACCTCCTTGCACTGATAAAGGACTTTGGCAAAGTCTCAAGGTATAAAATAAATGTCCAAAAGACAGCTGCATTTCTATATAGCAACAAAAAAGAAACAGAAACCCAGATAAAAAGCACAATGACATTTACAATAGTCACACAAAAAATGAAATATCTTGGCATCTTCCTAACCAGAGAAATGAAAGAACTTAACAATGAAAACTGCAAAACACTGCTCAAAGAAATCAAAGATGACACAAACAAATAGAAAAATAATCCATGCTCATGGATTGGAAGAATCAACATTGTTAAGATGTTCTTCTTACCTAAGGCAATCTACAGATTTAATGTAATACCCATTAAATTTCTGACATTATTTTTCTCAGACTGGGAAATGACAATACAGAAATTCATATGGAAACACAAATGACCACGAATCGCCAAAACAATCCTCAGCAAAAGTAATAAAGAGGGTAGGATCACACTTCCATACTTTAAACTTTATTATAAGCTACAATAATCAAAACAGCCTGTTATTGGTACAGGAACAGGTATATAGACCAATGGAACAGGATAGAGAGAGATTCTGGAAGCAAAACCTAAATATCTCAACCAACTCATCTTTGACAAAGCCACCACTAACCACCACCTTTAGCAAATGGTGCTGGGAAAACTTACCACATACAGAAGATTAACACAAGTCCCTTACCTATCACCATACACAAAAATAAAGACTAAATGAATCAAAACTTAAAACCTCAAAATATAAGAACCTTAGAAAATACAGGAGACACCCTTATGGAAATTGGAATCTGGCAGACAATTTCTGATCAAAATCCCAAATGCCCATGCCATAAGAAATAAGTTAGTCAGGTGGGACCTCAACAAACTGAAAAACTTCTGCAAAGTGAAAGAAACCATCAAGAGAGCCCACAGAATGGGAAAAAATATTTGCCAACTATATATCTGACAAAGGCCTAACATCCAGGATTTACAAGGAACTCAAACATGCCAAAAAGAAAAAAAAAAAAAAAAAAAAAAAGAAAACAAAGCAACAACAAAAAAACCAGTCCTATTAAAAAGTTGACAAAAGATATGAATAGACAGTTCTCAAAAGAAGACATATGAGCAGCCAACAGATACATGAAAAAATGTTCACCCTCACTAATCATCAAAGAAATGCAAATTAAAACCACACTGAGATACTACCTAATTCTAGTTAAGAAGGCCATCATTAATAATTCAAAAACAACAGATGCTGTAGAGGATATGGGGAAAAAGGAATAATCTACACTGTTAGTGGGATTGTAAACTTGTACAACCTCTGTGGAAAACAGTTTGGTGATTCCTAAAATATTTTAAAATTGACCTTCTGTAGGACCCTGCAGTTCCCCTTCTGGAAATATATGCAGAGGAACTCAAATCACTCTATTAAAAAGATACCTGCACATTCATGTTTGTTGCAACATTTTTCACAACTGTGCTGCCCATCGAAAGAGACTGGATAAAGAAATGTGGTACATACACACGATGGACTATTATGACATCATAAAGGACAAAGTTTTGAACTTCACAGCAACTTGGATGGATTTAGAGTCTATACTACTCAGTGTCTATCACAGAAATAAAGTACTGGTACTCACATGTTCTCACTCATAAGTGGGCCCTGAACAATCATCATAATCCTATAAGAAAGGGAGTGGTAGTAATGGGAAACTGCCAAAGGAGGGGAGCACATCTCATCAATAAGGGTACCTAATCTCAAACCAGGCGAAGTGGGGACCAAAGTGAGGCTCAAACTTTACCTATACAATGACTATTTATATACCTAACCCTGAATTATATCCCACATCTTTCTGTGACTGGTTTGATCTGCTATCCAGATAATTTAAACTTTCTCATTGTCAGCAGTAAGGTGGTTTACTTTATCACTGATGCGTTGACTGGAATAGTACTTTTAAATTTCTTTAAGAACTTTTCTTTGGTAGTCACCACTTGGCTATTTGGCAAAAGAGGTCTAGTTTTTATAATATCTTAGCTTCTGATATATTTTCCTCAATAAATTTAATTATTTCTAGATTTTGATTTAAAGTGAGATGTGCAACTTTTCCTTTGACTTGAACACTTAGAGGCCATTGCAGGGTTATTAATTGGTCTAATTTTAATATTGTTGTATCTGAGGGAATAGGGAGGCCTGAGAAAATGGAAAGAGGTAAGAAAATGGCAGAAATGTACACAACATTTAACAATTAAGTTCACTGTCCTGTGTGATTGTGGCTCATAGTGCCCCCAAAACAATTAAAATAGTAGCATCAAAAATTACTAATCGCAGATAGCCATAACATATATAATAATAAAGATTGCTTGAAATATTGTGAGAATTAACAAAATGTGATACAAAGTCATGAAGTTCAAGGAGGCAGGTTGTCCAAAAAAGTGATGCTGATGGACTTGCTTAATGCAGGCTTGCCACAAATGTTCAATTTGTAAAAAAAAAAAAAAAAAGCAGCATAATAAAGTGAGGTGCAATAAAGCAAGGTGTGCCTGTATCTAAAAAATTGAATACTCTTTATAAAAACACCTTTTTTTAGTTCATATATTATTTAGTGAGCTATGTGTTTTTTGAAAGATTGCAGGCACATTTATTTAAGGTGATGCCATATAGAGAAAATGCTTAGTAGCAGAAAGATGTGGACATTGGAGTCAGCTAGGCCTAAGTTGTATAATAGTTCTCCCACTTAATAATCTTGTATGAGCTTTACATGTTATTTATCTTTTTATTTCAGTAGATTCAGCTATATATGAAAGAATTTCAGCACCAATAATGACTCCACACCAAGCCAGGACCAAGAGATTTATCAAAGGGGCTGTTACAGAGAGGATCTGTAACGGAGAAAAAAAAGAGAGAGAGTTGCAGGGAGTGGGCTATATTTATTAGCTTGACAGGGGCCAGAAGGGGTTGTGCTATGTTTCAATTGGAGGAGCTTCATGGGAGTAGGGTGGGGCCGATGCTGTGTTATAGTCCTATTGAACACATAACAAAGCTGGCTAAGGATTGGCGGCTTGCAGGTTTGAACTTCGCACGCACTGGGAATTGTGTACACAGAAGCCGGGACCTAGGGCCTTTGTTGTCTGGTGTGTCCTCACCATGCTCGGCACCATTTTGGGAGCCGCCCCTCTGGTTGCTTCCTGCACCCTTCATTCCAACCTTTTCTGTTTTTATGGGGAGGGGCATCATTACTCTTTCTGGCTACTTCCTGCTGGTTGGGGGGCATTGTGGGGGTAAGGTGGTGGAAGGGTGCAGAACCAGCCAGAGCAGGGCCCAAAGGTAGGTGCTGAAGGTGTAGATTTCTGCAGGTGAGAGTTCCATGAAGGTTCCTTATAAGTGTAGAACAGCGACCTGTTCTGGCCAGTCTTCTAATGAGCACAGGGATGGTAGTAACCAGCTGTCCTGGAGCAGACTGTGGAGGTAGACAGAAAACCTGGAAGAGAGCATATCTAAAAGAAAAAATTAGATGAAAATTTTGTTGTTATAGCTCTGGATTATTTACAGGAACAGGTTGGTAGTTATTGAGCAACAGGAGGTTAAGGCTTCGATTTGAAAAGTTTGAGACAGTAGTCTTCATGTAGGTAAGGAGATATTTGATGATGCATGGTCCTAGGGTTACAGTTAATAGGAGGAGGATTATTGGGCTGGCTATTACCGAGACTAGGGTGGTGAGCCAGGGGGGCCATGAGAAGAGGGTTTGATACCAGTTGCCATAGGCCTGGTTTTGCGATTCCTGGTGTTGTATATTGTCCCTTATTTGAGCCAGGGTTTCTCTTATTATCCCTGATTTGTTGGCATAAAAATAGCAGGCTTCTCCTAGAGTTATGCACAAGCTTACTTGTTTTAGGAAAAGGAGGTCTAGGCCTCGTCTATTCTGTAATACTACCTCAGCGAGAGAGTCAAGCTGTTGTTCTAATTGAGACACGCTTGATTCTAGTAGGCGTAAATCAGTGTCAATTTGAGTGCTAAGCTGTTTAAGATTTTGGTCGCCCAGAATCAAGGAGGCCGTGCCTATGACTGTAGCTCCGGCAATGCCTAGTCCTATTAGTAAAGGGACTAACAGTTCCCATTTTGATCGGGTGGTGTTAAAGAGTCTGAGGTGTTGTCTATCTTCCGTTCCTTTATAAATGTAGACCTGGGGTAGGATGTGGACCAAGATGCACAATTCTGTTGTGTCTTTGAGATGCTGTAGGCTGATACAGGGGGTGATTCCTCGGGTACAGGCAAACCACGTGGTAGGGGGTGCCACGGCGAAATAGGGGATGGTTTGATTATGGAAGGTAGCAATGTTAATATGAGAGGTGTTGTTGCAGGACAATCAGAGGGGGGATGTAGTTATGGGAAAGTTTGGGGAGAAGAGACACATTCCTTGTCCCTGGAGGTAATCCAGTGTCAGTGTGGGATGAGTGCCCCAGGGACATAATTGCTTATTTTGTATATCGGTAAGAGTAAGTATCTTTATGTTAGTTTCTGCATTGCCTACTGAAGAAACTGCCCCAACTCCCATGTAATATGGGGGCCGTGGGTTTAAGCATAGCCAGCAATCTTTTGCCACAGAGGGGCGGGCGTTATTAAGTAGATGGTGTACTGCCGTTAGTAAGTGAAGGAAGCGATCATGCGGTAAGGGGATGGGGGGCCTTTAAAGTAGGTGAGATGATTGTTACCCCCTTTGGGATGAGAGGGGGAGAAGTTATGAGTTGAAATTTGGAGTCCATGGGTATAGGTTTGGGTAGAATTATTTTGCGCAATGGTACCATGGGATTGGTAGTGCATGGAATAGGAGTTTGTTGGACTTTGAATAACATGCCTGGATTGGTTCCAGGCGTGTACAGGTGAAGGCCTCATGTTTTTCCAGTGTCCCATGTTTTTTGAAGGCTAAAAGCATCCCACAGGGTGATGATAAGCCGTAGTGGATTGCAGGTTTTGGGTTGTGTACAGGGAGAAGTGGAGGGCAGTCTTACAATTGATATGTAAGGGTCAGAGTTGCCTTTCCACGGGGCTATGGTTTTGCATCCCCAGGCAGCGCAGCGAAACTGCTGGGGTTTGTGGCAGTGGTTGTCTCCCGTGTCAGGACAGACATAGAACTTGACATTCTTGAATTGAATTTCATCTTCCAGACTGCCATAACTACATCCCCATCCTCTGGTGGAAGAGCCTCCCCATCCCTCAGGGACAATGGACAGACTGGGCTATAGTTTGCAAAGATCAAAGTTAAATATTGGCTGCCCATGTCCAAGGTAGGTAGAGACTACAGTTTGTGTAGCAGCGTTTATTATTTTCCAGGAAAAGTTACCTGGCACATAATAGGGGTGAGGTTGGTAGGTTTGGGTTAATGGAAGGATGAGAAATAAGAGGGTAGTGACTTTGGAGGCAAGACTGGGGGCTACTTTGATGTTTAAAGGAGGCATTTGATGAGAACAAAGCCTGTGACAATTAGGAGATAGGTAGTAGCCAACAGAATTTTTGCCGCAGATGGCCAGCTTGTGGGTGTCGAACAGGTGAGTAATATAGTAAGTAGGATGGCAATCAGGCCAAGAAAGGAGAGGGGCCAAGGGTCACAGGTGTTCTGTGTTGTATCCAGGATGTTGGTTTGGATTTGGGTTGGGATGAGTGGTGAGTCGAGACAGGCGAAGCTTAAATGGTGGTCTGGAACCTTGGAGCAGGTATACCTGTAGGTAGGTGGACAAATATTATGGGTGAGATGCGAGGAAGGAGGGGCAGCAGGTTTTAAGCGGGAGATGTGAATCCATGGGGTTATCTGACAACAGCCCTTGATGAGTTTTGTGGCTGTGGGAGTCGATAAAATTACCTGAAGAGGTTCAGACCACTTTGGGTTTAAAAGAGACTTTGTTTCTGGGTCAGAGAGATAGACCCACTGTCCAGGGAGGAGGGAAGGTGGGATTTGACCGCTGGGTGAAACGGGTAAGGGGAGATTTTGATATTCCCAAATGTGGGAACGAATGAAAGACAAGAGGGAGTAAAGCATATGAGTGGGTGTCAGAGGGGTTGAGGTGGGGACTCCTGGAGGTAGCGCTAGACAGCCATACATTACTTCAAAAGGTGAGAGTTGGGACAGTTTTTTTGGGAGAACTCATAAGCAGAAGAGGGCCAAAGGAAGGAGGGTGACCCAGTTTTGATGTAGTTCGAGGGATAGTTTAATGAGGATGTCTTTAAGGGTCCGATTGGTTTGCTCTACCTTTCCAGATGACTGTGGGTGGTATGGGATGTGGAAATGCCAATCAATGTGAAATCAGTTGTTAGAGACTGTACCACCCATGAAGTGAATTTGGGCCCATTGTCAGATTGTAGGGACATGGGGACACCGAACCTGGGAATGATATGGCTAGCAAGGATAGTCCCTACTGTTGCTGCTCATTTATTTGAGGTTGGAAACGCTTCTACCCTCCGGGAAAAGGTGTCCACGAAGACAAGGAGGTATTTTAGGTTGTGTACTGGGGGCATGACAGTGAAGTCGACCTGCCAGTCCACTCCTGGGAGTTGTCCCTGAGCTTGATGGGTAGGAAAGTTTCCCGGTTTTAGAGGGGTATTGGGGTTGGTTTGCTGGCAGATGGAACATTGTGAGGTAATGCTTTTTATGAGTTCCTTATGTTGGGAAGTAAGAGTGTAAAAGTTTGTTAGGAAAGACGTCAGTGTGGAAGGATTGGTGTGAAAGATTGAGTGTAGGTATGGGATAAGGTTTGTAATTGAGGGGGAGGTTGAGGGTGGTGAATTAGTGGGGAGTGTGTGGTCTGGGTCAGGGTGAGCAACAGCAGCCAAGGTGGGAGCAGATGTTAAAGTTGCTTGTTGGGCCGCATTGTCTGCCCTGGAGTTTCCCTGAGTGATGGGTGAGGAGTCTGGCTGGTGAGCCTTACAGTGAGAAATGCCAATGTTAGTGGGAAGTAAGGAGGCGGCAAGGAGATCAGAAGTTAGTTTAGCATTAATCACTGCTGATCCCTTGGTGGTAAATAGTCCCCTTTCCTTCCAAATGGCTGAGTGGGAGATGAGAATATGGAAAACATATTTGGAATCAGTATAAAGAGAAAGAGAGTGTCCAGCCGCTAGCTGAAACACCCGAGTGGCAGCTATAAGTTCTGCCTGTTGGTTAATGGTGCCTGGCAGGAGAGGCTTTGCTTCAATGATGTGGGTAATAGAGGTGATGGCATATCCCGCAACCTGGGACCCATCGTGTAGGAAGAAGCTGCCATCAGTGAACCAGGTATAGGAGGGGGAGGGCAAAGGGCCTTCCTGGATGTGAACCGGGCAAGGGAGGAGAGCCTCAACTGTCTCTACACAGTCATGGGTTAGTGGGGCTGTGGAAGAAGAGAGCAACGTGGCTGGGTTTAGGGGTGCACAAGTTTGAGAGGATATGGAGGGATCCTGTAAAAAGAAGACAAGGAGCGATAGGACTCAACCGGGAGGCAGCATTTGAAGGCCTTTGTAGCGTAGGAGGTGCTGTAGATGGTGGGGGGAGGTTACGGTAATTGGGGCCCCGAAGGTGAGTTTTTTAGATTCGCACACCAACATGTGGGTGGCAGACAGCACTTGAAGACATGGGGTCCAGCCCTGAATGGTGTGGTCTAACTGTTTTGAGAGATAGGCCACTGGGGCAAACGTTTGTCCACAAAGTTGTCCCAGGACTTCCAAGGCCACCCCCTTGTTTTTGTGGACATATAGGATGAAAGGTCAGTGTATGTCTGGCAGATGAAGAGCAGGGGCCCTCAGGAGGGCCTGCTGGAGGGCAACAAAAGGTTGTTTAATAGAGGAGGGTGTTAGGAGTGGCTCATTGGGGTCTCCCTTTGTGAGAATATAGAGTGGCTTCGTGAATAAGGCAAAGTTGGGAATCCATGCCTGAAAGTATCCCACTAGCCCTCAGAATGATTGGATTTCCTGCTCAGTTTTATGTATATGTAGGGATTTAATTAGGGCCTTCCGATCTGCCGTTATAGCCTTCTGTTGGTGTGAGACTGCTACCCCTAGGTATGTGACTTGTGTGACAGACAGTTGAACCTTTTGAGGGGATACTCAATATCCTTTCTCTGCTAGAAAGTTAAGGGTGAGTGCAGTGTCTGTTCGAGAATCAGCTAAGGAAGGGCTACACAGGAGGAGGGTCGTCTACGTATTGAATAAGGGTGGATTTGGTAAGTGAGAGAGACTTAAGATCTGCTGCTAAGGTTTGACCGAACAGGTGGGGGCTATCTCGAAAGCCTTGTGGTAGGATTGTCCAAGTGAGTTGTTGTGAATGGTGAGATATTGGATCAGTCCACGTGAACGTGAAAATGTTTTGTGAGTCTGCTGCCAGGGGGATGGTAATGAATGCATCTTTAAGGTTGAGAACCGAGAAGTGAGTAGCAGTTGGAGGAATTGAAGATAAGATGGTATAGGGATTAGGAACTAGTGGGTGGATGGGGATGACAGCTGCATTAATGAGTCTTAGATCCTGCACTAAGCGGTAAGTGCCATTTGGCTTTCGTACCGCTAAAATGGGGGTATTGAACGGGGAGTTAGTGGGGCACAGATATCCCTTTTGAAGTAAAGAGTTAATGACAGATTGGAGTCCTAGAAGACTGGAGGTAGGAAGAGAGTATTGCGGCTGATTAGGATACGCGGAAGGATTTATAAGTTGAATGTGGACTGGGGGGCAGTGTGCTAGGGAGGGGGAGTCTATGTCCCATACTTGAGGATTCACTATCGAGGAGGGCAAAGGGGGAAGTGAGTCAGAATTATCGGCAGTTAGAAGGGCCAAGAACGGGGTTGTAGGGGAAGGGTTGCTGAGGGCTGCACTTGGGTTAAAGGTGATGGACGCCTGAAACTTGGCTAAAATGTCTCTGCCCATAAGAGGCACAGGACACTGAGGCATTACCAAAAAGGAATGAGTGAAGGGGACGTTTACAAAGATTCATGTAACTGTAGGAGTTATGCGTGGAAGGATGGACTGGCCTCCTACCCCGACTATAGGGGACTTAGATAGGGAAGTCGGGCCCCAAAACTCTCGTATGACAGAAAGGGTGGCCCCGGTATCCAGGAGAAAGTGGATGGGGCACCTGTCAACCGTTATAGTGACCCTGGGTTCCTGACGATTTGAGATTAGTGTCGGGCAGGGAGACCCTGGGTCCCATCAGTCTAAAGTCACTGATATGCCCAACAGATCCAGAGCGGGATGGGGGCTTGACCCAGTCCCTCCTTGGGGACTGGGGCAATCCACTGCCCAGTGTCCCGCCTGTCCACATCTAGGACATGGTTTTTGGGGTACTCCAGGGTTGGGGCACCCTCATGCCCAATGCTCTGGCTGCCCATACTTGAAGCAGGATCCTGGTGGTTGTCATTGGTTTTGGGCATTGCCACCACCCTGGGTGATACCAGAGGTGACCCTGTTGCCATGGACGGCCTGGGCCAGCATTTGATATTTGTGTTTTTTTGCCTTCTCGTCCCGGTTATGGAACACTTTAAAGGCTGCTGTGAGAACATCATGTTGGGGAGCAAGGGGACCTCGGTCAAGTTTTTTTAGTTTTGCCCTAATGTCTGGATAGTTTTGGGAGAAAAAATATGTCATTAGGAGTTGTTGGCCATCAGGGGTTTCGGGGTCTATGTTAGTAAATTGTTGGAGCACCCTGGTGAGCCAGCTGAGGAAGTTGGAGGGGTTTTCCTCTTTTTCCTGAATGACTTCCTGGAGTTTTTCAGTTAACTGTCTTTTGTGCAGCCCTGTGCAACCCGGAAAGGGGGCAAGTAGAAAAACGGTCCCTAGCTTCAATGCCAGCAGGGGAGTTGTAATCCCAGCCTGGGTCTCGGTCTGGGACCACCGTTGCCCCAAGAGAGTGAGTGGGGATGGTTTGACGAATTTCATCTGCATATATTCTAGCCTGTTCCCAAACCCTTCTATGTTCTTCTGGAAGTAAGGTGTTGGAGAGGATAAGATAGATATCATGAAAAGTGAGGCTATAGGACTGGATGAGGTATTGAAGCTCTTTAATGTAGGTGGCAGGGTTAGTTGTGTATGACCTGAGATGTTTTTCTATTTGTGAGAGGTCTGATATAGAAAAAGAGACATGTACCCGAACCACGCCTTCTGCGCTTGCCACCTTGCAAAGGGGGGCTAGGAGGGTCGGCATGGCCTTGGGCCGGGTTACCGGGGGCCTGCACGGAGGAGTTGTTGGAAGAGGAGGGTATAAGGATCAAGCTGCCGGAGTGGAGGGGGGCGGGGCCGAAAAGGGGGTGGGGGCGGGGGAGCCTGTGGCTGTTGAGGCTGCTTGTAAGGGGGGGCCTCATCTGCAGGGTCAGAATCTGAGACAGAGGAGGAGGTAGCAGAGCTGGGACTTACAGTGTCTGCAATGGGGGGAGGGGAGTTTTGGAGAGGAGACTGAAGTGTGCGTAGAACAGTGGGAGAAGGAGAAATTGTAGAAGAGGTGACATGCTAGCATGAGTGGAGGGTAGAGATTAGAGGGATTGCAATTGAGGCGAGGCAGAGATGTTCATGGAGGAGGGAAAAGGACTGAACATAGGGAATCTCTACTCACCGTTTTGAATGCTCACAGAAATTATATAAGTCCCGAATAATATCAGGATTGGGGGACCCCTGGGGGGGCCACTGATTCTGGTTGTCTAAGGGGTATGTTGGCCAGTCTTGCGTGCAGAAACGAATTAGGCATTTGGGTTTGATATCAGGGGAAAGAGAAAGTGTAGTGAGATTGTTTAAGAGGCATTTAAGAGGGGAATTGGCTGGCAGGGATGATGAGCCTCCCATGGTGAGACAGGTAGACTAAACAGGGCATCCCCCAAAGGGTCGGCTGTCTGAGAAGTGTGGCTGTGGCAAAGCCTGTCATCACAGGGGTTTGGCACAACCAGGGTCTTCCTGGAGAACCAAGGGGGTCAAGGCACCTAGCGCAAGAATTTTTTAACCAGACAGAAAGCACTTGACTGGGCAGCGGGTGGGAGCATGTTTGAGATTCCTGCCAGTCGAATAGGGCTTACTGTAGGGCAACAAACATGGAGCCTCCAAAGCTCCCTATTACCCGACAGATATATGAGTCCTTCAGAATCCACTGTGGGCCAGCAGACGTGGAACCCCCGGGGTCTGCTGCGGCCCGACAGCCGTGGGATTCCTTAGGGAGGGGGGAGAGAGAGAGAGTTTTACAGAAGCCGCTGTGAGTTAGCAGACGTGGGATCCCTGGGGCCTGCTGCAGCCCAGCAGCCACGGGAGTTTTAAGGTTTAAGAGATGAAAAAGAAGAGGAAGCCTTTAGGGTCTGCTGTGGCCATGAAGGCCGAGGAGGGGTGCGTTCCCCCTCGCTCTGGGGCCGGAGGGGCTGCCGGATGATCAACAGTCAGTTCCCCCTGGGGATCCCGGGCAAGTTTTAGGCTTCCGGGTCTGGGGAACTCACCTATCCAATGGTTGCTGGTGGATGCAGTTCACGCATTCAAAACAGTGGGGAAGGTCCGGGAGGGCTGGAGTGGCCACCACCGCTGGGTTGGGGATCCCGCCTATGGAGATAGACCCACACAAGGGCGGGAGAGCACCCGATCTGAGTCACGGCACCAATGAAAGAATTTGGGCACCAGTAATGACTCCACACCTGGCCAGGACCAAGAGATTTATTAAAGGGGCTGTTACAGAGAGGATCTGTAATGGAGGAAAAAAGAGAGAGAGTTTCAGGGAGTGGGCTGTATTTATTAGCCTGACAGGAGCTGGACGGGGCCGTGCTATGTTTCTGTTGGAGGAGCTTCATGGGAGTAGGGTGGGGCTGACACTGTGTTATAGTCCTATTGGATGCATAACAAAGCTGGCTAAGGATTGGAGGCTTGCAGATTTGCACTTCGTGCGTGCGGGGAATTGTGTACACCGTGCGTGCGGGGAATTGTGTACACAGAAGCCGGGACCTAGGGCCTTTGTTGTCTGGTGTGTCCTCACCATGCTTGGTGCCATTTTGGGAGCCAC
Source organism: Cephalopachus bancanus (assembly GCA_027257055.1). NCBI lineage: Eukaryota > Metazoa > Chordata > Mammalia > Primates > Tarsiidae > Cephalopachus > Cephalopachus bancanus. The sequence goes on from JAPVLO010000093.1 coordinate 13,356,165, forward strand.
CCTTCTGGTCGCTTCCTGCACCCTTCAATATACTAGGGATGAAAACCTAAACATCAATAAAGAGTAACAGTGAAACAGAGAAAGCATTTAGCATTCCATAAATGTTAGTTCCATTTCCTACATTAACCAGTATAAAATAATAGTTATGAAATAAGTCAGAGATGGAAGGGTGAGTGAAGGAGGCATTGTTAGTTAAGATGCAAATAATGATATCTTATAGGAAAATTCCATATTGAAGCTTACAAACAAATTCAGTAGATTATAAGATCCAGTTGAGACTACTGACTTTATCTTGCTCATTTCCTTGTTTTATCAGCACCAGGATCAGTATTTTGAATAAAGTGGCTGTCCAGTGAAATTATCTGCTTAATGAAAGTAAAAAATTATTTTTAGAATTGAAATTTGAAAGTACTTGTTAAAACAGCTGCTACTTCCATCTCTCCCCCCAGCCCCCAACTCCACAACATTAGAAAAATGGCTTAGGAAAGCTATGAACTGGAGATTCTGGAACTGCATTGAGATGAGCCTTGTATTCTGTGTGAATTTTCTCCCTCAAGTCATTTCTAAACTTAAGAAATAGTCACGAGGCCAAGAATGTGGGCAGAAGATGGCTGCTCAGGGGCAGAAGAGCCAGAAGCATTTTCATCAATTTCATAGTCCTGGGGAGACTAAGACTAGAATGAAACTGTCAAAGCAGCCAAGGCTTGAGAGACTAGGGATCTGGAGTAAACTCAGTACTCAATACCAACTTTTCTCTCAAGTTGTTTGCTGATGTTTTAAGCTCAAGAAAAAGGAAGGCTAAAGCATAAAATAGCTGAAGAACAGAGCTGAGCATTATATTCCTGGAAAGGCAAAAATTCTAATTTAGGACTACTAAAGGAGCACTCCAGGCTCTCATTTGAAAAACATCAACAGCTATATCTTAGGGGGTACATAAAAGGTAGAATGAGTCTTATTAATAGTATAGCCCAACCCCAATTAGTTCAGTATTTGGTTGGGCTGCATTGTGTGTGCCTTTTCTATCTTCCAGAAAAAAGGTGTGAATTCACTATAAATGGAGATAACATTTACCAGTACCTATATTATTTATCATACATATTTGATCTTCAATAAAAAAATTATCAACAAATTTTACAACAGAACCAAGAGAAAAAGAGACAATAGAAAGACATCTATAGTTTACATAGATATTGGAATTATCAATATATGAGATCTGACAATTAGATTCACAAACTTGCCACCATGGGCTTAGGTTGGCAGCACTGTAAAAACAACTTGGTGGGGTTTCATAATCTTGGTATATCAGTATCTCACAGTGCTGGAGTCCTGCTCCAGGAGAGAGTCAGGGCTTGAGACTGGGGAATCGGGAAGCAGTGAAAAAGAAAAGATGAAAACGACAGGAATCCTCTTCCTGGGGAGAGCTCAAGACTCTGCCAATTTTTATTCATTTTTCACAAGCTTTTATAGGTTTTCCAGTCGGCCCTGTATCCACAAATATATCTTATGTTGCTAACCAAATGCCCACGTACATCCTTTTTGCATTCACAATAAGGTTGACCTTTAACAATTTCAAGCACAGATGGTGTTTTTCTTAAGTCAAACATTTATGAACATCCTGGTTTTCTTCCTAACTTTCTTATAACTATTTATTATTATAGGCCTATAATATCCTTACCCTATAAAGCAAAATCTTAACCCTAAGTCTTATTTAACTTACTTACTATTATATGTTTATTTCTATTAATCTTATTTCTATCCTTATGTTTCTATATTTTCTTAACTATCACTTATACTATTATATATCTCTTATCTTACTAGTTTATCTTATCTTACTATCTTATTATTAATATTCTAAATTCTATCTTCATTAAACTACTTATTTAATCCTAAAATATCTTAACCTATTTTTTATCTCAAATGATTGTTTTCCACCAACTCTCAGCTGGGGTCTGTTGTTTATGAGAAAGTGGCCGACTCGTTCTTCTCGGCCTCCTGCTGTTTACTGAAAAACATCCTTACACACCCTAAGAGGCACCCTTTTTGCTGCAATATCACCTCCATTATGCCTATGTATAATTTTTGCTGTCAATTGCCATCATCCATTTGTGCATCTATTATCTCAATTAAAGAGGGAACATTCTCAAGCCTATGCATGCAATCCTTCAAAGTTAGGGAAGGTTCATCAACAGGATCCATGGGGCTTTGCCTCCGTCATGGCCGCATTTTACTGGGGCCTTGCTCCCAGCTGGCATTTTTCCTATTTTCAGGTCCCTTTTACCTTACTTTTACTAGTGATTGCGGCTCCCGACATCACAGTTCTGTTCATGTTGACATGTGGTAGAGTCTTGCTAAGGTGTTCATTATTGCAGCATGTTCTTGTGCCATTGCAAGAATGTTGGAGCTTAAATTATAACAATGAACAAAGATTAAATTTCTTGTTAAACTTGGCAAGAGTGAAAATGAAATCAGGGACATGGTAGCCCAAGTTTATGGGGATGATACCATGAAGAAAATGGCAGTGTACTAATGGATTAAACTTATTATGAAGAGAGAGAAAATGTCATTGGTAAAGAGAGGTTAGAACCAGCATTAACGAGCAGAACTGATGAAAACATTGCAAATATTCATTGAATTGTGCTTCAAAATCATCAGCTGACTGTGAGAAACATAGCAGACCAAATAAACAATGACAGAGAAACAGGAAATCTTAACTGAAAATCTTGACATGAGAATATGTGTGCAAAATGATTCTGAAGGAGCTCTCGCACCATGACAATGCACCAGTTCACACAGCACTGTCTATAAGGGAGTTTTTAGCCAGTAAACAAATAACTGTATTGGGACATCCTCCCTACTCACCTGATCTAGCCCCCAGTGGCTTTTTTCTTTACCTGAAGATAAAGAAAATATTGAAAGCAAGACATTTTGATAGCATTTAGGACATCAAGGGTAATACAATGACAGCTCTGATGGCCATTCCAGAAAAAGAGTTCCAAAATTGCTTTGACAGGTGGACTAGGTGCTGGTATCAGTGCATAGCTTCCCAAAGGTAATACTTCCAAGGTGACCATAGTGATATTCAGGATTGAGGTACACAGCACTTTTTCTAGGATGAGTTCATAAACTTAATTGCTAGGCTTTTGCAGACTTTTAAAAAATGGAGTGTTACTTTCTTTTTTTAATTTTTATTTAATTTTCATTTTAAAGATGTGGGATACAATTCAGGATGAGGTATACAGATGGTCGTGGTACAGGTAAAGTTTGGGCTTCACTTTGGTCCCCACTTTCCCTGGTTTGAGATCAGGTACCCTTATTGATGAAGTGTTCTGGACCCCTGCACCCCAGCAGTTTCCCACTACTGCCAATCCCTTTCTTATAGTATTATGATAATTGTTCAGGGTTCACTTATGAATGAGAGTATGTGGTACTCTGTTCTTTGTTTCTGTGATACATCACTAAGTCTTATAGACTAGATTGTTACTTTCAAAAAAATAAATGAAAAGATGAAAAATTTTACCAAAGAACTAGAATATAAGAGCAATAGATATTGTGGAATTGAAAACGTCAACATCGACAATAAGAACTCAATGGATGGGTTTAATATTACAGGGTACACAGTGAAGAAACATGTAGTGGACTGGAAGCCTATCTTGTACATTGCCAATGATCAATGCAGACCCCTTTCTGGGGCTTGTGCCCTGTCCCTCAGGTTCTTTGAGTATTGGCTGCTACCAGTTCACAGCTGTACCTTGTTCTGGAGAAATGCCCAGAACCATGTCACCCAGAGATGCTGGGGGTTAATATTCACCTGTAATGGTAACTCACAGCCAATATATTTTGTAAAAAAACACATAATATGAAGTATACTCTCTTAACAAATTCAGCCAATAATTGACAGATATAAGTATATATAAGCCCAAATTCCTTAAGGAAAATTAAGTTTGAGTAGTCTTCATTTTTCAGAGGCCCTGTGGGATCTGGCTGAGATTAGACTCTAGGTGAAAGCAAATCTTTGACTCTCTTCCTCTGCACTCCTACTCCTATTTTCCTTCTAGTTTCCTCCAGAAAGCAGTCAATAAATCACTTGTACAACGACCTTTATTTTGCACTGTGCTTCAAAGAAATAGAACATAAGAAAGAATAATATTTATTAATGATAAAAGGCGAATCCATTAGAAGGTGTAGTAATTTCTAAATTTAAGATTATCTGACGGCATAGCTTTAAAAAATATAAAACAAAATGAGTAAAAACCAAAATAAGTAAGATTTTTAAATTAAAGCCTACAAGGCATTAGTGAGAAAAATTGAAATAAAACTTGTATAAGTTAATAAATATAAAAGATTCATGGATTGCTAGATTCGATAGTGTAAAGATCGCAGTTCTCATCACCAGTGATCATGGAACTTCTAGGAATAAATTATATATTCTATTTCTTCATGTAGAAGGTAGTTACATAAACTATATTTTGCTATGCAAAAAGATCATATATAAAAAAGGAAAAAGTCAGTCAAGGACTGTTTGTCAGTTATCAAATGTAAGAGATAAATACTTTGATTTCATTTGCTATCCCTTAATATTTCATGCCTGTATTATTTTTACCTCAAAATTTAAATGTTCGACCATTTCTTTTTAACAGTATTATATACTCAAAAAAGGTTTTTTCTGAATCTTGTAATAAAACTAAATTATTAACTGTATTGATTTCATAAATTTAAGTGTTAACTAAACTGTAAATTATTTAACAAAGTGCTTAAACATATTTCTTTTAAGAAGTTCCTTACTTTTGAGCCTAAGGCCTTATTGCAAACAGAGTCATTTCAGTGAAAGTTAAGATCTAATGTTTATAGTGAGTTGTTTGTAGATGTATGCTGAAAATAGTGTTCCTTAAAAGATATGCTGTCAGAATTCTGTGAATTTAAGTGTTTACTAAACTATAAACTATGTAATGAAGTGTTTAAACATATGTTTATGTATTTGTATTTGACAAATAATAATGGTGTGTATTTATGGGATACAGTATGCTTTCATCTATGTTGCATAATAGAGTCAGTCAAGCTAATTAATGTATCTATCACCTACCAATTTATCAATTTTTGTGGTGAGAATGTTAAACATCTATAGCTTAACAATTTTAAAATGTACAATACATTATTATTTACTGTGGTTATCACTCAGTACAATAGATCACTAAGAATATTTCTTCCGGTCTCATTGAAACTCTGTACCTTTTGATGAACATAGCCCTTTCCCCCATCTTTTCACTTCTTCCCCAAGGCTTTGTTAACCACCTTTCTACTCTCTGGTTCTATGAGATTAACGGTTTTAGAGTACACATATAAGTGAGAACATATAGCATTTGTCTTTCTGTATCTGACTTATTTCACTTAGCATAATGTCCTCGGTTCCATTCATGTTGCAAATGACATAATTTCTTACTTTTTAAAGACTGTGTAGTATCCCATTGTATATATGTGTATATATAATTTTCTTTATCTCTTTACTTGCTGATGAACACTTAGGTTGATTGTATATCTTACTATTGAAAATAATGCTGAAATGAACATGGAAATGCAGTATGTCTTTGACATATTGATTTCAATTACTTTGGATATATATCCAGAAGTTAGACTGGTGAAGCATACAGTAATTTTATTTTTAGTTTTTTCAGTTTTCTACAATGGCCGTACTAATTTGCATTCTCTCCAACGGTGCACAAAAGTTCCCTTTCCTCCATATCCTTACTAATACTTACTATTGTTTGTCTTTTTGATAATAGCCATTGCAACAGGAGTCAGGTGATATCTCATTGTGATTTTAATTTCTATTTCCCTAATAATTAGAGATATTGAACATTTTTCATGTATCTATTGTCAATCATATTTCTTCTTTTGAAAAATGTCATATCCTTTGCCCATGTTTAACCTTTTTTTTCTATTAAATTGTTTTAGTTCCATATATATTTTGGATGTTAGCTCCTTATCAGATGTGTAGGTAGCAAATATTTTCTTCCAACCCATGGGCTGTCTCTATACTCTGTTAATTGTTTCTTTTGCTGTGCAGAAGATTTTTCACTTGATGTAATCTTATTTGTTTATTTTTCATTTTGTTGCCTGTGTTTTTGAAGTCTTATCCAAGAATTCAGTGTCTAGAACAATGTTGAAAGTTTTTCTCTGTTTTTTTTTTTTTTGTAGTACCTTTGCAGTTTCAGGACTTCTATATAAGTATTTTATAGAGATAACTGTCCAATTTCATACTTATGTACGTAGATATCCAGTTTTCCCAATACCACTTATTGAAGAGACTGTTTTTTTCCTATTGTGCATTATAGCATATAGTTTCAGGACAATTTCAACACTTGCCATTGGGAAATTTTATTAATAAATGAGGAATTAATAGGATGTTAATTTTCAGAACAGGAGAATAAAATCTTGAGTGACTGGAAAGAGATAAAACTTTTCTTGCAATGCAAGATAGGTAAGAATGAGGGTGGAGAAAAATAATTTTCATTCCTAATGTTTTTAAGTACTATGCTTTTTGTTAGGGACAGTAAGCCCTATGAGAAGAATTGTAAACAGAATTCTTGAAGGAAGACATATTGAAGGATTAGTATGAATTATGATCAAAAATGATCTATAAAAACATAAATTTCCTGAACAGAAATTAACATAGAGGTGATAAAAGATCAAGCAAATTGACAGAAAAGTATATGGTATTGGAGAAAGCAGATATTAAATATGTGCTAAATGACAATATCTGGTACATTTTAAAAACTTTTTATTTTGAAATGTTATACTTGCTGAAGAGTTGCAAAAATAGTACAAAGTAGTCTTACATGTGCTTTACCCTCTTTCCCCTAATGTTACAGTTTATAGAACCATTTACAGAACCATGGTATACTTATACAAAATTTACAATTTAACATTGGTAGTATAATGTTGTTTTCACCTGGTGTATTTTTATGTGTATGGGTTTTTCCCTTATGAATGTATATGCAGTGATGAAGAGAATATTTTCCATGGGAATGATCCAGAACTCTACTGAGGACCTGGCAACTCATCTATGAGTCTAGGTAGACAAGGCTGATAACATATTTGAAACTGTAGACTTCAATTGACTGGCTGAGAAGAGGTCATTGAAAATTGGGAGAGAGGGGCAACCTCTTTAGGTCTCCTTCCACTGTGGGAGCCTTTCTGTCCTCTCAAATAAATCCTGCTTTCTAAAAAAACAAATTGGGAAAGAAGTTGGAATAAACAGAAGAATGTGTAGTAGGAAAGGAGGAGCTAAGAAGTAAAAATTTAGAAAAGTGACTTTTGTATTTCTGTGGTCCAATTTAACTGTTTCTTTAAACAAATAAGATGAAATTGACCATGACTGCAACAAGAAAATTGTTTTTTTTTCTCTTTAATAGACAGGTAACATAAAAAGCATCTAATCATTTTAATGCTGTAGACATACTGATGTTATGATCTCTTTTTACACATTTGCTTAACAGATAGGCTTGAGAGTGCTTTGAAATTAGAAAATCTATTATGAAGAATCTCCAGAATGTGTTCTCTTATCTCCCAGACCAACATTCTTCGGTGGGTGCCATGAAAAACTCTGTCACATTTTCCTGAATATTTTATAATAAATTCATAGTTTTAAAATTAATAATCTCATGCATCAAGCTCTGTAGATAAATGCCTTGTAGATGACAACCTTCCTAAATTTCTTGTAAAGTTCCATTTGTGGACCTATCAAAAAAAAGTTAAAAAAGTGGGAAGTACACAAAGAAAAAATCCCCTTCAGCTTTCATTGTGCCTTTATATCAACACATTTTATTTTTAAAGATGTGGGGTGCAATAAGGATTAGGAATACAAGTGGTCACTATGCAGGTAAAGTTTGAACCTCCTTTTGGTCCCCACTTTTCCTGGTTTGAGATTAGGTATTCTTATTGATGTTATGTGCTTCCTCTGCCTCCCCTGACAACCTGCTACTGCCAATCCCTTTCTTATAGTATTAAGGTAGATGTTCAGGGTTCACTTATGAGTGAGAACCTGCGGTACTCAGTTCTTTGTTTCTGTGATAGATCACAGAGTATGATAGACTCTAAGTCCATCCAGGTTGCTGCGAAGTCCACGTTTGTCCTTCTTCGTGGCTGTGTAATAATATTCCATCTTATATATGTACCACTTTTAAAAAATCTAGCCCAGTTTTGATGGGCAACACAGTTGGTTTCATATTTTTGCTATTATGAAAAGTGCTGTAATAAACATGCATGTGCAGGTATCTTTTTTGTAGAATGATTTGGGTTCCTCTGGGTATATTCTCAGTAGGAGGATTGCTGGGTCATATGGAAGGTCAATTTCTAGTTCTTTTAGAAATTGCCACACTGTTTTCCATAGAAGTTGAACTAGTTTGCATTCCCACCAACAGTGTGGAAGTATTCCTTTTTCTCCACATACTCACCAGCATCTGTTGTTTTTTGTTTTATTAATATTGACCATTCTTACTGGGGTTAGGTGGTATTTCAGTGTGGTTTTGATTTGTATTTCTCTGATGATTGGTGAGGCTGAGCACTTTTTCATGCATCTGTTGGCTGCCCATATGTCTTCTTTTGAGAAATGTCTTTTCATGTCTTTTGCCCACTTTTTAATGGGGCTGTTTATATCAACACATTTTATAAAGAGGCTCAAGAAATAACACTGAGAGACAATCCTAGAGTCTTCACATGGCATATCTGATTATTGCTGACATCAGGTTTTATTCCCATTATTCTTGGAAGTCAGCCTCCTATACTGCTTTTTAAATGACTCTTTTCAAGTATGACTTAGACTGCCAGAGCAAAATATAAACAAAAGTGAAATGTGGGCCAAAGTAAATATTAATTTAAAATTATAACTCTTGGTCCAAAATGAAGTAACTTTTCTGGCTAACATCTGCCGTTTTGCTAAGCTGTCTGCACTTAAAGTAAATGAGAAAAGAAGAAGAAAAAAACGCTGAGGAGGGAAAACAGTGCTAATAGGCACAGCAATTTATGAGAGAAAGCAGAGCAAAGAGTGAAGTGTGTATTCTTCTCAATAGCCCAGTACTAATCTGGCTGATGAACATTTCTTCCCCAACCTTGGTTTACTGAAGCATGTGGGAGTCTCAGTTTTTCCTTGGATCACAGCTTTGCTTTCCCCAGGACACCAATGCAGGCTTTCCTCTAAAAGCCTGCTGTGCCACAAAGCCTCTCACTGCCCTGGGAACAGGTCAAATTTGGTTCTGCATTTTCCCATAGAGCTCTGCTCAGTGTCCTGGAATTGAGCCACTAGGGAGGGTCCTAAGGGAGAAATTTTGTTGCCAAAGAAGATGTCACACTAACTATTTATTTCCTTATGGGGCTAAAGGCTTTCTCATGTAATTGAACAGATGCCTTCAAGTCTCAGGTTTAATGCACTCTACAGTTTACCAAGTGCTTTTGTATTGTTAAGGACACATTAGCCTTCATAGTAATAATCCCACTAGAAGACCATAATAGGTATTTCTAGTACTACTTTTGTAAATTAGAAAACTGAGAGTTTAAAAGTGTTATTGATTTGCTAAGTCTTCTTTATTTTATCCCTTCTTCCATATTCTCTCTGTAATATTGCCCATGATAGCTTTTCATTATTTTTAATTAAAATATGGATATATATGCAGTCTTCTGAACAACTTTATAATGCATGTATTAACATAACCAGAAAAATATTCTTATGGACTATCCTCTTACAAATCAAATTTAGAAAGTGAAAATATATGCTTATTATAAAATGTTGATATAAGAATGCTTAAATTTCTTCACTATTTCAGTCATTAGCATGTGTTCTAGAACTTCCCATGAAACTTTGAAATATTTTATTTTGAATCTGTTACAGTTGTTTTTAATATAGTAAATTTTTCATTTGATATTTTCTTCAGTGGTTTAAAATGTATTATGGAACATAAATAGCAACAACACTTTTGTCAATGTTAAGTAAGTTATAAGTCACAAATTTGGATACTTGTATCTAGAAAAATATATAAAAATACCAAAGTTGGGAAACCTGCTGTACTCTGTGAAAACCAGAATCTTGGCACTAGTACGTCTGTCTCCATAGGCTCATAAAAGTAAATTATAATATATATAATCCTCAAATCATAAAGTTTCCAACCCAAAAAATCAAATTCAAGTGGCTGTCATTTGCAAATCTGTCCTTTGAAATATAATTTGAAATAATAAAATGAAGGAGCTAAAAAAAATCAAAGAAGAAAGCAAGACTTCTTTAGATTCCTAAGGCTGTGTGTGCAGAAATATGACTAAAATGTCGGCATGATCCCTCTACCAGTTCATAAGATAAGCATTCAACTAAAAAATTATCATTGAAAGCTTATCTACAGCTGGGCTCGGTGGCTCAGCCTGTAACCCGAGTTTGGGAAGCTGAGGTGAGTGAATTGCCTGAGCTCATGGGTTCGAGACCCACCTGAGCAACTTGGTGAGACCTCATCTCTACAATAAATCAAAAAAAATTAGCGGGTGTGGTAGCACGCGCCTGTAGTTCCAGCTACTTGGAAGGCTGAGGTGGAAGGATCACCGGAGCCCAGCAGGTCGAGGCTGCGGTGGCTCGGAGCGGCCACTGCACTCCAATCTGGGTGACAGAGTGAGACTCCAACTTAAAAAAAAAAAAAAAGAAGAAAGCTTATCTACTTTATAGTTGAAAACAGTCTTGGTTCCAGTTTTATTAATATTAATATTGGATCTCCTGAGTTATAATAGAATCCCATGGGTTTAATGTGTTTTGTATAGTGAGTTTAACTGAAACACTTATTCAACATACTTTGAGTTCAACAATTCCACTTCAGACAAAGAAAATCTCAGCAGAACACATTCAAAAACCCGAACTTATTACTATTGTAAAAGAAATATGTTTCATACACTTTAAAGAAACGAACTTCACATTCTTAATATTTCTGCAAGATTAAAACGAACAGAATGAAAATCAGTATGGCCTTAGCAACACTTCAAGAAAACACTCAACATAGATCATGAGTTCAAAATTCTTTAAAAACCCATGTATGTTGAATAATGGAATAAAAATATACAGTATTCCCCCTCTCCAATCTGTGATTTCCCTTTTAATGGTTTCAGTTACTCATGGTCAACAACCATAGTTCAAAACTTTTAAATGAAAAAATTCCAGAAATAAATAATTTATCCGTTTTAAATTACACACCATTCTGAGTAGTGTGATGAAATCTCATGCTGACTGGGATGTAAATTATTTATTTGCCAGGATATTCATGCTGTAGATGCCACCCATTTGTTTGTCACTCAGTAACCATCTGGGTTATCATATCAACTGCCATGTTATCTCAGTGCTTGTGTTCAAGTATAATCCTTATTTTACTTAATAAGGGTCCTAAACTGCAAGAGTAATGATGGTGGCAATTCAGATATGCTACAAAGGAGCTGTAAAATGCTTCCTTTAAGTGAAAAGGCAAAAGTTCTTGATTTAATGAGGAAGTTAGAAAAAATTATATGCTGAGGTCACTAAGATTTATGATAAAAGAAAATCTGTCCACGAAATTGTGAAGGGTAAACACAGTATGCTAGTTTTTCTGTCACACCCTAACCTGCAGAAATTACAACCAGAGTATATGACAAGTGCTTAGTGGAGATGGAAAAAGCATTAAATCTGTGAGTGGAAGATGTGAACAGAAACATGTTTTCATTGATGGCAATCAAGTTCAGTATCATCTACAGTTTTGGCATCCACAGGGAGTTTTGGAACCAAGGATAAAGGAGACTACTGTATAGGGAAGATTCACTTGCCAGTGCAAATACCTGACATTTCCTTAAATGCAATAAAATTTGATATAAAAATTTATTTAAATTAAATTTAAAATTAAATTGCTAGAACAAGTGTGTTTTCCATATCACTGCTGTCTACCTGGAGCAGTGTTACACAAAGGTGAATGATCTAAAACACTAGAAAAATCTCATCATTTACATAGCAATTTTTACAAGAATCTTAACTCCCTAAAAATGATTGACTGGTCTTGTTGTAAAGTAATGTGTACCTCTTGCTGGAGGACTTGTGAAGGTTATCGAAAACTGACTGAGATCTCTTTTGGGAGTGTTAACACTGTGTCCATTAAAAACACACTGATTTGTATATTATAGTGTTTTTACATAATACAGTATTTGTTGAATAAAAGAATTCAAAACTTTTTTTAAAAAAAGACTTAGGAGCCGGGCTCGGTGGCTCAGCCTGTAATCCCGCACCTTTGGGAGGCTGAGGTGAGTGGATTGCCTGAGCCCACGGGTTCGAGACCCGCCTGGGCAGCGAGACCTCTTCTCTACAATCAATCAAAAAATCAGCTGGGTGTGATAGTGCATGCCTATAGTTCCAGCTACTTGGAATGCTGAGGCGGAAGGATCGCCGGAGCCCAGGAAGTCGAGGCTGCGGTGGCCAGGAGCGGCCACTGCACTCCAGTCTGGGCAACAGAGTGAGACTGCAACTCAAAAAAAAAAGACGTAGGTAGATGTGTGCCATTTGTGTAACATTATTTATGCAGCATTATTCCTGGGTTTTTTTTGTTTTTTGTGTTTTTTTGAGTTGGAGTCTCACTCTGTCACCCAGACTGGAGTGCAATGAAGTTTGATGTACATTTATTGGTTTTAGTAATTGGATGGGTGTCACCATGACATTTGTGCTTCAGGGACATTTGTTTCCAATCACCATGAAGAGATGAGTTTGAAGCTATATTTTAGAATGAATTGTCACTTTATTAAGAATTCATTCATTTGTTTTGAACAGAGCCTATAGTAAATGTGGTGATTTGTCATATAGTGAAATACAATCTTAGATTAGGTTCAGAGTGTTAGAGATTTGCATAATTTTGGGGAGTAGATGGGTTGAAACTATGTGAACTTAAATAGAAGCTCATTGAAATTTAGCACTAAATGTGGTTCTGATCATGGATACTTTACCATATATACATGTTAAGAGACTCATTGATGACTAGGAAATAACAGTGATCTAAAAGTTAGGAACATTGAAATTTCCACTCTAATATTGATGACCTGATTTTGATTATTAATTTATACTGTCTAGGTGTGTTGCTTTATTTGTGTAACGAAAGGCTTAAAATAAGTGAAATCAAGTTCTATAATTCTCCTACTTATTTTTAGTTTTTTTTTTTAAATTCCTAGGTTTAGCAATTTGAGTTGTATCTGTTGTTTCTTTAGGGAGCATACAATTCATATTAATTTTATTACAGTGAGTTATTAGTTATCACCTTTAATCTTATCACAAAATTTTATTTTAAAAATTCTCACTAATGGTATTAGATTCTGGTTTTCTAACTTTTTTTGTAATTAAGCCAATAAAATTGGGCTTTGATAACTGAGGCATAGGCTTTGAAAAAATCAGACTCAGGAAGTAATTTCACAACATATTGCCAAACAATTAGAAAAATAACTCTTTCTCTTTCTTTTTCTCACTGTTTCTATCTCTGTCTTTCTCTCTCTCACACACACACATACACACATTCAAATATAAAAATTAAAAAATCTGAACTACTTTGTTATTTTTAACATTTTTACTAACCACTTGATAATAGCTAAACTGTAAAATAACTCTATCAATTTCAGAAGCGTATTTATCTGTAACTTGCATCAAATATTATATTAGTTAAAAAACAAATGTGTCAATGCTTTGAAATTGGGAAACATGATTAGGTCATTATAACATCATTTTTCATTAAAAATGCATATTGAAGTATAACATGCACACAGAAAAGTACAATTTTTTAAAGTGTACAGCTGAAGAATTATCACGATGTGAAAACAGACATGTAATTATCACTTTAAAAAGAACATTATCAGGAAGCCAAAAGCTTCCTTCATGTATGACTCCATATTTCCTTTCTCCATCGCAAATTTAATTCCTGTTTTAACTTTTAATACCGTAGATTAGTTTTGCCTGAGTTTAAGCTCTACAAAAATGGGATCAGCATAGATGATGTATTCTTTTGTATCTAGCTTCTTTCACTTGTGAGATTTATCTATGATAATACATTTAGCAGTTGTGTGTAGCAAATGTTTATTTTCATGACAGCATAAGATTCCATTATATGAATATGCCACAATTTATTTATTTCACTATTAACAAATATGTGTTGTGCCTAATTTTAGAAACAATGCTGTCAAAAGTAATGCTGCTATGAATATTCTTATTTATGTCGTGGGCTAATCATATATATAACATATATATGAATTTGTCTTATTTCTATTTTTTGTCAAAATTTAGTTATGATTATTTTAAAGTTTTATTGTAGGTATTGCTGTTAGATATAAAATAAAGATATATAACTATATTTTCCTCATATATAGAACAGTACATATTAGGTCTAAACTATAAAAACCATTTCAAATTTGTAGAAATACTGTCAGAGGTCATCTATATTAATATACAAGAGTGGAATTCTGATCATAAAGTATTTTTTGGATCAATTTTAGCAAATAGTGCTGACTGTGTTTTCAAAGTGATTATATTGATTTATATCAACTAAAAAGTGCATATAATTTTCTGTTGCTCTATATCCTTGCCAACACTTAATATTTTCTATCTTTTTAATTTTAAAGATTATAGTATATGTATGAGTACATGTGTTTAATGGTATTGCATAATGGTTTCAATGTACACCTATCAGATAAAGAAACAGCTTCTTCTTGTTCATTTCATAGTCTTCATTTTGATGAAATAACCTTTCAGAATTATTTCCCATTTTTCTTTCAGTTTATTTGATTTTTTCTTATTTTTTATATTGCTCTATTCTTAATATAAGATTTTGGCTGATAATATATTTTGCACATAAATTTTTTCCAATGTGTGGGTGACCAGTTTGCTCTCTTAATGGCATCTTTTAATAGATATGAATTATTAAATTTAATGTATGCACGTTTATAAACTTTTTATGATTAATTCTTTTTTGTCCTATTAAAAATATTTAACCAACTTCAAAGTCTCATGAAAATGTTCTAGAGGAAGTTAATAAAAAGTAAAAAAAAATAATAAGAAGAAAGAAAAACACTTCCTCTGCTCAAGCATGTGCTTTTTTTGTGGCTACTAATATCTCTTTGCATTAAATTGGAGGGCTGAGTTTAAAAACTCATTTCTTCTAAATATTAACTTCCTTTGTGGTTTAGCAAACAAAGGGCATTGGAGAAATTGCCTAAGTGTTATGTGTTTACAGTTCTGCAGATTGCCATTGGTTACTGGAATTCATCCAAGAAAATGTCAAATATCTAATTTCAATGATATTACAATGTAATAATTATTGTACTTGGTATTTTCAAAATTGTCCTTTTTGCACTACTTGATTTTTTTTCCCTTGTGCCAGGAAGAGATTTTCAGAGATAAATAAAGCACTTAATAAGTTTATTTCAAGGATTATAAGGGTCATTCACAATTTATTGCAATGTGTACTATGAATATACTAAGATAAACCTAAAAAAAAAGAAATCTGGAACAAAATTTAAAAAGGAGCAAATAAAAAAGGAGTGATGGCTCTACATGAAAATGTTTACTAAAGTCACTGTCATTGTTAGAACAACAGACACTTTCAATTGGTATGTGTGAATGTATAAACACACAACTCACAAAAACAAATGCATGTACAGGGTATGTATTTTTTTAATTATATGTTTTTAAAATTTTTATAATAAATATAACAATTTCGCATGGAGAAATATATTATTACTATTATACAAATATATAATTACTATTATATTATTTTGTAGGTAGTCTACAAAAATTTCCATGATGGTATCTTTAGCATCTAGGTGTTATTTCAATTTAATAAAAGTCTACCACTTTGGTTTATTTACTTAACCATCATACAATAATTTTAAATTGAGTTTGATGTTCTAGATTCAGAAAACTAAATTTAAGTTATCACACTGAATTGTGAAACTCAGTTATAATACACTTTCTAAATTATAGCTTAAGATCTTCCCTGTAGAACTGGGCCATAACTCAGCATAAATGGCAAGGTCATGTAGTTAAAAATATCTGTGCCAATTTTAAGCATATGCATCTGAAGTTAATTAAAACATAGCATGCATGAAAATGTCTACTATTTATTTAGGAGAATTATAGCTTCGTGGGTGGGCCTTTTTTATTATGAACATAGTTAATTTGGTAGTCCTGTTAGAGTCTGGAGTCTTAGCTGAACATTAGTATGTACTAAAATACATCTATTATTTGATTATATTAAATAATATGCTCAAGCTTCCATAATGTCTATTCTCTCACATATGACTATGCCTAAAGCTTTTAGGGTATTCAAAACTAGACCCTCAGTTGGAGAAAATATATTTTATCGCTTTACTTTGGTACTTTGAATATAAAATAATAGTATGGTGTAAATGCTAAAGGTAACAAAGATTTAAAAAAATAGCAGAGTAGAAGTGAATTAATTAGCTGGAATTTTTTTTTTAGGCTGCATCTAACTTATTACCTGACAATAGTGGCTTAAACATTTTATTTTTCTCAATTAAAGTCAAGTCTTAATTGGTAAGACAGATTTATTACATTAGGATTTTTTTCCATGGTCAAAACATGCCTGCTGTCCTAAAAAAACTAAATAAATAAATAGGTATTTTATGTTTATAAATAGGAAAACTCAATGTTGTCAAGATGTCAGTTCTGGCAAGGCACAGTAGCATGTGCCTGTAATTCCAGCATCTTGAGAGGCTGAGGTGGGAACATCAGTTGAGTCTTTGAGTTTCAGGCCAGTCTGGACAGCAAAGTGAGACCCCAGATCTACAAATAATTAAAAAATAGATGGATGTGGTAGCATACACCTGGAGTCCCAGCTTTGGAAGGCTGAAGTGGGAGAATCACTTGAGCCCAGGAGTTTGACCTTGCAGTGAGCTATTGTCACCGCCATGCACTCCAGGCTGGGAGGCAGAGGAAGACTCAGTCTTCAAAAAAAGTCAGTTCTTAATCCATAAATACAATATAATTCCAATCAAAATTCTATCAAGCTATTTTGTGAATATTGACAAACTGATTTTAAATAAAATCTTTATATAGAAAGGCAGTTCATTCAGAATATCTAATGCAATATTGAAAGAGAAGAACAAATTTAGAGAACTGACACTATCTGACATTAATACTTATGAGAAAGCTATAGTAATCAAAAGAAAGTGGTACAGTAAGGATGAAAGAATAGACACATAGGTCAATGGAACAGAATAGAAAACCCAGAAATAAACTCGTATAGTCAATTTATCTTTGACAAAGAAGCAAAAGCAATACACAGGAGAGAAGATGATCTTTTCAACAAATGGTACTGGAACAAGTAGACACTGACACACGCAAAAATAGATCCAAACACAGACCTTATGCCTGTCACAAAAATTAACTTAAAATGGATCATAGACCTAAATATAAAACTATACAACCCCTAGAAGATAATATTGGAGAGAAGTTAGATTACCTATGGATTGGCAATGACTTTTCAGATTTAACACCAGAGGCATGATTAGTGAAAGAAATAATTCAAAAGCTGGACTTTATTAACTTAAAAAAAAAAAAACTCTGGTCTCCAAAGGACACTGTAAAGAGAATTAAAAGACAAACTACAGACTGAAAGAAAATATTTGCAAAGATACATCTGATAAAGTACTGAGATACATTTGAGAAGAACCTGGTATATTTATCAAAAATATACAAAGGACACTTAAAATTCAACAATAAGAAAACAACACAATTTTTAAAAGGGTCCAAGGCCTTAATAGCCAATTCACTAAGGAAGATATGCAAGCCAGACATCGTGGCTCATATCTGGATTCCCAGCACACTGGGAGGTAAGGGTGAAAGGATTGCCTGAGCCCAGGGTTTTGAGATCAACCTGAGCAACATGGCAAGACTTCTCTACAATAAATCAAAAAATTAGCCAGGCATGGTGGTGTGCGCCTGTGCTTCCAGCTACCTGGAAGACTGAGGCTGAAGGATCGCCTGAGCCCAACGTGTCGAGGCTGTTCAAAAATAAAAAAAAAATAAAAATAAATAACAAATAAAGAAGAAGAAAGAAGAAGAAGAAGAAGAAGAAGAAGAAGAAGAAGAAGAAGAAGAAGAAGAAGAAGAAGAAGAAGAAGAAGAAGAGGGAGAAGAGCAAATGGCAAATAGGAATATGAAAGAGATCTCATCTTATGTCATCAGAGAAATGTAAACTTAAGCAACAATAGGATATTACTTTTACTATTACTATGGGATATCTACACATCTATCAGAGTGTGCAACATGCAAACACTGACAACACTAAATGTTGATGAGAATGTGGAAGATAGTTGACAGTTCGTACAAAACTAAATAGTATACTCATTCTGTGTGATTTAGTAATCATACTCCTTGATATTTACCCAAAGAAGCTGAAAAATATTTGTGTCCACACAAAAACCTCTACACAGATGTTTATAGCAGCTTTCTACATAATTGCCAAAACTTGGAGGGAAACAAGATGTCCTTAATAGGTTAATGGATAAACTGTTGTTCCTCCAATGAAATATTATTTGACACTAAGAAATGAGCTATCAAGCCATGAAAAGACATAAAAGAAATGCAAATGAATATTACTAAAGAAGCCAATTATTATTAAAGAAATCAATCTTATTTGTCTATTTATTTATTTATTTGTTTGTTTTTGAGTTGGAGTCTCACTCTGTTGCCCAGGCTGGAGTGCAGTGGCATGTTCACAGTTATTGCAGCATCAACCTGCTGGGCTCAGACAAACCTTCTGCCTCAGCCATCCAAGTAACTGGAACTACAGGAGTGCACCACCATGCCCAACTAATTTTTTTGATTTATTGTAGAGATGAGTTTTCACCAAGTTGTCCAGGTTAGTCTCGAACTCCTGGACTCAGGCGACCCTCTCACCTCTGCCTCCCAAAGTTCTGGAATTACAGGAGTGAACCACCATGCCCAGCCTAGAAGAAGGTGATCTTAAAAGGCTACATACTAAGCCGGGCTCGGTGGCTTAGCCTGTAATTCCGCGCCTTTGGGAGGCTGAGGTGAGTGGATTGCCTGAGCCCGCGGGTTCAAGACCTGCCTGGGCAGCGAGACCTCATCTCTACAATAAATCAAAAAATCAGCCGGGTATGGTGGGGCATGCCTGTAATTCCGGCTACTTGGAAGGCTGAGGCGGAAGGATCGCCGGAGCCCAGCAAGTGGAGGCTGCGGTGGCCGGGAGCGGCCACTGCACTCCAGTCTGGGCGACCGAGACTCCAACTCAAAAAAAAAAAAAAAAAAAAAAAAAGGCTACATACTATATTATTCCAACTGTATGACATTTCAGAAATGTTAAAACTTTGAAGATGGTAAAAAGTTCAGGGGTTTCTAGGGATTGAGGAGGAGAAAAGACCGAGCACAGAGGATTTTTAAGGCAGGAAAACTTCTTTGCATGATAGTATAGTGATAGATGCAATTTTACAAATATTTGCTTCCACTGTATGGCTTGTATTTTCATACTCTTTACAGTATCTTTTGGAGACAGAGCAAAAACATTTAATTTTAATTAAGTCCAGCTTATCAATTCTTTCTTTTATGGATCATGACAAAAGCATCAGTTGCCCTAATGTTTCACTGTCCCAGTGAGTTCTTCAAGTTTCAGCAATTTGATTACCAATCTTGGGTCAATAGTGGTTTTTGGTTACTTAGAGAAGAAAATTAGTGTTCTACATGTGCTGTTGTGATTAACCAAGACAATACACATGCAAAAGCTCTAAAATGTAAGAATTACATTTAAGGACATGTTAAATAAATATAATCAAGACTAAGAAAGTTAATAAAACAATAGATGACAATGAGTTTTTAAAATTCCTAGTGAAATAAAAAAAATTCACCAAGCGAGTTACATTTTTTGAAAGTGGATCACTTTTCCCTTGTTAATTTCATAAATAATAATTTTTTAATTTGAAAAAAATTTATTGAGATATAAATCATCATAAAATTCAATTTTTAGAGTGTATAATTAAATGCTTTTCAACCATCACAAATTTCAAATTTTAGCATGTTTTCATCACCACAAAAAGAAACTCCATACTTATTAGCTGACACTTGTCAGTCCCCCATCTCACTGACTCCTAAGAATCATTCATCTATGTTCTGTCTTTATTGATTTATCTATTCTGGACATTTCATATAAATAAAATAATATGGGGCTTTTGGGATCTCACCTCTTTCAATTAGTATAGTTTTTCAAGATTCATCATGTAGTAGCATGTATCAGTATTCATTTGTATGGTTAAATAATATTCCACTTTATGAGTAGCCCACGTATTCATTATTCTTTTGTCAATTGCTGGGCATGTGGGTTGTTTTCACTTTTATGTTATTATAAACAATATTGCTATAAACATTGGTGTACAGATTTGTTTAGAGATATTATTTCATTACTCTTGGTTATAAACCTAAAAAAGAAATAGCTGGGTAATATGATAATTCCATGTTTAACTTTTTGAGAAACTACCATAATTTTTTCAAAAATGGCTACATTTTACATGGTCACCAACAATGCGACAATCAAAATTTTTCCACATCCTCAAAAAAAACAAAAAAATGTATTATTGTCCATTTCTTTTATTCTAGTCATGATATGAAATGTTATCTAATTATGTCTTTATTTGCATTGCTCTGATGGTCAGTGATGTGATAAAGCATATAATGACAGTTTCAATATATTCTTTAGGAGGAATGTATATTCAAATCCTTTGCCTGCTTTAAAAATGAATTATTGTCGGGCTCGGTGGCTCAGCCTGTAATCTCGCGCTTTGGGAGGCTGAGGTGAGTGGATTGCCTGAGCCCGCGGATTCGAGACCCACCTGGGCAACTTGGCGAGACCTCATCTCTACAATAAAATCAAAAAATTAGCCGGGCATGGTAGCGCGCCTGTAGTTCCAGCTACTTGGAAGGCTGAGGCGGAAGGATCGCTGGAGCTCAGAAGGTCGAGGCTGCCTTGGCCGGGAGTGGCCACTGCACTCCAGTCTGAGCGACAGAGTGAGACTCCAACTCAAAAAAAAAAAAAAAGAATTATTTGTGTTTGATTATTAAATTATGTGTTTTTTTAATCTTCTGGTTACTTTATCCTTTATTCTATTAAAATGATCAGTCTACTTTTATGCTAGCACCACAATGTCTTGATTATTGTAGTTTCGTGGTAAGTTTTGAAATTGGGAAGCACGAGTCCTCTAATCTTTTTTTTTTTTTTTTTTTGAGTTGGAGTCTCACTCCATCACTCAGGCTTGAGTGCAGTGGCATGCTCATGGCCACCATAGCGTCGACCTGCTGGGCTCAGGTGATCCTTCCATCTCAGCCTTCCAAGTTGCTGGAACTACAGGCACATACTACAACACCTGGCTAATTTTTTGATTTATTATAGAGATGAGGTCTCACTAAGTTACCCAGGCTGTTCTCGAACACATAGGCTCAGGCAATCCCCTCACCTCAGCTTCCCAATGTGCTGGGATGCTGGGATTACAGGCTTCAGCCACTGCACCTGGCCAAGTCCTCTAATCTTTACTATTTTCTTCGTTTTTCTGTTTGCTTACTTTAGTCTTAGTTTGGTCTTCTTTTCTACTTCCTTGAGGTGTAAAGTTAGGATTTTATATGGTATCTTTCTGTTTTATGTAGGCATTTATCAATATAAACTTCTCTCTTTTTGTTGTTACTGCATCCCATAAGTTTTTGTTTGTCTGGGAGTATTTAGCCTTCATTTTTAAAGAACAGTTTTATTGGGTATAGTATATGAGGCTGGCAGATTTTTATTTTATTTTATTTTAACACATTGACTATATTAAAACTTTCTTCTGGTCAACAAGGTTTCTTCTGAGAAATCTGTGAATAACCTTTTGTAGTTTCAGTTTTTCTATGTTTATATTAAATGAGTTTCTTTTCTCTTCCTACTTTCAACATTTTTTGTCTTTGACTTTTGACAATACAGTCATTTGTTTCCATGTAAACCTTTATAGGCGAAACCTATTTAGGATACACTGAAATTCAAGAATCTGTATGTTAGTTTCCATCCCTACATTTAGAAAGATTTTAGCTGTAATTTCTTTAAATACATTTCCTTCTCCTTTCTCTTTCTGGAACTGTCTTTATGCACATATTAGTTTGATTGTTAGTGTCTCACAAATCTCATAAGTTTTCTCCACTCTTTTTCATTCTTTTTACAGCTTTGAATAGACAGTTCCATATGAGCTGTCTTCAAGCTCACTGACTCTTCTGCTTGATTCAGTCTTCTTTTGAAGCTCTTTATTGAATTTCTTAGGACAGTCATTGTATTGTTTATCTCTAGAATTTCTTTCTTTTAATGATTTCTATCTCTTTGTTAAACTTCTAATGTTGAGGATATACTGTTTTTCTGACATCAGTTAGTTATCTATTGGTGCCCCTAGTAGTGCACCAAGCTTCTTTGAGATAATTTTTTTAAAGTCATCATCAGGTAGTTCATAATTCTCATTTTCTTCAGGGTTGATTACTAGAGCTTTTTTTGCTGTTGTTGTTGTTCCCTTAGTAATGTCATGTTCTCCTGATTCTTCATGTTACTTATAACCTTGCATTGATGTCTATAAATCTGTAAATAAGAATTACCTCTTATGATTTTTAAAGACAGACTAAAGTCCTTCACTAGTCAGTGTGACCATATATTCTGGCCTGATGTTGATGGGGTCAGCAGACAGGCCAGTTGTGGTTCCCAACCTAGCTTCTGTGGGTAGTTGATGCCCAGTGCCAAGGTTTGTGGTTCAGTATTTGTGAAAATCCATGGAGCCAAGGGTCTGCCATAAGGGGTCATAGGCTGGCTTTTGAGATCCCCAAATTGGTTGTTAAGGGCCCTTGTCCCTTTTTTTCTTTAACTGCCTCCAAGTTATCTATTCATGCTGATTTCCTTACTGTTCTGGGTGAGTTGCAACAGAAGAAGGTTTCTCAGGTGGTGGCCCAAAGGGTAGTGGTCAAATGCATACTTCATTCTTTTTTTTCTCCACAGTAGAACTTGAAGACTGAGGGGGTTCTTTTGGTGTTGTGCCATGTCAGCTTGGGAGAGGGTTAGGTGGATAAAATAAAACAGCTCTTCTTGTGGTTTTCAATTTTTTGTTGTTGTTGTTGTTTGTTTCTAATTTCTGTGCCCTAGCAGTACACTGCAACCTTTCACTTGTATTTCAGAGCCCTCACAAAGGTATTTTCATCCATGGATGGTAGTTAAATACATGTTTTTGTTGGGGGATGAGGACTGAAAATTCCTATTTTGCCATTGTGCTGTGTCACTTCTGTAACTGATTATTAATTTTATTTCTTTGTCTTTGCAGGGAATATTGTATTTTTAATCTTTTAAACTGTTTTGAGATCTTTTTTTAATGACCAAACATATGGTATACTTTGGAGAATATTTTAGGTGAACTTGAGAATAATGTGTATTTTCTTGATTTGGTTGTGGACTATTCTATAGATGTCTATTTATTCTAGTTGACTTTTTTTTAGTGTTGCTCAAATAATCTATTTTCTTATTGTTCTTTAGTGTAGTTAAATACATGTTTTTTTATTGGAAGTGGTTTATTAAAATTGTTAACTATTATTCTGGAATTACCTATTTCTCCCCTCAACTCTGGCAAGTTTTTTCCATTTATTTTGAGGCTCTGTTGGTATGCATATTTTTTATGATTATGTATTCTATAAAGATTGGTACTTTTATCAGTATGAAATATCCATTTTTTGTTTTATAATAATAAACATTTTAGTTTTAAAGTCTGTTTATTTCTTATATTTGTATTGCCATTCCAGCTTTATTGGTGGTTATAGTTTGTATGTTATGACTTCTTTCCATCCTTTTACTTTAACTTATTTATGTGTTTGAATCTAAAGTGCATTTCTCATAGAGTAATACATTTGAATTTTTTAAATCCAATCAGTCAATCTCTGCCTATTGATTGCTGTGCTATTTTCTGAATGCTTGTGTCCCCTAAAATTCATATATCAAAAACTAATCCCAGTGTGAATGTAAGGCCTTTAGGTGGTGACTAGGTGATAAGAACATAGCTCTTCTAAGTGAAAATCATGTTCTTATAAAAGAGGCAAAAACCACCTTATTTCCCTCTTCCATTATATGAGAACAAAGTAAGAAGGTGATAACAGGAACAGGCCCTCACCAGACACCAAATCTCTGTTAACGACTTCTCAGTCTCCATAGTTATAAGAAATAAGTTTATGCTGTTTATAAGTTGCTCAGTTTGTGAAATTTTTGTTATAGAAGCTCAGATAAACTAAAATAACATTTCTAATCCATTTACATTTTATATAATTGTTGATGGGGTAGAATTTGTCTGTCAATTTATTTGTTTTCTATATGTTGTATATTTTTCTGTTTTTCTATTTCCCCATGATTACCTTCTTTGTGCTGCATATTTTCTAGAGTAATATATTAATCCCCTGTCAATTATTTACATATATTTATTGATTATTTTATTAGTGGTTTACCTGGAGATTAAAATTAACTTCTTAATTATAAAAATCTAGTTTAGATCTATACAAACTTAATTTCAAAATATACAAAATTTTGCTGTTGTGCAAGTTTTTTCCTCTCTTCATCTCTGCTAGTATTATAGAAATTTCATTTTTATACATTATATACCCATCAACACAAATCTCTAGTAAACAGTTTATGCAGTTGCATATTAAATCAGATTGAATAAAAAAGTTGCAAGAAAATATTTTATACTGTTTTATATTTTTCTATGCAGCTATTTTACCAGTGTTCTTTATTTTTTATGTGTACTTTTGCTGTTGTTAATATCCTTTTATTTCAACCAGAAGGACTTTCTTTAAAATTACTGTAGAGCAGAACTGATAGAGTTAAATTCTCCCAGTTATTATTTTTCTAGGAATGTCATCATGTCTATCATTTGTAAAGGATTATTGTTCTGGGTATAGAAAATGTAGTTGATAATATTTTTTCTTGCATTACTTTTTACTATGTCATCCCACTGCCCTCTGGCTTTTATGATTTCTGATGAGAAATTAGCCATTGATCTTGTTGCTTTTTTTAAAAGATAGCACCTTGCTATATTGCCCTAGCTGGATGTGAACTTGTAGTATCATGCAATTTTCTCACCTTAGCCTCCTAAGTAACTGAGACTACCAGCATGTGCCACCATACCTGACTAAGCCATTACTCTTAATGAAATCTCTTATACATGATGGGTTAACTCTCTTGTTAATCTCAATCTCAAGATTATCTTATCTTCTTTTATTTTTTGAAAGCTTGATTAGGTTATATTTAGGTGTGGCGATTTTGACTTTATTATATTTAAAATTTATTGAGCTTCTTGTATATGTAGATTACTATTTTTTTTTTTTTGAGTTGGAGTCTCACTCTGTCACCCAGACTGGAGTGCAGTGGCCGCTCCCGGCCACTGCAGCCTCCACCTGCTGGGCTCCGGCGATCCTTCCGCCTCAGCCTTTCAAGTAGCCAGAATTACAGGCATGCGCTACCACACCCGGCTGATTTTTTGATTTATTGTAGAGATGAGGTCTCGCTGCCCAGGCGGGTCTCGAACCCGAGGGCCCAGGCAATCCACTCACCTCAGCCTCCCAAAGGCGCGGGATTACAGGCTGAGCCACTGAGCCCGGCTGGACTTCAGATTTTAGAGTTAAAGCTGGAATGAGTTAAAAGTGTGCATCAAACCCCTTAGCTTAAGCCTAGAATTGTATAAAATGTATCAAGCTTGTGCTTCTTGGATCTTTGTCTTGCAAATTATTTATCCAGATTGGGCTAGTGAGATACTCAAATATGTTCAAAGTTTAAACAATGAGGTATTAAAAGAACCTTCAGACTTGGGGTCAAAAGGAAAAAATAGAGGCTGTTTCTATGAAATGGGGATTAAAAT
This sequence comes from Cephalopachus bancanus, assembly GCA_027257055.1. NCBI lineage: Eukaryota > Metazoa > Chordata > Mammalia > Primates > Tarsiidae > Cephalopachus > Cephalopachus bancanus. The sequence continues at coordinate 13,382,097 of JAPVLO010000093.1, forward strand.
AGGGTTTGTGTGAAATGTGGTATACAAAATGGCAGACATTGGGTCATTTTCTTAAGACTTGGTTCTAGAATGTTGGACATCTGGTTATGCTACATAGGAGTACATTCTCTACAAGACAGATTGCTTAAAAAAATGCAGAAAAGTTGCTAGATACTAAAATACAGAGCTTTCATAAGAAGATACCCAGCTTGCTAACTGCTTACCCCATAGTGAATTCTAAAAAAATATGAGATCACATTCATACAGAGCTTCCGACAAGCTTATTAATGGCTCACCCTCAAATATGAATAAACAGCAATATTTGAAGATAGACTTCAATAAAAAAAGTAAAACAATAAAAAATGCCCAAAAAGAAATAAAGAAGAATAAAGAGATATACAAATAGCAAAGTCAATGGTGGGCACATTCACAAACAAATTAATCATCTCAGGCAGCTCTCTGGGTCCCCTTCCACTGTGGGATCTTTTCTGTCCTCTCAATAAATTCTGCTTTCTAAAAAAAAAAATTAACCCTCTCCTATATGTAATATTATCAAAGAGATAATACAAGGCATTTCATTTACAAAACAGACAAGCACAAGGAACAATCATACAGAAAGAATGAGCTCTTGGATAAAAATATGATTGCCAACTAAAAACATTCTATATAAGTTTTGGAATACATATTTAAAGGTGTTTCTAGAAAATAAAATAAAAACAAGGATTTTTATAAACAGAAGAGAAAATATAAAAGACCTGGAAGATCAATCCAATAAATATATTTGCTGATTAATCAGAATTCTAGGAAAACAAAAGAGAAAAGTATTAAAAAATAACACATAAATTTCTCAGAACAGAGTGATAAAGGCCTCTAAAAGGGGTCCAGTAAATAAAAACAATGCATGAAAAGAGAATCAAACTATGAAGATTTTTTTTAACATTCTGATAATATACAAATGAATTATGATCAGAAAGTCGACAGCTTCTTAGCAGATTTTTGACTCCTTAAAATTATGAGGAAACTATTTTCAACCAAGAATTGAATACAAAGCTAAATTAAGAATAAAGTGAGAGGGTAGAATAAACACATGCTCAGAAAAACAAAGAATCACAAATTTACCTCTATCCACATTTTCTTAGAAAGTCATCTTATGATGTGCTCAGCAAAACAAAGAGTAAAAAAAAAAAAAGTAGTGAACAACAACAAGATTTGGGATTTAAGAAAGAAGGATTCCAATACAGAAAGTCGAGAAAGATGTTGCCAGGATAACAGCTATACTGTCACTCTCCAGTGATTATATATTCATTTCTAGACCAAACATTTTGCATGGGTGATGTAACACTCTGATAGAGGCATGAGATGGAGCTTTTGGACCAAGCTTGGCCAGTCAGTGTCAAGTGCTGGGTTGAACTCAAAAATCACAAAATTCTTAGTGGAAGGTGGGACAGCAGAATTCCAGTTTTCTAAGAAACGCAAAATTGAAATATTTTAAATCACCAGATGAATTATATAATGATTATAGTATTTATTTATTTTTAAAAACTATGGACAAGCTTGAACCAGTCTTTCTTATATTGTTAAATCTCCTAATGTTTAAAAGGTGGGAAGCATAGCCCACTTACCAAGCCCCCCAAAAGCAAAGGTGAAATCCTTATGTCCTATCAAGAAGGCAGCAAGACCTCAATGATAGCTTCAGCAATGAGCTTGAAACTTGAATAAATGCCAAAAAGACAAAAGAAAACTAAAAATTTATTTTGTGGCTTAGGTTTGCAAATAGTGGACAGGTCTAGCTTCTTTTAGACTAAATTATTTTTGCTGTAAAACCTTGTTTGGATTCATGTTGTTTGTTTAGCATGATTTCAAGTCTTCAGATAGATTCTAAGATCTACATAATTTCTTCCAATAATTTCCTTGCCCAACCCCATATAGTAGGTTTATATAGCTTGCAACCGAGAATTTTGACTCACTGATATTATTGTTTAATCCTTGTTACTTTTTATTGCTGGAATTCAAATGCTGCAGCTTCCTAAATAAATCCTCAAAGTTTTATACATATTAGAGGAGAGTGTGGGGTACTAAAAATTATTTAAGATGGGTCGGGCTCAGTGGCTCAGCCTGTAATCCCAGCACTTTGGGAAGCCGAGGAGAGTGGATTGCCTGAGCCCGTGGGTTTGAGACCCGCCTGGGGAGCTTGGCAAGCCCTCGTCTCTACAATAAATCAAAAATTAGCCAGGTGTGGTAGCAGCGCGCCTGTAGTTCCGGCTACTTGGAAGGCTGAGGTGGAAGGATCGCCGGAGTCCAGCATGTAGAGGCTGCAGTGGCTGGGAGTGTGACACTGCACTCCAGTCTGGGCAACAGAGTGAGACTCCAACTAAAAAAAAAAAAAAAAAAATTATTTAAGAAGAAACTTATTTGGGCCAATAAAACAAAGGTAGTACAGCTGTATCATCATTATTATTTTAGTAATTCAGAATTTAAAACCATATCATTTTTCAATGTTGAACAAACATTTTCTTCAATTAAGGTACAGTGTCAGCAAACTGAAATAGAGAAAGCTAAAATTTAGTGGAAAAACTATTTCTTTGAAATGTATCTGAGTAGAAGTGCAGCTAAGGAAAGTTTAGTCACAAGCACCTTGGTTAAAATGTAATAACAAGAAATACATTAGACTTATTAAGAATGTATTTTAGCCCTGAAAACTTCAAAATATCAATACCTATAAAAATTTATTCATAATATTTGATTCCAAACATTTTGATGAAAGCATATCTTAAGAGGCAGTGATGGGGGAGGGAGAGATACAGAGGTACCAGTTAGGAGAGAAAGTTCCCGAACCCCTGGTTTTTATGACCTTGGAAATGTTATGTATCCTCACGGTGTTTCTGTTTCCACACCTGCAACTGGAGGCAATTACAGTACCTAGCCATAGAATTGTTGTAAAGAGAACATATGAATACTAGTAAAGCTTGGCATGCAATAAATGCTTTACAGATTTTAAGTACTTTTTTCCATGGACTTGAAAATATACCATGCCTAATTTCACTGCCTATGTAGATTTTTGGATAATCTGTACTTATTTCAAAAACCTATGCCTGAAGTCTTTCATCCCTATTCTTTCTCATCTATTTCTTTTTTGAAACATTTGGTTCCTTATATTCTCCAATAAATTATCTACAAAGATTGTGATATCAACAACATTGTTTCACAAATTGCATACGGAATTTCCTTTGTTAAAATAAAACTCACAAATTCGGAGAGAGATTAATATAATTTTCTTTATCAAACTTTTGCTATTAATTTTAGATATACTGCAACCTCTGTGGAAAACAGTGTGTCAATTCCTAAAAGAACTAAAAATTGACCTTCTATATGACCCAGCAATTCCCCTTCTGGGAACATACCTGGAGGAACTCAAATCACTCTATGAAAAAGATACATGTACATGCATGTCTATTGCAGCATTATTCACAATAGCAAAAACAAAGGACCAACCATACTGCCCATCAAAACTGAACTGGATAAAAAATTGTGGTACATATGTATGATGGAATATTATGCATTCATAAAGAAGGACAGAATTATGAACTTCTCAGCACCTTGTACGGGTTAAAAGTCTACAATATTCAGTGATTTATCATAGAAACAAAGCACTGAGCACCACATGTTCTCACTCATAAGCAAAGCTGAACAATTATGATGATACTACAAGAAAGAGATTAGCAGTAGTGGGAAACTGCCAGAGGAAGGCCATATTTCATCAATAATATTGGGTACCTGATCTCAAACCAGGTGAAGTGGGGACCAAAATGAGGGCCAAACTTTACCTGTACAATGACCATTTGTATACCTAACCCTGAATTGTACCCTATATCTTTAAAATAAATATTAAAAAAGTGAAATATAATAAAATAAGAAAGAAAACATGTCCACACAAAACAACTTGTACACAAATGTTCATAGCAGCATTACCTAAAGCTTTTCTTTATTATTTTTCACAGCTTTTCCTATATCTGAGGTTTAGGCAGGCATTAAAATTATTTTATTGAGTATGTTATATAAAAATGTTGAAAAAGAATGCTTTAACTATTCATAACATGTTAAATGTAGAACACTCAAAGGAAGAAATAGAAGCAATTGCCTCATTTGCATAAATTGAAAATGTTAGCCAGGCTCGGTGGCTCAGCCTGTAATCCTGCGCCTTTGGGAGGCTGAGGTGAGTGGATTGCCTGAGCCCGAGGGTTCAAGACTCGCCTGGGCAGCGAGACCTCATCTCCACAATAAATAAATAAAAAAAAATCAGCCGGGCATGGTAGCGCATGCCAGTAATTCCAGTTACTTGGAAGGCTGAGGCGGAAGGATTGCCGGAGCCCAGCAGGTCAAGGCTGCAGTCGCCGGCAGCGGCCACTGCACTCCAGTCTGGGCGACAGAGCGAGACTCCAACTCAAAAAAAAAAAAAAAAAAGAAAATGTTCATATGGCTCTAACACATCACATTTTCCCCAGAAAGACTGAGAATGGAAAAATATGAACGGAAATGACACATTTTAGCCAATTGTTGAAAAGTTAATGTTCTGCTTCTTGTCTTTTCTCACTCAAGTGAAAGACTTTGGGCAAACATGTATGTGTCTGTACCTAAGAATCTACTTATTGTCAGTTGTAATTTCTGGTATGTAATTTTCTCTGGGAATGTTACCAAATCAGAATTTTTTTATTGGCTCAAATTATTTGAAAAAATAATTTAATATAGCAAAAATAATTGTAGTTTTTGCATTTATTAATCACCGTTTTTTTCCCATACTGGAGCACAGTATGCAAGTATGGGAAAGGGGAGTTCTATTAATTAAAAGAGAACATGTGTAATAAAGGGCGTATTCATAGACAATTACTGATTAAATATCATCTGTTGATTTACATGATCAAGGTTAAATGCCCCCCACACACACACACCTCGCACATACAATGCCGCCTTGGATTGTTAATGGGTTATCCACATTGCATAAATTCACTGACACAGATTACTTCATCTCTTGTTTGGCTTTGTTCGCACAGTTGTGGCTGTGGACACTTCAAGGTTCTGTGAGCTCTCCTACTAGTTTACAATCTTACAAGGGTGTTTTTCTACCAGCAGAACATTGGTCATAAATGTCTATTAGTCAAAATAACTGCGGCAGTTTTATAAGGCCTGTGAGTGTATATTTCCCAGTCTGCTTCTCCTTAAACTACTAAGAATGCAAAAATAACCAATAGTTTGACCTCTTAAATCACAAATTGGATCGGCTTACCTTTAAAGTATATTGTAAATGTGTTTCCCATTATTTAGCTCATTTAGCATGTTCAGCAGCAGGCATTCAACTGTTTTGAGTTTTTTGTTTTGTTTTTGTTTTGTGTTTTTAACTGAAGGCATTACATGGTTTTTCAAGCAAGAGATATTTAAAAGACTAGAATACAATTAGAATATTGGTAATAGGTCATCATTACCTATCTGCAAATAATAATTACCTTTTAAATATAAAAGATGCAAGAGACTCAGAAAATTTTCAGTTTTGTGTTAATCATTTGGATAGTCTTTGTTGTAGAAAGCTAACAGAACATTTTCAGTTAGGAAAATCATATACCTGTATCACATTCGTGACAAAAATGTAACTAGCATTAAGATTTATGATGTAAAATTATTGCCCTAAGGTTAGAGAAGTCATCAATAATAAATGGGAAAAAATTAAAATTATTTCAAAGATTAGTTAAACTTCATGTATCTATGCTTCATATTAATATTAAAATATGACATAATGATTAACAAATGTGGAAATATCTATCTGATTTTTTCTTCCCTGAAACAGGTTGATACAGTTTATCTTCATTTTTGTTTTCCTGAAAAAAATATGCTTAAAGCTTTAATAATGCTTACATTTAAAAAAGCAATTTTCTGTTTTAATTTTTATCTACAATTTGAATTGTCTCTGGTGAACTGAACTTGCTAAAATGCTATAGAAAGTGTGGAATAAAGTATCTGGTGTCTGAGTTACAAAATATTGTCAATAAGTAGTGGTGTTCCTGCTACAGATGTCATTGACAGGTCTCTCATACAGATTACAAAGTTAAAGTGATCTGCCACAATAAATTACTATCAAGTGAAGTTCATAGGTATGTTGATTAGCTAAAAAGATGATTTGGCAGAATATCATAAATTCAAGTATTCTTGTTAAACAAAATTAGGGATCTGGTCTATATTCAAGCATTCCAATTCAATGTATTGTGATATGATTTATGCTGGTGCCATGGTTCATGCCTGTAATGTCAGCACTTTGGGAGGTGAGGCAAGAGGATTGCTTGAGCACACAAGTTCCAGATTAGCCTAGGCAACAGAGCAAGACCTCATTTCTACAGAAAAAAATTAGCAGGACATTGTGTCGTGTGCCTGTAGTCTCAGCTATTTGGGAGACTGAGGTGGAAGGATCTCTAAGCCCAAAAGGTCCAAACTGAGGTGAGCTGCGATGGTGCCACTGCACTACAGCCTGGGCAACAGAGTGAAACCACAGCTCTATATATATATAGATCACTATACATATATAGATTTAAAATAGGGAGATTTTAATGGGAGTGTTTAGTTTAATCTTGCAAAAAATATAAAGATTACTTACATCAATTCTGTCATTTGTTATCCACTTATTTCATGAATATATCTTTAAAGTAGTAACAAGTAAAAGGATGTAACAATTTATTACAGTTTGCAAAACAATCGTTCTTTAATTTGGAAGGTGACAGACCTATATTTGGATGTTGCTATATCTGGATCATCCATGGATTTCTTCAAGCCTAAGGTAATCTGTTTTCCTGGGTTCTTGAATACTCCGATAACACTTCCCTCAGACACAGCTCCTCTATGCACAATCTTTCCAACATATACTATCTTTTCAACGCTTTTGTATTGCCTTAAAAATAATACTAGAGCAGAGAGATTTATTTACTACATAAGTAGATTATATTTGAGAGAAAAGAGTTATGTCGATATAAAACATTATTATTAAAAGATTATATTCTAAACTTAAAGTGAGGAAGTTTTTTTCCCCTTACTTTTCATCTTGGGAAATGTGAAGTGACTTATGATAAGCCAAAGGAAATGAAAGTGTTGATGAGAGAGAGAGGCATACAGGTGGTTGATAATGGCCAAGATAGCTTGCAGTGTATTGATGAGCTGCATGTAGTGCTGCAAACCTATATTTTATTTCAGAAAGTATGACATAAAGGTAAAAATGTGTTCCATTAAAATCAGATCCCAAATGTGTTTCATTAAAGCAAGATTTTGTGAGCTACCCAGATGATGTGCAGATCCTTATAGATAGAATATTGAATCTCACGGAGTTTCTCGATGAACAGGTAAAAGTTGCCTATGTTTGTTTCTTTAAATTGGCTATTTGTCATTCATACAGAGCTTCTTCTTTTACAAGATAATAAGAGTGGGTAAAGACATCAAACAATAAAATTATTGTAGCCATTATTTCTTAAATGACTTACTTCTTTAGCCAAAAGAGGACTTAAAGAGTAATGAATTTAACAGCTCTCAACTATACAGACCTCATTTATGTTATATCAAAAACAAAAGTGCTAATATAAGCAAAAGCAGGACCACACCACAATTAACAAAATGTTATTCTTACAACAAAGGTAAACACTGATTCTTTGCTTTAAAATGAAATGTTTTTCTTACTCTTATAACAAAAGAATTCCGTTATTATTTTAAATCAATTTTGGTCTAAAATATACATAATAATCCTGTCCAACTTCCCTCCCTTCCTCCCTTCGCCCCTCCCTCCCCCATCTTCTCTTTCTCCTTTCTTTCATTCTCTGTCTCTCCCTCCCTTTCTCCCTCTCTCACAACTTGAATATATATTTTGATTATGGTTGTATAAGAAGTACTTTTTGAGTTTTGTTTTGTTTTTCAATGAGTCTCATTCTGTCACCCAGACTTAGTACAGTGGCAAAATCATAGGTCACTACAACTTTGAACTGCTGGGCTCAGGTAATTCTCCTGCCTCACTCTCTTGAGTACTAGGACTACAGGTGTGCCACGTCTATTTTGAAGAGACAATGTTTCAGTATGCTGCCCACGCTGGTCTTGAACTCCTGGGCTCAAGTAATCCTCTCACCTTGGCTTCCCAAAATGCTGGGATTACAGGCATGAGCCACTGAGCCTGACCTTGAACTTTCTTAGTACACCTCAAAAACATTGATTATTATTTCCATCCCCTTATCAACACATACACACACTTCCCCTCAATTAAGTGGATTTTAGTTACTGGGGTAAATAAATAACCTACTAGAATTCTAAAGTGTTTCCCAATATGTGCAGCATGTTTAGGATAAAATAAAAACAAGCTGGAAGTATATCTACATAGTGTTCCCTTTTTTATTACTCTATAGAAATCCTTGATGAATTATTACCTGATCTAACTATTTTGTGGTGTCGATGTACTCTTTAATTAAATTAAGGTAACAACTAGCTTAATCTTTTTATGGAACATTTTAGTTTATTTCTTTCACATTTTTGTTTCCAAATCTTAAGTTTAAAATACCATGTGCCTTACACTTCAAAGTCAATAGTTAACTAGAAATTATTCTAACCATAAGAAAGTTTAATTCTAAAATGATTACTGTATTTCCATTCCTGAAACTTTAAACATCACATTTGAAGTTATAAGGAATAATGATAATGACTAGATGCTAGGACTTTGAACTCTTGGTTTTACAATGCACAAGCAAGAGGGCTATAAGAAGTTGCTTAACATTTTATGACTTGACTTTTTTCCATTGTAAAATGGAAACAGTAATACTTACCTTACAGCATTTTTACAAAAATTAATTGGGTGCTTAAGGGATATACTTAGGGTAATTAACTATGGAATTAGCTCCATCTTGAGGAAAGATGTATGGAGAAGGAGCTTTGTGAACTGAAAAGGAAAAGCTGATACAAATCTATTCACTAGAATATGTTACCAGAAACTGCAGGCAAGTTGCTCCACCTGCTGTCTCTGCTTAGGTGAGTGTAATTAATAAATCATGTAATGTGAAGGACACCAAGATGGGATACACGTGGAAGTTGACTCTGTCGATGCCACATATGTGAACTGGCTCATTGCTGAGATTGTTCCCCTTGTCCTAACTATATATGAAGCGACCAAAGCTCCTGATGGAGAATACTAAAGTGATCATCAACAACTGAAGCATTAAGTGAATAACAAATGGCTATTTCATTTTTGATATGGTATTTGGCCATCTAACATGCTTCGGGGTTGTTCCTGCTGAGAAGAGGGATGGAAGAAATCATCCTGGAAAATACTGTAGGCATCTCATATTTACACAGAAAAAAAGTCAAAATTTCAAAAGCCATTGCTTTGAGTTCACAAACCAAAAAACCCCCAAAGAGTCCTAAATCAGGAAATATGTATTCTGTGTTCTAATTTGATACTATTTACTTGCATACAAGTCAATCTATTTGAGCCTCAGTTTTTCAAGTATAACCTCAAAATTATGGATAATTTATCTTTAATGTCTTGTCTGGGTCCACAATTTCAGCCAAATTTAATTGTGGCAAAAAATATCAGTGATTAACGCAGGTCTTATTAGTGGCTGGCTTGCTCATCTTCAAAAAGTATTTTGAGACATGAATATCTTTTTCATTAGGGGAAGAAGCTTAGTTTAAGGTAGATGGACCCAGTCCTCTCAGTAATATAGCTCATTGGCAAATGTTTCAGCAAAACCTGTTTCCAAAAACATTATGCTTTAGAGACAATTTTACCTGATGGCTGGCACTTTATTTGAAATTGTTAGACCATATATAGTGAATGAAAATGACACTTGACAACTTAGAATTTAGTAACAATGCCAGTGTTTACATATTTTGCTGAACTTTTATCTGGAAAAAAATATGGAAATCTCATGAAAGAGGATTTTTTCTTTGTTGGTTTTTCAAGTGCATAAAACTGCAATAAAACAAAGTCAATGGAAAACAGCCTTTGGCTGGAGACTTTTCTCAGCTTCCTAATTTTAGTCAGCTCAAAAGCTTGTCTTACACAATTGTGGAAATAGTGACTCTGGTGTTAGACTAATCAAGAACTGTAAAAGACTAGAATGAATAAAATAAGTTATGAAGTGTTTTTGAACTTTCATGTAGGTTTGGGTTTCAGATCATTGTGGTGATGAAAACTCCAGTATGTTTAGATTTTATGTAATCTGATTCATCAACCGTATTAGAATTCAAATTATCTGTCCCTAAATTGTACCTATCTTTGCCTTTATGTCTTTCGCACAAAATATGAGAAAGGTAAAGAATAAGTTTCGCAGTTACATATATCAATATTTAAAATAGAAATTACAAGCCGGGCTCGGTGGCTCAGCCTGTAATCCTGCGCCTTTGGGAGGCTGAGGTGAGTGGATTGCCTAAGCCCGCGGGTTCGAGACCCGCCTGGGCAGCGAGACCTCATCTCTACAATAAATCAAAAAATCAGCCGGGCGTGGTAGCGCATGCCTGTAATTCCAACTACTTGGAAGGCTGAGGCGGAAGGATCGCCAGATCCCAGCAGGCGAGGCTGCGGTGGCCGGGAGCGGCCACTGCACTCCAGTCTGGGCGACCGAGTGAGACTCCAACTCAAAAAAAAAAAAAAAAAAAAAATAGAAATTACTTAAAATTGTAAACTGCTTAAATGATCCCCATTATTATAAAGTTATATATTATATATTATGTATTATATATATGTAATATATATGTATTATATATATGTATTATATATATGTATTATATATGTAATATATATTATATATTATATATATATTATAAAGTTATATATATATATATGGTGTAATCAAATACTTCTAGGAGAGCAAAAAACCAAAAGTGATACTTTTCCCTAGGAATTTGGTAAAATATAGTGTAGTCACATTAATGTAAGTTCTTTCCTTTTCTAAAAGAAAAAAATTAAGGAAATAACAACAGGTGCTGGGCTAGGTAACAGTCTCTTGTGATTATAAAAATAACAAAGAAGAGTTTAAGTGGGAAAACTCTAAGCGCTGGAAGTGTTGGAAGAGCAGGTTGAAGATTAGAATTAGAATCCACATGGGAAAGAAAGAGGTAAACTCTTTACCATAAATCATCTAGATACTTAATTTGAAATCAAACATGAACCTGAACATGTGTCATATAATCTAGCTAAATACACCTGGGTTTTATTAAGATGGTGTGAGCCAAAGACCACAATGTTTTAGACAAGCTTGAGCGGATTCTCTGCTAAAGAGAAAAACAAAAGTACAATATGTCTTGTTCTCGGAAAATAACACCCCAAAACCCCAGTGCATCAACTTCAAGTAATTAATGGACTGATCTTCCAAACACACATACTATATTTGAAAATCAGTATAATGTAGTGCTTTTAGCATGCATTCTAAGGTGATACAATCTTGAAATCAAATCCCAACATTTTAACTAGTGGCTGTATGATTTCAAGTAGATTCAACCTCTTATCACTTTTGTATCCTCATCTGTGAGATGGGCACTGTTATAGTTAAATGTCATAGGATTGTTGTGTAAAATAAATACAATGTGTGTAAAATGCCCAATATAATGCCGGACACAAAACAAGACCTTAATAAAGAATGACTATTTTATTTTTATTATAAATTGATTGTTCATTCAGTGCTAGTCAGACTCTTAATTTATGCAATACTTTGCTAAGTTAAAAGAAATAGAATTAAAGTTGTTTTCACACATACTTCCAATTACAAGAACACTTTAAGAAGTTTTTATGATATATTTTGGTAAATTTTATTTTTCTATATCTTTTTTACTAATAAAATTATGTGTTATCCTCTCCTTCCCTCCCTTCTCCTTTCAATGAGGGGAACTTCTTTCCCCTTGGGTTGAATTCAATTTGGAAGGAGTTCTATCACAAGAACAATACTGTTTCTTTCTACTCTCCTTACTCTTCCTGTGGAATGAGAAGTGAATTCTGATTAGCAAGTTTGTAAAGAGAAATGGAAAATGCCTTTTATTGGTCTTTTTTTTTTTGAGAGGAAGCTGCTTATATGAGCCTCACAGTCTCTTCTCTCTTTCCCTGCATGTTCTCACATATTTTCTATTTATTCTAAAGCATTTGACAATAATTTGGAGACATTGTGTTATTTTACACTAAATGCTTATGTCCCAATAACATGGGAATTCCTTTATAAACCTCATCTGGTTATCAAAATCAGAAAATGTAATAGCAATATAATACACAATCCAATCCACAGTTCATATTCAGATTTGATGAACTGTTTCAATGACATCCTTTATAGCTATGTTTTTTCCAGTCCAGGATCAAATCCAAGATCATACATTATGTTTTGTTTTCACATCTCCTTAGTTTATTTAATTTGGAAAAGTTTCTAAGATTTAAAAAAAATTTGTCTAGACCTTGAAATCTTTGAAGAGTAGAGGCCCATTATATTATAGAATCTCCCTGATTTTGTTTATTTCTGGTTTTTTCATGATTATATTTCACATATGAATATTTTGGCAGGAATGCTGCTGAAATAATATAATATCCTTCTCAGTACATATTAAGAGCCACGTGATATTAGTTTTTTAAATTATTGATACTGTTAGGTTTGATGAGTTGGTTAACGTAGAGTTTTGTAGGTATCTTAATTGTGATTGATGGAGAGGAAATTTGATGCTAGAATAGAATATTGACACAACTACATAAGCCCTATAATCCTCAACCTTGGCATCAGTCCTTGTCAGACTTTCATCACCCACTTGTAGCAGGAATCCTGTTTCATCAGTTTAGAAAGAATCCCCTCCTTTCCATATCTGATTTTTGTACCCTGTGGATATTATTATGTTTTTGGTGAGTAATGAGGCATGCTGCTGGTCCCATTCCTCTCTGAGTGCTTAGAAACTATTTAGGTTTACTTCATAGGAGAAACACACTCTAGCTGCTTCTCAGCAGCCATCTTTCATGATTTCTCTTCAGCAGTCCATTCAAATGATTTTTAAAACCATTTTTTGGATAGTCTACTAATTTAATGTTACATTTTAGGATAGGAATAATCTGTTTTCTATTGTTGTAGATTAATGTTTAGTGATTCTATTTAATGATTTTGCATTAATAAGTAAAGCTTGTAAATTTTTTGTGCTCTTTTTCAGGATTTGGTATCTGGTTAATACTACTTTGCAAAAATAGATTTGGTATTTTCTTTATACTCAAAGTACTTTAAAATGGATAATAATTACAGTGATCATTTACTTAATGACAGCTTTAGGGAATTTTCCTATATAATGATCTGTTATTGTGGCTATTTCACAAGTAATACCCATTCAATTTTCAGTGCGTTCATGTTAAACTGACCTATTCACGAATTCTAGTACTTCTGGAATCAACTTTATTAATGTATACATTTCATTATAATGAGTTTTATAAAGTGATTACTTCCTTATATTATAGCTTAATACAATACTGATATGTTTTTAATCTGTTATTATTGTCCTGCTACTGATATTATTATTTAACTTTTAAAAAATGCTCCAGTAATTGTATTTATTTTTAGTAAAAGTGTATTTTATGGTTTCTTTTTTAAATTTTTTATTTTAAAGATGAGGGGTACAATTCAGATTTATGGCTTCCTAATTCTGCTATTTTTAGGTTTCTAAATTACCAATTTCTAATTTAATAAATATATTGTTCTCTATTTTATTTTCTTGGCCTAATTTTATGTATTATATATTAGTTCATTTGTTTTGGTACCTTTTTATTCCACAACAGTAGAATTTTGAATAAAAAGACACATAAAAAGGTAAGCTAAACATTCAATATAGTGGTTTAAGTTTTTATTATAACGTTGACCAAACCTAATATGTTTTGATAACTATGTGCTTATTTTATTTTTCTAAGTAATATGTAATTGCATTGTGATTTCCTCTATGACTCAATAATTATTTAAGAAAATGTCTTTTTAATTCATAGTGATAATGTTCATTTTTATTATTAATTTCAAGTTTTATCACACTGAACAAAAAGTGATTAGTAAGATGTCTTTATGGCTTATTGTTTTCACAAAATTTAACTGAATATAAGACTCATTATTACATGCTTAGACAATATAGTGATTAGTATTAAAATAAAGAACTATGTGCATGCCAGCATTCTTAAATTTTAAATTTGAATATTGCCAGCAACACTGAAACTTTGTGTTTTTCCCTTGGTTACTTACCACATTCTTGACTATTGCTGATTACTAAGCTTTGGTTGCATAGAGTAAAAATCCTTGAGACTGAATAAAGTAGTACTGGGGAGCTATAAGCTGAAAATTATACAGATATCACACAGGGGATGTGCAGTCTCTAATGGGTGGCAAAGAGAGCACTGATGGCTATCCATGCCACTGAACAACACTTTAGATGAGCACCATTCAATAGTACAGATGAGATAACCAAGAATAAAGTTTACTCCAAGACTGAACAAACAGAGCCTAAAAGCAAGCCTCAGAAATATCAAGCTTATTCTCAAATAACAATTGCCCAACAGACAGTAATATACAGGGTTTGAAAAATATTACTAAATATGCACAAAAGCATGAAAATGGAACCCATAAGAAAGAAAAGTAATAAATACAAACAGACCTGCAATTGACAGAAGATGAAGATAGCTCAAGGATTTCAAATAGATTGTGAACAAAATGAGAAGATAGACTATACAAGATGAATCATTTCTAGAGTTTAAAACTGTAATATCTGAAGCAAAATTTTACCAAGTGAGATTAATAACAGATTAGGCACTATAAAAAAAGGCAAATCCATCTGAAGAAATATGAATAGAAAATATCCAAAATGAAGAGGAGAGAAAAAAAGACTGGCAAATAAATCAGTAGATCCCTAAAGACCAATAAAGTCATATCAAGTTATTTAATGAGTATGTAGTTAGAGTCCCAGAAAAGAGGAGAGATAGAAGAAAAATTTTATGAAAATTGCAAACCCACAGATCCAAGGATTTTAACAAACATAAAGCAGGCTTAGTTTATAGAAATTATACCAAGGCAAATTATAATGAAATTTTTGAAAATAAACGTTAGCCGGGCTCGGTGGCTCAGCCTGTAATCCCGCGCCTTTGGGAGGCTGAGGTGAGTGGATTGCCTGAGCCCGCGGGTTCGAGACCCACCTGGACAGCAAGACCTCATCTCTACAATAAATCAAAATATAGCCGGGCGTGGTAGCGTGCGCCTGTAGTTCCAGCTACTTGGAAGGCTGAGGCGGAAGGATCGCCGGAGCCCAGCAGGTCGAGGCTGCGGTGGCCGGGAGTGGCCACTGCGCTCCAGTCTGGGCAACAGAGTGAGACTCCAACTCAAAAAAAAAAAAAAAGAAAGAAAATAAACGTTGAGAAGAAAGTCTTAAAAAATGGGAAGAGAATAACAGCTTATGATACATCAAGAAAAACAGGTAGAGATAACTCTACGGTTCTCATTAGCAACCATAAAGATTTGAAGACATTGAAATCACATCTTCAGAGAGCTGACAAAAACAAATTGTCAACCAGTAATTCCCAGTGAAAATAACCAGGGAGTACAAAGTGAAAATATCTTTAAAATAAAAGCAATGTATTTTAAATAAATACAGTAACAGAGAATTTTTTGTCAGTAGATCTGCACAAAAATAATACATAAAAGGAAGTTCTTCAGGCTGAAAAAAAATGAAACCAGATGGAAATTTGAACCTACAAAAACAAACAACAACAAAAAAGAAGACTGGAAATGATAAACACTTTGGTACATATTAAAGTACATTTTGTTTCTCATTTTAAAATATTTCAATTTAATATTTAAATATGAAAGTGTTTGTCAAATACCCTATTAAAAAGTGGGTAAGGATCATGAAGAGATACTTATAAGAAGACATAAAAACAGCCAACAAACATGAAAAAATGTCCAGTATCACTAATCATCAGATAAATGCAGCTTGAAACCACAATAAGATACCTTCTCACACCAGAATGACTATTATTTATTAAGAAGTCGCAAAACAACAGATGTTGGCAAGGTGGCAGAGAAAGGGAATGCTCATACACTGTTGGTAGATTACAATCTAATACAGCTCCTGTGGAAAGCAGTTTGGAGATATTGCAAAGAACTAAAAAGAGATTTACTATTTATAATCCTATTACCAAGTATATACCCCAAAGAACATAAATCACTCTACCAAAAAGACACCTGTACTCATATGTTTACTGTAGCACTATTCACAATAGCAAAAATATGGAACCAACCCAGGTAGCCAAAAATGGTGGACTGGATGAAGAAAATGTGATACATATACACCATGGATTACTATGCAGTCATAAAAAATAACAAAAGGATGGACTTTGCAGCAACATGGATGCAGCTGGAGACCATCATTCAAAGTGACTTATCAAAGAAACAAAAAACTGAATGACACATGTTCTCACTTATAAGTGGGAGCTAAACACTAAACACACTCAGGCCTAAGGAGAAGAGCAACAGACACTGGGAACTTCTAAAGCGGGGAGGGAGCAGAGTAAGGCTTGAAAAATAACTCATTGTGTCCATGCCTACGACTTGGATGATGGTCTCAATAGAGACCCAAATCTCACCATCTTAAAATGAACCTATGTTAACAAACCTGCACATGTACCCCTTGAATCTAAACTAAATTAGCTTAAATAAATAAATAGAATAGAAAGTTTTGGGAAATTAATAACATATATAGAAGTATAACATCTGATAATAGTAATAGGAGTGTGAAAATGGAATTCACTGGTGTAATGTTTTTGCACTGTATGTGAGAAAGCATATCATTTCAAGGAAGACTGCTTAAACATATTTATTGAAGCCCCTAGATAAATCACAAACATTTAAAAAAGTCTTTTATACTGGAAAAGATGCAATACTAAATATACTTGACTAATCTCAAAGAAATCAGAGACAGATAAAAAATTTGAGTATAGAAAACATGGGAAAATAACAATGAATATCAAGACAACAGGTGAAAATTCAATTATATGGTAATTAGATTAAATGTACATGGCAAACACTTCAATAAAAATCTAATAGCAAACTGGATATAAAAACAAACCCAGCTATAAACACACACACACAACACAACACACACACAGTCCACAGGAAGCCCATGTTAATCTTAAGATATGTTAAAAGGATACAAAAATGTCCCTCATGAAAACATTAATTATAAGAAAACCAATGGACCATATACTATTATACTTTATAACAAGAAATAGTTATCAGAGATCAAAAATTTTTATAATAATGAATCAATTAAGCAAGAACACATAACAATACTAAATATCTATGCATATAATAACAGTTTCGTAATACATGAAGCAAAAATGGACAGACTTGAGAAGAGAAACAAAAAAATCCATAATTCTGTTCACATTTCTCTCTTAATTTGTAGAATGATTGAATCAGATGAATAAGGATAAGAAGTCTTAAACAAACTATCTACCAACTTGACCTAATTGATATTAATGGAACTTCAATCAACTTTTTTTGAATACACACTTTTTTTGAGTGCATATGAAACATTGACCAAATATACTGCAAGCTAAGCCACAAAACAACTTTCAATAAGTTGCAGATGATTGAATCATGCAGAATGTGTTCTCTGACCCAAAGGAATTAAGTTATAATATTAAATTACAGAAAGATATCTGAAAATCACCAAATATTAGGAAATTAAGTCTTATTTTGCTAAATAACTAATATATTTTAAAATGTACTAGGGAAGTTTTAGAATATTTTGAACTGGGTGAAAATGCAAACACATTTATCAAGTATTTTAAAATACTTGAAATATAGCTAAATCAATGCTAAGAGAAAAATGTGTGACTTTAAATGCTTTACATTATTAAAAAAATAACATTAGTTAAACTTCTAATTTAAGAAGCTAAAAACAATACATTAAAAGTAATGGAAATTGCAACTGAGGGAAGGTGGTGGCAGAGCCAGTCAGACTACGTGAGTCCCTGTGTGAGTGAGTGAGTATGTAGACGATTTTGTGTACATGTCTGTGAGCAAGTGATTATGTGAGTGACTGACTGAGTGGGGACTTGGGAGCAAGTGGCCAGGACTCTCCTGGTGATGTGGCTGATGCTGCAGTTGCTCTGCTTTGTCCCTAGTACTACCCGGCTATAGAAACTGAGTGCCATTTTTTAGAATTAGCAAAGCCCTTTCCAGGAAGAAGCTGCCCGGAGTGACTGCCAACTCCAGGCTCTGCCTTACCACTGCAGCACCTGGCCAGACACTGCAGCAGGGTCCACAGAGGGAGCACAGTGAGGGAGCTAGAGATGGAGTCCCATTGGAGAAGATGAAACAGGCCTCCTGCCACCATCTTGAAAACTGGGCAAGGAAGTGCTCTGGCTTGTTCACCACAGAGCAACAGACTCAGTCTCTGTGATTGACAGGTTAACTACTCAGGGGTTGATTATGACTCAGAGGGAATATCCTGAAAACACAAACTTCAGAGGGATAGCATGAGTGCTGAGTCTCAGGTGCCCCACTCCCTACCTGGATTCAGCTGTAGGACAAAGGGTGCAACCAGAGAAGGAAGAGGAAGACCTGCAAAGAGATCAGTGGTGAGTCCAGGGCTGACCCAACCCCCCCACCCTAGCACTCCTCTCAACATCAGACCCACACAGCTGGGGCACAACTGAGAAGGATGAACCCTGGTTAAGCCTGGACGTCAGCCTCAGTAGGAGGACTCTACTCCAGGATAAGCCTGGATGGGGTGCCCTGCACCAGTATCTGGGGAGAAGACAATCTCCCAACTCCCTACCAGAGGTATCCCCCTGACCATATGAGAGTGAGAGGGGAGGACTTAAGCCCCACCCACCCTCACTTCCTCCTCCTCCTTCCCTGGGCTGGGCACTAGGGAGATTGTGAATGAGACACAGCCCTGCAGGAGATAGCAAAGGTGTTTGCTTACCTGTCAGCAGCTGAGAGGAACAATTGCAGAACCTGCCACAGGAGGGCACTCAGTGCCCAGAATTTCTTTTTCTATTTTCTTTGTGAATGAATATGTGAAGATATGATTTGCATTCCCCCCATTTTTTTCTCTTTTTCTTTCTTGCTTCTTTGTTTTTTTATCTTCTGTTTATGTGTGTACAAAAGTGATTGAGTGTTCATCTTTCAATTTCTTTTTTCATTTTTTCCCATCTTCTTTCATTTTGTGTTGGGTGTGTGTGTGTGTGTGTGTTTGATTTTCCTGTTTTTTGTGTGTTTTTTCCTGTTGTTTTTGTTTTTTCTCTATGTGTGTGTCTTTTGTTTTGGTTTCTGCTTTTGTTTTTCTGGTTTTTTTTTAGTTTTATTTATTTATTATTTTTGTTTGTCATACTTCATTCTACTTTTCTCTGTTCTCCTCACTGCTGTTACTTTATCTTGGACTCAGGGGGTACACACATATACCCATTGCATCATCATATAGAGTGGTGGTGGGGAGTGGGTCTTAGGGAACCCTACCCTAGTGAATGAACATTGTGTTTTGCAAGCAGTTTCTGAATCCTAGCTCCCCATTCATCACCTTATTAGGCTTTCAAAACTATAAGAGACAAAAAGCTTCCCACCCTCAGCCCTGTTTCAAAATAGAACAAATTCAGAGCTCTGATCAAGGAAGAATAGAGGGCTGAGCAAACATCAGAAGTGAAAGTCCTTCCCACTGCCACTGAATAATGGAACCAAACAGAAAAGAAAGAGATCTATCATAAATGAAAAAGCAATGGAAGAACACAGGTAATTCTCAGTGCACCAAAGAGACAATGGCTGAAAAATCAGACCTCAGAGCCCAAATAATGGAAGTCAACAACTACTGGCCCCAGAATACAACAGGGATTAGTGAATGAATGGAAAGAGTGAATAAGACTCAAGAAAGACAAGATGGAACACTGAAAAAACTTGTAACAGAGATTTGCATCATAAAAAAACTATATCCAGAAATAAATAACAAGATGACAAGCATGGATAGCAGAATTAATTAAGCAGAAGAAAGAATCCCAGAGCTTGAAGACTAAAACATGCACTAACCTGATTTGTAAAAAACATAGAAAGAAAGCTCAGGAAGAAAGAATAAAGCCTTCAAGAGATGTGTGATTATATAAAGAGGCTGAACTTATACCAGATTAGTATCCCAGGAGAAGAAAGGGAAAAGGAGAACACTTTGGAGCAAGTATTCCAGGAGATGATCCAAGACAACTTTACCCATCTCACCAGAGATGTGACCATCCAAACATAAGAGATACAGAGAACTCCCGCAAGACATCAAATGAGAAGACCAACACCTAGTCACATAGTAATTCACCTACACAGTGGATACAAAAGAAAAAATCCTAAAGTCAGCAATAGAGAAAGGTCAGACTACCTACTGCAGAAGACCAATGAGAATAACAGCAGACTTACCAGTTGAAACACTACAGGCTAGAAGAGACTGGAGTCCAATTTTCAAAGTCCTCAAAGATAAACTGATTACCAAGAACTTCCTGTGCAGTCAAACTCAGCTTCATCAGTGATGGGAATTAAAATCCTTCCCAGACATTCAATCCCTAGAAGATTATGCAGCTTCCAGACCAGCTCTACAGGAAATGCTTAAAAAGGTATTAAACACAGTAGAGAGAGAGAGAGAGAGAGAGAGAGAGAGAGAGAGAGACAGAATAACCACACATTTTTTAAGATAACAAGAGAAAACAGAATCAACAGAGAGTACATTGTGACTGCAAACTTAAAAACACACACAGACATCAACCCAAAATTTAAAAGAAAACAAGCAAAGAAAAAAATTTATAAGAACCTCATGATGGGGATAAACAATCACATTTCAATAATCACCCTGAATGTGAATGGACTAAATGCACTGCTGAAAAGACACAGAATGGCAAACTGGATTTAAAAAAAATGCCTCAATAATTTACTGCATCCAGAAATCTCATCTCACCACAAGGGGTCCAGAAAGACTCAAAATTAGAGGATGAAAAATGAATTTCCAGGCAAATGGAACACAAAAGAAGACAGGAGTCACAATCTTAATATCAGACAAAACTACCTTTAAGCTATCAAAAATTTAAAAAGGTATAGAAAGACACTACATAATGATAAATGGTTCAATCTACCAAGATTTATTCATTCTAAACATATATTCACTCAAACGGGAGCACCAGCATTTATAAGGTAACTACTAAGTTAACTGAAAATAGATATTGACTCTAACACTATCATAGTTGGGACTTAAATACCCCACTAACAGCCTTTGCTAGATCATTGAGGCAAAAAAATCAACAGAGATCCAGAACATCAACTTGATGCTTGACCAAATGGACTTAATAGATAACTACAGAATACTCCACCCAACAACTATAGAATATACATTCTACTCACCACTACATGGAATGTACTCCAAGATCGATCACATCCTTGGACATAAATTATGCATAAACAAATTTCATAAGATATAAATACTGCCATGCACCTCTCAGACCAAGTGGAATAAAAATAAATATCAACACCAACAAAATTTCTCCTAAACTCACAAAGACATGAACTAAATAGCATGATGCTGAATGACTCCTAGGTCAATACAAAAATCAAAACAGAAATTAAAAGATTCCTGAAAACCAATAAAAATGAAGAAACATCTTACCAAAGTCTCTAGTATGCCATGAAATCAGTTCTAAGTGGGGAGTTTATATCTGTATGAACATACATCAAGAAAATAGAAAGATTGCAAGTTAACAGCCTAACAAATCACCTAAGGGAGCTGGAAAGACAAGACCATCAAAACCCTAATTTTAGCAGAAGAATCCAGATCACCAAACTAAAAGCCCAATTATGGGACACAGAAGACAAAAATATCACAGAAAAAAATCAACAAAACAAAAGCTGGTTCTTTGAAAGGATACACAAGATTGATGGGCCCCTACCCAGAATGAACAAAAATAAATAAATAAATAAAATAAAGAGAGAGAAAATGTCCAAATAAACAAAATCAGAAATGCACAAGATCAAATCACAACTGACACCAAAGAAATACAAAAGATTATCAGAGATTACTATGCACACATGAATGGAAACAAACTTGATAGCCTAAATGAAATGGAGGTTTTTCTGACATCATACAACTTCTCAAGGTTGAAACAAGAACACATTGAGACACGAAATAGACCAATAACAGTGGAGGAAATTGACTCCATCATAAGAAAACTACTTACAAAAAAAAAAATAATAAAAAATAAAAGCTCTGGAACAGATGGTTTTCCAGCAGAATTCTACAAAACATACAAGGAGGAACTGATACCAATTCTATTGAATTCCAGGCAATAGAGAAAGACGGAACTCACCACAAATTGTTTTCATCAGCTAGCATCACACTGATATCCTAACCAGGCAAAGAGCTAACAAAAAAAGAGAACTACAGACCTATATCCCTGATGAATATAGGTGCAAAAATTTCAACAAGATTCTAGTAAATCATATCCAATAACATCTCAAAAATCCTCCACCATGACCAAGGAGGCTTTATCCCTGGGATGCAGGACTGGTTCAACATCTGCAAGAACATAAATGTAATTAAATACATCAACAGATTAAAAACAAGAACGATATGAATATATCATTGGATGCAGAAAAACTTTTAATAAAATCTAGCATCCCTTCTTGATAATAACCTTTAACACTTAGGCATTAAAGGAACATACCTTAAAACAATAACCAACATTTATGATAAACTCACCACTAGTATATTGCTAAACAGACAGAAACTGGAAGCATTTCCTATAAAAACTGAATTGTACCCCACATCTTTAAAATAAAAACATATATATTAAAAAAAGAAAATAATAAATATAGAGTCAGAAATCAATTAAGTAGAAAATGGACAAACATTACAGAAAATTGACTATCAAGAAAATTGTTAACCTTGTAGCTAAACTAATGAAGAAAAAGGAGGAAGACATAAATTGCCAATATCAGAAATGAAAGAGGTCACATCACAAAGATCCTACATTAAAAAGATAATAAAATAATATTATGAGGAATTTTAAGATAATGGATTGATCACTTAAGTGAAATGGGCAGATTCCTTGAAATTGATCCAAAGGAAAAAATAAGCTGACTAGTTCTCTACTGCAAAATTTTATAACTAAAATCCTTACCACAAAGAAAATTCCAGGCCCAAATGTCATAACTGATGAATTCTAGTAGATTTTTAGAAATAAAACAATGCAAATCTTACACATAGGAAAAAGGAAACACTTCTCAAATCATTTATTGTGACTGACATAACCCTGACATCAAAATCAAAGACAGCAACAAAAACATACCACTGCAGACTTATATTGCTCAAAACTATATATGATAAACACATTGAAAAATAATTTATAAAATCAAATTATGACCAAGTGATGCTCATTTCTGGCATGCAAGATTGGTTTAACAATCAGAAACCAATCCGTGTATCTCATCATATTAATGGATTAAATAAGAAAATCCATGCAATCACAATAGATGAAGAAAAAAGCATCAGACAAAATTCAGCACCCATTTATTGTAAACAACTAATAATGGAGAGAATTAGGCAGATATAGGACATTTATAAAACACTGACAGCTAATAGCAAGTGGTTTTGGTTTCCTCAAAGGGTATTACCATGTTAGAAGATCAACACTGAATAATTTTTCTGGCAGGTTGGACATCAATTAGTGATGATAGCTAAATGCTTTGATGCAAGGGACCTCAAACTTTTGGCTATCAGTAGCATTCACCTCTGTCAGTGTGGTTACTCTTTCCATGATTCCATTGCAGGAGCATTGAGTTGGCTAAGGGAAGAGTCTGGCTGACATCTACTGGTAGAGTCATTATGTTAACTTGGTGGTTTCATTCACTTCTACAGGGGATGGTCTCTAAGGGGCATTAAACTACAACGTAAAGATTTTTATACTTTTTTTATTCTCCCATAGATTCAGCTACATGCTTCTTTCTCTAGTATCTTTTTAATTTTTCAGTCTGTCTCCTTTTCTCCTTCCAGTCTCCTAGCCAACCATCTGCACCATTTACCTTGTAAAGATATTCCTCCCTTTGCATGGCCTAGTCATCATGCAAACTGAAACTATGCAGTTATCTTCATAATCAAAAAGGAAGATCACAATTTCTTAGTGATCTTTGAAAATACTTTTTAAAGAATAAAAGCTCTTATTCTGAGAAATACAGAGAAAAATGAAAAGAATTTTAAAACGGTAATATATATTTAGTACACTGCCATTGGAAACACTGAGAACTAAAGTGTTTTATTTCTTTGTAAAAAATTACGTAGAGTGGTTTGAGCATAACTAAAGGAAATTAACCAAGACTGGCATGTAACAGCTTTGACTACCCTTCCTTAAGAAAAAGATGAAGCACACTTTTTACCTTCCTTCTTCTTCCAGTTTTTAAAACAATTCTGTAGCCTGGAAGTTTTCTGTGTTTGTATTTGACCATAAGGATAAGAGTTATACTTTGGGCATGGCAGAACAAAGAGCTGGGATGTCCTTGAATTTTTGAAGACTTTTTGGAGTAGAAGTTTATCACCAGTTATTGTCCTCTTACCTTCAGACAATTCTTTTGGGTGAGAACAATGAATTGCTCTCTGTTTAAGACGTTGTTATCGTGGCTTTATCTCACAGCCAAATCTATTCTAAACGAATATATACACCCCACGTATTAAGTGAACTAATATGTGTAAAACATATACATGCTTTTTAACATACATAAAAGACTTAGAACTGTAACTGGCAAGTTGTTTAATTTTAGTTTTAAGTATTAATCTAATAAATACAAATTTAAACAAGAAACATTTCTCATCTCTTATTTGAGATCAATAGCAAAATAACTGATAATACTCAATACTGGTAATGATATTGTGGGATGATTAATTTTAAATGTGAATAATCAAGTAGAAATTATTAATATTCTCTTGGTAGAAATAATAATTTTTGTGGATAAAACTTTCCAAGGATGAAACTTTGCAAAGAAACTTAACTATGTAAAGTCATGTAATAAAGAAATTGAAGCAAAATTAAAATGAACACTACATTATATTAAATTAATACATATGTATATGATTAAAAATAGCACTACTTTTAAAAAAAAGATGTGGGGTAGAGTTCAGGGTTAGGTATACAAACGCTGATTATGTAGGTACCCTTGTTAATGAGGTGTGACCCTTCCTCCCCTAGCAGTTTCTCTCAACTGCCAATCCAATCCCCACCACCCCTGGCAGTTTTCCACTACAGCCAATCCCTTTCTTATAGTATTATGATAATTGTTCAAGTTCTGCTTATGAGTGAGACCATATGGTACTCTGTTCTTTATTTCTGAGACAGATCCCTTAGTATGATCAACTCTAAATTCATCCAAGTTGCTGCGAAATCCATACGTTTGTCTTTCTTTATGGCTGCATAATATTCCATTGTGTATATGTACCATGTTTTTAAAATTCCAGTCCAGCTTTGATGGGAAGCATGGTTGGTTCCATGTTTTTACTATGTGAATAGAGCTGCAACAAACATACATGTGCAGGTATCTTTTTAGTAGAAAGATTTGAGTTCCTCTGGATATATTCAATAAGGGAATTGGAAGGTCAATTTCTAGTTCTTTCAGCAATCGCCACACTGTCTTCCAAAGAGGTTCCACTAGTTTGCATTCACACCAGCAGTGTAGAAGTGTTCCTTTTTCTCTGCATCCTAGCCAGCATCTATTATTGTTTGTTTCATTAATGATGGCCATTCTTTTTTTTTTTTTTTTGAGTTGGAGTCTCACTCTGTTGCCCAGACTGGAGTGCAGTGGCTGCTCCCAGCCACTGCAGCCTCGACCTGCTGAGCTCCGGCAATTCTTCCACCTCAGCCTTCCAAGTAGCTGGAATTACAGGCACGCACTACCACGCCCGGCTAATTTTTTGATTTATTGTAGAGATGAGGTCTTGCCTGCCCAGCTGGGTCTTGAACCCGCGGGCTCAGGCAATCCACTCACCTCAGCCTCCCAAAGGTGCGGGATTACAGGCTGAGCCACCGAGCCTGGCTAATGATGGCCATTCTTACTGGGGTTGGGTGGTATCTCAGTGTGATTTTGATTTGCATTTCTCTAATTATGAATGAGGCTGAGCACTTTTTCATGCATCTGTTGGCTGCCTATACATCTTTTGAGAAGTGTCTGTTCATGTCTTTTGCCTGCTTTTTAATGGGACTGTTTGCTTTTTTCCACTCACCACATTTGTGTTCCTTGTAGATCCTAGATGTTAGACCTTTGTCAGATATACAGTTGGCAAATATTTTTTCCCATTTTGTGGGCTATCTCCCTGCTCTCTTGATGGTTTCTTATGCTTTGCAGAAGTTCGTTAGTTTGATGAGGTCCCACCTATCTATCTTATTCTTATGTTATGGGCACTACGGATTCCAGTTTCTGTCCATTTATCAATATGTCAGCTATGGGTTTATCGTAGATGGCACTTACTATTTTGAGGTATGTTCATTCTATGCCTGGGTGTTTGAGGGTTTTTATCAAGAAGGGATGCTGGATTTTATCAAAAGCTTTTTCTGCTTCTAATGACATAATCAGGTGGTTATTTTTACATCTGTTGAAGTATTTAATTATATTTATGGTCTTTCAGATGTTGAACCAGCCCTGCATAATGGGGATGAAGCCTACTTGGTCATGATGGATGATTTTTAGATGTGTTTTTGGATCCGATTTGCTAGAATCTTGTTGTGGAGTTTTGCATCTATGTTCGTAAGGGATATTGGCCTGTAGTTCTCTTTTTTTTGTTGGATCTTTACCTGGGTTGGATATCAGTGTGTTGTTAGCTTCATGCAAGGATTTGGGAATAATTCCTTCTTTCTCAATTGCCTGAAATATTTTCAATAGGATTAGTAACAGCTCCTCCTTGTATGTTTTATAGAATTCTGCTGGATAGTCATCGGGTCCAGGGCTTCTTTTTGTAGGTAGTTTTTGTATGGCAGTCAATTTCCTGGGTTGTTTTTGGTATATTTAGTGTCTCAATGTCTTCTTGTTTCAACCTGGGGAAGTTGTGTGATGTCAAAAAGTTCTCCATTTCATTTAGGTTATCACCTATCCATATGGGTGTACACAGTAATCTCTGATAATGTTTTATATTTCTTTGGAATTGGTTGTGATTTGATCTTTTGTATTTCTGATTGTGTTTATTTGGGTTTTTTCCTCTCTTCTTCTTTGTCATTCTTGTTAGGGGTCCATCAATCTTGTTAATTATTTCAAAGAACCAGATTTTTGTTTTGTTGAAGTTTTCTATGATATTTTTGTCTTCTATCCCATATCTGGTCTCTTATTTTGGTGATTCGGATTCTTCTGCTAAAGTTGGGGTTTTGGTAGTCTTCTCTTTCCACCTCCCTTAGGTGATTTGTTAGGCTCTCCACTTGAGATTTTTCTGTTTTTTTTTTTTAATGTGTTCTCATAGAGATATAAATTCCCTTCTTATAACTGATTTCATAGTATTCCAGAAGTTTTGGTAAAATGTTTCTTCATTTTCCTTTGTTTTAGGAATTTTCCTTGTTTCATTTTCCTTGTTTCTTCATTTTCCTTGTTTCAGGAATCTTTTAATTTCTGCTTTGACCCAGTAGTTGTTCATCATCATGCTATTTAGTGTACATATCTTTGTAGGCTTTGGGGAAATGCTTGATTTATGGTCAAGGATGTGATCAATCTTGGAGTACATTCCATGTGGTGATGAGTAGAATGTATATTCTGTAATTGTTAGGTGCAATAATCTGTAGATATCTATTAAGTCCATTTGGTCAAGTGTCAAGTTTATGTTCTGGATCTCCTTGTTGATCTTTTGCCTTGATGGTCTTTCTAGGGCTGTTAGTGGGATATTCAAGTCCCCTGCTTTAATAGTGTTAGAGTCAATATCTTTTTTTAGTTTACTTAGTAGTTGCTTTATAAATGCTGGTTCTCCTGTGTAGGATGGATATTTCTTGTTGATAGATTGAAACTTTTATCATTATATAGTGTCCTTTTGCATTCTAAATTTTTGATAGCTTAAAGGTTGTTTTGTCTGATATTAAGATTGCAACTTCTGCCTTCTTTTGTGATCCACTTGCCTGGAAACTCGTTTTCCATCCTTTAACATTGAGTCTGTGTGCATCCCTTGTAGTGAGATGAGTCTCCTGGATGCAGCAAATAATTGGACCATAGTTTCTTAACCAGTTTTCCGTTCTGTATCTTTTCAGTGGTGCATTTAGTCTTTTCGCATTCAGGCTGATTATTGAAATGTGATTGCTTATCCTTGTTATGAGGCTCTTATAAAATTTTTCTTTGCTTTTTTTCATTTGACTTTGTGGTTGATGTATGTGTGCTTTTTCAAGTTTCCTGTTGTGCTGTATTCTCTGTTGATTCTATGCTCTATTGTTCTCGTGGGAAGTGTGTGGTCATTCTTTTTTTTTTTTTCCTTTCTTCTGTGCTTAATACCTTTTTATGTGTCTCCTATAGGACTGACCTGGAAGCTACATAATCTCTTAGGGATTGGATGTCTGGGAAGGATTTTAATTCTCCATCACTGTTGAAACTGAGCTTGGTTGGGTAGGATATTCTTAGTTGAAATTGTTTATCTTTGAGGTCTTTGAATATTGAATTCCAGTCCCTTCTTGCTTGTAGTGTTTGTATTGATGGGTCTGCTGCTATTCTGATTGGTCTTCCCCAGTAAGTGGTCTGACCTTTCTCTCTTGCTGCCTTTAGTATTTTTTCTTTTGTGCCTACTTTGTGTAAGTGAATTACTATGTGTATAGGAGTTGGTCTTCTCATTTGATGTCTTGTGAAGGTTTACTGTATCTCTTGTGCTTGACTGGTCACATCTCTGGTGAGATGGGGAAAGTTATCTTGGATTACTTCCTGGAATATTTGCTCCACATTGTTCTCCATTTTATTTCTTCTTCTGGGATACCAATCAGGTGTAGGTTTGCCCTCTTGATACAATCACACATCTCTTATAGGCTTTTTTCTCTGTTTGCATCTTCTATCTATGTTTTTTACAGATCAGATTAATTCTATGTTCTGGTCTTCAAGTTATGAGATTCTTTGTTCAGCTAGATTAATCTTTCTTTCCATGCTTGTCATCTTGTTATTTATTTCCTGGATCAAGTTTTTTATTGCCAAAATCTCTGTTACAAGCTCTTTCAGTGTTGCATCTTGTCTTTCTTGAGTCTTGCTTACTCTTTCCATTCATTTCCTAATTCCTGTCCTATCCTGGGGTAAGTCATTGGTGATTTTCATTGTTTGGACTCCAAGGTCTGATTTTTCAGAAGTTTTCTCTTTTTTACACTTGAAATTGCCTGAGTTCTTCCTCTGATTTTTCCTCATTTGTGACAGATCTCTTGTTTTTCTCTTTAGTTCTATTATTCAGTGTTAGTGGGAGAGGTTTCCCTTCTGATGTTTGCTCAGTCCTCTATTCTTCCCTGATCTGGGCTCTGGATTTGTTCTTTTTTGAAATAGGACTGTGGGTGGGAAGCTTTGCCCTCTCTTGTAGTATTTGAAAGTCTATTAAGGTAGGGGATGTGGCATTAGGGTTTAGAAACTACTTGCAAATTACAATGTTCACTGATTATGGTATGTGTTCCCTGGGACTTGCTCCCCACCACCACTCTATATGATGATGCAAAGCAAAAATGAATGCAGAAAACACTTGAACACACACACAGTCATATGCACACACCCTAAAACAAACTGGAATAACAACAAAAGAAAACTGCACACACACACACACACACACACACACACACACACATCCCTAGCAAAAAGTGAATGGAGAAGAAAAACAGAAAAACTGGGGGAAAAAAAGGAATTCATATTGAACCCTCACACATATATTGACACACACCTTACAATAAAAAAAAGTGAAAAAAAGCAAAAGAACAAAAAAGCAAAAACAAACCAACAACAACCATTCACACACACATATAAACTCAAACAAACAGAAAACAACAAACAAAGAAAAAAAGAAAAGAAAAAATGGTGGGATGCCAATTAAACTCTCACATACACATTCACATTGCACAAAGGAAAAATATTTAAAAATTAGATGAACTAAAAAATAGGCAAAAATTTTTAAAAAATTAAAAAAAATCTCTGCTCTCTTGTGGCAGACCCTGTAATTGTTCCTCTAATCTGGTCTCTCCTGCAGAGCTTCCACCTTTTTCACTCTTTCCCTAGTGCCTGGAGTAGGAAAGGAGGAGGGGCAGTGGAGGTGGGTGAGGCTGCAGTCCTCCCTTCCCACTCTTGTATGGTCAGGGAGATCTCCTCTGGTGGGGAGTGCAGGTTTATCTCTTTTCCAGATATGTCCTCATGGGAGTGCTCTGGTCAGGCCTATCTTGGAATAGAGTTCTCCTATTGCAACTGCTGTCCAGGCTCCTCCTGAGTTTTTCCCTCAGTAGTGGCCCAACTGTGTGGGTCTGGCATTCATAGAATTGCTGGGGAAGCGGGGGTAGGGTCAGCCCCGGACTCACCACTGATCTTTTTTGGAGTTCTTTCTCATCCTTTTCTGGCCACACCCTTTGTCCCATGACTGGATCAGGGTAGGAGGTAGGATGCCTGGGACTCAGCACTCATCAGGTCCCTCTGAAGTTTGTGCTTTCAAGATCTTCCCTCTGGGTCACGATCAACCCCTGAGTAGTTGATCCACCAGTCACAGAGATTGGGTCTGTTGCTCTGTGGTGAGCAAGTTGGAGCACTTTCCTGCCCCACCTTCAAGATGGTGGTGGGGTGCCTCTTTTGTCCTCTTTGGTGGGACTCTGCTTCTGGGCTCCCTTCGCAGTCCCTGCTGCCAGTGCCTGGCCTGGAACTGAAGTGATGAGGTAAAGCCTGTAGTCAACAGTCTCTCCTGCTGCAGTGTGAGGGAGAGCCTGGGGCAGTAGTCTCTCCCCACCACTTCTTCACAGGAAAACATTTGTCCATTAAAAAAAAATGGACAGCTCAGCTCAGCTTCTGTGACCTGGAAAGAGCCAGGGAACAGGCAAAGGAACTGCAGCACCAGCTGTTGCACCAGGGCCCTGGTCACTTGCTCATGAGCCCCCACTTAGTCAGTCTCTCCCAGCATTTTCTTCCCAGGAAGGGTTTTGTTGATTTTTTAAAAATGGCACTCAACTTCTGTGCCCTGTGAAGGGTCCAAGTCCAGCAGCTGCAGGCACCAGCTGCTGCACCAGGAGAGTCCTGGCTGCTAGCTCTTTAGCCCTCACCCAGTCAGCCCCTCACATGCCCGCTCACTCACCAGCACGTATACAAAATTTTCCATACATTTACTCCCTCACATTGGGACTAACATAGTCGGACTGGCTTAGCGGTCATCTTCTCAATGTCTTACTTTTTTTTTTTTAAGAGCAATTTCCTGCCCACTCTTCTTACCAAGTTTGCCCTTCTTTGAATTCTTTTAACTTTTTGTTTTACTTGCCTCTGCATTTCTAGATAAGGTTATATGCTATTACTTACATTTTAAACTTTTTATATTACATACTTAGTGCTTGTTAAAGTGAATTAGAATTTAATATATATGCACATACAAATTTTTCCCCTAATCTTTCATCATACCACAACTTTTTATTATATCATTATTTAAATATTAAGTAAGCTGTTTCCATAGTTGAGCTAGACTGTACAGTATTATTTTATTTCCTTTCTTTTACAAATTGTTTTTGCTTATAATTTGTAATTACCTTGTATTTTGTTTGCTTAACTTTCTGTGTAACTGGTACTAATTCATCTCACAGTTTTCTACAGAACTGCCAAAATCCTCCCAGTATAGTCACAGGAATCAAGTATTCTATCAAGTGCATTTTGGAACAAAGAGAATAAAACTTAAAAAAACTAATATACTCCTGGTGAGGTCGAGGAGAAGATATATAAAAAGATAAAAAGAGAAAAACAAGGTTAGCAAAAGGCATTAAAAAAAACAAGAACAAGAAACAATTCTTAGAAATTCCATATATATACTACACACACACACACACACACACACATACACACACACACACACACACACACACACACACACACACACATTTATTCCCCCCTACCTCTTTTTTCTTCTGTATTCTTTTGATTCTTTATTTGATTGCTTTATTCTTTTGTTTGTCATGTGAAGAATGTCTTAATAGGCTTGGGGTTGTGGAATATTCTTGAATGTTTGAGGATGCCTTAAAAAGCTCATTGGAAACTGTGTGTGGATGGTTTCTTGTCAACTGTTTGACTTCACATAGGGCAATAGAGCCAAGTTCATCTGTTTTATAAGCAGTTTCACAAATGTCTGTTCTCTCCCTTGAGTGAGTTGGTCTCTCCTGGAAATAATTCTACCTGGAGATACAGCCTGCTGCCTGAACTTGGGACCAAAATTAGGGAAGAAAGTTGTGTGTTGATTTTCTCTTACGGGAACACAGGATGGCCCCAAAGCATGTTCTCTGTTTCTGGGGCCAGCAGGCTTGTCATCTGTCTCTGCACACCAAGATGTTACTCCAGAGATGTTTCCTGCTTCAGTACTTGGAGGTTATAAGGGTTATAAGGTTATAAGCGTGCAAAAGAGTATCTGAGCTCTAACTTCTCCTATTCTTCTGTTACTTCTCTCTGTGACCCTAAATCCCTCCAATCTTGGACCCTGTGTCTTGTTGATATTTCCCTCTGTAGCCATGTGGATTTCACCTTCCCATGCTCTGCCAAGACAGTTACTGTTGATCAATTCACCTCGCAGCTTTCAAAAGCTTATTAGCATTTCTCATCCACTATTTTCTTCTACTCATTCTCCGTTCCCACCTTGCAGCTTCCAAAAGCTTAGTGACATTTCTCATTCATTGTTGTTTTCCCTCTTATTCTCCATTCTCTTGTGAGTTTATACTTTAAAAATTCTATAGACTCTGATTTTAAAGCAGTTTTAGGAGATTTTGTGATGAACACATATGTTTAATCTGCCATGCTCTGTAAAAATCTCGAAAATTATTTTAACTGTTTTTCCCTTTTTATAGTAGAGGTGCTATAAATAAGAAAGTGTAACTAGTAGTTTATAGTGTGGAATTGTTCATAAGAGGAAGAAGGTATTTGATCTTCCATTTTGAGCATGTTTAGTGGAAATATTAATTTTAAGAGACAAAGAGGGTAGAGAATCTCAGATAAAGATCTTCCAAATAGATTATAATTGCATAGAACTTTCTTTTTCTAAAATCAGTGTATTGTTACCCGTTGTATCAGAGAATATTCAAATTATTTGTATTACAAAACCGTACATATGCATTTGTCAGATATTTCTGGCCATTTTGTAGACAGAATTTTTTTCTGGATCAGCACAAAATGAAAATGAAATGGATTATGATTACACAGTTATATTTTTCCCATTTGGAGCTCTTCCTTCATTGTTTCTTCTCAAGACCACACCTGCCATTGTAGAAATTTGTAATCAGTTGCTCAAACTTTGCTAAGCCATTCCTTTCTACCACGCTTATAACTCTTATTCTGCTATATTCCAGAAAGACTATTTCAAGTCCTTCCCAAAAGGGGAGAGTAATTAGTTCCATTGCTGTTCAGTAAATAAATATTACTCACCTCAATTCTGTCTGAGAAACTTATTTTACACAGTCATTTATGGACTTCAAGGTGGTAAGAGACAACATAAGACAAGGAAAGTGGTTGTATAGGAGAGTTCTTAGGAACATAGTCCTTAGGGCAAAAAAGTAAATGGATGACCTGCGAGTGGGTGAATTGTCAGGAAGTAGCAGGAGACAGAAGATGAGCAAAAGAGAGATAAGCATTTAAGTCACTGACCAAGTAAAGTTTGAATTTTAGTTGGTAGAATTTTTTATTTTCAGACTGTGATTATTTAAGCTTTAATTTAATAGAATGTAAACAGTTCAAGTTCAGCTCCATTATATCTAAAAGGTTATTTTCCAATTCCATTCCATTTCATATCTGCAGATTTATTTTGGTTAAACAAGTTTATATCTATGTCTATTAAGACCCAAATATCAATTCATTCTTTCTCCTTTTATGAAGAATCTGATTTTATTCAGAATAGCAATGTGTCTGACTAAAATATTATTTCTCATTCTTACTCTAGACATGGGTCAGACCATATAATTATGTGCTGGACAATTAGATTTAAGAAGATTTGTTTTATTTTGTGAGAAGATACTTGGCAGCCAGGAAAGCAGATGTGGTAACTGTAGTATCATGATGGCAGGGCATCATTCAAGGAATGTGGGGTGCAAAGAGGGTGGTGGGTGGGTCCCTGACTACCTTGGAGCCCTTGCATCCTTGATCTGACCTGCCTACTTCTGGACTTGCTTTTTGTGAGCAAGATACTGTTTACCACTATTATTTGAAGTAGTTACAATCAGCTAAGTCTAACTTGTATGGATACAAAAGAGAACTCATAATATTTTTCAAAATGGGATGGCAAAACCTTAAAACATTGTTTTCTTCCCCTCTGGATCATCAAATAAACTAAGAAATCAAGAAACAATATTCTACTGAAAAAAGTTTAGCAGGAATATTTTTTAGCTTTCAACTTGAAGCAAAAGTTGTAGTGTAGAAAAGTCATTAAATAAATATTGATTAAATGATTGTATAATTCAAATTTTAATTATTGAGAACTTACCTGTATCTGCCAATATAAGTATACAAAGATAAATTAATACTGATCTTCCATAAGGTTTCTAGTCTTATAAAAGTGATGTATACAGCAAGCACTATACAGGATGAAAGGACTGAAGTCACATAGGAGAGGCAAATGCACAGCACTGAATGAAAGGAGGTGACAGATCGGCAAGACTGAATTTTCAAACACAGGGTGATGAGGCAAGGGAAGTGCATGGAGCAAGATAGTAAAACCATGCTGAGGAATTTTGATTTATTGACTAGCTAATTGAAAGATTTACAATTAATTTGTATAATTCTGGTGTCAGTGTTAAAATGTACTGGGGAGGCAGAGAATGAGGGTGATAAGGTCGAGAACTCAGTCAGAAGCAAGTTTCTGATGTCTCCACTCAGCTGAAAGAGAGGCAAAACTAATCTCATTTCTGTCAGGCAAAAAAGAAAGATTTTCAAAAGATTTGGTGAGAGGCCAGTGGGCAGAGGAAGCCTATTGAAAAGGAAGAGGGGAAGCAGAAAGAGGGACCATTTTTATGGATGGAATTGTGTCATCCTAAAATTCATATGTTGAAGCTCTGACCTCCAATGTGACTATATTTGAAAATAGAGCTTTAGAGGAGATAATTAGTGTTACATGAGGTCATAAGAGTGAGCGGAATCCTGTAGAATCCTAGACCTTATGAGAAAAACACCAAGGAGCTTGGTGGTTTTCAATGGTGAATGCGAGAGGAGATGATATTTCCTTAAGCGACATCTTCAAAATAACCTACAGTCCTAGTCTTCACTTCTTAAGATTTAATGATTTAGTATTTTTATTGGGCATACTTCTTATATCAATTAAATTATATTGTTATATTAAATCACAGACCTGCTTCTCATTATAGATTATATAGATTATAGTTTTTCAAGAAACGATCTGTTTCGTACTTATATATCCCTACTACATAGTATAGGTGAACTAAAAGTATCTTTTAAACAGAAACTAAATTCTTAATTTTCAGATCCAGGCTCTATTTCCAAACATAGCTGGAAAAAGCTATTCTCATCTTGATGGAGATTATTGCCTAAAATTAACCGCATATATAAGTTACTTTGGAGATTGTATTGTATGACTTTCAAAAACAGTATTTGTTTTATTTTCTACTTGTTAAATCACAACAGTTTATAAATTTGTTTTCACAGAGAGTTCTATAGAGAAATTCAGAAAATATTGTGTGTCTAAAGTATATTTTATTTGTGCTTCAGTTATAATAAGCTTATATAAATTGCTTAATTTTTCAATTTTATAATTCATCCAATCATAATAAGCTTATTTAAATATAATGAGTCATAATCAAATTACTATTCATGAAGTTTCTCAAAACTACTCAGAAAATACGTTTGATTTGCTCAATGTTGAATAAGCTATAATCTACTAAAATATAATTTTCACTTTTCTAAAAAGCACAATAGAAGAAAAATGAGAGCCCTCTGGTGGGCAATGTTTTAAATTCAAAATGTCATATATAGTTATTTCCTAGTAAGATTTTCTAAATATTAAAAAAACATAATATTAAGCGAGTCAATAACAAAAATTAAGATAAACTTTACAAAGTTATTTTAATTCATTAAATATAATTCAAGTGAACTAAATTTTCACAGAAAATGTCTTATTATAAGTAACTCTTCTATTAAAATAAAATCAACCCAAACCTATAGGAAAACTTCTTACAAAACAAACAAGCAAGAATAAAATATTAAAATATTCTAATCTCTTTATCCTTTTATGATAAATTTCTGTAAAATAGATATGTCAAATTAAAATCCAGAAAAGTGATGAAATTAGGAGTTTTAAAATGCAAATTATTAGAAGAACACAGGTATTATTATTATTTTTTCTAATAGGGGTGTGTCTTTATTAGCTCCAGCTACCATAACAAAATATCAAAGACTGAGTGTTTTGGACTATAGAACTATATGTCCTTGGAGGTTGGAAGTCTGAGATCAGGATACCAGCATGGTTGGATTCTAGTGAGAATTCTCTTCTTGGTTTGTAAACAGCCACCTTTTCACTGTGTCCTAAAATACTGAGGTAAGGGATTCTGGTGTCTCTTCCTTTACTTATAAGAGCACTAATTTCAGCAGGGGGATTGCCCTTCATGATCTCAACTCATCTAAACCTAATTAACTCCCAAGGTCCCCACTTCATACCATCACATTGAGGGTTAGGGCTTCAACATAAGAATTTTTGGAAGACTCACACATCCAGTTCATAATAAGGTGAAGTTCTTAAGTCATAAATAAAGCATTTTAAAGTGAACAATTCAGTGGCATTTAGTACAATCTCTCTATCTAGTTCTAAAACATTTACATCACTCAAAAATAAAACTCCATACCCAATAATCAGTTACTCCCCATTCCGCATCTCCTCAGCTCTAATTTATTTTTTTCTTTGGACTGATCTGTTATGGATATTTCATACAGATGGAATCATGCAGCATGTGATATTTTGTGCCTGGCTTCCTTCACATAGCATAATATATCTTAGATTCATCCACCTTTTATCATGTATCGTCATCATTCTTTAGTATTATTGAAAAATGTTCTGTTTTATAAATATACTACAATTATTTTTATATATTCAACTTTCTGGTTGCTTTTACTTTTTGGTATTGTGAATAGTGCTGCTATATTTGTATGAGTATCTGTTTGGTATCTGTGTTCAGTTCTTTTGCGCTTATACCTAAAAGTAAAATTTCCAGATCACATGGTAATTCTATGTTTACCTTTTTGAGAAACTAGCACTTTCTCACAGTAGTTTTATCATTTTACATTCTCACCAGCAATATGAGTATTCAGTTTCTCCACATATTGGCTAACATTTGTTGGATTGTAGACACCCTAGTGGGTGTTAAGTGGTATCTCATTACGTTTTTGATTTGCATTTGCCTTCTAACTAATAATGTTGAGCATCTCGTAACGTGCTTATTTGCCATTTGTATATCTTCTTTGAAGAAATGTCGATTCCAGTGCTTGGGTTGTTTTCCTTTTATTGTTACGTTCTAAGTTTTTAAAAAATATATTCTGGTCTAGACTCTTACCAGATACATTGTTTGCAAAGATTTTCTCTCATTTTACACATTGTGTTTTTACTTTCTGGATAATGTCTTTTGATGAATAAAAGTTTTAAGTTTTTATTAAATTCAAATCATCTATTTTTTTTCTTCAGTTGCTCATGTTTTTGGTGTCATATTTGAGATCCTATTGCCAAATTAAAGGTCGTGAAGATATGCCCCTTTGTTTTTTTCTTAGAGTCTTGTTATCTTAGCTCTTGCACTTAGATATCTAATATATTTTGAATTAATTTTTGTTTATATCATTCTTTTACAGGTAGCTATCCAGTTGTCCCAGAACCATTTGTTGATATGCTATTTTCTCCCATTTAAATGATCTTGGTATTCTTGTTGAAAAGCAAATAACCATAAATGTAAGGGCTTAATTCTGTACTCTAAATTGTATTTCATTGTTCTATATGTTTATCTTTGTGCCAGTACAATACTGTTTTATTTACTGTAACTTTGTAATAAGTTTTGAAACAGAGAACTATGAATCCTCTACTTTGTTCTTTTTCTAATTTTTTTGACAATTTTATAACTCTTTGCATTCCATATACATTTGCAAAATGACTTTTCCATTTTCACAAAAAAAGACTGTTGGGTTTTTAATAGAATCTGTAGATCACTTTGAGTATAATTGCCATTTAACAACATTAAATCTTTCAATCTGTGAGCATGGTATGCCTTTCCATTTATTGAGGACTTCTCTTTTTTTGTTGTTGTTTTTCAGCAATATTTTACAGCTTTCAGTGTGCAAGTCTTTCACCTCCTCAAATTTATTTCTAGATATTTTATTATTATGCTATTGTAAGTGGAATTCTTTTTTCTAATTTCCTTTTTAAGTTATTCATTGCTAGATGTGTAGAAACACAACTGGTTTGGGGACACTGATAATGTACCGTGCATCTTTGGTGAATTTATTAGCACTAGTTCTTTTTTTGCCACATTTTTTTTTTTTTTGAGTTGGAGTCTCACTCAGTCGCCCAGACTGGAGTGCAGTGGCTGCTCCCGGCCACCGCAGCCTCACCTGCTGGGCTCCGGCGATCCTTCCGCCTCAGCCTTCCGAGTAGCCAGAATTACAGGCATGCGCTACCACGCCTGGCTGATTTTTCGATTTATTGTAGCGATGAGGTCTCGCTGCCCAGGAGGGTCTCGAACCCGCGGGCTCAGGCAATCCACTCACCTCAGCCTCCCAAAGGCGCAGGATTACAGGCTGAGCCTCTGAGCCCAGTTTCTGCCAAATTTTAATGCTAGTTATTAATTTGTGCGTATATGTTTTGAAATCTTTGGAAAAGTCATATATAACTCTGGGACTTTAATATTCATTTTACTATGTGTAGAAAATATATATTCAGATAGTTGTACACTACTGTTACAATCAGAAAACAGCAAATAGCTGTTCAATTCAATTGCATTTTATATACTGTTGTGATATTTAGTAATTGACAGCATCAAGTACATTATAGCATTATAATTTATTTATTCACCAAGGCTGTGTTTACGCAAGTAAATGAGCCTTAGTTTTAATCATTGTATTAAATTAAATTTGATAATTAGTTTGACTTTATCTCCTTTAAACTTAAATATATAAAAGCCTGTTTTTGTGTATGCAAACCTGGCATTATATAGGAAAAATTTGCACAAAAAATTTAAGCAGAGACCAATCTAAATCTTGTACAGCATAGAGAAGTTCCAGTAACAAAAATGAAAAATTGCTGCCTAGGAACTAAGCAGAAAGATTAATACTGTGGTTCACAGACTGAGTCTTTATTTAGGGAACCATAGAGAAGTAAAGAGTGAGCTGTTTTTGTGGAGTGTTTCTGAGGAAGGAGCAGGGAAGAGCATTTTCAGGAGAAGAAATAGATCCAAAGAGGTAGTTAAAAACATGGAGAGGAGTGGCAAGAAAGACATGGGCAGTCTCCCTGCCTGCCATAGCATGCCATACAGTTTCAACATTACAAGAGGTGGATATTGAGACACGAATCAACAGTGAAACTCAATTAAAACCATCTTGCAGGCAATTGCCTCCAGATAATCTATGGGTATTTATTTTGCAAGAAGCCCAACAACTTAGTTTTAGGTGTGTGTTCATTATGGTTGTGGGAGCTCAAGAATGTCTTCTGAAAATTTTAAAGAAACCTGAATTATGTCTCATAATATCCATGGTGGTTTAACTATTATTAAAGCAAAGTAAGAGAGACCCCAGTGGTACATATTGGAGAAACAAGCTTGTGACCTTTAAAAATAAGATATTTCCCTCACTACCTCTCTTTCTGACAGTAAGTTACCAGAAGAAAACTGATTCTTGGGACATATAAATTCCAGTATTGAAGAAAAGACTGAATTATTCCTAAGTCTTTCTTTTTATTTTCCTTTCCTCTTTAGCAACTAAGAAACAAGTTCACAGGCTCTAGGGATTATGGGGTAGACACCTTAGAGGGAACGTTATACAGCCTATCACATCTAGATTCAGAATATAACAAAATTATAATCACCAAAGGTAAGGAGAAGACTTTAAACTAAAACAAGAGGACAAAAAAAATTGCCACAACAAAAGAGGCAATTATCCATATATCACCATTGGAACTATGTGGCAATGAAATAGTCTTCAGTATGCTGAGAGAAAATAATTGACAAAATAGAAATAAGGAATAGCTATATTTCAAAAGTGAGAACAAAACTATTTTCAGACAAAGAAAAACAGAATGTTTATTACTAGCAACCATTCATTTATGGAATTACAAAGTGTGTGCTTCATGAAAAAAAAATCCTAAATGGAAGTTTCAATAATCAAGAAAGATAGAAAGTACAGATACTAGAAAGTATGTGGATATGGTAAACCAAATATTGATAGTAAAAAATCCAGTAATTTCTAATACATATGATGTGATAAAAATAGAATTAATATATTTGAAAAACACAACATCAATTGGAAAAGAGAAATCTGAATTAATAGAAAAAAGAGGAAAACTAAAAATCATGAAGCAAGGTTATATAAATAAATAAACAGAGTAAATATCTATAATGGAAATAAATACATAGAATAAGCACTCAAGTTTAAGGGCAAGGAGTGCCAGGTATATATAAATCAAAATAGACAAATATGTGTTTTTAGGAAAAACATTACAACATATGATATAGAAAGAATGATAATATAAGATTTAAGAAGTTATGCTAAAAAGAAAAACAGATAATGGTACCTGGTGTAGTCTATGAAAACAGATAAACACTAAGGCCAAAATAAAAGCATTAAAATAATAATGTAGATTTCTGTATGTGAGTACTACTTCAACTCATAAAGATGCTATCATAATTTTAACTGTTTATACACCTAGTTACAACTAAAATATATACATTAATGCAAAAAAAGACAAAAATCAAGAAAAAATTGTTAAATCTACCATCACAGTGGGAAATTTCAATATACATCCATTAATATTGATAGATTGAGCAGACACAAAATATGTAGGTGGAATATTTGAACAACTTAGTTGTAAGGCTTGATCTGAAGTATATATGTAGAATAATGAGTCCAACAACTAATAAAAATACTTATTTTAAGCATATATAGACCATTTTGCATATAACCTGCTATTCCATCAAGGAAGTTTTGACAAACTTCAGAGAAATGGTATCCATTTCATGTTCTCTGACTACAATGCATTTAAGTCAGAATCAAGAACAAAGAGATAGGAGAAAGCATAATCATATGATTTTGAAATTTCAAACATTTCAAAGTAAAGCAAATGAGAAAAATGTGAAATAGAAAAACTGTTGAGTTAATAGTCCTGAGACAACTGATGTTTTGTTTTAAAAAATTGAAATGGATTCTATACCTTAAATTATCCACAATTATCAATTTTAGTTTTCATTTTCACTCAGGAAATATATGAGGGAAAATGTTATTTCTATTCTAAGAACAACAACAAAAATAATCTAAAAACAATTTTTTCTTTAACATATTTGAGAACTGATTTCATAAAACAATCAGGATAACTGAATTTCAAACAATGACAAACCCCTCCAGGAAGACGTAAGATACACAAACAGAGTTCAGGAAGAAGAGGCAGCTGCCCAAATAAGCAAGTAAGAAGAAATTAGCTATATTTTAAAAACATTCTTAAAGACTCACTGTGAAGCTGCATGTCAGTTTAGAACTTGAAATCCTAGACACAAGAAACTATTTTACAGACCTCCACTGGGTTCTTATGAGAAAAAATGGAGAGGGGAAGGAGTCTGGAAAGACACCCTCACAGTGTCAGAGACATCCAGGTAATGATTGAAGTGAAGACAAACACTAAATGCCTTTCACTTCTCTGGACCTTTTTCTTGTGATAAATCGTAAGTTCTGGAGAGAGTGTCAGCAAACTCTCTTGCTCCTAGAGTCTAGGCAAAGATACACTGCTTCTGGGAAATGTAGGAAAAACTCCTTGGACTCAGGTTGTTACACTGACACAAAGCAATAATATTGTAGAGAAAAGTAACCTTCCTGCCCAACAGCCACCACAGACACAAAGCAAAATTTGATTACCTCAGTTTGGAAAAGAGGGTCAGAAAAAATAAGAGGGTCAACTAAGGCCCAAACACACAGGATCTGCTTAAAATCAATGTTGAACTATGAAAACTGAGAAGTACCACTCCGATGCTCCATCATAAGTCAAACACAGAGTAAAAAGTAATTGCATTACAATAT
Organism: Cephalopachus bancanus; assembly: GCA_027257055.1. Taxonomy (NCBI): domain Eukaryota; kingdom Metazoa; phylum Chordata; class Mammalia; order Primates; family Tarsiidae; genus Cephalopachus; species Cephalopachus bancanus. The sequence continues at coordinate 13,424,525 of JAPVLO010000093.1, forward strand.
GATAGAAGGGATAAGAACATGGAAAGAGATGTTCTGAGGCTCAGCACGCCAGGACTGCTGAACTTAAAGTACAACAGGAATACTGCGAACATTTCTTCCAAGCCCAGACTCTACCTTAAACACAAAGTATCAACAACTACCACGTGAGGAATATAAATCTTTTTTTTTTTTTGAATTGGAGTCTCACTCTGTCACTCAGACTGGAGTGCAGTGGCCGCTCCCGGCCACTGCAGCCTCCACCTTCTGGGCTCCAGCGATCCCTCTGCCTCAGCCTTCCAAGTAACTGGAACTACAAGCACGTGCTACCAGGCCCGGCTAATTTTTGATTTATTGTAGAGATGAGGTCTCGCCAAATTGCCCAGGCGGGTCTTGAACCCGCGGGCTCAGGCAATCCACTCACGTCAGCCTCCCAAAGCACTGGGATTACAGGCTGAGCCACCAAGCCCGTCTGGAATATAAATTTTGATTTGCACTGAAAGCAAGGACAGAAACAACAACAAAAAAGCCCAAACCTTGCTCAACTACTGATAAATTGGTTCAAATTTCCACACTAAAGCCCTGACAGAAGATGATTGTCCATTTCTACAAGTAGATACTATTTACTTCATCTTTATTGTTTTTTAAAATACAATGTCAGCCGGGCTCGTGGCTCAACCTGTAATCCCGCGCCTTTAAGAGGCTGAGGTGAGTGGATTGCCTGAGCCCGTGGGTTCGAGACCTGCCTGGGCAGCGAGACCTCATCTCTACAATAAATAATGAAAAAAAAAATCAGTCGGGCGTGGTAACACATGCCTGTAATTCCGGCTACTTGGAAGGCTGAGGCGGAAGGATCGCCGGAGCCCAGCAGTTCAAGGCTGCGGTGGCCGGGAGCGGCCACTGCCCTCCAGTCTGGGCGACAGAGTGAGACTCCAGTTCAATAAATAAATTAATTAATTAAATTAAATATAATGTCCAGCATTCAAACAAAAATTATGAATCATGCAAAAGAAAGATTAAAAAGCACAAACACTTCAAGTGATAAAATATATGCAGACTTAAAGATGGTCCAGATATTGGAACTATTATACAAAAATTTTTAAATAATTATGCTGAATATATTAAAGAATTTAGTGAAAAAGATGAGCAACATGCATGAACAAGATAGATATTCATGTGGAATTTCATGAGAAGTTTCAGAAGAGAAATGGATACTATGAAAACATTAAATAAAATCATAAAAATGTGTAACACCATATCAGATACCAAAGATTCCATCAATAAAATATCAGAATACAAGTGAACTGATAAATAAGTCAATGGAAATTATCTAGCCTAAAAAAGAAACTGCAGAAAGAGTGAAAAAAAAAAAAAAAAACCCAAAAAACCAAAAAAACCAAACCTTCAAGACCTATGAAACAATATCAAAAGGTCTTTTATGCAAACAAACTTTTGGGGTTTGTTGTACAAAACCAAAAAAAAAAAAAAAAAGAGAGAACAGAATAGAAGAAATATTTGAAAGGAAATGTCTTATAATTTTGCAAAATTAGTGAAAAGCAATAAACTACAGAAGTCCAATTAGAATTAATGACAATAATTTAAAATTATATGTTAAGCAGGCATATATAGGAATATTATATAACAATAAAAGTTTAAATTTATTAAGAAAACAAAACAATCCTAAATGTGCATTCACCCAAAAATAAAGTTTCAAAATTCATAAACAAAGCCTAATAAAATTGAAAGTTCATATATAAAAATTTCAGTTTTATTAGTAAGGTTTCTGTTGTTTTTTTGTTTGTTTTATTTTTTTATTTTAAAGATGTGGGGTACAATTCAGGGTTAAGTATACAAATGTTTATTACTCTTGTTGATAAATTTTAACAATTATCTTTTAGTGATTATTAAAAAAGAATTAGAAAGTCAGTAAGGCTATAGAAGACTTCAAACTATCAATCAACTTGAATATGGCATTACTTGGTAACAGTGAATATGCACATATCCTACAATTTAGAAATTCTACCCCTAGGTGTATAATCTAGAGAAATCCTTGCATAAATGTATCAGGAGATGTATATCAAACTATTTATAGCAGTATGTTTTAATATAAAATAAAATAATAGTGTCCACAATAATAAGAAGATGGAAATCATGATGTATCCATTTAACAAGGTTCCATATTACAGTAAAAATTAACTATAGCTACAAATACCAACATAATGGATATCAGAAACTTAACATTGAGCAAAAACTGCGACCCGCACAATGAATGCAAGATGATCCTTTCTTGTTTACTTTTACTTTTAAATATACTTTTTCACTTTAAAGCAGTTATAATATTAAGAAAAGTGTAGCATTCCCATATTACCCCCCCCATAATTTTCTCTATTATTAACATCTTTGTCACTGTGGGATATTTGCTACAAAGAACCAATGTAGATTCATTATTAGTAATTAAAGACCGTACTTTATTCAAATTTCCTTAATTGTTAAGAATGTTCTTTTACTGTTCCAGAATCCCACCCAAGATACTACATTATATTTGGTAGTTTAGTAGTTGTAGTTCCTTAGTGTCCTCTTTGCTTAGATAATTTCTAAGACTTCCTTTGTTTTTGATGAACTTGACAATTTTGAGGAATATTTGTCAGTTACTTTATGGAATGCCCCTCTACTGGAACTTTTCTGATGATTTTCTCATGATTAGACTTGGATTATATATTTTGAGGAGGAAGACCACAGAGGTAAAGTACCATTTTCATCATATCATACATAAAGAATAATACTGTCAAAATGACTTCTCACTGTTGATGCTAATTCTAATCACCTGGTTGAAGCAGCATTTATCAAGTTTCTCTACAAAAGTTTTTTTTTCTTTCCATGATATTTATAAACCCCGAGGGGGAAATTGTACCCTGAGAACAAGTAATAGTCTTAATTAGATTCTGAATTAGATTTCTGAGTGTAGCTCTTTAGTTCATTTATTTTAATGTTTTATCACCATTGCCTCTACCTTCAGGAAGGTTCTTAATCTCTTTGTTTTTTCTTGTCTACTTTTGAAGGGGCCAGTGTAGAGTATGCCCTTTTAGTGAATGTACAGGTGTTTTTAGCCTGTGCTATGCCTCCCAAAATTTGAGGGTCAAAATGTCTTAAACATTCACTGTAATCCAGATAGTTGTCACCTTGTGCAATACAATTTACTGTCAAATGTTAAATTTTTAAAACATCTCTATTTAACATAAAAAGTATGACTTTTAAAATTTGAATTACTGAATTTTGTTTAAAATCAGAGTGTGGGAGAGAGCCAATCAGCCTCAACCTCATTTATCAATTTGTATTTGTAGTCACACAATAAGATAGTAAAGCTCTTGTCTTAGGAAATGTGATAAGTGAGACAGATAAACTTGTGCTTACTAATATAAAGAATACAATTGAAAATGCATTTGCTCTTTTACTAATAACGAACTTATTTTCAGGAATAGTAAAATCATTATTAAGTAGTATAACTCCTAAAGAATAATTTGAGGTGAGTGAATTTTATGGTTTTGACTTAATGATTTGTATTTTTTTTAACATACAGGATAGCTTACCTCTACAAATGTCTAAGATTAAGACAGTTTTTATATAAGTTCAAGACATTTTATTTGAATTAAGGTAAAACAGGTATTCTTTAACTTCTTTAAAAAGAATACTAAAATTAAGCATTTTGGTTATAACCACTCAAGACATTCATTCAAAAAAGATTTTTAGAATATCAGATTTCTCAGCAGTCTTTTTTGAGAGAGAGAGAGAGACTTGGTCAGGCCAGAACTTTCTGGTATGAAACTTCTGCCTGCCTCTCTTTCCTCTCTTCTTTCTCTAATAAACTTTGTTTTTTTAAAAAATCAAATTTCTCTTCACAAATGCTATGTCTCTTTTCTTCATATTTTTCTCTTATTACCACTATATCTCCAGTATCAGTTTTCTGTCTCTCCAGGCATCAGTAATTGGCTTTTCAGGCAGCAGAAGGGAAACATCATAATCTGAGTGAGACATCAAACTTCTGAGTATACCTATTCATGAATCTTGGAAAATGTGAATTATCTCATGACAAAACGAGGCTCTTAAAAATGTTGCTTTATATATGTTCTCCTTAGGATATAACATAGTATCCGGAATTCCCATTTTTTAAATGTCTATATTAAAGAGATAAAAGAGTGTTTCTGGTCTAGCAAATCTCTCATTGGCCACATAAAGCATTTATTTCCCAAATTTGTATTTTTTCGTAGAATCGTATCTCCCCTGTCAATGTCTCAAAAATTAAAAACATATTACCTTTTTCCAGACGGACTGAATTGTGCCCTCCCAAAATTCATAGGTTAAAGTCTAACCCCCTATTTGAAACTATGGTCTTTAAGGAAGAACTATAATCGAATTTAAATGTGATTATAAGGGTGAATCTGTTATACACTAGGACTAGTGTCCTTGTCAGAAGAGGAAGAGACACCAGGGTACTCTCTCCTTGTCTCTGTCTCTGTTTTTGTCTTTCTCTACACACACACACACACACACACACACACACACACACACACACACACACACGGAGAGAGAAAAGAAGCCATGTGAGAAAAAGTAATAATGCAACTGTCTGCAAGCCAGGCAGAATGGCTTCACCAGAAGCCAACCCTGCCAACACCTTGATCTTGGACTTTAAGACTCCAGAGCTGTGAAAAAATAAATTCATTTTGCTTAAGTTACCTATCTATGGTATTCTGTTATGGTAACCCTATAGCAGAATAAGACAGATTTTGAAATTTATATTAGGGATTTCTAGAGAAACAGAAACAATAAGATGTATATATGTATAGAAGCAGATTTATTAGAAATTGGTTTATGTGATTACGAAAGATAGAGAATTCAAAACCTGCAGCATGTACCTACAGGCTGGAGATCCAGGAAAGCCAATGGCCCAGTTCCAGTTCAAAGACTGGCAGCCTAGAAATCCAGGAGAGCTGAGAGTAGAGTTCTGGTTTGAAAACAGTCTGTTGGAAATATCTGAATTATGCTGTATTTTTATGCATGCCTATTATTCTAGAGATATTGTTCTTTATTGTACAAAAGGAAATTCCCTTTTGCTCAAAGAGGCCAGTTTTTTTTGTTCTATTCATGCTTTTTACTGATTAGATGAGGTCCACCATTATAAGGATAATCTGCATACTCACACTTCACTGATCTAAATGTTAATCTCATTAAAAATGCTCCTCAAATTGACAAATAGAATTAATCATCACACCTTTCAAGATATTTTAAAATTATATTTTAATTAAGTAATCTATAATCCATTGTAACTATATTACCTTCTCTTTTTAATTTGGCATTATCTCCTTTCGATTTTACAATATTATAATTTTTATAAAAATCTCAATATGTACAATGTACATCTTCTTTCACTTGGTTATTCATTTGTTTAATCATAATATGTAGTTTTCTGAAAGAATTTATGTTCTTTGAATGATTGACTAATATCAATTATTTGCTTATTTTTCAAGTAAACTATTCAAAAAAATTTTGTATGCTAATTTGAATGAATTGTTGGATTTACTTGTACAATAAAGAACAATATCTCTAGAGTAATAGACATGCATGAAAATACAGCATAATTCACAAATGTGCACTGTAAACCCAGCATTTGACTTCAATATCTTTTAAAACTGGTACTCTTCAAATAGATCTTTATTCATTATATAGATTTAAAGTACATTTCAGTGATAATACTATTAGTATCTAAGAAATCAACTCTGATATCTTATTTCATATGTTTCTTTCTTGCAAAGATAATTCAAATTCACCAAGGAGCCCTTCTGACAAGAAAGAACTTAAGGGTCAAGACAAACATTTTATTTCATCCAACTGATTAGCCATAAACTATTAACTAATATATACTTAAAAAAATAAATATTACTTGAACTGACAGTAGTATATTATCAGGCTCTTTGGTATCTATTGTGGATGTTAGCATGATAGGATTTTTTGTTCAGCACTAAGATGATTGAGTCATTTGTTATCACAGCATAACTTAGCCTATGTTGACTGATAAGGAAATTAGTTGCAGAAGTGAAGTGCTAATGATACAATTCTAAATGACATATCAGTGATTTTGGTGCTGGAAGACTTGTACCAAGGAAATTTCTGTAATTGTCTAGAAAGAGGATAATCCATATTATTCTGTGGCAAAACATTAAGTGTCACCTGTGATAACTTGAAAGGCAGATAGTATATAGATTTAGGTTGCAATTTCAGAGAGATCAGAAAGCAATTTTATGGTGTGCCTTTGTTATAGACAAAGTCATACAAGAAAGACATGAGCTCAGAAATGAATTGGACAGTTTACAGCAGGAAAATAAAACCAGATATTTCAGATATTCCATTTTTAGAGATAAAAGATACTAGTGTTTCTCATTTTTCACAAGTGAGAAAAACTAAGATCTTAAACAATTAAGGTCAATGAGACAACATACTGGTAGCAAGAGCTACATCAGAGTTATAATATTCATACTTTTTATTATAATTTTTGAATTATATGATAGCACTGAGTAAATTCTGTCAGTTGGACAAAGTGGCTCAAGGAAAAAAGTGAGAGTTTGGTTCTCCTAAGTGAACTGGTTAGTAGTAATTAAATAAAGAAAGAGAAGATTATCTCTATCAGAAAATGATTGTAAGTATAGCTATTGGCACACCTAATAAAAGTAAAATAATATATAATTACTTGATCTGTAATAATCTATAATGGAGACATAATAAGAATAAAATAATTAAAAGGCAACTAAGGCTGCAAAATTTGGTATGATTTACATTTTCCTGATGACTAGTGATGTTGAGCACCTTTTAATATACCTGTATATTTACAGATGAAGAAATTGGGGAGTAAATAGTTGAAATATATCTTGTGATAAATCACATACATATTAATTTGCCACTTTCATTTAAACTAGGAAGACTAGTGCCAGGATCTAAACTCAATTATTATAGGACATGTTTTGTTTATATATTTATGTTTTCAAATTAGATCTTATCTAGTTTGGTGAAATGCCAAAAGCATGACAAATTTGAGGACTTGAAAGGCAAAAAATATTGAGACTAGGTCATATGTCAAACCACTCATAAACACTAGAAAAAACAAGCTTTTACTTGAGGTTCAAATCCACTGAAGGTAGCATATAATTTTAGATGAGATAGTTAACTTTTGGAGAATTTTATATAGCTTGGCAGGAAGAGTAAGTGGAATACCAGGAAGAATAAACATATAACAAGGGATTTAGAGCATACTAACTTTACAGTAAATGTTGACTTTCTTTCCCAAACCTGATCTTCTAATTCTGAGATTTTTCAAAATAAAAACCAATTTTGAAAACAGACAATTAAGTCTTATGTGAACTCCTCCATGTGGTAGCTTTAAGCAAATGTACTATGGTTGAGGTGGCTATGGAGCAGAGATTTCTATCAGCTCACTGATTGCTGCCTCTTCCTATTACAACCTCCCTGGATCAAATACACACTGGGCAATCATAGAGATAAATTTATAAATTTATAGACGATTCAGGTAAACCTCAAAAGAGGAGCAAAATATTAAAAGGTCTGAGATTTTACTTTATTCAACAGATGTTCTTTTGTATCACAGAGTATTTCTCTAGCTTGGTGACCTTGTTTAATGAAGTGGTTTTAAAACTAACTGATAACCACTTACAAATTTAGATTTTTTTGTTCAAACCATCTTCTGAATTCAATCTCTAATGGTGGCATGCCACTTAGTCTGGATTTCCCCAGTGTAGAATGTGAGACAAGGATTAAGTTACCAAAATTATATTCGAGAGGTGATTACAAAAGAAGGAGAGGTAGAATGAGAAGACAGAGTCAGGGTAGTAAGAATAGGTAATACAAGATTGTGTTGTCATGTTCACGATTATCATTAATAGGTACTCAATTCTCAATTCAGAGAAGCAATCAGAATACCTTCAAAAATTTTCCATCTGAATAATGAGATGCTGAAGCATTATATACTGGCTCCTGTCTCTCATTGATGAGGGTGGCCTCAAAGATTTTAACCCTTTCATATTTTCTTCATTTACCAGCAGGTTAAGTGGACTTCTGAAGCTTTAGAGAAAACACCAGGGCAGAAACAAAAAGGTACACTGTGAACTGTTGAAGAGGAAAGGGTCATTTGTATGGTACTCTGAACCATATCAGTGACTGAGTCAAGGTGCTGTGATGTGGAATATTAGAAGCGTCTGTTACATTGTCCATCTTGTTTCATTTCAATCTATGTGTGACTCTCGTTATTCACACTGCCACCGGGTTTTCAAGGCACTGTGGCCCTGATCAGTGAACCACTAGTACTGATAACAGAAGACTGACTGACTGACATCAACGAATGAGTCATCTTGTTCACCTGGTTTTTGAGTTCCAACTCTATGGTGGTGGACATTCCTTGGTGGGCATTGACATAAGATACAAATATTTATATTCCTCACACCCATTCTCCAAAGTCCATGTCATGCCTCTTTCATAGACTTCTATGTCTCTAATTTACAAATGCTGCTCCTTCCAAGCACATGAGCAAACAACCAAGCCATTCACCATTGCCAATGGTTTATTTGTAACCTTTCTTCAGACACTTCTCCCTCTATACAAAGTGTTTGAGTTTGCTCACAGCCTGCCCTACTGGGAGGACTTACTTCCATTCTTGTTATCCAGACCACCATAATTGAATTGTCATGTGGCAGCATTGGCTAGCACTAATATATCCAGCAAACCCATATGTGAACTAGGTCTCAGTTTCTTTTCTTCTTAAGTACTATATAGAGCAAACCCTATAAGTCAATGGAAGAAAGATGAAGAAGAGGCATTGGTTCAACAGCAGTAAGTGAAATCAGGATCTGAGCAATCTGTTTCTGAAACTGACCTACCATAATGGTTTTTACCCTATTTGTCAAAGAACTGATGTAAAGGTTATTTCAGTTGTGAAGTACGAGGTCTGACAATTAAGTTTGCAGACTCATCCTAGAAAAAGTGCTACATACCTAATTGCTGAATATCACTATGGTTACCTTTGAAGTACTCCTTTTGGGAAGCTCTGCACCAATGTCAGTGCATAGTCTACCCATCAAAGCAATTTTGTAACTCTTTTTCCTGGAATGGCCATCAGAGTTGCCATCATATTACCCTTGATGTCATGAATCCCATCAAAATGTCTTCCTTCCAATATTACCTTTATCTTCAGGTAAAGAAAAATGTCACTGGGGGTCAGATCAGGAGAATAGGGAGAGTGTTCCAATACAGTTGTTTACTGGCTAAAAACTCTGTCACAGACAGTGCTGTATAACTTTGTGTATTGTCATGATTAAAGAGCTCCTTCAGGATCATTTTTGCACACATGTTTCTTATGCCAAGATGTTTAATTAAGATTTTCCTGTTTCTCTGTTGATTTGGTCTACTATGCTTCTCACAGTCAGCCAACGATTTTGATGTACAATTCGACAAATGTTTGCAATATTTTCATCAGTTCTACTCATTACTAGCCATCCTGACCCTATCCTTACCAGTGATTCTTTCTCTCTCTTCAGAAAAACCATTTAATCCATTTGTACACTGCCTTTTTCTTCATGGCACTATCCCCATAAACTTGGACTGACATGTCCCTAATTTCGCTTCCATCCTTGCCAAGCTTAAGAAGAAATTTAATGTTTGTTCATTGCTCTAATTCAAGCTTGGACATTCTTATGATGGCACACAAAAACATGCAACTATAATGAATGCCACTCAGTAAGACGCTACCACATATCCACATGAACACAGCTGTGAGACATTGATATATCAAGGTTATGAAACTTACTGAGTTGTTTGTACAGTGCTGCCAATGTAAGCACATACTGGCAAGTTCGGGAACTTAATTGTCAAACCTCATATATTATCACAATTATTCAGGAATCAGAAACTGATCACAGTGTTTGTCCACGGACACATCAAATCCATTATGTTATACAATTGGCTCATTTATTACTTTGCTTCTGTATTCCACTACTCCAATTAGACAGGGAGCATGAAGTCATTTTAAATCATTTAAATATCATTGTCGTCTTTTTTTTTTAAATCAGCAAAACCTTTCTGGGAAGAAAATGGTGGGAGAGACTGTCTAAGTGGGGGCTTGTGAGCAAGTAACTGGGCCTCTTGTGCAAAAACTGGTGCTGCAGTTTCTCTACTTGGTCCCTGGCTCTTCCCAGGTCACAAAAGCTGAGCACCATTTTTATTTAAATGGACAAAAATTTTCCTGTGAAAAGTGGCAGGGAGAGACCATTGCCCCAGGCTCTCACTCACCATTTCAGCAGGAGAGACTGCCAGCTCCAGGTTATGCCTCACCACTTCAGTGCCTGGCAAGGCACTGGCAGCAGGGTTAGCAGAGGGAGTCCAGAGACAATGTCCCATGGAAGAAGACGAGAGAGGCACCCCACCACCACCTTGAAGGTGGAGCAGGGAAGTGCTATGATTTGTTTACCACTGAGCAACAGATCCAATCTCTGTGACTGGCAGATCAACTACTCAAAGGTTGATGGTGACCCAGAAGGAACATCCTGAAAGCAGAAAGTTCAGAAGGACCTGACGAGTGCTGGGTTCCAGGTGACCCACCTCCTACACTGATCCAGCTGCAGGACAAAAAATGTGGCCAGAAAAGGATGAAGAAAGACTCCAAAGAGATTTGTGGTGAGTTTGGGGCTGACCCAAGCCTCCTCCTCTCCAGCAATCCCCTGAAAGTCAGACCCACATAGTTGGGTCATGACTGAGAGGGACAAACCCAGGTGAAGCCTAGATGTCAGTTGCATTGGGAGAACTCCATTTCAGGATAGGCCTAGCTGGGGCACCCCCCATGAGTTCATACCTGGGGAAGAGACAATCCCACACCTAACCACCAGAGGGGATCTCCCTGACCATACCAGAATGGGAGGGGAGGGTTGCAGCCCCACCCACCTCCATTACCCCTCCTTCCCTGCTCTGGACGCTGAGGAAGAGTGAAAGAGGTGGCTCTGCAGGAGATACCTGATTAGAGGAACAATTACAGAGTCTGCCACAAAAGGGCAGGTTTTTTAAAATTTTCAATTTTTAAAAAGTATTTGTCTGTTAGTTCATCTATTTTTAAAAATAGTTTTCCTTTGTGCATGAATATGGATATGAGGGTTTAATCTGCATTCCTCCAAAATTTTTTCTTTTCTTTTTCTATTTCTTTCTCCTTTTATTTGTTGTTTTCTGTTTATGTGCGTTTGTGAATGACTGAGTGTTCACCTTTCAATTTTGTTGTTGCTGTTGATTTGTTTTGGCTCTTTTGTTCTTCTGGGGTTTTTAAAATTTCTTTTGTTATAGTTTAAGGTGTGTGTCAATATATGTTTGAGGGTTCAATCTGAATTCCTTTTTTCTTCTCCCCCCCAATCTTTCTGTTTTTCTTCTCTATTCACTTTGTGCTAGGCTTGTGTGTGTGTGTTTAGTTTACTTGGTTTCTTGTTGTGTTGTTGTTTTGTTTCACTTTGTTGTTATTCCAGTTTGTTTTGAGGTATGTATATGTCTGTGTGTGTGTGTGTGTGTGTGTGTGTTCAATTGTTTTTTGCATTCTTTTCTGCTTTGCATCATCATATAGAGTGGTGGTGGAGTATGGGTATCAGGGAACACATGCCACAATAAACGGACACTGTAATTTGCAAGTAGTTTCTGAATTCTAGTTCCCCATCCCCTACTTAATTCAAATTTCAAAAACTACAAGAGACAGCAAAGCTTTGCATCCACTGTCCTACCTCAACATAGAACAAATTGAGAGCCAGGATCAGGTAAGAATAGAGGATTGAGCAAACATCAGAAGGGAAAGCCTCTTCCACTGACACTGAATAACAGAACTAAAGAGAAAAACAAGAGATCTGTCACAAATGATGAAAAAAACAAAAACACACATATACATTAAACCCAAAGTCAAAAGAAAAGAAACAAACAAAGAAAAAACTTTATAAGGACTTCTTGACAGGGATAAACAATCACATTAAAATAATCAGCATGAATTTGAATGGACTACTTGAATCACTGAAAAGATACAGAATGGCAAACTGGATAAGAAACCATGACCCAATTATTTGCTGCATCCAGGAGACTCATCTCACAACAAGGAATACACACAGACTCAAAGTTAAAGGATGGAAAACAAGTTTCCAGGCAAATGGATTACAAAAGAAGGCAGGAGTCATGATTGTAATACCAGATGAAACAATCTTTAAGCTAGCAAAAATTTTAAAAAGATGCAAAAAGACACTACATAATGATGAAAGTTTCAATCTATCAACAAGAAATATCCATCCTAAATATATATGCATGCAAAACAGGAGCACCAGCATTCATAAAGCAACTACTAAGTAACTAAAAAAAAAAGATATTGACTCTAACACTATTAAAGCAGGGGACTTGAATACCCCACTAACAACCTTAGACAGATCGTCAAGGCAAAAAATCAGCAAGGAGATTCAAAACCTAATCTTGACATTCAATCAAATGGACTTAATAGATACCTACAGATTATTCAATCAAATGATTATAGAATATACATTCTACTCATCACCACATGGAATGTACTCCAAGATTGATCACATCCTTGGCCATAAAACAAGCATAAATATTCCATAAGTTTGAAATCTCACCATACACATTCTCAGACCACAGAGGAATACAAATAAATATCAACACCAGTAAAATTTCCCCAAGGCCCACAAAGACATGGACACTAAACAGATTGATGCTGAACAACTACTAGGTCAATACTGAAATCAAAGTAAAATTAAAAGATTCCTTGAAACAAAGGAAAATTAAGAAACATCTTACCAAAACCTCTGGGATACCATGAAAACAGTTCTAAGAGGCAAATTTATATCTCTACAAGCACACATCAAGAAAATGAGATCACAAACAAGCAGCCTAACAAATCACGTAAAGGAGCTGGAAAGAGGATGCCACCAAAATCCCAACTTTAGCAGAAGAATCAAGACCATCAAAATAAGAGCCCAAATACAAGACATAGAAGACAAAAATATCATAGAAAACATCAACAAAAACAAAAAGCTGGTTCTTTGAAAGAATCAACAAGATTTATGGACTCCTAGCCAGAATGACCAAGAAAAAGCCCAAATAAACACAATCAGAAATACAAAAGATCAAATTTCAACTGACCCAGAAGAAATACAAAAGATTATCAGAAATTACTATGTACACCTATGTGGAAACAAACTTGATAACCTAAAAGAAATGGAGGACTTTTTAACATCACATAACTTCCCCAGATTGCAACAAGAAGACATTGAGACATTAAATAGACCAGTAACAACCCAGGAAATTGACTGGGTCATACAAAAACTACATACAAATAAAAAGCCTGGACTGGATGGCTTTCCAGCAGAATTCTACAAAACATACAAGGAGAAACTGATACCAATCCTATTGAAAGTATACCCAAACGGGTAAAGATCCAACAAAAAAGAGAACTGCAGGCCAACAGGCCTTATGAACATAAATGTAAAATTTCTCAACAAGATTCTAGCAAATCACTGAGTACCATATGTTTTCATTCATAAATAGACTTTGAACAATTATTATAATACTATAAGAAAGGGATTGTCAGTAGTGGGAAACTGTCAGGGAAGGGGGAGTTGGATTGGCAGTTGAGGGAAACTGCTAGGGGAGGAAGGATCACACCTCATCAACAAGGGTAACTGCATAATCAATGCTTGTATACCTAAACCTGAATTGTACCCCACATCTTTATAATAAAAAAATTAAAAATAAATAAATAAACATATCAATATCATTGTCAGGTCAACTGCTATTGAAGATCTGAGTATTTCTTTTTCTCCAGTTTATGAGTATTCCAGCAAAGCATTTACAACAATGCCTGGAGCATAATATTCATTTAAGTATTGTTATCTGTTATTATTAAGATTATTATTATTTAAAATAATTATAATATTTTATTAACTCTTGCTTTAAAAATTTCTTACTATCTTATAGTCTATCATCTTATTACTGTTTTATTGATCCTTATTTTTCAATAATGAAATATGTCAACATGAAGCATCTTTCCAATTCTATGTTTCTACGTCCATGGCATTTCATTTCAGTGGCTTGTTCAGTTCACTTGCCCAAACTCTACCATGACCTCTTCTCTTCAGCTACTTCTGAGTAATGGCAACAATGCAAAAACAGCAGCAATTCCACTGAAACTGAGCAATTTTTTTTTAGTGATCTGAAAATGACTGGTTTCAATGAAGGTTTATCTTAAGCTACATACATTTGTCTATTCCAAAGACAATTTCTTCTTTAATGGCATTAAACTAAAAACTTCTTGATTAAAATATTTCTGTAGTATTCTGCTTTAGACTATTGCTTGACTGATATTGTACAGTTTATAAAATAAATCAATATTACAACAGATAGTTTACTTAACTTTTCCAAGTTAATATTCACACTTTGTGTTAACCTCTAAGTTTAAGCTGCTAGTAGCTACAGATAAAAATTGCTTAAAAAATATTTTAAGTATTAACTTTGTCCGTAATTTCATAGACTCCAAAAGTAAGAACTTTGAAGAAGAAAATATCAATTTGGATGTGTAAATCCTAAAAAAATTTTTTAAAGTTGTTCGAATATAGTTAGTTGGAAGTTGGAGACAATGTAGAAATATACAATGGAGTCTTTAAACCATTTACCACTTTTCATGTACCCATACACTCACACACACTCACCAATACAAACACTCCCATATGCACAACCACAAGACTACAAACATTATGATCATATTTGTTCATCTTTGTATCCCCCCACTTAGCAGTGAGCTTGTAGTTACTTGCAATTATCCAATAAATGTGAAAGTTACTCACAAATATTCACAGAATAATGAATGGCCAGGAGACTGGAATAAGAAACAATGAGGATAAATGTGCATCACTAAAAAGTGCAATAAATTTGAAACTTTTTAAATTTTGAACTTTTTAAAATTCTACTGAAGTTATGTTACTATTTTTTACTTGCTAATTTATTTTCTTCTTCAGAACAATGTCAAGATTTGTAATTTCCTTGTTTTCAGGTAAAAACGAGACTTCAAGACTATGTAGGAGATCTCAGAAAGAACTTGCCCAGGGTCGATAGGTATTCGCTTAGCAATAAATAGTATCCAGGATTTCTTCTTTGTTCATTTTATTTTTATTTATTTAATTTTTTTTTGAGTTGGAGTCTCACTCTGTCACCCAGACTGGAGTGCAGTGGCCGCCCCCGGCCACTGCAGCCTCGACCTGCTGGGCTCTGGTGATCCTTCTGCCTCAGCCTTCTGAGTAGCCGGAATTACAGGTGCGCGTTACCACGCCCGGCTGATTTTTTGATTTATTGTAGAGATGAGGTCTCACTGCCCAGGCGGGTCTCGAACCTGTGGGCTCAGGCAATCCACTCACCTCAGCCTCCCAAAGGCACAGGATTACAGGCTGAGCCACCAAGCCCAGCTCTTTATTTATTTTAAAGGGATATCTTATATATTTGTGGACATAACAAATACATGAACATATTAGTAAGCACTAAAACACTATAGATAATAAAATATCAAGGAATGTCTTACAGGGTATACACATAAAAATATTTCAAAAAAGAAATAAATTAATCACAGTAAAGTTATAGGAAGAAAGTTTGATGGAGGTGTTGATAGTTACAATGGGACTATTAGGAACATTTAGAGAAAAGATAATAAATGTTTAGGAAATGAATTGACCTTGAAAACAATGTAAGGTTTGAAATTGTTGTGATATATTTGAGATAGAGTTAAGAGATTGATCTTGGATAAAGAAAGAAGTCAATTTTTGATAATATCTTAGTTCTAGAAATACAGGTAAATACCAATAATTAGATTTCTTCTTGTTTTTTTTTTTAAGAAGCACTAATATCTGTCTTGCTTCTTTTTTTATACAAAAGGTGTATATTATACATAATTCTTCATCTTCCTGTTTTTTACTCAATAATACCTTGGAAACTTTCCATATTCTTTATTTTTTCTCTCTCTCTTCTACACAGTTAACAGTGTTTCATTTCTTAGTGTTTACCTTTATAGTATAAAATGTGCTTGCATTTCTTTTACATGATTTGTCAGCTTTGCATATTATTTGGGTCCCTGAAATTCAATAAATTTATTTCACTTGCCCTACATTTTGTTCCTCTTCTTCTCCCACTTTTTGTTAGTTTTACTCTTTGGACAGTGTCTTGATATAAAACATTTATGTCATACTAATAACTTAGGCCTTAGTTGTACAGTTAAATATATTAAGTGCTCATCCTAGTCTTTTGCTTTATTTCTGAAGTTATTTCTTGGTAAGTTGAAATTTACTCTCTACAAGTCTTCTCAAGGGAATACCAGATAGAAATGTTTTTTTCTGCATTCTTATATACTCAAATCTTTTAAAATCTTTTTACTTAAAAATCATCTTGGCCAAATAGAAAATCCTTGGATCATAATTTTTTTTAGTAGCTGTTGCTCTACCATAACCTCCATATTTCTCCCCAGCCTCTTAAATAGCCTTTTGCTTGGTTGTCCAGTGTTTTTTATTGTTATGTTCTTGGTCTATTTCCTTTAGTACATAATGTTACTTTTCAATTTGTAAATTCATATTTTTCTTTTATTTTTCCACAGTTTTCAAATTTGTGTCTTTAAATATGTGTCTTGTTCAGGGAATCGGGTGTTGTATTCTCAATCTTCTTTGCTCATTTTCTATGTCTACCATTTCCCCTCTAGTTCTTTATAGCTCTTTATTTTCAGTTTTCTTTAAATTTATTTTTCTCACATCATCCTCTATGTCTTATATAGTATTTTCAACTGTGTCAACTGTTCTTCTAATGTCATCATTATTTTTTCTGTCATTGCATTTTATGCTATTTTTCTCTTGGGCTCTATCTTCTTGCCTGTTCATATTTTGACTGATCCTATTGACTCCCCATCCCTTCCCTAAATTCTTTCTACTTTAAATTTATTTTGAGAGGAAATTGCATCATTTTAATTTTGAGACAGGAAACATGTTTTTTCTCCATCTTAGCAACATTTTTCTAGTAGGTTTTCTTCATCTGTTGGTAAAATTTGGTGGTATATCAAACCTCTCTGAGGTTCTTTTCTATATCCTTCTCTATTCTTCACTCTTGCATATCTTTGACTTGATTTCAGTCATTTTGCCAGCTCTTCTAAGAGCTTTGGAGTTTATAGATTATATATATATTTTTAGTTTTGTTGAAAAATTATTTTCTGATTGTCTTTCTTCTTGTTGATTATTTTTATGAATTTTAAAAGGAGGAAAAACTGAAACTGTCTTAAGCAGACATATTCTTGCTGGATGTCTGAAATTTTGGTTTTTCTTTTACTATTTTTGAATGCTGACATGAAAATGTGGCTATCTCATTGAGTTTATTGTAATGGAAATTAAATTATAATAGAAGTGTAAATGCAATACTGTGAAAAACTACAAGAATAATCTATTCATTAAGCTAAAAAAACTTCGAATCAGAGACTGCCTATGTATAAGAGATTTGAAACACTATTTTTTTGTATTATATATAGCAGTTAACTATGCTAAGAAATAATGAAACAATGTAGATATTTCAGACATTAAAAATTTTAGTACATTTTTCTTAATGAGAATTGTGGGAATGATTAATTGCTTGGTCTGATTCACAAAGCAACCCAGAGGACCAAAATAGCCAATTTCATTATTTCAGTGATTGTTTACACTGATGAAGCCTCTGTGAGGATTCCAGTTGTTGACCATATGCGCAGTGATCATTATAAACAAAATACTTTTCTTCATGAATACTTAAAAATATGTAGAACATATGCAGCCAGGACTTTTCTTCTTTTTTCAGTTTGAAAGGCTATCAACATCAGTTGCTTTCAGTGTTTTTCTAAAAAATAATAATAAAATTTCAGTTGATAGCATTAGTATAGGAGAGGCAAAAGGCATGAAATTTGTGTTCCATGAACCTTCTGGCTTGTTGGTGCACAATAGTCATCTGTTAAATGATTGGAATACCAGTAAACCACAGAAACATTTTTTTTTAATTAACAAGAGATCTAACTACTGGAGTTGGAAAAATAGTTGGAAATCCAACTATTAAGACTACTTAAAGTTCAACAAGAAAGAGAAAGGAACTCTAGTGCCACTAAGAATCACTTTCCCTCTTTGTTTTTCATTGTCTTAAACCTGAATTAATGTTGAGATCCTTCTTACATATGGCTTTAGCTTAAGTTAAAATAAATAAAACAGAACAATCAGGAAATTACATTCTTTTGTTTCACTAGCCTGTCTCTATTTAGTGATAAAAAAAGATGCTATGAGAGAATAGCAAAAGAGAACTTTTGACTAAAAGCAATACCAGATATCATACATTTTTCAAAATCCATGCTGTTTGTTTCAGCTGACTTCAGTTAATTAATGTAAATTTCCCAAGAGAAAATATGCCAAATATCCTGAAATCAAGTGAAAACCACACATTAGAAAGAGGTAAATCACACTAGATGACACTGGAATGTGGGAGAGTGGGAAGTTCTTATTTACAAAGGCTGGGAGATAATGGAAAAACTTGGGGAAATTATTGCAAAATTGCATATTTATGAAGGAGGTTTTTTTGGAGAGAGGATTAAATAGTTTCATTTATAGGAGATATATGACAATGATAGTTTGTGGTTATTTTCTTAATGTAATTCATATTATGAGACAGATGCAAATAGCACATCTGTATTCATAACCAGAGTTATTTATTTCATTATTATTAAGTCTTGAGAAAAAAATGAAAAGGAGACCTTTTCACTTTGTCAGTCTAACAAATACATCATAGATACACATTTAATTATTATATGTTTCGAAGAAAATATTTCTTAGTTTTATGTATAAAGTATGAAGCTGGAAATCTTGTATACAATAACTCATTACAGTAAAAATATATAATGTTTAAAATTATATTCTCATTGTAATCCCAACATTTCTCAAGCTTCTCTTTATTTATTTATTTTATTTTATTTTTTTGAGTTGAAGTCTCACTCTGTCACCCAGACTGGAGTGCAGTGACCGCTCCCGGCCACCGCAGCCTCAACCTGCTGGGCTCCAGTGATCCTTCCACCTCAGTCTTCCAAGTGGCTGGAACTACAGGCGCACACTACCATGCCTGGCTAATTTTTTTTTGATTTATTGTAGAGATGAGGTCTCGCCAAGTCACCCAGGCAGGTCACGAACCCGCGGGCTCAGGCAATCCACTCACCTCAGCCTCCCAAAGCACGGGATTACAGGCTGAGCCACCGAGCCTGGCTAAGCTTCTCTTTAAATACCTATAAAATCACCAAGAAAAGAGGACACGTTTTGAAAACTAAAAAAAAAAAACACCAACAATAGCAAATGCCTGGACCTAGTTAAGGTATTCACTAAGTATTGGGCAGGTAGAACTGGAACAAGAAAGTTATATGTATGTTCATAGCTATGTAAGTGTCTTAATCTAATGGCATATCTGGATATTACCTCATGCAGTATAGAATCTTAAGAAGTAGAAAGACTCTATATCTCTAGCAAAACCTACCCTTGACTGAATAAAAGACCATGGGTAATCTTCCTTTACTAGGTAGTATTTGTTGAGGAGGCCAGAATTCTGGTTCTTTCTGTTTATAATCTCCATCTCCAGTCTCTTTTGTTTTGTTTTTATATTTATATGAAATGGAAACTCCAAGAAAACAATTGAACAGAAAGGAAAAGAGATAATAATAGCATTTTATAAACATAACAGTCTTATAGTGAGGAGGTAAGAAGAATGTTAATTGTCATATTGCTGGGAATATTATTTTCTCAGTTTTACAAAAATTCACAATAGCAGAGAAATGGCTTGTGAGGACAGGGGAAGATAGTATGTCTACCTGGTAGAACTCTTTGCCCCCCCCCAAAATAAGATGAGGATTATGAAAATTAATCTACCTTTTTGTTTTTGATCTAATAAGGCTATCTTTCAATTAAGTCAAAATTGTTACCACTTTTACAGTGTTTGGTATACATCAAATATTGTCCTAGATCATTTACTTTTTTCAGAAACTTTGTGAAGGAGGCACTATTATTATTTTACCCAAAGCTTTTAGGTGAAGAAACCGAAACATAGAAAAGTCGCAGAGTTCCGGTAAGATGGTGACGGCATGGGTGGAATTGTGAGAGTCTCCGAGCGTGAGTTCTCAAAAAGACTCTTACTTTTCTTCCCCCACCCCCCTGCCCACTGCCAGCTGCACTGGTCTGAGGCCAGGGACCCTTGGTCCTATGCAGGGCCAGGCTGGATATTGTGACCCTGGCTGCTGCTGCTCCACTATATGTGACTCTTGCCCGCATGGGAGTCTTGGGTCTCAGTTCCCTCCCTGGCTACATCGTCTCACCCAGCACCCAGCACCAAGCCACCAGTCACCCAGGGAGGCTCTGAGCACCTGCCCCTCTGAGATACCAGTTCCATTTCTGGCTGAAGTACCCTGTGAGGGGCCCAGGGCCACTCCCACCACTCATTGCCTGCCCATTGGAGTTTAGGAGCTCTGGAGCTCTGGGTCCACCCTGGCTGAGGCACCTAGCACACAACCCCATGCTGGTGTAAGGGAACAGCATACCTTAAGGAGGTACTGATTGGAGGCTCTCAGATACAGAGGAGGGAACTCCTGACCCTCTCCTCCACCCCAGCTTGCTGGTGACACTGCAGATCCAGCACCCAGCTGTGGAGCTGATTCCTGGTGCCTCCCACACCACCACAGCCCATCATAGTGGATCACCCAGGGACCCAGATGAGTGGAGAGAAAGGATCCATGAAAGAGAGGCTGCCACCTTGGCCATTCCCCAGCCAGAGATTTGCATTGCCCCACCCACCTATGAGCAGCTTCCACCTCGGTTCCTAAGGTAACGTTGCTAAACAGGAGACAAAGCCCCTTCCCTATGCTGAATCAGACAAAGGCAACTAAGTGTTGCAGACCTCCCAGGCAGCAGGGTAAAAGAACAAACCCAAGCTGCAAGTAAATCTAGCTGCCTGCAATGAAAGCAAAGGGGAGAGGCTGGAGATCAGAGCTGAAGAGACTTTGGACACTCAGGAGAGATTCCAGAGCTAGTCTGATTTCTTATTTTGACTTTTGATTTTATCATTTTGACTGTTTGTTTTGCTCACTTTTGTTTGCTTTTTGACTTACACTATCTGTTTGTGTTAGGGAAAATGTACCAAAAGTCATGATTTTATTGGTCTGTTTTTGTGTAGCTATGAGTATTCTTTAGGGAATTTTGCTTGCATTTTTTTTCACTTCTCTCTGGACTTGTGTCTCTTTTTCACCTGGTAGTTGGTATGTATGTCTGTTTTCCCTCTCACTCTTCTCTCTTTCTAACTTCCTATTGACCCTCCTTCCTCCATTAATTTCCTATTTTGTACCTCCTTTTGTTCCAAGGACCAAACCTGCATACCACTGCACAGACAGACTGTAAGGCAGGGGGAAATAGGTTCCAGTGTGCTCATACACCTGTTGGTGGATGCTGGAATCAGCATATAGATTCTGAATCACAGCTTCCCCCTCAATTAAACCTCATAAATGCAAAAAGTACAGTCCACAGCCCACACTCCAACCTCAAAAGTGAACAAAGCCAGAGGACCCAAA
Source organism: Cephalopachus bancanus (assembly GCA_027257055.1). NCBI lineage: Eukaryota > Metazoa > Chordata > Mammalia > Primates > Tarsiidae > Cephalopachus > Cephalopachus bancanus. Next base: position 13,446,213 of record JAPVLO010000093.1, read on the forward strand.
TAAGGAAGAACAGGAGATTGCACAAGCGAAGCAAAAGCAACCCCACCTTCCCTGAAAAACAGAATTAAAGAAGGTGGGGAAAGGGGGAGAGAGAGAAAAATCTACACAAATGAAGAAAAATCAGAAGAAGAATATGGGTCTCTCCCAGACCCCTGAGAGGGCAGACACTGAGAAAATTGACTTTGAAATGCAAACAATGAAGAGCCCACAGAATGACTGGTCTCAAACTACAAACCTAGATATCAAGACAATAATGGAGAGATTAAAAAGAATTGAGGAGAGACAAGAAGAAACTAGGAAGGAGCTGATAACTGAGATAACAGTAATAAAGAATACTGTGAATGAAATAAATAACAAACTGATAATCATGGAAAGCAGAATTACCCAAGCAGAAGAAAGAATCTCAGAGCTTGAGGACCAGAATATAGAACTAACCCAAACTGTTAAAAACACAGAAAGCAAGCTCAAAAAGCCAGAACAAAACCTTCAAGAGATGAGCGATTACTTCAAGATACCGAACCTAAGAGTAATTCACCTTCCTGAGGCAGAAAAAGAGACAGAGACCACACTGGAACAAACTTTCCATGAGATTATTCAAGAAAACTTCCCTTATCTAATCAGTGATGCGAAAATTCAAACACAAGAGATTCAAAGAACCCCTGCAAGATAACAAATGAGAAGACCAATTCCCAGATACATAATAATTCTCCTAAACAAAGTAGGTATAAAAGAAAAAATCCTAAAGGCAGCAAGAGAAAAAGGCCAGATCACCTACCATAGAAGACCAATTAGAATAGCAGCAGATTTATCTACAGAAACCCTGCAGGCTAGGAGAGCTTGGAGCCCTATCTTCAAAGTCCTAAAAGATAAACAATTTCAACCAAGAATAAACTACCCAACCAAGCTAAGCTTCATCAGCGAGGGAGAATTAAAATCTTTCCCAGATATCCAATCCCTAAGAACTTACACTGCCACCAGACCACCTCTACATGAAACACTTAAGTAAGTACTAAACACAGAAGAAAAGGAAAAAAGAACAATGCTATTCACAAGAGTACAGGAAAAAGAATAAAATACACATGAACCAACCCCCAAACCAAAAGAAAGACAAAAAAACCCCAGTGGAACAACAACAACTCTATAAGAACTCTATGATAGGGATGAACTCTCACATTTCAATAATTAGCCTGAATGTGAATGGACTAAGGGCACCACTGAAAAGACATAGGCTGGCAAAATGGATAAAATATCACAAGGCAATAATATACTGCCTTCAAGAGACCCATCTCACTAGAAAGGACATGCACAGACTCAAAGTAAAAGGATGGGAAACAAATTTTCAGGCTAATGGAACACAAAAGAAAGGAAGAGTCGCAATCCCAATTTCAGACAAAATACCATTTAAGCTATCAAAAATTTAAAAAGATACAGAGGGCCACTACATAATGATAAAAGGTTCACTCCATCAACCTGAAATATCTATCATAAACATACATGCACCCAACATAGGAGCAGCAACTTTCATAAAGCAGATTCTAGGAAAACTAAAGAAAGATATTGACTCTAACACTATCATAACTGGGGACTTTAATATCCCACTCACAACCCTAGACAGATCATCAGGACAAAAAATCAGCAATGAGATCCGGAACCACAGTGTGATGCTTGACCAAATGGACTTAATTGATACCTACAGAAACCTCCATCCAAAGACCACAGAATATATATTCTACTCATCACCGCATGGAATGTATTCTAATATCGATGACATACTTGGCCATAAATCAAGCATAAACAAATTTAAAAGGACCGAAATTTTACCATGTACCTTCTCAGACCACAGTGGAATAAAAATAAATATTAACACCAACAAGGTCCCCCCAAAACTCACAAAGACATGGACACTAAACAGCATGATGCTAAACAACTCCTGGGTCAATGATGAAATCAAAAAAGAGATCAAAAGATACATGGAAACAAAGGAAAATGAAGAAACATCTTACGCAAACTCTGGGATACCATGAAAGCTTTAGTAAGAGGGGAATTTATATCCCTACAAACACACATGAAGAAAATGGAAGGATCACAAATTAAGAGCCTAACAAGCCACCTAAGGATGCTGGAAAAGCAAGACCACAAAAACCCTAATTTCAGCAGAAGAATCCAGATCACCAAAATAAAAGCCCAAATCCAGGACATAGAAGACAAAAAGATAATACAAAAAATCAATGAAACAAAAAGCTGGTTCCTCAAAAGGATAAACAAGATTGATGATCCCCTAGCTAGACTGACCAAGACATTTAAGGAGAAGCTGATATCAATCCTACTGAAGGAATTCCAGGCAATTGAGAAAGTTGGAATTCTCCCCAAATCATTTTACAAAGCTAACATCACATTTATACCCAAGCCAGGTAAAGATCCAGCAAAGAAAGAGAACTACAGGCCAATATCTTTGATGAACATAGATGCTAAAATTCTCAACAAGATCCTAGCAAACTGGATTCAACAACGCATCTCAAAAATCATCCATCATGACCAAGTAGGCTTCAGCTCTGGGATGCAAGGCTGGTTAAACATTCGTAAAACCATAATGTAATTAAATACATCAATAGATGTCAAAACAAAAACCACGTGATTGTATCATTAGATGCAGAAAAAGCTTTTGATAAAATCCAGCACCCCTTCTTGATAAAAACCTTCGAACATCTAGGCATACAGGGAACATACCTCAAAATAGTAAAAGCCATCTGTTAGAAACCCACAGCCAGCATACACCTAAATGGACAAAATTTGGAACCACTTCCCCTGAAAACTGGAACAAGACAAGGATGCCCACTCTCACCCCTCCTGTTCAATATAGTATTGGAAGTCCTGGCTAGAGCAATCAGGGAAGAGAAGGTGATCAGGGGTATCCAAATAAGAAATGAGGAAGTCAAGTTATCTCTCTTTGCAGATGACACAATTGTGTACCTTGAAAACTCAAGAGAATCTGTCAAAAGTCTCCTTGCACTGACAAAGGCCTTTGGCAAAGTCTCAGGATATAAAATAAATGTGCAAAAGATGATCACATTTCTTTACACCAATAATAAACAAATAGAAACCCAAATAAGAAGCACAGTTCCATTCACAATAGCCAGAGAAAAAATGAAATACCTTGGCATCTTCCTAACCAGAGACGTAAAAGACCTTTACAATGAAACTACAAAACACTGCTCAAAGAAATCAAAGATGACACAAACAAGTGGAAAAATATCCCATACTCATGGATTGGAAGAATCAACATTGTGAAGATGTCTATCCTACCTAAGACAATCTACAGATTTAGTGTAATACCCATCAAATTACCAGCAACATTCTTCTCAGATGTAGAAAAAACAACACAGGAATTCATATGGAAATACAAACAACCAAGAATAGCCAGAAAAATCCTCAGCAAAAAAACAAATCAGGTGGTATCACATTACCAGACTTCAAACTTTACTATAAAGCTACAATAATCAAAACAGCTTGGTATTCGTATAGGAACAGGCATATAGACCAATGGAATAGAATTGAGATTCCAGAAGCAAAACCTCAATTTCTCAACCAACTCATCTTCAACCAAGCCTCCACCACCTACCCACTGGGGAGAGGAGAACCTATTCAGTAAATGGTGCTGGGAAAACTGGCTGACCACATGCAGAAGATTGAAAAGGACCCCTATCTATCCCCATACACAAAAATTCACTCCAAATGGATCAGAGACCTAAATGTAAAACCTCAAACCATAAGAACCTTAGAAAATGAAGGACATACCCTCATGAAAATTGGAACTGGCATCCAATTCCTGAACAAAACCCGATACCCACAGTCCATAAGAGATAAGATAGACAAGTGGGACCTCATTAAACTGACAAGCTTCTGCAAAGCCAAAGAAACCATCAAGAGAGCAAGGAGACAGCCTACAGACTGGGAAAAAGTATTTGCCAACTCCAGGTCTGACAAAGGCTTAACATCTTGGATCTATAAGGAACTCAAACATGCTGAAAAGAAAAAAACACACAACCCCATTATAAAGTGGGCAAAAGATATGAACATACTTCTCAAAGGAAGACATCCGAGCAGCCAACAGACACATGAAGAAATGTTCAACCTCACTAATCATCAGGGAGATGCAAATCAAAAGTACACTGAGATACCACCTAACTCCAGTCAGAATGGCAATTATCAATAACTCAAAAAATAACAGTTGCTGGAGAGGGTGTGGCGAAAAGGGAACACTTCTACTCTGTTGGTGGGAGTGTAAACTTGTGCAGCTCTGTGGAAAGCAGTGTGGCGATTCCTAAAAGCTCTAAATATTAACCTCCCATATGACCCCGCAATCCCCCTACTGGGAATATACCCTGAAGAACTCAAATCACTCTATAAAAAAGATACCTGCACACATATGTTTATCGCAACATTGTTCACAATAGCAAGAACCTGGAAGCAACCATGCTGTCCATCAAAAGAGGACTGGATTAAAAAATGTGGTACATATACATGATGGAATACTACGCAGTCATATAAAAGAACAAAATCATGAATTTTGCAGCAACCTGGATGGAACTAGAGTCTATAATACTGAGTGACCTCTCATAGAAAGAAAGATCTGAGTATCACATGTTCTCACTCATATAGTGGACCTTGATCATCCAACGTATTACCATAAGAAAATGACTGACAGTGGTGGGATACTATGGGGGGGATGGGATTAATGGTAGCAAATATCTGTCTGGGGATGGGGATACACCTCTTATCAACAACGGTGCCTGAATGAAGCATATTTGTATACCTAACCCTTAACTGTACCCCACTATATCATAATAAAAATTATTGATTATTTAAAGAAAAGAAAAGAAAAGTCGCTACACTCATATGTGGTAAATCCCAATAATTGGGATTTGAACCCAGGCAACCCAACTCCAATATCTGAATTCATAAATAGAAAAGAGAGTAGAATTCAAGTGTGTCCCACATCAGACTTAGCTTAGAGCCACCACTTCAAAAGTTGTAAAGATATAAAGTATCATTGGAATCAATAAAAAAATACAGCAAAACACTAGAACAAATATCATCTTGATGAATTAGAATATTCACCTCTTAAAATTGTCTCCTATAAAATCCAGAAGAAGATATCAAGCAATTATATGGAATTTTTAATTTTGTGTCAGAAAAGAGCAGAAAACCTAAAATCTGTAGCAGTGGAGAAAAAAAGAGAAAAGACAGTATAATGGGGGTGAAAAGGGTGGTATGAAATTAGACAGAATTTCAAGAAAATTTGACTCAATATCAGATTTAAAATTCATCATATATTATACCTTGAAACTATGTACATTTAATCAATAATGAGTAGAAAAAACTTGAGTGAATTTTCAAAGGAAATAATTTAAAAATTGGTATTTCTGGAGAAAACAATAGACCAAATGGAAAAGAAATAATAATCAAAGATACAAAGTACAGATTGACTTCTTAGATGGGGAAAAAAGACTATTAGAAAGACTCTTCATGTTCCAGACAAAATTAATAAAAAAGATTTATGCTAGCTTCTTAAAGAAAACATAAGATATATCTGTATTTTTTTAGAGCTCAAGTAGTTAACTACTCAAGAGAATGATCAATTTCTTATAGGTTTGATATACACATCCCAAAAGTTATGTAATTCCAGTATCTGTTGCCTGGTTGGGTGTGATACAATGCTTGTTGGTTTTTTACTCACTACAGAAAGGAATTTCAGAGCAGCCAGCAAAATTTTCAAACAGAATTTATTCAAGCAGGAGCAGAGAGATATAGAAAAACATGCCTCAACATAAGTGTCTTGGAGAAAGACTATGTTTTTACTTTTGACAAAAAGGTTGATATATTTTCATAGTAATTATCATGCTAAAAAGGGTGAGGTGCAGTACCCTCTGCAAAGAGATTACCATTTCTCTGCTTCTGATGGGCAAAGTGAAGTTTTCCCTGGAACACAAGTTTTGCCTTTGACAGAAGACTTGATAGACTTTGTGAAAATGCTAATTCATGAGCTAAAATGTGGTCTGATTATCATTTCTATACTTCTGATAAGCTAAGTGGTGAGGTTGAGGCTTTACCTTCAACAGGGAACTTGAAAGTAATTTAAAATAATTATTATGTTAAACCATGAATGGAAAGGTTGGGTGGTACCATTTCTACATCTCTGTTGGGCTTTACTTTTGATGAACTGAGGGAGTGGGATGGACTGACTAGTCCACACTGAGTTCACATTCCTGCCCACAGGGTGGTCTGGCCTACTAAGGAGATGTCTGGATGCTTTAGTATTTTGAATTAAGCACAAGTGTACAAGAAATGTATTTATGTTTGTCTAATCTACACTGACTACCCTGCCTCAAATCTTTGACAATATTTTCCACATGTATTATGGTTTGGGAAGCCTACTTCTTCTTGTAGAATGTTAGATTTATTTATTTTAGAAGAACATTCAGGCAGTCTAAATTTTACAAGTTAGTTATGTATTTTAATATATTTTTAAGTGTCTCCTACATATTTGTGATTAGATAGCCTGTCTTTCCATCTGCTAGCTATTCCAGAACCTTGTTTATGTCATAGGACTTTTAAAAATGACCGATTTTTAAATACAATTAGCAATATCACTATATTTCTGCTTTCTTTTCTGTTAGTTCTGCTCTTGTTTTTATTATTTTCTCATGGGTTTCTTAAACTTGGCTTTTGTTGGGTGGGGTACAATTACTAAATTCTTGAGTTGAATATTTAATTTGTTTTCATTCTTTCTTGATTAATATTAAGAGCATTTAAGGCTGCAATTTTTTTTTTTCCTTTTTGGCTGCATCCCATAACTTGTAGTGCAGTTACAGTATCTAAATAGTCTACAATTACATTGTTACATTCAATGATGCAACAGTTGCTTAAGAGAATGCAATTGAATTTCTGAATGAATAAGTATTCTGGCTACTTGTTTTACTTCCAACTCTTGCTATTATTACTTTATTTTATTTCACTGTGCATGGGGAATACAGTTTTAGGAATTTTGAAAGATTTTCTTTCTGGCCTAATGTATAATCAAAGGTTTTATGAGCATTGAAGAAGATGTTTTATTTGTAGGAGACAGTATAATATATGAGCAATTAAATCAATTTTTAATTTTATTTATTTATTTATTTAAAAGCAGGATTTATTAAAAGAACAGAAAACCTCCCACAGTGGGAGGGGACCCGAGGAGTTTGCCATATTTTTTAAATGTATATTTTAAACATGTGCAGTACAATTCAGGGTGAGGTATACAAATTGTCATTGTACAGATAAAGTTTAGGCCTCACTTTGCTCCCTAACTCATCTAGTTTGAAATCAGGTACGCTTATTAATGAAGTGTGCCCCCTTCCCGTGGTAGTTTCCCACTACTGCCAATCCCTTCCTTACAGTGTTATGATAATTGTTCAGAGTTATCTCATGAGTGAGAACATATGGGACTCAGTTTTTTATTTCTGTGATAGTTCACTGAGTATTATAGGCTCTAAGTCCTACCAAACTACTGCAAATTTCATAATTTTGTCCTTCTTTATGGCTATATAATATTCCACTGTGCATATACACCACATTTTTTTAACCAGTCCAGTTTCAATGGCCAGTAAAGTTGGTTCCATGTTTTTTCTATTGTGAATAATGTTGCAATAAACATGTGTGCTGGTATCTTTTTCATAGAATAATTTTGAGTTCTTCTGGTATATTCTCAGAATGGGGATTACTGGGTTGTGTCGATTTTTAGGTGTTTTAGGAATTGGCACACTGTTTACCATAGAGGTTGTACTAGTTTACAATTCTACCAAGTGTTCCCTTTTCTCTTCATCCTCTCTAGCATCTGTTTTTTGTTTGTTTGTTTGTTTGTTTTGAGTTATTGATGGTGGCCATTCCGACTGGAGTTAGGTGGTATCTCAGTGTGGTTTTAATTTGCATTTCTTTGATGATTAGTGAGACTGAGCATTTATCCATGTAACTGTTGGCTGCTTGTATGTCTCCTGTTGAGAAGTGTCTATTCATATCTTTTGCCCACTTTTTATTAGGGCTGTTTTTTTTTTCTTTTCAGCACAGTTGAGTTCCTTGTAGATCCTAGATGTAGACCTTTGTCAGATATAGAGTTGGAAAAATATTTATTTCCATTCTGTGGACTGTCTCCTCACTCTCTTGAGGGTTTTTTTTTTTTGCTTTGCAGAAGCTTTTCAGTTTAATATGGTTCTATTTGTCTATCTTATCTCTTATAGCATGAACATCTGGGGTTTTGATTAGGAATTGGTTGCCTACTCTGATTTCCATAAGGGTGTCTCCTACATTTTCTAAGGTTCTTATAGTTTGATGTTTACATTTAGGTCTTTGATCCATTTAGAGTTGATTTTTTGTTCTGCAAGTGGTCAGCCAATTTTCTCAGCACCATTTACTAAATAAGTTTTCCTCTCCCCAGTGGTTGTTAGTGGAGGCTTTATCAAAGATGAGTTGGTTAAGGGATTGAGGTTTAGCTTTAGGAATCTCTATCCTGTTCCATTGGTCTATATGCTTGTTCCTGATGATTGCAGGCTGTGTTGATTATTGAAGTCTTACAATAAAGCTTAAAGTCTGAAAGAGTGATAACACCCACTTTGTTTTGTATGATGGGATTGTTTTGGCTACTTGTGGTTGTTTATGTTTTTTTTTTTTTTTTTTTTTTGAGTTGGAGTCTCACTCTGTCGCCCAGACTGGAGTGCAGTGGCCGCTCCCGGCCACCGCAGCCTCGACCTGCTGGGCTCTGGCGATCCTTCCGCCTCAGCCTTCTGAGTAGCAGGCATGCGCTACCATGCCCGGCTGATTTTTTGATTTATTGTAGAGATGAGGTCTCGCTGCCAAGGCGGGTCTCGAACCCGCAGGCCCAGGGCGATCCACTCACCTCAGCCTCCCAAAGGCGCGGGATTACAGGCTGAGCCACCGAGTCGGCTTGTTTATGTTTTCATATGAATTTCTGTATTGTAATTTCCAGATCTGAGAAGAATGATGTTGGTAATTTAATGGGTATTGTGTTAAATCTGTAGATTGTCTTGATTAGGATGGACATCATAACAATGTTGATTCTTTCAATCCATAGGCATGGGATATTTTTCCATTTTTGTGTAATTTTTTATTTCTTTGAGCAGTATTTTGTAGTTTTCATTGTAAAGGTCTTTCACTTCTCTGGTAGGAAGATGCTGAGGTATTTTATTTTATTTTTTTGTTGCTATTGTGAATGGGATAGTGATTTTTATTTGGTTCTCTGCCTGTTTTTGTTGGTGTATAAGAATGTGACTGTCTTTTGAACATTAATTGTATACCCTGAGACTTTTCCAAATTCCTTTATCAGTGCAAGAAGATTTTTGGCAGATTCTTTTGGATTTTCAAAGTATAGAATCATATTGTCAGCAAGCAGGGATAACTTGACTTCCTCTTTTCCTATTTGGATATTCCTGATTTTCTTCTCTTGTTTGATTGCTCTAGGTAGGACTGCCAACACTATGTTGAACAGGAGGGGTGAAAGTGGGCAGCCTTGTCTTTTTCAGGTTTTCAGGGGAAATACTTCCAATGTTTGCCCATTTAGCAATAGGCTGATCGTGGACTTTGTAGATGGCTCTTACTATTTTGAGGTATGTTCCCTCTATGTTTTTTTTTTTTTTTTGAGTTGGAGTCTCACTCTGTCACCCAGACTGGAGTGCAGTGGCCGCTCCTGGCCACCGCAGCCTCGACCTGCTGGGCTCCAGCAATCCTTACGCCTCAGCCTTCCAAGTAGCCGGAATTACAGGCATGCGCTACCACGCCCGGCTGATTTTTTTTTTTTTTTTGTAGAGATGAGGTCTTGCTGCCCAGGCGGGTCTTGAACCCACGGGCTCAGGCAATCCACTCACCTCAGCCTCCCAAAGGCGCGGGATTACAGGCTGAGCCACCCAGCCTGGCTATTCCCTCTATGATTAGGTGTTTAAGGGTTTTATCAAGAAGCAATGCTGGATTTTATAGAAAGCTTTTTCTGCATATAATGACATAACCATGTGGTTCTTGTTTTTACATTTGTTGATGTATTCAGTTACATTTATGGTTTCGTGGATGTTGAACCAGCCCTGCATCCTGGTGATGAAGCCTGCTTGATCATGGTGGATGCTTTTTGAGATGTGTTGTTGGTTTAAATTTGCTAGAATTTTGTTGAATATTTTTGCATCTAAGTTCACCAGGGATATTGGCCTGTAGCTCTCTTTTTTTTGTTGTATCTTTACCCAGTTTAGGTATCACTGTGATTTTTGCTTCATAAAACAACTTGGGGAGAGTTCCATCTTTCTCAATTTCTTAGGCTACTCTAATAAGATTGGTATCAGCTCCTTCTTGTATGTATTGTGGAGCTCTTATGGAAAGCAATCTGGTCTAGGACTTTTTTCTTATGATGGAGTTGATTTCCTGGGTTGTTATTGGCCTATTTAATGTCTCAATTTCTTCTTGTTTCAACCTTGGGAAGTTGTGTGATATCAGAAAGTCTTCCATATCATTTAGGTTTTGAGTTTGTTTCCATACAGGTGTACATATTAATTCCTGATTTTTTAAAAAAATTTATTTCTTCAGTGTCCATTGTGATTTGATCGTTTGCATTTCTGATTGTTTACTTGGGTTTTTTGTCTCTTTTTTTTGGTCATTCTGATTAGGGGTCCATCAATGTTATATATCTTTTTAAAGAACCAGCTTTTGGTTTTACTGATTTTTTTCTATGATATTTTTGTCTTCTATGTCCCTTTTTGGGTTTTTATTTTGGTGATCTGGATTCTTCTACTGAATTTAGGGGTTTGAGATCTTGTCTTTCCATCTCCTTTAAGTAATTTGTTAGGCTGTTAACTCAATCTTTCAATTTTCTTGATGTGCATTCATGCAGATATAAACTCCTTCTTAGAACTGTTTTCATGGTATCCCAGAGATTTTGGCAAGATATCTATTCATTTTCATTGGTTTCCAGAAATCTTTTAATTTCTGTTTCGATGTCTGTATTGACCTAGGAGTCATTCAGCATCATGCTGTTTAGTGTCCATGTCTTTTTGGGTTTAGGGGGAATTTTGTTGGTGTTGATATTTATTTTTATTCCATTGTGATCTGAGAGGTACATGGCAGTATTTCTATGTTATGAAATTTGTTTATGCTTGATTTATGTCCAAGAACATATTTAATTTGGGGGAACATTCCATGTGGTGATGAGTAGAATGTATATTCTATAGTTGTTGGGTAGGATGTTCTATAGGTATTTATTAAGCAATAAGCTGAGGTTGCAAATCTCCTTGTTGATATTTTGCCTCAATGATTGAGGTTGCAAATCTCCTTGTTGATATTTTGCCTCAATGATCTATCTAGGGTTGTTAGTGGGGTGCTGAAGTCCCCAGCTATGATAATGTTAGAGTCAATATCTTTCTTTAGTTTACCTAGAAGCTGCATTATAAAGGTTGGTGCTCCTATGTTGGGTGCATATATGTTTAGATGGATACATCTTGTTGATGAGTTAGTCATTATGTAGTGACCTCCATATCTTTTTTAATTATTGCTAGCTTAAAGGATATTTTGTCTGATATTAAGATCACAACTCCTGCTTTCTCTTTTGTTCCCTTCATCTGAAAATTTGTTTTCCATCCTCTTGCTTTGAGTCTATGAATGTCCATTATGGTGAGATGAGTCTCCTGGAGACAGCATAGAGACTTTGAGTTCCAAAGTCTCTATACTCAGGTGCTGTCTTCCCAGGGGTCTGTATGGGATCTATGTTCTTCCTTTGATTCTTTTTCATTTGTGATGGCTTTCTTCCTCCCCCCCTCTTTAATTCCATTGCTCAGTGGTGAGGGGATAGCTTTCACTTTTGTTCACACTTTCACTGTGTCATTTTTTTTTATTCAGTTTCTCATTCTATGTCTTCTCAGTGGTACATTTAGTCCATTCACATCCAGGCTAACTGTTGAGATGTGAAAGTTTATTCCTGTCATGAGCTTTTCATAGGAAATGTTGTTGTTGTTTATTTGTTTGTTGGTTTTCTTTTGATTTTTGACTTGATATTTGTGTGTGATTTCAATCTTTTTCCTGCGTTATTGGGAAGACAGTGGTCTTTTTTTTTTCTTTTTTCTTTTTGTGCTTAATACTTTCTTAAGCATTTCTTGTAGAACTGGTTGGAGGCAGCATAAATTCTTAGGGGGCAAATGTCTAGGAAGAGTTTTAATTTTCCATTGCTGATGGAACTTAGTTTAGTTAGATAAGACATTCTTTTTTTAACTTTAAAATTTTGTATTTTAAAAATGTGGAGTACAATTCAGGGTTAGGTATACAGATATTCATTATGCAGGTACTCTTGTTGATGAGGCAGTTTCCCCTGGGAGTTTCCCTCAACTGCCTATTTCACCCACCACCGAAGTTTCCCACTACTGCCAATCCCTTTCTTATAGTATTATGATAATTGTTCAAGATCCACTTATGAGTGAGAATATATGGTACTCTGTTCTTCGTTTCTGTGATAGATCACTGATTATGATAGACTCTGAATCCATTCAAGTTGCTGCAAAGTCCATATGAGTGTCCTTTTTGGCTGCATAATATTCCATTGTGTATATGTACCACTTTTTAATTCAGTACAGCTTCAATGGGCAGCAGGGTTGGTTCCATGTTTTTGCTATTGTGAATAGAGCTGTAGCAAACATGTGTGCACGTATCTTTTTGTAGAATGATTTGAGTTCCTCTGTGTATATTCCAAATATTGGGATTGCTAGATTTATGGAAAGTCAATTTCCAGTTTTTTCAGAAATCACCATACTGTCTTCCAAAGGGGTTGCACTAGTTTGCATTCCCACCAGTGGAGTCAAAGCATACCTTTTTCTCCACATCTTCGCCAGCATCTGTTGTTATCTGTTTTATTAATGATGGCCATTCTTACTGGGATTAAGTGGTATCTCAATTGGTTTTGATTTGCATTTCTCTGATGATTAGTGAGACTGAGCACTTTTTATGTGTCATTGAGACCAGTCATTCTGGGGGCTCTTAATTGTTTGAGTTCCAAAGTCTCTATACTCAGGTGCTGTCTTCCCAGGGGTCTGTATGGGATCTATGTTCTTCCTTTGATTCTTTTTCATTTGTGATGGCTTTCTTCCCCCCCCCTTTAATTCCATTGCTCAGTGGTGAGGGGATAGCTTTCACTTTTGTTTGATCAATCTCCTATTCTTCCTTACATAGATCCTCTGGATTTGTTCAATTTTGAAGTCAGACTGGGGATGCAGGGGCTGTGTGTTTTGCAGTTTTGAGATTTGATTAAGGTGTGATGGGGGAGCTGTTGTTCGGAAGCTATCTACAGATTACAGTATCTGCTGACAGGTGTGTGGGTTCCCTGGAACCCACTTCCAGCCACCTTATAATCTGTCCATGCAGAGGGTGTATGTATGCCCCTGAAAGCAAAATGAGATAAGAAAAAGGAAAAGAATGGAAAAAAGAAGAGAGATGAAAGGAAGATGAAAAGAGAGGAGAAGGAGAAGAACAACAGTCAAGCACCCTAACAAATAAACCAAGAAACAAACAAAAACAAAAATGTACAAGCAAAATCTGATGAAGCCCTCACCCTCAAAAATGTCCATATGCAAACAGAAAAACTAAACAACAACAACAACAAAAACCCAAAACAAAACAAGTACTAAAATATGAAGAAAAACAGAGAAAATAAAAATTGAGCTCCTCCTGTGGCCATTTCTGGAACTTCAGGTTCCTTTCCCAAGCTCTGCTGCTGTTTCTGGCAACTGCTGAGGTAGGGAGAAGGCTCCAGTCTCCAGCCCCTCCTCTCTGCTCTTGGCAAAGTCTGATGGGGTTGCTCTTAGCGTGGATCAGATGCCTCATGGGCTGCTATGGAAGGAGGTTGAATCAGATCCAGACTCATTCAATTCATCTGCTCCTGCTGCGGCCATGTCCCCCCTCAGATCAGATATGTCCATACCTAGTCCAGCTTGGGGGGTGGGATGTCCATCTCTCTGTGTCTGCTACTGAAGTTTCCTCTCTGGATCAGTCATGGTTGATCCCAGAAGGGTGTAGAATTTGCCTCTGAGTTTCAGGTTGGAGAACAAACAGAGCCAGTTGGCCAATGCTGGTCTCTGCCAGGTCCCAGGACAGAGAAAATAGTGGTGTTTGGTGTCACCTTGCTGACAGTGGGGTTCAATACCAGATTTCTTCACCATACCTTCTCCACGGTTCCCTCTGCCAGTGCCCAGCCCACTGCTGCAGGTGGTGGCATGGACCAGTTGCCAGGTGCTGAAGAGTAGCTGACCTCACCTGTCTCCTCTTGCGAGATCCCAGAGAATGGCTGGCAATCCTTGCATGCCAGTGTCTCCAATCTCAGGGCAGGGGTGGGTTGCAACCACTACTGGAAGACAGCCCTGAGACAGCACATGCTTGGTCATGAGTCGCCCCTGAGACAGACTTTTACTCACCCAGCTGCACTCACCCACTCATTCAGACTGTATTTATGAATATTTGCCCTTGCAGAGGCTTTCATGCTCCCACCAGTTTTGTCACCATCTTAAATCAATTTTATTTATTGTATCATTAATTTTTCATGTATTCTGTATAATAAATATCCCTTCTAGTGCTGTGCGAAATTTGTTTCCGTTTTCTGATTTCTGGTATCTTTTGCAACCTGATTGAATCTGTTCAACGTAAGTTCTCTTGACAAGCAGATTCATAAATCAAAGACCAATGTATTAGAAGCTTGTGTACCTGTATATGCATAAATATGTATAAATATTTATACTCAAACACATAAATACATGTATATCTGGTTTGAGCCCATAAGAATCTTTAATATAAGATAAAATAAAATATATGTTGAAGCACTTATCAACATAAATGTTATCCAGTAATATTAGTGTTTTAATGAAAGTCTAACTTTGATGTTGAAATTGCACCCTCTGCTTTACTTTTTGTTTCTGTTTTCTTAATATATTTATTATTGCTGATAGGTTATTAGTATGTTAATATATTTATTTTATTTTAACTTTTTAGGTTCCTTTAGCTGTTTGAAGGCACATTTGGATAAATTTTCACACTTATTTTTCCTTTAATAAGGATTTTGTTTCATTTACGGCTATTTCTAAGACCCTATGCTTCTAAACAACATTTTTAAATGGATAATAATATTAACAGTGAAGCCAAATTAAAATGCTGCCCATAGGCAAATAACTAAGTGAACACAGAATACTACAATAGCTTATTAGAAAATTAAAATTGTACTTTAGAATATTAAAGGCTCTATAAATTTTGAATAAAGAAATCTGTTTAAATATTACTAATTCAGCTGGCAATCTAAGATTTACAATGCTTGAGAAGTATTTTTACATAGAAAGACCTATTATACTTAGCTATTTAAAAAATAATATTCAACTAAAATTGAAATTTTGTAACTTTGATTTTCTTTGGTTATTAAGTTCAACTTGTAAATCTTGCTATGCTACTTAAAGATCTGATAAAATAAAAATAAACCACTATCTTTAAAAAAAAGATCTACTAAATGAAGCTGAGCAGATTACATTCAAATCATCAGATCACTTACAAACTTTATACTCTGTAGCTATACATTTTAAACTGCATTTAGAAAATGTTTTATGTTTATACTTTTATAGTAGATCAGAAGAAAAGAGAGCTCTCCCGCGTCCCCTTTTCTCCTGCCTCCCATGTGGCATATTTGTTACAATTGATGAATGTATATGATATATTATTATTAATTAAAATTCACAGTTTACATTAGGGTTCACTGTTTTGTAAAGCTTTGATAAATGTGGTGTCATGTATCCACCCTTATGTTAATGACCCTAAAATCCTCATTGCTCCGATTATTCACCCTTTCACCTCTCACCAATCCCAGACACCCACTTGTCTTTTTACTGCCTCAATAACTTGCTGGAGATGTTTTGGCCAATTTTTAAATTAGGTTGTCCATTATATTACTGTTGAATTGTATGAGTTATTTATATGTTTTGAATACAAGTTTTTTGTTTTAATTTGTGTCTTACAAATATTTTCTCCCACTCTGTGGCTTACCTTCTCATTCTCTTAACATTTATTTTTCAAATTTGCTGAGATTGGTAGCCACTTATCTACCAAGAGATGCTGATTTATCATCTCAAGTTATCTGGCATTAATAGGTATAAAAATCAAGACATGTTTTATATGGAATACTAATGGTTCTGGTATTCTGTTAATATTAATAATACCAATAATAATAGTGACAACAATAAAATCAATGAATAGTAGTAGTAGTAACTACTTTTATGAACAGTAGTAGTAACTACTATTATTCTTATGCAACAGGTTGCAATATTACAGCATGGAAAGGCTTTGTAACTTTTTCTGGAAACACAAAATTTTTGGACTCTATAGTGTTAATTATCTAGTCAAGAGCTGAGTACTTCCTACTCAAACTGGAACCAACCAAAAGACTCCAAATAGGATGAACAGGCAAATTTTCTTCCTTTGTCTGAACTTTGAAAAGTCAGGATGTATACTTGCTGACAGGTGAGTGTTTGAATGATGACTATTATAGAGAAGAGAGAAGGAGAATAGAAAGTGAGGCAGTAAAGCTGGACTTATTGAACAACATGATAATGTACCACCACTGATTATGGAAGAAGTTAAAAATTTTTACTTTTTGTATGCTGATTTCACTATTTTTCATTCTCTTTGAAGTTTTCCTAAAAGTCTCTTCCTGTTTCAGCTGTACCAAGAAAATCAAGACACTTTTATTAAACTACTAAAAGGAAAAAAATAGACAATCTTCTTCATTCAAAACATATTGTGGAAATTAGTGTGCATCATACAAGAGAAATTAAGTTACAAAACAGCTGCCATTTTCTTTAACAGTTTAACCCTATTTTAGATGATATCTGTCCATATAATTTATATGATAGTTACATCTATGGGGTTTTTTTCGTGTGTGTGATTGGCAGCATCAAACAGGATTGAGTATTAATTTACTATACTTTCTCAGTTCAAAATCACTACTGATATTGAACATGGCCATAAATGGTGTTCAGGGACCTGCAGAAAAATATCCCCACCAGCAAGGACAGAAACACTAAGAATGTTTTTTTGTTTGTTTGTTTGTTTTTGTTTTTTGTTTTGTTTTCTCAAGCTGGCAATCCACTTTTATTTTAAAGGGCAAAATATTTAAACAGGCACTTTAACAAAGAATGTATATAGATACAAATAAATACATTAAAAGATTGTCAATGTCAGTCATTAAACTTGTCATTAACTTAAAATTAAAATAATGAATACTACAGCATATTAACTAAAATGACTAAAATTATAAAGATTGATCATTCTAAATGTTGGTGGGGATTAGGGTAACTGAAACTTTCTTTTTTTATTTTATTTTTTATTACTTTTTTTATTTAATCAATATTTTTTATTATGGTTTTGTGGGGTACAGTTAAGGGTTAGGTATACAAATACGTTTCATTCAGGCACCCTGTTGATAAGGGGTGTTTCCTCATCCCCAGACAGATATTGCTAATGTTAATCCCATCTCCCTCCTCCCCCATAGTTTCCCACTACTGACATTCATTTTCTTATAGTAATACATTGGATGTTAAACGTTCATTATATGAGGGAGAATATGTGATACACAGATCTTTGTTTCTGTGAGAGGTCACTCAGTATTATAGACTCTAGTTCCATCCAGGTTGCTGCAAAATTCATGATTTTGTTCCTTTTTATGGCTGCATAGTATTTCATTGTGTATATATACCACATTTTAAAAATCCAGTCCTCTTTTGATGGACAGCATGGTTGCTTCCAGGTTCTTGCTATTGTGAACAATGCTGCGATAAACATATGTGTGCAGGTATCTTTTTTATAGAGTGATTTGAGTTCTTCAGGATATATTCCCAGTAGGGGGATTGTGGGGTCATACGGGAGGTTGATATTTAGAGCTTTTAGGAATCTCCACACTGCTTTCCACAGACGTTGCACTAGTTTACACTCCCACCAACAGTGTAGAAGTGTTCCCTTTTCACCACACCCTCTCCAGCAGCTGTTATTTTTTGAGTTGTTGATAATTGCCATTCTGACTAGAGTTAGGTGGTATCTCAGTGTGGTTTTGATTTGCATCTCCCTGATGATTAGTGAGGTTGAACATTTCTTCATGTGTCTGTTGACTGCTCGGATGTCTTCCTTTGTGAAGTGTCTGTTCATATCTTTTGCCCATTTTATAATGGAGTTGTTTGTTTTTTTCTTTTCAGCACATTTGAGTTCCTTGTAGATCCAAGATGTTAAGCCTTTGTCAGACAATAAGAATGTTAATACTGAATTTAAAATGGCACTCCAGCTGTCTTCCAGCACTCTAGTCAGCAGGTTCACTGCCCTACTCTCCATAACTTTAATTGTTAAATGTACCATTATTTAATAATAGCTCTTCACAGAAAAAAAGAACATAAAATTCTAGGATTTTGGCTTGCACTTAAGATTTGAAAAGCTGAAAAGACCATTACACTTAATCTTATAGCATAAAGAAAAAACAAAAGCCAACACAGATAATCTGCAAAACCACAACTTTTCCTGAGTTAACCATCAGAAAGCGAAGATTACAGGGCAATCAAATTGTTTAACATTGAAGAATGGACAGGTGCTTCCAAAGAGAGAGTAGATTCTATCACTTGTTTAACTTGGGCAAATACCAAAAGCCAAACAAGCCAGAAGAATTAAGCTATTTTTAAAAGATTTCTAAAGGCTAAATGTAGGCTATCCTGAGAGTACACAGTCACTGGGAGCTACCTACACTAAGGCAATTTGCATACACTCAAATGTCCCTTTCCACAGACCTCACATGGTATTTATAAGAAAGATTGAGTGCAGGTCAAGAAAGTAAAGGAAACCTCCTTAATGATCTGGCCTGGGAAAGAGAAGTAGCAGCCTCTCCAGGAAAACCACAAAGATCCTTCTAAGGTGTCTTCTCTGTGGAACAAAAGTCTCATGTCTCCAGGAGAAAAGCAGCAAACCTGGTTGACTTCAGGACACAAGTGAAGATAATTGTAGTTGCAGGAAGGAATGAAAAGATCCCTCTACTCCTTGAGGAGGAACAGGGATAGGGTCTGGGCCCAGAATGTTAGAATTTTCCTACTACTAGAAGAAAGGTAGGAGCATCAACAAAGCACCAGCACCCAAACCCAAGGATTCAGTGCCTGCCTAATATAGGAATTGATCCGGAATAACAGAGAGAGACCTACCACTACTGCTCACCATAAGGCTAATAGTCACTGAGTAACAATTTGCAGCAGTCTGGGTGAGGGACAAGTGCATATAGAGTTAGACACTTGCTGAAACACAGAGCCAAAGGGAAGATCTAAAGCTGAAGGCAGAACAAACATTGAGGAAAACGCTCTGGCAAGCCAGCTCCCACCCTTCACACAAGTTAATGTGAAGTCTGTTATAAATTGAGGCTAGCCATAACAACAACAAATCCTAAGCATACCTCACATTTTGACGAGATTGATTTAACTATGCCACTAAAGGTCTAACAGCAAAAACAAAAAGCATGCCTATTTCCAAGCATAAATATTATTTTCTTTACAGAAACTACAGAACCAGACTCATATCTTCCAGATGTTGGAAGTACCAAGCACAGAATCTAAATTAAATATGATAAACATGTTAAATGCTATAATGGAAAAGGTAGACATTGCATGAACTGATAAGAAATTTTAGCAGAGAGATGGAGACTCTGAGTAGGAATCAAATGGCAATGTTCGAAACAGAGATCAGTTTAACAATGATGAAGGCTAATATTGACAGGACCATAAGTAGACTTGACATAGAAGAGAATGCGAGGAGTGAATTAGAAGATAATTAACAGAATTTAGCCAAACTAGAACACAGAGAACAAAGAATGAGAAATTTAAAGACTATTCTAAGAGCTGTTGAAACACAATCAAAAGGTTCAACACATTGTAATCAGAACCTTAGTGGGAGGCTCTACAGAAAGAGTAGTGAAAAAAGGCATAATAGCCCCCCAAAATTGTGTATAACTCATTAATAATACCAACTCACAAATTCAAGAAGTTCTAAGGACCAAGCATGCTAAATATAAAACAAAAAAAGCAAACACACAAAACTCACACAACTAGACAAAACATATGCAAACTGCTGAAAGCCAAAGATTAAAAAAAAATCTCAAAGGCAGCCAGAGAAGAAGCATTTATTAGCAAAAGACAAAAGTAAAAATGTTGGCAGACTTTTGATCTGAAACTATGCTAACCAGAAGACAATAGAGTGACATTTATAAACAACTGGAAGGAGAAAAAAAAAGTCCTATCAACTGTGAACTCAATATTCTGAAAATGTCTGTGAGACAATAAGGGGATTCAAGAATGTTTCATGTAAACAGAAATTGAGGAAAATCATGAAGAGTGCACCTAGACTACAAGAAATGTTAAATGTTTTTTGGCAGAAGAAATGTGATTCCAGATTTAAAAATAAATCTCTAAAAAGAAATGTAGAGCATTGGAAATGGCATAAATAAATGAATTTTTTCTGTTTTTCTGAGTTTTATAACTGTTCTAAAGATAACTGATGTCCAAAGTGAAAATAGTACCAATGTATTATATGTTTATATCAAATGTAAAGTTAAAATAATAAGACAAAAGGTATGAAGGAAGAATTAGGAGTATATTTCTTAGAGGTTCTTACACAAAATGTTAAATGATATACTACTATTTGAAAGTATACTTTTTGCACTTTGGGAGGTTGAGGTGAGATAATTTCTTGAATCCAGGGGTTTGAGACCAGCTTGGGCAACTTGGCGAGACCTGGTCTCTGCAATAAATCAAAAAATTAACTGAGTGTGGTGACACATGCCTGTGGTTCCAGCTACTTAAAAGACTATGGCAGAAAGATTCCCTGAGCCCAGCAGGTCAAGACAGTAGTGGCCATGAGTATGTTACTGTACTTCAGCTTAGGTGACAGAGTGAGGCTCTTACTCAAAAAGCAAAAAAGGAAAGTGCACCTTTTTAAAAATTAAAGAATGATGCATATTGTAAATCGTATGACTCTCTGCAAAATCAAAATTTAAAAAGTGGAGATAAAATTGAAAGTAAAAAATTTATTAATTCAATAAAAGGCACAGTAAAAAAAAGAAATGAACAGAAACACCAACTACAAAACATATACCAAGATCAAAGACTTTTATTCAACCATGAAAATACTTACATTAAATATAAATTGTTAAATCAATTAAAAGATATTACTACTCATCCTAAATATACTATAATAATAATAATAATAAATTAACTTTAATAAATTTGATTATTTTGATGAAAAGGGCATTCTTTAAAGGACACAAATTGCCAAAGCTCATTCATGAATGGATTAAGAAATAGCTACACAATAGAATACCACTTGGCAATAAAAAGTAATAAACTATTTGACATGTTTTTAATATCTAGATTTATTTATATTATCCTGAATGCAAACAGTAAACTATTGGACTGAGAACAGATTTTTAATAATTATAACAATAGCTAAATTGGGTCCCTTTCATCTCAATTCTTCCTCTTTCTGGGGCATTGTGATAAGATTCAGTTGGACCCTGCATATGCACAAAAGGGGATCTCTTGTCTCACAGAAAAGGAGCTCAAGATTAGGAATCTGGGAGGTTATGTCATATATCCATTCCCCTACCCCCAACCCAACCCCACTGAGGGAGGAAAAGAAACATTTACTCCCTGGTTATTTAAAATTATTTGGAATTTAAGCCACTAGCTTCCCTGCTTTAGGTTTTATTGCTCTTTGGAAAGTAAACAAATTCTATTTGGAAAGAATGACGAAAGTTTCTACCTCCAGAAAGGAAGCATTTGGCTCCAGGAGTTGTTAAATTTTATTACTCTTTGAATGAGGATGGAGGGTTCCAGTTCTAATACCTTCTATCTTCTAAGTCTCATTCTTTAATTCAGATTTCAGTAAAATTTGCTCAGAAAACCTTCATTATGCAGATATATGGAAACATTAACTTCCTGATACTATTGCTACATACAACTGGATAAATATCAAATGCGTTAGGTTAAATGAAAGAATCTGCACTTATTTTTGTAACACTGTGAAAATGACAAATTCAGAGAGACAAAAGGTAGGATTTCTAGCAACTAAAGTATTAGGAATAGTTACTAACAAGGGACATAGTCAATTTTGGGGGGCAGTTGGTTTAAATTTCCTATATCATGATTGTGGAGGAGATTTCATAACCATGTGCATTTGTCAAATCTCATGAAATGATACTAGAAGGGTAAGTTTTACTATGAATAAAGTATATGTTAATAACAAAAAACTCTAGTGCACATAGTGCACATTTGCTTAAAATAATTTTTAATTTTAGAACTGTAAAAATATACGTTGCTTATAAAACAGAGTAAATATGATATTTAGTTGTTCTTTAAAAATGTTTTTACATAGTTTACATTCTCATTGCGATTTGAAATAAAAAATGCTTTTGAGTAAATAGGAGACTATTAATTAAAGATACAATGATGGAATTAAAGAGAATACAATGTCCTAAATTTTAAAAGACTAAATGACTAATTTTCAAGCACAGAACATGTAGTTCAAAAGCCTTTGGCTGATTTTAAAGAGAAGTTATTTTGCTTCCTTGCTAACTGATTTTATTAAGAAAAAGGTGGATCATTTGAGTTGACTCAAAATTACTTTATGATCAACAACAACAGTGAAAAGTGGGCCCACAATAGCAACCACAGTTAGTTTTGGTGCTGTGCATAAGTTAGTGGTCAAAGTGATTTATGATGGAGTTAACTTCTGAATATGAAGAAAACTTAATGTTCAAAATTGATTGCATGGAAGAAAGTATTTTAAATTTTTATGGGTAACTGTAAGATATTATTATTAAGAGACTAATCTGCATTTATGTAGTATACATTTTTCTTCCCATGAATACCTATCCAAAGCACTTCTACTGTGGAGGTAGACAGGGCTTTGAATTTTTTTTTACTTCTTAATTTTTAATGTAAAGATGTGGGATACAATTCAGGGTTAGGTATACAATCATTGATCGTGCAGGTACCCCAGTTAATGAAGTATGCCCCTCCCTGCCCTAGCAGTTTCCCTCAACTGCCAATCCCACCCCCCCACCAACAGTTTCCCATTACTGTCAATCGCTTTCTTATAGCATTATAATTGTGCAAGGTCCTCTTACGAGTGAGAACATATGGAATGCTGCTCTCTGTTTCTGTGATAAATCACTGAGTATGATCAACTCCAAATCCATCCAGGTTGCTGCAAATTCCATATATTTGTCATTCTTTATAGCTGCATAATATTCCATTGTGTATATGTACCACATTTTTTTTTTTTTTTGAGTTGGAGTCTCACTCTGTTGTCCAGACTGGAGTGCAGTGGCTGCTTCCGGCCACTGCAGCCTCGACCTGCTGGACTCCGGCAATCCTTCCGCCTCAGCCTTCCGAGTAGCCGGAATTACAGGCATGCGCTACCATGCCCGGCTGGTTTTTTTTTTTTTTTTTTTGATTTATTGTAGAGATGAGGTCTCGCTGCCCAGGCGGGTCTCCAACCCGCGGGCTCAGACAATCCGCTCACCTCAGCCTCCAAAAGGCGTGGGATTACAGGCTGAGCCACCGAGCCCGGCTTCATTTTTTTAATCCAGTCTAGCTTTGATGGGGAACATGGTTGGTTCCATTATTTTGTTATTGTGAATAGAGCTGCGATAAACGTTTGTGTGCAGGTATTTTCTTTGTAGAATAATTTGAGTTCCTCTGGGTATATTCCCAATAGGGTTATTGCTGGGTCATATGGAACGTCAATTTCTAGTTCTTTCAAAAATCTCCAGACTGTTTTCCAAAGAGGTTGTACAAGTTTGCATTTCCACCAGCAGTGTAGCATTCCTTTTTCTCCACATCCTCGCCAGAATCTGTTGTTGGTTTTTTTTATTAATGAGGGCCATTCTTACAGGCATTAGGTGGTATCTCAATGTGGTTTTGATTTGCATTTCTCTGATGATGAGTGAGGCTGAGCACTTTTTCATGTGTCTGTTGGCTGTCCATATAGCTTCTTTTGAGAAATATCTATTCATGCCTTTTGCCCACTTTTTAAAGGGGCTGTTTGCTTTTTCCCTTGGGTGCGTTTGAGTTCCTTATAGATCCTAGGTGTTAGGCCTTTGTCAGATATACAGTTGACAAAATTTTTTTCCCATTCTGTGGGCTGTCTCCCTGCTCTCTTGATGGTTTCTTTTGCTTTGCAGAAGCTCGTTAATTTGATGAGGTTCCACTTGTCTATCTTATCTCTTAAGATATTGATCTTTAGAGTTTTGGATAGGAATTTGTTGCCAGTTCCAATTTCCATAAGGGTGTCTCCTGCGTTTTCTAAGATTCTTATGGTTTGAGGTTTTACATTTAGATCTTTGATCCATTTAGAGTTAATTTTCAGGTATGGTGATAGGTAGGGGTCCTGTTTCAGTCTTCTGCATGTGGTCAGCCAGTTTTCCCAGCACCATTTACTGAATAGGTTTTCCTCTTGCCAGTAGTTTTTGTTGGAGGCTTTGTCAAAGATAAGTTGGTTGAGGAATTGAGGCTTTGCTTCCAGAGTCTCTATCCTATTCCATTGGTCTTTGTGCCTGTTTTTATACCAATACCAAGCTGTTTTGATTACTGTAGCTTTATAGTAGAGTTTAAAGTCTAGAAGTGTGATACCTCCTGCTTTGTTTTTCTTGCTAAGAATTGTTTTGGCTATTCGTGGTCATTTATGTTTCCATATGAATTTCTGTATTGTTGTTTCCAGATCTGAGAAGAATGATGTTGGTAACTTAATGGGTATTGCATTGAATCTGTAGATTGCCTTTGGTAGGATGGACATCTTAACAATGTTGATTCTTCCTATCATGAGCATGGTATATTTTTCCATTTGTTTGTGTCTCCTTGGATTTATTTGAGTAGTATTTTGTAATTCTTATTGTAAAGGTCTTTCACTTCTCTGGTTAGGAAGATGCCAAGGTATTTCATTTTTGTGGTGGTTATTGTGAATGGGTCTCTGCCTGTGTGTTTTTTGTTATATAGGAATGCAACTGACTTTTGCACATTTATTTTGTACCCTGAGACTTTGCCAAAGTCCTTTATCAGTTCAAGCAAGTTTTTGACAGATTCTCTTGGATTGTCAAGATATAGGATCATATCATCAGCAAAGAGGGATAACTTGACTTCTACTTTTTGTATTTGGATACCCCTGATTTGCTACTCTTGTCTAAGTGCCTGAGTTAGGACTTCCAACAAAATATTGAACAAAAGGGATGAAAGTGAGCAGCCTTGTCTTGTTCCAGTTTTCAGGGGAAATGATTCCAGTTTCTGTCCATTTTTGCAATATGTTAGCAGTGGATTTGCTGTAAATGTCACGATTTTGAGGTATGTTCCTTCTATACCTAGGTGTTTATCAAGAAGGGATGTTGGATTTTATCAAAAGTTTTTTCTGCATCGAATCAGATAATCATGTGGCTCTTGTTTTCACATCTGTTGATGTATTTAATAACATTTATGGTCTTGTGAATGTTGAGCTAGCCTTACATCTTGGGGATGAAGTCTACTTGATCATGATTTTTGAGATGTGTTTTTAGATCCAATTTGCTACAATCTTGTTGAGGACTTTTGCATATATGTTCATAAGGGATATTGGCCTGTAGTTCTCTTTCTTTGTTGGATCTTTATCTGGTTTGGGTATCAGTATAATGTTAGCATTGTAAAATGATTTGGGGAAAATTCCATCTTTCTCAATTGCCTGGAACACTTTAAATAGGATTGGTATCAACTCTTCCTTATATGTTTTGTAGAATTCTGCTGGAAAGCCATCTGGTCCAGGGCTTTTTTTTGTAGGTAGTTTTCGTATGACAGAGTCAATTTCCTGGGTTGTTATTTTTCTATTTAGTGTCTCAATGTCTTCTTGTTTCAACTTGAGTAGGTTGTGTGATGTCAGAAAGTCTTCCATTTCATCTAGGTTATCAACTTTATTTCCATATAGGTGTACATAGTAATCTCTGATAATTTTTTGTATTTCTTTGGGGGTCAGTTGTGATTTTATCTTTTGTATTTCTGATTGTGTTTATTTGGGATTTTTGTCTCTTTTTCTTGGTCAATCTGGCTAGGGCCCATCAATCTTGTTAATTCTTTCAAAGAACCAGATTTTCGTTTTGTTGATATTTTCTATTATATTTTTGTCTTCTATGTCCTGTATTTGTGCTCTTATTTTTGTGATTTGAATTCTTCTGCTAAAGTTGGGATTTTGGTGGTCTTCTCTTTCCAGCTCCCTTAGGTGACTTGTTAGGCTCTCTATTTGTGATCTTTCCATTTTCTTGATGTGTGCTCATAGAGATATAAATTCCCCTCTTAAAACTGATTTCATGGCATCCCAGAGATTTTGCTAAGATGTTTCTTCATTTTCATTTGTGTCCAGGAATCTTTCAATATCTTCTTTGATTTCAGTGTTGACCCAGTCGTTGTCCAGCATCATGCTGTTTAGTGACCATGTCTTTTTGGGTTTGGGGGAAATTTTGTTGGTGTTGATATGTATTTTTATTCCACTGTGGTCTGAAAAGGTGCATGGCAAGATTTCAATCTTATGAAATTTGTTTATGTTCGTATCAATTAAGTCCCTTTTTTCAAGAGTCTCATGGAGGTTCTGAATGTCCTTGCTGATTTTTTGTCTTGGTGATCTGTCCTGGGTTGTGAGTGGGGTATTAAGTCCCTGCTATGATAGGGTTAGAGTCAATCTCTTTTTAAAGTTTGCCTAGAAGCTGCTTTATGAACATTGGTGCCCCTATATTAGGTGCGTATATGTTTAGGATGGATATTTCTTGTTGATGGATTGAAACTTGTATCATTATATAGTGACCTTCTTCATCTTTTTTGATTTTTGATAACTTAAAGGGTGTTTTGTCTAAGATTAAGATTGCAACTCCAGCTTTTTGTGTGTTTTGCTTGCCTGAAAATTTGTTTTCCATCCCCTTACTTTGAGTCTGTGAGCGTCCTTTCTGGCGAGATGAGTCTCTTGGAGAAAATATATTGTTGCTTCATGATATTTTATCTAGTTTGCCATTCTGTGTCTTTTCAGTGGTACATTTAGTTCATTCACATTCAGGCTAATTACTGAAATCTGAGGTTTTATTTTTGTCATGATGTTCTTATAGAGTTGCTGTTGTACTTATTTGTTTGTTGTATTTCTTTTGTTTTTTTTGGGTTGGTTCATGTGTATTTTCAATCTTTTTCCTGCACTCTTGTGAAGAACATTGTTGTTCTTTTTCCCTTTTCTTCTGGGTTTAATACTTTCTTAAGAGGTTCTTGTAGGGTTGGTCTGGAGGCAGCATAAGTTCTTAGGGATTGGATGTCTGGGAAAGATTTTAATTCTCCCTCATTGATGAAGCTTAGCTTGACTGGATAGGTTATTCTTGGTTGAAATTATTTATTTTTGAGAACTTTGAGTATTGGACTCCAAACTCTCCTAGACTGAAGGGTTTCTGTAGATAAATCTGCTGCTATTCTGATTGGTCTTCCCTGGTAGGTAGATTGACCTTTTTCTCTTGCTGCTTTTAGGATTTTTTTCTTTTATACCTACTTTGTTCAGGTGGATTATTATGTGCCTAGGAGTTGGTCTTCTTATTTGCTGTCTTGCTGGGGTTTTCTGAATTTCTTGTGTTTGAATTTTTACATCATTAATGAGGTGAGGGAAGTTTTCTAGAATAATTCCATGGAATGTTTGTTCTAGGGTGGTCTCTGTCTCTATTTCTGCCTCAGGAAGGCCAATTACTCTTTGGTTCATTCTCTTGAAGTAATCACTCATTTCTTGAAGGTTTTGTTCTGTCTTTTTAAGCTTCTTTTCTGTTTTTGACAGTTTGATCTAGTTCTATATTTTGGTCTTCAAGTTTGGAGATTCTGTCTTCTGCTTGGCTAAGTCTGCTTTCCATGCTTATTAGTTTGTTATTTATTTCTATCACCATATTCTTTATGGCTCTTATCTCATTTATCAACTCTTTCCTATTTTCCTCTTGTCTCTCCTCTTTTTATTCTCTCTATTAATGCCTTGAAGTCTGGGTGTGTAGTATGTCTCCAGTCATTCTGGGGGCTCTTCATTGTTTGCATTCCAAAGTCTGTTTTCTCAATATCTGATCTCCCAGTGGTCTGTGAGAGACCTGTATTCTTCTTTTTATTTTTCTTCATTTTTGTAGATTTGCTTCCTCACTTTTTCCTTTTTTTTCTCCCTCTGTCTTCTTTAAATCTGTTGTTCAGGGGCGGCAGGGTTGTTTTTTGCTTCTGTTTGCTCAATCTCCTATTCTTCCTTATGTGAATCTTCCGGCTTTGTTCGATTCTGAGACTGTACTGTAGGTTGAGATTTATACCTTTTGCAGCTTTGAGATTTATTTGAGGGGGAGCTGTGATTTAAAATTTATCTGCAGATCCCAATATCCACTGACAGGTGTATGGATACACTGGATCCTGCTTCCCACTGCCTTGTAATCTGCTCATGAAGCAGGGGTATTGGTTTACTCCCTCCTTAAGATGTACTGTTCCCTTACACAACCATGAGGTCTTACCTCCCAAGTTGGAGGTTAGGTAGAGCTGGTTGCGTGAGTCACTGAAGGTCTTGCCTGGTCACAAGGCTCCAGCTGTTCTCTGGTCCCACTGTAATCAGGGGCGAGTTGGGAGAGGTGGAGTGTGAGACTGCTGGGCATTGCTGTTCAGCCTAGTAGTCAGGGTGGCTAGGCGGTGGGATGGTGTGGCCAACAAGGGAGCTCAGAGCTCCATGGGGAAGGAGCCTTGGACCTCACTGGGTGGTGGAGGCTTGGGGCCTGGTAGGGTGCTTCAGTCAGGGGGAGGTCTGAGGGGCCAGCATGTAGGGACTCTGTGGGCAGTGGCAGCTCAAGGCGGAGTTCGGCACCTCAGTCAGGGCAGGCATCTGGAGCTGCAAAGCACCAGGGGGCAGTGGTTCGAATTGGGGCTGGGTGTTTCAGCCCAAGTGGGGGCCCAGAGCTTTGAGGCACAGGCACTGGGGGTCTGCATGGGCAGTGGTGGCTTTGGGCCTGGTGGGGTGCCCCAGGCAGGGATGGAGCCCCGCAGCTCTGAGGGGCGGGCACCACAGCCACCCTGGACAATGGAGGCTTGAGATGGGGCTGGGCGCCTCACCCAGGGTGAGGACCCAGAATTCCAAGGGGCAAGCACCAGTTGAGGCTTTGGGCTGTGTGTGGGGCACTTCAGCCAGTGATGGAAACTGTAGTTCTGAGGGGCAGGTGTGGAGGGCCTCCACGGGCTGCCACAGCCTGAAACTAGGCTGGGCACCCCAGCTAGGGAGGGACCTGGCAGTGACTGGGTGCCAGGCAGATCAGTGTAGCCAGCAAGGGAACCCAGATCTCCACAAGGCAGTATCCGAGGGCCTCCATAGGCAGTGGTGGGTGGCTTGGGGCTGAGTGAGATTGTAGCCGGGGAGGGAGCTGGGAGCTCCACATGGCTGGGGCCCGTGGCTGCTTGAGGCAGAGCAGCAGTGGCAGAGGGGCCACAGTAGCCGGCCATGTGTGGGACCAAGGGTCTTCGGGCCTTGGACCAGTGCGACTGACAGTGGGTGGGGATGAGGGGAGGAAAGCAAGAGTCTTTATGGGAACTCACTTTTGGAGAATCTCACAGTCCCACCTGTTCCACCACCATCTTCAGGGCTTTGAATTTAAGCACCTGTTTTTCCATTTATAATCAATGTATCTTGAACAAGTCACTTAATTATCCTAACCTGCTTCCTGGTCACAAAGATTAAAATACAATGAATATATATTAATGTAGTTACAAACACTGAATGATATATAAGCATAGGGAATATTAACATAGCTCAAACCATAGGATAAATACCTCAAAACAGCAGCTATTATGATGGGAGTAATTTACTTTCTATGTCATGACTTAGAGTTTCTATTTCTTATCCTAATAAAGTTTTATTTTCTTACAAAGTGGCAGTTAGGTAAAATATAACTAATATTTAAACAAACTAATATTAACACAAATATATTTGACTTTCTTGTAGTTTTGAGAATATTTTTTCACCTTCTCTTGCTTTATTTCGTAATTAATTAATTTTTAAAAATGTGTTGATTCCTTACACTCTTTACCATTGGTGTTATTCATCATTCTTTGTATGGAATAACAAATACAAATAAGATACTGTCCTTTCATATCTTCAAATGTTCTCTGTCACCTGTTCTATAGGAAATTAAGTTAAAATCCATTTAGTTTTGAGACTTTAATCATTCGACTTGAGATAATCTGAAATTCTTTGATGGGGCAGAGAGAGTGGTGTTGACAGGGACAGGACTTACAGAATTAAGTAAGAGATTTAGCTATTTTAGAAATATTATGAATGTTTATTTCATTTTATTTCTCAAAACTTTTTAAAAGTTTCTTCAGGACATTTCTATTCTTTTTTTTTTTTTTTTTTTTTTGAGTTGGAGTCTTACTCGGTCACCCAGACTGGAGTGCAGTGGCCGCTCCCAGCCACCGCAGCCTTGCCTGCTGGGCTCCGGTGATCCTTCCGCCTCAGCCTTCCAAATAACCAGAATTACAGGCATGTGCTACCACGACCGGCTGATTTTTTTTTTTATTTATTGTAGAGATGAGGTCTCGATGCTCAAGTGGGTCTCGAACCCGTGGGCTCAGACCATTTCTATTCTTAATAGTCTAAGATTATATATATAATGAAGGGGCCTCCTAAAATTGGAATTATCTTTTGGAGGGAAGGCCTTTTGTAGCACACTTGGAATTTGTTTCACTAGATCAAATGGTCAGCAAAGTTTTTATTTGGAAGTTTTGAGAAGGTTGTGTCATCATTTGCAAAAGAAACAACTTGAGTTGTGGCAAATAGGTGACTGGTTCTTCCACTATGACAATGCACCTGCCCACACCATGCCAAGTGTTCAGCAGATTTTGACCAAAAAATGGCATGACCCTTTGCCCTACCCTACCTGTTCACCTGCTCTCACCCTGAATGGCTTTTTTTAGTTACCTTGTATGAAAAAAATCCTCAAAGGGAAACATTTTGCTGATGTGGAAGAAGTGAAACAACAACAACAAAAAAATGGAAGAAGCTATAAAAGGCATCCAAATTGATGAATTCAAAGACTTTTTTTGTACAGTGGAAAAAGCATCTTGGCAGGTGCATTGCATCAAAAGGAGAGAATACTTTAAAGGTGACTGAAGTTTAAACATGTAAGAATACATACACAATTTTTTATTAATAAAGTCTTTTTTTAGGCCATCCCCCCGTGTGTGTGTGTGTGTGTGTGTGTGTGTGTGTGTGTGTGTGCATACACATTTCTCTCTCTCTCTCTCTCCATATATATGTATATATATGATCTGTGTATATATATGTATGCACACATATACTGAAAAAAATATAATTTGCTTTCTTTATTCTTTTATGTCTTCTATGCCTTTCCAGGAGAGAACACTTACTTTCAGAGCATAATTTTAAAGAGATCATTAATAGGTTTCTTGTCAGTTGGATTCTTAAGTTGTCTTCTTTTTCTCTTATTGCTTTTGTTCAATAACACAGTGGTTGATTCAAATGCCAAATAAATATGCCCTTCCTAGGAGAAATATGGCATAATATTTCTTAATTTTTAGAATTACAGGCACATAGCTTTGTTTGTTTAGTTTTGTTTTTTATCCATATGTGTTCAAATGTGAACTACTTATTGTGATCTATTAATAGGAATCAGAGGCCTGCTTTGAAAACTTCAAAGGATTTTATTTTAATTATGGAACATGATATTTTAAAAGCTGAAAGTGTCATAGAGTTAAAAGTAATTTTCTCAATGTTTCTAAGTCTTAGTATGAAGTTTAACTTCTTCACAGAGAATGCAGACTTGTCAAATGACTCTCAAGCTACCCTGGTATGCACTCAATTCCCAGTCCTTAAGATGCTGCCACACAGCATATGTGAAAGGAATCCTTCAAAACTACTCCATGGTACAAAGAAAAATGACTTAATTCAGGAAATGTATGCCAAAAGTAATTTACACCTCTAAGAAAATTTGATCGACAAATCAGAAGAGAATAAAAAACTTTAAAAAAATAAGATGACTACAATGATGTTCTCAAAAAGTGACACTAAGCATAAGCCATAGTGTGGCATGCTTTGAATGAATCATGATAGAAAAAGATAACTTAGCAATAAAGACTCAAGAGGCAGTTAAAAAAAAACTAGGTGATGTGGGTTTTATAAACATGGTCTGTCTGAGGTTTTCAGTGACTTCAAGGCAACAGTTATCTTCCTAGTGATTTTGAGAAGCAAGAAAACCCCTCAGGTAGTTGTGGAATGGGATCACTTAACTTTTTTTAGTCCAGTAGAGTAACCAGAGTTTCAAGTTCATCTGGAGGCATTCATATAGAAGCATAATCTAAAGTTCTCTACCAGTAGTATTTCTCAAACTGACAGCCTGTTCTCTTACAGCTATTGCCAAATTGTATGTTGAGTTAAAAAAAAAA
This sequence comes from Cephalopachus bancanus, assembly GCA_027257055.1. Classification (NCBI taxonomy): domain Eukaryota; kingdom Metazoa; phylum Chordata; class Mammalia; order Primates; family Tarsiidae; genus Cephalopachus; species Cephalopachus bancanus. The sequence goes on from JAPVLO010000093.1 coordinate 13,478,774, forward strand.
AATGTACAGACTATCTTCCAAATATTGGATTCTGCATTTATTAAGTGTGTCCCTTTGTTAAATTATATACTCTCTCTGAAATCAAATTTCCTAATCTGTAAAGCAGACATTAAGTTTTACCTCATGGGTCCTTATGATAGTCTTGCGAGGCTCCAAGTTTTTGAGGACAGGGCCTGTGCCCTTGTTAGTTGTTGTTTCTCTAGCCTGGATCCCAGTGCCTGTTGCAGAGTGAATGCTCAATGAATATTTATTTAATCAGTGTGAAACAAAAATATGACAAAATATCAGCATGACTTAGAGGGATAAAATCCTATCATAAATTCTTCAACTAATACTAACTCAACAAATTACATCTTTATTTTTTGCCATGTTTAGATTGATGTGCTGTAATTTCATATATGCAAAGGTAGTTTTGAAAAATGGTGAAATAATTTCATATAAATTTCAGTCATCATTCAGTCATCATAAAATATGATGATTGTCAGCACGATTTGAGTGATAATATTGGTCAATTAAGGATAGGGAGATATTTCCTCTCATGGTTTATCTTACAACTGAATAAGCTATGATGACTATTTGGTTTTCTCAGAAGAATATAGCATTAGTGTGACCCCCAATCCTGAGTAAAATAACACAGTAAGTTTGCAAGGCTAGAAATAGTCTCTCTTAATGACAGATTATTAGATCTCAAAGAATAATCATCATAAAAGATACTTGAAGATGTCATGTGCTGATCACACAAATGTTTTCAAAAAAAGAGAAGTCATTAACTAAAGTTTGTTGCTTCTTTAATAAATATCAGTGATAAAAAAATCTTGGATCCTTTAATCAATGATGGTCTTCCAGATTGAATAAAACATATTTTAAACATTTAGAAATAATCTTACTTTCATTTTTTTGAATATTTTTCAGGAATCCTGTATAGCCAATGTCTTTTCAGCATAAACATTATCATGTACTATTGGAAAAATTTTGAAACAATTTAATATGTTTTACTCCAATTTAATGTTTTTCATACCCCATGCATTTCTTTTTCCTTCATTCAACAATGTGGGTTTCATCTGGTGGCTACAATCATTATTTTTTAACTTCCTACATTTTAACATGGTATTATATCCTTTGTCTTCACTTTATTTTATGAGTTCAAGAACCCACTCATTTACAAATATCTTTGTTTTTATATCTGAAAAACTGCTCATTTATCTTTCATTCACATTAATAAAATATTTTCAGGAAGGTTCTTATAGTCTCTGTAAGACAGCTGAAAAGAAATATAAGGATAAAATAAATCTTTTTTCATCTCTAAAATTCATTTATGCTCTAAGAAAATAAATTCAAGAAACTATCATGGTCAACATAAACTCAAGTATGGAATAAAAAAAGTTTTTCTAACATGTATATGTGTGTGATCATGTTTGATGTCTTCCTTTTTGTGTATAGTAAGTTCTGTTATAGTAGGGATGTTTTAAGTCCAATCAGAATACTGTTTGGAACCCATGTTACATATGAAAAATTTAATTTATTTTACTTTGATTAATTACTAATTTTCAGTTTTTATTCATCTGCTCATCAATGGTATGTAAGCTCTAAAATTTCCCATTTGGGTACAATATTAAGACAATAAAGTTTATCATTTTTAACACAAAAATTTCCGCTAGCATATGTTGTAATTATATTGATATTACCAAATAGCATATCTATGACACATGATTAACAGTTTAAATGTAACAAAAATTATATTTTATTATGCTCGCATGTTTTTTCCACTCACTGCAAGAAGCAGAATGGGTTTTTCTTATTTATTGGAATAAAGTCAGTAATTTCATAACTAATTTTTATATAAGTTCTAATTGCTTATATTTCAGGGAGAAATATTTTATTTTACCTCAGTGAAGAGTATATTCAGATGAAATATTTTATGCAAATATTTTGCTAGTTTAAATATTCTATTAAAAAATAATTCTATATACTTATAAGCAATGACTGTTCTATTGGTTTTTTTTTTTTACTTACAAATAATTTTAGAGTTGTGTGGTTGTTTACATGTGAGGATTCACTACATAAGTAAATTGTTTGCAGTTGAGGATTGGTCTTTTGGTGATCCCTGTCTCCCCTGGTAGTAGGATTTACACCTAGTAGGTGGCTGTGCAGCCCTTATTTCCCCTGCCTTCCTCCTTCCCTTCTTTAGCAGTGTCCAGCATTTGTCATTCCTTCTTTTGTGCTTGGGTGCTCAATGTTCAGGGCCCACTTATTAGTGAGAAATGTGGTATTCAGTTTTTGTTTCTGTGATAGTTCACTTAGAATAATGATCTCCAGCTGCATCCATGTTGCTCTAAAGGACATAATTTTGATCTTCTTTATGGTTGTGTAGTATTCCATTGTATATATGTACCACATTTAAAAAATTAAGTTCACTTTTAATGGAAATCTGGGTTGGTTCCATGTTTTGGGGGCTGAGAAGAGCGCTGTAATGAACATACATGTGCAGGTGTTTTTGGGGTAGAGTGATTTATGCTTCTCTGGGTATATTCTCAGAAGTGGGATTGCTGGATCATATGGTAGCTCAGATTTTAAGTTCTTTGAGAAAAACCCACACTGCTTTCTACAACAGCTGAACTAGCTGACATACCCACCAACTGCTTAGAAGCATTCCCTTTCTCTACAGCCTTGCCAATACCTGTTGTTATCTGACTTTTTAATGGTAGCCATCCTTACTGGTGTTACTATTCATTGTTTTCGTTTTTGTTTTGTTTTGTTTTTTGAGATGGTGTGTCACTGCTGCCCAGGCTGGAGTGCAGTGGCATGCTCACAGTCACCCCAGTCTTTACCTGCTGGGCTCAGGTGATCCTTCTGCCTCAGCCTTCCAAGTAGCTGGAACTACAGGCATGCATCTCCACGACCAGCTAATTTTTTAATTTATTTTAGTGATGAGGTCTTGCCAAGTTGCCCAGGCTGGTCTTGAACCCATGGGCTCAGGAAATCCTCTCACTATGGCCTCCTAAAGTGCTGGGATTATGCACATGAGCCTCCTCCGTGCTAGGCCTCATTGTCGTTTTGATGTGCATTTCTGGGATAATTAGTGAGGCTGAGCAATTTTTCGTTTGTTGGCTACTTGGATGTCTTCCTTTGAGAAGTTTCTGTTCATGTCCTTTGCCTACCTTTTAATGAGATTGTTTATTTCCCGACGATTCATTTGAGCTCTTGTAGATCCTGGATTTTAGGTCTTTATGAATAGCTTGCAAATATTTTCCCCACTCTGTGTGTTGTCTCTTTACTCTCTTGATGTTTCATTTACTGTGCAGAAACTTTTTCGCTTGATAAAGTTCTATCTATCAGTTTTAGATTTTGCTACATTTGCTTTTGACAACTTGGCCATAAATCCCTTGCTTACTCTGTGGTCCAGGACAGTGTTCTCTAAGTTTTCTTCTAAGATTCTTATAGTTTGAGGTTTCAAATTTAAGTCCTTCACCCATTTTGAGTGAATTTTTCCTATATGGTGATAAATAGGTGGTGCAGTTTCATTCTTTTGCATGTGATTAGCCAGTTTTTCCTGCATTGTTTGCTAAATATGTTTTTTCACCTAATGTTTGTTTCTATCAATTTTGTCAAAGTTGTCAAATGGTTGAAGTTCCATGGTTTTATTCCAGATTTTCTGTCTTGTTCCATTAGTCTGTGTGTCTATTTTTGTACCAGTACCATGCTGTCTTGTTTTCTGTAGCCTTGTAGTAAGGTTTGAAGTCTAGGATTGTGATGCCTTCAGCTTTTGTCATTTTGCTGAGTATTGCTTTAGATATTTGAACTTTTTTTCTTCCATATGAATTTCTGTGTTGTCTTTTCTAGGTCTGTGAGAAATGATGCTGGTAATTTGATAAGGATTGCATTTAACCTGTAAATTGCCTTGGGTAGAATGGACATCTTGACAATATTGATTCTCATAATCCATGAGTATGGGATGCTCTTCCATTTGTTTGTGTCAACTTTGATTTCTTTGAACAGTGTTTTGTGGTTCTCAGTATAAAGGTTTTTCTCCTTTTTTGGTAGATGAATGCTGAACTACTTTACTATTTTTGCGACTATTGTGAATATGATTGGTTTTTTTTTTGAGTTGGAGTCTCTGTCACCCAGACTGGAGTGCAGTGGCCGCTCCTGGCCACCGCAGCCTCGACCTGCTGGGCTCCGGCGATTCTTCCGCCTCAGCCTTCCGAGTAGCCGGAATTACAGGCATGCGCTACCACGCCCTGCTGATTTTTTGATTTATCGTAGAGATGAGGTCTCACTGCCCAGGCGGGTCTTGAACCCGTGGGCTCAGACAATCCACTCACCTCAGCCTCCCAAAGGTGTGGGTGTACAGGCTGAGCCACCGAGCCTGGCTATGATTGGGTTTTTTAATGTTGTTCGCAAACTGCTTATTATTGGCATGAAAAAATGCAATTTTTTGTTCATTGATTTTGTATCCAAAAACATTATAAAGTTGTTTATTAATGTGAGGAGGTTTTTGACAGACTCTCTAGGATTTTCTAGTTATGGAATTATATCATCTCTAAAGAGTGATAGCTTAACGTCTTTCTTTCCCATTTGGATACTCCTAATTTCTTTCTCTTGCCTGATTGCTCTGACTAGGACTTCCAGTACTATGTTGAATAGGAGGGGTGACAGTGGACATCTTTGTCTTATTCCAGTTCTTAGGAGGAATATTTTCAGCTTCTGCCCATGAAGTATAATGTTAACTGGAGGTTTGTCATAGGTGGCTTTTATTGTTTTGAGAAATGTTTTTCTGATGCCTAGGTGTTTGAAGGTTTTTATGAAGAAGTGATGTTGAATCCTATTGAATGATTTATTGCATTTAATGAGATAATCATGTCGTTCTTGGCTTTACATTTGTTTATGTGATGGATTACATTTATTGATTTACCTATGTTTAACCAGACTTGTATCTCAGGAATGAAGCTCACCTGGTCATAACTGATGATCCTTGAAATGTGCTGTTGGTTACAATTTCCTATAATCTTGTTGATAATTTTTGCTTTTATGTTCATCAGCAAAATTGGCCTATAGTTTTCTTTCCTTGATTTTTGGCATTTTGGGATATCAGAATGATACTGACTTCATAGAATGGTTTAGAAAGAATTCTTTCCTTCTCAACTGCCTGCAATACTTTCAACAGAGCTGGTATTATGTCTTTTTTTGTATGTCTTGTAGAAGTCAACTGAGGAACTATCTTCCAAGGGCTGTTTTTGGTTTGTTTGTTTGTTTTTATTTTTGTTTTTGTTTGGTGGGGAGATTTCTTCAGTCAGTTGTGCCATCACGTTTTAAAATTTCTAGTTGTTTTTTTCAAATTCTCATTTTTAAAATTCATTCTCTCTCTCTCACTCTCTCTCTGTCTTTCTCTTTCTCTCTCTTTTGCTCATTAATCTGGTCAGGTGTCTGTCAACCTTACTTATCCTTACAAAGGACCAGCTTTTCATTTCATTGACTCTTGGTATAATTTTTTTGATCTTTATTTTATTCAACTATTACTTTATTTTAATGATCTCCACTTTTCTACTAATTCTGTGATTGTTACATTAGACCGTTTTTTGAAATATCTCAATTTTCTTGATATGATCTTGATATGTGTATGCAATATTATAAACTTCCCTCTCAGCATCACTTTCATGGTATCCCAGAGGTTTTAGTGTGTTGTGTCTTTGTTTTCATTTGTTGTTTTTAGGAAATTTTTATTTCATCCTTGATTTCTGTGTTAATCCAAGTGTCATTCAGAAGCATGTTGTTTAATTTCCATGTATTTGTGTGTCTTTTTTGGGAGGATGGGTTCTTGTAGGTGATTTTTATTCCATTGTCATCTGAGAAGATGCTTGGTATGATCTAGAACTTTTGAAATTTTTCATGCTTGATTTATGCCTGAATATGTGACCAATCTTGGATTATAATATATGTATAGAGGAGAAAAATGTATATTCTGTGTTTGTTGGGTAAAGTGATTTGTAGATTTCTATTAGGCTCAATTTGTCAAGTATTCTGTTACGGTTCTGGACTTTCATGTTAGTTTTTTGCCTCCATGATTGGTCTAAGTCAGTTAGTGAAATATTAAAGTCTCTGACTATAATTGTGTGGCTGCCTATATCTTCTCTTAGTTTACTTAGCAATTGCTTTATAAATCTGGACACTCCTATGTTGGGTGAATATATATTCAAGATGGATATTTCTTGTTGATGGATTGAGCCATTTATCATTTTGTTGCATCCTCAGTATCCTTTTAAACATTTATTTATTTGAAGTCTGTTTTGTCTAATACATGAATAGCTATTCCTGCTCTTTTTTACTTTCCATTTACCTGGAAGCAATTTCTCTAGCACTTTAGCTTGAAACTGTAGGTGTCCCTTGCAGTGAGATGGGTTTCCTGAAGGCAGCAGAAGGATGTATCATGCTTTTGAATCCATTTTCCCACTTCATTTCCCACTTTCCCTTTCCTAGGCTTTGCTCATTCTTCCCAAGACTTTTCTCCTTGTTTTTATTAAACTGGGTTAGTTAAATAGGTCAGTCCTCAAGTTCTGAGATTCTTTTCTCTGCCTGGGCAAATATGTTATTCAGGCTTGCCATTGTATTTTGAAATTCCATAAAGGAATTCTTCATTTCCAGGAGTTCAGATTGTTCCTTTCTTACAATGGCCACCTCAGATTTTACTTCCTATACCTTTTTGTTGTCTAGATGATCTGTGTATCTACCTTTCCTTGGTTCTCAGTGTCTTGGCATGTATTGTCTGAATTCCATGCTTGTTAATGTAACAGGTCATTCTGGATTACTTCCATTGCTTGGGATCTGGAAAGCCCCTTGGTAGGTATTGACTCTTTAAGGCTTTGGGTATTTTTTGGTAATTTTTTGGTGGCTCTTCCTCATCTGTGAAGGCAGACTGTTTTCTTTTTATTCATGTATTTGTTTGTCTCACTAGTTTTAGTTAGATAAGGTTGCTACTATTGAGGTGGGCTTTTGTGGGTTTTTTTTTTAATCTCACAGAAAGCTACTCTATTGTGTTGCATTCCCCCTTCCCCTGGGGGTGGCAGTCCATGAGAGCCTGACTATTATGAGTCCTGCTCTTTTGGCTCTAACTGCTCTATGAGACTGCCACCATTTGGTTGATGCCAGAGGGTGCCTAAAATGTATTCAGTGATGTGGAAGTACTGGGGTTGGGTTCTAAAAAGTGTTGGTCTCTGGAGAAGCTTTTTGATGTCACAGCCTATGGACTAGTTTGCAAGATCTATGGAAGCATGGGCTTTATGCTTATATCCTTCTTAAAGACTGTGTTATTGTCTCAGACGTAAGTGATCTCTGCTGGTGAACCTCTGCCTAGAAGGTGGCTCTTTCAGGAGACAGCCAACTGTGATAACTGTGGGCTTTTGCTTGGCCTTTGTTTCATCAGGAAAGTGTGTAGATGACCTAGGCCATGGGTGGTGTTATCAGAATTCCACAAATTTCTCAGTCCCTCAACTTTCATGGGGGTAAAGAGAGAATAGCTGGTCAGAGAGGGTTGTATTACACTGAACCACTCTCTAACTCCCCACTTGAGCACAAGAATGACTTCTCCAATAAGAAACAGGTCTCCTGGTCACTGTGGCCGTGATATAGAGATAGCAGAGATATTCCTGCTGTACAAAAGATTTTACATGGGGAGAGCAGGGTTGCCAAAATGACAGGTTTCCACCCCCAAACCCAGCTGGCACTTTTTCCCTTGTGTGAGGCTATCCACATTCAGAATTTCAAGTTTTATTCAACAGCAAGGTCTTTTTCTGCAGTCTGATTTTGACTTGCCTGAGTTTCAGATCCCAACCTGTGCATGCTCAGTGGGAATTGGGAGGGATATAGGTGCCCTGGTTGCTATGGCAGTGCTGCAGTAATGGCAGAATCATCTGGTGAACAGAAGAGTTCACTTAGGGAAAGTGGTGTTACCAGGAGTATAAGGCTCCTACTGGCTTCCTTTTCCTAGCTAGAGGCTGATCATGTTCAGAATTCTAAAGTTCTTTCAGCAACAGTGTCTCTCTGTGGCTTTTCCCAGATGGGAACTTTGTGCAGTGGTGAAATTTGCCCTTGGAACAATGAAGGCATCTGAGGTTCCTTTCCTTTCTGGCTTGTAAGCTGGCCACTGTACTCTCAGGGGATGATTCAGTCAAGATGTTCAGAGCTCAAATGGGTTCCCAGATTCACGTGGGCTCTGGTAGTACACAGCCGTGCCTTATTAAGACAGTTTCCCGTGTTGGACTGCTATCCCATGAGGTTTGCAAGTTCCTAATTTCCCATACTCATGACTTCCCACATCCAGTGACCGCTCTCTGTTTCTAGACTGCTTAATTTCTTTTATGCATCTGGAAATACAGAAAGTACATATAGATCTTCCTCAGGGCTAGAGATGTATACCTAGGACATACACTAATACTGTGACAAATTTTTCTGTTATGTGAGAAAGATTTTGTTAGTCAAATATGTATGTATTACCAAGAAAAGATAGATTCACTTTTAACATTTTCTTTAAATATTTAGAATATCCTTCAAGTGTAAATCAAATGGAAAAGAGAAACTTTGGCATATAACAAGAGTTATTTCTTATACAAAATAGAAAAGATCTTCCAGGAAGACTTCTAAAGAAAGAAAAGAAACAATATTTTGAGAAGAAAAGCAGTAAAGAGTAGAGTTTGGTGATCATAGAAAAGTTAAGATAAAATGAGAGAAAGAGAGCAATAAAATGATTAAACAAATATCTGTGAATTAAGAGTAGGAAAAATACAAATACTATGGACTAGTGAAGAATCGAGGGATAGCAACTTGACATCCAACTCTTGGCAGAAGACCTATTGATGGTTACCTATACTCCATTTACAATTTCCACATGGGAAATTATCTTGATAAGGCATGGCTGTGTACTACCAGAGCCTGTGTGGATCTAGGAACCCATTCGAACTTTGAACACTCTGACTAAATCATCCCTTGAGAGCACAGTGGGCAGCTCACAAGTCAACTTGTGTTCTGATATTCCTAGAAATTAAGAGTTAGTGAGACCAGAGTTATTTTTCCCTAGAGAGGAAAAAACTTGAGACTGGAGAAATTAAAGATAGAAAGCTTGTCTAGGGACTGGGCTTCCATGAGGCACTGCATACCTACAGATGAGTTTAGCAGTAGGGTTCTTCAGAAACAAGGACTTTGTATTTACAGTAATGCAGCTGGAGGCACAAATGCCTGGGGATTGAGGAGGTTTTAAGAATAGAAACTCACATTGACAATAAATTGGCTTGGAGCTGAACTTACCTTATAGTTAATCCAAACTATAGTGGATTTGTCCTATTGGAATGAAAATGGCAGAATTAATTGATGTGAAGGAAGACTCAGGGTATGCTTTAAGTACTCCATGGCATAGGTCTTCAATTCTACTAGTCTCTCCATATGTCCAAAAGTCACTTTGTGGTAACTCAGTATGCCAGAAGTCTCCAGATCCACTTGAGCTTTCCCAAACTTAATAGCCAGGAATGAGCTATTAATGTGGGATCATGACTAAAATTAATATGGGCTATGGATAAGCAAGACTCTGGGGGAGTCATTATCTGTCTTCCAGATGTGGGGGGGGGGTGAGGGAAGTATGGAAGTAACTGTGCATCTTAAAATATTCGTATTCTTTTGGCCCTAGTCCAGATTCTGACTAATAATTTTGAAATGCTGAGGGCAGAAGTTAAACAGGCATCTAGATCCATGTCCACTAGGGAGTGCTTGATCAGCTAGCAACAGGCCAGCAGTGAGAAAAGCTATGAATCTTGAAGCCAGGCCAAGAAAACAAAATCCAGTGGGTCTGAGCCTATTGTAGGTACTAATGGAGGGACAGAGTCCAGTTAAAGGTAAAGGCCAAAGTCCAAGAAGCAAAGATTGATTGAACCTTGAGGCAATTGTGTGAATAAAAGTTGTATATATTTAAGGAAGCTCCTTCTTGTTAATGGCTCAGGAACGATAAAGAACAAAGAACAAAACCAGAGTCTTATGTATGTTGCTTCTTGTCTGGCCTACATGCTGATGAGAGAATAATGGATAAGATAATAGTCAACTTTTACAATGCTTACGCATTTATAAAAAGTGATCAACATGTTGCTTAATTACATTTCATCTGCTACATAAACAAAGTAACCCTCTTTGGCTTTTTAAACATTTCCTGAAAAGTTTCTATGATGATTATCTGTAGTTTATTTTCCCAAAGGACTTTTTGTTTATTAACTTTACTATCTGAAAGTCATCAAGGAAAATATCAGAATGTGTTGTTGCTCACTTTAATGATTCCCTATTTTTCTATTATAGGGAGGTATTATTGGAAGATTAGACCACTGAAAATAGAGCTAGCTCTGACATCTAAACTTAATATTAAGTAAAACTCATTGCATATTATATAATTACTTACATATATACTGTAATATAGACTTAAAATAAAATAAAACAATGAAAACAGATATTATAATGCTAACTGCAAGAGTTCTAGTAAGATGGCAATGGCATAGGTGGGACTGTGAGATTCTCCAAAAGTGAGTTCCCATAAAGACTCTTACTTTTCTTACCCCACACCCCTGCCCACTGCCAGCTGCACAGGTCTGAGGCCTGGAGACCCTCGGTCTCACGTAAGGCCGGCTGTTGTGGTCCGTCGGCTGCTGCTGCTCCACTATAGGCAGCCTCGGGCCCTGGTCATGTGGAGATCCCAGCTCCCTCCCTGGCTACAATGTCTTGCTTGTCCCCAAGCCACCAGAAGCCACCTGTGGAGGCCCTTGGATACTGCCTTGTGAAGATCTGGTTTCCCTTGCTGGCTACACGGATCCGCCCAGCACTCAGTTGCTGCCAGCTCCCTCCCTGACTGGGTGCCTAGCCCAGGAGCCTGGTTCTCACTCCCCAGAGCTCCAGCTCTCCACCCTGGGTTCTGGGCCTCTGCCCAACCCTATTTCAAGCTGCCATCATCCAGGGAGATTCTAGATGCCCACCCTTCAGAGATACCAGCTCCACTCCTGGTTCAAGTGCCCTGTGTGGGGACCAAAGCCACTGTCACCACTCACCGCCTGCCCTTTAGAGCTCCAGTCCCTGCTCTCAGCTAAGGCACCCAATGGGGGACCCCATGGTTGTGTAAGGGAGCAGTATATCTTAAGGAGGTGCTGATCAATCACTCTCAGCTATCAGCTTCAGAAGAGGGAATTCCCAGCTCCCCCCTCCACACCAGGTTGCTGGTGGCACACCAGATTTGGGGCCCAGTTGTGTCGCTGATCCCCAGAGCCTGACATGGGAGAGACACCCCTACAGCCCATCATAGTGGATCATCCACGGACCTGGATGAGTGGGAAGAAAGGACGAGTGGAGAGAAAGGATATGTGAAAGAGGAGCTGCCCACCTTGGCCATTTTCCAGGCAGAGATTTGCATTGCCCCTCCCATCTACAAGCAGCCTGCACCTTGGTTTCTAAGGTAACATCGCTAAACAGGAGACAAAAGGCCCTCTTCTAAGCTGAATCAAATACAGGCAACCTGTCACAGACCTTTCAGGCAGCAAGCCAAGGGAACCAACCCAAGCTTGGAGTAATCTATCTGCCTGCAATGAAAGCAAAGGGGAGAGGCTGGAGATCAGAGTTGAAGAGACTTTAGACACTCAGGAAAGATTCCAGATTAGTCTGGTTTCTTTTTTTTTTTTTTTTTTTTTTGAGTTGGAGTCTCACTGTCGCCCAGACTAGAGAGCAGTGGCCGCTTCCAGCCACTGCAACCTCGACCTCCTGGGCTCTGGCAATCCTTCCACCTCAGCCTTCCAAGTAACTGGAACTACAGGCATGCACTACCATGTCTGGCTAGTTTTTTGATTTATCGTAGAGATGAGGTCTCACCAAGTAGCCCAGGTGGGTCTCGAACCCGTGGGTTCAGGTGCGGGATTATAGGCTGAGCCATCAAGGCCGGCTTAGTCTGGTTTTTTATTTTTATTTTTGATTTTATTGTTTTGACTGTTTGTTTTGCTCAGTTTTGTTTGCTTTTTGATTTAGACTACCTGTTGTGTTGGGGAAAAATGCATCAAAAGGCATGATTTTATTAGACTGTCTGTGTGATTACCGGTATGCTTTAGGGAATTTTGTTTGTGTGTCAGTTTTTTCACTCTTTTCTGGCCTTGTGTCTCTTTCTCATTCGTTAGTTGGTTATATGTGTCTGTTTTCCTTCTCACTCTTCTCTCTCTCTAACTTCCTCTTGACGCCCTTCTTCCATTATTTTCCTTTTTCATACCTCTTTTTGTTCCAGCGAGGAAACTTAAACCCAACTGCGTGGACAGATTGTAAGGCAGTGGGAAATGGGTTACAGTGTGCCCATACACCTGTCAGTGAATACTGGGATCTGCAGATAGATTCTGAATCACAGCTTCACCCTCAATTAAACCTCAAAACTGCAAAAATTACAGCCCCCAACACACAGACCAGTCTCAAAAGTGAACAAAGTCAGAGGACCCTCATAAGGAGGAACAGGAGATTGAACAAAAGAGGTAAAAGCAACACCACTTCCCTGAAAAACAGAATGAAAGAAGAGGAGGGAAAGGGGGAGAGAGAAAAATCTGCATAAATGAAGAAAAACCAAAAGAAGAATATGGTTCTCTCCCAGACCCCTGAGAGGGCAGACACTGAGAAAACTGACTGTGGAATGCAAACAATGAAGAGCTCCCAGAATGACTGGTCTCAAACTACAAACCTAGATATCAAGACATTAATGGGGAGATTAAAAAGAATTGAGGAGAGACAAGAAGAAACTAGGAAGGAGTTGATAACTGAGATAACAGTAGTAAAGAATACTGTGAATAAAATAAATAACAAACCGATAAGCATGGAAAGCAGAATTAGCCAAGCAAAAGAAAGAATTTCAGAGTTTGAGGACCAAAATATAGAACTAACCCAAACTGTCAAAAGCATAGAAAAGAAGCTTAAAAAGACAGAACAAAATCTTCAAGAGATGAGCGATTACTTCAAGAGACCAAACCTAAGAGTAATTGGACTTTCTGAGGCAGAAAGAGAGAGAGAGGCCACCTTGGAACAAACATTCCATGAGATTATTGAAGAAAACTTCCCTCATGTCATCGGTGATGCAAAAATTTAAACACAAGAGATTCAGGGACCCCTGCAAGACAACAAATGAGAAGACCAACTTCCAGATACATAATAATTATCCTAAACAAAGTAGGTATAAAAGAAAAAATCCTAAAGGCAGCAAGAGAAAAAGGCCAGATCACCTACCATGGAAGACCAATTAGAATAGCAGCAGACTTATCTACAGAAACCCTGCAGCCTAGAAGAGCTTGGAGCCCTATCTTCAAAGTTCTCAAAGACAAACAATTTCAACCAAGAATAACCTATCCAGCCAAGCTAAGCTTCATCAGCGAGGGAGAATTAAAATCTTCCCAGATAGCCAATTTCTAAGAATTAAGGCTGCCACCAGACCATCTCTACAAGAAAAACTTAAGAAAGTACTAAACACAGAAGAAAAGTAAAAAAGAACAACAACGTTCTTTACAAGAGTACAGGAAAAAGAGTAAAACACACGCGAACCAACCACAAAACCAAAAGATAGACAACAAACAAAGAGGAACAACAACAACTCTATAAGAACCTTATGATAGAGATCAACTCTCACATTTCAATAATTAGCCTGAATGTGAATGGACTATATGCACCACTGAAAAGACATACAATTGCAAAATGGATAAAATATCACCAGGCCACAATATATTGCCTTCAAGAGACCCATCTCACTAGAAAGGACACTCACAGACTCAAAGTAAGAGGATGGGAAATAAATTTTCAGGTGAACGGAACACAAAAGAAAGGGCAAGTTGTGATCCTAATTTCAGACAAAATACCATTTAAGCTATCAAAAATTTAAAAGATGCAGAAGTCCACTACATAAAGATAAAAGGTTAACTCCATCAACAAGAAATATCTATCCTAAACATGTATGCATCCAACATAGGAGCACCAACTTTCATAAAGCAGCTTCTAGGAAAACTCAAAAAAGATATTGACTCTAACACTATCATAGCTAGGGACTTTAATATCCCACTCACAACGTTAGACAGATCATCTGGACAAAAAAATCAGAAACGAGATCTGGAACCTCAATGTGACTCTTGACCAAATGGACTTAATTGATACCTACAGAACACTCTACCAAATGACCACAGAATATACATTCTACTCATCACCTCATGGAACGTACTCTAAGATCGACCACATACTTGGACATAAATGAAGCATAAACAAATTTCAAAAGATTGAAATTTTGTCATGAACCTTCTTGGACCACAGTGGAAAAAAAACAAACATCAACACCAACAAGGTTCCCCCAAACCTGCAAAGACATGGACGCTAAAAAGCATGATGCTAAACAACTCCTGGGTCAATGACAAAATCAAAACAGAGATTAAAAGATACCAGAAAACAAATGAAAATGAAGAAACATCTTACAGTAATCTCTGGGACACCATGAAAGCTGTAATAAGAGGGGAATTCACATCTCTACAAATGCACATGAAGTAAATGGAAGGATCACAAATTAACAGCCTAATGAGCACCTTAGGAAGCTGGAAAAGCAAGACCACCAAAACCCTAACTTCAGCAGAAGAATCCAGATCACCAAAATAAAAGCCCAAATCTGGGACATAGAAGACAAAAAGGTAATACAAAAAAATTAATGAAACAAAAAGCTGGTTCTTTGAAAGTATAAACAAGAACAATGGTCCCTAGCTAGAATGATCAAGCAAAAAAAGAGAAAAAGCCCAAATAAATACAATCAGAAACACAAAAGATGAAGTCACATCTGACCCTGAAGTAATACAAAAGATCATTAGAGACTACTATGTATACTTGTATGGAATCAAACTTGAAAACCTTAAGGAAATGAAAGACTTTCTGACCTCAACAAACTGCCTAGGTTGAAAGAAGAAGAAATCGAAACCCCAAATAGACCAATAACAATCAAGGAAATTGACTATGTAATAAGAAAACTACCTACAAAAAAAAAAAAGCCCTAGACCAGATAGCTTTCCAGTAGAATTCTATAAGACATTTAAGGAGGAGCTGATACCAATCCTACTGAAAGTATTCCAGGTGATTGAGAAAGATGCAACCCTCCCAAATCATTTTATGAAGCTAACTTCACATTGATACCTAAGCCAGGTAAAGACCCAACAAAGAAAGAGAGCTACAGGCCAATATCTTTGATGAACATAGATGCCAAAATTCTCAACATGATCCTAGCAAACCGGATTCAACAACACATCTCAAAAATCATCTATCATGACCAAGTAGGCTTCATCCCTGGGATGCAAGAATGGTTCAATATTCGCAAGACAATAAATGTAACTAAATAAATCAACAGATGTCAGAACAAAAACCACATGATTATATCATTAGATGCAGAAAAAGCTTTTGATAAAATCCAGAACCCTTCCTGATAAAAACCCTCGAACATCTAGGCATACATGGAACATAACTCAAAAGAGTAAAAGCTATCTATGAGAAACCCATTGCCAACATACTCCTAAACAGACAAAAATTAGAACCAACGGAACTATCCCCTAAAAACTGGAACAAGACAAAGATGCCCACTCTCTCCCCTCCTGTTTAACATAGTATTGGAAGTCCTGGCTAGAGCAATCAGAGAAGAGAAGGTGATCAGGGGTATCCAAATAGGAAAAGAGGAAGTCAAGTTATCTCTCTTTGCAGACGACATGATTATGCACCTTGAAAACTCAAGATAAACTGTCAAAAGTCTCCTTGCAGTGACAAAGGACTTTGGCAAAGTCTCAGGATATAAAATAAATGTGCAAAAGACAATCGCATTTCTATACACCAATAATAAACAAACAGAAACCCAAATAAAAAGCATAATCCCATTTACAATAGCCACAAAAAAAAATGAAATACCTTGGTATCTTCCTACCCAGAGACATGAAAGACCTTTACAATGAAAACTACTAAACACTGCTCAAAGAACTCAAAGATGACACAAACAAGTGGAAAAACATCCCATGCTCATGGTTTGGAAGAATCAACATTGTGAAGATGTCCATCTTACCTAAGGTTATCTACAGATTCAATGCAATACCCATCAAATTACCAGCAACATTCTTTCTCAGACCTAGAAAAAACAATACAGGAATTCATATGGAAACACAAATGACCAAGAATAGCTGGAACAATCCTCAGCAAAAACAACAACAACAACAACAACAACAACAAAAACAAAGCATGAGATATCACATTACCAGACTTCAAACTTTACTATGAAGCTACAATAATCAAAACAGCTTGGTATTGGTACAGTAACAGGCATATAAGCCAATGGAATAGAATTGAGATTCCTGAAGCAAAACCTCAATTTCTCAACCAACTCACCTTCGACAAAGCCTCCACCACCTACCACTGGGGAAAGGAGAACCTATTCAGTTAAATGGTGCTAGGAAAACTGACTGACCACATGCAGAAGATTCAAACAAGACCCCTATCTATCTTCATACACAAAAATTAACTCTAAATTGATCAGAGACCTAAATGTAAAACCTCAAACTCTAAGAACCTTAGAAAATGCAGGACACACCCTTATGGAAACTGGAACTGGCATCCAATTCCTGAACAAAATCCAAAATGCATGACCATAAGAGACAAGACAGAAAAGTGGGACCTCATTAAACTGACAAGCTGCTGCAAAGCCAAAGAAACCATCAAGAGAGCAGGAAGACAGCCCACAGACTGGGAAAAAGTATTTGCCAACTCCATGTCTGACAAAGGCCTAACATCTTGGATCTACAAGGAACTCAAACGGCTGAAAAAGAAAAAAACAAACAACCCATTACAAAGTGGGCAAAAGATATGAACAGACACTTCTCAAAAGAAGACATACGAGTGGCCAATAGACACATGATGTTCAACCTCACTAATCATCAAGGAGATGCAAATTAAAACTACACTGAGATACCACCTAACTCCAGTCAGAATGACCATTATCAATAACGCAAAAAATAACAGATCCTGGAGAGGATGTGGTGTAAAGGGAACACTTCTACACAGTTGGTGGGAGTGTAAACTAGTACAAACTCTGTGGAAAGCAGTCTAGTGATTCCCAAAAGCTCTAAATATCGACCTCCCATATGACCCCACAATCCCTCTACTAGGAATATACCCTGAAGAACTCAAATCACTCTATGAAAAAGATACCTGCACATGTATGTTTATCACAGCATTGTTCACAATAGCAAGAACCTGGAACCAATCATACTATCCATCAAAATAGGACTGGATTAAAAAAATGTGGTACATATACACAATGGAATACTACGCAGCCATAAAAAAAATCATGAATTTCGCAGCATCCTCGATGGAACTAGAGTTTATAATACTAAGTGATCTCTCACAGAAACAAGGATCTGAGTATCACATGTTTTCACTCATAAGTGGACCTTGAACAACTATCATAATATTATAAGAAAAGGATTGACAGTGGTGGGAAACTGTGGGCGGGCAGAGAGGGGAAGGAAGTGGGATTAACGGTAGTCAATATCTGTCTGGACACCCCTTGTCAAAAAAGGTGCCTGAAAGATGCATATTTGTATACCTAACCCTTAACTGTACCCCACAATTTTAAAATAAAAAATGTTTAATAAAAAAGAATGCTAACTGCATTCCCTACATATAGTAACTACTTCATGCATGTTAACCCATTTAATAATTATAATAACATTTGAAGTAGGTACGACTACTAGTCACTGTTTTCAGAGAAGACATTGAAGCACAAAGAGGTTATATAACTTATTCAGGGTCACAGTTTGTAAACTTCCAAGCCAGGCTACCCTACTTCTATTAAAAGGGAAAGATGCACAAACACATACACTTACATATGCTCCAACACACATTTGAAGAAAATTAAAACTTACCTCATAATCAGAACGAGATAGAATCAGTGAAATAAATTAATACTAATAGGCCTGTTTGAAATAAAATTTCCTGAGAAGACAAAGCTTTAATATCAGCAGATTCTTGAAAGCTAAATGCTTGCTTGCAAGAATTTTGGCCAATAAGTAAAGAAATAAATCAAGGAGTTGTTGGATCAAGTACAAATCAATTAAGTTAATTTATCATAATTCACCAATGATGTCATCATCACATCATTATAATGTAATGTAAACATCAATGTAATCACCATTCAGGAATGATCTGCTACCAATGACATCTAAACAAAATTCTTCCTATAATCACCATGTTATTTTTCTTTCTTTTCTCATAAATATTATACCTTGAAAATATATCCTTGAATTGATTTTTCATTCAAAGAAGTCTTAAAGAAAGGAAACTATCTTTTGCCCCCTGTTTAGTGACTTTTCATGACTCTCAGGTAAACTAACCAGGGCTACTAATACATTTCTTTCTGAGGTAAATAGAAGCTTAAGTGATAATTTCAAAGAAGTTAGTTTAAGATTCCCTATCTCCAACTCAACACCAAACTATGACATATTGACATATTATATATTAGCAATTGAAAGAAATAATTTGAGCAAGTATTTTGCCATTACCTGCTCAATTATTGCTATCTTTAGTTTCACATTACTATAGGCTCCTGGTCATCAAAAACATTGCATTTGTAGCTAAAATTAAAACATGCCTCTAAGTCAGCAGAGGACAATGTGCAGTGCTGATGTCCATTCTCCAACAGTAAGGAAAGTGAAGGTGGTAAAGGAACACTAAGCAGAAATGACATGACAGAAAAAGAACAGAGGATGAAAACAGAAAAATAAAAAAGTAAAATGAGCTTGGGATACATGGAAAAAGAAAAAAAGGAGACAAGTGGAGAATAAGAAGAATTTTTCAGTACAAAACATCCAAAGGGAAAAAGTTTGTTTTGCTTCGTAAATCCTAGGCTCTAGATTTCCAGCCCCATTAAGAAAATTGAGTATATTAAAAAAGATACAATTTGATGAGTGGAAAAGGAAAAGGAGTAATTGAATGTGCAAAGTAGAGAGAATCAGAATTTTATGTCAAAGTCCACATAAAAAATATCTCATGAATTTTTCTTACCAAAAATTGTGTCAAACTGGAAAAATGTCTGAGAAATACCCCTTATTACTGAACATTTACAATAAAACACAGTGCATTGTAATTTATTAGAAATTGTATTTCTGGCAACAAATAGGAATTTTTTTGTTTGCTTTTTAAACATTTGCTCATCAGTTATAATTTCTTATCCTTTGATGAATTTATTATTTTTATATTACTGAAGATGCTGAATTAGTACAATTCATTCTTAAAAATTAAGCATACTAAAATTAAACTACGCATTTAAAATAGAAAAGATATATAAGAAAAAATAAAAACAAAACAAAAATTAATGTCTTTCAATATCCTGGAATTTATATTCCTCAGTTTACCATCTGTGCATGTGAACGTGGCATAGATTTGACAAAAATCAGATTATAAGTACTGTATAGCAACCTACCTTTTAAAACATAATGTATTTTGCACATGGGCTATGCAAATATAAATACTTCTATAATTTTTCAGGGGTTTTGTGGCATTTCCTTTAATAACTAGACATCTCTCCCAGTCCATGTGGAAGTCTAATTTTTCACTTTTTGTTGTTATACAGAGAACATCCATCATAGTTAAATTTTTGTGCATATCCTTAATTGTTGCCTTAATACATTTTCTTGAAGAGAAGTTAATGCAAATGGGCCTATAGTCAAATTTTCCCCCAGAGAATATTTAATGATTTATAATACCACTAATTATAAATGAAAATACACATTTGTGTATGGGAGGGATGCAAATCATTGTGAGTCAGAGGGCAAACCATAGTGGATAAACCCTGATGGGATTTCCAATAATCTCCTATTTTTAAATTTACACTCTATGCAATCTCACCTTGAAAATGGGCAGAAACTATGACTTGCCTCGTTTTTATCAAGAGAATATGGCAAAGGTGACGAGATGTCACTCTGTCATTGTCTTATGTTATATGGTAAAAGTGACAGAATATCACTCCAATATTGTTACATTTGTGCACATTGTTATATAAGGCACCCCTATTCAACAGACTAAAGAGTCTCTGTGGCTGGCTTCGAAGAAGCAAGCTGCCATGAAATAAGTGGCAACGTTTGCAAAGTTCCCATGGAAAAATCTAGCAGCAGCCTCAGTGAGCTCAGTCCTTCAGCTGCAAGGAAATAAGTGCTATCAACAACCTGAGGGAATTCAGAAGCAGACCTTTCCACAAGTGAGCCTCTGATGAGACCACAGTGTTGACTGACAACTGAATTGCAGCCTGGCAAGATCCTAAAGTGGAGAACAAAGCAAAGCAGTTCCCATACATCTTATCTACAAAAACTTGGAAAGAACAATTATGTTTTGTTTAAAGCCACTGAGATTGTGATAATTCATGATGTGGCAACAGAAAACTGATACACTAATCAAACCGCCAATTTATCCATTAATTTATTTATGTATATTACTATTGACTCATGGTTTCCTAATCTTTACCATCATTATGGGTCTTGAAGCTCATATTGCCCCAGATTTGGTTAGTGTGAGCCCCTTCAACCAGGCTTCTGTGTCCTTTTGTCACATGCCTGTCATTATTTGTGTATCTCTTTGCTTTCTGGCACAATGTGATGTTTAAAGCTCATCTTATACATTCTCTTATTAAACACTGGAAATCAGCTACTTTCTCCAAGTATCCTTGATTCTTCTGAATAGAAAATAGTTTTTAGAAACCAAAATTCTCACTCAGTGTGTGTTTATCACTTTCAGAATGTTACTGATCCCTGGCCTTTTCTGTGAACAGAGACAGAGAATATATATGTTCTTATGTGCCACCATGTCCGGCTAATTTTTGGATTTATTGTAGAGACCAGGTCTCACCAAGTTGCCCAGCCTGGACTCAAACCCAGGCCCAGGCAATCCTCTAGCCTCTGCCTCCCAAAAGCCATGAGCCCAATGAAAAGTGTGATTTTATACAGGTTCATCTAATGCAGCAAGGGTCATTCCACATTTATCCCTTTACAGGTGTAGCTTTCTTTCCAATAGTGAGAATACCATATCTCATTAGCCATTTATATATTTGTTCAATATTCATGTATATAACTAATCTCCCATGGCTACTGCTCCTTATTTTTTGCAAACAGATGCTGGGGACAAGCTCCAGCCGGGGTTCAGGGTACCCCAAAGGTGGAGATGGCATCAGCGATTGGGGGAAAGAAGAGAGAAAGAGAGAGAGAGAAAGAAAGAGACTGGACTCCGGTCTAGTGCAGAAGCGATGTGTGTGATATTGGGAATTACAATGGGTCCTTTATACACAAAGTCAAATGTGGGAGGGGTGTCCCCCACCCACCAGAAACCTTAATCCTTGAAAACTTAATCAATCATTGATGATTGCCTTTAAACCCTTTTCATATGATAATCTTAAAATCCCATAACAAAGGATAACCTAATCTGTGACTGACATATTCTATAAACCTTTTTCATCCTAAGCTGATTGATTTATGCCAAGTTAAACAATTTTATAGAAGCTTTAGTATTTACTTTACAAATGAAAGTGGCCCATCCCAGAATGTTTGGAATATGGCCCAGTCCAAAGTTCACAGTGGGCTACCTGCACATAATCCAGCCGCATTCTTTCAACAAAATGGCTGTCTTCTAAAACTATATTCTACAATTTACACTTCAATAAATCCTAAGATCATGACCCAGAAGCCTGTGACCAATACTAAGGCTCTTAAATGTGACACGAGTTTGAATTATAAGTTGTATGAAAGCCAAAACTGCAGTTTGTGGAAGAATGGGAGTAATGAGCTTCTAAAGTTAGCTTGTGTTCATCCCGGTCTCAGAGTTTTTATGTTTTGAGCTTAATCTGGTTAGTGCTGAGTAGAAAGGGGGAGGAAAAGGGGTCAATAGCTCCCGAATGCATCCTAGTGGTCTCAGGGTCAACGGCCCTTCCTGATCCCTAACGCTCAGTGGGCCTCCATGACTGGCTCCCAACAACAGACCTCCTAATCTCACTCATTCTGATATTCTGCCCCAAGCCTCTACTGCTGCCTCCTCAACACACTATTTTCTACCCTCCCTGCCCCAACCCTTCTGTGGGCTGGGACATTCTCTCTACTCTGCTTGAAATGTGAACCCTCAAGCCAAGCTGCCCACTCCTCGGCCCCATATGGATGTCCTCTTAACTGCAACTGGACTCTGACCCTCCACATCAGGCTATACTTCTACAAGGATCCTCTACTCATCTTGCTTGGTTCCAGGTATGCCATGCCAGGCAGCTGCTATCAGACAACTTTTCATCTCACTCAAATTTTGACAGTCCATACCAGGCACTCCTGCTGGGATCAATCTTTCTCTGTCTCTCTGTCTTTAGGCTCTGAGCCTTGCAGTGGGTTTTTGCCTTGGTTCAATGATTTCCTCACACATCCCAGTTCTGAAAAGTCTTCCTGTCCATATTTAGGCTCTGACACCCTTTATTATGTCCACCTTTGCAGGAATGGCCCACTAGTCCTGTTTAAACTCTGATAGCCTACTGTGGGATGCCAAAGTACATGCATTTCCTCTACTTTTCTTGGGCCTGGAAGCCCTTCTATGCAGAAGCCTTTCTCACTATGTTTGGGCACCAACACCTGGATCTGACTTACTCCATTTTCCTAGTATCAATACCTACCTTGCTCAACGTCACTTAATGACTGTTGATTTAATTAGTCAGAAGGAGTAACAGAAAAAAGGAAAGGCAAAGTAAAGAAGGGGAAAGAGGAAGATAAAGGGAACAAGAAAAGGAGTCATAAATTTCTTTCGTTCTATTTAAATAAAATCTCAGAAATGGTATCATTAATGTCAATGTATGCAGTGATGTTAAATGTTTACAAAACTTGGAAAATTAGTTTATTATGAAATTTGCTCTTTATATTTACAAAGAAATTGCCTCATTCAATCACCTGTGTTCTATTTTTCACACTAAGTCTTCGAAGTCCAATGCATGTTTTATTTGCAAACACTTCAATTTGAACTAGCCACAGTTCAAGTGTTCAGTAGCCACATGTAGTTAATGGCTGCCATATTGTAAGGTTCAGGACTACATATTTTTAGGAAGGATGCTGGCTTGCAAGTGACATAACTTAGGCAAAGTAAGAATTTATTGGCTCAGTAAAGCCAGGAAAAGTTGAAACAAAGAAACAAAGATGTAGCTGATGACTTAAAAGATAATAGAACATGGAACTTGATGACTTTCTGGACTTTCATTAGCTTCATTCTCTCACACTGTCCAATGGCCTTTCCTACAAGGCTGATAATAAGATCTCTGACAGCTCCCAAGGTTCATATTCCATGGAAGGTTGTTTCCCAGACTCACATGTACTGGTCTCAATTTCCTTTTCAGTTTCATCTAGGTAGTCCCAAAGAAGAACTCTACATGACATGTTTATTGTTTTGCCTGCCTATCAGATTCTGGTAATAGAATAGCCTTGTTTGATTTGAGAACTACCCTTTCCCCACTGGGGAATTCAAGTGAAGAAGAAGAATTTTTGGCAAAATATTCTCACACAGGGATAGATGCACAATCAATGCTAATCCATAAGTGTATACTCCATCTCTTTAGAAACAATGAATAGTTCTATAAAATCCAATAAGTGCAAATTAAAATTAGATGGGGGAGGATTAATATGCATGATGGATAAGAGAATTTTATGCTATCTTCAACTGGGAATATGAGTTAAAATATATTATAGACTTAAAGATACCAGGAGTCAACCTTGCTGCCATTAGGAAAATGTCTGTTTGAAAATGAAGTCAACATTGAGGAAAAGATGACCTGTGTCATGAGGAGAAACAGTGTTTTAACATGGTGGAAGTTTCTGGATTCAGTTGTGTCAGAGTCCATTTACATCATTGGATAAGTGCTCTATTAAAGGTGGCTAGGAAGGTGGCAGGGAGTGGTATGAGAAACTAATTGGTGCAGGTTGAGTCAGGGTTCCAGGCCATGAAGTGGCTATGTACAAGTTAAAATTGAAAATGTATGCAGACCAGTTCTGGCTTATATGATATTAAGCTAAGACTCCTGCAGAATATCACCATACATGCTGGACAAAATATACATAAGGCAACTGCTTGAAGATATTTGAGAGTGATGAACTCAGGAGGACTTGAGAGATTATAGTACTTAGAAAAAGAGAAGCACACAGGTAAGTCCCACATTAACTTTATGAATTCTCTGAAGGTAATTTCCTCATTGTGGGGTAGAAGATAGAACCCAATAAAAGGAAAGTGGTCTCATTAGCCAAAGGGACACAGTTGGTTTTGTGTAGCCAAAATAGCTGGGAATGGAAGAATAGAATTTAGGACAGAAGAAACATCAGAGAAAGAGACTAATAATCTTCATAGACTTTCTCAAGTCTTTTATCATTTCCTAGGACACACATGTGCATGGCAAAATTATAAAAACTTTACACAAAGTAACTGGGTGGAAAATAAGCTGATGAGAGGGTTCACCTGTAAGGTATCAGTAAAAAATATTGTAATACTGGGAACTCTGGCACAGGAATGGTGCCTGGTGACTTGGTTGTTGGGTTGCAGGACTCCATCCCAGTCTGCGCTGGCTGCAAAACAGCCCAATGTACCTTGTGGGTAGTTTCAACTACCAGGCAGAGACCTACATTGCCCTGCCCAGCTCTGTCCAGCTCTGGCAGGCCTCCAAATTGGGAACTAAGGACCAGGCAGAGATCTACACTGCCCTGCCCAGCTCTGCCCAGCCTCCAACCTCGGACCTAAGGGAGCAAACCTATACTCCCACTGCATGGACAGATTTTAAGGCAGTGGGAAGTGAGTTCCAGGGTGCCCATACACCTCTCCATGGATACTGGGATCTGCAGATAGATTTTAAATTACAGGTTCCCCCCTCAATTAAGCCTCAAAACAGCAAAAAGTACAGTCCCCAACCCACAGTACAGCTTCAGAATTGAGCAAACCAGAAGAACCACATAAGGAAGAATAGGAGACCAAGCAAACATAAGTAAAAACAACCTACCATCCACGAACAACAGAATTAAAGAAGGGGGGAAGGGAAGGTAGGAGGGAGGAAAATCTACGTAAATGAAGAAAAACCAAAAGAAGAGTATAGGACCCACACAGACCCCTGGGAAGTCAGACACTGAAAAAAACAGACTTTGGAATGCAAACAATGAAGAACCCCCAGAATGACTGGTCTCAAACTACAAAACCAGATAACAAGACATTAATAGAGAGAATAAGAATTGAGGAGAGACAAGAGGAAAATTGGAAGGAGTTGATAACAGAGATAACAGCAGTAAAGAATGCTGTGAATGAAATAAATAACAAATTGACAAGCATGGAAAGCAGAATTAGCCAAGCAGAAGAGAGAATCTCAGAGCTTGAGTACCAAAATATAGACCTAACCCAAATTGTCAAAAACATAGAAAAGAAGCTTAAAAAGACAGAACAAAACATGCAAGAGATGAGCTGTTATTTAAATAGGCTAAACCTAAGAGTAATTGGACTTCCTGAGGCAGAAAGAGAGACAGAGAACCCCCTGGAACAAACATTCCATGAAATTATTCAAGTAAACTTCCCTCATCTCACCAGTGATGGATGTGACCATTCAAACACAAGATATTCAGAGAACCCATGCAAGACAAAAAATGAGAAGACCAATTCCTAGACACATAGTAACTTGCCTAAAAAAAGTAAATATAAAAGAAAAAAATCCTAAAGGCAGCAAGAGAAAAAGGTCAGACTATCTACAGGGAAAGACCAAGTAAAATAGCAACAGATTTATCTACAGAAACACTTCAGGCTAGGAGAACCAATCTTCAAAGTTCTCAAAGATAAACAATTTCAACCAAGAATAACCTATGCTAAACTTCACCAGTGAGGGAGAATTAAAATCTTTCCCAGACATTCAATCCCTAAGAACTTATGCTGCCTCTAGACCAGCTCTACAAGAAACACTTGAAAGTATTAAACACAGAAGAAAGGGGAAAAAGTACAAAAATGTTCTTCACAACAGTGCAGGAAAAAGATTGAAAACACACATGAATCGACACAAAAACCAAAAGAAAGACAACAAACAAGCAGGAACAACAACAACTCTATCAGAACCTCATGACAGGGAAAAACTCTCACATTTCTATAATTAGCCTGAATGTGAATGGAAAAACCACTGAAAAGACATAGAATGGCAAAATGGATAAAAAAATCATGAGGCAACAATATATTGTCTCCAAGAGACCCATCTCACCAGGACAGTCACAGACTCAAAGTAAGAGGATGGGAAGCAAAATATCAGGCAAACGGAATGCAATAAAAAGCAGGAGTTGTGATCCTAATATAAGAGAAAATACCCTTTAAGTTATAAAAATTAAAAAATACAGAAGGTCACTATATGATGATAAAATGTTCCATCCATCAACAAGAAATATCCATCCTAAACATGTATGCACCCAACATAGGAGCACCAACTTTCCAAAGCAGCTTCTAGGCAAACTTAAAAAACATATTGACTCTAACACTATCATAGCTGGGGACTTTAATACCCCACTCACAACCTTAGACAGATCATTGAGACAAAACATCAGCAAGGAGAGCCAGAACTTCAATGTGACTCTTGACCAAATGGACTTAACTGATACCTACAGAACACTCCACCCAATGGACACAGAATATACATTGTATTCATCATCACTTGGAATGTACTGTAAGATCAACTACATCCTTGGCCACAAATCAAGCATAAACAAATTTCATAAGATTGAAATTCTGCCATGTACCTTCTCAGATCACAGTGGAATAAAAAAATATCAACACCAATAAAGTTCCCCCAAAGCCCACAAAGACATGAACACTAAACAGCATGATGCTAAGCAACTCCTGGGTCAATATGGAAATCAAAACAGAGATTAAAAAATATCTGGAAACAAATTAAAACGAAGAAACATCTTATCAAAACCTCTGGGATGCTATGAAAACAGTAGTAAGAGGGGAATTTATATCTCTACAAACACACATGAAGAAATTGGAAAGATCACAAGTTAATAGCCTAACAAGACACCCAAGGAAACTGAAAAAGCAAGACCACCAAAACCCTAACTTCAACAGAAGAATCCAGATCACCAAAATAAAAGCCCAAATCCGGGACATAGAGAACAAAAAGATAATACAAAAAAAAAAAATCAATGAAACAAAAAGCTAGCTCTTTGAAAACATAAACAAGATTCATTCTCCCCTAGCTGGACTGTCCTAGAAAAAGAGAGAAAAAGCCCAAATAAACTCAATCAGAAACACAAAAGATGAAGTCATAACTGACCCTAAAAAATTTTTAAAAATTACCAGAGACTACTATGTACACTTGTATGGAAACAAACTTGAAAACCTAAAGGAAATGGATGATTTTCCAGCATCACACAACCTCCCCAGGTTGAAAAAAGAAGAAATTGAGAGCCCTAAATAGACCAATAACAATCAAGGAAATTGACTATATCATAAGAAAACTACCTACAAAAAAAAAAAAAAAAAGCCCTGGACCAGATGGCTTTCCAGCAGAATTCTACAAAACATACAAGGAAGAACTGATACCAATCCTACTGAGAGTATTCCAGGCAATTGAGAAAGATGGAACTCTCTCCAAATCATTTTATAAAGCTAACATCACAATGATACCCAAGCCAGGTAAAGATCCAACAAAGAAACAGAACTGCAGGCCAATACCCTTGATGAACATAGATGCTAAAATTCTCAACAAGATCCTAGGAAACTGGATTCAACAACATATATCAAAAATCATCCACCATGACTAAGCAGGCTTCATTCCTGGGATGCAAGGCTGGTTCAGCATTCGTAAGACCCAAAACATAACTAAATACATCAACAGCATAAAAACTAAAACCACAGATTATACCATTATATGGAGAAAAAGCTTTTGATAAAATCCAGTATCTTTTCTTGATAAAAACCCTCAAACATCTAGGCATAGATGAAACATACCTCAAAATAGCAACAACCATCTATGGGAAACCCACAGTCAGCATACTGCTGTACAAACAAAAATTGGAACCATTTACCCTGAAAATTGGAACAAGACAAGAAAATTGGAACAAGGCTGCCCACTCTCACCTCTCCTGTTCAACATAGTTTTGGAAGTTCAAGCATGAGCAATCAGAGAAGAGAAAGTGATCAGGGGTATCCAAATAAGGAAAGAGGAAATCAAGCTATCCCCCTTTGCAGATGACATGATTATATACCTCAAAAACCCAAGAGAATCTGTCAAAAACCTCCATGCACTAATAAAGAACTTTGGCAAAGTCTCAGGGTATAAAATGAATGTGCAAAAGACAATTGCATTTCTATACACCAACAATGAACAAACAGAAACTCAAATAAAAAGCACAATTCCTTTCACAACAGCCACACATGCACACACACACACACACACACACACACACACACACACACACACACACACACACACACACACACAATGAAATACCTTGGCATCTTCTTAACCAGAGATTTCTTCACAATGAAAACTGCAAAGCACCGCTCAAAGAAATCAAAGATGCCACAGGCCGGGCTCTGTGGCTCAGCCTGTAATCCCGCGCCTTTGGGAGGCTGAGGTGAGGGATTGCCTGAGCCCGCGGGTTCGAGACCCGCCTGGGCAGCGAGACCTCATCTCTACAATAAATAAAAAAAACCAGCCGGGCATGGTAGCGCATGCCTGTAATTCCCGCTACTCGGAAGGCTGAGGCGGAAGGATCGCCGGAGTCCAGCAGGTCGAGGCTGCGGTGGCCGGAAGCGACCACTGTACTCCAGTCTGGGCGACTGAGTGAGACTCCAACTTAAAAAAAAAAAAAAAAAAAGATGCCACAAACAAGTGGGAAAATATTCCATGCTCATGGATTGGAAGAATCAACATTGTTAAGATGTCCATTCTACAGATTTAACGCAATACCCCTCAAATTACCAGCAACCTTCTTCTCAGACCTAGAACAACAATACAGGATTCATATGGAAACATAAAAGACCAAGAATAGCCAAAATAATCCTCACCAAAAGCAAACAAACAAAAAAACAAAGCTGGAAGTATCGTACTCCCTGACTTTAACTTTATTATAAAACTACAATAATCAAAATAGCCTGGCATTTGCACAAGAACAGATATATAGACCAATGGAATAGAATTGAGAATCCAGAAACAAAACCTCAATTTCTCAACCAACTCATCTTCAACAAAGTCTCCACCACCAACCACCAGGGAGAAGAGAACCTATTTAGTAAATGGTGTGCTGGGAAAACTGGCTGACCACATGCAGAAGATTGAAACTGGACCCCTACCTATCCCCACACACAAAAATCAACTCTAAATGGATCAGAGACCTAAGCATAAATCTTCAAACTATAAGAATCTTAGAAAACACAGGAGACACTCTTACGGAAATTGGAACTGGCAACCAATTCCTGGTCAAAAGCCCAATTGCCCATGCCATAAGAGGTAAGATAGACAAATGGGACCTTATCACACTGACAAGCTTCTGCAAAGCCAAAAAAAAAACATCAAGAGAGCATGGAGACAGTCCACAGACTGGGAAAAAATATTTGCCAACTCTGTGTCTGACAAAGGCCTAACATCTAGGATCTATAAGGAACTCAAATGTGCTAAAAAGGAAAAAGCAAACAGCCCCATTACAAGGTGGGCATAAGATATGAATAAACAGCTCTCAAAGGAAGACATATGACCAGGCAACAGATACATGAAAAAATGTTCAGCCTCACTAGTCATCAAAGAAATGCAAATTAAAACTACACTGAGATACCACCTAACTCCAGTCAGAATGCCCATCATCAATAACTCAAAAAATATCAGATGCTGGTGAGGATGTGGCAAAAAGGGAACACTTCTACACTATTGATGGGAGTATAAACCAGTACAGCCTCTGTGGAAATCAGTTTGGCAATTCCTAAAAGTTCTAGAAATTGACCTTCCATATGACCCTGCAATCCCCCTACTGGGAATATACCTGGAAGAACTCAAATCACTCTGTAAAAAAGATACCTGCACATGTATGTTTATCCCAGCATTATTCACAATAGCAAGAACATGGAATGAACGGTGCTGCCCATTAAAAGAAGACTGGATATAAAAATGTGATACATATACACAATGGGATATTACACAGCCATAAAAAGGAATAAAATCATGAACTTCACAGCAACCTGGAAGGACTTAGAGTCTATAATACTAAGTGATCTTTCTCAGGAACAAAGAACTGAGTATATGTCACTCATAAGTGGACCTTGAACAACTATCATAATACTATAAGAAAAGGATTGCCAGTAGTGGGAAACTACAAGGGTGTGGGGCCGAGGGGCAGGGAGGTGGGATTGGCAGTAGTGGGAAACTGCCTGGGGAAGGGGGAGGCACACCTCATCAATAAAGGTACCTGCACAATGAATATTTATACACCTAACCCTGAATTGTACCCCACATTTTAAAATAAAAAAATTAAATATATATATATTATAGTTCAAGTCCTAGTTTTTTTTATGAGTGTTTTAAGTCTTCATGCACTTCCTATATTTCAATTGATACATTATAAATGCTGGATTCTAAAACCTTAGCATGAAGAACTATAACCTAGAAGTTGGAATCATGTCATAGGAGTAAGGGTTATGTCCTATGTGTAAAGGCATAATTAGACACACAACCATAAAGTTTTTTAAAAGGGAGACATTTAAAATAGTTTCAGAGTAAAACCAAAATGACTCGAGATGCACTAAAAATATTAAATTAAAAAAGTGAGTGTAATGTTCAAATTATTAAAGGGAAAGAATATCTAATCTAAAATTTTGTAGTTAGCTGCTATCCTTTAAATATGAGATTGGCAGAAGAATATTCCCAGAAATGTTACCAAGCAAAAACTTACTTTGAATATTCTGGGTCTGGGAATTCTCTATTATGAAGAGAAATAAACCAGAGATGTGAGTATGACACCTATGAGAAATAACGGCAAACAGTAACTACACACACACACACACACACACACACACACACACACACACACACACACACATACACTCACACACACTCTCTACAAATGTGAAAAGATAATCCATATAACAGAAAAAACTTAAAAAGGACAATACTTAGGGAGGATTGACAAAAAGAGGGAAACACAAATGGTTTGATTGAGCAGAAGATATAGATCAAGACAAGTTTTAATAATTGATCTTAAAATAATAGATCTTATTAAATTATGAGTAATCAGTGGCAATGTTTAAAAATGACATTTAAATCAACAGAGAAAAATAAAACATTCTGTACAATGAAAACCAGAAACAAGAAAAAGAAGAAACAAAAGAAAGTATTATGCTACAGATAAGTCTTAATATAACAAATATAAGAAATATCAATGAAATATACTCATCAGTTGAAATAAAAACTCATGATTTTCCAATGGGTGAAAGCAAGTTTGGCAATATGTTGTCAATAGGACATATATATATCAAATAATAATATAGGCTAAAGAAAAGGAAAACTAGACACCAAACACAAGACACATATAGTAGTATCACATCATCAGACAAATAAAATTTTAAATCAAAACTATTTTTAAGGAAGATATGTTTATAATTTAAAATAATAATAATGCTAGTGGTATTGATAGTAACAAGCTCATATAACGTGATTATTATAGTGCAGGTGCTGTTTTAAGTTCTTGATGTACTTTAACACATTTAATCTTTAAAACAGTCCAAAGATGTATGTACTCTTTTCATCCACACTTAATCTATGAGAAAATTGAAGCACAGATTGGGTCAGTTACATGCCCACAGCAAGAAAGTGTTAAAGCCAGAATTAAAACTCTGGCACTATGATTTTTGGTTTCAGTCTGATATTTACTAACTATACTAATCAGGAACACATATGCAAGCTAAGGCATCAGATATTTAAATAATTGTATAATAAATAGATTTGTAGAGAACTTTGCTTTCAACACATAAAAATTATATATTTTCCACTCTCGTTCAATCTTACAAATATTTCCCATGAATTTTTTACCTTCTACCCCACATGTTTCTCCTGTTCTCTGGTTTGAAGTCAACATCTCAAACTTACCTTGCTGAAACTTATCATTACCCTCACACCTACTTTACTTACAAACCAGAAGCTTCTACATTCCTTTCATCTCTCATTCCCTACATTAGCTGTATCAGTAAATTCTGTCTTCATCATTTAAAAAATATATTCACAATCAATCATATTTTACCACCTCCACTGCAACAACCATGATGTGATTCATTATCACTATCTAGATTATTGCTTTTGTCTCCTAACTCATCTCCTTGCTTCCTTTCTTGACCTTACAGTCTGTCCTCTTTCTATACCCAGTGTTTAAAATGTGAAAATCATATCACTCCTCTTTTCAAAAACTTCAGTGACTTCTATGTCAATCAGAGTAAAAGCCAAAGTCCTTACAATGGCCTACAAGATTCTCCATAATTTGGTCTCTGTGGTGACACATTCCTTGGAAAGTCTGAGTACATTCTTACCAGAGATTTCTACATGTGTTGATACTTCTTCTTGGAATCATATTCCTCCAGATATCCAATGATTAATTCCCTCACCTCCTTTTGCTTTTCACTCAAATGCCACCTTTTCAGTAAAGCCTACCTTGGTCATTCTTTTGAAAATGGAAATACTATCCCACTTAATCCCAATTCAGTTTATGTGATACTACTTTTTTCCTTCCCATGTATTTACTACAACTATTGGTAATTATCTTTTTCTTTCTAGTAGAATGTAAGTCCATGGAGAAATATATTTATTCTGTTTTACTCACTAATTTATTCCAAGTTCTTAAAAGAGTACCAAACATAGAGTTATGTATTAAATATTTATTGAATGATTAATAAAGAAACAGCCAAAAGTTAAATATTGACAGAGCTATATGGGAGCTTTAACATATTCAAAAAGGGTGAATATTGTACAGAATGTGTTCTCTGACAAAAAAGCAATAAAATTAGAAATTAATAATTGAAAAAAACTTAAAAAATACCGAATGGGAAAAAACCTAAATAATACACTCTAAAAAGACCCTTGAGTGAAAGAGTACATGTTGGGGAAATTATAAAATATTAAGAACTGAACAAAAATGAAAACATTGCAGTTGCAATTTATTAGACACAGCTACAGCACAATTTAGGAAGAAAGTTATAGCATCATATGCATTAGTCATAAAGCAAAATGTTGAAATAATGATAATTTCATTTTGAAAAAGAGCTACAGATTAAACTCAATAAAACAAGAGAGGTATAATAAGCAAAAAGGCAAAAACTATTTAAATAAATAAATAATACAAGAGAAGAAAAAAGAATGCTGAAGTGAAAAGATTGACTAAAAAATGTCAATACTTTGGCGAGATTTAGTATATTAAAAGGCAAGATGCAAAGCAAAAATATACAAGGAAAGGGAAAACTAACCTCAGATACCAGACTTAAGAAAAAAATAAGAATATTTTGAACAATATATGCTAATAATTTTGATAACCTATAAATACTGTTTTCAGCCAGAGTTATTATCAGTCCCTAGCTGGAATCTGAAAATCTATAGGAGTGTTATGATTATCACAATGACTGGAATTGCAATTGATGAATTTAGTGTTCAATGCCAGGATAGAAAACTTGAATAGTTTAAAAAAGACTTGAAATGATAAATTAAAAAATACACTTCCCCCCCTCCTTTCCTGTTCCTGCTCTTTCATCAAAAGCCTGGGCATATATTTCTTTATAGATAATTTTTCCTTACCTTCTATAAGCAGAAATATCTAACTTAAATATTTTGCTTTAGAAAATAGAAAAAACAATAAGTTAATTAATAAACGTTATGAGCCTAGCACATTTACAATAAAAATATGTGATAGTACCAGTTTTATTCTAATCTAGAAGTAAATATCTTAAGTAAAGTTTACCTAATTAAATCCAAAGTAAACTAAAAACTAAAGTTGCTTTGATACCATGGACTATTACTTTTTAAAAATTACTTTCCTTTTCATTACATGATTATTACAACAATGCAGATAAAACACTTCGTAGAATGAATGACCTATTTTGTAGAATTAATATACCTATGTATAGATTGAAAATTTTTTAACAATAGAAATCTGTGTATGTTAAACCCACATAAAGCATCCTTCTTAATGGAGGCTATTTAGGTGAATTTAGATGTATAAGATCAGGAATAAAATGTGGGTGTCCCTTATCACAATTGCTTTTGGGCATAACCGTGAAGATCCTAGCCAGCCATTCTAGAAAGAGACAGAAGGAGTAAAAGGATTATAGATAAAGGGGGAGAAAAATCTGCCTAGAAATCTCAACAATACATTTTATTTTTAGTTTTAAATAATAATAAGAGTGTTCACTTGGAGAAAACTTTAACTTAGAAAATCAATGACATGTTCTTTATCAGTAATAAACAGCCGGGAAAATATAGTAAAGAATATAATTTCATTTATAATATGAACAGATTATAAAATAATTTATTATCCAATATATAAATAATTTTAAAAACACACAAACCTTAATTAAAATATTAAAATATATTAGAGAAGCTAAAATCAAAAGATGTTCAACAGAATTAGTCATTAGGTAACTGAAAATCAAAAACCACGATGAGATACCAACTTCATATCCACAAGAATAGCTATATTAAAGAAAGTGGAAAATAAAAAAGTGTTAAAGAGAATACGAAGAAATGAGAGAACTTCTACATTGCTGATGGGAAGGTAAGATGGTGCTGCCACTGTGGAAAGCAGTTTAGTGATTTCTCAAAAAGTTAAATATAGAATTATTATATGTCCTAGAATGGAAGGGACTTAATGAAAATAAATACATACAAAATGAATACAATAAATACCATATGACCCAGCAATTTTTCTCCAGAAAAACTGGAATTAGGTACTGGAACAAATACTTTGTACACAAATATTCATAGCAGCTCTATGCACAATAGCCAAAAGATGGGGGAAAAAATCCAGTGCCAATAGTAAGCTTCTGGCTTCTACCCAGGATATAGAAAGATAGAAAAAAATCCACTCTCACCTGACAAGAAGATTCCAGAATATCTACAAAATCATTATTGTTCTTCAACTTCTCAGTAAACTGAGATTTCAGGATAACCTGTTCTCTCCTAATCTGTAGAAAGACAGCTGTTCCCAACTCATGTCTGAGCATGTGAGAAAGGCAATATTGCCACACAAACGGGTGGGAAGGATTTAGCAAAAATTGCTAGCAAATTGCCAAAGTGCTAGCAATCATGCAGGCATAAAATCCCCAGCAAGAATGAATGGTGAGTATAACACTGCAGATGAAAGGGGAGTCTAGATGAATAGTAGGCTCTTCTTCACAGACTCTAAGTAGACATTCACAAGAAAAATTACAGACAGAAAAGCAAGAGGATTTCTGTCAGTAGAGCCGGCTTGAAGGAGGGTCGAAGATGCTGCTTGTGGGAAAGACACTAGGTCCATATGGACCCTTCTCACCTCCAGGGCAAAAGACACAATATTGCTAAGCACTAATTTGCCCTAGTTTGATTTATATATTCACTATCCTCCTGATAAAAATCCCAGAAATTTTAGAAATCTAAAAACTTCTTCTAAAATATACGTGGAAAGACTCAGGGACTAGAATGCCTGACAAAGAACAAAGATGAGACATAATACCTGATTTAATAAAAAGAATTAAAAATAAAAGACTAAATATAAAGCTATAATAATCAGGGCAATGTGGTATTGTGAAAAGGATAGGAATAGCCAAATACAGCAATAGAGCTGAACAGAGTTCTGAAATAGACACCCATGTGTTGTCAATTATTTTTAATGATGTTGCCAAGGAAATTTAGGAGAGCAAGCATTGTCTCTTCATCAAATGGCCCTGTGACAATTAGATGTCCATGTGTAGAAAACTAAGCCTTGATCCATAACTCACAACATTCACAAAAATTAAATAAAAATAGATTGCAGTTCTCATTGCAAAAGCTAAAAGTAAAAACTTTTAGAAGAAAACATATAATAAAATCTTTGTGACTTTGAGCAAGACAAATATTTCTTAGGCAAATCTTCAAAAGCACTATCTATATAAACAGGTAATATCAATATATTGAACTTCAAAATTAAAAATTTCTCCTCAGCCGGGTTTGGTGGCTCAGTCTGTAATCCTGCGCCTTTGGGAGGCTGAGGTGAGTGGATTGCCTGAGCCCGCGGGTTCGAGACCCGCCTGGGCAGCGAGACCTCATCTCTACAATAAATCAAAAAATCAGCTGGGCGTGGTAGCGCATGCCTGTAATTCCGGCTACTTGGAAGGCTGAGGCGGAAGGATCGCCGGAGCCCAGCAGGTCGAGGCTGCGGTGGCCAGGAGTAGCCACTGCACTCCAGTCTGGGTGACAGAGTGAGACTCCAACTTAAAAAAAAAAAAAAATTTTCTCCTTTTCTAAAGATACTGGTAAAAAATAAAAAGAAGATTGGAAGAAAATGTTTGAGAAACTAGTATCTGAATAAAAAGACTGGTATCCAGACTACTTAAATAACTCTCAAAACTCTTGAGTTTTGAGAGTTATTTAGCAATAGAAAATATGAAGATGTCAAGAAAGCATGAAAAAATGTTCAGTATCACTACTCCATTTGGAAAAAAAAATTTTGAATCACAATCAGGTACCAGTACACACCTATTGAAATTATTTAACAAAAAAAAGCTATCAGTTATTGGAGTGTGTATTGGAGTGGGTGCAGAGAACCTGAAAATTTCATATATTGCTGATAATAATGCACAATATTATCACCACTTTAGAAAACAGTTTGGCAGTTTATTATAATTAAATATATAACCTTGCAATCTCATTTCTTGGTATTTACCCAAGTTAAAAAAACTTACTTCATATTAAAAAAATTGTATGTCAGTATTTATAGTAGCTTTGTTCATAATCACCCTAAGTGGAAAATAGCCCAAATATCCTTGACCTGGTGAGGGTATAAACACACTGTGATATATCCAAAGAATAGCTTACTATTCAGCTCGAAAGAAAGAACATACTCTTGTGTGCAACAATATGGATTGTCCCAAGCAAAGTGTGCTGAGCGAAAAAAAAGCATTTTCGTCATTATGTAAGCTAAATGCAATATGATTCCTTTTCCTTTTTTTAGAAATGGCAAATCTAGAGGGGCAAATAACAGAGGATGGTTCTCAGAAATTAAGTTGGAGCTAAGTGATTACTATAAATGACTATGAGGGGATTTTGGTGAATGATGGAATTTTTGTTTGTATCTTGTTTATGGTGATGGCTATATTGACTGTGTATGTCAAAAAGCATAGAACTCTATCTTAAAGGGTCAGTTTCACTATTTTAAAATTATACCTGTTGTACCTTAAAAAATTATACTAAAGATAGCAATAAAATACGATGAAACTAGCATAAAAACAGAAAACTAGATCACTAGACTACTGTTGGGAGTTTAGAAAGAGAGGTAGATGTATATGAGAACTTAGTTATGAATTGCCATTATCAAATGATTGGGAAAAAACAGCATTGAGAAAACTGTTCATCATATGGGAAAAAAGTGGGTTTTATGTGGTTTGAAACCCAGATGTGAAAGGTTAAACTATAGGCTAATACTAGAAAATATCAAATAACATCTCGGTAACCTCACAAAAGAAACCTTAAAGTAAAAAGCCAAGAATTCTCTCTGTATCCTGGTGTAATCATTCTGGAAATAAGTTGGCAGTTTTTAGTGAAATGAAGCATTGACATATATTTTGACCAATTGATCATGCACATGGATATGCATTTCATAGTTATGGATAGGAGAAAACTTTGAGTTCATTGCAACTGAGTTTTCATAGCAGGGAGTTGGAGAAAATCTGTGCCTCTACAGTAGAATAAAATATAAGTAGAATGTAGTGGAAAAATACGCTAAAATGGGATTCACAAGTAAGAAGCAGGAAGTTCGAAATACAAAAGTTACTTAGCTTTAACTTATTCACCTTTTTTTTTGAGTTGGAGTCTCACTTAGTCGCCCAGACTGGAGTGCAGTGGCCGAGCGGCCACTGCAGCCTCGACCTGCTGAGCTCCGGTGATCCTTCCGCCTCAGCCTTCCAAGTAGCCAGAATTACAGGCATGCGCTACCACGCCCGGCTGATGTTTTGATTTATTGTACAGATGAGGTCTCACTGCCCAGGCGGGTCTCGAACCTGCGGTCTCAGGCAATCCACTAACCTCAGCCTCCCAAAGGCGCGGGATTACAGGCTGAGCCACCGAGCCCGGCTAACTTATTTACCTTTAAAAAGGAATTTTAATAAGTATTGGGAAGATTAATGAGTTATTGTAGCATATGAAGAATTTAGAACAATACCTGACAAAATTATAAATACACAGTAAATATTAATTACCACTATTTTTATTGTTGCATGCAACAGTAAAACAAAGTAATTTTTGATTGTGTTAAGTGGGAAAAAAAGTTAGAGTTAACGGATATAAAAAAATAAAAAGGCATGAAATTTCCACTGCTGTTGAGTCAGCTGATTCCGTCCTTTGAAGCCAGAGCATTTCAGAAGTTGATTTTCTCCCTTTCCAGGTCTTTTCTACCAACATCTCAACAAACTTGAACATTTGAAATACCTATCTCCCATTATTAACAAGTTGTTTGAAGATATTTATAATAAACATTAACTATATTTTGCAAGTTTACCTAACCACACTTTCCTTCCCGCGCTTTCTTTTACCAGGAGTTGTGACTTCACTTCTGCCATGTTCAGAGCTGAGCTGTAAGCACGCACCATTGCTATCTACTGGATGAACATTTAGCGTAATAATAAGGGTAGGGTCTGATTTTCCTCAGCTCTAAAACTAAACTTTATGTGTTATGCTGAACTCATAAAATAATATTAGTATTACTTAATTTTACTCTTTAAATAGAATTTTCATGCTAGCTTACATAGTTAGATTACATAGTTAACATTTTATTTCTTTATTTTAGACTAGAAGATGTTAAAGTATTTCAATGGAATATATTTATGGCAGTTAGTCTAATCTCTGTGTGTTTCAGATACACATGCATATATGCAGTGTTTCACTTTCTTTAATGATTGCTTGAAATGTTGGCCTTATTTCTTTGATTTAGTACAAAGACTTGAGATTTTTCCTTTTAATAATGCTAATAATACCTACATTAATTCTAATTTTACATTCTAAATGTATTCTTCCCATCTCCTGTACATTAATATGTTTAAAGTATTATGATCTTTATCATTATGCTTCTTAAATTAGTTTCTGGCATTGAGATTTATTTAAAGATGGCAATTGGGCCGGGCTTGGTGGCTCAGCCTGTAATCCCGCGCCTTTGGGAGGCTGAGGTGAGTGGATTGCCTGAGCCCGCGGATTCGAGACCCGCCTGGGCAGCAAGACCTCATCTCTACAATAAATCAAAAAATCAGCCGGGCGTGGTAGTGCATGCCTGTAATTCCGGCTACTCGGAAGGGTGAGGCGGAAGGATTGGTGGAGTCCAGCCGGTCGAGGCTGCACTCCAGTCTGGGCGACTGAGTGAGACTCCAACTCAAAAAAAAAAAAAAAAAGATGGCAATTGGTTTCCTGGGAAAAGGGAGTTTTTCAGGGAATGATGGTCTTCATCACACTCTGTAGCTACTTCAATCTTAAATTTTCTTTAGATTGGTCTAAACTGCTTAACTAAGGCAGCCAGATTCTCTCTTAATTATATTGGATATTAAATAATTAATAAATTATTTTGAAGATGAATAATTATGATTTTTTAAAATAGGAAATTGTGAGTTTCATAAAGTTAAAATTTAAAAAAAATTTTGACAATAAGTATTTTTTCTTTCTTGACTAACATTCCAGGAAATTGACCACCTGGAAATAACTTTCAGAATGTAACTCCCTAAAAATAATTGATTTGAGTTACCCATACAATTGTCTATAAAAGTTATTTATTAACTTGTTATTGTTCTATTTTGTTGTGAATTTTAGTAACTAGATGGTGAGCTTCTCTAGTGTCTGCATTGTATAAAAGATGAGTATCCCTCTTCCTCCCACAATTAATCTGCATTGTTCCTTCTATGATATTTCTTAACACAGTTGTTTTAGTTCTATGAAAAATTAATTATAATTAGATAGACAGTTTTAAGCCTGTTGTTGATGAACCAGATGATTAATGATCTGTAGTAGGAAAGATTCGTCCTTTGCAGAATCTTCTGCTCTGACTCTTGTACTGGATGTGCCTGGCAGAAAATCTCCTTAACAACCAAGCCAAAAAGAAGAAAGAGCAAGAAGGACTCTAAAAGTAAATTATATAACAGTATTAGAGCAAGTTTATTTGAAAAGATATAGTATAGGCAAATAAGGAGCCTCTCCTGGGCCAAGATGCCAGGGAAATGGTTGTTGGAATGAATTGGATAAAACATTTAGCTATCCATATTTGTTTTGAAAAAAGTGTCAAAGATGGACCTTCAAACTACTTGATAGGTGTCTTTTTAGGACAGTTTATGTGAAGTTCTATCTAGCAAAAGGTAGACAATTTTGAGAAACCCATATTTAACTTTATTATAAAAATAATACTCAAATTTTAGCATATATCCATTACAGATTACTGATACTGTACCTTAATTTAGCTGAAGTATTTTTTTTTCTTGGCTGATTGCTAGGACAAAATGACTATTCTAAAATTGCCAGAAACTGGCTTAGGATCTCTATAAGAGGGAGCAGCATAAATTATATTTGATATGTTCTTTTTATTATTGCTTTGGTTAGGTCCTTTGGTCATTTTGCTGGATATTGCTTGTTTCTTTGGAAGGTTGGGATATGAGGAACAGCATTCAAGTAAAAATGCTTCAGGCTAGAAGATTAGGTACTCTAATTAATAACTGAAAAAACCATATCACTGAAAAAAGACGCCATTTTTGTAGGAAAAAAATTTGTATGTCAAAGATTTTTCCAATATCCTCTAGAAAGAAGCCTTCTTAAGGTAAGAGGGTGGAAGTTGAGGGAGAAGGAACTGAAATCTTATTAGAAATCTGGCAAAGGGCTCAGTGTGGAAGGTAGTCACAGAAGATGCAATGTTCCAGAGTTATCCTCAACATTGAAACAGAGATACCTAATATGAATTTATTAACTCTTATGACACCGTCCATTAGACAGTTAATTTGGATCTCAAGTCTACAACATAATTTATATCCCAATCATCGTATTTGCATTTTCTAGTTATACTTGAAATCCAGTCTAAAAATTTTTGTTCCATTATAATTAAGACTAGATTTCATGCTTTCTCTCATATGCCATGATATTATTTGATCTTTAAGATTATCTACTTAAACTTGGCATTTTCACCCATTCCTTTCTACTACAGTCACTCAGTGTGAAGAGCACTGAGTCAATGTCTTCTTACTCTACACAGCAACTGAGTGACCAAACCTTCTGACTTTTTTCAAGAATCAGATTAGGTGAAAAGTAAAGCCATTGATGTTCTTGCATCTCAATAAAGTGGTTCAGTGGTTGATACTGGCCAAATTTGTTAAGCTGGGAAGTATATTCCCCAGAATTTCCCTCCATGTATGGGTCCAGGTTAGAATTGCCTAAAAGATACATTTTAGTAAGCCCTAGAAAGCAGAAATGAAGCAAATCTTTTTGAAGTCAGATGTGATCAAGGTCAGATTCACAGATGCCTATCAGGTAGGTCCAGCTGATTCTCCCATCTTTGGCTCTATGTTCAGATCTTTCCCACTTTGGATTCTGCTGACCAACAGTGGTTTCAGGCCACCACCAGGTGCTTGATTGTGAACCCACAGAGGTTGTAGCTGCACAGAGAAAGGCTTCCCATAGGTATCACCACGGAGAAAGGTTTCCCATAGGTATCACCACAAACTCTCACTGTATGGACTCTAGCTGCTGCATATTCTTACCTTTTAGAACAACTGTCCAGTGACTCCCTCCTTGACCCCAGGACTTCAGCTTTCAGATCTTCATTTCCCAGTTCTTACCACAATAGGCTAGGAAATAATGACTATAATATATTTTCCATAACACTCATTGCTTCTCTGAGGCACCACTGAATATTAATGAATGAAATGGGAATTTGCACATCTTAATTTTCTGAGAAATTGGCCCAAATGGTCATATCTCTTTTCTCATTTTCCCTTCTATTTCTTCAGTTTTCAATTAGTCTTTGTGATAGTTCCTGCACAACATTTTCTGATAGCTAACTTCATAATACTGAGAAAGCGAGACAAGACAATATAAAACTTTCATAAAAATCTATTAACAGTATTTTCTGATTAAACTTTTCACTGCAACAAGGTTTAAAATCAGAGTTCGTTTACTCATTGATCTATATGATACTTTAACTGGTTTAGACTAGTTACTGAGGGAGAAAACAGCGACCAATACAGACATGATTATTACTCTCATAAATTTCAAAATCTAGTGACTGATTACTGATAAATAAATAGGAATAAGATACAGTATAAATAGTGTTATGATAGAGGAAGTATAGAAGAAAATATCATCCCAGACCAGTGAAAGGAAGGGTTAAACATATTTCCTAGAGTAAATGAAATATACCCTAAAATTTGAAGGGTTAGTAGATATTATCCAGACAAAGACGATATATATATCTTCCAGGGAAAGAGACAGACTATGCAACAGCCCCAAATCAGCAGAAAATGAGTTTCTTAGAGGAACTGCATGTGCTTAATATGCAGGGAATATAGTCTGAGATGTGAAAAGTAATAAAACGGACAACTGGAAAGGTAAGCAGGGTGCTCTCAGGCTCTGTTATTTTAAGAATAAGAGAGGTGGATTATAGGACATACGTTAATGAAATCATGTACTTGCTTTTTTTTTTTTTTTTTTTGAGTCGGAGTCTTACTCTGTCACCCAGGCTGGAGTGCTGTGGCATACTCACGACCACCCCAGCATAGACCTCTGGGTTCCAGCGATCCTTCTGCTTCAGCCTTCCAAATAGCAGGAACTACAGGCATACATTACTACGCCCCGGCTAACTTTTCATTTACTGTAGAGACAAGGTCTTGCCAAGTTACCCTGGCTGGCCTCGATCCTGCGGGCTCAGGCAATCCACTTGCCTCAGCCTCCCAAAGTGCTGAGATTACAGCTGAGCCACCGAACCTGGCCTGTACTTATAATTTGTTGAAGAAATAGCACTGTCTGAAATATGAAAAATGAATTCA
Organism: Cephalopachus bancanus; assembly: GCA_027257055.1. Taxonomy (NCBI): domain Eukaryota; kingdom Metazoa; phylum Chordata; class Mammalia; order Primates; family Tarsiidae; genus Cephalopachus; species Cephalopachus bancanus. Next base: position 13,522,076 of record JAPVLO010000093.1, read on the forward strand.
AAACAAGGGTGGAGAACTAGAGGTGAGAATAAAGACAAAGCAAAGTCAGAGAACTGCAAGAATAGTCCTGTGGATGGTGACCCAAACTAATGGATGTCCAGAATAGGTAATCTACAGGACATCATGATTCATTGCATATAGGGGGTGGTAGACATCAATGATAACTTCCAGGTTTCTTGCTCGTGCAAACAGATAGATGATGGTGCCAGACACTGCAGGAAGAAACACAAAAGGACATCAAGTGTTGGCAAAGGAAAAAGAAAGGTGATAAGTGCAATTTGTGTGTGTGTGTTTTGGTTAGAGATGTCTCTGGAATATCCAACTGACATTGTCTTCAAGATATGGCAGAGAGAGCTAGATCTTGGTAGAAGAGACAGACTCTCAATTTTTGATGGATATATCTGATTTTGGCCCACCTAGCATCTGTACTTCCAACTTCTGACAACAGAATACTCATTTGTCCTCAAGAAACAGCCAGTAGTCCAGTCTCAATCCATGTTATTCAAATCAGGGTGAACACATGATCTACAGCTGACTGTAATCAGAGTCCTAGCAACTGGTTCTGGAACAGAAATAGTACTTAACTAATCTGATGAAAGTCAGCCTAGAACTTCTGATAAAACTATGGGAAAAGACACTTTCATTTTCCAGAATGACAGATATACCTGAAGATACAGGTGACCATTTTTGCAAGATGAGGAAATGACATCCTATCAAGGAAATCAGAGTTTAGAGACAGAATTCTGAGAGAAAAGACACGTAATCTCTCCTCCGGCTGCCTTCTCCTTCCAGGTTAACAGTAACTCCATCACTCTGATTGCTGGAGACAGAAACATTTATGTCAAATTTCAACTCCTTTTTCTCTCATATACTACATTATATTCTACAGTATATTCTTATGGCTCTGTCTTCAAAATAAAGATGATTTAATAAAAATAAAATGATAGTGGATCATCGACCTCCCTCCATATCTTTTGCAATGGACTTTGCTGCTTTTCTCATAAACTAAAAGAATTATTACCTAACCTTTGACTCTTGACCAGCCTTGTGACTTGCTTTGGTCAACAGAATGTAACAGGGGTGGCAGTGCAAATTATGTGGCCAGGTTGCAAACACAGAGTACTCCTGCCCTATCTCTTGTAACCCTGCCCCCACCATGGGGACAACCTCAGGCCACCCTGCTAGAGGTTTAGGGAACACAGAAAGGAGAGGAGATTCTAGTCACTCTAACTCAAACCAATTGAGTCCATGTGAGTCTAGCCTATAGTCAGTCAATCTTCAAAATGAGCGAAGGCTAAGATCAACCAAGCTACTTCAGTGTCAACTACAGGTGCCCAAGTGGGTTCAGCTGAGACCAGGAAAAAAAAAATCCATATAACCTAATGATGTATGAACGATAATGAATGCTTATAGTTGTAAGCCCCTGAGTTTTGAGATGATACACCAATCAACTGATCTTCTTGCTTCCAACTTTTCTTTCCTTATTCTGGCTGCCAGAATAATCTCATCAAATTATAAATTAGGTCATGATACTTCCTCTCAAAAACACAGCAATGGTTTGATTTCATTCAAAGTCCTTACAAAGGCTCACAACAAGATCCTGCAGGGTCTCCATGTTCTGCTCAATGGCTACTTCTATTTTCATCTATTACTGGCTCCTTGATGCACTTTTCTGCAGTTACTCTGCACTGTTTGCAGTTTTCACACTCTCTAGACTCAACCTATCTTAGGACATTTACACTGCTCTTTCTTCTGCCTAAAAAATGCACTTTCTTTGGCTATCCAAATGACTCACTCCTTTAGCTCTTTCCAGATTTGACACAAGCATTACTTTCTCAGTGAGACTTTCCCCTGACTATCTAAAATAGCAGTGCCAATCCACCCCAGCCCTTACCATCTTCTTCTTCTGTCTTATATTTCTACCACTCACTGGCATATAATATACAATGTATTTTAATTGTATGCTTTAAAAAATTATTCATGTATTTGTTTTTTGTAATCTACATGATATCAGAAATTATTGTCTACTTATTTAGTTCACCTTTCTATCCCAAGTCATTAGAATGATGATTGGCTCATAGTAGGTCCTCAATAAAAAAGAATGTTAAATAAACTAATACATTGAGTAACTTTATATAATTATGCCTAGATTTTTTAGTTGGGTGAGAAAAATTTGGCTTAATTTGGATTTCTGCCACTAGTCACTGACAGATTCCTGATCAAGTCAGGAGCTATCAAGTAGATGGAATCTAAAACCAAAAAGTCAGGACAGAATATCCCTACAAGAATCTACAGAATAGGAAGAACATTGGATGTAGATCTCTGAAACACATCAAGTTTTCCAGCTAGAAAGGTAACAGAGCAGGTGTCTGGATAGGAAGTAGGTATTATGAAAGTCAAGAGAAGAGACTATTCTAAGACAGAGGGCATTAAGAATAGTGCCTGATTTTGCCAAATAGGCCAGATAAGTTGGAGGAGCTGATTGAATTTTCATTTCACACTTTTTTGCTTAGCATGTAACTTTTTCTTTTGTGAAAATTGTCTAGAGGTTCCTTCTCCTCTTTGTTATAAATTAATTTTGTAATTTGTTTCCTGATTGCCTGCGTCCTTTTCACATTGGGACTGAATCTCTCTAAAGAACTTCTGAACTTTACACAATTCTGTTTTAGATAATCCATTTGGATTGGAACACCAATGGAATGGTACAATTATATCACCTCCCCATAACCTTGCTTGCATTTTTTTCAATATATTTTTGGAGCTTGATCTATGGAAAGTATCATTTGCTCCAATCACTTACAATGACTTTAGGGAAGAGTTTCTTTCTTTAGTAATTTTAGAAACCATAGGGACCATGTAAGGGCTCTGTAGATGAATATTGCAAATTAAAAGAAAGAGGAAAACCAGTGGGGGGAAAAGACTACTTTATAATGAAAAGTGTTAGTTTTTTAAAGATGAGCAGCTGGGATTTCCATATCAGGTAATCAGAGCTAAACCCCTGTGTATTAATGTACTAATGCATTCTAAATATTTTTGTAAAGTGTTTTAGAGTGGGGTTGTGCATGCTCTCTCACTCTGTCTGAAAGCCTTCAGGTGCATAATTTCTAATAAAGATGACCATGGCTCACTCTTCCCCATACCCAAGGGAATAGTTCTGCTGAATAAAAATTCTCAGCTTATTCATCACTTCTCCTTGAGGACTCTGATATGAAGGCTGCACATGCAATCATTCTGGTTTTCCAAGTGATAAATTTTATGTTTCGTTATGTTCCCTATAGAAAGCATTAGGCTTTGAGAAGGATTCCTTCAAAATCCAAGTCTACTAAAACTACAGGTTAGAGTGAGAATAAGGTCCTGTTCCAAGGTGACCATCAGAGTCCCTTCCACTGATTCAGAGATGAAGCCTGTCAGTAGGAAGGAAAAAATGTGTCCCCATTGCCCATTTCCACCCTGAGTCTATTTTGACAGAACAAAGACTGCAATTTGGACCAAAGTGAAGGTCCTTTAGTTATATGCTGGGAACTCAAGTTCTCTGGGAATAAAGCCAAGACCACCAGACTTATTGAACTCACAACTTTTTACTGTCACATCATCAGAGTGAGTTCCAGTCCCTCTGGTCAATATTGGATTCTGACCAATGAATCAGGTGAAAGGTTACTAACTTAAAAATTACTTTGATTTTCTTTATTCTCTACCTCAGAGCCCTTCTCATTGTTCTGGTAATTAACTTGTGTTTATCACCTCTTCATACAAATTTATATGTTGCAGTATACTCGATTCCATGCTACTGGATGACAAATGTCTATTTTTCTCTATATTGCTACTATATCTATATTCTACTATATTGATATAGTATTTAACTTGATTTTATACATTTATTTAAGATGATTTAATTTATAGGAAACTTATCAATAAGAATAAAAGATTACTTTAAAATCTGACATGTCAAATGCATGCAAGGAAAAATACCTGACTCTTCCTTTGAGTCTTGCCATTCTGAAAAATAAAACTTAAAAGGACACAGTGACTTCACTGCCTTGCATGATTAGAGTAATTGCAATAGCAAATAACTACACAGTATGGAAAAGTAAAATCAAGTTCAATAACACATTTATCTCAGTAGTGACATATATGCCTGCATAAGTAATGATATATCTCAAAATATTTTCACCTCAGTTGTTACCAAATTGTTCCTCAGTATCCCATGAACAACCCATTTCTCCATATTAGTGCATTTTTTTTTCCATAGAAAGAGGATGGGAAATGTTCATCCTTCACAGACAAGGAGTTTGACAACAATTTTTATTATTATAGTCAAAAATATATATTGAGAACTCCTTTTTGGAGCTGAAAATACAGATGAAAAACAAATTATATTTTTCTTTTAAATGAACTTTTCCCCTGGTGCTGCTGAGCTTGGCCCTGTTGGTAAAGGATTGAAGGACATATTTGGGTTTGTACTGAAATTTTCAGATTCTGAGGCCTAAGTAAGCTCAGAGCATTCAAGCTTTAACAATACCAACTAAAGTAGCTAGCCAAAATACCTAATTCAACTCATGGCACCAAGAATTGATTAATCTCTCAAAGTAAAAGGTGAACACACTTTTTGTTTGATGTTCTCAGAGGTGCACAATGGGTTTTTGTTCATTTGTTTGCTTGTTTGGATTTTTTTATAGCAAGGGTATGCCTGAGATTTTCCAGACAGATAAGCATTTCCCTCTAGTCTTTGATATTATATTTAAAATAAGACAAGTGCCTCCATTGCACTATTAAACGTGGCCTGAATTGCCTTTGCACTGACAGAAATAGTTATTCAGCAAAGGTCAAATCTTCCTAAGAACTGCTATGAAGGTCTCTGGAAGAGTGCTCACTCGAAATTGAGAAAGCCCTAACCTGTGCTTCGCTTGACCAAATCCTTGGCCTGCTTACAGAGAGTGGTTTCTTCCCTGAAGACATATGCAGAGTGTTCCCTAGTTGAAATACTTTGTAAAGAGTTGGGGTTTCTGGCTTCTATTCCCGGCTGCACCATCAGATCATGGAATGACCTTCTGTGAGTTAGCTTCTCTGTGGTGCTGTAGAGGTGGTTAACCATATGCAGGGAAGAGGTGGGATGCATGGTTAATGTTTGCTCCAAGCATCTTGCCTGAAAGGTGTTGCATGCTCTTTGAGACAAGAAGATTAGCACATGATGTCATTGCTTCCAACATATGCTCCAATGTCAAAACAATAATAATAATAATAATAATAATAATAATAATAATAATAACAATAATGGAAGACAACTAAAGCAATACTATTTTCTTGGAGGATGTTGCCAGGGATTAAAAGAGAAATGCATGGATAAATAGGTGGTGGATTGTTTTCCTACCATAGAGCACAACTTTTGCATCATATCATTCTGACAAGTGGAATTAAAAAAAAATATTTCTAGCAAGTTGCAATGTACACTGGAAATGTTTGAGGAAAGAACATGGGAAAGTGATTGGAGACCTGAAAATATGGACTTGATTTGAACCCTTGGATAAAAATTCTTTTTTCTGGATTGTTTCCATGACTTGTAATATTATGGTGATGGCATTTGCATTCTCCAGCCCAGGATTAGCTGGAGGGAAAGGAAGACCTCAGTTCAATTGCTTTTAGTGAACTTATAAACCACTGCATCACCAAAAGATAATTCTAATTAAAGGATAGTAAACCCTAAGTCCATTTGTTTCTCAACCTGGGTAACAAAATTATACAGAATTGTGACACTTGCCTACATATAAAGAGAATATTTTTCTTTATTTTCTTCTGCATCCTGGTTTTGAGTTGAAAGAAGTTATAATTTTCAGGTGGTGATGTCAGATCCATTTCCACAACAGAGATTAGACAATACCACAAACACAGATTTATGGTTTCATGGGAGAAATCTTCTCTTGTCAAATATTTATTTTTAACAATGGGCTCCGGCAGGGAGGGTGGTCACCATTTGCACATGAAAGATACAGTATTTTGTTGTCGATGATGAATAATACACAGATACATATATTGGTTGCTTCTGTGATACCCATTCCCATTCAAGACCTTCACCTCTCTGCTGTAGTTAACATTAGCCATTACATATTGAACCCATATAAGGTAAATGATATCACACCTCAGTTAAGAGAATTATCAAAATGTTCATCACCTTTAAAAATAAACATATGACAAAATATCTTGTATTTTTACTAAAGTAATTTCTATAACAAGGGCTAAAATAGCCATGTTTTAAACTTTCAATGTTCAATAGTTGAGGAAACTGAAGGAAAAACATTGCCATTTTACTTACCTTTTCTGTAAAAAGACAGGGTTTAATTAAAGCATCAAGTTTCCTTCTAGCTTTACATTTATTATGTTAACCAAGTTTTAACTTGCTAAAAGTTACAGATTTTCTAATAGCATTCTCATATTGCGCTTAGTAATTTCAGAATAAATCACTTTAAGAAATCATTATTTCCATCTCAGCATTTTGTGGTTATTTAGTGATTTTTTTTTCAAATACTAAATACCATCTTATCTCAAAAAGTATTTAAGAAATTTATACATATGCACACAAGATAGTAAGATAGACTATAAAATAAAAGCAGGGCAAAGAGAAAATAAAGAATGGAATTAGAGTAAGGGTAGTATGATTGATTAACACTTTCATAATATTGATCCTATGTTCCAGAGACTAGTCTCTCATTTGGATTTCATCTTTTCAGAAACCAAAAAGAAATGGGGAAACAGTACCAATGACAAGATTTTAGTTTCTTGAAAGAAGAAACTAAGGCAGTAGTTCTCAAAATGTTGGCTGAGAATACCAGAGCGTTCATTAAACCTTTCAGAGGCTTTAACCTAGAAATTATTTTCATAATAGTAGAAAACTATCATTGCCTTTTCATTCTCATTCTTTCATGATAACATGGTAAAGGACTGCATGGCATGTGGTGGTGCCATCACTCTGAGGCCTAAGGAGCATGTGCTTGTGTATGCTGATACTTTAAAAATGTCTGTTTCATTCCTAATATGGTAAATATTAATAGATATATTTCACATAAACAAAAGCACCTTGAAAAGCCTCAGTCATTTTTGAGGGTATAAATGTTTCCTGAGAATTGCTTTTCTAAAGTATAAACAATTTGTTTTCACTTTCCTGAAAAATGTTTCACTTTTAATATTAGTTATTCTATTTGATTATCAGAAAAATGAGTAACTTTTAGGTTATTTATGATGACTTATAGTCATCAGGAGAGTAGTAGATCTTATTGGCTTCTAATTTTGAGATAGATGTTTTGTGTGGGGGCTGGGTGGTTAATAGGAAGTTCTCTAAATTCAGAAAACTGAGTGCTAGCATTTAGTTACTCGCTGTGTGACGGGCAAATATTTTAATCTGGTCTATTGAATTGGTATAAAGAAAGTACTTGATGCATGGAATTATTGTGTGAATTAACTAGGAAAGGTACAGGGGAAAATGTGTGTCATATAGCAAGTTCTCAGTGAATGTTGTTACAGCAAAGTCTGTGATGTGTGATGCAGTGAAAAAGCAATATGACTTTGGAGAAGGAAAGGATCACTAAGGGTCAGAAAGGTCTACGGGAGAGTTTGTGGAGGTGGTAAGTCTTCAGCTGTGGGGCTACTAGGTGGAGTGGGGAGTTATAAATATAAAATCTAATGGAGGAGAGAGAATCAGCCCCAATATATATAAGCACAAGTGTCAGAAACATGGAAAGAATGCTAAGATCCCTAGAGATAGACATAGAAGTGCTAAAACATAGGCAAGTGAAAAGGATAAAGAATAGGTGTGAGTTATTAAAATGATTGGAGTAGAGCTAAGTATATTACAATTCTTATGGGATCAGATTGTTCCATCCATCCCTTCCAAATTATATTTCACTTTTCTCGTAGGAATCTTTTGTGGATAATGGTTCCAAAGGGAGGATTTGTCTTTTATTTATTTCTAAGAAAAACACACCTTACACACCTAGAAAATAACCCATCCCTACAAAAAGCCCACAAAGCACCAAACTCTAGTATATGTACGTCTAAGACATTTATGTTTTTTGTCTCTACATTGAAATAACTGAAATATAAAAGATTATGGAAGGAATTTTAGAAAAGGCTTACAGCTACATGTTAATGGATACCTATTTCTACATTAAAATTTCAAGGATATTCTAAAGTAATGGTTTTTCAATTCTTTGTCAATTTTTAAAATGGTTATGATGGTATATCCTGGCTTTGTTGATGCCTTTTTCTTAATTAAGAACTTTCATTACTCTAATTAAAATTACAACATCTGCTTTTAATACTGCACAATAACTCTTATAACCCTTAATCCCAGGACTGAAGCAACATTCACCATCCGAACCATACAGAGGTCATGCAGTATTAGAAAACTTGCTGCTACAATTTATGGATTTGCTGGTGGATGAGACTAGGAGGTAGTGCTGGAATTTTTAAAAAATGGTAGCGAAGTCAGAAGAAAGAAAGAACAAAATGCTGGAGTTATATGCACAGTGCTAGATTTTCTTCTCAAAATACAGAACTGTAGGTCCTAGAGGGAAGATCTTTTTAAAAAGTAGCACTTGGTGAACATACATAAAGTGAGAAAGCAAGCTTTGTGAAGTTCAGGTGGAGATGCATATGTGGAAACTACATTAGGCAAAAGAACTCAAGGAGAGATGAGTTTATAGGATTACTTGGTAGTTTTAAGGAACAGAAGGAAAATAAGCTTGACTAGAGCAGAGCAAGAGAAGGAGAGAGAGATAGGAAAGGAGGTTAAAAAGATAAGCCAGATCACACTGGATTTAGAAGCTATTTTCAAGGTAATGGGAAACTTTGGAGTATCTGTTTGTATCTGTATGTATCTGGAAGAATGGTGTGAATTTTTTTTCCTTAATGCTCAAAAAGAAATACACACACACACTGAATTTTTAAAAAAGGCAACTGATACCAAGAAACATCAGGGAATGGTGGAAATTGAAAAGACCCAGGTAATTCCAGTTTTCTCTTAGCACTGGCCAATTATTGATAGGCAAAAATTCAGTCTCATAATATTCCTGTAGTTCAGAGTATTTTGTTTTTGCTTTTTAGCAGACCTAGAAATCCATATCTGTATGTGATAAAATTTCAGTTTTCTAAATATTGGCAAATAATACAAATTTTCTCAGAATAAGTATACAGATGACTCTTGAACAACATGAGTTTGAACTCTGCAAGTTCACTTATACTTGGCTTTTTTTTGGTAGTTACAGTAGGCCCTCCATATCAGTGGATTTCACATCTACAACCAAATGCTAATTAAAAAATATAATATTTACAAGATGCAAAACCCATCCATAAGGAGGACTGACTATTTCTATTAGAGGTTTCACAGGACCCACTGCTGGGCTTGAGTATCTTGAAATTTTGGTATCTGCCAGTTGTCCTGGAACCAATATCCCACAGATACCAAGGAACAACTGTACAAACCAGCTCGACATAACTAAGCATGTTTGGAAGCCAGGTTAAACCTGATCTTGACCACATACCATCCTTATGACCTTATATTTTTCCTTTCATAGATTGTGAAGGAAAGCAGTGAGAAAGAAAAGCAGATTAACATTTATAGGTCAAGTATCAGGGTCCTGTCAGGAAACAGATGGCAGACAGAGACAGGGTGATTGAGGAGAGACTGGTGAAGGGACTGTTTGTAATGGTGTTGGTAGTGTTAGGAAAAAGCAACAAGGGATATCGAAGTCTGCAGTACTATGATTAATAGGAATTACCTCTGACTGCTGAGCCTGATGGAGTCATTTCTGAAATATGCAGAATTAGAAAATGCTGTTCATACCAAGGCAGGTATACTGCCACTGCTAAACTATGTTCTGTCAGAACAAGACCCAAGAGGAGACATATTCTGACTTCTCTATTCTTAGTGTCAGATATTCCTCAAGTATATCCCTTTGGTCAAACCCAGCAAGGAGCTAGAGACAGGGAACCCAATTCCCTGAAGCAGCCTATATTGGTCAGTCTTCTGGGACACAGGTAAGTCACAATCTGCCTCCATGGAGAGTTAGCACAGTCAGGCACATTTTTCTTTTTCACATCTATTGCTTATATTCCAAATATAAGTAATTTCAAATGTATTATAATCATTAATAATTATACCAATATAATATGCGAGAAAGATCTTTCTAACTTGGGTCATTTCTATGACAACCAGTTACAAACTAAAAATGGGTTTTAAAAAATAAATTTTCTTATTGCTAGTAAGTTATGGTCATTATACAAAGTCTTCTTATGTGATTCTGGTTCTCCAGGTTGTTGCTTTTCTTTAAGAAAAGAGATACTTCTTAAGAGAGCTTTTTATTTTCTCGTCAAAATTACTCATCAAAACCTAGGATTTTTAAGAAGACAAAATCTGAACTGACAATCAATTTTCTCCTTAAGGAACAAACACAATGAATAGATGACAAAAGCAAAGCAACGAAAAGAAATTAATAGAAGACATCAGCAAAGCACTATAAGGAATTACCATCCCTCCAGAAGCTTATAAATTCTCTAGACCATATTATGCAAAGATACATGCCATAGTAACATTTTCAAAAAAACACATATAATAATTTGACCCACAAATAAAACACAGCTGTGAAATTAAAGCATCATAGTCATCATTTGGGCAAATCTCTACCTCTACTTCATCTGGCCCCTGACCCAGTGACTTTGGCAAATTATTTTGATCAGTCTGCATTTCAGTTCCCTGACAGGATGACTGGACATTAAAAAAGTATACACAGTCAAAGGATGATGTATATATTTCACCATGTTTAATAATTCTGTGTATTATCTAAATAGAGATAATGATTTGGTTAGAGACAGAAAGAGCAAAGTAGAAGTTCAGTGGAATTCTAAAATGATTTTTTAAAATGTAACAGTATGAGATTCCCGAAGCTAAGCCTCAATTTCTCAACCATCTCATCTTCGACAAAGCCTCCACCACCTACCACTGGAGAAAGGAGAACCTATTCAGTAAATGGTGCTGGGAAAACTGGCTGACCACATGCAGAAGACTCAAACAAGACCCCTATCTGACCCCGTACACAAAGATTAACTCTAAATGGATCAGAGACCTAAATGTAAAACCTCAAACCATAAGAACCTTAGAAAATGCAGGACACACCCTTATGGAAATTGGAACTGGCATCCAATTCCTGAACAAAACCCGAAACCCACAGGCCATAAGAGATAAGATAGACAAGTGGGACCTCATTAAACTGACAAGCTTCTGCAAAGCCAAAGAAACCATCAAGAGAGCAGGGAGACAGCCTACAGACTGGGAAAAAGTATTTGCCAACTCCAGGTCTGACAAAGGCTTAACATCTTGGATCTACAAGGAACTCAAAAGTGCTGAAAAGAAAAAAACACACAACCCCATTATAAAATCGCAAAAGATATGAACAGACTTCTCAAAGGAAGACATCCGAGCAGCCAACAGACACATGAAGAAATGTTCAACCACACTAATCATCAAGGAGTTGCAAATCAAAACCACACTGAGATACCACCTAACTCCAGTCAGAATGGCAATTATCAATAACTCAAAAAATACCAGTTGCTGGAGAGGGTGTGGTGAAAAGGGAACACTTCTACACTGTTGGTGGGAGTGCAAACTGGTGCATCCTCTGTGGAAAACAGTGTGGCGATTCCTAAAAGCTCTAAATATCAACCTCCCATATGACACCGCAATCCCCCTACTGGGAATATACCCTGAAGAACTCAAATCACTCTATAAAAAAGATACCTGCACACGTATGTTTATCGCAGCATTGTTCACAATAGCAAGAACCTGGAATCAACCATGGTGTCCATCAAAAGAGGACTGGATTTTAAAAATGTGGTACAAGCCGGGCTCGGTGGCTCAGCCTGTAATTCCGCACCTTTGGGAGGCTGAGGTGAGTGGATTGCCTGAGCCTGCGGGTTCGAGACCCGCCTGGGCAGCAAGACCTCATCTCTACAATAAATCAAAAAATCAGCCGGGCGTGGTAGTGCATGCCTGTAATTCCGGCTACTTGGAAGGCTGAGGCGGAAGGATCGCCGGAGCCCAGCAGGTTGAGGCTGCGGTGGCCGGAAGCGGCCACTGCACTCCAGTCTGGGCGACAGAGTGAGACTCCAACTCAAAAAAAAAAAAAAAAAAAAAATGTGGTACATATACATGAAGGAATACTATGCAGACATAAAAAAGAACAAAATCATGAATTTTGCAGCATCCTGGATGGAACTAGAGTCAATAATACTGAGTGACCTCTCACAGAAACAAAGATCTGAGTATCGTATTTTCTCACTCATATAGTGGACGTTGAACATCCATCGTAATACTATAAAAAAATGGCTGACAGTGGTGGGAAACTCGGGGGGGGAGATGGGATTAACAGTAGTCAATATCTGTCTGGGGACAGGGAGACACCTCTAATCAACAAGGGTGCCTGAACGAAGCATATTTGTATACCTAACCCTTAACTGTATACAGTTCTTGCTATTGTGACAATGTCAAAATAAAAAATATTGATATGAAAAAATAAAAATATAACAGTATTTTAAAAGAAATGGTGATTAATTTTCTACTCTGAGCTATGTTTCACAGCAGAATGCAAGGTGGTGTGGGGTGGAGATTCAACTGTTATTTTAGTGTGTTAGTCACTCTAAGACTAATTCCAGTCACATATTCCCTAAATCCTGTTTTGAAAAATCCTATTCCTGCTTTTCATTTTTTTCTGCATGAAATTTTGAACTTTTAAAATTACCTTTCACTTGTCCACACATCAAATGATACAGTGTTTATATGTATGCTTTGTAAGCAAATATTATATAGACTTTAAACTGTTCTTGTTAAAGTTGTCCAAAATGCTGACTTATGGTTGAATTTGTCCCCTGAAAAGAGACCTACAGGGAAGAATATCTGCTGCTGGGGGAGAGAGTAATACATTGATTGTTAGCCCTGATTTCAGCACTAGCTTCAGTGATTTTGGAGAGCGTTAGGAAACTGCTTTAGGATAAAATTAGCAAAATTAGAGTGAATAAAAAATTACTAAAGATAGCCTTGAGGCTCAGTTCTGATACTCAAGCACTTTTTGGCAGCAGACAAGCCATAGAAACTACCTAACTTTAAAGAGACTGGTTACCTCTAATGCAGGCAGCATAAGTTAATGGCTGTGAGTTAAAACTCTAGTCTCAGTCATGCTCTCAAATCCTGAATCGGCCTCTCTTAGCTGTGGAGAGGTGGCTATTAAGAATGACATGAGACAATGTGAAGTAGAGATAGCACTAAGTCAGCACCTGGTCCACAGTAAACATTCAAAAGAGGGTAGAATTACAGGCTTCTTATAAAGAACAGAATGTAATCACACACTTGATGACATTCTGAAACAAAGTGAAAAGTACTATATAAATGTATGATTATTATCATTACTACTATGTCCATATCCTATGGGAAAGTTCTAAGAGCAATCTTTCTTGCCAATTGACAATGAGATAAGAGTTGAATTCTCAGTAAGATGACCTGAAGACCAAGAAAAGAATGATACTGTTTGGACAATTACTAAATCATTGATTTTCCTGTGAAACCTTAACCCCTAGTAGCCAGTTTTCATCCAATCATTCCTTCTTTTTTTTTAAATTTATTTTTTTGAATCAGAATCTCACTCTGTCACCCAGGCTGGCATGCAATGGCATATTCAGGACCACCACAGCCTCAACCTGCTGGGTTCAGGTGATCCTTCCTCCTAAGCCTTCCAAGTAGTTGGAACTGCAAGCTTGTGCCAGCAAGCTTGGCTCATTTTTCTTGATTTATTGTAGAAATGAGGTCTTGCCAAGTTGCCCAGGCTGGTCTTGAACCTATGGGCTCAGGCAATCCTTTCACCACACTCTCCCAAAGTGCTGGGATTATAAGCGTGAGCTATTGCGCCTGGCCCCACCCAATTAATCCTTCTAAGTGCTTCCTTTATTTGTCCTATTTCAAGAGTATTAAAATATGTTTTTCTAAACGGCAAGTCCACATATTCCTTGTTTGCTCAAGATTTTCTTGAATCAGCTCTACCTACCCTTTTCTTCAGCATGATCAATCTCTTCAGCCTATCCTACTCTTAACACTTAACGGGTCTCTCTTAGGTTTGTTTTCCCCACTAAATAACAGATATCCATTTTCTTCTGTAACATTAAAACAGTGTTTTGAGCAACTTCATACTCATTGAGAAATGAATTCTAACTGCTTTCAAGTTCTCTTGACCTCTTTTTTTTTTTTTTTTTTGAGTTGGAGGCTCACTCTGTCGCCCAGACTGGAGTGCAGTGGCCGCTCCCGGCCACTGCAGCCTCGACCTGCTGGGCTCCGGCAATCCTTCTGCCTCAGCCTTCCAAGTAGCTGGAATTACAGGCATGCACTACCACGCCCAGCTGATTTTTTGATTTATTGTAGAGATGAGGTCTCGCTGCCCAGGCGGGTCTCGAACTCGTGGGCTCAGGCAATCCACTCACCTCAGCCTCCCAAAGGCACAGGATTACAGGCTGAGCCACCGAGCCCAGCATCTCTTGACCTCTTTTAAGAAGAGTTTTGTACAGCATCTCCACATTTCCTCATATTCAAAATTGATTTTTAATGATCTCAAACTGAAGCCCATAGTGTATTGGGGAGTTTATTCCCCATAGAAAATTCAAGGTCCTTTTTTGAAACCAGTTAAATGGAGTTGTACTATGTATTCCTCTCTGGCATTATAAAAGGCAACATCACTGTATTTGGATCTTGGAAAGTTTTAAGACATGAATGCGTGTTAAACAGCTTGACTATTACTGTGAGATTCCCATGGACATTGCTCTGTCTTGCTATTATCTAAATCAGCTTTATGTATGGCATACAACTGGGCGTAGAATCAATGGCTATTGGAACCAACAAGAACACAGCTGGAAGCTAAGCTAAGCAAGGTAGAAAAATAAATGGAAGATAAAACGATCTCAATTTCAAGGCCTGTCTGAAAAACTTAAGTAGGACTTAGAATATTTTACATGTGCTAGCTGATCTGATGTTCTCCATCTGTTACTAGGCCCTGGAGGCTAACTGGCCATTAAACACAGAACAATGACTAGTGCAGCAGGTGTAGTGAAGTGGGAAGGTGTGGAACAAATAAAACAAGACCATGGCATCTATAAGAAATTTTGACCCCGAGGAAATTTTAAAAAGGTTGTGCACTGTGGTATTTATGATGTATGTGTGAAAGGTATGGTGGCAAGTGTATTTCTTATGTAAGTACTTCAATTACTCACATATTGTTATTTCTTTAGAATTCCCAGGTCTCACACTATACAATTACTTAATACTCAAAGAGAACTGTGACTTGCTTTGACAAATTGCTCTTTAATGCAATTTATTGACCTAATGTCAATGGGAGTGTTGCCTGAGCTACACATTTTGGTAGAATAATTTTCTAAACCTACTGCTGTGAGTCAACCATTCTCTTCCCAAAAGTTTTCCTTGACACCCTTTGACATCTGTATCAAATTGAAGCTTCTTAATAGCACTTTTTGAAATTTCTAGCATGCCACTAGATGCATCTTTTTCATACACTCTCATTTGAAATTCTGCTCAGTCTTTGTGCTCTGACCACTGTTTGTTCTCCTTTCTATATATTCCTTCATCCTTCCACTTGTCAATGAGCAATTCCCTTAATGCATCCAACAAGCTCCCTCTTTTTGTTGATGCAATTTGTCTCTGATATACTTTTTTTTAAGATTGAGAGATAACTGGTGAGAGACTTACAAAGGTTAGCTTCCTAAAGAATTGATGGCATTCTATTGAGAAGCAATTTTTTTTCTTTGTATGTTAAATACAAGGACGCTATACAGGAAAGAGATATACTTACCTTTGCTCTTCTTACCAACAAATTGTCTTTCTGTATTCCTGATCCTCATGCTAGAATAGAGAGACTCTCTTTTTTCTTTCACAATCTTCATCTAACCTATCAGCAAGTCCACTCGCTGTTCCTCCAACATACCCTAAATCCAACAGCTCCTCATGACTTTCACCTTACTTCACTAATCCAAGTCATGCGTATTTCCTGACTGGATGGCCTACAGTCTACTCTTCATGCTGCATCCAGACCATTCCTTAGAGAACTACTCTCTGGCTCAAAAGTTTTCATAACTCTGTAGCTCTTTCATAATACAGTCAATGATGGTCAAAATGATCCCGCACAATCTGACCTTTCTTTCTTTCTAGCCTCATCTCCTATCTCTCTCCCTTTGTCTATACTAGTTCTTAAAGTAGTCAACTTCTTCTCATTGCCACATGTTGGCCTCACTCTTTTACTTCCTGTACCAGTTTCTCCAGACCTTTACATTTCTTTTTTTGGTTTTGTTTTTTTGGTTGTTTTTGTTTTGTTTTTGTTTTTGTTTTTGAGTTGGGGGTCTCACTCCATTGCCCAGACTGGAGTGCAGTGGCCGCTCCTCGCCACCACAGCCTCGACCAGCTGGGCTCCGGCGATCCTTCCGCCTCAGCCTTCCAAGTAGCTGGAACTACAGGTGTGCGCTACCATGCCCGGCTAATTTTTTATTTATTGTGGAGTTGAGGGCTCGCCAAGTTGCCCAGGCGGGTCTTGAACCCGCGGGCTCAGGCAACTCACTCACCTCAGTCTCCCAAAGCGCGGGATTACAGGCCGAGTCACTGAGACTGGCTAGACCTTTTCATTTCTAACCTCTCCCTTCAGTTGGGTTTCTGGCTCACATTTGCCTTCCCTAAGAGCCCTTCCTTGAATAGAGAATCTAAAAACATTAATCATCTCCCTCTGTTGTTTTATTCCACTTTAGTTTTCTTCATAGTGCTCATCTCTGTCTCACATAGTATTGACATATTTGTTATTTAATTTTCTGTCTCCCAGTCATTGTTCTAAAACCTAACTAGAATGTAAAAAAAGGAGCACGGACTTTATATTGATTTGGTTCTCTACTTCTACCCAGTATGCCTACAACATCGTCTAGCACATAGTAGGTGTTCAGTGTACATGTCGAGTGAAGGAATATAAGTTAGGAGGGTTTTCTAGGATCCTAGGAGTATACCCTTTGCTAAAATAACTTTCAGAAGTATCAATATAAATTTTAGTTCAGGAATCTGTTAATGTGCCTCTACAACTAGAACTAATGCAGGGATGAGAAAGTAAATACTTTTATATCATGAAGCAGTGGAAGCCACCACTGTAGCACAGCCCTTAAAAAAGGTCAGCTTGCAAGTTACTGTGGAGACCGTGTCACCAGATAAAGTCCATTCTCAATTAAGCACTGGCAACGCTTTGAATATGCTAAATGCATAAGAAAGGAGCCCTAATGGCAAATTTGGCAAATTTTTAAATTTGACCAGTTTTACTAGGGGCACTCAAAATAAAACCCAACAAAAACCAGAATTATATTTTTGTAGGGAAGGCCCGCTATGGCACATTCTTCCCCCACTAGGTAAGTGTTCAAGGAACCCATGGGCATCAGTGTGCCAGTTGGCAATTGTTGTGAGAAGCTGTGCTCGGCTTCAGTGAATCTTTGTTTTTGGTTTTTTTAAACCGGATTCTCACTCCAGCACCCAGTCTGGAGTGTGGTGACATGCTCACGGCTATCCCAGCGTCGACCTGCTGGGCTTAGGCAATCCTTTCACCTCGACCTTCCAAGTAGCTGGAACTACAGGTGTGGCACGCTCGGTTAATTTTTTTTTTTTTTTCATTTATTGTAGAGATGAGATCTCACCAAGTTGTCCAGACCGGTCTCGAACCTATGGGCTCAGGCAATCTTCTTGCCTCAGCCTCCCAAAGTGCTGGGATTATAGGCTTGAGCCACCAGGCCCGGCTTTCAGTGAATTTTTGAGAGGGAGATTCTTTCAATGCATTTGCCCATTTCATGATAGGTGATTTACAAGTGCACCTGCCCACACATTCAGTTCAGCAATTTTTGACATCCCTATTTACCAAATCTTACACCGAGAGACATTTATTTCCCTAGATGAAAAAAGTCCTCAAAGGGAGACATTTTGTCGATGTGGAAGAGGTGATATGAAAAGCAGCAGAAGCACTAAAAGGCATCAAAACTGACAAGCTCAAAACTGTTTTAAGCAGTGGAAAAAGCATCTCAATAGGTGTATTGCATCAAACAAAGAGTACTTTGAAAGTGACTGGAGCAACACCTTTGGGTTCCCTCCCACTGTGGGAGCTTTTTTGTCCTTTCAAAAAATCCTGCTTTATTAAAAAAAAAATGACTGAAGTTTAAGCATGTGAGAATAAATGTACAATTTTTTTATAAATAAATTCTGGGTTTCTTGGGGTGTCCCCTGCTTGTACATGAAGCCAGCAATATCTGAAATACCTCTCACTCTCTAAAAGGAGGAAGATTACAGGTGGATTCTCCTCCCACTCTACTATATGATAAAATACACAGCTATAGCTAACTTCTAACTGGGATATTTTTATTAAGTAAGTTTAAGTTTGAAGGCCATGGATTCCTGATAACTGGTTGTATTTTTAGCAAAGGCAAAATAAAGATTTTTCTCCATCACTCTTCACTCAGATTCCACGCATCTCTGCTATGGTTTTTGGTATCACTAAGTCCTCCATATGTTAATAGCACTTGACCTAAGGTATCTGCTCTAAGAACTAAAGATTGTCTTGTTTTCTAAATGTGATGTGACACCTTTGGCTTAATCTTGTGTGTCTTAACAATTCACTGGACTTAATTAAAAGTCAGCAATGCTGAGATCCTTTGGAACTAACACTCATTCCAGTGAGAGAATGTCCAAGCGTAGCTGCTGAAGGAGTGCCTCCTCATTGAGGGATCAGGACTCCATCTGGCTGAGACAGAAGAATATAGGATAATGGAGA
Organism: Cephalopachus bancanus; assembly: GCA_027257055.1. NCBI lineage: Eukaryota > Metazoa > Chordata > Mammalia > Primates > Tarsiidae > Cephalopachus > Cephalopachus bancanus. Next base: position 13,540,951 of record JAPVLO010000093.1, read on the forward strand.
AACATTTTAGTCATTAACTTGAAGATTCTAAACTTTGATTTATTTGGACTCATTCTAAAGAGGAAGATAATGACTGCAGACTTTAATTCCTTTGTACTCCAGTTTCTTTTGACTTTCACATGCAAGAGGATTTCACTTTTGTACTTGAGTTTTTCTGGAGGAAATTTCAATGGAATAAATTTTATATTCAAAGGTGAGGAACCTCTCTATTGTTAGAATTTTATTATTTAAATTATTTATGTATTTTATTATCAAATAGTGCGTCATTTAATCTTACTGTGGAATCTCTGATAGATTCTGTTTGATAATATGATGAACATAGTTTGGGAAGTTAAAAAGAATGAATTATTTTTCAGTACTGGATATAGAGTGATCTTGGAGTTGATTTAATTAATATACTATTTGTATCCATTTTGCAAGCTCCTGGGGACGAAAGTTAGATGTCCCACTTGAGAGACAGGGTGGACCAGAGCGAACCAGATTTGGGGTAAAACCCATAAGTTCATCTTAGAAAAATGATTATATACAATGAGTTTAAGCTATAAAGATGTGGGGGATTAGCATGGGGATTCTTCTTTTCTAACCCTTAATGTTAGTTCTTTGTGGAGTAGAATTATAATCTTTGCTTCACTCCACCCCTCACTCCTATCATGTAGTATCAATTGTCCAGTTTTGGAGAATTTTGGATGAGATTATAGAATTTAAAATGCATAACTCATCCCCTTCTCCACTCCTTTTTTGGTGCTAACTATAAGAAGAAAGCATGTCATTCTGTTCTCCCGTCTACATTGTAAATTTTATAGGAAAGCTCCCATAGGTTAGGCCTGATATAGTTTGTTGTTTCCTGTGAATGAGCACAGAATCTATTTCTGGTGTTTTGTTTTGGGATGTCCTCTTGCCTATGAATATAAGTCACATTCTCCAATATTAACTTCATCAGCAATAGGGTAACTTGGTCATCTGTCTAAAAGAAACACTTTTTCTCAACTAACCTGAATTTGAATGAAGAAAAAATTTAATTGAATACACCCACTCTGAAATCCTAAGGCTACAATAGATTATTGTATTTTGTTTCTTTACTGAAAAAAAAAAGTCAAGACAATTTGTCACTTCTCAGAACATCTCACTGAGCAAAATGGGAAAGAAAATTATCACCCATATGATTATTATAGTCAAAAAACACACTAACTAGAAAATAAAAATGTCCTCAATTTGAGGGAATGGAAACTACTTAAGAGTACCTATAAGTTGGAAATTATTTCAGCAGTGCTTCAGGTATCTTCATCACTGACGACTGGCAACAGGACTGTTTTAGCTTCATGAAGCTGCCATTGATACAGTTAATCCATTCACTATGTGATAGAATGTTTATTATCCACATTTCCAGCACATTAATGTCTCGAATACAATATGGGTTTTTACAGCCATTCCTGGCCTAGAAATTGGTGAGTACTGTGTGTCAAACACTCTTGCCATCTCTGGGTTCTGGAAGCAGAAGAAATATTCACTTCCCAGGAAGTAGATTTGAGTTCAGTCAGGGCCAAGTAACTTATACTCTATTTCCAAACACAGATAAAGGCATCTTGTAGGTTCTTTGTTCCACATGGAATTAAACGGATACCCTAAACATGTTGGCATCTCTATTTTGAAAAAAAGTTTATCCTAGAGAGAAGATTATGAAGAATATGCTACATATCCTGAAGTATTTTTAAGAAGTTTGTGGAAAGCCCTCGTTCCAAGATGTCTCAGAAGACCAAGCAAAAATAAAAATGAGTGGAAATGACAGCTGGAATACTTTGGTTTAACAACAAAATAATAACTTTCTAACAATTATGACTAACTTGTCATGAAATAAGCAACCTTCAGTAACAGTAAATTGCTTTGAATCATCTCGTAGTGATGTCCTTCAAAGGATTCACACTCAGTCTGCAAATTCAGACCAAGTTGAATTGAACTCTCAGAACCTATAATTCTTGGAAAGTTCTTTCCATAAGCAAAATGTAAGGAACTTTAAATACAATTTTTGAAAGAGAAAAATTTAATATATTTTATCTTATTATACATTTTCCCTAAATTACAAAGTCAATAGCTGCATATATATTCTGCTACAAAGCTTTCTGTAAGAAATATCTCTATAAGAAAATACATCTCATTAACATTTCCTGTAAATAAATTACTTCAAATAATACTTTTGAAAGGGTGAACATAGGGGAATTAATGCAGAAATCAGATTGCAAATGCAATTTCCATATAAAAACGTTTGACTGAAATGTTTCGTTTTTATGTCACCAAGCTTATAGTAACCAGTTTTTATAGTCCTTGGTTCGTGGATAACTTTTTTTTGAATTATAATTTTATTTTCTGAAGACGTGCAAAAATGTAAATCTGAATCATCTTAAGAAGTATGTGTGGGAAGCTGAAATTATTAATAGATGTACAGGTTCAAATTCAATTTCTACTGGGAGAACTGCAGACGGGGACTGAGATTGCAGATGTGGATTAAGTAAAAGAAAATTAAGGAGTGAATTGTGGTCTATAAAAGTTTAAAGTAACAACTATCTTATCTTGTTTATTTGATGCTCTAGATATGATACTTAGAACTGAGTTAAGTAAAAAAAAGTAGTAAAGTGGCTTCAAATAACTTAGAAACTGTAGTTTCTATAGATTAGTAATATGTAGATTTTATAAGTTACTCTATTTATATATTTTTTAACTTCAATGGCTGCAGAAAACAGAAACTATATCTTTGGAAATAAAACGGCTGTTTCAGACAGAGAAGGTAAAAAAAAAATCAGATGATAGCCAGTCAGAAGTTTATGGAGGGCAATGGAACCTACTATGCTCTCTTCCCTGGGAGTCCAGCTCATGAGACCTCCTCAAATTAAAAATCATTTAGGACTTCAACAATATAAAATAAGTATTTTAGGTTAACAGAGCAAAGTTAACAAATCCCATGGCGATCTTTCACTTAGGTTGTGCAGTCTCTGATTTCAAAGATGAAAAGTCAGCTTGTGCCAGGCTCAGTGGCTCAGTAATCCCGCGCCTTTGGGAGGCTAAGGTGAGTGGATTGCCTGAGCCTGCGGGTTTGAGACCCGCCTGGGCAACTTGGTGAGACTTCATCTCTACAATAAATAAAAAATTAGCCGGGTGTGGTAGTGCGTGCCTGTAGTTCCAGCTACTTGGAAGGCTGAGGCAGAAGGATCACCGGAGCCCAGCAGGTCAAAGCTGCGGTGGCCAGGAACGGCCACTGCACTCCAGTCTGGGTGACAGAGTGAGACTCCAACTCAAAAAAAAAAGTCAGCTTGTGCTTCAGACTGATGATCTATGTGTTGGCAAATTCTAGGCAATTGACAATGCATTCCCAGTCTGCTTGCTGTGTTTCAGTGCAGTACAGATATAGCTCAAGTCTCTATTGCTGCAGAGTATGTAAAGAATAAATGTATTTACTAGTCCAAGTTATATCAGAATATAGGATATAGCAGAGTTTTGAGAAATGATGATCTCAGTCGGGCTCGGTGGCTCAGCCTGTAATCCCTTGCATTTGGGAGGCTGAGGTGAGTGAATTGCCTGAGCCCACGGGTTCGAGACCCACCTGGGCAACTTGGCGAGACCTCATTTCTACAATAAATCAAAAATCAACTGGGCGTGGTAGCGCGCGCCTGTAGTTCCAGCTACTCGGAAGGCTGAGGTGGAAGGATCGCCGGAACCCAGCAAGCCGAGGCTGCAGTGGCCAGGAGCGGCCACTGCACTCCAGTCTGGGTGACAGAGTGAGACTCCAACTCAAAAAAAAAAAAAAAGAAAAAGAAAAAGAAATGATGATCTCTCCATTAGCTCTGTTTCTCACATATATTGAGCATCTTTAAATTCTTTGCAATCTGTGAAAATTCTGCTCTGTGCAAGTATTATGCTAATCTCAATGATGGGCATAGTGTGGAAAATAGAACATATTCAGAGAAGGAATCACATAGGGCAAAAGTGAGATGTACTGTCATTCCTTTGGAATCTGAAAAAACTGTTTTTGCCTTATATCACTTATTAACTACAGGCAAAATTAAGTGTTTGAAAAATGTCAATAGCAGTTTGTGTAAAAACAAGTTGTTGTTATTTTTAATTGAAAGGCCCTAATAAACAACCTGCTATTATTTTAAAGTTATTTGGAAAATATTAACTGATTTTATTCTTGTCTACCAAGGTCTTTAATTGAGCAGAAGTCATGCTCCAAACTAAAAGGTGATTTGGTGTTGCAAATTAATTATGTTCCATGCTTTCATTTCCTATTTAACAAACGTTTTCATTTTAGAGGCTATTTGTATGCCGAGGAATACTGGGAGTATTTTGCTAAACTATCCTTTTGAACAGAAGTCTGGCTTTTAGGTTGCTTTTAAAGGCAATCACCAATCACCAATCACCAAGGAGGAAACCTCTCCTCCACCACAACCTAAACTCTTGGAAAGTAACATGCTATTCTTCAGCAATTTCCACTGTGTGCTTTTTTTTAATTATACCATTTTCACAAATGTGTACATTATTTACATATACAAGTTGCATAATGGAAACACACTTGTTGTGCTGCATTGTCATCCATACTAATCTATTTAGTTCTCTTTTCCTTTCATTTTCTGTGATCTATCTTCTTATCACATTCCTTATTTTAGCCATGCTTCTGCATCCCAAACCTTGTTTTCCACCATGCTATAATGCATTAAATACACAAATTCACAGTCTGGTAGTGATGATTTTCCACAGTGGCGATCAAATTTTCTGACATACATGGAGTCTGGCTTTGGAGGAGTAGGTGGCATCTTTCCATACTTTACAAGACAGGCCCTTTGCACAGTCACACCGTTGGAAAATTTCCAGCCCATGAGAGCCCTTCTTGCGCTGTTTGGTACAGACTTCTCCTTGATGGAGCACTGGTTTGCAAATTTTGGTCCAGAAGTGACGAGCACAGCAAAACCCTTCCATGCAGTCTGATGATCGTAGGCAGGGATCTCCTTCATGCCCTACAGAGATCAAGACCAAAAGATACTTCAGAAAAAAAATTATGCTTTGCAATCAGAAGAATGTAAAATATTTTGACTTATACTATCTTAAATGATGTTACCATTATAATAAATAATAATTGAATTCATACCAATTGGCTCTCCCTCTAATCATACAAATCCAGTAGTGTCTAATTTCCATTATTTGCCATCTGAACATCAAGTTTAATGAATAGCTAGGACTTTGCTTCGTCTTCTCTTTACTTTGTCATGGTCTGATTTTACTATTTCCTTAATCATTTTTTTCACTAAGTGAGTGAAAAAGTAAAATGATTGTTTTCAAATTAATAAATGTGATACTTTCTTCAAAGATCTAAACACACCTTTGATTCAAGGAAAAGACTGAAATTCCCAGGAATCTCTTAGACAATGCATCAGTTAAAGTCTAGCCATAAAAACAGAAACTTTGAGCATGTTCAACAGAAGATATTTAATGCAGGTAATTGGTCACACAGGCAGTGACAGAGTTAAGAATTACCAGAGGAAGGTGAGTCAACTTGGAGATTAGCAGCATTTCCACATTTAGATTTGAGGATTCAAAGGAGTAGATGATTCCATAATCTGGGAGCAGGAATCATTAGCCAAGACTGGAATCCTAACAAGCCCATATGGCAGGAGCTAAAATGCAAAGAGATATACCCCTGACAGAAACACTACTCAAAGCAGTGGAAGTAAGAGACTATGTTAGTTTTTTCCTTCCTCTGCCTCTCAGTCTCCCACCATGATCAAATCCAGCCATATACATCTGACAGGGAGCCTAGGAAGTGCTGTCTGTAAAAAGCTATGAGACAGGGCAAAGAGAGGGCGGACAACCCATCTGAGGGCAAACAGGCTTGGGGCAACTGAGAAGCCATTATGAAAAACATGTGGAAGCACAAATCTGGGTGTTTTATGCAAAAAGGAAAAGTCAACATCTAGCCCCCTTACATCATGGTGGGTTGATGTGTAATCTACATGATGTTGGGGTTGGCAAACTTTTCTGTAAAGTGACAGGTTGTAAATATGTTAAAGTTTTGAGGCCCTATGATCTATATCACAATCCTCAGTTCCTCTGTTATCTTGCAAAAGTAGCCATATACAGTGTCTAAAAGAAAGTCTATGTACAATTTGTCCAATAAAATATTTACAAAAACAGGCAGTAGGACAGATTGAGCTCATAGGTTATAATGGGTCAACCCCTAGTCTAAAGGGCGGCCTGTCAACCCAGACATAACTAATCCTACTGTGTGATTTGGACATAACTCACTAGTCATCCAACATAAGATGTCTTTTTATTGGACATTAGAAAATTGCAAATATAGTTAAATTAAACATTTAGTAAATTTGGATCTATACTATGACAGAGTTATCTGTTGGATTAAAGAAGAATACTCATGTAATAACAAATGCATGTGAATTTGGTAGAATAGAAATAGGAAATATGGGGAAAGAATTTAGGACTTCAGGGAGTGTAGAAAAAAATATTCCTATAAAGGAATTGTATAAATCTTTTTAGCACTATCCACGTGATCATTAGTATTTCAGGTCAGACTAATAGGTCAGAAATTATTTGGGATACTAGCTCTTCAAAACATGAAAATGTAGAGAAATTGTTTGGTTGTCAAACAAGCTGTGGAAATACAGTGTTTTAAAAAGGTAACCAAGCCAAATTTGGTGATACATGCTTGTAGTCCCTACTACTCAGGAGGCTGAAGCAGGAGAATCTCTTGGGCCCAGGGGTTTGAGGCTGCAGAGAGCTGCATTTGTGCCACCGTACTACAGCTTGGGCAACAGTGTGAGACTCCTTATCAAAAAATGAAATAATAAAATAAAATAAAGGTTAATCAATTCTCCTCATTTTTGGATTTATCAGAGCCTTGAGTATACCAATGTTTATATTAAATTCCTTAAAACTTTTTGAACACAGGGCATTTTTATTCACATGCTGTTTTGAAAGACAGTAATCCACAGAATATACTTGGGAAAAAACTCCTTTAAAAATGAAGGTCTTTCTTGCTTTCAAAATTTTACTGTTAGTAATTAGGTTTCAATAATTTCATTCTTATAGGTGAAAAGAGACTCTATTTTTATATTTTAATACCATGTAGGGGTAGGAGCCTCTCTGAACCAACTGGAAATTGTTACCTAGATTCAGTATTTTTTGTTATTAAATCTTGTGACTTGACATGTCTACTGATTTAAATGGATGTGTCTTAGTCTAGGTTACTATTTTTTTCATATGGAGTTGAATAAAATATACGATGTTATATTGGAAAAAATAATTTTGTGGTTCCAAATTTTACTATCAGTGATTTGATTTGTCAAATATTTTAATACAAGAAGGAAATTTTAACCGGGCTCGGTGGCTCAGTCTGTAATCCCACGCCTTTGGGAGGCTGAGGTGAGTGGATTGCCTGAGCCCGCAGGTTCGAGAACCGCCTGGGCAGAGAGACCTCATCTCTACGATAAATCAAAAAATCGGCCAGGCGTGGTAGCTCATGCCTGTAATTTCGGCTACTTGGAAGGCTGAGGCGGAAGGATCTCCAGATCCCAGCAGGTGGAGGCTGTGGTGGCCAGGAGCAGCCACTGCACTCCAGTCTGGGCGACTAAGTGAGACTCCAACTCAAAAAAAACCACCAAAAAACAAAAAAAGAGGAAATTTTATGACCATACCTAATCTCACAATAAACCAATTATTTTTTGTGGTTAGGTTTATGAATAGTATATCATCTGGTTGTATAGTGAAATAAAAATTTGAATCCACAAAGGTGAGATACGGCTCAAGGGCTTAAAGATTTAATCACATAGCAGCAACATTCTCCCATTTATATTCTGAAATACTTTATCCTTTGATACATGATGACAGAAATGTTTATATAGGACATTTCTTCTCAATTCCACATAAAAAGGGAGACATGTTTAGAAAATGGCACAATTGATCAGTGTTCTGCAATTCTTGTAATATATATTTTCTAACAATTTAAGATTTCTAAGAAATTTCTAGGATTCTTCAAACTAAGAAATGAGAAATGCATTAAGTTAAAATGTTACCATTAAAGAACCATTTTTGTAATTTTTTTCTAAAACCAATGAAATTAAGTATGTATATTTTTATTGTATCTCTTTATGAAACAAGAAAAAAATCAATAGAACAACAGGTACTCCTACCTTTTATGTGTGACATCTTGGTGTGTGGTCTTCCTAGATTCTGCCATCCCAAGTCCTGGTTTGAGTAATGGCCATGGTTTCTATCTCTGTGCCGAGTGCCATCCAGAGCTGGGATGTGAGGTGTTAAGATGCTTTCAGTGACTGGGATGCAAATGCCTAGAGATGGTCATGGTATCAGTCAGATTAACTGAATTCCATAAAGTAATGTGGTACTTATCTAGGTATTCTCCTGATGTAAAGTATGATGCCATCTGTCAATCTATCTTTCTACCTACCTACCTACCTACCTACCTACCTACCTACCTACCTATCATCTCTCTATTCATTAACTCATTTGCTCATTTATTGACATTGAGTAGAGCATACTTTGGCCCTGGAGTCAGGGTTCCTTCACTTTGATCTTGGTCTTGCTCAACACCAAGTGACCTTGGACAAAAGTAGAAATTAAAACAGAATTAATTTCACTGAATTATTGTAAATATATGTGGAGTGTTCAGAATAGTGACATAGTAAAAGATTAACTTAATGTTAGCTATTAGTAGTATTTTTAAATCATCTGACCAGGAAAACATCCTCTGAATCCAGGTCCCTTTGTTAATTAATAATATAATCTTGTTTGTACTATAAATTTATCTAATGATATGAGGACTTCTTCCCTTCACCTTCTGTCCAAGTTGCTCACAGTAGGTCTATGCCCAGAAGTCAGGAACAGGCATGGGAATATGAACTTGATTATGTTGTTTTGTATAACTAAGTATACATTTGTGACAACCTTCTGCAATTATTTAATGTTTTTTATCTGTGACTCTTCATTTCATCCTTAATGCTGAATTGTCTACGTATAAGTTCATTGAGATTGGGTAAAGCCAGGCAAGGAAATAGACTTCTTGTCTCTATTTGGGGAAACCAATTACTTCATCACCATAAAAGCGAGCCACAGGACATTTTGAAAATAAGAACTAAGACATACGAGGTCTGACAAGTTTGTGACCTTGCCATTATGCCCTTACATTGGTAGCATTATACAAACAACTTGGTAAAGTTTCATAACCTTGATATATCAGTGTCTCGCAGTTGTGTTCAGGTCAACATGTGGTGTTGTCATGCTGAGTGAGATTCATTATTGTTGTTGCCTGTTTTTGTGTGCTATCCGGAGAACATCAGAGCTTGAATTAGAGCAATGAACAAACATTTAAATTTCTTGTTAAATTTGGTAAGAGCAGAAGTGAAATCAGGGTCATTTTAGTCCAAGTTTATGAGGATAATGCCTTGAAGAAAACAGCAGTGTACAAATGGATTAAACATTTTTCTGAGGGGGAAAGAAAGCATTACTGATGAAGAGAGGTCAGGATAGCCAGTAACAAGCAGAACTGATAAAAACATTGCAAAGATTCATCAAATTTTGCATCAAAATCATTAGCTGACTGAGAAGCATAGCAAACCAAACAAAAATTGACAGAGAAACAGTTAGGAAAATATTAACTGAAAATCTTGGCATGAGAAAGGTGAATATAAAAATGATACTGAGGGAGCTGCTGCTATCATGACAATGTGCCAGTTCACACAGCACCTTCTATGAGGGAGTTTTTAGCCAGTAAACAAATAACTGCATTGGAACACCCTCCCTTCTCACCTGATCTGACCCCCATTGACTTTTTCTTTACCCAAAGATAAATGAACATTGGAAGGAAGACATTTTTATGATATCCAGGACATCAAGGGCAATACAATGGCAGTTCTGTTGGCCATTCCAGAAAAAGAGTTCCAAATTTGTTTTGATGGATGGACTAGACATTAACGTTGGTGCATAGCTTCCCAAGAGGAGTACTTTGAAGGTGACTGTAGTGATATTCAGCAATGAGGTATGTAGCACTTTTTCTACGATGAGTTCGCCAACTTAATTGTCAGACCTCATAAAATTGGAAGAAGTACTTAAAACTGCATTACTAAATCATACCAGGTTCCTTTCTTTGACTTTTTTGCATATGAGGGGGACCCAAAAAGTCCTAGGATTTATTTATAAAAACTTGTGTATTTATTCTTACATGTTTAAACTTAAGTCACCTTCAAAGAACTCTCTGTTTGATAAAATACACCTATGGAGCCACTTTTTCCACTGTTCAAAATAGTTTTTGACCTCATCAGTGTTGATGCCTTACAGTGCTTCTGCTCTTTTGTTTGTTTGTTTCACTTCTTCCACATCATTAAAATGTTTCCCTTTGAGAACTTTTTTCATCTGGGGAAACAAAAAAATTTGCTCGGGGTGAGATCGATGAATAGGGAAGGTGGGGCACAAAAGTCATGCTGTTTTGTATCAATAACCGCTGAACACTTAGTGTGACATAGACAGTTAGGCTCATAAAATGGACCATCATGAAATGGACAAACATGTTGAAAGAATCACCAAAAAAAAAAAAAAAAAATTCACTGAAGCCGAACACAGCCTCTCACAACAACGCTAGTTAGTACATTGATGCCAATAGGTTCCTAGAACACTGGACTAGTGTGGGAAACCTGTACTACAAGAAGCCTACCCTCCAAAAATAATTATTTTGGGGGGAGGGAGTCTCTCCTTTGTACATTCACTTACGTGTTTATCAAAATAGAACATCTTGCTACTAATATGTAACACTTCAGCATGGCAATATCCTACATCAGCATAGATCATAAAATACAGAAGGTAGACAGAGTCCAGGAAAATTAAGATTTGGAAGGTAAATCAGGTAATCATTTCTTTTTCTTTTTTGAGTTAGAGTCTCACTCTGTCGCCCAGACTGGAGTACAGTGGCATGCTCTCGGCCACTGCAGCCTCGACCTGCTGGGCTCCGGCGATCCTTCTGCCTCAGTCTTCCAAGTAGCTGGAACTACAGGCGTGAGCTACCATGCCTGGTTAATTTTTTGATTTATTGTAGAGATGAGTCTTGCCAAGTTGCCCAGGAGGGTCTTGAACCCACGGGCTCAGGCAATCCACACACCTCAGCCTCCCAAAGCGCGGGATTACAGGCTGAGCCACTGAGGCCGGCTAATTCAGGTAATCTTATACTTCCTAAACCAATCCTAAAAGGTTAAACTTTTGCAATGTGTTGGTTCATTTGATGATGGGTGATTTACAAGTGCATCTGCCCACATCATGCTGAGTGTCTCAGTAGTCTGAGTAAGAAGTTAGACTGACTAGCAAGACAGCTTCCTACAACGAGAAACAGAGACCCATGAACACTTAGTGGGATCTTTTACCATTATTGCAGCGGGTACCAGGGCAACACATGCCATCTCGATGGCAGCGCTTCTTTTTCCTCCGACACACCATGCAGGCTGACGATCCTTGGTGGGGACTGTGGCAGTATCTCCCAACTTCACACTCCTTATCACTGCTACAAGGGTAGGCCTGTCGTTATGTGAGACAACACATAAGCAAAGGGTTAGATCTTGTTATATTTGAGAAACATTCCCATAGCAAATCATAGTGGAAAAATCTTCCATAATGTGTCCCTCCTGAAAGGAAATATACCATTGTAATAATGTCCTGAACATAGATCCTTACTTCACTGAGAGCTTATAAATATTGATTGTTGATGGTGACAGAGCAAGTTGACACTATTCATTTATTTTCATTGACCCAACTTTAAAGTGAGAGTTTGTGCTGGTTAGTAGAACCCTTATGATTGGGGTGGGTTCTCAGGAACACTTGCAAATGTTGCATTGTTGCTAATTTAAGGTACAAATGAAACAGTTATTCTAGCCACTCTGTTTTTCATCTGCTAAAGGAGTATGAGAGGAAGATTACATAAAACAACAAAGAGACATGCTAGAAACCCAAACGTATCTCTCACATTTTCTGTCCAACTATGGAACAAATATTTTCAGAGTAACTTCTCATAATTCCTGCCTATGAAAGCAAGGAGGAAAAATCACTTCCAGAGCAGTTAGAAACAACGAACTGTTTGGCACAAAGACACCAAGGCGCAGAATCCTCATCCCAAACATGGTGATAAGCAGCAGCAGAGTTCCAAGTGACCAGAGAGATGCTAAACTCCAATGACATCTTTATATTTTTGGGAATCACAGATGCAGGATCTTTACGTACCAAAATAGCCCAACAGGATACTATATCTTCAATTTACACAGAAAGGACTTTTATGCATACATTTCTCTACTAAGTGATGTGTTCAGAAGACTGCTTAAGCAGTATCATACATTATCTCAAAAAAATATATACATATATATTCAATTTAGGCACTCTTTGCCTCTTGGAACTTTTTGGAACATTTAAAATGTCCCTGTTTTCAGAGACTAAAAGCTGCAAAACTAAAATGTCATACAACATATCAAGCTTACTTATAGTTTGAGGCAGAGAGATTTACTTGTAAGTTTTTTTTTCCAGAAGTTGATTTTTTTCCTGATTTTTAGAGTAATGAATTTATTTTTTTAACTGGAGTCTCACTCTGTTGCTCAGGCTGGAGTGCAGTGGCACACTCATAGTCAACCCAGCATCACCTGCTAGACTCCAACAATCCTTCCGCCTCAGCCTTCCAAGTAGCCGGAACTACAGGTGCACACTACCATGCTTGGATAATTTTTTTATTTATTGTACAGATGAGGTCTCGCCAAGTTCCCCAGGCTGGTCTCGAACACGAGGGCTCAGGCAAACCATTCACTTCAGCCTCCCAAAGTGCTGAGATTACAGGTTGAGCCACAGAACAATTTTTTAAATTGAATATTACAGAATATAAAAAGAAGCTATGTACTAGTTTTTAAGCAAGCACAAATGATTTGAATATAAAACTATAGGATGCAATTTTCATGACTCAAATAATGTGTGATTTGACTGTGTTACTTATGACATTAGGACTGATGGCCTCACTCTGCATGAATTAAGTGATCCTTTTTCTTTGCTTTTTTTCAGTCTCTTCATTTCCTCCAGTACCTTCTCTCCTCCTGCGCATCTCCTGCATATGTGTGTACACATTCAGCCCCCACATGTTTTCCGTTTAGATCTGATCATCTTCAGTTAGAAAAAAGAAATGTGAAGTTTATGTGTGAGTCTGAGGGATAAAAATATATTTTAGCATCATTACAATTTCTTGTTTATCCTAAAAAGAATTGTATAGAAAAACCACTAACTTCAAACTGAAAGTGATTTTGAAGGATTGCATAGTGGCAGTGTTTGAGGCATATATGATAATTGGAGCCAGATAAAGCTATAAAATGAATTTGCATATTATCGTCCTACTCTGTAACCTCATCATTAGACTTAAAAGAATCTTAAGAGGTTGAATTCAGAGCATTAGGCCATTTTTCAAGAATCCAAGACTGATGAAAACAAAACAAATGTCACTTCCCGCCTTACCACACACTTTCCCCCAAGCACTTTACTCCCTTCATATTTAAAATCATTAGTTTTAATTGAAATTCAATTCACATGTTTCTGATTCATTTACATTTATTCCATCAAATTGTTTTGCAAGAAACATTTGATGTCTTACAAGTTTCTTTCCTTCCTCAAAAATAGGACATGTTCTTTCAACGGAAATGAACATGAGCCACATAAAACATCATGTGCTATTTACAACTCAAACAACAAATCCTGAAGGGATTCTGAATATAGAATAATACTGAGTTTCATTAAAAAAATAGTCTCCATTATAGGCTAGTTTATTTATTAGTTGTTATTAATAGTTGTTTATTTATTAGTAGTTTGATAAAATATCAGTTCATTTATGCAGAAAATTGTGTAAGGCATCATCATCATCATCCCAGTCTCAGTTGATGAGAAATGGAAAATATTGAAATGTCGAATGTTTGATAAAGACAGTATTGGAAAAAGTGGTATGCACAGTAGATCTTTATTTGAATGGATCACAGTAAAATTCTCATAATTCAGTTTTTAAGGAAGAAGCTTATTTTGTCTAAAACACAAAGTATATTAGAGGAAATGCAGTTTTATTGTGTTTCAATATGTCTTTTAGTTCACTTGAAGTAGAAGTGATGCAGGCAAAGAGAGTACGTGATTTTAAAAATAAAAATACTAGAAACATTCTTTGGAAATTAAAAAAAGCTAAAATGCAAAGTTATATATCACAGCTTTTGGAATGCTTATGAAACTCTTGGATCCAATAAGCAGATTTTATATATGAATAAAATCAAGAAAGGATGAAATAAGTTGATGAGAGTAGGTTTTAGGGAAAGTAAATGATATTTGGGGGAGATATGCCCTAACTTTTAAAATCAGATCTACTTAATTATAAAGATTCTTTTGGGATAACCATAAGCAAGAAAACATAAAGCATGAGAAAATATCATTCTAATCAATTAATAACAATTCTCATGTTTTAATAGGCAAAATGCATTATTTGTTTAGTATGGCATATTATTTTTTATTTCATTATTTATTTTTGAGTTGAAGTCTTACTCTGTCACCCAGACTGGAGTGCAATGGCACACTCACAGCTACTGCAGCCTCGAACTGCTGGATTCAGGTGATCCTTCCACCCCAGCCTTCCAAGTAGGAACTTCCAAGCTGGAACTACAGGCATACACCATCACACCTGTCTAATTTTTTGATTTATTGTAGAGATGAGCTCTTGCCAAATTGCCCACGCTGGTCTCAAACCCATGGGCTCAGGCAATCCTTTCACATCGGCCTCCCAAAGTGTTGGGATTATAGGCATAAGCACCATGCCCAACCTAGTATGGTATTTTATTTTATTTTATTTTATTTTTGAGTTGGAGTCTCACTCTGTCGCCCAGACTGGAGTGCAGTGGCCGCTCCCGGCCACTGCAGCCTCGACCTGGTGGGCTCCGGCGATCCTTCCGCCTCAGCCTTCCAAGTAGCCGGAATTACAGGCATGCACTACCATGCCCAGCTGATTTTTTGATTTATTGTAGAGATGAGATCTCGCTGCCCAGGCGGGTCTCGAACCCGCGGGCTCAGGCAATCCACTCACCTCAGCCTCCCAAAGGCGTGGGATTACAGGCTGAGCCACCGAGCCCGGCTCTAGTATGGCATTTTAAACAAGGTATTTTCAACTTAGGTATGAAGGTTCTGTAGCTTTCCATTGAGTTTTTTCCTATAAAAATCTCTTTAAAGTGTCTGGGAATGGTATCATAGGTGAGAGAGAGAGAGAGAGAGAGAGAGAGAGAGAGAGATGGTTAACAGTAGTAATGGAGGACCATGAAGAAGAAGTGATGACTGTGGCAATGTAAGGATTGCTAGCGGGAATTATATAAATTAATAAAAGTGCCATTCATAAATTTTTCCCATGTAAAATTCTTATTTTCCACATGCTTTGGCTTCCAAAGTCTGTTACCTATTTCCATTTTATGATGGCCTGTCATGAACAAAAAGTGAGTTGAGTGCCTTAGTCTAAGTTTCCATTTAACGAAATCAATAATATGCTTTTACCGGCACTTATTTTAGAGGTGAATTAAAAGGCTGGTTTTTATTTTACTTTCTGTAGACATTATTAATAGTGGATCTTTATGGATATTTATTTACCTGGACTTTAGATGAACAGACTAGATAACTTTTCCTTTTTTTTCTGAGGAACGATCATGTGGAAGACTGGAAATCAAGTGAAAGAATTAGGGAAAGATTCTAGTACACCTGTCCCATATTAAAATAACCCACAATTGAATCAGAAATTTGGTTTCTTGAGCATCCCGGAACATTTAGCTTCATGTGGAATTGTTCATTATCGCCTTGGTTACAACTGGGAGATTAATTAATTTGGGGCACCTATTAATAGCAGATGATTGGCCATAAATTAAGAATATATGAGAGCTGTCCATGATTAGGCCAAAAATGAAAGATGTTTTGTCCAACCCACTTTCTGGGCTAAAAATAGAGTGGTTTCCACAAATAGCAGTGTTAGTTATCATTACAACCATGACATGAACTAAAAAAAGAATAAACACATTGGACGCAGCTTGAAAATAAAGTCTATAAGAAATTAGCCTTTTTTTTAGTATAAAAGATTTTTTAAAGTCTATTTACTCTGTGCTAATTTGGAATCATTATTTAAAATTTTAGCAGTGACATGAAGACAGGTTAAGTAACTGCTGGAAATAAGTAATGTGTGCTCAGTGGCAGAGAACTCTGGGATTTTGAGCTCTATCCTGGCTTTCTGGACTCACTGTAAGGTGTCATGACTAAGAGCATTTAATAGTGAGGGATCGATGCACACAGAGATAAGGTGACTAAATGGTGACCTACATGCTGAATTTAAAGATTAGAAAAATGCACTTTGCCACATCTCGTTCTAGAAGCCTTCAAATATCAACATGTCCTGCTGCAGCTGTTGGAAAAACCGAATACAGGTGGAAAACACAGACAATACTGGTGTAAACAACAACATTTTCTCATTCTGTTTCTTGAGTACAGTTTTATGTCCTTTTTTTTTTTTTTTTTTTGAGTTGGAGTGTCACTCTGTCGCCCAGACTGGAGTGCAGTGGCCGCACCCGGCCACCGCAGCCTCGCCTGCTGGGCGTCGGCGATCCTTCCGCCTCAGCCTTCCAAGTAGCTGGAACTACAGATGCGCGCTACTATGCCTGGCTAATTTTTGATTTATTGTAGAGATGAAGTCTCACCAAGTTGCCCAGGCGGGTCTCGAACCCGTGGGCTCAGGCAATCCACTCACCTCAGCCTCCCAAAGGCGCGGGATTACAGGCTGAACCACCGAGCCCGGCAGTTTTATGTCTATTTAAATTCAATGTAAATCAGAGTTATAAGCAAAAGCCCATTAAGCAAATAATAATTAATAATATTCTAACGAAATGTAGTCACTCCATCTTATTTGAACTAATTGAGCCGTTTTCTCCTCCAAGTATTCTTAAAACTGCAGGGAGAAATAAGTCCATAAATTCAAGACTTACATTTAGAGTTGAATTTATTCTTAATTTTCAATAACTTCTCGTTCTTCAAAACATGCAAATACAACAATGAAGTAATCATGTCCCCAAGAACAGTGAAATGAAAAAAAGTGTTTCAGGTATCTTACCAGCACCGACCATCAAATAAACCTTTGGCCACAACTAAAACCTTAGTTTAACTTCCAAGTTTTCAAAATAATGATATTGTTCCTGTTTAATGATGAGGGGGGAAAAAGAAACATCACAAAGTGTTCATGTGGGATGGCCACCCATCCGGACTCTTGCAAGACCGTCCTACTTTTGTTGTTGTTTTAATTGGGACAATTCTTTGTCCCCACAAGCACTGTTTGTAACAATCTCGGAAGTTTTCTGGAGCCAGAAAAACATCATCAACTGGGCAGGCAGAAGAAAGCCTGCAGGGGACAACTCAGCTGTGGGAATGAAAAACATTAGAGGCAAGTGGATAGAGGGAGGAACCAGTAAAGAACTGGGGATGGGGAGAGCAGAAGGTTGACAATTACATTTGTGAAATCAGGTCAGACTATCTTGCCCTAAGTCCTTAGATAAAAGGTTAATTTCCCTCATCATGACATTCTACATGATAGAGCTATATTTCCCCTGAACACATAAGGTACACTACTCATAAGGTGGTCATTACAAAACCAAATACTGAAATTGCAACCGTGGGAGATGTAGGGACCTATAATTCAATCTGGCTACTTACAGTTGTATATTTTCTGCCAAAGGCTGTGGAGTCTCATGGTTTCCTTTGTTTACAGTCTCTAGGGGATAGGAGTGTACTTGACACATCTTTGAGGATTTGTGAACATAAGGCCAGGAGAATAGAGCCATATTAAACTTGAAAGGAGTTCAGATATTTCATGTGGTTCTGGATGTGCAGTTACAGGTTCATTAAGGCAGCTTCTTGGGTATTCATTCAGTATTCAATAAATACTTATTCACCGTTTATTTATTGAATATCATTTATAATCCAGGCACAACAGTTCAGTGACCTACAAAGGTTTAACCTCAAAATAATTGAAAAAAATATATGACCTTTCATACATTTGACATTTAAAATTTTTCAGTATATGTTTATGTTTATTTTATTAATATGATACATTTTGTTCAACCTTTTATAAGATGAAGTTCACAGTAATTTGACACGATTCAATAAAATACCTTGAGACTATTTTATTAATCAAAGCATACATATCCTAACATTAATCACAATGTATTTATCTATAGGCATTTTCTTTTGAAAAATTAGATAGTCTGGAAAACATTCTGCTAAATTAAAAAATACACAAGTCATTACCACTATTTTTAATGCTCTGTATACAGAATTTTTAACTGGAGTCAAGTATCACTTTTAAAACTCAAGGATAAGACAAGGAAATAAAGTAACCTTGTGATTTTAAGATGCCCTGATCAATCATCAAGAATGTCTTTGTTAAAACCAAATTCCAAATTTACTTTAGTCATCAAAAATGTTTTTGTATCCCTGGCTACTGCAGTATATTAAGATTTAAAATGCAAGAGGGTTTTGCCCTTTTCTTCCTCCCATAAGATTACACAACGATTATTGTAAACTCAGGCATATTCCTGGAAAATTATAAGAAAAAAGAACCTTGGAAGTTGAAGATCTGAATGGAAATAGCCTCCATTAAAACACCTCATGCTGTGTACCTCATGAAAATCTTTGAGTACCTTCTATATGTATTCATTTTAAGGCTAAGGTAGCTAGAAAATTGGTTTTTGATACAAAAGTTCAGAGCTAAGAAAATATCTTCCACAAATACTTGGATTATAAATTGGGAATGATTAATTCCTTCCAGTGGGTTATTAACTTCCACAATGTATTCAGAAGCCTCACTTAAACCCCAAGAACCAGTAAGTCTATGAAATAAAGGCAAGGCCCTCTGTAAGTTCCGTTGCTCTACCCTGTTCTCTGTATGCCATCAAGCAGAAAGGAGATTCTAGGGAATTCTCTACTTTGGACATAGACCACATTCTCAACTGTAACCTGTACATTGTTATCATTGATCATGGGGCAGATGAGGAGAACCGACTTTTTCCATATGGTCTCCGCATCCGAGAAATCTAAACTATGCTGTTTACCTGGCTCTTGATTATTTTTTGCTTTTAAAAAATCTATTATCCCATCTGCCTCATATAAAATATATAGAACAAACACTTCTACCCCGTGTTCAAAAAAACAGCATCTCAGGTTTTGCAGCAATGGTTGGGGGCAATATATAATTATACACTTCTTTATAACATTGTAATTGGTTAAGTATAATCTTCCTAAACGAGACAGGAAAATAAATTACATTATTTTAAATTATCTTCCAAATCTGAAATGGAATTTCTAGGAGAAATTCCTATAATATAACATTTTGATTATATTGATTACCTCTAATATAACATTTTCACTGTAGTCTTGCAAATTTGCTTGACCTCATGAACTTTAGAAAAGTAACATGACAGGATAAATTTTGAAGTTATGCTCTGATTTACGCCACCATAATCAATTTGTCCTGTGACCTTTAGTAAAGTTGGAGTCTCAGTTTTCTTCTTGATAAAACAGATACAATTTCTAAATTCAGCAGTGATAATCTACTTATCTAGTCATAAAAATTCTGTGGGACTTCTTTATAAACTACTTATTCACAGACTCTTCTCCTAGAAATTCCATTTCTGTAAGACTGGATAGTGTCCAGGAATCCATACTTTTAATACATATTGTCTGTCCCAGTGACAATACAATAAGTGATGATAGGAAAACACTGCTCTAAAGAATTTTTGCAAAGATTAATAATGCCTCTTGTGAATATGTCATATAGACATTGTCTGGTCTATGTAAGATGCAGGCTCAATATTATTTCCAGATAGACATGGATCTAAGTAGGAGATTGGTTTCCTGACAACAACATGAGTCTAAGTAAGAATCTCACTGACAACAATATCTATTTCCAAGAAGGTTCATCTTTACTCCTAATACTTAGCCACTGTGCTTAAGGGTGGGCTTGAGAATTTCTAAAACTATATGAAAAAGTAAAATAACACATAACAAACACCAGTGCACTTTGGGAAGAACACAGTGTGGACTCAGAGCTGTCAGCACACCCATTATGGCTGGATTGTTTTATATCCTCATGTGGTGTACACCTGTGTCTTGTTGGCAATGCATAACTCTGCAATATTCTTTGTATCTTATATTCTGTAGGTCTTACAAAGCAAATATTTTCTTCCCCATACAAGCATAATAAATATGTGATGAGTATTTTAATTATTTTCTATTATTGGTATGGCATCAACATTTCCTTTTCCAATGAAAATAATATTTAAAATTCAAAAATTGACATTTAGGTAGATATGGAAACTTAACACACTTTCAAGTTGCTATTTAGAAATGAGGATACAATATTCCTGTGAATATATATGTATATATGTTTATGTGTCTATACATATATATTGTATACATACACTCTCATATGTGTGTGTGTGTGTGTGCATAAAGTTATCTCAAGTTATCGCAGGAAATATACCCAAGATATGTGTAACAGAGTTTACTCATGGAAAGATAAAAAGAGTTATTGAGAATAAATGAAAGACGAATATTTAATTTACATGTAAACAATTTGAAACACTATAATCTGCACTAGATGCATGTATTACCTATTAAAATCAATATAATTTTGAAAAGAACTAATATTACAAGATCAAAGTGAATTTTCTTATTCTTTGTTAATTTATACCTTATGGTTGCATATTAGGAAAACTTGGAAGAATTTTACTTTCCTAGAGCCAGAGCTTCTTCCAAGAGGTATTAAGCATCTGGAATGAAGTTTCTTTTTTTTGTGTTAGAAAATATAGTTTATTTAGAAAGTAAATTAGAGAGAGAGAGAGAAAGAGAGAGAGAGAGGAGATTCACCTCCCTGAGGTAGTGGAGGGGGCGAAAGTCAGGATTCATGATCTGGTCCTAACTCAAAGAGCACATGGCCACACCTTAGCTTAGCATGGCAATGGTCTAGCAATGGCTGAAGTTTCTTGATTAAAAGTATTCTGTTAGCCGGGCTTGGTGGCTCAGCCTGTAATCCCACGCCTTTGGGAGGTGAGGTGAGTGGATTGCCTGAGCCCGTGGGTTCAAGACCCGCCTGGGCAACGAGACCTCATCTCTACAATAAATCAAAAAATCAGCTAGGCATGGTAGCGCGCGCCTGTAGTTCCAGCTACTTGGAAGGCTGAGGTGGAAGGATTGCCGGAGCCCAGCAGGTCAAGGCTGTGGTGACCGGGAGTGGCCACTGCACTCCAGTCTGGGCGACAAAGTGAGACTCCGACTATAAAAAAAAAAAAAAATTCTGTTTTATTTTCTAAGTGTACCCTTATTAACAGAATCAGACTACCAATGCAACATCCAATATATATATACCTGTATGTATCATATATATACATACACAATATGTTGCTCCAAAGATATTTAATTGAGCTAATGTTTATTGTCTTGGCTGATTTCGTTTAATGTAGAACATTCAAACTATAACGCTGTTCTAATCTTATTTAATTATCTTTTATTTTCTCTAGGAATTAAGCCAAACTAATAGTCAAATGGTCACTGACCACATTCTATCCTGATTTTGAAGAAATAGCTGAAGGAATCAGATACAATTTAAAAGATTGCTCTTTTATAGTTGGGAAGATAGGGGGAAAAATCACAGCAAAACATAATTCTCAATATTCATTCTGCAGTAAAAGGACTTTTAATTTATGTTTAAGAGGAGATAATTTAAGTCCTATTGAAAATTATAAAATAGTCCTATTTGAATTTAGAACTTATAAACAAGCATTTTATCACTCCAGGTATGCTGGTGTGAAGAGGCAATGAGTTGAGAATAAGCTGATACCCAATGACTACCTAGAGAATTGGAGTGAGTGGTTTACTGGATAGCAATCACCATAAAGGTTAAATTGATTACCAAATCTTTTGATTTAAAAAGTAGAACAAGGAGGTAGTTCACAGTTCTACACAGAACTTTTTCTAAGTAACTCACCTATTTCTGTCTCTGCAATTTGGAAGAAAATAAACAGAAAGTAAGAAAATACACTGTAAAGAGCTTAGGGACAGAAAAATCATTATACTATGTCCACCTAAGATAAGGAAGGACTTGGATGCAGGTTCTATCTGCAACAGGATGAAGGGCTTTAACACTTGACCTTTGAACAAGCCAGTGTGTCTGTTAGTAAGAGAAAGAAATGGTCATTTCATATACAGTAATAAATTATTTTACCATCCTTATTCTTTCCTATTTTCCAGTCTGATTCTTTCTCTAGTTTCCTCAAGTCAATATTTATATAATCTATAAAATAGACAAGGATCTGTGTTCCATGTCCATGATTCATTCTTATTTATTTGGAGTATTCAGTTGATAAGGCAGATTTCACATAGAAATTTATGCAAGGAGCACTCCAAGTATACTTACGTTGTCAATCTAATCATTTCTGGGTTCCAAAAATCAGGACAAAGTATGTTTGAGAGAGTTTGGACCAGTCTCTGAGTCTCAACATAATGATGGTGTTAAAGAATCCCTGTAGAAGAGTTGCTTGACATCCTAACAGATGAAATTTTACAATAGCCAAAGCTATTTATTTATTTCAGACATTTTCTAGACAATTAAGTTGAAAAGTCACTGCTCAGAAAGTATTTTCATTTTTAGTTTCTGATAATAACAATAACAATAACATGACCACATGCTATTTGTTAAAATAAAATACTTTTCCAAAAATAATATCTCAATATAAACATGGACTTGCCTCTTAGCCTCCTACCTCTGTGAGCCAATTTTAATTTTTATTGTGTAGAGAAATAAAGAAAAGTTTGGCTCACAAGAGCAAAGAAAATTTATGTCTAATGAACAATATGGTATAGAGACATCCCTTGTTTGCTTATAAACTATTTCTCTCAAACTATTCTATTCAAATGCTTTGTGAGAGGATTGGAAAGGGAGGAAATTATGAGCCAGATGATAGATGCTTTGGTTTGTGTGACCCTAGTGTTCAAATTTCAGCCTCAGAAATGTGGTACATCTCATGTTGACACACTCAATGTGGTAGTAATCCCTGAAAGAACATTTTGAAGATGTTGGTCCCCCATACCACCCACATCCCAGTACATCTGCTTTGGTGTGGTGACCAGTACAATTTCAAGAGTGCAAAGGAGGTTAGAAGATTTGTTACCAGATGAAAAAAATGAAATTCTGTCTCTGGTTTAAGTCACTTTCTTTCCCTCCCATTAGTTCTTTCAGTCTGTGCAAAGAGTATGCTCTTCTGTATTTCTGCTGCTTCTTTTTTGGTCCTTCTTCATTACTCAGGAAGCCAGATTTACTGGCATTGGACTCTTTTTAACACTCCCAAGTCTGGCTTAACATTCCAGCAGTTTTCGCAGCAAATATAGCTTTAAAATGGGAGATGAGAGAGGGAGAGTGGAAATGAAAAGTGGAATGCAACTATGAAAGTGAGGATTCTCCTAGGGACTGGGATAGATATGTCCTGTCCCAACACAACTTGAATGCTATTGTGATTAATAAGAAGCCCAGCTGGACTCTGTGGCTCAGCCTGTAATCCCGTGCCTTTGGGAGGCTGAGGTGAGTAGATTGCCTGAACCCGCGGGTTCGAGACCCACCTGGGCAACTTGGTGAGACCTCATCTCTACAATAAATCAAAAAACCAGCAGGACATGGTAGCACATGCCTGTAATTCTGGCTACTTGGAAGGCTGAAGTGGAAGGATCACCAGAGCCCAGCAGGTTGAGGCTGCGGTGACCGGGAGTGGCCACTGCACTCCAGTCTGGGTGACAGAGTGAGACTCCAACTCAAAAAAAAAAAAAAAGTCCAGGCAAACCAAACAAAATATATATAACCAACTGGTTAATGCAGCTTTTATATAACTTTGCTAGGACCAATTTGAAATTCTTTTTTCAATTTTTGTCCCCATATTGACTCTAGAACTATGTTTAGAATACTATAAGACATCTGGGCTGGTATTTGTTTGTTTTAACCAAAGAATGAAGCTGCATTACAAATAATATGACCAGGGACTTCCGGCAAGATGGTGATGGGGCAGCTTGGTATATGAGACCCTCTGCAAAGGAGAACACAGAGGGACTCTGGCTCTCTCCCCAGAGGCTGTGGATCCCAACGTCGGCAGCTTGCTCTTCACATGGAGCTCAGCCGTCACCACTGCAGGGGCATCGTGGCAGTCTGGAAAGCCACTGCAGCTGCAGACACAGCAGCCACTGGTGCTGTCGTGGCCTCTGTGGCAGCCATAGCGCATCGCGCCACCCATGTCTGAGGTGATCCACAACTTCAGTCCTTGAAGCCCCTGCAGGCAAGATCTGCTGGGATCACTGCCACCTTGATGTCCTGCCGGCTGTGGGTCTCCTCCCATGTGCCCTGAGGCAGGCTTCCCTCTCTGGCCTCTGCCCGGCTCCTGTCCGGCTCCATCCCCTCTGGGGTGAGCAGCTGAGATAGCACCACCTGCTGGCAATTCAAGGTAATAACACCAAAATGGGAGAAACAGGCCAGATTTCAGTGGTGAACTAAGGGTGATCTGAACTGTCCTCACAGCAGGCCAGGGGCAATTGACCCCAACTGTGAATTAATTTACCAGCTTGAGAAGACAGCTAGAAATCAGAGCTGAAAGGACATTGGACCTAAACGAAAAGTCTCAGAGTGTGCTCGATTGGTTCTGTTAGTTTAATGACTTGATTCTATTCCTATTGTTTTGTTCTTTTTTTTTCTCTTCCTTTTCTACTCTTTTCTCCTCTCTGTAAACCATATCTTTGTATAAAGGAACAGCACACCAATAAGATGGTTGGTTAGCTTGTATGTTAGCATCATGGTATGTTTTAATTTTTTTGCATGGGAGCTGGTTAGTCTGTAGCCATGGTCTATATTTTTATCTATTTCAGTTTAGGTCTCTCTCCATTTATTATACACTCATCTGTTTCCCCCCTTACTCCTCTCTCTCTCTACCTCCCTGTGGCTCCCCCCCCCATCTGCTCCATTCTCTTCCCTCTGCTAACCTCATTTTATTTCAGGGAGTAAACCTACAGCCCCACTGCACAGACAGATTCCAAGGCAGTGGGAAGTGGGTCTCAGATTATCCATACACCTGTCAGCGGATACGAGGTCCTGCAGATAGATTTTGAATCACAGCTTCTCCCTTGAGTAAATCTCAAAACTGCAAAAAGGACCACCCCCAACCTACAGTGCAATTCCAGAATTGAACAAACTAAGAGGGCATACATAAGAAGAATAGGTGACTGAACAAACAGCAGTAAAAGCAATCTCTCTACCCCTGAATAACATAATTAAAGAAGACAGTGACGTGGAGGAAAGGAAAAAGTACAGAGTGGGAAAAAAACCGCACAAATAAAGAAAAGCCAAAAGAAGAATATAGGTCTCACACAGATCCCTGGGAGATCAGACACTGAGAAAACAGACTCCAGAACACAAACAATGAAGAGCCCCC
Source organism: Cephalopachus bancanus (assembly GCA_027257055.1). Taxonomy (NCBI): domain Eukaryota; kingdom Metazoa; phylum Chordata; class Mammalia; order Primates; family Tarsiidae; genus Cephalopachus; species Cephalopachus bancanus. Next base: position 13,566,540 of record JAPVLO010000093.1, read on the forward strand.
ACAATGACTGGTCACATGCAAAAAACCCAGACATCAAGACATTAATAGAGAGAATATAAAAAATTGAGGAGAGACAAGAGGAAAATAGGAAGGAGCTGATGTCAGAAATAACAGCAGTAAAGAATACTGTGATGGAAATAAATAACAAACTAATAAGCATGGAAAGCAGAATTAGCCAAGCAGAAGAAAGAATCTCAGAGCTCAAAGACCAAAACACAGAACTAACCCAAACTATCAAAAGCATTGAAAAGAAGCTCAAAAAGACAGAACAAAACCTTCAAGAGATGAATGATCACTTCAAGAGACCGAACCTAAGAGTAATTGGCCTCCCTGAGACAGAGAGAGAGAGTCATAGGCCACACTAGAACAAACATTTCATGAAATCATTCAAGAAAACTTCCCTCATCTCATCAATGATGAAAAAATTCAAACACAAGAGATTCAGAGAACCCCTGCAAGACAACAAATGAGAAGACCAACTCCCAGACACATAATAATTCGCCTACACAAAGTAGGCATAAAAGAAAAAATCCTAAAGGCTGCAAGAGAAAAAGGTCAGACTACCTACCAGGGAAGATCAATTAGAATAGCAGCAGATTTATCTACAGAAACCCTCCAAGCTAGGACAGCTTGGAGCCCTATCTTCAAAGTTCTAAAAGATAAACAATTTCAACCAAGAATAACCTACCCAGCCAAGTTAAGCTTCATCAGTGAGGGAGAACTGAAATCTTTCCCAGATATCCAATCCCTAAGAACCTATGCTGCCACCAGACCACCTCTACAAGAAACACTTAAGAAAGTACTGAACACAGAAGAGAAGGAAAAAAGAACAACAACGTTCTTCACAAGAGTACAGGCAAAAGATTAAAAACACACATGATACAGCTCTAAAACCAAAAGAAAGACAACACACAAACAGGAAGAACAACTCTGTAAGAACATTATGATAGGGATCAACTCTCACATTTCAATAATTACTTTGAATGTGAACAGACTAAATGCACCACTAAAAAGACATAGAATGGCAAAATGGATAAAATATCACAAGGCAACAATCTATTGCCTTCAAGAGACTCACCTCACTAGAAAGGACACTCACAGACTCAAAGTAAGAGGATGGGAAACAAATTTTCAGGCAAATGGAACACAAAAGAAAGGAGGAGTCGCGTTCTTAATCTCAGACAAAATACCCTTTAAACTATCAAAAATTAAAAAAGATACAGAAGGCCACTACACAATGATAAAAGATTCAACCCATCAGAAAGAAATATCCGTCCTAAACATATATGCAGTGAACATAAGAGCACCAACTTTCATAAAGCATCTCCTAGGTAAGCTAAAAAAAGACATCGACTCCAATACCATCATAGCTGGGGACTTTAATACCCCACTCACATCCCTAGATAGATCATCAGGACAAAAAATCAGCAATGAGATCTGAAACCTCAATGTGACTCTTGATCAAATGGACTTAATTGATACCTACAGAACCCTCCATCCAAAGACCACAGAATACACATTCTACTCATCACCGCATGGAACGTACTCTAGGATCGACCACAAAATTGGCCATAAATCAAGCATAAGTACATTTAAAAGGACTGAGATTTTACCATGCATCTTCTCAGACCACAGTGGAATAAAAATAAACATTAACACCAACAAGGTCCCCACAAAACAGACAAAGATATGGACACTAGACATGATGCTAAACAACTCCTGGGTCAATGATGAAATCAAAACAAAGATCAAAAGACACCTGGGAACAAATGAAATTGAAGAAACATCTTACCAAAATCTCTGGGACACCATGAAAGCTGTAGTAAGAGAAGAATTTATATCCCTACAAATGCAAATGAAGAAAATGGAAGGATCACAAATTAACAGCCTAACAAGTCACCTAAGGAAGCTGGAAAAGCAAGACCACAAAAATCCTAATTTCAGCAGAAGAATCCAGATCACCAAAATAAAAGCCCAAATCTAGGACATAGAAGACAAAAAGATAATACAAAAAATCAATGAAACAAAAAGCTTGTTCTTTGAAAGGATCAACAAGATCAATGGCCCCCTAGCTAGACTGACCAAGAAAAAGAGAGAAAAAGCCCAAATAAACTCAATCAGAAACACAAAAGATGAAGTCACATCTGATCCTGAAGAAATACAAAAGATCATTAGAGGCTACTATGTACACCTGTATGGAAAAAAACTTGAAAACCTTTCGGAAATGGAGGACTTTCTGTCATCACACAACCTGCCTAGGTTGAAACAACAAGAAATTGAGACCCTAAGTAGACCAATAACAATCAAGGAAATTGAACACATAATAAGAAAACTACCTACAAAAAAAAGTCCTGGACCAGATGCCTTTCCAGCAGAATTCTACAAGACAGTTAAGGAGGAGCTGATACCAGTCCTACTGAAGGTATTCCAGGTGATTGAGAAAGATGGAACTCTCTCCAAATCATTTTACAAAGCTAACATCAAATTGATACCCAAGCCAGGTAAAGACCCAACAAAGAAAGAGAACTACAGGCCAATATCTTTGATGAACATAGAAGCTAAAATTCTCAACAAGATCCTAGCGAACCGGATTCAACAACACATCTCAAAAATCATCCATCATGACCAAGTAGGCTTCATCCCTGGGATGCAAGTCTGGTTCAACATTCATAAAATCATAAATGTAATTAAATACATCAACAGATGTCAAAACAAAAACCACATGATTATATCATTAGATGCAGAAAAAGCTTTTGATAAAATCCAGCACCGCTTCTTGATAAAAACCCTCAAAAATCTAGGTATACGGGAAACATACCTCAAAATAGTAAAAACCATCTATGAGAAACCCATAGCCGGCATACTCCTACATGGACAAAAACTGGAATCATTTCCCCTGAAAACTAGAACAAGACAAGGATGCCCACTCTCACCCCTCCTGTTCAATATAGTATTGGAAGTCCTAAAGAGAGCAATCAGAGAAGAGAAGGCAATCAGGGGTATCCAAATAGAAAAGAGGAAGTCAAGTTATCTCTCTTTGCAGATGACATGATAGTGTACCTTGAAAACCCAAGAGAATCTGTCAAAAACCTCCTTACACTGATAAAAGCCTTTGGCAAAGTCTCACGATATAAAATAAATGTGCACAAGACAACCGCATTTCTTTACACCAATAATAAACAAACAGAAACCCAAATAAACACCACAATTCCATTCACAATAGCCACAAAAAAAGTGAAATATCTTGGCAACTTCCTAACCAGAAACGTGAAAGACCTTTACAATGAAAACTACCAAACACTGCTCAAAGTAATCAAAGATGACACAAACAAGTGGAAAAATATCCCATGCTCATGGATTGGAAGAATCAAGATAGTAAAGATGTCCATCTTACCTAAGGCAATCTACTATTTAATGCAATACCCATCAAATTACCAGCAACATTCTTCTCAGACCTAGAAAAAACAACACAGGAATTCATGTGGAAACACAAACGACCAAGAATAGCCAGAACAATCCTCAGCAAAAAAAAAAAAGCAGGTGGTATCAGGTTACCAGACTTCAAACTTTACTATAAAGCTACAATAATCAAAACAGCTTGGTATTGGTACAGGAACAGGCATATAGACCAGTGGAATAGAATTGAGATTCTAGAGCAAAACCTCAATTTCTCAACCAACTCAGCTTTGACAAAGCCTCCACCACCTACCCACTGGGGAGAGGAGAACCTATTCAGTAAATGGTGCTGGGAAAACTGGCTGACCACATGCAGAAGATTGAAACAGGACCCCTATCTATCCCCATACACAAAAATTTACTCTAAATGGATCAGAGACCTAAATGTAAAACCTCAAACCATAAGAACCTTAGAAAATGAAGGACATACCCTCATGGAAGTTGGAACTGGCATCCAATTCCTGAACAAAACCCGAAACCCACAGGCCATAAGAGATAAGATAGACAAGTGGGACCTCATTAAACTGACAAGCTTCTGCAAAGCCAAAGAAACCATCAGGAGAGCAGGGAGACAGCCTACAGACTGGGAAAAAGTATTTGCCAACTCCAGGTCTGACAAAGGCTTAACATCTTGGATCTACAAGGAACTCAAACGTGCTGAAAAGAAAAAAACACACAACCCCATTATAAAATCGCAAAAGATATGAACAGACACTTCTCAAAGGAAGACATCCGAGCAGCCAACAGACACATGAAGAAATGTTCAACCTCACGAATCATCAGGGAGATGCAAATCAAAACCACACTGAGATACCACCTAACTCTAGTCAGAATAGCAATTATCAATAACTCAAAAACAACAGTTGTTGGAGAGGGTGTGGTGAAAAGGGAACACTCCTACACTGTTGGTGGGAGTGCAAACTAGTGCAATCTCTGTGGAAAGCAGTGTGGCGATTCCTAAAAACTCTAAATATCAACCTCCCATATGATCCTGCAATTGCCCTACTGGGAATATACCCTGAAGAACTCAAATCACTCCACAAAAAGATGTATGTTTATCGCAGCATTGTTCACAATAGCAAGAACCTCTAAGCAACCATGCTGTCCATCAAGAGGACTGGATTAAAAAATGTGGTACATATACACGATGGAATACTACACAGTCATAAAAAAAGAACAAAATAATGAATTTTGCAGCAACCTGGATGGAACTAGAGTCTATAGTACTGAGTGACCTCTCACAGAAAGAAAGATCTGAGTTTCACACATTTTCACTCATATAGTGGACCTTGAACATCCAATGTAATACTATAAGAAAATGACTGACAGTAGTGGGAAACTATGTGGGGGTGGGGAGGGAGATGGGATTAATGGTAGTAAATATCTGTCTGGGGACGGGGAGACACCTCTTATCAACAAGGGTGCCTGAACGAAGCATATTTGTATACCTAACCCTTAACTGTACCCCACAATATCATAATAAAAAATATTGATTAAAAAAAAACAAATAATATGACCAGAAAAAAATCTTTGTTCTTAACATGGTGTATAAGTCCTGTGTTCCCTGCCTACCTCTCCACTCTCCAGTGCTACCAACTCCAGTTATACAGGACTACGTGCATGTTTCTTAGCCACCCTCCTTCATGACTCAAACATTTTTCCTCTGCCAAGAGAACCCTTCTTCCTTCACTTCATCATGAGAATAATTCTAACTCCTCATTCAGATCATATAAACTGACTTTACTTTTCAGAAAACTTTCATCTTTAACCTGCACCTTGCTGGGATCTCATGCTTATATGTACCATGATGTAGCTCATACTCTGAATTATTCATCTGCCTTCTCTATATACTTTGAGTAAGGAAATCATCTTTTATCTTTGTATCCCCAGTGGGCACATAATGCCTGGAATAATTTAGCATTCCACAATTTGTCCACTAATGAATTAATAAATGAGATCTTCTTGTTGCAACATGTTTGGAAATTTGTAGCACTGGACTTACAAAAATACTCATATAAGAACCCTTCAGGAAATGGTAAAAAGAAAAAAACCTTGAACATTAAGAGATGACTTTGTATATACAGGGAGTCCCCTAAAAATGTAAAACACATTTTATGTACAACATTAGTTCAAAAGATGGCATTAATTAAATGAAAGCTAATGTTACCATGTGATAGGCAGGACAGTCAAATAAAATGGCAGAAGCACAGTTGAGCAAACATCATACTACACATTGCCACTGTAATTCAACTCAACTTTGAAAAGTAATATTTAGATAACAACTCTTAAAATATGCATACTTAAAATGTGTATACATTTCTGGCACCCTTGTATTTTGAAATTGATTTTTAAAAATCAGCTAAGTCCTGTATAAGTCATTTATTATCTACAACTATATAGGGAAGGACATTATGTGTACTTAGGAATAAAGGACGGGCAACCCCTCGGTTCCCTCCTGCCATGGGAGATTTTATGTTTTCTCAATAAATCCTGCTTTCTCAAAAAAGAAGAGGAGGAGGAGGAGGAGGAGGAGGAGGAGGAGGAGGAGGAGGAGAATTAAGGACATTGGTGAGTAATTTTGTAGCCAACAGCTTGGCTGCAGGTATTCTATGCTGAGCCATCAGATTACCATTTTCAAAAGTTCTATCATCAGTTTCTTTACATTACAGGTCTATAGCTTATTATTTTTCATGTATAAATTCTGTAAAGTAAAAAATAGGCTCTTTCATTTCTAAGTGGTATAGGTAATCTCTGCCACAGCAATAATGATACTTTGATAGCCATTCAGAACAGTACATGTATTTGACCTCTTTTCTAATTGTCCTCTGGAAATTGTTAAAGCCTATTGACATTGGGAGCTATGATAATAGATACTTCTGAGGATCAGATGGAACTGGTGACAATTCCTATCCAATTTTTTTTCTAACTTTTCTTTGTTCTTGTTTAAAATATTTTTCTTGTTGATAGATCATATTTGATAGTGTTTCTAATTTAACTTTCACCATTATGAGGTGTTTTTGCAAAAAAGAAAGACGGTAACTCATGATCACTTCATTTAAACATCTTGGTGGTACATAGATCTAAACATCATGTAAGTACTAAGAAGAGCAATCTATTCACATACCTTAGTCACAGCAATATAGCAATCAGTATATTATTAAAGTACATTTTGAAAATGCTTCCTCGTGAAATGCCACCCTTCAAACATTTATCTGACGTCTAACCTGTTTATAATTCTAAACAAATTGAGTTAAACACAGTTCTTAACAGCCAGCTTAAATTAGTTAAATCTCATTGGCATGCTAAATTTCACCAAAAATGTGGACAATGCTTCTAAGTTTTGATCCAGATTTATTTCAAATAATGTCTACAATTCTTGAATATACAATTCAACTCTCGTCATTATCCCCACACTTATTGGACTTTTAGAAACACCCATACTTTTTTCAGGCCCTGATCCCAAGTTTAAGTTACAGAAATTTACAAAAAGGGTTTCTTCAGCATAAGCTGGATTTATATTTGATATTTGTAGAAAGATGAGTTAAGCCTATTACCTGGGCAAAGAGGCAAGACATAAGAACTCAGTCTTCTAGGTTAAATTTTCTAAGTTACATAGTTGCCATATGTTTTGAGTACAGGAAGAGATACCACTGTGTTTTTGAAAAGGTTAAATCCTTATAAGACTTCTGTGTAGTTTAGCCACACAATCTAGAGACCAAAGTGACTGGATTCCCTCCTGTTGGAAGAGGAAAGACACAGCCCACCTGGACACAGCAGGTATCAGACAGAATGGATTACTGTCTGACTATAACATTTCCTGAGTTTAAATGAGATCACCAGAACTTATTCACAAACAAGCCAAGTTGTTTTCACATTAACATCGAATGAAGTGATTTTTATTACAAAACTCAGCACTAGCCCAGCTTCTATCTGAGGGTAGATCAAAAGTGTTAAGAATCTGGTCACATGCTGTTTATCTGGTCACATGCTGCTTCCCTCCTGGAGCACACACTGATCAAATTCTGCTCGGGATTTTAAGCAGGATGGTTTGAAAAAGCCAAAAATGAGTTCTTGCAATAATCTTATAATAACAAGAATTGGAGCTGTGGTTTTATTAATGGCACATTGAAAACCATTTACAACTTGCAAATGATACTTTCAAGAAACATTAGAGTGCCTTTTTATATAGAAGCATTACTAACTATCAGCAAATTTGCTAAAAAGTCCAACTCTACTTTCTGGGAAGGTTTCAACAAGAAATGACAGATCTTCAAAACGCAGTTTCACAGAATGAACCAGTTAGAGAAGTAATCAAAAATTACTGATTATATAATAATAATTAATATTAATATTTAACAGCAACTATGCATAGAGCTTTTTGTCTTCAAAGTAGTGAGCTTCTTAAGTCTTAACAAACTACTTCTCTCTGTCACAAACTGCCAACACATGTTTGGAGAACTCTAGGGAGAACTTTATTCAACATCCATGTGTTTTGCTCTGTTCATGTCTGCAGTGGGATCCTTCCATGGCTAGAAAAATATGTTTGGATACACAAAGATGGGATCATAATGCACACCAATATCACAATGGCTGGCTGATTCACTGCTGACTCCTCAACCAATACTCAATCAAAGGCAAAAATGTGTTTCCAGTGATAGAGGGTATGGTTTTCATTAAGGACAAATTTTGCTAAAAATAATACAAAAATTGTCTGGGATTTGGGTGCATAACCTGGGTGTGGTGAGGATGAGTGTTTCACATTTCTCACTAAAGTTCAGTAACTCTACACATAACCTCAGCCCAACCATGGTTCCTTAAATTCACCAGTTCACCAGTCAAAAAGAATCCTCCTGATAACAGATGCCATGGTTGCTAGAACTCTACAAGCTGCGCATATTTTCATGAGACACTGAAAAATAGCCTCCTGAAAACTCCAGATATTTTGCAGATGTGCTTTTTACAAAAATATTTTACAATTTTTCAAGACATTTTATCTATGAGTCAATTTACAGATGAATAAAGATCAAATGTATTCAGATATATTACAAATTGCGTATCTTGTTATCATTTGTTTTTGGTAATTTCCAAAATTGTAAACATCTAAAAATTCTATTAGATATTGAATGATATTAAGGAATTATTGTTAATTTTTAGTTTTGATAATAGCATTGTAGCTATTTTTAAAAGTTACTTTTTCTTAAAAAAAATTACATAATTATGAGTGAAATAATTGATATCTGTGATAAAAAAATAAAAATCCTCCCTGGGGAGTGGGGGTGAGTTGGAGAGTGTAAATGAAACAAGATAGCCATGAGTTTAAAATTGTTGAAGCATTAGGACAAGCACATAGGGTTTACTCATTCTATTCTCTTTATACTTTTGTGTATATTTGATATTTTCATATTAAAAAAAAATTCTGCAACATAGAATTTCAAAATTAATCTTCAAGAAGCAGCCAACGGCAGATATAATCTCAGGTTACTCAGTTCCCACACATAGAGCACAGGTAGCATCCTGACATCATGGAATCAAAATCCTCTCCTCCTGATTTTGTTCTCTCTTCATAGAGACTGTAAAGGTTGTAGCAGGCTGAAAAGACCTCTGATATTATAAGTAAACATCTGGACTTCCCCAAGCAAGATTGTTCATACTCCATTAAACAGAGGCAGCCATGAGATAACTGGTCTTATAGATTGGTGCTTCTGCTCCTCAAATCCCTAGAGCACAAATTATTCTAAGAGCCAATAGGAAAACATAACCATTCCAAACCACTGCAATAAGATGACTATTTACAGAAGGTCTCTGAATATAGTCATTTTAGCAGAGGTAACAACATTTAAGATGGGGTCACAACCTTCAACAGAGTCATATTATATAGGCTAGAACCAAACCATTGTTTTTGCAAGTAGTCACAGCTCAGGTGATAATGAAACACTTTCTTTTTTTTTTAACTTAAATTTTTTTTTTAATTTCAAAATTGTGGGGTACAATTCAGGGTTAGGTATACAAATATTCATTGTGTAGGTACCCTTGTTGATGAGGTGTGCCCCTCCCTTCTCCAGGCAGATTTCCACTACTGTCAATCCCACCTCCCTGTACCTACCCCCCACAGTTTCTCGCTGTCCTTTTCTTATAGTATTATGGTAGTTGTCCAAGGTTCACTTCTGAGTGAGAACATGTGATACTCAGTTCTTTGTCCATCTTTTCAGGGACCATACAGGGACATAATTATCCTGGAGTAGGAGTGAGTAAACAAGGGAAAGAGAAGAATTGATATGATCAGACTGAGTGAAAATTTTCCTAGGTACAGGAGTGTCTTGACTATTTGTTTGTTTATTTATTTATTTATTTGGGTAACTGGGCATACATATGAACTGGAGGTGCAGCGTCTGAGGATAGCTTCACTCAATGTTATGAACACGAACCACACCAGCTGCAGCCAATGTCCCCTCTACCCACCTCAATGTCACCCTCCGACAGTTGCTTGAAAGGTATTGCAAAGATAACATGTTTTCATTAAAATGCCACATTGTTTAGCAACTCTTGCTAAGTGTCTTTCTAATTTAAATGACAGAGCTCTGTGTTTTTTCAGAAAAAATAAAAGTAGCTAAGGATAGTTTCTCTTGAAATAGCTTTCCCATAAACTCACATCTGTACAGCACCTTCTGGTTGGTAAAGAGCCTTCAAACGTATTTTTCTCATCTAATTAGGAGGTGAGAAGATTAGGCATTTAAAAAAAATGATTGATGTAAAAATTCACATAACATGAAATTAACCTTTTGTTTTATATTAGAGTAGGGGTATTTTTCTGTCACCCAGGCTGGATTGCAGTGGCACAATTATGGCTCACAGCAACCTCTAACCCCTATGTTCAAATGAACCTTCTACCTCAGTCTCCTGAGTTAGGACTACAGGCATGCATCATCATGCCCTACTGTTTGTTTGCTTGTTTCTTTCTTTTGAGATGAGAGTCTCACTATGTTGCCCAGGTTGGTCTTGAACTCCTGGCCTCAAGCCATCTTCCTGCTTCTGTTTCCTGAGTCACTGGGGTTACAAGCATGAATCTGTGTCCAGCATATTAACCATTTTAAAGTAAACGGTTCAGTGGCATTATGTACATTCTTGATGCTGTGCAAAAATAACCTCGATTTATTTCCAAAACATTTCTATTACCCTTAAATAAAACCCCATACTCAGTAAGCAGTTTGGAGAGGCATTATTAACTTCGTCTTTGTGGGTGAGGAAGCCTACGCAGATACTGTTAAATAACATGTGGTCAGTAAGTGTTAGAAACCAAACCCAGGTTTTCCAACTAAATTCCTTACCAGACCAGAAGTTTTAAAACTTTAGCCCGCATAGAATCACCTGGAAGGCATGTTTAAACACAGATTGCAGGGTTTCACGGTCTGATTCAGCAAGTCTGTAGTGGGGCCTGAACATCTACATTTCTAAAATATTCCCAAGTGATGCTGATATTGCCGATCCAGAGACCACCACACATGGGGAATCATTGTGCTGTACTGAAGTGCTTACTTCCTTGTTCTCTAGTGATGGGTTTTGTTATTTCAGTCAAGGATGGTTATATATTTATACAATGTAGTCTTATAGAAGGTGCTTGTTTTCTCCAACTCACCATTTTTTTTTTGTTAACTCACTATCAGAATGAAAACATGTGGTGAAGGCACTTTGTCACCTTAAAAATTGCCATACAGATTTTGATTGTATTCCTTGCTGAAGATCAGTACTTTTGCTTATCTAGCTGAGCTTATTATCTCTTAATAGCACATCTGAGGACATTGCTAAACTGTGTAAGTTTGTGAGCTAGAACTAGGGGTATCTCCTTTCATGGGTTGTACATATACTGGTCATTAACTGTTTGTTCAATGAATTAATTTACCATACATCAAAGATAAGAGAACTTCTCTTGTATTTGAAGCATTTCCAAATATATGGCACCTATATGATTTGCATTATGGACAGAGCTTTATACACAGGTTATTCCTTAGCCAACCCAGGTTTCTTGCCAGTGTCCTAGTCTAACTGCATCAAAGTTCGTTTTAATGCACTGATTGCAGTGCCTGAGGTGTCCCCTTCTTTCTTGAATCTCTGCTTAAGTTGATGCCGAACTTTTAACATCAACCCAGAACAATCTTCTTTGCCATTCCCCATGTGTGTACATGTGTATAAATGATGATCTGTAAAACAGCCAGCACATTTTCTAACATCTGCCCACCAGATCCCATGTGCGCCTTCCTGGTCACTTAGCTTGAGGTTGGGGTAAGGTGGAGCATTGCAGGAGAGGCAACAGTAGAGCTGACAATGTCTTGTTTCTAAAGTGTTGGAATCCTTTAATCTTCTTTCTTTCTTTGATGTCTGAGATTTCCTTTTTTTAATGCAACATCAGGAAACCATTTTTCCAGTAAAGGGTATGTGTTACAAACACCTGCAGAACCCCTAGTACCAGGTGACTTGAATTATTCACACATTTCTAGATCTATGCTCGTGAGTGGGTGGCTGTTGTGACTCTTTTTTTACTTGGATAAAAAGATGATAGTTGTAGTCACATTGCTATGATTTTTATTTATTTTCTGCCCATACATCCAATAAAGGCACAAAGAATCGGGGGGGAAAACGTGCAGCTCTTATGTATCTTAAACAGTAGCTTGCACACATATAGAATATTTGTACAAATGGTTTTTGAATTAAAATAAGAAACAGAACATTTTATAGTCTAAGTCACTGTGCATTAAGAGATAGAATTTTGGGTTCAAGTTCTGACTATGCCATCAGTTAGCATGTAGACTTTGCACATGCCACTTAACATTTGTGGGCTTGGTTTCTTATATATAGAATGAAGAAAATCAGCTTTAAACAGTTCTTGTTTCAGTTTTAACTATCTCTCACAATTAATGAAAAACTCGCTATGTTCCATGGGCCATTTGTCATCAATCTATTTTTCTTTTGCATCATAGAAATAGTATGACATGCCCTCCTTTAATTGTTTGTTTTTATCTGTTAGAGCAAACTAGACACCTAGATAGATAAGTATGATTTTTGATAGATATGATTTGATACATGTGAAATAGCATCAACATTGTTAACACAGTCCAACAATTACAAAAAAATTGAATAATAACTAATATTTGAGTGTTTTCCTATGTGCCATGCTCTGTGGTAAGTGCTTTACAAGCAGTTATTTCTGTGAAAATCTCCCAGATGGTGTAAAACATGTCTTGCCTTGTCCAAATTTTACAAGTCAATCCAAATTGGGGTATTAAAAAGGTTCCAATAGATACATGTGTTTTGCAAAAAAATTCTTATAGGTAGAGATAATTCTTTGGGATTAAAATGTATTATAAATACCATTTATTTATTTTTCACAGAAATCTTTCCATTTCAGTAAGTTGAAAAGCTATAATAGCAGTTGCTCAAGCCAAAAAACTTTGAGCCATTCTGGATTCCTCTCCTTTTCTCCTAACTTCAATTCCACCTACACATCTGGGCAGTTCTATCTTCAAAGTGTTTTCAGAATCTCGTCTCTCCTCATCACTTGCACTGCTGCCACTGGCGCTGACTTCCATTCTTGCCCCTCCCTCCCAGCTTTCTCCTACACCATTTTATTCTCAACACAGCAGCTCTAATGCGGCCCATTGAAATGGAAATCCTATCTCATCGGTTCACATGCTAAAAACTGCCCATTGGCTTTGCATCTCACTCAGCAGGAATGCCTGTGCCTCTTCTGTCTGCTATGAGCTGACCCAGTACTTTTTCACTACCTATCCCTTGGCTCACCCTCCTCCAGTCATACTTTTGTCCTTGCTGTTGTTCCTACATACCAGAAACCTCAGACTGAGGGCTGAGCTCTAGCTGTTCTCTGGCTGGAAAGCTCTTCCCTAGAGAACTACATGGCTAACTCCCTCCTCTCCTTCAAGTCTTTGCTTAAGTGTCACCTGATTATCCAGGCCTCCCTGATACCGCACCCTACCACTTCTGGCATCCTTGCCCATTATATTTTTCTTTATTTACAGCATTTCTCACTATCTGACAAACGATTGGTTTTAATTGTACCTTGTCTACCTTGGGTCACTGAAGTAAAATACCAAGTTGGTAGGGATTTTTATTTTGTTTTACTATGGCTATATCTTTGACATCTAGAACTGTGTCTGGCATATAATAGATGCTTAATAAGCAAATGAAAGAATAGATATATTTTATAACTTAGTTTTTCACATTTAGCATTAAAGAAGTCCTTTCTTCCCTACTGTTCTCTTTTAGTCCCTTTAGATTCTTGCTCCTTAAATTATTTTTCCTTTGTCTTGTATGAGTTTGCCTCACTACCTGAATTATTAATAGTTTTCCTTGAGTTTGGCTAGTGAGCATTTAGTTAGAAAGAGAAGTGTATTTTTTATTTCTTTCCATCTACTAGCGCCTTTTTCTTTCCTTTGCAAAAATTATTTTAAAAATTCCCACCTATACTCATTTTCTCCTTCACTAGAAAATTTCTTGAAAAAGTAGTTTACACATATAGCCTCCTCTTCCTGACTACTAATTTATTCCTGAATTTACTATTTAGCCTGGAATCTGATCAAATAAATGTACAAAAGAAACACATCACTCAACTATGGTTATACTTAAATTTCTAATAGTTGCATTCAAATGACTATTCTTGACTGTCTCCTACTCTTTCTACAGCGTATTGTGGACCATCATGTGCCCTTAGCTTCTAGCACAAATCATTCTGATTCTTACACTTGTCTTAAACAAGTCCTCATCATTTTCTTACCTTTATAGCATAGTACTTCTCTGTACTCTGGCATCGGATTTCTTATTTTCCCATAGAATCTTTCACTTCAAAATACTATCACTTCTATGGCTTCAAATATCATTGGAAGATAGCATTTTAAACAATAATGACTAAAATTTGTCCCTTGTGCCTCCAGACATTTCCAACACCTTCTTCTGAATCTTTTCTGGCATTCTAAATGCCACATTTTCATTGGCACTCAATCAAGACTACCTCTTCCCCATGACTTTCCTATTGCTCTTTAAACATCCTCCAAAAAGGCAAAAATTTGGAAGAGTTTAAAAAGTTTAAAAGGGAACTAAACACCTAGTAGTTAAGCCAGTGAAGGATGAAATTATGGAGGTAGGAAAGGAAAGCAGTGTTCAGAACATTCTATTTTAAAATTTAATTGATACATAGTAATGTAATATTTTATATATTTATGAGATATATGTATTTTTTTACATGTATAGAATGTGTAATAATAAAGTCAGTATATTTGAGGTATCCATCACCTCTAGTATTTATGATTTTTATGTGTTGGGAACATTTTAAGTTCTGTCTTCTAGTTACTTTGAGATATACAATGCATTATTGCTAACTATAGTCACCCTATCCTGCTATCAAACATCAGAATTTATACCTTCTGTATAACTGTATGTTTTGTACCCATTGACCAATCTCTAAAGACACTTTTCAAAAGAAGATACACAAATAAAAGGTATATGAAAACACGCACAACATCACGATTCATCAGGGAAATGAAAATCAAAATTACATTGAGATATCATCTTACCCCAGTTAGAATGACTATTCTAAAAAAAAAGACAAAAGAAAAAAAAATGAACAGATTCTAATGAGGAAGTGGGGGAAGGGAGACTCTTATACACTGTTTGGTGGAAATGTAAATTAGTACAGGCAGTAGAAAAAACAGATGGAGATTTAAAAAAAAAATTAACATTAGAATTACTTAATCCCACTACTGTATATTTATCTGGAGGAAAAGAAATCCGAATTACGAAGAAATACCTGCCCTTGAATGTTTATTCCAGCACTATTCCCAATAGCAAAGATATGTAATCAACCTAAATGTTCATGAACCAATGACTGGATAAAGAAACTGTACATAGATACACAATTTCATGTAAAAGAGAATGAAATCATATCATTTGCAGCAATATGGATTGAACTGGAGGTTGTTATGGTAAGTGAAATAATCCAGGCACAGAAAGACAAATTTTGCATGTTCTCACTCACATGTGGGAGCTAAAAATCCTGTTCTCATGTAGACAGAGAATAGAATGATAGATAACAGAGACTGGGAAGAGTGTATGTGTGAAGCAGAACATTCTTAAAAATAAAGCTAAACATGTTAAACACTAACATTTTATTTTTTTGAGCAAACATGGAAAACCGTTCATCGCTGTTAGTATTAGCTGGGGGGAATTAGAGACTTAATTACTTATTTAGGATTTTAGTCTTTTTAAAATTTCTCAAAAATATGGCTAGGAAAAAAAATTGATATGTCCACCATTTGGTAAGCTTTTGTATTAAATGGAAAGTAAGACAATGAGCTTGCTTATTTTATTTCTAAACGCTATTAACCACAAACACATATTTGGAAACAACTGCATATTTGGTGTGGCATTGACTAAACAACAACAACAAAACTAAAGAATTTTATATTTGGATGTGAGTTTAGCAGTTACTTAACTCAACATGAATTTTTACTCAGCATCTTTGACATGTGGCCATCCAGCCTTGGCTCCAGTGATTAACTCATGACCTCAAGAGGCTGTCCATTTCATTTTGAAAATAAATTGCTCTTTCCTATAAAAAGTAAAAGTGTAATTCAATTTCTATTCCTATCCAGTTTTTCTGGTTCTTCCTAGTAGACCTAGTCAGAATACGTCTTTTATTCTTATTAGCCCTGATATTTCATCTAACTCTCTGTGATTATATTTTAAATTATTATATACTCTTAGCTTTAAGTAATTTCTTCATAGGAAAGAACCTATTTTTATTGAGCTATTCTGATACCACCTAGTATGAGAGTTGGTATAATAGGACTTCCTTTAATCATAGAAATTATCGACTTAATACACTTTCCAGCTTGAAAGAGACTAAGGTTAAGAACATTCATTATTCCTATTTTCAGTTTAAAAGTTATAAGATCCTGATCTCTATAAAATGATGAGTAATACTGATGCCACAACTCTTTATTTACATTAAGCATTTAAAATGAGTGCTACTTCAATGTCAATATTTATTCTGTGAGTCCATAAAGTAAGACAACCTTTTTAAAAATAAAAATAGCCCCAAGGCCTTAAATGGAATGATAAAATGACTGAGTTTATAAATATAAAATTAAGGTATTGGTCAATCACTTCTAGAGAAATCCCTGAGCATTTTCTAATCTTTAAACACCTTACCAAGAGGTTTAACTGAACTGGTAGGATCTGAAGAAATTTTTTTAAATTGTCTGTTTTTGTTAGCTTGAATTCTCCAAAATTTAACCTTTCATCTTCTCAATATGTGTTGGTCAATTAATAATGCAAAACTTGAACACAGAAACTTCATTTTATTTTTTAGGGACAATATTCTCTTTTATCTATTTTTTTTTAAATTGCTGACATATTCTCTGTCTTTTGCAAGTTGCATCTAATTTTCTGCTTTAGCTTAGTTATTTCTTGGTATTCCTCCTAGGTAACCACTTTTATTGTGTGGTATTCCCATTTGTGTTTCAACTCCTTGTTCAAATTTTTTGTAGACAACCAGCTGTTAAACTTAAGAATACCAGATGTTAGTGTAAGATTTGAGATGGTGTTACCAGGGCAACCAACACTGAGTGCTGGCCCTCCTCATCATTGTACATATCCACTACTCCAAAGTGGGAATTGGACTTCACCTTTTGCTATGGAAATAAAACAGACAAAAACTCGTTTATAGCACAAACTTAAAGAGGTAGCTGGAATATCCTTCTGGTATAAAATGTGTTCAGACTATCCTGGTGGTTCTGCTCTACAGAAAAAATACAAAATATTTAATTTTAAAAGCAAGGTGTGGAGGGGTGGAAGGGATAGGGGGAGCAAGGGAGACAGAAAAGGATTTAACTATTACCACTTGGAAGATCAATTCCATTTTGACAATTTTCATTATTATAGATCAATTGCCTCATTCTGTAGATGAAAAGAGAAAGTTTTGAGACTTCTTACCCTCTCTACTCTTCCCTCAGAAACACAGAGGCTACTGAGAAATTGTTTGTGTGTGTGTGTGTGTGCGTGTGTGTGTCCATGTGAGGCAGTCTGTGAGATTCAGAATGTTCCCCTCAGAAATGGGAACACTACACAGTTTTTTGACATTCTGGAATCACAGAATCAGAGGACATAGACCTTAAGTAATGTAGCACAATTTTATCACTCTCTGGAAACAAAATACAATTTAGCTTTCAAATCTCTACTAATTTACTGTTTGATTCTACTCAGTTTATCTTAAACTCTTGACATCTACTTTTTTGTGGTACAAAGGTCATGCTATGCAATGTGTTAAGGAAAATTCAGAGCTTGGATAGAGTATGAGTACCATATTTTACAAATTACTCGAAAAGCCTCAGCTTTCCACAAATAAATGATGAATATTTGATAACCATTATTTTATTTACTATGCCACTGAGTGGTCAAATGAAATAATATGTTATTTAAAGTATATTATAAAATGATGTTATTATTCTCATTGATTTATACAAAAACCCTATAATAGAAAATAGCCTGCATAATGGGATATTGTCCTCTCTCTCAGATGTATCCAATGTCACCAAAGTACCAGGTAAATTTAAAAAAAAAGATTTAAAAGGCACATTATTATTTAAAAGTCCTAGGACTATGCATATGAATTTCAAAGTGTTAAGTTGTTTTGTTTTATTGATTCATTTTGCCTAATATAATATTTCACTTCCTTATAATTTTTCATTTAGACTATTTAAAATGTTATTTTATCTTAGAAAATAAGAGAAGAAAAGAGATGATTAGTGTAATTGCATTTTAATCAAGACTCAATATGTTCTTTAACATACCACTCCATTATTTTAAGTGACAATCTAAAGCATATTTGAGAAATGCCTATTTTTGTGTGACAGAGAAAAGCAGGTCTTTAGAAGTTCATGCTATAGATAAACCACCATCAATATTAAACAGAAGACTGTGTCTGTAGAGACCGGAATGGAAATATTTCTGGACAATGAAGAGGGGCTCCCCATTGTGGACTATGACCTCACAAGTTCATAATTAATAACATTACTTAGCTTCAATTGGAGAGCCTTGGGAAGTTGTGCAATGAGTCAACTTCATACGTTTTCTCAATGGAAATTTGTTTTATTCATAAATCAAGTAATAATGAACAAGACATAGTGTGCTAGATTTTAATATTGTTTTAAAAATAACAACTTACTGGAAATGTAATGGGCTTTTATTTTTTAATGTTATACTTATGACCTCCCAAAAACTGAAATCTAAATGGTTTTATTTTTGCCCATTTTTACCCGTATTTTCCTACCAACTTTTGAAAAGTTAGAAATATAAAGCATCTCTATAGCTAAAACTCTCTGAAAGCAATCTAAGGTGAAGACTTTTTTTTTTTTTTTTTAAGACAGACTCATTTGCTGACTCCATTTACCAGGCCAAACCATAATATAGGATTAGGGCGTTATAGCACGAGCAAAGGAACTACCACTCCATAGTGTGTCTGTTGGATAATTGCTTTCCCTCTTGTGTAATTACCCCTAACTAACATACATCAACACATCATTCATGAATTCACCACAACCTATCTTTTCACACCTAACAATAGAAAGAAAGAGTGAAATTATTACTGTTATTACTTATCCCACAAGGGCAAACAAATATGTGACGGACCATGGAAACCTTTGGCAAAACTGCAGCTAAATCTAGATATCTCAAATGGTTTTATTTTTCCTAATTGGAAATACAAAAGAGAGCAAGTAAAAATATTTTTTGATAGTAAGCTATTTTATCAGAACACTGATTAAAAGGAAAATTCCACATTTAAGTTATGACATAGCATAGTGAAGATTTAAGTGAATATTCCTCTTCTATGAGTCTTCTCTTCCATGCCATCCTCCGGGACATCTCATAAAGAGCTCCCAGCCCTGCTTCCATGGAATTTTTTTTACCTTTATTGGATCACATTTTACCATAGCTGTTTAGAATTTCCCTAGGGACAACTAAGGTATTTAGTTCATCTCTGTAAGTGCACGATATAGTTTCTGACACACAGAAAAGAATTATTATTGAATACATACAGGAATTATGAATGCTAAAAATAACGTAATCTAAGTTTGAAGAGAATATAGTTTATGTTTGTTAAGATGACACTGTATTAGCATTTTCAAAACAAGCAAAAGTTCTTTGGAAAATTTAGCAAACCACATCTATTGAAATAAAATAATTGAGAAATTATTCAGAATTCTGCACTGCATAACATTTTTTGTTACAATTTCTATGACTTGCAATAGAAATGATTAATGGCATGATAATATATATTAAAAATGTATTTGATATATAAACTATATTACAGGGGCTTGTGATGGACTGTTTTACTCTCATCTTTGTTGAGAGTATTATGAACAAAAAATTAATTACTCAAACTCAAGTTTAAATATTAACCGCAATCTTTTCTAAAAGAACCAGTCAAAAATAGATACAAACCTGAGATCTATGATAATATGCCTGAACTACACATTACCTATAATTTACAAGATTTTCACCTGTATTCAAGAAACAAGGTTGGCACTGTCGTGATTAATCTCCAATCATGTTATACCTCCCCCCCATACATATAAACTAAATAATAATAATCCTACTGTACTGAATACATAGTAGGTACTGTGAAATAAGTCTAAATTCATGGATACATGGCTAGCAACATTTCCAAAAATGTAGTTGGTAAAATCTTAATTAACCAAAGAGGGCAAAAATTATGCACTTGAGCATAGTTGTTTCTAATTGTTGGTGTCCATTTAAACCAATTGCCCTTATTTCTAATAGATTCAGTTTTCCTAGCATTTGCTTTATCTTTTAAATAAAACAAAATGATAAGAAAGGTTAACGTAATATTTAAAAAATAAAAAGACCTAAATACAGACATATCTTTAAATTTCTTTTCTTAAGATAATACCAAGCAAAGAATATTTTGGAAAAGTAAGATTACATGGTCAATTACTGTATTTGGCTTTCTGAAATACAAGCTGTCAAAAAAAAAGATTGTATTCATCCGAATAAGAAAATATTCCAAACAAATAAAATGATTTTTCTGGGGTATTAGAAATAAAATATCCCATGTCTCCACATCACAAAAAGTCATATTATTAAGCTGTTTTTATGAGTGCCTGATTGCCTCACTCTTAGAACATGGTCCTCCATGTCATTAAGAAATAGTTGGTTTGCTGTACTCAGTGTGAGGAAATTACTCTTTCCCCCTTCATGCAAATCTTTTTGGTTATCTGAGAAGTCCACTGGATCATTTATGTCTATTTTTTCAAATGACTTAACTAAATTAAGCCTAGCTAATATTTTAATAAAGGAGAATTTTTATATTAATATTAAATACAAATTTTGGCTTGACACTATGCATAAATACTCTTGCCATTTCACCTCCCTTTGTCTGCAGTATCAAAATTTGGAGAAATTTCTCTGTGTTCTAAAATGGTAACCCCAAATTTATTAAATATTTTTTTTAAAAAAAGAGTGTTTTGATTCTGTTGAAAAGTTGGTACATGTTGTGGGTTGTCTCTTTTACAAAATTTTTAGAGTTGAAAAATATTTAATTACAGTAGCCATGTCTAAACACCATGTTAATTTTCTTAAATTTTTAATCTTATTAAAACTTCTAAAACCTTGACATTTTCATAATAAAGTGTTATAGAATTTTATCAGAGTCAAACAACCATATAACAATAAATCTGAAAGTGTTTACCCTTATAAAGAATTTCAAACTCCTAAGTCTGTAACCACCAACAGCCTGTACAAAAAAAAGAAAGAAAGAAAGAAAGAAAGAAAGAAAGAAAGAAAGAAAGAAAGAAAGAAAGAAAGAAAAAGAAAGAAAGAAAGAAAGGCTGGTAATAGTTAAGAGTCACAGACTTCTTTTGCAAACATGATTTTATGGATTTTCTTTTTCTTATGCTTCTGACATTAATGATTTACTTAGAATCATCTGAAAGTTAGATAGACAATAGTAAATAAATGCTTTGTGAAAATTTACAGATATTCAAAAATTTTCTCATGTAATCCTGTCCTTCCATTATTTGTTGCACAACTCAGTGAAATAAAAAGAAGCCAACAGTCAATTACATAGTCATTACATCTAGTACTATTTGATTCCTGACTCCACTATTTACAAAACTGTGTGACTTTTGGCAAGTTATTTCACCTTTCTATGTCTGTAAAATCTTACAACTTGGAGTTTTTCTGTAGTATGACATATGTAAAGCACTTAGAACAATTTCTGGCACTTAATAAGTGCTGTAAGTGTTAGCTGCTGCTATTATTATGCTTGTCATCAGGGCAAAGTTTGAGAAAATAAATCTACAGATAATCCTCAAGTCATAGCTTGTCAAAGTATCATAATTTTTCTCACTAAATAGTGGACTGGTTCTTAATCAGAGGTCTCTGAGTTGACGGAAAAAAAAATGACATTTTTATTTTCACTAACCTCTAATCGAACTGTACGTCCTTCAATTGTGAATGTACACAAAACATGGCAGTGGTATTAGCAGTATCTATAACAATTACAGATATGACCATATCACATTATAGTAATTTCTGGATTCCAAAATACTGTTTTCACTCATTACCATTTTAAAATTATGTTAGTCATTAATTAAATTTTTCACAGAAATATAAAAATCTAAAATTTGTATGGAACCACAAAAGATCCAGAGTAATTAAAACAATCCTGAGCAAAATTATAAAGCTAGAAGCATCATATTACCTGACTTCAAATTATACTACAAAGCTTTAGTAACCAAAAAAGTATGATACTGGCATAAAAAACAGACACACAGATGAAGGCAACAGAATAGAGAATCCATAAATAACTCCACACATTTGTAGCCCATGAGTTTTCAGCAAAAAGACCAAGAACACATGCTGGGGAAATGAAAGTCCCCTCAGTAAATGGTGCTGAGAGAACTGGATAAACATATGCAGAAGAATGAAACTAGACTCTTATCTCTGACCATGTACAAAAATAGAATCAAAATGGATTAAAAATTTAAATCTAATACCTGAAATTATGAAACTACAAGACGAAAATATCCAGGAAACACTACAAGACATTGGTCTGAGCAAAGATTTCTTGAGTAAGACATCAGAAGAACAAGTAACCAAAGTAAAAACAGATAAATGATATCATATCAAGCAAAAACACTTCCCCACAGTACAGGAAACAATAGTGAAGAGAGGACCCACAAAATGAGAGAAAACATGTGCAAACTATCCATTTGACAAGGGATTAATAAGCAGAATATATAAGGCACTCAAATATATATAAGAAAAAAATGAAATTATCAAATGTTAAAAGAGGCAATAAGGAAGACATATAAATGACCAACAGGTATATGAAAAAATGCTCAACATCACAGATTATTGAAGAAATGCAAATCAAAACTAAAATGAGATATAATATCACCCCAGTTAAAATGGTTTTTATTAAAAAAAAAAGATAGGCAATGACAGATGCTGGAGAGAATAAGAAGAAAGTGGAACCCTATACATTGTTGGTGGGAATGTAAATTAGTGCAACCACAATGGAGAACATCATGAAAGTTCCTCAAAAAACTAAAAACAGAACTACCCATATTATCCAGCAATTCTGCTGCTGGGTATTTATCCAAAAGAAAGAAAATCAGTGTATCAAAGAGTATATTTACACTCCCATATTTATTGCAATACTATTCACGATAGCCAAGATATGGAATCAAGGTCTCCATCAGTGGAAGAATGAATTTAAAGAATAGTACATTTCTATAGCCACCTTATGGTGGTATCAAGTGATAGATCTTATTTCTTCTATCTAACTGTATTTTTCATTCTTCTGTGCATGTATTTCCAGTTCTCCCGGCACCATTTATTAAAGAGACTTTCCTTTCCCCATGGTATGTTCTTAGCACCTTTGTCAAAAATCAGTTGGCTGTAAATTCATGGATTTATTAGTAGATTCTCTATTTTGTTTTATCAGTTGGTGTACCTGTTTTTATGCTAGTACCATGTAGTTTTGGTTACTATAGCTTTAGTGGTGTAATTTGAAGTCAGGCAATGTAATGCCTTCAGCTTTGTTCTTTTTGTTCAATAGAATATCATTAATGAAATCAATACAATGGAATGTTATTCCACCATAAAAAGAATGAAATTCTATCATTTGTAAAAATATGCAGGGAACTGGAAGACATATTGTTAAGTGAAATAATCCAGGCATAGAAAGACAAATACTATATGTTCTCCTTTCTATATGGAAGCTAAAAAAAAAATTGAAAGCATTGAGATAGGGTAGAGTAGTGGCTAGTAGGGCATAAAGAGGGAATATTTGATAGGTATAAAAATAAAGTTAGATAGAAGAAATAAGATATAGTATTTGGTAGCTCAATAAGGTGGCTGTAGTTAACAATAATATATTATGTTTTTAAAAATAACTAAGAGTGGAATTGAAATGTTCTTAAGACAATGATAAATGCTTGAGGTGATGGGGATCTCAGTTTCCTTATTTGATCATTACATATTATATGCTCGTATTAAAATTATCACATGCGCCTGAAAATCAAACAGTAATCTAGGTGTTGCTGTGAAGGTATTTTTAGATATAATTGATATCTATAATCAATTTTCTTTTAGTGAAGGAGATTACCCTGGATGATGTGGGTAGGCCTCATCTAATCAGTTGACAGGTTTCACAGAGAAGTAAAAATTCTGCAAGACTGGAGCACAAACATTTTTTAGTTTCTAGCCTGGAGATTTCAGGCTTTCCACCCCTACCAATTTCTTATAACAATATAAGATCTATCTGTCTATCTAGTCTTTTTTATTCTGTTTCTTTGGAAGCCTTGCCTGATACAGAACAATGTTCATTACCACTCAACCTATTTGATTTCAAATAGAATAATGATAAAAGAAGAAATATATTTATCTTTCTCTATCCATATTTTTCTTGTACTTCTATATTATTCTTACTTTATCTGTGTATTATAAATTTTTGTTTCTTGGTATTTAAATATCACCTAAGATTGAAATTTTGAAGACACAAAATAGAAATATGCTTTTGATTTATTTTGCTAACATCTAGATAAGTAATATTTAATACTTTGTGGCATACCTAATATCAGCCAATGTGTTTAAACTATGGTATCATAACTTTTTGTGAGTCTAATGAGTTATTTCCAAAGGGTTGGCAAGAATAGGTTTCCCAATGATGTCAAAGCCGAGAGTTATACAGGTCTTCCCATTTTAAAAAGCAACAAAAACTTGAGCATACCAAAAATAAGAATTAATACATGCAATCTACTTCACTTGTTTTGAATCTTTCATATAATTATTTCTATTTTCTTCCAAAGAATAATAATTCTGATGAGAAGTTCTTGGTTATATTAAAACCTCAGAAAATCCAGTGCTACTTATAGTAATTTAAGATTTAAAAATAGCCGGGCTTGGTGGCTCAGCCTGTAATCCCAGCACTTTGGGAAGCCGAGGTGAGTGAATTGCCTGAGCCCGCGGGTTCGAGACCCACCTGGGCACCTGGCGAGACCTCATCTCTACAATAAATAAAAAATTAGCCGGGCGTGGTAGTGTGTGCCTGTAGTTCCAGCTACTTGGAAGGCTGAGGTGGAAGGATCACCGGAGCCCAGCAGGTCAAGGCTGTGGTGGCTGGGAGCGGCCACTGCACTCCAGTCTGAGTGACAGAGTGAGACTCCAACTCAAAAAAAAAAAAAAAAAAAAAAAAAGATTTAAAAATAATTTGGAAAAATGTGAAGGTTTTTAAGTATGGGGTTTCAGATGAACTTAGATTTGTATGCTTGTAATAAGTCTTAGATAATTAATTTATACTCATGAGTTGACTGAAATCATGTGATAATGACCAAGTAGTAATTTAACATAATACTTTGCCAACCAGTAGCTATTATACTCACTCTGCTAAAAGTTGGCTTTTGTGATGTAATACTTTTTCACTGAATAATAATAAACGCTTCTAACTTGGAATCAGATTCCAAGTTTTAAGAAAAACATACAATCCATTGGTCCTTTTACACGTGGAATTTATGTGAGAATATGCATTATAGACCAAAACTTATGTAGTATATGCACTAAACTCCAGTGACAATAACTGCAACTTTATACCACATAGTCAATTTCCTGAGGGTTTTCTCATTAGTAGCCAACTCTCCATCCCTTCTAAACCTCGGCCATTCCAATTTTTCCAAGAATGTACTTCTGTTTTTTATTTAAATCTCATCTGTTAGGAACAAAACTAAATGTCTTGACTATTGTTCACAAATAGTCATGTTTGAAACAGCATATTATAAGCCTCTGGGTTCTTTTTTTCCTTGAAAATATGCATCTTAATGAAGAGCCTGGAAGTCATAATTCTCTGGAGGCTGACAGAACTACCAGGCTTCTCAGTCATAGGTTTCTGGTTAATAATAGAGTACAAGCAAAAGAAAGGTCACAAAGAGGAACTCTCTCTAAATAATTATATTTATTACTATAATCCATTTGCATGTTACAGAAGCCACAAATTTTAAATTTTTAAGTTTAAAGGAGGAACGACTATATTTAGAGCTCTGTGATTACTAGTATAAAAAAGAATAGATGACAATGAAGTTCCTCAGTAGATCCCCATTCATCCATTCAACTAATAAATATTGAGCATTTATCAGAGACTAGACATTGTGTCAGGCACTGACTATACAATAGTGGGAGAAAACAAACACAATGTTTTTGCTTATGGGAGCTTACCTTTTGGTGGAGTAGATGCCAATTAGTATAATAAATTTGACATGCTTAGATGAGTGCTCTGTGTAAATGCGACAGTTGGGGAAGTTCATAGCAAAAGAACCTGATATAGACTAAGGGTCAGAGAAAACTTCCCCCCCAGCAAGTGATATTTGAGCTGAGAAGCGAAGAATGCCTAGGAATTACCTAATTGAAGGCCAGGCTGAGGAAAAATGCCAGGAAGTGGAAAGGATTATGTCAAGTCCCTGTGGCTGAGACAGCACGGTGAAAAAGGTGAAGTGCCAGAGGGAGGAGAGCAAGGTGTGGATGGTGTGAGATGAAGCCACTCTACCAGTTTCCTTTGTCTTGAAAATTACAAAAAGCAGCAGATCTGTCTTCCTTGCTGGGCGTTTTGCTGAAGCTGGTATCTTGGTAACTAGCATACAATTCCTGGTACTTAATAGAGTTGATAAATATTTGTTATTTATTAGGAAGAGAGAGAAAGAGGAGGGAGGGAGGGAATATAGAAGGAAGGAAGGACATAAAGAAGAGAGGAAGAAAGGGAGGGAGAAAGAAAGGAAGGGAGGGAGAAAGGGAAACAGGGGAGAAGGAGGGTAAGACATAGTAGAAGATAAAATTGGAAATACCCAAGTCAAATAAAGTCCCTATTTTTTACTATGACTCCTCAAACTTTTTCCACAGTTTTTCAGGTAATCGAATTTTGGTTGTTACTGCCATTTTTACTGATGAAGATAATAAACCCAAGATAATTAAGCAACTTGTTTAAGATGATGAAATCAGTTCTCACACCAGCCCGCTCGTCAGTATATTAGCATGTATTACATATACGTGTGTGTGTGTGTACACACACACACTTTATTCTCTTTCTCCACTGAGAAGATACTAATTGCGATTTGATGTCAAGGAAGAGTCAAAATAAAGGGACCATACTTCATAAAATTATTACATTTACTGTAAATTAAATTTGCCATGAAAAAGTGTGTCTAACAGTAGGAATTTTATTTACATGTAAAATGGATCATATAATGAAGTAATTGATTCTTCATTTTCCATATGGCTTTCTGGGCAGTTTGGCTTTGAATGTGTTGGCAAGATTCCTGAGCAGTTGTCATGCATGGAACTGATGAAAAATTAAAGAACTGGCTCTGCTTTTAGTTCCTTCAGGTCAAGAGAAAAGGAGCTAATATTATTGATTCCTCCGCTCAAGAGAAGACAAAAAGACACTCCCTCAAGCTGTACAGTCATATTCTTCCTCTCTTTCCCATGTTGCCAATTTGGATTTCACAGAAGCACAACTGGTTAATTTACAGACACTCCCAGAATAAAACAAAAGTAATGAAGAAGAAAGTTTAGCATCTGCCCTAAGATAGATCCCAGTTCTTTCTGGAATTAAGTGCTATGTTCCTGGAGGATAAAGTTGACCTATGCTTTTAAAAAAATATTTAGGAATCAATTATCTCAAAGAAGCAGGTTCTTAATCTTTACTCAGAATTGAAGCTGCACTTCCCTTGCTCTGCTTTTGATGAAATGTCTGTCTAGGCTCCGGTTTGAAATCTGTCTCCCTCTTCCTTCTTCTGTTTCTCCTCTCCCCTCTTACTTCTCCCCTTTCTCACTTCTCATCTCACATAGCTCAGGAATCATCCCCGATATTCCCATCTCTCCTATTCATGACTGTTTTCCTGGGTTTCCCCATTTCCAAGACCAACTCTTTCAGTGGTACTCATGTTTCTTTTTCTTGATCTATATAATATGCCATCCTTTCTAGTCCTCCACTCAGAAATTCAGTCTCATGTCAACTCCAGAATTACCCTGAAAAAAAGTTTTACCCTGAAAATCAATAAATGGCTTGCACCAAGTATAGCATTTAAATGAAAAAGGGGTGAAGGATAGTGCTTAAAAAAATAAAGGAGGAAATGTTTTCCCCTCTAATATATTATTACCCCTCTCTATTTCCTTTTGGCCTCTGGCCATAACCTTTGAGAGCTTTTGATATTTACTTTGAGTGATTACTTCTGGTGTGAGAAATATTCTGCTACTTTCTAAACTAAAAGGAGCAGGGAAAAATATTGTTTGGAATTAACTGGTGGCAGCAAAGGAAAGAGGCTGACAAAAGGAAGACATGACGCCCTCAAGAGGACAGAAATATCTCCGCGAATTGAAATTTGTCAAAGACCCACCATCACCCTCATAATTAATTATTTTTATCAGAACATGCATTTTGAGCTTGAGTAGACTTCAGTGCACCCAAGTCAGTGACTTGGATTTGAATCTCAGTTCTACTATCTACAAAAGCATGGCCTTTGACAATTTAACCTCAGTTTTCACATTTCTAAAATAAGAACAATATTGCCATCTACTTCATAAGACTGTTATGAATATTGAATTAATTTTAATGCACAGAACTGAGAACATTTTCTGGCACTATGTGAGATTTCTTTTTTGTTTTTGTTGTTGTTGTTGTTGTTGTTGTTTTCGGTTTTTTTTTTTTGAGTTGGAGTCTCACTCTGTTGCCCAGACTGGAGTGCAGTGGCCGCTTCCGGCCACCACAGCCTCGACCTGCTGTGCTCCGGAGATCCTTCCGCCTCAGCCTTCCAAGTAGCTGGAACTACAGGCGCATGCTACCATGCCCGGCTAATTTTTTGATTTATTGTAGAGATGAGGTCTCGTCAAGTTGCCCAGGTGGGTCTCGAATCTGCGGGCTCAGGCAATCCACTCACCTCAGCCTCTCAAAGTGCTGGGATTACAGGCTGAGCCACTGAGATTTCTTAATTAAAATGTAGATAAACAAATATTTTAAAAGCTTTCTGTAATTTGTATATAATTGCAAGCCTTCAACAATAGTAGATGTAGAAGAGAGTAATAGTTATTTTTTTTGCCACTAACACGCTAAAGATATGGTGAGATGATGTATGTGAAATCATCAGCAAAGGGCTTGGCACAGAGCAGGTACTCTAAAATAGCTATTATTATTCCATTATCAAAGTAATTATGATTATATGACCACCTTCTTTTCCCACAGTACACCCATCAAAAGTATCTCAACTCCTTGTTGCTATTATAGAACCTCTGAAATAACTGATCCAACAGGTGTTTAATGCTTTGGATCAAAATTCAATCTCATTACCAATGCTGTAGTCTCATTGTGAACTGCCATATCTACACAGGCCTACTGAACCCACAGAGTGTTAGGATTGTGGCAAAACTGGCATTAGCGATCACTGGAAAAATATTTAATTCAGACAGTGCAGGTAAACATGTAAAAGCTATTTGGTTACCTTGAACCTAAAGAGGAGTAAACTGGTGGCCACAATTCACAGTTGATGGTGTATCTTACAAAATTTTGCTGTTAAATGCAATGGACCGATCTTTGAGAAGAATCAGAGGTGAAGTTTCTGAAATGTCAACATGACTATTTGGAAACAGAAAAAAGGAATCAAATAACTGCTGTTGTTATGTTTTAAACTTCTAAAATACCATATTCAGTTTTGTTTTATTTTACTTTGCTTTGCTTTACTGAAGTAAACATTTATTTGAGTGGCCATCTTAGAAGTTACTTAGCACTGACTTTTGTCACAGTGTGCAAATGTTTTCTTGCTTTGTGTTCTATCTGAGTAAACATATAGAAAATGTGATTTTCCATAAAAACTCTGTCATCTGCATTACTTTGGATATTTGCTTAATTCGCGATATATAAGCTCCATGAGTCAGGAAAAACCCAGATGCCAACTTTCTAAGTGATGTTAAGCTATTCCCAACAGACATGCAATTTCTTTGCATTATGTACTTCTCTTTCTTAAAAGAAAAAAAATTCTTCCTCCCACTTTCTATCTTATTAAAACAATAGTAACCACATAATTATATTTACAGTATTTCAAAACTAATTGTTAAGCAGCTCATATCTACACTTCGTAATACTGGAAGAAGAAAGAACTAAGATTAATGGCACTCTGATGGGACAGAGTAGAGAATTCTGTCTCCAAGAGCATCAAAACCAAAGACCTGCATACAACTACCTATAAGGGAGGCCAGACCACATAAATGTCAAGTGATACTTTAAAGTCTTCTGAAAAATAGTGCCTAAACTAAACAAATTTACCCTACCACTAGATTATGAATGATGCTGTTATTACTTATTTCTACTATCTTCTATTTATTTTATAGTGTCCTTTGATTCATTCTTTGCATTCTTCTTGTCTGAAGGTAATAGTCTTGATAAGTTTAATAATGAGACCTCTTCTTTTTTCCTTGATGCCTTGGCAGCTGATCAACAAAAGCCACTGAAAGACTTAGTCCTCTAAGCTTGGCACAGCATCAGTCTGGAAGTAGTTTACATGTGGAGGCCTTTGGAGTAAATACTCATTATAGGTTCCGTTGGCTTGTTTGGTCACCCACATTTTGCAGTGGGTGGCCCAGTTGGCATCCTCATTATTTTATTTTCCACCTCTGAAAATAATCCAGATGTGGCAATCTGACACTACTTTCTTAGGCATTCTAAATCCATTGTAATGGAGTGTCCATTTTTTTGTAATGCTAGGTAATTAGTTCAGATAAGTAAGGGCCTCAGGTTGGTAATGCTGTAATAATTGTTTTTGCCAATATGCCTATTTCACCCTATTGAAATGCAATTTGATTGCTTCAGGGATAATTTATTAGTAATATATTGTGCCTGAAACTTAGAGTATTGTGTGTTGTCTCTCTTCTCTCTCCCGATTTCTCTCTCTCTCTCTCTGTATCTCTTTCCTCTCTCTTTCCTATTTGTATCTTTATACAAATGAACAAGTCAATTTGCAGAAGCAAATTTATCAAGGTTGTTCACAAATTACAAAGCAAATTTCTTGCTGTTTTCTTTTATTGCCTAGCTAGATCTTTACTATCTACCTTCTTGATTAGTACTTGAATAAAAAAAGCAGAGTATAGAATGTCATTGTTGTTCTAGGTTTAACAATGACAATTGAAAAAAAACTGTTAGCCGGGCTGGGTGGCTCAGCCTGTAATCCCACGCCTTTGGGAGGCTGAGGTGAGTGGATTGCCTCAGCCTGTGGGTTCGAGACCCACCTGGGCAGGCGAGACCTCATCTCTACAATAAATCAAAAAATTAGCTGGGCGTGGTAGCGCACGCTTGTTATTCCGGTTACTCGGAAGGCTGAGGCGGAAGGATTGCCGGAGCCCAGCAGGTCTAGGCTGCGGTGGCCGGGAGCGGCCACTGCACTCCAGTCTGGGCCACAGAGTGAGACTCCAACTCAAAAAGAAAAAAAAAAGAAAAAAAACTGTTTCTTGATTACCTACTGTTAAACTACCAGGAGGATAAGACGTATTATTCTTGAAGAGATTTTACTTTTTGTTATAAGACCAATATAAATAAGATGTTACTTCTTTCCCCTCATGATTATTAGAATAAGCATCTGCAAAATGCTTATAATAATAGCTACCAGATAGAATATTTATTAGTGCAACAGTTAAAATCATAACATATATAATATTCTTAGAACAGTAGTTGGCTTTTTCCTGTAGGTACCAGGTTATGAGAAGCTATTTTATTCTTGTTATAAGAATTCTCTTTGATCTTAAATAAGGAAACATTCAAAGATTTCTACTTTAGAATTTATAAAACTGTGATATTCTTTTAAGTTCTCAATAGTTGATGGGGAATTGAGAGGAGATATGGTATTGAAGGATGAAGTAATGTGGCCATCTACTAACTGTCAGGCATTCATCTAGTATATTTGCAACCATTACCTCATTTAATCCTCAAAATGACCACACAAGCTGCCTATTTCTTCATCCGCAAGCAAAAAACACTATATGTAAGCTAACAGGTTAAATAAAAATCCAGAACTTGAAAGCAAGCTCATCTGACTCAAAATTCCGATTCTTTCTTCACATTGTTTCCATTCCCTGAGTTATAACCATACTATTTAATATCATTTTTTTCAAAGACAATAAAAGTGTAGGACACATCCGTATCTTGGGCAAAGTCATACTGTATCTTGGATTTTGGCTGCCGCTAAGATTTAGTAACTTTGGCTAGGGGGAGACAACAAGGTATCCTCCTGTGTACCATAAATAGTCCACCCCTATGGTAAATTACATGCTCTTCAGTTATCCTAGAAGGAGCATCACATCATTGTTGGACAGTGTTGCTGACCATGGCCAAAACCATGAAGGTTTGCACATGTTTGGAATTGGCTTTGCTAAGTGTATAGCGTACATGCAGATGCTGCGGCATTACCAGTCACACTACCTGACCTACTCAAACTCACTGCTCTCACACACAGGTGCAGTTTCTGTCTATTCTCATACATCACAGTATCCAGGTATTTGGTTGTTTGTTCAGCCATGACATTGAACCACATAAGACATTTAGAAGTGGTCAAATCGATTTATGAAGGGCGACTCACAAACTAGTGTTAAATAGTTTACCACCATAATTATTAAATTACCTAACCACAAACCTACACATAAAACTTCATTTTAGTGTACATATTATAGATACTACTACTCTCAAATAGGATGCTATAAGAGCTCTGAAGTAAAGTTTTAATTTCAACGAGACAATTGCTGTATAGCTAGACATGTTTATTTTGTTTCACAATGGTTTGTTTCACTATCAATGTGATTTAAAACTCAATACATTCTGAGGCACTACTATTATTAATTTCAACTTAGAATATATAGCTATGTATCTCTATGTATCTATCACATTTATAAATTTATATATTTACATATATTGATATATACTCATAGATATATGTATGTGTACTTGTACCCACAAATATTCATATCTCTATTCCTATGTTATCAAAAATTAAATGTAAATGTTTTGGTGCAAATATTTTAAACTTAATTAAACTGTTTAATATTTCTGTATGTTACATATTAACTATGATATCTTGTGTATTATATTTTCTTAAACAAAGTGAAGCCAATGGAAGACATGTAATTTGACTTTTTTTCAGCATCACATTAGATGTCTCATCCCAAACATATGACAAAAAATCTTGTGAGAATTTTGTTTGTTGTTTTGGACATAAGTAAAGCAATTTTTGTATTTTGGATTATTTACTATATTTAAACTGAAACTCAGTTTTTATCTGCTCATTTCATGCTTAATTCTTTGTAAACTAGAATTTATAGAACATCATTTGTTTATTCATTAACAAACTTATTAAGCAGTATGTGTAATGATACTAAATGTACTGTGATATCTTTGCTCTTTTCTCTCTTTTTTAATTTTCATTTTTTAATATATTTTTTATTTTAAAATTGTGGGGTACAGTTAAGGGTTAGGTATACAAATATTCACTGTGCAGGTACACTTGTTGATGAGGTGTGCCCCCCTTTCCCCAGACCGATGTTGACTACTGTTAATCCCACCTCCCTTCCCCTCCACCCCCCTCATAGTTTCCTGCCATTGTCCATCCTTTTCTTATAGTACTACGGTAGTTGTTCAAGGTACACTTATGAATGAGAACAAGTGCTACTTAGATCTTTGTTTCTGTGAGAGATCAATCAGTATTATAAACTCTAATTCCATCTAGGTTGCTGCGAAATTCATGATTTTGTTCTTTTTTATGACTGCGTTATATTCCATTGTGTATGTATACCACATTTTTTAAATCCAGTGGTCTCTTGATGGACAGCATGATTGGTTCCATAATCTTGCTATTGTCAATAATGCTACCAATAATAATTAGTACTATATGCCACTTGGAGGCACTTGGAGAATGTTAAGATCTTTAAAGAGTCTTTCAAGTCAGTACAAAGCTTATTAGATATCTAATAATATAGATAGATATAATATCTAATAATAATCTAATACCTAATAATATTAGGTCAGAGCTCTCCTATTTGCAAAAAAAACCGTTGCACACATGGTTTAATATTATCCTTACAACAGCAAGATGAAATATGCATGATTATTATTATCTCTATACTCAAAGAGGGCAAGTGACACTGGCAAGAATTCCCTGCACATAAGGAAGAAAGAAGAAATACACAAAATCTCTTAGTATAATTTAGTGCTCTCATCATCACTTTCACTAACTGGAAAGTCAACTGTGTCTCATTTCCTAGTTTTTGGTGCTCCTAATATACTAGCACAGAAATAAACTCAGATGAATCAGGACTGCTGATGTTGGGTACATTGTGAAACAAAGAGAGGACTGAAATTGTTTTATAGCTTCAATATCTCTTTTGCTTATTAGTGAGTGTGACAATCATAAAAGTACGTAACTTGATCAGTGAAATACAAATGTTAAGTGTTTGGTAAGTGTATAATAAAATATAAATTTATGCCTTTCACACACATATTAATCATCAAAGCTCATAGCACAAAGATGTTTGTGCAAAGTTTATAGAATGAAAAATTAGCCCCAGTGAAAATACTGTAGGTTATGCAAAGCAGTGGTGAGGGAAAGAGAGAGGGGGTTGGATAGGAGGAACCTGACTTTGAGTGAAGAGAGGAGAAAAGAAAGGTTGTTATTTTAGGGTAATTCGAGCTGTGCACAGTGGTGCACACCTATAATCCCAGCTACCAGGAGGCTGGAGTGGGAGGATCACTTGAGTCCAGGGATTCAAGACCAGCCTGGGTAATGTAGTGAGCACCATCTTCAAAAAAAAATTCTGTGGAAGAAACATGTATTTTTGATAATGGACATATACAGGCCAAAAATAAACAAAGAAACAAATAAACAAACAAATTGATTAATTAGATTTGGTGTATGTCATCTCACAACTTATATAAAAATGAAATTAAATATATTAATTAATCACAGACTTTAATGTAAACATAAAATTGTAAAATTCTCAGAAAAATACAGAAAAAAACATCAGGATCTAAGACCAGGCAAAGAGTTCTTAGACTTGACATCCAAAGTATAAACCAAAAAAGAAATAATAATAAATTGGACTTTATAAAAAGTAAATAATTTTTATTTGTGAAAGTTCCTGTTCAAAAGACTAAAAGATAGTGACAGAGTGGGAGAAAATGTTTATACATCACATCTCTGACAAAAATCTAGTTCCTCGAATATATAAAGATCTCTCAAAACTCAACAGTGAAAAAGGCAAACAATCCAGTTAGAAAATAGGCAAAATATATAAAGAGATATTTCATCTAAAGAGAAACACAGATGGCAAAATGCACCTGAAAAGATAACCAATACTTTGTTACTAGGAAAATGCAAATTAAAACCATAATGAGAGATCAGTACACACCTCTCAGAATGACCATATTTAAAAAATTAGAGAATCCAGATGCTGGTGAGGATGCAGAGCAGCTGGATCACTCATACGCTGCTGGAGAGAATGTAAACTGGCACAACCACTCTGGCAGACAGTTTGGCAATTTCTTAACAACCAAAGATGCAACTGTCCTACATCCCAGGATTTATACTCCTGGGCTTTATCCCAGAGGAATTAAGACTTAGGTTAATACAAAACTTGAGCAAAAATGTTTGTATCAGGTTTATTCTGTTTTAAATTATTGTGATAAAATATACATAGCTTCATTTACCATTTTAACCATTTTTAAGTGGCACTAGTAAATTTACAATATTGTGCAACCATCACTACTCTCCATTTCTAGATCTTTTTCATCATCCTAAACTGAAATGCCATATTTATTAAATAATAGCTCCACATTTCCCTCTTCCCTAGCCTCTGGTAACTTCTGTCGTATTTTCTGTCTCTATAAATTTGCCTATTTTAGGTACTGCTTATGAATGGAATACATTATGTGTCTTCATATGTCTGCTATATTTCACTTGCCACAATGTTTCCAAGCTTCATTCATGTTGTAGCATGCATCAGCATTACATCTCTTTTTAAAGCTGAACAACATTCCACTGCATGTATATTCATTTACATTTTGTTTATCTATTCATCCCTCAGGGGACACTTGGGTTTTCACCTTTTGGCTAGTGTGAATAATGCTACTGTGAATATTGGTGTTCAAGCATCTGTAGCAGTTTTACTCTTAATAGCCAAAAACTGGAAACAAATCCAGATGTTCTTAAACAGGTGGATGGTTAAACAAACTAGTATATTCATACCATGGAATCTTACTTAGCAATAAAAATGAATGAACTATTGATGCAGACTATAATCCCCAAAGACATTCTGAATGTCTGAGCTAATCCCAAACGATTACATACTGTATGGTTCCATTTATATAACATTTGTGAAATGACAGAATTAGGGTGGGAGAGAAGTGAATGTGACTATAGAAGGCAATATGAGAGATCCTTGTGGCAATGGAAATTTTCTTTCTTGACTCTATCAATGTCAATATCTTGTTTGTGATATTGTCCTATAGTTTTGCAAGCTGTTAGGACTGGAGGAAACTTTGTAAAAGGTACATCTGATCTCTCTATATTTTATTACAACTGTATGTGAATCCATAATTATCTTTTACAAATTTATTTTATTTTATCATTTTTAACATCCTTTTATTTATTTATTTAATGTTTTATTTTAATGATGTGAAGTGCAATTCAGGATTAGGTATGCAAGTGGATATTGTACAGGTAAAGTTTGGGCCTCCCTTTGGTCCCCACTTTGCCTGGTTTGAGATCAGGTACCCTTTTTGATGTTATGCGCTCCCCTATCCTGCACCCCAGCAGTATCCTGCTACTGACAATCCCTTTCTTATAGTATTATGGTAAATGTTCAGAGTCCACTTCTAAGAATGTGTGGTATTCAGTTCTTTGTTTCTGTGACAGATCACTGAGTATTATAGACTAAATCCATCTACATTGCTACAAAATCCATATGTTTGTCCTTCTTTATGGCTGCATAATATATATATTCCATGGTGTATATGTACCACATTTAAAAAAATCCAGTCCAGTCTTGATGGGCAGCATGGTTGATTCCGTGTTTTTGCTATTGTGAATAGTGCTGCAATAAACATGCGTGTGCAGGTATCTTTTTTGTAGAATGATTTGTGCTTCTCCGGGTATATTCCCAGTAAGGGGATTGCTGGGACATATGGAAAGTCAATTTCTAGTTCTTTCAGAAATTGCCACACTGTTTTCCATAGAGGATGAACTAGTTTGCATTCCCACCAGCAGTGCTAAAGCGTTCCCTTTTCTCTACACCCTCACCAGCAAAGTGCTTCCTGGGAAGAAACTGCCCGGAGTATTAATCTTTTCCAAATTTAAACTAAAAGAAAGAAAAAAGGGAAAGAGGGCAGAAAGAAGAAAGGGAGCAGGGAAGGGAGGGAGGAAGGAAGGAATAATAGCTTCCCATTTCCCTCTCCCCTAACCTCAGGTAACTTCTGTCGTATTTTCTGTCTATAAATTTGCCTATTCTAGGTACTACCAGGAATCTCACCAGAAAACCTTTTAGATCCCAACCAATCAAGCCTCCTCCACATCGCCCCCTAATAGTGGCTCAGATGCATTGTTTGAATGGAATGGGTGTTGACTCAGATTTCCTTTAATACCTAGTGTATACTGTACTGTATAAAATGGCACAGTTTTTAATTTCCTTTGACTCATTTTTATTTAAAGAATTCCTTGAAAAGTTTTGGCAGGCGCTTAATCTTGCCAAATGGCCTCCCTCAGTGCACTTGGAATTTTCTTACTTCAAACGTGTAATGAAGCAAAGGGCATATCCTGGTTCCTCTTCAAATTGTATAAATATTTTTCCTTTTCCTAAAGATTTCTGAGGAGGAGAACAACTTTGAGTCTTACTTAATTGTTTGAGGACTTGTTTAGACAGGGCTAACTGTTTAGTTTTAATGGAAGACATTGTCTGTTGTGAAGTGAAAGCAGAAGTTTAAAAATACAGAGCTGGCTTCTTTCAAGTTCCTGGTGCTGTTGGTTATGCAGTCCTAACTTTAAGTTACAAAATTTTATGTAGACTAGCAATCTTTTTGTAAAGTAGCAATTTACCACAGAACATATTCAATCTATTAACTAATAGTTCAATGAGGTGTTCTAGATTTTCAGTTTACATATAACTGGAGTGACTTATTCACACACACACACACAACACACACACACACACACACACACACACACACACACACACCATCACCATCAATGAACTCATGTCAGAAGAGTCTACAGTCTTCCTAATTTGAAGCAGCTGCTACATTCTAAATATGGAGAGTACAGGCTTCTAAAACCATCATTAACAATCAGAATCCTTGATTTATTATTCTTTCTTTATTATTCTCTCTGTAGAGGGATTTATATCACAGAGCTGTTAGTTCTCCCCCTATTGTTCCCAGACTGTCATGCATAAAATGTCAACAAGAGTATATTTCATTCATACTCTAAAATTAAATCCCTTATCCCACAATTAGCCATAATCATGACCACATACGACTATGATTTACCATAACTAAAATAGATGGTGTGGGATTTATTGGCTTATGTTTGAAATAGCAAAGGCAGATTTTTTAATTAAATAATTGCATGCTATTTGGGACAAAATTACCACCTATCTTATTTTTCGTGTCTTTTTAGCTAGTTAGACAGCAAAATGTTAAAATGTTCTGTTAGTAAACTCTTAAATGGAATCCAAGGGACTGCTCTGAAAATGTTTTCATATTTACTGACATATGCGTGTATGTATGTGGGTGTGTACAAAATATGCTCTTTGAGAACACAATCATTGTTAGTAAAATAGAATAAACTGGATTATGAGCTCTTTCTAATGATAATTTCTAAAATTACCTTTATTGATAATGGATATATGCTGTCACTGTGTGTGCCTTCAACAATTATCTCATTTGAAGTCTGGAGTCTATAAAGCACTTCTGTTTCTTTTGTTTGTCCAATATCCATGTCCCTTTATTTGACAATGTCACCAGGATGTTTTAGTTAAGAACTTGGCTTTTGGCACTGATTGTAGTTTTTTGTTTTTGTTTTTGTTTTTTTGAGTTGGAGTCTCACTCTGTCACCCAGACTGGAGTGCAGTGGCTGCTCCCAGCCACTGCAGCCTTGACCTGCTGGGCTCTGGCGATCCTTCTGCCTCAGCCTTCCAAGTAGCTGAAACTACAGGTGCACGCTACCACGCCTGGCTAATTTATTTATTTATTTATTGTAGAGACAAGGTCTCGTCAAGTTGCCCAGGTGGGTCTCGAACCCGCAGGCTCAGGCAATCCACTCACCTCGGCCTCCCAAAGCGCTGGGATTACGGGTTGAGCCACCAAGCCCAGCTAACTGTAGTTTAATGGGGTTGTCAATAGGGCCACCTTGCCTTCTGGTCTTCCCTGGCAAAGGAGGGAATACAGGAGCCCAGATAGTCACTCAGACCCTTTCTGGGGTGTTTGCATTTTCAGCAGAGAAACATAAGGGTTCAATATAATTAACTCTTTAATTCTAGTTGTGGCACTCTAATGATGCCTATAAATTATTGTTGTCTAGAACTCTGGAGTTCCATGGATTTATAACTCCTTAGTCTCAGTTCAGTCTTCATTTGGTTCCTTTAGATGCCATATATCCTTACAATAAACTCCTTTAAAAAATAATAGTTGCTTAAGAAGTGATTTTTTATTTCTAGTATTTGAAAAATCCTAACTAACATGTTAGCTTCTTCTTGCAAATGAGGAAACTGAAGTGTAGAGAAGTGAACGCGCTAGTCCACAATTACACAGCACTTAATTAACACAGCTCAGCTCAGGTCAGCCTGATTCCAAGCTGTGCTTTTAAATCATAAGATTGCCTCTGTTTTCAGTTTCAAAGGAGTTCAGATGTGAGACAATCTAGGTGGTCGCACAAAATATTAGATCAGAGCAAAAATACAAAATAGAGAGGAGCACATCCTGCTTTGTTACATTTAATCGGTCAGTATTTATTATGCACCCAAAGGATTTTTTGAACTAAATAAAAAGTACAAAACCATGACCAATTTTACAGTGATCCTGGAGTTCCTGTTACTCTCCTTTTTGTGTTTAATGTCATACAGCTGCTCACAATTCTGGAATTAACATGGGTTCAAGCACAGGGCCTACCTGTATTAAAAATATATATATATTTTTTATTTCACACCCATTTAGCAAGGAAGAATAAGTAAAGTCCAGTGCAACAAGTGCTAACATGTGTGTCAACATCATTTTAAAACTCCCAGTGAAGAACTGAGTCAAACACAGGAAGATCAAATTATGTCTAGATTGAAAATAAGATCAGGAGGCAGCTCTCTGAAGTCTCCAAACCCAAGGTCAAGGACCTTCATCCCATTTGCAACTTGGGTACAGCTTACCTCTTTGATCCTCTGCTTTTATCCTGTCAGGATCCTAAAGGGGAAGCAAGACTGGCTAATGGTCCGAGTAGCACAGGGGTTGCGGATCAAGGGCACAGTATGGTAGACTAGGACTGGGGTTGGGTCTGGGCTCAGCTGAATGCAGAATGACCGAATTGACCTGTTGGATTCCACCAAAACTCTGGCTCACCCCTTCCTGCAAGTGACCTGAAAAGCTATTCCTGGAAGCACTTTTCATAGACATATTGTGAGCTCTGGTCTTTTCTAGGTCTCTTTATAAGTGGTTACTTCTGGAGCCAAGGAAGAAGTGAAATGTGGTCTCAGGCATTGGTGTGGAAGAAGGCATGCTAAAGACCACCTACGTTTTGAGTAAGTTTTGAAATCAATAGCTAGTAAAATCAACAACTTTCCTCCATAAATTTTGTTTAAAATGCCTTGGAGTAAGGAATATTTATTGTATAATATGCTAGAAGGATCCTGAACTATAAAATCAAGCAAACCTGGTCTTGATTTTGGCCTCTATGTTCACCAGCCGTATGACTTGAACAA
This sequence comes from Cephalopachus bancanus, assembly GCA_027257055.1. Taxonomy (NCBI): domain Eukaryota; kingdom Metazoa; phylum Chordata; class Mammalia; order Primates; family Tarsiidae; genus Cephalopachus; species Cephalopachus bancanus. The sequence continues at coordinate 13,607,556 of JAPVLO010000093.1, forward strand.
GTAATTTCTCCATGCCTCAGTTTCCTTGTCATAAAATTAGGGTATTTCAAAACATTTTTATCTCTCAAGATTATTGGGAAGGTTAAGTTGGGTTATCTACTCCAATATTGTCTAGCATATAATGGTTACTTAACATTATTAATATCTCCTTCCATTTGGGGAACATTTTTGATGACTATTTCATTAGAGCATAATATACAAATTCTTTAATTTAGGAAACATCACTAGATACCAAGTGTTGCCTAGTTAATAGTGCCCACCGAATATATTCCCCAAAAAAAGCCTCTCTCTTTCCTCTAAAAATATAGTGGTAATTTAGCTCACAAATAAAATGAAGTAGTTGCAGTGGATTATTTTTTTTGGTTTTGATGGTATCATTCAGGGTCCCAGAAGGAAACTGATAACATACTCAAGCTGTGTCTTTAAAGAAAGTGTAATAAAGGGGTTACTTAAAGTAGTTTGGTCAAGGTTTAGTGTGAGACTATACAATATTGGGAGCCACACAGTATTTTTAAATTTTCTAGTGAACAATTAAAAAGTTAAAAGAAGTAGGTAAAATTAATTTTACTATATTTCACTTAACATTTTACAAATATTATTTTAATGTGAAATGAATATTAAAAAGTTATTGGTGAGATGTTTTCTATTTTATTCTTACTGACTTTAAAATCAGCTGTGTATTTTATATTTACAGGTCATCTCTGTTCAAATAATAAATTCTCAAGTAAATTGTGGTCCCACCAAAATAATAAACTTGTCTTAATAAAAACATATTTTGCACTACTTTTGTTTTTAAATTTTAATATTAATTAACTAATTTTGATGAAATAAAATACAAAATTTGATTCCTCAGTCATACCAGTATGATAGTCACTCAATAACCATCAAGAGGTCAATATCATCATGTAGCTAGTGGCTACCATACTGAATGGTGAATGTTTAGAGAAACAAAAGAGATTGTGCGGTAGTCTGAGGTGATTTGGGCAGGGAACTATCATGTCCTTTAAACTTGAAACAGTAAGGGGAAAGAGTGGTTACAGAAACCTCAAGAATGCTCACTGTGTGGAGAGAGCCCCCTCCATAATACTTTGATCAAGATACCAACCTAAGTGGCTCAGTACAGAGGTAACCAAACGAATTGTTACCTAGAACCATACTTTTTGAGGGTCATGCCAGTACCCTGACTTACCAAAAATGAAAGCTGATTTGCTCATTTCCATGATGTAAATTCTCCCACCATGGCTGATTATAAGCTGACAACATAATGTCATTGAGCAGATCTAGGGGAAAACGTGCTGAATGGGCTCTCTTCAAAACACCACTGCATCTCCTCCTACTGTTGGCCAAGCTCCATTGGCAACCAGCCAAAAAGGAGTCTCTGCCACATTTCCTATAGGTCAGTCTCCTTGAGAACTGAACAGGAGAGAGAAATACCAGAAAGTGCAAGTAGAAAATAAATTCCATGTTCAAAATAAAGAAAGCCTACCTATTTATATATATTTCTGTCTTTTGCACACAGAAGAAAATAGTTGCAATGAAGCTTCAATCTACCACATAGACTTTGAAGGCAGGATATTGGATAGATATGTATCAGACTGTTTCTTAGACGAAAAGCTTTTGCTCTGTGAGTGTAGAACTTGTGCAAGGGAAGAATGTCCTTCCAGTCTAGATTGTCTGTGAAAAATAGTTTTAACAGATACTTATTGAAATGTTACTTTTTTATATGAAACAATGTTTATATTAATGGTGTAATTATTCAGTGTTTTGACAAAATTGATGTGCTGCATAGACAAAAATTTTGTTTTAGTTCATTATTTCAACCTTGATTTTAGGAGATGTCCAGGTTTGTACACCTGTGACTTTCTATCGGTATCCTCTCTTTTGTACCCAGTTGTTCTTCAGTTCTGTCCTTTTCATTCCATCCTGCTACATAAGGAATCCACGTCTTCGTTGTGCTGCCCTCCATGTTCCTGCCTGTTGTGTGTGTCTCTGCCTTCTCTCTTTCATTCCAGATTACCCCACAGAGTACCACAAGGTGATTCTTCCTAAGATATGACTTGTTATGTCATCCCACTACTCAAGAACCTTCCTTGACTCTCTTTTGACTACTAAAACAAGTCCAAATTCTTGCCCTGGCCTTCCAAGAGCTCCATAATGTGAATTTATCTAAAGTCTCACATGAACATGTCAATGCAGCCAGATCATGTTATTGCTACCACCAGAACATAGGCCCGGTTTGCCACAGTTTTGTTTCATGATGCTGACTCCTTTTTGCTCAGCCTCCAATTCACATACACACACACACACGCACACACACACACACACACTTCAAAATACATACCACTTTTCCTTATCTGTATTTTTCCAGATCCCACCTACCATGGAGGTTCAAGGGCCAGTTTTTGGAAGGCTTTATAGCCATTCTGCCTACACCGTCAGCTTAAAACTCTAAACTACAGTAACAGTTGATTTCCTGACTCCACCTGGATCTGCACTCCAGTTGTTTCCACACCCTCCCTTGTATTGCTCCATTTTGGTTCCATTTTAACATTAACTCTAAAAGTGATACCAGGAATCCAGAAAGGTGATTAGATTTTGCATGAAAATCACTTGCTGAACCTTCCCCAGCGTTTTGAGATAAGAAGCAGGCTAGGAAAGACCAATAAGTTTTACAAGTAAATGTAACAAGATTACCTCTGCCTGTACAGGTTTATCCTATTATTAACAGTAACATACATAGTACTACACTACCCTAAGTCCTGTAATCACCATTTTACTACATGAAAGATTTGCATTAGGATATAGCAAACATGTTAAAGGTTTGGGTTTATTAAGTGTCAGACTGTCGTTACGTGCCTAATTTTTTCTATGTTTGTTTCTTCATTGACCAACAATGTTCTGGTTGACACCTGACATGCTGCTTTGCCCACCTGAGTCCATCTTATCCAGTGTAGTCTCTAGAATTGCTAGAACAACACCCCTTCATGCTTGCTGTCCCTTTCCTACCTGCTGGTCATTGAAGATTTGCTTCTGTATTTAGGCTGTTATTGAAGGTTGGAGCAGAATCTACAATTTGTGCTCTGTGAGATAGGTATTAGTGAAGATAGGGGTTGTATACTAAAATAAATGTGGACTATGCTGGCAAGAACAAAGATAAGTTTCCTTACAGCAGAACTTCTCAGAGCCTTTGCTAAGCTAATATGAAATGTGAATCGTTTAAAAGGCAATACGGTATACAATATTTCACACATGTATTTAAATAGAAAAATCTCCTTTCCCCTAGAACATTAAAATTTACCCTAGAGAGTTACTGTGAGGATGAAATGAGTTATTGCATGGAAAGCACTTAGAACAGGGCCTGGCTGAAGGTGAAAATTCTTTGGGCTTGTTGCCATTGTTGTTTTCACAAAGATGTCTAACTGGGATCCTGAAAAGAATGCCTGTGTCCTCTATGGAAGAAGCTGTTTCATTTGGATTGAATGGGGATCATTTTCAAGTGATATGAGAATCTTACATGGATACTTCACAGAACCAGTATGAACCTCTCTGTGAGTTCATTTAAATCAGAAACCAGTTCACGTGCAGAGAGGTGTATTCATTTCTACTCTCTCCAAAGCCTGGATAGCCTGGATTTAGCCAGGACTCAATTAAATAGCATAAAGTAATGGTTCAGAGCACAGTCTCGTGATTCTTGCTTAATTCTTAGTTTTTCCATTGGTGACCAAGTAGCCTTGGGCAAATGCTGAAAGAATCTGTACCTGTAAATCTCTAAAAATTGAATAACATCTATTTCTCTGGGTTATTGTCAGGAATTCAAAGATAATGTAAGTATCCCTATGCCTGGCATGTGGTAAAATGCTCAATAAATGGAAGTTTTCTAATGATCTCAGGAATAGACTTACTTCCCTAGATTATTTAAATTGCAAAATACCAGCTAACTTTACCTAGGCTGCTATTGCCACAGCATCCATTTGAACTAATTTCCTTAACAACTAATAGATATTTAGTAAACATGTTGGCCACTTGAATTGCTGACTCATTGGATTGCTGGATCACTCCATGCCAACAGGAATTGAAGGAGGAAGCCATACAGGCTATCTGTGACTACTGCTCTGGACAGCCAAAACAGGCAAACTAGATTGCACAAGATCAAAAAGTAATCCCTGAAGCAACTTTGGCACCCTTTTATTTTTTAAAACCTTTAAGCAATTTCTAACAAAATGCATAAAATTGGAGTTTCTAGTTGAAAGAAAAAGTCTTACCAAATTCATTGTTTTGATTATGATCATTGTGAATAATACTGAAATTATTCACAATCCAGTGGTCGGAAGCTGTGAGAAAATAATTTTAATTTTAGATGTTTCATGCAACACTGCTAAAGTTATCTATCCTGTCTGGGCAGGGAGAAAACTGGCAGGAGTTGTGAGATGGGGAATTTCTGTGAGTTAATGGAAATGTTGTGGCTGACCAACAAAGGAACTTCTCTAGCCAAAATCAAAACAAAGATATTAACTTGGAGGGGGGAAATAAGCCTGCAGCTTAATAATATCATGCATTGTAACCTTATCTAGTGGTTGAAGTCATTCGGCTTGAAGAACTTAAAGAGCATTTTGCGGTTTATGTAAACTGCCAGTAGATATGTACTTAGCAGCCTCTTCATTATTAAGTGTACACACCATCCTTTCCTTTCACCAACTAAGGTCATTTAGCTTTATCTCTAGGTTGTCACCAACCTGTCCAAGACCTTCTCAAGCCAAAAGCCACGGTTTCAGAGCTTGTGTGCAATGCCCATGCTTTACTGGCTATTTCTGAAGACCAAAGTGGCCACAACACCTCTAATGGTTTGCTTACATTCACTTGAAATAATTTTTCAGAGTTCACTCACACAATTTTGGTCTAGAATAGAGACATAGCTATCCTCTTTCTTCCAGAAAGAAATCTTTCAGAAAAGATCACACACACGCATACACATATACAAATATACACCATAAACGATCCTCAGGACAAGCTCACAATTGAAATTCATAATAATTCTAAATTAAATAATTTCAAAAGTGGGTTATATTGAGTAAATCTATGATAAAAAATAATAATAATTGGGGGAGTAGAGAAATAAATCTATTTTTCTGTCTCTGCTTTGATTCCATTACCATAACTTTATGTAAATAATAAAAGAGTAATCAGGAAAGAATAAGAAGACCTTGCTAAGAAACTTACCAATTAACCCTTTAATGGCTACCACTACCCATCTGACCAACTGTGCTCTCCCTTGAAGTCCTGGTGCTGTTCCATGGAATGCCCTCAGCATTTGACACTAGAAGTGCTGCAAAGGTTCCTGTTTGACAAACACATGAGACACAGGCTGTGAATTTTGCTTGAACAGTTTTAGGGAGATGGAGCACTCCTCATTCACTTTTCTAGCAAATTAAGCTGTTGTTCTACAAAAGAAAATTTCTCAGGGCTGGCATATTATTTTATAAAAGTATGGTTTTATGGGTTATAAATAATACTATTAACATATTAAATGTATTTATATATTAATACTATTAACATATTCATTATACATAATACTAGAACTGTTATCTAAAATCTTAATTTCCTATAACCCAATTTATTTCATTTTGTATGCTTCTATAATTCAATAATATTAAATATTATATTAAGATTAGTAGCATTCCTAATGTCATTTTCTTAGGCAACTTCTTTGAGAATTAATGAGTCAGGAATTAAACTGTATAGAATTTTTGTTAATCTTTTTGTTTCATTTCTCCTTAACTATACACATCACTGGAAATATGTTGATTAGCATGTAAAATTATTTTTTAAAACTACTTTATATAAGAATTTATAAGTTAAAATTAAAACTGCATCCCAGAAATGTCACCAATTTCCAATTTATCATATTTTTTTTTCAGTTTTGGATTAAATTGCCAATGGATGCTCTGTTGTGTGTTATGTAATAAGATACACAAAATGAATTCATTGTGCTCTTGCTTATTCACTTTTTGCTGAAGGAATTCCTTAAATAAATTTGCTGATATGAATTTACATAGTCTTACATAATGTAGGAGGGAAAGCAAATCATTCTCATATGCAGAATGAAGTCACTGAGGAACAGTACCTTTAAAGTACCCCTTTTCCCTGAGGAGAACAAAAGAAATTTTACTTCCATAATACTACTCAATCAGCCACGTGAATATCTGTCCCAAATTCTTAATTCTGTGATATTGAGAGATCTTAAATAGGAGAAAATATTACTGAAGAAATAAAAACAATAACAACAACAAAATCTACTTGGAAAGTCTTTCATATGTAATGAAAATAAAAGAGAATGTGTATTTGTTATTCTAGATCTTCAGAGTTACAGAATCACTTAAAATGATACCAGTGTTGAGATATATAGCTGTGTATATCTCCCAATTTTTAAAATAGTATACAATTCAACTAATGAAAAACATAGAATATACAGCTCAGAGAAAAATGCACATACTTAGAGATTTCTTATTTCAAGTGTTCTGATCTGGATTACATTCTTTTTTTTTTGAGTTGGAGTCTCACTCTGTCGCCCAGACTGGAGTGCAGTGGCCGCTTCTGGCCACCGCAGCCTCGACTTGCTGAGCTCCGGCGATCCTTCTGCCTCAGCCTTCCAAGTAGCCGGAATTACAGGCATGTGCTACCATGCCCGGCTGATTTTTTGATTTATTGTAGAGATGAGGTCTTGCTGCCCAGGTGGGTCTCGAATCCACGGGCTCAGGCAATCCACTCACCTCGCCTCCCAAAGGCGCGGGATTACAGGCTGAGCCACCAAGCCCGGCTGGATTCCATTCTTTTTACAAGAAAGATAATTGAACATTTCTCCTAGGCAGCAGATTGTAAGATATGCTAACAAGAAATGTTTTTGAATAAAGTTATTTTGAGCCTAGAGCTCTGAGGTAAACTCTATGAAATCACATAGATTTTGAAGTTAACAGGTCTTGGAGGCCACGGCTACCCTGTACCACCAAGACTTCAAAGAAAGAGTACCTCACACACAAAATGACAGTGTCATAGGATGGAGACAAGTTTTCATAGTTCCCTTGGTGACCTGTTTTGTTAGTCTAAAACCAGCAGGATGAGGAAAAACAACTGCACAAGATTGACTTTCTTCTTTCTAAGGCAGTTGTGAGAGGAATACAACCAGTAGGTTTGTTTCCTGCTTATCTGAAAAATGTTTGCATGACACCTAGTTTGGCATACTTATAGACCAGGGTTAACTCAAAAAACCTAATTTTAATTTGACTAAAATTAAATTATATATTGTATTAAAAATAAATCGTTAGAATGAGAAAAAGCTCAGAAATTTTCATCAACTATCATACATTAAGTATTCCCTTCAAATTGGCACACAATTGCCTTTTAAAAAACTCTTGGAGAGTTCTGTAACTCCAAACAGCCAATTTATTTTTATGTACTCTCTATTGTTTGGAAAAGTTTACCTTATACAGAACTCAAGTTTGAATCTCTATAATGCCTACTCATTATTCCATTTACAAAGATAATTATTTGCATGATACCAGCGAAGCAATGTAGTACTTTGGATATCCTCAGCATCTTGCACAGAGCCTGACAGGTGGTAGGTTTTCAATAAATGTCTGTCAGGCGAATAAGTGGATGAATAAATAATTACTCCATATCAACACTCAAAATGTTGCTAGACATTCTTTCCTCATTAAAAAATTTCAGTTACTTTATTTATTTATCCTGTGAAATTATTTTTCAATTTTTTTTTTTACCAGTTAAGTGTTGTGTGTGTTTGTGGAATACATAGCTCATACAAATGCACACAATGCAATATGCAAATAAATTCGATTCCTCAAAAACATAGTAGATCCCCAAGAGTGTCAACAAAATTATCTAGAACCAGTCAGCTATCCAGGTACCCAAGAGATAACATTTCTCAATTTCTTTAGAGCTTAACTCTCTGTTTACCATACTGCCTGAAAATTTTTTTGCAATTTTATCCCAAAACTGTTAATGGTGAGGGTCAGAAATGTGTTAAGTCTGCAAACCAAAACATCCATTATAAAGGTCCTGGTGAAATAATAAATTTTCTTCTTAACAATTACTAAGATTTCAGTTATATTAAAATACATATTCAGGTCTGCAATTATGCATGCATGTATGTGTGATCAGTTACTCAGAAGATTTTTAATAAGTTTACACTGTGCCTTCTCATTATAAATAGCTTATTCTTTTTTCTCTTTTATGGTTTCCTAAATTACCACTGACTAAGTGTACCTTTTTAGTGAAAATGGATTCCATTAGTGTGTAATGTTACCCAACTATTGTTTTCTTCTGGAGGAAATAATGGAGAACATGTGCATATGCTTAACATCAAGCTCCTGTTTCTAGAATTGCAGTCTTAAAGTTGTCAGAACTGTTCAAGAACAAGGATAATCCAAGCTCTTTCGGCATATGAAATACCCTTTTTGTGAACATTTAAGTACGTGAGACAGGGGAATGCTAAACAACTGACATGGAGAGTGTGAAATATCCAAGCAAAGAGACTTTTCAGTTGTCAAGACATCCTGTTTTGCCACAAAATAAATGAATCATATTTTTTCTAATCTATATTGTATGTGCTGGGTTTTTCTAGTCCCTTTTATTTCATTCCCAAAATATGGTAGCCCCCAATCTGGCCCCCAAACAAGTGTAATTTACTTAACTTTCTTCTGGAAAAAGAGTACATAAAACATATCCACATTTCTTTGTCAAATTATTACAATCACTTTGGTTACCAAAAGTTATTTGCATACCTTTCTTTATTCTAATAGGGACTACCAATGTTTCTTCCAAAACAATCTCCAAAATGAATGCCGACAAGAAGTTTATAATAATCTCATTTAATTAAATAGCTTAAGTTCAAATGAATACTGATTTTTAAAATTATAATAGTTTTAAGTAAAAATCTTCAGCAGATTCTCCTGTAAAGGGAATAGTTCCATAAGGCAACATTAATACTTTCCAAAAGTGTATGTTTAATGAATTTGTTGTCAGATTTTCTTAAGATGAGTCATCTCTGAATAGCTGTGATTATTCAGAAAGACATGTTCCTTGTTCTTTTTAGAAAGAAAACTTAGTTTATTCATATTAATTACAGAAAACGTAAGAGTACATTCTATGGGGATTACATTAGAAAGATTACATTTGAAGCAATACAAATCCAATTAATTTCATGGTATCTTACAAATTGATCATATTGTAAGTATATGATTTTACAATTGATAAAAATAGGTCTCTGAATACAATGTGACAGTTTTTCAGAGGAACAATTGAGGCATTAAAAATGGGAGTCCCTGATTTGACCATTATGAATGTAAAGTAACTCCTTAGAATTTAGGTTACTTTACATTCCTGATGATAATTCCGTACCTACCTTCGGGATTGCTATGAACAATCTTAACTGAATTATGTAAATCATCCAGCAGATGGCCAAGCAGTTGTAGGTTTTAGGTTTTTAAAAATGCATTATTAGTGACCGTACTTTATAAAGAAAATCTTTATAATATATGCATATACATATGTGTATATATGTGTGTACACAAACATTTACATGTGTATATCTTTTTAAGTGAACCTCTTTTTAAATTTCATTTTTATTTCCTTAGAAAGAAATATGACCACATAAAAAAAGACAAATAGTTAATTTAAAGATCTAAGTCAAATTTGTGTATTTTTTCTTTCTTTTAACTTTTTATATTCTGTAGACATATATATATAGCAAAAATTTTAAGTTTAAACTGGAGTAAATTTGTCAAGATTTCAACTTTTCAAATAATTATAGTAAAAGGAAGGGAACTGTTTTGAAATCTTAACACTATGGAAATGAAGAAATTTGATAATGAAATATGTAATGTGATAAGAAATACAGAAAGGTGATAAGAGTATATGTCATTGGAGAAGAGGAAAGTGTGTAAAGAGGTGATAAAATAGAACAAAAAAACCATGAACTGGCCAGAATATTTAAAACAATGCACACTTATGAATAATTAAAGATAAAATCCACTGAAACTATTTTTGGACTTAAGATTTACTATAAATTTAATAATTTTTTATTTTTCAGAAGCTTAGTCCTGGATTCACAGCAATTTTTGCTTTTACTATAGATTCTTCTTTGCTAGTTTTATAGACTGAAAAACCACAGTTTAATGATTTTGAAATGATGTTAATGACTAGAGATTAAATTACAGTGTTTCTGTTTAATTCATCAACAATATAGCACTTATTTCTAGTAGAATAAAGAATGCTGTTTATGACATCTGTATACAATGATTATGAGTTTTTCAATCTGGGCAAAATTTGCACCATCAATTTTGTAACACTAGACACTAAACTACTTTTAGCACCTGAAACATTACCCATAGTGGAGGCACCTACTCAAAAGGCAAAAGGCAGTTTTGCATACTTCAAGCTTTTATAAGTATTTGGTAGCTATTCAGTATCTTTCTGGTCTATTACATGCTCTTCTTTTTCTATTTAATTGTTTTCCTACTCTATGTGTTAATTGAAAGGGCCCTGCTCCAGATTTTCTTAATTGTGATCTCATTCTAATATAGCATACTTACATAAGCCAGAAGACAAATAGGGAAAATTGCTATAGTTCTTTATGTGCAACAAACAATGCCAGACTCTTCATGCATTATCTTACACGATCTTTATGCAATATTTGTTATTAAACATGAAAAACTGGAATTTGAATCAAGTTTCTTGCTCATGGCCATGAAGCTAGAAAGTTTAAATCTCGCTACTTTCAAAGTTGAGTTAAATAGTAAGTTAAGGTGAACGTTCTTAACTCCACAACTATCTGAACTGTACTAACTGTAACTGGTTCTAAGTTCATAGACTTGAGGCTTCCTGGAAGAGAAACCCAGAGATGATTGGTCTCTGAATTGACCTTTTTTCACTTTTCACTGTATCATGTGGATAGGGCTCTTCTCTCTGCTGACAAAACAAACAAACAAGCCCTACTCTCAGCATTAGAAACAGAAATCCTCAATGAGATCAGGCTTTAAAACTTTCTAGCATCACAAATTGGTACAACATACAAAGAAAATATAAAGTTAAAAGAATGCCAAGAATTGCCCACAACCATCAGCATCTAGGGAAAGACAAGGAAGGACCCTTTCCTAGAGCCTTCAGAAAGAACATAATTCTGCCAATTCCTTGGTTTTAGACTTCTCCCCTCCAGATCTTTAAGAGAATACATCTATGTTTTTGCAAGCCACTGAATTTGTGGTATGTTATTACAGCAACCCTGGGAAATACATAGAGAATTTGAAAATCCTAAAGCCTTTTCTCTTCTAAGAATTTTCTAAATAAGCAATTTAACTCGTATATAATGATTTCCTGCTTTCAGGATTAAATTAAGGAAATAGCTTTTTGATGCAACAGAACTGAAGATTTAATCAACTAGTACTGATTGTTGAAGGGTTTAAATAAGATAATACATTTAAAGTTCTTAGCTCCAACCATATGTTTTTGGTTCTTGGTAAATAATCATGTATGCTTTCTTATTCTATCCTTTTTGCTCAGATTTTTTGTAGGTTTTAAAGTCCATGGCTTACCACCTCTCACACCAGTGTGTTGTCTTGCCTATAGGAGAAAAGATGTTGTATGTACAGAAGAGTGAACAAATGTATTTTAACCAAAAAGAATGAAAGACTACTTGTTTTCTATAAGGAATGACATGCAACTATGCAGTAAAGACAATTTCTGGTATAATTAGGAAAAATAAACATTTTGAACTAACAACAGAAGTTAATTATTGTTCTCTGGACCAAATAATTCTTATCATTACATACTTTTATTAGATTATCACAGACCTCAACCCTGGAAAACTCACTAGTGTTTTTGCTGAAAAGAAATATACCCACTCAATCAAAATTAAACAGGAAGTGAAATGCTACGTTCCATGAAAATCTTACTCCAAACTTAATTTTTTGCACTTGGTGCATAATGACTTTTCCATCTTTCTTCAAAGAAAAGAAATCTTCTATTTCAAAACCATGTGTTAGAGAAAAAGGAAATCTGTCCTGAATTATATAATTCTGTCCTAACTGCAAGATTGTTTCTGTACAATGACTGATTTCACAGCACATGATATACAAACAAATTGTTACAATCTTTTAAGTCTACATTGTTGTATTGTTGAACCCCAAGTATCACTGTTTAGCTATATAGTTAGCAATCCTTTTGGTTCTCTCAGCCTTTTACTTGCTTTTTTCCACAAGCAGAAGCTGGATCTAATTTCCAAATGAAAGACCTCTTCACCAAAAATTTATTTTGATGAAGAAACGGCTTTACAGTGTTTGCCATTTGGGTTCTTTTATTTGACTTTTTTAATATTTTTTTTTCAAAATGTGAATGGAAAATGTTTATCTGCTAGAGGGCTTCACATGCTTCTGTTTTGCTGGCTCAATGACTTCTACTGCCCCTCCCCCCAAAAAAGCAGGGGGTTGGAGAAGAAAGAACCACTAGTCACTGAGCAAATGTTGAGTCAAAAGCAAATTTGGTAGGGCTTAAGGATGGTCTGAAACATTGAAAATTAAATTCACTCTAATATTCTATCCACTGGACCTGGGTTCTGAGTCTACTTTCTATTAAAACAGCATAGAACATAATTGTTCTATAAAATAATTCAAGAAAAAAAAGTTCATGTCCTGGAATAATGTAGATGCTTTTGAATTCAGATGTACCACATACAATCTGAGTGCCCTTGGACAAATCACTTGACTTTTCCTATGTTTACTTCATTTTTTCTGTGAAATAAGGGTAATGCCTATTTCTTGGTACTGTTAAGGGAATTACATTAGATATCAAATATAAAACCTTTAATTTAGCATCAGATAAATCATCACAATCCATGGATGATTAACAGTACACAATTCATGGCACCTACTACAAGATTATAGGTAGACTCTTCTTAGCTTAAGTCCATTAGAGCCTCTTAATCAAAAGGTGGTAGCAGGGTAATTTCCTTCCGAGGGACTGAGAAAAATCTGTTCCATGCCTCTCCCTTAGTTTCTGGTGGTTTGTAGCGATTTTTGGTGGCCTTAGCTTGTAGGTTTCTGCCTTCATCTTCACATAGCATTCTTCTTGTGTGTGCCAGCAATCTTGAGGAACACTCTGAGAAAGCCAACTTTCATTCCAGGCCAGATGACCAATCTGCAAATCAGGACCATTACAGACCTCCACCAGTTTCCTATGACTTCAATTTGCCCAGACATAGTTCACCATCTTTTGGGCCATACCATTTATGCTCATGCTTCAATTTCCAGACACTATGGACAAGACTGGTCTTCAAAATTCATTATTCCTGGAGGACTAGAGAGGGCTGTGGTTCTAACTTGGTAGGCCATCTTATCAACATATGCCATCATTGCACTGAGGACCAACTAAGACTCAGCAACACTGCCCTAAAGTTTTTCCATGGAAAAATTCTGACTCACAGATGTTAGTCATAATCCCACAGATGGTAGCTTCACCCCTCAGCCAAGCACATACGCCAAATACCTGAAACTGAAGTTTCCTTTCCTACTGAACAGGATTACATGGCAACTATATATCATTGTAGAGTAAAAGTAGCTTGTCTTAGGACTAAGTCTATCACATCATCTGGGAGCTTATTAAAATTTTTAAAATATTAAACTCTACTCTAAACCTACAAAATCAGAATGTGCATTGTAATAAGGTCACTAGGTAATTTCTATGCGCATTTGAGGAGCACTGCTCTAGAAGTTATGTAAATCTTGCATTTCAAACTGAACTACTAGATGAACATAAACTCATGGGGATAAAATTTATATCTACTACTTGTCTTATTTATGGATTTTTAAAATACAATACATAATACAATGTGGGTTGAGAGATATAAAGGAGATAGATAGATAGATGGATGGATGATAGAGAATGAATCAATGAAATAGAATGCAAGAAAGAGAACAATTCAAATTAAGCTCAGCGTTCCAGACCATATAATTAGAGTTAGTGAGGGATTGAATATGTGAATATGCTATTGCATTATACAGTCTCGGTAATAAAGTGCTTCTCATACTGCAGGCATCTTGCTTCACTATGATTCAAATATTTAGAGATATGGGTTTTAACTACTGAATCTGATGCTCAGTCCAGGTCACAATTCTAGTGATCTATTCCAGTACAGAAAAATAATAATAACATTAGTTATTATTGATAGATCTGCACTGGGATATGCAATGAGATCTTCCTAATGAATGTTTAATGATGATTTAGACCAAAATTCCAATTAAGAATCATGTCACCTATTTAACTATTAACCACAGTCATCTAAACTCACAGCAAATGCAATCACTACAAGTATACTACTAATAATGAAATTTTTAAATATGCCTCATTATGAAATTCTAAAATTTTATAAGGTATTAAAAAATGTGACACACAAAATAACTGCCTAAAAGTCACACTTGTTATGGGAGGCATAATACATGTTCATATCCTAATCCCTGAAACATGTAAATATAATACCTTACACAGTAAAGGGAACTTTGCAGATTAAGACTTTAGGATGAGGAGATTATTTTGAAGTATCTAGGAATTAATGTAGAATTATAGATGGAATTATGAAATCTAATCACATAGATCTTTAAAACTGAAGAAGCTTTCAGGCTTTACTCAGAACAGATGGTACTGAGGAAGATGGGTCAGAGATGTAATGTGAAAAAGATTTCAACTGCTACTGCTGACTTTAATGATGAAGGAGGGAGGCCCAGGATACAAGGATTGTGGGCAGCTTCTAGAAACTGGAAAAGGCAAGAAAACGAATTCTCTCTCAGCACCTAGAGCAAGAAACTTAGCATCCTGACATTTTTATTTTAGCCCAATAAGACCAGTTTCAGACTGCAGGCCTATAGAACTACAAAATAGGTAATTTGTTTTTATTTAAGCCATTAAGTTTGTGGTAACTTATTACAACAAAAATAGAAAATTAAAAAAATATGAAACAGTAAAAAGGTTTAGAAGGTCTGCTTCTTCCTTCTTGATGCCCCTAACACAGTCCTCCCTAAAACAGAGATATTCTGATGGTGCTCTAACATCATTCTGTTCTTTCTTCCTTGGGTGGTATTTGGCGTGCAGTTTTCTTAATTCACTCTTACACCCACTGCATCTCATTTTCATTATTGTTCTGAACTTGCCATTAAAGAAGTGAAACATATTTTCAAAAATATTTTAAGTGGGGAGATAAACTGAGAAGCTTTTGTTTTTATTTTCTAAAGGGCTCGTATACTCACCATTAGATAAATTATATTATGATCATACAATTTTCAGTATCATTCCATAAAGTCATACCTTATCAGGAGTGACTAGTAAGCTACCCTAGTTACAAGTAGTTGTTCAGTCTCATCTAATAAATACTTGCATTTCTAGAGCAGTGGGTTGCCAAATCTGGCAGTTTAGCAGAATCACTGGAGAAGCTTCTCAGGGAAAACTATAGTCCCCTGTTTCAAAACAGCTTAGCTACATAAAACTAGACTTCTAATGCCAATGAGAATTTAAAATAAGTAGCACCCTTCTGGGTAAAAACTAACTATGGCTTCAGAGACCATACATTTAAGAATATGTTGAAAATAAAAATGAATGGGCTAGAAGGTAATCAAAGAGCTAGAATGTAGCTAATAAGCTAGAGGGTAAATGTTGGAAATAAAAATTAAAGAGCTAGAAGGCAATGGTGTGGGGGCTCACATTAAATTAACTTTAAAAACGATTTTCTCCTGTGTTATTAATGATAATCATGTTTTAATATACAATTTTTGTAATGGGGTTTGGGTACTACAACTTGATTCAGAAGTAAGAATTTCAACATCTCAACAATAATTTCAAAGCAGTTAATTTTTCTGTGTACCTATATCTAAAACCGATGGAGGAAGTCCTCCCTGGTCTCAGATCCTCTTTCTATGTTTAGCAGCACCTGGTTGTGGGAAAAAAGAATACCTTCAGCAAACAACCTTCCGGTAACCAAGGTTTGTTTGAATTTCTAGGATCTGGTTGAAATCTTTAGTGACTCCAAGATTATGTTAACTGCACATATTTGTCAAGTGCTAAATTCTATATGATTCATTTGATGACTGAATTGAGTGCAGGTGTTTTCCACTTTTCTTTTTACACACTGCTCACCCCTTCCCCCACACCCACACTGCATACCTCTCAATCTGACTCAAGTGAAAGACAAAGAAAAGGCAGCTGAGAATCTCTGGCTTGTGTCCTGGATTTCTACAAAGCAAATCAAATGAACATTAAGGGAATGTGTAATTGTCAGATTAAAACATTTTGTCTGGCCGTGCTCGGTGGCTCAGCCTGTAATCCCAGCACTTTGGGAGGCCCAGGTGAGTGGATTGCCTGAGCCTGCAGATTCGAGACACGCCTGGGCAACTGCGACCTCATGTCTACAACAAATCAAAAATTAGCCGGGCGTGGTAGCGCGCGCCTGTAGTTCCAGTTTCTTGGAAGGCTGAGGCGGAAGGATCGCCGGAGCCCAGCAGGTTGAGGCTGCGGTGGCCGGGAGTGGCCATTGCACTCCAGTCTGGGTGACAGAGTGAGACTCCAACTCAAAAAAATAAAAAGCATTTTGTCTGAAATATTGTTCTCAAATTTTGATTGAGAAGTACATCATTTTGAGAGGTAACTGAAATGCACTCTTAATCGTCCTTGATTATAAAGTGTGTCTATCTCAGAAGGGAATATTGAAGTGAAATAAGGAGTGTTAATATGACAAATATGTCGAACATTGATGGACTGAAAAGGCTTTCCAAAGAAACCGTGATTTAAATGTTGTAAATAGAAGACATTCTTTGAAGTAGGACTTTACTTCAAATTTTCAGAGCTAATGGATAAAATTAATGGATGCATATAACTTGAAAGAGCAACTATCATAAGAAGTTTGCTTTTTTAGATTAATGACTTTTTTCTCTAATAGGATGATCCTGAGTTCATAAAATATAGGTGCTTTGTTTGTGCTGATTTTTAAGTTTGTGCTTAATAACACAGAAGAAAATCGTTTTTAAAGTTAATTTAATGTGAGCCCCCAAACCATTGCCTTCTAGCTCTTTAATTTTTATTTCCAACATTTACCCTCTAGCTTATTAGCTACATTCTAGCTCTTTGATTACCTTCTAGCCCATTCATTTTTATTTTCAACATATTCTTAAATGTATGGTCTCTGAAGCCATAGTTAGTTTTTACCCAGAAGGGTGCTACTTATTTTAAATTCTCATTGACTCCTAAATCGAGTTTTAATATTGCCTCTGAGTCAACAGACCCAGGAACAATGGAGGATCACTTCTCTCTTTACATGATCATAAAAAAATTTAAGTTCTTCATCATCATGATTTAAGGAAGGTGGCACTAAAAGAAACAGGTTTTTTCTTCATACATGCTGTATTTTCTTACCAAAGTAGTCCAGCATTCCGAACATAACTAGAGTGACTTCATTTATCTATAGACTAGAAATGCGATTTATACTTAAAAATAAATATATTTTAAATAATAACACTACAAAATAAAAAATGGCTTGAGAAAAAATTAAATATCTTAAGTATGGTAATGTTATAGCTCACAACTAGCAGTGGTTGATTCTTTGGCCCAAAGGTACCTGACCTTGAACATGAATTTGAATGTGATTCCAAGTCAGCAGTTCTGTTGTCATCTTCAAGTGCAGTAAATCTCACGGTCGCTGCACATTGAAATTACTGCAAGAACTTTATAAATCAACGAGGTCTGGATTCTACTCTAAGAGATTTAATTTAATTGATCTGGACCTCAGGTGATTCTAGTATGTACCCAAGCTTAGGAGATGGTGTACTAGCGAACAAAGCTATACTAGGAAAAATAATATACACGTAATGACATACTTGACATTGCTAGAGCTTCAGGTAAATAACAGAAGGCAATTCCAATTTCTTGCCATTGTACAGGTATGCTGATTCATTGGGAATCATCAATTCTCAGAACGAGAAAGCTTCCCAAACTAGACCCCTATATTACCTCTGACCCTTGTGTCCTGGTAGAACCTTGGTTCTATTGGTCATGCCCTGCTTATTTTTCAACTTCTGGTAAAATAGGGTCAAGAGAAGATCAAGAACATCTAATCGTCACCATTAAAACCTCAGTGGGCCACACAGAATCATATTTTAGAGTTGAGAAAGATCTTAAAGAATATATAATTCAATATTCATTCACTCAGTCATAAAAGTAATATTTATTACACATCTATTTTGCATCTGTTACTATGCAGACATTGGGCATAAAATACTGAAAAATTATGATCCTTCCATTTGAGTGGTAATGGGGCATAAGGAGTAATACCCAAAATATTCAGAATAACAATGGTTATAATGAGAAAAATATAAGGTACTGCTGGAACACCTAGAAGGAATCTTATTTTGTTTTGAGAAGTTAAGGCTTTTTGGAGAAAGTGATACAGGATCTTAAACTGTGGGATAAGTAGAAGTTATCCAAGTAAAGTTTGTAATAGGGAAGAGAAAAGGAAATATGGGCCAGACAAAGATAGGTAGTTTTGTGAATTATGAACTTGTAACTCATAATTAGGTAGTTAGACGCTATCTTAAAGAAGAGAGATACAATCAGATTTCAATTTTGAAAGTTCATCAAGTCACAATGTGGAAGATCAGAGAGAGGGCCACAGCTCTTTCAATATTTTATACACACGAGGGTACTTTAAATACACATGCACTCATAAACAGACTTCAATTTATTTATTTAGTGTTTAGTTAGGCTTACACTTGTTTCCAAGGTTTGTGGGGTTTAATAGTTTAAAAAATTATAAGTCAAATAAAGTTACTTTAATAATAGTAATAACATGAAAGAGTTCCTTAGACCACTATTTTTCCTAAGCAGAAATTTTCAAGATTATGTAGAAAGATGACAAACAAATGTAATCAAAACTGGATTATTGAACAGAAATATTATTTCCTTATTTTATGATCAGGAATTTTTGATTATTTAAAATGTCTTTTCATAAGCTGTCAAATAGCAAAGATTTTTCTAGTTGAAATCTCATAAATAAATGGAAACAAACATGAGCCAAGTATATCTTTTCAGCAGTTGAAATGCTTTTATATACTTACATGTTTAATCTAAATATGAATTAGTAGCTGGTGTACTAGTGGACAAAAGTATCAGTTCAAAAGTTAGGATAACTACAGACTTCAAACACAAAAGAAAAAAATCCCATTAATTTTAACACTAAAAAATTATAACATGTCCTTTCTTGACTAATGCTCATTTTGTAATGTTTTGAGTCTGAAGAATTCAAAAAGAAAATCAAAATAGTGGAATTTAGAAATCGTGTTGCAACTGAGGAAGGACCTGAGCTAATTTCAACTGGCGGCAGTCAGAACCACGGAGTGCTGGCACAACACAGTGAGTTTGAAAACAGGTATCAGAGACTCAGAACATTTTCTGTATTTATGAAATATTACTATGAACAAAAATCTGAAAAATAAAAGGGCTGGAAATCTGCAGCTGGGAGGGTAGAGGGGAGATGAGTTTTTATTTTAACGTATGTAATAATTATTGTGCAAAGCAATAGGAGTGGAAATTTGCAGCTGTAAGGGGTAAAGCAAGGGAAAAATGAAATTTTATTTCGGAATAAATTTATGAAATCATACTTCAGCATGGAAACTTGCAGCCGGGGAAGGGCAAAGGAACAGCAGTATTTTTCAAATAAGTCACTTAAATAAAATGTACAAGCCCTCACTTTGACACAGCCTAGGAAGAGACATTCTTGAATCAGTATCAAAGTGGAATCAGGCATTTTGTTACACAAAAAGCAATTTAGCTCCTTGGCTAACAGAGATTTTTCTTTAAATGAGTACTTGCTAACCAGTTTCTAAATCTCTGTAATTCTGTGGGAATTCTCCTGGAATTACGGAGAATAAGAATTTGGCCCTAGGTGACTTTTCCTCAATTTCTCAAATTTGTACTCCAAAAGGATTTATTTTCCTCTAGGGATCCCAAGTATTCCATCACTTTATGGCCTTAAATTAATTGCTTTTTTTCCCATTTAAAAAATGTAGAGGGTTTTTCTTTACTTGATTTACCTACCAATAGGCCACCTTTCCAAAAGGTAGGACACAAGTAGTAATATAATGTCTGCACTCAAAATGTGTGCTTTTAGTTAAATTAGAATCATGATTCTTTGGCTAAAACCCCCATCAACTTGAAACTAAAATGTCCAGTGATTCCTTTTCCAAGTACAGGCTAGCCCTTCATTAAGATAGCTAAATATGAAATCATTAGGCAGTAAAATAGATAATACTTTTATTTTTATCTTCTCATTTGAAAAAATTTACTAAGTACACACTGATGTTTTCACACGCTCTTTCACTGTTGTCAATGTAAGCTAAATCTAAGATTTAATTTAAATATCCAGTCTAAGAAAGGATAGGAATGTTTGTCTGTTTTCTTTATTACATGTTCTAGGACACTTGCCACATGGGAAAGTCACAGTAACTATTGATTAATAGAATAAATGTGGGAGTTCAACCTTAATAGGAGGTGTCAAGTCTCTGAAACTAGAACATCAAACTAAAAACAATAAATCAAACTGCCTTCCTCATACTTGTGTTAAGTTCTGAAACTACTGAAAATTTCTGTTTACTTTTCTCCTAACCATTGGAAAAGAAAGAACAAGAATTTGTCTAAGGAAATTGTTCTCAAACTATTGAGCATAAGGACCCTGTGTGTCCTAAAAACTATTGAGGGTCCCAAAGAGCTTTTGTTTATATTTGTTATATCTATCCATAGTTACCATACTAGAAATTAAAACTGAAAAAACTATTGACTAATTCATTAAAAAATCACTCCACTATATATTTTAATGTGAAAAATATCATTTTGTTTAAAAATCTATATTTTCAAAAGTAAAAGTAGAGGGGAAAGCATGGTATTGTTTTACATTTCAAAAAATTTATTTAATATCTGACTTAATAAAAACCAGCTGGATCCTCTTTTGGTTTCAGTCTTTTGCAATATGATGTTTTGGTTGAAATAAAGAAAGAACGCCTCACACAGATATGTAGTTTGAAAGGGGAGAAGTATTTTGATAGCTTTCTCATATAATTGGGAATAGTCTTCTTTGATAAACACACCCAAATTTGTCAGATGACAGTTTCTTAAAGGCTTGTTGCAATATGGAATCTGAAACCATATTAATGAACTTTCTATTCTCTGTGACAATAAAACCCTATGCCTACTTTGCACTATGGTTTTGCAACATTATTCATTGATAATTTAGAAAATTTTAGTTTACCAAATTATCCACTGAATTAAAGCTCAAATCTTATCATGGTAACAAATATTGTGATTTTTCTAAATATTGATTTTTTCCCTAAATATTGATATTTCAAATATTGATTTTCCTAAAGCAACAGATTTGTTTTATTCATTTCAGATAAAATACTGACTAAATATTTCAGTATGAATAACCATAACTTATTTGTCAACCTGTCTTTTAGATAAAAAAATGGTGATTCTGAAAAAATAAAACAAAAAAACGCTGCTCATTCAATGTGCAGCTCAAGTATTGCACAATCATATTTTGCTATACAGCAAAAGCAAAAGTGCTTTATACAAGAAAGACCAAAAAAATTGTTTTAGAGGGTATGCTCCTTGTAGTACAGGCTTCCCCTGCTAGGTAAGTATTCTAGTAAACCATCAGCATTAGGGTACCAGCTAGCATTGTCTTGAGAGTCTGCGTTCCGCTTCTGTGAATTTTGAGGGGAGATTCTTTGAACGGGCTTGCCCATTTTATGATGGGTGATTTACGAGCACACCTGCCCAAACCATGCTGAGGGTTCAGCAATTTTTAACCAAAAACAGCATGACCCCGGTGCTCCACCCTTCCTATTTACCAGATTTTGCCCTGAGGGACTTTTTCCCCCTGACTAAAAAAGTCCTCAAAGGGAATCTTTTTGCTGATGTGAAAGAGGTGAAACAAAAAACGGCAGAAACATTGAAAGGGATCAAAATTGACAAGTTCAAAAACTATTTGGGGCAGTGGAAAAAGCACCTCGATAGGTGAATTGCATCACACAAAGAGTACTTTGAAGGTGACTGAAGTTTAAACATGAGAGAATACATACACAATTTTTAATAAATAAATTCTGGCTCTTGGGGGTCCCCTCTCATACATCCATCCCATTCAATTCCACAGAATATCTAAAATTCAAGGGTCAAGATGTAACGAAATTAACTTTTACTTCTTTATCAAGGACATTCTGAGGGAAGATTGACATATATCTGTGTGCATATAATTTTATTATAAGTGTATTGGTGCAGAACACAATATGCAGTGTGTGCTGAAACCTTGATTCCTTTTAAGGAATCAGCAATTTTGCCCATCATATTTTGTACCATCAATACAAATGTCAATACAAAAAGCAAATAGCATCTTAGTGTTATTAATGAAAAGAGTTTTGACCTTTTAGACTTCTTGCAAGGGTCCTGAACTCACACAAGCATTGCAAACCACTGGAGTAAGGCAACTTTTTAATCTCAGTAAGTTAGAAAAAGGGATTTTATATTTTGTTGTTAAAGAGTAATGGCACTACCCCTGTCTTCTTTATAATAGGAAGTCACTAGCTAGATCTAAATTGCCATTTAAATAACAGAAATAACTTTAACCACACTCTCCATTTATAACAAGCAAAATTCATCCAAAGATGAACTGTTAACAATTTTATGTCCTATGTACATAATATTACTGAAGGAAAAGTTTAAACCCAGATTTTAACAAAATTTCAACTTGTTAACTAAAGCCTAAGAATTATTACTTACTTTATAAGTAAGAAACTTAAACAGCAAATAGGTTCAATAACATTCACAGTAGAACAATTCAGCAACCCTTTTTATTTTATTTTTTTTTATTTTTTGAGTTGGAGTCTCACTCTGTCACCTAGGCTGGACTACAGTGGCACCCTAACGGCCATCCCAGCATCGACCTGCTGTGCTCCGGTGATCCTTCCACCTCAGCCTTCCAAGGAGCTGAAACTACAGATGCACGATACTACGCCTGGCTAATTTTTTGATTTATTGTGGAGATGTGGTCTCACCAAGTTGCTAAGGCTGTTCTCAAACCCATGGGCTTGGGCAATCCCCTCACCTAGGTCTCCCAAAGTGCTGGGATTACAGGCTTGAGCTACCCCACCTGGCCAGCAACGCTTTTTAATAAATATGATTAAAATAAATTTCATTAGTACTCATGTCAGTTTTAGCGTTGAGACCTTTGAATTCTTTATTCTCATACATTATAAGTAATTTAATCTCTATCCTGTTCCCCAGAAATTCATAATAATGGTATAGAAATATGTGTTTGCAGAAGGGATGGTTTCTGGGAGCCATGAATGCTTTTCTCAAAGAAAAGTGTTTCTAGGTTAGGTAGAAAATACTCAAAACACGAAATTTTCAAAGATGGTGAATAAACAAGGTGGTATACAGGTTCACATATCTGGAGAATATTCCAATAGGTTGGAATGTATAAAAATGGGGAGAAAATTCATAAAAGCTTTAACTACATTTTCTAAGGTCCAAGTTCTACTTTTATACAACTTTAATATGTTTATCATGCTGCTGTCAGGATACATCCTCTATAAGGTACTTTAAGTATGATAAAATTTTTCAGAGGATGTGCTCAGAGATACTTGTCTCTCGTTTTTTGTTTTTTTGTTTTTGTTTTTATTTGAGTTGGAGTCTCACTCTGTCGCCCAGACTGGAGTGCAGTGGCCGCTCCCAGCCACCGCAGCCTCGACCTACTGGGCTCCGGCAATCCCTTCACCTCAGCCTTCCAAGTTGGAACTGCAGGTGTGTGCTACCACGCCCGGCTAATTTTTGATTTATTGTAGAGATGAGGTCTTGCCTCTCTTTTGATGCTCATTCGCAGATATCCCACCTGAATGGAAGACCCCTATATTATACAAAGATTCTCAGATTTTTAATAATATCTTTTAATGTTTTCCATTTTTTAAAAACCATAAAGCATATTCTATACATGCAAAATATATTTAAATATTTTCAGGTTATTAAGCACAACTAAGAATCCCCATCCAATGCAAGAACTAGAATAATACCAATAACATGACCCTATTTAGTATACTTTGCCTAACCCAAACTACCTGACTTCCTCCAAAATTACCGCTATTCGCAATATTACTTATCTGTATCTTGGCTTGCTTGAGTAATTTGTTCACTTCAATTTATGTCACAAGTCTATAGTAACAAAAAACAGCATGGTATTGGCATAAAAACAGACATATCAATCAATGGAACAGCATAGAGAACCCAGAAAAAAAATGTATGGATACACATTTATATTCAATTAATTTTTGACAAAGGTGCCAAGAACACACATTGGAGAAAGGACACTATCTTCAATAAATGGTGCTAGGAAAACTGGATTTCCACATGCAGAAGAAAGAAACAAGACCTCTGTCTCTCGTATACATAAAAACAAACTGAAAATGGATTAAAGGCTTAAGTGTAAGAACTGAAACTATAAAACTACTAGAAAAAAATAGGGGAAATGTTTCACAGTATTGGTTTGGGCAAAAATATTTTGGGTAGCCTCAAAAACACAAACAACAAAAGGAAAAGTAGACACGTGTGATTATATCAAACCAAAAAACTTTTTCAGAGCAAAGGAAACAATCAACAGAGTGAAGAAAAATCCTAGTGAATGGAATAAAATATTTATATATTATGCATCTGACAAGGGGTTGATATCCACTTCAATGACAAAAAAAAAAAAAAAAGGGAAAAAACGTGCACTTAAAAAATGGGCAAAAGACCTGAATACATTTTTCTCAAAAGAAGACATTCAAATGGTCATCAAGCATATGACAAAATATTCAACATCACTAATCATCAGAGAAATAAAAATCAAAACCACAATGAGTTATTACTTCACCCCTGCTACAGTGGCTTTCATAAATAAGACAAAAATAACAAATGCTGGGGAGGATGCAGAGAAAAGAGAATGTTTGTGTACTGTCCATGGGAAGGTAAATTAGTATAACCATTATGAAATACAATAGAGGAGTTCCTCAAAAACTTAAAAAAGAACTACCATATGATACAACAATCCCACTTCTGTGTCTATATCCAATGAATTGAAATCAATAGATTGAAGAGATATCTGCACTCCAGTATTTGTTGCAGAACTATTTACAGTAGTCAAGATATGGAATCGATATCAGTGACCACCAACAAATGAATAGAGAAAGAAAATTTGGTACCAATGCACAATGGAAACTACAAAAGTAAATGAAATCTTGTCATTTGCAGCAGCATAGATAAACCCGGAGGACGATAAGTTAAGTGAAGTAAGCTAGGCACAGTAAGACAAATAGTGCCTAATAACACTCACATGTGGAATCTATAAAGTTTATCTCGTAGATATGGTGACTAGAATAGTGGTTACCAGAGGCTGAGGAGGAGAGCAGGGAGAGGGATGGATAAAAGTTGGTTAAGAGGTGCAAAGTTACAGTCGAATGGAAAGAATAAACTCTGATGTTCTATTAGTTCTATTACAACTATGGATAATTGCAATGTATAATATATTTCAAGATAGCTAGAAAAGAATCTTGAATGGTACCATCACAAATATATGATAAAGTTGCGCTATAATGAATATTCTAGTTGTCCTAATTTGATCATTTTACAGTGTACACATGTATTGAAACATCACACTGTACACCATAAACATGTGAAGTTATTCATCAGTCAGTTATAAACAAAATTTTAAAATAAGATATATATGTGTATGTATGTATGTATGTATGTATATGGTCATTTTTCTGTAACTAGCTATTGTATTTAAAATATTAATTCATGCTCACTTCTAGCTATACTTTATTTTCACTATCCCATAAATCATCAAGGTGTTCATCTATCATAATTTATATATACATTCTCTTGTCAATGAACATTTGGATTATTTCCTGTCTTTTGATATTACCAGCGTGCTCCTATGGAACACTTCATACATATAATCTTGTGCACATTTTCAAACAGTTCTCTGGTTGTATTTTTAAGAGTAAAATGCATAGGTTATAGTATATGTTAATGTTCAGAATTACAAGATTTTGCCAAGTGGTTGTAGTGATTATACCTCCATGAACAATATGTTAAACTTCCACCTACACACTTGGCATCATCAGTATTCTTAATTTTTGATAATCTAATGTTATAAAATGGAAAATCAATATCTTAATTTGTATTCTCTTTGCTACAAATAAAATACTCTATTCAAATTTATTGGCTATTATTTTATTCTTGTGTCAAATGCCTGTTCATGTATTTTATACATTTTTATTGGATTGATTATCTCCCTGAAATTTCCTTATTGATTTATAGCAGCAGTCCTCAACCTTTTTGACATCAGGGACCAGTTTCATGGAAGATAATTTTTCCATGGACAGGGTTGGGGATAGTTTCGGGATGATTCGAGCACCTAGAATTTATTGTATACTTTATTTCTATTATTATTACACTGCAATATATAATGATATAATTATACAATTCACCATTAGAAAAAAAGGTTCAGATGGAAATGATAAATAAAATAATGGAGGGGTCACATGTATTCTAAATAAGTGTTGGATTCTGACTTAAAGTCTGTCACCAAATGCAGTTGTACAATTGAAGTACATCAACTCACATGCTACTCACTGATAGGGTTTTGCTATGAACTTGTAAGCAATTGTTGTATTATGGTCTCTTTGCAGTCAAACCTCACTGCTAATTTTAATCTGTATTTACAGGCACTCCCAGTGCTAGCTTAACTGTCGCAGCTCCACATCAGATCATCAGGCATAAGATTCTCATAAGGAGCATGCAACCTAGATCCCTCACATGTGCAGTTCACAATAAAGTTCTCACTCCTATGAGAATCTAATGTCACCACTGATCTGACAGAATATGGAGCTCAGGTGGCAGTGCCAGAGATAAGGAGTAGTTGTAAATACTGATGAAACTTTGCTCTGTTTGCCTGCTGTTCACTTCCTGACATGCTGCCTGGTTCCTAACCGGTCATGGACCGGTGGAGTCTCCTGATTTATAGGGATTGGTGTATATTCTAAATATCAATCCTCAGTCATACAAGATTTGGTTTGGCTACATGTGCTGCATACATCTCCCAATGTGTGGATTGTTTTCTACTTTATGGAACATTGAATAAGCTAGCATTTACTTTTAAAACACTAATCCGTTTTGAATTTATGTATGCAGTAGGTTGTGTTGTAATATTATTTTTTTCACCATGATACCCTTTTCTTCCTCGACATCACTTTTTAAAAATAGGTTCCTCTTCTCTCAATTATTTATGTCTCAATCTATACCTAGGCTCTTTAGACTATTAATCTGTCAATACCAGTGACAATCTGGTTAATCTGTCAATACCAGTGACAATTAGTATAGCTTTGTACTCGTCATAGCTTTTAAGACACAAATACAAATCTGTAAACGGGATTACAGAATGACCTGAAACTTGGGTAAACAAAGATGCTTTTATTTGCTAAAATCAAATACAATTTTCCTTAAACATCTATGTTCCACTATGATAGATAAATCATATTGGTAATATGAGTGAAAATTAAAGGAGAGAAATTCAATACTCATGATAAAAATTGGGATCTATGATAAATGGTATGATAACAATATCATAATACCGCTTGTGTGATATAATTTTCCTTAACCTTAAATAGTAAGTAAGGACTGCTTCAACAATCAAATTAGAGCAAAGTCATTTGAAATACTGAGTTTGGGGAGCTAAGTCGCATCTTACCATAAAATCATTAGAGAATATCATGGAAAATCTAAGATATTCTCGTCTACTTAGCATACACTGCTTGCTATATGTGAACCACAACAGAGAATAACTTTTTTAAAAATTGAAAGGTACCAAGTGACATGACTAAAATATGGATTTTGATGCTGTCTAGTCAATAAATAAATGTTTGGTGATTTCCATTTTTACTAACAAAAAACCGGATTTGTAAGGTGTTTTTCCTTTTTATAAGATATGATTAACAAATTCTAATTTGGTAATTTTTTTCTGCTCTGTCAGTGACAAACTTAGCCATTTAACTGAATTCTATACTGCCAATTTTTAGAATTTTCTAAATGTAGACAGATAAAGCAGATCTTAGACTATTAAAAAAAGATGTTCCTTAACATTTGTATAAAGTTATCGTCTTAGGAAGATCTTCTCTACACTATATGCATCTGATTCACCTAATTTAAATTCCTGAAGTATTTTCTGTGAGCTACTGGTATTGTTTCTCCTTTCTACTTTATCTTTCTATTTTTATACTTTTTAGCTATTTTTCTGTGAGGTACTGCTACTCCTTTATTGGAATACCTTTTGGGATCTAAGGTTATATTTTGAAGATAAAGCTAAAGGGTTTAAGGGGCTTTTCTGACAGGCTGAATGTGGGTGCAAGGGAAAGAGAAAAGTTACAGATGAATCCAAGGCTTTTGGTTAAACAATTAGAAAAGTGGATTTACTATCAACTGAAATGGGGAAAATCACAGGTGCAAAAGGTGTGACTGAGAGAACAGACAAGATGTGGATGTGATTGGTATAAAATATTTATTAGTCAAAATGTTTAGTAGGCACTTGGATATGTCAATCTGAAGTTCAAGAGAGAACTTTTCCCTAGTGATATAATCATAAGGGTCTTTGGCATATAATGGTATTTAAGACAGGAAATTATTAATCACAAAGGGAGTGACCATGAATGGCAAGAACTAAACATCATACTGATACCTGTCCCCATGTTCAAGAAAGCATAAATTTAGTTTGTAATGATTTATTCTGAATAAACTCATGTTGTTTCTTAGGCATCTCTATTTCCTAAGTATTTAATTTTATAGTCTGTTCTGTAAATTTACTCCAGAAACAATATCAAATTCATCATTCTATAGAATAAATCTTCACTTTTTGAAAATCAGAATATCTCTTCAATATTACTTGATTCCTTTTAGAATAATGCCAATGGTTGAAGTATCTTAATACAGTGGGATAAAATCACTTCTGGGCAGTACATTTTTAGTTTCCTCTTGAGCAGAGTAATTATATCTGCTTATCTAAAGGTAGAACCCCTTCTTTTTATAGGACATATGTGAGTGAAGATGAGTAGGTTTTTAATAAATGAGACAATTTTCAAAATTGTGTTTTTGTTAGAGAGAGAATTGGAGACAAGGACACAACTGAAAGTTCTAAATTGTGGTACAATCTTCTTCCCTCATATATTTTCACTATTCTTTTTCCTATTTAGCCATACTCATTATAAGCAGTTGTTAGAAGCAGCTATAACTAAGATGGAAAGGAATGGGAAAGTTCTTAAATATTGCTTTCTTTAAAAAAAAAAAAAAACTTCCAAACATCTGGACTCTGCACTGAGAAATATTTTTGGTGAAACTGAAATGATTATGTAAAAGATTATGCAGAAGGAAACAGCAACTAAATTTCTTCTTTGTTGCCAGCATTTTTGAAATTTTTTCTTTTCACAGTAGTTTTTGTCAAATGCTATGAAAGGTTTAATGAACTTGCCTAGCTTTTCTGTTTTTTAAGTGCTTGAAGACTAACCTTCGGATGTGGTTGCTCAATATTTACTAATGATTAGAAAAACCTACCCATTTTAGTACAATTTTTATCTTTGTTTGGATGTTTGTTAGTATGATTACTGTAGCTTTTTTCCCCTCTCATCGTGGGATATTCCCACCATTCTTAGAAGAACCCAAAATTCTGAGAGGTGAAGGGAGGAAACATGAATGACAGTAAACAATATAAAAGAGGAAATCAAAACCAAAAAGTTGGCCCAGACTCTTAGGACAAACCATACATCCTTGGTCTGAGCTCAATCTGAGTCAGAGAGTTATGTTATCACTTTAGTTGGAGCTGTTATTGTTAGGTCGGTTTATCTGTTGTCACTGGAAAATAGCATAGCCAAGTCATACTTCCCAATGGAGGAGAGTGTGGTGTCAGAATTTCAAGAAGGTCCAAATCAGGACACCTGTGTGCCAGATCAGCCCAGCTGCAAATGTGGGCTGGCCAGTCCTGCAGAACACCATCTGCTCAGCACATGGAATGCCAGTTTCTTTGCTGAAGATGGGTTTAAAGGATGAGATTCTTAGAAGAGAAAGCTCACAGTTCGGCTGTGACATCCTTAGACTTTCTCACATTTTAAAATAACAATTTTAGGAAGAAGGGATTAAAGGCTTATGTCTGAGAGATGACAAGCAGGGTATATTGCTAGCTCCAGAAGAATTGCCTCAGAAGTTCTCCTTTAGATCGGCATTTGGCTTTTCATTCTGGTGACTGATGAAGTATGACTGTAACACTCAGAAAATTCCAGGTGTTAAGCATGTGCACATTCCAAAAATGCTCTATGTTCCTGTTGCTGAGTTTGTGACAATTAAACCAAAAGATATTATCTCTCTCCCCCAACCCTTCTGAAACATAATGAGACATTTGAATCATACCTTGTCTTGATCATTGAAAATCTGATCAGAGCAAACATGGTGGGAAAAACAAATGCTATCAAACAATTAGTATTGACTGCCTTTTTCCCCTTCTAAAACTGGCATCAAAAAATATATAAACTAACACTCATTTATTTGCCATTTTGGAGGTTGAACTTCTCACAAACTATCTTTAAGGTCTTGTTTAGCAATTGGCTACCTCTCAGTAGCAATTAGTAATTATCAGGTATTTAAAACATTGTTTTTTGGTGGTGATAGGGTTTTTGTGTCTGTTTGTTAGATTTTTTCCTTTTAAGAAAGATTCACAATCTGCTCCCTTTGAAGTTTACTGTAATTTCAGAGACGAGGAGACAGAAACTTCAGCAATGTTTCCTGAATTTATAGGCACAGCTCTATAAAGTTCTTAACCTCCTAAAACAAAACAAAATAAAATCCCAATATTGGAAAAACAATCTAATTCACTTCTACAAAAACAAAATTGAACAATATAACTGGTCTTCCCACTGAAGCTAGCAAGGCAAAATTATCCTATATTAAAATTGTAACTAAATAATTCTGAGTTTGAAGCTGATACATCGTGGAACAACTAATACTAAATGTTGAGCTTGTTGTAACCTATACGGTCACTTTTCTAGCATCTTCCTTCCTGACTGACCGACTCCTTCAAATATTTTCTGCGTACTCTGCACATGACAGAAGCCTCATAGGGTTATTAAGAAGATTAAGTGAGAGAACATAAAATTCCTAGCACAAAGTGGGTGCTCAACAAATGTTAGCTGTTCCTATCTTCTAGAGGCAAGACACTATGTATTGCTCAGATATCCAACCACACTAATGTTGGATGTAGGATATTGCTAGAAATATACTGGAGAAGTATGGTGATACTACATTTAATGTCAGACTGCATTATCCACAGATGCGCATTGACTATTATTTGAAAATCAGCCAATTTACCCTGCTTGATTTTGTTTGTGATTGAGTAGCAGTCAATTATACTCTACTTTTTCTTTCCATGCATCTTAACTGCCGAATATCACTCCTTCAAGCCCTTTCATTATCTCTTACTATTATGATTGCTGTTGACACTTCACTAAGTGTGCAGTTCTTAATTCTGATAGCATGATGGATTTGAACTCAATCATTTGTTCACTGCTGTGGCCACTCTCCTTTGGTTTTCTAAGACATTTAAATAGTCTTTGAAAATCCAGAACACCTTAATCCTGCCACAAGAGCATCCTCTCTGGTTAGTTTCTGACTTTCCCTGAAGTGAACTTTTTAAAAAAAATTTTTTATTTGAAAATTGTGGGGTACAATTAAGGGTTAGGTATACAAATATTCATTATGCAGGTACCCTTGTTAATGAGGTGTGACCCCCACTTCCCCCCGTAGTATCCCATTAGATATTGACTATCATTAATTCCACCTCCCAGCCCCCCACCCCCCATAGTTTCCCACTACTGTCAATCCTTTTCTTATAGTGTTATGGTAGTTGTTTAAGGTCCACTTATGAGTGAGAACATGTGGTACAAGTTCTAAAAATCGGCCTTCCATATGACCCTGAAATCCCCCTACTAGGAATATACCCACAAGAATTCAAATCACTCTATTAAAAAGATACCTGCACACATATGTTTATCACAGCATTGTTCACAATAGCAAGAACAGGGATCCAACAGTGCTGCCCATCAAATGAGAAATGGATTAAAAAAATGTGGTTCATATACACAATGAATATTACACAGCCATTAAGAACAACAAAATCATGAATTTCGCAGCAACCTGGATGGAATTAGAGTCTATAATACAGAAGTGAACTTTAAGAAACAAAACAAACAAACAAAAAACAAAACAGAATTATTGGTGAGGTTGGGCTCACTATTCTTTATTGATTTCTACTAAAAACTAGGGTTATATTTTTTGGTCTTATTTATTTTTGTAAGTTTCAGGCCATCAAATATAGTTTCTCTTTCATGCTGAGAGCTTTATTTTCTAATAAGAAAATTCACAGTACACAATTCAATCCAGTTTGCAGTCATTCACTGGGATGGCTGTGGCCAAAGATCTGAG
This sequence comes from Cephalopachus bancanus, assembly GCA_027257055.1. Lineage (NCBI taxonomy): Eukaryota > Metazoa > Chordata > Mammalia > Primates > Tarsiidae > Cephalopachus > Cephalopachus bancanus. The sequence goes on from JAPVLO010000093.1 coordinate 13,640,196, forward strand.
CGTTGGTCACTTGTGTTTTAACAATGAAAACCAACAGGAACCAAAATTCAGTTACAATGCATTGCAGCTGCTGTGGCCAGGACCCACTTAGAAATATAATTTCAAGAAGATTTTTCTTGTTAAAAAGCCATTTCCTCGGAAGAGTGTTGGGAAGATAGCAGCAGGCAAATAGGCAAACAAGAAAATTTACAAGGATTTCCAAAGAGTGTTTTGGAAGAATTGTATTAATTTGAACAACTGCAAGAACACTTTGACTGAGTTAAAAAGTTTAGACTTTTCTCTGAAATATTAGTAAGATGTGTTTGTATTTTATAAATAACTTTTTTAAATTAAAAAAATTATTGCAAATTGACAATTTAAAATTGTATAAATCTACAGGGTACAAAGTGATGTTATGATTTATGAACACAGTGTGGAATAATTAAATCAAGTCAGGCACAGAAAGACAAATAGTGCATGTTCCCACTTATATGTGGAATCTAAAACAATCAAACTCATTTTAAAAATTAAAAAAATAAAAAAAACTTTTGACAGGCCGTGTGTGTGTGTGTGTGTGTGTGTGTGTGTGTGTGTGTGTGTACTTTAAGTCACACTTGAAGTAACATGTATCACCAGACTGGACTCTGGGAAATTGTGCTGAGTATAATTTTTTCCTGCCTCTTCTTTTAGAAAAAGTATGGGTTTTGGATGGAGAACATACTGCTGGCCTACACTCACTAACTGCTTCTGGAACACTGTGATTCTCTCAGAAATAATAACGATATTACATAAATTCAACCATGTACTTCTAATGGAGGAGACCTGACTACAAGATAATGTGACATATATTTTTTTAAATTATGCCTTTTCAGCTCAACTGAGAATTTTCCACCTTAAGGCAATCAACCTTGAAATGTTTATGGTTATAGTCACAAACTAATTCCTTGACTCATACAATGTTTTTTTTAACTTTAAAAAATTGTCTTCAGAAACAAAACCATATTTCTTTGACATCTTCACCTTCTGTGACAGGTATCTCACTTTTGGAAACAAGAAGAAGCCACTCAGAGTCAAGTATTTGAATGTCCTATGTATATCAATATATAAGATCATTTTTGGTACTAAAATTATGGCCCCAAATAAATCAACATGTAAATTACTTCTAAAGTTAATGTTAAAAGAAAGGTCTATGTGACAATATCAAAGAAATGAGTTTTCTGCAGTGGCTAATTTTGAAAAATAATGTGTGAGTGTGCTTGTCTACAAAAAACATCCATGACAATATTAAGCTTGCATCTTTAACAAAATGTTTTTCCTCTGTATGAGAGGGACCCAAAAAACCCTGGAAATTATACACATTGTGTATCTATTATTATGTTTAAATTTCATTCATCTTCAAAATACTCTCCATTTGAGGCAATACACCTTCTGAGACACTTTTTCTGCTGCTCAAATCAGTTTTTGAACTCATCAATTTTAATGCCTTTTAGTGCTTCTGCCATTTTTGTTTATTTCTTCCACCAGTCTATGCTGAGGTCACTGCTCATTCCTAAACTCCAACTTAGTTATTTCTTCCCATACTTCTAATTCCTTGTATGCTTGCCTCTTCCCACTAGTGTTTCTTTAATACTTTGCAAATTAAAAAATTAGGATCTGTCTTCCTCAGGAAGCTGTGAGGAAATTATGAAGGAAAAACAATCAAACTTTAATGTCTTCCAAAATATTTGGGAAAAAGAGAGTCATCACTTGTTTACATCATCACCATAATACACAATCAGACCTTTTCAGGACTGTTTATAAGAACAGTTATAAGTACCTGTATGTACAGGTTAGCTACCAAAAGAGCCAGAGTACAATCTGTGAAGAATGACCAAACTACCTTACTTACATTTCTGTTAATGAGGAAAGGGTTTTCATGGAGATTGATATCCAGCTTTGTTTTACTCATGCTTCATTTACATAGAAGGCAGAATATTCCCAATATTAACATAATTACAGTTAGCTAGTTAACTAAGAGATGCAACACAACTAATCACCCTTAGAACTTTTTATAAAAAAGGAAAACTTATCAAATTGTCCAACTTTCTTATGTGTTGGAGATAAAAATATGAACGAGACAATTTTTTAGGAGCCTCTTTTGATGTAAAAATTTCAACTAGATTCTTCAGCTATATTACATTTTTGTAAAGCAAGACAGCAGGACTTATTGAGAGGACAGAGGAGCTCCCACAATGGAAGGGCACCCAAAGGGGTTGCCCACCTTTTTTTTTTTTATTGCTACATGTATCAAGGACCCAGCATAGAGTATGTGTTTAGCAAATTTTGTTGACTGTAATCATAGGCATCTAATACACTTAAGAAATAAATAAGCAATTATCAAGACTCACCTGAAGAATTTGAATAATATATCTGAATTTTGAAATGGATCAAAAAAGTTCTGTAGCTGGTTTATCTGACCTCAAACTTATATGAGGTGACAAGACACAATGATTAAATATACAGGTTCAAGTAATACTGCTTGGCTTTAAATCCCAGCTCTTCTGCTCATGAGCTGTGTGGCTTAAAGGACAAAAGTAGAGAGAAACAAAAAAGTTGATAACATTGTGTATAAGGTTGAGAATTCACTTTATGCTCTAGAAATAGATATAAATGGAGAATAAATTTGTCAGGCTTTTAGATTAGAAAATTTACTATAGAAGTACTGTGACAGGAAGGACCCAAATGGCTATCTGAAAATATCCCACAATTGCTGGTCTCAGGAAAGAAACCTATATGGAGAAGTAGGCCTAGGGGTTTGAGGGTTGGCTTGAAAACCCAAGCTGAGGTTTATCAGCAGTCACCTGGAGAAATGGAGGGTAGACAGTTCCAAGCCCTGGACACCCCTAGAAGCAATCTGTCATAAGATCAGAAGAACACACTTAGAAAAGGAAGTGAGTGAAAGTGACAGCTTTTCTTTTTTAAACACCTCACACAAACCTCTAAAGTTCCAACCAAGGAAGAGTCAAGCCAGGCCCTACATTCGTACTCCTCCCTCACCAGCCAGGCACAGAGAGCTACCCTGAATCAGGAGTCATCAGCCAGATCCAGATGGAGCCCAATAATTTCCTCTTCGCAGGGAGCCCAGCACCAGTGGCTGCTAACCTACCCATCTAGAGGGCTCTCAGAAAACATCCTGCAGGGGTGGTCTGCACAGAATGGGCACTTCTCCTTCCAACTCCGGACACAGCAGGAGTGATGTACCCACTTCACAAACATTCCTCTGGCATAGATTGCTGCCTTAATGAAGGTTGCATATGCATCTTGCCCTCATGGAGCCACCATCACTGTGATAGGCCCTCCCATGGACAGGGAAAGAACTAGAAGGTGGTGCACCTCTGAAGTATGGCAGCAGCAACCTATCTTCAGATTGAGGAAGAAACACAAACTCTCTGCTAACAAGGCAGATGCTTCCCTTGTACCTCTGAGCAAAAGGGGCAGTCCTACCTAGACAGGAGGAGGCCACTCCATGCCCACAAGATTTCCTGTGCTAGAGTAGAGCCATGTGGTCCCTCTTGGCCTCCTGCCAATTAGGGTATAGACTGGAAGAGGGCCAGTGAGTTTCTGGGCAGCCAGTGGCTGACACTTGTGTTGGAGGGAGGGGAAAAATTCCTCTGAACTGTAGGAAATGACATTCCCCACCCTGCCAGTCTGCACTAGTGAGGTGAAGCAGAATTAGATGCTTTCCCCCCAATTTGCCACCTTCCTGCCACTGCTGCCACCTTTCTAACAGGTAGACCAGAGAAGGAAGGTCAGAGGAAAAAAGAAAGAAAGAAAGAAAAAAACAACAACACAAACTTTCACACCAGTAATGGCAATTTTATCTAATAAAATACAAAATGAAAAAAATTTAAAATAAATAGAGAAGAGTTTTCCCTCCTAAATAAAGAATAACCAGTGGTAAAACACAAGCCAATCTCTAAAACTTTAATGAACCAACATTCACATAGGGCTTTCCCAGATCCCAAGAAATGGAACCCATCCAGAATGACCTATCTTTGATGACAGGCATGGAATTCAGATTATGAATGGCAAAGACACTCAACAGAATCCATGAGAAAGTGGATATACAAATAATCAAGGTCATGAAAACAGTGAAGGAAGTAAAAGCTGACCTAGTCATTCTAAGAAAGAATAAAACAAAACTTATGGACATGAAGAATTCTTTTCTGGAATTTTAAAGCATAGTAGCAAGATTTAACAGCAGAACTGACCAGGCAGAGGAAAGAATCTCAGAGCTGAGGACTGATTATTGAACTAACCCAGTCTGACACAAACAAGGAGAAAAAATTTAGGAAATAAAAGCAAAACCTACAAGAGGTCTAAGACTAAGCAAAGAGATTATATTTACAGTTGATTGACATCCCTAAGAGAGAAAGGGAAGCTGAGAACATCCTGAAACAAACTTTTTAAGAGGTCATTCAAGAAAATTTCCACTATCAAGCTAGAGAGATGGCCACACAAACACAAGAAATTCAGAGAACTCCTGTGAGGTATTACACAAGAAAACCAACCCAAAATCACATGAAAATATGACTTGCCAAGTGAGCATGAAAAAAAAAATCCTGGCCGGGCTTGGTGGCTCAGCCTGTAATCCCACGCTTTGGGAGGCCGAGGTGAGTGAATTGCCTGAAGCCCACAGGTTCAAGGCCCACCTGGGCAACTTGGTGAGACCACATCTCTACAATAAATTAAAAAAAAAAATTAGCTGGACGTGGTAGCACGCGCCTGTAGTTCCAGCTACTTGGAAAGCTGAGGTGGAAGGATCGCTGGAGCCCAGCAGGTCGAGGCTGCGGTGGCTGGGAGCAGCCACTGCACTCCAGTCTGGGCAACTGAGACTCCAACTCAAAAAAAAGAAAGAAAGAAAGAAAGAAAGAAGGAAAGAAAGAAAGAAAGAAAGGAAGAAAGGAAGAAAGAAAGAAAGAAAGAAAGAAAGAAAGAAAGAAAGAAAGAAAGAAAGAAAGAAAGAAAAAATCCTAAAGACAACTGGAGAGAAAGGGAAAACGACCTACCAAGGAAGACGCATCAGAATTGCAGCAGAATTGTCAGCAGAAACTTAACAAACCAGAAGGAATTGAGGTCCCATTTTTAACATTCTGAAAGAAAAGTTTTTCTAGCCAAGCATTTCCTACCTCACCAAGCTAAACCTCATCAATGAATAATTAAAGTTCTTCCCAAACATCCAATCCTGAAAAGAATATGCCACTTCCAAATAGTACTAAGCACAAAAATGAAATAATGGTTCCACTCATCACAAAAATATAGGTAAACACAGAGTTACAGACCATGTATATCAACCACAAAGCCTAAAATGCAAAGCAGTGTCTTAATATCAAAATAACAGGAACAAAATCCCACATATCAATAATTAACTTAAATGTGAATGGACTGAATGTGCCACTCAAAAGGCACAGAGTAGCAAGATGGATAAAGAAGCATGATTATTCTGCTGCTTTCATGAAACCTGTCTCATTGCAAATGGCGCCTACAGACTCAAGGTAAAGGTTTGAAGAAAGATCTCCCAGGCAGAAGGAAAACAGAAGAGAACAGGAGTAGCTATTCTTATATCAGACAAAACAGATTTTAAATCAATAAAATTTTAAAAAGGACAGTGAAGGTCACTACATAATGATAAAAGTCCCAATTTGCCAGCAAGAAATATCCATCTTGAATGTGTAAGCACCCAATATAAGAGCAGCCAGATTTATAAAACATTTGCTAATTAAACTAGGAAAGGACATAGACAGCCACGCAAATATAGTCAGAGAATTTGGTGCCAACTAATAACCTCAGACTGAGCACTGAAACAAAAAACTAACAAGGCAATCAGGAACCTTAACTCAACCCTTAACCAAATGTATCTAAAAGAGGTGAGTGTACTGCCTGAGCCTGCGGGTTCGAGACCCACCTGGGCAGCGAGACATCATCTCTACAATAAATCAAAAAATCAGCCAGGCGTGGTAGCGCATGCCTGTAATTCCGGCTACTTGGAAGGCTGAGGCGGAAGGATCGCTGGAGCCCAGCAGGTCGAGGCTGCGGTGGCCGGGAGTGGCCACTGCACTCCAGTCTGGGCGACAGAGTGAGACTCCAACTCAAAATAAAAAAAAAGACATCTAACAGAACATTTCACCCAACAATCACAGATTATTCTCATCAGCACATGGAATATACTCCAAGATAAACCACATACTTGGACATAAGTCAAGAATGAACATAATCACACCAAGCATCTTCTCAGACCACAGCAGAATAAAAATAGATGTCATTACTAACTGGAACTCCCCCAAACACAAAAATATATACGTAAATTTAAAACATGCTTCTGAATGACTTTTGGGTTAACAAAGAAATCAAGACATATATAAAAAGGATTCCTAGAAACAAATGAAAAGAAAAGACACAACACACCAATATCTCTAGGATACCATGAAAACTGCAGAGAGGAAAGTTTATAATATTGCATGCACACATCAAAAAAATAGACTTAGAGTCTTTAATACTGAGCCATCTATCACAGAAACAAAGAACTGAGTATTACTTGTTCTCTCTCATAAGTGGACCTTGAACAATTATGGTAATACTATAAGAAAAAGATTGGCAGTAATTGAAAACTGCCAGGGGGGTGGGGAAGGGTGGGTTTGGCAATAGTGGGAATTTTCCAGGGACGGGGGGCATACCTCATCAACAAGGGTACCTGCAAAATGAACATTTGTATGCCTAACCCTGAATTGTACCCCATATCTTTAAAATAAAAAGATTAAACTTTAAAGAAAAAGAAAATAGATCTCAAGTAAACAGAATAACATTGCAACTAACGAAGCTGGAAAGACAAGAGCAATCCAATTTCAGAATCAGTAGAACAATAAAAATCATCAAAATAAGTTCACAGCTAAATAAAATAGAGATCAAAACAAAACAAAACAAAACAAAAAACAAACAAAAAACCAAAGGATCAACAAGACAAAAAGTTGGTTCTTTGAAAGGATAAATAATATTGACAGATCCCTGGTCAGATTAAGAGAGAGAGAGAGAGAGAGAGAGAGAGAGAGAGAGAGATTTCAAATAAAACAATTAGAAACAAAAAAGTACTGTTACAACTGACCCTGAAGAAATACAAAAGATTGTCAGAGATTACTGTGAACATCTGTATGTGAGTAAGATAGAAAATCTTGAGGAAATGAAAAAATTCTTGGCGACTTACAACCTCCCAAGATTTAAACAGCAAGAAATTGAAACCCTAAACAGACCAATAGTCATCAAAGAAATTGACTCAGCAATAAGAAATCTCCCCACCAAAAACTGCCCTAGGCCAGATGATTCATCCACTGAATTCTACAATACATACAAGGAAGTGCTAATATCATTGCTATTGAAAGTATTTATTCCTGGTGGAGATGCTATGAAGATTGATGAAATGAGGCGAGAGATTTAGAATGTTATATAAACATAATAGTTGATAAAGCAGGGACAGGGCTTGAGAAGACTGGCTCCAATTTTGAAAGAAGTTCAACTGCTGGTAAAGTGCTATAAAACAGTATTGCATGCTTCAGAGAAATCTTTCATGAAAAGAAGAGTCAATCAAATATGAAAAACTTCATGGTTTGTCTCATTTTCAGATATGACCACAGCTACCACCACCACCCTGATCAGTCAGCAGCCATTAACATCAAAACAAGACTCTCCACCAGCAAAGAGATTATGACTCGCTGAAGGCTCTGATGATTGTTACAGTTTTCTAATAAAGTCTTTTTTTTTTAGAAAAAAGAGAAAGTATTTAAAACAATCCAGAAGGAAGGAATTCTCCCTAGCTCATTCTATGAAGCCAATATTTTTCTGATACTCAAAAAGACCCAACAAGGGTCTGATAAAATCGATGCAAATATTTTCAACAAGATTCTAGCAAATCATATCCAATGGCACAACTCAAGGATCCTCCATCACAACCAGGTGGGCTTCATCCCCAGGATGTTAAGACTAGTTCAACATATGCTTGTTAATAAATGGAATCCACCACATGAACAGGTGTAAAACCAAGAACCACATGATTAAACACAGAAAAAGCATTCAATTAAATCCAACATACCTTCTTGATAAAAACTCTTGAACATCTAGGCACTGAAGGAACATTCCTTAAAATAATAAGAGCCATCTATGACAAACCTGTAACCATCATCATACTTAATGGGCAGAAGCTGGATACATTACTCCTAAGAACTGGAACAAAACTAGGATGCCCACTATCACTACTCTTATTCAACACAGTACTGGAAGTCCTAGCCAAAGAAATCAGGCAGGAAAAATAAATTAGGAATATCCAAATAAGAAAGCCAGAAGTTATCTCTCTTTGCAGATGATATGATTCTATACCTAAAAACTCCTAGAGATCTGTCAAAAACCTTCTTGCACTAATAAATGACTTCAGTAATTTCTCAGGATACAAAATCAATGCACAAAAAACAGTAGCATTTATATTCACCAACAAGCAGGCTGAAAACCAAATTTTAAAAAACACAATTCCATTCACAATAGCCACATTTAAAAAATTCAGCATCCACCTAACCAAAGAAGTGAAAGACCTTTACAATGAGAACTACAAAACACTGTTCAAAGAAATCAAAGACAACACAAACAAATAGAAGAACATCCCAGGCTCATGGATTGAAACAATCAATATGATCAGGCACTTAAGGCAATGTACAAATCAAACAATCCCTATCAAACTATGAGCATCATTTTTATCAGACCTAGAAAGTCAAGATAGAAATTCATATGAAAGCAAAAAAGAGCCCAAATTTGAAAAAATATTTTCAAGTTCTGCACCTGGCAAAGATCTAACATCCAAGATCTATACAAAACTCAAACAAATGGACAGGAAAAATATAAACAATCTCTTTAAAAAGTAGGCAAAGGACATGAACAAACACTTCTCAAAAGAAGACATGCAAGTAGCCAGCAAACATATGGACAATCATTGCTCAACTTCACTAATCATCAGAGGAATGCAAATAAAAACTACAATAAGATATCGTCTCACACTGGTCAGGACGGCTATCATTTAAAAAGTCATAAAATGACAGGTGTCATCAAGGCCATGGAGAAAACGGAATACAGTGTGGTGATTTCTCAAAGAACTAAAAATTGAATGACTATTTGGCTTAGAAATCCCACAATTGAGAATATAACCAAAGGAACAAAACTGCTTACAAAAAAACACCTGCATGCATATGTTTATTGCAGTACTATTTACAACAGAAAATATATGGAACCAATTCAGAAACCCATTGAAAGTGGACTGGATTAAGAAAATTTGGTATATATACACAAATGAATAGTATGCAGTCATAAAGAAGAATAAAATCATGTCATTTGCAACAACATGGATGTAGCTGGAGACCATCATTCTAAGTGACCTATCACAAAAATGAAAAACTGAATACTGCATGTTCTCACTCAGACATGGGCACTAAACATTGAGCATGCAGGCACAAGGGTTAGACACTGCTAAAGGAGGGAGAGATGGGTAGTAAGGGACACACAACACTCCTTGAGTACCTAGTCCACTACTAGAGAAGGCTAGTTAGAAGCTCAAATCTTGCCTTTCCACAATTGACTTATATAGAAAATTCTCACATGTACCCAACAATTTTAGAATTAAAAAAAAAAAAGAATGTGTAAGATATTTTTACAAAAGTTATAAAACTTTTGCAATATATAATAGTCTAACGAAAAATAATAATATTTTGAATCAAGGCAATGAAAATTGGGTCGATAATAAAGCAGCAAATGGGACAAACATTGGGGAGGAAGTAGAATTCTATAAATCATAGAATAATTGTAAGAGATATAAAAAGCAGGAAGCCTAGACATGTCCAATTGGACACATGGTTGGGTGGTGATGCTAATGACCTTCATATGGAATGCATGAAGGGAAGCAAGTTTAAGAGAAATGTGTTAGTTTGGGGACATATTCAATTTGAGTTACCCGTCAGATGTCTAAATGGATGTAACCCCTGAATAGATGAATATATATAGACCTCTTCCTGAGAATCTAATCATACAATTGATAGTTTATAATCCTTTGCCTTACTTGTGTCACTATAGTTTCCCAATTTATGAAGATTTTCTATAAATTATAATCATTGCTTTTTTCATATTATTAAAGAAAAATAATCATGTTAACCAAATACATTACATATGCTCAAATATAAAAAAACCAGAGGTCAAAAATTACATTCAGAGCTGGCTAAAATTATGACTATTTATTTATTTTGGAAAACAATTTTAGCTTAAAAAAAAGGAATCACCATGAAAAGACATGGGGGAACCTTGAATGAATATTGCTAAGTAAAATAAGCCAATCTGAAAAGGCAGCATATTATATGATTCTAACTGACATCTTGGATAAGACAAAACTAGACAGGTAAAAGATCTGTGGCTATCAGATATTAGAAAGGAGGAAAAAATAAACAGGTGGTGTCCCAAGGACTTTTAGGACAGTGAAACTATTCTGTGTATACTCTAATGATGGATGAATGTCATTATACATTTGTCAAAATCTATGGAATGTAAAAGAGTCAACCCTAATGTAAGTTACAGATTTTATTCATAATAATGTATCAATATTAATGCAACACTTGTAACACATTTACCACATGAATGCAAGTCATAAAGGATCAGGAAACTGGGGAAAGGAGGTGAGGGAGTTTATAGAAACTCATTACATATATTTATCTTTTTCTAAACCTAAAACTGCTCAAGAAAATAAAGTGTACAATAATAATTTTAAAAGAATCACACTGATTCCTTGAATACAGTTTTTACCCTGACAGTCTTACATATTTTCACTATATTTATCACTCTGAGGTTCCTGAACATGTAACATGAAAAATCGGAGTTATTACATTATTTGATTGGAAATGTCTGCTTAACAATACAGTAATGTGTTTTCAACAGCTTTGAAAAAAACCCACTTTCCTCTTTGAAAAGTTTCTGGCAAAATACATTTCTGTTGTCCCAGTACATGTGGTTTCACACTAATACAGCTAGTTAATGCAACTGGCTATTTCTCTGAACATTATCCATTCTAAACCTTGTAACCTATAGTGTGCCCAAAATATGACCCTCAAGCTCAGGACCTTAAAAGTACACTGATTTTTATTATTGGTATACTTAACATTCCTTTCCAAGATTTTTTAGAAATAGGTAAATAGTAGCACATCCCAGGCATGAGGGGAGAAAAAAACCCATAGGATTCTTCTTGAATAAACAGGCAGAATATTTTAACAGCAGGCCAGAAAGCTGTCTGTAGCCCACAAAAATAAAAAATAAGTTTTTATCAGACATGTGAAAGTATTACTACAGAAGCTAAAATTGTTAAAGAAATCCAAGGAAAAATAGGCAAAAGAAGGAAAACAAACCATAAAAATATCTTCTGCTTTCAATCGCTCTGCCCATATTTATTGAAAAAGTAATCTATTAAAACAGAAACTAAATTCAAAATCTTAAATTATTATTGGGTTGAGTCTAAGTGTCTAATTTATATTTACCATTTATAATTTCTGAGTGGAAATGTATTAAGTTAGTTTTTCATAAAACAACCTCTAATAATGTTAATGCAAATAAGCAATGCTTCATGGTTTGCAAAGAGAAAAAGAAAGACACTACTATTATGACAACCATTTTATTGATAAGAAAACTAAGGCTTAAAGTTATTAGCTGGTTTCTTAAGGTCCTGCATATTTTTAGAAATAGGCTACCCAAGTCTTCTTCTGAATTAATATCCAGTGGACTTTCAGGTTCACCTGCTGTCCCATGTAGACATTGTAACCATCTTCGACAACAAGTTATTAGAAATAAAGTACAATGATATGCATGGCATAAACCCAGAGGAAACAATACTTGTGTGGAATGACAGATTCGGATTAAGCATGCCTGAAAATCAAAATATCAAACATCCTATGGCTACGGCAGCTCACTTACTTATGGAGTGGTAAGAGAGAGGGGTTAAGAACATCCCCAGGCAAAAAGGCTTACCCCAGGCATGGAGAGGTGGCTCATGCCTATAAATAATCCCAGCACTTTAGAGGTTGATACACTCAAGGGTTGCTTGAACGCTGGGGTTGCAGGCTGCAGTAAGCCAAGATCTGGCCACTGAACAGAAGTCCACCCCTTCTAGGCCAGAGGCTGGCATGGCAGAAGGGAAAGTGGGAGACAGCTAAGAAGATAAATGCTTCTCTACGTGAAGCCTGTCTGCTCTAGCATCCCTCACCAGAGCTGATTTCAGTGTTTTTCTGAAATATTGCTGATGTCCAAGCGTAACCCCCCCCACCCAGGGAAGAGCAGTAGTCTAATAGGTCAGTATGGTATTTCAACTGCAGGTTTTGATCAATCAAATAACTCATGACCTGCATTAAAAAAAAAAAAAAGCAAAGCAGAACAACAGGATAGCACATAGCAGAACAGAATAAAATGGCTAAAATTTAAAAGTTATACCACATTACCCACCACCCGAGTATTTTTTTATTTTATTTTATATTTTAGCAATGCCTGAGTGGGAAGGAGGGATGCTGGAACACAGTGTGAAATGTATTTCTCTCTCCATCAGTAAAGTTTTTAAAGTCACTGACTTCTATCCTATATGGTGCTTGGGCAAAGGTCAAGCAGTCTGTGTTCTCAGTGGTCCCACTACTGCTTTTGCTTCTTTTTTGTGTGTGCTTTTGCCATCACAATGTAGACTTTCCAGTCAGGCTTCTGGCTAATCATGTATCTACAGTGTCAGCACTGAAAAAGTGAGCAAAGACAATACAGTCAAAACCACTTTCTTTCATTAATTTTGTTTACAACCTACTGACGTGACTGTCATCGTGAAATTGTAATCTTTGATAATACATTTTGACATACACAAATTTAGAGTTGAAATGGAGCTCTCTATATAATTTGTCTCCTACTAGCTTTTTTACCAACTCAAGACAACTGAATTTCATTCTTCCACAGAGCTGTGTTATTATAGATTTAACGGAAAGCATTGCTTTGATTATTTGAAAGGCTTGCACAGTATTAGAAATCAAAGAATCCAAGTTTCATTGAGCATTTCTTTGTCACAGGCACTGGATATCTGTACTACCCCAGACAGATAATGAAACATCTCCCAGTCTGCTTCTCTCATGTGTTAAATTAGCAAGTTAAACTAGGTAATTTCCAATGTGTTTCTCATGTCTAATTCTACTCCCGTTTTAGTCTGTTGTATAAGTTCCTGAAACTTGTAGGTAATAAAAGTTTCCCTTAGTCTTTTCTATAAAACTGTCTATCATTAATAATAATCATCTAACACATTTGAAGAATCCCTTTACTTGGTTATTATATATTCAAGCAATTTTTAAAGAGCCTGTTAGGTTGAGAGCAAATTTTAAGGGCTTTTTTCGTGCTGAAAATTAATAAATGATAATTTATGAAACAGGAAAGTAGAAAAATTACTTACTCTAAGACATAGTTCGATATAAAGATGAATACTACATATTGCTTAAAATATGTATGTACATATTATACTATAAAATATTTTACAAACATAAATCTCTTATTTGCACATTCCAATCAGACATGAGTTTCTTTAATGACAAACCTGTCACAGAGAAAAGACGGTAGGTCATTTAAATCCCAAGCATTCACATAAGTAGGGTTAAAGAAACAGCAAGCATCTGTGTTGATAAAAACCTACACAGCGTTCTTTCATCATCAGTGAGTGATGAAGCAGACCAAAGTGTGGGAAGAATTTTAGGCAAATCAGGCTTGATTCTTAGAACCTTCATTTGTCTGCAGGTTTTTTTGATAATGATAAGAAACCATAGACTTGGTTGCCTGAGTCCTGGCAATTTGAAGTTAGACATAAAAGTTTTAATTGTTGTTATGGAGGGTTTTGTTGTCGTTGTTGCTGCTGCTGTTGCTGTTGTTTCAGGCAGGATTTCCGAAAGAGTTAAGAAAAAAAAAGGACTTAAAAGTTAAAAGTTGATCAGACTAGATTAGATATCTGCATATATATGGCAAATACCTCCAAAGAAGGAAAATAATATCAGCAAAGGAGAGAAAGTAGAACAGAAAGAAAGGAGGACTGTGGAAAGAGCCTAAGTAAATGCTCATGTTCATAGGTTAGAGAGAAATCAGTGAAGGAACTGAAGAGGAATGAGCCAGAGAAGCAAATAGAAATAGCATAATATTAAAGAAACAAAGGAATGACTTGTGTATAAAAGGAATAGACAACAGGCTACAGAGTAGAGAGGATAATTAATGGAAAAAAGACTGCATTTCAGGAGATTAGCACAATGCCTGTTGAGCGAAATTGCAGAGAATACAATGAAACGAAGTTAGCATGAGCAAGTGAAAACCGTTATTTGAATGTTATTGTAATTTCAGGTTGTTTTAAATAATAATTCTTCCACTTGGGTGATTTTTTTTTCCATAATCAGATAGAAAAACTTACTGGCAGAGTTTGTTTCCAATATGCTAAAAGAAATTTATCACATAGTTCCATGAGATGAATTTCTCTCTCAATTTAACACTACTAAAACATTTCCAATTTCAAAAAGGAATAGATGGAAACAATGTGCCCCCAATTTCTGAGTCCTAGAAGAGGCAGCTGACACTCAAAGAGTGCTGTTAGCTTTCCAAATTCCCAGAAAGCTATTCAGACCCACACTGTGTAGACAGACCTGGAATCTTACTTTGGAAAATATCAAATTAATGCCATTGGCAACAGACTATACTATGTTCAAGTATTTCAGATCCTGTCATTAAACAACTAATATTGCCTGGGTTGTTGTGATTCCACTTATTAGGACTATCTTTTTAGTGTCTGAGTACCCTTGTTTCTATGATCTCTTCACAATTTTACTAATTACTCAATTATATCCTAGTTTGCTTATTTTCTACAAGACAACATTGACTTATCCTTCTTCTTAATGCTAACATTCAATGTGAGAAATGAGACAGCATGTGTGCGTGTATGTTTATTTTGTCTTGCTTTGTTTTACAACTCTTAGCCTTGGGGTAATTGAGTTCATTTGTTTCCTTCATGTACATCATATGCGTTAGTATAGTCAGTCCTGCCCAATTTGGGGGAGAAGATTAAGCAGCTACTTCTTATTTGGTGCACTAGCACTTGACTTTGCTTGTTCCTATAACGGCAGCAGTAATAATGACCTCAGCACAATAACTAACTGTACTTTCTTCTCCAAAGTTTTTTTTAGATATGTTATCTCATGTGATCCTCACCATTGCCCAGCAAGTAAACATTATTACTATTATAACTGCTGCTTATTGTCATTCTGGTTTTATATATGTACATAAAAATGAAACTGTACAGGTATTTTTTTTAAAGGACTAGAGAGCTTAGGTGAATTTTCAGACATCCAGCTTGTCAGTATTGAGCTGGTAATTAAAACCTGATTGAAAACTGTAGAACTATAATGCCATTAATCAATTGATTCCCTTGTTTGAGATATGTTTTATATTTGCTAACAAGACCAACAATTGGGAAAAATATGTCACTCTGCTGGCATTAGTGGATAGAGGAGAAAGAGAAAAATTGCTTGCCTCTGTTCACCTTAAATAGTAATATTAAATTTATATTATGCATTCTATATTTAATCTTCCTATATAATCTTAAGGTAATGCTACAGAGTGAAAATGTAATCTATTAATTATCACTAATCTTTTTTTTTAATGACTCAGTAAGAGGTTCAGGCAGACACAAACACCACATAGACCTTTTCAATAATCAGATAAATAAATAGTAGCAGATTTATCTTTTTTTATAAATGAGTACAAGTGACTAGAGGTATAAGGAAGTAAAACAACTTCAATGTGTGTTAGAAAGTCACAGGCAGAAATAAGATTGCAATTTAGTTTGCTGTTACCTCAATAATAAAGAATAAAGAGTCATAAGATATGAGTTTAAAATGGTAAGTATAGGAAGCATTATAGATTTCTTAAAAAATTTAACAGATTATTTTAATGCATATTTTAAATGATTGTATAAGGGAACAAAGAGGAATTGCCAATTGCTCCTAAATCAGAATTACCAGTTACCCTTCTGTGACATTGCCTTGTTTAGTTTTAAAACTGTAAGACTGGAAACATCCTGAAAAGGAAAGGGGGCAAAAATTCATATTGAAGAAAAATACCAAAGATGATTATGACAGGGTCAGAGTCACAGCTGGAGAGAGTTTAAATAACCTTGTCTTCTTGCTCTCTCTAGTATAGCACAAAAATGAAATCATGGATGCTCATATTAGATTATTATTAAAATACTTCTCTTGCAATTCACGAGGAAACCATCCTCTTGTATCAACAATCAAGTCTCTATAATTCATAGTGAAAGAAAAATAACCTTGGATTATTTCAAATATTTTGAAAATTTCAGAAAATTTAATCCTAAAACGATTTGCTTAATCAATTATGTTTAGTGTCGGTTGATGTCCAGAGTGACTAGCAAATTATTCACTCTAAAGCAGGAGAAAGTTGGGCTGAGATTTTTTTTTTAAAGTCCTGAATAATTCCAGAAAGTAAAGAGATTACCTACAGTAAATAGAGCAGGTAGTTTATTTCAGTGAGCAATTTCATGAATGTTTGTGTGTACAAAAAAACCACAGCATTTTTATTTTTAAAAGTGCAATCTAAAAATATTAGTGTTCACTATCCAACTCTCTCAAGCTTCTGTTTCAATTAATTTTAAGAATTCTCTCGTCACAACATAATTTTACCCAAACTACCATCCGTCAAGTGTCCAAGTTATATTGGAAAACCATGGAATCAGAATTTGTGTTAAACCAGTTTCAGCTTCTTTTTAGAAACACATGCCAGAAAGCTTATCTACATATGCAATATAATTATGTGTCACTGTTCTACATATCACTTTTAAAAGAATTACAAAATGCTACAGTATTGCATTCAAATTAAATTCATCTGCTAGTCTCAAAGAGACAAAGCAAGGAGTAAAAAAATAAAAGAAGTGATTACAAACCCAAATACAATAGGTGTTTCATTCACACACCCCAAAATTGTGAATTGCAAAGGATAATTTTTATAAAATACTTGAGTTTAAAAATATGTTTTTGAAAGGGTCCATAAAAGGCAATATCTCAAACTTCAGAGGTGATATTGAGCAATGGTTTACTCTATCAAAATACATTTACCCTCACATGATAATGATAAATGTAGATAAAGATGTGGATAAACATGAAAATGTTTGAAATTACGTTTGATTTAGAACATTTGAAATAGTCTTCTTAGGAATTGAAATATATAAATATTTATATATTTATATAATAGTAACGGTCTTTCAACTTAATTTATCCCATATGTATACACAGTACATGCACTACCTTTTTAAGCCTATTAGCAAGAGCTGCAAATGGAAAGGCAAATTAAGACATTGATGTAAATAATTCAGCAAAATTACTTTTCCTAATTCTATATCAGTCGACTGAATGCCACTTTCAATTTTCTGTGTCAGTTTCCATTATAACCCACAGCCGAGTCTTTGAAATCAAACCTAAAAATGAGAATTGTAACACCTATGGAGACAAGTGTGTTTTCTCTCTGGGACATCTAATTCTTTCTCAAAATTTAAGGGCACATTTTCAAGATATGATATTACAAATAATGTATCTTGTCTATGGAACAAGTAGAATCCCTAGAAACAAAAATGATTCTCTTTATAAGAAATGAGGCAAATTTCTTAAAACCTTGGAACCGTTTAGTCTCATTTTCACTTTCATAGATTAATGAATTACTTAATTTATTCAAAAATTTCTTCTCCAATGGCAATACAATTTTAATGTTCTATCCTGAGAAATTAAAATAAACAATTATTCAATTTTCATGTAAGAAAAGAATACCAAAGACTAAGTTTTTAATCTGCCTGCTTTAAGTTGCATTCTAGTTTCTCGCTCCTGTATCTCTGAAAGGTATATATTTCAACACCATCAATCAAGAATAATGGAAGTGGAGGGAAATCAAATTTATTAGACCTTGGGATGACAATTTATAATTAGCTAGTTTGATCAACTGACACTTTACTTCCAATCTTCTCAATCACATTTTACTATTGTGGCAGATAAAAATTCAGCTCAGCTACATTTAAATTCTAGAGTTTTTCTTCAATAAAATGAGGTAACATCTTCCCTGAAATGGTCTTTCTAATTTCCATTCCATTTTTGAAAATAAGAATACCACAAATTTTGGTGACAACCTAACTAGTAGAATAAATAAGATAAAGAGACCCATAAGTATCCAAAGAATTTCTCTTTCTACTTCAAAGAAAAATATTTTTCTTTTCTTTTTCATAAAAACACACATTTTAGATCAGCTGTTAAACAAGTGAGAAGGTAGGATAGATCACCTGCTAAACAAATGAGAAGGTAGGATATACAAAATTAAACACTCCCCTTGCCAGTTACCCTTTTGCCATTCAACCTGTTTTGTTTTGTTTTAGTTATCTTTAATGTGCTAGCATTTTTTTTTTCACAGAATCAATGTCAAATTTTAACAATCTGGTATTCCAGTTAAGTAAATATAATGGAATATATTCCACACAACAGCTATGTTATGAAGAATATATCAGAAACTCATTTATAAAACAAAGAATTAAATTCTCTTGGAGAGATAGCAAAGTAAACATATCTCATACCTATGTATATAAATATATGTTATCAAAACAAAAAGGAAAAGCTAGGTTCTAGATGCATCTTTGAACCTCCTCGTGTAATACTATGTCTGGTGACAAGGCTTGCATAATGATAATTTGACAAAGTCCAATACTGGAACAGAAACAAAAAGTGCTTTACAGAAATTTCCAGAATATACATGAATCAGAATCAAAAGGAATCTCAAAAGATAAGTGTGCCTGTCCCTGTGTCATTGGCAGAACTACATACTAAGCTCTCTTAAACTAAGAACATGGAATTGGAAGTTAGTTGCATTACAGAAGTCTTATGATTTGGATTGAAAGCATCCATTCTTTCAAAACCTGCCCCATTTCACGATAAACTTCTAAGAGGCTTTTAGGTCCATTGCTATTGAAAATGCCTGGGTATGTGAATCCAAGGGAGAGGAAAAGGAAAGGCGAATGCTCACATAGGTGTGGAGGTATGTACAAGTGTGTGACGATATGCAGTGGGTACCTGTATGTATAGTTTCTCGATTTCCTTGAGACCTTAGCAAAATCCTGTGATTGCAGACTTGGAAGGATAGCTGGTATGTTTGACATTTCAAAGCTCTGGAAAACTTTCTCCAGCTGCAAAACTAGCAAAACTGTCCCCGTGAGAGGGCAGTAAGGGGCCAAGCGTAGGCCTGAGTCCTCTCTGGCTGTCCATCCAGGACTGCCCTGACTGTCAGTCTTCACTCTGCCACCAATCTTCACTCTGCCACCTGCGCGGTGAGACCATCAAGAGCTCCCGCATCAGGCTCCTCTGAGGAAACAAGGAAATATGCATCTGTACGGTACGGGCCGCCGCTGGAAGTTGACACTTGTGCTGTGCGAGGTGTCTGTGCTGTTGGCAAACTGGCTTTCAGTTTTGGCTTCCCGGAGAAGGAGCGAAGGGGGAGCTGTCTTGTTTCTCAGTGCCCACAGAGCACCCTCTCCTGGCCGCTGCGCGCTAGCCACAGCTGGTGCCTGGTGTGCGCGCCTTTGTCTCTCTAAATCTATTTGTGTAACTGTTTGCAAGTGACTGCCAATCTGTGTGACATAGACAAAGACGCCCACAAAAATCCCCCCAGGCAAAAAGGCCTCGACTTCCTTACTATATCACCGGCGCTTAAAGACACTGTCATTGTCACCTAATCATTTTGCTTCCTCCCTGATGATTTATTTACAATTCTACATGAGTGAGAAATGAGCGTCTACTGCAGTTGCTTTCTGTCTGTGCCCCTTTGAAGGGAGAAAGTGGTTGGGAGGGAAGGACAACCTGAAAGGGGGTGCATTCTTCCTCCAGATTGGATCCTAACATGTTAAGGTTAAGCGCCCAGGACCTGGGCTCAGGCTGTCTACAGTGATATCCTGCTCTGACATTTACCCTAGGTGTGTGCCTTGGGCAAATAATCTCTCCCCATACCTCATCTGCAGTATGGGAACGTAACAGAGCCTGTCTTATAAAGTTGCGAAGATTAAGCGAGTGAACATGTAAAACACTTAGAACTGTGCCTAGTACGTAAAAGTTGCTATAGGTCAGCGGGGATGAACATCATCAGAGGCGTCACCATGTTAAATGGAAAGACCGTTTTGGCCACTGTTCCCACAGGAACGCTCTAGATCTTGATACGTGCCACATCCCAAAGCAAAGGTGAGACAGAACCCTAACCCGCCTACTCTGCGCAGTGCAGGACCAGCAGTCCCCCAGACACTCCCGACCCCGAAAACCTGGCTTCAGGGAACCCCTCCCCTGTCGCCCGCGCGACACACCTGGGGAATGACACGGGGTGCAAAGGCAAACTGCTAGCGCGAGAGCGCGGGTCCCTACCTCTCCGGGCTGAGGAGTGTGTTTGGGAGGTTTTCCTACCTGCCCCAGGTTTTTGCCCTTCTTACTGCCGCCGAAAGCCAGTCCTTGGTACGTGCCCGCAGATCGATTGGCTGCCTGGGCAGGCGTCTCCCCGCCCAGAGAGGACTTGATGGAGTTGAGTTTGGCCCGCGAGCTGCCGATCTGTGAGCTCTCCACCATCAGCACCGCCGCCAGTAGGAGCAGGCAGCGGGACGAATCCTTGCCCCGCATCCACGCGGCCATCTCCCGGCGAGGGGGTCCTCAGGAAAGTTCAAAGCCCCGAGGGATGCGTATGCAAGGAAAGGGAGGACCCCAACACGGGGCCTCTCTCACTTCGGGCGCGGGGGCTCGCAGTCTCCGTTCTCCCAATCCTTCCTGATTCGGGGACCCAGGACTGTGTGAACTCCGTCTCAAGCCTCAGGCCAGAAACTAGCGCGACCCAAGGAGACCCGCTTCTCCACTAGGGCAGGAAGTTCTGCAATAACTGGAAACAATCAAAGGCGAGGCGCCTTCTCGCCAAGGAGGCGTGACCCAAGGTGCAAGAGACCCAGCCCTGCGGATCGCACCGCTTCGGCTGCTCCTGGCTGGTACCTCTGTGGTCTCGCCGGCACCTCTGCGGTCCAATCCTCCTCTTAATTGACCAGGAAGTTCGCGCCCATACCTCCTCCGGACTCGGTTGCTTTCCTCGCCTCTCTTTTCCTACACTTTCTGTCTCAACCTTTGCAGGACACAAGTGCTTCTTCTCAAGGTTAACAGGCGCTTTAATGGGGGATCAGGAGCCGTCCTCGGACTGCACCTTCGAACTCGGAGGCGTGCCGAGGTCCCCCACGCGCTCACTCACAGCTGCAGGAATCGCTGTGCCCTGGTCCACACGGGACAAACGGCCGCTGCCCGCGAGGCAGCGATGCTCTGTAAGCGGACTTGGGCTCCGCGCGGACTCCCGCTTGCTCTCTGCTCCCCCCCCCCACGCCCTCTTTGCTTTTTATAGCTTCTCACAGTGGGTTTTTTTCCCCTCCGCCCCCAATTCAAGAGTGACAAAGAGTGAAAACGTTTCTCTCGTCGTCCCCCCCACACACGCTCCCGCCCCCCTTCTCCTTCCCCTGCTGCTGCTTCTTCCCCGGTTTCCCCTCCTGCTTCTCCCTCTCCTCACCCTTCCGCTTCTCCTCCACCCCACAACTGGAAAGGGGAGATTCGCTCCCGCAGGAACTTGGGGGCTCCTAATTCCTGACGACAGCTCCGGCGGGTGGAGGGGCCTTTGGGAACAGGCGGGGGGCAAATGTGGAAATGGAGAGAGGCACGCTGTCTCAGATCCTCCTGCACATCCTCGGCCCCTGGCTCTACGAAGGGAGCTGGAGATGTCCTATAGAAGCTTTAGAGAACTGAGCATCTGCGCGTTCGTCGTTCATATCGTGTTCTGTGTGCGCGCAAGTTTGGTTTCAGCCTGTGCCCTCCAGTGCGTGCGTGCACCCGGGGTGCCCAGCGGATCCGGATGGAGGCTTTGGAAGGGGAGGAGGAACAAAGACCAGGAAAGATAAACTTATTCTTCCCCTTCGGAGGCATTTGGGTCTTTTTCATCTCCTTCGGCATTCCTGCCCCCGCCACACACAAAGCTTTTGTCTACGTCTCCGAGAGGCTGGGAGGGAGAGGGTGGCAGGTACGCTCCAAAGGTTTGGTCCTCACTACTCGAGTTGGCATCTTTACCGTGCCAGGCAACTGTCCTCTTTGCGAAGAGGAAATCTCCTACAGGAATGAACGGGGGCAGGGAGCCTTTGAGG
Source organism: Cephalopachus bancanus (assembly GCA_027257055.1). NCBI lineage: Eukaryota > Metazoa > Chordata > Mammalia > Primates > Tarsiidae > Cephalopachus > Cephalopachus bancanus. The sequence goes on from JAPVLO010000093.1 coordinate 13,662,514, forward strand.
GAGACTTCCTTGGCTTCCTGCCTCCCAGTCCCTGGGAATTCCAAGAGACGCCTTTCCTGTTGGCCTCAAGGTTCCCCAGGGCCAGTTCGATCCTGCGAAGGTCGAAGGCGGCTCCGGGACCGACTGGGACGCGCGGCGCTTGGGGGCGCCAGTGGCAGCCGTTGGGCGAGGCGCGGACGCCCTGCAGGAGACGGGTTGTCCAGGCAAGTGCTTGGGGAGGTGTGGCCGCCAAGAACCAAGCTTCTAAAGCAAAGGGTAGTTGGAAAGTTGTTGCATTCTCCTTTGCAGGCGCAAATGTCCTGGACCTTAGAAGTCCAAGCCTTGTGCCACAACTTGGAGTTAGGCAGAGACGGCAAGCAGCGACGGGAGGGTACCGGCAGCGTCCTCTTTAGAATTTCTGGACCATCGTTATAATAAATAAATAAATTTTAAAAAATTTTTTAAAAAAAAGAATTTCTGGACCGATGTTCCTCAGCACTCACACCTGATCCTGACACACACCAGCATGTTCTGGAGCATAGATTTAACTTGTCACAAAGTGAGAACGTTAGTGACTCCTTTATTTTTCACAGAGCAATGCTGAGTTGTAAAGCGTGGATTTTAAACAACTCCAGCTTTTCATATTTCTGTCCTGATCTTTGAGTCTGTCAGATTTGAAATTCATTTTCAGAATTTTTTTAAAATACACAAGCAAACAGGGATTAAACACTTGAATCCTCTGGTATGTATTCTTTTTTTTTTTTTTTTTTTTTGAGTCAGAGTCTCACTCTGTCGCTCAGGCTAGAGTGCAGTGGCACGCTCACAGCCACGCCAACGTCAACCTGCTGGACTCGGGGGATCCTTCTGCCTCAGCCTTCCAAGTAGCCAGAACTACAGGTGTGTGCTACCACGTCAGGCTAATTTTTTAAATTTTATTTTATTGTAGAGATGCAGTTTCTACAATTGCCCAGGCTGTTCTCAAACCCAGGGGCTCAGGCAATGACCTCATTTCGGTCTCCCAAAGTGCTAGGACTACAGGCTTGAGTCACTGCACCCAACCCGGTATGCTTTCTTATCTAAGAATTGCATTGTAGAAATTTTCACATTTTAATGTGTTTTTTTCCCATGTTAAAAAAAAATGCCAGGAATAATATGGATGACCTTTGGTGGACATCATTCTAAGTGAAATAAGGACATTATGCTAAGTGAAATAAGAGATGGATACTGCATGCTTTCACTTACATGAGGCATCTAAAACAACCAAATTCACAGAATCAAAGTGTGAAATGGTGTTTACCAGGGGCTGAAAGAAGGAATGAGGAGTTACTATGTCAAAGAGGATAAGCAAGATGAATATGCCGTAGAGATTTGCTGAACAATGTTTGTTAACTAGTGTAACCTATAGTCAACAATAATGTATTGTACTTTTTAAAAATTGTTAAAAAGGTAGATCACAAGTTAAATGTTCTTACCACAAAAAGTTTACATATATAACTTTATTGTAAGGTTAAGCAAGGCTTTCCAGGCACTAGTGGAAGACAGGAAAACTGATCCTTACTCTATAAGTACTTGGAATTCAGAGCTTATACTTTACAAAAGGGTGTATCTTTTGCCTTCATTATGATCTGTCAATCAGAAACCATTACATAAATGGAGAAAACGAAGTTAGGAATCTACTGGTTCTGATATTTTTGAAAAGTATTTCATTGCAACAGGAAAAAACAAAATATAGCTAAATATGTAGGCAACAATCACTCTACATTTACCTGGAAGGGTGTAGACTTAGATCATGTGTTACAGAACAGACTCAAGTGAACAAAGAGAAAATGTAAAAATGTTTTGCCTATTTCTGTTACTTCCTTCTTTCTTTACCTCTAACCAAAATAATATCCTACATATGTAGGCCTAACTCTACCCATATATACTACTAAACAGAAAGGTAATGTCAAACACAGCACTTTTACTCTCAGAAATTATCTCACACAACATCCCACAAACTCCAAAAGCAAATTTTTAATGAATAGTCAAAATCAATATTCACATAAAATTTACTTGTACAGACATCCAGTATAAAACAAAATCACACATATAGAATACAATGCTAAAACATATACAGCAATATTAGGCTAAAAAAGAGGCAAAAACGAATTTCATTCATTACCCCGATGCTTTCTGTAAGATTGTTTGACAGACAGACACAAACACACATACCCATAGGTAGGCAAGTTGATATGCATACACAGTATCAGCTAACAGTAAATAAACATAATTCTTTAGATTACTGTCATAGCCCCACATGTGTTTTTCCTTGTTTGCTTTCCTTAGTATGAAGACACAAGCTTCATATTTTACCTGGAAAAAATAGATTTTTATGCTATTTGCAATACCACAGAGAGTAAATATGTAAAAACAAGATTGTACAGAAGTTGAGATAGGACCTTTGATCAAGAAGAAAGTGCCTCTATGGACACTTTTTCCCTTGGACATACATTTCTTCTTCTCTTTGCTCCTCTAGTTGTGTCATTTTGGTTTAATTGAAAAGCTACATGTTTCTCAGCAGTTGTTTCTAGATCCTTGTTTCTTTTGGATACCTAATCCCTAAGGTAAGTCAAGCATACAACTTGTCATCTTACACTTGTTTAGTACAACTTACTTCCATTCTATTATCTGCCTGCATTAATGAATGCATTAATGACTGCTTCTTACAATAGTCTATTTAGTAGTTGTTCAGGTACTGATTGTACATTTATTAACTGTAAAGCCCTGAGGGCACAGAGTGAGTAGGAGCCTTGACTTTAAAGAGGTTTGCAGCTCACTGTCAGACTTGACTTACTGAAATCTGCCTTTAGCCCCTCTCAGAAGTTGCTGCTGTGAACCTTTCTGCATCCTCACCCAACTGTGAATTCTGCTAGTCTTAGAGCTCGTCTCTCACAGAGTACCTGCAGCTTCAATGCTAGCTTGAATTCTTGTGACTATAGGGATAAAAAAGTCCCCTCCCAGAGTTCTTTCCTTTACCCAGAATTTATATGCACATTTTAATCGTGTACATAGACAATCCACTTACATTTGTTCTTGAACCCACAGAAATGACCCTAGTGATGGCCATGTTAAGTCTGCAAGAACAGAAACATTTTGCTATGGCAAACTTGGGAATGAATATAATTTTCAGTAGGTCCTATAGGATACCAAATCGTTTTACACACAGAGAATAGACATGAAAGATTTACATGGTATGGTTGGATGTTAAGTATCTAGAAAATAAGGTTATATGAGTTTCTCCTCTCCATAGTAAACTAACCTACCTGCTCTAGAGTGTAGTAGGACTCATACTCTGGACTCATACCTAATTGTTTCTCACCCTGCCTAAGGAACAACAATATTATGTGTTGCTATCAATTACATTTTAAGTAATTTGTATCACACTTAAGCTAGAATTGGTATCATGAAAATCTTTTGTGTTTCTTGGTAGGAATACTTTTCATACTAATCATGAAAAATTACATCTCCTATCTCCATTTCAGTAGTTACTCTATCCTGACAAGATCACATGGACAATAAGACCAGCTAATGAGAAAAGATCTCGTCATTTACATTTGAGTCACTAGCTGTGCTTGACACAGTCATACACAAATGAAATGATTCAGGGAATTTCACAGTAAATCTATCAGGAATATAATAATTGCTCAGTCAATGGCTGTTTTTTGAACCTTGACAAATCATTTATCAGTACTTTGCCTGTCACATAAATGAAAGAGAATTACTGAACACATTTTTTCCATTTGGGCCTGAACCCAACCAATACAAAAACCTGCAAATAACATAATCTGAAACTCAGGCAGATAAACATGTACTGACTCTTGTGCATATAAGTGACTGTTGGTGGAGTTGGGATTAGGAACAATCTCCAAATGTTTAATTCCAAACCTTTCCCTTGATGCTGCATAATTTCTGTTGGTTCTGTACACTGCATGTCCTTCTTGGTATGTTCTCACTGCTGAGTTCTGTTGGGATGTTTCAAGATTCATCTTTGGAAACAGTAATAAAGTACCAAGTAATACTTGGCAGTTAAAGATAAATATATTTAACTCTCGGGTGTGGTTCGATTGCAGAAAATCTCATCTTGATGAACAAACAACTTTTAGATAATCTGGGCCAGCAGTTTCCAGACTCTGTTACTTAGATCTTTAGGTTCTGCAGAAGTCTCACGAGGAAGTTGAGAGCTGTGGTGTTTTGGATGAGACCTCTGAGGAGAGGGATCCAACAACATTAATTTTAAGTGCCTGTTTTTATTATTGTTTTTATTTGGGGAAAGATTCTGTTTGTTGGTTGGTCGGTTTTAATTAACTGTTGACTGCTCAGATTCAGAAGATACAGTGAGTTAAGTACTCTGTAAGCCTTATACCTGCCAACAACAGGATGGATTAATTTCTACATTGTTATTATTACAGATTATTTCCAAAATGAGCGTTATTCGAATGTGGAAACTATGCAAACAATTACTACTTTGTCAAGTATGACTTGACTTGGTTATTTGAAGTAGAGAATATTGAAATATGGAAGGGCAGGGTAACTAATCGAGTCATGGTACAATGTATTTGTTCTTGATCAGTTATATGCACATATGACTAATGGTTATGGGGAAAAAAACTTTAACTGTATTTATACCACACGTAAAATAAAATTGTGGTACAGATTAAAAAAATAATGGAAACTTTTAAGATTTTAAGTGGCAACTTAAAATCTACATTTGAAACATAATGGGCTTAGTAACAGAAAAAGTAAAATGTGTTTATCTTTGGAAGAGTATTTTGTAATAGATCCTACTTTTTGATACTCTAGAAATGGGTTATAATACCTAAGTTTATAACCCAGTTCAAATATAGTTTGTACTTAGGTATTATAGCTCATTAATGAGATTATAAATGAGAAAGTCAAGAACTGAACTGTCATCTGCTTAAGGAATTTCATAAGTAACTGACTTGGAGTAAGTAACAATAATAAATTAATAATAATAACTGAATTTATTGAGTGCTTATCATGTGCTAGGTTTGCTGAATACTTTATATTATCTCTTATTTGTATCCCATAGTTTATACATTTAAGACAATAAACATACAGTCCAATATTTAAATAGTGTTGAGCAAAGAGTGTTTTGCAGCATAGTGGGTCCCCATTTATAGTTGGAGATGCCTAGTTATGGAGGCTGTGAAAGGTACATAAGAAAAGGAAAGTTCATCAAAAGAAATTGTCGGACTCGGTGGCTCAGCCTGTAATCCCAGCACTTTGGGAGGCTGAGGTGAGTGGATTGCCTGAGTCCTAAAGTTCGAGACCTGCCCGGACAACCTGGCAAGACTTCATCTCTACATTAAATAAAAAATTAGCTGGGTGTGGTAGCGTGTGCCTGTAGTTCTGGCTACATGGAAGACTGAGGTGAAAGGATCGCAGGAAACCAGAAGGTCAACGCTGGGGTGGCCGTGAGTGTGCCACTGCATTCCAGCCTGGGTGACAGAGTGAGACTCCAACCAAAAAAAAAGAAAGAAAAGAGAAGAAAAGAAAAGAAATTGCAGATGCCTTTCATCCTTTCAGCAGGACCTGACACTTCTGCAGGAGTGAAGATAAGTACTTGGTAAATGGCTACAAATAACATCAACTATATGAGTACACGTATTACAGCTATGCCAACTATAGTAAAACTCTTGGGACTAAATGATCATATAGCAGAGAACTTGCAATGTATCTCTACTATAAGGTAGTGTATTGAATGTCTAAGGCTGTAATAACAAAATACTACAGAATTTGTGGGTTAAACAACAGAAATTTATATCCTCTACATTCTAGAGGCTAGAAGTCCAAGGTCAAGGGATTGGTAGGTTTGTTTTTTTCTGAGGTCTCTCTTTTTGTCTCACAGATGGGCACTTTCTCACTATGTCCCACATGGTCATCCCTTGGTCTGTGTCCAAATTAACTTTTCTTAGAAAGACACCAGTTATATTGGATTGATTAGGGTCTGCCCTAAGTATGTCATTTCAATTTAAATACTTAAAAAAAAATTTTTGTCTCCAAATATGATTATATTCTAAGGTACTAAGAGTTAGAGCTTCAACATATGAATTTGGAAGAGGGAATAGGGAGCACAATTCAGCTTAGATGAATTTACAGATGTAGTACATATTAGGAGAAAGTGTAACATTTCTGTACAATAGCCATACAGTTGTCTCCAAGAGTTCCTAAACTTAATGGAGGAGCTGTGCTGTATGTTCACTTAAAAACATTATTGAAATCCTCCCTTTTACCATGTTAATTCTTTGGTCTGTGTTAATGATATTAATTTCCTTACCTTTGTGTGTGACTTATGATTAAATTTGGACTCAGTCAACTGAGTCTGAATGTGATTGTCAAGATTCCACTGGGGACCTAAAAAAGGAAAAAATGCAAGCAATTTGCCAAGAAGATAAGGTCATTTTTATATTTTAAAAAAGTACTTAGTGAATGAAAAATGGAAACAATAAAACACAGGAGTATATGACACAAAAATTAAATCATTGTAGGTCAAAGAGAAAGGAAGCAGCAATCAAAAGTATAGTGATTTAAAAATCATCAGGTTATTCTGTTACTTAGTTTGTTCAATTACTTAATTTGATTTGTTCAACTTACTCAGTAAATTAATAGTCACTTGGAATCACACTACCTTTAATTAATTCAAGGCAGTGCTAAATATGTGTAAACAGGGGGAATATATCATTTCATTGAAACTGCTAGTGATATCATTTTTGAATATATGTGCACTTACCACTTAGTCTTTGAATTATCAGAAATCTGAGTTGGAATAAACTCAAACCTACTTTAGTGTTTTGTAGCTGTTCTTTCTGAAATCTATAAAATGCATTTTTTATTGTTAGTATCAAGAGTTTATGTACAAATTTGTATATACTAAAGAAATACTATTGCCTTCAGCATAACAACTATTTCATGTTAGAGTTAAAATAGTGTTACTCTTTGTCTCCAATACCATTCTATGTTGTATTTTTTAATTAACAATAAAATTAAATTCTCAAATCTTTGGTAAATTTATCTTTTATATTTTAAAATTTATTGTATAAATATGCTCTTAGCATGTAATAGAAGTACTCAAGTTTAAAAACTATCTTTCTGTTTTACAGTCTTGAGTATATTTTCAGTCTTCACTTAAAACTGAAACTAGCTAGCATTGGGACCAGAAATGGGCAAACTAGAACCCTTTCTAACATAAAAAGACAAGATACATTTAGAACCTTCTAAGTACTACTTCCAAATTCAGTAAGTTACTTGATTTTCTTTCTGCATGCTAGCATAACTTTTAGAAGGTCGTTCATTAAAAAAGCCCACAGCAGCAAGTTCTGCATATTACATTCCAAAACTCTTCATTCCCTTTAGCCAAGTGTAGATATTGCTTAGGAAGGCTAATTATAAGTTAATTTGTATGGTATCTGTCACTCAATTGTAAAGCACATAGCAGACACAATCATCTGATTTTTCTGTTTCAGTGACCATGTAATGTTAAATTGTCTTTAAGGAAACCATTCTAAGTAATGCCTCTAAATAAATCCATATATGTGGAGGATAAAAATTGCAGAATGTCATGTTATTCTCTGACAACAAAAGAGTTTCTGTTAACTGTTAGTAATTTTTTTAAGTGATTTTACATAGTCATTATTAATCTGAAAAACTGGGAACTCCAAGTTAATGCAGCAGAGGGCAGTGATGCACACTTATCATAGTAAAAAAAAAAAAGCTGAACTAGAGATTATTGCTAAGTAATTTTTCTGAACAAAATTGTTTAAAGACTTTTTCTAAACCAGTGTTACTGAATGAGGGAGAACTGATGAATAAATTTACCTATTCCTCTCATGAAAAGATTGCAATATATTTTAAATATTAGATTAACAAGATACAAAAAATTCAAAAAGTTTTATCCAACTACACAGACAAGGAGTCATCTGTCTTTGTCAGGGCCTCTTGCAGAGGTTGTCTATGTGACATAAAAACTTCCAGTGCTGTAAATGGCTCAATGAATGTGCAAAATGCATCCGAAATTGACAACGCCTATTTAATCTCACTAACAAATTACTTCCTATCTTTTTCTGACTACCAAAAAGGAAATAAGGAACAAAATCCAAGGACCCCAGTACTTATTCTCCTTTAGTTCATGTGGCTGCTCACCATTCTAATGATATTTGCAACTTTTGTCCTGTTGTTTTTTTTTTCCAAAACTGCAACTACAAGTGGTTTTCTTCCTCACACTTACTTCATCCTGACTTTGCTCCTTATTCCTCTGCTTAAGATAAACCAACACAATGGGGAAAAGGCTATCATTTTTTAAATCTCATAGATAAAAATTTCAAGGTAGAACCTGGGAATACACAATGGTATGGCCTTTCTAACTCCTGCAGTGCTATATAAAACCAGAAAAACACACACAGAGAACAAAACACACATGCAATAAACACATATAGACAACATCCACATGTGATTAGGTGATAAGGTAAGCAAGCATAATTCCCAATAGTTACAAGGTCCACATAATATCAGTTTCTGTGAAAGAGGAAGGTTGAGGGAAAACAATAGGGTTCTGAAAAGAAGAGTATCCTCAAATCTCCAGCAAGTCCTCATTGGAAAGAACACAGCCAATCTGAGAACAGCAGACAAAATAAAAAAATAAATGGGTTCTGCAGGCCCTAAATCAGGCATCAAAGGCCCTTGATGAGGAGAAACTGTTGGAAATAAAATCCAAATTTAGCAGGACAGGAACAATAGGGACAAAAGAAAAAATTCTAAATAAAAATGGGGAGGGGGGAAGCAGATCTCAAAAATATGTAGCCACTTTTAAAATCCCTTCATAGACAACCCTTTCAAGTCCCCTCCCATTGTGGGATCTTCTCTGTCCTCTCAACAAATCCTGCTTTCTCAAAAATAAATAAATAAATAATACCTTCATAAGGTCAATAGAAGAGGTAATGTCAAGAGCAATGAAACTGGAAAAGTTATTCTGGCCCAGCCCTCTCTGATACCAAATTTTAAAAAAAAATTTGACTTAAAAATAGGCAATAGGAAGAGAGTGCAGCCAAGTCATATATACATTTTATAATTCAATATGGTTAAAAATAACTAGAATAGCATCACTACAAGCAAGCCATCAAGCAATGCCCATAAGATATCTATAAACAGTAACTTAGTATTTCAAAGCATGTTAAATTAAGAAATATATTTAAAATATGAAACAACATCATAAAACAGAACTAGAAAAGCTCTAATCATATATTCCAAGGAAAAAAGATTAGAAAAAATCATTTAGGGATAAAATTGAACTGGAAATAATAGAAACACAATTCTTTAGAAAAAAATATAAGGTGGAAAGAAGGAAAATTAGAGAAAAAGAAATAAGGAAAGAGATAAAAAGAGCTTAACAAAAATAATATAGAAGATAGAAAAAGAAGATCCAACATACTTATAATGATTTTTCCCAAATAGGAAATTCAAGCAATGTAATAAGTCAAACACTAAAAATAATAATTTAAGAATTTTTAAAAAATAACATAGCAAAAAGCTTTGAAATGACGTATATACTTACTCAGAGGAAAGTCAGTCCAAGATTGACTTAAAAAGATACATTTGGTCTCGGGCAAAAAGAACATGTCACATAGAAGGAATGCTTTAACAGACTTGTTTTATATCAGAAGACAATTAAGTTACATATTTAAGATACTCAAGGAAAAAAATGTGAACCAAGAATTTTAAATTCAGCTAAATTTATTTTCATGTGAAAGTTTTTAGACAAAATGGTTTTTGAATGCAAGAAATCTGAGAATGTTATTACTAAGCCCTTCCTTGGAAACTTACCAGAAAACAAGATTAAGACAACTACAGTGACTGGGGAGATAGAATTAAGGACTGATATTAAATATGCAATCACCTGAAGTACTAAGACTACAAGGTGATCTTCAGAGAGACAGAGAGAGAGAGAGAGAGAGAGAGAAATTCTCTAATGGATATATACAGTGACAAGTTACACAAGAAAGACTAACAGAATCTAACAGCCCTTTAAAATAATACACCGTGATTAAATGGGGTTTATTTCAAAATATAAGTCTAGAAAATCCATCAATATGTTCCGTCAGTGTAATAGAGTTGAAGACAAAAACTATATGATCATCTCCATAGATGCAGAAAAAGCATTTGGTAACAACCAATTCTAGTCATGTTAAAAATTACTCAATAAAATGCATATTTATTGATGCATGTATATATGTATATATTATTTATATAAAAATGTATGCCCCATTATAAAAGTTTGAGTCTTTACTTAATAGGAAATGACTTAATGCTTAAATGAGAAAGTCAGACAAAGATGCATATAATCTCCAATACTGTGAGAACTATGCTAGAGATATTAGTCATTCAACTAAACAAGATAAATGAGTTACAAGCATCAGACTTAGAAAGTGTACAGTAAAACTATTTATATTTGCATAAGTATATATGACATAAGTATATAATTGGAAACCCAGATGGCATGAGTATACCTGAAAAATTCAAGAGACAATGCTTATAAAAAAGTAGTACAAAAATTTAATATCCAATAATTATTAACCTTTATATAGAAAATAAAACCATTTAAAAGTTATAATGAAAGAGAAGACCCATGTCAATTGCCAAAAATTGTAATGCAACTTAACCTGAAGTATACAAAACCTACACATATATAATTGTAATGCTGTACTTCTGAAAGAGTTTTTTTAAAGTAGACCTAAGCAAATAGGAAGTTTTGAAATGTTCTTGAAGTGGAAGACTCAACATTATAGAGATGTTCATTATTCTTGAGCTAATTTATACATTTAATACAATCTCAATAAAAATACATCATTTTTCTCATGTGTTGAAGCTGGGGAAATGTGTTTAAAATTGAGTTGAATCAAAACCTTTTGAGGCAGTAAACAAGAATGATCAGCAGAACTCTGAAAAAGAAGAGCACTGGTCAGAAAGCTACAGATATACCTACTAGAAATTAAAGCCTCCAGAAAAAAATTATTTTTTTATTGGTCATAAACACACTTACAGACCAACATGGCAAAATAGAAAACTCAGAAGTACATTAAATGGCATATGAACATTTAGCATATGATAAAAGCAGCATCCCAGATCTGTGGAGGAAAAGATGGATTTTTATAAAGTATTGTGTTCATTTGAAGTTTATTACATGATGTTATGGGATACATTCCTCAAACTGCAACACGATACATTCCAAATAATAAAAAATTAAATGTAAAGGGAAAAATGCAATGCAAGAGATAAAAAGAAAAATGAATGAATTCCTCTATAAATTGAATTTTTCCATAACCAGAACACTCTTCCTTCTAATTTTTTTTTTTTTTTGAGTTGGAGTCTCACTCTGTCGCCCAGACTGGAGTGCAGTGGCCGCTCCCTGCCACCGCAGCCTCGACCTGCTGGGCTCTGGCGATCCTTCCACCTCAGCCTTCCGAGTAGCCGGAATTACAGGCATGCACTACCACGCCTGGTTGATTTATTTATTTATTTATTGTAGAGATAAGGTCTCGCTGCCCAGGCGGGTCTTGAACCCGCGGGCTCAGGCAATCCACTCACCTCAGCCTCCCAAAGGCGCGGGATTACAGGCTGAGCCACTGAGCCCGGCTCCTTCTGATTTAAATACAAGATTAATAAAGGGAAGACCGAAAATTTTTGATTTCATAAAGATGATTTTTAAATGGCAAATCTCACTACAAGCAAAGCTAAAAGATGAATGACAAGAAAAGGTATTTGCATCTTATATTAGGGACAAAATGTGAGTATCTGTAATATGTAAAGAGTTTTTAAAAATAAAAAAGGAAGTCGGGCTCAGTGGCTCTGCCTGTAATCCCGCGCCTTTGGGAGGCTGAGGTGAGAGGATTGCCTGAGCCCGCGGGTTCGAGACCCAGCTGGGCAGCGAGACCTCATCTCTACAATAAACAAAAAATCAGCCGGGTGTGGTAGCACATGCCTGTAGTTCCGGCTACGTGAAAAGCTGAGGTGGAAAGATCGCTGGAGCCCAGCAGGTCGAGGCTGCGGTGGCCGGGAGTGACCACTGCACTCCAGTCTGGGCGACAGAGTGAGACTCCAACTCAAAAAAAAGGAAAAATTCAACTTTATAGAGAAAATTGCTTGGGGTTATAAACAGAGAGTTTAGATGAGAAAAAAACTAAGATAAATATCTCCTTAGAAAAGGAAAATCATGCTTATACATAATAAGAAAATTGCAAATTAAAATTACACACCAATATACCATTTCTTGTCTATCAGAGTGCAAACATCAAAATGTTATCTCTAACTGTGAGTAAACAAGCAGTCTCATACAATCTTGGTAAGAGTACAAAGTGGTATCAGACAATGTGGGGAGAATTTGGCTATCTTGTAAAATTACACATGCACTTACCCTTTGACTCAATGAACATCCAGTTTTAGGAATTTATTCCAAAGAACAAAGAGAGAGGCAAGATTGAGGAAAAAAAGGGTTGGTAAAGGGTAGCTTTTAACTTTTTATTATATGCATTTCAATATTCTTTAAATTTTTTTACTGTTCATCTCCATTTTTGCTTACATTCTGTAAATATTAAGAATACTTATATTCAAGTATTGTATTACTTGAGTAGGGAAAACAAATAAATAAACAAATAACTTATTGATCATTTAAAAACACTGATCAATAACTCAAGACCTAGAGGAAAAAAAAAGCCTGTCTTTAAAACAGCTAGTAAAAGAAGTTCTAAAATTCTACCAATTAAAAAAAAATCAATTTTCAGCTTACCACTCGAAGATTCATTTTTGAAATGTCACTTTTTATTTCCTTTTGTACACTTGCTGTCTTGTGTTTTACTTAAGGCTAATATTAAGAGAATTCCTATTCTCCAAGTATAGTCATATTTCTTGAAATAAAGATGCCATAAATTGTATCACTTAGGAACAAAGATAGGGCTAGTGATAAATATTCAGGACAGGAAATCCAAAATCCATTAAAGTTAACTAAATAAAGACTCTGATTTTCTGATTTTGTAATTTTTCTTCCAAAATACTTTAGCTCCATTTAGAGAGTAATATTGAAAAATGTATAAAATAAATAATTATACATATAATTTTAATTACAAATTGACAAACACACATAGTAAAAACTGATCTTGGGTAGATTTTAAGCTACTTCACAATGATGTAGTCAAACCTCTTCAATATTGAAGATTTTGATGGATAATTGATCCACAGTTGCCCAGGTATCAGTGGCAAGGTTCAAACTGAACGCCATTCCAGGACTTTAAACACAACAAATTCCACTAAAGTGAGATTTGTACATTTTTCTTCTTGGGCACTAGGGGGAGATTGCAATTAACCATTTTTAGGCATTATTTTGCAGAAAAGTGATGCTCTTTTTATCATTGTCTAGTCTGTGGCTACATGCAGTTACATATTGTAGCTTTGCGTCTTTAGATCCTATTAAGAAAACACATTCTTCTAAGCACTCTTCTGAGCACTCTTCTAACATACATGAGGGAAATGTCAACTTAAGAACTACTTAACAGTCATGCATCTTTTTTTTCCCTCTTTTAATTTTTATTTAAAATTGTGGGGTACCATTCAGGGCTAGATATATAAATATTCACTGTGCAGCAGCCTGAATGGAATTAGAGTTTATAATACTGAGTGATCTCTCACAGTCATGCATCTCTTAAAGACCAAGATACCTTCTGAGAAATGCTTCCTTAGGATATTTTGTCATTATGTGAACATCACCGAGTGTATTTACACAAATCTGAATAGTACAGCATATTAACATTTAGCTATATGGTGTAACCTATTGCTCCTACACTACAAACATGCACAGCATGTTACTGTACTCAACACTACAGGTAATTGTAACACAATAATAAGTATCTAGACATAGAAAGATGCAATAAAAATACAATATCACAATCTTGTAGGACCACTGTCATATAAGATTATGCAGTACATGGCTATAACTCACTTCTATTTATAAAATACGATTCTAAATTGAAGAAATTCAAAATAGGTAAAAATAACATCTAAACAAAGTAGCTCAGACCTTATTAATCTAACTATATTTACAAAGCAGAACACACTTTTTAGAATGTAATAGCTAAACTTTTAGAACATCAGAGGATACAACCAATTGGTAATAAAGTATTTTGGTATAAAACATGTAATGATGTGCTCTGTTCTCACCTATCTCCTCCTTGTTCACTCAGTTCCAACATACCAGCTCTTTTGCTGCTTCTGAACCCTCCAGGTACATTCCCACCTGGGACCTTTGCACTAGCTGATCCCTCTGCCAACATCTATGCGACTTACTCCCTCACCAGTTTTAAATCTTTACCCAAATGTCGCCTTCTCAATCAAATTTAAAATTGTCCACAGTCTTCCTTATCTCTGTTGACTTATTCTATAATTTCCCCATGACATTTACATTCATATTATTCTATATATTTTAATTATTTATTACACTGATTATTGTATATATTCTTCACTGTTAGCTCATCGAGAGTAAAGATTTTGGTGTGTTATATATAATCGATGGATCTCAAACATCTAGATCAGTGCTTGGTATGAACATGATACTTAACATTAAAATACTCAAATCCTCTCCAATTCAACTCAATAATACATTTCTCCTTTATAGTTATATTTAATAGTATTTTTCATACTATCAATATCTGTTATTTTGAATTAAAGTTTTTTCAACCAGAAATACTTTCAAAGATAACATCATCTTTTAAAAAATGTAATCTTAACACCCTATAAACACTGATGTACAGTTATTATAACTTGTCTTTCTTGTGATTTGACACTTCAATCCTACTCGCATTCTATCCCTGGTCATGGAAGTTGATTCATTTTTCTCAACATCTTTAAATAAGAAATATTTATATTATTTTTAGGTTTGTTTCTTCACTCATATTTGTTATAATGTGTATTTTCTCATTGGAGATTAAGAATTATATAAAAGATGTATTACAGCAGGAAAATTACAAGAAAAATTGCCAGTTAGAGCAAATAAATCTTTCTTGCTGTGCTGCCAAAAATTATCTAATATTTTGTCTTCCTTAGACACTGCCCTAAGAAAACTATTTTATCACTAGCTACCAACTAATCTCTGCTAGAACACCAACCCTGAGTAGTTCAAAGCACTACTTCTCTAAGGGCACATTTGTATTTAAAAAAAAGTTAGGGAAACTCCAAGACCTTAGATTCACCAAAAAGTATATCTTTATGTCAGGTAGTGGGAGGAAATATTTGGAAACAAAATAAATCTCCGGGCACTCTTTGAATAATATCACATAAGCAGTCTCAGCTCATAAGCCCTTCACTGGATAAATGACTTTGAATTGGTGGATGACTTTTGAAAGTAGAGCTGAGGTAGGCATATGAAGTCAGAGTGAATACAGAAATAGGGAAAGTGTTGGGTAGATACAAGGGACATCTTTGCTTATGCCTCCCAGCACCATCTGTCCTCCTTATAGTAAGAACATCCTTGTTTTCCTTTGTGGAACTACCCTCCTCCCATTACCCCATTCTTATTTCATGTGACCCTAACAGTGGTCTAGACCTAGCTACTTGGAGCATTCTATCCCTGGTCATGGAAGTTCATTCTTTGCAACAGGGTCAGACTTTTGCTGGAAACACTGGGAATAGCAAGTTCTTTTGCCAAGACTGGTAGGATGTAAGTTAAGACAGAACCCACCTGAGAAAGAACATTCTACAAAGCAAAGAAACATCAGGAGGGAAAGATTACTAATGATGATTTGAGCCACACCTGAAGTCCAATTCTAGAGATTCCTACTATGAAAACTAATAATGTTTTATTTTTGCTTAAGACATTTCAAGTTAGTTTTTTTTTAATTTACAATTAAAAGAGTTTTAATTAAAATACACTGAATTTGGAATAAATAAAAGCAGTGCTTGAGAAAATGCCAGCCTAGAAACAAAGAGAGAAACTTTATTGCTGAAGCTCTTGCGTACACAAGTATATTTCCTTTAAGCTCAAGCTTAACACGTGCTAGAGTTGAGGTTTAATTGGGAGCAAGAAGATGTTAGAGAATTTGCTAAAAAACATCTGACATGATTGTCTTGTGTGATGGATATCATGTAAAAACAAGTGCTTATAATTTTCCAATATGAAGGTACACATTAAGATTGAAGTGTTATTTTTAATATTTCAGTGTGTTTTATTATTTATATACAATGGGTCTGGCAATTTTATATGAAATGGGACTGCAAGAAGAATCTCTAACACTCTTGATTTATAAATACCTTTCCTGGAATTATTAGGTTGTAGTTCACCAAAATTTAGTCAAGTTTACATGTAAAATTTAAGTAGTAGAAGTAATTTGATAGTAAGAGCACAACAGGCATTCTCTGGAGCATTTGAAGTTTAAAAAAAAAAGAAAGAAAGAAAAAGGCACAGCTTAGTCGCATAGTGTCTGGATGAAGACCACTCCCTCAGCATTTCATGAGACTGCTGCTCTTCTGATCTTGCCTAGCCTGTGATTCTGTTTCATTCTACCACATCTCTCTGAAAACCACTTTTTTTTTCTTTCTGACTGTGGTTCTCTGCTTTCTGCAACTTTGGCTTTCAACTACACAACCTATGATCTTGGGACTCAGTTATTTCAGATGATCCGCTCAGTTTGGTCATTCTAAATCCCAAATTCCTGGCTAAGAACATCATTTTAGAAGCAGGTTTACCTCGTACAAAGAGGCTACCTGGGCTCATCATTCCCTATAACTTCAAATAAAGAAAGAAACTTTTCAAAAAGTATGTGAGCAGGAAGGCAGTGATTAATTTTGCTACAGAAGAAGATAATATAAAAACTATGCTTATTACCACAGGAATACTTACACATTCTTTCTCCCTGGAGAAACAGGATAAAATCATAAGAGATAGAATTAAAAAACAAATCATAATTATTTGAATCATTCATTCATACTTTTAGAGTACTATTGGACAACTTATGTTCCATAGAGGGGACTTTGGTTTATATTAAAGAGTAAACTAAAATATAAGTATCTTTAAAAAATTCAATAGACATGTTGAAAATTATTCTGTCCTTTATGTCTTACAAAGTTTAAAATTAACAGTTTACCTCTGTAGCATTTATAAGTATGTGTGTGATGTGTAAACTTCAGGACTAAATAAAGATTTTAGAAACAAACCAGGCATTACATTCACTCTGATAATTTTTCAGCAATGTTAATTATACTAGAGAGTTCAGGGAAACAAAGAAATGAAAAAATATCAACAGTTAACCCATGAGATCAATCAAAAAATTCAAAATTGTTTTTCTGAGGTTACAATAAACATATTTTTAAAGACATTATAAAATAATTTAAAACATATTTCTATTGCAATACATAATATTTATCTAAAACAAAAATCCATAACCATACAAAATTGAATGTGTCTGATTTAGTTTTAGGAAATCTTTATGACTGATATATACAGCTATTTTGGAGGAAACTAAAGCAAAAAGCTCAGCCTCTCTGAGATTTTTTTTTTCTCAAGTGTGACATATTGAAGTAATCTCTACTAAAGAGAGTACTGATAAAGTAACTGAGCAAATGATATTAGTTCAGAGAATAAAAGAGGCAAATGACTTGTTGAAGAGTCACTAATATGAACAAGGTAAAATAGTGTAATATACTTGCTATAACCATTTAGGTTCCTAAACTGCTTGGTATTTCAAACTTATAAAGGTGGTTATGACAATATTCTACTAATAACAACTCAATTTAAACATAAAATATTTTTCTTATGTTTAAAAATAGAAAAAATATTGAGAAATTGATTAGAGAAGTTTTCATTTTTTATTCTTTGAAGCACACACTGTTCCCTACCTGTGATCTTTGGTTTTCCTAATTTCTTCAGTGATAGAAAGTTCAAGATTTTCAGAGCTCACACTAAGAGATCAGAATTGACTCACCTTTAAATATTGTCAGAAAAAAGAACTTTCAGAAGAAAACTCTTATCAACACATCTTTTCATACCATGAGGTGAGTATTAAAATGAGCACTGAGTTCAAACTGGGAAAATGGCGGAGGTTTCTGAGTTGGTGGTCCTCCACTCTCCTGGGAGCAAGGACATAATGGCGGAGACAGACAGCCAGGCCTTGGAACCCAACACTCTACAAGAGGAATTTCGGGTGCGCTGCACTTCGAAGCAGACTGTGACGGAAATGCTACAGCTGTGCAGTTGCTTCGTGCAAAAGCTCAGGGACGCTCTGCTGGAGGAGATTCGGGAGCCCGCCCTGCAAGACGCGCAGTGGATTTTTGAATCAGCTGTGCAAGAGAATGTCAGCATTAATGGGCAAGCATGGGAGGACAATTCAGATGACTGTCTTATGGATTCTGACATCAAAGAACTCGAAGATCAGTTTGACGAAACCATAGTAGATATAGCAACAAAACATAAGCAGTATCCCAGAAAGATCCTGGAATGTGTCATCAAAATCATAAAAGCAAAATAAGAAATTCTGAAGCAGTACCACCCTGTTGTATATTCATTGGTCCTAAAATGTGACCCTGATCTAGACTCTCATATGGAAAATTTGAAATGCAGAGGAGAAACAATAGCTAAGGAGATCAGTGAAGCCATGAAGTCCTTGCCTACACTAATTGAACAAAGAGATGGATTTGCTGAAGTTTTAAAGAGGCAGCTTATTATCCAGCTCCAAAGGGTCCACCAGGAAGTTTTTTCCCCTTGTCACAGGAAACCAGATGCTAAACCTGAGAGCTTTAAAACACATGGAGAACAGAGACTGGATATGTCACCTCTGAGACTGTTTCCAGAAAAACCTCCAATGTGGTACTGTCACCAACGGAGACTGTTTCCAGAAAAACCTCCAATGTGGTACTGAAGAGAAAGCAAACTGAAGACTGTCCTCAGAGAAAATGGTATCCACTGCAGCCAAAGAGAATTAATCTTGATACATAAGCTGTTACTGGTTGTTTTGGGAGTTGATAATAGGCACTATCAACACTTAGATTATGGCCTAATACCTAGACAAGGTTTCATTTAAAACAAGCTAACTCCTTTACTAGTGATTCATTTATGCAAATAAAGTAACTCTATGCTGGGATATGATGTAATGTATTTCTTTCCTCACTATTTCATCATAAGTGAAATTTATATTTTTTAAAATATTGGCACAAAGCTTATCAATGGGCGTTTAAGAGTGTAAACTTTTACTGTCTTTAAATGTCATCAACTACTGACTGCCTTATAACTTTTATGGAATTTTACAAGTAACATTCTGCTGGATTTCCCATGTATACATCTTTCTAAAAAAAAAAGAGAGAGAGAGAGCGATCCATGTGATGGTTCTTCATTTAAGTGCTGAAAAGTACAGGTGCAGCTTTTTTCTATAAATGCAGCTTGATTTATCAAATTAATATGCAGATGATGAGACTGGCTTTGATTTTGTTACTCTGTTAAGCTAATTTGGTTCTCTGGGATTAATAATCAGTATTTTTTGTTTTTGTAACACAAAAGCAGCTATTATGTGTGCAAAAATTACTCTCAGAAATAAAAATGTGCATATAGCCCATGTTTTCTGCCCATGCCTTTTTCTTTAAGCCTTTAACATAATCTGACTTGGAACTAATTGTTTCTTTTTAAGAGTTCTCATTTATGTCTGTTTCAAAATAGGCAGGTCTATGCAGACCTACTCCTAAAGTCCTAGGAAGCTCAGAGGCCACAAAAAGAGGCTGACATACCCAGTTTCTTAGAAGGAAACATTTAGTAGGAACTTATGAACAGAAGCCATGTCTGTGTCTCAGGCAGTGACATGATAGTGGATCCCTGCACCATTACCCTCCCCTCCAGACCCAGGATTTAAATACACCATAGAGGGAGGGTGATTCAGAAAGGATCTGTAGGACAGTTGAAGTATGATAACATCAAGGTTGTTTGACCTGAGGGCAAGATTTATGGTAAATACATGCTCTTACACAAGGAACAATAGATAAACTGGAAAAAATTGTTATTATGGAACAAATGAGGTCATACTGAAACATTTTACATTGAGGATCTTTTTTTAAAAAAAATCAATATTTTTTATTATGAGTTTGTGGGGTACAGTTAAGGGTTAGGTGTACAATTACGTTTCATTCAGGCACCCTGTTGATAAGAGGTGTTTCCCCATCCCCAGACAATATTTGCGACTGTTAATCCCATCCTCCTCCCCCCCCATAGTTTCCCAGTACCGTCAGTCATTTTCTTATAGTATTACATTGGATGCTCAAGGTCCATTATATGAGTGAGAACATGTGATACTCGGATCTTTGTTTCTGTGAGAGGTCACTCAGTATTATAGACTCTAGTTCCATCTAGGTTGCTGTGAAATTCATGATTTTGTTCTTTTTTATGGCTGTGTAGTATTCCATCATGTATATGTACCACATTTTTTTAATCTAGTCCTCTTTTGATGGGCAGCATGGTTGTTTCCAGGTTCTTGCTATTGTGAACAATGCTGCAATAAACATACGTGTGCAGGTATCTTTTTTATAGAGTGATTTGAGGTCTTCAGGGTATATTCCCAGTAGGAGGATTGCAGGGTCATATGGAAGGTCGATTTTTAGAGCTTTTAGGAATCGCCACACTGCTTTCCACAGAGGTTGCACTAGTTTACACTCCCACCAACAGTGTGGAAGTGTTCCCTTTTCACCACTTTTATATGTCATATATATAATCATTGGTAGAAGACAGTTATATACCTTTTAACATTTAGCTAGTTTCTTCTTTTTGAGTCAGAGTCTCATTCTCACCCAGGCTGGAATGCAGTGGCATGCTCACGACCACCACAGCCTCCACTTGCTGGGCTCTGGCAGTCCTTCCACCTCAGCCTTCCAAGTAGCTGGCACTACAGGCGCATGTCATCACCCCCAACTAATTTTTTGATTTATTGTAGAGACAAGATCTCGCCAAGTTGCCCAGGGTGGTCTCGAACCCCTGAACTCAGGCAATCTTCTTGCTTCTGTCTCTCAAAGTGCTGCGATTACAGGTGTGAGCCACTGCTTTCAGCCTTAGCTAGTTTCTTTTTTTTTTTTGAGTTGGAGTCTCACTCTGTCACCCAGAGTGGAGTGCAGTGGCCGCTCCTGGCCACCGCAACCTCAACCAGCTGGGCTCCAGTGATCCTTCCTCCTCAGCCTTCCAAGTAGCCGGAACTACAGGCTTGCGCTACCATGCCTGGCAGATTTTTTGATTTATTGTAGAGATGAGGTCTCGCCTGCCCAGGCGGGTCTCAAACCCGCAGGCTCAGGCAATCCACTCGCCTCAGCCTCCCAAAGGCGCAGGATTACAGGCTGAGACACCGAGCCCGGCTGCATTTTGTGTTTTAATGTTACAATTTAAAATGTACATTTGTACACAGCAATGTGTGTTTTATTAAAATAACATCAAAAACAATAAAATGAGCACTGTGAGAAATAACCTAGGATGTCTTTAAATTATAACAATCCAGTTTTTGAGAAAGGGGACATATTTTTTCTAATGAGAGCTGTATATGACTTATAAGACTAGAAAAATGTTAGGAGTCAATATTATCAAAAATAATTAGTAAAGTATGAAATCACAATAAATATGGTAGATGTATCAGAATTTTATAATAGTGGTCACTTCAAAAATATATCAAATTTTGGATGACTGAGTAATAAATTCAGGCTTTGGAGGACACAGAAATGCTTCCAACAAGAGATGATATTTGAACTGAGGTTTAGGAATGAATAGGTAATAATGACCTGGAGAAAAGTAACAGAGACCAAAGGACCAACAAAGACATTGAGTTACAAAAGTGAATGACAGAAATTTAAGAAATGACAAGTTGTCCTGAAAGGGTGGAGCATAGAATCTACTGGGGACAAACTAGAGGAGGGTGCAAAAGTAGCAATTCTAGAAAGAGTCTTTCAATTATGTACAAGAAAGTCCACTGACTTATTTCACAGTTTCAGATATGTCTAGTCATGTTCCTCTAAAAGTGTCATCTTCTTAAACCTGAACAACTGCAAGAATATCATTTGTCCTTATTCAAATGCACTCTTCATCAAACATTCAAGAAGACTTTGCTTTTCAGACTATGCTTATGTGACAGGTTTCCTATTAAAGTCATGCCTTTCCAGGCAGTGGGTATGCTTTATCCATTTTGGTGCTCACAGTACCATGTAGCATATCGTAGGTGCTAAATAAATGAAGAAATAAATAAGCAACACTAAGCAGTAACTTTCTGCATAGTTACAGCAGGCCTTGCATTAATAATTAGTGAAAATTTGGCACTGAAACATAGAGATCATTACATTAAAGTTTCATGGTTAATAAAGAGAAACCTGAAATGCATTGATAATTTATGATTTCATATGCTTTTCTGATTAATTTGCCTAAAAATAATAAGACTTTAGCCTTCAAGTCAGAAGAATACTACTGGCTAGAAGTGTGACCCTGGGCAAGTAACTTAACTTCATCTTTAAAAGGACAACTAATATTAAAGTCTTTCAAAACACTATAAACAGTCAAAAACTAATGTGGGATTATTTTACTTTATGCATAATTTTAAATATTCAAACAATAGTTACCTCTTTTGTTTGCTTTTTTTCAGAAAAATAAGTTAATTCTGTATAATAAATTTTATTTCTTTTTTGTTTCTATCAGCATGCAGAAAATAATTTTACTGTTGTTATTAATATATGTCATATCATTAATCATTTTGATGTGAAATAAATTTATATCTATATATGTCTCATTTTAGTCTCTCCCTTATTAGTATAGAAAAAACTTAGTATTAGCATTACAATGTGGTTGTATTTGGAAGTTTATAAAGTAAAAATTTAAAGTATAAATGTTGAAAATAAGGAAGAGAGATAAGCAAAATTTACTTATTAATTTATATATTCTCACTTTTACTCTCTCCCTCCAAAAAAATAGTGTAGTTAAACAAAAACATAGTCCATAATATTTCATAAGACAGCCTTTTTATATTTGCTGAACTTATTTATTAGAGGAGAAACAGGGAGAATATAAATCTTTTAAATATCAAACTAGTTCCTTCGGGGCAATTAAATCTAGGATATGTATGCAACGACTGAGATAGAAGGCCTACACAATTGAACAAAATTTGTCATTATAGGAAAAGTAAATAACTTACACATATCCAACAGGAGAACATTAATCAGAAAAGGCAGAACAGGCAGGAAACTTTTCACCAAGAGCTTAAAGCTACACATGAAGCAGAAGTAATTCATTGTCAAGAGTTTAGACATTAAAAAAATTTACCACAATGACTTTTAAAAGTGGACAATTTTTCAAAATTATGGCTTAACCAAATAGTGATCACTGGCCACTTGTGAAAGATAAGTATAAACATGTATTTAAAATGTGTTAACTAAAAGTAACAGTAATGACCTAAGACCTCAAAGATTCAGTTCAATAAATAATTGCATGCATATATTCAAACAGCAGTTCAGGATATAAGACAATACAGCACAGACTTTACCTTCAAGCAGGCCAGTCTCAGAAGGGAGACAGGTTTACAAATACATGTTATAGTAGTAAAGCAAAAGATTAACAATGTGTATAGGGTACAGAGCTAGCAAGGAAAATGAATAATTACGAGTAATTACATCTACAGATTTGGGGGAGTGAAGGAATAGAGGAGAATTCAACGATGAACAGTTCAACCAGAATTTTACTTTCCCCTACTTCTTTCTCTATGTTCCTGAAAAGACAATGGCTTGGTTGAAAAAATGAAAAAGGATAATCACAGCAGGGTTTGATTTTATTCCTTGGCAAGAAATAAAGGACGCATACAGGGGTCAGAAATCATGGTAATTAGAGAAGGAGGTTTAAAATCTAAACAATGGTAATAACCAAAGAGAAAGACTTTTTTTTTTTGAGTTGGAGTCTCACTCTGTCGCCCAAACTGTAGTGCAGTGGCCATTCCCGGCCACCGCAGCCTCGCCTGCTGGGCTCCGGCGATCCTTCCGCCTCAGCCTTCCGAGTAGCCGGAATTACAGGCATGCGCTACCACACCCAGCTGATTTTTTGATTTATTGTAGAGATGAGGTCTCGCTGCCCAGGCGGGTCTTGAACCCGCAGGGTCAGGCAATTCACTCACCTCAGCCTCCCAAAGGCGCGGGATTACAGGCTGAGCCACCGAGCCTGGCTGAGAAAGACTTTTAAATCACTTTTAAATTAAATTTAGCATCACATAAAGTATTACTTTCTTCCATGTCTTTCAAAATGATCATATCTGCCAAATATCATCCACAAACTTACCCTGTATATTTGTTTCTAGTAAAGAGTAAAAATCATTTAAGCCGTTCAGGTTTTGATACATGGTCAGAGGCCTTTACATATTTAAAATTCATTTTCAGTGTCATTTATCAAAGACCTTCCACATGTTCTTCTACTGTATGCCTAAGACATACTCAGGATAAACATTAAGAAAGCTGGTTGATTACTTCTCAATTTGAGTAGACTGATAACCACGCTAGAAAAATACATTAGAGAATTTAGAACAAATACAAGGTAAAATCCTGTTACAGGTTATCTGTTTGATCATATGAAGAAGAGTATAAATTGTGCTCACTGATTAAACTGAAAATAGGAGAAAGAGTATATTGCAACGATATTGTTAAAACAATACTAAAAAATAGTTGTTTATCTTAGACTTTTAAATTTTAGGCTATCATTTTGGAGTATCTATTATGTCACAAGTATTTTATTAAGTGCTGCATAGACTTTTTTTATTTAGTTACTACCACAACCTGCGCATAACTGATATTATCTCCAATTTACAGATGAGGAGGAGTTGTGACCCTCCAGATGTACTTGTCTTAAGAAACTTCCCAAAAGTACTGGATTAAAATGTAATGAGGAGAAGGGATAGAAGACACTGGGAATTTGTCAGGACAAATTCATAGTCTGGATGGTCAAAGAAGCAGGGTGATCAAAGAATTTGAAGTATAAATTCTGTCTTTTTTTATTCACTGGAAGAAAGCAAGCACTACTTCCAACTGTATTCAGGTTACCTTATAACCTGCTCTCCTTCTCACTGAGTTTGACCTACACACTTTTGAGAATCTGTGTGTGGCTAACTCCAGGCACCAGTTCCTAGACCGAGGAAACCTGAAAATAGGACATAGGTAGTATCAGCTGTAGGAATGGATCAGGCCTAAAGAGTTCAATAGCCAATATTTTGTGTAGTTTTTCGGTGTCACCTATATAAGTACAAATATTTGATTTGTGTGCCCTGTAGGAATACAACATGCCATGAATAATGGAAACAGTTCTCTTCCTGCTATTTGAAGGATTCCAAGGAACCCCATAAAACAGCTTGCTTCCTCTCAAGAAGAAAGATCCACTTATTTTGACAGACTATCTCTTCTCCATATACTTGTCATAAATTAGTAACTATTTCCCTGATGCAATGATAAATTCCCCAAACCAGAGAAGACAGTTTTATTTGCTAACCCTTATGTACTTTCCTTGTCAGCACCAGATCCCCAAGGTGTTGGCCTTAAAGTATGTGGCCTTTTGTGACCACACTGTATTTTAATGAATCTCTTTAAAATATTGCTCAAACTCCAGAATTTCATGAAACAGAATTTGAAATTTGTTTGTCTGAAGTTGTTACTTTTTAAAATTTTGTGGGAAGATGAACTTTCTTACACAAGAGAATTACACAATAGACAGTAGCAATACTAAAAAACTTAGTATTTCTAATTTCATATGTTTGAATCATTTTTTTAGCGAGGATTCTTTAGGCAAATATTTTATGAGGTTATATAGTATTATCTATATATATGCTATATATTATTTCTAAAATATGCCGCTCACCACTTCCCATTTCTTCTGTTTTGCCATTTAAACTTTCACTTATATTGTCTTAAATCAACATGAAATTCTAAGTGGTAGAGTTAGGTTTGGAAGACTGGCAGAATCCATTACAAATCTCATGTTTTGTAACAATTACATTGACACTGTAAGTTCTAATTGATGACTGTGCTATGCAGGAAAGCCTTGGCTCTCAGTCAGCAGCAATTATTGGGAAGTCAGAAACTTGGTAAGTATCATTTGCAATACCTCTGACTATCCACTTTAGTGAGCACTTACACTTCTACAACACACTTTAGGCTTATATGTTTCCAGTTTAACATTTTAATTTATTCAACTAAGGAAGTTTCAGAATGACTCCCAAGAAGGCTAAAGAATTACTCCACAAAATAGTCTTTATAACTTGAATGAATTGACTTCTCAATCCTAGTAACTTAGGAAATAGGTCTTTTTTAATTTTTATTTTCTGAGTGAGGATCAAGTAGCAAATAGAAAACTTCAAACTATAAGAATCTTAGAAGAAAACGCAGGAGAATCCTTTCTGCACATTGGAATAGGCAATCAATTCTTGATCATAACCCCGAAAGTATATGCCATAAAAGATAAGATAGACAAGTGGGACCTCATCAAACTGAAAAGCTTTTGCAAAGAAAGAGAAACCATCAAGACAGTGGAAAGACAGTCCCCCAAATGGGGGAAAAATTGCTAGCTGTATATCTGACAAAGGCCTAACATCCAGGATCTATAAGGAATTCAAACAAGCCAAAAGGAAAAAAACAAACAGCCCTGTTAAAAGTGGGCAAAAGACATAAACAGACATTTCTCAAAAGAAGACATATGAACAGCCATCAGACACATGAAAAAATGCTCAGTCTCACTAATCAGAGAAATGCAAATCCAACCCACATTGAGATACTTCCTGACTCCAGTAATAATGGTCATTATTAATCAAAAAACAACAAATGCTGGTAAAGGTGCAGAGAAAAGGGTACACTTCTACACTGTTGGTGAGAGTATAAACTAGTTCAACTGCCATAAAAAACAGTGACGATTTTTAAAAGAACTAGAAATTGACCTTCCATATAACCCATCAATCCTCCTTCTGGTAATATGCCTGGAGGGAATCAAATCATTCTACAAAAAAGGTACTTGCACATACATGTTTATTGCAGCATTATTCACAATAGCAAAAACATGGAACCAACCATGCTGCCCATCAAAAATGGGCTGGATAAAAAAATGTAGTGCATATACATGATGGGATATTATGCAGCCACAAAGAAGGAAAAAATATGGACTTCACAGCAACTTGGATGGATCTAGAAACTAACTTCTCAGTGATCTATCACAGATACAAAAACCAATACCACATGTTCTCATTCATAAGTAGGTCCCGAATATTTATATTCATAAGTAGGTCCCTACAAGAGAGGGATTGGCAGTAATGGGACACAGCCATAGGAGGGGGTTCCACATAACATCACTAGGGTACCCAATCCTAAACCAGGGAAAGTGAGACCAGTGGGAGATCTAAACTTCACCTGAACATAGACCATGTATATACCTTATCCTGACTTGTACCCAACATCTTTAAAATAAAATAAAGGATGAGAGAAGGAAAGTGGTATCAGTAATATCTACCTCATTTTCACTTCCTGTCTAAAGGTTCTTTGCCAAAACAAACAAACAAAAAACTAGCTCTAAGTGTTTTTCCTAAGAATAAATGTGACTTCTGACTTGTGTGATGTCAATATCCTTTCTTAGCTATATTTGAGTGTATGCATCTTCTTTGCTCCTGCACAAAGATAAAGAGTAGGGTTGCCTCTTGGGTTACCACCCTTCCTGGAATGAACTAGAAAGTCCCAGTAACTGCCCTGGTTTGTGAATGGGACTCAGAATCTTCACAGAGCTTCCCACCATGATCTCAATTCTGATTTGTTACAAGAAAATCTATTCTCAATGGGTGCACCCCTTTACATGTTGACACCAGAAGCAGGGCTTACCCTTCATCTGTTTATTCCTTCTACGATAACCCCAGAGAAGCAGGGCCTATATTATCAGTGGTTCAGTGACCATATTAAGGAAGGCAATATTTATTAATATTTAGCTGAGTTTTCCCCGAAAGAAGTGGGGAATAAATTTGCCTCTGAAGATGCTATCACAAAGGAAGGGCCTAGAGTGTCAACTAGGGCATGTAAAAATTCATTTTACTTTTTAATCAAGATTCCTTTACCATTTCTAATTTAAATTTTTGGTTACATTTAAATTTTTAATTATATTTAAATTATATCTACATAATTTATATATGCTTGATATTAACTTATATATTCAATATTATTATATTGAATTATAATTATTTTTAAATTAAATTTATATTATATTTTAAAACCTAAAGTAATACATCAAAAGATGAATTTATCAACCAAAGTATATATAGGATTTTTTAAATATCCTAATTCTGCTAAATTAGTTATTTAGTTTTGAAGCTTTTTCTACTTTTTCTGAATTTCTAAGACATGAAAGATCTGCTGTATTATTATGATTACTCTGTTATTAATTCATTTTTTCAACAAATACATACTTCATGTCTACTATGTGCTTCAATTAGGTTCTTAGTTCCTTTCCATGAAATAGTTTGTTTTTTGTTCTTTGATCATACTTTGTTTTATAGATTTTTCAAATACATACATATAATAAGTCTCAGGTATAGCTACTATATCTGGCTTTAATATTATTGATAAGAATCATGAAGAACTTTTATCATTTATTGAGTAGCTACTATATTCCCAAAACAATGCCTTTAAAGGCTCTAGGTAAATAATCAACCATATCCTCACATTTCAAATGAGAAAATCAATTCAAAGAGAGACTAACTAAACTAACCTACCCAAGTTTCAATTCTTGAGCACAGAATAATAAGATGACTGCAACTAATGCAATCAAAGTAATTGCTGGAATATTTTATGCATAATCCATAAAATAACTTTTGGGTGGTAAAGAGCTTGATTCATCATAGTTTGATTAGAAATAGCTGAAATTCCTCATCAGTTTCTCTACTGATTACATAGAATTTAAACCTTAGGTGGGTTGGGCATGGTGGCTCATGTCTATAATCTCAAAATTTTGTGAGGCTGAGGTGAGAGGATTGCTTGAGCCCAGATGTTCAAGACAAGCCTAGACAATATAGTCAGCCCTTATCTCTAAAAAAACTTAAAAACTTAGCCAGGCATTGTGACATGTACCTGAAGTCCCAGCTACTCAGGAGGCTGAGGAGGAGGATTGCTTGAGCTCAGGAGTTGGTGGTTGTAGTGAGCCATGATCATACCATTGCACGCCATTCTGCGTGACATAGTAGACCACAACTCAAAATAATAATATTAATAATAATAATAGTAGTAGTAATAATAATAATAACAATAAAACTTAGGTGATTTTTATAACCCATGCAGTAAAATTCAATAGCCTGAAAAGAAGGATTAAGAGACTTTTCTAACAACAAAATTTCTAGTAATAGTAGCAGCATTTGTTAATTTATGTATTTTAAAAAATCAGTTAGTCACTTAGTACTAGAAATGCAAACTGTGAGCAAGATGCCACAGTTTTAGACTTTGCTGACATTTTGGCTAAGATATTGAAGAATTGAACAAATAAATATTAAATTTGCAATTTAGTTAAGTACCATGGGAAACTTTAGAGAGGGTAGAGAAACTTCCGTATAATTTAAAAGGAAGTAACAATCAGCAAACTTGGAATGTCAGAGAGGTACTCCCTGTAATATAATACTGAGATTGGAACAAAATGGATAATGCAAAGTTAGGTAAATAAATAAATAAATTTGGAATGGTGGAAGGAGATTCCAAGCAAAGAGGATCACATGAGTTGAGTCGTATGGTGGAAACAAGCTTGTTCTGCTAGAGTGACTGGAGAAGAAAGAGGTCACCAGAGGCACTAACTGAAGAGATGAAGGATGATATGTAGTGTAGATGAATACATAGACAGGAGCCCAGATCACGTAGGCTATGTGGTGGAATTAGCAACTTATTTAAGATAAAAGGAACCCCACTGAAAATATTTGCATAAAGGAGCAACTTAACCAAAAATAACTTGAAAAGTCCACTTTTCATTGGACTAAGCAGGACAGATAGAAAAAGATAGAATAATTTTAAGAATATAGATGAGCTTGCCCACAATAGGAGGGATACTACATCCCTAAGCTTAGATATCTAGAAGTTAGAACACTTTTTTTTTATAGTTCATCTAATTAACAGACATGAGAAGTAGAGATAGATGACACTCAAGAAATTCAATAATCTTAATTGAATGTGAGATGGATGGGCTTAATAATAGCTTTCAGAAGCCGGGCTCGGTGGCTCAGCCTGTAATCCCGCGCCTTTGGGAGGCTGAGGTGAGTGGATTGCTTGAGCCCGTGGGTTCGAGACCCACCTGGGCAGGCGAGACCTCATCTCTACAATAAATCAAAAAATCAGCCAGGCGTGGTAGCGAGCGCCTGTAATTCCGGCTACTCGGAAGGCTGAGGCGGAAGGATCGCCGGAGCCCAGCAGGTCGAGGCTGCGGTGGCCGGGAGCGACCATTGCACTCCAGTCTGGGCGAAAGAGTGAGACTCCAACTCAAAATAATAATAATAATAATAATAATAATAGCTTTCAGAAGAACTGTAGTACTTGAAATAAATGCTAATAGAAACAAAAATGATAATAAATGATTATCAGGCAATAGAGATTGTTTCAAGTTCATAATTTTATTAATTCAGAGAACTCTATGAAGTAGAGAATTTTGTCAGGCCCACTTTGAGAGTTGTGGAGAGTGTAAAGTTATCTTTTCTAAAATCCCACTGCTGACAAGTGGTAGAATGAACATCATAATCCAAGCAGTCTGGGTTCAGAGTCCACATGAGTAACCACTCTATAATGGACGACACAGCTGATCAACCAAGATACAGCACTGAGTCCAGCTGATGTTGGAGATCATAATGTGTGGTGGGCCTGTCCGATCCACCAGTGCCAACACAGTCTGGGATGACTCTTGGAGTTTTTTCATGTAAATTCTCATTTTACTCTGAATTTGATGTACTAGATAGAGTAGGTTAATATATCCTGAATCTGTGTTCTCCCTTCAACCAGTCAACCAGTGTTTGTCCTCCTCTATTTTCCCACCAGAATATCCCTCTCCCTCTTCTCTCTGCTTCCCTCTCTCTCTCTCTCCTTCCCTCCTTCTCTCTCTTCCTCCCTGAGTTGGGTTCTCACTCTGTCACTCAGGGTGGAGTACAGTGGTACAATCCCAGCTCACTGCAGCCTCTACTTTCTGTGCTCAGACGATCCTTCCACCTCAGCCTCCTGAGTAACTGGGACAACAGGCATGCCCTACCATACCTGGCTAATTTTTAAATTTTTTATGGAAATGAGGTTGCACTATGTTGCCCAGGTTGATCTCGAACTGCTGGGCTCAAACAAGCCTCCCATCTTAGCCTCCCAAAAGTGAGCTACCATGCCCAGTCATTCTCTTATTTTTTGATATGCCAAATTCTCAAAAGTAACACAGAGTATTACATTTTTTAACATGTCAATGTCACTAAATATGTGATTTAAAATTCTCTCTCTCTCTCTCTCTCTCTTTCTCTCTCTCTCTCCCCTTTCCTCCCTCACTCTGCCCCTCTCCTTCTCTCTTGGTCTCCATTCCCTCGAAAAGTTCATTAATGGCTGAATATTTAGGTAATAACATCATGATTTCTTGGGTTGAGCAAGGCTAGAATTTCACAAATATTCCCTTCTAAAAGATGAGTAATGCTAATTCAGTGAAGATTTTAAATATAATTTATTTGTACTTGTCACAAAAAACAGTGTGTATGTAATAGTTATATGTTGTTGTCACAAACATATGCAAAAACCAAACTTTTTTGTTGACTGTAAATTTAACTCCTGTGCCCCCATGTCCAGGGG
Source organism: Cephalopachus bancanus (assembly GCA_027257055.1). Taxonomy (NCBI): domain Eukaryota; kingdom Metazoa; phylum Chordata; class Mammalia; order Primates; family Tarsiidae; genus Cephalopachus; species Cephalopachus bancanus. Next base: position 13,694,365 of record JAPVLO010000093.1, read on the forward strand.
AGGTGGAAAACTCAGTCTTGTCGAATCAAAGTAAACTCAATCATTGTTGGATATTTCTTACAAGAAGAAAGAAAAGAAAGTGTTTTTAGTATAGACAACATGAGGAATTCACAAACTCTAACAATTGAAAAATAGAATCATTTGATTGTTCAGTGATCTCTCTCACAATCTCTTTTTTTGTATTTTCTTCAAAACAGCCTAAAATCTTCTCAAGAAAAGAATCCCAGGAATAACCGGGCTCGCTGACTCAGCCTGTAATCCCGCGCCTTGGGAGGCTGAGGTGAAGGGATTGCCTGAGCCCGTGGGTTCAAGACCCGCCTGGGCAACTTGGTGAGACCTCATCTCTACAATAAATCGAAAATTAACTGGGCATGGTAGTGCACGCCTGTAGTTCCAGCTACTTGGAAGGCTGAGGCGGAAGGATCTCCGGAGCCCAGCAGGTCGAGGCTGCGGTGGCGGGAGCAGCCACTGCACTCCAGTCTGGGTGACAGAGTGAGACTCCAACTCAAAAAAAAAAAAAAAAAAAGAGAATCCTAGGAAATAGACAAGATCAACAACAGCAAACATCAAAAATACATTAATAATTGAACTATTAAATTCTGTTTTCTGTGCCAGAACAGTATTCAGCAGAGAAAGGTCATTCAACATATGTTTGCTGCATTAATAAGCGAATGAAAAAACAAAATAATTTTAAAGACAAGGGTTATGAGGGTTCTTGGAAAAGATGTCTTTGCTGTCAAAAAAATTATCCTAGATAGTGGATTTGTACAGAACTGTCTACATCATAATAAAATATCATTTAGTTCACTAAAAATGATATTTTTTATTTAATAGGATAAAAGGAAAACATAGAAATGTAACAAAATAGCAATAAAAACATGCAACAAATTCAATGTCTATCAAAAAAATTGCTCTTGATTGGTAAAAATGTGCCCTGTTTTATTTTGCAACATGCATCAGTGGAGTACACAATACCCTCTTTTCCTATCTAAGCAGCTTGAAATAAATATTTTTAAAGAAAATCTGTTCCATTTCTTTAGTTTTGTTTATTTCTTAAAATCAATAGATATTTGGAAAGAAGCATGCTTTCATTTTGAAACACACAAAGTTATGAAATCTTTCTGCATTAAATAATAGTTTTCCATTTACTTTCACAATTTTGAAACAGATGTGGTTCTATTTTTTGCTGAAGGTAATAAAGTTTAAAAATCATATAATAGTTTAAATATCCCATAGCCTGTTTGGAAGTATCCATACTGACAGGTGGTATTTTTTCAATTAAATTGGAGTGAATAGAAGTTATATTACATTATCTCTAGTGTGCTCTGGAAGCAAACTTACCACCATAACTTAGTGGACCTTTCTTTTTTTAATTATAGAATTTATTTGCTGTGATCTGCATATTCCCTAAAAAATTTATGTACTGAAATTTAATCCTCATTGTGACAATATGAAGAGGTCTTTTGGGAAATGACCAAGTCATGAGGGTTCTGCCATCATAAATGGATTTTTACCTCATAAAAGGGATGGAAGGAAGCAGCCTAGCCCTTTGTTTGCCCTTCTGCCCCTTCCACTATGTAAGGACACAGTGCTTATCTGCTCTGGAGAATGCAGCAACAAGGCATTATCTTTGATACAGAGACTTGTCCCCTCACCATCAAACCTGCTGGTAACTTGATCTTGGCCTTTCCAGCCTCCAGAACTATGAGAAATAAGTTTATTTTTATTTTTTTAAATTATACAGTCTAAAATGTTTTGTTATACGAGCATATACTGACTAAGACATCCCTATGGGTACAACATATAAGTATAGTTTACCGATCTTCATTTCCAACTTTTTTTAACAGATGAAATTAAAGTCTATTTTCACTCTGTATTTTCCTCATTTTATCTCCTTGTTAAAGGGGGGGGAAATACCTTTGTTTTTTTTCTTGGAAACAATTCCAAGAAGGTTACAAATGATTGTTTTATTTTAGTGTTGTATCCAAAAGAGTGTTCTGCTCATCTGTAGCATGGAGATGCAAACATTTCAACTATTTTGTTGTTCTTTTTTATATATTTTATTCAAAACAACACACACACACACACACACACACACACACACACACATATACATATATATATATAGCCTTTACACTATTGTGAACATAAAAGTATGTGTTATTGATTTAAATCTTCACATTCCTTTTTTTTCTTTTACAGTAGCTAACCAATTAGTGGAAGCTCACCAATCAACCAACTGATTTAACATTTTGGGAATAATCAAATAAAACTGATAATGAAGTAAAAAGAGAAAATGTAAGTGTAGGGTGTTATTCACATGAGATATTCAGACCCTAGTGTTTGGAGGGGAGCACAAGCATTTGTCAAGTGCAACCAATTAAATGCCATGTTCATTACTTTTGGATATTGCATAACTCTTCCTCTGGATCCAGTTGTGTGTTTAAATCTTTGACTTATGTGCAATGAAGAAAGGATATGTTGGTATAATATGAGTTAGATGTTTAAATTGCATAACCATTTCAGTTGAATTATATGATTCTCCCAGTTAGCCAACCTTTCTGAATGACTTCTTAAATTATATATTTAAACACATATTCTTCCAGGAGAAAAAATGAGAAATAATTGCATGTTCTTTTTTCCAAGTTCCAAAAGCTGTTCAATACAGATCCTGTCTTTATGATGAGCCTCGAACTTCTTTAAAAATACCCTGTACCAGACGGGCTCGGTGGCTCAGCCTGTAATCCCGCGCCTTTGGGAGGCTGAGGTGAGCGGATTGCCTGAGCCTGCGGGTTTCGAGACCCGCCAGGGCAGGCGAGACCTCATCTCTACAATAAATCAAAAAATTAGCCGGGCGTGGTAGCGCGCGCCTGTAATTCTGGCTACTCGGAAGGCTGAGGCGGAAGGATTGCCGGAGCCCAGCAGGTTGAGGCTGCAGTGGCTGAGTGTGGCCACTGCACTCCAGTCTGGGCGACAGAGTGAGACTCCAACTCAAAAAAAAAAAAAAAAAAAAAAAAATACCCTGTAACTAAGTATCTGTAAAGCGAAAACGTACATAACATGCGTTCTTCAAGCCCACGTGAAATGAATAAAGATATCAAATGAACTGACATTTCTGCATTGCAGTTTAAAACAACATCCTGTGTGACTTCTATATGCTGTGCTGTGAGTTCAATTTCAAATTTTCTAAACACTGGCTTTTCTTTCAAAGAATAATGTTCCAGTTCCTGTACTGAGTGTGTGGAGACTGGTTCTAAAGCTAGGGGGAAAGTTAAGAATGTGTGGTTTTTGGCTTCAGAATTAGCCATGCTTTAGTGATCTTCTGCATTAAACTGTTTCTTATTAATAGATCATGCAACTACCCACCATTTACCCTTCTCTCTACCCCACACACAAATCTGACACATTCTCATAATCAATAGCAAATGTGTATTTTTGAAAGTTTCATTTTTTGTCTTAATCCTGCCCTGACATTCACTCTGATACAATGAAACTATGACAATTTAGTGTTTAGAATGTGGCATGTAAAATAAGTAAATGTAGCCGGGCTCGGTGGCTCAGCCTGTCATCCCGAGCCTTTGGGAGGCTGAGGTGAGTGGATTGCCTGAGTCCGCGGGTTCGAGACCCGCCTGGGCAGCAAGACCTCATCTCTACAATAAATCAAAAAATCAGCCGGGCGTGGTAGCGCACGCCTGTAATTCCGGCTCCTCGGAAGGTTGAGGTGGAAGGATCGCCAGAGCCCAGCAGGTCGAGGCTGCGGTGGCCGGGAGCGGCCACTGCACTCCAGTCTGGGCGACAGAGTGAGACTCCAACTCAAAAATAAATAAATAAATAAATAAGTAAATGTATTCTGATAATATCATTGTTACTTTTGAAATAATACATGTATTGGTTTTACTCTTTGCTCCAAATATAATTAAGATTTGTTCTGAGTAAACAAAGACATTATATAAAGTAGTGTAGGTAACTATAGAAATTGTGATGAAATATATAACATTTTCCTCTTAAAAGCCATTTTTCACTTTGGATACAGATTTTGAAAGTATTTGCTTTAACAACGAATAGTCTTTTTTCAAAAGGGTTTTCCAATATTTAATTTTTTTCCCTGTTTAATTAGTATGTTACAACAGTTCTCCTCAAATATTTAACCCCCATTTAAATCTTATGACATCCACTATGTACAGTGCAGTATACTGTATTAGCCTTTAGCTAAGTATATACAGTTGTCCCTCAGTATAGGTGGGGAATTGGTTCCAGGATCCTCTCATATCAATATACTTGCATATTCAGTCCCTTGTGGAATCACATGTACACAGGTTTCACATTCCAGAAATACTGCATTTTTAAAATCCTAGCTTAGTTGAAAGAAACGCCATATAAGCGGGCCCACACTACTTAAAACTGTGTTATTCAAGGGTCAACTCTTCTCTGTTCTCATTTCTCATCTTCTTGCCTGCTTTGCTTCATTTACTATGTAAGTGCCCTCTTTTGGTGACACCCACTCCTTCCTTCCTTCCCCTGGCTTCTCTGCCACAGTCTCCTGGCTCTACACTCCATATAGATTCTTATCTAAATCTTTCATGAATTGACCCTACTTCTGACACTTCCTAAATATAAATATACACATAGCTCTTCCTATTAAACCTATCACTTCCATCTTTTTGTTCACCTCTCTCTTGTCCTCCTGTTCTAAACTTACATTAACATCATGTGCAGTTAAATTTTAAGCTCTATAAACACACTGATCTTTATCTCCTCTCTTTCTCTCTCCCTCCCTTTCTCCTCTCCTCCTCCTTCTGTCTCTTATAATATTTCCTTAAGCTCTTTTCTGAGAATGCCTTAGAGAAGTAGATTAAAGACTTTCTTTAAAACATAGATATTATTAGAGTTGTGAACAAAATGTTAGAGATCATTCATTCTACTTTATGGATGAAGAAAGAATCGAGAGGGATTATGTGGTTTACCTTTGTTTGAGTTTGATAGCTTTTTATTGAACATACACTACATGTCAGGCACTATGCTAGTGCTGCTTAAGATATGATATTTGCCCTTAAAATTTTTAGGCAAGAGGAAGAGATAGGTGTATAAAATCATTATAATTCAGTTATATATAAAATACATAACAGTACGAGACACTGGCATTTTACAGAGGAGGGAGTGTAATGATTGGTTGGAGAGTAAGGCAAAGACCACAATCAGAGGAAAGAGTACCTTGATAGAAGGTAAATAAAAGGTGAGAATTTTCCAAGAAAATAAAGAGAAAAGGGTATTCCAAATAGAAGGAACAGTGTCTGGAGCATCTAAGTGGCTTAGACGGACCTTAAGTAAAGGCAGGTATTGATGGAAAGTTCAGAAATTGAAACAATGCATCATGTATAAATCTTATTTTATAATACAGGTAGGTATATTTATAGTTGGTGCTAAAAGTATATGCAAACATCATTGCATTTTTTAATATGGAAGGGGTTCTTGACATTAGGTTATATCCTAGACAATATTTTCAGTAATATTCTAATTTAAATGCACTTACAGATGTGATGACAATAAAATGTGTATTTTATAATATGAGGCTTTGAAACTAAATTTTCTTAAATACTAATTTAATTACTACTTACACATTTTGATAGATAAAATGTTATTAAAAAGTCATTTTAAAATTTCTGTTGATTTTTAGACTAAGTTATTTAGAAAATATTTAAAAATGTCTAAGTATGTGGAAGGGGTTATTTATATTTTGTTACTAATATCTAACTTACATTGTGGTCAGGAAATGTTGCCTTTATGATATTGATTTTTTAAATATTTGCCAATACTTGTTTCATTGCTCAATATAAGTTCAACATTTGTAAATACTACCTGTGTGCATAAAATGTGTATCCACTAATTATTGAGTACAAGAACTTAATATATGTCCGCTAGATCAAACTTTTTTTTTTTTTTTTTTGAGTTGTAGTCTCACTCCGTCGCCCAGACTGGAGTGCAGTGGCTGCTCCCGGCCACCGCAGCCTCGACCTGCTGGGCTCCAGCTATCCTTCTGCCTCAGCCTTCCAAGTAGCCGGAATTACAGGCATGCGCTACCACGCCCAGCTGATTTTTTTAAATTTTTTATTGTAGAGATGAGGTTTCGCTGCCCAGGCGGGTCTCGAACCCGCGGACTCAGGCAATCCACTCACTTCAGCCTCCCAAAGGCGCGGGATTACAGGCTGAGCCACCGAGCCTGGCGATCAAACTTTTTAATGTGCTTTAAAGTAATTTATATTCCCATATTTTTCTTTTTGCTCTCTCAATTATTATGGGAGGTTTTAAAAACTTTACACTATGATATTAGATTTGTCAATAACTTCTTGTAATTCTGTCAATTTTATAAGATATTCAAAGGTTCTGTGTACAGCTTTAGCATATCTGTGTCTTCTTGATGAAGAAATCATTTTATCTTTAGTAATGTTCTTTAGTAATCTTTAGTAATGTTTATATTTAGTAATGTTCCAGTCAATATCTATTATTCAATTTATTCAGACCAAAACTATGCCCAAATCTGAAATCTTTTTCTTTACATTTACTATCCAATCCATTAGTAAATGCTGCCAATTTTACCTTCAAATTATATCTATAGCTTAACTTCTTACCCCAGCACTGCTACCAAGAAGTTCAAGTCTTAGATATTTTTTAGTGTATATCTTTTATCATTTAAACTTATTATCTTATGTCCTCTATTTTTCATTTCTAAAGAATTTGACATCCTGAAGGATTTAGTTCTGCGCTTTGTATCATGTACTATTTTGCAGTGAATTACATTATTGAGTTCTTTATAATATTAGATTATGACCTCATACTCTGGGAGACTTTATCTCTGGAAGTACCATCTGTTGAGGGTATATCCCTTTAGGGAAGTTTTGTTTTTGCTTTAGCCAGGTGTTCTAAATGTGTAAGTAACTTGGGGCCATTCTCTATGTTAATTTCAAAATTGTACAGGAAATTAAAACACCTAGCCCATTTGTGGATGAGTCATAGATAAGTACTGTCAGAGTTTTTGTTTTTGTTTTGTTTTTGTTTTTGCTTCCAGGGTCTAGGCTGGCTGTCATGGTCAGGTTTTCTTGCTATCTATCTTTGCAGGTGGGAAGCTTTTTTCTTTTTAACATTTTTTATTATAAAATTGTGGGGTACAGTTAAGGATTAGGTATACAAATGTGCATCGTTCAGGCACCCTTGTTAATAAGGGGTGTCTCCCCATCCCCAGACAGATATTGATTACCATTAGTCCCATCTCCTTTCCCCTCCCTACCCTCCCCCCATAGTTTCCCACCACTGTCAGTCCTTTTTTAATAGTATTATGGTAGATGTTCAAGGTCTATTATATGAGTGAGAACATGTGATACTCAAACTATTATCACCCTTACCCAACTTAATGCTGTGGTCTCAGTTTGAATCCCCAAATGTGTCGACAGGCCTTAACTACTTTCCCTGCATGACCGTTTAAACCTCAGCTGCCAGTTGTCTCCAATCCCCCATTCCTGAAAAGTTACAGCCTACACTCTGACTTACTGCTCTAGCTTCAGTTCTCACTTGGTTTTTATAACCCACAATTAAATAAGAACTTTATATTCTACCAAATACCTCTAATTATGGTAGCAAGATAATTTATCAGGGAAATTACTGGAGTATATATGACTGTAAATAGAAGTGCATTTATATTTTAACATTTTAAACAATTAATACTGGGGAATCAGTATTAGCATTCCACTTTCAAAGCAGAGGTTCGCAAACCCTAGTGTGTATCAAAATCACCTGGAGTACTTATTAAAACACTGATTGATGAAATGTACCTTCAGAGTTCTAATTCCATGGTTTTGGGAAGGGCCTGATGATCTGCTTTTTCTTTTTGTCTTCTTCTTCTTTTATTTTTTATGTTTTGAGTCAGGGGTCTCACTCTGTCACCCACACTGGAGTGCAGTGGCATCATCATGACTCACTCACTGCAGCTTCAACTTCCTGGGCTCAGGGAATCCTTCTGCCTCAACCTCTGGCCTAGCTGAGACTACGGGCATGTCCACCCCGCCCAGCTAATTTTCTGACTTTTTGTAGAGACGAGTTCTTGTTATGTTGCTTAGTCTGGTCTCAAACTCCTGAACTCAACTGATCCTCCCACCTCAGCCTGCCAGAGGCCTAGAGCACTGAGATTACAGGAGTGAGCCACTGCGCCCATTCAGATCTGTATTTTTACCAAGTCTTCAGATAATCTTGATGCTGCTGATTCTAAGACCTCACTTTAACAAGCTGTGCTCTACAGTAAAAAAAAAAAAAATTTGGGAAAAGATTTTTTTTGTAAAAATGTATGAGGCACAAGTATAATTTTGTTACATGCATAGATTGCATAGTAGTGAAGTCGGCTTTTAGGGTATCTATTACCTGAATAACATATATTACGTTCATTAAGTAATTTATCATCATCCACTCATCTCCCACACCATCACACTTTCGAGTCTCCGTTGTCCATCATTTCACATTCTATGTCCATGTGTACCCATTATTTAGCTCCCAGCTGTGAGCAAGAACATGTGATATTTGTTCTTCTGTGTCTGATTTGTTTGAAATACTTTTTGAGTGAACTAACCAACATCTATCCCCAAAACTTACCCTTTATTGTGAAATTTAAAAAGTATATTTACACGAAGACCTGAAGAATCATGAAGTGAAAAAGTCAGAGGAAAGTGTTTTATGAAGTACAAAAGACTTGCAGCAAGAGACCAGGATGCCAGAGCACAGAATGTGAGGAAGAAAGAGGAGACAGAGGAGCTCAGGATTGACCAGCAGGGACCTCAGGAGTTACATAAACTTCCTCAAGGACGCAAGCAGCCAGAGACAGAGCCAGCATTTAAACACAGTTAAAGCTCTATGCTTTACTGCCTTTTTGCTTAAGAACTGCAGAGAGATTCTTTAGACAAATGTTTACAGGAAATCTTGCTGTCCAGAGAAATTTTGATTTGATGATTTCTTATACAGTTTCCAATCAGTAAAATCAGACAAATAAGGATAATGTGTATGAATAAAATAGTTGAGACACCTATTCAAATCATGCTTCTCAGATCAAGAAGAAAAAAATACAAAAGCCCAAAGAGAATATGGATATAATAAATGATAAATATTGAAAATAAAAAATGTACTAGAAATATAAAAATATGTCTAATAAAAAAGAAATTTAAGCAGCAATGATATATTACATTTTATTCATCAGATACACAAAATGTAAAAGATTAATCATACTCCTGTAGTCTGGGAAGGGAGGAAGTAGGGATCCTCAAACATTGCTGGTATGAATGTAAATAAATATACCATTTCTGGAAGCCAATATGGTGATGTGTGTCATAAAAAAATTAATATACATTTGTCTGTAGCCTTTTGAGTTCTAAGACTTTATCTTTGAAAAATAATCAGACTTTGCCAAAATTCATGTACAAAATTGTTGGAGTATTCTTACCATACAAAAGATGAAACCAAAATATCCCTTTATTAAACTCTAGTCTTAATATAGACTATTACAATTATGAGAAAAACAGGCAATCAAAAGAATGTATCACTTTATTCTGCCGCTTTTTGTCAATGCTGCAGGAGAATATAAAAGGTTATATCACAACATAACTAATGTCATATAAATTAAACCTTTTTTTTCTCAGTGCTGCAGTTAGAGAAAACAGTGGTGAAGTTTATGCTTTTGTAAGCTTTGGGTTAACTCAGGTTCTGGGTTGTCTTTTCCAGCTTAGGAAGGGATATTCTCACCACATAGGAGGTTCTTAGGGACAGTTTGTTGTGTCCAGCTCTAGTTATTAACCAGGAAATATTACAAATATTCATGCAAGAATATATAGACAAATTGCAAAAAGAATCCTCTATTGGCCTCGGGTCAAATGTGTACAGCACAATATTGTTTACAACAGGAAAGATGAGACCTCTTCAAGCTCAAAAGTATGAGCTTTGGGGACAGTTTGTAAGTGATTGAAATGTGATCTAGAGAAAGTTTGGCATATAGAGTATACCCAAGTGGTTGGTGGCTTGTTTCAGTTTTGTTTTGCTGCCTGAGCTGCACACACTGCAAATTAGCACTGTACTTTTCACCGTGTGTAGCATAGCCCAAGAGTTTATAGCCTACCACCAAGTAGTATACAGAGCCCATTTCCATTGAATAGGAATGCACATCAATTGAATATGGTGTTATTAAGAGCTCTTAAAATGTTTAAAACTGCTTAGTTTGCAAAGTTAAGGCTACAAAATCTGGAGTCAAATTATTTTGTATTAATAACTGTAATATATATATACTAAAGAAAAATATCAAAATTTAAACTCATATTTTGGTGATAAAATTTCAAATGATTTTAATTTTTCCTATACTTTTCGATATGTCTTAAAATTTATTCAGTAAGTAGATGCTGCTTTATAGTATTAAGAGTTACATAAAAATCACTATCAAATACTGGCAAATAATTTGCACAAAACATTTAAAGTAAATATTTGAAAGTTTCTGTCAGCATATTTCTTGTTATAATGCTGTAGAGATAATTATCATAATGCCATTTTAAATATTTGCCAGTTAATAAGAGGCTATTTAATATAAAGATGCCAAAAAATTACGAGAAATAATTGGAGAAGAAGGCTAAAATTATCATTTTCAATTGATAAGACTTTGTACTTGGCAATCCAGTGAGAATGAACATTTTAGAAACTATTAATAGAATTCAGAAATGTGACAATTTACAATAGTATATGAATAATAATCCTTTAAAAATACAGCAGAAAAAATATTTCAATAACAATAGCAAGAAAAATGTTTACATGACTAAGAACATTTAAAAATATTTATAATAGTTGAAGCTTCGTGAAGATTATATGGGGCTATTATCCTACACTCTTTACTTCTGCTTGCTTGAAAAATTCCCTACAATATCATTTTGTTAAATGATTAAATATAAAAATTGTATAAAACTCGTATTTACAAAATTTTAAAATATACTAAAAGATATAGAAGACTTCAATATTTAAACTTGAAAACCCCTTTTTGTGGTTTAGGAAAAGTCAAATATTAAAAAAGTATTGATTATGTAAAAATTAATTTAAAAATCAATTTTAACCGGGCCCGGTGGCTCAGCCTGTAATCCCACGCCTTTGGGAGGCTGAGGTGAGTGGATTGCCTGAGCCCACGGGTTCGAGACCCGCCTGGGCAGCAAGACCTCATCTCTACAATAAATCAAAAAATCAGCCAGGCGTGGTAGCGCACGCTTCTAGTTCCCGCTACTTGGAAGGCTGAGGCGGAAGGATTGCCAGAGCCCAGCAGACCGAGGTTGCGGTGGCCAAGAGCAGCCACTGCACTCCAGTCTGGGCGACAGAGTGAGACTCCAACTCAAAAAAAAAAAAAAAAAATCAATTTTATCCCCCCAAATGTCAACTTAATTTCTACTGAAACCTGATTTAAAAAAAAAAAAAAGCCATACTTAAAAATACGTACAAGAATACTCAGGAAAGTAAGAATGAAAGAACAGTAATGAGGTTATAGATGGAACAACTGGGTAGCTTATTATCCAAACCAGCACATTTTATGGGAGAGGCATATTAAAAGTAATAATCATATATTAGTTGATTTACAACAGACATAAGCCAGGACTGTCCCAATAGATTGAATTGTATGATCATCTGCGTTATAGACCCACCAGACACTAAGATGAAATTTAAGATTTACAGTAAGACAGACAAGTTAAAGGCAAAAAACTAAAAAATCCAAATGCAAACAAAAACAAAAACAAAACAAAACTGAAAGGTTGAAATGCTTCTGATAATTTAATATATAATAAAGGTGCCGTGCTTGGTGGCTCAGCTTGTAATCCCACGCCTTTAGGAGGCTGAGGTGAGTGGATTGCCTGAGCCCGCGGGTTCAAGACCCGCCTGGGCAGCGGAACTCATCTCTACAATAAACAAAAAATCAGCCGGGCGTGGTAGCACATGCCTGTAATTCCGGCTACTTGGAAGGCTGAGGCAGAAGGATCGCCGGAGCCCAGCAGGTCGAGGCTGCGGTGGCCGGGAGTGGCCACTGCACTCCAGTCTGGGCGACAGAGTGAGACTCCGACTCAAAAGAAAAAAAAAAATAAATAAATAAATAAATAATATATATATATATATATATATATATATAATAAAGGTTACTTTAAAACTCTTTTCAATTAATATTGGGTTTTTCATTAATGTGTGAGACACATAATTACTGTTCCCTGATTTCTTCTTACTACTTATAAGAAGTACACAGGGTTCCTAGAGAGATTCTCTAAAAATAAAAGTGAGTGTATTTATCTTCTGTACATCATCCCCTAGTGGTTTTCTATATTACACAAATTAATGAATCAACAATGAATTTACAATTTCCTGCCAAGTTCTATGTAATCTAGGCACTCTCTCCAACTATCTCATTGACTAACCACTGGTACCCCACCTCTCCTAACTTTTCCTTTCATGGCCTCTTTGCAATTCTTTCATTGTGCTAAGCAACAACCATCTGAGAGCCTTTGCTCAGGCTGTTTCATCTAGCTGGGAGTTGTTCCTCCAGATATCTACATGGCTCATTCCTCTGTTCATTTCAAGATTCACTTACATGTCAACTCAAAGACAAGTTCTCTGATTTTATATTAAACAGAAGACCCCTCATAATAGTATATTTTCATTGTCCTGAATTCCCATACCCCACTTTGTTTTTCTTTGTACTTACCACCACATATCAAATGTGCCTATATTAATTTTTGTCCCCTCCTTACTCATTAAAATACAAATGTCACTCTCAGTTCACTTACTAGTATATTCCCAACACAAAACGGAGCCTGAAACATAGCCAGTACAAATACAATAAATCTTGTTGAATGAATGGTCACATGAATATAGAAGAAAGCTAACAAATCTATTTAAAAGGAACATTTTAATGGGAAAATGTGCAAAGGCCAAAAATATGCAAACAGATAAAAATAAATACAAATGGCTGATAACATATGTAAAAAAACATTCAATCTAGCTCATATTCAAAGAATTACAAATAAAAATAAAGTGCCATTTATTATTTTCCAAATGGGCAAATATTAAGACAGTGAATAAAACTTAATTTTGATAATGAGTAGAAATATAATGAGAGAAGGGAACCCAGATTATCATTTAGTATGTGAAGTGATGCAGAGTTAGTGGAAGTGATACTTTGTACAATCTCTTTGGAGAGAAATTCAGTAAAATTTACTGAAATAAAATGTGCCTACCATTCTACTTTTAGCAGTGATGAAGTAACTGGTATTGGACTGGCTTTCCCAGTGAAATTGTGCAAAATATAAAAAACAAGTGTTTTTAGATACTGGACAGGAAAGAACACAAGAAAGAAATCTAAGGAAAAGGAAATCAAAGAAAGCAATCAGCATAAACACCTATGCTTTCAACCTGCGGGTACTTCCTGCATCTTGGTGCAGGAAGGTCATGGTGATATTTTGAGTGGCACAGAGAAAATCAAGTTTGGGGGAGGCTGATGTGGCTGAAATTTGTGGGGAAGAGCACTGGATAGGAGGGCACGACCTAGAAAAGAGCTTCAGATGTCTGACTGTGGTTATTCTTGAGTCTTTGACTTAGTGTAAAGCCACTTATGAAGAAGTGAATCTCTAAAGAAGCCAAGTAAAGGACTCCAGATACCCAGGGCTGAGAGATATTCAAATCTGGATGAGCAACAGATGGGAGACTATGTTGAATATGCAAAACATTCAGCAGAAATCTGGGAAGTACCATTTCTTGATGGAAATGCTAAATAGCCCTAGAATATTAAAAGAAAAGAAAATAAAAGGAAAAGAAAGAAAAGACCAGCAGCAGGAATTTTTATTAAAGGTGATTTATACTTAAAAAAAAAGACTTAAAAGAATCAAGTTGATCTGCAAGTAACTTCATCTCCCTGCTTGAACAAAACAGACTTTTTTTTTTAGAGGAAGGCACAAAAATTCAGATTCTCAATAAAGTAACATTAACACTCATCAATACAGAATAAAAAATACTGAATGTTAAAAAGTAGAAAAATGTGACCTGAACCAGAAGAAAACTTAGTAATGGAATCAGATGAAAAATAACAAAGATGATGGAATTAGCAGAAATGCTCTTTAAATCGCTATTACAATGTGTTAAAAAATTTACGTACATATATAATATATATGAATATAATGAAAAGATGAGCTATCTAAAAAATCAAGTGACATTTCCACAGTCAAAAAATACAATATTCTAGAGTAAAGGAAAATCACTGGACAGATGTAATAGATGTAACATCTGATTTGACACTGAAAGAAAAAATATATTAATAATCTTCATAGAAACCATTTAAATGGGGAGGCACAGGGGAGGCTGAAAAAAAATGAAAAAAAGCTCAGGGACCTGTGAGGTAATATCAAATGGTCTTAAAAATGTGCAAATAGAGATTCTAGAAGGCTTAGTCAGGAAAAATATTTAAAGAAATTACGACCAAAAACCTACCAAATTTGATGAAAAGTATAAATCATAGATCCAAGGAACACAAAGAACCCAAAGCAGAATGAAGATGCATGCATACATGTGCACATGCTTGAACACATAAAAGCACACAAACACATAGACACACATACACATGCACACATATGCCTACATAAACAACACATCATAATAAAATTTCTGAAAACCAGAAGAGTTTGATTCTGAAAATCAAACTTCAGAAAGCTTTTACAAAAATTAGATAAGCTGATTCCAAAATTCATTTAAAAAGGCAAAAATCTCAGGATATCCAAAACAATTTTTAGAAAGAATAAAGTTGGAAGACTCACATTATTTGGCTTCAAAAATTATTTAAAAGCTAAAATAAGCAAGACAGTGTAGCACTGACCTAAGAATACACAGAGACCAATGGAACTAAATAGAGTCCATAGAACTGAATACACATAGAGACCAGTGGAACTGAATAGAGCCCAATGGAACTGAATAAGTCCACTCATATTTGGTTGGTTAATTTTAAACAAAAGTGTTGAAACCATTCAACTGGAAAAGAATAGTCTTTTTTAAAAGTTGTAAAAATTTGGATATTCACATAGGAAAAAATGATACTGCGTACTTACAACACATGCTGAAATGAACTTGAAATGATGTTAAACCTAAGAGTTAAAATTAAAACTACAAAACTTCTAGAAGAAACTATAGGAGAAAATTTGCACTCATTTAGGTTAGGCAAAGATTCTTTAGTAAAGAAACTAAGTTCAGAGACCATTAAAAATGTTGATAAATTTGTCTGTATAAAATTGTATAAAATTAAACATGCCTAGTACATAGCTCAGCAATTCCAATCTTGCGTATTTACCCCTAATAAATGAAACTGCATGTCCCCTAAAAGTCATTTAATAAGTCTACATAACAAATTTGTTCATAGTAGCAAAAATTGGAAACAACCCAACTCTAAAGGTAAGTGTATAAACAAATGCATATAGAGATATACTCAGTAATACAAGGAATAAGCAATTGATACATTATGATTGACTATCAAAAAAGAATGCCTAAAATTAAATATATATATAAAAACACAAGAGACTATTTACTGTATGATTCAATGTTTATGAATTTTAAATCTAGCAAAACTAATCTAAAATGATAGAAATCATATCAGTGGTTGCCTGAGGCCAGGCTTGGGGAAAAGAGTGACTGCAAAAGGGCACAAGGGAACTTTGTAAGATGATGAAAATATTTTGCATCTTGATTGTGGTTGTGGCTAATAGGTGTAAACATTTGTTAAAATTTATTATGCTGTACATTTTAACTGAATGCATTTTATTGTATTTAAGTGAGACCTCAGTAATGTTGATTTGAAAAGAAAAAAATATAAATATTATACTATTCATATTATATATGAATAGTATAATCCACATTACATAAAGATTATATTTTTATGCATGCATGCCCTTTCCTGCACAACAGTTTTCAGAGATTAAAAATGGAATAAGCCGGGCTCTGTAGCTCAGCCCAATCCCGCGCCTTTGGGAGGCTGAGGTGAGTGGATTGCCTGAGCCTGCGGGTTCGAGACCCGCCTGGGCAGGCGAGACCTCATCTCTACAATAAAGTCAAAAAATCAGCCAGACGTGGTAGCAGGCGCCTGTAATTCCGGCTACTCGGAAGGCTGAGGCGGAAGGATCGCCGGAGCCCAGCAGGTTGAGGCTGCGGTGGCCGGGAGCGGCCACTGCATTCCAGTCTGGGCGACAGAGTGAGACTCCAACTCAAAATAAATAAATAAATAAATAAATAAATAAATAAATAAATAAATAAATAAATAAATAAATGAATAAATAAATAAATATGGAATAAACATTTTGCTCCAGATAATTTTTCACCAAATATAAATTAATGCATAATTGGTATAATTAGATAAAAATAGCATTTTAAGGGTCTACAAAGAATGAAGAATGAAGAATATGAGAACTTAGATATCTGGTCACCAACAAGAGCATCATTTTGGTTCTTCCACCTCAATACAAAGAAATGCCCTTGCCATTTGTTCCAACAATCCTATTTATAGCAAACTTGTGTAAATATAGTTGCAGAAAGTTTGTGAAGGCATATTTAAGAACATGCTAACTTTTTGCACTAAAAATTGGATAAATTTAAATGACTATTTTTGAGAATGTGTTAAATAAAATATGTCTCACCTATATACAGAGCTTGAAAGAAAGAGATGATAGAGAGGAGATTAAGAAAAAAAAGAGAAAGGGGAAGGGAGGGAGGAATGGTGAGAGAGGGGAGGGAGGGAGGGAGGCAGAGAAGAAGGGAAGAAGGCAAGAAGACAGGAAGGCAGGAAGGCAGGAAGGAAGGCAAGAAGGCAGGAAGGAAGGAAGGAAGGAAGGAAGGAAGGAAGGAAGGAAGGAAGGAAGGAAGGAACTGATAAGAAGATTATAAAACATAAAATTGGCAGATGTACATTATATTACTGAGATTCAGAGAAAAAGACTGACAATCTTAATACCAATACTGAATTGATTTTATAACTCTTTTAACCAATTGTTTCTTACAGAAACAAATGATTACAAAATGTAATGAGCCCCACAACACTACAGTAAAATTTATATTAGCATGTAAGACATAAGTAATAAAGACAAAAAATAAAATAATTTCTTCTGTTATGCAAGTCATGATTCTTTTTTAATAAAAATCAACAACATTGAGAAAGATGCAGAATATCAGCTAAGTAATGTACTACATTCAAACAAATTTTGACTACAATAGATGAAACCATTCTGTTTGATAATAAGTTAAATTACTCATAATTTGAAGTCTGCTAAGGGATGAAAAGTATTAGTGGTTATGTTGAAAATTACATACAATGTATATAAAGATATCAATATGTTTAAAAACCTTAAAATTGATTCTTAGAAAAAATCAATTTCCCAATGGCATACATTATGTAATACATAGACCTCAAGTTATGGTTGACATATAATTTATGTATATGGCCAACTTAAAAAGAGTAAAAACAGATGCTTTTGCAACTCATTGCATTATATATAGCAACAATTGGTGTCCAAGAGTCACTGTAAAAGCATACACAAAATCATGAATGATATTATCGGTGCTATTAATGCTATTAAGAATCATTCTGTCAATAATAGATTATTTTATGGACTAGATATTAAAGAACAATTTAAATATTATATCTTGCTTATGGAATTAAGGAACTCTCCTAAACAAATATTTTCAAAGATGTTTGCAGCAAATTTGATATTATTGTACTTTTTACTTAGTAGATTAAAATTTTTAAACTGCTTGTAATTATGAAATTATGTGACATATCTTTAAGATATATCAAAAAATTAAGGTCAGGTTCAGTGGCTCAGCCTGTAATCCCAGCACTTTGGGAGGCCGAGGCAAGTGAATTACCTGAGCCCTAAAGTTCGAGACCAGTCCGGGCAATTGGTGATATCTCGTCTCTACAATAAATCAAAAATTATACGGGCGTGGTAGCATGCACCTGTAGTTCCAGCTGCTTGGAAGGCTGAGGCGGAAGGATCATCTGAGTCCAACAGGTCAATGCTGGGGTGGTCGTGAGTGTGCCACAGCACCCCAGCCTGGGCAATGAAGTGAGACTCCAACTCAAAAGAAAAAAAAGAAAGGAAGAAAGAAAAAGAAAAATTAAGTAATCTTCTTAAGCTACAGGGAAAATGAAATCAACTTTATTAATTTGGATATAATCATTACTGACTTTCTCAGCAAATTAGCATTATTTTTAAATAATACTCTGAGGAGTTACAGCACTTCTATCTCTTCAACAGCATGCAAAATAGTATATTAATTATCCAAGTATATATATAAATCATTCTATATGAATTTACACTGCAGTGTCAGATTAGACAACCAGTACTTTTCAAATATATGTGGAACATGTTAATCACTATTTGTGGCAGAGTTCATTGAACTAAGAAATGATTGCAGCCAACATATGAATTAATCAATTCATTTACAGATATTTTAGAATAAAGTTAATTATATGCTCATTTTTTTAAAAGAAGCTAAATGAATTCAGTTACAATTTTTTGGCAAGCTATCTAACCATCCTGTATTTCAATCTTCTCTTATGAAAAATAAAAATTATTATAATACATATTTTAGAAGTTTGTTTTAAGGATTAAATAACTGAATACATGTTGAACATCTGAAACTGTTTTAGACACATAGTGCATGCACCACAAATATAATCTCTAATGATAAATTTCTTATAAATTGCTTTAAATGACAGAGTTATAAGGGAACATTATGGACTACTGTCACTGACTCTTGCCATAACTCTCTGGGAGGTATTACCTGGAAGGTTTATTTGACCTAATCTTACCTTGAGCATACCGATCCATCAACTCATCTAGAAATGACAAGGCCAAGAAGTCTGTGAATTTCTCTGAGAAATATACTGTCCTTGTTTTCTCTAAAACTTTGTGGTTTTTTGGTTACATAACTAAAACATACGATTTTTTTTTACCCTAACATCCAGTTAATTTTTCATAGGAGTGCTTTATCATGTATGTACTCTAAACTCACTCTTTACAAATTTTATGTCTCAATTATACTTGACATAACTCATTAATAACACTCCTTCCCCAATATAAAATTTATAATTTAAAATTTATAATCACCAAACTAAACAACTTTTTTGTGGATGGGAGGTGGCGCTACTTTAAAGGAAATTTCCATTAAACATATACTTGAACATTGTTAAATGTAGATTTGTAGAGTACCTGAGTTCCCCCATGCCATAAGGAGCAGTAAAAGATAACATTTCAGCAGACAGAGTATTTTCTTTCAGCTCTTACATGTGAGTTTTGCTGCTGTTGATATCTGGTTCAAATCCTGGATATTTTAACATTACAGTCTTTGTTATGGTAAGTTCAGAATCATTTTGGATTAACACAAATTATTACAAACATTTCTTTCAGTTATACATTAAAAAGTAACAGTGAGAAATATAGAATAAGCAGCAGAAAGGAAGAATAAGTACGAAAGAATTGAAATATTGGCTGTATCCATTGTTCTTGATACAAGATTGGAAAAGTCTTTTAACTGTCTCTTATTTTCTTATAAAAATACCATGTTTTATTGTGTTTTGCTTTATGACACTTTGCAGATATTGCAATGAAAACTATACCACCAATTAAAGAAGTTGAAAGATGTTGCACAAAAAATGAAAAGTGATTCCATGTGTATGGATTGGAAGAATCAATATTATTAAAATGACCATACTGCCCAAAGCAATCTAAAGATGCAATACAATCCCTATCAAAATACCAGTAACATTCATAACAGAACTAGAAAAAAATCTTAAAATTTATACAAAACCACAAAAGACCCAGAGTAGCCAAAACCATCTTGAACAAACAGAACTACCATACGTCTCAGCAATTCCACACTTGGGTATATGTCCAAAAGAAAGGAAGTGAGTATATCAAAGAGATATCTGCACTCCCATGTTTATTGCAGCACTATTCACAATAGCCAAGGTACAGACTCAACCTAAATGTCCACCAACAGATGAATGGATTTTAAAAATGTGGTACGTATACCCAGTAGAATATTATTCAGCTATAAAAAGAATGGGATCATGGAATCCTATAATTTGCAACAAACATGAATGGAAATGAAGAGCAATAGGTTAAGTGAAGCAAGCTAGGCACAGAAGAACAAATATCGCATGGTCTTATTCATATGCGGGAGCTCAAAATTGAGCTTAACAGAGGTAGCAATCGCTTTTGATCAGGAATTGGTTGCCTACTCCAATTTCCAAAAGGGTGTTCCCTACGTTTTCTCGTAGGATTCTTATAGTTTGAGGCTTTACACTTAGCTCTTAGATCCATTTAGACTTGATTTTTGTGTATGGTGATAGGTAGGGGTCCCTTTTCAAATTTAGAGCCTGACACTAAAAAGCCTATTGTCTGTAATGAATGACTAACAGTGAAAATGTCAGGTTTATAGTTTCTTAATGCAATGGTTAACAAAATATCTGTCCTTATAAAATTCACATACTAGGGAATTAATTGAACATGATATAATATGTTCTGAGACACAAGAAGAAAAATTAATAACATAAAAGAGATTTTTGTTTGTTATATTAATTGTATTGGCTAGTCTGTGTTGAGTGCTACCCATTGCATGAAATAAAACAAATACTTAAGTCTTTATCAACTATATTTTCATCAGAGTCATTATTCTGGTGTTGTCATTGGAAGCAGCGAACTGTGGTAGAATTTTAGATAGTGGCGGTCAGGGCAGTAGTGTGGAGACTGCCTCTGGAGTAATGATGTCGGTGATTGTGCGGGAGAAATGTTGGTTGTGGGGTAGGGCTGCTGGTGAAAAAGGACAGTGAATGATAATAATGGTGAAGCCAGTGTTAGCAATAATGACAATAAGGAAAAATTTAGTCTGGCTTGTGAATCCGATTAGGGCACAATCTTAATTTATCCACTAATTACCTGTCATCCTGGAGAAGTTAAACCTTATTTATAAACTGGAGAATATACTGGCTACTATAAAGTTGAAGTGAAAATTAAAGGAGAGTATTTTAATACTTAATTCTTTAGGCACACAGTAGGTGTACCTAAATGGTTTGGGGGGAGGTATTTTGCTCTTATTCATTCTTGTGCTCTTCATTCTTATCATCAGTCTTCACCAAAGTTCAGCTATCTTTGACCATTTAAATTATTTGCTCAGTTTAAATATTTCTTGAGCCAACTACTCTCCAGCTCTTTTCAATATGTAATGATCATTGTTTTCAGGAGTTTCCACTTTTACTTATATGCTAATTCATCACAAAGCAGTGGAGGCTCTCTTTTTTTTTTATTCTTGATGACTAATAATCAGTTATCCCTCATCCTTTGCAGCATTATATTAGTCAAGAGTCTTTGGACCATAAGTGGCAACAGCTTGACTTAAATTTATGTAGCAAAACACACAAATGTGAGCATACACACACCACAAATATACTTATCTCCTTGATCAGAAAGTCAGAAAGTGACACAACTATATTCAAAAGTTTAAATCCAGTCAGATACTTCAACTAACTCAACTACAGGAAGACTTCACACAGTAAAAAAAAAGGTAGCTTCCAGGAAACACTGATGCTTATCTTTGGCAAAAATAGATAAGCTTCCCAAAATTTCTCCTCTCCACTTATTTTACAACATGGCATGTATTTATCCATGGATGGCTATTTTTCCAACTTTCCTTTCAGCTAGGTGTGGACATGTAAGTTATGGTCAATATAATCTGAACAGTAGTGGCATATATATCTTCTATGTATGCCTTTGAGGAGATGGGGTATTTATTCCCTTTGTTCTCTTCCTTCCCGTTTGCTATCGTGCAGACATAAGGTAGAAGCTGGTACAGTCACCTTGCATCAAGAGATAAAAGCTCTATCTTTAGCATTTCAGGGTAATAAGATAGGAAGAACTTGAATCTTTAAAGACTTGGTTGAGGAGGGCTAGTATTCAGTTCAGACTTTAATGACAGATTGATAAACTTCTATCTTATTTAAGCTAATGCTAGCTTGAGGTCACTGTCCTATCAACTGAATTATAGTCTGACAAATGCAATAGCTTTCAAATATTATTATACAAAAGGGCACGATTCTTCTCCTAGCTCCAAAATGAGTATTACTGGAAAAGATCATTGATTGGCCTTCCCTGGATCCCTTGCTTACCTTTGAATCATTCAAATCAATTAGCAAAAAGGAAAAAATAAAATAAAATAAATAATAATATCTAGGTCACACACCCATTCCTGTAACCAATATTATGATTTGTAGTTCCAACAAGGTCATATTAGATTGGAGACAAGCCATTTCTAAAAAAGAGGGAAAATTCTGAATAGTAAACAATGAAAGATGAATCTCTAGAGATTAGAAAATATGTGAGAAACTTTAATGGTAGAGTATATTTTTATATATTTGAAAACATATGAGGAAAAACAATAGCAAATAAACAAAGGTTTTATAACTAGGAAAAGTGTCACCTTAGAGCTAGCACTGCCAAAATCAAGAGTAAAACAATTCTTAAATGATGGAACATCTCAAGCTATCAAGTGATACCTTCTCCTCTGAAATTGTCTTTCTCATCCTGGGGGCTTGATAAAAGTAAGGCAGTGCTTCTAATCAGTGGTTTATCCATTTGCTCTTTGACTTTGATTCTTTTTCAAACAGCTAGTATTGTTTTAGCAGGGGATTTTAAAGATTATGAACTTTGAATTGGAGATGAAGATTCTAAATCCTCTTGCTCCACTACTAAGTTTTATCCTCTTGGTGATTACAAGTGTAAGCACCTTGTATGCAGTAGAAGGGATATACGCCCAGTACACATAAACATACCAAAAGTCTCCATGATTTCCATGTATTCTTTCACGTACTACCACAGTAGGCATAGTGCCACGAATGACTTACATCTGCCCCAATATCTCATGCAGAACTTGGCTTGAAAGGAAAATTTTTCATACTTGTTATTTGTGGACTTAGCTCCTGTTCTGCATCTTACTTTTACACTTTTCATTGATACTTGATATATTTTTCCTTTTCAGTGGGTTCATAATGTGCAAAGTTTACCTTCTTTGGGGGTTCACATTAGCTCCCAGAACTCTGTATAAGCAAACTGCTCCAGTAAGAGCCTCCCCATAGCAAGGCATTCACTACATGTTTTGGTCTTGTGGCCATGGCCCATTTTACAAAGGGGGAGATAAATATTGAATCAACTTCATCATTTGAAATTCATCTGGGCCAGGCTCGGTGGCTCAACCTGTAATCCCGCACCTTGGGAGGCTGAGGTGATTGGATTGCCTGAGCCCGCGGGTTCGAGACCCGCCTGGGCAACTTGGCGAGACCTCATCTCTACAATAAATAAAAAAAATTAGCCGGATGTGGTAGCGCGTGCCTATAGTTCCAGCTATTTGGAAGGCTGAGGCGGAAGGATTGCTGGAGCCCAGCAGGTTGAGGCTGCAGTGGCCGGGAGCGGCCACTGCACTCCAGTCTGGGCGACAGACAGAGTGAGACTCCAACTCAAAAAAGAAAGAAAGAAAGAAAGAAAGAAATTCATTTGGTTTCTGATTTACCTGTCCGTTTGCATCCTCCCCGTCAAAAACATCTAAAATGTTATTTGTCAGAGACTAAGAAGATTTTTAACCCTTCAGTTAAACATCTCAAAAGAGTCTTCTAAAGAAAAGATGACTGATTTGCCAAAAGTAAATGAAATTGAATAGGAAAAAGTTTGAAACTGGTTCCAAACTTTGAGCCCATGTTTTCTGAGTGATTTCTGTATGTGCAAAATATTCTCCAAAGACTACTTATCACATATTATTTGTTTAGAAACAGTTACCAGTTTTCATGATTATTTCCATTTTCTTCCTCACTTTAAGATCTTTCTCACAAAAAGGCTACTAAGTTTATTTCTGCAGGTAAGCACAGACAATATCTTCCTCTATAGACTTCCACACTTTCCCTAAGGTCAGGTTATGGAAGTCACCTGATTTTGATATACTTCCCTTTAGCATCAAGGACAAACAATTTAATTTTGTTTGTAATAAGGATCTATAATGAATTCCATTTGATTATGGCATAACAATAATGACTATTTTATAGAGGAATAGCAATTCCAAATCTGGCAATAAGAAATCTCTTAATTCCTGAAAATGTCATTGCCTCCTATAATAAAGACTATTATCAGACACCTAAAACAACTCAAACACATTGTTATAAAGGAAATGATTTGAGCAAAGATCAATGGACAAGTTTCTAAATTTATATTAATAGTTATTTTTTCTAAATATAGATCTAACTCAAATTAGAATTAACATTGTTAATCTTCTAATTTCCCAATGTTTAAATATTTCCAAGTATGTCTTGGCTACAAAATTTAATGTTGACTTTAATTCTAAAGTTGGAAATCAGAATAAAAGTCACTTGGTTCTGCTTGTTGCTGTTTTTTTAAATTTGTTCATTTATTTGTTCACTTGGCAAAAGTAAAATTTTAATTGTCAACATATCCAAAGATAAGTTCAGTGTTGAGCAACATATAGAAATATGAGATTAGCTGAATGCCCAATCTAGTCAGAACTTTAATAAAAAATGAGAAGGAATCATAACATAGAAAAAATTTCTGATCACATAATGTTCAATATAATGATTAAAATATGCAGAATTATAATATGGAGATTTATTGTTCATGTTAAGATAAATAAGAAAATTAGCTTCTCTGTAAATTCAAGCACACAAGATATTAATGACTTGCTGACATGCTGGGCTCCAGCAATCCTTCCACCTCAGCCTTCCAGGTAGCCAGATCTACAGGCACGCACTACCACGCCCGGCTAATTTTTTTGATTTATTGTAGAGATGAGATCTCACCAGGTTGCCCAGACTGTTCTTGAACCCGTGTGTTCAGGCAATCCCCTCAACTCAGCCTCCCAGGGTGCTGGGAGTACAGGCTTGAGCCACCACGCCCCCATTATAATTAAAATTGAGAAAGAACACAGGGACTTCAGTGTAGCTGTCAGTTGTTACATTAACCACAGTTTGCTGAATAGTCACATGATAGGGGAAGAACAGCAACAAACAATTGAATTGTTAAACAATAAAGTTTTTTAAAAAAGATGTTAATGTCTAGAAAAATCAAGTCTCCTGAACTTTACTTTTTCAAACTATATCTCCCTCCCACCAACTTGCATTGTCCTTTCACTCCAAGATAATGAAAATTCTAATATGTGTGAAACAAGTAATTGGTTCCAGAGTCCCAAGGATGATAGAATGTTTGCACTAATATTAACAGAAATTATGGAGTTATTCCTGAGATAAGATAGGAAAAAAAGAGTTCTTCAAAGACAAGAAGTAAAAAGTTTGCAATTTTTTCTATTAGTGTAAGAAACAGGAGTTTGTATAAAGAAACATAATGGCCAAAGTTTGGGGGAAAACATTGAACACAGGAGCAAGAGCATCAGAGAGCCAACACAGAAGTAACTGCCTCCTTTACAGTGTAGCTTTGTATGTACTATGTCTTCAACTCTGATTTTATGTTTCTGGTTATAGACAGTATGTAAAATCTATTGTTGCTCTATATGCATGGAATAAAAGTCTATTCATTCACTGTGGCTTATCAAAATGGGATTAGGAAATATTCTCCTTAACAATGCATATGATCCAAAACAGACCCCTTTCACATAATCCAACATCTGTCATAAAGAGTCAGACTTCTCTCTCCTACCCCAGGCTTATCATTAGCATTAGAGTTTAAAGCAAGGTTCAAAAGATCATGGGTATGAGGATATTCATCAAACTGAAATGTGTCCCATTATATTCTACGCTTCATTTTCATTGCTATCAGATATTTCATCACTATGACACTCTTGATAAAAAATTTTGCTGACTGAAACTGTGCATATTTCACAGAGCTGATAAATTTTCTAAACCTATTTACAAGGGTTGACAGAAGCACCCCTGGACTTTTAAAGTATAAATATCTTTCCAAATAATTATACAGTACAAGAAATTTTAAAAGCCTACTCTACCGTCATGAAAGATACATCATTTGAAATATTTAAAATCTTAACAGACTCTAGAACTCTGTTAAGCTTATGCTACTGTCAATAAATAAAAGAAGTTTTCTGTAAAACCCCAATATTTAATGAGTTTCATAAAGCCACCTGTGTACAATTAGTATTTTCAACTTGTGGACATAAAATTTGTTTTAGGATCATAAAATATAGGAATTATTTGTGATGCTCTGGTTCATCACCTAGATTTTCCTCTGAGGACCTAGGCCTATGTCCTGGGAATAATGGCTATTAAAGACTCATTGCTGAATCCTTGCTTTGGAATTACTTTCAGGGGTTGAATGGCACTCTGGCAACCAATGCTACATTCCTTCTCTAACAGAACCTATCCTGTTAATAAAGTGATCCATCCCAGCTCCACCACTGCTGAAGCTTCTGTTGTAACTACATTACAGTTCAACTTCTTCCTCTGCCCAATCATGCTTCCTTTACCCTCACTGGGTTTTGATTCCACCAGCACTGTTGAGTACAAATTTCCGTATGTGGATCTCTGTCTCAAAGACTATGCTAAGTTAACTAGAAACATGAATATAATCAAAGACGAAGCTTTGGTGACTACACAGCCTGATACTAGTTCTGTCTGTTTTTTTAACTAAGCCTGTGAAAAGAATTTTAACAAAAATAGCTAAAATTTATTGAGTGTTTACTATGTACCAGACACTCTTTGAAGTTTTACACAAATACACTTCTTTATATCTCACAGCACTATAACATAGATAGGATTATCTCCATTTTATATGTGATAGATACTGAGATACAGAAAGGCTAAGTGACTTGTTTACTATCACATAACTCATAAATGATGGTATTGTGATTTAATGTATAAAGATTATGATGCAGTCAATCTATTTACTGTTTCCTTGGGCTTTATCTCCAGTTAAAAGAGAAAAATTAGGTCAAATGGTAAAATTTAACATTTAATTACATAAAGCAGTTATTCGATGTTTATGTGAGTGAAATAATGACAATAAATAACAAAATAAATTTTTGAATTAAAATATTTAATTAAAAAAGGAAACAAAACTAACATTATATTTCATAGCGAGTAACTGAACACATTTCCCCTAAGGTTGGAAATAGGGTAAGAATTTTCTCTCTCTCTACTTTTATTCAAAATCATAGTGGAAAGTCCTACTTAATGCAATAAGACAAGAAAATAAGATAAAAGGTATGTCAAATATAAATAAAATTATTTGTTAATGACATGATTATCTATGTAGAATCTTCCAAAGAATTTATCAAAAAAAATCCTATAATTAATGAATAAGTACAGCAAGCTATTAAGATTCGTGGTAATGAAAATAAGAACTTGATTGTCAGGCCTATTTTAGGTTCTGAATCTTAATGTCACTTGTTTGCACTTGTTAAAGTTGTTTTAATGAAAAGTATATTAGCAGTATGAACTTCTGGTTCAGTTGGAAGTTTTTCCATTTGAAAAATATGAAAAATGTGATATTTGCATGAAACTGTTTGAATCTTTAAATTTTATAGTCTCTCCCTCCCCACAACGGATAGAATTGAAAATAGAATTTTCCCTTTTGATAAAGTAACAAAAAAAATGAACATGTTATTTGCAAATTCATGTTTAGTAACTAGTGATAAACTTGAAATAATAGAATACATTATAAACCTTAATCCTAGGTAGTCTTATATAATTGAATCTCTTAACTATTTTTTGAAACCTGTATTCCGTTGGTTTTCAATATGTTTTGAGTTAATATTTGTTCCTTGTTTTTTTTAGAGCTGCTTCTTATTTTGAGGCTACTTTTTAAATTGAGATATAATTCACAAGGCCTCATTTTTATAAAGCTTCTTATAACTATTGCTGAATGTTTTGTTCTAGTCTTCTAAGAAGAGCCATTTTATTTTTTAGAGACACTGTAAAGTCATGTGGTCATCAACTTCGGAGACTATTTTGCATATGAGTGCTGATACAAATTGAAACCCAAGTAGACCTCACTGCATGATACCCTATGAATGTTGACAGTGGAAGGAACACCCTGCCTGTAGTGTACTGCTTTTGGACTGAAAAACTGGGGAAGAAGCTTACTTTTGATTTTGTGCAAAATCAGAAAAACTTAAAACTAGCCGCCCAGGTTTCCTTGTTGACCTCAGTCGATGAAGTAAACAGATAGTGATCATTCAGATTGAAGAAATGATCTGAATCCTGGTTTGTGTAGATTTACAATCTACATGCAGTATTAACTAAATCAGATAGCTTTTACAGCTCCCCATACCTACATAGGCTCCCTTTCATCCCCTTCCTTAGTTGTTGAGCTTTGTAACCTGGCATTGAAACATTACAACAATGTTTTGTGCACCTATTTTATAAACTTATACAGTGCAATACGTGTTACTTTTCTGAGGCAAACCAAAGGTAAATTTCTCAAGGTTTTTGCAGCCTTATTTAGCAGCACTTGATGGAGGATCTTTTTTACATTTGTAATAGATAAAAATAAACCAGATTGCAAATCTTTTTTAAAAATCTTAAACTCTGTATCAAGTTTTGGTCCAAATTGTGTAGGATAAGTTAAACTTAAGTTACATTCTGTTAACCAATATGAGTGAATTTCTGTAAGCATAGTTATGTTGAAATAAAGTTTCTCTAAAATTTTATTTTAAAATTGTAGGGTACAGTTAAGGGTTAGGTATACAAATATTCATTGTGAAGGTACCCTTGTTGATGAGGTGTGCCCCCCCTTTCCCAGGCAGATATCGACTACCATAAATACCAACTCCCTGCCCCATCCCCATAATTTCCCATCACTGTCAATCCTTTTCCAATAGCATTACAGTAGTTGTTCAAGGTCCACCTATGAGTGAGAACATATGATACTCAGATCTTTGTTTCTGTGAAAGATCACTCAGTATTATAAACTCTAATTCCATCCAAGTTGCTGCGTAATTCATGATTTTTTCTTCTTTATGGCTGCATAATATTCCATCGTGTATATGTACCACATTTTTTTTATCCAGTCCTCTTTTGGTGGGCAGCAAGGTTGGTTCCATGTTCTTGCTATTGTGAACAATGACGCGATAAACATACATGTGCAGGTATCTATTTCATAGAGTGATTCGAGTTCTTCTGGGTATATTCCCAGTATGGGGATTATGGGGTCATATGGCAGGTGGACTTTTAGAACCTTTAGGAATCGCCACACTGATTTCCACAGAGGCTATACTAGTTTATACTCTCACCAACAGTGTAGAAGTATTCCCTTTTTGCCACATCCTCTCCGGCATTTGTTATTTTTTTATTTATTGATGATGACCATTCTGACTGGAGTTAGGTGGTATCTCAGTGTAGTTTTAATCTCCTTGATGACTAGTGAGGCTGAAGATTTTTTCATGTAACTGTTGACTGCTCATATGTCTTCTTTGGAGATGTGTCTATTCATATCTTTTGCCCACTTTGTAATGGGGTTGTTGATTTTTGGTTTTTTTTTTTTTTCTTTTTAGCATGTTTAAGTTCCTTGTAGATCCTTGATGTTAGGTCTTTGTCAGACATAGAGTTGACAGATATTTTTTCCCAGTCTGTGGGCTGTCTCCCTGCTCTCTTGATGGTTTCCTTGGCTTTGCAAAACTTGTCAGTTTAATGAGGTCCCACTTGTCTATCATATTTCTTATGGCCCGTGCATTTCCGGTTTTGCTCAGGAATTGGTTGCCAGTTCCAACTTCTATAAGGGTGTCTCCTGCATTTTCTAAGGTTGCTATGGTTTGAGGTTTTACATTTAGGTCTCTGATCCATGTAGAGTTAATTTTTGTGTGTGGAGATAGATAGGGGTCCTGTTTGACTGTTCTGCATGTGATCAGTCAGTTTTCCCAGCACCATTTACTGAATATGTTCTCAGTTTCCCAGTGGTAGGTGGTAGAGGCTTTGTCAAAGATGAGTTAGTTGAGAAATTGAGGTTTTGCTTCTGAAATCTCAGTTCTATTCCATTGGTCTATATGCCTGTTCTTATACCAATATCAAGCTGTTTTGATTATTGCAGCTTTATAAAAAAGTTTAAAGTCAGGAGTGTGATAGATACCTCCTACTTTGTGTTTTTTGAAGAGGTTTGTTCTGTATATTCTTGGTCCTTTATGTTTCCATATAAGTTCCTGTATTGTTTTTTCTAGATCTGAAAAGAATGGGCATTGAATTAAATCTGTAGATTGCCTTAGGTAGGATGGACATCTTAACAATTTTGATTCTTCCAGTTCATGAGCATGGGATATTTTTCCACTTGTTTGTGTCATGTTTGATTTCTTTTAGCAGTGTTTTGTAGTTTTTGGTGTTAAAGCCTTTCATGTCTCTGGTTAGGAAGATGCCAAGGTATTTCATTTTGTTTGTGGCTATTGTGAATGGTATTGTGGGATGGGATTTGGGTTTCTGTTTGTTCATTATTAGTGTAAAGAAATGCGATGGTCTTTTGCACATTTATTTTATACGCTGAGACTTTGCCAATGTCCTTTATCAATGCAAGGAGGTTTTTTACAGATTATCTTGGGTTTTCAAGGTATGTAATCAAGTCATCTGCCAAGAGAGATAACTTGATTTGCTCTTTTTCTATTTGGATACCCCTGATCACCTTCTCTTCTCTGATTGCTCTAGCTAGGACTTCCAAAACTATATTGAACAAGAGGGCTGAGAGTGGGCATCCTTGTCTTGTTCCAGTTTTCAGGGGAAATGGTTCGAATTTTTGTCTGTTTAGGAGTATGTTGACTGTGGGTTTCAAGTAGATGGCTTTTACTATTTTGAGATAAGTTCCACCAATGCCTGGGTGTTCGAGGTTTTTTATCAAGAAGGGATGCTGGGTTTTATCAAAAGCTTTTTCTGCATCTAATGATATTATCATATGGTTTTCGCTTTGACATCTATTGATGTATTTAATTATGTTTATGTTCTTATGAATGTTGAACCAGCCCTGCTTCCCGGGGATGAAGCCTACTTGGTTGTAAGAGATGATTTTTGAGATGTGTTGTTGAATCCGGTTTGCTAGGATCTTGTTGAGAATTTTAGCATCTATGTTCATCAAAGATATTGGCCTGTAGTTCTCTTTCTTTGTTGGGTCTTTACCTGGCTTGGGTATCAATGTGATGTTAACTTTGTAAAATGATTTGGGGAGAGTTCCATCTTTCTCAATCACCTGGAATACTTTCAGTAGGATTGGTATCACTTCCTCCTTGTATGTCTTGTAGAATTCTGCTGGAGAGCCATCTGGTCCAGGGCTTTTTTTTTTTTGTAGGTAGTTTTCTTATGACATAGTCAATTTCCTTTATTGTTATTGGTCTATTTAGGGTCTTGGATTCTTCTTGTTTCAACCTAGAGACGTTGCATGACGTCAGAATGTCCTCCATTTCCTTTAGGTTTTCAAGTTTGTTTCCATAAAAGTGTACATAATATCATCTGATGATCTTTTTATTTCTTCAGGGTC
Source organism: Cephalopachus bancanus (assembly GCA_027257055.1). Classification (NCBI taxonomy): domain Eukaryota; kingdom Metazoa; phylum Chordata; class Mammalia; order Primates; family Tarsiidae; genus Cephalopachus; species Cephalopachus bancanus. Next base: position 13,725,906 of record JAPVLO010000093.1, read on the forward strand.
AGTTGTGATTTTCTCTTTTGTGTCTGATTATGTTTATTTGGGCCTTTTCTCTCTTTTTCTTGGTCAGTCTAGTTAGGGGACCATCGATCTTGTTTATCCTTTCAAAAAACCAGCTTTTTATTTTGTTGTTTTTTTGTATTATCTTTTGTCTTCTATGTCCCAGATTTGGGCTTTTATTTTGGTGATCTGGATTCTTCTACTGAAGTTAAGGTTTTGATTGTCTTGCTTTTCCAACTTCCTGGGATAACTTGTTAGGTAATTAATTTGTGATCCTTCCATTTTATTCATGTGTGTTTGAGGAGATATAAATTCCCTTCTTACTACTGCTTTCATGGCATCCCAGAGATTTTGGTAAGATGTTTCTTCATTTTCATTGTTTCCAGGTATTTTTTAATCTCTGTTTTTATTTCCGTGTTGACCCAGGAGTTGTTTAGTATCATGCTGTTAGTGGCCATATCTTTGTGGGTTTTTGCAGAACCTTGTTTGTGTTGATATTTATTTTTATTCCACTGTGGTCTGAGAAGGTGCATGGCAAAATTTCAATATTATGAAATTTGTTTACGCTTGATTTATGGCCAAGAATGTGGTCGATCTTAGAGTATGTTCCATGTGGTGATGAGTAGAATGTATATTCTGTGGTCATTGGGTGGAATGTTCTGTAGGTATCAATTAAGTCCATTTGGTCAAGAGTCACACTGAAGGTCCATATCTCCTGCTAATTTTTTGTCCTGATGATCTATCTAGGGTTGTGAGTGGGATATTAAAGTCCCCAGCTATGATAGTGTTAGAGTCCATATCTTTTTTAAGTTTCCCTAGAAACTGCTTTATGAAAGTTGGTGCTCCTTGTTGGTTGCATATACGTGTAGGATGAATATTTCTTGTTGAAGGATTGAGCCTTTTATCATTATGTAATGACCTTCTGTATCTTTTAAAATTTTGATAGCTTAAAGAGTATTTTGTCTGAGATTAAGATTGCAACTCATCCTTTCTTTTGTATTCTGTGTACCTGAAATTTTGTTTCCCATGCCATTCCATGTCTTTTCAGTGGTGCATTTAGTACATTCATATTCAAGCTGATTATTGAAATGAGAGTTTATCCCTGTCATGAGGTTCTTATAGACTTGTTGTTGTTCCTGTTTGTTGTCTTTCTTTTGGTTTTTGGGTTGATTCATGTGTGCTTTCAATCTTTCTTCTGTACTCTTGTGAAGAATGCTGTTATTCTTTTTTCCCTTTCTTCTGTGCTTAATACTTTCTTAAGCGTTTCTTGTAGGAGTGGTCTGGAGGCAGCATAAGTCCTTAGGGATTGGATATCTGGGAAAGATTTTAATTCTCACTGATGAAGCTTAGCTTGGCTGTGTAGGTTATTCTTGGTTGAAACTGTTTATCTTTGAGAACTTTAAAGATTGGGCTCCAAGCTCTCCTAGCCTGAAGTGTTTCTGTAAGATATCTGCTACCATTCCATTGATCTTCCATGGTAGGTAGTCTGACCTTTTTCTCTGCTGCCTTTAGGATTTTTTCTTTTATACCTACTATGTTTAGGTGAATTATTATGTGTCTGGGAGTTGATCTTCTCATTTGCTGTCTTGCAGGGGTTCTCTGACTCTTTTTTGTTTGAATTTTCTTATCACTGATGAGATGAAGGAAGTTTTCTTGAATAATTTCATGGAATGTTTGTTTCAGGGTGGACTCTGTCTCTTTTTCTGCCTCAGGAAGTCCAATTACTCCTAGGTTCAACCTCCTGAAGTAATCACTCATCTCTTGAAGGTTTTGTTCTGTCTTTCTAAGCTTCTTTTCTATGTTTTGAACAGTTTGGGTTAGTTCTATATTTTGGTTCTCAAGTTCTAAGATTCTTCTGCTTGGCTAATTCTGCTTTCCATGCTTATCTGTTTGTTATTTATTTCATTCACAGTATTCCTTACTGCTGTTATCTCAGTTATCAACTCCTTCCTATTTTCCTCTTGTCTCTCCTCAATTCTTTTTTTTCCTCTCTATTAACATCTTGCTATCTGGGTTTGTAGTCTGAAACCAGTCATTGTGGGGGCTCTTCATTGTTTGTATTCTGAAGTCTGTTTTCTCAGTGTCTGACCTTTCAGGGGTCTGTGAGAGACCCATATTCTTCTTTTGGTTTTTCTTCATTTGGAGATTTTCCTCCACCCCTTCCCCCCACCCTTCTTTAATTCTGTTTTTCAGGGATGGCGGGGTTACTTTTACTTCTTTTTGTTCAATCTCCTATTTTTCCTTATGTAGATCCTCTGGCTTTGTTCACTTCTGAAGCTGGACTGTAGGTTGGGGACTGTACGTTTTGCAGTTTTGAGATTTGAGGGGGAAGCTGTGTTTCTGAATCTACCTGCAGATTCCAGTATCCACCAACAGGTGTATGGGTACCCTGGGACCCACTTCTCACTGCCTTACAATCTGTCCATGTAGTGGGGCTTAGGTTTGCTCCCAGAAACAAAGTGAGGCAAGAAAAAGGAAAATAATGGAAGAAGGAAGAGGAAGTCAAGAGGAAGTTGGAGAGAGGGAAGAGTAAGAGGAAAAACACACAGACATACCAACTCACAAAGGAAAAGAGACACAAAGACAGGAAAGAGAAAACAAACAAGCAAAAAATCCCTAAAGCATACAGGTAATCATACAAACACATAGCCCAACAAAATCCTGCCTTTTGATGTATTCTTCCCCTAGTCTAAAGAATAGAAAGAAGGAAAAAAAATCAGTAAAATAACAAAAGCAAAGCAAGTACAAAAACATTGCCAAAATTAGAATGAAAGAGAAAAAAACCTAAAACAAAAAGCAATCAAAAGTGAGCAAAACAAGCAGTCAAAGATAAATAAATAAATAAAACAAGAAATTAAAACAAGAAACTAGTCAGGCTCGGTGGCTCAGCCTGTAATCCCATGCCTTTGGGAGGCTGAGGTGAATGGATTGCCTGAGCCTGCAGGTTCGAGACTCACTTGGGCAGCAAGACCTCATCTCTACAATAAATCAAAAAATCAGCTGGGCGTGGTAGCACATGCCTGTAATTCTGGCTACTTGGAAGGCTGAAGCAGAAGGATCACCGGAGCCCAGCAGGTCGAGGCTGCGGTGACTTGAGACTCTAACTCAAAAACAAACAAACAAACAAACAAGAACTAGACTGCCTCTGAGGTCTTTTCTGTATGTTCAAAGTCCCTTCAGTTCTAATCTCTAGACCCTCTCCTTTGCTCTCCTTGCAGGCAGACAGGGTTACTCATAGCTTGGGTCATTTGCTGCAGGCTTACTTTGGGAAGAGGATGAATCAGATCTGTGTTCCCTTGGCTTACTTTCTGTCAGGTCTGCCACACAGACCTGAGTTGTCTGTGGCTGATTCAGCATAGTGGAGGGGCTTCTGTCTCCCCCAGTTCTGTGAGATTACCTTAGGCAATAAGTTGGAGGCTGTGGAGCTGGGCAGGGCAATGCAGATCTCTGCCAGGAAAATGACTGTGGTGGGTGGCTCCTCACCAGGCAAGGACTCCGCTCCAGCTCTCCCTGATCCTCTCTCTCCACTGATCAGATCCAGAACTCCAACTGATCTGTTATGACAGGTGGTGGTATGGGCCCAGCACTAGACACCGGGAATCAGTGAGATAGCAGGGCACTACAGGTAGATGTCACATGGGGGGAGGGGGACTTGGGGTGGTGAAGGGAGCCAGGAGTTCCAGGTGGCCATGGAGCCAGGAGCTAAGGGCCACACGCAGTGGTGGCTCAACTCCAGGTACCTCCTGCAGCAGTCACCCCTTGCACAGGTGGCAGCTGTGGTGGTGGCAGTGAGCTGTGTGGGACCAACTGTCGCAGCAACCCTTTGCGGAGGTGGCAGCAGTGGTGGCCACAGCACATGGAACCAACTACCTCAGCCACCCTTTGTGGAGATCTTCACAGATGGACTTCTTCTGTTACCATCTTGTCCTCCATCAGAATAAAGTTTTAAAAAGCAAAACAAAAAACAAAATTTTAAAAAGGCAAGATTTGGGGTTAATATAAAACTTTCAATTGCTTTTTATATCTCCACCAAGAACAATGGAACTTTGAATTTTTAAAAATAATACCATTCAGAAAAGTATCCCCAAAATTGAAATTCTTAAACATACACCTAACAAAACATGTATAGGAACTATATACAAAAAACCACAAAAATCTAATGAAAGGTATTAAATAAATTCTAAACAAGTGGAGAGATATTCTGTGTTCACGAATTGGAAAATTCAATATTGTTATGATATCAATTATTCACAATTTTATTCATAAATTCAGCATGATCCCAAGCAAAATATTTTGTATATTTTGACAAGCTGATGTAAAATTTATATGGAAAGACAAAAGTTCCAAAATGTCTAAAACACCAAAAAAGAACAAAACTTATGCTGACTTCAAGAATTATTATAAAGCTACAGTAATCAAAAAGCATGGTATCAATAAAATATGGGTGGGCACTTAGGATTCCGATCAGGAATTGATTGCAATTTCCATAAGGGTGTGTCCTTCATTTTCTAAGATTGTTATAGTTTGAGGTTTTACATTTAAGTCTCTGATCCATTTAGAGTTAATTTTTGTGTATGGTGATAGGTAGGAGTACTATTTTAATCTTCTGCATGTGATCAGATAGTTTTTCCAGCACCCTTTACTGAATAGGCTCTTCTCTCCCCAGTGATTGTTGTTGGAGGCTTTGTCAAAGATGAGTTGGTTGTGAAATAGAGACTTTGCTTCTGGAGTCTCTATCCTGTTCCAATACTTTATATGTCTATTCTTGTATAAATACCAGGCTGTTTTGATTATTGTAGCCTTACAGTAAAGTTTGAAGTCTGGAAGTGTGATACCTCCTGGTTTGTTTCTTTTGCTAAGGATTGTTTTGGCTATTCATGGTCATTTATGTTTCCATATGAATTTCTTTATTGTCATTTCTAGGTCTGAGAAAAATGATGTTGGTAATTTAATAGGTATAGCCTTGAATCTGTAAATTGCCTTTGGTAGGATGGACATTGTAACAATGTTGATTCTTCCTATCCATGAGCATGGAATATTTTTCCATTTGTTTGTGTCTTCTTGGATTTCTTTAGCAGTGTTTTGTAGTTCTCCTTGTAAAGATCTCCTTGTAAAGATTTCTCTGGTTAGGAAGATGCCGAGGTATTTCATGTCTGTATGTGTATGTGTGTGTGTGTCTACTGTGAATGGGATTGTGCTTTTTATTTGAGTCTCATTAATAAGTTGAACTTTATTAAAATTTTTTATTTGAGTCTCTGCCTGCTTGTTGTTGGTGTATAGGAATGCAACTGTCTTTTGCACATTTATACTTTCAACAAATAATGCTGTATAAGTTAGATGCTCACACATGAAAAATTTAATCTACAAACAGACATTTAGCCTTTCACAAAATTAACTTAGAATGGGCCATAAACCTAAATGTAAAATGCCAAAGCATTAAACTTTTAGGAGAAAACATAGATAACCATGGGCTTGGTGGCATTTTTACGTAAAACATCAAAAGCATGATTTATAAAACATTAATAAGTTGAACTTTATTAAAATTTTTTATTTGTGAAAACAGTTAAAATAATCAAAAGACAAACTACTAAGTGAGAAAAAAAATCTTTGCAAAGCACATATTTGATAAAGGACTATTGTTCAAAATATACAAAAAACAAACTATTCAAACCCAACAATAATTCAACAATAGAAAAAAAGAAAAAAAAAAAAATTTTTAAATGAACAAAATATATAAACTTGACCAAAGAAAATATGGATGGCAGATAAGCATATGAAAAAACATTTAACCTCATTGTTATTAGGTAATTACAGAATAGAAGCAACAATAAGATACTACTACAAACCTAATAAAATAGTCAAAATACAGAATACTAACAATACCACATGCTGGCAATGATGTGGAGTAACAAGAACTCTCATTTATTGCTAGTGAGAATGTAAATGGCACAGCCACTTTGGAAGATAGTTTGGCAGTTTTATACATAGCTAAACACAGTTTTCCCATGTGTTCCAGCAATCACTCTCTTATATATTTACCCAAATGATTTAAAAGTAATTTAAATCAAAGAGTGTATGTGATTGCTTACAGCAGTTGTATTCTTAATTGTGAAAACTTGGAAGAAATCAAGATGTCTTTCATTGGTGAGGCATCCATGCAATGATATGTTACTCAGTAATAAAAAGAAATTAGCTATCTAGCTGTGAAAAGTCATGGATGAATCTTAAAGGCATGTTGCTAAGTGAAAGAAATTAGTCTGAAAAGACTATATGTCATATGATATCAATTAGATGATATTGAGATGAAAAAAGTAAAACTACAAATGCAGTGTTTGTGAGGAGTTCAGGGGAAGAAAAGAAGTTTGAATAGGTGAAGCCCAGAGGATATCTTAAGGCAGTGAAACAATTCTATTTGATATTGTAATTTTGTTTTATTATTTTTATTGATATATTATAATTGTATATATTATAGGGTATAATTTGATGTCTTAATACATATATATTATATAATCATTAAATCAAAGTATTTAATATATTCATAACTTCATGAATTTATCAAGTATTTGTGGTGAGAAAAAAACCTCTCTTCGAGCAATAATATAACAGATAATACCGTACTATTAATCACATTACAGTAGTATACATTACAACTTATTTTCTCTCTCTACTTACCACTTTGAGCCAACCTCTTCCCATCCTCACTTTCTTCCTTCTCTCCTATGGTAACCAGTAATTTACACTCCACTTCTATGATACAAACTCTTAAAAAAAAAATTCCATGCCTGAATGAGATCATATGGTATTTATCTTTTGTGTCAGGCTTATTTCGCTTAACATAATGTCCTCCAGCCGGGCTCCGTGGCTCAGCCTGTAATCCCGCGCCTTTGGGAGTCTGAGGTGAGTGGATTGCCTGAGCCCGCGGGTTCGAGACCCGCCTGGGCAGCGAGACCTCATCTCTACAATAAATCAAAAAATCAGCCGGGCGTGGTAGCTCATGCCTGTAATTCCGGCTACTTGGAAGGCTGAGGCGGAAGGATCGCCGGAGCCCAGCAGGTCGAGGCTGCGGTGGCCGGGAGCGGCCACTGCACTCCAGTCTGGGCGACAGAGTGAGACTCCAACTCAAAAAAAAAAAAAAAAAAAAAACCAAACATAATGTCCTCCAAGTTCATCAGTGTTGTTTCAAATGGCAGGATTTTTTTTTAAGGCTGAATTGTACTCCGTTGTGTATATCCACCACATTTTTAAAGCCATTTATCCTTTGTTGAATACACTGGTGTTTCCATATCTTGGCTATTGTAAATAGTCTTGCTATAAAGATGAGAATACAAATATCTGTTTAACATACCTATTTCATTCCTTTTGTACATATACCCAGTAGTGGGATTGCTGGGTCATATGATAGTTCAAATTTTAACATTTTGAGGAATCTCCACACAGTTTTTCATAGTGGCTATGCTAATTTATAATCCCATTGACAGTGTGTAAGTGTCCCCTTTACCCCACATGCTCACCATACTCATTTTCTTTTGTTATTTTTATAGTAACTATTTTAATTGAAGTAGGATGGTTTCTTGTTGTGGTTTTGATTTTCACTTCCATGACAGTAATATTGAGCATTCTGTCATGTACCTGGTGGTCATTTGTACTGTTCTTTCAAGAAATGTTTATTCATGTATTTTGCCCATTTGTAAATTGAATTATTTGGTTTATTGTTGACTTGTTTAAGTTCTTTATATATTCTGGATATCCACTTCCTGTCAGATGTATAATTTGCAAATATTTTCTCCCATTTTGTAGGTGTCTCTTTGCTTTGCTAACTGTTTCCTTCGCTGTACAAAAACTCAGTTTGATGTAATCTGATTTGTCTATTTTTGTTTTTATTATATGTGTTTTTGATGTCTTGTTTTAAATCCTTGACAAGTCCAACGTTGTAAAGTGTTTTCCTTATGTTTTATTCTAATAATTTCATAGTTACAAATTGTTTTGACTATCGAGATTTTGTGCTTCCAAATGTATTTTAAGAGTTTTTTTATCTCTATGAGAAATGTCATTGGTATTTTAATAAGGATTGTATTAAATCTGTAGATTAATTTGGGTAGTATGGACATTTTAGCAATATCAGTTCTTTTTATCTACAAACATGGGATATTTTTCCACTTGTTTGTGCCCTTTTTATTTTTTCATCGGTGTTTTATAGTTTTCAGTGTAGAGATCTTTCACCTACTTGGTGAAGTTGATCCCTTAGGTATCCTATTTTTGTAGCTGTTGTAAATAAAATTTTTTCTTGGTAGAAAACCCTAAAGGTGCAATAAAGAAAACCTATTGGAATTCACAAACAACACTGTAATTTTTTATACTTAACAATCAGCATTTGTCAAAACTTAGAGATCTTTACAACACAAAGATTGAGACTTAATGTATGCAAGCTAAAATAATTTATTTAGGTAGCTAGGGCATTTCAGAGTAAAATGCAGATGTGTCACAACAATCTAACTGATAAGAAGTTTATGAAACAACCTCACTAAAGGGTGACAAGGAGAAGGTATAGATCTAAGTAACTTTGGGAATGAGTGGAGTCTTCATGACTACAGACAACAGAAACTATCACTGAATTCTAGTTGATAGAGTTGGCTGCCTGAGAGTATAGGTTAAGGATTGTGATACTGCTATATAGATATGCTAGAATCTAACAATTAGGTAAATAGAGGTGAAGAATGGGAGCCAGACCTCTCACTGTTGGAGTGGTAGTTCACAGATGAGCATAGAGAGTAAGTGAAAATGATCTAAGTAGTGATGAATTAGAATTGGAGACACCATGTTTAGCTCATGTTTAGCTTAATATAGATAGAGATTGTTACATATAGAAGTATTTATATATGTAAATATCTAATTAAATATTTAGATATGTGAATTTACATGGGTTAGTAAACACACGTTTTGTTTGTTTGTTTAGTTAGCCAAGAGGGCTTAAAGCAGTAACACCCTAGTAGCAAATGTTTGTATACCCAGATTGTGAGTTCTAACATCAGCAAAATGAATGAGGACTCTTTAGTGAAACTTCTGATACTAAAACTAAAGCAGAAAATATATAGTATAAGTCTGGAGCATTTTATAGCATCAAAAAGTAAGGAAGTGCTAAACAACAACAAAAAAAACATACCCTGCAATGGCAAGAGTATGTCAAAGAACACAGGAGCCAACTAAAAGAGCCTACTGTAGGATGTCAGCCTTTGAAATGGTCAAAGTTGGAGTAATTTGAGCAGGAAAATAAAGTAGTACTAGTTTATAACCCATAGTATAAAATAAATATCCATGAGGACATACTGATATAAATGAATGATCAAATAAAAAATGCATGAAAAGGCACAAAAAAACCTCTTATAAAGAAAAATTCCAAATAATTTACACAGAAGTCTCACTTCTCAAGTGTGGATCATTCATATAATTTCTTTCAAAAGAAGACAGCATGGAAAGTTGAGAGGGGGTTTAGGAAAAAAGCAGGTTTACAGTGGAGTAACTTAGCAGACTACCTCAGTCAAATGACAAAGGTCAACATCAATATGTATGATAAGTAATGTTCATTGTATGGATCTTTTAGATGATGTGATGAAAGCGGCATTTTACCTCCGTGGCATTTCCCCCTCACCAAAAAAAACCCCCCAAAAACAAAAACCATAACCCTAGTGTAATCGTAAAAAGTAATCAGACAAAAGTTAAAGGGCATTTTATTAAAAAACTTGACCAGTGCTCCTCTAACTGTCAAGGTTGTCAAAAACAAGGGAAGTCTGAGAAACTACCTCAGCCAAGAGGATCCTAAGGAATTATGCTGTACTATTATGAAATGTAATGTACTTCAGACAGGAACCTAGAACAAAAACAAAAAAGGACATTAAGTAAAACCTAAGGAATTCTAAAGAAAACACAGACTTTAGTTATAATAATCCATTGATTGTGGCTCATTGATTGTAAGAAATATGCCACACTAATGTAGGATGTCAGTAACAGGGAAAACTGGTTACAGGGATGAATGGGAAATCTCTTTACTATCTTTGCAATTTTTGGGTAAATTTAAACTACTCTACAAAATAAATTTATTATAAAAAGAGAAACCAGTTGGAGATTATACAACTGAAAAAAAGGTAAAGGAAACAAGACCTTCCAGTATGAAGTATAAAGAATGAAGTATGAGCCGGGCTCGGTGGCTCAGCCTGTAATCCCACGCCTTTGGGAGGCTGGGGTGAGTGGATTGCCTGAGCCCGAGGGTTTGAGACCCCCTGGGCAGTGAGACCTCATCTCTACAATAAATCAGAAAATCAGCTGGGCGTGGTAGCGAGCGCCTGTAATTCCGGCTACTTGAAAGGCTGAGGCGGAAGGATCGCCGGAGCCCAACAGGTCGAGGCTGCAGTGGCGGAAAGCGGCCACTGCACTCCAGTCTGGGCAACAGAGTGAGACTCCAACTCAAAAAAAAAAAAAAAAAAAGAATGAAGTATGAATACAACTTCATAATTGTAGAAACAAGCATTATAGATAATATGTAATGCCGAAAGTAAAAAAACCTAGCCCAAATATTTTCAACAATTACCCAAGCATCTAAACTTACATTTTAAGATAAATTTTCTATTCAAAATATCTCATTTGCTTATAACCTAAAATTTGATTATAAATGTTAGTATCAAATATATTTCTAAGTGTGAATTATCCTGACACTTTTTGGAACCATTAGAAAGTTTTTCTTTCTATTATGCTAAGAACTGATAATGTTAATAAGTGTTAGAAGACTGAGATATAGTCATAGTTATGAGCAACAAAGCATATCTATTATTTGTTCAATAAAAGCCAGGTTGAAAATGAAATTAAAAAAAAGTCTGGGCCGGGCTTGATGGTTCAACCTGTAATCCCAGTGCTTTGGGAGGCCAAGGTGTGTGAATTTCCTGAGCCCGAGGGTTTGCGACCCTCCTAGGCAACTTCGCGAGACCTCATCTCTAACAATAAATCAAAAATTAGCCAGGCATGGTAGCTCATGCCTGTAGTTCCAGCTACTTGGAAGGCTGAGGCGGAAGGATCGCTGGAGCCCAGTAGGTCGAGGCTGCAGTGGCCAGGAGCGGTATGGGTGACTGAGTGACTCCAACTAAAAAAAAAAAAAAAAAAAGCTTGAAGGTTAGGAAGTAGTCAGTTGATTGGTCTAATAACAATTTTAAATGACATTAAAAAGTGTTACACAACAGATGGAAATCCACTATTTGTAATCTTTAAAAAATTCAATTTTTAAAATAATTTGAAATGGATTATTAATTAAAATTATGGAAACTTTATATAAGACTAAAAAAGATTGCTTTACACGTCTTGGAGATAATTGACTGTATATATTCATTTATTTTGAGATAACTGACTGCATATTTTCATCTATTCATTCAAAAACTCTTCATTGTCAACTATAAATAAAGTAGATGAATTTTCAATTACCTTAAACTTCTAACTGAACTAAAAAAAAAATCCTCTGATATGAGGTCAGTGGTGATAAGGCAGGTAAGAAATCACTCTTTTGTTTGGTGTCATCATCAAATTGTGATGAAATCAGTTGATATCATTTTCTTTTTTTGTGTGTTGGAGTCTCACTCTATCACCCAGACTGGAGTGCAGTGGCCGCTCCCGGCCACCGCAGCCTTGGCCTGCTGGGCTCCGGCGATCCTTCCGCCTCAGCCTTCCGAGTAGCCGGAATTACAGGCATGCGCCACCACGCCCGGCTGATTTTTTGATTTATTGTAGAGATGAGGTCTCGCTGCCCAGGCGGGTCTCGAACCCGCGGGCTCAGGCAATTCACTCACCTCAGCCTCCCAAAGGCGCGGGATTACAGGCTGAGCCACCGAGCCCGGCTGATATCATTTTCAAAAGACAAAGGAAAGTAGATAAAGGGAAGTCGATCAAGGTAGAGGCAGGTGCTCTTGTAATTCATTAGCTATATTTGTGACAGCCTTTGAAGACAGATATGACAAGCATGACTATGACTTTCCTTTGAGGCTTGTATTCAATGGCAGCTTAGTAACCTGATAAGTTTTCTATATTTATCACCATAACAGTGATCCATTTTCAAATCAGCCAACACAAAGCATTACTTCTTTTTATGTTATTGCAACACCCAGTGATAGGATAAGACCATCTGGACAAATTGACTGATGTCAGCTCAGATGCCTGTAATAAGTAGTTGTTACCCCTGTGGAACCACTAGGAGGCCAAGGAAATTTTTTCTGAATGACTAGTTTTTTATTTAGAATGACACTTCTCATATCAAACTATTGCTTTTTTAAAGGAGAAGGGTGACTTATTTTGTTCACTTACACAAAATTAATGGAGAGCAAAGGACAGTATCTATTTTCTTCTGTGTTGTGGGAGAGGATAGGGGTGAATAAACTGTTTCAAAGGCTTCTATGGATGTTTTAAGTCCCACTCCAAAGAAGTACACTCCCTTTCCCCTGGACTGGAGAACATCAGTCTGTTTCAGCCCAGAAAGAGGAAATAAGCTGAAGTGTACCCACCATAAAAAGACAGGAGTGGGAATCTGCTGGGGCGGGGGTGGGGTGGGGTGGGGTGTGGAGCACACCGCATCAACAAGGAAACCTACATAATGAACATTTGTATACCTAACTATGAATTGTACCCTACATCTTTAAAATAAAAAATTTTTTAAAAAGAAAAAAAATAAGCCACTCTAAAACACAAAGTAATTATTTCTTTGTTCTAAAATTTATTTTTCCCAAGAAAAAAGATGATCCTTTCTTACCCTCTATTTTGTAGCTGTCAGGAAATTTTCATTGACTGCCCCCTATATATTAACACTCTTCTGCGCACCACAGTACATAGGCTGCAATTTGTTCTCTGTAGAGAGAAGAGCACAGCTGAACGAGGTAAACACCAGAATAGGTCTCTCTGTTATGCCCAGTGGAAATCTCTTTAAGATTTTTAGGTATAAGATTTCCTTGGCCAAAAAGAGAAATGAAAGTTCACAATTTTTGTTACTCACTTAGGGGCAGAGGCAAGCTAGGAATATTTACTGAGCCCCATTGACCAGTGCTTAACTTTGGGACAAGAAAATTTAAAAATATTTGTGTTTCTCCTCCCTACGGTTTTTTGTCTTGGGTATATTTGCAGACCCTTGGGTATATTTGCAGGAGCTGCTTGAAGTCAATGTTTCCTATCTTTTGGGGAAAAAAGATTCATTGGTGAAAATGTAGTAGGTACTCCAGAGAGAAAAGGAGTAACTCTGGACCAGAAAGAGATAAGAGTCCCCCCAAATGAAGAAAGGACAAAGATATCTGGGTCTTAACTAAAACTAATTCAGATAGCAAGGTGTTAGAGAGAAATGGCTGTTTTATACTAACCAAGTTCGCACTTTAGGGATCATGATTCCATCTTGCAAAGATTAGTCCCCATTTCCAAATCCACTAAAAAGGTGTGAAGCTGTCACAGTTTGAGGGACCACTCAAGCCCAAATAATAAACTTCTCACCAGCAGGATCACCCTCAACTCCCTTCTCCCCTAAAAGACCTATGGCACGGCCTTGATGTGGGAGCAGGTTACAGAGAGAGAAGTAAAGCTTGATAACTCAAATTAAAGTCCCTTCAAACTAGGAGTCAAATATCAACTTAAAGAAAATAAAGATATGCAATTTTTTCACAGCTGAACTTGTAATCAAACTTCATTCTTGCAATTCACAATTTGTCTCAGTTCTCAAAATGACTCATGCCATAGGCATTGCTATCCTCTTTATCCCCTGAAAGACCATGATATTCTATATATAAACTGTTTTGTTTTGAGTCTCAGGCACAGAATTAGTTTAATCATAATCCCTGGCTCCTGACACAGATTTGTCACTTGTCCAAACTGGTTCTCTTTTGTATAGTTATTTTTAATTACATAATAAGTACACATGAACCCACTACTCAAAAGAAAAACTAGGATCTTGACATAGGCCTAATTACCTACCCCCATGTCATCCCTCTGCTTTCCCCATTCAAGGTAACCAACACTTCACACCCTGTTTCATTTGTCCCTTGTTTCCTTTTGTATATGATTTTATTACCTATATTTGTATTCTTAAAGTGTTCATTTTTATTTTTTAGTATCATAGGAAGGGTATCATGCTATATATAAACTGTTGGGACTGACTTTTTATACTAAGTATCACATAGCTATGTTTCATCCATATTACTGGGTGGAACTAAAATCTATTCATTTGACAGCTATACAATAATCTATTGTATATCATAGTTATTCATTCCCTCTCCCAAAGGTCATTTGGGTTGCTTCCAGGTTTTGCTATTATAAACAGTATTGTCAAGAATTTTTTTGTATATGTCCCTTACTAAACATTGGACTCACACCTCTGTTTCCCACTGACACAACCCAGCCCACGTTACTTTCAGAAGATCATTTCTAACACATGCACCTTGGCTGGAATTCAGAGGAGTTGCACAGGATCCACAGAGGGCTTGCACCACAGAAAGCCCATATGGAAAAGTGATATGATTCTATGACAGGAAAAGGAAAACATATCAAAATGGAGAGAAAACAATGGTGACCGTAAGCAAAAATAAATAAGGCCACCACCTTGAAATGTGTCAGTGGTTGATGATATGAGCCATGGGTTTGAGGAAAAGCAAAGTAGATTAGCAAGTTAGGAGTCTCATGGCCATGTGGCTTATGGAAGAAATGGAGCAACCTCAGAACTTAAGAAACAAGTGCCGGTGGGGGGAGGGGTCCAGCTTAGAGAAGCCTTTAGAAAGATCCACAACCTTCCTCTGCAAGCTTGGGCCAGTGTGCTCAAACCCACACTTTTGCTGGCATGAGAATAAGACAATATTCTCCCTTCTCAAACCATTATCAGAATTATCCTTGATGAATTTTAATGATCTATATTAGTATTCTGAGACTATCCATCCTGTATTTCAAATATTCCCAGGAAAATGTAGGTGAGAGAAAAATATAAACCAGCTTGGCAACACTGTATGGATCTAATTACAGAGCCAAAAACAAGTAATAATTACTAATGTAGATGTGGCAAATAGAGACATAAGATTATCAGTACTTTTTCATCATTCCTATTTTCTCAGTCTTAAGATCCACCCTTAGGCATAAACCAAAAGACCTCCTATGAGGTAGCTCTTGCCATCTTTCCAACCCTGTCTTCTATTCTACCCTCACAAGGTCCACTCATTCTAGTTACAGAAATCTAATTCTAGTTCCCAAAGCCACTGTGATTAGTCAAATCTCTTTTGTTTATGCTATTTCTACTTTCTAAATTACCCTTTCTCATCCACTAACTTCTAAGTAGTCTCTGCTTTTTTCCTGGAGAAAATATCCTCCATAATAGCACATGCACTCAAACTACTGCTTTAGGCTCTACGTATAGGGAATATGCCTTGAGACAGTTGGTCTTATTTGAGTTTTGTTGAATTTGAGTAACTTGCTCGAAAGAAGCCGATATTTCAGCTTAAGTCTCTATTACTGTAAAGTCCTTGTTTAACCACTACAGCAACTGTTCCTAATATTTGGAAAGTTGTAAGCAATAATTATAGGACACAAATATATACAATATTATGCATAATATAACAACATATAATAATATATAGCTGTGCAGTCTTTACCACTGTCTAAGAGTAAGACATAGGATAATTAGTTTATCCCATGAATCTCAAATTTCTCATCTGGTAATTGGGGACAACCATTCCATAGAATTATTAGGTGGTTTAAGAGAGACAATGGGTAAATTACCAACCATACAACAAATTCTTAGTAAGTAATTTCCAGTATCAAATGTAGTTTTGATGACAAAGTGTACAGACAGCAGTGCTAAGTTAAGACTTGAAATAAAGGCAATTCTCTTATATTTGACAGGGCACCCACTAGAGGTATAGAAACGTTGAATGGAACCAAACTTTTCTCAGAGTTCCTGGGGGTCATTTGTGCCCACTTATAGAAAAACATGAGTTTTAAATTTGCACACTCATACATTGTAGAGAACAGGTTTATTGTGATTAATGATGTGCTTACTACAAGGTTCACATAGTCATACTCAAGATGATAAGTTAGTCTTATTTATTTAAATCTGGAAGATAGAGGAATCTGGCAAAACTTCAGAACTCAGACTATTTGAATGAGAGATATCCTTCCTTGTCAATGTTTGGGTAAAGTCTGTAAAAGGTGTCTATTTTACTCTTAATCAGGAAGTTTTCCTCTCTTTCAAGCAGCTTACTATTTTCAAATACTATAGACTGAAAGGAACTTGGTTTTATTTTGAGTACATTGCAAGCTATTTCCTTTTATTTAAAAAAAATGAGGTAAAGTCTGAAACTTTGTGTTGTCATCCATAAAACCAGAAATTCCTAAACCTTAGTTACACTTCCAAAATTCTTTCTAAATTTTCCCCCAACATATAAAAAGTAAAAATAAAAGTTCTCTGCTTTATTAAATTTTTAAATTATTATTATTTTATTTTAAAGATGTGGGGTACAATACAGGATTAGGTACATAAGTGGTCAATGTACAGGTAAAGTTTGGGCCTCCCATTGGTCCTCACTTCACCTGTTTTAGGATCAGATATGCTTATCGATGTTTATTTGCTCCCTCCTCCCCCCCATCCCCTATCAGTGTCCCTCTACTGACAATCCCAACTCTTTCTCCATGCTGGCACCTTTTTTCCTACTTTCCCCACACCAGCACCAGAAAAGTTTTGTATATATGTGCTGAGAGCCTGGCTAGTGGTCAGGAGGTAAGTGGCAAAAGAAAGCAACACGTGAAGAAAATGGTTCCAGTGGAAAATCCTTCTCACCTCTCAGTATTTGGGTTGCCTTAAATCTGCAGCAATAAATCTCAAGTATCAAAAAAGCAGGAATGACTACTCTGCCTTGAGTGTCACATGGATTATTTTCAATGACTGGTAATTCATAATTTTTAAGCTACTGTAGTGCAAAAATATTTTCATTTCAGAGAATGGAACAGCCATAGAAAGTGGACCACACAGAGTATGCCTAGGAAAAGAGAAGGATATAGATTAAGTACTTACTAAGATATAGGAAAAAATGCTTAGAAAGGTCAATTTAACTTAGAGGAGATTTATTCGATTTTTGGTTTTCTCCTTCTTTTTTTTTAAGTTCTGTTTAACTTCGCATGGCTCAGTGCAGAACAAAGAAAAGCAACATATTTGGCTTTATTTTCCCAGATATGAAATGCTTTAGCAAACAAAACTTCTAACAAACTTAATCAGACATTTGAAAGATTGCCCATATCGAAATCATGCATCTCAATATAAATTGGTAAAAATATTTTGATACATCCATGATAGCTATCTTCTAAGCTAAAATTATCATCGTGTATCATCCCAGGCACTTGGCAAAAGCCTAAGAAAACTGCCAGAAAAAAATGGCTTCTACTTCTATACTTGTGAAGTGTTTCCTTTCTTATTTTATTTGATACTTAAGCATCCTACTAATTTTGTATAAGCCCCAGATGAGAAATCAAGTCTGTACATGGGAGAGACTCACACAAAATAAGCAGTTGTAAATAAAACCAAGTGTATATGAAGTGCATCTGACTAGATGAAGGCATTACTGTGTGCAGACAGATGGAGACAACATTATAAAAATCAGACACGCATGCACAGTAAGATAGGAAAGCAGAAGTCATTAGTTACAACTTTTTTCTTCAAATTGTTTTTTAATCTTGCTTGGTTTTCTCAAGAAATAGTAATTTGTGAATAATTACATTTTCCCTGTTCTTATTTATTCTGCAAAATTAAGCTCCTAGAGTCAACAATTATACAGTGCCGAGGGCAGGAACCAGAATGCCAGAACCACCTAATTCGCCTAAATCAGATTACAGTAGAAAAATAGGTTTAATGAGTAAGCTGAAAGGGAGACAGCCCTCAGGACAGCGATGAAGGAGCTGTCTGCACTGAACCAGGAGCTTGAGGTGTCTTCCCAGTTGAGTTACTTTCTTTCTGGTTAGGGTAAGGGTTAGGGTTTCCATCATGCAAATGAGACAGTTGTGACTGGATGTTGTGCGACTTTGATCATTGATCAGTTGAAGCTAAACACAAAGTGGCTCTTGTAAAAATGGTTTCCACATACAAGGATTTGATCAGCCACATCATTTCACCTCAGTTTTAATATTAAATACAAATGTTTCCTAATGTACCAATCCTAAAAATCTCAAATTGAAAGAAATTTCAGGTATTATCTCTTTCCACTCTGGGATGCTCTACCTCTGACTTCAGTGAGTTCTCCAGCGACACCCAAGCAGATTCCCCAGGTATACAATGTACATGTTTCGAAAGATCTAACTAGCTGTTAGTTATATTCCTGGTAGGCCTTTCAGGCCATGCAAGCCTAATTTCAGTGTGTGTATTTTTTAGTAGCTTCCCTGGCCAGAGACCTTCTCAGCCACAGCTGACCCACTTCAAGTGACAAGGAATCCACTGCCTCCAGAGAGAGCCAACCCCAAATCTAGATAACTTAAATTTCTTAACAAATACATGTTTTACCTGACTTGAAGCTGACCCTGCTTCTCGTCCCCTCTTTCTCCTTCCCCTTTTCCTCAAACCTCTCTATAGGACAATCTGCTTCCCCATCCCTGTTGCTTCTCCTCCCCTCTCAGTCTTCAGTCGATAGTCTGCTCCATTTCCTCTAGATGGCTAAATATTGTGACCAGGTTAAGTGTGTATGTGTGACCCGTATTTCAAAAATAAAAAATTGATTAAAAAGAAAACATTAAAAAATTTTGTAAAATATAAAAATTATACTTTGAAAAAACTAAAAGTTTTTTGTTGTTGTTTTAGCAAAATCCACTATTAGCCATGGGATGGGGAAGAGATGCTCATTTCCTACTGGTGAGATGACATTTTTGGAAGGCAACTGAGCAAAAGCAAAGCAAACTATAACTGTATCAACTCTTTGGCTCAGCAAAAATCTCATTTCCAGAAATTCATCCTAGATAAATACATGTTTAAAAATGCATTCAAGAATGTCCTTGCAGCATTTGTTGTAATAACTACAAATACCACAACCATATCAACATAATAGTAACAAAAACAGGAGGCAATCTAAATATTTGTCATCAGGTGACTAAGTAAATTAGATATGGAGAATCCATATTGTAGTATATGCGTGCAGTCATTAAACATGATACAGTGGATCTGTATCTGCTAATGGGAAACATATCTCATATTTATTCTTAAGTAAAAAAATAAGCAATGCTTAAAATAGTATGTATAGTAAGCTCCCCTTGTGTATCACATACATTATGCAAAGGTATGTGCATGTAAGTGCATTTGTATGTACATTATGTTTCAGGAAGGATGGTCTGGAAACAATGTTTGTCATTAATCTGTGAAATAGAACTGAAGTGAGGGAGTTTGAGAAAGGTGAGTTGAAAGATTCACTTTTATTATATCTCTTTGTGCTCTTTGTAATTTTACCATGTTACACTATCTCCTTTATAACACTGTAATAAGAAGTAAAAAAGGCCTTTATTTTTAAATGTTTGAATACGCTCAACATGCAAAATTCTTTTTGCAGCTTAGCCTGTTGACTCAAAATTTCATATTTCCTTACCTGAAAGAGCTATTTAATCAGATATGAAAATTCCAGAGGCCTATTTCCTTTTACAGATCATTTGTTAAAATGTTGAACAAAAGTTATATCAGTCCTGATCCCTGAGAACCTCACTGTTTCCCTTTTCCAACAAGAAGGTGCCCACTTATCACTACCCTTTATTTCCTATTTCTCAGCCAAGTTCCTATTTGTGACAAAACATTTTCCCCTGTTCCATAGTGACACAAAATTTTTCAATGACTTTTGATGCAGAACATTGTTAAAGGCTTTTGAAAGTGAAAATAGATTACATTTCAGTTTATCCTTCACCCACAGTCATGTATGCATTTCCTTTCAAGGAAATATGTGATGTGATCAGGTATAATATCCCTTCTGGAAGTGGCACAGCTAAAATGCTCAGTGATCTCATTTTTATTTTTAATGTTCACTAACTTAACTCCTTTCAAGGAAGTGAAATAGATTCATGTATATTTTCACAGTCCCTTGAGAACTTATTTTAATATATGGATACTAACTTAATCATCAATGAGTCCTTAA
Source organism: Cephalopachus bancanus (assembly GCA_027257055.1). Lineage (NCBI taxonomy): Eukaryota > Metazoa > Chordata > Mammalia > Primates > Tarsiidae > Cephalopachus > Cephalopachus bancanus. The sequence continues at coordinate 13,746,044 of JAPVLO010000093.1, forward strand.
AATGCTGATATCTGCCATTTTAATTTCCTCATTCAGCTGCCTAACATTTTAACACAGAAAATGTTTAATATTATCCATATTTACTATCGAATTCTCATCATTTTAATCTAGTTTTTAAATTAGATATAGATAATTTAAATAGAGGAATAAGACAATTAGTTTCTATTGATATTGTTGAGAATAAACTATGTACCAGACACTGTAATTATTGCTAGGAATACTATTGTGTGCAAAACAGACATGGTCTCTTCCACTATTAAGCTAGCAGCCCAATGAACAAGACAGTTACTCTCATAATTACAGAAATGTACAATTACTAACTTGGATAAGTGCTACAAAGGAAAAAAGAAATACAAGGAGCTATGAAGGAATGCAATTTATCTGGGGTGAAGGTGGTGCTGTGTTGCAAAGAATGTGATCCAGGTTCAGACAAAGGCTAGACCATTATCAGTAGGTACATTTGGCTATGTAACCCCCAAGTTCAATTGTCATCTTTCTTCTGGAAAGGAGCTGACCTGTTTATATGCCTATTCGTTCCTGACCCAAACCCTGCTATGCTCTTGATCATGGTGTAGTCTCCTGACCATCTCCCTCTCTCCATAACTCTTCCTATTTGCTTTACCCAAGACCAGGAACTCAGTATTTTCAAATGAGTATGGTAAAATATCTTTCATGGCTCTTATGGAAAAGGTGAATTTTCTCTCTTATCCTAGGATAACACTCAGTGTTAAGTAAGCCATTTATAATGTTAGCTCAGCAGAAAGGCATAAGCTTTTTTTCTAACAGAAATATCTTTTTCCTAATATCTGGCTCACTGACATAAATTTTGGCCGTATATGCGGTAAAACAAGTAAGTTTGCAATCTCATCCTAGAAAGAGTGCTATATACCTAATTGCTGAATATCACTATGGTCACCTTCAAAGTACTCCCCTTGGGAAGTTATGCATTGAAGTCGGTGCCTAGTCCACCCATCAAAGCAATTTTGCGACTCTTTTTCTGGAATGGTCATCAGAGTTGTTGTCGTATTACTCTTGATGTTCTGAATGTCATCAGAATATCTTCCTTTCAATATTTCCTTTATCTTCCGGTAAAGAAAAAAGTCACTGAGGGTCAGATCAGGTGAGTAGGTAGGGTGTTCCAATACAGTTATTTGTTTACTGGCTAAAAACTCCCTAATAGGCAGTGCTGTGTGAGCTGGTGAGTGTCATGATGCAAGAGCTCCTTCAGGGTCACTTTTGCACACACCTTTCTCATGCCAATATTTTCAGTTAAGATTTTCCTTTTTCTCTATTGGTGTTTATTGGTCTGCTATGCTTCTCACAGCCAGCTGACAATTTTGACACACTATTCAATGAATTTTTGTAATGTTTTCATCAATTCTGCTCATTCCTATCCATACTGATCTCTCGTCATCAGTGATGCTTTCTCTCTTCTCAGAAAAACATCTACATTTGCACACTGCTGTTTTCTTCATGGCATTATCCCTATCAACTTGGACTAAAATGTCCCCGATTTCACTTCCACTCTTGCCAAGTTTAATAAGAAATTTAATGTTTATTTGTTGCTCCAATTCAAGCTCTGACGTTTTCATTACAACACACAGAAACATGCAACAATAATGAATGCGGCTCAGCAAGACACCACCACATGTCAAGACAAACAGAGCTGTGAGACATTGATATACTGAATTTATGAAACATTAACAAATTGTTTGTACAGTGCTGCCATTGAAAGCGCATATGCCAGTGAAAGCGCACAGTGGTAAGTTTGTGAACTTAATTGTCAGATCTTGCAAAACCAACTTTTATAGAAACTTTCTTCTACAATTTTGTATATATAAGTCTCAAGTAAAGAATATAGTCATATATCTTCTGGGAATTATTTAAAAATAATCTCCAAGCTAGCATTTGGTTCTCATATATAAAATAACAAAACTTTGCCACTAATTTAAAGTGGAAAATTATTTTATTTTATTTGAGTTAAGAAAGGTAGATTTATTAAACAGAAGATACATTGTGAAGGCACAATGGGCAGGACAGCAGCAAGAATGTCTGTTGTCTGCTGCTGGAAAATTGTTTTAAAATGTAATTTCTTATGTTTCTTTAACAGAGTGACATGAAAAGAAAACTATTTTCCTAACTTAAATCTTTTATATTTTTTCCTGGAAGACCATTTCCTAAATATTTTAGACCTGATTAGATATAACAATAAGTAAATCATAAAAGAAAAAGAAAGTCCTGTGTTTGAATGTGACAAGATAGATATTACAATAAACAGATTTTAAACAAAAATGCCCCCTGTAAAATGTTTTTCTTTTTCCTCTATCATATCCACCACAGTTACCAATTTCTTTTGTTCTTTTTCAGCCTACACTCTTGATTTTCTATTTCATCTCTTCAGCTGGAGCCTCTGCTCACTCATGCTTAGACTATTGTAAGAGCCTCCCTTAACTGTTCTTCTGCCTTTTTTCTCTTCCCTTTCTAGCTTCTGGACTAATCTTTCAAACATAATGCTCTCCTGAGTGACTCATTATTGCCTCCAAGACAAATTGCAAATGTGTTATTTAGATGCATTATAAATATGAAGCCTTTCATATTCTACCCCCCACTCATCTTCCTTGGTTTATCTTGCAGTTTCTTAAGATCGACTAAGTCCCTAGTTCTGCATTTAACACATAGTAAGCACTTAATAAATGTTTGTGAGTGAATGTGTGTTTTTTCTAATATACCATACCTATTCTACTAGCAATGTCTTTACAATTCTTTCATATTAGCCAAATCCTAACTTGCTTATGGGCCTAGTTTTGTAACATTTGTAGTGATCCCTCTATAGTGATATCTTCTTTCTATGAGTCCATAGGCTTCACCCTTTTCTTTGAGAATTAATGTTCTTGTAGATAAAAGGCAAAAGACAGACATGATAACCACCAAATTTCTTTAGCCTGGCATAATACAATATGGATTTAGATATTAAAATAAACCAATTAAAATCTGACATCTGTTATGGGCTCAGAGTTATAGTAACATCACTGATGACCCAAATGTCTCTTTTACGAGTCTATGACTCACTCCTCTCTGGCTAAAAATTTTGGTCAAATATACAGACATGTAAAAAAGTTGTTCAAAATTGCTTACATAAGAATGCAAATTATCTGCCTGGATTTGTGGGCACTGCAGCTTTCAAATAAAAATTTGTAGAGATATAAGTAGAATGAGTTCAAAAGAACCTTTAGATGTGTGAAGAAATGTATACTCTATTCTTTTCACCCACCCCCAAGGAAATAGTTCATAGCCAAGTCTTGTTTTGTTGTTGTTGTTTTTGTAAATAGACTGGGGAACATGTAGTCTAGGGCTATACGTTTTTAGATTTGCTTGGATTTTAAATGAATCATTCAACTTCTGGTTTATCTCATTTTGTGAAGATAATTATACCGTTCTCTTCTCATTGGACCTAGAAGAAGACACCCTTACCTTCTGACCTTTTACTCCCACAGTTGTTCTCATGTTTAAATAAGGAAGGAATATATGAGGAAGGCACTCACTCCAACCTTCTTGCTAAACCACACAAAATAACTTTCCTCTCTGTCAGGATTTAGAAAAATCTAACTATTAAGCATAGTAAACTCCCTTTTCCAGGTTATATGCTATATGAATGTCCAGGACACCACATAACCATACAGGAATAGACCATTCTTCCCACCAGCTGTCATCTGAAAGATCCTTCTACGTTATACCCAGAGTCTTGCCACCACTTGAGTCAAAAGTCTTACATTGCTTCTCATTTGGAACATCACATATAGACTTTCCATAAACTTAAATATTTGGTTTACTAGATAAGGCTTTCCACAATGTGGTTCCCACCTACCTGCTCAGTCTCATCTCTCCTGCTTTCTCACTTCATTGTAGAAGACTATATTCCTCTGGAAACTATGTTTCTTGATTGTGTTCTTCTCATGCCGCCTCTATCAGAAATATATTTTTTTTGAGCCACTAAAATCTTAAGCATCTTCTACATTTCAACCCAATTATCAATTTGTTTGCAACTCCTCCCTCAATTTTGTTGTTTAATCAACCTTGTTGTACCTCTTGATATTTTATAAACACTTTTTATCATGAAATCATGAGAAATGCACTACTATTTTCTTTAACTCCCTGCAATGTGAAGTCTATCTGTGGCATGGCTCATATACTAACTGGTACAATGACTAAAAGTTTAAGGGTCATGCCACTGACATTTTGAAGAAAATATACCATTGCCACTAGATTTTCTTTTACTATTCAGTTAAAACTACTGATAGAATTTCATGATGAAAAATTACCATGCCAAGAGCTAAAAAATATTAAACTTGTTGCAAATATGGTTGGTCCCATCACATCCATCTCTTTCTTACGCTGCCACATCTAGGTAACTTATTCTGTCCCCTACATTCAGTTGTTCAATCAGCCCTAAGTGATATCCATAATATCTTATGAGTAACAGCCTGAGATCACAAAGATAAATAGATATTTTCACTGTTCATGGTGTTCATACACAGTTCAGGAAAAGAACATGCATCCAATCCAGTAAAGTGAGTGCAATTATAGAGGTTTATACAACATTGAAAAAGTCCAGAGAAGGGAGTGATTAATTTTCCCTGGTTTTTAAAGGTCAGGTAGTGGTAAACAATGAGCGTTTTTGAATGTTTCACAGAAGATGGTATCTGAACTGGGAAAATTTCCAGGTGGACATTAGGATAAAAGATCAGGTGGAGGGAATATTATGTGCAAAGCTTCAGAGTTTGGTGGCGGCATAGGCTATCATTCAGTGTGGGTGCAGTTTAGGAAGCAAAAGGAAGTGTGGATGTGTGACTGAAGACACAGAGGGCCACATTACAAAAGGCCTGTTTACCATACTAAATAATTCACACTTTAATTTTTAAGGCTATGGGCAGACACCTAGTGCATCTAAGCAGAGGAGCTATATAATTAGAGGAAGATAAACCAATGAGAATGCCTTGACAATAATCTAGAAAAAAAAAATTGAAGAGTACCAAAACTTAGGTAGAGTCAAAGGGGAAGGATTTAAACTGGTACTAGTTTAAAGGTAGCAATAAAAGTGCTTAAAGGTGGGTTGTTTGTAGGGAGCATCAGAAAGAATGGCTAGGATAAATCCTAGCTCTTTAGTTTGAGAATCTGGTAGTGGCAGAAAAAGATCCTTAATTCAGCATTAGACAAGTCGGGTTTCAGGAATCTGTGTTCACCTTTGATGTGTTGATGCTGATTCCCTAAATGGCTTACTTTTAAAGCCATGGTGGGGGTGGGAATGGAGCGAAATGAGTCCACATAATCCCTTCATTCATTTGTTCTGATTCCAACATTCACGCTTTTGGAATGATAGATTTTGAAAACACCAAAATAAGCAAACATCTAATATAAAAAGAAAGAGTCGTTTGCCTTTTTATGATCTTCAGCATGCTTCTTTCTGGCTCCCAAATGGAAGTTTTTCTTCTGTTGAAGGTAGAGTGGGATAACTGACACTTGTTAAATGTTAAAGCTATACATACATTGCACTTTAATTTCCATAATAAACCTCCATAAATTAGGATTATTATCCCAATTTTACAGATGAGAAAGCCAGAACCCAGAGAAGCTAAAAGATTTTCTCAAGGTCCCCCAGCTGTAAGTGGTAGAGAGTAGGTATAAATTCACATCTATGTCGTTTAAAATCCATGTTTTTTCTATTACATAATGTTGAATGTTGACTATTTGAGAACTACCTGGACCTCAGAAATCAGGCTCAGGAATATAGTTAATTATGAGAAAACTAAAGTCTCTCTGTTCCTTAAGCTATAACATGCTCTACATAGCATTTCTCTAAAGAAGCATTTCTGCCTATTGTTCAAATTCACTTTCAGAAATGATCGCACTTATTGTGTTGAAGAAATCCTTCTGATAATTTGCTGAAGTCAAATGAAAACTACCCAATCAAATAATAAATTATCAATCAGAAAAAATGTAATAGTTACAAAAAATTTCCTCCAAATTTATATAGAGATGAATCGACCAATTGTGAGTTACTCCACACATAATTTTTTAATTGGTCAGTCAACCTGCCAAAATTAATTCCCAATGATCCTCAACTCTAATAGAAGTTCTCATCCCTAATAGAACTGGGGTGACTATAGAGAACAGAAGATTTTTCTTGGAAACCTTTTATTAAGAAATAAAGCCGGGCTCGGTGGCTCAGCCTGTAATCCCGTGCTTTGGGAGGCCGAGGTGAGTGGATTGCCTGAGCCCACAGGTTCGAGACCTGCCTGGGCAACTTGGCGAGACCTCATCTCTACAATAAATCAAAAAATTAGCCGGTGTGGTAGTGCGCTCCTGTAGTTCCAGCTACTTGGAAGGCTGAGGTGGAAGGATTGCCGGAGCCCAGCAGGTTGAGGCTGCAGTGGCCGGGAGCGGCCACTGCACTCCAGCCAGGGCAACAGAGTGAGACTCCGACTCAGAAAAAAATAAATAAATAAAAGAAATAAGAATACCATTTAAATCAAGATCAAATAAAATACAATTTAATTGATCAATTACTACATTGCATGGCTTAATCAGATTTCTCTGTTGGTACTTACTCTATCTAGTGAAACACAGCAATACCTTGTACTCACTCCTGGGAGACTTCAAAGCAAAAGTAAAAGTAAAAGAATTGTAAATAAAAAAGTAAAAGTAAAAGAATTGCTTGGAAAGAGGTTTGCATTCCCTTAATAGCTCTAACCACACAGTGCAACATATGGCAAACTTTTAAAGAGAACAGAAACTCCTGATGCTTTGTGCAATATGTACAGTTCCTGAGCTTTGATGTTTCTGTTTCTGCCCCTTATTTGCACAAAATTATCTTGTTTTAAAAAAAATCTTTTATGTCTCATTGATGACCTGTCAAACATTATTTTAACTTAAAAATAGCTGACACCTTGCAGTAAATCTTGAAAAGCCTCCTGTTTAAAAACAATGCCATTGTGCCATACATATTTTATTTGGTTGTTTTTTTATTACAGGGAACATGTCACTGAGAGAAATTTTATGCATAGGTTTTTACGTCGGAATGGATGTAGCCACTTAAGAGGCCCAGCCGCTGCTGTCTCTTATACAGATGCTGAGTGCCTAATGGCTCCGTCAATTACAATGAAAGCTCAGAGACTTTGAAAACCCTAGGGAGGTCAACACCATCTCCACACACTTCTAGGTCTCACTTTCACATCCCAAATTTATCCTCTTAACACTTTTTTATGTATACCTTTTCACAAATGTATAGTAATTATCTACCACCTGAACCAATTTTCCTTTTAGAATGAATTAAACATTTCTGTCAGGTACCATTTTATTTGACTGAGTAAAAATTACTTCACTACCGCCACCAACAACAACCTCCACATTTTTTTTCACTGTTTGGCAAGCATTGACTTGATTTCCCTCTCTTTCCCATCCCCCTCATCAGTTTTGCACCCCTCCAGTACAGACTGTTTGAAGTGTTTCCCAATGGCCTCAATGAGGAGGCGGTAACAATGCAGAGAAATGTTGTGTGACTTAGTGAGCTTGAAAGATCTGGACATAAGAGGGAAGGAAGTGGAGGATCTACATAAAAGAGGTTTTCTTCCTGATTAAACTGAATGGAATTGTTTTAGAGGAAATGATAAATATTCCCATTCACAGGTGGTAGGGTTATACTGAAAGGCAGAAGGTAGCAGGAGATATCATTGGACTCCCTTGCATGTGTTTAAAAGCCTCTGTATTATCATCAATGGCACTTTTGCCATTTACATCCTGCAGTTATTAGTCATTGTGTCCGAAAAGTATTAGTTTTGTATTTTTTGCTAATATGAGAATTACTTTAATTGATGAACAAGCTGTAGTCATAGTTTTCAAAGCCAATCTTGAATCAAAGATATCCAATAACATTTGCTAAGATGATACTGAATAAGGGGATTTTATAAACAACCCTATGTATATATTTTGAATAAAAGTGCACTGATTTTTTATTAGAAATTACTTTCCATGTTTTATTTGCAAGATTCCGAATAGAACATTCAAAATGCTAATTTCTAATAACTGTGCCTGTAGTTGAGTAATTATTTTCTTGAAGAATCAGTGGCTAAATTTCCCTTGTTTTCTAACAGCAACAGTTCTTGAGACCTCAGAATAATATTCTCTTATACCCTCTGCCCAAGTGATAATACCCACTTACCCAAATAGGGAAATTTCTTTAAATAAATAAAATCAAGGCAATCGTCTTTGCTTAAATCAGATCTGAATGTGCCCCCTTTAACTCCCAGCATCATGGAAGAAGTTTCCAAATCATTCCTGAATATTGCTTGCTATTTAAATTTGAGCATTTTATTTTGAATGTATATTTTTAATGTTAATGCCATTGTCAGATGAATGCTGTAATGCAAAGAACACTGGTTGAGAAATTTAAAAACCTGGTTCTTAGGTGTCCCCTTTGTGAAATGAAAAGATTTGTTTTTAAAATGATGTTAATCTATATTTAGCACTCCAAAAACAGATCACTAAGTAAATTTATGAAGTGAAGAACCAACTACAGAGAGAAGAGTAAAACCTGATGTATATGCATGCTATTGAAAAGTTCCAAGGTTACTCTCTGAATTATTCATCCATTCATTTATTCATTCATTCTTCAGGTTTTTTTGAACATTAGTCTCTTTGGGCTCTGAATTGTAAATATTATTAATATTCTTAAGGAATTCAGACTAATGCACCATCATTCTCATATTTTTGTCTTTTGGCCCTTTGCGTTAGGAGTTTCTCTCTCTCTCTCTCTCTCTCTCTCTCTCTCTCTATATATATATATATATATATATATAATAATAATATATAATATAAAATATATATATATAAATTTTTTATTTTAAAGATGTGGGATACAATTCAGGCTTAAGTATACAAATGTTCATTATACAGGTGTCCTTGTTGAAGAGGTGTGACCCTCCCCAACCCCGTCCACTGCAGGTTCCCACTACTGCCAAACCCACAAATATATTTTTAAAGTGATACTTTTTCTACTTCCTACTTGCTAAAAGAGGTTTTGATAAATACAACCTAACTGATAAAGCAACATGAATTTCTAATTACTTGAAAAGCTAATTACACCCTGAAAATTTTCATTGTGCATTGGAGAAGGTGTGGATATTTTAGTAATTTCTTTTTTTTTTTTTGATAGCAGCTTTATTGAGAAGAGTCCTAAATTAGAAACAACCCAAATATCCATCAAGAGGCAAATGACTAAAATTAATTGTGAATATCAGCTACACTTTCAAATTTTTATTTTCTCACTGTCTTGTTCTCAAACATACAAACGCTCAACTACGCAAGTCCAGAGAATGTTTCATGAATCCCAAAGGTCCTTTCCTCCAGAGTCCCTTTACTCTCATTTCTTTTCTGATGTTGTCTTCATATTTTTGAAGCTAAATGAATGTACCTGGGGAATTACAAATTGATTTATTTTTTCTCTTCTTCCTATAAATATGTCCAATTTGTTAATTTTATGATTATTATCAATTGCTTATGACAAAGATGACTTAAAGGTTATTCTTGCATGTTTCTGTTGGAATTTTCCCTTCACAGGAAATTGTTTAGAATATACTTCACATGTTTCTCTTACAGGAAATAGTTCATACTTCACATGATAATATATTTGGTTCTCTCTTGCCCCCTTATAATTATTGGGGTTCAAGTTAAACCAGTATTAGCTTAGCACTTCTCATTTTTACTTATTTCTCTTTCTCTAAATCTAGATAAACTTTTATGGACCATCAAAGCCCTGGTTTCCTTTTATTTTTATATTATTTTTATATTAAAAATGGGTCGCTAGAGCATGCCATAAAATCATCACTGACAATAAGAAGGTAGCACTGAATGTTTTCAGTGGTCTTCTGCAAGTGACTTCCGTGAGTTAAGATGTTCTACCTTATACCTCGCATGGAGGTGCCTTTGTACAAGGGGAAATTGTTGAGAATGTGAAAACAGAAGTTAATTTTGATGAGAATAACCACAGACTGATAGAATTCAAGATTTTAAGAAAAACTGGGGGAAGTAAAAAATAGTTTAAAATAATAAAGGAAATGAATGGCGATGGTTTCAACAGCCTTGAAAAATAACAGAAAAGATGTGCTAGATAATATACTGATGATCTCTGAATGAATAGTCAAACTGTCAGCAAATTCATAGAGCAGAACACAAAAATCCAAAGATCTAAATGCCGGAAGGCAACTTCTTTATGGAGTCTGGTTGTTTCTGTTGCTGTGCTGCTGGTATTATTTCTATCTAATACAATGAGCAAGTATAACTCCTGACATAAGCAAAACACAGTTTTGTTTTCTGTGCCCTGTTGTCCCTTTAAAATGTATTATATGTTAGTACCATGAAACTGTTAGAACTAATAAACAAATTTAGTAAAGTTGCAGTATACAAAATCAACACCAAAAAATCAGTTCTAGTTCTATACAGTAGCAAGAAACTATCTTTAAATTTGTTAAACCCATTTACAATAGCATCACAAATAATGAAATACTTAGAAATAAATTTAAGCAAGAGGTGAATGATCTTTACATTAAAAACTATAAAATATTGATGAAAGAAATTGAAAGAAATATTTTCTTTCACCTTTAAATTTTTTATTTTAAAATTGTGGGGTACAATTCAGGGTTAGGTATATAAATATTCATTGTGCAGGTACCCTTGTTGCTGGGGTGTACCCCCACTTCCCCAGGCAGTTTTCCACTACTACTGATCCCACCTCCCCACTGCCCCATGCCCCTGCAGTTTCCCACTATTGTCAATCCTTCTCCAATAGTATTATGAGAGTTGTTCAAGGTCCACTTATGAGTGAGAATATGTGATACTCAGTTTGTTGTTTCTGTGAAAGATCACTCAGTATCACAGACTCTAAGTCCATCTGGGCTGCTGTGAAATTCATGATTTTGTTCTTCTTTATGGCTGCATAATATTCCATTGTGTATATGCACCACATTTTTTTAATCCAGTCCTCTTTTGATGGGCAACATGGTTCGTTCTATGATCTTGCTATTGTGAACAAAACTGGGATAAACATACCTGTGCAGGTATCTTTTTTATGAGTGATTTGAGTTCTTCCAGGTATATTCCCAGTAGGGGTATTGCAGGATCATTTGGAAGATAGATTTTTAGCTCTTTCAGGAATCACCACACTTTTCCACAGAGGCTGTTTGAGTTTACACTCCCAACAACAGTGTAGAAGGGTTCCCTTTTTGCCATATCCTCTTCAGCATCTGTTATTTTTTGAGTTACTGATGATGGCCATTCTGACTGGAGTTAGGTGGTATCTCAGTGTAGTTTTAATTTGCATTTCTTTGATGACGAGTGAGGCTGAACATGATTTCATGTATCAGTTGGCTGCTTATATGTCTTTTTTTGAGAACTGTCTATTCATATCTTTTGCCTACTTTGTAAAGGGGGTTTGTTTTTTCTTTTCAGCACATTTTGAGTTCCTTGTACATCCTAAACGTTAGGCCATTTCCAGACATAGAGTTGGCAAATGTTTTTTCCCATTCTATGGGCTGTCTCCCTGTTCTCTTGATGGTTTTTGATTTTCAGAGGATTTTCAGTTTAACAAAGTCCCACTGGCTTGAGCACTAGGAGTTTGGATCAGGAACTGGTTGCCAGTTCCAATTCCCATAAGAGTGTCTGCTGCATTTTCTAACGTTCTTATAATTGAGGTTTTACATTTAGGTCTCTGATCCATTTAGAGTTGATTTTTGCTTATGGGAATAGGTAGGAGTCTTGTTTCAATCTTCTGCATGTGGTCAGCCAGTTTACCCAGCACCATTTACTGAATAGGTCCTCCTCTCCCCAGTGGTTGGTGGTAGAGGCTTTGTCGAAGATGAGTTGGTTGAGAAATTGAGGTTTTGCTTCTGGAATCTCGATTGTATTTCATTGGTCTATATGTCTGTTCTTGTACAAATACCAGGTTGTTTTGATTATTGTAGCTTTATAATACAGCTTAAAGTCTGGGAGTGTGATACCTTCTGCTTTTGTTTTTGTTTGTTTGTTTTTGTTTCGCTAAGGATTGTTTTGGCTATCCTTGGTCGTTTATGTTTCCATATGAATTCCTGTATTGTTTTTTCTAGATCTGAGAAGAATGTTGCTGGTAATTTTAGGGGTATTGCGTTAAATCTGTAGATTGCCTTAGGATGAACATCTTAACAATGTTGATTCTTCCAATCCATGAACATGGGATTTTTGTGTCATCTTTGATTTCTTTGAGCAGTGTTTTGTAGTTTTCATTGTCAAGGTCTTTCACATTTCTGGTTAGGAAGATGCCAAGGTATTTCATTTTGTTTGTGGCTATTGTGAATGGGATTGTGCTTTTTATTTGAGTTTCTGTTTGTTTATTATTGATATATATAAATGCATCTGTCTTTTGCAGATTTATTTGATACCCTGAGACCTTGCCAAAGTACTTTATTAGTGCAAGGAGGTGACAGATTCTCTTGGGTTTTCGAGGTATAGGAACATGTAGTCTACAAAGAGGGATAACTTTATTTCCTCTTTTCCTATTTGGATACCCCTATCACCTTCTCTTCTCTGATTGCTCTAGCTAGAACTTCCACAACTATGTTGAACAGGAGGAGTGAGAGTGGGCATCCTTGTTTGTTCCAGTTTTCCAGGAGAATGGTTCCAATTTTGGTCTGCTTAGCAGTATGCTGTCTGGTGGGTTTCTCGAGATGACTCTTACTATTTTGAGGTATGTTCCATCTACACCTAGATGTTCAAGTGTTTTTATTAAGAAAGGGTGCTGGATTTTATCAAAAGCTTTTTCTGCACCTAATGATATAATCATGTGGGTTTTGTTTTTATGTCTGATGATATATTTATTTGCACCTATGGTCTTATGAATGTTGAACCAGTCTTGCATCCCAGGGATGAAGCTTACTTCGTTGTGGTGGATGATTTTTTATATTTGTTGTTGAATCCAGTTTGCTAAGATCTTGTTGAGAATTTTAGCATCTACATTCATCAAGGATATTGGCCTGTAGTTCACTTTCTTTGTTCAATCGTTACCTGGCTTGGGTTACAACATGATGTTAGCTTCATAAAATGGTTTGGGGAGAGTTCCATCTTTCTCAATCATCTTGAATACTTTCAATAGGATTGGTATCAGTTCCTCCTTGTATGTTTTGTAGAATTCTGCTGGAAAGCCATCAGGTCCAGGGCTTTTTTTTTTTTTTTTTTGGAAGTGGTTTTCTTATGACATAGTCAATTTCCTGGATTGTTATTGGTCAATTTAGGGTCTTGATTTCTTCTTGTTTCAACCTGGGGAGGTTGTGTAATATCATAAAATCCTCCATTTCCTTTGGGTTCTCGAGTTTGTTTCCATAAAAGTGTACATAGTAGTCTAGGATAATCTTTTGTATTTCTTCAGGATCAGTTGTGACTTCACCTTTTTTGTTTCTGATTGAGTTTATTTGGGCTTTTTCTCTTTTTCTTGGTCAGTCTTGCTAGGGGACCATTGATCTTGTTTATCCTTTCAAAGAACCAACTTTTTGTTTCATTGATTTTTTTTGTATTATCTTTTTTGTGTTCTATGTCCTGGATTTGGGCTTTTGTTTTAGTGATCTGGATTCTTCTGCTAAAGTTAGGGTTTTGGTGGTCTTCCTTTTCCAGTTGCTTTAGGTGACTTGTTAGGCTGTTAACTTGTGATCTTTCCATTCTTGTCATGTGTGTTTGTAGAAATATGAATCCCCCTCTTACTACTGTTTTCATGGCATCCCAGAGGTTTTGGTAAGATGTTTCTTCCTTTTTATTTGTTTCCAGGTACCTTTTAATCTCTGTTTTATTTTTCATGTTGACCCAGGTGTTGCTTAGTATCATGCTGTTTAGTGTCCATGTCTTTGTGGGTTTGGGGGGAACTTTGTTGGTGTTGATATTTATTTTTATTCCATTGTGCTCTGAAAAGGTGCATGCCAAAATTTCAATATTATGGAATTTGTTTATGCTTGATTTATAACCAAGGATGTGTTCAATCTTGGAGCATGTTCCATGTTGTGATGAGTAGAATGTATATTCTGAGGTCCTTGGGTGGACTGTTCTGTAGGTATCAATTAAGTCAATTTGTTCAAGAGTCACATTGAGGTTCTGGACCTCCTTGCTGATTTTTTTGTGCTGATGATCTGTCTAGGGTTGTGAGTTGGGTATTAAAGTCCCCAGCTATGATAGTTTAGAGTCAATATCATTTTTAATTTTGTCTAGGAGCTGCTTTATGAAAGTTGGTGCTCCTATGTTGGGTGCATGTATGTTTAGGATGGATATTTTTTGTTGATGGATTGAAATTTTTATCATTATATAGTGATGTTCTGCATCTTTTTAAATTTTTGATAGCTTAAAGGGTATTTTGTCTGAGATTAAGATTGCAACTTCTGCTTTCTTTTGTGTTGTGTGTGCCTGAAGTTTTGCTTCCCATCCTCTTACTTTGAGTCTGTGAGTGTCCTTTCTGGTGAGATGAGTCTCTTGGAGACAATATATTGTTGCCTGATGATATTTTATCAATTTTGCCTTTCTATGTCTTTTCAGTGGTGCATTTAGTCCTTTCACATTCAGGTTGCTAATTGAAATGTGAGAGTTTATCCTTGTCATGAAGTTCTTATAGAGTCGTTGTTCCTGTTTGTTTGTTGTCTTTCTTTTGGTATTTGGGTTGATTCGCGTGTGTTTTCAATCTTTTTCCTGCACTCTTGTGAAGAACGTTGTCATTCTTTTTTTCCTTTTCTTGTGTTTAATACTTTCTTAAGTGTTTCTTGTAGAGCTGGTCTACAGGTAGCATAAGTCTTAGGGATTGAGTATCTGGGAAAGTTTTTAATTCTCCCTCACTGACGAAGATTAGCTTGGCTGCATTGGTTATTCTTGGTTGAAATTGTTTATCTTTGAGAACTTTAAAGATTGGGCTCCAAGCTCTCCTAGCCTGAAGTGATTCCAAGAGAAATCTGCTGTTCTAATTGGTCTTCCCTGGTAGGTAGTCTGACCTCTTTAAAAATTCTTGCTGTCTTTAGGATATTTTCTTTTATACCTACTCTGTTTAGGCGAATTACTATGTGTCTAGGAGTTGGTCTTCTCATTTGTTGTCTTGCAGGGGTTCTCTGAATCTCTTTTGTTTGAATGGTCACATCACTGATGAGATGAGAGGCATTTTCTTTAATTATTTCATGGAATATCGTTCTCTCTTTCTGCCTCAGGAAGTCCAATTACTCTTAGGCTCAGCCTCTTGAAGTAATTGCTCATCTCTTGAAGGTTTTGTTCTGTCTTTGAAGCTTCTTTTCTATGTTTTTGACTACTTGGGTTAGTTCTATATTTTGGTCCTCAAACTCTGAGATTCTTTCTTCTGCTTGGTCAATTCTACTTTCCATGCTTATCAGTTTGTTAATATTTTCATTCACAGTATTCTTTACTGCTGTTATCTCAGTTATCAACTCCTTTTTATTTTCCTCTTCTCTCTCGTTAATTCTTTTTTTTTTTCCGGTTAAAATTGTTAGTTTTCTTTCTTTTTTTTATTATTTACTTATTATAAAGATGTGTGGTACAATTCAGGGTTAGGTATACAAACATTGATCATGCAGGAACCCTTGTTGATGAGGTATGCCCCTCCCTCCCCTAGCAGTTTCCCTCAACTGCAAGTCCCAACCCCCTTCCCCTGACAGTTTTCCATTACTGCCAATCACTTTCTTATAGCATTATAATTGGTGAAGGTCACCTTATGAGTGAGAACATATGGAACTCTGTTCTTTGTTTCTGTGATAAATCACTGAGTATAATCGACTCCAAATCCATCCAATTTGTTGCAAAGTCCATATATTTGTCCTTCTTTATGGCTGCATAATATTCCATTGTGTATGTGTGCCACATTTTTTTTATCCAGTTCAGCTTTGATGGGCAACATGGTTGGTTCCATGTTTTTGCTATTGTGAATACAGCTGCAACAAACATACATGTGCAGGTATCTTTTTCATAGAATAATTTGAATTCCTCCAGGTATATTCACAATAGGGGAATTGCTGGGTCATATGGAAGGTCAATTTCTAGTTCTTTCAGGAATCACCACACTGTCTTCCAAAGAGGTTGTACTAGTTTGCATTCCCACCAGCAGTTTAGAAATGTTGCTTTTTCTCCACATCCTCGACAGCATCTGTTGTTGCTTGTTTTATCAATAATGACCATTCTTACAGGGGTTGGATGGTATCTCAATGTGGTTTTGATTTGCATTTCTCTGATGATGAGTGAGGCGGAGCACTTTTTCATGTGTCTGTTGGCTCCCTGTATATCTTCTTTTGAGAAGCGTCTACTCATGTCTTTTGACCACTTTTTAAAGGTGCTGTTTGTTTTTTACTTTCAGTGCATTTGAGTTCCTTGTAGATACTAGATGCTAGCCCATTGTCAGATATACAGTTGGCAAATTTTTTTTTTCATTCTGTGGGCTGTCTCCCTACTCTCTTGATGGTTTTTTTGGCTTTGCAGAAGCTTGTCAGTTTAATGAGGTCTCACTTGTCTATCTTATCTCTTATGGCCTGGGCACTTTGGGTTTTGATCAGGAATTGGCTGCCAGTTCCAACTTTCATAACAGTGTCTCCTGCATTTCCTAAGGTTCTTACAGTTTGTGGTTTTATGTTTAGGTCTTTGATCCATTTAGAGTTAAGTTTTGTGTATGCTGATAGGTACAGGTCCTGTTTGAATCTTCTGCATGTGTTCAGCCAGTTTTCCCAGCACCATTTACTGAATAGGTTCTCCTCTCACCAGTGGTTGTTGTTGGAGGCTTTGTCAAAGATGAGTTGGTTGAGGAATTGAGGCTTTGCTTCCAGAATCTCTATCCTGTTCCATTGGTCTATGTGCCTGTTCTTGTACCAATACAAGGCTGTTTGGATTACTGTAGCCTTATAGCAAAGTTTGAATTCTGGAAGTGTGATACCTCCTGCTTTCTTTCTTTTGCTAAGGATTGTTTTGACAATACATGGTCATTTATGTTTCCATATAAATTTCTGCATTGTCATTTCCAGTTCTGAAAAGAATGATGTTGGTAACTTAATGGGTATTGCATCGAATCTGTAGATTGCCTTTGGTAAGATGGACATCTTAACAATGTTGATTCTTCCTATCCATGAGCATGGAATATTTTTCCATTTGTTTGTTTCTTCTTGGATTTCTTTGAGCAGTGTTTTGTAGTTCTCATTATAAAGGTTTTTCATTTCTCTGGTTAGGAAGATGCTGAGGTATTTCATTTTTTTGGTGACTATTTTGAATGGGGTTGTGCTTTTTATTTGGGTCTCTGCCTGCTTGTGTATAGGAATGCAACTGTCTTTTGCACATTTATTTTGTACCCTAAGACTTTGCCAAAGTCCTTTATAAGTGCAATCAGGTTTTTGACAGATATTCTTGGACTTTCAAGGTATAGGATCATGTCATCAGCAAAGAGAGATAACTTGACTTCCTTTTTTCCTATTTGGATACCCCTGATGTCCTTCTCTTGTCTAAATGCTCGAGTTAGGAGTTCCAACACAATATTGAACAAGAGGGGTGAGAGTTGACAGACTTGTCTTCTTCCAGTTTTCAGGGGAAATGTTTCTAGTTTCTGTCCATTTAGTAATATGTTAGCTGTGGGTTTGTTGTAGATGGTGCTTACTATTTTGAGATATGTTCCTTCTACACCTATGTGATTGAGGGTTTTTATCAAGAAGTGATGCTGGATTTTATCAAAAGTTTTTTCTGCATCTAATGAGATAATTATGTGGTTCTTGTTTTTGTATCTCTTGGTGTATTTAATGACATTTATGCTATGCAAATGGTAAGCCAGCCCTGCATCCTGGGGATGAAGCCTTCTTGGTCATGGTGGACGATTTTTGAGATGTGTTTTGGATCTGATTTGCTAGAATCTTGTTGAGCATTTTTGCATCTATGTTCATAAAGGATATTGGCCTGTAGTTCTTTTTCTTTGTTGGATCTTTACCCTGTTTGGGTATCAGTGTGATGTGAGCTTCGTAAAATGATTTGGGGAGAAATTCCATCTTTCTCAATTGCCTGGAATACCTTCAGTAGGATTGGTATCAACTCCTCCTTGAATGCTTGTAAATTCTGCTGGAAAGCCATCTGGTCCAGGGCTTTTTGTGGAGGTAGTCTTCGTATGACAGAGTCAAGAGTCTCAATGTCTTCTTGTTTTAACCTGGGCAGGTTGTGTGATGTCAGAAAGTCCTCCATTTCATCTAGGTTATCAAGTTTGTTTCCATATAGGTGTACATAGTAATCTCTGATAATCCTTTGTATTTCTTTGGGGTCAGTTGTGATTTGATCTTTTGTATTTCTAATCATATTTATTTGGACTTTTTCTCTCTTTTTCTTGGTCAGTCTGGCTACGGGTCCATCAATCTTGCTAATTCTTTCAAAGAACCAGATTTTTGTTTTGTTGATATTTTCTACGATACTTTTTTCTGTATATCCTGTATTTGTGCTCTTATTTTTGTGATTTGAATTCTTCTGCTAAAGTTGGGATTTTGGTGATCTTCTCTTTCCACCTCCCTTAAGTGATTTGTTAGGCTCTCCACTTGCGATCTTTCCATTTTCTTGATGTGTGCTCATAGAGATATAAATTCCCCTCTTAGAACTGATTTCATGGCATCCCACAGGTTTTGGTAAGATGTTTCTTTATTTTCATTTGTTTCCAGGAATCTTTCAATTTCTTCTCTGATTTCAGTGTTGACTCATTCGTTTTTCAGCATCATGCTGTTTAATGTCCATGTTTTTGTGGGCTTTGGGGAAGTGTTGTTGGTTTTGATATTTATTTGTCTTCCACTGTGGTCTGAGAGTGTGCATGGCAAGATTTCAGCCTTATGGAACTTGTTTATGCTTGATTTATGGTCAAGGATGTGATCGATCTTGGAGTATGTTCCATGTGGTAATGAGTAGAATGTATATTCTGTGGTTGTTGGGTGGAATAATCTGTAGGTATCTATTAAATCCATTTGGTAGAACTTCAAATTGAGGTTCTGGATCTCCTTGTTGATTTTTTGCTTCAATGATCTATCTATGGCTGTCAGTAGGGTATTCAAGTCCCCTGCTATAATAGTGTTAGAGTCAACATCGTTTTTTAGTTTATTTAGTAGTTGCTTTCTAAATGCTGGTGTTCCTGTGTTGGGTATATATATGTTTATGATGGATATTTCTTGTTGATGGATTGAACCTTTTATCATTATGTAGTGTCTTTTGCCTCTTTTTTAGTTTTTGATAGCTTAAAGGGTGTTTTGTCTGATATTAAGATTTCAACTCCTGCCATCTTTTGTGATCCATTTGCTTGGAAATTCATTTTCCATCCTTTAATTTTGACTCTGTGTGCATCCTTTGTAGTGAGATGAGTCTCCTGAATGCAGCAAATAACGGGGTCATGGTTTCTTATCCAGTCTACCATTCTATGTCTTTTCAGTGGTGCATTTAGTCCATTCACATTCAGGCTGATTATTGGAATGTGATTGCTTATCCCTGTCATGGAATTCTTATAAAGTTTTTTCTTTGCTAGCTTGTTTTCTTTTGGCTTTGGGGTTAGTGTATGTGTGTGTTTTCAAGTTTCTTGTTGTGCTTTACTCTCTGTTGATTCTGTGCTCTGCTATTCTCTTGGGAAGAATGTAGTGATTCTTTACTTTCTTTCTTCTGTGCCTAATTTCTTTTTAAGTGTCTCCTGTAGAGCTGGTCTGGAAGTTGCATAATCTCTTAGGGATTGGATGTCTGGGAAGAATTTTAATTCTCCATCACTGATGAAGCTGAACTTGGCTGGATAGGAAATTCTTGGTTTAAATTGCTTATCTTTGAGGACTTTTAATATAGGGTTCCAATCCCTTCTTGCTTGTAGTGTTTCTGCCGATAGGTCTGCAGCTATTCTGATTGTTTTTCCCTGGTAGGTAGTCTGACCTTATCTCTTGCTGCCTTTAAGATGTTTTCTTTTGTCCTTACTTTGTGTAGGCAAATTGCTATGTGTCTAGGGGTTGGTCTTCTCATTTGATGTCTTGTGGGGGTTCTCTGTATC
This sequence comes from Cephalopachus bancanus, assembly GCA_027257055.1. Lineage (NCBI taxonomy): Eukaryota > Metazoa > Chordata > Mammalia > Primates > Tarsiidae > Cephalopachus > Cephalopachus bancanus. The sequence goes on from JAPVLO010000093.1 coordinate 13,766,118, forward strand.
TCTTGTGCTTGGTTGGTCACATCTCTGGTGAGATGGGGAAAGTTTTCTTGGATTAACTCTCGGAATACTTGTTCCAAGTTGTTCTCATTTTCCCTTTCTTCTTCTGGGATACCAATCAGGTGTAGCTTCGGCCTCTTGATATAATCACACATCTCTTGTAGGCTTTGTTCCTTCTTTCAGAGTCTTTTTTCTGTTTTTTTACAGATCGGGTTAATTCCCTGCTCTAGTCTTCAAGTTCTGAGATTTTTTCTTCAGCTAGATTGATTCTGCTTTCCGTGCTTGTCATCTTCTTGTTATTTATTTCCTGGATGAAGTTTTTTATTGTCAGACTCTCTGATACAAGTTTTTTCAGTGTTGCATCTTGTCTTTCTTGAGTCTTATTCACTCTTTCGAACCATTCCCTGATCCCTGTCGTATTCTGGGGTCAGTCGTTGGTGACTTCCATTGTTTGGACACCAAGGTCTGATTTCTCAGGAGTTTTGTCTCTGGTGGACTTGGAATTGCCTGAGGTCTTCCTTTACTTTTCTTCATTTGTGATGGATATCGTGTTGTTGTTTTTATTCTCTTTAGTTCTGTTATTCAGCATCAGTGGGAAAGGCTTTCCCTTCTGATGTTTGCTCAGTCCTCTATTCTTCTCTAATCCAGGCTCTGGATTTGTTCCATTTTGAAATATGATGGTAGATGGGAAGCTTTGCTGACTCTTATAGTTTTCTGAAATCCAAGTAAAGTGGCAGATGGGTTGCTAGGAGTGAGATGCTACTTGCAATTTAAAATATTCACTTATTGTGGTATGTTTTCCCTGAGATCCACACCCCACCACCACTCTATATGATGATGCAAAGCAGAAACCAACCCATACCACAAAACAATCTGCAATTATAAAGTGAGACAAAACAAACCCCAACAACAGAAAAACCCCAAGAAAACTAAACACACACACACATGCCTAGTATGAAGTAAATAGAGAAGAAAGACAAGAAGATCAAAGGGGGGAGAATAAGGAAACAGAAAAAAAAGAAGAAAAAAAGGTGGGGGGACTCAGGTGGAACACTTACACCTCATACATATATTGACACATCTCTTAAATTGTAAAAAAAAAAAATGTTAAAAAAAGAAACCCCAGAAGAACAAAAGAAAAAAAACCAACAGCAAAATCAAAAGATGAATACTCAACCATTCACATATACACATAGACAGAGAATGACAAATAAAAGCAGAAAGAAACGGAGAAAGAAAAGAAAGAAAGAAAAATAAAATTTGGAAGGGAATGCAGTTGAAAGCCTCATATACACATTCATGCACAAAGGAAAAATATTTTAAAAATAGATGAACTAACAAACAGAAATTTTTTAAATTAAGAAATAATTGAAAATTTGAAAAAAACCCCAAAAAACAGAACAAAACAAAAAACAAAAACAGAGACAAGAAAGCCTGCTGTCTTGTGGCAGGCTCTGTAGTTGTTCCTCTAATCAGATCTCTCCTGCAGAGCCGCTTCTTTCACTCTCTCCTCAGGGAGTGGAGCAGGGAAGGAGGAAGGGCAGTGAGACCCACACTCTCCTATGATCAGGGAGATCTCTGGAGGGGATGTACAGGATAGTCCCTTCCCCAGATATGAACTTTCATGAGGTTGCCCCAGCCAGGCTTATCCCAGAATGGGGTTCTCCTATTGCTACTGATGTCCAGGCTCCATCTGGGTTTGTCCCTCTCAGTTGTGGCCCAGCTATGTGGGTCTGACATTCAGAGGATTGCTGGGGACTCACCACTGATCTCTTTGGAGTTGTTCCTCATCCTTTTCTGGCCACACCCTTTGTGCCATGGTTGGATCAGGGTAGGGGGTAGGGTACCTAGAACTCAGCACTCTCAAGTCTCTCTGAAGTTTGTGTTCTCAAGATATTTCCTATGGATCACAATCCAGCCCTGAGTAGTTGATCTGCCATCCACAGAGATTAGCTCTCTGGGTTGTGTTGGCAGCCTCTTCCAGCACCTTGTTAGGTCTCTCTCCTATTTCAATGCTAAGGGAGTGCCTGGGGCAATTTTTTGTGTTGCTTAGGCAAGGGGTTAGAGGCTTGTGAGGGGAGCAGGGCAGAGCAATGCAAGTTTCTGCCTGGAAAATGGCTGTGGTGGGCAGCTCCTTACCAGGCATGTATTTCTCTCTCATGGATTCCCCCAGGGCTCTCTCTTCAAAAATCAAATTCTGCGCTCCAACAAGTCCGGTATGCCAAGTGATGGTGTGTACTGGGTGCCAGGTGCTGGAAATCAGCTGAATTCAGCAGGCTTTTCTCAGGTGCATTCCCACAGCAGACATTTCTGCAGTGTTCTTGGGAGCTGAGCTCTAATTTCTAGGTGAGGTGATGGGAGCTTGCAATCACCCTCAGAGGGGGGACCCAGGCTGAGTATCCCCTCAGTTGAACCTTCACGTTCCCACCAGTACCCACCTACTCACTGTGGAGAGTCCTATTGTCACCAGCCTCCACGGAGATTTTTACACCTTGATCTGTCAGCCGCCATCTTAAGCTCCTCCCTCCAACTGTTTAATCTCTCTATTAACGTCTTGATATCTGAGTTTGTAGTTTGAGACAATAATTCTGGGGGATCTTCATTATTTGCATTTCGCAGTCTGTTTTCTCAGTGTCTGAACTCCCAGAGATCTGTGTGAGACGCATATTCTTCTTTTGGATTTTCTTAATTTGTTGGATTCCTCCCCCCCCGTTTCTCCCCTCTTCTTTAATTCTGTTGTTCAGGGATGGTGGGGTTGCTTTTACTTCTGTTTGCTCAATCTCATATTCTTCCATATGTGGATCCTCTGGCTTTGTTCACTTCTTAAGCTGGACTGTGTGTTGGGTGCTGTACTTTTTGCCATTTTGAGATTTAATTGAGGGGGTAGCTGTGATTCAGAATCTACCTGCATATCCCAGTATCCACTGACAGGTATATGGGCACCCTGGAACCCACTTCCCACTGCCGTAAAATCTCTCCATGCAGTGGGGGTATAGGTTTGCTCTCTGGAAGCAAAATGAAGCAGGAAAAAGTAAAAGATGAAAGAAGGAAAGGGGTGGCAAGAGGAAGGTGGAGAGAGAGGGAAAACAGACAGACGTACCAGCTAACAAATGGAAAGAGATACAAAGACAGAAAAGAGTAAAAAAAAAACCTAAAACATACAGGTAATCATACAAACACACAGTCCAACATAAACCTACTTATTCATATACTCTTTCTATACACAAACAGGAAGACTAAAGAATAGAAAGAAGAAAGAAAAAAAATCTGTAAAATAACAGAAACAAAGCAATTATGAAAACATTATCAAAACCAGATTGAGAAAAAAACTGAAACAAAAAGCAAACAAAAATGAGCAAACAAACAGTCAAAAAATAAAAACAAGGAGCCAGACTGACTCTGAGGTCATTCCTGTAATTCCAGAGTCCTTTCAGCTCTGATCTCTAGCCCCTCCTCTCTGCTCTCAGCAGGCAGATAGGGTTGCTCACAGCTTGGGTCAGAAGCCCCAGGCATACTTTGGAAGGAGGGTGGATCAGATCTGAACTCACTTGGCTGCCACTCAGATCTGACCTGTGTCTCATCCAGCATGGGGGAGGGACCCAAGTTGGAGGCTACACGGAGCTGGGTGGAGCTGGGTGGAGCTGGGTGGGGCAGTGCAGATCTCTGCCTGGTCCTGGGACAGCAAGAATGGCCATGGTGGGTGTTTCCTCACTGGGCATGAACTCCTCTCTGGCTTTCCCTGATCCTCTCTCTCCACTGTTCTGATCTGGGCCTCCAACTGATCTACTATAACAGGTGATAGTGTGGCACCAGGCAATGAGAATCAGCTGGATTCATAGACTTCTCTCAGGCTCGGTCCCATGACTAGGAGATGATCCTACGCACAATCTTGCCAGCCGCACTCCAATCTCAGGGCAGCAGGGGCTTGCAGTCCCCCTCAGAGGGGGCACCTGGGTGCATGAACCCGAATATCTCAGATGGACTTTCACTCTCCCACCAGTGGATACCTACTCACACAGAAAATCTCTATGTACACTTGCCTCCGTGGAGACTCTCACAGTCTGACCTGTCGGTTGCCATCTTAAGGTCTATCCCCCAAGAGATATAAATTAGTAGAATGATATCCCATGTTCATGGATCAGAGAATTAATATTGTTAAACTGTCCATACTACCCAAAGTGATCTGTAAGAGTCAATGCAATACCAATAGCATTTTTCATAGAAACAGAAAAAATCCTATAAAATTCTTATGGAACCATAAAGGACCTGGAGTAGCCAAAGCAATCTTCACAAAAACAAACAAAGCTGGAGGCATCACACTTCCTGATTTCAAACTATGCTATGAAGCTATAGTAATCAAAACAGTATGGTGACTGACATAAAATCAGACACATAGACCAATGAAACAGAATAGAGAGCTCAGAGATAAACTTATACATATATGGTCAACAAATGTTTGGCAAGGGTTCCAAAAATACACAATGAGAAAAGAATAGTCTCTTCAATAAATGGTGTTGAAGAAACTGAATATCCATGTGCAAAAGAATGAAATTGGATCCTTATTGTATACTATAGATAAAAATAAACTCAAAATGGATAAAATACCTAAATGTTAGCCCTAAAACCATCAATCTCCCAGAAGATAGCATAGGAGAAGAGTTCCTTGACATTGGTCTTGGCAATGAAGTTTTGGATATGGCATCAAAAACACAGGCAACAAAAGCAAAAGTAAGAATAAATGAGACCAAAAACTGTCAGCACAGCAAAAGAAGCAATCAATAAAATGAAAAGATAACCTACAGAATGGAAGAAAATATCTGCAAGTCATATATCTAATAGGGAGTTAATATCTAAAATATGTAATGAACTCATAGGACTCCATAGTCAAATAACAAATAATTCTATTTTGAAAAGCAGACAAAGAATATGAGCAGATATTTTTCCAAAGAAGACACAGAAATGGTCAACAGGTACATGAACATGTGCCCAACATCACAAATCATCAGAAAAATGCAAATAAAAACTACAAAGAGATATCACCTCACACCTGTTAAAATGACTATCATAAATGAGTATCTCAAAAAAGATATCTGCACTCTATGTTCATTGCAGCATTATTAACAGCAGTCAATAAATGGAAACAACCTAAGTGCTTGTCCATGACTGAATAGACAAGGTAATATATATGTGTGTGCGTGTGTACATATATATGTACACATACACGCATACTCTAGGATGCTATTTAGCCATAAAATAAGGGAATTCTGCCACTTGGTAATACATGGATGAAACCTGAGAGTGTTAGGCTAAGTAAAGTAAGTCAGAGAGAGAGATTAATACTATGATATCATATACCAAACCCCCAAAAGTTAAATTCATAAAAATATATAGTAAAATGATGGTTCCCAGTGACTGGGGATGAAAATGGGGTGATGTTTGTCAAAGTGTACAAACTTTCAGTTATAAAATGAATGAGTTATATAGATCTAGTGTATAGCATGCATAATGACTACAGTCAATAATACTGTATTGTATACTTGAAATTTGCTTATATATCTTTAATATTCTCATCACAAAACAGGTAACTATGTAAGGTGATAAATGTTTTAACTGTCTTGATTGTGGAAAGGATTTTACTCTCCCTATATGTATATCACTATACATACCTCACTCTCAAATTATCATGTATATTTTAAATTCCTACAATTTTATTTGTCAATTATGCCTCAATAATGCTGAAGAAAAAAATAAACACTGATCTGTTCAATAAAACATAAATAAAGAAAACTAAACATTAACTTTAAAAAAAGAAAATATATTCAGTGGTGGTACTCTTCCCCTGACTCTTGAGGAGAACTTGAGAAATCATGTATCTTTTCACCAGCCATGTTCAGGTAACAACAGTCTTGATCTCAAAGTTGCAGACATAGCTTCAGTTTGGTAAGTAATGTCAAATCCCATGTACTAAAACTCTAAACTTGGTGTGGTATACAATATTCGTTTGTTCTCAGCTGGCTAGAAACTGTGAATTCCGTTATGGAATGTGTGGTGAGTTTTTTATTTGCTTCTCTCTTTCCTCTACCCACACTTCACTTGAACCCTCATTCTTGAATCCTATGAAGTTGTCCTCTGCTCCTCACAGACTCTCACTTTTAGAGTCCTTCACCCTTCCTTCTCAAGAAGATTCAGAACATTTCCTCTCATGCATAGGTGTCCCATATCTGGTTCACTGAAAACACAGTTTGCCCCATACTCAATAGAAATATAGTTACTATCCAAACATAATGCATTTCTTTCTTTCTCTATGTCTCCACACACACACACACACACACACACACACACACACACACACACACACACTCCTTTTAATCAGGCATACATTAGACATCTTTTAATGATGCTTCTCAATCATAAAAGACTTTTGAATGATCCCATAGAATCACCTCACCAGACCTGAGGTGAAGGAGGTAACACTCTTACCTGTCCTTCTTTGGGATTAATGAGAGTTGACTACCAGCAGCAACACTCCAAAAACAAATGTCTTCCCCTTTCATTCTTTTTTATATTCCTCAAAGGTTTTAAAGCCATCTAAGTGATTCTGGGTCATATATTTGAAAAATTGCTCTTCCTATTCTAACACATTAGAAATTCACATTTATTGTACATTCATACCTTAGTCAAAGATAAAATTTTTTTATATTCAACTACAGAATCACACAGAGGGCTTCTGTCCTTGAGAACCTGCTCATTTGGTTCCATCAGTTTACATTTGGCAACATGTTTATTAATGGTTGTAGATCAGATTTAGCAAACTCAAGCTTTTTTAGTGGGGAATATAAATAAGTGACCCTGGCCAAGTGGGAACTTCACTACACTAGAGAGAATGTGCCTGGTCAAAGGGATAAATGGCATTGAGCCATGTGAGAGCAGTGACATCAGACTGCTTAACTTTAAAAAAAAGTTGAAAAGTTTTCTATGTGATGTCAACATATTTTTAAATGTAGACATTTTAAACACTTTGTTTAGAGCACACACTAAAAGACTAATAGGCTAGATTTATATAAAAGTATATCCTTTTGTGATTTTTACAACAAGGGGTGCCCTCACATATGTTCAAGTATCATTCACATGTATAAGTTTGCTGACAAAGAGGCTCAGGTGAGAGGAATGAGACAGTGACTTAAACTTCTACTCTGTCCTGAAAATAAAGTTCAGTGTAGAAATGTAGTATTCTCTTGACATACAAATAATACAAACAGTTGGGATACTTAGTTCTAATATGAAGGAGGGTGGGGCGACGGGTAAATGTACTTTTGTTGTTCCTAAGGAGAACTATTTTTACCTTCCTTGTGCATTTGCAAACAACCAGATGAATAAAACAGGCAGAACAGGTTTTCTTTGATCACACTAATCCTGGACTAAGTGTATTCCTCTTCCTGTTTTGCTTTATTGTCCAAGTGTTGGTGGTGATATAAGTTTTGAAGGTCATTATCCACCAAAGGATTAATCCTCATTGGGCAGTTGCATTTGCAACCTAAAATCAAAACATTTTTTTCAGATGCTGTGTGTGAACCAACAGGGTTTAAGCCTATGAATCCTAGATGCCATATCAAGGGCTCAAGTTGAAAATTACGTTATGCACACAGACAGATCTCAGCACCCACTATCCCCTCCACCTACTCACTCCCACAGAGCTCTGGAAAAACTGATGTTTAAAACAATGGTATTGTGGATATGGGGGTTTATGTGACTATTCTGTCTACTCTTATTATATTTGACAATTTTATGGCAAAATGTTGAATTTGCAGTAAAGACTTGGTTACAACAAATAAGTTATCAATATAATCAGAATTTTAGATTATTGAGCATAAGTAATTTTTTTCATTTATAAATAACTCATCATAGTGTTATAGTCATCTTGCCATAAAATGGCATTGAATATCTACTGTTAAATCAATACCTCAAAACAAATGTTTACATAGTTACGCTTTTTCCATTAGTTCACAATTTGATAGGTTCAAAGCAACCTGAGTTTTGTGTAATTTGGTTTATTATTAAGTGTGCAGATTCAAGAATGATTTAATGCATATGTGACACAACATTATGTTAATGGATTTGATTATGATAAAGATATGCAATTTTTGTCAATTTAGAAAATAAAGAAAATATTTTAAAGGCTGACAATAAGAAGTTTTATGAGTCTTGTGCACTGTTCACTTAACTTACTGTTACTTAAATATAGTGTAGTTCATGGCAAAAATCAGGGATTCAGTAATGTTTATTAAGTAAAGAAGTGAATTTTTAAAAAACCAAAGCAGAGTATTCGTACTATAGAATGACTCCTTACTCCGGGTTACTCCAAACTTGCACTGTGGGAAAATGTATCTCAAGGTTGCTGACATATTTTGAAAGCTACCATAAGTCCCTCATACATATACATACATATTTAAATAGAAACATATGGACAGATATACAGAGATTTATTTTAATACTTAGTTCTAAATCATTAAATATTTGTTGAGATGTATTTAATTACAACATAAAATCAGATAGTTTAAAGCTCAAAATCTTAATTTATAATGTGCTAACTTATAGCACTGAACTTGTAAAGTTTGAGGAAACACTGCACTTCTGAATGACACATACTTAAACAATAAACTAAATAAATAAATAAATAAATAAACTAACTAAATAAAAATAAACTAAACTAAATTAACTAACTAACTAAATATCTTTATTTCTGAGTTTTTAAACGACGTGCAACAGAATAAAAGCAAGAAATTTTGGGGCTTCTGCAGAGCAAAGTGCTTGGTTATAGCATGTCATTCTTAAATTCTCTTCAAACTTTCAGTATTTAAAAGAATATGTTTTATTTGAGGCAGAAAATAGAAAGAAGGAAACTCTAGCCAAAGTGTTGTCACATTAAAAACAAAACCAAGCTCTCTAGACTTTCTCCAACTTTTTTCTTCAAGAAAATCAAAGATTACTCACTTAAGAAACCAAACTGCCTGTGGTCTACTTCATTTAAAAAACAGAACATTTAGGAGGAGACCCCGAAACACATCTTCATTAGCAGAAGCTTCTGAAAATAAGAAGTTCATGATAGCACATGATTTGAAATCTAGGAACAGTAGAGATATTCAAGAAAGTTTGTTTCTGGGCAACACAGTAGGACTCCAACTCAAAAAACAAAAAAGTTTGGTAATAAGAATTCTAGAAAGGATATAAATATTCCTAAAGCCAAAATATTATTTTTTTCCAGAAAGATAACTTTATCCATTTTAGGAGAATACTATTAAAACAACACCAAGAGCCAGAAATTTTCCAGTAGATTTATCATTATGGGAATTGATGTTCTTATTGACATCTAAAAAATTTTGTTTTAAAAAGAATTTTGCTGAACAGAGTGCCAGGAAATGCCCTTCTACTTCTTTCAAGAAGAAAAACTTCTGTAAAAATTATGGGTCAAAGATTGGACATGGTGGCTCATGCCTGTAATCCTAGCACTTTGAGGGGCCGATGTGGGAGGATCAGTTAAGGACAGAAGTTCAAGACCAGCCTGAGCAACACAGAAAGACCCTATTTCTACAAAAAATAAAAATAATGCTACTTGGAAGGCTGAGGCGGAAGGATCACCTAAGTCCAGCAGGTGGAGGCTGTGGTGGCCATGAGCGTGCCACTGCACTCCAGCCTGGGCAACAAGAGTGAGACTTCAACAACAACAACAAAAAGAATGAATGAATAAATAAATAAACAATAAATTAAAAATAAATTATGGGCCAATAGCTGATATTTTGTAGAACTGCATTCAAAAAGTAGCATAAATAAGACAAAAATGGCAAATCTTTAGTAAAAGAGGCACTAAAACTCTATGAACTTTATGGCATTTCCTTCCAAATACTTCAAAGCCTTTGATAAATAATATGTCATGAGTCATCCCAATGACGGAAGGCAGATATGGGGGAAAATGCCATTTTTCTTACATAATGGGTATAAAATCTGAAAAGATTGAGAGAAGTAACCTTAGCTCAGATGTCTCTTCAGTAAGAAAGCACTAAATATATATAAAATTCATCTAACCACAACTACGTGCTTAACTTAGGCAAATCTACTTATTTTCTTATTTGTTTTGATAATTTTGGCAAAAACATATTATATCACTTAATTTCCAGTTCCCCCATGTTTTTATTCTCCTATCCAGCCTCCAGACTGCCCACTAAAGTTTCCAGAATATAAACTGATACTTTCATTAGCTTAAAATTCTTAGTGAATCCACTTATTGTTCACTGGATTAACAAAAGGATCCACCAAGTGACGTTTAACAACTTATACCACTCCCCATTCATCTATTCATTCAAGAAATATTATATCTCTGCCTATAACATTCCTATACTCTATGTTTTACACAAGGTGATAGATTTAAATGTCTTCATCTCTTTCTTTATTCAGGAAAAAATATTTTACACTTGTCCATCTGACAAAAGAAAATTCTGGTGCATAACAAAGCACACATTTTGTCTTTTAGAATCAAGTATTGAGTACTTTATCTGAGAAAATGAATCATTTCTTCCCCTGTGCTCCTATAGAAATGTATTCGTATCATCAATTGAGTTCAAATTGCATTAAAATTAATTGAACACATATTTGTTTATTTTACTGAATATCCACGATCAAGGGTTACTCATGTCAGTAAACATACAAACTCAGAATATTTCCTGTAATATGGAATGAATCTGATGACTGTTATGGTTTGAATGTCCCCTTCACAACTCATGTTGAAAGTTGATCCCCAATATGGTAGTTTTGAGAGGCAGGACCTTTATGGGTTATTGGATCATGAGGGATCTGCCTTCATAAGTAAATTAATTTGCTCATGAATTAATGGACTAATGGGTTAATGAATTAATGGATCATTATGGGAGGGAAACCAGTGGCTTTATAAGAAGAAGAGAGGCCTGAGATAGCACTTAGTCCCCTCACCTTGTGGTATCCTGCACTGCCTCAGAACCCTTCAGAGAGTCCCCACAGCAAGCAGGCCCTCACCAGAGTCTGCCGACCCTCAACCCTAGACTTAACCTCTGTAGCTGTAAGAAATAAATCCTTTTTCTTTAAAATATACCACTTCTGGTATTCTGTTCCAAGCAACAGAAAACTAAGACACTGACCATTTGTTAAATTGAAAGAAATCATATATATATTTAAAGAATCCACTTAAGATTAAGATTTAGACACCAGTAGTGTATATATGTCTCTGCACTAAAAGGTGAACATTCACACAATATAAAGCTCTCAACTCAGATTTGCTTATTGTTAGGTAAAGAGAAAACAAGTAAGTATCAGAAATACAGCTCTCTAGCTGCTGTACTAGTTATGTTGAAACCAAATTTAAATAGATGCTCTTGTTCTGATATTATTCTACCTTGCTTGTTTTGTTTTGTTTTTTTTGAGTTGGAGTCTCACTCTGTTGCCCAGACTGGAGTGCAGTGGCCGCTCCTGGCCACTGCAGCCTCGACCTGCTGAGCTCCCGGCAATCCTTCCGCCTCAGCCTTCCAAGTAGCCGGAATTACAGGCATGCGTTACCATGCCCGGCTGATTTTTTGATTTATTGTGGAGATGAGGTCTCGCTGCCCAGGCAGGTCTCGAACCCGCAGGCTCAGGCAATCCACTCACCTCAGCCTCCCAAAGGTGCGGGATTACAGGCTGAGCCACCGAGCCTGGCTCTACCTTACTTGTTAAAAAAATTTATATTCTTCTAGGCTTACATTATTCTTTCTAAATCAACTCTCTGCTTGTACCAAATTAAATATTTACCAAGCTTATGCATTTATATTAAGTTCTTAGTTCTAAATATAATTCTGGCTACAATTATTAATACAAAAGCTATGACATACACATGAATGAAGCAAGACCAACTTTCTTTACTACGATTGCTCTGAGTCACAGAGGTGTTTATGAGAACCCAAAGCTACATGTCAGACAATTTTAAATTTTAAATGAATCTTCGTGGCCAAACCAAAAAATTTTAGACATTCCATCAGAAAGAATTTCACAGTTTCTGTGCCTTGATAGTACTTATGACTTTATGCCTGAATCACTTTTTTAAAACAGATTTTAGAGCCGGGCACGGTCACTTACGCCTATAATCCCAGCATGTTGGGAGGTGGAGGTGAGAGGATTGCCTAAACCTGCAGGTTCAAGACCAGCCTGGGCAGCATGATGAGACCTTGTCTCCTACAATAAATCAAAAAATTAGCTGAGTGTGGTGGCGCACACCTGTGGCTCCAGCTACTTGGAAGGCTGAAGTGGAAGGATCTCCTGCGTCCAGCTGGTTGCAGCTGTGGTGGCCATGAGCAACGTGCCACTGCACTCTGGCCTGCGCCATAGAGTGAGACTCTGACTCACAAAAATAAAATTAAATAAATAAACAAATAAAACAGATTTTAATAATAAATGAAGCAAATAAGACTGATTCCAAATGATTATTCTATAAAAGTCCCATCTAAAATAGTGCTAGTTCACATGTAAATATTTTATGTGAAGGAGTCCAAGTTAAAATAAATAAACGGGCTAATGTGACCATTCCTTCTGATGCATATGGAACAGTAGGCAAAATTATTATACTTTTCTTAACTCTATAGCGTGACATAATTTACTAGGAATCTCTGGCTTTAATGGTAAGTTTTATTTGTCAACATACCAATGATAAAAACATATTTAAATCCAAAGTGTTCGGGGTCCTTTCTGTTTGAGGAACACTGTACTGTTTTAGGATATAAGGATCATTTACCCTTTAGATATAAATGATAGAACTTCCTTAGATAAATATGATGCAATTCAATCTAGGTACTCTGATATGTAATGAATGGTTTAGAAGCCCACAAGTTCTAGAAGAAATGTCATTCAGAGCATCAATATATGGGACACATGACAAATAAATTTTTTACTCTGTTGAAGTATGTTTGGGTTTCAATTTAAGAAAAGAAGAATCAAGTGGTATGTTGGATTATGCAGGAAATTTACATTTCAGAGACAGAAGAGGAAAAAGAATACATCTCAAGTGACAACCTCAGAGAAGGGGCTGATTTCTGAGTTTTTCCATGTTTCCAGAAGACTATCACACATATTTTTTACCTACACATAGAAAATTCACTGAAGAGGTAGGGCGGAGGCAGTAACAGAACTTGGATGAGAAATTTCCAATCTACTTAGTAAATCTGCTAACTTTGCATATCTACTGGGGCCTCCAGAACTTGTATAACCCATTTTAGATCTAGTCAACACAGAAGGATAGACCATGCCTTTTACTTACCCATTTATTTATTTATTTACTTAATTATTTGCATTAGCTTTGAAAAAATACTGATGTGTGGCCAGGCACAGTGGCTCAAGCCTATAATCCCAGCACTTTGGGAAGCCAAGGCGAGTGGATTGCCTGATCTCACAGGTTCAAGACCAGCCTGGGCAACATGGTGAGACCTCGTCTCTACAATAAATAAAATTTTAAAAAATTAGCTGGATGTGGTAGCGCACACCTGTTGTTCCTGCTACTTGGAAGGCTGAGGTGGAAGGATTGCCTGAGCCCAACAGGTAGAGGCTAGTAGCCAGTGGCCAGTAGTATGCCACTGTACTCCAGCCTAGGTGACAGAGTAAGATTCCAACTCAAAAAAAAAAAAAAGAAAAAGGAAAAGAAAAAATCCGGATGTAACCTTTTTTAAAGTTCTACTTAAGCACACATCTCGAGGATCATCTCAAAGAGATTTATACATACAGGACAAAGTTCATTCTCACTAAGTACATATCACTTATCCTTAAGGTAAATAAACTACTTAAACTGACTCATGGGGAAAGGAGAGTACTTATAATTGCTCAAAAGAAAAAAGCATGTTTTGTATAAGGTATTACACCCAAGTAGTGGTATATACAAAATATATATGAGGTGCATAAGAGGTTGCACAGGGAGTAAAAAAGCATAATACATTTTGTATCTTTTATAGATTTTCTATTGGGCAAAACAATATTATTTTTCAGCTTTTCTATCTTTGTGTTTGCTTTGAAAATATATTCGCTTACTTCAGTGCTGATCATAGTTATTTTCATGGTTTTACTTGTGTCAAACCTTAAAAAGTGCTAACATTTATTTCCCTTAATGAGAAATTATTTTCATGCAATTCACTTGTAACCCAAGCTTGAATGACATTTGGTTATAATTAAATGACTACAGTCGAATGAAGAATAAGAAAGAAGCATTCCAGTTCTTAAGCACAGCTACTCAAACTTCCTTAACTCCTTTCTAACCAAGAATTCTTTGTTCAATTAACAAAACAATAGCTTTCTTAAACTAGCAAAATTAAAAAGATTAAATTGTAGCAAAAAGTTGCAAGTCAGTATTTCTGAAATAAAATATCATAAAATAAACATTGTCTCAAGCTCTATTCCAGTTTTCTCCTTGAAAAAATACAAATATATATTTCTTGGATCAATATTTTATGTAAGAAATACTATATTGGGAGCAAGATTATTCTATTAATACTAAGGACCAATGTTATAAATTTGGTTGAATCTTAACCTTGCTTAGGTTCATTTGTGAAAAAAATCTGTTCAGAAAACATATTTCTGTTAACTTTTACTCTGGGCAAAAAACAATGGTTAATGTTGGCTAAGAAATGTCCTGGTACTGACCCTGGTACTCTGTACATATCTACTAAGAGCCATATCTCTGTTGGCAGAACAACTAATGTCTGTGTTTTTATTCTACCCACTTTCTTTTCACATATTTCATGGATTTGTTTGATAAGTACAGATGTGATCAATATTGAAAACAGAATCTTTCTCCTCTATGCTTATGTTTATTATGACTATAGGTCAGAAACCATCAGATCTCTCATTAGAAAATTGGTTCTGCTCGCTTTTATCAGAAAGGATTGCTTAAAATTCTTTGCTTTAAATTCAAAATTACTATTTGGATCAGTTATCTCAAAATGTAATCGATTTATATCAATGCCATATAACAAGATAATTAATTTATTTGGTTACTTAAATGTCCATTTGTAATGAATTTGTCCTGAAAATCCATCAAGGAAATTATTTTTTAAAAAACAGACGTTATATCAGTGTATTTGATTAGATGTATTTTTCTATAACCATAGTGGGTGACTGGTAATATGTTTTGAAAATGTTCCAGTCTAAATAATTTTGGTCACATAGTATAGTGAAGAACTTTGAGGACTTAATAATTCATTTATTTCTATGCAAAAAAAAAAGACTCAGAAAGTGTCTTTTCAGTAAACACCTGGAACTGCCTACTCCACTGATCCACCTAGATGTGGAAATTGGTTGGCCAGCTATTTAAATAGTGTCGATTTTTGGTCTAGTTTTCACAAGAGTTTGTTGACCTTCCTGTTCAGTTGGTTGATTTTTAAAATATAGAGTCTTTCCTTAATCAGTAACAATAAATTTTTCCTTGCCAGAGAACATTTTTTAAAAAACTGTTTACTGGCTAACTTCTATCAAAAGCCATTTGAAAGGATTCATTTCTGGAAATTGTTCTAAAAAATGAAACGCATGTCTCTCTCTCTAGACATCACGTTTTTAAGCCGTTAATCATGCTGTTCTATCAAAAAGCTTTCTATTTAGACCACATTTCCTTAGCTCTGACAAGATATTTACTTTGACGTACTTGACCTTCAGCTTACAATAATGGATGCCCTAAAAAAGGTTTATGAAATAAGCTACTATAGTTATTTAATAATACTACTAAAACGTCATCCATGACATCACCCATAATCCCCATACAAAGACTCATTCAAGATATAGACCTTTGTTCTTGACCTTACAAAAAACTAGTGTTGTCTTCTCTTTAAATGATAGCATGATAAGCTGATCACAGCTGTTTTCTTCAACTACCAAGAAGCTAAGAGTTAAACTTATCAATTGAAATTTTATAATTTTTTTACATTTTCACAATTTGCATTTATTTGTTCTAATTTTTTCTTGAATTTTCTTTTCTCTTCTGTACTTTTCACACCGATGACTTTTTAATCTATGTATATGTGATTGAGTTTTTCATATATCATTGTAAGATGTCCCAAAACATTTTATTGAGAAGTGAGTTACAGCTAAAAAGAAAGAAAAATAGAACTATATATTACGCTGTATATTGTAAAAAGATTCTGAAGAAATATGAAGAAAAAGAAGGGATAAAGTGGTGATGAAAAAAATCACTAAGCACCAAAGGTAAATAAAATAGAGACAGCGATTAGGGAAATTAGAAGTAAAGAACACTGAGATTAATATATAATATGATTAAAAGAGACTCTGACAAAAAGAAGAAAAGAAATGCACATTAGAATATAGTAAATAAAAAGGAATATCAACTTAAAGACAAAATCTGCAGGCAGGAACAAATTGAATACTTTGATGCACACAGTAGCAAAACCATTCAAGTAACATGCTGCTCAAGAATAAATACTGTTCCTGTGCATGATCATTGCAGCACTCTGGAGGAAACCAAAACTAGGTCACCATCTTCTAATGCTATCACCTACAAAGGTTGAATTAATGTATGTAATAGTCGCAACATTTTTATTACATCAGCAAAATCCAGTCATTACCAGATAATTTTTAATTAATGTTTCCAAATCGATGACTTCGCTTAGAAGATCAAAAAATTCATATTCAATGAGCATATCTTTCTTCTCAGAATCTTTTGAGTCATGACCCCAACCACTGAATTTGGAAAGATGCAGCAAGTTTGAGGGAGGAGGTTTTGCAGAGATAGATGGTGATGGGCCTTTCATGGACCCAGTGGAGGTAGTCAATGCTCTTCTTTTTAATGTGTTTTCCAATCAATGCATTTGCATTTTCTTTTTTCTGTCTCAGCCTTAATAGTTTACTTTTTCCAGTGACTTCCCATAAGTCACACAATTGCTGTGAAGTATGGTCTCTCAGACCAGCAGCATCGGTATTTCCTGAGAATGCATAATAAAGTACAAGAACCACTGGATTAAAAATCATTAATATGAGGAGCTCCTTCACAAGCACACTGGATGTGAATGATAACTGGAATAGAGGCAGGGTTAGAAAAGGAGAGTGGAAAACTGCAGAAAAAGAAAATTACCAAGTGACGTCTTCCTACTTCCTTGTACCACAGACTCAAATGTGAGTATTCATATTTTAATATTTTTGAAAATTTATTATTTGTACATTTATGTCTATGCTGGTTTTCATTCTTGGTTTGTACCAAAAACAGTCTGACACAAAATCTACTGAGCAAAATGGTACTAAGACTTCACATTCTTTAGACTTTCTTAACTCATTATCCTCAAACAGATGCATAGTTTACCTCCTGTTCCTGAGTCCTTCTGAAAATGATCAAGCATCCTCTTAGTTTTAGCTCCATACAGGGATCAGCATCACCAGTGCAATTTAGTATCCCTGAGGTGAGTGTCTGCAGCTGTTCAAACAGTACATGGCCCATAACAGCATGACAGTGTAGGGCAGGAAGCAAAGAAGAATTCGATTTCTAATTTAGCCTCTAATGGGATTTGAAATAGATGGCATTTGGTTTCTTAAACTAAAATTCACTTGCTTATCATAAATTTTTCAGCCACACACTATTTCCTTCCATGTACCGTCACTCTTAAAAATACTTCCACTCCTGTATTACTCCTTAATTATGAATTTCAATGTTGGATCTGATACCATTGAAATGTCTCCACACTGTTATGGGTCGAAAATTACAATCTGCTTCATGATCACTAGAGATGATACAGAGAAAAACAATGAAGATGGCTCTAAAAAGAAAGGCTTAAATATTGAATTATGTGTTATGAATGACAAAAAATTAATAAATAAGTTGACCACATAATTCTAAGATATTTTAAATGTGAGACACTTTTCAGAGAGAAAGAAGAGGGTGGATATTACAGATTTTGCCAAGACAACAGGCCAATCCTGGAAGAGGGAACATGCTCACTCTATGAATAAGCTTATTCATACAGTGACTTATTGGCTAACTTAGAGTATATGAAAGATTGTAATGAAAAAAAATTTACAATTCACTTTTCTTATTCATGGAAGACTAAATAAGAAGAAAAGCCTGTCAGCTTTTTGTTGTTGTCCATTCATAAGCTTATTGAGGATCCTGCTATCATCGGGCTCATTTTCTAATTATTAGACATAAGTTTATACAAATTAATACTTTTATTATCCAATTACTAGACTTCATGAGCTCACCTTGATTTTCAAAACATTAATTGTAAAAGTATACACTGTGGGAGGTATAGAGTTGCCATCCATGGGGACTTATTGCCTCAGCTCATAACTAACTGTCTTTAAACATAACAGAAGCTCAAGGAGTTTCTGTGAATTGTATTACAATTCTACAATTCTACAACTCTCTGAAAGAAAAGATGTAATTTTCACATTTCTTTCCAATCTAGAGTTCAAGATTTCCATCTTGTTCTTTGGAGATATTCTATATGTAACTATTTCCTCTACTTGTCTGTACACTACTGAGAGGTAGACTATAGAAAATCTTCAAGAAAGTATAGGCAAAACAGTTCCACATTATTTTGTTGACATTATTTTTATAATATATCCCCACACACTATTCTCTGTAGAACTTTTTTTTCTTAAAGTACTAAGGATCTCTACATGATGTGAAACCCAAGCTTTATCTAGTAGGCCAAACTTAATAATGAAGTCTGACATCATCAGATTTAATTATGGAATCTGGCACTATAAGAATTTTGACTTTTAGGAGCAAGAATTTCTGTGACATATGAGGGATGAAGGAAGAAAGAAGGAAGGGAGAGAGGGAGAGAGGGAGAGAGGGAGGAGAAGGAGGAAGGAAGGAGACTTAAGGCAGAACAAATTTGAAAGACAAGATTTCCCCAAAACATTTTATAAGTCTTTAAGAAGCACTACAATTAATAGCATATTTTTCTTTTTTATTTTATCCACATTTGTTGATACAAAGGAATAATTTTGGAATTATGAAGAATGGAATACATACTTCCATAAAGGGAGAAATGAGAAAAACCATGTTTTATTAGTAAGTTTTACCTCTACAAAAACATTAAGGCAATATAGCTGATCTACTTAAAGTCCTCAAGATTTTTTTTAAAAACTTTATATCAGTGTCAAGAATTCAAAACAAATTGCTAGTTCAAAGATTTTTTGCCCCTTAGTCAATTTATCTAATGTTGGATAGCTATGTCCTAATGGTCATCACACACACAATGTTATCAGCCATCCAGTACTCTATATCCTGTTAAATACATACTTTCTTCTTTTCTCACTAGAATATTACATGTAACTTATGAGTAGTGCCAATTAAGTGATACAGAGAAGTGATCCTTCATGAGGAAAGATCAGTTCTGTATGGGATGTGCTTGGAAGGTTTCACAAAGTAGAGCTATGCTGAATCAGGTGCATTATATGATGAGTTAATGAGAGTGAAAGTTAAAAAGTCATAGAGCAAAATCATTTTTCTTTTTCTTCTCTTTTAATTTTTATTTTAAAATTATAAGGTACAATTCAGGGTGAGGTATATGAATATTCATTGTGGGGGAACCCCTGTTGATGGGGTGTGCCTCCCTATCCCAGGCAGATATCGACTACTGTCAATCCCATCTTCTCACTGCCCTCCTCCCCACTGTTTCCTGCTACTGCCAATTCTTTTCTTATAATATTATGGTAGTTGTTCAAGGTTCACTTATGAGTGAGAACATGTGATACTCAGCTCTTTATTTCTGTGAGAGATCACTCAATATTATAAACTCTAATTCCATCCAGGTTGCTGCAAACTTCATGATTTTGTTCTTCTTCGTGGCTACATAATATTCCATTGTGTATATGTACCACATTATTTTTTATCCTGTCCTCTTTTGATGGACAACATGGTTAATTCCATGTTCTTGCCTATTGTGAAAAATGCTGGAATAAGCATACGTGTGCAGGTATCTTTTTTATAGAGTGATTTGAGATATTCCGGGTATATCCCCAGTAGGGAAATGGCAGGGTTATATGGAAAGTCAATTTTTAGAACTTTTAGGAATCACCACACTTATTTCCTCAGAGGCTGTACTAGTTTACTCTCCCACCAACAGTGTAGTAGTGTTCCCTTTTCGCCACATCCTCTCTCGAGCATCTGATATTTTTTGAGTTATTTATGCTGGTCATTCTGACTGGAGTTAGGTGGTATCTCAGTATAATTATAATTTGCATCTCCTTGATGACTAGTGATGCTGAGCATTTTTTCACGCATCTGTTGGCTGCTCGTATGTCTTCTTTTGAGAAGTGTCTATTCATATCTTTTGCCTACTTTGTAATGGGGCTGTCGGTTTTTTTCTTTTCAACACACTTGAGTTCCTGGTAGATCCTTGATGTTAGGCCTTTGTCAGACATGGAGTTGGCAAATATTTTTTCCCAGTCTGTGGGCTGTCTCCTTGCTCTCTTGATGGTTTCTTTGGCTTTGCAGAAGCTTGTCACTTTAATGAGATCCCACTTGTCTATCTGATCTCTTATGGCCTGAGCACTTTGGGTTTTGATCAGGAATTGGTTGCCAGTTCCAACTTCCATAAGAGTGTCTCCTGAATTTTCTAAGGTTCTTATAGTTTGAGGTTTTATATTTAGGTCTGTGATCCATTTAGAGTTAATTTTTGTATATGGGGATAGGTAGGGGTCATGTTTCAATCTTCTGCATATGTTCAGCCAGTTTTCCCAGCACCATTTACTGAATAGATTCTCCTCTCCCAGTAGATAATGGTGAAGGCTTTTTCTAAAATGAGTTGGTTGAGAAATTGAGGTTTTGCTTCTGGAATCTCCATTCTATTCCATTGGTCTATATGCCTATTCTTGTACCAATACCCAGCTGTTTTGATTATTGTAGCTTTATAATAAAGTTTAAAATCTGGGAGTGTGATGCCTCCTGCTTTTTTTGTTTGTTTGTTTTGTTTGTTTGTTTGTTTTGCTGAGGATTGTTTTGGCTATTCTTGTCATTTAGGTTTCCATAAGAATTCCTGTATTGTTGTTTCTAGGTCTGAGAAGAATGTTGCTGGTAATTTGATGAGCATTGCATTAAATCTGTAGATTGCCTTAGGTAGAATAGACATCTTAACAATGTTGATTCTTCCAAACCATGAGCTTAGAATATTTTTCTACTTGCTTGTATCATATTTGATTTCTTTGAGCAGTTTTTCTAGTTTTTATTGTAAAGGTCTTTCACATCTCTGATTAGGAAAATGCCAAGATATTCCATTTTTGTGTGTGGCTATTGTGAATGGAACTGTGCTTTTTACTTGGATTTCTGTTTGTTTATTATTGGTGTATAGAAATGCAATTGACTTTTGCATATTTATTTTATACTCTGAGACAAAGTCCTTTATCAGTGCAAGGAGGTTTTTGGTAGATTCTCTTGGGTTTTCAGGTATACAATCATGTCATCTGCAAAGAGAGACAACTTGACTTCCTCTTTTCCTATTTGAATACCCCTGATCACCTTCTCTTCTCTGATTGCTCTAGCTAGGACTTTCAAAACTATGTTGAACAAGACAGGTGAGAGTGGGCATCCTTGTCTTGTTCCAGTTTTCAGAGGAAATGGTTCCAATTTTTGTCTATTTAGGAGTATGCTGGCTGTGGGTTTCTAGTAGATGGCTCTTACTGTTTTGAGGTATGTTCCACCTATGCCTAGATGTTTGAAGGTTTTTAATCAAGAAAGGGTGCTGAATTTTATCAAAAGTTTTTTCTGCATCTAATGATATAATCCTGTGGTTTTTGTATTTACAGCTGTTGATGTATTTAATTACGTTTATGGTCTTAAGAATGATCGACCAGCCTTACATCCTGGGGATGAAGCCTACTTGGTTGTGAAGGATGATTTTTGAGATGTGTTGTTGAATTCAGTTTGCTAGGATCTTCTTGAGAATTTTAGCATCTATATTCATCAAACATATTGGCCTGTAGTTCTCTTTCTTTGTTGGGTCTTCACCTGGCTTGGGTATCAATGTGATGTTAGCTTCATAAAATGATTTGGGGAGAGTTCCATCTTTCTCAATCACGTGGAACCCTTTCAGTCGGATTGGTGTCATTTTCTCCTTGTATGTTTTGTGAATTCTATTGGAAAGCCATCTGGTCCAGGATTTTTTTTTTTTTTTTTTTTTTTTTGAGTTGGAATCTCACTCTGTCTCCCAGACTGGAGTGCAGTGGCCGCTCCCGGCCACCGCAGCCTCGACCTGCTGGGCTCCGGTGATCATTTTAGACCTGAGAGATTAAAAAGAACTGAGGAGAGACAAGAAGAAAATAGGAAGGAGTTGATAACTGAGATAACAACAGTAAAGAATACTGTGAATGAAATAAATAACAAACTGATAAGCATGGAGAGCAGAATTAGCCAAGCAGAAGAAAAAATCTCAGAGTTTGAGGACCAAAATATAGAACTAACCCAAACTGTCCAAAACATAGAAAAAATGCAGTCCTCCCTGTATATCCAGAGTCCCTTCAGCTCTGTTCTCTAGCCCCTCCCCTCTGCAATCATTGAAGGCAGATAGGGTTACTCATAGCTGGGTCATTTGCCACAGGCCTACTTTGGGAGGGGGGTAAATCAGATCTGGGGTCACTTGGCTTGCTACCTGACAGATCTGCCACACAGATCTGAGTTGTCTGTGTCTGATTCAGCTTGGGGGAGGGGCTTTTGTCTCTCCCGGGGGATGAGATTACCTTAGGCAACAAGTTGGAGGCTGTGCAGAGGAGGATGGGACAATGCAAATCTCTGCCTTGTCCTGGGTCAAAGAAAATAAGTGGTGGGTGGCTTCTCACAGGGTATGGACTTCTCTCTGGCTTTCCCAATCCTCTCTCTCCACTGATCAGATCCAGGGCTCCAGCTGATATGTTATGACAGGTGATGGTGTGGTCCAGGTGCCAGGCTTTGGGAATCAGCTGGATTCAGCAGGCTTTTCTCAGTCGAGTTCCTGCTGGTAGCAGATACTCCTACACGTGATCTTGCCAGCCTGCAATCCAATCTCAGGGTGTTGGGGGCTTGTAGTCGCCCTCAGAGGGGTGACCCGGGTGCTTGTACCTGAGTATCCTCTCAGATGGCTCCCACCAGTGCCGGCCCACTCCTCAGAGAGTCTTTATGAACACTAGCCTCCAGGAAGATTCTTACAGAATGACCTGTCAGGTTGTGTCTTAAGCTCCACCCCCTGCAAAATAATTTTTCTAAAGATATACTGTTGTCTCCCCCTTTATCCTTGGGGATATATGACAAGACCCCAGTGGATGCCAGAAATCTCAGATACTAGTGAACCCAATTGCTGTCAATTGGAAGATGCTTTCTGCTCATTATATTTGTGGATGAAAGATCTTCCATTCATAAATTTAATGCCCCTTCCATCATATCTAAGCCCTTATAACACACTGTGATCATAACTTTTACAGTTTGAAATGTGACAGCAAAACTAGCACGAATATTTTTTCTTTCTTTTCAACTTCATGGATGGAACTTTTTTCCTGTAGATCTCAGCATATGATTTTTTTTCTTTCCTTATTAAGTCTAGAACTTTCACCTTTTTTACTTAAAGGATGCATTTAATGACTATACTTTGGCACATTCGAATTGTTAGCATTACTACTCTTGTACTTTGGGGTCATTATTAAATTTAAAAATTAGGGTTATTTGAATACAAGTACTATGCTACTGTGACAGTGAATCTGATAATGGAGAAGGCTACTAAGTGATGAATGGACAAGGAGCAAAGACAGCATGGATACGGTGAACAAAGGGATGATTCACTCACTGGGTGAGAAGGAGCAGGACAATGGGATATTTCTTCATGCAACTCAGAATAGAGTGTAACTTAAGACTGTTTCTCAAATTTTATATTTAAACTTTTTGGCCCTCAGTAGACTGCAGGTAACTGAAACCAAGGAAAGTGAAGCCGCAGATAAGGGAGAACTACTAAAATTGTGGATAGAGGTGAAAGAGAAGACTAAATATTTTATTGAGGCAAAATTTCTAGCTGAGGCATTTGGACTTTATCTTGTTGGCTGAAGGAACCATTGAAGATTTGTAGAAGGGAGTTGCAGAGTCTATGAAAAGTACTCTGGTAGCAATGTACAGAAGAGATTAATGTGAAAACAATAAACTAATATAGACTTTACTAGAGTCAACAGAGAGTGAGGCTAGTGAGGATCCCAATTAGCTTAGTGGTGGTGGTTGGTAAAGGAAAAAGGAAAGGATAAGTGCAAAATATATGTAAAAGAATAATATAAATGATACTATTGCTATTGAAAATAAAGGCTTAATAAGAGAAAAAATACTCTAAAGATATAAGTCTCCTTGATCAGAACTATTGAGATATTACTGATGGGAAAAAGTCATTTGAAAGAGGGGGCACGTGGTTAATCATGGAATTGATATGCAAGAGAAGAGAGTTATATTTGGGGCATATTAAGTATAATGACTTGAAAGGAAATCCCAGCAGAAATAATGAGTAAACAGTTGATGATTTGGACTGGTAAAGAAAAAATGGTTGATCCTGAGGAAACAGATCAGATTTCTGATACAGAGAGTATATACAAAGAGCCAAATGGGCCAGGAAGAGGGAGGAAGAAGAAAAAGATCCAACAAAGGAGGTAGAGCACAGAACTATCAGAGCAGTCAGGAAAATATTGATTACAATAGGCCTTTCTAAAATGGAATCTAATACAGGGGATTGGTCAGTAGGTATCAGACACATGCAAGAACAGAAAAGAGATGCTAAGGATACCCAGAGATTAATAACTACATGAAGCAGCTAGTGTCACTAGTGCTGAGGAAACAAAGGAAAGAAAATGGTAATACCAGAACCTTGAATTTGAAGAAGAGGGCTCATGGAGTTGGTTCTCGATCCTTTGAGGAATTCTCCTTGAAGCGCCTTCTGTCCTCAGATCTACAGGTGGGGCATGGTGAAGCTAATCTGGTAGTGATGGAAAAATGTGAAGGAGAAATAGCTCAGCAGATGCTCAGGAGAATATGCCCTGGTCAATGAGGATAAACTGGGTTATCTCATCTCATGCTCCAGCCTTAAAGAAATCATGTCTGGTTAACCACAGAGCTGAAAGTGCAAGTAGTAAAAGAAGCTAGCGCCTGGATCCAAATGCCTGCAGGAACAGTGTCCTTAGAAACTGGAAACACAGGAAGTCCTCTCTCTTCCCACTCACCTTCCAACCACTCTTTAATGCTCCCTATTGGCAGAACCTAACAGAAAGTGAGTTGATAAAGAAATCTGGGTTATTTATAGCATTCCACGCCCAGCCTATAGATCAGAGCAAGAAAGGGCCTCTTGGGCAATAGATAAATAATCAGCACATTTAGAGAGAAACATGTTACAGAAGACAAAGGACTAGTGGGTTTTCAATAAGAAAAGGAAGGAAAACTCAAACAAATGCTGGAAATAGGTCAAGGAGAGTGTACTAAGCAAACATTTTTAAAATTTGGTTATTAAGTTATAAATGAAATATGCTAAAATGGGTAAGCATTGGAGCAAATTCTTAGTAAAAACCTTAACAAATACTTCCAATATCTTTGATTAACAAGTTATATTAGTTTTCCCATTACTTTAAAAGCTAAACGTAAATAAAATTTTTATGATATTTATAGGGAATGATAACTAATATTCCAAAACATTCATAACAAAAAAGAAATAATGTGCATTTTGAATGAAAGTATTAACAATGAAATATAAACATTTTTGTTTTACCAAAATAATACTAGCTTGCTCAAGAAATGCATTTATAAAATATATACTAGTTTCTACTTTTTAATTGTCATAAGTAAATCGTTAAATTTGTAGTAGATTCCTTTCAAGCCATTGAAAAGATGTGAGTAGCCTGTGTTAGGAACCAATGATTTACAATTGTGTTAGGATACCCCTGGCACTGTAGTGGAGAGTCTCAGCATGCAAGAGTGGCATAAAGACAATTCTGTTTCTCCCTCCTGCAGAGACTAGAATTCCATCACACCATCAGCTCTGCTCTTTCCCCTTTCCCCCACAGAGCTTAAAAAAATCTGCCTAGAATGTGCATTCCACAGTCCTCTGAAGTATTATAGTAATATTAATAAATTCTGAACATGACGTTTGGACAAAAGCCAGTGATAGATATAAAAACTGAGGTGTCTCTCAGGTCTAAAATGAGTTTTTTGAAAAAAATCCATGTTAAAAAAAGGAAAGCTACATTTTGATAATTGTAAGCATAATGATTTTATAATGAGTATTAGGCAACAAAGTTATGCTAAATACTGTGATAATAAATACAGTAACACTGTATTTATTTGCATGTATTTATTCACAATTGACAGATCCTAGAACTAGTATGTTAGTGGAGTGATAGTTCAGAGGTTAAAAGACATAAAAGTATCCTCACTTCATGCAAAAGAAAAGAAATGCTGGAATGAAAGTCAAGCATAAGCCGGGCTCAGTGGCTCAGCCTGTAATCCTGTGCCTTTGGGAGGCTGAGGTGAGTGGATTGCCTGAGCCCGCGGATTCGAGACCCGCCTGGGCAGGCGAGACCTCACCTCTACAATAAATAAAAAAATTAGCCGGGCGTGGTAGCGCGCACCTGTAACTCCGGCTACTCGGAAGACTGAGGCAGAAGGATCGCCGGAGCCCAGCAGGTCAAGGCTGCGGTGGCCGGGAGCGGCCACTGCACTCCAGTCTGGGCGACAGAGTGAGACTCCAACTCAAAAAAAAAAAAAAAAAAGAAAGTCAAGCATAACAATAAAGCCTCCTCTTCTGCTAAATTATCCTCCATTACCCTTCAAGGCAGCATTTTATATATTTATATATATATACACAGAGAGAGATTCTTTCAAACCTCTGAAGTACTGTTTTCTGAAGCTCTGCTTTGGAATACACTGGATTTATTCATTTCTCCTACAAGTTTCTTTCTACAAAGCTATATGCAAATGTGCTTTATACACACACATTTACACAGGTTAGAGAAATTACTACAAAAGCTTTCTATTTGATAGAAAAACAGGAGTATAACCCTGGTCAGTAAAGTTTAGTCCAGATTAATCCATATTGATTCCATAAATCAGTTTATAATATAAAATATACGTATTTTTCTATAATACAATTGTTAATATCTACTATTACAGCACTGTAGCATTTCCTAATAAATGATCAAAGTAACCATATAACCCAGCAAATATTATTCCCATGTGATATATAAAGAAACTGAGACCCAAATAAGACTTTGTCATACCACCAATAAATGACAGAATTAGAAAGAGCTCTAATGACAAATTCTTTCCACTAAGCTGCACTGTGAAAGCGCTTATCTATACTTTGCCCTAAACAGAGTAACTTGTACTTCTGGTCTGTTGTGTATAACACTGTGTCTGTGCTAAGGGACGTCATAGACTCATCTGTTTATAAAAATGATGCCCTTGGAGCCATCTTTTGTAACTTTCCTAACACCAAGTATATAGATACAGTACAGTATACTACAATAGCAAGTCCTAACAGAAGATCTGCTGTTCTGTTCTAATGTGAGGCATTTGACCGCCCAATATGTAAGAGAGAGGAATCACACACACACACACACACACACACACACACACACACACACACACACACACACACACACACACACATATATACTTATATAAAAGTGGGTCTCACTATGTTGTCAGGATGGTCTCAAACTCCTGGCCTAAAGCCATCCTTCCACTTTGGCCTCCCAAAGGACTGGGATTACACGTGTGAGTTACAGAGCCCAGCCTTGAAATTTTTAAAGGAGAAATATGTTTTACCATTGAAGCCAAGATTATGGTATCAAGAACACTGAGTGCATGTGTGGCTGTGGGAGATTATTTCCTTATTCTTCAGGGAATCCCCACCAGCTAGCACAATGCCTGGCACAGAGATCAACCAAATTTGTTTAATTAATGAACTGAAAAGAAGAGATTTACCTTGGATTTCTAAAAACTTTTTGAGATTCAAAGGTAAAAAACCAAGGTTTAAAAGAATAGGGCATTTTCCTGAAAGTCTTGCCTCAGGAAACTATTCCCAGTATTTAAGAAGTTGGTTATTGGATAAAGAGTTAAATCATAAAGGTTATTATTTTTTTCCTGTGCTAGTAAATGACCAAGGAAATCATACCACTTTTTTTTATCTCAATATAAACAAAGGACTGGTTGAAAGTACAGCACATCAATTACCTGCACCCTCTTAAAATATGAACTATCTATATAGTTATATAGCTATGCTTTTATAGATATATTCTGTTTGAATGACCCAGTAATAAAAGCTATTTCTCCAGTTCTGAAGACAGGATATTTTGCTTTAAAAATATATTTTATTTTTGAAGTTCCTTTGGGATTTATTAAATTGAAAAAGTGAAGAAAAAAAGAAATTGGAGTGTTTTTAAGGAATAACAAATATTTTGGCAATATTATCTAGCATCTAAGATACCTGAAATTAGAATTGCTTTCAGAGGACCCAGATCTATTCATACAGCCAAAACTCTGATGCTTAGCCAATTGTATGCATGCTGCACACTGCACTTAGCCAATTGTATGCACAATGCAAAGTGTGTCCTGCATTCCACAAGTACTGCACTGACTTACAGCAGTCAAGACTCCATCAAAGCAAATTGCAGGAACTGGGATCCAGGCATATCTGTTAGAATGTGCAAAGCCTGGAAAATAATATAGCTTGAAGGTAGGTTGACCAATATGGCTGAAATACTAGCTAAAATAATATACTTTTAGGACTTTAAGAAACTAACTTCAAAATAGAGTTTTGTGATGCCAACTTGCATTTCTTAACAAAAATTGTGGATGAAAGAATTAAGACAAATTGTCCATGATTACATATGCATGATAAGCTTTGCCCATTGACTAAGTGCATCATACTATATGTTAAAAATATATTACATGGTGTACCTTACACATATTACATAATACATTGTCATATATTGCATAACATTGTGATATGACAATGTATGTGTGTGTGTGTGTGTGTGTGTGTGTGTGTGTGTGTGTGTGTGTGTGTGTATACATACCTTGGGAAAAAAGTATATAGAGTAAAAAAGTACAGCAAGTTAAGTTTAATTTATTATTGAAACAGAAAAAATATTTTTATAAATCCAGTGTAGCCTAAGAATACAGTGTTTATAAATTCTACTGTAGAGTGCAGTAATGTCCTTCACATTCACTCACTACTCACTCACTCAAGAACTCACCCAGAACAACTTCCTGTCCTGCAAGCTCCATTATTGGTAAATGTACCTCTTTTAACTCTTTTATACTGTATTTTTACTATAGCTTTTCTATGTTTAAATATACAAATACCATTGTGTTATAATTGTCTACAGTATTCTGTCATTGACAAGCTGTACAGGTTTGTAGTCTGGGTGTGTGGTAGACAGTACTACGTAGGCTTGTGTAACTACAGTCTATCATGCTCACACAACAAAATTGCTAAATGCAGTACATCTCAGAATACAATTCTGCCATTAGGTGATGCATGACTGTATATTATATAAAGACATAATCTTAAATAAGTATATTGGTAAGTACAACTGTACTTACCAATATAAATTCAGTTTGTGTTACTGTACATATACTTATCTTTAAATTGTTACACATCTTTTCAGCAAATACATTTTAACAATTGTGAAAGATGAGAAAAGATTTCATCTTAAAAGTGATTCCCACACTCTAAAAGTTTGTTCAGTGAGGCTGAGAATATGAACAGAAAATTGGTAGCTTGAGATTACATTTTCAAAGGGACATCTTCATATACTTCTATATTTTGGTGAACTGGAAAACGTTACACCTTCCTCAAGTTAAAATATTATGTTAATCTATTACTAATTTCTTAATAATATTATTATAACATTCTGTATAAATTATGCAAGCCAACTTATTGAACATAAAATAATAAAAACTGAAATTTTAACTATAATAATTAAAAAAAATCTAAAATATATTAATTTTATTACATCATTTGCTTCATAGAGACTTCTTTGTAGCAGTTCCAATATTTTCATATTCTAAGACATTGTTCATATTACAAAATGGATGCTAGATTTGACAGTTTTAAATTTTTGACTTTATGTTTTTAAATATATTTTAATTTAGATGATCTATGTTTTCATTGTTTTCTTTTTTTAAATTTTTTATTTTAAAGAAGTGGGGTACAATTGAGGGTTAGGTAAACAAATGCTCCTTATGCAGGTACCCTTGTTGATGAGGTGGGTCCCTCCACCATTTCCTGGCAGTTTCCCACTACTGCCAATCCTACCCCTTCCACTTCTGGTAGTTGCCCTCTACTGCCAATTCCTTTCTTATAGCATTATGATAGTTGTTCAAGGTCCACTTATTAGTGAAAACATACGGTACTCTGTTCTTTGTTTCTGTGATAGATCACTGAGTATGATCGATTCTAAATCCATTCAAGTTGCTGCAAAGTCCATATGTTTGTCCTTCTTTATAGCTGCATAATACTCCATTGTGTATGTACCACATATTTTTATTCAGTCCAGTTTTGATGGGCAGCACAGTTGGTTCCATGTTTTTGCAATTGTGAATAGTGCCTCAATAAACATGAGTGTGCAGATATCTTTTTTGTAGAATGATTTGAGTTCCTCTGGGTATATTCCCAATAGGGGGATTGCTGGGTCATACGGAAGGTCAATGTCTAGTTCTTTCAGAAATTGCCACACTGTTTTCCAAAGAGGTTGCTCTAGTTTACATTCCTACTAGTAGTGTAGAAACATTCCTTTTTCTCCACATCCTCACCACCATCTGTTGTTGTTTGTTTTATTAACAATGACCATTCTTACTGGGGTTAGGTGGTATCTCAATGTGGTTTTGGTTTGCATTTCTCTGATGATTAGTGAAGCTGAGGATTTTTTTCATATATCTGTTGGCTATTCACATATCTTCTTTTAAGAAATGTCTTTTCATGACTTTTGCCCACTTTTAAATGGGGCTGTTTGTTCTTTTCCTTCCAGA
Organism: Cephalopachus bancanus; assembly: GCA_027257055.1. NCBI lineage: Eukaryota > Metazoa > Chordata > Mammalia > Primates > Tarsiidae > Cephalopachus > Cephalopachus bancanus. Next base: position 13,797,121 of record JAPVLO010000093.1, read on the forward strand.
GTGTTTGAGTCTCTTACAGATCCTGGATATTAGGCCTTTGTCAGATATACAGTTGGCAAGTATTTTTTTTTCCATTCCCAGGGCTGTCTCCCTGTTATCTTGATGGTTTTTTGATTTGCAGAAGATTTTCAGTTTAACAAAGTCCAACTTTTCTATCTTATCTCTAATGGCTTGGACACTTGGGGTTTTGATTTCCTATTGGTTGCCAGTTCCAATGTCCATAAGAGTGTCTCTGTCGGGTTCTTCGCCAACCCCGACTTACGAGGGTGGGTTGGACCGCTCCGGTGGATCAAGACAGAGAGAAGAAAACGACTCTGAGGCCATTCTTCTGGGAACAGTCTGATCAGGACTGAAGCTAAATTTTATTTGAACTCCTTCCAACTTATATACCATTTTCTATACCCTCCAGCAGTGCGACAATCACTTGCTGGGGGCGTACACATTCCTATGCAAATTACGCATCACGAGACTTGCAAGTTCCAAGCAAACAATTACAATTCCATGATACATGACGTGTTTCACAAAACTTACATTAAATTTACAGGTATACGATTTTAATACAGATTGTTCAAAGTGTTCTCCACAATGTTTAATAAATCATTCACATTATACTCTTTGTTCCAGACCCTGATTAATACAAAAACTTTTCTAAGTTAAATCCAAGTTTACTGACTCCTAATATTTTTAACGATTAATATTATCAATTTAACACTATACTATAATCTGTAAGTTTACTTAAATGACTCAGTTATCCTATTAATCTATTATAGAATGTAGTGTCCTGTAATTCTATAACAATTAAAACTTATTCTTAAATTATAAAACCTTACCATGACTTAAATGAATTTCCTATGTCTAAACTTTAATTTTTGTAATGATTGACCTTTAATACTATGCTATATCCTATTAAGCCAATACCTTATCATTAATTCTTTTATAAATCGTATAGTAACTATTATATTTGAATAATGTAGCCAAAAGAAACAAAACAGCAAGCATAAGTTTACTCAAATATACTCTAAAACGTAACTATAAGTGTATAAATTATATTTTATCCTAACAAGTCTACTCTAGAAATCATATAGTAGCTTTCACACTCCTGAGTAAGGAAATGCATGGTCACATGGCCTCGGGCTGAGGTAAACAGAGGCAGACAGAGTTTCGGTATGAAACAAAGGCATAGTCGCCAAGTTAATAGCTTTGGGCTGCAGACAGTTTTCAGTATTTAACAAAATAAAGACAAAGAAATGCATAGCCTGTAACGGGACAAAAGCAATCGTTTCTGCCTGGCTAGGAACAGGGCAATAAGACTATGATGGTAACTTAGTCTCTAATCTTAGCTCTAGGGGAAACTGCTTTAGAACTGACTCACCAGAGAATAGAAGTTTGAAAAATATCTAGAAAGAAATACAACTTAGAATCATATAAGATAATTCTGCTGAGCAGCTTTCCATCAGGCTTTTACTGCCACGTATGCACACTGGTCACTAATCACACGCCAATATTATAGGTATAACCGATATCCTATGTCAGAGGCGATCTTCCAGATGGGCCTTTACAGGCCTCAGCCATGTAGCTATAGATGTTGGCTCCCAACATGTCTCCTGTATTTTCTAAGGTTCTTATAGTTCAAAGTTATATGTTTAGGTCTTTGATCCATTTAGAGATGATTTTTTGTATATGGTGATAGGTAGCATGTGATCAACCAGTTTTCCCAGCACCATTTACTGAATAGGTTCTCCTCTTCCCAGTGGTTCTTGTTGGAGGCTTTGTCAAAGATGAACTGGTTGTGAAATCAAGGTTTTGCTTACAGGAATCTCTATACTGTTCCATTGGTCCATATGCCTGTTCTTGTACCAATACCAGCCTGTTTTGATTATTGCCACCTGTTAGTAAAGTTTGAAGTCTGGAAGTGTGATACATCCTGCTTTGTTTCTTTTGCTGAGGACTGTCTTAACTATTCCTGGTCATTTATGTTTCCATACGTATTTCTGTATTGTCATTTTTCTATGTCTGAGAAGAATGATGTTGTAATTTAGTGAGTATTGAGTTGAATCTGTAGATTGCCTTTGGTAGGATGAACATCTTAACAATGTGGATTCTTCCTATCCATGAGTGTGGAATATTTTTCCATTTATTTGTGTCTTCTTGGATTTCTTTCAGCAGTGATTTGTAGTTTTCATTGTAAAGGTCTTTCACTTCTCTGGTTAGGAAGATGCCAAGGTATTTCATTTTTTTTGTGACTATTGTGAATGGGATTGTGCTTTTTATTTGGTTCTCTGCCTGATTGTTGTTAATGTATAAGAATATGACTGTCTTTTGCACATTTATTTTGCACCCTGAGGCTTTGCTAATGTCCTTTATCAGTGTGAGCATGTTTTTGACAGATTCTCTTAGATTTTCGAGGTATAGGATCATATCATCAGCAAAGAGGGTTAACTTGACTTCCTCTTATACTATTTGGATACCCCTGATTTCCTTCTCTTGTCTAATTGCCCTAGCTAGGACTTCCAACACAATGTTGAACAAGAGGGGTGAGAGTGGGCAGCCTTGTTTTGTTCCAGTTTTCAGGGGAAATGTTTCTAGTTTCTGTTCATTTAGCAATAATGCTGACTGAGGGCTTATCGTAGATGGTACTTATTATTTTAAAGTATGTTCCTCCTATATCTAGGTGTTCAAGTGTTTTAATCAAGAAGGGATGCTGGATTTTATCAAAAACCTTTTCTGTGTCTAATGAGATAATCACGTGGTTCTTGTTTTTACATCTGTTGATATATTTAATTACATTTATGGTCTTGCAGTTGTTGAACTAGCCATTCATCCTGGGGATGAAGCCTACTTGGTCATGGTAGATGATTTTTTTAGATGTGTTGTTGGATCTGATTTGCTAGAATCTTGTTCAGAATTTTTGCATCTATGTTCATTAGAGAGGGATATTGTCTGTAGTTCTCTTTTCTTGTTGGACCTTTACCCAGTTTGGATATCAATGTGATGTTAGCTTCATAAAATGATTTGGGGAGAATTCCATCTTTCTCAATTGCTTGGAATACGTTCAATAGCATTGGTTTCAGCTCCTCTTGTATGTTATGTAGAATTCCACTGGAAAACCGTCCAGTTCAGGGCTTTTTTTTTTTTTTTTTTTTTTTTGTAGGTAGTTTTCTTATGACAGAATCAATTTCCTGGATTGTTATTGGTCTATTTAGTGCCTCAATGTCTTGTTGTTTCAATCTTGGGAGGTTGTGTGGTGTTAGAAAGTCCTCCATTTCATTTAGGTTATTAAGTTTGTTTCCATACAGGTGTGCATAGTAATTGTTGATAATTGTTTGTATTTCTTCAGCATCAGTTGTGATTTGATGTTTTGTATTTCTGATTGTGTTTATTTGGGCCTTTTCTCTATTTTTCTTGGTTATTCTGGTTAGGGGTCCTTCAATCTTGTTAATTCTTTCAAAGAAACAACTTTTTGTCTTGGTGATTTGTTTTCTATGATATATTCATCTTCTATGTCTTGTGTTTGGGCTTTTGCCTTGGAGATCTGGATTCTTCTGCTAAAGGTAGAGTTTTGGTGATCTTGTCTTTCTACCTCCTTTTCATGATTTGTTAGGCTGTTCACTTGTGATCTATCCATTTTCTTGACATGTGTTCATAGAGACATAAATTCACCTCTTAGAACAGATATCATGACATCCCAGTGGTTTTGGAAACGTGTTTCTTCATTTGCATTTGCTTTCAGGAAAATTTTAAGTTCTGTTTTGATTTTGATGTTGACCCAGTAGTTGTTCAGTATCATGCTGTTTAGTGTTCATGTCTTTGTGGATTTGGGGGAAGTTTTGTTGGTGTTGACATTTATTTTAATTCCACTCTGGTCTGAGAAGATATGTGGCAATATTTCAACCTTTTGGAATTTGTTTATGCTTGATTTATGTCCAAGGATGTGATCGATCTTGGAGTACATTCCATGTGGTGGTGAGTACAATGTGTATTCTGTGCTTGTTGGATGGAATATTCTGTAGGTATCTATTAAACTCATTTGATCAAGCATCAATTTGAGGTTCCGGATCTCTTTGTTGATTTTTTTGCCTCGATGATCTATCTGGGGTTGTTAGTGTGGTATTTATGTCTTCAGGTATAATAATGTTGATATCAATGTCTTTTTTTAAGTTTACTTAGTAGTCACTTTATAAATGCTGGTGCTCCTGTGTTGGGTATATATATTTTTAGGATGGATATTTCTTGTTGATGGATTGAACCTTCTATCATTATGTAGTGACCTTCTGTATATTTTTAAATTTTGGATAGCTTGAAGGTTGTTATGCCTGATATTGAGGTTGCAACTTCTGCCTCCTTTTGTAATCCATTTGCCTAGAAACTCGTTTTTCATCCCCTAACTTGAAGTCTGTATGTACCCCTTGTGGTGAGATGAGTTTCCTGGATGCAGAAAATCATTGGGTCATTGTTTTTTATCCAGTTTATCATTCTGTGACTTTTCAGTGGTGCATTTCATCCATTCATATTCAGGTTGATTATTGAAAGATGATCATTTACCCCCATCATGAGGTTCTTTCTTTGAGTTTTTTCTTTGTCTGTTTGTTTTCTTTTAGTTCTGTGGTTGATGTATGTGTGCTTTTTCAAGTTTGCTGTTGCGATTTATTCTCTGCTGAGTCTGTGTTCTGCTGTTCCCTTGGGAAGTGTGTGGTCATTTTTTTTTTTCGTTTGTCTGTGCTTTATACCTTTTTACGTGTCTTCTGTAGAACTGATCTGGAAGTTGCATAATCTCTTAGGGATTGGATATCTGGGGAGGATTTTAATTTTCCATCACTGATGAAGCTGAGCTTGGCTGGGTAGGAAATTCTTGGTTGAAATTGTTTTTCTTTGAGGAATTTGAATATTGGACTCTAGTATCTTCTAGATGTAGTGTTTCTGCCAATAGGTCTGTTGCTATTCTGTTTGATTTTCCTGGTAAGTAGTCTGACCTTTCTCTGTTGCTGCCTTTAGGATTTTTTTTCTTTTGTGCCTACTTAGTGTAGGTGAATTACTCTGTGTCTAGTGGTTGATCTTCTCATTTGGTGTCTTGTGGGGGTTCTCTTGTCTCTTGTGTTTGATTGGTCACATCTCTGGTGAGATGGGGAAAGTTTTCTAGGTTAACCTCTTGGAATACTTGCTCCAAGGTGTTCTCCATTTCCCCTTTTCCTTCTGGGGTACCAGTCAGGCATAGGTTTGACCTTTATATAATCACACATCTCTTATAGGCTTTGTTCTTTCTTTCTGAGCTTTATTTCTATGTTTTTTACAGATAGGGTTTATTCCATATTCTGGTCTTCAAGTTCTAGGATTCTTTCTTCTGCTTGATTAATTCTGCTTTCCATGCTTGTCATCTTGTTATTCTTTCCTGGATGTAAATTTTTATGGCAAAAAAATCTTTGTTACAATTCTTTCAGTGTTGTATCTTGTCTTTCTTGAATCTTATTCACTCTTTTCATCCATTCCCTTATCCCTGTTGTATTCTGGGGCCAGTCATTGGTGATTTCCATTGTTTAGGCTCTGAAGTCTGATTTTTCAGGCATTTTCTCTGTATCACATTTGAAATTACCTGTGGTCTTCCATTGGATTTTCTCATTTGCGACAGATCTCTTTCTTTTCTCTTTAGTTCAGTTATTCAGTGATAGTAAGAGAAGCTTTCACTTCTGATGTTTGCTCAGTCTTCTGTTCTTTCCTAATCAGGACTCTGAATCTGTTCTGTTTTGAAACAGGACTGTGGGTAGGGAGCTTTGCTGTCTCTTGTAATTTTGAGAGTTGAATAAGGTGGAGGATTGGGAACTAGGACTCAGAAACTACTTGCAAATCTTAATGTTCATTGATTGTGGTATGAATTCCCTGAGACCCACACCCCACCACCACTCTATATGACAATGCAATGTGTATTTTTGTGTACCCCCTGAGTCCAAGATACAGTAACAGTAATGAGGAGAACAGAGAAGAGTAGAATGAAATAAGATGGCCAAAAATGTGAAAAACACAAAAACAGAAAAAAAACACAGAAACAATGAAAGAAAAAACAATAGAAAACACACACATACACATACACACACACACCTCTAAACAAACTAGAATAACATTAAGCAAAGTAAAACAAAAACAACAACAACAAAAATCCAGGAAAACCAAACATACACACACATGCTCAGCACAAAATGAAAGGAGAAAAAAAAGAAATACGTAGGAAAAAAAAAAGGAATTCAGGTTGAATCCTCATACATATTCACACACACACATATAACTAAAAAAAGAGATGAACAAAAGAGCAAAAGCACACCAACAACAAGAAAAAAACCTGAAAGACAAAGCTCAATCACTCACATACACACATAAAAAGAAAACAAAAGAAAAAAAAAGAGGGGATAAAGATCAAACCCTCACATACATATTCATGCACAAAAAAAATATAGAAAAATTAGAAAAATTAACAAATGGATGAAAAAAATTTTTTAAAAATTTTAAACCTTCCCTCTTGTGGCATGTTCCATAATTGTTCCTCTTAGCTGCCCCTCTGCTGTCTCCTGCAGATCTTCACTTTCTCCCCAATGTCCAGAACAGACCAGGGAATGAGGAAGGAGCAGTGGGGTGGGTGGGGCTGCAGTTCTCCCCTCTCACTCTCGTATGATCAAGGGGATTCCCTCCAGTGGGGAGGTGTGGGATTGTCTCTTCCCTGGGTACTGGCAGGGGGTGCCCCAGCCAGACCCATCCTGGAATGGAGTACTCCTATTGTGGTTGATGTCCAGGCTCTGCTTGGGTTCATCCCTCTCAGTGGTGTCCCTCTCAGTTATGCCCCAGCTGGGTAGGTCTGAGGTTCAGATGATTGCTGGGGAGGAGGGGGTTGGGTCAGCCCCAGAATCACCAGTGATCTCCTTGGAGGTTTTCTTCATCCTTTTCTGGCCACAGCTTTTTTCCAGTAGCTGATTCATTGTTCTTCAATAACTGATTTTGGGGAAAGTTAAATATGTATTGAGAGCTAAATGTGTACTAAAAATATGTCTGGTAAATTACTGCTGTAAAGTTTTACAATACCTTAGGAAAATAATAACATGTTCTAGGGGAGGAAAAACATAAGATCCTACATATTTGTCAGTCACTTTCATTTGTAAGTTTTTATGCAGTTATAGTATTTACTCTCAATATTATTCTTTCAATTTTATGTAATCTAGAATTTTGCTGCCCAAAGGGCAGTTTGGGAACCAGTAGCATCAGCATCATCTAGGAGTCTGTTCCCAAGACAGAGTTACAGATTCCACCACAGATGTACTGAATTAGAATCTATACTTCAACAGGAACCATCATACCTGTGAACCTCAAACTATAAGAAATGCTGATCCATAATGCTGAAAAGATGACAAACTTGCATGCTAATAAAGTAATTTTAAAAAAATAATATGTAATATCCAATACAGAAAAGAATGACTTAATTTTGAAATACAGATGACCTGATTGTAAAACTGATTCTGGTACTTTCTAAATTATGAAAAAGTATCAATATCAATTTGATGAGTGCTTTCTACAATATGAAAGGACATCAATATCAATTTGATGAGTATCAGTATTATATTTTCCCAAGCATTCTTGTTCAAAGAATTTCTTAATCTTTTGATGTTATCTAGGACTGTATGAATACTAATTTTGTTTCCGATGTTATTGTGCATAAAACATAATGTCAAATTAGAACTGAGAAAATAATTATAAAAGTAAGCATTTTATAATCCCATGACTAGTATCCTAAAACCTGTTTTTCTTAATGTAATCAATAGTTTCTAAAGGAACTTTTCATACTATTTCTGTTATTCTTTAATCGCACAATATACTTTTTATTGTTTATTGAATAACAGTTTCAAATTTAAATAACTGTGTTTTCAATTTTCTCTAGATTTTTAAATTAAGACTGGAAAGTAAATTCACAGTTCCTGTAAAATATTTTAAAAATTGGTGTTGTAAAATATGCCTGCTATGTTCTTTACTAACAAAGTTAATGAATGGGTGGAAAAAATATATTAATAGCCATAGAATTTTTTGCAAGTATTTTCTGTTGCAAATCATTATATTTTCCACTAATTTTTGTGGCATCATAACAGTGTTTTATTTTTTCCTGGATTTGTTAGTAGCATACTAAAAATGTGATACTTTACTTATAAAAATATTTACATTATGGAAATACACAAATATTAAAAATAACCATTATCTCTTTTATATGACTTACATTAGGAAATTTATTTAAAACGATAATTTAGCATTTCATTGACTCTAAAACACCATTGATTATAATATGCAATAATATTTTATGCAACCTAAGATGAAAGAAATAAGGCCCCAATAAATATATGTCAAATGCTTTAAAAAAAAATTGCTTGTAAGTTGCATCTCAAATTCAGAAGTGTGAAAATATGAGACTGTGTGCATCTTTAAATTAATGAAACATAACACTAGCATGTCTTACATTGAAAATTGTTCTGCTATTGCATCTGTTAAAATTTTAATTCTTTGGTTGGGATTTTATCTCTTAAATAATGTGTAATGCCATTTGTTACCAATGATTCGATAATATATTAATGTTTTGTCAAACCATAAAATGATGTGGTAAGGTTGTATTTTATGTTCATAGATTTCCTTGCATAATCTACTGAATTTCAGATACTGACTGCCAAAAACTGAATCATAATATAATGCATTAAACAGAACAAAGTGTGCTTTTCATTTTTTGTATAATCTCAGTAGTTTGGCACAGTAACTCAATTTTTCAATCAAATTTAAATTTTGAATGCTTTAAACTATTTTAATAATATATTTCATTTTCTTCTTATTTACTAAGAATGTGTGAAAAATGCTGCCCATTTTTTCAAACATTCTCATTCTGTATTTTTCTTTATATCTTCTAAATGACTGTACAACTGGCAAAATAGAATTTTTTAAGGTATAGATAATTTAAAATATCTGGTGATTTTTTTCTCAACTGGATGAATTCAGGTAAAGAAATTTGCACAACTTTCTATCCATTGCCCATTTTGGAAAGTTAAATTTTTTACTTAAGATAAATAATTTTCATTAAGAGAGATCAACTTATATTTCAATTACTTAGCAAATTGTTTGGATTACTACAAAGTGCACTCAATTTAACAGATAACGTGGGATTTTTCTCTTGTGAATTTTCTTTAAATTCACTAGTATTGATTGATTGGACATGGAAGGTAAGTTTATGCTCTACTCCATCAGTGATGTATTTGTGCTACGTTCTCCTAGATGCTTTAACGCTTTTTTTCTTTTTTCTTTTTTTTTTTTTTTTGAGTTGGAGTCTCACTGTCGTCCAGACTGGAGTGCAGTGGCCGCTCCCGGCCACCGCAGCCTCAACCTGCTGGGCTCCGGCGATCCTTCTGCCTCAGCCTTCCAAGTAGTTGGAACTACAAGCACAAGCTACCACGCCTGGCTATTTTTTTTTATTTTTTGATTTATTGTAGAGATGAGGTCTTGCCTGGCTTTTTTTCTTTATTGTTAATATTTTTTTTCCATCTCTCCAATTTTTTCAATGATCAAGAAATTTGTGTTTATTTTTTTCTGTATTGGGTGTCTATTTTTGGATCTTGATAATAAAAAAAACTCAAATACTAGGGGAGAAATGACATTTATTTATTAGTTTTTAGTATTTTATTTTAGAATTTGTAAATAATGTATAACAAGCTTCTAAATTTAACAGCCATTAATTTAATAAAATTTTCTATTACAAATCATTTTATTGCCATAATATAACTTGTAGATAGTTATGCAGAAGCCTCTAATGTATATTTATTAAACACTTTCTGCATTATTAGTAAATAAATATTAATTTATTTGTTAGTCATTTATACCAGTGAACATAATTATAGACTGGAAAATCAGTAGTATCATCTAAGATAGTAAATAATTTGAATTCTAGCCATTTTATTTCTCTTCCTTAGACTCCAATTACACATACAAAAAGGAAAAGATGTAAATAACTTTAAAAATGTAAAATAAGATTACTAAGTGTTCTCTCGATGACATACTACTTAATATTTATACAGGTATATGACTTTCATTATTTTTGACCAACCTATTTTACAATGGTGCAACTTGTAGAAAACAGTGATTCAGAGAATCTCTCTTAATAGAAATGCAAATAAATTTTATATTCTTCAAATTAATTTTTGAATTTTTTAATGATTCAATCATTAATTAATGAGTAAAGTACCATATTTGACTCATGTTTATCTTACATTTTATGCAAGTTATAATTTCTACATTTTTAGACTGGGCATAGTGGCTGACTCCTGTAATGCCAGCACTTTGAAAGGCCAAGGTGGGAAGGATCTCTTGAGCCCGGGAGTTGAAGATCAGCCTGAGCAACATAGTGAGATACCATCCCTACAAAACGTAAAGTAAAATTAGCCAAATGTGGTGGCACATGCCTTGTGGTCCTAGGTGCCTGGGAGGCTGAAGTGGGAGGATCACTTGAGCCTAGAAGGTCAAGGCTGCAGTGAGCTATGATCAGACAACTGCACTCCAGCCTGGGTGACAGAGTGAAACCCTGCCAAAAAATGAACAGATAAATAAATAATAATAATAGTAATTGTTTCTACATTTTAAAAAATTGATCTATTAATATATTATAATTGTTAAATATGACCCACATTTTTCTTATGATCTCTTCCTGATTTTCTAAAATTATTTTTTCTCTTAATACTTTGGCTTATACATTTTTTATTGCTTACCTTTAAATATATGCATATTTATAGTCTATCTTCTATTATATACAATCTACTCCTAATCACATCAAATAAATACTAATTTTAAATGCTTTACAGTTCTTAAATTCCATTAACTGTTGTTATACAGTCAAAATTGAAATCCTCCATCTTTTTAAAATTATTTTTAAATATTTCCCTCTATTTCTTTAACGTATTAATTATATTTCTTTTGATGTTCTTAATTGGTAACCCTGAATCTACTTTTATTGAATGTTTAATATCCTATAAGTAACATATTTCTGCTTCTTTTATATATTTTGCTTTATTAAATTTTACAGTGAACTCTGTGGATGGTGTATCAGAGAGGCTCTGAATTATATCATCCTCTTTGAAAGAATGTTGAGTTTTGTTCGGAAAACAGTTATTATTGACAAATTGTTTTGACTTTAAGAAAGTTTTACTTTAGGCTTTTATGGGGTAACTTTTAGTTTTGCACTTATTCATAGTGTGTAGCTGTTACTTCTAGGGTGTGATCCTGTGCCTATATATTGGTCTTCCTAGGGTCACAACTGAATGCCAAGGGCACATAGCACTCCTTAACATTATTAAGCCTTTGGATCTTTGCCCACTTTTCAGTCATCAGGCAGCTCTTCTCTGCTAGGTATCCCAAGTCTCATCCTGGCACGTACATCTTAAAAGTTGGTCAAAGATTTCTGAGGAAAATTTTTACCCAGATTTTCTCTCCTCTTTGAATTGCCCTTTCTTGAAACCTAGGCCCACAAAATGCACCCATCTTAGCTGCCTCAAATATTGATATTTTTCTTTTTCCCAATAAGCGTTTGCATTTGGGGGCTTAATTTTCCTGTCTTGCAGTTTGGAAAATTCCCACAGGGAGAAACTTAGGATGATTGCAGAACTCACCTCATGGGCCCCTCTTTTTTTCAAAACCACAATCCTGCCCTGATTGCTGCACAATGCTTTCACATAGTTGTTTACAAACTTTGTCAGAATTTTATGTCAGAAGAGTATGTATAATTCTAGATATCTTTCATATGTCTATTACATATTATCTTTAATATGTCTATTACTGGTCATAACTCTTCAATGTTTGCGGTGGAGGAGGAGAGGTATCTACGTAGAAAAAGGCATTCCCCTCAGCACTTTGAAAATGTTACTTCACTGTCTTCTGAGACCTACTGATGTTTCTAAAAAATATATATGTATATAGCAATCATAGTTATATATATATATTACTATGATTGCTATTTACTTATGGCAATCTATCTCGACTCTCTAGTAACCTATAAGATTTTTGAAAATTCTCTTTCCAAATTATCTGCAGTTTCTCTAAAACACATTTAAGAAGTGGATTTGCTCTTATTTATCTTGCTAGAGACTTGACATGCCTTTTTCAATCACTGCACTCATAATCTCTTTGCAATTTTTAAAAAATGTGGATCCATGACCAGGTGAGTTGGTTCATGTCTGTAATCCCAGCACCTTGAGAGGTCGAGTTGGGAAGATTGCTTGAAGCTAGGAATTCTAGACCAGACTAGGCAACATAGGGAGATCTCTCTGTATAAAAAAATTTTTTTTAATTAACCAGATATGGTGGCACACATCTGTAGTCCTAGCTACAAGGAAGGCTGAGGCAGAAGGATCACCTGAGCTCAGGAGGTCAAGGCTGCAGTGAGCCATGATCATGCTACTGCACTCTAGTCTGGACAACAAAGTGAGACTCTAACTCAAAAAAAAAAAATGGAATCACAACATTAAAACTTTTTCCCCACTCTTTATTCTTTTCTTCTGGAGATTCTCATTTTATGCTACTTAATCATAATTTTTCTAAATAAATAAATATTTATTTATTTATCCTTTCTCTCTGAGCTGTATTCTAATTTACCTTCTAATTATCGCTTTATTATATCTAATCAATGCTTTAATTTATCTACTAACCTTTTTATAATTTCAAGCCTATATTTTTAGTTTCAAAAATTATATTTGATTCTTTTTTGAATCTGCTTGTTCATTTTTTTCAAGTAGTCCTATACTTTTCTTATGGATTTTAATGAATTTTATTTATCTGCTAACCCTTGCTGTAAAGTTTCCTTCAGAATGAATTTTGTTTCATCCAGTTTCACAAATGTAAATATTCCCATTTATTGCATTTTTTAACTTTTTCTCATGGCAATAAATTTCTTCATGGACTTTGAATGTATTTCTATCAGCTCTTATCAGTGAGAATTATTCTCCATCAGAAAAATAAAAGTTCTGAAATTGTAACATTCAGCATTTTATGTATTAAAAATGTAAACATTGACTTTTGAGGTCATCTCTGACATGACTTCAGCTTGGAAGTCACCCACCATTTCCAACCTTACAACAAGAAAAAAGCATAACAAACTGAAAATCAATGACATTTCCCGAATACACCAGAGAATTGAGGACACAAGGCAAAGCACCATACCAAAATCTGGAGAGACACACAAATATAGAGAAACACAGCTGAGATCAACTTAACTAGAGCAACAACCACTGGATCCATAAACCGGGAGACAAACTTAAATAGTAATTCGATGAATTGTTGGAAACAGAGTATAGACTTCCTTGAATATGAGAAAATTCTGTAGGTTGCAGTCTTGGAGAGGAGGGGCACACTTTTTGGGGTTCTATCATGTTTTCATGGGGAAAAAAATTAATAAAAATCACTTCTTTGGCAGAGTGTGGGAAAATTAGTCAGCTTAAAATATTCCAGGTATGTTCTTGATAACAAATACTCACAAGTAAAAATAAAGCAAACAACAACAAAAACTAACAACAGTGGACCCCAAAACAAGGACACTAGAGAAAACTAAAGCCTCTGTATCTATAGGTTATACTCATCATATTGGCTTGTTATATTCAAACTGCAGAAAACGAAAGGCTAAGGAAATATCTTGAAAGGAGCCAGAGGAAAAGAAAAATGTCTTACATATACGGGGGGGAAAGGTAAGAATTACAGTGGATATTTCATAAAAAAAAAAAAACATGCAAGCTAGAGGTTAGATTGAAATGTTTAAACTATAGTATTGAAAAAAAAATAAGACAAAATGCCTCATTAATCTGCAATCTTATATCTAGGGGAATTATCCTACAAAGTAAAGAGAAGTATGAAGACTCTCTTAGACAAAAGCTGAGAGAACTCATGGCCAACAGATCTGATATGCAAGAAATATTAAAAGACATTCTCCAGGGAAAAAGAAATTATATATCAGAAACTCAGATCTATGTGAAGAAAGGGGAAAAAAATCAGAGAAAGAATATGAATATAAAAGAAAATATTTTATTTGTAAATTCTTAAGCTAATAGATAAATGTTTGTTCAAGTTATAAGAGTGACAATGTGCTATGTAATTATAGCATATGGAGAGTGAAATGGATGACAATAATTTTGAGGAAATAGAAAGGATATATTTGAAATATTATCAAAGGTTCTAACAGTACTCATAAAAAAGAACAGTGCTATTTAAAAGCAGACTTAGAGTTTTGAAAATTTATACTGCAACCCTAGGACAACCACTAAAAAATTTTTTTATATGCAATTGGTGTGTTAAGAGATAAAAGAAAATGGAAACACATAAAATGCATTATTAAAACAAGAGGAAGCAAAAAAAAGAGAAAGAAAAAATGTAAACAAGTGCAACAAATAAAAAAGTTTCAGCCACGTCAGATACTAATAAAACATTATTAATAATTTCTTTCAATGTGAATAATCTAATAACAGCAATTAAAAGACAAAGACCATAAGAGTAGATTAAAAAATAGATCCCACTATATGACATCTCAAAAAAAACTCACTTTAAATATACAGACATAGATAGTTTAAAAGTAAAGGGGTGGAGAAATATATATCTTGCTAACACTAACCAAACAAAAATAATCCAGATAAAGTAAAGCTTAGAACAAGAAAATTATCAGGGATAAAGAGGGACACTATATAATGTAACAAAGCAGTCAATTCTGCAAGAACACAACAATCTCTTTGAAGTGTGTTCACCTAGCAACAGAGCATAAAAATACCTGAAGCAAAAACTCACAGAACTGTGAAGAGAAATGGACAAATTTACTATTATAGAGACTTGAACACTCCTCTTTCGGTAATGGATAGAAGAAGCTGGCAGAAAATCAGTAAGGCTGTAGTGAAACCTAATAACAATGTTAATTCATGTGATATAATTGACATTTATACAATACTTCATCCAACAACAGCAGAATTATATTCTTCATAAGCTCACATTCATCAAGATAGACCACACTCTGGGCCATAAAATATATTTTAACAAATTTATAAGAACAGAAATCACTCCAAGTATGTTCCCAGGCCGCAGTAGAATTAAACTAGAAACCAGTAAAAGATACTTTAAAAATATCAAATTATTTGGAAGCTAAGCAACACTCTTCTAAATAACACATAGATCAAAGTCTCAACTTAACATTTTAAAAATGATCTATTTTTGAGCTAAATGAAAATGTAGCTTATGAAAATATCTGTAATACAGTGAAAGTGATGCTTATAGGGAAATTTAAACACTATGTAGATATACTAGAAAATGAATAAGATCTGAAAATAATAATTTTTGCTTGATCTTTAAAAAGCTAGGGGAAAAAAGTAATATGTCTATAGCAAACAAGAAAAAAATTAGAGCAAGAATCAGTAAACTTGGAAAACAATAGAGAACTTAACAATTGAGAAATTAACCAAAACAATGGAGAATTAACCAAAGTCAAATTTGGTTCTTTGAAAAAAATAATAAATTGATAAACATCTAACCAAGTTAGCTAAGAAAAAGAGAGGAAAGACCCAAATTACTATTACTGGAAATGAAAAAAAGGATTATCACTACAGATTCCATGAACATTAAAGGATAATAAAAGAAAATTATAAACGACTCAAAGTCTATAAATTTGATTACTTAGATAAAATATATCAATTGTTGAAAGACACAAACTAACAAAAATTACATTAAAAATAGGTAATCCGAAGAGGTCTATAATTACTAAATAAATTGAATTAATAATTAATAACTTTCAAAAAAGGAAAGCACCAGATTAAAATATACCTACTGGTGAAATCTACCAAAAATTTAAGGAAGATATAACACTAAATCTTTACTGAATCTTCCAGAAATTAGAAGTGGAGAGGAACATACTTAATTCATTCTTTGAATCCAGTATTACCCTATTACTAAATCCAGATAAATGTATTACAAGAAAAAAAAAAACCACTGAAGACCAATACTTTTCAAGAACATAGTCTAAAAAGCTTGAACAAAATATTTGAAAATCAAATCTAATACATATAAAAATAATTATATCCTAAGCACAAGTATGACTTATTCTAGGCAAATGAGACTGGTTCAATATTTGGAAATCAACTAATTCAATCCACCATACCAAAAGAAAAAATATATGACCATATATTTTATATATTAATTGATATGGGAAAAACATCTGACAAAATCCAACAGCCATTTATAAAGAAAAATTTTCAGAAAACTAGGAAAAGGGAAGTTTTCTCAACTTTTAAAAATATCTAGAAAAAAAACTATCATGTCTAATGGTGGTATCATGGATGCTTTCCCCCCATATCAGGAACAAGTCAAAAATATTCTCTCTCACCACTCCTATTCAATGTTATATCTGAAGCCCTAACTAGTGCAAGAAGACAGAGAATGAAAATAAAGTGAAAATATTTAGAATGGGCCAGACTTGGTGGCTCAGCCTGTAATCTTGTGCTTTGGGAGGCCGAGGTGAATGAATTGCCTGAGCCCACGGGTTTGAGACCCGCCTGGGCAACTTGGCGAGACCTCAACTCTACAATACATCAAAAAAATTAGCCGGGCATGGTTGCGCGCCTTTAGTTCCAGCTACTTGGAGGGCTGAGGCAGAAGAGTCCCTGGAGTTCAGCAGATCGAGGCTGTGGTGGCCGGGAGTGGCCACTGCACTCCAGTCTGGGCGACTTAGTGAGACTCCAACTCAAAAAAAAAAAGAAAAAAATATTTAGAATGAAGAAATAAAATAGTCTTCCTTGTTCTCAGAGGCATTATTATCTATGCAGCAAAATTATGTTTGCCTCTCTAAAAAGCTATAAATAATGCTAGTATAGCAG
The DNA here is from genome assembly GCA_027257055.1 of Cephalopachus bancanus. Taxonomy (NCBI): domain Eukaryota; kingdom Metazoa; phylum Chordata; class Mammalia; order Primates; family Tarsiidae; genus Cephalopachus; species Cephalopachus bancanus. The sequence continues at coordinate 13,814,007 of JAPVLO010000093.1, forward strand.
AGTTACAGGATAAAATTGCTTTTCTATATACCAGCGATAAACAATTGAATTTTGACATTTTTTAAAAAATTATTTATTATGGTATCAAACAGTCTAAAAACATTTATACCTGAAAAAGCTCATATACAAGTCTAACAAAATAATTATAGGATATATATGCAAAAACCCTAAAAATTCTGATGAACATAATCAAAGAACATCTAAATAAGAGCAGAGCTATTTCATGCTCATAGATTGATGGCTCGATATTGTTGAGATGCCAGTTCTTCCCAAATTAATCTATATATTCAACTGATTCCAATAAAATTCCAGAAAGCTGTTTTGTGAATGTTAAAAAAAGTGTTCTAAAGCTTACATGAAAAGGCAAAAATAAAAATAGAATAGCCAACACAATACTGAAGAATAAAAACAAAGCTGGAGAACTGACACAACTGAACCTTAAGACTTACTATAAAGCTACAATAATCGAGACAGCACACTATTTCCATAGGATAGGTAGATAGATGAATGGAACAAAATAGCCCCCAAATAGACTCATACATATATAGTCAACCAATCTTTGGCAAACAATTACAGTCTTGTCAACAAATTGATCTGGAAAAATTGGATATTCATATAAAAATAAATACAACTAAACATAGGACTTATACTTTTCACAAAAATAATTCAAAATAGATTCTATACTCAAATGTAAAATGGATGTCTATGAAACATCTAGAAGAAAACATAGCACAAATTCTAGGTAATATTCGGTTTGGTTATAAGTTTTCAGATACAACACCAAAAGAACATCTTACAAAAGAAAAAAACTGATAAATTGGAGTTTACAAAAATTAATAAAGTCACAACATTTTACTTAATGAAAAACACTAAGAAAAAAATCCACATGCTGGGAGAAAATATTTGCAAAACTCAAATCTCATAAGGGACTTGTATCTAAAATATACAAAGTACTCCTAAAACTCAAAATAATAAAACAAACAACCCAACTTTCAAAATGAGCAAAACATCTGACAGATACCTCACCAAAGAAGTCATACAGATAAAAAAAAATATTTGAAAAGATGTTCATTTGTCACTAGGAAATTGCAAATGAAAACTATAATGAGATGGTACTATACACTTATCAAAATGACTGAAAAACAATTTTAATGACAATATCATGTTCTGACAAGGATTCAGAGCAGCAGGGATTCTCATCAATTACTGATAGGAGTCGAAAATACTGCAGCAACTTTGGAAGATCTTTTGGCAGTTTCCCATAAAACTAAATCTAATTTTGCCACATGACTCAGTATCATGATCCTAGTTATTTACCCAATTGATTTAAAAACTATATCCATATATATGTTTGTAAACTGATGTTTACAGCAGCTTTTATTCATAATTGCCAAAAGCTGGGAGGAAGGAACCAAGGTGTCTTTCAAGGTGAATGAGAAAACAAACTGGTACATTAATACAAGTGTGCAATGAAAATAAAAGAGCTAACAGTAAAAAAAAGTCTGTTTTAATTTTATTATAGGAATCTAGGGTACAAGTGAGGATTAACTACATAAGTAGGCTGCATGCAGGTGAAGTTTGGGCTTCTAACTGGCCCTCACTCCCCCTGGAAATGAACCAAGTTCGCTTTGTGTTGTCATGTGCCCCCTACCCTTTACCCCCCTCCCTTCCCTAGCAGTGCTCCATGACTGCTGATTCCTCCCTTGTGCTAATGTGACTAAAGTTCAAGGCCCACTTAGGACTGAGAACATGTGGTATTCAGAATATTGTTTCTGTGATAATTCATTTAGTATGGATCTCCAACTGCTTCCAATTTGCTATGAAGTCCATGATTTCATTCTTTATTGCTGGGTGATACTCCGTTATGTATATTGACCATGTTTTCTTTATCCAGGACATTTTCAATGGGCAGTAGGGTTGGTTCCATGTTTTTGCTATTGGGAATAGTGCAGCAGTAAACATGTGTGTGCAGGTGTCTTTTTGTAGAACTATTTTTGTTCTTCTGGGGATATTCCCAGGAGAAGGATTGTTGGATCATATGGAAGGTCAAATTTTAGCTGTTTTGGAAATTGCCATGCTGCTTTCCATAGAGCCTGAACTAGCTTACACTCTCACCAGCAATGTAGAAGGCATTCCTTTTTCTCCACAGCCACTCCAGCACCTGTTGTTTTTGACTTATTTATGAGAGTCATCCTTATCGGAGTTAGGTGGTATCTCACTGTAGTTTTGATTTAAATTTATCTGATGATTAGTGAGGCTGCACATTTTTTATGTATCTGTTGGCTGCTTGTACTTTGAGAAGTGTCTGTTCATGTGCTTTGTCCACTTTTTAATGGGGTTGTTTTGTTGTTTTTTTCCCCCTTTCACTTCGTTTGTGTTCTTATAGATCCTAGATGTTAGACCTTTGCCAGATGCATAATTTCCAAATATTTTTGTCCCATTCTGTGGGTTATCTCTTTACTCTCTTGATGGTTTATTTTGCTGTGCAGTTTGATGAGGTCCCATTTGTCTATTTTAAATTTTATGGCATTTGCTTTTGGGGATTTGGTCAAGAATTTGTTGCCTACTCCAATGTGCATAAGAGTGTTTTCTACCTTTTCCTCTAGAATTTTTGTAGTATGAAGTTTTACATTTAGGTCTTTGATCCATTTAGAGTTGATTTTGGTACATGGCAATAGGTAGAGATCCATTTTCATTTTTCTGCATGTGGTCAGCTAGTTTTCCCAGCACCATTTTCTAAGTACGGTCTTCTTTCCCAAATGATTGCTATTAGTGTCTTTGTCAAAAATGAGTTGGTTGAGAGATTGTGTTTTAGTTTCCAGAATCTCTGTGTAGTTCTATAGGCTTATGTGCCTATTCATGTACTAATACAAGGCTGTTTTGGTTACTGTAGCCTTGCAGTAAAGTGTAAAGTCTGGAAGTGTGATGCTTCCCAATTTGTTCCTTTGTTCCTGAGGATTATTCATGCTCTTTTCTGTTTCCATATGAATTTATGATTGTAGTTACCAGGTCTGAAAAAAATGATATTAGTAATTTGATGGGTATTGAATTGAATCTGTAGATTGCTTTGGGTAGGATGGACATCTTGACAATACAAATTCTTCCAATCCATGGGCATGAGACATGAAATGTTGTTCCATTTGTTTGTGTCATCCTTGATTTCTATGAGCAGCATTTTGTATTTCTCATAGTAAAGGCCTTTCATTTCTCTGTTAAGGTGGATGCCGAGGCTATTTTTTGTGGCTATTGTGAATGGGATTGTGCATTTTATTTGGTTTTCTACCTGCTTGTTGCTGAACTACAGTAAGGTAATTGTTATTTGCACATTGATTTTGTAAGTTGAGACTTTACCAAAGGTATTTATCAGGCTTTTGACAGACTCACTAGGGGTTTCAAGGTATAGAATCATATAATCTGCAAAAAGGGATAGCTTAACTTTCTTTTCTCCTATTCGGATACCATGATTTCCTTCTCTTGCCTGATGGCTCTGGCTAGGACTTTTAGCACTATGCTGAACAGGAAGGATGACAGTGGGCATCCTTGTCTTTTTCTTGTTCTTAGGGAGAATTCTTTCAGCTTCTTCCTATTGAGCACAATGTTAACTGTGGGTTCATCATAGATGGCTCTTACTGTTTTGAGGAATATTTTTTCTATGCCAAGGTGCTCAAGGGTTTTAATCAAGAAGGGATGCTGGATTTTGCTTAACACTTTTTTTGCATCTAATGATATAACCATGTAGTCCTTGGTTTTACATCTGTTAATATGCTGAATTATGTTTATGGTCTCATGACTGCTGAACCACCTCTGCATCCCAGGAATGAAGCCCACCTGGTCATGGTAAATGATCCTTGAGATGTGTAGTTGGATCTGATATGGAACAATCTTGTTGAGAATCTTTATGTCTATGTTCATCAAGGGGATTGGTCTATAATTCTCTTTCCTTGTTGGATCTTTACCAGGTTTAGTTATCAGGACGATGATAGTTTCCTAAAATGATATAGAATTCCATCATTTTTGATTGTCTGGAATACTTTCAATAAGATTAGTATTGGTTACTTCTTCTATGTCTTATAGAATTCAGCTGGGAATCCATCTGCTCTGAGGCTTTGTTTTTTTTTTGCAGGGAGATGTTTTATGACTGAGTTAATTTCCTGGATTGTTATTGGTCTATTTAGAGTTTCTTATTGTTTAAACCTTGAGAGGTTGTGTGATGTCAGAAAGTCCATCATTTCATTTAGGTTTTCTAGTTTATTTAAATACAGGCGTTCACAGTAATCTCTGATATGCTTGAATTTCTTCAGAGCCTGTTGTGACTGCCTTTTACATTTGTAATTGTGTTTATTTTGACTTCCCTCCCCCTCTTTTTTTAGTCAGTCTCCTCAGGAGTTTGTCAATCTCATTTATCCTTTCAGAGAACCAGCATTTTGTCTTGTTGATCCTTTCTATAATATTTTTGTCTTAGATATCCTGAAATAGTGATTTTTATCTTGTTGACCTGGATTCTTCTGCTGAAGTTAGGATTTAGATGTTCTTGCCTTTCCAGCTCCCTTAGGTGTGATATTCGGCTGTTTACTTGTGATCTTTCTGTTTCCTTGATGTGTTTGGCAATGCTATGAATTTTCTTCTTAACACTGATTTCATGGCATTCCAGAGATTCTAATAACATATCTTTGTTTTCAGAAATTTTTTTATTTCTGTCCTGATTTACGTGTTGACCCAGAAGTCATCCGCCAGCATGTTGTTTGGTGTCCATGTCTTTGTGTGTTTTGGAAAGAACTTGCTGGTGGCAATGTTTATTTTTATTCCACTGTGATCTGAGAAGTAGCATGGTACTATTTAAATCTTTTAAAATTTGTTCACACTTGATTTATTTCCAAGGAAGGGATTGATCTTGTAGTATGTTCCATGTACTGATGAGTAGAATGTATACTCTGTAGATGTGTATTAAATATATTGTATCAAACATTGAGTTAGGGTTCCAAATCTCCTTGGTGGTTTTTTGCCTCTATAAACTATCTAGAGCTGTTAGTGAGGTATTTAGGTCTTCAACTATGATTGTGAGAGAGTCAATGTCCTCTCTTAGTTTACTTAGTAGTTGTTTTATAAATCTGATGCTTCTATGTTGGGTGCATATATGTTTAAGGTGGATATTTCTTGCTGGTGGATTGAGCCTTTTAAAAGTATGTAGTGTCCTTCCATGTGCTTTTTAACTTTTGATGACTAGGAGTCTGCGTTGTTTCATATCAGAATAGTTTATTCTGCATTCTTCTGTTTTCCATTTGCCTGAAATACCATTTTCTAGCCCCTAGCTTTGAGCCTGTGGGTGTCTTTGCAGTGAGATGACTTTTCTGGTGGCAGCAGACTGTTGAGATCATGCATCTTTATCTGTTTTGCTATTTTATGTCTCCCTAGTGGCACATTTAGTCCATTCCCATTCAGATTTATTATTAAAATGTGAGGGCTTATCCCTGTCATGGGGCTCCAGGTGAGTTATGTTGTTTTCTTTTTACCTTTGTATTTACATATGTGTGTTTTTTCATTTTTGTTATGCTTTATAGACTCTGTGCTTGCCTGTACTCTCATGAAGGGTATGATCATTCTTTTTTTTTTCTTTCTATGTTCAACATTTTCTTTTTTATTATTTTATTGTTTTTAAAGATGTGGGGTACAATACAGGTTTAGATATACAAATATTCAACTGCCAATTCCACATCACGTCCCCTGGCAGTTTCCCACTACTGCCAATCCCTTTCTTATAGTATTATGATAATTGTTGAAGGTCCACTTATGAGTGAGAACATAAGGTACTCTGTTTTATGTTTCTGTGATAGATCACTGAGTAAGATCAACTCTAAACCCATTCAAGTTGTTGCAAAGTCCATATGTTTGTCCTTCTTTATGGCTCCATTGTATGTATTTACCACATTTTTTTAAATTCAGTCCAGCTTCTATGGGAGGCATGGTTGGTTCCATGTTTTTGCTATTGTGAATAGAGCTTCAACAAACATGCATGTGTAGGTATCTTTTTGGTAGAATGAGCTCAGTTCCTCTGGGTATATTCCTAATAGGGGGATTACTGGGTCATATGGAAGGGCAATGCCTAGTTCTTTCAGAAATCACCACAGTGTCTTCCAAAGAGGTTGAACTAATTTGCATTCCCACCAGCAGTGTAGAAACATTCCATTTTCTCCACATCCTCACCAGCATCTGTTGTTGTTTGTTTTATTAACAATGACCGTTCTTACTGGGGTTAGGTGGTATCTCAATGTGGTTTTGATTTGCATTTCTCTGATGATTAGAGAGGCTGAGCACTTTTTCAAGTGTCTGTTGGTTGCCCATGCATCTTCTTTTGAGAAGTGTCTATTCATGTCTTCTGCCCACTTTTTAATGAGGCTGTTTGTTTTTTTCTTGATTTTGGTTTGATTTCCTTGTAGATCCTAGATGTTAATCCTTTATCAGATATACAGCTGGCAAATATATTTTCCCATTCTGTGGGCTGTCTCCCTGCTGTCTTGATGGTTTCTTTTGCTTTGCAGAAACTTTTAAGTTTGATGAGGTCCCACTTGTCATTCTTATTTCTTATGGTATGGGCACCTAGGGTTCTGATCAGGAATTGGTTGACAGTTCCAATTTTCATAAGGGTGTCTCCTTTGTTTTCTAAGAATCTTATAGTTAGAGTTAATTTTTGTGTATGATGAAAGGTAGGGCTTCGGTTTCAATCTTCTGCATATGATCAGCCAGTTTTCCCAGCACAATTTATTGAATAGGTTCTCCTCTCCCCAGTGTTTGTTTTTGGGGGCTTTGTCAAAGATGAGTTCGCTGAGAAATTGAGGTTTTGCTCCGGAATCTCTATCCTGTTCCATCAATCTATATGCCTGTTTTTGTACCAATACCAGGCTGTTTTGATTACTGTAGCCTTATAGTAAAGTTTGAAGTCTGGAAGTGTGACACCTCCTGCTTTGTTTCTTTTGCTAAGGATTGTTTTGGCTATTCGTGGTCATTTATGTTTTCATAAGTATTTCTGTATTGTCATTTCCAGGTCTGAGGAGAATGATGCTGGTAATTTAATGGGTATTGTCTTGACTCTGTAGATTGCCTTTGGTAGGATTGACATCTTAACAATATTGATTCTTCCTATCTATGAACATGGAATATTTTTCTATTTGTTTGTGTCTTCTAGGACTTCTTTGAGCAGTGTTTTGTAGTTCTCATTGTAAAGGTCTTTCATTTCTTTTTTTCTCTCTCTCTTTTAATTTTTATTTTGAAATTGTGGGGTTAGGTATACAATTCAGGGTTAGGTATACAAATGTTCATTGTGCAGATATCCTTATTGATGAGGTGTGCCTCCCCGCTTCCCCAGGTGGATATCGACTACTGTCAATCCCAGCTACTGCCCCACCCCCTCCCTGCATTTCCCCGCGACTTTCAATCCCTTTCCTACAGTAATGTGGTAGTTGTTCAAGGTCCACTTATGAGTGAGAACATGTGATGCTCAGCTCTTTGTTTCTGTGAAAGATCACTCAGTATTATAAGCTCTAATTCTATCCACATTGCTGCAGAGTTCATGATTTTGTTCTTCTTTATGGCTGTGTAATATTCCATTGTATTGTTAGGAAGATGCCAAGGTATTTCATTTTTTTGTGGCTATTGTGAATGGGATTGTGCTTTTTATTTGGATCTCTGCCTAATTGTCGGTGTATAAAAATGCAATTGTTGTTTTCACATTTATTTTGTACCCCAAGACTTTGCCAAAGTCCTTTATCAGTGCAAGCATGTTTTGTGCAGATTCTTTTGGATTTTTGAGGTATAGGATAATATTTTCAGCAAGGGAAATAACTTGACTTCTTCTTTTCCTATTTGGATACTACGGATTTCCTTCTCTTACTTAACTGCCCTAACTAGGACTTCCAACACAATGTAGAACAAGAGCAGTAAGAGTGGGCAGGCTTGTCTTGTTCCAGTTTCCAGGGGAAATGGTTTCAGTTTCTGTACATTTGGCAATATGTTACCTGTGGGTTTATAGTAAATGGCACTTACTATTTTGAGGTATGTTCATTCTATACTAGGTGTTTGAGGGTTTTTATCAAGAAGGATGCTGGATTTTATCAAAAGATTTTTTTGTATCTAATGATATAATCATGTGGGTCTTATTTTTACATCTGTTGATGTATTTAATTTCATTTATGGTCTTGCGAAGTTGAACCAGGTTGGCATCCTGGGGATGAAGGCTACTTAGTCATAGTGGATGATTTCTGATATGTGTCTTGGATCTGATTTGCTAGAATCTTGTTGAGAATTTTTGCATCTATGTTCATAAGGGATATTGGTCTGTAGTTCTCTTTTTTTGCTGTTGGATCTTTACCCAATTTGGGCATCAGTGTGATGTTAGCTTTGTAAAATGATTTGGGGATAAATCCATCTTTCTCAAATGCCTGGAATACTTTCAATAGGATTGGTATCAGCTCCTCTTTGTACATTTTATATAATTCTGCTGGAAAGCCATCCAGTCCAGGCCTTTTTTTTTTTTTTTTTTTTTGGTTGGTAGTTTTCTTATGACAGAGTTCATTTCCTGGGTTGTTATTGTTCTATTTAGTGTCTCAATGTCTTCTTGTTTCAACCTGGGGAGGTAATGTGATGTCAGAAAGTTCTCCATTTCATTTAGATTATCAAGATTGTTTCCATATAGGTGTACATAGTAATCTCTGATAATCTTTTACATTTCTTGTACAAAAGTTCAAATCACAACTGACCCCAAAGAAACATTTTCTTAAATGTCTCCTTAAGGACTGGTGTGGAGGGGCATATTGTCTTAGGGATTGGATGTCTGAATAGAATTTTAATCTTCCATTACAAATGAAGCTGATCTTGGCAGGGTAGGAAATTTTTGGTTGGAATTGCTGATCTTTAAGAACATTAAAGATTGGACTCCAGTCCCTTCTGGCTTTTAGTGTTTCTACAGATAAGTCTGGAGTGGTTCGGATGGGTCTCTTCTGGTAGGTGGTCTGACCATTCGCCTTTGCTTCCTTTAAGACTTTTTCTTTCATGATTACTTGGTTGGTACTGCTCCCTATGCTTGTTACTTTGCATTTGATTTCCAGGATGGAGTTCTTTATTTCCATTATTTTGGAATAGGCTGTTCTGAAATTAACCATCTTTGTTTTACTTCCTATATGACTTCAATGAGTTTCACTTCTAGTTTTTCTTGGTTCTCGCTGTTCATTTTAGCCATCCAATATTTGATTTCTGTGACTGCATCTGGGGAAGGTTTTTCAAGGAGGTTTCCATTGTTTGATAACTGTATTTTTGGTCACTGTCTCTTTATGACTCCGAGGTTTGCCTATACTTTTTCCATTGATTTTTCCTCAGTTGTGACATGTTTCTCTTCCCAGTCTGTAATTTGTTATGGTTTTGTTGTTCTGAGGTTAGTCACTTGCCCCCTGTTCTAGCACCCTTTCTCTAGTTCAATATAGGTCACTCAGTGAGAGAGGGCGGTGCATTGCATTCACTTCTGCTCCTTGTTCCACCCTGTGGCAGGTTTCTTAACTGTAGCAGCCCCAACTCCTAGCACCCTGCAGAGAGTGGGTAGGGGGATGCCGCTGTCATCTTCTTCATCTTCTTTCTTTGTGACCTAGAAGACTTCCCATTGAGAAAGTCTTCAGGTGCCTTTTATGTTGCTCCCTCCCTGTTTAAGTCCACACTTTGCTCTTGAAAAAGAGCAATTTCCCTGCCATGATTGAGGAGAAATGGATCTACCTTGTGGGCACACAAGGTTGGGAGGTGAGTCTTCCTGATCTGCCTGGAAAAATGGGCTGGGTGCCAGTGAGGTTCACTCTGCAGACAAGTTTTCTCTGCTTGGGAGCCTGTTGGAGCCATGCTCATGGCTGCAGACCCAGTGCAGTGCAAGTATTTTACTCCCCCCCCCCGTTCCACTTAAGGTCCAATTGCCTACCACTGTGCCCTGACCAAAACTCCTCCCCCATGAGACCAATAACTCATGCATGGCTGGGAGGGTGGTGAATGGACCCACAGTGTCTTAGGTACACTCATCCACTGTTGTTCTTTGGGTAGAGCTTCAATTCCTGTGTGAGCCTGGCACATGACAGGGGATGGGGCACCTGGATTTCCACATCTGCCATTGTTTTCTGGTCTCAATGTGTTAAAAAAAAAAAAAAAGACTTTTCCTGGGTGCAGGATGCTTCAGCCATCCAAATGTGTTTTGAGTGTCTTTGTCTATCAGCAGCTTGGTCTCTGCTTTACTTGGTGAGAGTGGTGCCAGTCTGCTGCTCCATGGTGGCTAATTTTGATTGGCTTCCAGACTCCAAAGGGTAAGTCTTAACATTTGCTATTTTAAAAAATCATTCAGGAAATTGAGACTTATCAGAAAAAAAATGTATACTGTGACAAGATAATCTACCTGTATTACAAATTTGCAAAATAACGCCACTGAAGTGGGTGGGGAGAGGATCGGTGTTGACCTAAGTAATTTTGGAAATGAGTCAAGTCTATAAGATTAAAGGGAAAAAGAAGTACACAATAATCAACCCAAAATAAACATTTAACTGTAAGACCTGGAACTACTAAAATAAAACATTGACAAATCCTACAGATTATTGTTCTAGGCAAAGATTTGGAGGGGTTAGACCTCAATAACACAGACAACAAAGGCAAAAATTGATGAATGGAATGATATCAAGCTAATACACTTCTATACAGTAAAAGAAACAACCAAAAAAGTAAAGAGACAACCTACATCATGGAAGAAAAATATTTGCAAGTTTTCTATGCAACAAGAAATTAGTATTTAGAATATATAAGAAACTGAAACAACTAAGTAGCAAAAACCAAAATAATCCCATTTTTTAAATGGGCAAAAGACTTGAATAGACACTTCTCAAAGAAGACATACAAATGGCTGACAGGTATATGGAAATGCTCAACATGACTAAACATCAGAGAAAAGCAAATCAAATCCATAGTGAAATATCACCTCATTTCAGTGAGAATGACTATCATCAAAAAGAGAAAAAAATAATAACAAATGCTGACAAGGATGTGGAAAAAGGAGAATGTTATTAGTAGGAAGGTAAAGAAGTACAGTCATTATGGAAAATAGTACAGAATTTCCACAAAGAACGACAAGTAGAACTCCCCATATGATACAGCAATCCTATAGCTGGGTATATATTCAAAAGAAAGAAAATCACTATATAGAAGAGATACCCAAAGTCCCATCTTTGTTGTAGCATTATTCACAATAACCAAAATGTGAACTAAACCTGTATTCATCAACATATGGATGAATAAAGATCAAAAGATGAATGGATAAATTATATTCAATTGTGAGTCAGGTGCATGGTTCACATCTGTAATTCCAGCACTTTGGGAGGTGGAGGCAAGAGGGTTGTCTGAGCCCACGGGTTCAAGACCAGCCTGGGCAACATGGTGAGACCTCGTCTCTACAATAAGTCTAAAAATTAGCTGGGCATGGTGGCACATCCCTGTAGTTCCAGTTACTTGGAAGGCTGAGGCGGAAGGATCTCCTGAGCCCAGCAAGTCGAGGCTGTGGTGGTCATGAGCGTGCCACTGCACTCCAGCCTGTGTGACAGAGTGAAACTCCAACTCAAAACAAAACAAAACAAAAACAAAAACAAGAACAATTGTGTATATATACACATATATTCTATATAGGTATATGCATATATACACATATTTTATAATATAAAATATACCTTATTTTATATATATTCAGCCACGAAAAGAAGAAAATCTTGTCACTTGTAGAAACATAGATGGAAATGGAGGTCATTATGTTAAGGGAAATAAGCCAGATACAAAAATACAAATATCACATGTTCTTACTCTCACACATGTGGGAGCAAAGAAAATGTATCTCATGGAGGCAGATAGTAGAATGTAGTTACCAGAGGCTGGGAAAGTAAGGGGTTAGTGGAGGGAAGTTGGTTAAAATACAAGTACAGTTAAATAGAAGGAATAAGCTCTAGTATTCAACAGTACAGTAGGAAAATTATATTTAACACTAATTTATTGTATATTTTAAAATAAATAGAAAAGAAGAATTGTAATGTTTCCAACACAAAGAAAAGATACATGTTGAGGTGATGAATATCCTAATTGCTCTGATTTTATCACTACACATTGTATAGAGGTATCAAAATACCACATATACACCAAAATATGTAAAAAAGTAAAAAAAAGAAACCTGGTATATAACACTTGACATTGGTCGTGCAGATGAGTTAGAGGAAATTATTAATATTAAGTAATGTTGCTGAGACATTTGGTTTTCCATGATAGATAGATAGATAGATAGATAGATAGATGCCATTAAAAAAAGAAAGAAAAAAAAACTACAAGATCATGCTGGAGCATCCTATAGTGTCAGAAAATAAAGAAGTGAAAAAATACTTAAAGTATAAAAGAGGAGGAAGGAAGAAGGAAGGAAGGGAGGAAGGACAGACTACATTGACGGGTATATCTCAAAGGAACAAAAGCCAGTGAAGAGATCCTAAAGGCCAAAGCAGGAATATTTTGAGCAACCAAAGAAATTAAGTAGTACTAGACTATACCCCAAAGTATAAAGTAAATATCCACGAGCATATACTGATATAAATAACTAAATAAATGTATAATGTGAAAGAAGAAACAAATCTCTCACACAAAGTAATTTCTTTTTTTTATTTTTATTTTTTGAGTCGGAGTCTCACTCTGTAGCCAGACTGGAGTGCAGTGGCCGTTCCCGGCCACTGCAGCCTCGACCTGCTGGGCTCCAGCGATCCTTACGCCTCAACCTTCCAAGTAGCCAGAATTACAAATGTGCGCTACCATGCCCGGCTAATTTTTTGATTTATTGTAGAGATGAGGTCTCGCCAAGTTGCCCAGGCAGGTCTTGAACCCACGGGCTCAGGCAATCCACTCACCTCAGCCTCCCAAAGCACGGGATTACAGGCTGAACCACTGAGCCCAGCACACAAAGTAATTTCAAATAACTTATGTAGGTACTTCACCCTCAAGGAGGAAAAATATAATCTTTACTTTTTGAGTATAGATTTCACATCACAACTTCCTTCCAAAGTTTACATTATTGAAAAAGAGAAAAAAGAGTAACATCACAGCAGAAAAAAAACTTGACAAACACTCTCTCAGCCAGGTGCTCAAGGTTACTATCAACAGTGATAAACTCTGATGGTAGTATGTGCCCTTGATCCAATATAATAGAGTAATTTCTCACTGTTGTTCTCCTCCCAAAATCTTATAATTTCAGTCCATTTATGAAAAAATCAGATTCATTTCAACTGAGTGGCATCCTAAACAATACCTGATCAGTACTTCTCAAAACTGCCAAGGTTATAAAAAATTAAAAAATAATTGTGAGCCCTTTGTAACCAAAAGGAGCCTAAGAGACTTCACAAGAAAATGTAATATGGCATGCTGGATGTGATCCTGAAACAGAAAAACACATTAGGAAAAAACCTAAGGAATTCTAAATAAGCTATGAATATTAGCTAATAATAATATATCAATATTAGCTTATTGATTTTAACAAGTATACTGTATAAATGTAAGATATTAATAATAGAAGACACTGGGTGAGGGGACATATTGTAACACTGTATCACATCTCAATTTTTCTGTAAATTTAAAATTATAAATAAACTAATAAATTTTTAGAGTAGATCACAATTTTAAATTTTTGATGTTTTTGTGGTTCATTAGAGCTAATTGTAAACCCCATTGATGTATAAATCATGAAAGAGTCATAAAACTTTAATCTAAATTTTTTGTATTCTATATTTTGGATGACAAAAGAAGAAGGTCCCAGAAAATAGCAAATATACTTCTTGCAAAATATCTTTGTTGGACTTTAGAATTATAGTAATACTGGGTAAAAGGAAAATCAAAACAAAGTCTCACAGATTTTTCTGTTACCTGTGATGCATGTTTCTGGAGGCCAGACAGAGCAAATTTGCTATTACTCCTTCCCCTCTTGCTGAATCAGCACAGTAAAGATAGTGCTAGAAACAGTATCCTACTAGTCTCATAGATGATGTTTAATACAATAAAACAAATATCTGTTACTAGGAAAGTAACAGCACAACTAAGAGCCAAGTTTAGTGATTTGGATTTCATAATTTCTGCAAGTTCAAAAGTCTGTATCCCTGCACTGCACATAATCCTCAAGCATCTGCTTCTCATGTGTAATTCCTTCCAGTGGCCATGCCACGCCATCACTTCATATGTGATATTTTCCTTTAGTTGGAGATAAAAGCACTTCCTGATAGATGAGACATATTCCTTGAACTAAAATGAACAGTTATGCCGCCTAAGGTTAGAGTTTACTTATGCTACTCATTCACAAAAGAAACAGAATTTCAGAAGGCTCATCTCTGATTAGGTTTTACTAAACATAAAGAAATTGTAACATAAAGTACAGTATGTTTACCAAAGCAAATAATTTTATTTTTCCAATGGAGTGACATATCAAAATTTTTATCTTGTGTCTTCCTTATAATCTGATAGTTCGATACTCTAAGTTTTTATTAGTGTAATCATTTACTTATTCAAAAGAAATGCTTAATAACAGGATGTTTGTATACAGCACAATAATATATGCTAATTGCTTGTAGCTTCTAATTTTCCAGCATACAAATTTTTATCATTGAACTAGTTACATAACATGTGATCCAGTACAGGTTTTAATGACTTTGCTTCACAAGCAAAATTTGTCACACAAATTTGTTTAACAACTCTGAAACTTTCTACTCCGATAAGGAATATGTCCATATGATAATGTTCCACTACAAAGCAAGTTACACAGCCAACACTGACATCATTTGGGTAGGAAGCATATTTCCCCCAAAGGGCAGGGCAGCAGGGAAGGGCCCCTGTAGGCATCATATATTTTAAACAAACAGTGCAGCCTACTATACAATAGATATGCTATTATTTACATTATATTGTCACTATGATCATTATTTACATCATAGTGTCACTGTGATCTTTCCACCCTAATATGAATATTGAGTCTGAGTAGGCTCTGTGATAATAAATAAATTGTTGAAAATATGTTTCATTAATTTTTAACTTGGTTAAGAAAATTTTATGAAGTTTCAAACAGTTTTTGTAGCATCATAATGAAGTCATAAAATGTTTACAATTATTTACATCTATACGTAAAAACTATATACAACATCAACACAGTTAAAACAAATGTAAGGCATTACAGGGCCAACTTTAAAGCCATAATACACACATACACACATACACAGATTTCACTTAATAGGAAGCAAGGTACATGTTTTAAAATACATAAATATTTATTATACGTGAAAACTTGAAGATTACACAAATTCCTTCTAGAAAAGATTTTATCACCTCCATGTGGAGTTACTCTACGGAGTTACTCTACACATCTTTGTCCACCAACAACCATACACACAGGAAAACAAAGAAAAAATGAAACACTGGAAGAGAGAAAGGACTAAAATTTTCATTGAACTTTGTTGTATTAAAACCCATAGAGAAAAAATGAACAACTATGGAAATGTAGAGTGGGACTCTCACTCTGATTTACCAGTAAGTCTGTGAATATAATGTAACATTTACATTACAATCAACATTGCATTTGTTATTTGATGCAGCAGTGCACACCAAGACTAGGGAATCAGACAAGACATGTTTTAGTTGTAACCAGTTTCACTATTGTGACTTTGGCCACTATAACTAAAAGAGATAGTTGAGCATAAAAACCAAACAAAAATATTAATATTTCCCAATTTTTGAATGTCTGCTGCATCCCTACAATTGTATAACAGACAATATCTGAGAAATATAGTTCACTCAAGTATTTTCATTCTAAACCTGTATAGTCTTGTTACAGTTGATTATCATGCAGAGAATTTAATCCTGGGAATTACCCTTTTATGTCAATATAAAGTGTTATCAACTATAGTGCTTCTAAATTTCATCTATAAACATAAATAATTGTCAAAAGCACTGTAGATAAAACTAATCATGCAGAAAAGTCACACATGATAAGGAGAACTATGAGATGGTGAGGCAGCAGGAAAAGGGCTGAATTGAAAGACTTCTATTTTTATTCTTTTTCTACCTTCACCAATGTAGAATTTGGGGAAAGCAGTAAATCTCTCTAAATCTCAGTTATTTCCCCTTTATAAAATGGTGGTGATGAAACATAGCACACAGAATTGTTGTGAATACAAAATGAGATACTGCATGTGAAGTGTATCAACTGTAATATGATGATAAATACATGAATTATTATTAAAATAGCTTGTATTTGTTCTTTTTAAGATAAGTGAATAACAATATAAAAAATGACTTTAGCTATTGGCACAATGTTCGGTCTAACAAATTGTAATCAATTTACAATCGGTCTAACAAATTGTAATCAATTTACAAACAGATTTATGTCAAAATTATCTGTGGAAAGTGTATTGAAAACCCTTGTGTATGTAACCAATGGATCAGTGGCATGCAGTATGTGCTGGTATTCAGTATTTGCCATATTATGTTGTGATAGCAAAAAAACCTCTAAACCTCAGTGAATTACAACAACAAAGGTTTATTTCTAACCCATGTAACATGTTGGTTGGCTGTGAGTTATCTGTGGCTCTGCTCCATGTTTTTTCTTTATTCCCAACTACAGACAGAAAGAGTAGCCAGTTCTTCTCCAGAAAGGGAACGAAGAACAATGACAGTTCTGTGTAACAACTCTAAAACCTTTTGCTCAGATAAGGAATATGCCCATTATGCTAATATTCCACTACAAAGCAAGTCACACAGCCAACACTGATGTCATTTGGGAGGGAAGCATATTTCTCCCAGAGGGCAGGGCAGCCCCTGTAGGCATCATATATTTTAAACAAACAATACAGCCTATTATACAATAGATATACTATAAATAAAAATGATTATGCCCAAGATGAGGTCTTACCCTTTTCCTTCATACTCATTTTTATGAATGGCTAAAAAAAAAAAAAAAAAGAAGTGGGAAACCTATAAAGAAAACTTCAAATCGCAGCACATAAATTTATATGAATAGCCTTTTTTTTAATCTTGAAGGTTTGAAGATTGGTGGCCATCAGAATGGACATTCGAAATTAAAGGTAGATGGACTTGCAACAATTTTAACAGGAAAAATTATTCTTTTTTACTCCAGAGTCAAGCCTAGTCTTACCACTTACTGGCAATAAGACCTGAGAAATAGCTTCAGCAGTCTATATCGTCTCAGACATCAAGGGGACTGTAGAGGTGTTCACTCATATCTCAAAGGAGTTTAAAGGAGAAAGAAAAAGGTCAAGTAGAGATCTGAAGAGGTGCACTTATCTCAAATTTAATTTACTGGACAGAACAATCACCCAGACTGAGAAAAAAATGTCAGTGAACTTTCCATGACCTAGGTGGACAATATATTTGAGAGAATATTTGGGTCTATTTACCAAAGCAATTGTTGGATCATTGATCACTTTGTCATAGTAAACCTTAATAAAATAGTATGTGAGCCGGGCTCGGTGGCTCAGCCTGTAATCCCGCGCCTTTGGGAGGCTGAGGTGAGTGGATTGCCTGAGCCTGCGGGTCCAAGACCCGCCTGGGCAGCGAGACCTCATCTCTACAATAAATCAAAAAATCAGCTGGCCGTGGTAGCGCATGCCTATAATTCCAGCTACTTGGAAGGCTGAGGCAGAAGGATCGCCAGAGCCCAGCAGGCGAGGCTGCGGTGGCCGGGAGCGGCCACTGCACTCCAGTCTGGGCGACCGAATGAGACTCCAACTCAAAAAAAAATAAATAAATAAAAATAAAAATAAAAATAAAATAGTATGTGTAAAAGTTTATTGACGTATAGTAAAAGGTATAAGAATAACAATTGCCACCAGTTTAATAATATGCAGAATGAGCAAACCATTTAAGTTATCTCATTACTGTATATTTAGTAAATATAAACACTTGACTAGAATAGAAATTAATGCAATTTATTCAGAGTATAGAGAAGTTTACTAGGACATAGTCTCCTCTGAATATTTAAATATAATAAATTTTTTAAACGGAGAACAGGCCTGGAGGAAAAAGAATGAATACCTATAAAGGAAAGCACCAATCTTGAGGCAATTAACCCACAATACACTATAAACGACACCCTCTACTAAGTTAGGAACGAGTCATTTCTAAGATATTGCACTCAGATACATTTAAGCAAAATATTTGGAGCTCTCATGACATAACCCAGTGTTAAAATAAATTGGGAAACTGGAATAAATCAATATTATTTTAAAAATCCTGTAACATAATGAATTCACCAGTCAAAATAAGAGCAAACAAATTCTGAAAATATTTTGGTAAGACACTATTGTGTGACTCAGCTATATGTGTTTTAGTGCATAGACTCAGGTGGAGAAATTTTACCAAACAACAAAAGAAACAGAGGAAGAGTCTAAAGGACAGTTCTTTCATTGAAAATGTCAACGTGTCTGACAAAACCTTTTAATGATCTCCTTCTAGGATTAGGCTGCTTCTGGTTTGGATGTCTCCCTTTGACTGGACGTTTTGGCTAGGGTTAGATAAACTCTAACATGGTTACACTTAAGACTTTTGTGAATGACAAGTCTCATCTCCTTATCTCTTTACTTATCTCTGGTTTCTCCTAGTTTCCCTTTTTTCTCTCTTTTCTTATTTCATTTCTTTTTTTTACCAAGGAAAGTCTATAAGTCCTTTCTGTAAGGCTGAGCATCATGCCCGAAAGGTTTTGATCATCTTTTGGTAATAATTTTATAAAAATTGCCTGTCTAATATAAGTTAAATTCTGGACAAATGTGAATTTTGCTTTACTTAAAAATTAGGAAGGCACTGACTGAATCTGAGAGATCTTTCGCTATATAAAAAATGTTGTTATATCCATGGTTCTTTGATTTGGCCCATAATGTTGCATTTCAAAAGAAGTCAAATTTGAAAAACCTTGACTCTCAGACATGTAAACACCAGTGTCTCTCTGCCTTTTCCAGGGAGCAGTTATAAATGTGCTTCTATGGTGATTAGAACCACGTGATTTTGATATATCCCTACGTGAAGTTTGGTTTCATTAAAAAAGGGTAAGACCCACAGAGATGTGCTGCAAACTTATTTATATTTTGTATGTAAAACATACATTATATATTTTAAACATATACATGATATATAAATGTTATTTAACATGTATTTTAATTATATATATAAATATATTCATATTTTTATAAATAGTGCCTGCTTTAATACCATCTCTTTGTTAAATTTCTTAGTTTGACTTTCTCTGATGTGCCTATATATAAAAACATACAAAGTATAGATAATATATGTTCTATTTGGAGTTTTATCATCTTCATGTCAGGAAAATGCCAAGCTGAAATTTCCTATCTTAGAAAACAAAGTGTCTCAATGGAAAATACTGAAGCAAATAGAAGAAATAGCTTAAGAAAATGGGATTTTAAATTTGATTAAAGAATATCTCTTCCTCTATAGCTCTTAATGTATATTTTGTTGCCCTTTAGCAGAATTTATAAATGGAAGTAGTGTGGTGATGATTCACTTACTATATTTTAAGCACATTCTGTGTTAGGGTATGTACGTACTGTCCAGGCAACAGATCCATACATTAAAAACCACATGGTAAGCATATGCTTGTTTTATATATATAGTTTCACATAATAGGCATGTCAATGATTTTCCCTTTGTTTCTCTATTGGTTGCCAAAATGTTCATATAAATTCCCATGTCATTTAGAAATATATTAGTATTTAGATATTAGTTCACACACATTTTTTATTAGAAAATAATTCATCCTATAAATGTGGACAAAAATCTACAATTTCAATTTTTGTGTGAGATTTTTCTTAAATATAAATAAAATCATTTTTAGAATCCATAAAAGAAATCCTCTAAAATGTGAATTTATTTAAAAGAAACAGAGAATACTGCAATATCCTTTGCAATCTATGAAACAGTCTTATTTAATGATAACTTCCAAAACTAAAAGGAACACTGCTTTGTACGGGATGTCTTTCATTTCAATGTCAAGTTTTGCTTAATAGTATTAAATGGTATTAGAAAACTATCTAATTCTAAAGTGGTCACACCAACCTTTTGTTGTTGTTGCTGTTGTTGAAGGAAACAGAAAGATAAACTTGATTTGTTTTATTTAATTTTTGTGCCCTCTTGAAATTAAGAAAATCTTTACCTTTTGCAATTTGAGTAAAAGACTTGAAACTGAGGGAAATTTAGAATAAAAGAGGTTTGTTTAAAAATATTTGGGCACCTTCAATGAAACTATTTCTAGAACTGTGGCTGAAAATAATAATGTAAATAACATTTATACATCTAAGAATAATAAGAACATTCAAAATATTAATGCAATAACTATTCAGCAAATTTAATAATTATCTCTAACACACATATGAAAATGAATTAGGATGCATATATACATCCTAATTCATACCATATATAAATACTTCATATGCATTTTATATATGCTATATATATGAATAAATGATATTAAACTATTGTTATTAGAAATCAAAATATTACTCTGACCAAAAATTTTGAAAAAATCACTTATGCCACTATTTACTTGGGGAATATTTTGATAATAATTTTTGCATTTATTTAGGAGATTATTGCCTCATAATTTCCTGAGTTGCTACAATGACATAACATCTAATTCCAACTTAACCCTTTCTAATCAAGCCTCCAAACATCTACCAAAATAATATCAGTGTGTGACTATGTCCTACTGATTAGTTTCCCATTGTTTTCAAATAAAATTCAAGCTGCTGTCACACACCATTCAGGTGCTTCCATCATTTGACGTCTGCCTACATCTTTTCTTATTTTTGTCATCCTTCTTACCTATTTGCTATTGCCCAAATGATTACTCTCACCACCTTTCTACGTGTTTTCACATGTCATTTTTTTCAACCTAAAATATCTTTCATTCCCATTTTAACTAAATTTAATTCTAATAGTCTTTTAAGATTGAACTCAAGAATTGCTTCTTCCTAGAAGCTTTTATGAACCACTTCTCCTTTCCCCTGCTCTGAAGTCCATTTCCAATTACCAGCTCCCTCACTGACATACATATAGCAACCTTTAAAATACAAAAAGCCAACAGATTACAACACAGGAAAATTATCAACTGACCTGAATTAATCAATGCCAAATCTATTCTTGCTTTGACTTCCTTCTCAGGTGACCCAAAATAAATTTGTGTACATACAAGCGCACACACACACACACACACACACACACACACACAGACTAGGACCAAGGACCAGCACAGCAGGCGAGCATTCAGTACAACTGTATCTCTTTCTTCTTTTTTTTTGTTTTAGGGCCCTGCCCAAAACAATTATTTTAACCACAGAGATAAAGTTATTTCACTTTGACTTCCTTGAGTTACTATCCCTTTTGATAACTTATAACCTCTTTTTTGGAACTTATTCCCTTCTGTAAAATAACAGACAATCATTATTTCACTACTGGATCTCAAAATATTTTGCAAATACCATTCCATCCTAATTTTGGGAGATGGCTTGAAATCATTATCATTCTACTGAGAAGCATTTATATGAATACCTTATGAATGTCAAATCTGCCCAAATCACTTTCTGAACACTGTTATTATTCACTAATTTTATCAATTATTACACAAAAAAGTAAATTCTGACACTGTTAATCCTGCTGCGAATTCAAGTTATTTTAAGCTCTTGAGTTTCAACTAACAGTTAAACCACATTATAGGGAGCAAAACTTTTGCATTTTACTATTTGAACTTTATGTTTTGCCTAACAAATTCCCACTTTATAAAGCTGTCTTCTAATTATTTGAGATTTGGATGCAAAAAATTACATTAATCAACATTGAAAGAAAATTGCACCAACAGAACAGTTTTCTGTAACCCTGAGAGATCCTATAGTTTCAAGCCAAATAAATCATGCATTGTCACAGGCACACAGAATTACCCAAGGCCACAGCTATGCTTGCCATTGGGTGTCAACAGTTGACATGTGGCTCTAGTGATGAAGAAAGAGGTTCTGTAGGGGCTACCTAAGACAGCATGAGCATCATCAGGTCACACATGCATTGCCTAGATTCTCCTGTGGCCTGAAGTCAGACTGGCATCCCAGATGAGGTCTTGACAAGTACAGAAAAGAGGACTGAAGCACTGGAAACACTTACTTGGTCTTTATTTCCAGAGCAAAGTACTTTATTACTACAGGAAAAGGAGGAATGCACCTTGTTTTTAGATAGCATAATGTTGAGATAGCCAAAGACTAAAATGTCAAGTGAAAAGAAAGACTGAGGCCTGGAAGAGAGACAGTTTTAAGTGTCTGTCTGTCAAATAAAAAGAAATTTGGTTATCTTCTAGTACTTTCCATTGAAACTAACTGAAATCTTTTGGTTAAGGAGAGATCTACCTAAATAAACAGAAAATTAGGAATTTTAGTTATGGAACAGCCTACCCTAAAGAGCTGAAAATTACTTTGCTATTTCTAAGTAATTCACATATCACTATATCAGATCAAAAATCAGTGCAAATTTTATGTTAGTTAGGATTGACTTTTTTTCCGTTTAGGATTGAGTTTTCTTTGTCGTCATTAAAAATGCAAAGGTGGAAAGACAGGGTCTCATAATAAATTCGATAGCCTTACTTTTTTCCCCACGCATAAGCTTTGACAACACTTTAACCAGCAATGTTCTCTGCTCACAAAATCCAAAAAGATCTTCCTGGAATGGGCTTATTCAAAGTGTAAGGACACTTCATAAAATATGCAAGATTAGCCTAAGTGCTGATTAAAATAATCTGCCTAAGTTTTAGTCTTTAGCTGATCAGACAGAAAAAAAAATTGAGGTATAAAAGATAACCTGAATACTCTCCTGAAATCAGCTAAAATGAAAATAACTTTCATTGCATTTAAAAAGGATTTTCACCTCTAGTAATTTTTACAAGTCATTTATAAATCCATTTGAAGTATATTCTCTGATTATTTTATTATTTAAAGTAAGTTTGGAAATGTTTAAAAGGAGATATTAAAATAGTATATAGTCCTTAAAATTTTAGAATGTCAATACTGTTACAACCCTCTACATGATCTTACAATTTGTTTTTGCCATTCACTTTTCTTTTTGTCTTCCCTGAAAGTAGAATAAGATAAGTGGAAATATGGAGTGGTGATGAGCATACTGTTAGTGTTAGGTTTCAGAGATAAATAATGATGAGAAGGTGGGGAGTGTTGAAGCAGACAACAATGCTAAGACTATGCTGATATTCAACCACCACAACTGTGGATAGAAGTAAAACATGAGTATGCTTGAAAGAAAGAACCCCATTTTAACCCTATTTTCTTTAATTTTCATCTTCTCACTGAATCTACTTCCACAGAGATAATTAGTACAACCTAACTTCAAGATAAGAAAACTGAGTCCCAGGATCATTAAAAAGTTATATAGCAGATCAAGACTCAAGTTTCCTCAGCTTTTTCTATTTTGTCATGTTTTCTTATTACTCCATTTTTTTTTCAGTGAAAGAAACGTGTGACATGGTAATGAAAGTCATCACAGTTTTTAGGAAAGTTTTATTCGCCCAGTGTATGAATTCAAAATGCTCTCACAGAGTAACAATAGAAACCCAGAATGTTCTTCTAGAGAAATATATGAAAACTTAATAGTCTCAGTGCAATCTTGTTCCAAATATCTTTGAGCCAGCTAGAGAAAATACTAACAGGAAAAGAGCTTATCTTAGTCCTCCTTCCCCTCATATAAGAGACAATTAAAATGAGCTTGATGGAGGAACACATGGGGAACCTCTTCACACCAGGATATGATTAGATGATGAGATCCTGGACTTTAAACCTGAGCCTGCTGATGTTAATAAGATGAAATTCAGAGTCGTAGAAAGGTAGTGAGAGGGAAATTTTGTATGTGGAAGGACTTGATACATTGTGGACAAGATAGCAGATTATAGTACTAGTGTACAAAAATTGTCCCCCAATGAACCACAGTTTCCAGTATCCATTCTCCTGTGTGGTACCCTTCTTTGAATTTTGGCTAACCCTGTAACTCACTTTTGACTAGTTGAATATGGTAGAAGTGATGTTATATGAGTTATGCATCAAGCACTTTAAGATAGTAGAGTGGGTGCTCTGGATGAAATAAGAAATGATGCCAACTGTTGTTCTCCTTCCTTCTCCCCATTTTTTCACTTTTGTCCCACTCATCTTCTCCTATGGGAAATGCCATAAAAATTACCCTTTTTTGGACCACTATTTCACAGGCTTAATGCAGAGGCTCTGATATAGTGAAAATCCAGGGGCCCAGTTGGAATCTGTGTCACTAGCATCCACACAGAAAATGTGTGGTTTGCCAACTGCAGCCAAGCCTTGACTCTACACACACCCCCTTCCACTCCAGTCAAGGCCAGCTTCTCACTGCTCCAGCCTTTTTAAAGCTGTCATATTAAAATACTGAACTTCTCATGGGTTCATTTCCTCTCAGATCTACTTATGAGAAGAAGGGTCTATTATTTTGTGAGCTACTTTCACTTGCTTAGCAAGGTTTACTGTAGGAATCCTAGGAATTAAAACATCTTTGCAGCTAGGTCTTGTTAATTGGTAAAGCAATACTCAAATTGTTTTCCAAAGCAGAACTTTCTAACCCCAAACACATTCCATTTACTTCTACCCACAACAAAATTTTCCATTTGAACCTACATAACAGGAGAAATATATCAGTTACCTGTTCAGGCAATTTATTAAAAAGTTTGTAATCCCAGTTTCTAGTGAGATAAAGGGGAAAAAAATCAAAGATCATTAAATACTTAAGAAATAAAAAGACCCTCTCTTAGATAACTGTTTCCAAAGATTTGTTTTTCCTTGTAAAAATCTAATTATATCTGTAAAATTCACCCCACCAGTGAAATCCACAGATATTCATGACAGCTGCAAAAAGTACTTTTATGTTATTGGAGAACAAGAGAACTTGTGAGACAGGAGAGTTTTGTGACAGGAGACTAAAGTTAATGTAGTAAGTTGGAACTAAGTTTTCAAATGGATATGGTGTATGGATTGTCATAAAAAAGTGTATGTAGTCGGACTCAGAGGCTCAGCCTGTAATTCCAGTGGTTTGGGAGGTTGAGGTAAGTAGATTGCCTGACCCGTGGGTTTGAGACCCGCCTGGGCAACTTGGCGAGACCTCATCTCTAAAATAAAATAAAGTAAAATAAAAATAGCTGGGCATGGTAGCACATGCCTGTAGTTCCAGTTACTTGGAAGGCTGAGGCAGAAGGATAGCCGGAGCCCAGCAGGTTGAGGCTGTGGTGGCCGGGAGCATGCCACTGCACTCCAGTCTGGGTGACAGAGTAAGACTCCAACTCAAAAAAAAAAAAAAAGAAAGAAAAGAAAAGAAAAAAGTGTATGTAATATTTGGAAGGCAGGTGGAGTTGCAAATGTGAAGCTCTGAAGGTAGGAGCAGGTCACAAAGCATCACTGCAACTTGCAAACACTGTCACTAATTTGCTGGCTCATTTTCTGGGAAAGGACAGCAGCTAGGCCTGCAACTTTTATATATCTTCCACTGGATCCCCTTCAGCTTCTTAGTCTCTGAACCAGGTATATGCAACTCCATGGAGAAGGGCATCAGCTTCATCTATAAAGTACAGTACTCAGTCAGGCTCAGTGGCTTAGCCTGTAATCCCAGCACTTTGGCTGAGGTGAGCGGATTGCCTGAGCCCGCGGGTTCAAGACCCACCTGGGCAACTTGGTGAGACCTCATCTCTACAACAAATCAAAAATCAGCTGGGCATGGTAGCGCGTGCCTGTAGTTCCAGCTACTTGGAAGGCTGAGGTGGAAGGATCGCTGGAACCCAGCAGGTCGAGGCTGCGGTGGCTAGGAGTGGCCACTGCACTCCAGTCTGGGTGACAGAGTGAGACTCCAACTCAAAAAAAAAAAAAAAGTACAGTACTCACATGCTGGAGTCCAGCTCCAGCCAGGTTCAGGGTACCCCAAAGGTGAAGACGGCATCGGTGATTGGCGGGGAAGAAGAAAAAGAGAGAGAGAGAAAGAAAGAGACTGGACTCCGGTCTAGTGCAGAAGAGATGTGTGTTATTGGGAATTACAACGGGTCTTTTATACACAAAGTCAGATGTGGGAGGGGTGTCCCCCACTCACCAGAAACTTAATCCATGAAAACTTAATCAATGATTGCCTTTAAACCCTTTTCATATGATAATCTTAAAATCCCATAACAAAGGATAACCGAATCTGTGACTGACATATTCTATAAACCTTTTTCATCCTAAACTGATTGATTTATGCCAAGTTAAACAATTCTATGGAAGCTTAAGTATTTACTTTACAAACGAAAGTGGCCCATCCCAGAATGTTTGAAATGTGGCCCAGTCCAAAGTTCACAGTGGGCTACCTGCAAGTAACCCAGCTGCATTCTTTCAACAAAATGGCTGTCTTCTAAAACTATATTCTACAATGTACTCCTTCAATAAATCCTAAGATCATGACCCAGAAGCCTGTGACCAATACTAAGGCTCTTAGATGTGACACGAGTTTGAATTATAAGTTGTGTGAAAGCCAAAACTGCATTTTGTGGAAGAATAGGAGCAATGAGCTTGTAAAGTTAGCTTGTGTTTGTCCCAGTCTCAGAGTTTTTATGTTTTGAGCTCACAGGAGCTTAATCTGGTTAGTGCTGAGTAGAAAGGGGGAGGAAATACGGTCAAATAGCTTCCGAATGCATCCTAGTGGGTCTCGGGGTCAACGGCCCTTCCTGATCCCTAACGCTCAGTGGGCCTCCATGGCTGGCTCCCAACACTTACACTGTCAAGGATGGAGACAATGAAAGACAGATTGTTCTCATGAGTCTAGTATATCCTCATGTATTCTAGTTTGTCTCCATTCTCCTCCCTTTCAGGTTCAGCATTTCTTTCTGACAGTTGAACTATGGCAACTTCTGACCCCCATCAGATAGGCAGCAGCCTTGCAGAAAAGTCTTCACGGGCAGCCATGATTGCATAGCATCTATTCCTGTAACAAATCTCCTATTCTGTATTATTCACAGTGGCTCCACATTCAATATTGAAACTAGATTGATACAGAATCATACCCAAGGAGAAGAACTGGATGCTAGTCGAGGAAATGGTGACAAGTCTGGCTGAATTTAAGAAAAGGCATTAACCATAAATTGGTATACGTCTTTTGCTCTCTGCTTTTGGACAAGAATGTCTCTTGTGGTCATCTTCTAGCTGTTCCCCCAAGTATAAATGGGAGTAGATAATTCATCTCTGTAGGTCACAGAACTTCATGTTAAGAATAACTACACTTGAGGAACATATGAGGAACCTCTTCACACCGGGATATGATTAGATGATGGGATCCTGGACTTCAAACCTGAGCCTGCTGATGTTAATGAGATGAAATTCAGAGTCGTGGAAAGGTAGTGAGAGGGAAATTTTGTATGTGGAAGGACTTAATACATTGTGGACCAGATAGTGTCCAAAAATTGTCCCCCAATGAACCACAGTTTCCAGTATCCATTCCCTTGTGTGGGACCCTTCTTTGAAGTTTGGCTAGCCCTGTGACTCACTTTTGACTAGTTGAATATGGCAGAAGTGATGTTATATGAGTTATGTAGCAGATTCTGTCTGGTTCTTTTTAAAAAACTCACATTGGGGAAAAACAGATGCCATGTAAACATAATGACTATCCTGAGACTACAATGCTATAAGAAAGCCTAGGATTCTTCCTGGTGCCTATTGAAGGCGGACGAAGTTAACCATACTCATGAAATGGTTCCTGGTTGGGCCTATTCTTGCTGGGAAATACAAACAAAAGCATTGCATTCATCTGCATGGACAATGACCTTGTCTCCCTCACCTTTGCTCTATTTCTGTATTCTTACTTTCAGTTTCCCTTCACTCCAGTCCATTATATACATCATTATTAGATTAAGTCATCCAAGAATATTGTATTTATTATATCAGCCTAGTATTAAATAACTCTTTGAAGAGTTATTTAATACTAGGCTGATATAGTACCCACAGTGCACATGGGGGTAAAGTCTAAAATCTTTCATTCATCTTCCATCTCTGTTTCTATCTCCATTTGGAAAATCAACCTCCAAAATGAATTTTCCCACTCCAAAGTAAACTTTCAATCTCCCTAGTTATGCCATGGTATTACCTAGTTATGCCATGGTATTACCTAGTTATGCCACCATATGGGTTTGCTTACAAGACCCTCCCAACAGAAGATTTCCAATCTTCCCATTTACCTACACAAGTTGAACCCATTCTTCAATGCCCAACTTAAATTCTATCTTCTCCATGAAGTTTTCTAGTTTGTCTTTCCTCTCTTTCTACCATACCTACAGGAGAAATATTAATTCCATTTCTATATATAGTTTATTCCATAATTAAATGGATACTGTATGTTATTCACCTTCATATTTCTACAAAGAAAAGTGCCCATTGAATTGGTAAATTTATTTATATTTTCTCTTTTACATTCTTCAAATACAGTACTTTAAGAGAAAATAAATTGTTTTAAACCATATGGAAGCAATCATACTGATGGTTTTCAGTGAAACTTGTAGTAAAACTATTGCTATCTCTGGTATTTACACTCTAGAGATGACCGTGGAGCAATTATACCTAATCTTTATAAGCATGTAAATCTCTTTTTAATTAAAAATATTATGAACTCCCTTGATGCTAATGATTGTATTTTGGCACAATACAAGGTAAAAATCTACTCTGCATTCCAAGATACTTTTAAATGAATTCATATTTCATTAATCACAGCAGTATACGATTAAATGTAAAAAATCATATTATGAATCTCTGTGACATATGTTATTTGTTTATTATTAAGGTGAATACAGATTCTAGGACACCTTGCGATTGCCTCATTTCTTCCAAATTTTCAACTCTTCTTTCTGCATTCTACATCTCTTTAATGATTTTTTTTTAAAGAAACATGACTGGTTTTCTTACTAGAACTCTATAAAAGTTCATCTCGGTTTGGCAAAAACCCAGATGCTCAGAAATAAAGAAATGGGGTTGGGTGTCGTGGCTTATGTTTGTAATCCCAGCACCTTGGGAGGCAGAGGCAAGAGGACTGCCTCTTGAGCCCAAGAGTTCAAGACCAGCCTGGGCAAATCTGGCAAGATCTTGTCTTTACAATAAATCAAAAAATTAGCCAGGGATGTTGGCTCATGCCTGCAGTTCCAGCTACTTGGAAAGGCTCAGGCAGAAGGATCACTTGCATCCAGCAGGGTTGAGGCTGCTGTTAACCATGATCTTGTTACTGCACTCCAGCCTGGGTGAAAGAGTGAGACTCTGACTTTTAAAAAACAAAGAGAGAAGCCGGGCTCGGTAGCTCAGCCTGTAATCCCGCGCCTTTGGGAGGCTGAGGTGAGTGGACTGCCTGAGCCCGCGGATTCAAGACCCGGCTGGGCAGGCGAGACCTCATCTCTACAATAAATCAAAAAAATTAGCCGGGCATGGTAGCATCCAATTCCGGCTACTTGGAAGGCTGAGGCGGAAGGATCCCCGGAGCCCAGCAGGTCGAGGCTGCGGTGGCCGGGAGCGGCCACTGCACTCCAGTCTGGGCGACAGAGTGAGACTCCAACTCAAAAAAAAAACAACAACAACAAAACAAAAAAACAAAGAGAGAGAGAGAGAGAGAAATGATTATGCAAGTTACAGAAGTTCACAAAATACTATGGACACAATATCGTATTAAAATGGTATAATAATGCGGAAATCTATTTTGCTATGTTTTATTAAAGGTTGTATATATATGATGAACACACAAAAAATGAAAGTGTGGAGGAAATCATGGAAGAAAATAGATTAAATGTTACTTTTTTGTGTTCCTTAGTGAGAGTATGGATAATGTTCTTATTTTCTAATCTACAGTTTTAAGTGCTTTATAATGAATACACTCATATTATGGCTTTACTGAAAAAAGTAATATGATTAATTTCTTAATATCTAGAGATATTACTCAAACTTTCTTTGCTCTGTAGATGTACCAACCCTCAATAATCTGAGTCCCCAAAATTATTCATGTAGTCAGCCTAAGTCAACATTAAACAAAATGTGTTGCATAAATGTACTGCCTATCTAAAAGTTGTGCTTTTAAAAAACTATACTACATATAATGTGGCAAGCACCTTATTTCTTATATTTTGTGATTTTTGGTGAATAAGCCTGCATTGTACCTAGCCATAGATTTGATAATTTTAAGGCTTTGATTATGTTCCCACTTAGCTTTCATGTTTCTAGCCTAAAGCATCGAAATTTCTTTAATCAATGTTCATATAGAAGCCCCTTGATCACTTTTTTATTGTTCTCTGGGCCCCATCCAGGCTTATTTTGTCTGAGGAGTGGTTACTGGGATAATGTAGTGTATTCCAGCTCTTACACAATCATAGGATGATATTTTATGATTTGTTTCCAGTTTTCTTCACGAGGCAGTTCATTGGATTAGTGCCTCAGAGAATAGATTGCAATTATTCTTAAGTCACTTTCCTGAATATAACCAACACCTTAAAGTCAACAGTTTTATTCTTCTTTTATTTCTTTAAATAGATATCTTACCTATATATAGACTAGAGTTCATCTGTCAGTTTTTATATAACTGAGAATTCTTCATTATATTTATTCCTATGTGCCTTGCATCTTTTGGTCCAAATACCGATATTAACATCAGTTAGAGAATGTATTATCCAGAAAACTGACTAAAATGTTAATAATAATTTTTTTTACAAAGCATTCTCTAGAGGATCTCATCATTACCATACTCCAGAAAGAAAAGTTCTTACTTATGTTCACCCTTTGTTTCCTGTCTCTAAGTATTTAACCCACAATAAAGACATTTTTCCGCAATGGCATGGTAACTATTTGAAAAGTTCCTCTGACATTATATCTTTTATCTAATAGTTTATTTTTACAGTCTATATTAAAGTAATCTGACCATGTATTACAGATTTAAACAACTTGTTATGCATCCCACTGAAAGTCATTTTATACCCTCCTACTGAAAAAATTTAAATTCAAGGTACTCCGACTGAGAGATTTCCATTGATACCTTACAGTTGCTTATTAGAAAGCTTTCCCCTCATCACACAGTATATTGTGAATCTCAGTGATTCTGGAATGAATGAAAGTGTATTGGGATGACATTCCTTCTTAACCCTTTTCCTACATCTGACTTTTTCTTTCTATTTTTTTAATTTAATTACTAAATGTGAAGATTATCCATGATTTAGAAATGACATAGATGTTAAGTATCATGGAATCAGACTACTTTTTAACAAGTTAACAAGTCACGAAATTCTATCAAGTTTATGACTAAAATAATTGTAACTCTACAATGTGTCAAGAAATGAAAAGACCCAATTTTACATTTTATTCTTTAAAAATTGAGAAGTGATGTTTATGTGTTTTTAAAATTGAATGTCTATAATACCTCAAATGTATTATTGACCTAAATGTAAAACCTCAAGCTATAAAATTTCTGTTAAAATACATGAGAAAATCTTTTTGTACTTAATTTAGGTGAAGATTTCTTAGGCTAAAAAAGGAAACACACACAAAAAAAGAATTGATTTTGGACTTAATTACAATGTAAAACCTCTGTGCTTCAAAATATACTGTTAAGAAAATAAATAAAATAAAAAGACAAGCTTCAGGGCATTATACAACATTTGCAAAACAATATCTGATAAAGGACTTGGATCCAGAATATATAGGACTATTACAATTTAATAATAAGAAAACAACTCTGCTTTTAAAAATGAGCAAACTGTTTTAACAGACACTTTATCAAAGAAAAGATGACAAATAACCACATAAAAAGATGCTTAACATCAGCATTTATTAAGAAAATTCAAATTATAATTACAGTTGAATATCACTACTCTCTAAAATGACTGAGATTTCAAAAGACTGACTATACCAAGTGTTTTCTTGATTATGGAACACCCTCATACTCTTCTGATAGAAATCTAAAATGGTTCTCCACTTTGGAAAATTGTTTGACAGTTTATTATAAAATTAAGTATATTATTTAACTTACGATATGACTCAGGACTATCACTCCTAGGTATTTACCCCCAAAGAAACAAAATCATATGTTATCACAAAGACTTGTGCACAAATATTGTGCTAATCTGCTCAGGCTGCTATAACAAAATACCATAGAAGAGGTGGCTTAAGCAATAAAAATGTATTTATCAGACTTCTGCAGGCTCGTAAGCCCAAGATCAAGGTGTTGGCTGGGAGTATTCCATTCTGAAGCTTCTTCTCTAGGCTTGTATTTGGTCACCTTCTAGATGTGTCTGACATGGTGAAGAGAGAGGGAGGAAGCAAGCATTGAGTGTTTCATCTACTAATCCCATTGTCATGGCTCCACCCCTGTGGCCTCATTCAAACTTAATTACCTCACTAGGTCCCATTTCCAAATACTGTCTCACTGAAGGTTAGGGTTCAACATGTTAATTCGAGAGGAACAGAAACGTTCAGTGTTCAACAGCTATGTATTAAAAACAGCCAAAGAATTGAAATAATACAAGTATCATTAACTAGTAAATAAACAAACAATGGAAGACTTCTGGGAATAAAAAAAGTAAAATACTCATATATGCAAAAAGTATGGGTAAATCTCAAAAGAGAAGTTGAATCCAAAAGGCAACACACTATGTGATTCTATTTACATAGAAAAGGCAAAACTCCGTTCAGGTATTAGACTAGTCGTTGCTAGTCATTTATATCCAGTTCATTTATATCCAGTTAAATGCAGTTCATTTATATCCAGGAATGAGGAGAAAATAACTGACTACAAAAGAACCCAAGAAACTTCCAGGGTTGAGAAAAATATTCTATTTTTTGTTGGGGTGATGATAGAGCATATATGACTGAACCCATTTATCAAAATCCACCAAACTCTACTTCTAAAATTTAAATTTTGCTGTGTGTAAAGTATATTTCAATAAGCCTGGCTTGAGTGTGAAAAAAAAGAGAAAAAGCTGAAAAGAGCTAGAGGAAGTCAAGGTATAAACCTCACAACCCTAGCTCACACCACAAAGGGCAGGTTTAGTGGTATTATTCCTGAGAAGGTCACTGACTCATTCAACATGCACATGCCAATTAATGTGTAGTTGTCAGTCATACATAAACACATGGCACAGTCTCTGTCCTCAGGAAGCTGAATGCCTAGTAATAGAATTCCCACATCACTGTACCTACCATTTCCACCAAAGTATGGAATATGAGAACAAAAGCAAAATGCTTGTCTAATATTTTACCTTCCAAAGTTTCCTTCTTATTTTTTAGATAAGGAAAAATAGCTGGAATTTAATATTTGGAGTTTTTATGGACTGAATTTTATCTCCCCCAAATTTATATGCTAACGTCTTTACCCACAATACAATGGTATTTGGAAATGGGGCTTCTGGGAGGTAATTAATTTCAGATGAGGTCACGAGGACGAAAACATCATGAT
This sequence comes from Cephalopachus bancanus, assembly GCA_027257055.1. NCBI lineage: Eukaryota > Metazoa > Chordata > Mammalia > Primates > Tarsiidae > Cephalopachus > Cephalopachus bancanus. The sequence continues at coordinate 13,847,586 of JAPVLO010000093.1, forward strand.
GAAATTACTGTTCTTATAAAAAGAGACACCAGATACCCGGTTTCCTCTATCTCTCTCCATCATGTGAGGGTACAGCAAGAAGAGGCCTCAGAATGAAATCTACCTTGCTGGCACCAGGATCATGGCCTTCCCAGTCTCCCCAGCTGTGAGTAATAAATTTGCGTTGTTTAAGCCACCCATCCTATAGTATTTTGTAATGGCAGCTTAAAGTTGACTAATACATGGGCTCTTCAGCCTTCAGAATTTCAATCAATTGTAAGGCGACTATGAGGGGCACTGTCATGAACAAGCACCCCACTCAAGGCCAGATCTTCTGTAACTGACATTAAACTGTGCTATCAACTATGTTGGAGTCAAACCACTTTCTCATCAGAGCAGGCTAAAATAGCAAATATTGGAAATTATCAACTCCTGGATATATTTGATGCAAAGATGCTGGCAGGGTAATGAGAGTTGGGAGGCTTAAAGGAAAGGAGGAACAATTTTATTATGTGTATCACATAAGGCAACTTGATACTTGGGGAAAAAACATGGACTTCAGAGAAAAACAGACCTAGATTAAAATCCTAGCTCTTTGTTTCAGGCTGCCACAGTCTTGAACAAGTTATTTAAACTCTGAACCTCAGTCTCCTCATCAGTAAAATGGAAATAAAGAGCAAGTCCTACCTCAGTGGTTGTTGTGAGCATTAAGTGAGATAACAGACACAAGAAATACCTTGTATACAATGTGTTCAACAAATGATAGTGCTTCCTACCTCTATAGCCAAGGCTGATCCTAGAAAAATAGTTCGTTGTGGTACAATTAAAAAGCCAGATAACCTCTGACAAATAAATTTAAAGTGGAATCCATGCCTCAGCATGACCTCTTTCAGATAATATTTTTAATAAGTGAATTCATGAAGCTCAAAAGTAAGGCAGGGTTCCTGTCATCTGATGTGCAAATAACAAATATTTATAGTATAAAAAACTATAGCTAAGTGGTTAATGACAGAATGACAAACCTTTATATCAGAAAAGTAAAGAAATGCTTTAGGTTATTTTGGAATAGAAGAACCATATCAAAGCACCTCAAACACAACCACCCAATTCTCTACATTTACCCATTCTAATTATAGATGGATGCTGATTACAACATTTTAAAAGAGGAGAAAGTAGTGAGACCTAGAACCCACTGGGAAATCCCAAGAAAGCAGACATTTTTTAGTTTCTGAAACAGTTCATTTATATCCAGGAATGAGGAGTAATACTAAATAATATTTGTGAATATAATCATCAGCCACGCTAAAATAGTTCCTATAAGAGCCTGCACATAATACAGAATTCATAATGACCCGGTATTCATTTAGTGTTTCACAAAGAAACTTTCAATACGTTCTAACCCTGGACTTCAAGAGTCTAAAGATCATTAAGTCAAGTTCACTTTCTGTGAATGGTCAGCACTGACCTCTAGTGGCAAGTATGATTAATCACAACTTTGTCCTTCAGTGACCCCAGGGGAGGTTTACCTAAGGAACACAGTTCTGGAGGCTAGCACCAATGAGATCACATTTAAAACCTTTTTTTTTTTTTTTTTTACTATGAGCACTTCTCCAAATTCCTCATGAAAATTTAAAGAGGTGGTTTGTTGAGCTGGACAAAAATAATGTAAGAAACAGAATAATGCCTCTGACCCCTTTAAGATTTAGAATCTGGATATATGACCCCACGAGCCCACCTCATATACATCTATTTGTTCTCTTTATAATGTTCCCTGTGGAGCTTGTAAGAACATTGGTCAGTCGATTAAAAGCAAGGCTGGAAACTCCTCTACGCAGAAAAACAATTGAACCTATGGGAAGGCACAAAAGAAATAAAAGACAGTCTCTACGCTCAGATACAACAGAAATGAATAGGACAGAGAGGATCAAAGTTTAATTCATTTTCTACCTCTTCAAGAGGAATAAAACACACAAGCAATGGTAAATTTTAAAAAACAGGAAAGGAGAGAGAAAGCAGAACAATGACAGAGAAAAAGATGCATCAAGTAACTATAAAATTTAGGATTTTAATTTTTAAGGGTAAAGGAGTAGAAATGATTTAAAAAATAATTTACTCCAATTCTATCATTTATAAAGAGAGGGAAATAAGGGTCCAGAGAAGTGATTTGACGTTACTGATATCACAAATCAGTAAATGAAAAACTGCAATTTAAAACCCCACTTCACTAGCTGATCCATCACATGACACAGCCTGCCCTCAAGAACTAAGCTTTTGATCTGTTAACAATCAGTGGATAATGAAAATATGGTATATATACACTATGAGATACTATACAGCTACCAAAAAGAATGAAATAATGTCTTAAATAATGTCACTGTATTATTCCCCTGCTTACTTGTTATAGCTTGTTGGAGTCCTATACAAAGTTTTTTCCATATCATGAAAATGTTCCCAGCATTATATGAGCTTCTCAGAGTTTCCCAGGAATTTTTTCAAAAAACAATGTCACATTATATGCATAAAGAGTATACCTATTAAGTAGCTCTGATTCAAACCACTAGGAGCCATAAACAATAATTGCCAATAACAGCAATCAATACTGGCTCAGACTATATAGACCATGTTACCTTGAAGAAAAACAAAAGTCAGATAAGCTCTTCTCAATGGCCCATGCCATGTCTAATAAAACTTCTTAAATGCTGAGACAAATATATTATAAGGTGTTAAATAACCAAAAATCAATATTTTGAAATCTTATCTTCAATATCATGTTTGGTGATATACTAATAAATGGAACAACTGCACAACCTGACTGGAGTATATAAGTTATTTTCTTTTCTGCCTCAAAAGGATACTTGGTCCCAAAGAAAATAAAGATCATGTTTTGACTTTGATGATTTGCGGACCCCAAAACGATCTATAATTTTATAAATCATAATGTTGTCATATTGTAGCGCCCCAGAGAGATGAAAGAAATTACCCAAGGGCACAGAGCTACTTAGTGGCTCTGTCATATATACCATTTAATTTAGCTAAACTCAAATGCCATTAACTGAATGCTTGAAGGCCTTTGGCTTTGTACTGATTTGCTGTGGTTTGGGAGCAAGCAAGGAACACTCAGTGTTGAACATCTTAGAAATGCAATTCATTGAGCAATTGCTTGGTTAGGTGGTTGGGTGAATGAAGTTTCCAGTTGTCTCTGACTTACACTAACTTGAGACTAGAGATAATAATACCATTGTACATCAGTTTATCTGCTGCTTCTGAAACTGTATCCTATCTACTAACATTACAGCACTCACATTTTTTATTTTAAATGTCTTGAACAAAATAACATAAGTATCTCTTGAGTTCCTGCCTTCACCAAGAAGAGAAATTGATTTCACTAAAATGCCTTTATTACAAACCCATGCTGCAATAAGGAAAATCTCTTTGCTTTGGCCTAAATTGTAAGCTGGCTGTATATAATTTGCCTTGACTTTCTGACTCTCTGCTAAATTATATTTGAACTCTCTCCTTCTGCTAGACTATTTTAATTCCAAATGAATCTTTTCAAAACACCTGACACTTATGGTATGTATGACTACATGGTTACAGACAAAATAGAAAAACATATAAAAGGTTTGTTGCACATCTGGAGAAAATAAATTCTCTTCAACACAGGAAGAGATATTCTACATAACATGTTAACTTCCCATTTTGACAATTAAGCACCATATGCTACTATGTCAAACAATTAGATAAAAGTGAAAAGTTCAGGATTGTTTATAATTCGATTTCTGGTTGTATGACTATAATATTATAGGTGACAGTTTTTTGTAGGAAACTTATATCGAATTCAAAAATCCAGAAGTTCCAATAATACTGTATATTACATTCAGTATTATGCAATGAAGTTTAATGACTATAACAAAAAGTCAAACTCAACTATTATTTTAGTGTTGGTATTTCTACTGAATTCTTATTATCTTTATTAGGTAAGCCATGATGTATAAAATAAATATTAAATTTTTGTTAGTCAGACTATTTAATTAAGCCAGAATATTTCATTCTTTAGCTATTTGGTTACGCAAGAGATTACTGAAACATGAAACCAACAAGAAATCAGTCAAATGTTCACTCTTTCATGTCTAACAAAAAGGAAAATTTTTAACTTAATTCAAATTAACAACTATTTTTGAGACCCTATGTGTTCAACCTTGTTCTGGGAACAAATATTGGTTATTGGAAACAGTTCTTGGAATACCACTGCTTGGAAATTCTAAGCTATTTGGCATTTGTTAGAAACATAGAGCCATGATAAAAGATAGCATTACATTAATAGGCCCTACTTCTAGTCTTGGTAGTAGAGGATACTAAGTAACTGAGATGGCTCACTGCTTTCAGTAAGGACACTCCAATCACACCACTTGAAACTGACTTCAAAGAGGCTTCCTCTGCTCTTGGGTCACTCCGTCTTGCTTTATCATGCTGGAAAAAAATCTACCATCAATCAAGCAGGGAATGGGATCTTAAAGTTGTACTTACTATCACACCTGTTTGGAACTTTGACCCCAATTAGCACTTCTTCACCTTGCATATGCATTTGTTCACTTCCTCTTGGGAGTTTATTCCCACTCCTTTACAGACAAGGACTATATGTGTTTATTTCTGTATGCCATTAAAACCTAAGACAGTGGTTTGCATATAAAAGGTACTCAATACATACTTTGTGAATAAAAATAAATTATTAAATAAAGTAAAAATAGGTGATCATCAGGAAATATTTTTCTACATAACATTATTCCATAGTTTGTGGTTTTATGTACCTATTTATTTAGCTCATGAGTCTTCTGGCTACAATTTATGTTGAACTCAGTTAAGTGTCCTTGGCTTGCATGTGCATCTGTAGTCATCTGGCAGGACCACTGAGAACTGTCTGGTCCAGAGAAATGACAGGGATGATTCAACTTTACTCCACACGGTCTCTCATCCTCCATCATAATAGCCTGGATTTGTTCTCGTGCAGTGGCAGGATTTCAAGAGACAGAACAGAACTATGCAAGGCCATTGGAAGTTTAGGCTCAGAAGTTGGTACAGCCTTTTCCACAGCATTCCATTGGCTAAAGAAAGTCATGAGACCCGCCCAGATTGAAAGGATGGGGAAATAGACTCCACTTTTGAGGACAGGAGCTGTAAAGTGTTATTGCAAAATGTGTGCATTCAGGGAGGGGTAAAGATTTTGGTATATTTTTGCAATCAATTTATTGTTCACTTATAAGCTTCTGTCACCTTAGAAATGGCATAGAGTTCCAGAGTAAATCATTAGCATTCTAGAATTTCTACAAGGTGTATTCTTTCCCATTGTTTCTATCTCTGGGTAAGATTTGTTCCACCTTGCCAAAACTACTACTGTATCTTGAATTCATTTATGTGTTTTATTTTTAAGCAAATATTTATTGATCAAAAGCCATGAGCAAGGTACTACAGCATGAGGATATCAACAACATGGCTTTGTTCAGAATCCAGAGCAGGAAGACACATAAGAAGTAATTGCAACAAATTGAGTTTCCTTATACTGTATTCTAACAGCATAAAAGAGAGATAAAAACTGTTAACCCTGAGATAGAGATGGCTTCCCAAAAGAAGCAATGGTGAAATTAAATTTTGCCCGTAGGAAAGAGTTTCACCCAGAAGAGACAATTGATGGCTTACTTGTGACATCAGCAAATGTTAGAGTTAGAAATAGTATAGAAAGTTCTGGGATCAATCAGGAAGTAGCTCATACTGAAGCCAAAACACATGGTTAGTGTGCAAAAGTAGAATAGAATGTGGATAAATTACAGAGAAAAGTCATATAATGAAGGGCTCTAAACATCCTCCTTGGGACTTTATAATTTTATTCTCTAGTTAACTAAAGAAAGCCATTATATTACTTTGATTAAGGTAGCTGTGTGACCAATTTTGTATGTTATTGAAGTAGTTCTGAAAGCACTGACATCAAAGATTTACAGAGGGACAAGAGTGAAATGTAAGTTTAGAAGAAGGGGAATTGAACAGGACATGGCCAAGATGAACATGCAACTCTATCTACTCAGAAGGCACAGAGTTTGGCTCTATGTAGCAGTGTGGAGGGCAGGAGACTTAATGATTGCCTGAAGAAATTTTTAAAATGACTTTGGGCAGTAGGTCTCCATTTCTACTGAGAATGTCACAAAGTGAAACAAGTTAACTATAACAAAAGGCAAGAGTTTAAATTAGTTGGAGTAAAAGGTGTGAGCTACAGCTTTTCTTCCTGAGAATTCAACCCAATAGCAGAAAGACAATTGATACGTCAATTAGCTAGATGTCCTCTCTGCCTAATTTTCCCCAATTCTACAAGAGGTCTTATTATTTTGAAGGTTCATAAGTTCATAATGTGTTACCTACACTAGGCTAAAAAGAAGCAAAGGCTCAGCCATGGTCATATGCTCATCAAGTCTCCCTGTCATCCACATGGGATTGGATTTTTTAGTGGGACACTGGAATGGAGTAGAAAACAACAGCCAGGTTGTAAAAGAAAGATAAAAAGAAAAAGAGAAAGTATCTACTAATATATGGTCTGAGCCTTGCTACCCTTCAGGATTCACCTGAACCATATTTACCATGAACCATATTTCTTGAATACACCACACTACCCTCAGCAGGATCCTGTTGCCCATGATCCTCTCTATACCTAGAAAGTTCTCCTCCTCACCCTTTTCACCTGGCTAGCTTTCATTCCTCTTTCAAATGTTGTAGCACAGATGATTTTCCCCTGACTCAAAACAACAAGAAATTTGTTTTGTTATATACTTTATCAGAACAGCATTCTCCCCCTTCATAATGTATATCTCCATTTGTACAACTGTGTGATTACTTTATTAAGTGCTATCTCTCTCATAGACTAAAAGCTTCATGAGGGCAGGGCAATTCTGGTTTTGTTCTCCCTTGTATTTCTGTTGCCTCACACAGTGCTTACCTCATAGTAGATGCTCACCAAGTATGGGCTGATTAGTGAGTAAATGTATGCATGAATTAGCAAGTAATTAATTGTGATTTTTTTGTTTCTATAGATACACATTTATATGTTACCGAAAACAAAAATAGCACATTCATTGAAAACCAGAAAATCTAACTATTATGCTCTAGTCAAACTACCCAAAGTTTTCTTTATACTTTCCTGACAAGTTACTTTTCTTCAAATTCTTGACACTGGGCTTCATCTCACTGACTTCAAGCTTTTAAAACACATGAGAATAGTTGAGGCTTATTGGTGCTTTCTTGGGTCAAATCAAAAAGTAGAGCTGGCCTGGCATGGTGGCTCATGCTTGTAATCCCAGCAGTTTGGGAGTCTAAAGTGGGAGGATCACTTGAGCCCAGGAATTTGAGACTAGCCTGGATGGCTCAGTGAGACCTTATCTCCACATACACACACACACACACACACACACACACACACACACACACACAGCCAAGTATAGTGGTATGCATCTATAGTCTCAGCTACTTCAGAGGTTGAGGCAGGAGGCTTATTTGGGTCCAGAAATTTGAAACTGTGGGGATCTGTAATCATACCACTGCACTTATAGCATAAGACACTGACTCAAAAAAAAAAAAAAAATGGACCCAAGGTAACAGACTCTTTGAAGGCCCACATATAGAGAAGCTCCAGCTGGCAAATGAGATCACCCAGGTCCACAGCAGTATCCATGCTGAGGCCCCGGCCTTCCAAGAAAGCCTGAGGAAGGAGCAGATGAGGATCCACTCACCAGAGAAGGTGGTAGAACAGAAAACCAGAGAAAACAATGAGATAACTCAGGTCTGCAACGATAACATCTCCAAGATAGAGAAGATCTGACTGAGTCACCCTTTGCCCTTCCATCTATCCGTCTAGTTCTCTTGGGTTTCCTGAACTTCTGTCTTAACCTTAACTCATATTTCAACTCATATTAATACTAGATTGTGTTCAAAAGCAGTAAGTAATGTTCTGTGCAGTCAAAAAACAAACAAACAACAAAACCATTAACAGTCTGGCTGGGGGCTTTAAAGTATAGTCTTGAAAGGCAGTAGATTGATTGTAAAGGTGTCCAAGGAATCTAGGGCTCAACTCAAAAGTCCAGTCCTCCTATGGCCACTATATTTCCTAAGATAGAGTCCAAAAATGCTAATTAGTACCTAGACTCAGCTCTATGTCAAATAAGAGCAAATCTCTCCCTGGACTCTGCTCAGGCCAGGCCAGAAGAGCATGAGTGAAACAAAAAACTCCATTTATTATCTCCAAATCTAACAAGATTAAGATATCTTCACAAGTGTTTTAAAAGGACCTTGACTTCGTTCTCATTGCTGTGCTCACTGAAGTCAGCTCGCTTCTGTTTCTGTAGCCTTCATATCTGTTTTCTGTGAAGCTAAGAGGAGTTCCTGTGTCTGTCAGAGTCTCTCAGCATTTGTAATCATCATGGAATGCAGAGGGGAAAAGCCAGAAAGACCCAGAAGCCTTTCCATATGTGTGGAGTGGTGGACCTCATGGCCAATCCAATGTTGGGTTCTGTCCAGGTTGAGAGCAATGAGTTTTCCTCCCTGACTGTTGGGCAGTGTATCATAGAAGCCCAACTGCTCTATGAAACAGTCATCTGTGGGACATTTGTGAGCAACCACAATGTGGTAGAAGGGCAATTGATGCAGCCACCCAGGGCAAGGCAGATAGTTAAGTGGCCCCCATGGTAGGCCTTGCAGAGGAGGGTGGTGAGGTAGACCATGATGCAGCTGGCAGGGGGCTCCTCGGAGCTCCCACCACCATTGGCCAGCCCAGTGGCCCTGGCAGGGCAAAGGGCCAAGATAGAAGCTTGCACAGTCAGACACGGGATTGCACCCCAGCTCTGTGTATTTTGTTATTGTTGTTGATGATTTGTTTGTTTTTGTTTTTATTTTTTTAGAAGGAGGAAGGTTATTTTAACATTTCTAAGTTACACACATTAAATATTGAATAAAGCCTGGTCAATCAGGTGTTCTCTGTTTGTAGAAGGAAGATATGGTTTAAACAGACTCTTCCACGTTGTTCCCCAATCTGCTTCCAGATTGGGGCTGACAGGATGCCCAGATTGAAGACAGAGTAGTTACGTCTCAATGATCACTTAGACTCAGACTCTAGTCTGAATCAGTGTCAGGTGTGGTGGTGGCTTTTGCGATACACATGACTTTCCTATGAGGTCATTACTGATGGAAACTATCGACACCTCTGCCCCTTGGGGAGGGTAAGAAGTCAGCTCCATTCAAATAAGCATTCCTCAGACTTCTGCTTCGGAAATACTCTCCTGCTCCTACCACAGATGTTTTAGTTTGCAGGACAAGATAAAGGATAACTGAGGGGGTGAAAATCAGAACAAACCCAATATACCTGCATTGGAAAAGAAACCACAGAGAGTTTCCATGCTCCTTAATACTATCCTGTATTGTCTCCTCCAGTTAATTTAGTCAAGCAATGAGATGCTGCTCCAAGAAGGTGCCTATCTATTTTGGACTAGTATTAAAAAATGGTCATTCATTCTGTCTCTCATAGAATGGGAATTGCTGGAGGGCAAACTGCTTCCTCAGCCTACTAATGCCATATTAGTTTTCAAGGCTAGTTTACAAAGTAATCGTTGCATAGTTCTAGATGCTTGTTGCTCTATGCAGACAGGTTGTAAGCAAATATTTAGACACAGATTATCAGATAATACAAAAAAGCACAAGTGAGAAGAATTCAGTATGAAAAAATGTGACCAGGGAACAAATTTCTTTGGTTATTTGGCTATTTTGATTTCTTCAGTGGGACATTTATAAGATAGCCTGCATAAACATGGGTTATAATAAACGATTATAGAGGACATCCATCTTCATTCAACAATATTTACTGCAAAGCCCCTATGTACTAGGAACCATGCTCTGCATAGGATCTAAAATCATATAGGACATTCCCTTATCACACAGTTTGGTAGAGTTGCTTGCCAAGTGATGGGTGATAGGGTGGTGAATTGGTAGAAAAGAATGGCAAAGAAGATGAGGTATTATTTGAAGAATAAGAACAAATTATGTTCAGCAAAGAAATTCCAAGAATATGAACATAATTGGAGTGTTTATGAGAAGGAAAAGCTCATATTGTCGCAATTGATTTTCAAGAAGCTGAAAAAGAAAAGCTGAATTTTAGAGAATGTAGGATGTAGAACCTTTGGAGGAAGCCTTTGAAGTTTTAGTGAGAGGAGTTTTGGTTAATGTTTACATAGCAAGGTTTAGGGGGGAGAGAGGTTAGGTTATAAAAATAGCATCAGGGGACAAACACCTCAGCTACTCTTCAAACTGCACTGTTCAGAGAGGAGGCTACAACTTAGGCCAGTAAGGTAAGAAGACTCCATAGGTGCTTCTGTTGGGCCAGAAATCACATAAGTTAACTAGCTATTTATAGGTAGAGAAATTTTGTACAATTAATACTTTTAGACAACACAGAAGAACCAAAATGTCATGTTCTAAAAGATACAGGGCAAATGTGAATGGGCAGTGAGAAAGAGTACGTGAATGCACAAAGAAGGGAGAGCTAACTCCTGTTCAAGAGGAAAATCGCGCCACAGTGACAGGCCTGCTGTGCAAATGCCCATTTAGCAAGAATAGTCCAGACCTTCGTTTTAAATTTTATCAGAAGCTACTGGTCCTAAAGTATCACTGGCGCCTACTGAATTTTCACCAGGGACCTAACAGAAAACATCTGTTCTTCTACTTAAAAGTAAATCAATTGATTAAATCAACATTTGCTTGCTTGCTTTCTATTAGAAGCAAAGCTTTCTCTTTTTTTTTTCTCTCTCTCTCTCCCGACTTAATAACTTACTTCTGCTTGTGAGTTAAAATGTGGGTCAAAGGTGTGTCTCTTTCTGTGCCTACATGGGAAAATTTACCACAGGTCAAGCTGAAATCTTGTCAGAAATCCATGGACACAAACAATTTGGTTATATTTCATATGTAAATTGAAAGCTTACATAACTATATAAAATGACCTCAAGCAGAAAATACATATGTATGTATACACAAAATTCTCCCTGCCCTGAGAAAAATTCTGACCATAAACATTAAACTTTATTTTGAAATTTAGCCTTACTGTTTTAACCCATTTCATAGACTTGTATAAGAGATTCCATAATATGATTGGATTAGACCTGGTCATAACCGAAGGTTTTTAATTTAAAAATGAACTTCGTGATAAGAATATCTGTGATTGGGACCTACATTGTTTTGTATATTCTCCTGAGTTCGCATGAGTATACCCTCCTGTATCTATCAGTATTCACTAAACAACAGCATCCATATGAAGCAGGACCTTGGGAAACAAGAACGAAAATAGCAGCCAGCTGTTCAGCATGGATACAGTCTTTAACAAGAACAAACTCTTATCCGGCATCTACAACTTGCCAAGCACTGCTCTAAGTCCAAGGGATACATGGATAAATGTTATAGTGTTTGCCATAAAGGGTCACATGATCTAATAGAGAAGAGAAATAATCTTACAGTTATACTATCCTGAGCTAAATGCAGCGCTGAGGGATAAAGTGACACAAGATAATAGAGTCAGGAGGGAAGAACTCTGCCTTTAGAGAAAGTGGAGGGGGACTTAGGAATGATTCCACAGGGACAGTAAGATTTGAGCTAGATCTCAAGAAGGATAATCTCCAACGCTTACATATTTCTCTGGCACATTTCTAATTTCTATGACATTGGCATGTCATTTCACTGGTTGGTTCCTCTGAGTCTTCATCAAGTAACCCAGGGAATTAGCAGGAAGTCATGTGTTTATAAAACATTTTGGGGAAGGGGGTGACAGAGATGTGAGGTTGGAGTTGGGACTAGGGTGAGATGGGTGAGAAGAAACAGGAATAAAGTGAAAATGTGGGAGGATGGCATCCCTATAATGGGGAGAAACAGGAGATAAACAGTTCCACGTGCTTTTCGCCTCTTCTTCCCTTTGCCATCTTGGATTTCTGGGCAGCATCAAAACCATTGAATGGGACAATAAAATAATATAAATAGTTATATTCTCCCTCTTGATCTTCATCAATCAATAGGGCATATAATAAATGTGATGTTTTAAATTATGAAGGCTCAGAAAATCCACATATTTTGGCAGGAATAGGCAGAAAACACCAGGATAGCAAGCAGACAAGAACAACCAGAGGTCTCTGATGGCATTGGGTGGATAACTCTTAATTCATATGGTTGTTGTGAGAATTAAATAAAAGATGTCTGTAAAACACATCGAACATTGCCTGGCACAGACTTAACATACAGCAGATAATTATTTTTGTTGTTGTCACCCACCACCATCTAAAAATATAGCTAATGAGAAGGGAAGGGCCCTGTCTAATCTCATCATCATCTGCAGAGGAAAAATGAGATGATTAGTGAAACAGGAAAAGAACAAATGTGGAAACTTTGCTGAGACCACTTCGCTATTCCTGAAGCAGATCTTAGCTGAATATATGATTCTCAGGAGGCTCCTGGAGAGTATCCATCACCCAGACATCTTGACCTAGCAACATCTTTTTATAGATATCATAATAAAAGAATAAAGAACAAAAACAATTAAGAAAGAAAGGTGCCAAGAGAAGTTCCACAAAAGGGGAAACTATGAAGAAGTAAAATGAAGAAAAACATATGAAGCTTATCAACTGCTGTACCTATGGCTAATGCTGGCCAACTGTTAGGAACATTGGTGCTAACGGGGATAACACATCAGTAGGAATTTCTGCCCAGAAATAATATAAAACACAATGCAGAGACATGCTGGCTTCATTTGTTGAAGGATCTTGGAACTAAAGCAGGAGAGAAAATAGTTTTTCCCCTCACTGGAATGCCCCCAAACTAGTCTGTGGTAAGTATACCACCGCCCTGGCAGTGATCACGGGACTTTTGGTCATCTCTGCAGGGCGTGGGCTGACACTTGATATGACCACAGCTAAACACAGGGATGCTCATGAAAGAAGGAAAGTAAATGAAAGGGATTTTGTTTTTCACATCAGTGTCTGAGGTGGAAAATCCAGACCAAGAATGAGATAAAGTATTAGAATATGACAAAGAAATATGAAGAGCTCAAAGCTTGGGATGCCATCAAAGCCAAGCACAGTAGGAGAGAAACTTCAGATAAATAATTCATACATGGAACTGGGAACAACAAAAAAGCTGGTCCGAGCTTCTGAAAAATAGCCAAATCACGAAATCTTGAGCCATACAGAATGTTGCTAATGAAGCCTTATCCAAAAGCAACTTCTAAAACACATGTTCTGATAATTTGGTGACTTGTTCAGTCAGCATATACTAAGGAGCTATCACATACCCAACATGCTGCTTAGCTCTGAGAGATGAGCGTCTGCCTTGCAGGAACTTACAGTCAAGCATGGAAGATAGACATATTCCTCAGTCTGGGTGGTTTGGGTGAGAAATACATCTAGATGAAGTCATATCATAGGGTGCACCTCTTATAAAAGAAAAGCTAGTGATTAGAAACTAAACAATTCCAAGGGCTATATATGCAGCTGAATGGATCAAGAAAAACTGCCTAGGAGAGGAAAGTATATATTCTCTTGAATGTTAAAAGCTATTAGGCTAGCTGGGCTAGGTGGCTCAGCCTGTAATCCCATGCCTTTGGGAGGCTGAGATGAGTGGATCGCCTGAGCCCATGGGTTCGAGACCCACCTGGGCAACTTGGTGAGACCTCATCTCTATAATAAATCAAAAAATCAGCCGAGCGTGGTAGCTCGCACCTGTAATTCCAGCTACTCGGAAGGCTGAGGTGGAAGGATCACCAGAGCCCAGCAGGTCGAGGCTGTGGTGACTGGGAGCAGCCTCTGCACTCCAGTCTGGATAAAAGAATGAGACTCCAACTCAAAAAAAAAAAAAAGCTGTTAGACTGTTCTGTATTTCAGAGTATTGAAGAACTTAAAAAAAAATAATTGTTGTTTAAATAAAAAACTTGTTAATATTTTTTATTTTAAAATTGTAAGGTACAATTCTGGGTTAGGTATACAAATGGTCAATGTGTAGGTGAAGTTCAAGTCTCTCTTTGGTCCCCATTTTTCCTGGTTTGAGATCAGTTACCCTTATAGATGAGGTGTGCCCCCCATTCTTCCCCTAGCAGTTTCCCACTACTGCCAATCCCTTTCTAATAGAATTATGATAATTGTTCAAGGTCCACTTATGAGTGAGAACATGCAGTACTCAGTTCCTTGTTTCTGTGATAGACCACTCAGTATTATAGACTCGAAGTCCATCTAAGTTGTTGTGAAGTTCATAATTTTGTCCTTGCTTACAGTTGAATAATATTTCATCATGTATATTACCAATTTTTTTATCCATTCCTCTTTCGATGGGCAGCAAAGTTGGTTCCATGTTTTTGCTATTGTGAATAATGCTGCAATAAACATGTATGTGCAGGTATCTTAATATAAACTTACAACACCAGCTCCCCTGGAAATATGGTTGGGTTGAAATGGTTACATAAATTGTTTTCTTTCTCACTGATTTTCAGAGTCACTAAGAAATACTGATTTAACAGCACAAACAAAAGAAAAACTTTAAACAAATTGAATTTAACAGAGTCTAATTGAGCAAAGAATAATTCATCAATCAGGCAGCCCCGAGAAGCACAGCCTATTTGGAGAAACTCAAGCATAGCCATGTGGTAGAAGATTTATGGACAGAGAAAGGAAAGTGAACTATAGAAAACTGAAGCGAGATACAGAAAAAGCCAGATTGGTTATAGCTCAGTGTTTGCCTTATTTGAACCAAGTTCAATCAGCCTTGGATTGGTGGAAACTCAGTGGTTCACATGGAGTTGACAGTCTATTTACACATACAGCTAGGCTACAATTCACTATGTACAGAGAATCCTTTAGGCTGAACTTAAAATATATAAGGAGACAGTGTTAGGCTAAATTTAATTTAGCAGCACTAAGCATCATATTGGGGATAAATAATTCTTGCAGAGCTTGTATATATTTTAGCTAGATATGTATGCTTGCCAGAAGCTTGTGTGGAGGTTATCCTATTATCCAAATTTAGTGCTTAAATTTGATTTTCAGTTCATCTTCAAGGAAAAAAAAAAGGAAAACCATGTGATCATAAAGGCAAAGATTTGATGAACAATGAAAATGAGATAACAGCTATTCCTCTAAAAAATAGAAATGCAAAATATGATTTTCTCCCTGATTATTTCTATAAGTTAAGTAAAAGTCCAAGGTTTAGGAGGTAAGGATAAAGTATCCTTATAAATACTGGCAAGTGAAAGACATGCTGGAACCAATCCCAGGGCAAGGTTGAGTGGTTTACCAGGAAGGGCAACGGCATGTATTAATGTATTCTAAGAAAAAGAATAGGGCAAAGCAGGCTGATGAAAGTCCAGATCCCTGCTTAGGCAGAAAGTATGAACAAGGAGGAAATAAAGAGGCATATGGATACTTCTAGGGGAAAAAAAGTCATTTCATTTTAAAACTCCAGTCAAAATACCTTGGTGCAGAAAGGAAAACAACGTTGGAGAATTACATAAAGGGTCAACAGTTAAATTTGAGAGTGGAAAAAATATATACTTTACAGCACTTAGGTTTCCCCCAAATAACAATGGGGATACATTCTGAGAAATGTGTCATTAGACAATTTTGTTGTGCAAACATCATAGAGTATACTTACATAAACCAAGATGGTCTAGCCAACTACACACTGAATTTATATGGTATGTGCTATATGCTCCTAGACTACAAACATGTAAAGCATGTTACTGTACTGATATAACTGTAGTCAACTGTAATACATCTTGTAAGTACTTATATATCTCAACACATCTGAACATAGACAACATATAGCAAAGTTAAGGAACCACCCTCATGTATGCGATCTACTGAAGACTGAAACATCACTATGAAATACATAACTGTATTTATACATTTATATCTATCGTTATCTATCTGTCTATCTATCTATCTAACATTTTAAAGCTGAAAATATTGCTGAACTTTTTCCTGTGAATGGAATAGCAGAGAAAAAAACCTAAAAAATTCTTATGACAAAGTAAAACAAAATAAGGGTTACTTTTTTTGCCCCCATAAGTACCATGTCAACAGAGTTTATAGTCTTTTATTAAAAATCCTGGGAAACTATGGCATGCTATAAGCCAGGAAACTATATTTCTGATTTGTTCTCTGGAATCTGGAAATATCCTTGGACATGTATGCACATGCACAGCCACTTAATGATGGAGATAGAAATGGAGTGGGGATGAAAGATTATAAACTGTATCTTAGTGGATTTGGTGTTTGGGAAATAGCTTAAAAGATTAGAATGGAGGTAGAAATTTCCTCAAGGACCTTTAATCATGATTAGAATCCCAGATTTTTTGAATTTTTATGAGTCTAGTGACATTATTCTGAAATTCTGCTACAAAGACTCCCAGGAACACAAGAATATGTCTGAGTGGTCTACAAAGAAGTAAACGTCTGCCATACAAACAAAAAAGCTTTAAACTACTACCTAAGAGAGCTGTTCCTTACACATAACTATTTTCATATTGTAATGTTCTGTTTAAGATTTAATTTAATTTTAAAAAGTATTCTGCAGCCAACTAAATAGGAAAATTATCCGTTTATTACAGCTGCCTCATTTGAAAAGTCAAGAAATTTAGACCCAAAAAAATGAAATAACCTCCTCAAATTCAGAGGCAGTTAAGTATATAGCTAGGACCACACCTAGTCTAAGTTTTTCTCAAAGCAAATCACATGATAGACTTGGTTTCAGGTAGTTTATTTGGGAAGTGACCCTCAGAAATATGAGTGAGAGAATAGAGAAAGACAAGGAAAGAAAACAAAATCCAATAAAAGTGTGTGAGTTGGTTGATTAGGTTATGGCTGTGGGCTACTGGGGCTCAGTCTTGCTGAGGAACTTCTAAGGATCCCTGCGGAGCACTCCTGTGAATGATCCCACCATGAAACTGAAAGACTGGGTTTCTATTTACTAATCCCCATCCCTCACAGATTAAGGGCTGCCCATGGGCGCCTTCACTCCCCTGTACTTCTGAGTAACAGGGAGGCACACATCCTTGAGAGTACAAACACAGATCTCACTCCCAAAGCCTAGCTTCACTGATGTAAAATGTGTTTATACTGCAAAGGGCTATGTATTCTTCATCAAGCACCCCCTTCCTGATGAACTATTTTCAGATACACAGTGACAAAACCTCCCACTACTTTCCAGGGCGCTACAGAATAAGCACACTTTCTATTATAGATGTATTTTACTCTGTTTCAACTTTGGTCTGTTAAACATTTCTCTGAAAGGGGAATCTAGGATTCCATCAAACAAAAATTAGATGATAACAGGGATTCAGCCAGCACTTTTCTTCCAGTTGAACATTGTACTGTGACAAAGCCAAGGCAAAGGAATTCTGAGAGATGCCTCAGGAGAAAACAGAGCTGAAAAGCCCATGGGAGCTGAGTGTGGGTTTAGCCCATGTGATGAACCAAAATATGTCAGAGAACATACTAGTAAGCCACAATTATTAGGGATGAAAAAGCAAAGTTGAAGGCAGTGTAATCAACTGAGAAGACCTATAATAATGAGAATGACACAGACGGCTGTCATTTCCTTTTCTCACTTTATTGGAGCCGTTGATTCTTTTACCATTGTTGGTGCTGATGCCAAAATACAAGCACACAGACATTTTCCAGTCCCTACCTCACTAACAATTTTATATATTCTGCAAGATCTTGGAATGATTTTCACAATTTAAAAAAAATCTTGGAAATGTCTTATATTTCAATAATCTATATCATCCTAGGTTATAGTAAATTTTTGTGTTCCACGTAAATATGTATTTGTGGTATTGTCATCTCCATACATAAACTGGATTTGGAAGGAAAAAAGATGGTAGTCGAGCCAGTTGGACTGTGCAAGTCCCTATGTGAGTGAGTGAGTGTATGGACAAATTTTCATGCCTGTCTGTTTGAAAGTAGGCATGTGAGTGGGTGACTGAGTGCGGACTTCTGAGCAGGTAGACAGGGCTCTCCTAGTGAAGCAGCTGGTACCAGCAGCTGCTCTGCTTGGACCCTAGCACCTCCTGGAATGCAGAAGACAAGTGCCATTTTCTAACATCAACAAAACTTTTCCCGGGGAAAAACTGTCAGGAGTTACAGCTGATGCCAGAATGCCCAACCACTGCAGCACCATGCAGGATACAAGCAGCGAGGCTGCTTAGGGAATCCAGTGAGGGAATCAGAGGCAGAGTTCTACTAGAGAAGACGAAACAGGCACTCTGCCACCATTTTGAAACTGGGCAGGGAAGTGTTCCAGCTTGCTCACTATGGAGCAAGAGACCTGCTTTCTGTGACTGGTGGGTTAACTACTCAGGAGTTGATCGTGACCCAGAGGGAAAATCCTGAAAGTACAAACTTCAGTGGAACAGGATGAGTGCAGAATCTTGGGCACCCCAGCTTCTACCCTGATCCTGCCATGGAACAAAGAGTGCTAACAGAAAAGGACAAAAAAGACCCTCCCCAAGAGATCAACAGTGAGTCCTGGGCTGATCCAACATTCTCCTCCCCAGCAATCCTCTGAACATCAGACCCACACATCTGGGGCATAACTGAAAGGGACAAACCCAGGTGAAGCCTGGACCGCAGCCACACTAGGAGAACACTTCTCTGGGATAAGCCTGGCTGGGCTGGGGCTCCTGCCACCAACACCTAGGAAGGAGAAAATCCCACACCTCCCCACTGAAGGGAATCCCCCTGACTCTATGAGAGTGGGAGAGGAGGATTGTCGCCCTACCTACCCCCACCACAATCTCCTCTCCCACTGGGAAGATTGTGAACAAGGCTGCAGTCCCATAGGAGACAGCAGACAGGCTAACCTGTGAGCAGCTGAGAGGAATAATTGCAGAACCTGCCACAAAAGGGTGGTTCATGCCCAGAAATTATTTTTCAATTTTTTTTCTTTTTTTGTTCTTTTGTTTTGGTTTAGTGTGTGGGTGTGTGTGTGTGAATGTGTGTGTAAGGGTTTGATTTGCATTCTCCTCCTTTTTGTTTTGTTTTGTTCTTCTTTTGTTTTGGTTTAGTGTATGTGAGGGTTCGATTTGTATTCCTCCCCCCCTTTTTTCTTCTGCTTCCTCCTTTATTTTTTTGGGGTGTGTGTGTGTGTGTGTGTGTGTGTGTGTGTGTGTGTTTTCAGTTTTCCTGTTTGTGTGTGGGGTTTTTTGTGTTTTATTTTCTGTTGGTTTCAGTTTTTGTTTTCTTTTTGTCCTTTTTTCTTGTTTTTGTTTTTCTAAAGTTTATTTTTTATTATTTCTGTTCATTCTATTACATTCTATTTTTCCCTGTTCTCATTGTTACTTTATCTTGGACTCAGGTGGTATACACATGTACCCATTGCATCATTATATAGAGTGATGGTGAAGAGTGGGTCTTAGGAGGTCCATACATCAGTCAGTGAACATTGTAACTTCCAAGTAGTTTCTGAATCCTAGCTCCCCACTCTCCACCTTTCTTGACTCTCAAAACTACAAGAAACAGCAAAGCTTCCCATCCCTAGCCCTGTTTCAAGACAGAACAAATTCAGAGGCTCTTATCAAGGCAGAATAGAGGATTCAGCAAACAACTAAAGCCTTCCCCACTACCACTGAATAACAGAATTAAAGAGAAAAGAAGATCTGTCACAAATGAGGAAAAATCAATGGAAGAACACAGGTAATTCCCTATGTACAAAGAGGCAACACCCAAAAAAATCAGAGCCCAAACAATGAAAATCATCAATGATTGGCCCCAGATTAAAACAGGGATTAGGGAATGGATGGAAAGAGTGAGTAAGAAAGATGATGCTACTACAAAATTGAAAACACACACATATATCAACCCAAAAGTTAAAAGAAAACAAAGCAGCCTTATAAGAGCCTCATGACAGGGATAAACCCTCACATTTCAATAATCAGCTTGAATGTCAATAGATTAAATGCACCACTGAAAAGACATAAAATAGCAAATTAGATTTTAAAAACGTGACCCAACAATAGGTTGCCTCAAGAAAGACAATATGCAACACTACAAGAACTTTTAACAGAGGTTTTGACCATAAGTTACATCATCCAGGAAATAAATAACAAGAAGATAAACATGGAAAGCAGAATCTCTGAGTATGATGACCAAAATATGGAATTGACCTGATCTATTAAAAACATAGGAAGAAAACTCAGAAAGAAAGAACAAAGCTTCCAAGAGATTTGTGATTATATCAAGTTGCTGAACTTATGTGTGATTAGTATTCCAGAAGAAGGAAGGGAACATCTTGGAACGAGTATTCCAGAAGGTTATCTAAGAAAACTTTCCTCATGTCACCAGACATGCAACCATCCAAACACAAGAGATTCAGAGAACCCCTGCAAGAAATCAAATAAGACCAATCCCTAAACACATAGTAATTTGCCTAAACAAAGTGGGTGTAAAAGAAAAAATTCTAAAGGCAGTGAGAGAGAAAAGTCATACTACCTACCAGGAAAGACCAATCAGAATAGCAGCAGACCTATTAGCAGAAACACTACAAGCTAGAAGGAACTGGAGTTCAATTTTCAAAGTCCTCAAAGATAAACAATTTCAATCAAGAATTTCCTACCCAGCCAAGCTCAGCTTCATCAGCAGTGGAGAATTAAAATACTTCCCAGATGTCCAATTTCTAAAAGATTAAGCTGCTTCCAGATCAGCTCTACAGGAGACACTCAAGAAGCTATTAAGCACAGACAACAACAAAAAAGAAAGAACAACCATGTACTTCCCATGAATGCAGGAAAACATAGAATCAACACAACATACCTGCGACTACAAAATTGAAAGCACACACATATATCAACACAAAAGTTTTAAAAAAACAAAGCAGTCTTATAAGAGCCTCATGACAGGGATAAACCCTCACATTTCAATAATCAGCTTGACTGTCAATGGATTAAATGCACCACTGAAAAGACATAAAATAGCAAACTAGATTTGAAAAACATGACCCAACAATAGGTTGCCTCCAGTAAACATATCTCACTGCCACAGACTCAAAACTAAGAGATGAAAAACAAACTTTCAAGTGAATGGAAAACAAAAGAAAGCAGGAGTCATGAGTTTACTGTCAGACAAAACAACCTTCAAGCTATCAAAATTTTTTTTAAATTTCTGGATTCACCTGTATATCTGTATAACAAAACTATCATAGAACCTTCCTAATGGAGGAATGTTTACTCAGTACCAGACAATGCACCTACACATTTCCCAAATTCAAAGAACTCATTGATATTATTTCCAACTTATGTTAGGGAAACACACTTATCAATAGCTTATATTGGAAGTCACAATGCTATACTCTATAATAGACACAAAAATGGAACAGGTATAACCCATGTCCTCAAGGAAGTTGCAGCCTAGCAAAACCAAAATGATATGTTTCATCCCTGAAGTGTTGTCAGTAAATAGGTGGGAGTTCAAATATAAAACTGTTGTGATATGGAATTCGACCCTAATCCTATAGTAGAGAAAATTATAAAGCCCCAGAAAAAGTCATATGGAGCCTTGGAAAACTTGCAACTACTTTTCAAATGATCCATGATTGTGAACTGATAAAACTGATTTTTTCTCTGGAAGACTGCCTGAACCCTGGCACTACTGGGCTTTATAACACTGGACCTTCTGTTTGCCTCTATAGTTCTATATTTCATCTCCAGGCTTTAAAAATATGTTAAGGCTTAAAGAACGGATTTGAGATTGACCCAATTTATTTCAAGTAAACAAATAACTCATCTTCCTTAGCATATATCATAGAAAGCATTTATCTAAATCCTGTGTGTTTTGAGGCACACACTCTGCACCAGTGGTCTAAACTCAGGTGCAGAGATGGAACCAATTTTTTTAAAGTACTACATGCATACAGAAATATTTATTTTTGTATTCTTCTCCTGTGAAAAATGTTTTAAAGAAATACTCTAATAGTGTTCTTTCAAAAATATCACTAAACCAGACTGAATATTTCCCAGATTTTTTGGTGGAAAACAACTAAAGAAAACAGTCATTTGAAAGTGTTTATCTTAATGTGAAGGAAAATAAAATACAATAATAGTTATCATGTATTATGTCACACAGTGTACCAAGAATTTTCAAGCATCACTTTTTCAATCCTTATAGCAACATTATGAAATAGTTACTCTTATAATTAGAATTGTATAGAAGAAGAAAGCGAGGCTTAGAAAAAAGATCTGTCTGATCTCAACCTTGTAAATTTAACTACTGCTAATAGTTTCAGAATTAATTAATATTTTTTGATTGGTAAGCTAAAAATGAAATTTGTTGGAATAGACAAATATGCTCAATATTAGTGTGCCAAAGAATATTATTGTTAGATCAAGAATGATACCCCTTAATCACAAACCATATTTTGTATGGTTTAATCCATATCAATTTAGAGTAACTGATCTGAAAAATTTCTTTAGTAAAGCTTACAGTAAATTTTATAATATAATTCCCATGGAGAGAAAGGGGAAATATTAGTGGCAGGAAATATGTAATCTAAAACATCCTGAGGATAGAAGCTTCATTTGTTTGGTATAACTGCCAATGATCTCATGTATATATATATATATATATACATATACACACATATGAGAGAGAGAGTAAATAATCAGAAAATCTAGAGAGTCTTTCTTATTTATTTCTAAGCTCACAAGCAACTTACTCATAGCCTAAAAGTTCTCCAAAATGTAGGTAATAACATCTTGCTGTTACTGCCTTATATAAAGAATATGAATGGAGAACCTCCTATTCAAATATTTTTAGCTGATCTTTGAAGAAATATCAAACTTAGGGTAGAACATTAGTATCAAAGGAAGAATTATGGATTATAAAAAAAAATCAATCTCCTTCAAAGAAAGAGTCTTGAAGCAAAGAACTCTGTTCTTAACACTTATGTTTATGTAATGCTTTGGTGTGTGTGCACACACACACTTCCTTATTTCACTCAGGTGTGATATTCAACTGCTATGTCACAATTACCAGCCAAGCAAAATAGAGTCCCCTGCTATAAGTTCTGGTAAACCTTGCTTTGCAAGGTGTCAACAACATAACAGATGAATTGATGGGAGGTGAGGAGGAAGGAGAGAAGGAAGTCCAGAGAATGAGCCTGATGAACTGGACGGTTTCAGTCAGCAAGGAGCTACTCAAGAAGTTGGCACAGCAGCTCTTTATAATTATTTAAATATTTTACTACTGGTATGGTCACCATGATGTGTACCTATGAGATATTATCAACCCAGCCTATTTTAAAATAAAGAAATATATATGTATTTCTTGTATGTGTGTACATGCATACACACACACACACACACACACACACACACACTGAAAAAGAACATTTAAAAAATATTTTACATTGATGAATATGATGAACCTGATCAAGAAAAAGAACATATTTTATATTGAGTTTAATATAGCCCATATCAAAGAATTATAAAGTATCGTTGCAGTAATTCAATTCTAACATCTCCATATTTGCCAGTTTTCTACCTGCCACCAATGTATCCTACCTAATCCTTTCCAAAGTAGAAAATGTCATTTCTTAACACAATAGGAAGTAATAAACAAACAACCCGCCCTCAGATATTATTAAATAACTACTAAAGAAATTACCTAATGTTACCTAGTTACAAGGCCATTAAGAGAGTTCACTAAGGACACTCCAGAGGTAAAAATGAAAATTTACCCTGAAAGCATCTCAACCTGTGGCTTAAGCAGCAAACCTGTGGAGTTAAGTTCAGAGCTATTTTCTCACATCTTTACACACCAATCACTAACCATGTATGTCTCTGAGTATAGATGGAGCCTGGGAGAAGGCAAGTTACTTGGTCCTATACATTTAAGAAAGTGTAGACCATGAACATATTCATACCCAGATGAGACATTACCCTTTCTCTTTTTGTTTACTATGTTATTACTTACAGGATGAAATAGCACATTTTCTTACTTATCTTTTCACTCATTTCTTTTTCTTTTTTTTTTTTTTGAGTTGGAGTCTCACTCTCTCGCCCAGACTGAAGTGCAATGGCCGCTCCCAGCCACCACAGCCTCGACTTTTATGTCCTGGATATTTGAGTTGATTTCTCTCCTTTAGAGATCCCTGATGATGATTTTAATAATTTCTTATTCTATGATTGATACATAACAAAGCAATAATCAGGGACTATCCAAGTGTGTTGCAGTTACCTCAGACTCCTACCAATGATAGTGGTATCTGTTGTTAGAACGAGTGAAGTATCTCAGGTTTGTTGGTGTGCGTTTTCAGAGATACAGAAGCACAGATGATTAACAGCTGTGCTTATCATAAGTGATGGTATACATTAGCATTTCCACAGAACTTCCATAAAATGACTTAGCTTGTACACTACAGACTTATTATAAATTACAAGAACAAAGTATATAGTCACCCACACATGTGCACACTCACACACACACAAACTATTTGGGTGCAGAGGGGAAGAACTGTAAATTCAGCTGAAACATTTTTTGGCTATAGGTCAAAGAAGGTCTGAGAAAGCCAACCCAAACAAAATATAGTCAGATGGATCATATCCACCTCCAAAACGCTAAAACAGGATTCTCTTTACTGATTTCTACATGTTCATTCTCAGATGCCTTATCTTGATCCAGTTATTATACCAGAGAGAGGCAGCAGTCAGAGAAAACAAGAAAGTGATGAAAACTGCAAAAAGACTTTATATAATTAAAAATATTTGGAGTCTTTGTAGTATGGGAGAGAGTTAATGGCATGAGTCTTCCTTGATTTAAGAATCTTGTCTAGCTGGGCTTGGTGGCTCAGCCTGTAATCCCAGTGCTTTGGGAGGTTGAGGTGAGTGGATTGCCTGAGCCCGCGGGTTCGAGACCCACCTGGGCAACTTGGTGAGACCTCATCTCTACAATAAATCAAAAATTAGCGGGGCGTGGAAGTGTGCGCCTATAGTTCCAGCTACTTGGAATACTGAGGAAGTAGGATCGCCGGAGCCCAGCAGCTCGAAGTTGCAGTGGCCAGGAGCGGCCACTGCACTCCAGTCTGGGTGGCAGACTGAGACTCCAACTCAAAAAAAGAATCTTGTCTACTATAAAAGTAATTATCTTCAGTTGCTTATAAAATGAGGACAACACTGCCTCCGATATGATAACATAACATAACTGCTCAAGTGTGCAGTCAGCATAACATGCAGATGTGGCCTTTGGAGTCCTTGAAAAGTCTGGAGACCTGAAGGGGATCTGCATAGACAGCCACTGAGCCGCCTTCAGCTTTACTTTCCAAATTCACCAGCATCTATGGACATCTACTGCCATGTTGTCAATGTTACAAAAGCAAAAGGAAAACAGCAACAGTAATCATTTCAAGATGTTCTGAGACAAGGACAGTTGTTGTCTGCTGGGAAGATAGATGAGTGGCCATGAGCTATGGCACTGGACATTAAGCTAGTCTGCAGGCTGCTCAGAGTGGACAGCACCAACACCACCACTTCCCATCCACTCCACAGCTTATGCAATGAGTTGTGAATCTGACTTCCCTCCTCTGCCAGGTTATTCTCTGCTGGGATAACCGGCTGCATCTACCTCATTATCAGTTATTAAAAACTTCTGTATACATGTTATCATTTCTCCCGTTGCGACTAGCTAAATTACTAAGCACATGGAATGGAAGACGTTGTTCTCTTTGCTAAATATGCTGATAACCTAGAAGAGAAAGTCTATTTCAACAAGTTCACTAGAGATTTAATCTGACTAACATCATGGCATATTTGCATCAGGAGACATTTGCTGTCCCTATTACAGGTTCATTAGGCCACCTGAACTGGTTACTGAGCTTTTGGCACTGCTGGTCAGGGGCTCGGCAGTCTAAACTGTGCAGGAGGAGCCCCTCGGGTGAAAGGGAAATTGCATTCCAATAGCCCTATCTCCTTCCAAGTTACTCATTTCCTGATAGCCACTCAACAGCTCAAGTAAATATGCCTGAAGTAAGTAAACCATAAAGAGAAGCTAAACAAAAATAGGTGAGAAATGGGGCATATATGTGGTCTTCCGTGTTAGTGAATGTGTATCTGGTCAGCCCCAGAATACGGGCTGTGAGAGATGGGTATGGAAGTAGCAGGGCAATTTGCTGTGTTAAACAGACTGCTTTCCAAATTCTGCAATGGACAATTTAGTCCAAACCACTGTGTGAAGTGTGAATAATAAAAACAGGAAACCTGGGAGTTCCAGTGGAACTAATCTTTGTAAAATAGTCATAGCCTTAGGAAATCATAAAAAGCAAAGCCACTCCACCATGCTATTTGTTTCATACTAGCATCTTTTGGATGAAAGGAAAGAGTGAGGAGAGAAAGGGAGAAACAACCATGTCCAAATCATATAAACCAAAATTTTTAAAAGACCCTTTTTGTTTAAATATTTGTATATTCTTTGCAGAGCTTCACTCAGAATCCTGGCTACCTTGGAGCTCTCTTTGCCACTTAACTAAAAAGTCACTAGTGTTGTTTTGCTATTACAATATTTCTTGCACAAATTGTATAAAAATTGTGTTTTAATGTTTAAAAGAGTAAATTGGTATTTCTTACACTGAATAGTATCCTAACAAATTTAGTATTGTAATCCACATTATCAATGAGAGTATACTTTCACATTTGTCTCACTGTTAGTATCAGGGTTTTTCCCAGTAGAGTTTTTTCTGAAACTTTTTAAAATTCAAGTCTAGACATGAAGAGATCTTATACAATATAAGCACCACAAAGACAAGGATGCTCTGTCCCCATCCCAGTACATGCCACAAAACTAATGTATAACAAATGTAAAAAAGTAACAGATACATAACATAGCATAAAACATAATCTAACACAGCATGTTGTTTCATTTCTTCTCAGGGCTCAAAATAACCCTTTCACTGCTAGATTAAACTGGGACTGTGTTATTCCCTGTCACTAATTAAAACCAAGTGGCAGAAACGATAACAGTGGGTTTTACCCGTTTAGTATAAACCCACTTAAAATTCAATTAAATTGAAACAGGAAAATACTGTGGTACAGACCACACATTCTCAAAGTGACCTTTTCAACTCACCTGGCTTTAATTGTGATATTATTAGTCCTAACTCTAGGTAAAAACACACTAATTGAATATGACTTATTCCAAGACTCAGTCAACTTAAGCGCTGAATTCTCAATCTCTCTATGATTTATTTGATTTTTTTCCCTCTGGATCCTTGGTATAGTAGGCAGATTAAGAAATATCTGATAAAAAACTGGTAATTTGCCCCAGCAAGGGATTAGGAATTCAAATTGCAAATTTGGCCTTTGGTTGCAATGAGAAAATGATGGAGGGAATACAACTCAAGGTCATTAAGGGGGCCTTTTATGTTTAGTATTTTGCCTTTGCTATTTGTTAACTTTTTGATGCTCCCTAGGTACCTGTCTAGGACAAGATTTTTCAACATCAGGCTGTCCCCGAATGTGGACTGTATTTTCTAGGGTTTGTGCAGTCTATTCTCAAGGTGTTCCCAAACAATGATCTTAGGGAGATTGATAATACAACTTAGACCTTACTCAATGACATCATCTTACTTTTTTCTCATTACCCAAAAGCAATCTGCCAGGAATTTAGGTACCATCGTCTAAGGATGCTGATTCCTATACCTGTCCTTAGGCAACCATGCCAAGTGGTCTCATGAGGAATGTCCTAAAGATTGGCTTTCTGAAACGCTGCATTTGCATGAGCACCAAGGTGGTGGAAATGAGTAATGTAGCAATTAAATGGGCAGATAATTTTTTCAACCATCTGTTCTGCATATGTCTAGCGGATCATCACTATCTTGGACTTTGCAGTTTTCTACAGATGGTATTCTCCAAAGAGAGAAAGTGTCTAAAATGAGTCAGTGCAAATATTAGTCTTAGCAAGAAAGATAATAGATAATGGCCAGTCTCACCATGTTTTAAAAATCAATTCTCTGTAACCAACCACTTTGAGGATGCAGTTTAAATGTTTTAAGTTGTTAATTTGCTGCTATGTGACTCTTATCTAATGCCACATACAGTTTAAGAAGATAAATAAAGAGATTGTTGTTTTAGAGTTTCAAAAATGTTCACTAAGATTATCATTCTCTTTGCAGCAAGAACTGGACTTTGGTTCCTTTTATTCCTTCATTAAGTGAAGATTTCAGTAGTTTAACAAACATATATCCTACCATCTTGGTCCAGCTAAGAAAAAAGAAATGTACTCATCACAGAAGATATACTGCAAATGAGACACAGAAGTGGCAACTTCTTCAAAGTGCCACGATACCTGACTTCTCAACTCTCTCAGATTAAAAAAAAAGAAGATAAAAAGCATTAACCAAAGAGCAAAGGTACAGGAAAGACTCCACTGAAGTAGGAGTGAAAATTGATGAGCGATTGCTGTGGAGAAATGTCTCAGACTTCAAAAGATCTCTGGGAGAAGATATAAGTGAGTACTTTTGGAAATCAATTCCTAACTCCAGAGGATTTAGTAGGGAAGTAGAAATAGCCATACTAGTCCAGAATTTTGTTCCTATATCTTCTTGAGTGAAAGCTGTATACATTCAGAAGAACACAAAAACTTATAATATCAACACATATTTGTAGAATGACAGAATTAAAAATAAGATAAAATAATATTAATGAAATTATCAACAATAACTCCTGGATGAAAGTAGGTTTTGAGCCAGATTCAGGTTTCCAAGTGTATCAATTGTCAGCATTAAATGGGCAGGAAAGTAAACAGACCAGAAGATGCCTCCCTCAACCTTCTGGGCTTCTCCCAGAAGGCTCATTACACTTTATTAAAGCTGTTTAAAATCTGGCTGCCTGAAAAACTCAATGAATATAGGTATAATGATTGAGTCATTTAATTTGATAGCCCCAGCAAAATACTTCAACTAATGCTTGCCAACTAACTGGGAGCACAAATATTTCCTTTGCTATAAAAGCCCTCAGCACACTGCACATGTAAAGTTATTTTATGGTAGGTTATCTGCCCCTTTTGCCATAATTAACAGTAGCCTCCTCCTCCACCATCATGGAACCATGACTGGCCCTAAATTCCCAATTCTAAGTGATTTGGCCCCTAGACCTGAGGCTAAAACCACCTCACCCCAGTGATTGCTGATTGCCTTTATCTGCTAAACTATTCGGCTTAGTACATAAAATTTTTAGTTTGGTGTTCTTTCCTTACATATACCACCCACCTATCTCCTCTTTCCAAGATAATTCTTGTGCTTCCATTTCACTCCTGTTCATTAAATAAACATTTGAGGAGGAAGATGATGATGATGTAATACTGATGATGATGACTACAACAACAGCTAGTCACTTTTAAAGAACTTTGTATTTATTAACTCATTTAATCCTCAAAACTATGAAACAAGTGGTGTTATTATCCTCAGGTTGAGATGAGGAAACAGAGACAGAGAAGGCTTAAGTAACTTGTCCAGTCATGATACTAGGAAGAAGTAGGTACCACTTGGATTAGAACCTCAGTATCCTGACTCCAAAATTAATGCTTTTTTAACACTGTGGTATACCTTTCTACAAGTCAACTTAATGAGTGTCTACTACATTTGAGGTCGTTAAGGGTTCTTTTATCTCCCATATTGGTTTTCTCTATTAGTCTGTCTTTTTTATTTTACCTGGAGACCTATTTAGGACAAGACTTTCCAACACTGGACTGGTCCAAAATGTGTTCTGAATTTTCCAGAGCTTTGTTTGAGGTCCATTCCCAATGAGTCCCCAAGGAACTACATTAGAGAGACTGAAAATGTAAGATGGATATTACCTAAATGACAACATCTTACTTATTTATCACTCCCTAAAAGCAACCTTCAAGGAATTTAGAAATTTGTGCTACTTGCTAGCAGGGATACTAATATTGATGGAAATAGACTTTGCA
Source organism: Cephalopachus bancanus (assembly GCA_027257055.1). Classification (NCBI taxonomy): domain Eukaryota; kingdom Metazoa; phylum Chordata; class Mammalia; order Primates; family Tarsiidae; genus Cephalopachus; species Cephalopachus bancanus. The sequence goes on from JAPVLO010000093.1 coordinate 13,877,564, forward strand.
ATTAAAATGCTTAATATGGGGAGAAAAGGCGTGCATATAATAAACAAAACACACCACATAAATTGATGAATAATACTTAATATAATAATAGGGATCAGAACAAAGACTATTTTCTAGAACCCCTGCAAAGGCTTTCTCACTCTTATGGTTAAATAGGTACTGAAATTTGGCAAAGGATTGTGATAACCTGTCCAAATCCTAAGCTTCCTTCAAGGCCACTTGAAGACTTTCCCTTCGGAAAAATTACCAATGACTAATCTCATACCCATCTTAGTCTTTATCTTGTTCAGAATTTCTTGAGTATTCATAGCTTGATACTGACCCACCCAGTTACAAACCTAATCAAATATTAGCTCAGAATTATATTTTAGATGAATAATGAATGGAAGTTGTACCATCCTAAGAAAAATCATAAATATTATAGAACAATGACCATAAAACCACCTCTTAAAATTCTCACCACAATGCAGAACAGACTTAGGTATCCAGTCATTAAATGATGAATGACTGAACAGTAGACAAAGCGAATGAATGAGCTTTTCTATTTTAATTGCTAAGTAACATGGAGCTTAAGAGGCAATTGAGAGAGAGAGAAAATCCAGGATAAAAGGCATGTTGACCTATGGTATTATTAAAATATTTATCAGTTAGATTTGGTGCCCAAAAAATCAACACCAAGAGTGCAAGCAACAACACTGTCTTGGCAGCAGAAAAGATTTCTCCCCCTCATGCTACCCCCACACAATTCCCCTAAATGCTCACATATTGGGAGATAATAGTCAATCTATTGGCACGCAATCCAAGTCCTTTCTGGAAATGATTATAGTCACAGATCCACTTTTAGTCAAATGTGTTACAAAATAAGAGGGAGACTATCCAATTCCTACTTTCCTTTTGTGATGAACTGTTAAAAAGTGATACAAGAGGATAAAATATGAGATAGGAAGGGAAAGAGAGAGAAAAGTGGGCTGTAAGAGACCAAATAAAAAGTTCAAAGTGGCAAGCATTGCAAAGTAACACTTCATCATTCCCAGTTTTACTCCTGAGTGTCACTAACTGAAGTGTTGTCAATTACCTACAAGAAGCAAATACCAGAGTTATGAGAATCCTCATAATGTCTTTGGACATAGACTCAAGTTCAAGAATGCCCAAATGATGCTTCCAACCATTATGATATTCTTACAAGGTTCTACTAACCTATCCTGATAAAAATATCAACTGACTATGAATGTTTACTAGGTTGTGGTGAGCAGGTCTGGGGAGTTAAGAGAAAAGACACCATAATCCAAAAGAATGAGAAATATCAAAAGGATAAATGCTGGGAGCTTATGAACTGCACATTCTTTGAGGCAGCTCTTTCTAAAAAGAAGTCTAGGATATCCCTATCTACTCTTACCAATGTCCACTGAACTATATAGAATCACTATTAAAAAAAATCTAAGTATTTTGTGGAGTTTGAGCACCTCTCCGTCAGTGAATGCTACCAAAAGTAGGACCTTTTAAAGTAGAAAACTCAAGCCCACCCACTCTCAGAAACTTCATTAGTCTTTGCAAATCAGTTCACCTTGAACTTTTCACTTTTCTCCTGGGCTTATTTGCCCCATTCAATCCTTCAAAGTTCCCAGGAACATCTGTGTACTATGATCTTCCGGTCAATTTATAGATTATTTTTCCTCTGACCTGGCACCTAAACCCCAAGCTTTTATATTTAGTCACCCTGTTGGGCATTCACTTTGTTTTTTGTTTGGGAGCTCAAACCTAACAGAACCAAAACATAAATCTTGATTTCCACACAACACCTAGAACTCATTTGTTCTCCAAAAGTCTACAGCTCAGTAAGTGGCACAGATAGTCACCAAATTGATGAAAGCTAAAACCTATGAGCCATTTTTAATTTATCTTTTTTCATCTCTCACATTCCTTCTACCAGTTCTTTTGGCTTTACCTCTAAATACTGAATATTCTGAATTTTTCTCTTTTCTCCATCTGTGTTGCTGCAACCCTAGTTCAGCCACTGTCATCTCTTACCATCAAAACATCTCTCACAAAACTTCCCAACTCATCTTCCAGCAAATGCCATGTGGTAAAGGCAATCAGAACTATTCGCGTGTGGCCAAAATAAAACCAAAAGTAAATTATTCTATTTACTCATAAAATCATTGTATATATTATAATATGACCAACCTTCAATTAGAGAAAACAATGATTATGTAAAGGCAACCATAATTATAACAAATAAATACATATTTTATTCAATCTTATAATGATTTCATTATCTAAGAGAGAATTAACACTAATTTCTGGTTAATACTTAACGTGTTCCCTTGCAACACCCAAATAACCAGTATCATCTGCCATGTGAACGACTATAAGTAACCTCGTGCCAGGTCTCTACATTTTCATTTTTGTTTCCACAAAACTCTTTGTTTTCCACAAAGATATTAGAGCGAATTTTTTAAGACACAGATCAGAATATATGGCTTGTGCATTTAAAATCCAGTGAGGCAGATATCTCCCCTCTTCTCGCTGTCTTCTTTTATATAACAATCTCCCCTATCAAGTTATGAGTACAAGGTTGTTCAGCAGGAGATGTTATCTCTCTGCCTCTTTTGTTCTAAGGGGGTGAGGTCACATGACTAAGTTTGGGCTAATGGATATGATCAGAACTTACATATATGAAACCTCCCAGTGATCTCTAACATGCAAAGTCACTTATTCTCTTTCCTCCTTCTTGTGGTTAGAATACAAACTGGGTGGTTATGAGCCAGCAGGAATCTTGCCTGTCTTATTTTGGGCTAAAAAATAGTTTATAAGCCGGCCTCGGTGGCTCAGCCTGTAATCCCGCGCCTTCGGGAGGCTGAAGTGAGTGAATTGCCTGAGCCCGTGGGTTCGAGACCCGCCTGGGCAGCGAGACCTCATCTCTACAGTAAATCAAAAAATCAGCTGGGTGTGGCAGCACATGCCTGTAATTCTGGCTACTCGGAAGGCTGAGGCGGAAGGATCGCCGGAGCCCAGCAGGTCGAGGCTGCGGTGGCTGGGAGCGGCCACTGCACTCCAGTCTGGGCAACAGAGTGAGACTCCAACTCAAAAAAAAAAAAAATAGTTTATAACTCACAACAGTCACTCAAGTATTTTTTAAATGAGTAAAAGATAGAGGAACAGTGCAAAATAGCACACATCCTCATGGTGCAGGTAGTTAGATGTCTGATAGTAAGCAATATAGTATTTCTACTAAGAAGGTTTCTACAAAAATGATGGAAAAGAAAAAAGGTAACAAATTTCAATTTAGTAACAAAAAGATCATAATTAAGATTCTAATAAGTAAGAAATATATAAAAAGCAATGGCCAGGAACTTTCTGTCAATGATTCGTGCCTAGAAGTGACACAAAACTTTGATATGTACCCAGGGTAAAAAATAATGCCCAGTAGAGTCAAGGAGGCTATGTCAAATGAGAACCTGTGTCTACTACACAACAAAATCAAAAAGGGAAGAAAGATCAAAATAATTTAACATATTTACCGGACATTGATGAACTCAAGTAAATTTCCTAGAGTAACAAAGGAGAGAGAATTTTATTTGTTTTATTCTTTTAAGAAAAAGTTGGGGATACCTGCCTAACTGTACTGCTAGGGAAAATTATCAGACTTCAGGCAGACGTGGGCCCAAATGTTAAAATGATGTCATCAGAGATCTGTTGTTTCCTATTTTTAAAATTTTTTATTTTGAATTAAACTTAGAGTTATAAAGAGTATTAATTTAGACTTATAAACGAGTTCCTGTGCATTCCTCAGTCAGCTTCCCTTTTTGTTAACGTTTTACATAATCATAGTACAATGATCAAAACTAAGAAAGTAACATTGATACAATTGTGTTAACTGAACTAGAGACTTTATTCTAGTTTCACCTGTTCATTCACTAATGCCCTTTTGTTCTGTCTCAGGATTCTGCCAGGATCCCACCTTGTATTTAATTGTTATAGTTCTTCAGCCCTCTCTGATCCATAACAATCCCTCAGTTTTTCCATGTCTTTATTGATGTGAACACTTTTTAATATTACTAATTAGTTAGTTGTAGAATGTCTCTCAGTAGGGTTTCTTTTTTTGTTTGTTTTATTGTTGGAATGAGGTTCTGCATTTTTTGCAAGAATACCACAGAAGTGATATTATTTTTTTCTTGAGGAATCTTATCAAGGAATAACAGCATGCATGTGTCTATCATTGATGATATTAACCTTGTTCACTTGATTAAGGTGGTATATGCTGGGTTTCTCCACTGTACATATGCGACCTTTCCATTTGTAAGTAATAAATACTTTGGAGGTGATCATTTGACTATGCAAGTTATTTTTCTCCCCTAAACTTCTGCCCACTAATTTTAGTGAGATGCAGAACTTTTGTTTTACTTTATTTTATCATAAATATGTGGGGGTACAGGTCAGGATTAGGTACAAAAGTAATAATGTATGTACAGTAGGAAAAATTCTCTTTAGAGGTGCTTCATGAAAAATCATAATCTGACATTTACTGAAAAAATATATTGAAAATTCATAGTTATTCAAGATATCTAAAAATTATAGTAGTGTCTAACTATTGCTTTTTCTTCAAGTACTTTCTATCAGGGATCCTTACACTTTTCTAGACCATGGAAACTCTGAAGACTCTGGTGAAAAAAAGAGCTCACTTTTTTAAATGAAAACTTTAAATAGGCACAAGTTGAGAATTTTGGGAATTCTTAAACCACTAAAGCTCATTCTTGTATTCCTGGGGGGTACCCAGGCAAAGCAACCCTTTATTAATACCAAAGAGAAGCTGTAAGTCAATTTGCTTTTCATATGTCCAGCTATAGTCCCTTCATTGATGATGTTCTTTCCTCAGTTTGCTGTAGAAAAAAACGGAGGAAGGATGATGAATAGGAGGGTAGGGAGGGAGAGAGGGAAAGAGAAGAACTCATATAATCCCATGTCCTCATTACTTATCTTGCCCAGAAAATGAAAAAGATAGCCCACCCCAAAATGGTCATTTACACTTATTTTTCTTTTCCTGGACTGCTTTTTAGGTTAGGTCTTGAGTAGCCTAGAAACTATCCCTTTTGCTCCACTCGGCTTTCTTTCCTGCCTCATCCCATCCAGATAACTCCCACCGTTTTTCTTTCGTGAGCCCACTGCTCCTCAAAAGGCTTCAGGTTTTTTTCAGATCTGTATTCACAAAATTTGTGTACTAGAACAAAAATTATAACACTCTAACTAAAAAGTAGAAAATAATTAGAAAGTTTGGACATCTGCTTTTAAGAGCAAATTGTTGCCAGGATCCTAAGGTCACTGTCTTCCCACATATCTTCCCACATATTTTATTAAAAGCCTAAAAATAAAAGAATTGCTAGTATGTGAAGGTCCTTTTTTGTTCGTTAAAACTATTTTTCTTCTGAAGCAGTTGACCCCATCTCATGACAATTTTGCAGCAAACATGCCCTATGTTTAGTTAGTGTTGTGAAACTTTATTTCCATTTTTGCAATATGTTTTGATGCTGAGTATTAGTCAAATGCATTTCATTTGGAAATTAAAAGCAAATTTCATAGACTATTTGCTTTGCTGCTGAGGAATCTGGGTCAGTCAGTCAAAAAGACTGACTTTTATCCAAGGGTATGAGGTAAGTACTGTGGTTTTCTTAGAAGGACTCCGCCCCTACCTTCTAAGACAGTTTTGGTTGTTTGTTACAACTATTTCCTCATCCTAAGGGTCTTTGAGTCTACTTATTGTCCTAGAAAATCTTGAGGTAAGTCTATTGCTTTAGCCTTTTACGTATTATAATCTGAAAAGACTCTTCAGCAAACCTAATTCAAATGAGTCCATCTGCTAAACCGAAAATATGAGATTTTCATAAAATGCAGATGCAATAACAGACTCAAAGCATAAAAAACAAAATTTATACAACACGTTAAGCAATAGTCAAACCCTTTCTTTTGTAAAGAGTAAAACTAAATGCATCATCTTCTAACCAATACAATAAATTCTACTAGTTTAAGCTTTGATGTTGCCATATTAAGCATTATTTCTGTTATGTTCAAAACCATGGAGAACTTTCTGATAATAAGATTTGGTCTTTATGACCACCTTTGAGTTCCTGCATTGATATTAAGGAAATAAAGAAAGAAACTTTGAAGCTTAAGCTCCCCATTAATACATGGAACATTTTAATTCATTGAATTTCTTTATAAGAAACACAAAAACAAATCTTCACCAAGCAATGTGGCACAACAATGCCCTCAAAAGGAAAATCTGCCATTTGATTTAGTGTTAGAAGTTTGCATATACACAGCTAGATAATGTAGTACCTACTTCTCGGTACCTATGGCAACTGTGTTATTAATTTAAGTTATATGACATTTATGGTTACAGAAATTACACATACCTTTAGATGCTTGCTTTCTGAGACAGTTTTTCAGAATCCTGAAGAAGTTATTACTCTTATGGAAAAAACAAGAAAAAAAATCGACTCCAGTACCAACCCCATTTCAGAATCATATAGATTTGTTTTAACTCACATTTTGCATTTTACTTTTTAAATTAAACAGCTGTTTCTTTTCATCATGAGAGATGGGAATTCTAAAAGTTAGAAGAGTTTAAGATAATGGATAAAAGCACATATGAGTCACAGCATTGAGAGTAAGGGTAGAGCATCTGTTATAATTCTATATGGAAGACTACAATTCTGAGATGATTCAGCAGCATCATTTTCAGTTTAACTTTTGTCTTAAAAGTGACATCAGAGAGCATACCACATGCCTGAGTCTAGAGCTGGTAAAAGCAGAACTGGTAAAAAGCTCTCAAAGCAGAACAAAAGAAAAAATAATAAATTGCAATGAATTGTTGACACTGTGGCCTACATTATCGGGATTGGAGAGAGAATTAAAAATAGTGTAACTCTTAAGAAGCTCATTGCAATTCACTAGAAATTTTCTAAGCATAAGTGTTCCACCTATATGCTATATGAAAATAAAAGTCTTAGAGGTTCTGGAAGGGCTCAAATTGTCACTGTCATTTTAATTTAATCAGGGTGTGAGAAAGAGAGTTCTTAAAGAGGAATTGGGAGATTCCTCTACTAGTTAATTCACTGTTTGGCCATGAAAACAAACCTTAGTTTCTGTGAATCTCTTTCCTCTAATCTATAAAGTAAGAGAATTAGAGTAGATGATTCCTCAGGATCTTCTGTAATTTATTGTTGTTTGAGTTCTGTCAGTTTCCAAGGTTTAAAGGACTTAGAGTATAAGAAGCTTAGAGAGGGTCCTTCTTTTTAAGATCTCATAGTAAAGCTTAAAATGCACCAAATTGCTACTCACTGATCCAATCATGCTTTATTCAAATGTCTCCTGTCATATTTTATTCATATCTCATGCAGAGATATTCATAAACCATTGTATACTCACACAAAATAAAGGGGAAAATCTCATCAGGTTCTATACTTAATAAATTAGCACAGAAGAACAACAGTTGCCTCTGCCAAAGACCTTGGAGGAAGTGTAGCTAGGCTGACAAAAAGTCAGCGAACCCTGGTACAGTATGTGTCAATCCATTCCTTCACTCTGATAAGATAGTCTGTGTAGAAGTGATTGCTGGCATCAATTCTACTGGCTTCTGACCTGGTAGACAATAGAAAATATTAGTTGAGCTTGCATAATATAGACAACTCTTTTCTGGACCCCATGGAGAGATTTCAAAAATATAAAACCAACTGTGCTGCCCATTGAAGAGGAATGGATTTTTTAAAATGTGGTACATATACACAATGGAATATTATGCAATCATAAAGAAGGACAAAACTATACACTTCACAGCAACTTGGATGGACTTAGAGCCTATAATACTGAGTGAGCTATCACAGAAAAAAGAACTATCACATGTTCTCACTCATAAGTGGACCTGAAACAATTATCATAATACAACAAGAAAGGGATTGGCTGTAGTGGGAAACTGCCAGGGGAGGGTGGGGGATACTTCATCAACAAGGGCACCTGCATAATGAACATTTGTATACCTAGCTCTGAATTGTACCCCGCATCTTTAAAATAAAAAATTTAAAATAAAATAAAATCTGCTTGCTTTCTTCAAAGATCTCACTGTATATTTAGAGCAACTAGAACTTGAGGAGCAGGTAGGGGAAATTATTTTTTCTTTCATTCCTGGTGTTCTCTCAAATATACAACCACTTAATTCCTCCAACTAATAGTATACTTGAACAACATAGACATATTTTAACATGATAATAATTTAAAATCATACTAGTCTAAAAGTAAATAGATTAATAAAACAAAATAGCCATATTTGGTGCTGTAAGACTGACAAAAGAGAAACATCACAAACCATTGTGGCAAATATGACTAGCTCAACCAACAGAGTTAAGAGAACTTGATTTTCTTATAATCTATCATAGAAAAAAAAGAACTGAGTATCCCACGTTTTCACTCATAAGTGGACCCTGAACATTTACCACAATACTAAAAGAAAGGGATTGGCAGTAGCCAAAAACTGCTAGGAGAGGGAAGGGGGGCACATAACATCAATAAGCGTACATGATTTCAAACAAGGCAAAATGGGGAACAAAGGGAGGCCTCAATTTTATCTATACGATGACCACTTGTATACCTAATCCTAAATTGTACCCACATCTTTAATATAAAAAAAGAAAACTTAATAACCATTGTGAGAAAATCTGCATGAAATCAATGTAGTTTGCATTATACATTAAAATAATCTCTCGGGGATTAAAGAGTTAATTATAAAAACCTTACAAAGAAAAAATAAAATATTGTTGAATGTAATTTGATTTCTGTATAGAAAGGGACTATAATACTTAAAAGCAATGGAAAATTTATAATATAAAAAATAAATAAATTTAACTACATAAAAATTCTAAATTTTGTGTGTCAAAGTGATCAAAAAAGAAACTAATATTCACAAAACACATGACAGAGTTAAAATATTATTCTCATATAAAGAGCCACAGAAATGGTCCCAACAAATATCAAAATACCCATAAATAAATTAACAGAGCCATAATTCACAGATAAACACAATACTGTTATAACTGTTAGAGTAGCAGTTTCTATCAATGACACCACTCGATATGAGAAAACATGTGAGGAAATTAGCACACTTTTAGCCTCTTTTTTGGGATTTCAGAAAGCATAAACTTTCTAAAAAGATATGTGTTAATGTATTTCAAGAGTCCTAAAAATCTTCATACAATTTGACATCTTGAAATTCAGCCTAAGTAAATAAACTATCATGTGGACAAAGTCTTAAGTACACAAATGTATAATGTTGTGATATTTTTCATGGCAAATAAGTGAATGAGTTAAGTACAAAAAACGCTTTGAAAATCAAATAATAAATAAATGATTAAATAAATTATAATTTAAATTATCTTTTTTTGATAATATAGAAAAACTATGTTATCATGTTAACTTAAAAATGAAAATAGAAATTTTATAGGTAATGACTGTAACTATACCTTGTTTTATAAAGCATCAGATAACTTTAGGAAGAAAAAACCCTAAAATGTTGAAAAAATCTGTCTCTGGTTGACAGAACCATGAACATACTGTGTGGATGTTCTGGGTTTGTTTTTTCTTTTTTTACTTGTTATATTTTAAATAAGAATGCATTATTTTGAAATAAAAATTAACTTTTTATTAATAACTATTTAAAGGACAGACAGTATCAAAAGCATTGAAACAATAAAAAACAATATCAAAAGCATTGAAATCAGATTTGTATGAATAAAATCTATAGTAAAAGTCCATTTTTTTCAAATTGCTGGTCAAGTAAAACCACTGAGATAAACATAGAAATGACATGCACTGGGAACTCTTAAGAGAGGAAGGAGGGAGGAGGATAAGGTTTGAAAAACTATTCATTGGGTAACATGCACATCATTTGGAAATGGGCTTAAAAGAAGCTCAAACCTCACCAGCACACAATATACCCATGTAACAAGCTTGAGCACATAGGTCTTGAAACTAAAAATTAAATTTGAATTTTAAAAAAGAAGGAGCCAGAGATTTGGATCAATGGCTTAGTGGAACAAGGCTCTCTAAGGACTACTGTGAGAATGTAGTAGGAAGAGCAACAAGTGTGCCAATAACTGTCTGAAGATGTGGTCTTTAATATGGACCATGCAATGGAATGTTATAGCTGGCTTATACTGGCTGAATCTTTCATAATACTATAAAAAAGAGATTGGCAGTAGAGGGAAACTGCCAGGGAAGGGAGCGGGGCACACTTCATCAATAAAGATACCTGATCTCAAACCAAGCAAAACGGGGGCCAAAGTGAGGCCCAAACTTTATGTACACTGATGATTTGTGTATCTGATCCTGAATTGTACCCCACATCCTTAAAATTAAAAAAAGAGAGAGAGGGAGAGAGAGAAATGACTGTATCTACCATGCTCAATAATGTCAAGTCGGTACATTGAAGGATGGAGTGTTATACCAAGGAAATTAGCAAGTTCTAAAAAGTATAACTCACTACTTCCCCCCCCCAATCTTGGAGAGCTGGTTGTTAAACATTCATCATAAGACCACTGGCACCAAGCCAATAAGTTCCAACTCTGCCTGTAAGAAAACACACCATCTTAAGAAGTTTTTCTGATGTCTTTACAACCAAGAACATATATATGTATTTTTGTAATTGAAACATTTTAGTATTGTTCATTGGAAGTAATACTTTTTTAAAAGCATGTATTATTATTTCTTACTGAGGGATTATCTTTCATGTATACATTTTAAAAATATTTTTATAGAAAGTTTTAAATATTTATATAAAAAGTGAAGGAGAATATCACATAAACCCATCACTCTAGTTTTAATAATTATGACCAATATTGTTTCATTTATAACCAATTCACTATCCACTTCTTTTCTCAATTAACATTTAAGCAAATTCCACATCATTTTATGAATACATTTTGAAGGATGCTATCTCTGAAGGATAAACCCTTTTTTTTATCATAACTGAATGTAATGTTATTACAGTGTTCTTGGCCAGGCATGGTGACTCACACCTGTAATCCTAGCACTTTGCTTGAGCTCAGGAGTTTGAGACCAGCCTAGGTAACATAGCAGGACCTTGTATCTACAAAAAAAAAATTTCAAAAATTAGTAGGCATGGTGGCATGTGTCTGTAGTCCCAGTTACTGGAGAAACTAGAAGGTAAAGGCTGCATTGAGCTGGGATTATGCCACTGCACTCTGGCCTAGGCAACAGAGTGACACCCAGACTCAAAAAAGAAATTAATTTTTATATCTAATTTTTTTTTCATATTTTCAAATATCTTAGCAGTATTCAAATTTCCAATTATCTTCAAAGATTTGTGCTATTTATTTGAATCACTATTCAGATAACACTTGTATCTGAATTGATCAAAATTTTTAATCTAGAGAACCTCCCCATCTTTTTTTATTTCTTTGCAATTCACTTATTAAGAAAAACAACCAGATCGTTTGTCTTTAGATATTCTCACAGTCTGGATTTCACTGATTGCAACTCCATGGTGTCATTGAGTATGTTCTTCTCTCCCTTAGATTGCTGTTGAATTGGTAGTTAGTTCCAGAGGTTGATCACATTCTGGTTTTACATCGGAGGGGATGGGAAGTGGAAAGGTGGGACATGATGACTGCATAGTTGACACTGTGTACTTCACCAGGAAATCCACAATGTCTGGTTGTCTTCTTTCCATGTGTGGTTTCACCTGTCATTGATGATTATCATTGAGATTTATTAATTTGGTGTGTTTACAAAAAGGTAATATTCTAGTTCTATCTTTTTAATATATTAATTGGAATTATTTTATAAAGAGAGACTTCCTTTATAAACTCTTCAGTTTTCCAACCATTTGTCCTCAAGTCAAGTCTATACTATTCAAAGAAGTGTTAGTTTCATCCACATCTTCATTACGCTATTCATTTGTACTCTGAAATATAGATCATGCAGAAACAAAGGATAAATAATTGGTTTTTAAAAATTTTACCAGTTTTTGAAAGTAATGAGCTAGATTCTGAATAACCTTCAAAAGTAACCAAGGATCTTTCAGTATTATTATTAATTCATAGATTTAAACAAATATGATGTATTATCCATTGCAATTATTATGCTAATTAATATTCAACTTGTCTCATTTTTGGCCAGTGGGAAGTCATTCAAGTTGGCTCCTGAATCCTTTTGATGAAATCCCTGGTGTTTGAATAGCTTTCTTGTTTCTACTATGATAATTTGTTCCAGGTGTATCTTGCAGATTTCCACCACCGACTGCAATCACTCTTTTCTCCAGGTAGCCCTAATTTCTATAAATGGGAAATGATATGTAGAGACTACAATCTTGGTACCAGAGGTGTTCCATGCTAGAGGCTTTGGATGTTATGGTAGACAAAAAACAGAAAACATGTACTTTTTAAGAAAGATAGAATATCTCTTGAGTTTATATTGATATTTTCAAGTATATTACAAATATATCTTGTTTTACCACACCATAAAACTCTCTCCTCAACCAATATCTTGTTTAATCGCACAACATATACAGTATCTCAGTATAATAATAGCAAACTACTACCAAAATATGATTTTTCTTGCAGTTTTCCTATATATTTATTTATGAATAACTAATACATAGAAGTATTTTGCACAATTTCCATCATTTTCTTGTTACTTTTTTTCCTTTTAATTTTTTTTAAAATGTGGGGTACAATTCAGGATTAGGTATACAAATGTTCATTATGCAGGTACTCTTTGTTGGTGAGGTGTGTATCCCCCTTCCCCAGGCAGATTCCCACTATTGCCAATCCCGCTTTCCCAATCCCCTCCTAGCAGTTTCCCGCAACTGCCAAGCCATTTCTTATAGTATTATGATAATTGTTCAAGGTCCGCTAATGAGTGAGAATATGTGATACTCAATTCTTTGTTTCTGTGAAATATCACTCAGTATTATAGACTCTAAGTCCATCCAGATTGCTGTGAAGTTCATGATTTTGTTCTTCTTTATGGCTGCATAATAGTCCATCATGTATATGTACCCAAAATATGATCATTAACAAAGAACAGAGTAGCAGGTGTTCTCACTCATAAGGGGACCCTGAACATTTACCATAATACTATAAGAAAGGGATTGGCAGTAGCACGATACTGTCAGGGTGGGGGTGGGGACACAACATCAGTAAGGGTACCTGATCCCAAACCAGGTAAAGTGGGGACCAAAAAGAGGCCCAAACTTCCCTGTACAATGTCCACTTGTATATCTAATCTTGAATTGTACCCCACATCTTTAAAATAAAATATATATTACATAATTCAAAAAAAAATTTTTGTTGCTATTTTTTGTCCTGAGGATGTGTTCCACCAAAAAAGTACAAATTACTGTGTTTTGAAGTTACTTAAAATTCTGTGTGTGGTTATCCAACTGGCTACATGATTAGTGTTATTTGTACTATTTCCTTCTTAATATTTAGGAACATTTAATTGTTTAGTTTTATATTTTACTTACATAAAATATTAACATTGTTCCAAAGTCAAATACTGGAAAAACAATATATCGAAAAAGGCTGAGTCTCATCACATCCTCTTTTCTTTGTCTCCCCCCCACCCCGCCCTCCATTCAGCAGTGCCAATTCTGCTTATCAAAAATGGCCCATAAGGCACTCATATTCCTGTTTTTTTCTATTTTATGGCTTATTTTTCATTTGTAAATGTAAGCAATACAGTTTTTCTTTCTTATAATAATAGTAAGATACTTTTCCTCATCTTTCTTTTTTTTTTTCATTTAACGATATACGCTTTACATCACTCCATAGTAGTAAATTCAAATTTTCCATATTCTTTCTTAAAGCTGCATAATACTCCAGGTGGCTGATAAATGATAGTTCATTCCAGCATGGGACATTGGATTATTTCTAGTATTTTGTTATTATCAAAAGGGCTGCAATTGCTAGTCTTGGGCATGTATCTTTTATGTATTTTTCTAGGTTATTACAGGGATAGATTCCTAGAAGTGGGATTTTTGCAGAGTTCAAAAGTAACTACATATGTAATTTTACTGCATATTTCTAAATTTCCCTCCATAGTGGTTGTGCCATTTCAAATCAACACTAGTTTGCCAGTAGAAAGTTGTTGAAATTGGGTGTTTGGCAATCATGTGGAAGAGAGATGACATTTGAAGGTTGTTTTATTTTTTATTTCTCCTATTATAAGCATCTTTTCACATAATTTACAGACATTTGCATTTTTTCCTTTTAAATATTAGCATTTTAATCCACGTTTGTATATTTACTCTTCTCTATATATTCAGATGCTCTTTATATATCAGGAATATTAACACTTTGTCTCTAACACAGTTTGTTGCTTGTATGTTGCTCACTTACGGTATAATTTCTCATGCAAAAATTTTAAGGTAGTAAAAAATTTCAATCTTTTTCTTTATTTCTTTTGGATTTTCAGTCAAAGTTAGGAAAGTTTTCCCATTCCCAGAACATAGAGGAATTCACTTGATTTCTTTCAGAACTTGTATGACGTTATATTTTTTACATTGTATCTCTGATGTTACTGTATTTTTAACTTTATGTAAACTATAAGTAAGGAATGGAACTAATGTCATTTTTTCTACATGTCTATTCTTAAAACAAATGATGGATTTTCTATTTTATTCCACTGGTCAATCCATCTATTCATGCACTATTACCAAACTGCCCTATAACAAAGACTTTAGAGTATTTTTTAATTTTGAGTATGGCTTGCTGTGCCCCCATTATACACACATACTTTTTTCTTCTTTTTCAATATTTTTCTTGTTTATTCTTATTTGTTTTTCTTCCAAATAAACTTTACAATCAACCCATTTATCTACAGGAAAAAAATTATTTTTTACTGTAATTACATTCAACTTAATAAGCAGTTTAGGAATATCTAACATTCTTATAATATTGGGTTTTCCTTTCCAAAAATAGAGTATGTTTTTCCTTTTTTAAATGTGCTATTGAATTCGCTTTGGTAATATTGAAGACTTCCACATCAATATTCATAAGTGAGATTTTCTGTACTTTTTTTCTTGGTGCAACCATTATCAGAATTTGGGACCAATATTGTAATAGATTCCAAAAACAAAACTGAAAATAAAAGCTGTTTCTTTTCTATATGCTCTGGTATGGTTCAAATGCTTTGAAATTATCAAAGCATTCAAGGTTTGGCAGAATTCTTCTATGAAACCAACTGAATCTGGTGATCTTCTGTGGGAGAAATTAATTATATTTTTAAATGAATATTGTTTGGTCGATGCTTTTTGGAGCCAATTTTGGTAGGTAAAACTTTTCTTTATAAATATCCATTTTTCTCAAGACTTTCAAATCTATTTGCATGAAGTTGGGCTAAGGAGAATTTTTTAAAAATAAATTGTGTATTTACTTGAAGTTATTTTCGGGTGAAGATAGAGAAAGATGCTTGGGTGTCATCACTCTGTGACTCAAAGGTGGCCAAAGGAAGTATTTAAAAACTCTCTAGTCACTCATATTTAAGTAGAACTTTTTAAACTGCTTGGTTTTGCTCCTTTTTGATTTTTAGTTTTGTGTTTTGCTTTCACCTTTTTTCTCTCTCATTTTGTTTATGTTAGGAAATAGTTTTCCAATTTTGATATTAAAGAAGTAACTTGATGTGATGTTAAAATTATTTTTATTTTCTAAATTGTGGATTTGTTTTTAATCTATATTAATTCCTTCCTTACACTTTCTTATGACTTGCTTTGTTGTTATTTTTCTAGATTTTTGAGTTGGGTGTTTGGCTCATTTGTTTTCATTTTTATTTTTATTTATATAGGTATTTAATGTTATACATTTTTTATGTCTGACTTTGTTAGATACCACAAATTCAGTTTTTTGTTTTCATTATTGTTATTTTTCAACAATTCTACAATTTTGATTTTTTCCTTTGAACCAAGTGCTTTTTACATAATTTTTTAAAAATAAAATTGAATTTTATTTTCCATTAGTATACCCTTCTCACAAATCTACCCATACTGATTTCAGATCGTTTGTGATTTTAAATAATAAATACTGGAAGTTACTCATTTCTGTTTACTTGGGCTAACAGAGCAAAAAAGTAAAACAGTATCACACAGCCCTAGTGAGAAAAGCCAGAACACAAGTGAATGGTAAGTATCTTCCTTTCTTTTAAGCACTTCATTTCCAAGTTCATTCATTGGCATTTCTTCCTCTCTAATTCCCTCAGGTAACCTGCTTGCTTTGTACAGCCACAATGTGGAGACCTTTGGTTTACCAGATATTTTAATACTAACAAACAACCATATGGCATATGTCATCCCTTGCTAGAGTGCTGTAGAGAGTATTCAGTCTTTGACAAGTGAATTTGTACTACAATAAGATCTCCTACTGAGGTGAGAAACAAGAGGGTTTTTTTTTTTTTTTTTTTTTTTTGGAGGGGACTGGGAAAAGGATTTTCATACATGGTACTTTACTAAATTTTTTTCTGTTTTAGTATGCTTGTAGCCATATGATTTAACTTTCACTTGTTTATGGGGGGGCTTTCAGCAACTCTTTCAGAAGCAATTCCAAGCAATTCCTTCTAACTGAAACATGAAAGCTCATACTGACTCTAAACACACATGCTATAAGTCTCCTCACTCCATCCAAACTACAATTTAGAATCCAAATCTCAGAGTGTGTGTCATTTTCTTCCTCTTCACGTGTCTCAGAGATGAGTAAATGCTGACTTCAGCATTCTGTCTGGGAGCCTACCCCTTTTTCATCTCAATTTAATTGGTACCTCATATGGGGGTAGCAGTTGAAATGTGATTACATCTCAGGTTTCCTGGGGAATTAGGGAGTTCACCAGAGTCGGGGGAAACTCAGCAACTTCGCAAAGAACAAAAGGCAGAGCGAGAGCAATGGGGCCAGCGCCAGCAGGGATAATTCAGTGCACCAGAAGGGAGGTCAGTGCCAGTGTGAGCAGCTGAGGAGAGCTAGAACCCCGTGGCATTTGAAGAATAGACCACACTAAGGGCCAGCAGCCAACCTGGAGCTTCAGAGGCGTGGAGAGAGCGAGCTCACTTTCCCAGCTGACCAAATGGGATCAGATCAAAGAACCCGATGGAATTATTTTATTCGACATAAAGTACCCTTCAGAACCTGAGCCAGGGCTTCGCAGCTGGTGTCAAGGACACACCAGAGAGTCCTCAAATGAGCAATCACCAGGTGACCCATCTTCAGGACTGAATCAGGAAGCAGTGTTAGAGGCTGCTCTGGAAGACCGCATTGAAATAACCACAGCTCAACGCTGTGCCCTGCCAATATTACTGCGTTGCTTAGAGTGGCATGAGAGAGCAAACACTACCAGCACCCATCAACAAAGAGCAGAATTGCAGCCCCTTGCTCACAGAACAAGACAAGACAGGCAAGAAATGAAAAAACAGCATGTCACATGCAAGTATTGGATTTTAAAAATGCCTCTAGTTTAGATCCAATCAAGATTTTTCTTTCTGAAAAGCCAGCTTCTTCTAACTGTAATAAACTCTAGCTAAGGATAGCTCTCCATCTGCACCTCCTTTTGTCATTTGTCATGATTATCTTAGGAAACACCATATAAAATATAAAAGAGACTAAAAATTTTACTTAGAGTGTGATTCCTATAATGGGAGTGTGCCTTGTGATTTCCAAGAGCAATAATTATAGTGAATGTAATATGGTTGAAGGAGAAAATAATGCAAATTAATTCCAAAGAAGTGAGCTTGTAACATGATGCCAACACATAAGTCAACTTATTTTGATACTGCCCTTAATCTTGATATTGTTTCCATTGAAAAGAAAATAGGTTTAGGAAAAGATTGTTGTCAAACAAATATGTTTGATGTGTTATTATGTTTCTTGAAATTTCTTTATAATTACTGCCTTAAACTGAAAAATACAAAACTTTATCACATTAAATAAAGATAACAGGTTATTTGTTTCAAACCTATATTTACAGTTCTAGTATTTTTTGGTCTTAGCAACCAAAAAACAAACAAACAAAGAGAGAAGATGCCCCTTTGCAAAATCTGAGTATAAAGGTAAAACATCTTTATTATTGTCTCTGATATTAAAATCAAGAAAGATAAAGCTGATATTTTTTCTAGTTATTCTCAAATGTCGTTATTGTATCACACTTTATTCAAGAACCTACAATGACCTTAATATCTGTGATAACTAATCTTAATCAAGTCTCTATTTGTTTATGCATTATTTTTATTAGGAAATATTTTGTACATATTATTCTTACATGTTTAAACTTCAGTCACTTTCAAAACTTTCAATTTGATACAATACACCTATCAAGATGTTTTTTGCACTGCTCAAAACAATTTTTGAGCTCATCAATTTCGATGCCTTTAGTACTTCTGCCAATTTTTGTTTCTCCTCTTCCACATCGCAAAATGTTTCCCTTTGAGGACTTTTTTCATCCCAGGAAACAAACCAAAGTTGCTTAGGACAAGAGTGGGTGATAAAGAGGGTAGGACACAGGGGTCCTGCCGATTTTGGTCAAAAACTGCTGAACACTCCGCAGAGTGTGGACAGGTGTGTTGTCTTGGTGGAAGAACCTGTTTGTCACAACTTAGGATATTCTTTCTGCAAATCTTGACATAACCTTCTCAAAACTTCCAAACAAAAACTTTGCTTGACCATTTGATCCATGGGGGAAAAGTTCTGAGTGTTCTACAAGAGGCCTGCCCTCCAAAAGAAAATTCCAGGTTTTTTTTCGGTGGGGGGGTCTCACTCTTGTAACCATAATAATACTCTCATAGTGCTGGACACTGTTTAAAATTGTTATAGGCATCAAACTCATTATAACAACACTATGAAATGGTCTTCTCGTCAATCTTATTTTTCTTTTTTTTCTTTTCTTTTTTTTTTTTTTTTGAGTTGGAGTCTCACTCTGCTACCCACACTGGAGTGCAGTGGCCACTCCCGGCCACCGCAGCCTCGACCTGCTGGGCTCCGGCGATCCTTCCGCCTCAGCCTTCCAAGTAGCCGGAATTACAGGCATGCGCTACCATGCCCAGATGATTTTTTGATTTATTGTAGAGATGAGGTCTCACTGCCCAGGCGGGTCTCAAACCCGCGGGCTCAGGCAATCCACTCACCTCAGCCTCCCAAAGGCGCCGGATTACAGGCTGAGCCACCGAGCCCGGCTTATCAATCTTATTTTTCATATGTAAAAACTAAGGAATACAGAGGCTAAATAAGTTGTCCATCCACTATGTTTGGGATTATATCACTATTATTAAGGTCTCCTCACCTTCTCTGCCATTTGTAAGCAATCTGTATTTAAGCTTTAATTTGCTTTTAAGATTTTCTTTTCTATAGTTTACTATATTTTATTGACATAGTAAGATGCCAGATTCAACTTTTTTCTATTTTATCTCTTCTAACTCTCAACAAGTATTTTGTTCTTGTTAATAATTGTTAATAATGGTGCTAAAATTAATAAGCATTTAATAAATATTTGACATTTTTCTATTAATTTTTGTCATTTCAACCACCGTATACATATATTTTGGCAAATTTCTCAAGGACGAGGAATTCTTTTTTTTTATTTATCTTTAGTCACCTAAAACATAGCTTTGAACCCAGTGAAAGTGCTCAATGAATGATTTTGGATCTGCCCTACTCCTTGCTCGATCTAGTTTTTTCTGATTAAATTACAATTGATATTAAATGAAGGTCTCCACACTCTCTTTTTTCTCTTCCTCTCATTGCTAAAACAAGAAATTGAAATCAATGATACTATAAAGACAAAATACAATGTTTTATTTTGTAATTAGGATTTAAATAGAGACCATTATTGCTCTCTAGTTTTAAAGCCCATTATGTAAACTCAATTTGATTAAAATAAGTTGCAAACCACTTCACATTCATCTAAAAGGCCAAGTTGATAGAATCTAGTTTTACAGAAACCATTTTTATTACAAATAATACTAGCTTTCATTTTATATCTCTTCTATAAAAATAAATTTTCAAAAAAAAGAAATGTTTTAAATATAAACCCTTATGCAGCCAATAAATGAACAAATTAATACCAATGTTTTTCTGGTATATGGCATTAAAACTTAATGAGAATAATTATATTATGACTTTACTGAGATAGGAATTGAATAATCAGTCACTACACCAAAGCACTCTAGAAATAATACTTCTGGATAAATTTAGAGAGGGCTTAATGACTTATCAGATTTGTGCAAAGCAAGGTGATGCATTCTATATCATTAATTTTGATTTGTGAAGAATTTTTTCACATAAAAAGGAACATCAAGTGATTTTCCTCAAGATTCTGGTAAACAAAATAAGAATGACATAGGAAGGTTAAATATTTTTCCTAGTTTAAAATTATTTTATACACGAATTCTTCACAATTATATAGAACTTAAGTAATGCATTTTTATTAGGTACAGTGAAGTCTAACTCTTCATGGTTACAAAGGTGAACAGGCTTCAAGTGCACTCCTTTTACGTGAGAAATAAATAAAATTTAGACACTTTTTAATGAGGTCATTTTAGAGGAAATTATCTGATATAGAACAAAGAAAAAGTCAATTTAAGAAGCAATATTACACTTTGATAACTTTACAATTTAGATAAACGTACTGAGTATCTAAAAATATTTTGATGTAGCAAAGATGAGTCAAATGAGAAATGGTTTGCTTTTTAGAATCACCTCCCAGTGGAGAGCATCCAGCAGCTCTCATAAGACAGCTCTCTACCTTCAGAGCTAAAAATAAAAGATTATTTAATTTAGTCATCCCAACTTGTGGTTTTTGGATCCATCAAGAGCTGTGAAATTATCATAGCCAATCCATATAAAAACCAAGACTTTCTCCAGACAAAATCAGTGTCTCATATATACTTGCATCAATATTTCTCATGCGTAGACTTGCCATTTTTACTGTAAAAATATAAAGGAAGCATTTCTGAATCCATAGAATTTTCTCACTTTTTAAAAAACTTCCATTAATTGAGATGCAAAGTGTAATTTTCTAATGAAGGAGAATTTTTGGAACCTCAAAAGAGGTAAATGATGGATCTATTTTCCCACTTCTTTCAATCATGTTTATATCCACAATATAAACTCAGTGAAGTTGGTAATTTATGTCTCTGTTTACTGCTGTATTTTTAGAATATTGCCTGACATATAGTTAAGTGCTTGGAATTGTCTGCTGAATGAATGAGTGTTGATTCAATTATCTTAAATCAACCAGCACTGAATATTAGAGAGCTCTAAATACTCAGCATGAAAAAAATTTCAAGGAGGCTGTGAAAAAGACAACTCTGTTGTCTTTCCTTTCGGCAACAAGCTATGCTTGGCATAATAAATTTTTGTGTGTATATTTAGAGAATAGCTGTTCAGACTCGCCATAATTTATTGGTTTTTTTTCATGCTGAGATCAAGACTTATTGTGAAACACATTCACTTTTTGGTACTTTGGGGCCTGTCTGCTCCTGGGTGCCAATTACACTCTGGCAGGAGCCTGAAGGTTCCCATGGAGCAGCTGGTGTCAGCATCACATAAAATATGTTCCTGAAATGGGTCATTCTCCTGCTCAGGGAACATGCAATACAGGCCTAGCTAAAATAAAGAAAGAACAAAGCTATGACATCCAAAAATAAAATCAAAGGGGATCAAGTTAGAGTTATTTATATATTCTGATACTGGACTCTGTATTCTAAACACTTCCCAGCTGTTCAAAATTTGAGAAGAAGAAATCAACTATGTCAATAACATCTCCTTGGCTGGAGGGTACTTGGACCCAGCATATCTGTTCTCCATCTACTACTAGCAGCCCTGCTACACTGACTCTGTCTCAGGTCTCAGCTTCAGTTTAAAGTTATGATTTAAAAGGCTAGACAATGTGAATCAAAGTCCCAGCCATGCAACTTCCCAATTCTGTGACACTGGGCAAGCTATTTCACCTTTTTAATTCCTGGTTTTCCATTTGCATAATGGGAAAAATAATTGTACTTATCTTCTAGAGTTGTGATGAGATTCTAATGAAATCATTTATGTGAAGCTCTCAGTTCAGCTTCTGGCTTATAAATTATCTACAAGCATTAGCAATTACTATTATTGCAACAAGGATAAAAAAACTAAGCCCATGATTATTACATCTGAAACCTCCCCTAACTTCAGTTAGACCTAAAATATTAGAATGCAGAAAATACTTAACTTCTTGGTCACACCTCTATTTTCCTCTCCCAATGCCCACATCTCACCATGACTCAGTAAGGGAAGAAGAGGAAGAGAAGTATGTGGTCACTTGTTTTCACCAGAATCTCAAAATCTTTATAATATTAAAAATGTTAAGAACCTCTATTCCAAGATGTTAAGCCTTTGTCAGACCTGGAGTTGGCAAATACTTTTTCCCAGTCTGTGAGCAGTCTCCCTGCTCTCCTGATGGTTTATTTGGCTTTGCAGAAGCTTGTCAGTTTAATGAGATCCCACTTTTCTATCTTATGTCTTATGGCCTGTGGGTTTTGAGTTTTGTTCAGGAATTGGATGCCAGTTCCAATTTCCATGAGGGTATGTCCTGCATTTTCTAAGGTTCTTATGGTTTGAGGTTTTACATTTAGGTCTCGATCCATTTAGAGTTAATTTTTGTGTATGGGGACAGATAGGGGTCTTGTTTGAGTCTTCTGCATGTGCTCAGTCAGTTTTCCCAGCACCATTTACTGAATAGATTCTTCTCTCCCCAGTGGTAGGTGGTGGAGGCTTTGTTGAAGATGAGTTGGTTGAGAAATTGAGGTTTAGCTCCTGGAATCTCAATTCTATTCCATTGGTCTATATGCCTGTTTTTGTACCAATACCAAGCTGTTTTGATTATTGTAGCTTTATAGTAAAGTTTGAAGTCTGGTAATGTGATACCGCCTGCTTTGTTTTTTTTTTTTTTTTTTTGCTGAGGATTGTTCTGGTTATTCTTGGTCGTTTGTGTTTCCATATGAATTCCTGTATTGTTTTTTCAAGGTCTGAGAAGAATGTTGTTGATAACTTGATGGGTATTGCATTAAATCTGTAGATTGCCTTAGGTAGGATGGACATCTTCACAATGTTGATTCTTCCAATCCATGAGCATGGGATATTTTTCCACTTGTTTGTGTCATCTTTGACTTCTTTGAGCAGTGTTTTGTAGTTTTCATTGTAAAGGTCTTTCACGTCTCTGGTTAGGAAGATACCAAGGTATTTCTTTTTTGTGTGTGTGGTTATTGTGAACTCAAACGTGCTAAAAAGAAAAAAAAAAAACAACCCCATTATAAAGTGGGCAAAAGATATGAACAGACACTTCTCAAAGGAAGACATCCGAGCAGCCAACAAACACATGAAGAAATGCTCAACCTCACTAATCATCAAGGAGATGCAAATCAAAACCACACTGAGATACCACCTAACTCCAGTCAGAATGGCAATTATCAATAACTCAAAAAATAACAGCTGCTGGAGAGGGTGTGGTGAAAAGGGAACACTCCTACACTGTTGCTGGGAGTGCAAACTAGTGCAACCTCTATGGAAAACAATGTGGTGATTTCTAAAAGCTCTAAATATCGACCTCCCATATGACCCCACAATCCCCCTACTGGGAATATACCCTGAAGAACTCAAATCACTCTATAAAAAAGATACCTACACATGTATGTTTATCGCAGCATTATTCATAATAGCAAGAACCTGGAATCAACCATACTGTCCATCAAAAGAGGACTGGATTAAAAAAATGTGGTACATATACATGATGGAATACTATGCAGCCATAAAAAAGAACAAAATCATGAACTTCACAGCAACCTGGATGGAACTAGAGTCAATAATACTGAGTGACCTCTCATAGAAACAAAGATCTGAGTATCACATGTTCTCACTCATATAGCAGACCTTGAACATACATCGTAATACTATAAAAAAAGGACTGACAGTGGTGGGAAACTATGGGGGGGAAGGGAAAGGGAGGTGGGATAACCATAGTCAATATCTGTCTGGGGACGGGGAGACACCCCTTATCAACAAAGGTGCCTGAACGAAGCATATTGGTATACCTAACCCTTAACTGTACCCCACAATATCAAAATAAAAAATATTGGTAAGAAAAAAAAAGAACCTCTATTAAGTTAATCCAAAGAATATGGTATTATTTTACTATGCATTACTATATATTTAACATGTATAATCATTAGATGTCAAGAGATGAAAACACGAAGATGATGAACTTAAGCAAATATTTATTGTGTAGATGTGAAGAAAATAAATGGGGCAGCAGACGTTCTTGCTGCTGTTTTGCCCATTGTGCCCTTCACAATGTATCTTCTCTTTAATAAATTTACCTTTCTTAGCCAAAAAAGAAAAAGAAAATAAATGGATCTAAACCTTTGACCTCAAGAAGTCCATAGTCTGTCTAGGAAGGAGTTAATTTAGAAATAAGAGAAGAGTATTTGATTTAATTTAATTTTTGTTTTGTTTTGATTATCCTTTCATTGTGTTTTATGTTTATGAATAGTCTGTGCACAATAAGAAAAAGTTTATGATAAACTGGAGACTGGGATAAGACAACCTTTAAATAGTCAGGAAAGATATAATAGAGGAATAGGAAATACATATTAATAATAAAAACATTTGGGGAGAAATATGAGTTTGGGAGCATAAACAATACATTTGAAATTATCACTAAATAATCAAATGAAAAAGAGACAGATGTGAGACTGGGTTGAATTTAGTGAAGTTGACACAGATAACTAGCAATCCTAATATGAGAAGTGTAAGTAAAACTGTGGGAACAAAAGCTATATTTTAAGAAATTAGAAAATGAATGGGTTGTCAGGATGTAGGGGCTCAGATGTTATAAAAGATAGCAGAATAGAAGGTCAAAGAAAAGTTTTATTTACAGAAGACCTGAGCACATTTGTCTAGACAGACCAAGTCTTCACTCACTCATTTCTTCTTTTTGTTAGAACATTAGGCAAAAACAACAACAACAACAACAACAAAACTATTACGATCATTGTTCTTTTGATTATTAAAGGATGTATACAGTTCTGAGGTATAACTGTTCTGGGAGGTTATAGAGACTATGAAAATGCTATACCTACCACTTATTTCAGGGCTGAGTGACTAAATACAATGACCAAATGGGAATAACAAATAGCAGACCACAAATCATTCATTCATTGCAAAGAGAAAAGAAAAACACTAACAACTTTCACTATTGCTGAGCCCAGAGAAACAGTCTGTAATACAAAGTCATCTGTCAGCATGGTTGTCTAATTGCAAGTATACAAAAGTGTGGAAATTTATAAAATAACAAAAAGAACAAATGTTTTAATCATTCAGTCTCTTAGGACACTCATTTTTTGAAAATAAAAGGTTAAGAAAAAGTCAAA
Source organism: Cephalopachus bancanus (assembly GCA_027257055.1). Taxonomy (NCBI): domain Eukaryota; kingdom Metazoa; phylum Chordata; class Mammalia; order Primates; family Tarsiidae; genus Cephalopachus; species Cephalopachus bancanus. The sequence goes on from JAPVLO010000093.1 coordinate 13,903,005, forward strand.
AAACTGTTGATTGAGATAAAGCTTTGGTTACAGTGAGAAAACATTCTGTAAACTAAAGTCCTGGTTTAGTTTTATTAGAACCAGGCCACTTTACTGGGTATTCCAACACTTCTGCTTGTGGCTAAAGCTCTAAACAGAGCTGCCGGAAACTAGCACATTTTTGTGTGTAACCTCCTCTTTAGATACCTTGATGTTTCTTCCATTTCTTAAATGTAATAGGAGAGCACAAAGCCTCCAAGGAAGGCCTACTCTGACCCTGATAAGTATAGTTTTATTTACTAAAGCAATGAAAAAATAGTATTCTGATATTTTCATATCAGTAAATATTCTCTGCTTATGCTCTAATAATACACCTAAAAAAAATCTTCCCGGATCTATGTGGAACATACCTCATGTGAGGTAGACAGTGCCTAAATATTTATGCTTTGGTATATTTAGGAATATAATGTTAGATGTGGTAAGAATAAGGTACAGGTGGCAGTGGAGAAGCTGTTCTGGACAAAATTTTGATAGTATTGCTAAAAGATTTGTTAAAGTCAATTTATAAAATTCCATCTAACTCTATGAAAATATGTGCATGGAGACACCGCCGCTGCCACTGCCGCTGCGGCCGCCACCACTGCCAGTAGCACATTGTACCACCCGGCCGGAGGTGATCCATGACTTCAGTCCTTGAAGCACCTTCAGGGAAGATCTGCTGGGATCGCAGCCACCTCTCCTGCGAACAAGACATCCTGCCTGCATGAGTCTCCTGCCTGTGCCCTGAGGCAGGCATCCATCTCCGGTCTCTGCTGGTTCCTGTCTGGCCCCACCCCCTCTGGGGCGAGCAGCTGAGATAGCACCACCTGCTGGCGATTCAAGGGAGTAAACCTACAGCCCCACTACACGGACAGATTCCAAGGCAGTGGGAAGTGGGTTCCAGATTATCCACACGTCTGTCAGCGAATACCAGGACCTGCAGATAGATTTTGAATCACAGCTCCTCCCTTAAGTAAATCTCAAAGCTGCAAAAAGGAACACCCCCAACCTACAGTGCAACTCCAGAATTGAACAAAGTAAGAGGGCATACATAAAGAATAGGAGACTGAACAAACAGAAGTAAAATCAATCCCTTTACCCCTGAATAACAGAATTAAAGAAGGCAGTGACGTGGAGGGAAGGAAGAAGCAGGGAGGGGGAAAAACCGCACAAATGAAGAAAAACCAAAAGAAGAATATAGGTCTCACTCAGACCCCTGGGAGATCAGACATTGAGAAAACAGATTCTGGAACACAAACAATGAAGAGCCCCCAGAATGACTGGTCACATGCCACAAACCCAGACATCGAGACATTAATGGAGAGAATTAAAAAAATTGAGGAGAGACAAGAGGAAAATAGGAAGGAGCTGATGTCAGACATAACAGCAGTAAATACGGTGATGGAAATGAATAACAGACTAATAAGCATGGAAAGCAGAATGAGTCAAGCAGAAGAATCTCAGAGCTCGAAGACCAAAACACAGAACTAACCCAAACTGTCAAAAGCATAGAAGAGAAGCTCAAAAAGACAGAACAAAACCTGCAAGAGATGAATGATCACTTCAAGAGTCCAAACCTAAGAGTAATTGGGCTTCCTGAGGCAAAGAGAGAAACAGAAGCCACACTGGAACAAACATTTCATGAAATCATTCAAGAAAACTTCCCTCATCTCATCAAGGATGAAAAAATGCAAACACAAGAGATTCAGAGAATCCCTGCAAGACTGGAAGACCAACTCCCAGACACATAATAATTCGCCTAAACAAAGTAGCTATAAAAGAAAAAATCCTAAAGGCAGCAAGAGAAAAAGGCCAGACTACCTACCAGGGAACACCAATTAGAATAGCAGCAGATTTAACCACAGAAACCCTTCAGGCTAGGAGAGCCTGGAGACCTATCTTCAAAGTTCTAAAACAGAAACAATTTCAACCAAGAATAACCTACCTAGCCAAACTAAGCTTCATTAGTGAGGGAGAATTGAAATCTTTTCCAGATAACCAATCCCTAAGAACTTACGCTGCCACCAGACCACCTCTACAAGAAACACTTAAGAAAGTACTGAACACAGAAGAAAAAGGAAAAAGAACTACAACATTCTTCACAAGAGTACAGGCAAAAAATTAAAAACACACAGGAGCCAACTCCAAAACCCAAAGAAAGACAACAAACAAACAGGAACAACTTTGTAAGAACCTTATGACAGGGATCAACTCTTGCATTTCAATTATTAGCCTAAATGTGAATGGACTAAATGCACCACTGAAAAGACATGGAATGAAAAAATGGATAAAATATCATCAGGCAACAATCTATTGCCTTCAAGAGACTCACCTCACTAGAAAGGACACCCACAGACTCAAAGTAAGAGAATGGGAAACAAATTTTCAGGCAAACAGAACACAAAAGAAAGGAGGAGTCGCGATCTTAATCTCAGACAAAATACCCTTCAAGCTATTAAAAATCAAAAAAGATACAGAAGGCCACTACATAATGATAAAAGGCTCAATCCATCAACAAGAAATATCTATCCTAAACATATATGCACCCAACATAGGTGCGCCAACTTTCATGAAGCAACTTCTAGGAAAACTAAAGAAAGATATTGACTCTAACACCATCATAACTGGGGACTTTAATACCCCACGCACAACCCTAGACAGATCATCAGAACAAAAATTCAGCAAGGAGATCTGGAACGTCAATGTGACTTTGGACCAAATGGACTTAATTGATACCTACAGAACACTCCATCCAAAGACCACAGAATATATATTCTACTCATCACTGCATGGACATATTCTAAGATCGACCACATAATTGGCCATAAATCAAACATAAGAAAATTTAAAAGGACCGAAATTCTACCATGCACCTTCTCGGACCACAGTGGAATAAAAATAAACATTGACAACAACAAAGTCCCCCCAAAACCCACGAAGACATGGACACTAAACAGCATGATGCTAAACAACTCCTGGGTCAATGATGAAATCAAAACAGAGATCCAAAGATACCTTGAAACAAATGAAAATGAAGAAACATCTTACCAAAATCTCTGGGACGCCTTGTAAGCTGTAGTAAGAGGAGAATTTATATCCCTACAAATACACATGAAGAAAATGGAAGGAACACAAATTAACAACCTAACAAGCCACCTAAAGAAGCTAGAAAAGCAAAAACCCTAATTTCAGCAGAAGAATCCAGATTACCAAAATAAAAGCCCAAATTCAGGACATAGAAGACAAAAATATAATACAAAAAATCAATGAAACAAAAAGCTGGTTCTTCGAAAGGATAAACAAGATCGATGGTCCCCTAGTTAGACTGACCAAGAAAAAAACGGAAAAAAAAACCAAATAGGCACAATCAGAAACACAAAAGATGAAGTCACATCTGACCCTGAAGAAATACAAAAGATCATTAGAGACTACTATGTACACTTGTATGGAAACAAACTTGAAAACCTTAAGGAAATGGAGGACTTTCTGACATCACACAACCTACCTAGATTGGAACAAGAAGAAATTGAGACCCTGAATAGACCAATAACAATCAAGGAAATTGATTACGTAATAAGAAAACTTCCTACAAAAAAAAGCCCTGGTCCAGATGGCTTTCCAGCAGAATTCTACAAGACATTTAAGGAGGAGCTGACACCAATCCTACTGAAGTTATTCCAGGCAATTGAAAAGGATGGAACTCTCCCCAAATCATTTTATGAAGCCAACATCACATTGATACCCAAGCCAGGTAAAGATCCAACAAAGAAAGAGAACTACAGGCCAATATCTTTGATGAACATAGATGCTAAAATTCTCAACAAGATCCTAGCAAACCGAATTCAGCAATACATCTCAAAAATCATCCATCATGACCAAGTAGGCTTCATTGCTGGGATGCAAGGCTGGTTCAACATTCTTCAAACCATGAATGTAACTAAATACATCAACAATTGTCAAAGCAAAAACCACACGATTATATCATTAGATGCAGAAAAAGCTTTTGATAAAATCCAGCACCCCTTCTTGATAAAAACCCTTGAACATCTAGTCATACGGGGAACATACCTCAAAATAGTAAAAGCCATCTATGAGAAACGCACAGCCAGCATACTCCTAAATGGACAAAAATTGGAACCATTTCCCCTCAAAACTGGAACAAGACAAGGATGCCCACTCTCACCCCTCCTGTTCAACATAGTATTGGAAGTCCTAGCTCGAGCAATCAGAGAAGAGGAGGCAATCAGGTGTATCCAAATAGGTAAAGAGGAAGTCAAGTTATCTCTCTTTGCAGATGATATTATTGTGTACCTTGAAAACCCAAGAGAATCTGTCAAAAACCTCCTTACACTGATAAAGGCCTTTGGCAAAGTCTCAGGATACAAAATAAATGTACAAAAGACAATCGCATTTCTCTACACCAATAATAAACAAACAGAAACCCAAATAAAAAACACAATTTCATTCACAATAGCCACAAAAAAAAGAAATATCTTGGCATCTTCCTAACCAGAGACGTGAAAGACCTTTACAATGAAAATTACAAAACACTGCTCAAAGAAATCAAAGATGACACAAACAAGTGGAAAAATATCCCATGCTCATGGATCGGAAGAATCAACATTGTGAAGATGTCCATCTTACCTAAGGCAATCTACAAATTCAATGTAATACCCATAAAATTACCAGCAACATTCTTCTCAGACCTAGAAAAGACAACACAGGAATTCATATGGAAACACAAACGTCCATGAATAGCCAGAACAATCCTCCGCAAAAAAAAAAAAAAAAAAAAAAAAACAAAGCAGGTGGTATCACATTACCAGACTTCAAACTTTACTATAAAGCTACAATCATCAAAACAGCTTGGTTTTGGCATAGGAACAGGCATATAGATCAATGGAATAAAATTGAGATTCCAGAAGCAAAACATCAATTTCTCAACCAACTCATCTTTGACAAGGCCTCCACCACCTACCACTGGGGAGAGGAGAACCTATTCAGTAAATAGTGCTGGGAAAACAGGCTGACCACACGCCGAAGATTTAAACAGGACCCCTACCTATCCCCATGCACAAAGGTTAACTCCGAATGGATCAGAGACCTAAATGTAAAACCTCAAACCATCAGAACCTTAGAAAATGAAGGAAATGCCCTCATGGAAATTGGAACTGGCATCCAATTCCTGAACAAAACCTGAAACCCACAGGTCATAAGAGAGAAGATAGACAAGTGGGACCTTATTAAACTGACAAGCTTCTGCAAGGCCAAAGAAACCATCAAGAGAACAGGGAGACAGCCTACAGACTGGGAAAAAGTATTTGCCAACACCAGGTCTGACACAGGCTTAACATCCTGGATCTACAAGGAACTAAAACGTGCTGGAAAAAAACAAACAAACAACCCCATTATAAAATGGGCAAAAGATATGAACAGACACTTCACAAAAGAGGACGTCCGAGCAGTCAACAAACACATGAAGAAATGTTCAACCTCACTAATCATCAGGGAGATGCAAATCAAAACCACACTATTTACCACCTAACTCCAGTCAGAATGGCAATTATCAACAACTCAAAAAATAACTGTTGCTGGAGAGTGTGTGACAAAAAGGGAACACTTCTACATTGTTGGTGGGAGTGTAAACTAGTGCAACCTCTGTGGAAAGCAGTGTGGCGATTCCTAAAAGCTCTAAAAATCGACCTCCCATATGACCCTGCAATCCCCCTACTGGGAATATACCCTGAAGAACTCAAATCACTCTATAAAAAAAATACTTGCACATGTATGTTTATCACAGCATTGTTCACAATAACAAGAACCTGGAAACAACCATGCTGCCCATCAAAAGAAGACTGGATTAAAAAAATTTGGTACATATACATAATGGAATACTACGCAGCCATAAAAAAGAACAAAATCATGAATTTCGCAGCAACTTGGATGGAACTGGAGTCTATAATACTGAGTGACCTCTCACATGTTCTCACTCATATAATGGACCTTGAACATCCAATGTAATACTATAAGAAAATGATTGATGGTACTGGGAAACTATGGGGGGTAGGGAGAGAGATGGGATTAACAGTAGCAAATATCTGTCTGGGGATGGGAAACACCTCTTATCAACAGGGTGCCTGAATGAAATGTAATTGTACACCTAACCCTTAACTGTACCCCACAAAACCATAATAAAAAAATTGATTATGAAAAAAATGAATCAAAAAAAAAGAAAATATGTGTATGGAAAATAAAAGGAGCTAGCAAATTAGATAAAGATAGATAGATAGATGGTAGAATATCCTAAAGTTGTATTAATATTTCTATACAGTGTTGATAATTATAAAGCACGTTGTTTTGAGAAAACCAATTTGAGGATAAATCTTAGATAGCTTTTTACTGGCCAAATGAATGAGACTGACATTTGCTTTATGTTGCTGAGACTTTAAATCAAGGCTTATTTTTTATATCGTAATGTCTTTGGATGGTATTCTGTAAACAATTGAGGGAGAACTTTTTAGTAATAATATTACACAAATGACTTCTAAAGATAATCCAAAGCCTCCAGGCTTATCAAGTAAGTAAAGGAGCAAACTAATAATAATTGTATTTCCGTCACCATTGACTTCCACCTACGACTCAGGAGGGTCTTATGAAAATAGAGTATGCTTAGAATAGCTTCAGAACACTTCATGACAACTAGTGAAGGAAACATAATGATCAAGCCAAATAATGCTAAGAACAGTATCTCTGGGCTGGAATGTGGATTCTCATTAGCTGTTCTTGGCAAGCCATGTGGCCAAGACTTTATGGTACACACTGGGGAGGAATGTAAAATATCCAAATATGTCCCTATAGTAATCTATGCCCACAAATGCAGCTATTTTTATAGTGAGAAATCTCTCCAACTCAGCTCTATATTCAAAGAGACATGAAAATTTCCAGCTTAGGAGGATAAAAGAGTGAATACAGCAGCTAAAGCCAGAAGGAATTGTGCTTTCACTGAATACAGAACAAACCAATTGAAAAGTAAATAAGTGTGAGCAAGCTAAATGTTAACCTTGTCACCAAAAATTCTAAAACAGTCATTAGCTTTGTCTAAAATGTTAAATTGCAAAAACTGTCTCTAAAGATATTATATCTTAACTTGGCAAGGGTAAAGCATCATAGGAATAGATACTTGGTGTCAGAAAGCCAGGATTCCACATAAAGTAATGGACTATCTCCAAGGCAAGTAAACAAAGGGAGTGGACCAGGGGGTGATTTGTTGTGTCTATGTCTTAGAGCCTATTCGGTTGTACTCTGGCAGAGTTTGTGGCTCCCTGATTTCAAAGTCCAAGGGCAATGTTCTGTCCTTGAGTGGCATTTCAGTGCTCAGTGGGCAGGCAATCTGCATTCCTCTCTAACAATCAGCTGGAAGAATCAGACAATCTATTTGGGCCAAAGTCTGGAATGACTGATACTTCTTTGATTGACTTTGCCAAAGAGACTACAGAATGCACATTTTTTATGAGGAATAGGGTTCGGAAATTTTCTTATTTTAAACAATTGAAGAATGAAAATCAGAAGGGAAAAGTCTGTTAAAACTTCTATATCCCAACTGTAAAAACAACATGAGATTTGTATTCCAACTGAGTAAGCAGGAACTGAGTTAAAACACATAGAGTTGTTGATTATCTATGTTAGTGGATACACACATACACACATCTATGTATAGTGCCTAGAAGAGGGGTTTTTTTAAGACTTACCTTCTATACTCTATTATGTGTAATTCAATGCTTGACACAGAGTAGGTGCTTAAAAAGTATTTGATAAATAAATAAAAGAAGGCATTATCGATTTTGTCTTCTCGAAAAAAGTCTTTATGGAAGATTAAAAGTCTGATTTTCATCTCCATTCCTTTCTTTTCTTTCTTCTTCCCAAGTTCCTTAGGAAAAGTGCCAATAAAGAAATAAATAAAATAATGAAAATGGAAAGTTTCAAGATGAAAAAATAAGAGCAAGTCAAAAACCTAAATCCACAACAAAGAATTTGGTTTTTAATCCTCAATGGTATTATCATTCAATTAAAATTCAGATATAGCACCTACTATACATGAAAAATATATTTTTAAAAGATATATGCCTCACATTAAAAGATAATACACACATACATTAAATTTTAGCTTAAGATCTCATATGATTATAAGCTTAGCTCTTCTATTAATCTAGTGGAATTGTGTATGTGTGTGTGTGTGTGTGTGTGTGTGTGTGTGTGTGTGTGTGTGTGTGTTGTTCTTTTGTTTTTGTGGGGTTGGAAACTGTATAAATTATGTACTGATTTTGGCACCCCTGATAATCACTATCTCAATATAAATTATTTAGGTCAGCTCCCAATTCAATTTATAGCTGAAAATAAGAGTCTTCTTTTAGTGTGATTTTTTTCCCCAAAAAAACAAATAATATTGAATTTCCAGGAAGGATTTTATTCAACAACCACTTAGAGGGACATTGCTCATTGTTATGCATAAGAAATTTTGTTATTGTATGATCTCTAATGGTTACGTTTTCTTTTCTTTTCTTTTCTTTTCTTTTTAAAATAAACAGAGAGATTTATTAAGCCAGAGAGGCAGTACACTCCAGAGAATTGGGAGCAGACTGGAGCACAAGAATGGCTCAAGAGCCCATTCTACTTCTTAACCCCAGTTTTACTTTGGGTCAGTTAGCAGATATATACTGATCTTGTCCTGCTTTCGCTTGAAACTGACTTTTCCTGTTTTTGTCTGTTTGTTTTCCTCTTAAACCCCAGTACAGTTAAGATGAATGCAAGTGAACAGAACTTGATTTGTGGAAGTTTATCACTTAAGACACTGAATTTTGATTAGAGGTACTCAAGGACAGAATAAACAATGTTCTTTCCCTTCTGGGTGGGACACTTTTATTTATGACACCCCTATGCCCAAGACTTATGAACTCAGTGTCACCTTTTTTGTTTACTCAGTATTTTTTCCTTGTTTGTGTTTCATTTGAAGAGAGTGGAAATAGATAACTTCTTAGCTCAAAGCATATTATCTCCACTGGGCCATGCACAGTTTATCTCTTGTTCATTTGTTCATTCATGCATTTATCTCTACATCTTTAATGTTCTCTTTTCCCCCTCCTCCTCATGAGAAACCATTCTAAATTGTATAATGTGTGCCTTTCTGATCAGATGAACAGTGCTTACAAAATGTTTCATTCATATATCTTTAACTTACATAAGTGGAATCATTGTATACATATAGAATATATATATATTATGAATGTTATATTACTTTTACTCAGAACTATTTTAAAGGCCTACCTATGTAGCTATGTGAACATCTCAACTGATGAGCCTGTTGTATAATATCCATAATGAGCATCTACTATATTTTATCCATCTCCTTTCTCAATGATAAATATTCAAGCCACCTTCAGCTTTCTGCCTCCACAATAATATTAAAATGAACATCCTAATGGACATGGATTCTTTGAGATACATACTGGGTCATAAGGTATACATATATTTTGTTTGACAAAGAAGTAACGAAATGAACAAAATTGACAGCTTACTCTGTGCCAGGCTGTTCCAAATGCTAGAAATAGCAATGAACGTGAATCTCTGTCTTCATGAAGCTTACATTCTTGAACAAAAAACAAACAATTAATAAATATATGAAAAGATATAAGTAGAGATGATAGGCGGAAGTAGAATACACAAAGATAGATGATATAGGTGATAAAGAAAGAAAGAAAGAAAGAAAGAAAGAAAGAAAGAAAGAAAGAAAGAAAGAAAGAAAAAGAAAGAAGGAAAGGAAGGAAGGAAGGAAGGAAAGAAAGAAAGAAAGAAGAAGAAAGAAGAAAGAAAGAAGAAAGAAAGAAAGAAAGAAAGAAAGAAAGAAAGAAAGAAAGAAGAAAGAAAGAAAGAAAAAGAAAGAAAGAAAGAAAGAAAGAAAGAAAGAAAGAAAAAGAAAGAAAGAAAGAAAGAAAGAAAGAAAGAAAGAAAGAAAGAAAGAAAGAAAGAAAGAAAGAAAGAAAGAAAAAGAAAAAAGAAAGAAAGAAATACAGATAGATGATAGATAGTCTGGCATGCATACTGAAAGTTTGAACTAAAATCATAAATCAAGATCAAAGATAAAGACTGATATTAATTTTTTTTTTTTTAACTGGAGTCTCACTCACTCTTTGTCTCCCAGGCTGGAGTGCAGTGGAATGCTCATGAACACCACAGCTTCAATCTGCTGGGCTCCGGCAATCATTCTGCCTCAGCCTTCCAAGTAGCTGGAACTACAGATGCATGCCACCATGCCTGGCTACTTTTTTGATTTGTTGTAGAGACAATGTCTCACCAAGTTGTCCAGGCTAGCCTTGAACCCTGGGGCTCAAGTAGTCTTCTTGCCTCAGCCTCCCAAAATGCTGGGATTACAGGTTGAGCCACCACACCCAGCCTGAGATTAATTTTGAATTAAAAATGTGAAAGTCATTGGTGAGATTGATAAGATCTCATTTGATACAGCTGCACTCAAATAGTGGAATGGGTTTCTGTGAGAATTAAAGAGAATTTGGAAATAGTCATCTTTTCGACATCAATTTTGAGGGTATTTGCTATAAAGTGGAGAAGAGAGATGGGGCAACTGCTGAAGGAGAAAAAGTGATAAAAAGATAATTGTTTTAAAGATGAAAGATATTGCATCACACACTTTTAGGCTGCCGGAAATGAATCAAGTCAGCGAAGAGATTAAAAATTATGCAGGAGAGGGAGAATTCCTGGAGCACTATTCTTCAGTAGCTGAAGGGGGTGAGATTTAGAATACAAGTGGAAAGGATGTCTATGACAGAAGAATGAACAATCTATTGGTAGTAACAGAATGAAACCAAGAATTTACGGGCACAGATATAAGTGGAGGAGGGGTGAAGGAGTGGGTGGTAAAAGAATTTCAAACTTCTCGGTTTTCTTCCATTTTCTGCATCATTTTACTTTTATCTGACTACCCAGTCTTTTGCACTTTTGCACTCCCACTCTTTGCCTCTCCCTACCCACTTCCAACAAGTTTTTTATGCTTCAGAATATGAACTGCCTTCACAGTCCATTTTTCATGTCTCTAGTCTTTCTGTTTCTGCTTATTTACTCCCAAGCCGTCAGCTAGCAAACTTCCACTTAATTTTCAGTATAAGGCTTAGCTTAAGGAATCACTCAATAGACTTGTTGCTTGTTAAAAAAAAAAGTTTATATAACTCTCCACTGGGTTGTGCCTACAAAGTACACATTATATTAATCTTAGTCATTATTGAGTTCAGATATTTATCCAATACCTTCTATGGATGAGGTGGGCATTGTCCCAGGTACTGGGATACAGCCATACATCAAAGACCCTGCCTTTATGAAGCTTACATTGTAGTGGTTTTCTTAGAAACCAAGTTTTTAATGAAGTACCATACCACTCTGGTGATATGTCAACTTTATAACTAACTTTAGAATTAGCATTTGCCCACAGTCTTGGTATCTCTTTACCCTCTGTGGCCTGGGCATAATATAACACATGTTAGATGTTAATTTTTTTGCTAGATAACTTAGCCAGAAAACAGCAAGCTTTGTAACTATATGCCTAACAGAACTGTGACTTTTGGAAATGTGGTTTTGCAACCTTAAATCTTAATTTAAAAAACACCACGTTTTTTGGTTTTTGTCTCCATCTCAGTTTGCAATGCATTTCTAGACCTGCCATTAAATTTATGATGGAAATCATGGGAGAACATACATTTCTCAGGGCTAGCTGAAAACTGACATGCCGAGGTGCTGGCTGCTCCATGTGATTTGTTTGTTTTTGTTTTTGTCTACAGGAATCTAGATATATGGATTAGTCTGTTCACATTAATTACATTCATTATCCTTTCCAACACTGAGCCGTTATTCACTGGTAGCCATTAGTACTTGTAAGATGATCGTCAAATCCGAAGTAAAACTTGCATATAGTTATTTCCCTTCCCCTAAAAATAGGCAATCTACTTTTTGCTATTAACAGGATTATTTGAAACAGACACAATTCTACCACAACAGTGATCCGTAATAATCAAGAAGGAAAACTTTACACCATCCTGTTCTAAATTACTGGAATCACTAACTTCATATCTCATTTTTGGAAGGTGATTTGAGATGCAAGATTGTTTTCCATTACCTGACATCAGTTAAGAAATTAATGGAATCATCTTCATTACAGTTTATGTAATTCTAAATATCGGCTGCACGTTGGCTCCAATTTATTATCTGGACCCAGGTAAAATTTGAGCATGTCTATTATTAAATAAATGGTGAGAATTTAAGTGAGCACTGAGAATTGGTAAAATGTAAAACAAGCTTTAGACTTACCATAATACTTTTTCATGATTAAAATGACATTTATAATATTTTTTTCTAAACAAGTCCCTGTTCTCCTTGCTTTTAGGATTCTACTGCAAAATAATTTCTCATATTGAGTTATGGACTTCTCACTCTCTCTCTTTTTTTTTTATAGCACAGCATTAGGTATTGTCCTTACTGGGATTAATAACAGAGAAAAGTCACCCAGACCCCTACCACTCTCTCCTCCACTAGGATTACTTTAATGAAGGGGAGAATGCACACCAACATAATTCAGTTAAGAGGATGGAAGTCAGAACTCCACCTGATGAATACTTCCCCATCCACTGAAATTTGCTTCCAAAAGGGAGAATTGTCATTATTATTCCCCAATTTCCTTTCAATAATTGGTGCAAGTAGGAAGTAAATAAATTAATATATCTACGTATCCATGAAATTCTGCAATCTCTTAAAAATATGTTTTTTAAAGCAAACTTGAACATTTTTTCACTTAAAATACAATTAGCTGACCTATATTTGTTTCCACTTCCATCCCCAAGCCCCTCTGTAAACTTGGTCTCTTCACTGGGAATCAAATACTCCAATGCTTCTCTTCTGAATGATCAACTTCACCGCTTATAAGCTGATAATCAAAATTCTTAATATTTCAAAAACGAATGCCAAAACGAAATATGCCTGCAATTTTTTATTGGGGAGGGGGTTTGTTTCTTTATTTGTAGCTGCTTTGCTTTCTGCCCTTCTTTCCAGCATCAGTATCATCAGTTTTCTTCTGTTTTGGTTCCCTGTTGGGATCCAGCTAGGCTTAATCATTTCCCAGCCCTTAGAATCAACTGCTCTGCTGTGACCTCCTCTCCTTGGCTCTTTATCTCAGGCACAGAAAACCTTGAGGGAAAAGATGGGTCATTCCCATTCTCTTTCATTTCCTTTGCTCTTTTATATAGCCCTTCATGAATATTAATAATGACATTTTCCTACTCATAGATGTTCAGATATGGAAAGTGACTATCTTTGCTTTGGTTTAATCATATATAAGAACAAGACTTGGGATACTACAAACTGCCCACTTTCATAAAGTGATTCAAGCAGAAAGATTTGAAGAGCTGATAGGCTGTCATTTCCTCAAAAATTATATCATTTTGTAATAAATATTGATAAATATGTCACAAAATGTATAATTCATAATTGTTAATTGCATGTTCATTGTAGAACTTTATCCACATAGCTTTATTGGTTAAAATAGTTTCCCTTTGCACAGTCCCAGGGGCTTTACCACTGTGTTCTATTGCATTCTGGAAAGGAGATGGGGTGATATTCACATAGAATACAGTTGGAGCCAGGCTCGGTGGCTCAGCCTGTAATCCCAGCACTTTGGGAGTCTGAGGCAAGTGGACCTGCCTGGGCCCACAGGTTCCAGATGGGCCGGGGAACTTGGTGAGACCTCAGCTCTACAATAAATCAAAAATTTAGCAGGGAGTGGTAGTGCGCGCCTGTAGTTCCGGCATGCCACACACTCCAGCCTGGGTGACGAAATGAGATTCCAACTCAAAACAAAAAAAGAATGCAATTGGTTGTACCCATCTAAATCCAGGCTGGTTGCAAATCACATTGGATGAGACACTATAATTATATCATCTTTTGACCACCTATCCCCTATACTGTTAGATAAACAATTCAACATTCCCTGCTGGCACAGGATTGTAAGGTACCTTAAAAATAGGAAGAATAGCAACATGATATTATTAATTATAAATTAATAGCACTATAACGCTATTCTTCTTATGAGGTACTACTTAATTAGTAGGAAATCTTTGTAGGACTATGCACAGTCATTTCATTTAAAGCAAAAATGTGGCCTATAAAATGACATTTAAGAATTCTAAACTAAATCTGGTTTGGGATTCACACTGAAGTCCATGGGGGATGAAAACATGTATTTTGTCCTTCAATTCACAAAATTAGAGAAGTTTATATTCTGGGCAATTTCAGAATTGGAGAAACCTAACACTAACATTTCTGGATACTGTCATCAACAATTCACAAGAAAAATAAAACCAGGAACTTCGTTGATTGAACAATAGCTGTATATATTGCTATCTAAATAATCTCACATGATTGGAAAATAGCCTATATAAATAAAAGCTTTCTAAGAAAAAAAAAAACTTAAATAAATTTCCATTGCAATAGTTGGCTGTACAGTCTGTTATGTGGTGGTTTTAAATTAAATTCAAAGTTATTCTGAATTGTACTAGGGTCTTCATTGTTTAATATTAGTAACCTCTTCAACAGAAATCAAGTACATGCTAGGATGTTCAGCCTAACTCTTATTCCTTAGTTGGTGGCCAAATATTTTCTGATTTTAAAGTTCAGATTTCCAAAGATGGATCTAATTGATCTGGTTTGTAGAAATATTTCTCCATTTTTCTGGTCTAACATTCAAGATATCACTTCTAAGATAATGACAGTTTTATTTCACTGCACAATGCTATGAAAAATAATTCCAGAAATTTTCACTGACTATACTATGAAAAGAAAATATGTTATATAAAAGGCATGCAACTTTCCCTTAGTTAAAAAAATAAATAGTAGAATCAATTTGTTTATTATTTATTTAGCAGAATAGTTTAGCAGTGTATCATAATGCCTCAGATCAGGAAAAATTCACCAATTCATTCATATTTTCCAGTTTCCAAGGATCTACAATGTGTAGGGCTCTAAATTAGGTACTAGAATTAAATATAAGAATGAATTAGGCATGGCCACTGTCCACTAGGAACTTACAATCTGCCTACATACTCCCAAACAGTTATTCTTCAAGAAACTTCTCTTGCTGGTTTATTTTAGGTATAATCCAAATAGTTGGCAGACTATATATATGGCAAAACATGTGCATCAATAAAACTATGCAAACATTTTTGTTTCCAAATATGTTCACTTCTGATTCACTGAAACAAAGAAAGATGAAAGAAAAGCACATGCAAAGTAGTGATCATAAGTTTAGTCACTGTTTATTATACAAGTGGGGTGACCAAGAAAACCAGATTTATTTATTTAAAAATGTGTATTTATTCTTATATATTTAAACTTCAGTCACCTTCAAAGTACTCTTCATTTGATGAAATACACCTAACTAGATGCTTTTTCCACTGCTCAAAACAGGTTTTGAATTTGTCCATTTTGATGCCTTTTAGTACTTCTACCATTTTTTGTTTTAACTCCTCCTCATTGGCAAAATGAGGACTTTTTTTCATCCAGGAAAATAAAAAAAAGTCACCTGGAGCAAGATAAGATGAATAGGGACTATGGGGCACAAGAGTCATGCCATTTTTGGTCAAAAACTGCTGAGCAGTAAGTTTGAGTGAGTGCACTCATAAATCATCCATCATGAAATGGGTAAAAACATTGAATCTCAAAAAAAAAAAAAAATCACTAGAGTCAAATGTAGCCTCTCACAACAATGCTAGCTGGTACATGATGCTGATGGTTTCCTAGAATACTTACGTAGTGGAGGAAACCTGTACAATAAGGTGTCCACCCTCCAAAAGGTAATTCTGGATTTTTGAGGGTCCCCTCCCATACACCAGCTATAGTTAAATCTCAGACTTAGTGCCTTTATTAGGAAATAAAGCTGTGAGGAAAAAAGAGATGAATGAGAAATTTATTGAAAAGGAAATGTCAAAGGATAACATGAGATTGAGATTAAAAATCATAGATAAAATTTCATGTGCGAATACCATGGAATTTAAAAAGGAATATGTTTGCTGAACTAAATAGTGTTATTATGCAAAAGGATGAAAAAAATATTCCAACTCAGGGAAAGCTAAGTAGACAAAATACCATAAGAGCTATTTGTCTTAAAAGGGAGAAGGATAACAGGCAGAGTGAGATAAACAGAGGACTTATTGAGTATTGAGAGAATTTAATGTAAGAGATACAGAGCACTGTAGTCCTGTTGGACAACATGTTGTTATATTTGAAGAATACACCAACTTAAAGAATAAACACATAGTAACAGCAAAATAAAGCTACCATTTATAGACTTTATTACTGACATAGTGTGTCAGTTGTACACTGTGATCAGTATATTTTCCTTATAAAGGAAAAACTCTTTTCAACATTAAAAAAATGAAATTACTTGAGGAGTGATTAATAAGCAGTGATTTCACATTTAGATATCTGCCTATCATACCCTATGTCTGAGAAACTTTCTCAGCAAAACACTACTCATTCACAAAACTTTTAAAAAAACTGTAGTTAATCCACTGCTGGTTATTTATTCAAAGTTTATGAGTTGAAATTTGAGACAAAACTAAATTTATGGTTCACACAAGTAAATCTACATTTCAAGGTGCATCAACTCTTTTCCAAAGTATCTCAATTCAAGATTCAGAACATTCCTGAGAGATTACACAACTGGTTCTCAGCCAAATGTTATAGTACTTTCACCACCTGAGGCAGTAATCTTCATGAAATGTACATCCTAGAATAACTAATTGTTATTATACATTTTGTGGTTGAAAAACTAAAAAAAAAAAAATCAAGGCAAAAAGTTCACGTGTATGTACTTTCTTGTATTAATGGAACAGTTTTGTCTTCCCTGGTCACCAATCAGGGTGAACCAAAGATGTCCAACATCCACATGATTTACATAACTATGACATAAATATCGTGAACTGATGTTGAATGAGGAAATATGCTGACTTGTATCATAAAATTCTTACACCACAATGAATATATTAAAAAATTATTTACATTTCTCTGCTTAACCACACTTGATTTGCATTAATTTTATACTTAGAAACACAAAATTCAAATGTAATATAGGACCTAAATGTAAGTTGTTTCTGTGATAAAAGCAAATACAGGCCGGGCTCGGTGGCTCAGTCTGTAATCCCATGCCTTTGGGAGGCCGAGGTGAGTGGATTGCCTGAGCCTGCGGGTTCGAAACCCGCCTGGGCAGCGAGACCTCATCTCTACAATAAATCAAAAAATCAGCTGCGTGTGGTAGCACGTGCCTGTAATTCCAGCTACTTGGAAGGCTGAGGCGGAAGGATTGCCGGAGCCCAGCAGATGAGGCTGCGGTGGCCGGGAGCGGCCACTCCAGTCTGGGCGACTGAGTGAGACTCCAACTCAAAAAAAAAAAAAAAAAAAAAAATCAAATACAAAATTGTTACAAAACATCCAAGGTTTTCTTTCCTTCTTCAAAACCAATGAGTTGTCTCTTCAAATGTGTTGAGAATGCAAAGATTTTTTAAAAAGAGTTGTCTTCCACATGATTCTAGTTTTGCTGATAGTAGTGGTGAGACACATATAAATTTTTCATTTATAGTCAGCATTCAGTGTGATTGATGGTAAGAAGGTAATTCTCTCTCTCTCTCTCTTTGTGTATATATATATATACACAAACACACCCCAAACATACACACATGTATACATATTTGCACATATATGTGATCTATATAAACATGTTCATGTGTGTATATATGAGGGGGAAACAAACAAAAAAAATATTTTTTGGAGGGTGATCCCCTTGCTGTACAGGCTATCCCTGCTAGGTAAGTTTTCTAGGAACCCATTGGCATCAGTGCACCAGCTGGTTTGTTGTAAGAGGCTGTGTTTGGCTTCCATGACATTTTTTGGAGATTCTTTCAATATATTTCCCTATTTTATCATGGGTGTTTCATGAGCATAACTGTCCACATCATGCTGAGTGTTCAGCAAGTTTTTTGTTTTTTGGGTTTTTTTAACCAAAATGGCATGATTCCATGTCCCATTCTCCCTATTCACCTAATCTCACCCAAGTAACTTTCTTTGTTTCCCTGTATGAGAAAAGTCCTTAAAGGGAAATGTTTTGCTGATGTAGAAGAGGTGAAACAAAAAAACAGCAGAAGCACTAAAAGGCATCAAAAGGGTGAATTCAAAAACTGTTTTGAACAATGGAAAAAGCATCTAGATAGATGTATTGCATCAAACGATGAATACTTTGAAATTAACTGAAGTTTAAACATGCAAAAAAGTATACAATTTTTTATAAATAAATTTCAGATTTTTTGGAATCCCCCCTTGTTATATACACGTATGTATGAATGCACAAAGAGTTCTGCATGAAATAATTGTTTAAAAAACAGGAAGAGCTATAGAAATCTTCTGTACAACATTGTACCTACAGTCCACAATAATGTATTTATACATTTAAAAGTTTATTAAGAGAATAGATTTCATGCTATGTGTTTTAATCACAGATTAAAAGAATGGAAAAGTCTAGTGATGATGAGCGATGTAAAATGTTTGAATTAGGAGAGCTTTCAGAAAAATAATAAAATATGCTGAATTAAGTGACAAAATTTTAAGAGAAAAATCAGAGAGAAAATTATACTTTATCAAAGAGATCTAATGCCAATGACTTTGTGAGTGACATTAAAGTGATACTTTAACATATCTGTGGAAGCTCTGTCTCCCAGAATTATGAAATAATAACATATTTATAATACTCTGCATCAAGTATCTTTCTAAATGTTAACTCATTTAATTCTCCCAACAAACTTTTGAGTTAGATATTATTTTAATCACCTCCATTTCACAGACCAAAAACAAAAAAAAAGTGTCACAAAAGATTTAAAAAGCCACTACACTAAGCTTCATTAATGAAGGAGAATTAGCCGGCCTCGGTGGCTCAGCCTGTAATCCTGCAACTTTGGGAGGGTGAGGTGAGTGGATTGCCTGAACCCGCAGGTTCGAGACTCACCTGGGCAGCAAGACCTCATCTCTACAATAAATCAAAAAATCAGCCAGGCATGGTAGCACATGCCTGTAATTCTGGCTTCTTGGAAGGCTGAGGCAGAAGGATCGCTGGAGCCCAGCAGGTTGAGGCTGCAGTGGCTGGGAGCGGCCACTGCACTCCAGTCTGGGCAACAAAATGAGACTCCAACTCAAAAAAAAAAAAAAAAAAGAAGGAGAATTAAAATCTTTCCCAGAAATCCAATCCTTAAGAAAATATGTTACCTCCAGACCAGCCCATCAGAGGATGCTTTAGAAAGTTCTAAGCACAAAAGCAAATGAATGGTTCCACCAATCACAAAAGCACAGGGAAGCACAAAGTTAACAGGCCATACAAATCAACCACAAACCTAAAAAGCAAAGCAGCTTCTTAATAACAATATGACAGGAATAAACCTTCACATATCAATAATTAACTTAAATGTGGACAGACTAAACACACCACTCAAAAGGCATAGAGTGGCTAATTGGGTAAAGAAACAGGATCCAGCCTTTTGCTGCCTTCAGAAGACACATCTTATGCAAAGGACACCAACAGACTCAAGGTAAAGGGCTAGAGAAAGATTTCTCAGCAAGTGGAAAAGAAAAAAGAGAAAGAACTTATTCTATGTCAAACAAAACAAACCTTAAATCAATAAAATTTTTAAAAGCCACTGAAAGGCAGTACCCAAAGATAAAAGGTTAAATTCACCAGTAAAAAAAAAAATTTTTTTAAAGTTCATCTTAAATATATATACATCCAACATAGGAGCACCCAGCTTTATAAAACTATTGCTAATTAAAATAAGAGAGGACATAGCCATACAATATAGTCAGGGACTTTAATACTTGGTTAACAGCCCTAGACAGATATCATGGAGGCAAAAACTAACAAGGAAGTCTGGAACCTTAACACTCACCCAATTAGATCGAATAGACATCTTCGGAACACTACCCAACAAGCACAGAATATGCATTCTTCTCATCAGATCATAGAACATACTTCAAGATCAACCACATACTCAGGCATAAATCAAGCATGAACAAATTTCAAAAGGTTGAAAACATACCAAGCATATTCTCAAACCATGGTGGAATAAAAATAAGTATCATCACCAATAAGAATCCCTCCAAGACACACAAATACATGGAAATTAGTGGTGGAACCATTCATTTCTGTGCTTAGAATTTTCTAAAACACAGAAAGCAAGGCAGAAATAAAAAGATTCCTGGAATTAAGTTAAAACAAAGACACAACACACCAAAATTTTTGGAATACCATGAAAGTTGTACTGAGAGGGAAGTTTATAACACCACACACACTTATCAAGTAAATAGAAAGCTATCAATTAAACAACTTAATGTCATGCTTAAAGAAGCTGGAAAGTCTAGAACAATCCAACTAGAACTAGTAGAAAAATTAAAATTATTAAAATAAAGTCACAGTTGAATGAAATAGAATCCAAAAAAGTTATAGAAAAGATCAACAAGACAAAAAGCAGGTTCTTTGCAAGGGTAAGACTAACAAACCACTGATCAGATTGACAAAGAGAGAAAGAGAGAGAGTTTGAATAAAAATAATTAGAAACAAATAAGGCCATGTCACACCTAACACTAAAGAAATTCAAAGGATTATCAGAGATTACTACAAAAATCTGTATGCAAATAAGAACTAGAAAATCTGGAGGATATAGAATACTTGGCATCACATAACCTCCTAAAAATGAAACAGGAAGAAACTGAAACCCTAAACAGACTGATAACAATCCAAGAAATTGACTCGATAATAAGAAACCACCCCACCAAAAAAGAAAGCAAGCAAGCCCTGGGCCAGATGTACAAGATGTAAATTCTACAAGATGTACGAGGAAGAGCTGAAACCATTTCTATTGAAAGTATTCCAGGCAACCAAGGAAGATGGAATTCTTCCTAGCACATTCTATGAAGTCAAAATTGGCAAAGACATGACAAGGAAAGAAAACTGAGGGATTTCTGACAAAATGGTGATGGGACAAGTTGGACTGTGAGCATCTCCGCAAAAGCAAGTGTCCATAAAGACTCCTTGCTTGAGTGGGTGCATGCTGGTAGATGAGTGAAACTTTGTCTGAGGGGAGGCTAGGGTTCATACAACTTGGCCTCTCCTCCAGAGGTGACTGCGACCCCCACCACCCTAAGACAAAAAGCGAGTGTCCATAAAGACTCCCTGCTTGAGTGGGTGCATGCTGATGGGTGAGTGGAAGTTTGTCTGAGGGGAAACTTGGGTTCATACACCTGGGGCTCCCCTCCAGAGGTGACTGCAATCCCCCCATCCTGAGATCAAAGTCATCAGTGGTCAGGATCATCTGCTTCTCTCGGGACTCTCCTGAGAAAAGTCTAATGAATACAGCTGATTCTCATCACCTGTGACAGCAAAGTGGCTGGAGCCCCAGACCCATGGAGAGAGATCAGGCAGAACTGAGGAGAAGTCCCATCACTGCCAGTGAGGAAATGTCAACCAGTGGCATTTTCTCTGTCTCAGGCCCAGGCAGAAACCTACATTGTCCTGCCCAGTTCCACCCAGGCTCCAACTTGGGACCTAGAGTTAATCTCACCAAACTCAGAGAGGCAGAAACTCCTCCTCCGTGCTGGATCAAACAGAGACACATCAGATCTGAGCGGGAGACTTGACAGGCAGCAAACTGGGTGAGTCCAGATCTGATTCACACTCCTCCCACAGTAGAGCTGGAGTATCTGACCCAGGCTGAGAGCAACCCTATCAGCTTACACTGAGAGCAGAGGGGAGGGGCTGGAGATCAAAACTGAAAGGATATTGGACTCACAAGAACGACCTCAGAGTGAGTTTTCTTTTATTTGTTTGTTTGCTTGTTCTTTGTTTTTTTGTTATTTTAGTTTTTTCTCTCTCTTTCTGCTTTTGATTACATTTTCATACTTGCTTTGTTTCTATTATTTTATTGCTGGTGTGCATCAGTAAGGAGGTTTTGACAGTTTGTTTTGTATGATTTTGCATATGTTTTAGATTTTTTTATCTTTTCTGCTTTTGCTTGTGTCTTTTTCATTTGTTAGTTGGTATGTCTGTCTGTTTTTCCTCTTATTCTTCTCTCTCTCTCTACCTTCCTCTCATCCCCCTCCTTCCTTTTTCTATTCTTTTCCTTTTTCTTACCTCATTTTGCTTTCAGGGTGTACCTTAACTCCCACTGCATGGACAGATTGTAAGGCAGTGGGAAGTGGGTTCCAGAGGGCCCACATACCTATCCTGCCAGATACTGGGATCTGCAGATAGTTTCTAAATCACAGCTCTCCCTTCAATTAAATCTCAAACCCGCAAAAAAGTACAGCTCCCCACCCACAGCCTAGCTCCAAAATTAAGCAAAGTCAGAGGATCCATATAAGGAAGAAAAGGAGATTGAACAAGCAGAGGTAAAAGCTACCCCTCATCACTGAACAACAGAATTAAAGAAGAGGGGGTTAAATGGAAGGAAGATCTACACCAATGATGAAAAGCCAAAAGAAGAACATGGGTCTCACACAGACCTCTGGGAGGTCAGCCAGTGAGAATACAGACTTCAGAATGCAAACAATGAAGAGCCCCAGAATGAGTGGTCTCAAACCACAAACCCAGATATCAAGACATTAATAGAGAGAATAAACAGAATCAAGGAGAGACAAAAGGAGAGAATGAAGGAATTGATAACTGAGATAAGAGCAATAAAGACTACACTGAATGAAATAAATAACAATCTGATAAGCATGGAAAACAGAATTAGTCAAGCAGAAGAAAGAATCTCAGAGCTTGAGGAACAAATATGGAACTAACCCAAACTGTCAAAAACATAGAAAAGAAGCATAAAAAGACAGAGCAAAACTTTCAAGAGATTAGCAATTATTTTAAGAAGTCAAACCTAAGATTAATTGGACTTCCTGAGGTAGAAACAGAGACAAAGATCACCCTGGAACAAACATTCCATGAAATTATCCAAGAAAACTTCCCTCATCTCATCAGTGATATGACCATTCAAACACAAGAAATTCACAGAACACCTGCAAGATGACAAATGAGTAGACCAACTCCTAGACACATAGTAATTCACCTACACAAAGTAGGTATAAAAGAAAAAATCCTAAAAGCAGCAAGAGAAAAAGATAAGACTACCTACAGGGGAAAACCAATTAGAATAGCAGCAGACTTATCCACAGAAACTCTTTGGATATGGAGAGCTTGGAGCCCAATCTTAAAAGTTCTCAAAGATAAACATTTCAACCAAGAATCACCTACCCATTTAAGGTAAGCTTCATTAGTAATGGAGAATTAAAATCTTTCCCAGATGTTCGATCCCTAAGAGCTTATGCTGCCTCCAGACCAGCTCTATAAGAAACACTTAAGAAAGTATTAAACACAGAAAAAAGGAAAAAAAGAATGACAATGCTCTTCACAAGAATGCAGGAAAAAGATTGAAAATACACCTGAAACAACCCAAAAATCAAAAGAAAGAAAACAAACAGCATCAAGAACATCATGACAGGGATAAATTCTCACATTTCAATAATTATCCTAAATGTGAAGGGACTAAATGAACCACTGAAAAGACATAGAATGGCAAAATAGATAAAAGATCAACAGGCAACAATATATTGTCCCCAGGAGACGCATCTCACCTGAAAAGATACTCACAGAATCAAAGTATGGGAGACAAAATTTCAGGTGAATGGAACACAAAAGAAAGCAGGAGTCACAATCTTAATATCAGACAAAATAGCCCTTAAGCCATCAAAAATTTAAAAAGATACTGAAGGTCCTACATAATGATAAAAGTTTCAATCCATCAATGAGAAATATCCATCTTAAACATATATACACCCAATATAGGAGCAGCAACTTTCATAAAGCAGCTTCTAGGTAAGCTTTAAAAATATATTGATTCTAGCACTATCATAGCTGGGGATTTAAATACTCCACTCACTACCCTAGACAGATCATCAAGACAAAAAAATCAACAAGGAGATCCAGAACCTCATTGTGATGCTTGATCAAATGGACTTAATTGATACCTACAGAAAACTCCACCCAACAATCGTGGAATATACATTCTACTCATTACTACATGGAGTGCACTCTAAGATCAACCACATCCTCAGTCATAAATCAAGCATAAACAAATTTCAGAAGGTTGAAATTCTACCAAGTACCTTCTCAGATCACAGTGGAATAAAAATAAACATAAACAACAACAAAACTCCCCCAAACCAAACAAAGACATCAACACTAAGCAGCATGATGCTAAGCAACTCCTGGGTCAATGTGGAAATCAAAACATAGATTGAAAGATACCTGGAAAAAACCGGGCTCGGTGGCTCAGCCTGTAATCCCGCGCCTTTGGGAGGCTGAGATGAGTGGATTGCCTGAGCCTGCGGGTTCGAGACCCACCTGGGCAACTTGGTGAGACCTCATCTCTACAGTAAATAAAAATGAGCCAGGCATGGTAGCGTGCACCTGTAGTTCCAGCTACTTGGAAGACTGAGGTGGAAGGATCGCTGGAGCCCAGCAGGTCGAGGCTGCGGTGGCTGGGAGCAGCCACTGTACTCCAGTCTGGGTGACAGAGTGAGACTCCAACTCAAAAAAAAAAAAAAAAAAAGATACCTGGAAAAAAATGAAAATGAAGAAATATCTTACGAAAACCTCTGGGATGTCATGAAAGTGGTATTAAGAGGGAAACTCTTAACTCTACAAGCACACATGAAGAAAATGGAAAGATCACAAGTTACAGCCTAAAAAATCACCTAAGGGAGCTGGGAAAGCAAAACCACCAAAATCCTAACTTCAGCAGAAGAATCAAGATAACCAAAATAAAAACCCAAATTTGGGACATAGAAGACAAAAAGTTAATACAAAAAAATCAACAAAACAAAAAGCTGCTTCTTTGAAAAGATAAGCAAGATTGATAGTCCCCTAGCAAGTCTGATCAAGAAAAAGAGAGAAAAAGTCCAAATAAACACAATCAGAGATGCAAAAGATCAAGTCACAGCTGACCCCAAAGAAATACAAAGAATACTATGGGGGTAGGGGAGACAGGGAGGGCAGGGAGATGGGATTAACAGTAGTCAACATCTGTCTGGGGAAGGGGGGCACACTCCATCAGCAGGGTAACTGCACAGTGATGTATACCTAACTCTTAACTGTACCCCACAATTTTAAAATAAAAAATATACATAATTAAAAAAAAGAAATACAAAGGATTATCAGAGACTACTATGTACACTTATATGGAAACAAACTTGAAAACCTTAAGGAAATGGAGGATGTTCTGACATCACACAACCTTCCCAAATTGAAACAAAATAAATAAAGACCCTAAATAGACCAATAACAATCCAGGTAATTGACTATGTCATAAGAAAACTACCTACAGAAAAAGCCCTGGACCAGAGGGTTTTCCAGCAAAATTTTACCAAATATGCAAAGAGAAATTGATACCAATCCCACTGAAAGTATTCCAGGCAATTGAGAAAGATGGAACTATCCCCAATTCATTTTATGAAGCAAACATCACATTGATATCCAAACCATGGAAAGATTCAACAACAAAAAAGAGAACTATAGGACATTATCCTTGATGAACATAGATGCTAAAATTCCCAAGAAGATCCTAGCAAATCAGATTCAACAATACATCTCAAAAATCATTCACCATGAGCAAACAGACTTCATCCCCAGGATGCAGGACTGGTTCAACATTCATAAGACCATAAACGTAATCAAATACACCAACAGATGTAAAAACAAAAACCACATGATTATATCATTAGACACAGAAGAACCTTTTGATAAAATCCAGCACCCCTTCTTGATAAAAACCCTCAAATATCTAGGCATAGATGGAACTTATCTCAAAATAGGAAAAGCCATTTATGTGGAACCCACAACAAACATTCTGCTAACAGACAGAAATTGGAATCATTTCCCCTGAAAACCAGAACAAGAAAAGGATGGCTACTCTCACCCATTCTTTTCAACATATTTTGGAAGTCCTAGCTAGAGCAATCAGACAAGAGAAGGAGATTGGGATATCCAAATAGGAAAAGAGGAAATCAAGTTATCCCTCATTGCAGATGACATGATTTTATACATCAAAAACTCAAGAGAATCTATCAAAAAAGTCCTTGCACTGATAAAGAGTTTGGTAAAGTCTCAGGGCATAAAACCAATGCATAAAAGACAGTCGTGTTTCTATACACCAACGATAAACAAACAAATCCAAGTAAAAAGCACAATCCTATTCACAGTAGCCAGAAAAAAAATCAAATACCTTGGCATCTTCCTAACCAGAGATTTGAAAGACCTTTACAATAAAAAGTACAAAACACTGTTCAAAGAAATCAAAGATGACACAAACAAATGGAAAAATATTCTATGCTCATGGATTGCAAGAATCAACATTGTTAAGACGTCCATCCTAGCCAAGGCAATCTACAGATTTAACGCAATATCCATTAAATTATCAGCAGCATTCTTCTCAGACTTGGAAATGAAAATATAGGAATTCATACGGAAACATAAACATCACAAATCACCAAAACAACCCTCAGGAAAAAAAAAAAAAGCAGGGGGTATCAAACTCCCAGACTTTAAACTTAATTATAAAGGGAAAATAATCAAAACAGCCTGGTAATGGTACAAGACCAGTCATATAGACCAATGGAACAGGATAGAGATTATAGAAGGAAAACCTCAATTTCTCAACCAACTCATCTCCAAAAAGCCTCCACCACCAAACACTGGGGAGAGGACCTATTCAGTAAATGGTGTGGTTAACCACTTGCAGTAGATTAAAACAAGGCCCCTACCTATCTCAACTCTAAATGGATCAAAGACCTAAATGTAAAACCTCAAACTGTAAGAACCTTAGAAAGTGCAGGAGATACCCTTATGGAAATTGGAACTAGCAACCAATTCCTGATCAAAACCCCAAGTGCCCATGCCGTAAGAGATAAGATAGACAAGTGGGACCTCATCAAACTGACAAGCTTCTGCAAAGTCAAAGAAACCATCAAGAGACCAGGGAGACAGCCCACAGACTGGGAAAAAATATTTGCCAACTCAAATGTGCCAAAAAGAAAAAAACCAAACAGCCCCATTACAAAGTAATCATAAATATGAATAGACACCTCTCAAAAGAATACATACAAGCAGCCAACAGATACATGAAAAAATGCTCAGCCTCACTTGTCATCAAAGAAATGAAAATTAAAACTGCACTGAGATACCACCTAACTCCAGTCAGGATGGCTATTATCAAAGCTGAAATAACAGATGCCAGAGAGGATGCAGTGAAAAGGGAAGACTTCTACATTGTTGGTGGGAGGGTAAACAGCCCCTATGGAAAACAGTGTGATGATTCCTAAAAGATCTAAAAATTGACCTTCCATATGACTCCTCAATCCCCCTACTAGAAACATACCCGGAAGAACCCACATTACTCTATAAAAAAGATACCTGCACACATATGTTTATAGTAGCATTGTTTACAGTAGCAAGCACGTGGAACCAACCATTCTGCCCATCAAAAGAGGGCTGGATAAAAAAATATGTGGCACATATACAGATGAAATATTACACAGCCATAAAGAAGAACAAAATCATGAAATTCACAGCAACCTGGATGGACTTAGAGTCTATAATACTGAGTCTCTTTCACAGAAACAAAGATCTGAGTATCACATGTTCTCACTCATAAGCAGACCTTGAATAATTATTTTAATACTATAGGAAAAGGATTGGCAAGCAGGAAACTACTGGGGGAGAGTCAGGGAAGTGGGATTGGCAGTAGTGGGAATCTGCCTGGGGAAGGAGGGGGCACACCTGCATAATGAACATTTGTATACCTAACCCATATCTTTAAAATAAATCATTAAAAGTTTAAAAAACAAACAAACAAAAGAAAACTACAGGCCAATTTCCCTGATGAGCATAGATGCAAAAATTCTCAAGAAGTTTCTAGCAAATTTCATCCAACAGAACATTTCAAGGAATTTCTATCATGATCAGGTGGACTTTATTTCTGGGATACAAGACTGGTTCAATATATATAAATCAATAAATGTAATCTATCACATGAACAGGTGTAAAACCAAGAACCCTATGATTATCTCATTAGATGTAGAAAAAGCATTCAATAAACTCTAACATTTCTTCTTGGTAAAAACCCTCAAATATCTAGGAATGTTTGAGGAACAAAGGAACATTCCTCAAAATAATAAGAGCCATCTGCAATAAATCTGCAGCCGACATCATACTTAATGGGCAGAAGCTGGACACATTCCCCCTAAGAAGTGGTACAAGACAAGGACACCCACACTCACCTCTCCTATTCAACATAGTACTTAAAGTCCTAGCATGAGCTATCAGGTAGGAGAAAGAAATTAGGAGTATCCAAATAGAAAAAGAGGAAGTTAAATTATCTCTCTTTGCAGATAATGTGATTATATACCTAAAAGGTACTATGGATTCTGTCAAAAACCTACTTGCATGGATAAACCACTTCAGTAAAGGCTCAGGATACAAATTCAATGCTCAAAGAACAGTTGCATTTCCATACACCAACACCAAGCTGACTGAGAACCAAAGGAAAACACAGTCCCATTTACAATAGCCACAAGAAGAGTAAAATACCTCATTATCCACCTAACCAAAGAGGTGAAAGACCTTTACAATAAGAACTATGAAACACTGCTCAGAGAAATCAAGCATGACACATACAAATGGAAAAACAGCCCGATCTCATAGATTGAAAGAATCAATACCATCAAAGTGTCCATTCTACCCAAGGCAACCTACAGATTCGATGCAATTCCTATTAAATTGCCAGTATCATTTTTCAAAGACATGGAAAAGACAACACAGAAATTCAAATGAAAGCAAAATAGAGCTCAAATAACTAAAGCAATGCTCCACAAAAAGAACAAAGCTGGAAACATCACATTTCCAGACTTCAAACTACTATAAGACTATAGTAACCAAGACAGCATGCTACTGGTACAGGAATAGACACACAGACCAATGGAATAAGACAGAGAATCCAGAAATAAAACAAAGAACATTCAACCAACTCTTCCTCAACAAAGACAACTAAAACAAAACATATAGCAAATAGTGCTGGGAAAACTGCCTAACCACATGCAGAAGAACTAAACTGGACCCCTATCTATCACCATATACTAAAATTAATTCAAAACGGTTCAAGGACTTAAGTTTGAAATATCAAACTGTATGAATCTTAGAAGAAAACTAAGAGAACACCCTCCTGGACATTGGAGTAGGTAATGAATTTATGGTCAAGTCCTTAAAAGCCAATGCAGCAAAAGCTAACATTGACAGTTACCCAGCTAAAAAGTTTTTTTCCACAGTATAAGAAATAGAAAAGAGTCCTCAGAATGGGAAAAAAAATATTTGCAAGTTATGCATCTGACAAAGATCTAACACCCAAGATCCACAAGAAACTCAAAGCAATTGACAGGGAATAAACAAACAAACAGCCCCATTAAAAAGTGGGCAAAGGACATGAACAGACACTTCTCAAAGGAAGACATTCAAGCAGTCAACAAACTTAAGAAAAAAATGTTCAGCCTCACTAATCATCAGACAAATCAAAATCAAAACTAAAATGAGACACCACCTTACACTGGTCAGGACAGCTATCATTAAAAAGTGAAAAGGCAGCAGGCGTTCAGTGAGGCCTCAAAGAAAAGGGAACACTTCTATGCTGTTGGTGGGAATGTAAGCTAGTTCAACCTTTGTGGAAAACAGTGTGATGTTTTCTCAAAGAACTAAAAATTTAGCTACCATACAATTCAGCAATCACAATTCTGTGACTAAATTCAGAGGAACATAAATCACTCTCCCAAAAAGACATTTGCACATGTATATTCATTGTGGCACTATTCACAATAGCAAAAATATGATACCAACCAAGATGTCCATTGAATGTGAACTAGATAAAGAAAATGTAGTATATATACATAATGGAATACTACGCAGCCATACAGAAGATCAAAATTATGTCCTTTGTAGCAATAAGGATACAGCTGGAGACCATGATTCTAAGTGAAATATCACAGAAACAACCAAACTGAATACTGCATATTCTCACTCATAAGTGGGCCCTGATCACTGGACACATGAGAACAAAGGTAGGAACAACAGATACTGGACATGCTAAAAAAGGAGGGTAGGAGGAGGGATAAGGGGCACACAATCACGCATTGAGGGCCAAGTCCACTACCAGGGGAGAAAAGCTGGCAAGAAGCCCATAACTCACCCACACACAATGTGCTTACGTAGTAAATTCTCACATGTACCACACAATCCAAACTAAAATAAAGTACAAAGTTAAGAACTTGCCCAAGATCAACAAACTAGTAAATGTCAGATCTGGGTTTTGAACTAAGGCAGTCTGGAAACAGAATCTGTGATCTAAACTGCCACACCACAATACCTTCCACAAAATGCTATTATATGGTTCTTTCTACAGTGGAAGAAAGAAAAACAACCAAAAACTTTCTAGACTACATTCTTTACTATTTATCATCTAACAGAGACGAAGGGTATATTCTCAAGTATCCTTTTTTTTTAACCTATTGGTAATTCCCTTTTGATGTCAAAAATAATCCCATTTATAAGAATGTGTGGCTGAGAAAATATGGATGGCATTGAGAGAAGCTTGTAAAGATGAGGTTAGTCACTGAGAGAAAAAACATGCTAAGTTCTATGCTTGATGGGTTTGCACATTCATTCATTGATCATTCATTCAACAAATATTTATTGAACCCCTACTATGGGGATATAGCTATCAACAATAACTTTAATTATGGAGCTATCATTCTGATGGGAGTCATTATAACCAGATCTGAGATCATGAGAAATTATCCATTGGTTATATACAGGAAACAACTAAAAATTCAAATAAGTAAATAAGTCTAAAGTTATAGATTTGGGATCACTAATAAAAAGTCAATAACCTAAAAATTTTGAGAATTGATGAATACTTCTAAATTGTAATTAGAAACTTCAGGCCTTGAATTAAGTTTTAGGACACAGTCAAAATTAGAAGAAGGCTGGGAGCAGGCTCATGTCTATAATCCCAGCACTTTGGGAGGACAAGGTGAGAGAATTTCTTGAGCCCAGGAGTTTGAGATCAGCCTAGGCAACATAGCAAGATCTTGTCTCTCTGAAAAAAAATTAAAAATAAAAAAATTAGTTGGATGTTGTGGTACATGCCTGTAGTCCCAGCTACTTGGGAGGCTGAGGTCAAAGTATCACCTAGGCCCAGGATGTTGAGGTTGTGGTGGGCTATGACTGTGTCACTGAACTTTAGCCTGGGTGACAAAGTGAGACCCTGATTCAAAAAAAAAAGAAAGAAAAAGTTTGAAGAAAAGAAAAAAAAAGAAACCAAGAAAACCAAGAAGTGTGTAACCCAAATGTTATACACACACACACACACACACACTATGGCAGAATGCCAAGGAGAAAAGGATTTAGCAAAATTTAAATCACAGATCAATATTTTCAAAGAAAGATTTCAGTAGAGTAGTAAAGTAGAAGCCAAATTACAGGGTAAAGAGAAATAAATACAGTTAAAGCAAGACATCTAGAAAGACAAGCTGGGAGAGAGAGAGAGAGGGAGGGAAGGAGGGGGGAGGGAACGACAGTGAGAGAGAGGGGGCAGGGGGAGAGAGAAGGCCAGGGGCAAGAAAATAAAAGAAATTAATAAATCAAGGGAGGAAAGATGGAAGGAAGGAAGGAGGGAAGGAAGGGAGGGAGGAAGGGAAGGAGGGAGGGAGAAAGAAGAGGGAGGAAGTCAACTAGAGAGAAAAGAAAGGCAAAAATGTGTTGTGTTGTTTTTAAATGCACAAGTAAAATATTAATGTTTGAAAGTAAATATGGTGGCTTCACAATGTGTTGATTTGGCTAGATTGAACTACATTTCCCAGAATCTCTTTTTCCATATATTTTTACTCAGGGTAGGCCACAAGATTTTTATACAATATTTGGAACACCAAAGTAAAACAGTAGCTATTTGTTACTCACACATTTTGCTATGTTTGCTGATCCTCCTCAGAGCTACTTATCCTTGCTTCTAATACATAAGCAGAATCAGATCCTGACAAGGCCAGCAGTGCAATTTACAAAATGTCACCCATGATGTTCCATAAAGAACAAAAGAATTGCATAATTTTTCCTGTATATATTGACAGAAACCTAGGTAATTTGTGGTAGACTGGATATTATAAGTATGGGATCATGGTGAATGACTTATAAAGTCAGAATGAATTTATTAATATGAGTTTACTAAGTAGAAATTCCAGATTTGATATTTTAACTTGAGGGGCTAGGAATGGCTCTACACTTTTCTTAGTTAATCAAGTGACATATAAACCCAAAGGTGGCCTACACTAGATGATGTTGATATGCCAGAACTTTCTTTATAGACGTAGAGCAGGGACCAGAAAACCTGTAGCAACTATTCTACTCTGCTACTGTAGCATAAAAGCAGATATAGAAAACATGTAAATGATTGGGCATGATTGTTCTAATTAACCTCTATTTACAAAGTAAGCAGTAGGCTAGATTTGCCTCAATACTGTAATTTGCTGACACATGCTATAGAGGAAGTTATCCAGTGGCTAAACATATTGGAACTTTAGATTGGATTCATCATTTAAAAAACCTGCTCATCTATCGCATGGGTTTACAGAGAACATGGTCTTCACCATGGTTTTGAGGAATAAATGAGCCCTAGCATCTTGTGGTTGCCTTGTCTTCAGGTCAGAAATTATACTGGAAACTACTATCATCCAACTGAGATCTCTAAATACAATGAGAATAATCAGTTTCCAGGTTGGTAAGTGCCAAGGAGAGCCCTGAATTCCCAAAAGCCAAAGCAGTAATTAGAACAGTCTCACACAGATCTTTGACATTATCTAGTTAGTCGTGATGCACTAGAACTAAAGACAGCCTGCTAAAATCTTACTGGATCTGTGTAAAAAGGAAATCTCTGAGTCTAGTGAACTAAAGTTTAACTTGAGTCATGAAAATAAATACAACTTGTTTTCAGTCAGTTCCAAGATTTGAGTCAGTTCACACACCCAGAGCCCTTTAAATGAAATAAAGTCTGGGTCCCCTTAAGAAAGCATCCTGCTATAACTGCTAAAAAATGTATACTGCTAAGATTCCTCCAAAACTTTCCCCTAAGGAAACGGCAGCCATTTGCCAGTGTGACTGCACTGGAGAAAGAAAAATAATCCTATTTCAAGGAGATTAATAGACTCTGGCTCTGAACTGACACTAATTCCTAAGCACTCACAATATTACTATGGCCCATCAGTGAGAGTAGGGCTTATGGAGATCAGGTGATTAATGAAGTTTTAGCTCAGGTCCATCTCATAGTGGGTCCCTGACCTTTCTGGTTATTTTCCCAGATACAGAATGCAAAACTGAAGTAAACATACTCAGCCATTGGCAGAATCCACACGTTGTTTCCCTGGTGTGTGGAACAAGGTCTCTAATATAAGAAGGGTCAAGTGAAAGCTACTAGATTTGTCTTTACCTATAGCACCAGTAAACCGGGAGCAATATCACATTCCTGGAAGATTGCAAAGATTAGTGCCATAAAGGACTTGAGAGATGCATGGGTGGTAATTCCTATCATATCCACATGCAACTTGCCTGTTTGACCTGAACAGCAGACAGATCGATCTTGGAAAACGGTTGCCAAGTAATTGTTGTATATGGCATAGT
Organism: Cephalopachus bancanus; assembly: GCA_027257055.1. Lineage (NCBI taxonomy): Eukaryota > Metazoa > Chordata > Mammalia > Primates > Tarsiidae > Cephalopachus > Cephalopachus bancanus. Next base: position 13,936,921 of record JAPVLO010000093.1, read on the forward strand.
TGTATCACATTAGATGGAAACAGAAATTTATTGTTGTTTTTAAGCTGAATTTAAAATACAGTTTAAGGCCAGGTTTGGTGGCTCAGTCTGTAATTCCAGCACTTTGGGAGGCCAAGGTAAGTGGATTGCCTGAGCCCGCAGGTTCGAGACCTGCCCAGGTAACTTGGCGAGCCCTCGTCTCTATAATAAATCAAAAATTAGCTGGGCATTGTAGTGTGTGCCTGTAGTTTTGGCTACATGAAAGGCTGAGGTTGAAGGGTCACCAGAGCCCAGCAGGTTGAGGTTGTGGTGGCTGAGAGTTTGCCGCTGCATTCCAGTCTGGGCGACAGTGAGACTCCAATTCAAAAAATAAAACAAAATACAGTTTAAGAAGACATATATGGGTGACAGGTTAACAAAGAATAGATTGTGGTGTCTCTGTAGTATGCAAAATTACTGGAAAACTACATTTCCCAGAATTCCCCTTCCTATATATGTTTGGTTAGGATGGACCACCAAAGAGATTCTTATGGAAAATTTGGATGATGGAACTGAGGCAGCAACTGTTCTGTAGCTCACACACATCACATCAGATAACATGAGGCAGAGGCCAAGCCTGCAACTTTTCCACCTTCCCTGGATATTTCCTCAGCTTCTCTGACTTCTGGGTCAAACTTCTGCAGGTCACACCAGAAAGGTTAAAGGTAATAAGCACAGGTTTTGGTCCGTCCTCATGGATTCCATCTGGTACTCATGTTTTACAACTTGTTCTTACTGTCCTTACCTTACTTCCATATTCCCTTTCTGATAGTCTACCTTGTAAAGTTCAAGCTCCAGCTTCAGACAAAAAGACAAGAGTCATATAAAAACTACTCAGCTCCCACAGGTGAATAAAGTAAAAACTTATTTAAAAATTTCATCCTAGTATTTCTGCTTCTCTGATTGAACACTAACTCAGTAAAGAAAAAGAAATACTGTAGACACTTAGAGAGGTATAATAATTATGAAAAATGAGGAACCCCAGGTATGGAGATAGTTTTTAGAACACGGAGCCATTTGGAGATATTTAGATAGAGAAAAGTCAACATAAAAACAATATTAGATTTGAGAATCTATTGAGGCACTTGAATTTCTAGGACAAAAGTGCAGGGTCTCCTGCAGTTGGAAAGAGAGAATGTCACTATTGGGAACTTGAGGGTGGTATAGGCTCAGGAAAAATGTTGTAAATTTCTCTAAGCATCAAATAATTGTACATTTTAAAAGTATAGCAGGAATGACCCAGATGGTAATGGATATTATGAATTTATCCTATTAAGGTCTCTTTTTGTATCCTTTTCCTCTTCTCAGTGATAATACAGTAGGGGTAATTCAAAGTGGGAGAAGCAGAACAGAAGCTAAAGGTTAAGAAGTGATATTAAAATAGTGAACTATGGTAACCATCGCAGATCAGGGTTCTACTAAGTTGGAGCGGCTCATTGAACAGAAATTTGTGTTAGGAGTTGGTTGTCTATTATGTTGTGGGTGAGCAGCAAATGCCCTAGATATTACAAATTGGGAGAAAAAAATAATCAATAAAGGCATCATCGGCAAGAAAACCATCAAGCTCTAAACTTCACTGGAAGAGAATACTTTGTAATAGTGAGCTCCTGAGTGCTGAAAGGAGATGGAAGTCAAGTGTCAAGGCAATTGAGCTGAGATAACCGTCTTAAGAATATTTGCTGTAGGTTTTACCCAATTTTCCAGATAATCTGACTGTAACCTCTGCTTCCAACCTATGAAAGCTGATAAGGAAAATGTTTGGTTCAATCTCCAAGTCTATTCTCCCAGGTATGTTATTTGAAAACAATTTCAGCTATACATATCTCTCTCTAAGCCTCCCTAAGCCTGACATCTTCAGCAAATGCTTCCCAAGGCCCTGCCGTTTTAGAGAAACATCATTAACTTGTTGCATCTCTTCCTCTATTTGCCTGAAACCTCTGACACTGTCATTATATCCTGTCATTGCATTTGAATCACTTAAACTTGCATTAAAGTTTGGTGAAATCTAGGGAAGACATTTTTCTCTAGGTTTACTTTATTTTACACTTTTCTGTTTACTATTTTATCACACTTCTTTCCAAAAATATTGGAACTTATGACAATGGGTCCACTATTAAAATGAAGATTTGTATTTTTAAAATACACAGAAATTCAAGCATCTAAAATTAATCTATGACTACATGCTTCTTTTCTTTGCCTAAATTAATAATCATTTACTCACCATTATCTTTACATAGATGGTCACCTGAGTCCACCTGGGATTAGGTCAAACAATCTGTCATTTGACTACTTCTTTCCTCTTCCAATTTTCCTCCTGAAAATTTTTCATTTTTATAAAATATTCAGCCAAAATGTCTTGCAGAAGTCTTTTGTAATTATTTTTTTTTAATCTCCAAGAACTTAATGCTTCTAAAATGCAATTACTTTTTCTGCTATTGTTGTATATGGATTTGCATTCTGTTCCTGATACGGATTGTTAAGACCTGAGACATGAATTATATAGTCCCTCGTGGTTTGTTTTGAATTTTTTGTTTTGGTTTGGGTTTTGGGGTTTTTTTTAAAAAATAGTATTGAGGAAACAGCTTGTGCTCACCAAATAATAAATAACAATAATGGATTTCATTTGCAGGTGGGATCATTTGAGAAATGAAATTTTTCATGTGAGCTTGCCAACAAACTCTCCCTCTACTCAGGAAAATAATGTCCTAACCTACTCTTACCCTGAATTCAGGTTAGATTAGATATACAATTTGTTCTTAGACATATAACCATACTTGAAAAAAGGTTATCAATATTGTAACATTCCTAGGAATAATGGTGCACTATGTGATAACAGCAAAAAGTTTTTACTACAAATACTTTTAAACACATTCCCACAATTAGATGTCCAAAGCCAAACAGCCACCGCCTGATAGTATCCATTTCAACTCTGTCTAGTGAAAAATCACATCTTTTTTCTTAATTCATTGGGTTAATTTAATATGAATTTATGGAGTACCTTCTATATACCCAGCACCATTTTAGGTAACAATAAAAAGAAGAATAATAAAATCCTGTCCTTCATGGCTTTATAGAGTAGCCTAATGTATAAATAAATAATTACAATACAGCATGGTGTGATAAATATTCAGATAGTACTTTTTGCAAGGTACCATGAATCACATGGAAAGGAACACCAAATTCTTTTGATCTCTAGATTTTTCAAGATATTTCTTCCATACTAAAGTACCTCCTTTCCAAGAAAGTATGTTTCCATCATCTTTAATACAGCATGGATTAATGTCAGAAGTATGTCTTCTCCTCTACCTCAACATCACTATAATGTTGTTTATTGCTTTCTTTTCACTTTGTAAACGTTTCATGGGGAAGAATGGCCTTACTTATAAGAAATAACTTACTTAGAGACAGTTGCTTCTGAGGTATGATTTGGGTTCCTAATCTCACTTCCAATCCAAGCTCCTGGAATGCCTACTATCCATACTTTAACTTTCTCTAAAGTAAGGCGAGCAAAGTTCTAGAAACTTTTTTTTAACTCAAAGATCTCTGGAAATAAAATATGTTTACTTGGATGTCTCACTAAAATTGAAAGAAGGAAGGAAGAGGAAGGAAGGAAGGAAAGAAGGAAGAGCAAGCTACATCTAAACATTTCTTTTATACTTTTTTGCTACATTTCTTTGCTAACCTTCTAAGCAAGCACTTCACTCTTCCCTGGGAGACACAATCGCTTCCAGTGATTAGGTTGCTGGCTCAACCAAGGTCTGCCTTTCTGTCATGCACTGAATCCTGATTGATGTTCATTAGTACACAGGAAAAAATAATCATTTACTTGCTAATTGGTTTTTCTTCTTAAATTAAACTTAGTCATTGATGTGTCCTCTCTATAACAGCTAGATATATAGTGAAATTAGAAAACTGGCTGTTTCTTTCATCCATGATTTTGGAAAAATGATCCTGAGGAAATCACTAGATAACACAGTTTTCAGTCCAATAAAATTTCTTCTTATTAGGCCAACTGGTATCACTCATGGCTATATATGATTCTTAATTCTCAATGTTCAGTTTCCCAAGGATGTGTGAAGGGGAAAAGCATTGTTGCAAAATTTTGGCACTGAGATTAAAACTACCAATAACATTTTGAAATGTGATTAATTTTTTTATGTTGCTAGAAGGGCCTAGTACAGTACTATAAAATCACAGACTACAAGCCCTAAAATGAAACTTAGAAATGAGCCTTCTCATTTTACAGAGAGAAAAGCACATGTCTAGGTAGTACAGAGTTTGTACCAGATCACAGGTTCCCAAATTCAAGGCTAACACTCTTAGCCCTATTCCTAGAAAATATAAAGACTAGTGATGTCTTCATAAAAGGAAGGAAAAGGATCTAACACTTTTGAGAACTCTGCTGGATCCTGGTAGGTACTTTAAAGATGTCATCTTTATCCATTCTAACAACAACTTCATGATAGAAATTATAATTCAATTTTTCTAAAGAGTACTGGGGCTAGGAGAGGATATTTCACTTTCTCTACTTCTCATAAGAAACAGAGATAGGAGAAACCAGGCAAGACTTTTCCATACACAAAGTTATGCTTACTCCACTCTGCCTGCTTCTTTAAATAACTAGTAATATGGGGTGAGGAGGTGAGGTATTAAAGAAATAGCCTATATCATGCAGCCTCAGCTGGAGCAATATTCTTCCCAAGGGAGTGAGCACTCTTTCTACAAAGTTCTGCGAACCTCCAAAAAGTCACAGTATGTAACTGGATATGTAGTATGTCTGTGGTATTAAAATTTCATGGAACAGGGAAAGCATTCAGGAAAATAGGTCTAAAAAGTATTTTTATGAATGTGACAATAAAAAGGTTGAAAAACACTCCTCTATATGTCTCAAGAACAAAGATACAAGTCCATTTATAAGGCATTTGTCAGAATCTGCATACAAACCCAAGACCAAGGATACATGTTTCTCAATTCTATTACACGTATTTTTTACACATCAGTACGTCTTTTCTTTTATAAACCACAGGTTTTATGCTGATCAAAGCATGGGTTTGAGAATTAAGCAGACTTATGAAGTTGTCAAATCAGCTCAACTAAGTGTAAGTTTTGCAATTACTTGAACTTTCTGAGTTTCATCTTACAGGTCGATTGAAATAATGAAATGCAATAGCATGTGAAATGCCTAACAAAGAGTAAACTTTCAATAAATTTGAATTCCTTCCCCCACATATAGCTATTAATTTTAAAAAGAAGTATACATAACAGAGCTTAGATATGATCAATAACCTAAACAGGGTTTATAATCTCATATTCTAAAATATACCTTTTAAATAACTGTCTGCATACACTTTTCATAAACTTTAGATGAATCATCGGGATCAAAACCCAGAAAGCTTTCATTCAACAACACCCACCATGTGCCAGCCACTAATTTGAAGCTTAGTTTGAAAAAGTGCTGAAAGGGAATTCACTTCCTATCTGAAGCACAGAGGTGGGTATATTAGAGAAAAATCAAGGTCCGAGGGAAGATTTACAATTTATTTTACTCTTATCTTCACTACATGCACCTGCATCTTTTGGCTTGTAACTTGAAGAAATGGTTTAAGTTGCTTTTTTTCTACTTCATTTTATAACTTACTTGAAAGAAGTCAGTTTTGACTTTCTAGAGATCTTGGCAAATGCCATCACATTAATACATTTCTACTGTCGTGTTTAATACTATACAGAAAAAAATGCAGACTTATTCTGAACCACAGCAGTAAATGATCAGCAGCCACAAATAAAAATTATATATATAATAGACAAGTTAGAATGACAGGTTAAACTGGTTTAGAAGGCACCTGTGGATAAGGAGTATGTACTGAAATATAGCTTGATTTCTGGAAGTTCTAGAATCAGAAGATGTGAAAGATTAGTGAGTGAAAACATGTGAGCATTCAATCTCCTCTCAAATATCCATCCTCAGTACTACTTACTCCATTCCCATGAGAGATATACAAGGAGCAAGAAATGAGACCATTATGATCACTTTTGGTTGATTTGCTCTTATCACATATACCCATCCAAAGGATCTGTGCTTCTTTAAAATACGTCATGAAAAATAGGCAGAGAGTAGAGAAACTGAAAATGCATTCTATGGACAGACCCATTTTGAAATGAAATGTTTGCTGAATTCATCTTTAAGGAATTAAAGGACCTTCAGTACCATATAATAAAATTCAAAAGGAAAAATCACATCCCCCAAAAGTCTTAGGTATATGACCATGTATCATCAGCCTAGTGTGTTGTCTTCCATATTTCAAAGTGATTCATTTTTCCATTAATTCTCTTTCAACAAATATTTTTTTCCGTGCCTGCCATAGAACAGGGGCTGTATTCTGGGTACTAAGAGGAGAGCAGTGACAGGAGAAGGTAGCTATAACTTCAAGAGTATTCTGCACTTTATTCTTCCAAGTTTTTAATGAGAATAAGTCACTGAGGATAGCATTGCAAAATAAACTTTCTTCTCTTTCCTTTTCAGAACTTCAAGCCTTCCAACCCAAGTTGATAGATCTGTTTGCAGTAACCTTGCTGATTTACATGGCAATGGGAAAATGAATCATCATTTGTAAAACGGGTGCACTAAAGGGCTTATGTTGGTTCAAATAGAATTAAAGGAAGAATTACACTGGGTTTTGGAAGCCAACATTTAGTAACAATGTTTTGCTATAGTTTATTTCAACTGTCATTGTTTTGCTATAGTTTATTTCAATTGTATTTATATATAAACATTCAATCTAACAATAAAATATTGCAGAACATTCATATGATTTTTGCTAAATAAAATAATATTAGTTGCTTCCAAAAAGCAGACTCTATATAAACAGTTATATTACAGCATTGACATCACAGTACTGACACAAGTGAGTTTTCCAGGTAAAAGAAATGCAAATACTTCAATGAATTAATCTAGTTTATTAAGATCCTCAGGTAATTGAAAAATAGGTATGTATAGAAAAATTATAGCTCAGGAAGAACTAAAGAACTTATTCTCAGATGGTAAGTAAGGCCAAGTAAGGGCAAGTGAAGACTAGACAACATATCACTACCTGGACATTTAAGGCTTTTCCAGAACTTGCACTGTTGGGCATTTTGTCTGAAAAAAACTGGAAAAATAGATCCTCTTTTAATCTATATCAGATGAAGAAGAAACGACCTTCACTAATAAAGCTCAAATGATTTCAAATGTAATATTTGTTCAAGTTAAATTAAACTGAGCTTTTAATCTAAAAAATGTACAAGTATAACTACTAGGTTATGGATGTGTATGCTAACTAAAGTGCCAGCTTTCCAAAAAATGTTTGGGCAGAATGAAGCTAATTGTTTCTCTGGGAAAAAAGGGAAAAAAAGTCTTTCCAGTTGTCATGAAGTACTTTATAATATCACCTAGTATATCCAGAGGCCACAATTATATTTTATTTTAATGTCATTTCTAACTGTATGGTCCTACCTCACTCTCCAGTATGGGCTCTTTATAAAGTAGAAATTCTAATGTTAGTCTCTAGTCACTTGTCAAAAACAGCTCACTTGCACTTCTGGATGCATATATGACTATATGCATATATATGGCTACCTTTTGTTCTTCCTTCAGATGTCAACTTGAATGTTCTCTCTTCATAGAAACACTTCCAGATCATCTGTGTTCATTTGGTAACCAAAATTGCTTAACAAATAACCTTAAACATAGTAATGTAAACACAATAGGATTTCATTTTTCTTTCAGTAAATAGTCCAGTCAAACCTTGCAGGTTGTAACCAAGGCAGAAGACTTTGGTCCACACAGTCATTTGGGGACCCAGGCTGGCATCAGCTCTGTCATGTTTAACATATGTCTTCCATCATTGTCATAACCTTACAGTTCACAAAAAGAAATAAAAAGCATCTAAAACATGTGAAGAAGACACGGAAGTGGCGTACTACACTTCTACTCATGGGCCATTGGAAATAACGTATTCAAATGGTTACTGCATTATTCAATATATTAAAATTTAGAAAGTCATTGTAGTTGAGAATCCCCATGACCTATTAAGGTGGAAAAGGGAGAGAATTAACTTTGATGGACAGCTAGCAGTGGCTGCTACAGTACACTAGTTTTAAGTCATTTCTATTACCTGTCTTTTCCATTAATATGTAAGATCTTCAAAGGAGGATCTTTGCCTGTCTTACTCATGTCTATATGCTCAACACTAGAATAGTAGTTGGCACCTAATAAGTGACCAAACAATACCTGTAAACGGACTGATTTATTATTACCAGGACAATGCCTCTAAAGACTTCCACAGAGCAAAACACAGGTATTTGCTGGCCATCACTCCCTAATGCCTGAGTCTACTCTCAGAAATATAACGTTCATCTATTCTTACTTTTATAACTATCAAATAATATAACAATTTCTGGAATTTATTGAGTAGCTGCCATATGTCATACACCACCCTAAATGTTCTACATGTATTGTTTCATTTCGTCTTCACAATAACCCCAGGAGGAAGGTACCTATGTCAGACCTGTTTTACAAATGAAGAAAGTGAGGCTTAGAAAGCAACTTACTTAGTATTTGTTTTGTTTTCACTTGCCCAAAGCCCACAGTAAATAAGATAGCAGAACTAGGGCTTAAATCCAGTTCTAGAACTCAGTCTCCAGAGTCTAAGTTTTTAACCATCAGGCTACATGGCATCTCAAAAGAAAAATTTTTTTTTAACTGAAAGCAGCAATTTTCAGCTGGGGGAACATTTGACAACGTCTGGAGACACTTTTGATTCTCATGACTTTGGGGGAGATATTATCAGCATCTAATGGTAGAGACAAAAATGCTGTTAAACATCCTGCAGTGCATATGACCACCCCCACAGCAAGGAATTACACAGTTCAAAACATAGATCAATGTTGAGGTGGAAAACCCTAATTCAGAGGAACACACTGTTAATCAGTGACATGTTACTTTGAATAATCACAAGCAAATGTTCTCTCATTCTGTGTTTTTTAAAGGTTATTTTTTTGTCCACTTGAAAACTCCTTTTGAGGTTGTCCTATTATTCACTATCTTTTTTTACACTATGACTTCTAATTGTAGTTTGTCCCTGGATATTTTATTCACTGTCTGTTTAAAACTTGAGTTGCCCTTTGCGACAGCTCAGGAAATTCTCCACTGTTGTTCATTTTAATATGTTTCCATATATTACCTCTTTAATGATACATTCCTCTACAGGATAGTGACCTTCATAATGACCTCTCCAATCTATACCCAAGCCAAATGTTCATATAATTCCCCCTTTCCTCATTAATTTACCAAAAATACTTACCTCATTTGGGGCTGTGTTCTTTTGAATCTAGCCAAGACTTCAATGACTACCTAAAGTAAATACTTTCATTTTATTAAAAAAATAAAATGAAAAGAGCAAGTTAATAGCAAAGCCATAATGAAAGACAAGGCCTCCTAACTTCCAGTTGATCATTATTTATAAGATACCACACTATCTCCTGCCTGAGAAAATGTCCAAATGCATTTATACCACCTCATAATAATGCTTTTAATATAGCTAAAGCTAGTGGCAAAAATTTTGAGAAATATATTAATTTCTAAATAAGTTATTGATATAGTTTACTTTGAATATTTTCATATTTTATTTGACACTAAATACATATTAAAATGTTGTCAGCCGGGCTCGGTGGCTCAGCCTGTAATCCCGCGCCTTTGGGAGGCTGAGGTGAGTGGATTGCCTGATCCCGCGGGTTCGAGACCCGCCTGGGCAGCGAGACCTCATCTCTACAATAAATCAAAAAATCAGCCGGGCGTGGTAGCGCATGCCTGTAATTCCAGCTACTCGGAAGGCTGAGGCGGAAGGATCGCCGGAGCCCAGCAGGTGGAGGCTGCGGTGGCCGGGAGCGGCCACTGCACTCCAGTCTGGGCGACAGAGTGAGACTCCAACTCAAAAAAAAAAAAAAAAAAAAATGTTGTTTACAGAAACCCAAACTATTGACATTTACTTGTTAAATTTCCTCTTCACTTGCTTTATTGTCAAACAGTGTGAAAATTGCCTTTATTTCATTTTAGTCAGAATGTTTTGTTTTAAATATAGTGGTATCTAGTAAGCTTGGTAACAACAGAGAACATGAAGAAACTCCAGTGTCCAGGGTTTAAGTGGTGAGAATTTTCACATTTCCTCTAACCTGCTTCCCAGAGCTTTTATTTTAACTTAAATTGACTTGTCGGGGAGAAGGATGACAGGACGGAGGTAAGAGATGAGTACCAAGGATGATGGAAGACAAAAGACTGTAGCTGGAAAGATCCACTTAAAGGAAAACAGAAGAAAACCAATCTGAGCAAATGGGAAAGCAAATGGCCCTAAATGTGAACTTACCTCCACCAAACCCAGGGCTTCCAGGTGTTTTCTTTCTTTTTCCTACAGAGACAAGATTGTCAGGATGTCAAGCACCTGACTGAACTCTGGGACACTACACTGAATTCCAGGGCTATATGTGTCATTCTTCCCATCTGTTTCCAATTTAACACGCTCTTTTTCTCCAGATAGCTTTACAAATAGCTAAGCACATTTAATGTGGTGACCCAACCAGGAAGGATGCTGCTCAGACTCCTCGCTCTGGTGTTCCTTTCAAATGAGTGTTTGAACAGGCAAAATGCAACCAGCAGATATTTCTTGCCAGAGATTTCCGCAGAAGTGAGCATGTCAAATCTGGATATGCTCTTTTTTGTGACCTTGGCTGCTGTTTCACTGTAATTATCTTAGAAGACCTACAGGTAAAATCTAGGCTTTCTCGTGAATATGGAATTTTTATGGAAATGAATATCAAATATGGAATGCAAGCTTTTGTAGAACAATGAAGAAGCAACAGATGTGAATGAACAAGAAGGGAAAAACAAGAGGAACCAGATGGTTAACACCCTCATGAAAAATGAATGTGGGATGCAGCACAACTGCCCTCTTGGTAGAAATAGAAATATTGTAGCCTTAAAAAAATTTGGTACCCAGCTTAATTTTTCCTATCCCCCTTTATTCCAGTTCCTTGCCACTCTACTGTAATGCTGACTCTAGGATTTTACAACCCCTGTGTGTTGTATTTGTCATGGAACACTAAACCACACACTTAAAGAATAGACCGAATCATGAAATTACATCAAATCTGAATAGTGTGTGAGTCTGGAAAAACTAGGCATAAGAAAAACAAAACAAAAACAAAAAACAGCCTCTTAAGATGTTCCCAGCAAAAAGAGTGACAAAAATAGGAAAGATAAATGCATAGGGTGGTGATTATACATAAAGCAACCCATAGAGGTGTAAAAAGTTTAATGTTTCATATAAACTGGCATTAAAAAGTCCACCTGTAATTAAATTTGCAAATACCAAAATTTTATAAGGTACACCTCCACCAATATGTGAAAACACACATGTGTTATGGATCTTAACACGTGCAAAATCATAGTACACAAAATCCACACATTCATTAAAATAGTATTTGAGACATGGTTTTCTCATACCACAGAACCATTCAGTAAAGTTTGTCATAACTCAGGCTAAAAGATGGTATTTCTTTTGCCTATAGTCAGAGTTCTCAAAAACATTTCACGTATGTGAAATCCCTTAGAGAACTTAATAAAATAAAATAAAAAGTAATTGAAAGGAGAACAAAGAAAGAAGAAACAAAGGCAAATTATCTATAAGACTTTTTAAGTATTTTTTCCCTAAACCATGTTCTTTAATGTGAAGAAAGAATTTATAAAATGTTTTTAAAAGGAAAGAAATGTATGAAGAAGGGAGAAGTCAATTTCATTTCAACTTTAATTGATCTTAGACTGAAAAACATGATGAGGTATTAATTTATATGACCAATCTAGTAAAGGGACTATTTGACTTGTATTTTCAGATCATCCCATAAATTCTATGTAAATTTAAGTCTAACTACAACCAGCTTATTGTCTGTAAAGTGAATGTAAATAATCATCACCACCTGTTTTAGTGAATGCTATACTAGAGTGGTTAAAATACTTGAAACTCTTAGAAGAAAATGCAAGAAGTTAAATATGCTTCATGATAATACTATACCTGTGTAAAGTCAGTCAATTATTTTGAATGTGATAAGCCATTGGAAGATTTCCAGAACTGCATTTTTAAACAGAGACCCAAGTAAAGTACTTCAACTTTGGTGATGTGTTAAATTTGCATGTGTAAATAATTAGAGAATAGTTTCAAGGAGTATTCCCTCAGGCAAATCTATTTTTTCCACTTCCTGCAAGTAAAATTAAAGAAGGAAATATTGGATTTGAAAATCTTTTGTTTTCATTTTGAAAATACATTGTTGTAAAGTGTGCTCAATTGAAAGGGAAAGCACAAAAGACAGGAGGAACTGATGATTCTGGAGTATGACGGCCACGCACCACTGTGATTAACCTCCAGCAAACAGATTACAGCACTTTATCTTCATCAACAAACACTTTTAGATTTAGCATGGGAATGCATTTCAAGTTCAAAATGTTACTTTCAAAATTAAAATATATATAAATATTACTTTCATAGCTCTTGAATTCTAATTACATATAAAATTATATTTAAAATAAATATTTATTAAAAATCCATGTAAAATATTACTTGTAATTTTGGGAATACTAATTTTGTATGTATATATGTGTGCACATGCATGTAGATAATGATTTTTAAAATAAGTATTTAAATTTTTTATAATTTACACTATGGATTTATCTTAGAGGCTATAATATGACAAAACAATATTTGAGGAGATGGAGGGAGACAGGGCTAGAAACTACACTATTTTTTAGACATAAGAGTCTAAAGACAAAATAGTCTCTGTGCATGTTGTCTGAAAGTTACTTGAAACAAAGAACCCTGAGATTCTATTTTTATCTCAGTTACTAAATCAAGTAAGTTATATAATATACATATTTCATGTTCTTTGTATAAAATGGGAAAATTTATTTCCATTTTTTCAGTGGAAGTAATTGTGTCACTACACTACTTAAAATTTATCTTCAAAGAAGTAAAATGAATAAAAACAAATGTGTCAAGTACTATACTTTTCACATGCCATTTAATTTCATTATAGTAACCTGAAAGATAAACATAAAAGTAAAACTTTATAATTTCATATATCAAGCAATCACTCATCAAAAATATTTATTGAGGTTATGCTATGTACCAGTGATGAATAAAATAGATGTGACCTTGTCTTCATGAGTCTTACATCCTAGAGGAAAATAAAAAACAAACAGAACTATTAATGAGCAAAATAATCACATATTTTTCACAAAGTTTTTACACTGCTTTCATATCTTACTTTAATAAAGTAATTGCTACTCAATTATTTGTGCATATGTGTTATTATTGTATATAATAACTAAGATTAAAACCTGAACATAGCATATTAGATGCAGCAAAAAGAAATATTAGTGAAATGGAATACAAGCCCGTAGAAAATATCAGATGAAAACAGAGATGTACAGAAAAGACAGAATGTAAGAGACATATGAGACATGGTGAACAGGCCTATAATACATATAACTGAATTTCCAAAGTAAAAAGGGAAAGATAGGGGAAAAAATTTATATCTGAATGATACTGAACAAGATTCACCAAAATTTATCAAAAACACCAAACAATAGAATTAAGGACTATAAAAACATAAAATAAATATAAAGAAAACCACATTTAGATATATGTCTGAAAATCAAAAAGAAAAAACTTTAAAAGCAGTTAGGAGACAAAAAAATCACTTTCAAAAAAGCAACAATAAGATTGACAACTGATTTCTCAATAAAAACAAATGAAATCAGAAGAATAGAATGACATCTTTAAACTTCTACATTAAAATAACTTTCTACCAGAATTCTTTACCTAGAAGATTCTCTTCAAAAATAAAGGATAAATAAAGATAATTTAATTCAAACTAAAGTGGAAAAAATATTAGTAGCAAATTCATGAAACAATATTACAAGAAGATTTTCAGTCAAAAGAAAGTAATCCCAAACGTAACAAAGTGCAATAGAAAAAATAAATATGAAGAAAATATAAATAAATTTGACTCTGTAAAAAAGTACATTTGTGTCTTGTATAATTTAAAATATATGTAGCATTCCAATATGTGTCTGTAATGGCAAAATGGCTAAAGAGGTTTGGAGTGCTTAAAATTGTGTTATTGTCTAGGAGATAAGAAAAGTAGTAATTGCAGAAGTACTAATTTCCAGTACACTTTAACAAGTAAAAGATTCATGTTGTAATATCTAGAATAGGCATCAACGAACTATGGCCTAAGGGCCAAATCCACCAGTCACATGTTTTTTGTAAGGCCTGCCAAATAAGAATTGTTTTATATTGTTAAATAGTATGGAATAAAAAGAAATAGAGTGTTCATAGAGTGCTTTACAATATGTTATACACTGTTCTGAATCTTTGCATTTATTAGCTCGTTTGATCTTCACAACTTTTGAAAATTAGTACTCTTACTTATTGTATAGATAAAGAAGTTGAAGTTTTTAAAAGCTTAACTAAATGGTTAAGTATTGCACCGCTAATTATTAGTTCTGCCAAAATTCATACTCAGGAAGTTTTGCTTCCCCAAGACTGTACTCTCAATGTGCTTCCCCATATGAAATATAGAATTTTCCAAGGGATATAAAAAGAACTGGTTATAGTGGCTGCTTCTGGAGAAAAAGACTGGCTTTAGCATCAATGTAAGAAGAAAAAGTATTTTTCACTACATTGTCTTTGGGATATTTAAATTTTGGTACCAAGTAATATATTATCATTGAAATGTACATTAACACAGTATTTCCAAATAAAACAAAAATCAATAATAATTCCTATCCCTGCTCTTGTAAAGCTCTTTGGGAATAGCAATTCCAAATGAGAATAACAACTATGAATTCTAGCATCCATACATTCTCAATTTTGATAAATGAGAAAATTAAACACAATAGTAAACAATAGAAAAACAAAACATGTACTTGTTTTTAAAAGGATTTTTCTCATTATACTATGTAAGTAAATGGTGTCTTGTGCAAAACTAGGCCTACTAGGTTTCTTTCTCAACTGAATTCCATGAATTTGTTTTAATAATCTCTCAGTCTCTCTCTCTCTCCCTGTCTCCTCACTCATTACCATCTACCCTTCTTCGAGAAATGTCATAAACACTCAACTGATTTTAAAAATGGCAATAAGGCAGCAAATGCAGTGATTTAAGAAAAAAAAACCCATATTCTGTATTTTCCTTACTGCAAATGCCAATTTCTCCAAAATTATTTTTTTCTATAATATAATCCATAAAGAACAAATGTTTGCTGATGGCCATGACTATAAAAAGAAAAGTTTGTCACCATTGCTTAGCACTCATAACTAGGAAATCCATTCTGACTGTATGTCTCAAAACACGCTTAATTATTTAGCTGTAGGAAGGAGCAATAAACTCTTCTGTTTCCAATATTCATGAAAAAGTCTCCATTTTGTAGTAAAGATAAATTTAGACCTTCTGAAATGCAATTTAT
This sequence comes from Cephalopachus bancanus, assembly GCA_027257055.1. NCBI lineage: Eukaryota > Metazoa > Chordata > Mammalia > Primates > Tarsiidae > Cephalopachus > Cephalopachus bancanus. The sequence goes on from JAPVLO010000093.1 coordinate 13,952,486, forward strand.
TCTCTGTTGAAATGTTCTAGAGACTCTCCAGATCAGAGTTGCTTCTCTTCTGCTCTCTCCTTACCTCTCCCCCTTGACACACTGCAGTACTTATTTAGAAGATAAACCTAAACAGAAAAAGTTGGAAGAAAACATACTTAGCAGGGGTTCACAAAAGGAGAAGCCTCTGAAATTAACATGGAGTAGGGAAACCATTTTATATGCTTTGACTTGAAAGCTCATAATTTTAAAAGATATCCCTAATAGAGAAAGAAATCAGTTGATCTCAGGAGGCCAGGAAAGTAAAGAATTTATCAGAAACATGGCTGCTTGAAAAGTTTTGGATAGAAGGATTTCTACAAAGTTTATCTGGTAGTGATTGTATCATTAACAAGCACAAAGACAGAGGGATTACAATTTTTGGAACAGAACTTTTTCTTTTCTTTTTTAAAATTAATTAATTTATTTATTATGAAGATGTAGAACAGAACTTTTTCAAATCTTCTACTTTTAATACTGGTCAGCCACTTCAGTAGATCAACTGAAGGTGGTATAACTTTGTTTAATATAGCTAGGGGCAAGATCTGGAAGTAGGTTCTAGTTATTTATTTTTATTTTACTCACTCTTATTATCCTTCCCTCATACTCAAATTCATCTCAAGCCTCTTTCCCCCTGTAATCCAGCCGTGGACTCTCCCTCTAATTGTTCCTCTGTTTCAAATTTGTCCTGATTCACTTTACTTAAGTCTGAAAAATTGCTCTTCTTCCTAAAGACATGGGTCCTCTCCAACTCTCTTTCTAACTCTTGTATCCATGGTTCAAATTCTTCTGTAATTATCTTGGATTTTCACCTTTTATCTAATTTCCTATTCATGAAAGCCAGTAAGTAGTCACTGAACACTCTGTTTCAAGCATGGTTCCATATATAAAGTACAAAGCAGTAAATCAAACAGACAAAAAATGAAAAATCAAAGTACAGATGGTAATAGCAATATTAATAATAATAGAACCCTACTGGATCCAATACTTGAGGTGGAAAATATTGTTTCTCAAAGATATCCCAACATACAAACTAACTCTAGATATTTCAAAATAAGTGAATGAATGTATTTCTTACCTGTATTTGCACATATACATGGAGTTAATTAGTATAAATAAACAAATGAGTGTTTGGAAATTTATTTATTCCATTGTTGATAGAATTAATGCCAAAATGCTTTCAGAAAAGATCTTCCAATTACTATCATCATTTTGAACTTGAAAATTGCTAGATGGATGTTCCTGCAGCAAAACACAATACCCCCTTCACCTTTTACCACATTTATTTATATTCGTCTCCAGATGAAAATTATATCTAGAAGAAATTTCTCATTAGCAATGAAAGGTCAAGAATAATTTACAGCAGTGATAAATCTAAAATAATGATAAGATAAATTAATTAATTGCAATCATAATAGTCAAATAGCCATCCTCTTCAATCTTTTTCTTGATTCAAGATTCTAAACATAATCTTTACATGGAAAAATTGGCCAAAGATTTATTTACCAAATGTTTACAGTTAGTTTCCTGAAAGTGGATTGTCTGAAAATGCAAGAACACAAGACTATTCCTGCCCAAAATTAACGAGAGAAAATGGGTCACAACTGATTTGCCTTGTCTTTCATCCATTCACTGGGAGTCCACAGTAGTAGGCTGCACTGGAGAAGAAGGCCTCTCTGTTCATTCAGGCTCCTGCCCTAATGGGCTTGGGACCTGCACTTTGGCTGCCCTCTTAAGGGCCACAGTGGAGTTTAGTGAAAAATACTTGTGGCAGACATCGTAAAGTGAGGCAATGAAGTCAATTACTAAAGCACAAGTCAGCAATGCAGTTCTAATTATTCTGCATAATAGTTACTTGCTATGAAGTCATAGATTTAAAAAATTGGGATTTGCTATAATAAAATATGATGATTAGATGCAGCAAGTGAGATATCAGTATTTAGAGAAATCAAACTTCCATACGATAATATTCATGAAATACATGTTGCTTAGTCTGTCTCTGAGAAAAACAATTAGCATAACATACAGCTATGATTTAAAGCAGGAAGAAAGTGGGAGTGAGGGCAAGAGCAAGAGACAGTCAGTAAGAACAAGAGCAAGTGAGAGAGAGAGAGAGAGAGCACGCAGAGAATATGGACAGAAGGTTAGGACACAAGAAATACTATATCTGTGTAAGTCACATGTTGACTTGGGAAGAAGTATTAGTATATTTTAAGTGCCACAGCAGTGCACTTGAAACGTGGTATTTTTTAAAAAGGGTCTCCCATTAATGATGCATAATTTACAAAATGTCACAAAAGTACACTAGGCGGAACTTCGTAAGTTGCACATCAATCTAAAAATTAAGAAACTCAAAACAGCTAGGTAACTTGACAGAAGATGCAAGACTGATCGAGTTAGCAAAAGCAGCAATAGATTTAAGGAGATTCAATAAAGAATTTATTCTCTGGAGAACAAAAAGAAAGCAGGAAAAAGAGATAAGAAATAAAGTAATTTAAATATATATGACTTGACTTTTGTACATCTCCTGTTTTGGGTTATATTAGTTTGTAAATGGTCTGACCAAAGTATATTTGTAAAACCACTTCACATAATGATCAGGGATTCCTGCCTTCTGATGTACAGAGATAAAAACTAGAGTGAGTCTATCAGGCTAGAAATTCAACAATTCTACCATAGAAATTGCTGTTTGAAAGTCTCAGCTGTTAGGTTGGGCATGGTGGCTCACACCTGTAGTCACAGCAATTTGGGAGGCCTAGGTGGGAGGATTGCTTGAGTCCAGGAGTTCGAGACCAACCTGAGCAACATAGTAAGACCTCACCTCTACAAAAACTAAAAAATTTGCCAGGCATGGTGGTATGTGCCTGTAGTTCCAGCTACTCAGGACTCTTAGGTGGGAGAAACACCTGAGCCCAGGAGGCCAGGGCTGTGGTGAGCCATGGTCATGTCACTGCACTACAGCCTGGGCGACAAAGTGAGACCCTAACAAAAGAAAGAAGGGGTGGGGAGGGAGGGAGGAGAGAGAAAGAGAGAGAATGAGAGAGAAGACCAAAAAGAGGAAAAAGAAATCCCAATAGATTATAAAATATTAATGTTATTAATACTTTAAAATTATTAAATAGGGGTTCTCAAAATGAATTATTTCTGGGAAATACTAGCAGATTCTAGAGAAGGAGAGTGTGGAGACAGAGGCAAGAAGAGCCAGTACCAACCAATGTGTATATGAGCCAGTGTGAGTGTGTGTCTCTAGATATTTTTTTTTAACTCCTATAGTTTTGCAATTTAATTAACGGTAATTCCTATATTGAAATTCATTGGTCAACCCAAACTTGATTTTTTTTTCACTCCCATATGGTCTTATGTTTTACCACCATGCACAAAATAAAAAAGGAGCAGTGTCTTTTTTGTTGTTTTTGCTAAGATATATCATTGACATAAAATAAAGTGTACATGTTTAACGTTTCCAATTAATCAGCTATGACATATGCATTCACCTGAGGAACCAACACCATAATCAAGATAAAGAACACATCTGAAATCCTCAGAAGTGTTTGTCCTTCCCCTTCTATACTCTCTGCACCATCTTCAGGCAGCCACTCATCTTTGCTTTCTGTCATTACAGATTAGTTTGCATTTTTTTCAGGTTTTTATAAATGAGACCATACAGGATACACTCTTTTCTTGTCTAGCTTGTTTCACTCAGCATAATTATTTGAAGATTCATTCATGTTGTGTGTGTAGCAATAGGCCCATTCTTTTCATTGTTGGGCAATATTCAATTGCATGGACATATCACAATTTATTTATCCAGTCACCTGTTACTGGACATTTTTTTTCTTGGTTATCGACTTTTACAAATAAAGCTGCTATAAGCTTTTGTATTAACTTACGCTTTCTCTTCTCTCAGGCAAATATCTTGAAATAGAATGGATAAATCAGATGGTAACTATAAGTTTCGCTTTTTTAGGAAACTGCCAAACAACTTTGCAAAGTGATGTTACCATTCAAATTCCCACTGACAGTGAGAATTTCATTTTCTTTGCATCTTTGTCAACACTTGGTATGATCAGACGTTAAATTTTAACCATTCTAAGAGTGGTAGCATAACACTGGGTTTTTAATTTGCATTTCTCTATTTAGCATCTTTTCACGTGCTTATTTATTATCAATACATTATCTTTGATGGTATAAAACATTTTATTGTTTTTTATTATTGAATTTTGAGATTTTTCTATATATTCTGGATATAAAATCTTCATCAGATATAAAATTTGCAAACATTTCTCACAGGATAAAAATTGTCTTTTCATTCTCTTAAAGCAGTTTTTTTCAAAGAAGCAGAAATTTTAAATTTTGATGAACTATTTTTTATAGATTGTGACTTTAGGATTATATCTAAGAAATCTTTGCCTAATGCAATCATGGCCACAAAAATTTCCTTCTGTGTTTTCTTCTGGAATTTAATAGTTTTGGGATTTACATTTATGTCAAAGAATTATATTCAATAATACATTAATTAAAAATACATAAATTTATTTTTAAGTGGATATCTAATTTTTTCACCTTCATTTGTGGAAAGATCTCAGTGGGTTAAAATCAAGGTGTCAACAGGACTGTGTGTCTTTTAGAGACTATAAGGGATAACTCATGTTCTTGTCTTTCTATCTTCTAGAGGCTGTCCACATTCCTTGGCCCAGGGTCTCACTCTTCTATGTTCAAGCCAATATGCCAGGCCAAATCTTTCTTATACAGTAGTCTCACTGGTTGTTCCTCACCTCCCTTCTTCTCCCACTTATAAGGAGCTTTCTGAATAGATTGAGTACACCAGAATAATCTGAGATAATCTCATCTCAAAGTTAGCAAATTTAGTTCTATGTGCATTTTTTTAAAATTTTATTATAAAGAGGGGTACAATTCAGGGTTAGGTATATAAACATTGATGATGCAGCTACCCTTGTTGATGAAGTATGCCCCTTCCTCCCCTAGCAGTTTCCCTCAACTGCCAATCCCACCCACCCACCCCCCAACAGTTTCCCACTACTGCCAATCGCTTTCTGATAGCATTATAATTGTTCAAGGTCTGCTTGTGAGTGAGAACATATGGAACTCTGTTTTTTGTTCCTGTAATAAATCACTGAGTATGTTTGACTCCAAATCCATCCAAGTTGCTGCAAAGTCCATATATTTGTCCTTCTTTATGGCTGCATAATATTCCATTGTGTATATGGACCACTTTTTTTTATCCAGTCCAGCTTCGATGGGCAACACAGTTAGTTCCATGTTTTTGCTACTGTGAATAGAGCTGCAACAAGCACGTGCAGGTACTTTTTTGTAGAATAATTTGAGTTCCTCCAGGTATATTCCCAATAGGGGAATTGCTGGGTCACATGGAAGGTCAATTTCTAGTTCTTTCAGAAATCACCACACTGTCTTCCAAAGAGGTTGTACTAGTTTGCATTCCCACCAGCCAGTGTAGAAGCATTCCTTTTTCTCCACATCCTCGCCAGCATCTGTTGTTGCTTGTTTTATTAATGATGGCATCTTTAATTTCATTAGCCATACAACCTAATATATTCACATATCTAGGGATTTGATTTGGAAATCACTTATGGGAAGCATTATTTTGCCTACTACACATATTTGCATAAATTTGTTTTCCTATTCTAAAAAACCTTTTGCCATTCTTTACAATAGGTCTACTACTCTTACCAGTTGTTCCACTATTCTACAAAAGCTAATTCTCATGCCCTAAGAGTTAGCCTTGTCTTACTGCAGTTATATGAAGGTCAATGTCAGTGTCATGATGTACAATAAACCATTTACTTTTCTTTGGTCAGAGTAAGTCAGAAGGTTAACCCTAATATCAACTGAGCAAAGAAATGTAATCCTCAAACAGAAAAAGGAAGTAAATTTAAGGAATAATGACAGACTCTATCACAACCTCTCACTTCATCTTTCCATTCCCTCAGTTTTCTTCTAGTTCACCCATTTAGCATCTTTACCCATTGGTTCCTCAGTTTTAAACTCACCTTCCATCTGCCCTTTATCACAATTTACTACTTTTCTCTTCCTTCCAATCTCAGTACTTGCCAGGTGTACATCTGCTAAATGAGCCCCTTCAGTTAGGTGTGTGGATTTACCCTATAATTGGCTCTAAAAGAGCCCCAGTGTCCAGGGATCTACTTCTCTGGCATTAGTTTACATAGGTATTTCCTGAATTTACTGAATGACTTCAGTCTGAATCTAAAAAGCACATTCCATACTAAACAGCAGATAGCCTGAAGGAAAAAGGAATCTCTACTATATGATAAAAATGTACTCTAGTTACAGAAAACAATAATCAGAAAGAAAATACTTCTCAGGCATAACTTCTATGTCTGTCTGATTCCTTGCACCTGCACATGTTATGGTCATTATTACATGGGGTAGGAGAAATTACCAGATTATGACCCATACTTTTTATTTTTATATAAAGTAGAATGAATTTATACTGTATTGCTAAAACTTCTATTGTCTTAAAAGTTAACTTTAAGATTAGCTGTGTCTTTGTGTATTTCTGTATAATCTTTTAAAATAAAATACAATAGTTTATAACACAAACTGATTTGTTTATGGTATACATTTAAGCTGCTTAAAATTATACAGTAAGTTTTTCATCTCTAAGGGCAAAAAAGAACTTAACTGATTACCCTGAAAGGATTGAATTATGTCCTCAAATGTTACACCATTTATCAACACCAACTAGATCCTTAATCATTTACTTAGAAAATTAGAAACCAGTACCTAGATATTTATCCTAAGCTTGAGACCCAGATATCTCCCTCTGAATCAACATTCATTCTGAAGTAATCTCTTAATCACCTAAAATTCAATATGTCTAATTATATCAATCATTTTTGATCCACTTCCTCCTTCTCTCCTTTCACTTCCTACTCCCTTTCCCATGGCAGCCACTAACCCACTCTTTCCATATTTTCCAAATTATCAAAATGTGTCATCACTTATCCAGGTGCCTAAGACAGAAACTTGTTTTGTCCTTCTGCAGCAACTCAGTTATCAAGCTTTGTCACCTCCTGTACATACACTTCTCAAAGCTGTCAATATTTGTTATTTTCACTCTCTGTGAAACCAGAGAGGTTTCTCTGGTTTAGATCTTTATCATATCTTATCAAAACTTTTGTAGGTAGTTTTCTTATTACATAATCAATTTTCTTGATTGTTATTGGTCTATTTAGGGTCTCGATTTCTTCTTGTTTCAACCTAGGAAGGTTGTGTGATGTCAGAAAGTCCTCCATCTCCTTAAGGTTTTCAAGTTTGTTTCCATACAAGTGTACATAGTAGTCTCTAATGATGTTTTGTATTTCTTCAGGGTCAGATGTGACTTCATCTTTTGTGTTTCTAATTGTGTTTATTTGGGCTTTTTCTCTCTTTTTCTTGGTCAGCCCAGCTAGGGGACCATTGATCGTGTTTATCCTTTCAAAGAACCAGCTTTTTGTTTCATTGATTTTTTTGTATTATCTTTTTGTCTTCTATGACCTGGATTTGGGCCTTTTTTTTGGTGATATGGATTCTTCTGCTGAAGTTAGCATTTTGGTGGTCTTGCTTTTCCAGCTTCCTTAGGCGACTTGTTAGGCTGTTAATTTGTGATCCTTCCATTTTCTTCATGTGCGTTTGTAGAGATATGTATTCCCCTCTTACTACAAGTTTCATGGCATCCCAGAGATTTTGGTAAGATGTTTCTTCCTTTTCATTTGTTTCCAGGTATCTTTTAATCTCTGTTTTGATTTCATCATTGACCCAGGAGTTGTTTAGCATCATGCTGTTTAGTGTCTATGTCTTTGTGGGTTTGGGGGGAGCCTTGTTGGTGTTGATGTTTATTTTTATTCGACTGTGGTCTGAGAAGGTACATGGCAAAATTTCGATCTTTATAAATTTGCTTATGCTTAATTTATGGCCAAGTATGTGGTTGATCTTAGAGTACATTCCATGCAGTGATGAGTAGAATGTATATTCTGTGTCATTGGATGAAGTGTTCTGTAGGTATCAATTAAGTCCATTTGGTCAAAAGTCACATTGAGGTTTTGGATTTCGTTGATGATTTTTTGTCCTGATGATCTGTCTAGGGTTGTGAGTGGGGTATTGAAGTCCCCAGCTATGTTAGTGTTGGAGTCAATATCTTTTTTTAGTTTACCTAGAAGCAGCTTTATGAAAGTTGGCACTCCTATGTTGGGTGCATATATGTTTAAGATGGATATTTCTTGCTGATTGATTGAAACTTTTATCATTATATACTGGCCTTCTGTATCTTTTTTCATTTTTGATAGCTTAAAGGTTATTTTGTCTGAGAGTAAGATCGTGACTCCTCCTTTCTTTTGTGTTTCATTTGCCTGAAAATTTGTTTCCCATCCTCTTACTTTAAGTCTCTTGAAGGCAATAAATTGTTGCCTGGTGATATTTTATCCATTTTGCCATTCTATGTCTTTTCAGTGGTGCATACAATTTCTGAACAAAACCCAAAATGCACAGGCCATAAGAGATAAGATAGACAAGTGACCTCATTAAACTGATAAGCGTCTGCAAAGCCAAAGAAACCATCAAAAGAGCAGGGACACAGCCCACAGACTGGGAAAAAGTATTTGCCAACTCCATATCTGACAAAGGTCTAACATCTTGGATCTATAAGGAACTCAGATGTGCTGAAAAGAAAAAAACAAACAACCCCATTACAAAGTGGGCAAAAGATATGAACAGACAAATCACAAAAGAAGACATATGAGCGGCCAACAGACACATGAAGAAATGTTCAACCTCACTAATCATCAAAGAAATGCAAATTAAAACTACACTGAGATACCACCTAACTCCACTCAGTATGGCCATTATCAATAACTCAAAAAATAACAGATGCTGGAGAGGATGTGGTGAAAAGGGAGTTAGCACTGACTGGAGTTAGCACTGTTGGTGGGAGTGTAAACTAGTCCAACCTCTGTGAAAAGCAGTGTGGCCATTCCTAAAAGGTCTAAATATCGACCTCCCATATGACCCCGCAATCCCTCTACTGGGAATATACCCTGAAGAACTCAAATCACTCTATAAAAAAGATAGCTGCACATGTATGTTTATCGCAGCATTGTTCACAATAGTAAGAACCTGGAACCAACCATACTGTCCACCAAAAGAGGACTGGATTTTTAAAAATGTGATACGTATACACAATGAAATACTACGCAGCTATAAAAAAGAACAAAATCATGAATTTCGCAGCAACCTGGATGGAATTAGAGTCTATAATTCTGAGTGATCTTTCACAGCAACAAAGATCTGAGTATCACATGTTCTCGCTCATAAGTGGACCTTGAACATCTATTGTAATACTATAAGAAAAGGATCGACAGTGGTGGGAATCTATGGTGGGGGGACAGGGAGGGCAAGGGTGGTGGGATTAATGGTAGTCAATATCTGGGAACGAGGGGACATCCCTTATCAACAATGGTGCCTGAACGATGCATATTTGTATACCTAACCCTTAGCTGTACCCCACAATAAAAAATATGTTTAAAAAAAATCTTTTGAGTACTGTCCTTATTGGACTCATTCTTCACACTCAGATGACATTGTGATTTATAAAATGCAGATCTCATTATGGTACCTTGCTATATAAAATTTTGAAATTCTAGATTTAAGGGGTACATTTACAGGTTTATTATATGGGTATTGTGTGATGGTGAGGCCTGGACTTCTATTGAGCCCATCACCCAAATGGTCTGAATCTAAAGTATATTCTAAAAAGTACCTGTGGTAACCAGGATAATTTTTCAACTCTTTCTCCACTTCATACCTTCCCCCTTTAGGAGTGCCCAGTGTTTGTTTTTCCCATCCTTATGCCTGTGTGTACATGAAACATTCTTAGAATAAATCCCATAGTAGGCTGATAAATGGTAGACATCTACCATTTATCTACCAACTCATTAAATGCTCACGACAACCTTATAATGGAGTTACTAATATTATCTACAATTAGATATGAGAAAATTTTTGCCAAAAGAAGCCAAAGTAATTTGTCCAAAATCGCATAACTAGAAAAAAACCAGAATCAAACTTAGAGATCTACATTCAAAGTTCACCTTCTTAACCATCACAATATGTTATATTGAATTTTTCTATTTATATTTATTCACTATACAGAGATGATGGTTCCTTATCCACTTAAGGATAAATTGCAAAGGCGTAACTGGCCCTTTTTGTATGTCTCTCATTCATCTCTCTTGCTTCATGTCCCTCCACTCAGCTGTTGGCCCTAGTCTAAACATTTATATCTGCTACATGCATCAGCTTCTGTAAGGCTCACTAATGTCCCCATGCCTTTGTTTGCACTGTTTTCTCCAGAGTATTCTTCCTTTTCTTGTCTTGCTCATTTCATCAACTCAAATATCACCTTCTCCAGCAAATATTCCCATCCTAGGTGCCCTGTTGTGTGTCCTTTATATCTTGTGCATATCACATAATTGTCATCACAAGTGTCACATTTTAGAAGTAACTAAAGTCTGTTGAAGTAGCTAAAGTCTATTCTTTCATGTACCATGAAGCTACTTGAGAACAAGCACTAAGTATTTTATCTATGCAATGTAAGGACTTACAAGAGTGTTTACTGAATGTCAAGTAAATGTTTCAGAAATGTTTTGATAAATAGACAAGTGGATGGGTGAAACAATGTTCCTTAGAGTCACACTGTTCAACATGGTTGCCCTTAGGCAATGTGGCTACTGAGCAATGAAAATGTAGCTGCTCCAAATCTAGATGTACTATACATGTGAAATATACATTGGATTTTGGAAACTACATCTGACAAAAAAATTTTCACAAATAGTTTTTTATATTGATTACATATTGGTGGGATAATGGTTTAGATATACTGGTTAAATAAAAATCTGTTATTAAAATTTATTTTGATTGTTTATTTTTCCATTTTCAAGTGCTACTAGAAAATTTAAAATTACATATATGGCTTGCATTATATTTCCATTGGACAATTCTACTTTAGGGAAATGGATTTAAAGATTACCAGGACTGGTTAGCAAGGCTGATTAGCATCCAAGACAAGGACACAACAGATAGCTTTTTATCCAGCAGCAATCTAATTATGGATTCTAAATGGGTCCTTCACTGAAAGTTGGTATTTGTCTGGAAGACTACTCAGGAGGTAGGGAAAACATATAAATAACTGTACTGTAGAATGAGAGTTGGTAACATAATTTGTGAATAAAGGGGAAGCTGAAGACTACCTAAGTTCATTACTCCATGAATTATGCAAATGGAAATCTGAACTCCAGGGGAGGCATGAGAGCACAAGGGCCTCAATGATAACCCAAACACTCATGTAGTCATGAGCCTGTGTTTTCTGTAGTGACTGGCACATAGTAGCTGTTCAATTGATAATTATGAATGAATGAATCAGAGCCAAAGCAGGTCAAGAAGCCAGAAGAAATGGGTTTCTGGTAAACCAGCAGCATTTAGTTAAATTTGACATAAGTTTAGCCTCATTTAGCTTCCTGGTTTCTTTATTTCTGGTTCTTAGAGAGAATGCTGTACTGTGAGGCCAGGTAGAAGAGCATATTCTAATACCAGGTTTATTTAGGAAACCGTGATCTAGGTTTTTAGATCTCAAATTTTCTCTCTAAACTTTTGTTTTGTTGGCTTAAGTTGTTTAAGTTTGTGCTTAGTTATTGTTTTGTTTTGTTTTATTTTGTTTCACTTAGATTTAGGGTCCAAAACCTGAAATTAGATGTTTAATGGTCATGGGAACTGAACAGGAATTCTTCAATCTTATAAAACCTAACATCTACACTGCAATTTATATATGTCAATCTTAAATATCCAAGAACCAGGGAATAATCAATTAATATGTTGAAGCATTAATATGGATGTCTCAAAATCCATGCCTCAGGGGCCATGCACTTAATTCATAGAAGTGGGTGTGATATTCAGTTTTATCTGCTGATAAAAATTAAAATAAAAAATAATAATAGTTTTTCATCACCTCTTGGACCTAGCCTTTTAATCTATGACACAGGTATTATTTTCATTCCCATTCTACAGATGAGGCAACAGAGGAATGAAAAGTTAGACTCAATGTGTCTGGCTCCAATTCCAGCAGTATTAACTGTTATGCTATGTTACTCCTTTAACAGATTAGCAGAATCACTGCAAAACATGAACATATCATAAGGGATAGGAGATAATAGTTAATAATCTAATGAATAATGCTAGTGTCTGCCTTTAAGTCTGGTCAAGTAAACAAATAATTGCAATGCAGTATTTAAGGCTATGATAAAAAAAAAGTACATAAAATGCAAGATGGACTCATGGAGCAACCAGTTCAATCCAATTTGGAAATTGAAGAGGATCAGGAGTGGCTTCTTAAGAAAAGGTGAAATCTGGATCTAAGACTTGAAAGATAAGTTATTCAGGCCAAGAACTACCAAGAATACACTGTATGAAAGAGAAAGGGTGATAGAAAGGTTGGAGAGATGGGCCAAGATCAAGTCATGGTGGCCCCCAAAAATTAAATAAAATGTGACAGAATAAAGGATAAGCAAAAGCATTTAAATAAAGTTACATGATTAAATTTGTATTTTTAAAGGATCACTGCCTACATTGTGAAAAATAAGAGATGAGAAGACTAGAGGCAGAGCTATGACAAAGGAAACTGCTGTGTTAATCCAGGTAAGAAACTGAAGGACTAAACCATAACAATTGCTGGAAGGAAGAAGAGATATGGGTGGATCTGAATGCTACCAAGGAGATAAAATTCAACACATGGTATTGAATCAGAGATATTGTACTCGTATCTTCGATGCCAGAACACAGCAATTAAAGCAAGTCACACATTTTTTTTAACTTCCCAGTGCATATAAAAGTTATGTTTGCACTATACTGTAGTATGTTAAGTGTGAAGCAGCATTATGTCTTTAAAAATGTATATACCTTAATTTAAAAATACTTTATTGCTAAAAATGTTAATAATCATCTGAACCTTCTGTGAGTCAGTCTTTTTACTGGCAGAGGGTTTTGCCTCAATATCGACAGATGTTGTCTACTAAGGGTGGTGGATGCTGAAAGCTGGGGTAGTTGTAGCAATTTCTTAAGGGAAGACAATAACATTTGCCACATTGATTAACTCTTTTTTTCACAAAAGATTTTTCTGCAGTATGCGATGCTGTTTGACAACATTTTACCCTAGCAGAACTTTTTAAAAATTGGAATCCCTCTCTCAAACCCTACCACGACTTCATAAACTAAGTTTGTGTAATATTCTAAAACCTTTGTTATCATTTCAACAATGTTCACAGTATCTTCACAGAGAAGATTCTATATATTTTTTTTTTTTGCTCATCCATAAAAACCAACTTCTTACCATTAAAGTTTGATTATGAGACTGTGGAAACTCAGTCATATCTTCAGACCCCACTTCTAATTGCAGTATTCTCACTATTTCTACCACATCTGCAGCTACTTTTCTCTACTAAAGTCTTGAGTCACTCAAAGTTATCCAGGAGGGTTGGAATCAACTTCTCCCAAACTCTGTTAATGTTGATCATTTCACCTCCTACCATGAATCACAAATGTTCTTAACAGTATCTAAAATTGTGAATCCTTTCAAGAAAGTTTTCAACTTACTTTGTCCAGATTCATAAGAGGAATCACTATCTAAGGCAGACACAGCCTTATGAAATGTATTTCTTAATAAGTGAGAAATTAAAGTTAAAATTAACTTTTGATCTTAGGCTGAATATTGTGTTAACAGGAATGAAAATGACATGAGTCTCCTTTTACATCTTCATCTGATCTCTTGGGTTGGGTGACCAGGTACATTGTCAATAATCTGTAATATTTTTAAAGGAATATATATATATATATATATGTTTTTGAGTTGGAGTCTCACTCTGTCGCCCAGACTGGAGTGCAGTGGCCGCTCCTGGCCACCACAGCCTCGACCAGCTGGGCTCCAGCGATCCTTCCACCTCAGCCTTCCAAGTAGCTGGAATTACAGGCATGTGCTACTATGCCTGGCTGATTTTTTTATTTTTTGTAGAGATGAGGTCTCGCTGCCCAGGTGGGTCTTGAACCCTCGGGCTCAGGCAATCCACTCACCTCAGCCTCCCAAAGGCGCGGGATTACAGGCTGAGCCACCGAGCCCGGCTTAAAAGGAATATTTATCTCTAAGCAGCAGGTCTTTTTGTTTTGTTTTTCAGAACCATGGTTTTATTTTTATTTTATTTTAGAATTGTAGAGTACATGTGAGGATTTACTACATAAGTAAACTACGTGCAAGTGAGGTTCTGGCTTCTAGTGAGCTCTCTCTCTTCCTGGTAGTGGTCATAGTACCCAATCAGTGATTGTGTGTCCCTTATGCCCCTCCATTCCATCATCCCTCTTTTAGCAGTGCCAGTGTCTGTTGTTCCCACCTTTGTGTTCCTGTGCCCAAAGTTTAGGGCTCACTTATGAGTGAGGACATGAAGTATTCAATTTTTTGTTTCTGTGATAGTTCACTTAGAATGATGGTCTCCAGCTGCATCCATGTTGCTGCAAAAGACACAATTTTGTTCTTCTTTATAACTTCTGAGCAGTAGGTCTTAACATTGGGCTTAATACATTCAATAAACATGGTGTAAACAGATGTGCTGCCTGCCATCTAGACTTTGTAGTAGATTTAGCATAATTCTTAAGGGCCCTGGGATTTTTGGAATAGTGAATTGAGCAGTGACTTTAATTTAAAGTCACCATCTGCATTAGCCTCTCACAAGAGAGTAAGTCCATCCTTTTAATTTTAGAGATGTGGAGTACAATTCAGGCTTAGGTAAAAAAGTGGTCTTTGTATGGGTAAAGTTTAAGCCTCTCTTTTCCATCAACAACCACTGGAGAGAAGAGAACCTATTCAGTAAATGATATTGAGAAAGCTGACTGACCATATGCAGAAGATTGAAACAGTCCCCTACTTATCACCATACACAAAAGTCAACTCCAAATGGATCAAAGATCTAAATGTAAAACCCCAAACTTTAAGAATCAGAAAATGCAGGAGACACCCTTATGGAAATCAGAACAGGGAACCAATTCCTGTTCAAAACTCCAAAAGCCCATAAGAGATAAAATAGAACAAGTGGGACCTCATTAAATTGAAAAGCTTTTGCAAAGCAAAAGAAACCACCAAGAGAGTGGGAGGACAGCCCATAGAATGGGAAAAAATATTTGCCAACTGTATATCTGACAAAGGTCTAACATCTAGAATCTACAAGGAACTCAAACGTGCTGAAAAGAAAAAAACAAGCAGCCCAATTAAAAAGTGGGCAAAAGACATGAATAGCCACTTCTTAAAAGAAGACATATTAGCAGCCAACAGACACATGAAAATATGCTCAGCATCACTAATCCAAGAAATTCAAATCAAAAGTACATTGAGATATAGCCCATCCTTTGAAGTTTTGAAACCAGGCATTGACTTCTCTTTCCAGCTAGGAAAGTCCTAGATGGCATCTTATTTTAATAGAAGGCAATTTCATCAACACTGAAAATCTGTTTTTTACTCTATTTACCTTCATCAATTATCTTAGCTGAATCTTCTGAATAACTAGAATACTAGCTAATTTTATCTTAGAAGATTAGTTAGGATTATCTTAGCTAAGTCTTCTGAATAACTAGAAGCAGCGGTTTCTACATCAGCACTTGCTGTTTCACCTTGTACTTTCATGTTATAGAGATGTTTTCTTTCTTTAAACCTTGTGAACTGACCTCTGCTAATTTCCAACTTGTCTTCTGCAGCTTTCTTGTCTCTCTCAACCTTTAAAGAATTGAAGAGAGTTAGGGTGTTTCTCTGGATTAGGGTTTGGTCTGAGGGAATGCTATATCTGGTATGATCTTCTCTCCAGATAAACTAGAATGTTCTCCATATCCACATTAAGACCATTTCCCTTTCTTAACATTCATGGGTTCCCTGCAGCAGCACTCTTAATTTCCTTCAAGAACTTTCCTATGCATTCACAACTTGGCTAGCTGTTTGGTGCAAGAGGCCTAGCTTTTAGCTTATCTTGCATTTCGACATACCTTTCTCAACTAAGCTTAATCATCTCTTGCTTTTGAAAAACATGTGACTCTTCCTTTTGCTTGAACATTTAGAAGGCATCCTAGGGTCATTAATTGGTCTAGTTTCAATATTTCTGTCTCAGGTAGTAGGGAGGCCTGAGGAGAGGAAGAGAGATGGGAGAACAGCAAGTAGGTGGAGCAGTCAAAACACACACACAATTCATAGATTAAGTTCATCATCTTATAGGGGCACAGTTTGTGGCACGCAAAAACAATTACAACAGTAACATCAAAGACCACTAATCTCAGATCACCATAAAAGATATGATAATTATGGAAATGTTTGTACTACTATGAAAATTGCCAAAATGTGACATAGAAACATGAAGTGAGCACATGCTGCTAGGAAAATGGCACCTATAGGTTGCTGGGTGAAAAATTGCCACAAACTTTCTATTTGTAAAAAAAAAAAATGCAGTATCTGCAAAATAAAATAAAGCACAATAAAATTAAGTAGAGCCTGTATTTAGGTATAAGTAATAAAGGAAAAAAAGGTGTCTTAGATGATGCCAATATTTCATCCTGGGAAGTTGGGTATATGGTGATGTCATTAACCAATACAACAAACACAGTAGGAACCATCTAAAAAAAGAAAGTGATGAGCATTTTTTCCTGCCTTGCTGAGTTTAAGGTGCCTTAGTAGTATCCAAGAAGAGAGAGGACCAATGATCAATTAGATGAATAGTTCTTAAATACAGAAAATGCATCTTGTCTGGAGATACATAGATTTGGAGCTGTCATAAAAGAAACAAATGCCTAAGGATTATCCAAAGAGGAAAATTAAGAAGAAGGGATATCTAGAAAGATACTTTCTCCAGATATGCTGTACATACAGTAGCATTTTTAAATACTGTATTATAATTTACAAAATACTTACATAAATTCTGATTCATTGATTCACAACAATTTCTTGAGGAAAACGTTGATCTATTTTTCTAACATTACAGATCAGAAAACTGGAGTTAGCAAATACAGTGTAAGCAGAGGCTTGAAAAGTTTGCCCAACTAATAGGTTGTGCAGCCTAGTCTAAGTTACAATTTTCAGACTCCAAATGGAGTCTCTTTTCACTAATCCAAATTGTTATTGCCAATATTTGGTACAAACTCCAAGTCAGAAAGAGTATGAATTTTGGCTTGAGGTCATGGAGCTAAAACATGCAAATGAACTTAGCATTTATCCACCACTAGCAAAATGTGGAGATTTGGGGCTATCTATGGGTATTGAAGATATCTGCTTAGACTTTTAACCTCATCTATCAATACTAAAAACTTAAATTATATCTGCAACCAGGCTTTCTTTCAAAGGACTAGGTCAGGCTGGGAAAGAGCCAAAATTATCAACCTTCCAGGCTTTGTGACATGAAAGCTTTCAGATCTTTTCCAACCAAGTCCAATAAAAGGATTTTAAGCCTTTGAGGCTGAAAACAAACGTGACATTCTGCTGCATTCAATAATTATTTGCTTCTGAGCATTTGTTTGCCATTATTTTCTGTGACCCTTTTGTAGGTTTTGTGCTGAGATTTTCCCATATTGACAGACCAAAATGAATTCATTGTAAATTATTTTGCTGTATGATTAATATTTTTCTGAATAATATTCAGAATAAGATAGAATAAAGTTAGGGATAGAAAAAATAGAGAAGTTGTATTCAATTAATCATATTTTGTCCATATGAAGTTGAAAGTCCAAGATTACTAAAAATTGTACATGATAACTATGCCAGTTAGAAAAAGAATAAATCAGAAATATTTTTTTGATGGCCTGGACTTCTTTCATTCAAAAAAATAAAAATATAACTAGAACAATGTTTTTAATGCATGATGTTTCTGAGTTTACCTTATGGGAAGGTGGGTTACAAAGTATTAGAAAATTAAAAAGTAATTTTGGTTGAGTTTATATTGTAATTAATATTCAGATATGTTCTAGTTAACAACTTTATTTTTAATTTTTGTTATTTTAAAAAATGTAGGGTACAATTCAGAGTTAAGTACACAAATGTTCATTATGCAGGTACCCTTATTGATGAGGTGTGCCCCCCACAATAGAATCCCACTACTGCCAATCCCCCACCCCAGCAAATTCCCACTACAAACTATCCTTTTCTTATACTATTACAATAATTGTTCAAGGTTCATTTATGAGTGAAAACATGTGATACTCAGCTCTTTGTTTCTGTGATAGATGACTCAGTATTATAGACTTTAAGTCCATCCAAGTTGCTGTGAAGCTCATAATTTTGTCCTTTTTTAGTATCACAAACTTGATTGAGCAACTTATCTCTACTTTAGAATTTTTCTCTCCCTTATTCTAAAAACAATTCCAACAACAAAATGCAGGATCAGGTAGCTTTTGCTGCATAATAAATCACCCCCAAGACATTAAAATAATGATCTGGACCAGTTTGGCCAATCTCTCCTGGGTTTTTCATGAGTTTGCATTTAGCTATTTGATCTGCTGTTGACTCTATGACCTAGCATCTTTCACTCACATGTCTGGCAAATGACAGGCTATCATCCAGGATATTGGGGGATTACTGGAACACCTGCTGCTCATCCTCCGAGAAGCTTAGACTTCTACACATAGTGACCATGGTGTTCCAAGAATATCAAGAAAGAAGAGACTTCACTGCTTACACGCTTTTCAAGCCTCTGCATACACTGTATTTGCTAATGTCCCATTGACTAAAGCAAGTACATGGCAAAGTCTAGACTCCAGGGATGGGAAAACAGATGCCACCTTCTTGATAGGAGTGCAAAGTCAAATTGGAAAGAAATGGAAGTAAGTTTTAGTTGTTTTTTTTTTAGTCTACCATTACAGCAAAGGCAAGTGTAGTCACTCTACAATTCAGCTACCAAAGAAAAAGACACAGAAAATGTTGCATCAAGGCTCAGCAACTAAACTCAACCACCTACCACAATTCACATCATTGAAAAATAAAGAAATGGGAATTTTTGTTAATGCTCCAAATCTGGATAGAAGAACATTAAATGTATATCCTTCTCTTCTTCCTCTTCCTGAGATGTAATGAAATGTACAGAATGTTAAAAAATGGTTTTGACTTTCTCTTACAGAATGACGGTTCTACTTCTGCTCCCAAATGAGGAATAATATGAAAATGTAAAACATTTCAGAAAAGAGAACAAAGCCCAGATGTTCAAACAAAGATTAAACATTTCCTCTCCTCCTGTGTTTTCCCTTTCTTTCCCCTAGTAACCAGTAAGTTGGAAAATACAATAATGTTAGAATAGAGTCAAAAAGTCACCCATTCTATATAGCAGCAAATTAAATGTATAGACAGTCACCCAAGCATAATCAAAATCCTAAGAAGCAATACAGAAACCATTAGAAAAAAAGAGAAATTATAAATAGAGACAGAGAGAGAAAGATTATAAGAACAAGGATATAGACTAGAAATTTAAAGGTGAATGGTAAAACATTCAAATAACATATAAAAGAAATTCAAGCTAAAACATTGAAAGCAATAAATAATAATAATAAATCAATTTCAAAGAACAATGAACTCAACATCACTGGAAAACTAATTATTGTCACAAAGGCAAAGCTTGAGACAATCATAGGAATTACACATGGAAAAAGAGATAACAAAATTTAGAAAGAAATTAATAAATGAGAAAAACAAAGATGATGCAATTAAGGATTAATTGCTATCTACAAAGTTAAAAGTCCAATAAATGAAAGCAAATCATTATTCACTGATATAATAAAAGAAAGATTTTCTGAAATTACAAAAGAATCTTCCAGACTTCCAGCAAGATGGCGATGGGGCAGCTTGGTCTGTGAGACTCTCCACCAAGGAGAACACAAAGAGATTCTGGTTCTCTCCCTGGAGGCTGCAGATGCCATCATTGGCAGCCTGCTCTTCACACAGAGCTCAGCTGTAGACTTCGCTGAGGCATCACCGTGTTCTGGGCAGCTACTGTGGCTGCCGCCACCACCACCGCTGCCACCGCCTCCTCCAAGGAAGACATTCCACATCACACTGCCTATGCCTGAGGTAAGCTGCCGCCACCGTTGCTGATGCTGCTGCTGCCACCACTGAGGCAGCCATTCCACATTGCACTGTCAGTGCCTGAGGCAAGCTGCAGCCGCCACTGCCAAGGCAGCCATTACACATCACACGGCCTGTGCCTGAGGCGATCCATGACTTCAGACCTTGAAGCTCCTGTGAGCAAGATCTACTGAAGTCTACTACCACCGAGATGTCCTGCCAGGCCGTTGGTCTCCTCCCATGTGCCTTGAGGCAACATCTCCCTCCCCTTAGGGGCAGGTGAGCAGTTGCAATAAAGACCATCTGGAGCGAGGGATAACACCACCTGCTGGCAATTCAAGGTAACAACAGCAAAAGAGGGAAAATGGAAGCCTGACAGACAAAGGCCAGATCTGACTGGTGAACGGGACAGTCGTGAACTGAGTGATGATCTGAACTGCCCTTCACAACAAGCCAGGGGCAACTGATCCCAACTGTGAACAAACTTACCAGCCTGAAAAGACAGCTAGAAATCAGAGCTGAAAGGACATCTGACTTAAACAAAAAGTCTCAGAGTGTGCGCGATTGGTTCTGTTAGTCTACTGACTTGATTCCTTACCTCCTGTTTTGTCCCCCACCTTTTTTTCTCCTTCTTTTCCCTTCTTTTCTTCTCTCTGTAAACCATATCTTTATATAGAGGAATAGCACACCAATAAGGAGGCTGGTAAGCTTGTATGTTAGTAACATCGTATGTTTTCGTTTTTTTTTTTTTTTTTTGTATGGGAGTTTGTTAGTTTGTAGCCATGGTTTATTGTTTTTATGTTTCAATTTTTGTCTCTCTCTCCATTTGTTGGTACACTCATTGGTTTTCCCCCTTACTTCTCTCTCTCTCCACTCCCCTCTTCCCTCCACTGCCTGCTCCGTTCTCTTACCTCTGTTAACTGCATTGTATTTCAGGGAGTAAACATACAGCCCCACTGCACAGACAGATTCCAAGGCAGTGGGAAGTGGGTTTCAGATTATTCATACACCTGTTGGCAGATACCAGGACCTGCAAATAGATTTTGAATCACAGCTCCCCCCTTAAGTAAATATCAAAACTGCAAAAAGGACCACCCCCAACCTACAGTGCAACTCCAGAATTGAACAAAGTAAGAGGACATACATAAGGAAGATTATGAGATTGAACAAACAGAAGTAAAAACAACCCCTCCACCGCTGAATAACAGAAATAAATAAGACAGTGATGTGGAGGGAAGGAAAATGTAGGGAAGGGAAAACAACAGAAAAAAAAACACAAATGAAGAAAAACCAAAAGAAGAATATAGGTCTCACACAGACCCCTGGGAGGTCAGACACTGAGAAAACAGACTTCGGAACACAAACAATGAAGAGCCCCCAGATTGACTGGTCACATGCAAAAAAGCCAGACATCAAGACATTAATAGAGAGAATTTAAAAAATTGAGGAGAGACAAGAGGAAAATAGGAAGGAGCTGATGTCAGAAATAACAGCAGTAAAGAATACTGTGATGGAAATAAATAACAAACTAATAAGCATAGAAAGCAGAATTAGCCAAGCAAAAGAATCTCAGAGCTCGAAGACCAAAACACAGAACTAACCCAAACTGTCAAAAACATGGAAAAGAAGCTCAAAAGGACTGAATAAAAGCTTCAAGAAATGAATGATTACTTCCAGAGACCGAACTTAAGAGTAATTGGCCTTTCTGAGGCAGAGAGAGTCAGAGGCCACACTGGAACAAACATTTCATGAAATCATTCAAGAAAACTTCCCTCATCTCATCAGTGATGCAAAAATTCAAACACAAGAGATTCAGAGAACCCCTGCAAGACAACAATTGAGAAGACCAACTCCTAGACACATAGTAATTCACCTAAACAAAGTAGGTACAAAAGAAAAAAAACCCTAAAGGCAACAAGAGAAAAAGGTCAGATGACCAACCAGGGAAGATCAATTAGAATATCAGCAGATTTATTTACAGAAACCCTCCAGACTAAGAGAGCTTGGAGCCCTATCTTCAAAGCTCTAAAAGATAAACAATTTCAACTGAGAATAACCTACCCAGCCAAGCTAAGTTTCATCAGTGACGGAGAATTGAAATCTTTCCCAGATATCTAATCCCTAAGAACCTATGCTGCCACCAGATCACCTCTACAAGAAACACTTAAGAAAGTATTGAACACAGAAGAAAAGGAAAAAAGAACAACAACATTCTTCACAAGAGTACAGGCAAAAGATTAAAAACACATATGAACCAACTCCAGAACCAAAAGAAAGATAACACACAAACAGAAAGAATAACAACTCTGTAAGAACATTATGATAGGGATCAACTCTCACATTTCAATAATTAGCTTGAATGTGAACAGACTAAATGCACCACTGAAAAGACATAGAATGGCAAAATGGATAAAATTTCATCAGGCAACAATCTATTGCCTTCAAGACACTCACCTCACTAGAAAGGACACTCACAGTCTCAAAGGAAGAGGATAGGAAACAAATTTTCAGGTGAACAGAACACAAAAGAAAGGAGAAGTCGCAATATTAATCTCAGACAAAATACCCTTTAACCTATCAAAAATCTAAAAAGATACAGAAGACCACTACATAATGATAAAAGGTTCAATCCATCAACAAGAAATATCCATCCTAAACATATATGCACCCAACATAGGAGCACCAACTTTCATAAAGCAGCTTCTGGGTAAACTGAAAAAAGATATTGACTCCAACACCATCATAGCTGGGGACTTCACTACCCCACTCACAACCCTAGACAGATCATCAAGACAAAAAATCAGCAATGAGATCCAAAACCTCAATGTGACTCTTGACCATATGGACTTCATTGATACCTACAGAACACTCCATCCAAAGACCACAGAATATACATTCTACTCATCACCGCATGGAATGTACTCTAAGATCGACCACATACTTGGCCATAAATCAAGTATAAGCAAATTTGAAAGGACCGAATTTTACCATGTACCTTCTCAGACCACAGTGGAATAAAAATAAATATCAACACCCACAAGGTCCCCCCAAAACCCACAAAGGCATGGACACTAAACAGCATGATGCTAAACAACTCCTGGGTCAATGATGAAATCAAAGCAGAGGTTAAAAGATACCTGGAAACAAATGAAAATGAAGAAAAATCTTACCAAAATCTCTGGGATGCCATGAAAGCTGTAGTAAGAGGGGAATTTATATCCCTATAAATGCACATGAAGAAAATGGAAGGATCACAAATTAATAGCCTAACAAGTCATAAAAGAAAGCTGGAAAAGTAAGACCACCAAAACCCTAATTTCAGCAGAAGAATCCAGATCACCAAAATCAAAGTCCAAATCCAGGACATAGAAGACAAAAAAGATAATACAAAAATCAATGAAACAAAAAGCTGTTTCTTCGAAAGGATAAATAAGATCGATGGTCCCTCACTAGACTGACCAAGAAAAAACGAAAAAAAAACCTAAATAAGCAAAGTCTCAGGATATAAAATAAATGTACAAAAGACAATCGCATTCTTTATACCAATAATAAACAAACAGAAACCCAAATAAAAAGCACAATTCCATTCACAATAGCCACCAAAAAAAAAAATGAAATACCTTGGCATCTTCCTAACCAGAGAAGTGAAAAACCTTTACAATGAAAACTATAAAACACTGCTTAAAGAAATCAAAGAAGACATAAACAAGTAGAAAAATATCCCATGCTCATGAATTGGAAGAATCAACCTTGTGAAGATGTCCATCCTACCTAAGGCAATCTACAGATTTAATGCAATACCCATCAAATTACCAACAACATTCTTCTCAGACCTAGAAAAAATAATACAGGAATTCATATGGAAACACAAACGACCTAGAATAGCCAAAACAATCCTCAACAAAAAAAAAAAGCAGGTGGTATCACATTACAAGACTTCAAACTTTACTATAAAGCTACGATAATCAAAACAGTTTGGTATTGGTACAAAAACAGGCATAAAGACCAATGGGATCGAATTGAGATTCCAGAAGCTAAACCTCAATTTCTCAACCAACTCATCTTCAACAAAGCCTCCACCACCTACCACTGGGGAGAGGAGAACCTATTCAGTAAATGGTGCTGGGAAAACTGGCTGACCACATGCAGAAGACTCAAACAAGACCCCTATCTGTCCCCATACACAAAAATTAACTATAAATGGATTGAGACCTCAATGTAAAACCTCAAACCATAAGAACTTTAGAAAATGCAGGACACACCCTTATGGAAATTGGAACTGGCATCCAATTCCTGAACAAAACCCAAAACACACAGGCCATAAGAGATAAGATAGACAAGTGGGACCTCATTAAACTGACAAGCTTCTGTAAAGCCAAAGAAACCATCAAGAGAGCAGGGAGACAGCCCACAGACTGAGAAAAAGTATTTGCCAACTCCAAGTCCGACAAAGGCTTAACATCTTGGATCTACAAGGAACTCAAACGTGCTGAAAAGAAAAAAACAAACAACCCCATTATAAAGTGGGCAAAAGATATGAACAGACACTTCTCATAGGAAGACATCCGAGCAGCCAACAGACACATGATGAAATGTTCAACCTCACTAATCATCAAGGAGATGCAAATCAAAACCACACTGAGATAACACCTAACTCCAGTCAGAATGACAATTATCAATAACTCAAAAAATAACAGCTGCTGGAGAGGATGTGGTGAAAAGGGAACACTCTTACACTATTGGTGGGAGTGCAACTGCTGCAACCTCTGTGGAAAACAGTGTGGTGATTCCTAAAAGCTCTAAATATCAACCTCCCATATGACCCCGCAATCTCCCTACTACAAATATACCCTGAAGAACCCAAATCACTCCACCAAAAAGATACCTGCACACGTCTGTTTATCGCAGCATTGTTCACAATAGCAAGAACCTGGAATCAACCATACTGTCCATCAAAAGAGGACCAGATTAAAAAAAATGTGGTACATATACACGATGGAATACTATGCAGCCATAAAAAAGAACAAAATCATGAACTTTGCAGCAACCTGGATGGAACTAGAGTCAATAATACTGAGTGACCTCTCACAGAATCAAAGATCTGAGTATTACATGTTCTCACTCATATAGCGGACCTTGAACATCCACCATAATACTATAAAAAAAAAGACTGACAGTAATGGGAAACTATGGGGGGGAGAGGGCGGTGGGGCTAACGGTAGTCAATATCTGTCTGGGGACGGGGAGACACCCCTTATCAACAAGGGTGCCTGAACGAAGCATATTTGTATACCTAACCCAAACTGTACCCCACAATATCAAAATAAAACATATTGATATAAAAAAATAAAAATAAATAAATAAAAATAAAATTAAAAAGAATCTTCCACTGAAAAAATAAAAGCAATGCATACTAGAAATTACAGTACCTACGTGTGTGTGTGTGCTAGTTAAGATTTTATACTTCAAGAAGGAATAAGGAAAAAGTTCTGTGAATATCTAAGAATTAAAGCAAATAATTTACCAGGGGAAAAATCAGTTTGGCCTTAAAATTTTCCATAGGAATATTCTATGCCAGGAGACAGCAGAGAACGATCTACAAAATTCTCCAGGAAAAAAGTGAGATACAAGAATATTATATTCAGCTTAAATAACATTCAAGTCTGAAAGCAAGTTCTTTTATTCAAATATAAAAGAACTTGGGGAGTACATAATTCATGAACCTCTCAGAAAACTACTTAACACATATATCTACCCAAAAGAAAACTGAAAATAACTCAGGAATGATGAGGTCCTGACAGTAGTTTAAATGTGGAAGTAACTCTTAAAATACCATGAGAAGTATGGTTATTGAAACAAATGGGTACTAAATGCCTAGACAATGAAGAAAAACTAGAAAAAAGCTGAGGTGATATTGGCTAATGACCAACTTTTACTGAAGGGAGTCAGTACTGTCTAAAATTAAACCAAATACCACAGTTAGAAAAATTTTAAAAGCACAAAGATTCCAAATGTTTATATTCTTTCTATTTTCTTTGCTTTTCTTTTTCTTCTTGAATTTTGTTTTATTTTAAATTTGTGGGGTACAATTCAGGGTTAGGTATACAAATGGTCATTGTGTAGGTAAAGTTTGGACCTCACTTTGGTCCCCACTTCACCTGGTTTGAGATCAGGTACCCTTATTGATGAGCTATGCCCTCCCTCCTTTCCCTGGCAGTTTCCCATTACTACCAATACCTTTCTTATAGTATTATGATAATTGTTCAGGGTCCACCTGTGAGTGAGAACTTGTGGTACACAGTTCTTTGTTTCTGTGATAGATCACTGAGTACTATAGACTCTAAGTCCATCCAAGTTGCTGTGAAGTTCATAATTTTGTCTTTCTTTATAACTGCGTAATATTCCATTGTGTATACGTACCACTTTTTTTTGTTTTTTTTTTGAGTTCAGGTCTCACACTATTACCCAGGCTAGAGTGCAGTGGCACGCTCACAGCCACTGCAGCCTTGACCTGCTAGGCTCAGGCAATCCTTCTGCCTCAGCTTTCCAGGTAGCTAGAACCACAGGCATGCGCCACCACGCCCAGCTAATTTTCTGATTTATTGTAGAGATGAGGTTTCACCAAGTTGCCCAGGCTAATCTCGAACCCCTGGAATCGTCTCAGCTGGCAATCGTCTCACCTTGGCCTCCCAAAGTGCTGGGATTGCAGACTTGAACAACTGCTAGGAAGATTATCTGCTTTTGATGCAGATATACATACATATGATTATATGTAAGCATGTGTGTGTGTGCGTGGATAGATAGATGTCTATGTATGTATGTGTGGTATACATAAACATATATGAAGTTTTATGATTCTTTTACATTTCAATTCAGTTTGATTTTCTTACTTGTAATTGATTTGAATTTTATATAATGTGTATTTAAAATAACATCTATAACAAGATCTTATTTTTGTAAAAGTATTTATATCTCTCCGTATTTCTTCTCTATGTATATGTGAATAAAATCATGTCTGTAATGATGTTCATTAATTGTTAATGATGTTGGGTTTTGAGTGGTAGAAGTGATTAAATTTTTTAAACTTTTAAAATATTACTTACTCTACATTGTTGAACTCATAGCATGAATAAACATCAATTTTATAAACAATATGCAGTGTTTTTTATTGAAACAAAAACAATAAAAATGGGAAGTAAACGCATCAAAATTGTCAACAGTGGTTTATTTTCACTGGTGGGAAAATGAATGATTATTATATTACACTTTTTTGTTGTACATTTTCTGTATTTTTTCATTTTGGAAATTTAATTTTTGTTTTAATTTGGAGATAAAATGAATGTGAATAACAAAAACTAATGCCTATTGATTTAAAAAAAAATTTTTGTCTTCTGTTGTAGATCACACTTCCAACAAGAACTCAAATTCAATTTTTAGAATGTCCTTCTTCCTTTTTATACCAGATACAAAAATTTGTGAGTGAATGCCTGACTAAGCCTCTCTAAAAATTAAACAATTGTCTGGAAAAAAGTCTGCTAAACATTTGAAATATGTTCATGGTACAATCTGGTTAATATGAAAAAACAGAATGTTTATTTAGCTCTAAACTCTGTGAAAGAGGTACTTGATTCAAAGCTATGAATGGTGAATTGAATGTGGCATATCATAGGAAGGGGAAGATAGATAGCTATTGAAAATAGGAAGAAAAATATCAGAAAACTGCATAAGGCTTATCAAGTAATCAGATATCTGTGGTTACTATAGTGAAATCATATGCACCTTTGGCAAGGTGCTAGAAGGGAAGAACTATGAAAAAGAACAACAATAACCACAATCCAACACTAATTGTTCTGCTGTGGAACTGCAAGCCGTAGTCAATAAGTAAGACTTGGAATGAAAATAAAATCAATTAATATCAGGAAAGAGAGAAAAAGTAATCTGGTTAGTAGGCTGGCATTTAAACCTTCTCAGTTATTTCCTCCCGCCTACCTCTGTCTCCTTCATGGTTGAAAGTCCTTCTAGAGAATCATGGAGTTTAGGAAGCAGAAATGCAAATTCAATCAAGCTCAGAGACTAAGTTTATGAGTCAAGGAGTGCTCGGGAGATTTTTGAGAAAGTCAGGAAGCTCCAAGCAAGTCTTGCATGAGGCAATAAAAATACCATTACAGTGAGAAGCTCCAATACACACTACAAAAATGCCTCTGTATTATCAAAAGAAATCAAAATAGCACTCTATCCTTCATTCTATCTGGTAATAAGTGAGAAACTATGCCCTAATATATGTTCTCTTCCAAGGCAGATGTTTTATGTAGATGGGCTCACATAATCCTCTGAGACAATAAGCATTACTAATCCAATTTCATAGAAAAATTAGAAAATGTACAGAAAAACTAAGCAGTATGTCCAAGGCTATACAAACAGAATCATACTCTTTCTACCACCTAACATTAGAAATCAGTTTCACTTTATTATAAGCACAAAAATTTAGTTTATTTTATAATTTGATATAACTAGAAAGGCTTAGGGTGAAAACCTGGAGAAAAGCCAGGGGTTCTTTGTATTATAATTAATCTGGACTTGATTTCAATTTTTAAGTGGAGTTGTTTAATTGATGATTCAAAAATAATTAAATTGTGGTTGTGAAAAAAATGTTAATTTAACCAAATCGGGGCAGATCGTGATTATAAGGGAATGATGTTGATGAAATGACTTTTTGTCATTGAAAATAATCTTGGTGAGATCTAGGCCAATTTTCACAAAAGGACTTTAAATACATCTAATGTTTGTTATAATGGAGTTAAGTATCAACACATACCCTTTAACTTCTTCCAGATAGTCTATTTAAAAAAACATATTTTCAAATGAAAAAAGATTTATTGTACAGTCAAGCTATAAATGACCACACATATTGGTCAAATCTACCATGGAAATACTAGAAATATTTCTGAAAATCACTCTTTCCTGTAGTTGTGAAAACAATCCATCTACAAAAAGAATGTTTCTAAGGCACCATCACATAAAAAAGCAGGAGTTTTAAAAAATACTTTTGAATATTTCATATTTTAAAACATGTTTTAGGTATCTCCATAGTTAATAGTGATTCCACTTTGCTCGGGCGTAGTACATTATATCTGGATGTCCTTTTTACTATTATTTTAAATTGGGGATGCTTTGCTTGGTCATTTAACTACAGTCTTGCCTCATATCCTTCATATTCAGTTCTGCCCAGTGAGGCTCAATCACAAGGAGACTGTGATATGAAATTAAAAGAACTGGGCTTGAGTTTTAAATAGAACTGATTAGCAGTGAAATCAACAGACATATAAAAGTTCCATGGGGCAAGGACTTCTTGGTACCATGATCTTAGTGCCTAAAAGAATGAGTAGGTAGGTATTCAATCAGTATTTGTTAAAAGTAAAAAATAATAATACTTTAATCATCTCATAGAAATATTAAAATTAAATGAGGAATATGTTTTAATTAGCAAACTTTTTTAGAGCACTTTTAGGGTCACAGTAAATTTGAACACAGAGTACAAAGTTCCCATATACCTTCTGTCTCCAAACAAGCACATCTCCCACTTTTGACAGCTGGCACTACAATAGTACGTTAGTTACATTCAGTGTGCCTGCACTGTTACATCATAACTAACCAAAGTCCATAGTTTACATTAGAATTCATGGTTATGTTGTACATACCATGGGTTTTAATAAATGCATAATGACATCGTTTTGCCACTGTAGTATTGTATAGAATAGTTTCACTATTCTAAAATTCCTCTGTGTTTCCAGTATTTATCCCTAACCCCTGGCAACCACTGATCTTTTTATTGTCTCAGTAGTTTTTCCTTTTCCAGAATGTCATATAGTTGGAGTCATTCAGTGATGTAGCATTTTTTAAATTGACTTCTTGGCTGGGCACAGTGCCTCAGCCTGTAATCCCAGCACTTTGAGAGGCCAAGGTGAAAGGATTGCCTGAGCCTGGGAGTTTGAGACCAGCCTGGACAACTTGGTGAGACCTCTTCTCTACAATAAATCAAGAAAAATTAGCCAGGCATGGTAGCACACAACTGTAGCTCCAGCTACTTGGAAGGCTGAGGTGGAAGGGTCAGGTTGAGGCTTCAGTGGCCAGGAGCGTGCCACTGTACTCCAACCTGGGTGGCAGAGTGAGATTCCAACTCAATAAATAAATAAATGGACTTCTTTCACTTAATAATGGGTGACAGAGTGAGATTCTAACTCACAAATAAATAAATAAATTGACTTCTTTCACTTCATAATATACTTTTAAGGTTCTTCCATGTCTTTTCATGGCCTAATAGTTATCTCCTTTCCTTTCTGTACAGAATATTCTATTGTCTGGATATACCACACAGTTTATCTAAGTGAAATACTTCGAAAAGATAATCTAGTTATTACAAATACTGTGATTTTGAAGTTACATTTCAACATCGTCAGTTTGACCATATCTCAACTCTTGGCTTTTGGGTCACTGAGATCTATTGATTTCTCTCTCTTTTGCAACAAGAAAAAGTTACAAAAATTTGTTAGAAACATTGGGTGAGGCATGTCCAAATATCACAACACAAAGCAGTCATCTTACAACTGTTGCTTATAGAGTACTAATATGAGTTGACCTAGAGGTCAAATAGTCACACATCTTTTCATTAAGAGAGCATGCTTAAGGAGAACTTCAAGAGAAATAAGTGTTTCTCTTTTCTCACCTCTGGAGATCAATTCAGTATCAAAATGAGCCCTCATACTGAAAATCTGAAAAGGGAAAAATGAAGTGTCAACTTAGGTTTCCTCTAATATGGGTCCAAGACAAAGATTATTTATCCTGAATTAGCACCAAGCTCAGATTTTGAGCCTAGAGCAACACCAGCTTCCCCATAATCTTCCAAGCCAAGGATAACTGAACTTGAGGTAAGGGCTCCTCCTTCCCAGAGGGTAGAAGAGACTCATACTGTCTCCAGACATTGGAATGAGAGGTTTATCCACTTTGCTAACTCACCCTATGACATTTTTCTCTTGCAGAATTCTAAAGGGTGAAGTTCCAAATTCTCATTTCTTTTTATTTTTTAGCATGCTAAAAACCACTTGATAAATCAAATGTAATCTATAGCTGGCAAGCAATTCGTCAGTATCTCTTGTAGGAATAAGGGACCAGAGTTCTTCTCCTTGAAAGCATGATTTGTGCTTTTCAAAGTTTTATTATTATCAAGTTTAAGAAAAAAAATTAAGAAAAGTTCAAGAAAGAAAAAAAATTCATAGAAATTAAAAACATGATATCTCCATGTGCTCTCCAGATCATTTTTTCCCCAGGCACCAATTCAACCCACTTAACCAAATTATTATAGCAACTTGCTCTCTTGTTGATATTCAAGGTTGCAGGTTCCAAAGGACACTGCTTTTATTTGGAGAGGAGGCTATATTTTGTAGGTGAGCATAGATGCTCCTTAACTTATGGTGGGGTTATATCTGATAAACCCATTGTTAGCAGGAAAAAAACCCATAAGTTGAAAATACATTTAATAATCAAAAAAATCCATTTTAAAGTTGAAAAATCATAAGTCGAATCATCGTAAGTCCAGATTCTCCTCAACTTACAAAAAAGTCATTGTAAAATCTAAAAATCCTGAATTGAACAATTATAAGTCAGGGAACATCTATATTTAGAAGAGTAATTTGTGTAATTTCAATTTTGGTGTTTTAACTCTATGTTGACAAATGCATCTACTAAAAATGAAAACTATGAATAATGTTGATAGTGATACTTATGGTCTGTCCCAAGAAAGAAGCAGTTGTAATCATTTTTAAAAGCAGAGACAGACACTTGTGTTCTTTTAGACTTTTGTTTTTGAACTACAGTTTTATTCATTCATTTCTTCATCTAGTTTTCTAAAAACTTACCAGAACTTTGGCACATAAGGCAGGAGAATGCAGTAATACTTTCAACTCTGGTTCAATTATCTTGGGTGAACCATGATTCCTAAAAGGCTTTATTCTTTGATAGCAATCATGCGTCAAAACATTTGGGATACAATTCTCTATAGAAAAATTTACCACATCAACAAATTTATTGCTTTATGTGAGGACTGCCTCAGATGAGTCCATTAATCCTGATTAAAAAAAATTGTCTGAAAAGAAAAAATAAAATTGATTTATCTTATTCTCACCATCCTTAATTTTAATGTCTACTATTAACTAATTTTGAATCTATTTCAAACATAATATTCTAAAATTTCTGTGCCAAGCAAATATAGAATAAACTAGAATTTCAGAGCAGTAAAATTTCTGTGAGTTGATTATTCCTAGTGAACAAATGTTAACTTTATTCTTGCTATTTTTCAACTCTGCTGCAGTATCATAAATCCATTCTACTCTTTACATTGCTCTTGAATACTACAAAACACATTTACTTGGTTCTAGTTCTGCTCAATACTAAACAGAAATATTTGTGATGATGCCTATATTGGAAATGATTGTTGGAACTAATATTATTAAGTCATTAAAGTATAGGTTCAATGAAAGCAATTTGATGGTATTTCTTTATATATAAAGAAAGGAATTTTCTGTGATAAACTTGTATTATTTAGGGATTTTTATCTACTAATGTTTCTGGTATTGTTTCTTATCACTATTTTTACTTTATTTAATAACTGCATAGTCCATTTGCATTTTGCCTGACCTAAAATGTGCCTTATCAACAATTTATCTCTACAGTAAATGCTAAAGTTCTTAGCCAATAATTTAAAACCAAAAAAGATGAAAGGGCAAAAGATTGTGAATAAATTTAAAAGATGCTAGATCACTGGAGTTTCTTGTTTGTATAACAAGGGTTTTCTTAAACAAGAATCAGACATGAGTTTACTGACCTTGTTTTCATTTAATAATTTATTGTGCATATATCTGAGAACTACCAGAACTTCATAAATCAGAATCCCTTTTCAGTAGGTTACCTTTCATAGGAAAAGAGAGTTTAATAAGAAGTGATTACTTCTATGAATATGCTAAGCAAACATTAAGAAGGTGATAGATCATCATTTTCATGATTAATGTCACTAGGTCTTATAATCTACCTCAGATAGTTTAATTTCTCTTTTTTCTAATTTTCTGACTCATAGTAAAGTGGGTACCTGATCCTAATCCAGGTGAAGCGAGGTTCAATGGAAGGCCCCAAACTTTATGTATACCTAAAGCACTCATTTACCCAATCCTGACTTGTACCCTACAACTTTAAAGTAAAACAAAAAATAAAAAAAGAAACAAAAAAAGTAATAAAGTAGGTTAGGAAAAAATTAGATAAGTAATTCTCAGAGTACAGACAACAAAACTTAAAGGAAAGGAGTACAAAACAATTCTTAAATTAAAGAGATTAATTTTGCCAAAATAATCCCAGAGGCCAAGAATGATCTCCTTCTGTTCTAAGATGTGTAGCTCATTGGGTATGTTTTCATTGCTGAAGAACAAGAAAATTACAAAGTAAAGAGTCACTTGAAGAATTTGAAGTCATCTAAAATCTTTTTCTTCTCCCTCAAAAGCCTGAAGAACTTGGCTCAGAAACCACTCTATCACTGTAAAAATAAATGAGAGGATTGTGCATAATACCAGAGAAATCCAAGTTAGTGGTATATTGAGAGGGATCTGTTTTCCTAGCCCCAGAAAATTGAATTAAGACATGGACTACAGAGAATACTTTCAGAATAACTCTGCTCATTATAGATGCTTTTGGAGAAAGAATCCAAAGTGCTCCACATCCCAAGGGTTGCTCTGCTACAATGAGTGGCCTTTTTTTTTTTTTTTTTTTTTTTTGAATTGGAGTCTCACTCTGTCGCCCAGACTGGAGTGCAGTGGCCGCTCCCGGTCAACGCAGCCTCGACCTGCTGGGCTCCAGCGATCCTTCCGTCTCAGCCTTCGAGTAGCTGGAATTACAGGCATGCGCTACCACGCCCGGCTGATTTTTTGATTTATTGTAGAGATGAGGTCTCGCTGCTCAGGCGGGTCTCGAACCCGCGGGCTCAGGCAATCCACTCACCTCAGCCTCCCAAAGGCGCGAGATTACAGGCTGAGCCATCGAGCCCGGCTAATGAATGGCCTTTGAATTGACATCTATACTAGTCAATTTATAACAAGCCATAGCACAAATCCCACAGCAGCTCTGCTGGGCAGAATATTTTTATATTAGAAAGGATCAAGAAAATGACTTGAAGTACATTGATTAGAACTATAGAAAGTTTGGATACTTAAAATCCATAATTAAATTTGCCTTCTATCAAGAGTTCAATGAGAAGTATAGAAAACACAGTCATAAAATGAACATACACTCTAGCTCCATTTTCCAGTCTAGCACATGATAGGTATACAAGAAATATACAATAATCAGTAAACAAGAAAAATGTCTTGGCCAAAACTGTATTTCCATGGAAGAAAGTAGTCACAATCAAAGTCACTTGTGAATCATTTGACTTACTCTATAAGGTACAGTTGGTTTGCAAAATAAATCACATCCTTAATTTCTGCATCAGGATTTTTTTAAAGTTTTTTTGCCATACAGCAAGAATTTGGAAGTAATATGATATTACCTGATTGTCAAAAGTACTTTCTTTATGCTAGAAACTCAAAATTCATAGTTTGTGTTTTTAGCTGTAACCCTTACCCTCCTGTATCTGCCAATAAACACTGTTTGTTCCACGTTGACTCTCATTTCCTGTGCCATAATTCCATCTTCATTCTCTTCTACTCCATATAATAAAACAAACTCATATTCATCCTCATGTATTCAAAATAGCACGTAGGTGCAATTAGCTCTCTTCCATGATTCATGAATATTTGTTCCAAGAAACAGTTCCTATCAAAAATCAAATCCTTTTATTGAATTCATCAGTCACTAACCACAGACTTGAAGGTAACACATCCTTAAGTTATTCAGCCCCAAGGAAATCTAACAATCTAAAATTGCTTCAAGTTTTTCAAGATTTGTTCACATTGCTATTCTCAAATATACAACATCTGGGTATATGACATTGAAAGAATTTGTGGAGAATTCCCTGCATAGTTGTTTAAAACAGCAAAAAGACTTGTTAACAGGAAAGGTAATCCAATTAGAATAATTGGCATTTGCAAGGCATAAGCTATCATGATGATTCACTTTGACTTTCACCTTCTCTTACCTCCTATGATACAGGCAAGGAATCTGAACAAATATTGAAACACCAGAAATTTCCAGGGAAGGAAAATGAACTTAGGTTCATTTCTGAGAGTTATTCTTTCTACAGATAAAAGTCAATTACTCTAGTTAACTGCTCTGAGAATGAAAAGAGATTTAAATGACAAAAGAAAAAGTGAAGAATTTGGGTTCTTTTTTTTTTTCCAGTAGGCAACTCCTTTTCATCTGTCAAAACTTTTCTAAATTGTATACACTTTAATGCTATTAAATCATATCTTGCTTTAAGAGATGCATAAGAAATTATATTGTGAAAGCAAAGCAATGCATACCCTAAGATGTAGCCAGCAGAGTATTTCAACCTATTCTGTACTGTCTAACTCAGATCTTGAACTCAAAAAGTGAGTCTGTTTCTTCACCCTCACTTAACAGAGAGGTGAACACACTGTCAACACTCAATTAATAAACAATGATGCAAAGTCCTGAGAGGAAATTTGTGGTCCACTCCTGGACATCCTTCGCTTTGGCATGACTCACTTGTGTAATGACAGATCTGGCTGGTGTTCCCACTGAAATGATGAAAAATATCTGACACTTCACTCAAGTAGGGGGTAAAATCCTCTGTATGAGGAACCACCAGCTTACCAAAGAAGTAAGCAGGGAGGGAAACAACTTCTTTTCACTGCTTGTCAAAGACAGTAAAATTGTACATAGCTTTTGATAAAACCTTGAGAGATGTGTTGAGAAGGATTTATGTACTCTTACATCCAAGTGGGTTTTTCCAAGACATTGGATGTTCCCTGGAAAAATTAGAGACTTAAAGATTAACATGGCATTGCATAGTAACCAGTCACTTACTAAACACCAGGTGCATAGATTACAACACATAATTGAACTTTTTAAAAAATTCCAGCAACTGTGTGCCGATTTTCAAACATATAAGCAAACATATGAGAAAAATGGACAGTTTTTTCTCTCAAAATAAAGATAACTTTTGCTTTTGCTGCTGTGCTTCTGAAAGAGATTTAAAGAAGAGAATTCTGGAATTGAAACGTACAAACTTATCTTTTGTTTTACACAGTTTCATTTAAGAGGCAACAAAGCTGATTATGCTTACCAGAATAGCACATGGTAAACATAGCAAATAAAATAAATCGTGAACTTATCAAAATAGAACCATTAATTTATCTAAAGTAAATACTATTTTAGAAGTAAATTTTAATCTAGGTATGCCCTTCTCTGAGAACTGCCTCCACAACTATGAGGCTATTTTGTTAGTGCCCCTTGTCTTCCTCTGGCTAAAGTTGACTCGACCAAAGGTGGGCACCTGCCCTGTTCAGATTTCCTCTTCCATTATTTGACATTAAGAACATGGAATGCCAGTGAGTCAATTATCAGCAGCCGAGCACAGAGACAATGTGACTGCATGGCTGGAGCAGCCAACTCCCGTCACAAAGGAAGTGAGAGAAAACGGGAAAGAAAAAGTGCTCAAGAAGAAACCACAAGAAACCATGTAAATTCAAAGTCTGAAAATATAGTTGCCTTTTTTTCTGATGTCTTTCTGGTTTCACATGTCTTGCTATTTAATTTCTTGATTTTTGTATAATAGATCCCTCTTTTTGTTTAAACTAAAAGAATGGATATTCTAGTATAACCAGAAAGGATTTATCAAACTTATTTTGTATGTATTAAGTAGGTGTAATGAAAGGCACTCTGAAAGGCATTGTGGGAAAGTTGATGAATAAGAAAAAATTTTCACTCTGAAGGCAAACATGTTTTGAAGTAAAGTGTAATTCATTATGTTTTAATTGCCACATAAGAGGCACGGGATGTACTTGAGGCACAGACGATTTAAGTATTAGTGCTACAGTGAGAAATGCTGCAGTTGAATCCTGCCATTTACCAACTGAGTGCCTGTTAACCATAAAATGATATTAATAACAATAGTTACCTTTTAGTAAGGGTACAGTAAATGCTAGCTGTTATAATTCCAGAAGAACAGTCAAAGAAGTGGTGATTGTAATTTGGAAGAAAGTTGTGGTTAGAATTCACAGAGGGTGACATTTGAGCTGAGTATTGGAAGATACAAATTAACTTCAGATGTAAGAAAAGATATTCTAGGCAGGGTAAATTGAATAAGCAAAGAGAGATATGAAAATATATATGAAAGAGGACCCAAAAACCCGGAATTATTTTTTTGGAGGATGAGCTCTTGTAGCACAGGTTTCCTCCGCTAGGTAAGTGTTCTAGGAACCCGTCGTCATCACTGTATCAGCTAGCGTTGTTGTGAGTGAGAGGCTGTGTTCAGCTTCAGTGAATTCTTTTTTGGAGATTCTTTCAAAACATGTCCCCATTTCATGATGAGTGATTTAGGAGTGCACCTGCCCACACCGCACTGAGTGTACAGCAGTTTTTGATTAAAAATTGCATGACTCCCGTGCCCCACCCACCCTATTCCTACTCACCCGATCTTACTCAGAGCAACTTTTTTGTTTGTCTCCCTGGGTTTAAAAAGTCCTCAAAGTGAAACATTTTGCCAGTGTGGAAGAGGTGAAACAAAAAATGGCAGAAGCACTAAAAGGCATCAAAATTGACAGATCCAAAAACTGAGCAGTGAAAAAAAGCATCTCAATAGGTGTCTGGCATCAAACGGACATTATTTTGAAGGCAACTGAAGTTTAAACACATAAGAATAAATATACAATTTGTAATAAATGAATTCCAGATTTTGGGGGGTCCTCCTTGTGTAGCTACATTGCCTACAAAACAGAGTTGCAGGAGTTGTAGAGGGTGATGCAGTAGAAAAGAAACAAGTGGTAAAAGCCTTTTAGTGTCAAATAACGAGAATTCAACATTATTCTGAAGAAAATAATCAAATGTCAAAGACCACTCTTTTAAAATTAGAGAAAAGCAATCATGTCTGTTTTTTAGGAAAATAAAAATATTAAAATATGATAATTTTGAGGACAGAATAAAGACAATGAGATCAGTTATAGTGCTTTTACTGTTGCCCTGGAATTTTTCCTTAACTACAACATGATGGTTCTTACATCAAGAGGAATACAAAGTTGATTTCTGCATTTGAGGACCAGATGTTTAAAATACCTAGGCTTACCCAAAGGCCATTTTATTCATGAATTTCTACATCTAAAACATATGTTCCACTCTTTAACACCCAGTTCAAGATACCCAGGGGGAAGAAGCCATCCAAAAATGGGTTTCCTATATCCAGGCCCTAATAATAGATAGCAGATCTGCCTTAATGCCCCATATCCAGGATTTACTAGAAGTTCCTTAAACCACACCTGGCATATCAAAGACTGGCACTAGAAGGATATTCTATTTATTTATTATTTACCTTCTGATTTTTCCCAGGATGGTGTTTGAGGCACTGTACCCTGAAGAATAAATGAATACATCCTACAGTTCTCTTGAGAAGCAAGAACTACCATAAAGGAAAGTACTTCTAAGTTGCAGGCCCATTTCAGATTCGTGTACTCAGAATGTCATCCTCTGGGAAATTCATGCAGGCTTACATTTTAGTACTTTATAATGAGTAATGGCAAAAGAATAAAATAAAGGATTAGATTGAAGGTGATTGGAGTTCAGCTAAGCAAAAGATGAAAGAGACTAAGATGGAGTCTTGTGCCCAAGAAAATAGTGGAAGGAGGGAAACTGAATTGAGTCAGTGATTACAAAAAAAGAGTTTTGCAAAGAGGAAGCAGATAAAAAAGAGTCAGAAAAAATAACGTAAAAAGAAAAATGTTTCCTACAGGAACATAAAATATAAATACAACAAAATCCCCATAGGTTTTTTTATAGAAACCTACAAACTTGATTCTAAATTTGTATTCATATGCAGAAGACCTATGTAGGCAAAACAATTTTATTTTAAGAATGTGGGGTACCATTCAGGATAAGGTATACTAATTCAAAAAAATTTGGAAAACTTATGCCACCTGATTTCAAGATTTATTATTAGGTTACCAATCACAACAGTATAATATGGGCATAAATATAACTAAATATACTAATTAAACAAAATGAAGCTCATAATTTTACCCAGACAAATGTGGTTGATTGATTTTTTTTAGAAAGGTGCAAAGATAATTCAGTGAAAAAAAGATAATCTTTTTAATAAATGGTGCTAGAACAATTAAATATTTTTATTAAAAGAATCTTTAAAATTTGAACTCAAAATAAATTGTAAATCTAACTGTAAAACCTAAATTACAAATTTCTAAAAGAAAAGCTTTGTAGCTTGAGTTAGAATATTTCTTAAATCAACTCCAGGTAGGGTGCAGTGGCTCATGCTTGTAATTCTAGCACTTTGGAAAGGCAAGGTGGGAGGATTGCTTGAGGCCAGCAGCTCAAGACTAACCTGTGCAACACAGTGAGGCCTCATCTCTACAATAAAACAAAACAAAAAAAATTTTTTTAAAGATTAAAATACAACTCCAAAATCATGATCCATAAAAGAAAACAATACATTTTATCAAAATTAAGAACTTCTGGTTTTAAAAAATAAGTTGTTAAAACAATAAAAAGACATGCAACAGACTATAAAAAATGCAAATTGCTGGGATCAGTGGCTCAGCCTGTAATCCCAGCACTTTGGCAGGCTGAGGTGAGTGGATTGCCTGAGCCTGCAGGTTCGAGACCCGCCTGGACAGCGAGACCTCAACTCTACAGTAAATCAAAAAATCAGCCGGGCATGGTAGCACATGCCTGTAATTCCGGCTACTTGGAAGGCTGAGGCGAAAGGATCGCTGGAGCCCAGCAGGTCGAGGCTGCGGTGGCCGGGAGCGGCCACTGCACTCCAGTCTGGGCAACAGAGTGAGACTCCAACTCAAAAAAAAAAAAAAAAAATGCAAACCACATATCTTATAAAGTACTTATATACAAAATATGTGAAGAATTATCAAAACTCAATAATTAAAATAATTAAACAAACCAATTTTTTAAATGGTCAAAAGATTTGAACAGACATTTCAACAAGAAAGGCTGTGTAGTTTGCAAATAGCATTTGAAAAGACATTCAACTTTTTTCATCATTAGGAAATATAAATTAAAACCACAATACCATCACACAATTTTCTTTTGAATGTCTAAGATGAAAAGTACTGGCCACAACATTGACAAGATAAAAGAGGAATTGAAATTCTCACACACTGCTTCTGGGGTTGTAAAATGGTAAAACCACTTTGGAAAACAGTTTGGCATTTTATTAAACTATTAAACATATATTTATTATATGACCCAGCAATCCACTCACAGGTATTTATCCAAGAGAAATGGGAGTATTTCTCCATACAAAAACTTGTACATAAATGTTTATAGTAGTTTAATTTGTAGTAGTAAAAGCTGGAAACTATTCATCAGTAAGTTAATGTGTAAACAAATTGTGGTATATCTGCAATGGATTAATACTGATCAACAGAAAGAAATAAACTACTGGAACATATAATATTATAAACAAATCTTAAAAATAGTTATGATGAGCAAAATATAAACCAGAAAATGATAGATATATTATTATTTAATTAATAGAAAATTATAGAAAATCAAACTACAGTCATGACTTTGTATCTGCAAAGGATTAGCTCCAGGATCCCCCATGAATACCAAAATCCATGAATGCTCAAGTCCCTTATATAAATGGCAAATTATTTACATATAAGCTATACATGGCCTTCCTTTAGGAGTCTCCACTGTCTGTTGTTTCCATCTTTATGTCCATGTGCAACACATTCTATGAAGACAGTATTAACCTGCTACCAAAACCATACAAAGGTATCACAAGAACAAAAACTAAGCCGGGCTCGGTGACTCAGCCTGTAATCCCGCGCCTTTGGGAGGCTGAGGTGAGTGGATTACCTGAGCCTGCGGGTTCGAGACCCACTTGGGCAGCGAGACCTCATCTCTACACTGAATCAAAAAATCAGCCGGGCGTGGTAGCGCATGCCTGTAATTCCGGCTACTCGGAAGGCTGAGGCGGAAGGATCGCCGGAGCCCAGCAGGTCGAGGCTGCGGTGACCGGGAGCCGCCACTGCACTCCAGTCTGGGCGACAGAGTGAGACTCCAACTCAAAAAAAACAAAAAAAAAACAAAAAAAAACACAAAGATATCATAAGAACAAAAACTACAGACCAGTATATTTTATAAATATAGATGCAA
Organism: Cephalopachus bancanus; assembly: GCA_027257055.1. Taxonomy (NCBI): domain Eukaryota; kingdom Metazoa; phylum Chordata; class Mammalia; order Primates; family Tarsiidae; genus Cephalopachus; species Cephalopachus bancanus. The sequence goes on from JAPVLO010000093.1 coordinate 13,993,995, forward strand.
AAATCCTCAAGAGCATACTAGTAAACTAAATCTAGTAACATATAAAAGGAATTATGCAACATGATCTAGTGAGATTTATAACCAAAATTCCAGATTGTTTCAGCATCTGAAAAATAATTAATGTAATATTCCTTTTTGACAAATATTTGTATAATACAAACATTCAAAACACGAGAAATAGAAAGAAATTTATTTACCCTGATAAGTGTCAGCTATGAAAAACCCAGAATTAATATCAGAATTAACACCAAAGCCTGAATTCTTTCCCCCCCAAAAGAAGACAAGAAAAGAACATCCACTCTTACCACATCTATTCAACATTGCATCCAAATTGGAAAGGAAGAAGCAAAACTATTTTAATATGTCTGTATCTATGTAATACATATTACTACACATAGGAAATTCTTAAAAACTCACCAAAACTATTATAATTAATAAACAATATCAGAAATGTTTCAGTAATATTGTGTAATATCAATACAAATGGCAATTATATTTCTATACACTAACAATGAATAATTTCAAAATAAAATTTAAAATATTTTATCTACCACAGCATCATTAGGATAAAATAACTAGGAATAAATTTAGCAAGAAAATACAATACTTTTCCATTGAACACTATGAACATTTCAGAATTTAAAAAAAAACCTAATGAGAATGGAAAGATACCCCATATTCACGGATTTAATACTGTCAAGATCTATAGATTCAACACAATTTTTATTAAAATACCAACTAGTTTTTGTTTTGTTTTTTGGTAGAATTTGACATGGTGATCTTAAAATTCACACAAAAATTCAAGGTACTTAAAGTAATCTTCAGGAAAAAAAAGAACAAAATTGGAAGGCTCAAATTTCCAGATTTCAAAATTTACTACAAACCTTTAGTAATTAAGACAGTGTGGTACTTGTATAAGCATTTGTGGTAGGTGAAATAGTGATTGACCTCTTCAGAGATATCCATGTTTCAATCCCCAAAACCTGGAAATATTTACTTTACATGGCAAAAGAAAATGTGTAAGTGTGATTAAGTTAAGAATCTTGAGACTGAGAGATTATTTTAGATTATTCAGGTATGCCAAATGCAATCACAAAGATCCTTACTTGTAAATAATTGAGAAAGTGAGAGTCATAAAAGTTGTGTCAATGAAAACAAAGGCCAGAGTAATGCAATTACTGACTTGGAAAATGGAAAAGTCAAGTGTCAAGAAATGCTTGCAGTCTTTAGAAGGCAAGACTCTCTTAGATTATCTGGAAAGAACAAGCAAATTAGTTGTAGCCCAACAAGACCACTTCAAACTTATAAACTCTAAAACTGTGAAATAATACATTTGTGTTGTTGTCACTTTTTAATTTTCTTTTAATTTATTTATTTTAAAGATAGGGGTTATAATTCAGGATTAGGTAGATAAGTGATCATCTTACAAGTAAACTTTGGATCTTCCTTTGGTCCTTACTTTGCCTGGTTTGAGATTATGCATACTTATTGATGTTATGTGCCCCCTCTCCCCTCCCCAGGCAATTTCCCACTACTGTAACCCAAGAATACTGCATCCAGCAAAGTTATCTTTCAAATATAAAAAAAGCTAAAGACTTTCCTAAGCAAACAAGAGCTGAGAGAATTTGCCACTAACAGTACTATCTTTCAAGAAATCTGAAATAAAATACAAATTCTAAAAAAATCCCACAAACTTGCAAAAATAAAACATTTGAAGATATGAAATCCACTGGTAAAATTTAGTATGCAGACAAATTCTAAATGCTCCAATACTGTAATTGTGGCATGCAATCCACCCATAACTCTAATATGAAGCCTAAAAGACAAATCTATTAAAAACAGCATTACCAGCCGGGCTCGGTGGCTCAGACTGTAATCCCGCGCCTTTGGGAGGCTGAGGTGAGTGGATTACCCTAGCCCGCGGGTTCGAGACCCGCCTGGGCAGCGAGACCTCATCTCTACAATAAATTAAAAAATCAGCCGGGCATGATAGCGCGTGCCTGTAGTTCCAGCTACTTGTAAGGCTGAGGCGGAAGGATTGCCAGAGCCCAGCAGGTTGAGGCTGCGGTGGCCGGGAGCGCCGCTGCACTCCAGTCTGGGCGACAGAGTGAGACTCCAACTCAAAAAAAAAATAATAAAAACAGCATTACCTACAACAACCTGCTAAGAAATCAGCAATATAAGACTATGTAAATTGAAAAACATAAAGTCAAAATGTGGGGATAAAGAAAGGAGTTTAAGTATAAATTTTCTTTAATGTTTTCTTTATTATTTTTCATTTCTTTGTGATCTAATAAAAGTTGTCATTTTTTAGGATAACTTGTTATATATGTAAGATTTTTTTTTTTGAGTTGGAGTCTCACTCTGTCACCCAGACTGGAATGCAGTGGCCGCTCCCAGCCACCGCAGCCTCGACCTACTGGGCTCCAGCAATCCTTCCGCCTCAGCCTTCCATGTAGCTGGAACTACAGGCGTGCGCTACCATGCCCGGCTAATTTTTTGATTTATTGTAGAGATGAGGTCTCGCCTGCCCAGGCGGGTCTCGAACCCGCAGGCTCAGGCAATCCACTCACCTCAGTCTCCCAAAGGCGCGGGATTACAGGTTGAGCCACCGAGCCTGGCTTATATGTAAGATTTTTTTGTAAACCATATTGTAATCACAATGCAAATACCTACAATAGATTCACTAAAAATGAAAAGTAGTGAACTAAAACATACTACCAGAGAAAATTACTTAACCACAAAGAAAGACAGTAAGAAAGACAGAAAGAAGAAAAGTCACAAAACAACCAGAAAACAACAACAAAATAGCAATATAAGTTATTATTTATCAATAATAACCCTGGATGTAAATGGTCTCAATTTTCCAATTAAAGGGCATAGAATAGCTGAATGGATAAAGAAACAGGTACTAACTATATGCTGACTACCATAAACTCCCTTCACCTATAAATACACATATATATACTAAAAGTGAAAGGGTGAAAAAAGATTCTCCATGAAACTGGAAATCACAAAAGAGCAACGGTAGCTATATTTACCAACAGGTAAAACATACTACAAATTAAAGACTGTAACAAAAGACAAAGTCACTATATAATGATAGAGAGGTAAATTTTAGCAAGAGGATATAGCATAAAATCGAAATGTGGGGATACAGAAAGGAGTTAAATTATAGAAGTTTTTAACATTATTAAATACTTATGTACCCAACAATAGAACTCTCAAGTATATAAAGCAATCATCAATCAATCTAAAGAAAATAATAAGTGCAATACAATAATAGTAGGCGACTTTAACACCCACTCTCATTCAGAGATCATCCAGACAAAAAATAAACAAAGAAACAATGAAGTTAAACTACCCACTAGATCTAATAGGCTTAACTCGCATTTACAGAACATTTCATCCAATTGCTGCACATTCTTTTATTAGTACATGAAATAATCTCCAGAATAGACTATGTCTGAGGCCACAAAACAAGTCTCAAACACTTTTAAAAATATATATTATCTTTTCTGACCACAATGGAATAAAACTAGGAAGCAATAGCAAGAGGGAGCTCAGAAAATATACAAACACATAGAAATTAAACAACGTGCTCCTAAACAACCAATGGGTCAATAAAAGATTAAGAGAAAATTTTTTTTAAATTTTGAAACAAATGAAAATGGAAATACAACATATCAAACTCTATGGAATACAGCCAAAGCAGTTAGTTAAAAGAGAAAAGCTTATAGTAATAATCACCTTTAAAAATTTACATTTAAAAATTGGAAAACCTCCAATAAACAACCTAGAAATGTACCTCAAGGAATTAGAAAAACTAGAATAAACCAAACTCAAAATTAGTGGAGGAAAAGTAATAATAAAGATCTGAGCAAAAAAAAAAAGAAAGAAAGAAACTGAGACTAAGGAAAAAACATGCAGAATACCAATGACTGAAAAATTGCTTTCCAAAAGATCAACAAAATTTTTTCAAGCCTATGGACAGACTGACTAAAAAAAAGGAAAATACTCAGATAAATAAAATCAGAAAAAGAAAGGAGACATAACAACTGAAACTACAGAAATACAAAGAATAATTCAAGACCTTTATGAATAACTTATATGGCAACAAATTTAAAAACCTAGATTAAATAAATTTCTGAATCCATAAAATTTACCAAGACTAAACCATGAAAGAAGAGAAAATCTCAGCAAACCAACAAGTAATTAGATAGATGCTATAATAAAAAAAGTCTTCTATCAAAGATAAGATGACTTCAGTAGTGAATTCTACCAAACACTTAAAGAGCTAATAATAATTCTACTCAAATTACTCCAAAAAATCTTAAAGGGGAAAATACTCCCAAACTTATCAATGAGGCCAGATTTACCTTGATACCAAAACAAGATAAGGACTTAACAAAAAAAGAAACTCATAAACAAGTATCATTGATGAACTTAGATGTATAAATCCTCAACAAAATATTAGCAGATTGAATTAAACCCAAAGCAATGTATAGATTCAATGCAATCCTTACCAAAATACCAGTGACATTCTTCATAGAAATACAAACCTAAAATGTATATGGAACCACAAAGACTCCAAATCACCAAAAAAATCCTGATCAAAAAGAACAAAGAAGAGGTAGTATACTACATCACTTCAAAATGTTCTACAAAACTATAGTTACCAAATCAGCAATGATAGTGACAAAAAACAGACATATCAATCAATGGAACAGAGAGAACCCAGAAATAAATTCATACACTTACAACCAGCTACCTTTTGACAAAGGTGCCAAGAACATACAATGAGGAATGACAGATTATTTGATAAATGATGCTGGGAAAATTGGATAACCATATGCAGAAGAATTAAATCAGACACTTGTCTCTCATCATATTCAAACATCAAATCAAAATGAATTAAAGACTTAAATCTAAGACCTAAAAATATAAAGCACCTAGAAGAAAACACTGAGGAAAATACAAATCAAAATCATAACAAGATATCATCTCACTTCAGTTAAAATAGCTTTTATCAAAAAGACTAGAGATAACAAATGTTGGAGAGGATGTGGAGAAAGAAGAACCCTCATACACTGTCAGAAGGAATGTAACTTACCATAGTCATTATAGAAAAGAGTATAAAGGTCCATTTTTTTAAATAATAGAACAAATTACAAAGTGACCATAATACATAAAAAGATAATGTAGCAGTTCTGCTACTGGGTATACTTCGAAAAGAAAGGAAATCAATGTATTGAAGAGACATCTGCACTGCCATGTGTACTGCAGCACTATGCACAATAGCCAAATAGCCTAAGTGCCCATCAAGGGTTGGGTGGATAAAGAAATTGTGGCATATATGCAAAATGGAATGTTACTCAGCCATGTAAAAAAACAAAGTCATGTTATTTCTAGTAACATGAATGGAACTGAAGTTCACTATGTTAAGTGAAATAAGTCAGGTACAGAAGGATATGAATATCACATGTTCTTACTCATATGTGGTTCTTAACAAAGTAAATCTCATGAAAATAGAGAGTAGATTGGTGGTTACCACATGATGGGAAGGGTATGGGGAATGAGAATAAAAAGAGGTTGATTAATTAGTACAAATATAGTTTGATAATAAAAAAGTAAAACCTAATGTTTAATAAATGAGTAGGGTTACTATAGGTTACAATAATCTATGGCTAGTCCCCTACATACAAACTTTCATGATACAAACTTTTAAAGATGCAAATGTGTGTTTGCATGTCTACTCTCCTATTGCTGACAATCCTTCAGCTCTACCATTTCCCACTGCCTCTCCCTCCTCCAGTCGGTAACTCTTCTTGCCTGTTCACTCAATGCCAGCTCCTGTATGTCAGCTGCTGTACTGTACTACTCTACTTTTCAAGGTAATATACTGTAAAATTAAATTTTTTTCTTTATTTTTTGTCTGCGCTTTATGTATTATTTGTGTGGAAAGTATTATAAACCGATTACAGTACAGTACTACATAGCTGATTGTGTTAGTTGGGTACCTAGGTTAACTTTTTTGGACTTATGAATAAATTGGACTTACAAATGCACTCTCAGAATGGAACTCATTTATATGTAGGAGACTTACTGTATTGTATATATCAAGACAGCTAGAAGAAAATAATCTGAGTGTTTCTAGCATAAAGGAAGGATAAATAAGGTGTTGGATGTTTCAATTATGCTGACTTGACCGTTACCAATTATATTAATGTATTAAATTATCACGTTTCCCCAAAACTATGTATATCTATTATATTCTAATAAAGAATTCAAAAAATGGGCAAAGGGACCCAAACAGACATGTCATCAAGATATACAACTGACAAAAAAATACATTAAAAGATGCTCAACATCACTAAACAACAATGCAAATGAAAAACACAATAATATACCTAACATTACATCCATTAGGATCACTCTAATTAAAAAGACAGAATAACAGGGCGGAATATGTGGGATACTCACACATTGCTGCTAGGATTGTAAAATGAGACAGTTACTTTAGAAAACACTTTGGCTGTTCCTCAAAATGTTAAACATAGAGACTATAAAACCCAACAAATTCCATCATCATTTATTGATACACCCTACAACAAGAATAAACCTTGAAAACATTATGCTAAGTGAAAGAAGCCGCTCACAAAAGACCATATATTTTATGATTCTATCTCTGTAAAATGTAATAAGCAAATCTAGAAGGGCCTGAAAAGGAAGGTTAAGCAAAGGCATGGAAAAAAATTACGCACCGTGCTAAGTTCATAAAATTGAACAGAACCAAACTACATGAACATATGAGTTGAACTATTAACCTTCAATTGCTCAAGAGGTCTCAAGAAGTAGGATTGTGGCTCTGATTCTGAACTTTATTACTAAACGCTACTGATACAGTAGAAGAATGTGGGCACAAGGAAATCAAGGGTACTGATTGGGAGAACAGGTCATACATGATTTTCTTCATAGAGTAAGGCTGAATGAGAAGTAAAGTGCCTTGGAGGAGTTTAGATGATGGGAGAAAATAGCAGAAATCCAAAAAATAGAATGTTCTAAGAGTAGCCATAGTAGTAGCAAGTGTGGAGGGAGACTTAACATATAAGAGATTTTGATCAGAGAAAGATATATAAAGTTAGAATCTTTGGACATATGTGTATTAGAACAATTCATGGTAGAGCTTTGAAAATGGATAGTTCCCATAGAGTGGATATAATTAATTGAAGGAAAGGAAGGCTATAATTTTAACACTTTATTGTTTTCCACAAGTACATTGAAATACTTAGCAGTGAGAGGAGACATAATTGTGAATGTGCATTGTTTCAAATCTTCAAAGACTTCAAAAGGTAATGGGAAATAAGCAAGAAGTCAGCAAATTACATCAATAAGGAAGGGGAGAAAATGTATAGTCAGATGGCCTGAGACTCAAAAGAGAACAAGCTTTTATCAGAAAAGGAAGATGCTCTGGCCAGTAGTTTTAAGAGGGCCAGCGAGAGCCCTATCCTAAGGCACAGTACTCTCATGGTGTTCTGAACCTTGACAGATGCCTTATTATATAGAGAGAAATCTCAAAGTATTTTTTACAAAATACTCACATAAGGAATAAATAAAATTTGAATTTTTTTCAAAAAAAGGGAAGGTGGTGCGCAAGCAAAAAAATTCATACTTGCAAATGAGGGAGAGAGATAAATGGCACACAACCCTACACTGGGTACCGGTCCACTTTCAGGGGGAGAGAGGGCCCACTAGAAGTCCAAACTTTATTTACATGCAATTTTCTTACATGTACCCCACAACTCTGAAATAAAAATTAAAGGAATATACACTTTTTTAAAAAATAAAATTTAAAAGGCAAATTAAAAAATGTTATTTAAGTTAGTCTTACTTAAAACTAGTAGATTTGTTTTATCAAATAATGTTTGCCTCTAAGGAAAAAGTCGCCATTATTTTGTTCTCTTTCATTAAATCACTTTTTAGCAAATAAAAACAGTAAAATCAAATTGTTAGTTTTTGCAATCAAATAAACCAAAAACTTATTGAAGAGAAAAAAGAATTTATATTTTAGAATGGAAAATAATGAATGATTTAGAAAAATTCTTAGTTATTCTAATCTCCAAATACAAGACTCATAGATTTACAGAAGCAAATGGATTCAGTTAAAAATCAAAGACCTGGCCTCTAGCCCACAATTCAAGCATTAAAAAGAATTCTGATGACTCTGTATATTGTAAATATATCTGTCTTTCATAATTTCCATATTCCATTCTCATGAGGTTTTAAATAAATATTTTAGTGTAGCAAAACCTACTAGAAGAAAGAAATCGTAAACTAAGATCAAATTGCTACACTGAGTTTTTGCATCAAAGTATATTTTCTGACCAAAAACAGAAACTTTCTTTTCAGGAGTAGCTTCAGATATGGGCAGAAATTAGTATTCCAATGTGAATTTCTTGCTGCAGAATTCATATGTGCTATTTTTTTCTCCTTCACCTCATCCTCAAATAGGAAAACCTATTCTGAATCCAAAGTCTAAGAAACAGAGATTATTATATTGAATATATTGAATGCAGTCAATTTCATGATTACATCTGCTATTTTATTTCATCTACTGTAATTCCCAATCCAGAATGACTCTCTAAATACTCACAATTCTGTTTCTAGTATAATATAATATTTTAAGATATAAATGAAAATGTCAGCAAACTCCTATTTATATGTATGGTAAAGAAATGGAGTGTTTAATTAAACAATTTGGCTAATATAGCATTGCAATATATACCAAGAAATTCATTATATAAAATCTATGTTAAAAATTCATATTTTTCGTGGTCGGGTTTGGTGGCTCAGTCTGTAATCCCAGCACTTTGGGAGGCCAAGGCGAGTGGATTGCCCGAGTCCACGAGTTCAAGACCCACCGGAAAACTTGGCAAGACCTCTTCTCTACAATAAGTCGAAAATCAGCCAGACGTGGTAGCGCATGCCTGTAGTTCCAGCCACTTGGAAGGCTGAGGTGGAAGGATTGCTGGAATCCAGCAGGTCGAGGCTGCGGTGGCCGGGAACGTGCCACTGCTCTCCAGTCTGGGCGACAGAGTGAGACTCCAACTCAAAAAAAAAAAAAATCATAGTTTTCTGAATATTTAAAGGACAATCTTAAATCTTTATTGTATCATCATGTTAGAACTCTTTAGTCAATTAAAAGTAGATACTATAGACAGACTTCCAGATCAAAAACAACAAAAATATTTTACTTTAGTGTGTACCTACTGGGTCATGGCTGATTTCTGAACAATAGCTAAACTTTGGAAGAGTGGAAGTAAAACAATTATACTGCTGTGATTGGAAAGACAGAAGATAGGTTATATTGTGGGTAAATGATCAAAGTATAGACAAAGGTTCATTTTCTGACCCTGCCTATACTTACTTCAAGAAATAACCTAACTTCTTCTGTAACCAAGAATTAACATTTCAACTTTTGAGAAACAGTTTCAAGACCTTTTCTCTCTTAGCCTACACTTAAAAGACTTTTTTTTCCTTTCTAACTTAATTATGTACTTGCTTGAAAAATTCCAGAGACTATGCCGGAGGATGACCTTGAAATAACAGAGTATGGGGATCCCATGGCAGAATTCTCCATAGTTTAGAGGTCACCTGAAGGTGATTAATCTACTACCTGGCCATGGTATCGCCAGCTCTCTAGGTGGACAACAATTAAGATAAGCATGGAAGCAAGATCAGCTCCCTGTACTGCTCCCAAATAGTCTTCATTCCGTTCTTTCCCTTTAAATTTCCCTGTCCTCAGCCTAAAATTTTGAAAAAAGAATTTTGAGACACAATTCTGACAATTTCCTCATCTGCCAGCTTTTGGAATAAAATCACCTTCTTTCCACTAAATCTTGTGCTTGTTTATTTCAGTCTGGGAACGACAAGTAGCAGAACTTGCTATTGGCAACACTTCCGTGTAGGTAGGTTCCTGAGCCAGATGGTGCCCCTAAGTTTTATAGGCTGACAATGTCATGACTTCCCTGGTTTTGAGGGTAGTACGTTTCTGACTTAAGGTCCAAGGTTTTTTTCCCCTTAACACTTTCAGGCTAAGATGATGCATGGATTAATAATGCCTGATTTCTTTGCCAGCTTTCTCAAAGCCTCTCAGGGATTTTCTCATTTTATGCAAATAATCTCCAAATCAAATCAAATACTCGCCATAGCTGTATAGTGATTGAGGTGTGGCCTGTTCCTGCACTGCATTGTTGAAATCAAGCCAGGTCTTGTATATGCCTTCTCGAAAAACCTCATGAGTTACGTTGACCTGCCAGGTATCTCATTATTACACAGAAAGCAAATTCCTTATGTACTTGAAACTCTAATAATTGAGTTCTGGAGTAGGTCACATTCAAGAAAATTTTGTACTGACTCAAAAAGAAATTTAGAATAACTCAAAAATTTTATTTGCATTTCTCTAAGAAATTAAACTGAGGTAACAACTAAATCCAAGTATACAGTATGCTAGCTAAGTTTCTTTTCTTCTTCTTCTTGATTCTCTGCCCTAAACATTCCAGGGGCTAACATACCCTAAACAGAGAAAATGTATCTACCCTATTTCTTCTTCAGTATATTGGTCCCCATCACTCATACTTATAAGGTCTTTAACCCAGGATGTACCTTCTAGATAGGAATTTCTCTCTCCCACATCCACTAAACGGCATAATTTGGGCCTCTATCAACACTGCTGGCTATTTGAGAATCAGTCACAGTTCCAATTTCATACAGTCCTCTCTTCTTATCTCTTCTTTCCATTGTAGAATCTGAACAATCAGAGCCTAATGCTGTTTTTCAGTACTACGTAGATTACTAATGTACTAGGTAGTGACTGACTTTCTTCATACTGATTAACATAGTCCTCTATACCCATTTCTAAGGCTCCAAACATTTTTGTAATGGTTAAATCAATAATTTGTGGCCTCCATTCAGGGACACCAACATTTTGTGCCTAAATCTATTTTACCACACTGTTCTTTTTAATACTAACTCAGAGGTCACAAGGAAAGGAATTAAGTTGAAACCTGCTTCATCTGAAACATCTTTTTTAGTCTTTAAAATGTCCCTTTTCAAGATGTATGGATGAAAGGGGATACAGAGGTTTTTAAAACTATGGCATGAGGAATCTGTCCTGCTAGAAGATGAAAACAATCTCTGCTTTTCTCACTACCACCATGCATGCTGCTTACTGTCCTCTTTGAAAGCAGTTGATTTGCATGATGAAGAATTTACTTGGCTTTGGTGGGATTTTGAAAGTCAAATAACTTTTTATGTTGAAAAACTATTTATGTTTTCTTTTGAGTAGCATGCATTTATTTGGGGGATGTAAACTTTTGGGATTTGTGGTAAATTTGAAATCTTAATTCTGCTACATGTTCTTGGATGGGTTGTTCGATTGAGGGATTATATTTAGTTGGAGACTTAATTACCTCAATTGTAACAATTTTTCTAACACTCATTTCAAATCTAAATTGTTGATGCATAGCTCAGGTATTTGGACACCTCATGTGGGATAATAGTACAAATTTGGCTGCATGTGGGACAATTGGTATAAATTATTTTTTAAGAATGAGAAAACCTTTTTCTCTTCTTACTTTAAACTATTAACTGGTAGTCATTAGATTCATGGTAAGGATATCTATGTGTATCTTTATTTTTTATCAAATACTTTTGAATCATTTACTTTTTTAGCTACCTCATTTACATTGCCAATAATGTGATATCAAGATATAATTGTACATCCTTTCATCATACTCAATAGATAGCAGATTCATTGTTACTCAACAAAAGTAGTTCTATTAACAAACTAGTTTAAGATTTCCAAGTTTGTGTTTGGAAAGCTCAACTTTTTAATTTAATATTTGTTTCAAGAGAAAGAAGAATAATAAAATATTTTATTTTTCTTTGGAAATCTTAATAAGATATTTATTACGCCAGATTCACTTTTCAAAGAACATCTGATTTTCACTAACAAAAGTGAACCTCCACTTAGTCATAGGCTGAAGAAGAGAGACATGCTAGCCTGTGATGGTCACAGAACATTCTGGGCTAAAACCTGAACGAAGTGTTTTAACCAGTACCTATTGATCTCTAGACAGCCAACCAAAAGCTTTTTATATATTTATCTAAAAACCTGGATGTATCCTTATTTCCCATTGTACCCAGGACCTGCAGCCCACAAATGTGAAGTCTAGAAAAGAGAAGTCAGAAAAATGGATTAAACATTCATCTGTACCTGAACTAGACCTGGACACTAAAGGATAACTTCTGTGTTACCGAATAGGCAGATCTTAAACAATGAAACCTACGTGCTGGCGATGACTCACTGCATCTCTGCCACTGGGATCCCTCCCCAACATATATGACACACCTTCTTCCCTTTCCTTTTTTTAATTTTTTTAATTTTTATTTATTTATTTATTTTGAGTTGGGGTCTCACTCTGTCACCCAGACTGGAGTTCAATGGCCGCTCGCAGCCACCACAGCCTCGACCTGCTGGGCTCCGTAAATCCTTCCGCCTCAGCCTTCTGAGTAGCCGGAATTACAGGCATGCACTACCACACCCGGCTGATTTTTTGATTTATTGTAGAGATGTGGTCTTGCCAAATTGCCCATGCGGGTCTCGAACCCACGGGCTCAGGCAATCCACTCACCTCAGCCTCCCAAAGGCGCGAAATTACAGGTTGAGCCTTTTCCCTATCTCCTGTCACTTTCTCTCAGAGAGACACTGCTTTAGAGATGTAGTCTTCTTACTTGTGTCAAGTAATAAAATTCCTATTTGATCAAAATCTGTGTTCTCTTTTGTTAGTCTCCTGGCAAACAAACTGATTTTTCCTGGGGAACAGAATCAATATATCATGTTCTTATAAAAATTTTATTTGTATTTGAATTATAATTATACTTACTATATACTATGTACTAGTTTAAATCTTCTGACATGAACTCATCTGCCACTTTTGCATCAGTGGCCATGAAAACCGTTACTACAATTTCTTTAGATCAGCACTTCTTGCTTTAGAAGAGCTTAGCATAGTCTACAGATTTGAGAACTCACTGTTAACAAATGTTTGAACTGTCCCTCACCATTTATTGAACAGTTCACATTTCTCAGTCAACTGTGATGAAGCCTGTTTTATATAAGCATATAGGCATAGGATTCTTTGGGAACTCCCTATTCTGTCCTGTTGGTTGATTGTCTCACCCTAGGTCAGTGCCACACTATCTTAATTACAATTACCAATAATAAGTTATGATACCTGATAGAGCAAATCTTCTTGTCTTATTACACTTCCTCAGTAAGTTCTTGACTACCCTTGACCTTTGCTCTTCCATATAAATTATAGAATTGCAAACAGACAGGGAGGGTCTCCAGGGTCTATAGGAAGTCAATTAACTTGAGCAATCAGCCTGTTTTACTGCTTACCTGCCAGCAGCCTGCTTTCCCCCAACCCTTGTGTGGAATGCAGTCCCCTAATTAGTTAAAACCAGCTCCTGACAGATCCCAACAACTTACAGATGAGCCCCAGTGAACTTTCCTCATTACCATGCTAAAGTCTTTACCATGCAAAGAGCTATGGCTTCATTACCATAGCATGCGACCTATGTGTTATCATGATGACTTATGCATCTACACCACTGGGATCCCCCTCTACTTACAGTGACACACTCTCTCCCTCTCCATCACCCGTAAATCCTGTCACATTCCTCAGAGAGACACTGCTTTGGAGAATATTCCTGTGCTCTCCTTACTTGCATCAAATGTTAAACTTACTATTGATCAAAACCTACGTTTTATTTTTTTTACTCTGCAGGCAAATGAACCCTGGTTGTTTTCCAAGTAACAGAATCAATGTGTCAAGTTCCTATAAAAACCTTATTTATATTTGAGTTAGAATTAAACTTACTATATATTAGTTTAAATCTTTTGGCATTAATATTAATCTGTTTTTGACCTACAGTGATGACAATTCATATGAACCAAAGAGGAAAGAACATCTCTCTGATATCTCATGAACATAATTTATTGTTCCATTTATTTTGTCTCTCCAATATCTTTTAAATAAAGTCTTATCATTTTTCCACGCAGGCTTTGAATACATGTTGTAAGATTTACTCCTAGTTATTTTACCTTTTTTTTTTTGCTGTTGTAAATTATATTTTATTTTTCTTCTTATTACACTTTCACTTTGTGCATATGTGCTATGGTTTAGATGTTTTTCCTCTCAAACCTTCTGTTGAAATATTATCCCCAATGTGGCAATGCTGGAAGGTGGGGGGGGGGTCATAAGAGTGGATTCCTCATGAATAGATTAATGCCCTCTTGAGGGTGAGTGAGTTTAACTTTATTAGTTCCCTAATAAAGCTGGTAGTTAACCAGAGAGCTGGTAGTTAAAACGATCCTGGCACCTCCCCTTACCTTGCTTCTTCTCTTTGTGCTCTCTCTTCACACACAGGCTACCTTTCTGCCTTCCACCATGAGTTGAAGCTGCTTGAGGCCCTCACCAGAGGCAGATGCCTAATTTTGAATTTTCTAGTTGCCAGAATCATTGGCCAAGTAAACCTCTTTTCTTTATAAACTACTTAGTTTTGTATATTCTGTTACAGTAATACTAGATGGATTACAGCAAATATACTTGCACACGTGTGTTTATTGCAGCACTATTCACAATAGCAAAAACATGGTACCAACCATGCTGCCCATCGAAGCTGGACTGGATTAAAAAATGTGGTACATATACATGATGGAATATTACACAGTTATAAAGAAGGACAAGCATATAGACTTCACAGCAATTTGGATGAATTTAGTCTAACACACTCAGTGATCTAGCACAGAAACAAAGATCTTAGAATCACATGTTCTCTTCATAAGCAGATCCTGAACATTTACCATAATACTATAAGACAGGGATTGGCAGCAGTGGGATACTGCCGGTGTGGGGGACGGGGCGGGGGCAGGGTAGGGGCACATAACATCAAAAAGTGTACCTGATCTCAAACCAGGAAAAGTGGGGACCAAGGGAGGCCCAAATTTTACCTGTATGATGTCCACTTGTATACCTAATCCTGAATTGTAGCCCACATCTTTAAAATAAAATACAAAAAAAGAGACAAGATGTATAGTAATGCAAACTAATATTTGAATGCTGACCTTCTACTCAGCTACTTCCTAAACATCAAGTTTATAATAATTGGTTTATAAATTCTTTGTGGGTTTCTCTGTAGATAATTATATCATGTGAAAAAAATATATCCTCTACCTTTCATTTGGAAATTGAGTGGGAACAGAGGACAGTACTGATTTTGGTAAAAATGACATGACATTTTGTCTAAAAATAGGAGCTTCAAAGTCAGATGGTTGTTTTGTTTTTGTTTTTCAATTTATAATTAGCTGCATTAATTGAACTGCCCAGTTTTTATAAATCAAATAATTTATAATTCATTTTAACCCCATTTCATTCATCTTCTCTGCTTATAATCAAGCCGTTTTAATTATTTGCATTATATCTCTTTGGATTTCCTTTGATGACCTATTTAATTTTGCCTATTTAAGTTTTATCTTTCTCCATTTATTGGTTCTATTGGCTTCACACAATTTTCTTCATTACATTTTTTCTACTCAATGACTTAAGGTAATATATTTTATTTCTGCTTATAGAGCAGAACTCTGTGTACCAGTTACCATTGTTGAGGTGTGGGAACACCAACTATATGGAAGAGAGCAAAGATCTTCACTTTGTTAGCAATCAGGATTAGAAGTACAAACATGTCTGTCCGCTGCGTCTTGGAATCCAAGTCACCAAGGGAAACACAGCACAGTTAAGCGGACCAGACTTTTACTCAAATAGAGAGGAGACAGAGAAAGATTAGCTCCAACAGTATATGGGGGTCCCTCATGGCTAATGGGTTTTCCACACCTCATGTAGAGTAACGGTATTTTGCATACTCCATTCCCTACACAGAAGGTCCCTGACCTCTCCTCCTGGATGTACTAATTTAAGCTGAGTGAAAGAGCATAAATAGAACTTGAAATAGAGGCATTTGCTACCACAACGTGATAAGCCTGGCACAGGCTGTGTGGGCTCTGTATGTTTTGGTAAGGAAGTATTCCAGGGCCAAGACCCATTCTCATACAGTTGTGTGGAAGGAGAAAGACTACACGCACAGGACTTCCCAGCACTGCTAAATTAGGACTTCTATTGGATTCATCCAATTTTCTTTAATTTACTGTTACTCCTATTGGTTGTGAGTTGCACAATAGATTTTATAATATCTCTATCAAATCCCCTCATAAAGTTAAATATGTTTATTTTGTCCTCAGTCTTGAGTGATAGTTTAAGTGGGTTTAGAGTTCTAGACTGATGGTTGTTTTCCTCAGTATTCTAAATAAATTATTTTATTGTCATCTAAGCTCATCGCTAGTGCTGTTGTTGATTTTTTAAAAATTCCTGCCAGCCTAATTATATTCCTCTCTATCTTTCCTTTTGGATTCATTCCATTCTCACAAAAAAAAAAAAAATTTAGAATTAGATACTGAGGATAACTTAATTTTTACTTTTTATTTATAACAATTTTCACTTTTATTTTTAACTGACAAATAAATGGGCATATTAGTGGGGTACACAGTGATGTTTCATTACAAATAATGCATAGTGATCAGATCAAGAAAATTAGCACAGTCATCATCTCAAACACTTATCATTTCTTTTGTTGGGAACATTCAGTATCCTTTCTAGCTATTTCAAACTATATAATATATTATTGTTAACTTTAGTCACCCTACAGTGGCACAGAACACTAGAACTTATTCTTCCTATCTAGCTGTAATTTTATCTCCTTTAACAAACATCTCTCTATCCCATCCTTTTCCTTACCCTTCCCAATCTCTAGTACCTTGAGTTTTACTTTTTACTTCTGAGATCAGCTTTTTTTAGTTTCCATATTGTAAGAACATGCAGTCTTTAGCTTTCTGTTTCTGGTTTATTTCTCTTAACATTATGTCCCCAGTTCCATCCATGTTGCTGCAAATGACAGCATCTCTCATTTTTATGGCTGAACAGTATTTGATGGTATATATATACCATGTTTTCTTTATACATTCATTTATTGTTAAATACCTACATCAGTTCCATATCTTGACTACTGTAAATAGTGCATGATAAATATGAGTATCAGATGTCTTTTGATATAATGATATCTTTTCCTTTAGATAAATTTCCAGTAGTGGGATTTTGGAGTATATGATAACTCTATTTGTAGTTTTTCACTGTCCGCCATAGTGACTATACTTGTTTCTATTTCTACCAACAGTGTATAAGAACTCTCTTTTCTTCTCATCCTTGCTGGCATTTGTTATTTTTTGTTTTTGTATTTTTTATAATAGCCATCCTAACAGGGATAAGATGATAAATCATTGTAGCTTTTATTTGCATTTATCTGATAATTAGTGGTGTTGAGCATTTAAAAAATGTATTTGTTGGTCTTTTTTTTTGAGAAATGTCTGTTTAAATCATTTGTTCATTTTTTAAATTAGATTATTTGTTTTTTGTTGTTAAGATGTTTCAGTTCTTTGTATATTCTGCATATTAATTCCCTGCCCCATGAGTAGTTTGCAAATATTTTCTCCCATTCTGTAGATTGCCTTTTAATTCTGTCAATTGCTTTCTTTACAGAAGCTTTTTAACTTGACATAACCCCATTTGTTTATTTTTTCTTTTGTTGCTTGTGCTTTTAAAGGTTTATTCATAAAATCTTTTCCCAGACGAATGTCTGGAAGTATTACCTCTAAATTTTCTTCGAGTAATTTTTTTTTTTTTTTTTTGAGTTGGATTCTCACTCTGTCACCCAGACTGGAGTGCAGTGGCCACTCACGGCCACCGCAGTCTCAACCTGCTGGGCTCCGGCGATCCTTCCACCGCAGACTTCCAAGTAGCTGGAACTACAGGCGCGCACTACCACGCCCAGCTAGTTTTTGATTTATTGTAGAGATGAGGTCTTGCCAAGTTGCCCAGGCAGGTCTCCAACCCCTGGGCTCACGCAATCCACTCACCTCAGCCTCCCAAAGGCGTGGGATTACAGGCTGAGCCACTGAGCCCGGCTTCTTCTAGTAATTGTATCATTTCAAGTATTACATGTAGGTCTTTGGCCAATTTGGAGTTAATTTTTATAGTGAGAGGTGAGAGTGGGAGTCTACATGCATTCTTCTGCATATGGGTATCAAGTTTTCCCAGCATCATTTATTGAAGAGACTGTCATTTCCTACAGGGAGTGCTCTTGACACTTTTGTCAAAAATTGGTTGACTGTAGACTTGAGCCCAGGAGTTTGAGACCAGCCTAGACACCACAGCAAGACCTTGTCTCTATGAAAAATAATTTAAAAATTAACCAGGCATGGTGGTGTGCACTGGTAATCCCGGATCCTCTAGAGACTAAGATGGGCGGATTGCCTAAGTCTAACAGGTTGAAGCTGCAATAAACCATGATCGTGTCCCTGCACTCCAGCCTGAGTGACAGAATAAGACTCTGACTCAAAACAAAAAATAAATAAATCAGTAGACTATAAATATGTGGATTCTGGGTTTTCTGTTCTGTTCCATTGTTCTATATGTCTGTTTTCATGTCAGTACCATGTTGTTTTGGTTATTACAGCTTTGCAGTATATTTTGATGTCTAGAAGTGTGATACTTCCAGCTTTGTTCTTTTTGCTTAGCATTGCTTTGGCTATTTATAGTTTTTTTTTTTTTTGTAGTTCCATACAAGTTTTATAATTAACAGACACCACAGAAATACAAAATGATCATTACAGATTAGTATGAATAACTTTGTGCCAATAAATTTAAAAACCTAGAAAAAACAAATAAATTCCTGGACAAATACAATATATCGAGAATGAACAAAAAAGAAATAGCAAACCTGAACAGACCAACAACAAGTAACAAGATTGAATCAGTAATAAAAGTCTTCCAACAAGGAAAAGTCCTAGACTGAAGGGCTTCCTTACTGAACTCTACCAAACTTTTTAACTATTTCAAAATTGAAGCAAAGGGAATTCTTTCTAACTCATGAAGCCAGCATCATGCTTATACCAAAACCAGACAAGGACATCAGAAAAAAAAAAAAAAACACGGAAAGAAAGAAAACTACAGACCAATATCTCTGATGAACATTAACACAAATTCTTCAACAAATTGCAAGCAAATGGAACCTAATAGCACATCAAAAGGCTTGGTGGGGTAGTTTGTTCCTGTAATTCCAGCTATTTCAGAGTTTACAACAGGAGGATCGCTTGAGGCAAGGAATTTGAGCTTAGCCTAGGCAAACTATTGAGATAACACCTCTAAAAAAAAATTTTAGCAATAAAAATTAGTGAGCATGATGGCATGTATCTGTAGTACCAGGTACTTGGGTGACTGAGGATGGAAGTTCACTAGAGCCCAGAAGTTCAAGGCTTCAGTGAGCTATAATCATGCCACTACTCCAGTGCCTGTTATTTAGAGAACTGTCTCTAAATAACAACAACAAAAACAATAATAATAATAAAGGGAGACTTCCCTCAAAAATGAAATTATCTTTTGGAGGGTGAGCCCCTTGTAGTATACTCAGAATTTGTCCCTCCAGATCAAACAATCAACCAAAGTTTTTATCAGGAAGTTTTGAAAAGGTTTCATCATGATTTGTGGAAGAAACATCCTGAGTTGTGGCAAACAGGTGACTGGTTTCCTTCCACCATGACAAGGCACTTGCCTACACTGCAGTGTTCAGCAGTTTTTGACCAAAAATGGCATGACCCCCATGTCCCACCCTCCCTATTCACCTGAATTCACCCAAAGTAATTCTGTTTTTGTTTCCCCAGATTTAAAAAGTACTTAAAATAATACATTTTGTCCGTGTGGATGAAGTGAAACAAAAAACAGCAAAAGCACTCAAAGGCATCAAAGTTGACGAGTTCAAAAACTGTCTTGAGCAGTGGAAAAATCACCTAGATAAGTGTATTATATCAAACAGAAAGTACTTTGAAGGTGACTGAAGTTTAAACATGTAAAAATAAACACACAATTTATATAAATAAATTCTGGGGCTTTTTGGGGGGGTCCCCGTCATACACCATGAACAAATGGGATTTAACACAGAAATGCTCCAGTTTACACAAATCAATAAACATCATACATCACATCAATAGAATGAAGGACACAAACCACATGATCACTTCAGTAAATGCAGGGAAACTTTGATGAAACTTAACATCCCTTCATGATAAAAACTCTTGATAAGTTAGGTATAGAAGGGAAATACCTGAACTTAATAAAGGCATTATGTGACAACACCACATCTAACATCTTATTGAATGGGGAAAACCTAAAAACTTTTCCTCTAAAACTGGAACAAGTAAGGATGGCAACTCTCACCACTCTTATTCAACATAATACTGGAAGTCCTAGACAGAACAATTAAGCATGAGAAGGAAATAAAAGGCATTCAAAATTTGAAAGGAGAAAGTCACATTGTTCCTGTCTGCAGACAAACCTAAAGACTCTACTAAAAAATCTTTTAGAACTGATAAATCCAGTACAGTATCAGGATATGAAATTAATATACAAAAATCAGTCACAATTTCAAACATGAACAATGAACTAGCTGAAAAAGAAATCAAGAAGACAATCCTATTTTCAATGGCTGTAAATAAAATACCTAGAAATAAATTTATGTTTAAGATCTCCACAGGGAAAATTATAAAACATTAATTTAAAAAAATTGAAGATAATACAAACAAATAAAAAGACATCCCATGCTACTGGATCCAAATGATTAGTATTGTTATAATTATAGCACTACACAAAGTAATCTACAAATTCAATGCAATCTCTGTCAAAATACCAAAGACATTCTTCACAGACATTAAAAAATCTTAAAATTTGATTATTTTCTTATAATACTACTTGTATCAATCACTTTTCTCCAATATCACTCTAGTTTTTATAGGACCATCTTTAGAATGGTTTTAAATTTCGCCTCCAAGATTATAAAGTAATGCTCATTGAGTATAACTGATAAAATGATATATCTATGCCTGAGCCCACGGGTTTGAGACCAGCCTAGGCAACTTGGCAAGACCTCATCTCTACAAAAAAATCAAGAAAAAGTAGCCAGGCATAGTGGTACATGCCTGTAATTCCAGCCACTTGGAAGATTGAGGTGGAAGGATCACTTGAGCCCAGCAGGTTGAAGTTGCAGTGGCCATGAGCATGCCACTGTCCTCCAGCCTGGGGGACAGAGTAAGACAGCAACTAAAAAAAAAAAAAAAGATATAGCTAAAGAGAAAGACAATCCTTTCTCTTCTCTATGTTCTTATTCCCAAATCACCTCTTTGCCAGATGATCAATGATATAAACATTGATATATATTGTTTTTGCAGTTTTTTGTGCCCTTTCACATATACACAAACACATGAATTTATAGCCAATTGGTTCCTGCCCTTGTTTATTTTGACCAAAATGAGTCACAAACACAAAAACATCTCTTAATCAATATACATATAAGGCTAATCTATATTTTTATAGAATAACATAGTTTTGTATCATCCATAGCAGGAATTTCCACAATTTATTTGTTTTTTTCTCCCTGTTGGTGGATATGCAGGATGCCTCCAGTTTGTTACCACTATAAATTATGATGCAATAAACACCATTGAGCACATTCTTGCATACTTGTAAAACTTTTATTTCTATATAGCCTCATTCTTAAACTACTATAAAAGCATATTATCTTTTTTTAGTCTGTCCTTCTTTCCTATCCATACTTTCTAAATTATATTTTGTACCATATTTTGTTTAAAAAGTTGGATTACAAAAATATTATGTAAAACAAAAATGCATCCTGGATTTTTCTGTCTTTACAGTAAACTGGCATAATTCATATTAGTGGAAAGATACATTTCTATATTTGCCTCCTATTAATTAAGGAGATTAGTAAAAGCAATAAGGAGAGGGACCTCTTCATCTGCCAAATGATGACAGGACATATTATCGACTTTCTGTTTATACAGAGCCTACAAGGACCTGAAGAGCAAAATTGTTTTCTATAAAGACAAGAACTGAGTTTGGGAGAATAGTTTCTTCATGGGAATACAGGAAGACAAGGAAATAGAGAAATGAGAAAAATGAGTATTAAAGGAAGCAGGAACTTAAAAAATGGCAAGAGGCAGGAAACTACATAAAATAATGGGAAATGTCTCAGCATGGAAAGTATTTTAATTGAACTTTTTTTACTCTTGAACCCCCACACCCAGTACAGTGCCTGCCACAGAACAGATGTCCCAGAAATATTACTGAAACAATAATTAGAGATGTCTGATATTCAACTTTTATGTTAAATTTTATATTGTCTACTAGAAGCCCACTTTATATATAAAGACATGGCTAGTTTCATTGCCTGTGAAGAGATAGACATAGTGTTAGTTAAAAGAGAACTAGGATTAGTTGTAAATGTATATTGCAAATGCAAGTGCAGCTACTACAAAAGTAAAATGACAGCATTGCTATAATGCAAAGCCCTTCTCAAATAGGCAATGAAAATCCCAACATTCTAATGCCTTATTAAGTTATATAGGATCAAGTTTTGGAAATCAAGGAAAATGGATTGAATTGCACTTCCAGAAAAGCCCAGAATTTAGTGAAGCCAACAGACTCCAGATCTAAAAAATGTATTCAAGTTTTAATGTAAGAATTTTGTGTAAAGGTGATCATGGAAATGCAAGCCCCCAGGAATTCATGATAACTAGTGGAGAACATTGTAAATATTGTAAACATTGTAAATAAGAAGAAGAGGTAATGGCTTAAACTAATTTTACGATAGGATAACCAGAGCTGGCATTTTTTATACATTAAATTATAACATGGCAGAAAATGTTTGAACTTGAAAGCAATGATCTAGTCAGGGATAATAAACACCTTCATTTCATGAGCTATTCTAATTGGTAGGATCTTTCTCACATACTGAGTAGAGTTTTGAGACTGAAACCTAAGTTTATGGCAAAGATATTATGAAATCACAAAAAGCCTAGGGAAGTAAAATGGGGGAAAGTGAAAGTATGTAAGTTGAGGAGCTAATTTAATTTATCCCTGATTGCCAACACCTCATTGATAAGAAAACATTTTGCTAATTTTTCAGTCCACCAATATTTGACCAGAAAGAAATAGAAAGCCTTAACAGACCAATAACAAATATGAATAGATTAAGGTAGTTATTAAAATCCTCCCAACAAAGAAAAGACTAGGACTGGATGACTTTATGATTGAATTCTACCAAACAAAGATATCAATTATTTTTATACTTTTCCAAATAACAGAACTAGAAGAAATACTTTCAAACTCATTTTACAAGGCTAGAATCACCCTGATACCAATGCCAGACAAAGATATCACAAGAAAAAAACTGCAAGCCAATATTTCTGATGAACATAAATGCAAATATCTTTAATCCTCAATAAAATACAGGCAAACTGAATTCAACATCACATAAAATAGATTATACATCACGACCAGTGGGATTTCTCCTCAGGATGCAAGGTTGATTTAACATATGTAAATCAATCAGGGTGATAAAACATATTTACATAATGAAAATTAAAATTCCATGGTCCTGTCAATCAATATGGAAAAGCATTTGACAAAATTCAATATCCTTTCTTGATAAAAACTCTCAACAATTTAAGTATAGAAGGAAACTATATGAACATAATAAAGATCATTTCTGAAAAGCTCACAACTAACATTATAATCAGCAGGGAAAACACAAAGCTTTTTCACTAAGATTCAACACCAGGCAAGGATGCTTATTCCCCCACTTCCACTTAACATACTACAGGAAGTACTCTCAAGAGCAATCAGACTAGAAAGAGAAATAGAAGGCATCTAAATACTAAAGGAAGAAATAAATATAGTTCTATTTGAAAATTACATGATCCCATATGTAGAAAACCCTAAAGACTACAGAAATAAACAACTAGAGGTAATAAATTAATTCAACAAAGTTGCAGAATAGAAAATTATCATTTATTGCATTTCTTTACACCAATAACAATCTATTCAAATTGAAAGTCAAGAAATCCCATTTACAGTAGCATACAAAATATTAAGAAATAAATTTAAATACAACAAAAAAAGAAATAAATTTAAATAAAGAGCTGAAGTATCAATACACTAAAAAATATAAAACATTGCTGAAAGTAGTTTAAGAAAGCACACATAAGTGAAAAAATTTCCTGAGTTTATAGATTGGAAAAACTAAAACTTAAAATTCCATACTATCCCACACCACCCAAGGTAATGTACAGATTCAATACAATTGCTATCAAAATTTCAATTATGTTTTTCACATATAGAACAAAAACAATCTAGAATTTGTATGGTACCAAAAAGGACCCCAAGTAGCCATAATTTAAGAGAGAAAGAAAAAATGTTGAACATCACAATTCCTGATTTTAAATTGTATACAAAGCTGTAGTAATAAAAATTGTATGTACTAGCATAAAAGCAAACACACAGACCAATGGCACAGAAATCGAGTACCCAAGCATATGCAGTCAATTAATTTTCAGTAAGGGAACAAAGAAGACATAATAAGGAGAGTAGTCTCTTCAATAAATGGTGTTGGGAAATCTGGATGTTCACATGCAAAAGACAGAGAGAGAGGGAGAAAGGAAGGAGGAAAGAAGGAAAGGAGGGAGGGAGGGAGGAAAGGAGGAAGGAAGGAAGGAGGAAGGAAGGAAGGAAGGAAGGAAGGAAGGAAGGAAGGAAGGAAGGAAGGAAGGAAGGAAGGAACTGGACTGTTATATTACAGCATACACAAAAATAAAATCAAAATGGATTGAAGACCTAAATGTCAGACCTGAAGTCACAAAACTCCTGTAAGAAAACATTTTTTCGCCGGGCTCCGTGGCTCAGGCTGTAATCCCGCGCCTTTGGGAGGCTGAGGTGAGTGGATTGCCTGAGCCTGAGGGTTCGAGACCCGTTCTGGGCAGCAAGACTTCATCTCTACAATAAATCAAAAAATCAGTCGGGCGTGGTAGCGCATGCCTGTAATTCCGGCTACTCGGAAGGCTGAGGCGGAAGGATCGCCGGAGCCCAGCGGGTCGAGGCTGCGGTGGCCGGGAGCGGCCACTGCACACCAGTCTGGGCGACAGAGTGAGACTCCAACTCAAAAAAAAAACAAAAAACGTTTTTTCAAAGCTCCTTGACATTTGTCTTCACACAGATTTTTTGGTCATAGCACCAAAAGCACAGGCAACAAAAGCAAAAGTAAACAAATAGAACTACAACAAATTAAAATCATCTGCACAACAAAGGAAACATTCAACAAAGTGAAAAGGCAACCTATGTAATGGAGAAAATATTTGTAGACATATATCTGATAAAAAGTTAAAATCTAAAACTTATCAGGAATTCGCACAACTCTACAGAAAAAAAAAATTTTTAAATGAGCCAAGGACCTTGACAGTCATTTCTCTGAAGAAGACACAAAAATGCCAACAGGTATATGAAAATATGTTCAACATCATTAATCATCAGAGAAATGCAAATCAAAACCACAATGATATATCACTTCACACCTGTTAGGATGACTATTATTGTGAAGACAAAAAGTAAAAAGTGTTGGCAGTGGTGTGAAGAAAATGAAAATCCTTTTTCACTGTTGGTGGGAATGTAAATTGGTGTAACCAATAGGAAAAAATGTATAGAGGTTTTTCAAACAATTAAAACTGAGCTGCCATATGACCCAGCAATTGCTCTTCTGGGTATATACCAAAGGAATCAAGAGTATTACCTCATAGTGATACCTCCACCCTCATGTTTATTATAACATTATTCAAAATAACGAAGATATGAAAATAGAGTATTAATCAACAAATGAATGAATTTTTTAAGTACAATAAATATATACATACTGTTGATTTAGAAAAAAGAGGCTGAGGGACAATATATAATTTAGAGAGTTTACTTGAGCCAAAGTAAGGATAGATACGTGGGACGCACTTCCAAGTTGCCTCAGAGGGTTCTTGACCAGCCTTTGTTACAAGCAGGTTTTAAAAAGGCAAAGGAAGCAAGAAGTTGATACAAAGTTGTTTGACAGAATTTTTTATTGGTTTACAAAGACATCATTGATTAGTAATTGGCTATATGTTGTTGAACAATAGGGTATGAGTTATGATGTCCAATATATGGCATTTTATGGCTTCTTGGCACCAGTTAGTGTAGTGCCAAGAGTAGGGTAGCAAGAGAGATTTACTTCAAGAGATAATTACCTGCCTAAAGGGGAAATGATATTACTACTGTTTTATTCCAGTGCCTCTCTGGACCTGTCAATTTAAAGGGGCTCAGTTTCCTCAAATAAAAAGTTTCTTTTCTTTTTTTTTCCCACTATACAGTAAAATATTACTCAGTATTTTTAAAAAAAGGAGATCTGCTATTTAAGACAACATGTAAGAAAATGGAGAACATTATGCTAAGCTAGATAAGCCAGACACAGAAAGAAAAAGATTGCATGCTCTCATTTATATGTGGACTCTTTTTAAAAATGGAATACATAGAAACAAACAGCAGAAGAGTGGTTATTAGAGGCGGAGGGTAAATAGGTGAAGGGAGGAGTAGGAAAATGTAGGTCAAAAAGTACAAAGTTACAACTATGTAGGATAAATATGTCTAGAGATTGAACATACAGCCCACGAAGACTATAGTAATAATATTTGACTAGATACTGGAAATTTGCTATCAGAGTAGATCTTAGGTACTCTTACTACACATATTTAAAAAGGCAACTGTTAGCCGGGCTTGGTGGCTCAGCCTGTAATCCCGCGCCTTGGGAGGCTGAGGTGAGTGGATTGCCTGAGCCCGTGGGTTCGAGACCCACCTGGGCAACTTGGGGAGACCTCATCTCTACAATAAATCAAAAATCAGCCAGGCGTGGTAGCACGCGCCTGTAATTCCGGGTACTCGGAAGGCTGAGGCTGAGGCAGAGGGATCACCGGAGCCTGGCAGGTCGAGGCTGTTGTGGCTGGGAGCGGCCACTGCACTCCAGTCTGGGTGACAGAGTGAGACTCCAACTCAAAAAAAAAAAAAAAAAAAAAAAAAGGCAGTTGTTGCAGATAATAGATACTTTAACTGACTGGACTATCGTAATTTCCCATGCACATGTATATCAAAATATATATTTAAACATATATATATATTTAAACATATGCAATAGATAATAAACTCATATATAATAAAATTTTTGTCATTGTTTCTCTCTTACATAGTTTTATTCTTACAGACATACCTTGGAGATATTGAGCAGTTGTTTATAGATCATAGTAATAAAATGAATATCATATGTAATAAAGTGAGTTATTTGGTTTCCCAGTGCATGTAGAAGTTGTGTGTACACTATATCATAGTCTACAAAATGTACAATAAATAGCATTATGTCTTGAAAAATTACATAGCTACATTTAAAAATATTTTATTACTAAAAAAGGCTATCAGACTTCAATAGGTCATAATATTTTTGCTGGTAGAGGCTGTTATCTCAGTGTTGATGGCTGCTGACTAATAAGAATAGCGTGGCTGTAACAATTTCTTAAAATAAAGACAACAGTGAAGTTTGCCCCCTCGGTTGACTCTTCCCTTCAAAAGATTTCTCTGTAGCATGTGATGCAGTTTGTTAGCATTTTACCCACAGTAGATCTTCTTTCAAAATTGAAGTCAATTCTCTCAAACCTTGCCAATACTTTATCAATTAAGTTTATTTAACATTTAAAATGATTTGCTGCCATTTTAATAATGTTCATAGTATCTTCACCAGAATTTGATTCCATTTCAAAAAGGCACTTTCTTTGCTCATTCATAAGAAACAACACAGTTCTGTTAAAATTTAATCATGAGAGTATAACAACTCAGTCAAAACTAAAGCTCCACTTCTAATTCTAGTTATCTTGCTATTTTCACCACATCTGCAGTTACTTCCACCATTAAAGTCTTAAGTATCTCCAGCCATTCAGGAGAGTTGGAATCAACTTCTTCTAAAATCCTGTTAATGCTGATCATTTCACCCCTTCCCATAAATCACACATGTTCTTTTCAGAAGGTTTCAATTTACTTTGCCCAGATACATCAGAGGAATCACTATCCATGGCAGCTATGGCCTTATGAAACATATTTTTTAAAGAATAAGACTTGACAGTCAAAATTACTCCTTGATTTATGGGCTACGGAATGGATGTTGTATTAGCAGGCATGAAAATGACATGAACCTTCTTGTATATCTCCATCAGAGTTCTTCAATAACTAGGTACAGTATCACTGAGCAGTAATATTTTGAAAGGAATCTTTTTGTTCTGATCAGTAGGTCTCAACACTGGGCTTAAAATATTTAGCAAACTATACTGTAAACGGATGTGCTGTCATCTAGACTTTGTTTCTCCATTTATAAAGCACAGGCAGAGTAAATTTAGAATAATTCTTAATGTCTCTAGGATTTTTGGAGTGCTAAATGAGCATTGGCTTCAATTTGTTTGTTTGTTTGTTTGTTTGTTTTTGAGTTGGAATCTCCCTCTGTCGCCCAGACTGGAGTGCATTCCGGCCACTGCAGCCTCGACCTGCTGGGCTCCGGCGATCCTTCCTCCTCAGCCTTCCGAGTAGCCAGAATTACAGGCATGCGCTACCACGCCCGGCTGATTTTTTGATTTATTGTAGAGATGAGGTCTCGCTGCCCAAGCGGGTCTCGAACCCTCAGGCTCAGGCAATCCACTCACCTCAGCCTCCCAAAGTGCTGGAATTACAGGCTGAGCCACCGAACCCGGCTCATTGGCTTCAATTTAAAGTCATCAGCTGCATTAGCCCCTAATAAGAGTTAGCCTGTCCTTAAAAGCTTTGAAGTCAGATGTTGATTTCTCCCCCCTAGCCATGAAAGTCCTAAATGACATCATCTTTCAATAAAAGGCTATTTTATCTATATTTAAAATCTGTTTAATGTAGCCATCTTCATCAATGATCTTAGCTAGATCTTCTGGATAACTTGCGGCAGTTTCTATACCAGCATAGTTTCTGGATGCAGTTTCTACATCCATCTTGTACTCGGGTTATGCGACTGTCTTCTTTTCTTAAACCTCAGAAACCAACCTCTGCTAGCTTCCAATTTTTCTTCTGCAGCTTCCTCACCACTCTCAGTCTTCACAAGTTGAAGAAAGTTAGAGCTTTTCTCTGGATTAGTGTTTGGTTTAAGAGAACATTGTGACTAGTTTGATCTTCTATCTAGACAACTCAAACTTTTGCCATATTAGCAATAAAGTGTTTCACTTTCGTATCATTCATGAGCTCCCTGGAGTTGTATTTTAATTACCTTCAAAAACTTTTCTTTTGAATTAACAGCTTGGCTGTTTGGTGCAAGAGGTCTATCTTTCTGCCTATCTTGGTTTTCTTTTCTTTTTAACTTTAAAATTTTTTATTTTAAAATTGCAGGGTACAATTCAGGGTTAGGTATGAATATATTCATTAAGCAGGTACCCTTGTTGATGAGGTTCGCCCCCCACCCCAGGCAGATTCCCACTACTGCCAATCCCACCTCCCTGTCCCTCCCCCACCAGTTTCCTGCTACTATGAATCCTTTTCTTACTGTATTACAATAGTAGTTCAAGGTCCGCTTATGACTGGGAACATGTCTATCTTGACTTTCAACATGCTTTCCTCACTAAGTTTAATCATGTCTAGCTTTGGGTTGAAAGTGAGAAAAGTGACTTTCCTTTCATTTGAATGCTTAAAGGACATCGTAGGATTATTAATTGGTCTAATTTCAATACTGTTATGTCTCAAGGAATAGGAAGACCCAAGAAGGGGAGAGAGATAGGTAAACAACTATTAGGTAGAGCAGTCAGAACACATACAACATTTAGAAATTAAGTTTCCTGTCATGTAGTAATGCTTTGTCCTGCCCAAAACAATTACAATAGTAACATCAAAGATTACTCATCACAGATTACCATCACAGATATAATAATAATGAAAAACTAAAATCTTGAGAGCTTCTCTAAAATGTGACACAAAGACACAAAGCACTAATAGACTTGCTCAATACAAGACTGACATAAAACTTCAATTTGTTAAACACACACACACACACACACACACACACACACACAATATCTATGGAGCATAATAAAGTGCATCACAATAAAACAAAGTATACAATCTATAAAGGAGAGGTAGCAATTGCTCCTCCAGGGAATTGTTAAATAAAGTATTCAAATAGTTACAAAGTGATTGTTTTGTCCTTAAGACACCTTGTATTGTTTCCCAAGCTGTTTCTTGACTCTTTTTAATTATTTATATTTCATTTTCATATTTTTACAACCATATGGTAAACTGCTAACATACAAATATATTATTTCACAGAGCTTTCCCATTTCTGTGTACCTAATAGGCAGTCAACAGATATTTAAATGCATTTATGTTCTGAAGTTTATGTCTCAAATCAGATTGCAAACTTACTGAGGATGAATATATACATCTTTATTTTATTTTTCACACCTTTCCCTCCTTTCAACTTTTTCATTATTCTCTAGGTTATTAAAAGCATACATACAATGTATAGATAAATAAATCAGTGAGCTTGTTAAATTATCAAAAGTAAATAAAAAGAATGACACTTGGGAACATAAATTCTTTCTCAAAAGTCAATCAACAAGAGCTAAAGGAGATTTAATAATATTTACTAACAATAAAATTTGGTTATAATCTGTTTTCAGTTACACATTGTTATTTTAACATTTGTCCCAATTGAACATGGTATAACCTCAACATCTTTGATTTTTTGCACATTAGTGTATATGTTTCATGTCAATATTTGCCAGTTGAAAATGTTTAATAAGTATATTAGAGTATATAAAAATAAGTATATCAGAAGGGAAATCCATTTTTCAAGGAAAATGGCAACAAACATGAGAGAGAAAAAATATCTTTTTTTTTTCATTTAAAGCCATCATCTCTTTTGGTTCTTATATTCTGAATATAAAGGTGTCTAATCCACTCTATAAACATTTCTCAAGTACCATTATGCTTTGTCTTAAAGCCACAAGGATAAAAATTCATGACTTGTCTTCAAGATTGTTTCTTGCAACAAGTAGACACATCAGCAAATAGCTTGTAATGAGTCCTCTCTGAGAGATGTCCTAGGAGACTGTAGAGGAGAGAGGAAGAAAATGATTTAGTGGAGGAAGAAAAAGCTTCAGGCAGAAATAATCTGAAAGATAAACAAGATTTGATTGCTAGTTTAGTTGTGACAGGAGTTTCAAGTTTTTGAATAAACTGTTTTTGGATGTGATAAAGGGAGATGTCTATGCCATTTTCTCTACATAAGTTCTAATGGACTTATGAAAGCTCTGTCACAGGTGATGGTGTGGGCCAGGTGCCAGGCAATGAGAATCAGTTGTATCAAGTACGTTTTTCTCAGGAGACTCCCAAGAACAGCAGTGGCTCCAATCTCAGGGCAGTGGGGGGTTGCGGTCACGTTCAGAGGAGAGCCCCAGGTGCATGATGAACCCAAGTCTCCCCTCAGACAGACTTTCACTCACCCACCAGCACGCACCTACTCATGCAGAAAGTCTTTATGGACACTGGCTTTTGCTGAGACTCTCACAGTCTTACCTGCCCCATTGCCATCTTGCCAGAAGTCCTGAACATTCTGTTTTGTTATCCATGTGACAGGCAGAGAGAAGATAGAAATGTACATGAGGAGGTAAATGGTAGTGTCAATGCACATCTAATTAAGCAGATTGAATTATTTATAGGTATATAATATCTGGAAACTATAATAGCCAATTCTATCTTTTCTCCTGTCTCTAGTAAGAATCATACCTAGAAAAGATTAATTTATCTTCCATTCTTCCAGAGTTTCAATAAGAGGGCCTTATCACTATTTATCCTCCCCCAGGAAATGAAAATAGGAACATTATAGCTATATGCTCAAACATCTCACTTTGTTAATACTGCTTCCAAATTTATCTCTGAGTGGTCTGAATCCCTTTATGCCTAAAGATTACTCCAGGTTCCTTCACCTAGGAATGAAATATCCAACAACATTTTATTTCTAAAATTCAATATTAGAGATCCTGCAACTTTAGCACTAAAACTTGTATCTTGCCATGAAAATGCTTTCACATTGCCTTAAATCTTTCTTTTTAAATTATTTTGCTTATAAAAAAATCTTTAGATAAACTTTACTTAACAAAGTTATTTTTTCTCTTTTTCTTTTCTCATGCCTTTGCTTTAATTTATGATAACTCAGAGGAGCATTCTAATTTTTTAACTTCCAAAAATAGGTTTTTTTCCCCCTATCAGCTTTATTTGGATCCCAGGGAAGTGAGAATATCTATCCTTTAGTTTTGTGTTGTTTTATACCAATACTTCTTCCACATAAAAAGATAGACAGAAGTTCTGACCTAATTAAAACATTAAAATTATGGCATTAAGTTAGATAAACTTAAAAATTTGTTGAATCTTTTGGGTTTAAAAAGAAATCCTTTCTCCAAAGATGAAAACTTATGCTTTTTTTTTTGAGTTGGAGTCTCACTCAGTCGCTCAGACTGGAGTGCAGTGGCCGCTCCCGACCACTGCAGCCCCCACCTGCTGGGCTCCAGCGATCCTTCCACCTCAGCCTTCCAGTAGCTGGAACTACAGGCGCGTACTACCACGCCCAGCTAATTTTTTTTTATTTATTGTAGAGATGAGGTCTCACCTGCCCAGACAGGTCTCGAACCCGCGGGCTCAGGCAATCCACTCACCTCAGCCTCCCAAAGTGCTGGGATTACAGGCTGAGCCACCTAAAAAGCTAAAAATCTATGCCTTCTTGAGAAAACATTTGAGATGGTTGTGACATTACCAACCCCCACTTTGGTCACACATTAAAACTCACAAAAGTTCTGCGCGTGTGGTTTTGTAGCTGTTATTGGAAACAAAAGTTTTAAAGCCAATCAACCACAAAGAGAAGAAAATAAAACTAACCACTTAAGCCTGAAGTGCCAACTTTCACCATATGTAGTCCCACAAAAACCGAAAGGGAAAAATAATCAAAGTAAAACCCAACTGAGCTAGAAACACAGAATAAGGGAAAGACATTTCTAAAGAGTTTCACTCCAACCTATGAAAATCATTCTT
Source organism: Cephalopachus bancanus (assembly GCA_027257055.1). Lineage (NCBI taxonomy): Eukaryota > Metazoa > Chordata > Mammalia > Primates > Tarsiidae > Cephalopachus > Cephalopachus bancanus. The sequence continues at coordinate 14,027,219 of JAPVLO010000093.1, forward strand.
TTTTCCACAGCTGGCCCCCAGACCCTCTAAAGGAATACATTATTGTGATTTGCAATGATCTGATTAGTGTATTTACATAATGCATCCTCCCTTCTATGCCACTCCCACTCAGCTGGCCATACAGCACATAGAGTTTTGGAGTTAGAATAAAGTAAACACTCCAAAAAGTCTTTTGTCTTCCCCAGTACACATAAAACAATTTGTAAAATACTGTATAGCATCAAAATGGGTTGACTTTGTTTATAAAAATATATGTTTCATTTGTTTTTTTATCCCCAAAGTTTTGACAGTTTGTATAATAGATTAGTCTTTAAGCACAAACACACAGCATGCATGCACACAAACACACACACATACACACTCACACACACACACACACACACACGCACGCACTAAGTAGTAGTGTAGAGGGAACTAAGTTGTAGAACAATTAACACACTATATAGTCCAAAATTACAAAGCATTATTCTCTCAAAGCCTTCAATTAAAGCTGTTAACTAGGATCCTGAAGAATTGTAGTAGAAAGAATGAGAGCTAATAGAGCAGACACATAAATTAGAACATGCTCCTGTGCACAATACCTAATTAAAATTAGTCCAAATCAAGGAAATCTGGCATAAAATGTGAAAGAACCAATTAAGCATGGCCTTTCAAATCTCTCTTTGGTAGCTTATCATGTAGTGTGTTTTTCTTAGGAAACTCTAAGTGTCTAGATGAAGCTGGCTTGGATGTGAAGCAGGTTGGAGCTTGCAACTTGTGAAGACAGGGAGTAATAACAAGTCTTCTACCACAGTGAAGGCTGGGGAACTAAACTTGCTGCAGAAGTAGTGTTATGTGGTAGAAATGAACAACAGCTACAATTTCATTACTAAGCAAATTTTTCACAAATTAAGAAACTGAATCTTAAAGAGACCAAGTAAATTGTGAAAAAAAAATTCACAAACTGTTGTTGGAGACTTTCTCAAAGATGAGTGGTTGAGAAATTGAGGCTTTACTTCTGGAATTTCTATCCTGTTCCATTGGTCCACATGCCTGTTCCATTGGTCCATACCAGGCTGTTTTGATTACTGTAGCCTTATAGTAAAATTTGAAGTCTGGAAGTGTGATACCTCCTGCTTTGTTTCTTTTGCTAAGGATCATTTTGGCTATTTATGAATGTTTGTGTTTCCATATGAATTTCTGTATTGTCATTTCCGGGTCTGAGGAGAATGATGTTGGTAATTTAATGGGTATTGTTTGAATCTGTAGATTGCCTTTGATAGGATGGACATCTTAACAATGTTCACTCTTCCTATTCATGAGCCTGGAATATTTTTCAATTTGCTTGTGTCTTCCTGGATTTCTTTGAGCAGTGTTTTGTAGTTCTTGTTGTAAGGGTCTTTCATTTCTCTGGTTAGGAAGATGCCACTGGGGAGAGGAGAACCTATTCAGTAAATGGTGCTGGGAAAACTGGCTGATCACTTGCAAAAGATTGAAACAGGACCTCTACCTAACACAATACAAAAAAATTAACTCTAAATGAATCAAAGACCTAAACGTAAAACCTCAAACTATAAGAATCTTAGAAAACGCAGGAAACACCCTTACAGAAATTGGAACTGGCAACCAATTCTTATTCAGAACCCTAAAGGCCCATACCTTAAGAAACAAGATAGACAAGTGGGACCTCATCAAACTAATGAGCTTCTGCAAAGCAAAAGAAACCATCAAGAGAACAGGGAGACAGCCCACAGAATGGGAAAAACTGTGTAACTGGCAAAGGTCTAACATCTAGGATCTACAAGGAACTCAAATGCGCTGAAAAGAAAAAAAAAAGCCCCATTAAAAAGTGGGCAAAAGGCATGAATAGACACTTCTCAAAAGAAGATATATGGGCTGCCAACAGACACATGAAAAAGTATGCAGTCTCGCTCATCATCAGAGAAATGCAAATCAAAACCATGTTGAGATACCACGTAACCCCAGCAAGAATGGACATCATTAATTAAACAAACAACAATGATGCTGGTGAGGACGCAAAGCAAAAGGAACACTTCTACACTGCTGGTGGGAATGGAAACTAGTGCAATCACTTTAGAAGACAGTGTGGTGATATCTGAAAGAACTAGAAATTGACCTTCCATATGACTCAGCAATTCCCCTATTGGGAATATTCTGGAGGAACTCAAAACATTCTACAAAAAAAAGACCTGCACATGTATGTTTGTTGCAGCTCTATTCACAATAGCAAAAACATGGAAACAACCATGTTGCCCACCGAAGCTGGACTGGATAAAAAAATGTGATACATATACACAATGGAATATTATGCAGCCATAAAGAAGGACAAACATATGGACTTTGCAACAACTTGAATGGATTTAGAGTCACGTATACTCACTGATCTATCACAGAAACAAAGAAAAGAGTACCATATGCTCTCATTCATAAGTGGACCTTGAACAATTATAATACTATAAGAAAGCAATTGGCAGTAGTGGGACACTGTCAGGGAAGGGGGGTGGGATTGGCAGTTGAGGGAAACTGCTAGGGGAGGGAGGGGCATACTTCATCAACAAGGGTACCTGCATAATCAACATTTGTATACCTAATGCTGAATTGTACTCCACATCTTTATAATAAAAACAATTATTTTAAAAAGTTGGACTGGATAAAAAAATGTGGTATACACACCCAATGGATATTATGCAGCCATAAAGAAGAATAAACATATGGACTTCGCAGCAACTTGGATGGATTTAGAATCTATTATACTCAGTGATCTATTACAGAAACAAAGAACAGAGTACCATATATTCTCACTCATAAGCAGACCTTGAGCAATTATCACAATACTATAAGAAAGGGAAGCCGGGCTCGGTGGCTCAGCCTGTAATCCCGCGCCTTTGGGAGGCTGAGGTGAGTGGATTGCCTGAGCCCGCGGGTTCAAGACCCGCCTGGGCAGCGATACCTCATCTCTACAATAAATCAAAAAAATCAGCTGGGCGTGGTAGCGCGTGCCTGTAATTCCAGCTACTTGGAAGACTGAGACGGAAGGATCACCGGAGCCCAGCAGGTCGAGGCTGCGGTGACCGGGAGCGGCCACTGCACTCCAGTCTGGGCGACCAAGTGAGACTCCAACTCAAAAAAAAAAAAAAAAAAGGGATTAGCATAGTGGGAAAGTGCCAGGAGAGGGGAGGTGGGATTGGCAGTTGAGGGAAACTGCCAGGGGATGGGGGTCACACCTCATCAACAAGGGTAACTTCATAGTGAACATTTGTATACCTAACCCCGAATTGTACACCACATCTTTAAAATAAAAAATTTAAAAGTTTAAAAAAAAATCACAAACGAATAAATGGCAGGCTGGAATAGAAGCCAGGTCTGTTTGACCCCAAAAGCTCTGTTCTCTACTCTGCAACCTAGTACTTAACCTAAAGAGTTGGATCATATATATAGTCATTGTTTCTTTCTACTATACATCATATGTTTTGGTCACCTGGTAACTTTGGGGGTTAGCAAGATGATCTATGGTGAAGGACAAAAAATGATCAGGAGTCAGATAGGAAATTTACTCTCCAACTATAAGCTAGGGTTTAATGGGAAAATTATTCATTCCAGGAAACTGAAAAGAGATACACTACAGAGTGTGAGATCAATTCAGAAGGTGGATTCTATGTGACAGGTGCAACTTGGAAATGACAGGTATCTGGAGTCCCATTGTGGTGCCCAGGCTCCAGTCTGATTGCCTCCAGACACTTAGCAATACTAGGAAGACAGAATGAGTGGCATGTCATTGCTGAGTTCTTATGACTAAGGAGTGTGGTCATGTAGGAACTGTTCATATACTTTTATCTTAGTGCAGAAACTGGGAAAGTAAGTATGTCTATCCATGAAGTAAACTATTAGATTTTTTAAAAAAGGAATGAAGTAAACTAACAAGTTGCTAAATAAACCATTAACTTGTAGCACTCTGTTTTTTCTCAGCCTAGTTTGGAAAACTATAGTAATAAAGGTAACTTCAAGGCATAGAAGATAAAACACACATGGTCAATCTATAATTCTATAAACTATGTGTTTCAGTTATAATTTGCTATACAACATATCATCTGAAAATTTAATGTCTTAATACAATTTTTTTTCCTCATCATTGTGAGTTGAGATGAGTAGTTATCTGCACAGCATATGAGTAGCTGAGATCCTTCATTTGACATTCAGTAGAGGGCTCAGCTGAATCTGGGACAGCCAAATGGCTTCTCATGTTGCAGGATCTTTTTTCATATGGATTTTTCTTATTCAGCAGTGAAATCCAGTTTTTTTCTTTTTTAACTCCAGGGAGTACATGTGCAGGTTAATTACACAGGTATATTGTGTGAAGAATTCTCATCTTAAAACTACTTCAGTCAACTAAGCTATATAATTGGCTACACTTTCTGTCAATCAAGCTAACTTCTCCAATTTTTACTTTCATCTAATAATGTTATCAGCACATTTGCTTGCAGAACATACCTGTCTGCCCTCATAGTTTGTTGTAATTAAGGAGTGGGGATTTGAGAAGGAAATAGAAGAGCTGTCCGGTGTTGTCACATTTCCCAGTTAATGTCTCCCAAACATAGAAAATGTCCTCTACAGACCTAACAACAAATATCATGATGGCTTCTGGAAGCAGTTCTTTTACCAGTATGTCTTCACCTAAATGAAACATTAGAAGAACATTCTGCAATCAGAAGATGGAAAATATTAGATATTTTATTGATTTAGTGTATTCCTATTATGAATTTAAACAGGAAAACATGAATTTTTATTCCATTTTAGTCTTTAACTTGTTTGACCTTGAATGCATCACACATCATTTGACCTTTCTAATCCTCAGTAACCTTGCTATAGACCAAATTGCCCCCTGTCCCAATTCATATGTCAAAACTGTAATCCTCAATGTGATGGTACATGGAGGTGGAGTATTTGGGAAGTAATTAGGTTTAGATGAGGTCATGAGGGTGGGGCCCTCATAATAAGAGTTGTTGCTTTATAAGAAGAGGAAGACAGAGATCTCATTGTCTCTGCCATGTGAAGACACAGCAAGAAGGCAGTCATCTACAAGCCTGGAGGAGGGTCTTTATCAGAAACCAAATCAGCCAGCACCTTGATCTTAAACTTCCCAAGCTCCAGAATTGTGAGCAATAAATGTCTGTTATATAAACCACCTAATTCTGGTATTTTGTTATAGCAGACAAATACAATCCTCTTCCATAAAATGAGCCATTGTAACAGAAGATCTCTAAAGTCTTTCCAAGATTATACTACATTGTGTTTTTTTCTATTAAGTTATATAGTCAAGTAAATATTGCCTGAACACTATTAAAGGGGACACACAAAGAAAATTAATTTAGCTAAAAAATTTAAAGAGTTAATTTCAAACAAGAATTTAGAAGTCATTTCAAAAGAAATAAGATATATATTTTTAAGCTCCTTTTCTATGTTTTTAGCAATTTGGGTTACTTTCATATTTTGGTCCTCAAGCTCTGAGATTCTTTCTTCTGCTTGATTAATTCTGCTTTCCATGCTTATCAGTTTGCTGTTTATTTCGTTCACTGTATTCTTTGTTGCTGTTATCTCAGTTATCAACTCCTCATTCTTTCCTCTTGTCTTTCCTCATTTCTATTTATTCTCTCTATTAATATCTTGATATCTGAATTTGTGGATTGAGACCAGTCATTCTGGGGATTCTTCATTGTTTGTGTTCTGAAGTCTATATTCTCAGTGGTTGACCTCCTGGGGTCTGTGTGAGATCTGCATTCTTCCTTTGTTCTTTCTTCATTTGTGTAGATTTTCCTCCTGCTCTTTTCTTTTTTTAACCTCTTCTTTAATTCTGTTGTTCAGTGATAGGGGTAGCTTTTATTTCTATTTTCTCAATCTTTTATTCTTTCTTATGTATATCCTCTGGTTTTGTTCAATTCTGAAGCAGGACTGGGAGTGTGAGCTGTACTTTCTGTACTTTTGATATTTGAATGAGGGGGGCTGTGATTCAGAAACTATCTGCAGATCCCAATATCTACTGACAGATATGTGAACCCCCAGGAACCCACTTCCCACCACCTTACAATCTGTCCATGCAGTAGGGAAATATGTTTGCCCCTTGAAAACAAAATTAGGTTCAAAAAAAAAAAAAAAAAGGAAAAGAATAGAGAAAGGAAGGAGGAAGATGAGAGAAAGGTGGAAAGAGAAGAAAAGGAGGCAGGCATACCAATTAACAAATGAACAGAGACACAAGCAAAGACAGAAAAGACGGGAAAAACAAAAACATACAGACAATCACACAAACACGCAAGCTGACAAACCCCCCTATTGATGTACTCTCCCTCAAAAATACCCATACACAAACTGGAAATCTAAAAATAAAAGCATTAAAATAACAGAAACAAAGCAAGTATGAAAAAGTAATCAAAAACAGAAAGAATGAAAGATGAGAAAAATAAACTAAAACAAGCAAAAACATAAAAAATTTAAAAAACTCACTCTGCTGCCATTCCTAGAACTCCAACTTTCTTTCAGCTCTGGTCTCCAGCTCCTCCCTCTGTTCTCAGTGCAAGCTGACAGGGTTGTGTCAGCATGCATCAGATGCTCCACATACTACTATGGGTGGAGGGTGGATCAGATCTGGACTCACCTGGCTTGCTACCACTGCTGTCAAGTGTCCCACTCAGATCTGACATGCCTATGCCTGTTCCAGCATGGGGGAGGGGGATGTCTGTCTTTCTGAGTTTGATGAGGAAATAACCTCTAGGACCTGGGATGGAGACTGGGTGGAGCTGGATAGGGCAATGCAGATCTCTGCCTGGTCCCAGGACAGAGAAAATGGCACTGATCACTGTATCCTCATCAGTGGCAGGCTGCTTTCCAGTTTTCCCCTGCCTTCTGCATGGATTCTGGGTATCATGCCACTCTGTTGTCACAGGTGATGGTATGGGCCAGTGAGGATCAGCTGCTTTCCGCTGCCTCTTCTTAGGAGAACCTTGAGAATAACAGACTATCCTGCACTCTGGGGGCTCCAATCTCAGGGTGGTGGGATGTTGTAGTCACCTCTGGAAGAGAGTCCCGGGTGCATGAACTGGAGTCTCTCCTCAAACGAACTTTCACTCACCCACCGGCACACACTCACTCACACAGAGTCTTTATGGACACTCACTTTTGTGGAGACTCTCAGAGTTCAATCTGTTCCATCACCATCTTGCCAGAAATCCTAGAAGATACAGATATGTTTGTTTATTATAACTTCAGAGGTAGGTAGAAGATCAGTAGGAACGTAAGTAAATTCAATAACACCATCAACCAACTGGATTTAATTAATATCTATAGACTATTTTATCCAAACATAGCAGAATAAATACTCTTCTCAAGAGTATTTACATGGAACATTCACCAAAATAGACCACATTTGGGGTCATAAAACACAACTTAACAAATTTAAATGTATAGAAGTTGTACAATGTCTGATCCCAGACCACAATGGAATTAAGCTAAAAACCAACAGCAGTAAAATAACTGGAAAATCCAAAAATATATGGAGATTAAGCAACCTACTTCTGAATGACCCATTAAGCAAAAAAAAGTTTTTTAAAGAAATTTCAAGAGGAAGTTAAAAATGTTTTGAACTAAATAAAAGTGAAAATATTATCAAAATGTGTGAGAGTCAGCAAAAGCAATACTTAGAGGGAAATTTATAACATTGAATGCACATATTAGAAAAGATGAAAAATTTTAAAACAATAATCTACATTTTGACTTTAGGAAACTAGAAAAAAAAGAGCAAATTCAATCAAAAGTAAGCAGAAGAAAAGAGATAATAAACTAGAGCAGGAATCAATGAAACTGAAATCAGGATATTACTAGAAACATTCAATAAAACCAAAAGTTGATTATTTGAAAAGATTAACAAAATAAATAAACCACCAGTTCAGGTAAACTATGAATAAGAAGGGAACACAAATTACTGATATTAGAAATGAAGGAAGGGATGTCTTTACAGATCTTATAGTTAGTAAAAGGATAATAAAGAAATACTATGAAAAAATCTATAATAACCTCAATGAAATGGACCAATTCCTTGAAAGATAAAGATTGCCAAAACTCACATAAGACATAATAGACAATCTGAATAGACCTATATCTATTTCAAAAATTGAATCAATAATTAGTAACTTTCCAAAACAGAAAGTACCAAGCCCATATGGATACACACAGATGAATTTTATCAAACATTTAAAGAAAAAAAATCAATTATCTATGATCTCTTTCAGACAATAGAAGCAGAAAAATTACTTCCTAACTCATTTCTTGAGGGCAATATTACCCTAACAACAAAACCAGACAAAGACTTTACAAAAATCACAAAAAACTGCAGATCGGTATCTCTCATAAACATAGATGCAAAAATCCTCAACAAAATATTAGCAAATTGAATTCAACACTGCATAAAATGAATCATACATTGCAACCAAGTGGGATTTATTCCAGGTTTACAAGGCTTGTTCAACATCAGAAAATCAATTAAGGCAGCATAGTATTCTGTTGTGTATATGCACCACACTTTCTTCATCCAGTCGATTGTTGATGAGCACCTAGATTGGGTCCATGTTTTTGCTATCATTTGCAGCAACATAGACGCAGCTGGAGTTCATTATTCTAAGTGATTAACATAGAAACAGGAAGCTAAATATTTCATGTTCCCACTTTTAAGTGGAATCTAAACAATGGGTATACACTGACATAAAGATGGGAATAACAGACATTGAGAATTCTAAAGATGGGTAGGGAGAGAGAAGGGAAGTATTGAGGATCAACCTGTTGGAGGGGGTCTGTGTTCACTATTAGGGTGATGGGCTCAATAAGAAGCCCAAATCTCACCATTGCACGATATACCTATGTAGCAAACCTGCACATTTACCTCCCACATACAGAATTTTTTAAAATTAACTAATATGTCCCATCACATCAAAAGCTAAAAAAAAAAAAAAAAAAAGAAATACATGATCATATCAATAGAGGTGAAAAAACATTTGGCCAAATCTGACACTCACTCATGATAAAAGCCTCTCAGCAAATTAATAATAGATAGAAGCTTCTTCAAGTTAATAAAGAATATCTACAAAAACTTACAGCTTACAATACACTTAATGGTGAGAAAAATAGAAACCTTTCTACAACAATCAAGAAAAAGACAAGGATGTCCCCTCTCACTAGTGTAAATCCTAGCTAATACAATACAAAAACAAAGGGGAAAAAAAGGAATACAGATTGAGAAGAATGGGATGAAACTGGGTGTTCACATAACTAACTGTGGAAAATCTGAAAGAATCAATAAAAGCACTTCTGGATCTAGTAAGTGGTTTCAGCAGGGTTGCAAAACACAAGGGTAATACACAAAAGTCAATCACTTTTCTATATACTAACAATAAATAAGTGAAATTTAAATTTTAAAACACAATACCATTTACATTAGCACCCCCAAAATGAAATACTTATATAACAAAATATGGGCAAGATATACATAAGGAAAACTACAAATCTCTGATGAATGACATTAAGGAAGAACTGGAGAAATATTGTATGTTCACGGACTGGAAAACTCAATACTCATGATATCAGTTCTCTCCAACTTGATTGATCTTTAGATTCAATGTAATCACACTAAAAATCTCAGAAAGTTATTTTGTGGGTATTGGCAAACTGATTCTAAACTTCCTATGTAGGGCAAAAGATTCAGAATAGCCAACACATTATTGAAAGGGCAAAATTGAAGAACAGATATTACCCATCTTCAAGACTTATAATAAAACTATGGTATTCAAGACAGGGTGGTATTGATGAAATAATATACAAATAGATCAACGGGAACAAAATAGAGAGCCCAGAAACAGACCCACAAAAATATAATTAACTGGTCTTTGGCAAAGGAGCCCAGGCAATACTATCAAGCAAACAAAATGTTTTAGCAGTGGTGCTGAAACAACTAGATATCCCTATGCCAAACAAAAAAGTAGACACAGACTTGATGCCCTTCTCAAAAATTAACTCAAAATGAATCATAGACCTAAATGAAAAATGTGAAATCATAAAGCTCTTAGAAAATAGTATAGGAGAAAACCTATATGACTTTGGGTATGGCAATGATTTTTTTTAATATAACACCAAAGGCACAATCCAGAAAGTAATTGTTGATAACCTAGACTTCATTAAAATTTAAAACTTCTCTGTGAAAGACAATGCCAAGAGATTGATCAGACAAGCTACAGACTGGGAGGAAATATTTGTAAATGACACATCTGATAAAGACTGTTATTCAAATTATACAAAGAATTATTAAAACTCAACAATAAGAAAAATAATAATTCAATTAAAAAATATGCCAAGGACCTTAACAAACACCTCACCAAAGAAGACATATAGATTGTAAATAAACATACAAAAAGAAGTACAGCATCATATGTTATCAAGGAAAGGCAAGTTAAAGCAATGAGATACCATTAACATACCTATTAGAAGACCAAAATCCAAAATATGGGCAACACTAAATGCTAGCAAGGATGTGGCACAACATGACTTGTTCATGGCTGGTGGGAACACAAAATGCTATAGTCACTTTGGAAAACATTCTGACAGCTTCTTACATAATTAAACATACTTTTACCATACAATCCAGAAATAATGCTCCTTGAAATTTAAAAAAGGAGTTTAAAACTTATGTTTTAACAAAAATATGCTCATAAAATTTTATAGTAATTTTATTCATTATTAGCAAAACGGAAGAAATCAAGATGTCCTTCAGTAGGTGAATCGATAAACTGTGGTACATTCAGACAATAAAATATTATTCAGCTCAAAAAGAAATGAACTATCAAGCCATGAAAATACATGAAGTGTCCTTAAATCCATATTACTAAGTGAAATACACCATCTGAAAAAGCTATGTAATATATGATTCCAATTATAAGACATTCTGAAAACACCAAAACTATGAAGACAAGTAAAAAGATCAGTGGTTGCTGGTATTTGAGATAGGTGGAGAGACATGAATAGGCAGAGCATAGAGGATTTTTAAGGCAGTGAAAACATTCTATATGACATTGTAATGATGGATGCATTTCCAAACTCATAGAATATATAACACCAAGAGTGAGCCCTAATGTAAACTATAGACTTTGGCTGAGTATGATGTATCCAAATAGGTTCAATTGTAATGGTTGTACCTACCACTCTGGAGGAGGATGTTGATGTGCATTTGTGAGGGCACATAGTATATGGAAAATCTTTGTGCCTTCCTCTCAATTTAGCTGTAAACCTAAAACTTCTCTAGGAAAAAAAAGTCTTTTTTAAAAAATAAAACAACAACAAAAACAACAACTTCATAGCATATTTGAGTTCATCACAGTCCCAGTATTGCGATTTAGAAAGTCAAGTCAACCTGCTTAGAGGATTTCTCTACAATAAAATTAAAAAATTGCCAGGCATGGTAGACCATGCCTGTAGTTCCGGCTACTTGAACGACTGAAGTGGAAAGATCGCTGGAGCCCAGCAGGTCAACGTTGGGGTGGCTGTGAGCATGCCACTGCTCTCCAGCCTGGGTGACAGAATGAGACTCCAACTCACACACAAAAATAGAAAGAAATCATATTACCCAGATAACTAAAGAGAGACTGAGGAAAAGTCTTTGATTTAATAGTTATTGTTACCTTGCCTTAGCAATCTCATGTAAATGGTTTGTTTGCAAGAAAAAAAAGACGACTGTCTAAAATGAGGACATTTCACTAATTAACCCATTGTTACAATCTGATAATCCTTTAATGCTGCTCTCCTTCACACTCAGTGTCTCTCTCCTTTACACTCAGTCTCTCTCTCTCTCTCTCTCTCTCTCTCTCTCTCTCTCTCTCTCTCTCTCTCTCTGTCACACATGTACACACACACTCACTCCTCCAAAAAGTTCCTTGGCAAAACATTGGCAAGTCTAAGAATAAAATGTATCTTTTCCCATGGTTTCACGAGTAAAACAAAAGTAAAATTTGGGATTCCAGAAACTAAGAAGAAAGAACAATATTGTTCAACTCTTTTTATCATCCGTTTTCCTCTTTAAACACTAAAATCCTTAGAAGAACATATTAAAAATCAAAATGTATGTTGAACTTCAACTTGATGGCTTTTAAGAGTTAACTCAGAAGTTATTTTTACTCTAAAGGCCTCTGTGACCCCAAAATTGTGTCATGGAATCAGCAAGAAAGGAAACAGAGATGATTGGACTTTTTTCTCTTTTTGTCATTTCACTTTAGAAACAGTATTTCTGGTGCAAAAAATTCAGCAAATTACCACATCGGCAGCAAATTCCACTGAGATCATAAAAAACAGACTCTTCTAAATCTATCCAAACTTATTCCCATGGTGTCAATATAATATGGTATCTTAAAGGGATACTACACAATAAAATACACAAATAAAATTAACTTGATTTATCAACATATAAAGACCATGTGTTTATATAGAGGGATTGGCAGTTAAAGACTCATAAATCATAAGCCAAAGAGGAGCCCTGAAAGTGAGTTTTTCTATCCTATTACCAACCTTGTTTCAGAGGCATGCTCTTTAGTGGTTTTCCACTTGTGTATAAAGTAATTAGCAGGTCTAGTCTGCCGAAAATAGAAAAATTGTAGAAACATAGCATTTAAATCATTGGGACAGTTATCACCATCATCATCATCATCTTTGATTGAGCAAACAGTATATAACACAGTGGTTGACCTAAACCACCCCAGAATGATTTATGTGGATTTTTTATATAAATAATGAAAAAGGAAACAATTCAGAGAGGTTCTACTCTTCATCCCTAAGTATTTGTGCCAGGCATTTAACAGGACACTGCAAACATGGTAAGAACAAGTAAGATAGTCTCCGCTCTTCATGGAGTTTTGAGAGGGAGAGAAGAGAAAATCAAATGTAATTTAAATATTAAGGAAAATATGTAAATGTTTATGGCAATGATTTACTGAATTGCCCTATGTTGTGAGCAACTCACAGGCATACGCTTTTCTTTATCTTTTTTAGGAGCTATGAAAAAAATACAGTATTTGCCCAGTGTTCAATGTATGCTTTTGAAATAAAATATGTCGGTATAGATATGTACATATATATGGACATGCTTCTATGCATTTTTGATGTATGATATGTAGGCAATCTTCTATAGACTTTTTAAGAGGTTAAAAAGTCTTGAATATTTTTTTTGTAATCAGTCTTAAAATATATCGAAATATGACCAGGCCATTTGTTTGTTATAGATAGCACACAGAAGAAGACCTAATATATTGCTATGAATTTATCAACACACACAAATATTTGTTGAATGAAATAAAGTCTGAATCAATTAAGCAGTGAGTAAAACATGGACATGCAGTTCTGAAATGTCCATTTCACAGATGAACTTCAGGAAACACAGGTCAGCCAGACTTTGTACCTCAACTAGTCATCAGCATGTTGTCAAACATACTCTCTTTGTAGAGCACATATTTAAGATATATATATCTACATGGCATATTGTATACATGGTATGTATTGTCTGTTGTGAAATTCGTGTCATAGTCCTTTCAGCTCCACTTGTGATCATTGTTTCATCACATTATAATTTTAAAAACTTTGATGATCTTCTCAGCTAGTCGTATTAAACCACATCTCATCTCCTCAGGTATTTGCTGTTCAGTAAGGTCTCCCTTCATGATCTTATTTGAAATTATCCTTTCTTATCCCAGCATTCTCTCTCTCTTTCCTTACTTTGGCTTATTTTTTTTAAAGCATCTATTGCCTCTTTTTACTATCATTTATTACGTAAATCCCATACAGCACAGAAATTTTATCTTTTTGTTGTTGTTGTTGCTATATTCCCTAAAAGTGTTAGGAGAGTGTCCAGTACATAGTAGGTTTTCAAAACCTGTTTACTGACTGAATAATTGCCTGACAAAGTTTCCAAACCACTATAAGGTGGTTTTAGGGCTGCCTGTCCTCTAATTGTGATAATATGATCTATACTCAGTGAATTTGAGAAACTCTAACTATAACTTTTCTTTTGAACACCAGAAATAAATCGGGAACTACTTGGTTTCCCTTAGACTCTAGGAGGTTTCTCTCTTTTCTACCTTTTTTCAAATTTTCCCTCTTCTAGGAATATCTTTCTATCACCCAAACTCTTCTCTGCTTAGATAATTTTATTTTAATTATTTCAGTCTCAACTTCCAGCCTATCTACTACCAGAATCCTTTCCTGACCCCATTCTCTGTCATCTCTGCCACTGTAGCTTTCTACCCACCTCCAAGCTAGGTTAGGGTCTCCTTTTGTGAACATTGATGACAGGGCCCTTAGGTATCATAGCCCTGAGTTCTGAGGTATCCTGACCCTTACTTAGCACACTGTATTGAAATTATTAGTTACTTACTTATCTCCTCAACTAGAATGTTAACTCTTGTAGGACAGGGATTGTTTAATTCATTTTTGCATGAATTAAACACAATAGGAACTGAATGGAAAATTGAAGTGAACTGAGTTTAACACCTTGGGAAAGGCACCATTCACTGATACCAATGGAGGCAAATGCTATAAGGGGAAATGCAGGAAGTGTAAGATCTGAATTTTAGTACAGACTCTAATTATGGTTTTTAAATATGTAGGATAAACTAATTAAATTGCTTCCAAATCTATGACTATAATGAATGAAGTACTCCATGTAACTCAATAAAAGTAATTATTAAATGTCAGGTTTTCATGCTCCATCTGCTGGTTAAATTCTATAAAAACCTCATGGCCGCCGGGCTCGGTGGCTCAGCCTGTAATCCCGTGCCTTTGGGAGGCGGAGGTGAGTGAATTGCCTGAGCCCGCAGGTTCGAGACCTGCCTGGGCAGCAAGACCTCATCTCTACAATAAATCCAAAAAAAAATCAGCTGGGCGTGGTGGCACATGCCTGTAATTCCGGCTACTCGGAAGGCTGAGGCGGAAGGATCACCGGAGCCCAGCAGGCCGAGGCTGCGGTGGCCGGGAGCGGCACTGCACTCCAGTCTGGGCGACAGAGTGAGACTCCAACTCAAAAATAAAATAAAATAAAATAAAATAAAACAAAACCTCATGGTCTTCTTGAAATGACAGAGTGAATGATTCAATATCAGCAATTCTTGCTTGTGGCTTATCATGAATATAGATTTAAAAATAATGTTTGTAAAGGATCAATGACCCAGAAAACGGATAGTTGGGGGATAAAATAAAAATTGATGATTTCATGGCTATAGTGAAAAAGCACACCCTGCTACTTTTACCCCATATACGTACTGGGGATGCCAGATTCCAGTGATCTTCACTTGCTGATATTCACATCCTATTCATATCCCCTCCCACAGATAGTAGAATTGGTTTTATGAACAACAGCAAGCAACAAAAATGCTGGCACGTCACTTCCCAGATTAGGGTGAAAAAAAACCATGACTTTTGTCATAGACTTGCACTCACTTTCTTCCTCCCTCCATCTCCCCTCCCCCTCCCCATCTTTCTCCCTCAGTCTCTCATAAGAACACTCAGGTAGGCCATAAAGAGGCCACAGGATAAATAATTGTCATTTCCAGTCAATATTCAAGGCTTGAAAGCAGATTCTCCCAAGTCGAGTCTTCAGAGTAGAATGACAACAGCTCAGGCTAATACTTGGTCCTCATGAGAGACACTGAGTCAAAACCAGGCCCAACACCTGCTCCACAGAAACTGAGATAATCAATGTTTATTGCTTTAAACTATTAGGTTTTGGAGTTATTTGTTAAGCAGCAATGGATGACTAATACACTTGCATACAGATACATGCATCTAGGATTCTCACAAATATTTGTCAAACACCTGTGAATTAATGAATCTGGCATGATTTTTTTGTATCTGAAATTGCACATATCATCTTCCTTAAGAATATGTTATTTTAGCTGGGCTCGATGGCTCAGTCTATAATCCCAGCACTTTGGGAGGCCAAGGCAAGTGGATTGTCTGAGCCCGTGGGTTCAAGACCAGCCCAGACAACTTGGCGAGACCTCTTCTCTACAATAAATAAATTTTTAAAATCAGCCAGGCATGGTAGTGCATGCCTGTAGCTCTGGCTATAGAAAGCTGAGGCAGAAGGATAGCTGGAGACTAGTAGGTCGACTCTGGGGTGGCTGTGACAATACCTGGGCAAGAGAGTGAGACTCCAACTAAAAAAAAAAAAAAAGAATATTGTATTTCACTTGCATTTTGTGTTTTGCATGCCTTATCTGTTTTCTGATACATGTTTTACTGAAATAAGAACTGAGAAATAGACTTCATAGATTTACTATATTCTGGAGATTATTTTTCCTATTATTATCTGAGAGAAAATTATAGGTCCTAAAAAAGCATAGTGGATTACCATTTTGTAATATGTAAGTGATGGGTACAAACCTCAGTGGAGATCACAAAGAACAATTTAACTCCAAATTAGCCATTAGAAGAATTCATCAATTTGAAAGTCATTTTTTTACAAGCCTGTCATTTTGCCAAAGAAGAGAGAAATATTCGTGGAGTCCTCTGCTCCTTCTATTTTCTTTCATAAAGAGACTTGTTTGCTGATAGTATGTAGATGAATAAGATGCAAAAGTAAAAAGAGCTGCCTACAGGTGATCATATGAAGCATTGCTAGAGTATGATTACTATGTATCTCATAATTTTTGATAAAAGTAATTCAAGATAAAGATGTTCTAGTGAAATTTAGGTTTAATGTCTAAAACCTTAAAGTAGAGCTAAGAATCAACTCAGTTTGGCTTAACTAAAAGTTTAAGATGTGTATAATAAACATAGATTCCAAAAGTAGCTGGTGACTTTTAATGAATGACAATATAGAGAGATCATTAAAGCAAACAAAATGTCTTAGCCATGTTCCAACATCTTGGATTTACAGAAATAAAGTACTTCTGAAATAGGAGAAGGGGAAGCAAATTATCTTT
Source organism: Cephalopachus bancanus (assembly GCA_027257055.1). Lineage (NCBI taxonomy): Eukaryota > Metazoa > Chordata > Mammalia > Primates > Tarsiidae > Cephalopachus > Cephalopachus bancanus. The sequence continues at coordinate 14,044,213 of JAPVLO010000093.1, forward strand.
CAAGTGGCTAACGTTTCATTAAAATGTTTGGCAACACCTTTTACATATGGCAAACTTTGGACCTTAAGCAAAGAGATATTTGTCCCATGAGGACCATCTGTTGAAAAGAGGGGGAAAAAGATTAAGGACAGTGACACAGCAAGGGATGGAGGACAGTTAGATCCTCTGAGAAGTTCTTATTGACATTCTTTCAGGATCTTAATGTTCTAGAAAGCCTCCTGCATACCTGCTCACCCACCAGTTGCAAATAGCCCATTCTAGAGTGTTTACTGATAAGACTAAGTAAACCAAAGGTCAATTTTCCACCTCCCATACCCAGTGAGTCAGAGCCGAATTATATTTCTATAGGTCTAAAAAATTTGGAGTTACAATATCTCCTCCAAAATAACTCAATAAATAAGTCTCTGCATTTCCAGGGACCTTTGTTTGTAGTCTTCCTCTTTGCAGTAGTTGAGGGTAGAAAACTCAACTCAACTGGTTCTAGTGATGATAAATCTTCCTTACATTAATTTGGGAGAATGTATGATTTACAGTGTTTTGCCTATTAGAAACTGCTTACCATCTCTTATTTCCTTATCCTGCTTTTGCTCATTTCTTTTTAAAGTTATAATTTTTATGAAATAGCAATGGGGAATGGGAGGTTGAAAAACTACTCTAATAGAGAGTTTAAAATGCTAAACTTCAAGAAGATGTTAAACCAAGGTCATATTTTTTCCTTTGTGACATTACACTAGGATGATCCGAGACCTTCAAACATGCATTTAGAATACTCTTGAAGTACATAGAATTAGACCAACTATTTAAGAATAAATCACATTTGTTTCTTCTACAATAGACTATATATCAAAAAGGTATATCTGATAGAGATTCTGCATGAAGAAGATTTGATAAATAGCAAGAAAGCAAATAATCATAAATATTTGATAAATAGCAAGAAAGAAGATTCATAATCAGCTGCAAATAACTAAAAGAGAAATGAAATCTCAAAATATTCAACCTAGTGCTTACACACTGCATGTTTATACTAAGCTTGCCACCACTCAGAAACACCTGAAGACCCAGCTCCAGTATTTAGCATGAAACCTTGTACATAAGCGTTCAACAGATGTTTGTGAAAAGAGGAAAGAGAGAAAGGAAGGAAGGAAGGAAGGAAGGGAGGGAGGGAGGGAGGGAAGGAGTTAGTTTGCAGCAAGTCACAATGCAGCTAATAACTGCAAAATACAATTACAAGATAACTGACTATTTTAAACTATCTAGTCAATTAGACTCAATAAGGATTTATTACATACACTTAGCCCCCTGACCTGAGTTCTGCAGAGGTCAATACTATGAGAATTTACTCAGCTCTGAGCTACACTGTCCCACAACTATTTCACTTTTCAAGGTAAAAAATTATTCATTCCCCTATGTGATAGAAGATATGGCTTTAAAAGGGACGGGGATAGAAAAAGGAAGGCAAATTTTTTGACAAAGAAATATAAAGCCCCTGTATTTGCTCATCTCAAAATCTTCCCAAATTTAAGCCAATCCTAGAGGCAAGAGAGAAGGAAGCAGATGAGCTAGCTTGGTCACTTTTGCTGCTTGTCAAAAAAAAAAAAGAAAAAGAAAAAAAAACTAAATATTTTCTCCAAATGTTTTATATTCAGTAATACCCAACCACAATGTACCAAGCCTTTTTTCCCTTAATTCTTCAAGCCCATGTGTATTCCAAGGGAAATATAATCCATGTGTCTCTGATTTGCTTACACTTAAATCATTATAAAATGTTAAGTTTTTTAAAAGGATATTCAACATATCTTTTGTGTTTCCCTCATGATCTTCCTTCAGGATTCTTCTTAAGAATGTGGCATTTTGAAGAGGCAATAGAGACGAAGCCCTGGATAATCTATCAGAATTCAAGATTTAACACTCTACACACATTTTGTCCCCAAATGTAAAAAAGCATAAATATATTCAATCACCAATGAAAGAATGAATAGCATCCTTACAGTAAACTTGCTAAATTGGCCTATTTCCTTAAATCTTTTAGATCTTTATAATTAGGCCTGGCTGGTTCGAACTCTTCTTCAGGTACCTTTTTCAGACAACACCAATGAGATACTTAAAGTAGGGCATGTAGGAAAAAACTTTCTTGAAAATATGCAGTAAGGTGTGAAAGATGGGTGAACACCTCAGGCACTAGAAAAATAAGATTCATGATTTCTTTAGCTAGTGTCCTCTGATATGGTACAAGATAAGAACTCATCTCATATTACAGTTTTCTTACCATAAAAACATGAACTATAAGCTCTAAAGCATAAAGAATTAGGGCAGGAGGCTGTGAAGCTAAATTCGTTAGGCTTCAGGGTGTAGATTCCTTGCCTCTAAATCAGGACCTTTCTAAGTTAACTCCAGAAAGACACAGCTCGCTGTCATTCCCCTCTTCTGCTGTGGGCTCTCTCTCTCAATGTTGTACTGCAGAAGAGAGATGAGTTCACAGTGACTCTACATGTTTAAAATAAATGGTTATCAAGGATTTACAAGAACAGGCATGCATTTCTTGTGCAAAATGGAGACTAACAAAGCAATAAAGCAAAACCCTTTTGGCTACATCTATAGTTTAAAAAACAAAACAAAAATAAAGAACTTAAAATCTATTGCTATGTAAGCATCCAGAAAGGAGGTTAGTTCCTTCAAAGTGAGAGTTAGACAAAGTGAACCTGACATTTGGGGAGTAAATACAGGACAAAAATTAAAAGGAGAAGAAATGTGCTTCTCAATGCTAATTTGCTTGTTTGTCATTTAAGCTCCCAGCAAACAGGTAAATTTATTTTATCAGTCTAATCTCACATTGTGGCAGTTCTATCTTTATAACGTAGCGACTAGATCTTTTTTTCCCTCCCTGGTAAATGAGGATGCAGCGCAGGATCTTGGAAAGCCATAGTACAACCCAAGTGGTGACTGCCCAAGAGAAACAGTCAGGGAAGATGTTGTGCGGATCAGCAACCATCTGGATCAAGTCACTGGATTCTGGCGTCTGATGCAAGGAGGAAGCTGCAGAGACAGCCAAGACACTCTGTCATAAACCTAGTTTCTGACCCAGACTTGCAACACTGAATTTATTTCACTGGGGAAAAAGAAGGACTTGATTTATTCTGCTTTGTTTATCCCCATCAGGAAAAGCCCGAGATACCCTTTTGCTTCTCTGGGGGAGCCCACAATTATGAGTCATAAAAGTTAGGCACCTTGTTTGTAATAAAACAAGATGGCACTACCAGCGTTATTTAACATTGCTGGATATGGCCCAGATGAGTCTAGCCTTGTTTAGGTAAAGCCTGAAAGAAAAAGTTATTTCATTTGAATTTGACTCTCATTTTGCTCTTAAATTTAAGAGATTCCAATTTTATAAACAGGAAGTTGATTTTAACAAGGCAAAATTTACTTCCTTTAAAAAAATGAAAAGAATTAACAAAAGTCCTATTCATGATTATTTCCACTAGCATTCTTTTGTTTTGTTTTTTAATGACATTGATGACTCTTCTCCAAGTCCTGACTCCAGGAATACAATGTTCTTCAACTTTCCTTGTTTATCTTCTCAGAGCTCTTCGTTCTGACAACAGTACCACTGCCATTGCCTCTCCTCATTTTAAAGAGATTCATGCTGATTAACAGCAAATATCTGAAGATTTAGACTTGGACACCTTGTATTTGCTTTTTAAGAAATTCATTTCTTCTCTTAATTTTGATTTATTATACTAGATCTCTACATTTCCAGCACCATGATTATTTTCTCTCTGATTTTATGGTTATCACTGATCTTTGATGATTGACCTCACATTTGTATGCATGTCTAACAGTTCAGTCAAATGAGCTGAACTCACTGAAGTGCAGTCAGAAACCAATTATGTTTCTCTGTACTCCTGACTTGTTCTCTGTAGGGGCACTTCAGTTGAAAGAGGCAACACAGAATAGTAGTGGAAAGTTCAGTCCCAGACGAATCACAACACCAGAGTCAATCTCAGCTCCCACAATTTATAGATAGATGATAGAAATATATAGATAGATAATAGATGATGATGATGATTAGATAGATAGATAGATAGATAGATAGAGATAGAGTTGACCCTTTAACAATGTGAGGGTTTAAAGTACTGACCTCTCCACACAGTCAAATATATATATATATATATATATATAAAACTTTTGATTCCCCAGAAACTTAGCTACTAATAGCCTACTGTTGACTGGAATCAATAACATAAATAGTTGATTAACACATATTTTGTATGTTTTATATATATATGTGTTTTTACAATAAAGTAAGCTGGAGAAAATAAAATGTTATTAAGAATCATAAAAGGCAGGGCACGTGGCTCAAGCCTATAATTCCAGCGCTTTGGGAGGCCGAGGTGAGATGATTGCTTGAGCTCAGGGGTTCGAGACCAGCCTGGGAAACTTGATAAGACCTAGTCTCTACAATAAATCAAAAAATAAGACAGGTATGGTGGCGCATGCCTGTAGGTTCAGCTACTTGGAAGGTTGAGGCAGAAGGATCACCTGATTCCAGCAGGTAGAGGCCATGGTGGCTATGAGCATGCCACTGCCCTCTAGCCTGGGCAACAGAGTGAGACTCTGACTAAAAAAAATTTTTTTTAAATCATAAAAAAGAGAAAATAAACCAGGCTCGGTGGCTCAGCCTGTAATCCCGCACTTTGGGAAGCTGAGGTGAGTCAATTGCCTGAGCCCGCGGGTTTGAGCCTCTAAATTTGGATGAGTCTTCTTTGCCAATGAAAGCAGCCTTCCCTACCCTCAGTAGAAATGGTCTACCCAAAGCCAGAGGAAGTGATCACTCCACCCTCAGTGACAGTGGCTCCCCACACAGAGTGGTGTTGACTTTTCTATCTTTATCTGAGATGATTAACCCTTCATTGCATGAGGAAATGATAATGTCCTTTCTGAGGCTACTTCTATGCAGCAAGTTCTTATAGGTAAGGTACAATGTGTGACCTATGAGGTGATACATTACACTCCCAAATTATTTCTAGTTCTAGATCTGAGATCTCAAGTGACTCTCAGTCCTCTATATTACATTTATAAATGATTTTTCATGGTTCAATGTCCAATTGACTAAAATGATATTTCTGTTTCCCTTTTCCCAAAATATACCCAATATTCAGTATATTCAGTGGTAGACTAAGGATAGAAACTTCAATAAATACCCCCATTAATAAAGAGGGAGAGATTTTTTTGGTTTGGTTGGCTTTTGTTTTCATTTTTGTTTTGTTCAGATTCCCTGATTCTGTTCTTTTTGAGAAACTCTCACTTCCACAGTTCTTGGCCCTTGGGGATGATACCCATCTAAAGAGAGTATTGAGGAGCAGAGCTAGCAAAGGAACATGACTTCTATGAAGGCTCTTAAATCTTTGAAGTTGTGTTCTACTCATGAATATTTGGGGCTTCAACATTTGTATTATCAACATCTGTCAAAGGCTTTCTAAACTAGAGCTGCGTTTTGGGGAGTAATCACATCTCTCAAATACTTAGTGAACTTCCAATCTTTTTACTTCTAACCAGTGTCATGTTCTGTGTACAAGTAACCACAACCAAAATTATTCACTAGACACAGTAAGAAGTGGCATTTTAAAAGATTTTGAAGAATAAATCCCAGTAAAATGTATTTATTGAATGAAGTGAGTCAGGGGAAAGACCAAATGAAGGATGTAGTCTTCCATTCAAGCTAGTTAACTTCAAGGTAGCCAGTATTAATTTAAGAGAAAAAGAGAGGCATAGAGACAAGCAAATAAATAAGGCTAACAAAGATTTAATTAACTCAAGCTGCTTCAGCAAATTTTTTTCCACCATAAATAGCCTCCTCTCTTTTCTTCACACTTGTTTTGTGGTAGAAACGCTGTCTTCAACATGCTTATCAAACACACAATAGTTTTTGTTGTTTTCTTGACAACATAATTTAAATTTAAAAATAAATAAAATACTAATAAAAATTAATTTATAACTTAAATATACATTTAAAATTTAAAAACGAAGACAGAAAGCTCCCGCAGCAGGAGGGGACCTGAAAGAAGTTGTCCATAAATTTTAAATGTACAAACTATAGACTCCATGCTGTATATTAAATCTTTAGAATTTGTTCATACTATGTGATTTCAACTTTATAATAACTGACCAACATGCACTCATTTCTCCCACTTCCCACTTCTGGTAACCACTATTGCAATCTCTGCTTCAATAAATTTGACATTTAAAATTTATTTTTAAAAAGAATTTAAAAATAAATAAAAATTTAATAACTTAAAATTATTAAATACACAACTTCTATTCAAGTATGTTAGGGTAGCAACTTTGTGAGCTTTTGTTTTGCTCTATTATTATTGGGAGTTGGCTGCCACAGACCTCAGTACATCTCATGGAAGGAATGGAGAGAAAATGTGATATCAGAAGTATGTTTCTTTTATTAGGAAATAATTCAACACTGGCACTCAATATTTTCCATTCTGCTTATGCTCTACACTGTTTGAGAGGCAATATTGTCAAATGTCTGAGTTTAAATGAAACAAAATGCCCCATAAATTAAAATTTCAGAGAAAAATGAATAATATTTAATACTGAACCAAATTGTGTAGTGCTGAAAAAATGAAAAATGAGAAATGTGAAACAAATTGCCTTTCTTTGCAATACGAAAAAAACAAATAATTTGTAACTTGTAAAAGAACTTAGACAAACTAATCTCTTTTTTATGGTTCATGAACTCTTAAATTAGACTGGGACAAATGTTAAATACCAAAAACAAAGTCATTTATTATGACTTTGACAAACAATTCTGATATAGTTCAATCAGCCTTGGGTATGACAAAGGTAACTGATTGAATTAATTCTTTATCTGTAAGCAAATGAAGAAGAAAGAAAGGAAGAAAAGAAAGGGTCTCAAAATGGAAGGTAGTTCTGTTACATCTTCTACATGGTTAAGCAGATCCGAATCAGATTAAAACAAGATTCATGAAATTAGCACTTATGAAAGGAAATTATGTGGGACTGTATCAATCATTTGGGAGCAGACTGATTGTGAATTTATAACGAATTTATAATTGCGTGGTGGAGGACAGAATTCAAGTCACAATAAGGAAAGGCACAGTGAATGCCAGACATTTTTCTAGGTACTATCGTTTTTTCATTAATAGAGTCATTTTATTCCATTTTAATTTAGTCATTTAACAATACACCCAACTCAAATTTTGCAGGACACTTAAAAAAAGGAATGAAAAGGGATTTAAATATTAATCTGAGACGTTATAATAAAAGTACAATTGGAACATAAATGAGGAAAACCTTTTTATTTGGGAAATGATGATAGGAGCTCTCAAATGGCTTCAAGAGGACATTGTAAAAATATTGAGATAAGTTTTACAGAATGAGTTGGGTCCACCAGGAAGATACAGAAGAGAAGGGGACCCAACATGGAAAGATAGGATAACCTGCATTGGTTAAGGCATGGATTCAAGAAAGACTTGAGGCTTCTGAAATTATAAAGCACAAAGGTTTGTGAGATTTTGGACAGAAGCAGCAAGAGTTGAAGCCTGAATAACAGATTGGTAAGATTACAAATTACTTTGGGTAATTCTTACACTACTATAAAGTATTTTTCTGTAACCAGTGGATAACAGAGAGCATGAAGGATTCTAAGCAGATTAGTAGCATGTCTAAAAATAACTGACCACACTATGAAAGATGTGTTAGAAAAACTAAGGCTAGAGACCAAGAGACCATCTTATTGCTAGTTCTAGGGCAAGAAAATATGAATGCCTGAATTAAGTCAGTGGAAGGGGGAATAAAGAAAAGGAAATAGACTCAAGACATGTTCAAGTCATTGAAAGAAGTCTAGCTTAAATAAAAACTGAATATACATAGTTGTAGAGACAGAAGAATCAAGGAAGACCCAATACTTTTGATTTTAATGACTGGGTGGATGATGGTGATATTCAGTGAGGTGTGGAATATTGAAGGAAAACAGGTTTGAAGATTGAAAATAACAGATCCTTTTGGAGCAGGTTATGTTGAATATATATATATGCTATTAGATATTTGGAAAGTATCATCTATAACTCAAGAAATAAATGTGACAAGAGCAAAAAAAAAAATCAAGAAACAGTGGTCTTCAAAGAAGAATAAGAAAGAGACCCTTCTGTAAGACTAGATAAAAGCTAGTATCAAGAAAGTAGATGAAACTTTACTGGGACATTATATAAGAGAGCTGGTATTTTGATGCATCTGTTGCAAGTAATTGTTTCCCTGGGTTCCTTGTCCCTCTCTCTTCTCTTAGAATCTGCCTTTCTGTCCTCACACTGTTCCTTTGAACCTATACCAGATAATGAGCATCAAAGGGGGAAAAAAACTGAATCAGTCCTTTTGGGAAGTTTTAGCAGATTTCATAAAGAATTTGAGAGAAAACTGAAGCTATTAACTAAAATTACATGTGGGATGGACTTGGTGCTCATGTCTGTAATCCCAGCACTTTGGGAGGCTGAGGTGAGAAGATTGCCTGAGCTCTGGGGTTCAAGACAAGCCTGGAAAACTTGGCAAGACCTTTTCTCTACAATAAATCAAAAAAATTAGCCAGGCATGGTGGCACATGCTTGTAGTTCCAGCTTCTTAAAAGACTGAGGCAGAAGAATAACCTGAGCCCAATAGGTCAAGGCTGTGGTGGCTGTGAGCATACCCCTATAATCCAGCCTGAGAGACAGAGTGAGACACTGACTGAAAAAAAAATTTTAATGAAATCACATGTGGCAGTTAACTGTAGAATTTAATTATACTTTTATGAATAATTGAGACTTGATTACATAAAAAAATTAAAAAGATTTACTAAAATTCTATAAAGATATCCACATCCTTAATTTTACAAAATGGAAGAATATATAATTCTCCATTTTCAAAGCACACAATGTGATCACTATAAATCGAGACAACCCTGATACTAATTTCTTTCAACCAAGAAATGCAAAGTAGGAGACAAATCTCTCAGTATCTCTCAACTCTCAAAAATCACATTGGCCATCAATGAAAGACCAAATGTCTTAACTCCAAACCCTGAGTTACACACTACACCTCCCCACATGGGTCTGGGAATATCTTCTTTTCCCAGTGTCTACATACTGCTGGATGCAGTGAATATGCAATATTAAAAGTTGCTTCTTTTGTCTCTCTTAGGAAAAGATCATTCCCCTCTCATCTAACAATTTCCCCTCCTTTTGAGTCTAAGTTTGCCCACTGACTGCTCTGACTAATAGGATTTGGAAGAAGTGATACTGTGCTTCAAGAGATGTAATTTATGCTTTTGTCTGTTTGGAATGGTATCTCTTGAAAGCCAGCCATTATGTAAAAAAGTTTAACTTCCCAGACTGAGAGAGTAGTCTACAGGGAAAGCCTAAAGCTATTTTGGTTGCTCCAGCAACCTCCACAACACTAAGGTCCTAGCAGAAGAATCACCTAACTGAGCCCCAGTCAACCCCTAGAATGGTGAGAAATTTGAAAATTGTTTTGTGCCACTAAATTTTGGGCTAGTCTCTAAAAAAAATAAATAAATAAACAACTAAGACAACTTTTTATCTAAATGCTGAGTTAAAAAAATAAAATGCTTCCACAAAAGATGAATAACCATAATTGTGTTATAAAGCATTTATTTGCCTGCTGGTATAAACTTTAATATTATTTTCTTTTTAAATAGAAGTACTGTTATTTATCAATTCATCCATTCTACAAAAAATTATGAAGTACCTACAAAACAGACACTCTTCTAGGTGTCTGGTGTCTTTAAACAAGACAAGAAAGGTCCCTGCTCTCATGATGAAGCTTAAGTTCTACTGAAGGATGGGTAAAGCAGATGACAAATAAGTGAACTATAAATGAACTAAAGAATGTTAGACAGTGAAAAATAAAGCAGGGTCATGTAAAAAAGAAAGAGTGGGGTCAGAGACCTATGTGAGATTGGAGGGTTGAAAATGATTGAGAATAAAGTTATTTGAGCAGGGACCAAAATAATTAACAACCAGCCATGAGAAGAGGCTGAGAAGAGGAAGAGGAGAAAGTTTTCCAAGCTGATCCAAATGTACTAGGCAGGAATACACTGGGCTTATTGAAGAAATAGAAAGGCCAGTGCGGTCAAAACGGAGTGAACAAGAGAGAATATGGTGTAAGATTCTGAGAACAGTAGGAAGAACATGTGGAAAATTATTTGGAAACTCATTGAAGACAACACAATACCCTAAAGAGCCTTATATGCATCTTCATGAAGCACAAGGTGGAGTTATGATGTTTGGTAATTCAAGAATGAACATGCCCTTCAGAATAAGGGCAAATCTTGCCCACTTGACTTTATGATGTCTTTGACTTCAACTGACATGAAATTCCACATCACTTTAGTAGCGTACATTTTAGCTAACAACTGTTACTTCAATTACACAAACAGTATCTTAACTCATTCAGCAAAGTTTTTTTACATATTGTCTTGCAATTTTTAGGAAATGGGAAATAACTGCTGAGAAACACTGTTGACAATAACTCTCTCTTGTTCTTGTGTGTTCTTTATACTTTATGCAACAGAATGGAACTGCATGAGTAATGAGCCTAAAATTATCAAAGTAATAGACCTGAATAAAAGAAAGGCATCCACTAAATGTGCGTGTGTGTATATATGTATGTGTGTATATATATATGTGTGTGTGTGTGTGTATGTGTATATATGTGTGTGTGTATATGTATGTGTATATATGTGTGTGTGTGTATATGAATATCATATATAAAGGTTCATAAACAAAATGCCAGAAAACACATAGAAAACAGCTTTCATTGAATCAGCAGAGATTTTATTATGGTTTGTATTAACCCTTTCAAAGAATGCTTTCTGATGATTTTTAAGGCAATTCCTAGGACAGTTTTGTCTCTCAAGGAATGGTTATTTAGTAGCTACATCTTGGTAATGTGGTGCTTTGAAATGCTGATAGTACAAACTTCAACAAACTCAAATCTATTTAATCAACTATTTGTCATGATATGAGTTTTGACAAAATTTATTTTATATATGGATATAAGTTTATTATGTATTTTAAAGGCAGCAAACCTTAAAATAATTTTTGTATTACACAGCAAATTGTTTGATTCATAATCTGATAACATAGTGTAAAACTTCCAGGTTTTGGATCATTGAGTAACTTTCATAATATATTCTTCAAAACTGAGAGACTCAGCCGGGCTCAGTGGCTCAGCCTGTAATCCCGTGCCTTTGGGAGGCTGAGGTGAGTGGATTGCCTGAGCCCGCGGGTTTGACACCCACCTGGGCAGTGAGACCTCATCTCTACAATAAATCAAAAAAATCAGCTGGGCGTGGTAGCGCATACCTGTAATTCCGGCTTCTCGGAAGGCTGAGGTGGAAGGATCGCCGGAGCCCAGCAGGTCGAGGTTGCGGTGGCCGGGAGCGGCCACTGCACTCCAGTCTGGGCGACCAAGTGAGACTCCAACTCAAAAAAAAAAAAAAAAAATGAGAGACTCAAAGCTACACACATGTTTGGATTTCTATATAACAAATTTTGTTTCCCTAGTGGTATTTAACCAGCCCCTATAGAATTCACAAAATGACACACCCCTCAAATTTTTAAATTATATCCAGAAAAAGTATTATGCTTGTATTATCCCTGTGAACTACTTTCTTTTGATATGATTCAACTTGTTTTGTTTTCTAGTGTTAAAAGGAGTGGAAAAATTGATCTTCTTAATGAACATTTCTGAAAAACATTAACATATAACAAGTGAAAAGGGACATGCTTTTAAAAGTTGGGAAGAAACAAAACCAGCTGCCAGGAGGAAAAAAATGAACACAGTTTTATTTTCAAGCACAGCCTTAAAGACCACTAAGTGAGTAATAAAGGCTACTTTGGAAATTATCTGTCCAATAACAACACTGATCTGAAAAATTGAGAAAATAAGTTCCTGGAAAAGGGAATATAAAGAGTGTAACCAACCATAATAATAATAATTATTATCACCACCTGGAAGCCTGATGCGTAAGGTACCACATGCACACTGCAAAGTAAACCACAGAAACAACTGGTAGGACATCAGCATCAGCAGTTAAGGGACCTGATGGAATAAAAAAATAAAATCTCAGAGCTCAATACATCTGAGTACTCGCTGGTCTACCATTAATTAGCAGAGAGACTAAGATCGCCATTCCCCACCTCCAAAATGGAAAGGACAGCACTAAATTATTCCTATGGTGTTTTATTACTCACTTCATAATATCATGAGAAAATACACAGAATAATTACAAGGATAAAATCGTGAGACACCAACTACTACGGGTAATAATTGAGATAATTTTTTAGTTAAAAGTTGGCAAATTCCTCAGTCCTTGGTAATACTACTGCTCCACATTACGCCTCATGCCATGATAATTCTTATGAAATTATTGACATTTGAGTCTCTATTTCTTTATAGTTATGACTATTTTGTCACCAAAAAATTTGTTGCCCATCACTGAAGTATCCAAAAACATGCTGCACCACCACCTAACTGGGATGTGGCAGAAGACCCATACATCAGTGGGAAGTAGGAACTGGTGCTTTCCACACATTCTCTTTCTCAACAATTCTATGCTAAAAGTGTTGTCACTCTGTAATGCAGATGAAGAAACTGAAGCTCAGAAATTCACTCTGTTTATGAGCTGAGATTTAAGCTCAGTTCCCAACATGGTATATTTTCCCAGCCGCCTCACTTAATGCCATCACAAAAAGTAGGAAAATATTGCTCCAGAAATAGCTTTTCACATTTTCTCTTCTTCCCTATTTTCATTTCTATCCCCACTCCAAGACTAGAGGAAAATGACTCTTTGGCTGACTACCCAATCTCATGTCCACTGAGACACATTAGAAATTCTCAATGGGATGACAGTAGTGAATGTAGCTGATGATAGCTGAACTGAGCACTTAGTTGACCTACCTGCTGATGAGCTCATCCCCAAAGCCATCATGACTCTAGCAGATGTTCAGACTTCACAGAGTTGTTTCCTTCTCCAAAGCCAACTAGAACCCCCTGGAAATCTTCTAAACAATGTGGCACATGTAGTTAGAAGACGCAGAACAAGGAGAAAGACATCCAGAGGACCTGCTACTGTACTATTTCCTCCCACCCAAAATCATACTATTGTAGCTGTAAATGACTTTGCTATGGCAGTATAGTACACAGCTGCAGAAACTTCTGCTAGAAGAAGAATGAAGAAAGAGAGTAAGATTTATGCTGAGATCAAAATTTACCTGCTTACATGAAGGGAAAATTTCATTATAGAAGGTGAATTATGGTGATTCTCAAAGAGCTGAAAAAAGTTGACAGTTTCAAAGACCAGCACCCCTTCTTTATCCATAGGAAAAGCATTATCTAGGAAGCTATTTGTCAAAATAATTGCTAAAATGTCCCTGAAACTATTCTTTATTTCTCCAAAAATAAGACAATAACTCACACATTTGGGGGGCATAAGCTCTAACTGTCTTATAGGAATTAAAGTACAATATCATGCTTTGGTGGCACTGGATTGAAGCCTGTAAACACCTCATCACAATGAGTTGGCATAAATCAATCACCTAGTGATAATTTTATATTATTGTTGAATAGTGATAATTTCATATTATTGCCAAATAGGAATGCATATGAAAGTATTTGTTTTAAATTAGTTGTAGAGATTAAAAACTAAAATGTTATTTGTTCACATCTCAATCTCCTCTCTACACTCCACAAACACCCTATATAATGATTTTCTTGGTACCTTGCTCTGGCCCAATTAAAACTTTACTTTTATCTTCAAAGAATATTTTTTGACCACACATTATCAGAGTTTTTAAACTAAGAAACAATTGTTACATTTTCGTAATGCATGACTTAGAGATTATATAACTATGAAAATTGTATAATTTCTAGGTGAATATTTTAGTTTTTGTAGATGCCATAAGTGAGATACAACTGTATACATACAGCCAGACATGTTTAATAATGCAGAAAACTCTTTAACAAAAAAGCGTTTAGGTAGTATCTTTCTTTGGGGTTATATTTCCAATGGTTTCCAACCTTGGTTTTGTTAAATTGCAGTGAGTATCCAAATGTTTAAAGTGGGTTACAAATTTTGCAAATTAAATATGAAATTATACTTGGAAAACCACTCATACTTTGTAGTGTTAAAATGGAATATGTATGCTATGGATTCTGGTAGGGAAAAGTTCTGAAAAGGCAGACAATCCCTAAAGGGTTAGAAATACTAGATTAGAGACTGAGGGCATTTAAATCTCCACAACTAAAACAATGATGAAAAATCTATCAATAGAATTACTGCTTGGGCCAAACAAAAACTTATATTTTAGGTTAAAAAATATCTTCAATTTTGAATAGTACTCCTAATCCACTCTCCATTTTTCTTTAAGTAGAGCAATTTCTTTTTAAGTGAAAGTAGTTGCATCTTCACATCTATTTGAAAATGCAATTAGATAGAAACATAATACAATACAGCTGGAAAATGAACGATCCATTTTTCCTCTTCTTAGACAAGGTCACACTGCTGAGGACACTCAAGTTAAGCGTGATACAGAAGTTAAGCCATAAATCCAATGAGATGGAAGACTCTGGCACCCAAGACACAAGCAAGGCCCAGTGTCAGAGGGGCCCACACTCAAATCTCTCTGTTTTATTTAAAAGCTCTCAGTCTTTATTAACAAATAACCTCTCTCTTAGAAAAAAATAAAGAGAGGGTAGTATTTTACAGATCAGATAAACAAAAGACACTGTCATTTTTAAACCAAAACATATTTAGGGAAAAAATGTAAGTGAAACTAACTTGCTACATATGTTTTATACATATAGTACATAAGGGGATTTCTCCGACACCATATGGAAAGCATCTGAACTTGTAAGACAATGACCTTCATAAATCACTCTAGGCTCCAATTCCAAATTATGTCTTGTTCCCTCACTCATGGGATAGTCACTATATCTCATATAAATTCATTATGTTATATGTGTACAATAATCTGTCTCTACCTTTATAAGGAATGATGTCATAACACACAGGCAAGGTTTTCCAGAAAAAGGAATAAGCTCTCCCACCAGATGGGTCAACTTATAGCACTGCTTCTCCAAACACATTATGTTCCACAATGCGCTTTATCCATGCTCCTTGAAGGAAAAGCAAATTAATACAGAAATAAATGAACGATCAGAGGAAAAAAAATGTTTTCTGAGACTTCCTGATTTCCTCTTTACTCAAGGTAAATGCAAAATAAAATAGCCTTTTATATTTTCACACATTTTCCTTTTATATGTTTCCCATTTATATCCATTAAAAAGAAACCAATGTTCTGCCTAGTTATTTTTATCTGTGTTGAATCACCAGCCATGGTTCTAGCAGGGTCTTCTTTTAGCAATTATCATATCATGCCAAAGCTTTGAATTAGGGGAGCAGTGTGTTTTTGCTAATGGTTGAAGGAAGAAGCAAAGGAAATGGGTATGCTCTGCCCTCCAATCTCTTTTTCCATAGAAAGTTGGTTCTTACCACCTTCCTTCCTGATCCAATATTTCTTCTACTTTCTGTAGTTGAGAAATGCATATTTAACTGTCATTTATTCACTTATAATCCTTTAGGAAAGTGATAACTCAGTTAAAATGAATACAATAAGATCCTCTTCCTTAATAACTTTAAGGTGCTGAAGTCCATACGCTGAAATGAAAACAGCAAAAACCACGTAAAAACTTATTTAAGGACTACTTTTCAGTTATTTTGAAACTTTTTTTTTTTACTTCTATCGTTCTTTCGCTCTAGGCCAAGGATCAAGCGTGTAATGAAGAGGCCACAATAAATACATCTTGAATGAATTAAATAAATGTTAGTGGTTAGAATTAGGAGTTATTATGAGAATGACAACCTGGAAAAATTATGTCCCGTTTGAAGTGGGAAGCTCTGAAAAAATTGTTGCAGCTCAGAATCGCTGGAAGGGTGAAAAGGGGTGGGCACTCTATGGCTCAACAGTGTACAGGCTGAAAAATTATGTCTACAGGCTGGTTCAAACTTGAATAGCAAAAGAGAGCAACCTCTGACCTAGAAGCTAAGATTTGGTGAAGAAAGAAACTACAGTTGGAAATATAAGATCCAAATCAATTTTAAGTGCTATATAATCCTAGGTGTTGTTATAAATATCTGAAGATGTCATTAAAGAATGCCAAGGTAGCAGGCCATAAAAACATAAAAAACGTGAGTAATTTCCAATATTCAAATTTGGCATAAGCCAAACAGGAGTAGGATATTTGGTAGTAAATTTGTAGTTGAACTTACCTTCTACTATTTTTTAAAAATTGTATTAAGTGATTAAGACCTTTAGACCGCCTAATCACCAAAAGTATTTTGAAAAGCCTGCAAACTCATAAAATTAAGCATGCACACACACACACACACACACATACACACACAAACACACACACACAGAGTACTAAGTATAAGAAAGTGCCTGCCGGACTCGGTGGCTCAGCCTGTAATCCCGCGCCTTTGGGAGGCTGAGGTGAGTGGATTGCCTGAACCCGCGGGTTCGAGACCCGCCTGGGCAGCAAGACCTCATCTCTACAATAAATCAAAAGATCAGCCGGGCATGGTAGCGCATGCTTGTAATTCTGGCTACTTGGAAGGCTGAGGCGGAAGGATCGCCGGAGCCCAGCAGGTTGAGGCTGCGGTGGCCGGAAGCGGCCACTGCACTCCAGTCTGGGCGACAGAGTGAGACTCCAACTCAAAAAAAAAAAAAGAAAGTGCCACAAAAGCTAATTGTTTTATTTTTACTTTGATGCTTCCCTTGAAGAATCAAATTTCTAAAAATAAATATTCTTAATGCTCTTGCTCTGTTCAATTTCCTACTGGAAATTTCAACACTGTTTAAGAAAACAAGTTTGCACACAAATACAATACTAAATAATATAAAGATTCTGACCCTATTATAAAGAGCTTAAAAATTTTGAACTCAAATAAGAAAATCACTTGAATTTCCTTTTTGTCTAACATTATTTTTATAGTCTAAAATAAATGTAAAATAAGCACAAAAAAGAAAAAACAGTACCATTAAGATAATAGTAACAATACCAATAAGATAATATCAATATTACTTAATAAATTAGTTTATTTTATATCCTGGGCATACACTCAAAAACCCAGGCCATTCAATGCATACATATGTTTTTACACCTAATCTGTATATTTAAATATCCAAACATTGCCACAACTTTTAATTATTTGACAAAATCACTGCATCTTCCTCCACTTCTGGCTCAGAGGGAGTAACGGGGTCCAGAACCACTCTTACTATAAATAACTAAAAAGGTAGACAAAATGGTGAAACAACTGTATTTAGACATGGACAACAATGCAGGACTGTGATCCCTCAGAAAAGGGAAACAATGAGGTAATCCTACAATTGTCCCAGATTCTGCTTGGCAAAAATTTTTAACCATAGATTAGGGAGGCAGAATGCAGAGCCTGGAATACTTGCAAGTTAAGGACATATTCAAATTAAGAGAGGCAAAAATGTCTAGAATTTGTGGAACAGAGTACTGAAGGAGGGGAGGGAAGTCCAGAAGTCTGCATAAGGATTTCCTGAGATTTTGGCTGAAGAAAAAGTTTTCAAGTCTAGAATGAAATACCATGAAGTTAGAAAGAGGATAATACCAGGAAGTTATAAGCTAAACAATCCTCAGAGCACACATAGCTGATAATTATTCAGGTTCCACAATTCAGAGTGAAGAAATCTCATTATATCCACAAATAATTCAGTAGGGACCTCCAAGAGGTTATGCTACAGTAGGGAGGCTTAACTAGTCCTAGAATAATCAGTACTCTTTATTTTCCCCAAAGAGTTTTTAAAACAAGGTTGGAAAAGATCAACATGATCCACAGGTATCTTAACTGCCTGTTAGAACAAAGTCCAGCAATCTTAAAAGACCACAACACAGTTGAGCACTCAACCAAGAAAACTTTACAATGTCTGACATCCCTCCCAATATTTTCTAGACATCCAAAAAAGCTTAGCCATGTGATCCAAGCAGAAAAAAAGACAGAAATAGAAGTAGAAATGACAGAGATGACAGAATTTTCAGACATTATAGTTAAAATGACTACTTTCAATGTGCTTACTATGCTCAATTTTTTTCAACTATGAACACAACGAAAAAAATGGAACATATAAAAACATTTGAGAGGGGTGACCAGTAACATGAAAGAATAAAGGGTTCTGGATATCTTTTCACCATAGACACACTGAATAAACATCTACACATGAATCAATTATTTTTAAGAGAAAACCAGAATCTAGTTGAAAGCCTACACATTAGACAAACTGAGAAAATGTCCACGTCAAAATGGGTAGGAAAAGTGGAGATACATACAAATACTAACTGCACCTTGAGCATAATACCTTTGAATTAGAAAGGAAACCCCAACTCCCAGCTCCATTCTAAGAGATGAGGGGTTTGTACCGTACATATGGAACTGAACTTTTATAGTCCCTGCCAGAGGGGTTGGCTCTTAAATCATTGTGCTTGAGGAATGCAGGTACAGTGCATCAGAGAATTTCCCTTAAAAACAAAGGGAAGTTTTAAATCACGTGAACACTCTCAACAGCTATAGCCTCCAGGATCAGCCAAGCTTCAGCTTCCCCCTTTGGCAATGTCTCAGGGTATAAAATCAATGTGCAAAAAATAGTCGCATTCCTATACACCAAAAATAAACAAACAGAAACTCAAATAAAAAGCACAATCCCATGCACAATAGCCACACACACACAAAAAGAAAAACCTCAGCATCTTACTAACCAGAGAAGTGAAAGACCCTTACAATGAAAACTACAAAACACTGTACAAAGAAATCAAAGAGACAAATAAATGAAAAAATATTCCATGCTAATGGATAGGAAGAATCAACATTGTTAAGATGTTCCTCCTATTCAAGGCAATCTAGAGATTTAATGCAATACTCATTAAATTACCAGCAACATCCTTCCAAGACCTGGAAATTACAATACAAGAATTCATATGGGAACATAAATGCCCAGGAATAACCAAAACAATCCTCAGCAAAAAAAATAAAAAAACCAAATGGGAGGTATCACACTCCCAGACTTTAAACTTTATTATAAAGTTACACTATCAAAACAGACTGGTATTGGTACAAAAAGAAGCATATAGACCAATGGAACAGGCTAGAGATTCCAGAAGCAAACTCAATTTCTCAACCAACTCATCTTTGACAAAGCTTCCACCACCAATCACTGGGGAGAGGAGAGTCTATTCAGTAAATGGTGCTGGGAAAACTTATTGATCACATGCAAAAGTTTAAAACAAGACCCTTATTACAATACACAAAAATCAACTCTAAATGGATCAAAGACCTAAATATAAAATCTCAAACTATAAGAACCTTATAAAATGCAGGAGACACCCTTATGAAAATTGGAACTAGCTACCAATTCCTGATCAAAACCCCAAGTGCCCATGCCATAAGAGATAAGATACACAAGTCAGATCTCGTCAAACTGACAAGCTTCTGTAAAGCTGAAGAAACCATCAAAAGAGCAGGGAAACAACCCACAAACTAGGAAAAAATATTTGCCAACTGTGTATCTGACAAAGGCCTAGCATCTAGGTTCTACAAGGAACCTGAAAAGAAAAAAACAAACAGCCCCATTACAAAGTGGGCAAAAGATATGAATAGACAGTTCTCAAAAGAAGATATATGAGCAGCCAACAGATACATGAAAAAATGCTCAGCCTCACTAGTCATCAAAGAAATGCAAATTAAAACTATACTAGATACCACCTAACTCCAGTCAGGATGGCCATCTTCAATAACTCAAAAAACAACAACAGATGCTGGAGAGGATCCATGGAAAAGTGAACACTTCTACACTGTTGGTGGGAGTGTAAACTAGTACAACCTCTGTGGAAAACAGTATAACGATTCCTGAAAGATCTAAAAATCCACCTTCCATATGACCCAATAATCCCTCTACTGGAAATATACCCAGACAAACTCAAATCACTCTATGAAAAAGATACTGCACATAAATGTTTATTGCAGCATTGTTCACAATAGCAAAAACACGGAACAAACCATGCTACCCATCGAAAGAGGACTGGAAAAAAAAGTGGTACATATACCACTTTTATATTACACAACCATAGGTGTTATATTATACAACCGTAAAGAAAGATAAAATTATGAACTTCACAGCAACTTGGATGGACTTAGAATCTATAATACTGAGTGATCTGTCACAGATACAAAGAGTTGAGTATCACATGTTCTCACTAAATAGCAGACCTTGAACAATTATCATAACACTGTTAGAAAATAATTGGCAGTAATGAGAAATTGCTGGGGGTGGGGTGGCAGGATTGGCAGTAGTGGAAATCTGTCGGGGGGAGGGAGGGGCATACCTCATCAACAAGGGTGCCTGCATAATGGACATTTGTATACCTAATCCTGAATTGTAGCCCATATCTTGAAAATAATTTTTTTTAATGTGGTACATATACACAATGGAATATTTTGTAATCATAAAGAAGGACATAATTGTGAACTTTGCAGCAACTTGGATGGACTTATAATATTGAGATAATATTGAGAAGATTAACCTTCTGGTGTCTAAATAAAAGGGATGGAATTTCTCATGCCCTCCTCCCCAGTTTGCTCCAGTAATAATCCAACCCTAAAATCTCTCTACAGTTTCTCCATGGAAAAAAGTTGGAAGCCATTGCCAGCAAGAACATGAGAGATGGCATGCCTCAAGCCCTCTTCCTGGCTTACTCCTAAGATAAATTTATCCAGTATCTTATTAAGGTAGGCTGGAACATCTCCCCATGCCTGAAAGAAAAAGGGAGTACTTCCTGTATCTTCTCCTCTGGCTTGATTGAGTGATAACTCCAGACCAGAAGGTTCCCCTCCAAGGTGAATATGAGATTCCTACTTACTTAAGCAAGAGAGTGGCTCCTGTGCCTCCTTCCTCAGCGCAGATGAATTTTTGTAAACTCTCATTAAAGGGAGGCAAAGGGACCTCTTTATACTTGAAAAGGAAAGTGGGTACTCCCTGCACCTTCCTCCCTCACTTGATTGATATCGACAGACCAGAAATCTTCCCTGGAAAACTTCTGCTTGCTTCAACAGGAGAGTGGGCACTCCCTGCAGTTTATTCCCTGGCTTGCTCTAGCAATAAATCCAAATCTGAAGACTCCCTGAAAGCAGTTTTTGCACACATTTAAAGCTCCAACTTTTACATCCCTTGCCCAAGAGACTGACTCCTAAGTTACTTAGTATTAGGAGTTGATGGAGCACTGCACTCCTGAATCTCCCAGACAACAGATAACAAAAAGGTGACTTCTGAGGCCATGCACAGTGGCTCACACCTATAATCCCAGCACTTTGGGAGGCCAAGGTGAGTATTACTTGAACCCATGGGTTCAGACCAGCCTGGGCAACTTGGTGAGACCTCATCTCTACAATAAATCAAAAAATTAGCTGGGTGTGGTGGCGCATACCTGTAGTTCCAACTACTTGGAAGGCTGAGGTGGAAGGATCACCTGAGCCCAGTAGGTCAAGGCTGCGGTGGCCATGAGCGTGCCTTTGCACTCCAGCCTAAGCAACAGAGTAAGACTCCAACTCAGGAGAAAAAAAAAGGTGACTTTTAAATTTGCAAATATTCATCAGCTCTCTCCTTGGGTTCAATGTAAGTAGTCTAATCAAGAGTACAAGCATCTGCCTTAGAACTGTTTCTTGGTATATGGAAAAAAAAGTAGGAAATAAACTTTGGCTCTCAGATTCTCTGCAAGAATAGAAGGAACTGAAAAACACTTCTAACATATGAACTTATCTAGATATCTTCCAAAGGACTGACTTTTATCCTACCCTCTCTCAAGGTAGTAGCACAACTTGACGTTTTTCTAATTTATTGGGGGCCACTGAGAACAAAGACAGCAGGTTGGAAATGCACAAAGAGTTTAGAGCCATCTAGTACCTACAGCAAGGCTGACTGGGTTGGAACATCACCTACACAAGACCAACCTAACAAGACTGGGTGCAGTGGTTCTTTTAATAAATGCCCAAAAATCAATACAGAGAATTAAGAAAATAAACAGGAAAATATGTTCCAAATAAAAAAAGAAGATAAATCTCCAATGAAAAGGAGATGTGTGATTTACCTGACAGGGAATTTTAAAAGACAGTAATAAAGACACCCATGAGGTACAGAGAACTACAGATGACCAAGATGATAATTCCAATAAAAGTAAAACACAAAAAGTAACAAATTGCCAAGTTGAATAATACAATAACTAAACTCAAGTATTCAATAGAGAGGTTTGATAGTAGATAAGATGGAGAAGAAAATGAGCTACAAAATGAAGAAAGGCAAAAATCATTTAATCTGAAAAGCAAAAAGAAAAAGGAATTTAAAAAAGAGTGAAACAGCCCATGGGACTTATGAAACACCATCAGGTAAAATAATTTAGCATTATCATAATTCCAGAAGGAGAAGAAAGAGAAAAAGGGAAAGAGAATATATTTAAATAAATAATGGCAGAAAATTTACCAAGTCTTGGAAAAGAAAGAAAAAACTGTTAACCAAGAATAATATGAGAGACAATCCCCCCAAAAACTGAAATTTTTTTATTAAAAAATTGTGTATTCATTCTTACATATTTAAATTTCAGTCACTCTCTGTTGGATGTAATACACCAATTGAGATGCTTTTGCCACTGCTCCAAACAGTTTTTGAACTCATCAGTTTTGATGCTTTCTAGAGTTCCTGCTGTTTTTTGTTTCACCTCTTCCACATGGGCAAAATGTTTCCCTTTGAGGACTTTTTCTGATCTGGGGAAGCAACAACAACAAAAGTCACTTGGGGCAAGATGGGCAAATGGGGGGTGGAGGTACAGGAGTCATGCCATTTTGGGTCAAAAACTGCTGAACACTCAGAATGGTGTGGGCAGGTGCACTGCACTTATAAACTACCCACCAAGAAATGGGCAAACGTGTTGAATAAAATCTCCAAGAAAATAGTTCTCTGAAACCAATCACAGCCTCTCACAACAATGCAAGCTGGCACACTGATGCTGATTGATTCCTAGAACAGTTACCTATTGGGGGAAGTCTGTATCACAAGCAGTTCACCCTCCAAAAAATAATTCTAGATTTTTGGCGGGGAGTCTCCCCTCATATAGCAGCAATCTTGTTTCTAAAAAGTAAAGAGAATTATTTTTTTTAAAAAAAGACTCGGACAAACAATTGCTGAGGGAATGTAACACCACACAATGCACCTTACAAGAAATGCTAAAAGGAGATCTTCAAGCTGAAGGAAAAGTTTGCAAAGTAGCAGCATAAAAATATTTGAAAATATAACACTCACTGGTAAATGTAAATATATAGTCAAACTGGGAAATTTATACTGTAATGGTGATATGAAAATCAATTAAATCTCTAGTATAAAGATTAAAAGACAAAATTATATTTTAAAAACCTATGGTTACAATAACTTTTTAAAGGACACAAACTATTAAAGATACAATATGTGTCATCATCTGGGTGTGGTGGCTCACACCTGTACTTCCAGCACTTTGGGAGGCTGAGGCAGGAGAATTGTTTGAGCCAAGGAGCTTGAGACCAGCCTGGACAACATAGCAAGACCTCATTTCTACAAAACATCAATGTGTTATGTTGGTGTGAACCTGTAGTCCCAGCTCTTGTGTACAGCAGAGATAGTGCTAAGAGGAAAGCTTATAGTAGTAAATGCCCACATCAAAAAGACAGAAAGATCCAAAGTTAAGAAGGTAATGTTGCACATCAAGAAACTAGAAAAAGCCGGGCTCGGTGGCTCAGCCTGTAATCCCGCGCCTTTGGGAGGCTGAGGTGAGTGGATTGCCTGAGCCCGCGGGTTCGAGACCCGCCTGGGCAGCGAGACCTCATCTCTACAATAAATCAAAAAATCAGCCGGGCGTGGTAGCGCATGCCTGTAATTCCAGCTACTCGGAAGGCTGAGGCGGAAGGATCGCCTGAGCCCAGCAGGCGAGGCTGCAGTGGCCGGGAGCGGCCACTGCACTCCAGTCTGGGCGACAGAGTGAGACTCCAACTCAAAAAAAAAAAAAAAAAAGAACAAACAAAACTAAAAGCTAGCAAGAAAAAAAAAGTAACAAAGATTAGGAGAGCTAAGTAAGATTGAGACCAAAAAACTATACAAAGGATAAATGAAAAATTTTTTTTCCTTTGAAAAGATAAACAAATTTGAAAGACGATGAGCTAGATTAACCAAGAAAAAATATTAGCTTTGGCAATATAATGAGACCTTGTCTCTACGAAAAGAGAATTAGTCAGGCATGTCTGTTTTTCCTGCTACTCAGGAGTCTGTGATTGGAGGATCACCTGAGTTCAGGAGTTTGAAGCTGCAATGAGTCACGATGGTGCCACTGCATTCCAGTCTGGGTGACAAAGTGAGATACCAACTCAGAGACAGAAAGAGAGAAAGAAGGAGAGGGGGAGAGAGAGTGGGGGGGGAGAAGGGGGTTAGAGAGAGAGAGAGAGAGAGAGAGAGAGAGAGAGAGAATATTCCATATAACACAATTAGAAATGACAAAGGTGGCCAGGCTTGGTGGCTCAGCCTGTAATCCCGTGCTTTGGGAGGCCGAGGTGAGTGAATTGCCTGAGCCCAAGGGTTCGAGACCCTCCTGGGCAACTTGGCGAGACCTCATCTCTACAATAAATCAAAAATTAGCCGGGTGTGGTAGCGCACGCCTATAGTTCCAGCTACTTGGAAGGCTGAGGTGGAAGGATCGCCAGAGCCCAGCAGGTAGAGGCTGGAAGCAGCCACTGTACTCCAGTCTAAGTGACAGAGTGAGACTCCAACTCAAAAAAAAAAAAAAAAGAAATGAACAAAGGTAACATTACAACTGATATCACAGAAATATAGGTACTACTATGAGCATCTCTACACAAACAAATTAGAAAAACTAGAGAAAATGTATAAATTCTTGGATACCTACAACATTTACATATTGAACATGAAAGAAATAGAAATCCTGAACTGACCAATAATGAGTAATGATATTGAATCAGTAACCAAATGTCTATTACTAGAAAAGTCCAGGACCACACAGATTAGCAGCCAAATTTTACCAGACATACAAAGAAGACCTGGTACCAATCCTACCAAAAATATTCCAAAAAATTGAGAAGGGATTTTTCCCTAATGCATCTTATAATAATAGTATCACTCTGATACCAAAATCAACAAGAACACAATAACAACAACAAAAACCCACAGGCCAGTTTCTAATGAACATAGGTAAAAATACTCAGTAAAGTACTTGCAAACTGAATCCAAGAACATGTCAAAAAGATCATACACCGTGATCAAGAGCATTTTATTCCAGGGACACAAAGATATTTCAGCATCTGCAAATCAATAAATGTGATTCACTGCATGAACAGAATTGAAAACAAAAGCCATATGATCATTGCAATAGATGCAGAAAAACCATTTGAGAAAATCCAATATCCCTTTATGATAAAAACCCTCAAAAAACTAGGGATCAAACAAACATCATTCAAAATAAGAAAGCCATATACAACAAACCCATAGTAAATATCATACTAAATGGGGAAGAGTTAAAAGCATTCCCTCCAAAAACTGGAACAAGATAAGGATGCATACCCTCACCACTCCTATTCATCACAGTACTAAAAGTCCTAACAGGAGCAATCAGGCAGAAGATTGGAAGGCATCCAAATTGGAAAATAGAAAGGAGATCTAATTATCTGTTTCCTCATGACATAATCTCATAACTAGAAAACCGGAAAGACTCCCCCAAACTACACCTAGAGGTGATAAGGGCTTCAGCAAAGTGTTAGAATACAAAATCAATGTATAAAACTTAGTAGCATTTATATACACCAATAATACTCAAGCTGAGATCAAAATCAAAAACCCAATCCCTTTTTACAATGATAGCATGCCCAAACACACACAAATACCAAGAAATACACTTGTACAAGGAGATGAAAGACTTCTACAAGGAGATCTACAAGGCATTGATTAAAGAAATTATAAATTACACAAATGACTGGAAAAACCTTTATCATATGGGTTCCATCCCCATACCATGTCATATCATTATGGAAATCATTCATATGTCAGTAATGGCCTCAAATGCTAAAATCAATGACTTATTTTCAATCCTCATGCTGTTTAACCCCTCGTATAATTTTGACACCTTTCAGTTTTCAAAATGCACATCTCCATTAGCAGAGAAAGAGGCATCATGAAGCTAATGAAGTTTAAACCTCAAGGTTCTCCACTTACACAGATCTTTCCAACACGCTAGAGGGGCCCTATAAATGTGTTCACATAATTGTATTTTCTTTAACTTGAAAATGTGAGATATTTAATGTCAATCAACTAGGACTACAATCTCCTCCACTCTGACTCCCCTTCCATCATAACCCCCTCATATTGGTGGCTTTTAGTGTAACTGTGGGCATTTGGGGGATTGAACTAAGGAGAAATTGAACAGAAAATATATTAGATTAAGTTTAGAGGAATATATTTGTGTAGTTGACAATCACTTCGATATGTAATTAATTGCTAACAAGATTTCATAGATTAGTAAGTGGCAGAGATAAGACTCAAAGTAAGTACTGACTGACTCAAATGCTAACAATCTCAATACAACACTATGTTGCCTTTCCATAGTTGAGTAATCCAAAATCAGGTCCACAATTTCTTAATTTAGTGTGTCTTCAGCCACTCACTAGTATTTAGAGTCTGTTTTTGGGTATATGCAAGCATTTGACATCTTTCCTCTCCCTTTTTTGGGAGAGCGAGGGGACTTCAACACACTTTTCAAGTCTCACTACCCACTCCTACCCTGTGTATTCAATATACTTTATGCAAATTTACCCTCTTATCTTTGCTAAATCATATCTTCACTCATGCTCGTCCCTTAGAATGAAATGGCATTTCTCAATCACATTTGCACTCATTTTTATTAACTTTCTGCTGATTTGACAGGAAAAATAAATTTCCACGAAAACAACATAACATCAATTATACGCCACTATAATAAGACAAACATTGACCTCCAACTGACTGATGCATGTTCACTCAGGCAATTTAAGACTAGCATCTCTTTATATCTATTACTGTGTAATGAACCATTTTAAAACACTGGTTTAAAACACAGTTTTTAATTGTAGGTTAGGAATTTGGATGTGTACAACATGGATGGCCTATCCCTACTTCACCATGCCCAGAACCTCAGCTGAAAAGACTCAAGTACCTGGGAGCTTGTACCTGGGGTGAAATAATTTGAAGATTGGGCTCATCGGGATTGTCAACTAAAAAGCCTACAGATGGCCTCACAATGTGTCTCAAACTTCCTCAAAGCAGCCTCTGTGTAGACTTCTAACATTGGGGCTCAGGGCTCCAATAGCAAGCTTTCCAGAAATGAAGTATGGAAATGTATGACCCTTTCCTATTGAGTCTCAAAAGTGACATTTCCAATATACTCTATTGAATGAAACAAAAACAAACCTTTCCTTATTCAAGTGGAAAGGACACATACCCCCACTTGTTCATGGGAGATGAATCAAAGAATTCATGACCATATTTTAAAATTGCCCTAGCATGGTGATTGATAGGAATCTTGTTTCATTCTTCTGCATGTGGTTAGCCAGTTTTCCCAGCACTATTTTCTGAATAGGTTCTCCTCTCCCCAGTGGTTGTTGTTGGAAGCTTTGTCAAAGATGAGTTGGTTGAGAAATTAGTTTTGCTTCTAGAGTCTCAATCCTGTTCCATTGATCTATATGCCTGTTGTTGTACCAATACGAGGCTGTTTCAATTATTGTAGCTTATAGTAAAGTTTAAAGTCTGGAAGTGTGATACCTCCTGCTTTGTTGCTTTTGCTGAGGATTGTTTTGGCTATTTGTGGTCATTTATGTTTCCATATGAATCTCTGTATTGTCATTTCCAGAACAGAGAAGAACAACATCGGTAATTTAATGGGTATTGCATTGAATCTATAGATTGCCTTTGGTAGGTTGGACATCTTGACAATGTTGATTCTTCCTATCCATGAGCATGGGATACTTTTCCATTTGTTTGTGTCTTCTTGAATTTCTTTGAGCGGTGTTCTGCAGTTTTCGTTGTAAAGGCCGTTTACTTCTCTGGCTAGAAAGATTCCATTTTTGTGTGTGTGTGTGTGTGGCTATTGTGAATGAGATTGTACTTTTTATTTGGTTCTCTACCTGTGTGTTGTTGGTATGTAAGAATATGACTGTCTTTTGCACGTTGGTTTTATACTCTGGGACTTTGCCAAAGTCCTTTATCAGTACAAGGAAGTTTTGGACAGATTCCCTTGGGTTTTCCGGGTATAGGATCTTGTCATCTGCAAAGAGGGATAACTTACACTTCCTCTTTTCTTATTTGGATACTCCTGATATCCTTCTGTTGTCTGATTGCTGTAGCTAGGATTTTCAGCACTATGTTGAACAGGAGTGAGAGTGAGCAGCCTTGTCTTGTTCTGATTTTCAGGGGAAATGCTTCCAATTTCTGTCCATTTAATAACATGTTGGCTGTGAGTTTATTATAGATGGCTTTTACTATTTTGAGGCATGTTCCCTCTATACCTAGGTGTTCAAGAGCTTTTATCAACCTCTATTGGAAAATAGTGTGGTGATTTCTAAAAGAACTAGAAATTGACTTTCCATATGATCCAGCAATTCCCCTTCTGAGAATATACCCAGAGGAACACAAATCATTCTACAAAAAAGATATCTGTGTATGCATGTTTATTGCAGCAGTATTCATAACAGCACAAACATGAAACCAACCATGCTGCCTATCAAAACTGGACTAGATTTTTTTTAAATGTGGTACATATACACAATAGAATAGTATACAGCCATAAAGAAGGACAAAATTATGGACTTTGTCGCAGCTCAGATGAATTTGGAGTCTATCATACTCAGTGATCTATCACAGAAACAAAGAACTTAGTACCACATGTTCTCACTCATAAGTAGACCCTGAACACCTATCATAATACTATTAAAAAAGGGATTGCCAATAACAGGACACTGTCAGGGGAGGGGGAGGCACATAATATCAATAAGGGTGTCTGACCCTAATCTAGGTGAAGTGAGGTCCAATGGGAGGCCCAAAACTTCACCTGTACCTAAACCACTTATGTACTCAATCTTGACTTGTACCCCACAACTTTAAAATAAAATAAAATAAAATTTAAAATAAAATTCCCATGAAAATACTTTAAATACCCTAAAATATTTTTGTTCACATGTGAAATAAATGTTATAGTACTTTTTCAAATTTGACAATAATTCTAAAACTTTATTTGTAGTTACCAATAATGAATAACAAAATGAAAAACAAATTTCAAAATTCTCAATAATAAAAATTGAACTTTAAACATTCTAGAGAATAACCTTAATTATTTTTCTGTTTTTCTAGAGAGGGAAAATAATCAAATAATATGCAGTCAAAAAGCATCAGGAAAATACTATTGAGGGATGGTTGGCAGTTTACTAATTAAAAAGTTTCTATATTTTGTGAAGTTTTGATATTTATTTTCTTTTTATGAATAATTATCTACTTTGTATCTAATTTATTGATAACTTTATGAGATTCAGAGGGGAAGGACAAAGTGGCCACCTGTAAACAATGGACTTGTGCCTCTCTCATGGAGCTAACCAAGAAAGGGAGAGATTCCCAGCAGTCAGAGCAAATTGAGACAGGGGATACAATCTACAACCCACAGAGGAATAAAGGGATCCACAAAGAGCAAAGAGGAAAGAAAATGAACTGCCTGTTTTGGAGCCAGGAAGACCAACATGCCTGAACCACATCAGAAACAGAGAGCAGCCTCTAGATGCAGGAAAGCAATGAGTGCAGGAAATTTGGAACTCGGCACTCCTGTCATGGACAAGGGAATTCCTTAAGTCTTACAGGACTCCAGTCCCACACATCAAATGGACTGGATACTACACAGTTGCATGCTGCTAGAACCCACTAAAGCTATGCAATCATTTCAGTTCTGAAGGACTCCAGTAGAGCCATTCCCAAGTAACTTGACCCCTGCAAACTACAGTCTGTGACCAGTTCCCAGGCCAGGAGGAAACGAAAAGTCCTGATGCTTTCATTTGTTCCAAAGGCAAATTTCTTTGCTGCTAGCAGTATCTGTCTGGACAAGCTACAGTGAGATGCCCTGTTGCTGAACAAGCCTTTGGGTTCTGAGCACAGACTGCCTGAGGCAAAGGCAGGGAAGCCAGGAGGAACTTGTGGCCCTGGCAAACCCTCTTTCCCCATGTGTACTCCTTTGTGCAACAGAGATGGCTCTGCAATTCCTGCAGCATTGCCACAGTAGACAGGGGACTTCTACACCCTCCCATTTCCCTGTTGCATAGCCAATCACAAGCACAGGAAGAGAGCTGGAATACCCATCAGTCAGACCTAGCACATGTGAGAGACCTTGTTGCTTTATGAACCCTTGAGTTCTGGGCACAAACTTCCTATGGCAAGTGCCAGGGAGCCAGAAAAAACACATTGCCTGGCAACCCCTCTCTCCCCATGTGAACTCTTTTGTGCAACAGAGACTGGTCTGCTATTTCTGTAGCACTGCCTCAGCAGCCAGGGGACCCCTCCTCTCTCCCTTTCCACACTGGGGTAGCAATCAAACATAGAGGTGGGGAGCTAGAGTGCAGATCAAACTGACTTAGTCTTCCTCAACAAGTTTCCCCTCACCCGGAAGCTCAATAGAACAGGAAACTTTAGAAGACCCCACAGCCCAATCCACTGCCTAGGTCATCTGTATACTTCCCTAGGGCAAAAAAGGCTAAGCAGGAAGTCCAGAGCCACCACCACAGTGGGCTGTCTCCTGAAAGCACCACTTCCTGACTAGAAGGTAACTGTCGCAGCCCATTACAACATCTGAGACAATAATAAAGTCCTTTGGAGAATCTGCTCCCAGATCTCAGCTAACACCACCACCCAAGCCATCATGGTCACTCAAGAAGCTTTGAGCCCATGAATGTATGCAGCACAGCACTGCCACAGCTGGCAATAGAGAAAGCCACAACACTAAGGCTACCAACAACAAAAGAAACCCTATGGAATCTATGCCATACCCTTGCCAAGCCTATTAGAACTGAATTCTGCAACTGACACTGGAAAACCAGAGGACTGGTCAGCTCAGCTCAGTTCTACCTAACACTGCCCTCTTTCCCACCTCAGGAGATAAGAACATGTCACTGCGTATCTCACAGATTAGTCCATAGTTCAAAGCATCAGGGAGCTTCTCCAGTGGATCCTCCAGAAATGTTGGTGACCAACTCTCTTTAGAATTTAACCCAAGCAACTTCACATCACCATATCCCTTGCAGGCACTCCCCAGCACCAGCCAAATTGTAGTAGCCTAATAGGGCAGCTAGACCCAGAAGCACAGCAGGACTCAAAGTGGTCAGGCCCACATGGATTACCACTCCCAGGGGAAGGGGGATTGCACCACATAGGGAAGCACTCTATGGGACAAAAATTTAACAAAGACCTCAGTGCATCTCACTGGGAGCTTCCCCAACTGCTTCCATCAAGGCTGAGGCTCTAGCCATCTACAGGTGTATTGCATATAACCACCTGTTTCAGCTGCAACCAGTTCTCACCCATGAGTGCCTCCTCACAGACCAAAGACTCAGAGTTTCAACTCAGAGAGAATAACTGTGAAAGAAAAAAGGGCACACCGCATAACTAGGGAACAAGATAAACTTCATTTGTCCTTCTAGACCCACAAGAGACAGTGAATTCACACACACTCACCCAATACTTACTATCACAAACAGCATCTGAGAAAACCAACGCACAAAGATTCTCTACAACTAAGGGACACATTCAGAGGCTATACCACTGAAAGCACCAAGAGCTAAAGTCAGACTAGCATAATGTGTATATATTAGTGTCCATAAGGGGAAAAAATTGGATAAAAAACAAATTTAGCTGGCATGGTGGCTTTACCCCTGTAATCCCAGCACTTTGGGAGGCTGAGGTGGGAGGATCACTTGAGGCCAAGAGTTTGAGAACAGCTTGAGCAACATAATGAGATGTTATATTTACAAAAAAATTAGCCAGGCCTAGTGGCACATGCCTGTAGTCCCAGCTAATTGGGAGGTTGAGGTGGAAGAATCATGACAGCCCAGGAGGAGGAAGTTACAGTGAGCCATAATCATGCCACTGTACTCCATCCTGGATAACAGAGTGAGACCTTGACTCAGAAAAACATTAGCAATAATAAGAAGAAATAGACTACTCAAATGAGAAGAAATCAGAAAAATAATCCTGTCACTATGAAAAAAAAGACAGAATTTTTCAACTCCCTCAAAAGGCCACAGTAATTCTTTACACAATTGATTCCAACAAAAATGAAATATTTGACATTTCAGAAATAGAGTTCAAAAAGTTAATCGTAAAATTGCTCTACAAGATCCAAAAGAAAGGTGAAAACCAACATAAAGAAATTTTTAAAATCATTCAGCTCATTTTAAATTTTAAAAATTCTCAAAAGAAATAGACACTTTAACAAAAAATAATCTGAGCTTCTGGAAATGAAAGACTCATCTAGGGAAGCACAAAACACAGAGGAAAGTTTTAACAGTAGAGTCGACCAGGAAGAAGAAAGGATTTCAGAACTTGAAGATAACACTTTCGAATTAACCCAATAAGACAACAATAAAGAAAAAAATAATCAAGAGAACAAAGCAAAGTCTCCAAGAAATGTGGCATTACATAAAAACATCTAAGCCCAACAATAATAATAGGTGTTCCTGATGAATTGAACTTTGCAGCAACCTGCATGGACTTAGAGTCTGTAATACTGAGTGATCTTTCACAGAAACAAAGAACTGAGTATCGTATGTTCTCACTCATAAGTGGACCTTGAACAACTATTGTAATACTATAAGAAAAGGGTTGACAATAGTGGAAAACTGCAGGGATATGGGGGAAGTGGGGGGTGGGATTGGCAGTAGTCGGAATCTGCCTGGGCAAGAGGGGGTATACCTCATCAAAAAGGGTACATGCACAGTGAATATTTGTATACCTAATCCTGAATTTCACCCTACAATTTTAAAATAAAAAATTTAAAGGTGAAAAACAAACAAAAACAAATAAATAAATATTACATTTCTAAAAAAACAATAGGTTTGGAAAACCTATTTTAGGAAATAATTGAGGAAAACTTCCCTGTTCTTGCTAGAGATTTAAACATCTAGAAATAAGAATCCCAAGGAACTCCTGCAAGATTAATTGCAAAAAGATCATCCCCAAGGCACATTCATCAGGTTATGCAAAGTTAATGTGAAAGAAATAATTCTAAGAGCAGTGAGCCAAAAGTGACAAATTACTTATAAAGGTAAATCTGTCAGACTAACAACATATTTCTCAGCAGAAACCCTACAAGCCAGAAGGCACTGGGGCCCTATCTTCAATCTCTTCAACCAGAATAGCTGTCAACCAAACTTTGGCATCCCACAAAACTAAGCTTCATAAATGAAAAAGAAGCAAAGTCTTAGATAAGCAAATGCTGAGAGAATGTATCACCACTATACTGGCTCTACAAGAAATAATCAAAGAAGTTTGAAATATTTAAACAAGAGGTCAAAATACTCCAGTAGAAAACACTGGAAATTATAAAGCTCGCAGGGCTTATAGAATACTAATACAATAGAGAAGTAAAAACAAAACAACCAGGTCACATAACATAGTGACTGCAATAGTACCTTGCATCCTTACATAACATCACTAACGCTGAATGTAAATAGTATCATTGTCCACTTAAAAGACATGTATTGGCAGAATGGATTTTTTTAAAAATCCAAATTGCCCTCAAGATACCCACTTAACACTCAAAAACTAGAATCAAGGTACGAGGGTGGGAAAAAATTCCATGCAAATGGAAATCAAAAACGAGAAGAAGTAGTCATTCTGATATCAAATAAACCCAACTGTAAATTAACAACAATGCAAAAAGACAAAGAAGGTTATTACGTAATGATAAAGAGAGCAATCTAACAAGAAGATATAACAATTTTAAATATATATGCACCTAACACCAGAGCTCCCAGCTTTATAAAACAAATTCTACTAGAACTAAGAAAAGAGAGAAAGAACAGTACAGTAATAGTGGGAGACTTCGACACCACACTGACAGTAGTAGACAGATCATCAAGGCAGAAAGTCAGCAACAACAACAAAAAATTGGAGTTAAACTGGACCCTAGAGTAAATAGACCTAACAGAAATCTACAGAACTTTCCACCCCAAAACTAAAGAATGTGTAAAGAATACACATTTTTCTCATCAACACACATGAAACATTCTCCAAGATACACCAAATGATAGGCCACAAATCAAGTCTCAATAAATCCAAAAAAATCAAATCCTGTCAAGCACCATCTCAGACTGCAATGGAAAAAAACTAGAGATCAACTCCAAGAAAAATTCTCAAAAACAAATAAATGGAAATTAAACAATCTTGCTCCTGAGTAATCTTTGGGTCAATAATGAAATCAAAATGGAAATTTAAAGTTCCTTGAAATGAATGAACAATGACATATGTTATCAAAACCTCCGAAACACAGCCAAAGCTGTACTCTGAGAAAAATCTATAGTGCTTATGTCCTACATTAAAAAGACTGAAAATCACATATTGATCCTTAATGTCACATCTCAAGGAACTAGAAAAACACAAACAAAACAAACCCAAAGATAGCAGAAGGAAAGGAATAACAAAGATTACTGCAGAACTAAACAAAATTGAAGCAAAAAAAATACAAAAGACAAACAAAAAACTTAATTTTTCTAAAAGATAAACAAAATTGATACAGTGCTAGTTATAGAAACAGAGAAGATTCAAAGTAGCTCAATCAAAAATGAAATGGAGACATTACAATTGATACCACAGAAATACAAAAGACCATCACAGACTATTATGAACACCTCTATGCAAATAAATGATGCAATATAGAGGAGATTAATATATTCTTGAAAACATACAACCCCCAACCTTAAATCAGAAAAAAATAGAAACCCCAAACAGATCAATAATGATTTAATTACTAATTCAAGATTGAATCAAGAATTTAAAGTCTCCCCCCCACCCGACAAAAGTCCGAACCTGACAGATCCAGAGCCAAATTTTACCAGACTTTCAAAGAACTGCTACAAATCCTACTAAATTAATTCCATAAGATTGAAAAAGAGGGTATTTTTCCTACTTCATTTCACAAAACCAGTATCACCCTAAAGCCATAGCCAAGAAAGGACACAACAATAATGCAAAACTACAGACCAATATCCCTGATGAATATAGTTGCAAGAATCTTCAACAAAATACTACCAAACCAAATCAAAGAACAAATTTTTTTAAAATCCACTGTGATCAAGTGGGTTTCATCCCAGGGATGTAAGGATGGTTCAATTTATGCAAGTCAATAATTGCAATTCACCAAATAAACAGAATTAAAAACATAAATTATATGATTATGTCAATAGATGCTGGAAAAGCATTTGTTGAGATCCAGCATTCCTTCATAATAAAAAAAAACCTCAACAAAATAGGCACAGAAAGAACATATCTCAAAATTATAAAAGCCATATGCAACAAATCCATAGTCAACAACATTCTTACTGGGGAAGAGTTGAAAGCTTTCCCTCTTAGAACTGGAACAAGGCAAGTACTACCCTCTTCACCACTTCTATTCAGTATAGTACTCAAATCTTAGCCAGAGCAATCAGGCAAGAGAAAGAAATAAAGGGTAACCAAATTGGGAGAGAAAGAATCAAACTATGTCTGTTTGCCAACCATATGACCTTATACTTAGAAAATTTGAATGACGCCTCCACAGGACTCCAAGGTTTGACAAATGAATTCAGTATAGTCTCAGGACACATAATCAACACACATAAATCAGTAGCACTGCTATACATCAATAGCAACCAAGCTGAGAATCAAAAAGGAACTGAATACCATTTACAATAGCTACCAAAAACTAAAATACTTAGAAATACATTTAACCAAGGAGGTAAAAGATCTTGTAGAGCTACAAAATATTGATGAAAGAAATTGTAGAGGATGCAAACAAATGGGAAAGTATCCCATGCTCATGGATTAAAAGAATCAACATTTTTATATGACCATATTACTCTACAGTAATCTACAGATTCAATGCATTTTTAAGCAAACTACCAGTGTCATTTTTCACAGAATTAGAGATTAAAATCCTAAAATTCATATGGAACCAAAAAGGAGTCAGAGTAGCCAAAGCAATCCTAAGCTAAAAGAACAAAGCTAGAAGAACTTTGTTCCTTGACACCAAATTATGCTACAAGGCTATAGTAAGCAAAACAGCATGGTGCTGGTACAAGAGCAGACACACAGACGAATGGAACAGAATAGAAAATCCAGAAATAAACCCAAATACCTACAACCAACTGATCTTGGACAAAGCAGACAAAAACATACGCTGAAAAAAGGGCACCCTATTCAACAAACGTTACTCAGAAAATTGGATATCTACATACAGAAAAATGAAAACTGATCCCTATCTCTTACCATGTATAAAATTTAGCTCAAGATAGATTAAAGGCTTAAATGTCAGACTTGAAATCATAAAAAATCCTAGAAGAAAACCCAGGAAAACTCTTCTGGACATTAGCAAAGACTTTATGGCCAAGACCCCAAAAGCAAATGCAACAAAAACAAGTGGTACTTCAATAAATTAAAAAGCTTCTGCACAGCAAAAGAAATTAGCAACTGAGTAAGCAGGCAACCTACAGAATGAGAGAAGATAATTGCAAACTATACATTTGGCAAAGGACTAATATCCAAAATCTACAAAGGACATAAACAAATAAGCAAGAACAAAACCAAATAACCCTTATACATTGGTGGTAGGAGTGCACATTAGTATGACCTCTATGGAAATTGGTTTGAAGATTCCTCAAAGAATTAACGGTATATCTACCATTTGATTCAGCAATTCCACTACTAGGCATCTACTCAAAGAAACAGAGACTTTTATATTTTTAAAAAAAGACATCTGCACTCAGATATTTATTGCAGCAAAATTCACAATTGCAAAGATGTGAAATCAAACTAAATGCCCACCAGCTGATCAGCAGATACTTACTTTGCAGCTTTTTCCAAATGCTTTCTTCTAAAAAATTCTCTTCACTCTCTAGATTTACATCTTTGCAGGTTTAGCATATGGTCTAGTACCACTTTTGAAATGCAGCATGTGTCCTATCATGGTATTTCAGATGAAACTTAAATTTTAATATTTTGCAAAATAAAATGTGCATGTGTGTTACACATGTATAAATGCCCGCCAAAATGTGCAGCAACATTAAAAACTCGACCATTGCCTAGCTAAGCTATGGTGAGGCCAAGTGCTCTTTAAGCTATGTACAGGCCATTGTTCCCCCCCACCCTCACCCCAGGGAGGTGAATCCTCTCTCTCTCTCTCTCTCTCTCTCTCTCTCTCTCTCTCTCTCTCTCTCTCTCTCTCTCTCCAGTTTACTTTCTAAATAAACTATATTTTCTTTTTTTTTTGCCCTACACAGTTTTTGTGTTTTTTTTCATAATCAACATTTTTTATTATGGGTTTGTGGGGTACAGTTAAGGGTTAGGTGTACAAGTATATTTCATTCAGGCACCCTGTTGATAAGAGGTGTTTCCCCATCTCCATACAGATATTTGCTACTGTTAATCCCATCTCCCTCCCCCCACCATAGTTTCCCAGTACCATCAGTCATTTTCTTATAGTATTACATTGGATGTTCAAGGTTCATTATATGAGTGAGAACATGTGATACTCAGATCTTTGTGTCTGTAAGAGGTCACTCAGTATTATAGACTCTAGTTCCATCCAGGTTGCTGCAAAATTCATGATTTTGTTCTTTTTTATGGCTGCGTAGTATTCCATCGTGTGTAAGTACCACATTTTTTTAATCCAGACCTCTTTTGATGGGCAGCATGGTTCTTTCCAGGTTCTTGCTATTGTGAACAACGCTGAGATAAACATACGTGTGCAGGTATCTTTTTTATAGAGTGATTTGGGTTCTTCAGGGTATATTCCCAGTAGGGGGATTGCAGGATCATGTGGAAGGTCGATTTTTAGAGCTTTTAGGAATTGCCACACTGCTTTCCACAGAGGTTGCACTAGTTTACACTCCCACCAACAGTGGAGAAGTGTTCCCTTTTCACCACACCCTCTCCAGCAGCTGTTATTTTTTGAGTTGATAATTGCCATTCTGACTGGAGTTAGGTGGTATCTCAGTGTGGTTTTGATTTGCATCTCCCTGATGATTAGTGAAGTTGAGCATTTCTTCATGTGTTTGTTGGCTGCTTGGATGTCCTCTTTTGTGAAGTGTCTGTTCAAATCTTTTGCCCATTTTATAATGGGGTTGTTTGTTTGTTTGTTTTCAGCACGTTTTAGTTCCTTGTAGATCCAGGATGTTAAGCCTTTGTCAGACCTGG
Organism: Cephalopachus bancanus; assembly: GCA_027257055.1. Lineage (NCBI taxonomy): Eukaryota > Metazoa > Chordata > Mammalia > Primates > Tarsiidae > Cephalopachus > Cephalopachus bancanus. The sequence continues at coordinate 14,082,852 of JAPVLO010000093.1, forward strand.
AGTTGGCAAATACTTTTTCCCAGTCTGTAGGCTGTCTCCCTGCTCTCTTGATGGTTTCTTTGGCCTTGCAGAAGTTTGTCAGTTTAATAAGGTCCCACTTGTCTATCTTCTCTCTTATGACCTGTGGGTTTTGGGTTTTGTTCAGGAATTCGATGCCAGTTCCGATTTCCATAAGGGTATTTCCTTCATTTTCTAAGGTTCTTATGGTTTGAGGTTTTACATTTAGGTCTCTGATCTATTTGGAGTTAACCTTTGTGCATGGGGATAGATAGATGTCCTGTTTCAATCCTCTGCATGTGATCAGCCAGTTTTCCCAGCACCATTTACTGAATAGGTTCCCCTCTCCCCAGTGGTAGGTGGTGGAGGCCTTGTTGAAGATGAGTTGGTTGAGAAATTGAGGTTTTGCTTCTGGAATCTCAATTCTATTCCATTGATCTATATGCCTGTTCCTATACCAATACCAAGCTGTTTTGATGATTGTAGCTTTATAGTAAAGTTTGAAGTCTGGTAATGTGATACCACCTGCTTTGTTTTTTTGTTGAGGATTGTTCTGGCTATTCTTGGATGTTTGTGTTTCCATATGAATTCCTGTGTTGTTTTTTCTAGGTCTGACAGAATGTTGCTGATAATTTGATGGGTATTGCATTGAATTTGTAGATTGCCTTAGGTAAGATGGACATCTTCACAATGTTGATTCTTCCGATCCGTAAGCATGGGATATTTTTCCACTTGTTTGTGTCATCTTTGATTTCTTTGAGCAGTGTTTTCTAATTTTCATTGTAAAGGTCTTTCACGTCTCTGGTTAGGAAGATGCCAATGTATTTCATTTTTTTGTGGCTATTGTGAATGGAATTGTGTTTTTTATTTGGGTTTCTGTTTGTTTATTATTGGTGTAGAGAAATGCGATTGTCTTTTGTACATTTATTTTGTATCCTGAGACTTTGCCAAAGGCCTTTATCAGTGTAAGGAGGTTTTTGACAGATTCTCTTGGGTTTTCAAGGTACACAATCATATCATCTGCAAAGAGAGAGAGCTTGACTTCCTCTTTTCCTATTTGGATACCCCTGATTGCCTCCTCTTCTCTGATTGCTCGAGCCAGGACTTCCAATACTATGTTGAACAGGAGGGGTGAGAGTGGGCATCCTTGTCTTGTTCCAGTTTTCAGGGGAAATGGTTCCAATTTTTGTCCATTTAGGAGTATGCTGGCTGTGCGTTTCTCATAGATGGCTTTTACTATTTTGAGGTATGTTCCCCGTATGCCCAGATGTTCAAGGGTTTTTATTAAGAAGGGGTGCTGGATTTTATCAAAAGCTTTTTCTGCATCTAATGATATAATCATGTGGCTTTTGTTTTGACATCTGTTGATGTATTTAATAACATTTATGGTTTTATGAATGTTGAACCAGTCTTGCATCCCAGGAATGAAGCCTACTTGGTCATGATGAATGATTTTTGAGATGTATTGCTAAATTCAGTTTGCTAGAATCTTGTTGAGAATTTTAGCATCTAGGTTCATCAAAGATATTGGCCTGTAGTTCCCTTTCTTTGTTGGATCTTTACCTGGCTTGGGTATCAAAGTGATATTTGCTTCATAAAATGATTTGGGGAGAGTTCCATCCTTTTCAATTGCCTGGAATACCTTCATTAGGATTAGTATCAGCTCTTCCTTAAATGTCTTGTAGAATTCTGCTGGAAAGCCATCTGGACCAGGGCTTTTTTTGCAGGAAGTTTTCTTATTACGTAGTCGATTTCCTTGATTTTTATTGGTCTACTTAGGGTCTCAATTTCTTCTTGTTCCAACCTAGGTAGGTTGTGTGAGGTCAGAAAGTCCTCCATTTCCTTAAGGTTTTCCAGTTTGTTTCCATACAAGTGTACATAGCAGTCTCTAATGATCTTTTGTATTTCTTCAGGGTCAGATGTGACTTCATCTTTTGTGTTTCTGATTGTGCTTATTTGGTTTTTTTCTTATTTTTTCTTGGTCAGTCTAGCTAGGGAATCGTCGATCTTGTTTATCCTCTTGAAGAACCAGCTTTTTGTTTCATTGATTTTTTTGTATTATCTTTTTGTCTTCTATGTCCTCATTTGGGCTTATATTTTGGTAATCTGGATTCTTTTGCTGAAATTAGGGTTTTTGTGGTTTTGCTTTTCCAGCTTCTTTAGGTGGCTTGTTAGGTTGTTAATTTGTATTCCTTCCATTTTCTTCATGTGTGTTTGTAGGGATATAAATTCCCTCTTACTACAGCTTTCAAGGCATCCCAGAGATTTTGGTAAGATGTTTCTTCATTTTCATTTGTTTCCAGGTATCTCTTGATCTCTGTTTTGATTTCATCATTGACCCAGGAGTTGTTTAACATCATGCTGTTTAGTGTCCATGTCTTTGTGGGTTTTGGGGGGACTTTGTTGTTGTCAATGTTTATTTTTATTCCACTGTGGTCCGAGAAGGTGCATGGTAGAATTTCAGTCCTTTTAAATTTTCTTATGCTTGATTTATGGCCAATTACATGGTTGAACTTAGAATATGCTCCATGCGGTGATGAGTAGAATGTGTATTCTGTGGTCTTTGGATGGAGTGTTCTGTAGGTATCAATTAAGTCCATTTGGTCCAAAGTCACATTGAGGTTCCGGATCTCCTTGCTGATTTTTTTGTCCTAATGATCTTTCTAGGGTTGTGAGTGGGGTATTATAGTCCCCAGTTATGATAGTGTTAGAGTCAATGTCTTTCTTTAGTTTTCCTAGAAGTTACTTTATGAAAGTTGGCACACCTATGTTGGGTCCATATATGTTTAGGATAGATATTTCTTGTTGTTGGATTGAGCCTTTTATCATTATGTAGTGGCCTTCTGTATCTTTTTTGATTTTTAATAGCTTGAAGGGTATTTTGTCTGAAATTAAGATCGCTACTCCTCCTTTCTTTTGTATTCCATTCACCTGAAAGTTTGTTTCCCATCCTCTTACTTTGAGTCTGTGGGTGTCCTTTCTAGTGTTGTGAGTCTCTTGAAGGCAATAGATTGTTGCCTGATGATATTTTATCCATTTTGCCATTTTATGTCCTTTCAGTGGTGCATTTAGTCCATTCACATTTAGGCTAATAATTGAAATGCAAGAGTTGATCCCTGTCATAAGGTTCTTACAAAGTTGTTCCTGTTTGTTTGTTGTCTTCCTTTGGGTTTTGGAGTTGGCTCATGTGTCTTTTTAATCTTTTGCCTGTACTCTTGTGAAGAATGTTGTTGTTCTTTTTTCTTTTTCTTCTGTGTTTAGTACTTTCTTAAGTGTTTCTTGTAGAAGTGGTCTGGTGGCAGCGTAGGTTCTTAGGATTGGATATCTGGAAAAGATTTCAATTCTCCCTCACTAATGAAGCTTAGTTTGGCTGGGTAGATTATTCTTGGTTGAAATTGTTTATCTTTTAGAACTTTGAAGATAGGGCTCCAGGCTCTCCTAGCCTGAAGGGTTTCTGTGGATATATCTGCTGCTATTCTAATTGGTCTTCCCTAGTAGGTATGCTGGCCTTTTTCTCTTGCTGCCTTTCGGATTTTTTTCTTTTATAGCTACTTTGTTTAGGCGAATTATTATGTGTTTGGAAGTTGGTCTTCTCATTTGTTGTCTTGCAGGGATTCTCTGAATCTCTTGTGTTTGCATTTTTTTCATCCTTGATGAGATGAGGGAAGTTTTCTTGAATGATTTCATGAAATGTTTGTTCCAGTGTGCATTCTGTTTCTCTCTCTGCCTCAGGAAGCCCCATTACTCTTAGGTTTGGTCTCTTGAAGTGATCATTCATCTCTTGCAGGTTTTGTTCTGTCTTTTTGAGCTTCTTTTCTATGTTTTGACAGTTTGGGTTAGTTCTGTGTTTTGGTCTTTGAGCTCTGAGATTCTTTCTTCTGCTTGGCTGATTCTGCTTTCCTTGCTTATTAGTCTGTTATTTCCATCACAGTATTCTTTACTGCTGTTATTTCTGACATCAGCTCCTTCCTGTTTTCCTCTTGTCTCTCCTCAATTTTTTTAATTCTCTCTATTAATGTCTTGATGTCTGGGTTTGTTGTATGTGACCAGTCATTCTGGGGGCTCTTCATTGTTTGTGTTCCAGAATCTGTTTTCTCAGTGTCTGATCTCCCAGGGGTCTGTGTGAGACCTATATTCTTCTTTTGGTTTTTCTTCATTTGTGCAGTTTTTTCCCCCTCCCTACTTTTTCCTTCCCTCCATGACACCGTCTTCTTTAATTCTGTTATTCAGGGGTAGAGGGATTGGTTTTACTTCTGTTTGTTCAATCTCCTATCTTTATGTATGCCCTCTTACTTTGTTCAATTCTGGAGTTGCACTGTAGGTTGGGGGTGGTCCTTTTTGCAGTTTTGAGATTTACTCAAGGGGATAGATTCAAAATCTATCTGCAGGTCCTGGTATTTGCTGACAGGTGAATGGATAATCTGGAACCCACTTCCCACTGCCTTGGAATCTCCGTGCAGTGGGGCTGTAGGTTTACTCCCTGAAATAAAATCTGGTTAGCAGAGGGAAGAGAATAGAGCAGACAGTGGGTTGAAGAGGGGGGTGGAGAGATAGAGGAGTAAGGGGGGAAACAAATGAGTGTGCCAACAAATGGAGAGAGAGACCTATACTGAAACAGATAAAAACAATAGACCACAGCTACAGATGAACCAACTCCCATACAAAAAATAAAATAAAATAAAATAAAATAAAACATATAATGATGCTAACATACAAACTAACCAACCACCTTATTGGTGTGCTGCTTCTCTATACAAAGATATGGTTTACAGAGAGAAGAAAAGAGAAGAAAGGAAGAGGAAGAAAGAAAGAAAAAGGAATAATACAGTAGGAATAGAATTAAGTCATTAAACTAACAGAATCAATCAAGCACACTCTGAGACTTTTTGTTTAAGTCCAATGTCCTTTCAGTTCTGATTTCTAGCTTTCTTTTCAAGCTGGTAAATTAGTTTGCAGTTAGGGTCAGTTGTCCCTGGTCTGCTGTGAAGGACAGTTCAGATCACCCTCCATTCACCACTCTGGCCTTTGTCTTTTTCAAGCTTGTGTCTCCCATTTTGGTGTTGTTACCTTGTATCGCCAGCAGGTGGTGCTATCTCAGCTGCTCGCCCCAGAGGGGGTGGGGCTGCACAGGAACCAGTGGAAGCTGGAGATGGAAGCCTGCCTGAGGGCACACAGGAGGAGACCCACAGCAGGCAGGATGTTACGGTCACAGGAGAGGTGGCAGTGATCCCAGCAGATCTTCCCTGCAGGGGCTTCAAGGACTGAAGTCGTGGATGCCCTCAGGCACAGGTGGCGCGATGTGCTATGGCTGCCACTGAGGCTGCGGCAGAGGCGCTCCCCCCCCCAAGGTGGCTGCTGTGTCTGCACTGTGGTGGCTGTCCAGACTGCTGCGATGCCCCAGCAGTGGCAACGGCCGAGCTAGGTGTGAAGAGCAGGTTGCAATGTTGGGGTCTGCAGCCCTGGGGGAGAGAGCCAGAGACCCACTGCAGTTCTCCTTTGCAGAGGGTTTTCACAGACCAGGTTGCCCTGTCACCATCTTGCCAGAAGTCCACCAATAAACTATATTTTCTAATCTAAAAAAACAAAGAAAGTAAAAAACTCAACTCCCAAATTGCCTACCCTTCCATGTTCCCTCAATTAGTAGCCCAATCTAGAAAGCTTGGTTATGCTAAAAACCTCACAGAAATGTAAAAAAGAAAACAAAAACTTACTTTTCTCTTGCTTGCTTTGTATCAGGAGTCAATATCTTCTCACCTAGATAATGCAATAATGTCCCACTATGGGCTCTCTCTTATGTATTTGCTCATTTGGCAAACATCTCTTGAGGATATACTATATCCCTTGCATTTTGACACAAAGATTAAAAATTCAAAGTCTTCAAATGTGAATTTAAAAGATGATTAAGCAGCATACACCAAAATATTGTCTTATAAATCCTTGTGGCTGGACTTTTGACTACTACTGTGTACCCAAATCCTTAGCAATACCTGGTACTTAGTAAATATTCAATAAATATTTGTTGGTGAAATGAATAAATAAAGGAGTAAAGTGGCACCATTGGACAGGGATGCTATCAGAACATATAGGCAAAGACTGTGAGTGAAACCTCAGAATGAGAAAAGGACCAAGGAATGTAATGCTTCAGCTCGGTTTGAATAACAATCATCCATTCCCAACCAGGCATTAGCACGTAGAAAAGCACAAGGCAATAAGAGTATGAAACTATTGGAAAACTGCAAATAGTTTGGTATGGTGTGTAAGTTGTGAACCATAACTTGCAGGTGGTGGGGAGTCATTGACTGACTTTAAGCAAACTTGTGCCAGGATCAGATCTTTCATTGAGAAAGTTTATTTTGAAAGTAATATTGAGATTGACCTTGAGAAGAACGAGTTTGCATATAGAAAAGACAGATCGATAGTGATGTTATTTGGGGGCTTTAAATAGTGAAATAGAAAAGAAGCTACCTCTTACTCCATTCAAAAATCCTCCTGAACCACAAATAGAATGAGAAACAAACATCATTTCAACAAAACAGTGTATAGCTTCAAACTACATTTTGTGACAAAGTGAATGTCAGTGAACATCAAGGCGAGGGGTATTTCAAGGGGAAGATAAATGACTGCAGACCCCAGTGGTATTCTCCCAAACAAGAGGTGCTCCCTGAGAGAAACCCCAACAAGACTTCATTTTCTGGAAAGATAAGTGCATGTATGGACGGTCAGAAGGACTTTTTTAGGTCCCAGAAGAAACCTAGAAGAAGATGAAATCATACAAACTCTCTACACTCCCAGGAATGGTATGTTGGCGAGGTGATCAGTTAAACAGACTCTGCATGGTGAGCAGTCCTGCAGGGCTGGTCCTGTTGTCTGAAGAGGGAAAAGGGAGACAGAAAGAAATCGCAGAAACACTAAATCACAAAGAACTTTGACTATAACATTATCATGCATAAGCAAAAATTAAATTAATACAAGAAATAGAAAATCTATTTATAATCAAAATCTTATTTTACCCCTCTCTGTCCATAAAAGATCAAGTGGACAAAAAATAAATAACATAACTCGTAAGGTAACATAAATGTTATTTAATTGATTGATATCCAACTCTATACCCTAAAACCAAAGAATGGTTTTTTTTGCAATGCTAATAATACATTGTCAAAAATTAATTATTATGCCACAAAGAAAATTTAAATAAATTTCAAAAACCAAGAATTGTCAAGTTGATAGTCTCTGATCAAAAGCAACAAAACTAAGAAAAACATAAAACTAAATCAAGAATGTTACCACTTGCCTGTACAATTTAGTACCCAAGATAACTACAGTAAGTAATACAGGCAACAAGTTAAGGTGACCTAAAAAAAAAAAAGAGCATAAGGAAACAATCAATTGATAGAATTGTGTGATGGTTAGACATGGGAGCTGAGGGAGATGAAGGTTTCTTAGAGACTTCCAGGCTTTTCATTTGGGAAATGGGTAGATGGCATCATTATTCATTAGCATTAGGAGTACATTAGGAGGAATAGTATTTGAGGAAAAAATATAGAGTTCATTTTCAGTCAAGTTTGAAATGTCAACTAGACCTCAGTGGGTAAGGTTAGAACAAGCAGCTAAATATATTCATCTAAATCTTAGGACACAGGTTGAACAGGAAATATATATTTAAAGGGACACAACCATGTACAAGGGGGGGAGGGATCAAAAAAACCTCTAGAATTATATTTTGGAGGGCAGGCCCTTGTAGTAAAGGCTCCCCCTACTATGCAAGTGTTCTAGGACCCCATCAGCATCAGTGTACCAGTTACCATTGTTGTGAAAGGCTGCATTCAACTTATTTTATTTATTATTTATTTTTTATTTTTGGAGATTCAACTCATTTGCCCATTTCATGATGGTTGACTTACACCCTGGCCACACCACACTGAGTGTTCAACAGTTTTTGACCAAAAACAACATAACCCCTATACGCCACTATTCCACCCGCCCTATTCACCCAATCTCTCCCTGAGTGACTTTTTTTGTTGTTGTTTCTCAAAGAGAAATGTATTGCCGATGTGGAAGAGGTGTAACAAAATATAACAAAAACACTGAAAGGCATCAAAATTAATGAGTTCAAAAACTGTCTTGAGCAGTAGAAAAAGTGTCTCAGTATGTGTATTGCATCAGACGGAAAGTATTTTGAAGGTGATTGAAATTTGAACATGTATGAATAAATACACAATTTTTAATAAATTAATTCTGGGGTTTTCTGGGTCCCTGCTCATAAACTAGATAGTGACATTTTTGGATTTAGATGAGACTATGCTGAGAAGTTTTGAATGAGGGCACAATAGAGAGCCCTGGGGTTCACAGATGCTTTAAAAAAAGTAGAGAGAAAGGATTTAGGGAAGACCCAGAAATGTGTTTTTCCTTTCAGAGTATTTGTCACACTTGTAATTACTGGTTTCACGTCCACATTTCATGCTGCACTCTAAGCTACATGAAGACGGGAACACAAGTTTATCATATTCACAATTTTATTCTGTTCCTAGCAAGTTCTCAGTTTGTAGTAGTGAACAATAAATATATGTTGAATGAATAAGTGCAAGAATGAATTAAACCAAAGCAATGTCTCCATTTTGACTCCTTTGCTTTCCCACCTTCCTAATATATTAGTGAATCCAATCCATCTTTTACCTCTCTCTCGCCTACATTCAGCCTCCCTCTTTTTGTTAGAGCTCCTCTTTGTTTTGTGAGAACGGGAACACTCTAAAAAAAGATTAAATTCATGAAATATTGATGTAGTCAAATAAAATAATTTTAAAATCTTAAGAATCAAATATTAGTTCAATGGACCCTGACGTTATACTGAAGGTTGATATTAATATTAATAATGCAAACCAGTATTTCTCAATCATTTTAATGTCTTAATATATGTAGAAAATAATATTTATAGCACATCAGGGTAATTAGAGGTTACTGCTCATTTGTATTGCACATGTTGGGAAGCTCTAGCCTACACAGTCCTCTTTTAAGGCCTTCCCTTCATTTTGAATACTGTAGTTGTCAAACTCTTACAAGATTCATGGCCATAAGTTCATATTATTTATTATACAGTGCAGTGTATTGGTTAAGAGTAAATTTCCTGGGTTTGACTCTATCTCTGTCACTTACTAGGTGTTTGATCTTGGACAAGTTACTGAATCTCTATTTACCTCAGTTTCCTCTTTTATAAAATGTGTTACTAACTCCCTACTCTATATGGTCTCTATGAAGATTTAAGTGATTAAATTAGCTAATATCTATGAAGCTATTAGAAGAGTACTTGACAATTAGAAAATATGGTATTCTCATCCAGTTAACCAATTAACAGGAAAGATTTCCTCTTGCAGTATTTCACAACAAGGATACAGGTTATACCATCTTGCTAAAAATATGAGTATTCTCTCATCTTGTATGATGTTTGTGCACCAAAATTTACATGATATAGTTCACAAGTGAAAAAATGCTAGAGTAGCTGTGTATACACAACTTGTATATAAAAGTAATTGGAAGGAAATATATACTGTATAAATAAGAAAACTCGCTGAAATAATCATACTAATTGCCATTTATAAATATAAACAAAAAAGTTTTTATAATTAAGTAGAAAAGAGGATGAAGGTCCTCTATTCAACAAAATTATGTCATCAAAGTTTTCAAAGCTTTTTTTTTTGACAATGCAACTGTGATTTAAGTTCTTATTAAAATTTTAATTGCTGTTTTCACTATCCACTTATTTTTACTTCTATAATTTATATGTTAAGTGACCTAAAATACTTTTTTTAAAAAAAAGAAGTTCATCAAATGCAGAAAACAAATAATGATGACTAAGATTAAACTCAGGATCTAAAAAGGATTACACTCAGGTTAAAAACGAAAAAAAATAAAAACACTTTCTCCTTAGGATTGATTGTATCGCTGTACTCATTGTATTGAACAGTTTGATCCAGGACTAAAGAAAGTACTCAAAATAAATTTAAGTTATTACAAAAAGAAGACTAAATCATTAGTTCAGAGATGAAGCTAAAGGATATGAAAAGACTGAATATGCTCATCTGCCAGTGGTGATTGAATTATGATTCCATGCAAAATCTCCTCAGATCTATCTTTGTAGAGACAACTAAGCTCATGAACCCAACTTAGCTTACATAGTCTGAGCAAAGATAACTCATCTTATGGCACTCACTAGGGGCCATTACACTGAACTCTTTCATACTGTCTGTTGAACTCTTTGACTGTATTTGTTGACAATGTCATAGGATTTAAGTCCATGAGGTTCATGTCATAAAAAATATATGAATTATCTTTCTGAAGTAAGCATCCAACAAACTTTGTAATACTGAATTCTAATATTAACTGGTAAATTCTTTTCTCTCACTTAAATAAAGATAAAACTATGTCTGCCAGTGTTCTTTATTATAATCACAAAAACCAACTCTCACTGTGTTAAGGAGAGAGAATTGATTGGAGAGATATTGCAAGTCCAATTAATGAATGTGAGGTTAAAGAAGCAGATTCTAGCTTTTACCAAGATGATGACAAATAATGTGGGAAAGAGTGAGGAAGAGGATTTCTTGAAAGAAAAGTGGGGGGGTACTCTACAGAAAAATGAGAGAGGCGGCTATTACTAATTAAAAAGAGATTCGGTCATGTTGGGGTAGGAATGGAATGAAGAATAGCTATAACAAATTAAAAGTAGGTAAAATCATAAATTTCAGGAGGCCATATATAAGTCACCAGGATCTCATACAGAGTTATACTAATAAGAAATAAGTTACAGAAAGCTTGGATCTTTGCCATTACCATAATGAGGTTAGCCAAGAATACCCCAGAGTACAATGAGACTGAACTATGCATGAATCCTTCCTAATTTCCTTACTGATGGAGCTGCTAGCTCAGACTAATTAAATTGCAATAAAAAAGTCACTTGTGAATGGACCATTCCCCCACCCATAATTGCTTCCCCTGCAGCCTTCCCTATGTCACTGAAATAGTGTCTTCATCCCTCCAGATATTCAGACCAAATTCATGGAATCATCCTCGATTCTTCTCATTCTTTCATGTGCTGCAATCAACTTATCAAAATTTCTAGATTATTATATCTATAATGCCACCTCTTCTCACCACTGCCACCAGGCATCTAGGTCTTAGTCAACATTAATTCTCAACTATATTTTCCGCCTAACAGGTCTCTCTGCTTCAGTCCTTGCTCCCATACCTGCCACCTTCACAGCCCACTCTCAGCACAGTGGACAGAGTAATTATCTTAAACTTCAGTCAGAATATGTCTTTTTTTCTGTTCCTTTAAAAGCATTATGTGCTGTTTACAGATAAAACAATATTTGCTGTGTTCATTGTGTTTCTCAGCCAGGTTTGCAGTGTGGACTTTAAACTCTAAGAATAGTTAAGATTCATGTAAGCTACAAAGCACCTAGAAAAACATAAGCAGCAATAGACTGACTACTCAAAATTCTTCTCAAATTTATAGTGACTTGATCAGTATTCGGGACCAAAGGAGAGAACTATGAAGAAACTAAAACTTTTGGATTTCTCTGGTTTATCCATAGTTTCAAAATAAATGTTATCAACTCTACCACTATCACACTAAAGATAGTATGTTGAGGGAAGGGGGGGCATCATTGAGGCAGAGAAGCAAGTAAGTGACATTATAGCAAGGTTAAGAAGGCAATGAAAGAGTTCTGTTCCTGAAAAACTCAGAATTTAGAAATAAATTTTGCCTAAATTTTCTTACAGGAAAAATCTGGAGATTTTTGTTTTGTTTTGTTTTTTAATATGCTTTGGATTATCATAAAAGATGCAATAGAAGATTAGAAATAACCTAAAGGAAGACAGACTGCTACAGCTGGAAGGAGAGAAGGTATTCTTCAGGAGAAGGTAGACATCTTACCCAGCAGGAGTCTCAACCTGTGCTCTCCAACATGGCAGCCACTAGCTATTTAAATTTAAATTAATTAAAATTTGACAAAGTTGAAAACTTAATTCCAGAGTCATACAAGCTACATTTTAAGTGCTAAATTTAAAAAATAAGGCCTGGCTGGGCTCGGTGGCTCAGCCTATAATCCCAGCACTTTGGGAAGCCAAGACAAGTGGATTGCCTGAACCCACAGGTTGGAGACCAGCCTGGGAAACTTGGCTAGATCTCGTCTCTACAATAAATCAAAAATTAGCTGGGTGTGGTAGCGTGCACCTGTAGTTCCGGCTACTTGGAAGGCTGAGGCGGAAAGATTGCCTGAGCCCAGCAAGTCAATGCTGGGCTGGCCATGAGTGTGCCACTGAACTCCAGCCTGGATCACAGAGTGAGACTCCAACTCAAAAAAAAAAAAAAAAAAAGCCTGGGGCTATTGTACTGGACAGCATGGGTATAGATTATTTTCATCATCCCCCAAAGTCAAATGAACCACACTGGTTGCAGGATGCATTGCAAAAAAAAAAAAGAAAGAAAGAAAGAAAAAAGAAGTCCAGATAAAAATGTGGGAAAGGATATCTAGGAATAAAATGATTTCTGATATTTAATTTATAATACTTCTGTAAGTTAAAAAAAATAGGGGAGATAGATGAAACAAGATGAACAAATAGTGATAAATATTGAAGCAGTGTGACAGATACAAAGAGGTTTATTATCTAATTCTCTCTGCATTTCCTTATGTTCAATACTTTTCTGAACAGAACTCTTTTACAAAAGAGGGTATTAGGAAAAGGGGAGATGCTTTGATTGTTGCTGGATCAACATGATGACTGGAGCCCAACAAAATTTACAAAGGAGGAGAAGTCAGATTCCAAAAAGCAGACTGAAATATCTCCCTAAGAAACAGCTAGCAGTCAGCAAATTATAAAGAAGCATAATCTCAATACTAACAACAGAGAAACTCTGTGCTCTAAAATGTTTTCTAAATGTATAGAAACAAGATTTTAGAGAAAGGTGTAGGGAAGCTTCCCTGCCAAAGAGGAGCTAGGCAAGATAATAGAGTACAAGCCTGAAATAGATGTACATTTGGGAGAGATTTGTTTGAACAATGGATGCTTCAGATATCTCAACACTAAAAGGGATATCAAATAAATTTGCATTATTTATAATAGGTTCAACTACATGAAAAAGATATACCCAAAATAGAACTAGACACACAAGGTAACAGTTATTTTCCTTTCACAAAGAGTAAATCCAGAGGGCTGGGGTAATAGCTATACTCGAGTCTTCGGGAACACCAGTTGCTTCCAGATCAGAGATCTCTCAATCCTATAATATGGTTCCAGTTCTCATGGTCTGAGACTCTGGAACTCTAATTACTACATGTGTTCTAAATAAAATGGAGGAAGGAAGAAAGGCACACACACTCATTTTAAAGGAATTTTCCTACAGGTTCAACATAAAACCTCTACTTTTTCTTTCCTAATAGCAGAAAAAAATGCAGCAAAAGAAGGCGTTTCCACTGCCTTTGGAAAAAACCACTCATTGGCTATAACTTGGGTTATATCAAGCTGCAAGGGAGTCTGGAAAATATAGTCTTTTAATGAGATGGCAAGGTACCCAGCTAAAACTTGGAGCCCAGTTTTTAAAATAAAAGGAATAAATTGATACTGGGCATCAATTAACAATCTCTGTCTTAAAGTTAGAAAAATAAATCTGAGTCAGAAAATAAAAATGAAATAAAAGGGCACAAGCACTGACTCCAACAAACTGTACCTGTCATAGATGTATTAAGCAAAAGAAATAAAACAATTTACGAGCAAGCTTCAACTGCTGAACACTTGAGAGAAATTAAGAATGAGAGACATATATCCTAATAACAGAAAAAGATGCAGCAGAAGAAAGTTTTTCCATTGCCTTTGAAAAAACTTAAAGTATTTAATGTCTGGAAAATTTAAAAGCTGAGGTAAAGCTAGGCTTTGGAGAACACATGACAGAAGTATTTACTCTTATTAAATCTTTATCTAACAGGTTTCAACCATAACTTCAGTTTAAGAATCTCCAACTAAAACAATTGTAAATAAAACAGTTACCCTGGCCATATGAAGGTAACTGTTCCACAGGCCTAAGAAATGTCATGGAAAAGGATGGTGGCAATAGCCACTATGAATAAAAATGCAATGCCTACTTACAGAAGGATATTGGAGTATTTATTACCACAGTAGCATCAGAAACCCAGAGCTCTAAGAAAAATTGGAAATTGAAAGGTTTTGATGCTGTTGGGTGAAAAAGTCATGTCAATTGTAACTGGCAACCCTAAATTTCTAAGCTTCACAAAATTTCTAAGCAAATTTCTAAGTTTTACAAAGATGCAGCCATGTCTTACATGTCACTTTTCAAGAAAGAATGTCTCCTAGTTTGGTATAGTTCATGGATTTCAGGCAATTGTCCAAGTCTAAGCAGTGTCCTGGTGACACTGAAGCCAAAAACGGTGTCACTTTTTGTCTACATTTTCCCCCCTCAGATACTCTAAGGTATACTTTGGGACTTTGACAATAATGGAAGAGGTTTGATCTTGGTTGGAATCATGGCTTTAGATTCAAGACCTTAGATTGCCTTTTAAAATTCTGAGGGTGTTGTTTCTTTGTTATTTAATGACAAACTCTTCATAATTTGGGCACATAAAAAGCCAAATCAGATGTTAAGTTCTCAAAATAATCTCTTGCTCATTCCCCTGAAAGACAACCCAGGCTACAACTGCCAGGGAAACCCCAACTCTACCCAGGCCTCATTGGTGAGAGACCCATGACTGAGTTAGAGAATTAGAAATTGGGGAATGATAATTTGTGGATTTTAACTTAAGAATTTTAGGCTTTTTAAGTTTTGGCACTTTAACCCATTAAAGCATGACAATCAGATTTAAGTTTTAATTTCTTAGGATTATAACTTAGATGCTTAAGACAACTTGAAGCACTTTAAAGTTTCCCTTGAAAAATCATAATGGAGGAAAATCTATAGGAAATTTGGAACACTGTAACTCATTGGCACTTTCTCATTTGAGTATATTTATGCTGTTTTCAAATGGTTTGGAAAACCTCTGAAGAATATATGATTGAACATAAGTGGGGATCAAGATTAAACAGGGACTGAATTATAAGCCCTGGATGTAATTAACTAGTATAAAGATCCACTGCCCATCGGTGCACCCGGGAAGATACCTGAAGAAATCTGTGGTTGACTTTGGAGTCAGATCTCTTCCTCTAGGGATGTAATCACACCTGTCTACAAGCTAATTGGAAGAGAAAGAAGACCAAAACATTGGAGGGAGTGTCAGCATGTTAAAGAGGAGATGAATAACCCATTCTTCGTGTTTACATATGAAGAAATTTAGTTCGATTAGCACACTTTACTCCCTTCAAATTGATGTGTATGAAAAAAGAAATAAGACTTGCTGAAATCTTTATCTTCTTTTGGGTTTCTTGCCTACAAAGTAGGTGTATTCTGGTCCACTTTTATCAGTCTGGTTAGCCTAGAGCTTGAAGGGGAACTGTGGTAGACCAGTGTTCCAGAGACTGTAGGGAAGAAAGGTGTCTCCAACCAAAGGTAAAGTAATAACAAATTTCTTGGTCACAGATCCATGTTTTGTTTTGTTTTGTTTTTTAAAATGACTTTGGAAGATCTTTCTGCAACCCTTTCACTTGAGCCTATGGGTGCCATTTGCAGTGAGATGGGTTTCCTAAAGGCAGCAGAAGAATTTGATCGTGCTTCTTTATCCAATTTACCACTCTGTGCCTTTTGAGTGGTACATTCATTCAGTCTGTTCACATTTAAGTTAATTATTGATACATACAGGGTTTTTCCCATCATGTTGCTGTTAAAAAGCTGCTTTGTGTTCTAGGCTTCATGATTGATTTGTATGATCTGTAGTCTTTGTTCCTACCTGTGCTTTTGTGATGGTGGTTGTTCTTTAATTTCTGTGTTTAGAACTCTCCTAAGCTGATCTCTTAAATGGTGGTCTAATGGTGGCATATTCCCTTAGAGATTGCATGTCTTGGAAGAATTTTAATTCTCCTTCATTATTGAGGCTTAGTTTGACAGGGTATGAAATTCTTGGCTGAAACCGCTTTTCTTTAAGAATGCTAGAAATGAATCCCCAGTCTGTTCTGGCTCGTTCTGCCAAGAGTATTGTTGCAATTCTGATGGGTCTCCCTTGGTAAGTGGTCAGTCCTTCCTCTCTAGCAGTTTTTAGAGTCTTGTCTTTCATGTTCACCTTGGCAAGTCTGATTATTATGTGCCTTAGGGATGGTCTTCTTGTGTAGTACCTCACTAGAACTATCTGAATTTCTTTATCTGCATGGCCACCTCTCTAACAAGATAAGAGAAGTTTACTTGGATGATATCTTGGAAGGCTTGTTCCAGGATGTTCTCTGTTTCCCCTTCTCTCTCAAGAATGCCTGTCAGCCATAGATTTGGTTTCTTTACATAATCTCAGACCTCTTATGGGCTTTGTTCTTATTTTTCATAATTCTTTTCTTCTTACTTTTGTTAAACTGGGTTGATTCAATATTCAGGTTATAAGATTCTTTCTTCTGCCTGGTCAATTCTGCTGTAATGCTTTCAATTGTGTTTTGAAATTCCAGGAGAGAATTCTTCATTTCCAGAAGCTCAATTTGATTATTTCTTAGATTGACCAATTCAGCTTTCACTTCCTGTACTATTTTCATGGCCTGATTGATTTGAGGGTCCACTTTCTCTTGGATCTCATTGAGTCTCATTTTCATCCATAATCTGAGTTCTGTGTCATTAGGGACAGGTCATTATGAACAGGTTCTTGAGATCTGAGAGGACTCTTTGTAGGTGTCAAATCGTTTTGGCTTTGGATTTTGCTGGTGTTTTTTCACTGGTTCTTCCTTATCTGTGAGGGCAGTCTCTTCTATATTTTTTGTTTGTTTGTTTCATTATGTATTGTTTGTTAAAATTGCTATTATGGGGGTGACAGTTTGTGTTATTTTCTTACTTGAACTCCCTCCTCAGGCCCACATGTGGAAGGGGCAGAGACGGCAGGAAGGTTGGTGACCTGGAAAGGACACTGGCTGCCATTGCTTCACTGGTGCAGGCTGGTAGGGTAGGGTAAGTCCTTTCCTCCAGATCAGGTGCTATTTCTTCCCTTAGGCAAGAGAGCCAGGGGCCTTGGCTGGCTAGAGGCTCTGGTACCTCACTCTCCAGCCCACACGACAGGACAGCTGGGCTGGCAGGGGGCTCAGAGGGGCCCCAGTGCTCAACTCTGACACGGGTGTTCAGGTGGGCATAAAGCAGCCTCCTTCCATTTAAGTGAGTCTGCTCCTCTTGCACAGGAGTAGACAGCAAGGCACAGCCTTGCCAGAGGACACCCGGCATTTCTCCCGTAGTTCACAAGTAAGCGGGACACTGCTGCAGCTGGAAGAAGCCCTGCTGCTCAGCAACCAAAATGTAAACTGGCAGTGATGGGAGAGCCTCCCATCACCTGCCCACTGGAGTTCCTGACTTGCCAGTAGTCACAGAAATGCAAGGAACAACACCTGGCACATAGTCAATACTGAATAAATGCTATTGAATTTTTTTAAATGATTAAACAAAGGATCCCCTCTGATGCTATCGCCATGCAGAGTGAAACTCTCAAGGGAACAGGGAAGGTGAGTTAGTAAAATTAGTACTGGATAGTCAAAAGGATAGTCATAAAAGACTCTTATAGCCACTATCCGATAAGACAGCAAGGACTTAGTTTTGCAGAATTGGAGCTATGGAAAATTTCTTGATTGCCATCTTCTTGGATAAGAAAGTCAAATATAGGGTGATAGTGGATTGCAATTAGACAATGGCCTTAATAGATATTTTCAAAGAATGGCCCAATTCTTAGAATTTCTCATAGAGTCTAAGATCACAAAACATGAAATATGACTCCTGCAAATCTATGCTCATGGATATGAGGAAAAGCCTTAACCCAGCAAAGACTGTAGCCCAGCTGTTGGGCAAGTCTTCGTGCTTTACAATTTTTTTATGTTCTTAAAAAACAAATAAACAAAACAGAACACATGGATTTGTTAGCAAATGCTGGAGAACAGCTTCTGCTCATGGACCTCAAATGCACTGGTGCAAATTAAAACATGAAAGGTAGTCTGTGTCTTTATGGCCCCGATTACCACCACGTTCATCCCCTGGGCTCTTGGATGGCCACTTCATAGTTTCCCAAGTCTGGCATGTTTACTTAGTGCTAGGAACATGATTGTGTAAATCAAGTTCTCTGACACCAATACACCATCAACTCATTCTAAATTGGATGATCACTAATCTCTCATAATTTACTGTTCATGAATGCTATAGCGCTTCTTGAAGTGCCAAAACAAACTGTCAACAGCTTTAAAATATAGCAGCCCATTAATCTGTTTAAAGTGAGTCCTGGGATTTTCCTTTCATTAGCGTTATGAGTGAGGAAGCCGCTTCACTTCCTAAATACTCATACTGAGAGGTGCCTCTATTTGAACAACTTGTCCAACCTGCTTCTTTTTTCTAATGACATTTGAACCACAGTTTGTAACCTAACTTACGTTTGCTAGCCAAAAGTCTATCCATCATGTATAATAAATTCATCCTGAACCATGTTAAAAAATTTCTGCTTCGATATATAGTCATAAGAGACTATTTTAAGGAAACTTCTAAAGTCTAAAATAGCAGACTTTTTTATGAATATTTTTCTTTATGAAATTAGTAAATCAAGACCACAGTATAGCATTAGGTACTGTTTAAAAGATTAACCATCAACCCTTGCACTGCCTTGACATTTGACTTGGGAAAAAAAGCTCTTTTTGTACAGCTTAATTTCCCCATTAAAATCAATGAACACTTTTACCTTTTGCAGCTGTTAAAGTAAAAACCTTCCTTTGAACTCTCCTAAATCTCGTTTTTGATGAAAGATTTAAGAATATAAAGTATTAATGAAACTACCACCAGAAAGTTTACATCTCAACACAATTGTGGCCTCAATGCTTTAGGCGCCCAAAATAACCAGCTGTAGGACAGATCTTTCCAAATGAAACAGCTTGGAAGATGATGAACTGCTGACTGTTCAGTGTTAGTGTTGTGTTTGATGTGATCTGCATTTTTTTTACTTACTATTTTTGCTTGAAGTCTGAGTCAATGTTCATTCATTAATTGTTAACTTTTTATTATTTAGAAGATAGATTTGGGGGAGAGGGTGTCAATCTAACTTCAGGAACTCTTCTTAAAATAAAATATATTCCAAGCAGATTTGGCCTCAGTCCAACTTCCATATAAAATGAAAATTCTTTACATTATTACATGATAAAACCTGAGAAAGTCAAACCTTTATATATTTCGAACATAACCATTGTAAAGTTAACTTCATATTTTACCTCTATGTGGTTTAATATCTGCCTTCTGCCTCTTCAAAATACTTTTCCCACGCTCATTGACTCTGTATCCCTTGGGGACAATTTAGGATTATGTAAGTAATTTCTGCATATGATTTTGATGTTTATACTATTTATAGCTAAAATTATTGCATTTTGCCAACAAATTATTATCTAAAAGAAAAAGAAGCATCTTTCCAAAAGACTTGCCGATAATACAAAGTTATCTTATGGGCGATTACTTAGAGCCAGACATACCATAGAAGCAAAACACCCTGTAATAAAGAGGTGTTTTTGAAATAACTGTCAATCTAATGAGTATCTAGTTTGTATGGCAATTTTATGGAATAAAAATTGAACTATAATATTGAACCAACTTTTAAAGTTTGATATTTTACTGATTTTTTTTCTCTAGAGATAAAACACATTTTCAAAACATTGGACATTTCTTTAATAAATAACAGTAACATATAAATATAGTTTATACATATGTATGTATCTTTAGCAGCACCTATCAAGCAAATTCTCTATGTCCTCACTTTTTGGATTTTACACTCTGTCCTTACTCCCTGCCCTCCCTCTTACTTCCTTAAAGTGTAGATAGTTTTTTAACTTCCAGCAGATTTCACTACTTTCCCTCAGATTTTGCATCACAAATATCTAAGCACTAATCTAGCATTGAGGAGCTATAGAATTATGGATTTTTTTTCACACTCTAGGAGGAAGGGAGAAGTTGGTAAAGGTTAATGCAGTATAATTAATAAATTGTGGTAAGGGTTATGAAAGAAACATATTTTGAGAAAAAAATATAGATGAGTCAGAAGTGTAAACCTGCTTGGAATATATTTTATTTTAAGAAGAGTTCCTGAAGTCAGATCGACACAAGTTAAATTTGAGCTGAGCCGAATCCTGAAAGATAAAACAATTTCTGTGCTTAAGATCCTCAAGGTCCAGTTGCATCAATAGACCAGTAATAGTGATTAAATCTTCTATCCATTGACCAAGAAAATGTCACATTTTAATTCAGCAAGCCTCCTAGGAATATAACAAAACCTAACACACTGTTGATCACAAACTATCAGGCAGACCATATGAAGTTGTTGATATCTGAATTTTTTTTATTTTTAACATATAACAATCTACAATAGGAAAAGGAAAAGAAACAAAAGTTCTCCATACAGCCTATTTACATGCCTTTCATCCTCACATAAGTGTTTGCAACACCAGAATATTCTGTGGAAATTCTCTACCATGTCCAACTTGTTCCACTGCCAAAAGTATACCATATTAAATAGTGACCCGAATTCTGGAAAGAATTCACAGTTTCAAACAGCATCTAATTTTCCGCCTGGAAGAGAAATTGCATATTGTTGCCCATTAAAGTTCAGGGTAATACTTGAGGTGCAGAAAAATCTTTAAAAAGTAAAAATGTTACCTTTACTTATGTTTGCTATTTACCTGTGATGGGGTTCAGAACATACTACCCTAAAATACACCACCTTGGCATATTGAATGTTTTAAGCTGAAGTAAACAGCAGAACAGGAAGGTCTCTCTGACCTTCTTCCATCCTTCTCCATTAAAGCAAATCATAAAACTTGGGAAGGATGTTCTGACCTTCTTGTGAAGCAAGTCATAAGACCCACATGTGAGAGGTGGCCTCCCTAGTCCCAGAGGAAAGTAACATTCTTATCTCTTAAAAGAAGGGGCATAGAGAAGAATCTGAACAAACAGACTTCATTGAGTTTCCCATTGCTTAACCATTATATCAGTTTCTTTTTACCCTACATTTCTCCATGCATCTCCATTCTTCATCAAATCTACCACTGAAAACACCAAGTTTTAACTGTTTCTTCACACTTCCATTTCCTTAGAAAAGCTCCCATGTCATGTAAAGCTCATATTAAATATATTTGTATATTTTTCTCTTATTAATCCATATTTTGCTACAAGGGGTTTAACCATGAACTTAGGGTAGGTGGAAAAAAGGATATTTTTCCTTCCCTACATCTTTTCTTCCCCAACATTATTCTTTTCTCATTTGGTGTTCAATATGGTTGTAAATATATACTTTAGATTATGGAAACTAGCAACCCCAAAACTAAGAATATTATCTATTGCTTGGTTATTTTACTTTTCATTTGGTTGCATTTGAAGAGCTCTACAATGAGAAACAAGTGCATGCACTGATCAAGAATTCTCCTTATAGGTGTATTAGCATGGGTTAGACTACTAAATAAGTACAAATGAGTATACATATGCAAAGACATGAATTGAAAAGAGCATCTCCCTTAATGCAACATTTGCTTTAAAGACCAGAGTTACCTGAGGTAATTCTAAAAGTATTTTCAGTTATGCCTAGGAAGGTTTGGACTAGTTAGCTTACTTATTAATGCTACTAACATTCTCTACTGCCTTATTTTTATATGTTCAAAAACCAGTCACTACAGATTAAAATAATAATGAGCTAACACTGACCACTTCTAGGATCATGATAGGCATGACACACACCTAAACCAATGTGCATACAAATTAAATGAACTAAAACTATTTTCAGAAACATTGAATATACAACAGAAAAATAGAAATGACTAAAATATTAATAATAATAGTAAGACCTTTTTTTAAAAAATACCAAAATTGTTAGGTCTTCAGGACTTAGTCTGGTTTTTCTTTGTCTCAGAGCACTTTGTAAACAAGAAACAATACAGCATTTCTCTAAATACTGTTTTATTCCTCTTCATAAAACAGGAGGGTTAAATTCCCACTGTGCAGTTTGTCCAGTTTCCTAAAGTCCTTGCTATTCTTTTACCAATGAGAATTTATGGCTAGACTTCTCTTTACAACAGACATAAACAGCACTTTTGCTCTACAGAAATGTAATTCTAGAGATTAAAAAAACAGAGGCATATCAAGACTGAATGATAAGCCGGGTTCGGTGGCTCAGCCTGTAATCCCGCGCCTTTGGGAGGCTGAGGTGAGCGGATTGCCTGAGCCCGCGGGTTCGAGACCCGCCTGGGCAGCGAGACCTCATCTCTACAATAAATCAAAAAAAACCAGCCGGGCATGGCAGCGCATGCCTGTAATTCCGGCTACTCGGAAGGCTGAGGCGGAAGGATCGCCGGAGTCCAGCAGGTCGAGGCTGCGGTGGCCGGAAGCGGCCACTGCACTCCAGTCTGGGCTACAGAGTGAGACTCCAACGCAAAAAAAAAAAGACTGAATGATAGTACTATTCATTGTTTTAAAGATTATGTTAATAATTATAATTAAATTATAATTAGAGCTAACCACACCCCATGTAATGCTAAGATGTCATATACATTAACTCATTTTATTCCTTAAACAGATCTGAAACTTTGGTGTTATTTTGTCTATTTTACCAATGAAGGAAAATCTTTAACAAGCGATCCTACGAAGTTAATAAGTAAGACAACAAGAATATTAATCCTCTCCATTATAATGCCTCTAAAATAATATACATCATTTATTGGGCACCTTTTACGTGTCACTTACTATACTGTATCTATGTCACTTACTACATCTTTTAATACTGACCCCACAAAATACTTTGACAACCCATTTTATAGCAGTGACAACTGAGATTAAGGACGGTTAGAAATTTGCCAAAGGTTACACAAAAAAAAAATGACAGAGGCTTGATTTGAATTGGGGTCTATTCTTTTCTAAGTTTCAGCTATTTCTTTCATGCTCTCTTAAAGGTTCACTGGAACCAATATTTTAAGTCCATAGAGCTTGGTTTTTAACACCCTCTTCATCATCAAAGCCTTGTTCATCCACCAGTCATTAGCAAACTTAAGTTATTCCCAGATGTAATCTTATTCTTAATCCTTTAGATATAATTATTTGTCCCCTGTGATTATGACAAACACCACTGGTATACAATTACCTATGCTTTGTACCATTTCAATCAATTGAAATGCCTCCAAATGCCCTGGAACTTAAGCTCCCACTTTTAACTTTCACATCATTAATGATTATTAACATGAGAGCCAGAGTGGACATTTCAGTATAAACAGCCTCAGTGACTGCAAAATTACCAAAGTAAAAGCTCATCGATTTCAGCTACCAGAGCAGACACAGGCTCTGCTAAGAATAGTTCTGATCACAGCCAGAGAGAGTCCTTGGAGAGTTTTTGATTTGATATATAAGGCAGTTTAAGACGCTACAGTTTTGAGAGTTAACTTATTTATCTCTTCTTCTAAGCTCCAAATTTAACTCCTGGTTTTAATTTAAAATCATCATAAACTATTTATAACTTATCAGTAAAATGCACATTTGCAGAAAGTTAATCCCAGGTCATAGGATAATTCTTTGGTTTTGTTTCGGGAGGAGGGAAAATGAGTCCAGAGCACCAATATAAAATACCATTAAATGTGTACATATCTTTCTCTCCATCCTTACATTTCAAAATGAATAGTTTTTATTTCTCCCCTCACTTTGTATGCTTTATAGTAGACCCAAATTTGGGTTAACTTTTTGTAAAGACTTTTTGACTTTAACATAGACTAGTGGTCTATGTTATATTCGTATTGGAACTTGATGAGAATCAGTCCCCAACCGTGGCCCGCAGTCAATTGCTCCCTTAGATAAAGTTATGCGAAGCAATAACATTTAAAACATGAACTCAGTATATGACTAGTTGTGAAATAAAGTTTCTTGATCATTTCTGTTTATCCTGAAACTGACAGACAGGTGTGCATTATTCTTCCAGGGGTTTACCACGAGGTCAGAAGAAAAATACAATACTTTGTACATTCCACTAGTACTGTGAACTGAATCCTTGTAACATACAGCTGTTCTCAATTTCTAAAAACAAATACTGCACTCTTGATCCAGAACTTTGTTTTTTTTTTTTTTACTTAAAAATGAATTAGAATGGAAAGCATGATCACAAAGAGCAGAGTAAAACATAGCTGAGAATCCCCCCAGTTTTTTTTTTAGCTAGAGATAAAGAATAACAAATTTTGGAAAAATACCTGTTTGAACACTTTTAATAGTGATGGAGTAAAGAGTATGTTATCTACTTATACACAGAAAACTTTTAGAGCCATATGTTACAGGCATGGATCCAAGAAATGGGGACATTTGTGGTAAATCTAGCAACCGTTTCTAGCCCTGATAGGTCAAATAATCTATTAGGGAAGCTAGACATTAACAAATAATTACAAAACAAATATTTATGCACAACTGAGAGAACTTAAAGAAAAGTTCAGGGCACTGTGAGAACTTATCATGGGAGGTTCTGACCTGGTTATGGTGGTTGGTAGGTGACAGAGCATGTTCCTCTAAAGCAGTCCTAAAAGAAAGGAGCAGGAAGACAGAAAAAAGAGTGTGGAGATTTAGGAAGCACATTGTCCAGTGGCTTTGTGATATTAGGGCAAAGGAACAGTATAGACTGCATTTCCAGATATGGGACCTATTTGAGATGTGTAGTGAAAATAATTATTCAAAAATTGCACTCATGAAAAAGAAACAACTGATCTCTTAACTTCCTCAGCACATCTTTCCATTGATCACATCTTCTAATATAAAAATATAATCAGGAAGATGCCAAGGTATTTTGTGTATGTGTGACCATTGTGAATGGGACTGTGCTTTTTATTTGGGTTCCTGTTTGTTTATTGTTGGTGTATAGGAATGTGACTGACTTTTGCACATTTATTTTATACCCTGAGACTTTGCCAAATTTCTTTATCAGTGCAAGGAGGTTTTGACAAGTTCTCTTGGGTTTTGGAGATATAGAATCATGTGGTCTGCAAAGAGGGATAACTTGACTTCCCCTTTTTCTGTTTGGATACCCCTGATCTCCTTCTATTGTCTGATTGCTCTAGCTAGAACTTCCAAAACTATGTTGAACAGGAGAGGTGAGAGTGGATATCCTTGTCTTGTGCCGATTTTCAGGGGAAATGGTTCCAATTTCTGTCTGTTTAGCAGACTGTGAGTCTGCTGTGAGTTTCTTATAGATGGCTCTTACTATTTTGAGGTATGTTCCATCTATACCTAGATGTTCGAGAGTTTTTATCAAGAAAGGGTGCTAGATTTTATTGGAAGTATTTTCCGCGTCTAATGATATAATCATGTGGTTTTTGTTTTTACATCTGTTGATGTATTTAATTATGTTTATGGTTTTGCAGATGTTGAACCATCCTTGTATCCCAGGGATGAAACCTACTTGGTCATGGTGGATAATTTTTGAGATGTATGGTTGGATCCAGTTTGCTAGAATCTTGTTGAGAATAAAAGACTTTTACAAAGAAAACTGCAAAACACTGCTCAAAGAAATCAAAGGTGGGACAAACAAATGGAAATATAGTCCATTTTCATGGACTGGAAGAATAAACATTGTTGAGATGTCCATCCTACCCAAGACAATCTACAGATTTAATGAAATATCCATTAAGTTACCAGCAGCATTCTTCTCAGACCTGGAAATGACAATACAGGATTTCATATGGAAGCATTAACCATCATGAATAAAACAATCTTCAGCAAAAAAAAAAAAGGGAGATATCACACTCCCAGACTTTAAACTTTATAATAAAACTAAAATAATTAAAACAACCTGGAATTGGTACAAGAACAGGCATATAAAACAATGGAACCGGATAGAGATTCCAAAAGCAAACCTCAATTTCTCAACCAACTCATCTTCAACAAAGCCTCCATCACCAACCACTGGGAGAGGAGAACCTATTCAGTAAACAGTGCTGGGAAAACTGACTGACCACATGCAAAAGATTAAAACAAGACCCCTACCTATCACCATACCCAAAAATCAACTCTAAATGTATCAAAGACCTAAACATAAAACCTCAAAGCATATGAACCTTAGAAAATGCAGGAGACACCCTTATGGAAATTGGAACTGGCAACCAAGTCCTGATCAAAACCCCAAATGCCCATGCCCATTGCAAAACATTCTTTTGGCTTAAAGTAGGAACTCAATTAATGATGACTTATTTGGAATTGCTTCAGTCTGGCACATTCAATATTCATTTGTATGTTTATCTTAAGAAGCTTGTGAGAAAGAGGTTAAAAAATGCAGAGGACTTGTTAAATTCCTCTACGTATTTCTTTAACGAGGAGTATTAGTAGCAAAGTTGTTTTTTTTTTTTTCCGAGTACTATGGGAGAGTCATAGTCCATGATTCAATGATATTTTGTTGTTTTATTTCAAACTGGAGTAAAGTAGCTCTGTAGAAAATTATATCCCTATAATTATTATATGACAAAAAGGAGGCATTGTCATTTTGGTTATTTTGATAGTTGTTCAGTCCACTGAGCATTACCAAATAGTTGAAAAAAACTTTTGTCGTTTTCCTCTGTACTGCCCTCCAGTTCACTGATAGAGAACATGGCCCTCTCTCAATGTTTCCTGGAAAACTCATATGAGTTCACAAACTTCAATTTAAGGAGTTTGATCATACTCAATAATTTTACTTCCTTTGCCATAGTTTTCTGCCCTTCAATCCAACTTTTAATATGAATTTTTTTATTTCATAAAATACTATATGCAAATTTTGTAGAACTCACCAAAGTGCCCAGATATCACAAACCAAGAGAGGCTCTTGGGATGGTAATCCTTTGGGAAACTCTTGACAACAACCTGAAGCCAATTAAAATTAACAGAAAAATTAAAAGATGTTAGTTTTTTGCTGTTGTTTTTTTCTTGTTCAGAGTATGTGGTTTTTTAATTATTTAATTTTTATTTTAGATTTAGCAGTTACATATGCATGTTTGTTACATGGACATATTGTGTAGTTGTGGGGATTGGATCTCAGGTAGCCCATTCCCTAGATAGTGAACATTGTATCCAATAGGTAATTTCTGAACCCTAACCCTTTTTCCCCTTATTGGTAACCCCAGTCTATTACTTCCATCTTTGTGGCCATTTAGCTCCCACATATAAGTGAGAGTGTTCAGCATTTGATTTTCTGTTTCTGAGTCAGTTCACTTAGGATAGTGATCTCCAACTCCATCCATGTTGCTGCAAGGACATGGTTTTATGGTTCTTTTTATGGTTGCATAGTATTCCATTGTGTGTGTGTGTGTGTGTGTGTGTGTGTGTGTGTGTGTGTGTGTGTATGCAAAGTCATACTGGATATCTCATAGAAACAGATTTTCTATAACGTGACTTTATTTTCTTCTTCCAGCTGGATTGAAAACATCACAAATATATATTTATATATGTCACATTATATATATATGTATACTATATATATAATCACAAATATATACATATATTTGGTTGTACTTTTTGGTACAACCAAAAAGTTTTATCATCCTAAATGAAGCCAAAGTCACCATTATATTGACTGTGGACTTTATATTCTATAACTACTCACAATAGCAATGATTACATTGGAACAACCATAATGAATTAATTCATTTGATCAATATCTATTTACTGAGTGATTACTATGAGTCAGACATGATGCTCTTGTTTTATAATTTGTAAATTTTATAAAGTTATTATTCATATTAACTTATTATTAAGAAATACTAACAACAAATATTAATTAAACAACTCCACTTACAGCACTCAATTTCAAACCACTATCATCTCTTTCCTGGAACAAATTTCTCTATTTCTACTAGTTGGTCTGTACATTTCATTCACCACAAATTGGTCAAAATTGTATATTCAAAGTGTTAATAAGATTATATTATTCCTTGTTGAAAATATTCTATATCAGTGGTTCACAACCTCAAGCAATTTTCCCTCTCCAAAAAATGTGATAATGTGTACAAACATTTTTAATTGTCACAACTATGGGTTAGTGCCTCCTGCATTCAATGAGTAGACGTCAGATGTGCTGCTAAAGATCCTACAAGCACAGGTCAGCCCCCACAACAAAAAGTTATCTGTTCTAAATGTTAATAGTTCATTAACAGAAAAACAGAAACCCTCCACTAAATCCAAATTCCTTCGCCTTATTTGCAACTTCACATAGTCTTATTCCTGCTTTTAACCTTGCCCGACCACATTCTCCACTGTTCATTAGGCTCCAATTATATTGGCTATCCTTTGTATTCCTTGAACAGACCAAGGCAGTCTGTGTCTCAGGACTCTTTAACTTGCTAATTATTGATTACTTTCCCTGGAACATTATTCTACCTGGAATGGTCTTCTACCAAAACTTTGCATGCTGTTCCCTTCTCAACATTTGAATATCTGGTCAAATGTTACCCTCTCAGAGAGTACTTCTGTGACCATTTCATCTAACGTAACTGCACCCATTCCACCCTCATGAATCTTCATCTCATTACTGTTTTATTACCTTCTA
The DNA here is from genome assembly GCA_027257055.1 of Cephalopachus bancanus. Taxonomy (NCBI): domain Eukaryota; kingdom Metazoa; phylum Chordata; class Mammalia; order Primates; family Tarsiidae; genus Cephalopachus; species Cephalopachus bancanus. The sequence continues at coordinate 14,111,504 of JAPVLO010000093.1, forward strand.
TGTATTTGACAATCTCTGAGTTTACTTTGTTCATATATATCCTATACTTCCCTTATAATGTAGGCTCCAAGAGGATAGGTCACTAGCCAATCTCAATCACACTTCTATTCCCTAAACCTGTAACTCTGTCGGTTTCATTCTCCATCACCTGTTCATCTCAACTATAATTTCAAAGCACAGGAAAATCAATGGGGCAAAAAAGTGAAATTACAAAAATAATGAAAAATAAAAAGAATGTGGGTACAAATAGACAATTCTAGACTTAAAGAAAGTAGTAATGAGGGTATTTTAGTGTTTGTTTGGTTTAAGGTACTAAGTGTTTTAAGTGAAATACCTCATTTAATCCTCACACTACCATTATCCTCCCCAAAAATTCTGTTAGCACTATTATTGTCCTGACATTTCACAAATACTTTGTCCTGACAACACAGAGAGGTTAAGTAACTTGTTGGAGCTCACCTTGCTGCTGAGTAGTGACACTGGTATTTAAACACGGGCACTCTGTCTTCACAGTTCTGTTCTCTTTATCCCATGCCACATGCAAGGCAGAAAAATGACTACTTAGAATGCAGATAATCTCTTTGTATTTCTTCCTCTTTTATTTTTTCATATTTGTTCATGTTCTCTTTAAAATCAATCACACTAGGGGAATAAAGAGATCAGAAGAAGAAGAGGAAAGAACTGGCAAAAATAATGGATATAAAGGAAAGAGTGGATACAAAGATTTAAAATACAAGGAGATTTATATAAGTTTATATATTAACTAATACAAAATGTGCTTAAAATGTATGTGAAAAGAGCAAACATGCAAAATACCATAGAATGCTAACCCTGATGCCCATGCTTTGGTACCAATTTCTCTTAAATATACTTCGTGATGAGATTTCAATGTGGCGTCCCTAAATAATTATTTTAAAGTAGAATTAAAATGGACCAACTTAGTCCCAGTTTGCTTTGAAGCAAAGTCTAACAAAAAATCTCCAAAAAGCTTGAAAGAGAATGTAAATCCACCAGCAGCACAGTGGCAAATAAGTCAATTAGTCTCCTCCTCCTCCTTTCTCCTTTTCATTTTAAAACAGCAAAATAGTATTAGGATGTCCCTTTTCCAATATTCCAACATACTATATTTAAAACACGTGGGTTTATTTGTCAAGACTCATCATATCCTCCCTTCATATTAACAGGAAGCAGGGCTCAAAATCTCTGATCCACATAATATTATTATGGCTAGAGGAAAAAACCTGGGGAAATAGTTCTTTTCCCTGTGGTTATCAGGCCACATATTTTATCCTACAAATGCTGGCAGTGAGTTCTATTTATCATTCACAGATAATGTGTATTGAAGCAATCATATTAATGATGAGAAGACATCGACTCCACCTTACACAAATAGTTTCACAGCTACTGAAGGGATTTGTTCTTCAAAGTTCTATGTTGCATGAACTTGACTATTTCAGCAATGCAACTCCATCAGCAGCTTCCCATCCCTACCCCCAAAGCTTCCAACCTTCCCAAAAAGTGAACAAATAATTCACTTTTAGTTTGTTGGTGTGTGTGTGTGTGTGTGTGTGTGTGTGTGTGTGTGTGTGTGTGTGCGTGTGTAATGATTAGTACCGGTTTTTGAAATATTGAGAATATTGAGTAAGTGAGGGATACCTCAGGTAAACCTCCCACTTCAAAAATATATTACCTTAAACATATATATATGTAGAATATAAAGGGTGCCCAAAAATGCATACACATTTTAAGAAAGAGAAAAAATTGCAATACTCAATATATACTGGTAACAAAAGAAGAAATACAAATCACATTTGACTTCTAAAATTATTGCCGGGCTTGGTGGCTCAGCCTGTAATCCCACGCCTTTGGGAGGCTGAGGTGAGTGGATTGCCTGAGCCTGCAGGTTCGAGACCCGCCTGGGCAGCGAGACCTCATCTCTACAATAAATCAAAAAATCAGCCGGGTGTGGTAGCGCATGCCTGTAGTTCCGGCTACTTGGAAGGCCACTGCACTCCAGTCTGGGTGACAGAGTGAGACTCCAACTCAAAAAATAAATAAATAAATAAAATAAAATTATAAGAGGTGCTCCAAGTAGTTACATCAATGTCCAGACACTTCTGATTTGGTGAACTAAAAGTAGTACATAGATAACATCTCTTAAAACATGTACACATTTTTTGGTACCTCTGATATATACCTCTAGGATTCATTAAATAATAAATAGATTAACGGTGATACTAGGCCGAAGAGATAGACAGCCCTATCTCACTGCTAAATAAAAATACTTTCAGTTTGCTACTCTTGCAACTAAAACATCTAAAACTGAGATGCTCATAAAACTTTTACACTTAATAGGTAAATGGTTTTTATGCTATAAGATAATGCCTTAGCTCTATCATAAACTTTTATATAATCTAGAACTCCAATGCTGAGCAATAAACTATGTTTGTATTTGATATACACATATATAAATCCACATATATATAAAGCATATAATCATGTGATTGACTCTTAAATCCTATCATGCTAATGAAATGTGCATATATTTTTAATATTAAGTGAGAACATTCTCATTTCTGATTATCTCTTTTGCTTGGGGAAAGTAGATCCCAGTCTCAAACAAGTCAACTTTGTCTTTAATTAGTCTGTTTTATTCAAAAGCTTGTCTTTATATAGCAAGAGATTTTCCTTAGATCTTAGTGATCTTACTGTAAGTCAGAGAAAAGCACAGGAGGAGAGTATGACATGAGAGAAGTCACCTCCAGGAATGAGGAAGAAAGCCCTTCTAGAATAGGGAGGCAAAGTCAAAAGGAAGAGAGAAAATGAAAGAAAGTCAAATGCAAAGTTTTTGTTTCCCCTCTCTCAGCCAGGGTGGAACCCCAGACAGAAAAGTGTGGTCAAGTTACCCAAACAAACTTGGCAGAAAGCCAGAGGTCAACAACACATTCCTTGCTTCCCCAGAGGAAGCCTAACAAGTCTGCTGGCTCCCTGAAAAGTTCAGCATTCACGGAGGACTATGTTATGTTGGAAGCAGAGTCACAGAATAAAAGCAACCCAGCAAGATGCCTAGGCAGTCAACTCCAAAAAGTTCTGAAAACCAAAAGTGCTTTTTATAACTCATTTAATAGCAAGATGTGACCTAAACTAATATGAAACTATTTATAGTTTTCACTTATTCCATTCACTGCAATGTCTTTGATTACAGTGTCCTGGCTAGAGATAATCTACAGTCTATGCTCCTATTGCCTCTCTAAAATTTTATACACACACACACACACACACACACACACAGTTGCAAAATATACCTGATTCCACTGGTTTCAGATAAAGAAGATGGAGCTATATTGAAAACTAAGAATGATTTTGCAGGCTTTTCTTCTATAACACATGTATGTGTTCCTGAGAGACCTACCATCCTGCAAAATTGCTTACTCAAAATAGTAGGCTTATGAGGAAAGTAGGATTGTGACCCGTTATTTAAAACTCACACAAGTTTATCAACAGAGGACTAACAAAAAATAATAATTGTACCTTACAAGATACTAGCAAAAACAATAAATAACAAACTAGTTCAGCAAGGTTGCAGGTTGCTTCGGGTGATGCTGAAAGTGCATGAAAGCTGAGTGAGGATGTTGGCTTGTGGGCACTGAAACAATGCAGGTGCAGGGCACATGCAACTTGCTGGCAGCTCAGAGCCCTACAAGATTAGAGGTGCTCCTCTCTGAGAACAAAGGCAGGATATAAGTGCTCATTTTGAATTTTCAAGAAATAAAGTAAAAAGGGTTTGTCTCTATGCAATAACCATATTTTCCTTTCCTGTCAAAGTTTATAATTCTATTTCCATTATTTTAGTTCCTTTTACATAGTAAATTGCATATGGACCAACACAACTTTCACTTTAATCTGCCATTATTTTTGTTATTTACCAATCACAGACTCAATTGTGCTTAAGATTACAGATGTTGGAGTCAAATAGACTGGAACTGAATCTTAGGTGAACACTGTAAACAATAAAAAAGATATAAAAGCTGCCCACGATCCTGACCTCAAGTAGCTTATGGCCCACTAGAATCGTGGTCTAGTAAGATGCAACGCTGGAGCTGATGGTAAATGAAAAAAAAAAAATGAATGAAAATATGTCTCTAGACTAAGATTTGACAGGAAAAGTAAAGCTATGGCCAGACCTAGAAGAATCAGCAAGTCACAATTTTTAATCTCTTTTATTGTGAGATTGCTAGGACATAAGAGGATGAATACTGAATCTGTATTTAATCAGCTACTTCTCCTTGGACAAACAACATAGCCTTTCTGAACCTCAATTACCAAAAGCCACTAACATTTTGTGGTGAAATTAGATAAAATAAAAGGCTAGATATGAAAGCATATTGAGTAAAGGGCTCTATAAAGGCAAATTTTAATACTAATCATTATTGAGTGCAAAGCACTTATTGAAGTGTTTTGCATATATGTTTTATTTAAACCTGTTAGTTTGCACTAATACAAACCTACATTTTCACAGATGAAAACTGAGGAAGAAGTTAAAAAGTTAAACCAATTTTCCAGGTTCTAATAATAATGATAAATCCCTCAGCCAGGAAGGGTATGGATTAAGAATCCAGACTTTTAATGGTTACTGAATTGTTTCTTGACAGTAATTGATACTACATTTACTTACAAATAAAAAGGCTGCATTTTTAAAGTGTTCTCTAATTCAAATTGTTTCTATTACTCAAATAACCTTCTCCTTCCTTTAGAAATATTAAGGTTCTCCTGTTTCTGAAACATTAATTCCTGGCAGCAATCATTCTCTCCAGAATTGCTACACTTGCCATAAATAATTCAAATAAAATATAATTCAACATCTTTAGTTAAACTACAGACGGCAAATATTAAGGCTTCTATGGCTTGGATGTGTCCTACAAAAAGCATGTGCTGGAAACTTAACCCTAATGCAAAAGTATTGAGACACTAGGAAGTGTTTTGGTTATAAAGACTCCACCCTCGTGAATGGATCTATGCTGATTATACAAGACTTTGAGGTCGCCATTCTGATCCACACTCTCTTACCCTTCTGCCTTCTGCCATGGGATGACAGCAAGAAGGCCTCATCAGATGCAAGTCCTTTGACTTTGGACTTCTCAGACTCCAGAACTATGAGAAATAAATCTCCTTCATAAATTACCCAGTCTCAGATATTCTGTTATAGCAGCACAAAATGGAATAAGACATAGGCAATCCTTGATTTCCACACATTAGGGTTTTATACAATGTGAACTTTCTTATGTAAAAACTGATATCTTAACACACCTTTCACACCCAGAAGGGAATGTTTTCTGACTACATAATAAAGAATGGCACTGATGTGTTTGTGTGACTTTACTGAAGGGCCATCACAATTCCTGAGGCAAAGACAGAGCTTTCAGCTATAGTAGTAGACAGCTGTACATGTAGAACCAGCAGAATCAAGCACAACCAGCCCACTGACCTCTGTGTCTTCCTTATACCCCTTTGTCTAACCAAAGTCACCTCCTGAAAATGTACATTTACTTCTCCCTTGACAAGGCAGTTTGCATGTAGATATCATCTCTATCATCAACTTCACCATATGAAACATAGCTTTCTGTTTATTATCTGTCACACTAGAAGATAAACTTTGTAGGCGTAAGGACTATTAATTAGTCACCTTTCCATCCCCAACACGCACACAGTGCCTTACATGAAGTATATACTCAAATATGTACATCGTCTGTAATAAAAATATTAATTTTAATATTTACAGTGTTGTCATATATTATATGAGAAGGAATCACTTACAATAACAATAATGCATAGGTAGCAGCAAGACTAAACGGAACATTTCCATAGATTGGTATGCTTAAAAGAACATTGGAGATCATTAACTTCTTTTATATAGATGAAGCCCAGAGAAGCTAGATAATTTGCTCAATAAGAAGCCTAGGTAGATCTCAAAATGTTCTTCCTTGCATTTTATTTCCTTAATATATCCAAAACAAGTATGCAAGTCATTTTGGCTAAAGAGGAGCTTTTGAAATTAAGCTAAAAAAAGATTTAGTATCATTAGAAATGTTCAAAAATCAGAAGTAAACATATTTGTTTTTACGTCTGGGAAGATAGAATGGAAGGTTTTGGAAGAAAGTCAGTTATGGGAAATAGTCAATAAAAAGAAGCATTACATATATGATCCTCGATCTCTCTTTGTATGTTTCAGGGCATCAACGTGATCTAGAAGGATTATACAAAGGAAAGGTCAGTGTTTCCCAAACTTGCACGTGGCATGGAACCCATATATGGTCAATGTATGACAAACATTGATGTAAATGGACAAGTCGCCTCCGGCCCAAGTTGACTGTCCCAGCAGCTCCAGCTGCCCTGGGCCTCCACAGCCAACTTGAGACCTAGTAGCCAACAGTAGCTTGCACATCTGTAACCCATTCTTTCCAGTTGGTTTACTCTGGAATAAGTGAAATGGAGCTTTAAAGGACTAAGGTTTAAGTTCAAAATTCAAGAAAACAAGGAGAATTTTTTGCATAATAATGGTAATAAACTGGCAGCATAAAAGGAACGAATTCATACCTTTCATCTATCATTTGTAAACATAACTGACTAGAATTTTAATTCAAACTCATAAGCTCTTTCCCTATAACTTTAGTACTAAATCTTTCACCTCATAAAAGAGGCTGTTTGCTATGTGAGGTTTTTCTGGTCACATGGAAGAGTTTCTGAACAAGGACATTCCTGGATCAGCCACAGGTAACAATAAGTGATGAATATCCCTGGCATGAATATCACATATCCCATTGCAAGCTTTTTATTCTGCAATCTGTCCAAACTGCAGTGTGAAAATTTCTATTGGATTCCCCAGAGCCACAAAGAAGGTAGAATATTTTAGCAGCCCCCCAAAATATGGATTCAACTATAAGAAATAACAGACAGTCACCATTGTAAACTATTTATGCCTGGAGCCAACCCACAAAACTAATGCAGTAATAGAGATTCTAAGTCAGAGCTGGAAATTACTACCCAGGTCAAGCTACTCCCTAGAGCCCAGCTAGGATTACATTGGGTGCATTCTGGAACACTGCAGCTGGTCTAAGTTTTCATTGTCTCATATAATGAACTTTCACTATTTCCTTTAATAATCCTCAATCCCCTGACTTGGACAGTCAGTATGAATTTATCCTTTTCTAATTTCATTTTTTAATTCCTTCTTATACCTATTTCAGAAAAAGCTAAAAAAAAATCCCCAAAGGATTATACCTGGAATTTCTTATTTAGCTCTCACTTTTCTTCAGAAACTTTGTTCCTTTGATACAATTCACTTTTCTCTGAAACCCTGCCAAACTGTCAAGTCCTCCCAGGTAATCCCAAGATGCAAAATAAAAGCATTATCATAGAAAGAACAATTGATTGGTAAGGGTGCTAGAGCATAACTCTGGTCTCTATTCTACTATTAACCTATTTATTAAAAGAAAAAGAATTTGCTGCTATATGTCTTGGCTTTCCTATTCACAAAATCTAAAATAATACTTTTGTGGTTTCTACATGCCTCCTGTAACACTAAATTTTCTTCCAAAATAAAAATGATCCCTTATTAATCTGGTATTGCAAGGATTCAAACTAATGTATTGCTAGTTGCATAGCATTATACCTTGTCATAATAAATGAAGCTTGTAGTACATTTTTACCTTTATACAATGTTTTAACCCCACTAACTCACATTCCCTGGCACTAGTCTTAAAGTTAGCTATCAATGGAAGGAGCCACTCTGAAATTTTTGTTGTTGTTTTGTTTTTGAGCAATTGATGTGAAACAAATCATCTGATTCTTAATTGTAGAAAGAAAAAGATACAGGGTTATAGACTACGTTCACCAAAGGAATAGTACCCCTGCCTACAGTAATTTCAGCTTGAGTTCTGCTTCATTTGTAGTTACAGTTAAGGAATGAAACTCTATTACTTTATAATGCATAAGTAATCCTTCCTTACCAGAGCCAGAAATGAATGTCTATAAAAAGTTGCAGTTACTGAGAAAAAAAAATCATGCCAGTAAATGTGACAGTGTCATGTATTACACAGAATAATCTTTTTAAATTTTCTTTATTTAGACCACTAAAATCACTGTTAAATCAAATAAGCAAGAGGCTATTGGCCTGAAACTGTCTCCATATCCATGAGTTCCTACGTGAGGAACTGCAACCTGTCTTCATACATAAATGAACCAAAACTTAATTTAGGAGTCTGATTTTTGTAGCACATAGCTATGTCTCAGTCAATTACAAGCACCAAGATTGAGCCATTCACAGGTTGCTAGCTGATCAGATCATGTTCAAAAAAGGCAAAAGCCTAGCTATAACCAATCAAGCTATTTCTGTACTTTACTTCAGGGTTCTGTCAATAAATACTCCCTGTCCATAGTTGTGGAGTGGAGTTCTATGAACTTCTTCTAGTTCTGAGTGTGGCCTGCTTTGTGAATCTTTATTGTTGTTCAAAGAAACTCTGCTAAATTTAATTTGTTGAATTTTTTTTAACTCTTACACACAATTTTTTTCTATTTTTAATGACATTGTCTTTTGTTAGAATTGAATGTCCTCGTAAGCAAAGTCAATCTTTAGAATATTGTTTTTAGAAAAGATGTATTAGTTTGAGTCTTCTGAGAAGCAGACATCAAGATGATATTAGATGTGTATGGTAGCCAACTTCTAAGATAGCCTGCAATAATCTCTCTTCCTGGCATTCAAGCCTTGTATAATTCCTTCCTCTTAAGTGCAGGCTGATTGAGTGACTTTTTCTAGCCTGTAGTATATGAAAAGCAAATGGGATTTTGTTTCTCGGATTAAGCTACAAAATGTTATGACTTGCAGCCCGCTAGAAGACTCCCTCTTGCCAGCTTTGATGAAGCAAACCATCATGGTGGAAAACTCATGAGGCAAAGGACTAAGAGAGGCTTCCAGTCAATAGTCAGCAAGGGACTGTGGCCCTCAGTAAACAGCCCACAAATCTAAATCCTACAGCTCTTTCTGCAGTTGAGCCTCAGTTGATATCCAAGCACCTTGATTGCAGCCTTGTGAGAGACCCTGAAGCAGAGGGCCCAGTTAAGCCATTCCCATAGTAACTGTGAGATAATAAATGTGTGTTGTAAGATGCTAAGTTTTGGAATAATTTGCTACATAGCACTAGATAACTAGTACCTTGTGCAAGTAATTTATTGGGGAAGGAAACAGAAGGCAGGGAGAGGTTTCTAACTGTAATGAAGGTCTGACATCTAAAAAAATGAGAGATAGAAGTCAGGAAAATTGGGGTAGAATGGTCTTAGACTGTTGTGTAGTCGTAGGCAAAGTTGCCCTTTGGAAGTGTCCCACATTTTGCTGGAATGAGTCTTTGTATACACATGCCATGTCTAGTCACTAGCTGGGAGCAGTCTAAAAAACCATGGTCTTGGCACAAATGTCATGATAAATTCAGAAGAGCAGCAGCTGGAGCCCCATAGCAAGAGATCTCATTGGTGTATTTCCATGCAATAGAAGAGAAACAGATCAATGTTTTAATAGTGGAAAGAGAAAATTAAGTATCTTTTTAAAAATCATATTGCTTACAATATGATTAAAGATCACATCTTGTATGACAGCCTGTTCTCAGCTGTGCTTTTCAGAGTAGGCAGAGGAGCGATAGGCAAGGTTTAAGGGGAACTTGATCAGCAAAAGGATGACCTCTGTTACCACTTCTCTGCATCACCTCACTGACATCTTGTCTGCTGGATTGACAGGTTCTCTCATTCTTGCTTATAAATCTCTTGCTTTAATGAGTAGGGAATCTGAGCTGATTTATCATTCAAAAACATCTTTTAAAAACTATATTTTTTGAGGACAAGAAAGAGTTGGAATAAACTGATAGAGGAAAAATCTTTTTTAAATTATTTATTTTTAAAAGGTGAGGTGCAATTCAGAGTTAGGTATACAAATATTCATTATGCAGGTACCCTTGTTGATGAGGTGTGCCCCCCACTTACCCAGGCAGATTCCCACTACTGCCAATACTGCTTCCCCATATCCTTCCTGGCAGTTTCCCGCTACTGCCAATCCTTTTCTTATAGTGTTACACTAATTGTTCAAGGTCCGCTTATGAGTGAGAATATGTGATACTCAGTTCTTTGTTTCTATGAAAGATCACTCAGTATTACAGACTTTAAGTCCATCCCGGTTGCTGTGAAGTTCATGATTTTATTCTTCTTTATGGTTGCATAATATTCCATTGTGTACAAATACCACAATATTTTTATAAATCCTTTTTGATGGGCAGCATGGTTGGCTTCATATTCTTTGTCGCTTTCAATAACGACTCTCACACGATTCTTCTGCAAGCTGCTTTAATCCCAGGTTACTACATCGTTCTTCTTCAGCTTCAGCTGTTTGTTTCTCTTTCCCGTGACCTTAAATCTAGTATATCTGCCAATCAATTAAGGTAACGCGGCACACACCGATAGGCCTGCGAGAGAGGAATGTATGCTAACATCCTCCAGCTGCCTAATTAGGGCTTGTTTTGTCTTGAGGTCTGGCCGCTTCGGGCGCCATGTTAGGGCGGAGGCGCTCCACAATTCTTACTACTGTGAACAATGCTGCGATAAACATACATGTCCAGGTATCTTTTTTATAGAGTGATTTGAGTTCTTCCAGGTATATTCCCAGTAAGGGGTTTGTGGGGTCATATGGAAGGTCAATTTTTAGATCTTTTAGGAATCACCACACTGTTTTCCACAAGGGCTGTACAAGTTTACACTCCCACCAGCAGTGTAGAAGTATTCCCTTTTCACTGCATCCTCTCTGGCATCTGTTGTTTTTTGACTTATTGATGATGGCCATCCTGACAGGAGATAAGTGGTATTCCAGTGTACTTCTAATGTGCATTTCTTTGATGACTAGTGAGACTGAGCATTTTTTCATGTATCTGTTGGTGGCTTGTATGTCTTCTTTTGAGAACTATCTATTCATATCTTTTGCCCACTTTGTAATGGGGTTGTTTGATTTTTCTTCTTTTCAGCACATTTGAATTCCTTGTAGATCCTAGATGTTAGGCCTTTGTCAGACATAGAATTGGAAAATATTTTTTCCAAGTCTGTGGGTTGTTTCCCTGCTCTCTTGATGGTTTCTTTGACTTTGCAGAAGCTCGTCAGTTTGATGAGGTCCCACTTCTCTATCTTATCTCTTATGGTGTGGGCACTTAGGGTTTTGATCAGGAATTGGTTACCAGTTCCAATTTCCATAAGGGTGTCTCCTACATTTTCTAAGGTTCTTATAGTTTGAGGTTTTACATTTAGGTCTTTGATCCATTTAGAGTTGATTTTTGTGTGATAGGTAGGGATCTTGTTTTAATCTTTTGTATGTGGTTAGCCAGTTTTCTCAGCATCATTTACTGAATAGGTTGTCCTCTCTGGATGGGTTGATGGTGGAGGCTTTGTCAAAGATGAGTTGGTGAGAAATTGAGGTTTTGCTCCTGGAATCTCTATCCTGTTCCATTGGTCTACATGCCTGGTCTTGTACCAATACAAGGCTGTTTGGATTATTATAGATTTATAATAGTCTGTGAGTGTGATACCTCCTGCTCTGCTTTTTTTGCTGAGGATTGTTTTGGCGATTTGTGGTAGTTTATGTTTCCATATGAGTTCCAGGTATGCAAAGAATGCTGCTGGCATTTTAATGGGTATTGCATTAAATCTGCAGATTTCCTTGGGAGGATGGACATCTTAACAATGTTAATGCTTCCATTTCATGAGCATGGAATATATTTCCATGTGTTTGTGTCATCTTTGATTTCTTTGAGCAGTGTTTTGTAGTTTTCATTGTTAAGGTCCTTCACATCTCTGGTTAGGAAGATGCTAAGGTATTTGATTTTTTTTCTGGCTATTGTGAATGGGTTTTGCTTTTTATTTGGGTTTCTGTTTGATTGTTGTTGGTGTATAGAAATGAGACTGTTTTGCACATTGGTTTTATACCCTGAGACTTTGTCAAAGTCCTTTATCACAGCAAAGAGGTTTTTGACAGATTCTCCTGGATTTTGGAGGTATAGAATCATGTCATCTGCAAAGAAGGATAACTTGACTTCCTCTTTTCCTATTTGGATACCACTGTTCACCTTCTCTTGTCTTATTGCTCTAGCTAGGAATCCAAAACTATGTTGAAAAGGAGGGATAAGAGTGAACATCCTTGTTCTGGTTTTCAGGGGAAATGGTTCCAATTTCTGTCGTTTAGCAGTATGACGGCCATAGGTTTCTTGTAGATGGCTTTTACTATTTTGAGATATGTTCCATCTATGCCTAGATGTTCGAGGGTTTTTATCAAGAAGGAGTTCTAGATTTTATCAAAAGCTTTTTCTGCATCTAATGATATAATCATGTGGTTTTTGTTTTAAAATCTGTTTATGTATTTAACTATGTTTATGGTCTTACAAATGTTGAAGCAGCCCAGCATCCTGGGGATGAAGCCTACTTGGTCATGGTAGATGATTTTTGAGATGTGTTGTTGAATCCGATTTGCTAGTATCTTATTGAGAATTTTAGCATCAATGTTCATCAAGGACATTGACCTGTAGTTCTCTTTCTTTGTTGGATCTTTACCTGGTTTGGGTATCAATGTGATGCTAACTTTATAAAATGATTTGGGAAGAGTTTGATCTTTCCAGATTGCCTGGAATACTTTCAGTAAAAATTGGTATCAGTTCCTCCTTGTATGTTTTGTAGAATTCTGCTGGAAAGCCATCTTGTCCAGGGCTTTTTTTTTTTTTGTAGGTAATTTTCTTATGACATAGTCAATTTTATGGATTTTTATTGGTCTGGAATAACAGTATTCCAGATCAATATTGTTATTTTCTTGGTGGGTTTTGCGGGAGCTTTGTTGGTGTTGATATTTATTTTTATTACACTGTGGTCTGAGAAGCTGCATGGCAGAATTTCAAATTTGTGAAATTTGTTATACTTGATTTATGGCCAAGGATGTGGTTGAACGTAGAGTACGTTCCATGTGGTGATAAGTAGAATGTATACTCTGTGGTTGTGGGGTGGAATATTCTGTAGGTATCAACTAAGTCCATTTGGTCAAGTATCACGCTGAGGTTCTGGATCTCCTTGTTGATCTTTTGTCTTGATGATCTGTTTAGGGTCATGAGTAAGGTATTTAAGTCCCCAGCTATGTTAGTATTAGAGTCGATATCTTTTTTAAGTTTACTTAGAAGCTGCTTTATGAAAGTTGGTGCTCCTATGTTTGGTGCATATATGTTTAGAATGGATATTTCTTGTTGATGAATTGAACCTTTTATCATTATATAGTGACTTTCCATATCTTTTGAAATTTTTGATAGCTTAAACGGTATTTTGTCTGACATTAAGCTTGTAAGCCTTATTTTCTTTTGTGTTCCTTTTGCTTGAAATTCTGCTTCTCATCCTCTTACTTTAAGTCTGTGGGTGTCCTTTCTGGTGAGATGAGTTTCTTGGAGACAATATATTGCTACTTCATGATATTTTATCCATTGCCATTCTATGTCTTTTCAGTGGTACATTTAGTCTGTTTACATTCAGGCTAATTATTGAAATGTGAGAGTTTATCCCTCTCATGAGGTTCTTATAGAGTTTGTTGTTGTTGCTGTTTGTTTGTTTTCTTTCTTTTGATTTTTGCGTTGATTCATATATGTTTCCATCTTTTTCTTGCATTCTTGTAAGGGCATTGTCATTCTTTTTTTACTTTCTTCTGTGTTTAATACTTTCTTAAGTGTTTCTTTTAAAGCTGGTCTGGAGGCAGCAAAATCTCTTGGAGATTGAATGTCTGGAAAAGATTTTAATTCTTCACAGATGAAGCTTAGTTTAGCTGAGTAGGTAAATCTTGGTCAAAATTGTTTATCTTTGAAAACTTTGAAGATTGGGCTCCAAGCTCTGCTTGCATGAAGTGTTTCTGTGGATAAGTCTGCTGCTATTCTAATTGTTCATCCCCTGTAGGTAGTCTGACCTTTTTCTCTTACTGCCTTTTGGATTTTTTCATTTATACCTACTATGTTTAGGTGAATTACTATGTGTCTAAGAGTTGGTCTACTTGTTTGTCATCTTGCAGGGGTTCTCTGAATCTCTTGTGTTTGAATGGTTGCATGACTGATGAGATGAGAGACATTTTCTTGGATAATTTCATGGAATGTTTGTTCTAGGGTGGTCTCTGTCTCTCTGCTTCAGGAAGTCCAATTAATCTTAGGTTCGGCCTCTTGAAATAATGGCCCATCTCTTGAAGGTTTAGCTCTGACTTTTTAAGCTTCTTTTCCATGTTTTTGACAGTTTGGGTTAGTTCCATATTTTGGTCCTCAAGCAATAAGATACTTGCAGATCCCAGTATCCACTGATAGGTGTGTGGGTCCCCTGGAACCCACTCCTCACTGCCTTGCAATCTATCCAAGGTTTGCTCCCTGAAACCAAAACAGACAGAGAAAGAGAACCAGACAGATTTACTAACTAACAAATGAAAAGAGACACAAAGAAAAACAGAAAAGTTAAAAAAAAAGCTAAAACATACAGACAATCATACAAACACACAAACCAACAAAAACCCTCTTATTGATGTACTCTCCCTCAGAAATACTCATACACAGATGGGAAGTCTTAAAAAAAAGACAGTAAAATAACTAACAAAGCAAGTATGAAAACGTTATTGAAAACAGAGAAAAAAACTAAAACAAAAAACAAACACAAAAATGACCAAAACAAACAGACCAAAAAAAAAAAAAAAACTCGCTCAGAGGTAGCTCTTATAAGTCCAACTTCCTTTCAACTCTGATCTCTAACCCCTCCCCTCTGTTCTCAGTGCAGGCTGATAGGATTGCTCTCAGTGTGGGTCAGCTGTCCCAGACCTACTGCGGGAGGAGAGTGGATCAGATCTGGACTCACCCAGCTTGCTGCCTGTCAAGTCTGCCACTCAGATATGATGTGTCTGTGTCCAGTCTTGTGTGGGAGAAGGGCGTCTGTCTCTCTGAGTTTGATTAAATGATTTCTTGGTCCCAAGTTGGAGAGTGGGTGGAGTTAGGCAGGGCAATGCAGGTCTCTGCCTGGTCCCAGGACAGAGAAAATGGGTGTGGCTGGCGTTTCCTCACTGGGAGTGGAGCTCCTTTCCAGTTCTCCCTGATCTTCTCTCTCCATGGATAGAATCGGAGCTCCAGCCTCTTTGCAGTCACAGGGTGATGGTATGACCCAGGTGCCAGGCAATGAGAACTGGCTGTACCAGGCAGGCTCTTCTCTGGAGAGTTCCGACAAGGGCAGACAATCCTGTGTACCAGCGGCTCCAATCTCAGGGCCTTGGGGGGTTGCAGTCACCTCCAGAGGAGAGCCTTGGGTGCATGAACCTGAGTCTCCCCTCAGACTTTCACTCACCCACCAGCACATGCCTACTCACACACACAGAAAGTCTTTGTAGACAATGTTTTTTTCGGAGACTCTCACATTGTGACCTGTCCCGTCACCATCTTACCAGAAGTCTCCAAGCAAAATCTTAACTGGAGAAATGATGAAACAAAAAGGGAGACAGGGATAAATACCAACATGTCTTTTGTGTCTTTGAATAATTATTGAGCATATTTTAGTAAGCATAAGGCTTTTGTTTTACAAGACAAAAAATTCATGACTGTGAGGAAAACAAACATGACTATCAACAACTTTTTATTTAATTTGGAAGTACTTGTATTTATTAACTAGAATAACAAATTTTTAACTAATTTAGTTTGCAACCAAATAAAATTTTAGACCCCTCCTTGTCAGACAGCATTAGAAGAGTGCTTAAGAAAGAGCAAAGAGGCTGAAGATAGGATAATTAGAGTAGATGAATTATATGAGACCAGAAAGCCTAGCAGCTGACTCTGTTCTCAGGAGCTAAAGAACACTCTTTGCTGAAGTATAAAGGAATTCATCCAACATTATTTAGAAGCACAAGGAGACTATTTTCTGTGAGTCAGAAGTAATAGCAGTTGCTTCCATGGATACAAACTCCCTAGTGTCAATATGGATAATATGACTTCAGAATACAAAGTCAGGTGGCAGCACTTAATAATTAGAGGCAATGTGTTTATAATTACTGTAATAGGCAGCAAAACTAGAGTGACAACTGGGAGCCCTTGACCCCTGGAAATCTGTGGCAATGACTAGTAAGTCATCCTATTTCTAAAGGCAAGAAAGACCAAAAGCCAATGAGAGTGTTGCTCAACGTATATAAATATAAAGGACCATGAGCTGGTGAGCATAAGGCCAGTGCCAACCATCTTATTAGAAAAACAAACAACCCCATTATAAAATGGGCAAAAGATGTGAACAGACACTTCTCAAAGGAAGACATCCAAGCAACCAACAGACACATGAAGAAATGTTCAACCTCACTAATCATCAGGGAGATGCAAATCAAAACCACACTGAGATACCACCTAACTCTAGTCAGAATGGCCATTATCAACAACTCAAAAAATAACAGCTGCTAGAGAGGGTGTGGCAAAAAGGGAACACTTCTACACTGTTGGTGGGAGTGTAAACCAGTGCAACCTCTGTGGAAAGCAGTGTGGCTACTCCTAAAAGTTCTAAATATCAACCCCCCATATGACCCTGCAATCCCACTACTGGGAACATACCCTGAAGAGCTCAAATCACTCTATAAAAAAGATACCTGCACACGTATGTTTATCACAGCATTGTTCACAATAGCAAGAACTTGGAAGCAACCATGCTGTCCATCAAAAGAGGACTGGATTAAAAAAATGTGGTACATATACACGATGGAATACTATGCAGCCATAAAAAAGAACAAAATCATGAATTTTGCAGCAACCTGGATGGAACTAGAGTTTATAATACTGAGTGATCTCTCACAGAAACAAAGAGCTGAGTATCACATGTTCTCACTCATATAGTGGACCTTGATCATCCAACATAATACCATAAGAAAATGACTTACAGTGGTGGGAAACTATGGGGACGGAGGGAAAAGGAGATGGGATTAATGGTAGTAAATATCTGTCTGGGGATGGGGAGACACCTCTTATCAACAAGGGTGCCTGAATGAAACATATTTGTATACCTAACCCTTAACTGTACCCACAATATCATAATAAAAAATACTGATTATAAAAAAAAGAAAGAAAACCAGGACTCCTTATCCAACTCTTGTGCTAAGCTAGTTCTCAGAACTAAACAATCACTGCTGAAACAAGTTGTTAAATATCTTCATTCTGATAATGTCACATTAATTTTCTGACTTGTAGAGTAACAACTAACCAGGTGGCAAGGATCAAGTGAAGCTCTTGATACTGCCCTCAATAGTCAACTCAGTAAATCAAAAGCTATATAACTTCCTGTTTGGAATTTAAGATTTACTACTCTCAAAGTCACAAGATATAGTAATGCTTCTTCCTGTCACGTTCCCATTCATAAAACCAATGTAGCCTTTCCAAAAGAGGAAAAAAATAGATTATTGTAGACCTTTGAAAATGAAAGACAAGAATTCTGTGAAAGATGCATGTGGACATACATATGAAAGTAGAAACAAATTGTACAGATCTTTGCCTCACATACATGCCCACCCGACAGCACCTACAGGAAAGGAGATATTAAAGATCCTGATGAACAAGCTGATGCATCCAGTGAAGAGAAACTATCTCCTGTTCTTATCTACCCCAGTGTGCTCACACAAATCTATCAACAGAATGGCCATGGACCCTGCACAGTAGTTCACACCAGTAATCCTAGCACTTTGGGAGACTGAGGCAGGAGGATTTCTTGAATCCAGGAGTTCGAGAACAGCCTAGGCAACATAGTGAGGCTTCGCCTCTACAAAAAAAGTCAGAAAATTAACTGAGTGTGGTGGCACATGCCTGTAGTCTCAGCTATTCAGGAGGCTGAGGTGGAAGGATCACCTGAGCCCAGGAGATTGAGGCTGCAGTGAGCCATGATCATGCCACAACAACAACAAAAAATAACATAAACAGAGTGGCTATGGTGTCAGGGATGGAGTCCATACATGGCTCCAACACCTTGGGACCCGCTGTAACTATAAGGGCTGTGCTCATTTCACTAACACTCTCATTGAAATGTTTTGTTTTGTTTTGGGGGGGAGAACTTTTTTGTTTTTGTTTTGCTTAATTTTATTTTTAAAAAATTGTGGCCAGCCTCCACCTTAAAGCATCAATAACAAAGAAGAAAATAACATATGGAGCATGAATGTGTCTGGGTAGCATAATTGGTACTGTATAGCAGACATGATTCATTCTCTAATCCATTTCTCCTTAGGAAAAGCAGTCACGGACAATTTCCAGCATGCTGATAACTTTCTTCTCAAGTGCTTGTTTCTCTTTTATTTTCTGCCTAAATTATTTCTCTGGCACCTTGGAAGCTTACTCAGTCACAAGCAGGTGCAACCTGGAAGAACACAACAGGGGCAACTGTCCATCAGTAAAGAGTGACAGCTAGTGGCTAACTGCCTTAAGATCTGAATAACTCAGTGGATTATTCTGAAATGTGTTTAACATGGTTTCTTTGTGGAGCTGCTCTTTTTGAACTGCACTTGCTTACCACAGTAACCTCTCATTGATGCTTCCTTTATTAATTTTCCTTTATTAATTTTTCTCACTTCCTTTTCTTATTTCCTGTTATGCTTTCTGGGAGCACTTTCCAAACAGAAAATTCGCTATTTTTTTCTCAGACTAAATTTTGAAAGACTTCAAGCTAAGAAAATACTGATGGCCTAAAACAATAATAATAATGACTTGTTTAGGTTAAAATGTAAATAGAAATAAAATACACAGCAAAAATAGAATCATTCATAGTGGATTGACAAACGAGATAGTCTATGATCTTTACAAGGTCTAAGAAAGAGTAAAATTACCAACTAACATTAGACTTTAATGAGTAAAAAGTACATTTTGTAATATTTTAAATAATGGCTATAATTTAATGAGTACATATATCTCCCAATCTAAGATATCATGATATATAATACAATAAGGACAGTAGAAATAAAAGAGGAACATAGAACAAGTGACAAAATAAAAAAAAACACAAACATTGTAAGGTTTACACTTAAATATATTGGTAATTATACTAAGTGTAAATGGCCTAATACATCAATGAAAAGGTAGAGACTATCAGACTAGGAAAAAGATATATGTGTATGTATGTGCCTGTGTGTGTGTGTGTGTGTGTGTGTGTGTGTGTACCGAGTACAAAACATTTTGTTTTTGCCTGATTTCCCTCAGAAGCTAGGACTGAGGCAAAAATGTATGTGCAGTTCCAATGAGCAAGAGTGAAAGACAAAGGAAGTGATGCAGGTAAGGAGGGAAAAATAGTAAACTATCTAGAATAGAAGTATAACTCCATGATCTCAGAGAAGAGAAAGACTTGTAGTTTTCAAAAGTACTAAAAAAAATTTTTTCAAAAGGCCTAATCATAAATGTAAATATTGATAAAATGGTCTACTTACTTCAACATTAAAATTAAAAATAATTGTTTATTAAAATACAACCTTAAGGAATAAAAAACCAAACCATGGGGAAAGAAGAGATGTATTTATAGATATAATAGTCAACGGGCTCATAAGATAATATATAACACACGTCTTAAAAATCAGTGAGAAAAAGAGAAAGACAGACCACCCAATGGAAAAATAGATAATTTAGAAGATACCCAAATGATCAATAAATATGTGAAAAGGTACACAATCTCATTATAATCAGGCAAATGAAAATCTAAATGACAATCAACTATTTGTACCTGGCCTCCATATGGATAAAACTTAAATGATTGACAATTTCAGGTTATGACAAGCGTGCAGACCAACAAGAATTATTTTATGTTGTTCTTGGGAGTACAAATAAATTTGGTCTCCTTGAAAAATAATTTACTATCTACTACAGCAGCAGAACTTTGTCCTTCATGACCTGATGTCACTCCTACCCAACAGAAATGTATGCCTATATGTGATCCTAGAGACATACACAAGAATCATAGCAGTATTATGTCCATCAACTTTAGAATGAACAAATAAATTATGGTATGTTCATAAATGAAATGTTATGGTAATGAAATGAACAGCCTGCAACTATATTCAGCAAAATTATCTTTAAAATTTCAAAAGGAACAATTAACTATATTGTTAAGAGATCCATTATTAGATGACATGCTATAAAAAAAACAGAGATAGTGTCCACAAAAGTAAGAATAGTGGTTTCTTTTGGGAAAGACACAGGGTAGTTATTAGGTGGAAAGGGTAATTC
Source organism: Cephalopachus bancanus (assembly GCA_027257055.1). Lineage (NCBI taxonomy): Eukaryota > Metazoa > Chordata > Mammalia > Primates > Tarsiidae > Cephalopachus > Cephalopachus bancanus. Next base: position 14,131,792 of record JAPVLO010000093.1, read on the forward strand.
TGAGGTGTTCATAATGTCATCTTCTCATTTAAAATAATCTTCTCATCTAATGTCATCTTCTCATCTAAAATAATGGTTACACCAATTTATACTTTGTAACACTTACTTGAGCTATGCATTTATGTTTTGTATGCCTTTCTATATATGTAGTATATTCAATGAAAAAATAAGATTTTTAAGGACTATAGCTGTATTAGACAATTCAGGACAAACCATTCCTGAGGGAGTTGAGGGAGTACTCTTAAGTTAACAACATTGTATTCATATTCTTGGGCTCACTCTCTAGTGATAAGTTACAAGTGCATTAGTCATTTGTTCAGAGTAAAAAAGTCTACTTTGTTGGTGTGTGATAAAATTTGATGTACAAATTATATTTAAGTTACCCTCCTCCTTTGTTACTGCATGTGTCATCACCATATCACTAATAACTCTGTCTAATTATCACTACAATTTTCTTTATCTTTATTGCGAAATTTTCATCGGTATCTGTCTAAAATGTCAATACTTCTTGACTAGTCTACCAATTCTTTTATAATGCTTTGAGACATGCTTTGAAGCTTCTTTTCAATAGTACCTAATGGCCTAATAGTTGTTTTATTTAGTCTCATGTCCATTACATTCTTCTTATACTGTTTTCTTAGAAGTCATGATATCTAATGACTCCAAATCCAATTGCTCTTTATATTTTTTATATTCCGTCTCTTTGCTTGGAAGCAATATGTTTTTCATATCCAATTTTCAAAACACAAATCAAATTATGCTTCTCTTGTGCTTGAAGTTGAATAGCTTTCCTACAGAACAAAGGACAAGCTACTTAAGCATGTGCTCAAGATTCTTCAAAATTCAGCTTCAACCTTTCTCCCCAACCTCATTTTTTAAAGAAAACTATACCTTGTCTTATAAACCTGGGGAGCGTGCATGTGCACACACACATACATTATCACCCCATACATGTTTCACTTACTTTTCACAGATTTGTGTTCAAACTGTTCATTTTGTCTGTCATACAATGTACAAAGCCAGCACCAAAAGTGGAAATTAAGTAAAATCTCATTGATAAAGCTAGATGTAAACATAATAAATATTATCCAATTAAAAATAATACATTCTGAAAAAAGTTAGTTTTAATCCAAGAAAGCAGAGAACATTCATTGGAAATGTATTAATATGATTCACAACTATAGCAAAAGGGAAGAACACTTAATTTTGTAAGGGATATTGGCCATCTATAATGAACATCTCGAAGAAAGACAAAAATAAAACAAAGATGCCCATATTGCTACCAATATTTCAGTCCAAATAGACTATATTACCAATGGAATAGAACCAGAAAAAAGAATAAGGTTATAAATGCTAGAAATAAAAAACTAGCACTATCATTATTTATAAATAATATATTTCTCAAGGCATCTACACTCTTGTATAATGTAAGCTGGTTCAATTTTGGTAGAAAGCATTGTGGCTTTTTCTCAAAGAACTAAAAATTGAGCTTCCATATAATTCAGCAATCTCACTTGTGTGAATATACACAGAGGAACATAAATTTTTCTATCAAAAAGACACCTGCACACATATGTTCACTGTGGTACTATTCATAATAGCAAAAACATGAAACCAACCCGGGTGTCCATCAAAAGTGGACTAGAGAAAGAAAATATGGTACATATATAGGATGGAATATCATGCAGTCATAAAAAGTACAAAATCATATTCTTTGCAGCAACATGGATGGAGCTGAAGACCATCATACTAAGTAAACTATCACATTAAAAAAAAAAAACACTGAATATCACATGTTCTCATTCATAAGTAGGCCCTGGTCGCTGGTCACATGAGTACAAAGGTAGGAACAATACACATTGGACACTGTTAAAGGGGAAGGGAAAAAGGAGGGATAATTGTCACACAACCATATAGTGAGTACCAGGTCCACTACTTTGGGAGAGTAGGCCTGCTGGAAGTACAAATATCATGAAATTTATGAAATTTACTTATGTAGTAAACCCTCACATGTACCCCACAGCACTAAAATAAAATACATATTTTTTAAAAAATGCATATATGGATATACATATATAGATATTTCCTCCCTCCACCACCCCAAGCCACCCACATCACATCGACCTGCAGTGCCTGGCTATCTTTCTGATTCCTGGTGCCTGGTACTGGGCCCACACCACCACCTGTCATAATGGATCAGCTGGAGCTCTGGATCTGATCAGCAGAGAGAGAGGATCAGGGAGAGCTGGAAAGAAGTCCATGCCTATGAGAATCAAAGGGGGGCAAGATGGAGACGGGACAAGTCGATCTGTGAAGATATCCATAAAGGGTGGCTGCTACAGTTGGTTTCACATGCTGCTGCCCCCACTGCCACTGCCTCCACAAAGGGTGGGTACCACAACCGGTCCCACGCAGCTCACTGCCACCACCGCAGCTGCCGCCTCCACAAGGGGTGACTGCTACGGTTGGTCCCTGGCCCTAGGCTGCCACCACAACCCTCGGCTCCTGGCTCCATGAAATTTCCAGCTCCCTCCACCACCCCAAGCCACCCACATCACATCGACCTGCAGTGCCTGGCTATCTTTCTGATTCCTGGTGCCTGGTACTGGGCCCACAACACCACCTGTCATAATGGATCAGCTGGAGCTCTGGATCTGATCAGCAGAGAGAGAGGATCAGGGAGAGCTGGAAAGGAGTCCATGCCTAGTGAGGAGCTGCCCACCACAGTCATTTTTCAGGCAGAGATCTGCATTGCTCCACCCAGCTCCACAGCCTCCAACTTGCTGCCTAAGGCAATCTTATCTTATTGAACTAGGCAAGACAGAAGCCCCTCCCCTATGCTGAATCAGCCACAGACAACCCAGGTCTGTGTGGCAGACCTGACAGACAGTAGGCCAAGGGAACACAGATCTGGTTCATCCTCCCAAAGTAAGCCTTCAGCAAATGTCCTAAGCTATGAGTAACCCTATCTGCCTGCAAGGAGAGAGAGGGGAAGGGCTAGAGATCAGAGCTGAAGGGACTTTGGACATATAGGAAAGACCTCAGAACCAGTCTGGCTTCTTGTTTTGATTTCTTATTTTAATTTTTTGACTTTGTTTTGCTCACTTTTGTTTGCTTTTTGATTTAGTTTTGTTTTTTTTTTTCTCTCTTTCATTCTAGTTTTGGCAACATTTTCATACTTGCTTTGATTTTGTTATTTTACTGATTTTTTTTTCTTCTTTCTATCCTTTAGACTCCCTGTTAGTGTAGGGGAAGAATACATCAAAAGGCAGGATTTTGTTGGACTGTGTGTTTTTATGATTACCTGTATACTTTAGGGATTTTTGTTTGTTTGTTTGCTTACTCTTTTCTGTCATTGTGTCTCTTTTCATTTGTGAGTTCGTATGTCTGGCTGTTTTCCCTCTTACTCTTCTCTCTCTAAAACTTCCTCTTGACTCTCCCCACCTCCTTCTTCCATTATTTTTATTTTTCTTACCTCACTTTGTTCCAGGGAGCAAACCTAAACACCCACTGCATGAACAGATTGTAAGGCAGTGGGAAGTGAGTCCCAGGGTGCCCGTATACCTGTCAGTGGATACTGTGATTGGCAGATAGATTCTGAATCACAGCTCCCCCCCACCAATTAAAACTTAAAACTGCAAAAAGTGCAGCCCCCAATCTACAGTCCAGCTTCAGAAGTCAAAGCCAGAAGATACACATAAGGAAGAATAAGAGATTGAACAAAAAGAGGTAAAAGCAACCATGCCATTCCTTAAAAATAGAATTAAAGAAGGGGGGAGAAGGAGGAGTGGGGGAAAATCTACACAAATAAAGGAAAACCAAAAGAAGAATATGGGTCTCTCAAGACACTGAGGTCAGACACTGAGAAAACAGACTTTGGAATGCAATCAATGAAGAGCCCCCACAATAACTGGTCTCAAACTCAGATAGCAAGATGTTAATAGAGAGATTAAAAAGAATTGAGAGAAGACAAAGAAGGAGTTGATAACTAACATAACAGCAGTAAAGAATACTGTGAATGAAATAAATAACAAACCGATGAGCATAAAAAGCAGAATCAGCCAAAAAAAAAAGAAAGAATTTCAGAACTTGAGGATCAAAACATAGAACTAACCCAAACTGTCAAAAACATAGAAAAGAAGCTTAAAAAGAACAAACATTTAAGAGATGAGCAATTACTTCAAGAGACCGAACCTAAGAGTAATTGGACTTCCTAGGGCAGAAAGAGACAGAGACCACTCTGGAACAAACATTCCATGAAATTATTCAAGAAAACTTCCCTCATCTCATCAGTGATGCGAAAATTCAAACACAAGAGAATCAGAGAGGCCCTGCAAGATGACAAATGAGAAGACTAACTCATAGACACATCATAATTTACCTAAACAAAGTAGGCATAAAGGAAAAAATTCTAAAGGCAGCAAGAGAAAAAGGTCAGACTGCTTACCATGGAAGACCAATTAGAATAGCAGCAGATTTATCTCCAGAAACACTTCAGGCTACAAGAGTTCAGAGCCCAAGCTTTAAAGTTCTCAGGGAAAAACAATTTCAACCAAGAATAACCTAACCAGCCAAGCTAAGCTTCATCAGTGAGGGAGAATTAAAATCTTTCCCAGATATCCAATCCCTAAGGACTCACACTGCCTCCAGACCACCCCTACAAGAAATAGTTAAGAAAGTATTAAACACAGAAGAAAAGGAAAAAAGAATGACAATGTTCTTCACAAGAGTACAGGAAAAAGATTGAAAACACATGAATCAACACAAAAACCAAAAGAAAGAAAACAAACAAACAGGAACAACAACAACTCTATAAGAAGCTCATAACAGGGTTAAACTCTCACATTTCAAAAATTAGCCTGAATGTGAATGGACTAAATGCACCACTGAAAAGGCATAAAATGGCAAAATGGATAAAATATCATCAGGTAACAATATATTGCCTCCAAGAGACTCATCTCACCAGAAAGGACACCCACAAATTCAAAGTAAGAGGATGGGAAGCAAAATTTCAGGCAAACTGAACACAAAGGAAAGGAGTTGCAATCTTAATCCCAGACAAAATACCCTTTAAGTTACCAAAAATTTAAAAAGATACAGAAGGCCACTACATAATGATAAAAGGTTCATTCCACCAACAAGAAATATCCATTCTAAACATATATGCACCCAACATAGGAGCATCAACTTTCATAAAGCAACTTCTAGGAAAACTCAAAAAAGATATTGACTCTAACACTATCATAGCTGGGGACTTTAATACCCCACTCACAACCCTAGATAGATAATCAGGACAAAAAATCAGCAAGGAGATCCAGAACCTCAATATGGAAATCTAAACAGAGATTAAAGATACCTGGAAACAAATGAAAATGAAGAAAACTCTTACCAAATCTCTGGGATGCCATGAAAGCAGTAGTAAGAGGGGGAATTCGTATCTCTAAAAACACACATGAAGAAAATAGAAGGATCACAAATTAACAGCCTAACAAGTCACCTAAGAAGCTGAAAAAGCAAGACTATCAAAACCCTAACTTCAGTAGAAGAATTCAGATCACCAAAATAAAAGCCCAAATCCGGGACATAGAAGACAGTAAGATAATACAAAAAAATCAATGAAACAGAAAGCTGCTTCTTTGAAAGGATAAATAAGATTGATGGTCCCTTAACTAGACTGACCAAGAAAAGAGAGAAAAAGCCCAAGTAAACACAATCAGAAACACAGAATATAAAATCACAACTGACCCTGAAGAAATAAAAAAGGTTATCAGAGACTACTATGCTCACTTTTATGGAAACAAATTTGCAAACCTAAAGGAAATGGAGGACTTCTGACATCATGCAACCTCTCTAGGTTGAAACAAGAAGAAACCAAGACCCAAAATAGACCAATAACAATAAAGGAAATTGACTATGCCATAAGAAAACTGCCTACAAAAAAAAAGCCCTGGACCAGATGGCTCTCCAGCAGAATTCTACAAGACATACAAGGAGGAAGTAATACCAATCCTACTGAAAGTATTCCAGGCGATTGAGAAAGATGGAACTCTCCCCAAATCATTTTATGAAGCTCACATCACACTGATGCCAAAACCAGGTAAAGACCCAACAAAGAAAAAGTACTATAGGCCAATATCTTTGATGAACATAGATACTAAAATTCTCAGCAAGATCCAGGCAAACCAGATTCAACAACACATCTCAAAAATCATCCATCATGACCAAGTTCGCTTCATATCTGGAATACAAGGCTGCTTCTACATTATAAGATCATAAACATAATTAAATACATCAACAGATGTCAAAATAAAAACCCTCGAACACCGAGGCATAGGTGGAACATACCTCAAAATAGCAAAAGCCATGTATGAGAAACCCACAGCCAACATACTCCCAAACAGACAAAAATTGGAACCATTTCCCCTGAAAACTAGAATAAGACAAGGATGCCCATTCTTACCCCTCCTGTTCAATATAGTTTTGGAAGTCCCAGCTAGAGCAATCAGAGAAGAGAAGGTGATAAGGGGTATCCAAATAGGAAAAGAGGAAGTCAAGTTATCACTCTTTGCAGACAACATGATTATATACCTTTAAAACCCAAGAGAATCTGTCTAAAACCTTGAACTGATAAAAGACTTTGGCAAAGTCTCAGGGTATAAAATAAATGTGTAAAAGACAATTGCATTTCTTTACACCAATAATAAACAAACAGAAACCCAAATAAAAAGCACAATTCCATTCACAATAGCCAAAAAAAAAAAAAAGAAATACCTTGGCATCTTCCTAACCAGAGACATGAAAGGCCTTTACAATGAAAACTACAAAACACTGCTCAAAGAAATCAAAGATGATACAAACAAGTGGGAAAATATCCCATGCTCACGGATTGGAAGAACCAACATTGTAAAGATTTCCATTTTACCCAAGTCTGTCTACAGATTCAATGCAATACCCATTAAATTACCAGCAGCATTCTTCTCAGGCATGGAAATAACAATACAGGAATTCATATGGAAACATAAACAACCACAAATAGCCAAAACAATCCTCAGCAAAAAAAAAAAAAAAAAAAAAAAAAAAAAAGTGGGAGGTATCACACTCCCAGACTTCAAATTTTATTATAAATCTACAATAATCAAAACAGCCTGGTATTGGTACAAGAACAGGCATATAGACCAGTGGAAAGAATTGAGATTCCAAAAGCAGAACCTCAATTTCTCAACCAACTCATCTTTGACAAAGCCCCCACCACCTACCACTGGGGAGACGAGAACCTATTCTGTAAATGGTGCTGGGAAAACTGGCTGACCACATGCAGAAGATTCAGACAGGACCCCTATCTATCCCCATACACAAAAATTAACTCTCAATGGATCAGAGACCTAAATGTAAAACCTCAAACTGTAAGAACCTAAGAAAATGCAGGAGACACCCTTATGGAAATTGGAACTGGCAACCAATTCCTGAGCAAAACCCGAAATGCACAGGCCATAAGGGATAAGATAGATAAGTGGGACCTCATTAAACTGACAAGCTTCTGCAAAGTCAAAGAAACCATGAAGAGAGCAGTGAGACAGCCCACAGACTGGGAAAAAATATTTGCCAATGTATGTCTGACAAGGGCCTAACATCTAAGATCTACAAGGAACTCAAATGTGCTGAAAAGAAAAAAGTAATCATTACAAAGTGGTCAAAAGATATGAATAGACAGTTCTCAAAAGAAGACATATGAGCAGCCAACAGTTACATGAAAAAATGCTTTACCTCACTAGTCATCAAAGAAATGTGAATTAAAACTACACTGAGATACTATCTAACTCCAGTCAAGATGGACATCATCAATAATTCAAAAAACAACAGATGCTGGGGAGGATGTGGTGAAAAAAGAAACACTTCCACACTGTTGGTGGGAGTGTAAACTAGTACAACCTCTGTGGAAATCAGTGTGGCAATTCCTAAACATTCTAAAACTCCACCTGCCATATGACCCCATAATCCCCCTACTGGGAATATACCTGGGAGAACTCAAATCACTCTGTGAAAAAGATACCTGCACATGTATGTTTATCACAGCATTGTTCACAATAGCAAGAACATGGAATCAACCATGCTGCCCATCAAAAGAGGACTGGTTTAAAAAAATGTGGTACATAGACACGATGAAATATTATGAAGCCATAAAGAAGAACAAAATCATGAATTTCACAGCAACCTGGATGGAATTAGAATTTACAATGCTGAGTGATCTTTCACAGAAACAAAGATCTGAGTATCACATGTTTTCATTCATAAGTGGACCTTGAACACCTACCATAACTATAAGAAAAGGATTGACAGTGATGGGAAACTATAGGGGGTGGGAGCAGAGAGTTGGGATTAACGGTAGTCAATATCTGCCTGGGGAAGGGGGGGCACACTTCATCAACAAGGGTACCTTCACAATGAATATTTGTATACCTAACCCTTAACTGTACCCCTCAACTTTAAAATAAATTTTTTAAAAAGATGAGAATCAACTTAAAAATTAGAACTAACTAGCAAAGCAGTGAGATGACTGGATATAAAATCAATATACAGCTACCAGTCACTTTTCTGTGAACCAATGTTTAAGTGTAATTTTTAAAAGTTTATTCACAATAGCAACTAAAAAGTTCAAAATATCTGAGAAAAACTAGAAAGAAGTATATAATACTTGTGTAAAAAGAAAGCAATGTTTTCCAAACTCTGTAAACAAATTATTTTTTCTGATAATAGCATATGAGGGAGGACCCAAAAAACTCCAGAATTGATTTATAAAATTTGTGTATTTATTCTTGTATGTTTAAACTTCAGTCACTTTCTCTAGTTGATGCTATATACCTATGAAGCTGCTTTTTCCTTTGCTCAAAAGAGTTTTTGAGCTCAAGTTGCTTTTTCCACTGCTCAAAAGAGTTTTTGAACTTGTCAGAATGATGCTTTTGTAAAAGATGCTCTGTAAAAGCATTTTACAGAATGATGCTCTGTAAAAAATAATTTGTAAATTTTCCAAACTCTGTAAAATAAAATAAGAGCTGAATATATGATTCATCATGATCCAACAAAATTAGGCTGGCTACCCAATGAACACAATTGGCTATATAGTACTGTACCAACTACAACACCACTGTTTTTATGCTTGCTTCCAAAATCCTGGGCTTAAAATAAAGATACTTTACTATTGTATTTCATATAATACTGTACAGTAAAGTACACAAAAGCACAACCACTTGTAGAGGATGCATGCATATGGCAATGTATGCCAGGCATGTAAACTAGCTTATATTATTGGACATGCAAATGCATGTTTGCATCTTTGAAAGTTTGCAACTTGAAGATTCATGTGTAGGAGGCTTACTGTACTATAATTGTGGTGTAAAGGCCACTCATACCTTTAGTGTGAAAGACAAATCTAGCAAAAATAATAACAACAATAATGTGTTGAGATAGACAAAATGAAAAGATACAATTTGAAATAATGAGTTAAGTTAAAAATTGGAAGGGAAAAGTTAAAGTGTAAAGTTTTTTTAGTTTTTTCATTGGTGTGTGTATGTGTGTGTGATCAAAGTTAAGTTGTCATCGGTTTAAAATAATTTTTTTACTATAAGATTTTGTTTTTGAAGCAAAAGCCTTCAAAAGATGCACCAAAAATTTTTTAATGGAATCAAAACATACCATGAGAGAAAAATCACTTAAGCACAAAGAAAAGAAAGAGGAAGGAAGGAAGGAAGAGAGGGAGGGAGGGAGGGAGGGAAGGGAAGGGAAGGGAAGGGAAGGGAAGAGAAGGGAAGGGAAGGGAAGGAAAGAGAAGGGAAGGGAAGGGAAAGAGGGAAGGAGGGACAAAGGGAGGGAGGGAGGGAAGATTTACAAAACAACCAGAAAGCAAGTAGCAAAATGGCAGTAGTAAGTTCTTACTCATCAATAATAACACTAAGTGTAAATGTAAAAAAATTGTCTAACTAAAAGATAGAGTGTGACTAAATCAGGGAAAAAACACAACTATATGCAGCCTACAAGAAACTTACTCATAAAATACACACACATACACTTGAAACGAAAGTGAAGAAATGAAAACAAAATCATGTAAATGAAAACCAAGAAAAGAAGGAATAGCTATGAGGAGAGACCACCCCCCCCAAAATGGAATTACTTTTTGGAGAGCAAGCTCCTTGTAGCACAGGCTACCCCTACTAGATAAGTATTCTAAAACACATTGGCATAGGTGTACCAGCTAGCACTGTTATGAGAGACTGTATTCAACTTCAGTGATTTTTTTTAGATTCGTTCAGTGCATTTGCTCATTTTATAATGGGTGATTTATGAGCACATCTGCCCACACCATGCTGAGTATTCGGCAGTTTTTGACCAAACATGGCACAGCTTCCATGCCCCATCCTCCCTATTTACTATGTCTTGCCCTAAGCAAATTTCTTTTTGTTTCCTGGGATGAAAAAAGTCCTCAAAGGGAAACATTTTACTGATGTGAGAGAGGTGAAACAAAAAACAGCAGGAGTACCCAAAAGCATCATTCTGACAAGTTCAAAAACTCTTTTGAGCAGTGGAAAAAGCAACTTGAGCTCAAAAACTCTTTTGAGCAAAGGAAAAAGCAACTTCATAGGTATATAGCATCAACTAGAGAAAGTGACTGAAATTTAAACATACAAGAATAAATATACAAATTTTATAAATCAATTCTGGAGTTTTTTGGGTCCTCCCTCATATGCTATTATCAGAAAAAATAAATTTCAAGTCAACAACTGCAAAAATACAGAGTTATTATCAATGATAAAAGAAGTCAACTCAGCAAGAGGATTTAACGATTCTAACTATACACACACTCAATATCAGAGCACCCAAATATATAAGGTAAATATTAGTAGATCTAAAGGGAGAGATAGATTGCAATACAATAATAGTAGGTACTTCAATTGTCCACTTTCAACAATGGACAGATCATCAAGAGAGAAAATTAACAAACACTCTAGACAAAAGGATTTAACTGACATTTACAGAATATTTTATCCAACAGCTAAAAAATACACATTTTTTCTCATTAGTACATGAAACATCCTCCAGGAAAGATCATATGTTAGGCCACAAAGCAACTCTAAACAAATTGTTTAAATTAGCAATCATATCAAGTATCCTTTCAGACCACAATGGAATAAGACACAAAGCAATAAAAAGGGGAACTTGGAAACTATACTAATACATTGAAATTAAACAACATACTTTTGAATGACTAATAGGTCAATAAAGAAATTTAAAAAGAAAATTTAAAAACTTATTAAAATAAATGAACTTGTAAATGTAACACATCAAAATCTATCAGAAAATCAGTCTAAGAGGGAAATTTATAGCAATAAATGCCTACATCAAAAAAGCAGAAAGATCTCAAATGAACAACTTAATAATGCACTTCAAAGAACAAGAACAGCAAGTACAAGCCAACCCCAAAATTAGTAGAAGGAAAGAATAAAGAGCAAAAATAAATAGAAATATAGCTAACAAAAATTACAAAAGATCAGTAAAACTAAAAACTGGTTTCCTGAAAAGATAAACAAAATTAGCAAACCTGTAGCTAGACTAAGAACAAAGAGAGAAGGCTCAAATGAATGGCACCAGAGATGAAAAAAGAGATATTATACCTAATAGCACAGAAATACAATGGATTATTAAAGGCTGTTATGAACAGGTATATGCCAATAAATTGGAAAACCTAAAAGAAATAGATCATTTTGGGGGCACATACAAGCCACCAAGATTGAACCATGAATAAACAGAAAATGTGAACAGACCAATAATGAGTAAAAAGATTGAAGCAGTAATAAAAACTACCTCCCCCCACCCCCACACACAAAAAAAATAAGCCCAGACTTTGGTTCAAGATGGCTGAATAGAGACATTGGGCACTTGCCCTCTTTAACAGAAGGATCAATATTGCAAATAGAAAATCACACCTTCAATGGAACATGGAGAAGAGAATACTGAAGCTCAGCAGAGGAGTTATAAGATATGTGCCGAGCACAGTGGCTCACACCTGTAATCCTAGCATTTCGGGAGGCAAAGGCGAGAGGATGGCCTGAGCCCACGGGTTCAAGACAAGCCTGGACAACTTCACAAGACTTTATCTCTGCAATCAATCAGTCAATCAATCAATAAATTAGCTGGATGTGGTGACACGCACCTGTGGTTCCAGTTACTTGGAAGACTGTGACTGCGGTGGCCATAACCATGCCACTGCATTCCAACCTGGGTGACAGTGAGACTCCGACTCAAAAAAAAGAAAAGAAAAGAAATAGCTGAGGCACAGAAGGAGAAGAAATCAAGCAGTAGACTCTGCCAGGGTCAGCTGGGAGTCCTACTACAAGGAAGGGATGAGAGATCCTCAGTGGTTCACATCTCCATTGTGTACTGATGCAATGTTAACCACAGGAAAGCTCCTCTGCCCAAATGAACCCTGACACTATTATTGTGAGCAATAATCTGGAGGCTCCAGGAGGGCATTACACCATACAGGGAGCTCATGTTTGGTCACACACTCCCTGGAGACCTAAATTGTTGCCATGCAATGTTATTGTGAGAGCACAGCCATAACTGGACTGCATCTTGCCCTGGGCACCACAATCCCTAGTTGTCTTTATTTCAGGAGTCCCCACTGACATCCCCCAGTGTCCACCCATAGGGCTACAGTAACACAGCACTTCCTGGACCCAAAAGTGCTACAGATTCCATAGTACTCAAGATTACATGGAGGACTACTCCCCAGGAAAAGGACACTGCAGCACATGCAGGACCAGCTCCTGAAACAAAAGAAACCAGAGTGTGTGCTTTCCAGACTACCCCTAAGTGCTCCCTGTCTGGAGCTTTGAGAAGTGATCCCAATCCTATCAGTGGAAAAGACTCTGTGCTTAGGCTCACAATTGGAAAGTGGAGTCCCTTCCCACCTTCTGCACACTGCCGCAGGAGTTGCTGCCACCAGAAGACCAGGCAGATGAGACTGAAAGCTGACTGTCTGGGGATTGGGGTAATAATCCCATCCCCACTCACAGAGAGTGGAACATCTTCCTCACCACTACCACACTGCCACAGTTGTAACCATTGTTGCTGCCATCTGGGGCTCGGGCAAGTGAGCCAGTCAGCTGCCTGTCTGGGACTGTGAGTAGCAACTGTTCCCCAACTCATATAAGGAAGGAAGTGTCTCTTCCCCCTCACCTTCATGTAATGGCTACCTGCTGTTGCCACTGAAAATAGGCAAGCCTGAGAGCTGCATGTTTGGGGACATAAAGGGTGACCATACCCTTAGTCACACACAGAGGATTGGTTCCTCCCCCACTCTGCATGTCACTGTTGCTGCTACTGCCACTGAAAATGAAAAATCCTCAAAGCTGCATATCTGGCACTGTGGGACAAAGGTTGGTGACCCTGACCCTACTGGCAGCAAAATCTCCATGCTCAAGCCTACACATAAAGAATGAGATTCCTCCCCCACTTTACACAATGCTACAGTCACTACTGCAGCAAGAGCTGAAATAAGTTTTATCCAGAACCTGAGGATTCCCTGTTTGGGGCTGTGGGAGCAAGCCCTGCCCGTTCCAGGAACCTCTGTTCTCTAGTGCACATCTCAAATACAAATTCCTCATGCACACTTCTGTGGTCACTGCTGCTGCTTGAGATGAAGTGTGTACTCCCCAGAGCCTGAGAGCTGCCTTCAGGGGGATAGCAACCTCACCAACACTAACAGGAGGACTGTAGTGCTCTAGCATAAACTCTGTCTATAGTCAGGTTATCCACACCCACCACCACAAATCATCCCAACATGTTTACTACAGCATATCACCTGCATATCACCAAAGTACTGAAACCAGAACTGCTCAGCCTAGCACCACCCCTCACTGCTCAAGCACACTGCCCAGGGACCTGTACCTCTGGCATCTGTGCACTACCCTGGGGAACCCGAAATGAACTTACCCAGCCTTCCACCACTGCTGAAAAGACCAATCCACAAACATTATCTAGGACCCTGGCAACTGGATTCTGCAGCCAATCAGAGCCACTTCCAACATTAACACACACCACTTAGGATGCAGAGCATCATCCTGTTATAGCTGCTGCCATCACTCATAACACATTGGCTACCCAGGGGCCCGAGGACCTGCCTACTTGCCCAGCACCCTACTGTCACTATTAGCTTCCAAGTAAGCAAACTGAAAGCTCAAGAATTAGCCCTCCTGGATCCACTAACACTAGTGCCATCATATGCTGCCCTGGGACCAAAAAGTAAGCATGCTCAGTCTTTTGCTGCCACCACTGGAGCCCAAAGACTAGCCCACCAAGCATCCATGTTCCCAGCACAATTTCACCACAACCTCCACTAATGACTGCATTCTAACCCACCAAGGAAATTAGATGCCACTGATGTTATTTACAGTTGAAGAAACTATAGACTACACTACTACATACACCAAAAATTAAAGTAAAAAATCCCTACCCAACCCACGCGATTGACGTATTATCAAGAAAAGTTCACTTCTATGAAATCCAATTAAAAATTAGAAGAAGTGACTATTACACCAGGTGCTCAGACATCAACATAAGCACACAAGAAACATGAAAAGGCGAGAAAATATGACACCTCCAAAGGAACACCATAGTTCTCCAGCAACAGATCTCAATAAAAAGGAAATTCATAACATCAAAAAATTTCAAAATTTTGATACTAAAGAAACTCAGTGAGATACAAGAGAATTTCAAAAAAACAAAGAAATCATAAATGCAACTGATGTAAATGAGAAATTTACCAAAGAGATACATATCATTAAAAAGTACCAAATAAAAGATATAGAAATTGATTTATTGAATGATATATAAAATACATTTAAAAGCTTCAACAATAGACTAGATCAAGCACAAGAAAGAATCTAAGAACTTGAAGACAGATATTTTGGAATAACACAGACAAAAAAATGAATGAACAAAACTTTTCTGCTGTATAGAACATCAAAAATAATAAAGCAACAAAATATATGAAGTATTGGTATACTAGAAAATGAAGAGAAACTGAAAGTGTTCAAAATGCTACTTAACAAAATAATAATGAAAAATTCCCAAGTATCACAAGAGATTTACACATCCAGATAAAAGAAATCCAGTGATTCCCAAACAGATACAGTGCAAAAATTTCTTCTCCATGGCATATAATAGTCAAACTGTTGAAAGTAAAAGAAAAAGAGAGCATTCTTAAAACTACAAGAGGAAAACATCTAGTCACCTACAAAGGAAGCCCCAACAGACTAACAAAAATATAAGATGTAGAAATTCTTCCTAACTCATTTGATGAAGTCATCATTACTTTGATACCAAAAAAAAAAAAAAAAAAAGGACCAAAAAACCGACTTCTCAACAGAAAGCATATAGGCCAGAAAAAAATGGAATGATATAGTCAAAGTGGTGAATGAAGGGGATAAAAAAAAAGGAGACCTGCTAAGCAAGGATACTATAACCAGCAAAATTACCCCTCATAAATGAAGGAGAAATAAAAATACTTTCCTTGGACAAGAAAACACTGAAGAGACTCATCATCACTAGACTAATAGAGTTACCTTCATGAAAACACATGAAAGTCTAAAAATCACTAATAAAACAAACAAATAAATGAAGAAAATATTCAAATTGTACCACTACAGAAAAACCACCAAGTCACAAAGACAAACAACAAAAGAAAGAGAAAGAAAGAACACACAAAACACCCCGAAAACAACTTAAAATATGACAGAAAAAAACTCATATATCAATAATAACCTTGAATGTAAAAGTACTAATTTCTTCACTAACAATATATAGACTTATTGAATAGATTTTATAAAACATGATCCAACTAAATGTAGGAAGCGCGCTTTACCTATAAAAACACATATAGGTGAGACCTTGTCTCTACAATAAAATAACAAAAAATTAGCCAGACATGATAGCACATGCCTGTAGTTTCGTCTACTTGGGAGGCTGAGGTGGAAGGATTGCCAGAGCACAGCAAGTCAATGCTGGGGTGGCTGTGAGTGTGCCACTTCACTCCACCCTGGGAGACAGAGACCCCAACTCAAAAATAAAAGTAAAAATAAAACCACATATAGACTGAAAGTAAAGGGATTTTTTTTTTAATTCCATGCAAATGGAAACCAAAGTGAATAAGAATAGTTGTACTTTTATCAAATAAAACAGACTTTAAGTCAAAACCAGTATTTTTTAAAAAGACAAATATGGTCACTATATAAGGATCAATGCAACAAGATGATGTAACAAGTATACATTTATATGCACCCAGCACCAGAGCATTCACATTTAAAAAACAAATATCACTAGATGTAAAGAGAGTGGAAGACTGCAATGCAATTATAGTGGGGGACTTCAACACCCTACTTTCAGCATTAGACAGATCATCTTAGACAGAAATTCAACAAGGGATGATTAGATTTAAACTGAATCTTAGGCCAGGATCTAACAAACGTTTACAGATCATTTTATTCAAAAACAGAATACATATTCCTCTCATAAGCACATGGAACATTCTCCAGGATAGACCATATGTCAGGCCACAAAAAAGTCTCAACAAATTTTAAAAAGTTGAAATCATAGCCGGGCTCAGTGGCTCAGCCTGTAATCCTGCACTTTGGGAGACTGAAGTGAATGGGTTGCCTGAGCCCGTGGGTTCAAGACCCACCTGGGCAACTTGGCAAGACCTCATCTCTACAATAAATTTTTAAAAAATTAGCCGGGCATGATAGTGCATGCCTGAAGTTCCAGCTACTCGGCAGGCTGAGGCAGAAGGATCGTTGGAACCCAGCAGGTCAAGGTTGCAGTGGCTGGGAGCAGCCACTGTACTCCAGTCTGGGAGACACAGTGAGACTCCAACTCAAAAAAAAAAAAAAAAAAGTTGAAATCATGTTAAGTGTCTTCTCAGACAACAATAAAATGAAACTAGAAATCAATACCAAGAACTTTGGAAACTGTTCAAATACATAGAAATTAAACAACAAGCTCCTGAATGACCACTGGGAAAATGAGGAAATTAAGATAAAAATCAAGAAGTGTTCAAAACAAATAAAAATGGAAAAGCAACATGACAAACCATTTAGGATACAGCAAAAATAGTGCTAAGAGGGAAGTTTATATTAATAAATGCCTAAATAACAAAAAGAAAAATTTCAAATCAGCGACATAATGATGCCCCTCAAAGAACTAGAAAAACAAGAGCATATCAAATCATGAATTATCAGAAGAAAAGGAATAACAAAGATTAGAACAGAACTAAATAAAATGGAAGCTAAAAAAAGCAAAAGGGTCAACAAGTTGGTTCTCTGAAAATATAAGCAAAATTGATAAATTGCTAGCAAGACTAACCAAGAAAAAGGAGAAGACCAAAATAAACAAAATTAGAAATGAAAAACAAGACACTACAACTATCTCTGCAGAAATACAAAACATCATCAAAAACTATCTTGAACAAGTGTATGCTAACAAACTGGAAAACCTAGAAAAAAATGGATAAATTATTGGCATCATATAACTTACCAAGATTCAATCAGGAAGAAATAGAAAAATCTTAACAGACCAATAACAAATAACAAGATTGAATTAGTTATAAAAAGTCTCCCAACAAAGAAAAGCTGAGAACCAGATAGATTATCTGCTGAATTCTACCAAATGTACAAAGAGAAACCAATGCTAGTCCATTTCAAACTATTCTAAAAATATAAAATCAGGAAATTCTCTCTAACTCATTTGAAGAGGTCACCATTATCCTGATATAAAAACCAGACCCTTGGCCGGGCTTGGTGGCTCAGCCTGTAATCCCGCGCCTTTGGGAGGCTGAGGTGAGTGGATTGCCTGAGCCCATGGGTTCGAGACCCGCCTGGGCAGCGAGACCTCATCTCTACAATAAAATTTTAAAAAATCAGCCGGGCGTGGTAGCGCATGCCTGTAATTCCGGCTACTTGGAAGGCTGAAGAGGAAGGATCGCCGGAGCCCGGCAGGTCGAGGCTGCGGTGGCCAGGAGTGGCCACTGCACTCCAGTATGGGTGACAGAGTGAGACTCCAACTCAAAAAAACAAACAAACAAACAAAAAACCAGACCCAAAACAAAACAAAACAAAGCAAAACACACACACTCAACAATAACAACAACAACTACAGGCCAATATCCCTGATAAATGTAGATGTAGAAATTCTTGACAAAATAGTAGCAAACGAAATCCAACAGATGGTCAAAAAAATCTATGCAATGGACTTTACATCAGGGATGCAAGGATCGTTTAACATATACAAATCAGTAAACATGATACAGAATGAAGGACATAAACAACACAGTCATCTCAATGGAAGCAGAAAAAGCATTTGATACAACTCAACAGTCCTTTATAATAAAAGAAAACTCAAAAAAAACTGTCATAAAAATTACCTCAAGAGGATGCTGACAAGATGGCTATTGGACAGGTCAGACTATGAGAGTCTCCACAAAAGCAAGTGTCCATAAAGACCCTCTGCATGAGTAGGCATGTGCTGGTGGGAGAGTGAAAGTCTGTCTGAGGGGAGACTCAGGTTCATGCACCCGGGACTCCCCTCTGAAGGTGATTGCAAGCCCCCACCACCCTGAGATTGAAGACACGGATGCACATGAAAGTCTGCTGTTCACAGGACTCTCCTGAGAAAAGCCTGCCAAATTCAGCTGATTCTCGTTGCCTGGCACCTGCCCCACACCATCTGCTGTTACAGCAAATCAGCTAGAGCCCCAGATCCTATCAGTGGAGAGAGAAGATTGTGGAGAGCCAGAGAGGACCTCCATGCCCGGTGAAGAAACTCTGTCCATAGCCATTTTCTTTGTCCCAGGACCAGGCAGAGACCTGCAGTGCCCTGCCCAGCTCCACCCAGCCTCCAACTTGGGACCTAAGGTAATCTCATCAAAGTGGGGCAAACAGAAGCCCCTCCCCCATGCTGGATCAGATGCAGACATGTCAGATCTGAGTGGCAGACTTGACAGGCAGCAAGCTGGATCCAGATATGATCCACCATCCTTCCACAGTAGGCCTGGGGCATCTGACCCAAGCTGTGAGCAACCCTGTCAGCCTGTGCTGACAAAAAAAGCAACCCTATCAGCCTGCACTTAGAGCAACCCTATCAGCCTGCACTGAGAGCTAGAGATCAGGGCTGAAAGGACACACAGGAACAACCTCAAAGCGAGTTTGGTTCCTTGTTTTTATTTTTATTTTTTTATTTTTATCTGTTTGTTTTGTTCATTTTTGTTTGTTTTTTCCTTTAGTTTTTTTCTGTCTTTCTGTTTTTGATAACGCTTTCGTACTTGCTTTGTTTCTGTTATTTTACTGACTTTTTTTAGACTTCCTGTTTGTGTATGAGAAGAGTACATCAATTGGGAAGTTTTTGTTGGTTTGGTGTCTGTATGATTGAATGTATGTTTTAGGGTGTTTTTTTTCCTCTTTTCTGTCTTTGTGTCTCTTTTCATTTGTTAGTTGATACATCTGTCTGTTTTCCCTCATACTCTTCCCTGTCTTCACCTTCCTCTTGCACCCCCTCCTTCCTTTTTCCATTCTTTTCCTTATTGTTACCTCACTTTCTTTCAGGGAGCAAACCTATACCCCCACTGCATGGACAGATTGTAAGGCAGTGGGAAGTGGGTTCCAGGGTGCCCATACACCTGTTGGTGGATACTGGGATCTACAGACAGATTTTGAATCACAGCTTCCTCCTCAATTAAATCTCAAAACTGCAAAAAGTACAGCCCCAACCCACAGTCCAGCTTAAGAATTGAACAAAGACAGAGGATTCACATAAGGAAGAATAGGACATTGAGCAAACAGAAGTAAAAGCAACCCTGCCATCCCTGAAAAACAGAATTCAAGAAGAGGAAAACAAAAAAAAAACATGAAGGAGTTGATAACTGATAACTGAGATAGCAGCAGTAAAGGATACTGTGAATGAAATAAATAACAAACTGATAAGCATGAAAAGCAGAATTATTCAACTATTGAGCAAATAGTGTAATATTATAAGAAAAGGATGGACAGTAGCAGGAAACTGTGGGTGGGTGAGGGAAGTGGGGATGTGGAATTGGCAGTGGTGGGAATCTGCCTGGGGAACGGGGGGCATACCTCATCAACAAGGGTACCTGCACAATGAATATTTGCATACCTAACCCTGAGTTGTACCACACAATTTTAAAATAAAAAATTTAAAAGTAAAAAAAACTCAAAATAATAAAGACTATATATGACAAATCCATAGCTAACATAATACTAAATGGGAAAAGTTGAATGTCTCTTCCCTAAGAATTAAAAGAAGATGCCCACTTTAACCATTCCTGTTCAACATAGTACTGAAAGTTCTATCCAGAGCAATTAAACAAGATGATAAAATAAAGGGCATCCAAAATGAAAATGAAGAAGTCAAATTTTCCTAGTTACAAATGACCTAATGTTACATTTAGAAAATCCTATAGACTCCACCAAAAAACTGTTAGAATAGATCAATTTAGCAGAGTTTCAGGATACAAAATCAACATACAAAAATCAGTAGCATTTCTATATGTCAAGAAGAAACAATCTGGAAAAAAATAAATTAAGAATGCATTCACATTTATAATAGCTACCGATTTTTTTAAATCTGGAAATAAACATAACAAAAAGTGAAATTTCCACAATAAAAACTTTAAAAAACTGATTGAAGAGGATACACAAAAAAGGAAAGATAACCCATGTTCATGAAATGGAAGAATTGATGTTGTTAAAATATTCATAATGCCCAATGTGATCTACAGATTCAATTCAGACCCTATCAAAATACCAATGACTTTTCTCACAGAAATAGAAAAAACAATCCTAAAATTTATATGAAATCAAAGAGACCCCAAATAATCAAGACAATCCTCTGTCAAAAGATCAAAGCTGGAGACAACTACTTGACTTCAAAATATACTGCAAGGCAATAGTAGTCAAAACAGATATATAGACTGATGGAGCAGAATAGAGAACCCAGATATAAATTCACATATTTATAGCCAACTGATATTTGACAAAGCTACCAAGAACATATGTTGGGGAAACAATGGTCTCTTCAAAAGATGGTGCTAGAAAAATTGGATATCCATATGCAGAGGAAGGAAACTAGGCTCCCACCTTTCAGTATACACAAAAAGCAAATCAAAATGGATTAAAAACTTAAATGCAATATCTGAAACTATGAAACTAATAGAAGAAACCATTAGAGCAATACATCAGGACATTGGTCTGGGCAAATATTTTTTTAATAAGATCTCAAAAGCATAGGAACCAGCAGCAAAAGTTGTCAAATGGGATTATATCAAGCTTAAAAGCTTCTACATAGCAAAGAAATAATCATCAAAGTAAAGAGATAACCCTCAGAATGAGAGAAAATATTTGCAGCTATCCATCTTACAAGGGATTAATAGCCAAAATATATAAGGAACTCAAACAATTCAACAGCCAAAAAAATCCCAAATAATTCAATTATACATAGGAAAAAATCAAAATAGACATTTCTTGAAAGAAGACATACAAACAGGCCAATATGTATATGAAAAAAAATTATCAACAGGGAAATGCAAATTGAAACCACAATGAGATATCATCTCACTCCAGTTAAAATGACCTTTATCAAAAATATAGAAAGCAACACATGCTGGAAAGGATGAAGAAAAAGAGGAATGCTTTGATACTGTTGTAAATTAATATGGCAACTCTGGAAAACAGTATGGAGGCGTCTCAAAAACTAAAAAAATTAAAGTACCATATGATTCAGCAATCCAACTACTGGGTATATGTCCAAAAGTATATCTGTGTATCAAAGAGATAACTGCACTTCCATGTTCATTGCAGCACTGTTCACAGTAGCCAAGATATGGAATCAACCTAAGTTTCTATCAGTGGATAATGGATAAAGAAAATGTGCCATATATATGCAAAGTAATATTATTCAGTCATGAAAAAGAATGAAATCCTGTCATTTGCAGCAACATGGATGGAAGGAAAGACATTATGTTAATTGAATGACAAATATTTTTGTGTTCTCATTTATATGTGTGAGCAAAGAAAATTGATCTTGTAGAGGTATTGAGTTAGAAGGGTGGTTGCCACAGGCTCAAAATGGTATGGTGGTAGAGAGATGAAGATAGGTTGGTTAATGAGTACCAAAATACAGCTAGATAGAAAGAATGATATCTAGTGTTTGATAGCACAATAGGGCTATTATAGTTAACAAGAACTCATAGTATATTTCAAAATAGCTAAAAAAGAAAATTTGGAATGTTATTAACACAAAGAAATTATGTGTTTAAGGTAATGCATATCCCAATCCCCTGATCTGCCATTATACATTGTACACATGTATCAAAATATCAAATATACTCCATAAATATGTGCAATTATTTTTAGCTATTTAAAAAACTGAAAATATGTATCTATAGTGAACCTGTAAGTATGCCCACTGACAAACAAAAGAATTAATAATTCTCAAGAGTCACAAACCATTAAATAAACTTTAAAAAGTCTTATTTAATTAAAAATGGAAACATGTTTTGTGAATAATAAGCTAACAAATGCAGTAACCAAAGTTTTTTTTTAAAGAAGCTTAATATAAGTGAAGATTTTTTGTACATCAATGTGCTAAACATTTTTTTAACCAAAGGAGCAGGCACAGTCATAGGCATTCTCTTTCCCCTAAAATTATCCTTGTGAACTTGAACTCTTTTAGAATGTTTCTGTAATGGTTTAAAATGACACAAATTATAACAATTCTTATACAATATACAATATGTTTTTGGAAAAATTACGCACTTTTACATTTTTCTTATCTGATTTTCAAATAAAAGTATTTTTAAAAATATACAAATATTAAGAGTTTCAGAAAAATTCTAATCAAAAAATCTGCTCAAAGGACTTAGAAATTTTTATACTTAGCATAAATCATGTTTTTTACTATGCCAAACCCTAATATAATCATTTGAATCATTATAGGATAAAAAATCCAAACATTTTAACATTTCTAGTTTCTTGGGAATTATAATTCTGGTCACTAAAGTACTCTAATTATGTAAACGGATACTTATTGAAAAAACCAGGCATGAAATGTGTGTATACTTTGGGTTTCTGTAGTTCCCAGCCAGATTTGTCTTGCCTTTCCACCTCATAAAATTTTAAACACAATTATGATCTCTTCCAAAGTCAGAATGTTTTTAGGCAATCTTGTAAATTATCTTATTAGGTTTGTTTTTTAATTAACTTTAACAAATGAAGTATTTAAAAAGAGATCTAGAAAAGGAGTATTTGAGAAACTGAAGAAAAAAAAATACTCTTCCTTTAACCAGTCTTTACTGAGTGTGTTCTATGAGCCCAGAATTCTGTTACAATTAAACTGTCAGGTTTGGCCTTAATTTTTTTCCCCAAAGACCTGACAATCTCATTAATGAGACAAAAACAGCTCTTTGGTTAAATTATATAGCAAATATTTACTAGGTACTATATATCTGGTATTATTGTAGTTTTTCAAATCCCCTATTAATATGGAATGTGAGTTTCATACAGAAGTCAGATCAAATAAGCAAGTAAGCAAAAAATAAAATAGTAGCAAAAGCACTGTCTTAGTCTGTTCAGGCTACCATAATAAAATACCATGAACTGGATAGCAACAGAAATTTATTTCTCATAATTCTGAAGAATGGGAAGTTCAAGATCAAGGTGCCAGGAGATTTGGTGTCCAGGCTTATAGATGATGCTTCTCAGTGTCCTCACGTGGTGGAAGAGTCTTGGATCTCTCTAGGACCTCTTTAATAAGGGAAGTAATCTAATCATGAGGGCTATGCCTCCATCCCCAATGCTTTTTAAAGAGCTCATCTCCTAATGACACCAACTGAGAGTTAAAATTTCTACATATGAATCCTAACGATACGCAAATATTCAGTCCATTACAAACAAACATATACTTCAAATGTTTCATTAGGTAATCTATGGAAAACTTCAAGTGCAGATCTTAGTAGATAATAAACATCTGGAAAGCATTGTCTTTTTATTTAATTTTTCTTCTTAAAATTCTGTAGTGTGTAAACACTTTTAAGGCATATTTGAAAATCTACAGAACTTCCCACAGCAAGTAAAAAGGACTTTGCATTGGTGCTTTATACTCAGAGCTTTCATGAATGGGTCTTTTGAGTGCTTTGATTTGCTTTGTTATGGTTTCCACAGGTAGCCCCAGCCGCCTCCACAATGCTGTAGATGTGAAAGAAATGTTCGTTGGATTGAATCAGACAACAGTTATTCAAAAATAGGTCCAGTCTGAGTTAGTTTGGGTGGAGAGAAAAGATCAGGGACAATACAGGTGGCTTAAAAGGCATAGAAGAGGTTAGAGTAGACTTGTTTGCTAGTGGAAATGCTCCAGTAGTAGGAGAAAGATTGATAATATGGGACCAATGGAGGATAAACAAGGGAGTAAACGAACAATACAATTGGCCAATATTTCAATTTACTAGCTTCACCCAGCTACTTCTACCTTTTTTTTTTTTTTTTTTTTGAGTTGGAGTCTCACTCTGTCGCCCAGACTGGAGTGCAGTGGCCGCTCCCGGCACCGCAGCCTCGACCTGCTGGGCTCCGGGGATCCTTCCGCCTCAGCCTTCCGAGTAGCTGGAATTACAGGCATGCACTACCACACCCGGCTGATTTTTTTTTTGATTTATTGTAGAGATGAGGTCTCGCTGCCCAGGCGGGTCTCGAACCCGCGGGCTCAGGCAATCCACTCACCTCAGCCTCCCAAAGGCGCGGGATTACAGGCTGAGCCACCGAGCCCGGCTACTTCTACCTTAACCTTAATTGTGGTTCCAGAATACAATATCCTCATATGCCAGGTATATTAATCAGGGTTCTCTAAAAAGACTTAACAATAGGGTGTGTGTGTGTGTGTGTGTGTGTGTGTGTGTGTGTGTGTGTGTGTGTGTGTGAGAGGGGGGTGAAGCAAGACAGAGAGACAGAAAAAAGGAGATTTATCAAAGGAATAGGCTCACACAATACAGGTTAAAAAGTTCCATGACAGGCCATCTATAAACTAGAGACTCTGGGATGCTGATTACATTGCTGAGTTCAAGTGGGAAGGCCTCAGAACCAGGAAAGTTGATGGTATAATTCTCAGTCTAAGACTGAAGACCTGAGAACCTGGAGGGCCACTGGTGTCCAAAGACTGGAGAGCCTAGAGTTCTTATGACCCAGGGGAGGAGAAAAAAAAAAAGAGTAGCCCAGCTCCAGGAGATAGCAAGAAACACATTTGCTTTTCCTCTGTTTTTTTCTATCCGGACCCCTAACCTATTGAATGAGTGGATCATTCCTTCTTAGTCCTCTCAGTTGTATACAATAATCTCTGAAAACACCCTCACGGACACAGTCAAAAATATTGCTTTACCAGCTCTCTAGATATTCCTTAATCCAGTCAAGTTGACACAGAAAATTGACCATAACATGAGGTGATCATGTCTCCTGAGTCACAGAGGGAACTGAACAAAACTGGGTCAATTTCTTCCCCTGTGATTTTGTAATTGAAATGCTATAGTACTCAGTGATTTATCACAGAAACAAAGATCTGAGTGCCACAAAAGTGGACCCTGAACATTTATCATAATATTATAAGAAAGGGATTGGCAGTAGTGGGACTCTGCCAGGGGGACACATAGCATCAATAAGGGTACCCACACTTTACATGTATGATGACCACCTATTTACCTAACCCTGAATTGTACCTCACATTTTTTAAATATATATTTTTTAAAAATAAATCCTATTAGCACTAGGCTAGCTAGCTGTGGAGAGCTGAGCTAAAAGATAATGAAGAATCAAAACCAAAGTTAGCACCATTCCAGGCAAAAGCTCCAGGCAAATTGGAATAACAGAGACATGGAATCCATGAACAAGCTTGTCCATACAGTAGAGAATGAAACAGATAAGCAAGGTGATGCAGAGATGAAAAATCAAGAGAGAATGATAGTGAAAGAGCACAGCACCCAAGATCACTGATGTTTTCCTGATTAGCTTCCTTTTTCAAAAGGCCTAGCTATAATTTTTTCATATAACATCTCCATTCTTCACAATAATTTAGTTTGATGTGACAAAGTATGAAATTTCTGTTCCTTATAATCCAAGAATCTTGACTCATGATCAAATAAGTACTCTAGAACAGCTTGACCTAATAAATCCATAATGTAAGCTCCATAAGTAATTTTAAATTTTAATAGCTACCATTTTAAAAAATCAGAAAAAACTGGTGAAATTAATTTGAATATATTTCATGTAGTCCAATAGATTTAAAATATGATCATTTCAATGAGTAATCAATATAAGATATTAATTAGATACCATATATTCTTCTTTTTGTACTGTCTTCCAAAACCAGTGTATGTTTACACTTATCACATATCTCACATTAGATATACTATATTTCAAATACTCAATAACCATTTGTGGACAATGACTGACATATTAGATAGCCCAGTTCCAGAAACTCAGACAGGGGCAAGACCAATGAGCATATAATGAAAGGGAGAGCAGATGACCTTGACTTTGTTTATCCTTGTGAAAGCAGTGTAGGAAGATGTAGAAAGACAACCTGTTAGGAAGAGTTGAGAAATGGAACTAGAATTATGATAAACTAATGAGAAAAGATATTCCTTAATCCAATCAAGTTGACACATAAAATTGACCATCACATGGGGCTATCGTGTCTCCCTAGTCACAGAGAGACTGAACAAAATTGAGTCAATCAATTTCTTCCCCTGTGATTTTGGAATTGAAATTCTTTAAGAACTCCACTATCCTCATCCAAACATTTAGCCATTATCCCAGTAAACAGTGAGATAATCTTGAGTATAAGTATGCATCTTTTTCTGAAATGGATTTCAAATTTAAAAAGTGGAATAAATATTCCATCTATCACCTTCAGCGAATTTAGAACGTCTCAAAATCTGTCATTTGTGGTTTCTGTGAGACTTTTGTGCTCTTTCTTATTTAGAGTACAGTGATAATTTATTTCATTGACTTAACCCAAGAATCCCCAAAAGGAAATAGAGCTGTTCCCAATGTCACCATCTTTGTGAAAAAATTAGCTATATTTAAAACCTCAAAATCAAAAGCATCTCTAATTAATGATTTTTCCCTCACCTGACTATTCCATGTGAATCCTCAGAAGGTTTCTAAGGATCTGAATTTATCTTTTTTGGAAACTGGTGATTTTAATGAGCTAGTACCTACAAGGCCTTATTTTCTCCCCCTAGAATTTTCCGGGAAGCAACAAGTCTACATGATGAAGTAGAGGTGCGCAGAAAAACTGCAGTCTCTTGAGAAGAGTTGCTACTGCCTGAATCTGATTGAAAGACCCATGAATGCCTCTCAGGCATGCCCAGGTCTACACTTTCCAGTAATCACAAGAGCAAGGACAGAAACATGTTATCAACTTTTTTTATTCTCCCAACACCATATTTAGTACCTTCACTTATTAAGTGAATACAAGTGGGAGGAGTTAATAAATGAATGGAATCATCTCTTCCCCAGAATAATACAAGTTGCACATAACTCCTTGACTTCCTTCCAAGATCAAGATGGATGGGCAGATAACCCCGGCAATCACCACCTCTTCGATCTGCTAAATTGATTCCAGCATCCATGCATGTATGAAAATATGGGCACACACTTGCCCTCTCTTTCTTTCTTCAGTAACTTAAAATCACTCTTTTGGCATGGTCCTCTAAGACTGAGAAGCTAAGGAAACTTTGAATCATTCATTAATGCAGCTTAGCATTATGCCCAAATCATGCTCTATTCTATTTCATCTTTCCACTACTACTTCTTTGCCACATCTGTTACTGTATGAGAGAGAGAAAACATTTGAAATTTACTTTCTTGGCAATCTTGAAATGTAGAACACACTGTTATCAACTAGATTCACCATTTAACAGATCTCAAAAAAACCCTTACTCCTTCTAAGACTGTATATCCTTTGATCATAATTTCCCTTATTTCCTCCACCTCCAGCCTCTGTACCTCTGTACCCATCATTCTACTCTCCACTTCTATGTGCAATCATTTTAGATTCCACATGTAGTGAGAATATGCAGTATTTATCTTTCTGTTTTTTACTTAGCATTGTGTTCTCCAATTCCATCCATGTTATCACAAATGACAGACTTTTCTTCTTTTTTAGATTGAATAGTATTCCATTGTGTGTATTTTCATTATCCATTCATCTGGCAATGAACACTTAGGTTGATTTCATACTTGGCTGTTATGAACTGTGCTACAAAAGACATGGGAGTGCAGATATCTCCTTGACAAACTGACTTCAAATCATTTGGGTAAATACTCAAAAGTGGGATTGCTGGATTATATACTAATTCTATTTTTAGTTTTCTAAAGAATTTTTCTACCATTTTTGCATATTAGCTATACTAATTTACATTCCTATCAACAATGTACAAGGGTTCCTTTATCTCTATATCCTTGCCAATACTTACCTTTCACCTTTTTGATAATAGACATTCAGACAGGTATGAGGTAATGTCTCATTGTGGCTTTAATTTGCATTTCCTTGCTGACCAGCAATGTTGAACTTTTCTATGTATTTATTTGCCTTTTGTATATCTTCTTTTGAGAAATATTCATTCAGATATTTTTCCCATTTTCAATTATGGTTATTTGTTTTCTTGCGTGGAGTTAAGTTCCTTAAACAGTCATCCCTCAGTACCCACAGAAGATGGGTTCCAAGACTCCCCATGGGTACCAAAATCTGTTGAGACTCAAGTCCCTTTTATAAAATGTCATAGTATTTGCATGTAATCTATGCACATTCTCTTGTATACTTTAAGTCATCTTTAGATTATTTATAATACCAAATATGATGTAAATGCTATGTAAATAATTTTTATGTTCTTATTTGTATTACACTTTATTGTTTCTTTTTTCAAATATGTTTTATCCACAGTTGGTTGAATCCATGGAAGTGGAACCTGTGGTTATGGAGGGTTGGGTATATGTGTTGGTTACTAACCCCCTTATCAGATGTATGGCTTGCAATATTTTCTCTCAAGTTGAAGGTTATCTCTTCACACTGATAACTGTTTCCTTTGTTGTGCAGAAGCTTTTTAGTTAGATACAGTCCCATTTGTCTCTTTTTGCTTTTGTTTTCTTCATTGTGGGAGGGTCAAATCTAAAAAAGAATATTGCCCAGACCAACGTTATATACCTTTCTCTATGTTTTCTTCTAATTGTTCTATAGTTTAAGGTCTATTTGAGACTTTAATTCATTTTGAGTTGATTTTTTAATATGGTGTGAGGTAAGGGTCCAATTTCATTCTATGGAATATAGATATCCACTTTTCCCAACATCATTTAGTGAAGAAACTTGTTCCTCTTGTGTATTATTGATAACTTTGTCAAAACATAAATTGATTGTACATGCTTGGATTCATTACTGGACTCTCTATTCAGTTCCACTGGTCAATGTGTCTATTTTGATGCTAGCATTATGCTGTTTTAATTACTACAGCTTTGTTGTATAGCTTAAATCATGTGGTGTGATGCCTCCATCACATTGTCCTCTTACTCATGATTGTTTGATTATTCAGGGTTTCTTGTAGTTTTGTATAAGTTTTAGCATTGTTTGTTCTATTTCTATTAAAAATATACATTGGAATTTTGACAGGAATTACACTGACTCTGTAGATTTTGTGGGTAGTTATGAACTTTTTAACAATATTAATATTGTTTCGTTATATTCTAATAATCATATTCTTTCAATCCATAAACAAGGATATCTTTTCATTTATTTGTGCCTTCTTCATTTTCTTTTATCAATGTTTTATAATTCTCAGAGTCTAGGTCTTTCACCTCTTTTGTTGAATTTACTACTAATATTTTAGGTTTTGTAGCTATTATAAATGGAATTGTTTAATTAATTTCTTTTTTGGCTAATTCATTGTTAGTGTGTGTTGATTTTGTATTCTGTAATTTGATTTGATTTGACTGTTAGTACTAAAATTTTATTGGTGTAGTGTTTAGGGTTTCTTCATATAAAATCACATTTTTAGTAAACAGTGATAATTTAATTTTTCCCTTCTTGTTTGGATGCATTTTATTTATTTCTCTTGCCTAACTACTCAGGCAAGGACTTCCAGTATTCTATTGAATAGAAGTGGCAAGAGTGAACATCCTTTTCTTTTTCTAGATCTTAGAGAAAAAGGCTTCCATTTTTCACTATTGAGCATATTGTTACCTGTGGGCTTATAAATGGCCTTTATTATGTTGACTACATTTCTACTATTTCTAATTCAATGAGAACTTTTTTATCATAAAGGGATATTGAATTTTGTCAGATGCTTTTTCTGTATCTATTGAAGTAATCATATGCTTTTTATCATTCATTATATTAATGAGATTTATTACATTTATTGATTTGTGTATGTTGAACCATCCTTGTAAACCTAGGATAAATCCTACCTGATTGTGATGGGTGGTTCTTTTAGTGTGTCATTGAATTTAGCTTGCTAATATTTTATTGAAAATGTTTGTGCTTATCAGATACATTGGCCCATAATTTTCTTTTCTTGTAATGTTCACATCTGGTTTTGGTATCAAAGTAATTCTAGCTTCCTAAAAAAAATTTGGAAGGAGCCCTTTCTCTACAGTTTTTTGGCAGAGTTTGAGAAGGATTAGTATTAATTATTCTTTAAATGTTTGGCAAATTTCAACAGTGAAGCCATCAGGTTCTGGGCTTTTCTTTGATGAGAAATTTTTTTATTACTAACTCAATCCTTTTGCTCATCATTCATTCTATTTCTTCATGATTCAGTGTTGGTAAGTTGTATGTATCCATTAAAGTTATCCATTTCTTCTAGGTTAACCAATTTGTTGATATATTATTATTCATATTAGTCTTTTATAATCCTTTGTGTTTCTATGCTATCAGTTATAATGTCTCTTCTTTTCATCTTTGATTTCATTTATTTGTTCTCACTTTTTTCTTAGGCTAACTAATGTTTTCTCGATTTTGTTTATCTTTTCAAAAATCAACTCTTTCTTTTGTTGATTTTTTTATTGTTTTTCCTAGTCTCTATTTTAATTATATCTGCTCTGATTTTTATTATTTCTTTCCTTTTGCTAACTTTGGGGTTAGTTTGTTCTTTTTTTATTTTTATTTTTTTGATTTATTGTAGAGACAAGGTCTCTCCAACTTGTCCAAGCTGGTCTTGAATCCCCAAGCTTAGGCTATCCACTCGCCTCAATCACCCATTTTGCTGGGATTACAGTTTGAGTCACTGAGCCCATCCATGTTCTTCTTTTACTTATTCCTTCAAGAGTAATATTAAGTTCTTTATTTGAGATCTTTGAGATTTGTTTTTTTAATGTCAGATTTATTGCTATATGCTATCCTCTTAGAATTGTTTTTGCTACATTCCATAAGTTTTGGTGTCGTGTTTCTATTTTCATTTGTCTCATAATATTTTTTTAGAGCCATTGGTTTTCCAGAAGCATATAGCTTAATTTTCATGTACTTGTGAATTTTCCAGAATTCCTCCTATTATTGATTTCTAGTTTCATACCATTGTGATTAGAAAGATACTACATGATTTCAAGCTTCCTAAATTTGCTAAGACTTGTCTTGTGACAACATATGATCTATCTTTGGAATGTTCTGTATACACTTGAGAAGGATGTATACTCTGTTGCTATTGGGTGGAATGCTCTGTATATGTCTGTTGGTCTTAAAATGTTGTTCAAGACCAACATTTGCTTATTAATTTTCTGTCTGGATGATCTTGCCTTTGTTGAAAGTAGGATGTTGATATCCCTACTATTATTGTATTGCAATCTATATTTCCCTTAAGGTCCTTTAATAATTATTTTATATATTTATGTTTTTGATGTTGGGTGCATGTATATTTGCAATTATTATGTCCTCTCTATAAACTGACCCTTTTATCATTATGTAGTGTCCTTCTTTGTCTCATTTTATAGTTTCTGACTTAGAGTATATTTTATCTGCCATAAATATAACTACACTGCTCTCTTTTAGTTTCCATTTCATGGAATACCTTTTTTTTTTGTCCCTTCACATTCAGTATACATGTGTCTTTAAAAGTGAAGCAGGTTTCTCGTAGACAACACATAGTAGGATATTATTTCTTATCTATTTGGTCACTGTAGGTCTTTTTATTGGAGAATTTAATTAATTTATATTCAAGCTAATTATTGATAGGTATGGACTTACCACTGACATTTTGATAATTGTTTTCTGTTTTTTGGTTTGGTTTTTTTTCCAATAATTTGGTTTTTTCTTTCTCTCTTGCTATCTTCCTTCACAGTTTGATGATTTTTTTGTGGTGGCATATTTTGAATTCTTTATATTTTTGTTTTGTGCTCCTACTAAAGATTTTTGCTTATGGTTACCATGAGGCTAACATAGAACATCTTATAATTATAACAATCTATTTCAAGTTGATAATGTTGCTTGCATACACAACTCTACATTTATTCCCACACACATTTTATGCTGTTGATGTCAGAATTTACATCATTTGGCAGTATGTATCCCTGTTTTAGAAACAGTTGTTATTAACAATTTTTTCAACCCTCATACCAGGGATAAACTTGCTTTACACATCATCATTACAGTCATAGAGTGTTCTGAATTATGAGTCTGTATTACTCATATCATTGAACTTTGTGCTTTTGCATGTTTTATGTTATGAATTGTCAGCCTTTTATTTCAGCTTAAAGAACTCCCTTCAGTATTTCCTATAAGACGGGCCTAGTAGTAATGAAATCTCTTTGCTTTTGTCTGGGAAAGTTTTTATTTCTCACTCATGTATGAAAGGTGGTTTTGCTGTGAGTAATTCTTAGTTGGCAATTTTCTCCTTCAGCACTTTGAATAGGTCATTCCACTCTCTCCTGATCTACAAGACTTCTGCTGAAAAGTCCACTGAAGTTGTGTTGGGGCTCTTTTGCGTGGGATGTGTTTCTTGTCTCTTGCTGCTCTCAGAATTGTTTCTTTGTCTTTAATTTTTTATTATGAGTCTTGGAGAACTCCTTTTTTTGTTAAATTTGGTTGGAGACCTTTTCAGTTCCTATACCCAGATGTTGGCATCTATTCCAGATTTGAGAATTTTTCATCCATTATTTATTTAAATGTATATTCTGGTCCTCTTTCTTTTTCTTCTTCTTCCTAAACCCCAATGTCCAAATGTTTGGTTTCCTGATGATACCCCATAATTCCTATAGGTATACTTCATTCCTTTTCATTCTGTTGTCTTTTTCCTGGAAATTACAAATGTTCTGTCTTCAAGCTTATTGATTTGTTATTCTACTTGATCAAGTCTACTGCTGAAGTTTTCCACTGAGTTTCTCATTTCAGCCATTGTATTTTTCATATCTAGGATTTGTATTTGGGTTTTTTTTAAATTTTTTGTTTTGAAGATGCGAAATACAATTCAGCGTTAGGCATATAAATGTTCGTTATACAGGTATCCTTGTTGATGAGGTGTCCCCACACCTCCTCTGGCAGTTTCCCACTACTGCCAACCCCACTCCCCCTTCCAGGAGTTTCCAACTACTGCCAACTCCTTTCTGATAATATTATGATAATTGTTCAAGGTCTGCTTATGAGGGAGAATATGTAGTACTCAGTTCTTTGTTTCTGTGATAGATCACTCAATATTATAGACTCTAAGTCCACCCAAGTTGCTGTGAAGTTCATAATTTTGTTCTTGTTTATGGCTGCATAATATTCTGTCATGAATATGTACCACATTTTTTATCCAGTCCTTTTTTGATGGGCAGTACAGTTGGTTCCATGTATTTGCTATTGTAAATAACACTGCAATAAACAGCATTTTGTGTGTGCAACATGTGTGTGCAGTTATCTTTTTCATAGAATGATTTAAGTTCAACTGGGTATATTCCCAGTAGGAGGATTGTGGGGTCATATGGAAGGTGGATTTTTAGATCTTTTAGGAATCATCAAACTGTTTTCCACAGAGTTTATACTAGTTTACACTCCCACCAATAGTGTAGAAGTGTTCCCTTTCCCCAGCATCCTCTCCAGCATCTGTTGTTTTTTGAGTTATTGATGACTGTCATCCTGACTGAAGTTAGGTGTATCTCAGTGTAGTTTTAATTTGCATTTCTTTGATTATATGATGCTGAGCATTTTTTTCATGTGTCTGTTGGCTGCTACTATATGTCTTCTTTTGAGAAGTGTCTATTCATATCTTTTGCCTACTTTGTAATGGGGCTATTTGTTATTTTCTTTTTGGCACATTTGAGTTTCTTGTAGATCCTAGATGTTAGGCCTTTGTAAGACATACAGTTGGCAAATATGTTTTCCCAAACTGTGGGATGTCTCCCCACTCTCTTGTTGGTTTCTTTGTCTTTGCAGAAGCCTGTCAATTTGATGAGGTCCCACTTGTCTAATCACTTATGGTATGAGCACTTGGGGTTTTGATCAGGAATTGATTGCCAGTTTCAAATTCCATAGGGCGTCTCCTGCATTTTCTAATATTCTTATAGTTTGAGGTTTTACATTCAGGTCTGTGGTCTATTTAGAGTTGATTTTTGTGTATGCTGATAGGTAGGGGTCTTGTTTTAATCTTCTGCATGTGGTCAGACAATTTTCCCAGCACCATTTACTGAATAGGTTCTCCTCTCCCCAGTGGTTGATGATGGAGGCTTTGTCGAAGATGAGTTGGTTGAGAAATTGAGGTTTTGCTTCTGGAATCTCAACTCTATTCCATTGGTCTATATGCCTGTTCTTGTACCATACCAGGCTGTTTTGATTGTTGTAGATTCATAATGAAGTATAAAATCTGGGAGTGTGATACCTTCTGCTTTGTTTTTTTTGTTGTTGTTTTTTTTGTTTGTTTGTTTGTTTTTTGTTTTTTGCTGAGGATTGTTCTGGCTATTCTTGGTTGTTTGTGTTTCCATATGAATTCCTGTGTTGTTTTTTCTAGGTCTGAGAAGAATGTTGCTGATAATTTGATGGGTATTGCATTAAATCTGTAGATTGCCTTAGGTAGGATGGACATCTTCACAATGTTGATTCTTCCAATCCATGAGCATGGAATATAACTCCATTTGTTTGTGTCATCTTTGATTTCTTTGAGCAGTGTTTTGTAGTCTCCATTGTAAAGGTCTTTCAAGTCTCTGGTTAGGAAGATGCCAAGCTATTTATTTTTTTGTGTGGCTATTATGAATGGGATTGTATTTTTTATTGGATTTCTGTTTGCTTAATGCTGGTGTACAGGAATGCAACTGTCTTTTGCACATTTTTTATACCCTGAGACTTTTCCAAAGTCCTTTATCAGTGCAATGAGGTTTTTGACAGATTCTCTTGGATTTTTGAGGTATAGAATTATGTTGTCTGCAAAGAGGGATAACTTGACTTCCTCTTTCCCTATTTGTATATCCCTGATTTCCTTCTCTTGTCTGATTGCTCTAGCTAGGAATTCCAATACTATGTTGAACAGGAGGGGTGAGAGTGGGCATCCTTGTCTTGTTCCAGTTTTCAGGGGAAATGGTTCCAATTTCTGTCTGTTTAGCAGTATGTTGGCTATGGATTTCTTGTAGATGGCTCTTACTATTTTGAGGTATGCTCCATCTATGCCTAGATGTTCAAGGGTTTTTATGAAGGTATGCTGGATTTTATTGAAAGCTTTTCCCACATCTAATGATACAATCATGTGGTTTTTGTTTTTACATCTGTTGATGTATTTAATTGCATTCCTGGTCTTGTGAATGTTGAACCAGCCCTGCGTCCTGGGGATGAAGCCTACTTGGTCATGGCAGATTATTTTTGAGATGTGTTGTTGGATCCAGTTTGCTAGAATCTTGTTGAGAACTTTAACTTCTATGTTTGTCAAGGATATTGGCCTATAGTTCTCTTTCTTTGTTGGATCTTTACCCGGTTATGGAATCAAAGTGATATTAGCTTCATAAGATGACTTGGGGAGAGTTCCACCTTTCTTGATTGGCTGGAATATGTTTCTATAGGATTGTTCAGTTTTTTCTTGTATGTTTTGTAGAATTCTGCTGGAAAGTCACCTGGTCCAGGGCTTTATTTTTGTAAGTAGTTTTCTTATGACATAGTCAATTTCTTGAGTTGTTATTGTCTATTTAGTGTCTCGATTTCTTCTTTTTTTTTATTTTATTTTATTTTTGTCAAAATTCTTGCTTTGTTTATGTATTTTTTCGAAGTTTGACTTAATTTTCTTACTGTATATTTTTGTAATTTATTGACCTTCTTAAAGGGATTATTCTGAATTCTTAATCAGTCATTGCATAGACCTCCATTTCTTTAGGATCCATTGTTGGAGCTTTATTAGTTTCTTTTGGATGTATCATGATTCCTGATTCTTTGTAATTCTTTTTTTTTTTTTTTTTTTGCATTGCTGTCTGTGCATTTGTGGAGACAGCCACCTCATTCAGCCTTTACAGGTCTATTCTTGTCA
The DNA here is from genome assembly GCA_027257055.1 of Cephalopachus bancanus. NCBI lineage: Eukaryota > Metazoa > Chordata > Mammalia > Primates > Tarsiidae > Cephalopachus > Cephalopachus bancanus. The sequence continues at coordinate 14,168,357 of JAPVLO010000093.1, forward strand.
GGGACAAACCTTCATTATTTAGTCTAGCCTGTCATTTTAGAAGAGCTAGCTAAGGACTGCCCTGTTTAGGCAGAATTTTTTGTGGAGTCTTTAGTTAACTGAACCATGCCTTTGCTCTAATGTTGGTGGGGCCACTGACTGTGCTCCACTGTTGGATGAGATCACTCTCAGGCACAGTTTCTGGCTGAATACTATGATGGCTTCTGTCAGACTAATCACATAATATATTCCCTGACCAGGTGATTCTGCTATATGAGATCTGCTGATGGGCAGTGCTACAGGCTGTGCTCTGAGATAAGGCAGAGCAACTTCTTGGGACAAGCAAGAGCAGAGGCTATGTTCTTTAGAAATGCATGATTGTGGAGTGCCTCCTTGTCTGAATGGAGCCATTGAGAGGGCTTTTGGCTAAGCTGAGCCGCTGTTGAACTTTCCAGGTTGAGCAGGCTTAGTGACCACACTTCAAAATGTACAAAGGCAGGCTTCTGTCTTCCTGGATGGGGGCATTGGGTGGACTTTGTGGATGAGCTTAGCAGTTCTTTAGAGTCTAGGGTAAAAGAGGTCTTGCCTCTCTGCTTCTCCAGAATGGGCGAGGCAGGCATCTCCCTGCCTGGGCAGGTTAGTTGTGGTGGGTTCTGAGGCTGAGCATGGAGATAAGCCATTTGGGACTCAGTGCAGGTTGAACTTCCCAATATGCTTCTGAAAATGACCAGCTCAGCTTTGCATGTGGGCTATGAAATTGGCTTGTATCTCTAATCAAGCACCACAACTGGCAGAAACACAGAGGTACTACTAAGATCTGCACACTGGTCACTGTGTGCTCTACCTTCTTTCTTTGCACCTCACCCTAGGTGGTCTAGCCATACCATTGTCCCCAGTGTTCCCTGTTAGGTAAAGTGGGAGTGGGCTTCCTGAGAAGCATCTAAGAATACTAGGGAAGCTGAATGACTACCTCCAGTTTTCTTTTCCTTGTGTAGAAACCATGAACCCAGAGGGAATTATCTCTATGAGGCATTGCTCTGATTTGTAGGAGGGAGAGGGGTTGTGCAATAAAAAAGAGACTATTCTTACCCTTCTAATTTGATTCTCATTCAGTTCTGTTAGCCACACTGGTGTCTGAAGTTTGTTTCCAAGTACTTGGATGTTCAGAATGATGTTCTGGTCTATGGATAGTTTCTCGCTGAATTTTCTGTGCGGGGGGCGGAACATGCAATGGACTATGGGACTTCCTATTCTGTCATCTTGCTGATGTCATTCCTGTCCCATCTGTTAATATGCTATTGTAGTGATCCTTGATATTCTACGCTCAGTTATACTCTCAAAAAATGCAATAAGAGAAACAAAGAAAATCGTGAACTTGTAAAATCTAATCTTTGTTATTAGGAATCACTATCTAGAGGCTTGATTATGAGGAAATGATAAAGTACCATGGAGAAGCTATACAGTCTCTGTAGGTAGCAACATCAGGCAGATTTAAAAGACTGGAACTCCTAAAATAGAGTGTTCAATTATCAATACTGTTATTGTTCTTATGAAACAAGTTGGATCAAAATCCTTTGACTCCTCATGTCTTAAAGCTCAAATGATTTGTCCTATTCATTTCAAAAGTTCAAAATTAACAATCAGAAACAGCTTTTAAGTTTAGTATAAAAACTGCAACAACAACAAAAATAAGATGTTGCTATCTGATACACCAAAAAAACATAGATTTTTTTTAAGGTAAAAAATTTTGCTTGTTCTTTTTTGTTTGTTTTTGTTGTTTGATCTTTTGAAACAGAACTACTGAATGTTTTATAGACTTGGTTCCCAGCATCACTTGTCACTCCTGGTGTGGTAGTGATTTGAGTCTTTTCTAGTACTATTGCTGAAATGAAGGCTACTACTCTGTTTTGTTTCTTCCTTTGTACTGACTAGAGGCATGTTGACCACTACTTATTAGCTCTTTGATCTTTTTTTATTTTTGAACATATGGTCAGGACCTTGCCAGTACCCAGAATGGCAAACTGAAATTCTAGTAGGCTCAAGCCCATGTGATAAACTGCTTTGCTCTGGGAAAAAATGAGTGTTGTCCAGACCAAAGGCTGGTGTGTATTAAATACTCCCACCATTGGTAGAAAATATGCTTTCCTGAGTGTCTGTGAACATAGGACTGTTGCCTCTCCATAAATTTAAAGGGCCCACCATTTGGAGCTGTATTCTACAAGAGACTTGAGAGTTCCAAATGTTGCCAAATACAGTAGCAATTGAAAGCTGTACTGACTTAAGGAAATTATTTCACAAGTAAAAATGTATTTAACTGAACCTGCTCTTTGTTTTTAATTTCCGTTTTGTCTCTTTCTTTTTCTAAAATAATATCTGCATGGAACTTTATTCCATAAGAAAGTAAGTCCTCTATGCTCCTTGCTTACATTTCAACAAGCCCAGTTTCTCTTAATGGCATTTAATGACCATAATATGTACTTTGGGGGGAAAAAAGTCATCAAGCACTTTTATTGAGCAAGAATATTGTTTGCTGAGTTTTCAAAACGAGTTTACTAAAAACTTTGTAGTGCTAATTTAACAAATCTCTGGTACTTTGCTATCCAAGCTTAGAATAATATTCACTGCACCAATTCCAAAGCAGCTCTGAAAGCAGTTCAAACCTTGGAAGACAGTAGAGGATTCTGTGGTGATTGATGAAAAGTAATAGGAGAGTTATGGTGACTCTGGCATAGCCAGAAGTACTGAATCTGAGTGTTAATCTGTCAATTTCTGACTTTAGGTAAATTATTTCTTCTTCTCTGAACCTCATTTCTTCAACTGTAAGATGGAAATAATGGCAGACCTATGTCAAATAAACTTTTATGAGAATTAAATAAGAATATGCAGAAATGTGGGGCTAATTATATAAAGAAATTATAATATTGAATCTCATTGATTCTAATAGAAAAGGCCAGTGGGAGGGGACATTTTGCAAGTACTTTTCCTTACTTAGTTCAGAGTAATTCTTTATTAATTATCCCTACATGGCTCTACCAAAAGAGTTGTGGTCTCAAAAGTTAGAGATGATGTTTTCTTCCATTTACACAAACATAAAAATAGAGAACTTCGACTCATAACTTATTTCTGCAACCTAAGCCTTAAGCTTACTTTTACTTGCCCTTATGGTACAAATAGTCCAGCAAACTGTGTGCCTAGCCTATACAAAGTAGTCAACATACACTGCCTCACCCTCATGGCCCACCTCTTCTCCTTCCTCTTCCTCCTCTTCTTCCTCCATTGCCACCACCACTGCTACCACCACCATCACCACTATTTCTACCACCACAAGTGCCCTTAAATTTCTTCCTGGTCCTAACGTCTTCAGCATTCCACTCTACTGCAAGAGCCTACTCCTTGTGCCCCTGCCCTCTATCTCCTCTTGTCCACATTCATCCTAGAAAGTAGAAGAAATGAAATTTATATTCAAAGTTTTTCCTTTCCATACCTTCTTTGTTTCCAACCACCATGGTCCAGATAACAAAGCCTCAACCCAGGGGATATATATATTTTTTTTTTCCAAGAACTTATATTGACATCGTCATCGTTTTCAAGGTCAAAGGATAGTCACAGAGTTCAAAATGTCTTGATCATTTATTCTACCTCTGATAGAAACTTTTGTATTCTGAAGTGTGTCTATTGCCTAAACAGTACCTGAAGGTACAGTTGTAAAGAGATTGGCAGCTATACTCTATCTATCTATCCATCCATTTATCTAGTATTTGGGAAAATAGAATAGGGTGATGTTGGCAAATTGAAGAAACATTTATTTCCAAAATTTTGCTTGGGGCCCAAATTTCAAATTTAAACATTTTTTTGTTTGCAATACCATGAAAATCACATAGCTCTATGTTTTAGCTCCTCTGTTCATGTATAGTAAACGATTATTATGTTTTTCTATTGTATGAGGATTAGTGTACTGACATTTTCTTTGTACATTGAAATCACTAAATTAAAGATGGCATTACTAGTACACATCAGCAAATCCTGCTATGAAGGTCCCCTGCTCCATTCTCTTCAGTGCTCAGGTCACAGCAGAATGGATCCACATATGTAAGGAAGATACTTTTACTCAGGTGAGAGTCTAACTCAACCCTGTTGAAACCCCAATTTGGCCTCTAGAAAAACCTAGAGACCATTCTGGTAAGATGATGACAGCACAGGTAAGACAGTGAGATTCTCCAAAAGTGAGTTTCCATAAAGAATCTTGCCCCCCCACCCCACCCCATTCCCCACACACACACCGCCAGTTGCACCAGTCGAGGCCTGGAGATCCTCAGTCCCACACAGGGCCCAACTATCATGTCCCCATCGCCACCACTGCTCCACCCCAGGCAACCCTGGGCCCCCGGCCATGTGGAGCTCCCAGCTCCCTCCCCAGCTACACCATCTCTTCAGGCCCCAAGCAGCCACCGCCTGTGGAGGGTCTCCAATACTGCCTTGTGGAGATCTGGATTCCCTTGCTGGCTACACTGCTCTGCCCAGCACCCAGCCACTGACAGCTCCCTCCCTGGCTGGGGCACCAACCCTGTCTCAGGCCGCCACAGTCCATGGAGGCCTTCCACTCCCTCTTCTCCGAGCTACTGGCTCCATCACTGGCTAAAGCGGCCCACACAGGGCCCAAAGCCACCACCTGTGCTCATCCCTCAGAGCTCTGGGTCCCCAGCCTGGGTGAGGTGCCCAGACCCATCTCAAGCCACCATCGCCCAGGGAAGCCTTAGGCACCTGTCCCTCAGAGCTTGTGTCGCAGTCCTGGGTGAGGTGACCAGCCATCTCAAGATGCTATTGCCCAGTGAGGCTCTAGGCACCTGCCCTTCAGAGATACCAGCTCCATACCTGGCTGAAGTGCCCCGTGCAGGACCCAAAACCACCCCTGCTGCCCACCCTTAGGAACTTTGGGTCCCTGCCCTGGCTGAGATGCCCAGCCCAATCTCAAACCACTGTTGCCCAGGAAAGCCCTAGGCACCCACTCCATGGAGCTCTGGGCCCCCACCCTGGTTGAGGCACTCAGTCCCATTTCAAGCCACCATCACCCAGCGGGACAAGAGAACAGCTGGAGCTAGAGACCAGCTTTTTTGTCTGTTTGTTTGTTCTTATTTTTGTCTTCTCTTACTCTTATCTGTCTTCAGGTCTATTTTTATTTTTTAGTGGGTACCTCTGTCTGTTCTCCCTTTTACTCTCCTATCTCCATCTCCTGCTTCCCCCTCTCCCTGTTCCATTTCTTTCCCTTTTCTTACATTATTTTACTTACAAGGAGCAAACCAATACCCTCACTTCATGAGCAGAATGCAAAGCAGTGGGAAGCAGGATCTAGTGTATCCATATGCCTGTCAGTGGATACTGGGATCTGGAGATAAATTTTGAATCACAGCTCCCCCTTCAAATACATCTCAAAGTGGCAAAAGGTATAACCCTAAACCTACAATCCAGAATTGAACAAAGCCAGAAGATTCACGTAAGGAAGAAGAGGAGATTGAGCAAACAGAAGCAAAAAGCAACCCGGCCACCCCTGAACAACAGATTTAAAGAAGAAAGAGGGAGGGGAAAAAGAGGAAAAAGTGAGGAGGCAAATCTACACAAATGAAGAAAAATCAAAGAAGAATATAGGTCTCACAAAGACACCTAGGAAATCAGATACTGAGAAAACAGACTTCGGAATACAAACAATGAAGAGCCCCCAGAATGACTGGTCACATACTACAAACCTAGACATCAAGACATTAATAGAGAGAATAAAAAGAATTGAGGAGGGACAAGAGGAAAATAGGAAGGAGTTGATAACTGAGATAACAGCAATAAAGAATACTGTGATGGAAATAAATAACAAACTAATAAGCATGGAAAGCAGAATTAGCCAAGCAGAAGACAGAATCTCAAAATTTGAAGACCAAAATATAGAACTAAATCAAACTGTCAAAAACATAGAAAAGAAGTTTAAAAAGACAGAACAAAACCTTCAAGAGGTGAGCAATTACTTCAAGAGAACAAACCTAAGAGTAATTGGCCTTCCTGAGGCAGAAAGAGAGAAAGAGACAACCCTGGAACAAGCATTCAATGAAATTATTCAAGAAAACTTCCCTCACATCATTAATGATGTGAAAATTCAAACACAAGAAATTCAGAGTACCCCGGCAAGACAACAAATGAGAAGACCAACTCCTAGGCACATAATAATCTGCTTCACCAAAGTAAGTATAAAAGAAAAAAATCCTAAAAGCAGCAAGAGAAAAAGGTCAGACTACCAACCAGGGAAGACCAATCAGAATAGCAGCAGATTTATATACAGAAACCCTTCAGGCTAGGAAAGCTTGGAGCCCTATCTTCAAAGTCCTCAAAGATAAACAATTTCAACCAAGAATAACCTACACAGCCAAGCTAAGCTTCATCAGTGAGGGAGAATTAAAATCTTTCCCAGCCATCCAATCCCTAAGAACTTATGCTGCCACCATACCAACCCTACAAGAAACTCTTAAGAGAGTATTAAACACAGAAGAAAAGGGGAAAAGAACAAGAATGTTCTTCACAAGAGTGCTGGAAAAAGATTGAAAACACACATGAACCAACCCAAAAACCAAAAGAAAGACAACACACAAACAAGTACAACAACAACTCAATAAGAACATCATGACAAGCATAAACCCTCACTTTTCAATAATTAGCCTGAATGTGAATGGACTAAATGCACCACTGAAAAGACACAGAATGGCAAAATGGATAAAATATCATGAGGCAACAATAGATTGTCTCCAAGAGACGCATCTCACCAGAAAGAACACTCACAGACTCAAAGTAAGAGGATGGAAAACAAATTTTCAGGTGAACAAAACACAAAAGAAAATTGGAGTTGCAATCTTAATCTCAGACAAAATACCCTTTAAGCTATCAAAAATCAAAAAAGATGAAGAAGGTCACTATATAATGATAAAAGCTTCAATCCATCAACAAGAAATATCCATCCTAAACATATATGCACCTAATATAGGAGCACCAATGTTCGTAAAGCAGCTTCTCGGGAAATAAAAAAGAGGTTGACTCTAACACTATCATAGCGGGGAACGTTAATACCCCACTCACAATCCTGGACAGATCATCAAGACAAAAAATCAGCAACAACACCCAGAACCTCAATGAGTCTCTTAAACAAATGAACTTAATTGATACTTACAGAACACCCACCAAAAGACCACAGAATATACATGCTACTCATCACCACAAGTTACGTACTCCAAGATCGACCACATCATTGGCCATAAATCAAACATAAACAAATTTCATAAGATTGAAATCTTGCCAAGCACCTTTTTAGACCACAGTGGTATGAAAATAAATATCAACACCAACAAAATTTCCCCAAAGCCCACAAAGACATGGTCACTAAACAGCATGATGCTGAACAATGACTGGGTCAACACTGAAGTCAAAGAAGAAATTGAAAGATTCCTGGAAACAAACAAAAATGAAGGAACATTTACCAAAACCTCTGGGATTCCATGAAATCAGTTTCAAGAGGAGCATTTATATCTCTGCAAGCACACATCAAGAAAATGGGAAAATCACAAGTTGAGAGCCTAACAAGCCACCAAAACCCCAACTTTAGCAGAAGAATGCAAATCACAAAAATAAGAGCCCAAATATGGGACATAGAAGACAAAAATATCATAGAAAACATAAACAAAACAAAAAGCTGGTTCTTTGAAAGAATTAACAAGATTGATGGGCCACAAACCAGATTGACCAAGAAAAAGAGAGAAAAATTCCAAATAAACACAATCAGAAATACAAAAGATGAAATCACAACTGATCCTGAAGAAATAAAAAAGATTATCAGAGATTACTATGTACATCTATATGGAAATAAGCTTGATAACCTAGATGAAATGGAAGACTTTCTGACATCACACAACCTACCCAAATTGAAACAAGAAGACATTGAGACACTGAATAAACCAATAACAACCCAGGAAATTGACTCTGTCATAGAAAAACTACCTACAAAAAAAAGCCCTGGACCAGATGGCTTTCCAACAGAATTCCACAAAACATATAAGGAAGAGCTGATACCAATCCTATTTAAAGTATTTCAGGCAATTGAGAAAGATGGAATTCCCAAATCATTTTACGAAGCTAACATTACACTGATACCCAAGCCACATAAAGATGCAAGAAAGAAAGAGAACGCCAGGCCAATATCCCTTATGAACATAGATACAAAAATCCTCAACAAAATTCTAACAAATTGGATCCAAAAGCACATCTCAAAAATCATCCACCATGACAAAGTAGGCTTCATCCCCAGGATGCAGGGCTGGTTCAATATTCACAAGACCATAAATGTAATTAAATACATCAACAGATGTAAAAACAAAAACTACATGATTATCTCATTAGATGCAGAAAAAGCTTTTGATAAAATTCAACATCACTTCTTGATAAAAACCCTCAAACACCTAGGAATAGAAGGAACATAACTCAAAACAGTAAGTGCCATCTACAACAAACCCACAACTAACATATTGCTAAATGGACAGAAACTAGCAACATTTCCCCTGAAAACTGGAACAAGACAAGGCTGCCCACTCTCACCTCTCTTGTTCAATATTGTGTTGGAAGTCCTAGCCCAGGCTATTAGACAAGAAAAGGAAATAAGGGGTATCCAAATAGGAAAAGAGGAAGTCAAGTTATCCCTCTTTGCTGATGATATGATCCTATACCTTGAAAATCCAAGAGAATCTGTCAAAAACCTGCTTACACTGATAAAGGACTTTGGCAAAGACTTAGGGTACAAAATAAACATGCAAAAGTCAGTTGCATTCCTATATAACAACAACAAACAGGCAGAGACCCAAATAAAAAGCACAATCCCATTCACAATAGCCACCAAAAAAATGAAATACCTCAGCATCTTCCTAACCAGAGAAGTGAAAGAACTTTACAATGAGAATTACAAAACACTGCTCAAAGAAATCCAAGAAGACACAAATAAATGGAAAAATACACCATGCTCATGGATAGGAAGAACCAACATTATTAAGATGTCCATCCTACCAAAGGCAATCTACAGATTCAACGCAATACCCATTAAGTTACCAACATCATTCTTCTCAGACCTGGAGTCAACAATACAGAAATTCATGTGGAAACATAAATGACCACGAATAGCCAAAACAAGTCTCAGCAAGAGAAACAAAGCAGGAAGTATCACACTCCCAGACTTCAAACTCTACTATAAAGCTACAGTAATCAAAACATCCTGGTATTGGTATAAAAACAGGCATACAGACCAATGGAACAGGATAGAGATTCCAGAAGCAAAGCCTCAACTCCTCAACCACCTCATCTTTGACAAAGCCTCCAACAACAACCATTGGGGAGAGGAGAACCTATTCAGTAAATGGTGCTGGGAAAACTGTAGAAGATGGAAACAGGACCTCTACCTATCATCATACACAAAAATTAACTCTAAATGGATCAAAGATCTAAACATAAAACCTCAAACTATAAGAATCTTAGAAAATGCAGGAGTCACCCTTATGGAAATTGGAACTGGCAACCAATTCCTGTTCAGAACCCTAAAGGCCAACAAGACCTTAAGAAATAAGATAGATAAGTGCGACTTCATCAAATTAACAAGCTTCTGCAAAGCAAAATAATCCATCAGGAGAGCAGGGAGACAGCCCACAGAATGGGAAAAAATATTTGCCAACTGTATATCTGACCAAAGTCTAACACCTAGGATCTGCAAGGAACTCAAATGCACCAAAGGGAAAAAAAACAAACAGCCCCTTTAAAAAGTGGGCAAAGACATGAACAGACACTTCTCAAAAAAAGATATACGGGCAGCTAACAGACACATGAAAAAGTGTTCAGCCTCACTCATGATCAGAGAAATGCAAATCAAAACCACATTGAGATACCACCTAACCCATGTAAGCATGGCCATCATTAATAAAACAAACAACAACAGATGCTAGTGAGGATGTGGAGAAAAAGGAACGCTTCTACACTGCTGGTGGGAATGCAAACTTGTACAACCTCTCTGGAAAACAGTCTGGAGATTTCTGAAAGAACTAGAAATTGACCTTCCATGTGACCCAGCAATTCCCCTATTGGGAATATACCCAGAGGAACTCAAATTATTCTGCAAAGAAGATACCTGCACACAAATGTTTATTGCAGCTCTATTCACAATAGCAAAAACTTGGAAACAACCATTTGCCCATCGAAGCTGGACTGGATTTAAAAAATGTGGTGCATATACACAATGGAATATTATGCAGCCATAAAAAATGACAAATATATGGACTTTGCAGCAACCTGGATGGATTTGGAGTTGATCATACTCAGTGATTTATCACAGAAACAAAGAACAGCATTCCATATGTTCTCACTCATAAGAGGACCTTGAACAATTATAATGCTATAAGAAAGCAATTCGCAGTAATGGGAAACTGTTGGAGGGGGTGGGATTGGCAGCTGAGGGAAACTGCTAGGGCAGGGAGGGGTATACCTCATTAACAGGGGTACCTGCATGATCAATGTTTTTATACCTAACCCTGAATTGTATCCCACATCTTAACATTAAAAGAAAAAAGAAAAACCCAGAGACCAAGTTCCCTTAAGATTATCAAACTGAAACAAGAGAAGGGATATGGAATTTACCTGAAGGAGTTGGAATGTTTGGAAAAGTATTCAAGGAGTTAATATCACAGCCTCTTCAATTCACTAAACTATAGACATACTGTGTTGCAGCATTGTATAGCAAGAATAAAAGCTAACTGCAATTGACTTTTGTACTACCAAAATTTTGTACTGCCAAAGACAGATTCCCTGAGTGTCCACCAACCTTATGTCCATTCACCTACTTTTCTCACTAAACAGCAGTCAATGAGAAGAATGACAAAAGGCAGACTGGGGGCACCTTTAATATTCCACAGAACACCTGGATGAGAGTCTCTCTCTCTCTCTCTCTCTCTCTCTCTCTCTCTCTCTCTCTCTCTCTCTCTCTCTCTCTCTCTCTCTCTCTCTCTCTCTCCCCAACCCCACCCCCCACTCCATCTCTCTCTGTCTCTTGAGTCTCAGGTCTTTCAGTCTCTAGAACTCAATTGTATTGTAAGTCTCTCTCTGACCCGGATACATGAGTGTTTTTGTTGTATTCACACTGAACTGTAAGACAGTAATAAATGCCATTTGCTGGGAAAATTTGAAAAGAAAGGATTTCCAAAACAGATTTAAAGACATTCTTGACTTCTTAAACCAGTATTATGGAATAGTATATTAAGCAGATGGTGAGTATCTTTTCACTGGTGCTGACCTTTTGCTAGTCTCAGTTTTGTCCCATCAGTGCAGCAACTTGCTCTATGTCCAAAAGATCTCTCTTCTTAGGGTCACTCTTCCTGAGAAAAAAGCCCAGTGTTCTTATTTGAATATATTTATGCCAAATAACTACTTTCCACTTTAGTATCATAGATGTCAGAAGGAAGCAAAAAAGAAGTGAAGCTATCAGATCAAAATGGGGTGATCCCTTTCATGTTCCTCTTATTTGAATGCTTCTAAATTCAAGGCAATTCTGAGAAAGATCCCAGGTTATAGTACTGTTTCCTCATGATGAATAGAGTGGTGACTTTAAGGTTATTATTCAAGTGGCTACATATGCCTCTCCTACATGTTATTCCTAGACATTGTGTAGAAAAGTCTTATTTACCAAATTAGATAATTCTATATTAGATACTGGAAATATATTGCTCATTCTATCAAAAGTGAGGCAAGAGCTTATTTTTATTCTTGTAAAATACCACAGTTAGGTTTTAAAATTTAAAAAAGATATACATTCCCTTTTTTAAAATCAGTGTTTGTTAAAGAAATGCTTTATGATTACAGACTCTAACTTTCAGTCTACCATTATAGAAAACAACTGAATTGAAAGTTTTTCCAAAGACAATAGATATTTGGGGAAAAAGCTCAAACAAGGCTAGTGTTCCTCATTCTAGATTTTTCCCAAACATTTCAATACAATGGAACTAAAGTTGAGTAAGAAGGAGGCAGGCAAACAGGTGCATCATTTCAGTCACCTGGCAAGGCTGACCTCTGTGCAGAATTCTTAATATTTTTCTCTGATTTTAAACTTCAGATTTGTGGTTTTTATTTGTTTGTTGCAACAGAATCCTCTTTCAAAAGAAGTTTATGAGGAGTCCAATATTTTTTTAAAAAACAGATAAAAGCAATATTTTTGAATATGTTATTTTGTAAATTTTTATTTTTATTGTTTACATTGGAAAATATAGTTTATTTGGAAAGTAAATTAGAGAGAAAGAGAACGTAAATTTTTATTTCAATTTTATAAGACTATTCAATCAAATTTTTGTAAAATAACTGAAGCTCTTTGTAAAGTATTTGCCTGGTTATTGGTTCAAATACACACAAGAAAAACTTAAAAGTGAGAAAGAATAGTGTGATCTCACCTTCTGTACCAGAAATACAAACATCTCTGACCAAAAAAAAAAAGTTTCCCAACATCTTATCAACAAATAAATACAGAGTAAAATTATTCTTATTATAAAAGGATTTTTCACAATGCAAAAAAATTGCAGAGCACCTTTATGTGACCTTTTTAAGTGGTCTTACAAGTCATTAAATATTGACCAGAGAGGAATATAGGTCAACCAGAAATTAAAGCAAATCTGAAGTTACAAGACAAAAGTACCAGTTATAAGACAAAAGTTATGTGATTATTACAGGAATCTCCTAAAAGTACATGTAAGTTTATTTGCTTTGAGTCGCTTGGTTTTTGTTCACCGGTTTATATTTAACTATGTAAGTGAGGACACTAATGGAAGAAAGGAGACTTCAAATGTCTTTGACCCACTGCTGAGAGGTACTCGTGAAATACAGCAAGTTCATGCTCGAAAGGAAATCGGGGCATCACCTAGAGCTCAGCACTTGTTAGTTGCCAAAGTGCTGCTTGCAATTTCCATATGCAATCTGACCTCTCAGGAAAAGAGGTCATTGTATATAGTACAAACAAAGAGGGCTTCGATCACTGGCCTGGTCAACAGCTGTGTTTCTGCTTTCATGCACTGTTTTAGATCCCCAATGTGAAGACAGGTCTGTGCAGTGTTTGAGAGCATCAAAGTGATCCTTCCATGGACTTTGGCCTCTTCTGGGTCTCACTTGAATGTCCATTCTTGTTCACCTGAAGAAATCATGGACTACATCAAATTGAAAACTAAATGATTTTTTTATGCCTGTCTGTTTACATTTGATGATGAATATTTTTAAAACCACAAGTTTCTTTTAAATAGTACTTTGATGTGATTCATAAATGAAATATAGTCTAAAAGCATACAATTCTCTACAACTGTATTACGTATTTAAAATTGTTTAAGTGGAACACACACACACACACACACACACCACACACACTCACACACTTGCCTTTGAAGAATAATGTAATTATTGTGGTTCTTTTCTGTTTAGGTTTCCAAATCAGTCTTCTGCAAGGTGGGTGATTATGAGATCTCTCCCATATATATTATTACATTTCCAAAGAATGAAAAGAAACGAGCTTTCTGATTTTGTAGTTTCTGACCCCCTTGGAGAGAGAAAAGATGAGAGTCAAGGGCCAGTCATTGCAAGCATACAGAGAACTCAATCATTGGCACAATTGCTCAGGAAGCAGGAATTAAGGAGGTTGAGTCTGAGGTCTAGGATTCTAACTTTCGATTGCGACGATGGAGAGAGTAGGGCTTAGCAAAGACTCCTTTGATGTGAGGGGAAGCTCAATGTCCAGGATATGCTGCCCTCACCTTCCTAAGTGCCACTTTATCACCAGTGCTACTCCATCACCACACTGACACTTAATCCTTGATACTTCATAACTCAGTTTTAAATATAGGTAGAAAATACATCGAGACCACAATATAAAGTCTTTTCTAAGGGGTTTTCCATGCTTCTACTACTTCTATTTCTTCTGTATCTGAGGGCAACCTCCTTTGTCTCCATTCAACTCACCCTATGAAATACCTCATCTGGCAGTAATTGTAGCAAAAGAGTAACATTTCCTATTTGCTTCACACCAAATCTGGTGATTTATTTGGCCTTAAAGGCATTCAAAAAACCAACCAAACAACAACAACAACAAAAACTTATTTCCTTGGAAATCTCCTTTCTCCATATGTAGGCTAGAATCTTCACTCATAGACATGATTCTTTTTTATTATTATATTTTAAGTAACCCCAAAATGTACAAATTTTTATATCAAATGAAAAAACACACAATGAGAGCCACTACCTTAAATAAATCTTGTCTAAATTTTGTTTCATGAAGTATGAATATGGGACCCTCAAAAGAATAGTTCTTGGGTCAAATAAATTAGAAAAATGTAACATTCTATTGTTCTCCACTAGTTAGTTACAGGGCACATTAAAGCTTTAAAGATTCTGAGAAGTCGTGCTATAAAGAAACCTACTTTATTTCACATAAAACATTATTCCCCAAGTTTGTTTGAACAAAGAACCCCAGAATATAGTTAAGAAAATGATGACCTAAAACAATGTAATTAAGAGAGTGTGTAACATTTTCTCATTGAAATTTCTTGAAAAATTATTCCCCAATCTTTTGTAACCAGATTTCTGTAGCATTGTTTTAACTCTTCTGTGGCTAGGAGAAGCAATATTGTTCTAGCAGTGAAGACAAACTGGAGAATATAGGAAGCCTCAAATTCTACTCCAGGTACTGCAGTTTTACTGCAGGTTCCACATGTTTTACTTTTCTCTGACTCTGTTTTTCCATCTTTTTTGTAGCTGTTTATAGCTGGTAGGTTTATTTTGTACTATAATTTTTAAATATGTTAAAAAGTGAAAGCTCCATATAAAGAATGTCAAAACAGACAGATGGTCAAGATTACCTACTCATCATTTTTCATTTAAAGGATAGATTAGAAAAAGGAATATTTTCCATAGATAACCTATGCATTCAAAAAGTAAGCATTTCATATGTTAACACTGTTCCTCTTTCATATGTAATAGAGTATATAGTTCTAAGACTCTGTACGGATATATGTAGTTACATACACACACATGCGCGCACACACACACACATACACCCCTATGTGTGTATAATCAAGTGAGTTGTAATGAAGGAATTCTGTTTTGAGAGCTGTCAAGTCATCCAGATTGATTACATAAGCTAATCAACATATAGAAAGATTACAGAAAGATTATTATACATCTTAATAATAGCTGCAAAATATTTACATTAGGTACAACTGCAAACACTATGCAGTTCCAGAAACTATCAAATTTTAACTTTTTGTTGTTTTTCTAAAACATAAGATTATATCTAGGATTTATGCAGTCAAATCACCTTTATCCCCCAAACTACAGTGGGTAAAAAAAAATACTAGACCAATGAAACTTTTGAGTCATAGCTGTGAAGAAAAGCATCAAAAATTTTCACAATTCCAGTGAAAACAGTTAACTACACTAAAAAAAAAATGCTTTAAAATAATCTAAAATCAACCCCCATGTTTAGATCTGCATATAAATCAGATGAAAAGAACTGCAAGGAAATGAGCTGTGCTTTCATTGGTCTCCAACACTATCTTGCTCATGTGCAGAAAAAGCAGGAGTATGTCAGCTAAAATAGAAGAAGAGAAACAGGTACCCAAGACCTTCCTGGCCACCTTCCACTGGAAATATGACTATAGACTACATTTTTTAAACAATTTTTTAAAAGACACTCAGCACCTTGAAGTTCTTTTACAATATGTATTAAAAATGCAATGACTTCTTTATTGTCTTCATTACCCAATAGACTATAAGTTTCTTGAAGAGCAAAGTTTGAGTCTGTTTTGGTAACTAACCTATGCTCCATGACTCAGCATGGTGCCTGGAATATAGTATAAGCTTAATAGTTATTTTTAATTGAAGTAAAGTCAAATTAAATATTCAAATAATTTAGAGAAAGGGTTTTCTTATCTCAGAAAATTATAGGGATAGGAAAGACAGTAAGAAAAATTTCTAACACTATGACCACATCACCACTGTTATCTTTTTGATAACAGCAAATGTTTTATGTTTAATGGACTAAAATCTAAAATTGATGTGACAAGCAGAGACTTAGAAACTTACATAGAAAGGCAAACTACGATCGCAGAAATACCAGTGAGATTATAAGAGAAGTGAATTTACCTAGCTTGAAGCTAATCTTATCATACAAAACTTTCTTTGAAACTAGACATTTTCCCCTCAAAAAAAAATAAAAATAAAAAACTCCATAAAATTGGAGCCTCCTGCTGAAACGAAGATTTGTTTCAGTTAGTCTAAACCACTATACTCAAAGAGGAAATTCCAAATGAATGTGTGTTTTAATGCAGTAATTAGGAAAAAGTAAAAAAAAAAAAAAAGGAGAAAGGAATATAATAGACCAAATCTTCAAAACAGATGTAGAAGTAAAAACTCATCATTGTTTCAGCACGTTAGACTCTAACAATACTGCTGGGGTCTTTAAAGGACCTCAAGTCACCACTGTTCACCACCCAGTATTGCAAAAAAGAAAAGAAATTCTGACACACAACTTCAGAGACACAGAAATGTAGTATGATTATATCAAAAAAGGAAAACTTTCAGCAGGAAAAATACATGTGAGAAAAATCTAAGTTCAAAGTTCTCAGTATTTTGATTCAATTTTTTATTTATTAGAAAGTTATTTTGAAGTCAGAATCTTAATGCTAAAAATTATAAAGAGGAAATATATTTTTAAATACAAGATTTTCTAAAATACAAACACATTATATGTATATTTATTTATAAAGTATATCCATGTGTTATCGATCCATATATTGAATAGTATATTAGTAAAGTTTAAATTATTTTATTTTTTACATAAATATAAATTATATTTCTTTCTTCCTATTCCCCAGTTAATTATCAGGCACTCTCCCAAAGTGAGGTGTAGATTTCTTAATGGACTCTGCACTGGGAGATTAAAAATTGATAAATAAATGTCATAAATTAAATTGGAAAATAGGTGGTAGGAAATTTGAGAGAGAAAAGGACCTTCCATGTGGACATAATCAAAAACTCATTTTCTGTTTTTATTTTTATTTTTTATTTGTTTGTTTATTTGAGTCAGGGCCTCACTGTCACCCAGGCTGGAATACAGTGACATGATCACAGCTCACCACAGCCTCAACCTCCTGGGCTCAGAAGATCTTTCCACCTCAGCCTCCCAAGTAGCTGGGATTACAGGCGTGAGCCAACATGCCCGCTAATTTTGGGGAGTTTTTTTGTTTTGTTTCGTTTTGTTTTGTTTTGTAGAGAAGAGGTCTCACTATGTTGCCTAGGCAGGTCTCAAACTTCTGGGCTCAAGTCATCCTCTGGCCTCAGCCTCCCAGAATGCTGGGATTACAGGAATGAGCTATCATGACTGGCCCGAAAACTCATTTTCACACTATTAATTAAAACTAAAAAGTCATGTAATTAATGGGATAATTATATATTTAACAAACAAGGATAGGTTTCCCAAATAGTATATACAGTAGTGCCCCCTTATCCACACTTATCCACACTTTCGCTTTCCATGGTTTCAGTTACTCATGATCACCTCTGGTCTAAAAATATTAAGATATTTTCTTGGGAGGAGGGATAGACCTCAGTCACATAAATTTTATTACAGTATATTGTTATAATTGTTCTATTTTATTATTGCTATTACTCCCTTATTTTGCCTAATTTATAAATTAAATTTTATTGTGTATATGTATATAGGATTCCTTGCTATCTGTGGTTTTAGGCATTCAGTCAGGGTCTTGAAATGTATCCCTTGCGGTAGGGAGAATTACTGAATTTATTTCTTTCTAAAGATCATATTCCAGATAGTGTGGCAATTTCTGAAAGAACTAGAAATTGACCTTCCATATGACCCAGCAATTTCCCTATTGGGAATATACCCAGAGGAATTCAAATCATTCTACAAAAAAGATACCTGCACATATATGTTTGTTGCAGCTCTGTTTACAATAGCAAAAACATGGAACCAACCACCAACCATGCTGCCCATCAAAGCTGAACTGGGTAAAAAAAATGTGGTACATATACGCAATGGAATATTATGCAACCATAAAGAAGGACAAACATATGGACTTCGCAGCAACTTGGATGGATTTGAGTCGATCATACTCAGTGATCTATCACAGAAACAAAGAACAGAGTACCATATGTTCTCACTCATAAGTGGACCTTGAACAATTATCATAATACTATAAGAAAGGGATTGGCAGTAGTGGGAAACTGCCAGGGGAGGCGGGGGTGGGATTGGCAGTTGAGGGAAACTGCTAGGAGAGGGAGGGACACACCTCATCAACAAGGGTTGCTGCATAATCAACATTTGATACCTAACCCTGAATTGCACCCCACATCTTTAAAATAAAATTTTTTAACAAGATCATGTTCCAAACAAGCCTGAAAAACATTCTTGTTGGGACAATTGGGCTGATAATATAAATGCTATCAGAACAGACAAAATGCTGGATGTCATGTGGCTAGCTAGAGATAGGAAAATGAGGAAAAAGAAGCTGGTGATATAAGACAAAAATAAATATAAGGGATTCTGGATGGCATAAGCAGAAACTGAAAACTATAGGGATAGCTTCATCTCAGTCATTTTGAAAGGACATAATATTAAATAGGAGGGACCTGTTTTATTTGCATATCAACAAGAAAATTCACATGGCAACTATATGCCTTCATTTCTGTTTAAATTCCCAATGTCTTTATTAGTATCCTTACTATTTGACTTTGACTGCCTCAGGACAATAATCAAGTCACCAGAATAAATTTCCAATGACAGGAAAAAATAGCTTTACAATTTTCCCTTGAGATCTCAAATATAAATTCAGTTTCTTTTAACCCCCAAAGTTGCAGGTGCTTTCCATTTTTACAAATACATTTTTTGCATGACCTGTCTGCCACTGGATGCTATAAATAACTTGTTATTATTTCATTTTTCAAAAAAGGAACTCTATTCTAATTAAAACTGGATTCTTAACCAGCACGCTGAATGTTTTATTCGTCAAGGTCTTTCTGTGGTGCTAAAGTTCTATTTCTAACAAATTTCATGTGTTCTTCCCCTTTCAGAAGATTTTTTTACTCAATGAATTAGCCTTTTCTCCAAGATTTCTTTCATTAAAAAAAAAGAATTCTTTAATTTAGACAATACTGGCTCATTTTTCAGCAAAATTTATATTCTCCCTCAGGAAAAAAAAAGGTCACTGCAGTTGCCACCTGTTGAACATTTTCAATTTCCACAATTTCCTCTCAATAAAATGCTGAACAGAATTACAATAATTTTGAATGTGTTCTCACTGGCTCCTTATTTAATGCTGAAAAACTTACCACTGATGTACTACTTCTTTTGATATTTATACATTCCAAGGCCTTGCATTTTACTACTGCCAAATTGAATGCAGATGGTTTCAACGTAGAAGCCACAATCTACCCCAGGTCTCTTTCCTGATCAGTATACTTCATGGAGCTTTCAATTTAAACTGTTGATCCCAGGAGTTTCTGGCCTTGTCTTTATGACTTATCAATTCTGTATATAAACCACCTTTTCCTCTCAAAGAGTGAAATGCTGTGACTATTGCAAAATAGCCCCCTTTCTACCATTATAACCACTATTCTTTTGCATTTGTCATCACTCAAATCACTATGTATCAAATACCCATTCCTAATATATAATGCACACATCATCAGGTTGGGTGTAATATTACTTCTTGAGCACTTACTTAACTTCCTCTCTCCACCCACCAGTTTTCAACATTCACCGTATTTTTCCCATCTGTAGATGAAATGTTGATTTGTTTTTCCCCTATCTTCCATTCTAAATTAGACCTAGACATAAACCATATCCTCAAACATCTCTACTACAAAAACTTCAGAAAATCTGTGTGCAAAGGCACAATTAGGAAACGGTCAGGGAAATGAGAACCTCACTATTAATGTTGAAATTTTCCATTAACCAATGGTAAGCCTCCAAAAGATATGTACACATCCCAGAACCTGTGAATGTGACCATATTTAAAAAAGGATTTCTGCAGATGTAATTAAATTAAGGACTTTAGGAATCTCATCTGAGATTATTCAAATAGACCCCAGAATTCAATGGCAAATGTCCTTATATGTAATAGAAAAGGAGAAGATACAGAGAGAAAATAGCCATATGTAGGAAGAGGCAAAGTTTAAAGTCATGCAACCACAAGCCAAGGAACACCTGGGGCTACCAAAAGTCAAAAGAGACAAGGAAGGATTCTCCCCTAGAGCCTTCAGAGAAATCATGGCCCTGATTTTGGATTTCTGGCCTCCAGAACTGTAAAAGAATAAGTTTCTGTGTTTTAAGCCACCCAGTTGTGATCATTTGTTACAGTAGCCCGAGGAAACTAATAAACCCATAATAATTGCATAGAGTTTATTAACAAGTGAAACACCCCTTAAAAAGCTGAGACATTTAAATGCAAATACTTACTAGGATCACAAAAAAAATTGAGTCACCTAATGGTCTATTTATCCAATAAATATTGAACACCTACTATTTTCCAGACCCTATGCTAATTATTGGGACTACATTGGTAAGCAAAAAAACAAACAAACAAAGAAACAAACAAAAACAGCTCCTGCCTGAAAAGTCGACATGGTTAGTGTTTCAATTCAAAACTAAACTAAATACAACTTCAATTTCTAAAGGAAAATAAATCTTGGGAATGCTTTTAACTGGATGGAAGTCCTTAATTATGTGTAAAATAATTAATAACATGTGGAATAACTTTTCTTCTAGACACGCAGCTTCAAAAATGAGGCATTTGGCCAAATACATTTTGAACATGACTGAGTTTAAGTCTTTAGAAAGATGATTAGAAGTGTACAGTGAACTCTTTAAATGACAATGGGATGACAATAAGTATGCCATATTTAGGTAAGCAGTTTTTTCCTTTGCTTTTCTAATGATCTCAAGATACTTCACGTATGTTGTGTAAACCCTGTTTCTTCACTATAGGCTGTACAAATTTAGGGATTTCATGAGTGGAGTGAAGTATGGAAATTATCTGCTTAACCATACCACATGCATTAATAACATATCTACCATTTATTGTGATTATTAGTTTCCATACGCTTTGAAAAGTGTTTTTACACACAGGATCTTACTTGACTACAAAACAACTCTAAGACATGGGTCCCAATGCCCTGCTTTCTTTGATGTCAACTATTTGCCTGCATTCCTGAAAACCTCAAGCTTCTTGTCAGATGAGCACTAAACAATAAGAAAGCTGTTGTGCATAGTCAGATAAATGATCATGGATATGGAAATTTGTGTAACCACTGCCTCTCATATCATCCCTCTATGCCTTTCACAATCTTCCTTTCTTACAGTTAGCTATTAAAATGACCATCACAATTTTAGTAATATAACCCAAACTGATTATGAATTTATTTATTTTTAAGTCTCAATTCTTCATTAGGTAGAGCTAGATAGAAACAGCTCTAGGCTTGAGGAGACTTTTTCCTGACAACCTGGGAATGACCACCACCACCCCAGATTTGACCCCTGGTGTTGCATTTAACCTGATCCACACATGCCAACATATTGTTATTCAGATACTGTTTATCCTCCGCACAACCCCTCCTCTTCTATATTATCCTGCCTATGGTCAGAGCAGTGGTGATGCTACATGGATTCTGTGGTAGAATTTGTTGGGAGCCAACATCTATAGCTACATGGCTGAGGCCTGTAAAGGCCCATCTGGAAGATCGCCTCTGACATAGGATATCAGTTATACCTATAATATTGGAGTGTGATTAGTGACCAGTGTGCATACATGGCAGTAAAACTTATTTCTTTCTAGATATTTTCAAACTTCTATTTTCTGGTAGACTGGTGAGTCAGCTCTTGTTCCTGAAAGCAGTTTCCCCTAGAGCTAGGATTAGAAACTAAATTACCATAATAGCTATATTGCCCTGCCCCTTGCCAGGCAGAGCGATTGCTTTTGTTTCATTACAGGCCATGCATTTCCTTGCTTTTGTTTCATACCAAAACTCTGTTTGCTGTTTGCTTCAGCCCGAGGCCATGACGGCCATGCATTTCCTTATTCAAGAGTGTGACAGCTACTATTTGATTTCTAGAGTAGACTTGTTAGGATAAAAAATATACATATACACTTATAGTTACATTTTAGAGTATATTTGAGTAAATTTATGCTTGCTGTTTTGTTTCCTTTGGCTACATTATTCAAATATAATAGTTACTATATGATTTATAAAAGAATTAATGATAAGGTATTAGCTTAATAGGATATAGCATAGTATTAAAGGTCAATCATTAGAAAAATTAAAGTTTAGACATAGAAAATTCATTTAAGTCATGGTAAGGTTTTATAATTTAAGAATAAGTTTTAATCGTTATAGAATTACAGGACACTGCATTGAAACATAATAGCTTAATAGAATAACTGAGTAAACTTATAGATTATAGTATAGTGTTAAGTTGATAATATTAATCGTTGAAAATATTAGGAGTCAGTAAACTTGGATTTAACTTAGAAAAGTTTTTGTATTAATCAGGGTTTGGAACAAAGAGTATAATGTGAATGATTTATTGAACATTATGGAAAACACTTTGAACAATCTGTATTGAAATTGTACACCTGTAAATTTAATGTAAGTTTTGTGAAGCACGTCATGCATCATGGAATTGTAATTGTTTGCTTGGAACTTGCAAGTCTCGTGATGGTCTTGTGATGGTCTTGTGATGCGTAATTTGCATAAGAATTTGTACGCCCCCAACAAGTGATTATCATACTGATGGAGGGTATAGAAAAAGGTATATAAATTGGAAGGAGTCCAAACAAAATTTGGCTTCCTGATCAGACTGTTCACAGAAGAACTGCCTCTGAGTGGTCTCTTCTCGCCGTCCAGATTCTCCGGTGTGGGTCCTAACCCTTCCCCCTTGGTCGGGGCTGGCACTCTGACAAGAATTAAAAGAATCTGTAGATTGCCTGAATCCTAAAGATTGACTGATGGTTTAAAAAAATAAAAAAGTGGCTTTAATGGAGCCTGAGCAAAACTGTTGTTACATAAGTATCTTTAAATGTGATCACACAACTATTAAATGTTTTAGAATCTCCTACAGTGTTGTTAAAATGAAGCTTCTCAGAACTCACCTCGTGCTTACTAAATCAAGAGCACAGACTCGAGGTCTGGGAATCCTCACTATTAAGGTTCCCAGACGGTTTCTAATGTGCCCTAAAGAATAGAATCCACCAGCCAAGGACATTTCCTCAAGAAACAATTAATATGAA
Organism: Cephalopachus bancanus; assembly: GCA_027257055.1. Taxonomy (NCBI): domain Eukaryota; kingdom Metazoa; phylum Chordata; class Mammalia; order Primates; family Tarsiidae; genus Cephalopachus; species Cephalopachus bancanus. Next base: position 14,191,720 of record JAPVLO010000093.1, read on the forward strand.
CACTTATACTGGTGTAGGTATGAAATATTTATATGGAGGGCAAGGAAAGAATGCACAATGACTTCAAAAGGTGAACCCCAAATCATATGAAAACTGCTATGTATGGTGAGAAGAATACTGGATTAGGATTCCAAAGACCTGGGTTCTATGCTCAACTCCAATTCATTTGTTCAAAATATTTTATTAACTACCATACAACAAACATTTGAACTAGGTTTTGAGGATATAGCAGGAAGCAAATATCTGACCTCAAGGATCATGTAAGAGAGACAGACAACAACAAATTAATATATATTATTCAATAATACACAAGTGTCATGAAGAAAAATAGCACTGGGGTTGAAGATTGGTTGGAAGGGACACTATTTTAGAGAAAGCATTCAGTATATGAAAGATTTGAAACAAGGAACATGTTTGTTGTATACAAGGAAGACAAGGAAGCTAAAATGGTTAATGTCGGTGAGCATATTGTTGTAGATCTTATATGTTTTATTCCATAAGCTTTATTTCCTCAACATACATTCATAAGTCCAATTTAATTTCCTGTGTTTTGGCCCATAGCAGGCTTAGTTTGTGAAGTTCTGGTTTAATTTTCTAAATGCAAGAGTGACTTGAGAAAAGTCCAAGTTTTTGCTTAAACAAATTAATCAGCTAGCTATCTATGTAATCTTGCTGCCACGGATTTGCAACCTTTCTCTGTCATTTCTACCTGCAAGTCATCCTACTGAGAAAGACAAACAGAAAAACCCGTTGTGTCTAAAAGGCTACTACTTTTAGTAACATGCTCTCTGGATATGCACAGATAACTCAGAAGTTCTATTTCCCAGCCATGAATATATTAGCATAGATTTGTTTATTAGATTAGCTAAAAATTAATAACCTAGAGGCCTATTCAGACACATAATGACTTGGGGTAAAGGTCAGGGTGAGGAAGATAAGGTATAGTAAAATTTTGTTTTCATGTGGATGAGAAGAATGCTAGAGAGATACCTTCATGGGATCAGGTCTCATCATGAGATTCCCAGCAATTAAAATCCTGACATCCAGGAAGGCAGCGTGAGGGGAGCACGAGAACACAAGTAGACACACAGCAGACTCCAAATGGTGAAACTCCTTGAGTGAACCTCAAGAATAAAAATAAAGAGGAAGAACTCTAAGACTGCGTTCACTCAGGTTGTTTCTGGTCATTATAAATGTTGCCGTGTGCTTTAGTACTCATTATTGTTGAATAATCATACACTGTATGAATCTAACACAGTTGATCCATTATATTGTTAGTTACCTGGACTTTATAAATTTGGTTTTTACAAACAACATTGCTGTACACATTTTTACAGACATCTTTTTCAGGCATGTATTTTCATTTCTCTTCGGTAAATACCTACAAGTAGAATTACTGACTCACAGGGTAGGCATATACTTAATTTTTTTTTTTTTTTTGAGTCAGAATCTCACTCTGTCACCCAGGCTGGAGTACAGTGGCATGCTCACGGCTACCGCAGCCTCGATCTGCTGGGCTCAGGTGATCCTTCCACCTTAGTGTTCCAAGTAGCTGGAACAACAGGCATGTGCCACCACATCTAGTTAATTATTTGATTTATTGTAAAGATGAGGTCTCACCAAGTTGCCCAGGCTGGTCTCAAACCCATGGGCTCAGGCAATCCTCTCACCTCAGCCTCCCAAAGTGTTGGGATTATAGGCATGAGCCACTGCACCTAGCCCATATGCTTAATTTTATAAGAAACTGCCTCAATGAAAAAAATTAAAAATAAAACAAACAACGACAGATGCTGGCAAGGATACAGAGAAAAAGAAACGCTTCTACACTGCTGGTGGAAATGCAAACTAGTGCAACCTTTCTGGAAGATAATGTGGCAATTTCTGAAAGAACTAGAAACTGACCTTCCATATGACCCAGCAATCCCTCTATTGGGAATATACCCGGAGAAACTCATTTCATTCTACCAAAAAGATACCTGCACATGCATGTTTGTTGCAATTCTATCTACAATAGCAAAAACATGGAACAAACCGTGTTGCCCATTAAAGTTGGTCTGGATTTTTAAAATATGGTACATATACACAATGGAATTTTATGCTGCTATAAAGAAGGACAAACATGGACTTTGCAGCAACTTGGATGGATTTGGAGTCTATCATACTCAGTGACATCACAGAAACAAAGAACAGCGTGCCACGTGTTCTCACTCAAGTGGACCTTGAACAATTATCATAATACTATAAGAAAGGGATTGGCAGTAGTGGGAGACTGCCAAGGGAAGTAAGGGTATACCCCTCATCAACAAGGGTATCCGCATAGTGAATATTTGTATACCCTGAATTGTGCCCCACACCTTTCAAATAAAAATTTAAAATAGAAATATTAAAAAAAGAGGAAGAGAATTTAAAAATAAATCTCTCTTACATTTTATAAGACTAATAATCATTTTTTCTATATACTAAGTAAATCCCATTTCCAATTTAACCTGCTTGAGTGAATCGTTCTTACTCATCACCCAGTTGCCTCTTCTAGGCTTCTTGTGTCTCTGACTCTTACATGGGTTCAGTACTCTGCTCAGTTTCTAGCCACAAAGTTTCTTGCCCACCATCTTAACAGCTTTGTAAAAACCAGCAGTCATATTTTGTTCCTTCCAGTGTATTTGTTTATATTTGGATTATAGCTTTTTATTTCAGGAAAAGAAAAGGAAGCCTCTCAGAGAGAGTTGGGTGAAAATAATCATCTTGGTTTGAAAATAAAGACAACCAGAATTTAAAAAAAGATCTTAACCGGGCTCGGTGGCTCAGCCTGTAATCCCGCACCTTTGGGAGGCTGAGGTGAGTGGATTGCCTGAGCCCGCGGGTTCAAGACCCGCCTGGGCAGCGAGATCTCATCTCTACAATAAATCAAAAAATCAACCGGGCATGGTAGTGCATGCCTGTAATTCCGGCTACTTGGAAGGCCGAGGTGGAAGGATCGCCGGAGCCCAGCAGGTCAAGGCTGCGGTGGCCGGGAGCGGCCACTGCACTCCAGTCTGGGCGACAGAGTGAGACTCCAACTCAAAAAAAAAAGATCTTAAGAACAATTCTCTTTATGTAGAGAACTAGAGTACTAAATTAAACAAACAAAAATATGATAACAGAAAAAGAACAACCACAAAAACATTACCAATGCTAGGTAATTCATAGAGGCATTCAAGCAACATCAAGTAAATATGTGTGTTTTCACATAACCACACTCTATGAGTTGCATCAGTTCAGAATTTGAGTTTATCAATAGGCCCAATTTAAGCAATAAGATTAGCAATTCAGTTGACCTTTTCTTTGTATTGCTATGACAACAATGTATCTCAAAATTATGTCACCATTGGACCGCACTGAGTGAAAAACAGTTGTCTTCACAGAGTTATCCAAATGTTTCTCAAGTCAAATTCTAAACATCCAAAATTATCTCCACGTGAAATATGCACTTAGAAATGTATCACTGAAAACATGTTTTAATAATTCTATAGCCCTCTTTCCATTTAATATTGATTTGCTACAGAGTTCAATCATTACTTCCTTAATTTCATCAATTTCAGTAGCTGAAACAACCATCCAAATGTTGATTAATTGCTAACCTAGTTCCAGCCCAGACTCATATGTCTAATACCTCCTAGACACCTCCAAATATTCTAGAGTAGGGGTAGGAGGGACAGCAGAAAAGAATGAACATTCATTGAGTATCTGCAGGACTCCAAACACCCTAGACTTAGCTCTTCATCATCCATCACCCCACACAGGGCCTCTTATCCATGTACTGACTTGGCCTAGAAAGGCCCCACCTTCTGCCCAACCACCAACATCAGAAACTGAATAGTCAACCCAGATTCCACCCTCTTACTTAGCCAACTAGTTACTAGTCATTATAGATTCTTCCTTAAAAATATATTTTTGAAAATGATCCTTTTTCTGTATCTTCACTTCCAATGCCCTAGTTCTGGCTATTACCATTTTTCGCATTGGTTTATATAGTAATCGCTCAGCTTTCCTCCCTCCCCTTCATCTTGGCTTCAGCAGGCAGAATTATTCAAAAAATGCAAAGACAATCATGTCCTTCTCTTGCTTAAAATCTTCTAATGACTATCAATTAACCTCACAAAGGTTTAAACTCATTTTCTGCCAATCCCCTTTGCACATCTTACACAGTACCAGCACTAACCTGTACACATTTTCCCAAGTGTGCAATACTCTGACCACAGTGCTTGTGTGTGTACTTTTTGTGTGATTTTTTATTTTTTTAACTGACAGATAGCACTGCATGTTTTTGCCACATACAACATGATGTTCTGAAGTACATGTACATTGTAGAATGGTTAACTATCTAATTAACAAATGTAGTGCCTCACATAGTTATTATTTTGTGGTGACAGCACATAACATCCAGTCTCTCTACATTTTTCAGGAATACAATAGATCATCATTAACTATAGTCACCATGCTATACAATAGACCTCTTGAAATATACTTCCCCTGTCTCACTGTAGTTACATAACCTTTTTGGATGACTCCAGAAAACTGCCTTCTACTCCTCTCCTTCTCAAGCGCCCCTTCTCTGTGCCTTCATAGTTCAACAGTAGCAATTGTTACTTTCTTTTTCTCGGAGTTGTCTTTTCTGTCCTAGTTTGTGACTCCTTGAATTAGAGACTGTGTCTTTCACTTCTTTATTCTCAGCATCTAGCGTACGGTCCACATCACAACAGGTTCTCAGAAGAATTTATTTGAACAAAAAATTACCATGCCCAAGGTTCCTTTACCTATCCTTAGCAAACCTGTGATGTAAGGAGCCATGATATGTTTGAGAAGTGGCAAGGTTCTTAGAGCAAAGTGTCAGTTGGTATGCAAGTACATATTGCACGTTCCTCAGTTAAGCTCTGCCAGTCATTCGTTAACACATGGATAAAAACATTTCTCCTCATCTCTCATACAAACATATTGCTAGTTAAAAGACAAACATGGTTAACCAAAATAGGTTTGTTTACATATAATAAAAGAATGCCTTTGTGATGAGAATGACTAGCCTTTGGAGGTAATCATACAGAAGAAGTGGCAAAGCTAGAAGTGAAGATGTATATTTCATTCTCTGGACCACACTGCCTCCCTGTGGAAGGTTTTCTGGGCAAAGTTGTGCCTAAAGAAAGGCAAATCCAATTTTACATAATTGTAAAGTGGTTATAGCTAGATTTCATGTAACTTTATACCAGAAGCCCACTCCCAAATACTGGGTCATAAATGGTGCCAATGAGTGATTTGGTTTATGAAGACTGATACCTATTTTTATGGATTTGGAATAAGAACATTTTGTTCATTTAAAAATAAGTAACCCCAGGAATTATTTTTCCAAATGCCAATATCAAGGAATGAAATAACCACAGTATGACTATTTTGTTTTTATTACTTTGAATAATTATACTTTAAGAGTATTAACCATTTGATTTACTTATCCCTACAAATCAAAAATTGCAAAGGAAGATCTTTTATTTGCTATGTGCCCAAGATAGCATTTTTAACTTAGTTTATTTAATATTTAATTACAATTATCAAAAAATCAGGCATCACTGAAATGAATGATTACTCACTGCCTATATATTCCTCCTGAAGTAAAGCTTAACAAACAAAAAACATCAGATGCACTTCTGAAAGTTAACACAGTACAACCAGTTTAAGAAATGCCTCAAGGATAATTTTTCATTTACCTGATACAGAAAGTAACTCATGGAATGCTACTTTTCAAAAGAAAAAATCCTATGTTTTAAGTACAATATATATTTTTTATGATTTCAGGATTTATGTCTTTAAATTTGTCCCAAGTTTCTAACAGTATATAGACATCATTCAAAGGCACAAAATGGTCGTAGTCATCTGTTTCTACAAAAAGCTTTGAGCAATTTCCAGATATGAAATAATTGCTCATTGATCTACCTTAATGCAAATATTTGAAAGCCCTGCTGTTAAATTTCCGGAATCTCAGAAGTATTCAAATTCATTACTTGTCTATTTCCTGACCAGTTCCCTTTGAAGTGGTTCTGGGATCCCTACTATTATTTGAAATGTCTGGCTGTCAGTAACTAGTTACTGTTTCCTTGATGTCTGTGAAGCTGCTTTCTTTCTTGTGACCTTTACCTACAGTACCTCTCGCTGAGGCTGCAATGCATTGACATGTCTGTGTGTGTCTGTGTACTCTAGCCCATACATGCGGTCCTTGTTAAATGCCTTTACTGGTTTATCTCAACAGAAAAGTATGTCCATGATATTGACTCAGCTGAATCTGCATTTCTATGTTATCAAAGGGTCTATTTGTTTTATTTACTACACACACATAAATAAATGCTTGAGCCACTTTTTGTTTTTAATGATGATCACTGAAAGTACACAAGCACATGATTTCTGTCTTTCTATACTAATATTATTAGAATAGATACCTCAGAGATTAATAAAGACAATAGTGCACACCATTTCTTTTTTATGAGCATTTAGAGACATGATTTGGGGACATGACAAGAGAAAAGTAGCCTGAGGGAAAGATTAAGGGAAAAGGGAAAGAAGAACTGAGGGAATCTGCCTGGCTCCCTCTCAAAGGAAGAAGCAGGCATCTACATATTTAAACTTAGGCTAAAAGGGAGAGAGATCGCTGGTGTGAACGAAAACGTGGAACAGAATGTCAGGCAAGAATGCTTTCCATTTCCTCTCCCTTATCCAACTAGGCTTAAAAAGTACAGAGGAGAGACTGCTCTTCTAACACAGAAAACCTGGGCTTAATTTGGGATTTGTCACTAATTAACTGTGTGATCTTGGCCCAGTCAGCCTCCTGGGACTGAGTTTGCTTATACTTCAAATGAAGGTGATGCATTAAATAATTCCAAGAACAGTTTTGGTTCTAAAAATTCTAAAAGAAATCAAAAACTACATTCAAGGACAGGTGTTTTTTCTATGTTTTGTTTTTGCCTTTTTCTTTTTATTTCCAATAGCTTTGGGGGGTACAAAGAACTTTTGGTTACATGGATACATTGTATAGTGGCAAAGAGTTCTGGGATTTAAGTGTACCCATAAGCCCCACCTGTGCACATTGTACCCGATAGCTGATATTTCCTACCCCTACCCTCATTCACCCTCCTTTTCTGAGTCTCCGATGTCCATTATACCATTCTCTATTCCTTCGCAGATCCTTAGTTTAGCTCCCACTTATAAAAGAGAACACACGGTGTTTGGTTTTCTGTTCCTGTGTATTCACTTAGGATGATGTTTTCCAATTCCACCCAAGTTGCTACAAAAGACATTATTTTATTCTTTTTTATGGCAGAATAGTATCCTATGGGTGTGTGTGTGTGTGTGTGTTGTGTGTGTGTGTGTGTGTGTGTGTGTCACATTATCATTATCCACTGATCAGCTGATGGGCATTTATGTTGATTCCACATCTTCGCAATTGTGAATTGTGATTTGATAAACATCCAAGGGCAGGTATCTTTTTTGTACAATGACCTCTGTTCCTTTGAGTAGATACCTGTTAGTGGGATTGCTGAATCTAATGGTAGATCTACTTTTAGTTCTTTGAGAAATAGCCATACTGATTTCAATAGAGGTTGTACTAATTTGCACTCTCACCAAGAGTGTATAAGCATTCTTTTTACACTGCATCCATGCCAGCATCTATTGTTTTTTGATTTTTTTGATAACATCCATTCTGGCTGGTGAAAGGTGGTATCTCATTGTGGTTTTAGTTTGTATTATGCTGATGATTAGTGACATTGAACATTTTTTCATGATTGTTGGTCTTTTGCATATCTTCTTTTGAATGATGTCTTTTCATGTAAAAACCCATGAGGTTAATGGGGCTATTTGCTTTTATTCTTGTTTATTTGAGTTCTTTGTAGATTCTGTATATTAGTCCTTTGTTGGATGTTTAGTTTGTGAAAGTCTTCTTTCATTCTGTAGTTTGCCTATTTACTCTGTTAATTATTTCTTTTGCTCTGCAGAAGCTTTTTAGTTTAATTAAATTTCACTCATTTACTTTTGTTTTTGTTGCCTCGGGGATGACCTTTTTGCAATGAATCTTCTGGGGATTCTTTGGGCTTCTTGTGTCTGATGTTTAAATCTCTGGCAAGACCAAGGAAGTTTTCCTCAACTACTCCCTCAAAAAGGTTTTCCAAATCTGTTGTTTTCTCTTCTTCCTCAGTAACATCTATGATTCTTGGATTTGGAAATTTTACATAATCCCACATTTTTTGGAGACTGCTCTGTTCTCTTTGTTCTTTCTTCTTTGTTGTTGTCTGGGTTAATTCGAAAGCTGTGTTTTCAAGTCCTGAGATCCTTTCTTCTACTCATTCTCATCTACTGTTAAAACTCCATTGCATTTTCTTACTTCCATAAATGAGTATTTCATTTCTTGAAGTTCAGCTTTTTTTTTAAGTGTCTTTCTCTTTGGATAATTTTTTCATTCAAGTCCTGAATAGTTTATTATTATTATTATTATTATTATCATCATTATTATTATTATAAATTTCTGCTAGTTTTAACCTTCTCCTGGATCCCATTGAGCAATTTTATAATCAATGTTTTGAATTCTATCTCTGAAATTTCAAATTTCATTCCGGTTAGGGTTCATTGTCGAGAAGTTTGTGTGATCTTTTTGGGGTGTTGAAGAACTGTTTTTCCATATTGTCAGATTGTAAGTTTTTCTTGGTATGATCTCTCAATTGCCAGCAGTGGCAGTACTGTACTTAATACCTATATAGGCTGAAGACATCCTGAGTGGTCTGGGTGGCTTGGCTAGTGGTGTTAGCTTGGGTTGGGATCAGACCTTCCCAAAAACTGAGGTATTATATCAGATGTAATGGGCTGTGCCTGTCCGCCCCCAGCCAGGAATCGGCAATTGCAGAAGAGAGCCAGCTCCGATGATGATTGAGGCCTTTTTGCTTGAGCTGTGTTTCCCCCAAGGAGGTACCCATCAACCTAGGCAATAGGAAGAGCTATGGGGAAATACCCAAGTTCTCTGTTTTAAGCCATCAAGGGGGATGTGGGGGGAAGGGGCGAAGGAGCTCCCTACCTGTGTCTACTATTGGTTACCCCAGTGGGGATTGGGAAGGAATCCCCAGTCACTAGGGTAACCCTGCCATATTGTGAAGAGACTACACAAAAGAGTTTACATGGGGAGTGAAAGGTTGCAATGAGTCCCACTTAGCTCTCCTGTCTTAGCCTCAGGAAGTCTGTGTTCAGAATGCAAAAGTGTGGCCAACCCCAGGTCTTCTCACAGGAGCCTGCCTCTACCAGAAATTGTTTGCTTGCAGCAGAATTTTCCCTTTGTGCAAATGAAAGCATCAGGTCTCTCAGTTCCCTCCAAGCTGACTAAAAAGCAGCCCTTAACAAGGGTTAAGTTTCCAGAAAATGAACACTAGTGCCTCTCAGGGCTATTTTCTTCCTGTATCACTTCACATGGGTTTCAGCAGAGTATGATTGTGGGTAATATCATTTCCCGAGAGGGACTGGAGTCCCGTGAGGCTCAGGTGACCTTCAAAGTCCATGGTAGGAGTCCAGAGCTCCTGAATTCGCCTCACTCACCCCTCACTGCTGTGTCCAGATTTTGTATGGTAAGTCCCCTCACTCAACTCCCCCCTGATGTGTCTATGACTTATACAGTGATTCAGGTGAGTCTGGCTAATTCCAACCCAGACTGATCAATTTCTCTTTTCTTTGCGCTCTGTAGATCTTGTTGCTTCTCCGGAGAGTGGTGGAGTGTGCTGCTGGTCCCCTTCTTCTCTGAGTACTGAGGAACTCTGTCTATTTTGGTTTATTCTATGCAACAGACTCTAGCTGCTTCTCTCCACCCCAAACCTGTCTCTGAGAAATGTTTTATGTCATCTATCACTAATATTATCTTCCTAAGACATAGTATTTATTTGAGAGGAAATACCTCTGCATGGGTACCAGGGTGGGTAAGCCAATGAAAATAGAAACACTCTCCTTTAATGGCCGGCTTCAGCAACAGATGGACCAGTAAGAAGCTAACCTTGGCCAGGCTCGGTGGCTCAGCCTGTAATCCCAGCACTTTGGGAGGCTGAGCCAAGTGGATTGCCTGAGCCTGTGGGTTCGAGAACAGCCCGGGCAACTTGGTGAGACCTCGCCTCTACAATAAATCAATAATTAGCCAAGCATGGTAATGCGCACCTGTAGTTCCGGCTACTTGGAAAGCTGAGGCGGAAGGATCTCTGGGGCCCAGCAGGTCAACGCTGGGGTTGTCATGAGCCTGCCACTGCACTCCAGCCTGGGCAACAGAGTGAGACTCCAACTCAAGAAGGAGGAGGAGGAGGAGGAGGAGGAGGAGAAGGAGAAGGAGAAGGAGAAGGAGAAGGAGAAGAAGGAGAAGAAGCTAGCCTTGTTAGGCTGAAGATAAAGTTAAGGAGCAGTTAAACTTCTGGACCCTAAGCCTGATGAGCAGAGTCCAAATCCCAAATCCCAACTCTATTCCATACCAGTTGTATGAGCTTGGACAAGTTATTTTACATGTCTGTTCCTCAGTTTCTTCATCTATAAAATGAGCATAATAAACAGCAGGACTAGGACTAGGATAAAGCAAGAGAAGCATGCACTTGCATAACCCTAAGAGGGAATGCTTCCTTAAATTTTGCTCCCTCTGTGCCTCACTTGACTCATTCTAGTCTCAGCCATGATAAAGAAATACCTACTTAATGATATAACCATAGAGAATAAATAAGTTAACACATGCAAAGTGTTTAAGAACACCATTTATATATTCAAGAGCATATATGTGTTAGATAATGAGTGACATTATTGATTGTATTTGAGGAGTTCAGGAGATAAAATTCTATGTAGATGCCCATGTTTCTGGCTTAGGTGATTAAATGAACATTGTTGTCCCACATCAGTACAGGAATACAAGAGAAAGAACAGGCTGAGGCAAGGGCTTGAAGTTGACAGATTTGAGGTACCTACAGGTCATTTGGGAGTCAATATCCAATATCCAATAACATATATGCAATACATGTCTGCCTCTATGTATATCACTGGCGCCTAGAAGTGAGGATTAGTGATATGCTATCAAAGAGAGTAAAACGATGTAGGAAGTATTGGTGTAAGCAACAAAAATAGAAACAGATTGTGTCACCGAGGAAGCCAAAGTGGTTAGCTATTTTGTTCCTGGAAAAGAACAAAGTGGCTAGCTAATTTTGTTCCTTTTATAACTTCTTACCAAAATCCCTACAAAAACAGAAAAAGAGGGCCAGAATTAGTGGCTCATACCTGCAATTTCAGTTCTTTGAGAAGCTGAAGCAGAAGGTTCATTTGAGGCCAGGAGTACAAGACCAGCCTGGGCAACATAGTGAGATCCTGTCTCTATTTTTTTTAATTAAAAATAAAAAAGACAAAACTTCTCAGCACCTTAATGTAACACCAGTGATCAACCTAATTCCAAAATCTGGGAAGTATGTCTATACTATAAGAAAGGGATTGGCAGTAGTGGAAAAACGCCAGAGAAGGGGAATACCTCATCAACAAGGGTACCTGCAAAATGAACATTTGTATACCTAACACTGAATTGTATCCAACATCTTTAAGATTAAAAATTTTTTTTTAAATGAAGAATCTGTTTCAGGCTGAAAACACAAAGTGGACCACTAGTACTAAACCCTTTTCCTACATACCCAAAAGTCAGTATCAACCTTCCCTGCCCCACACAAATCAGAAAATTGGAAAGTTAACTCTTGACTTTTGCTTTTTAATGGCAACCACTTCCACTAATTCCTCATTCTTCCACAATCTACAGAAGAAAACAACTTCTAAGAATCCAAAAATTCGTGCGTGTGTGTGTTTGTGTGTGTGTGTGTGTGTGTGTGTGTGTGTGTGTGTGTGTGTGTGTGTGTAGGAAAGAATAGAGTGAGTGACGCATTGACTTCTGAGTGTCAAAAGAGTCTTAATTGTAGTGCATGCTGGGAATTTTATTTTCCCCCATGTCCTACTCACTTTCAGAGTACTTGAGCTAAGCAAGTAAATGAAGAATCAGGTATATTCCCAGCAGAGAAAATTGCAGAGTCATATGGAAGGTTGATTTTTAGCTCTTTTAGGAATCGCCAAACTATTTTCCACAGGGGTTGTACTAGTTTACATACCACCAGCAGTGTAGAAGCATTCCCTTTTCCCCACATCCTCTCCAGCATCTGTTGTTTTTTGAGTTATTGATGATGGCCATACTGATTGGAGTTAGGTGGTATCTCAGTGTGGTTTTAACTTGCATTTCTTTAATGACTAGTGAGGCTGAGCATTTTTTCATGTATCTGCTGGCTGCTCATGTCTAATCACTGTATGAAAAAGATACCTGCACACACATGTTTATTGCAGCAGTATTCACAATAGCAAAAGCATGGAACCAACTGTGCTGCCCATCAAAAGAGGACTGGATAAAAAAAAATGTGGTCCAAATACACGATGGAATATTACACAGCCGTAAAGAAGGACAAATTTATGAACTTCACAGCAACCTGGATGGACTTAGAGTCTATAATACTGATTGATCTATCACAGAAACAAAAAACTGAGTATCACATATTCTCACTCATAAATGGATCTTGAACAATTACTGTAATACTATAAGAAAGGAATTGGCAGTAGTGAGAACGTGCCAAAGAAGGGGGAGCACACCTCATCAATAAGGGAACCTACAAGATGAACATTTGTATACCTAACACTGAATTGTATCCCATATCTTTAATATTAAAAATTAAAAAAAAAATAATGAAGAATCTGTGTCAGCAAAACCAACCAGAGTCAACCAAAGCCTTGAAAGTCTTGAGAAATGAGGTCACTGAGCACATTAACCAGACTTCAACACATTAGAGAATATTCTTCTAGAACCACTGGCCAGAAAATAAGACCAAGGACAGCCCACACACCTTGTGAAAAACTAACTGTGGATAGATTTGTCTTTTGAGTAAGCAGAAGGAAAATCTGCAGTCTATCGAAAATGAAGTTTTTTAATGAAGACTTAGAAGAACCATACTTCAGGAGGAAACATTTTAAATAATTTTGTATGCTTGTTAGAATATGAGGAGACATTTTCCCTGTCAGATAGGAAAATAAAGTAAATAAAAAGTTTGAAATAAAAAAATATCAAAATAAGATAAAGTATATGTGAAACAAGGAAGGACTGAAAAAATTAAAATTTAATAGTATAATTTTATGCTTTTATTTATTTGTTTGTTTATTTATTTTGAGCTGGAGTCTCACTCTGTTGCCCAGACTGGATTAAAAGACAATAGCATACACTTGAAACTGTAAAAAATTGAATTTGTTTTACAAAGAACAAATTTTAAGTGGTCTACCAGAATCCAAATTTTTAAAAAGACAAAGAGATAATGGTAAAAGAGAAAGGCACATGCAGGGAAAAGAAAATGAGAGTTAAAGTAAGAATTTGAGCATCCTAAACAAACATAACATTATAACTCAATCCAACACAATAATTACAGACATAATTGAAGAAAACTTTCCACTCAAAAATAAAATAGATGATTTTTTATATTAAGGGGTCTTTACCACATTCTGATAAAAATCAGTGAAAAGATACAGCTAAAGTCATTTGTCAAAATAATTGAAAGACAAAAAAAAATCTACAAGTACAGAAAAGGTGTTCTTTTAGAAGACTAAAACTCAAAGTGTTTTTGGAATTATTGAATAAAGCACTAAATGCCAAAAAATAAAGAAGAGAAATATTGTGTGGCAAAATTTTTATACGCAGCCAGTTTGTGAAAGAAACAAACTATATTCTAAAGTAAATGGGAGCTTAGAAAACACACTATTCAAAGTTCTTTCTTGAAAGATCTTACTTAGATGCTTCTTCCAGAAAATAAAAATTAATCATAATGAGAGAGAATGACGATTTAGGGAAATTTCTGCATTCTTCTTACCCAGCAATACAGTTGGATGATGCACAGTCAGGTGGATTCTGCAGCATATGGAGGGAAGCTTGACTCTGTTTCCTTCAGTTTCCTGTTTCTATCTGTTGCTTCCTTCTCTTCCTAGCATTAGGATATTTATACTTCCTCACTCTTTATCCCACAGTGCAGATGGAATCACCTGTTATCTCTGATAACTCACAAAACACCAGCTGGTTCTATTCTGTTATCACCTTGCTAATAATAAAGTATTTAAATGATTATGCATTGTGCTGAGAGAAGAAATAAAATATCTTACTTGCCCTCCTAACAAAGATCTGCATAGTTCAACATAATTATTATTTCTTTTGCAGAGAAACTTAAGTAATGACTTTCTGTAACATTAAAACCCATGTTGACCAGACAAAGTTGTTGGAATTTTTTCCATTATGAAAGACCAACAGAACTCCCACTGCAGGTGTTAACTGTTTTCAAGCACCTCTTCATGCCATCTCATAACAGTGAGGTAGTGCAAAAATACTAGTAGTGGCTATCTCTGGGGGATAAGACTTATTTCAATATTTTTAGTGTTTCTGCAATGATTCTCGTATACACAAAAATTTAAATAGCATAAAGAATTTATATAGCATTTAATTACACACACATTTTAAATGCTATATCAAATAAACTGCAAAATTAATAACATTTATATCTGCATGATGAAACTGTGAATTATTAGTTTTCTTCATTTTGCTTTTCTGAACTTTCCAAATTATAAAACAATATAATTGTATGATATATGATATATAACTGTATTCTATAATAATTGCTTTTGACGGAAAAAACAATTTTCATTTAAACACTAAAAAGAATGGTCAATAATATGTTTTAAGTGTTATAAACTCATTAGAGTTCATTTTTGGCATTTAAGTAATCATGGTTGACTTTACTGGGAGTCATCAGTGTAGATGATGACTAGTAGTGATGTCAAGAAAGTCAAGGGAAGAGAAGTAGTAATCAAGGTACTCAGCACTACAGAGGTCAAGCATATTAAGTCTTAGACGCCTCCATTGGATTTGACAAAGCAGGAGCTGATTCAGTAGAAAAGTGAAGACAAATCAAACGTAAATGCTTAGAGAGTATAAGAAAAGAAGGGAAACAGGGCTCTTGAAAAGTAGCAGGAATGTTGTATGTTCAAGGTAGCTGTCATAGGGCAAAAGGGACAGTTCTCATCCAAAACATCTAAAGCAGCATACTGTTGGTTTCCTCTCCAGCTACACTTTTTCATTTGCCCTTAACAATACTCTCCAGTTTTTCCTGGAAATCCATGTGGTTCCAATTAATTTTACCCTACTTCTCTACATGGGTGACTCCCATGACCCTAGACTAAACCAATCAAGGCATTCTGATTGACTCATAGGTCTGTACCGGTCCAAACGCAGGAACAATCAAGATCATTTTTGCTGGGAATTCTGGAACACAGATGTCAATGTCACCACTTGTCACTCTTCTAAATGCCACAATCCACATTATATGCCCTGTAAACTGTGCCCTCTGGAGCTGTGGGACACTGTGACCCTGATAGCTGTTCTCTCCTTCTCAGGAGCTATATACTGTGACGATATGAGATCTAGAAGCTGAAACTATCTTGTGACCAAAAAGAAAGGCTGTATGAGGACAAAGGTCATGTGTGAATGAAGCTGAGTGGCCTGAGGACAAACAGAAAGTCACAGAAAGGCACCGCAAGGGCACAGACCAAACTTTACCTACAGCCTGTCCTACCTCTGGACTTTTTTAGTAAAATAGGCCAATAAATTCTAGCCCAGTTAGAGATAAGCTTTCTATTATATAAAACGGAGATAATTCTCATAATACAACAGCCTGCTTCCTTGGTTTGTCCTTCCTGCAAACATTCCATACAAAGCTGGGTTTCACTTTTTGTTTTCTTTTTTTTTTTTTTTTTTGAGTTGGAGTCTCACTCTGTCGCCCAGACTGGAGTGCAGTGGCCGCTCCCGGCCACCGCAGCCTCGCCTGTTGGGCTCCGGCGATCCTTCCGCCTCAGCCTTCCGAGTAGCCGGAATTACAGGCGCGCGCTACCACGCCCGGCTGATTTCTTTTATTTATTGTAGAGATGAGTTCTCGCTACCCAGGCGGGTCTCGAACCCGCAGGCTCAGACAATCCACTCACCTCAGCCTCCCAAAGGCGCGGGATTACAGGCTGAGCCTCCGAGCCCGGCTGGTTTCACTTTTTTAGACAAGCAGACAAAGCCACTCACAATGTCCAGAAGACAAAAAGTAAAATTTAATAGGACATTTCAGGAATTTACCTATGCTTGGGTCAAGAGAGAAAACAATGAAGTACTCTGAGGCCCATGTTGTTATAAAATCGAATTTAGTCAGCAAATATACTGACATTTCTCTGCTTCTTCCTTTTGTGTACTCAGTCCCCTAGGAAATTTCCAGATGTGAGGACCGTGAAGCTCCTGTTCTCCATGTTTCTACCAGAGTAAACTCATGTTCATGTGTTACTTAATGAACACATGTTCATATGTACTTCTTATCTTACTGTTAATAAAAACTTTTCATTTTCTCCTATATATGTGTATTATTTTACCCAATCTAAGAAAGTGGAAGATCCTCTAGGTTAATCCAAAAAGCAAGCTTCCAGTTCAGGTTTCTTTCCATTACATTACACCACTACACACAGATGAGTGTCTTTTCCATTGAATAAAATATACTGAACATGTCTCAATTTGAAGAATTAAAAAGAAAGGAAAATACATGTTAAGCCAAAAAGAATTTAAGAAAAAGCAACCCAACAAATAAGACTCACTATGCCACATTCTGGAGGGCATTAGCTTAAATCCTCTCTACTCAACTTTTGCCTTTAATCATACTCTGTCTAATGTGAGGATCTCTCCTCATGTGAAAGTTGTTAAGTACATACAAGGTAAAATCATCCCATGTTTTCTTGATTCTAATACTTCCCAATAGTCCAATTTGCAGACACACAAGGTCATGCTCGCCATGAAGTACAGCATAATGATTCTTTCCACTTTGAAAAGAAACAAGTACTTCAAAGAAGTACTGCTCAAAAGGGGAGGGGTTATCTCAGCTTGATTTCTAGTTATATAATCATTTATATATACCATATTCTCCTCCCAGAAACACACGTATATACACACATACTACAATTAAATACTGAACATTCAAAACTGTTTAATCTGAACTTGGGAAAATAACAATTTAAAGACATAGGAATAAAAGAAAAAAATAGGAAAAATAATGTGCCAGATATATATTAATATCCAGAAGAAATTCCACTATTAAATCTGTTCTGTCATTATGAACTGAGCAGATTATATTCTATGACCTTCAGAAAAGCAGTTACCAGCTAGACTGCTAAGTAGTCTACTGGCTACAAGGTAGATCTCAAGAGAATGACCAAGAAATACAAAAATACACAGTGAAGAATTTTTAAATTGTCTTTGCTGAAAAGACACAGAAAAGATTAACTCACTTATCCTTGCTTCAGTATCACCTTCTAGATTGTAAATAACCTATAGAGTTTAGAACTTGTATTTCTTATCATGCTATACATACTATTTTAATCATATAATATATTTGACTGTTTACTCAAATACTGTGCTTGTATCTCTGCATAAAATTCTAACCCTAAAATAACAAATCAAAAGATGTTTCTGATGTAGAAAAGATCATTTTCAAGGTTAGTAATTACGGAAGAAAGTTTGGAAACATGTATGTTCAAGATCATTAATTGCAGCATTTTTGTTTGTTTTTGGTTTTTTAGAGCAAAACATTGAATACATTACAAATATCTGTCTATAGAGCTGGTGTGATAAACTCTGGTATATCCATACAATGGCCATTAAAAAAACTGGGATTTTCTCCACATATTAGCATGAAATAAACTCCAGGTATACTGTTTAGTAAAAAAAAGATAAAGAATAATAAATTAATAAGATATATATTACATATGACATACATAGTTAACATGTATACTTGACATATATAGAGGGACCCCAAAAATAATTATCTTCTTGAAGGGCAGGGCGCTTTTAGTATAGGCTTCCCCTGCTAGGTAAGTGTTCTAGGAATACATCAGCATCAGTGTACTAACAACATTGTTATAATAGGTTGTCTTTGGCTTCAGTAAAATTTTTTTAAGATCCTTTCATTGTGTTTCCCCATTTCATGATGGGTGATTTACACGAACAACCTGTGCACACTGTGCTGAGTGTTCAGCAGTTTTTGAACAAATACAGCAAGCCCTCCATGCCCCACCCTGTCTTTTGCCCTGAAAAAAAACTCCTCAAAGAGAAACGTTTTGCCAATGTGAAAAAGGTGAAATAAAAAACGGTGGAAGCACTCAAAGGCATTAAAATTGACAAGTTCAAAAACTGTTTTGAACAGTGGAGAGATGCATCTTGCTAGGTGTATTGCATCAAATGGAAAGTACTTTGAAGGTAACTGATGTTTAAACATGTATGGATAAATACACAATTTTTTATAAATAAATTCTGGGTTTTGGGAGGCGTCCTCCCTTGTATACTTGCAAACACATATTTGTTAAGCAGTTATGGCTGTTGATTTTGTCATATGCCACCTTCTCATTCACAGGGAGTATATATAGTTTTTTATCTTTAATTTATATAGTGAATTATATCAAATTCTTAGAATTTTAATATTGTTACATTATTGAAATAAACTACACTTTATTGAGATTTGTTATTTTTTGTGAAGTAGAGTTTAATTGCTCATATAATGATGTGACACTCAGGTGAGTAATAAATATCGTATTTATTTTCTTTAAATCTATTAATTTTTACCTCCTTTCCTCATCCCATAACCCACCCTCACCTCCCTATCAAGTAGTTCTGAGAACTCACAGACCTTTTGAGGACCAAGGCTTTGGAAAGGGCTGGTTAAACACCGTTTACTACTCTGCACATTTTCCACCTTGACACGTGTACTCCCTTCAGGTCTGGCAGTGGCTCTGCTCCTCTTCTCCATGTTTAAAATGCATAAAACAATGGCAAGACCAGACTCCATGCAGGTGCTCCCAGACCCTGGAGCAGGTGCCAACTTCTGCTGCTCACAGTCCTCACATAGGTCCATTTTTCCTTCCTAAATCTCAACCTCCTTTTAATAGTAGTCTGAGGAAAAAAACTCTCCTCCTCAGTAAGTTTCTCTAAGAGGCCCTCTCTTCCAACTCCAAGACCCCTAACATATCTCCTCAATAGGCTGCAGTTTTTAGAAAGGAAGTGTCTTGCAGGCAACTCTGGCTTTCTTTACTGCCACAAACTTCTCTGGAGGCAAAGTAGTACAAAACTGGTCTATGGCAGAGGGAAAAACGAGGAGAAGAAAAAAATGAAATGAAATTACACTTTTAAAAATAAAGTAAATTGAAATGTTTTGAAAATGTCTCCAGTCAAAATATTTTAATATATTGGCATAAGTTTTCATAAGAGAGATTCATCAATGAAGAAGGACCCCCCAAAATCCAGAATTTATTTGTAAAAAGATATGTGTTTATTCTTACATGTTTAAACTTCAGTCACCTTCAAAGTACTCTCCATTTGATGCAATACACCTATGGAGATGCTTTTTTCCACTGCTCAAAACAGTTTTTGAATTTGTCAATTTTGATGCCTTTTAGTGCTTCTACCGTTTTTGATTTCACCTCTTCCACACTGGCCAAGCATTTCTCTTTGAGGGCTTTTTCATCTGGGGAAACAAACAAGCAAAAGAAGTAGCTCAAGGTAAGATCGGGTGAATAAGATGCCTTCTAAATTGACAAATGACACCATGTTGGTTTTCATTTGCACATTAATTTGCATTTAAGTAATTATGAGTCTTGCTTAGGGGAGATTTGTCAGTTATGTCTAATATAATTAATAAATTAATAAGTATAATATGCTGCCTAATGTCCTACTTTAAAAAGGCCCGTGCTTTTCGTTTTCATTTTGTCTTATTTTACTTTATCTCTTTCTCATTCATGTATTTAATTATAAAGGTGGCTTTGTACTAACATTTCTGAATTAACTCATCAGTTGGTATTTCTCTTTAGAGCAGTATATTTGAATTACAATACTTCTAACCATAATTTAACCAATAAAAATTTCAAGCCGGGCTCGGTGGCTCAGCCTGTAATCCCGCGCCTTTGGGAGGCTGAGGTGAGTGGATTGCCTGAGCCCGTGGGTTCGAGACCCGCCTGGGCAGCGAGACCTCATCTCTACAATAAGTCAAAAAATCAGCTGGGCGTGGCAGCGCATGCCTGTAATTCCGGCTACTCGGAAGGCTGAGGCGGAAGGATCGCTGGAGCCCAGCAGGTCGAGGCTGCGGTGGCCGGGAGCGGCCACTGCACTCCAGTCTGGGCGACAGAGTGAGACTTCAACTCAAAAAAAAAACAAAAAACAAAAAAAAATTTCAATTTTCTGGTTATTTTCCAATGATTTTTATTTCATAGGACAGCAAATCTAGGGTTAAAAGAAAAAGGCATTGTAGAGAGTGGCTTCTCAGTAATATTCACTGAAACGAGTGGAAGAGAGACTTTTTTGCCAGGTTATATAAATAATAGGCTTAGCCCAAGTACTTTAATCCTTAATCTAGACCAGTGGTTCTAAACCTTGGCTAAATATTAGAATCATCTGGGGAACTTTAAAACTTTTGCTTCTCGGGCCATGACTCAGACAAATTAAATTAGAATTTCAGGGGTTGAGATCCAGGCATCAGTGGGTTGTTGTTTTTCTAAAGCTCCCTGATGAGCTGCCAACATTGAGGACACTGATGTAGGCTTATCTGATCTACAAGCCATCAAAACTGAGAAAGTTTATTCAACTGAAGTGCATTCATCAACTTTATATACTAAACAGAATAACTATTACCCTTTCACTGAGGCCTTTCACTAAGTTATGTGCCAGTCAAAAATTCCAGAATAATTTAGTTATATAGGAATGTGCTATAAAGATCTCCAAGTATAAGGTGTAAACAAGCAAATTTTCCATTTTCCTGTACATGGTGTGAGAAAGCTCCTTTCTACAGGCTATATTTTAGTGGACAATAGATAGAGCCAATCATAGTAAAGTTACAAAATCCATAAAAGACTTCCAGTCTTTGCTGTTTCTTGCCTTTCTGCACATCAATCCAGATGCCACCTTCTCACCTCACTCTGTCCCAACCCCATTCCACAACATGACCCTTTGTAAGAGAAAAGTTAGAATTCTGAACTTGTTTTGTTTTAATTCTGTATCTCATTCACACCAATGTGTTACCAGACTGTACTTCAGGCTTTTGTTTTTCATTGTGTAACTATACACCCTCTCCCAACACAGTCACAAGAGGAACCTGGGTAAGCAAGAGGATATATAGGAGGTTGTCATGATTGGACCCAGTCTGTGCCTCCATCAAGGCCTCAAGTCAAGTCCATTCTAGTGGATTTGGGAAAATATCCGCAGAAGTGAGGGCTGAAGTGATGGTCTGAGCTCTCCAGGAGCTGAGTGGGGCTGGCTGTGGTTGGCTGCTTCCCAAGGATTCTACATCAGCTGAGGGATAGAGAGGCCTCTCTTTTAATCTCCCCAAGAGCATGCCCCTAAGGGCAATCAAATCGCTCCAAGGCAAACCAGGGATAAAGTTTGAGAGCTACGGGAAAACACATGCAGGAAGTCTCAACTCAAGGCTATGAATGAGAGAAGCAGGGCCACAGGGACCCTCTGAGTTGAATTAGGCGGCATGCGGGGATGAGTATTTACCCTGCACATGCATACCACGTTTAACCCTCCTTGCAGCTCTGGGCAGCATATATTACAATTCTCATTTTGAAGATAAGATGAACCCTATCTTAATCTCTTTGTGCTACTGTAACAGAATTTCCAAGACTGAATAACTTACACAGAACAGAAATTTATTTGTCACAGTTCTGGAGGCTGGAAAGTTCACAATCAAGGTGACAGCAAGTTCTATTGTCTGGTGAGGGCTGCTTTCTGCTTTCCAAGATGGTGCTACATCTTGGATGGGAAAAAGAGAAATACTGTGTCCTTGCATGGCAAAAGGTAAAAGGCAAACTAGCCAAAGGCTCCTTGAAGCCTCTTTATGAGATTCTTCATTACATTCATGAGAGAGGTGCCTACATGGCCTAAAGGCCTTACCTTTTAATACTATCACATGGCAAAACCTGAATTTTGGAAGAAACACATTTAAACCATAGCAGACCCTCAGAAAGGTCAAGTGACTCACTGAAGGTCACAGTTTATACATGCTCTGTTGCTTTGTGTACATTCTGAAAATTTAGAAATAGTATTCAACATAAACTTATAAATTTCATCATAAATACTTAAGACATGGCCAAAAGTATCTTAAAAATTTGGTGCATAACTATTAAGTTCCACCTTACTTCTCTCATTCACTTTAACCTTATATCATGTCCAGGTGACCCTCCAAGAAAGATTAAAAATGCAGTGTACTCATTTCCATTTTATAATGTAAAACATTAAAGAAAAACATTAGGGATTTAAAGATTCATCATAATGCAAATGGTGGAAGGGGAGGTGGTCTTTGCTTATTGAATTTATGCTTACAGCAGAGTTAAAACTTAACCTTTTTGTTGTTGTTCTGATGCATACAATTGTTCCCTAATCTCCAAAACACAAAGCATTTCTCTTTTAAAGCAAAACTAATTATTGCATATTACATTCTAAATATCAAAGCCATAAAGTTGAGAAACACAGACTATGGCCCAGGATATCCCAGGTGGATGGAGTCCCAGAAAGTGACAATATGATTTAATTTGAACAGTAATGTATCAAGTGGGCATCAGATTTTTATCCTTACACTTAATAAACTTCTTTACCAGGCATGTGCTATAAAGCATACATGACTGTATACCTAGGGAGATAAGAAGCACATAGGAAATTATGATTTGTCCAAAATAGTTTAGGAAAAAATATGTGCATACATGACACTTTTGACAAGGCTATTTTGACACAGCTGTGCACTGATCCAGCTGTTTCATGCAGGGGAATTTTAAACACAGCCCAAAAAACAAACTGTTAAAATTTCAGCTGTTTCTATTAACAAGTAATGTGTGAAACAGGCATAGTCTTCCCTTCTAAAATCTCTCCACAGTCTTGAATCTCACCCTGTTGTAGATCCCCACCCCCTGGGGTAGCTAGTAGGATTAAGTGGGGGAGGGTCCGGAATGAGGTGGGGTCAGGAATGGGTTGAGCATGAGGGATGGAGTGAGGTTAGGCATCATCTGGCAGACAAACTATATATGACCAGAAGTTATATGTTTACCACACTTACTCATCTCAGAGAGAGCTATACATCATTCTTAGCAAAGTGCCTGCTCATTCTCTGAGAATTCACTTATATTTTAAACAGTCTGTTAAATTTACAATGGGCATACTCCTTTACATTCATGAATAAACAGAATTGTCTGTGTAAAGAAGCCACTTCATCTGTTTTACATTTGAACATCTAGAGAACTAAATCTTGAATACCTCTGAGTTTAGACATTTCCTATTTATGCAAACTTTATTTGATTGGATGTATAATGCACACCACCACAGGGGATGATATTTGAACTATAATATAATTCCCACACAGAAAATTTTCAACCTGTTTTATAACAGTTCTCTCAATTCTCAACAATATTTTTTTCTATTTATAAAAGTAATTCCTACTTAAAGAGTTTCCAAGATTAGATTTTAAAAGTTTTGTTTGTTTGTTTTTTCTGAGTTGGAGTCTCACTCAGCTGCTCAGACTGGACTGCAGTGGCAGCTCCCGGCCACCGCAGCCTCGATCTGCTGGGCTCCGGCGATCCTTCCGCCTCAGCCTTCCGAGTAGCCGGAATTACAGGCATGCGCTACCACGCCCGGCTGATTTTTTTGATTTATTGTAGAGATGAGGTCTCGCTGCCCAGGCGGGTCTCGAACCCGCGGGCTCAGGCAATCCACTCACCTCAGCCTCCCAAAGGTGTGGGATTACAGGCTGAGCCACCGAGCCCGGCTTAAAAGTTTTTTAAATAATGGGGAATGGATAGTGGATAGCTGTTGCGCTCATTACATTGTAACAAGTTTCATGTAACCTTTATATTACGTTGTAAAGGTAATTACTCATTACATTGTAACAAGTGTAATCTAATTCTCCAATCATTCAATACAGAAATGTTGCTCCTACTATGGTCAAAGATAATGAGTCCAAAGGACTGTTTGAAATCCACTATTTTAGACAGGCTGCAGCAGCAGTTCCAACTTGTCATACTTGAGATTCTCTTATCAAAAATAGTGAAGACATATCTTTCTCTCTTATATTTCCTTTCTCACTTTTTATTCAATTGCCTCCCTGATGTCTCCAATAGAGTGGACTCAATTAATTATGACCTAGTTCCAAGAAAAGCTCTGGCGATTGACTTTAGCTATCTTACTAGAAAGTAGTAAATACAAGTTTCTCACTATGTCATAAAAGGAACTACAGAGTTAGTTACTGTGTTAAGTAGTACTGGTTTAACATGTATTCCCAATTTAGATAATTGCCTAATTGAAAACACTGTTGGTAGGTAAGTGGGATCCTAGCTATCATTTAGAACAGTAAAATCTATTCTTGAGCTACCGTGGAAATCAATCTGTGCGTCTATTGTGCAGAGTGAAAACTCTTCAGAATGACATATTTGGTGCTTTACCTTTGTGGAATTCTTTGAGTATCATCTGGTTTCAATTTCTTCATAGGCTTTGTGCCCCAGTGAATGTGTGTGTATGTGCTTGCATTTGCATAAAACATATAATTAAGTTAAACGTATTACTGTGGATTCCAATATGTATGAGTATACATCCCCATTATTTCAAAGTAAGACTCTCACATGAAAAGGCACACCAACAGGAATATATTGAAAATGAAACTTGAGATGATGTACAAGGTTATAAAATCAGGCTGCATTTTTTGTTTGTTTTTGTTTTGAGTTGGAGTCTTACTCTGTCTCCCAGGGTTGGAGTGCAGTGGCACATTCATGCCCACCCCAGGGTCGACCTGCTGGGCTCCAGTGATCCTTCTGCCTCTGCCTTCCAAGTAGCCAGAACTACAGGCATCTCTACAATTGATTTATTGTACAGACGAGGTTTCGCCAAATCACCCGGGCTGGTCTCGAACCCTCAGGCTCAGGCAATCCACTCACCTTGGCCTCCCAAAGTGCTGGGATTATAAGCTGAGCCACCAACCCTGGCCAGAACTGATTTTAAAATTTTAATGTATTAGATCTAAAGTAGCCACTATAGAATAACAAAATGAAAATTAGAATGACTAATTTGCATAAAATTAATACAAAATATTGTCATTTTACATGGAGCTACCCAACTCATAAATATATTACTTTATTCAATATCTTCGAGCACTTACTAAATGCCAGGTAATGTTCTAGTCATTAGGGATATAGCAGTGCACAAGATGAACCAAGTTCATGCCCTCAAAAAACTTATAGTTTGCTAGGTAGACAAATAGGAAAACAAATAATCATATAATTTCAGATCATAATCATTTTTAAAGAAAAATAAAGCAGAGAAAGGGAATTCAGGTGATTCTAAGGTGGGGTATAGAATATTTCTGAGCAATACCTAATTGAAGGGAGAGAGCTAGTCTTGCAGATGTATGAGGAAAAGTGTATCAGGTGGAGAGGAAAGCAAGTACAAAAGGTTTGAGGCAGGAAGAGCATGGTGTGGTCAGGAAGCAGCAAGTCCAGTGTGGTTGGAGGAGAGACGGGAAGAAGGAGCAAGGTAAATGAGGTAGGTGAATTAGGCAAGAACTGGATGGTGACCTCTCAGGATGGGAAGGAAGAAGCAACAACGGAGAAGAGAGTCATCAGGGCATGAAGAGTGCAGCATCAAGGAGGCCAAGAGAAGAGTTTCCAGAAGTGAGAAGTGATATAGTGTGTCAAATGATGCTGACAGAAAACCTAGGAAAACAGGGTCTGCAAAATTAAACACAGTATACTCATGCTGGAGTTCTTTCAGCAGAGGGTTGGGGATCCTTTATAGGAATTTTTCCTGACTAGGAACTAGAGGAATAGAGTATGGGCTACAGGGAAATGTGAGGTTAAGAGGGATGTTTTCCTAAGATGAAAGACATTATAATGTAATATATGGACAATACAAAGTCAACAACAATATGAAAGGCAAATTTTGATCATTTATTACACTGCACTAGTGTAAATAAGCACACACGCACACACACACACATACACACAAGTTTCCAAATACTGACTTTTTACATAATGCTGAGTCAGCTCTTTAACTTTCTATCAATCTTTTTATTTACCCTATACCCTAACTTATAGAGAATAGAGTTAATTTGCTTCCCAGGAATACTAAATGTATTACCAATATAGATTATTATAGAAATCATCAAAATATATATCATTTTAAGGAGAGCCCCAAAAATAAGTTTAAAATTATTATTTTAGTCAGAAATAGTATATATGATTGTATACTTTTATAATTTGAAACTCTATCAGAGGGTAATCAATATGTCTTTTTTTACTCTGAGTCCTGTTCTGGAGGAGACACATGCGTATGTGTAAATGTGTGTGTACAAACACATACAAACAGACTTGAAGGACATTGGCAGAGTATAAAATCAGCACATAGATAAAGACAAGTGGCTTTGTGGAAAGAGGTCTGATACCAGAGAGGACTAGGATGGCATCCCAGCTCTGCCAGTCACTAGGATGTTGCCTTGGGCTCCCTGAGCCTCAATCCCTGTGTTTGTAAAGTGGAGGTAATAATTGATGCTTAAGAATTAAATGAGTATAAAATGTAGGTAGATGCGCTCAATAAAGGGTAGCACTGATTTTTATTGTTAATTCAATTAGGTATGCTTTGATTTCTATTACTATAGTTTTTTCACTCTCCCTCAGTATGCTTTCACTGCATAGAAACACAATGGTATATAGTAAGGCAATCAGTCTTTAGGAATTCATTTCTTATAAGAAGTTGGAGCTGATAAACCATGAGAAAACTATTATCTCTTGAAAAACTAATCATTCTTTCAAAGATGAGAGAAAAGGGATATGCACATTACATTTTCTACCAGGCATCTGGTAGGAAGTGAAGGAAGAAATTTGTGTGATCTTATAAGGATTCAGGTTAGCTCACTTTGTAAATAAAGTGTAAAGTCAATCAGCTGACCTGCCAGTCTCTTTAATAACCTATCATGAAGGCTAGAGATATAGTGTAAGGAGTGGGAATTTTGTTTAAGAGCTATACCAGGCATTGCTCTGTTATAAGGTAGTAGGAACAAGTACCATGGCCCAAATGAAGCTGGTGCTAAAAAGCAAAATAGCTTTCTAGGATATTCCTATCTAAACAAAATCCTGTTCCTCTTTTTAAAGTATACTGAATGGTCAGCACCATACCTAATACACAAACACACATGCATGCAAATATGCACATATGCATACATGCACATACATACACATACACACACAATTTCTTAAGTCACCAGCTACCCTATTCTACCAAATATTATAGCATATTGAGCACCAAGATAAGTGCTTCCCATATTTCATCTCACTTAACTTTTGCATCACTCCCAGAATGTATTTTCTCTTTTTATTATTGATAAAGAACACAAAAATCAAGCTACAGAGAAATTAAGCAACTTACCCAAGTTTTCTCAGTAAGTTGCAAAGGTGAGATTTGGGCCCAGGTGTTTCTGGTTCCAAAGTCACCTCTAATTACAATTAGGCCTGATATAAGGAACAAATATCTAGTAAAATCTTACAACATTATACTTTACTTTTATAATTTCTCATCATCTTAATATTCCATCATGAAAAATGTGTTAGCCAGAAAACAGAATTTTTAAAATGCTAACCATACTCATAATAACATGAATTAACATCAACAAACCATGAACTGTGGGTTCTAAGTTGACTGGCAGAAGCTACACTACAAAAAATTTTCAAGAATGTTTCTGATTTTCAGGGGAAGGGATATCATCCCAATGGCTGAGTTGCAGAGGTAGTAGGGAAATTATCTATTTCTTTTTTTAAGAAGAAAAGAAACTTCTTCCTCACTGATAGCTATGAAAGACTCAAAAGAACTATACTTGCTATGAAAGAAATGTTCACTGTATTTTATAAACCCCTACCTCACGTTTGCTGTATTTTATAAATCCCTACCTCAGACCCCACAAGACCAGGCATATGTCAGGTGCCTGGTAGTAACCGCGCCGGGTGCCTGGTAGTGACTGGCTGTAAAGTTACAAAATGTTTGCAGTATGTGAATGTTAAGCGATAAGCCCTTTCCAAACATTCCTCTGTTTAAATTATGGTGGGCAAGCCACTCTCCTGGTGGGCTCTGTGTTATTTCAAACCTGCTTGTATGCCCAAGCTGATTTATGCACAGTCACAGTGACTGTGTAAACCACAGCTTATCTAACATTCCACATGGCTTAACTATGTAGCCGTTAGTAGTCAATGTAGCCGTTAGTAGTCAATCACGGGCAGCCGAGCCACGCCCGCAAAAATCGAACGCAAACCAACCAATCAATATCTCTGTACTAGGCTTATGCAATTCTATCCAATCATGTGCGAACAAGTTTAAAGTTCTTTCCCCTCCCTTGTAACTGTGTATATAAGCTGCTTGCTGCGCTGGGTCAGGGCTCTCGTTCCTGTACCACTGCGCCGGTTACAGACGTGAGCCCAGACTCGAGCCTGAATAAAGACCCTCATGTGTTTGCATCAGAGCTGGCTCTTTGGTGGTCTCTCGGATTTAGGACTTTGGGGTCCAACAGCTAAATTTATTTAATCCTTAATTAGGACAATACAGAATATGTGTGTGTGTATGTGTGTGTTATACATCTTAGTATGAATTAGTATATATGTACTATATGTAATGAGTGTATAAACTCATTAATACTAAGAAGTGAATGACAGAGCTCATACTTTTCCTGAAAGTGTGTCATTGAGATGGAAGAGTGAACCAGGGCTCTAGAACAGTGGTGCTCAAATTTTAGTGACTATTGTAATCACCTGGATACTTGTTAAACACAGACTGTTTGGCTTTACCCCCATTATTGATGGACTAATCTGGCATAGGGCACAGAATTTATATCTCCAACAAGTTTGTGCGTGCTCCTGATGTTGCTAGTCCTGGGATCACACTTTAAGGACCTCTGCTATAGAACAATTGGAACAAACTGAAGATACCAAAGGCCAGGTGTGCCAGAAAAATTTCCAAATTCCATGAAAATTTATATCAGTCATTTCCTGCTCTAAATCTGTGAAGATAATAATCCTAGGTAATCCTGAAGCTCTTCACCCTACACTCTGGCTGTTGTTTGCCCGAGGCCCTTTCTTCACCTCCCAAACCACTCAGGCAAATAACCTGTCATAATGCAGTAATTCGATATCTTAGAGGACTAAAGTCTAGCAGGTAAACACATTGGTTTATTAAAATTAACAGGAGGCACTGATGGTGGCAGGCCAATAGAAAATCCATACCTCAAGGCTGTATAGCAAGAAGTTTTATAATCAAGGCAATCAAGTTAATCATTCCAATTCCTATCCAGCGTGTATAATTATATTGAATAAGATACACTGCTTTCAGCTTTGCTTGGTCACCAGTGTCCCATGACTCATTACTGGGAATATGCATATCCTTCAGAGACCAGCCTTGGCCAGAGGCCTCTCCCTGAGGGAGAGTATAGAAAAAAGCCAGGTATGGGGAAAACAGGCTATGTCCAGACACTACCTCACACCTGGGCACACTGACTCCTTGCATGACTGAGTTGCAGTGCTCTTCAGTGTGCCAACAACAGGCACAAATTGTTTCATCCACTTCATTTGTCAGCAATTCCAGGTGCCAACTTTTTCTCCTGTTGGCTATGTTGGGAGGAAGGGCAAGGGACAGGACAAAAGAACAGTGAAATTAAGCTGGGAGAGAGCACACTACTCCAGAAAGCCTACGAGATTATTGCTACTGTTCCAGAAAGAGAAACGTGTTTGGTATGAACTTCGAATATGAGTCTTACTATTTATAGCTCAAACTACATCATCCTCTAATTTTTAACTTTTAAATCTTTAACTTTGAAAATTTTCTGGAGTACACATTAGGTAATTGTTTGTAATTCACTAAAGCACTGGAGACCAACATTAACCTTTCTTGCTCCTGAATATGCCAGTAGAAAAGCTCTTAGTGAAATGGACAACCACAAGTAAAGTCAGTACAGGCTTTGTGTACAAAAGGACTAACCCTCCGTTAACATAGTGTATTCCTAAAAAGTCTAGATATTGATGTCTAGAAAATATTTCTTTTAATGATAAATAATTTAGTTTGAAATAAATAAAATAGAAAATAATATCTTGCATGAACTTACTATTTGTATTTCTCTCTTCTAGAAATAGCTCTATTTTTTCCTCCTCCTTGGTCTATCATATTTCATGCTTCTCTAAAGTTGTTCACTCCAATATCAAATACTCAGTAGCAAAATATTCACTCAACACCTGAAGCAAAAGAAATCCAAAAATGTAAGAATACCCTAGAAATTGGTCACAGGAGCTCAGGGGTGGTATCAGCAGGCTCTGGGCACTACTAAGGAAGAGAGTGATGGAGAGAGAAGGGATGGGGACATGTGGCAACACACTGGCTACCAGGCCCACTATCAGGGGGAAAAAGGGCCCAAAAGAAGTCCAAACATCACCTGCATGCAAACTACTTATCTGGTAAATTGTCACATGTACCCCACAACTCTTAAATAAGTAAATAAATCCCCTGCAGATAGATAGATGATACATAAATAACTCTCCTGCAGATAGATAGATGATAAATAAACAAACAAACAAACAAAATACCCTAGTAAAAGTGGACATTTTGTGGTTTATTCAACAAGCATTTGTTCAATACCAGGTATGTGCCAAGTGTGGGCTGGGCATCATATAGCCAGTGACTAGCAAGACTAACCGAGTCTCTGACTTCAAGAAACTTTCAGTAAAGGATCCAGATAATCTGTACATAAACTCATAAACAAGGAAATATAGATGATAATAACTATGAACAAAATGAAATGGATGATGAGTGGGAGCTGGGGTAGGAAAGAAGAAAAGGCATGAAGGCTGTTTTCATCAGGTGAACAGAAACAGTTTCTCTGAGCAGGTGACATTTGAACCCACTCTTAACAAAAGGGAAGAAGATAATGTTGCTGAGAGTAAGGGGAAATGATACCAAAAGCCTTGATATGGTAAGTACCTGCAGTGTTTCATTAACAGAAAAAAAGACCAGTGTGGCAAAGGTGGGGCAATTCAAAATAAGTGAGGTTGAAGATGTAAGCAAAAAAGCTGAGGCCCAGGGCAAGGAGTTTAGGTCTTATCCTAAAAGCAATGAGAAGTTGCAAAGGAGCAAGCTTTTCTAAGATATTACCTGAAATATTTCTGCCTGTCATGGGGAAAATGAACTGTGAGAGATAAGAGAGGAAGCAGGGAGACTTGTTAGAGACTATTGCAGTTGCCAGACAAGAAAGGATGTTTTGATTACAGAGCTGTGATGGCTAATTTTATGTGTTAACTTGACTAAATAGGCCACTTGGTGCCCAGTTATTTAATCAGACTTTATTCTGGGTGTGTCTATGAGAGTGTTTCTGAATGAAACTGACATTTGAATTGGCAAGTGAATAAAGCAAATTGTCCTGACCAAAGTGGGTGGGCCTCATCCAATCAGTATTCACAATGGTAAAAACATGGAACTAACCCTGCTGCCTATCAAAAGTGGACTGGATAAAGAAAATGTGGTACATATACATGATGGAGAATTACGTAGCCATAAAGGACAAAATTACGGACTTCACACCAAACTAGACGGATTTAGAGTCCATCATACTCAGTGAAATATCACAGAAACAAAGAAACTGAATACCCCATGTTCTCACTCATAAGTGGGTCCTGAACTTTTACCACAATGCTACAAGAGAGGCTCAGCAGTCTTAGGACACTGCCAGGGAAGAAGGGAGGGGGGAGGGCACATGTCATCACAAAGGGTACCTGATCCTAAACCAGGGGAAGTGAGAACCAGTTGGAGGCCCAAACTTCACCTGCACATAGACTACTCATGTACCTAATCCTGACTTATACCCCACATATCAATAACAAAATAAAGATGAAAAAAAAAAGGCTGACCCTCCAACAAATAAGAGAGAACTCCACCTGACTACTTTCAAGCTGAGTCATAGGTTTGCATCTGTTTTTGGAATAGAACTAAAAAAATCTGCTCTTCCAGGGTCTCAAGCCTGGCAGCCTTCAAACTGGAACTATACCATCAGTTCTCCTGGGTCTCCAAGCTGCCAACTCCAGATCTTAGGATTTGTCAACCTCCATAATTGTGTGAGTCAACTCCTTATTATAGATATGTAAATATATATGATATATATTGTTTTATTTATTTATGATCAGTTCTGGAGAATCCTGACTAATGCAGGTGAACTTGGGGAGATGTGGACAGATCAAAGACATGTTTTGAAGACAGAATTGATGAGAACTTGGATTTGTATTAATGTGGGGATGAAGCAAGCACATACTGGAGTCCTTACGTTCTTGCTGCCATTGCTTTTAAAGAAATCAAACAAAGTATCTTTGCACCATCCTTAACAAACATATCTGCAACCTCAGGTAAATATTTCTTTCAAAATTAGGGAGAGGGAAGGGGAGAGCTTATGCTATCTCTACTTAATCATTAACCATTACCCTAAAATCCATGTGATGTTTCCTCATTGATTTTACAATGAATTAGTCACTAAATCACTAAAACAAGATTGCACTTCTAAGCAAATATTCAAGCAACTTATTTTATGCTATCACCCTTTGGGGTGATCTGTTTTATTTACAAAGTAGATCACCCCAAAGGGCAATAAATCGTGAGTCAAAATGTTGCAGGAAAACAGAGATACCATGACACCGAGGCTATTAGTAAGTAGTGGTTTATTAGCGCTGGTGTAACTCAGTGGGATAATGCTCCAAGGCTGAGCAACCTAGAGAAAGAGGAGAGGGGTTTTATCTGTTAGTTTAGGTAAGGGAGGGGGGTCAGGTTATATGGCTATACATTTTTCTTTGAAATTTGCAAGGTTGTATTTAGCTAAATCAGATTTTCAAAGAAAAAATTGTCTCCAGGGTATACATGACAAGCAGGGGTTGTAAACTGATAATTTCACAAAGAGAGGATGCAGGGTAAGGTTGTGAATTGATTACTATCTTGCACTTCCAGGAAAATGAACTGTGGTTGTTTGGATTTCTCACGTCCCATGTCTAGCAGGTTTGGAGCCGCAGGTTGACTTTTTAAAAAGAAATAATTTTAACTGTTTTTAGCCCCTCTCTGCCACATTCCCTCCTTTGATGCTCAACTCTTCATTGGTTAAGAGCATCATCTTCAATTTGGTGCATTAACAGTATATGGGCTGCAGTTTTTTTTTGTTGTTGTTCAACAACTGTTTCCACAAACTTAGAGACAGAGTTCATCATTATTGGGGCTATGCAAGGGAGGATAAGGCAGGATTCCAACAATAGGATTACAGATCCAATAAGGTACTTAAATCCTCCCAGACACAAGAACATGTTTTTAAACCAATTGCCAATTTTTATGCCATGCCATTTTTGTACTGGGGCATGGGCAAGCTTTCTAATATAAGAAAGAACAGGCCGGGCTCATTGGTTCAGCCTGTAATCCCGTGCCTTAGGAGGCCAAGGTGAGTGAATTCCCTGAGCCTGCGGGTTTGAGACCCTCCTGGGCAACTTGGCAAGACCTCATCTCTACAATAAATCAAAAAATTAGCCGGGCATGGTAGCGCACACCTGTAGTTCCAGCTACTTGAAAGGCTGAGGTGGAAGGATCGCTGGAGCCCAGCAGGTCGAGGCTGTTGTGGCTGGGAGTGTGCCACTGCACTCCAGTCCGGGTGACAGAGTGAGACTCCAACTCAAAAAAAAAAAAAAAGAAAAGAAAGAACAGAAATGCTACTGAGTCCTTTTCCCAACATGTCCAATTTGTAGGGGTCAACTCTGTCAATCCTATAGCAAATAAAGTCAGGCCTATAGCAAATAAAATGACAAATAGTATAGCAATTGGCAAATACAAAGTATGACAAAACCAAACAATGGCTTAAGTAAGGCCCATTGAGTCCTCAAGTTTCTACTGTGCGTAGATCAGCCAGCATCTGGTGTGTGGCTGAAGCAAGGCCAATGGACTCCAAAACTTCAGCCATGCATAGACTAGCCAGCCCTGGAGTGACTAGAGTAGGGCTTGGGGAATCTATTTTGGGTTTTCCATTGGCCTCAGTGACTTTCCAGCGGGTCAGCTTAAGGGGAATCGACAATTTGTGGTGCACTCCCAGGCCTGGGAGGCAGACTTAACTCTGCTGTAATGGATCCAGGAAACTATTTCAGCTATTTTGACTGCAGTTGGAGTAGACAAAAGGACAACAAACAGGCCCCTCCACAGGGGTTTTAGAGACTGTACATTCCATTCTTTTACCCATACCATATCACCCGGTTTAAAAGAATGGATATCGGTAGATAAACTAATTGATAGCCATTCTCTGACTTGATAATGGATGGCATTTAAGGCTGAACCTAAGACTTGCATTTGTTATTTTAGAGTAAGATGTCCTAACTCCTTTAAGTCTCTAAGTATGCCCTTAACAAGAGGGGGTGGCTGTTCATAAAGGATTACAAAATGAGAGAAACCTGTTTATTTTGTGGGACTAGACCTTACCCTTAGAAGGACTATTGACAGAAGCTGGACTCAGCCTAAATGAGTTTTTTTGGCCTGTTTAATTTGTCCAAAAGCCTGTTACTGAACTATTGCCCATAGTAAAGGCCCCTGTTCATCCCCTCTTTGTGGTTTCATAGAGGAGTTTTGCCATGATGGAGAAGTTAGGTATCCAAATTCTACAGAACCCCGCAGTCCCCCAAAACTCCTGGATTTGACACCGGGTAGTTGAGACTGGTATTGAACACACTGCCTGTTTCCTTTCAGGGCCAAGTTGGTGCTGGCCTAGGGACAAATGACAACCTAGATACCTAACTTTTTTCTGACATATTTGTGCTTTTTTTTCTTTGAGACCTTGTAACTCACCTTCCACAGGAGGGTGAACAGTTGTTCTGTCCCTTGCATACAGTTTTCCCAGGTTGGTGCTGCCAACAATAAGTCATCTACATATTGGAGCAAGGTACAGCCACACTGGTATGCTGGAAAGGCTTTTAAATCTGAAGCTAGTGTCCTACCAAAGATGATTGG
This sequence comes from Cephalopachus bancanus, assembly GCA_027257055.1. Lineage (NCBI taxonomy): Eukaryota > Metazoa > Chordata > Mammalia > Primates > Tarsiidae > Cephalopachus > Cephalopachus bancanus. Next base: position 14,226,920 of record JAPVLO010000093.1, read on the forward strand.
AGAATTTTTGAATACTTGAGGCGGCTGGGTCCAAGTTAACTGTCCTCTGGTGCTGTTTGTTGGGTCCTACCATTGGAAAGCAAAGATTGACTGACTTCTTGGCACCAGGCGGATGCATAAGAAAGTGTCCTTAAGGTCCAAGCAGGTGAAGAAAGCAGCCTCAGCAGGGATGAGACCCAGCAGCATATATGGGTTTGGAACAACGGGATGTAGAGTGATCATGACCTGGTTTACACCTCGCAAGTCTTGAACTGGTCAGTAATCATCCGTGTCTGGCTTCTGTACCAGGCACAGAGGCGTATTCCAAGCAGACTGACAAGACAGAGGATTCCATAATGCAAGAGCCTCTCCAGGTGCTTGTGGATTCCTATTTGTGCTTTGTGTGGGATGAAGTACTGCCACTAATGGACCAGCTCACCCCTGGCTTTAGTTCCACAATCATGGGGGATATATTTTTTGCCAGTCCTGTCCACACTCCCAGTACTCAAAAAAGCAGCTCTGGAGATTTTTGTGAGGCCTTCGTTAGGCTGTAGAGCCACCATTTCTCTTCCCAGGAGACAGTGAGGGTCATGATTTTAGGCTCTGGGCCTCTTAATCTCAGAGTTACGTGACTAGGAAAGTCAAAGGTTATCTGAACTCGAAGATTTTCCAGGAGGTCTCATCCCATTAAGGCTACAGGGCAATCTGGGAGATATAGGAACTCTTGTATGACCTGATGGCCACCGACCGTGCAGCATCATGGCATCATAAAGGGATGTCTGGCTTTACATTCAGTGACTCCCATAACATTAGCTCATTTTTGGGAGAAAGGACCTACAGGCTGAGTGATCACAGAGAGTTCAGCTCCCGTGTCAATCATGAAGTTTGTATTATTGGTCCTCTACTGTCATGCTGACCATAGGCTCCTGGGGACCTAAAGATAGTAGGGAGCCTAGTCTGGCCTATACTTGTTGTAGTCCTTCCATAGAGGACAGGCCCATAAAGCTATTAGGAGCTAGTGGGTCCTGTTGATAAGTGGAGCCTTGTGGGCCATTTTTCTGTTGGACTTCCCCATCCGCTATTTTTGGGGGGCATTCACCTTTCCAGTGACCTTCTTGGTAACAATAGGCACACTGGTTTCTCCCTAGCTTCATAGGGAGTTGTGATGTCCCTTGTGAAGGCTAGTAGATGGAGTTAAGGGGTCCCTGAGCAGGTTGAAGCAATCTGAACCTCACTCTGGGAAACTGCTGACCTGGCTATCTTCTTCCCTGACCTCTGCCTCCCAGTGTGCCTGTTATCTGGTATCCTGCAATGGCAGCAGCAAGCATGGCCATTTTCTTTTTCTACCTTCAGTCTGTCTTTTGTTGGGCCTCCTTATCTCGGTTAATGAACACTTCAGTGGCAACTTCTAGCAGCTGGTTAACATTCATTCCAGCAAAACCCTCTAGTTTTTGTAGCTTACGTCAGATATTCCCCTGGGGCTGTCCGACAAAAGTTGCATTTACCATATGCTGATTTTCGGTTGCCTCCAGATCAATGGGGGTGTATAGCCGAAAGGCTTCACAGAGTTTTTCATAGAATTGACTTGGGTTCTCATCAGCTCTCTGGAACACCTCAGAGACCTTGCTCATATTTATGGCCTTTTCCCCCCTTCTCTCATACCTCCTAGGAGGGCCTCCTGATACCATTCAAGCATTTGCAGCCCCTAGTTACTGTTGGGGTTCCATTGGGAGTCCTTCTCTGGAAATTGATTTTGGGCATATGCCTGAGTGTTGAGTGCTCCAGCCAGGGTGTGTTCCTCCAGCCTTTTTATAGACCCCTATGTAATTCTCCAACACTCCTCAGTATTGAATAGCATCTGGAGGAGTTGATGGCAGTCCACCCAGGTTGGCTTCTGGGTCTGGATAATGGACTGTATTAAGTCAATCATAGCCTGAGGCTCTTCTATGAAGGACAGCATATGGTTTTTCCAATTCAGGAGATCTGTGGTGGTGAAAGGCTGGTACACAAATGTGCATTGCCCACCTTGGATCTGACCTTCTTGATCATAATAAATAGGTCCCCTAGTCTCACTCAGTGGCATCTAGAAAGCACCATGACATTCCCCTGACATGAAGTTAGACATGCATTCTGGCAACTGCTCTCTGGGTGAGGAGTGGGACTCAGAACAGGCGGTTCGGGTGTGGCCTCTGATTGTTTAAGAGACATACTAGGCTTAGGGGTACATTCCAATTGTGAGCCTCTAGCAGTGGCTGATGCCATTGGAGCAGGTGGCAATAGTGGATAGACTGGAGAATAAATGGTGGGATTTCTGATTTATCAGTCAAAACTGGCTTGTCAATCAACTCATCAGGCTCTGATGGGCATTTGGACTGGGCTGTTTTGAGGGCTACCATAATCTTGCAATTGGCTTCCCAGCAAGCTTTTAACCAAGAGGGCCATGCAAGGACTGCATCCTGTCAACAGTCAATGTAAAGGAAGTGGTCTGGGTGATCTGGCTCTCCCACTATAATTCTATGTACTCTCCTAATAGTTTTTCTATCTAAAGAAACGTCTGGCAGTCACCCAATCCCAAAACAGGGCCAATCTATTTCACAGAACGTACGGAGCTTTCTCCAAGACAGGTTGACACCATAACAATCTCCACAGAAACATTTGTCAAAGTTCTTAAGCAATCAAGGGGGGTATTCTTACTTTGGTTTCCACCCATTTCCTCCCCCTAATAGATGGCAGACACACAAAATAAGGGAACAAGGGGTATGGGGGACAGTTGCATCATCCTCCTCCAGCTGTACTCCTCATGGAGATATTTCAAACACCTCTTAGCACTTGGTGGGTTGGTACAAACCCCCAACCCAGACCAACCCTATGATAGGGTTGGGGTCATCTTCAGCTGTATGAGGTCATCATCAGCTTAGATCTGGACTCCTCACTTCAGCCCCTTGGTCAGGTCAGAACCCCTCTGCTGTCCATCTTATTCACATGCAATCACACAACACATTCTCCAATCTTCCACCCTAATCCTAGGAGACCATGGGTTCATCTCAAGACAGTTTTCTTCCACTGCCTTTAAGTCCTTTTCTTCAAACTGGAGACTACTAGCAGACTGAGAGGTGATCAAGCTCCTCTTCTGCCATCTACTGGCAGGTCTATGTAAAGGCCCTTGTTCCTACCTTCCATCTGGCGGTGTTCCTCAAGCCAGTTCCTTACCTTTTGGGGGGTTCTTGTGCTTTTGAGATCCGAGCCTCAGTATGCAGGCAGGAGCCTCCCTCCTATGGATCAAAAGGTCCATTGCACACCAGGTGAGATTGCCTCTCCCGTCACCCCAGAGGTCATACCCTGATGACAAAGGAGGTGGAACACAATGTCTCTGAACTCTCCCTTTCCCAGCCAATGCACCAAGAAATGTTATGGGAGAACAGAGAGACCATGACACCAAGGCTATCTTAGGAAGTAGTGGTTTATTAGCACCAGTGTGACTTAGCGAGTTAATGCTCTAAGGCTGAGCAACTCAGAGAAAGAGGAGAGGGTTTTTAACTGTTAGTTTAGGTAAGGGAGGAGGTCAGGTTGTATGGCTGTACATTTTTCTTTGGAATTTTCAAGGTTGTATTTAGCAAAACCCAATTTTCAAAGAACAAATTGTCTCCAGGGGTTGTAAACCAATGACAGGCAGGGGATGTAAACTGATAACTTCACAAAAAGAGGATGTGGGGTAAGGTTGTGAACCGATTACTACCTTGCACTTCCAGGAAAGTGGCCTGTGGCTATTTGGATTTCTTACATTCCATGGTCCCATGTCTAGCAGGTTTGGAGTTTGTGGGTTGATTCTTATAAAGGAATAATTTTAACTGTTTTTAGCCCCTCTCTGCCACAATATATGACAGTCAATAGAGACAAGCAGTGGACCCCAAGCTTGAGAGTGTCACAGCAGAAGTTAAGCCTCTATAAGTCAAGAAACTCAACTTCATTAGGTAACTGCTCCTGCAAGTATAGAAGCCAGAGCTCACAGATGCATACATGTAGCCTTTTTAAGTCACGTAAGAATTTCTTATACATTTCTACTGTGACATTTGTGAAATTGGCAGAATATTAGCTCAAGAGAATTTGAGACTGCTGCCAGTCCTTGAGGCTCTTCTTTCAGATCCCTTTGTTGTAGCTCAGGTCTTAATAGCAGCTGCTCAAATAGTAGCTAAATTGATTTATAAGTAAGTGATTTGCAAAATACTACATCTTCATCTCAAAACACTTCACGCCTCACCAGGAGTTAAAGGGAGATAGGAAATGGTTCATTTAGCCAAAAATGGGAAAGAATTAAAACTCAGAAGCTTGGGTTTCTCTGGGCATAAGTGTGTTTTTGGTTGTGCTGTGTTTACTCTTGGAAAAATGTGGCATCCCATTTTTATTCTCAAAGGGCTTTAAATGCTTATTAAAAAATGTTCTTTGAAATCAAATAGCTCTCTAAAGACTGTATTTTGATGATTTGATTGTAAATGAATGAAAAGCATATGGATAAAGTCACACATGGTTTTAAAGAATTACAGGCAAAAGTGTCTGACAAGACACATTGAGAGTTTACTAAATTCAACCATTTGAAAGAAAATGTCATAGGATAGAGAAAAATAAGCTGTTTTCATACTAATTGAAGGCTAACAGATGTAACTACCTATATGTTAAGAGTATTTCTGCCAAGGATCTAGTATATTCCATTTTTATAGTGCTCTAGTTTAAGCTAACCACCAAATATGCAATGATTTTTTTTTTAATTTATTCTGAAATAGGGAGTTATGAGTAAGATAACATGTTGTCTTCCAACCATGGGTAAAATTCAGCCTCTAAGATGGCTATTGTTTTACCATTAATGAATTAACTCCATGTACAAACATATGTTGAAAAAATATTTTTAGGTTTTTTAAATGTTTCTTCTCTTAGATTTACTTTTTCCCTTCCTGAACTGAATTCTAAAGCAATGCTTTCCTGGGCTTATTGCACAGTGAAGGCATAAAACACAGCAGGAGATATTCAAGGATTTACTTGGCTTTGCATTTCAAAAACAATAAATTTAGAAAACAAATTAAAAGTTTGAAGTGAGGAGTTTGAATAGGTAAAGTTTCTAGGAGAATGGGGAAGGAAGTGGAGGATATGCAAATAGTGAGGGGAATGGCCAAGTTAAGAGGCTAGACCTAAAAGGACATAGAGACAGAAATGCAGGGCCCATTAGGAAAGCAGAGTCAGCATCTGGGCTCCACTTGAATGAATGCTGAACATGACCTATGCCTCTTAGCATCGTCATTCTTTCTTGAATGGTAGTTACAGCCCTTTTGTTGGTGGTGTTCTTAATATTACTGATTTATTCCTTCTGTTTTGTTTTCATAGTCAGTCTTTTCAGAATTTGTCTATTTTACTAAATTTTTCAAAGAACCAGATTTTGGTTTTGAAGATCATCTCTGTTGATTTTTAGTTTGTTTACTAACTTTCTTGTTTGCTTTTAATTTCGTCTTTATTATTCTTTTTCTACTACCATTTTTCTGCTTTTTCTGTGTTCTTTTGTTTTGTTTTGTTTTGTGAGTTAACTATTTAATATTTCTATGTTAATATTTTAAAGAAATGCATCTTAGGCTATAAATATCCCTCTAATTACTACTATAACTGCTTCTCAATAATTTTGACAGGCAGTAGTTTTATTAACATCTATGGTAAATATTTCAAAATTCCAATTTTTAGTTCCTCTTCAACTTTTAGTTTAGTTAGTTATGTTTTCTAGATTCCATATGTGTAAGAATTGTTTAAATATATTTTTTGATGATTTATAACAAGATTTTTTCAGAGAATAAAACTATATTCTTTATTAAATTAATCAGTTGAGCAAATTTTATATATGTTTCATATTGCACTTAGAAAAAAGTATATTGTCTAATTTTTTAGCTAAGTGATATTTAAATGTTCTCTAAATCAAGTTTTTTAATTGTATTACTAAAATTTTCTATATTTTACTAAATTGGGCTTTATTCATCTATTATTTGTGATAACCTATACCTCTGTATTTAGGCAATTTTGTTAACTTCTCATTTATTTCTCTTATATTTCTTTTTGCTCACATAAACAAGCACACGTATGTTTCTTATTTTCTCATTTTCTTATACAAAAGATAGCACTGTATAGATTAGACATACATGTATAATACACAATATGTGTACTTCATTTTTTAATTTAACAATGTATACTAAAAATTACTCCATGTAAGATTGTAGGTATGATTTTTATCTTTTTTTGACAGATACATAGTACTCCATTCTATAAACGTGCCATAATTTAGCCAACAAATCACAAATGTGTAGATGTTTAGGTTGTTTGCAAAATCTCGCAGTTATAAGTAATGCTGTAATAAGTAACCCTGTGCATATATTTTTGGAGGTATATTCTAGGGTAAATTTTTAGAAGTGGGGCTGTTAGGTCAAAGACCAAATGTATATGTAATTTATTATATATTGACAAATTTCCCTCCATTTTTGCATTCCTGCCTGCAGTAGACAAGATTTACTGTTTCTTCTTAGTCTTGCCAACAGAATGTGCTGTTAAGCTTTTTAATTTTTACCAACTTCAGAAAAGTTCCATCAGGTACTTTTTATTGCATTTGTCTTATTATGAGTAAAATTGAGTGAATTTTTATATACTTGGGAGTCATTTTATATAACCTTTGTAAAATTATCAGTTTATATCCCTCGCCTATTTTTGAATTGGATTTCTAGTCTTTTTTCCTTGTTGTTAATAGTTTTTTATATGTATTAGGGATGTCAGCACTTTATCTGTGTTACATATTGCAAATATTTTTCTACAACTTGTCATTTGTCTTTTGACTTTGCTTATGGTGTCTTTGTTCCATTAAAAGGTCTGTTTAATGTAGTAAAATGTATCAGTCTTTCCTTTTGTTGTGTCAGAATTTTTTAGTCATAGTTAGAAGGCCCTCTTCTACATATGGGTTATAGAGAAAGTCAGCAATTTTTATTTCTAGATCTATATTCATATTTAGACCTCTCACCTATTTGAAGTTTATTCTTGTATCTCCTGTGAGGAATGATCCAGCATTCATTTTTTTTTTCAAATGATTATTTGATCATCCCAATATCTTTATTTTAAAACATTCACCTTTGACCCCCGCAATTTCAGTTGCTATCTTTATCCTGTGATAAATTTCTATACGTACTTAGGTATAATTTGATTTCTCTATTCTATTCCATTGGTCTGAGTTTTCATGCACCAGTACCTCATCATTTTAATTATTGTTTGCCTTTATAATTGAAAAGTTTTTTTATAGAGTGCCATTTAAGTCTTCCCATTCAACCACCAGCCCATAGTGCTTTCTTCTCAGTTCTTTCTTAGCTATTCTTGTGGGTTCTTTTTGTGTCTAAATTTTAATATCAACTGGATTTCCAGGTAAAAAACTCATTGGCATGTTTGGTGGGATCATCTATGTATACATGAATTAGGAAGAATGATATTGTGATGTCTTACTCAAGAACAAGGAGAATTTTCCTTTTGCATTATTTAGGAATACCTTATGATTCTCATATAGGTTTTGCAGATTTCTTAAGTTAGCCTGAGCATTTTATTTACATCTTTATTGCCATTTTAAATGAGTTTTCTTTCCTATTATTACTCCTAAATTATTTGCATATACAAAAGCTATTTATTTTAGCCTGTTAATTTTATATTCTTGTATCTTGCTAAAATCTTTTAATGCTTGAGTTGATTTTATTATTGATTCTCTATAATTTTTTAAGTATACTGTCTGCAATAGCTGTTTGTTCTTTTTTAAGTTTTTAAGTATACTGTCTGCAATAGCTGTTTGTTTTTTTCCAATTCTGAAGTTTCTGATTACTTCTCTTTCTCTGATCACATAGGCTTATACTTCCAACACAATATTAAATAATACTGTAGATGGTAGACTTACTCATCATGTACCTGGTCCCTGTAGAAATGCCAGTCTTGGAATTTAAGTATAGCTTTTTAAATTATGTTAAACAATAGTTTACATACTATTGTATACAAATGCTTACATACTATTATGTTAAACAATGTCCATTTCTTCCTATTATTCCCAAGTGTTTTTATTAGAATGAAACTTTGTTAAAGACTTTTCTCAACATGTAAGAAAATATTTATTTTATTCTTCTTGAGGTCCATTAAATGGTGAATCATATTAATAGACTTTCTAATATTAAATTATATTTTCATTCTTGATATAAATTCACTTGGTCATAGTTTGCTGTTTTCTTAATGTGCTACTGGACTCCTAATATTTTATTAAGGAGTTTTACATCAATATTCATAACTGATGTAGTCTATTTTTATCCAGCTTAGGTATCAAAGTTTTGCTCACTAAAATTAAAGAATCTGGATGATTTTCCTCATTTTTTTTCTTTTCTATACTCTAAAACAATTTATGTAACATTGGGTTCTTCTGACATTTAAGATTTAATACATTTTTTCTGTGAAAATGTTTAGGCCTCACGTTTTCTTGTGTATTAGTTCCTTGATAATTTTTTCTATTTCCCCTACAAATATTGGTCTACTGAAACTTTCTGTTTCTACTGGGATCAAAATTTTAGTAAGTTTAATTTTGAATATATTTCGTAGAAATGTCTAAATTATTTGTTAATAGTATGTTAATGTCTTCTGTATGAATACTTATTTTCTTTGTCATTTTTAAATTTTGTGTATCTGTAGCTTTTCTCTCAATTAATTAATTTGGCTACTGGGTTTGTATTTTAATGATTTTTTCCAAGGAATCAGAAGTTTGTGTTTACTAATTAACCTGCTGTTTCTCTGTTTTCTACCTCATTAAATTCTGCTTAGGATTCATTATATTTTTCCTTATGTTTTTATTTGGTTGTTTGTTTGCTTTGAGATTCCACATCTGGCTTTTTAAATTACGATTTAGTGTATTTATTTTTATTTTTTCATTGTTTTTGATATAGATGTTTAACACTATTAATTTTATCTGATCATTGCTTTAAATATATCTCACAGATGTATTTATATAGTGCTCCATTATTATTTTCCAGAAAGCCTATAAATTCTGTTTGCGTTTCACTCAAAACTTTCTAAAAAAAAAAAAAAAAAAGTTTTTTAATATCTCAATATGAAAGATTGCTTTTGTTTTTTGGTTGTTTTCAAAATTCTAGTTCTATGTTCTTTAGCTATTTTATATGTTTACTTTTTTCCTTTGTTCATTTAATCTATGTTGCATTGTGAGTGGTGTATTAAAGTCTCTCATTGTTAGTATGTTCCTATATATTTCTCCTTTTATTTCTAGTAGTCATAGTTTCTGCTTTATAAAAATAGTATTTGTTCTGTTTAATGCTTTAAATTTAATTAAATAGTTTAATTCATAACTATTATGCCTTTATTGTAAATTGTGGCTTTTAGTATTATAAAGTGTTCTGCTTTGTTTGATTAATGTTTTGGGGGCATGAAATTTGCTTTTATGATATTAGGTTCACATCATCCTGTTACAAATTTGATAATCATTTTATTTTTAACCTTTTCAATTTCCATTGCTTTAGATATATCTGTCATGCTCAGCAGAGAGTTGGGGTTGCTCCATAAGCCAATAGGAAAGTCTTTTTTTTCTTTTGATAGGTTAGTTAAGCCTATTTACATTTATTGACAGTACTGTCATATTATTTTATGTTATAATTACTGCATAAAAATTGCATAACATTAACTGTGCTTCTATATAATATGTTTACTATTTTCTTAATTTCTTTTGGTACTTAAGAATATTTGAATTTTTGTTCTAGTGGTTACATTTGTATTTATGCTTTAATTCTCTCATCTTAATCTTTTTTTTACTATCTGATTTATCAGTTTATCATATGATATCCCTAGACTCCTATCAAAAACCTGCAGAGCAGTCAGTAATCTAATTCTACTTTTCCTTTCTGTCTCCTTATTCTTTCTATTTAGTTGTATTGTTTCTACTTTGTGAGGTCTTATAATGCTTACATACTATTCTTTCACTCCTGTCACCAGCCTCTTTTAGTCTTGGGTATACAATTAAATTCATTAAATACTCAACATTATTTCCCTTGCCAAAGCTTTTCCCTGTCATTTTTCAGTAAAATGAAACCAGATTCCTCAGGAATAACTTGTCAATATAGCATGTTCTGAGTTCTTGTGGTATTTATTTACTTATTTATTTATTTTGCTTTGGCATTTTATAGTGGGTTAAATTGTGTTCCCACAGAAGATATGTTCAACTTACAACTCTCTGTACTCATGAATATGACCCAATTTGGAAACAGAGTTTTTGAAGGTGTAATCAGTCAAGCATCTCCAGATGAAACCATCCTGGATTTAGAGTAGGCTCCAAATATGATGACTAGTGTCTTTTTTTTTTAAGAAAGCAAGATTTATTGAGAGGACAGAAAACCTCCCACAGTAGGAAGGGACCCAAATGGATTGCCTCACTAGTGTCTTTTTTAAGAGAAAGAAGAGGGAGATTTAGACATAGACACTTGAGAGACATGAAGAAAAGAAGATCGTATGAAAATAAAGGCAGAGATTAAAATGATACAGTCACAAGCCAAGACATGCCAAGGATTCTAGAAGCCACCAGAAGCTAGGAAGAGGCATGCAATATTTTCCCCTAAAGTCTTCAGAGGGGCATAGCCTTGCCAACATCTTAATTTCAGACTTTGACCTCCAAACTGTAAGAGAATAAATTTATGTGTTTTACCACCAAGTTTATAATAATCTGTTAATTCATCCCTTTAATACATAAATTGGCTGAATATAAAATTATTGTTTCTCATGTTTCTTGAGTTTCATCAAAATTCTGCTAAGCAGTTACTTTTTTTTTTTTAATAAATCTGATGCCAATTTAATCTAACTTGGACCTGAGGATTTTTTATTCATCTTTATAGTTTAGAAACTTTACTAGAGTTTATTATGAAATAAGTTTGTCCAGGCTCATTATGAGTCCTTTAGATTTAAGAATATTTAGATTTAAATTTTCCTTCATTTCCAAAGAGTTTTTTGGGGTTATAGTTTTAAATGTCAGTTCTGTTTCATGATTATGTTTCATTTTAGTTTTTTTAGTGGCTCCATTTATACTTAATTTGGATTTTCATTGTCTTTTTAATTCCATCACCTTTTATGTTCTTTATATTATTTTCTCTTAGGTGTTTTCTTTTCTTTATCAGATGCTTCTTTTTAAATTGTCATTTTAGTCTATCCTCTTTGGATACCTTCTTATTTAAACTTTTTTTCTGAAATTGGTTTCTCTCCTCTTGAATTTCTTTCCCAATTTCAATCAACCTCTTTACATTTTTTACATTGTTTTGTCATTTCTGTTTTTATTTGAATTTTTAAATTCTAAGGTTTTTTTTAATAGCTTCAAATGCTTTCTTGATAATATTAAATTCAATATGGAGCATCATTCGTCTTACTGATTGATTCTTTGTTGGAAAATTTCTTCACTTAAACTATTTTGTTTTCATTTTCTATTTTCTTTTCACAATACCTTCTTATGGAGTTAGTCTTATTTTCCTTTCTTAGTCGTTAGACTTACTAGTTCAAGATCATGCTCTTCTGTCAGTATAGTGAAACACAGGGTTTTTTAAAAATAGATAACATTATTAGTTGTCTGGAGAATGGTGTGTCTTCTTTTTCTTTTCTTCTCTGTATGATTCTTAATTCCTTCCTCTTACTGCTTTATTTTTCTTCCTTGTTAGTTCTTCAAGGGAAAATTCCTTGTTCTATTTACTTTCTTTTACATCTGAAGGAATAGTTCTCTCAGGTTGCTACCTTCAGATTCACTCACATTCAAGTCCAGCCACTTTGAAACTGGTTATGTGAACTAAGTCACGGGCCTTGATTTCATAATTTTGCCTTCAGTGTTAGACTTTTTTGATGATAGCTTTTAAAACCTATGCTATGTTTATGGCATCCATTTTCCTCTCTGCCACCTTGGGTACCCACAAACTAGTAGTGATAGAAGTGGAAACTGCAATGAGAAGTCTGAATTGGTATTTATTCCTCTACTTATAGGTAACTTGAAGTTTTTAACAGTCTCTGTTTCCTAGGAATGCCATCGGCATGAGTCATGTGTGGCTTCTTTAGGTTCAATTTTTATTTTATAGCTTAAAGGAGGACTTTTGGAGAGGTCTAGGTTTAGGAGGACATCATTCTTCTAAAGCCAAGTAAAATTCTTCATTATTCCTTTAAATATACTCTCCCCCTTATAACTCCTTCCTCTCATTTTGGTATCCATATTATATGAGTGAAAAACTCTTTCATTCTGTTTTCCACGTCTCTTAGTTTGTCTTCCTGTGTTTATGTAAGCTGTTTCTTTTACATTTTTTATTTTAATTTTCTGTCTCTTTGTTTCTGTTGTATAATATTCTCAGATAAATCTTGTAATTTCTTTTCAACTGGGGCTGGTCTAATATTTTTCCCAAATTTTTTTTATGACTTCTGGCTTTATAAGATAATAATAATATGTACTTCATAGGATTCTTGGAAGTATTAATGTTGAAAGGTTACAGTGCTTCATGTAGTTCCTGGTACATAGTAGGACTTGTCTTCATCCATTTGGGCTGCTATAACAAAGTACCATAGACTGGGTAGCTTATAAAACAAAGACAAATTTTCATAGTTCTTCAGACAGAAAAATTCAAGATCAAGTCACCAGCAGTTTTGGTGTCTGGTGAAGGCCTGTCTCCTGGTTCATAGTTGACACCTTCTTGCTGTGTCTTCACATGGGGGAAGAGGCCAGGCAGCTCTCTAGGGCCTCTTTTATAAAAGCACTAATCCAAGTCATTCATGAGGGTACCACCCTCACCTAACCGCCTCCCCAAAGCTCCACCCCCTAATACCATCACATTTATTTTATTATTTCTGAAATCTGAAAACAAGTCATTTGATTCAAATAATAGATTAAAAACAAATTAGCCTCAAATAGAAGACAGGGGGAAAGAAAACAGGTGAAGTAGGAAAAGGAGACACCAATTCCAAAATATTATAGTGTAAGGATTAGAGAAAATGCTGTCTTATCTATTGCTGGTCAACAACATTTGCTGTAAAAACTCCTTTTTGAGTCTATTGGTCAAAGTCAGTCAGATTTCTTGGTAAAAAGGAAACCTACTCTGAATAGCATAGAAAAGAAAAAGAGGAGCTGGAGGAACTAAACTTAGCTCTGGGTAAAGAATAAGGGAAAAAATGAAGGCCAGGGCTCTGAAGGAAGTACTCTAGCTGTAATAATAGGGATGCTTCAAAGGGAAATGTAGAATAATATGAAAACTACCCCCAAACAATGCTGTGTTTTTTTAATGGAACCTGTTGAAAAGACTTGAGTTTTGCATCAAAGCTCATATAAAACTGAAAAGGATCCCATACAGATGGGAAAATTTCTACATCTGGATTATTGTAGGAATTGAGTCTCTTAAAAGTTATAGTAGGAATTGTGTCTCAATACAATAAACATTTTAACATATATAGTGAGAAGAAATAAAAGTCTTACACAAGGAAAGATGAACTATCTAGAGAAATGACATTATAAAATATTGTTGGTGGTGATGTCTCTTTATAGTTTCCCCAGTGGCTTCAGTGAGAGACATTGACCCTGAAATACTTTTGATATTGAGAGTATTGATCCCATCTCCAAGGACCACCATCAGTAGGTCGAATTAATCCTTGCTAATCAGCCTGGCATTGGAATGCCTTAAGCAGTACAGGTGGCCAAATCTAGATGAAAAGCAGAAATCACACATCCCTTCTATTCCTGTGTGTTCTTGCCTAGTAATCTATAATTCTTCTGGCTATAAGCTGTGCCTTCCTAGTAACAACATACCATGATTTCACTGGCCATTCTTATTCATTAATACCAGCTGCTTAGCAGTGCCTGAAGGTATCAGAAGAAATATGTGTAGATGGTTTTACCATATGGTTTGTTAAAAGCTGATGAAGCCCTTTCATGTAAAGCTGGGGTTGGCCAAGCACCATGTGCACAAAGCAAAGTCCAGCAATGTGAAATGGGGATCAAGGCTTTCTGCAAAAGAAGAGTTCTTTTCTTTTTATCACTTTTGACTTATGACCTTCTTTTTACCTATGTACCACAAATAACTAAAAATATCTCAGGCAGTGTCACCACTGTGAATTTATAAGCTGTGTTCCAGAGCTCACTCTTTGTTGCAAGCATTGAAACTAAACACAGGAGATATGATAACTCTTTTGATAAAAATGAAATCTCTGTTACAAAGTTGTTTCAGGTTAGCAGTCTGACTGGTTGACTCTGGTATTAAAGGTACTGAGCTTTATGCTAAGGATAATAGGAAACAATGGAAACAGGAGAGAGACTTGAACAGGTACACGTTCCCAAACCATCACTCTGGCAGTAGATGCAAATGTACTGAAGAGGAGGAAGAGTACATGAGTTGCTGACAGTTTGGACTAGATGGTAGCTGTGGGGAAGAAGAAATGCCACAATCTTCAGAGGTGTGGGAGCCACAAATCTCATTTCAGTTTCCAGATACTGATTTCTTAGTTCTGCCAAACATCTCTAACTCCAAAGTCGCACCCATTATTCATCCCATTCTCTAGGTGCTAAAAATAAAAATAAAACAAAGCCCTGCCAGGTACCAGCAGTCATGATACTAAGAGGGCCAGAGCCTCAGCTACAGCTGTCAGAATAAATGGAACTAAAGCAAACTAACGTAAGGTCTTAGGAAAAAGAGTTACGTGAGTTACGAGATCAGAACAGAGGTGACAGCAGCAAAGAGGAAAGAGGTAGATGGAACAAAGACTCAGCAGGGCATCAATCACCCCTTAATCTGACCCCCAGTGATGAAAAGAACACTCCTTTGATGAGTATGCACCAAGGAAGTCCTACACAACCAGATTTCCTTCTTCAAAATAGATCTTAAAGCCTTGTTGAATTTAATTACCAAAAAAACACACTCTGCCATAAAGATCTGAGAAACAAAGTGCAAAAAGTTAAATCAAAGCAAGACAAAAGGTTTCTTCAGGAGGAGGCTATTTGATAATGTGACAGTTGGATATGGGAACAATCCCAACACTAAATTAAGGTCTTACATTTGATGAAAGTCCTAATTCTCCATATGATGTAGAGATCTCAACCCTGGCCATCCTGTGGTGTCCCATGCACAATATTGGTTAACACCAAATGGCAAGACAAAACTGTTAGCAGCAGTCCTGAATGCAGTCAGCCTTAAAGGATAGAAGCAATGTTCACCTGTACATAATTCTCGTGGACAAGACAGGTGGAAGTTGGCTGACAACAGGATATCATTATAGATGTTTAAAACTGAAGAAAGTTGATGTTAAACTGAAAAAATATTTTGAACATATTCTTCGATGCAAATTAGATAACCAAATTTATCTGAAAAGCAGCATGAAAAATTCAGATACATCAAACTTATGTACTACTGATAGAAACTGATGAGTTTTTATTAACATGGGATTATTAAATATTTTCTTTAAAAAAAGATCAGCCTGATACTGAATGTTTTAGGATTTTAAAAAGCTTAATTAAAAAAAAAAACTCTATCATTGTATCTTCCCTAACCAAACAAGAAACTAAAATGATCAATGGCTGGGCACCATGGCTCAGCCTATAATCCCAGCACTTTGGAAGACCAAGGCAGGAGAATCACTTGAGCCATGAGTTAAACACCAACCTGGGCAACATAAAGAGATTTCATTTCTACAAAAATTACAAAAATTAGCAGGCATAGTGGTATGTACTTATTGTCTCAGCTAGTTGGGAGGCTGAGGTGGGAGAATCCCTTGTACCTGGGAGGTCGAAGCTGCAGTGAGCTGGAATTGTGCCACTGGACTCCAGCCTGTCTCAAATAAATAAACAAATAAAATGATCATCACGTGTTCAGAGATAAAATGCAGTGTGGATAGAACTTTTAGCCAGAATTTGGTGTTCTCATTTGAGAACAGTGAAAATGACTTTATCTAACCATGATAAAGAAACAGTGAAAATGACTTTATCTAATCATTTGTTCCTCTCATGAAAATAAAACCTAGGTTAGAAAAACCACTAAGCTCATCTTTATGTTGAGGTTCCCTAGTTCATTTTAGAAAACGTTGAAAGCATTATTTATTCTTGTCATTTCTTGGCCACAAGATAAGAAATTGAAATTACTTTATTGGTTAGATAAAGGCATTTGCTTTCACATTCTTCACTGGTGACAATTAGGAGAATGTGTACTCTACAGAGTAGCTGTAGAAAACAAAAAATAGCCACAAATTTTTTAACCTTTTTCCCATCCAGAGGTAGAGTCTAGGCCACCTCTCTTTATATCTGTGTAGGCTTTGTGATTGTTCTCACCAATAGGTCATGGAGGAAGTGATGCTGGACAAGTCTCTATGCCAGAAGAACATGGCAGCTCCTACTTTCTGCCTCTTCAAACACTCACTCTGGAGAAGTTAAAAACCATGTAATAATTTCAGTTTCCGGAAACTGCTATGCTGTGAGAAAATACAAGCTAATCATGAGTAGATGCTCCATGAAAAGAGAGATGCCTGGTTAGCCCATAACTGTTCCAGTCAAACCAGCCTAAGCAAATGACATGTAGTGGAAAACTATCTTAGACATCATCTCAATTGAGCTAGAACATGATACCAGTCTCAGTTGACATCTGGCTGCAACCACTTGTGGAACCCCAGGTAAGAGTTGCCCAGAGTAAAATAAACCCACAGAATCATAAGAAACAATAAAAAATTGTTTTAAGTCAATACGTTTGGAGTGGTTTTTTATAGTATTAGATGGTGAGAACAGTAGCAATTTCCCAAAAATCTCAGTGCAATTTTCAGAATCAAATTCCATACTGTTATTAGCTTAAATTAACCTGTTATAAGTGTAAGATATTTATGTAAGCCTTAGGGTAACCACAAAGAAAAAGTCAATAAAAGATAAAAAGAAAAGAACCAAAGCTTACCATTACAGAATGTCATCAAACCACAAAAGAAAGAAAGCAAGAGAGGAAGAAGGAAACAAAAGATCTACAAAACAACCAGAAAACAATTAACAAAATGGCAGAAGTAAGTCCATACCTATCAGTAATAATCTTGAACATAAATGAATTAAGTTCTCTGATTAAAAGATATAGACTGAATAAATGGATTTACAAAAAACAACAACAACCAAAACCCAACTCTGTGCTGCCTACAAGAGACTCATGTCACCTGTAAGGACACCATGCTCCCAAACAACCATTGAGTCAATGAAGAAATTAAGAAAAAGTTTTTTAAACTTTTTGAAATGAATGAAAATATAAACACAACATGCCACAACCTAGGGGATATACAATATCAGTGCCAAGAGGGAAGTTTATAACAATAAGCATTTATGTCACACACAAAAAAGTAGAAAGATTTCACATTTTACAACTTGAAATTCACCTCAAGGAACTAGAAAACCAAGAACAAACCAAACCCAAGAGTAGAAGGAAAGTTTTATAAAGGATCATTATAAACTGTTAACTATATGCCAACAAATTTTAAAACCTAGAATAAATGAATAAATTTCTGAATACATATAACCTACATGAAGAAAGAGAAAGCCTGAACAAGCCAAAAACAAATAGCAAGATTTAATCAAAAATTTTAAGACTTTCCCAAAAGAGAAAAACCCAAGATTAGATGGCTTCACTGATAAATTATACCAAACTTGAACATTGGTATTTAAAAACTAATACCAATTCTACTCAAATTATTCTCAAAAATTGGATGAGAGAGAATTCATTCAAACTCATTCTACAAGGACAACATTATCCCGATACCAAAACAGACAAGGACACAATAAAAAAGAAAACTGCAGGCTAGTATTCCTGATTAACATAGAAATGCAAAAGTCCTCTAAAAAATACTAGCAAACCAAATCCAATGGCACATCAAAAAAATTATATACCATAATTAAGTGAGATTTATCTCAAGGATGTAAGAAATGTTCGACATATACAAATTAATAGCCATGAACTACATCGACAGCATAAAGAACAAAACCATAAGAACGTCTTAATAGATGCCAAAAAATAACTTAATAAAAGTTCAACATCTCTTCATAATAAAAACTTACAACAAATTATGTTTAAAAGGACTACAACTCAAAACAATAAAGGCCTTATGTGACAAACCCACAATTAATACCATATTGAATGACAAAAAGTTGAAAGCCTTTCCTCTAGGATCTGGAACAAACAAGGACGCCCATTTTCACTACTTTTTCAAGATAGTGCTATAAGTCCTAGTCAGAGCAATTAGGCAAGAGAAAAATTTAATGAGCATCCAAATTGGAAAGGAGGAAGTCAAATTGCTCAAATTTGCATTTGATATAATATCATATTTAGAAAAACCTAAAGACTCCATTAAAAAATCGTTAGAACTGATAAACAAATTTAGTAAAATTGCAGGATACAATACTAACATATTAAAATCAGTAGCATTTCTATACTCCAATAGTGGACAATTGGAAAAAGGAATCAAGAAATTAATCCCATTTACAATAGCTACCAAAAAATAAATAAAATGTTTAGGAATAAATTTAAACAAATAGGTGAAAGAGTTTTGCAATGAAAATCATAAAACACTGGTAAAGTTGAAGAAGACACCAGAAAATAAAAAGATGCCCCATGTTCATGAATTGGAGCAACCAATATTGTTAAAATGTCCCTACTGTACAAAACAATCCCCAGATTCAATACAATTCCTATTAAAACACCTATAACATTCTTCATGAAATAGAAAAAGAAATCCTCAAATGTGTATGGAAATACAGAACAGTAACTCCTGAATAGCCAAAGCAATCCTGAGCAAAAAGAACAAACCTGAAGGCATCAAACTACATGGCTTTAAAATATTATTTATTTATTTATACAAGCATACAGCATAAAGAACAAAACCATAAGAACATGCCAAAAAATAATAAAAATTCAACATCTCTTCATAATAAAAACTTACAACATATACAATATATATGTACACACACACTGTTTTGTTTTCATACCAGTATCAGCATGGTAGTGGTATTAAAACAGACACATAGACCAATGTAACAGAACAGAAAACCCAGAAATAAATCCATACTTTTACAGCCAACTGATTTTTGACAATGAAGTCAAGAACATACTTTGGGGAAAGGACAGTCTCTTCAATAGTGGTGCTGTGAAAATTGGTTATTCATATAACAGAAGAATTAAATTAGACCCCTCTCTCTTACCATATGGAAAAATCAACTCAAAATGGATTAAATACTTAAGATCTGAAACTATAAAACTATTAGAAGAAAATAGGGGGAAAAGCTTCAGGACTATGGTCTGGGCAAAGATTTTTTTGGAATACTACTTCAAAAGTACAAACATCAAAAGCAAAAATAGACCAACAGTATTATATCAGATTCAAAATCTTCTGCACAGCAAAGGAGACAATCAACAGAGTAAGAGACAACCTACAAAATAGAAAAAAATATTTGCAAATTATTCATCTAGCAAAGGATTAATATCCAGAATATATAAGGAACTTGTTCTTACCTAGCAGGAGAAATATCACGATGAAAAATGTATAAGGATCTCAAATAGCTCAATAGCAAAAAACAAACAAACAAAACAAAACAAATAATCTGATAAAAATGGACAGATGATCTGAATAGACATTTCTCAAAAGAAGACATACAAGTGGCCAGTAGGTATACGAAAAAATGCTCAATGACACTAATCATCAGGGAAATAAATATGAAAACTACAAAGAGATATTATCTCACTCAAGTTTAAATGGCAATGTAAATTAGTACAGCAATTATGTAAAACACTATGAAGTTTGCTTTAAAAATTAAAAATAGAACTATCGTATGATCCATCATCCCACTACTAAATATATCTTGAAATTAAAGGAAATCAGTATGTTGGAGAGATCTCTGCACTCTCGTGTCTATTACAGTGTATTCACAATAGCCAAGATGTGGAATGAACATAAGTGTCCACCAAAAAATAGAAGACTTAAAAAAAATGTGGCATATATATATATATATATATATATATATATATATATATACACAATGTAATAATATTCTGCCATAAAAAAGAATGAAATCCTGTCATTTGTGACAACATAAATAGGATTGGAAGACATTTATGTTAAGTAAAATAAGCCAGGCACAGAAAGACAAATACCATATGTTCTCACTTATATTTGGAAACTGAAAATGTTGATCTCATAGAAATAGAGAGTAGCAATAGAACAGTGGTTATCAGAGGCTGGGAAGGGTAGAGATAGAGATTGGTTAAAGGATATAAAATTAGATAAGAGGAATAAGTTTTAGCATTCTATAGCACAATAAGGTTGTACAATATAAGCTATATGTGTAGCTAACTAATTTATTGTATATTTCAAAATAGCTAAGGATTTTGAAGGTCCACAACACATAGAAATGATAAATGTTGGAAGTGATGGACATTCCAATTACCTTGATTTGATCATCACACGTTGTATACATATATTAAAATAGCACATGCATCCCATGAATATGTACATTAATATTAATTTTTCTTAATAAGTGCTTTAAAAAGCTAAGGTAAAATTTTTAAAAGCTAAGGTCAATTCTATAGACCTGAGTTGTGAAATAGAGTAGCCCTAGCAATATGTAGTTACTTAAATATAAATTAATTCTATTTAAATTATATTTAAAATTTAGTTTCTCAGTCACACTGGTCACATTTCTAGTGCTCAAAAACCACATGGCTACAGATTACCATATTATGCAGGGCAGATTATAGAATATTTTTATTATCATAGAAAGTTCTAGCAGACAGTGCTTTTACAGACTGACCCAGAGCTCTGTCCATTCTCCTCTGCAGAAGAGTGAAGCTGAGAGGAAATATTTTGACAATGTATTCTGTCTGCTTAAGCATAAAACTAATTCAAAGCACACTTTCTAAGACCTGTAAGTAACTGAATCAAAGAAAGAAATGAAACACTGGGCTCAAATTTTTTCAAAAAAGGTAAAATTCATGCTGGCAGAATTTTCTAAGCATGAGTTTTTAAAGTAAAACCTTTTTGTTAATTGCATTCCTCCATCAGTAACTGGTCTTATTTTGATACTGAATATGGGAAAGATTCTTAGAGGAAAAATCATCTCACGCTTAGCCTTGCAAAGCAGAGGCAAGCATGCTGCTGTAATTGAATAGGACATTATGCAGAATTCATAAAGGCTTTTGCCTGACAGAGAATCATTAAGATAAATCAACTGGAAACGAACAAGGATCCGGTACCTTGGCATGGATCCATAAAAAATGTTGCTTTTCATTATGAGAGTCTCTTTGTTCCTTGTGGGAAATTCTGAATCTACGCGGAAGTATACGTATATGTCTACATGGGAAAGCTACAGAAAGAGAAGAGACAGACACACAAAGCAATTATACATATATACATAGATGGGCATGCCCTTAGAAAGGATGTACTTAAGGTATCACCTTCTTAAAGGACTCTGAGACAACTTGATAGGTTTTATTTTTCAATAAAGATCAAGCAAAACAATTTCAAAAGTGATAACTTTCTAATGACATTTAAGATGGAAATAAAGCTTAAGTGTGAGGTGAAGATTCGGACACATGAAAATGTAAGATAAAAGACATTTCATTTTATACTGTATGGGCCCAAAAAGAATTCCTGCCTCTCCCTCATTCATTTTGTCCTTAGGAATGTTATGTATCCTCATTTACCAATAAGCCTCAACTACCAAAGACCTCTCTGAGGGTTGCATGCTTACTCTTTATTTTTGGATAAGAGGAGGAGGGTGCACTTACAACTACATTTCTAGATATCCTATGACAAAAAATAATATCTGCAGGATACCTCCGAGACCTATTTGGCAATGTGACTGCAAGAACTAAATCCAGAGAGACAGCCTTTTCAATATAAACACCTAAAAGACTACAATTACCCATATTTTCTGATAAGAAGCCACTTTTAATTTTCCAAAATAATATTATATTTGCTCATGGGACAGGGAATGGTAGGAAAGAAAATGAGGGAGGCCTGAACTCCCGTCCCAAGAGCCCCAGAGATAAGGCATTGTATGCAATTCATCACAATAATCAGTTAAACACACACATTTCAATATCATGGGAATCTAATCTGCAAGAATCTTTTATCCTCTGTTTCCATGTGGAGAACTAGTTCCTGCAACAATTAAGGCAAACCAGGAAGCAGTAAGTTTGGTGCTCCAGTTGCTTTAGGAAATGAGTTGAATGCAATGATTTTAGGTATAGACGATAAAGCGCTTTTTATGGTTCTAGTTGTACAAACAAATACCATACCCATATACTCAAGTCTTCCCTTTTTTTTCTTTCTTCTCTTGTCTACATTGAAATTAGAAGTATATATGATAGCCAAAACAATTTCCCTACAATTTTAAAAATTAATTTTTAAATACCCTTGAGCTTAAACAAGGCATGGAAAATTTCAACCAAGAGATTAAACTTGGAGAAAGTTACTAGCAGATGAAAACTATGGTTATAATAGAAACCACATTGCAGGCACTATTACATATAAGTCATTACTAAAAATGTTGCTGTATATATATATATATATATATATATATATATATATACATACATATATATGTATACATACATATATATGTATACATACATATATTTTAAGCTATATGTAATGTATGCTACAAATTTATTGAGATCAGATCTAGACATTCTCTTGAAAGTGTGCAACAATGTTTGTAAAAGATTTCAATCTTCACAAAAGAAAGATACTATCATTCCTCATAGGTGGTATTCAGTACAAATTTGTCACATTGAATTAAATATGGGTTTTATTATTTTAGATTTTGGAATGGTCTTACTTGTGCTAAAATTAAAGTTTTTTTATATTTTAAAGATGTGGGGTACAATTCAGGATTAGGTATACAAGTGGTCATCATACAGGTAAAGTTTGGGTCTCCCTTTGGTCCTCACTTTGCCTGGTTTGAGATTAAGTACACTTATCGATTTTGCATGTGCTCCCTCCCCGACTCCACCCTGGCAGTATCCTGCTACTGCCAATCCCTTTCTTATAGTATTATGGCAAATGTTCAGAGTCCACTTATGAATGAGAACATGTAGTACTCTGTTCTCTGTTTCTGTGATAGATCACTGAGTATGAGATACTATAACTCCATCCAAGTTGCTTAGTCCATATGTTTTTCCTTCTTTATGGCTATGTAATATGCCATTGTGTGTATGTACCACATTTTTGTCATTCAGTTCATTTTCTATGGACAGCATGGTTGGTTCCATGTTTTTGCTATTGTTAATAGTGCTTCAATATACCTGCGTGTGCAGGTATCTTTTTTGTTGAATGATTTGAGTCCTTCCAGGTATATTCCCAGTAGAAGGATTGCTGGATCATATGGGAGGTCCACATCTAGTTCTTTTAGAAATCACCACACTGTTTACCAAAGAGCTTGAACAAGTTTGCGTTCCCACCAACAGTGTAGAAGCATCCTTTTCTCCACATCCTTGCCAGCATCTGTTGTTGTTTGTTTATTAATGAAGGCCCTTCTTACTGGAGTTAGGTGGTATCTCAGTGTGGTCTTTTCACATTTCTCTGATGATTAGTGAGGCTGAGCACTTTTTCATGTGTCTGCTGGCTGCTTGTATATTTTCATCTTCTTTTGAGCAGTGTCTATTCATGTCCTTTGCCTACTTTTTAATGGGGCTGTTTGTCTTTTTCCTTTCAGCACATTTGAGTTCCTTGTAGATCCTGAATATTAGGTCTTTGTCAGATTTAGTGGGCAAATATTTTTTCCCATTCTGCAAGCTGTCTCCCCACTCTCTTGATGGTTTCTTTTGCTTTGCAGAAACTTTTCAGTTTGATGAGGTCCCACTTATCTATCTTATCTTTTAAGGCATGGACACTTGGGGTTCCACTTATCTATCTTATCTTTTAAGGCATGGACACTTGGGGTTTTGATCAGAAATGGTTGCCAGTTCTAATTTCCATAAGAGAGTCTCTTGCATTTTCTAAGGTTCTTCTAGTTTAAGGTTTCACTTTAAGGTCTTTGATGTATTTAGAGTTGATTTTTGTGTATGGTGATAGGTAGGGGTCCTGTTTCAATCTTTAGCATGTGGTCAGCTAGTTTTCCCAGCACCATTTGCTGAATAGGTTCTCTTCTCCCCAGTGATTGTTGGTGGAGGCTTTATCAAAGATGAGTTGGTTGAGAAATTGAGGTTTTGCTTCTGGAATCTCTATCCTTTTCCATTGGTCCATATTGCCTATTCTTAGCCCAAATAAACACAATCAGAATGCAAAAGATCAAAGCACAACTGATCCCCCCCAAAATACAAAAAAATTAGCAGAGATTACTATGCACACCTCTATGGAAACAAACATAATAATCTAAATGAAATGGAGAACTTTCAGACATCACAAACCTCCCAAGGTTGAAACAAGAAGACATTGAGACACTAAATAAACCAATAACAGACCAGGAAATTGACTCCATTATAAGAAAACTACCCACCAAACAAAGACCTGGACCAGATGATTTTCCAGCAGAATTGAACAAAATGTGCAGGGAGGAGCTAATACCAACTCTATTGGAAGTGTTCCAGGCAATTGAGAAAGAAAGAATTCTCCCCAAATCATTTTACAAAGCTAGCATCACACTGATACCCAAACCAGGAAAAATCCAGCAAAAAAGAGAACTACACACCAATATCCTTAATTAACATAGATGCAAAAATTCTCAACAAGATTCTAGTAAATCGGATCCAACAACACATCTCAAATATTATCCACAATAACTAGTAAGCTTCATTCCCAGGATGCAGGGCTGGTTCAACATTCTGGGCTATGCCTCCAGCCAAAGTCAAAGCCATTGGAGTTTGCAAAACCTGTAAGAATAAGAGAAGTGTCCCAGAGGAAAGCAAGCATATCAGGATTTGGAGAATAGAAGTAGAGGGACACAGAAAAGGGCAGGGAGGAGAAAGAGAGAAAGTGCCAGTTCACATGGGATACTCTACTTTTAAATGCCTAAATCTGTAATCATCCCCTATGACCAAGTAGGCTTCATCCCCAGGATGCAGAGCTGGTTCAACATTCACAAGACCATAAATGTAATTAAATACATCAACAAATGTAAAAACAAGAACCGCATGATTATATCATTCAATGCAGAAAATGCTTTTGATAAAATTCAGCATCCTTCTTGATAAAAACCCTCAAACACCTAGCCATAGAAGGAACATACCTCAAAGTAGTAAGCGCCGTCCACAATAAACCCACAGCCAACATATTGTTAAACAGACAGAAACTGGAAACATTTCCCCTGAAAACCAGAACAAGACAAGGATGTCCACTCTCATTCCTCTTGTTCAACATTATCTTGGAATTCCTAGCTAAAGCAACTAGACAAGGGAAGGAAATCGGGGCTATCCAAATAGGAAAAGAAGTTAAGTTATCCCTCTTTGCTGACAACATTACTCTATTCCTCGAAAATCCAAGATAATCTGTCAAAAACCTACTTTTGCTGATAAAGGACTTTGGCAAAGTCTCGGGGTACAAAATAAATGTGCAAAAGACAGTCGCATTCTTATACACCAAAAACAAGCAGGCAGTGAACCAAATAAGCAGCACAATCCCATTCACAATAACCACATAAGAAATGAAACCTTGGCATCTTCCTAATGAGATAAATGAAAACTCTTTACAATGAAACCTACAAAACACTGCTCAAAGAAATCCAAGATGACATAAACAAATAGAAAGATACTCCGTGCTCATACATAGGAAGAATCAACATTGTTAACTCTGTTAATATAAGCCAAACTCAGCAATGGGTCAAAACACTCCATAGCTATAAGTACCAAGAATACAGGAATTTTATTCACTGCTATAGCCTCAGCAATTATAAAAGTGACTAACACATAATCGTGCTTAATAAATAAAGTCCATCCTATCAAAGGCAATCTACAGATTCAATGCAATACCATTAAATTACCAACATCATTCTTCTCAGACCTGGAAATGACAATACAGAAATTCACATAGAAACATAAACGACCACAAATAGCCAAAACAATCCTTAGCAAAAGAAATGAAGTGGGAGGTATCACACTTCCAAGACTTTAAAACTTTACTATAAGGCTACAATAATCAAAACAGTCTGGTACTGGTAAAGTTATCTTTTCTAACTAAAAAGAAAAACTCTGATTTCTTTAAATAGTGCCAGAATAATGCTAGAGATTAAAGTGGATATACTTAATTTGAAAGCAGCTATTTAAAATTAATAAATCAATTGTATACAAATACATGTTGCTGATAACAAATAACTACACTACCGTAGGAGGAAAAGTATCCACCGGTCCAAGAATTTAGTCCTCTACTTTGTGTGTTTTGAAACTTAAACTTCCCTCCGCATTTTCAATAAAGAGAGGCCATTGAAGGAAGGGAAGATGGGACACTGAAGACTGGTCATCAAAATGTTTCTCATTCAGTTGGCATTACCCATCCTGAATGACTAAGGTCAAGTCATTTGCCTCTAATGCAGAGACTCTGTTAATATAAAGCAAACTCAGCAATGGGTCAAAACACTCCACAGCTATAAGCACCAAGAATACCGGAATTTTATTCACTGCTATAGCCTCAGCAATTATGAAAGTGACTAACACATAATTGTGCTTAATAAATATTTATTGAATCTCTCATGAATAATTAAATAATGCCAAAGTTATCATTTCACCAGGAGTAGAGTTAATTATTTTAACAAAAATAATTTCTTTTTGTCTTGTTCTGTTTGGAATGGGATGAATAAAGACCTTAGATAAGTGCACTTGGTCCTTTGTAACTTGGTCCTTTGTAACTAGTGAGAAAGCAGCAACAATTCCAGCTGGTGCGGAAGCCAAATGAACTGTAATCAGAATCCACATTTCAGGCAGAACCTCCCTACTGTTTACAGGACCTAGAACTCTTGTTCTGGGCTATGACTCCAGCCAAAGCCAAAGCCATTGCAGTTGCAAACCCTGTAACAATGGAAGAGGTGTCCCAGAGGAAAGTGAACATATCAGGATTTGGAGAGAAGTAGAGGGCCACAGAAAGAGGCAGGGAGGAGAAAGAAAGTGCGTGCCAGTTCACATGGGATACTCTTCTTTTAAATGCCTAAATCTCTAAGGTCTTGTGTAGTACAGTCTTAAGTTACAAGACCAGTAAGTTACAGGCCTGGTTCTTTCTTCACAGAACTGCTATTATGAGGTACCCCTGACCCCTTAGTAAATAACTGTTTATATCTGCCTTATAGACTGTTAAATATTTGGTATGAGAAACTAAAGGGAATTGGGGAAAGAAGGGCAATGACCCCTTTCTAAGGAGGCTATGATGGAGATGAGGACCGTTGCTGGAGAGGAAGGGGCATTGCCTCCATACTATGTATTTCCAAGAAGAATTTTTACTGGTAATCAAAAACAGCAAGGGACTACAGAAACAAACTAAGTCCCCTAAGTTCCACACCCTCCCCTCGCGTTACCACATCCTCCTCCAATTTCCATCTGTTAGCAGGTAGCTCCATATGAAACAGAAACAAGGCATGGAAATGCTTCCTAACCCATTACTCCTAAAAGTTTCTTAAAAATCTAATATAAACTTTTACAATTCAGAACTCCATCCCTACCTTAATCCTTTCAAATGTGTAAAATGTTTATTCCTAGTGATCATATTTTTGATATTTTGAAGAACCAAGTTGAGGAGTTAGCTTCATCTACTGCAGATAAAATGAGATTCAAGGGTCATCAAACACCATCAGCCTGGTGACCTCCACACCTCCCTAGATGTCCACATCTTCTTTCATTAATTTTAAAAAGATTCAGAGCATAGATTCTGTGTCAGACATTATGATCAGCTGCAAAGTTACAAAGATGATATGACAATCTTCAGCTTCAAAGACTTCAGCAGAGTCTATCAAAAATGCTACTTCCTCTATATTAAAATAATCCACTCTTTTTTTTTTTTTTTTTTTTTTGAGTTGGAGTCTCACTCTGTCACCCAGACTGGAGTGCAGTGGCCGCTCTCGGCCACCACAGCCTCGACCTGCTGGGCTCCGGCGATCCTTCCGCCTCAGTCTTCCAAGTAGCCGGAATTACAGACATGCGCTACCACGCCCAGCTGATTTTTTGAATTATTGTAGAGATGAGGTCTCGCTGCCCAGGCAGGTCTCGAACCCGCGGGCTCAGGCAATCCGCTCACCTCAGCCTCCCAAAGGCGCGGGATTACAGGCTGAGCCACCGAGCCCGGCTAAATAATCCACTCTTAAAAACCACAGAGTTACTTAGTTTTCTGGTCTTACAGAAAACATCATTGCTATTGTAACCTGAAAAAAATTTTTCCTTAAGTGGAAAGGAAGACTGTTTCAAATCCTCCTGGTGTTAACTTAATGGTTTATGAATTGGGAGAATTTATTCCTTCTTAATGGTATTTCAACTATCAAACTACTGAGTGGTTGTTGATATTGATTGGTGGCTTTATGCCAGGGACATGCAGATATTAACCTCAGAAACTTGCATGTTTGAGCCTTTGGTCATTATGGGTGGGCCATATGTTAGTCAGGATACTCCAGAGAAACAGAACCAATAGAATGTCTATATTATAAAGTGATTTATTTTAAGGAATTGACTCACATTATTAAGGAGACTGACAATTTCAAATCTTCAGTGTAGGCTGGCAAGCCAAGACTCAAGAGAGCAGACGGTGCAATTGCAGTCTTAAGGTCAGCAGCCTGGAGAGCCAGGAGAGCTTCTGGTGTAGATGAAGTTCACATGCAGTCTGCCAAAGAATTCCCTCCACACATTCTGGAGGGCCATCTGCTTGCTCAAAGTTTGCTGATCTGAAAACTCATCCAAAAACATCCTCCAAGTTGACATATAAAATTACCCATAATAGTCTATTATGGCATTTTATAGATTTTTTAAAATGTAATCGTGTCATTTAGTCCTTACCATAACTCTCTAAAGTAAGCATACAAACTATTTTTATTTTAATAGATGAAGAAAATGAGACTTATAGTTCAGTAACTTGTTGAAAGTCACACAGCTAGTAAGTGAAAGAGCTGGGATTTGAAATCAGGTTTGTTTGACTTCAAAAATAGTGCTTTCTTTTTTTAGTCTAGCAATACTGGGAAATGTTACTTGTTGACGTTTGCTAGGCTACCATAAGTCAAACTGAGGTTTGCTCTTGAAATCCTATGAGAAATGCTATATAGCACCAGCTCCTGATTTCATCCTTCCTCTTTATAGTTATGTACCTAATTTTCCCCAGATATCCAAAGGTGGACAAAGTACCACCATCTCAAGGTGTACTACTTCTATTTTGTAAATAGGTTGAAGGAGAACAGCAATAGAGAAGGAACTAGCTCCACCATGAAATGGCACCTGCATATCTGCAATGTAAAATAACTGCTCCTACAGACCACCCAATGACTATAAACACTCCAAGACCAGAATTTAATTGATTAATGGAAATATGATTAAAATAGAGTCTTGTATAATCATACTCCTCAGAACATCTCCCAGACTAATGTTTTATAGGGCAACATCTTTTGGTTCTTAATACCCAGCTTTTAGTGGACATGTAAGGGGGGGACCTAAAAAAAAAAAAAATTATTTTTGGAGGAGAGACCCCTTGTAGTACAGGCTTTCCCTGCATCAGTGAGTATCCTGGCTAGCGTTGTTGTAAGAGGCTGAGTTCAGCTTCAGTGAATTTTTATTTTATTTTATTTCATTTGAGTTGGAGTCTCACTCCATCACCCAGGCTGGAGTGCAGTGGCATGCTCACAGCCACCCAGCGTCGACCTGCTGGGCTCAGGTGATCCTTTCACCTCAGCCTTCCAAGTAGCTGGAACTAAAAACGCAGCAATATCCATGCCTGGCTAATTTTTTTGATTTATTGTAGAGATGAGGTCTTGCCAAGTTGTCCAGGCTCTTCTCGAACCCATGGGCTCAGGCAATTCCCTCATCTCAGCCTTCCAAAGTGCTGGGATTATAGACTTGAGCCATCAGGCCTTGCCAGTGAATTTTTTTTAGATTCTTTTAATGCATTTGCCCATTTCATGATGGGTGACTTAGTAGTGCACCTGCCCACACCGTGCTGAATGTTCAGCAGTTTTTGACCAAAAATGGCATGACTCCCATGCCCCACCCTGCCTTTTCACCCATCTTGCCCCAAGCAACTCTTTCTGTTTCCCTGGATAAAAAATGTCCTCAAAGGAAACGTTTTGCTGTTGTGGAAGAGTTGAAACAAAAAACAGCAGAAGTACTAAAAGGCATTCAAATTGATGAATCCAAAACTGTTTTGAGCAGTGGAAAAAGTGTCTCTGTAGGTGTATTGCATCAAACGGAGAGTACTTTGAAGGTGACAAGTTTAAACATGCAAGAATAAATACACAATCCTTTATAAATAAATTCCGGTTTCGGGAGGGTTCCCCCCTTATGTATCTTTCGACACTACTTATTTGGCTGATGCTTACATAGAAAGGATTTGTATTTATATTTATATCCATAAATCTCATTTCAACATATGTATTAAACAATATGATATGTAGGCCAATTCAATGATTCCAAATACAATCTTAGACTTTACACTGACTTGTTCTAAAAGCTGGAGACTGCTAACAGAGGGGAAGAGCAATGTGTTACAGCATGCAAAGTCACAGTTTATTAACCACTATTCTTGTTGTCTGATTATGAAGAAGCAATAGTATAAGCATTTTACAATCTATCACTTATGTATAGAAGTAATATAAATACTTATTGCTGTAGTTCCCCTTAAGGAAACAGGTGGGGAAGGAGTAGTGTAGGATTCTTTTATTTCTTATTTAAAGTAATGGGGAATGAGCTTCAAGTTAAGAATTGTTGCAGAGAACCTCTGATTTTCAGAAATAAATTACTGATGAGTGATTTGCCAGCTATGTGTAACAACATGAATGAACCATATAATCATTAAAATCAAACATTAGAACCCAGACAAAGACCACATACTGTATGTCTGCATTTATATAAAGTTTTAACAGCAGACAACACCAAACTCAGTATTTAAGGATGTATGCTTCAATGATAAAACTATAATAAAAACAAGGAAGCAACATTTGAAAAAATAAGATTGTGGTTTCCTTTGTGTGGAAAGAATGAAATAATGATCAAGGCACTTCTGGAGCAATGGTAAAGTAAGCTGGTGTTTGCTTTGCAATAAATACATGAGAAATGAACTATGCTTGTGTGTCTGTATATTTTCTGTTTATGTCCTTCATTACATAATGTAAAAATTGGGGAAAATAATTTGTAGATTCAATTGTTTGTCAAAAGTTCTTTTTTTAAAAGTTAATAATACTCTCTGATACACCAATTTTGCCTTTGGAAATCTACCTAATAGACACAGTGTATTTAAAAAGTCTTACTTCTAATGATATTTACAGAAAAATTATTAACACTCTGGAAACGAATATAACCTAAGATTCAGCAATTTAAAAATGACTTAAATAAATTATGTTTATAAACTGTTTGGCCTAATTATAAATACAGTATAACTACAACTATATGTATATAGTTTTATGACCAATACAAATTTTATTTTATTTTTATTTTTTTTATTTTTACTATAAAGATGTGGGGTACAATTCAGGGTTAGGTATATAAACATTGATATTGCAGGTACCCTTGTTGATGGGATATTCCCCTCCCTCCCCTAACAGTTTCCCTCAGCTGCCAATTCCCACACGCACACAGTTTCCCACTATTCCCAATCGCTTTCTTATAGCATTATAATTGTTCAGAGTCCTCTTATGAGTGAAAACATACGAAACTCTGTTATTTGTTTCTGTGATAAATCACTGAGTATGATCAACTCCAAATCCATCCAGGTTGCTGCAAGTCCATATATTTGCCCTTATTTATGGCTGCATAATATTCCATTATGTATATGTACCACATGTTTTTATCCAGTCCAGCTTCGATGGGCAACATGGTTGGTTCAATGTTTTTGCTATTGTGAACAGAGCTGCAACAAATATACAAGTGCAGGTATCTTTTTTGTAGAATAATTTGAGTTTCTCTCCTATTTCCAATAGGGGAATTGCTGGGTTATATGGAAGGTCAATTTCTAGTTCTTTCAGAAATCACCACACTGTTTTCCAAAGAGATTTGCAAGTTTGCTTTCCCAACAGCAGCACAGAAGCATTCCTTTTTCTCCACATCCTCGCCAGCATCAGTTGTTGTTTGCTTTATTAATGATGGACATCTTACAGGGATTAGGTGGTATCGCAATGTGTCTTTGATTTGCATTTCTCTGATGATGAGTGAGGCTGAACACTCTTTCATGTGTCTGTTGGCTACCCGTATTTCTTTTTAAAGGGGCTGTTTGTTTTTTCCCCTTTGGTGCATTTGAGTTCCTTGTAGATCCTAGATGTTAGACTTTTGTCAGATATACAAATAGTTGGCAAATGGTTTTTCCCATTCTGTGGGCTGTCTCCCTGCTCTTCTGATGGATTATTTTGCTTTGCAGAAGCTCGTTAACTTGATGAGTTCCCACTTGTCTATCTTATTTCTTAAGGTCTTGGTCTTTAGGATTCTGAATAGGAATTCGTTCCCAGTTCCAATTTCCATAAGGGTGTCTCCTGTGTTTTCAAAGATTCTTATAATTTGAGGTTTTATGTTTAGATCTTTGATCTATTTAGAGTTAATTTGTGTGTATGGTGATAGGTAGGGTTGCTCTTTCAATCTTCTGTATGTGATCAGCCAGTTTTCCCAGCACCATTTACTGAATAGTTTCTCCTTTCCCCAGTGGTTGTTGTTGGAGGCTTTGTCAAAGATGAGTTGGTTGAGGAATTGAGACTTTGCTTTCAGAATCTCTATGCTGTTCCCATGGTTGATGTGCCTGTTTTTGTACCAATACCAGGCTGTTTTGATTACTGTAGCCTTACAGTAAAGTTTGAAGTCTGGAAGTGTGATGCCTCCTGCTTTGTTTCTTTTGCTAAGGATTGTTTTGGCTATTCATTGTTGTTTATGTTTCCATATGAATTTCTGTGTTGTAATTTCCAGGTATGAAAAGAAAGAAGTTGGTAACTTACTGGGTATTGCATTGAATCTATAGATTGTCTTTGGTAGGATGGACATCTTAACAATGTTGATTCTTCCTATCCGTGAGCATGGAATATCTTTCCATTTGTTTGTGTCTTCTTGGATTTCTTTGAGCTGTGTTTTGTAATTCTCATTGTAAAGGTCTTTCACTTCTCTTTCACTTCTCTGGTTAGGAAGATGCCGAGGTATTTCTTTTTTTTTTTTTTTTTTTTTGGTAGCTATTGTGAATGGGATTGTGCTTTTTTTTTGGGTCTCTGCCTGCTTATTGTTGGTGTATAGGAATGCAACTGTCTTTTGCACATTTATTTTATACCCTGAGACTTTGCCAAAGTCCTTTATCAGTGTGAGCATGTTTTTGACAGAGTCTCCTGAATTTTCAAGGTATAGGATCATATCATCAACAAAGAGGGATAACTTAATTCCTCTTTTCCTATTTGGATACCCCTGATTTCCTTCTCTTGTCTAATTGCCTGAGCTAGGACTTCCAACACAATATTGAACAAGAGGGATGAGAGTGGGCAGCCTTGTCTTGTTCCAGTTTTCAGGGGAAATGTTGCTAATTTCTGTCCATTTAGCAATATGTTAGCTATGGGTTTGTTGTAGACGACACTTACTGTTTTGAGGTATGTTCCTTCTATTCCTAGGTGTTTGAGGGTTTTTATCAAGAAGGGATGCTGGATGTTACCAAAAGCTTTTTCTGCATCTAATGAGATAATCATGTGGTTCTTGTTTTTACATCTGTTGATGTATTTAATGACATTTATGGTCTTGTGAATGTTGAACCAGCCCTGCATCCTGGGGATGAAGTCTACTTGGTCATGGTGAATGATTTTTGAGATGTGTTTTTGGATCCGATTTGCTAGAATCTTGTTGAGGATTTTTGCATCTATATTCATAAGGAATACTGGCCTGTAGTTCTCTTTCTTTGTTGGATCTTTACCCTGTTTGGGTATCAGTGTAATGTTAGCTTTGTAAAATGGTTTGGGGAGAATTCCATGTTTCTCAATTGCCTGGATACTTTCAATAGGATTGGTATCAGCTCCTCCTTGTACATTTTGTAGAATTCTGCTGGAAAGTCATCTGGTCCAGGGCTATTTTGTGTAGGCAGTTTTTATATGACAGAGTCAATTTCCTGGGTTGCTATTGGTATATTTAGTATCTCAATGTCTTCTTGTTTCAACTTGGATGGGTTGTGTGATGTCAGAAAGTCCTCCATTTCATCTAGTTATCAAGTTTGTTTCCATATAGGTATACATAGTAATCTCTGATAATCTTTTGTATTTCTTCAGGATCATTTGTGATTTGATCTTTTGATTTCTGATTGTGTTTATTTGGGTTGTTTCTCTGTTTTGCTTTGTCATTCTGACTAGGGGCCCATCAATCTTGTTAATTCTTTCAAAGAACCAGCTTTTTGTTTTGTTGATGATTGCTATGATATGTTTGTCTTCTATGTCCTGTATTTGGGCTCTTATTTTTGTGATTTGGATTCTACTGCTAAAGTTGGAGTTTTGGTGGTCTTCTCTTTCCAGCTCCCTTAGGTGATTTGTTAGGCTCTCCACTTGTGATCTTTCTATTTTCTTGGTGTGTGCTCATAGAAATATAAATTTCCCTCTTAGAACTGATATTATGGCATCCCAGAGGTTTTGGTAGGATGTTTCTTCACTTTCATTTGTTTCCAGGAATCTTTCAATTTCCTCTTTGATTTCAGTGTTGACTCAATCATTGTTCAACATCATGCTGTTTAGTGTCCATGTCTTTGTGGGCTTAGAGAAATTTTGTTGGTTGTTGATATTTATTTTTATTCCACTGAGGTCTGAAAGGGTGCATGGCAAGATTTCAATCTTATGAAATTTGTTTATGTTTGATTTATGGCCAATGTTGTTGGTTGATCTTGGAGTACATTTTATGTGGTGATGAGTAGAATGTATAATCTGTGGTCATTAGGTGGAGTGTTCTGTAGGTATCAATTAAGTCCATTTGTACAAGAGTCTCATTGAGGTTCTGGATCTCTTTGCTGATTTTTTATCTTGATGATCTGTCTAGGGTTGTGAGTGGGATATTAAAGTCCCCAGCTATGATAGTGTTAGAGTCAATCTCTTTTTTAATTTGCCTAGAAGCTGCTTTATGAACGTTGGTGCTCCTATGTTAGGTGCATATATGTTTAGGATGGATATTTCTTGTTGATGGATTGAAACTTTTATCACTATATAGTGACCTTCTTCATCTTCTTTAATTTTTGATTGCTTAAAGGGTATTTTGTCTGAGATTAAGATTGCAACTCCAGCTTTCTCTTGTGTTACATTTGCCTGAAATTTTATTTCCCATCCTCTTACTTTGAGCCTGTGAGATGAGTCTCTTGGAGACAATCTATTGTTGCCTCATTATATTTTATGCATTTTGCCATTCTATGTGTTTTCAGTGGTGCATTTAGTCCATTCACATTCAGGCTAATTATTGAAATGTGAGGGTTTATGTTTCTCATGATGTTCTTATAGACTTGTTGTTGTACTTGTTTGTTTGTTGTCTTTCTCTTGGTTTTTTGGGTTGGTTCATGTGTGTTTTCAATCTTTTTCTGTACTCTTGTGAAGAACATTATTGTTCTTTTTCCCTTTTCTTCTGTGTTTAATACTTTCTTAAGAGTTTCTTGTAGGGATGGTCTGGAGGCAGTGTAAATTCTTAGGGATTGGATGTCTGGTAATGATTTTAATTCTCCCTCACTGATGAAGCTTAACTTGGCTGGGTAGGTTATTCTTGGTTGAAATTGTTTATCTTTGAGAACTTTGAATATTGCACTCCAATCTCTCCTAGCCTAAAGGGTTTCTGTAGATAAATCTGCTGTTATTCTGATTGGTCTTCCCTGGTTGGTAGTCTGACCTTTTCCTCTTGCTGCTTTTAGGATTTTTTCTTTTATACCTACTTTGTTCAGGTGAATTATTATGAGCCTAGGAGTTGGTCTTCTCATTTGTTGTTGTGCCAGGGTTCTCTGAATCTCTTGTGTTTGAATTTTCACATCACTGATGAGGTGAGGGAATTTTTCTTAAATAATTTCTTGGAATGTTTGTTCCAGGATAGTCTCTGTCTCTCTTTCTGCCTCAGGAAGGCCAATTACTCTTAGGTTTGTTCTCTTGAAGTAATCACTCATCTCTTGAAGGTTTTGTTCTGTCTTTTTAAGCTTCTTTTCTATGTTTTGGATGGTTTGGTTTAGTTTTATATTTTGGTCTTCATGTTCTGAGATTCTGTCTTCTGCTTGGCTAATTCTGTTTTCCATACTTATTAGTTTGTTATTTATTTCAATCACAGTGTTCTTTACTGCTGTTATCTCAGTTATCAACTACTTCCTATTTTCCTCTTGTCTCTCCTCAATTCTTTTTATTCTCTCTATTAATGTCTTGATGTCTGGGTTTGTAGTATGTGACCAGTCATTCTGGGGGCTCTTCATTGTTTATACTCTGAAGTCTGTTTTCTCATTATCTGATTTCCCAGGGGTCTGTGTGAGACCTATATTCTTCTTTTGGTTTTTCTTCATTTATGTAGATTTTTCTTCCCACATTTTCCTTTTTTTCTCCCTCTGTCTTCTTTAAATCTGTTGTTTAGGGGTGGTGGGGTTGCTTTTACTTCTGCTTGCTCAATCTCCTATTCTTCCTTGTGTGAATCCTCTGGCTTTGTTCCATTCTGAAGCTGTACTGTAGGCTGGTAGCTATATCTTTTGCAGCTTTGAGATCTATTTGAGGGGG
Organism: Cephalopachus bancanus; assembly: GCA_027257055.1. Lineage (NCBI taxonomy): Eukaryota > Metazoa > Chordata > Mammalia > Primates > Tarsiidae > Cephalopachus > Cephalopachus bancanus. Next base: position 14,263,773 of record JAPVLO010000093.1, read on the forward strand.
GAACTGTTCAAAACTTATCTGCAGATCCCAGTATCCACTGACAGGTGTATGGATATGCTGGAACCCACTTCCCACTGCCTTGTAATCTGTTTATGAAGTGGGAGTATTGGTTTGCTCCCTGAAAGTAAAATGATGTAAGAAGGGAAAGAATTGGAACAGGGAGGAGGAGAAGCAGAAAGTGGAGACAGAGGAGAGTAAGAGGGAAAACAGACAAAGGTACCCACTAATAAATGATAATAGACCTGAAGACAGATAAGAGTAATAGAAAACAAAAACAAAAAATCAAACAAAAAAACAACAGGGACAACAACAAACAAACTTGGGCATACAATCATACAGACACACAAGTCAACCAAACTCCTTATCGTGTACTATTCCCTTACAAAAACATGAGGTCTTAGATCCCAAGTTGGAGGCTGGGCAGAGCTGGGTGGGTGAGGCACTGCAGGTCTCTGCCTGGTCACAGGGCTCCAGATGATCTCTGGTACTACTGCAGCCAGGTCCAGCTGGGGTAGGCAGAGTGCAAGAAGTCAGGTGCTGTAGGTCAGCATTCACACATAACTTGGGCCTCTTTTTCTTTCTTTGTTCTTAGGTCCCAAACTGGAGGGTGCTCAGAGATGGGCAGAGCTCAGGAGGCAATGCAGATCTCTGCTTGGTCTCGGAGCTCCAGCTGTTCTCTGGTCCCTCTGTGGTCCCTCTGTGGCCAGGGATGAGTCAGGGGAGGCTGAGTGCGAGACTGCCAGGCATTGCTGGTCAACGTAGCATGCAGGGTGGCTGGGGGTGGGGCAGTACAGCTGACAAGGGAGCTCAGAGTTCCACAAGGAGGGAACCATGGGTCTTCCTGGGCAGTGGAGGCTTGGGGCGGGGTTGAGGACTGCAGCCAGGGAGGGAGCCTGGAGCTCCGTGGGTGGCAGTGGTTTGGGGCAAGGTTGGGCGCTGCAGCCAGGGAAGGAGCTTGGAGTTCTGTGGGGTGGGAGCCAAGGTCCTCCACAGGTGGTGGTGACTTGGGGCCAGGCAGGACACTTCAGTCAGGGGGGGGCCCAGAGCTCTGAGGGGCAGGTGCCAAGGGCCCCCACAGACTGCGGTGGCTTGAGGCAGGGCTGGGTGCTTCAACCAGGGAGGGAGTCTGGAGCTTCAAGGGGCAAGAGCCGAGGGTCTCCGCAGACAGCAGCAGCTTGGGGCCGGGCAGGGTGCTTCAGCCAGAGGGGACCTGGCACTCCGAGGGGCGGGAGCTGAGGGCCTCCACAGGCGATGGTAGCTTGAGGTAGGACAGGGTGCTTCAGCCAGTGAGGGGGCCTGGAGCTCAGAGGGGCAGGAGCCAAGGGCCTCCATGGGTGGCAACAGTTTGGGGCTGGGCGGGGCATTTCAGCCATGGAAGGGGCCCAGAGCTCCGGGGGGCAGGAGCCAAGGGCCTCAGCGGGTGGAAGCTGCTGAGTGCTGAGCAGAGCAGTGCAGCCAATGAGGGAACCCAGAGCTCCACAGGGTAGGAACTGAGGGCTTCTGCAGGCTGCAGCAGCTTAGCACCAGGTGAGGTAAGGTAGCCAGGAAGGGAGCCGTGAGCTTCACACAGCAGGAGCCCCGGGCCACCTGGGGCAGAACAGTGGCAGTGGGGGGGCCATGGCAACCACTTGGTGCGTGAGACCAAGGACCTCCAAGCCTCAGACGGTGAGGCTGGCAGGGGCTGAGGGGTGAAGCCAGAGACTTTATGGAATCTCACTTTCGTGGAGAATCTCACAGTCCCACCTGTACCATTGCCATGTTACCAAAAGTCCAATTTTATTTTTATATTGATGCCTATTGTACAACAAACCAGCATGCATCTCTTGAGTACTTATTCTGCACAAGGTATTGTTGTAACCTGCTATCACTATTTTTAATGTTTCATGGTTAGGTCTCAGCAGGCTGGATCCTGACATCAAGGCTGAAGAGAGGTGGCCGATGTCTTGGGAATACAAGCCAGGTGCCTGGGGATCAGCATCTGCTAAAAGCACTGGCCTCGCTCCGTCGCCGGGGGGGCCTCACGCCGCCACTGGGGGAACTTGCTCCAACACTGAGGGGCCTTGCTCCACCACCATGGGGCCTCACAGGGCCTCAGGCACAGCACCACTCTCACCAGCACAGGAGAGAACTCAAGCTGATGGATGAAACTGTGCTCACAACTATATATTTTTAAGCTTCTATTCATGGAAACAAGACTAGAAAGGCAATAAAATATGAAAAGTGCATTTGGGTAGTGGGATTATAGCTGATTTTTTTGTCTCCTTCATGTTTTATCTGATTTTTCCCCTTTTCTTCAGTTAGGTCTATTAATTTAAAATTTTAAGAACATAGACTGCTGCTCAATTTGGGCAGACATTTTATATAATCATGACTTACTAAGAAGTATTCATATTTGAGTGCAATTAGTTGAAGTTTCAAAACCCTTACTTCAATGATGCTTACAAATCTAATAAAGAATGATTATTCTTTGATCAACTGAAGAAATAGACATAAAGAGCTTGATTAGCTTGGCCTAATTTGCATAATCAGGAAGCGGAAGAGCCAGAATTTGAACCCATACTTGCTTATTCTAAACTCTGAAATGCTTTCAGATGAATTCCTGTATTGTTTCCAGGTCTGAGAAGAATGCTGCTGGTAATTTAATGGATATTGCATTAAATCTGTAGATTGCCTTGGGTAGGATGGACATCTTAACAATGTTGACTCTTCCAATCCATGAGCATGGAATATTTTTCCATTTGTTTGTGTCACCTCTGATTTCTTTGAGCAGTGTTTTATAGTTTTCAGTGTAAATGTCTACCATGTCTCTGGTTTGGAAAATGCCAAGGGAGTTTTTTTTTCTGGCTATTGTAAATGGGATTGTGCTTTTTATTTGGGTTTATGTTTGTTTATTGTTGGTGTATAAAAATGTGACTGTTTTTTGCACATTGATTTTATAGCCTGAGATTTTTGCCATCACCAAAACATCCTCTGCGGGGGTCTCGCCCCGCAAGGGTCATGAAATTTCCTGAAGGAGAGACGGATAGGCGAAAGACGAAAACATTATACTTGGACACCTGCTTCCTGAACAGATGACAATTTAATGTTAGTTAACACAGAGCTTTTATACCATTCGTAAAGGGGCAAGACAAAGAAAATTCCTTCACGTACATATCCTCTACAAGTTACCACCATCTAGTGGTCTTAGCAATAAACAAGCCAAGAACCCTGTAAATATTCAGATAATGAGTCTTATTCATAAGGCCAAAGATGATAGTTTTAGTCCAAAGTCCCAAATTACAGTCCTTGAACTGTCTCCAGAAAGTTTAGCAGTAGTCTTCCTTCTGGGGCTTTATGGCCTTCAGAGTTCTGTAATCGCCTTTCTTGTCCAGGTGTCTTCGTTACTTTTCTCTTATCCTGCAGTGCTTGTTTCTAAAGAAAACTCAAAGGAACCTTTTAGTAATGTTTCCCAGGCCCCCAAGGTAGCTTTCTGTCTTTAGCTAAGTTATCATAAAAGTGTCTGATTAGTATATTATGAGTTCAGTGAAAACCCACTCTATAAATGTTAACTTAGAGTTTTAACTATTGAATTAAGTAAAAACCTTAACGATTAATCTTTATCCTAAGTCAGTGAAAACAGTGTTATAAATCACCCACATAACTCCTATATAAATGTTAGAACTTATAATGAATTCATAATGAACTTACTATAAACTTGTGCTTCTAAAAAACCTTATGTCTAAACACTGAACTACATAATTCTAAATCAAATAAGGAGTGAGTATACCTATACCATTTATTACTTAAGCAATATCTAGTAACTTATAACCAAGTGAAAGAAAGCATTCTTGATGTGCTTCAGAGTTTAACCCTTGCATATGTTAGAAAAGGCCAAGCAGCATAGTGGGAAAATGGAAAAATGAGCCATGACATTTCCAGGTTAGCTGTGAGTACTTCACATAAACATGCCATTTTCTTCTTCCACGACTGCACAGAATTTCTTCAGCTGTACCAACAGCAAAGACAGAAGCCAGAAGGGCCTCAGTTGCTCGGACTCACTTTGCGGCCGGAGGTCCTCAGCGCACCTGGACTTTGTCAATCAGGCGGGCCTCCAAGGCTGGCTCCCAACAATCCTCACCAAAAAAAAAAAAAAAAAGGTAGGAGGTATCACACTCCCAGACTCTAAACTATTGTAAAACTACAATAGTCAAAGCAGTCTGGTATTGGTAAAGGACAGGCATATAGGCCAATGGAACAGGATAGAGATTCCAGAAGCAAAATCTCAATTTCTCAACCAATTCATCTTCAACAAACCCTCCACTACCAATGACTGGGGAGAGAAGAACCTATTCAGTAAATAGTGCTGGGAAAACTGGCTGACTACATGCAGAAGATTAAAACAAGACCCCTATCTATCACCATACACAAAAATCAGCTCTAAATGGATCAAAGACCTAAATGCAAACCTATAAGAACCTTAGAAAATGCAGGAGGCACCTTTAAGGAAATTGGAACTGGCAACCAATTCCTGATCAAAACTCCAAGTGCCCATGCCATAAGAGATAAGATAGACAAACAGGACCTCATCAAACTGACAAACTTCTGCAAAGTCAAAGAAACCATCAAGAGAGTGGGGAGACAGCCCACAGACTGGGAAAAAATATTTACCAAATGTATGTCTGACAAAGGCCTAACATCTATGTGCTGGCAAGAAAAAAACAAACATTAAAAGTGGGCAAAAGATATGAATAGACAGTTCTCAAAAGAAGATGTATGAGCAGCAAACAGTTACGTGAAAAAATACTCAACCTCACTAGTCATCAAAGAAATGCAAATTAAAACTACACTGAGATACCACCTAATTCCAGTCAAGATGACCATCATCAATAACTCAAAAAACAACAGATGGAGAGGATGTGGTGAAAGGGGACACTTCTACACTGTTGGTGGAAGTGCAAACTAGTATAGCCTCTGTGGAAAACAATGTGGCAATTCCTAAAAGATCTAAAAATCAACCTTCCACATGATCCCCAATCCACCTACTGGGAATATACCCAGAAGAACTCAAATCACTTTATATAAAAGATACCAGCACACATATGTTTATCGCAGCATTGTTCACAATAGCAAGAACATGGAACCAACTGTGCTTCCCATCCTAAGAGGACTGGATTTTTAAAAATGTGGTACATATACACAATGGAATATTACACAGCCATAAAGTAGAACAAAATCATGAACTTCACAGCAGCCTGGTTGGACTTAGAGACTATACTACTGAGTGATCTTTCACAGAAACAAAAAACTGAGTGTCACATGTTTCCACTCATAAGCAGACTTTAAACAACTATCATAATACTGTAAGAAAAAAGATAGGCAGTAGTGGGAAACTGCAGGGGGCCGAGTGTGGGGGTTGGGGAGATGGGATTGGTAGTAGTGGGAATCTGCCTGGGGAAGGAGGGCCACATCTTATCAACATTTGCATATCTAACCCTGAATTGTACCCCACATCTTTAAAATAAAAAAATTAAAAGTTAAAAAGTAAAAATAAAATAAATTCTGAAATGCATTAAATAATATCACACATATATATGTGGGGTTATAAAAATAAGATTAGCTACCAATAAGAATAGTAGTAGCAAATTCCTTCTAAAAATTACAGTAGCCAGTATTACCAGACTGATACAATGTTAACCAGTAATTTTCAACATTTCAGGGAGACAATACAGATGTCTGTGAGAATCTGCTGAAAGCCAGAAGGAAAACATACATGAGCACATACACATATGTACAGGGTTTTTTAATTTTTTAATTTTAAAGATGTGGGGTACAATTCAGGATTAGGTATACAAGTGAATATCTCACGGGTGAATTTGGGGGGTTTTTTAAACATAATTTCAGGGGTTCACAAAATCTTTGAAGCTTATTCATATCCAGGTTTTAAACTCCTGTCTGCTTGAACATGAACATGAATTCCAGGGAGCAATAGTCTAGCACCAAGCATCTGAATGACTGGGAAAATGCTGTTTAGTCATTCAGAGAGAAGCTAGAACAAAAGTTTTCCTCCTTAAACTTCAGTAAATGCCCACAATGAAAATAGTAGAAATGACCCCATTGGTTAACCACTGTGGAGTTCTCAAGAATTTTTATTCTTTCCTTTCCATACCTAGAAAAGCGGAAGTCTTAAAAAGAACCCCTCAAGACCAATGAATAAGTCCCTACTGTGCTTCCATACTATATAAAGGAGAAGCTGAGGGCTTTCTTTGTGATTATTTCTTCCCTGTGCATAGTCAAGACTTGACCCAGATGGATGAAAATAGAAATATGGTAATAAAAAGCTGACACGACAACTCTAGGCATGAAACCAACCTTTCTTGCTCAGATCTTCCTTGGAAGTGGATCTGAGAAACCTGAAGTAGAAAATAAAGATCTTAGCACACCACACTGGATCAGATTATCATTCATACATTTTGACCCTATTCTCTCCTCCCAGCTCCTTATTCCAAAATAGATTCATTGGATTATGAGCATAAGCCTATTTATGTTGCCCTATATACACCATCCTTTTTTCCCCATGAAACCAAATAGCTGGCTTAAATTGGTGATGCAAGATTATAAACATAAACATCTGGAATCCCACAATTAAAAAGCAAGCCGACTACTTTGTGTTGTACCATAGAGTTGGGGGACCAGGTTGCAGTCCTTAAATCCGTGCTTGTTCCTCTGCAGCCATGATCCCCATCACTCACCCATGCCACATCAGAGGGGGTTGTAAGCTGTGCCTAGGGAAGGACACCACAAAATTCAGAATGAGTATTTGTGAATCCCTTACTGTGTGTCAGATATTTTATACTACCAAACACAAAATTCCTGTGAGATCCTCATTTTATAGGTGATGAAACTGAGGTTCAGACAAATAAAATGACTTTCCCAAGAATAAATTTGGCTTTGACTCTTGGGAAAATAGAGAATTTGGCTCAGAGTCATATTGAAATAAGCTTTCTACCAACCAACCCTGTCATAGCAGTCAAGGACACTGTCAGTGTATGAACTGAAAAGTCAAGATTCCTCAATAATACCTTGCTAATAGATCTCTTTCAGACTCACCCTCCCTCCATTTTGTAGGCTTACACATTGTGACAATTGCTCATATGACAGTCATACTTAAGGTTTCTGTGATTCTGTCTTATATAAAATGGGTAAGTCACTCTCAGACATTTTCTCATCTTCTAGGCTGCTGTCAAGAGCAAAAGCAAGTTATGTTGAATAAGGCTCACTAGACAGGATTCCTATCTTGTTGCCTTATTTGGCCTAAACACAGAGAAATTGATTTGGAGTATTAATTCTAAGCTGGCTCAGTGAGGAAAAAATTTGTGACTTTGATTATATGAGGAATAAAAGGATTCCAAGCTCATAATATATAAACACTTAGTACAATCTATCTCTCTCACTTTCATTTCCTCATTTTCTCAATTTCTTTACTTAGTATCTTGTCATGTTTTTCATATGAATCCTTGTAACATATCTTAAATATTTTTAGAAAAAATTGAGAAAGTTTTTTTAAAAGTTATGACAGAGATTACATAAATGCTCATTAATTCATTTAACTCTTTCTGAGAATTCAGGGAAACTACATGTCCTATCTTCCTTGCAGTTAGATTGGAGTCATGTTACTGATGTGGGCCAATGGAATATAGATGGAAAGCAGTATCATACACATTGAGACCTAGCCCTAAAGTCCTTGCATGATTATCTCCTCTCTCACTCTTCCACCATGATCAAGGAAATCACCTATTGAAAGTAGCAGTGTCAAAAGATAGGACGATCTACATTCAGCTGCAGACTGTGACAAGTACGAGAGATAAGTCCTTTTTGTGTTAAGCCACCGAGATTTTGAGATTATTTGTGATAACAATTAACATTGTTTATCCTGATTATGTGGTAAGAAAATTTATAGTTCTGTCTTTTAAGACTGACAAGGAAGAAGTAAAACAAAAACAATTTTTTAAACTCCACCAAAGAACTATACAAATCTGTGGACCATTAAGCCCCCAAAAATGTTTCAGGTTCAGACACAATTCCCAATATAACCCTCTGTTACTTATTCCTGATTTCTTTCATTTGGATCTTTCTTTTAAAAAGCTAGCAATACTCTTTAAATATTTTGATGTTTGTAGTTGGCCGAATGCCCCTCCTTCAAAAAAGAAAAAAAAAGGTATCGTCACAATCTAATCCCCAAAACCTATGAATGTGGCCTTTTTTGGAAAAAGTCTTTGCAGATGTAACTAAATTAAAGATCTTGAGGTGAGATCATCCTAGATTATCCAAGTGGTAGTTTCAATCCCAAGTATCCTTATAAGAGACAAAAGAGAAAAAGACATAGGAAAAGAGGAGAAAGCTATGTGAAGAAGACAGCTACTGGAGTTATGCAGTCAGAAGCCAAGGAACACCTGGAGACACCAGAAGCTAGAAGGGGCAAGCATAAATTCTCCCCTAGAGGCTTTGGAGAGGGCATGGCTCTATCAACACCTAAATCTCAGACTTCTGACCTCTTGAATTGTGAGAGAATAAATTTCTGTTATTTTAATCCAATGTGTTTGTGGTAATTTTTTACAACAGCCACACACACACACACACACACACACACAATACAGATTCATCCCCCTTAAAGATTGACCAAAGAGTACAATGAGGTGTCCCAGTTTCCCCTAGTTTTCTTCTGAAGACAATCTCATGGGCCTGAAGGAACATGGGTAACTTCACTTTAAAATATGGCTTTCTGGTAAAATGAGAATTTTGAATTAAAGGCCCTTAGAGATCAACAGATGGTAGAAGATAATTTTTTCCTTATCTACATGAAGACCCAATGGACTTGCCAAGGAAAACAATTGTTTTTTTTCTTCTTTCTGTCATTGTTATCTCATTATCTATTGCAGAAAAGAAGACTGAGAATGTAACTACATCCAAACAGAATCTTTCACAAGATAATGTCTGTCTCTCAGGCTCATTCATTTTCCAAAGAGAACCATTTAAAAATTAATCTCTGTTCCCCGATATATTCACTCTCCCTAGTAATCATTTATTGCCCCTAACAGAATTGCCTCTGCCTCCCATTGCCCCCTCCCCTTTAAAATAAGGCTATATAAGTATCTGGGCCCCATTGGGATATTGGGCAATCAGCCTGTGATGGTCCCCCATGTGCACTAATAAATGAATATGCCATTTCTACACTTAATCTGCCTTTTCTCAGTTGATTTTTCAAACAGATCTTCAGAAGGCAAGGGGGATGTTTTCCCTTGGCCCCTACAACTCCTTTTGTCACAATAGTTTTTAGTGTTAATCACTATTGGAAATAAGCCAGGAATGACCAAAAGTAGCCACTTTGGAGAAATTACAAAGAAATCTTTTAATAAAACCTTTTATGTTACCATTCAGCTCAGTACTGTCTTACATCCCTGACAGTGTAGCTCTCAAAAGCCTAGGAACAGCTACCTTCTAAGTTTTTTTCTAAGGTGAAGGTCATCAAGCCCCTCTCCCTCGGTGATCTCCAAATATTTTGACCATATGCTTATATATTTTGATGACATTTTGAACACATATGCCATAAATGCATGAGCCTTCATTTATATTGTTATTGTTACAAAACATATATAACCATTTTTTTTTAGTGTACAATAGTGTCATCAAGCACATTCACAAGGTGGTGCAATCATCACTATTATCCGCTTCCGGAACTTTGTCATCGTCCCAAACAGAAACTCTGAAACTATTAAATAATAACTCCCCATTCTCCCCTTCCCCAAGCTTTCTGGAAACCACCATTCTGTTTCTGTCTTTATAGTACCTCATGTAAGTGGAATCATACCATATTTGTTCTTCTGTGATTAACTTATTTCACTTAACGTAATGTTTTCAAAATTCATCCATGTTGCAGCATGTACCATAATTTCATTCCTTGTAAAGATTGAATGATATTTCATTGTATGTATATACCATATTTTATTTATCCATTCATCTGTTGATAGGCAGTTGGGTCCTCTTATTGCTATATTAAATTAAGTTTAGGTCTGAGGTTGCCTCCACTTAAATCTTTACCTGGCAAACTGCAAACTATCTTTGTTATGTAATCCAGGAGCACATACACCCTTCTAACAAGTGTCTAGTTCTAGTCAATCACTGTATCTGGGCTTCAGTCAATTGCAGGTGGCCAACTGATTCAAATAAGGCAAAACACTGTGCTATAACCAATTAAAACGTCTCTGTGCATCACTTCCATTTTTCTGTCAATAAATGTCTGACCACTTTCAGCTCAGGAGGTTTTGGAATCTATTCTGGTTCTGAGGGCTACCCAATTCTAAAACTGTGAATAAATGCCAATTAAGATCTTTAAATTTATTGTAGTTTTGTATTTTGATACCATTTGTTGGATATTGTGAATAATGCTGCTATGAACATTGGTACACAAGTATCTCTTTGAGTTACTTGTGCACCAATGTTGCTTTTGGTTCCTTAGTGTATATATCTAGAAGTTAAATGCTGAATCATATGGTAAGTATATGTTTAACTTTTCAAGGAAGCACCATACTATTTTCTACTGCTGCTGCTCTGTGATACAGTCCAATCAGCAATGCACTAAGGTTCCAATTTCTCTACATCCTTACCAACACTTGTTAATTTCTGTTTTATATTACTAACCAACCTAATGGTTGTGATCATTTATTTTTACACGTGTCCATTGTGCCAATAGTATTTGTTAATTTAAAGGATGAGCTAAAGATCATTCACTCTGAGTGTCCATTACATAAAATGTTTGGGAAGAGAAATATTTTGAATTTTGGATTTCTTCAGATTTTGGACTTTTTTCAGATTTTGGAATATTTGCATGCACAGATTTTCAGATTTAAAGATGCTTATCCTATAAAATCTATATTTTTAAATCTGAATTTTATGTATTTTTCTCAGAATATTATGGTTATGCTAAAAATTTGACATTAATATTAATGATTTCAGTAAACACAAAGTGATTAAACACACATCATATTTTAAATCTTAGTTCAGCAATTTGTGATGTCACTGAGCTTTAATGGCTACCATCTGGAACAAGTTTTTTATACATATATTTAGATCCATATGGAAAAATTATACAATTTCTTGTAAATCCTAGAATTTATTTTTCAATTTCAACCACCAATTTTCAGTATTTTTGTTAAAATATATCTAGATAAATTTTTATTTCTCTTATATCAGTCTGTTTCCTTATAAATAAATAAGAAAGTATTGTAACTTCTTATTACAAGGTAAGCATCCTTAAACTGAAAATTCAAAATCCAAAATGTTCCAAAATCCAAAATTTTTAAAGTGCCAACAGAATACCACAAGAGGAAAATTCCACACCTGACCTCATGTGACAGTTTGCAGTGGAAATGCAGGCACATAACACACAGGTTATTTAGTGCCCCCACAAGAAAATAGATTCTCCCATCTCCCTTCTGCTGCAATACATCTTTTTTTCATGCATACCCAGATTCTGCCACACAAGCATATCCACAAAGGACAATAAAATGACATTTGTGCAGGCTCCATACACCAATAGTAAATTCCTCACAGTGATTCACATGGGACTAAGACCATATGCATCACTTTCTGTGTTTTTTGCTTATTGTCTGCTCTGTGGTACAAAAATATTATTGAAAATGTCCAAAGGCCTGCAGATATGCCTGTGGGTAACAGTGATTTTAAAAAGAAGACGCATTCATGTGTACCTATGGTACAGAAAGTCAAGCTTTTAATAAACTGGACAGGAGTTTAAGTGTAAAATGTCTTACAGAAGAGTATAGTGTTGAAATGGCCACTATATATGACCCAAAGAAACAGAAGGATTAACTATTAAGTTTTATCCTGAAAGTGATAAACAAAAGTTAATGAAAAACAGAAAAACATCACATAAAACTACAAATAAATATTTCAATGAAGTACTGAAAGAGTAGATCAGTCAGCACTGTACTAAACATCTGCCTCTGAATGGTGTGCTGATCATGAAAGAAGCAAAGATCTATCACAATAGACTGAAGGGAATTGTGAATATTCAACAGGGTGGCTGCAGAGTTTAAGAAAACACATGGCATTAAATTTTAAAGTATTTGTGATGAAAAAGCATCTACTGATCATGAAGCTGCAGAGAAATTCATTGATGAGGCTACAAAAGGTTATCACCAGAACAAATCTATAATGCTGATGAAACATCACTGTTTTGGCATTATTGTCCCAGAAAGTCACTATCTACTGATGATGGGATAACCCCTGCAGAAATTAAGGGTGCCAAGGATAGAATAACTGTGCTGGGATATCTACTGCAGCAAGCAAGCATAGGTATAAACTTGCTATGATAGGCAAAAGTTTGCATCCTTGTTATTTTCAAGGGCTGAATTTCTTACCAGTTGCTTATTGTGCTAACAAAAGTATATGAATCACCAAGGACATCTTTTCTTGTTGGTTTAACAAACATTTTGTACCAGCATCTTGTGTCACTGCAGGGAAGCCAAACTGGATGACAACTGCAAGATTTTGTTATTCCTTGACAACTGTTCTGCTCATCTTCCAGCTAAAATTCTTATAAAAAATGTTTATACCATGTACTTTTCCCCAAATGTGAATTCATTAATTCAACCATGTGGCCAGGATATCCTTAGATCGATGAATAGTAAATATAAAAACATATTCTTAGCCGGGCTCGGTGGCTTAGCCTGTAATCCCGTGCCTTTGGGAGGCTGAGGTGAGTGGATTGCCTGAGCCCGCGGGTTCGAGACCCGCCTGGGCAGCAAGACCTCATCTCTACAATAAATCAAAAAAATCAGCTGGGCGTGGTAGTGCATGCCTGTAATTCCGGCTACTTGGAAGGCTGAGGTGGAAGGATCACCGGAGCCCAGCAGGTCGAGGTTGCGGTGGCCGGGGGCGGCCACTGCACTCCAGTCTGGGTGACAGAGTGAGACTCCAACTCAAAAAAAAAAAAAACATATTCTCGAACAACATGTCAGTAGCAGTAAACAGGGTGTGGGTGTGGAGGGTCTTCAAAAGGAGATTAACATAAAGGATGCCATATATGCTATTGGAACACAGTGACTAAAGACACTACTGTGCATGCCTGGCACAATGTCTGGCCTTCAACTATGTTCAGTGATGATGAAAAAATAGTGGTGACTTTCAAGGATTCCATAGGTCAAGTAAGAAAAAATGATGTCAGATCTCCTTACATATGCAAAAAATACACCTTCAGAGTCTGTCGGTCAGTTGGAAGAAGTGGACACTGAAGAAGTCTTTAAAAGTGATCATGACAGTGCATTAAAAAAAATCCACTATGACCATGTGGGTTTTATCCCAGGAATGCAAGAGTGGTTCAACATACACAAGGCAATAAATGTGATCTACTACATAAACAGATTTAACAATAAAAACCTTGTAAACATTTCAACAGATGCAGAAAACCATTTGATGAAATCCATCATTCGTTCATGATTAAAAAAATAAACTCTCAGCAAAATAGGCATACAAGGAACATTTCTCAAAATAATAAAACCATGTATGAAAAACACATAGCCAATGTCGTTCTGAACAGAGAAAAATGAATGCATTCCCCCTCAGAATTGGAATAAGGCAAAAATGCCCAATTTTGCCAATTCTACTCAACATAGTTCTGGAAGTCCTAGCCACAGCAATCAGGCAAGAGAAAAACATAAAGGTATCCAAATTGGAAACAAAAAAAAAATCAAAGTATCTCTGTATGCCAACAACATTATCTTTTACCTAAAGAATCCTAAAGACTCCTCCAAAAGATACCTAAACTTGATAAATGAATTTGGTAAACTTTCAGGGTACAAAATCAAGACACACAAATCAGTAGCAATGCTATACACCAATAGTGACCAAGCTGAGAATCAAATAAAGGACTCAGTTCCATCTACAATAGCAGGCAAAAAGCTAAAATATCTAGAAAAATATTTAACCAAGAAAGTACAAGACCTCTATAAGAACTATAAAAAATGACCATTTAAAGAAATTGTAGGGGACACAAACAAATGGAGAAACATCCATGTTCACGGATTGGAAGAATCAATGTTGTTACTGCTCAAAGAACTCAAAGATAACACAAACAAATGGAAAATTATTCCATGCTCATGGATTGAAAGAATCAACATTGTTAAGATGTTCATCCTACCAAAGACAATCTACAGATTCAACGCTATGCCCATTAAATTACCAACATCATTTCTTTCAAAAACAACCATACAGAAATTCATATGGAAAAATAAATGACCAGGAATAGTCAAAACAATTCTTACCAAAAAAAAGCAGAAGGTATCCCACTTCCAGACTTTAAACTTTATTATATGGCTACAATAATCAAAACAGCCTGATATTGGTACAAGAGCAGGCATATAGACCAAGGGATAGGGGTTTCCGGAAACAAAACCTCAATTTCTCAACCAACTCATCTTTGACAAAGCCTCCAACAACAACTGGGGAGAGGAGAACTATTCAGCAAATGGTGCTGGGAAAATTGACTGACCATGAGCAGAAGAATGAAAGAGGACCTCTACCTACCATCATACACAAAAATCAACTCCAAATGGATCAAAGACCTAAACACAAAACCCCAAACTTTAAGAAACTTAGAAAATGCAGGAGACACCTTTACATAAACCAGAATGGGCAACCAATTCCTGATCAAAACCCCAAAAGCCCATGCCATAAGAGATAAGATAGAGAAGTGAGACCTCATCAAACTGAAAAGCTTCTGCAAAGCAAAAGAAACCATCAAGAGAGTGGGGAGACAGCCTACAGAATGGGAAAAAATATTTGCCAACTGCATATCTGACAAAGGCTAACATCCAGGATCTACAAGGAACTCAAACGTGCTGAAAGGAAAAAGATAAACAGTCCCATTAAAAAGTGGGCAAAAGGACTAGGTTTTGGTACTCTAAGGCTGGGAAGTGCTGGATCATCATGGAGAGAACTGCATGTCTTTTTTCTTCCTTTTTTGCCCTGTGACATGCAGGTCTGGATAGTCCATAGGGAGGATGCTGGGATACCCAGAAGCCTGGAGATGGTGAAGGGGGGTGGGTGTGAGAACGGGAGGCAGGATGGACCTGGATGATCCAACTGTGGCAGACCAGCTTCCCCCTGAGCTCTGATCCTGGACCTGTCCCCCCTGATGGCTTGGCCCCGGTCCCCTCTGTGTAGGGGGCTATTGACATTCAGGGATGTGGCCATAGAATTCTCTCCAGAAGAGTAGGAATGCCTAAACCTTGTTCAACGAATTTTGTACAAGAAGGTGATATTAGAGAACCATGGGAATCTAGTGTTTCAGGGTGACGACAATCTCAAAGAACAATTTATCTTCCATACCGAGGAATTCACATCATTTTGCAGAATGTTTTCTGTGAGTTTCTGCTTTGCACAAATGAGTTTCAGATTTCTGCTATCAATGAAAACTTTGTGATTTGTTGGCATAGAAAAGAAAGAATTAAAGATGTTTCATTTTGACATGTACCTTTCCATATTTTGAACTGATCTGTGCCCTTCATATCATATTAGTGGTCTTGCTGTCTCTAAGCCAGACCTGATCATCTGTCTGGAGTAAAGTTATGTGCCCTGGAGACACAGAACATTAGCCAGACTCTCAGATCAAGTGGGACACCAAATACTGAGTTAGAAATTCTGGGGACCTCACTAAGTTTTTAAGATGTGTCTTCTCTAGAATTATGCATCTGTTCTTGCAGCTAAATAGTTTGTCCATGTTTCTTCTCAAGAGTTCATAGTTATTCGGTATATCTCTGATGCTTTCACTCTTATACAGAACTTATTAGACATATGAAGATCCAAACTGGAGAGAAACCCTACAAATGTAAAGAATGTGACAAAGTCTTTGATTGGTACTCAGATCTTAACATCAGATCATCAATACTGGAGAGAAACACTGCAAATGTAAAGTATGTGACAAAGTATTTGCCTTTAATTCAGTACTTGCTCAACATAGGAAGATCAATACTGGAGAGAAACACTACAAATGTGAGGAATGTGACAAAACCTTTGCACTTCGCTCATACATCACTGCACATCTGAGAATCCATACTGGAGAGAAACACTACAAGTGTAAAGAATGTGACAAAGCCAGGCTCGGTGGCTCAGCCTGTAATCCTGTGCCTTTGGGAGGCTGAGGTGAGTGGATTGCCTGAGCCTGCGGGTTCGAGACCCACCTGGGCAGCGAGACCTCATCTCTACAATAAATCAAAAAACCAGCCGGGCGTGGTAGCGCATGCCTATAATTCTGGCTACTTGGAAGGCTGAGGTGGGAGGATCGCTGGAGCCCAGCAGGTCGAGGCTGCAGTGGCCGGGAGTGGCCACTGCACTCCAGTCTGGGCGACAGAGTGAGACTCCAACTCAAAAAAAAAAAAAAGAATGTGACAAAACCTTTTGTTCCAATTATTCACTTGCTCAACACATTAATATACATCCTGGAGAGAAAATGTAAAGAATGTGGCAAAGCCTTTACCTCTAATTTGTTACTTGTTCAACATAGGAACATCCATAGTGGAGAGAAACCCTACAATTGAGAAGAATGTTTAAAAGTCTTTAATGAGTACTCAAATCTTATGCAACTTCAAGGAATTCATAGTAGAGGGAAACCTAGAGATGTAAATGTGGCAAAACCTTGTGCTCTCTTATAGGACTTGCTGGACATAGGAGAATCCATACTGAGGAGAAAACATGCAAATGAGAGGAATGTGACAGAATCTTTAGCTCTCTTTCAATACTTGGATGACTGACCTAGGATCATCTATATTCACACTCTAATGTGCTTTTTCTACAAATAAATGACTTGAAATCCTTAAAAAAACAAAGTGGGCAAAAGACATGCAGAAAAGAGGGAATACTTCTATACTGCTGGTGGGAACGCAAACTAGTTCAACCTCTTTGGAAAACAGTGCAGCAACTTCTAAATGAACTAGAAATTGACCTTCCATATGACCCAGCAATCTCCCTTCTGGGAATATACATGGAAGAACTTAAATCACTCTACAAAAAAGATACCTTCACACGTATGTTTATTGCAGCACTATTTACAATCACTAACAGTGGAAACAACCGAGCTGCCCATCAGAAATAGACTGAATTTTTAAAATGTGGTACATATACACAATGGAATATTACATAGTCATAATGAAGAGCAAAAGTATGGACTTTGCAGCAACGTGGATGGATTTAGAGTCGATCATACTCAGTGATCTACACAGAAACAAAAAACAGAGTACCGTATGTTCTCACTCATAAGCGGACCTTGATTGGCAGTAGGCAGAACATGCCAGGGGCAGGGTCACATAACGTTAATAAGGATACCTGATCTCAAACCAGACAAAGTGGGGACCAAAGAGAGGTTCAAACTTTACCTATACGCTGAACACTTGTATACCTAATCCTGAATTGTTCCCACATCTTTAAAATAAGAAATTAATTAATCAAATTAAATTAAAATAATTTTTTAAAAGAAGACACAAGGAAAGGAGGCAAGGCAGGAAAGAGGGAAGGAAAGAAGAGAGAAAACGGCGTGTGGGCCTCCTTGGAAACATCTCCGAAGAATAAGTGGAAAATGCCAGATGCAAAAGAGTTTGTAGAAAATAACCCTTTGTGTAAGTTAAAGTAAAGGTGTAAGGCACTAGATATATGTTCGTATGTGTGTAAAATGCTTTCTGAAAGAAAATTAAAACAGATTTTAATTGTAGTTACTTCTGAGGACTTTTGGGGGAAAGGCAAGGGATATAAAGTTCTCACTATTTTCAGCTGTTCTTTGTTACTGTTTTAATCAAATGAATGTATTGTTTCATTTTTTAAAGTATCATCAGGAATTATAGAGTGATAAGCTCATAGGCCATTTTGTATTCTTATTTCTCTGTATTAAGTATATCACAATTTTTGTTTTGTTTTGTTTTGTTTTTGCTAACAGTTTTACGGAGATATAATGCAGACGCCCCCAATCTTTTTGGCATCAGAGATTGATTTTGTGGAAGACAATTTTTCCATAGACTAAGGGATGGGGAATGATTTGGGGATGTTTCAAGTGATAATATTTATTGTGCACTTTATTTCTATTATTATTACATTGTAATATATAATAAAATAATCATACAAATAGTTATACAACTCACAAAAGATAATCAGCATTTTTTAAATGACCATATTACCCAAAGTAATCTACAGATTCAGTGCAATCCCTATAAAACTACCAATGTCATTTTTCACAGAATTAGAAAAAAATCCTAAAATTTATACGAAACCAAAAAAGAATCAGAATAAACAAAGCAATCCTAAGCAAAAAGAATAAAGCTGGAAGCATCATATTACCTGACTTCAAATTATACTACAAGCCTGTAGTAACCAGAACAGCATGGTACTGGTACAAGAGCAGACAAATAAAAAATGATAGAGAATCCAGAAATAAACCCAGCTAACTTCAACCAACTGATCTTTGACAAAGCAGACAAAAAACATACACTGGGGAAAGGATATTCTATTCAGCAAATGGCAGTGGGAAAATTAGATAGCTACATATAGAAAAATGAAAATTGATCCCTATCTCTCCCCATGTACCAACATTAACTAAAGATGGATTAAAGGCTTAAATATCAGACCTGAAACCACAAAAATCCTAGAAGAAAATCTGGAAAAAATTATTCTGGTTATTGAACTAGGCAAAGAATTTATGGCTAAAACCTCCAAAGCAAATGCAGCAAAAATTAAAATAAACAAGTAGGGCTTAGTTAAACTAAAAAACTTATGTACAGCAAAAGAAATAATCAACAGAGTAAATAGACAACCTAGAATGGGAGAAGAAATTTGCAAGCTATACATCTGACAAAGACTAAATCCAGAATCTACAAAGAACTCAAACAAATCACCAAGAAAAAAGCAAATAACTCCATTAAAAAATGGGAAAACAACATCAACAAACATCTTCAAAAGAAGATACACAAGTGTCCAACAAACCTATGAAAAAATGCTCAACATCACTAGTCATCGGGGAAACATAAATTAAAACCACAATAGAAACCACCTTACACCAGTCAAAATGGCCATTATTTAAAAAATCAAAAAACAATAGATGCTGGTGCAAATATGGAGAAAAGGAAATTCTTATACACAGTTAGTGTGAGTGTAAATCAGCACAACCTCTAGAAATCAGTATATAGACTTCTCAAAGAACTAAAAATATATCTACTATTTGATCCAGCAATCCTTCTACTAGGTATCTACCCAAAGAAACAGAGTTGGCTAATAAAAAAGAACTTATACCCACGTGTGCATGGCAACACAATTCAGTGTTGAAGATCTGAAATCAACCTAAATGCCCATCAACCAATCAGTGGACAATAAAAATGTGGTATATATACACTGTGGAATACTACTCAGCTATCAAAAAAATGAAATAATATTATTTGCAGCAACATGGATGGAATTGGAGAACATCAACCTATACAAACTAACTCAGGAACAGAAAACCAAATACCACCTGTTCTCACTTATAACTGGGAGCTAATCTAGGGATCTGAAAAAGGCATAGGGAAGGATATAATGGACACTGGAGACTCAGAAGAAAGAGGGAGAAGGGTTGAAGAAATAGAAAATACTTATCAGATACAATATGCACAGGTGAGGGAGATGGGTATGTTTAAAGTCCAGACTTCTTCACCACTATACAAATGTAACCAAAGATTATTTTTACCCTCTAAAGCAGCAGTCTCCAAACTTTTTGGCATCAGGGGCCAGTTTCATGGGAGACAATTTTTCTGTGGACAGGGGTGGAGATGTGGGAGGTGGGAAGAGATGGTTTCTGAATGACTCAAGTACATTACATTTATTGTATGCTTTACTTCTATTATTACTACATTGTAAAAAACAATGAAATAATTATACAACTGACCATGATGCAGAATCTGTGGGAGCCCTGAGTTTATTTTCCTGCAATTAGACAGTCTTATCTGGAGGTCATGGGACACAGTGAGCCCCAAAGTGTCTTGCTTATGTCCAGTCTACTCCTTAATCTCATTTTGGTTGCTGTCACTGCAGAAGACTCTGCCTTCCCAAAGATTGGATGCTGAAAATAGAAGCAAGATTTTCAGTGCTGATCTGACAGGAAGTGGAGTCCAGGAAGTGGAGTTCAGGCAGTAATGCAAGTGATGAGTCTTGGCTAACTTGCCAGCTGTTCACCTTCTGCTATATGGCCTAACAGGCCACAGAAGTTGGGAACCCCTGCTCTAAAGTTATTGAAATAAAGGGGAAAAACAGTGATAATGAAGCTCCAGTTATTTATCCATTGATCAAAGGTGAAATAACCAGTATGGTTCTGAGTCATAATCACAACAGTGACAAGCCATCACCCTGCTAGCTCACTATTAATAATAATACTGAAGCTGACGATGCCATTGTTAACCCTGCAGAAAAAGTGCCTATGGATGACATGGAGAAAATGTGTGATGTGCTTACTGAGGGACTAGAGCAGTGTGCATTAACAACAACAAGAAATCATGTCAGTTTATAAAATCAGAGAGATCTCTAAAATGAAACCATTGGTAATGAGGTAGATGAGTTTAGAGGAAACATTTTTAAAAGCCACTCGACAGAATGCCTCCTCATCCCCAGAATATCCACTTCCTAGTTCCTCAACTACTTCTGAATTTCTTCTCACCTAAAAAATACAATAAAATAAAATAAATTACAGTGTACAATTACCAATCAAATCACAGTATCATAGGTAGAGACTGAAATTCTGCTGTTTGTTGTTACTGTTGTTTCACAGCTAATATAGGTATCCTGTATTCTGAAGCTACCGTTCTGCTTAGCTACCCTATGCATATTATTTTTCCACTGTATTAATGGTACATCATATTTCTTATTGCTATATGTATTTATGTGTAAGAAAATGATTGCTTGTTGGGTCCCATCCCCAAAATATCTCCTTTAGAATATGCAGATATTCTAAAATCCAAAACATTTCTCTTTTCAAGCATTTTGGATAAGGGATAGTTTAAAACCCTATTAGAACTCTTCATCTGAAAGATGGTTTTAAACAGACATGAAATCTAGTTTCAATTATTTAACAGTTTAGATATGAGAAAATTTATATGGGACACATTTGCATTGTTTAGCAGTAAAATCATATAACAATGGAAACATTTCC
Organism: Cephalopachus bancanus; assembly: GCA_027257055.1. NCBI lineage: Eukaryota > Metazoa > Chordata > Mammalia > Primates > Tarsiidae > Cephalopachus > Cephalopachus bancanus. The sequence continues at coordinate 14,284,981 of JAPVLO010000093.1, forward strand.
AAACTCCAATTTCAAAATGCTTTGTTCATAGCAGGAGTTGCTTTTGAAAAGCAATTATACTTGGAGGATGGATTAAGTGTGTTTATATTTCAAAAAATGTCTGGTGGGTAACATACTATTGACAGTCACTTGTCATCACAAAAAAGAACAGCAAATCTGGAACACTTGTCATTTTGTTTTTTAAAAAGATGCAAAATGCAACTCTAAGTTAATTTCTTAGTGCTTTGCTATAAGAAATGTAGTGGTACTTTTATGGTATGAAAGATTTTTCACAACTCCATCTCTTTGCAGTATCTGCTCTTTTATTTTGTTTCTGTAAAACTAAATGCACCAATATAATGTGTATCATGGAGAGGGCAATATATCAGGACAGGATTATTGTAAATGAATGAGAGAGGAGGGCACAGTCCAGCCCACTGCTTGGTGGAATCTCCACATGCAATAAAGTGAATAGAGTATTTCCCTCCTCCTAGCTTTTGAAATGTGATTTTGCAATTCCTGCCATCAAGAGATAGAGACTATTTTCCCTGCCCTTTAACCTGGGGTGGCCTCAGGCCTCGCTTTAGCTGGTGGAGTGTGGAAGGAACACCGCGGTGCACATTTCAAGCCTGGGTCACTTTGCATACTTTTGCTCTTGCTCATGGAACCCTGCCAGGTGATCAAGCAGAGGCTTTTTAGAATGCACATGCCTGGGCCCCTCCTCCAGAGATTCTGATTCATTAGGTTCAGGGATTTATCAAGATTCAGAAGCAATTCTGATTCAGGAGCTTTTCAGATAACACCTCAGAAAACACTGTGAGCCAGGATTATAACCTCAACTCCAAGATATTGTAAGAACCAGAAAATACATATGAACTAGGGTTCACTTAGAGCAGCCTAAAATATGTACCAACTTTGCAGAATTATTGAGTTTGAATGTAGTTCTGATTGTGCCTTTCGCTATCTTCCTTATCTTGAATGATTCCCCTAATCCTTTTGAACTTTAGTTTTCTAATCTTTAAAATGGGAATTTTATCTATTTCATAAGTCTGTTGCAAGAAGAAAATAAAGTAAGTTATATAAAGTACTTAATATAGAATCTTGTGTACAGTAAATGTTCAGCTACTTATTATTCTTGTTTCATTATGTTATTGTTATCTTTAAGTACCTACTTCTCTCAAAGGGCTAATTTGCATTTCTAGACATCTCCAAATCCCTCATGGAAGCCTGTCTCGTATACAGTCAATCAGACTCAACGATCAATCACACCTCAACTTCTGTCCCTAACTCTACCACTTATTAGCATATGACCTTGAGCAAGTCCACTTAACCTAAGTCTCATTTTTTGCATCTGTGAAACAGAGGCAAAGATAACCCTTATACTATAAGGTTATGAGGATTGTAGGAGTTAATGCCCAATGCCTGACACACTGCAACCTATAAAAAGACGAGCTATTAGCCTTATGTTCTCAGAGCTCTTCCTCATAAATCCTGAAATCCCAATCATGAAAAGGCACTGGCAATTTTACAAGAAATAACCTAGAAACTCAATGATAAGGTTTCATCTATGTTTGTTTACAGTGTGTGTAAAGAGTATCCCATAGCATGACAATATTGGTGGAACAATTAGAGAAAAGACCTCCAGAGAAGAGGAAAAAAGGGAATCCCTGGAGATTCTCCTGTGGTACAGACTGTGGCAGATACATCTGGTGTTTGGAGCTGCAGCAAAAGGAACAAATATTGTTTTGCTGGACTCACATTGCCAAAAGCTCACCTGTGGATAAACAATGAAGCTGAAATGTTATGTAACCATCAAAAAACAGGTCAGAGCTGTGAAGCCAATGGAGTTATGTAGGAAGATGGTAAAGGCATCCTCCCTTCCTATTACCTCATTACCTCTTTCACCACCAGACCGGTAGGGTCTGGTTCCTTCCAGACCGGTCCTCAGCCTGGAAAAGTACAGGCCTTTTAACTGTTCCCTCTGTATCTTGCTTCTCATTTCCTTCTCTCCACCCAGCACACCAAGGCCAAAGTTATTTACCAAAAACATCACTTGTCTCACAACACACTCCTGGGTAAAACCCTATAGAGGTCGTTCCTATTGGGTCTCACACAAATGCCTCATTCTTACACAGGTTTTACCCCACCCTATGCTCATGAAATTCTTCTACCTAGGGTCATCAATACAGTGGTCCCTCTTCATCTGAGGGTGATATGTTTCTAGACACTCCCCAGGGGATGACAGATAGTACTAAGCACTTATCACTCACTGTGGCCATAATATTCACTGTTTGAGGTACCACAGAAAACTAGCATGAGTTTCTTTTTCCATCTTCACAGTTTCACAGATAGAAGATTCATTATTACCATAGCAGCTTCAGCATACAATTTTTTTCTTTCATTAAGTCAAGATATTTCACCTTTTCACTTAAACGAATCACTAAATGGCTTCTCTTTGCCATATCCAAATCACCAGCATCACTACTCTCATGCTTAGGAGCCACTATTAAGTAAAATAAGGATGACGTGAACACAAGCACTGCCATCCCGTGACAGTCTTTCTGATAACTGAGTGAGCTGCTAAGTGACTAATGGGCAAGGAGTGTCTACAGAGTGGATACACTGGGCTAAGTCATGATTCACGTCCAAGGCAAGATGGAGTAGGATGGCCCAAGATTTCATCCCAATACTTGCATACAACTTAAAACTTATGAATTGTTCATTTTTGGAATTTTCCATTTAAAATTGTTAGATGTGGGTAACTGAAAATGTGGAAAGCAAAACTGTGGCTAAGGGAGGACTACTGTAGTCTTCCAACTACCAGAGGTAGGAGGAGGATGACTTCCTCCTGAACATCCAGGTAATCCATGCTAGAAGACTTAGACTCAGCAAAATTCCCCTCTAACCTGGAGCTTTGGATCTGATTTCATTGCATTTGAGGCAGCATGAAACAAGACACTTTAGGTTGTTTTAATTTATGTTAATAAATCTACTGTAGCTGAACATTGTTCCATGTTTGTTTTTTCACTGGTTGTATTTTATTCTTTTTATGATTAGATATCTCTGATTTTTAGATCTGCCTCCATTTTTAAGTAAGTTCTCAGAACTAGGAGTCCTGGTTCTCTTAAAGAGTCACTCGCTTTGGTAGAGCCAAGATTCTGACTTCTGACCTCTCATAGTCACATCCTCTGGCTCACTTCAAGACTGAAATCTTCCACAAATAATTCCTGGCAACTGAAGAGGCAATGAGCTGTGTCTAGTGGCAAGGGGAGGCCAGCCCTGAGAACTGTGATAGGGTTGCCTTGCATTCTCCAGAGCATGGAGCAAAGCAGATAAAAAAGTATAAACATTGAGAAGCTTGCCTAGAGGCCTCTGGTGCTGAGCATTTTTCTGAGACTGAAATGTTTCTTCCTTTCATATTTTATAACCTTGCTGTAATAGCAGGAGTGCCACAGAGACAGAGAACTGGAAATACTGAGAGAATGGAAGGCTGGCTTGGCCCTGAAGAGAAAAATGCCTGTGTTGTCACCCGCCACTTCAGCTGAGAGGGAAACGAGAAGCCTCACTTCATGAAGGACTATGCAGACTTTTCCCCTAGGGCAAAAGAGTCTTCTAAGATAGGATCAACTTTTGGGGAATCTGGAGTTGTCTACAAATACCCTATGATGTCTGCTAATGCACCAAAAAGAAAAAAAACAGCCCCATTAAAAAGTGCGCAAAAGACATGAATAGACACTTTTCCAAAGAAGACACACGGACGACCAACAGACACATGAAAAAGTGCTCAGCCTCACTCATCATTAGAGAAATGCAAATCAAAACCACATTGAGATACCACCTAACCCCAGTAAGAATGGCCATCATTAATAAAACAAACAACAACAGATGCTGGCGAGGATGTGGGAAAAAAGGAATGCTTCTACAATGCTGGTGGGAATGCAAATTAGTGCAACCTCTTTGGAAGACAGTGGTGATTTCTGAAAGAACTAAAGTCTCGATTGATTATAAGGCTTTCAACTAAGGAGCCTGAACTCTCTGGAGAGTGTTTTGTTAATTTCTGGAAGAAGCCTTGAACCGACCAAACTGTAAACCCCTAAAGAGGTCACCTAGGATCTGAAATAACATTTTTTAAATGTTCTTATTACTATTGTTAGTGGTGGTCTTACTCTGTTATAAGATTATATGGGCCCTTAGGATTACAGGAATTCCTGAAAACTATTTGTGAGAAAACAAACATTTTTGAATCTCGTTAGTGAAGGAGAAACAATTTATCAGAGTTGTAATTCAAGAGGAGATCATCTTTACTTTACCCTTGGATTTAGCTAAAAATAAAGTGTTTACTCTGAACTTAAGTATTTCTCAACATGTCCAAGAGACCATGGCTTTACTGTATGGTACTAAATAATAACTTCTCCATAAAACTCAATTCTGAAGCTGATAGTCAAGTCCAAACCTTAATAAAGTCTTTATTTGGAATGCATATCCAAATCAAAGCACATTACAACTTTAAAAAAATCCATCTCAACTTTTATGCACCAGATATCGAACTTTAGGGCACATAAGAATGACACAAAGCACATACATAAAATGCATATTCCTGGCTTCAATCCAGAAATACCAACCCAGGTGATTTTAATACAAACGAATCAAGGACCCAACTTGAATTTGAAAAAACAATTTGAACCATTCTCAAAGTTAAACATAACTAAACAGAAATTGCTAATGACATGCATCATGTCTCGTTACAGAGCTTGCTGAGGAAGCATTTTTAATTCTGTCTACCAGGCAGAAAAAGAATGATAGATAGATTGAAGATAGGTAGCTAGGTAGATAGGTGGATAGATAGGTAGACAGACAGACAGACAGATAGATAGATAGATAGAGTATGGTGAGCTGTGTCTCCTCTCTTTTGTGAAGAAAGCAAAGCCTCTACCCCAACAAAATTTCACTTATGTCTCCTTAGCCCAGACTGATCCCATGGCCTCTGATAGCCAGAAGAGAGGCTGGCAAAGCTGGGAATAAGGCTGTCAGGATCAGTCTAAATTCTTATGACCCACTCCCAGGGCTTGACATGTTCCCAACCTCAGTAGAATCAGGATCCTGTCTAAAAAGAAGGTGGAATGAAGACTAGTGTCTTCCTCAAAAGGAAAGGAAACAAATGAATGTTAGATACATACTACATGAAAAGTTCTGGAACAGGTACTTTCACATTTTAAAAAATCTCATTTAACACAATACTCCAAACCTGCCTTTACAGATCCTTTTGCTTTTATCATATCATCTCTGCTTTCATATTTTTCTTGGTAGAAGTCGTCATTCCAGACCATTTTCTAAAAAGACTGTCTTTTAAAAGTTTCCATTCAATATAAGTTTATTCACTGAAAGCTGAGTTTTCAAATGTGTCTCTAAGCTATATTATACTTTAGTTTTCTCTATTGAGGTTCTTTGTTCTCTTTTGGCTATTATGGACAGCAAGAGAAAAAAGTTTATGCAAACTTTGGGCATAATACATTTAATTCATTAGAGATATGAATAAAAGGAACTAAATTCCTTTCCTCCCTTACCAAACACAAAAATATTTTAAAACCCTAAAGCTCCAAGTATAACTATTATGTGGGATATGGTGATTTTTCCCGAGAGACTGGAACATTAAAATTTTTCTTTTGTTCTCTTTTTTGAAAGAAAACTAAATGCAAAGAAAAAATGTTAATACAATGCACAGGATAAAAATTAAAACATGGATGTCAGAAAATGCAAAGGTAGTATTCTCATAGGAACCTTAGTTCATGTACCCTGTCCCCCTGCACAGTGATCTGTCAGCAATACACACTTGGTGTTTCTGCTGATAAACCTGACATTCTGGTCATGAACCCCTGTGAATTTCAATTGCCTGGGCAGTCATAAATTTAGGAGTAGAAAACACTATTACTAGAGTCATTGCTTATTAAAATTCATATTTATATTTATTTTATATACTCTATGTATTTTAAAACAATTATATTATCTGTATTTACAAATATTTAGTTCCTATTAACAGAAGAATTGTTGGTGGACAACACAGTGTTAAAATCCCTGGTCTAGTCAGTAAACAGCTCAATCCACAAGACCTCAAATTGAGGTAGATGGATGTCTGACACTTAATTGAATTGTTTGGACATTTTACTGTCATGAACATCCAATCATGTCTAGAATAGGAGGCAATTGATCATGTACCACACAGATCTTTGACTTTGAGGGGTTAAATCAACGAAAGGGTTTTGGTCTTTTCTCCTTTGTTATCTCCCCCTAACCTCCTACTTCCCTCAATGTCAGAGAAGGGACTAGAAAGATAAGATATGCAGACTAGCCAGGCTCGGTGGCTCAGCCTGTAATCCCGCGCCTTGGGAGGCTAAGGTGAGCGGATTGCCTGAGCCCGCGGGTTCGAGACCCAGTTGGGCAACTTGGTGAGACCTCATTTCTACAATAAATAAAAAAATTAGCCGGGTGTGGTAACTCACGCCTGTAGTTCCAGCTACTTGGAAGGCTGAGGCGGAAGGATCGCTGGAGCTCAGCAGGTCGAGGCTGCGCCAGGAGCGGCCACTGCACTCCAGTCTGGGCGACAGAGTGAGACTCCAACTCAAAAAAAAAGATATGCAGACTAAATATTATGTGTATTGCTGTGTTCCCTTGCCAGTTCCCTCCTTTGAGATAGAAACTCTGATGTAGGAACCGTATGGTATAGAAGTAATTCTTGGTCTGGAGCAAAGATCAGCAAATTTTTCTGTAAAGGGCCAAACAGTAAATATTTTTAACATTTCAGGCTATAAGGTCTCTGTCTTAACTACACAATTCTTGTGTTGGCGCATAGAAGCAACCATAGACAAAAGAGAAACAAATGAGTGCAACTATGTTGCAATAAAACTTTATGTACAAAAACAGGCAGTTGGCTAGGTCACTTTGTCAACTGTTGGTCTAGAGAATTCTAGTTATTTTTTTTCTTACTGTGTTAAGAATATATCCTATTTTATAGTTCTGTAACACAACCCTGTTTTTAAATATATGCTGTTGCCTAATTCTATTTTATTTCTTGTCACTACTATTCTAATTGATTCTATCACTCATTCTTCTAATAGTAAAGTCTCTAACTCCAATTTTGGATTTCTCTATTTTTCTTTACTTTTACCACAACCCAAATGCCCCCGTCTTCATCTGCTTGTGAGTACAGTTAAGTACAACTGAGATACAAAAGGCTTTATATTTGTATCAATTAGCATAAGACACTAGAATTTGCCACCCCAACATATGCCATTTTGGCCTAAAGATTACTTTGAGTTGAAGGCAAATGAGAATCAATAGATGCTAAATGAAGCCTTCCTAGAATTTCTCCTGTCTCTCTAGAAGTGGACACTTCTGAGAATGAAAACTGCCACGAATGCCCTCTTATTTATGGTCATAAAGAATTTGGAAAAACCCTTCACAAACAAACCTTACTCCATTAGCATCCCCCACATATTGACCTTCCATCATTTGCTATCTGTCCGTTTTGTGCTGCCACAACAGAAAACCCAAGACTTGGTAACTTATAAAAACAGAGATTTGTTTCTTGCATTTCTGGAGGCTAGAAAGTTCAAGATTTAGGGGCAGGCATTTGGCAAGAGCCTTCTTGCTTTGTCAACCCCTGGCAGAAGGTGAGAGGGCAAGAGAGCACAGTTGTGAGAGAAAGAAGGGAAAAGGGCCAAACTCATTATTTTATCACCAACTAATAACTTGAGTTAACTAATCTATTCCCACAATAACACCACGGATGCTTTTCTGAGGGCAGAGTCTCTTGAAGGTCTGACCTCTCAACACTGTTGCATTGGGGATAAAGTTTCTAACACATGAACTTTGAAAGAAAAATTCAAACCATATCACCACTCTTAAAAGCCTGAAAATGTTTTCCTTTGTTTTGTTACTTCTTTGCAAATTTATTGTTCTTTAGTTAAGATGCACTATAAGCCAAGTTCTAACCCTTGTTTCCTTTCAATTACTCATAATCATAATTAATAAACTGTTGGTTTTTCTCTTGTTAATCTGTGAATTTTTTGGTCTCATTTATAGGGCCCCAGCTAGAGAACATAAGATGCGTGGAGGGAAAACATTTTTCCTCTCGTATAATAGCTATGGCTGTATAACAAAGCACCCCAAAACTCGGTGACTTAAAACAACTAATTATTATTATTCTTGTGTCTTTGGGTCTGCTAAGTTGTCACCCTTAACTTATTTTTTAAATGTATTTTATTTTAAAATTTTATTGATGCATAATATTTTACATATTTATGGGGCACATGTATTTTTTCATTTTATTTTATCTTAGATTCAAGAGGTACATGTGCAGGTTGGTTGCACAGGCATATTGTGTGATTGTGAAGTTTGGGCTTCTATCAAGCCTGCCACCCAGAGAGTGAGCATGCTACCCAATGAGTGGTTTTTCAACATTTATCCCCATCCTATCCTCCCTCTTTAGGACTCCCCAGTGTCTATTGTTCCCATTCTTGTGCCACATTTTCTTTGTCCAGTCCACCACTGATGGGCACCTACATTGATTCCATGCTTTTGCTATTATATATAACACTGCAAAAAAAATAAATAAATAAGTGAAGGTGTCTTTTGGTAGAACTATTTATGCTCTTTGGGATATATTCCCAGTAGTGGGATTGGTGAATCAAATGATAACTCTAATTTTAGTTCTTTGATAAATCTCCAAACTACTTTCCACAAGGGCTGAACTAGCTTATGTTGCCACCAACCGTTTATGAGTGTTCCCTTTCATCCATAGCCTTGTCAACACGTTTTTTGACTTTTTGATTCTAGCTGCTATGAGATGGTATCTCATTGTGGTTTTGATTTGCACTTCGCTGATGATTAGTTATGCTGAGCATTTTTTATGTTTGTTGGTCAATTGTATGTTTTCCTTTGAGAAGTGTTTGTTTGGGTCCTTTGCCCACTTTTTAATGTGGTTATTTGTTTGTTTGTTCTTTCCTGCTGATTCACTCGAGTTCCTTATAGATTCTGATATTAGATCTTTGTCAGATAAATAGTTTCAAATATTTTCTCCCATTCTATGGGTTGTTTCTTTACTCTCTTGATGGTTTCTTTTGCTGTGCAAAAGCTTTTTAACTTAATAAGGTCTCTACTTGTCAGTTTTAGTTTTTGCTGCCTTTGCTTTTGAGGACATGGTCATGAATTTATTGCCTAGGCTGATGTCCAGAAGAGTGTTTCCTAGATTTTCTTCTACTATTTTTATAGTTTGAGTCTTACATTTAAGTCTTTAATTCATTTTGAGTTAATTTTTATATATGATGGTAACTAGGAATCCAACTTCATTTTTCTGAATATGGTTAGCCAGTTTTAGTCCTTGAATAGGATGTATTTTCCACATGTTTGTTTTTGTTGACTTTGTCAAAGTTGAATTGTTAGTGAGTCAGTGGTTTTATTTTTGGGTTCTCTATTCTGTTCCATTGGTCTGTGTGTCTGTTTTTGTACCAGTACCATTCTGTTTTGGTTACTGTAGGCTTGTAGTAAAGTTTGAAGTCTGGCAGTGTGATGACTCTGGTTTTGTTTTTTTGCTTAGGATGCTTTGGCTATAGGGTTCTTTTATGCTTCTATATAAATTTAAGTATTGTCTTAAAAGATCTGTGAAAATGATGCTGGTAATTTGATAGAGATTGCACTGAATCAGTAGATTGCTTTAGACAGTATGGACATTTTAACAACATTGATTCTTCCAATCCATGAGCATGGCATGTTTTTCCATTTGTTTGTGCCATCCTTCATTTCTTTTGGCAGTGTTTTGTAGTTCTTGCTATAAAGATCTTTCACATCTTTGATTAGATGTACTCTAAGGTATTATTTTTTGTGGCTATTGTGAATGGGATTGTGTTTTTTATTTGGTTCTCAGCCTGTTTGCTGTGGGTGTATAGAAATGCAACTGAGTTTTGAGTGATGATTTTGTATTGCAAGATTTTACCAAAGTCATTATTCAGTGCTAAGAGTTTGAGGGTGTAATCTTTTAGGTTTTCTACATATACAAAATCATATTATCTGTGAAGAGTGATAATTTAACATTCTCTTTTCCTGTTTGGATACTTCTAATTTCTTTTTCCATCCTGATTGCTTTGTGTAGGACTATCAATACTATGTTAAAAAGGAGTGGTGAGGGTGGACATTCTTGTCTTCTTCTGGTTCTTAGGAAGAATGCTTCCAGTTTCTGCCTGCTAAGTATGATGTTGGCTGCGAATTTGTCATAGATGGCTCTTATAATTTTGAAAATTGATCCTTAAATGCCTAGATGGTTGAGGATTTTTATCATTAAGGGATATTAGATCCTATCAAATGCCTTTTCTATGTCTATTTAGATAATTACGTGGTACTTGATTTTACTTCTTTTAGGTCGTGGATTACATTTGTTTATTTTCTTATATTTGATAAGCCTTGTAGGAATAAAACCAACCTGGTCATGATAAATGATTCCTGTGATGTGCTGTTGGGTGTGGTTTGCTAGAACTTTGTTGAAGATTTTTGTGTCTATGTTAATTAATTATATTGGCATGTGGTTTTCTTTCTTTGTTGTGTGTTTGCCATTTTGGGTCCCAGATTTGTTCTCCAACTTTGGTTATTTCCTTTCTTCTGCTAGCTTTGGGTTTCATTTTTCTCCTGTTTTTCAAGTTCCCCTAGGTACAATATTAGGCTGCTTATTTGAGGTGTCTTTATTTTTTTATTTGGGCATGTAATGCTATTAATTTCTCTCCTCAGCTCTGCTTTAATGGCACCCCAGAAGTTTTGGTATGTAGTGTCTATTTTCATTTGTTTCTAAGAATCTTTGCATTTCTGTCTTAATTTTGTTGTTTACTCAAAAATTGTATGGGGACTAGTTATTTAATTCTTGTGTATTTGTATGCTTTGGGGGATTCCTCTTAGTGTTGATATCTACTTTTGTTTGACTGTGGTCCAATATGATGCTTGGTATTATTTTAATTTGCTGCAATTTCTTCAAGCTTGATGTATGACTATGTGGTCAATCTTAGAATATGCTATATGTGCAGATTAGTAGAATGTATATTCTGTGGTTTGGGGTGAAGTGTTCTGTAGATGTTTGTTAAATGTAGTTGGACAAGTGTTTGATTTAAGTTCTTGACTTCTTTGTTAGTTTTCCACCTCAATGATCTGTCTAAAACTTGGTGGAATGTCAAAGTCCCTCACTAATATTGTGTGGCTGTTTTATGCTCTCTCTTAGAATGAGTGGAAATTGTTTTATAAATCTGAATGCTAGCCGGGCTCGTGGCTCAGCCTGTAATCCCATGCTTCAGGAGGCTGAGGTGAGTGGATTGCCTGAGCCTGTGGGTTCGAGACCCACCTGGGCAACTTGGCAAGACCTCATCTCTACAATAAATCAAAAATTAGCCAGGCGTGGTAGCACGTGCCTGAAGTTCCTGCTACTTGGAAAGCTGAGGCTACTGCACTCCAGTCTGAGTGACAGAGTGAGACTCCAACTCAAAAAAAAAAAAATCTGAATGTTTGACATGTACATAGATAAATATTTCTTGTTGAGTTGGTCACTTTATCATTGTGTAGTGTCTCTCTGTTCTTTTTTACTTTCATTGGCTTAAAGTGTGTCTTAATTGATATAAGAATAGTGATCCCTGCTATTTTTTATTTTCCATTTGCATGGTAGATCTTTCTCCATCTCTTTATCTTGACCCTATGGTTGAAATTTGAAGTAAGATGAGTTTCCAGAAGACAGCACAAGAATGGATCATGCTTTTTATTTTTTTATCCAGTTTGTCACTCTATGCCTTTTAAGTGGTACTCTTAGGTCATTAACATTCAAGTTTGCTATTGATGTGTGAGAGTTTGTTCCTGTAATATTGTTGTTAGAAATTGCTTTGTGTTCTCAGTTTTTGGGGTGATTTGTATAGTCTGTAGTCTATGTGCTTGTGTGTTTATGTTAGGTGGTTTCATTCTTTCATTTCCATGTTTAAACTCCCTTGAGCATCTCTTATATGGTTGGTCTGGAGGTGATAAATTTCCTTAACACTTGTTAGTTTGAGAAAGACTTTAACTCTACTTCATTTATGAAATGTAGTTTGGTGGGGTAAGAAATTCTTGGCTGGTATTGCTTTTCTTTAAGAAGGCTAAAATTGGGCCCCCAATCTCTTCTGGATTGTAATGCTTCTGCTAAGAGATATGGTGCTATTCTAATGGGTCTTCATTGGTAAGTAGTCTGTCCCTTCCTCTAGCTGCTTTTAAGAATTTTTCTTTCATGCTGATGTTGGCAAGTCTAATTATCATGTGCCTTGAAGATAGTTTTGTTGTATACTACCTCACAAGAGTTCTCTGAAGTTCTTGTACCTTCACGGTGGCCTCCCTGGCAAGATAGGGGAAGTTTTCTTGGATAATGTCTTGGTAAGCTTATCCAATTGTTTTCATTTTCCCCTTCTCTCCCAGAAATGTGGATCAAACATAGATTTGGTCTCTTTTCTTAATTCCATATCTCTTGAAGACCTTGTTCATTTTTTAAACACATTTTTTTAAAATTTTTGCTTTACTGGGTTAATTCAAAAGATCAGTCTTCAAGCTCTGAAATTATTTTTTCTGTCTGTTTGGGTATAAGTCTACTAAGGCTTTCCATTGTGTTTTCAAATTCCTGAAGTGAATTATTCATTTCCTAGTGAGCTTCCACTTCTTGGACTATTTTTGCACCCTGTTTGATTTGGGTATTCACTTTTTCTTGGATCTCACTGAGTCTCTTTTCCATTCATATTCTGGATTCTGTATCTCTCACTAAGGACAATTCATTCTGGTTGGGATCCATTGCTTGGGAGCTGGCAGGATCTTCTGTGGGTGTCAGAATGTTTTGACTTTTTGGATTGCTGGTATTCTTGCACTTATTCCTTCCTATTGTTAGAATAGACACTTTCTTTTTTTTAATTTTTAAGTTTCTGTCGGTGGGATGGGACTGTGTAGTGTTTTCTTCATTTTTTTTTTCTTTATGGATGTGTTTTCAGTGTGTGTTGTGTATAGTCTATTGGCTTCTTTTAGTGTCCTGGTTACCCATTGTTTCTCTGACCCACAGGTTGCAAGGGTAGAGGCAGCTGTGTTTGGGTGGGGCTCAATGGTGATTGGGTTGAGTCTTCAGGAAAATGCTGAACCACAGTTGTAGTGCTCAGGCAGGATAGATGCACAGTGCCAGACCCTACCTGGTAGGGAGCCAAGGAGGAAGGTGTCTGGGCATCAAACCTCTGGGCATGCAAAAGTGACCTGTCCCTTTGCTCCCTTTCTGACCTGCAGGTGGCAGGGCTAGAGGCAGTGGTGCTAGTTGGGAGCTGTTACAAGTCCTTCCTCTTCCTTTCTTCTTTGATCCATATGTGGGAGGAAGGAAGGAAGCAGCAAGTGTGGCATCTGGGAGGAACCCAGCCTGCATGGCACTGCCAAAGTGATTAGGTAGAAAAGGGGGAGCCTTTTTTACCTGCATAAGGACTCAACTCTCACTCAGCTGCAGGCAGTGGGATCCTCATCTGGCTGGGAGTCACAGAGCTTCCCTTCTGTACCCATGCATGGTGGGGCCATGGCAACGGGTGGATAGGATGGGTCCAGTAGTTCAGCACCACCAAAGTCTCTCTTCATTCTTTTTCATAATTTTCTTGCCTGGCTGGGAGTCACAGAGAGCTTCCCTTCTCTGCCTGTACATGATGGGGTTGTGGCAATAGGTGGCTGGGAGGGGCCCAGCTGACTTGGCACCGCCAAAGTCTCCCTTCACTTCTTTTTCATAATTTTCTTGCTGACTTTTGGTATTTATTATTCCAAATGAACTGATAAGATTATTTGATCTAATCCCCCCAAAATAATTGAAGTTTTTATTACAATTGCCTCATTTATTAATTTTAGAAAGATTGACATATTTATGACATTGTATTTTCATTGAGGACCATGATATACCCTCCTTTTCTTCAGACTTTGTCTTTTCACACAATTTTACAGTTTTACTCAAACAGGTCTTGTTTTCTTCTTATTAATTTTGTTCATAAATATTTTATAGGTTGTATGGCTATGATTATTAGGACATTTTTATTTGTCAATTATTGTTAATATAGACAATTTTTATTTTTTGCACATTTATCATATGCCTTACTACTTTACCAAACTTTTAGTTTTTAATTTCTCCTCTTACAAAATTATACCATACTCTTCATTTTTTTTCAATTCTCAATTTAGAACTTTTGTTCTTTCCTTCTCCTATCTTAGTATTCCTTACTTACTATGTGTCCAATGTTCATACTAGCATTAAATAAAATAGTACATGTAAAAAACTTAGTTTAGTGGCTGGCAAATAAATAAGCACTCAGTAAGCATTAGCTATTATTAAGAATTTGATTATGTTCATTTAAGATGAATTTAAATTTTATGCTATTTATGGTCATCATCCTATTCAGAGTCATGAGATCTTTTGACTACATGAAGCATGAAAAAGTCTGTATGGTGGGAAACTCTGAGATACAGTTCACAAGTTTGTATTTTTTACTACCATATTCATACTCCCATATTCCTAATATGGAATACTCTAATGCCTGTTAATACCCACAAATAATTAGCTAATACATAAAGGATCACTTATAGTTCAATTCTAAAAGTTAAATATATTTAAAATTTTATGCTTTGATGAGATGTATCCAGTAAAATTTAGCTTTTATATAAAAATGTAACACTTTAAAGGGAGTTTTAATATAACCAATACATACAATTAAAGCAGACCCTCCTAATTAAATTTAATATTGAGAATAAGCTACCTTTCTAATCCTGATCTTCCACCACCCATATTTTAAGACACTTTGTTTCACTTTCCGAAAGTGCGATCATTTTTAAATTTTTTTCTATTACATTTGAATTCGTCTATGCATGCTCTAACTAAAAGTTTGTGCTTTTGTGCTTTTTCTCCTTGCAAAAGTGTACTTCTTTTCTTAATCTAGGAAATACAGTAGAAATTGGACACAAGGAAAAAGTGAGGAAAAAAGTGTTAATGAACCAGGGATACTATTTTTTTTATTGCCTTTAGACTTATAACTAACATACGTCTGTACAGTCAAAAACAAACCACTTATAAGATTATAATGCCATGCAATTACTGTGCCTTTTTATGTTTAGATACACAAATTCTTAACCGTTGTGTTACAGTTGTCTATAGTACTCAGCACAATTACATGCTGTACAGGTTTATAGCCTAGGAGCAATAGGCTGTACCACATAGCCTAGGTGTGTAGTAGGCTAGACCATTTCGGTTTGTGTAAGTACACTCTATGATGTTTGCACAACGACAAAATTGCCTAATGATGCATATCTCAGAACACATCACCAATGTTAAGCAATGCACGACTGCTATTTAGTCACTTGGCTCAGTAGTCCAGAGAACGCTATTATGAAGCAAAGATTCCAAAGTTTAATCTCATAAATATTGGTATCACTGTATTTGTTAGCCAAAAAGCTAAATTTTTAAAGTAAATAAGCAATAATAATAAAAGGAGCAGTGCTTTACATGTATTACTTCATATAATTCCTGACTATAATCTTCACTTCACAGATAGGGAAACTGAGGCCTAATGAAGCTAAGGGTCACACAACCAAGGAGGAATTGGTGGAATTTGACTTCAGAGACTGAATTCTCAAGCACAAACTTATACTCTCACTTAAACTTGTGCCTTCTGCTTCAGTCAAAACATCTCCTAGGTAACTAGACCTTTATTTCTTATTTGAAATTCATTATTGCTCCAAGTGAGTAGCCAATTAGAAATTGCCTACAATATACCAAAAGTCAAATTCCTATATATGATCTATATAGAACATACACATGTGCCCCTGGATCACACAAAATAACACTGACCACATGCTTAGGTTGAAAAAAAATAACTTAGGCTCAGGACAACCAGGTGGCGAATCCAGAAATGTGTCAGATATATCAGTCAGTCTTCCCTTTTGAATTAACCAAACTTGGCTGGTTTTGTTGTTTGTTTTTTGGGTTTTTTTTCCCTTGGGGACCTGATTGTTCAGCAAGGTCCCAGTATGTTTGCTTTCAAAAGATGCTTACTTCCTCTTGGGGAACAGGAGGGGTTATACTTTTGGGGAGTAAAAATGCTTTTCAGACAGATAAGCCAGGGTTGTTGGAAGGGAAGGAGGGAGGAAAAGGGCCTCCTAATTTATCTCAGCGGAGATGATTTCCTTTTCATAAAAAAAGGCAGATCCTTACAGATATTCAGTGCTGGTGCAGGTTCGGAAGATAAGTTTATGATGAAATTTTCCATGTTTCCTATTTCAGTTCCTAAAATCGAGACTCTAAATGTAGTGCCATTTTCCTTGTGAATCTGGGAGAGCAGGAAGTGGGGATGAAGAGGCTTCAATCTTAACATGACTCTGCTCAATCGTTGACCTCAAGTACCTATTCTTTATCTCAGTCCAGAAAAAACTGATGAGAGTTAGGTGGCGGGATGTTTTTGGCACAACTTATATGCAATTCATTCAGGACAAGGCTGTGTGGAATAGGGAATGAAATACAGCACAAATATAACCAAAGAGGCTTGCAGGCCCTCTAAGAAATATACCCCGCATATAAAAGAGGCCCACTGGGTAAATACCTCCTCATTTTATGAGCCAACCCACTTCTGGTTACATATGTGCCAGTAAAGATATACCATATGTGGGAAGCATGACTTCTGAATTTTCCCTGATAAAGTGCTTGCTGACTTCCAAAGGATAGACATAATTGTTCCCCTCTTGGATGGAAATGAAACTCAAATATGTGGTCTTGATTATCATGGTGGAATAGAGAATTGACAGATTTAAAACATTGCATTTCTGCCAAGATGATTGCACTTTCTTTTCCTTCTTCCTTTAAAAATATAATTATTTTTCCATTCAGTTTTCCAGCTAATGAATAAATTAAAATGGCACTGAGATTTCCAGGACCACTTGGCAGGAAAGGTTTGGTGCAAGAGTTTGAATGTTTTAAAAATTGGTTTGGGTTCATTTTTATGAACTGGGAAAAGAAAACTATAATTTCCACATATATCAGATTTGTTGATTAAAGACAAACATACCAACCTGCGGACTGGTGGCAGTCATTGGTTGCTTTTATTTTCTTCTCCATCTCTCTGAAATACACAAGTGAGTGACCCCAAGGGCATAGGGGTCTGGAATCATGTTCTCACCATGTCCCTCTCTGGTAAGCTAGACGCCCAGGAGAGGTGGGGGTGGGGGGGTGGGGCAGGGCATGGTGGGGACTAGACTTAGAAAGGACAATTACCTGACAGAGAACAAGATTACTTTTTAGATCACAGTGCTGTTAATCTTTATTTCTCTTCTCATTCTCATCATAATTTTATAAGCATATTGGTACAGTTTTGAAAGGATGCTATTTTTTGAGTGCCAAGTATTTTTAAATATCTTTTTAAAAATACATTTAGGTATTAAAATAAGTTGTTAACAGTAAAAACATCTTGAAACTTAGCTGTATCAAGATTCTTATGTGAAATATACAATTTTTTTTTCACATTTCACCTGTTATGATCAAGGTTCTTGGTGGCAAATGAAAGAAACTTACTCCAGGTAATTTTGGCAGTAAAGGAATTTATAGGAAGGCTACTGGCTACTTATAGAATTGATGAAAAGTGCTAAAGAATGAGGTTCTTTAAATGACCAGGAATGAAAGAAGGTTGGTGGCAAAGGACTCAGCTAAAATCACTGGAATATTTTAGACAGGATAGAACATCTGCACATGAGATCCCACTGGACATTTGCTGCCCCCAGAGTCATAACTCTATCCCTGCCACCATGAACTCATGATTCATTCTGTCTTTACATCTTTGCATCCCTTTCTACACATTCAACATCTGAATTAGTGGAGCTGAGATGTAATGTCACACCTCAGTTGTTTGTGGTCAGAGTCTACAGTGCTCTTCACTCTTCATAGACTTAAATAAAGGGGCTATCCATAAATAATGCAGATATATATACTCATATATCCACCTCTAATTTTTCCCAACATATTCATATACCCCTCTACACGACTAATGAATATTTTCATTCACAATCCACTTACTCAGATTTTCCTTTTGTCAATTATTTCACTGATTCCCTCTATGATACACTTTCACTTTTATTTTTTGCATTTTTTTCCTTAAATTTCTTTTCCTAGTGGTATTTTTCTCCCACTTGCCTGGATTTCAATACACTATTTCCATGTATACTCTGCCATCCCTTCATAATGCTGAATTTTCAAGGCTACATCATAAAGAGTATTTAATAATAGAAAGTACGAACACAAATCAAGAAAGCTGGTATCTCTGCCAGAATTGTATATCCAATTCTTAAATACATATCTCCACTGGAATATTCTACTTAGTGATAGTCTACAAAAGCAAATATTGTATGAGAGCAAACGTGATAGGTTGCTCCAACTCAAAAAAACAGATGAATTGGCATCCTCTTATCTAGGACCACCATCTACCCACTTGTCTCAATCAGGCATTTGGAAATCTGCAAAACTCCTTTCTTGTCAGCTTCTGCATCCAAAGAATCACACATCTGTCAATTCTACCAGATATTTTTTCTTTTTTAGAGACAGGTTTTCACTCCATCACCCAAGCTGGAGTGTAGTGGCACAATCATAGGTCACTGCAGCCTTGACCTCCTAGGCTCAAGTGGTCCTCCTGCCTCAGCCTCCCCAGTAGCTGCAACACTACAGGCATGTGCCACCAATGTCCAGCCAATTTTTAAAAAACTCTGTAGAGTAAGGATCTCACTATGTTTCCCAGACTGGTCTTGAATTCCTGGACTCAAGTGATCCTCCTACGTTGGCCTCCCAGCACAAAAATATTTCTTGATTCTGCTTTATTCTCTTTTCTGTTCCTGTTGCCATTGGACTACATCATCTTGCCTTAAGTGAAGGGCCCTATGTCTTGAGTCTCAGGTCTCATTGTTTCCCACACTTGACATTTTCCATCCCTGCTGTATTAAGTTACCCATAGTTTTCAAAATATGCCCAACTGTTTCATGTATTTATGTTTGCTTGGAATATGTTTTCCCACCTTGCCTTCCCAGCAAGTAAGTGCTTATCACATAAAATTGACCTCAGGAGTATGAAGCATTTCTCACCCCCACTTTTCTTCTACCTATAGTGCCACCCTCTAAACCTAGTTTATTCTTTCCTCTGTTCCACCACTATTTACTCATACAGTATTTAAAATCTATATATGATTGTCCCTCTAACACTGAATTATAATAGCTGGTGTGTGTGTCTACAAGATCCTGGAGAAAACACTCCCTATTTCCCAACTCCAATATAGAGAATGGCAAGTTTGGTACTACCTTCTCTTGGTCACCAGTATTTCCATTCAACTTGCCTTCCTGCTCCACAGAAGTCTACATTTCCTAATCCTCCCTACGTGTGAGTGGGGCTGTATGACCTGCACTGTCCAATGAACTAGCAGATGATGTGTGTCACTTCTAAACCAAAACACTAAAGAGTTAGTGCACGATTTTTAGGTTATTTTCCTCTGAAACCTCTTGTTGACATAAGGTGGTGGAAGCTCACCCCGAATGAGTAAGGGGAACAGAATCTCTGTCAGCTAGTGTGGATCACATGGCATAAAGAAGAAGTAAACTTTCCTGACATTATGCCATAATTTAGAGATCATTTTTATGACATAAACTAGTTTTTTTGTACAGCAGCAGTATGTATCCATCTGTATTCCAAATCTTTGGTGGACTGTTACAGAGCTATTTAAGAATATTACCGAGATATTTGGGGAAACTAGTTTTATGGACAAACTAAGAAAGGCTTATTATTTTCCCACTTAAAATAGTGGAACATAGGTTCATGTTATCCAAAAATCTCACTGTGTAATGTAGTATTAGGAGCTCACTATTAGAGTACACTGATGAAGGATTTTCCTGATTTTCCTGTATTTTCCCTCCTCCATCAGACCACTTGTACAAGGAGAAAGGGTATGCGTAAACAAAGCACTATAAAAAGCATCACATAAATAAGAAGCCAAAAAATTTTACTTTATTGAATAAAGAAGTTCACTCAGAGCCTACACAGATCATAAGAATACTGTAGGTTACAACAGGAATGATCGATAGCTGATTAGAAGGAAGCAGTTTCTATTTTCAATGTAGGAAAAAAAAATATCTAACTGCTACAGACGTCTTGTAAAATTCCCAAAACAAGGTCTAGCCAAATTTATTGTTTAGTGATTTTCTTTTTAGGGGATGAAAAATGAGATTCAATTTGTATACTACTGGTTACAACTAATACAACAGCTTGAAAAAATCATAAGACAGAAGCATAAATATAATATAAAAAGACAAAATTTTAAAATTGTATTATAGGAATATAACTATAATAAGTGGAAAAGATACATTAAAACCAGCAGTGTATTACATTAGTCCAAAACAGAATTCATATGGCAGACCAAAACTGATGCTAGTTAAAAAAAAAAAGGTCTGTTTTTAGGAAGCATGTCCAAACAGATACCACCACAAAGAAATGCCAACAGTGACTATGTGGTCCCCTCTTGCTATGCAGTGAAGTGTTAAAGGTGGACTGGCTGGGTTAACACTTAAGCTTTCTCCAAGGATTTGTAGTATTCAGTCAGCACAGTCCAAGCCTTGGGAACCATAAAACCGTCAGGAGGTTTCTGGCCTTCTCGGGCAAGTTTACGCATTCGTGTTCCTGAAATAAATTCGAAGTCTTCATGGCTGAAATAGAAGAAAAAAAATTTTTTCACAATGTTAGAAACTTAATTATGGTGAAATTTTAAAGTATTTCTTCCTTCTGTTCATATTAGACAAGCTTAATTTTTTAAAAATCTGGATAAAACATAGTACTTGTGAATATCAACTTGGTTTCAAATTTCTCGTTGAGCAAAAAAACACCATACTATTGAAGACTGCCCATTTTTAAAACTAGGAAACATCTGTATTGAAAATTGTATTGAGACCACTGTAGATTCATATAAAATTGTAAAAAATAATACAGCAAGATAAAGATCCCTTGCACCCTTTACCTAGTCCCCTCCTCTACTCACATGGTAACATCTTGTAAAACTGTAGCTCATCACAGCCAGGACATCAGCCTGCAGTCTTCCAGTCTTACTCAGATTTCCCTAGTTTACTTGTACTGATTTGGCTGTAAAGTTATTAATATGCAACTTTAGGACATGTGTAAGATTATGTATCCACCATACTCAAGCTACAGAACAGTTCCAAAGCCCACAGTGATCCCTTGGGTAGCCCATTTATAGCCACACCTGTAGCTCCCATTTGCCCTCTCTCTTCCCCAGTCCCTGGCAACCACCAATCTAGAATTAGGGTTTTTGTTTTTGTTGTTGTTTTAAAGAAGCACTAAATCTAATTCTGCTAGCACCGACTGAAAACTTTTTAGGGAGGGTTCCAGTAAGATGGCGACAGCATATGTGGACTTGTGAGATTCTCCGAACGTGAGTTCCCAAAAAGACTCTTACTTTTCTTCCCCTACCCCCCTGCCCACCACCAGCCGCATTGGTCCAAGGCCCGGGGACTTTTGGTCCCACGCAGGGCTGGATATTGCAGCCCACGGTGGCTGCTGCTCCACTATACATGACTCCCGCCCATGAGGGAGTCTCGGGTCTCAGTTCCCTCCCTGGCTACATCGTCTCGCCCAGCACCCATCTCGCCCAGCACCCGTCTCGCCCAGCACCCAGGCGCCAGTCACCCACGGAGGCTCTGGGCACCCGCCCCTCAGAGATACCAGTCCCATTTCTGGCTGAAGTACCCTGTGAGGGACCCAGGGCCACTCTCGCCGCTCACCGCCTGCCCTTTGGAGCTTTGGAGCTCTGGAGCTCTGGGCCCACCCTGGCTAAGGCACTCAGCGCGCGACCCCATGGTTGTGTAAGAGAACAGCATATCTTAAGGAGGTGCTGATCGGAGGTTCTCAGCTCCAGAGGAGGAAACTCCCGAACCCCTTCCTCCACTCCAGCCTGCTGGTGGCACCCTGGATCCATCGCCCAGCTGTGCAGCTGATCCCCGGTGCCTTCCACACCACCAAAGTCCACCATAGTGGATCAAGCAGGGACCCAGACCAGCAGAGAGAAAAGATCTGCAAAAGTGAAGCTGCCATCTCGGCCATTCTCCAGACAGAGATTTCCATTGCCCTGCCCACCTATCAGCAGCCTCCACCTCGGTTCTTAAGGTAACATTGCTAAACAGGAGACAAAGCCCCTCCCCTACGCTGAATCAGACAAAGGCAACTAAGCGACGCAGACCTCCCAGGCAGCAGGCTAAAAAAATAAACCCAAACTGCAAGTAAATCTAGCTGCCTGCAACGAAAACAAAGGGGAGAGGCTGGAGATCAGAGCTGAAGAGACTTTAGACACTCAGGAAAGATTCCAGAGCTAGTCTGATCTCTTATTTTGACTTTTGATTTTATCATTTTGACTGTTTGTTTCGCTCACTTTTGTTTGCTTTCTGATTTACACTATCTGTTTCGTGATTTTATTGGTCTGTCTCTGCGTAGCTACCAGTATTCTTTAGGGAATTTTTCTTGTGTGTTTTTTTTCACCACTCTCCGGCCTTGTGTCTCTTTTTCACCTGTTGGTATGTATGTCTGTTTTCCTCTCACTTGTCTCTCCTTCTAACTTCCTACTGACCCCCCCTTCCTCCATTATTTTCCTCTTTTCTACCTCCTTTTGATTCAGGGACCAAACCTACATACCGCTGCACATACAGATTGTAAGGCAGTGGGAAATAGGTTCCAGTGTGTTCATACACCTGTTGGTAGATGCTGGAATCAGCATATAGATTCTGAATCACAGCTTCCCCCTCAATTAAACCTCAAAACTGCAAAAAGTACAGCCCGCAGCCCACACTTCAACCTCAAAAGTGAACAAAACCAGAGGACCCTCATAACAAAGAATAGGAGATTGCACAAGAGAAACAAAACCAACCCCACCTTCCCTGAAAAACAGAATTAAAGAAGGGGAGGGAAAGTGGGAGAGAGAGAAAAATCTACACAAATGAAGAAAAACCAAAAGAAGAATACGGGTCTCTCCCAGATGCCTGGGAGGGCAGACACTGAGAAAACTGACGTCGGAATGCAAACAATGAAGAGCTCCCAGAATGACTGGTCTCAAACTACAAACCTAGATATCAAGACATTAATGGAGAGATTAAAAAGAACTGAGGAGAGACAAGAAGAAACTAGGAAGGAGCTGATATCTGAGAAAACAGTAATAAAGAATACTGTGAATGAAATCAATAACAAACTGATAAGCATGGAAAGCAGAATTACCCAAGCAGAAGAAAGAATCTCAGAACTTGAGGACCAAAATATAGAACTAACCCAAACTCTTAAAAACACAGAAAATAAGCTCAAAAAGACAGAATAAAACCTTCAAGAGATGAGCAATTACTTCCAGAGACTGAACCTAAGAGTAATTGGCCTTCTGAGGCAGAAAGAGAGACAGAGACCACACTGGAACAAACTTTCCATGAGATCATTCAAGAAAACTTCCCTTATCTAACCAGTGATGCAAAAATTCAAACACAAAAGATTCAGAGAACCCCTGCAAGACAACAAATGAGAAGACCAACTCCTAGACACATAATAATTTGCCTAAACAAAGTAGGTATAAAAGAAAAAATCCTAAAGGCAGCAAGAAAAAAAGACCAGATCACCAACCATGGAAGACCAATTAGAATAGCAGCATATTTATCTACAGAAACCCTGCAGGCTAGGAGAGCTTGGAGCCCTAACTTCAAAGTCCTAAAAAATAAACAATTTCAAAAAAGAATAATATCTTTCCCAGATATCCAATCCCTAAAAACTTATGCTGCCACCAAACAACCTCTACATGAGACACTTAAGAAAGTACAAAACACAGAAGAAAAGGAAAAAAGAACAACGTTCTTCACAAGAGTACAGGAAAAAGAATAAAATACACATGAACCAACCCCCAAACCAAAAGAAAGACAAAAAACCAAGTGGAAGAACAACAACTCTATAAGAACTCTATGATAGGGATGAACTCTCGCATTTCAATAATTAGCCCAAATGTGAATGAACTAAACGCACCACTGAAAAGACATAGTATGGCAAAATGGATAAAATATCACCAGGCAACAATATACCGCCTTCAAGAGACCCATCTCACTAGAAAGGCCATGCACAGACTCAAAATAAGAGGATGGAAAACAAATTTTCAGGCGAATGGAACACAAAAGAAAGGAGGAGTTGCGATACTAATTTCAGACAAAATACAATGTAAGCTATCAAAAATTTAAAAAGATACAGAGGGCCAATACATAATGATAAAAAGGTTCACTCCACCAACAAGAAATATCTATCCTAAACATATATGCACCCAACATAGGTGTGCCAACTTTCATAAAGCAACTTCTAGGAAAACTAAAGAAAGATATTGACTCTAACACCATAATAACTGGGAACTTTAATACCCCACTCACAACCCTTGACAGATCATCAGGACAAAAAATCAGCAATGAGATCTGGAACCTCAATGTGACTCTTGACCAAATGGACTTAATTGATAGCTACAGAACACTCCATCCAAAGACCACAGAATACACATTCTACTCATTACCGTGTGGAACATATTCTAGATCGACCACATACTTGGCCATAAATCAAGCATAAGCAAATTTAAAAGGACTGAAATTTTACCATGCACCTTCTCGGACCACAGTGGAATAAAAATAAACATTAACACCAACAAGGTCCATCCAAAACCCAAAAAGACACGGACACTAAACAGCATGATGCTAAACAACTCCTGGGTCAATGATGAAATCAAAACAGAGATCAAAAGATACCTGGAAACAAATGAAAATGAAGAAACATCTTACCAAAATCTCTGGTACGCCATGAAAGCTGTAGTAAGAGGGGAATTTATATCCCTACAAACGCACATCAAGAAAATGGAAGAATCACAAATTAACAGCTTAGCAAGTCAATGGAAAAGTCAAGGAAGCTGGAAAAGCAAGACCACAAAAACCCTAATTTCAGCAGAAGAATCCAGATCACCAAAATTAAAGCCCAAATCCAGGAAATAGAAGACAAAAAGATAATACAAAAAAATCAATGAAACAAAAAGCTGGTTCTTGGAAAGGATAAACAAGATTGATAGTCCCCTAGCTAGACTGACCAAGAAAAAGAGAGAAAAAGCCCAAATAAACACAATCAGAAACACAAAAGATGAAGTCACATCTGACCCTGAAGAAATACAAAAGCTCATTAGAGACTACTATGCACACTTGTAACAAACTTGAAAACTGTAAGTAAATAGAGGACTTTCTGACATCACACAACCTGCCCAGGTTGAAACAAGAAGAAATTGAGACCCTAAATAGACCAATGACAATCAAAGAAATTGACTATGTAATAAGAAAACTACCTACATAAAAAAGCCATGGTCCAGACGGCTTTCCAGCAGAATTCTACAAGACATTTAAGGAGGAGATGATACCAATCGAACTGAAGGTATTCCAGGCAATTGAAAAAGATGGAACTCTCCCAAAATCATTTTATGAAGCTAACATCACATTGATACACAAGCCAGGTAAAGACCCAACAAAGAATGAGAACTACAGGCCGATATCTTTGATGAACATAGATGCTAAAATTCTCAACAAGATCTTAGCAAACTGGATTCAACAACACATCTCAAAAATCATCCATCATGACCAAGTAAGCTTCATACCTGGGATGCAAGGCTGGTTCAACCTTCGTAAAACCATATATGTAATTAAATACATCAACAGATGTCAAAACAAAAACCACATGATTATATCATTAGATGCAAAAAAGCTTTTGATAAAATTCAGCACCCCTTCTTGATAAAACCCTTGAACAACTAGGCATACTGGGAACATACCTCAAAATAGTAAAAACCATCTACGAGAAACTCACAGCCAACATACTCCTAAGCGGACAAAAATTGGAACCATTTCCCTTGAAAACTGGAACAAGACATGGATGCCCACTCTCACCTCTCCTGTTCAATATAGTATTGGAAGTCCTGGCTACAGCAATCAGAGAAGAGAAAGCAATCAGGGGTATCCAAATAGGAAAAGAGGAAGTCAAGTTATCTCTCTTTGCAGATGACATGATCATGCACCTTGAAAACCCAAAAGAATCTGTCAAAAGCCTCCTTACACCGATAAAGGACTTTGGCAAAGTCTCAGGATGTAAAATAAATGTACAAAGGACAATCGCATTTCTTTACACCAATAATAAACAAACAGAAACCCCAATAAAAAGCTCAATTCCATTCACAATAGCCACACACAAAAAAATGAAATACCTTGGCATCTTCCTAACCAGAGACATGAAAGACCCTTACAATGAAAACTACAAAATACTGCTCAAAGAAATCAAAGATGACACAAACAAGTGGAAAAATATCCCATGTTCATGGATTGGAAGAATCAACATCGTGAAGATGTCCATCCTACCTAAGGCAATCTACAGATTTAATGCAATACCCATCCAATTACCAGAAACATTCTTCTCAGACCTAGAAAAAAACGATACAAGAATTCATATGGAAACACAAACGACCAAGAATAACCAGAGCAATACTCAGCAAAAAAAACAAAGCAGGTGGTATCACATTACCAGAATTCAAACTTTACTATTTAGCTACAATAATCAAAAGAGCTTGTTATTGGTACAAAAACAGGCATATAGACCAGTGGAATAGAATTGAGATTCCAGACACTAAACCTCAATTTCTCAACCAACTCATCTTTGACAAGCCTCCACCACCTACCTCTAGTGAGAGGAGAACCTATTCAGTAAATGGTACTGGGAAAACTGGCTGACCACATGCAGAAGACTCAAACAAGATCCCTATCTGTCCCCATACACAAAAATTAACTCTAAATGGATCAGAGACCTAAATGTAAAACCTCAAACCATAAGAGCCTTAGAAAATACAGGACATACCCTCATGGAAATTGGAACTGGCACCCAATTCCTGAACAAAACCCAAAACCCACAGGCCATAAGAGATAAGATAGACAAGTGGGACCTCATTAAACTGACAAGCTTCTGCAAAGCCAAAGAAACCATCAAGAGAGCAGGGAGACAGCCTACAGACTGGGAAAAAGTATTTGCCAACACCAGGTCTGACAAAGGCTTAACATCTTGGATCTATAAGGAACTCAAATGTGCTGTAAAGAAAAAAACAAACAACCCGATTATAAAATGGGTAAAAGATATGAATAGATACTTCACAAAGGAAGACATCCGAGCAGCCAACAGACACATGAAGAAATGTTCAATCTCACCAATCATCAGGGAGATACAAATCAAAACCACACTGAGATACCACCTAACTCCAGTCAGAATGGCAATTATCAATAACTCAAAAAATAACAGTTGCTGGAGAGGGTGTGGCGAAAAGGGAACACTTCTACACTGTCGGTGGGAGTGTAAACTAGTGCAACCTCTGTGGAAAGCAGTGTGGCGATTCCTAAAAGCTCTAAATATCAACCTCCCATATGACCCTGCAATCCTCCTACTGGGAATATACCCTGAAGAACTCAAATCACTCCATAAAAAAGATACCTGCACACGTATGTTTATCACAGCACTGTTCACAATAGCAAGAACCTGGAAGCAACCATGCTGTCCATCAAAAGAGGACTGGTTTAAAAAAATGTGGTACATATACATGATGGAATACTACGCAGCCATAAACAAGAACAAAATCATGAATTTTGCAGCAACCTGGATGGAACTAGAGTCTATAATACTGAGTGACCTCTCACAGAAACAAAGATCTGAGTATCACATGTTCTCACTCATATAGTGGACCTTGAACATCCAATGTAATACTATAAGAAAATGACTGACAGTAGTGGGAAACTATGTGGGGGGGGAGATGGGATTAACGGTAGTAAATACCTGTCTGGGGCAGGGAGACACCTCTTATCAACAAGGGTGCCCGAATGAAGCATATTTGTATACCTAACCCTTAACTGTACTCCACAATATCATAATAAAAAATATTGATTATAAAAAATAAAAAAAAAAACTTTTTAGGAATTTTAAATGTAAAAGGCTAAATGCACACTGGAACCAAAAGCAAAACCTAATTTTTTCTTTTTGGAATATTAAGCAAGTAGAGATAATCAACACTAACTATTCCATCAATAAGACACCACAGAGGTAATATTGACAGTTTTTTTTCAACTTCACACATAGAAAAGCACACAAAAGCCCTCAGACCATTAAGCACAGAGCATCAATTGCTATGGCATATATAGTCCACCCATAAATTCATCTTCCTTCTCAAACATGGGAAACAACCTAGATGGCTGACCAGGACCCAGCAAGAGTTCTGGGCCACTAAGGTCAACAGATCATGGGCTCTGTTTACTTCTAGTTTGCAGGCTTCCCTTCTCTCTTTATTACTTGTGGACTTAACCCAAGAACCTAGTGAAATCATAAATTGCCAAGTGGCTCTTGCTTCTAGAGGCTTGCCATGTATGTTTTAACTAATAATTACATTTCTAGAAATCTGGTAGAAAATAATCAGAGGTAGACAAATATCATATATAAGACAGCTATCTGAAACTCATTTTATAATACCAAAAGACTATAATCTAAAGGTCAAAATATTCTACATAAATTATATTTATTACACATAATTAGAATAAATATAATACAGTAGAATATTACATAGTCTTTGAGGTAAGGATAGAATAATGTCATTAATAATAAGTAAAATAATCACGACATACAACTGTATACAATATTGCTATGAACTAAATGTTTGTGTCTCCTTCAAAATTAATATGTTGAAGTCCTAATTTTCAAAGTGATAATATTTGTAGGTGGAGTATTTGGGAAGTAAATCAAGGTAGCCAAGGTCATGACGGTGGGGCCCCCATGATATAACTAATTGCCTTATAAAAAGAAGAAGAAGCAGGGCTCGGTGGCTCAGCCTATAATCCTGTGCCTTTGGGAGGCTGAGGTGAGTGGATTGCGTGAGCCTGCGGGTTTGAGAACCGCCTGGGCAGGCGAGACCTCATCTCTACAATAAAGTCAAAAAAATTAGCCAGGCCTGGTAGCGCGCGCCTGTAATTCTGGCTACTCGGAAGGCTGAGGTGGAAGGATCGCCGGAGCCCAGCAGGCAAGGCTGCGGTGGCTGGGAGCGGCCACAGCACTCCAGTCTGGGCGACCGAGTGAGACTCCAACTGAAATAAATAAATAAATAAAATAAAAAATAAAAAAGTAAAAAGAAGAAGAGACATGAGATCTCACACTCTTCCATGTGAAGAAGGTGGCCGTATGCAAACCAGGAAAAGGGTCCTCACCAGACACTGAATCTGCTGGCACCTTAATCTTGGGCTTTCCAATCTCTAAAACTTTGAGAAATAAACGTTTGTCGTTTAAATCATCTAGGCTATGACATTTTGTAATAGCAACCCAAACTAAGACAAATATCATTGCAATTTTGATAAAACATGCAAACACATTCATACATACAGAGAAAGAGAGAGAGAGAAAGCGCATGTATGCAAATGTGAATATGTTAATCATGGTTATTTCTGGAAAGTGATATTTCAGGTGCTTTTTATTTTGTTGATGTTTTCTGCAGTTTTCTACAATGATCATTTTTATCAATATTATCAAAACAAATATCAAATTATTACAAATAATTTTATAATAAAGTAAAAACTTATTTTAAAAATCTCTATCTGAAGTGATTATTCTGGCCCCACAGCAGTTATAATAACTATTAACTCACACTTAAATGACAGACATTAGCAGTAAATAATATATCTGAACAGTGCTAGGGACACCAAGCAATATTCAATAAATATTAACTGACCAGCAATTAGGTACTTTATTACCTTTCTAACTAGAAGCTTAGTAAATATTTGGTGAAATATGAAAGAATAAAAAGGTGCATATATAAAAAAATTTATTTACTTAATATACAACCAGTCATTGCCCTAAATGAGTCATTACTCTTCACACTCTGGCAAAAAGAGGAATTTAGTCTTACTGAATGCTGTGGTTAATTTGATCTATTTCTCCATTCCTTTATCTAAATCTGGACTATTCTCACTAGAACATTCCACATGCCCTTCATAATGAGCTCTTCAACAATTCTCTTCAGGTCTGTCTTCTCTCTGACCTCACCCACCTCCATGTTAGTCAGGGAAACCTTCTTCACCATCTTTTTTACCCTGCTTCATTTAGTCTACCTATGAATTCTTGGGTTGTCCACTCACTGGGAATGGGCTCCAGAACAAGAAATAATTACCATGATTTCCTTAGTGATCTGGAATGTACACTGGGGTTTCTGGTCTGTTTGACCTTTATCATCTTGTGTGATCAATGACTTTACTTGCTCACAGGGCTTATGAGTCTTGGACTTGGTTTTATTACCACTAGCCTCTAAGCACCTCCTACTCCTGGCCTACCCCTACGCCTGACCACTACTGTCAGTTCCTAAGATCAACCAGACACTTGCTTA
The DNA here is from genome assembly GCA_027257055.1 of Cephalopachus bancanus. NCBI lineage: Eukaryota > Metazoa > Chordata > Mammalia > Primates > Tarsiidae > Cephalopachus > Cephalopachus bancanus. The sequence continues at coordinate 14,315,517 of JAPVLO010000093.1, forward strand.
TTTTTTTAGGCTCTTGGTGAACTTGACACCTGGTCCTGAGTCTAGTTCTACCTCTTAGATTTGATGGCCCCAATTCTGGCCTTTCCAACTTCCCAGTGAAGTTCCAGAATTTTAAAGAATGTTACACTTCCTTTTCAACCATACCTCATAGTTCTATCCTGGAATGCTATACATGTATAATATGAAAACAAAATATTATGACTCATTTGTCAGTCATAGGAAAATCAGTGTCAATGCTTTACAACTCTCTCTCTAACTATTAAGCAGAAAGGCACTACTTCTTTAATTCATGTGTGCAACATTCTCCCCTTATCACTGTCTACTCTTCCTATTCCCTGCATTACCAGAAAGATAGGAAGATAAACATATACATTCAACTCAATATTCCAACAGCTCTCATCTTCTTGGGTAAAACATTTTTTTTGATGTCTACACACAATTATTAAAGATGATCACTGAAAAGATATTGCTTCAAAATAAGATAGTTTGATTCAAATAGTTTAAATCTAGGGATTATCTCCCACCTCTATCATCTATTCAATGTGCAAGGAAAGTCAAATCTACTATAATATATGGGCATGTGCAGATGGGCTATTTTTAGTTTTCCATAGCTAATACATAAAGTAAACCATCATCTTTCTCTTACATAAATGACTACTACTTAAGGGATGAAAGAGGAACTGACTGAATGTGAGATAAGCCTAGAAAAATAAGTAAGACTATGGCAGGAGATTTCAAAAAAATTCAGAAGAGGTTTGTGCAATTTGTAAATTTATCAACACCAAAATGAAAACTGAGTTTGAGAAAATGGATAAGCTCCCCAAAGAAAAAAGATTCAGCAAAAGGGAAAGTATGTGTCAAAGGGGTAGGAAAAAACAACTCTGAATTTATAAATCAGAACTGAAATCTTTAACAGGAGTTTTAAGTGATAATAAAGGAAAGAGATGGAGTGGTCAAATAGAAGATACAAAGTGGAATTAAAATGTGTGGGGTTTTGTTTGTTTGTTTTAAAAGGAAAGGGGGGGCATCATAAGTGTATAGGCAGAAGAAAACAAGTGGCAAGAATGAGAAAGGGGAGAAGGATGAAAGCCTGGAGAAAGGAAATGAGAGAAACAAAAGATGGAGAAGAAAGTCCAGGATGAAGAACACAGGGAGAAGGGCTTTGAGAAGGGGAAGAGACAGGAGTGAAGAAAAGAAGACAGGGAAAGTAAAGAGAGTGATGATTTAGAGTTAGAAAAAGATGCAGTGTTTAATACAGGATAGACTCAACTTTCTCAATAAAGATGCCAGGTTGACTTCTGAGGGGAATGAGACCTGCATGGGAATGAATTTATAACAGAATCAATCAACAATTAGCTGACTTTATCTCCAAGCCAGCAAAGTTACACCTCAGGACAGGGCTTACAAGTCAAGGCTAGAGAGAAGTCGAGGAAGTCGAGTAGCTACAGAAGTATCCAAGTATCTTTTCAACTGTTTTTGAAAATGCGTGCTCCAACATGATGTCAAATTGAAAATTGGTTAGTTTAGCCAAGAATCATTTGACAAAATAGTTGACTGAAAGTTTCCATTCTTTAGGAGGTTTACTTATCGGATCCCCAAATAAGGTTTACTGACGAAAATCAGGATGCTGGAGCTTTCTGGCTATGTCAAGTTTAAACTTAGGTTTCAAAAAAAGTAAGAACTTGTGCCACTTGCATAGAGTGCTTGTCGTTGATGGCAACAAAGAAAAAGTAGGAAAGCAGCTTGCTGGATGACTCTGCCTTAACTTTTTGATTAAAGGAAAAAAGCCAGACCAATTAAAGTCCTTTCCTTTCCCAGAATGCCAAACTGTCTGAAATTTGCTTGCATTCCTCCTGAAATTGCATTTTTAAACCAAGGTCCCTGGGCACCTCTTTTCCTGAAGCTATTTTACACTCCATCTGCCCTGCATGCCACAAGCATTTCTTCATCACACGGAATGGGAGTTTCTGCTTCCACATGGTGGTGGTTCTACTCCACCCCAGCTACAGAAAACACATTTCCCTCCGTCTCACACTTGTATTTCTATCTCTGTCACATAAGGATTTTACTTTTCATCAGAATCTAGGTTCAGGGATTTGACACGGAGTCACTATAATTAAATCATATTTTTCACAAGTACATCTTTACATGGATGTTATTTTACTGAATTTATTCCAAATAAAGTAAAAACTGAGGAATTTCTGTAATGATCTAAATTTAGCTCTGAACTTTACCTGTGAGTAATCAGAAATCTGCCAGAAGCAGAAAAGGCTACTAAACAAAGGACCTTAGGCTTTGACTACAAAGCAATTCTAATTAGGGTCATTTCATTACACTAGTTAACCAATCTTCCATGACACCTGGTAAAAGAAACACAAATATGTTTGGTTTTTTCCTTCTCAAAACCACTTGGTTACAGATTCTTATAATCTACAGCAGACAGAATGTTAGCTCTTAAAAAAAACAAAAGAGAAGAGGTTAGAACAACAGGGAGGAGGGAAAAAAATAACGCAACACAAGCAGACGATGTGAAATCCTTAATAACACACTAACCACATGTGGCCAGCATCTTGACTGACTCCAGAGTTAGTGACTCTTGGCCACTTGCTGTAGATTTTAAGTCTTTACAACCATCTGCTGTCCCTCACTCCACATATGCAGTCATCAGAGCCACCAGTACAAGTTGTTCACACGGACAAGAGCTGGGGTCAGCAGATGACCTTTCAAGTGCCTCTTTTGAGGGTTCATATTCAATTAGACTAGTTTTTTTAAAAATGCTAACTAGACAATGAGCAATTCAGAGAAGCAAAGGCAATCTCTTCTTTGATAGAACTAAAAATAACAGTGGTAACTTACCAATAATGATAAAATAATAACTATTTGGGTCTAATTAGCTTTTTATCTAACTTGAAGGCAGGTCATATATAATACAGCATACATCAAACCACGAAGAATTCTTAAGACTGAGGTTTAAAATTATCTCTTCAAAACCAGATAAACAGTTATTTGTGGTTTTCTTTTCAGGGACTAAAAAGATTAATTGGCGAAAAACATGAAAAGTTTAACAATTTTTATTTTCAAACCAAGGACCAAATGGAATACATAAAAAATTTAATTATATAAAATCTAATTAACCAAAGTCTTTACTTCATTGTGTTTTCCTCCTAACACCCTGGACTTTTAAGTGAAGGCTAAAGAGTAGCTCCTATCAGACATTCAGTCAAATAATAAATTTCCAGGGTTTCCTAAAGTGTACAGCAGAATCAATTCAATTTCCTTTACCAGAAAGAATCATGAAATCTATACTCTCCCACAGTGCAAAACAGGGCTCTTTAACTGAGTGCCAATGGATAGGTTTCAAAAGGATCCATACATATCTTGAAGCACAAAATTTGGGGCTTCTGTGCTTTCAATTGGAAAAGGGTATGCCATTTTTCATTTACTTCTGAAAGAAGCCTCTGATTACTATAAACAGATCCCAAGTTTCCGAAAGCTAATCCCATAAGCTCTCAAATACCCAATCATCCAAATAAAAGTATGTAGTATGAGACATATGGCTGAACTTTGGTTGCATTAACACTCCCCTCTCATCAGACTGCTGTGGACTATTTTGAGCAGCAGCACACTGGTGTGTCCCTGGGTGCTGCTTCCTGTGTAATACCTTTAACTAAAGATAGGAGGCTATATAGACAGAAATAAGACATTTTCAAAGGGTTTTGAAAAACAGTAGCCCTTAATTTTCTATGACTTAGCCAGAAAACTAAGTTGAACCCAAGTACTAAATTCTAGATAACTAGGACATTGCTCTAATTATATTAATTTCCTTTATATTTGTCACCAGAATTTATTATTTGTTTTCTACTGTTGAGACACATGTGGCTGTCCTTGTTTATTTAGAAACCAGCACTTCATTAGTATCCTCAAATGTCCAGTTCAGCTCCAAATGTGAAAGTAAAAAGAGTCTCTCGAGTTTAAAAAAAAAGAACATATTTTAACTTATCAATAATGATAAAATAATCAAGAAGAGTATAAGATAAGGTCCCCAAATATGCCAGTATTGCTATAAACCAACGGTTCTCAACAGAAATGATTTTTGCCACCCTATTTCTCCTCCCCAGGGCAAACATCCTGCAATGCAATGGACAGCCTCCCCAGAACAAAGAAGAATCTGGCCCCAAAAGCCAGTAGTGCCGACGTTGAGAAACACTACTAACTGGCATGTAACTAAGAAAGAAAGCCTGGGTTGATAGCTTTATAAAAAGTAAGTCCCAGCCGGGATCGGTGGCTCAGCCTGTAATCCCGCGCCTTTGGGAGGCTGAGTGGATTGCCTGAGCCCACGGGTTCGAAACCCGCCTGGGCAGCGAGACCTCATCTCTACAATAAACCAAAAAATCAGCCGGGCGTGGTAGCGCATGCCTGTAATTCCGGCTACTCGGAAGGCTGAGGCGGAAGGATCGCTGGAGCCCAGCAGGTCGAGGCTGTGGTGGCCGGGAGCAGCCACTGCATTCCAGTCTGGGTGACGGAGTGAGACTCCAACTCAAAAAAAAAAAAAAAAAGTTAAGTCCCATCCTTACCTTCAAAGGACTGAAAAGGAAAAAGAGAAGATCACAAAGTCACAGGAAAAAAGAAAAGCAGATAAAAGAAGAAAAAAAAAATCAAGACGTGAGACAAGTACCTTGTAGCTATTTCCTTCTAGAAACTCTTTACAGTAAGAAAGAAGGTCAATGACTGGACACAGCTCAGCTCTACAGCCTGAGGGGCCATCACAGCCAGATCTCAACAGCACTTGAAGGTTAAAGGCAGAGTAAAACTACACTCCATTTCAAGGGAATGAGAAAGGATAGGATGAGCAGATGGATGCTACCTGCCCTCAGTGACACCTGAGGACCTGAGTGTGCTGTAAGGAAGCCTGTAGTACAGGCGGAGCCTTCACAACCTTCTCCGTTCAACCAAAACCTTTATTCTTTCTTTTTTTCTTAGTAGCATGCCAGTTAGCAGGGTTTCTCAGCCTCAGCTCTACTGGCATTTTGGACCATATTCTATATTCTGGGAGGCTGTCCCATGCATTGAAGTATGTTTGCCCTGGGGAGGAGAAATAGGGTGGCAAAAATCATTTCTGTTGAGAATCGTTGGTTTATAGCAATATTGGCATATTTGAGGACCTCACCTTATACTCTTCTTGAGTACCTATGGCACAGTATTTTACCAGAAACTGACAAGGAACTACTGAAATGTTGACAGAGAACTTCAACTAGCATGGAAAGATACCGATGAAAAGTAAACAAATTAAAAAGCAGCAGGGGGAAAACCTCTATTATAAATTCAACTATGCTCAACTGTGTTAAATGAACAGAGAGAAAAAGAATAAAAGCAGACCACACAGAAATAATGGTGGTAACACAGGTGTTGTTCTCTTTTGAAACACTTTCATAATTTTTTTCAGACAGAGTTTTCATTGGTTGACTTCTTGGGGAAATCATTTCATTTACCTGTTATTCACCCAAGAATGCATCAAAATCAGAGTTCCCCACTCACCACAATGAAGAAATTTCAGAGGTCTTAAGAGTGAGCACACACTGCCAAGCGTGATGGCATGCCTGTAATCCCAGCATTTTGGAAGGCAGAGATGAGAGGACTGCCTGAGCCCAGGGGTTCAAGATCAGCCTGGGCAACTTGGCAAGACCTCATCTGTACAATAAAAAAAAAAAAAATTAGCTAGGTGTGGTGGCGCATGCCTATGGTTCCAGCTACTTGGAAGGCTGAGGTGGAAGGATCACCTGAGCTCAGCCGGTCGAGGCTGCCATGGTGGTGAGCATGCCACTGCACTACAGCCTGGGTGACAGAGTGAGGACCTCACCTTATACTGAGCACACATGACGAAGCTCTATTTTCCTTCCACCAGACTGGAGTATTAAGAACAATTGGTACTGTTCTACAGGGAGACCTAGAGTACTCTAACCTATACACTAGAAAAATATTCTTTCGAAAACTGTCTAATTTGCTTTTTCTACTTTTTCTCTAGTACTGAAAGATGTATCCACTCATGCCACAAATTTGAGATAGAGAAGAAGACCTTTGGCTTCCCTGATTTGGTTCACAGTGACTTTGGCTTTTTGGTATAAAAAAAAAATTATTTCTTACATGTATCTATTCTAGTTCACTAGAGTTCTACATTGGAGTCAAAGCCTAAGAATATCATCTAACACTGGTGGTTACTGCTCAGTGCAGATCTCCTCTTCTTTCTCCCAGATATTATGATTGACTAAAAACAGCATATCGGTATTGCCAAGTATTATAGTGAAATATCATAATAACATGCTCTCAAAGGTGTCTCATCTGTCACTCCTAACATTAACCACCAGAGGGGTAAAAAAAATCACTTCATTTTATTTCTAGAAAACGTAACTTCACCTCCCTAGTATGTTTTCAAAAGAGAGGTCTATGAAAGGATGAAGACAAATAATGCACATTTCCATGTCATCTATTTCATTACTGATTAAAGGAAGTTTACCATAAAAATGAGGGAGGGGATGGTCATCTTCTACTGTTATATAAAAGGAGGCAAAATACACACACACTTCTGTTTATGAACTGTCTTATGAATTGTAGGAGCAGAGGTAGAATCTTACCATTAGAACACTCTGATGATCAAAATATTTATTCTTTTTTTTTTTGAGTTGGAGTCTCACTCTGTCACCCAGACTGGAGTGCAGTGGCCGCTCCCGGCCACCGCAGCCTCGACCTGCTGGGCTCCGGTGATCCTTACGCCTCAGCCTTCCAAGTAACTAGAACTACAGGTGCGCGCTACCATGCCCGGCTAATTTTTTTGATTTATTGTAGAGATGAGGTCTTGCCAAGTTGTCCAGGCAGGTCTCGAACCCGCAAGCTCAGGCAATCCACTCACCTCAGTCTCCCAAAGGCGCGGGATTACAGGCTGAGCCACCGAACCTGGCTTAAAATATTTATTCTGTTACAGAAAACTTAAGATTTACATTGCATGCAATTATAATGTTCAAAACACAAACCTTACACTAATTCTATCACTCTTTACACCTACAATTCTTTCCATTAAAAATACCTGCCCATCACTTTGAGAACTCACTGTTTGTTTTAAAATGGGGGTGGGGAGTGTTAGATTTATTTATTTGGTAAGGAAAAAAATTCCTAGCTTTCATATAATATGGCAATTATATTAGCAGTCCTATTGATTGTGCTTCCTAAAGATGTTGGAGTCAACCCATTTCCTCCAATTCTCTGTTGCAACATCCCCAAAGCTACCACTGACTCTTGCCTGTTTTGATACATCCCTGTCCTGATACACCCCAATCTGATACATCTCTGTCCTGATATACCCCTGTCCTGACACACCGCTGTCCTGATATATCCCTGTCCCGATGCACACCTATCCTGATTACACCCCTGTCCTGATCCACCCATCCTGAAACACGCCCGTCCTGTTACACCTCTATCCTGATACATCCTGATCTGATACAACCCTGTCCTGACACACCCCTGTCCTGATACATCCCTGTCCTGATGCATGTCTGTCCTGATACATGCCTGTCCTGATACACCCCGTCCTGATACACCCATCCTGAAACACACCTGTCCTGATACACCCATCCTGAAATACACCTGTCCTGATACACACCCATACTGATACACCCCTGTCCTGATACACCCATCCTGAAACATGCCTGCCCTGATACATACCTTCACACTGACCTCCCCTCCTATCTTTCTCTTTTCTAAACTGCTAGTCATTTTCATACTTTTATGTTCAATGCAGAGAATTTCAAACTTGTTTTTGTTTTTATAAACACTACAAGTATAGTTATTTTGTGATCTAGGTCTGTTAATTCTAGTATGTGAAGTCTCTGCAAGTATACTTCTAACTATAGTTTCCATCTTTTCTTCTTTGTGGTGCTTTTTTTCCTGTCATTTTTTTTTACTAAAACTGTGTATAATGTACATACAATTATATATAGGAATACATTGAGGCCTAGGATGGAGGTATAATGCTCTGGGGAGATTAATGTTTGCTTCTGCTGAATGCTGGAGGCATGCCTAGTCAAGAACCAGCTAAAACTAATTTCATGGCTTGAAGGCTTTTTTTATTGCTTATTTATTTGTTTTAATATCACCCAGGTAATTTGAGTTTGGCCCATTTGAGCAGAGCATTGAGCTTTAGGTTCAAAAGTTCAATGCTCTGCTCACAATCTCCTGGGGCAAAAGAATGAATTGAGTTCCCTTTAGCTTCTCCCTTACACTTAAGGTGGGAGGGAGTTCCAGCTAAATAGGAGTGTCCCCTGTTAAGAGTCTCCACCTGGGTCAGAACCAGAGTTGTATTTTCTATTCCCACCTACACTAGGAGGCTATGAAAATACTGAAGTTTGCTAAGTCTACAAGGGCAAAAGTAGCTTCAACACCCAGCTTACCTGAAGTTCTAGCACTCACTTAATGGCGTTGGCCTTACATTTCTTTCATCATTTTGTCTGCTCCACATTACTTTTGGGAAAATGTTTTATTTTATCCAGCATTCTTAGTTAATTTCTTAGGAAAATTATCTGTAAATTTAACCTACCTCATTACCAGAAACCTTAACTTGCTTACATCAGTTCACAGTGTAACATATCATCTTCAAAAATTCCTACCTAGCCCAGTTCCTTTCAAAGAATTCCCTTTTCTGGTACCTGACTATCTCATCATCTTCTGTTCTGCTTCACCCTGAAATTCTTTCCAAACCCTCTATGATCCTTCTCACCTCAGGACCTTGGCATATGCTGATCCTTTTGTCCAGAATGCTATTATTCCCTTCTTTACCAAAGGAATGTTCACTCACCTGTTGAAGCGCAGCCCAAATGTCAACTTGCTCCAGGAACCCGTCCCTGATACCCAAGATTTGGTCAGACAAGTGCTAACAAAGTTTCCCACAATTTTCTGGCAAGTGCTAAATTGTGTTATCAGTGGTTTGTTATCTGTCTTCTTCCCTAGAACTTAAGTCTCAGAAGGACAGTGACAGTATTTGCCTGTTTCTAACTTAGTACCCACACCTAGCAACGGCATGCACAAAGTAAAAACTTCATAAGTAGTTAACAAATGAATAATGCAAGGCAAAGTTTTGTGCTTATTTTAATACAAGATCCAGTATATTCAAAATATAATATATAATTTGATTTTCAAAAATATACATAGTAATGCTAACCCTAATTGTGATTCAAATGCATAATAATACAAGGAAGATAATACAATAGATTTTAGGTTAAGTCTTATATATTAATTAATGGCCATGAAGTAACTCCCCACAATAAAATATGTACAAAGTCTCACTGTAAAATCCATGCAGTGATAGCCATGTTTCTATAAGTTTTCAAAAGAAACATCAAAATTAATTTTTTAAAAGGGCATTTTATGAATTAATAGAAAAGATGGTTCCCCAATACCCTACAGAGATACTTGTATATTGTAAAGACTATGTAGCCATAAAGGGAAAGAATGCATACAAGAACTTTTTCAGTGGTCAGTATGGCAAGACCTGGATGTGAAGAGTGAAGTCAAAGGATAAAGGATTTAAGGTGCTATATAATGGGAAGAACAAGTAACTAAAGAAATTTAGGATTTGGAGATACCAGGGTAAAGGTAAAGCTGCTCCTAGGCATTAAATAATATCAAGAAATCTAAGTAGAAATGTCCACTAGTGCAGTAGACAGGATTCTAATATGGCCCCAATGACCTCTGCCCCCTGGTGTTAACACCATGTCATACTGTTACATAGTAAAAGGGATTTTGTAGTGCAATTAAATTTACAAACCAGTTGACATTAAAATAGTAAACTTATCTGGGAGGACCCAAGCTAATCACTCAAGTTGTTTATCAGCAAAGACATTTTCACAGCTGGTAGCAGAAAGGAAGTCAGAGATTTGAATCTTGAGAGGGATCAACCTGAGGAAGGTACTATTGCTGAGATGGAGGGGTCCACAAGAAATGACCTAACATGGTCTCTAGGAGCAGAGAGCAATCCTCAGCAAACAGTCAGCAAAAAGACAGAGACCTAAGTCCTACAACTGCAAGGAACTGAATTCTGCTAAAGACAAGGATCAACTTGAAAGCAGATTCCTGCCAGTGCCTTCAGAAAAAAACCCAGCCCATCCAGAGAACCCTACTAAGCCCATCCAGAAATGGTGGTTCAGAAATAAAATGGAATCTGGGCCACATTTCAGATCATCAGTATTCTCACTAAAGGACCATGTTAAGATATAAATGGATATTATTTTAAGCCATTAAATTTATGATGACTATTTTATGCAACAACAGAAAACTAATACAATTAGCAGCTAGGAAACCTGATGTATAGGCTTAAGAGTCACCATATAGAAACTGCAACAATAGATAAGCTCTCCTGTGGAAAGTATATTTAAAAAACGAAAGAATCTGAAAAGCCTGGAAAGATGCTTACAATTAGAGTTTTTAAAAATGATGCTAATAGTACATAATTTAAAAACATGAAAGAAATACTCTAGTAAAAATGAGGAAATAACCAGATGACAAACATCATCCACCGATCCCTTCAAGTACCTATTCCCATAAGGCACTCTCACTCATATATACTCTCTTTTTTGAGTTTGCTATTTCAGCAATCTAAATAATTTTGCATCTATCCACCCAAATACAAATATTTAGTTTATAAAAGAGAAAAAATACACAAATGAGATAATTGAGTTACCTCTAAAAGTTAGTTTTTGATATCTGAAAGAATAGGCTTTAATATTGTATTCCTTAAACTAAATTTCCTTGACACCCTTTTATAGCTAATACGAATGAACCTCCCTAACTTCCTAAATATAAGCAGATGATTTTATCATAATTCCTATCAATAATATCTTGCTTGAAATCTTCATAAAGTTTTTCCCCTCAAGCTTGTCTTACACTGGTATTTAATCAAATGAAAAGCTACAAAATCATTAATTACATAAAAGCTGGCATTGAGTAATGTCCATTAATCAAACAAAAGACACCCTCATATGTGCATAATTAATAACTGTGTTTTCTCACTACATCAAAGACTATCGCCTTGCCACAAAATTTTAATCACTTTCCAACATATTCCCATCAACTTAATTATATTTGAACACAAATATAAAAAGTTAGAAAACTAAGGCAGTTTTAAAGTGTCCCAAGTTATAACTTATTAAGATTTGGTAACCAAAAAAAATTCCAAGAAAATGAGCCACTCATGCAACTAATATAGAATGCATCTTTGGAAAATCTTATGAGAACTGATGTAATTACTTAGCTTTTGAATGATTAAAAGAGAGACTTAAAGCAATACTGCACAGATTTAACTAAACATCAAAGTTATCAAGGGCTTACCAGCACATCAGTCAACTACACACAGATGGGTTTTAGGGTTCTGCGTGTGATTAAACAAGCTGATCATGCAAAAGGCCACAGTAATGAAACATATCGGCACAAGAAGTGTAAAAGAAAAGCTCAGCTCTTTTTAATTTGGTTCTGTTTCTTTAGCTCATCAAAATGGAAACTCACCTAAGTTTTAAGCATTTACACACCAGCAAAATGATTTCATTTCTCTCTCCTTGCTCTCCCTTGCCACCATATAAGTGACTTAATGCAGATATTCTAATTCTCAGAACAAGATTATGTTCATAATCTTTTGTACACAAACTGAATAAATCACACACCGGGTGAGAAGCAAAAGAGTGATGGGTCCAGCATTCCATATGACACTGTAAGTTTGATAGATTTGTAGGAAGACACTGCTGCCCTCCCTCAGAGATTTCAGGGTCAGAAGCTTCTAAAAGAATTACAAGTATGTAGGCTCTCTCCAGACTAAGTAAATTACAATACTTGATGGTGGTCTACATAATTTTAACCACAAAAGGGCAGAACTGTTCCCAAAACTTTTTTATTCTCCTTAATAATCAATTTATATTTTAAGGTTTCCATCACCTTTTGTGGTAAAACAGCTCAAAGTTTATATAACTGCCTTTATTTTTCTTAAAACTCTTTTTTAAAGCTTTTTTCTACCACTTACAATTCTCAGTGTATTACTTTTGCAGCTGCATTTTTTCAGACAGTGAAATCACAGTGTCTATGTGTGTATGTACATATATAAGTGTGGATATATATATATATATATATATATATATATATATATATATATATCTACACACACACACACACATACATATAGAGAAAGAGACTTATATTTCAAAAGGCAAAAAATTCCCACATGGTTTAGAATTATTTCTAAATGTTGACGAACCTGATTTTGTGCAAGGGTAAAAATGTCCTAGTTTGTTGCAAACTTTTCTCATGGTGTGGTTCAGAAATATAATGGAATCTGGGCCATATTTCAGATCATCAGAAAATATAGACTAGAATAGCTCCTGTCTCGAGTTCCACACCAAGGCCATAGGGAATGTAAGTTTGATAGATTTGATAGATTTGATAGATAGAGATAGAGAGAGAGTCCTTTTACACTTTTCAAAAGCCTTGGCTATTCATTCACTCTCAAAAGACTTTCCTGTATTTTAGCTACTGTCTATCACTCAGAAAAGCCTGCTATCTTCTAAAAGTGTGTATTTCTCCAGAATTATTTATGTCTCAAATGAGAAATGAACATGTCCCCCAGTCTCCACTGGTAATAACAGCATTTCTTTCTCCAGACAACTTATCAATTTTGGAAGAAGAAAATCAATCTTGTTCATGCCCTAATTGAAGAGGACTAATGAGTAATAGCAGAAACAATACCCAACACCATAGACATCTCACATGGTTCAGTTTACACAATTCTGACTGAAAAATTAAAGATGAGCAAACTTCCCAGTTAATGGATACCAAAACCACAGTGCCTAGATTAGATGCAGGTAAGAGAAGAGCTTTCAATGAAAATGTTAACAAGTGGCTCAAGATCCTGAAGCGGATTTCTTCTAAGAAATGTAACAAGGTAAAACATGGCTTTACCAGTATGATCCTGAAGACAAAGCACAATCAAAGCAATGGCTACCAAGAGGTGGAAGTGGTCTAGTCAAACAAAAGTGAACCAGCCAAAAGCAAAGGTCATGGCACCAGCTTTTTGGGACACTCAAGACATTTGTGTTCTTTTGGAGGATCAAGGAACAATAACATCTGCTTATTATGGTAGTATTTTGTGAAAGTTAGCCAAAGCTAAGCAGAAAATGCCTAGGAAAGCCTTCACCACAGAGTCCTTTACCACCATAACAACGCTTCTGCTCATCCCTCACATCAAAGGGCAATTTTGTGAGAGTTTAGATAGAAAATCATTAGACATCTACCTTAGAGTCCTAACTTGGTTTCTCCTGACTTCTTTTTGTTTCATAATCTTAAAACTTCTTTAAAGGATACCCATTTTTCTTCAATTAATAATGTAAAAAAGACTGCATTGATATGGTAAAATTCCCAGAACCCTCCATTCTTTAAGGATTTTCTAAATAACTGCTGTCATTGCTTACAAAAGCATCTTGAACATGATGAACGATTTGTTGAGAACTGAAGTTCCAAGGAGGTCAGGAAGATGGCAGCCGAGTCAGTTGGACTATGTGAGTCCCCATGTGAATAAGTGTATGGAAAATTTTGTGTATGTGCTGGTGAGCGAGAGGGCATGTGAGTGGCTGACTGAGTGAGGGTTAGGGAGCTAGCTGGCAGCCAGGGTTCTTCTGGTGCAGCGGCTGGTGCCACAGCTGCCAGGCTTAGACCCTAGTGATTCCGGGGATGCAGAAGTCGAGCATCATTTTCTTTCTTTTTCTTTTCTTTTCTTCTTCTTTTTTTTAATCAACAAACCCTCCCTGGGAAGAAAAAGCTGGGAGAGACTGGTGAGCAAGTGGCCAGGCCTCTCGTGCAACAGCTGGTGCTACAGCTTCTCCGCTTTGTCCCTGGCTCTTCCTAGGTTGCAGAAGCCAAGCACCATTATTTTTTTTTTTTAACGGACAAAAGTGGAGGGGAGAAAATATCGCCCTAGGCTTTCCCTCACCAATGCAGTAGAAGAGAGACTACAGCTCCTGGCTTTGTCTCACCACTTCAGTGCCTGGCAGGGCACTGGCAGCAGGAGCTGCAGAGGGAGTTCAGAGGCAAAGTCTCACGCAAGAGGACAAGAGAAGCACCCCACCACCATCTTGAAGGTGGGGCATGAAAGAGCGACTTGCTCATCATGGAGCAACAGATTCAAAATCTGTGACTGACGGATCAACTACTCAGGGATTGATTGTGACCCACAGGGAATATCCTGAAAGCACAGGCTTCAGAGAGACCTGATGAGTGCTGAGTTTCGGGCAACCCACCCCCTACCCTGATCCAGCAGGGGGACAAAGGGTGTAGCCAGAAAAGGATGAGGAAGAACTCCAAAGAGATCAGTGGTGAGTCCGGAGCTGACCTAAACCCCCTCCACCCCAGCAATCTTCTGAACATCAGACCCACACAGCTGGGTCATGACTGAGAGGGACAAACCCAGGCAGAGCCTGGACATCAGTCACAATAGAACTCCATTCCAGGATAGGCCTGGCTGGGGCACCCCCCCCAGTACATACCTGGGGAAGAAACAATTCCTTACCTCCCCATCAGAGGAGATCTCCATGACCATATGAGAGTGGGAGAGGAGGACTGCAGCCCATCCATCTCTACTGCCCCTCCTCCATCCCTTCTTTGGATACTGAGCAGAGAGTGAAAGAGGTGGCTCTGCAGGAGAGACTTGATTAGAGGAACAATTACGGAGCCTGACATAAGTGGGCAGGTTTTTTTCTAAATTTTCAATTAAAAAATAAAAGTTTAAAAAATTTTTGACTGTGTGTTAGTTTTTCTATTTTTTAAATATTTTTCCTTGGTGCAAGAATGTGTACATGAGGTTTGATCCACTCCTCCACAAATATTTTTTCTTTTCTTTTTCTGTTTCTTTCTTCTTTTGTCATTTTCTGTTTATGTGTATATGTGAATGACTGAGTGTTCATCTTTCAATTTTGTTGTTGTTGTTGGTTTGTTTTTTATCTTTTGTTCCTCTGGGTTTTTTATTTTCATTTTTTATAGTTTAAGGTGTGTGTCAATATGTGTGAGGGTTGGATCTGAATTCCATTTTTTTCTACCCTCCAGCCTTTCTGTTTTTCTTCTCTTTTCACTTTATGCTAGGCATGTGTGTGTGTTAAGTTTTCTTAGTTTGTTGTCGTTGTTGTTTGTTTTGTATCACTTTGTTGGTATTCTAGTTTGTTTTGGGGTGTGTGTGTATGTCTGTGTGTGTGTCTGTGTGTGTGTGTGTCTGTGTGTGTGTGTGTTCAATTGTTTTTCGCATTGGTTTCTGCTTTGCATTGTCATATAGGGTGATGGTGGGGAGTGGGTCTCAGGGAACACATACCACAATAAGTGAACACTGTAATTTGCAAGAAGTTTCTGAATCCTAGTGCCTGATCTGCTACTTTATTAGAATTTCAAAAACTACAACAGACAGCAAAGCTTCCCATCCACCATCCTATTTCAAAATAGAACAAATCCAGAGCCTGGATCAGGGAAGAATAGAGGACTGAGCAAACATCAGAAGGGAAAGCCTCTTCCACTGACACTAAATAACAGAACTAAAGAGAAAAACAAGAGATCTGTCACAAGTGAGGAAAAAACCAAAGGAAAATCTCAAGCAATTTCAAGTGTACCAAAGACAAAACTCCTGAAAAATCAGACCTTGGTGCCCAAACAATGGAAGTCACCAACAACTGGCCCCAGATTACAACAGGGATTAGGGAATGGATGAAAAGAGGGAATAAGACTCAAGAAGACAAGATATAACACTGAAAGAACTTATAACAGAGATTCTGGTAATGAAAAATTTTATCCAGGAAATAAATAACAAGATGACAAGCATGGAAAGCAGACTTAATCTAGCTGAAGAAAGAATCAGAGAACTTGAAGACCAGAACATGGAATTAACTTGATCTGTATAAAACATAGAAAGAAGACTCAGAAAGAAACAAAGCCTATAAGAGATGTGCAATCATATCAAGAGGGCAAACCTACATCTGACTGGTATCCCAGAAGAAGAAAGGGAAATGGAGAAACACTTGGAGCAAGTATTCCAGGAGGTAATCCAAGAAAACTTTCCCCATCTCACCAGAGATGTGACCAGTCAAGCACAAGAGATACAGAGAATTCCCAAAGGATATCAAATGAGAAAACCAACCCCTAGACACAGAGTAATTCATCCACACAAAGTGGGCACAAAAAAAAATCCTAAAGGCAGCAAGAGGGAAAGATCAGACTACCTACTGAGGAAAACCAGTCAGAATAGCAGCAGACCTATTGGCAGAAACACTACAAGCAAGAAGGGACTGGAGTCATATATTCAAAGTCCTCAAAGATAAACAATTTCAACCAAGAATTTCCTATCCAGCCAAGCTCAGCTTCATCAGTGATGGAGAATTAAAATTTTTCCCATACATCCAATCCTTTAGAGATTATGCAACTTCCAGACCAGCTCTATAGGAGACACTTAAAAAGATATTAAGCACACAAGAAAGAAAAAAAAGAATGACCACACACTTCCCAAGAGAACAGCAGAGCACAGAATCAATAGAGAATATAACGCAACAAGAAACTTGAAAACACACACATACATTAACCCCAAAGCTGAAAGAAAACAAGCAAAGAAAAAACTTTATAAGAACCTCATGACATCAATAAACAATCACATTTCAATAATCAGCCTGAGTGTGAATGAACTAAATACACCACTGAAAAGACACAGAATGGAAAACTGGATAAGAAACCATGTCCCAATTATTTGCTGCATCCAAGAGACTCATCTCACTACAAGGGACACACACAGACTCAAAGTTAAAGGATGGAAAACTAGTTTCCAGGCAAATGGATTGCAAAAGAAGACAGGGGGTGCAACCTTAATATCAGACAAAACAACCTTTAAGCTATCAAAAATTTAAAAAGATGCAAAAGAACATTACGTAATGATAAAAGGTTCAATCCATCAACAAGAAATATTTATCCTAAATGTATATGCACTCAACACAGGAGCACCAGTATTTATAAAGCAACTACTAAGTAAACTTAAAAAGGATATTGACCCTAACACTATTATAGCAGGGGACTTGATTACCCCACTAATAGACCTAGATAGATCTTCAAGGTAAAAAATCAACAAAGGGATCCAGAACTGAAACTTGACACTCAACCAAATGAACTTAATAGATATCTACAGATTATTCCACCCAACAACCACAGAATATACTTTCTACTCATCACCATATGGAACGTACTCTAAGACTGATCACATCCTTGACCATAAATCAAGCATAAATAAATTCCATAAGGTTGAAATCTTGCCATGCACACTCTCAGATCACAGTGGAATAAAAATATATATCAACACCAACAAAATTTCCCCAAAGCCCACAAAGACATGGACACTAAACAGCATGATGCTAAACAACTACTAGTTTTTTAATTTCTGAAATCAAAGCAGAAATTAAAAGATTCCTGGAAACAAGTGAAAATGAAGAAACATCTTACCAAAACTTCTGGGATACCATGAAATCAGTTCTAAGAGGAGAATTTATATCTCTATGAGCACACATCAAAAAAATGGAAAGATCACAAGTGGATAGCCTAACAAATCACCTAAGGAAGCTGGAAAGAGAAGACCACCAAAACCTCAACTTTAAAAAAGAATACAAATCACTAAAATAAGAGACAAAATACAGGACATAGAAGGCAAAAATATCATAGAAAACATCAACAAAACAAAAAACTGTTCTTTGAAAGAATTAACAAGATTGATGGACCCCTAGCCAGAATGACCAAGAAAAAGCCCAAATAAACAGAATCAGAAATACAAAAGATCAAATAACAACTGACCTCGAAGAAATACAAGAGAGTATCAGAGATTACTATGTACACCTATATGGAAACAAACTTGATAACCTAAATGAAATGGAGGACTTTCTGACATCACACAGCCTCCCCAGGTTGAAACAAGAAGACACTGAAACACTAAACAAACCAATAACAACCCAGGAAATTGACTCTGTCATACAAAAACTACCTACAAAAACAACAACAACAACAACAACCTGGACCAGGTGGTTTTGCAGCAGAATTCTACAAAATGTATAAGGAGAAGCTGACACCAATCCTATTGAAAGTATTCCAAGTTATCGAGAAAGATGGAATTCTTTCCAAATCACTTTACAAAGCTAACATCACACTGATACCCAAACCAGGTAAAGACCCAACAAAAAAAAGAGAACTACAGGCCAATATCCATTATGAACATAGATGCAAAAATCCTCAACAAGTTTCTAGCAAACTGGATCCAAAAACACATCTCAAAAATCATCCACCATGACCAAGTAGGCTTCATCCCCAGGAGGCAGGTTTGGTTGAACATTCACAAGACCATAAATGTAATTAAACACATCAATAGATGTAAATATAAGAACCACATGATTATATTATTAGATGCAGAAAAAGCTTTTGATAAAATCCAACATCCCTTCTGGAACATACCTCAAAATAGTAAGTGCCATCTACAACAAACCCACAGCTACCATATTGCTAAATGGACAGAAACTGGAAACACTTCCCCTAAAAACTGGAACAAGACAAGGTTGTCCACTCTCACCCCTCTTGTTCAACAATGTGTTGGAAGTCCTAGCTTGGGCATTAGACAAGAGAAGGGAATCAGGGGTATCCAAATAGGAAAAGAGGAAGTCAAGTTATCCCTCTTTGCTGATGATATGATCCTATACCTTGAAAATCCAAGAGAATCTGTCAGAAACCTGCTTGAACTGATAAAGGACTTTGGCAAAGTCTCAGGGTACAAAATAAATGTGCAAAAGACAGTTGCATTCCTATATACCACCAAGAAGCAGGCAAAGACCCAAATTAAAAGCACAATCCCATTCACAATAGCCACAAAAAAAGTGAAATACCCTGGCATCTTCCTAACCTGAGAAGCGAAAGACCTTTACAATGAGAACTACAAAACACTTCTCAAAGAAATCCAGGAAGACATAAACAAACACAAAAATATTCCATACTCATGGATTGGAAGAATCAACATTGTTAAAATGTCCATCCTTCCAAAGGCAATCTACAGATTCAATGCAATACCCATTAAGATACCAACATCATTCTTCTCAGACTTGGAAATGACAATACAGAAATTCATATGGAAACATAAATGATAATGAATAGCCAAAACAATCCTTAGCAAAAGAACTAAAGCAGGAGGTATTACACTTCCAGATTTCAAACTTTACTATAAAGTTACAGTAATCAAAACAGCCTGGTACTGATACAAGAACAGTTACATAGACCAATGGAACAGGATAGAGATTTCAGAAGCAAAGCCGAAATTTCTCAACAAACTCATCTTTGACAAAGCCTCCAACAACAACCACTGGGGAGAGGAGAACCTATTCAGTAAATGGTGCTGGGAAAACTGCAGAAGATGGAAACAGGACCTCTACCTATCATCATACACAAAAATTAACTCTAAATGGATCAAAGACCTAAACATAAAACCTCAAACTACTAAAAATCTTAGAAAATGCAGGAGACGCCCTTATGGAAATTGGAACTGGCAACCAATACCTGATCAGAACTCTCTAAATGCCCATACCTTAAGGAATAAGACAAATTAACGAGCTTCTGCAAAGCAAAAGAAATCATCAAGAGAGCAGGGAGACAGTCCGCAGAATGGGAAAAACTATTTGCCAACTGTATATCTGACAAAAGCCTAACACCTAGGATCTACAAGGAACTCAAATGTGCCAAAAGGAAAAAAAAAACAGTCCCATTAAAAAGTGTGCAGAAGACATGAACAGACACTTCTCAAAAGAAGATATACGGGCAGCTAACAGACACATGAAAAAGTGCTCAGCCTCACTCATCATCAGAGAAATGCAAATCAAAACCACATTGAGATACCATCTAACCCCTGTAAGAATGGCCAACATTAATAAAACAAACAACAACAGATGCTGTTGAGGATGTGGAGAAAAAGAACGCTTCTACCCTGCTGTTGGGAATGCAAACTAGTGCAACCTCTTTGGAAGACAGTGTGGCGATTTCTGAAAGAACTACAAATTGACCTTCCATATGACCCAGCAATTCCCCTTTGGGAATCTACCTGGAGGAACTCAAATCATTCTACCAAAAAAAGATACCTGCACACGTATGTTTGTTGCAGCTCTACTCGCAACAGCAAAAACATGGAACCAACCTTGTTGCGCATCGAAGCTAGACTAGATTTAAAAAAATGTGGTACATATACACAATGGAATATTATGCAGCCATAAAGAAGGACAAACATATGAACTTTGCAGCCACTTGGATGGATTTATAGTCGATCATACTCAGTGATCTGTCATAGAAACAAAGAACAAAGTACCATATGTTCTCACTCATAAGCAGAACTTGAACAATTATAATGCTATAAGAAAGCAATTGGCAATAGTGGGAAACTGTCAGGGGAAGGGGGGTGGGATTGGCAGTTGAAGGAAAAAACTGCCAGGGGAGGGAGGGGTATACCTCATCAACAAGGATACCTGCATAATCAACGTTTGTTTACCTAAGCCAGAATTGTATCCCATATCTTTATAATTTAAAAAAAAGAGAGAACTAAAGTTTCTTTTTTTTTATTTTTAGCTTTTAATTCCTTTTCCCACTAACTTTTTAAAGTCCCCTCACATATGTTCAATACTATCAACAATTTTTACTAAAAGCTTAAAAGTTGTTTTTATTCACTCCTCCTAAGATCTTTGAAGACAGAAGCTGTGTTGCTAGTGACTAAGTGCATAGACTCTGTAGCCAGACTGCTTGAGTTCCACTGCAGGGCTGCCATTTACCAGTTCTGTGACTTTACACAAGTTTTTCGACCTCTGTGTACCTCAGGTTCCTCATCTGTAAAATGGGAATAACAGCATCTACTGTATCTATTGTGGAAAATACACGTTGAGCAGCCCTAATCTAAAAATCCAAAATCTGAAATACTCTAAAATCTAAAACTTTTTGAGCACCACCATTATTCCACTAGTGGAAAATTCCCTGACACCATCACTTCATGATAGTTTGGTGCATATAAACTTTGTATAAGGCACAAAATTATGAAAAAATATTACATAAAAGTAACTTCAGGATATATATATATGAAACATAAATGAATTCTGAGTTTAGATTCAGGTCCTATCCCCAAGATATCTCATTGTGTATACACAAATATTCCAAAATCTGAAAGACTCTGAAATCCAAAACAATTCTGATCCCAAGCATTCCAGATAAGAGATAGCCAATCTGTAAATAATTTAACACTTGTAAACAATTAGGACAGTGCCTGCCATATAGTAATTTGCACAAATATTAGCTGAATTTTCTTTCCATACATAGATGCCCTAGGCTTACCAGAGTAACCTTGGATACTTATGCTCAGTAAGTTACAGCAGACACAGTAGGCATAGAAATATCAATACAGTCCTTAAAGACTTCAAAACAAAATTCCTTGAAACCATAAACAATGAAACTAGAGTCAATCTTTATTTCTGCTTCTAACATCTACAATATTGAGAAATTAGGTTCTCAGGTTTGCCTTTCTCTGAAATGGGTACAACAAAACCTGTCATTAGTACAGTTGTAAAAATAAGACAATACACTAATAAGACAATACACTGGAAGCAGCTTAGACCACAAAGTGTTTCATAGATTTGTGCAGAGAATGTAAAACTTACTGTTCAGAGTCATAGTAGTCCATCCGCTTCTTTTTCTTGTTGTAAGCTGCAACTCGAAAGGGAACTATTTCCAAAGTGATTAGACCAGGGGCCATTGTCAGCACTTTGGCGCCATGAGTCGGCTCGTAAAGATCCTTTCCTGTTTCTGGATGAGGCATGCCAGCAGGGTCGCGTCCAACAATGTAAAAATTGGCTCCTGCGACCATCCGTGCTCTGCAATGCCACTGGACCTAGAATAAAAGTTTTCTCTTTAGATAACTATGCTTTTAAGAACAAGTACTTGGAAGTACTCAATGGATAACAAATGCATATGCCTTTTATATAATCATTATCTATCAAGAGGAAATCTCAATAAAAAAATTCACACACACACAAAGTAAAAGCATAATGCATATGAATATGTATTTATGTATAATTTACGTAGATGAGATATTATTATGTAATAAATATACATATATGTCCATGTGAGTGGTATATGATTATACACCACTACTAGATGTCATTTATACAGTTCAAAATTTAATCTATGATGTTAGAAGTCAGGATAGTGGTTGACTCTTGGAAGAAAGTAACTGTGAGGAGTTTCTGGAATAATGGTAATATTGTCTCTTGATCCAGTATCTAGGTGCTAGGAATCAGGGAGTGCTCACTGTAAAAGTTTTCATTGAGCTCACAATTTACAAACTTTTCTCTATATTATAACAGGTTAAAAAAAACCTACTGGATAAAAATGACAAGTTATATGAGTATTTACATAAACTGGGACTAAGAAAATTATTATCTAAACAAATACTAAGAAGAAAAAAAGGGATCGCTTATGAGCAAACATCCATGTTGTACTCAAAACTAGCTACGAAGCCCATATTTTCACATTAAAACCTATTGTTTAAAAGCAAAAAATAGTCTAACATCTAGAATAGTGAAACTTGAGAATATAAAGTGACTGTAAGAGATCATCTCTAGTTTAACACTCTCATTAAAATTTGAAGAATGTAGGCCGGGCTCGGTGGCTCAGCCTGTAATCCCAGCACTTTGGGAGGCCGAGGCGAGTAGACTGCCTGAGCCCACGGGTTCAACACCTGCCTGGGCAACTTGGTAAGACTTCGTCTCCACAATAAATCAAAAATTAGCCGGGTGTGGTAGCACATGCCTGTAGTTCCAGCTACTTGGAAGGCTGAGGCAAAAGGATTGCCGGGGCCCAGCAAGGCAAGGCTGCAGTTGCTGAGAGTGTGCCACTGCACTCTAGTCTGGGCGAACAGAGTGAAACTCCAACTCCAAAAAAAAAATTTGAAGAATGTGAAGTTCCCAAAGGTTAAGTGACTTGGCCAGTAAACTTTAGCATAAACCCAAGCCTTGAAGTCTGGTCTTAGCTGCCTTTCAGTGTAAGTCTCCATTATTTAGTGATTTATATAACCATCACTGTTCTATATGAAAATAAGGTATAAATGATGACCACTACACATGAATAGCCAAAATATTTTTCATTGTTATGTTTTCATTTAATCTCTCTTGATAGTTTATCTACCAGGTACTTACATGTTTATCAACAGCTTTAAAAGTCCAATAGTAAGAGAGAAATCCTATATCTCATGCTTGAACTATTGGGGTAATTATCCAGACACTGCCTCTTTCCTCCATATCTGGCTTCTTTCTGCCCCTTCCCCAGGGAACAACCTCCTGGCCAAGGCTGGTCTCTGCAGGATATACATATTCCCTGCTAACAGTTATAGACTTAATAAGTCATGGATACAGGTAATCAAGCAACCTAAAGACAATGTAGTTATCACTATTAATTACTTAATCCGTGTGATTGCAAACACTGTACAGGAATTTGAAAAGTTAGCTTGCTGTCTGTGTCCAGAGGCACAGATTATTTCATCACCGACTGGCGGCCATCAATGACCCTTCTGCAAGTGTAAATAAGTCAATGTCTCTCCTTGGTGGACCTCTGGGTGACTTCTTTGGAATAGGTAAACATTATGCACAAGCTCTCTCAGATCTGGGCTACCGCATAAATGGCACTGTTGGCAGGATATTCCAGAGATGCCCTCCACCCTCCATTGTAGTGGCCATGCGAGAGACAGAGGTGGGAGGGAATGTCTTCTGGGGGCAATCCCAGAATGAACCACTAGTACTATGTGGTCCAAAGTTACCAGCTTGGTAAATAGCTGCAGGTGGCCACGTGAGTACAGAGATGCTCCAAAAATGCCAGCCGGACTGCTGGAATTACTAAAAGCCGTTGATGAGAAGGGACAAATACAAAAGAAGAAAAACAGCTATGCAGCTGCAGCAGCAGTAGTCTGGCCCCTGCTTTGCATTCTCCCAGTGGCTACCAAACAGGAGAAAGCCACTAAGAGCCAAGTGCAGAGATTATAGGAGGAGCAAAGATTGGAAAGAGATGCTCAGTTAACTCAGACAGAATGAAGAGGCATGTTAAGTCACTGGCTAGAGCAAATTAGTGACCTGTTATACAATTTGGCCTTACAAAAGTGAAAAGAAAAGGTTGCCTATGTATACACCCACACTGTGGCAGCCTGCAGTGAATGGAACCCAGAGAAGTGAGATCCCATAGAGTAATCAGACTCCTCAGAAGAAGAGGAAATAGAAGTGATAGAGGAGGTGGAAGAGTCTCTGAAGATGAGGCTTACCTGGTGATTATTCAGAAAATGAACACACAACAAGAGCCACCAGAAAGCCACGATCCAGGGTGCCTACCACTACTCCCTACACCGCAGTATATGCACACAAGCATGCACCTACCGTCCCTCCCTAAGACAGTGCATATATGGAACAGGGCAGCATGAGGAGAACATGGGTAACATGGCTCATGCAGGGTGTAGAGCTGCTTGGCCAAATTAGGGGACATTCCATCCTCCCTCCTCCTGTGGAATACCATGGAAGAGCTACAGGATTATCTCCAGGAATTGGCGATGTGTCATGCCGTATACATAGATCACTTTGAAGGGCCAGACGCAGTACGCTTTACAGCTGGAATGAAATAAAATGCTGTAGTCAGTCTCATCCTCTTCTTATGGAACTCTGATATCTGTGCTATCTCCACTAGCAGGTGGGACAATACAGAGGGCCACATAGGCTACTGCTTGCGGAAATGGGAAAGACTGATTTGATTAGGCAGAAGTGGGGAATGTGAAAGGTGAAAGAGAACCCAAAGGGGGAAAAGGGGGCAAAGGTTCCCATAAAGGTGACCCACAAGCAAATGTGGGTAGATTTGATTAAGTCAGGGTAGATCCTAACAAGATAGATTTAAGTAAGTGTTGGTGGGATTATGGAAGCCATTTCCCAAAGAAAAGTGTTATCAACCTATCTCAGAAAAGAGGGCTGAGAACCGGGTACTACAGTAGATCCCCAGTAACAAGGAGGACCCCTCCTTGAGGTTATAAGATGTAATGAAGGAGGAGCTCACAGAATGGTCACTCACCCCTCAGGTAGAGCCCAGTGTTCCCATAAAATATGACAGCCTCCCGTTCCAGCCCTAGATGGGGTAGCCAAGACACGGAGCACGTGCAAGCCTCCTCCACAGATCAGAGGCCACACATTGAGCTCGCTATACACCGGACCCCAAAGAACATACAAAGAGCAATAGCTTTGGTGAATACTGGAGCTGAATGCACCCTAACATATGGTAACCCAACTAAATTTGAAGTGTCTCTAACTGTTATTGATGGGCATGGTAGTAAATCAATCAAGGTTCAAAGGGTGACACCCACCCTGCACATTGGGACCTGCCCCCTTGACCCTATGCTGTATATATATCTTCCATCAAGGAGTACATATGAGGAACTGATGGCCTGCAAGGGTTGTATTTAGAAGCTAGCGCTGGCAAATTTTGCCTGAGACTAAGGGTAATTAAAGCTATAATCAGAGGGCATGCCAAACACCTGTCCATGGCCACCAAACAATACTGCTTACCTGGTAGGCACAAAAAAATGGAGAAACCATACAGGCACTGGCAAAGGTTAATATAATCCACTCTGCTCACAGTCCCTAAAATTCTCCAGTACTGTTGATAAGGACACCAGATGGTATCTGGAGAATGATGGTAAACTACTGGGCATTACATAAAGTTGTACCTCCTGTGTGTTGCTATTCTCAATATCACTGATATATTGGACCAAATAGGGACACAATTGGGCACATACCATTTTGTAGTGGATTTGGCTAATGCTTTCTTTATTGATATTCATGCAGATTGTCAAGACCAGTTCCCATTCACCAGAGAAGGAAGACAATGGTCATTTGTAGTGCTGCCATGGTCATTCAAGATGTGGAAAGTTGGAGGCCCCTGCAACAGTGTCTCTATTTCACTATATGAATGATATCATGCTAACTTATGACTCTCTTACAGACCTAGAGCAGGCAGCACCCCAGCTGATTGAACATTTGCAGGACAAAGGATAGGCCGTGAATCAAAACAAGCTGCGAGGACTTGGCTTATTTGTCAAATTCTTGAGGGTTACTTGATCTGGTAAGACAAAAGTAATGCCTTCAGCTGTTATTGATAAGATCCAGGCTTTTCCCCACCCAGTACTTCTCAAATAGCTACAAGAGTTTCGGAGTTTGTTGGGGTATTGGAGTACATTTATTCCACATTTAGTGCAGATCGTACGACTCCTATATAGACTGACCAATAAAGGATCCCAATGGGACTGGACAGAGGAGTGCCAACAGGCATTCACTGCTGAAAAAGCTGTGGGCACCATCCAAGCACTGGACATTCTAAACCAATCTCTTCCCTATGAATTGGATGTGAATGTTATTCAGGAGGGGTCTGCCTGGAGGCTTTGACAGAAAACAGGGAAAAGTTCTACTTTCCATTGGGTTTTGGTCACAGACCTGGAAAGGTGCAGAAACCCACTACAGTCCCTTCAAACAGCAGGTCAATACAGTTCTCGAGGCAGCAAAGTCAATTACCAGACAAGCCCCAGTGACTATGCACGTTGCCCTGTCCACAGAGGGTGGGATACATGACCTCATAGGCCTGCACAGATGACCCTGACTGAATAGCAAGCATATCTTCAGCAGTGTAGCAGAGACTATCTGGATGGAAGACAGGACCCGGCAGAGCAGTCAGTGGGCAGAGTAGCAGGCAGTGTGGCTGGTGATATCCAAAGAGCCAGGCCCACTGACAATTTGCAAAGACAGCTAGAAAGTGTTCAAAGGACTGACCCTGTGGATGCCACAATGGCACAAGCAGCAATGGACGATTATGAACAAGCCCTTGTGGTGGCCAAGATGTGTGGCAAGACGTTTATACCACAAGCCTCCTAAAGAAAATCACCATCTTCCACATCTCTGGGCATTCTCCCCTGCAAAGTCCATGGAATGATGAGGCAGACACTCTAGTACACATAAGGTAGCTAGAAGAAACCCCCTGCGGAGAATGTAGCCAGTTGACTACATTGTAAGATGAAACATGTTGGACAAAAAACACTGTGGGGCGTTGCAAAAGCTTGGCGGGCCATCAAACAATCTGACGTAGTGACAGTTTGCAATGATTGCTCTGTATGTGCTAAGAGGCATTGTAGAGACTGCCAGCAACAGGCAGACATATCAAATGGGGCCATGAGCCTTTGACCTGCTGGCAAGTGGACTGAAGG
The DNA here is from genome assembly GCA_027257055.1 of Cephalopachus bancanus. Classification (NCBI taxonomy): domain Eukaryota; kingdom Metazoa; phylum Chordata; class Mammalia; order Primates; family Tarsiidae; genus Cephalopachus; species Cephalopachus bancanus. The sequence continues at coordinate 14,342,890 of JAPVLO010000093.1, forward strand.
GGCCTGGTTTGCTCTCACTACCACAGGATTACTACAGGCCTTACCCAGCAAGCAAGCTACACAGTGCTCAACCAACAGAGGACTGTCACAGCTCCTGGCAGCACATGGCACCCCTGAAGTCATCAAAAGCAACCAGGGAGCCCGCTTTACTGGACATCAAATTCAATGATCAGCTAAGCAACTGCCTACTGACTAGCGATTTCATCTACCTTACAATCCCCCATGCTAAAGGACGATTTGAAAACAGATCAACATTCATTGCAGGTGTGGATGACCCAATTGCATGATGCAATTCACACTCTCAAAAAGAGACCCTGTGCCAGCCATCCTGTACCGCTAGATATGCTGACACAACTGTGGGCGACACCCCTGAGGATGCAAATCTGGACGCAAGATTCATCAAGACCAAGCTGGGGAAATGAGAATAACCTATTGCTGTCTACCTCAGAGGACACAGTACCCAGAAAGAATACTCTCCACTGGTCCTGGGAATTTCAAGCTGAACCCTGTTGTTGCTCCCTGCTGGTTCCCTGGAGAGAGGGAGAATTTAAATATGCATCCTACGGTTATGGGAAAATAGACAAATACTGTTAAGAATAATAACCCTGAGTCTCAAATACTCAAAAGTGGACCATTATCATTTCTACGTGGCAATTCAGGATGCCCACACTGTCCTTTCATGTTGTGCACAGGAGGGCTCCTTGGCCTGACAGGCATGGTATTCCAGGCTAGGCAGGTCCCCACAAGGTATCTTGGTGTTATCAAAGAACAGAAATATTGTGTGTATTTTAGCTGACAATAGAGATTTAACTCTGCTTGTTCCTCTCAAACATTTATCTTATTACTCTTAGCCTTAGCTCCAGGAATATGTTCCTCCAATGAGTGAGGACCCGTGCCTGAATGTATAGCAAGTCAGCATGCCGGGACTGCTCACAGTTCCCAATATCAGCCATATCAGGGATGGCCTCCTCAGTGATGAAATTATACCAATGTGCACGGTGGTATTATGAAATAGAATGGCTTTAGATATGCTCACTGCTGCACAGGGGGACACCTGTACCATACTTGAAATTGAATGCTGTATATACATTCCTGACAATGGTCATAATGTGTCTATGGCCCTTAAGGCCCTGAAAACTGAAATGTTTCCCAAATTGTTGAAGACACCTTTTCCAAGTAGTTTGGGTCACTAGGCTCTTTCTGGAAAAAGTAATCATAGGTATTATCATCACTGTAGAGATTTTGGTGTTTGAATGTGGGATATGGATGCAATGTATGTCTCGTATACATCTGAGAGAACTTGCAGAAGATCAATGTTACGTGAAGATTGTCAAGGTGGAAAAAGATCAATGTAAGGGTGAAGTGTGGGATAATTACCCAGACATATCCTCTTTCCCTCATATCTAGCCTCTTTCCGACCCACTTCCAGGGACCAGCCCCTGGCCAAGGCTGGTCTCTGCAGGACATGCATACTCCCTGTACCAAGTCATTGGGTTAACTAGTCACGGGATGCAGGCAACCAAGCAACCTAAAGACAATGTAGTCATCGCTCCTAATCAATGTGATTGTAAAGACTGTATAGGAATTTGAATAATTAACTTGTGTTGTTCAGAGGCACAGAATCTTTCATCACTGACCAGCTGCCATCGGTGACCCTCCTGTAAGTGTAACAAACTAATGTCATTCCCTGTTAGACCTCTGGGTAACTTCTTTGGAATCGGTAAACATTATGCACAAGTCCTCTCAGATTTGGGGCCACCGTGTTACAACTGTTCAACATTTTAATTTTAGATAGTATATAAGGGCAACCTCCTTGGGTCCCCTCCCACTGTGAGAGTTTTTCTGTCCTCTCAATAAATTCTGTTAAAAAGAAAAAAAAAAAAAAATATATATATATATATATATAGAGAGAGAGAGAGAGAGAGAGACATTATTTCCACATCATTTAGATTTCATTAAATAAAAGATAATACTTTACTCTTACTCCACTTTGCTTATTCCCCATCCTATTTACCCAATCAGGTACAGTGATATCAATATTTTCAGTGAAATCAATATTCATTTGTAAAATGAAAATTATAATGATATTTATCTTATAAAATTTTTTATAAATTAATAAGTGAAACATGTGAGGAAATTGACTAGTATCTGGCACACAGAAAGTACATGATAAATGTTAGCCCTTATTTATTACTTTATTCCCTTCCTCATACAATTATTTATTTTTCCTAGAATTAATGATTGCCTTGATTTTTTCCACTTGCTTAGCTTTCCTGGGTTTCTATGTATCTTGTCCTATCCTTCTTCCTGAACACACAGTTTAATATAATTCTCATCCTTCTTTGCAGTGTGGACATATGTACTGACCAAAGAAATGAGAGCCAAATATATGCAGCACTTCAAATCATGGCCTATTAAAGAGGTGCCATCGACCAGCTGCCATTCCAGCACTATTGTAGCCGTCTTTCCCCACTTGTACTTGAACAGAGAAGATACCAAGCCCTCTAACTATATCTTTTTTACTATATCATTGCTATTACTTGTGCTGAACTGCAATTGTTCTATATTGAACAAGATGGCAAAGTATGATAGATACTAACAGATGTTTGTTCTCTACATATATGCTACCTCTTCCTGTATCCACCCTCAGATTTGGCTATTCATGAAAATCCTGGCCATTCCCCTCTTCCCCAACACAGAAGATAAACATAAGACCTCTGTTAGTTCAGACTCAGAATTTTTATCAAAGATCAGTCCAAATTTTATCATCCAATTAATCACTCCACAATTCTACTTATATGGAAAATTTTTTTCTGTGTTATGCAAATCAGCAGCTGCTTACACTGAGTTAAATTAAAAGGGCAGTCTAAGTTCTCTGAACTTAAGTGAACCTAATTTGCTCATTAAATATTTATGTCTATGGTTCAAGTATCCAAAGGTTGGTAAGTTGGAAATGTTTCACTTAAAATAATTTTAATAGGTGAGGAAGCTCAGATCATTTAATGCAACCCCCTCTGACCTTTTAAAACAAGAGAGTAAATTGAAGCCCAGAAAATTTAAGTACTTTACTAGAGTCACAGAGCATATTGGTGGTAGTAGTCAGCTCTAATTTTGAGTCTTGTAAAATTATCAGAAAGTTAAATAGCCCCTTTTACGTCTTCTAGAATTTATACGAGTAACTTAAATGTAAAATGAACAAACATGGAGTCAACATTCTCCTGCAGGTGACTTAAATGATTTGAATTTACATTTTAGTGAATGGTTTTCCCATGAGAATACTTTTAAAATTGTAAGAAGCCGGGCTTGGTGGCTCAGTCTGTAATCCCGCGCCTTTGGGAGGCTGAAGTGAGTGGATTGCCTGAGCCCGCAGGTTCGAGACCCGCCTGGGCAGTGAGACCTCATCTCTACAGTAAATAAAAAAATCAGTCGGGCATGGTAGCACATGCCTGTAATTCCGGCTACTCGGAAGGCTGAGGCAGAAGGATCGCCGGAGCCCAGCAGGTCGAGGCTGCGGTGGCCGGGAGCGGCCACTGCACTCCAGTCTGGGCGACAGAGTGAGACTCCAACTCAAAAAAAAAAAAAAAAAATTGTAACAAAGGTGAATAAACAAAACATATGAAATGCTTCCAAGGACACCTGTTGTGAGTCAACTTAATAACCTACTGAAAAGTTAACAGACTTTAATCAAGAGAATATAAGTTGGTCTTCAGTGATGGTGTATCTGGTTAAGAATACAGACTTCAGAGTCACACTGTCCTAGATATGAATCCTGGTTTTGCCCCCTACTTAATGACTGCGTATCCTTAAGCAAGTTTAAAAAGTGTGAATAATAATGCAGATTGATGGGAGATTTCAAAGCACTCAGGATAGCAACTGGCCCTCAATAAAGGATAGACACAAGCACAGATGTTGCTACTATAATTCTGTGAAACATATTCTCAGAACCTCAACTGAATTAATTGCTTCTTAACCAGTTTCTAAAGAAAATTCATTCATTCTCTGAAAAAGATGGCAGGTTACCTAGAAGAAAACTGCTAAAAATCAGTAAGAGCTGCCTGCCTATCTCCCCAACAGACTTATGTCAAGTTGTATTGTTATTTATCTTTTTATGCCCAGTGGTAGTATGGTGTCTGAATATTGAATGCATACTAATTAAGGAATACAAGATTATTTCCAATTTTTTTTTTATAAAGCTCTCTAAGGATATGCAAATGGCCAGCCAAACACCTTGTTCTCTGCTTTACTTGTGTCTATGAACCAGATAATGTTATTTTTTTATTATAAAAGTAATTTATATAGTAAACACTACTGGTTTTCTACACAACAAGTGATTTCTCTTTGCCCTGCTCTTCCTAATTCTTGATAATAGAAATCTCCTCACCCTAGGAAAAATGAAAATATGAGCTGTTTTCTCAGCCTTCCTTGCCATAAAGCATGCAATCTGATCAATAGAATCTCTGGAGAAGTCTGTTGGAAGGTTTCTGAGAAATTTTCCTTCTCGAATAAAATTCTCAACTTCTGATTATCTGAAAACATCTTTACTTCACCTACTTTGGTTTATCTGAAAATACCTTTACTTCATCTTTACTTTTTAAGGATATTTTTTCTTGAATACAGAATTCTAGATTAACATGCTTATTTTCGTTTTAAATTTAAATTTTCTTTCACTTAATTATTTTATATCTATTGTCTCTTAGACACTAGACCACTCTACTGCTTCTAGTTCATATTGCTTCTGAGAAGTCAGTCACTGTTCCAGTTGTTCCTGTATAAAGTGTTCTCTCCTCCTCTCCCTCATCCACCGTTCAGATTCAGCAAACTGTCTACTTTGTGTCTAAATGTAGTTTTCTTCAGATTTCTCCTTTCTAAGATTCACTAGGCTTCTTAAATTTGTAGGCTGATGTTTTTCACCAATTTCAACCATTACTTTTTCAAAACTTTTCCCGCCATACTCTCTCCCTGCCCCCTTTTATACATACATTAGACAGCTTGATGTTGTCCCTAAATCACTGAGACTTAGCTTATTTCCTCTCCATTTTCTTTTCTTTTATGAAACTATATTTTAAATCTCTGATGTCCATTATTTAAAGGTATCCTACAATAACCCTTCTATTTTCTTCTTTTTCAAATAATTTCTACTGATCTGACTTTTAGCTGATTGGCCTTTTCTTCTGCCAAGTCTAATCTGCTTTAAGTCCATCCAGGTAATTTTTTTCATGTCAGATATTAAACTTTTTTAGTCCTTGAATTTCCATTTTTATAAAAGTCTCCATTCTTCTGAGATTCCTCATTTATAGGAACATATTTTCCTTTGAAAAGCTTTGATGCTCTTATTTCAACATCAGCATCATCTCAAGGTATGTTTTTAGTGACAGCTTTTATTCTTGGTTACAAATCACACTATCCTGCTTTTTCACGTTTCTAATAATTTGTTGTTGTATGCTGAACTTTTGGATGATTAAGGGGTCTGAAGTGTTCTATTTTTCTTTAGAGTGTTAAGATTTAATTCTAGCAGGCAGGTAATTTACTGGCACCTACCTCTCCTTATTTTTTGAGGTTTGGTTGGTATTAGGCCTTGTCAAGCAGATCCAGTCTAGTCTTTCGTGCCAATTTTCAGTCTTTTGTCTCTCAACTCCAAATTCACCCTTCAGTACCTACTCTGAGATAATGGATTAAACTCTTTAAGCATTTACCCTTTAGAGTGAGTATATTGTTATGCATTATCGATAGAGGATATTAGACAGACACTGTAAAGGGGGTTGGTTGTCTTCCTGACCCTGATGAGATACATTTTGCTTTCTTCCTCTTGCTGAATGATCTGTCAGTAGTGACTGTATGGGACTCTCTGATGGCACTCTGCTCCAGAAGCAAACACCAAGTACAGAGTTCTTTATAGGCCTCAAAGCCCATGCTGAGCCCAGTGACCACCTCACCAAAGACCCCCTAATGTGGACACTAGTACACTCCCATTCCCCTCTTTGCTCCAGTCTCAGCAAGCCTCAGCTGCTTTAGCAGCTCCAAAATCTAATGCTTCCTCAACTCAACAGGACCACTGTACTTTACTTGGGTTCCAACTGCCTGTGCTGAGACAGGAAATCGTCTCCAGGCAGAGAACCAGGGTAAAGATAGACCTCACTTTGTGAGATTTCCATCTTTCAGGGATCAAATTCCTGCACTGCTTGTTTTCCAGTGATTTTAAACAGGTGTTTCACATACTTAATTTTATAGTTGTTTTTGGCAAGAGGGCAAGTCCAGGGCAGGAGGGCAGGCCAAGTACCAGTTCTGAGTACTCTATCATGACCACAACAGAAGTATAGATACATTTTGAAAGAGGAGACAATAGCATTTCTGTAGGCAGACCAGGCATGGAGTATCAGTAAAAAAGAGGAGTCAGTGATGATTCCAAGATTTTCCAAAGAACTGTGATCAACTTAGATGGGGAGGGACTAAGGATAAAGCAGATATGGAGGAGGCAAAATGAGAAAGTTAGCATTGTAAACATGTTAAGTTTGAGCTATCTGGTAGACATCAGAGGTGGCTGGACAGATGGATTTGAAATTTACAAAAGAGGTATGAATTAGAGATAGATATTTGAGCATAATAAGCATACACATGCTATTTAAAGCCAGAAAACTGGACAAGGTCACAACAGGGGGTAGCATACACACAGAGGAAAAGAAAATCATCCTACTGAGATGTAAGACATGAAGAGATCTGACTGTTTCCTTAAGAAAAAGAACAGATGGCCAAAACCATGCCATTTTAAGACTTTAGCTACACACTATCAAATCACTTCCCAAAAAAGTTATACCAGTCAAATAACTTGCAGATCATTTGGCTTTCTTGTATGTCATTGAGAGTTTGAGAGTGTAAACTGCTACAACCAATTTTAAAAATAACTTTGCATTACCATTTCAAGTTGGATATTTGCATTTCATAGGATCCAGCAATTTCTTTCCTAGGAAAAATTTTTGCTCACATGCTCAAAAAAATATAAAACAAAAACAGAACACATACAGCAAAAAAGAAAACAACATAAATGCTTAACAGTGGGAAATATACAGATAAATTGTGGTATATTTTCATAATAAAACACTATGTTACATGCATGAAAATGAATGAAAACTGGGTCACACAAACATATACATATACAAGGAAAGCAATATAGAATTCAGGATAGTGATTATCTGGTGGGGGAGGGGAACAGCCAGCAGAGGGATGGGCTTGGTCAAAGCACCTGATAGATGTACATTACATTTCTAGGGTAAGGGGCAATTTGATGTTGTCCATTAAATAGTTTTTAAAAATAACAACTACATACACAATCAAAATTTAAAAGAGCAATCAATTCATGGACTAATGACAGTGTACCATGTAACCACAATTCCATGCATCTGGGGACCATGTAAGATATTTTTAGAAAGTAATGTTAATATGTATTCCCACTATGAACTGCTTTTTCAAAGTAAAGGGTAGAACACTTTATTGAGGTTTGTTTGCATTTCCTAACACAATTAACAACAAGATATAACATTTATATACTATTTAAAATAAATAAGGAAATACACATCTTAAAGCAGCTCAAATTTTACCTAATTTGATCCACAGGATTCCTACTTCACACTTCTTAGGTACATTTCAAAGCATAGGAACAAGGTTTTGTATACATTACATAAGTTGGGGGGAAAAAATTAAAGAATGGCTAAATCTTGCAAAAATATTCACAAGATCTTAGATTTCCACAACACTGGACATATTAATTTTTTTAAGTTTTGCTTATGTTTTATTTTTCCTTTTTTATATTCTCTTGACCTTGAGTAAAACATGAGTACACTTCTGGGCAGACTTCATCAATTTCCAGTTCCTTGAAAACCATTATCTGAAAAAGACATGCTCCCTAAAAACTGACAGTCAAAAACAAACAAAAAGTGAGAAAAAAAGAAAAAACTGGAGGAAAAAAAATTAAAACCTTGAGACTGTATTTTAACCTCAAGCATTAATATGGTAAATATTTGCTGATCTTTAGTCACTTCAGTACAGCTTAAAATAAGCTGAAATAAAGAGAAAAACATCTTCATTAAACTTATTCTCTTTCTGTCATAGACAAAAGTCAACAAGAGACTCATCCAACAGATCAATTCAGTAACCTCTTTAAAGTTGCATTTAAAAGCATTTCCCCCTACATACTTCCATACTCTTCTACAAACTATTTTATTCTAAAGTTAGGCAATTCAAGGAAATGAAAAGAAAAAGCAAAAAGAAAATGATCGGTGAGTAAACATTTTAAAAATACTACTACTAACATAAATTGATATCCTGGAGTAACAACCCTATTGAAAGAAAAATCTATATGCTGAGATTATAAACCAAAAATTTACTTAGTAAACATTACACTTCATAAAATTTGAAAATATTCCTACCACCCAAAATAGTATAACTGTTGCATTTTTTGGAAGCTGTGCTGTTTCCAGGACTTAGCAAACAGACATACAGCAAGAACTCAGAATGTTTCCTCAGCTTGTCAGTCTTTTCATGGTTCCAGCACTTGAAAATCAGTCATAAAACAGGCATTTAAGTTCATAGAGGTCACTACTTATACGCATAAAAATTGGTACAAAATTTCTGAAAGGCATTTTGGTAATATGTCAAAAAATCCAAGCAATTTCAATTCCAGGAATATCTTGAGACAGGTATGCAAATATGTTCATTTTAGGATTCATTACAGTGTTGTTAAAAGCAAAAGACTGAAACCAACCCAAGATCCTTCAACTGGGTACTGGTTTTGATTGAATTAAATTCCTAAACACCAGGCACTGTGCAGTCATTAAAAATAAAGATTAATTTAATGGAAATATATTTTTAATACAGAAGGTTTAAAAAGCAGTTTACAAAGCAAAATACAAAATACATAAGTATTGAGGAGAAATGAAATAAATGTTTTAGGCTCTGATCTCTATCACAATTATATACATCCTAGAGACCCAGATTTTGGGAAATTTCTCACTAAATCGGCTTATTAGTAAATGACAGCAAAAGTTGCTACTCAAAAGAGAAGGAATGAGAATGATCAATTCCAAAAGACCAAACGGGATCCCAATACAGCAGGTGAAGTTTATACTTCAGAAATAGGCAATGAAATCCCTAATTGATTTACTATGTGGTAGAGTATTTCCATATTGTCTTCTTGTAGAAAGTAAAAAGGCAGGGGCAGACAGAAGGATCAAACATAAATAAATACTGAGGTTCAACAATGATCTCACTTCACCTTCAAATAAGGTTTGAGAACTGTCTTATCAAAATGGAAAGCATAACTCTCAGAAGGGATTTGACCATTTCATTCAGCTATGAGCCCAACTCTTTATTAAGCATATTAGGAGCCACCAAAGTAGCCCCTTAAAAAAGTGTATAATGTATCATCAATGTATTTGAAGACAGTAACTGGAATTGTGAGAGATGAGATGCTCTGAATAATTATTTTTCTCTTTGCTTAGCATTTCTTTCAAAGTAAAAAAAAAAAAAAGTTGGAAAAATAAAGCTTTGTGGAAAAATTTCAGAGTTCTCTTCAAACAAAAAAAAAATGAAGGGTAGAATATTGGCTACTTAAATAACTAATTAAAATATATTTGTTCCAAAATTTTCTCCCCAAAGTACATTTGTGGGGCTAAGGTTTACTCAAATCTTTACTTAATTTGCATAGTGCAATGTAAATCAGAATTAGTTAAGTTTTGCTACTAAGTGGTAGTAGGAGAGTAGTTCCTGATCTAAATTACAGTCAACTCTTAAAGCAATATAATATAATTTATCTATGAAAATTGTAATCTTATAGTAGCTTATTCCTGCCTCCCATCACAGATTAAGATATTGTATGGCTGATAAACCAAAGATAAACCAATGGATAAGAATTTCAATTACAGATCTCCATAAATAATATTTATAAAATTCCTCATAATTAGAATTACTCTAGTTTTATCCCAATATGGTATATTACTTAGAAAAGTGTTTCTTAAGCACTTCTAACTCATGCCCTTTTGATACACATAAAAAGTCTCATTTGCTGGCAAACATATTGGTAAATTTTAATTTCAGTAGCTTCTAAAACAAAAACAAAGAAAAGTACTTTCCAAATTTAAAATTACATTACATTATAAAATTATAAAACTGAACTACACTACACCACTTACATATAATATCACTACCACTACACTATTCTCCCCTCACATCCTAGACGAGAAATTCCACTGTCCTAGAAGCCTAACAGATTACGTATATAATATTTCAATTTTTCTTAATTAAAAATTCTGAGAATAATGATTAGAACAATGACTTAAGTCCTGTTTAAGTAGCCTATTTTTTTGTAGATTCACACCAAAATTTGCTTTAAGTGTAATTTTATTAAGTCAACATTCCATAAGGCTAACCTCATATACACAAGTGGTTTATAAAAGAATGTTGGGCATTGAAACTACATTTTAAGTAAATGTTCAAATTTTCTTTTCCAAACTGTCAAAAATGTACTTGTTTTAATGCTACAAAAATTCTTCAAGAAGTCAAATCCATTACCTGCTTTTGCTGTGTAAAAAATTAAATCTTCAATCATCTCATGAATTCCATGTTAAAACCCCCCATCTTGGTTGTACATTATCTAGTATTAAAATATTTTCTTGAAATTCCCATAGTAGTCTGCTTCTCGGTTTCTCAGAAGTAAAAATTATTTTGAACTCTTCAAGCTAACTAGAAGAATCTTGAGAGGCAAGTGAAAGATGTGATTCATCTTTCTATCATGTAGATTCCTGGTATTATGGCTTCCAATATTCCTCGTACAACTAGCATTTCAAATGCTTCCACCAAGTTCTATTACTCTGTACTGGTACCAAACAGTATTTAATCTTCATGAGAAAAATGATGAAATTTACTTAGACGTAAGTTCATCATTCTTTATCTTGTACAAGATAATTAGATATGCCTTGCAAATACTCTCATCACACACTTTTAAGAGTTGAAAGAGTCTGGACTGTGAAAACTGAATCCTTCATTTGTACATCAGAAAACTGAGGCCAAGTACACAAAATACAGAATTTCCCAGAGATTTTCTGTATCTTCAAGGATAAACCTCAGTTGTCTCAGTCTTCAAAACAACATATCTCAAATTTAAGAGCTATATTTGTTCAGAACCATCAGTGAGCAAGCTAATTTTATTTTTGTAAGTTACCTTGCCCTGACTAAGCCCAGGCCCCCAGCCAGGGAGGAGCAGAATCCTCCCTCAGAACAGGGGGCTTGAGTGGGGAGACAGCAAGCCCATGAAGGCCAGCATCTGCCTTTCAAGTCCGGGGACCCAAAAAGGCTCTGTATCCTCTCAACGATTATTATTTTAAGTAATAAAGGAAGGCACCCATGGTGATAAGGTACTGCAAAACATTACATGAGATCCTTCACAGGGGTCAGAAGAAATTAAAATAGGTATCAATTACTGAGCTCTTCCTAATATGCCAGTCATTATACAAATTGTTTTATAAATAAATATTATCTGATTTAATGTTTATGGCAAATCGTTAAGATAATTATTATTCCTGTTTTACAAATAAGAAGCAGAGACTTGGAGAATTTAATTGACTCGTCCAAGGCTGCAAAATGAACTAGTGAAAGATTAAGTCTTTGAACCTGGGTCTCTGGGACCTTAAAGCCTATACATTCCTATTCATACTGAGCTACTGATACTGATCAAGGACTTAGGGAAGAAACTGTATAGATTACCTAGTTGGGAAGGTTGGCAGGAAAACCTGAAAAATCAAACTAACAGACAACAGCTGAATTTGGTACTACTTTAGTAAGAAATAAGCAAGAACAAATTCTGAACTAAAAATGAAGAGGAAAAAATGGCCCTTTTGTCCCATGCAAAATATGGTGTTTCTAAATTAAATAAGGAATTTCAGTTCACAAAACATACATAAGCTAAAAGTACATAAAATATCAAACTATAGAGACACCAAAAACTTTTCAAATAACTCAACACACTCTATGTTTTTTATGGTACAGGCCCATAATTGCTTATCCAAAATTCTAAAATTGAAAAGCCTCTAAAAATCCAGTTTTTTTAACTCACTTGATAGCAAAATCTGACCAAAACAGACATGAAATTACTCTGGACTTTTTCCTGATCATATTTAGTAATGAAAAGCATTCACTTTGCTACAGAAATATTAATGTGCTTAATATGGGGGTACCTTCCCAGATCCAGCAAAAGAATTAAGTAATACATGAACCCAAAGATTTTGGATACGAGGTTGTGAACTCTGTCATACTACTCAAGAAATTTATGAACAACATAAGTGGGTAGAAGACAAAATTATCAAAGACCTCAAATAGGGTCAAAAGTACAAGTAAAACTTAGGCATCTATGGCTTGTATAATTATGCTCTGATCTCAAGAAGTAACATCCCGTTAGAATGTGAGAGCTCTTGGAAGTATTTGTACAGAAGAGCAGGTTTATATCCTAATAAACACACTGCTTATGGCTCCAGACATTGGTGTAAAACATGGACTAATTAAACAAATTTACTGGCATCGACGTAACGATATGTTCTACTGTTCCTGTTTGAGGGCATCTGCTCACCTACAGAGAATCCGTTTCTGTGAAGGAGTCATTTAACAATGCGTGGATAACTTTCATGGAGAAGGAAAATCCCTATCTCCAACTGCATTTTTCCCCAAAATTCAACTGATAATCCTCATTAAAACTTCATAAACCCCAGATATAGCTGTTAGTTGTATATATCCATATTTCCAAACCTTACCTTTAGCACTTCCATGTAATGGGTCTTAGAAAGTCTTATTTGTTCTTTACAAAAATGGATTTAGTATTTAGTGAGATAAGACAAATATAATTTTCTACATAGTCAATTAACATCTCAGAAAGGAAAAAAATGTATATACATAACACTATTTTAGCATTAGAAAGTTAACACCCCTCTAACCCCTCACCACCCCCCCCCATTCCTAAAATGGACTCTAGGAGTCAAGCCATTAAATCTTTACAGACTGGAAAATCAGTAACATCCTGTTGATAACCAAATAGGCTTAACAGCTGTTCACTGTTCTGAAAAGCATTTGTGCTAAGGAAACAAATCTGGTACCAATGCCTTCTAAATGACCTACAGAAAACGATTAAAGGAAGAGTCATTGTTTCTATTTTATTATTATTAGTTGGCAAATAAGCATTACTGGCAGACTTTTTCCTGATGTCACTGGAAAAGCTACAAAAATGAGAATTTTTTTATTACAAAATGAGAATTTTTTTTATTACAAAAAATTCTTCACTTATGGCTGCAAATAAGCCAATAAATCAAACACACAAGACACTGGAGAAAAAGAAATGGATTGTTTTCCTAAGTCACTCAATCTCACAGTTTAAATACTGCCAGGTTATAAACATTTAATGATTTGAAATAGTAAGATGGTTACTAGGGTTTCTAAAGCTTATTCTTTAAAAGCTTAGAAGTTAAAAACTGCCCTTTGCTCAGGCACCAGATCTAGGGCTTCCTGACAAGAACCACACCTCTTAGCTCATAATTCACACTAGACACAGAGATCTGCAGGCAGATACATCTTTAATGTGCCTCTTTACTCTCCCTAGAAAAGCTGGGAGCTCTGTATAGGGATCCTGAACACCTAGCTTCTTGACCCTCCTGCCAACTGCCAAAGCACAAAGCTACTTACAGGCTTCCTGGCAGCAATGAACACTGGTGAAAAAAAAATAGACAGGCATGAGTTTTAGTTTCAGCTCTGCATCTCGCTGGTTCTAAGACTGACAAAAAGACTCTCTCCTTGACCTAACACTAGTTGGGTTCCTTTGAGTCCTCTAGGCCGTGACCTTCAGTGCCCATCCTTACTGGGCCTGCATTGCCCAACTGTGGCAAAAATTTTGCCAAATCTGTTTATTGAGAATCCCCTTCACTCAGTATCTGTTCCTGAATATCTGGTCAAATTCCTTACCTTCCATCCATCTCTCAGGATCTGATCACACTGGCCAGCCTTCAGCAAGAATGCTGTTCGATCTGTTTAACCAGAATCCCCCACTTTCTGAAGTTTCCTTTTAGTAATTTCCATCCACTTAACTGCACCCTGCCCCTTTGCTATAAATCCCCATTTGTTCATGCTGTATTTAGAGTTGAGCCCAGTTCAATACTGAGGTCTCTTCCCCCTCATTGCAATGGTTCCTGAATAAAAATCTGTTTTTACCACTTATACTACTGTCCAGTTCTAGTTTTCTTTGACAGATTATAGTTAAGTTACTTAGCCTCTCTGAGCTTCAGTAAAGTCACAGGTAAAATGGAAATAAAACCTATCTCACCAAGTTGTGGGAATTAGGTTATATAATGTGTACAAAGCATCTATTCAGTGTGTGATATATGCATAGGTGCTCAAAAATGGTTATTTTCATTTTCTTTATAGTATTAGTTTTTTATATTATTAAACACCAATGAACATTTCAAATCAGACCTAGGATTCACACTCTGACATGAAGTCTACTAGGGTGGGTCACACCAGGCTCTCTGCCATAATCAAAACTCTAGGAACTTACAGATTTATAAAGCAGTCTTGAGATACTAAGACAGCTCCATTGATGTGGGGACAGAATCCCAGAAACACTGAGCGCTAGCAGAAACGTAGCAAATTATTTTTTTAAGGCAGTCAATAATATTAATTACCACATTTTGTGAGCAAGGCAATGTATTAAATTATTCACATTTATCTTACCCCTAATAACAGAAACATAGGCAGATATTACTAACAGCAAAAAGCAGTTATCATAATACAAACTATACAAAGAATATCACAACCCACAACTCTAGGCTCTGATAAACAAAAAATAACTTTGAGTGTCACTCTATTGGTAATTCTACCTTTCACAAATGTGAGTCAGGGTCATCCTAACTCCCAATTTTGGATCTCCCAGGATATTAATAAGAATTTATTTTCAGTCTATTTTCAAAGTATATAGCTACACGTTTTAAAAAATATTCTAATGTTATACAATATTAAAATTTCTGTGAAATTATAGTAGATAGCTCTGGAGCCAGATTACTTAGGTTCATATTCCACCACTACCACTTACTACTTACTATGTGACCTTGTACAAGCTGTTTAACCTCTGTACTTCAATCTCCTCATCTGTAATCAAATAATAACAGCACCTACCCTCTTAGTGTTGTCATGAGGATTAACTTGGTTAATATAGGGAAAGCACTTAGAATATTGCCTGGCAAATACAGTAAGAATTCAGTGGGCCATTATTATATACTTTCTTAATCCTTTTGTTGATAACAACAACTCATTTACTAAGTCTCCACTTCAGTGAAACTAGTTTAATGAGAAGATTTTTGAGGCTGGTTAAGAAACAGTAAAAGTATTGCAGAGGATCAATACTAAACAGTCAAGACTAAAAGACTAAGATGGCTAAACTAAAAAAGGACAATCAAGAACCAGTGAGAAAATACATCACTGATAGGAGTATAAAATGGTACAACCACATTGGAAAACTGGAGACATTTATTGAACAAATGCATACCCCATGGCCCAGCAATTCTATTCCTATATATAAGTAACAGAAATGCTCACAAAAAGATATGCACTGAAATCTTCATGCCAGCACTATTCTTAACAGCAAAAACTTGTAAAATTTCCAAGTGTCCGTCAACAGTACTAGATGTAATCACACAATGGAATACTATATAGCACTGGAAAGTAACAATCTACCACTATCCACTTACAACAATAAGGGTGAGTTTCACAAGCAAAAAGTGAAAAAAGTCAGACACAGAAGAGTATATACTGTATAATTTTAATTATAGAAAGTATTAAAAACTGGCTGGACTGAATGCTGAGATGCAACAGGCTGCCTGCAGGAAGGGACAGTGCTCCCTTGGGTTCTGGGCTGCTGCCAGGAGATATCCAGCAGCTGTCAGCCCTTTCAGAAACTGCTTCTGTTGAAAAGAGCAGCAGTGTCCAAAGCCATGCCCCTTCCTTGGGTGGTCAGTCCCTGGAAACACAGGGACATGATGCCTATTTCCCATGAAACTTAGGACATCTCTGGAAGGCCTTTCCAGAACTCTCGAAGGCCTTTCCAGAACTCTCTAAGGCATCAACTGAGGCCTCCACTGAAACTGAAGTTCAACTTCTCTCTCTGCCCAGTTCTGCTCCCTTCCTTTCTTTCCCCTTCCACAAGTGTTGATCCCAAGAGTTCTCCCTAATAGACTTCCTGAATCCTAATCACACTCTCAGAGTCTTCTTCCCAGGGCACCTTCAGTACAAGTTAATTGGGTCTATAACATTAGATGTGAAAACAGGAATAACTATTGGGAAAAGGGTGAGCAGTAAACAGGAGGGAGCAAGAAAGAAGCTCTGGGTGCTGACAAAAGTCTTTAAAAAAAAACAATCTGGGTGCTGGTTGTATGCCTCTGTCCAAATAGGGGGGGAAAACTCATTTAACTGCACCTATGAAAGGTGCACTTTTTCTTGTATGTGTTATATACTTCAATATCATGTTAAAAGAAAAGCAGACAATTAGAAAATAATCTGAATAGGATAGAACCTTAAAGATCACTTAGTCCTACCTACTTGTGTGCATACTTTAAATAACCATTTACTGTGCATTTAAACACAGTCCAGAGAAGTCTAAAGAAGTCAAACCTGAAATCAAAAGCCAGCTGGTAACAACCCAAGCCCAAAACTGTGCCTGGACTCCTCAAGAACAATCTAGTATTATTTTTACTATGCCAATCTCTTGTCGGTTGTGATCAGAGTTGAATCTGAGGCCAAGGAAGGACCTGTTGCAACCAGCATACTGATGGGATTCAGGATACATGACCCCAAAATATGGCACCTTGGCATTTAAGAAAATAGCAGAAGTAGGAAGGCCACTCTCACCTTCCCCTTGCCTTTTCTCCCTTAAAGCAGGCCATACAACCTAGCAGACCTTCTCCTAAAGTAGGTCATAAGACCCTCATTCCCAAGGTGACGAAAGGAACATCTCTATCTCTGAAAACACAGGGTCACAAAGAAGAATTCAAACCAACAAGCCTTGCTCAGCTCCCCTAAGTTTACTACCATTAGATCACACTCCACTGTCTGATCATGTTTCAATACCACTGTCCTCATCAAACCTAAGTATAAAAATACATACATTTCCCTGTTTCTTTGGATCTTAATTTCTGAAGGCCCCAAGTCACATAAAACTTGTACTAAATAAGTTTGCATGCTTCTCTCTTGTTAATCTGTCTTGTTATAGATGTCTTAGCCATGAACCTAGAGATGAGTAAGGAAAGAAATATTTTCTTGCCTGCAATGCCAATAACTCAGCTTTGCCTTGCAAGAAGGAAGGCTTAAGGAAAACCAAAAGGTACTTCTGGAACCATTAGGTACCTTTACTTTTGAATTTTCCCTTAGTAACACATCCTGGTACAAATATACAATGTATTATTATGCAGTCATAAAGAAGAATAAAATCATGGACTTTGCAGTAAATTGGATGGAGTTGGAAACTAAGTGATCTATCACAGCAACAAAGAACAGAATACCACATGTTCTCACTCATAAGTGGGCTCTGAACAATAGACACAAGAGCACAAAAGAGGGATCAGCAGTTGCTGAGCACTACTAGGGAAAGGAGAGAAGGGAGGAAGGAGGATGGGGAACACGTGACAACACAAAGGGTACCTGGTCCACTACCAGGGGAAGTGAGGGCCAGTTGGAAGCCCAAACTTCACCTGCAAACAGCCTACTTATGTAGTTAATCCCCACTTGTATCCAACATCTCTTAAATAATAATTTTTTAAAACCACACACACCTGGTTCTAAAGTCAGAAGACATAAAACTCTTTCTAATTTAGAAAAAGGAGGATGTCTGACCCTGTGTGGTATCCCTCAAGAAATAATTTTCCATTTAACTATGACTATAGCTGGCTGTTTATCTTTATTTATCTACCCGTCTCCCCATTCCCACCATTTTAAAAGCATATTTAGTGAATTTACTTGGTAGAATCCCCTATCTCTGTCATGTTTAGACAGGGAATAAGAAACAGAAATCAACCAAAATAGTTCCTCAGTAGGGAAGGTAAATTCATTCATCTTCCTAGTCAGTATTTAATGCAGCTATTGATCATAAACATTCCTGACCCTAAACTCACTTGTGTCATTCCCACATTAAAAAAATTCATCCTATAAACCAAGAGTGCTTCAGACCAGATGACTGTCTTAAAATAATGATGATGATTATGACCTCTGCAGCCAAAAGAGAGATTGGGGAAACTACTGGAACAAAATTGTTACTTTTTTCCAAAACAGTTTGGTCGTCTTTGAGATGCAAGAACTAAAGGTCACAGTGGTTCCTAGTAAACACAAGCGCTACCAGTGGCCAATTCATATGAACACATTACTCCAACAAAGAGGGAAAAATATGAGGACCTTTACCTAATGTGAAGTTTCCATGCATGATTTAGGTTAAATCTGAAAGAAGAGTCAAATACATTTTAATCTTTTTTGGGGGGGTTGGAGTCTCACTCCATCGTCCAGGTTGGAGTGCAGTGGCATGCTCACAGCCACCCAGCGTCAACCTGCTGGGCTCCAGGGATCCTTCCGCCTCAGTCTTCCAAGTAACCAGAATTACAGGTGTGTGCTACCACATCCAGCTAATTTTTTTATTTATTGTAGAGACGAGGTCTCACCAAGTTGCCCGGGCTGGTCTCGAACCTGCGGGCTCAGGCAATCCACTCACCTCGGCCTCCCAAAGTGCTGGGATTACAGGCTGAGCCACCAAACCTGGCCCATTTTAATCTTTTAGCTTACTGCTACTGTTGCTTTTGTCTGTTTTCCTTGGATAAAGAGGTAACAGTATACAACCCCAAAACTAAGGTCCAATAAAAATTTTTAGGCTTGATCCCAAAGAATAGCCAAATGCACTTGGCTTCCCTTTTAAATTTTTTATGGAGGGAGACATCACAGAGCATATTCAACTTAATTATTTAGATCTTTTTAAAACAGGATGCTTCTCATTTAAGGGAATTCATCTCCCTTTAAGACAGGGTTGAAAAATAACGCAATAATAATGTGCATCACATTCTTTATCTTAAAACCACAAGAAGCTGGCTGGGAATTTCCCACCCACTGTTTTTGAGGTCATTCATTGATTTATGCATTCATTCAACAAATATTTTTTTGAAAGCCTACTCTGCCTTGAAGTTAAAACCTAATTAAGTCCTCTTGTTTATACATGGATTAAAAAAAATCCCAAACATCCATTTTGACTAAGATGTAGAATTCCAGAACCCTACCCCCAATATCAAGAAGCAATTTTACTTCCTGACTCTACAATGTCCAGTCCTTCACTAAAGAACATGATGAAGAATGTCTCCTCACTGTTTTTTGGTTTTTTTCTTAAGATACTATGCTTTTCTTCCTACTAAAATCCCTTAAGCCCCTCCAAAATTCAGAGGAAGCAAACATGAGACCAAATCTGTCCAACGGGGAGGGTGACTTAATACCTTATTAAAGGGACAAGATCAGTGTTGTCACAGCTGGGTCTGCAACATGACCAGCAGTTACAAGAAGAACTTGTGGCACACCTTCCCAACCTACAGCCCTGTCTGCAGGGAACATTCCCTCCTTCACAACTGGGACCAAGACTCCTAATAAGAGCAAGAGAAACCTCTCTCCATCTTCCTTTTCCCAAGAAGGCTGACTCTTGGGGGCTACCTCTAGGGAAAATACTCCAGGTATGCTTAGTGTTTAGAAAAGAACTGCATATCAGAGAAGGATCAACAGGTCTATTGATGACACTAGCTGTGTTAGTAAGAGTGACTTTAATATTGCTGCAGTGAAAATTTTAAAAGCAGCCTACCTCAGTTGGTCCAGCATACATCATGGGGGATGGGAAGATGGCCACCACCGTTGTTTCAGGATTCAGGACTCCTTCCTCCAGCACTGCAGCATGCTGCTTCATACGCCACATCAAAGGAACATCATCATCCTTTGTCCAGCCTCCCAGAGGGTGAAGGAGGAGGACAGGGCGCCTGTAGCCCCTCTCTAGAAGTTGCTTATGGGTATCCTGCATTAACAGGGCATGTCCATTGTGCACTGGGTTGCGTAATTGAAATGCAAACACAGCATCTGCAAAAAGAATTTCCAGGATTAAGAACAGTACATTTCTAACAGATTACCTTCCAAAGAATAAGCAATTTTTCTGGAAGCTTGATACTTAGGGTTATGCGAACATATGCATACTTAGAAATCAGAAAACTAGTGAAAAACTTGTACTGCCTTGACCATCTACTCCAGGGCAATGTGACCTATATTTCTGCTAACCAATAGCAAGCAAATCTTACATACTTGAGGATATATAATATAAAGGTCATAAATTTATAACAATGACTTTCTGCATTCATAGCAAACAAGAATAATCAGACTTTCTGATGCCAACATCCTGATACACCTGTTCACAATATATATAAATTTTCAGTCTGTGCCTCAGTTACCCACCAGATCAATCCCTCCATAAGACATACTGTTTATTAAAGGGAAAAAGAAAGGTAGGGATATTTTATTTTTGAAAAATGTACTTACTATCCAAATATACTCATTTTTATACTGACAACTTTGCTTGACTAAAACACTATTTTGCTTTATAATCTAAGGTCTGGATTTTGGATTACAGTTTAGTAACAATAATATCCCTTATGAGGGTCATTGCTATTACTCAATAAAAACTAACAGACTGATTGAATCAGTTAACTCTCTATCCCCTGCTTACAACTCTGGCTTCATTCCTACATGTTGTTTGCTTCCAGGAAACCTTTCTTAAAAGGTGTGGTTCTCTGGAGCCTAGCATAATTTCACAAAACAGAGCGACAATCCAGTTAAAGAAGCTCTGTATTTTACTGCCCTTCCAACACCTGGCACATCATCATGCCATGCTGATCTAAGCTTGACTCAGGGAGAACAGCCTGCCTCCTCTAATGATCTGTAAGCCAAACAGAACAATAACTCCAATCTATTCTCAATGCTAACCCTCTTCTATCACCATGACAAAAGGGCACAGGAGGAAGACTGCAGTAACCTACTTGACCAGGATCCTTTGTTTTTGTTTTGCCACATCCTGTAATATCTAAGATTTACAGAATTACTGTCATTCTCAGAAGTTCTCAATAGGGCTGATTTTCACACAGGAAATAGCTGATATTGACATTAGATATAGCAAATAACTACTTTTAGGGCTAGGAGAAGGAAAGTACAATATGAGCTGGAACATCTTTTTTTCTGCCACTGAGAAATAAAATGTTCGAAGAATAATAGGGACATGTGAACATAATACAGCAACCAGTTTGGCAGGGATGCAAAAGCCAAACCCAGGACAACGTAAACATCAAAGTAAATAATAATAGTAATGAACAGTAATTGATTGTAACCCACTAAGAAAGAAAATAATCTGTGATTCCATAAAGAATAAAACAAATAAATAAAATAATGGGTGAGAAGTTGAAACTCTACCTTATGGTAGAAGGTCAACTAATAAATGTAAAAGAAACAATGAAATTAGAAAGTCACTATTTGGCAGTATTTGTAAGAGGCTAAAACTACCAGGTAAAAGTTTGATGTCGATAAAATATTTACAGAGTTTCAAAGTCTCTCCCCCACCAATACTTGTTAGTTAATAAGTACAAAGTAATTTGTTAACTTTGCAGTAGAAAAACCTGACAAACACAAATTAAACAAGTGATAAAAGTTAATTTTTAAAAAGTTAACCTCATCTATAGTAGGACACATTTATAATAAGACAAATAAAAATTGTGAGTCACTTAAAATGATGCACTGAGAACACAGTATTGTTTACTGTAGAATTCCCGACAAAGATGAGTAGCCTGAATCTAATCAAGAAACATCAGGTAAACCCAAATTGAGAGACAATCAAAGTAAATGACATAGCATGTGCTCTTCAAAAGCATCAAGGTCATGAAAGACAAAATAAAGACCAAGTACAGATGACTTAGATCCTGAACCAGAAAGAACAGGTAGTAAAGAGAGTCTTTGCTGTTGTTTACTGATTTTGAAATAAAAGACACTGTTAAGACAATGACAAGATTCGAATATATGGATCAGACAGTATTACATCAGTGTTATTTTTCAAAGTTTGATGAATGCAGTGTGGTTAGGTGGAAGACTGTCCTTATTTTTAGAATATATATGTGGACATATTAAGGAGTAATGAGGCATTGGGTCTGCAACTTACTCTCATAGAGAGTGAGAAAGAGAAAATAAATAACGTATAATATTAGTAATTGTGGAATCTGGGTGAAGAATATACAGGAGCTCTTAGTATTATTCTTTCTTACAATTTTTCTGTAAATGCAATTTTATTTTTAAAAAAAGAGTTTAAAAACAATGTAAAATACAAAAATAGGAGACCTATCAACCAATTATAATGTGTGGCTCTTATTTAGATCCTGATTCAAACAGACTGTACAGAAAAAAAAAAAACTATGAAATTACATTTGAATACTGACTGAATATTTGATAATACTAAAAACTATTATTAGGTGTCAGTGATAGTCTAGTTGTGCTTTTTAAAGTCCTTACCTTTAAGAGACACATCCTAAATATTTAGATAAAAATGACATGAGAGGCTTGAAATTAGCTTCAGAATAATATAGGAAGGTGGTGAGGTGGGGTGGGCAGGGGTACAGTAAATAAGATTACTCAAGAGTTGATAACTGTTGAAACTGGTTTATAGGTACATTGAGATCCATTATCCTATTATCTCAACTTATAAATACAAGCAGCATATGCTTAAAATTTTCCATAATAACAAGTTTTTTGAGAATCAATGTATTTTATTTTGACCTTTCCCCCAAATATTTAAACCTAAAGTTTTCTTCCCTTTTTTTTTTCCAGATGGGGAATTCACAGTACTGCAAAGGGCATGATTTCATTCTTCTTTATGGCTGCATAGTGTCTATGTACCATGTTTTCTTGATCCAGTCCACTGTTGATGGGCACCTAGGCTGGTTCCATGTTTTTGCTGTTGTGAATAGTGCCGTAATATATATAGAAGTACAGGTGTCTTTCTGGTAAAGTGATGTATGCTCCTTTGAGTATACACTAAGTAATGTATTTGCTGGGTAAGATTTTCAGTTCTTTGACAAATCTCCAAACTGCTTCCCACAGGAGAAAAACCAGCTTATGTTCGCAACAGTGTATGAGCATTCCCTTTTCTCCACAACCTTGTCATCATTTGTTGTTTTTTGACTTATTAATAATAGCCATTCTGACAGGCATGAGATGGTATCTCATAGTGGTTTTGACTTGCGTTTCTCTGATAATTAGTGATGTTGAACATTTTTTCATAAGTATATTGGTCACATATGTTTTTTTTTTTGAGAAGTGTCTGTTCATGGTTTTTACCCACTTTTTAATGGGGTTGTTTGTTTGTTCCTGTCTATTACTTTAAGTTCCTAAGCCTTTGTCAGAAGCACAGTTTGCAAATATTTCTCCATTCTCCAAATTGTCCGTTTACTCTGTTAGTAGTTTCTTTTACTGAGCAGAAGCTTTTTAGTTTAATTAGGTCCCACTTGTCAATTTTTGTTTTTGCTGCATTTGCTTTTGAGGACTTGGTCAAAAATTTATTGTCTAGGCCAGTGTCCAGAAGAGTGTTTCTGGACTCTTTAGTACTCCCTGGGCTTTCTTCAAGGATTTTTATAGTTTGAGGTATTACATTAAGTCTTTAATTCATCATGAGTCAATTTTTGTATATGATGAGAGGAAGGGGCTCAGTTTCATTCTTCTGCATGTGGTTAGTCAGTTTTCTCAGTACCAGTTGTTGAAAAGGATGTCCTTTCCCCAATGTTTGTTTTTGTCAACTTTGTTGAAGATGAATTCAATGTAGGTTAGTGATTTTATTTCCGAGTTCTCTATTGTTTCATTGTTCTGTATGTCTATTTTGTAACAATACACGCAGTCACACTGACACATAGTACCAAAGGAGCTGGTTTTGGGGGCTAGACCTTGGTTTGAGATGTGACAGCAATAGTGAAGGTAGAAGAATTTGTAACAATACCATGCTGTTTTGGTTACTGTAGACTTATAGTAAAGTTCGAAGTCTGGTAGTGTAATGCTTCTGGCTTTGTTCTTTGTACTTAGGATTGCTTTGGCTATTTGGCTGTTGTTGTTTTTTTTTTTTTTCTTCCATATGAATTTAAGTATTCTTTTCTAAATTTGTGAAAAATGATGCTGGTAACTTGATAGGGATTGTGTTGAATCTGTAGATTACTTTAGGCCATATGGACATCTTAATGATATTGATTCTTCCACTCCATAAGCATCACATTTTCCCATTTATGTAATCTTTGATTTCTTTCACTAGTGTTTTGTAGTTCTTGTTGTAAAGATCTTTCACTTCTCTGATTAGATGTACTTCGAGGTCTTTTATTTATTTACTTACTTATTTACTTGTCTATTTATTTATTTATTTATTGTAAATGGGACTGTGTTTTTTTATTTGGTTCTCAGACTATCTATTGTTGGTATATAGAAATGTAACTGATTTTTGAGTGATGATTTAGTGTCCCAATACCTTGCTGAAGTCATTTATCAGTGCTAAGAGGTTTTTTTGGTGCATTTTTTGGGGTTTTCAAGGTATAGAATAATTATCTGTGAAAAGAGATAATTTAACTTCTTCCTCTGTTACAACTTGGATATCTCTTATTTCTTTCTCTTGCCTGATTGCTCTGGCTAGGACTTTCAGTACTATGTTAAATAGGAGTGATGAAAGTGGATATCCTTTTCTTGTTCTGGTTCTTAGGGGAAATGCTTCCAACTTCTGCCCATTTAGTATGATGTTGGCTGTGGGTTTGGGTTTTACACAGCTGTAATCAAACATATACGACATTTTATATTCAGCTTGACCACTGTGGTATAACTCTGCTTCTGACATCTTGTAGCCTTTTTGGGCCACAGGGCTCACTGCCCCACAAAATTTCTTCTTTAGAGGCTCATTCAGGAAGCTTTCCCATTCAGTCAGGATCCATTATTGCACACATACATTTCTAAATCCTGCCCTCCGATTCACCAGTTAGAGAGATATATTATTTTTTAAAAAAATTGCTCATTAACTTCTCCCTCTCCCTCAGTTCTTCCACTTTCACTATTGCTGTCACATCTCAAGCCAAGGTCTAGCACCCAAAACCAGCTCCTCTGGTACTACATGTCAGTGTGACTGCATTGTCCAGCAGTACAAGTTCTCCCCCTTTCCCCACCATCCAGTCCAGGTGCCACCACACTAGGGAAACAATTGAAGCCTGATATCTTTCCTTCCAGCATGTGGAAGAGGGAGAAGAAAGTGGAGAAGGTTCTTCTGAGCATGTGTTGATTTGTGACAAGGAAGGAAGTGGAAACCATCAGTACTCTCTGGACACGTGCAGGACACTCCATGGGATGTCTCACCTAGCAGCATGGTCAGGAAGGACTGTCGTGGCACAGTGCAAAAAGCCGGATGGATTCTGCTCTTTCCCAACTGAGTGCCCAAGGACAATTGCAGTTCAGTGAACGAATGAATGAGGTGTAGAATAGGAGAGTGCTCCCAAATCCTAGTCACACTTCCTCAGACTTCCCAGAGCCATGCTTCACTGCCTAGCCCAATCAGAGCCCTGGTATGCACCCCAACCACTGAACTCAGAATTGCAAGGTTTTCCTGCTTCTTACCTCTTCTCTGCAAGATTGTCCTACATAGCACAGTAATTAATAACTCTCCTCTTCCCATCCTACCCAGGACTTATTATCTCCCTCTTTATCCCAAAACACTAAGAACAAGCATTTCTGATTTTCCCTAAATCAATATAGTAGCTAAACAAGATTTTCCCTAAATCATTATAGTAACTAAATAAGGCAATGGTTCTAGAATCCCTAGGAAGAGTATGAGTAAGTGTTCGTATGTGTGTGTATGTGTGTGTGTGTGTGTGTGTGTGTGTGTGTGTGTGTGCACGCGTGTGTGTGTGTGTGTGTTTAATGTCTGTTTTTGTGGGAATGTTTTTGAAAGGAGGTGGAAGTATAAATGCACTTGATCTTCCCTCTTCCCTCAGGATTGTCAAAAATTACCAGTCTTTCTTTTACTTAAACTACTCATGAGAAAGAAAATAAGAAAGGCATAAAAGAGACAGGCCACCTGAGTAAATATGAACATATTAATTAGAATTTTCACAAACTGGTAGTCTCATACTCTAAAGTATGGCATCAATGAACTGTTTTCTATTCTCAAGACTAAAATGCTTCCAAATTAAAGAAGTAATGTTAAACATAAAGTTTTTTGCCAACTGGGCTCTGTGCTACTCATTTGCCATTCTCCTCCCCATCTATTCTCTGTTGTCCTGGACTAGGGAGGGTAGGGGTCCCTTTAAGGCTTCTCTTAGAAGGGGCTGCTATACTCCTGTCTCCAGGGTGGGAGGCATTATCCAGCAACTAGAGGATAGAGGGAGAAAAACTTAGGGAGAGCTGGTGCCCCACTGGCATCCGCCTCAGTGCTGTGACTCTGGCTGTGCTGACATCCCTTGCAACTGGCTTCTGCCCCGCAGGCCCCTCACAACTGCAGCTCCTGCCTGGCTTCAGAAACACGTGCTTCCTACCCTCACCCCTTCAGGACTGATGACACTACCCAAAGTTGCTAGTCCCTGCATACTTCAATAGTCCCTGTACACCTCAATATTACCCTGACCACCCTTCTTTTAATACTCACTTTGTTAAACTATGCTCAGAGTCTCATCTAAGTGTGCCTTCTGTTTCCTGCTGGGACTTGACTAACCCAAGCTCCCCCCTCCCAATCTCAGACCACAGCCTCTGTGGCTCACTGTTATTTATCATCAAGGAAGCTTATCTGCACAGTTCACAGGCAAGATATGCTTCAAAGTTTTGTCAGATTTATTCAACACTGTACTACAACATACTAGTTTGAAAGAATGTCAACTCTTTCCTTTGTAACCAGCAGGATACCAATATTCTGTGTATAATAAATACTAACAGGCTCTTACTTGTCTTAAGTGAAATTCATCTTCCTCTCCAGGACATTGGTCAATCATCAGTAATACAAAGAACCTGCCACCTGGAAATGTATCACCCTGCAATCACTGATGTAGGTATTAAAGACCTCTCAATTCTTCCAGCCACAGAATAGTCCAGGAACAGCCAAACCGATTATATTAATGCTTTGCACAGGACAATCACAGGGTAATCAAAGTACTCCTACGATGAGGGGAAGAGAAAGAGGAAGAATTCTAGGTAAAAATAAATAAATAAATATCCCCTGCTTTCTCTCCCTTGTGTTCATCAGTAGAAGACTTGTTATTGGCTTCTTAAAAAAAATGAACAAGAAGTACAAAGGAAATTCTTGGTCTGTTGCTTATTTGCCTCAGTATAAAATGGAAAAGTAAATAAAATAACACTCTATGAATGCTTGTTGTTTGATGTAAGGCTAATAACTGGCTTTCAGCTACTTTAAACAAAGTTGCAATCATTCATTATGCAACAAATTCTCTAAGTGACTTAAAATGTTTGGCTCATAAAGAGGAGTGCAGAACAGATGTAATATTAAAGTTCCTAATTAAGAATGATAATTCCATGATAAGACTCCCTCAACAGTGCCAACAATTAAATTACTAACATCATCTCCAGATATGAATTCAAATTTTGCCAAAAAATTAAATAACGTAGTCTCAGCAAGTCCTCCATTAAAATGTTTGTGCTCACCAGAAAAAAAAAGAAAATATGTAATAAACTATCTGATGCTTCTGATCGCAAACAACAAAAGGCCCAAGAAATGTCTTAAATAATCTTACTATATATTAACTCTTTGAATGAAAAATCTGGAGCTAAATTACTCTCGGGTTGGTTCAGAAACTCAGTGTGAGGGCAAACACAAGTTAGCATATTTGGAATTCTCATGAATAGAAAATGGTCACAGGAGTTTCAAAGCAGGAAGAAAGAGAAGGGTAGGAAAAAAAATGTTTTTTTTTGTTTTTTTTTTTACTGTAAGCCATTTTCTAGCTAGGAATAAAAATCTTTCTTGGAAACCCCTTTCCCTTACATCCAATGGCCAGAACTACTTGCACACTGACCCTTAAAGCACACACTGACTAAAAAGAATGGGATGCCATCACTGGTTTACAGGAATCATTATTCATTCCTGTATGATTGGGCCCAAATCATGTTAGCAAGAAAGACGGGAAGGAGCTGTTGTACAGATAAGCACCAAATGTAGCACCAAGTGAGCACTCAGAGAAGGTCAGGCATTAGTAGTGTAAGCCAAATATTTACTTCAAATTAAGAGGAGAGAAGCACAAAAGCGGGGTGTGGAAGGGCTCTCTAAAGGGGCCAAGAAGGAAATGTGAATGAACAAGGTGGGCTAGTTGGGAACCATGCATCACTGAAGACTGTGTGGCCTCTCTGAGGCCTCCAATTCTTAACCCATTTTACTAAGTTAATATCACTTCAAATTTCAGCAAATCAATGCAGAATTTGGGAATAAACAGATATTTTTTCTCTAATCTTCACAGAAATACAGACAGACTAGCTTCATCTCACACCACAGAAATGATGACACCCTAATCTCTTACTATGTGCCAGGTACTGTTTAAAGTGCCTTACATATCTTATTTCACTTTTTAAAATGAAACACTACACATTAGGTACCACTCATTGTCCATAAGCTTTAGAGAGAAAAGTAATTTCTCCATGAACTCGTAACTGTCAGGTGGTGAGGCAGGAGAGCAGTCCGAACACAAGACTCAGAATGACCAGCGGGAGCTAGAGTTCACAGAAGCTAAATTCAACTAGCTAAACAATGGGTGATCTTTCCCAGGCATTCTGTAGTCACTTGGGAATGAGAGCTTCCGGTTCACAAATAAGGTCTGGTGGCCAGCTATATCCTAAAAAAGGCAACTACATTCACCTGACTTTTCTCAGCCACATCCACTTTTCTGTATTTCCAACATAGAAAATGCAAAAGAAAGCAACACAGGACCTAGGGCTTAACCATCTCTGCAGCAGGTGGAAATTAATTAGAGCACAATTACAGGATGCTTCAAATTCTTCAGATCTTAAAAAAGCCTCCCAAAATCTACAATGAATGTTGTTCCATGATATGGAACCTTGAATTTGCAAGGATGAGGAGAAAAAGAGTATGGGTGCACCAATGTAAGCAAATCAGTTACCCACCTCTGTGTAAAAGAGAAGCTATAAAAGCAGAAAACTAATATAAAATTCCTGTCATTGAACTTTTTAAATATACAAAATGGTATTATAAAAAACAGCATCTGTACTCTCTCTTTTCTTATGGTTCCATTTCACTCAAATACAGAAATGACTTGCAATCATTATTAACCTACTAATACAACTTTTTCTGGTATAGCTTAATGTTTCTCTCCTCTAAACCATAAGCTCCTGCAGTATTTATCTGTGGATCCTCAGCACTTGGCACACAGGCATACCAAGAAGCTCAGCAAAGATTTTTAAATGGAGTGAACATGATAAAAGTTCCATTGTCCCATAATTTGCCACTGTGATACATTCCACTCATATAAGACATTCTGAGATATAAAGCACATTGATTTGAGTGAATTAATCAAATTATGTTCTATTGTTCTTTCCGGCCTTAACATGTGAGTTTTATAACAAAAGGCAAAATGTTTATTAACGTCTATTTTCCATACAGATACAAAATAATATTTTACACGAAATTATATTGATAAAACAAAACTACACAGGTTGGGTTTAATTGACTACTTTTCCTTACATATTCCACTGTTGTACTTACTCAATATTCTGTTTAACATCTTAGTAAGCATTGAAGAAAAAAAAAAAAAACTAAAACTTTCTCTCCAAGCAGTCCTATACTAGATCATTAGATCCATGTCTTACCAGCATTCATATCTTTAAATTTCTGCTTTAGCTCAGTAGGAGTAAGACGATACTGATCAAGACTGTCATGCCAATAAATTCGGTCCAGGACTTGAAGATCTCCTCCAATCAGCCAATCTCCTTGTTCCATAACCATCTAATAGGAAGAAAAAGAAAAATGTTTAACAGAAACTAAGATCAAAATAAGTAAAAATATTTATTTCATGCAGGCTAAATGCAGTTATTTATTGTAAACTACCCTCATCTTAAACTCTATTGGACTTATCAACTAAATTGGAATTAGAGATGCTACAGAACTAGAATAAAATCTGTAATTTCTCAAAAAAACTTGTGAATCTACTATTACCTTTACATATGAAAGGAATCAAAACCACTGTGAATAATTATGACTTTTTGAGTAACAAAAATATTCTTTTTATTGATGCAGTATGTTGATTAGCCAACAGTGTGTAATCCTGGGTCACCACCCTCTGTGTCCTCCAATCCCAACCTTTTGAAGAATTAATGATACTGAGTTAGACACAAAGTCATGCCTTCCCATCTCCACACCACCTGGAATTTCTTACACCTCCACTATCTTCTTTCTTTGCATCTGAAAGGAAGAGACATTACCCTCTAGGACCTGTCCATTTCCACAGTGCAGTTCAGGCTCCCCCTTTCCCCAAGCTGCTTTGGCTTAGATGCCAACAATTCACGTCTCTTTTAAAGTTCCAAGTTTACCTTAATACACCTAACAACTGACTAAATTTGACTTTGATGATAACATTGCATACATAATACATTCAATAAATGAGCCACTCTGAAGAGGTGAATTATATTTCACTGCCTTCACACCAGAAACACACTGTCAAACTAAAAAACCAGACCAAACCAAACCACCCTGGTGTAGGCTCCCTTAGCACCCAGACCTCACACTGTACCCGAGTAAGCACACCACCAGACTGTCAACTCCAAGAGCAAAAATACTGTGTTGATTCCATCCCCAGCCCTGCATTCCCAGTACCAGTACCAAGATCAGTGCCTGGTATAGAGTAGATACTTAAAATATATTTGTGGAACACATGTTTATCTGGATCGAAATGACAAGACCATACACTCATCACAGTCATCTAAGTTCCAGTTTCCATTCTGCAAAATATTAACAATTCCAATGAAAAAAGTCAACACAGAGATAATGCCCATATTTCAGCACAAACATTACTGGCAAATCATGATAAAATGCAGGGAGGTTTATTCAGGACCTTTATGTAAGGGTGGTTCTTGCATGTTGTTCCCCACTGTCTGGCACAGCGCTCCTCTTTCCTGTGCTCAAAAAATTCTGGATTGCGAAGAATAGCCACACGGCGGCCCTCATACATCAGGGCAAATGCTGTGCAGCCATCCAGTCTCTCTTTGTCTTCACGAGTAGCTGTCAGAACTATAGGCACTGACAAGTTAATGACGCCTCCTGAAGAGTACAAAAGAATAGAAAGCACACAGCTCAGATTCCTCAACAGGCTTGCTTATGTCCACCCTTCACTTCAGAGGACACTCCTCAAATAATAAGTGGCTTATAGGTTCAGTGACAGTGCTCAATTGGTATCTGGCATAGAAAACCAGGAGAGAGAGCAAGCTACAAGGTAAGGCAGAACAATGTCACAAGTTCAGAAAACAGCAAAAATTAAGAAAATCAACATTGTGACTAGTAATCCTTCTCACAACAATTCATCAAACTGTCTTTGAGTGGGAAATTTTGGTACAGAATTTACCAAAAGAATTGTAGCAAATTACAGAAAAGAAACTTTATGAAGAAACAGCTGGTTAAGTCTAACATTAACAAAAAAATACCATGCACTTCAATATGTGAATAAGACAAAGAACTGTTTCTGAAGCTTTTCATGAAAAATCAAAATCCTTGTTGATAACAGGATGACATAAATAACCATGTTAAGTGGCAAGTTGATTAGATATACTTGAGTATATTTGATAGACTTGGGTATCTTTGAGGTAGAAAGGCAAAAACACCCAAAAAGTTTATTAGTTTGATACAGTCAGAATCAAATTGACGTCAGCTATCACTGGCCAAGAAACAAAGCCAGTAATCAATGGCTACACTTAAACCAAAATGTATTGTCAGTGATACCAATGCACAGTATTAGTTCCCAAACTTTTCTAGGTGTAAGTTTTTTTTCTACTCATTGTGTATAGGTTAGAAAAAAAAGATGTATTCTCTTATTCACATTAGGATTTATTTACATACTAAAGAAACCATGCTTTTGGGGGGAATCATGGCATGCCTTTGGACAAAAGATGTCAACAAGAACGATGATAACTCCTTGGCTACTTTTAAAATTACCATCACTAGATGAGTTTAAAATAAAAAACTAATAGGTAGATCTGCACCAAGCCCAAGAATATATCAATAAGACTAAGGAGGCAATAAACAAAGACTTTATTATTAGTTCCAAAGAAGAAAATCAAAATGTAATATTTAATCCTCATGTTCTTGTGATAGTTTCTTGACAAGAATAATTAGGAATTACATTTTCTAATACCTATTTCACTACCCATAATACAGAAAAACTTGGTACCAATTGAGAAGAGTTCTATGATATTTTAAAATATTTTCTTTAATATAGTAAATTAATCTTCCCAATGGTATACAACTCAAAGCAAAAAGTAACTAGATTGTAATAATATACTGAACATCAATTTCTTTGGCAAATTTTTAATATTTTAAAAGAATAGGAAGAAACATGTTTTTAGCCACCTCTTTTAGGATTCCTTAACTTGGGCTTCATGATTCCTCATGAATGGGCTTCAGTCAGCAAAATGCAGTATGTACGTGTACTCCATGGGAAGAAGCTTTCCACAGTGATCAGGTGGGCATAGCACATGAAAACTCTATTGTGTTTTTACAATCAATTCTCTGCCCTAATTCCCAGGTTTTCCCTCTCCCGCTGCAATAAATCACAATCAGGAAAAAGAAAAATGGAAATAAAATACCATGGTTCACTTAAATAAAGTGTTCAGTATTGATACAACTTAGACTTATAATGTTATCTCTATTAAGCTCTTACCATACTTTTCATAAAGTGACAAATCTCTGCAACTATGTAATTTCTCTTCAATATATAATGTGATTTTGGATGTAAAATGTCTTACCATCCAGAAGACAATCAAAATGAAGGCACTGCAAGTACTCCCTCTCTCTCATAAAGCCATTCAACGGGGTTGCCCAGCCTTCTGCCAAAACTTGTACCCACTGCATATCCACCTAGTAAATTAGAAAATAAAGTAAAATGTTCTATCTCATTTATTTATGAACAAAAGTAGTAAGTGCCTTTAGGAATTTAATTCTGAAAGCAATGAAAATAAACATTTTAAGAATGATTAAACAAAACTAACAAAGGGCACTAAGAAAATATTTATGTCTCCTAATAAATTTAAATAACATTAAGCCTCCAGTTATTTCCAAAGGACAGCCTCTCCTAAACCAGTGGTTCTCAAAGTTTAACTCAGACTCCTGCAAGATTGGTTAAAATGAAGATTGCTTTACTCCCAGAGTTTCTGATTCAGTCAGTTTGCTGCAGGTCCCCACATTTTGAATTTCTAATTTATTTCCCAAAAATGCCAACAGTGATGGCCTAGAAACTACACTTTGATAACCACTGTCCTAAACAAAAAAATTAAATGTACTCTTCATTCTCATCTTACAAATTTTGCAAATGTCATATCAGAACATTAAAGAATTGATGAATTATGTATATATCATTAATATAAACATTTTTTAACTGTGCAAATGGCACTGGTTCTCAAATGAGAAAGGTGAAGCACTTGGCCAAGTGGTGTGCAGTAAAATGTAGCCTACTATTTATTCCCAAAGTATGTTTTCCATTGCAAAACCAAATAATTTTAAGGTATGCACAAGAAATTTTTTTTCATTTCAAGTTTTCCTCATTAATTTTTCTAAAGCCCTTGAGGGTGGCTCCTATTTATCTCTAATGGAAACCAATCCTAGATGGCATCTGTTAGAGACTGAATGACTAAATCCCCACAAAATTTCTATTTGAAGCCCTAACTCCCAACATGACTATATTTGGAAATAGGGCCTGTGAGGAGGTGGAAAGAATGGCAGTGTGCCTTCCAGGTGGTCTGCCAATTAAACCATTTTGAGAACCACTGTATGGAAGAAAAGTTCACTTTTAGAAAAAACTATTGTCTTCCTGGGTTCTAGAATCTGACTCATGTGGATTCACAGTCATTCATTCCCATCCTTTTTCTCTTTGTCTTTCTCTGTGGGGATTTATTCCATGCCAACTGTCAGTGACCAATTCTATTGTTCTTTCCAACAGTTCTCTTCCTGAGTAGCTCTGCTCTACAATTTTCCCTCCTTGACTCTCCCTGGCATGTATTGGCTTCCGGTTACAGACTCAATCACACACAAAAAGCACATCAAGATAATCTACTCCTATCAGGGATTTCAACAGCTACTTGAAGAGTCTTTCTCCAAGTCTGTAAAAGTTTTGTTTTGTTTTCTTTCAGATTTGGCACTTCCCTGGATGTTTTGGGGTTTTACTATATTAAAAGAAAGGATGGAAAACCCAACATCTAATCCAAATTGTTAATCTCCCTGTTTTTAAAGTATACATAAATGATACAACTTAAAATTCTCTAAGATTTGAAAATAATAAATTACAGTTTCCATTCTCATCATGTTGAGCTCAAGCAGTCGTTTATTGGGAAAGACAACTAATGACATCATTAGAGCTAAAATATGCAACAGGATTATTCTTAACAATATAAAAAAGGGAGAGTCAAGTGTTTGGCAGTGGATTAGGAAACATGTTTAGAGGGAAAATATTCATTTTAGTTAGCATGGATTAGTATTCTTAACCTTTTAGAACCCATTCCTTTTGATAAACTTGAAAAATCTGACACTATCTTTGTTCTTTGATATTTCAAAAGAAATAAGTATTATGATTAAAAGCAAATTAAAGCCATGGTAATTTTGGAATATGATTATACAAAGACATTCCCCATCCCTGGAAATTATTACATACACAACCCTCACCCCCACTAAAACCATATGTGGCCTCAAATGCTGCTATAAATTACAAATTTAACTAACTACTGTATAGAGAACTGTATCATTTGGCATAAAAGCTACAAAGAACATACTTTGTTGATTTTCAAAGCTGGTAATGTTTCTGCATCTGTTTTTGCCAAATGAAGTTTATTTTCTGGCACATACAATTCTTTTACTTCATAAGAGGCATCCACAGGTACAATATCCTATATAATAACAAGAGTACAATTAAATGTTTGCATCAACCATTTTAGAGTTTGCCAAAGGGCATCTTAATAAAGAAAATCAACATTTCAAAATGATACCAAAAAATAGCATAAAAGAGGGCTTTGAGTGCTGTCCCCCCCACACCAGTACTGTCAAGCAGACAACATATGACATCTACGCAGTAATTAGGCATAATGTCCCATTATCTAGTGGAAAAGAATAAATTCCTAAAATATATAAGTCAAAATCAAGCAACTGCAAATAAGAATTAGTCTCAAATAAGAGGTAACAGCAATAAAAAGAATTTGGAAACAAGCAAATAAAAATAACTTGAAACATCATCATTATTATCTTTAACATATTATGAAACCATTTCATTCCAGCTTTCATATGCAACTTTATCATATGCCAATAAAGCTGCCTTTTATTCATACAACACAGTATTCCAGAATATGTCAGTTTTACTCTCATCACTATAATTTGAAAATCAGTACTTTCTCTTCTCACATGAAATGCAGCCTAAAACTTTTATCTAGGCTCCAAGTACTCATTTATGTAACATTAGGACAGTGTTTTTCTCTATTTATTCTACAAGTATACATTTGTAATTACCATAACATAGCCATTTACGCACTGCTTATTAGGAGATCTTAACAGGGCTTGTTCACTACACTTGTCATATCCCTAAGAATAATTACTAAATGTGTTCAATCACTTTAACTCTTTTTTTTAAAGCCAAATCTGTCAGGTAACCTCTATTACCACAAAACAGGCACTTGTTGGGGGCTTTTGAAACATGTGTCCAAGTAATACTTTGTCATTCAAAATAAAGTAATTCTCAAAAGAATGAGAAGATAAGCCACAGACTAGGAGAAAGTATTTGCAAAAGGCATATCTTTAGATAAAGGACTGTTACCCAAAATATAAAAAGAACTGTTAAAACTTATCAATAAGAAAATAAACAACCCAGTTAAAAACTGGGAGAAAAAAATCTGAATAGACACCTCACCAAAGAAAATGTACAGACTGCCAATAAGCATATAAAAAGATGTTTAACAGCATGTCATTAAGGAATTGCAAATTCAAAAACTGATACTGTAACACATCTATTATTAGAATAGCCACAATCTACAACACCAACAACACAATGTTGCCAAGGATGTAGAGCAACAGGAACATTCATTCACAGCTAGTGGGAATACAAAATGGTATGGCTGCAGGCACAGTGGCTCAAGCCTGTAATCCTAGCACTTTGGGAGGCCAAGGCGAGAAGATTGCCTGAGTCCGGGGTTCGAGATCAGCCTGGGCAACTTCGCGAGACCTTGTCTCCACAATAAATAAAAAATTAGCTGGGTGTGGTGGTGTGTGCCTGTAGTTCCAGCTACATGGAAGGCTAAGGCAGAAGGATTGCCTGAGTCCAGCAAGTCAAGGCTGCAGTGGCCGTGAGCATGACACGGCACTCTAGCCTGGGAGACAGAGTGAGACTCCAACTCAAAAAAAAAAAAAAAAAAAAAAAATTGGTATAGCCACTTTGGAAAACAGTTCAGTAACTTGTTACAAAACTACATACGCACTTACCAGCAATTTCACTTCTTAATATTTACGCAAATGAGTTGAAAACTTACATCCACACAAAAATCTGCTCACGATGTTTACAGCATCTTTATTCATAATTGCAAAAACTTGAAAGCAGCAAGAAGCCCTTACTAGGTGGATGGATAAACAAACTGTGGAACATCCAGTCAATGCACTATTACTCAGCACTAACAACAAATGAGCTAGCAAGCCATGAAAAGACATGGAGGAAACTTAAATGCAAATTGCTAAATGGAAGAAGCCAATCTAAAAAGTTTACTGTGTATATGATTCTAACTATATAATATAAATTCTTCTGTGAATCTGAAAGTTCTCTAAAAAAGTTAAGTGCATTAAACAAAGTAAAATAACGAAAAAAGTCATTCAAGATAAAATATTAATGAAAGAATCAGATTTTAAAGGACATTTCTTACTATTTTTCCTAAAGAATAATTTTAGAAAGAAACTTCAACATATATTTGGTCTTACGTGATATCTTCAGTGGAAGAAAAAAGGAGGGTCACATATGTGTATCAAAGTTAGACAATCTCATGAAGGGCCTAGGTACCACTGCTCCAGTACCTCCTGTGGGTTTAATTTCTCCTACTTTTCTCAGACACTATTGCCTCAAAGATGGAAGAAGAGACACAGTTCAGCAATGGCTAAATCATGTGCCAAACTCACTTTCCTCCTACTGGTAAACTCTGAAATGTCTCATAATAAATTAACAAATAAATAAGAAGAGCAAACACACATACAAATTATTTTTAATCAAAAGCCAGAAAAGATTAAACAATAAACCAGCTATGCAGCTCGGCCCCTGGAGTGCAAATATGAATGGCAACTTTCTGAAGGTCCCTTTGCCCCTCAAGGATGCCACCACTCAGAGGAGGAAAGCAGAAAAGTGTGTGTGAGAGGCACAAACCCTGCTCAACAAAGGACACATCATATACCTTCTGATCCGCAACTAGGCTTACAGCAGGCACTCATAGCTGAAAGCTATTTATTGTGTTTACTGAGGGTAAATACTATATAAGGGTATTGAAAACAAATGGTAAAAGAAAGCTCCACCCGCTGCCTGCACTTTCTCTATGTAAATATAAATCCATATTTTAACCATGTCCTAATTATTTCCAATGAATCCACACCAAAGAGATCATGTCTTAAATTTTGCCAAGGAGCTCAAAACAGTGATAAGAAAATATACACAGTTTATAAATAACACCTGTTTTAACTGTGCACCTGAAGAGGAAACCACATATAGAAAAAAAGGATTCTTCTTTAAATCTATCAAGAGACATAGCTTGTCTTCCAACTCCAGGAATTTTTTTTTAGTACATTTCTTTTAAATTACAAAATAACAATAAAGAAAATTTGAAATGAAGAAAACAAATCACCCTATATCCTTATATGGTTATCACCGTCATTTTTCTATATTCCCTTCCAACTGTTCTCCATGCATAGTCACATTACAGGACAAATGGTCACTTCAGCAGTCTGTGCAAAGTCTATTACTTCATCAATCAGAAAATAAAAATTTGAGTCAACTTATCCCCCAAGGACAATTTGACATGCATTAAGTGAACTGCACATACATCCTGTATGTTCGGTTAGCTTCTTGGATGTGTAAAGCCCCCAAAGATGCCTTAAGGCATACACATTCTCTGCAGCTGCAAAATAAAGAATTGAAATCTTCTTACACTAGGAAAGAAAAAAAAGAACACTAAAAGTAACTGAAGTTACACAAAAAATCAAGTGTTCATTAGGACTCTGTGAGAAAGAGTTTGCTACAGTTTCACAAAAGAGACTTAAAATTAAATATTTACATTAATTAAAAACTTTAGAGACATAACATCTTCAAAACCAAAAACAGAAAAGCAACAAGGTATGTCTGTAGGTCAGTTATTTCTGATGTTCTCATCATCAACAATGTATAGAAAAGAGGATACATAGGCTTTTTGTATGTAATATCTGAGTTCAAATTCTAACAGTGCAACCCTGAAGACCTCACAATCTCGTCTCCTCCTCAGTTGTTTAAAAACAAAAAGATACACACATATAAGTTACAGGGCTATTGTGACAATTAAGTGACTTAAAGTGCCTAAACTGTGTGGGCTAGAATTAAATAGATGCTGACTACAACACCACACACTGTTCTAAGGGCTTCAGATAAATTAACTCATCTTCACACAATCCCACCTATGAAGGTAGAAGAAACTTGCTATTCCTGCTTCACATAATAAGGCCCAGGAGAGGTCACTTGTTGGGACTTGCCCCAACTGCCTGAAGTCCTGTCTTCCAATGTACTTAACACACTATAAATAATAATAATTATTATAGTATGCTTGTTGTAAACTCTTCTAAGTACTCTACATATATTAACTCATAAAATCCTCAGTACAACTCTGAGGAAGGTACTATCATTAGGTCCCATTTCACAGATGAGAGAACTGAAGCCAGAGAAATTGGGTTATTTCTTCCAAGGTCACAGAGTTAGTTGATAATTGTTGGAACTATGATTCCAACTGAGGTCCCAATAGTTAGAAAATATTTTGTGATACAAATTATTCTTAGTTTCTTTCCATGATTTTATTAAAAATTTATAATTCCCCGATTTCTGACCAGTATATGCTCTTTTAAAGTATCGATGAAGTTCTAGACAAAAAGTAAAGATATTCAACATTTCAGTTAGTCCTAAACAGTTATATTAAGGATAAGTAAACAATTTTCAAACAATTTTTTCAAACCCTCCTACTGTGAATAAATCAAGAACCATCATTTCCACCAGTTTGTACACCTTAGTACTCTGAATATGCAGTGTAGGAAAAATGACATGGAGACTCCAGAAAAGAGTAGATTCTCACTCTCAGCTTCAGTGACAAAAACTCCACATAAAGCTTTCTTTGCCATCTCTGAAACCTACATTATTGTAAGGATGAGATACCTTTCTGTATGCTTGGTGGATGTTGGCTACTCTCCCCCAAATTTACTGTTGATAATTGTCAACAATATTGGAGGGTCAGAAGAAAACATCCAGCAGATTAATCTGATCTTGGTTGGATATGACAAGGCAGTTTTAGCTGGATTCCTAAACCATCATCACCAGATTCAACTCATACATACTGATGACTTGGAGCAATGTGCACAGTCCACCGTAGTGGTCCAGGCTCATGGCCAAGCCTGGGCTCCTCCCTCCCCCTGGCACTGTCTCTCTCCAGACCCACCACAACACTGAGGGTGCACTCAGATGTGTGATTCTGCTGCCTCTGAAGAGATAGTCCAAACAAGAAACGGACACCAACAAAATTTTCTATGCACGATGTCTACAATTTCCTTCCAGTCATACTCCCCAAGTTAAAAAACAAATGTTCAAATAATTTGTGAACAAATCTGTCCACAAGGTAATTAATTTGAATATGAAAAGGGTAATATTTCTACTACAAGCCCAACCAAATTATTTAAAAGAAATATTTTGTGCACTAATAACCAAATTATTCATAATTTGGCATGAATGAGTTTTTAGCAATATCCTACTTTATACTTACTAACATAGAGTCTATAACCACTTTCTTTTCAAGAAGAAAAATCTTTTTTATATTTTTGGAGTCAAAATAATTTTTTTATTACAAACACTGCACAAAATTCTTCCCTTTTCAAAATTCACATTCAGCAGTATTTTAAAATTAATTTTAGCCGCACAACTTACATACAAAATTCTTCTGATGCCTAACCAATGCCAAAATAAAAGTTCAAAAGGTTGCTACTGTTTTTCTCTTCTAAAAAGATACATAAAGTGTATATTCCTGGAATTAATGTGAATATAATAGCATGAATCAAGAGAAATACAGAGCATCTGCTCAGTCATTGGAAATGAGTTCT
Organism: Cephalopachus bancanus; assembly: GCA_027257055.1. Classification (NCBI taxonomy): domain Eukaryota; kingdom Metazoa; phylum Chordata; class Mammalia; order Primates; family Tarsiidae; genus Cephalopachus; species Cephalopachus bancanus. The sequence continues at coordinate 14,383,565 of JAPVLO010000093.1, forward strand.
ATGAAGATTCTACTATGTGTAAAGACAAAAGGCCTGAGTCTCAATCAGGAATATAAAAAGAATCTTAAAAATGCAGACACAACTGGTTTCTAGCACATTCTAGTGACAAAACTTCTGTTTCCAAACCCACTACTAAACATCTAAAAGGAGCAAAACCACCTCAAAGTGACAAAGATATGTGGACAAAAGAACGTGAAGTCCCCACCATACATGCTATCTGTTTTATTTGGGATTCATTAGGATTTCCATAGACACAGTTAGCTATTAGAAAGAGTATCCTTCTTCAACTTGTACATATAAAACTCTTTATTTCAGGAAATTTCCTATCAAACAAAAGTAGGCCAGGAAAAAGTCTTTACATACCTAGACACCTTACCTCCAAGAACTCCTTAGTCACCCAGCACTGAAGGGCAGGGCACAGGGGTGCTCCCTTCTGGAGCAGGGGATCAGTAAAAAATTCACACACTATTATTAAAGAGGGATGAACTCTACAACCTGTACATCTAGAAATACTTAAATATTATAATTTTTAAGCATTAAATTTTTAAATGTAGCGTGAGGTACTGAAAAGATTTTTTTGTTTGACTAACTAAACAGTCTAAGCTCTAGCATATGCTATATCTATATCCTTGTTCAGACAATTATGTTCCTACCTAGAAACTGGCAGACAGGGAAAATAACATTAAAATAGTAGCTCTTGCCTTGCTTTCCCAATTTAATCTTCCTAAAGAACTCTGAACATGTTAATAAACATAGTGATTCCACATTTAAATTTTTTCCTCTAAGTATTTTCTGTACTTTTTTTCTTGAACCAAATGTGCTCAACAGATTTGAACATGAGGGCTCATTCATATTTTATGTAACTATTAAATTTCTATTATCTAAACTACATGCATCCAAAGCATGAACACCAAACGACATTCTGGCAACACTTTAAAACTGAGCTGCAAAGTCTGGCTTTTATGTGTAGTATAAAATCCATTTAGAGCACTAAACCACCATTTTGTAAAAAGACAAACCTTTAAATAATTTATAGCACTAGTAAACCTAGAGTTCCTGGTAGATTTAAAAACAATATTTAAAATATCACTTTAGATTAAAACCAGCAGGAAGAAGACTACTTCCTTATGTCATAACAAGTGAAGTTAAAATGCGATACTAGCAGGCCATCTAGTGACCATTCAAGGGTTAGAAAAAATAAATAAGTCAAAATCCTCATTTTTTGCTAACATCTTCTATTTTCTTGAATAAATTCATTGCCAATGAAGTACATTAAGACAATGAAGGTACTCTGACCACATGCTGAGAAGTGCAGTCTTTATAAGAATGGTCACATTACCTATTCCAATTATACTGAAAGAGAAATTAAGACAATCCAGAGATGACAAAGAATTCCTGACATTATGCTTAAAGCATTCATGGTAACCAAAGTGCCCACCATTCTAAAATGTCCAATGTACAGCATACTAAAAGTATATCTTTTGGGACAGTAAAATAAATAGTATAGCTTACTAAAGACCATTAAAGGAATAATTCCAGCCGGGTGTGGGGCTTACACCAGTAATCCCAGCACTTTGGGAGGCCAAGGAGAGAAGACTGCTTGAGTGCAGGAGTTCAAGACCAGCCTGGACAGCATAGCAAGACGTTCTCTACAAAATCAATTGTATCTGTGTTCAAATCTCACCTTCCCCAACTGAATTACCCTGGGACAAACAATTTTACTTCCTGAATCTGTTTCCTTATCAGTAAAATGAGGATAATTATAACTATCTATCAGAGTCTTCACACAAATTAAATACAATAATGCCCCTGCAGCACTGAACACATAGAGTTCAACTGATGAGAGTTATTATTAATGGTCTCCACCTCTGTCCATGACATTCTCTTTTAGCACACATTTATATTCTTTTACATGATGCTAACTTATGTAGGATGCTTAATCTTCATATCCCCACTCAAAACTCATAACATAAAGCTACACAGATTTGGTTATTATTCTTTGCTTTAAAGCAACACTGTACTTAACATATCTGCTTCACCTCTTAACTTATATTTATCCTCTACTATGTGCTTTCCCATAAACCACACTTGGAAAATCTAATAAATGTCTACATGATAACAATGAAGCTGTACTGCATTTGCTATTGTTCCTCAAAAGGAGTTTGACATGGAAAGTGCACATCATACCAAGCCACCCTGCAATGAAAACACAGTGGGCAAACACACCCCTAGCAACACTGACTAACTATGAACTTTGAGCTGAGTGCTAGATCTTCACTGATTTCTCCATATGCCCTAATGCTCATTAAGATTCAACTTTGCGAGAAACCGAAGGAGAATAAACCAAAGGAGAATAAATGGCAGATATAATTGTGTATTTCTTCCTTCAACTGATTGTAAAATCCTGCATATTATAAAAGAAGAAAAATAAATGAATTTACATATAAGGAGTAAAAATAGACAATGCACTGAAAATGAAACACAGAAGTTCTACAAGAGAGAATCACCTAGCAAGTGAAAAGGCCAGCTACTCTACAATCATTAATTTTCTTGAGCCCATCACAGAGCAGAGGTCCTAAAGCAGTGAGATGAACTGCTTCCAAAGAGTGACATGTCCCACCAAAAGAAGATGAAGCTCATGAACTGTTTACTTTAAGCAGACCATGGGAGGAAGAAATGGCTGCAATAAAGGTAGGTAGGAGAAAAACAGCTGTAATGTTCTTCAGGCTGAGTGTGAAACCCTCTTTAAAATCAAATCATAAGGATATCATATTGTCATGAGGAAAATATGGACATTCTCTAAATGGCCAAGAAAAGTTTACTTTCTGTACTTCAACTTGAAAAATATAATAATATCAACTTATAGGACTGAATAATCATGGCTGGATTCTCTATTAGGTATTTATGTGACAAAATTACTGGTAAAGTACATAAACAGTGCTCTCCGCAACACCTAACACAGTGACATACATACATGGAACACTGTTGGCACTATAAATAATTCAAAATACAACTGTTACTCACTATTAACACCACCATTTTTTGGGAGGGGTAAGGTTATGAGATAAACATAAATCTTCTCTGACAGTTCCTTCTTTCATCTTTTCTTACCCGTTCCTGCAGAAGTTCCACAACTTGCTGGACACAGTCATTTACATCACAGGAGTCTGTTTTCAGCACCAATTCAGGGGCTTCTGGCTTTTCATATTCAGAATCAATCCCAGTGAAACCTGTAAAAGGTACCAGATAACAGAGAGGGGACAGAAATTAAAATTAAAATGGGTGAGGCATATTTCTTCATTGTAGATCTCTGCAATGTTTAAGTTAGTATTTGTGCTGTTTCCTCTCAGCTACAGGGGTATAAGATGAAAATGTCTTTCTTGGAAGATTTCTGATTAAATTTTTGTTTCTTCTTTAAACAGTGTAAGTACAGTTGACTGTCATTATTTGCAGTGGTTATGTTCAACAACATTGCCACAAACACAAAATTAACAAATACTGAACAATTGCTCCTAAGTAAAATACAAGGTTATGTTTCTGCAAGCCTCCGGTCATTTTTGTCAGCTAATTAATTCTTTCAGTTTGTTTTATGGGTGATTCTGTTTAAAGATATCTTGTTTAACATATAGTGTCGTACCACTAACTCTGAACTCATAGCCAATAGTACTAACTCATGCCTAAATGAAGTTTGCCTAGCACATGTATTTTACCTATAAGGCACATCACAGTCTTCTTGTGCTTAGAAACACTAGATAGCATTTTCAGCACTGGGGGTCATTTTAAACAGAAAGATAGCACAAAAATGCAAAAAGAAAGACACTAAGTAGGCTGACACTTGTTTACAGTATGAAAACTGAAATCAAAAGGCCAAGTGTCACCTTGTTCACTTCAGTAGGGAACTCTGTTGGGTGTGTCAGGTCCCCAACACACCACAAAAGTGCCAGGAATATTTATTTGAGGGTTACAAATAAATCTTGGCAAGTAGGAAAATTCATAAATATGGAATCTCCAAATAATAAGGATCAATTCTACTTCTTCTGTCACATTTTTCTTTCTTTGTTGCCTTAAGTAAATGCCTAAGCTGCCTGGAAAGAAGTTAGTAATACCAGGTGATCTAGAATATCTCAATTTCTCCACTGGAATACAGGCCATAATTCCTAAGCCCCAGACATAAAACCAAACTTGACAAGGCTTTTTCCCTCTCAGTGCAAAAACTGACACTAAATCAACCTGTCCATAACATTCACAAGAATTATTCAGGGCCAGATTGAAGTTCTGCAGCCTTCATCTGCCATCAGATAAATTAAGTCAAGACATATTAACTGTCGGCTTAAGCAAAATATAAAGAAAGATGGCAAGCCTGTTAAATCACAACATAAATTTCCTAACCAAGTATAATCAATGTAGATATTAACCACTATTTCAATTTTCCCTATTGTATATGTCTTACCATGCAACTGCCAAGAAAAGAATAAATACATATTTCCCCAGAGTTGCGCTAAAGATACGCTATTCCTGTCTTACATCCCTGACATCACTCCACACATAAGTCATTCAAGACCTGTCTGCCTGGGAAAGCTTAGGTCATTCTTGGGTTAGAATGGTAAACATGAATTTAAAATCATTACTATTAAGAAGTACAGCTAGCAAAAGAGTTCTAAAATACATACTACAAGCCTATAGTCAATTTATTTCATTTTTTTCCTAGTTTTGTTTTTTTGGTTGTTTTTTAGTCAGTCTTACTCTGTTGCCTAGGCTGGAAAGCAGTGGTATAATCATAACAATCAAGGCTCAGAGCAGCCTGAACCTTCTGGGCTCAGGTGATCCTTACACCACAGTATCCCAAGTAGCTGAGACTATGGTACGTGCCACCATACCTGACAATTTTTTAATTTTTTTGTAGAGACAAGGTTTTGCTATGCTGCCCAGGCTAGTCTCTAAACACCTGGGCTCAAGGAATCCACTCGCCTTGGCCTCCCAAAGTGCTGGGATAACAGGTGAGAACCACCACACCTGGCTCTATTTCATATCTCTAAGCATCACCTACAGTACTGAACTCAAGAAATGTCTGCATTATCAATATTCCCAACAGTATTTAGCAATGGGTCACGATAAAATATCTGGAGAGAGGGAAACCCCTTTGGGCCCCTCCTACTTTTCTGTCCTCTCAATAAATCCTGCTTTCAAAAAAAAAAAAAATTCTGAAGGGAAAAAATAATTCTGGTTAGAACACTGGCTGTTAAGCTCTGATTCTCAAATGAGGCAACACACTGGAATCACCAGGTCCCATCCCCATGAGAGTTTCATTTCACTGGTCTGGGGGGTACAGCCATGGCACTGAATTTTCAAAAATTCCCAAGGAAATGCTAATATACAACAAAACTTGGCAACCACTAGTTTAGAAGAACTGGCTTAACATTTTAGATGCCCAGGAGCTCTCCCTACAGCTAATTTATCCCATAAATGACTATAATAAATGTATGCTGAGAGAAATATTTATATTTTAAATTCATAATAACTAACTACTTGAGTAGTAATCATGAAAATAATCTAGATATCAGAATGGCTGGCACAGAAATACATTTACTATCTATCAAATGTCATACAAAGGTCTATAAAAGCCTGAGGTCCCCTGAATATACAAAGTTATGTCTGTCCTTATATGTCTATCATCCCAGCTTTGAAATGGCAGGAGTAATATGAAAAGGGGTAAATGAAAGGCAAATGCTATACAATTGTTATATTGTATTTTTATTTGTGTTTTTTATTGTTACATTATTTTTTTCTTGAATATTTGCAATGTGCAGCTGGTTGAATCTGCAGATGTGGAACACAAAGATGTGGAGGACTGACTGTATATATTTTGATGGAATCAATAATACACTAATTCAATTGAATTCCTCAATCATACATGATTTGAGTAAAGAGTGATTCCAAGCACTATTATATAAACAAGAATAAGACATTATCCTTGGCACCAAGATGCCTACAATTCAGGCATTTTTCTCAATAGCTATAGGATTTCCCGCATTCTCACTGGAATAAAGAGAGTAGAAGTGGGGGAAGCAAGCAACTGATATCCAACCTAATGCTAAGCACTTAATTATACCAAGTAGCCTTTCACCAATCTCCAACATCTCAGTTCTGTCTTGTGAGTAAGATACCAACATGATCAACAATACTCATTTGGCACAGTGCCAGGTACTGCTGCTAACCCTGAGAAAGAGAATAGTGTAGTAAGACCCACTTTTCTCTCCCCAAAGAGCTCCAAATCACTTAAACACTTACAATCTCTTAGAAAATGTCAGTCTTAGATATGGAAAGATAAAATATCTAAGCAAGAGAAACTGAGAAGAAAATATTACTGACCTTTAATTTCTCCTGCCCTTGCTTTTTTGTAGAGTCCTTTGACATCTCTCTGCTCACAAACATGCAGAGGAGCATCAACGAACACCTCGAAAAAAGGTAAACTTGCACCCTCATGAATCTGCCTTGCGTTGTTGCGATCCTTAAAAAATGATATACACAGAAAAAATAGAAAATATCACATGAATTACAAAGGTACTATATTAATATCAAGGATGAGTACAGAGTGCTTTTCACTCAAGCTAATGGAAACTATATTAGACAAAAATCAATTTATATTCTTAATATATACGCTGAAAGAAGTAAATCCAAGAAATTATTAGCTTAACACCAATTCTTTACCTGCTTTAAAAGGCATACTATTCTATAAACCCAGGATAAGAGGATGTCAGAGGACGGAAACAATGGATGTGCCATAAAATCTTTTACCTAATTCTAAGGGGAACCTGAGCCAAAGCCCAGCTCAAATGTAGATGTCATCAGGATGCTCTGTAGCATCACGTTCAGCCTAAGCCTGAGCTGGCATGAAAGCAACTTCAGAAAAGAAATCCATCCAGTTCTCTGAGGCTAGTTTATATCTTTGTCAAATGCAAGCCCCTGCATTCTCTTCTCCTCTCCAGCATTCCCAAAACTTAACTTTTCTGCTCAGCTCCTAACGCACAACATTCATGTCATCACAAAGTCCTTCCAATTTTACCTCTAAATATTACCACTACACCTCCCCAGTTTGCTCTCCTTCCCTACTCCCTAGTTCAACTCATTTCACCTGTCTGGACAAGCTGAAGATCCTTTTAGTCAGTCTTCTGGTTTCTAACTTTGATCTGCTCAAAGTCATACTCTATACCACCACCAAAAACTGACAGAGAATATGAATCTGACCATCTTACTAAACCCTTCAGAGACTACCTGCCACGACTGGAGTAAAATCCAACTTTCTTAGTGGGAGGCATCAATCCTATACCTAGCCCCACTATTCTCAGTCTTGCACTTGATGATCTATTAATAATTAATACCTGCCTGGTCTATCAGGTTGTTTCCACCTTAGGCCTTTCCCCAAACTCTCCCGCAGACACACTCCACCCATCTCTTCTGGCTAAAGCAACATGCTCCCTCACATCACAGCTTCGTGGTAACCTCCTCTAGGAAGTCTTCCCTGCATGCCCAGGCTGACTGAGAGCCCTTGCTTCCTCTGGGTTCTAAGTACTCACTACATATCTCTGAAATCATTTCATTAGCTTTACAAATTTAGTATCTGGCACAACAATTAAGTTATAACCATATTACTCCAACTGTCTTTTGAAATGAAGGTGTTCCCAAGTATCCATCCATGGCTCTCTTTTTATTCTATGTATTCTTCTGTATATATTCACTCTCCTAGGTTTCAACCAATAATTAATAATTCCTAAATCTAGATCTCAACCCTACACAACTTTTCTGAGCTCTAGAACAAGTTTTCCAATGGCCCAGTGGTCATTCTACTGAGACACTCCACTAACTTCAACTGTAACCCACCTAAAATGAAATACTCATCTCCTCCCTTCCTCCCCTATATTTCTTAAGTCAAACATATCACCCTCTATTTAGAAAGCACCATTCTTCATTTTCCCCCCAAAATCAGCAATCAAGTAGGCACCCAGTTCTACTGATACAAAGGTTCAAGACCCCTCAAACATGTCCCAGCTTTTCTATTCCCATTGCCGTTTCTTGAATTCACACCATTTTCCCTGCAGAGTTGGTATTACAGCAAAATCCTCCTGACTAGTCTCCCACCTCCAGACCATTCTCATTCCAGACTTCAAAGGTGACCTCACTCAAATGTATACCCAATGACATCATTCCCTATTAGAATCTCAAACTAGAAACTCCTTAAGAGGCAAAGACCTGAGCAGTCCAGAGGTCATCATCCAGACTCTGCAAGGTGCTCTGGATTCATCTTCCCTCACAATCATCCTGCACAGCAGTCACACCTACCTACCCACAGTCCCCCCCCCCAAATAAACTCTCTCACACTTCTATTGCAGATACTATACCGTATCCTATGTCTGAAATAGCTTTCTCCCTCTCTTCTAACTAGTGAACTCTGATTCATCCTTCATGACTCATTTTAAGCAGCACCTCCTCTGTGAATCTTCCATAGTACCTTTTATATGCATTTACCTCATCACTTGCCTCAAGATATTCTTCTAACTATTCATAGCTCTATGTTCCCACCAGACTACTAACTCCTTAAGGAAAGGAACTATCAGGTTTATTTTTAGACTCAAGATGCCCAGTACAATGGCTGACATAGAGGTACCAAATAAACATCTCTTGAATGAATAAGCAACCCTATGAGGTTGACATTATCTGAGCTCAGAGAGATTAGGTGAACTGGACAAGGCCACAACAGCAGTAACTGGCAGAACTGAGATTTCAGCCCATTCAGGTTCAACTCCAAAGATCTTGCCTTTAACCATGATACTAACTCGCTTATTCTTTGTTATCAGGGTTTCCTAAGGGGCTATGCTATCATTCAACAAACACTACACATCTACTACATTCCAGGAGCTGGGCTTGGCATCAGGATTACCAAGATTAATAAAACTCAGTCCCAGCTCTCAAGGAGACAATGGATTTGGAGGCAGCATAGTATGGCAGACAAGAGCACAGATCTTGAAGACACACAACGTGGATGTAAATCCTTGCTCAATCAGTACAGTGTGTGACCTGGGGCAATGCACACCTTCGTTTGCTCATGTCTACCTTCCTCACTAGGAAATGAGAACCACATAAGTTAATTCACATAAAAGCATTTTACAATAGTTATCAGTACGTAGTTGTGGGAAGCTTTCATCATGTTATAAAAAAACATGTATTATGCAATAAACAACATGGCCGCTGGCTGGTAGAATAACCTATCAGAAACAACCACGTAGCCGCAGTACGTTGGCTGCCAGGCAGCATATATAGGCAAACAACTGCGCCAGAGGAGAGAGCCATTTTATCTTTGTAAAGAGCACATTAAGACCTGGAGTAAACTTGTCTGCAGAAGAACGGTGTCGGTGTCGTCTTTCTTCGGCTCGCGACAACTGGTGGCCCGTACGGGGAACCTTTTCTCCTTTCGTGCCGTACGGCGTTTAGAACTGCGACAACCAGGGCGGTCGACCGGTAAGTGAAGTCACAAGGTCCTCGGTAAAGAGGCGATTAAAAAGGTCCTCGGTAAAGAGGCGATTTGCACAGGTCCTCGGTAGAGAGGCGATTAAAAAGGTCCTCAGTAAGGAGGCGATTTGTTTTAAGGTCCTCGGTAGCGAGGCGATTTGTTGCAGTCTCTGGCATAGAAATTTCTCTGCCATGGGCACTACTTCCTCTCACCCACTTTTTCAAGCTTTAAAGTCCCTCTTGAAAACGAAAGGTTTGAAACTAAGGGACAAGACCTTGACAGACTTTATTCAGTAGATAGATGAGATTTCACTGTGGTTTGCCGTGTCTGGCAATCTCACCATAGGTAGCTGGGACAAAGTTGGACGGGACGTTGATCATGCCCGAGAGAGAGGGGATTTGGTTGGAGGAGTACAGCCTCTCTGGAGGCTGGTCCGGGCCTGTCTGGAGGATCAGAAATGCAATCAAACTGTGGAGCAGGGACAGGCGGCTTTGGATTCGATAAAAGAGGAATGCTCCGACTGTTCCACCTCACAGGCTCCTGACTCTGAGTCAGCGGAGGAAACTGGAACAGATAATGACGCAGGCAGAAAAACTGACCTTGGGTGATTGCAGCTGCCATCTTGCGGAGAGTAAAGGCCAACCCCCTCCGGGTCTTGGGGCCCTTCCTCCATATGCCCCTTCAGCGCCGCCTGGTGGCAGCGGTGAAACAACATTTAATGACGCAGTCTGGTTAGCAGTCCGCGATTCTGGCATATCCCAAACCTTCCCGGTCTTTGTGAATGGGCAGGGGCACAACTATACAGCTGCTGCTAATTTGTCTTAAGAGCTTTCTAAGTATCTTGTAGGTAATTGGACTCAAGAATTTGACAATCTGACGGAAACGCTGCGGCGCGAGATTATTACAGTGATTTCTACCAGAGTGGATCCTGTCGTGGCACAAACTCTAGCGTCCTGGATTGCGCGAGCCGCACATCATTTGAAGGAGTAGGCGGGCATGGGATGTTTTGGCGTTCTCCTCATTGGATTGGCAGTTGTTTGCCTATATTGTTTGTGCACTTTATGCCATAGGCGAAACACTGATATGGCCCTGCTCGCGCAGGCAATTTTGGCCTTGGAGGAAGGGCACTCTCCCCATATCTGGCTTGCAGCAGTGAAGAATCAACAGTGACAGGATGCCAGCCGTTGACTGCACTTGGAGCCCCGATGGGTAAACTCCATGGAGGTTATCCCCAGCTGCATACGGGTTGATGCCGCAACCACCCGTCCCTGCAAAAGGCATCGGGCCGGTGCACAGTTGCTGGGTTGTACTTCGGCGATCCAGGGACTGGGGTACATAGCCCAAGGAAAAAACGGGGGCTGTGGGCTCTAGCCTCTCCTGTCATATAAACAAAAAGGGGGAGATGTGGGAAGCTTTCATCATGTTATAAAAAACATGTATTATGCAATAAACAACATGGCCGCTGGCTGGTAGAATAACCTATCAGATCAACCACGTAGCCGCAGTACGTTGGCTGCCAGGCAGCATATATAGGCAAACAACTGCGCCAGAGGAGAGAGTCATTTTGTCTTTGTAAAGAGCACATTAAGACCTGGAGTACACTTGTCTGCAGAAGAACAGTGTCGGTGTTGTCTTTCTTCGGCTCGCGACACGTAGTAAGTGTTTGATAAATGTTAGTTATTACTAACATTATATTTATAGCTACAATTAGTACCATCAGTGAATGAACTGGGGGTTTTTTTTACAAAAGATTAAAGTACAATAACAAGGGCATGAAAGGTACCCAAAAAAGCCTGAGGGAGGAAGGAATGTAATCAGAAGGAAGCTATTCCTAATCTCAGTCTCAAAGTATGAACAGAAATCAGCTGACACTGCAAAGAGAAGGATAGGAAGAAGAGTACCTTCTAGGCAGGGGGGAAACAAAAATCCCAGGATGTAAAACAAAAAGTATGATTTTTTCAGAGAAATACAAAACAGTGAATCAGTGTTGCTATTGCTACAGTCTCTAAAATAAGAGGAACAATATGATGAGAGCTAAGAGCAAGAATTTTGAGCAAAGAAGCCATAGTAGGACACATGCTAAGAAACTTAGGTTTTTCTCTAGTATGTGATACCTATCAAGTACTCACTATAGGTTTACTGAATTGAAAAGTCAAGCTTGAAATAATTTGGCTATTGGCTTGAGAACAACTTTGTTACATATTGATTTTTTTAATAGATTTACTTAGAAAGTCACAGCACAGAAATTACTATTATTATTCCAATTTGCATTTAGCCTCAAAGAACATATCAACATTTAAATTTTGCCTGACACCACATTCTCAATAAATGTTATTAGAAATGACAAAAAAGCCACATACCTGAGTATAAGGTGATATAAAACTTGTGATACACACTAAGCCAGCATCCGCAAACAGCTTAGCAACTTCTGCAATGCGTCGAACATTCTCTTCTCTGTCTTCAGGACTAAAGCCAAGATTTTTGTTGAGACCTTGACGAATATTGTCACCGTCCAAAGTGTAGCATGGAATACCATGGCAAACCAAATATTCCTCCAAAGCCATGCTCACTGTAGTCTTCCCTGCTCCAGATAAGCCTAAAATTAAACAGTTGAAACAGATTCCACATGTAAAATATGAAGGATTAATACTTAGTAGTAACAAATTTTAATCATTAGCATAATTACATTCATTATTCACAACAACCTCCTAGTAATGTTCTTATTCGATATTTAAGATTTACCTCTTGCCTAAGAAAACAATTATAGTTCAAACATAATATGCATTTATTTTTATAATTTATATCTATGCCCAAAGGTATCCAAGAAATCATTGATAAGCTTCAAAAATGGCTTAATCAATTTTAGTATCAGACAAAGTTGGGTAGATATTCACTCTATCTCCTTTTTACCACTTTTCTAAAGCTGCATACCAAACATTTTAAAACAAAGCTATATGCCCAAATTACTTCTGGCAAGGGAAGGAAAAGGAAGAACACAAGCAAGTGAAATATTACAAAGTTAGCTTCATTTTCCAGGATCATCGCCTCTTACAGACTAATCCATGATAAAACAATCTGGTAGTCCAACTTATGATTAACCTTAAAAGAATCCCCTCATTTCAACTCACCATCCTTTACCATTGGCATTTATTCACTAAACAACAAGGACAAGGAAAGAGCACATTTATGCACTAATACTTGCCAATCTGGTGAGTATATAATTATAGAATTCATAACCAAAATAGTTACAAGGCAGGAGATAAAATAGTGAAGTCTAAAATCCCAATGCTCTTGAAAGAAGTCTTAGTAGTAAAGGACGCTATTAAAATGGTAAAGCAAATTAAAATAGTGGTTGTTTTATATCAATAGGTTTGGGGTAATCTGTTTACAGAGTAACTGGAACACAGAAATTGGGCTGGGGAGGAGAGGGTTGTTCTGTTTTTTTATTGTTGTTGGTTTTAACTACTAATTGAGCACCAAGAATCAAAGGGGGTAAAACTGAAACCTGAAAAAAATCTAAACTTTTTATACAACAAAAACAACCTAAATTACAATTAAAATGTCTGTTTATACACACATGTATATTTATATATTTTATGTATATAATTTGAAATAATATATAATGTTAAATGAACTGAATCACTGGCATTAATAAGTTTCATCGAGATGATTATAGTGAACAGACAAAACAGCAAAGAAATTAAGGCAGTCAGAGGAAATTGATAGCAAATGCAAGACAGACCATCTAAAACCAACATAAGGATAGGTGGTATACCTAAAGAGGGGAAACCAACTGTACTGGGTTGAATAGTGTCCCAAAAATATTCGTGTCCAGCTGTGATCTCAGAATGTGACCTTAACTGGTTATAGAGTCTGTGCAGATACAATCAAAGTTAAAACAAAAGGAGGTCATACTGGATTATTGTGGGCCCCAAATCCAATGATAGGAATCCTTATAAGAAGGCTATATGAGGACAAAGGCAGACACTGGAGTGATACGGCCACACAACAAGGAACACTAAGGAGTGCCAGAACCACCAGAAGTTAGAAGAGAAGAATAAAACAAGCTCTCCTTCAGAGCCTCAGGAACCAATTTCACCAAAAAAACTTAATTTCTAATTTCTAGCCTCCAAAACTGTGAGAAATTAAATTTGTGGTTGATTTGGTACAGCAGCCCCAGGAGATTAATATAACAACCAACCAATGTAAAAATACAAAACATGAGAATTTATCTGAAATAAAATCTGAGAAAGATTGAACCGTGTCCAGAAAATGGTATCCAAATCCCTTGACACCTTAGAAAAATCCTAGTTAAGCAACTGAATTGCAAGAAAAAGAAAGAAAGAGCATTTGCAAGAGAACTACAGAAAATGAGATATGGAGTTAATGAAAAGATTGTCTAACCTAAATTCCTAATACTTAGCTCAGTTGTTTCCAACCCTAGGTAGATAGCAGAATCACCTAGAAAACATTTTTAAAAAATAATTGGAGCCAGGCTCGGTGGCTCAGCCTGTAATCCCATGCCTTTGAGAGGCTGAGGTGAGTGGATTGCCTGAGCCCGCGGGTTCGAGACCCGCCTGGGCAGCGAGACCTCATCTCTACAATAAATCAAAAAAAAAATCAGCCGGGCGTGGTAGCACATGCCTGTAATTCCGGCTACTCGGAAGGCTGAGGTGGAAGGATTGCCGGAGCCTAGCAGGTGAGGCTGCGGGAACGGCCACTGCACTCCAGTCTGGGTGACTGAGTGAGACTCCAACTCAAAAAAAAAAAAAAAAATTGGGATTTCCGGCAAGATGATGACAGAACAGGTTGGACTATGAGAATCTCTGCAAAAGGGAGTGTCTATAAAGACTATCTGTGAGAGTGGGTATGTGCTGGTGGATGAGTGAAAGTCTGTCTGAGGGCAGACTCAGGTTTGTGCACCCAGGGCTCTCCTCCAGAGGTGACTGTAACCCCTCACTGCCCTGAGATTGGAACCCCAGGTGCTCAGGATCATCTGCTGTTCTCGAGGCCCTCCTGAGAAAAGGCAGAAGAAAGCAGCTGATTCTCACCACCTGGTGGCCGACCCACACCGTCACCTATGACAGCAGAGCAGCAGGATCCCCAGAATCCACGGAGAGGGCAGGGAGAAGCTGGAAAAGGAACCCCAACACCGGTGAGGAAACCCCTACCAGCGTCATTTTCTCTATCCTGGGACCAGGCAGAGACCTGCATTGCCTCGACCAGCTCTGCCCAGTCTCCAGCCAGGGACCTAGAGATTATATTCTCATCAAACTAGGGGAGAAGCTGGGCATGGTTGCTCATATTTATAATCTCAGCACTTTGGGAGGCCAAGGTGAAAGGATTGCCTGAACCCACGGGTTTGAGATCAGCCTGGGCAACTTGGCAAGACCTCATCTCTACAATAAATCAAAAAATTAGCCAGACGTGGTGGTGCATGCTTGTAGCTCCAGCTACTTAGAAGGCTGAGGCGGAAGGAAAGGATCACCTGAGCCTAGCAATTCAAGGCTCGGTGGCTGTGAGCATGCCACTGCACTCCAGTCTGGGCAACAGAGTGAGACTCCAACTCAAAAAGAAAAAAAAACACAGGAAACAAAAAAACAAACTTGGAGATACAGACACCCCCTCCCCCACACTGGATCAGGCACAGACACATCAGATCTGAGTGGGAGACTTGACAGCAGCAGCAGCAAGCCAGGTGAGTTCAGATCTGATCCACCCTCCTCCCACAGTAGTCCATGGGGCATCTGGCACAGGCTGAGAGCCACCCTATCTGCTGAGAGCAGAGGGGAGGGGCTAGAGACCAGAGCTGAAACGAAGCTGGAGTTACAGGATTGGACTGACCTCAGAGTGAGTTTTGGGTTTTTTTTGTTGGTTGGTGGATTGGTTGGGTTTTTTATCTTGTTTTTGCGTTGTTGTTTTTTGTTTACTTTTTGCTTTAGTTTTTTCTTTTCCTCTTCCCTCTTTCTGTTTTTGATTATATTTTCATTCTTGCTTTGTTTCTGTTATTTTAATGCTGTTTTTTTTAGATTTCCTGTTTGTGTCTGGGTATTTTTGAGGGAAAGTACATCAAAAGGGGGATTTTTGTCGTTTTGTGTGTTTGTATGATTGTATAAATATACATTTTTGCTTTTTTAAATATTTTCTTTGTGTCTCATTTCATTTGTTAGTTGGTACACCTGTCTGTTTTCTTTCTTATTCTTCTCTCTCAACCTTCCTCTCGCCTCCTCCTTCCTTTTTCCACTCTTCCTTTTTCTTACCTCATTTTGCTTTCAAGGGGCAAACCCATAACCCTGCGGTGTGGACAGATTATAAGGCAGTGGGAAGTGGTTCCAGGGGGCCCACACACCTGTGAACAGATACTGGGATCTGCAGATAGTTTCTGAATCACAGGTCTCCCCCTCAATTAAATCTCAAAACTTCAAAAAGTGCAGCTCTTTACCCACAGTCCAGCTTCAGAACTGAACAAAGCAAGAAGATCTGCATAAGGAAGAGTAGGAGATTAAGCAAACAGGAGTAAAAATTACCCCTCATCCCTAAACAGCAGAATTAAAGAAGAGGTTATAAAAGGGGGGGGCAGAAATCTACACAAATGTAGAAAAACCAAAGGAAGAATATAGGTCTCACACAGACCACTGGAAGGTAAACCAATAAGAATACAGACTTCGGAACACAAATAATGAAGAACTCCCTTCTTTCTATTAATATCTTTGATATCTGAGTTTGTCATAAACCCAGGATTAATAGAGAGAATAGAAATCAGGAGAGACAAGAAGAATGAAAGTTGATAACTGAGAAAAGAGCAATAAAGAATACAGTGAATGAAAAAAATAATAAACTGATAAGCATGGAAAGCAGACTTAACCAAGCAGAAGAAAGAATGTCAGAGCTTGAGGACAAAAATTTAGAACTAACCCAAACTGTTAAAAACATAGAAAAAAGGCCAGACTCAGTGGCTCAGCCTGTAACCCAGCACTTTGGGAGGTTGAGGCAAGTGGATTGCCTGAGCCCATGGGTTCAAAACCAGCCTGGGCAACTTGCGAGACCTTGTCTCTACAATAAATAAAAAATTAGCCAGGCATAGTACTATGTACCTGCAATTCCGGCTGCTTAGAAGACTGAGGCAGAAGGATCGATGAAGCCTAGCAGGTCGACGCTGAGGTGGCCATGAGTATGCCACTGTACCCCAGTCTAGGCAATGGAGTGAGTCTACAACTCAAAAAAAAAAAAAAAATAGAAAAGAAGCTTAAAAAGACAGAACAAAACTTTCAAGAGATGATCAATTATTTCAAGAGGCCAAACATAAGATTAATTAGAATTCCAGAGGCAGATAGAAAGACAGAGACCACCCTGGGACAAACATTCCATTAAATTATCCAAGAAAACTTTCCTCATCTCATCAGTGATGCAACCATTCAAACACAAGAGATTCAGAGAACCCCATTAAGACAACAAATGAGAATACCGACTCCCAGACACATAGTAATTTGCCCACACAAAGTAAGTATGAAAGAAAAATTTATAAAACCAGCAAGAGAGAAGGTCTGACTACCTACAGGGGAAGACCAATTAGAACAGCAGCAGACTTACCTACAAAAACACTTCAGGATAGGAGAGCTTGGAGCCCCTCCAAGAACTTTGAATCTTCAAAGTTCTCAAAAATAAACTATTTCAACCAAGAACTAACTACCCAACTAAGCTAAGCTTCATCAGTGATGAAGAATTAAAATCTTTCCCAGACATTCAGTCCCTAGGAGATTACGACACCTCCAGACCAGCTACACAAGAAACACTTAAGAAAATATTAAACACAGAGGAAAGGGAAAAAAGAACAACAAAGTCCTTCCCAAGAATGCAGGAAAAAGATTGAAAACACAATGAATCAACCTAAAAATCAAAAGAAAGACAAAAAAAAAACCAATCTAACAGCAGCAACAACAACAAACTCTTTAAGAACCTCATGACAGAGATAAGCTCTCACATCTCAATAATTAGCCTGAATGTGAATGGACTAAATGCACCACTGAAAAGAGATAGAATGGCAAATTGAATAAAATATCATGAGGCAACAATACATTGTCGCCAAAAGATTCATCTCACCAGAAAGGACACTCACAGACTCAAAGTAAGAGGATGGGAGACAAACTTTCAGGAGAACAGAACACAAAAGAAAGTGGGAGTCGCGATCTTAATATCAGACAAAATACCTTTTAAGCTATCAAAAATTTAAAGATATAGAAGGTCATTATATAATGAAAAATGGTTCAATCCATCAACAAGAATTATCCATCCTAAACATATATGCACCCAACATTGGAGCACCAACTTTCATGAAGCAGCTTCTAGGTAAACTTAAAAAATATACTGACTCTAGCACTATCATAGCTGGGGACTTCAGTACCCCACTCGCAAGCCTAGACAGATCATCAAGACAAAAACTCAACAAGGAGATCCAGAACCTCAATGTGATGCTTGACCAAATGGACTTAATTGATAACTACAGAACATTCCACCCAACAACCACAGATATACATTCTACTCATCATCACATAGAATGTACTCTAAGATCGACTACCTCCTTGGCCATAAATCAAGCATAAACAAATTCCGTAAGATTGAAATCCTGCCATGCACCTTCTCAGACTACAGTGGAATAAAAATAAATATCAACACTAACGAAGTTCCCCCAAAACCCACAAAGACATGGACACTAAACGGCATGATGCTAAACAGCTCCTGGGTCATCATGGAAATCAAAACAGAGATTAAAAGATACCTGGAAAGAAATGAACATGAAGAAACATTGTACCAAAACCTCTGGGATGCCATGAAAGCAGTACTAAGAGGGTAAGTCATATCTCTATGACCACACATGAAGAAAATGGAAAGATCACAAGTTAACAGCCTAACAAAACACTTAAGAAAGATGGAAAAGCAAGACCACCAAAACCCTAACTTTAGCAGAAGAATCCAGATATCCAAAATAAAGCCCAAATTCGGGACATGGAAGATAAAAAGATAATACAAAAAGAATCAATGAAAAAAAAGCTGGTTCTTTGAAAGGATAAACAAGAATGATGGACACCTAGCTAGACTGACCCCCAAAAAGAGGAAAAAAGCCCAAATAAACACAATCGGAAATGTAAAAAATCAAGTCACAACAGACCCTGAAGAAATACAAAAGATTATCAGAGACTACTATGTACACTCGCATGGAAACAAACTTGAAACCTAAAGAAAATGGAGGACTTTCTGACATCACACAACCTCTTCAGGTTGAAACAAGAAGGAATCAAGAACCTAGATAAACTAATAACAATCCAGGAAATTGACTATGTCATACAAAAACAACCTATTAAAAAAAAGCCCTGGACCCAATAACTTTCCAGCAGAATTCTACAAAACATACAAGGAGGAACTGATACCAATCCTATTGAAAGTATTTCAGGCAATCAAGAAAGATGGAACTCTCCCCAAATCATCTTATGAAGTTAACATCACATTGATATGCAAACCAGGCAAAGATCAAACAAAAAAAAAGAACTAGATGATGAACATAGATGCTAAAATGATGAACATAGATGCTAAAATTCCCAACAAGATTCTAGCAAACCGGATCCAATAACACATCTCAAAAGTCATCCACCATGATCAAATAGTAGGCTTCATCTCCGGGGTGCAGGACTGGTTTAACATTTGCAGGACCATGTAAGTAATTAAATACATCAACAGATGTAAAAACAAAAACCATATGATTTTATCATTAGATGCAGAAAAAGTTTTTGATAAAATCCAGCACCCCATTTTGATAAAAACCCTCGAACATCTATGCATAGATGGAACACACCTCAAAATAGTAAGAGCCATCTTGAGAAACCCACAGCTAGCAAACTGCTAAACAGACAGAAAATGGAACCACTTCCCCTGAAAACCAGAACAAGACAAGGATGCCCACTCTTATCCCTCCTGTTTAACATAGTTTTGGAAGTCCTAGCTAGAGCAATCAGACAAGAGAAGAAGATCAGAGGTATCCAAATAGGAAAAGAGGAAATCAAGTTATCCCTCTTTGAAGATGACATGATTCTATACCTCAAAAACATAAGAGAATCTGTCAAAAAACCTCTCTGTACTGACAGAGGACAGTGGAAAAGACTCAGGGTATAAAATAAAAGTGCAAAAGACAGTCGCATTTCTATATACCAACAATAAACAAACAGAAGCCCAAATAAAAAGCACAACTCCATTCACAATAGGCACCAAAAAAATGAAATACCTTGGCATCTTCCTAAACAGAGACATGAAAGACCTTTACACCAAAAACTGCAAAACACTGCTCAGAGAAATCAAAGATGACACAAACAAATGGAAAAATAGTTGATGCTCATGGATTGGAAGAATCAATGTTGTTAAGATGTCCATCCTACCCAAGGTAATCTACAGATTTAACGCAACACTCATTCAATTGCTAGCAGCATTCTTCTCAGACCTGGAAACGACAATACAGGAATTCATATGGAAACATAAACTGCCATGAATAGCCAAAACAATTCTCAGCAAGAAAAACAAAGTGAGAGGTATCACACTCCCAGACTTTTAACTTTATTATTAAGCTACAAGAATCAAAACAGCCTGGTATTGGTACAAGAATAGGCATATAGACCAATGGAACAGGACAGCGATTCAAGAAGCAAAACTTCAATTTCTCAGCCAACTCATCTTTGATAAGCCTCCACCACCAACCACTGGGGAGAGGAGAACCTTTTCAGTAAATGGTGCTGGGAAAACTGGCTGGTCACACGCAGAAGATTAAAGCAAGACCCCTACCTATCACCATACACAAAATTTAACTCTAAATGGATCAAAGACCTAAACATAAAACCTCTAACTGTAAGAACCTTAGAAAATACAAGAGACACCCTTATGGAAATTGGAACTGGCAACCAATTCCTGATCAAAACACTAAGTGCCTATGCCATGAGAGATAAGATAGATAAGTGGGACCTCATCAAACTGACAAGCTTCTGCAAAGCCAAAGAAACCATCAAGAAAGCAGGGAGACAGCCCAGACTGGGAAAAGATATTTGCCAACTGTATGTCTGACAAAGGCCTAACATCTAGGATCTACAAGGAACGTGCAAAAAAGAAAAAAACAAACAGCACCATTACAAAGTGGGCAAAAGATATGAATAGACAGTTCTCAAAAGAAGACATGTGAGCAGCCAACAGATACATGAAAAAATATTCAGCCTCACTAGTCATCAAAGAAATACAAATTAAAACCACACTGAGATACTACCTAACTCCAGTCAGGATGGCCATCATCAATAAATCAGAAAACAACAGATGCTGGAGAGGATGTGGGGAAAAGGGAACACTTCTACACTGTTGGTGGGAGTGTAAACTAATATAACCTCTGTGGAAAACAGTTTGGCGATTACTAAAAGACCTGAATATCAACCTCCCATACAACCCTGCAATCCCCCCTACTGGGAATATACACAGAGGAACTCAAATCACTCTATGAAAAAGATATCTGCAAATGTATATTTATTGCAACATTGTCCACAATAGCAAAAACATGGAACCAACCATGTTGCCCACTGAAAGAGGACTGGATTTTTAAAATGTGGTACATATACACAATGGAATATTACGCAGTCATAAAAGAGGACAAAATTATGAACTTCACAGCAACTTGGATGGACTTAGAGTCTATAATACTGAGTGATCTATCACAGAAACAAACAACTGAGATCACATGTTCTCACTCATTAAGCAGACCTTGAACAATTATCTTAATACTATAAGTAAGGGATTGGCAGTACTGGGAAACTGCAACTGGGGGGGGACGTGGGATTCGCAGTAGTAGGAATCTGTGGGGGAGGGGGTCACACTTCATCAACAAGGGTTCCTGCATAATGAACATTTGTATACCTAACCCTGAATTGTACCCCACATCTTTAAAATTAAACATTAAAAAAAAGAAATAAATCTTGATTTTTATTTCCATCATCAAAAAAAAAATGAAGGCTATAAAAGATTTAACAACACAATCAACAAGCTTGATCGAATGAGAATATTCAGCACTGTTTATTTTATGGTTTATCTCTCTTGACCATACCTGTTAGCCAAACTGTACAACCACGAAAGCCACCTCTGGTCCCTACCACCTGACCTCGCTTGTTCCTGCTGACATGATGGGCTTGATAGGTGACATTAGTTGCTCTCTGCATCCCCTAGAGGAAAAAAAGAAAAACAATTCTGGTTCACTTGAGTCCTTTAAAAGGTAAATACTTTCCTTCCAACACAATTAGTACCCTATGTAACATGCCAAAAGCAAGGAAAAAGACAAAATGAACAGCTAGTCTTTTCTTCCTTAGAGTACTAACATGTTTAGTGCTTTACACATGCCAATTGATTCACTCATCACAGCAACCCAGTGATGTAGGTACTCTTATTACTGTGGTTTTACAGATGAAGATGTTTAACCTGAAAAAAGTTAAATAACTTGCCAAGATCCCATAAATAGTGAGTGGCACACTCCATAGCCCAGTCTTTGCAAGTATTCATTTATTCAATCATTCAGTCAACCAACAGTTATAACAGATGAACAAAATAAGATCCCTACCCTCACTGAGCTTACATTCCACTGGGGGATAATGTAAACCTATAAAACATAATTTCAGAATCAGAGAGTGAGAAGCACACTGTAGAAAAATAAAACAGGAAAAGAAGAGAGAAATAGAGGAAGAGTGCCTCTGTAGAAGATGATCAAGAAATGCCTCTAAGAAGGTAAAACGTGAGTAGACTCCTGAATGAAATGTGGAAGGGATGCTTATAGGTATCATGAAATAGCTACTTTTGCAATTAAAAAAAAAAAGTGGAATGCACTGGTTATAACTTGATGTTCTCCCAAAGTTTCTTCTTTTTGAAAAAAAAAAAAAGGACATAAAATTACATAGGCCACAAAGAATCTGTACAGGCTTTCCTCCAAAAAAGATACACTGGCCAGGAGCGGTGACTCAAGCCTGTAATCTCAGCACTTTGGGAGGCCAAGGCAAGAGGATTGCCTGAGCCCACGGGTTCAAAACCAAGAGTACAATGTACTGTGCTGCCATATGATTTTGCCCAACTGCAGAGTAATATAAGTGTTCTGAGCACATTTAGGGGAGTCTGGGCTGACCTATGATGCTCAGTAGACTAGGTGCATTAAATGCGTATCTGACTCACAATATTTTCAACTCACAATAGGTTTATTGGAACAAAACTCCATTATTAAGTGGAAAAACATTTGTACCAAAAACCATTGAATTGTATACTTGAAATAGGTGAATTGAGTAATATGTTTTATATAGAGAGAGATATACATATAAAGCTGTTTTCAAAAAAGATACTTGGTCTCTATTTTCTCTTCCTATGAAGCAAAAATATAATTTAGACTCTTTTCAAAAAGTTATATTGTTATAAAATAAGTGTCTGTATTCTGATAAGGTGTTTGTATTTGATACTGCTTGCAGCTCTTCTATCTTTCAAGATAGATTTATTCATCATTCACTCAAAAATATTTGCTGAATATGTGACATTTTTCTAGGTGCTGATGCAACAGAAGTGAGCAATACTGTTACAAGTGACTGTACTGTGGAACTTATATCCTAATACAGTGGTTCTCAAACCATGGTCCTTGATCAGCAGCTTCAGTATCTCCTAGGAACATGTTAGCAATTAAATTCTCAGGTTCTGCCCCAGACCTACTAAGTCAGAAACTCTGAGGTGGAGCTCAACAACCTGTATTTTCACAAGCCCTCCAAGTGATGCAAGTTCAAGTCTGAAGCAAGTTCATGTTTAAGAACTACTGGACTAGTAGAAGAGACTGAGGGGGAGGGAGAGAGCAAGAACCAAGATAATTATGTAAGTTAAACAGTAATAACTGTCAAAAAGGAAAGTAAATAAGCAAAAGCCTCTGCTAAGAGGCTGAAAATGTAGTGTCCTGAAAAGGCTTCATAAAAGGTCATTTAAGATTTTTGATGATCCTCACCAGGGGGTAGCACATTCCAGAGACAGGGAACAGGAAGCACAAAGAAAATTGGGAAAGTGAAAGACTGAGGAACTCTGGAATGACTGCTCAGTGCCCTTAAGTCAGCAATTATAAATTTAAATAAGACCAGTTACCATGACTGTATATCTTTCCACAGCTATATTCAGGGGCAAAGGTCACAGGCATAAAATACTGACAAATCCAACCAGGAATATAGTTTGGCCCAGAGGTCTTCAAAGAACAAAACCCTTGCAGGTATATAAGCATACATTTTTAAAATTATTATGTAGGATATATTTTGAAATATGCATACATTGTGAAATAGGTAAATGGAGTTAATTAGCAAATGTATTACCTTACATATTCAAGATTGTTTTGTGGTACAAAATACTTAAAATCTACTCTCAGCAATTTTCAAGAACATACTATATTGTTATTAACTATGGTCACCATGCTGTACAACAGATCTTTTGAATTTATTCCTCTTATCAAATTGAAGTTTTGTATCCTTTGACCAACATCTCCTCCATCTCTATCCCCTATCAGGCCCTGGTAAACTACCATTTTAGTCTCTATTCCTACAGGTTCAACTTTTTTGGCTTCCACATATGGGATCACACAGTACTTGTCTTTCTGTGCCTGGCTTATTTCATTTAATATTATGCCTTTCAGGTTCATCTATATTGTGGCAACTAAAAGGATTTCCATCGTTCTAAAGATATAAATGATTTTCCCACCACAATTACAGTATTCTTTTGACTGTGTACTTACTTCTACTAGTGACTTTTAAACCTTCTTATGTTTCATGTTACTAATTAGCATTCTTTTCTTTCAGCTTGAAGAATTCCCCTGAGCACTTCTTTTAAGACTTGTCTCGTACTGATGAACGCTTTCAGCTTTGTTTGTCTGGGGAAATCTTTTATCTCCATTTGTGATGGATAGCTTTGTGAGATACAATATTCTTGGTTGGCTATCCTTCCCACTCCCCCAACCCCCCTCACCCCCACTCTCGCATACATACACACACCCCCTCTTAGCACTCTGAAGATATCATCCCATTCTTTTCTGATCTGGAATCTTTCTGCTTAAAAGTCTGCTGCCAGCCTTATTGGAACTCTCTTATATGTAATTTGCTTCTTTTTTTACTGCTTTCAGGATCCTGTATTTTTGATGGTTTGGTTATAATACGTCTTGGTGTAGTCTTGTTTGGAATGAATCTGACTGGAACTTTTGACCTTCCTATACTTAGATATTTATATCTTTCCCCAGATCTGGGGAATTTTGCTATTAATTGAAAGGACGGACCAAGAGCAGGAAGCTATTTTTGTCTGGTTTCTAAACCCTAACACAATGATGAGAAAGTAGAATGTATTCTTTAGGTAAAGACTAACTTTGCTGACTTTGTCTTTCTAGAAACCCAAATCTCTCAAGCATGACCACTATCGGCCCATTGTATAACTTCCTGAGGGTGATGAGATCTGTGACTCAGTGCCTGGTGACGAGGAACCCCCTCAGGGTCTCTAAGACATTCACAAACGGTCAACAAGAAAGTCAGGGCAGTAACATCTACCTGACTGAAACATCTCCAGGGGAAAGGATGTAAGCCAGGGCTCAGGGGGCTATGGGGCCACACTCATCTTGGAGTGCCAGCCCACTTCCTGTCTGTGGGAAGTGATCTCTTTCTTAAATAAATCTCATCTTCTTTCATATCTGTGTGTGCTGCATTACTGGGATCTCTGGCTGCCAGCACACACCTCTGGCACACTACCTCCAGGGGTGCTGCGCCCCTCCACATCCACATCCACCCTCACCCTATCCGTACCCTAACATTTTCTAGAGGTTCCACCAAGACCCTTATCTTTATCTCTCTCTCTCCCTCTCTTCCTTCCTTATTTCCTAACTGGTAATCCTCTGTAGACTGTGCTGGAAACTGGTGGCAACTGAAAGCTCTGACTGAGGCTAAACTTCAGCGTGCTGGAAGATCCCAGGAAAGACATCAGACCACTGCAGTCCGATAGGGTGAGGGAGTAAGGTTAAATCTTTACTTCTTTCAAGCCAAGATGGACCAGGCTGGATCTCAGAGGACAACTGACGGTCTCTGCCTGGGGCTACTCCCTAGGGAGGCAAGAATTTCCCTGAAGGAAATTTCCAACTACTAGCACCCAGATGGGTAGGAGACGAAGTGCTTGTTTTCTTTGCTCTTTTCTTGTTGCAAAGTGACTCCATGAAGGACCTTGAAACTCTAACAGCTGCACAGTATGCCCTTCTGCACCTCCAGTGAGTCATCTCTCATTTATCATCCACACACTCACATATTTGGATGCACTCGGACTCCCTGGCTTTGCTGTTCGGATGAGTTCTTGGATCTCTCAGACTTTTCCCTGTTCTTGTCTTGAGAGATACCTAGCAAGGATCTGGGAACCCAACTGCCAGAAGTCCTGGTACCAGGCCTTCCAAGACATGATGGAGCATAGCATTCCGCAAGTTCTAATGGGCACAGGGACGGGAGAATGCTCTCTCCCTCATGACTCACAACCTTTGTGCTGATTCCTTTGAACCTGTTGGGAACACCTGTCAGGGGATCTAGATGGTTAAAGGTCCAAGAACAAATCCATAAAACCAAGAGCCCATCCCAACTGTATCCCTGTTTCCTTTTACAGGAACCATGGGAAACTCTCAATCAGTTGTGAAGAAAGATACGCCACTGGGATGCCTTTTAAAACACCTTAAAGTTTTAGAACTAAATGAGGATATTCACCCAAAGTGTTTAATATTCTACTGCAATACTGCTTGGCCACAATATAAGCTGGGGGATGGCAAAACCTGGCCAGAAGGTGGCTCCCTAACTCCTAATACACTTCTGCAGCTTGATTTGTACTTAAAAAGGAATGACAAATACATTAAAAATCCCATACATTCAAGTCTTTTATGCATTAGCTCGCCACCCAGATATCCGTTCCTCTTGCCACCTTGTTGCAGCGGCTCCCCAGACCCCATTGCCCACAGGTTCATCAGAGGATACTGATTCTGCTGACTTAGCTGCCCCTCCCTCAAAAGATTTTCCACCTCCTCCATACTCTCCTATTCCTTATACAATTCCAATTCCTGCTTTCCCTCTAACAACTCAAATACTGACCCAGCTGGTTTAACTTCTGTCTCTTGAAATCTGCTTTTGTTACTTTACTCTGTCAGGTTCCCTTCCTTCCCTTCCTTTTGCCCTCTATCTTTACCTGCAGAGGAGGGGCCAGCATCTAGGGCCTAACCCTGGCCTCCAATCTCTCCTCTCTTTTACCTTCTGAGAAGGGGCCAGCACCAAAGGCCCAGCACCTGACCCCAGCCCCCAGCTTTGTCACTCCCCTTCCCCCACTGCCTGAATACCTGGCAGCCTTATTAGCTACAGCAAGTCTCCACCCCCATATGTATTTGGTAAGTCCATTCAGGTTTCCACATGGTTTAACCAGTCTGTCCTCAGGAAGGTGGCCAGAGCAAAAAGATAGTAAAGCTCTTGTCTGTTTTGTTGTTGTTATTGGTTGTTCTTCTATGATAAATCTCTCAAGTTAAATCTAAACTGGGACCATATCAATCTTCTTCCCAGACAAAAGTAAAGGGAGCATGTGTTAATTAATCCTGTTAACTAACAACAACAAAAAGTCAATTGTAACTTTAATCTGCTTTCCAAACCAAACTTGAAAGTGTTCCAGTTAAATCTGAATTCCAACTTTATCATGTGCTAAAACATTAGTGCTAAGTAACACCAGCATTTGTTATATCAGGCTCGCTAAGGTTGTATTTATAAAAAAAGAATGTTAAGTTACGTTTACATAGCCTAGTACTTCTCTTGCTGGATGGATAAAATACTGGGTACTCTGTGTGAGCACAATAAGGACGGGAACTGATCACTTTCACCTAACTGTCCATACCTTACAACTAAGACTGCAATTTAGTAATTTATAAGGATTTTTAACAACTTCCTGTTCATAATTATAAATAAGTGGGGACAAATCAGTTCACAACCACGTGGTCTGCTCACTCTAAAGGGTTTTACATCAGACTGTCACAAACAGAGAAATGATTTAAAAGTTTCATATGTATAACCTATTAAAAAGGAGTCTTTAAGATTTTTGTTCAGCCAAAAGATTAAAAAACAAAAAACCAAACAGTGCCAACATGGAGGACAGCAGAACCAGAGGGCCAAAAAGACACCCCGAAAAGGCACTAATTGTGACAAAACTCCAAATGCCCATCAAAGATCTGGTAAAAACAAACCTGCTAAGGGGATGGTGTCCATTGCTTATAGGTACAGTCTGTGGTGGCACTGAAAGCATAGTTGCCCTAAAAAGGCCTTAATCTCCTAGACTTTGTACACTGTGCAGGCCAGACAGTCATTGGGAAACAGGTGCACTCTCTTCTGAAGAGAGGAGAGAACATTTGGCTCACAAATGGTGGCCACTTACAGAGGCCTAGAAATCTGCTAAACTGCCTGGCCATGGCTCACCATCACCCCAGCAAACCTCAGGTAAATATTAAAGTGCTGGAACATAATTTCTTAATTTAACACAGGTACCAGCCTTTTGGTCCTGGCCATCCATGTTGGAATCATATAGCCTTATCTAAATTAAAAGTTACTAAAGGTTAATTTAAAAAGTATATTTATTAACAATCGCCAAAAGATTTTCTCCTTTAAACAACAAAGTGGGGAAGGAAGAAACAAAATTCAGTTAGCCACCCCCCCCGACGCTGCTGTCTTTGTTACAAAAAGCCAGTTTTTTTTACTTTTCAAAATCTTTGTACTATCACTTTGGCTAAATAAGTAACTTTTGCCATAACTACTATAATGTTGTGTTATAACATTATGCTTTTAAAAATTGTAATACTTAAACTCTTCAAGTTCTCAATTCAGTCTCTCTAGGGTGGGATAAGAAAAAAGCCTCAGGAGCCACACCTACCCTACACCCTCCTCTTGAACTGCCTGCAGGCCAAGCACAAGGATTATTAATCCAACATAGGATAAATAACAAAATAACCTCAGCTTCACCCTCTAGCATATCAAACATTGCAAAAGTATATCAGACCTATTATTAAAACACATATTTTTTCTCTTGCCAATTTTTACCTGTTTTAAATTCTCAATTTAAGCTACAACCTAACTACAAGTCTCTAATGTTTTCAATTTTTCTTTCTTCAGACTTTGTCAAAGTGGCTGTATTTCCTTGTTAAAATACAACTATAGATGACTTACAAGGGTATATTTCAACTTACACTGATAAATTAGAGGCTAATCATACATATAATTTACAGGACTACTTTCACTTTTCCAGCATTGTTTCTGGGGCAATGGCCTAATTTTCATCACTGTATGCTTGATAATTTTTACCTGTGCTCTCACTCGACGTTTTATTAGATCTAAATAATCTTCAGTTGTGGTCCCACTGTTTCCTATTTGTGCCCTTGGAAATAGATAGGTAGGAGACATCTCTATGGCCCACCTCAGCAGGAAGCTGTAACAGAAGACTGATCTTCGCCTCATTTCCCAGGATCATAAGAATATTTCCAAGAGCAGGAGTAGGGAATGAAAGGATGGACCAAGAGCAGGAAGCCATTTTATCTTGTTCCTAAACCCTAACACAATGATGGGAAAGTAGAAACTGTGTCCTGGAGAAATGCATTCTTTAGGTAAAGACTAACTTTGCTGACTTTGTCTTTCTAGAAACCCAAATCTCTCAAGCATGACCAGTATCAGCCCATTGTATAACTTCCCAAGGGTGGTGAGATCTGTGACTTGGTGCCTGGTGACAGGACCCTCCTCAGGGTCTCCAAGATATTTACAGGTGGTCAACAAGGAAGTCACAGCAGTCACATCTACATGATTACAACATCTCCAGGGGAAAGGATTTAAGCTGGGGCTCGGGGGGTGGGGGGGCTTACGGGCCACATTCATCTTGGAGTATAGGCCTTCTTCCTGTCTGTGGGAAGTGATCTCTTTCTTAAATAAATCTTGTCTTCTTTCATCTCTGTATGTGTTGCAAATCTTTGCATTACTTGGATCTCTGGTTGCCAGCATGCCCCTCCAGCACACCGGCTCCAGCAGTGCTGCACACCTCCATATTCACCCTCTCCCTATCCATACCTATTTTTTACATTAATTATTTAAGTACATTTTTTAACTTCTTTGTCTCTTTGTTCTCCCTGAACTTCTATAACATAAATATCTGTTTTTTGCTGTCCCATAAATTCTGTAAGCTTTCTCCATTACTTTGCATTCTGTTTTATTTTTCCTCCTTGACTATGGAGAAAAATCTGTCTTGAAGTTCTAGATTTTTTTATTCTACTGAATCTGCCCTGCTATTGATACTGTCTATGGCATTTTTTACTTTATCCATTTTATTTTTCAACTCCAAAATTTTTTTAACAATATAATCTCTGTTAAATTTCTTGTTATGTCATTTATTGTTTTCCAGAGTTTGTTCACTGGAGCTTTGCTAAGCTTTCTTAAAATAATTATATTTAAATTTTCCAGGCAGTTCCTATATCTCCATTTCTCTTGAGTCAGCTACTGGAAGATTCTGTTTTGGGGGTGGTCTGTGTTTCCTTAGGTTTTCATGTTTCTTGCTGCCTTGCATTGATGTCTGCACACTGGAAAAGCATGAACTTAATCATCTTTGTCTGAAAAACCCTTTATCAGTCATCCTATCCAGAAAATCTGGGCAGGCCATCTGGTGTGGTCTACAAGTGGTCTTGCTGCTAGAGTCCTCAGAGAGATTTGCCTTGTACCTAGGTCAACAGGTGGGCAGAGCTGGAGCAGGAATGAAGGCTGGGTTTGCAGGGGCTGGTCTGATGTTGGGGTACAAGTGTTAGCCTGGAGGCTAACTGTATATGGGCCTGGACCTGTGTCCAAAGGGGCTGGTCTAGTGTTAGGATCTACTGAGATGGGCCTGAACCCTAAGCCTGCTAAAGTGTAAGGTCACAGGGCCCAGCCTGAAGATTGAGGCCAAAAAGACTAGCCTGACATTGGGGCAGGTCTGAAGCCTGGGGTTATGTGGGCCAACCTGACTCTGAGCTAGTCTAAAAGAAAGGCTGGAGCTGGGTAGGCTTAGAACCTATATCCACAGGTAACAACCTAATGATAAGATATGAGGAATAGCCTGGTACCAAAAGTGGCACAGAGCCTGGGGCCACTGGGGTAGGCCTGGTCTTGGGGCAAGCCTAGAACACAGGTCAGAGGGAACTGGCCTCGAGCCTAAGGCTACAGAATCCTGGCTGGTACCAAGGTGGGCTTGGAGACTCATTCTATAGGCACCAGCCTGAAATCTGTGGCCAGGGGTACCTATCCAGTGCTGGGCTCTACTGAGGTGGGCCTGGTATTGGGTTCTGCAGTAAAATCTGGAATTTACTGCCCTTTCCTTCCCCCAAGCAGAGAGTATCATCCTCTACACTGTGCTACCTGAGGCTGGGGAAGGAGTGACACAGGTAATGCAAAATTATCCTTTCCTACCTTCATCAATATGTCTTTTCTTATTTCTGTGCTATACCTAGGTGCTGCAATCTCTTACCTGGTTTCCTTAGCTCTTGTGAAGGTATTTTTGTGTGAGAATGGTTGTTCAATTGATGTTTCTGTGGGGAGATGAACACTGGAAAGTCCTATTCCACCATATTGCCAAGACTCTAAATTTATTTAAGGAATTAATTTCGATCCAAATCTTCCATATATAGTCTTTTCTAAAACTGGTCTGCCTAAAAAGGTGCGGAGGTTAAAGATTTCTTTTACCATTTATCCCCTCACAATCTGTACAGGAGAAAGGCATCCGCTGCACATCTGAATCTTACTATCACTCATTGCCCTTGGGTGGAAAATCCTCCGGGACAAAGAGACAATTTGACAATAATTTTAATAGGCATATCACAAAAGTTTCACCCCTCCCCCATTAATCATCTCATTAACAATAATTATTATTTATATATTAGTAATTTTATTTCAATAATCACTTATAAAACTTGCATAATGAGTCACTAGTCATTTATTTTCCATAAGCTGATGAAGCAAACATAACTTACCAGCTCTGCATTTCCAAGAACTTAGACAAAAAACAGGTTTAGAAACAGATATCTGCATCTCTTGAAAAGCAACAGCACTTCTTTAGGTTTTAGCTCCAAGTCATGCTGGCTACAGAGAAGGGAGATAGATCTCTGCTACAAGGACAATAAGAAAGGTGCTATACACATTATCCTGCCTACACTTGCAGAACCTGTTTGATTTGGTCATTGTGTTTTGGGATTTTTCCAAGGTACTTTGCTTTTGGGCAAGAAGAAATATATATCTAATAAATTTTAATTCATTTTGGTCCTGTAAAATATCTTCTGCTTTTCTTATTAAATTGAGCTAGAAAATATAAAAATTATCTGACAAGCTATAAACTGCTGATATAACTGAAAGAGAATATATAACTGAGAAGATAAGTAGAGATTATCTGTCTGAATCACTAAAAACGATGCTTACTCAGTTTCTTGCCTCCTACATTTAAAAAGATGTTGGCTGCAAATGTGGTATTCTGGGTATGAGGAAATCTTTTGCTTATGTTTGGTATTTTTCATATTAAAAAATGAACTTAAAAAAAGATTTCTCACATTCTCTTACCTCCTAGCTTTTCACAGTAAGTCAAAGAACACTTATTAAAACTATCAGAATTGCAAATTGGTGGGCTTATGCCTGATTTTAAAACTCTAAAGTTCATTTATACATGCAATCTTCTAGTTCCCCTTTCTTTTCCTTCTGCACCCATTCCAGCCAAATCTTTCCTATAATTCTGCCAAAGAAACATGACATTAGTGACTCAGTAAAAGTTAAGAATTACTTCCTTCTGCCTCTAAATTTCTATTTTCAAAGTCTTCAATGGTCTACTTTTTACCCATGGGAAGAGAACTCGAACTTCTTGTTTCTCACCTTAATAGTCTGGGTGCTTTGTAAAAATATATATCTGGCTTGGTGTTAGTATGTATGCCCAGACAATAATATTTACTGCTCATATAATTAATTTGTTATTTAAGGACCATTTAGTATGTGTATACATATTTTTACTTCCTTAGGAAAATAGGTCAAGGACCATAAGTTACAATTATTTGTATTTCTACAATGTCCAACTTCCTTTCTTGTTCAGTGTTCATAAAAGTTAGATACAAAACATTTATTTTAAAGTATGATTGGTTTTCCCTGTGTAACTTGTAAATGAAATGATGACTAATGTTTGGAAATCTTAAGACCAGCAGAACTGGGACAACTTATTTCAAGACCATTCACTGAACACTTTCTACACTTGTAACTAAATGACTAACAATCCTGTCACTGGGTTAATGTCACATGGCCTCTGTTATGTATGGTGTGCATTTCTACACATTTGTAACTTCCATCCTCATCACCCACACAAGTGGCCCTTTTTAAATTTACCCTAATTTCCACATTGGGTCATTTTGTTATTTTATCTACTTGCCTATAAGGCAAATTAACTTCTCTATGATGCCATTAGAGAATTTCAGGTTTTTTGAATTTATTATAATTGTATATATGCTGCATTTTGAAATGAACTTTATAAATATACATAGCATATAACAAATACCAAGTACAGTTCTGGACTTCGACATCTTTTACCCATCCTACCACCCACCTTAAACTAACTGCTAAACTGTATTCCTCCAAAGAGAAATCCCTGAAATGGTAACAGGTACATTCTTTTTACGTTCTAAGACATAATGTGAATAAAACTGAAGAGATGGCATCATACAATGTGGATATTACATTGAAGAGACTGTAGAATAAAAATGAAAAATCATTAGTTTACAGAGTTCCTGATAATTGAAACCTTTAGTTCACAAAGTTAAATGATAGTTAAAATTAATATTTCAAATATTAACAAGCCAAAGGTAAATAGCAAAAGTGAAAATCATACATCTCTGGAGGTTAAGCAAACAACTTGAAAAGCTATTTTTAAAACCTTACTACTGGCCAGGCTCAGTGGCTTAACCTGTAATCCCAGCATTTTGTGAGGCCAAGGTGAGTGGACTGCCTGTGCCTCCAGGTTCAAGACCAGACCGGACAACTTGGAGAGACCTCATCTCTACAATAAATCAAAAACTAGCTGGGTGTGGTAGTGCATGCCTGTAGTTCCAGCTACTTGGAAGGCTGAGGCGGAAGGATTGCCTGAGCCCAGCAAATCGATGCTGGGGTGGCCATGAGTATGCCACTGCACTCCAGCCTGGGCGACAAAGTGAGTCTCCAACTCAAAAATAATAATAAATAAATAAAGCCTTGCTACTACAAAATAGTATGTTGTGGAGCAATACCAGCATGACCTGGTTACTTGTCAGGAAGCAAATCTCAGGCTCTACCCCAGATCTCCTGAGTCAGAACTAAGTTGGCTTGTCTCATCACCATCAACTGTCATGCATACACACTGCATACACATATTGCTCTCTAACTATTCTGTTCTAAAGATTAAATTTTAAATATTTGTTTAATGATTTTTTTAAAATATCAATACCTTCAATGGAAGGGCTCCCCAATGACCTCCTCCCATAGATCCTAGCCTTAAAATATTCCCAGAAGTTAAAATTAGTCTGAGACTACCTGTTCATTCAT
Organism: Cephalopachus bancanus; assembly: GCA_027257055.1. Lineage (NCBI taxonomy): Eukaryota > Metazoa > Chordata > Mammalia > Primates > Tarsiidae > Cephalopachus > Cephalopachus bancanus. The sequence continues at coordinate 14,417,732 of JAPVLO010000093.1, forward strand.
TCAGCACTTGTTGGTTGATCCTTTCTAGACACTCAGTACATAACAAAGGAAAAACATTTCAGGGGCTGAGACTGACTATAAATAAGTAAATAAATCATTACACTGTAACAGACCCAGTCCTACCACAGACTCAGTTGAGCATTCACCACACATACAAGGAAGGTTCAGAGGCTGGTCAGTCAAAAATTTACTAATGTCTACCTCAGAAATTGAAATTAACTATTAAAACCATATGCGCATGCACACACATAACTTGTACACGAATGTTCAAAGCACTATTATTTATGACAACCAAAGAGTAGAAACAACCCAAATGCCCATTACCCGATGAATGGATAAAGAAAATGTGGTACAGTCATACTATAAACCATATAAAGGAATGAGGTACATGATATACGCTGTAACATGGATGCAACTTGAAAATGTTACCCTAAGTGAAAGAAGCCAGATACAAAAGATCACATATTGTATAATTTCATTTACAGGAAAGTCTATAATAGTATAATCCATAGGACAGAAAGTACATTATTAGATGACAGGAGCTGGGGGTAGGGGGAGATGAAGAGAATGTGAATGCGAATATTTATAGTCAGGGAGCAGTGTGTAGGTCAGTGGATGGGAAATTTTGGAGGTGATAAAAATGTTCTAAAATTAGATACTTGTGATTATTGCACAATTCTGTGGATATACTAAAGCCAACTGTATGCCTAAACATACGAAAGGGAAAGTATCAAGCATCAAAGTAACTATAGAGCACAGTAAGAGAAAACACCCTGCACAACGGCTGTATTAATCCGAAAATACAAACTGGATTTCTATAGATAATGTCTGATACATCCACTATCATTAACCAGTTAAAACTTACATTACACTGTTAAAACTGTGTCCCTAGGAAAGGATATGTAACAAATGATTACTACTGACAAGGATCCTCTCCTTCACCAATCTCTAGTCAGGCTCCTCTGAGCCCTTTTTCAACAAGACCCTGTTCTTGGGCATGTCTTCAAGAGTCCAGTTTTAGCAAGAATCCCTCACCCTCAATATCTGATCAAAGTACTCATCCTGTATCATCCCCAGGTGATGGCTGATCACCCTGGCCTGCCTTCAGCAAAAAATCCAGTTAGATTGGTATAGCCAGAATCCTCCCTAGTTCCTGATGTTTCTTTCCTCTTAGTAATTCCCATCCACTGACCTACACACTGCTCCTTGACTATAAATTCCCATTTTTTCCTTGTTGCATTTGGAGTTGAGCCCAATCACTCTCCCCTACTACAAAATCCCACTGCAGTAATCTCTATAACTATTGCAATAGTCTCCCTTGCTGTTTTAAAAAGTGTTATTAATAACTTCTTCCTTACCACCACTTCGGTGAATACCAAAAAAAAAAAAAAAAAAAGTCTTTCCCTTCATTTGAACTAATTAGTTAATCTGATTTTGAAACAATTCAGGATTAAGGCTTTCCTGTTTTGTTACTGATATATTAGGGGTAATCTCAGAGCAAAAGAGGGTGGTAACATACAGTCCGGTGGAAAAGAAAATGCTATATCAACTGGATTTTATTTTCAATTATTTCTTCAGCATTTCAGATTTAAGTAACTTTTTGTTCTTTTTTCTTACTCAAAGCAAAGAACAGAGTTTCTCAAACTTCAACATTAATGACTTTTGAGATCAAATAACTCTTGGTTGTAGGGGCTGTCTTATGCACTGTAGAATGTTTGGTAGCACGTCTGGCTCTATCCAACAGATGTCAGAAGCACTATCTTCCTACACACAAAAACAAAAATTGGAACATACAAAAATGTTTCCAGAATTGCCAAGTGCCTTCTGAGGGAGGCAAAATCTCACATGACTGAGACCCACTGGAGTAGAGAACTACTCTTCAATGTAATGGAGCCAGGCTGGGAAGCTTATTGACACTTCAAGCTTAAAGGAGAGGCTAATACTGCTGGGTACCCTGCCAGAAGTCAGAAGTGCCAAAATTGCCCAAAACCAAGATTCCAAGGTAGCCACTATCTTTGGAAATGTCCTTGCCCTGGGAACAGAATAAAAATACGTGAATATATAAATACATAGATGTTAAAAAAAAAATGGCAGCCAACCCAAAGCTTCATCTAGACTTACATTATCCAACAGAGTTTTCTGAAACAATGAAAATGTTGTTTACTGTACTGTCCAATCCCTGAGGTCACTAACTACATTTGCAGCCTTGAAATGCAAGGAACTTATTTTTTTATTTTATTTAATTTTAACTAAATTTAAGTTGGTTAAATTAATATGCGACTAGTGACTACCACACTGGACAACACACAGACCTAGACCTTGCTATCACTCTTCTCGTTGTTGTTTTTAGTTAAAGTCAAAAGTACATTCCTGGTAAAAGTTCAGGTTTCCCTTCTCTTCTGACAACTTTTTTAGTATCATCTTTCTGGCTTCCCAGGTAGTAGGATCAATGCCTGCCCCTAACCACACCCAGGCCACTGATCTGAAGGAAGAATTGGCCTGTTGCTTGGCATTTGATATGCTGTGTATTCCACTTCTGCATTCTTATTTAATTTTGGTACCATCTGTCTTCCACAAAATCCACAATGGGCTGCTGGCCTTCTATGAAAGGCTTCTAACAATATAAAGGGACAAACTGTTTGGGAAAGGTAGAACTGGTAAAAAGGAGAATTATCTCATTCATTCATTTGTTTTTTTAATTAACTCTCCTAGGTAGAATGTAACATCCATGAGAGCAGAACCCTCTTCTGTCTTTCTACCACTGTATCCCCAGCACCTGGAACAAAGGCACATACAAAACGGTGCTAAATATTTAATGAACTAATAAATAATAAGAATAGTGCTCATGTGCCAGGAACCATGGTGCTTTAAATATATTAACTTATTTAAACTTCACTATAACCCCATGAAGTATGCACTATTAGCCATACTATGAGTTATGCTTTATTATCCCTATTACAGATGAGGACACTGAGACACAGAGAGGTTAAATAACATGCCCAAAATCACCCAGAGGGTAAGTGAGGAAACTGTAATTTGAATTCTACCACATATGGAGATTATTTATTTTACTACTTAAGCTGTGCTGAGATTTTAACAAATTATCTAAGAATCTTTTACTATTAGAAGCACCCAAGCTACTCTGTCCCCTACTCCTTGTCCCCATTCTCTCAGGAGAAGTTCAGTGCAGATACAAAGCATCTATAATGAAATGTGATTACATGATACATGATAATGGCAGAGACAGTGCAACATAATACAGAGGTGCACAAGCAATTCAGCCCATGTGCAAGTGAACGTATGTACACATGAGGGCCACACATTTCACAGAATTCAGGTAAAACAGTCCAAGGCTCTGAAGATTTCAGCCCCCAATAAAGCACAACAGGCATCCCAGGCAGAAGGAAAGGCTTATGTAAAACCATGAGGATATATGGTATGGAAGGAAAGTTGGGCTGAAGCCATGGAAATCTGGGGAATGGTGGGAAGGGAGAATGCAAAAGCAAACCAGAATGAGACTGCATATGATTCTGAATGTCATGCTAGGCTTCAGACTCTTCAGCAGTCAGTAGGACCCAACTCCAAAAGTCAGGTCCAAGCAATTCAGCCCAACATGATTCTATAGAACGGGTGAATGATACCTGGGGGTCTGACTTGAGTGTTCCAAATTTCCCTCAGCACAACCAACATGTTCCCCCAAGAACTGGTCCCACTGGAGAAAGATTTAATCAGATAAAGAATGATATTCATTACATCTGATGCTTTGTCAGACTAAGAGGAGGTTCCAAGGTTTTTCTTTACTATTCTTATAGCTATATGGAGACATCTTCCTGTAACTCCACATTTCCCAGAGCCTTTACACTACACCTCCTATCTCTTTGCCTAGTTCCATGTCATTTACCCGATTCTTAGAAGATATTACCCAAAGCTTACTATTTGGTCTCACACTCTCTAATTCAAATTTAATCTGCAAATCTCTACTTCCAACCTCTGCCTAACTCAATCTCTGTAACTGTATTATCTACATGTCCCTTCTAAATATTTGAAATGTGGCTAATATAAATGGAAATGTGTGCTACATGTACAAAATCATACCCCAGAATTAGAAAGACTTAGTATAAAAAGGTAAAATATCTAATAATTTTATATCAAACACAATAGTATTTAACTTATATTTATTTATTTTTTTCTTGAGTTGAGGTCTCACCCTGTCGCCCAGGCTGAGTACAGTGGCACAATCATGGTTTCCCACAGCCTCAGCCTCCCAGGCTGTGGTGATCTTTCCACCTCAGCCTTCTGAGTAGCTAGGAGTACAGACACACACCACCACTCCCAATTAATTTTTTTATTTTTTGTAGAGACAGGGTCTTGCCACATTGCCTAGGCTGGGCTCAAGCAATCCTCCCACCTTGGACTCCCATAATGCTGGGATTACAGGCATAAGCCGCTACGCCTAGCTGTAACTTACATTTATATTGAAAAACATTTATGATGAAATGATAGTATTTGGGACCTACTAGGTTATGTAAAATATATTACTGAAATCTATTTGCCTGAGTTTTTTTAAAAAATTTTTAATGTGTCCTCTAGAATGTATTTATTTATCATTTTTTTAGTTAATTTTTTTTTTTTTTTTTGAGTTGGAGTCTCACTCAGTTGCCCAGACTAGAGTGCAGTGGCCGCTCCTGGCCACCGCAACCTTGACCTGCTGTGCTCCGGCAATCCTTCCGCCTCAGCCTTCTGAGTAGCCGGAATTACAGGCACGCACTGCCACACCCGGCTGATTTTTTGTTTATTGTAGAGATGAGGTCTCACTGCCCAGGCGGGTCTTGAACCCGCGGGGTCAGGCAATCCACTCACCTCAGTCTCCCAAAGACACAGGATTACAGGCTGAGCCACCAAGCCCGGCTAGAATTTATTTTTATTTAGTTGGAGTCTCACTCTGTCACCCAGGTTGGAGTGCAGTGGCATGCTCATGGCTACCCCAGAGTCAACCTGATGGGTTTAGGCAATCCTTCCACCTCAGTCTTCCAAGTAACGAGAACTACAAGCATGAGCTACCACAGCCGGCTAATTTTTTGATTTGTTGTAGAGATGAGGTCTCGCCAAATTGCCCAGGCTGTTCTCGAACCCATGGGTTCAGGCAATCCCCTAACCACGGCTTCCCAAAGTGCTGGGATTACAGGCTTGAATCACTGTGCTCAGCCTAGAAAATTCTGAATTATATATGTGGCTCACATTTTTATTGGACAGTATTACTCTGTAGACTGTCTCTACTAAGGTTGTCCCTCAAATGCAGCATGTTTAAAATAGGATCCATCACTAACAAGTTCTATGACATTTCTGTGCCTCAGTTTCTTCATCTATAAAATGTAATACTAATTGTGATAAAGAGGATGATAACACAAATGATAAGAGTTAACTCTAATTTTCACAATATCCCTGTGAGGTTATCATTCCCATTTTAAAGATGAGCAGATAGAGAAATTAAGTGACCAGATATAAAATGCAGATACTATTTGTGATAAAGAGGATGATAACACTAATGACAAGAATTAACTCTAATCTTCCCAATATCCCTGTGAGGCTACCATTCCCATTATACAGATGAGGTATAGAGAAATTAAGTAACCAGCCAAAGGTTACATGGTTAATAGATAATTGAGCCCAGATTTTAGCCCGGATAGTCAGCTCCAGGGTTCTGCTTTAATCACTGTCTGTCATGATACCCACCTTGGAAATGTTGCAACAATTCAGTAAGTTGATTTAGGTAAAACATTTCAAATTGTTTCTGGCACCAAGTAAACTCTTCTTCGGGGTTTAATTATTATCTCCTTTACCCCTCCCTAACCCACTTCCCCATTTCCCTGCAGGTAACAACCTTTCTCCCCACTTCCCAGGATCAAAACTCTTATCTTTCAACACTTCTCCCTTTTTCATCTCCTAAGTCTAGTCAGTACCTCTCTACTCTTCCTTAAATGTTTTTATTGCAGCTATTCCTCTATTCCCACTGCCAGCTTAGGTCAGCCCTTCACCCCTTCACACTGGCTGAATTAATAGCAAGAACATCAACAGTGCTCATGTGCCAGGCAGACTTCAAATCTATTAGTTAATTTTAAGCTCACTATAACCCTGTCTGGTCTTTAGGATTTCCACATGTGGGCTCTAACAGTGTCTGCATTTCTTCAGGAAATCAATCTTCCTGGATTACCAATTTTATCCTGTGATGGGAACTTTAAAGAAAGATGGGTTCTTCACAGTTGCCCAGATCAATTCATTCAAGTATGTAAAAGGGAGAGATAGTGGGTACTTACTGGAGAGAGGAAAGATTTGCAAGGCTCAGAACGTTAAAAATTCTAGCCCCATCAAAAATCTTCCACAGAATCAAGTCTTAGTTCTGCAGCCAAACACTCACAATGGCATAACCTCGTCCCACCCTGCCTATTCAACTTTATCTCCACTTCCCAACAAACACTCTCCAGAGTAGTCAAACAAGTCTCTTCATTGTTCCTGGAGTAAAAAATAATAATTTTAATTCCCATCACTTATCCACACACTTCTCCTCTGTCCCAGAAATCTGAGTTCCTCCATAAACACAGGTGAAATGATTGTCAATGATTTATTTAAACTAATATATCCCAAATATTATCATTTCAAAATAAAACATCCAAGTGAAACTAATCTCTCCTCTAAATTGCAACAAAACCTCTGCCTTATGCCATTCACTGTGATCCACAAAGACATATTCATCACCTGGCTAATGCCACTTACAACCCCAACACAGGAACAACCAGAAGGCAAGCACTGAGTCACACATTTTTCATCTTTATCTAGCACAGGTCCCTACATAGAATACACACTAGTGTGGCAAATGGAAATAAATAAGTGCATAACTAAATAGATAGTGTAACTGAAATTATCAGCAAATACCCCAATTTAGCCAACCTGACTTCCCTAATCATGAAATATTTTAAGGTAACAGGAGCAATACTGGGTCTGAGTCTCAAGGCAGTAATATGACTGCACTTTCAATTATTGTCTGCTTGTCAAAACAACCCTATGAAGTGCACATTATTACACCCTTCAGTCAGCTGACATTCAAATAAGTGACTTTTCTCAAAATCACACAGTTAATTGATGGCAAATCTGAGTCTGGAGACCAGACCAGGAATACAGTGCTCTTTCCTCTGCTCTAATTCACCTTTTATCTCCTTTCCCTCCTTACCTCCTATGGAGGAGTTAAATAACTAAAAGGAAAGAGGATTTGAATCAGTGGACAAATCCTTGATGATAACAACAGCTATGGTAAATTAATTACTTCAAAAGAACATTTGCCTGAAATTGCTTCTTTTTCTTTCCTTGACTCACCAAGGACTCACAAATAATTTGGAAGACGGCATTTAAACCTCACGATTCTATTGGCCTGTGTAATAAAAATTGCCATCTAAACTCAGAAGTTGGACCCCCATCCCGTCCCTGGTCTGCACTTAAAATCTAAGATAAGACTGTTTCTTACCACAGTCATTCAGGAAGGAAGCAACCTTCTGAAGACAGAGCACTTGACAAAGTCAACTGGCAGTCGTTGCTAAACGTTATAAATCAATAATCTTGCCACACCTTACTGTCACCAGAAACGGAGTCTTTAGAACTCTTATTAGTTAGACATTCCAATTTAACATAGAGACACAAAGAACCTCAGTTCAAGGCAGCCTCAACTCATGAATGGCCACATTGTTGGGTGATCTCCCTTCACAGTGAAACTCAGAAATGGAAAGCCATGGAGATGGACCCAGGTTTGGGCCAACTGAGCTGGCAGAGCTAAGAAAAACCGGGAACGCATGGACGCGACGCCTCTGCCTCTTCTGCAGAACTTCGGGCCACTCCAGGGGATGCAGGCAGCTCCCTCTCGCCGGGGGCGCAGCTTTGAGCCGCAGGTTTCAGCCGCCGCCAGCTCACTGGCGAAGGATTCGCTTGGAGGTCTTATTTGATCCCGGGCGCTGGGTAAGAGAGCGTTCTTCCCACAGGCGATGGGTCAGACCGCACACAGCACCCAGGCCGAGACCCCCACCCTGTGCCGTGCCACCCAGCCTCGCAGCACCCACCGCCCCACCTGGGAGCCGCCGCGGACCCGGAATCCACCTCGCGCTCTCGAGAGGATGCGGAGGAGACGAGGGAATCAGGGGCTCCGGAACGAGCTGCTCCCAGAGCCGCCTCCGCTCCTCGCCCTCTCACCCTCTGCCCCCACTCACCCAGTTCTGCACGTTATTGCTCAGCTTGACTTTTTTGCACAGACTCCCGGGGATCTCCATAGTCGCGGAGCGCGCGCCAGCGCCCGAGTCCTCAGAGCCAGGATGGCAGCAGGAGGAGGGCAGGCCGGCGGGGGCGGGGCCGAAAGGCGGGGTCTCCCCGCGGCGGGGCGGGGCCACGCTGACGTGCGCACGCTCTCGCGCTCGTGGCCCCGACTGCGCGGCGCGTGGGCGGCGTATCCGAAATGGGTCCGGGGCAGAAAGGTGAAGCGGAGGGAGAGAACCGGAGGCAGAAATTGGGGGCGGAGCTTCAGCGCTCTCCCCTACGTGAACGCGCACGACGCTCCTCCTTCTTGGTCCTGAGGAAGGGGCGGGGTCTGGGAAGTAGTCGTGGAACCTCCGGGCCTTCTGTGGTCACCGCTTGCCGCTGAGCAAGCGCAGAGCGGGGGGCAACGTGTCGAGCGAGGAGCGAGAAAGATACCTGCCTGGCTGGTAGTGAGCCGGCCCTCCTTTGGCTGAGCGTCCCTGGGAAGACGCTGACGTGGACTCCTGCCCCTCTGCTATTCCTCAACAGGCCTGGCCACCGGCCTCTGTCGGCCCAGTCTGGGCCCATGTCTGCCTGTCCACTTTTTTTTATATGTTTTCTAGCCTCGCAAAGGGAAGAATTGATTTCCTGAACAGTTCGTTCTCCACGTTACACTATGCTTTAAGATTCTACTCACCGCACAATTAAAAAAAGAAAAATCAGTGTCCCGTTTCTTGAATCAGTATAATCTGTTAACCGGGATTCGCGCATACTTACTAGGTGCCTCCTTCCCTGCTTGGGGACCTCACTTCACACCAGATTTCTCTGCGGGTTTCTTACTGGCTAGGCGGAAGGGGGGCTTCTATATTACTAGCTACTCAAGAAATCCTTAGAGGACTGCAGTTCAGATTTAGGAGGACTACGAGTAACCCGAAATAGAACGCCCACCTACAGAGGGCATGTCAAATTCACCTCATCATTCCAGGATGTCTGTGGGTGTGAGAGAGTTTGCTCACAAGTTATATCTCCTCCCATGCCCCTCTCCGCAACTATGAGCCCTCTTTTCCACAACTATGAGCCCTCTTTTCCACACCTTATCTCTGGCACCGAGATACTTGTTTGCAGCTCTGCCTCCTCTGTAACACATGCACCCTGCACTCCAGTTACCAAGACCTAAGACTGCTGCTGCCTATTATTAGGAGCTAGCAAATCAGCCTCCTTTATATTTACCCTGCTGCTACTGTCCTAAATTAGGCCCTCCTCATATGCAACCTGAATCATTACTAAACCCTTTCACTGGTATCCTCCCACCTATGCAGCTGCTCTCCACACCCCTGACACACACCCCATTCTCAACACTGCTATCAGAATGGTATTTCTAAAATGGGAATCTCATTTTGTTACTTGACCACTTTTCTAGGGGATTTTAAATCTGGGATACATATGTAAAACTGAATTTCAGTATAATTCTGAATTCTGCCAATAACAGGAACAAGCTTGAAGAGAATCTTAAGTTTTAGATGAGAAAAGAGTGCCACATCTGAAATTAGCCATTTCTCCAAAAGTCCTGGTATTTGTTAGAGTGAAATGGTATTTAGATATCACAATCTGACCTCTAGGGGTGTTCACTGATGTGAGTTAATCCCTATTTCTAGCCTTAGTAAAAGACTTTGTGTTAAGATAAAATACAGTATAAGTTTGCATTGATACTATCACTCCATTGATCAGTCTTATCATCTCTAAAACTGGTATGCCAGATACCCCATACCTTATAATGTGATACAGTAAGATGTGCTCAGCACTAATTGTCTTACTTTGGATTGTTTGAGAATCAGGCCTAGAGACAAGAATTTACTGGTATCAAAGTATAAGTAATTTGTTTGGGAGGTGATCTCAGGAAACACCACTAACAGAGTGGGAAGATGATGTAGGGACAGGAAGGAAGCCAATCGTGTGTTATCAAGTAGACAGTAGATAACATGGACCCCTGGAGCATAATTCTGCCGGGGAACTCTAAGAAACAGTGTTGAACATGATGTGACTCAGCCTATATTACTTAAGAGGAGAAGGAGTTGGGGTATTGATACAACTCTTTTCGGTCCTTAATCAAGGACTACTCCTGGCAAGTATTCATTCCCATATATTTTTAGATGACAATGAATATGGGCAGAGAGCACATGGGTCTCGAAGAAAGCCATCATGCAAAGAGATGGAGTTATTCAAGGTGGATGTCAGAATGACATTTGCCATGAGAGTATGGATTATGGGGATATGGGTAGAGCACCCAAAGTAAATACTGTGCTGCCTGGTATCCAACATGTAAAACCATTGTTCTCTATATTGTTTTGTTGGAGGGTTTTTTTGTTTGTTTGTTTCAGGTGGGGTAGTATATCCAATTTCTACTTTATCTGCCCTGAAGTAGAAGTTACTTTTTTATGATTTTTTATAGTAATAACTTCCTTGTTTATTTTTCAAGTTTCACTATTTAAATATACTTCCCTAGTCAGTATAATTTAGTCTTCCAATATAAAAGTATGATATGTCTTTAAGTCTCTTTTAATCCATAAATTACTTCTCCATCTTTTCATTTTCTTACAACCCTACTAAAGGGCAGGGGAAGAGGGGAAGGAATGCTAACCTAAGTAAATTTAGAAATGAGTGGAGTCTATGAGACTAAAGGCAAAATGGTCTGTACATAAGATTATACTGTAGTTGATAAAGCCACCCTCCATAGGGGTACAGGTTAACAATTCTCAAGCTACTATATATGTATAATAAAATTGAACAACTAAGTAAGTGGATGGCAGATAGTGGGAACCAGTTGTCCCACTGTTAAAGTGGGAATTAACAGTAAGGGAGAAGAGGCTAGAATGATTCATGTGGTAATGATCTCAGGTGAAGACATTACTGAGAACTTATGTTTAGTTTAATATAAATACAGATGTCTACTATAAAAATATTTTTATATATGTGTATATATACAATTAATATACGCAAATATATTTCTTTATCAGCTGGGAGGATTTAAAAGAAATGGCCCCCCAGTAGCAACAATTACACCTAACACCCAGATCTTTGTATTTCTAATAGAATGTCAATTTAAAATCACAGTAGTTTTTAATATCATTTCCAATAAAAAGAAACCAGGGTTCCATGGAAAGATGGCTGACTCTAGGACAAGGACAGGAAATATACAAGATGAGCCTAGAGCATGTTCTAGAGTCAACAAGTAAGGAAGTACAAAAACAAACAAAACACTACCATATTTGAATGAGACTGTCAAAGGAGCATGAGCGCCAACTGAAAAACAAATAAAACACTACCAAAAGAGGTACCAATGGCCAAAGATGAAACAATTTGAGCAACAAAAATATAGTATTGGATTATTGTGATTATAAAATAAATATCTGAGTCCATGCTGATATAAAAAATGATTGAATGAGTTAATAAATGAGGAGGAAGAGACAAATCTCCCATGCAAAAAAATTCCAGATAAGCCGGGCTCGGTGGCTCAGCCTGTAATCCCACGCCTTTGGGAGGCTGAGGTGAGTGGATTGCCTGAGCCCGCGGGTTCGAGACCTGCCTGGGCAGCGAGACCTCATCTCTACAATAAATCGAAAAATCAGCCGGGCATGGTAGTGCATGCCTGTAATTCCGGCTACTTGGAAGGCTGAGGCAGAAGGATCGCCGGAGCCCAGCAGGTCGAGGCTGCGGTGGCCGGAAGCAGCCACTACACTCCAGTCTGGGTGACAAAGTGAGACTCCAGCTCAAAAAAAAAAAAAAAAAAAATTCCAGATAATTCATGTAGATACTCGACTGTCAAGGAGAGGGCTCCCTGCTTCTTGAATATGGGCAGTGCATAGTCCTTTCAAACAGGGAGAAAAAGAGTGACATTATCGTGAAGAAACCTGACAAACACTACCTCAGCCAGGTGTTTAAGATAAATGTCAACAGTGATAAGTCATACTGATAGTATTTAACCTTGATATGATATGATGAAAATAATACTATGATCTTCCTTCCCAAAATCCATAACCCTAATCATATCACGAGAGAAACGTCAGATAAATTCTCCTAGTAGCCAACAAAATACCTGGCCTGTACTCCTCAAGGTCACCAACACTTTGACATAAAAACTGCTAAGTTCACTAAAAACAATAAAAGAGGTCAGGTGTGGTAGCTCACACCTGTAATCTCAGCACTTAGGGAGGCCAAGGCAGGAGGATTGCTTGAGCCCAGGCATTTGAGACCAGCCAAGGCAACATAAGACCTCATCTACAAAAAAAAAAAAAATTTTTTTTTAATTAGCCAGGTGTGGTAACATGCGCCTGTAGTCCCAGCTACTTAGGAGGCTGAGGCAGAATAATCGCCTGAGTAGAAGGTCAAGGTTTCTGTGAGCCATGATAGTGCCACTGCACTCCAGCCTGGGTGACAGTGAGACTCTGACTCAAAAAGAAAGAGAAGCCTAAAGAAACAACGTTAAATGTAATGTGGTGTCCTGGATGAAATTCTGGAACAGAAAAAGACACTGGGTAAAAGGAGATGAAATCCTGACAGACAGGACTTTATTTAATAATGTATCAATATTTGGTTCATTAAGTATAACTAATGTACCATACTAAGGTAAGATGCTAATAATAAGGAAAACTGGGTTTGGGGTTGTATGAAAACTCTGTACTCTCTGCTTAATTTTTCTGCAAATCTAAAATGGTTCTAAAAATTAAAGAATATTAAATAATAATAATTCTCACACTGCAGAACAAACATGCTTTTCTCTTGTGCTACATTCTCAAATGCTCAGCATTTACTGAGCCTTTCCAGACAACTGTAGGAAAATTCTGTATATCTTTGGCATCTCAACTTACTTTTTTCTCCCTCATGCAAAATGCATCCCTGACCAGTGATTGACTTGGTGTTATGTATGATGTCAGTATTCTATTTCTTCTTCTCACTTCTGTGGACTTAAAATGACCTAGGTGCTATTTCCTGCTCCTCCCTTCTAATAAACACCCTAGAGAGTGGTTGCATTTTGACTCTATGGTAGACTTAGACAAGAGGACATACCATCAAAACCTTTCTCCTGGTTTTCCATTGTTCCCTATATAGCTCTGTTTCAGTAGTTAGCTAAAATTGAAACAGATCTGGCATCATGGGTGTCCCTGTGCTCTCTCCTTCTACCTATCACCTTCCTTCTATAATTAATTTCCTCATTATTTTTATTTGGTTGTCAGCCAGGGAAAATAATATGCTCAGGACTAAAATTGTCAGCATATTTCAAAGATTCTTTAAAGAAAAATTCTCACCTAGAGTCATTTTCTTCTGTAGTTATTAACCAAGGAGTTCCTACAATAGTTTAAGAAACTGCCTAAGCTGTTGTTTTGCCAGCCTGCCCTGTACTACCTATAGTTGACTCCCAGTAGGCGTCTCCACTGAGTTTGCATGCTATTGAAGCGGCACTTCTCCCCTGGTTAAACAACTGTGTTCTCACATTCTGAATAAGAGCATAGGCTTCTCATCATGTATGGTTAGTCTTTCCCACAGAAGAAATGGAGATAGAGACAGGCTATCTCAGCTAATGGTCTTTTAGATGGGGAAAGAAAGGGAAAGAGAAAGTATTTTTAGCAACCCCACAATCAGAACAATGAAGACACAGCACCCTAGGACTCTGTCTCATTTATTCTCTGCTTTTGTTTCTGCTGTTCCTACCCCTACTAGCTAACTGACTGATTTTCTTAAATTCAAACTACCCAAGAGAGGATATAACTTGGCCTGCCTACCACAATTCAGTTTAAACCACCCATGTTGATAAAAGCCCTGTGCCCAGCATCCTTACAAGTTGCTGGCTAAACTATAGATGACTGTCTTTGGGTCAGGTGCTCAATTGGGTTTAGTCACCTGTGACCAGGAAATGAGATTATGTGATTTAAAGTGAAACAACCAATTCATTAGGAAGCACCTAGTAGAAACTGTGAGTCAGGTCAAAACTCAGAAAACTCCTTTCTTAAATAACAGAGTTTGGCAAATTTTCTTCAGTGCAAATATCATTTTGTTGGGAACGTAGTGTGGGCTTTGTGAAAAAGAACTTTGTGATAAATTTTACTCCACAAATATTTGAATGATAACTAAGTGCTAGGCACAGTCCTACACACTTAAATGTTTGGGAAATGCCAGGTTACACAAAGTAAATGGATTTTTCTGCTGCAAAATGCTTACCATTTTTAACAGGGCAATAAGTCCAAGAAAAGGCCTTAGCTTCCAATTTTGTTTTCTTGTTTTCGTTGTTGTTGTTTTTTTATTGAGTAGAAATCTCAATCTGTCTGTCGCCCAGGCTGGAGTGCAATGGCACACTCACAGCTACTGCAGCCTCAACCAGCTGGGCTCAAGCAATCCTTCCACCTCAGACTTCCAAGCAGCTGGAACTACAGGCATGCACCACCACGTCTGGCTAATTTTTTGACCCACTGTAGAGACAAGGTCTCGCCATGTTGCCCAGGCAGGTCTCAAATCTGTGGGCTAAGGTCATCCTCTCACCTCTGCCTCCCAAAGTGCTGGGATTATAGGCACGAGCCACTATGCCCAGCCATCTCCCAAATTTATTATACAGAGTATTCTTTCTCTGAAAAGCATTTCTTAAGCCTCAAATGACACAAAACATATATCTTGAGAAATACTTGAATATACAACTGAAGGTCCAGGAAATCACACTGTCAAGAGACATATGCATTGTAACTAAGTCTCCACAATTACTCCCCATCCCCAATGAACCATGCCTCTGGGGTATTCACATGCTTGTGTACTAAGCCAATAAAATGTAGTATAAGTGTGTCAGTTCCAGACTCAAGCTTCACAGCTTCTTAAGAAATATGACTACTTTGCTGGAAAAACTATAGGGAGAGGCCACATGGAGAAAGAGAGGTTCTGATACTATTTGGAAAAGACCAAGGAAAGAACCTTCAGGGAGAACCAAAGTCCCAGATAGATGACCCAATTGAGCATTTTAACCAGATCCCATCACTCAAGTCATCCTAGCTAAATGGCAGACGTGTGAGCAAAGAAGCCATCTTAGATGTTCTAGTTCCAGCAATTTTCGAGTGAAACAGAGACAAGCCATCTCTGTATGCTCAGGCCAAATGCCCAGGCCAAAAAATTGTGTGAGATAATAAAATGTTTGTTGTTTTAAGCCACTATGTTTTGAGGTAATTTATTAGACAACACTAGTAAAATAAAATATATAGTGACTATTTTGGAAAAAATTACTACATAAATAATATATTGTACCTAAATTATAGTTATAAACATGTATCTATTTCAGAAATAACCCATTTTAGAGAAAATACATTAAATATCATTTATTTATAAATACTGAAATAATTTTACTGTTTATTATAATCATTTGCCTTCACTTACTTTTGTACCTCTTAATCAGTAAAAATTAAAAACCAAATAAAGGAAGTTATAAAATATTCAATCACAGAGAAACTAATTTAATTGTGCATATTTCTTGTGGAAAACAAAATTAAAATACTTTCATACAACAAGGAACTAAGAAAAAGTTGGACTGAACTTGAGATATCCATTTATTTGTAAGAGGCAAATCTAATTTAAAACCACATCTGCTTGTTTATGCTACAACAAATCTCAATAGCAGTTAGGAAATTATAAACTCCCAACATAAAAACAAGTTCCTAATTTTAGTTAGAGAATATTATTCTGTTATTTACAAGCTTGGGAATACTAATTATTTATCCCCACAGAAGATAAAATGCAAGTTAAACACAGTTCTTCTCTCCTCCTCTTCTTCCTACTTCTCTTTTGTTCAGCCATCCCCTAACCTGTAGTCCTTTTCTCCCTAAATATCCAAGATACTGAGTAGGTCCCAGTAGCTTGAGATTTTGGATTACAGAGTTCCGAAAAATCCACACATACATTTCAAGCAAGTCACTCAGAAGCCCAGATGCTGCCTTACTATGATGTAATGGTGAAAATCTTCCCCATTTTAGTACCTACCCTTTTCTAGGCTAGAAAATCTAGCAAAATAAGATGCACAGAATTCTAAGCCACAGTTCTTTGTTCCTTACATTAAAGTGGTATTCTTCTTGGTTGACTTTATTGGACACAACGTTCTGATATTCACATAGAAATTATTGCATATAAATATTTTAGCAAATGAAAATGACTAAAGCAGAGTTGTTTAATAAGAATTTAAAAGTGAATGAGGGTTTTTTTGAACTTACAGCAACACATTTCAGGATAATAAGAAAAAAACATTAAATAACATGTCCAATAAACAACAAAGTTAATGGTGTTCAAGGAAAAACTAGAGAAAAGAAGGTTTTTTTTTTTTTTTTCTGTTTCTTGCATTCAAGTGTTTGGAGGTCAGTGTAGGGTTGACTATTTTATGTTCCTTTTTAGCACGTTGGCTTCACTGTCTTCAGGTTTGACCTTTCTATCTCTACTGCATCTGATGATTTCAAGATAAATGCAGAGGTACAAACACATATTACTGGAAGTATTATAATTCAAGCAGATTTGTATCTCTCTGACTCCTATAGAAATTTATGATTTCTATCAAGCAACCATAGTATTCTACTTTGTTTCATCTTTTAGCTTACAGTCTCTAGTTTTAACTGTCCTTTATCTTCTGATCATAAAGCTGATGCTACTATGCTAGTCGTAAGAACAACTCTTATATTAAAAGAAACAGATCATTATTACTCAATCTAAATTTACTTTGGAGGAAATATTTCATTTAAAGTACTATACCTGACTATATCAAGAAACAGACTCTCTAGTTGTATCCCTGCATAAATAACAAACTGACCAAGACATAAAAGAGTACTCTGGAGAAGCTGTAGATACAAGTACACATTGGTTTGAGAAGTAGAAAGTTTGTCTTTCTACTCCTTTCTTCTAGTTTTTCTTTGAACCATTAACTTTGTGGTTTATTGGACATAATGTGTGCATACAATCTGCCGTCTGTATGCTGGAGGATAAGAAAAGCTAGTGGTATATATATTCAGAGTCCAAAGCCTTGAGAACCAGGGGAGATGATGGTGTAACTCCCAGTTGAGTCTGAAAGCATTAAAACCAGGGTGGGCCACTGGAGTCTGAAGGTCCAAGAACTAGGAGTTTCAATGTCCAAGGACAGAAGAAGATGAATGTACCAGTTCATGAAGAGAGGGCAAATTCACCCTTTCTCCACCTTGTTGTTTTACCATGCTCTCAAAGGACTGAATGATGCCCACCTGCATTGGTGAGGGGTGTCTTTACTCAGTTTACCAATTCAGATGCTACCTTCTTCTAGAAACACCCTCACAGACACACAGAAATAATGTGGGCCTCCCTTAGCTTAATCAAGCTGACACATAAAATTAACCATCACAAAAACAAACCAGGATAAAGTAAAAAATACAGAAAAGTATATGCAAGTAGGTTTTATCTCTCATCAAATTCTTAAAAGGTCATATTATCATAAAAGAGAATGAGCCCAAGATGAAGAATATGTTTACTTCCTTTTTCCTTACTCTCTGTGTGTGCATATGCACATGCGTGTGAGTAGGAAATAGGCCAAGTTTTTTTCATTTGGACATCAAGATAGAAATACCATAAGTATCTGTTAAAACAGAATTATTAGGAAAGAATCTGCACTGATAAATTGACCTAAACGTACCTCAAACTAAAAGAATCTTAGAAAACGCAGAGGACGCCCTTATGGAAATTGGATTAGGCAACCAATTCCTGATCACAAACCTAAACGCCCACTCCATAAGAGATAAGATAGAAAAGTGAGGCCTCATCAAACTGAAAAGTTTCTGCAAAGCAAAAGAAACCATCAAGAGAGCAGGGACACAGCCCACAAAATGGGAAAAAATATTTGTCAACTGTATATCTGATAAAGGCCTAGCAACCAGGATCGACAAGTAACTCAGTCATGCCAAAAGGAAAAAAACAAACAGCCCCATTAAAAAGTGGTAAATGAATAGACATGTCTCAAAAGAAGACATACGCATAGCCAACAGACACATGAAAAAATGCTCAGTCTCACTAATCATCAGAGAAATGCAAATCAGAATCACATTGAGATACCACCTAACTC
This sequence comes from Cephalopachus bancanus, assembly GCA_027257055.1. Classification (NCBI taxonomy): domain Eukaryota; kingdom Metazoa; phylum Chordata; class Mammalia; order Primates; family Tarsiidae; genus Cephalopachus; species Cephalopachus bancanus. The sequence continues at coordinate 14,436,099 of JAPVLO010000093.1, forward strand.
CAATGAGAATGACCATCATAAATAAAACAAAAAGCAACAGATGCTGGCGAAGATGTGGAGAAAAGTGAACACCTCTATACTGTTGGTGGGTGTACAAACTAGTACAACCTCTATGGAAAACAGTGGAAATTTCTGAAAGAACTAGAAATTGACCTTCCATACAACCCAGCAATCCCCTTTCTAGGAGCATACCCAAAAAAACTCAAATCATTCTACAAAAAAGACACCTGCACGTGCATGTTTGTTGCAGCACTATTCACAATAGCAAAAACATAGAACCAAACGTGCTGCCTATTAAAACTGGACTGGATTTTAAAATGTGGTACGTATACATGATGGAATATTATGCAGCCATAAATAAGGACAAAACTATGGACTTTGCAGCAACTTGGTTGGATTTGGAGTCTATCATACTCAGTGATCTATGACAGAAACAAAGAATTGAGTACCACAAGTTCTCACTCATAAGTGGGCCCTGAACACCTATCATAATATTACAAGAAAGGGATTGGCAGTAGTGGGACACTACCGGGGGTGGGGGGGCAGGGCACATAAAATCAGTAAGAGTGTCTGATACTAATCCAAGTGAAGTGAGGTCCTATGGGAGGCCCAAACTTCACCTGTGCCTAGACCCCTTATGTACCCAATCCTGACTTGTACTCCACATCTTTAAAATAAATTTTTTAAAAAACAGAATTATTAGGAAAAAATTTGCACTGATAATTGACTAACCAATCAAACTAATCAGGACTCTCTTGGCTGCAAGTGATGAAACACTTCAAATGGATTCAAGAGGAAAGTGACTTTATTGGCATAAATAACTGAGAAATCCAGATGTGGTACAACCTTCAAGCACAGCTGGTTCCAGACTCAAAAGATATTAGAATTGTTTATGTGCATCTCTCAGCTCTCCTTCCCTCTGAGTCAGTTTTACTCTCAAAAACATTTTTACTGAGGAGTATCAGTCGGGCCGGCTGACATCCTAGTTTAAAAACTAAAGCAGAAAGAGAGGAGCCATAGAGATGCAAATTTGTTGTGCTAAGAAATGTCTTGGAACTGAGTCTCATTTGCCTGTCCTGGAAAATGTATTCACCTAATTTAGATTTAATCACCGGGCTGGGATGAGGGCGGTATGTGCAATGTTATGATTGACCAGACTGAGCCATCAGTCTCCTGGAACATGGGCAGGGGTAGCAGAGTAGTGGTTGCTATTCCCACACAAGTGATAGGGAAAGACAGGAGAAGAAATCATTCATTGAGGAAAGCTGGGGGTTCATCTACCAGTATAAGAAGGAATAACATCTCATATTAACCTGCATAACTTTTTTCTTAAAAAGGTATACAACAGGGGGGATGGGGAATCCGATTATTTGAATTCTAGACAAGGGAGAGTTTATCCAGTGAAAACAAAAATAGATTCAAGAAAAAGTTTAAGGACTGCAGAAATGACAACTAGCTCTCAGAGAAAGGTACCATTAGAGCAATAAGCCAAAGAATCACACTACTGGGGTTTTAAGGTTGATTCTTCTTGCCTTTTCTGGCTTACCGTAAAGCACCCTTTCCCTGTCTAGGTAGTTTCCTGCCTTTTGAGCCACTTCCACATGTTAGAAGCCAAAAAGTTCACCTTCCCTTATTCACTAACAGCTAAGCTACAGGCATGTGACCTAGGCTCCCACAATCACACACACCCATGTAAGATATCAAACTAGAAATGACCTACATGACAAGGCAGGAGCTGAAGGAAATCCACTATTTTGGTAAAGGAAGCAGTTAGAATGTATCTCTCATGGTCAGAACGATGGAAGTCCTGGTGTCTTCATGTCCAGAATGAGTAATGTGCGCTACAGTGTCTGGTGAAGCCTTTACCGGCACACTCTCACAATGTGGTTCGGGCACTGTTACTGCATGGCTTCCAAACCTGACTTCAAAGATCTGCTGGGCTATCTAATAGTCCTTAAGATTTTTTTTTTTCATTTTAACCTGACAAAAGTGTCTTTCTTTCAATTCATAGACTAAGACTCTGATTGATACAGTAATTATTATGTTGCTAGGGCTGCCATTATGAACTACCACAGACTAGGTAGCTTAAACAACAGAAATTTATTTTCTCATAGTTCTGAAGGCTAGAAGTATGAGACCAAGGAGTCTTCCAGACTGGTTTCTTCTGAGATCTCTTTCCTTGACCTGTATGTAGATGGCCATCATTTTCCCTGTATCTTCACATGGTCTTCCCTCTGTAACTGTGTCAAATTTCCTCTTCTTATAAGGACACGAGTCATATTGATTTAATACCCACACAAATTAACTCTTTAAAGACCCTATCTCGGACTGGGCGTGGTGGCTCTAGCCTGTAATCCCAGCACTTTGGGAGGCTGAGGTGAGAGGATTGCCAGAGCCAGGGCTTCAAGATCAGCCTGGGAAACTTGACAAGATCTTGTCTATACAATAAGTCAAAAATTAACCAGGCATGGTAGCACGCACCTGTAGTTCTGGCTCCTTGGAAGGCTGAGGCAGAAGGATCCCCGGAGTCCAGCAGGTCGACGCTGGGGTGACTGTGAACGTGCTACGGAGTGACACGCCAACTCAAAAAACATATGTTTGATTCTTTTCAGTTTTCCTTCAACACATTTCAGTGACCAATTGCATTGTTTTCTACCATTTCAAAGTGGTAGAAACCCATCTGCTCATGTTCTTTATTTACCTTAAAAGATCCTGGGCATTTATCACTTTCTTTCCATCACCCATCCTCAATTCATTGCTGTCCTCACATGTGTGACACACACATCCTTAGTAACCTCTTCTTTCTTCCCATAATTTTAAAAACTCTGTTCAGGCACCTCCAGAAAGTCCCTCCTGATCTCTGATTCTAATATTAAAGAGTCAAGATCCTTTCTACATTTTAAAATAATCTGTTCAGATTACACTAATTTGTTGGGGCTAATTCTAAAGGTGAACACTAGATGGCAACATTTCTAAATTGCGGTATTTTCCTAAGACTTGGTGTCTGATGAGATGGCACAAGATGGGAGTGTATGATTCTTTAGTTTCTTAAACTTTTTTTAAGTTTTAAAAATAAAATAAGTTTTTGGACTTTTTCATAAAGAAACCCTGTGGTTTCTCATTCTTAAAAATAAACTATTTCTTTTTATATCTTATATGATCCCTAGTCGTTATCCTTCTAAAAATGTTTTAAATTTTTTTGTTTCTTAATAATCTAAATAATAATAATAAATCTAAATAGTGTCTGTTTACTAATTATTTACTAATTTATGGCACTTTAAGTACATTTAGTTCTTTTAAATAACTAATAAATTTTTATTTAATTTTACAGAGATCTAGAAATGATATTTTACATGGTATACATAACAGAAGTATACATACATTTTTTCTTTCCTCATATGTTTTCTTAATGAAAATTGGAACTCAGAGACCAGAAAATAAGAAGTGAGAATCTTCTGATAGTGAGGATAGGGAGAGCAGAGGTGGGTTTTCTGTGAAAAAGTAATTGTTTTATACATCTTTTGCCTAATTTTTCTGCTATTAAAATGTTAAATAGGATTTCATTCCATAAAATGCAAAATTCACTTTTAAAAAATGTTGATTTTTCCCTCTCTTTATCATACTGGATATTGGAGAGAGCATAGGAACAGTTTGAGTTCAAAATCCAGCTCAGAAATAAACCTAGCTATTTGACCATGGCCAGATTTTTTTAAATTCTCTCCACTTCAGTTTCCTAATCTGTAAAATGGGATTAATCAGCAAAATGAAAGTTATAATCCCAGCACTTTGGGAGATCAAGGTGGGAGAATTCCTTGAGCCCAGGAGTTGAGACCAGCCTAGGCAATATAGTGAGGCATTATCTCTATAAAAATATAAAATAAAAAATTACTCAGGCATGGTGGTGCACACCTCTACTGTCAGCTACTTGGGAGACTGAGGCAGAAGGATCTCCTGAGCCCAGCGGACAGAGGCTGCAGTGAGCCATGACAGTGCCACTGTACTCCAGTCTGGACAAGAGAGTGAAACCTTGAATCAAAAAAAAGAAAAGAAAAAAATGATGTAAGCAAATACATGTGAAGTTTTTTAAAGAGTACCTGGTTGAAATGATAATATTTTAAACATACTAGGCTAAATAGAATATATTGTTAATTTTTTAAAAAAGAATAGTTGGCACATATGTCTTTGCCTATATAAATGTTATCTAGTATAACTATTATAACTTTATCCTAGAATAAAGGATTGGGTAGAGAATGTTGAAGAAAATAAACAATGGGATTATAAAGTTAAGCAGACAATAAAAGGTTAATATGGCCAGAAAAAGAAGCAAAAGGATCTTCTAAAAATATAATTAATTTTTTTAATTAAGCAGACTAATAAGTTTTAACGACATTAGAAATAAATTCTGATGCAATAATAACTTCATAAATATACATGGACTAAACTCACCAGCTAAATGACTGATTGCCCAATTGTATTAAAAATATAGTTAACACAGTAAAAAGATATACTTGGCAGATATTAACCAAGAGAAATCTTGATGGCATATTGGTATTAAAATAAGTTTTATGACCAAAAAAAAATCCAAAAGATGAAACAAAACCATTCCATAACATTATTAAAGAAGATGAGTTCATCAAGAAGCTTTAATAATTTTAATTTTGTATGTGCCTGATAAAAGAACCTTAGCAATATAAAGCATAATTGATACCATTACAGGAAGAAATTGACAGATCTACCATATGATAGACGATTTCAATATTCATTCACTCGTTTTTTTTCAATATAAATGTTTGAGTGTCTGCATGCTACACTCTTCTACTTATTGGTAATATGGCTGTGACTAAAACAGATAAACCTTAACTTCTTGAAACTTACATTTTATTTATTTATTATTATTATTATTTTAGAGACAAGGTCTCCCTAGGCTGGTTGTCTAGGCTGGTCTTGAACTCCTGAGCTCCAGCAATCATTGGCCTCCCAGGGTGCTGGGATTACAGGCATGAGACACTATGTCAGACCAAAATTTACATTTTAGCGGAAGTAGAGAAAAAATATACAAATACATAAATAGAGTAAAACTTTGTAAAAATGTCTTTAGGATATCATAAATTTTAAGTCTATAACATAGATAGTATGTTTTCATCCACCACAAACTTTACATATAGAACAGAGCGGAAAAGGGAATAAGGTTCTTATCCTGAAATTGGGGGATGGAACAGGTTACATGGTAGAGGGAGGGCAGCCAGGCAGGAAAATACACAAAAGTCAGAGGGGAAGTAGAGTTTGAATCATGCTTGCTCAGTAATCACTCCCTTAATATTCCCAAACTGGGCCAACAAAATTAGCACTACCTAGCCAGGAATCTCCTGGAAGCATTGATGCTTTTCTTAAGTCCAGTCAACTACAGACCCTGAAACAATCCTATCAATGCTTAGGCAGGAATGCAAAATCACCGCCAGGTGGTGCCAAACTGTTAGGGCCAAGATTAATCTGCATAATGAAGCAATGTCTCCAGAACCGTGCAGACTTTCCTACTCATGTTATTATTAATCTCCCACTGAAAAATAAGAAAAATAAATCAAATTAAAAAGGTTGGACAGGAAAACAAAGGACCTTATTATTTCACAAATGATATAAGAGTCTATATAAAAATCCAAAAGATAATTTATTAGTAACAATAATGCTAAAGACTATGAAGTCAAAGTTTCCCTCACTGCTCAACCTAATCTTAGTTCCTAAAGATAACCATTAAGACGAGTTAATTCTATATTATTCTAGATCTATTTGTATAATTGTACAAACATCTACATATGTAATTGCAAATATATAAATATAGTATTTTTCCACAAAATGAGCTCTATCTATATCTAAAATTTATTTTTCCACCCCCATCCTATCATTCATCAATTTGTCATGAATTATTCTCCAAGTCAGTACAAATATATCTAACTCACAATTTTAAATAACCATATAGTATGCTATATGGTATACTACAATTTATTTAATTATTACCCTATTGTTGGAAATTTAGATTGTTAGGTTAAAATTCTCAGTGGGTCCTCCAAAAATGTTAGGTCAAAATATACTCCAGTGGGGGTGGGGTTGTGCGATCCAGTGCTGCGTAAAAGATGCAAATAATTGCACAGAAGTTAGATTACAAAATATAGATTATTTACAAAGTAAACTAGAGAGAGCGAGAGAGGAAAAATACTATATGTGTATATTTGCAATAAATATATTAAATATGTAGATGTTTTGCATACATGTAAATAGATCTAGAATAAACACTTCATAATGATTATCCTTAGGAACTAATAGTAGATTGAGCAATGAGGGAAACTGACTTTTTTTTTTTTTGCCTTTAATATTATTTGTATTACCACAGGCATATATTACTTTTGCTATTTTTGAAAAACATAGACAAATACAGATCATCTAAATAAAACTCATTAGGGAATTGTTGCTTATTTTCATAGATGGTCTACACCGGCAGCTTTTAAAAATTGCTCCAAAGTGGACAGGAGACTCAATAGGTTGATCAGGCCTCCTTACTTAAGGGGAAATGAAGAGAGCCCAGTTTTCTCTGGAATTGAATGCATTCTGATTTGCCAGTATGCTCATTAAGCAAATGAAAGTCAGATTTGTAATTTGATGTGCCAAAACTCCAAGTAAGGGAGAGACTGAACCAGGTGAATTAAAAAAAAAAAATGGTTTCTGGGATTAAACCAGATCAATCAAACACATTGGGCCTTCTCAGTTTTGCCCTACTCAGAATCCTTAAATATTTTACAAATAGCCAGAAGTTTGTACGGATCTTCAAAATCATCTAGAGTTGTCAGTTTTAGACTTTTTTAAAAAACTCTTTTATCTTATAGAAATCAGAGTGCAAAAGTGCATAATCAAACCTCTGATTGTGAATTTTTTTTTTTACGTTTTAGCTAAATGTTTAGTTTAGGAAAATGTAGAACAGGTTAAACGAAAGGATATCACAGCCTTTCTAATTTTAGTATCATTGACATTTTGAGCAGGATCATTCTTTTTTGTAGAAGCCTATCTCTAAACTCTACCCACTAGATGCCAGTAGCCAGCAGTGCCTCCAGCTGTGACAACTAAAAAATACTTTCCAGTGTTGCAAATACCCATAAAGGACAAAACTAGCCCGTTTGGAACTAATATTAGTGAAATACTATTCAGCCACTAAATGAACGGATGAGTTCTATATGCATTAATAGAAACAATTTCAAAATAAAATAGTAAGTGAAAAATGAAAAGTATAAAGCAGTATGTAGAGTATGCCAATAACATAGTAATTAAAACCTTGGGCTTTAAAGTCTTACTGCCTGGGATAAAATTTTAGCTCTTTCAAATTAACAGTGTGATGTTGAGCAAGTTACTTAACAACTCTGTTACTAGATTTACTTCTAAAGATCCTATCATAGGGTTAAGATCAAGACATATTATATAACAAGCATGAGGATTAAACAAATCGGTATATGTAAAGTGCTTAGAACAGTGTCTGGCATAAATCTTATAATGTGTGATCCATCATTTCCACCATTTGTGAAAATATAATTTTCATAGAATATGTCTAGAAAGATATGTAAGAAAACTATTGACAATGATTTGCTCTGGGCAAGGGTATGGCTAGGAAACAGGGAAAACACTCTATACTGGATACTCTTTGAGTGTTTTAAGCTTTTCTAGTATTGCCTATTCAAACATTTTACAAAGATAATTTAGTTTAAAAAGGCTTTATGAACATATATGAACACAATGACCTTATATATTTTTAAAAGGTACATTGAAGCATCTGAGTAGCTATTTTTCCTCTGTTGCCAACATAATCAACATACACTTGTAGTGGATAACCATATAACACTCAAATTCTGCCTATTTTTTCTTATTCCTGGGGATAGAAGAAAAAAAGCAGAGAAGCCTCATTCTTTTCCAATTACTTTACAACAATAATAGCTTTGTCCAAACTTTTTGGTTAACAATTTTACTTTATATTGAATTCAATACTCACAGAAATAGGAAGGCAAAAGTGGCAAACAGCTCAAAATAATGTTTTATAGTGTGATTTTTTGTACTTACATCTGAATACAAGTATGTCTCACCATCAAAAATGCCATACCGGAATCACTTCTAGCAGTGGAGAGGCACTAGAAGTGAATTTATTAGAACACATTCTAAGAGTGACGGGAATCTATGTATTTGAAAATGTTTACAACCAAAAACCCACTTCAGTGAAACAGGGGAAGACTGAACTATTAACAGATAATGGGGCGGGGGGGACTGGGATTTCCAGTTCAACATATCAGGAGCTTAGAAGTTGCTACCCTATCCCAAAAGCAAATAAACAGCTGAACAAACTGAAAATTCAACTCTTTCTAGATCTGTCAGAAAAGTGAGATCACAGGGCAAATGCTGCCCCCAAAACTGGAGAGAGAGATAGGGACATACAGAGAATTACAACTTACCAGAGTAGAAGTCCAAAAGCAGATACTCCCACAGGAACAAATGCAGGGATAACATGACCACCTGTGTAGAAAATTCACAAGAATCAACAAAATTCCTGGAACTAACAAGCAATTAATAGCAAGGTTTCATGATACAAGATTAATATACAAATATCATTGCTTTTCTACATACCCCAATGAACAAATGAAAATTGAAGTTAACATATTACTATTTACATTAGCACCCCACAAAATGAAATACTTTGGTATAAATTCAACAAGATATGTACAAGATCCTTATGAAGAAAATTACAAAACTGATGAAAGATACCAAAGAAGAATTAAGTGAATGGGCAGATTTTCCACATTCATGGCTAGAAAGACTCAATATTGTTAAAAGGTCAGTTCTTTCTAATTTGATCTATAGATCCCAATGCCAATCAAAATCTCAGCAAGTTATTTTGTGGATATCAACAAACTGATTCTAAAATTATATAAAGAGGCAAAGACCCAAAAGAGACAACACAATATTGAAGAACAAAGTCATAGGGCTGATGCTACCTCACTTTAAGACTTAATAAAAAGTCACAATAACCAAGACAGTGCGGTATTGACATAGAAATACAAAAATAGATCAATGAAATAGAATAGCCCAGAAATAGCCACATACAAGGGAGGACCCAAAAACAAACACCCCAGAATTCTCTTTTGGAGGGTGGGTCCCTTGTAGTACAGAATTACCCCACTAGGCAAGTGTTCTAGGAACTCAACAGCATCAGTGTGCCTTCTAGCATTGCTGTGAGATGCTAATTCTGCTTAAGTAAATTTTTTTTTCAGAGATTCTTTCAGCTCATTTGCCCTTTTTTTTTTGGAGTTGGAGTCTCACTCCGTCGCCCAGACTGGAATGCAGTGGCAGCTCACAGCCACCGCAGCCTCGACCTGCTGGGCTCCGGTGATCCTTCTGCCTCAGCCTTCCAAGTAACTGGAACTACAGGTATGTGCTACCATGCCTGGCTAATTTTTGATTTATTGTAGAGTCATGAGGTCTCGCCAAGTTGCCCAGGCAGGTCTCGAACCCGCAGGCTCAGGCAATCCACTCACCTCAGCCTCCCAAAGCACGGGATTATAGGCTGAGCCACCCAGCCCAGCTTCACTTGCCCATTTAATGATGGGTGATTTACATGAACAATCTGCCCACACCGCAATGAGTTTCCAAGCAGCTTTTGACCAAAACCAGCAATACCCCCATGTCCTACCCTCCCTATTCACCCAGTCTTGCTCTGAGCAACTTTATTTTTATTTCCCCAGAGAAGAAAAGTCCTCAAAAGGAAACATTTTGCCATTGTGAAAGAGGTGAAAAAAACAAAACAAAACAGCAAAGTAAGGTTTACTTGTTGCTGTCTAAAAAGCCATGGATTTATTAGGGTTCTCCTATGGTTTACCCCACTACTGTAAGGCTTTCCTGAATCCCCTATGGTCTGGGATTTGGGGAACTGGCACAACTATGATGATACTTATGTAACTGCTTTTGCTATGAGTAATGAAGTCTTTTGTCTCTGACCCAGGAGTTTCATGTCTTCTGCCATCATCTTTGGAACTGTGAGAGACTAGTTTAGCTAGTATGGTAATTTCAGTGGATGTTTCCCTGCTTTTAGTGCTCTTCCACACTTACTGACATCAGGGGGAAAAAAAGTATGGGGGATAAGAAAAATAGCAAAAAATGACACCCAGACATCTAAATAGTCACTAGCCATCTGGTACTGACATCTGGTTGAACATCTAAATTGTTGCACCTTAATTCAAATTTTTTTCATCTTGTTCCCAAATTAGGCATCTAAAATGGCCTCAGTCACTGGTTTTATAGGTCTAGTGAAATCTCTATGCTATATGCACCAGGCATATTTCCAGCATTCTCCCTACAAAATAACAACAGTTAAGTACTCATGAACAAATACTAGGGGGTCACAGGAGGGGGCAATCACAAGCATGTATTTCCTTTCTCACATTCTCTTTGGTTGTTTAACATGTTTGGGGCCTTATTAGTCCCCCACTACTGACCTCCTGCTACTGAAGTCTTGAAGGGCTGCTGCTACCTTGGAGGAAAGCCTTTCACCTTGGATGTCTACCCAACCAATGCACTAGCTCCTGCAGAGAGAGGGATATCATGACTTGAAAGTTCCACCTGAGAATGCCCTGACAGCTATTTTACAGAAAGATCCTTCACTGCCTTTAGGTAGCATCAGCCACTCCATATTCTTTTTTCTTTTTTTCAAACTATGGCATTCTCTCACAGAAACACTACAGAGAGCATTTAAGTGCCATTAACCTCTTGGTAGCACTTAGTGTCTTTTATTGTCTCATTCTTATTCTGTTGCTTTGCTTACCAGAGATCTTGGCTCATAGCACCAAATAAATGGTAACTCTTCGTTACAATCACCATTATTATCATTATTGCTATCTCATCCATAGAAAACCCATAGTGTGATACACACACACACACACACACACACACACACACAGTAACTGAAGCATCCATCTTTAGAATCTGAAATATGAGCTTTTGGATAAAACTTTAGCTGTAGATAGCACATCAATTCCTGAATTGAAAGATTTCCTTATTTATCTCAAAATTGCCATGGGAAATGCTAGTTGTGCAATATTAACTGTCTTCTAAGGGAACACTCTACCTATGATTAGACTTTAGACATGAAATTTATCTTCACTATACACATACCTTTTGCCAAACCATTTTGAAAAGCCATTTATCTGGAAGGTTTATTTGATCAATCTAGTTTGCAACCAAGACTCCTTCCTGTCCTGCAGCCAAAATTTGGAAAATACATCCAAGCAGAAATAGATCTTATATATAAAAAGATAAATATGAGCCAAACCTTGGTAAAACAACTGATAGTAATCATATAACCAAGATGAAAGACATACTGTAAACTGTCAAAATTCTATATATATGAAAGTCACAGAAAAACAAATATTTTTATAGTCAAAATAAACCAACCAAGCTGTTTAGTTGCTTCCTTCTCTGCAACTGAAGAATCTCTCTAGTGTGTACTACAGTTTAGTTAAACTGGTCCTTGAGCCAAACTCCCTGCATTTGAATCCCCCTTTCTAGCAGCTCTGCACCCCTGGCCAAGTTATATAACTTCACAGGGACTCAGTTACTCCTTCTGTAGAAGAGGAAAAGTAATACTACTCATTTCATAGGGTTCTTAGGAAGATAAATTAGACAATATAAAGAAAATGATGTGAACAGTGTTTGGCACACAGAATACATGTACTTCATCTTATTAGCAGTAGCGGTATAGTACTTAGTACTGTAATAAAAATTAAGTACTTAAAAATGTATTTAATTAATACCATAGTATACTATTGTAATTTCCCATTTAGTTTTCCAATTTTCCATCTATGTCTTCCAACTCAGAATATAAAATTGCAGTCAAGGAGACATGAGGCCTTTTTTGCTCATGTCCCCACAGCTAGCACAAGATTCGGCGCATAGCATGAACTCATCACATATTTTATAAAAGAAAAAAGGAATGTAGGAAAAAAAAGAGAAGGAGGAATGTAGGAAAGGAAAGAGGGAGGGAGAGAGAGAAGGAAAGAAAGGGGGGAGAGAAGAGGAGAACTGAGGAAGGAAGGACATGGGAAACAAGGAAAGAAAATAAAATAAACAGAAAAATTCATAGGTAGTAGTAGAAAACCAAGAGTAATAGGCCATGATTTCATGTTTAGGAATACAACTCTCTTATTAATTTCACAAGCACCTTCGATGTTCTTTTTCTAAATCTACTTAATTTAATACATTTCACAGCTAGGTGCTATCACAACAGTTTAAGTACATTACAGACATGCTTCATGGTTTACTTTCTGAAAATTTTCAAGCATTTACTTCATACGTAAACACTAAAAGCATGAGAGAAAACACAGAATGAATTATAAATTCATGTACACAGCTGGGCTCGGTGGCTCAGCCTGTAATCCCGCGCCTTTGGGAGGCTGAGGTGAGTGGATTGCCTGAGCCCGCGGGTTCGAGACCCACCTGGGCAGCGAGACCTCATCTCCACAATAAATCAAAAAAAAAAATCAGCCGGGCGTGGTAGCGCATGCCTGTAATTCCGGCTACTTGGAAAGCTAAGGCGGAAGGATCACTGGAGCCCAGCAGGCGAGGCTGTGGTGGCCAGGAGCGAATTGCACTCCAGTCTGGGCAACCGAGTGAGACTTCAACTCAAAAAAAAAAAAAAAAAATTCATGTACACAGGCTAATTCAAAGTTTGGCTTTTAGACTTGTTTACTTCAAAGTATCTCTGAGAATTGACTTCAAAATATCTCCATGCATTTAACTCAAAAGTTTTATAGACTTATAAGAAGCAATAAAACTGTTTTTCTAGCTAAGATATAAAAATAAATAATTAGAATTGATTATTTACTGAATAGTAAAATTTTAATCATATGTGGTAGTAAAAAAGAGTGATAATAATGTAATAAAATATAAAAATAAGTTCAAAACCGATAATTATCTTGCTCATTTAACTAAATCCATTTAGAATGAATTCAGGTGATCTAAATGATCCAATTTTGCTGTCTAGAACGTCTCAATGAAATAGTTCTCTTTACATTGTACTTGACAAACTTAGCACAAAGGTATCTGTTTATAATTTTTAAGTGACCTATTTATCATGATTTTCCAGTAATGCTAATTCCTACAAAACAAATATTTCCTCAATCTCTTGTGCTCTACTGATAAAACATTTTAATTTACTAAACACTTTCTTTTTTATATTTTTGTGTGGGAAAGCTTTTCCTAAACTACTCTAATTATTCATCTATTTATCTTACAAGTGGAATCATAACTTGTGTGGCTGTTTTATTTACTTCGAAAAAAATTCAGTGTTTTACTACAAAAGGACACCAAGAAGTCCTTTAATTCTGAAACTTTTTGCCCTTTGAGGATTATGGAAGGAAAAAGATTAGAAGGCAGTGTTTACAATTCTAGCCAAAACTATACCCCAAACTAGCTACAAAAAGAAGTCTTTTTAAAAGCATCACACTGAGAACTATGATTTTAAACCCTTTAATTTAACTTTCCTTTGCCTTTGAAAGGCAAAAGCTCCTTGAACCGTAAATAGTTTTAATGCTACTCTCTCATTGAGTTTTCAGATCCCAAAGCCTCTGTCTGTTTGATCCCAAGTAGCATTTGCAAGATAGGCCTCTCACTAACTATGCATATGTACATGCCAACTACCATTTCTAGAACTAATTGCTGTACTAGTGACCAAAAGGCAAGGTCATAATAAGCCCAGCATACAGAGCAAAGACTAAGAGAGAAAAACTCTATCAGCTTCCCAATCTCTTTCTTTCTCATGTTGAATTCTTTTTATTTTTTTGCCCAGCCAAGATAGTTTATTTCTTTAGATAATTCTCCTGTAAATGAGCTGTCCAATTACCAGGTGGCAGTGGGTTTATAATCGGGTTTTTCTAGCCCCTCCTGCTCCATCCCTGTATATACACACATTTTCTTTATGTTTTCACAGGTTGAAAAGTAGTGTTTCATCACCTATTTTATTATTTTAAATACATGGTGTACAATTCAGGATTAGGTATATAAGTGGACATCATACAGGTAAAGTTTGGGCCTTCTTTTGGTCCCCACTTTGCCTGGTTTGATGTTGAATTCTTAAATGTACTAAAAGCAGAGTGGAGAGAACAGAGGCAGATAGGAGAAATTACTTTATTCTCGGTTTTAAAAATTGGGCAAATGCTACATTAAATTTCATAGAAAACTTAAGTTATTTCATATTAATGTAATGATCACAAAATGAAAAAAAATGGAATCAGGTAAACATTAAAATAAACTTTTTAAAGGTGTGGCCTACATAAGTAATTCTCAGCCCTGGTACGCATTAGAATCACCTAGAAACCTTTCAAATTGCACAAAATATTTTCCTATTCTGTGGGTTGTCTCTTTACTCTCTTGGTGGTTTCTTTTGCTGTGCAAATACTTTTTTGCTTGATAAGATCCCAAGTGCCAATTTTAGATTTTGCGGCTTTTGCTTTTGCTTTTGAGGACTTGGCCATGAATTAAGTTTTCTTCTAAGATTCTTATAGTTTGAGGTTTCATATTTAAGTCCTTGATTCATTTTGAGTTAATTTTTATATATGGTGATCAGTAGGGGTCCAGTTTCATTCTTCTACATGTGGTTAGCCAGTTTTCCCAGAACTATTTGATAACTATGGAATCCTTTCCTCAATGTTTGTTTTTGTCAGCTTTGTTGAAGATAAGTTTATTGAAGTTCTGTGGTTTTATTTCCAGATCTCTGTCCTGTTCCATGATCTATATGTCCATTTTTGTACCAGCACCATACTGATTTGGTTACTGTAACCTTATAATAAAATTTGAAGTCTGGGAGTATAATGCCTCCAGACATGTTCTTTTTGCTGTGGATTGCTTTAGCTATTTGGGCTCTTTCAGTTGTCTTTTCTAGCTCTGTGAAAAATGGTGCTGGTAGTTTGATAGGGACTGAGTTGAATCTGTAGATTGCTTTGGGTGGAATGGACATCTTGACTATATGTATGTTTTCAATCCATGAGTATTCTTCCATTTGTATCATCTTTGATTTCTTTGAGCAGTGTTTTGTAGATCTCATTGTAAAGATCTTTCGCTTTGGTTAGATGAATGCCACGGTATTTTTTGTGCATGTGGCTATTGTGAATGAGATTGGTTTTTATTTGACTCTCAGCCTGCTTGTTGAGGGATAGAAATGCAACTTATTTACAAGCTGTGCATCTGACAAAGGCCTAACATCCAGGATCTATTAGCAACTCAAATTAATTGACAGGAAAAAAAACTTAACAACCACATTAAAAAATGGGTAAAGAACATGAACAGACACTTCTTAAAGGAAAACATATAAGCAGCCATGAAACATATTTATAAAAAAACAAAAAAGTTCAGCTTCACTAATCAGAGAAATGCAAATCAAAACTGCAGTGAGATACAGTCTTACAGTGGTCAGACTGGCTATTATTAAAAAGTATAACAACGATAAGTGTTGACAAGGCTGTTGGGAGAAAAGGGAATGCTTCTACACTGTTGGTGGGAATGTAAACTACTTCAACCTTAGTGGAAAGCAGTATGGAGATTTCTTAAAGAACTAAAAATTATCTACCATTTGGTCCAGCAATCCCACTCCTGGGAATATACCCAGAAGAACATAAATCACTCTGCCAAAAAGACCACCTACATATGTATGTTTATCACAGCACTATTCACAATAGCAAAACATGGAACCACCCTAGATGCCCACTGAAAGTAGAGTGTATAAAGAAAATGTGGTACATATACACCATGGAATTCTATGCAGCCATAAAGAAAAATAAATCATGTCCTTTGTAGTAACATGGATGTAGCTGCAGACCATCATTCTAAGTGAACTATTACAGAAACAAAAAATGGAATACTGCATGTTCTCACTCATAAGTGAGCACTAAACATTGAGCACATGGGCACAAGGGAGAACAACAGATGTTGGACACTACTAAAGGAGGGAAGAGGGAGATTAAGGGAACACAACTACCCACCGGGTACCCTGTCCACTATTAGGCAGGGAGAAAGCTCATTAAAAGCCCAAACTTCACCTTCACACAATATACTTATGTAGCAAATTCTCACATGTATCCCATGACTTTAAAATAATAATAATAATTAATAAAATTAAATTCTTCACCTTAAAAATAATAACACAAAATGCCTGGTCCCAGTCCCCTGGAAATCCTGACTTAATTGTACTGTGGTGGGGCCTGAGCTTTGACATTTTTACAGTTACCAAGATGATTTTAAAATGCAGTCATGGCTAAGAACCATGGGTCCACATCTTGCTAAATAAATACTTGGGCAGATTTTTGCTCAAATGAATTGGTCACCTTAGCAGCAACAAACTTTTACAAAGGGCCTACAGAGTGCCAGGCACTGTGCTAGGCTCTAAGGATTCAAAATATTTGAAAACTAAAGACTTCATAGCATACTTGCAATTCACATTTCTTTTTAAAAATATTTTTTAAAATATTCCACCAATTTTATTATAATGGGAATATATACCAACATATATTTCTGATGAAGCAAACTCCTTAAAAATGCCATGCTCGATTTGAAAATAAATTATAATTTGGAAAATAAGAATATAAATGGAAATAATTACTAAAAGATTTACTAATAGGAAATGGTTCTATGATTTTTCTATTTACTAATAGGAAATGTTTCTATGATTCAGGTCAACACTTGTGAACGTGAGTTCAAAGCAGATAGCCAAAAGCCTCCTTTTCCAGGTTTATATACAACCACTTTTTAATGAAAAATCCTGGGAGTAACAGTGTTAATCACTTAATTATGAGACTTCTCATAATAAACCAGAAGACTTCTACAACACAAAGGAAATAGCACACACACACACACACACACACACACACACACACACACACACACACAATTGTAAAGAAACTAGCTCAAGCTGGTGCTTTGTGCTAGTCAGAAAGATAAGGCTGCTTACCACCAGCAAAGAAATGAGGTGCTGAGATGACCTTGAAACAATGAAAATCTATAAAGCTGAAAATTTTTCTAACTTCCTCAGTCAAAAATTCAATGTGGTTTTACTTGTCTTATATGAATTTTATAGAATCATAACAGCTTATATCCATCCATGAAAACAAAAACATACTCCAAAGTTAAGTGAAATTATCTTTAGATTATTAATAAATCAATTAAAAATGTGAAGAGCTAGAGTTCCCAACTGGATGGATTCTGAGATTTGAGACATAAGAGGGCACATTCACAAAAATTAATAACTTAACCTTAAAAAACATAAGCAATATCTTGAACTCTAATTACATATCCAGAGGAAAAGTATTGGTACTAGCATTAACAACCTGCAGTAACACATATTGGTTCATTCCAAAATTACTGCAATAAATCTAGAATATCTACAATACATAGCACCTGTTGTAAGATACACATTAAAAATACATAGCTTTCTCAGATTTAAATGAAATCTCTATTCAAAGACCATCTGCAGGAGGAGGAGCATCGGGGAAGCATTCTTCTGGGGCAACCTATAACACTTCTTTTCTATTCTCCTTGTACTTGCTTTCCTGAGAACTGCAATGCTTATTCAATTATGAATTATCTGTAGGACTTCTTAAATATCTTTGGAATAATCCACTACTCCTGTATACAGGCTGTTCACTACCATCTCCACCACCAATAATGTTGTTGATGATGATGATGATGATGACGATTCATTGGGCCCAGTTTATATACCAGGACCTTTATGTATGCTAAGTGTATTGTATATTATCTCATTTAAACCTCACAATTAACTTCCTTATTCTTAGTTTAGGAATGAGAGGACTGAGGCTAAGATTTTAAAATTTGCCCAAGATTACAGAATTAAGAAGTGACAACAATAAAATCAATGTTCTTTAGTTTTGTTTTCTTTTTCCTTTTTTTTTTTTCCAGTTTGGAAATCTAATACATTCCAAGAATATATGTTTACTGTAGGAAAATTCTAAAATGTAGAAAAGTTGAAAAGAATAAAGGGCTTAGACCTGAAAGATACCTGCAAAATAATTTCCATTGTATAATATTTCCTTTGCGTCTTTTTGCTGTGCCTTTTACACCAGTTTCTGTACTCCTTTGCACCAAGTTCTGTCAATCTCTCTAAGCTTTCATTTAGGTGTACTCAAAATGTTTCCTTTTGGAGATTCCCTGGTCACTCTTTATCCTTCATTCCTATGCTATAGTTAGAAATACACACAAATGCACAGGGAATGACCACTTCCCTTTCTCCCTTCCTACCTCCCTCATGGTTAACATCCCCTCTGTCCTGTCTATCCATAATAAAAATTAAAACTGGCAAAGGGAACAATGCAAATCCAAACAAATGACCAGAAAAGCCTAGAGTTTCTTCAAGATACACTAGAGTAACATAATGAGTCATGGGAAGCAGTGTCTCAGGTCTCAGAGGATAGAGATCGAAGCTGTCATCAACTCAGGTCTCTTGAGAATGGGTAGAGTCCAAGTTGGAATCTTTACAGTTCAACAGGAATCTGACAATGTATGCTTTTATCTCTAATAAACACACACACATGCATATATAGTTTATAATTGTCTTCCCAGTGACTTTCTTCTTGAGTCAGTTATCCTGAGACATCAACTTCAGAAGTATAGCTTGCTGTGACTTCTTTGAGGGCATTTTAGAAACAGCTATTGGAATCTAAAGTATACTTACTCTGTAATCTGCAGTTCTTTTTCTAGAAATGCATTCTCCAGACTTATGCAAATAAGTGCATACAAGGTATGTAAAGGATATTGGTGGAGCATTGTTTGTAATTGGGAAAAACTAGAAACCACATATATGACCATCAGTGAAGATCGATTGTTGGTGCTAGGGACACAGAAGTGTGTCTGCCCTCACGAAGTCTTCATTCTAGTGGACGGCTAACTTACCCAGCAGTTGCAGTCTTTGTCTAAAGTATTTGCTGTGAATTTGCACTCTGGAATTGCTCCTTTGTTCCTCAGATGGTATCACTGAAAGACTGTAAAATTAGCTTTTTTAAAATGCTGGTACAGCAGGAACATCTAAATGGAGGTATTATTTATTTTGTTTACAATGTTTCAAGAGTACCATAAAATTAATCTACCTTAAAATTATATTTTCTACTAGAATTCAAAATATAGTTTTTTCTCCCCAAAGTGGCAAGGAATTTGCATTCTCTGTTAGCCTTCCAGAGTCTCTTGCAATGACAGTGGCAACTGGGTGTCCATATCATACTTTAAAGCCAAAATCACCACTGGGTCCTTTTAGAATTTCCATGGTTTTCAGAAATTATGGAAGGACGAGGAAAAGAAGGAAAATTTCTTCATTGTCAATTTCCCCAGATGACGGTTCAGGGACAAGAATTATAATGGGTATTATATCCTGAATGTCAAATATTTTACAATGTGAAAAATATATATATATTGGGAAGAAATTAAGCAACAACTATTGTTAATCTTCAGATGGGGATTACAGTCAGCCATTGTGTATCTTTTCTAGAAATTGTCTACCTTTTTCCACTAATGCAATTAATTAGGGAAAGACAGCAAAGATCGATGAAAATCATTTTCTCGAAATTTTAGATTATTTATTTCATTTAAGTAAATATTATTTTAATACTTTCATATAGTAACATATAAGTAACCACTATGATAAACATGTCAAAATTTATTTTATTTTAGATTCAGGGGTTATATGTGCAGGTTCGTTAAATGGGTATGTTGTGTGATGGTGAGGTTTGGGTTTTTATTCAACTCCTCACCCATAGAGTGAATATGGTACCCCAAAGATAGTTTTCCAACCTTTGCTTCTCTCCCCTCCTCTCCCTCACTGTCTGTTTTAGGAGTCACAACTGTCTGTTTTTCCCATCTTTATGTCTGTGTGTACCCAGTGTTTAGCTCCCACTTATGAATAAGAACATGCGGTTTCTGCATTAATATACTTAGAATAATAGCCTCCAGCTACATCCATGTTGCTGCAAAGGCCATAATTTCAATCTTTTTTATGGCTGCCAAAATTTTTAACACAAGATATAGAATATCCTTTTTTAGATTAATACATTAACTATATGCAAATTAGACTGTCAGGGTTTGAACACAGTTTTTGTTGTTGTTGTTGTTGTTGTTGTTGTTGTGAGTTGGAGTCTCACTCTGTTGCCCTGGCTGGAGTGCAGTGACACGCTCACCACCACCCCAGTGTCAACCTGCTGAGCTCAGGCAATCCTTCTGCCTCAGCCTTCCAAGTAGCCGGAATTGCAGGCATGAGCTACCATACCTGGCTAATTTTTTGACTTATAGTAGAGATGAGTTCTCACCAAGTTGCCCAGGCTGTTCTCTAACCCATGGGCTCAGGCAATCCCCCAGTACCCTCACCTTGGCCTCCCAAAGTGCTGGGATTACAGGTTTGAGCCACCGTGCCCAGCCCTGAACAGTTTGTTTTAAACTGTCTCAGATCTTACATCCATACTAATTTCTAAATCAAGTCATCTGACAGGGCAAAGGGAGACTTCAGCATATCCAAATCTGCTGTGTTATCACAAATAAAGAAATCATGCAATCGGAGAATCATAAGGTTGGAAGAAATTTTCAAATGTATCTGGTGAGAAACGTATCTTTTGGAAAGAAATTAAGCAACAACAATTGTTAATCTCTGAATGGGGATTACAGCCAGTCATTGTGTATCTTTTCTAGAAATTGACTACCTTTTTTCACTAATACAACTAATTAGGAAAAGATCAGGTAAAAACCAGTGTCAACTCTATAACATCCTTACCTGTTAGCAAGCATATGTTCATTGAGCACATACTGTGTACCAAGTGTATGGTGGGTGGCTTATAGCCATTCTTAAGAAAAATCTCCAAAAGGTGGAATTCCCTACCTCCCAAATCAGCCATTCCTCCATGGATAGCTCTAACAATTATTTCTGAAATTATAGCAATTTATCTTCTGCTCCCAGAACCCTCTGAAACTGTTCTTAACACATTTACCATTGACCTTTCCATTGTAAAATTCAACGTCCTATTTTTAATTTCATATTGCTTAAACATTTAACATTAATGACCAACATTTTTTTGAACTTCTGGTCTAATTTCATTTCCTCTCCCCAAATTAGATTATATACTCTAGTTAGACACTATTAGAGCATTCTATACTTTTCTTACAGAACACTTACTAGAGTTCGTAAATAAATGCTTAAGGGCATGGACCTTGGTGCCAGACTGCTGGCATTCAAATTCTGTACTAGGTGACCTTGGGTAAGTTTTCTCTATATTTCAATTTCCTGACCTATAAAATGAGAAAAATAATGATACTTTACTCATATGTTGTTATAAGAACTAAATAAGTTAACATTTATCAAGTCTTTAGAATAATGTAACTGACAAATAATAAGCACTATGTGTTTGTAAGTTAGTTTATTTTATTAAAATCTGTGATCTCTACTGGGTTGTAAATTGTATGAGGATAAGAATCATGTCTACTCTGCTTACCATTTTATATTCCCTGCCTAGTTCTCTCTTTTTGTTTTGTTTTTTAATTTTTGTTTTTTGTTTTTGAGTCAGAGGCTCACTCTGTTGCCCAAGCTGGAATACAGTGGCACAATCACGACTCGCCACTGCTTTGACCTCCTGAACTCAGGCAAACTTCCTGCCTCAGCCTCCCAAGTAGCTGGGACTATAGGCACATGCCAACCACTTAGTTAATATTTTTATTTTTTGTAGAAATAAGGTCTCAATATGCTGCCTAGGCTTAGTTCTCTGACTTTGGCATCAAATGTCTACTAAACAAGTGAAGGAATAAATGTAAATGTGAAGTAAGAACCAAACAATGTAGGTGGAATAGATATTATCTTATATGAATTATGTACCCACCCAAGGATCATCCCACCTCACCTATAATAGTTGCTGGCAAACACTGATTCCAGACAATTTCCCTTTAATGTTCCCTTCTTCTTTTCCAGGTCTCTTCTCCTGACTTTCATTGTTCTGGTTATATAAGATGAGCTTTGAGAAATGCTTCTGGTTCCTTCAATCTTGGCAATCGGAATAGATCCACTTTCTAGCATACTGAATACACTTCCTCTTTGGCCTTCAGTTTTGCTCACTCCCTTGATTTAGTGTTTCCTCAAAGCCCAACCTCCCCAGTTGGTGTGTGTTTGAGCCGATGCTGAAATCCAGGTATTCTGATTCATGATATATGATACCATTTAAACTCTAGAAATCTGCAGTTTGGGGATAGAAGGTAAGAAATGTGTCAATCTACACCTCAGAAGACTTATTCTTCTCTTTATTTCCCTGAGTTAGGATTATTCCATTTGGGCCAAATCTAAAAGTGTGGTTGTCACCCAATATTTGCCTAGTATATATTTAATAAAGTCAGTTTTGTATTAGCAATGCCGTTTTGTTTTTTATTGTAGTTTTAGCCTGTCATTTTTTTAAAAAGAGCATGTAATAGCATTTAGATCCTACAAAACACTGCTACGGTGACAAACATTATTTGCCTAAAATGGAAGGTTGCAAGGATACAAAGTCAGCACTGCTATAAAATTGTAGCAAATACCCCCATAGTATTTAGGTTAAAATATAATAATAGAGCCGGGCTCAGTGCCTCAGCCTGTAATCCCGCACCTTAGGGATGCTGAGGTGAGTGGATTGCCTGAGCCTGTGGGCTCGAGACCCGCCTGGGCAGCGAGACCTCATCTCTACAATAAATGAAAAAATCAGCTGGGCGTGGCAGCGCATGCCTGTAATTCCAGCTACTTGGAAGGTTGAGGCGGAAGGATCGATGGAGCCCAGCACGTCGAGGCCGCGGTGGCCGGGAGCAGCCACTGCACTCCAGTCTGGAGACAGAGTGAGATTCCAACTCAAACAATATATATATATATATATATATTAATAGGATGTGGGAGGGAAGGGATGACAATGAACAGACTTTGTCTAAAAATCTTAGCATAATTTCCTCATGTTATATTTAGTCACTATCTTGTGACTATATGCCCACTATAAAATATCTGGGCACAGTAACAAAATTTGAAAGGTGCCTAACAAACTCATGGGTGTAAAAATGAGCTTACCTTCTTTTTTTAATTCCTTCAGGCAGTACAATTAGTAGAACTTGGTTGAGGAGGTAGACTTCTTGGCCCTTAAAAGTCAGAGGAATTCAATACAACAGATAAGTAGGGCCAAAGATCACACAAAGTGCTCTTCAAATGAATTATCTCTCACCATCTCAAGTTTTCCTCTGAATAGTTCTCAGGAAAATGAAGATAGAAATGCTGATTAGATATATATTCTATTTACCCAGATTCTGTTTACCTAGAAACAAATCCTTCTCTAAGGCCAAAAAAGTGGTAGTAGAGTTAACTCCAAATTATGATTAAATTATTAAAATGATTAAGTCCTTTCAAACAAACTTCAAAGTTAACATTTGAGAACTTTTATTAATATTAATTTTTTAGTTGATGATTTATCTGGTAATACTATTTACAATTTGCCTGGTGTTAGGGTAAAATTTAAAAACTTTGTATCAAAGAGACTCAATTCTTCAGTGGACTCAAAATGATGTAGACTGCTTTTTTCTCATTGAACAGTCCTACTAGGTAAATAAGTGGGCTGCTTTGCTCCACAGTCATTCAGAGATTCAAGTTTTCTCCACCCCTCTAACTCACTTCATTTGCTTTTCAGGATATGACATCATATTTACCTGATATATCTCCTATCTTTCTTGCTGTTTTATCTCAGTTGTGGTTTTTTGGTGTTTGTTTGTCTGGATTGAGGTGAAGAGTGGCTGGTTCCCCCTCATCTCCCTTACCTCCCATTTCTTTCTTTCTTTCTTTTTTTTTTTTTAGAAAGCAGGATTTATGAGAGGACAGAAAAACTCCCACAGGACCTGAGGGGGTTGCCCCATTTCTTTTTTCTACATCATTTATTCCCTAGGTGATCTCATTCAGTCTTATGATAATAAATAGTATCTATATTGATGACTTTCAAATGAACATGTCTGACCTTCAGACCAAGATTTCTGTGGGTCACTTGACATCTCTGTTGGAATCTAATAGGTATCACAACCTTGACATATCCAAAGTAACAAGTATTTCCCTCCAAATCCTCCTAAGTCTTTGCTATCTGACGTAAGACCTGCTCTACTTTTCAAGTTCCTCAAGTCAAAAATCTTGGTGACATCCTTGACTCTTTTTTTATCTCTCTCTTATCCCTATATTCAGTCCTTCAGCAAATCTTCTTGCCTCTAGCTTCAGCATATATCCAGAATTCAACAGTTTCTCCTCCCGCTGCCATGACCCTGTCTTGGCATTTAGTTTCCTAAATCCCTGTCTTTGTTCCATTTAGTTTCCTATAATGACCTAATACCAAATTAAACTCCTCTCCCTGCTTTATTTTTCTCCTTAGCATTTATTTCTACTAAACTATAGGTATACTTACTTGCCTTTTTAAATTGTCTGTTTGAATTCAAGGAGGGCAGAGATTTTGTTCTCTTTTATTCACTGACATATCATATCGCCAGCATGTAGAACATTGTCTGCATGGTATCGACTCTCAGTAAATATTACTGGAAAAAATAAATTACTCTTGTTTCTTCTCCATTGCCTAGGGTGTTCACATCTGCATAATCGAAACTTGGTCCCAGGATGGTCCATGTTTACCACAAAGAGATGGGAAAGAGAATGGGGCGGTGAACATGCATTGTTTTCAGGTCTTAACCTGGAAATAGCACACATCACTTCCATTTGCGTGTTTAGCTGCAAATGTGTCTGGAAATAGCATCCCTAGCTTAAAGCCATATCTCTATAATTTAGAAAAAGGGTCGAACACAATCTATGAACAACTGAAAGCTTCCTTATCTGACATTTATAACAACTCATTTTACCCAGAATTACAATGGAATTAAACTGCTTTAGAGTCTCAAAAGTGAATTACAGGCTAAAGGTAGACCAAGCTGTTCAATAGTGTGCAAACCCAAGAGTATTTTATAAACTATTGATCACTAATTTGCTTATTAAAGCATGGCTGAGGCAAATCACATTTAAAAGACTATGCCAAGTCCCACATATACGTATAATTGCTTTAGACAGAAACTACCCAGAACACGTGGACTCTATATTTAGATTTTTATTATTTTATTGTTTAGTGCAAACTGCAAAAATTGTGCAGAAATAATATCTGGAACTGGGGTGGGGGAAGAAATGTGGGTATAAACACCGGAAATATTGTGAAGAAATAAATTTGTGACTGACTTTTCTATCTTATCTCAATTACTACAACTCCAAAATTAATAAAACATTGAACTAACTGTCATCATTCTAATTAATAGATTATAACAGTCTATGAAATCACCTCAAGAGAACTGGTAGTTGGAAAATCATGGGTTGTAGATAATCTACAAGTCAAAGTCTAAGCATAGATCCTTTCAAGAAGCATAATCTCAGGTATTGATATTACAGACTAGAAATAGCAGGATTATGCTCTATCTAACATTCAAAAAGTTTTTTAATCCTTTTAAGTCTTCAAAATTAATTAATTGAAGTTAATTCCCACAAAAGGCAAATAGGGTTTATGTTCTCATGCATCCAGATATAAGCTTAACAGCAACTACAACAACAAAGCATTTCTTAAGGAGGCCTACTTTTTTAGCAAATAAAATGTATTAATTACCTGAAAATAGCCATGGTTCATACCTAAAAGTTTGATGACTTACTGAAAGACCTTATAATATTTTAGGCAATGAGTTGCTTTCTTTGCCAAAGAACCTAAAGAATCAGTTTCAAATAACCACCCTTTCCTTTAGTTTTCACTAAAGGGTATTCAGATAAAGACAGGTGATAGGAGCAAGGCAGGGTGTGGTGACTCAAGCCTGTAATCCCAGCATTTTGGAGGGCCTCAGTGAGAGGATTGCCTGAGCCCACAGGTTCAAGACCAGCCTTGGCTACTTAGCGAGACCTCATGTCTACAATCAATTTAAAAATTATCTTTTGCGTGATAGCGCACACCTGTAATTCTGGTTACTTGGAAAGCTGAGGCAGAAGGATCACCACAGCCCAGTGGCCATGAGTGTGCCACTTGCACTCCAGCCTGGGCGATGGAGTGAGACTCCGACTCAAAAACAACAACAAAAAAACGCTAACATCTCAATTGTTGTAACTGTGCAACAAGTAGCTCAGCTTCTAAACATTCTCTTTAAGCCCCTCTCCTTTTTAAATCACAAACAAACTTTTGGATTTCAACTGACATAATTTATTAATAGATATAAAACTTTAATATGCAAAGTTAATTTTTAGTTACTATTTTAGAAGTCTCTTTTCTTGGCTATATCTATGTAAGGAATACCCAGTATGTTGAAAAACCCAGTGTGTTATACACATTGATGCTCTCAACATTTACTTGTTTTTATTTTTAAGGACTTCACAACTTTTTGGGAGATTACAAACAATCTTCATATGCTGTGAGACTCTTAATAAAATCGAAACATTAAAGGGCATTTTCCATTTCATAATGCCCTAATCTACTTTAGCTGCAACACCAAACAAAGGACCAACACAAAATTTAAAATCAGAAGCAATCACTATCCAATTCTAAATAAAATAGTGCTTAGCATGTGCAATGTAATCCTTTCCTCTTTATTAGCACAACCTCCCAAATATTAATTAATAAATCCTTAGACCAATCCTTTTAGGCATCATTCCTTGAATGATTAGCATGTTGCCTAAATGGGTCCTTGTAGTTCTTGAACTTGAAAAAACTGCAAAGAACAAATTAATCTTGAAACAATTAAGATATGTCAGGAAGCATTTGAAATCATTTGGGCTGTAAATGGTAATCAGAATTTAAGTCTCTCACCCTTCGTGCCATTTTCATGACCAAGAGGTACTCATTTTCCTTGCACTCTAGTATAGAATCATTTGGATTTTTAAAGTGGGCCTCAAAGGGCAATCAGTAATGATAAAATATTTATATAACATTGAGTCGGTAGTGGTCTTGTTTATTTCACATTTATGGCTAGACTGTCTAGTCCAGCTGGCTATATCCAGTCTCCAAGGTCCAAAACTTGTAAGAGGATAACAGTCTGTCTGTGCTATCTAGAAGGCCAACATCACAATCCTGTGGCAAATAGGGCATGAGAAATATTTGTGCAATTCTTATACTGCTCAATTCTGTGGATCCTGCCTGCATTTTCCAATGTCTTTATAATAATTTTTGCTCAAAGCCATACTTCTAGCTGTCAAGTAAGTTACTATTATATCCCCATTTTTCTTACCATAAGCAAATGAGACAGAGGAAAAGAAAGTTACTTTTCAATGAAGTAAGGCATATAATAGGGAAGTATTAATTTGGATTTTCTGCCTTAAGACTAGAAGCTGTCACCTACTGAGAAGTGTGTAGGGCTCATATGCAAGCACATTTTTATTCTTATTTTGTCTTCTGAAACAATTTCTGTATCAGGCATGGTTGTGATATGTAATATTTGCTGAAAGCTAAGAATTTATTGCTCTTCTGATTTAATATACCTGTAAACAATGCATCACAATAATCCATCTGGTGGTCTACAAATAATGCTTTTAGATAATATCCTTTAAAAAAAAAAAAAAGTTTGACCAGGATCGGTGGCTCAGTCTATAATCCCAGCACTTTGGGAGACTGAGGAGAGTGGATTGCTTGAGCCCACAGGTTTGAGACCAGTCCAGGCAACTTGGTAAGATCTCGTCTCTACAATAAATCAAAAATTAGTTGGGCATGGTAGTTTAAAAATTAGTGCTCACCTGTAGTTCTGGCTACTTGGAAGGCTGAGATGGAAGGATCACCAGAGCCCAGCAAGTCGAAGCTGGGGTGACTGTGAATGTGCCACGGCACTCCAGCCTGGGCGACAGAGTGAGACTCCAACTCAAAAAAAAAAAAAAAGTTTGATGGTTGAACTTATAAAACTATAGTTTGAAATAACAGTACTTTCCTTTTTTAATCTTTATGATTTCCCTGGTTCACTGGTGTTGCAGGTTTTGAAACACAATTGTACATAAGTTTCCCATACTCCAAACCTCAAAGAAAAAGAATTCACTTTTTTCCAGGTGAAATGCAAAACATATTGAATTACATACTTACAAAAAACATCTTATAAACACATGCTTCTTGGGATTATTGCTAGGATATTTATCAAAAACAAAATCCCAGTCCAGGCTTTGCAAACGTGGGTAGAACTGTAGGCATCCTTTGGAATCCCAGCAATTTTGCAGCTTCATATTTTTTGGTTACTCTTTCCTAAGAAACACACAAGAAATATTTTTCTCAGGCTTCGGAGAAGGTTCTGGTGGTTGGGTTATTTAAACTTCCCTCATATTTCTTGAGCTGGGGGACAGGAGACACCAGCTTGCAAGGAGAGGCTTTGTTAGGACAGGATGTCAGATCAACAGTTGCCTTCAGATTCCCCATTCAGCTGGGACTCTCTCTGTTCACTGGTTCTGCCTCCTGGATGTTTGTACACATGCTTGTGGTATCTGACATTTTGGGGCTATCCATTCAATGTAAGTATTTTCCTGCGTGATTTGACTCCTTTCCCATACCTTGATAGAGTATTATAACCCACAATGATAGCTTACAAAATGTGACCTACCCTGTTTCACGGGCATTGTACCCAAGGTCACACTCTAATCCCTGCTCACTTAGAAAAATCACTGCTGATAAACTCCACTGTGCCCTCTCCATTATCCCACTGCGAGTCATTGGCAAACACACCCTGTCCATTAGGATAAAATCCCAAACGCTCAACATGGCCAACAAGGCCCTGAGTGGCATTTCCCCTGCATACAACTCCAGCTTCATCTCAAACCCATTTCCACCTCAGAAATCACATGACAACAACCCTGGCTTTCAGTTCCTCAAAGGGAATGATCTTCCCCCACAAGACTTTGCTGTTCCTTCAGCCCAAGACACTTCCCATCTCCCCAGCATTCATGTCCTACCACTCAAACACCTAGGCACAGATACACATACACACACACACACACACACACACACACACACACACACACACACACACACCTTACTAACTCCGACTCAGTCTTCAGCTCTGTTTAATGCCACTAACACAAAATATAGCCTTCCCAAGTCCCAAATCTAAATTAGGCTCTCCTATATCAATGCCTCAAAAGACCTTATACTTCTCTTTCACAACACATATCACTATTTTTAAAAATATATGTATTTTTTGTGACTTGATTTTGAAATGTTTTCTCTCACTAGGCTAATAGCAAATCCATCAGGGCAGTCTGGGTCTCTCATCACTATAGTACCAGCAACTAGCATGCAGCAGTCAATAAATAAATAGTTGTAGAAAGAATAAAGTCTATTTCCATATCACATGCCAAGATAAAAGGTCTCAGTACATTAGCCAAACATTTTCCAAAGATACTAGGTCCCTGCCCTATGATGAAGTGTTTTTAAAAGGATGAGATGTGCCTTTTAATTGTCACATGGAGATCACATGCCCAGAGATGGCTATCCAGTCCTGGGTCACTCAGCCATCCTTCAGAAGAGCAACGAGTTCACTTCCTGCCAGTTTCGGCAAGGAAAGGGTTAGCAACAGGTGGCTATAAAATTGCTTTGCCTGATGGTCAGAAGCCATTTGGGTGTTTCCCTCTGTTGTCCATATAAATTTTATACCTTCTCCACTTTTTTTCTGGATATCTTCCTCCATCTGAATGGTTAAAAGGCATTCAGCACTCCTGATAACTATCTTCTTGTCTTCAAATGTTGTTTGGTGAAATTGGGAAATGCAATCTTTCACAATGCCTCCAATAAAATTGTGACATGTTATTAAGCCTGGTCTCCATGGAAACCACAACATTTAAGTTCCAAGTCCAATCTTTCATCAACAGAGTTCTCTAATGAGGGAGATTAATGCGCATGCCACCATTTTGTTGCAGGATAGCTGTTTTCTCAAAACTCCCTTATGCAGCTATGGGATAATCCGTGGTGGAGGCAGGTTCAAACTAGCAGTTTCACTGGCTCTGGTATTGAACAAATGCAGCCCTACCACGTGCTCTTCTTGAATTCTGTACATATAATATGAGAAGAATCCTGCTTACTTAATAGAGGACAAAGTCTTATGCGACTAACTCAGTGGCCCTCTGAAGGTAGTCATCTGTGATGAAGAACATCATCCCGACCCGCCTGGGCAGGCGAGACCTCATCTCTACAATAAATCAAAAAATTAGCCAGGTGTGGTAGCGCTTGCCTGTAGTTCCAGCTACTTGGAAGGCTGAGGCGGAAGGATCGCTGGAACCCAGCAGGTCGAGGCTGTGGTGGCCGGGAGCGGCCACTGCACTCCAGTCTGGGCGACAGAGTGAGACTCCGACTCAAAAAAAGAAAAAGAACATCATCCTGAAGCTACCCCAGTAACAACCCCTGGCTCTAGGCAGTCTCTGGGTCCTGTGTGCTCTCTCCACCTCTGGTTTCTGATCTGTGGCCATAGTCACACCAGAGACATCCCTTAGCATCCTCGAAGGCCATGAGCATGACTTGTAGCAGTTACAAATAAATTGTTGTTAGAAATTTCAGCTGACTTTACAGTTCTTGGGCCACTTCTTTTAAGTGTAGTTCCTTTGCAGTCCCTAATCGGTCTTGGCTATGCATAATGTATGACTTCTATTTTTAAAATGCTATCATAAATCAATAATAATATAAACACACCTGCTGTTACAAATGTCCTCAAAGCAACTATCATCCCATGCCATGTTATTCTTTTCATGGAGGTAACTAGAACAAGTGATGTCCTTTTTATGTCTGTTGTCTTGTTCAGATTGAGCCAGCTAAATGAAATATTAGCTAATGCCAAGGAAGAACACACTACCCTGGGATTTGCAACTCAGAATGATTCAGAATGAATCGCTTAAAGCATAGTTGGAACTCAGCAGTGCTGTAGCACAGTTAGGGTTTCAATATATCAAAAAATGTCTACTGTAGAGATAATGTTGGAATCTCTTTCCAGCTAGCAAATCCTAACTAAATTTCTATCATGCAAATGACTTTTTGGTATTTATTGAAGTCTCTGACTATATTACATATATTTAGAACTTTAACCCTATCATGTAATTGCTTTATTAATATATGACCAATGCCTTGATTAAGTCATTCAATACGTATTTATTAAGTACCTACTATGTAATAGTCACCATGCCTGATATTGGTGATACAGTGATAAATAAGTCTCTCTCCCTACCTTCAAGGTGATTTTACTCTACTCCATTTCCACATTTAAATTTTTCCATAAACTCTGAAAGATCAACACTAGGTTTCATTCCTCTCTTTATTCTCAGTGTCCTATGTAGTGCCTGGCAAAAATTGGCTCACAATGAAGGTTTGTTCAACAAATCAATTAGTAAATGAGTATATTTACAAACAGAAGTTACTAAACCAATATTTAAAGATCTAGGCAGCTCAGAAAAGAAGCAATATCCATTTTTCTCTCTCTCTTTTGAGTTTAGAAAACAAAATAGACCTACTCTTTGCCACCATTCCTACCATCTGGCTCCTACCCAGTCTCTAATACCTGCCATTTTCCCATGAACATAATATTCCCCCCACTCCTTCATTTGTCCTATATGAATTTAGACTAGCACAGGAGCAAGCTGTTTCATTTAATACACAGCCAGTTAGCCAAGGCTTCATTCTCTTCCATCTCTCAAAGCAAGTCACATGGTTGCTTATTGTTAGATTTTGATTTGAGTTTCAACTAATATATGCATTTTCTTCTGTGAATTGATCAGATCGTATCTGAACTTAGGTGTCCCAGAAATCCTGCATCTCAAAGGAAGTAGAATGTAACAATAAAATCATTCAAATCCTTATGTGCTGAAATTCACTATGTAGGTGGTCTTCAGGATTGACTGGGGTGCGGGATCAACTTGCAATTCTCTACTAACAGTAGCCCAAAGAGCCACCCTTGTCCCATTGAGCCTAGGAAGAGACTAGTTAAGTGATTACTCAGCAGGTTCCCTGAAGATGCTCAGGTATCCTCACTGAGCACCACTCCCTAGATGCTTCCACTTAGAGATCCAGGAAGAAATCAGGCTTTGTCAATAGAAACTGTGGGGAACGTTCTAATAAATGAAAAAGAATGGCAACACAGTATCATTTCTCTGAATACAGATCATTAGCCCAGAAATCTTTGTTTCTGGTTGTAAAACCATCACAATTCATGAATCAGATTACTTTCAAGATGGTGATAAATGTATAGATCAGAAAAATCTTCAAGAGGTTCATTGGTAAGAATTGTATGCATTTAACTAAAAACCTATCTATAAAGTGGTAGTTAGCAAATTAGGCAATAAAGGTAAATAAGGACCACCAGCTTCTGTCCTGGAAGGGTTCACAACCTGAGGGGTAAGATGGGATCAAAGAAAGAGGGATAATTCCAAATGTATAGTGCTGTGGAAGAACTTATACAAATTGCTCTTGGGTCAAAGAGATAAGAGCAACCTCCTCTAATTCTTAAAAAGAAGGCTGTGTCACTCAGTGGTTACAGAGCAAGCTCTGGAGACAGATGTCCCAACCCACAGACCACAATCAAGTACACAGGGTGTGAAGGTTAAATTAGTTAATACAAGCATTTGGTAAACATTTGTCAATTGTTAGTTCTGCTCCCTAAAGATGCCAAGCTTGTTCTATCCATTGCTATTTGAAACAGATCTTTGTCCTGTGTGTAACTCCATTTTTTTCTGTTTTGTCTAGTACAAAAGACAGTTTCTCCACCCATTGCCACTGTATCATTTAATACTCATTCACCCCTCCCAAATCTTGACTAAACATCTAAATACAAATTGTTGTGCATTAGTTGTTAAAAGCTATTTTCAAGACCAGTGAGTATACTGGCAAGCAAAACAACTAAATCGGATTTGAAAGGACCTAGGTCCCAAAGGCATAGCCAGTTGGAGGTGGCCCAGAGTGCAACACTAAAAAGTACTCAAGTCTCCCAGCATCTAGGTAACCAGTTTTTTTCAGTACACACAGGTATACTGTCAAGGCCCAGGAGAGATATGGGGGGAGACTCCAACAGACAGATTTTAAGACAGAGCCACAAGCAGTTCCAAAGACCTGTTTAATACCAAAGCCATCCTTGGGCTATGTTTTAGGGATGGGGGTGAGGAAATCTGTCTCTACCTCTTCATTTTCCATATGGCAAGAGGGAAATTTCTAAGTTGTAGCCCCAGGAGGAAAGAAAGGACTAGAAACACTTGTGGACTCTCTTGTTCTCCTCTCCAAGACAGGAGGAATAATATGTCTGATTGATGATATAACAAAGAAGAAATAGAGTTTCTCTTTAGTCTCTTTTCTATTTTAGAAGGTCTGTTCTCAGGGGTTGAATTGTGTCCCCCTAAGAAAGATATGTTGAAGTCCAAATCCCCAGTGCCTCAGAAAGTGATCCTATTTGAAAACAGGGTCTTTAAGGTGGTGATCAAGTTAAAATGAGATTATGAGTGCAGTCCCTAATTCAATACAATGAGTATCCTGATCAAATTAGGAAATTTGGACAGGGACTGACACAAAGGGAAGGCAATGTAAGCAGGCGAGTAGAACACCATGTGAGGATGAAGGCAGAAACTGGTAATGCTTCCACAAGCCAAGGAATGACTGAGATAACCAGAAACTGGAAGAGACAAGAAAAGTTCTTCTCCTGTAGGTTTCAGAGAGAGCATGGCCCTACTGGCACCTTAATTTCAGACTTCTAGCCTCCAGAGAACAAAGTTCTGTTGTTCTAAGCCCTAGCAAACTAGTATAGAAGACAAACAGTTTCTTCACCCACCACCACTGCAGACTGCCTTCCCCTACAAAGAAATCTGCTTGTCTATCTTGTCCAGTGACTAAGAGGGTTGAACTGAATGGGTATGAAGTAGGTAAGAGAGAAAGGTGGCAGGTCTCCTTTTTTAACATTTAATTGGTAGCAAAGTCAATATTTTGATCTGTATGTTATTTCTCAATTGTTTCTGAATTTAGAATGGGGAGAAGAGGCCAGATTTTCTAACCTAAACCCCAAGTCTATACCAAAGTACATACTTTACATGTATTCATTCAATCTCCATAATAGCTCTCTAAGAATATGTCCTATGATTGTGCTCATTTTGTAAGTGAGAGAGCACGGTGTGGTGGCTTATGCCAGTAATCCCAGCACTTTGGGAGACTGGGGCAGGAGGATCGCCAGGAGTTCAAGACCAGCCTGGGCAACACAGAGAGGCTGAAGTGGGAGGATCACTTGAACCCAGGAGTTTTAGGCTTCAGTGAATTATTATTGTGCCACTGTACTCCAGCCTGGGTGACAGAGGGAGACTCCTGTCTCTAAAAAATTTTATATATATAAATGAGAGAGTTTAAGAGGTCAAGAAATTTACCCAAGGAAAATGAATGCTGAAGACTGGGTTGTAGGCAACTTGGGGCCAGTGTCTACGTCCTTGCCCACTAGGAGCTGCTGCCTCTCCAAATGCTACATTCCAAGGAACAAGCTGTTAAATGGTTTCATTAAAAGAGATTTCATTGTCAAATATATGCAGAGAAGCCTCAGTGAAAAACACTGTTTTCTTTCATCTCTCCTAATCTTCTCAGAGTCTTTACGAAGTCAATGTGCCTTGTGACTCTTCATCAGACATGAAGAGTCACAAGTCACATGATACACAGCATTTGACCATAGAGCACTTTTCAGGGAGCATTTCTCAAGATTAATGCTCTGAGGAATGCTCTCAGTTCAGGAAACACTGAGAGAATATCTTAGGTAGAAAGTACTCTTTGGTTTAAATGTAGTTTTAGACCTTTTAAAAATAATTTATATAAGCCAAGGAAAATACCCAAAAATATCCCATAGTTTAAATTTTACATAAAGTTGCCCACTGTTTATCTATGTAAGACTGGACCTTGAGACACATTTCCAAGCCACAGTAATGGCATACAGTGAATTGCTGTAATGAGGAACAAAAGAAGGGTAAGGCTCATTCTCAAGGAAGGGTGGGATGATTTCATGGAGGAGCAGGGTGAGTCTTCAGACAGCTGTTTTGGGTTACCTACCTTAGGACAAAATTGCTCTGTTCCAGGATGGGGTCAGACACCCTGAAGATCTTATGACTGGACAGAGGGTCTTTTGGATCCAAAGACCCTACAGTTTGGATAGAGGAATTATTCCTACAGCTAAGCACAGATCATAAATGGCAGCCCTTAGGAAGGTTGTAACTAGCAGATTGTTGTTTAGCCAACACAATGTGACTTGTGTGCACGCATGTGTGTGTGTGTGTGTGTGTGTGTGTGGTTAGTGTAGGTTTAATTTCTTGTATGCTCTCTTGGGATCCACCATGACTCGCATTTTGCTTTTTTCTGTCTGGTCCCTGAAGGCATCTGAGTTTCTAATCTCTTCTAGGCTGATCCAATCACAAGCACAGCTAAAAGAGGAAGTGACTTCATTCTCCTATGAACATTTCAATATGACTGACAGCATCAAGGAAAAACATCAAGTCACTGGTGGGGAATACTTATGAAATAACTCTCTGGAAATG
Source organism: Cephalopachus bancanus (assembly GCA_027257055.1). Lineage (NCBI taxonomy): Eukaryota > Metazoa > Chordata > Mammalia > Primates > Tarsiidae > Cephalopachus > Cephalopachus bancanus. Next base: position 14,471,695 of record JAPVLO010000093.1, read on the forward strand.
GTTGATTCTTCCCAAGTTACTTAACACAACTTCCCTCCAAAATGAATTTCCACTCTAGAGCAGTGGCATATGTCTTTGCACTAGTCTTGCCTAGATGGTATTTGAGTTCGGTAATTTTTATAATGGATTAGATTACATTAAACCAGGCATCTATCATCCTCTTAAATGTGCTGGGGAAAGGAGAAGCAAAGGGATGTCAAGCAATTTAAAATGTAATCTTCACAAATCATTAGATAATGATCTGCAGGTTAGTGGAGTCATTTTTCTAAGGGAATTTTTGTGTTTATCTTGAAATCTGTCATAGTTTTGGTTGGTCTTCTGTACCAGTATAGTTGCTTCACTCGTATTCAGAAAGTAAACACTATATGTTTATAACATATTGTCATGATTATAGGCTCTTGAACGCCATAAAATATATCTCTGCCCACAATATTGTTGGTAGACATGTCACCACAAGAACTGCTCTATGCCTCTTTATAATTATGACTACAGGAGGTCTAGATGAAGATGCCAATAGAAAAACTTTTTTGAGCCCATTCTTCCCCTTGCTTCTTGAGTTGGACCAAGAGAACTCACTTCACTTCCCCAAATTCAGTTCTCACTTTCTGCTATGCTACAAACTGAATAGGTTTTTTATTTTTTATTTTGCCATTGCACGGGCATTTTCCTAGTAAGGACTTCTTGATTCTGAGGATCCCAAACAGTAGTGCTGTGGAAATACCCCGACTTCCTGCTTCCTAGCTTCCCCTCTGGGAACACCTTTCCTCTGAAGGCCATGGGTGGTGGGAAGAACTCGGCAGAGGATTGTGCCAGTAGCAGACACTTGCTCACAGGATAAGGAGTGCTCTTGTTCCACAGCAGATGTCACTGTCTGAGCCTTCATTTCTGTGCTCATCCCTACAAAGCTGAGAGCAGCCAGTGTTTTCAGGGTTTGTAAGTGAACGGAAAATGACAAGTTGGAAAACATGGGGCTTCAATTTTTAAAAAAATTTAAATCCTCTCTTAAATTTTTGGGCTGCTGCCCCTCCTTTTGCAGACAATCCTTCCTAAAATAGTTGTCCACACTTCCTATCTCCTTTTTTTTACCTCTCATTCAATCTTAAAGAAAAAAGTTATAATATGTAAATGATTTTATCTAATATGTGCATAGACTTTTTTTTTTTTTTTGAGAAAGCAGGATTTTTTGAGAAGACAGAAAAACTCCCACAGTGGGAGGAGACATAAAGGGGTTGCCCGTGCATAGACTTTTAACATTCAGATAGTATTGAAAGTCTTTAATTAAAAATGGTCTGGCATGGTGGCTCATTCCAGTAATCCCAGCACTTTAGGCGGCTGAAGCATGATTGGTTGAAGTTAGGAGTTCAAGATCAGCCTTAACAACATAGCAAGGCTCTGAGTTCAGGGGTTTGAGGCTGCTGTGAGCTGATATTGTGCCACTGCACTCTAGCCTGAGTGACAGAGTGAGACCCTGTCTCTAAAAAAAAAAAAAAAAAAGAAAGAAAGAAAAGAAAAGAAAGAAGAAAACTCACACGTCCCTGCCCAGCCTATAATCCTGTTCCCAGACCCCACTCCCAATAGAAACTACTTTCAAATTTTATGCTGTTTCTACTGGTAATTATTTACATTTTTCAAAATTATATGCTTATACTGCTATTTCTTGATCTATTTTTAACTTTTTAAACTCACCTCCTATTATAGAAGTTGAAATGTGTCATTGGATACACACACACACACACACACACACACACACACACATCACACAGAGAGAGAGAGAGAGAGAGAGAGAGAGAGAGAGAGAGAGAACTTTCTTACTTTATGCTCTAAATACAGTTTTATTACAAATTTTGGCTAAGTCAACAGTCACAGTAATTGACATTACTCTATGACCAGTAAATATTCATTGCATAACCCAAGTTGCACCTTATGAATATTATGGTTTATCCTGGAATTGAAACTGTCTTTTCCTAGCTTTACCTGTAGCTATCATTTATTTTTTTCCTAAATGTTCTAACAGACCTGCTGAACCTCTACCAATAATTTTTGCCAGATATTTGAACATATCAGTCCCATTTTTCACCTGGCAACCTTCCTTTCTCACCTCTGTCCCAAGTGAGATGAGCTAGTTATCCTCCAGAAAGGCCTGGTGCAAGGCTCTCTCCTCACTCTTCCTGTTAGATCCCTTTGTATTTTTCAGGGTGGAGGTAACTGCCATTATAAACAAACTCCAAAATGTATAAAAACACATATGAAGTTTATTTATTGTTCACCCTTAGGGACTACATTTTGTCCCACCCTCCCACTGCCATATTCATATGCTGAAGCTCTAATTCCAGTGTGACTGTATTTGGAGATAGGGCTTTTGGGAGTTAACTAAGGTTATATAGGGTCAGAAGAGTGGGGTCCTAAACCAATGGGATTGGTGGTTTTATAAGAAAAGGAAGAGGCGGGGCACGGTGGTTCAGCCTATAATCCCAGCACTTTGGGAGGTCGAGGTGAGAGGATTGCCTGAGCCTGGGGATTCGAGACCAGCCTGGGCAACTTGGTGAGACCTCATCTCTACAATAAATTAAAAAACTAGCCAGTCATGGTGGCATGTGCCTGTAGTTCCAGTTACTTGGAAGACTGAAGTGGGAGGATCGCCTAAGCCCAGCAGGTCGAGACTGTGGTGGCCGTGAGCATGCTGCTGCACTCCAGTCTGGGCTACAAAGAGTGAGACTCCAACTCAAAAAAAAAAAAAAAAAAAAAAAGGAGGAGATCTCTCTCATGTGCACTTCTCTCTCTGCCTTGTGAGGACACAGTGAGAAGGAAGTCATCTTCAAGCCAGAAGAGAGTCTTCACCAAGAACCAAGTATGCCAGCACCCTATCTTGGACTTCTCAGATTCCAGAACTGCGAGAAATAAAAATTTGTTGTTTACGTCATCCAGCCTGCAGTATTATGTTATTGCAGTCTAAAGTAAGACACCCACATAACTGTACAGTGGGTAGGGTGAAGTGGTTGGCAGGAAGCCCTTCTCTATCTAGTCATTCTGAAACTGGTTTGACAGGGACATCTTTAACACAGTCCATCAGGTTTACCTGGGTGTCATCCCCATTCCAGCCAGCCAAAATAAGCTTGGAGAAACACGTGTGGGAAGTTTTTGTAGACCGGATCTGGAAATGGTGCAATTCAAAACCACTCATGTTAAAGTGGCTATAATTCAGTCACATAATAGCAAGAGATGCTAGGAAAGGTAGTAGTGTATTCCAGGAAGAAAGGAGCATTGACTTGGGGTGAATAGTTGCCTAATTGCCATACCTCTGTGTGCTGGATCTTATGTTATCCTCTTGTATTGCTAGAATTTATACATCAATAGTGTTCTTTAATAAAAATGTGCATAGGAGGGAAAATTTTTAGTCTTTACATGTCAAAAAACAATTTTACCTCATATTAACTAATTATTTGACTCATAATATCAAAGTCATCCATATTCTGTATGTTATTCAGGAGTTCATGTCATTCTGAATGCTTTTTTCCCCCTCACAATAGTTATTTTATGGCTCATCTCTGTTGTTGGTTCTGAAATACCATTTGTTATTGATTGATTTAGCTATTCTGGGTCCCTTTCGATACAGGAACCTATGGAGTCCAGTTTTGGATGTTTTCTTATTATTTCACTGATAATTTTTTCTCTCTTCCCTCTTTTTCAGACTCCTATTAGTCAGATGTTAGACCCACTGAATTGTTCTAATTTTCTTCCCAATTGCTTTAGAAGAGTCTATTGGAAACACTACTTTGCCACAGTGAATTAGATGTTCAGTTTTTTCCTACACAACCTATCTGGAGATATTCCACATAGACAAGGGATATACCTGCCAAGTAATGGCTATTTCTCTTAGTGATTTGTGGAGAAATGGCCAGAAGGGCACTGCATTACCTCATTCTTGCTTCCCATTCATCCTCATTTCCTTTTCCCCTAATTTTCTGCCCTGTAATTGCACCTCCCAACAAAGCAATAATGATTTGCCTTGCTCCATTTTCTGAAAGGAATCTCTGTGTGCATGTCAGTGTGGAGAGGTGCTTGCCAGCTACAAATATTAATTTTCCTGTATGGACTGACTGCACACCACCCAAAATTCATATGGGTGAAGGTCTAACCCCCAATGTGATATTATTTGGAGGTGGGACTCTTAGATAAGACCATGAAGGTGGGGTCTTTTATAAATTTTTACTGCTTAGGTCACCCAGCCTATGGTATTTTGTTTTGGCAGCCCAAGTTGATTAAGACAGTGTCTTTTCATTGGATGATTCTGAAAATATCAGTATCTGTCAGACTTTTTTTCAGGGACACTTTTGGTTCTCCAGAGAAAAGTCCTCCAATCTACTGCCAGAATTTTAGGAGAATAGCATGGAAAAGGAGTCCAGAAACCACAATTCAGTATGAAAATTGTCACTTAATCCTCATATTTAAGACTTCATGCCTTATCTTTGTGCTGGTCCTGGTTTCCCAAAGCCAAGAGTCACTCTTATCCAATTTCTCCAGAGAATAAAATTCCTTGGGTTGGCTGGAGGCACATGGGGATGTAGTCCTCTGGCTGGGTCAGATAAGGAAGGGCATAAGTGAGCTCAGTCATTCATGACAACTTTCAACCAGCATCCCGTTTTCATCCAGGCACCTCACCTCCACCTTCTGGAGTATCTAGTAAATCCAAGTGCAGAAATAAAGGGTTCTACATGGCAAACTCTCTTGTTCCTTTTCAAAATTCCTCACCTTTGCTACTGTCTCTAGGTGCACAGGTGTCAGTTTCTACTCCTCCATATACTTCCATCTTCCAAAAATTGACTGACATTGCTTGTCTGCTCTTGTCTCCTTTCCCATTTGTTTTGATCTTATGTGTCTTTACCTCTTGTTATTTCTCTTGTCTTATGTGGTGGGGATGTAGAACAGTGCAATCCTCCAGTTTATCCTCAAGTTCAACCTTTGTTTCCATCACCACAAAAATGTTCTTACCAAGATCAGCAAAGAGCTTCATGTTGCCAGTGTTATAAGGGTTTTTCTAGGCTTACCTTACCCAGCTTCACAGCCAGAGATGACACTGTTGACCATTTTCCTTCATAGAACACTCCAAGAATTTCTAGATTTTTCTCCCACATTACTAGTTCTAATTATCTATCTTCTTTATTGGCTTCTCCATCTCCAAATGACCTTGAAATATTGGAGTTACCCAGGACTTAGTATCAGAACCTCTCTTTTCTAATCATGCTTTTTCCCAGATTAATTTCATCCATTCTCATGGCTTCACTTACTATCCACTCCCAGATTAATATTTCCAAAACTCACCTCCCTTCTGAGCTCCAGATTATCTATCCAACATTCCATTTGACATCTCCTTTTAGACATCAAATAATTATTTTACTCACCAAACCAATATTTATTTGCTATCTATAACTATGTGTCAAGGATTACTCTAGATTCTTAGGATAAATTAGTGTCGAGTCATTCCCCTTCATGATAATTTCCAATGAGAGGAGACAAAGATTAATAACAGGTCTTATAAAAGAGTTACAGTATAGTGGACCCTGATCATTTGCCATAATACTATGAGAAAGGGATTGGCAGTAGCAGGATGCTGCCTGGGTGATGGGGTGGGGGAAGGAGGAGAACACAACATCAATAAGGGTACCTGATTTCAAACCAGGCAAAGTGGGACCAAAGGAAGGCCCAAACTTTACCTGTATGATGACAACTTGTATACCTAATCCTGAATTGTAGCCCATATCTTTAAATTTAAAAAAAAAGAGTTATAGTATAACAAAAGGTAATGAAATAGAAATGCAGCCCTCCAAAAAGGAAAAAGAAGAGTTCTGGGGATAAAAAAAGCAGTTGGCATTTTAAATAAGATGTAGGCCTCATTGTGATGCTAAAATTTGGTCAAAGGCTTGAGGAAGATGAGATCAGGAAGATACCTAAGATAATTACAGGAAAATCATTCTAGGCAAAAGGAAAAGACACTACAAAGGTCCTGAGGTGGAAGTGAGCATGGCATGTTCAAAGGATAGCAAAGAGGCCAGTGGAACAAAATGAGCAAAGGGGTATAGAAGGTGAGGTAATGGGAAGTGGACTGGAGGTGGAGGAAATATAAGAATTAAATATCATTGAAATGACTTTGACTTTAATTCAGAGTTAGATGTGGTGTCATTGGATGGTCTTGAAAATAATTTTGAAGGTTCCTCTTACTGCTGTGCAGTGCCTGGATAACATAATGGAATATGGGAAAAACAAGTAGGAGACTGGATCTGCCTAGTGCAGAAAGCCCAAACTTCATATGTACAAACTGAATTTTAAATGTTCTCCCCTGAGCCTATTTTCCCCACGGTTTTCTGTATCTCCATAACCGACTCCACCCAGAAACTGAGGCCAGATACCTATGCATCATGCTTGGTTCTTTCTTTTCTAAAAACTTTCTTCTCCCTGAATCCATCAGTAAATCCTATCCCTATCCTGTGAACTTGCCATCTCCACAGGCTTCCTCCCAGTTCAACAACCATTGTCTCTGACCTGGTCTGTCACAACTGCCTTCTACTTTATCCTCTCTTTTCTATCCTTACCCCAATCCAATTCTTTCTCCATACAGTGATGTGTGTAAATAAAGTCATATCATTGCTAGTTTAAAATTCTTCAATGGGAACTAGAAACTGCTTGAAAAGTAAGGGTTTCATTTGGAATGATGGAATGTTTGGTATTAGATAAAGGTAGTGATTGCACAATACTGTGAATGTACTAAATGCCACTGAATTGTTCACCTTTAAATGGTAAATTTTATGTTATATGAATTTCACCTCCATAGATTTTTAAATATCTTTTAATGGCCTATCATTGCACTTAAAATAAAAACATTTTTACTTTTTACTTTACTTTAATATTACTATGTTAATTAGGCATAGGTTTGGTTGCAAGTTTTAGAAAACCCAGCCTTTAAGGACTTTAACAACATAGAAGTTTATTCCTCTTTCACGTTTAAAAAAAATCTGAGCAGGGCCTTTATCAATAGTCAGATGGGATGCAAATGGAGTCCACTGGGCTAAACAGTGACTGAGGGGCTGAGGTCAACAACTGGTGATATTCTGCATGATGTAATCCCAGATATGTCAAACTACAGGATAGTACAATGTCTAAAAAAAAAAAAAAAAGACAACATCCAAGTCAAATAAGGTTCTCACATCAAATTTGTGACAATTACTGGACTTTCCTTCACTGGAACTACAACAGCTGCAGAGACAACAGCTGAAAATTGGGGGTACCCCTCACTCACTTAGCCATACCCTTTCCCTCATCCTCCCAAAAGTAGATATGTTTTTCCATTTATTATATTTAGTATTTATATTTATTATTTATATTTAGTAAATCTTTATATCTATTATTATCAAATACATCTATAATTAATATTTATACATATAAATTTATTTTATATTATAAAAAGAAAATAATATGAGATGACCTTTTAAAACAATTCTTTGGGGGTAGAAAATACCAAAACAACACAGAAATCAGAAGAAACAGAGCAATAAAATGTTCCATTTGTGAAAGGTAGAAAAACACAACTATAAAAGCATTCTTTGCTTTTTCTTCTCTGCCACCCTAGTTCTATTTGTACTTGACAAGGCCAAACTAAACTCTTTTTCCTTGTTAGGAACTGCAAGGATTTTTCCAGTCTTCTTTTTGTCCCATACCACAGCAGTCCTCTTTCAGTATAGCTGGTTGACTTCAACTTTTCACCTTAGTCCCACAGGATTTCTCTCCCTATTTTCTCCAGAAAATACAATTTGAGTACATATTTCAGTCCCAAAAGAATGAGAGAAATGTTTTCGTTGAATATTTTTATATCACTGATTACTTACTCAGTGAAGCTTGGATGCTCTAGGATAAAAAATAAAAGTCATGTAAGTGGGACCTGAACATTAACCACAATAGCACAAGGGAGGGATCTGCAGTCGTGGGACACTGCCAGGGGAGGAAGGAAGGGGAGCACCTGATCTGAAACCAGGGGAAGTGAGGACAAGTTGGAGACCCAAACTTCACCCACACATACATTACTTAAGTGCCTAATCCTGACTTGTACTCCATATCTTTATAATAAAATTAAGTTTTTTAAAAGTCTTTCTTTCAGAGATATTTTAATTTGGGAAGAACTATGCATACATCCTTCTGTTGTTACAGCAGAAGACCTCATGAACTAAGGAATTGCCTTATTAGCTTTATCTTGTTGACTATTATATTTATTTCCTCAATATTTCTGCAATTCTAAGCATTTCAGCTCATGCCAATGAAGAACAGTGTAACAGGTAAGAACTTGGTCTCTGAAGCCAGCTGCTTAGTCCCAGTCTGACTACTTCTTAGCTGTGTAATCATGGGTGCCACTCAGTTTCCACATTGAGATATAGGATTGAGATATGTCCAGCACATTCTAAGTGTGATATATATACATGCTGGCTACATTCAAGTGCTAGGTGTACACTTATTGTTATGGATCAAATGAAGGGCAAACTGATGCCATCCTGCCTTTATGAAGCTTACTAGCTGCGTGACTTAGGCAAGTGACTTAACATAATCCTTGGTTTAATTATTTGTAATCAAGTGTTTCCCTCACAAGATTATTGTGAAAAATCACATGAGATATGCCAAGAAAAATGCATAATCCAGGGTATGGTGAATTTTAAACCCACAGTGAGACTTAATATTGCCCAGCAAGAAAACCAAGTACTTAAACGCCTAAGGAATGTAATAACTTCTAATAAGAGAAGTTCAGGGTGCTCTGGGAGCACCATCCAGGATATCTACATTGAGTCCTGATAAATAAAGAGTTAGTTAGCTAAAGAAGACAAGAAAGAGAGTTTTCAGAAAAGGAGACCAGGGCACCTCACCATTGTAAACAAACTGGGAGAAGTTTAACACAGCGAGAGTGGGAACAGGGAGCGGGAAAAAAAAAAATGAAGTGGTAGGCAGAAGTCTAGTCATAACAGACTTTAAAGCTGTACTCAAAGTTGTACTTTATCCCTGAAAATGGGAGAAATGGGAAGCCGTGAAACTTAAACAGGGCTTAAGCAGGAGACTGATAAAACCAGAAGGGCATTTTAGAAAGAGCCTGGTGACTGCAGAATGTGGAGTGGAATAGAGGAGGCAACAGTGGAGGCAGGAGACACCCTGAGAAGCTGCTGCTGGTCCTAAGTGAGGGGTGGAAGGTGGCATTTGCACAGGAGAGTGACATGGGGTGGAGCAACTAGAATCCTTTCTCCGACATGCTGCAGTAGTGAGCACTCCATGTCTTCAGTTTGAAATGCCCTCTTTTTTCCTAAAATGTACAGAGTTCACTGTGACCAATTCTTTGGTTTGACTCCTCTTATCTACTTTGGTGACAAGCGTTATTTGTCCTCCTGAAAGTTTCCAAAATGTGGTGGTACAGCTGCAGGTGCCTTCACCAGCATTTGCTGGTCTGGGTGCTTATTATCTCCCACAAAGAGAACAATTCATAATCAAATGTTGCTTGAGGTTTCACCACTGGTTTTACATGCTGCCATCTGGAGTTGCCCCCAAATATGTCATGAGACCAGCAGCACTACAGAGATGATTAGGACTGGTTTCCATCCAGAAATTTAATGTTTACCTTACCCAGAGGAAGAGTACAAATACTTCCTTGTAAAATCAAGTAAGTTACAAACTTCTTCACCATCTGACCATAAACTATCCATTTTTTTTTAATTCCTGGGGAATTTTTGTCAATAGAAGTCCTGGGCAGAATAAATAGCCTCAAGCAAACATGAAAGTAAAGGAGGTGGACTTAGAATTTCCCACGTTACTACTCGCTACTCTGCATTCCCGGCCTTCAACGCCTTAGCCTGATTCTCTATTGAAAGGAGGAAAATGAACAAACTAATTTATAATAAGACTTTAGAATGTGTTCTTAGTGTAAGGTAGACCCAGTCCCAGGGAAGCAGATCTCAGACTCAAAGGGCAAGAAGAACTTGCTGAGAAACATGGATTTGGGGTCATGAAGATAACAGAAGGAAGTGCAAGTCAGAATCAACTTGATTGAGATCAATGTCCAATCTGAGAGTCATGAACAGTAAGTCTTCCTTTCCCACCCCACCCCTACAGGCTCTTCCCTGTGTAACTTAGCAGTTCACTGCACAAACCTTCCAACACTCTAACTTCAGATCTTTAGCTGCCACTACTATAGCTGGCGTCACCTCCTGCCATTTATGCAAAAAGGCCCCTTGGCCAGAACTAGGTTACATCAGATCATTACTTGGAACTGTGCCCACTCTGAAATGTAAAAATCTCTCTCGCCGACAACAGCATCCTCAAACCTATGCTTCAAGTTCATGGAGACTTCAGGTGTTACCTTTTCTCCTAATGTCAGCCTTTTCTAACTTTAGGGAGTCTCTGGTCTAACCTGAATTCCACCCCCTCACTCAATGAATTACATTTGTAGTTTTCTACTTTATACTAGACTGGTTGTTCTCAATTGGTTGTACACTGGAATTAGAAAGCTTCACACACACACACACACACACACACACACACACACACACACACACACACACACACACACACTACCTGAGACCCACAGAAATAATCTAATTGGTTCATGGTGCAGCTTAGATATAAGGAATTTGTAAAGCTCCCCAGGTGATTCTAGTCCATGGGTAAGGTTAAGGACCACTGTTCCATGTAACAGAGATATAGCAATGAAAGACAACTCTTATTCTAACAAGTTCAAGGTCTGTTCCTCATCTTGTTACCAGCTGTCTCAATTCCCTTGTCAGTTTGTCCTCCTACTACAGTTGCTCCTCCAGGTCCTGGTCTTAGATAAAACCACCAACCCACTAGCTCGACTCAAGCACCCAGGTGTCTTGGCACAGTTGGGTTAAACCTGTAACTCTTCTGATCAACTTCATTACAAATTTATGAGTTCCATTTTCAGCTTGGCTTTCAACCCTGGCAAATTTTTACTTGTCTTTTGCCAGCTCCCTGTCTTATTTCTGTTAGTAAGTATTTAAAATCTTTATCTCTTTCTGAATCCCTATCAAGATCCCGCCTCTCTCCTCTCAGCAAATAATTCAACCTCTTATTTAACAAAGAAAATAGCAGTCAAGGTAGTGAACTCCCCAGTGCTCTTCCTGCCTACCTTAATATTATATATCCTTGTTCCTCCTTTATATCTTTCATTTCTTTCTCTCTTCGTCACTCTCCACAAATGTGCTCTGCCTGCTTTGAATTGCTCCATTCCCTCTCTGACCTTTCACTGACCTATGTCTTGAAAGAATTCTCTTTGCTTGCAAGCCTCCACCTTCCTTTCTCCACTTAGTCCTCCATAGTTACAATTTGAGTTTTACAAGCAGTTCTTTCCAACTTTTCCATGTCATGACACCTCTCCATTATTATATTTATGTGGTATTTAAGGACAATAAACAAAGTCACATTAGTTACTTCCGGCCATGTGAGAAACTGGGAAGGCTTACTTTCAACTTACCTGTAATCCTTCATGATTTACCAATTTGCCATGGTGCGCCAGGTGGTAGGTCTGATCCACTGAGTTGCTCTGGCAAAGGACACCAGTGACATCAATGACAACTGCAACGTCTGCTTCCCTGTCTTCATACACTCTATAGAGAGTTTATCGATCATGAAAATTCTTTTTTCTTGAGTCAGGGTCTCTGACTTGAGAGTGGTGGCAGATTACAGCTCCCCGCAGTTTCAACCTTCAGTCTCAGGTGATAGTTTCACCTCAACTTCCTGAGTAGCTGGGACTACAGGTACATGCCACTACACCCGACTAATTTTTTGATTTTTTTGGTAGAGACGAGGGCTCACTATGTTGCGTAGGCTGGTCTCGAACTCCTGAACTTAAGCAGTGCTCCCACCTTGGCCTCCTGAAGTGCTGGGATTACAATCATGAGCCACCATCCCTAGCCAATCATGAAGTCTTTTTTTTTTTTTTTTTTTTTTTTTGAGTTGGAGTCTCACTCTGTTGCCCAGACTGGAGTGCAGTGGCCGCTTCCGGCCACCGCAGCCTCGACCTGCTGGGCTCCGGCGATCCTTCCGCCTCAGTCTTCCAAGTAGCTGGAATTACAGGCGTGCGCTACCACGCCCGGCTGGTTTTTTTTTGATTTATTGTAGAGATGAGGTCTCGCTGCCCAGGCGGGTCTCGAACCCGCGGGCTCAGGCAATCCACTCACCTCAGCCTCCCAAAGGCGCGGGATTACAGGCTGAGCCACCGAGCCCGGCTTAATCATGAAGTCTTTAGTTAAAATGGTCACAGTTTGGTCAAGATAATGTAGAACTGGAGGCCGGGAAGTTAGTGGAGAAAAGAGTTTTTTCCTTTCACTGTCTCCTTGATTAAAGCAGTTGTTTAGGAGAACTCTACCATCAGCGGGCAACACCTTGAAATCCATGGTCAGATTATGTGAACAGAGGTGGTCTCATTATATGCAAAAGGCCCCCGAGTCTTAATTTGCTAAGAAATTGGTAGATTGTGATGTTCAAGAATTATTGTATATCACTGTACCCCTAGAACAGTAATAAGTACTTATAAGTAATTAAGGTCCTGAGCATGGATTATCTGCATGTTTCTGAGGAGAGACCATTCAGGGAGCCTTGCATAATGCATAATTTTTGCATAATTACAAGTTTTAGGATATCAAAGGGCCTAAGAGTCAATATGCCCAATGAGCAGCCATTTTAACATTGCTTAGCGTTGTCATGTTTTTCTAGCAGTTCATTTTAACTTGCCCTTCAGTCACTAGCCAAGGACAGAACCAGTTTCTCAGAGGTAGCTATTAATAATTGCTTTACAACCCTCTCCCCAGCCTGTTTTATAAACAAGTTAACCTCATCAGCTCTTTGCCCTTCATGACACAGACCCCATCAACATGGCAGCAATCATGTGATTGACCCACCCATCTGCCTGCCATCTATCACCTAACATCAATACCTGTGTTTAACTGTTCCCTTCATGATGATGTGAAAAAGACCACCACCCAATCACCTTAATGACCTGTCTTCATCAAAGGGAAAGTTTGAAAGCAATTAACTTCAAGCAGCCATGGGCCATTGCTTTGTTAAACTCTGATGTACTCTGATGTATCCATGTAGGGTGGGTCTCTCTCTCTCTCTCTCTCTCTCTCTCTCTCTCTTCAATTTACTTTCTAAATAAACCATGTTTTCCAATCTATCATCTGTACAATTCTTTGCATCTTTTGTGTGGCACCTACCGGGCTTTTGACCTAACAGGATGATTTTTGTCGTGTGTGTCTTAACTAGGGATTCACCATGAAAAACATGTATAACTGTTCACTTTACTTTTACATTAGCTTCTTTTCCTCCTAGTTGGCCCTTACTGTAAAGGTAAGGTTTAGCCTGACAAAAGAGCACTTTTGCGTCAAAATAAGAGAAGACAATGTTAACAACTTGGCACACAAGTAGATATCTAAGCTGTATAGCAGTTGGTATAGTGGGAGTGGGTTTGGGAGAGTGATTGGTTAAGTTAAACTCTGAGGTCATGGTCTCTTTCATTTGCCCTATTATTCCTACCCCCACCTGGGCTGGGGATGCTGGAGTTTACTCCTTTAGAAATACCTTATCATAAACCCACCTGTCATGGACTCCCAAAACACAACAGGGAGCTATGTTGGTTACTCAATGTTGGCCCCTTCAGACCTATTCTTCACCCTTCGCAGGCCTGTTCCCTACCTCTGGATGCTGACCTTTTACTGACTGCATCACCTGGGTTTCCTTATCCTTCAGTTTCTGATTGGGGTCAGTCAGCAGGAGGTATTAGGAAGAAATCTGAAAGGAGGAAGAGAGAGCAGGGTAGTTGTGCTTCTCACTCTCTTTTGCTGCAGCTCTGAGTGACTACATTCTTCCACCTAAAGCCACAGCTCTCATCTGGCAGCTCTTGTCGCATAACCCCTTTTCCACAATCCCAGCTGTCATAAGCTCTGGAAACAGCTTTCCCTCCCTTTGCCCCTCCAGGCCTGGTAATGACCTCTCAGGGTCTGCAGGTTCTTTATCATTTATTGTTGTATCTTTGTACTGGCCTCTATGACTACACCCTCTAAAATTAATCCCTTCACTAAACTGTTTTTAGTTAAACTCTTAAAGTATGCTATCTTTTTCTTGCCAAGATCCTGACTATATGAGTATGTGTACAGCTATATGCCTATGGTTCTGCATTTCAGTGGATATAATTACTAATATTATTCTAAATTTTTCTCTTCACTTTTTCTATTTATGTAGTTATCTACAACTTAAATTACCTAGCATGTAGGAAGGGCAGTGGGAAGCCAGAAGCTAGCCTGTTGGACTGCCAGAGACAGTTAAAACCAGTTCTAAGAAGATTGGCATGTTGCCCATGAGTTGGGCTGAAAACATTTGAAAATAAATATGAAACAGAACATTAAGGTTTAATTTACTTCCAGGTGAAATAAGATCACATTATGATAAATAAAAGCCGGGCTCGGTGGCTCAGCCTGTAATCCCGCGTCTTGGGAGGCTGAGGTGAATGGATTGCCTGAGTCCGCGGGTTTGAGACCCGCCTGGGCACCTTGGCGAGACCTCATCTCTACAATAAATAAAAAATTAGCCGGGCGTGGTAGCGCGTGCCTGTAGTTCCAGCTATTTGGAAGGCTGAGGTGGAAGGATCGTCGGAACCCAGCAGGTCGAGGCTGCGGTGGCCGGGAGCGGCCACTGCACTCCAGTCTGGGTGACAGAGTGAGACTTCAACTCAAAAAAAAATTAAAAAAAAAAAAGATAAATGTAATTCTAATGTGTTTGTCTTATTTTTTCTAACTGCATCAATAACACTATGAAACACGAAATATATGCTATACCCCTGGCTCTTTTATAAAACTCAGTAATTCAGTAAATATTTGATAGATGTTTATGAGACAGATGGATTCAAAATGGGTGAAAAGGACAATTAATCAAATTTATTTTTTGAGTAGCAACAAGCTGTTGATGCTAACCTGAAGTACATGCCATAAAAGTAAGGTAAATTCTCTCTGTCAGATGTAATCATAAGAAAAGTAAATATAGTGATTATAGCCAGACCAGAAGGATAGATGGTTAAAAGAAAGACACATTTATGAGAACCAGCTAGAAAAGAGCAGGGTTAGGAGAGAATGAAGGTTGGGTGTGATTACAGGGGTGGGGTATAATATCAAGAAATTAACTAGAAAACATTGAATTTTGGAAGCACAAAAGGAAATAAATGATATTTTAAATAGTGATTGACAATTACTGTCTTCTGAATCTTTAAGCATTTTATATTAAATATTGAATGCAGACTAAGAAGTCATAGAAACTTAATTTAAAAGGTTGTTGTAAAGATATAATAAATGAGCTATTAGCATATGAAAGTGTTCTGGATTCTTTTCAGTAACACCATTAGTAGAAATGCAAGGTGTTATTTCACACTGAATTTATAGAGTGTATGTATGATATATGCTTTAATGGCCACTGTCTGAAATCACACCAAAGCTTAGGAGAGTTGAAAAGGCTGAGAAAAAATTCGAAGATTTTAGCTTATTACAACTCATCTTTTATGTCTTTTTATCCCTGACCAGTAACTACTAGGAAGTTGTAAAGATAATTATATGCTTAAGGTCACTGACTGGCTACTTTCATATGGAAAACATAGAACTGTATAACTATTACCTTCCCTTCATTATAAAAAATGTTTGAATAAACAATCAAACTTTGCACATTTCTTGTTAGACATTTCAGTTTGAGCTAACAGCTGAAAAGTCAGATTTCCATAGAGTTGACAAGTCCTTTAGTAACATCATCCTCCTTTACATTTTAAATTAGAATAATAAGTTTGTTTTAATTTGCAAGTCAAGTCCTTTTAAGAAGGGCAAGTTGGAGTAAGGTGATCTAATCATATGTAGTATCCTAATCAACAGCGTAGACGAGGATGTGTGTGTGCTTCTAATTGGAATAGAATCAGGGGAAACCACTGGAGAGGCAGCTGATGAAGCCAACAAGTGTGGTCTGGAAGGCTGGCAGGCTGTCCAGATGTGTCCTACAGGGAATCACTTACCTGGTGTAGGTAGTCTGTGAAGTCTGGTCTTCCATTTGGTAAACTTGAAATTCAATTTTGCTGGAATACCAGGGTGATGAGCCCTCTAGAGATTGACTTACAAGAATTATAGTCACAGAACACTCTAAAAGTCAGCTGGTTAGTGAATTCTCTTTCTCTAGACGAGAGTCTAGGCCAGTGACTGTCAAACAAGGAAGGAGATTGGAAATAGGATGGGGGAACCTCTTCTTCCTATTGAGAACTATTGAAGAGTGGCTTCCGTCTCTCTGGGGAAACTATATAAAGCTACCTGAGTCCCCTCCATTCCTCCTTCTCTTCTCCCTCCTCCCTCTTATCCAACCCCAGACAGCCTTGTAATTCTGATAGCCCTTTCCAAGATGGCATAGTCCCTGGTGAAAACTATGGCTAATATTTCTTTAGAAAATGTGTAATTTGCCTCAATTACATAAGCAAAAAATGTGGAGAATTATTACCTTAGGCTAAAAATTTCCAAATTTTTCTCAACATAAAAATCATCTCAGGAATTTACTTGAAATGGTGTCTGGAATCTTTCCCCTGAAGATTCATTAAGTCATAGGTGGGTCACATAATGGTGATTCTTAGGAAACTGACAAGTTCAAGCAATAATGCCTCAGGCTAATCTCCCTGGGAATCAAATCATTGTCAACATATGGGATTCCTTTTCTTTGCTGCTGCTGAATTTTCCAAGGTCTGTGTACCCACTACACTCCAGGAGACTCTCAGGACTATATCTGCCACATCTCATGTGGTTCAGCACTTACTCCTTTCTGATGGAAGTGAGGGTCTTACAGAAAAACAAAGCAACCACAACATCAGCCAGTCAAGCATGCACACAGAATCCAAAGGACTAGATCAGCCCTTACTTCTGGTTCAAGCAGTATGTTTCAACCAACCAGATTCCCCTGAGTGATGGATATTTGTGCTGTTCTCTCTAGCCCAGTCAGGTAACTCTGTAACCACCTCTGCTCCATCCATAGCTATATACTATCCCAGTAGACCCAATAGTTTCCTCTCTTCATCAGCAGAGTGTGGCCCCCAACCTCTACTACTACCAGAATCTCTTTTTCTCTCTTTCCCAAGATCTTCTCAGTACATTTTAACCTTCTCCACCCTAGTCCCATAATATTTGTCATGAATTGTCATTCATTAGCAAGTAAATCTAAGCGCAGAATGTTGGAGTTCTTTAGATCCTGAAAGAAGAAAGAGGGGACAGGCAGGGATCTTTACTGTAGTTTCAACCTAAAAGGAAGAAGTTGGGGCAAAACTAATGTAAGTAGAGAGTTTATTTGGACCAAGTTTGAGGATTGCAACCAAGGAACATAGATTTAAGTTGCCCTGAATATGCACTCCTATTAGCAACAGTTGCAAGTGGATTTTTAAAAGCAAAAATTAAACAAAGCACAGGGAGTGTCTGATACAAAGTTGTTTGTCAAGAATTCTCATTGGTTTACAGAAATAACAAGGATTAGTGATTGGCTATACATTAGTAAGCTCTAGAGTAGAGGACATTGTGTCTGCTTTGGCATTATTAGGTTAATTTATACCTACTTGTGGCAATGGCAAGCAGTTTCAAGCTCAAAAGGGGAGTAGGATATGATTGTGGTTTCATTTTTTTTTTTTTTTTTTGAGTTGGAGTCTCACTCTGTCGCCCAGACTGGAGTGCAGTGGCCGCTCCCGGCCACCGCAGCCTCGACCTGCTGGGCTCCGGCGATCCTTCTGCCTCAGCCTTCCAAGTAGCTGGAACTACAGGTGTGCGCTACCATGCCCGGCTGATTTTTTGATTTATTGTAGAGATGGGGTCTCGCTGCCCAGGTGGGT
The DNA here is from genome assembly GCA_027257055.1 of Cephalopachus bancanus. NCBI lineage: Eukaryota > Metazoa > Chordata > Mammalia > Primates > Tarsiidae > Cephalopachus > Cephalopachus bancanus. The sequence continues at coordinate 14,489,612 of JAPVLO010000093.1, forward strand.
CTCGAACCCACGGGCTTAGGCAATCCATTCACCTCAGCCTACCAAAGGCGCGGGATTATAGGCTGAGCCACCGAGCCCGGCTTGTGGTCTCATTTTAATGTCTTTCTGGGGCCTGATAATTAAAGGATTTGCATTCTTCAGATGAAAGTTCTTTTCTCATTTTCTCCTTTTTAATAAAAACAACAACAACAACAACAACAACAACAAAACCTTTCTTCTAGAAAGCACTGATGATCAAAAATTGAGTGTCGATGCCAGAAAGGCTCATTCTTAGGTAGTCCTGTCAAAGTCATTGATCTATGACTGCTATCACTTGTTGGATCATAACTAGTCTTCACAGCACCATGAATTTAGTTTTCTCAGAAGTAAAACAACAAGAGGTGCATAGTAGAAATATAATGCACATAAAAATTATCTCTAAAAAGAAAAAGTGTTTGCCAGAATGAAAAGAAAACCTGTTTCACTGGGAAGTCAACTAAAAATATCATGAAGAAAATTAAATCCAGGTTCTTCTTTAGAGATTTGCTGTAGCCAGGAAGTAATTCAGGATTTAGTTCACATTGTAGCCAAATAATAAAATGCAAAAACAATGGACAAGGGTGAATTCTAATAACAGGTATACTATAATTTTCCTCTGAAACACAATTTTTTTCTTTCTCCAGTTCTCCATTTTGAAGGACCAATTTATTTGCAAAATGAGTTTTTAATCTCAGCATACTTGTCTTTTTTCTTTGCAAAAAGTGCAGCAAGACTAATGAATGGCCATACAGGCTCTTTTAAGTTGGTTTTGCTGGGACTTTCAGAAGAAATTTTGAATCAGACTTTTAAAAACCTCAAAATTATCCAAGACAATGATCTGACATCAGAATGTCTGCAATACCTGTACAAAATGGGTGAATTCCACCCTTCTCATGTTCCCAAAATAACTTGAAGTCCCTAGGCCTGTCCAAAATGACACGCTTTACTTACTGCAAGAATAGGCACTTTGTAAAGAATCTATGTAGACAAGATATCAGACCAGTCTTCCCAAAAGGCTTTTTAGTGGCTCTATAAAGGCAACCACAGTTTCTCAAAGCAGTCTGGTCTTATCTAAAAATTTGCCATTCCAGCCAAAGCCTTGGTAAAATAGCCAGTGTACCTTTTGGTCTGTTACAAAAGAAAACAGATCCTATTGAACTTATGCAAACAATTATATTGCCATAAATTAAAAATAATTATGCACAGTTTTCAAATTTTAGAGAAATCTGGTAGCGGGGCAAATGTTTCAGTTGTACTCACAAAAGTATACTTTACCCAATTGCTATAAGCTATAAATGGCTCAAAAAGAAAAAAATGTTTTCTTGACACTGGAAAACAAAACATTCAAATGTGTTGCAATGTTTCAAACAAGAAAAGTAACAAAAAAAAATTTCAGTCCTCCATTAGTTTAGTTCCATGATATTGGTGACCAATCTTCATGAATTTATCAGCTTTTTAATTAGGCCCCTGAAACTTTTTTTCCTAGTCCAATGGTGTGGACATATTATCCAAAGTTATGAGAAACCTATACTTAAAAGTATTTATAGAGTCCTTTTGATGAATTTCCTGAAAGAAGAAGCAAATTCTGGACTATAGCTGATTATAAACTGCTTTTAAAAAAATTTAGATTCAGGAGGTACAAGTGCATGTTTGTTCCATGGACATATTGTGTCCTTAGGGGATTTGGCTTTAGATAACCCATTCCCTAGATAGTGAACATTGTACCCAACAGGTAATTTCTAAGCCTAAACCTTACCTTTCCCCTTTTGTTGTCTCTAGTGTCTATTATTTCCATCTTTGTGACCATGTAGCTCCTGCATATAAGTGAGAACATGTGGTGTTTGTTTTTTCTGTTTCTGAGTTAGTTCACTTAGGATCATGATCTCCAGGTCCATTCATGTTGCCACAAAGAACATGATTTCATTCTTTTTTATGGCTGTGTAGTATTCCATGGTATATATACCACATTTTCTTTATCCAGTCAATCGTTGATGAGCATTTAGGTTGGTTTTGTGATTCTAAGATTGTGACCAGTGCTGCAGTGAACATACAAGGACATGTTTGTGATGATTTATTTTCCTTTTGGTAGATACTTAGTAGTGGGGGGAGGAAGACAAACTGCTTTTTTTTTTTTTTTTTTTTTAGTTGGAGTCTCACTCTGTCGCCTAGACTGGAGTGCAGTGGCCGCTTCCGGCCACCGCAGCCTCGACCTGCTGGGCTCTGGTGATCCTTCCGCCTCAGCCTTCCAAGTAGCCAGAATTACAGGCATGCGCTACCACACCCGGCTGATTTTTTGATTTATTGTAGAGATGAGGTCTCGCTGCCCAGGCGGGTCTCGAACCCACAGGCTCAGGCAATCCACTCACCTCAGCCTCCCAAATGCGCGGGATTACAGGTTGAGCCACCAAGCCCAGCTGCAAACTGCTTTTTGAGAAGAATTAAAGTAAAACAATAATTGTGGATGACAAAAGTCTTAGCATAGTAACAGTTAAAGACATGATTGACAAGTAAATTTTATCACTTCTGTGGCTTATAATAATCCCACATAATAATCATAGTTACTACTGATAGCTTATAGTAAGACATATCAGAATTTGAGGAATCTCATACAATCTTGGAACATATATTAATAACACATTTATACAAATATAACCCAAAGAAAGTTAAACATCAGTTTTCATTTGACAGTGTTTCCATTGATTTTAACTTACAAATATTTTAAGCCTCTCTTGGACTCCTAGGTATTCCTTTTGGAAAATTTTTTGGAATTTGAAATTTGATTTTGGGAAGAAAGTCAAATATTAAAAGTTCGAAACACCTTTTCAAAATACAATCACAGGTCACTTTAAAATAGTACTGATTCATTTGGCGAAAGTGATGATTCAGAGTGATAATTCAAAGATTTTAAAAAGTGAAAACCTTCATTATTTGATTAAAAAAGGAGACTCAGTTTCTAAAACAATCAAAAGGCCTAATAAAGACAGCATGGAGAACAGAATCTGTTTTCCCTCTTTTTTGTAGTTTCCTCAAAAAGGTCAAAAAAAAAGAGACTTTTATTATCCCTTATTAATATTATTTGAAAATCTTGTTCAAAAGATAAAACTAAATTCTATCTTTGCATCATTAATGCTAAAGCTAATTTTAAGAAAATCTTATAAACAAATCCATCCAATCTCAATCAGCTTTGACCACACAAGATAAGATTTCCATAAACCTTTTATAACCTCTTACGATTTTCTACTAAAGAGCAGATCAATGTTCTAAGGAAACCCAGTTATTCTGACTCAGACTCTGGCCCTGCATCGTGTACTTTTAATTTTTTTTTTAGATTAGAAAATATAGTTTATTTAGAAATAAATTAGAGAGAGAGAGAAAGAGGAGAATCACCTTCCCAAGCTAAGGGAGAGGGCCAAAGCTTAAAAAAACATGGCCTGTCCATAACTCAAAGAGCACATGGCCACACCATAACTTAGCAATGCAATGGCTTACTTTTAATATTAATGTTCAATTTTAGAAAACCTAAATAATCCCATTTTAATTTTAGCCAACCTGATCAGACACAAAATTCCTTTCACAAGACCAGTCTTCCACAAATATTCTACAACTTGCTTAGACCTTCAGTTTTGTCCATCATTTTACCTTAGGACAAAAACTTACTTTACTTCCCACCTATTATTTTAACCACACAAAATTCTTCTCATTTAAAAAAAAATTACTCCCTCTTTTCAGCTTTCTTTATATCTTACTTTCTTTACAAATTCTGAATATAAGTATGTTTTCCTTATATCAAGTAGTTCTAATTATGCATATTAATTACAACTTAAACTCTTAGTAACCCTAATTTCCAGTGAAAAAATCTAGGAAGTAAATAATTTTAAACTGTTTTATACTAGTATTTGTAAATGAAAGCCATTTCATAATTTTTAAGAAACACATTTTCTCAATTTTATATGAACAGATCTAAACATATTTAGCCTTTCTATACCATGTCAATGTATATTAGCTTATGCTTAACAATTAATGTTTCAGTATTTTAACTTAAAGATGATTTAGATATTTTATGATTATCTATTACTTAATCTAATATAACATGACCTTAAGATTTGTAAATTACTGCAAAGAATTTTGAAATTATGGCACAAGCACATTCCCTAATATCTTCCCCAGTTGCCCTGGGCCCTGAGTATCCACATGGCACCCAAGGTTGGCTAAGAAGAACAGGCCTCTTCTAGGTCTGAATTTATATACCAAGTATAGAGCTCAGGAAAAGGACAGAACATTGAAGAGGATGCCTGGAGAATCTGACTCCTCTAACAGCCAACAGGCAAAGTTGGGAGAAAGGAGACATATTAGGCTTGCCTCTGCCTTTTAGCTGGTGGTATAGGGACTAAGGACTTACCCCCAGGCCTAACAATGGCTACCCATCCAGATCCCAGATTCTACAGGCTCAAACACAAACACATAAGCTCAAAGACAAATTAAGCAGATATTTTTAAAATATCATAAAAGCAACAGTTTTATGACCTTAAACACCTATCAGAAACAGTATAAATCTTCCTGACCAGTAGACCCAGGCAAAAATGCCTAAATTAAATTTGAACAATTTTAGGTTTTTTAGCCAACAATTTTAAAACTATCTTTATTCACCAAAGATTATTAAAGTCATGTGAACTTTGGGCTAGTTATTTAATTTATAAGTACTATTTTACTTATAAGTCAATGAGGTAACAGATAATATACAGACATGTATACACATGCATACACAAAAATATGGATAGACATAAAGATCATATAGCTTTAGTTTTAAAACTTTATCCAGGAGTAAGGTAAGAATCACTAGTTTACAAGAACAGTTTGATTAAACTGTGTATAAATGGAAAAGATTAAAGTTTATCTGTTTCACATGGCTGAATTTCTTACTGAGTTTTAGAAAAATAGAGTAGCAAATACATACCTCAAATGAGAGAGAGAAAGAGAGAGAAAGAAAAAATTTAAGCTTTTTCAAAAAGGAATTTGGTTGTATTAGCAGAAGATTAAAGAAAATGTCAGGGTAACAAAAGTATAGGAATTTAGCATAGGATTCTATAAGGAGAATTAGATTTCATTTAGATAGGTAGCTTTTAATTGTGTCTTTGTTTTCAAACAGGATCACTGAGTTCAAGGTGGAGCCCATTACAGAACAAGGCCAACAGAGCACTTGCAGTTTTTAAGGAATAATTTAAATATGTGAAAAGCAAGCACAGTTGGAAGGCAGAGCATTCAGATGTTTAAAAACCAAGGATTCTACTTTTATATTGAATCCTGGGTCCCTAAAAAGAGGGAAACTCTATGGAACTGGACTGTGCAATGTTTCCACAGCAAAACATATCTCTAAATGTTTCTTATCTAAATATGCAAAGAAATAAGTAGCCTCTATAGTAACAACCACTTACTATAAACAACTTCTCTCAACAACCTCCAAAACTGCAGCTCTCACCGGTGACTTACCAGTCATCACACACACCAAGGTCAAGTTCTCTCTCACAGTACAAAGTAATCACTGGTATCCCCAAAAGCCAGAGATATCAGGTAACACAGTACAAAAGAAAGTAGAATTTTAGACCTAAGAGAAATCTGTTCACAACTCTTCAGACTCCATAGGATGACCGAAGACCCCAAAAAGAGGTCAGCAGCAGCTTTTTCTGTGTTTCTTCTTAGAGTCTTTAGATGTCCCTTCAGATCATTTTATGTGTACCAAACACAGCACAAAGGAAGAAAGAATATGGAAGGAGTAGAAGTAAATGGGAGAACAATTCTTAAGAAAGCAAAACAGAAAAACAAAGCACATAATTTTAAAGGGATTTTGGTTCACTGGAAAAAACATTCCCAAAAACAAGATTCAAAGAGAAAAATCAGGTCTTTAAAATATATTTTTTTACATATATACATATATACATGTGTGAATATATATACATATACATAGGTATATGTATGTGTGTGTGTGTATGTATAGCTTGAATATCAGCTTTTAATTAAGGTGACTTCTGACCACAGAGCTCTTTAAAAAATTCTTTCAGTTGGGCTCGGTGGCTCAGCCTGTAAGCCCAGCGCTTTGGGAGGCCGAGGTGAGTGGATTGCCTGAGCCTGCGTGTTCAAGACCCGCCTGGGCAACTTGGCGAGATCTCATCTCTACAATAAGTCAAAAATTAGCCAGGTGTGGTGGCACACGCCTGTAGTTCTAGGTACTTAGAAGGTTGAAGCAGAAGGATCGCCAGAGCCCAGCAGGTCAAGGCTGCGGTGGCCAGGAGCGTGCCACTGCACTCCAGGCTAGGTGACAGAGTAAGACTCCAACTCAAAAAAAAAAATCCTTTCAAATCTCTTAGCAAATTGTAGTCAAATGAACTGCTGATATGTCTGACTTTTTAATCTTTTTTTTTTTTTTAACAAAGGTACTCTCCCAAGTAGCAAATCAGTATTCCAAAAAAAAGCCAAAAGTCATGTAAATTTCAAGCCAGGAATTGAACCCAGGCCATAGGTGGTGAAAGTGCCCAATCCTAGCCACTAGACCAGGGTGGAGTGCTTTTTCTTTTTTAAAAATAAATCTTGCAGGGGATCCAAAGCAGGCAGTTTGAGCATTCAAAGGATTTTAACTTGTTTCAGATCTGACCTCAGTTGGAATGCTGCTTAGCTAATTCCCTGGATATTAACATTTCAACATCAGTGTCAGTCATTAGTGCTAGTTTAGAAAAAATTTGTTGAATCTGTATTTTTATCTCAATATTTTTATTTTCATTCATTTCCCTTTTAAACTATTAGTCATTTAATTATATGTTTAATTGACCTAAGCAATTGTCAGCTAGGCAATAAAGGTGTATTTTAGAGAACCATCTTATCTATTGGTCTTTTAAATTGAGCAAATAACTGTTCAAGAATTGGGCAGCCCGGAGAAGCATTCATAGCAACTCTGGGGCTGCCAAGGTAGGCATTTCAAGGAAGGGGAACAAAGACCTGGGCAATTTCCTCAGGTGGTGGTGATGGATAGCTTTTGTTTACCTCCTGAATGGAGGCAATTTTCTCAGAATTTCTTTTAGAAGCTTTTTGGGTATAGTTGGAAGTAAGTCTCCTATTTAATTTTACTAATACCAACTTTTTCTAATTGTGCACACAAATACATTATTTTAGGTATTTCAAAAGATCTTCATTTTTTTGGAGTTGTTTATGACCATCCTGGGTTAAGTGAACTCACTTTCCTAGCTATCTATAAGAAGGTGTTCCATAAATGCTATATATAAAACTGGTGTTTAACCAATAGGAATTGGTCACAAATGAAAAACCAAGTCTGAATTTCAAAAATAGGAAAACAATTGCAATTTTGATGTATGTATGCATTAACTGACTTATTTTAACTATCTACTGCAATTTTTTTTAAGCCTGCTAAGTAAAACGAAACACCAGTACCTAACTGCCAATCCTTTGACCCAAACCTCTGATGTGAGATGGGTGGAAAACTTAGACTAGAACCACTGGTCATGAGACCGAGGCAGAAAAAAGGCAGTTGTCTGCAGAGTTCTTTACTTGAAGCTCCTGTCCAAAGACAGAGACCAAAGCTCTCATTCTTACAAGAAAGAGATGATTTGAAAAACAGTCCAAATAAAGTCTAGACCTTCAACCAAAGAGTGGGAGTTCTGCATTCAGGAGAATTCACCTAAAACACCCAATGGTACTTCTGAAGACAAAATGTTCATGCTGGTACCAAGCAGCGCTTTCAGAAACATCAGGTGGTGGTAGTGGCAGGGTCACTTTGAATGCTGCCAATTTAACACTAGATATGTCGATCTAAAAGAAAGAAGCTGAGGCCAATTCATATGACTAATATACATAAAAAGTTTATTTGGGTCAGGCTTGAGGTTTGCAACCCAGGAGAATAGATTCAAGTTGCCTTGAGTATACACTCCTATTAGCAGTAGTTACAAGCAGATTTTTAAAGCAAAAAAGAGGGACAAGGAATGGGCTGATACAAAGTTGTTTGTCAGGAATTCTCATTGGTTTACAGAAATAACATGGATCAGTGATTGGCTATACATTGTTAAGCTATAGGGTGTGGGATATTGTGTCTGGTGTTGACATTATTAGCTGCTTGTGGCAATTTCAAGTAGTTCCAAGAGATGAATACATGGCTCAAAGCAAGGAGTAGGGCGTGATTGTGGTATCATTTTAATATGTCTCTGAGCCTGATAATTAAAAGAACTTGCATTCCTTAGAAAAGTTCATTTCTCAATATGGCAACTAATAAAGTCAAACTCATTGAAACAGCGTAGAATGGTGGTTGCCAGGATATGGTGCTGGAGGAAATGGGGAGAGGTTGACTAAAGGGTACAAACTTTCAGTTATAAGAGGAGCAAGTTCTGGGGATCTAATGTACAGCATGAGTGGTGATGGATGTGTTCATCAATTTGATTATGATCATCATTGCACTATATATACACACATGCATATAAAATCACATTGTACACTTTTAATATATATACTTTTCATTTGTCAATTAAATATTATAAAATAAAAAATGATACACCTTACTATCTGATCTCTCATACTTCCAAATTCCTTTATCTGTCATCTCTAGTTCCCATGTTCTACAGTGTCTTCAGGATCTCTAGGCCACTGATTTTTGTTTTTAACTTTGCCCTTCTCCATCCTCTTCCTTCTTTATTTGCTTTTCTCCCTATCTTTTATTCCCTAGTCCATTGTTTCATTGACAACATTCTTGACTGTCTCCCTCCTTTGTCTATCATATCCACTACTTCTGTCCTCATGTCCAGGTGGCTGAGGCTGCTGGAGGAAAAAAGTCACTCTTGGTATCACTATGGTGTCATCTCTCAATTTTACAAAGTTTCTCTATTCAGTTCTAGTTTTTACTCTCCAGAATGTTTACTTCCAACTGTTTCCATTCTTGCTAAAACTTTCCCTCTGTTCCCCTCCCTGATTCTCAATTGATGATGTCACCTTGTGGCTGGCAGAATAGGCCCCCAAAGTTGTCCACACTGTAATCCCTGGAACCTGTGAATACACTATATCACATGGCAAAAGAGACTTTGAAGATGTAATTAAGATTATAGGCTTTAAAATAGTAAGATTATCTTGGATTCTCCAGGTGGGTCCAATTAAATCCTATGATCCCTTAAAAACAGAATCTTTTCCAGCTGAGACTGAGAGATGTGGTTGAAGAAGTCAGGAAGATTCCAAGTGTGAGTATGCCACACTGATACTGATCTGGAACAGATGCCTCTAGGAGCTGAGTGGCCTCCAGCTGATAGCCAACAAGGTGATATGAACCTTGGTCCTGTCAACGGAAGCAACTCGATTCTACTAACAACCTAAATGAATTTGGAAGCTTGCCAGAGTCTCCTGATGAGAGAGCCCATCTGGTCAATACCTCGATTCTGACTTCAGAGATAAGAAAGTAGCAGGGAAGTCTGTAGAACTTCTGACTTGCAGAACTGAGAAATAATAATTTGTGTTGGCTCAGGCTGGTAAATTTGTGATAATTTGTTACAGCAGCAGTTGAAAACGGATACACATCTCCCAAATAAAAGAAAAATGAAACCATCAGAAGGAACATTTTTGGCCAGACATGGTGGCTCACATCTGTAATTCCAGCACTCTGGAAAACTGAGCAGCAGGATTCCTGAGACTGGGAGTTCAAGACCAGCTTGAGCAACATAGCAAGATCTCCGTCTCCAATTTTTTTTTTTTGAGTTCTAAGTCTCGCTCCATTGCCCAGGCTGGAGTGCAGTGGCATGCTCTCAGCCATTGCAGCCTTGACCTGCTGGGCTAAGGCGATCCTTCTGCCTCAGTCTTCCAAGTAGCTGGGAACTACAGGCAAGTGCTAACATGCCCGGCTAATTTTTTTATTTATTGTAGAGATGAGGTCTCACAAAGTTGTTCAGGCTGGTCTCGAACCCATGGGCTCAGGGAATCCTCTCACCTTGGCCTCTCAAAGTGCTGGGATTACAGGCTTGAACCACCGTGCCCGGCCCCATCTCCAATTAAAAAAAAAAAAGCTGGGAGAACGTTTTCATCTTATAGAAACGCAGCTGTGCCACTCATGCTTTTCTTTTTTCCTTTTCTCCCCTTGCTGTATCAGAGGATTGTTACTTCTCATGTCTTTGTGTGTGTTTTAGATGCTGTTTTCTCTTGATTTCTCATGAAGCTTGCCTTTTGACTATCCTTCCTTGTCTCTCTCCTCATCTCCTTCTTTACTCATTCATTCCTTCCCATAAGCATTCCATCAATTTTAGAACATTTGATCACTCCAGAAAGAAACCCTTTACCCATAAGCAGTCGCTCCTTGTTTCTCAACAACCCAAATTGTATTTCATAAATTTATCTGGTCATGGCTTAACACCTTTTATTGATCAGCACTCCAGGAAGCCAACTCACTGGCCCCCTGATGAACTAGCTCTTCCTCACTCCACTCAATCAGGATTCCACCCACCATAGCAAAACCAAACTCCCTCTAGTTAGGGTCAACAAAGACCTCCATGTCACCAAATCCAGCAGACACAGAGCAGTCTCATCTGCTGTTTTCTCCTCCTTTGCTTAACCTATAATGTTGGGTTCTCCCTTGAACTTTTCATTCTGTACTCTTTGATAGCCATCATATTTGTTTGCCCCTGTGGCTTCCATTATTGTTATATGCTGATTATTCTCAAATTTACGTCTCCAGTCTATGCCTCTTTTCTGAGTTTCAGACCAATACTGTCAGCAGCTCTCTTGACTTCTCCATATATATGTCTCACCCCTCAAACTCATCAGGTTTAAAACTCATCATCTTCCCCTTAAAACCTGCTACTGTTTCAGCACTCCCTGTCTGAGTAAAGGGCACCACCATCCATCCAAGTGCTCAAACAAACGAAAAAAGAAGGAGTCATCTTTGGCTCCATCTTCATATTCAATTGATCTGCAAATCCTGCCAATTACATGTTAGATTCACTCTACTTCCTCCACCCTCATAAGCCAGACCACTGTCATTTTGCATCTGGACTGCTGCAAAGCTGCTTATTGCTCTCCCTACACCTTCCCCAGCCTCCTTCAGTCTGGAAATAACATGGACAATAATGTGCATAAAATGTGATCCTTAGGACATCTTACTTTCCTGAATGGCCAAAATACTTTTATGTAATATAGAACATCTGTATATATAGCATAGTAGACACTAACTCTAAAAAAAGATGGCCCAAGGGTTTTCATTAATAGAAAAATGTAAAAATATTGTGCTCTCAAACTAAGAATTAGACTACCAGATTTCAGAGACTAAATTTATCATACATACATAGGCACACACATGCATGCACACACAATACACATTTTGGGGCACATCATGGAACCAGTGACATGATGATTGTGAGGAAAGAGCATAGGACACAGAACTAAAATTTAAAAAAATAGAATAAGACTCATATGTATGATGGTTATATTTTTCTTCATTTCCTAATTACTCTATAATATGGTAATATTACCTTACATTTTTGATAGTTTAAAATTAACAAGTTTTCAAAACTAAAAAAGTAAGAGTATTATTTATCAGAAGAGTTATAGCAGTATAGATACAACTTACTAACTAGTGGTCAAAGAATGAACTTTGAAGGCAAAAGTTCCTGGTTTCATATCCTGATGATATTACTTACTTGAGTTTGATCATGGGTAAATGACAATCTCATTTATCTTTAGTTTCCTCACTTGTGTTGGAGGTCATTATGAATACCTACCTCAGAAGTTTGCTTAAAAAGATTAAGTGAGAATATAGGTGCAGTAATTTGTATAGTCTCTGGCATACAATGAGTACTCAATAAATGGAAGGTGCTCACTCTTCAAATGAGTCTGGCATGGGGTAAATATCTGAAACCCAAATTCAGATAGTGAACAGCCTCAGCCTCTAGTTGTTTGGGGTACTTCTGTCTCTCAAACTAGATAGTTAAACTACCTGATAGCATGGACTCGTATTACTGCCTTGTGAGTTTTAATATTGCTTGTGCTGTTTTTAATTACAAAAGCAATGCAAGATCACTGGAAAATAGTCCAGAAATACAAAATTCCCCTCACACTCTGTCTTCCTATATCTAATTATCAAGAGATATAAATAGTTTGGTTATGGGATTTGGAAGTGGGAGAAGTAGTGCTTCATTAAAATGGGGTGTGTGTATGTGTGTATGTGTATATGTGTGTGTGTGTGTGTGTGTGTGTGTGTGTGTGTGTGTGTGTATTTTTCTGCTTATAATTTTCACATAGCATGGGCAGTTACATGGGAGGTTTTCTAAGTCAGAGCCTATGGAACATAACATTCAGTTACTTAATTACTGGTTATTCTTTAAGGCTTGTTCTTGTGTTCATTCATTTATCCACTCATTTAAATGATTACACTCTAGGCACTAGGCAGAATTCCAAGAAACTTATAAATAATGCAACAATAAACATCCCCATGCAAAATTATTTTTAAAACTTCCTATTGCTGAGATATATTTTTTTAAAGGGTATACATGGTGATTCTGAGATAAACAACCATGGGCACAAAGTAGGAATTCAATAAAAATTTGGTAGTTGAGTAAATAACTTTGGGCATGTTCCAAGCAGGAGTTATTGTAAGAGGAGATATGTAATATATACATATATTTTTTCTAACTTAATCAGCATGTTTTTATCAAAACAAATAAATCTGTAAAACTTGATTTACACTGACTTAGAGCAAACAATTGACAAAAACACACTTACCTATCAGCTCTTTCTCTTCTTTATAGCATTCAGCACCATTATTTTTGAAAGGTGACGATGAATCACATATTTAGTAAGCTTTCATTCATTGTAAGAACAAAAGGTGCAGCTAAAACAAAAAACAAAAAAAAACAGGCCTAGCAGAGTGGCTCACTCCTCTAATCCCAGCACTTTGCAAGGCCCAAATGAGAGGATTGCTTGAGCCCAGAAGTTTGAGACCAGCCTGGGCAGTGAGACCCCCCAACTCTACAAAAAAAAATTAGCAGCGTGTGCTGATGAACGCCGCCTGCAGTCCCAGCTACCCAGGAGGCTGAAGTGGAAGGATTGCTGAGCCTAGGGGTTGAGGCTGCAGTAAGTCATGATTGTGCCACTATACTCCAGCCTGGATGACAGAGTGAGACCCCCAACTTAAAAGCAACCAAACAAACAAACAAAAAAATCACCTTTCTGTGAGAAAAATGTCACTATTTTTCAAAACATAGAAATTAAGATGAATAATTTGCTTTCTCATATGTTGTCAGTGAGTAGACTGAAAAAATTTCATATAACCCATTCACAATTATGCTATCATATTTACTTGGGGATATGTAAGTGATATAATAAAATGACCTGATTATTTATTTCACAATATTTAAACCGAGGCACAATAGTACCACAAATTCAGAACTACCCGTTAAACAGCCTTCCATTCAGAGAGGCCTGTGATGCTGTGATGGGGTTGCAGGATTTACATCAGGCAGAAGTGCAGACAGAACTGCAGGCTTTGTTTGGAGCTTTTGACTTCATCTGTGTACACAGGCCCCAAAGTCCACAACATCATTTTTTGAGATCTGTAGGAAATTGTGAGCATGTATGTGTGTGTACATATATATATATGAATATTTGGGTTATGAAGTAGGGAGAAGGTGGTCTACTGCTTATGTATATTTATATATTTGAATCTAATCACTCTGTTACCAGTGGACAGGGCACACAGCTTCTGAATTAGCTCTGTGAATGTCTATAAAAACTGTTGGTCTGAATTTCCATTTACTTTGTATCCTAGCAAACCAATCCATTTGCTATTGCCTTCTGGGCAAAATGCCTGGGCTTTGTAAAATTGAAAACGAGCTCCTTATTGAAAAGGAAAAATAAACCCAAGGAAAACAATTTTTTTTTTTTTTTTTTTGAGTCGGAGTCTCTTATGCCCAGGCTGGAGTGCAGTGGCACACTCACAGCCACCGCAGCCTCAACCTGCTGGACTCAGGCAATCCTTCCACCTCAGCCTTCCAAGTAGCTGGAACTACAGGCGTGCACCACCAGGCCCAGCTAATTTTTCTTGATTTATTATAGAGACAAGGTCTAATCAAGTTGCCAACTTGCCCCATCTGGTCTCGAACCCCTTGGCTCAGGCAATCTTCTCACCTTAGACTCCCAAAGTGCTAGGATTACAGGCATGAGCCACCGCGCCCTCCCAGAAAACAATTTTTAATTGTTGTTCTCTTCTGGGTTCTCTTCTGGGTTCTTACCTTTAGATGAACTGTATTTTCCACAACAATTATGTTGACCCTTTGGTTAGTTTCAGGAGCAATTTCATGTGGCAGAAACCTCTGTATTGTGACACCTTACAGCTGTCAGTTTAGGGACTGCCCTGCATATTCTTTTCTGTTACCATCATGTTTAATAGCCATAGAGAAATTGTTATTTACCCACATGATATCCACACTAGAGTCCCAAAGATGCCTCTCATTTTTGTTGATTATATGGAAATACCCATATACCAGTACAAATTACCCTGTCCAGAGGTAAACATCAACATACAATATTTCTGTCCATTAAATTTAGTAAAGATTTATCCAAATGTCCTCGCATTGGTAATTGCTAGTTAGAATCTCTGAGCCTTCCATAGTTCACTTTGAAAACTGCCCAGCAGGTGTATGAATAGCACCTTCAAGAAAATGTGGAGCCTTGATCATTTTTAAGATGGCAACTCCCTTCTAAAAACCGTACTACTGAGGTCCTGGAAGAAACCACACACGGTCACTTGTGCCCCAAAAGCTGTGTAAAATCACAGTTAAGCAAAGAACTACTATCTCACTGTTTATTTGTTACGGTTTCTTACCCATGACGAGAAGCAAAATCAACTAACAGGACGTATGACACTATGGTTAGGCACCAAACGGAAGGTAACATTGACCTCGTTATCTTGGAGCACGCTTCTAGCTCAAACCTTGAGTTGCCACTTTTCGGACCGATGACTAACCTTGCCAGGCAATGCTGTGAAGTTTGGAAACCCACCTCTTTGACCTAGGCCTGGGCAACACCCTCTGAATCAACACTGGAGCTCCCAAGCCGGCTCACATCACCGTCAGGAAGCAGTTTCCAAAACAGGCGGGGTGCGGGGGTGGGGAATCCCTTCCCAGCCCCACCCTTGAAAGTTGCTGGGAGTGGCACCCCAGGAACTTTCCCAGATTGATCTCCGCCACCGCTCAGAGCCGTCTGCCTCCGGCCGTCGGCCTTTCCACCCGGAGCCAAAGGGCACTGCCTGCCAAGCCCCTCCTTCCCGGCACCTCTAACGGCCCGGAGAGGGGAGGGTCGGCGGGGATCTTAAGAAGACGCGCACAGGTTTTTCGAGCTCCGCTCTGTGCCAAGAGAGCTTCAGCCGCGGGAGCTGGCGCTGCTGCCACCGGGCCGGCGGGTGAGTCACTGTTTGGAAATGGAGTGGGCGGGCGAGGGTGTGCGAGAATGAATGATGTCAGGAGCGCGCAGGGCGCAGGGCGCGGGCCGCGCGCGACGGGCGGGGAGAGCGGGCGCCGGGCCGCGGTCAACACAGCGCCGCGCCGCGGGCCGAGTGAGGCGGGGAGACCCCGCCCTCGGCGCGCACGGAGCCGCCCTTGGCCGTCCCGAGCCCCGCGCGTACTGCAGCGCCGCCGAGTGCGGCCTCGGGGGCAGCGGCCACGGGAGGCACCGGAGAGCTGCTTCCCTGGCGGGGCCGCGGCGCGGGAGGGCGAGACCCCCAGCAAACTTTCTAGCGGCTTCGGTCCCTGGGGGTGGCGACGCCCGGAGCTGGCCGCGGCGGCTGCGGCAGCGGGCTCCGTCCCCTAGCCGATCCCCTTCCCGGGAGCAAGTGCCTTCGGCTAGGAGCGCCTGGAGCCCCGGCTGCGAGCGGGTGAGGAGCGCGCCGAGGGGCTGCGGGGAGGATGGGCCGGGACGTGGCGCGTGCTGCGGAGCGCGGAAGGGGGACTGTGGACTGCGAACCGCGGACGTGGCTCTCGTCAGCCGCGCCCCCCCCCGCCCCCAGCCCCGCCCCGGGCATCCTTCCTTGATTCTGCTTGCTGGAGGATGGATGTGTGACTTGGTCTCCTTGCTCTGAGCAGGCAGCTCATTCATTTGTCACCCATTTCAGGTAACTCAGTCCTGGCGTTTAAATGACATAGGTTAAACCATGGATTGTCTGGAGCCACTCCGGAGGTCAGGGCTGAAGTTCAGGTGGTGGAGGGACTGAGGTGTATTTTTTTCCTTTTTTCTTTTTTCCTTTTTTTGAGAGGCACTCACTGATGATGTGCGAACAGTAACAGCCCAGCTCTGGGCTGCCCACACCAAAACCCTTCAAGATCTGGTATTCCAGAATTGTGCCCCTTAAGAAAGGGAGACTTGGTTTCTTAGTGGGAGTGGACCCCTGTCAACATCTGTGGGTAGAGATAATCGTTCATAACCCGCAGCTTGACACCAACTCAAACTGTTATGTCCTGTAGTCTATTATTCTTGCCATTCCTCTATCTCAAGTCTTTCCTGCTCTAAAATGACCTTAACATCATTTTGACATGTGTGTTAAATGTTGAAGAGATTCAGCTGGTTAGTGTCACTGAATTCAGCGTGGATTTTGAGTATGTTCCTAACTTTCCAAATCCTTGCTTTCACTCCCAGTCTTATCTATTAACGGTGGATCCTCAGGCACAGAAAAGATTCTGAACCAGCAAAATGGGATTATACTAGTTTGGATAATAATGGGAATTAAGTAAAGATTAATAATGAGGATAATAATGAAGATTAAAGCTCAAAAGACCTATTAGAATGTCTCGTACAAAGCAGGCCCCAGCAAAATTGTTGCTGTTTATATATAAATAATAGTATGTTCCAGCTATCTCAGGTAATAACCAATTAACTTCCACAGAATTTCTTTGGTAAACCGGGCTCAGTGGCTCAGCCTGTAATCCCGCGCTTTGGGAGGCTTAGGTGAGTAGATTGCCTGAGAGCCCGCGGGTTCGAGACCCACCTGGGCAAGTTGGTGAGACCTCATCTCTACAATAAATCAAAAAATTAGCCGGGCATGGTAGTGCGCGCCTGTAGTTCCAGCTACTTGGAAGGCTGAGGCAGAAGGATCGCCGGAGCCCAGCAGGTCGAGGCTGCAGTGGCCAGGAGCGTGCCACTGCACTCCAGTCTGGACGACAGAGTGAGACTCCAACTCAAAAAAATTAAAAAAAAAAAGAATTTCCTTGGTGTAAACCTGGTTTATTACCTGAAGTTTAGTTGTGAAATCAATCCTTTGGCATATTCCCTAGATCAGGAAGTAATGTTTTCAGCAAGTTAAACATTTCAGTGTGGATACTTGAGAAGGTTTTTGGTTCCCATCCTGTGTCATGGAAACTGCCATTCACTGCTTAAATAAGGAGCAGTGGCTGAAAGTGGCATACTTGGAATTTACAGGAAGAAAGGGTATGTGGGAAGTTCTCTAACTTTACCCTTACGTGTTTTTTAAGAAGCAGTGCAAGTAGTAGTTTCCTTTTTTATAATCCTTTCCTTGGTCTGCTGATACTCTTATTTCACAGTAGCCTGATTGAAGGTTTGTTTTTTTTTTTAACGAGTTAATATTTAATTAGGTTCCTTTAGTTTCATTTTTAAGTAAAGCTGGTTGACTTGTGAACCTGAAGGACAACACATGGACACCTTTAGGTCACTGCTGTCTTTTCTCAGTTTCTTCCTCCCCCGGCCCAATCTCATAAAAAGCCCAGGAAGTATTTGGAAGAAACTTAAGCATCTGCTCAGGTTTTATCGGAAACATTAGTTCTCACTTTAACTGTCACAGCTACAACTTTAGGGTGAAAGACCATGGAGATATCTTACCTGCTTGGAAGAGATTACATGCAGGGGAATCCAGGAGACCTGAGGCTATTGGAGTGATACTTTTTAAACTGCATTACTTTGAGCAAGTTACTTAAACTTTCTGGGATTTCTGTGGGACTTTAAGCAAAATATAGGGAAAAATAGAAATAATCTTACATTTATTAAAATAGACAATGGAATACAAATGAAAGCCTTTCTTTCTTTTTTTAGAAAAAGTGACACTTTGAGGTAAGATGTTTTTTCTTTTTCTTTTGTTTTTTTTTTTGAGTTGGAGTCTCACTGTGTCGCCCAGGCTAGAGTGCAGTGGCACACTCACAGTTACCACAACCTTGACCTGCTGGCCTCAGGCGATCCTTCCACCTCAGCCTTCCAAGTAGCTGGAACAACAGGCACATGCCACCATGCCCAACTAATTGATTTACTTGATTTACTGTAGAGATGAGGTGCTCACCAAGTTGCCCAGACTGGTCTTGAACCTGCTGGCTCAGGCAATCCTCTCACCCAAAGTGCTGGGATTATAGGCATGAGCCACTATGCCAGCCAAAGATGTTGTTTCTTTTAAGGAACAGTTACTAAGGATTTTAAGACAGTTTTAGACTAAAAAGTAGCTTACCTACCTTCATCTAATTATCTTATGGGAGAATTGAAGCCTTTGTTCTGAACAACTACTATCAGACATTTATTCATGCCAACCACTGTGCTAGGTGCTAGTGATGCTAAGATAAGGAGACACAGTTACTGCTTACATTTTAGTAGAGGGAAACCCCAGGCTTTGATTATTGAGAGGGGAAAAAAGGAGTCAAAAAGGAGAAGGGTGCTGAAGAGTTAAGAGGAACAAGTGATCAGGCTGCTTCCCACTGATAATGGAAGATCCAGTGACTTTCTTAGAGTTCTTGAATGGGAGCTTATACATTTTTATGAGGCTGAATAATAAAAGTATGCCTTGCTTTACCCAATAAAAAAATCATAGACAGATGTAGTCCTTAGGTTTAAATAATCTTAACTGTTCCAGAGCAAGCCTGTTTGAATGAAATCTGAAGGGTCAATTCAGCTCAACCAAGATTTATTTACTGTGAACAAAACACTATGATAGTTTTTAAAGAGGATTATCAGTGTGTGACTATTCCAGTTTATTAGTTTTTCCCATATAAGTACTGTGTTACTTACAGAAATTTAAAAATATAGGTAAAACAAATGACTGTAATCTCACCACTGAAAACATCACTTAATATTATATCCTCTCTTTATTTTTTACCCTTGTGCACATAAAACACAAAGAGCTAACATGTGTTGATCTTACTATGGGCAAGACAGCATGCCAGATGCTTTATAAACAGACTCTCCTGTAATCCTCACTCCAACCTTGGGAGGTAGGTACTCTTATTATCCCCCTTTAGAACACTGTTTTAGGGAAATTAAGTAACTTTCTTGAAGTTGTTCAACTAGAAACTTATTCTCTACAAAACTGGGTTCATTCTCTATATACCATATTTCAATTTTTTTTCCTGTCCAAATATGGATATCTCTGTGTCACTATAGTACTCTACAGTGTCATTTTCAGTTTTCTATTATATATATGGTTGCATCTCATCTTAGCCAATCCCCTATTGTTGAACACTTAGTTTGTTTCCAAGTTTCACTATTTTAAGCAGCTCTGCATTAAATCTCTTTCTATTACTATATCTGTGTATGTATTCATGATTATTTCAGTTATTTTGCATTTAAAGAGGTGAAATACATTTAATTTAGCTGCCTTTTGTAAACGCGTTCAGAATTAGAGAACATTCTTTTTTTTCTTCACTTAAAATGTGAGTTTTAATTTCTGTGCTCCTTTAGTGAAATCTCATGAGATTTCAGCAATAGGATCAACCTTCTCTGTTTAGCTGCACAGTGGGGCAGTAGCTCATTACGCAAGGGACTTATCTGATAAAAAGGGAACATACAAGCTTTCTTAAAGTACTGTTAGTGTTTGTATTTTTATTAGCCTTGAAGCTAACTTCTTTGTGGCAATGTATAGCAAATTGAAGCAGTTTTAATTTTTCCAGGCAGCTTTTACAGAAATTCTGCTTTTACAGTTTGCTGAAGCATTGGTACCCAGTGAGAAAGACAGATGAAATAGTTTCAAGCCGGGCTCGGCGGCTCAGCCTGTAATCCCACGCCTTTGGGAGGCTGAGGTGAGTGAATTGCCTGAGCCCGCGGGTTCGAGACACGCCTGGGCAGTGAGACATCATCTCTACAATAAATCCAAAAATCAGCCGAGCGTGGTAGCACATGCCTGTAATTCCTGCTACTTGGAAGGCTGAGGCGGAAGGATCGCCGGAGCCCAGCAGGTCAAGGCTGCGGTGGCCGGGAGCGGCCACTACACTCCAGTCTGGGCAACAGAGTGAGACTCCAACTCAAAAAAAAAAAAAAAGACATAGTATCTGAAAAAGGCAAATTGCTATCTGGTAGAATACGTGGAGCCGGAGGCATCACATTTGTGGTAAGGATGAGTACCTACCTCTGACATTACCTCTTTTTATTAAGACAGTTAGAAGTGGGCCAGGCACAGTGGCACATACCTATAATCCTAACACTTTGGGAGGCTAAAACAGAAGGATCGCTTGAGGACGGGAGTTTGAGATAAGCCTGGATAATACATTGAGATTCCATCTCTACAAAAAAAAAAAAATTATAAATGCAAAATACATGATAAGAATTAAACTTTTAAGAAAACTTTGACACAAATTGTAAGGGACTATAGGGAGGGGTAGCTCTGGAGGTGAGAAAACAACTGCAGAAAGAAAGATGGGAATGGGCCAAAGGCAGATTCTGTGTCCCTGGATGTTCGCACCTAATCCCAAGGCCTTCAGAGATTGACTTCTGTTGTTGGAACTGGGATCTGTTCTATGATCCTGGAGGGCATGGTCTGTTGGAAGTGAAGACATGTCAAGGACTTCTCTGGCCTGCTATGCCAAGGACAGTTATCCTGAGAAGCTGCCTCTTAACAGATATACACATACCACCTAGATGGGTTAAGGATAGTTTTTACCCTGATCACTTTAGTTAGGTAGTCTGATCTAACAGCTAGAGAAAATGTGAAGGAATGAGTTTTTATTTAGGGGTAGGGAGGAGGGTCAAAGAGAATAAGTGGTCTTGGATTGTGGAAAACTTAACTAAATTGGGATGCCACAGAGCAATCCTTTTAGATAGTTGTGTTTCTCCAAAGAGAAGTGGGGGCCTTCAGGAAGACTCACAGCATTCGATGAATGTAAAGATACACCTTTGAAATAGAGAGGTTGATCGAATTGGTTCCCCAAGCTTCACACACAGAAGACTGAGACAGTGAGGTAAAATAGTGATGGTTAAGTAATGGTAGATATTATGAAGTAAGTACTTGTGAAGATGAAATGAAATGCATTCTTCATTTCCAAACAGCCCCGCAAAACAGGAATTCTCTCCACCGTGGAGGTACAGAAACAATTGAGAAAGGTTAACATAGCCAAGGGTGCAGGGCTGGTGGGAAGTAGAGGAGGGATTTGAAGCCAGGCCCAGCAGATTCTAATGCCCATGTGCTTCCCAGTATCTCCTGTGGCTTTCCATCATCGCTCCACTAACTTTGGAGATGCGTCAGGTGGTTGGGTGGTATATTTTTTTATATTGGGTTATATATTTAATATCTCCTGGAATATTCCTCTAGTCTGTGTTGCCTTAAGGTCATGGAGCAATGACAGAGGTGAACCCGGATAGGCTTAGTCAGGCAGACTTGGACTTGAGTTCCTGTACCACTGCTCATCACTAAATGACCTTAAGCAGCCTCCTCAGATGAACCTCCACTTCCTGACTGTAAAATGGGAATGAAGTAATATTT
The DNA here is from genome assembly GCA_027257055.1 of Cephalopachus bancanus. Classification (NCBI taxonomy): domain Eukaryota; kingdom Metazoa; phylum Chordata; class Mammalia; order Primates; family Tarsiidae; genus Cephalopachus; species Cephalopachus bancanus. The sequence continues at coordinate 14,511,330 of JAPVLO010000093.1, forward strand.
ACTTCATAAGGTGACTGTATGAATTATATGACTTGATGTGTGTAAAACATTGAGAGTAATGCCTGGCTTATAATAAATGTTCAGTGGTTCAGCTATTATTAGTAGTAGTAGTTGTAATATTTTGCATATAAGCTGCACTTGTAACTTTTAAAACAAAGGTTTCAATCCTATTGCCTCAAAATGAATTGTTATTTCTCATGAAGGTGGCTTATTTCTTTTTGCAATGGAATATCTGGCTCCATGGGCTACATCCTTCCTGTGCTGGTAGGGTCTGGATCCTATCCCCCATCTTTCCCTCCTCCTTTCCTTTGGGACTAAAATAAAATGATCTAAGTTGCTTGTATAATGCCATTGAATTCAAGAACTTTCATAAGAAGTATATAACATCAGCTGTGAATGCCAAAAAGCTTTTAAAATCACAGTTACAATATGCCTTGCCTCTCAGCAGATGCTGGTAGTGTTAGTCTAGCACAACTGGTACTGTCCCTCACAGAGCTTAGGCTTCTGGGGAGTATTGTACCATGAACAGCACTGTCCCAGAAAATGTGGGGGCCATTAAGAATCACAAACCCTACTGTCCTCGCCGATGCTCTGTCTTTCTTTAGGAGGCCCTGAGACAGTCTATTTGACACAGCTGCTACTGTAGTCTGAGATTTGCATTTGTTCAGCAAGTTGTTTAACCATCCAGTTATATTAGCCAGTGGTAGTTAGCAAACTTCAACAGCAATAAAGGGCATTGTTTTTATTAAATTGGTGTCATATGCTACTTCTGTAAGAATGCCACTGAATATATTTACATATATAAAAAAATATGGGCAACCTTCTTGGGTCCCCTCCCACTGTGGGAACTTTTCTTTCCTCTCAAATTCTGCTTTAAATATATGATATTATGCTGTGATAGATTAGTTAGGGCTGAGAAGTTTGCTATCTTGGAATATGGTTTGGTTATCAAGTTATAAGCAGTAGGAAGGAACATTTAAAATTTTATTTAACAAATAATGTGTTCACTATGTGCCAGGGTTTGTTCTAAGTACTAAGTACTATTATTCATTTACTCCTAAAATCCATTCTAAGGATCCTTCTTTGAGACACAGAGAGGTTAAGTCGCTTGCCTGAGGTCACACAGCTAGTAAACAGCTGAATTAGGTTTTGAAGGAAGGCAGCTTGGCTGCAGAGTCTAATCATTACCCTGTTGATTGTAGAATCTAGCTTGTCTCTCACAGTGTGGGCCCTATTTGTGTTCTTGCATATGCACTTTTATCAAAGGACAAATCATACCTGTCCAAACATGTTATCAACTCCTTGTGATTTACCATGTGGAGGATTACAACCAGACCACATATCTCAGTATTGCTGTTGAAAGAATCACAATGTCAATTTGTGAAATTAAAAAGAAAAAGAATTATCATAATGAATGGGATTTGGGTTTTTGTTTGTTTAAAGGAATCCTGCAACAACAGTCTTACATTGTGATTCGGTGACAACTTCTTTTCATTTAGGGGTCTTCCCTTTGTACTCTATGGAAAAAAATACTGGTATAAGAAGCACAATCTTGGGAATTTCTTGTGTCTTAAAAAATGAAGGATAATGTAGGGTTTTAGTAATTTTTAAGAATGCATGTGGAAAATTCACTGGATGGAAACACAGTGGAAAACTAGTTTCTATGGGGAAGAGATTGTTTTGTGTAGAAGTATAAAAAATTTTAGAAACCTGAAATAGAGATAGAATATGCTCATATTTGCAGTTATTTTTAATGTATACTTTTTTAAGATTTGGAGACTGTAACTTTCGAAGGAAAAAAATACACACACACACACACACACACACACACACACACACACACACGATAGATCGATTCCTCTTTTAAATGTGCAGGTTAAAAAACAAACTTGATGCAGAGGAAGGTTTTAGTCTGTGTCCTAAAATGGATTTGGAGGAGGTTTTTCTAGGCTCTCACTTCTCTGGTCTAGAAACTTCTTGAGTCCTGGCTCTATGGGCACAGTGCCCTGTAAGACTCTCTGATCCATTTGTTTGCATTTGATCATTATGAAGCAACTCCTGGTTAATAGTTTGCTGTTTCCTGCCAATATCTTTATAGCAAAATTAGGGTGTCTCAGCTATGTATGTGGCCAAATGAGTAAACTTCACTAATAACAGAAGGGTATCTTTCCCATCTCCAAGCCATCATTTGATAAATTGAAAGATTGCTGTTCTTTGTTGCATCTTTTGTTGATATGAACTAGAGATCCTTACTTATTTCTCCTGGGTGAACTGATGAAATAGTTTCTGAGCTTGCAAAGACTAGCCCCTGGACCAATGAGCTGACCATCCCCAGGAGGTAATAATTCCCTGAGAACCCAGTGCCCTCCAGGGGAAATATATTGTGAAGTCACACATTAAGCATGTGCATAATTTGAGTTTTCCAATAGCCACATTACAAAAAGTAGAAATAAACAGGTGAAATTATTTAATAACATTTTGTAATTTATAATAACCAAATATTATCATATGCAGTGTTATCAATTATAATCAATAAACAAAATTCTTAAAATTTTTACATTCTTTTCTTAGTCTTTGAAATCTGGTGTGTATTCAACACTCACAGCACATCTCAGTTTGGACTGGACACACTTCAAGTGCTCAATTGCCATGTGCAGCTAGCAGCTATTATATTGGACTGTGCAGTGCTAACCACCCTTATTCTTAAGGAACAATATCCTGCATGAATCCAAAGATAATCTGTTAATAGATGCCATCCAATGACTTTGGTATATTGTATTTTAAAACACTGAATTAAATAATGGAGTAGCCTTAGTGAGTGTCATAGAAAACTGGTTCACTGCCTTTTCCTAGTATGAATGAACAAACCAAATGGTACAGTGAAATATCTCTCTGAGTTTACGTCGCTTGGATCTGTGAATTTCAATGCCAGGAGATATGTCTGGGCCTATAAGTGAACTATTTACATTATTAGATTCATGGGTATAGGAAGATGGCTGCTTGTATGCCTTTGCAGCTGGTCAGGACTCGTAGCCCTATTGCATCACCACATTTAACTCCTCTCATCTGTCACTTTGTTGTCTACCTGTTGTCTGCCATTACCTACTCCCTAGCCTTACCTTGTTTATATGTGTAATGTTGTTTACTAATTTGTGCTCTTGTTCAGTTGCTTATTGTGATAATGTGGGAAGCAAGGCCATAGTAAAACCTAGGTCAGAGAAATCATTGCTTGGTATCAGATATCTGGCTGCCAAGGACAGATATCAGATTAGAATATAAGAAGAAACAGCCAGGCTCGGTGGCTCAGCATGTAATCCCGCGCCTTTGGGAGGCTGAGGTGAGTGGATTGCCTGAGCCCGCAGGTTCGAGACCCACCTGGGCAGCGAGACCTCATCTCTACAATAAATCAAAAAAATTAGCCAGGCGTGGTAGTGCACGCCTGTAGTTCCAGCTGCTTAGAAGGCTGAGGTGGAAGGATTGCTGGAGCCCAGCAGATCGAGGCTGCAGTGGCCGGGAGTGGCCACTGCACTCCAGTCTGGGCGACAGAGTGAGACTCCAACTCAAAAAAAAAAAAAAAAAAAAAGAAGAAACAGATACAGTAGAGAGGTTGAGAAAAAAGATGGGATGGGGAGGAGAGGCAGGAGGAGAGTGCATTTCTCTGGAGGGAAGCTAGCTACATTCAGAGGAAATAATTCATTCATAGCAGAAAACTCGCCACTGCACTCACCAAGCTCTCACAATAGGTTGCCCTGGATTTCATAAATGTATTGACTTTGTCAAATACCTGTGCTACAAAGATGACTGAGACATAGTCCCAAGCTCTCCTCAGTTTCCTCTGAAATGGATTAACTTAGTCAATACAATTTTATGAGCACTTGCTATGTGCTAGACATTTTTCTTGATTCAGGATATTCAGCAATAAACAAGAGTCGAGCTTTCTCCTCCAGTGGAGGTTATTGAGTGTATATGTTGAAAGAGGAAAAGATGCTGAAAGGGGGAGGTTGATAGGATGATAAGCAAATAAAGCAATACATACATTTAGATTTGAACCAGTTCTTTAAAGGAAGTTGAAAGTGAGTAGGGAAGCCCACTCTAGTATAGTCAGGAAAGGTTTGTCAGAAGAGATCAGATTTGCACTGAGATGGGAAGGATGAAAAAGACTCAGCCAAGGGAGCAGTGTGTGCACCAACTGGTGGAGGAAAAAAACTTGGTTACACAGGAATGGGAAGGAGGCCAGTCTGGCTGCAGCATGTGAGTAGCAGAGATAGGTGAGAGATAGGTGTGGCGAAGCAGGCAGGACCAGGGTGAGTAGGGCTTGTAGGCTTTGTAAGGAGTCTGAGTCTTCCAGATGCCATGAGAAGTCATTGTGAGGTGATGTAAGGAGAAGAATGAGATCTGATTGGCATTTGTAATAGATCCCTCTGGCAGTGGAGCAGAGAGTGGAGTAGAAGGGAGCAAGAGTAGAAGCAAGGAGATGGTCCTGAGGCTACTGGCAACATTCAGTGTGAGAAATGACACTATTTGGACTTGGGTGGTGGCATTGGAGATTGAGAATGATGGATGGGATTCAGAGTTTTGGAGATTTATGGGTAGAATGTGTGACGAGAGAGTTGGAGAAATTAAGCATGACTTAGTTTTTGGTGGGTAAGGGGATTGTAGTGAATGGAGTTTTGGTTTGGCCATTGGTTATTTTGAATTACCCATTAGTCGTCCCAATGGAAATAGTTATTAACTAGCCTGTTGTGAGAGAAGACCTACATTGTGGGGTGAAATTAGGGCCAGCGTTGTGTCAGCATAGAAGTGATATATAGAGTTAGGGGAGCTCTGGCATCACAGAGGGAGATTTGGTAGGCAGAGAAGCTCTGAAGAATAGCAACTAGGTCAAGTAGGATACTGTGGGATAACCAGTGAGGAGGAGGATCAGAAGAGCAGTTCCCAGTTGCCACAAGAATAGAGTGTTTAAAACAGTGGAGTCAGCCGGCTCTGTGGCTCAGCCTGTAATCCTGCACTTTGGGAGGCTGAGGTGAGTCGATTGCCTGAGCCCACGGGTTTGAGACCCGCCTGGGCAACTTGGCGAGACCTCATCTCTACAATAAGTCAAAAGTTAGCCGGGCATGGTAGCGCGTGCCTGTAGTTCCAGCTACTTGGAAGGCTGAGGCGGAAGAATCACCGGAGCCCAGCAGGTCAAAGCTGCAGGGGCCGGGCGCGTGCCACTGCACTCCAGTCTGGGTGACAGAGTGAGACTCCAACTCAAAAAAAAAAAAAAAAAAAACAGTGGAGTCATCAATTCTGTTGTAAGTTTTTGGAGTTGAGTAATACAGTGTTTAACATAATGTTCGTTAAGTTTAGCAATGTGGAGGATACTGGTGATCTTGTCGAGCATTTTTAGAGTGATTTAAAGCACAGATGAATTGACTTCCAGTATTCCCTGCAGGAAACTTTACTCAATCTCTCTTTTCCAGTTTGTCCCTGTGGGGTAGGGACCTTCTCTTTGTTCCAGAGTACCTAGACCTTTCTCTGTCTCTTGACTACCATATAGCAATATGGCTTTCATTTTTGTTTTTTTAATTAACTTTTTAGAGAGAAGGTCTCATTCTGTCACCCAGGCTGGAGTGCAGTGGCATGATCATAGCTCACTGCAGCCTCAAACTCCTGGGCTCAACTATAATCCTCCCATCCCAGCTTCTCCAGTAGCTAGGACTACAGGCATGCACCACCCTGCCCAGCTATGACTTTACAAAATTTGTCGCAAAGACAGAGTTGGTCTTGAACTCCTGGCCTCAAACAGTCATCCCACCATGGCATCCCAAAGCATTGGAATTACAGGTGTAATCACGCCTGACCTCATATTGTAATATGGTTTTCTGTTGATTTTGTGTTACTTATAGACTGTGAGTGCTTACAGACTGAGAGTTTATACTTTTTTTTTTTTTTTTGGTGTTTCCTAGCATGAGCCATTCCATATGTGTTTGCTGAATTAATGAGTTGAGTGTTTTTCTAAAATTTCTTTCTCTAGAGTCAGAACAAAATTATACTTTTTTTTTGATATTATACTAGCATGATTCCACTCATGTGTTTGCTGGATTAATGAGTTGAGTATTTTTTTAAATTTTCTTTCTCTAGAGTCAGGCAGCTCTTCATTCCATAACATAGGATGAGTGTTCCCAAGCTGAGTATTCTAGAATGCTGCTTTTTTTTGCTTATATCATCTACTGCTGTGTTCTGTCAGGCAGAGGCAAATGAAGATCCCAGGTTTCCTGTTTCCCAATCAGTCTGCTAACTTCTTCCTGCACCATCTGCCTTCTGTAGCCACTGAAGATATCTTTTGCCCAGGATTACTTCTCCCTCTCCTTTTCCTCCTCCTTTTCCTTCTTGTTTTCTTCCTTTTCCTCCTCCTCTTCTTTCTCCTTTTCCTCTTCCTCCTCCTCTTCCTCCTTTCTCTTCTTCCCCCACCCCCACTACCACTACTACTACCACAAGCCCATTGCCAGTGATTGATGCTGAAGGCTTGCTTAACTCCAATCCTTTCTTGTTGGATGTTTCATTTGTGCTGTGTGCCTTTTCTTGGGAGTCATGTGAAAACCCTTGGAAATAGCTTCTCTATCTCAGAAGTCTCATCTCCTTCTCACCCCTGAGTTCTTTTTTTTGAGTTGGAGTCTCACTCTGTCACCCAGACTGGAGTGCGATCCTTCCGCCTCAGCCTTCCAAGTAACTGGAACCACAGGCGCGTGCTACCATGCCCGCTAATTTTCTGATTTATTGTAGGGATGGGGTCTCGCCAAGTTGCCCAGGCGAGTCTCGAGCCCGCAGGCTCAGGCAATCCACTCACCTCGGTCTCCCAAAGCACTGGGATTACAGGCTGAGCCACCGAGCCCGGCCAACCTCTGAGTTCTTTCGGAAACGTCATCTCTGCAGTGACTTCCTATAGTTTATCATTTCTGAAACTTTTATTTGTCCCATTGCTTGCTTTATTATCTTAAAGACCTGGAAAATTTGGGTTTTACTGGCTTGGTGGCAACTTCACAAGGGTTATTTTTAGCAACTTTTTTTTTGTAGTTACTTTGCTATCATTGCTGTATGGAAGTGTTTTCCCCCACCCCTCATTACTTCTATCACATTGTTTTCCACTTCATTATTCTCCTGCAGTGCAATACTCCAATTATACTAGTTGCTGTGGGATGTTAAGTGTATTGCTAATGGAAGATTATTCCTTTAGGTGGAAGGATAGAAACAAGTAAGGATATAAATCTTGTTTTTGTGCAAGTGTTTTCTAGTAACAAAAATAATTAATGTTACTTGAGCCTGGTATAGAAACAGCTATATGGGGTTTTGGACTTATGTTTTTAGAAGAGGTTGGTTTTCTTTTTTTTTTTTTTTAATTTGGAGTCTCACTCTGTCACCCAGACTGGAGTGCAGTGGCTGCTCCCGGCCACCGCAGCCTTGCCCTGCTGGGCTCCGGTGATCCTTCTGCCTCAGCCTTCCAAGTAGCTGGAACTACAGGCGCATGCTACCACACCTGGCTCATTTTGATTTATTGTAGAGATGAGGTCTCACCAAGTTGCCCAGATGGGTCTCGAACCCGCGGGCTCAGGCAGTCTACTCACCTTAGCCTCCCAAAGGCGCGGTATTACAGGCTGAGCCACCGAGCCCGGTGAAGTTGGTTTTCTTAAGGGGAACATTAATTTAAGACTTTTGGTGTTATTAGGGATTAATTCCCTATTTTAATACTTTGCTGTTCATTCTCAAATTTATATGCTTTGTGTAATGAGAAGTTGCCCCATATGGACAAAACCTTTTGTGGCAGTGATCTTTTAAAATTAATTTCTTAAAAGCTTTTTTAAGCCTTGCTAAAGGGTGACACATTTGAATATTGTCCCTTCTGATTTCTGTTTCATGAACTCTTGCAGCTTTCCATGGCCTTTATTGTAATTGTCCTGGTTCATCCCAGTCTCAGTGTTAACTATTTTCCTGGCTTATTATTAGTAAGGCTCTCTTTTGCTCTGAAAACTTAAATTATATGGTCACCCTAACTAAGGATTACATTTAATAGAAAACTGAACAAAGGAAGTAATTTATAAATTTTTTGTTTTAATCCATGTAACTTGTTTTTGTTTCTGAGTCGTTTCACTCTGTCTGTCACCCAGACTGAAGTACAGTGGCGCAATCACAGCTCACCACAGCAGCCTCGATCTCCTGGGCCCAGGTGTTCCTTTGGCCTCAGCCTCCAGAGTAGCTGACCTGCACCACCACGCCTGGCTAGATTTTTTTATTTTTTGTAGAGATGAGATCTCACCATGTTACCCAGGCTGATCTTGAACTCCTGGGCTCAAGCAATTTTCTTGCTTTGGCTTCCCAAAGTGCTGGGATTACAGGCATAAGCCACTGTGCCTTGCTCCATGTAACTTTTATACACACACGTGTATGTATTTTTTTCTTTTACTTTTGTCAGCTCAATTTATGGTATAGAATCTTGCCAAATGTCTTAATACTACAGAAGGATATATTTTTTCCCATTGCTGTTATACGCAATTCAAAAGAACTTTTCTTCTTGATAGAGAGAGCCCTAACTTCCTCATGTTTATTTTCACTAAGATTCATTTCACTTGTGATAATGCCTGACTTGGTTCCTCCTAGATGGGTAGGGGCTGTTTAGGGTGGGGTGTGAAGGGGTGGGGGACAATATTGTGCAAACATTAGCTGTTCTGATTTCCAGGGACTGTATCTCAGGTTTGCTTCCCTCTCCCCAGTACACATGCTCACCTCATGTCTGCAATCGATTTTTTTTCTCCTAGACATGAAATGGGTTTACAGCCTAGACTGTTCATAGCCTCTTATCTCTATTAACAACTCAGTTACTGATACACTCAATGGTAAACAACAGCCACTGGAGTAGGAAAGATCTTATAAGACTTAGACATCATGGAGACTCAAAAGTGCCATTTTGATATGCAATCTTGCATTTTAAAAATAGTCACTTTCCTTCCCTAACACCTGTCTTTTAATATTTAGTTTATTGTTGTAAAAACTCTGAAAATTATACTAAAATTTTTATAGCTTGATCAAAGATTCTGGGGAATTTTTCTAGCAAGTTATGCTCTGGGGCCAATGGGATCTTGAAGTGGTTCCAAAAGAAAGTCAGTTAGTGTTACACTAGTATGGGAGGCCGTCATTCAGAGTCAATCTCTAGAAAAAAGTCCTGGTGCACCCTTCACATCAGGAGAATCAAAGTTGCAAGGACCAAGCGATCACTAATTTTGTGTCAGGTGGGATGTTGTAAACAAAACAGTTATGGTTTTGTTTAAGCCTCTGCCTTCATGGAGCTTATCACCTACTATGGGAGACATCCATTTACAACAAGGAACCAAGCATATGATTACAAGTTGTGAGAGAGAATCAGTGGTGTTAAGAATATGAGAGACCTACTTTAGACAGTGGTCAGGAAAGGGCTTCTTTGAGAAAGGAACATACATGTAAAAATTGAGAAACGAAGGATGAGCAAATGCTGGCCATTCATAGTTGTTAATCCAAGCCAAAAACCCTGTGAAGTTGGTGGCATAGTAAGGTGAGATCAGGTTAAGTAATTTGTTCAGAGTAAGTTAACTGATTAACAAACGTGAGGCCCTTCTGGCTTCCTCTAGCACAGTTTCTCCACCTTTTGTTTGTTATTGCTCCCCATAAGAAACTTTTTGACAGGTTTCTAGCTGCCCTTCTGGTGTGAAATTTTAGTGTCCTTTAGAGGGTCACAGACCTTTTTTTTTTTTAACTTTCAAGCACCAATTTTTACTATTAAGATTGCACACTCTAATAGTAAGATTCATTTTGAGGTAGTTAAAAATTGTCCTTGGATCTTCAACTGGATTTTAAGTTCTTGAAGGCAGAGACTAGCCCTAGCTAAAACAGCTGTAATAGATGCTACTTACATTAAAAACAAAACAAAACAAACAAAAAAATCTTCCATGAGGTGATAAAGGTGAAATAAAGATGTTGGAAGTTGAGCTTGAAAATTCTTAGATAATCTAGTTAGTCTAACTTGTAACTTCTTTATATTTAGAGGTAGGAACTAAGATTACTAGGAAGTTCAGGATTTATCAGTCTCTTTAATCCACCTTGGTACTATTTCCAGGACACTTGGTTAGAACAAGGTTTAGGAAAATGGTGATTATCAAGAGGAGGAGTTCAGATTTGGATGTGCGGAAGGTTGAGATTAATTTGGCAGATGCTTCCAATACTTTTCTAGAATAGGGTGGTGAAGATCATGATTAGGGTGCTACCCATTGGTATGAAAAGGAAAACTGTGATTAATCATTTCTTCTGTGTTTCATTGGCAGCACAACATTTGTCTACAAAGACAATTTTTTTAGGAACTGAGGAGAAAAGTGAACTAAAGATGGGCTACCAATAACCTTTTTTAGAAGGAATAAAATTGAGGCAGTGTGTGACTGGTTTTTTGTTTTTGTTTTTGTTTTTACCACCACGGTTCTTTTGTCAAGATGATTTATGCCTAAAGGACATAGGTTTATCAAGGATAATTCATGTAATACAAGATTGAGAAGAAAGTAGGGAATATTTTTGAAATTAGATGAAGGAAGCTGTAGTCTGGATCTTTTTTCTCTGTATCTGTCTCTGTGTCCTAAGGTGTGTGTGAGAGAGAAATTTAGATCAAATCAGACACTTGGAGTAAGGTGTTACCTATCTTGTAATTTTCATATGTGCCTTATTGAATTTTGGAGGTAGGCTCATTATACTAAACAGACTTTAACATTTTGTAGTTATTACTTCCTTTTTATCGTTTCTTCATCAGCCGCTAGTCTCAGATGGACCTTAATTTTTTTCAACTCTTTATCCTGTGGTGTAATCCAAGCCTAATTTTTCCCCTTTTAATCTTTTTGATTTGTTTTCCTTCTTGACAAGTAAATGGCATTTAATAGGTGAACAAGGAGCAAGAAAATTATGACACTACATCCAGAAGGATGTGATTTATGAAGAACTTATATAAATGGTTTAGAAGGAAAGACAAAATAAAGATAATATAGTTCATCAATTTCATGTGTGCCTTTTTTTTTTTTTTGCCCCAATTGCACAAGCAATTGAGTCCCTATCCTAATATGCCATCAAACTAAAAGAAACAAAACTGAAGTTGTCTGTCTTCTTTTTCAATGATGTTCTTGAGCCTTCTAAAATGTTTGTGAAACAAACTTAGGGTTGAGTATGTACTCACTTTTTTATACAAGTGGCTAATTAGTTATTTTTGAATTTTAAGAATCCTTTGATCAACATGAAACTTAAAAGAAGGAAAGATTGATAAAATGCTTTCTTTGAATCATTTGCCCTCAGAAACGTTTCTGTTTATTTAAATGAGAGTTGATTGTATTCTAAAGAGAATTTGGATCAACTCTTGTGTGTGTGTGTGTGTGTGTGTGTGTGTGTGTGTGTGTGTGTGTGTGCGCGCGCGCGCGCGCGCGTGTGGGTTGGAGTCTCACTCTGTTGCCCAGGCTGGAGTACAGGGGCGGCTCCCGGCCACCGCAGCCTCGCCTGCTGGGCTCCGGCGATCCTTCCACCTCAGTCTTTCGAGTAGCTGGAATTACAGGCACGCGCTACCATGCCCGGCTAATTTTTGATTTATTGTAGAGATGAGGTCTCGCCAAGTTGGCCAGGTGGGTCTCGAACCTGCGGGCTCAGGCAATCCACTCACCTCAGCCTCCCAAAGGCGTGGGATTACAGGCCGAGCCACCGAGCCCGGCTACTAATAGTTTGTTGACAAGTGCGTCCATGGCAATTCACCGCTGACACCACACTCCTTCCACTACTTCTGCTTCCAAAGACAATATTAATCAGTTTCTTAATATTGTCTTTGGAAGCAGAAGTAGTGGAAGGAGTGTGGTGTCAGCTGTGAATTGCCATGGATGCACTTGTCAACAAAGAGAAGCCGAATAAGCTGAGTGCCATGGCAACGAGATTGGGGGTGGAGCTCTGAAGCCAGAAATCCTTAGGTCAGCCCTCATCCTAAGGGTGCTTTTACATGAAAGGGCTGAGATCTCACATATCTTGAGTTAGGACTGAAGAGTAGATGTATTGCACAATGGAGTACTCCATTGTGAAGGACCCTCAGGGTGACAATAGAAACCACCAGAAGGTTGTTTGAAATTGAGGTGTTTATGTTTAAAATCATAGTATAAGCTTTCATGGAATTTTGAAAAACAGCAGAAAGTAATATTTTGGCACATAGCTGTTATTTCTGTAGTCAGATTTCTGTCTTATTGGTGGATATGCTTCAACTGTTTCTTTTTAGCTGACTAGTATACAACAGTTTTCAAGAGACGATAAAAATACCTCTTAAAATTATCTTGTATTTGACCCAGGTTAGGTGCCGCATGTAACCAAAGTAGCTAGGTATAGTTAAAGAAAAATGAGTGTCTACTTTCATTAATACTTGATTTTAGATTCTAAAATAAACCAACAAAAGGACACTCAGTCCATCTCTTCCAGTAGCTCATGTTTAATGAGATTTAAGTAGGTGTAGACAGTTGCAGATTGATTACATTTTTTCAGGTGCTAATTTTTTATATAGCCATTGGTCTTTCCTGGTTCATAGTGGAATAGCCTAAAGATTCATTTTGGAAACAAAGCAAGTCTTCTCTTAGGCAGTTTCATTAGGGTACAATTTTGCAAATACACTTATTTATTTATTTATTGAGTTGGAGTCTCACTCTGTCACCCAGACTGGAGTGCAGTGGCCGCTCCCGGCCACTGCAGCCTCGACCTGCTGGGCTCCGGCGAGCCTTCCACCTCAGCCTTCCAAGTAGCCGGAATTACAGGCATGCGCTACCATGCCTGGCTGATTTTTTGATTTATTGTAGAGATGAGGTCTCGCTGCCCAGGCGTGTCTCGAACCCGCGGGTTCAGGCAAGCCACTCACCTCAGCCTCCCAAAGGCGCGGGATTACAGGCTGAGCCACCGAGCCCGGCTACAAATACATTTTATAGATTTGTGCTAAGCCCCCCTCTATGAGCTTATCCTACACACTGAATGATACTTTCATTTCAGTAGAAATAGATTTGTCCTGCCATTTGGTAGGTAAAGCATTACCTTCATGAATATGTATGTCGAATAGGAAAATCTGCAGGGGGGGTAGCAGTGGAGTTCCAATCTAAACATGTTATGTCACAAAATGGAATGCTGCCCTGACCACAAATGTTGTTTCATCATTAAGCCACATTTAGAATGCTACTTTTAGAAGGCTTAAGTGCTTTTGAATTATAAGGCACATTTAGATCAGTGATTGTAGCAAATTGTCATTGTTCTTAAATGATATAATTGAGGGGGGTGTGTTTTTCATTAGTGTTTGGGTATTGCTTTAATCACGGTATTTGGAGTATTGCTTTTATTTTTGAAAAAAATTATTGCTATTTTAACTATTATTAAGAGTTTACACCTAGTTCTGAGAGTACTTTTTTGGTAAATTAATAGGCTTTATTTTTTAAAGCAGTTTTAGGTTCATAGAAAAATTCAGTAGAAAATATAGTATTCCCATTACTATGCCCTCTGCCCCCGAGTTTCTCATATTAGTGGGTATACTTTTTACAACTGAGCCATACATTATTATTAACCAAAGTCTGTAGTTTACATTTGAGTTCACCTTTTGTGTTGTTCATTCTGTGAATTTTGAAAAATGTATAATAACCTGTATCTATCATTTGACACCAATGTGCACCATCATGCCTGGTTAGTTTAATTTTTCATAGATATGGGGTCTCACTGTTTTGCCCAGGCTGCCAATGTTTTTAGTTTTAACTAAGTTTAACTTACCAATCTTTTAATTTCATGGTTTGTGATTTTGGTGTTATGTTTAAAAACCTATTCTAAGTAAATATCTAGATTCTTTTTTTTTTGTGCATGTTTATATCTGGTTGTTTCAGCACAATTTCTTAAAAAGACTGTCTTGAGAAACAGTACTTTAGATGCAGAGACACTGGTTGTTTAAGGAAATGCTTAATTTCTACAAGAGTATCTTTGTGTTCCCTCTGTAAACTTTTGTAAAGTTTCATAGAACAGAGACCCATGTCTACATTGTGCCTTTCTATCCAGTCATATTCTAGAGCAATCCTGTCCAGTAGAACTTCCTGCAATAATGGAATGTTTCATAATTCTACACTGTCCAGTGTAGTAGGCACAAGCCACATGTTATTATTGAGCACTTGAAATACGCCAAGTGTGACCAAGGAACTGAATTTTAAATTTTTATTAATTTAAATTCAAATTTAAGTAGGCCCATGTAGCCTGTGCCGGTTGTATTGAACAGCATAGCACTAGAAAGTTGGAACAAACTTGAGAAACTGATAATTCAATGTCTTTACTTTTTTCCTTCAACAAATACTTGGTGATCACCTATTATGTACTAGGTAGGTTTCTAGGTACAAGGGGTGCAGGTGAACAGTTCAAATTGTGGTCAAGTTCACTGAGGCCCACAGATTAAAGAGATGTTTTAAAAATCACAGTTGGCAGCATCAGAGTCCAGATTAAAACCAGGTGTCCTGATTGTAATAAAATATTTTTTGACCATGCTTTTTCCTAGAAAGCCTCTTTGCTTCTTACTTTCATCATATTTCCCATAACTTAATTGGAGGGTAGCTCACCAACTACATTATTACATCATTACTACATTATTACAATTTAACCAAAGTACTATGAAAAATAAAGTGAAAAATGAGTGTGTATATCCCGCTGGAAAGAGTACATATGTTTACATTTATCTTAAAAATTTTTGTTTGTTTAGAATGTGATGGCAAACTGGGATTATTTACTATCTATAAGCCTTTTTGGAAAAATGAAAAATAATTATTCTTTATTTTTCCCTATAGCAAGCTTTAGACTCTTTAGGGAGATGGTGGGAAGGAGCCTCAGTGGTTCTTTTTCCATATGCTAAACCTCATCCTCTCTCTCTCTTTTTTTTTGGAGTTGGAGTCTCACTCCATTGCCCAGGCTGGAGTGCAGTGGCACACTCACGGCCACCCCACCGTTTACTTGCTAAGCTCCAGCGATCCTTTCATCTCAGTCTTCCAAGTAGCTGGAACTACAGGCACACGCTACCACATCCAGCTAATTTTTTTATTTATGGTGAAGAAGAGATCTCGCCAAGTTCCCTGGGCTGGTCTCAAACCCACGGGCTCAGGCAATCCACTTTCCCCAGCATCCCATAGTGCTAGGATTACAGGCTGAGCCACCACGCCCAGCCCTCATCCTTCTCTTGAAGGCACCATATTCTGAGATCACAGTGGCATCCAAGGTGTCTAAAGCCTGTGAAAAGAGTAGAGTGGTCACTAAAAAGGCCATTCCTGTTGATGCCTTTCACTCTCCCTTTCATCCCTGTACTGTAGCCTCTGACCTTGCATGGCTTAGCAGCCTGAAGTGAAAACATGTGGCTGACTTATTTACTGGTCAGCATCACCTTCTCATTTCAGGACAGCCCATGAGAACTCTGGTGGCATCTCAGGTCCACCAGCAAGTCCTCCGATTTACAACTTGATGCTTACCCCTACGGCCCACTCCCAATGTATCCACCTTCCCGCCTTCTGGGTGCTTTGCTTCATCTTCCTTTGTCTTGCTCAAGATTCAGTTGTGAAAACTTCTACTAGTGTGCCCCTCATTTCAGTCACTTCTCTCTACTTCCCTTTTCCCAGTTATTCTTGGTACTTTAATCATCTCTTCCATTGGGACACCAGATAACTCTTTGGGGTCCTGAACATTTAATTTCTTTTTTTAAGTTAGGGTCTCACTCTGTGGCCTAGGCTGGAGTGCAGCAGCAGGATCATGGCTCACTGCAGCCTCACTTCCTGGGCTCAGGCAATCCTTCCAGCTCAGCCTCCTGAGTAACTGGGACTACAAGCATGTGCCACTACATCTGGCTAACTTTTTTTATTTTTTGTAGAAATGAGGTCTCACAATGTTGCCTAGGCTGATCTCAAATTCCTGGGCTCAAGTAATCCTTCCACTTTAACCTCTCAAGGTGCTGGGATTACAAGCATGAGACACCATGCCCGACCACTGAATATTTAATTTCTTCACTACCATTTTGTTCTTTCAACACATCTGTCCTCCAAGACCTATAAGAATACTTGAAAGACTTTGCTTTGTGAGATAGGAGTTCATATGAATATATTTATATGCAGTTTGCTTTGTGATTGCTTGGGAGGAATGTTGGACTATTGAAAACCTCACCATAATGCACATGGTAAACCAGGTGAAGTCTTTATGAGTTACAACAAAGCATTCATTTAAAACAAGTTTCTCACAAGAGAAGAAAACTGTTGATAACTAGTAAGGCAGCTAGAGTAAGCAACCTCTTAGAAATCTTTAGAGCAAGGACAACAAAAGATTAGGAAAGAGAATATTAAACTAGGGGACATGGATTTGCAAACCAAGTAATCTAAACAGTTACCAGTCAAGCAAGAGACATGGGTGGCTGGGAATCTAAAAGAGACTGCCTAACCTGGAGAGTTAGTGCAGGTTTAGCTCTGGCTGAATTACTTAGGTGTTCTATTAACCTACTCAGGTATATGTACTGATGCTACAGGATCCTTGCAGTTTTGATCATGATGCTTCTGAATATCCCCAAGGAGTCACACTGCCTCCCAACAAACATCCTCTCTCTCTGAGCAGAGGACAGAGCCTCTGTAATAGCCCCTCACAAATTTGCTTCTATCCTAATTCACATTTATGAATTAAGATTTGTTTCATTTTTACTTTTAGTTTCATTTATATTTTCAAATCAGGGTTTATTTGAGTAAGAGTAGTAATAATTGTAAATATGTACATAGTACTTTAATTTTGTCGACTATATAATTATGCTATATTTAACTGGAGATGCTGACCTCTTTGCCACTTGGTGGTACATCACCACAAATGACATCTTGCTAAAAAAGAAGACTTTTAAGATTCCAGGACTGAATATCTTTATTTGCTGACCCCCCACACACGGTGACCAAAATGAAAAATGAAGTTTGCTGTTTTTATCCTTAGAACATAGTTATATTAAACAGACTAAGTACTTGTCATAATAAACTTTTATTTAGAAACTGTTAATGTGGTAGCTATTTGGAAATTTGTTTCGGGAGTTTTATCTTTTTTCTTTAACTTTTTAATTATAATAGCAATCTATATTTATTTTAGAAAATATTGTACCTAGATAAGCAAAAAGAAACTTTAAATCATCTGTAAATCTATTACCTGTCAGCATTTTGCATTGTCTTTCTAGTTACATTTATGTTACATATGCAACTTTTTTTTTAGACCACCACCCAATCACCTTAATGACCTGACCTGCGCGCCCCACCCCCCACGGTCAAAGGGAAGGTTTAAAAGTATTGGAACTCAAGTAGCCATTTGCCATTGTTTTATTAAGCACTAGTCAGGCCATGTGTTCAGCTGTGGCCACCATGTTTTCTTAGCTTTGGCCCCTCCCCTACCTTGGAGAGGCAAATCTCCTCTTTCTCTCTCTAATTTACTTTCCAAATAAACTATATTTTCCAGTATAACTTCTGTGCAATTCATTGCATCTTTTGTGTGGCACCAGCCTGCAGACCAGATACCCCCCACTGGGCCTGACCTAACATTTTGGAGGCCCTGCTGAGATTTTTAACCTAACATTCTTTTTCATCCAAACTGCCCCCAGCTGTTTCCCAGTGTTCATCATTACTGTAGGCTTCATATTGATTATCACTCCCAAATTAATCTTCCCCAAAAGCCACTTGGATCACTTCTTTTTTTATTTTTATTATTATAAAGATGTGAGGTACAATTCAGGGTAAGTATACAAACATTGATTATGCAGGTACCCCTGTTGATGAGGTATGCCCCTCCCTCCTCTAGCAGTTTCCCTCAACTGCCAATCCCACCCCCCTCCCCTGCCAGTTGCTTTCTTTATAGTATTATAATTGTTCAAGGTCCACTTATGAGTGAGAAGATATGGTACTCTGTCCTTTGGATCACTTCTATAGGTCTGGCATAGCTATGGGTAACCATGACCCACTCTTCCCTACTGGGCCTGGGATTGTCTACCCAACTTTCCCTTTCCTGCTGACCCTAAAATTAAGCTTTATAGGAAAAGACAAAATAATCAAAATAACAGACATGAACAGTTTGAAAATTCCAAAATATTGGAGAATTCTTAAGACACTTTTTCAAATGTAGTTCCCAGAGTTAGCAAAGCATGTTACAGTGTCAGATGCTGGGTGGGGTATGGCACAAAACTCATGGATTCTTTGACTCAACCCAAAAATGAATTTTAGAGCGTCCAGCAAAGTTTTGAAATAGAGTTTATTATCAAGAAGAAGAGAAAGGAAAAGGAAGATTCTTGGCAGTAAGACCTGCCATGGGCAGGTGTCTCAAAAAAGGAAGACTGCCTACATATGCAACTTTTTAAAACAGGATAAATAGAGTTATACAAATATCATTGTTTGGTGCCCATGTTTTGAACCTCTTGTCACTCCCCACTATTCATGGTAAAGGAGTATTTCATTTTCCATCGTATCCACACACCACAATTTAAGTGGCCTCTTATTTTTGGACACTTAAGTTGTTTTCAGTCTTTCACTGTTATCAACAAGGTCATGGTTAATATGCTCAGAGAAACATTCTTAGAAGATTTCCAAACTCTAAGAAGTGTATTTTACAATAGTCCTAGAGAGCAGCTTTATAATTTTATGTCTTTTTTAAAAATTCTATTTAGATATGTGAAAAAGTGGATTTTACTTTGGATTGTGTTTTTTGCTTACCGGTGATGTTTAACACTTCTCATTTTCAATGGTAAAGCATATCAGTTTATTTTCTTTTCAGAAGGTTTGAAGGCCTTTGTTAAAATTAAAAATTGTTTAATTTTCACTATCATGATATGTGATCTTCTTGTCATTACTTATGACTTTTACTCTGAGGGGGTTTAGGTTTTTGGATGTGACAATAAGAACTTTGTATAATGAAGGAGAGAATGAGATTGCCAATAGTTTGGGCCATGGAAGCCCTAATGTAGAAACTAGAAAGCAGAGGTTGTAAGACACAGGACTTTTTAATCTGTTGGTCAATCTTCCTTTCTGAGCTTAAGAAAAAAAGTCCTATTTCTTGGATATTTTGAATGCAGTCTACATTAGGCAGAGAAAAGTACAGAGTGCCCCTTCAAGATAGTTTAAATTAAAGAACCTACCAGTTTGAAAACACCATTTGAGTTCTTACAGTACATCTTTACTCTGAAAGCTCCCACCTAAGTTAGTGGGTCATTTCTCTCTTCTCCTTTTCTCCCTTCTTCTCACAGTCACATCTGTCATAGGTACATCTACAGACTCTGCTTCTGAAATCTTCACAGTTCAAACTTATGGGTCACTGTTTGGTAACATTAAAATAGCTTATTTCTGACCCCGACTGCCCTTCAGGATTACTTCAGTGACTTCCTTATCTTGCAAGGAACTGACATCTTACTCTTTGGGAACATAGCTTACCTTATGTAGTAGAGTTAGCCAATGAATGAATATTTATAGCCATCAACTCTGTGCCAGAAAGACAGCAGAGAACCTGACAGAGGTGACCCCTTCCCTCACAGAGCTTACAGTCTGACAAAAATGAGACAAGTAAATCTTTATATGTAATTGACTAAACAATTAGCAAACTGTTAGGATGGAGAGAAAGTCTAGAAGGATCAAGCAAGGTTTTTCTAAGGAAGTGGTGGTTGTCCAAGAATATACAGGTGTTAATTATAAATGCAGTCACTTGCTCTCCTTCCTTAGGGAATGCTATTTTTTTTTTTTTTTTTTTTTTTTGCGTTGGAGTCTCACTCTGTCACCCAGGCTGGAGTGCTGTGGCATACTCACAGCCACTCCAGCATCAACCTGCTTGGCTCTGGTGATCCTTCTGCCTCAACCTTCCAAGTAGCCGGAAATATAGGCATGCGCTACCATAGCCTGCTAATTTTTTATTTATTGTAGAAACAAGGTCTCACCAAGTTGCCCAGGCTGGTCTCGAACCTGCAGGCTCAGGCAATCCACTAGCCTCAGCCTTCCAAAGTACTGGGATTACAGCTGAGCCACTGAGCCCAGCTGGGAATGCTATATTTTAATGCCTCTGAACAAGAAGGGAATTGATCTTTTTCTACCTTCTTTAGCAATCCTTACAGGTATTAAAATGAAAATGCATTGCTATAGTTGATTAACCACTTTAAGATGAATACCGTTTTATCTGAAGCAAAAATTCTTACATAACTAGCCGTAAAAACAACATGCTGTGCCAGATAGAAAGAAAAAAGGTTGAGAAATTACTAGGACATCAGCTATCTTTACAGGACTATGGAGTAGCCATGGAAGTTCAGCAGTATCATGTTTTCTGTGTACAATCTGGGAGTATCTGAAGGAACACAGATCCTTTTCTAGCTAAGGTTTGCTCCCTAATGACTAGTTTTTTAAAGAAAATTTATCTATTGTCCAATTTACGATAAAATGGGGCTTAATCCCAGTAGCTTTTGTAATTTGGAAAAGTTCCATGCTTAACTGTTAGGTAGAGTTTGATGATTATCACTAATAGGACTATTCTTCCAAGTTGTTTAATACCCTGAGATTATTATGGCTGTTCTTTTGCCAGACAATAACTCTCAGATCCATTGAACTTAAAAACAGATGCTTCTGGGGAGAGTTGTTTTTTCAATGCATCAGGTTACTTAGTATTTTTATGTGGCTATATTTTGGGCATCTCCTGACATTAGAGATTTGTTCCACAAATCTGGAACTGTCTCCTCCTCAGCTCTAATTATCAGAAGCATGAGGGAAACGAAGTAAAAGATGGACTGGACATTTTTGGTGCAGTTGTGCCCCCCGTGAGCCAGACCATCAGAGCTATATATTTGTATCATGTTGCCTTGGCTTCCTACTACAGATATTAGAGATTTAGAAGGATGCAATGAACAACTATCAAATGACTTCATTTGATGGTCTACCTGATCTGCACTATTGCTCATTGTCTCTTGTGTATAGACTCGCAGTGAGAGTTAAAGCTACATGTCAAGAGAGGCTTTTTTTCTTCTATGAAACAAAACATGGTTTCTGCTTCCCCTCCTCCTAATACATACAGATAAGAGATATACACACATACACACGTATATTCTCCCCCACTCACAATGTATTTCCTTCTTTCCTTTTTTTCCTCTAGCTTCAAAGGAGCTGAGAGCCAAATAAACAAACCACTTTTAGCAGGATTGTATGACTTGACTTGTACACTTTGAGTATTTTCACTCTATATTAGTCATTTAACAAATACGTATAATGCTTATTAGATCCCAGGTGTTGTTTCTAAGCTCTTTATAAGTATTGATTCCTTTGATTTTTTTTTTCCATTTATTTCTGCCCTGACCTTTATTATTCCTTTTCTACTAATTTTGGGTTGGTTTATTCTTGCTTTACTAATTCCTTGAGGTGTATCATTAGGGTTATTTATTTGGATTCTTTCTACTTTTCTGATTTAATCATTTATTGCTCTCAACATCCCTCTTAGCATGACTTGTGCTGAATCCCATAGGTTCTGGTATGTTGCATTCACATTTTTACTTGTTTCAAGACATTTTTAAATTTCCTTCTTAATTTCTTCATTAATCCATTGGTTGGTTGTTCAGAAGCATGATATTAACTTCTATGTATCTATACAGCTTCCAAAATTTTTTCTGCTGCTGATTTTTAGTTTTATTTCCTTGTGGTCAAAAGAGATATACTTGATATGTTGAGACTTGTTTTGTGGCCTAAGATAATGTCTATTCTAAAGAATGCGGTGATGAAGAGAATGTGAATTCTGCAGTTGTTGGATGAAATGTTCTGTAAATGTCTATTAGGTCCGTTTGGTCTAGAATGTAGTTTAATTCTGATGTTTCTTTGTTGATTTTCTGTCTGTATTATCTGTCTGTTGCCAAAAGTACGGTGTTGAAGGCCCCTACTGTTATTGTATTACAGTCTATTTCTCTTTTGATATAACCATCTATCCTTTTAAGAACCCTATGAGGTTAGTACTGTTATTATCCCAGTTTTTATAGATGAGAAAACTGAAGCACAGAGAGGATAAGTTCCATGACTGGAGTTGTGCAGGTGCTAAGTGTGAAGTCAGGCTTCAGAATCTTTGTTCATGACGTGGCAAGCTTTGCTGCCATTGCAGTGATTCACTCCTGGGATCAATGTTGTCACAGAAATACCTTTTCCTCCTCCACTATATCTTGTGATCAAGAACCCCTGGTCTGTATTACCTGGCTTTCTGATTCTATATGTATTACTCATCTCATAGTAGTATTTTGTTGTTGTAAGTTATATAATCTACTATATGCTTTTGTGAAATTATGCATGAAACATATACTTTAAAATAAATCATGAAGTTCTATGATGCTATTTAAGATGAGTGTTGCCTTAATGGAGCACCATATTAGGATAGGGGTACAAAAAGAGTTTAGGGAATAGTAACGTGAACTTGTCTTGCATTTTAACATCTACCCCCTTTTGCCCGTTTTCTTTTTGACAAGAGCACACATGTTAAGTTTTTCTAGATGAAGGGCATCAAGTTTAGCTATGTAATTGAATAAAATTTATATGCTGACAATATTATAAGTATTATTAGTAATACCATGCTATAAACAATTGTCATTGTCTACAGACTTGAGTTAGAACCCAGTAATAACTATCTACTTTAGCTTGATTTGTGTGAGTGAGTGGGGTGAGGGGGGATGATGGGTGGAGTCGAGAGGGTAATACCTGTAGTAGGGTTTCCAGTAAAATGAAAAGAAAAGAGTAGACAGAAAAGACTATAGAGTTACAATATCTGAAGTGTAAAGCAAAACCACCTATCTCTTCTGATGGGGTCTTCCTGAAACATAGCGTTTTGGGCTAGTTGAAGTTTGTTTCATATCTACTCAACAATTCAGATACACTTTTGTTCTTTTATTTTTATAACTTTACTGAGATATCATTCACATATTTTAAAATTTGCCCTTTAAAATGTACAAATTAGTCATTCTATGTATATTCAGAGAGTTGTACATGCATCACCACTATCTAATTTTAGAATATTTACATCACCCCAGAAAGAATCCCCACACATATTAGCCCTCACTTTTTATTCTCCTGTTCCCCCTGCTTTTGGCAGCCACTAATCTTTCTGTCTTTATGGCACTGCCTGTTCTGTATCTTTCATATAAATGAATTCATATAATATATGGTCTTTGTGATTGACTTCTTTTACTTAGAATGATGTCATCATGGTTGCTTGGTGGTTGTAGTATGTCACTTCTTTATTCCTTTGATTTGTCCAATAATATTTTATTATATGGATTTGCCACATTTTGTTTATTCATTGAATAATTGATAGATATTTAGGTTGTTTCCACTTCGTTGGCAATTATGAATAATGTTGTGAACACTTGTGTACAGTTTTGTATGGACTGGTGTTTTCATTTTCTCTGGTATGTACCTAGGAGTGACACATTTGTTCTCGTTTATTCCAAGAGTTGATTATTTTTTATTAAGGTGGGATTTCAACTAAAAATCAGTTTCTGTTTGCAGATGTGGTATATCCTGCAGTTATTAAACATAGATTTTAATGAAATTTGTTAGAGTGGTTAAAAGAGATAGATATCAACTACCAAATCATACAGAGATGCACAGTTTGGTGGTCTCAGACTGTATTCTTAGGATACTCATATTACAGTTCTAAGAACTGTAGATGTCTAGCCAGTGGCACATATTTTACTTCTACCCAAAAGGCAAATTTCAGCTACTTAAAAATCCATTGAACAATCACATCAGCTGCATGTATTTCAGAGTGACTCTTCCACCATTATGTTTGGAAGTGACAGATTGTATACCATATATCAACCTGAGTTTCTGTAACAGTTTGCCCTGGATGTTTCACAGTCTCTCTATTGGCCTGTAAAGCCCTCTGCCTTCCTCTTTCCTTCTCCTTTCCTAGATTGCATTACTCCAGGAGTGCTTGTCTTTCCATTCTTTAAACTTACCTGGCTCATTCCTGCCTCAGGAATTTTGAATGGACTACTCCCTCTGCATGGCATAGCTGCCTCCCCTTATTATTTTAAGTCTTAACTTAAATTTGATACCCTCAGAAATGACTTCCCTGCCTGTTTGCTCTAAATCAGCCTTACCAGCTCTGCCATGACTCTGACTTACTTCCCTGAGTGGCACTTATTATAGTCTTCTTGTTTATCTGTTTGTTCTTGTGTTAGAATGTGAGCATCATGAAGGAAGAGAATCTGCCTACCTGCACTGTTCTGTCTGTGAACAGGGTCTGGTAGGTGTTATGTAAATATTGTGGAATGAATGGCTGAGTTGCTCTTCTCTTACTGAAATGCCCATATCTGTCTTCCTGGTTATTCTTTTAAGAGAACAGTAGCAGACAGCTCTTCATTTCACCTCCACCCCCAGAAAACAAACAAAACATAACAACAAAGCATCATTCTTATTGAACATCTGACTTTTTTTCCCTAGAGCTATCATCTTCTGGTCCTACACCACTCTTCTCAGAAAGGATCTACTACCAGACTAGTAGTGTTGACTGCTGCACAGCCCAAAGTGTGATTTGCTGTGCCAGCATCTGAAGACAATAGGTTTGATGCTTCCTAATGCTATACCATAAGTATAAGTCTCATCTGCTGAAGGTTGGCTATCAGTTATCCTGCATCTTCTCTGCCAACTTCCCTTCTTAACTCTGAGAATTTTTGTTTTCTTCTCAGGAGAGTCTTACATTTCAAGCTCTTTCAGGTGAATGGGTATTTTTCACCCATTGGATTGCTGTTTTAAATGACAGCAAGAGAAATAGAGGTAACACCACAACTTCTTAACCTCTTTGCATAACTGCCAAAAGAGAGTACTCAGTTAATTGTCTCATTCAGGTCTTAAGGAAAGATTGTGCACTAAAAATCTTCAAAGAAATGTAAGTCAATCATGGATCTATTCAGCAACGTTGCTGTAATTATTACTAGCAAAGCTATTCTTTTTTTATAGTTATCTATACCAAGATTAAAGAACTGTGGGTAGCTATTCTGTTTTTATAGTTATCTAAACCAAGATTAAAGAGCTGTGGTAGTTTATATCTATGCTATGCCCACTTTGGAGGAAGAAGCTTTGCCTTGTGTGGTGACACTGTGCAACTCAGTTCACTGCCTAGACTACTTTAAATTTAGTTTCAAGGATAATTTTATTCTTGAATTTATTCTTGAAAATAAAAATAACAGTTGCATTTTTAGTGCAAATGATTTTCTCTTTTCTCACTATAGCTCTGGGGACCTTATAACTAGGGCCATTCTTTTTCATCATTACTACTTAGTGTTTGTCTAAAAAGATTTCAGCCCTAAGATGAACACCAGGGCCATATTACTTAAACATAAATTTTTATGAATAGTTAAGATTAATTGTTCAGCAAGCATTCTATGGAATTATTTCTGTCTTCTGTAAAACTCAAAATAATTCTAGGAATGATACTAAGATTAAAATGCCTAAATTGGTCTGATACTAGGAATGACAACTATTTCTAAATATTTGACATCACAGACATCTCTTCTTTGTCTGGTAGTGTCTGTCCCCTTGAAGCAGGGTAAAGAAAAGAATTCATTTATTCAACAAATACTTATTGAATGCTTTCTGTGTGCCAGGTGCCCTTTTCATGGGAATGAGGCAGTGAACAAAACAAAATCCTTGCTTTCATGAGCTTTAAAAACTCCTAAATATCCTCAACAAATAAATGGGAGCATGGAGGCACAGAGAACTTGACTCACTCTCAGGTATTCTGGGGAAATCCCCTTTAAGATGGCAGATGAGTAAAAGTAGGAAAGCAGAGAGTTGGCACCTGAAGTGGAAAATAAAGCAGTCTTAGACTCTGATTTAACCACTGCAGAATTTTGGATGCTTATTAAAACAACAGAGCAAAAGAAGGGGTGCTAGATTTATATAACTTGGACTGGAAAAGAAAGGATTAAACCATTTTTTATACTTTTTTTTCACATTCACAGATTCGGCCCAAATTTTGCCTCCACCATTCCCTCACAGTCTGTCAGTGTGTACTGCATCCTTCCAGAATTTCTCTATGCCTAAACAAGCAAACAGGAAGATGAATTCATATTTTCCCCATTCATAATGTAAAAAATAGCATGCTATAGTTCTCTGAAATGCATATTTTTCTCCTAACAATAATGTAGGAGGGTTTAGCAAATCAGTACTAAGAGACCTTTCTCATTCTTTTTTTTTTTTTAAAGAAGTTACAAAGTAACAGTCAATTTATGAATATACCACAGTTTAAATAGTGATCTATTGATGGACATTTGGTCGTGGCCATGTGTCTTCTCTTAAACAATGCTGCAGTGAACAACTGTATATAGGGTTTTTTATCATGTATGCTATTATATCTGCATAAACTTGCAAAGTAGAATTGCCAGCCATAAGGTATATGTATGATTTTGATAGATATCATTAAATTTCCTACCAGAAGAGAGGGGTTTTTAAAAAATACTCTTCTACCAGAAACTTGTGAGAGTAACTGTTATCAGAGTCTGAATATTTTGCCAATCTGGAGAGGTTAAATGCTGGATGGGGTTATACACCTTGAAAGTGTGTTTTCTATAGTGTCTTGAACTGTTACTTATCCAAACGTTTATCTCCCTGTGTGATGATGGTTGGTTGTTTCCTCAACTAGATTACAAGCTCTATGAAGCCAGGGACAAGATCTATCTCATTCACGTGGCCAATAGACATTCAAATATCTAATGAAGATTAATAAGTTTTCACAGAATCAGACAATTAGGGGTAATTCAGTTCGTGGGGTACACAAATGCAGTAAGCTGTGCTTATTTCATAGATTGGACTCTACTCCCATTTAATTATGAGAGATCTTCAGGTATAACATAGGAACAAATATTCTTTTATATTACTGAAATTTGTTTTAAGCAGGTAACCAACAACAAATTTATGAGATTTAAGTCCTCAGCTATCTGCTGGCAGTTTGATTTCCCAAGACCTAAACACCATTTTGATCATCTGAAGAACTCTCTTCCCAGTTATGTGCATGAGCTGAAACATTTTACAGGGTTTCAGAAGGTCCACCTATCAGCTACAAACCCCAGATTGGGACAGTCTGCTTGAGATGTAGTTAAAGACTTTAGAATGTCTTGGAGAGGGGTTCACCCCTCTTATTTCTTGCTACCAATAATTGCAACTTGTAATTCGCTGGTTCTAGATAATGAGAGAATTCTCTTTTATTTTTGTTTAATCTTTTATGGAATTTGTCATATGGAATTCAATTTTTTTTTTTAACATGGAAAGATTTTTTTCTTTTTAAGATAGCTTTCAAAAAGAAAAAATATTTTGGAAGAGAGAAAGGTTTAACATATGTTTATGTTAAAAATATTTGCTAAGTAAACTTATATACCCATTTTATGACTGTCAAAACCAAAGTGAAATCCATATCTGTTTGACTTTTAATAGTTCTTAAGAATATCAGGCATACTGGAAACCCAGTATTAGGATGAATATTATTTGATGAGGGTAAGAAAGAAGAAAACTTTCTAAATTACTTTGATATCCTTCAGTCCTTAAACATTAAATAAATTTAGGATTCAAGAAATTTCCCACTAAAATTGAATTAACATTTAGGCACACCCTTGCATCTTACTTTCTTATGTCTACAGCAGGCATGTCCCCTGAAAAGGACAAAAACAAAACAACAGAAATCCCAGTGTCTGGGATGTGTGTGGCTTTTTAAAAACCTTTGAATATTTAATGCATAGAAATGACTAGGAAAATAGTGTATCCATAAAATATTAGGTGACAAGCCATAACTATGGAGAATGCAAACCCAGAATGTTGTATTTTTAGATGTTTGGCTTCTAGAGTCACCTACACACGCATGCTAACTTAAATTTGAAGACAAAGGCTTATAAGGTAACCTTAGGCCGGCTTTGGTATATATGTATATTCATGATGTTTTTGGAGTGTGAACTCCCTCAATTCTGAAGCTACTTATATTGTGGTAATCCCTGTTATTAAAAAGAGAGAGGGACAGACAGACAGGTATGTGTGTAAGTGTAACCGTTTTTCTGGCCTGGAATGTAGCCCACCAAATGAGTCAACTCTCTTGTTGCTTGAAAACAAAAAAAATTCTTGACTGTGAGGTCAGAATTAGTGACTCTGTGCTGTTAGGAATATATAATATTGCTGAATTCATGAGAGAACTGATTCTTTTCAGGATGGCGAGTAACTTCCATGACACCACATTATCCCAATTCCCTTTTATATGTAAGAATCCTATAATTACCTTTGCCTTAAAGGTTTTTTTTTTTTTCAGAACTCAGTAGGAAAAATAACATAGTCTACAAATCTGTCTGTTCTTTGCACAGCATAGTGCCTTTTGAGTTCTCCTGACATAAAAAGAATGATTGAAGGAACCTCTACTAACAGTGAGAAAGTGGAAAGAACAGTGTCAAGGTTAAGCATTAAGTCAACAGTCTAGTGTTAGGAGGAGGTTGTGCTGAGTAAATATCTGCCCTGTTTCTGACTTTACCTTTGCCTGAGCTGCCTTTATCCTGCCAAACACAAACAAGTTACTAAGCAACAAGAGTGATTCAGACGCTCTAAACACCTCACTACAATGAAATGTCTAACCACAAGATTTCCAGGAAGTGCCCCTCTTCTAAGTCACTGGGGAGCAGGACAAGCATTCGCACAGGCACTGAGGTCAGATGATCCAGAGCTGCCAGCTGTGTTAGAGGGTGGGGCCAGCTAATGTTTGGAAGGATGTCACCTCACTGGGCAAACACAGATAGTTACCTATTTGATAACTGTGAGGAGGAAGGGTTGAAAGGGAAAAGGTGCAGTCTCTCCCCAGAATAACTCAAGGGGAAGGAAATCTGTTGCTCTCAGAGGAAAAAGAATCACATCCCTAATTGTAAAAATAGACCAAGATCCCAGAAGATCATAACATAGCAGAGTGGCTAGAAGCATGGACTCTGGTGGATTCAAATCCCACCTCTGGCACCTGCTAGATTTCTGGGTTTCACTGTCATCTGAGGCAGCTCATACCTCAGATGTTGGTGATAATGGTTCCTACCCCATAAAGTGATTGTGCATATGAATATTACTAGTTGGGAAGCATTAGAACCAGTGTCTGTCATAAACTCTGGGGAAGCACTTGCTATCCACGCTCCATACAATTCCTTGAGAGGTGAGGACCAGATTGTGAAGGAATGAAGAAAAACCCAAAGATAAGTGGGATCCTTTTCAAGGATTTATTTATGTTATGATTTTGAGCACTGCAAGTATAGATATTTTAACTATAAAATCTTTTAAGAAACCTCTTCAAAGGTTTCAACATTATATACTTTGAAAATCATCCAGATTATACAAGAGAAGGGTAATGCGATTATAGAGTTGTTTTGAGACTTTTCCAATGCATCAGTAATGTTCTGAAGTTGGTTGTATAATTTTAAAAAAAGCAATCACACAAAATAAACCACAGTAAGTCTGATGAAATTTGTGGACCTCGTGTCACATATGGAAATCAAGTTATGC
Source organism: Cephalopachus bancanus (assembly GCA_027257055.1). Classification (NCBI taxonomy): domain Eukaryota; kingdom Metazoa; phylum Chordata; class Mammalia; order Primates; family Tarsiidae; genus Cephalopachus; species Cephalopachus bancanus. Next base: position 14,540,903 of record JAPVLO010000093.1, read on the forward strand.
AGATATATTACTGACTCATTTAGAAAGAGAAAAGTACCTGAGGTTTTTTGGGAAGGGGTAAGCTAATTCTGGTGTCTTTGAATGTGTGGGCTGACACATTCATTCAACAGCCATTCTAGTGCCTGGCTAGAGGCATTTGGCTCGTGGCCAGCAATACCACCACAAATAAGATGGACTCTGTCCCTGCAGCTCAAAACCAACAGAGCGTAAGCTGGGAGCTGTGAAGCTGTACTGGGCTAAAGAAATGTATGGGAGCATGAGAAAGGGGAGAAAGCCAATGGCATTGCCTCTCAACCGATCTTTAAGAGTTCTAATTTCCCTGGAATGTTAGAGCAGGGGTCCCCAATATTTTTGGATCAGGGGGTTCCGAGGGAGACAATTTTTCCACAAATGGGATGGGGGGATGGTTTTGGGATGATTCAAACACACTTTATTTCTATTATTTTTACATTGTAATATAATAAAATAAGTATACAGCTCACCATTAAAAACACGGATGAAAGTGGTAAATAAAATGATAAACAGGCCACCGAAAATGAAATAATTATACAACTCACCATAAAAAAAAAAAGCGCAGATGAAAGTGGTAAATAAAATAATGGGTGGGCCACTGCTAATCTGACAGGAGGCTGAGCATGCCTTCTGCTGTGCAGCCTGGTCCCTAACCAGCCACAGACCCTTAAAACAACCCCGCATGTTAGAGGATTGTGTTTGTAATCTGTAAATGATACACATAAACTTTGACAGAGTTCATTTACTTTGTTTACATATATTTGTTTCAAAAAATATTTGCGGTAGGAATTTCTTATTTCAATTAACAGAATTCTAAGACACGATCAGCTGCTTTCCCAAAGCTATTTGGCTCAGGGATGTGTGTATCTCATGTGTGGTGTTAAAGCCGGAATATTCTGCAGCCCAGAAAAAAGATAAAATCTGGAATCACTAATCCATTTCAGAGAGATCTAGTCTTGTTTGATACTATAAATTGTCAACCTTTAAACATTAATGCTAGTGAAATGGATAACTTTAAATCAATATGTGCAATTCCAGGTTACTTGGAATATTTTTATATTTCAATTTAAAATATTTTGGAAAAGGTGTTTCTAAACACCAACTATTTTAAACACAGTTTATACTAATTGGTGCTATATTATTTTCTAACTTTGAATCTGCTTCTGTATAGTGGTCAATTGCTATAATAAAGCATAATACTTTACTCTTTTATATCCTTTGGTGCTGGCCTCTGAGCTCACCTAATAACTTTCTGTTGTTTTCCTAGCTTCTAATTAACCATCTCTTATTCTGGGGAATATGACCTCTCACCTTTAACCTTACAAAATTGTTTTCTTTAGTTTTAATGCCTTGTTTTTTCTTTAATGAACCTGAATCAGGAGCTCTTCATTAGTCTCATTTAATTGGTTTCAGTTCTGGTGGGAAAGGGGATTCTGCATCAAGCCTCCCAAAATAGTTTCCTCTTGCTTCCATCTGATGCCTAAATAGTGAATAGTACCTTCCAGATGATCCTTCCATGAACTTATTTTCCGTATTATGTTGCCTTTTCTATGTGAGTACCATGAGAAAGAAAGATAAAAGATCTATCATAGTATGCCAGTGACCAATCATTTAACATACATAGTCTTTTTGAGAATTTGAGGGTGAGGGAGGAGAATAAACTGAGGCCTAAGGAGATTGCTTTAATTCTCTTCAAGTCACAAAGTCAGGGTTAGAAAAACGGAGTCTTAGGATTCTAAGATGTTACCATGCAAATTTGACCTATGTTTAATTTGCTTCTGAAATTAAAAGGCATGTTGTAGGCAATACAGTTGTTGAATGAACTTTTGTTATTATCTTAATATTACATCCATATGACCTTGCAATCCATAAATTACCTACGTCAACCTAAATAAAAATAGCAATTTTTGAAAAAAGTCTTTGAGGGATATTGATTTCTCACACCAAAGGACCAATCTCTTGGTGGTGTTCCGAGCACTAAAAGAATATACTTAGAGAATCTGATGGTTAGTGCACTCTTTATTAATACATTAACACTCTACTTTTTTTTCTTTCTGTGAGAAATGGAATTTGTTGCTTTTGGTGAGATCACTGACATATTTTCTCCTTTCTCTTTTTATATAATGATATATATTTTGTACATGACCAAGAGTTTTAGAAATATGTAAAATAATGGGGATTTTCTAACTGAGAAAATGAAAACCCAAGATTGCAAAATTACCTATCCAGGACCAGTCATGGCTTATTTGTAGACAAACTGAGATAAAGATTCTGGTCTCTTGACTTCTGATTCAGTGCCTTGTCATGACATTTAGATTAAACTTTTAAGCAGTGGAACCCAGATTACAGGTAGATTTTTGGGTAGATATATTTCTCCAAAATAGAAAGAAGAAAAAAAAAAAACAGAGCTCCTCAAATTGAATCAAAATGAAACTTGAAGATATAGCCGCATGATCTCCCTGAAACTCCATGTTGTAGCTTACTTCTCACAGATAAAGTGTGTGGTCCTTCTCTCATCTCCCAAATGTGGTTAAGTTCTTTTCTGGAGCATTCCTTTTCCTTATATCTGAAATTGAACACAAATGGAAAAGTTAGGGTAGAGTGACCCAGCCTGGGAGTCACATTTGTACAGGAAATGACTCCTCTTCCCAATTGATTCTGGAACATTTTCCTTGTGCGTCAAAAAGAAGCAGCAGGGGGGATCCACTGATCTCCTATGTTGGTTCTTCTGACATGGTGGGGCTGTGCTATACCATTTCCATTTCTCTGCTGTAAGAATTCCTCCTGCTTTCGGCAGTGGCAGAGCTCAAGAGATCCACCTGGCCGAGGTCCATGCTCTTCCTCCCCTCGCCTACCTCCCCCCCACCTTCCCCACCCTGCCCTCCCCCCCAGTAAAGAATTGTGGCCCAGGGGATAAAAAAATAATTCCTTCTGAAGCTGTGTGGTCATTTGTGATGCTTTTCCCAAAGAGGGGTAGAATGGCATATGAGTCAGAGCTACCAAAGTACCGAATGCTGGCCTCACAGCTTACTAGCTAGTGACCTTGGACAATTCACTTATCTTTCTGTGCTCATCTGTAAAACAAGGATAAAAATAATGTTTACCTCACAGAGTTGTAGTGATGATTAAATAAGATAACTAAAGCATTTAGAACTATGGTGTTTGGGCTATAGTAAGTACTTTATAAGTGCTAGCCGTAGCTCCTATTCTTACGTCTGGACTACGTTTAAGTAATTAATATTAATAGGATACAAATGCAAACATTTTTAAACACTAAGAAAATATTCCAATCTTGTGTTAAACTAAAATAAACAAATCGTATTGGCAGAGAGAATATATCATAATAGTGATGAAGTCCAATTAGCTTTGCATGATACAATGTTGATGAAATTGTTTAAGGTGTACATTTGTAAATACTTTTCCAAGTAGAAGCTTAAAATAACAACAAAGCAGAAATATAATAATCAGTCAGCAGCAGGGCACAGTGGCTCATGTCTGTAATCCAGCACTTTGAGAGGCTGAGGCAAGAGGATTGCTTAAGCTCTGGAGTTTGAGACCAGCCTGGGCAACATAGCAAGATCTCATCTCTACGGAGATTTAAAATAATTGGCCAGGCATGGAGACGTGCAGCTACTTGGGAAGCTGAAGCGAGAGGATCGCCATGAGCCGTGATGGTGCCACTGCACTCCAGCCTGGGCAACAGAGTGAGACCATGACTCAAAATAATACTAATCAGTTGGTTTTGCGATATTAATTAGACTTAATAAGGGCCCAAGTAAATTTTAACTTCTACCTAGTTCTGCATGATCTTATCGCTGTAGATAAGAAAATCTAATTGGTCAACCAACATTTCCTAGAAAACCCTTCAACAATTGATCTTCGGATATAGGTTTCTGTTTGCACATCAGTGAAAACCTTTGCAAGGAAAATATGTTTACTTAAGCAGTTGTCCATTGAAGAGCAATAATGTCCTTGATGGGTGCATTTTGTTCTTAAAGGTTAGTGCCACTTTCCGAATAAAATGAAGCCAATTTCTGCCCCATAGCCATAGGATTCTGGAGCCCTTTTTCTTTCTTTTTTTTTTTCAAGTCAGAGTCTCACTGTGTCACCCAGGCTGGAAAGCAGTGGTTAGATCACGCCAATCACTGCTTATGGCCACCTTGACCTTCTGGGCTCAGATGATCCTCCTATCTCAGCCTCCTGAGTAGCTGGGACTACAGGCTTGTGCCACCATACCCATATAATATTTTTATTTTGTAAAGATGAGGTCTTGCTATGTTGCCCAGGCTGAAGTGCAGTGGTGATCTGCCTACCTTGGCCTCCTAAAGTGCTAGGATTAGAGGCGTGAGGGCACCATACCCAGCTTCTTTTTCTACTAGCACTTTTGTTCCTGCCTTTATCACATACAGATGTTTTTTACATTTGAAGGCTCTGTAGCTATTAAATTTTTAATTCCTGTGTATTTTTTTATTACTGGAAATCTTTGAACAAAAGTCTGGTTTGCACCTATAAAACACCATTGTTAAGATTGTACACAAATATATAGGCCAAAAAGACAAAGGTTAAGAAAAGTAACCATACTTTGAACACAGATACAAAACACCTGAGAGAGGAACAAGAAGGTTAGATTCTAATAAGCAGAAAGTTATAAATTGGTTTTCCTTTTTTTTTTTTTTTTGCAGTGGCACACTCACAGTTACCACAGCCTCGACCCCTTAGGCTCGGGTGATCCTTCTACCTAGCCTTCCAAGTAGCTGGAACCACAGGCAAGAGCCACCACACCCAGCTAATTTGATTTATTAGCCCCACCAAGTTGCCCAGGCTGTCTTGAACCCTGGGCTCAGGGAATCTGCTCGCCTCCACCTCCTAAATTGCGGGGATTACAGGTGTGAACCACTGCACCCAGCTTGATTATCATTTTTAAATGGGAATTTGGAGAAGAGGAGACACTGGATTTTATAATCATCCTACAGTTGTGTGCTCAGTCAGTGCTGTATTTGACTATTCATTTCTGGGTCCAGTAGCACATACCAGGGAGTTGTGGTGGGAAAGGTTTGTGGCATCCATGCTGAGACCTGAAACAATGAGAGGCATGTGTGTGAACAAGAGGATGGGGGTTTGGGAGGAGGTTAAGGCCTAAAGGGAAGATATTGGATGTGAATTGGACAGCACTTAAGTAAATGTGGCTGGAAGCATAGGTAGGGAAAAAAAATAATTTTCAAAAACTGAGGCTGGAAAGGAAAGTAGAGACCAGATTATCAAAGGCCTTGTACACAATGCTGAGAGACAGCAGATGTCAGAAGGACATGCCAGCATCTAAGAAACAATCTTGCTAATAAGTAGATAAATAATTGGAGAAAACTGACTGGATATTTGTTATTAAGAAAATTGTGTTAACTTTGTTAGATGTAACATTGGTATTAGCGTTGTGTTTCTTCAAAAAGTATCTTAGAGAGGTATACTGAAATATTTAGAGATAAGTTTATATGGTTTCTGAGATTGCTTCTAAAAATACAGAGTAGAGGATAGGTAAAAAAATGTCCTGTGATAACTGTTGTAGCTAGTAGAGTGTGCTATATAATATGTTTGAAATTTTGTTATAAGTTTTTAAATTCAAAACAAGCATTGGACATTTAGGCCACAGGGAGCCATTTAAGGGCTTTAAAGAGGTCAGTAAAGGCCAGGTGCAGTGGCTCAGCCTGTAATCCCAGCAATATGGGAGGCCGAGGTGAGAGGATTACCTGAGCCCGAGGTCTGAGACCAGCCTGGGCAACTCAGTGAGACCTCATCTCTACAATAAAATCACAAAAATTAGCCAGGCATGGTGACATGCATCTGTAGTTCCAGCTACTTGGAAGGCTGAGGCAGAAGGATCGCCTAAACCCAGTAGATTGAGGCTGCGGTGACTGAGAGCGTGCTGCTGCACTCCAGTCTGGGCGACAGAGTGAGACTCCAACTCAAAAAAATAAAAAAATAAAAAGTCAATAAAGAAGGAAATGAATTGGGAATGAAACCAGAAAGGGAGTCTTGCCTTAAATACACTGATTATGGAGCTTTCAGATTTTCCTCTTGCAAGAACGTCCATGACTTCGTATCTTCTTGGTGAGCTGCTCTCTATATTCTGCTTTCTCTTAGTACTTTCACTTGGTACTACTAGAGTACAAAGTACTGGTAGTGCCCAATATTTCTGGTACTACATCAGCTCTTTTTTAAGAGAAGATAACTTGTGTTTCTTTTTAGTGGATGGAATGGATCCTAAAATTTGTTGTGGCTATTGATATGTTTGAACTTATTTCTGCCCTTGGTAAGAAAGAGGCATTTATGAAATGAAATTAAAAGGTACAGGATTTGGGGTGATGGTGAGCAGGGGAGGGAGTTTGAAGCTGAGTGATAGCAAAGATTTTATTTACTATGTGTAACTGAGTGGATGGTGAGATGGTTTACTGAGATAAGCACTAGATGGAATTCACTCCTTTCTTTTAGAGATGCCCCCATCAACTCACAATCACCTTTGCTATTCTTAAGATTGCCTCCAAAGTATAGACACATGAGAATCAGAACATCACTGCTGATCTTGTTCAGTGTGAGCTTTGGAAAAGGGCTCCCAATCTTCTAGGCTTATTGCAGTAGATTATGCAGCAAGAGGTATTTTATTTTATTTATTTTATTTTTTTAAAGGCATTATTTATTGAGAGGACAGAAAAGCTCCCACAGTGGGAGGGGACCTGAAGGGGCTGCCTAAGAGATATTTTAGAAACAAATAAAAACAAAAACTCATTTTCTAGGCTGTTTCTTTGTTTCATAGGAAGCAACTAAGTAGAATTTCTTTGATTTTTTGATACAGATTTTTGTGTTTTTAAAAATGATTTTTTTTTTTTTTTTTTTGAGTTGGAGTCTCACTTGGTCGCCCAGACTGGAGTGCAGTGGCCGCTCCCGGCCACCGCAGCCTCGCCTGCTGGGCTCCGGCGATCCTTCCACCTCAGCCTTCCGAGTAGCCGGAATTACAGGCATGCACTACCACGCCCGGCTTTTAAAAATGATTTTAAGTGATTATTTACAGTCAAGCACTTTTATTTCTTTTGGGTCATCAATGAAAATTAGATTTAATGGAAAAAAGATTAAATATGGAATTATTTCTTTTAGCTTCCCAGTGCTGATTGAACATTGAGTTTATATTGTTTCTTGGTATTATGTTCAAGTTTAGAGAAAGTGCTTTTAATCTTTCTGTGTTTTTCTAAACTGACCTTACCCCTTAGGAAACAGTTCTTATCATAGTTCACTCCTATGGGTATTCAGTGCTAAAACCAAGGATAACCATTTTGCTGATTTTCTATTCAGTACTGATAGGTGGAGCTTGGCATTTTTAAAAGCTATTAATAACCCCCAAAAAGACTATTATTTTTTAGAATTTTATTTTCAGTTTTTTTCTGTTTAGTCTTTTTTTCTAATTCCTGTATAACTAGTTTTGTTTTTTTATTTTTTCATTTTATGTCTGTCATTTGGATTTTCTCTTCACTTTCATTAAATCTACCTGACATATGGTTTCACTAAACTTCAAATGTTATTTGATGGTGTTTTTTAATTTATAAAAGTTAGTATTGCTTACTGTTTTTTAAAGTGATTTCTGGTTGAAAAGGAGAGAAAAAACCAGTTACTGAATCAAAAATCCCTTGAGGGTAGGGGCCAGCCTTCTCTTCTGCTACTGTCCTTAACTCTTAGAACTCAATTATGCACACAAAGGGAGGAAAGAAATAATTCAGTCTTATATGTTGGCTGTTTCTTTGCCTTACCTTCCAGGCTATGAGCAATAAAATAACAATTGCTACATATTTTACCAGCAAATTACTGCTTACTTTGACTTTGGTCACTTTGTCATTAAATTCAGGGTACAGTTTTTTTTTTTTTTTTAAGTTTTCTATACCTGTAGTTTCTATCCCACTTACTTAAGATAAAATTTTTAGATTTCTGCATTAAAGGTCATATTGAATTCCAAATTCTCATTAGATATTTGATAGCTTACATATTTCTGTCCTCACATAATACTTTTTATTTTTACTCTTTCTGTGCTTATAATATTGCATCTTTAACCCTTTTTTAAAAAAAGCTTCATATGAGTTAAACACTTATTAGAAGACAGTACTGGGATGAACAATTAAATAAAAGACCATTATGACTGATGCAATTAGAATATTGTATGATGCTATTTTGATATATTAGAAATGGAAAAGAAGTTAAAGGTGAAAATCTGTAATTGAGTTATGAGAGCATTTTCAGAGGAATACCTTTTTTTTACTTAAAAAGTCACATTTGTATAGATTTCTAGAAGGCATTTACTATAATTGGGTCTCAGCAAGTTGGAACATAGTTGTTCTTGATGTTCTCTTGACTTGCTGGTGCATTGATTTTTTTTTTTTTTGTCAGATAAGGACTGTTCATTTAAATTTTTAAATTAAGTGTTACCTCATAAGCCTGGTGATCTTAGTTTGAATAACCCTCTTGTGAGCCATCCTGCTTTGTTTTTCTTCATAGCACTTTTTGTCATTATTATTATTGTTATTGTCTTTTGTTAGCAGAATACAAGCTCCATTGGGGGAAGTGAAATTTTTGAAAACTGTTTGTCGCTAGGATACTGTCTAGTACATAGTAGGCACTCACTAAATATTATTGAATGAACAATTATCTTTGTTTTTTAGACAGTAAAATTAAAATGAGCTGTTTATTTTTTCAATGAAAAAAAAGCAAAAAGTAAAGTTTCATGTGGTATCACCCTTCCAGTAACCATGTAATTTATATATATATATAACAATTTTTATTTATAATTGTACGTTTTTCTTTAGATGCATGGCAAATGTTTTTATGGCAGAAAATTTGGAGAAAATAGAAAGCACAAAAGCAATTAAATCACACCACCAGCATTGACATCTGATATTATTTTCATGCATTTATTAACTTTGTATTTTTTTAGGCATATATTTACTTTTTTATGAAAATAAGAATACAGTTCTGTTTTAAAAACAAGTTTAATGCATTTCATGAATGCTTCAACCTCCTACTCGTAGACATTCAGATATTTTAATGTTCTCATGAATATTATTTTGGATAATGTATTTTCTGTATTCAATGCTTGATAACTTCTCAGTAGTAGAATATGTCAATAGATAAGATTTTTTTGTTTGTTTTGTTTATTTGTTTGTTTTGAGCTGGAGTCTCTGTCACCCATGCTGGAGCGCAGGGACACACGGCCACCACATCCTCGACCTGCTGGGCTCAGGCAATCCCGCTTCAGCCTTCAGAGGAGCTGGAACCACAGGCGCCTGCTGCCACTCATGGCTAATTTTTTGATTTATTATACAGCTGAGGTTTCGCCAAGTTTCCCTGACTGGTCTTGAACCCACAGGCTCAGGCAATCCACTCACCTTGGCCTCCCAAAGTGCTGGGATTACAGACTTGAGCCACTGTGCTTGGCCAGATATAAGCATTTTAAAGCTCATTTTATATGTTTAAAAAGAGAGATGGACCAACTATGATCCTACCAGCAGGTCAGGGCAGTTTTTATGCTTCCTTCTGATTACAGTTTGAATTATATTTTAATGAACTTTGTTTCAAGGTAACTTTGCAGTATTGTTTATCTATGAATTACAAGGTGTTAAGTTGTCAATGTTGGCAGGAAGTTCTTGTTATTGGTGTGTGGGAGACATTTAGTCACAGGAACTCTTTTGCCTAAGATTTCTCAGAGAAGATGTAGGGGAAATCAGCTCCAAATGGAATGTAGGGAATGAATTCTGGCAATGAGACCAGGCCACCTTAATTTTACATTCTACATCTGTTTTTCCTTTCACTCAAATTGTAGATATCACAGCAGAAGTGATATCCATTCTCCTTTTGTCTTTTCCATGTTTCTCAATAGCATTTGAGGGTGGACTTTAAAGACTGGGTTCCCGAAGTCACTTGCCCTCATATGAGAAATGTAAAAAGAATATGAGAATGAAACACTGACCTAATGTCTAAGGAAAGATAAGTGCCAAGGTCCCAAGTGAAAGCCTTGATTAAATAAATCATCATAATGATCTGATGCATTATTAATCTAGAATTTGTTATATGCATATGCTATAATTTATATGTAATAACTAACTGTTCCTGCTTAACAGAATATCTGGCTTTTTCACATGCTAAGTTAATTTTGATTGTGGTTGTGTTTATTATTGCTACAGTAGAAATGTTTCAATTTAGTCCCCAGACTTGTAATATCATGTTGCTGTGTATAACGCCTACCCACAATCCCCACCACAGTTTGGTTTTCCATCCAAATATTCAGGGTTTTAATGACAAGGTTTGCTACTCACCCCTATAAGTTGCAGTTTTAACAGAGCATGTCTTATTTGGGGATCCCTAAGAACTATGTAAATATAGTCCCAATGTCTATCTTTACTTTTGCATCTTTTTATTCTCATTGAAGGCTTCATTGCAAAAAACTCTTACTCTTGTTCTGCTATTCTTTTTCTTTGCCAAACTCATCTTCTAGTGATTTGCTGAAGGTGTCAGCTTGGGTATATTGGAACTAAATTTCTCATGTTATGATATTCCTAAAATAAATACAAAGTAAGAACTGTGTATCCTGTTCTAGTTTTTTGCAAAAGAAAAGTGGGCAATTTGCTAGGAATCACCACATAATTAACAGTGTGCAAATATGCACTCCACAATCATCATTATGCCAACAGCCACGTATGCTTTGTGATGGAATGTCCTAGCTTTATACCAGGACGTTTAATAGAGTAGACAAAGAAAGAAACACTTGTGTTTTAAGAAACTTTGCTTTGCAACTTTGTGCACCAGTGTGTGTCACAAATGGAAATAAAAGTCTTGAATAAGCTGTTCTGCCTGATTTGAGAGAGAAATGCATCATTCCCTGAACATTACTAGATCAGTTGCTCTAGAGCTAAAAACAGAGATTTAGTTCTAAAAAACCTTATTTGCCCCTAGAAAACTGTATGTCTATTGGTAATCATTCTGAATATCCATATACTTAGCCAATAATTTCCTAAAATGATATTTAAATACTATGGCGAATAAACCAAATTTTTTAAATTTCCTCCAAGATAATTTTTTTAAAATATGAAGACTTTCTGGTGAAAATTTTGGAAACTTACATCTTATGACAGTTTCTTTATTTCCTTAACTTATTAGAATAAATTAATATTTAAAACATGAATATTTTATAGGTATATTTAAAATACCAATGTTACAGTTACTTGCATTCCTTAAGATTGTTTAAATGACATTCTTTTGGATTCAGGAATTTAATCTTTTAGGTAAATTTGATGTCTAAAATAAAGTTATTCTCTTGGCATCTCTTCCTCATATATGCCTTTCCTTCAGTGAAGTGTTGACTTAGGTTGGGAAATCTGGGTCCCTCTTCCTAGATCCAAATTTGAGAAACATAAATCATCATTATTAGGTTATTTACATAAACCAATCGCTGAAGCCTGGATTGGAAGCATTGGTTCATTAAGTGCTTTTGAGAGAAAATTATTTAAATGCAACATAGCAGTTTAAGTTCTAAGAGAAACTAGAGCCTAATACAGGAACCTTAGCTTTGGCGAAGGTATTGCTTGTATACCACTTGAAAGCATTGATTTTTCAGCTGGTCATGAGAATGCAACCTTAGAAAAACAGCCTTGCTTTTTTAATGGATGCAAAAAATAGCACAGACCATATATGAATGGTCTACATTCTTTATTCATTTGTGGAAATTTTTGAGGTTAGTATAAAAGAATGAGAAATGCAGGATTTATAGTTTTTTCTGGGTCTTCTGTGGTTTCTCCTTTTTCCTCTTTTCCTTTTCTTATAGTGAAAACCCTGTCTTACCTTGAAGAACCCAAGCGGGATTTTAAGACACAAGGAACTGTCTAGACTTCACGCTCCCTCCTCAACATTGCCCTTACTGAGGCTGGTATGATACCATAGATAAATTGCAACAAGCAGTTGGGACTAATCTGATGAAGGTGCAAATTCTAGACATTCTTTCTCCTTATTTTTTTATTTTTTAGTTTTTTAGTGCTTATTAAACCCCTTTTGACCTTGCTTTGTTGGCACAGAGCATATAGCACAGATATAATAACCAGTAACCCATTGTATTTCAATAAATGTCAATATGTCTAATTCTAGACTGTAGACTTCTACAAGAAAATTATGTTAAAGTGTACCGAGGTGCCATTTCTGTAGCAGCAGTGGAGTTGAGTAAGCTTCCTATTCTTAGGCTTTTGCCCTCTGCTATAACCACCAAGTATACTGACCACAAGCGCCTGGTTAAATGTTAGTTCTCCTCAAGTCTCTGCCTTTGCCTCCATACTAGAGCAGGATTATTTAATTCCTTTCTATAGGTGCTTGCTTCAAGGTAACTTTGTTTGTTTTAATTTTAAAACAAACATTCTCTTCCAATGTACTGATAAACAGCAAATAATGTTTCAGGAAGTCATTTTTAAATGCCCATTTCAGTAGCCTGTTAATAGTATTCAGTGCAACTTTTTTGAAATAGTGGGAGATATACACTCAGTTTGGTCTCCATGTGAGAGAGGGAGAAATCAATATGTGGAATAAAATAATCTGAAAGACATGGAATAAAGGAACTGTATCAAAGTAGAGAATTATAGAAGTATTTTCAAGGAGCTATTATTTCCTTTGCCCCTTTTCACTTCTTACCCTGATTTTCCAGCAATGAGGATGTACTTACAAATCTAGGAAATTTTTTGTTGGTGGTGAACTGCACTGTTGACTGTGATCTATTTACTCACTTAGAAGGAGATATATTTTTTCATTTAGAAAATGTTATGTGCTTTGGGGAATATAATGTTAACTCACCTTCTGCTTTTCTTTTTCTTCCTTAGACCAGCCATTATTAGGAGAAAATACTAGCTCCAGTATTAAACTTAAATTGTCTTTAAATTTTTACTTTTTTTTAGTTGGAGTGTCACTCTATTGCCCAGCCTGGAGTACGGTGGCATGCTCATGGCTCACTGCAGCCTCAAACTCTTGGGCTCAAACGATTTTCCTTCCTCAGCCTCTCGAGTAGCTGGGACTACATGCATCTATGCAGCCTCCTATTACAGAGTAAATTAAACCCTAAGAGACATTAAAACCCAAGAGAAACAGTTTCTAGGTATATAAATCTTTGGGGTATATAAGGAAAACTAGGAATGTAGAAGGAGATAATTATCATCACTGTAGTTCAGTTCGGCTGTTAGATTTCACCTTGCTGATAAGGCCGCCTGGGTGTTTGGACTAAACAAGGGCTGGCTGCTTTTGTTTGACTATTAAATGTGGAGCTGATAATGTCAGTTGCGTGGAATTATCATAGTGACCAAATATCTATCCTGTACAGTATTTTGTGAGTTGACAAAATTATAGTTTAGATTTTTGAAAGTGCAAATGTCTGTCTCCATTATAGGACTTCCTTTTTCATCTGCTAAAGCAGATAAGCATTTTAACACAAAGACAGGCCTTCAACCTATCTTATTCTCTGAGGCTGTGGATATATCATACTTTATTGGCAGTAAGTCCAGAAAGGGGTGAGAAGTAGAAAATTTCAGCCTAATGTGTTCCACAAAATGCTGAAAACCTAGATAAGGAAGATGCTACCTGGGGAGCCTCCCCCCACCCCCAATCCCTGCCCTCTAAAAATTTTAGATGTGTCAGGAATGGAAGTGGAGAAAGGGGGTTTGGGCAAGCATAAACCCATCATTTGGGGAAAGCTCCTCAAATGCCTGAGATGCCCCTTACTCCCATTCTTAACTTCAAGAAGCCCTGATATAGAGTGTATCTGAGTGGAAATGTAGAAAGGATTATTTTAAATATTCCCTAGTCTTTGACCTTGCTTTACACCCCTCTTCTATCTTTAGGGTCTAGGTCACTTAATCCATCTTTCGCTCTGTCTGTCTACTTACCTGCCTACTCATCTACCTACCAATTTATCCATTCACTTATTTATTCACTTGTTCATTCATTCACTCACCTTAATCCATGTTCCATATTGTACCATGGGTTGTTAAATTGTCTTTCCCTGTGACTCTAGCTTCCTTTAAGATTCCTGTCCTACTGGAGAGCTTTAGTCCCACAACCCTAGGGCTGCAGTTTTCTCTTTCTAGCATACATGGGGGACCAAAAAAAAACCAGGAATTTTTTTTTAATTAAAAACTATTTATTCTTCAGTGTTTAAACTTCAGTCACTTTCAAAATACTCTCCGTTTGATACATTACACCTATCAAGACAATTTGTCCACTGTTTAAAACATTTTTAAACTTGTTAATTTTAATACCTTTTAGTGTTTCTGTCGTTTTTTTGTATCACATCTTCCACAGCGGCAACATGTTTCCTTAGATAACTTTTTTCATCCAGGAAAACAAAAAAGTCACTAGGGGACCCGAGAGAGCAGGTGAATAGGGAGGATGGGTCACAGGGGTCATGCTGTTTTTGGTTAAAAACTGCTGGATACCCATTGCAGTGTGTACAAGTGTGCTCATAAATCACCCATCATGAAATAGGCAAATATGCTGAAAGAATCTCCCCAAAAAATTTTTACTGAAGCCAAACACACCCTCTCGCAACAATACTAGTTGGTCACTGATGCTGATGGGTTCCTAGAACACTTACCTAGTGGGGAAACCTGTACTACAAGAGACCTGCATGCCAAAAAAGTAATTCCATTTTTGGGCAGAGGGGTTCCTCCTCGTATGCTGGAACCAGATCCAAGAATTAGAGAATTCTCTAGTCACCAATAGAAAGAGTAACAGCTAGGAAATAGCTTATGAAATGAAGCCAAACTCTAACATCCTGTGGAATATTTTGAGAGTTAAAGTTTTACTGAAGTTTCTTTATTGTATCAACTTAGTTAAGGCAGAAACATTTGACACAAGTGAGCACTATTTCACCCTCAGTAATGCTGTACTATGAACTGCTGATCATACCTTCTTATGAAATACTCTCAGTCCCACAACTTAACTGTTTTCAGATTTGCACAGCTAATGTTTGCTCTGGGTAAGTAGGTACTGTATTCATATTAGCAAGTATTAAATGGTCTACCTAGCCATTTAAAGTGGCTAATTTTTTTTTTTAACTGAGAAATAAAACAGACCATTGTTCCCCTTTTTAAGATAACTCAGTACATGCTGATGAACTCTGTTAGAAAATTCACCTGTTTTTTGTCACTTCATATTGTTTACTTACAAGCTTATTTTTGGAATACAGTTTACACAAATTTTGTTAAACAGTTTGTTTTTCATTGGCTAGCTCTTGATCTTGTCTGTAGAAAATTTAGAAATGTGTGTATTTCAGAATCACTGCTAAAGAAGTGCTTAGCTGGAAAGTGCCACATTTTAAAGGGGTAAGTGAACTGGAAGTTAAAACAGCACAGGATATTCCTTGCTTTTCTAGTTCTTTATAAACAATTTATCTCAATGGCCTATATCTTTTTTAACAGCTTAATTGAGTTAAAGCTCGATACAAAATTAATAATTTGTTTTAAGGGTAAAATGAAATGATTTTTAGTACATTTATAGAATTATGCAACATCATTACTACCTAATTTTGGAACATTTTCATCACCCCAAAAAGAAATTTCCAGCCCACTTGCAGTCACTTCCCATTCCCACCTGTGTTCCGGGTAACCACTCATTACTTTCTATCTCTATTTGATAGGCTGGATCTTTCCTTTTTTTTAATAATAACTGGAAACAGAACCAAAGTAGTCTAGTCTACCTTAGTATGGAATGATAAGCAAGTTCCAGAAATCAAAATGTATATCCTGTACACAAGCATATCTTCCCCAAGGTTCAGAAGTACAGTCAGTCGTTGGTAGCTGATTTTCCAGTTGTAATTTTTACTTTAAAAAATGTTTTTCCAAGGCATTCTCAGAATAAAATATCACTAAGATACCTCCAAACTTGCTCATTTCCTTAATTTAAATTCTATCATACCAAAAATGGTATGAGACCTAGTAGCAGTATAAAAGCGTATAATGATCTGACAAGGACTCTTTTCCATGTATTTCACAAACATATGATAACTTTTTAGTAAACCTTGAATCTTCTTTTCAGTTTTCAAGAACTTGTTAGTAAAAATACTTAACAAATTTTTTGGGTGCTTCTAAAATAGAATCCCATCACTCACAAAGTGCCCTTACATCTGTAAGCATATTGATACCTCTTCATTTTGGATGCGAAGACTTTTATAAGAAAGTTAAGTTCTAATACTGTCAGTAAGAAGGGGCTATGATGGCCTTGTCTTTAAGAATAACTTCATACGCATGAGAATTCTTAGCTAAACTGGATCCTGTTAACATAAATTGATATACGTATATTACAGATTAATATGGTGATTTTTGCCAACAGTAACTATAATTAAATGGTGGATACAAATAATAGGGAAATTTTTCACAGACTCCTTTTCTTTTTTCCTCACAAGGAGGATGAATTATAATCAACATTTTTTTCTAAGTTCATATTGATTTTCTACACAATTACAAAGCCTGAAAAATTACCTGTAATGCAATCTAGAGAACTTTCCTATGTATTTACATATCTCTTAAAACAGGAAAGCTCATAATTAATTCTCTTCGTCTTTTTCACTGACAAGGTTGTTGACCTTTTCACCAGGAATGGTACTAAGAGGCAGTGGTGAGCCGTTTAAGCAAAGGGGCTCTTGAGGCTAGATTCCTGGTTCAAATCTAGAGTCTTGCCATTTCCCATCTGACCTTGGGCAACTCACTTTATCTCAATTTCTTTTCTTTAAAATTGGGCTAATAATATTTCCTAGAGTTGTTATAAGAATTAATTAGATAATATACAAGTACAGTACCGGGCATAAAAGTAACATTTGCTGAGAACTATTATTTTTGTGATTATCTTATTCTACAGCTTGCTTTTTTTTTTAATGGCTTTAAGGTGACAACTGAATTTTCTTAAGGTCTAAGAAAGTTCTTGTATCTCTTAAGAAACTCATCAGCTCTTTGTTTCAACTAATATTCAATTCAATACAATTCTGTTTCAAGACCTAGTTTTAAGACCTAGATTTTTCTTAAGCCTTTAAGCTTACTGTATAAATCTCTTTTGTTTGTAACTCTAATTTGTAAATGTAGGAACACAGTTTCTTTGATTAATGCTTGGTTTTTATCTCAACAGATTAAGTTCTCTTATACATTAAAATTTATATATAAACTTCTCTTAATTTTTAAATTATGTTTTCACATTTAATATGTCTTAAACACTTCAAATACACAACTGGGCAAACTAATAGGTCTAGCAAGCAAAGCATTTCTGGACCCTTCTCCTGGAGCTCATGTCTATGCTTAGTCTCGTGGAGGTGGACCTTTCACACTTGCACCTCGTCTTGTAGCCTTGAGATGGCCCTTTTCCATTTTTTTAAAACCTTAACCTCTGATATGAATTACTGAGATTCTACGTTTCCTTTCCAGATAGAAGTTTCTACTTACTTGGATACTACATCTCTCTTTGTGTGTGTGTGTGCGTGTGTGTGTGTGTATACATATACATATATGCCTGTGTATATGTTTGTGTATACACACACGCACACGCACACACACACACACACACACACACACACACAAGAATATATAACAGACACTAGAGTTTTCTCAGACCTTAAGAAAATTCAGTTGCCACCATAAAGTCATTTAAAAAATCAAGTTGTACAATAAGATAGCCATAAAATAATAGTTATCAGCAAATGTTACTTATATTACCCATCAAACCAGTAAGAGTTTGATGGTACCATATTTTATATAATACTAGTCATCTTTTAATAATGCCAATAGGACTTTTCCTGTAATCTGATGAAATGACTCTAAGTATAGATATAAACTTGTACATGTATATGCTTTTTTACTGCTGATATTATTGACTTTTCACCTAAAATGGTACTAGAAGCAGTGGGATGCCATTTATGAGCAGGGGCTCATGAGATTATCTGTTTTTACAGTTTTATAGTTACTGTGTCACCTCATAGTATTTTTAGTTTTAAGGTAAACATAATTCATTGAGCTAACCCCTGTTCTTGGTTACTAGGTTATTTATAATTTTCTCTTATACATAACAGTTAAAATTGCTTGCAAAAGTATTTTGTGGATATCTTATTTCTTTAGGATAAAGTCATAAAATAGGATAACTGGGCAAAAGTGATATTTATTATATAATATAGTCTAGTGATACAAATCTGCTGCTACCGTTTTTATTCTCCTTTGAAATTTAGAGTCATTTTGTCAGATTACAGGAAAAATTCTATTGGCATTATTAAAATAAGATGATTGGTATTATATAATATGGTAACATCAAACCCTTACTAGTTTCTTGGGTAATATAAGCAATATTTGCTGAGAACTATTATTTTGTGGCCATCTTATTCTACCACTTGATTTTTTTTAATGTCTTTATGGTAACAACTAAGTTTTCTTAAGGTCTGGGAAAACTCTTGTGTCTGTTAAACTTCTCACCTATGAATATGGTATAGCTTTGTGCTTTCTTTTATCCCCATCGCAGTAATTTTTATAGCTTTCTTTATATAAGGTCTGGACATTTCCTTTTAATTGTTAGGGTTTGAGGGCATTTTTGCATTGTTGTAGTGGTTATTTAGATAGCTAGTAATTAGCTATGTGACCATATTTTTATTAGATTTTCTAATTGGTTATTATAGATTCTGAAAGGATGTGCTTAATTTGTAAACAGAACCTAGTCTTATAGTTGAATATTCTATACATTTCTTTTCTGCTTTTTAGCCATTACTTTCCTGTTTTCTTTTTCTTGTCTTGGCTTAACTGGCTAGAACAATGTTAAAAAGTAGAGGGATGGGAGTAAAGCATAGAAGCACAATGATGTCTAAGAATGTAGTTTCTTTCAATTTGACAGATTCTAAAGTTCATGTAGGGGTGAAAGGGAAGCAGCAGTAGAAGACTATTCCCACTACATATTAACACATATATTACATAGCTAAAACTGTGATAAATTGGCATTAAAAGAACCTAGTTTTGCAGACTTCTGCTATTATTGCATACTTTTTTCCCTGAAAAACCAGTTGGATATTGAATTTTGTAAAATGCCATTTCGGCTTCACTGAAGACAAGCATATCCTTTTGCGTATGTTTATGATTTATTATATTCATTGCCTGGTTTAAAACCTTCCTTACATTTCCAAAATAAGTCATACTTAGCTGTAAAAAACAAACAAAACACTAAAAAATAGTAACGGTGTACTGAAAGTTTCAGAGTTTTGCATTTGCCTTCAAAAGGGGGATGAGTCTGTAGAGATCTTTAACTTTTTCACTGCCATCTAGGTTAACTTCCAGTATTTTGCAATGTAAGAGGACTTGGAAGGCTTGGCATCTGCTTTGTGCTCTGGCATAAGTGCCCTAAACAAATGAACTAATGGAATTGCCATCCATTGAGAGGAACTACTGTGGCTTTTGCCACTTTCCAGACACTGGAAATGATGACTATAGGAATGAGTATGTTACAATTGTTATCTTGGTGACAAATGTTGTGTTCTGATTGGTCAACACATGATGAATGTGCTGTGTATATTTAATCTTCTTAATGAAATCCCTAGGAAAATATCAACCCTAATACTAATGACGATAAATGGGCATTGTTCTCACACAGTGCTCTTATTCCCAGGGGCATAAAGCTCTTCACAGTTAATTATTTCAGTCATTCTCACAGCAATCCCATGAGGTGGGTGGCAGAGTGCTTCCTCTTAAAAAAAAAAAAAAGTAACAAATTGGATTTTCTTCTGTTCTACATTCTGTGTTCTAGAACTAGGTGGCTACCTTATAAAGACCATTCACTCGTGAAGTGGGATTTCAAAATCACAAACTTCTTTCATATATGAACACAAGGCCAGGAGCACATGTGGAATAGTAAAGTTGAAGGGAACTTGGTTAGTAGTTTGGCAAGATGCTATGAGTAGATTAGGCTAGGTTGGTAAAGAGAGACAGGAAATGGCTGAGTCAGTGCTTTGGGCCTCCATTAGAATGTAATCCATGGTGTTGAAGGTTTGTTGTTGAAAGTGCCTTACTGAGGCACCTCTTCATGATACCTACTCTCCTCACAGCATTGTGGCAGGGCACTGCAGAGAGCATCTGTCAGCCAGAGGGGCACTGGGACTTTCTCATCCTGTTCTACCATATTAATAGCTGGGAGCTTTTGAAAGGGACAAGAGAAAGGTGAGATGTTCATAATTCTCCACACCTTTTAGCTGGTCTCATGTCCCAGCAGTCCTCCATTTCTCTACCAGGACAGCTGTCCTCAGCCTTTTGCTTTCTTAGAAACAGACACAGTGCCTATGTGTGGGTATATCTTGTCACAGGAGCAGGGATACGTTACAACTGAACCTCCATTTTTACCTAGCGATCAGCTCATCCCCCTCCTCCCTTTCACAACATATTGTTCAGTGTTCTTTTGTCATTTTACTTCTGTCTCTTGGGTTAGAGTTCAGGCTCTTTGGCTGGGGCATTTTAGGTGCACAAGAAACACTGGTATTTGACTTGTTTGCCACCCATAACTGTAACCAGATGATCTCTGGGAGTTACTAGTTATATGTACTAGATATTGCCTGTACATATTGACTGTACCATTTTCATTCACTCTTTTCCCCCTTTCTTTCATTAAATAAAAGCTTAGCTATCACCACTTGGAGTTTTTCCTCCTCTTCATTTTTCCCTGAAGTTACCCGAAAAGGGAGGCCTTTAAAATGCAAAGGATTATGCTTAAGTTATGTAGTGTACTCAGGGTGGGAACTAATTACCAGGTTTGAAACCCTCTTCAGGTAGTTGGGTTCTGTAGCAGGACTAAAATACTGCTTTCCTAAATTGAGAACAGCTGGGGCCGTGTTGCAAGCAAATATGAAAGAAGTGGTGGTGGTAGTACTTTGTTTGGTCAAGAATTCTGTGCTCTTTGGAGCCTGTGGAGCTTAAACCTAAGGTACCCTTTCTCATCAGTGTCTTGCTGGGTGAGTACGGAGCTGGATGCCCTTTTATATCGTTGGGTAGAAATTGCAGAAAATCGACTATTTTGACAAGCACAGAAAGTAACGATTATTTAATGCAAGTAAGTAACTCACCAGAGTTTTTTATTCTTTCTTTATGGTTCATAGAAAATATACAAACTTAAGGAGGCATGATGTGATCTCTGTGAGTTACTAGCTTATTATGACTTCATGGTTAGCAACAAGTGATAGTTCTGATGAAGTATTTGCAGTGTTGGGTCCTGACTTTTATTTAAAGACATTTCAAGGTAGTTGATTGCTAAAATGTTCCTATTTATGCTCAAAAGGAGACAAGATCTCCAAGATAAAAACAATTCAATGTTTTATAAATAAACTCACTCTCAGCAGTTTATAAATTGGTTTTTTTTTATACTTTTTTTATGTTCTGAGGATATATTTCTGAAGCGAATGTCTTTGGTATTTGTTTCCTTATTTTGAGAATGTTTTTGTTTTGGGTGGTTGACAACTGGACAAACAGTTTCTGAATATAGTTTTGTTTTGCTTTTAGGTGGGATAGTAACATCTTTCTTAGAAGAATTGACTTGTTTTCCTGAAAGTGATGAATATACAGCAGATAACTACTACATGGAAGGGATAATAATCAGATGGCTACCTTCTACATTTGTTATTAGGAAACAAAGTCCATTGTAAAAGTCTGTGTTGATCTTGAAAATAGAAACATTTTTAAGAGTTAAATTTCCACAAGAACTCTACCATCTCCTTTTGGATCTGAAGACTGGGGGACAATGGATATCATAGAAACAGCAAAACTTGAGGAACATTTGGAAAATCAGACCAATGATCCTACAATCACTTACACAAGACCTGCTGAACCTGTTGAAGAAGAAAACAAAAATGGCAATGGTAAACCTAAGAGCTTATCCAATGGGTTGCGAAAAGGCACCAAAAAGTACCCAGACTATATTCAAATTGCTATGCCCACTGAATCGAGGAACAAATTTCCCCTTGAGTGGTGGAAAACAGGCATTGCCTTTGTGTATGCGCTCTTCAACCTAGTCTTGACAACTGTCATGATCACAGTTGTGCACGAGAGGGTCCCTCCCAAGGAGCTCAGCCCTCCACTCCCAGACAAGTTTTTTGATTACATTGATCGAGTGAAATGGGCATTTTCTGTATCAGAAATAAATGGAATTATATTAGTTGGATTATGGATCACCCAGTGGCTGTTTCTGAGATACAAGTAAGTAGATTTTATGTTTTTTGAGTTTGTCATTGGTTTAAATGAGTAGATGTGTAACTGGGATTATTTCTCTCTGTTTTTTAAAAATAAATTAAGTTGGCCAGGCTCAGTGGCTCAGCCTGTAATCCCAGCGCTTTGGGAGGCCAAGGTGAGTGGATTGCCTGAGCCCACGGGTTCGAGACCTGCCTGGGCAATTTGGCGAGACCTCATCTCTACAATAAATCAAAAATTAGCCGGGCGTGGTAGTGCGCGCCTGTAGTTCCAGCTACTTGGAAGACTGAGGCAGAAAGATTGCCGGAGCCCAGTAGGTCGAGGCTGCGGTGGCCGGGAGCAGCCACTGCACTCCAGTCTGGGTGACAGAGTAAGACTCCAACTCAAAAATAAATAAATTAATTAATTAAAAGTCTTACCCAGGCTTTTGATGAAAGAGAGCAATAGAAATATCTACCACATTGTATAAATTCAGTCACTATTCAATAAGTGTTTATTGAGCAACTATGCATAGAAGTGACAATGTACAGCAGTACTGTGGTGGGTGATTCAGAGTTTATGAATTTAAGGTGCAGTTCCTGATTTCCAGCAATGTGGTGCTATGGTATTTGTTTGAAAAGGAATAGTATTCACTTCATCATGCTTGTGTTATTTCAGGTTCTTGACAGGTAGAGAAAGGAGTAGGCCGGGAAACTCTTTTCTTCCTTACTCATAATGTGATGACTACGTTGATCTATAGTCAATAGCCTGCTTTGAGGTTTGCCTTGGGTCAGGAGTTCTCAGTTTTTACCTTTTTTAAGTTTTTGCCTAGTGGTCATCTAGCTACAAGAGTTTGTGTAAGCAACTGAATTTAGAAATGGGTCTGTGTGGTTTTGATTGTCTTCCTCCCCACCCCCACCCCACCCCATTGCCACAAAGGAGCTCTCTCAGTTCACTGGACTCAGCCTCCCTATTTTGGAATAGTAGGAAATCAGGAAGTAATAAGCCAGGTACTTTTGTTTTGAAGACACTTAAAAATGTGGACATAGCTCTAAAGTGGTTATTTCTGCTTCTCTATATGAATTCTGACTTCTAGTCCATAAAAATGAAGGCCTCTCAATTCCCCCTTTCATCTCATTCAACATTTAGATGTTTGTTCTCTCCTAGGATTCTAGAAATTAAATCACTAGAGTATGACTTTGATTAAAACACTGCCCGCAATCTGAAGTTTTGAAAAATATATGCTAACTTGTGTTCATACAATTTGAAAATTAGAAATCAAATAGGATTTCTTTTTTTTTTTTTTTTTTTTGAGTTGGAGTCTCACTCTGTTGCCCAAACTGGAGTGCAGTGGCCACTGCAGCCTCGACCTGCTGGGCTCCGGCAATCTTGCTTCAGCCCTCCAAGCAGCCAGAATTACAGGCGTGTGCTACCACGCCCAGCTAATTTTTTGATTTATTGTAGAGATGAGGTCTCACCAAGTTGCCCAGGCGAATCTCGAACCCGTGGACTCAGGCAATCCACTCACCTCGGCCTCCCAAAGTGCTGGGATTACAGGCTGAGCCACCGAGCCTGGCCTCAAATAAGATTTCAGTGTGAATACCACAAGATCATTTTTAGAAGAAAGAGTTTATCTGTGTTGTTCTTTCAACTGACTGGTTGTTGCTTTGAAGTTAGATGAATTTAGTCTATCTTTGCTAAAGAGTTTCCCAAATTCAACTTTGCAGCTTTAAAAACATATTCCACAAACTGAAGTCATTCCTAAGCATCTTCCTTAATATAACTCTCTTTATGTTTCCTTAATATGCTTAAGTTAAAGACTTAGTCATCAATTGTCTTTACTTACTAGAAGTAAGTGCCTTCTGAAATTGTTAATTTTAGCATTCTTTATGCTAAAAGCAGTGAAGATATTTGTTGAACTTTAGTATTTTTCTGGAATACTAGTGTTTTTCTGCAATTGACACTGAATGTAAGAGAGACTGCTAGGGTCACAGATGTCTGTTTTTACCTTAATTTGGAGTAAAGTCTTATTCATATATGTGTGAAAGGAGAAACTTTCCATAATCTGGTAAGTAGCTGGACTCCACCTTGAAGTACAAGCTTCACCTCAGTTTATTCGAATTTGTATCTAGATGTAGTTGTGAACTGCCTTTCTATTACCACCTTAGATTTCATCATGTCAGGACTCATGGCCACATAGCTGGGCCATACATGTTAATGACATCCACTGTTTCAGTCCCAAACCACATTAGTTTGCCTTTTCACTTTTAAAGAATTGGGTCTCATATTTTAGTAACTAGTAGAATAATTTTTATAACCTGTTTTAAACATCCTGGTTTAATGAGAATTCCTACTTGCTCTCTTTTAAAAGCAACTTTCAAAACTGTGGGAAAAAATCATTAGCACTAGGTCTTTTTCTAAATAAGGCAGCAGAGTGCATGTTTCAACTTCTGAGTTAGTTTTGTGTTCTGAGTACAGCTGAACTCAGAATGCTGGAATGAATGTAATTGACTCATAGTAGTTTCTGCTTATTACTTCACCTTGTTTAACAGCATGGAGCACAATTCAAAACATCACTCTTTTGGAACCTGGGGTTCAATCAAAGGGTGAATTGGTTTTCACTTAACCAAGGGGAGAAACTTAGCACTGTTTATTGCCTGTTCCTTTTCAGTTCCAGGAAAGGCAGGGCTAGAATAGCAAGCCTTTAAAGAAATGCCTTGGGATAAATAAATTCTTTCATCTACCAGTCCAAGTGCTGCCTGCTCCTTTCTGTTTTTTGGTTGACCCCAGAAACCCTGGAATAGTCTTAAAATAGCTGTTGAAAACAGACAGCTGAAACATATATTTATACATAATTCTTCAAATTAGAAGTACCAACAGTTACCTGAATTAGATCTCGATTCCTGTCAGAACTACAATTTTGGAGAAAACTTAAAATATGTCTATGCCTAAAACTGCCTTTTTTTGTCAAGAAGCCTTTGATCAGTACTAGTTTTGAAAGTTTAAGAGCTCTGAAAATGAGAGACCTGGAATAATATATTTTTCGTATGAGGAATTTGCAACTAGCAATCCTAGGGGTTTTATATGGAATCCCACTCATCTCTTAATCCTCAGAGCCCAGAGTTTATAGACCTAACTACACAACAGAAAAGGAGTTGTCATGTTCAGCTGGAGTGAGGACCCAAACTCTTTATGCCCATACAGGTGCCCATGAGACAGAGGTGCAGGGGCAGACCCTTCCTGTTGGAGCACGGTATGCTCAAAGTCAGTCTCTGGGAACCCTGACTTATTAGGACTTAGGCAATGAAATGAAGCGCAAGGACTAATGTTTGTTAAGACAACAGTCTCTACACAAAAAAATATAAAGTGAAAAAGGACTTGTGGAACTTTTTTCCTTTTTTGATCAAAATTTAGTAACATAAGAGTAAACCAGTCAGTTTACAACTTCACTATTAAATGTCCTTAAATGCATAAGGGCACTTTGGGCATCTTCAAGATATAATTATCTGAAAAAATATATTTAATAATAGAGAAAGTAGTTCATGCCCAAGTTGTCAACGAACCTTTGGATGGTCCCCCAAATAAACCTTGCTTATATAACTTGGGTTAAATGAACTGTCACATTTCCCTATGTGTCCAATTATGTAATGTCACCTTGGTTCATTAGTTAATTCTTCTGTTACTGTGGCTTGCTTATACCTTTGATATTTCTCAAGAGAGGGTTTTATTAATGTAGTGAGTTGACTGAAAATATAGAGAGATTGATTGCATTCTCTGGCAAAGAGTGACTTTTTGCGGAGAGGTGATTATGTAGACTCTCTTACCTACTTTAGTTTCCCGCTCTACACACTCATATTTCTGGGCCCCAAACCACCTGTAGTTATTGCAGTATGTGAATCTTTCTGAAAACTGTGGTGCCATCACTCCATGAAATCCTAGGGATGGGCAGCTCACAAATAAACCTTTAAACTCTGTGAAACTGTGGTTTGTTTATTAATGCCATTCTTTGCTAATTATTGTTTATCCTGCTAAACGTTGTTTCATTTTGCATCAGGAGTAAAAACCAGTAAACCTCTTTTTCCCCATCCCTGTTTTTCCTTTAGGTCAATAGTGGGGCGCAGATTCTTTTTTATCATTGGGACTTTATACCTGTATCGCTGTATTACCATGTATGTTACTACTCTACCTGTGCCTGGAATGCATTTCCAGTGTGCTCCAAAGGTAAGCATCTCTGAGCTACCATTTAGAGAAAACCAAGAAATCTACCCTCTATTATACCTTCTTTTAGACATCTTTATAGGTGTTAACTGAAATTTAGCATTTGTTTTCTTTTTCTTTATATTTGAGGGGAAGAAATTAAAATGTATTCATGAAATGTTTATCTGTGGTGAAAAATTGATTTTCTGATAAATGAAAATTACCATTGGAAATTTGACTGCTTGTTTTTTACCTTCTCATTTATTCATCAATGCATTCATTCGACAAGTATTAGATAGCAGGCACCTTAATAACCAAAACAAAGTCCCTCTCCTGGAACTTGTATTCTCTTTTTGTTTTTGTTTTTGTTTTAGTCGGAGTCTGAGTTCATTGCCCAGGCTGGAGTGCAGTGGCATGCTCACCACCACCACAGCCTCAACCTTCTGAACTCCGGCAATCCTTCCATCTCTGCCTTCCAAGTACCCGGAACTACAGTCGCGTGCTACCAGCCCGGCTAATTTTTGATTTATTGTAGAGACGAGGTCTCGCCAGGTTGCCCAGCTTGGTCTCGAACCTGCGGACTCAGGCAATCCACTCGTGTTGGCCTCCCAAAGTGCTGGGATTATAAACTTAGTCCGGTGGAACGTGTATTCTATTGAGGAATTACAGATGATAAGCAAATTTATAATTTGTCACACGATGATAAGTCAGGAGATTTATCCGATGGAGGAACAGCAGAGCTGAGTAAGGTGAAGGGGAGTCTGAGAGTAGGAACTATTTTTTATAGAGGTCGAGAAAGGCTTCTTTAATAAAGCATTTTGGCAAGAACCAAGATGAGGAAGTGAGCCATGTGCATGGGGTGAGAGCTCCAGGCTAAGAAAGTTGCTTAGTCACGATGGTTTCAAGGAGGAGTAGGGAGACCAGTGTGTCTGAGTGGGGTTAGGAAAGGTTGGGGAGTTACAGACCCCAGATCCCATAGAACCTTCAGCCCAATTGTAGGAATTTTGACCTTCTTGGTGGCAGTGAAAGTAATGAGAAGTCATTCAATTTGGGATACATTTTGAAAATAGGACCAACAGGATGTGCTAATAAGTTGAATATGAGTTTGACAAAAAGAAGTCAAGGATTACCCCCAATTTTTTAGCAGTTGGAAAGATAAGAGTGACTGTTTACTGAGATACAGTGTAAAGGTGTCTACTGAAGCTGTCTTAAGCAGGAATTGCAGCTTCTCTAGACATAGTCAATTCTTGAGGGAGCTGTGAATCATCTCAGACCCAGTGCATCCTGGTTTATGAAATGGAAACTAACAAATCATGTGCTTTCTAGACAAAGGAATGAAGCCTAACATCATATTTTACTGAACACAAAGCAGATGTCTGAGGTGAAGGAAAAATAGAGTTGTTCTGAAGACATCCACAGTCTCCCTCACCAAATATAGATGTGGTTTGGAGAAGCTATACTTTCCAAAGCCATCAAAGCAGAAAGCACTGTAATTAAAAGTGTACATATTGAATTTAAACATTGACTGATTTTTAGTGAATCTAATTTAAGGTATGGGAGGAGTTCAGAAGCATAATAAACACTTCTCATGGGCTGTTGCAACGTGTTAAATGGAGAAACGGCCACAGAAAGGAAGGCAACCCCATCCTAGCAGCGGATGAGGTTTTCAGGGATGAATTGCTATGATTACAGAAAGACAGTAAATTAAAGATTGTCCTTCATGGAAGAGCTGCAATTTTTGGAAACCACATCAATAAATATGCTGCTGGATAACCCGGCTACAGATATTCCTAGTGGTAACTCTGGTATAATCATCTCCCATGTTCTGTTGTTGGAACTTCTTCCTGAAGCATAAGCAGGTCATAGGTGCCTAAATTGTGCATGGTTCAATAAAACAAAGACAGATGACTTTGTTGGACTTGAGGAGTTACAGAACAGGAGTCAGAATTGCATTCTAAATTTGGTTCAGCTTCTGGCTTTGAATGCTGCTTAGATTTTTGTGACTACAAGGCTATTAGATAATCTGCCTGCCTCGTATGTTGCTGACTCTTTAGAATGCCCTTCATGACTATGAGCAATGACAGAAACTTGTATACTGATGCCACTCACTATTGAAGGTTGTCTGATCTAGTACTGATGCCTAATAAAACTAGTTACCCACCAGGTATGATCATAAGAACCATCATGGTAAAATGCTTGACTTTCACAGTTTTCTAGTTGCCTTCTCTCTTATCTATTCTATGTTTTAAGTTTTTTGCTTACAATTTGCTGCAACAACCAGCCCCAAAATATGTTCTTCAAAGTGTGTTCAGATATATCTTAAATAAATTTTGGCTCAAATTATTATGAAATGATTTCATGAAATGACTTTTCAAGTTTTGTTTTTTTTAACATCTAAGGATATTTGGCTGGGATCGTGACTTGCCCCTTCCCTGAGAAAGCTTTCCAAAGCTGTCTTTACCTCTCCTCACCTTGGCCAATAGATGGTCAAATGACGTCTTTCTTTAATTGAAGGAGCAATGTGAATGGGAAAGTTTTTCTCTTGGCAGCAGCCAAGTTGATCTCTTTTGTACTTAATTTATTTTTGTGGGAAGTGGTATTTGGTGGTCACAGTTGGAGGGACTCTTTCTTATTAGTAGTTGAGCTCCTATCTGCTCTGATTGATGCTTCCCATCTTAGCTTTTTATGTCTTCAATTCCTTATTCAGTAATGCCACAAAATGGTGTCTGCAAAAGAGGAAATTAGTAGGAACGAGTCTTGTGTGATATGTTAGGGGGAATTCCAGTGAACAGGAATAGAACTAGAAAAAAATCTTATTTATCCTAACACTATTCTCCCTCCTCTCCCGGTTTTCTTTTTACTCTCTTTTTTCCCCCCCTTCTTTTCTTGAGGTTCTATCTGAGGAATTAAGGACTAACGCAGAAAGAGTAAGTAGACAGTCTTTCCTCTGTTTGCTAAAGGCATGTTGAATCAAATGCTAGCGAAAATCTCCATACGCCAATACTGCCGAAAGGAAGAGGGAAGAGGAGAAAATGTGTGGCTTATTACAGCTCTTAGTTTGTTTATACCTTTGAATTCATCTAACCCCAAGTAAAGGAATTGATGACTTTAAGTGTTTCTGCCCTTAGAAAAATATAGTATAGAGCTGGGATGGATGCATGGATCAAAAACTTATGGTTTTGAGATGAATAATAATGTATCCTTTTAAACTGGGTACACAATGGTCAGGCAGAGTATATGTACCTTTTTATTTGATTTCTGTGTTAACAGTTGTTTGTACCAACCTCGTGACAAGAAATTCCTGAAGGACTGAGGCTGATCTGATAAAGCACATGGCTTGATTCTATCATAAATAGCAAGAGTGCATCGCATTATGTTATATAGTTGTAGTATACCTTTTCTTAGGTGAGCCCGAAGTCCTGCAACTCTGTCAACAATCCCCTTGTCTTCCTGAGGTATGGACCCTTTACTGCCTTCTGGATTCTGTCTTTTCAAGGCAGGATCACTTCTTACTAGGCATGTTTGCTTTAAGGACTGTCTACTCTTAGTCACATGCATACATTCTCTTGGTTTGCCACCTGTGCTTGCCATAGGCAAACTTGTGAAGAAGATACATTTTCTCTGAAACCTCTAGTTTCTCATTCTATCTTTAGTCTACTTTATGTTATTTTCTATGCAGTACATTATTCTCACCTTATATGTCAAGCATGGTGTGTTTGCCTTTTTATAAGGGTCTCTTGAATACCAGAAGGCTTTCCTGATCCATAAGTTTTTTTTAAATCAGAACATTTTTAGGCACATTCAAGATAAATGTTTGAGGCAAAGAATCTTGCCTCAATTCCTTATTGTATTGGAGACAGGGTGGTTTTCCACCTGCTTTGGGGACTGACTTGACCTCTCTACTCCTAGACTTTCTCCCTATCCATCTGTACACATCTTACCTTCCTTCACCATCATGGATCCACTTGGATAAGACACTACCCTGTCTTCACCACCAAACATTGTAACCACTGACATTGCTATACTGGCCACACTGCAGAAGTCAGTTGCCCAGAAGAATAATCATAGAGTACAAAATGTAGCATGGGCCAGGCTGGTAGCTCACGCTCATAATCCCATCACTCTGGGAGGCTGAGGTGGGAAGATTGCTTGAGTCCAGGAGTTTGAGACCAGCCTAGGCAACATAGCAATTCCTCATCTCTACAAAAATCAGAAAATTATCCAGGCATGGTGGTACACTACTCAGGAGGTTGAGGAGGAAGGATTACCTGAGCCTAGGAGGTCAAGACTGTGACGAGCTGTTACCCATGCCACTGCACTTCAACCTGGGCAATGAGACCC
Organism: Cephalopachus bancanus; assembly: GCA_027257055.1. Lineage (NCBI taxonomy): Eukaryota > Metazoa > Chordata > Mammalia > Primates > Tarsiidae > Cephalopachus > Cephalopachus bancanus. The sequence continues at coordinate 14,571,670 of JAPVLO010000093.1, forward strand.
AAGTCAAAAAACAAACAAAAAAAGACAACATGTCATATCATATGCCTGTCCTCCCAGGTCCCAAATGAATAGTCAGTGATGGTCTTTCTATACCTCTCTTCCAGGTATACTGTTACATGATTTGTTTCTGAGCATTTCTCAGCCTATTTGCTCTGCACTAGACTGGTCTGAACCCCTCCTTCTAGCCCTACCAACATTTCGGTCTTCCATTTTCTGTGCCTACATTTTAACCAACTCCTTCCTATATGATTGAACTTTAGTAGGTTATAAACTTCTAGATGGGGCACTCTGGTTCATGCCTGTAAACCCAGCACTTTAGGAAGCTGAAGTGAGAGGATTACCTAAGTCTGGGAGTTCGAAACCAGCCTCACAACATAGCCAGACCTTGTTTCTACTTAAAAAAAAAAAAAAAGCCAGAAGCCTATAGTCCAGCTACTTAGGAAGCTCAGGCAGAAGGATTGCCTGAACCTAGGAGGTCGAGGCTGCAGTAGCCATGACTGTGCCACTATACTCCTGCCTCAGCAACAGAGTGAGACCGTAACTTTAAAAAAAAAAGATTATGAACTTCTAATCATTGCCTCCAGCTCCTACCCTGGCCCAACATTGTTTCCCATGTCATCACAATGGCTTCAAGGTGTTTCTAGACCCTGTCAAGGGAATGTTCCCTGCCTCCTGCCGCAGCTCACAGATGATTTCTTTGGGAGATATTTTTCCTGATCAAAGCTACTCATTTTTAAAGCAACTAGTACATCCCTAATCCATCATTTTCAAACCTATTTAAATTATTTAATGAGTTGCAGCTCCTCTCTTTAACTATAAATGTTTTGAACAGACATTAATATAGCTATATGTACACTTTAGACTGCCCACTTAATACAAGGTATCAGTGCACTGTAAAATATTGGTAATGTGGTATGCAGCTGAATCAAATATTAACCGTCCAAAACCCTCACTTCCCCCTGCAAAAAGGAAAGTAGCTTTGATCTGCTCTTTAGCACATAGATTGGTGAAGTCATTGGTTATTAATATTTTTAAAAGCTTTGTCCAAGGACACACTACCACCAAGACTTATTATTAGTAACATATTGAATAGGTTAAAAACGTGTCAATAAAACTTGCCAATAAATGAGTAAACCCAGTTTGAGGAGCTTCCTTCTGGATTCTTTTAGACTTTTTTAGGTTAAAAAGAAAAAGAGGCCAGGCATAGGGGCTCACATCTATAATCCCTGCACTTTGGGAGGCCCAAGTGAGAGGATTGAGCCTAGGAGTTCGAGATCAGCCTGGGCAACATGGCGAGACCATCTCTACAAAAATAAAAATAAAAAAATTAGCCAGGCATAGTGTCGTGTACCTATAGTCCCAGCTACTTGGGAGGCTGAGGTGGAAGGATCTCCTGAGCCCAGAAAATAGAGGCTGCTGTAAGCAGTGATCACGTCACCGCACTCCAGCCTGAGTAGTAGAGTGAGACCCCTACTCAAAAAGAAAACAAAGAAAAACACAACCTGAGGTGACCTTTTTCAGAGTCGTACAATTGGACAGAAACATGATTTTATCAGCTTGTAAATTTTATTTCTCATCTTCTTGTATCATTCAGCTCAATGGAGACTCTCATGCAAAAGTACAACGGATTCTACGGTTGATTTCTGGTGGTGGATTGTCCATTACTGGATCACATATCTTATGTGGAGACTTCCTCTTCAGCGGTCACACAGTTGTGCTGACACTTACCTATTTGTTCATCAAAGAATGTAAGTAATAGCTCATTCTTGCTGAATTGATTGCTATAGTGGGAGGAATCGCTAGGCTGAGATATTGATGGGAGCCTTTATTCTATTGGGATTCATAGCTATGAAAGAGACAGATGGTGTGTATATATGTTTTTTATCATTTCAATAGTCATATGTTATTTGAACCCCAAAGGCTTAAAACCTAGTATTGGCTTCTCTAACATTTAACGTGCCTCCAAAGCATCTCTCTTCTTTTGGTTAGTACTTCTCAAGGTATGAAATGCTATCTTGACATTGGAATTAATTGTTAAGTTTATTGCAAAAAAGATTGGCACATTCTAAAGCTAAATGTCAATGACTTTTGGATTATTTGCATGACATTTCCATTCTATTTCATGCCAAATAATTCAGTTAATGTTTTTCCATTCTAAAAACATTTCTTTGTCCACTGTTTTCCAATTTCATCATTTTTCAGTCACCTTTTATCCTTTAATAGTCACCCTCATGGGACATTTTGCCAATACTGTTTTTTTCTTCTTAAGAAGAAACATGGAGGCAAGAAATTAAAATCTCTGTCCATGTTTATATACTCAGTTCCCATTATACAAACTCCTTGTGTTTTTCAGTGACTTTTCTGGCTGAAATAATGTCTTATTCATTGTAGGGTTGTATTTGGTTTGAGCTGCCCAGTTGATCCCATTCTTATAGACTTCTGAGGTTTTGTATATTTAGGCCCATCATCTCAAAAATCCTTTTGAAGTAATAATGCTTCTTCCCTTGTGCTTGCATAACTAATCAGTGTTAACCTTCATCTTTAGTTCCAAATTACCCAAGCTAGTATTTTTTAGAGGTTTATCTCAGTTTTTCTCATTTAGCAGAGACTAGCAGAAAAAACCCTCCTCTTCCCTGTCCTAACTGTTCTTCCCTCCTCTCTTGGCCCTTAGTTAATCCAAATAGGTTTATCCTGACCTAGCGGCAGTGTGGACTTCAAGGGTTACCTTCAGTAGTCCAGAAGTGAAATCTTACCCCATAGATAGCCTGGACTTTAAGTTTAAGCTCTACTTTGAGGGAAATATGACAAAAAGAGTTGAGTTCTCAGTAGATAAAGTTGAGTCTTTTTTGTGAGAATTTCAGAGCTTCTGTACTGTTCCTTTTGTAAGTTCTATATTCAGACTTACAGTAGGAAGGTATAGTGCATGAGCTGTGGGGCTCATACTTGACTTAAAGGTACAGGGCCTTCCGCACTTTCCCCCTTATTTCTACTCTCACACTCTTGGGGTGGGGGTGTGAGGGAACTGGATCTACCTCTACATTATTATCAGGGGATGGTCTTTTTCCTTAAGTGTAGTCACTACATTTCTAATATCTAGTTATTGGTCCTAGAGGGTGGGTAAAATGATGTATGGTGTTTATGGTTCTAACTTTTGCCAAGGAAAGTTCCATCTGCATGTGAGATCAATCATTTTAGAGTCTCAAAGTACATTTGAGTTATAGGATCTTTAATCTGAGGATCACAAAAAAACTTATGGAAGAGGATGGGAATTAGGGGAGGGAGGGAGCTGCATGTCAGAGTGAAGGTACTATATGTTGAAAACCAAAAAGTGATGAAGAGAAAACACCCCAGGTAACTGAGAGACAGTTTTCTAAAATAACTGAAGACTGACTGGTATTAACATTAAAAGCATGATAACTTTCTCTGTCCCAGGCACTATTCTAAGTCCTAAATGCAAATTAACTCATTTTATCCTTGCAACCTTCCCATGTGGGAGGCATGATTTTACTCCATTTTTCAGATGAGGAAACTTAAGCATAGAGAAAGTGACTTGGCCATAGTCCACAGCTACCATTTGGAGAATCAGCTATTCAGACTCAAGTGGGCCGGCTCCAGAGGTTACACTCTTAATTTCTTGGCTCTGCTTGGAATCTTGGAAATTCAAGCTTCTGACTCTACAGAATTGCCAAAGAATAGTCTCCTTATCTTTAAGCAGGGTATAATGCTCATTATTGTACATTCTTTCCCCTCAGAGCGATTGCAAGGCAACTTGTGATTCATTTTATACTTTAATGAAAGCTACTCCAGTATATAGAGACTTTTTTTTCCCCCAAGACATGATTTTGATGTGAGATTTTTTAAATGGTGTAAGTCTGTGTATAGCATGGAAAGAATTACATTCTGCTTTTTCTAATTTTTGATGAGAAATCTGTGATATTTAATACAAATTCATTTTATAGTCAGTTCTGTACATAAACAGGATATTCCATGTTCATGTCTGTTTTCTACACAATTAAGAAAAACAATTATCTTCTAAATTATACCATGTGTTATTCTGAGTAAGCAGTGGCTTATTTGGAAAGTCTGCTTCTAGATTTGATGCATCATTTATATATTTTTTGCTCTCCTGCCTTTTTATCAGTTTGGGCTCTTTCCTCGTTTCCTCTGTTATGAGTGGATTTAATTTGAATTTGGTTGTGAGAGCATATGAAAATGTGGGACCAGGATCACTTTGGGATTAGCAAAAGAGGGCTTTATACAGTTGTGCAAATATAATTAGGGCTTAGGTTCCTTGTAAAAACAGCCTGGCAGTTAGCATCAAATGACTGGCTAGTCAAGAACAGTTTTGTTTATTATTTAGTGCCAACTAGGGCTAGAAACCTACTCAGACAATGAAGATAATTATTATTTATGTCATCATCTTTTAGATTGTTATCTCTATGGGTTGAGTGAGAGTACAAAGAGGATTACCATTTTGCCATTTCTATTTCAGAATAGCTTACATTAAATCTTTTCTTTGGGTCAGCCAGTGTTCTCAGTTAATGAGGAGTGGTCCAAGGCCGGCAGCTAAATAGGAAACACATTTTTGTGACAGAGCACTGCTAGAGTTTCCAGCCATTCCCAAAACCTCACTTTCAATTCCATGAGAAGTAGAATGAACATTCAGGTCACCTCCTTACTCCTTACTCACTTCGTCTTGCTTCTTATAAATAAACAAAGTAGTTCTAGTTCGAGCACACACTTTGAACTTTTAAGGCAAATATGGTGTGAGACCTTAGCAAAGGGGTGGGGTCTGTGGTGCTGGAGATGCATATTTAGTGAGTCCTCCAAATTTCTGAATGTCATTTTCAATTTTTAATGTGCTGAGCCTAAAAGAACTGTTAGGACTGGATCTGGCCCCTGAGGCTGCAAGAGTAAGACCTCTCCCAGCAGTAGAATTCTTGGATTCCACAAGTTATCTGCCAGACTTAGTGGCAGGATGAAGTAGCTGAGAAGTAATGAGAAACACATCCAGAATTTGAAAATCAGACTTTCTAGTGCAAACACACGTTTATTTTCATACTGTTCCACTTGAGACCAACAGAACAACAGCTATTTTACCAAAAAAATGTTATGTTTGAGTGATATCTGATGTAATACTTCATCTGAAGTTCTCAAAATGGGTCCTTTTGCTATTCACCCATTTCTTCTGCACTTGAAAGTAAATATCACTGTGAATATAATCACAGTTAAATATAAAATTAATTTCTGCTTATTAACTTTTGTTGTGAGCTAATAAATTTTAAACTAGAAAAAGAAACAGATGACCAAGTCATTAGAGATGAACTCTGTTTCCAATTATATCTGTCATTAACACTTGTGTAAGAAGATCATATTTAACCCGATGAGTGCTGTAGTTCTCTCCTACAGCTGATCAATGGAATGAACTTCTTAGTGACTTGAACAAGCAGGCTAAAAGTCCATAAGTGAATGATCAAGAATTCAAAGCTTTATGTAGGGAGGGCTTTATAGTTGCTATTAGCAATAACAGTGTAAAATTGCTGGGAATCAAAATATTGCTACCCACAATGCAATTCCCCAGCCCATGCCCTTACCTTATAGATACCCCTGGAGAAATCAATGTAAATTTTAGACCTGAAATGACTACTGCTTTCTCATTGTTTCTCCCTTCTTTTCATAGACAACTACCTCTTATTTTGGTTCCTACTGTTTGTTGTTTGTTTTTCCCAGTGGGGTCCTTTATGTGAGCCTGTATGAGGCAGTTTCAGCCAACCTAATAGGAAACGATTCTGTTCTCTTCCTTATTAAATGGCTTATTGGCAGTAAGCAAGACCTAGAATATCTAGTGTTACTAGCCTCCCCAGTGAATGACTATTAGACCTGCTATCAGGCGGCCCCTCTTTGTCCTTCCTGGGCAGTTCAAGTAGCGACTCATTTTAGGTTATCGGCTTTCCTTCCGATGACTTCCTGATCCTAGATTATTCTACTTAAGGAAATTAGGACAGACTGTAATCATTACATTCATCTCTGGGAACCTTATTAACTCTATGATTTTTCTACTGTCCAGATTCGCCTCGTCACTTCTGGTGGTATCATTTAATCTGCTGGCTGCTGAGTGCTGCCGGGATCATCTGCATTCTTGTAGCACACGAACACTATACTGTCGATGTGATCATTGCTTATTATATCACAACACGGCTGTTTTGGTGGTATCACTCAATGGCCAATGAAAAGGTGAGAGCCGTGAAGGTGCTTGGATAATTCCTTTTCTATAACACAGTGGGCCCTTTTCAGACAGTGGGGTTTAGATAGCTTGATGGGAATAACTGCTGTTGTCACCCAAGTGTATGGTTTAGGTCAGTTCACTTAAACTTATATTTATGATTGCCTCTTAAAATAAAGCAAAGTAAAGAACTTCACACATAAATGGACCAGGGATTTTTTTTTAATGCCATAAATTATAAAGCACAGCATCTTACTAATTCAACTAATCTGTACTAGAAGAAATATATGTGCTAAATTAAAGTCTAGGAACCTTCTCTGTAGGATCATTGTAGAGCAGCTGGGTAAGACACAGCCCAGGCCCTCAACTTAAAGTCATTTTAAGGAAAATATGAAAGCTATTTTCTATAATCAGACAAAATAAATAGCTTGTGAATTACTGGATTTGGTAAATCTTTTGTGTAATATAGTACTCTCTGTCTTCCCTTCTTATATCTTACTCATTTGTTTCCACATTTCCTTTTTCCAAATTACCTTTTCTTTCTTCTCCCATAAATTCTGAAAGAACTGGCTCAGATGCTGCCTCTTCTGGAAAGTCTTCCCTAACTCCTTCTCTCTTCCTCTTGTCCCTAGGTAGAATTATTCCTCCTCTTCTCTTTGTTTCCCTAACTTTGGTATGTGTTCTTGGTTTAACAGAGTTTGTTTGTGTACCATGACTTACTTGTCTTTAAATAGACTTGCCATATTGTCTGGTGCATATAGGGTTTAGAGAATTTGTGAGTGGTTAAAATATGTCATTCTCAAAGGATCTACACCCAACACTTGGTGTCCATTAATAAATGCTCTTTCTGTGAATTACTTTATTTCTCTTTGTAGTTCTTTCTATTCTGTAGTGTCCTATTTCCATCTTCCTTCTTACACTTCCATCTAGATGACACCACTGAACCAAAATTTTAGTCTTTCCTCTTAAGTATGTTCCATCTTCTGAGTTCTCTCTTCACTCTTCCAACTTCCTGGCTCCTAGATTTCATCACTCATACATCCTGAAAATTATTCCTTCTGAACATGTCTCACATTCGTTCCCTGAGTCTCCATTTTTACTGGAATTGCAGACAGAAGAAATTGCATGAGCCACAAAAAGGGAAAAACATGTAGGTGTGTTGGGGAGACCAGAGTTATGGCAGAGTTAGGAAAAAGTCCTAATAATAACTGCCATGTGATCTGCATTCTATTTTCCCTGTTAAGTTAATTTAATTAAGAAAAATAATTGGGATACAAATCAAGAAAGATGTCTCTTTTTCTGCCATTTACAGAACTTGAAGGTCTCCTCACAAACTAATTTCTTGTCTCGGGCATGGTGGTTCCCCATCTTTTATTTTTTTGAGAAAAATGTACAAGGCTCAATTCCTTGCTGCTTCTCCTGGCCACTGTCATGGCCTCCTGGCTGCTTCAAATCATCGTGCAAAAAGTATTCACGGGTTCAGAAGATCGGTGAAGATAATGAAAAATCTACCTGAGAAGCAAAACAAAGGCATCAGCTCTTACACCAAAAGAGTTAACGCTGTAACCAAAGGTATAGTTTTGTTTTATTTTAGGACAACTGAGTGGCAAATGAAGAAGTGGACCAAATTTTGATGAGAAAGATGAACAAAGTATTACCTTGACTGCTTTTTTAAATTTTAATTCATTCTGAGAAAGATATACTCCCCTGCAGCTCCTTATTCATTGGTGACAAGCCCCCTACCTGGCATTTTGCAAATAGAGTTTGTCAAAGAGGTGCCAAAAAACATATTACTTTTTTCACTATTCTTTCTCCATCACAACCCTCTACTTCAGAATTTTTTCAGGATTGTTTTCCTCCCAACGTCAGAAGAATTTGTTAATGCTTTAAATAAAATAATCTGGATATATATGCCACCACTGTGTAAATAGAATAACCTAATATTGAGAGGGGTTTTTAGCATTAGACTTAGCAAGGGGAGAGCCATGGGTTGTGAGTAACCTTCCAGTGAACCTTGTTTCTACCCTGTCATGGGGAAGTTTGAGAGCAGGTCTGGGAATGTGCACTGCTGCTACCACCTAATACATGATGTATCACTTTTACTTTTTTCTTGTTTTTAACTGATACTTTTAAAAAAAGTGATCCAAGTAAATGTGAAAGCATTTGACAGACCCCACCCACATGTGTAAATATTTCACTTAAAATCTCTGTGATAGATGCATAGGAAACATGAGGATATTTCTACTAATGAGTGGTCCTTGTGTACACACTCAGATGCTGTCTGCCTGCTAAATTTGGATCTGGTACCCCCGGGGCAGTCAACCATTCTTGCACAGACCGAAAACACATGTGTGTCAACTGATGCTCACGCCACTCCTGGGGTAAAACCTTGTTTCCCCTCCAGGTCAGGCCCTGTTATGAGATCTGTTTTAGGGCTCCTAATTGGAATTCAGAAATACATTTGGTCCCATTTTACTAAAGATTTCTTCCTAGTTATATTGTGCTTTGTTGGAAAACCAGGATGGAGCCCGAAATTGTGATGTATCCTTGCCGTTTAGCAAGAGACTCGGCTTCTCGTTAACTGGTCCTAAGGATGTATGCCACAATTGAGTAATTTTACTTTTACCCTGTGAAAATTATAACATGGTGCTGCACTATAACATACTGTTGGAATCAGTGTGCTAGTTACAGCTACACAGTAAAGGGAAATAATTGTTTCTAAATTTCTTTGAGGTGATGCAAAACAGACGGATTTTTAAAGCATATAGCTGATCAGATATAATGCTGTCAGATTTTGTACATTATTTGATGCTATTGAATCTTTTGGAAAATTCTTGGTTTAATTTCCTCACTATTTGAAAGTTAATTTGCAAGACTTCTAGTAACCTTAGAACAAGTTTTAAGGTTACAAAACCATCAACACTAGAGGGGGTTGGGGGAGAGGCCAGTAGGGGTGGAAGGAGGCAGTTATGTTTATGTTGAAGGTGAAAGTTTTTCTTTATTTAGAATGGAAAACATCCCTAAATTTATCACCACAAACTAGTCAGCCTTGATTACACAAAATTGACCTTTAAATTGCTTGAGAAAAGCACAGTGCAAATTTGTTTAAAGGGGTCAACATCCATTGGTGCTAAAATTCTGTGTATGTTTTCAGAATGGCTCTTTCTCTGCATCATAGAATAATCACTAAAGGAAAAGTAGTTGAACTCAAGGCCGGAAGCAGGACTCTCTAATCTGGTTATTTTAAACAAGAATTGAAACCCCAAACATCCTTGGCAGCTTTGAAACACAAGGATTTTTTTTTTCCATTATTTCTTTCTTTCTTTTTTTTTGAGTTTGAGTCTCACTCTGTCGCCCAGACTGGAGTGCAGTGGCCCGCTCCCGGCCACCGCAGCCTCCATCTGCTGGGCTCTGGCGATCCTTCCGCCTCATCTTTCCAAGTAGCCGGAATTACAGGCATGCGCTACCATGCCCAGCTGATTTTTTGATTTATTGTAGAGATGAGGTCTCGCTGCCCAGGCGGGTCTCGAACCCACGGGCTCAGGCAATCCACTCACCTCAGCCTCCCAAATAAGCCAATAATAAACATATATCTAGTTTATCTGATGAGTGTAGACATAATTTGATATGATTTTTGCTTATGTTCATTTGCTAAATAGCAATACGGGTGCTAGAACAAAATTTTCTTCTTGAAAACACTGATTTTAAGTTCCTGTTGTCCAATGATGAGAAAAATTAGCTGCTATGGAAGCCTGGGTTTTCTCTCCAGGCATACATTATCCTTGAGCCTCTAATTGAAATGAAACAATCTGATATACCTTAGAGCCTTATTCAGCTGTGTCTTGGATAACCCACTTTCTTCAACTGGATAAGGAAAAGTGTTTAAGCTTAAAAAAAATCATTGTATATTGGGTAACGGACATCCTTGAAACAGTAAGCCTTGCATTTTAATCAAGTAATCCATTTTTTTAAAAAATAATGCCATCACCTTTAAAGAACTTTAAAAACATCTATGATGCCATGCGTGGACAGTAATTCTCAACATATATGAACAACACATATTACATGTATGTTCATAGTTCTCTAATAGATGTTGAGGAAGGATGTGCTTTGAAAATATGATGGCACTGGTGGGGGGGGTCAAAATTCCAAGGTTGGGAAAACAAGAGAAATAGTGAAACTTACTTACATGTAGTAAAGCAAACTTGGGATTTAACCCAGTGTGCCACTTAGGGATATAAAACAATCAATTATGATCTTGCCTTTGAAATAGTAAATTTTGAAGCACCTTTTCTTTGCCAATTAAAATACAGACCTTATTCATTACCCTTGTTTTGTAAGTCTGCGCTTCTGTTTGAAGCTTTTCCCGTAATTTAGTTCGCCAATGAAGTATTGATAACATAAAATTTCCATATTTAAAAATTATGCCACTTTTTAAAATCTAAATGCTTCAAATGGAAATGGCATTCTCTCAGATTCTAGTTTTCGAGCTCCTCCTCCAGATTTGAAAATAAAGCATTATTCCAAGTTCCGCCTGAACCAATTGTGAATTTGTTACTAAGTAGACTGGCATCTTGGGAAACAAGTTTTGCTGTAGAAAGAAAGTTGTTCTGAGGGTGAATTTTTAGTTCCTGGTCTGGTTTGTAGATGGCATTGCATTAGGGTTCTTTGCTGAATTACCAGAGCCCCCTTGTGGCAATGTATTATATGATTTGGAACAGAAACCACTTTTTTAAGTGTATTTTCATGTTTTTAAAAGGCTTTTGTTTTTTATTATTTTTTCCAGTAATCTGTAAGTATCGTGTAAAATGAATTATTTTCAAAGCACTTAAAACTTTTTCCAAAGAAAAAAGTGTGCTCATATTATAGGGGGTTGTAATTCTAATCTTTTATCCATTTGATCAAAGAAAATTTGTAGAACATTTTTACCTCTCACTATCACAATCATTAATGTCTCCTTTAATAACTTCCTACATTTTGTTTACTTTGAAACACATTTATGTGATAGAACTCACCAGTTTCTTTTTTAATTGAAAGTTCATATCTTGTTCCTTGAATATTTCTTGCTTAATTCCTTTTTGTTGTTGTTGTTGTTTTTGTTTTACACTGTAAAAATGCTTTAAAATTTAAGCTGGTCTTGAAACACTCACCTCTGTAGTGTAAGGAAGTGTGAGAAGGAATTCCTTAAATGAGTTTACATGTTTAAATCAAGCTTAAGCTATATGCCATATGTTGAAGACTTTTCTATTTGTATATATAAAGATTATTAGTATTTTTGTTTTTAATGTCCTTGTGTTGCAATAATTTAACTCCTTTAACTCAGTTGATAAAAATATTTCTTCTATTAATAAGTGCTCTTCAATACCCAAACACTGAAAATTATTTCAAAGTACCCAAAGATAAGTTTTTATACAAATACATGTTATAAGTTCTGATTTATTTTATTACTCATTAATCTATACTGTGTTTTAACTGAAACATGAATGAGAAGAGTGCTTTATTGTGGAATTATTTTAAACTGTCCTTTAAAAGAGAAACTATGAACATAATCTAATTGCCAAGATAGAATTCATTATTTAATTTACCTCCTATGCAATGATTAATGCTGCAAAATGTATGGTTATGTTACAGTACATTCACAAGAGAAATATTATTCCAAGATTTGAGAGGTAGCCAATTGTATTTTTTGGAAATTTACTGTACTGTTTCAATGTGTTAAGTGCCTTGTTGTAAAGTAAAATTTTAAGTCTAGAATTCATTATTTTCTTGACATATTTTTCATTATGATATCTACTGTATGCTATTGTAATAGTTTTATTAAATGCTTACATTTTAATTAAATATGTGAATTTCAGAAGCTCTTTTCTCCTACCCACTAGTACCTTAATCAAGTGTTTAGCATATTGGATTTGAATTCAGGTTTTTGTTTTTATATAAGAGGAAATTATTTTTGTTTAGAAATTTCACGCTTGTGCTTTTATGTTTGTAAAAACATTTCAGGAAGAATTTAGGAGTGTAACTATAGTCTGTACTTCTAAAATGTTGTCTTACATTTACATTTTTAAGTGCCTAATTGTTAGTTTAAGCTAATTTATGTTTGTATTCTAAAGAAGATATAAGTACTTGTTTTCTAATCTCCTTGGTTTTGCTTTTTAAAAAATTGCAAGAGCCTATACTTTGTATTTACCCAATAAACCACAGTGACATCAACAGTCTTTTCAAAATTAGTATTACTGTTTCTTTCCACTTAAAAAATGTGTTATTCTTTAAAAGATTTCTTACATTTATTTAGTTTTAGAGTACATATTAAAACCATGAGGGAAGCCAGGTGCAAAGGCTCATACCTGTATTCCCAGCACTTTGAGAGGCCATGGCGGGAGGATTGCTTGAGGGCGGCAGGAGTTCAAAACCAGCCTGGGCAACATAGTGAAACCTTATTCCTACAAAGGGTCAAAAAAATTGGCCAGGCATGGTGGTGTGTGCCTGTAGTCCCAGCTACTGAGGAGGCTGAGGTGGAAGAATTGTTTGAGCTCAGGAGGTCAAGCCTGTGGTGAGCCATCATTGTGCCACTGCACTCTAGCCGGGGCAACAGATATATATATATATCTTTTTAAAGCACTATTTTTTAAATACAGTGATAACTTTCAGATAATGGATTTAAGGTACAAAATAATTCACAACAATTTAAGGGTATTTGGAGAAGGAAAAAAATCACATACACACTCCATGATTCTGATTACACTCATTGTTCACAAGGGTTTAAAATCGTTAATTGTTCAAGAAAAGTAGAGTCCTTCCTTTCTGTCACACAGCTCTAAAATGGCTCCTCTTGGCTTCATAAAAGAGGACCTTAGGGTAATGTCCTCAACTGGGCTTTGCTAGATATTACAACAGCAGGTTGCAGTAGGTTGTTTTTGGACCCACTGATGAAAAATGAGAGCATGCCCCTACCAAGACGAGTAAAAACAATTCAGTGGGGTAAGGTAAATAAGATAACATGGTTCAAATATAAAGTTGTTGGTTGTAGTCCAGGTTTTATCCTTGGATTATCTGGAAATAGTAAAACAGATCAGAATAGTTTTCCTACTACTTCCACCTGGACTTTGAATGAAAAGCTAATCACAGCGAGAGTCCCAGTCTCCTGTTTGAAACATTGGGATGCAAATTTTGCTGATCATAGCTTCAAATACTGCCTTTAGCTAGAATGCATTGTGCAGAAAACTAATATGGACTTTTATTCATCGCACAAGGGACTAATAAGAACTTTTAATAATGGCCTAATTCATTCTTGGTTCCATTTGCTTTCTTCATCCAAAAACCTTTTGGGTGAGCCTCCTATGGGAGAATAAATTAGCTGTGTAATCTCGAAAGTGTTGAGGATAGTGAAAATTTTTAAAGCAGTCATTCTGTCTCTTACGCTAACTGCAATAAGGAATTAATAGACGACTTTACAACTGCAGTTAAAGTGGCATGTTGAATTATTCTCATCTTGGGCAAGTTTCATAAGTAATAAAACCATTACAGAATCAAAATTAAAATGGTGGGTAGGAAAAAATGGCTATCATTTATGCTTGGTTGGAGACCTTACAGCCGTTGATTTTAGGATTAGAGTGTAGTGATGTATCCAGACAACTCTTTTTGCTAAGATTAAACATACAAAGAGTAGATAAAAGGTTTCAGCTAATCTCACTGGAAAGTGAATCCAAGTCCACTTACTTCAACTCTCATCCCGACCCTATCACATTTGAAAATAAAACAGTGTCATCTAAATGCCTGCTTAACCACGGACTCAGTTTCACATCTGTAAGTGTTTTTTGATTGTAGGTCATTAGTCTTGGTCTTGAAGAGAGGTTCCTCCAGATGATAATGCCATCTACCATTCAGACATGGCAACAAGTTTTGGCAGTATTCATCTTTTGATATTTTGAATCTCCTGCTGAGAGTTAGGAGGATAGGAAACTAGACTTCTTTCACCAAGCATTTGAGTGCTACTGTGTTACATGCACTGGAGCTGCTGATAAACTTCCTGCCATCAAGGTGTGAATGTCTGTGCTCATCAAAACTCTTAAGTCACATGTAAAAATTCAACTGTGTTAAGTATGGTTTCTTGGGTTTGCAAGTTTAAGAAAGTGTTGGGGAGGCCTTTGTAGCTAACCTGCCAGGTGTTCCAGGGAATCAGAAGCTAATTGCTTATCTGGATACATTGTCACTGAATTTTATCATTCTTTTCTATTGAATGTTTTAGCAGAATTACAAAATAGACATCAAAGTTTATTTCATCCAAATGTTAGGAGAGGCAGTCTTCTATGGGCCCTGAGCATCTATCTACTCCAACACATTTTTGCTGGGCATGCCATGAATGCAAGGTCCTAACTACTGTTACCCAGGAGGACTCTGCTTTTCTTGAACAAGGATCGTGAGACTCAGTGAGAAATCTTGAGAAATGGGGTAGCATATCACACCAAATAAAGAGACTTTTTTGTGCTTACTATAAAGCAGTCAAAAGTCCAAACTCGGTGTTCCTCAGCTGAGGCACAAACCTACTGCATATGTAGCTTCTATCTTGACCTTTCCTTGTCACACCCATGGGACCTGAGGGAGAAGAGAAGCCAAAGAGACATTTTGGTTACTGATATTCCATGAGTAATGACATCCTTTTTCTCTGACCCAGAAGTTTCATGTCTTCTCCCAGCATCCATGAAGCACGAATAGACTAACTTTCTGACTTGCAAGTAGGTCAAGTCATAGATGCTTCACAAGTCTTGACATCTAACATTTCATTTCCTTCTAATAAAATACATGAGAATATCAGAAGCATAATACTGGATTACTCACTAATATAAGTTAGAATAGTAATGGATTATGTACTACTATGTATCTGTATATATAATGCACATTTTAAAGTCATACGTGGCAAATGTAATGAGACATAGCATTTTATCGTTAATGCTTGACATACATTCTTTAATCTTCACAAAACCCCATGAAGTAAACAAGGCAAGAGGTGGTGACCCCATTTTTTGAGATGAAAGGGTTCACAAATGTTAGGGCTAAACTTGAGTTTTGTTTGTGATAGCTATAGCTTGCTGCCTCCCTGTCATAATTACTGTGGTCACCATTACAGTTTGTTAGGTTGTATTGTTTTTACATCAGAGGTCATAGTTTTTATTCCCTTACCAGCCAGTTTGTTTAAGAGAGAAACTGTCCTTGGAACAGGCTGTTTGTCAAATGCTACTGGCTTTTCTTACAGTTGCCATTTACTACATTTCGAAGGGGAGGAAAGTAGGCTTATAATACAAAATGGCCTTAAATGCAATTGTTAATGTCACATGCTTAAGATTGGTTCTGGCCAGGCTTGGTGGCTCAGCCTGTAATCCCAGCACTTTGGGAGGCCGAGGCGAGTGTAAAATTGGTTCCAAAGGCAACACTCTGCCAGCCTTTCCCAAATTTTGCATACTAAGTTAAGTTCAAAAGTCAAAATAGATGCTGTATTGTTTTGCTGTATAACTGCCTTTCCAAGAGAAGTGATGAAAGTCTGCTGCTGGAGAAATGAAAATGCCCACACTGAAAAAAAAATTCACAAACATAAGGAAATCAACCAACACATCCCTTTTTTTTTTTTCCTGAGTTGAAGTCTTACTCTGTCACCCAGGCTGGAGTGCAGTGGCACACTCACAGCCACTGCAGCCTCGACCTGCTGGGCTCAGACGATCCTTCTGTCTCAGCCTTCCAAGAAACTGGAACTATAGGCACGCACTACTATGTCTGACTAATTTTCTGATTAACTGTAGAGACAAGGTCTCACCAAGTTGCTCAGGCTTGTCTCGAATGCTTGGACTCAAGGTAATCCTCTCACCTCAGTCTACCAAAGTGCTGGGATTATAGGCATGAGTCACCATGCCTGTCCCCAATACATTCTTAATCAATAGATCAAATAAGAAATCACAGGGAAAATTTGAAAATACCTTAAGCCAAATGACAACAGAAATGCAGCATACCAAAACCTATGGGATGCAGCAAAGACAGTGCTGAGAGTGAAATTTATAGCTGTAAAAAGAAGAAATCAATAACCTAACTGTAGATATTAAGGAAGCAGAGACCAGATGAAAGCTAAAGCTAGTAAAAAAAAAAGATTAATAATAATAATAATAAAGTCTAGAGCAATGATAAATGAAAGAATAGAAAAACAAAGAAATCAGTGAAATGAAACATTGATTCTTTGAAAAGAGCAATAGAAATTGACAAATCTTTGACAAATTGGCCAAGAAAAAAAAGAGGACTCAAATTACTAAAATCAGAAATGAAAGTAGGAACTTTATTACTGGTTATTTAGAAATAAAAAGAATTATAAGAGAGTCCAAAGAACAAATGTACACCAATAATAGGATAACCTAGATGAAATGGACAAATTCCTAGAAACAAAACCTATCAGTACTAAGTAATGAAGCAATTAAAAATCTAAATAAACCTTTAATAAGGAGATTAAATTAATAATCAAAAACTTCAACAAAGAAAAGCCTTGAACCAATAACGCTCAAGTCCAAGAGTTCAGTCCCATTTGCAATAGAGAGACACACCAACTAAACCTAGGAATATACCTAACCAAAGAGGTGAAAGATCTCTGCAAAAACTACAAAACACTGATGAAAGAAATTGTAGATAAATAAATGGAAGCACATTTCATGTACATGGATCAGAAGTTAATATTGTTAAAATGACCATACTATCCAAAGCAATCTACAGATTCAATGCAGTCCCTATCAAAATACCAACATCATTTTTCACAAACCTAGAAATCAAGCCACATATCTACAACCGACTGATCTTTGACAAAGCCGACAAAAATATGCAATGGGGAAAGGACAACTGTATTCAATAAATGGTGATGGGAAAACTGTCTAACTATACACAAAAGAGTAAAACTGGGTCTGTATCTCTTGCCATATAGAAAAATTAACTCAAGATGGATCAAAGACTGAACTGTAAGACCTGAAATTATAGAAATCCTAGGGGAAAAACCTAGGAAACATTCTTCTGGACATCTACCTAGGCAATGAATGTATGACAAAGACTGCAAAAGCAATTGTGACAAAAATAAAAATGGAACTTAACTAAAAAGCTTCTGCTCAGTAAAAGAAATAATCTGTGGAGTGAACAGAAAACCTGCAGAATGGGAAGAAATATTTGCAAATTATGCCTCAGACAAAGGACTAATCCAGAATCACAAAGAACTCAAACAACTCAACATTAAAAAAAAAAACCTAACAACCCCAACAAAAAGTTGGCAAAGGACATGAATAGACACTTCATGTCTATTCATGAAGACACACAAACAGACAATAAACATAAAAAAATGCTCAACATTAATAATCATCAGAGAAAGGTAAATTAAAACCACAATGAGATGTTACCTAACACCAGTAAGAATGGCTATCAAAGAACAACAGATGTTGTTGTAGTTGTAGAGAAAAAGTAACTCCTTTACTCTTGGCATTGTAAACTCATTCAATCTCTATGAAAATAGTATGGAGATTTCTCAAAGAACTAAAAATTGAATTATCATTCTACCCAGCAATCCCACTACTAGGTATCTACCCCATAAAAAGTCATTATATTAAAAGAGATACCCTTATTCATATGTTTATTGCAGCACTACTCACAATAGCAAAATCATGGAACCAGTTGAAGTGTCACCAACAATTAGCTGGATAAAGAAAACATGGTATATACACACATTATGGAGTACCGCAGTCATTTTTTAAAAAGAATGAAATCATGTCCTTTGAAGCAATATGGATGGAGATGGAGAACATCCTAAGAGAACAAACTCAGAAACAGAAAACCAAATACCACATGTTCTCATGTATGTGTGAGAGCTAAATGACCATAAAGATGGAAATATTAGACACTGGGGACACCAGTAAGGAGTGAGACTGGGAGAAAAATTAGGGTTCAAAAATTATCTATTGGCCAAAATATTCACTATCTGGGAAATGGGCCGTCTGAGACCCAATCCTCACCATTACACAATGTCCATGTAACAAGCAAGCACTGGTACCTCCAATTCTAAATTTTTAAAAAATTGTTAGATCTAGTAAATAAATTCAACAAATTTTCAGGATACAGAATCAACACACAAAAATCAGTTGTTTCTATATTCTAACAATTGACAATCTGAAAAGGAAATTAAGAAAAGAGTTTCATTTATAATAGCATCAAATGAATAAAATACTTAGGAATAAACTTACCAAAGGAGGCAAAAACACTTGTGTGTCAAAAAGTATAAAACACTGCTGAAAGAAATTAAATAAATGGGAAGACCTCATGTCCATGGATTGTAATACTTGATGTTAAGATGATAATACTACTCAAAGCAATCTACAGATTCAATTCAATCTCAATTAAAATCTCAGTGGTGTTTTCTACAATACATAAAAGCCTATACAAAAATTCATATGGAATTTCAAAAGACTAAGAAAAAGCACAAATTGTCATTATAGCCAAATTTTCCAAAATGGCCAAAACAATCTTGAAAAATGAGAAATGGTTGGAGAACTCACACTTGCTGATTTCAAAACTTGCTGCAAATGGCCAGTAGTCAAAACTGTGGTACTGACATAGGATAGACATATAGACTAATGGAATAGAGTAAAGAGCCCCCAAAATAAACGCTCACATATATGGTCAACTATTTTCCAGCAAAGGTGCCAACACCATTCAATGAAGAAAGAAGAGTGTTTTCAACAAATTCTGTGAAAAATTGGATATTCACATACAAAAGAATGAAGTTAGACCCTTGCCTCACACCAAATGCAAAAATTACTCAAAAATGAATCAAGAATCTTAAATTTAAGAGCTAAGACTATGAAACTCTTAGAAGTAAATCTTTACAACCTTAGATTGGGTAATGATTTATTAAGTATGACATCAAAACAAGCAATAAAAAAATAGATAAATTGGACTTTATCAAAATTTAAAACCTGTGCATCAAAAGACTATCGGGGGAAAAGACAAGTCACAGAATGGGAGAAAATATTTGCAATCATATATCCAATAAAGGGTTAATATTCAGAATATCTACAGTGTTCCTACAACTCAACACAAACAAAATAACTTAATTCAAAAATGGGCAAAGGATTTGAATAGACATTTCTTTAAAGAATATATGTAAATGGCCAGAAAGCACATGAAAAGATTGTTAGTGTCATTAGTCATTAGAAAGACTTAAATCAAAACTGCAGTGGGATACACTGTACCCCCAGTAGCATGGCTATTAAAGATTTAAAAAGAAGAAAATGACAAATGTTGGTGAGAATGTAAAGAAATTGGAACCATGTCATTGCTGGTGGAGATTTAAAATGGTGCAGGTGCTGTGGAAAACAATGTGGTGATTCCCCAAAAGAATTCCCACATGATTTGGCCGGGTTCAGTGGCTCAGCCTGTAATCCCAGCACTTTGGGAGGCCGAAGCAAGAGGATTGCCTGAGCCCGAGGGTACGAGACCTGCCTGGGCAACTTGGTGAGACCTCATCTCTACAATAAAAAAATTAGCCGGCATGGTAGCGCGCACCTGTAGTTCTGGCTTCTTGGAAGGCTGAGGCGGAAGGATCGCTGGAGCCTAGCAGGTCGAGGCTGCGGTGGCTGGGAGCGGCCACTGCACTCCAGTCTGGGCAACAGAGTGAGACTCCAACTCAAAAAAAAAAAAAAAATTCCCACATGATTTATCAATTTCATTCCTGGGTACATACCCAAATAAATTGAAATCAGGGACTTAAACAGATACTTGCAAATCAATATTTATAACAGTATTAGTCGCAATAGCCCACAAGTAGAAACCATCTAAGTGTTCATCAATAGATGAGTGGATAAGCAAAATGTGGTATATACAACAATGGAGTGTTTTTTAGCCATAAAAAGTAAATGAAATTCTGACACTTGTTACATGATTAAACCTGGAAAACATTATGCTAAGTGAACTAAGCCAAACAGAAAAGGGAAAATTTCATATGATTCACCTTATTTTAGGCACCTAGAATAGGCAAACTCATAGAGTCAAAAAGTAGAAGTTATCATGGCTGGGGGAAGGGGAGAATGGAAAGTTACTGCTTATTAGGTACAGAGTTTCTATTTGGAATGATGAAAACATTTGGAAATGAATAATAATGATAGTTACACAACACTGTGAATATACTTAATGCCACTGAATTGTACACTGAGGATGGCTAAAATGATAAATTTTATATTATGTATATTTTACCACAACTTAAAAAAACCAAAAATAAAAAAACTCCCAATATTCCAGCACATTTTTAACAGAAAGAAACTGGACATAACCCAGATATTGATTAACAGATGATTTGGCTAATAAATTATGGCATGTTTAAACAGATTTCTTAATGGGCTCCTTGGTTTGATCTTTGCTCCTTTAGAGGGCGGTCAACACGGGTCTGTTAAAATATAAGCCAGATGATGGTATTCCTTCTCAAAAACTCTTCAGTGATGCACTATCCTATGTAAAAGTCCATGTCTCTACAATACCCTACATATCCACCTCTTTGATTCTCTCTCTCACATTCCTCCTCTTGCCCTTTCCCACTCCAGCCATGTGGCCTCCTTGCTGCTGGAAAACTTCCAGCACACTTCCGCCTTGGGACTTTTCACTTACTGTTTCCTCTGCCTGGAATGCTCTTCCCCCAGGTATCCACAAGCCTGCCATCAAGCGATCAGCTGTCTGTTTAAGAGAAACCTTCGCTGAACAACCTATATGAGATTGCCACCCTCCCCCCCACACCCACATAGATGGCAATTCCTACTATCTTCATATGTGCCTTATTTCCTCCATAGTACTTACCACCAGCTGACGCATATACATGTGTCCATCTTACGTCACTAAGAAGGGCTTGAGCCAGGCTCGGTGGCTCAGCCTGTAATCCCGCGATTTGGGAGGCTGAGGTGAGTGGATTGCCTGAGCTTGAGGGTTCTTGAGACCCGCCTGGGCAACTTGGGGAGACCTCATCTCTACAATAAAATAAAAAAAATCAGCCAGGCATGGTAGCACTTGCCTGTAATTCCAGCTACTCGGAAGGCTGAGGCTGAAGGATCGCCGGAGCCCAGCAGGTTGAGGCTGCAGTGGCCAGGAGGCCACTGCACTCCAGTCTGGGCGACATAGTGAGACTCCTACTCAAAAAAAAAAAAAAAAAAAAAAAAGGGCACCTGAAGGGCAAGCATTTTGTTGTATTCACATAGTATCCCCAGTGCTGAGAACAGTTCATTCGTAACAGTTATAAATAATTACCTCTAATTAATAAACATAAAAAGGGGATAATTATTTCCTCCTTTACATTTTCAACATTTCTGCAAAAACTGTATTATTTAAAAATCAGAATAAAATATTGACTTTCAAATATCCAGTTTGCTTTGAGTATATTCTTGCCTAAAAAGAGGAATAGGTAATGTTTCAATGTCCTTTCTAAAACTCAATTCTTAGTGAGACTTAGACATGAGGATTCGCTACTAGGCAAAGGACCAAGTACGATTACCTAAACCAGGAAGTAACAGTCCTGTGTTAGTTTTGTTGAAGCGACCAACTTACACTTTACCTTGTAAATATAATTTTTTTTCTTTCAAATTTTATTGACTAAGTAAGTAAATAATCAGAGGCCAGGTTCAAAGTCCTGAAAATCTATTTAAGGAGAATGTTAGCAACCGGGGAAAGAGCAGCATGCTTTGGCCTACGCAAAAAAAAAATCAAGGATCACTAACAATTATGGCCAGGCTAATGAAAGTAAGAGTATGTTTATTCTTTTAAAAGAAATATTGCAGGCCAGACGCAGTGGTCCATGCCTGTAATCCCAGCGCTTTGGGAAGCCTAGATGAGAGGACTGTCTGAGCTCAGGTGTTCGAGACCAGCCTGGGCAACTTGACAAGCCCTCATATCCACAATAAATTAAAAAATCAAATGGGCTTGGTGGCATGTGCCTGTAGTTCCAGCTACTTGGAAGACTGAGGCAGAAGGATCTCCTGAGCCCAGCAGGTCAAGGCTGTGGTGGCCGTGAGCATGCCACTGGTCTCCAGCCTGGGTGACAGAGTAAGACTCTGACTCAAAAAAAAAAAAAAAAAGAAAGAAAGAAATGTTACTCTTTAACCACTTTCTTTTGAGTTTCTCTTTATTTGTATATTAAACCACTCACTAATCACTGTTATTACAAAAATATGTCATGTAACTATTACTGTGGGTATCTACCTCACAATAGGTGCAGCTCATAAATAAAATCTGCTAAGTCTTCTTACTTCACCATGTCTTTTTCTCTCAAGTTATTGTCTGTTTAAAAAAATTTTTTTTTTACCAGGATATAGTTTACCCTAGTGAAATGTGCAGTTCTGTTTTAACAAATGCATTTACCCAAGTAACCAAGTAACTCTGATCAGGATATAGAACATTTCAACCACACCAGAAAAATTTGTCCTGTTCTTTTCCGGCCAATCCACCCGCTGTTCTAATTTCTATCACCATACGCTGGTTTTGCCTGTTCTAGAAATTCATATAAATGCAGTCATTCAGTATGTACTCTTTTGTGTCTGGCCTTTCCACTCATCATGCTTTTTGATATTCATCTAAACTGTGGAGTGTATCATAATTTCTTTCTTTTTTACGTGGACTAGTGATCTATCAAATAAATACATCACCCACAGTTTCCCCCACCACTGCCCCCCTCTTTTGTTGAAGGACCTCTGGACTGCTTTCAGTTAGGCATAAAAAAATGTGTCCCAATCCTGGCACCACTTTGCCCAAATAAAATAAATTTGGAAAGTTGCTCCAAAAAGTTTTTGCTACTTTTAAGATTCTGCCTTCCACTGATATGTAGATTTTTCAGGGGTGTTTCTTCCCTCATCTCCCATCCAAGTAAATCATAGTTCATACATGCAACCGGAGAGGAATGAACTGGGTCATGTTGAAGATGGGCAAGTTTACTTAAGCATCATACAAGCCATAAAGGCTAAATATAGGAAACAATATCCCAACCAACCTCACAATCCAATCTTGGAAAGGTTTAGCACATCTACAAGGGGTGAAGAAGCAGCAGCAATAGTGCCAACCTATTGGGTTTAAAGTATTATCAGGGACACAGTATTAACTGCTATAATTACAACTTGTACTTATTAGTATTAACTAAATACTAGACATTGTGCTAATTATTTTATTTAATCCCTATGCTTGATGTAGGCACATTTATGATCCCAATTTTCAGGCACATGGAGATTCAGAGAGTACATATAGAAGTACATAAATACATATACAGAAGACACTCAGGATTGTATAGGAAGCAAATTATGAGTACTTAAAGGAAACAAAAGTGTTTTTTGTTGCTGTTGTTTACAGAGATGAGGTTTCACTATGTTGCCCAGGCTGGTCTTGAACTCCTGGGCTCAAGCAATCCTCCCACCTCAGTCTCCCAAAGTGCTGAAATTACAGGCATGAGCCACCACGCCTGGCCAGGTGTTAGTTTTTAAATAGCCAATGAAGTTGTACAACTAAATAGTATTAATAACACTTCTACTTTCTCTTTTCATTGGCATTTTGCAATCCCATATGCCCTCTCTGTTCACTGACCGTTGATGGGTGTGGTATGTGGCATTTACCTCCCAGGGATTTACAAACAAGCTGGATAATTGTAATTTTACAAAGAGTAGTTTAAAACCACACTAGATCAAAACAATAAGTACTTAGATATTTTGGATATACTGTAACCTAACAATTCTGGCCAAAATCCATGTCAAGCAAAAAGGATTTCAATGGGGAAGCGGGTGGTTTAATTAACTTTGGGATCTCAATAAAAATGATTTTTTTTCTTAATGCTGTCACTGTCCTACTTACCGTTTCTCCCCACCCAAAAGATCTTTTAGTATTCTCTTCCTTTACTGCTTCTGATATTATTTTCTTCACCTATTTAAAAAAGGAAAGGGTAGCAAAATGTATTTCTTTATCTGGCAAGATTGTCCTGAATGTAATTTGGGAAAATTCATCCTGAAGAAGCACTGGATGAGCTGTGTGACTTCATGTTTAAAATAGTTTATCCACAATATTATGAACAATATAGTTTTCTGAATTAGTTTGTAGGGCTGCCACAACTGAGCACCATAAACTAGGTGGCTTAAACAGAAATTGGTTTCCTTATAGCTCTGGAGAGGAGAAGTCAAAGATCCAGGTGTTGGCAGGGTTAGTTTCTTCTGAGGTCTTTCCCCTGACTTACAGATGGTTGCCTTCTCCCTGTGTCCTTACATAGTCCTTCCTCACTGTGTCCTAATCTCCTCTTATTATAAAGACACCAGTCATATTGAATTAGGGTCCACCCATATGACTTTACTTTCACTTAATTGCCTCTTTTAAAGGCCCTTCCCCCAAATACAGTCGCATTCTGAGGTACTGAGGGTCAGGACTTCAACATATAAATGGGAGGGGGGCAGAGTTCAGCCCATTAACACTTTCTATATGCCTCACAGAGCTGTTAACCTAATGAAAATAAGAGAATATTTAGGAAAATGTCATAAATGCAATGATATCCTGTATGAGATAAGAGGGTAGCTGTTAGGCTTGTTAAATTAGTCACATCTTCAGCTATTTCAAAAATTATTTGTGAATTTAAGTTGCTTATAAGAAAAATGTTAGTGGCTACTGATTTAGAAAGCACAGCTCTAAAGAGATTCAGATAATATTCTGACAGTCATGTTAAAGATCATATATGCAAACAAGTGGTTTATGTTATTTAAATTCTCGTATTTAGAAATTCAAAAAAATGAGAAGTAATCTAACAAATAATGGTTAATTATAGGAGATGTGAGGTGTGTTTTTTGGGGGGGCATAAGCTTAAAGTCACTTGAAATGACATGAAAAGCATGTCAAAACTAGTATGAGAACAGTGGACTTGAAATTTAGTATATCTTACTGACATCACTTGTTTACAAAAAATAAAAATAAAAAGGATCATGTAATAAAGAGAGCTCACCATGCTTTCTTTGATTACACTTTGGTAAGTACAGTGTGATGGTCAAAGTTTTAATGTGTTTTAAGAATGAAAAGACTGGGAAAAAATGGTCCAATATAGATCATTCTGCCTCAACCTGATGTAAATAGAAACCACAGGATCTGGCCTACAAAAGATGGAAAGAGAAGCCCTTATTAGGGAAGCCAGGGGCCATTATTAGAGAAAATTAGAGAAAGCCTTTATTTTTAAAGTATTATACAATCCATATTTAACATTTCAAGCTCAGCATTTCAATATTGATCTAATACCAATATGAATATTGCCTCTCCTCCCCAAACCGATTCATTTTTTTATATTTCTATCTACTTACATTCCCAAGCAAATTCTTGTTTCTCCATCCTTGGATTTAAGTACATATTATTATATCATCTTCCTTATAAAAGAGGTTTTTCTGCCCAGAGCAAGTTCTAAAGCTTGACACCCACTTCCCCCATCATTCTTTCCGTTGGCTGCTACACCTACAAATTCTACACTTCATGGCCTTCTCAGCATCCTGCTGTCTCTAAATACACGAAATGGTTCTTTCTTCCTGCGAGTCCCGGTTTAGACAAGGAGGTTTTAGTCTTTTTCTCACCAGGAACGCTACATCAAAGACCTTTTTGGGCGATCGGGGAAGACCTCCCGCTCCCAGTCAGGGTTAGAGGCGCTGGTGTGGGGCTGAGTCATCTCAGAGACCTGTCCACTACGGTTTGTCCAGGGGCACGTGCCAGTACAGTACCTGGCACTATGTATGCACTTAGTAAACACTGACAATAACACAAGGACTTCCACCAGCCAATCCGAGCGTAAGGTTGTGTTGCGTGTATCGCATCCGTTTCAGGGTCGTCGTCACCGCCAAGCCTGCCCCAGAGAAGGGGCGCAACCAGACCGTGAGGGCAAACTTCAGGTCCCGCGCCCCCTGGGCCGCCAACCTTCTCCGCCGGGCCGCGAGCGCGTCCCGGGTGGCGCCCGGGCGTTGCCGGCAGAAGGCCTCGGGGCCAAAGCGCGGGCGCAGCCAATCCGAGGCGCCCTCCGCCGCTGTTCCGCCCTCCTCGCCCCGCCCTTCCCCGCCCTCCCATCGCAGAGCTGGCAGCAGCGGCTGGGGGCGGGTGGCTGCGTGCGCGTCTCCAGCTGTCAGTCAGAGGAAACCGCGGCTGCCGGCGCACCGATCATGTCCTCCCCGGGGCCGCGACGGCCCCCGGCCGAGGACTCGGCCTGGCCCGTGCCGCTCCTGCGCGCGCCTCCGGGGCTGCGGCGCCTGGAACCGAGCGGCGGCGCGCTGCTGCTGTGCGCTGTCGTCGCGCTGCTGGCCTGGAGGTGGCTGCGCCGGCACCGGGCGCGGGGCATCCCCCCGGGGCCCACGCCCTGGCCCCTGGTGGGCAACTTCGGCTACGTGCTGCTGCCGTCTTTCCTCCAGCGCCACAGCTGGCTGAAACGCCGGGCTAGGGCAACGGGGTTGGATCCCGCCACCGTGGGCCCGCAGGTGCTCCTGGCTGACTTGGCCCGCGTGTATGGCAACATCTTCAGCTTCTTCATCGGCCACTATCTGGTGGTGGTGCTCAACGACTTTCACAGCGTGCGCGAGGCGCTGGTGCAGCAGTCTGAGGTCTTCAGCGACCGCCCACGTGTGCCGCTCATCTCCATCGTAACCAAGGAGAAGGGTGAGCGGGGGTCGCGAGGTGGGGCTCCAGGTGCGTCTGGTTGTAGCTTCTGTGCCCCTTCCAGCCGCACGTGCTCCCAAGGCCGCCTCACACCTGCTTCCTGCGCTATTGGGTGATGGTGGCAGTGGTGCCTCCCCTTCTTGGTGCCTTTAAGTTCCCATCCAGAAGTTCAGATGCGTGACCAGAAGTTCAGCTTCCAAGATGGGCAATAGGAAACCCACCCGGAAGTCAAGGGAGGGTAATGGGGGAAGGGGAGGGCAACAAAGTAGGAAGCCAGGTTCCAAGAGTACCCACTGCTGTCCTCACTCTTCAGGCTGTGACCTCTGAGGGAAACTGATCGTGTGAGAAAGAGGGAAGGACATTCTTTTCACTTTATCAGTTTTGAATACAAGAGTTTAAGAAGATTTTTAAAAATAAGATTAAAAGCCTGGAAAACATGGTAGGAGCCTATTACCAAACATTGCACTGCTGCATAAGCCACTGTGACTTCTGCTTAGGGAGTCTAAATTGGGCAGTTGGGAGAACGTGTTATCTGCTGCAATTGAATATCCTTTCTGTAACACCCCCCCCACCCACACACACACTTTGATTCTCAGCCCTCCCCTTTGTCTTTCTGGGCGGCATAGGCCTCAGATATATTTTCTGAGTCACTCCTGCCCATCAGCCAGGTGTCCACTTAAATGCCTTTTCCCCAGGGGAGCATTTTCTCACTGCCTACTGCCAAGTAGGTTAGGCTACCTTGTTAGAACCAGGTTCATTGCACAAGCACTTCCCTTCACTGCACTTTTCAAGACTGAAGCTACATAATTTTGTGACCTTGGGCCTGCATGTAGGTCTTAACCACTGAGCTGACACCTAGGAGGACAGAGTCATTACTACCTGACACATAGTAGGAGCTCAACAAGTTTCTGTCCCTGGAACATGGCATGGACACATGGCTTCTTAGAATCAGATACAGCCAAGTTTTGCATCAGGATTTTAAACAAATAGTAGTGATGATCATAACACTTTAAACATCCCACTGAAAAACAAATGTCACAGTTCATACCTCACCGTTGCATGTCTTCACATAAACTGCTTCTACATAGAATTCTCTTCTGATCTCTTGACTTCCTGGAACTATCCTACCTGATTTTCTTTAAAAAAAAGTCATGAAATATGCATACCACCAAACTTACCGTCTTAACTATTTTTAAATGTACAGTTGAATAACATTAAGTACTTTCACATTGCTGTGCAACCATTGCCACCATTCATCCACAGGATTTTTTTCACCTTGCAAAACTGAGACACTCTATCTCTACAGTTTCACTGCTCTAGGTAACTCGTGTAAGTGGAATCATACAATATGTGTCCTTTTGTGGTTGATGCATTTCACTTATGTAATGTCTTTAAGGCACATCCATCTTACAGCATGTGTGAAATTTCCTTTTGAAGACCAAATCATATTCCATTTTATGTATAGTCATTTTTTAGTATCCATGGGGGTTGCTCAAGTATCTGAGGATGCTCAAGTCCCTGATATAAAATGGCACCATATTTTCATATAACCTACGCACATACTCTCATATACCTTAAATTATCTCTAGATTACTTAATACTTAATATAATGTAAATGTAAATAGCTGTTATGCTGTATTGTTTAGGGAATAATGAGAAGAAAAAAGTCTGTACATGTTCAGAACAGATATAATTTTTTTGATCCGTGGTTGAACCCAGAGATGCAGAACCCATGGATACAGAGGGCTGATTGTATAAACCACATTTGTTTACCCATTCATCCATGGGTGGTCACTCGGTGCTTCTACCTGTGGGCTACTGTGAATAATGCTGCTGTGAGTGAATACTGTGAATAATGCTGCTATCCAAATGCCTGTTTGAGTCCCTGCATTCAATTCCTTTGGGTATATGCCCAGAAGCAAAATTTCTTCATCATATGGTAATTCTGTGTTTAATTATTTTTAGGAATCACCACACCATTTCCCACAGTGCCTGCACCATTTTACATTCCCAACCAGAAATGCACAAGGTTCCCAATGTCTCCACATCCTATCCAACACTTTTTTTTCTTTTCATATTTGCTTTTAAGATTGTGTGTAAATGTCACCTCTTTGAGAACATGTTCCCTGACATGTTTCTCTCCCCTGCAGATTGAGATGAACTTCCCTTCCCTCTGTGATACCACTGTTTCATTTTAATGCCTACCCATCTCCTTCCAGTCAGCCTAAGTCTTACCAATTCCTATAGCAGATACGTATCCTCCATCCATTCACTTTTCCATTTTTCTCCATCTCCACTGCTGGTACCCTCATCCAATCTTCCATCGTTTCTCACCTGATACTTCAGATGCCTCTTAACTAGCCTGCTGGCTTCCACTCCAGTGTTTTATTCACTGAACAGTCAAAAGAATCTCTTACATAAATCATGAATTGAACCATGTAGCTCTCCAGCTGAAAACCATTGTCTCCCCCACTCCATACTTGACCTACTGTGCCCTGAAGAATCTGGCCCCTGCCTGCCTTTCCAACTCTCTCTTTCCATTCTCCCTTTACTTGTACGTTTCAACCTGGCCTTCCTGCTCTAGACACACTAAGCTGATTCCTGCCAAGCTTGGGCCTGCCTCAGAGTACTGTACTTGTCCTCCTTGGGCCTAGAATAACTTCTCACTTGACTGACTGCTTGTCATCATCCTTCAGGCTTCTCAGGCCAACTGTCACATTTCAGTTCATTATTACTCACTGTCCAGTACCACACCTTATTTTATCTCATTCATATTTCTGTCATTAAACATTTGGAAAGTATTTAACTATTTCCACCCCTGTTCACATTGTGAGTTTCTTTAGGGAAGAGATTCTGTTCATGTTGGGAACTACTGTATCCCTACTTCTTAGCACAGAGTAGGTAATCAAAAAGCGAATGAATTTGTGTATAGAAGCATCCATTAGTGCATTTATCACATTCTATTGCAATTTGTTTTGTGTGTCTGTCTCTTCTTCTGGATTTCTTAATTAGAAATTAGATTTCCTTCTTTGAGATCTTAAAATTACAGAGCCCAATTCTTAACAAAACAATATAACAGAATGTTTCTTGGTGGCTATTGTTTGGTTTAGAATCTTTAATAAGGTCAATTCTAAGCATTAGTTGGGTCACTGATTATTATTAGATCTCTATTTAAGAAAGGGCTTGGAACCTGGGTAACTCGGTGCTTCAGTATCTCAATTAAGGCATTAATTCCCTGAGACACAGAATTTTTTAGGCAGTGCTGCTCTGGTGGGTGTATGTTGGGTGAATTTGCCATGAAAGAATCAGTGAGTGAAAGTTCTGAGGCTAGAGAAGGTATTTGACAAGATAATGCAAAGCAAGACCACATGGCACCAAAACAAAAAACAAAAAAAAACTCCTTCCAACTTAATTTGGAATAAAGAACTGAATAAGAAAATGTAGGTAATGGGGGAAATTTTTAATGGAACTTTTTCAAGGGCAAAGAATAAAAGGTGGAGAATGCGAGTTCATTTCAAGATGCCTATCAGGTGAGTATTAGTAAGCTTCAAAGACCAAGGGATGGACATGATCAGCCTGAAGAAGAGGGCCCACTGGAACTAAAGTCTGAGCTGCTCAACTCAGCAAGACTCAAGAACAGCCCCAGCCACCTTTGGCTACTGTTTCCAATGGCAAAGGAATACATATGAAATTGTTCAGAAACAAGATGTACAGACCTATCAGAGAAAAAAAAATTAGGACTGGCAGCCAATAACATTATTAAATATTTATTTATAACATGTTTTGAAAGAACTTTGTTGCCTAAGTTGGTGAGACTAGCCGAGATAGGGATGTTTCATAAACAGTGATGTGCACAGAGAGGCTAGAAATAGTTGGCTCAACACATGTGCCAAAAAGTTCTAGCACGTGGAAAGTTTATTTACTGTGTTTAAATTTTTTTAAAGTCTCAGGATTAGACAGGTTGGTGTCCTTTTTAAGTCCATAAGAACTACAGTAAACTAGAAAGTACATAAAGATGTTCTATATTAGCTATGCCCATCATTTTCATTAATTTACCTGATTCTTTTCCTAAGCAGAAAAATAAAATAAGTTCCACAATGTCAAAATCAAGGCTACCAAAGGAGTACTTCTCTGTAAGTGTGGTGCTATGATTTGAATGTGTCCCCCAAGTGGATTAGTAATCCTAGGAGTGGGTTCTTGATAAAAAGGAGAGTGCAGACCCATTTCTCTCTCCCTCTTCCTCTCATGTTCCCTTGCCCTTCTGACTTCCACTATGGTATGATACAGCACAAAGGTCCTTGCAAGATGCCAGCACCACACTCGGGCTTCCCAGCCTTCAGAACTGTAAAGAATGCTTCTCTGTTCTTCATAAATTACCCAGTTTGTGGTATTCTTGTTTTAGCAACACAAAATGAACTAAGACATGTAATCTGGTTTTCTGAAAGATTTGCATACATCACCTTTTTTATTTTATTTTTTTAGAGATGAGCTCTTGCTATGTTGCCAGGCTAGTCTCAAACTCCTGGCTACTAGTGATCCTCCCACCTCAGCCTCCCAAAGTGCTGGGATTACAGGTATAGCAACTGCACCTGGTCCACATTTTTATTATAAAATATTTCAAAAATAAAGTTCAAAGAGCAGTATAAACTTGTTTACCTGCAACTTAGATTTGTTTCAGATTTATAAATAATACATAGCTTTATTTGGTACTTTTAAAAAAACATATATACATTGAATACATAAAATATCCTTCTACATCAGACTTTTGTTATTTGAAAATGTTATGTTTTACCCCATATTATGCAGCATTCCACTAAATGGAATATGTATCACATTATTTATCTATTTCACTGTTGATAAAGATTAGGTAATTTTACATTGTTTTTTTTTTTACCTTACAAGCTATGCTGCCACAAATGTTTGTGCAACCACTGATTGTGAAGGTGGAAAAGGAAATACTGAGTTGACTGTTGAAACCTGTTATAGCTCATATAATATCACTGGCTAAGTCAAAAAGAAAAAAGCACTTATAATATTAAGAGATTTCTAAATACTTGGAGCAAGAATCAAAGCAAATTGCAAAACCATTAAACTGGAAGGCCCAAGTAAACTTTGAAGAAGTCTGAAAGTAAAAGACAGGTCAATCATTCTGCATCGAGGGGAACACGATGCAAAATGAGATTAAGAAATGAAACTAAACAGAAAATGAAAGTTCATCTGAGGAATTTGAAAATGAATGAGGAAAACAAACTGAGTATGCAAAATTGGTTTTTGAAATAAAACTTTAACAAAAAGTTGTGCATTCATATCAAGAGGGACTGAATATCTCCCAACAGGAAAATACTTCTATGATGCAACAGAAGGAAAGAGTGTCATCAGTGTAAATCATTTTCTCTGTTCAGTAGGTAGAAAACATGTATGTGGTCAATGTAGAACTGCATCATGTTTAATGTATTTTAGTATTTTTATTATACTAGTAATATTTGTTTATTATTGGAAAGCATAAAAGATAGAAAATGAAAAAAAGAATTGAAAATCACCTGATCAGCATTATTTGAGACAGTTATTATTGACTTTCCTGTGTATTACCTTCCTATCTTTTTTCTGTGTGTACGTGTAGTTTTTTTTGTTGTTTTTTGTTTTTTGTTTTTTGTTTTTGAGTTGGTGTCTCACTCTGTCACCCAGGCTGGAATGCAGTGCTCATGGCCACCACAGTCTTGACCTGCTGGGCTTAGTCGATCCTTCTGCCTCAGCCTTCCATGTAGCTGGAACTACACATGCATGCCACCATGCCCAGCTAATTTTTATGATTTATTGTAGAGACGAGGTCTCACCAAGTTGCTCAGGCTGATCCTGAACCTCTGGGCTCAGGCAGTCCTCTCACCTCGGCCTCCCAAAGTGCTGGGATTACAGCCTGAGCCACCACCACTCAATGCTTATGGACTTAAATAAAAATATAATTGTCTCGTAAAATGGAATCAGACTTTTCATAATCTGTTAAAATTGCTTTTTACCACTTAAAGTATCTTGAACCTATTTTAATATTGTTGAATATTCTTCTGTAAAGTTCTCCAGAGCTGTGTAATATCCCTTTGTGAGAATGTAGTATTGACAGTTGAGCCTATCCTGCTGGGCACCATGGCTCAAGCCTGTAATTCTAGCACTTTGGAAGGCCAAGGCGGGAGGATTACTTGAGCCCAGGAGTTCAAGACCTGCCTATGCAACATAGTGAAGGTTTTAGTCTCTACTAAAAAAGAAAAGTAGCCAGGCATGGTGGCACATGCCTGTAGTCCCAGGTACTCAGGAGGCTGAGGCAGGAGGATCACTTGAGCCCAGGAGCTTGAGACTGTGGTGAGTTGTGATTGTTCTACTGTACTCTAGCCTGGGTGAAAGAGTGAGACCTCAACTAAAAAAAAAAAAATTTGAGCCTATCCTTTGTTTGGCTTGAGGTGGGTCTTTACTTTTCAACTGCCTAGGGACCTATTCCTCTGTCAAGAACACCCCCTTCTTTCTGAAGAACTCTTTATTCCTAATCTCAGCTCCTTGTGTCCATTAACTGTGGTTGGAATGGGAGATGCCATATCTCTACATGAACTCATCTACTTGACCATGGTTATTAGTTGAGACATAGACTGATCAAAGCTGAGTTAATCAGAGTACCTCATCTCCTTGTGGGCATAGATCTCAAGAACTCATAATTATACATCTATCCTCACATAGTTTTGGGATAAAAATTTATATTTCATGGCATAGTTGGAAACCTCAAGCCACAAAATAAACTTTTCTCTCTCGTGGTGACACTGGAAGAATAGGCATCTCAAGATAGCTCCTGTTTCATGGAAAAGCTGGTTTGCAGTAGGAAAGAAGAAAGTTGGGTAGAGAACAGGAAAAAATAGGTGCAAGGAGAAAGAGCTCTGTGGCATTTAGTCTTCCCTGAGGTGGCAACACCCCCTTTCTTTCTTATTTTTTTGGTTCCATAGCATAATTGGCCTTTTCAGTAAACTAACTTGAGGGTATATTTTTGTTATTCCCAACCCAAGGAGTACTGATGTTTACTTTGGAGCCATTTGCTAAACAAAATATTTCCAGAATACAAATGTGTAGTTTAAAAGATAGTAAATGACACCAATCAAGGACCTTACAAATAAAAAATAAGGTTTTGTTTTGAGAAATAGAACGAAACAGAAATGTTATATGTGATATATTAAATAATCAGAGAGTAGTTCAAATTAGTATCAAATCCTGAAGTTCATATAAGAGACCATATCTATCCCCCCAAAAAGAAGGAGACCCAATAAGACCTAGCCTCTGAATGCGGCAGAAGATTTGGTCATGGTTAAAGACAGGAAAAATGACTAAATTTTGGTTGCCTAGGAAATAATTTGTGGGACTTTATTAAACAAAGGAAGAGTTCTGGTTTCAGGAATGGTTAAGACATTTCTATTTCTTCTTTGTCTTGGCACTCACACACCATACCAGAGGAACTTTGAGTGGAAGCACACACTCCATGATGAGATGAAGAGACATCTACAGTGTCCTGCACCACAATATCTGAAGATAGAGAGTGAATAGAGTATTGGCAGTTGCCTTAGTAAAGTGAAGAATGACCACACCTAAGGGTCAACAGAGAAGAAAACCAGCAGAGTATAAGAGAATAGTATGAGAACTACTCCTCCAGTTTGCCGTGCAGAGTCCCAGAAAGGCTCAGGAATCTGAGATGCCAGCAATCATAAGAGACAAGAGTGAGCCAGTGGACAGAAAACAGGAATAGTCTGAAATACACATATA
This sequence comes from Cephalopachus bancanus, assembly GCA_027257055.1. Classification (NCBI taxonomy): domain Eukaryota; kingdom Metazoa; phylum Chordata; class Mammalia; order Primates; family Tarsiidae; genus Cephalopachus; species Cephalopachus bancanus. Next base: position 14,606,363 of record JAPVLO010000093.1, read on the forward strand.
GTTCAACCCGGTCCTTATCACCACCCCTACCCATGCAGAAAATAGAAGGCAGATGCTCTGGAGAGCCTTGTGTTTTAGTGACTTCTTGGCTCAAGGAGGTAGGATGTGGGGGGAGAGGCCTGGCACCATGCAAGAGGAAAAGTTGCTTCTAGTCAAAGACAGGACTCTCAAAGGACTTTGCTTCGCAAGTTTGACAAAGAACACCCAACAAACCTGGCCACTAGCAGAAGAAAATGAGGAAATGTGTCTCTCTTGGCCTAGACCCTGACAGAGAAAGTGTTCTCCCCTGACCTCCTCTCTAAATTACAACTACATACTTGACTTTGCCATTTTTATGCAAAAGCAGTTGTGAACATATGTAAACAAGCTAGTGTGGTTTTATAACTGGCTGTGTCCTGTTAAACTTTTATTTTAGCAATGAGGTGAATTTGATATGATTTTTACATATCACAAGATTGTCTTCTTTTGATTTTTTTCAACCATTTATAAATGTAAAAACTAGACTTATCTCTCTGGTCATACAAAAATAGTCAGCAGGCTGTATTTGTCCTGTGAGCTGTAGTTTGCTAACCACCCAACTAGACTTGAAATAAACATGGTAAAAATGTAAGGGTGGGCATCCATCCTGTTTCTCTCAATAGGCAAGAAAGGAAGGCAGAAAAAGAATGAAAACAGCAGATAAACAGCTCAAAATAGTATGTTAGAAATAAATTAGTAATTAGAATAAACTGGCTAAAGGACAGGTTGCCAGATGGATTTTTTAAAATCCAATTACGAGTTGTTTTAAGAGAGACATAATCCCTCTCTCCCTCAAAAAGAGATATGCCTCAATAGAGGGTACAGAAAAGTTCAAAATAAAAGAAAGGAAAAGGTTATATAGTACCAAAAAAATACTTTAAAAAGAAAGATGTATCTTTCTGAAAAATGTATTTTAATCTAAGTATTTTAATGTATTTGAATGGTTGAAAAATCAAGCAAATAAAAAAGGATACAGATGTTATCAAGACTTCTCTGTTGCACATATAGAGAGCCCTATATCCCCAAATTACTTGGATAAACATTCTTCTCAGCTTTGTTTGGAAATCTTATTAACATTGTGTACACAATAGGCTAAATGTCAAATATCAGTGTTTGAGTTCATTAAATATTCTCCTAGGTTGAACATGGTGGCTCATACCTGTAATTCCAGCACTTTGGGAGGCCAAGGAGGGAGGATTGCTTGAAACCAGCCTAGACAACATAGTGAGACTTAGTCTTTACAAAAAAATTTAAAAATTAGTGGGCCAAACTTGGTACCTCAGCATATAATCCCAGCACTCTGGGGGGCCAAGGCAAGTGGATTACCTGAGCCTGCGGGTTCGAGACCAGCCTGCGCAACTTGGCAAGACATCATCTCTACAATAAAATAAAAAATAGCTGGGCGTAGTAGCACATGTCTGTTGTTCCAGCTACTTGGAAGGCTGAGGTAGAAGGATCGTTGGAGCCCAGCAGGTCGACCCTGGGGCGGCCGTGAACATGCCACTGCACTCCAGCCTGGGCGACAGAGTGAGACTCCGACTCAAAAAAAAATTAGCCAGAAGGGGTGGTATGCAACTGTAGTCCCAGCTAATTGAAAAGCTGAGGTGGAAGGATCACCTGAGCCCAGGAGACTGAGACTGCAGTGAGCCATGATGGTGCCACTGCACTCCAACCTGGGCAACAGAGTGAGACCCTGACTTTAAAAAAAAAAGATTCTCCTGTAAAGTTCGTAAGAGCTGTATAAGAGCTCTCCCATTGTGAGAATACATTGTTATCAATTTGGCCTGTTACTGAGTTTGAGGTGGATTTTTACATTTCAGTTGCCTACCCATGCTCTGTCAAGAGCACCCCCTTCTTCTGAGGAACTATTTATTCCTAACTTCAACTTCTTGTACCCATTAACTGCGGTTAGAACAGAAGATGTGATGTCTTTATGTGACCTTTCCTTTTTTTGGCCATAGTGATTAGTTGAGGGGATAAGACAAATTAACCTAGGTAGCAAAGAAGACTCATAATAGGAAAAAACATTTAAATTTAAAAGTAAATAATGAACATACATGCAAACTATATTTGTAGATTCCAGCTAAAGTGATGCCCAGAAGCAAATGTAGAGTTTTAAATTATTTGTTAAGGCCGGGCTCAGTGGCTCAGCCTGTAATCCCAGCACTTTAGGAAGATGAGGCTAGTGGATTTCTTAAGGCCGCAAGTTCAAGACCAACCCGGGCAATATAGCGAGACCTCTCTCTAAAATAAATAAAAAATTAGCTGGGAGTGGTAGCGCACGCCTGTAGTTCCAGCTACTTGGAAGGCTGAGGCGGAAGGATCTCCAGAGCCCAGCAGATTGACACTGGGCTGGCCATGAGTGTGCCACTGCACTCCAACCTGGGCAACAGAGTGAGACTCCAACTCAAAAAAAAAAAAATTTGTTAAGAAAAGGTCTGAAAATTAATGAGTCAGGTAGCTGACCTTATATATTAGAAAAAGAACAACAAAATAAACCTAGGAAAGGAAAAGAGGAACATATCATTATAATTTTAGACAAATTGTTTCAGAGAAAAAGAATATACCCTGTTTCAATTCAGGAGGCTAATATATCCAAACAAGTATAGCAGGGGAAAGAAAACTTATAAGTCATTTTCATTTATGAATATACTTACAAAATATTAGAAAACCAAATTGAGCAATTTATTTATTTTTTTAAAAAAGGCTTAAAAACATCATAACCAAGTTTAGATATTTGAACTGCAAGGAGGTTTCATAATAAAGAAGGCAATTTTCAAATTTCTCTAGAAATTAAATGCAACTCCAATCAAAATCCCAAAGGCTTTTTTATGGAGTTTGACAAGCTGATTTTAAAGTTTTTACAAAAGAGTAAAGAGCCAAGAATGACAAAAACAGTTTTGTAAAAGAACAAGGTTTGGGGAAGAGAGGCGAGTTCTTTATTAGATATTAAGACTTTCTATAAGGTTTATCTACATCTTATTATAAAGTAACTGTAATCAAGACAATGAATAGACCTAGCATATTCTCACACCTGTAATCCCAGTGCTTTGGGAAGCCAAGGTGGGAGACTCACTTGAGGCCAAAGGTTTAAGACCAGCCTGGGCAACAAAGCAATACCCGGTATCTGCAACAACAGCAAAAAAATTTGCCAGGTAGGCCTGTAGTCCCAGCTACTCAGGAGGTTGAGGTGGGAGAATTACTTGAGCCCGGGAGGTCAAGATTGTAGCGAGCTTTGATTGTGCCACTGTACTCCATCCAGGGTGACAGAGCAAGACCTTGTTTAAAAAAGAAAAAGTGTGCTTTAAGCACAGTGATTAACAAGTAGACCAATATAGCAAACTAGCCCACTTGTGTAGCCTGTAAACTGACCCATTTGTATATAGGAAATATTGGGGGCGTGAGGGAGGTTTGATAAATCGTGCTTGAACAATATGTTATCTAAATGAGAGAGAGATTCCTGCCTCACTGTAGGTAGGAATACCTAACACAAATGTAAATTCCAGGTATATTATGAAATTTAAATGTGAAAAAAGCAAAATTTTACAAAAGACTAGAGAGTGTGTTTTTGAACTCATGTGAGGAAGAGATTTCTAAAATAAAACATGCAACCAAATCATAAAGAAAAAGACTGATAAATCTAACTATCTTTGTATTTAAAACTACTGCTTATCAAATAATACCATTTAAAATGTGAAAAAAATTCACATGATGAAAGAAGAGATCTGTTACACACCTAGAACGTGTAAGAGAAAGAAAATTGTATAGTAGATAAGTACAAATTACAGAATAGGAAACCTGGCCAATAATCACATGAAAAGCTACTCTGACCCATTGGTAACAATCAGAGGAATGCTAGTAACATCAGATGACATATATTTCAGCCTTCTGATTTGCAAAAATAAAAATGTTGACAAGTACCAAGTGATAGCAACTATTTAGAACAAATGAGTCGTACTTTCTGGTGGATACACTTCTGGAGTACTCTCCACTTTAGAGAATAATTTGGCAATGTTCAATCATGTTGAAGATGTATGTATTTTATGACTCATCAGTCTACTATTAGCAATGTCTTTAAAATTCTGGGGAATTTCAATGATAGGATAAATACATTTTCAGATATGCAGTGTCTTTAGACATTTGTCTCCCATGCATCATTTCTCAGAAACTACTAAAGGATATTCTTCAGCAAAATGAGGGAGTAAAACAAGAAAGAAGAAGACATACAATTCAGGAAGTGGGTTCCAACACAAAAGATCTAAGAATATCCCTAAATGGTGAGAAATGGAAGTCACAGCACCTGGACAGAAGGTCAATAGAGCAACCACTGCAGATTTGAGAAGATTTCGAGAAGAAAACGGAACTGATAAATGTCTGATGTTTGGCCACAATGATGTTTATGGTGAAAGATATTTTATAAAGGTATTAAAGAGTATGAAAAGACTTTTCACAGAGCATGGTGTTTATTTCATTTGAAGCTATATCAACTGCACCCCAGTGCCTGGCATGTAGTAAGAATTCAGAAATGATATAGGAAAAAGAACATGCTGGAATGGTAAAGCACACTATGGAGACCAGGATGAAGTAGGGTACAGGAAGCAAGGAATATCTTAGAATGATTTGGTACAACATATGCAAGTAATTTTGTTGGGTTTGATGGTAAGAGATGTATAAGTTAAAATCAAGTAAGATGCAGTGAGGGATGACCTTAATGAGTTCAGATGTTTTGAAATCAGGGCTGTTGCCAACAGACATTTTAGATTGTCTGCCCGTTATTAGATTCCAAATTTTGATGACCAGTGATTCTAATCCAGTTGGGCTATTCATCTAGTCAGCCAATATTTTAACAGCCTCTTCCTGTGTTCCAAGCACTGTGCCAAAAGCTGAGATTACAATGGTAAGCACAATCAAATATTGTCTCTGCCCTCGTTTCAAGCTGTGACTATACTTATCCTTTGGTTCAGAATGTTTAGAATAGAGGTGTTTAGAATATGGGTATACCTGGCCTGAAATATTTTCTAAGCCTGGATTCACTCTTATAAAGCATAAGACTTTGAAATGCACACTAGCTTTGGAAATTGAAACTCATTGCTTTTCATTTCACCAGTAGTTACTGTCTATAATGATATACCCTTATAGAAAATTATCCTAATTTAATTGGATATGATTTTTGTTATTAGAAATATATACTATTTTGATAACTACATTTTGCTAATCATTCTTCTTGACCAGTGGTCTTTCTTTGTATATGAACTTTTCATAAGTTACTTGAATAATATAGAATACATTTCATGATTGGTCCTGTTCAGTATGATCAGGAATTCTGTCTCACTTTCCTTTCTTGATGCCCCTTTGCAGGGGTTGTGTTCGCACATTACGGTCCAGTCTGGAGACAACAGAGGAAGTTCTCTCATTCAACTCTTCGTCATTTTGGGTTGGGAAAACTAAGCTTGGAGCCCAAGATTATTGAAGAGTTCAAATATGTGAAAGAGGAAATGCAGAAGCATGGAAAAGACCCATTCTGCCCTTTCCCCCTCGTCAGCAATGCCGTATCCAACATCATTTGCTCCTTGTGCTTTGGCCAGCGCTTTGATTACACCAACAGTGAGTTTAAGAAAATGCTCAATTTTATGTCACGGGGATTAGAAATCTGTCTGAACAGCCAGGTCCTCCTGGTCAACATATGTTCCTGGCTTTATTATCTTCCCTTTGGGCCATTTAAAGAATTAAGACAAATTGAAAAGGATATAACCAGTTTCCTTAAAAAAATCATCAAGGACCATCAAGAGTCCCTGGATAGAGAGAACCCTCAGGACTTCATAGACATGTACCTGCTCCACATGGAAGAAGAGAGGAAAAATAACAACAGCAGCAGTTTTAATGAAGAGTATTTATTTTATATCATTGGGGATCTCTTCATTGCTGGGACTGATACCACAACTAACTCTTTGCTTTGGTGCCTGCTGTATATGTCACTGAACCCCGATGTACAAGGTAATTAATATATGTTTCTTTTATTCATGGCAAAACCAGGTAATTTACATCAGGATTAGCAACCTCAGTGATCTGGTGGCTTCTAGTACCAAACAATGTCTTCAGGCTGGAAAACAAAATAAACACTTGCATCTTTTTTTTTTTATTTTATTTTATTAACTGATTTAGCTTATTCCCCCCTTTTAGTTGTGCATAAGTCAATTCGTTGACTCTTCAGTGAAAGGAAAGAAATTATAATAAGTTTTGGTATATAGAACATTTACTGAGTTGATTCGTTTCTGGACAAAGTTAAAAAACCAGTTTAAAATGGACTAGTAAGTAAGGTAGTCAGCCATAAGTTTAAATCAAACATGGATTGGAACCAGGACTTATTATCATTTAGTTGTTTCCTTGCTGGTTTATGTTTTCCCAGACGTTTTGGATAGTTTCTTTTATGATTCCTGATGTATTGACATAGAAAACACCAGTTTCTCCAAAAGCAGCCCTAAGCCCTCCCTTAGACATGAGCAATAAATTAACTCCTCTACGATTTTGGAGGACGACCTCAGCTAAAGAATTTACCTGATTGTGGAGTTATTCTATTGATGACTATACATATTCTAGTTCATCATTTATGTTTGGTTTTAAGCTAGTTAGTCCCATTAGACCTGTTTCTCCGTGGACTAAAGCAACAGTGCTAAGTGCATCTGTACCAGCCAAACTTAATCCGACTAACACACTTGCATCTTATAGGGAGTTGTACAGTGTTAACAGTGAAACCCCAGGTTTCTAAACAGTGGGACTAATGTCATTACTTGCATACCCCCGCTTAAATCTCTACAGGTCTGGTTATATGTGATATCTGATGATGAAAGACCTTTAGAAAAGAATAACATTCTAGAGCTGAAGGGAATCATAATGCTCAATTGGCATATTCATCTTGTTTTGAAAATGGAGAACAAAGCCCCAGAGAAATTGCATGATTTTCACAAGGTCGCTCAACTAGTTTCACTGCCTCAATACCAATAGACAGTGAGCATCGGTGGCAGTTTCTAGAGGAAGAATACAGGGGAGGATGGTGTATTAGTTCCTTTTATAACAAATTACCACACATTTAGTGGCTTAAGACAACACAACTTTGCTATCTTATAGTCCTATACATGAGAGGTCTGATATGCGTCTCACTGGCTGAAAATCAAGATGCTGGCAGGACTGCATTCCTTTCTGGAGCCTCCAAAGGAGGATCTGTTTTCTTGCGATTTCCTGCTTTCTTGGCTCATGGCCTCCTTCCATCTTTGAAGCCAGTAATGTTGCATCTCTCAGACTATTTCTTCATAGTCACAGCTCCCTCTGGCTCTGAACTTACCTGGGAAAGGGTCTGTGGTTTTAAAATCCGTGTACTTAGATTGAACACTCCCAGATAACCCGAGATAAACTCCCTATCTCTAGGTCTTTAATTTAATTATATCAGCATACTCCTTTTTGCCATGTAAGGTATGATACTTATAGGTTCCAGGGGATTAGGGGCCATTATTCTGCCTATCATAGATGGAATTGTGCCTTCCTATATTAGTTAACTATTGCTGAGTAACAAATTATCTCAAAATTTAGCAGCTTAAAACAACCACCATTTATCTCTCAGTGTCTGAGGGTCTGGAATCCAGGAGTGGCTTAACCTGGATGGTTCCAGTTTAGGAGTTCTCATGAAGCCAAGATGTTGACTGGGGTTGTAGTCATCTAGACTTGACTGGGACCAAAGGATCCATTTCCAAGATGTCTGCCCATATGACTGTTGGGCACAGTTCTTTGCCACTCTGACCTTTCCATAAGGTGACATAACTTGGTGGCTGCCTTCCCCCAAGGTGAATAACCTAAGAGAGGGTATGAGTGACAAAGATGAGGAGCCATAGTATCTTTTATAAACTAATCTCAGAAGTGATATGCCATCACTTCTCTCTTATTCTGTTGGCCACATAGACCAGCTTGGTACAAAGTGGGAGGGAACTGCACAAGGATATGAATCATTGGGTAATCATTGGGGGCCATCTTGACTGTCACATGTTGTCACAGTTGGCTTAGAAAGTCAATCTCATGTTCATATGAGAGTTTGATTCGGGGTGCTCTTGAATCCAGAGTGCTTTCTCTTTTGCCCCTCTATCTGTTCTGTTATCCCCTTTCAAAATCATAGAGTGGTACAGGCTCCCTGGGGCTAGCTGTGTCTACTTGGAGTGTCTGACCAATGCATCACCTCACTGAGGCAGAATTGGGTCTGTGTAAGAGGTGATGGGAAGTATGCATTGGAAGGCAGGTTTCAACTCTCTCCCAAGCTTATCTTCTGGTTTATTCTTTCCTTTTGTATAGAAAAGGTTCATGAAGAAATTGAAAGGGTCATTGGTCCCAACCGAACCCCTTCCCTCACAGACAAGGCCCAGATGCCCTATACAGAAGCCACCATCATGGAGGTGCAGAGGCTAACTGTGGTGGTACCACTCGCCATTCCTCATATGACTTCGGAGAAAACAGGCAAGTCCAGGGTCTTCCTTCTTTGAATGTACTTAAGGGAAGCACAGCTCCCTGATCCATTCGAGCTGAGGTGAGGAGTATGTGACCGTTGCCTAGCTTGATCCTTCTGGGGATTTAGCATTGTGTCATAGATAATGAAATGTTCAGGGGTTGTTTCAGTCCTCAACTGCCCATTATTAGTTATACTGGCATTCCAGCCTTCAGAGCATAACTTATACTGGCAAAATAAATAATGCTGCAATTCAAATCAGCTGTGTTGGGAGAAAAATTTCCGATTTGACAAAGGCGCCTCTCAGTCCTTTTCATGGAGGTAGAAAGAGCTAGTCTGAATGTGAAGTTATGCATTTTAGCTGGATATTATCATACTTCAATTTTTAAAATTCTACAACCAAAGCATAAATATTAAAGAATTAGAAGACTCATCTGATTCTAGGGTCACCTCTTGCTTACAATGAAACATATCTATTTGGTCATATCCAGACTCTCTTTATTTTTGTTTTGTTTTTGAGTTGGAGTCTCACTCTGTCACCCAGACTAGAGTGCCATGGCCTCTCCTGGCCACCGCAGCCTCGACCTGCTGGGCTCTGGCGATCCTTCTGCCTCAGTCTTCCAAGTAGCTGGAACTACAGGCGCGTGCTACCACGCCCGGCTAATTTTTTGTTTTATTGTAGAGATGAGGTCTCGCCAAGTTGCCCAGGTGGGTCTCGAACCCGTGGGCTCAGGCAATCCACTCACCTCAGCCTCCCAAAGCGTGGAATTACAGGCTGAGCCACTGAGCCCGGCTTAGACTCTCTTTAAAATCTGCAGGAGACAGCCCATAATATAATGGGCTTGATCTAGCTGTAAGACAGTTGTAGGAGGCAGTTGTTTATCAATGACATGGATCACTTAACAGTTTTTTTAATATAGTATCTTTTGAGCATGTTTACAGCACGTAATAAGTTGTCTGCTGGTAAGAGCCAGGGTTGGCTTCCCTGTACATCTCTTTACGTCAGTTTACTTTCCTATCATATTATTGTATGGATATAAATGACTCTGTAAGCTGTTAAGTTTTATACATATTTGGAATTTTTAATTCTTGGGGGAAGTTTGCTTATTTCTGTTCTAGCGTTTTTGCTTAATTATAATGTTTTTATGGATTGATTGATTTATTAGCATCAGAGTCTCACTCTGTCGCCTAGGCTGGAAAGCAGTGGCAGGATCATGGCCCACTGCAGCCTTGACCTTACTTGACCCCCTGGTCTCAAGTGATCCTTCCACCTCAGCCTCCTGAGTAGCTGGGACTACAGGCCGATGACACCACATCAGGCTAGTTTTTGTATTTTTTTTTTTTTTTTTAGAGATGAGGTCTTGCCATGCTGCCCAGGCTGGTCTCAAACTCCTGGGCTCAAAAAGTCCTCTTGCCCCAGCCTCTCAGAGTGCTGGGATTACAGGCATGAGCCACCTTGCCCAGCCATGGTTTAATTCAACATGCATCAGAGAACCTCTGGTGCCCTGTTTCTGGCTGGGTCCTGGGATGGTGTGGGGAAAGAGATAGCAATTGATAAAATCTTATTTCAGCTGGGCTTAGTGGCTCAGCCTGTAATCCCAGCACTTTGGGAGACCGAGGTGAGTGGATTGCCTGGGCCCACGGAAGTAAGATCTGCCTGGGCAAATTGGTGAGACCTTGTCTCTATAATAAATAAAATATCACCCAGGCATGGTAGCATGCGCCTGTAGTTCTAGCTACTTGGAAGGCTGAGGCAGAAGGATTGCTTGAGCACAGCAGGTCGATGCTGGGGTGGCCATGAGTGTACCACTGCACTTCAGCCTGGGCAATGGAGTGAGACTCCAACTCAAAAAAATAAATAAATACATTTATCTCTGCCCTCAAATACCTCAAAATGTAGCCTCAGCCAATTAGTATACTAGACATATACTTGTAACTAACTACATGTTTCTTCCCAGATAGTGATATTTAGGGAAAACTGTTAGTAAAAGCATGTTGAATAACACTGTGTGGTTTTTGTTTGTTTGTTTGTTTGTTTGTTTGTTTAGTGCTCCAAGGGTATACCATTCCTAAAGGCACATTGATCTTAGCCAACTTGTGGTCAGTACACAGAGATCCAGCCATCTGGGAGAAACCAGAGGATTTTTACCCTAATCGATTTCTGGATGACCAAGGACAACTTATTAAAAAAGAAACCTTTATTCCTTTTGGAATAGGTCAGTTAAACTTTTTTTTTAATGACTTAATTTTAAAAATAAGTAAAAGTAAAATAATCCTTTATTGCTTCATGTTGTTTTAAAAATATTTCTTTCTTGGCAAGCTAATATAAGAGAAGATATCAATTATTTATTTATTCATTTATTTATTTATTTTTATTTTTTGAGTCAGGGTCTTACTCAGTCGCTCAGGCTGGAGTGCAGTGCACAATCGTGACTCATCACAGCTTTGACCTTCCGCGCTCAGGCCCATAAGTAGCTAACACAAACTACTGCAGTGCCCAGCTAATTTTTTTTCCCTTTTATTATTAGTAGTGGTAGTAGTAGTAGTATTTTGTAGATACAAGGCCTCACTATGTTGTCCAGGGTGATCTTGAACTCCTAGCCTCAAACAATCCTCCTTCCTTGGCTTCCGAAAGTGCTGGGATTACAGGCATGAGCCACTGCACCCAGTAGAGATCAATAATTGAGATAATCCATCTCTATTATGTTCATCTCCAATTTAAAAATAAAATAAAAGCATTTGGCTTTATATCTTTAAATATGACTCAAAATCTTCCTTTTTGAGCTGTCCAGGTGATTGTTTGGGTCCCAGGGAGTTTGGGTCCCTACTGGAGTCAAGAGCATTTTCTGACCTCCTGGTCTGGTGGGTGAGAGGATGGGTTCTCTGATCTCAACAGTTCCTCCTTTAGATTAGGAAGACAGTATTCTTTCTATGAACAAAGAAAGGCTCTGGAGATTCTTATCTGACATTTTCCCCATAAATCTTCCAAGGAAGTGTGAAGGAAAGAGATAAGTAGGCATGGAAGAAACAGAGTAGCTGTCATATTGGCTCTGTGTGTCATTCCTGCCTAGGATGAGGATAGGTTTTATGAGTAGGAATTAAAATGTGAGCTTGGTATGAAAAAATTCTGATCAGCATATGCTGTGAAGGCTATGTGGTATATGTAGCAATTTTATTTTAAAACTTTCTATATCTGCTTTTAAAATACTCGATTTAGATATTTCATATAAATTTTTTACTTTTTGAAATAGGAAAAGGGATAGTATTATAATCCTTTTTTCTGATCTCATTTCTAGGGAAACGGGTATGTATGGGAGAGCAACTGGCAAAGATGGAATTATTTCTGATGTTTGTCAGCCTAATGCAGAGCTTCACCTTTGCTTTACCTAAGGAGTCCAAGAAGCCCATCCTGACTGGAAGATTTGGTCTAACTTTAGCTCCACATCCATTTAATATAATCATTTCAAAGAGATGAAGAACATCTCCAAAAAGAGATAGTAAAAAGATAAATACATGTCCTCCTAAACAGATTCTTTCTACTGCAATTGACAATATATCCAGTAAGTCAGCCAATCTAGGTTAGGCTCAGATTAGGGAGAGACTGGAAAGAGGATAGAGCATGGAGTTTTCATCTTGGAGGATTCGCAGCAGGATACTTCAGCCATTTTAGTAACTCATGTCTGTGATTTGGGAGATGGGGACCAAAGTACTGAGGAAACAGGGTATCAATTTTCTTTGCAGTGGCTTCTACCAATGAGCAATCTTCTCATCTCTCAGTACCTCAGATATCCCATGTGTAAAATGAGGGTAACAAAACTTGCCTTCTCTCTATCTCTCAGCACTAATTATGGTCAAATGCTTCATGTCTTTTCTGATATCATTAAAATGATGTTAATTCTGGTGAAAAAAATTACAAGTAGGAGAAGATCTACCCGCTGGCTTTTTAAGACCTGTGACAACATGAAAGTGATGTTCATCCTAGAACGCTTTGTCAGAGAGGGTTGTGGATATCGGTTATATTGAGGTAGAACTTAGCACAGATTCTTTAGGTTCTGTTGTTGTTATCTTTTTGTTTATTATTTTAGTTTTTAGTTTTTGTAGACATAGGATGAAGTGGACCCTTGTCCAACCTGTTGAGGCAAATAGTTATTAGGATTTTTTTAAATCTCCTAGGGTTATGGTTTAAGCTAATATGTCTGCCTTCTACTTCAACTACATGAACAGTGAGCCTGGCTAAAGTAGTGGTTTCATGGCAAAATTTCTTTCTTCTGAATAATTGCAAAGATGCAACTCAACCTTTTGACTTAAGACTCAAATGGCAAGCTCAGGAATTTGGATACTGAATTCATCTCAAAAGATTTCTTCCAAACCATACTAAACATTCCTTTCCTAGTCTTCCTGCCACCAGACTCAATGTATCTGATCCTTGAATACTCTCAAAGAGAGGAAGGCCTTCTTATTTTTTATTAAGAGAACTGCATTGTTTCTCAATACAGAAGACCCCTCTATAGAAGAGCAGTTCTCAACAGGGTAGTAACCCTGTCAAGGGAAGTTGGGAAATGTGTGGATGTGTTTCTTGGTTGTCATAACGATGGGGGTGCTGCTGACCTTTTGCTGCCATGGGGCCAGGGTGCTAAAGGTCCAGGCAGTCCTATATGGTGAAGACCTGTCTTGCCCAGGAGGCCAGAATTTCTCCCAGTGAAAGCATGCTTCCAAGAATGACCACCCCTCTATTCTCTCACGGTACTCCATATATAGAAGCAATCATGGTAGTAATAGGAGCAGCCATAATCCTGAGACTTTTCTCCCATTGGGTCCATACTTAATGCTTTCCTTGTTTACTTCTGTAATTCTTCCAGAAATTCTTTTAAGAGGATGGCATTTTCTAGCTAATGAAGCTGAGCCTTAGGAAAGTTAAGGCACATAGTTAAAAAGTACCATCACTGGGTTTTGACCCTATTGGTCTTTGTGACTAGAGAGCCCTTTCTAAACCACTTCTTGGTCCTGCCACCACTTGATCCCACAGCAGTCTATCCCTTGGCCTTACGCTGTGGTTTTGTGTGTCCATCTTAATCCCAGGCTGAGCTCCTTGAGGTGAGGATGTCGTACCATTTGCTTCCCTCATAGTGCCTTGCCTGTGGGGATGCCCAGTCAACTTATGAGTGACCTTTAAGAAGTGTACTTATGGGAAAAATCCCACACCATTTGAATAACTATAGGTTGTATTTGTATTGCTCAAAGGTAAAAAAAAAAAAAATCAGTGTGTATTATTTGCTAATGTCAGTTAAAGGTTTTTTAAAAATACTGGACTTTTGTTCATCATGTCACATAACCACTTTAAACAAACTTAGAATGATGCCTTAGCTGTTGAAATATAACACAGAATGTAAGCTCCCAGCAGCTGAGAGGAGGCCACATCCAAGGGCCTCTCATTTACTTTCCTAAAGGAGAGAAGCAGTTACTGCTGTTCCTGTGAATAGAGAGGAAGGCAAGAAAAGATCCAGAGTGGTTGTTACTCTGAGAATTAAATGGAAGATGAAACGCTGACCTTGAACACATCTGATAGAAAGGGCTCCTCTGACTGAACCCCCCTTCCTGCTCTCTGCTCCAGATCAGTGGCAACACCAGGTCTCCCCAGCCTCTGACCCCCTGTGGACTTGGCCACCCTTTGGGTAGTTGGATCACCTTAGTCTGTGAAGGACATTCCAGGGCAATTTCAAATACAAAGATAGTTCCTTGACTTAGCACATTCCTAGGCAGATTTCTGCATGCTCAAGGAATGAAAATAATATCTGCTTAATTAAAACATAGCAAGAGAAAAAAGATATGATATCATTGTCATCAAGTATTGGTTGATTTCTGAATCCACAATATTTCTATTTACCATACTGCTTTTTTCCTTTTTTAGAAATAAGATTAAGCAGTTTCAACATAGGTAAATCAAATGCAGGCTTATCTTTAGGTGCTTTGGGGATTTTGTGTTTTGTTTTGTTTTTTAAAAAAGAAAAGCTAATAGATTAAATGCAGAGGAACTGAGTGAATGGGAAGGTTGTCGTATCAATTTTAGATGACATGATTATGTGGATCATACTGCACCGTGAACAGGACTGTTTATTCTTAATATGGAATTCATATGCTTTCGAATTGCACTAATATCTTGGCATTAACAAGTGTATTACTCCTTAATTGATACATGCATAGCTAAAGGGTTTATAGCTTACTTGAGAAAAATAACTTCCACTCTTTGTTGAGATCAGATGTTTATTAAACATTAAAATATAATGCCTTAAACTGTAGCACTTTAAAAACATCTTTATATGGTAAATCACTGAAAGGACTGTTACTGCTTTTCTCAAACATGTTGGCATTTTGCAATTTTGCAAATCATGGTTTATGTGAAATGTAAAAATAACTATTTTGTTTTATAAGCCTGCCAATATCTAATTCTTAATCTTCATTTTTAGCAAAGTTTTTAATGCTTTTATTAAACTTTTTATTTTAACTGAGACAGAATCATGTCTGGCTTTTTGTTTTGCTTTAATTACTGAACACAATTTTGTTTTAACAGATATCGAGCTAGGAAATGGAAAAGGGAATAGATCTCTAAAGAGAGATGGCCACAGCATCATACGATATCAGCATGCTCTTTAGACGGGAGGGTAACTCTTTTAAAATTTCCCCACAGAGTGAAGTTACTCACAGGCCTAGTATCACAGCCCACATGTCTTATATCCCACATAGAAGCCCAGCACTGATTGAGAGGATGTGTCTACACAAGCCCGCTGTGGCAAAGTATCGAGTGTTTGTCCCTCTTAATATTTCCTGGCTCAGGAAAGAGAAAGAGCTCTTTGATGCCTGAACCCTTTATTCCTGTAAATGAGCCCCTGCCAGCTTTTCCCACAGCCCACTTTTCCTCCTGAGGTCACAGCTCAGAGGTCATCTCCAGAGATATTTCTCACTCCATCCCTAACAAAAGTGGCCTTTCAGCCTGGCACGGTGGCTCATGCCTGTAATCCCAGCACTTTGGGCGGCCGAGGCAAGAGAATTGCCTGAGTCCAGGGGTTCGAGACCAGTCTGGGCAACTTGGCAAGACCTTGTCTCTATAATAAAAAATAAATTTAAAAAAAAATTATCCAGGCAGGGTAGTACATGCCTGTCATTCCAGCAACTTGGAAGGCTAAGGCAGAATTGCCTGAGCTTAGCAGGTTGAGGCTGCCATGACTGAGAGTGTGCCACTGCACTCCGGCCTGGGTGACAGAGTGAGACTCTGACTCAAAAAAAAAAAAAATGACCTTTCCTGAGAACTCCCTTGTCTCATGGTCCAGTTTATCTCTTCTTAGACCCTCAAAACTAACAGCAACCACCTTGTTTATTTAAACCCTTGGTTTCTACCATCTCTTCCATCTCCAGCCCATGTGGATGTCAGCGACTGACTGTGTTCAATGCCTCACCAGAGTGGGCATCTCCCACAGAGCAGGCACTCGGGAACTATGTTGGACAAATGAAGACTGAAGTGAGTTGGAGGGAAGGCACTTGTTTGACTCTTTAAGCTAGAGAAAGGGTGACACACAGGCAAAGGGGTGACACACAGGCAAGCCTGTCACTGTTTTCTGTCTGCCACCTCAGTGATTGTGGTTGTGACATCAGAGTATGAGTTTCAGTGAACTAACTCTGGTGATACAAGGGGAACACAAGCAATAACTTGGTGCCCTCAAGTTGGCTTTGGGTTTGTTGCATTGTTTTTAGAAACAAAATGCATTTAAGTGGGATATTCATTTGCAAATAATTTGGATTATTAGCCAAGTGGCTACTTGTATTAACCTATTATCACAATTGCAATAATAGTTTATATTTTTATCAGTTCTCCTCTTTGTATGAGGACCGAGAGCTTCATCGGTTTTCAATAAGGGATGAGAATAGCCAGGTGCAGTGGCTCATGCCTGTAATCCCAGCACTTTGGGAAGCAGAGCTGAGAGGATTGCTTGAGCTCAGAAGTTCGAGACCAGCCTGGGCAACATGGCAAGATCTTGTCTCTACAATAAATAAAAAAGCCAGGCATGGTGGCGCATGCCTGTGGTTCCAGCTCCTTGGAAGGCTAAGGCAAAAGGATCATCTGAGTCCAGCAAGTCAAGGCTGTGGTAGCCATGAATGTGCCACTGCACTCTAGCCTAGGTGACACAGTGAGACTCTGACTCAAAAAAAAGAAAAGAAAAAAAAAGAGATGAGGCTAATTATCCATAAGGCTCTGGGCAGATTGCCCAGCAGGATCTTTCCAATCAAAGGGAAGAGAGTGGGATGATGTATTCAGAGTACTGAAAGGAAAAATGTTGCCAAACAAGAATACTATATTTGGCAAAACTAAACTTTAAAAATAAAGGAGAAAGCCGGGCTTGGTGGCTCAGCCTGTAATCCTGCGCCTTTGGGAGGCTAAGGTGAGTGGATTGCCTGAGCCCGTGGGTAGCACGGGCATCAAGACCCGCCTGGGCAGCAAGACCTCATCTCTACAATAAATCAAAAAATCAGCCGGGTGTGGTAGCGCATGCCTGTAATTCCAGCTACTCGGAAGGCTGAGGCGGAAGGATCGCCAGAGCCCAGCAGGCGAGGCTTCGGTGGCCGGGAGCAGCCACTGCACTCCAGTCTGGGTGACAGAGTGAGACTCCGACTCAAAAATAAAAAATAAAAAAAATAAAAAAATAAAAATAAAGGAGAGATAAAGTCATTCCCAGACAAACAAAAGTGAGGGAGTTTGCTTGTCACCACTAGACCTGCCATACAAGAAATGCCTAATGAAATCCTTCATTGAAATGAAAACATGCTAAATAACAACATGAAAGCATAAATCTCACTGCTAAAGGTAAATACACAGACAAATACAGAATAATGTAACACTGAACTAGTGCATACATCACTTTTACCCCTAATATAAAAGATCAAAACTATTAAGAACAATTACAACCACAAAATGGTTAAAAGATACACAATACAAACAAAATTAAATACTGTCTTCAAAATCACAAAGTAAGTGGGACAGTTGGAGATAAGGAGTAAAAGTGTAGCATTTTGGTACTGAATTGAAGTTAACTTGTTATCTATTTGAAATAAACAGTTATAAGATATTTTATACAAGCCCCAAAACAATCAAATCACAAGGGAAGATAGCAAGAGAGGGAGAAAGGAACAACAGAACTACAAAACAGTCCTAAAACAATGACCAAACTGATAATAATAAGCCCTAACTTATCAATTAATACTTTAAATATAAATTAATTAGCCTTCCCAATCAAGACATAGAGTAACCAAATGAATTTTTTAAAAAATCCAGACCAGGCACAGTGGCTCATTCCTATAATCTCAGAACACTGAGAAAACAAGGCAGGATGATTGCTTGAGCTCAGAAATTTGAAACCAGCTGGGGAAAATAGTAAGATTTCATCTCTACAAAAAATTAGCCTGGTGTGGTGGTGCACACCTGTAGTCCCAGCTACTCAGGAGGCTGAGATGGAAGGATTGCCTGAGTCCAGAAGGTCAAGGCTAAGGTCCATAATCATGCCACTGCCCTCCAGCCTGGATGACAGCAAGACCCTGACCCCCCCCAAAAAAGTCCAATGTATATTGTCTACAAGAGACTCACTTCAGATCTGAGGAAATAGACTAAAAGAAAAGGGATGGAAAAAGATATTCCATGCATATGTTAACCAAAAGGGAGCAGGGATGGCTATGTCATGTAAGATAAAATAGACTTTAAGTAAAACTGTGACCAGAGACATAGAAGGTGATTATATACTGATAAAAGAGTCTCACAGAACAAAGCGATGGTCTAAATAAAAGGGATCAATTCAATAGGAAGAAACAACAATCATAAACACATATGCACCCAACATCAGAATACCTAGATATATAAAGCAAATATTGAGCTATCTGAAGAGAGACATTGTCAGCAATACAATAACAGTAGGAGGCTTCAACACTCCACTTTCAATAATGGATAGCACATCTAGATAGAAAATCAGTTTACAAAAATAGCAGTCTGGGCACGGTGGCTCATGTCTGAATCCCAGTACCTTGGGAGGCCAAAGTGAGAGGACTGCTTGAGCCCAGGAGTTTGAGGCCAGCCTAAGTAACATAGCGAGACCCCAGCTCTGCAAAAAATAACTTAACCAGATGTGGTGGCAGATGCCCTTAGTCCCAGCTACTCAGGAGGCTGACTCAGGAGCATTGCTTGAGCCCAGGAGTTGGAGGCTGTAGTGAGTTGTGATCATTCCACTGGACTCCAGCCTGGGCAACAGAGTATAACACTGATTCAAAAAACAAAACAACAACAAAAGCTAACTTGATCAACACTGGACTAAATCAACCTCACAGACAAATACAGAGCTTTCCATTCAACAGAAGAATATATATTCTTCTCAAATGTACACAAAACATTCTTCAGAATAGGTCATTATTTTTTAATTCTAAATGACTCTTTTATTTTAATCAATGCCATCTGCCTTCCTATTAATAATCATTGTTGTCTATCATTTTTCCACAGGTCATATGTTAAGTCAAAAAACAAGTCTTAACAAATTTAAAAAGATAAAAAGCATACCAAATATCTTTTCCAGCCACAATAAGATGAAACTAGAAATCAATAACAGTAAGAAAATGGGAACATTAACAAATATGTGAAAACAAAAGAATACACTTTTGAAAAAACATTGGGTCTAAGAGGAACTCAAGAGGGAATTTAAAGCATATCTTGGGACAAATGAAAACCTAAACACAACATAGCAAAACCTATGGGATGCAGTAAAATCAGTACTAAATGAGAATTGTATAGTGATAAATGTATACATTAAAAAAAAAAGAAAGGTCTCAAACTTTACACCTCAAAACACTAGGGGGAAAAAAACAAGCTAATTGCAAAATTAACAGAAAAGAAAATAAATAAACAGAACAGAAATAAATAAATAGAGCAAAAATAAATTAAATAGAGAAAAAAAAGCATTGGAAAAATCAAGAATTGGTTTTTTGAAAAGATTTTTAAAAATCAACAAATCCTTAGCTAAACTAAAAAAAGACAGACTCAAATAATAAAATCAGAAATAGAAGAGGAGACATTA
This sequence comes from Cephalopachus bancanus, assembly GCA_027257055.1. NCBI lineage: Eukaryota > Metazoa > Chordata > Mammalia > Primates > Tarsiidae > Cephalopachus > Cephalopachus bancanus. Next base: position 14,625,968 of record JAPVLO010000093.1, read on the forward strand.
CAATGGATAACTCAGAAATAAAAAGGATCATAAAGGACAATTATGCATAATTATATACCAACAAATTGGATAATCTAGAAGAAATAGAAAAAGCCCTAGTAACATACAACTTGCCAAAACTGAATCAATAACAAATAAGAACACTGAACAGTAATTAAAAACTTCCTAACGAAGAAAAGCCCAAGACCAGTAGCTTCATGGGTGGATTTTAGCAAACATTCAAAGAAGAATTAATACTAATCCTTCTTAAATTCTTTCAGAAAAGAAAAGAACAGAGATGCTTCCAAACTCATTTTGTGAGGCCAACATCACTCTAATACCAAAGCCAAATAAAGGCACTATAAGAGCCAGGCTCGGTGGCTCAGCCTGTAATCCCAGCGCTTTGGGAGGCTGAGGTGAATGGATTGCCGGGGCCCGCGGGTTCAAGACCCGCCTGGGCAACTTGGCGACCTCATCTCTACAATAAATAAAAAACAAAAATTAGCCAGGCGTGGTAGCGCGCGCCTGTAGTTCCAGCTACTTGGAAGGCTGAGGCGGAAGGATCGCCGGAGCCAAACAGGTCGAGGCTGCAGTGGCTGGGAGCAGCCACTGCACTTCAGTCTTGAGTGAGACTCCAACTCAAAAAAAAGGGCACTACAAGAAAAGAAAACCATAGGTCAATGTCACTGATGACCATAGACACAAAAATACTGTATATGATATTAGTAAACCAAATTCAATAGCATATTCAAAAGATGATATGCCATGACCAAGTGGGATGTATCCCTGGAATGCAAGAATGGTACAACATATGCAGATCAATCAATGTGCTACATCACATTAACAGAATGAAAGATAAAACCCACATGATGATCTCAATAGATACAGAAAAGGCATTTGACAAAATTGGACATCCTTTCACGATTAAAAAAAAGATCTCAGAAAAACAGGTATAGAAGGAAATTATCTCAGCACAATAAAGGCCATATATAGAAAGCCCACAGCTAACATCATGATGAGTGGGGAAAAATGGAAAGTTTTTCCTCTAAGATCTGGTACAAGGCAAGGATGCCCTCTCTCACCACTACTACTCAACATGGTACTAGAAGGCCTAGTCAAAATGACTATACAAAAAATAATAATAATAAAAGATATCTAAATTTAAAAGGAAGAAGTAAAATTATCTTTTTTGCAGATGACATGATTGTATATGTAGAAAACCCTAAAGAAGCAACAAAAATTAAAAACTCTGTTAGAACTAATAAATGAATACAATAAAATTGCAGGATACAAAAATCAACATACAAAAATCAGTGGTGTTTCCATACACTAGTAACAAGCTGTCTAAAAAAGGAAATTAAGAAAACAATCCCATTTATAAAAGCAACAGAATGTATAAAATACTTAGAGAATAAACTTAACCAAAGAGATGAAAGGCTTGTAACCAGAATTGTCTTTTGTAGGGCGGGCCCTTTGTGGACAGTTCTCCTCCAACTAGGTAAGTGTTCTAGGAAATCATTCTCAGTGTACCAGCTAGCGTTGCTGTGCATCACGATTTGTGGAAGAAATGTTCTGAGTTGTGGCAAACAGGTGGCTGGTTCTTCTGTCATGACAATGCACCAGCCCACACTGCGCTAAGTGCTCAGCAGTTTTTGACCAAAAACGGCAGGACCCCCATGCATCCTCCCTATTTACCTTATCTCACCCCAGCAACTTTTTTTGTTGCTGTTGATTCCCTGAATTAAAAAAAAAGTCCTCGAAGGGAAATGTTTTGCTGATATTGAAGAGGTGAGATAAAAAGTGGCAGAAGCATTCAAAGGCACCAAAAAGGGTGAGGTCAAAAACTGTTTTCAATAGTGGAAAAGGCATCTTAATAGGTGTATTGTATCAGAGAATACTTTGAAGGTGACTGAAGTATAAACATGTGAGAATAAAAACACAATTAAAAAAATAAATTCTGTTTTGGGAGGTCAACCCCTTGTACACCAAAAATTATAAAACACTGATGAAGAAAATGAAAGAAAAGTCAATAAATGGAAAGATATTCCATGTTTGTGGATTAGAATAATGACTATCATTGAATAGTTCATACTACTCATTACAAATTCAATACAATCTATAACAAAATCTCAATGGCATTCTCTGCACAGATATAGAAAAAAAATTCTAAAGTTTATATGGAACTTCAAAAAATCCCAAACAATCAAAAAAAAAAAAACCCAAAGCAATCTTTTTTTTTTTTTAGGTTGGCTAATTTTTTTTTTTAATTTTAAAGATGTGGGGTACAATTTAGTGTTAGGTATACAAATGTTCATTACACAGGTACTCTTGTGGATGATGTGTGCCTTCCCTCCACTAGCAGTTTCCCTCAACCGCCAATCCCTCCCGCCCCCCCGGCTGATTCCCACTACTGCCAATTCCTTTCTTATAGTATTATAATTGTTCAAGGTCCGCTTATGAGTGAGAACATATGGTACTCTGTTCTTTGTTTCTGTGATAGATCACTGAGTATGATTGACTCTAAATCCATCCAAGTTGCTGCAAAATCTATATGTTTGTCCTTCTATATGGCTGCATAATATTCCATTGTGTATATGTACCACATTTTAAAAAAATCCAGTCCAGGTTTGATGGGCAGCATGGTTGGTTCCATGTTTTTGCTATTGTGAATAGAGCTGCAACAAACATGTGTGAGCAGGTATCTTTTTTGTAAAATGACTTGAGTTCCTCCAGGTATATTCCCAACAGGGGGATTACTGGGTCATATGGAAGGTCAGTGTCTAGTTCTTTCAAAAATCATCACACTGTCTTCCAAAGAGGTTGCACTGGTTTGCATTCCCACCAGTAGTGTAGAAGCATGCCTTTTTCTCTGCTCCTTTTTCTCTGCATCCTCACCAGCATCTGCTGTAGTTTGTTTTATTAATGATATCCATTGTAACTGGGATTAGGTGGTATCTCAATTTTGGTTTTGATTTGCATTTCTCTAATGATTAGTGAGGTTGAGCACTTTTTCATGTGTCCTTTGCCCATATATCTTCTTTTGAGAAGTGTCTATTCATGTCTTTTGCCCACTTTTTAATGGGACTGTTTTTCTTTTTCCTTTGGGCGCGTTTGAGTTCCTTGTAGATCCTAGATGTTAGGCCTTTGTCAGATATACAGTTGGCAGATATTTTTTCTCATTCTTTGGGCTGTCTTCCCACTCTCTTGATGTGTTTCTTTTGCTTTACAGAAACTTGTCAGTTTGATGAGGTCCCACTTCTTTATCTTATCTCTTATGGTATGGGCACTTGGGGTTTTGATCAGGACTTGGTTGCCAGTTCCAATTTCCATAAGGGTGTTTCCTACATTTTCTAAGATTCTTATAGTTTGAGGTCTTATATTTAGGTCTTTGAATTTTTGTGTATGGTGATAGGTAGGAGTCCTGTTTCAGTCTTCTGCATGTGATCAACCAGTTTTCCAAGCACCATTTACTGAATAGGTTCTCCTCTCCCCAGTGGTTGTTGTTGGAGGTGACCAAAGCAATCTTAAACAAGAATAACAAAGCTAGAGACATCACACTTTCAGATTTCAAAATATATTGCAAAGCTACAGTGACCTAAACAATAAGATATTTAAAATCAGACATATAGATTAATGGAACAGACTAGAGTGCCTGAAATAAATAAATTGAATGTAAGTACATTTACATTCAATCTATCTTTACAAGGGTGAAGAGCACACAATAGAGAAAGGATAGTCTCTTCAATAAATCATGTTGGAAAAATGGGTATCCACATGCAAAAGAATGAAACTGAACCCTTATCTCATGCCATATATAAAAACAATTCAAAATGGATTAAAAACTTAAACATAAGAACTAAAACTGTAAAACTACTAGAAGAAAACATAGGAAAGAAACATCTTGACCTTTGTCCTAGCAATGATATTTTAAAATATGACACCAAAAGCACAGGCAAAAAGCAAAAATAGACAAGTGGGATCACACTAAATTAAAAAGCTTCTGCCCAGCAAAGAAAACCCAGAGTGAAAAGGCAACTATAAAATGAGATAAAATATTTGCAAACAATATTTCCATAATTATAAGGGGTTAATATCCAGAATATATGAGGAAACTCATACAATTCAATAGCAAACAAACAGATAACCTGATTATAAAATGAACAGAAGACCTAAGTAAACATTTCTAAAAAGAAGACAATGGCCAACAAGTATATGAAAAGGTACTCAACATCACTAATCATCAGGGAAATGCAAATCAAAGCCATAATGAGATATCCCTACACCTACTAGGATACCTATTATCAAAAAGACAAGAGATAAGAAGTATTGGTGAGGATGTGGAGAAAAGGGAATTTTTGTACTGTTCATGAGAATGTAAATTGGTACAGCCATTATAAAAAACAGTAAACAGGCTCCTCAAAAAAACTAAAACAAAAAATAGAACCACCACGTATGATCTAGCAATCCTCCAGTTCACAAAGGAACTGAAATCAAGATCTTGAAGACCCATCTGTATCTCCATGTTCACTGAAGCATTATTCACAATAGCCAATATATAGAAACCACCTAAGTATCCACTAATGGATGAATGGATTAAAAAAATATGACACACACACACACACACACACACACACACACACACACACACAATGAAATATTATTCTGTTTCAGAGAAGAAAGAAATGTTGCCATTTGCAACATAGATGGACATGGAAGACATTCTGCTAAGTGATATAAGGCAGACACAGAGAGACAAATACTTGATCCCACGTGTGCAGAATCTAAAATAATCAGACTCATAGAAACAGCAGGTAGAATGGTGCAGGGGCAGGGGGGAGGGGAAAATAGAGTGATGTTGGTCAAAGGGTGTAAAGTTTCAATATGCAGGATGAATTTGGTCTAGAGATCTAATGTACAGTATGTTGACTGTAGTCAATAATCCTGTATCATGTACTTAAAACTTTCTACAAGGGTAGATCTTAAATGTTTTTTTTCACAAAAAAAAAAATTAAAAAAGAAGAAAATGGTAATTATGTGAGGTGATAGACATGTTAATTATCTGTTATGAAGATCACTTCACAATGTATACAAACATCAAAACATCAAGTTGTACACCTTAAATATACAAGGGGGGAATCCCCAAAAACCAGGATTATCTTTTGGAGGGCAGGCCTCTTGTAATACAGGCTTCCCCTACTAGGTTCGATGGACCAGCTAGCCACTGTTGTGAGAGGATGCATTCAGCTTCAGTAAATTTCTTTGGAGACTCTTTTAGCTTGTTTGCCCATTTCATGATGGGTAATGTGTGAGTGCACCTGCCCGCAAGGTGCTGAGCGTTCAGTAGTTTTTGACCAAAAACAGCATGTCCCCCCTGACTCACACTTTGTATTCACTGGATCTCCCCAAGCAACTTTTTTTGTTTATTTGTTTCTCCGAATGAAAAAAGTCCTCAAAGAGAAATGTTTTGCCAATGTGAAAGACGTGAAACAAAATAATGGCAGAAGCACTAAAAGGCAACAAAATGGATGAGTTCAAAAACTGTTGTGAGCAGTGGAAAAAGCGTCTTGATAGCTGTGTTGCTATCTCAACAAACAAAGAGAATTTTGAAGGTGACTGAAGTTTAAACATGTAAGAGTAAATACACAATTTTTTATAAACATATCCCAGTTTTTTGGTCCCCTCTTGTACACAAGTTTTATTTGTCAATTATGCATCAATAAGGCTATTTTAAAAACCCCAATTCTTAAAAAAAAGTAATAGAATCAATCAGAATACAAAAACAGAATGAATTTAATGACATAAACATAAAATCTCCAGGGCAACCCCTTTGGATCCCCTCCCACTGTGGAAGCTTTCTCTAAATAAATAAATAAAATAAAATAAATAAAATCTCCTGTATTCCCCTCAAAAAACAGTTGGCAAATCACGAAAAGTTTGTGACCGCCTTGATAAAAATGTAATATCCTTAATATACAAAGTACTTATAAATCAGTGCTTATAAGTCAGTATATACTATGTTATATGGCATTTTCTTAAAGTATAGTATAGCATTTATAGTTCAGTAGTAGGCCACCCTAATTTTAAAAATAGACCAAAGTTACAAAAATTTGAAAAAATACAAACAACCAATAATATAATCTTCCAACTCATCAAAATGCAACTATTACAAGGAGATACTTTTTTTAAATCTTCAAATTTAAATATATTTTTGAAAAAGGAAAACACGAAGTACTGATGAGAGAGAAGCATTCATACACTGCTGTTGGCAGTATAGACTGGAACCACATATCTGGAGAAATTTTGAGAATATGTACCAAGATTTTAATTATTCCCAAATGCAGAGTGGTATCCTACATTGAATCCTGAGACAAAATACTGACATTATCAGGAAAACTGGTGAATTCCAAGTGAAGTCTGTAGTTTAGTTACTAGTATTGTACTAATGTTAATATCTTAGTTTTGACAAAGGAAGCAGGGTTATATTAGATGTCAAAATTAGCAGAAATTGGGTGAAGAAACAGAGGAACCCTGCACCAATTTTTCTGCAACTCAAAAGTCATGCCAAACATTTTGTAAAAATCAGCATTTATGTAATTTGTCCAATAAATTCGACTTCTAAGACATTAACTATGGAAAATAATCAAATAAAAATAGTTTGGGATCAATTATTCATTGCAGTGATACCATTCATAGAAACAAGAAGAGAAAAGAAAAAAATAAAAGTAAAGAATCCAAATGCTCAACACTAGAGAATAGCCACCTTCATCTATGAAAAAACAATTATGAGAACTGTTCTAGATATTGTGTTATGGTCTGAGTAATGCTCAGCTGCTCTCCCTTGATACCAATCAATCAAAGGTCAAGGAACTGGTAGAAAGAGGTTTATTTCTGAATTCGAATCCAGGGAGCAGAGCCAGACTTCTGGCCTTTTTAAAATGGTTCTGCTCACCCTTCAGGCTTTACAGTCCACTTTTATAAGTTCAGGGTTGTTGGTACTTATACATTGACTATGTGACTAACAGAGCATTGTATAGAATTTAAGTGACAGTTGTATTTTGTCAATAATGACATTTGTGGTCCACATATCCTGGCACCAGTTACACCAGGCAGAGGTGTTAATCAAATCTGCCATAGAGTAGAGGGCGTTAACAGGGCCTAAGACACCATACAACACTATGTGTTGTGACACACAAAAGTTATACAAATCCCAAAACTTAGGATTACCTTGATACTATACTATTCAAACCTATGACTACTAAGAAAAGGGAGTAAATGAGGATTTACATCTCTCAATTAATTGGACAGTTGGCAGGGAAGTTAACGACCCTTTGAAATTATTTACTGGGGTGCATCAGAGATAAGGGAAGTCAACTTTTGTTAACTTTCAGGAATGTGAGTACATGCAGAAGCGCTTGAATATTTGCCATTCCCTTCTTGTTGTGGCAATATGGACAGACAATAGCGAGTCTCTGTATCAGTTAGGGACAGCAGCAAACAAAACAAAAATCTGTGACATAAGGAGCTTAATTTCCAAAATGAAAAAAAGTGGCTAATTAAAAAGATAAACAAAATGCATATCATGTTAGTGATGTGTGAAGAAGAAAAATGAAACCAGAAAGAAGAGGCAAAATGTCAGGGAGTGGTTGCAGTTTTAGGTGAGGAAGCCAGAGAAAGCCTCCCTGGGAAGATGATCTTTGAAAGAACAGCCAAAAAAGAGGAGTGAGCCCTACAGATATCTAGGGCAAGAACATCCCAGCAGGCCCAAAGGCCTTAAAGCAGGAAGGTGCCTGGAACGTCCGAGCAACCTTAGGGAAACTGTATGTCTGAGGCAGAATAAGCAAGAAAGAATAGCAGAACGCCAGGAGAGGACAGCTGTGGAGGGTGGGCAGAGGATAAAGATTGGCTGTTCTGTGAGTGAGATGGGAGCCATGGGAGAGTGTTGAGCAGAGCAGGGACGTGATCTGCCTTACAATATATATGGTTAATTTTTGTTTCCCTCTTAGTTCTTTTCTAAGTTTCTCAAATGTTCTATAATGAACATCTATTCCCCTAAAACTAAGTGAACAATGTCCTACCTGATTGTGAACTGCTTGCCTAGAAGCACCTGAGTTATGATTGTGATTTTTGTGCACCATAAAGGCTGCATGGTTCCTAATGCTTTAGTATTCATCTGTAACACCAGAGCCTCAATAGCTCCTAATAAAGCATACTGAGCATTTTTAATTGAAAACTTCTTTAATCTAAAATGATGATAGGCTAGAGTTTTTAATTACACACTTTTAAAGCTAAGAGGGAGTTTAGTCTCCTAATAAATGAAGAGATAGAGGGATAAGAAATAAAATGACCAGTCCAAGGACTTTTGGAGCTAGAACTAAAGTGTACGTACACATATACATAATTCTACCACGTGGTTTAAAAACAAATTGAAAGAAAGATGCCACATTTTAAGGACCCACCCAAAGCAATCAAAGGTAGGATTATAACTTCTTATTGTTTCAAGTACCTAAGTTCAATGTTATTGTTTTTAAATCTCTTTAAAACAAAGTACTAGTAGCATCAGATTTTACTCAACTGTGTCTTTAAAAGTTTTTTGCTGCCCTCTTGTGGAAGAAAAAGATCTTCCTATTAAAAATCTAAAAGACAAAAGTTACATTGGAGTTTTCTCTGGGAACTTGGGATCGTTTATGCCACTTAGCTGTGTAAGCTGTATATTTTTTCTGTCCTGTTAATAAGAAATGCAATTGTATGAAAAACAACAACGTGTTTCTCCTTTCAGGAAACATCAGACCAGGTACAGAAAGGTAGGTTGTAGACAGAAACTCCTAAGGGACCACACCACAAGCCTCTGGTGAGAGCTGCTGCCTTAGATCAGTGACGCTGGATAAAAAGAAAAAAGCTGACTTTAGTGGGACAATAAGGACTGAACTAGAGGTGTGGCACGTCTCAGACCCAAATCCTGCCCCTGCTAATAACTGACATTTTTGGTCTCAGTTTCTTCATCTGTCAAAGATTTGGAAAGATGATCTCTCAGGTCTCTGTGGGGCTTTTCTATTCCAGTGTTGCAGCCTCTATGCTGTCCATCTAGGCTGTGTCCAGAGATAATATTCTAATATCTTCCGTGTACTCCCACTGCAACTCCCTCTGAAAGCTTCCAGATGCAGGCAGTTAAAAAGCCTCTGGGCATCTCTCTCCTCTCTGCTTTTCTGCTACTTATCTATAGTGGCATGTTCAGGAATAAACATAAATGGTGGAAAGAAGACTGAACTGAAAACCCTCTGCCGTACGGACTTCGCAGCAACTTGGATGCATTTAGAGTCTATAATACTCAGTGATCTCTTACAGAAACAAAGAACAGAGTACCACATGTTCTTACTCATAAGCGGACCCTGAACATTCACCATAATACTATAAGAAAGGAATTGGCAATAGCAGGATACTACCGGGGTTGAGGGGGGAAGGACACAACATCACTAAGGGTACCCGATCTCAAACCAGGTAAAGTGGGAACCAAAGAGAGGCCCAAACTTTACATGTCTGGCGTCCATTTGTATACCTAATCCTGAATTGTACCCCACAGCAATAAAATATATTTAAAAAGAAAAGAAAACCCCCTGCAACTACCCCTTTGAGTAGCCTTTGGTAAGCACACATCTTCTGGGGGCCTTGCTGCCAGACTAGAGCTCAACTACATCAGTAGTTCTCAACTCTGGCAGTATTTTAGAAATATCCAGGCATTTGATAAAAATACTTTTTTTTTTCTAATCGGATACAGGCCTGAGCACAAGCAGTTGCTAAAAGTGACCAGCACTAAATAAAATATATTTGTAAAAGCAAAGGGCCAAGAATAACCACAACAATCATAATATCAGAGGTCAAGACTCCTTATAAAGCCACAATAATCAAGACAGTATGATAATGGCATGAAGACAAATAGACCGATGGAGCAGACCTAGACATATAAGTGATATGGAGACCCACTATTGTTTGTCCATATTGCCACAGCCCCTAGAGGAGGGCATGGCAAGTATCCCATTGCTCATGCACATACCCATATTCCTGAGAATTAACAAAAGGTACACTTCCCTTACCTCCTAAGCACTCCCAGTAAGTAACTTCAAAGAATCCTTAACTTCCCCACAGACTGTGCCCAATTAACTTTTTCTTAGTAGTCACAGGTTTGTCTAACTTTTTTGTCAATGAAATCATAAGTCTTGTGATTTGTATAACTTTTGCATGTAACAACATGTGACAATGTATGATGTCTTCGGCCCTGTTAACTCCCTTTCCTCTATGGCAAGCTTGATTTACGCTTCTGCTGGGTGTTACTGATAAAAATCTGTGAGATACCTGTGGTAACTTGTTCCAGGAAATATGGACCATAAAATGTCATTATTGGCAAACTGTGACTGTAACTTAGGTTCTGTACAATGCTCTTAGTCAATGTATCAGCACCAACTACCGATACAACTATAAGTCTTGTTAAAGCAGACTGTAAAATTTGAAGGGTGAGCAGAACCATTTTAAAGAGGCCAAAAGTCCACTCTGCTACCTTGATTTGCGTTCAGAAATAAAATTATCTCTATCAGTTCCCTGCCCCTTTGATTTACTGGTATCAGGTAGAGCAACCAAGCATTACTCAGACCATAACATAAGAGCATCTGATTTGTGACAAAGATGCCCTGCAATAGGGTGGGGGAAAGAGTTGAAATCTCCATAAATGGTGCTGCATCAATCAGGTATCAGCATAGGATAAGGGAACTTGACTCCCTGTCTCACACCATGTATTTATTTTATTTTATTTTTTTAAAATTCCAGATGTGTGGTAGACCCAAATGTGAAAAGCAAAATGACAAATCTTCTAAAACTAACATAGAAAAATCTCTTCATGACCTTTGGGTTAGTGTGATAGCCAGAGTCCAGATGGTCCCTGATGATCCTTGGTGTGGTTCCCTTCCACATTGAAGAATACTGACTCATGTAACCACTGGGTTATTGCGGAAATGATGCTGTGCAATTTTTGAAGCTAAGTCATGAAAAAAAATGTGGCTTCTGCCTTGCTCTCTTCTGGGTCACTTGTGCCTGGGGAAGTCAGCTGCTGTGATGTGAGGACATACAAGAAGCCCTGAGGAGATGCCCATGAGTCAAGATGCCCATGAGTCTAACAGTCAGCAAGAACATGGTGCCTCTTGCCAACAACCATGTGAATGAGCCATCTTGGAAACAGATATTTGTGTTCCAGCCAAACTTTAGGTGACTGCAGATTTAGATGACATCTTGACAACAACTTCATGAAGAAACATTAATCAGAACTACCCAGCTAAGCTACCCCTGATTCCCTGACCCAGAGAAACTATGAGTTTTCTGTTTTTTGCCACTAAGTTTTGATAATTTGTCACACAGCAATAGAGAACTAATTAATATATGCTTCATGCAGCTGCCAGAATAATCTCTTTAAAGTGCACTTTGGCCCAGACCTTGGTCTCTAATACCATCTCCACTAAAAGGAAGCAGAACTTTTCAATGAAATGGCTATTTCTAGAGCTAGGGTAGATTAGGTACACAATAAGTCTTGTTATATCAAAAAATCAGGACGTGTTTGAGAAATGTCACAAGGAACTAACTTGAAGAGGTTTCCACTGACCAGATCTGGTTCAATTTGAACATCATAATAATTAAATATTATTACACAAATTATACATCTTTAGAAAAATTTGGAACTCATGAGTTCATAGTGATAATAAACCTATCAAAGTGTGGACAAAAGATATAAAGAGAGATGTTACTAAAGAAGATATACACATGGCGAACAAGCACATGAAAAAAATGCTCAACATCATTAGTAACTAAGGAAATGCATTAAGTGTACCTTTTTATACATACATGAATGGCGATAATAAATAATACAGAAAATAACAAGTGTGGAGAAAATGGAACCCATATATAACACTGGTGGTTATATAAAATGGTGTAGTCACTTTGGAAACAGGTTTATGGTTTCTCAAAAGTTAAACATAAAACTACCATACTTCCCAGCAATTCTACTGGGAAGTATCTACCCAAGAGAAATGAAAATATAGGTCCACACAAAGACTTGTTTGTGAATGCTCATAGCAGCATTACTTATAATAGCCCCAAACTGGAAGCAACATAAATGTTTATCAATAGACAAAATGTGGTAGAGCCATACCATAGAATACTACATTGTATCAATATTACATTTACTAAGCTGATAACTATGCTGTGATGATGTGGTATGTAGGAAAATTTCTGTTTTTAGGAAATATACACTGAAATGGTGTGGGTAAAGAATGTTCATAACATACTCTCAAATGGTTTCAAAATTAGATAAATTGACAGATAAAATAGAACAAATGATAAGGCGAGTACAGCAAAATGTTAACAATAGCTGAGTCTGCATAAGAGGTAAATGGGATTCTTTGCACGATTCTTAATCTTGCAACTTTTCTATAAGTTTTCTATAATTATTTTCAAATCAAAAATTAAAAAAAGATTTTTTAAAGCAATTGTGATCATGACTATTATAAAAATGTCCACCTAGGGCAATCCCTCAAGTACCCTCCCACTGTGGGAGCCTTTTTGTCTTCTTAATAAAGCTTGCTTTCTCAAAAAAATAAAAATGTCCACCTGGTCTGATCTCTTCCTATCATTCCAATTTCATCTTCACGAACCCCAAAGAATCTTATGCTCTGGTTTCTACACTAACTGTATTTCCAGACCACTCTCCATTTTCTGTACCCTCACAGTCTCTATACACACTTTTTCTCAGTCTGGAATGTCATTACTCTGTCTCAGCTTGAAAATCTTCTAATCATCCTCAAGACTCTGCTGTAGTAGCTCCATTATGTAGTATCTTAATGAAGTAGTTTAGTACACTGTTTTGTTTTGCTTTTGAGTTGCTCAACCTGCTGGGCTCAGGTAATCCTTCCACCTCAGCCTTCTAAGTAGCTGGAATTACAGGTGTACACCACCATGCCTGGCTAATTTTTTTATTTATTGTAGAGGTGAGTTGCCCAAGATGGTCTTGAACCCCTGAGCTCAGGCAATCTTCTTGTTTCTGCCTCCCAAAGTGCACCTGGCCAGCACACTGTTCAAAAGCAACAACTTTGCACTTGGGTAGACCTGAATTCAAGACCTGCCTCTCTACTTCCCATCTGGCAGGCCTCAGGCAAATTATTTTCTTGTTGTCCATATGAAAAATGAGGGTAAAAACAGTGACATACCTGGTAAGAGTGGCGGGGTTAGGTGATAAATTAATGTGAGACGCTTAGTGTAGAGTCAGGCAAATTGAGCACCCATTCAATGTTAGCTGTTATCCTTGTGATTCCCCTGCTTTCTTCCCCTACCACACCTATCCCCTCCCACAGCCCTTCACATTCCCTTCTGGAAAGCACTTACAACATTGATGTCATGACTTAGGTTCATTTTTATTTCTCCTACTATATTACAAGCCCCCTTGAAGGGCAAAAACCACATTCTAGTCACTTCTAATTTTCCCAGTACCTTGTGTCATGGCCAGCATATGAGGTGAGCCATAAATATTTCTTGCTCTCATAAAGCAGTGAAGAACTTACTTGTTATTTCCAAAATCAATTATTTTACTTTTAAAAGTAAAATAAGAAGTCACAATCAGGCTTCTTAAGCTCTAAATATCTGGCCCTGAAGAATGTCTGGGAATTACAGTAAGTTAAAACATATTTTAACTCTGTGTTAGCCTTTAATTCATTTGTAGATAAATTGGCAATTGGAATCTTTGTGAGAGATAATTTAAGAGTTAAAATAAATAACTTTGGTTCTTTGTGGCTGGAATTTAAGATGCTTGACAAGAAGTAGAAAGAAATAAGATGTGTTTAGAATTTTGGGACCAGGATTTAGAAGTTTGGTTTTTATCCTGTAGATAAAGCTATTAAAAGGAAGGTAGCACAGTGATCCAATTTATAATTTGTGACTATCAATCTGAGAAGAATATGGGATATGGATTGCAAGGATGGGACATTAGTTACAGCAAGACATATTAGGAATGGGAGCAGCCTCAACACAAGAGATATAGGCTGAAATAAAATCCCTGCAATTAGAAACAGAGATACAAGGGTAGTGGAAAAGAGGGAGAAGCCATTTCTAAGGTGGAATCAATGGTGTTTGATGACCAACTGGATGGAGGTGTGGTCATGAGGGGAAAGAGGCCACCTTTGGTTGGGAGAAGATCCTTGTGAACTGAGATATCAAATGCAAGAAGAGGTGGAAGTTATTTGAGGGGAAGGGACAATAACAGGCTCACATTTTGCTAAGTTGCATTTGATGTACCTGAAGGGTTTCCAAGGAGTGACCAGCAGATAATTAAAAATGGATGTTTATGTTTGAGAAACAAGAGTCTGCATGCTGGAAATTGGATGCTATAAAACATGCGACTCTTAGAGTCTTCAGGTAGAAACATTGAGAATCACTATGGGAAACCCACAGTTCTAGAGTTTATTAGTAAGAATGTCCAAATAAATTAATCTGCTTAACTTTTATGATGGTATTAGTATAACAGCAAAAGTTCCAAATCTAGACATAGATAACGTTTACTGGAGAATACCCCCTTTTATTCCCTCTAGCAGAAGACGTACTGTTTAAGGAGCATGGAATTATGAAAAGCATAAGATCCTTGGAAACAGAGTGGGTCCAAATCCAAGCCTAGTCAGTTATAAGGTGACTGAAATTTAGTAAATGTCTTTAAATCAATGTGCAAAAAACCCAGGTGCATTTCTATACTCCAGCAACAAGCAGATTGAGAGCCAAATTAAGAATCACAACCTCAAAAATATACAATACTTCAACATTCATCTAACCAAAGAGGTGAAAGATCTTTACAATGAGAATTACAAAACACTGCTCAAAGAAATCAAGGATGATACAAACAAATGGAAGAATATCCCATGCTCATGAATTGGAAGAATCAATATTGTCAAGATGTCCATCCTATCCAAAGCAATCTATAGATTCAATTCAATCCCTATCAAATCACCAGCATCATTTTTCACAGATCTAGAAGAGAAAATACAGCAATTCATACAGAGGCAAAAAAGAGTTTAAATAGCTAAAGCAACCCTCAGCAAAAAGATGGAGGCATCATATTTCTAGACTTCAAACTTTACTATAAAGCTACAGTAACCAAGGCAGCATGGCACTGATACAAAAATAGGCACAACGACCAATGGGACAGGACAGAGAATCCAGATATAAAATCATGGACTTTCAACCAACTCATCTTCAACAAAGCAGACAAAAACAAACATTGGGGAAAGGAAACCTTACTTAGCAAATGGTGCTGGGAAAACTGGCTAACCATATGCAGAAGAATGAAACTGGACCCCTATCATCACCAAATACAAAAATGAATTGAAAATGGATTCAAGGACTTAAATGTGAAAGCTCAAACTATAAGAATCTTAGAAGAAAACTTAGAGAACACCCTCTTGAACATCAGAGTAGGCAATTTATTTATGCCCAAGTTCCCAAAAGCAAATGCAGCAAAAGCTAAGATTGACAGGTGGGACCTTATCAAGCTAAAAAGTTTATGCACAGCAAAAGAAACCATCAAGAGAGTAAAAAGACAACCCACAAAATGGGAAAAAATATTTGCAAGCTCTGCATCCAACAAATGCCTAACATCAAAGATCCATAAAGAACTCAAAAAAATTGTCAGGAAAACAAACAGACAAAGAAATAAGTCCAATAAAAAAGTGGACAATGCACAGGAACAGACACTTAAATGAAAAGACACTTAAACAGGCAAAAACATACAATAAACAGAATAAATAACAAACTGGCAAGCATGGAAATCAGAATTAACCAAGCAGAAGAAAAAATCTCAGAGCTTGAAGACTGAAATATGGAACTAACTGCTAAAAACATAGAAAGGAAGCTTAAAGAGATGGAACAAAGCCTCCAAGAGATATGTGACTATATTAAAAGGCCAAAATTATGCCTGATTGGCATTTCTGAGGCAAAAAGGGAGACAGAGACCACTTTGGAACAAACATTCCATGAAGTTATCCAAGAAAACTTCTCTCATCTCATCAGCGATGTGACCACCCAAACATAAGAGATTCAGGGAACACCTGCAAGACATCAAATGAGAAGACCAACTCCTAGACAGTAGTAATTCACTTATGAAAATAGGTATAAAAGAAAAGACCCTAAAGGCGGAGAGAGAGAAATGTAAGACTACCTACCAATGAAGACCAATTATAACAGCAGTAGTCTTATCTACAGAAACACTACAGGCTAGAAGATACGGGATTCCACTTTTTAAAGTTACCAAGGATAAACAATTCCAACAAAGAATTTCCTACCCAGCTAAGCAAAGCTTCATGAGTGAAGAGGAATTAAAATCCTTCCAGACATTCAGTCCCTAAGACTCTATGCTGCATCCAGACCAGCTCTACAAGAGATGCTTAAGAAGGTATTATGCACAGAAGAAAGGAAAAAAAGAATGACCACACTCTTCCCAAGAATTCAGGAAAACAGAGAATTAACACAGTATGCATTGTGACTGCAGAATTGAAAACACACGCATATAGCAACCAAAAAACCAAAAGAAAATGAACAAACAAATAATTATGCAAACAACAACAAAGAAATGTATAAGAGGCTCATGACACGGATAAACTCTCACATCTCAATAATCAGCCTGAATGTGAATGGACTAAATGAACCACTGAAAAGACATAGAATTGCAAACTGGATGAATTAAAAAAAAAAACAAACACATCTCACTATAAAGAGCACTCGCAGTCTCAAAGTTAGAGGATGGAAAACAAATTTTCAGGTGAATGGAACACAAAAGAAAGCAGGAGTTGCAATCTTAATATCAGACAAAACAACCTTTAAGCTATCAAAAATTTAAAAAAAATTAAAGGATACTACATAATGATAAAAGGTCCAATCCATCAACAAGAAATATCTATCTTAAACACATATGCACTCAGCACAGGAGAATCAGCTTTTATAAAAGAGCAAACTAAATGAAGATATTGACTCTAACACTATCATACCTGTGTACATAAATGCCCCACTAGCAACCCTGGATATAATCAAAGCAAAAAATCAACAAGGAGATCTGGAACCTCAACTTGATGCTTGACCAAATGGACTTAATAGATACCTACAGAACACTCCACCTAACAGTCACGTAATATACATTCTACTCATCACTGCATAAAGTGTACTATAAGATCCCTGCCATAAATCAAGCATAAATAAATTTCACAAGATAGAAACATGCCATGCACTTTCTCAGCCCAGAGTGGAATAAAAATAAATATCAACACCAAAAAAATTCCCCAAAACCCACAAAGACATGGACACTAAATGCCAACCCAGCTCCTGGTTCAACATAGAAATCAAAACATAAATTAAAAGATTCCAGAAAACAAATGAAAATGAAGTATCTTACCAAAACCTCTAGGATGCCATGAAATCAGCACTAAGAGGGGAATTCATACATCTATGAACACACATCAAGAAAATAAGAAGATCACAAGTTAACAACCTAACAAATCACCTAAAAGAGCTAGAAAGATAGACCACCAAAACCCTAACTTCAGGAGAAAAATTCAGATCACCAAAGTAAAAGACAAAATATGGGACATAGAAGACATATCATAGAAAAAAATCAATGAAATAAAAAGTTGGTTTTTTGAAAAGATAAACAAGATTAATAGGCCCCTAGCCAGACTGACTGAGAAAAAGCCCAAATAAGCACAATCAGAAAGG
Source organism: Cephalopachus bancanus (assembly GCA_027257055.1). Taxonomy (NCBI): domain Eukaryota; kingdom Metazoa; phylum Chordata; class Mammalia; order Primates; family Tarsiidae; genus Cephalopachus; species Cephalopachus bancanus. The sequence goes on from JAPVLO010000093.1 coordinate 14,643,725, forward strand.
CAAAAGATCAAGTCTAAAGAAATACTAAAGAAATACTAAATACTAAAGATTATCAGAGATTACTATGCATACCTGTATGGAAACAAACTCTAAAACATAAACGAAATGGAGAACTTTCTGACATCACACATCCTCCCAAGGTTGAAACAAGAAGATATTGAGACTCTAAACAAACTAATAACAACCCGGGAAATTGACTTCATCATAAGAAAACTACCTACAAAAAAAAAAAAAAAAAAAAAAAAAGCCCTGGACCAGATGGCTTTCCAGTGGAATTCCACAAAACATACAAGGGGGAGCTGATACCAATCCCATTGAAAGTTTTCCAGGCAATCAAGAAAGATGAAACTCACCCCAAATCATTTTATGAACCTAGCATCACATTGATATCAAAACTGGATAAAGATACAATGAAGAAAGAGAACTAAAGGCCAATATCCTTGATGAACATAGATGCAAACATTCTCAACAAGATTCTAGCAAATCAGATGCAACAACACATCTCAATCATCCACCATGATCAAGTAGGCTTCATCCCCAAGATGCAGCTCTGATTCAACATCTGCAAGATCATAAATGTGAAATTATGACAAATGTGAAAACAAGAACCACATGATTATATCATTAGACACAGAAAAAATTTTTGATAAAATTCAGCATCCCTTCTTGATAAAAACCCGTGAACACCTAGGCATAGGTGAACATACCTCAAAACACAGTCATCTACAATAGACCCACAGACAACATATTGCTAAACTGACAAAAATTGGAAGCATTTCCCCTGAAAACCAGAACAAGATAAGGCTGCCCACTCTCACTCCTCCTGTTCAACATGGTGTTGGAAGTCCTAACTAGAGCAATCAGATAAGAGAAGGAAATCAGCCCTGTCCAAATAGGGAAAGAGGAAGTTAAGGTATCCCTCTTTGCTGATGATATGATCCCTTATCTTGAAAACCCAAGAGAATCTGTCAAAAACCTCCTTGCACTGATGAAGACTTTGGCAAAGTCTCAGGGAACAAAATAAACATGCAAAAGATAGTCGCATTCTTATACACCAACAACAAACAGGCAGAGAACCAAATAAAAAGCACAATCCCATTCACAATAGCCACAACAACAAAAAAAAAAAGGAAAAGAAAAAAGAAATGCCTTGGCATCTTCTTAACCAGAGAAGCGAAAGATCTTTACGATGCAAACTATAAAACACTGCTCAAAGAATTAAAGAAAACACAAGCAAATGAAAAGAGATTCCATACTCATGGGTTGGAAGAATCAACATTGTTAAGCTGTCCATCCTATCAAAGTCGATCTACAAACTCAACGCAATTCCCATTAAATTGCCAGCATCATTCTTCTCAGACTTGGAAGCGAAAATACAGAAATTCATACAGAAGCATAAAAGATCACGAATAGCCAAACAATCAACAAAAGAAACAAAGTGGGAAGTACCACACTTTCAGACTTTAAACTTTACTATAAAGCTACAATAATCAAAACAGCCTGATATTGGTACAAGAACAGGCATATAATCCCATGCCTTTGGGAGGCTGAGGTGAGTGGATTGCCTGAGCCCGCGGTTTCGAGATCCACCTGGGCAACTTGGTGAGACCTCATCTCTACAATAAATCAAAAATGAGCCGGGCATGGTAGCACGCGCCTGTAGTTCCAGCTACCTGGAAGGCTGAGGCGGAAGGATCGCCAGAGCCAGGAGGTCGAGGCTGCGGTGGCTGTGAGTGGACACTGCACTCCAGTCTGGGTGACAGAGTGAGACTCCAACTCAAAAAAAAAAAAAAAAGAACAGGCATATAGAACAGTGGAACAGCATAGAGATTCCAAAAGCAAAACCTCAATTGCTCAACCAACTCATCTTTGACAAAGCCTGCAACAACAACCACTTAGGAAAGGAGAACCTATTCAGTAAATGGTACTGGGGAAATAACATGCAGAAGATTGAAACAGGACTCCTACCTATCACCATACACACAAATATCAACTCTAGATGTATCAAAGACCTAAACATAAAACCTCAAATTATAAGAATCTTAGAAAACACAGGAGACACTCTTACTGAAGTTGGAATAGACAATCAATTCCTGATGAAAACTCCAAATGTCCATGCCATAAGAGATAAGATAGACAAGTGGGTCCTCATCAAACAGAAAATCTTATGCAAAGCAAAATAAATCAAGAGAACGGGGAGACAGCCCACATAATGGGAAAAAATATTTGCCAACTGTATATCTAACAAAGGCTTAACATCCAGGATCTACAAGGAACTCAAACATGGCAAAAGGAAAAAAAAACCCTATTAAAAAAAGATATGCATACACTCTTCTCAAAAGAAGACATACAAGCAGCCAGCAGATAAATGAAAAAATCCTCAGCCTCACTAATCATCAAAGAAATGCAAATGAAAACCACACTAAGATGCCACCTAACTCCAGTCAGAATGGCCATCATCAATAACTCAAAAAACAATAGATGCTAGGGTGGATGTGGGGAAAAAGAAACACTTCTGCATAGTTGGTGGGAATGTAAACTAGTACAACCTGTGTGGAAAACAATGTGGCAATTCCTAAAAGGTCTAAAAATCGACCCTCCAAACGACCCAGCAATCCCCCTTATGGGAATATACCCAGAGGAACTCAAATGATTCTATAAAAAAGACATTTGCCTGCGCATGCTTATTGCAGCATTATTCACAATAGCGAAAATGTGGAACCAACTATGCTGCCCATCAAAAGTGGACTAGATTTTTAAAATGTGGAACTTATACATAATAGAATGTTATGCAACCATAAACAAGAACAAAATTATGGACCTCACAGCAACTTGGATGGATTTAGAGTCTATAATACTCAGTAATCTAGCACAGAAACAAAGAACTGAGTACCACATGTTCTCACTCATAAGTAGACCCGAACATTTATCATAGTACTGTAAGAAAGTATTTGGTAATAACAGGAAACTGCCAGGGGAGGAAGGGCACACAACATCAGTAAGGGTACTGATCTCACACCACGTAAAGTGAGGACCCACGGGAGGCCCAAACTTTACTGTATGATGACCACTTATATACTTAATCCTAAATTGTACCCCATATCTTTAAAACAAAAAAGGAAAGAAAAAGTTATTCTCAATAATTTAGAAATCTTTCACTTCCTATAAAATAGAAGAAGAATGCTGTCCTATAATCAGTGAATCCCCACAGCCATTAATTCTTACAGTAAAATAGGCAATTGTTTACTTCTGTGTGCAAAATCTGTGTTTGGGATGGAATAAACATTTTATCTCCTTAGCAAGAGAGTCCTAATAAACTCTCACCATGATTGGAGACATGCCTAAAATTCTGAATCAAGATTGCATCAGCTGTACTACACATCACCTTCTTTTTTCAAAGAGTATTGTTTATAAATATTTGTTTTGAGTGTGTTTTTACCACTTTGTTTCCAGGAGTTCTATGTTTCAGACTTTCTAGACTTTAATTTTAACTTGTGTTTGGGAATGCCATCATGCTCTGTGAGATAAAGGTTTTCCAAGTAGAGGAGAGAATGGAGGTAGAGAGCAGCTCGTATTAAGACAACTGCTAGCATGACAAGGAAAAACCAAGTCACATGTTTAATGTCTGCCATGATAAATGTTTTTCTAAAAACTCAAGAGGAAAAATTATTTTTGAAATTGTTCCGTGTTATTAGATGCTTTATTAATTATTACATGCTTTATGAGGTCATTCTGAGAGCCCGTTTCAGTTTAGTATACAAATACATGACTACACCTTTCTCAACTAATTGCATTATGCAAGTCATATGATTACTTCCTTGAAAACTCTGCTGACAATATTGGCAACGTCAATCATCTTTAATTTTGCAGCAGGTAAGCTTTTGGTTGAATTTTCTGGGCTTTGCTGTTGTGCCACTCTGAGAAGCCACAGCTTCTGGTTTTCTGTCACATGAAATTTTAATTGCTGAACAAAACATAAGAGGCAGCATTAATTTTTCACAAATCCCCCAGAATCCAGAAATCACTGATTTCCCACAAATAGAAGAAAAATTCCAACTTACTCCATGAATTTGAGTAAGTTGCCCCCAAATGCTCCTGGTTGTGAATAAACCCTGGTCTTGTGTTGAAGTGTCTGTCACCTCACAGTGTAAAGACCGTGTCAGCTGGTCTCTCCCTGCTGCCTACTTCATAAAGTATGAAGGCCAGGAAGGCTTTGATATTTTTTGCTATTGCTTTGTTGGAGGCAGGGGATCTTCTGTACTCCCTGTTTCTACTGCTCTTAGAGCCCACAACCATGTATGTTGCTAAATAATGCTTCTTTGAACCTATCTTTTAAGTATTACAATTATACATTTATGCAACAAAAGTAAAAGCAGTCATTACTTACTCTGTTCTTTGTGCCAGCCCTTTCCTTTGCCAGAGCACTGGCTGTTCAGTGGCTAGGGTCGTGCTTCCCAGGAGGTCACACTTTCTGCAGAGAGAAACGAAGCACAAGGTCAGGATGAAGGTGAAAGTCAGAGACCACAGAAGTTGTTACTGGGTTTCTGAAAACCCAAAGTCATACTTGGGAAAAGACTTGCAGTCCTTGCAAAAGAATGATTCTATTGTAATTGTCATCTGATCAGTACTAGGCAGGAAGAGGGGCAGGGGGGCACTCCTGCCTCAGAGGACTGCAAGCAGGGTTGGACTCTCAGTAGGAAACAGCTGACAAGTTATTTGCCTAACCATTTCTTTTGACAGACAAAGACACTGGAGCCAAGGGAGGGAAAATGTTTGCAGAAGGCTGTACAGTATCACTATAGTGATAGCACTCGAACTCTGAATTCTCACTACAGCACTTCTTTCCTTAGATTGCATCTTTACATGCTAATGGTGACCTCAGATTTGAGGATCTCTAAAAAAAATATGGCAGTGGTACTCAGAACACTGCAGTGGTACTCTGAATGTTTGTCTTCCTCAAATTCATATGTTGAATCCTAATGTGAGGGTATTAAGAGGTGAGACTAGGGGAGGTAATTGTGGGCAGACCCTCATGAATGAGATTAGTGCCTTTATAGTAGAGAGCTCGCTTCCCCCTCCCATCATATAAAATTACAATGAGAGGGAGCCATATGTGAATCAGGAAGTGGGCCCGCGCCAGACAACAAATCTGCGGGGGCTGTGATCTTGGACCCCCCAGCCTCCAGAGCTGCAAGAAATAAATTTTTATTGTTTATAATCCACCTGTTTTTTTGCTAGAGTATCAGCCTGAATGGGGTAAGACAAGTGGTTATGGCCATTTTTCTTTCCTGAGGAAAACAGATCACAGATCTACCGTATGCAGGCATCATATTGTACATTACACACACATTTCATTAAAAAAACATATTATGACAGTACTGCAATTAGACAATGTTTAACTTTGCATTAGATACAACTTGTAAATGAGAACTAATAGTTAAAAACCCACCTGAACAGTCATCTTCCTAACCTACATTCTAGCCTCACCACTAATCATAACTAATTCCTCATTCCCTTTTCCTGTTGCAATAATTTCTCATGTTTCTACCTTTGCATTTGCTGTTTTCTCTGCCTAGAATTTTATTTTCTTCATAAATTTACTCACTCTCCAAGTTACAAAGTTTGTCTATATAATCTTGCTTTTTTCCCCCATAGATTTTTGCATTTGCTGCAGCCTAGCACTTAATGTGGTTTAATTATTTGAATGTAACACTGGCTCTTCAGCCAGGAGTGATCTCCCAAACCTAACAGGGTACTCAACAACAGTGCTTCTCTCATTAAAAAATAAAAAATAAAAAAATAAATTAAAAAAAAGAGCGGAATTAGACATACAGATGAAATCAAAGCAAAGCAAAGAAATGGTGATAACAGGATTCTGTATGATAGCGACCTCTAGCATGGGATGTATGACTTTTTTTGGATGGTGAGTTTATGGGTCATTATTGCATATTGCTAAATGAAACTAAATGTGGCCTAAAGCTGCCCCTGTATGTAGAAGACTGTAACCTAGCTTACTATGTAAATAAACTACAACCTAATTGAGAATATATTCTTGTAACAAATAGCAGATTCTCAGCCAATCATAGCAGCAAAGCTTTCAGCCAATTACAGGTTGCAGACTACTCAGACCATGACCAAATAAGCCGAACTAATCAGGTTATTTCTGTATGTTACTTTCTTTTTATATCTATAAATACTGCCACTGTTGCTGGGTAAAGCTCTCTGTTACTGGTCCAAGGGGCTGCCCAATTCTTGAATTGTTTCTTTGTTCAAATAAATTCTGCTAAATTTAATTTGTCCCAAGTTTTTTTTTCTAAGAGATTGGTGCCAGTAGTGGGGTCCAAAGTAGCCCTCCAGGGAACCACAGGAGCACTGTACGATCAAATTAGGATACCCATCAAAGCCAATGTTGCCCACTGATTTTTCAGATCAATAGGGATCATGGGAGAGTTCTTTCCTAAAGTCACACTCCTGAATTTGTGTTTTGAGCTTTCTGACTTTAAGCAATTTTTACTGTACTGAATTCAGAATCTGATTGAATCTAATAATTAACTGAATTGAATCCAGAAGCCTCAGGTAAATATTTTTGAAAATGAGTTTCTCCAAATTTAAAATGTCTGAGATTTCAAGAGTCTGGGTCTCCAATTTTGTTTTGTTTTGTTTTGTTTTGTTTTGTTTTGTTTTGTTTGAGTTGGAGTCTCACTCTGTTGCCTAGACTGGAGTGCAGTGGCCGCTCCCGGCCACCGCAACCTCGACCTGCTGGGCTCCGGCGATCCTTCCACCTCAGCCTTCCAAGTAGCCAGAATTACAGGCGCGCACTACCACGCCCGGCTGATTTTTTTATTTATTGTAGAGATGAGGTCTCGCCGCCCAGGCGGGTCTCAAATCCTCGGGCTCAGGCAATCCACTCACCTCAGCCTCCCAAAGGCGCGGGATTACAGGCTGAGCCACTGAGCCCAGCCCGGGTCTCCACTTTCTGGGACACAAACTAACTTTATGCACAAAAATCATGGATCCAGGATCTGTGCGTTTTTGAAAAATGAGTTAGGTTTACCAAAGATAATTTAGAATTACAGTGGTCACAGTGGGGAAGTTTTAACTAAGATAAAATTGTTCACTTGCAGGGTACATTAGAAAAGAAAGAATCCATAATGTCACAAAGCAATTGGATGCATTTTTTAATTGGTATACAGAAGCATCTAAAATAATATATGAATCAAAGAGTGCCTCTTTATAAGGTTCCTTACAGAAGGCAGATGAGAATAACTTAAATGTCTTTTTCACAAATATTATTCAAAAGCTTTAGCCATGTAGGCAGAAAATCTTGTTCTATTGGACAGAAAAGCAGTTTGAGTCCATATATATTCAAATAAATTAGTGAATTCTGTATTATTGTATCTGACACATGACCAAAATTTTTAAATGAAAGCTATAAGATCTGTTTCTGTTTATATGTTTATGTATGTCTATATGAACGACATATATATGTATGTGTGTGTGTGTGACTTCTTAAACTCCTTATGATATTGCTAAATTAAAGCAGAAAAATCTCTATTAATTGGCTTTAAAAATAAAGTCTTATATAAAAGTTGAGCTAACCTAAATGCTTTTTTTAAAGACTTTTAATTTTTATTACAGAAAAAAAGCTTCATTTATTTTGCTTTCTAACTCTGTACTTGTGCCTTCAACACTTTCACGACGATTTTCTGCTCCTCGATAAGAAAATCACGCTTGGTCCTGTCACTAACACATTTTGCACACATGGAACCACCATAGGCCCGGCTGGCATGTTTTTTTGTTTTGGACAACCTCGTAAGAACTTTAGGTCTCACAGCACAAACCACTCGAAGTCTGCCTGGTAACACATCACACGCAGACTTTGGTGCTTACCCTACCTTCTTGGTATATAGGTAAACAATCCTATTACCAGGCGTTCGGGACAGCTTAGTTTTGTTAGAGACTGTAGTGTAGGAAAGCCTACGACGGTATGACAAACTCTGGACCATTCTGAGTGCCTTTACACAGCGTTCCTGAAAAAGAGCACTTGTGTGTGTGTGTGTGTGTGTGTGTGTGTGTGTGTGTGTGTGTGTGTGTGGTGTGTGTGTGTTGGGTCTCACTCTATTACCCAGGCTGGAGTGTAGTGTCACATTCATGACACACTGTGGCGTCAACCACCTGAGCTCAGGTAATTCTCCTGCCTCAGCTTCTCAAGTAATTGGGACTACAGGTACACATCACCATGCCTGGATAATTAAAAAAATTTTTTTGTAGAGATGAGGTCTCACTATATTGTTCAGGCTGGTCTTGAACTCCAGGGCTCAAATAACCTTCCCACCTCTGCTTCCTAAAGCGCTGGGATTACAGGCGTGAGCCACCATGCTCAGTCCCAAATGCTTTTAAGGTTCACATTACTTGGGTGATCTTTGGTAAATAAAAATACCGTTGATTTGATTAAAACAGTCATGTTTTAGAGTTTTCAACATCAAATATAATACACATGCAGTTTTTTCCATGTAGGTTTACTGGTAAAACAAGCTTATGCTACCTCCATATTACAAAACTTGTCAGTAAGAAAAATAACAGAAGATGCAGACCAGCTGTTTAATGTCTCATCTTTATAAGCAATCCATGCATACTTGTTAAAAATAAGTGAGCTACGATAAAATACCACCTTGCACCAGTCAAAATGGCCACTACTAAAAAATCAAAAAAGGATATTGGCACAAATGTGGGGAAAAGGGAATGCTTATATTAATACACTGTTGGTAGGATTGCAAATTAGTACAACCTCTGTGAAAATTGGTATGAAGAGTTCTCAAAGAACTAAAAGTAGATCTACCATTTGATCCACCAATCTCACTACTAGGTATCTACCCAAGGGAAGAGAGGTTATGCAAAGAACGTACCTGCATTTGTATGCTTATGGCAACACAATTCACAATTGCAAAGAAGTGGAATCAACCTAAATGTCCATCAGCCAATCAGTGGATAATGAAAATACAATATATTTCTATATCATACACACACACACACCATGGAATACTATTCAGTCATTAAAAAAGAATGAAATAATGTATTTTGCAGTAACTTGGATGGAATTGGAGAACATCATTCTAAGTGAACTAACACAGAAACAGAAAATCAAATATTGTATGTTCTCACTTGTAAGTGGGAGCTAAATTAATGATCTGCAGAGGCATATAGAATGGTATAATGGACACTGGAGACTCAGAAGGGGGAGGGTGGGATGGGGTGAAGGGATAAAAAAAGTCACCTATTGGGTACAATGTGCACAAGTGGAGTTTGTGTTTACACTTAAAGCCCAGACTTCTTCACTGCTATATGGTGAATTCATGTAACCAAAAACTATTTGTACCCCCTAAAGCTATTTAAATTTTTAAAAATAGATATTAAAAAAGAATTTTTTAAATAAATAGATATAAGTAAGATTAAATTCTGTTGTAAAACAGTCCTTCCTATACCAGAAGGAAAATTGAGACTGAGGGAAATCTGTGCAAGTAGCAATCTAATTCTCAGGCCTAGTTAAAACAAATGAACAAAAAACTCTAAGAGGATAGAGATGAAATTTTGCCTCCTCTATAATTTCTTATTACAGAGAGACTAAAGATGTTGAAATTAGTCACAAACATGTTCTGAGCCGCACAGAAAAATTGTGCTAGGAGAAAACACATGCTTCTAGAAATTAGGATTCATAGATTTGCTAGTCTACAGATTGGTGATATGGTAGTTCACAATTGCTTGCTTCTAGCATTCACTGAAAATTAAGGTCAGTAAGGGTCAAGAATTCTAATTAATATATTCTAAAATATATAAAATTGCTAGAAATAAAAAGGTAAAAACTATTTGAAAGTATATAAGGAAGCTAAGATGTGCTTTTGGTAAGAAAAAGTTATAAAGATTTAATTTTTTTTTGTTGCTGTTAAGGGGGAAAGAGTAATTTTTGTCCTTAAGTAGAAGGACTTATTCCAAAATGAGCAGAGGAAAAGCATAGAACCAAAACTAAATGGATAAGAATGTTTGTTTATGAAAAAATTTTATGTGTGTCAAGCTAGCTAATACTAGAAGGAAATTATATATGAGTTTTTCTAAAAATTGAGTATTAATATCAAAAGTACACTGATGCAAAACTAGAATTTGGTCCTCTCTGTTAAAAAATAAGGTTTTCTTAGAGTATTGGTCTGCTCTTGATAGGAAATTATGAAAGGTAATTACCTTTAATTATAAACATCATTTTTTCTTTACCTTTTAGATAATTGGCATGGGAAACAAAGATTCTGTGTTTTACTAAGATAATTTCCTGTGCTTCATATTGTCTTTAATAGATTTTTGATCACTTAAGAAAACTGAGTCCTTTCTATTAAAAGAGCTAAGGGTTTTCTACAACTATGTAACTTTCTATATTTGTCTTTGAAGTATTTTAAGCATCACTGATTAAATGAATGACTATGTTCACAGTGACCTGTAATCCTATTTTGATATCAAATGTTTTAATCTTTTAATATTTTCAACAAACTTTCCAAAATAAAATTCAAAATTAAGTCTTTTTCTTGACCATGAATTAACTTTGTGGCTTTCCAAATGGGCCCTTAGAACATGTCAAAAGGATACCTCTCCTTATAGAAAGAGAGATGTTAAACTAATTGGGCTTATTTGGTATATTATATTATATGGAAGCATTATCAAATAATAAGCAATGCTAAACTTTCTTTGAGTTATGGATGCATTATTAATATGCATTTTAGAAATTATGTTAAATTCATAGAAATCTAATGTATTATGCTATCAGTTATAATTCTAGTTACTATCTTAAAATGTTGCATGAAACAGAAATAACCAAATTACCTTGTCAATTGTGTTATGATTGTATTGAGTTCTCTTCAGAACTTTAACCATGGCCATGTTGGTCTTATCTTTCACAGATGGTTAATTGTTTATTCTGGTACTTTCCTATTTCATTTTCAAGGAGATTCATGAAAAAAACTCTGCCAAGTACAAGTTTCTGACCACTTTACAATCATGCCATTGGACTGGGAATGAATTCCCAGGACGCTAATGAGGAAACTGACTAGTGCATAAAAATGCTAACCCAACAGCAAATGGAACAAGAAATAGTTATATACCAAGGAAATGATTTGGCAGAATTTTATGCTAACTCAGCCAGTACTAAAATTGTTAAAATATGCAATTTGAATGAGTTTTGTATTATCTATGATAAAAACTAATAAACAATGCTATGCACCTGAATTGTAGAAACAAACTTGGTATTTAAGAGAATGTAAATCCAGTATTAAGCCTAGATTCATGTTAAGTCTGGATGGCTGTCTGGTTTTTCCTGAGTCCTTAAATCTTCCATTATTATTTATTTATTTATTTATTTATTTATTTTTGAGTTGGAGTCTCACTCTGTCACCCAGACTGGAGTGCAGTGGCCGGGAGCGGCCACTGCAGCCTTGACCTGCTGGGCTCCGGCGATTCTTCCGCCTCAGCCTTCCAAGTAGCTGGGACTACAGGCGTGCGCTACCACACCTGGCTAATTTTTTTTTAAATTTATTGTAGAGATGAGGTCTCACCAATTTGCCCAGGTGGGTCTCGAACCCTTGGGCTCAGGCAATCCACTCACCTCAGCCTCCCTAGGCGCGGGATTACAGGCTGAGCCACCAAGCTCAGCTAAATCTTCCATTATTAAAAGGTCAGTTTGAAAGAGATAAAATAATCCAAGTTGTGAAAAAACATAGGTAGGGTAACTGTTATAAAATTGCTAAATAAATGGTTTATAATTAATATCTGATTGTCAAACCTATAATCCTGGTAAGATAATAAAAACTTCAGGTGACACATTTCCATCACTTCCTAGATCATTTGAAAACTTACAGGTGGATTTCATTCAACTGCCATCTTAAATGCATGTTTTCTGATTGTATAGAAGCTTTTCCATGCAGGAAAGCCAAAGATATAATAGTAGCTAAAGGTTTACTAGGAAATGTGTTTCCTTTATGGGACAGTCCTGGAGAAATTTCCAGCAATAGAGGTTCTCATTTCACTGGACAAGTTGTAAAAGAGTTAAATAAGGTCTTACAAGCACAATAGCATTAGGAAAAGCTAACTAAATTGATAGAATTGCCTTAGTCATAGGTATTACTGGTTGATAACAGTCAGATCCACTCCCATTAGAAAACACAGATTGAAATAGTTACTGAAAGGCCTATTCTCTTCCACTCTTATAAACTCTGAATTGACTTAGTAGTGCAAAGCTTTAATGCATAATGCCAAAGCATATTTTTACCAGGTAAAAGAAGCCCTTCATAACTCCCAACTGATGACAATGAAATCTTTCACAATTTAAAAACTGAAGAATGGATATTTTGGAAATAAAACCAGAGACAGACTGTTCTTGAACTCTGTAGAAAAGAATCATAACAAATTCTCCTCTGCAGCAAAACTTCAGGGTCTCAAATCTTGGATCCACACCTCTCAACTTAAAAGGCCCCCTACAGACCCCTGGAATTGTATACCTGTTGAAGACCTTAAAATAAAGCAGACAGGGAAGTTTTTCCCTAGAAAAACACATCGCATCCTAGATGTGAACAACATCCCTAAGATTTCAGATCAGGACTTCTCTGCCATCATGAAAGCTTCAGTTTTTTTTCTTTTTTCACCCTATTTCCTGATGTCCTGGCTAGCTTCCCTTTCCTTACAAGAAAACCCATGGGACCATAATCTGTGGATGACTTTGTCAAATACTTATGCTCTAGCAAGAAATCAGAGCAATTGTCGGGTTTATGGGCTGATGCCCCCAAATCGGGAAATAATTCCAGTAGTTCAGTGCCTCTCTATGTTCCTAATGAGAGTCATCCTAAAACTCCAAAGGAAGGGTCCAAAGCTATGCACGATATTCTAGATATCACTGTTATTTGCTTTCCTACACTCACTGGAAGTATTATCCTGAAGTTTCCAAATAATAATCTAATTTCTACCAAATATAAAAACCTGGGTGGAGGAGGGATGAGGAGGGATGAGGAGAGGCTGGTCAATGGGTTCAAAGTTATCATTAGACAGGAAAAATGTTTTCTGATGTTCTATTACACAGTACAGTGACTGTAGCTAATCATAATGTGTTGTATATCTCAAGATAGCTGTAAGAGAAGATTTTGAATGTTATAACTACAAAAAATGTGTTTAAAGTGATAAATATACTACCCTGATTTGATCATTATACAATGTATACATGTATTGAAACATGACATCCATAAATATGTACGATTGTTATATGCCAATTATAAGATTAATAATAATAATAATAATAATAACCTATTAGAGAGATGCCTGCAAAAGGTACATTATGGTTCCAGGTATCACATTCTGAAGTCCTAGGGGACTTCCTAGGTGGGTACAAGTAATTGCTTATATGATGTCACTGGGTTAAATCCAGTAAAGTTCCTTTCTACTAAATGTGGTTTTCACTCTTATACAACATGCTATAAAGAGACCACAGAAAAGGAAGTTCCCCACAGGATTTTGTTCAGGAGCTATGTGGACTTAAGGAGGAACAAATTAAACTGATCTCTGCTTGAACACCACTAGGTTCCCCTATTTTCATGCCCCCAAGGGTATATATTGGGTCTGTGGAGAATTTGCTTACTTTGTTCTGCCTCTTCACTGGACTCAGATTTTCTATTTGGCTTGGCTCACTCCTGCCTTCCAAATAGCATTCCCTGAAAGTTCTTATAATACCACCTATAATCAGAGGTTAAAGTGATCAATAATAAAAATTAGTACCAAACTCAAAATAATGATGATAACTTAGTTTTCCTCAAGGAAAGGTAACCATGGAGTTACTGGAGCCTTACTCTGGGAGGTGGTGGGGTTTCGGTTGTATGAGTTTGAAATTAATCTGTAAACTGGGAAAAGTATTGGATTGTGTAGCCAATCAGACCTCCCAGGGGTTCAGACAGAAGCCATTCTCCAACAGGTCGATGAGAACATTTGTGTTCAACAAAAAACACTTAATGGAATATCACCCGGATTTAGATCTCCTTTTTGTCCATGCTGGGAGCTTAGACATGGTGCTGAACAAAACTGAATGTTGCACTTATCTTCCTTCCAATTTTACTACTAAAGAACACTTAATTTCAAAGGTGGCAGATATTGCTGTTTCTCTAGACACTGTCATTGAATACTCTAAGGAAATTTCTCAGGAGAAGAAAACACATGACGTGTTTACCAAAGCAGCAAACCGTTGGTTTGACTGGTGAATGACAAGCTTGACTAGTCCAAGTTTTTCTAATCTTTATGCTTCATGTACTGAGTCTTCAGGTTACCAGGCTAACTACAAAAATGGATACCTTTTAAAATCAGGCTGAAATGAGTCATTCAGTGAACTATGGTTCTTAATCCTTGTAATTCTCCTGAGCAAACATTATGAACTATCTTTATTGCCTGAAATTTGAACTGTTGTTTTTTTTTTTATCAGTTCAATTTGTGGAATCCCCTGTTAAGGAGTGTACTGTACCTCAGTTTATTGGTATTATCCTCCTGATAGCCATCACAGTGGCCTCCTTGATGTGTTGTATCCCCACAAGAGTTTTAAATAGTCATATGCAGCCATTTTTTTATACATCAAATGATATCATTATAGTTAGAATAACAACATAAAGAAAGCATAATCATTCAACTAGTTTGCCATTGTGAATTCCATACTGAGACCAAACAAGTCCATTACGATAGTGACAGAAGGTAGTGATGATACTCAAGATTTTGGTCAGCCTCTCAAAGTTGACAGAAGCTGACCAAAATTGAGAGGTTGACCAAAAGGGGGGAAAGTATTAAATTAAATTAATCCTAAAGTTGCTGCCATACATACCAAAATGTACTCTAACTTAATATGTAAAGAAACTGCAATCTAACATGAGAGTATATTCTTGTACCAAGTAGCCCAGTCTCAGCCAATCATAGCAGCAGAACTTATAGTCAATCTCAGGCTGCAAACTGCTCAACTATGTCCAAATGAGACAAATGAGCCTTGACCCAATCAGGCTATTTCTGTATGTCACTTACTTTCTGTGTCTATACATTCTGCCTGCCCACTATTGCTTGCTGGAGTTCTTTGAACTGATTCAGGATGCTGCCTGACTCGCAAATTGTTTCTTTGCTCAGATAAAGTTTGCTAATTTTAAGTTGTCTAAAGTTTTTTAGAAATTGTATTTAAAAGTAAAGTGAATAAAATAATAAAAATTCCACAGCACTAAAGTACAGTAGCTAGGAAGTATTCACAAGAGTGAGAAGACTCACCTACTCGGTATCAAATATTTCATTATTTGGAAAGACATTCCGTTCCTATGCGTTCTAATAGTATCAGTTACTCCACAAAGGTTGCTCTTTAACCTTAAACCGTCTATAAGTTTATTGAACTGATAGACGTTCGACACTGAAATGGGTAACTAAAGGTCAACTCTCTCCTTCCCTTCTCTGGGCCTGATCTTTGTATTAGAACTCATTGGTCTAGACATTTGTTTCAGGCATTAGGAGTTTAAATTTCTCTCCTTTTTAGTGGAAACAATCACTGTCCTCGGAATTAAAATAATCCCTAGAGTTGATTATTTGGTGTCATCAACCAAGGGTGCACATCTTGGGTCTATTCACCAGCACAGCCAAGTAGCACATGTTTATTCAGCGCCTAGATATGCACAAGCATCAAAGGCTAGGATATGCCAAGTCAACGCTATGCACTTCATTCAATAAGGGGCCGGCTGCGGCCGCAAGACACAGTCCAGCGCTCATCTGGGTCTGCGACGAATGACTGCGGTCAGAACCCGCCCACGTGGACCCAGCCGTCGCGCTCAGAGGTTCGAATTCGGTTGCCAGAGGCCTGGGCCAATGGGCGGAGCGGGCCTCGAGTCCCCGCCCCCTGCCGGTGACGTCACGGGGACGCCCAGGCGCGCCGGCGGCGGGGCGGTCCGGATCTCCGCCCCCGGAGGTGGCCCGTCTGTTGGTGCCCGCGCAGCGCGTGCCTTCTCTGCCCCGGCTCGTCGCTGTCGCCGCCTTCGCTGCACCATGGCCTTCGTCACCAGGCAGTTTGTCCGCTCCGTGTCCTCCTCGTCCACCGCCTCGGCCTCTGCCAAGAAGATCATCGTCAAGCACGTGACGGTCATCGGCGGCGGGCTGATGGGCGCCGGCATCGCCCAGGTGAGCCGCCCGGGGGACAGCTACCCGTTCGCCCTGCTGCTCACCCCGGGATGAGAGCGCCGGCAGGCCGCGGCAGTGCTGGGACCAGTCCGCCGAGGGGCTCCGCCCGCCGGACCCCGGGCAACTTTGACCCCGCCCCTCCCGTGTAGTTGAACTCTCTGGCGTCTCTCTGGGCCTGTGAAGGCGCAACAGTCTCCTCCTCTCGCCCCAAAGCTGTTCTTGGGCAGATCCTCAGTTTCCTCGTTTCTAAAATTCTGGCGGACCCCAGGGCCCGATGAAGGCTGAAGGTTCCATGGAGAATGTTGGTGATTGCGCTTTGGAACTGGCCGTGCAAGAGAAGAAATTATTATGTGTGCACAAGGGTCAGGCATAACGTGGTTGGTTGCTCGCTGCTCGGGTCAGACAGGAATTTCTTTCCAGAGACCTGGACTGCGCTCAGTTTTGATTTTGTTTATCTGTTTTGTTTTGTAATTCTGCTGTCTTTTGTCAGAGTAGTTTCCTCTCCTAAACGGTCTCCCCGCCCTCCCCCGGGTTTCTTCGCTTGCTGGGTTACAAAGAATAATAATAGTCATCATTTTTGTAGCACTTTGTCAAGTTACCTACTGGGAGTTTGCTGTGGTCCTGGGACTCTGCCCGTTGCTGCGCAAGGCAGCTTGAACTTTGACTTCGTGCCCTCTGCGCACCGTTTTGCCCAGTGTGGTTTTGCCACTGGGGAGAGTGAGGGGGAGATAAAGCTGCGGAGGGCCTGGGACAGATCTCTAATCTCATTGTGCATCTTCAGGACTTATTAGTAACACTGTCAGCTGAGCTGTGGTTCAGGTCAGTTGTGCAAGTGATTACCTGGTTACTGGAATGCTTGTATTTTATTTTTTTTAAGTTCCAACTTACATTGGAGAACCATGATTTCTTAGCGTTTCAGACCTTTGCAACTTGTATTGTTGGAAGAGGCAGTTATGGTCATCTAATTTTTCCTGGGGGTGCAAGTGCAGTGGCTACGGTCATGAGAGAGTTTAATTTTTTTTTTTTTTGAGTTGGGGTCTCACTCTTTTAGCCCAACCTGGAGTGCAGTGGCACACTTATGGCCACCGCAGCCTCCACCTGCTGGGCTTAGGTGATCCTTCCACCTTAGCCTTCCAAGTAGTGAAACTACAGACGCGTGCCACCACGCCCAGCTAGTTTTTGTGATTTATTGTAGAGACGAGGTCTTACCAAGTTGCCCATGCTGTTCTCAAACCTCTGGGCTCGAGTTTAATTTTTTAGTGTCTATTTCCAATCAAATCCAATGCTTACTTTAAAAAAAAAGTACTATTACGTATTATGTATTTTAGTTTCCCCCTCCTTGCAAAATTTTTTGCAGCATATTGGATTGATTACATTTTCTCCTAAAATCTGCCATTTCTGTCACGTGCAGCATCCTGACTTCTTACAGTCTCCCATTTGTTCCAAGACCTTAATTTGGGACATACACTGTTCTTTCAGTTATGTGGATGCCCTGGCTGCTAGAACATGGTGTCCCCATAACCCATGTTATATGTGGTATAGGAGGAGTAAATCCCTTTAACCTAAAAGTTCCACACGTTATACTCCAGAGAAAGTTTAGTTGGAGTGCACTTGTATCCTTGGGGTCCACCCAAATCTCCCAAGGCTGTGAGAATGAGATTTGTTATGGTAAAAATGAAACAATGTGTTTGTTTTAAAACAATTTTAAAAATATTAGGGCCTTAAGCCTCCTGTAACAATATAGGAAATCAGTCAGAAAACTCTTGTGGATGGTGCCCTTGAAGACAGCAGTAGAAGATTAGAAAGTAAATAAAGGCAGGATTGTGGCTCAGCCTGTAATCCTATCACTTGGGAGGCCAAGGGGAATGGATTGCCTGAGTCTGCGGGTTCAAAACCAGCCAGGGCAACTGAGGGAGACCTCATCTCTACAATAAATAAAACATTAGACGGGCGTGGTAGCATGTGCCTGTAGTTCCGGCTACTTGGAAGGCTGAGGTGGAAGGATTGCCGGAGCCCAGCAGGTCAATGCTGGGGTGGCTGTGATCGTGACACTGTACTCCAGCCTGGGCAACCAAGTGAGACTCCAATTCAAAAAAAAAGAAAGTAAGTAGAAAGCATTACAACTTCTGTACAAAATCAGGATGCTCCGTTCTGGGAATACCGTATCTGTTGTTGGCCAAAAAAGGATGTTATGTTGCATAAAAAGGCAGAGAGGCAGCACCTAAATTTATAGGTATTGGAGCTTCTACCTGAGAAAAGAGGGCGGAGAAACGATTGACACTGATGGGGAACCCAGATTTGGGGATCAAATCCTTGAGTAATTGGACCAGGGAATGCCTTTTAAACTTAAGGGGAATGAAGAACTACTTGCCTCATAGGTTGGAAATATAATGGAACTATCTTTCCATGAGGTAGTAAAGACCATGAGTCTGGCCAGATATGGTGATTCACACCTATAATCACAGCACTTTGGGAGGCCGAGGTGGGAGGATTGCTTGAGGCCAGGAATTCGAGACCAACCTGGGCAAAACCCAAGACTGGACTCTATAACAATAAAAACAAAACAAAAAAATTAACCAGGTGTGGTGGCTCACCCCTCTAGTACCAGCTACTCAGAAGACTGAGGCAGGGGGATTGCAAGAGGCCAGGAGATTAAGGCTGCAGTGGGCCATGGTTGTGTCATTAAACTTTAGCTTGAGTGGCAGAGCAAGAATCTGTCTCTTAAAAACAAACAACAACAACAAACAGACGTGAACAATCATAATAAACAGTAGTACTTCCATCCTATGTAATTAGTTTAGGAGACCGTCACTTTAGGTGACAATTCTAATCATGTGGGGGAAGCCATCTCTCCTGCAAAACATCTCTGTGTGCAGTGTTTTTGGAGATTTAGCTGATCTCTTTTTGCATTCCACCCTGTAACATGCAGTTCTAGGTGGTATTGCGTCATTCTTCGTGCTTCTTGGCCAACAGCTTTTCGCATAGGATGAACCTGTTTCGCTTACTGAGTTGCACTGACTGGTTAGTTGATGTGATTTGAGTACAGCTGGGCTCCAGTTGAGGATAGGGAGTTGGATGGTCTGCATGCTGGCTCTGCCTCATGCTGGCTGTGTTACATGGGAAAGGTACTTCACCACGGTGACTCTATTTTCTGATCTCTAGAGTAGAACTAATACTAGCCTTCTAGGGAGATGGAATGAATTAGCATGTATCAAGCAGTTACACAGTGTCTGGCACATCATAAGCGTTCACAGAGTTAGCTGTCTTGATAATGAGTGTCTTCATTGTGGTAATCTCTGCCCTTTGCTCTTTCCCCCTCAAACAGGCATGAAATGTATAGATGGAGAGTGTTGGTCATGACCCCCTGTTCCATCTTGCTTTACCTTGAATGCAAATGCCAGGTGATACTGTGGTTTGTTGTTTCAGAGACCTCTGGAAAGAAGGAGGGCACTTTTTAATCTACTCCCCCATTTTACTGTTAAACCTTAGTAAAGTCAAAAGTACAAGCACAAACTAGTCATCTAGGTTATGCTACTAGTTTGCATTTAGCTTTATTCTCTTGAACTTTCTGAAGTAGTTTTAATGTTAATCGTGGTGCAGTAAAATTTTTAAATTTTTTAATCTTTTTTGGAGTCGAGGTCTCACTCTGTCATCCAGGCTGGAGTGCAGTGGCACAGCTCACCACAACCTTGACCTCCTGAGCTCAGATGATCCTTCTGCCTCAGTCTCCCGAGTAGCTGGAACTACAGGCACATGGTGATGCCTGGCTAATTTTTCTGACTATTTTGTTGAAGATAAGGTCTCACTACGTTGGCTAGCCTGGTCTAAAACTCCTGAGCTCAAGCAATCCTCCTGCCTTGGCCTCCCAAGGTGCTGAGATTACAGGTATGAGCCACTGCCCAGCCTGTTTATCATTTTAAACATGTATTTCAGTTTGTGCTGAGTAGGATGAAAAAAAAAATCAAATAGATTTTGTGGGAGCCTGATGCATTTCTCAAGCAATTAAACAATTTAAGACAAGTCAGGTCCATGCTTAATTACATTTGATCAGAGCACAGGCCATTTGTACATGTGTATTTTCCAAGAGTATCACTTTGCCTGTCATTTCTTTTGTTTGTTTTAAATTTTAAAGAATCCCTTAGACTGCAGGTTAATATTTAAGTAAGTTAACTTGTTTTATGTGTTTGCCTATTATACACTTCTGACTAGGCTTTGATTGCCAATTTATCTTCACTGGATACTTAGGTCTGCAAAGAAGCTTATAACATTAAATGAACCTTGAGTGGTGAACAAGTTGTTTTTGCTTTATAGAGAAGAAGAAGGAAAAAAACAGGAAGGAAAGAAAGTGTGCATTTATCCAGCTATGAACCTTTTCTAAGATTTCCTTCATCCCTTACCCTTTTTCCTTTGAGGAGTCCAGAGAACTCATAGCTTTCATTAAATTATCAGTGGGGAGGCTGTTGACTTCCTGGCTATGGCATTCCAGAGGCTTTCTGGACAGCCTTCTTTTTAGGGCACTACGCTTTTTTGAGGAAGTGAGAAAGTTTGCATCTTGAAGGGGTTAGAGGTAGGATTTCTCCCAAAGCTTGCTTCCCCCTGTCCCCTTCTCCTTATTAAGAAGCAAAAGGTGCATATTTCTTCTGGGGAGAGCATTCTGGGCTATTGAAACAAAGTGGTGATAGGGGAAGCCATCTAAGCTGCAGGTGAACATTCCCCAGGCCTTTATGTTTCTCTGTGGTGCTGTAGGGACTCAGGTAGGACCTGAGAGACACTTTGCAGAGCTTCTCAGCCACTGAATTTGTTCTCCTATCTCTTCTCCCTGCTACCACCTCTGAATTTTCTGATGCTGAATGGAAGCATGATCAGAGTTGGGTTTTTTTTTTTTAGCTTTATTCCTTTCTTTTATGCCCTGTTGAAGTTTGCTTGAAAATCAGTGCAGAAGCCTGGGCGAACTTTCAGGATCCCAGGAGACCGGCCTTATCATCTAGCTGTAAGCTCTCCTTTTTTATTGTTCCTTATGGAGGAAATAATTCTTATTCCCAGATGTTAACTCAAAAATTCTTATTCCAAGATGGAACTCAAGAGCATGGGATGCATGCGTTTGTCATGAAGGTCTTCCCTCACTTCCTTTGTTGTAGCTTCTTTATTGGACTGTTCTCTGCTCTTGCTGAGGTAGTGGTACAGGAGAACCATCCTTTATCAGCATATGCATCATTGGACTTGGGCTGGGGTAGGAGATACTGTCATTCTCAGAGGGTAGAAGAGGTAGGGCTGACAGGCAAAATAAAGTAACACCGTGGAATATGTTTGGACATTTTGTAGAGCAGAAATGACACTTCATTTGGTCAGGTTTTGGCTCTTCTCTGCCATGGCCCTAGCTCCAGACTTACTGTTACTTCCCCCTTCTCTCTTCTTCCCATATCTGTCTTAGGCACACACACCTCATTGTCTACCTCTACAGGGACCACAGGAGGATAATACTGCCGCTTTCTATTCTATGTCTCCTCTGGGTTACGTTCATGATGCAATCTTTTTTGGTGGTAGTGTTCTAAGCTCAAAAGTACAGGCTGTGAAGTCCCTGCTAGAGTTTAGATCCCAGTTCTCCTCTCCAGGCTTCAGGAGCCTTGCATGAGTTGCTTAACCCCTTTTTGCCTCTTTCCTTATCTGGGAATAGTTCACTGTTTTGAAAGTTAGATGAGCTATCATATGTACCCACACTTAAAATTGTGTTAGTGTGTTCAATAGTAACTCTTCAGTATATTCAGCTACTTTGATAGTGATTCAAATCTAATCTGGTGATGGCTTATTTAGATTTTAACTATCATTAAAGATATTTGATGGGGAGTTCAAACAATTCTAAATATTTTTTTTTCTTGTTTTCTGAGTGATGAGTCTCACTCCATCGCCCTGGCTGGAGTGCAGTGGCTTCCTTACAGCCATCCCAGCTTCAACCTGCTGAGCTCAGGCAATCCTTCTGCCTCAGCCTTCTAAGCAGCTGGAACTACAGGCACACGTTACCACTCCCAGCTAATTTTTTGATTTATTGTATCTCGCCAAGTTGCCCAGGCTGTTCTTGAACCCATGGGCTCTGACAATCCTCTCACCTTGGCCTCCCAAAGTGCTGGTATTACAGGCTTGATCCTCTGCACCCAGACAATTCTAAAGATTTTAAGGCTTACTTATATGTGTTGTGGAGAAAGAGAATCTAAGTGTCATTTTTTGGGGGGTATTATGATGAGTTCATATTCATAAAGCATGTCAAGCAGAACCTTAAAAAAATACTCTACAAATATGACACTTAATTCTGTTCAGAACATTTTGATGTCTTTCATTTCATATGACCATTATAATAATCATCCCTGCAAAGATGGTACTTGGGGTCAAGGGTCAGAGATGGAACCAGGATGGGAACTTGGGTCTCTTTTCCCCTGTTCTGCTGAGGCTGAGATAACCACAGTTCTGCATGCACCTCTTGCCTGTGCTGTCTTGTGGGAGAAGTATGGCCTCCACGGGTAAACCATCCTCTGTGTGTCTCTGGAATCAGTAGATGCCAGGTTGACCTCTCCTCGGCTCTGGACTCAAAGTTAGAGTCACTTGCTGGTCATCTCCATCTGAGTGCTCTGCTGCCATCTTTCTGCTCATAATAGACCCAAACTCACCTGGCAAGATTTAATTAACTCATTATATTCGCTTCCTCTTCCCCCTCTAGCTTTCCCAGAGAGTTTCCTCCTCCTGTTACTGCTACTGTATTTCTTCTAGCCACATGTACTCTGAGATGGGGTCATGGTCAGTGTCTCCTCCATGTTGGAAAAGGCTCTGTAACTTCCTTTCCGAGGAGGGCTCTTTCCTCTGCTCTCTCTTTTGTAGTTCCTAGACCAGGTATGTTACCTGAATTGTTGTGGGAGCCTCTTAATTGGTCCTTTCAGCAAAAACTAAAAGAAAAAATCCACTCATCATAGCAAACATTGCCATATTAATTTTTCCTGGAGAGCAGTTTGGATTTGCAACTCTCCCCTATCCTGAACATGTTCATTTATGACAACAACTTTCAGGGATTCTTAAATGCACCTGAGACTTGGTTGATGCCATTGACATGTCTGAGTATCCCTTCACTTTTTCAAAAATTGTGGGAGATTAGAGGCCTGGGAGAGAAGTTATTTCCTCTATATTACCAAACCTGGACATTTACGAATTTTCTTTTTATTTACACATTTAATAGGCTTCTTGTCTAAAAATTGGCTGACTTTTTAGAAATACTTTTTAAAATATAAAAATCTCAGTCATAAAGGAGGGCTGCCAATTAATTTAACTGTTTCAATAACAAACCAGCTGGTTATGGGGAAAGCCTTCTGCTGATTGCTGAAGTTAGGGAAGACAGTGTGTGCTAATGGCAGAGTTCAAGATATTGCACAATCAGAGATAATCATAAACTCGGAATTGCCAGCTCTGGAAGATGCAGCTGATTTATTACTTTCTTCCTCCCTGGATCACATCACGAGAGCCCATAGGGATAGGCCTTGATAAGAAGGCACAGCAGCCTTTGGAGCACAGTTGACCTAGGGACACACTGCCATAGTCTGCTTATTCTGGGGGTGCTGCAGGAAGTAGGATTTGGGTGTGGAAGATCGTTTGCATCACTTCTGGATTTTGGGGGTGAACATGATGTTGATGAGAGGCAGCCCTCCTGTAATGCAGGGGCATGTGGAGCATGCAGTGGAACTGTGTTGTGGAGGCCAGGAGGGAGACCAGTCACTGCACCCGTTGCTGTGGTTGTCTCACAGATTCACTACTTAAGTTGTGCTTCGGAGAAGCTGCTTCCAATCTGATGATACATTTGCAAAGATATATAAATCCAGCTTGCTTCTGCTTGGCATGTGAGCTTGGCCCTGTGGCCAGAGTAGTTGGGGGCTTTGACTAGTGTACTAGTCACTTGGCCTATTTTTAACAACTCTGAAGCACCCCTGTCTAAAAATATTTTCTCTTTGGCTAAGCCTGCCTTCCACCAGGCCTAGAGAAGTCATGGAGCTGAGGACATAGCCTTCAAATAAGTCTTTTTCCATTGCAGACTGCTTGTCCTCAAGGTCTCACAGTGTGTAGGTCACTGTAATATAAAACAAGAGGTCTTGGTGGATTGATTTAAATTATGGTCACTTAAGTGAAAATGTCAGGAAGAGTCTTCCTCATGTATTGTAAAAATAATAGATGTCCATGGGAGGAGCAAAAAAAGGCCTTTCTCCTACTGTGGTTCATTCCTCAACTGCTGTCTCCGTTCCAGAAAGTTGGCAGTCACTTGGGTAATATTATTGCATATTTCAAGAATGAATGTTGTTGATTTCTTGAGTCCAAGATCCTTGCAATTCTTTTCTAAATAACAGCCCTCGGCAATGTAATCGTTTTCACATTATCAGGAGAGGCCTTCAGCTACACCAGTGGACTGAGCTACCAGATCTCATCTTGGCTTTACCACCGGATGTATTTGTTCAGTCAACATTCCCTAATGGCTCACCATAGCCAGGCAGGGTCTAGGTACCTAGCATACAGTGGCGAATAATCTTTAGTTAGGAGCCTACAGTAGAGGAGTGCAGATGATTATGACACAGTTTGGTTTGTACATCAGGAGCCGTACGTAGGGATATTACAGGAACACATGGGGACACCTAACTTGGGGCCAGGAGGATCTTGGTTAGTGGGCTTAGTGTCTGGAAGTGATACTCAGGCTTAGTTAACGAGGTGAGGTAGGGGAGAAGACGAGGCCAAGTGAAGAGCTGGAGGCGAGAAGCAGTAGCAGATGTAGGGAGCTACAGGCCTCATGGAGGTGTTCAAATGCCATGCATCTGGCACCCGTGTGTCTAGAGGGGAGGTGAATTCTGGTACTGTAGGGCACATGTCACGTGTAGAACTTAAGCTTTGTTCCAAAGACAGGGACAGCCATTGAAGAGTTTGATGGAGTAAGTGACACAGAAGTAACCCTGCACAGAGTTACACGTTAGATAGAACTCTAGTGCCTGTTTGTATCTTAAGTGAACAGTTTTTCTGCTTTAGTTTCTATTTTCTTCCTCAGTGAAAAGAAAGTGCTATGTTAGAGGTTTCTTATTCTTTTTAAATTGTGGTGAAATATAAATAACATACAATTTACCCTCTTAACCATTTTTAAGTGTATAATTCAGTGGCATTCACATAAAAGGAGGGGACCCCCCCCAAAAAACCCGGAATTTATTTACAAAAAAATTTGTATTTATTCTTACATGTTTAAACTTCAGTCGCCTTCAAGTACTCTCTGTTTAATGCACAACTATCCAGACACTTTTTACAATGCTCAAGACAGTTTTGAACTCATAAATTTTGATGCCTTTTAGTGGTTCTGCCATTTTTTGTTTCACCTCTTCCACAGTGGCAAAATGTTTCCCTTTGAGAACTTTTTTTCATCCGGGAAAACAATAAAAAAGTCACTCAGGCTGTCAATAGGGAGGGTGGGGCATGGGGGTCATGCTGTTTTTGGTCAAAAACTGCTGAACACTCACCACCGTATAGGCAGGTGTGCTCGTAAATCACCCATCATGAAATGTGTTGAAAGAATCTCCAAAAAAAATAATTCACTGAAGCTGAACGCAGCCTCTCACAACAACACTAGCTGACACACTGATATCCATGGGTTCCTAGAACACTTTCTTAGTGAGAGAAGACTGTACTACAAGGGGCCTGCCTTCTAAAAAATAATTCCACGTTGTTTTGGGTCCTCCCTTATAGTTGTGCAACCATTACAACACTCCATCTCCAGAACTTGTTTCATCTTGCAAAACGGGAACTCTGTACCCATCACACAATAAGTCCCCATTCCCCCAACCACTGTTTCACTTTCCATTTCTATTAACTTGACTATTTTATGTACTTGATATAAATGGAATTATACAATATTTGTTCTTTTGGTACTGGCTTATTTCACTTAGCATAATATCTTTCAGGTTTATCTATGTACCAGAATTTCCTTTCTTTGTAAACTGAGTAATATTCCATTGTATGTAGATACATTTTGCTTATTCGTTCATCCAAAAATGGATAGTTGAGTTGTTTTTATCTTTTGGTTATTGCGAACAATGCTGCTTGAACATGGGTGTACATATATCTGTTCAAGTGCTTGCTTTCAGCAATTTTGGGTATATACCTAGTGATGCAGATTTTTCAGGTCAACATGGGCTTCAAGAGTGTCAGCTCAATGGGTTGGCCAGCCAAGCCCCAGAGAGGGTCATCAAGGGTCTGGTAAGCCTAACCCCAGAAGTATCAGCTCCAAGGCTGGCAAGCCAAGCCCTGAGTGTTGCTGGTTCGGTGGGCCGTCAAGACTAGCCCCTTGGGTGTCTCAGCTTCGGAGTCTCACCGCCTTCTGGCAGCTCTCCTGGCTCAACTGGCTCCATTGGCTGGCAAGCCAGGCTCTGGGGTACACGGCTTTTTGGCTCTGACAATCTTCTGCAGCTCTTCAGGTTGCAGCTCTTCAGGGTCAATGTTCTTACCTCATGCCCAGGAAGAATGAGGGACACAGACAGCTGGACAGTAAGTAAGCAGGATGTATTGAGAGGACAAAGAAACTCTCACCGTGGGAGGGGACCCGAAGGGGTTGCCTACCTGGGGTAGAAAACCTGGTGCTTATATAGCCCTAAGTTCAGGTCGATTGGCTAGCACTAGCTGTGAGCTGTAGCTGTTCTGATTGGTCAGTATTAAGGTAGGGACCTAATGGTGAGCTGACTGGTTGCTTTTCCATCCCAGCAGCAGCTCTAACTTGTTTACCAATGCTGAGCCTGAGAGGCCTGCCAGGAATTCCCTACATCATTACCAGAGAACCCGCCTGTCTGCCTAACCTTTCTCTAGCTATCTCCTGTCTCACTAGGAGTAGAATTGCTAGATCATATGGTAGTTCTATTTTTAATACTTTGAGCAATTGCCATACTGTTTTCAATAGCAGCTATACCATTTCATATCCCATCAGCAATGCAACACTTTGTGTGTGTGTGTGTGTGTGTGTGTGTGTGTGTGTGTGTGAGATAGCCATTCTAATGGGTATAAATAGGTAAGAACTTTCTAAAATTTATTTATTTTTAGAGATAGGGTCTCGCCCTGTTGCCCAGGCTGGAGTGCAGTGATATGATCGTGGCTCATTGCAGCCTTGAGCTCCTAGGCTTAAGTGTTATCCTCCCACCTCAGCTTCTCAAGTAACTGGGACTACAGGTATGCACCACACCCAGCTAATTTTTTTAGTTTTTATTTTTGTAGAGACAGGGTCTTGCTCTGTTGCCCAGGCTGGTCTTGAACTCCTGGCCTCAAGCAATACTCCTGCCTCGGCCTCCTAAAGCACTGAGATTATAAGTTTGAGCCACTGTGCCTGGCTTAGATCAGAGGTTTTTAAGCTATATTTAATGGAATTTGGGAATTCCCTGAACCTCCTTGGTGGCTCCCAGACTGCCGTCCTTCTCCAATCTTTATTTTGTATATTGGCCTTCTGTATACAATCCTATGGAGAAGGATTTTATGGCTTTAAAAGTTTGAAAGCCACCACACTGGATGGTCTCTGGGGTGTCTTCCTGCTCTAAAAAAATTGAAGGTCATGATTTCTGTAGCTAATAAACCTGAATAATAAATGTTTTTGCTGATCTCAAACAATTTATCTCTTATAGAAGTTGAGAAACTATGTGTCTTACCCTCCACCCGTGATAGAAAAGAAACCTGTGCTGGGGGGCAGTGAGCTTGTGTGTCTGTGCCATCTCCTACCTGACTTACTCAGACACAGGGTCGGTGTGCCTCTGGCCTTGCCCACAACCCCTTTGGTAAAAGGTATAAGACACTTTCACATGTTGAAGTGAATCATGCACAAATCCATTTTGAAATCACAGGGCTGGTCACACTACATAAAGAATGTTGATCTTTCTTTAGGCAACACACAGCAGTTGGCCTCCTATTCTGCTTTTGCCTAGCATTCCAGCCACAAGTGCTGGAAAATGGTTAATTTCACTAAAACAACAAAGAAAGAGTAATTGACTAAAGACTCTATATCTCTATTAGCTCCTTTTTTCCTTATTATCCTTTTCAAACTAATACTGTGATTTCTCTTCATTCTAAAATAACTTGAAGGTCACATAAAGTTTTTCATGAAACATGCTATGTCATAAAACTTAGCAACAAAACCAGCCATGATTTTGAGAACTTAGTCCTAATGTAATTTACAAATTGAGGCTTTGAAAACAAATAGATCCATTATTTAGATTTTCATTTCTCGCGTATGAAGTGTCTCCCATGTGTCAGATATGGGGTGGGTGAAAGTATGATGTTGTTGCTGCCCTTTGGGAACCCACTGTCTAGCAGGAGAAATACAAGTATGAGTAACCATAGGTAACAGAGACACAGGCAGCCTACCTTTCATGTCTGGGATTTGACCTGATGCAGATAAAAGTTTTACTAGTATGTAGTATATTTCTTATAGTAAGGAAAAAGTGTATTAAAGTGTATGTAAGAAAATGTATATTTTGTACTGCATATACGTATATGAAGTGCATATTTCTTGGAAATTCTAGTTGAAATTCCAGTAGGGGTATACCAGAGCCACCCTATATTGGGATTTGTGGTAACAGCAACTTCAGAATCTGATGACGATGATACAATAGATCTTTTGAAAGTGTCTCTCAGTATTATCTCAAGTTCATCATTAAAAGTTGGTATTGGCAAAGAAAACATGTTTGAGGTGATATATATCCCAGTAACCCTCATTTGATCATTATACATTATATACATTAATCAGTACATCACTTGCACCCCCCAAAATGTATAACTGTTGTATATCAGTTAAAAAAAAGTTGGTCAGCTTTTCCATTTCTAATTTGTCATTCATCTTTCAGATCTGAAATGTATCCTACATTCTGGTTAGTTAATGACCTTTATGCTGAAATGTGTGAGATTTTTTTACAACATGAAATAACCTATAACCAGTTCAGTTTTTGTCTGTTGTATTCACACCCTGAGAGTTGGGCTACTATTACGTGACCGAGCAGCTATTTGTGGCTCATACTAGCTCTACACCTCTGCTATTTATTTCCTTTCAGTTTGAAGACCTACACAAAAGAACTGCTGTATCTGTTAATCAATGGAAACATAAAGAAGAGAAGTGACTACCTCTGCTAGGGCTTGGGACAAGTGTCACTAAAGGAGTGGTAGTGTGTGTTGGATTATGAGGGATGAACTGGAGTCCTCCACGCAGCAGTGAGGGGGAAGGACATATTTGGCAGAGGAAGCCACATGCCCAAGGGTGTGGAACCATGAGAGGAGGGAGAAATGTGGTGTGACTGGGGAAGGGTACATACAAGCTTCGGTTACTACACTCCAATGTACTTGTTATTTAGCAGGTATTTATTGGACAGCTATCATGAGCAAGGCATGTGACAAGTGCTAGGAGATACAAAGACCAAATCAATTTCTGCCGTTAAGGGATTTTATTTATTTTTTATTTTATTGATTTATTTTTTACATGCTTTATTTTTTATTTTATTTTATTTTTTTAATAATCAATATTTTTTTATTATGATGTTGTGGGGTACAGTTAAGGGTTAGGTATACAAATACATTTCATTCAGGCACCCTATTGATTAGAGATGCTTCCCCATCCCCAGACAGATATTTGCCTGTTAATCCCAATTTTTTTTTTTTTTTTTTGAGTTGGAGTCTCACTGTCGCCCAGACTGGAGTGCAGTGGCCGCTCCTGGCCACCGCAGCCTCGACCTGCTGGGCTCCAGTGATCCTTCCGCCTCAGCCTTCCGAGTTGCTGGAACTACAGGCGCTAAGAGCAGAGATTCGACAAATAGCCAGATGACATAAAGTAGCATAATACAAGTGGTAAAAAAAAAAAATCTAACCTTGAGGTTTTAGAACAGAAAGAGTACATTCATTTGAAAAAAGGCTTCATGGAGAGAGTAGCATTTGAAATAGGCTTTAAATAATGGATATAATTTTAATAGTAACTAAGGGTTGAGGTTAAGGAAAAAGTACTGTCCAGCAAATTGTGACCCACAGAATAGTGGTGCCATTAATGAAGGTCTAGGATAATTGGTTTTAGGGTCAAGATGATGACTATAGCTTGGGATAGAATGTGTTGGTTTCGGGCACTTGGAATTATGGGAATGATTGAGATTTCTAAAAGAAAGGTTATTGAAAACAGAACCTTGAAGGATACCTTTATTTAGAGACTGAGAGGATTAAGAGAAATAAATTAATATGACTGAAAAGAACAGGCAAATAGGGAAACCCTAGTCAGCGGTGTGCAGGGCTGTGGAGAAGTAGAAGATGAAGCTAAAGAGCAGGCACTGACTTTAGCAATTAGAGTACCTTAATAAGTTACACTAATCCCCCTTATCTGAGGGGAATACGTTCCATGACCCCCATGGTTGGGGCCTAAAACTGCAGATAGTATCGAATCCTAGATATGCTTTTCAGTCTGATAACCCAGTCAGCAACTGACTAACAGGCAGATAGCATACTGCATGGATATGCTAGACAAAGAGAGGGTTCACACCCCAGGCAGGATGGAGCAGAATGTTGTGGGATTTTATCACACTGCTCAGAATGGTGTGTGCTTTAAAACATGAGTTGTTCATTTCTGAAATTTCCACGTAACAATTTTGGACTGTGTGTAACTGAAACTGTGAAAAGCAAAACTACAGATAAGGGGGACAACTGGATCTATAATTTCATGCAGCAGTGGTGGTGGAGGAAGCTGCTGTGGTTTGAATGTTTGTGTACTCTCCGAAATGTATGTTGAGGCTGGCTGGGTGTGGTGACTCACCTGTAATCCCAGCACTTTGGGAGGCTGATGTGAGAGGGTTACTTGAACTTGAGGAGTTCGAGATCAACCTGGGCAACACAGCAAGACCTCATCTCTACAGAAAATTAAAAAAAAAATAGTAACCAGGCATGGTGGTGTATGCCTGCAGTCCCAGCTACCCAGGAGGCTGAGGTGGGAGGATTGCCTGAGTCTAGGAGTTCAAGACTGAAGTGAGCCATGGTCACTTCATTGCACTCCAGCCTTGGGCAACAGAGTGAGACCCCAACTAAAAAAATAAAAGTATTTTGAAACTTAATCCCCTTTGAAACAGTATTAAGTGGGCTTTAGGAGGTGATCAGAGTATGAGGCTTAATCCTCATGAATGGGTTAGTGCCCCATAAAGGGGCTTGAGCAGGTGACTTTGCCTCTTCTGTCCCTTCCACCATGAGAGGACACATTGTTCATCTCCATCAGAGGATGCAGCAACAGACACCATCTTGAAATCAGAGTGACCCTCAACAGACACTCAACCTGCTAGTGCCTTGATCTTGATTTCTGTTGCTTATAAAATTCCCAGTCTGGGGTATTTTGATATAGCAGCACAGTCGGAAACAGAGACAGCCATATTATCAGGGTTGAGGAGTTGAATGGCTCGGGAGAAAGTGGAAGCACCAGGTGTAGTGAAGAGTGGCTGCCAACAAGATTTGTACATTTTCCATGTGCCTAGCGTCAGTTTAATTGCATTAGCCTCTTTAATCCTTACAACAGCTCTATGAGGTGGGTACTTCTGCTATCAACCTTAATTACAGACCAGAAAACTGAGACATGGAGGCCACATAACTTGCCCAAAGTCACATGGTCAGTGGCTAAGCCAGTCTGTGTCTTGGTCTGTTTTGTGCTGCTATAACAGAATACCTAAGTCTGGAACAGATGTATTTTCTCACATTTCTGGGAGCTGGGAATTCTACGATCAAAGTGCTGATATTTGGTGTCTTGCTGTGTCCCCTGTCACGCCCTTTTGCAAGGGCCCTGGATCCCTTTCATGAGAGAGGTGCTCTCATGGCTCAGTCACCTCCTAAAGGCCCTATCTCCTAATGCTATCTATTGGCAATACCTGACTTTTGGAAAGAACTATAACAATCAGGCCTTAAAGCTAGGAAGTTCAGTTCTAGAACTTGTTTCTCCACATATCACTATGCCAGCCAGCAATTAAAGGATTTTGGTGGTAAAGGCCAACTTCAGGTGGTGAAGGAACTTCCACCCACTTCTTCCTTCCTTTGTAATTGGAGCAAGATCCTAATATGTTTGTAAAAATAGAAGGACACAGAAAGAGAGACCTGAAAATGAAGCCTGAAAAGGAAACTAGTCCTGAGATCAGAGGATGAGGCAACATAACATAGTTTACCTTAGGAGACTGTACCTGGATCCAGTAGTAGGCCTCACACCCTTGCAGAAGGAGGAAGAGGGCAGCCTAGAATTAAAAAATAAAAAAGCTGTTGAATATACCAGGCACCGGTATTGACTCATTTACCCCTTCTGTTCCAGTTTTACAGATGAGGAGACAGCCTGCAGAGGTTAAGGAATGTTTTCCATCTCCCACTTGGCAGGCAGGCTCTGGAATCTGGCCCTTGCCCAGCTCAGTGCCTTTTCAGACTATTGCCCTTAGACCCAGCCATGCCCTGGGGGCTCAGCAAGTGAGTAGACAGCTCTGGCTTTAAATCCCAGTCACATGTAGACTTTCTACTTGTTGTTCCCATGAAAATAATCTGCCTCCCCGCAAAGACTACTGTAAGGATCAGATGGGATAACTTATAAGAAGTGAAAGCTCTCTGAGAACAGAGGATTTGTTTTATTCACCCATGATCCTAGGGCCTGGAACAGTGACAAGGCAGGTGCTGAGTCAACAGCAGGCAGTAGTCAGTGAAGGAATGAATGAGGGACATGCCCAGCCTGGTACTCTAAATGGCAGTTCTGCTTTATCCCCAGGGAAGTTCAGGTGTTGGGGCAGGAGATCAAAAGTGCTCACCTCTGTATGAAGCCAAGTGTCCTGTGACCTTTGATGGAAGCATTTTCTAATAATCTCTGCATTTTTTAGCCAAACTATCCAAAGGCTTCCCTACTGTCTGAATTGTTTGTATATTCCAAAACAGTTACTTGGCTTCCAAGAGAAACATAGCACTTCCTGTTCTGGTCATAGCTTCAAACCAGCGTATTTGGGAAAGCTACGAATGAATACTTAATCACTTGAAGCACTCTGGGTTCCATTCGGGAGTAACTGGAACGCATAACCATGAACCACCATGTGGATTATAGAGAAGAGGTTGACCTCAGCAGCAATTAGGAATATTTCTTTCAAGAAAGGAATGAAGAAAGAAGTTAGATGGAAAAGAGGTTTTACCATCAAGAAGCAGCCACTGAAGCACTTGTGGAGGACAACCTTAAGAGTCCTGGTATCTGCTAGAGGAAGGAACTTGCAGAGACAGTGTCTGAGATGTACTTTAAGAAGATGGAAGAGATGAGCTTGGTTGGGGGCTTTTGCTGAAGAGTTAATGTACCCCTAAACTAGAGTTTAAGATGTTTTGTGGTAATGAGAGAGCAATGTTGAACCAGATGATAACTCGGTTCCATTTAAATGTTTATTTGATAATGTAACTCCTTTTAGTTTTTTTTAATACACCTTCTTTCTTAACATTTGATCTTATGATTACCAGAAAGTTTAGATTAGATTATTGTTTTTCTTTTCTTTCTTTCTTTCTTTCTTTCTTTCTTTCTTTCTTTCTTTCTTTCTTTTCTTTCTTTCTTTCTTTCTTTCTTTCTTTCTTTCTTTTCTTTCTTTTCTCTTTCTCTTCTCTCTCTCTCTCTCTCTCTCTCTCTCTCTCTCTCTCTTTCTTTCTTTCGAGACCAGATTTCACTCTATCAATCAAGCTGGAGTACAGTGGTGCCATCCCCACTCACTGAAGCACTGACCTCCTGAGCTCAAGTGATCCCTCTGCCTCTCTAATCCTCAGTTTCCCAAGTAGCTGGGACTATAGGTGCACACCACCACACCCAGCTGATTTTTTGATATTTTTGTAGAGATGAGGTCTCAATATGTTACCTAGGCTGGTCTCGAATTCCCAGGCTAAAGTGATGCTCCTGCCTTGGCTTCCCAAAGTTCTGGAATTACAGGTGTGAGCCACCATGCCCAGCCCAGGTTATTGTTTCTCTAGGCTGTTCAGACTTTATGGGGGGATCTAAAGGTTGTATAAGAAATTTTAAAATTTGTGTTTTTCTTTTGTTGATGATCCTAAAGTTAATATAAGCATATTGTGGATGATATGAATGTTTATTTTCATCACTCATGATACCTGAGACATCTGTGCTCTTATGTACATTTTTGTTCATAATATTCTTTGTGCCGAGTGAAGTCATGGTGCCTCCCCAAGAACATTTTACCATAGGATGCGGAAGGGAACATGGTGGGAGATGAGCCATTACATGCACGTGAATGTGTTGGTGTAAGGACTTTGAATGCCAAAGAACCAAGCCTCATGAGGGTCAGCACAACATTTTTGTTGTAGACCTGTGTGTTGCCTGGATCCTGTCTTTGGATGAATAAGTAGATATAATCATAACGGTAATTTTGTGATGAATTTTTATGTTTCAGATATCAAAAACCTGTATTACATGTTCATTTAATTCAGATTTTAATGTCATAATTATCTCATTTTTAAGAAAACAAACTACAGAACTGTAAAGTGGCGCTTTATTAAAATTGGCATCTGGCCTTGGAGAATAAGTTAAATAATAAATTATTTTTAATTAATTAATTTAATTTAATGAGATGTGATAGGCCTGATGTTTGGCATTCAAAGGCACTCGAAACAGAAGCTGCTATTGGGGTGGCAATCATTTGTCACCTTTGATTTCATTGGTTGTGGGTCTTTCAAGAGATTTCTTCTTTAGGCGGTTCAGGCTTTCCCCCAGCATTGTGGCCTGTGGGGAGGAAAAGGTGGGTCGCTAGCTGAAGGGTTGAAGAGGTTAGTCAGCCAGGAGTGGGCAATACAGGGTATGGTAGATGCAAATATGACCAGAGATCAAGAGAGTCTTTTCAGGGGAGGGGACTGAAAGGAACATAGGGAAACAAGTGCGGTCCTGAGCTTCAAGAAAGGAATTAAGAAACAAGTTTTATTTAGGGAAGGTGGAGCAAAACCCTGATATTGAAGAGTCCCAGGCAGAAGGGGTCCTGGGGACTGACCTTTCACTGGGGAGTTTGGGGAGAGGAGTCTTCTAGGTAGTATCTTCTGGATAATGTCTGGAACTTGCTCATGGACAGAGAACAACAGGAAGACATTTTGAACGGTACTGGTTTAGGGCCCCTCAGTGGTTTGAGGAAGTAGTTGGCAACCCAGGAGTGGCTGGTGTGGGCGGGGACAGGGATCAGGGCCCACAGATTATTACAGAGCTATACATCTAGGGGTGTTTTCTGAAATGCTAGTGCCTAGGCACCTCCCCAGGCTAAATGAGTTAACATATCTGTAGGTAGGGCCTGGACTTTGGGCTTCTTAAATGTTCCCCAGCTGATTCTAATCTTGCAGCCACCCTGGAACAAATAGCAGTGGTTCTCGAACCTTAGCCAGCATCTGACTCACCTGGAAGGCATGTTAAACCACAGCTCTTTGGGCCCCAACCCAGAGTTTGATTCATTGGGTCTGGAATGGAGCCTAAGAATTTGCATTTCTAACAAATCCCTGGTTGATGTTGCTACTGTTGGCCCAGGACCCACACTTTGGGAACCTCTGTCCCAGAGCTACAAAATGGTTAGGGTGTTTTGTATTGCTTTTGAGTCTCTAATGCTGACAAGGATACTGTTATTTGCCTGGATAGGTGCTCTTGTTTATCAAGTCATTTTTGCTATTTCTGTGACTGTGATTTGATGGAAACAAAAGGATGCTTGTTGATGGTGTGTGCTATTATTCCACTTAGTAGCTGTGGGATCTTAGACACATTCTTTAACCTCTCTACTCAGTTTTCCTCATTTATAAAATGGAACAGTAATGCCATAAGGACTGTTAAGGACTTTTAAGGTATATTAGCTAGGGCTTCAGTTTGGGAAAGAACTGACATACAGCTGTTTAAGAGGACTTGAAATTTCTGTAACATGGAATTTTATTATTATTGTAATCTTGAAAACTGGTTGTCTCAGCAAATAAGGCAACATTCCTTGTACTCCTTTAGCTGGATGACAGGAAGACAAGCTCTGGAGCCAGGCAGTCTTGGAATTTGAGTGCTGGCTTTGTGGTTTAACAGCTGAGTGATCTCAGCCAAGTGATTCAACCTCTCTAATCCCATTTCTTCTTTTGCAAACTAGGGATGCTGTCTACTTCAACAGGGTTGTTGCATTAATCAGAAATAGTCTTGGGAAATGCATAGTATGAGCCTGGCACATAGCAGGTGCTCAGTACGTGGTACTTCTTATATTTGCTGCATTTGGCTTTTTTTTTTTAAAGGTGTATGTTCTTGCTGTCAACTGAGGGTGGGTGGAGATCGACTTCTGTTGGCTCTGCCAGCTCTCAGGGATCTTACAGAAAAAATATGACAAGTGCATTAATAATTCAGGAAGAAACAAGATGGCCTTCAGGTAACCTGTGGCTGCCTAGTCATGCTTAAGGCTACCACAGCCTGTTGAGCCTGTGTGGAATAAGAGTTGTGCAGCATTCCTGGTGTGCAAGAGAAAAGGACAGCTTGCCTATATTTGAGTCCATCTCAAATATAGACAACTTGCCTATATTTGAACTCATTTAGATTAACACGCCAGTAGGAGAGGAGCACACCCATCCCATTGGAATAGATTAATGGTGTCAAGGAACATTGACTCCTCAATCCTTAGAATTTTTTTAAACATCTAATATATACTGGGTATTAGGCTATATGTTGTTTGTGCATTGAGTATTCACTGTGGGTCTGGCATTGGGGTTTACAAAGCTATGAAGCTGACCTGTAGAAAGTTACTAACTTTTTGTCTCTAGGGTCTGTCTGTAAGAAATGATTGCAAGAAATTTGGACATTTAAATTGGTTTGATCTCTGCAGATGGGTGAAGTGAAAATGCTGCTCTAACTTGAAATCACTTGAAGTTATGCTGTAATCATAGTTTATTGCTATGCAGTAAATTGTGACCTATATAACAGAGCTTTACCGTAAAATGGAAAATATTTCAAGAATAATTAAAATTTCTCTTATTCGCTATGTTTTCTCTCTTCGAACCTAACCAGATCCACTTTGGGTTTAAGCAGGAGTATCCTTTCTGTCTGCCTATGGAATAGCTACACTGTAAAATTTCCTTCATATTTCCCTGAAGCTTTGTAAGATAACCAAGAAAAGAAAAGAGGTTAAAAGTTTTTGTTTGTTTTTGTTTGTTTTAAAAAAAGAAGCCATGCATAGTGGCCCATGCCTGTAATTTCACCACTTTGGGAAACTGATGCAGGAGGATCCCTTGAACCCAGGAGTTCGAGACGAGTCTGGGCAACATGGTGAGACCTTGTTTCTACAAAAAAATAAAAGACAGTGGGGTGTGGTGATGCACGCCTGTAGTCCCAGCTACTTGGGAGGCAGAGGCAGGAAGATGGTCTGAGTCAATTTGGAGGCAGGAGGTCGAGGCCGTGGTGAGCCGAGATTGTGCCACTGCACTCCAGCCTGGGTGACAGAATGGCAGACCCCCGACTCAAAAAATAAAAATAAAACCTGCCAAGAATGTCCATTTAGAGCATACAATTGTTGCCTTTTGACTAAATCAGAAACGCAAATGTAGACATTTTAGAGAGCCCAGAATTGTAGGAAATGCTCCAGGGAGTTGACTGAGGTGGGAAAAAAGTTGAACTGAAGTTTCCCAAGAGACATAGCTTCTTTCAGACCCATGAGGCAGAGAGAGGCCAGGGAAAGTTTTCAGAGCAGAATGTGATCACTTAGTAGCACTCTGGGAAAGAGGATCTATCTTTCCTTTCTATTAGATTTGGCCCCTCCTTGAACTTCCTGTATCTTCTGGTTGAGATGAGAAAACAAACGTTTTATACACTTGGTCACTTTGACATGATCATTTGACACATGCCCTTTGCTCTCCTGAAACACTACCTGGGGAGCCTTGATTGAGTAGTGTTTTTTGGCCAGTATCTGCATATGTAGTTGCTTCTGGTACGCTCATTTGGAGGCCAAGAGGAAGAAAGTCAGTGACTGAATTAGCCCAGAGGGTATTTATCAGAGGACTTTGTATAGAAATGGAAAGTCAGCATTGAGGCTGAACATGCTTTTTGACCAGGGCTCTTCCTAGTAGAATTTTCGTGTCTTCATAAGTGTGTTTTATTTTATTTAAATGTATAAGGGTGCGTCCTCTCTAGGTTTGGTTCTGCTGACAGCTTAAAAAAAAAAAAGTAACTAGGCTAGTGTCATATCTTACCTGCAACAACCAAAAATGCCCAGTGATGATCATTATCAAACGTAATTATTATAACTTTGCAGATAGCTTTCCAGAAATAAGCCCTCCTTCATTTGCTGCATCCCACCTTTTTAAGGCTTATCCCTTAGGAAGTCGGGCTTATTCTAGGTGTACTCCTCTTACCTGGCATTCTGTGATCTTCTGGCTGACAGGACCCTTCTCCATGGTGTTTTTTAT
This sequence comes from Cephalopachus bancanus, assembly GCA_027257055.1. NCBI lineage: Eukaryota > Metazoa > Chordata > Mammalia > Primates > Tarsiidae > Cephalopachus > Cephalopachus bancanus. Next base: position 14,682,368 of record JAPVLO010000093.1, read on the forward strand.
TTTATTTGACATCCCACATGTGAAGCTAATTCGGGGAAAACTCTCAAACTATGCCTTCCCTCTAATCTCACACTAACATACAACAATCATCTACAGAAAAGAAGACTTCTTTTTTTTTTATAATTAATCAGTATTTTTTATTATCGTTTTGTGGGGTACAGTTAAGGGTTAGGTGTACAATTACGTTTCATTCAGGCACCCTGTTGATAAGAGGTGTTTTCCCAGGAAAAGAAGACTTCTTTGACCAAATGTGAGGGGGAAGGTTCTTCACACACCAAGCAGTGCACACCAGCTGGATGTTCTCTTTCAACCCCAACACTCTGTACTTGGAGTTAGTGTCAGACCTTGCAGGGTTAGGGCTCAGTTCTCAAACATGCCCCCATACCACCACCAGTGGCAAGGCTGGGCCTCCAGAACTTCTGACCCACAGGCTTCAACTTGGAGTTGCCACAACCCCATCTTTAGGTTCAATTAATTTACAAGAGCAGCTCACAGAACCCAGGGAAACACGTTGGCCAGTTTATTATAAAGGATATTACAAAGGACACAGATGAAGAGACGCATAGGGTAGGGCATGGAGGAAGGTGATCGGAGCTTCCATGCCCTCTCTGGCACCACCCTCCAGGGCCCTCCATGTGATCAGCTATCCGAAAGTTCTCTAAATCCAGGCCTCTTGAGTTTTTGTGCAAGCTGCATGATGTCAACATTGCTTTCACTAGTGTATAGAACAGGACCCTCTCTGGGGAGGGTCTTAAGACCCACAGTCAGAAAGGAAGGCAGGGAGAGTAGAGTCCTGCCTTGGGCTGGGTGAAAGGAGAGCAGGAGGGCAGAGAGATTCTGTTTCCTAAGGTCTGCCCCCTGAGGCCTAACACACCCAGCACTGTAACAAACCATAACAAGGGCTATTTGAATTATGAGCCTGGAACTGTGGACGAAAACTAACCTATAAATATATATCATGGCCTAGTATGGTAGCTCATGTCTGTAATCCCAGCACTTTTGGAGGCCAAGGTGGGAGGATTACTTGAGCTCAGGAGTTTGGCAACATAGCGACACCTTGTCTCTACAAAAAATAGAAAAATTAACCGGGTGTGGTGGCATGCACCTGTAGTCCCAGCTACTGGGGAGACAGAGGTGGGAGGATCAGTTGAGCATTGGTCAAGGCTGCATTAAGCTGAGATCATGCCATTGCACTCCACCCTGGACAACAGAGAGAGAGAGACTCTAAATAAATATATAGAAATATATATCATAACAGCACAGGAGCCTTATATTATTGAGTTTGCTTGTTCATGTTTTCTCAGAGGGATAATAAACTCTCTAAGTGAAAGGATATGGGTCTTGTTATTTTTGTTTGCCTCGATTCCCTTCAGCTTCAACACCATCTGTGCCAAACATGCTTGACTCTTCCCCCCGCCTCCCTAAAGAGCTAAAAAGCATAAGGCATGCCTGGAGAAGTGAAATGGGGGAAAGTGCATTGGGACCCAGGCAGGGAGGAATCAGAGGAATCCTGCTTGGCCTATTCAAAGGATAAACTAGGGCAGAGGTTAAGAAGAACAAAGTGAAATTACTTTTGTCATTCTAGAGACTTGGAGTTCCCACAACTCCATCTTTGGGTTTAATTTACTGGAGCAGCTTAGAGAACCCAGGGAAACATGTTGACCAGTTTATTATAAAGGATATTGCAAAGGACACAGATGAAGAGACACACAGGGTAGGGCATGGAGGAAGGTGATTGGTGCTTCTATGCCCTCCCTGGGCGTCACCCTCCAGGACCCTCCACATGGTCAGCTATCCGAAAGTTCTCTGAATCCAGGCCTCTTAAGTTTTTATGCAAACTGCATGACAGAGGAGCTTAGACAAAAACGGTAAGTCCCCTAGCCAGTACCCTGCTTGCTGAGCTTTGCAGATGATGTATCCCATCCAAGACCATCGGTCCTGCCTGTCTGCTGTCATTCCCCAGGGCTGCCTGTCCCAGAACAGTTCGGTTTTCCCACCACCTCCAGCTGGGACTTGAGATTTATTTTCTTAGTTTATATGTGAAGGTTCCCCACCAAATCCTTACCAAGGTTTGGTAAGGCACTAGAAGGGCTCACAGGACCCAGCAAATAGTTGTCCTCATGATTACAATTTGTTATTGTAGAAGGATGCAAAGCAAAATCAGCAAAGGGAAAAGGTGTGTAGGATGAAGTCCAAAGGAGACCAGGCAAGAGCTTTCAAGGGTCGTCTCCCAGTCCTCTCCCACAAAGGACTCACTAAATTCCCCAGCCACACGTTGTTACAGCATGTGTGAAATGTCTTTCAGGAGAGCACATGAGTGACTCAGTGCCCAGGATTTTTACTGGGGCTAGTCATACAGACACTCTTTGCCTGGTATGTTCCAAAATTCCATGCTTTTCAGAAGAAAAGCAGGAGTTCAGCATAAACCATGTTTGTACACCACTTCAGGCACAGCTTATTGAAGAAGGACTGGTAATCCAAGTTCCAGATGCCAGCCAAGAGCCAACCTTGCAAACAGGTCTTGCTCCAAGGGTGGCAGTCTCCACTTTGCCATGCTAAGTCTTTCTACATTTGCTCTTGCTTTTTTGCTTGAATTTGTTTAATTGGAAGTTCAAATTTGCATCATGTGATTTGAGTTGTTGGGGAGATGGCCTTTGGTCACTTGTTACTTAGGGAGAAACCTTGGTCTGGACTGATGGGTGTTTCTGCTGACAGACAGGCTTGCTGCTTGCCCCTGTCTTTTTCTCAAGATAATTCATGCCCCCGTCACCTCCATCACCCTGCTCTGGTCAGACTTTTCAGTCCCGGCAGCGTTTCTGTTCCTTGGCTTCCAGGTGGTGCTGATGCTGCCTACAGGCCAGCAGGCTCAGACCTGCACTGCTCTGTGCCAAGCATGGATGTGGTTGTAATGAACTTGCACTTAAAACCTGTCATACTATTTTGAAAACTATTGCTTGGAAGTCTTGCTTTGCAATTTGATTCTCTTTGCTTTTAAGTTGATCTCTTGTTTCTGTTTCTTTTCCTCATTGGTTTTCTGCTTTGAGTTTTAGTTGCTTGACTTCAAAAATCTTACTTCACGGCCATGGTTTAGGATTGTTTGTTTTTTTTTTCAGTTGGAGTCTCACTCTGTCGCCCCGACTGGAGTGCAGTGGCCGCTCCCGGCCACTGCAGCCTCAACCTGCTGGGCTCTGGCAGTCCTTCTGCCTCAGCCTTCCAGTAGCTGGAACTACAGGCGTACACTACCACGCCTGGCTAATTTTTTGATTTATTGTAGAGATGAGGTCTCGCCAAGTTGCCCAGGCAGGTCTCGAACCTGCGGGCTCAGGCAATCCACTCACCTCAGCCTCCCAAAGCACGGGATTACAGACTGAGCCACCGAGCCCAGTTTAGGATTGTTTTTAACTGTTCTCTCCACTTTCTTCTCTAGGCAGCTTCATTCCATCTAACCTGGCCCTCTCCTGTATACTGTTGGTGCCATTGAGTTTCCAAAGCAGTGGTCCTGCAGGGGGCATCTCAGATGCTGAGGTCATCTCAGTGGCCTCTTGTATAATTTATGACTATTTTAGTCACATGTGTCCTCGTGCTTCCGACTTGACTGATTCACTTATGCTTGCCAATGGCCTATTTTTAGCCACACTACCCATTCCATTATCCTTGTCGAAGCTATTGCCAAGCTGTGATGAAATAGGGATCGTGTGGCTACACTAAGCTTGGCTGTATGCGGACTTGAGCAGCTTTATATAAACAGAGTGGCTGGTGAAGGAGGGAGTTACCAGTCCTAATTGTCAACTGCCACAGACTTCACATTCATGGGCATCTTCATCACAAAATAGTCCTCGGGGACAGGAGTCTTATTGCCACTGTTAAAGTTTAACCTGTTGCTGATTTAAAGGGCCGAGGGGTCCAAGCTGCACAGGGCACCCAGCTCCAAGGAATAGGTGCTCTGAATACTCTGTTGCGGACTTGAGAGGTGGCCCATGCAATTGAGGACTGAATTTTCTATCTTCATTTCAATGAATTTAAAGGGGTTTAGTGCTTGGCCTTTAGACTGTTGATGCAGATTCCAGCTCTGCTTCTGTGTGTTACGTTGGGGATGCTTCTTAACCTTCTGAGGTGACTTTGAGAATTTGTTGTATTCTTCATAAAAGGTTTGGAACAGTGCCTGGCAGGAAGTGTATGCTTCGTTAATGTTGACTTATCATTTTGTTCATTGAGTTTTTTTAATGGAGTGGTGGTAGAATACTTGTGGAATATGAAACTACTGTTTTCCTTTTTTAAAAAAAAAAAACTTTTATGTTTTCTTTCTTTTAAAAAGGAATTGTTCTCTTGTTCCAGGTTGCAGCAGCAACTGGTCACACAGTAGTGTTGGTAGACCAGTCAGAGGACATCCTGGCAAAATCCAAAAAGAGAATTGAGGAAAACCTTAGGAAAGTATCAAAGAAGAAGTTTTCAGAAAATCCACAGGTAATTTCTTATTATCGACGTCTTTAAGACCAGTCCTCTGACTGCTTCACATTGCGGGGAGGGTGTTCTGGCCTTTGCTGTCTTTCTTTTTTTTTTGACTTTGTGTAAAACTCATTTCTTTATGCCTTTAATTTAATATAATAGCATAGTCACAAAATGTGCTGATTAGAAAGCAGAAGTAAGCCGGCTCGGTGGCTCAGCCCGTAATCCCGCACCTTTGGGAGGCTGAGGTGAGTGGATTGCCTGAGCCCGCGGGTTCGAGACGCTCCTGGGAAGGCGAGACCTCATCTCTACAATAAATCAAAATATTAGCCGGGCGTGGTAGTGCGCACCTGTAGTTCCAGCTACTTGGAAGGCTGAAGCGGAATGATCGCCGGAGACCAGCATGTCGAGGCCGGGACATGCTTGGGGTGGCCGGGAGCGGCCACTGCACTCCAGTCTGGACGTGACAGAGTGAGACTCCAACTCAAAAAAAAAAAAAAAAAAGGAAAGAAAGCAGAAGTAAATAACCATATTGTTGAGTAGGATTTGAGGTTGAAGAGAATGTTTCTGCAGGTACTGAGCTCATTCTAGAACACTGAGAATTTGGAATTTAAGACCTCTTGTTTCGCTAAAAGGATAAAAGAGGAAGAAACAGAAGATAATTTTTGTACTTGCAAGTTAAAGAGAGAATGATATAATAAACATTGCATTTATATAGAAACTTTTGATTGCTTAGATCATTATCTTATGCCTATTATGATGAACTAGAGAGGAAAATACGGGTAAATCACTTGCTTTCCAGGAGAAGAGCTACAAGAGCAGGAGGAAATCTCAGCAGGCTGGGAACTCTGGTTTGCCAACTCTGATTAGACCGTGCTGATTTCACTTAGGAGTTTGCATTTAGTGAGAAACATGGCAAAGTCCCCTCTGAATTTTCATTTACTGTGGTCACCTTGTTGAAGTTGCCTAAGATTGATTTCCTTAGGGCTTGGGTGGGATTCTCTCTGAATGCAGCCAGAGCAAAGTGCAAATAGAGCATGTGTGGCTGTTTTTTACCTGAGATATCCAAGGTAGTGTGTCTGGTTGCTTTTTACATATTTTTTTTATTGTGATAAAATACATATAATGTAAAATTTGCCGTTTTAACCATTTTTAAGTATACAATTCAGTGGCATTAATTACACTCACACATTCGTACTTCATGTAAGTGGAATCATATGATATTTATCTTTTTGTGTCTGGCTTATTTCACTTAGCATCACATTTTCAAGGTTCCTCCATATTGTAGCATGTATCACAACTTCATTCCTTTTATGACTAAATAATATTCCATTGTATGTATATGCTGCATTTTGTTTACCCATTTATTTGTTAATGGAATTAAGTTGTTTTTACCTTTTGGCTATGATGGATAATGCTGCAGTGAACAATGGCATACTACTGTTGTTTCCGGTCCTTGTTTTCAATTATTTAGGGTATATACATACAAATGAAATTGCTGGGTTGTATGGTAATCCTATATTTAGCTTTTTGAGGAAACACCAAAATGTTTTCCATCATAACTGTAGTGACTATATCATTTTGCATTCCCACCAACAATGTATGAAGGTTCCAATTTCTCCACATCCTAGCTGACATTTGTTATTTTTTTTATTTTTTATTTTTTTTCACTGTAGTCATTCTAGGTGTGAAGTGATATCTCATTGTGAGGTTTTGATTTTGGGGGTCTTGCTGTGGCCCACATGGGAGTGCTCATTGCATCCCAAATTCTTGGACTCAAGCAATCCTCAGCCTCCCAATGTAGTATTGGGACTACAGGAATGGACCACCACACCCAACTAATTTAAAAAAATATTTATTTTTGGAGTTGGGGGTCTTGCAGTGTTGCCCAGGCTGGTCTTGAACTCCTGACCTCAAGCAGTCCTCTCACTTCAGCCTCTCAAGTTGCCAGGATTTCAGGCATGAGCCACTGGGCCCTGTTCTCATTGTAGTTTTGATTTGCATTTTCCCTAATGTCTAGTCACCTTTTAAAAGCAGAGCTGTTGGGGTGGAGGTAATTTTACCCTCTCCTTTATGAAATCCAAAGAATGAATATCATGGGGAGATTAAGCTTTCCTTTGTCCTTTATATTCTTAATCATGCCCCCCCCATATGGGTGTTAGGATGAGGCTCTAAGCAGATGGGATTATAACAGCCCTAGGCTGAGGGTTGGAGTCAAGAACAGAGTGGATTTGAACCCATATAGCCTGCATTTTCCCTTTGTTTACTCTGTAAACTTTTAGTGGATTGTCCTTGGGCTGAGGCTCAGAGCCACACCCTGCGGGTAAAAAGATGAGCCCTTTGCTCAAGTTGCTCAGCTTCTGACTAGCAACTCCTCAGGAGTCTGGTTTCCCAATGTCTCTCTCCTCTGCCAGGAACACTGTAGGGAGAGGTTGATGTCAGTTTCACCTTGCCTGGCTGACATACCATATTGACTAGCTCTGCGATGACCAGTCCAATAGCCTCTAGCTGCAAGAGGCTGTTGAGCACTTGACATGTGAGTAGTCTCAATTGAGATGTGCTCTGAGAATAAAATACATGCCAGTTTTTAAAGACTTAATAGAAAGAATATAGAACATCTCAGTATTTTTAATGTTGATTACACATTGAGGTGTAGATGCATTGGATTAGCTAAAAGGGATTTCACCTGTTAGTGTCGTTTCATTTTTTTTTTTTTTTTTAAAGCAGGATTTAGGCCAGGCTCAGTGGCTCAGCCTGTAATCCCAGCGCTTTGGGAGACTGAGGTGAGTGAATTGCCTGAGCCCGCGGGTTCAAGACCCACCCAGACAATTTGACGAGACCTCATCTCTACGATAAATAAATAAATAAATTAGCCAGGTATGGTAGCGTTCACCTATAGTTCCAACTACTTGGAAGGCAGGGGTGGAAGGATCTCTGGAGCCCAGCAGGTTGAGGCTGCAGTGTCCGGGAGCGTGCCACTGCATTCCAGTCTGGGCGATGGAGTAAGACTCCAACTCAAAAAAAAAAAAAGAAATAAAGTATTTATTGAGAGGACAGAAAAGCTCCCACAATGGGAGGGGACCTAAAGGGATTGTCCCTTTTCCCTTTTTTTAAACGTGGCTAATAGAAAATGTAAAACTACCGATCATCTCCCATTATATTTCTACATAAGAGCTCAGATCTAGCTGTTTAATGATGATTTTGGATGCCTTTGCTGATTATGACTATTTTGATGCTCTGTGGACAAATTACATCTTGAAGTAAAATGGCAGCTTATATTGAGACACTGTCCATGTTTCTGCTCTAATTGAGGTCCATTTGTGGAAACCTGGAGTCACAGGAGGGAAGACAAGGAAAAGATAAAACTGCAAGCTCTCTGAGAGCAGAGCCTGCATCTAGCTCATTTTTGAAAGACCAGTTGTTAGTACATGATGGCAATTGTTATTTGATGAATGACTGCTGGGTTTGGCTTTCTTACCCTGGTTCTTGCTCTGACTCAGCTCGTCTGTCTCCTATTAGAGAAGAATAGTCAGCACCACCTCTAAGACTAATGGATAGTGCTGAGCCACATTCTTACCCTTTCTGGAAGGATACATTGCAGGCTTTATGGATACTCTTGGAACGGAAATAGTGGGTTATATCTGTGTGAGCAATTTAGTAACTGGAGCAGAGCTAAGAACTTGAAAGATCACACAAGACAATGACAGTTGTTCAACAGTTGGGATTGTTCACAGGCAGACTCTTGCCTAGGTTTCTAGAAGTATCTTGAGATGCCATCGCTCCTAAGCAAAAATGTTGGGAGTTTTACTTCTCAGGATTTCAGGGTGCCGTCAGGTTGTGTCTGGGTGTGTTGGTCCCTAGCCCTCCTCTTTCCTTCTTCCTTGCAGCAGGCCACACACCACTCCCAGTGAGCCCAGTGAGTACTCTCTTCTCTTTCCTCCCACTGCCCTAGGCTGGTGATGAGTTTATGCAGAAGACCCTGAGCAGCATATCAACCAGCATGGATGCAGCATCCGTGGTCCACAGCACAGACCTGGTGGTGGAGGCCATCGTGGAGAATCTGAAGGTCAAAAACGAGCTCTTCAAAAGGCTGGACAAGTTTGCCGCTGAGTAGGTGACCCCTGGATATTCTTGTTGGGCTCTGAGGGCTCCCTTCCCAGGCCTCAGAGTTTCCTCCTTATTGATTGCCTCTCCCAGGAAAGAATCCTCAGACAAGTCCATCCATCTCTCTTTCTACTGCCCCATAACTGTTTCTAGAAAAGCCAGTACTGGTTCCTTTGTTCTCCATCCTCCCACTCCCAGTTTGCTTCCTGAGGCTGGGTCTGCCCAGATATGATCCTTGTCCTCAAATGAGGGTAGAATTACCCATTGGAACGCAAAGGGATCTATCCAGGAAGAGGCCTATATGTTTCTTGAAGCATGTAAGGTCATAGCCCTTCCAAAACTGAGAACTGAGGAGACTTGGGAATGTCCTTAAATGTCCGCTGAGGAACTTCAGTACAGTTTTGTGTTTCTCTCTTTTGGGGGTAGAATAAACAGAATGGGGTATACCTTTCTGTCTACACAGAGTTCCCCAGGGCTCACTCATGTTTTAAGCTGAAACACTCTTGGGAGCATTGAATTCTTACCAGACTTCTTTAAAAGGGTACAGAGGAGGGCCAGCCACACCCATGCCAGACATAGGAGTGCCCAGGGCTTGCAGCTGTATCTGTGTACACACAACACCTACTTCACCTCAGAATCCATAGCCTTCAAGTGTGTGACACCTGAAAGTAATTCATACTCTCCTGGTGACTTGTTTGGCTGCACTTTACCCTTCTTGGCTGGAACTGACAGAATAAGATTATGTGACAAAAATAACTTTCAGGAAGCACCAGTGAGCAATGGCTAAAGAGAGACACTTGCATATCAGTCTATGGAATGTCAGCCCTCAGGGCTATGTGGCCTGTGGCCAGAGGGGCCCTGCCTTAACAGAGAGGAGACTTGCCTTTCTGTCATCTGTATGTCACTCTGCTGATTCGTCTTAGAAAAGGGAATTTCTTCAAGCAGTTCAGCCTGTTTTGAAACGATGGCCATTTCTGGTGACAGTGAAAAGCCTTACTGTCCTCTGATGTCAGTGACAGGTAACACAAGGATTATTGGGGGAAAGTCAGGTGGTCTGGTGCCTGCCCTCCACCCCCTCCATTCTCTGGCCACTCCACTCTCTGACATTGGAAAGGTCTGGGATTCCTCATCTGTAATGTGAGTTGAAGGGTGAGGGGTAAACAATTTCCAAGACCTTTCCAATTCTGTCTCTGCAAGACTAGGTTCCCTATGTGTAAATAGAGATGGTGTATGTACTTTAGAGTTGTTAGGAAATGGATTTAACTCAGCTCACATCTCCTGAGTGCTGGCTGCGTATCAGGTGCTGCGCTTGACTCCACCTGCGTTGTTATAAAACAGATGTGATGTGTGAAAGGGCACACACCAAAGATATGACTTTCAGCCATCCTTCTTGACACTCTCTGTTTTCATTTTGGATCAGGGGTCCCTAAGTGGTCAGTAGCCTGTTAGGAACCGGGACTTATAGCAGGACTTAAGCGGTGGGTGAGCCAGTGAAGCTTGATCTGGACTTACAGCCGCTCCCCATTGCTCACATTACCTCCTCCACCTTCTGTCAGATCAGTGGTGGCATGAGATTCCCATAGGAGTGTGAATACTATTGTGAACTGTGCATGTGAGCAATCTAGGTTGCACGCAGCTCCTTATGAGAATCGAATGTCTAGTGATCTGAGGTGAAGCTGAGGCAGTGATGCTATGTATTTCATTATATGTTACAATGTACTAATAGAAATAAAGTGCACAATAAATGTAATGTACTTGAATCATCCCCAAACCATCCTCTACCCCCTGCCCTGTCTGTGGAAAAATTATCTTTCACAAAACCTGTCCTTAATGCCAAAAAAGTTGGGGGCCACAGTTTTAGACTACCACCACTATTGATTGCTTGCTAAGTTTTCTTCTAAGCAACTTTGTTGAGACATATATTACGCCAAGTTTTACACTTAGATCCTATTATGGGAAAATAAAATATATTCAAGTGATAAAGTTTCCTTTTTAAGACTTGACGAAGCAGTTGCATCCTGAGTTGACATTCAGTTTAAGAAACACACTTGAAGAGCTTGACTATGGTCACAGGCAGCTTGAACTGAGTCCTAGCTTTCCCCTTTCAACAAAGCATGGACTCTCTGATCCTTTGCAATTCCCACTTCCCAATTTTGTCTTCTCAATACTAGGACCTGGGTGTGGGCGTAGCCTGCTCAAGCTATTGACTTTCTTTTAGTACATTTAAGGGAAGAGTAGCTTTTTGGGTATCTAAGTGTCAGAGAAAAACAGAAGATGGTCAAGAAGAGAGTCAGTTGCTTTCAGGAAAATATGAGAAGATTTTTTTTTTGTAGAAAATAAGTCCTGCGTGTTTAATATGTAAACACACTGTGTTTGTGCTGAACACAGGCAGAGCCTACCTACCCTGATTGGAAGAGGCAGAGGTCTGCTGGAAAGAGACATTTTTCCATGATATATTCTGAGAGTGCCCTGGGCTAGAAACACCTGTCACTGGGTTCTGATGTTGCTTTATTGTGTGACGTAATGTGCCAGAGTTTCCCCCTTTTGTAGGCAATTAACCCTTCAAATGGCCTATGAAAAAATCTGAGCAAAATAGCAATACCTCATCTCTACCAAAGTGGAAAAAAAAATTAGCTGGATGTGGTAGTGCATGCCAGTAGTTCCAGCTACTAGGGAGGCTGAGGCAGGAGGATCACCTGTACCCAGGAATTGGAAGCTTCAGTGAGCCATGACCGTTCCACTGCACTCCAGCCTGGGCAACAATCAGACCCCAACTCAAAAATAAATAAATAAATAAATAAATAAATAAATAAAGGCTTAAAAATCAGACCCCAACTCAAAAATAAATAAATAAATAAATAAAGCCTTAAAAATCAGACCCCAACTCAAAAATAAATAAATAAATAAAGCCTTAAAAATGTGTCATTTTTTTTAAAAAAGAAAAAGCCCTCTGCTTGGCCTTTAAATGGCCTAACTTGGAAGCTACAGAACAGGCAGGTGCATTTGTGCCTTCAGAGGGAAGGCTCTTGCCCACCCACCCACACTGTCCTTACCTTTCACTTCTCTTCCCTCCTCTCCAAATTGCTGATTTCTTCTCTCTTCTCCTCCTTACCTCCTCTTACCCACCCCTGATTTCAGGAACCATGAGTCTGGCGCTTAGGTTTGGGGTAATTAGCAGCAGACCAGCTTGTATTCTTATCCACAAGGTGGCAGTGTCGGAAAGCCTGGAAATCGGACTGACTTATCCTGCCTTTGACACTCCACTGTGTTGTGGTCTCAAAACATTAAATTTGACTTAAGTCAGTGTAGGTTTTTTAAATTAATAATGCCTTAAATATGCAAAATAAGATGATTTTTTTTTTGAGTAGGAGTCTGTCGCCCAGGCTGGAGTACAGTGGCACATTCTCGGCCACTGCAGTCTCAGCCCACTGGACTCAGATGATCCTTCTGCCTCAGCCTTCCAAGGAGTTGGAACTACAGGCGTGCACCACTACGACTGACTAATTTTTTTTTTTTTTTTTGTAGAGATGAGGTCTCGCCAAGTTGCCCAGACTGATCTCGAACCCATGAACTCAAGCAATCCTCTCGCCTCGGCCTTCCAAAGTGCTGGGATTACAGGTGCAAGCCACCACACCCAGCAGGTGGTACTTTTAAAAAAGATTTTGTAAGCAGAATACCTTGAACTTGTATCATGTGTATGCCTGTATCATCCATCCCCAAATCTACCTGTGTCACCTTAAAACTTTTTTTGGATCATGTTGGTTTTCTTCTGTTTTTCATTTTCATCCCTATCCAATGGAAAAAAGCTATTCACTCGAAGGAAAAGGTGTTAATATGTGTTTATTACCTGGTTGAGGATGTAGGTGTTTATTTGGAGTTTTCGATTGATTTTAGGTGTCTGTGATACATCCTTCCTTCTTTATTCATCTTTGATTTATTTAGTTTCATTTTGTGAGGAAGGTTGGTTTAGTAGCTTGATCAACTAGCCACCTTTTCTTATTCTCACATACCACAGAAGTTAACTATTACAAGTAGATAGGTGAAATTTTGTTCTTGAAAATTAAGGAAAGATTGATGAGGATTAAATATTCCTTTAGCACAAATAATTTCCATTATACTTAATTTAAAACTTCAAAACTTAATTAAAGCCGAGGTCTATTGAGTTCAGCCTCTTGTTCAAGGGCGTGTCTTTTTTCTGCCTTCCCCACTGGGTTAAGACCACAGGTCTGGAAGGAAGCAGTCATCTTGCGCCTTGCACCTGGGGGGAGTGTGGACTGCTTCCAGCCATGAGCCTCCTTCTGATACTCCACCGTTTTTTCTCTCCACAGACATACAATCTTTGCCAGCAACACTTCCTCTTTGCAGATCACAGACATAGCCAATGCTACCACCAGACAAGACCAGTTTGCTGGCCTTCATTTCTTCAACCCAGTGCCCCTGATGAAACTTGTGGAGGTCAGTAGGTATTGGCATATGGGTGGCTGCTGGCTCTGCTGCTCTCCCAGTCTTGCTCTTCTGCGTCACACCACCCCTGCCAGCAGCAGTGTGTCAGGTGGATTTTAACGAAATGGGGGGTGGGGGGGAGGCTGCCCCTGTGCTCCGGTGTCTCTTGCCATAGTCTGTCCTTTCCAAAGCCAGAGGAAGAAAAACACCTAATATCTGGGAGGATCCCTCTACTTTTTGTTTTGACCAGTGATATGCAGGAGGGCTGCAAACTTTGTGGAATGTCATTTACTTATTTGTGTCCCAGCTGATGGGCAATACAGAGAGGTATTAGACTGGGAAGGCAGCAGGAGCCTACTGACTTGAGCAGCCACAGCGGGGAGACCCATATGTGTTCATGTTGTCTCGTCGAGGTCAGTTTCCTGGTGCTATAGATGGACTTCTCATTAGACGGACTATACTACCCTGTCCACCATTCCAGAGGCAAATTCTGATCCCATGTAGCAGTGCCTTAGTATTGTCCCCAGATGAGGCACATCAGTGTGCTGTGATCAGAGCTTCCAACTGCCTTGAGCCTTCTGACCGCAAACCCGGAGGTGGGGGGGTGGGCCAGGGAGGGCTGCCCCCATACTCCTGTTTAGGCTTCTGCTTGCTTGGAGATTGGGGTGTGAAGATGGAGTCACAGTAGGCAATTGGCACCTGAAATGTGGCAACTTGCTTTTCACAGGGGGGCTAATTGCAGGGTCTGAGGAGCAGCCGCTATTAAAGTAGCATTTGTTCCGGAGGTTGAGGAGTTATTGCCCTGTGCATAGTGTGGGGGACATTGCTGTGTGGGTGATGGAGCCGGGAAAACCTCCAGGAATGGGCATGGCCTCTGGGAATATGTACATGGTCAGTTTTCTTCCTGCTGCCTTTTCCATCTGCTTTTTCCTCCTTTATTCCCTCATCCTCCCCCTGCCCAGCATAAGCTTTTACAATAATCATAACAATGACTACATCTTCTTTTCTAGCATCTAGCATTTTCTCTCAAGTGACAACTTTGACCATCTTGCAGCAGGAATTTATCAGTCCTGCTAACATTGTTCCTCAGCTCCTTCCCATCTTCTCTGTTCCCTAAGGCTGCTTTTGAAGATGAGGAATGAAGGGGAGAGGCGCAGGGAACCAAAGAAACAGCATTTGTCCTATGCAGAGAAGAGCAAAGTGGTGTGGAACTTTCCACATTTCAGTACCTAGGGGCCAGTTAATTTCTTAGTTACTCTATCATGTACGTAATTGTTTTGGTGTTAAAGACGCATTCTGTAGATTTACTCTAATACTTTCAACTAAATCTATCTGATAATGTCTACTTGTGTATTTGGAAATATAGTATGTTGGTTGTTAACAGCTCATTCTTAGCAAATGTTACCATTTTCTCTTTTTTTAATATTTACTTTTTTATTTAACGGTTTTTCATATAATGGTTGATTTAAAGCCATATAACTGCTCTATAACTTCTTATATAAGTCAGTCATATAGTTGAAAATTTTGACTTGGAGCTATAGAAATGTTACCATTTTCTAGAAAATATTTCGTAAAAGTGTTCTTCTGTATTCAATAATTTTTATTCTGGTGGTGAGCACCAAAACAAATTGTATACTATGCTGAGTGTTCCCTTTCCTTGGGCCTAATTATACATATTATAAACATAAATATAAGTATATAAGTAAATATGTACATTATGCACCATTTTTTAAGTGAGCGTCATACTCCATTGCCAAAAAAAGTATACACATTTTAAGTATGACGTTCACTCAGAAGATGGCATTGATCAAATGAATGTCACCATGCAATAGGTAGGACAGTCAAAATGGTAGAAGCATGGTTGAGTGAATGTCATGCTACACATTGCTACCATAATTTAATTCAGAAGTAATGCGTAGATAACATCTCTTAAAATGTGTATGCTTTTTTTTTTTTTTTTTTTTTTTTTTTTTGAGCTGGGCTCTCACTCCGTTGCCCAGGCTGGAGCATAGTGTCATGATCATGTTTCACTACAACCTCGACCTCCTGGGCTCAGGCGATCCTTCCTCCTCAGCCTCCTGAGTAGCTGAGACCATTGGTGCATGCCACTACACCTGGATAATTTGGGGGAGGGGGTTTGTAGAGATGAGTTCTTAACTGTGTTACCCAGGCTGGTCTTGAACTCCTGGGCTCAAGTAATCCTCCCAAGTTGCTAGATTACAGATGTGAGCCATTGCCTGTTTTTAAAAAAACAGCAAAGCTTCACTATTGACTTCTTTAAACTAAAAACTTATTTTTAAAACTCCATAGGTAGCAGTCTTTGTCTTAACTCTGTGGTTCTGATGCCAACTCTCACTGCTGTTATTCAACATAATACTGGAAGTACTGGCCAGAACAATAGGAGAAAGAGAGAAAGGCGTCCAAATTGGGAAAGAAGAAGTCAAATTAGCTTTATTTAGAGACAACATGATCTTATACCTAAAAAAACCTAAAGACTCCACCAACAAACTGTTGGAACTGATCAATGAATTCAGTAAAGTTGTAGGTTACAAAATCAACATACAAAAATTAGTAGTATTTATATATGCCAAAAGTAAGCAATTTGAAAAAGAAATGAGGAAAGCAACCACATTTATAATAACTACAAAAAGTATAAAATACCCAGGAGTCAATCTGACTAAAGCAGTGGAAGGTCTCTACAAAGAGCACTGATGAGGTGCTAGACTCCTGAGCAGCTCTGGGGCTGCTGGGGTCCTGCAGGTTGCTTCTGGCCCATCTCTTCCTGTCCCTCATCTCCGTTACCAAGGTTCCACTCATTTGTTCCCCTCAGTGTTGTGACTGCCACCACAGCCAGGCTGTGATCACATGGAAACATGGACGAGAGAATGACTTCTTGTTTATACAGCACCTTCTACCCTGCACAAACACCAGCTCATTGGCTCATGCAGCTAGGCAGCCCCTTACAAGGGGAGAACGTATCAATTATCGCAGTACCCACTTCATAGGAGGGACGTGATGCACTTGCCTGAGATCATGTAAAGAGTCTGATATCCAAGCCAAGCCTGTTTGCTTTGACACTGGTTGGAGTTCTTTATTGGCCTTTAAATTTTATACACATACACATACACACACACACACACTAAGGGGGGGACCCAAATAAGCCAGAATTTATTTATAAAAAATTGTGTATTTATTACTACATGTTTAAGTTTCATTCACCTTCAAAGTACTCTTTGAAGTGATACAATATACCTATCAAGATGCTTTTTCCACTGCTCAAAACAGTTTTTGAGCTCATCAATTTTGATGCCTTTTAGTCTTTCTGCTGTTTCTGTTTCACCTCTTCCACATCAGCAGCAATGTTTCCCTTTGAGGAGTTTTTTCGACTGGGAAACTCAAAAAAAGTTGCTCAGGGCGAGATCAGGTGAATAAGGAGGGTGAAGTATGGGAGTTATGGTGTTTTTGGTCAAAAGCTGCTGGACACTCAGCGAGGTATGGTCAGGTGTGTTGTCATCATGGAGAAATCAGTCACTTGTTTGCCTCAAAAAAAATTCACTGAACCCAAATAAAACCTCTCACAACACTAACTGGTACACTGATGCCAATGGGTTCCTAGAACACTTACCTAGCAGGGGAAGCCTATACTACAAGGGACCCACTCTCCGAAAGGTAATTTCAGGTTTTCTGGGGTCCTCTCTCATACACACACACACACACACACACACACACACACACACACACACACACACACACACACACACGTACACGTACGTGTATATCCATGTAAATATACTTATTTATTTAAATTCACCTGGGTCTCTCTGTTTGCCAGAATCTACTTCCCGACAGATGCATTCTGTAAGCATTTGCTGAGTGCTGACTGTGCTTTATACTTGGTGCCATCTCATGTAGATGCCAGCGGGGTGGCAGTTGCACCCATGCCTGTGCTTCACAGAAAGTCAAGAGGCTGCTGGAGTGGGTGACGGGCCCTGGCCACAGCCCTGCTTGGTATGCATGAAAGCCTCCCCTTCAGGATGAGTCTGTTCTGAAGTCACTGGTGTCTGGATGTCTGTGTGGGAGAGGGTAGCATCATGGGAGCAGTGTCCATGTGGGCATCCAGGAGACCTGTGACTAGGGTGAAAGATCCACTTTCCTAGAGCTCCTTCACATTTATGGCAGGAGAGATGGGTTCCATGTAGAGGATGCTAAGGACAGTCACTGTATCCTTCTTGACTCCCCATTGCCACTCAAGTAATGAGCAGTAGCAAAGGCCAGCACTTACTGAGCTCCTCTTTCCTCCTAGGAGCTGTGCTCAGTTACCTCTAGCTAATGTTATTCTCACCTTGGCTCTGTGAGATAGAGAGAGTGATTTCAGTGTCATTTCAATGTCAAGAAACATGCTCAGGATCACAGAGCCAGTAGGTGGTGCAGCTGAACCCAGGTCTGCCTCAACAATAAAGCCTGGAAAACTGGCACACACACTCATACCACACACATGCGTGCATATTTTAAGCCTTGATTTTATGCATTCTGAAGGACTCTGTTGTCTTAAAATGTACACTTAGGGAAACACTGTTTCTGGCCTGAGATCCCTACTTCTGTGCTAAAACTAAAATTATTTTTGTTGCATATGTGGAACCTTTTGATCAATGTTTCCTAGAAACATTCTGTTGAAGTTGTTTGCTGACTCTCCGGTCATAATTCTCTGCTTTGCATTTCCAGGTCATTAAAACACCAATGACCAGCCAGAAGACATTTGAATCTCTGATAGACTTTAGCAAAACCCTGGGAAAGCATCCGGTTTCTTGCAAGGTAGAGTATGGGGAGCTTGGGAAAGAGGTTCTTTTTTTGAACCTGACTTGTTCCTGGTGGAATTCTTCTCAGAGAACTATGTGAGCAAAGGAGTACTGTTTACTGCAGACCTGTCTGCTTATTGCAGAGAGTGGGCTGCACCTCCATTCTGGTTTACAGGCAGGGAACCCAGATGCTTAAGCCATGCACAGGACTATCAGTTGGGTAGTCTCAAATCAGAACAGAGCACAGGATTGGAACTGATCGGAAGACTCTGGCCTTCTCTCTGGGTCTGTTGATGCGCAGCTGTATTTCATTAATGGTTTTTGTTGCCCAGTCCACTTTAAATTCTGTTGAACCCTGTGTATCAGGTGAAGCCTGGTAGACACGTGCATCCCTAAAAGAAAACCAGAGCTTTACTTTTGGGAAGAATCTACAGATAGTTAGGGAAATGATGAGACAGGAAGTCTGCCCAAGGTAGCATTGATGAAGCTGTTTTTCCGTGGAACATTGCATTATGTTCTTGTTGTATGTTGTTTTGTTTTTCAGTAAGAAGCATGGTTGAGTGGAAAGCATGCTTGACCTCCAGCTTTTTTTCTTTCTTTCTTCTTTTTGAGTCATGGTCTCACTCTATCCCTCAGGCTGGAGGACAGTGGCACGATGATGGCTCACTGCAACCTCTACCTTCTGGGCTCAGGTGATCCTTCTGCCTCAACCTCCCAAGTAGCTGGGACTACAGGCATGCCTGGCTAATTTTTTTATTTTTGTAGAGAAAGGTTTCACTATGTTGCCTAGGCTGGTCTTAAACTCCTGGGCTCAAGCGATCCTTTCACCTTTGCCTCCCAAAGTGCTGTGATTACAGGTGTGAGCTACCAAGCCTGGCGTTTTTTCCCTTTCTTATACTCTGCAGTTATATGTATAAACATCCTTGTTGCTGAAATGATGACCTGCTTCATTCTGATTATTCTCTTTTGCTTTATTTCCTCTTAGAGAATACACTTATGCATGATTTTGCAGGTTTTCTAAAGAGGTAGTTTTGTCACAAAATGTCACATCATGACCAGCTTTTATTAGTAAGCCACCTACTATTTTGACCACGATTGTTTATATCATTATAGATCTTCTCTTGGAGTACTTTTGCTTTCTAAAATATTCCTCAGTTTGATCTCACAGTAATGTATTAACCCATAAAAAAACATATTGTTCCTTAATCATCTGAATGAACCATCAGTCAAGGCAGGTCTTGATGGCCAAAGACTTATATGTGCTGTCTCCTGCCCCCAGTCCAGGAGCAAGGTGTTATCAGGGACTCTCATTTTGAATACCCATTTGTATTTGTTTAGTTCTGTGGTTTCAAATCTGGATTTTAATTACTAACTGGATACTGTGACTGTCCTTTCTTACCCATTTATGCTTTGTTAGTGGAAGAAAGTAGCAATAGGATTAGGAAGAACATCAGGGTGAGGCAAAACAAGATATGGAAATGGACATGCAGGAAAAAACTAATGGTTATCCTCATCAGCAGCATCATTAGTTCACGGAAAGTGATGATTCATTCTCCCATTGGAGTGGACACGTGGCTGCAGGAATGGGAACTCTTTGGCCACATATTATTGTCCTTGTCAGATCATTTCAGAACTCCTCTGTGTGGTATCTTAGGGCTTTCTGGGTCAGTTATTGAAGCTGTTGATGAGGCATCCAGACACTATATGGTACCCACCTAGAACAAGGGTCAGCAGACTTTTCTGTAAAGAGCTAGATAGTCCATATTTTATGCTACAGTCTCTTGTAACTATTTAGCTCTGCTGTTGTAATGTGAAAGCAGCTAGAGACAGTACATGCAGGCCCTAGTGTGGCTATGCTCCAACAAAACTTTATTTAAAAATGGGGGGAGTTGGTCTACAATATTGTACTTTACCAATGCCTGACAGAAGAATGACATTAAAGTGCCTGGAATATGTCTTGATAGTAAGACTTCATAGGGAGACAGTGATGTGAAGGTTAAGGTCATGGACTAGTCTGACTCTGTTCAAATCCTGGCTCTGGCACTTATTAACTGTGTGAACCTCGGTGAGTTACTTAATGTCTCTGTGCCTCAATATCCTCATACCTCACACAGGGATAATAATAGTACCTGTTGCATGAGGTTATTATGAGATATAAATGAATTAATATTTGTAAAGTACTTAGAACAGTACCTGACACATAATAAGCACAGTAAATAAAATGTGTTTAATAAGGAAATTAAAAATCTGATAAAGATAAGGGATGTGATAATGTAAAACTAAATTAGTGAGGCCAGGTGTCGTGGCTCATGCCTATGATCCTAGCACTTTGGGAGGCCAAGGCAGGAAGATTGCTTGAGCCCAGGAGCTCAAGACCAGCCTGGGCAACATAGTAAGACTTTGTCTCTACAAAAAATCCAAAAATTTAGCCAGGCCTGATAGTGCATGCCTGTAGTCTTAGCTACTCGGGAAGCTGAGGCAGAAGGATTGTCTGAACCCAGGAAGTCGAGCCTGTAGTGAGCCATGATCATGCCACTGCACTCCAGCCTAGGTAACAGAGTGAGACTCTGACTCTAAAAAAAAATCAAGACAAAATAAATCGCTCTATTATTGGACTATTTCTCTTTACATTCCACCTATATTCTGAGAGCATCTGTCTTTCTCCGTCCTCGGTGGCATTGAATATCATAATAATGGGGGAACAACTCCTGATAATCTTGTTGGCAAATATGATATTTGTCCTAATGAATGTTTCTTTGGTTACTAGTAAGTTTTAGAATTTTTTCCTTGTTACACTGTGAGCTCTGTCTCTAGAGAATATTAACAATTGCAATTGCGGCGCATATTTTCCCAGGCTGCTTTCTGCCCACTAACCTTGTGTGTGGTGTGCCTCCTGTGCTCAGATGACTTAACCTGAGTTTCTACTCTAAATCTTTTGAAGTTGAAAAGAGTATTTTTGCCACACCTATAATATCAACATCGTTTCATAACCTTGATTAAGCTGATAAAGCTCATTTGGGCATCTTTATGCTCCTGTGGTGATAGGGCTTGGAGTTGGTTTCAGCTTGTCCAAAGTTAAAGGAGGTTCAACTCTTGTTGCTTTACCATGGTTTGCCCAGCATGCAGTGTGGTTCGCTTTGTGAGGAATGCTGGACCTGCTCATCCTCAATTCAAATGTTAATGGAGTGCCTGGTGTGTACTAGAGATAGGACAAGGCCCAGACCAGGGTGAAGTCTTATGCCATCAGGAAGATCACAGCCTTCTGACAAAAACAGAGGCTCCATTTATTTAGTGGAAATCCACTTCCCCCCAAAAGTACCAACCTGGCCTCCTTGACTAGTCCCCAAAAGAAATCTGTAGATGAAATCCAAATCCCACACTAGTCCTCCCAGGAAGATGATTAGATTAGTTGCCAGGAGGGATATCCCTGAAAAGGGCTGTGTGGCTCGAGGTGCCGTCCAGGGTGCAGGGGCCTTAGGTGGCATGCCCTGAAAGGCCTGCTCTCGGAATTCCATGCTGTCCCGGCACCTGCCCCAACTCAACTCCACTGTGTTGTGCACTGGAACCCAAGAAGATGCTGAAGAGCCCAGGAACAGCTCCAGGTTTCCTGGAGAGCAGTCCTCCTGTGAAAATTGCTCACGATGGAGTAGTGCTTTTTCTAGATTCCTGGGGGGAAGTGAGAAGGACTAAAGGGGCCACTGCTTGAGTACAGGGTCGTGTACACAGCATCGTGTGTGTTTTCTGAGTATCTTCTCAAGATAATAATGGTAATTATCTCAAGATAATGAGGTAGCGATTATGACCCCTCCATCCACAGATGAAGAAACCGAGTTTCAGAGTGACAAAAGGACAGAGAGTATCAGAGATTGAACCCAGATCTTCCTGCCCCCAAAGCCATGTTCTTTCTGGTGACTCCTGTGCCTTGATCTTCCTTCCTGTCAGGATTTGTGCAGAGGGGGCATCTGGGACTGACTTTTTTCTTTTATGTACCTTGATTGTTAAACTGTCATGGGAGATAGAAATAAGGCTGTGCTAGAACTTTAGAAAAAAAAATTGAAAATGTAGAGCTTGATAAATGTGGGTAACAGTGCAGGACATGAAAGGGCAATCTGGTGACTTCACAAAAGATACAGTTTAATGAAAATTCACTAATCTTTTCTATTTTTCTCTCCTTTAACAGGACACTCCCGGGTTTATTGTGAACCGTCTCCTGATTCCATACCTCATGGATGCAATCAAGTTGTATGAACGAGGTATCTATCCAGTCCTGGGGCAGGAGCAGCGGGCCTCCGCTCTGGCACCACTGCCTGGAGTTTCACAGCATCTTAGGGAGGGTCAGCAGTACAAAGAAGGGGAAGGAATGACCACTTGGAACCCTGTGAGCTCAACCTCACCCTGGACCCTGATACCTTCCTCACTGTGTTCCCATGGCCCCAGGCTTCCTTGTGAGGCCTCTGAGAAGCAGCTATGGGACTCCCACTACAGGCCCAGCCAGAGCTTCTGTACAGGTCACCCAGATTAGTATCCTGGATCTCTGCTTTTGGTTAAAAAGTTTACTACTAGCCGGGCTCGGTGGCTCAGCCTGTAATCCCATGCCTTTGGGAGGCTGAGGTGAGTGGATTGCCTGAGCCCGCGGGTTCGAGACCCGCCCGGGCAGCGAGACCTCATCTCTACAATAAATCAAAAAATCAGCCGGGCGTGGTAGCGCATGCCTGTAATTCCGGCTACTCGGAAGGCTGAGGCGGAAGGATCGCCGGAGGCCAGCAGGTTGAGGCTGCGGTGGCCGGGAGCGGCCACTGCACTCCAGTCTGGGCAACAGAGTGAGACTCCAACTCAAAAAAAAAAAAAGTTTACTACTTTAGAAAATAATCATCATATAAAAATCACTAGGCTAGGGGATCTTGAAAGTTCCTAAGGTTCTAAAACTCATGACTATGTGACAGGTAACGACAACTGTAGGACAAGGCTGATGTGTGTCAAGGACGGTTTTTAGTAGACCTGTTTCTGTCCTTACTGAATGACACTATGATGTACTTTTTTAACCTTTAGAAATGGTCTAAAGATTTTTCCTTAATTGACAAAGAATTTAGTTTTTCCTGTTGTAGAAAGATCAGACTTGGGATAGGGTCCTGGGTTCTATGTTGATCTGCGTCCTTCTGCCGGCCTTCCCCTCCCTATTTCTGGAAAGGTAACTATCATGTCTGCTTCAAAGGTGAGCAAGCCTTAATAGGACTGGATAAAAAGCAAGTATAATTGTTTTCAATTACTTCATTCACAAATGCTCGCTCCTAAGAATGTCATTTTTGAAACAAAACATTTACACCAGCTCTTTCAGAGAGATGAAAGCACATTTGCTTCCTCAAAATCTGCTTTAAATATTAAAACTTTTCTCTATGATTTATGGAAGCAATTGCCTCACTTTTGCTCCAAGATCAAACCAACACTTCTGTGTTTATCTATCAACAAATATGCCTAATTACACCTCAAAGAAAGTGTGAAACATTTTGTCCTACCTTAAAAGGCAGTTGTATAGTTTTAAAAATATATATATAATGTTTCAGAATGTGGCATGTGGCTGATCCACCTCTTCATGGTGTTTTTCTCACTGAAACACAGTGTGTCCCTTTGATATACTCTCAGATGTACCAAGTGTCCGATGGAAAGTGGAAAGTCCTTGTCTTGTCTTGGCTCCCCAACAGCAGCAGTGCCTTTCTGCACAGGTGGATGGATGCCCTTTGATCCTCACCATCACTGGTCACCTGTGAGGTGAAGCTGGCAGAG
Organism: Cephalopachus bancanus; assembly: GCA_027257055.1. Taxonomy (NCBI): domain Eukaryota; kingdom Metazoa; phylum Chordata; class Mammalia; order Primates; family Tarsiidae; genus Cephalopachus; species Cephalopachus bancanus. Next base: position 14,705,938 of record JAPVLO010000093.1, read on the forward strand.
CAGGACCTGACCCCACAGGGACATGCTCTTAGCGTGCATTGGTGCCACCCTTGATAGCCTGCCACTATAGGCCCCTTTGCCTCTTTTTCCACAGCTTTCTCAGGGCCTGTGAACCAAGGCATCTGCTTCTGAAGGAACTGGGTGTCCTGTCTGAGTGGGGACTGCCTCCCTCCAGTCCACACTATGGTCTGAACTGTGTCACACCCAAAGCCTCTCACCATGTCCTTCTGCTTCCTGGCTACTCCCTCCCTTCAGCCAACACAGAGGAGTGCTTAGACACTACCTGCACCTGTCTCCGTTCGCTGCTCTGAGCCTCTGACCCAACTGCAGTGGTTCCACTTTAAAGCCAGAAGCATCTGGATGCTCCCTCTTTTGCCTGCCATGTCTCTTCATCACGTTTGATTCCCCCTTGTCATGCCTGTTCCTTTTTTATCCCAGCTCTCCCTGTTCCAGTCAGGTTGCCTTAGGGAGGCTCCCTCAGGAAGCAAAGGAATTCATGTTACCTTCTGTCTTTTCTTTTTCTTCTTTCCTTTTCTTTTCTTTTTCAAACAGTGTCACTTTTTCACCCAGGCTGGAGTGCACTGACACAATCCCACCACCTCGACCTCCTGGGCTCGAGCAATCCTCCCATCTCAGCCTCTTCCCTACGACCCCCCACCCCGAGTAGCTGGGACTACAGGCTTGTGCCACTACACCAGGGTAATTTTTGTGTTTTTATGTAGAGACAAGGTCTCACTATGTTGGCCAGGCTGGTCTTGAACTCCAACCTTGGCCTCCCAAAGTGGCGGGATTATACCACAGCTAACCAACCTCATGTCTTCTCCAGACCAGTGTCCACCACTACTTGCTATGAAAGTGTCATATTTTCCAGGAGGTTGGGACACTGCATATTGTATCTGCCCACATACCTCCTGGAGGTGTCTTGGGGTCCAGCAGCATGGCAAAGTCTCTGTGACCTTAGTCTGGACTCATGTGGGAAGAACTTTTCTGTGCCCGACTGTTGACACAGCTGGTGCCTGGGTGCTCCATGCATAGCCTGCTGCCTGCTGTCATGAGTGCTGGAGTTCACTGGAAAAATGTGTGGACCTGTCCGGTCAGGCCCTGCTGGCAGCACTTCTCCCACCTCCCCATAGACCCTCTCTTGCCTCTACTGTCTGACTGCGCCTTGTGATGGACCTTTTTTCAGTGTCTCCAGTTCTGTCCTCACTTTCTTTTGCTCTCTTTCTTTCATACTTGGTGACTGAGACCTGATGTATGCACCAGTCACTCTCACCCCCGTGGGTGAGAGGGACAGAGGCTGGACAGGCTGGTGCCCAACAATGGACTACTGCCCCTGCTAGGCACTCACTCCGGCTGGTCAGCACTGGCAGGGTGGCAGACCACGTGGTCAGTTCTGCTGAGGGGGTGTGCTGGTAGCTGGCCCTGGGAGGGTCGTGAGCCTGTCCCCAGTCACTGTGCAACATCCTGCTTATAGCATCCCCTCTGTTCAGGACAATCGCAGTGGATCTATAGTGACCTGCTACATATAGGCTCTGCCAGAGAACCTTCCTTCTCACCCTCTGTCCTGCCATCTCCGCAGACTTATTCCACCATTCTCACCTGAGTGTCCATGGCACTCCAGGTTGGACGTGATCTCTGTTGTCACAGCTTGAGGCTGTGGCTCTCCCTCTGGGCACTGCCACTCCTTCCTGTGGCACAACATGTGTTCCCCCTCTCTCACTGTACTCGCTCTTCTGGGGCAGTGTCTGGGTCCTCTTCATCTTCGTTCTCCCCAGAGTGTTTGCATAGGGCAGGCAGTTAGGAAACACGAAGCATGCAGGATGGTGTGTCTGATCTGGGCGCTGGGGCCTCTACTGTTGATGCTGAGGTTGGGTGGCAGGGGTTGCTGCCAAGCCAGCCAAAGCAACAGGTGTGAGTGGGTCCCAGGCTCCAGCCTGCAGATTTGGAGCTCACGGAAGAAGCTCTGCTTTGTCAGGCTTTTACCTAGAGGCAGACAGAGTTCTCCTAAGACTGATGCAGCCCCTAACTAGAGTTAGAGGCTTTTAACTAGCAGCAGGACAGAGTTTTCCTAAGGCCGATAGCATGTTACGTATACATGCTTTTTTTATGGAGAGGCTGTCAGATTCTCAGAGAAATACTTGACTCTAAAGAAGTTTAGGAATGGCATAAAACCTGATTACACATTTAACTCTCAGTTGGCACAATGATCTGTGTATGCATCTTTTATTTTTTCCCTTTTTGCCTCTTTTGCTCTGTATTACTCAGAACAAAATTTGTAGAGTTATGCAGACTTTGTAGAACTATTTAGTTTTTTTTCTATGATGTGCTGTATCTTCAAACTATATTTCAAAATAAAATGGTCCTCAAGTGAGTCTCAGAATCTGGAATTAGAGTCTTGCTTCTAGGGTTCATTATCTTGTCCTTTAATATAGATTTAATTAATGGATATAGGCAAGTTAGAGCCATTATGCGTTCAGCTTTCCGTCACCAGGGTGACTGCCCATTGTATAGGAGCTGGGGCATGGGCATGTTATGTTGTGGCTAGTAATTGTGGAGAAGATAATAAAGTCCAGGAATGGCAGGAGTCCTAACCTGGAGCCCAGGGAGTTGCTGTTCCATATGTAGGGGGGAGGAGGAGACTCTCTGAGGAGGTGACACCTGAGCAGAGCCTGAAGGAAGTGAGAGGCTGAGCCTTAACTGTCTGAGGGCAGTGCCCCAGCACGGAGGCAGGTGCTGAGACCCAAGGGAGGAGCCTGCCCAGCCATTACTTCCAGCACTGGGGGGACTTTCCCAGCACAGAGTCTCATGGTCTGATGAAATCCTCCCAGAGATGCCATGTTCCCTCTAATTCCTGCCTCTGCACAAGCCATTCTCTCTGCCTAGAATGTCCTCCTCTACCTGCTCGTGCCTTGGGAGTCTTTCTTCATCCCTCAGGACTCAGGCCTAGGGGGTGGTTCTAGTGAAGTTCTGGCAGTCTGAGTAAATCTCTCCATATTCATGTTGTAAACCTTCATGACTCTTCGGCACTTGCAAGGTTGACATTTTTGGTTGAGACATCTGAGTCCTTCTGTTATATCATGAGTGCATTGCATGCTTGTCTTGTTTTCCTTTGTCCCATCCTAAGTCCCGGGTGCCTGGTATATAATAGGGCTACATAAAAGTTGAATGAATGAGTAAATGAACGAGGCTGCCTGATAAGGCTAATATATGGATTTATATTTTGTTTGCTTTCTTATGGCCTAAAACTCAAATTGTGATTTCCCAGGAGTCGAATCCTAATTAGTGTAGTATTAATAATGTCACTCATAAAAAAATAACTGAGTGATATTCTAATCACCTTAAACTGCCTTGGAATCCTTTGACATTACTACTTTATATGCTTTTAAAATATGTAGTCTTTATCGATATGTAAGAGTTTCTGCTCCTTGTGCCTAAACATCTGAAATTTTTGGTATGAAACTCTCTCTGAGTGTTTTAACACTCCCCCTCCTCCTCCCCCACCCCCCACCACTTTCCTTTTCTATTTAGCTTTGGTGTGATTGGTGTGATTGATTGCTTCTTTGTGCTTTGGAACAAAATTCTAGTAGCCACTTGTTACAGGCTATTCCAGTTTATGGTTTTGAAGAAAGGGAACCGGCTGTTTTCTGTAAAGGCCTCTTGTGGCCCAAGGACAACATGTTAAGAGTAAAAATCCAAGGGAAAAGTGCACTGACCCTCATCTTAGTCTACTCAACACGCTTTCAAACACACATGGCAATTCTAAATCAGGTTCAGGCTATTCTTTAAACAGTTATCTTGTCTGAAGAGTTTATGTGAATGTGATTCCAAGGGAATACTCAATACTTGGAGAGCCAAGAAAGCTGGAAAAGAAAAGTATACATACAGGACATATAAAAACAGAAAGCTTAGTTCTTTTCTTTTTTGGAAAAGCCCAATTATGAATTAAAAATATAGCTTTAAATGATATTTCAATGAAAATATAGCTTTAAATGATACTTTAAAATTATTCTAGAGTTGGAAAACGCCAATCCATTTGTAAGTAGCTAATGGCCCTTTTCCAGGCACTGGGGCCTTCTCTCTCCATGAACAGTGGTGCAGTAGCTTTGAAACTCTTGTGACCTATTCAGCATGTACCTCTGAAAAAAGAAATTTTGACTCTAGCCATTTTTTGAATATGCAAGTATATGAAATTCTAGTAATTCTTGGACTAACCCCATGATAGGGAGATTTATAGGAAAGATGGTGGTGACCCAGTGCTGCCCTTTCTCCTCAGGTGATGCATCCAAGGAAGACATTGACACTGCCATGAAGTTAGGAGCCGGGTATCCCATGGGTCCATTTGAGCTTTTAGACTATGTTGGGCTGGATACTACAAAGTTCATCATGGATGGTAGGACTTGGAATTCTTTGTTGTCTTTCTTTAATTGAGTTGAGGTCTTTCTTCTGAACTATGAATTATAATGCCTATAATTAAAACAGAAGTTATCAGGTCTCTTAGCAAAGACCTTCCAAGGTTCAAGTTAACACAGTGGTCCCCAACCTTTTTGGCATTGGGGACTGGTTTCATGGAAGAAAATTTTTCCACAGACCAGGGCTGGGGGGTATGGTTTCAGGATGATTCAAGTATATTACATTTATTATGCACTTTATTTCTATTATTATAATGCTATAATGTATAATGAAATACTTATACAACTCACCATAATGCAGAATCAGTGGAAACCCTGAGCTTGTTTTTGCAACTAGGCAGTTCGGTCTGGGGGGCAATGGAGAAAGTGTCCCCCAAAGTGTATTGCTTATGCCCAGACTACTCTGTAATCTCGTTTCGATTGCCATTCCTGCAGAAAACCCTGCTTCACAAAGATAGGATGTTGGAAATGGAAGCAGACTTTTCAGTGCTGGTCTTCCAGGAGGTGGAACTCAGGCAGTAACGCAAACGGTGGGGAGCCGCGTAAATATAGATGAAGCTTTGCTTGCTTGCCCACCCTTACCTCCTGCTGTGTGGCTGGGTTCCTAACAGGCCACGGGCAATACCGGTCTGTGGTCTGGGGTCTGGGGACCCCTAAGTTAACAGATGGCAGGAGAAGGAAAAATATGACTGCCTATTGTATGGGGTAATCTTTTTTTTTTTTTTTAACTTTTCATCTTGAAACAATTATGGATTCATAGGAAGTTGCAAATATAGCAAAAATGGGTCCTATATACCATTGAGTCAGTTCCTCCCAATGGTTATGTCTTGTATAACCATAGTGCAAAATTAAAACTAGGAAATAACATTGGTATACCAGGTCATTTTATCACGTGAATTAATTTATGTAACTTCCATTGCAATCCAGATACACAACCATTTTAAAAAAATATCGATTTTAATGTAGTGGCTCTGAAGACAGTAAAACTAATTATTAAAACCAGACAATTGAAGTTGAATGTACCTCATGGTCCCAAGTTTCACAAAGAATGCTTATGTCTTTGGGAGGAGCTGGGAGGGCTCTAGAGTGTAAAGTTTTGAATTTTATGAGGATACACAATACCAGTTGTAGGAATTCAGATTTTTAACATGTATTCTGAAAGTTAACTGTACCACTGAGGAGTCCAACCAGCAAGCTAATGGATTCTGTTAGTGTCCTTGGACTTTCAGCCTCAGTGGTTTCCCGAGAGAAACTGGATAAACAGGAGAGTCATAATAGGGCCAGGCTTCGTTCAGCACAGGTATGAGCAGTGCACCTGCTCTGGGGCTGACATGGCTGTACCTGTGCAGCTCTCCTGGTGCCTCTGCTGTGGTGGCCTGAGTGGGCACTGTGCCCAGGGGGCTCTCCCACTTCAGAGGAGGGACCCTCCTCCTCATGCTTTGCCTCCAGACTTGCCCTGGGAATGTCAAGATGTAAAAATAGCCCAGCACTTTGTTCTAAGCCCCTTTTCCCTCCTTGCAATAGGGTGGCATGAAATGGATGCAGTGAACCCCGTATTTCAGCCCAGCCCAACCCTGAATGAGCTGGTAGCGGAGAAGAAGCTTGGCAAGAAGACTGGAGAAGGATTTTACAAGTACAAATGATGTGCAGATTCTCTGTCCCTGAGAAGAAACCCCTGAGTGCATCCCAGCCAGCACCCTGAGTGCCCATAGGAATGCTCTTAGCCCGACATTCCCACTCACAGTGCAGTCTGTTCATGTGCATTTTATTGTAATCTGAAGTAATTGTCTACACTAGTTATAGTAGGTAACAGATTTCTCCACTGAGAACTAATTCCCTTTTTTAGTCTGGTCATTTCTGTGTGTTTTCTAAAAAGCCTTACACCCTTGGTGCCTTGGAGCAAACATTTCTTTTGAACCTTGTCATTTTTGTAAAGAATTGCCTGAATTCATTCTCTCTTAAAAGGGAAAGTGCTTCCTCCAAGAGTGAGTGAGAGTATGCCCAGTTCACTGTTACTGCATGGGACAGTCACAAGTCATTGGCATGGATGTGGTGTGTCTGCAAAGTGTTGCAGTGAGCAGCACCTGAATGCTGCCTTCATGAGCTGTGAGCCTTACCCTGCATTCCAAATACCACACAGGATGTTGGGTCTTTATCTAACGCATCATCCAGATGCTGCTGCTGGACAGGCGGGTGCGTCTCTGTGTGCTTGGTTTGCAGGAAGAGATCTGTTTTCGTGGTCACTCAGATCCACAAATCTTAATGATTACCTTCTCTCACTCTCCCTTTTTATTTTTCATGAGAAATGAGTATTGCAAACTTCTTATACATTGATTCTAATAAAATACCATCTTTTAGTCTGTGAACATTTTAATTGAAATAAACATGTATAATTTAAAATTGTAATGAGCTTAAATCATTATAAAAGTAAAAAGTTGATAATTTAGGCAGAAGCTCCTTCCTATCTCCTTTGACCTCCTGATACTTTTTAAAGTGGCACCAATTAGAAGGGAATGACTGGAGAAGGCACTGGTGTAAAACCTGCCTGGGCTGTCACCACTAGGCTTCTTAACAGCAAAGTAGTAAGAAGGGCATAGAGAATGATTTTTTAAGGAACATCTGTTTTTTCTTTGCCAACAAAGTGAAATAGTGTAACATAAGCTTCTTTTAATCATTGGCTTGAGAATGTGTCTTCCAAGATAGAATTTTGAAGTTGGAAAGACATCAGAAATCCTGAAGTCCAATGGCCTCGTTAGCAGAGAGCTTAAGTGATGTGCTCAGATATTTTGTAACAGAGCCTAGATTAGAACGAGGTTTTGATAAAATTAAATACAAAATAACAAATCTGAAGATCTTGAATCCAAACCTTCAGAGAATTGTCCTTATTTGTGTCCTGGTTCATAGTTCTAATAGTTGAGAGATTGTTTTCTTCATTTCATGATTGATAAAAGGGAGCTTATTAATTTAAAGAAAATTTGAATCTAATTATAGCATGGTAGGAAAATAAGTGCAAACATACATTTCTCCCACACATAGAACCTGGTTTAGGACACTCTTAAGTTATCCTTAAAATGCACAGCCTAACGAACAAAAGGAAACACCTGTGAGGCCACCCCGTCTCCATCACTAAAGGTCACCCTTGTGGTCTGACAGTTCCCTGCTCATGCTCAGGCTGGCTCTTTATTTTGACATGAGCCCTGGGCCTACGAGGGAACTCCACTTCCTCACTCTGTGTCCAGAACCCCCCCCAGGACATGGGCCCTTGTCCTGGAAATGGCAGGGCTCTTTCTTGACCACTGAATTCCAGGAAAAAGATGAAACTCGGCAGTATGACTGTCAGCCTGCCAGGTGGAGAAGGTAGGACTGCCACAGTCTCTCTGGCTGCTGCTTTGAGATGCACTTGGAGCCCACCAGTCAAAAGCCTGGCCTCTGAACATCCTATTATCATTTCCAAAAAGTCTTTTCCAAAGACCATGTTCGGGACCAGGAAAGGATGTGGCATGTCCTTTTCTTCGTAAACATGGGAGGAGGGCAGTACCTCCTTCTTCTTGCCCCACGTCTCTGTTCTCAGGTGAGCAGAGCATCCCCTACCCCACGGAGAGCTCTGTGGTGGAAAGGAAGGTCTGGTTACCCAGGTCTTCTGCTTCCAAGTGTGGACCAGCTTTTGTTTGCTTCAGCCTGTGGTTGAAAGCTGAGCCTCAGTGAGAGCCTGGGTGCATTACATCGTCCTCCATGGTGTTTTTTATTTTTTTTTTGAGTCAGGGTCTCACTCTGTTGCCCAGGCTGTAGTGCAGTGACACAATCACTGCTCACCGTGGCCTCAACCATCTGAACTTAGGCAATCCTTCTGTCTCAGCCTCCCAAGTAACTGGGACTACAGGAACGTGCCACAACACCTGGCTAATTTTTTTATTTTTGTAGGGATGATGTCTCACAATGTTGCCCAGGCTGGTTTCGAACTCCAGGGCTCAAGCAATCCTCTCACTTTCACCTCCCAAAGTGCTAGGATTACAGGCATGAGCCATGTACCTAGCCATCCATGGTGGTTTGGCAGCACTTGTTCAGGAGGGAGGGTGAGTCCAGGCAGTGCTGCTGGGCCTGGGCTCCCCACTCTTAGTTCTCCTCACCTCCCCAGACTTGTCTCCTGACAGCCATCATGAAGCTGTCATGACACTTGAAAGTCAGGACCAGGTTTTACGTCAAGAGCATGTTTTATTTTTTTCCCCTCCCTACTTTCTCTTAGTGATATTTTTATTCATATAGTAGAAGTGAAAATTTGAGATTAGAAAAAAACCATACAATTTATGAAATGACTTGTTGAAAAAGACCAAGTGAGCCTCTGAGTATAGCCATCACCAGGCTTCAATTATGTTCAGTAAAATGCAGTTCTCTGAAGAAAAGTTTTTTGTTTGTTTGTTTGTTTTTTGAGTTGGACTCTCACTCTGTCGCCCAGACTGGAGTGCAGTGGCTACTCCCGGCCACCGCAGCCTCGACCTGCTGGCCTCCGGCGATCCTTCCGCTTCAGCCTTCCGAGTAGCCAGAATTACAGGCGCTCGCTACCATGCCTGGCTGATTTTTTTTTTTATTTATTGTAGAGATGAGGTCTTGCTGCCCAGGCAGGTCTCGAACCTGCAGGCTCAGGCAATCCACTCACCTCAGCCTCCCAAAGGCGCGGGATTACAGGCTGAGCCACCGAGCCTGGCTTGAAGAAAAGTTTTAATGCTCATGAAGACTTCTTTGTAAAATACAAATCATGGCTCTTGAATATTCATAGGATTCACTGTTAACAATAGTTTCTCAAGGTTGGCTGAGAAATGGTTGACTAACTCCCTCCAACTTGAACTGTAAGGTATATTTCCAGTTTGGGAACTGTAAAATGGCCCTGCATCTGGGAAGGTGGAGCCAGGTCTTAGGACTGGGAAACTTTGATATACAACTCTAGTGTCATAAAATGATTCTCTACTAGGTTCTGTTCAATAGTGAATTTTTGACTAACATGTCAGCTTTCAGAAATCCATTTGAGATTCAACTATTCATCATTGGAGAGGGTACAACCCATTTGTTAGTCATGGCTTATACCAACATATGCTAATTATGCTTTCTCTCTGTGAGTTATAGTCTTCACACATTTGAAACAAGCTTTTGTCTAATCCCACCTTGATTTTAATCCCCTTAACATTTCAATGTAAGCAACCAATTAAGTCTACCAAAAATACAAGATGTGGCTGTCATTTTATGAGACTAATTTTCTTGTAAACAGGCATTGATGCTACATAAATAGTAATCTAAAAAATGCTTTGAGCAATGGAATCATTGCTGTACTTTCCAGACTATACTTTGAAAGAACCCATTTGGTTTTGTAAATTCTATTTTTAAAATTGGTCTCCATGTTTCATAATCACATTTTTATGTCTATTTTCGCAGTTTTTCCTGAGTTACCACTTTTAAATGGCAGAACAAATTTTAACTCCTGAAAGACAGTGAACTCTATCGTTGATGCTAATGCTATTTAATGTTTTATTTAAAATCGCCAACTGTAGCTCCTGCAGGATTAACCAGGACAACTAATACATACCATGGGCCTTGAAATGAAACAGACTTGCACTCTAGTTCTTAGCTCCACTCTCTTTGCCTATGTTATTTGTTTTCTGGATATCCCTGGCAAAGATGGGCATAAGGATGAACCTATCCCATAGGGTTGCTGAGGACCAAAAGAAATCACAGGTATCAATTTTGACACACTGCCTAGGATTTGGAGGCCAGTTGTGAAGGAAGCCATAGTCACCTCCAGACGACAGCACTGAACATTTTACCGGGAGGAATGGCTTGAAGATTCAGAGTCTTATAAAATCTCCAGAGTTCAGCTGTTTGGCCCCACCTGGACAGAAAGACTGATACTGGGACTCCAACCCCACAGCTACCCTGGAAGGTCTTCCAAGCTTTCAAACTAACCTATATGTTAGTCATGGCTTATACAGCAATATACACAAATCACGCTTTCTTTCTTTGGTCCAGTGGGCCGGAGGGGTGACTGTCACTCAGGTAAGTTGCAGTTTATATATGAGTAGCAGACAGGATGATTAAAGACCCCAGGAAAAAACAAATGCACTAAAGTTCCCAAGATTCTCCTAACACTAATGGTAATTAGAGAAGTGATAGTATACGAACAGAAGCAGAATTAAGTTTCATCCTATTGACATGTAGTTTTAAATGACGCCAAGTGAGCTAGTTCTTCAGAACAACATGGTAAGAATGTGTCCCAGCTAGGTCTATTAATTGATTAGATGAGGCTAGAAATGGCAGGATACCCCCTAATGGCTGAAACTAATTCAAGCCGCTCTTGATTCATCATCTTGATTCATATCAAGGAGAGAGGATACCATAATTAATTTAAACGCTAGTTTGTCAAGCTGGGCATGGTGGCATGTGCCTGCAGTCCCAGCAACTTGGGAGGTGGAGGCAGGAGGATCACTTGACTCCAGGAGTTCAAGTCCCTCCTAGCCAACATAGCAAGACCCTCTCTCTTTAAAAAAAAAAAAATTACGCAGGCCTCCACAACGTCAACAAGCCATGGTGTCTGAATGTGAGTCTGCAACCTCAACAAGACACCTCAGCCTTGTTTCTGTAGATGCACTTACTAGAATATTCTACGAGAAAGTGTAGACTGTTCTCAGGCAAACATGTATTAGAAAGGAAAACCTTTGGGAATAAGAACTGTCTCCTGCTACCCTTTCATAGGCGGTCACTTGACTTAGAGAAAGCAGGTGTAGAAGACAGGAACTGGGAAGACCTCACGACTCGTAGTGGAGGAGGAAGACATTTTTGAAACTGAGTTTTCTCCTTGGGGCAGTTTGAAAGACTGACCTCTAAATGTTTCATTCCAAACCGTGTGGAGGTTTGGAGCATACTTCTGGGAAGGTAGTTTTCCAGAGGCCTCTAGCCTCAATATTAAAGATGGACGGAAGGGGGAGGGTGCACAGCAATCTCTCCACCACATCGGTTTGTAGTAGGACTCAGGAAGGTGGAATGGAAACACCGTTGTCTAACCCTGAAGCCTACATGGCAGGTAGAGACTTTAGCTTACACACACGCACACACCCTTTTCTGAGAGTGAACTGGGCATGAGATGTTTAGAGAGAAGCAGCTACCCTTTCATCACTCAGTCTCAAGCTGGGTTCTGCCAATCACTGGCATGATGTTTGCACAAATCACAGACCTGACGTAAGGGTATTCATACTTTTATCTTGAGTTTTCTGTTGTCTTCTCCTTCTTGTTAAGTCTTGTGTGTGTGTGTGTACTGGAGGTTGTCTTTTGCTAGGAGAGAGAACTAGGTTATACTATCCTTTCATTAAAGTCACAGCTAATCCCAAATGTCAGGCGGTCCCCAGAGAGAGCACAACACATCTCATGCATGTGACTTGCAATCTCCAGCTCCCGCCCCGCCTCAAGGAACCTCGGCCTCCTTGAGACTATGATTACTCCCCGAAATCCCCTCACTACTGACCGAAGGTCTCATCCAGCCCGAGAAATAATTTTCTAGGGAGTGAAGGCTTGGCAAACAACAGAGACAATCATTAACAAATTTGAGGATAAATGTTGCCATGGCCATGGCCAGGTGTGATGGCCATGCCTGTAATCCCAGTACTTTAGGAAGCAGAGGCAGGAGGATCATTTGAGTCCAGGAGTTCAAGACCAGCCTGGGCAACATAGTAAGACTCTCTTTCTTAAAAAAAAAAAAAAGTGCCTGGTGGCCACAATATGAAGTGTCTCTCACGCAGGTGGAAAGCACTGGAAAGCAGGGCAACTTGTGAGGGCTGCCTGGGTGGGTCTGTGTGCTTTCCAGGGCCAGGCACCAAGGGGAGAACAGCCCCAGTGAATTGGAACCTGAGAAGTGGAGCAGGCACAGCTTGAGCCAGATGCCAGCATGTGGTCGGCAGATGAGATGACTCCAGGCACCTCTGGCTTTAGACAGCCTCATGGCTAGCGCAGCAGTGCAGCCCTGGCTTTGTGGGGCCCTGAAGGGCGTCCCTAGGGCTGAGTATGGAGGGCGGGTGAGCTTTAGAGCCACTGTTGCCTCTTTCAGTTGAGCTGAGGGGATCTGAACTAATTCTGAAAGGACCTGTAACAACAACCAGGCCAATCCGTGGGGCTCTGATATACTGTGGCTGCCTCGTACCTCTTCCTGTTGGGAGAAAATATCATTACAGCATATAATATATGAGAGGGACCCCCAAACAACTGGAATTTATTTTAAAATTGTGTATCTTTTCTTACATGTTTAAACTTCAATCACCTTCAAGAACTGTTTGGTGCAATACACCTTTCTTTTTCTTTTAATTATAAAGATGTGGGGTACAATTCAGGGTTAGGTATACAATGTTGATTATGCAGGTTCCCTTGTTGATGAGGTATGCCCCTCCCTCCCCTAGCAGGTCCCCTCCTTTCAAGACACTTTTTTCGCTGCTCAGAACAGTTTTTGAACTCGTCAATTTTGAAACCGTTTGTTGCTTCTGCTCTTTTACCTCTTCCACATTGGCAAAACATTTCCCTTTGAGGACTTTTTTCATCTAGGTCAAAAACTGCTGAACATTCAGTGTGGTGTGGGCAGGTGCACTCATAAACCACTCATCATGAAATGGGCAAACACGTTAAAAGAATCTCGAAAAAAAATTCACTGAAGCCGAATGCAGCCTCTCACAACAATGCTAGCTGGTACACTGCTGCTGATGGGTTCCCAGAACACTTGTACCTAGGAGGGGAAGCCTGTACTACAAAGGGGCGCATCTCCAAGAAATAATTCAATTTTTTGGAGGGTGTCCCACCTGGTAATTCAGTGATTCTATTGAGACCAACTTCTGAGGCAAGAAGATGGAGAAGGGAAAATGACTAGTCTATCAATGCCACTAAAACTACAAGGAGAAACTGAATGATGTGTGGTGACCTCTACTGTTGGTAAACAGTGTTCTCATTCCTTCTGGAAAATACATCCTCTACCAATTTCTCCCATTTTTTTTATTGGAGATCAAAAATTCAATTGATTTAGCTGGTAATATCTCAAGCTATTAAAGCTTAAGACGAATATTTAATGAACACATCGTGTAGATGACCCAATAAAATCCAGACTCTGCCCCTTTTGTATAAATACTTCCTTGATCTCAAGTCCAAAACAGATCTGTTAGTCCCTATTACCAGCTGCTTCTTTGAGCAGAAGGAATAAGCTCGTATGTTCTATGGCTATAGGCAATACAAAAGTGAGATTTTTTTAATACTGGATTTTAAAAGCATGTTTTCTAACGTATTATAAAACAACTCAAGGGGAAATTAATTTATATTCTTTAATTAATGTATGGTCATATTCTATCTGCCAAGCCTCTTTCTCATTTGCTACTCACCATACCCTTGTTCAGGATCTGTGATCCTTTAGCCCACGCGGGGTGCAGTGTGGACACCCAGCAGTGGTAAGATTGGCCCTTGTCCAGTTCTGTGGGACTCAAAACCTGGACTTTCCTCACTGGGCCACCTACTTCCTAAAATAAGAACCTGTTTGGAAGTCCAAATTACCATTCAGGGGAAAGGATGCTTGCACATTACAACAAACGCAGATAGTAAGCAATCTGACATAAGAAAAAACATTTTTCTGGTATGCAGTTATTTGAGCACAGCCCACTGGTAGGTGCTCAGTAATAATGTACTGATCGAATGCATTGATTATGCCTTTTTTTTGAGTCAGAGTCTTACTCTGTCACCCAGGCTGGAGTGCAGTGACACTCTCCCAGACACCCCAGCGTCAACCTGCTGGGCTCAGGCGATCCATCTCAGCCTTCCAAGTAGCTGCAACTATAGGCATGTGCTACCACACCCAGCTAATTTTTTGATATATCAGAGAGAAGAGGTCTCACCAAGTTGCCCAGGCTGGTCTCGAACTCCTGTGCTCAGGCAAATCCTCTCGCCTTGGCCTCCCAAAGTGCTGGGATTACTGGCTTGAGCCACCACACCTGGCTGATTATTCCTTTTTAAGGCCAGTTTACTTGGCCCACAACACTTGATGAACAATGCTAACAACATTAGGATTGTTTCTTCCACAAAGGCAAGTGTGTAAACAGTCAGTTTTCACTTGGGTTCTCAAATTTTACTGTAAGTTATTTTTTATTACCTAATAGGTATACAGTTTCAATTTAGGTTGATTAAAGCTAATAATACTTATTTTGAATAGCTGCTCTTGGCTGGGCATGGTGGCTCATGTCTATAATACCAGCACTTTGGAAGGCTGAGGCAGGATTGTTCGAGCCCAGGAGTTTGAGACCAACCTGGTCAATGTAGTGAGACTTCATCCCTACCAAAAAAAAAAAAAAAAAAAAAATTTTGCCAGGTGTGGTGGTACATGCCTGTAGTTCCAGCTACTAGGGAGGCTGATCCCAGGAGGTCGAGGCTGTGGTGAGCCATGATTGTGCCACTGTAGTCCAGCCTGAGTGACAGAGATAGATTCTGACTCAAAAATTAAAATTAAAAAAATAAATAGCTGTTCTTCGTACCCTCTTTTCTCTCCCATTTTCCTTGAGTCGCTCCCTGCTGCTGAGTAGGACAATGGAAGTTTTCTCAGCAGAGAGTTGCAAAGTTTAGAACAGCAGCTTCCAGAATATTTGCTGAATTTTTACCAAGAAAACCAATGATTTTATTTTTCTTCCATAATACATCTGTACAAATGGTGTTTAGAATCACATCCTTTTATTAGTATTAACATATTTTACTACAATATTTTACAGTTCCTATGAAAAAGCAGTCCAGATTTTCTTGTGTATTTTCAGAAGTTAGCTTTCACAGGGCAGCTCCTGACGTTCCTGTCTTCCATGTCTGCATGATAGCATTATGGCAGGAGTAAATGTGATTTGTTAAGCAACTACTGTGTCGTGTGGCTCAAGTTTCTCTTTTCTGTCAAAACCACTCATTATTCTCTGATGACTTTTCTTCTTGAAAAGGAAAGCCACACAGATGTCTTGTTATTACTCATGGGCCTTTATTAGAGGTTTCTGTATTGCAGGCTTAAACCAAACTATAGAGAAAAAAATTAATGTACTTAGGACAGCTATAGTCATGAAATGGTTGAAAAGCCCCTTTCAGCACAACAGGTAGTTGCCAGCAGCCCTAGCAACCAAATAAACTAAAACAGGGAGGAAAAATACCTCTTCACAAAGACCAGCATGCCAGCTGTGACCTCAGAGAAGGCTCAGCTCCCAGATAGAAGGCTGACCCATCCTCGGCTTCTTGGCACACAATTGGGCTCTGAGTTCACTGCAGGGAAGGAAGCCAACTCACTCCAAGATCAAACACACGTGGTTGGAGGAGCTTGCCCCTCCCCACAGACACCCCCTTTGGTCCATATCTCCAGGGGGACTCCTGGCTCTCCTTCCCTGCAGAAAGCAGGATTTGGGCAGAATGGGCCAGAAATGAGCACTGTGCAGTGACATCAAAGTTATTTGGGAAAAACTATTCTGGAAGAAATATATGGAATGAGGAGGGCACAAAGTTTGTGGAAGAGACAACTGGCTCAGAGGGTCCAAGCAACCCATTTCTTTCAACTTTTTTTTTTTTTTTTTTTTTTTGAGTTGGCGTCTTACTCTGTTGCCCAGGCTGGAGTGCAGTGGCACGCTCACAGCCACTGCAGCCTCAACCTGCTAGGCTCAGGTAATCCTTTCACCTCAGCCTTCCAAGTAGCTGGAACTATAGGCACGTGTCACCACATGTGGCTAATTTATTTATCTATTGTAGAGATGAGGGCACCAAGTTGCCCAGGCTGCTCTCGAACCTGTGGGCTCAAGCAGTTCTCTCACCTCGGCCTCCCAAAGTACTGGGATTATAAATGTGAGCCACCGCACCCGGCCTGTTCATTTATTTTTGTAGGTCATGCAAATGCAGAGGGGGAGGAACCAAGAAAAAGCAGCATTAAGTGGGCTAAAGCCTTGAGTCTCCGTAATATTCTACTATGTCTGCTGCTTGGATAAACAGACTTTCATTATTAATTGCTTGCTTTCTAAGATTTAGAAGAGCCAACCAGGCTCAGTGGCTCATGCCTGTAATCCCAGTGCTTTAGGAGGCTGAGGCAGGAGTATCACTTGGGCCCAGCCTGGGCAACAAAGCGAGACCCTGCCTCTACCAAAAAGTAGGTATGTGTCTGTAATCCTAGCTACTCAGGAGACTGAGACAGGAGGCTCACCTGAGCCCAGGAGTTGGTGGCTGGGTTAGGCTGTGATCACGTCACTGTAGAAAGCCTGGGTGACAAAGTGAATTCCTGTATCAAAAAAACAAAACAAAACCAGAAGAGCCAATCCATGAGTTGATGTGACACTCCACTGCCACTGCCTACACCATTTTGTTGGGTTTTCTAGTTAACCCCTGAAAAGATCGTGGTGGCAGGTTTGGACAGCTGTTTGGTTTAAGAAAACCCAGAGAGAAAAGATTTTTAAGTGAAACTCCGGTCAGGGCTGAATATGAAACCTTCATAACCAGTATGTCCCCTGAACATAATACTTTTTTTTTTCCTGGTTCAAGTTTAGGACTAAATGAAGAGGAATTGGAAAGGTTCCAGAGGATAGTAATGAAATGATTAAAGGACTGATGATGAAAGGTTCAAGGAATTGGGATTACTTAGCCTGCAGAAGAGAAATTTGAGGGGTGATTTAATGGCAATCTTCAAGTATAGTATGTGAAGGGTTATTTCAAGTATGGTGGCCAGCTGTTGCCCAGCTGTATTGAAGGTTAGAAAGGGGAAATCGAACTAGAATTTCAGCAAGAGAGAGTCAAGTTAGACCAGTGATATCAATGGTTCTCAAACTAGCTCAAGGGATAGAAAACCACTGTGGAGGACATTTTAAACTTAAAAATGTACAGTTTTTGCTAAATCAAGCACCAACTTACATACACTAGTAAGGTAAAATTATGGAATACAACTCAAGATCTGAAAACTCTTGACTCTGGGAAAATGGACGAGGTTAAGACCTTCCTTTGCCATTGGGACCCTAGGCTTTGGGGAGCCTAGTTTGAGCCCCAATGGACAGCGAAGAAAGAAGATACCTGCACACTTGCACTGAGCAGCACAATCAGGTGCTGAGGACCTTGAGGCGCTCAGGAAGGAAGAGATTCACTCCCATCTGCATCCTGGTGATTCCCTTCTTTCCTTTGACCCTGTTTTATATTTACCCCTGGAGGAGAAGGATGAACAGGCCCAAGGCACACAAGTACTTTTGAGGACTACATGCCTGGGATATGGGGGAAGGTGCCCCTTTACAGCTGGTGCTAGCCTGGCCTTGGAGAAGGCCATGCCAGCAGCACCCCTCTGCTCCTATATGCAGACTGAGAGCTCTGGCCTGTGGACTTCGTTCTTTACCAACTCTAGGTGACCAGAAACTTCACTCTGAATCCAATGACACTTTCTTTTAAAATGTTTTATTACAAAGCTTCTTTTAAAAAATGCTCAGCACATTAACGCAAACTGGAATGACAAACGTTAGATGACAGTTTTGGGCAAAGGCTGTGCCTTGCTATTAAAAAAAAGGGGGGTACATCAATGCTCATTTTAACAACTGGCATAAAATTCCACTAATTGGCTAATAAAAACAGATACAAATACAGAACATTTAAAGTAATAACAATTCAAGTGCTGGGCTTTTTACAACAAGGGGGTGAGAAGGAAAGAAATGAAAATTCACTGCAAACCAGTCTGCTGAACGCATCTGTTAAGGTTTACTGTTTAAAATAAGAAAAAAAAATAGAAGAAAAGGTAAAATGAAATAGGACTGCCGATTGCTACCAACAGAGTGGATTTGGCTATTACGTTTATTTAGCTCTATCGAACACCTTACAAGGACGGAGAAGCCACTATTTGTTACAGGCAATTCACAGAGAAGCAACTTATCAGGCAAGCTGTCTCTCAGGAGGAAAAAAAAGGGGGGGGCTTCTTGTTATTTTCCATTTGCATTTCAAACTTTTCCAGACCTTTGAATTTTATTTAAAAGCTCACAGCTAGCAAAATATACAACAAAGAAATTAAAACTAAAAAGTGTAAATTTTAAAAATTCAAGTTTAAAAAAAAAGCAAACAAGACCGATCCATTTGCACTGTTAAATAAAAGCTTTAGGAGAAAGGAAGAGAAAGAAAAGTGAAGACAGAAACAAAGAGGGAGCGCTTCCACAAATTCCTCCACTGGGATGCTGATGGCCATGCTGGCTGCTGGCTCCAGCTGCGCGTGGCAGGCAGACACAGCCAAGTGACTGTCCTTGCCGAGAGGTTACAGGTATGGAGGCAAGATGCTCTGGGAAGTACACGTGGAGATGGAAGAGAAAAGCTGCTCAGCTGATCAGGGCCTGCTCTCGTTCTCCCGTGCTTTTCAGTTTCCTTTTAGAAACCCTTTTGATGCTTTGTTTGGGAACTTGGCTCTGGCGGTAAGACAGGCTGGCAGTGATTGTCTTTATGGATCAGCATCTCTAGCAGTGACCTCAGGGTCAAGTTGGTATCAGTGTTCCTTTGGGGTCGACTAGACAGGCAGTGGAGACAGTCTGGATTTTCAACAAGCTTCCATCTCCAGAAGAGGTCCTGGGGTCGCTGCCTTGGCTTTGCACGTTGGGAATGAGCTTCGTTTTCCACCTCAAGAAGGAAAAAATGAAATGCTATTAATATGAATTTGCCATAGGCCTTTAAAAGACTGCAACCTCTACTTCACACAGCACATGTCCTAAGACCTCTGCATTTATTTAATCCACTTTGTTGATTTGGGGATAGCTAAAATAAATCGTCCTGGGTAGCCCCAAATACTTGAAAGACATTATAGAGTTAACTACAGGATACTGAATATTTACTTTGGTTCCACGTATGTGTATGTACGGAGTTATAATACAAGATGTATTTAATGCTTTGGGTCATGATAAACAAACAACAACAAGAAGTTTGAAAAACACCAGCAGGAAACGGCCAAACATGAATTGGAAAGGTGGGCAACAGCCAGATCAGGGACACATATGTGTAAAGTGTTTGATGTGGGACGTCATTGTGTGACTCTCCATAGGACTGAGACGGATTCCAGTTCTCCAGCGCACCGCCAGCTCCCATGACCTGTGCTCTGTCCACACTCACATTCACTGTCCCACAGACGTCAGCCTCTCCATTCTTACTTCAGACTTTACAACCTCAAGATTTTCTTCCTTCCTAACAACCAGGATCTCTAATGTTAGCCTCGAAAAGGACACTCAGCAAGTATGTTGAGGTAACTGTTGTTAGCTGTGGGTGATGGTAATGACTTTCAAAAAGGAGAAACCCAAATCCCAAAAGCCTTAATGATCTGAGATTTTAAAATAGTGATTAAAAATAAAAGGGAACACCGTAGCAAGATGAGACAAAAGGAAAGTAAAAGCACAGCAAGGTTCCGCTCCTTCACTCCAGAGAGGACCTGCCACCTCTGCAGCTTTGAACTTGGAGGCTGCTTTCCTTTCTGGCAGGGATGCCAGAATCACCTTCCCTACCTGGGTCCCTTGGTAGCTGCAGATGAATCCCAACTCTGTGCTTATGACTGTGGTATCCTTGTTACAAGCAGACGTTTCCTTTTAAAAATTAATTCTAAGAAACAGTGGATTCCTTACACTTTTATTTGAGTGAGTGGAAGACAAAGTAGAAGAGAAATGAAAGGAAGCTTTGACATAGTTTAATGATGAAAACAAAACACTGGATGGCAAGTTACAGTCTACAACACGCTTTCCCCAGAAGGACCGTGCTGTTCAGAATGGGGATTGTGAGGCCATGGTGAGAGCATGGCTTAGATGTTAAGGTGCTTACAAAGGGCACAGCACAGAGCGAGCCCTGTGAGTATGCCAGCTGGTGCTATGACTATAATGACTATGATGCTGTCTGAAAAAATGACTGATCTGAACTGTGAAGAAACATTTCGGAAAGCTGGGAAGCCACTGAAAAAATGAAAACCAACCAACAAACAAAAACAAAATGAAAGGAAATCAGCCACAGAATGTTTTCCATGAAGGAGGTCTTCAGAGACAATTACAATTCCTATTCTGCAAAATTAACCTTTCTATGTTTAACAGGAAAACACACCCTCAGTGCCGTAATACTTTAACAGCAGCACTGTCCTCAACACAGGAGGATCAAAGTGTGAGAAGGAGCCTGTCCTTCCAAGAAGAAAGGAGCTGGGCTCAGGTGAACTTGGATGGGTGGTAAGGTGCTCCGCTGATTCATATTTTTGCATCACAGATTTTCAAAGATCTGATCCAGGTTGCTCTTCCTGGGAAAGTTTTCCTCTCAGTCACATGAAAATATTTAACTTCCTGATGAGGCATGGCCTTGAAGTTCTGGGCTAGCAGCCTGAGGCAAGCACTGTGATTCAGAATCGACTTGCCAAAGGCAGCCACGAATGACTGCTGGGAGAGATGACCTGTCTCTGTTGAGACTGGGCCCCACCCCCAGCACAGGTGAACACTGAAGTAGAGAGTACAGACAACAGTACCCTGCACTTCTGGCTGTACTACTGTCTTCCTTTCTCTTTCTTGCCTCACCTAAAATCACCTTCTCCTCTCCTTTCTTAAGCTGGAACACAAGTGATAACATAATTATTAAAACAAACATGGCTACCCAGGGATAGCCATTTACCTCAAGGATAATGTCACTTGCCGAGAAAGTGACATTTCCTAATAAAGTCATTTCTTTCCACAGCCTCGCATTCATTTACCCGCTCATGTCACTATTCCATAGTGTCACCTTGCAAATTCTGCTGAAAAGTTGGCTTCAGAGATCCTCTCTACAGTTGCTTACAAAAAGTAACTTACTACCCCCTCCCCCAGGATGCTTTCCTAACAGTGTAACTGGTGTTTTAAAAAAATCACAAAGAATCCCCTTGCTATCAAATAAGGAAGTTTGTCCCTGGTTGCTCTTTTAAAATGCAAGGACATCAAGGCAGACCAACTCTTACCTCCAAATGGGGGCCTGTAGTATTGCCTTACAGATACAAAACAGGTCCAATCCAGATTCTTTTCAAGAAACCACAGGAATGAGGCTCCACAGACTGGAGCCTTCCCACATCTAAGGCTTCACTGGGGGGCTGTGGCTGAAGCTGGGCCAGGCCAGGCGAGCTCCAGCACAGACCAACCCATCAGTGAAGTCTGTGCAATCAAAGCCAGCAATTACTGTTCCCTGGCTGCGGCTGGGCTTCAAAGGGAGCTGCAAGTCCCATCTCACATATGTTAAGGCTTGGGCTCCATCCACCAAGAGTCACCAAGCGGACCACTTGTTCAATGGATTCCAAGGCAGAATAAGACCCCCACCCCCACCCCATGCAGACAAAACCCTGATGCTCTCCTGGATCAAATTTCAATCTTCACAAAGTATCCTGGGAACCAAATGGAGCCAGGAACTCAAATAGGCAGTTACTTATTAAGCACACAATCAGTAAAGGTAACTAAAGATTCCAGGAGTGGACCTGCTACTGGGAGATAAACAGCACTGACCATGAGAACTGTGGAGGCCTTGACTCAAGAAGTGAAGAAAGGGAAAGGCAAGAAATTTGTTCTCTGTGAGCCCAAATAGATGTCAAATTCTATCAAAGGCCAAGAGCTTGGCCAGCCCATACCCCTGGGGTGGCACAGCTCAGACCCCTTTCCCAGGCTGTCCTCTGGCAGGAAGGGCCAAGGAGACAAGTCTATCAGTGAACCTGAGAAGCAAAGGGTCAGGAACCACGGAGGGCCAGCTCTGTCAGGTGTGCCTCGGGACTCAGTCAGTCAGTCAGCTCAAGCTGTGCAGGCCAAGGCAGGGATAGCACAGCTGGTCTCCAGGGGCAAAACACCCCCCTCTTCCCCACATCATGTCACTTCCTTTGTTCAGAATTTGTGAGGAAGCAAAAAAGTGAGGTGGAATAGAAGACCCTTCCCTTCCTCTTCTTCCTCGTACTCTACGTCCAAAAGCTACTAGCAAGAAGCAGGAACCTTGACATGAGGTGAAGTTAGAGGAGAGACTTTTTTTTTTTTTTTGAGTTGGAGTCTCACTCCGTCACCCAGACTGGAGTGCAGTGGCATACTCCCAGCCACCGCAGCCTCGACCTGCTGGGCTCTGGCGATCCTTCCACCTCAGCCTTCCAAGTAGCTGGAACTACAGGT
Source organism: Cephalopachus bancanus (assembly GCA_027257055.1). Taxonomy (NCBI): domain Eukaryota; kingdom Metazoa; phylum Chordata; class Mammalia; order Primates; family Tarsiidae; genus Cephalopachus; species Cephalopachus bancanus. The sequence goes on from JAPVLO010000093.1 coordinate 14,728,490, forward strand.
GTGAGCTACCACACCCGGCTAGAGAATGTGAGAGATTATATCAGAGAGGTGAATAGAGACATAGCTTGAATCGCAAAAACTGCCTTGCAGCAGCACCCTACACACCTCCTGCTAGTTGCAGTTGCCTATGTTTCTCTGCCTCAGGGAAAACTGACAAAAGCCTGTTATTTCAGGTTGTGAACTGTTCTGTTGCTCAATGTCATGTGTACATGAAGGAAGTAAGTGCAGACTTCTAGAGCAGGAAGCAAGCATGACGGAGCTAGTCTAACTCTGTTGTTTTAGCAGAGAGGTATATGGAGGTATATGGTCATAAAATGATTGGCCTGAGGTTACCCCCAGAGAGTCACAGTGCTGGGTCCCAGGCCTTCTGGTACCACAAGAGTGACAGCCTCACTGAATTGGAGGTTGCCTTGTCTGTGAGAAGCTGGGGAAGGGAAGGAACGAAGATACCAGGTACTGAGCACTGATGTGCCAGGCATTGGGACATGGACTTCACAGTTTCACATAATCATCAGAACAGCTCCGCGTGTTTCCGCCTGTTTACAGATAAGGGAATGGACGCTGCCTAGGGTTAAATAACTTGCCAAAGCTCACGCAGCCAACAGGGGGCAGAATGAACTTTTAAGCTCTCAACACAGGCTCTCCCCACCATACCTTGGAACTAAATTATCATTTTTCTTCCTACCTTCTACCCTGTCTGTCCATTGCTAGGCAACAGGACCTTTATCCTGGTTCACTGATAGGCTTGTCTCCTTGGCCCTTCCAGCCAGAGGACAGTCTGGAAAGGGGCCTGAGCTATGCTACCCCGAAGGTATGGATTGGCCAAGCTTTTGGCCTTTGATAGAATTTGGCATCTGTTTGGGCTCACAGAGAACAAATTTCTTCCCTTTCCCTTTCTTCACTTTTGAGTCAAGGCCTCCACAGCTCTCATGGTCTACATCTAGAACACTGCAGCCACCCCAAGATATCGTTCTCTATTTGAAACAGGATGATAAAGAGAACCAAACATGTAAGTTAATTTTGAAATTTAAATCTTCTCTAAGATTGGACATATAACTTCCAAACGCCAGCTTCAGCTCCCTGACTGTAAACAGCAACCAGTATTTGAGAAAAAGGAAAAATAAAAACGTGTGGTTAGGAAGGTTAACACTGTTTCTACAGCTGAATTAGCCCTTAGTCCCAGCATTCAAGACTAGTCAGGGACCTAACCACAAAACCCTGATGCAAAGACTCCCAGAAGCTGGAGGGAGGAAGGGGGTCATTAGGCCTGTCCTTGGATTCAGGTTATACCAAGGTGACGGTGACTAAACCCACACAGCTTCCTTCCTTGTGGTCATCCACAGTGAATTGCCATTGGTATAAACCAGACTCTGGCAACATCAAGATGACAGTGGGACAGGCCTGTGACTGTTAATGAGTTACTCCAGGGGAATTTTTCTGTAGCTACTGGTTTCCCTCCCGGATCAGCCCAGCCCTTTGTGTCTGTCTCTCTGTGGGGACTTGCCTCCTATTGGTAGGCTGAGCCTCCTAGCATAGGCCATGCCTACTAGATCCTTACTACAGCTAGAGAAATACACTGGAGAAATACTCTTGAGCAAAGTTTTGAAGAGAGCCTCAAAGTTCAGTTTAGTTCTGTCAGCTGAACCAAAATGCCTCAGGACACAATAACTAGCTAGGCAGACCCACTTCCAAACTCTCCATCCAATCCACATTTCTCTCAGCAGAAGTCTTCCTACACTAAAGATGCTCACTTCACTTCCTAAAAACAAAGCAATAGGATCAGTACTTTTGTCTTTTGCTTTTTCTTTTCAAATTGAGTACTGCCATAGATACACCTGTGTTTGTGTGTGCGCCCCATGCGTCTGGTTAACCATATGTGGCACTAGGAGGTACTAAAGTGTGTGAGTTAGAGCGTGGGCTCTGAGGACAGTCAGTCCTGGGTTGTGTTGGATCCTGACTCCATGAGTTGTCTCTCGGGTCATCTTGGTCAACTTGAACATACTGAACCCACTTCCTCATCTATGAAATGCTATCCCTCATCAGGTACGCCGAGGGGATGTGATAGCTATATGTGCAGAGCGGGGTGAGAGCCCAGTCCTCTCAAGGGGCAAGGTGAACAGGAGAGAGATCTGGGGTTCAAGACAGTTCTGTAGACCCAGCATGGCTGCTCACCACAGCATGGCCCCAGATGAGTGATGTTTCCTCATCCTCATCAGGCTTGAAACTACTCCCTCAACAGGGCTGCGACCGAACAGGAGGAGGTATCACAGAGGCCTCCATTAAAGAACCTGGATTGTGACACATCCAAGTAAGGCTCATGTCTGCTGTTCCAACCTCATACAACACATGTGGGGCAGCAAGCAAAAGTCATACTCTTTACAGAACTTCTGATAGCTAATGAAGACTGACAGAATATTCTGCAAAAGATCTGAAAACTCTCTGATGGAATAGAATGTCTCCAAAAGCACAATGCCAGCAGAGGGCAGGGAACAAAAAAGCAAACACATAGAGAATGTACCTAAAAACTTAGAACATTTCAGGTCAGATATGAATTAGACCTCAAGAAAAGAGGTGGATAGTATTGTTCAACTGAAACTACAATTTTCTCTCATTCTGTCAAAAAGAACACAGTAACTTTGCTAAAGCATACAGATGCTACCGGCAGGATCACCTCTCTCGTCTGGATCTCAGGTACCTGGCAGCTTCAGTTGTGAACATCATGGTGGAGGAAAAGGAAGTTAAAAAGTCTCAAGGTATCACAGTAATGTCTTGAAATTGACGCATGAAAATAGTACATTTTACCCTTTCTTAAGAGAGCATCCTCTATACCCCAACTCAGACCCACTTACTTATGTACCATTTAATTAAGTTTTATTTTTCTGGTTCCTAAATCCACACAGCAGATCAGAAGAAACATATTACTCTGGGGAAGGGGGTTTGCCCCTCCACAAATTATAAAAAGTAGCTTTTTAAAATTCCACATTATCTGGGGTCATTTAGAATAGTGACAAACCACCACATTCCTTGTAGTATATACTATATGCGATATTAGATGCACTATAAAATAATGCCATTATGAATTAAGAAATATTTAAATGAATTTTAATGTACTCTGTTGGAGAAAACAGAGTTGCATCCAAAAGTGTTTTTGAAAAGTATATGCATTGATACTTAAGGACATAAACCGATAGTTCATTGGGAAACTATCAATCCAGATGGGCTCATTTCCACACAGTTCCACATAGCTCAGTGAGCAAAAGGTTTTATTAGACAAAATTTGTCTAAAATAATTCTTTTTTATTCTATAGACTATTCTAGTCCATTGATCTTAATTCAAGTTCATGGACTTTCATGAACAGCATGTCACTCATGAACGAATAAAGTATCTTAAGAGGTTTTAAGGAGCCTTGTGCACTTGTCTCCGTCTCCGATTATATTTTTAATGGCATCTGATCAACCCTGCTAGCTAGGGTCTACTACTTTATTTCTGCTTCCCAAGGTGACTTAAACACATATTCTGTAGGAACCTATAGCCTTGATGTCTTCATTAATGCATAGCTGCCTAGATAAAACCACCCTGCCTGCTAATCTAACAGGCCCTGACCATCAGCTTACTTGTGAGCTGTAGTGGACACCTGTTAAGTTGCTGCCCAGCTCCCTCTTGGTTATACCAACTCCAACATACCCAAGGAGAGAGCAGCTAGCCTGACAGTCATTCCATAAAATGTGACCTTCTCTGGCTCAGTTGATTATAAATTGGGAAGAAGTTTGACCACAGGTTCTTCCTTGGAATTCGAAATAATCATCTTTTCTTTGGGAGACTAACACTGTAACAACACATTAATTTGAGAATTCTAGACATGTGGCTGAAAGAACTGGGAAAGTCCATCTGCAGAGGAAGATAGAGATGACTTGGGGAGAGGACCAGATTTAAGAGGCACAAAAAATATCTGGACAGCTGTTTCAGCACTCTCCTTGGCCCAACTGCATTACTGTCCTTGGTTAGACAAGATGCTCCTGTGCTCTGAAGATAAATTTACCCTTTCTCCTTAAGCTGACATGGGTTGTTTCTGGTTTGCAATCCAATGGCTCCCATAAGTATACCCAAGGAGCCTGGAAAACAGCCAGAGTTTGAAAACTTGCATTCAACACATAGTTTAGTGCAGCCACACCGTGTCATTATGTTGTCACTACTATTTAAGATAATGTGACCAAACCTGTGCATACCTGTCAGATGTCTGAATTTTCTAAGGAACAATGAAGTCAAATGTCATTGCCTTGAAGATTCTTTACAAGTTTCCTACTAATCTGTGGCAAGTGTAATAGGGATTCATGGACATAAGTATAAGAAGAAGGAAGACATGGATAGTCTGTCACCTCAGACAAAAGCATTTCCAGGGAAAGGGCAAAAGTGCGTGGGAATCTCTCTAGGCAGTCACCAGTTCCATCTCCCAGGCAACGTGAACCAGCAATTTCAGACAAGACCATTGGCACACCAGGATCTTATCACTGGTAAAATGGGCAGGGCCACCATCCTAAGGACAACTGCAGGCCAAGCACTGAGAGGTACAGAGTAGGGTGCTGACATTTTCTCAGAAGATGCCAACTTGGGCTCAAAGGGAGCCACGCAGACACGTGTTACCCTGGCTGCCATGTGACACTGGTTCTCCCCAGTCTGACAACCCCCAGCCCACCCCCTTCCAAAGAGTTCTGAAGCCCATGGGTCCTCTGCTTGGTTAGTAACAATGCTAGGTCAGGTGCTTACCAAGTGCGAATGATGAAGAATGGAAAACAGGTTATCATTTTTTCACTTTCTAGTTTCCAATGACTTAACTTTTACTTTGAGACTTAGGATAAGTCTTAAGATTTCTCTGGCTGCTTCTGGCTTCCATATACTTTTTATTAATTTTTAAGTCTGGCTTTGTATTCTAACTGAACATGCCAATCCAGAAGCTCACCGATATTTAATGGGTGGGCGACTACATCGGCACTTGAATCTGGAGCAAGAATTAGGCAAAACTGTCAAACTTATCAGGGTAAACATAAAAAATGATAGACAATAAATGGTTTTCTCAACTAGATCACTGAAAATACTTGGCATACTCTCTGCCTATTCTACATGTTGGGCTCCATGCAATGCCCCAGCGGTCTTCGCCAGGCCAATCACATCCCTCTTCCCACTGTGCAAGCTCGTCAGCTCTGTAGGGTGGCTCCACAGGACTCAGGAGTTCCCAAACTTTAATCACTTCTTCAGGCTCTCAAACTTCATCAAACAAAAAGCTAGAAACAATTTTTTAAAAGATATAAATCCAAGCACCGCACAATTATCTACTGCATTCCATACTGAGCTGAGCAGTGACCTCTCCCACACATCTCTTGGCCCCAGGGAAATAAAGGCTGAAGTTTTTATTTAGTAAAAAAATGCACTTAACTTTTCCATTTGCTTTAACAAGCTGGTAAGATAAAGAGTATGCCAAAGTCGAAAACAGTGTGGGTGTGTGTCAGTGTATGTCTCTGTGTCTAATGTGGGTCTCTGGTCTCTGTACGTGTTTAACCAAAGACTTTTCTACCTTCTAAAAGTAGCTTATGTTTACTTTTTAACTAACTTTTTGATGTTATATTATCAAAGGCAATACATTGAAATATATAAAAATATACTTTCAATCTATGCCATTTAAAAGATGGTGGGTTTTTGCATTTATTTTGCTAAAGCAAATATTAATAAACCAATTTGAAAAGTTGTTATATCATCAGTAAACTCAGAATGCTAATCATCTCCAGCACTTCAAAAATTCTAATTCTGTTTCTTTAATTCCTTATTAATTTTGATTGAGTCAGGAAGAAAGGGAAGTTTAGTATTTGTTAATAATCTCTAACTTCTGACAAACTCCTGAGATGAAATTCCAAATCAAACATACACCAAAACAATGGAAACTCACAGCATCTCAGTCACTGTGCTTTCAAGCTCCCACATTCCTTCTCCAAACTAACAACTTGAGTGTTACCTACTCCAGGAAGCCTACCTTGTTTTCACTCTCTTTTAAATATTTGTTGCTCTCTTTATTTTTATAGAGTACACTGCATGCAACCCCTTTGCAGCATAAAATGTATTATTTTATAATTACCCATATATATGTCTGTATCTTCTTAAACTGGAAGCGCCTACAGAAAGGAGCAGAGTCTTATTTTTAGCAAGTAGCCATAACTGCATAATCGGTTCTTGACTTTTAAGAGTCCTCATGGGATGTTTGTGAAGTGAATAAGCAAACGATGGTATTTAACGACACGGGCCTTTCAACTGGGCATGGAAGAATGTGTGCAGCCTCATCCCCTGAGACCCTAGACTCCCAGAATTCCCACAAATGACAAGTTAGTCCCATAAGCTTAAAGGATGAATTTGGCTTCCTCCAAAGATCCCACAGCTTGGGGATCGCAACCTGAAGGAATGGTTTCAGAGATCTCATTTCCAATTATCAAAAGTTGTTCCACAGTGCTGAGACTGGGCTAGCAATAATTTCTTTGTTTCAATCTGATGTCACCAGAGTGAATATTTGTATAATGCACTGAAGTCGAAACACAGGGGAGGCAGGAACACAGCTGGGTGTTCAAGGAACTGCTGGGTTGCATGAGACAACTGCAACAGCATTTCCCGCCAAAACAATGAGAGTGCTAGATGAAACCCACACGTCTTTTGAGGAGTGGAAAAACAAATTTTTCCAGGCCTTCTCTGTTCGCTGAGAAAAGTCTTTTCCTTATTAGTGGCTATGCCTTATAGTTTGTCCCACACTAGTGCAAAGAGTAAGACTTTTCTAGCATCTGAGCTACATACCATGGAGGTCTGAGCTCAAATATCTTTCTAATTTAATAGGATTTTCTTTAAGGATACTAAATAGTGTTAAGTTTCGCTGTGTACATAAGAGGAATAAACTCTCAAAAAAACCACCAAAAACAAAACCCCAAAAACACCCTCCTTGCAGGGAGGGAGCTGAGATACTTCCCTGCCAGGTCCAGGCAACCTTAGCTTTAATTTTACTCAGTAACTTCCTTGCAGAATTGAAACTCAGCTGTGTGAGACGTCACATCACACTCTGCAGGACTGGTTCTAATCAAATAGGTGGCCTGTCTTTGGCTTGTTTCTAAGGTGAGGTCAGTGCTGGTGTGACTGTAGTCTGGCAAACAAGGAGCCATACAATCATATCGGTGGAAAATCAAGTCCCCAAACCAGAATAATGCTTCTTGTGTCCCAGGACACCAGGCAGTCATTGTGGGGAGGTAGGGGGCATGGGTATGATCTGCACAGGACCTGAGGAATGACCATGGCCTATGCAAGTCATTTTCAAGATCGTACAGGTGCTTTACAGTTTTACAGAACCACTCGCACATAGAACAATGACTACCAATCTGTAAATAAAGAGATCCAAGTCCCTTTTATAACACTGGGAGGCAGTGCAGACCACGCAAGAACAAAGCAGGCTAGAAAGTTGGACTCAGGGAGTGGTAGACAGAGATCTTAAAGGACACTGTGTACAATCTTTTCATTCACACCCAAGAAACCAGAGGTCCCTCCAGAGGCTTTAAGTGACCTGCCCCCCCAGGCCACACAATTTATGGCGGCTAATCTGAGAGACTGGGTGGTCTCATGCCTATTCTATGCTCTTTCCACTCTGTTTCCCTTGTCTTTCATCTCTTTGCCGAGGCTCTGTTCCAGAGCAGAAATCCCCTTAAAACTATTGTTATTATTAAATAACAATAGTTATTCCAGAAAAGTGCTGCCTCCTCAGAGAAGCCTTTCTTGACCACCCAACCTAAAACAAACCCCCAAGTTACTGTTTTACTTTTATTATAGCACATTTATTTCCTGTTTATATATTTCTTAAACTGCCTTCACAGCAACGTAATAACCACTGAGAGTAGGGACCTTCCTTGCCTTATCCAACACTGCATTTCCAGGTTTTCTGTAAGTCTCTACACTTGGCGTGTAGCAGGTGCTCGACAAATGCTGAATGACGACTGAGCAAGTCAGTTATTACACATATAGAGGTCTAAATTCCTACGACAAAGCAAGAGGTGGAGGAACAACAGGAATGTTATCATTCCTAATTTACTAATATCTTTGTGAATGCAAATCTGATCTCTCTGCTCTGTAATTCTTATCCGATGACTGCCAGTTCTGCTCTCCAAACTAGGGCAGTGTGGAGGGCAGGAACTTCAAAGGTCACATACCTGATCCAGAAAGGAGTCATGCTAGAGACTGATGATGTGGAGCACAACCAAACAGAGCCTCGCCCAGAGGGAGGCTGGAGGAGTGGCTTCATAAGAATTTGGGGAAAGGGACTTTATTGTTGTTTTTCATGTACAGGACAGAGGGAATATCTTAATTTTTAGAAAATATAAATGTCAAGAGGGCACAGTGACAGCTGTGACTTATTTTTAAAAGAGATGTTTAGGATACATTTTAGGACAAAAATAGATGTAGTCTCATGATTTTAAAAAATATCACATAATGTTAATCATGAAGAACTTCAAATCAAGTAGCAAACACTGAAGTACAGTAACATATTTTTTGCATGATTTTTAATAGAAATAGTATTAAAGATCTGGATGCAAACAGAAGTAGAATAACTCAAGTGCCAGCCCTCAGCACACTGCACTTCTGAGGCCTTTCTTTTTAGAAGCAGAACATGAAAACAACAGCAACAACAAAACTGTTAGCCATTTCTAAGTGTTATAAATAAAATAAAAGGACAACATTCTTCTAAAAAACACACAAAGCATGTGCCTATGCTTTTTACCAGATTTAGCAAATTTATCTACTATGATGCCATGAACTTCTAAAGGAAACGGGCTATCATGAAGTCATATTTGCATTCCTAATAACCAAGATGGGTGGCTGGCCCAGAAGAGTTCCCCGAATTACAGTCATTAAGTTAAACTGATTATACTATTTCTGATCACTTATTTAAAGGGATTGTTCTTCCTTTCACTTGGAGAAAAGCCTGACACTCAGTTTTAATTTAGAAGAGTTTTGGCATTTTGAAAAACTTGGGCAACCTGAGTAAAGGTCAAGAAAGTTTCACAGAGCAGAGGGCAAATGACTTAGGTGTCAGTCAGTAGGAGAAAGGAACTTTTGAGCTCCAACTGTGGGCCAGCAGCTAGCACAAATTACACACAAACCATTGTAAGTGGCAGATATCATTATTCTCATTTTACAGGTGAGGAAAAGACTAAAAAGCTGAAGTAGAATGCTCAGGCAATCAGCTGGCTTAAAATTCAGGTCTATTTGTGACCAAAATATCTGCTGGCTCCTCTGGGAGTTGCTTGAAATATCAGCACAGAAATTAAGTTCTGAAAGTTTAGGTACGAATCACCTGGTTTGGTCAAGAGCCAAATGCTTTGTAAGCTGATGGTCTTCTAAGCTGCACTGCACAATAAGAAACAGGCTTTCTTCTCTCTCTCTCTCTTTTCTTTTTTTTTTGAGTTGGAGTCTCACTCCATCACCCAGGCTGGAGTGCAGTGGCACACTCATGGCCACCTCAGCATCGACTTGCTAGGCTCTGGCGATCTTTCCACCTCAGCCTTCCAAGTAGTCAGAACTACAGATGCATGCCACCAGGCCTGGCTAATTTTTGTAATTTATTGTAGAGATGAGGTCTTGCCAAGTTGCCCGGGTTGGTCTCAAACGCACAAGCTCAGGCAGTCCGCTCATCTCAGTCTCCCAAAGTGCTGGGATTACAGGCTGAGTGACCGAGCCTAGCTGGAAACAGGCTTTCTAAGCACAAGGACAGCATGTGTAGCCCCATTCATCTACGTGGGGAACTGCTAATAATCTTGTGCAGACTGACTGCAGGACTTATGAGGGCTGGGCTGGAAGTGAGGAAAGGCAGAGAGCAAGAATGACCAAAGGACCAACCATGAGGGTGGGACAGGGCAGATCCACACTTGGGGTCGTGTACTTTATCCATCAGCAATGAAAACTACTGACTGCTTCAGAAGTGACACACTCAACTTGTGTTTTAGAAAATCCCTCTGGGGCAACATGGAGGATAAACTGGTAGGAAGAAAGTCCGGAGGTAGAAAAAATTATTCCACGGTTATTATAATAGTCCAGATGGGAAGTCTGAGCACCAGAACTAGGGCTGTAGCAATGATGAGTGTGAGAGGAAAGACTCAACACAGACCCCAAAGGCAGGGCTGACAGGACTTGGTGACTGACTGAATGTGGCTTCCTCGAAAGAGAGGAGAATCAAAAGTAACTCCCTTGAAAAGAACTGTTACCAGAGGAAGATGCAGACATGCTGAACTCACAGCTTAATAAAGACCAAGCCTTAATGTACAAAGTCAGGTTCTTGGGCTAGTGATCACATGGATGAAACGAAAATAATTACAGTAGAAAGAAATAAAATAAACATTACCTATAAAAACTAGATGAAACTGAGCAATGGTTACCAATGAGGAAAAATAATTGATAGGAGAAATACAGTTAACCATGTAAGTGCCCATGACATATTTTTAAACAATAATGAGGAAAAAAAGCATGTGTATCTTTCTCACTAGAAGCAAATAAATTATTTGAAATGTTTACATGTCATTCCAATTGAGAAAAAGTCTCTACAGAGCAAAAACATTGAGTCTTGGGCTTGACGGTATTTCTCAAACCCATCCTGTGTTTGCTGAATAAGGCGGCATTGTGCTGTTTGTTGTCATTTCCTCTTTGTTTTTTTTTAAACAGGCAGGTTTTCCACTGGTCAGTAAGAAAGGATTGAGAAGAAAGAGTTAGGGGAAAGAGAACGGAGAAAGAACAAATGAAACAAAAAAGACAGAAAAGATAAAAGCACACTATATTGCAAATACATAGCCGGTATAAAAACCATCAGATTTTTAAAAGCACCAATTTGATTTTGGTGGCATTTTTCCTCTCTAAGGAGCAATGCTGGATGGAATCAGTGTGAGCAAGAAGATTCACAAGCAAGTGCCTCTTTTTATAACTAATGTCAGCAGTAGGACCAGAGAGTCGTTCTTACCATGTTTCAGATGTAGGCAGCTGTCATTCTTGGACCTGTACCTGCAGAAAATTGTGTCTTTAACAAATTTTTATTCAAGAGGTTTTTGTACATTCCAAATACGTAGTAGCTACAACATCATGTGGACTTGTTCACTTTACTTTTTATGGTTCTTATACCAGCCATTTTTATTTGTGCAGTATAAGTAGTGGCCTTGTTTTTAATGAAAGAAAAAGGGAAAATACATGGGACCTTACTGATGCCTTGAATTAATGTATGAGAAAGACAAACCCTATCAGTATGCTTTACATTTTTAAAATCTCAAATCGCAGAAGAGATTCTCAAGGGGATACAAGGAGGCATATTACATAATCATCATAAAAAAATCATACTTTAAATTAGTTATGCAAATAGAAAAAAAGCCAAAGTGTTTAAAGCAAAGAGAACACAGATAACTGAAGCAAAAATAAAAACAAAAAACACCCCACAAGTTCATCACCGGGATTCCAAGTGACAGGGTTTGGGAAAGAGTTTTTACGTGTACCTTCACATAGTCACATTTAAAAGAAAAGTCTTTTTAAAATTTTAAAAGAATTTCAGGAAGAAAAGCAGAGTTCAAGAATCACAAGTTATAGCCACAGAAGAAAGCAGTGTGTAGAAAGATGCAAACTGCTTTAAAAGGTGTTTATCAGAAGCCTGAGGAGTGACTGGAAAGTCACATGGTGCCTACCTGATGCAGATTCCTGTAGTTTCTCTCTCTTCCTCTTCTTTTTCTTACCCTGGAAGAAGAAAGGCACACAGTCATGTTATAGATTGCACCATGAATACACGAGTTAATGGGACAGGAAATATAGGCAGGTGGTCAACAAAAAGGTAAAGACAACTCATTCTCTCTCTCTCTCCTCACTGTCTGTATTTAGAAACAAAGTCATTGAGCAAGAGAAAGAGAAAATAAGTGATCTCTTTGTGCCCTTTGTCTCCATAGCTTCATACTTAACATCATCAGTACTGACACACTTTCTCTCTCTCTCTCTCTCTCTCTCTCTCTCTCTCTCTCTCTCTCTCTCTCTACACACACACACACACACACACACACACACACACACACACACACACACAATGATGTTGTACGGCTGTGGCCACAGAACCCTCTTCAAGGAAGCCAGCTTAATGAGGCGTTCCTTTTCTTGCTAACCACTGCACTTAGAATTTACTTCTGATAGTGTTCAAGATAAAACTTATTGTGAATTCCACTGTATAATTAAAAGTTTCACAGTGTTGACTGAGTGCCCACGGCTCTTGTGGCATAGACGTGACATAACCTAGGAGAGAGGAAGGATGACACAGAACTAAATATAATTTTGAAGACTTATTTCCAGCAGTTAATGACCTTCCTGAGACAGACACAATAACATGAATATGCGTACAATTTTAAATACACTTCAAAATCATCTCAATGCCAAATTAAAAAATTTAGTTCCCATTTATAGTGGTCTAATTTTCCATTTTCCTAAATAACTATTTTCCTCTCAAAAATAATTTAATAGGATCTAGCCACAGTTCACTTATAGTAAATGATCAGCTCACATTAAATATTTTCAAATCACTATAACAGAATACATATCATATCCAATATCTCTATCTTATGTCTGCTGTAATAATCACATTAACAAATAATAAAAAAATAAAACTATGAGATTTATTGAATACATTTTGTGACTCTCTAAAAGTATATATATATTTATATACCTAAAGATAATTTTTCTTCTTGACACAGCCACTGAGGCTTTAGAGCTTTAGAAGGTTAACTGAAATCATCCTCCCAAACACTGAGGTTAACAGCAGATGTCAGTGACCTTGGGAAATGGCATGTCAAAAATAATAGAGTCTTCTTCGAAGATTATTAAAGGTGCTCGGTGGTGGGGGGGGTGCAAACAGAAGGAGTGCATGCTTGTTGCAGGCATCCACCATCTTCTTTTCAAATAGAATTACTGCAGTTTCAGCAGTTGCTACGAGGTTGTTTCAAGTGTCTGGAACCTTATCCCACACTTTCTTCTCTCCCTGGCTCTCATATGCCCTTCAACACACATCTCAAGCATCCTCTCTCACATGATCCTTCTGTGCTCCACACTTCCCTCCCCCCTCAGGCAGAGCTGGGGTTCCTTTTCCAAGCTCCTCCATGACTCTGAGCTCGCCATGACCTAACCCCTCACAGTAGGAGGCTCTGTCCCCAGAGCACCACCTGGACCTCTCAGTACCACCTCTCTCCCCTTGACATGCCCAAAACATAGCCAGCCTGTAGTGACTGTCTGACCTGAGTTGTTAAACTTCTACCACCTAAGTGAATAACCTATTTTATATTCTACGTATCAACCAATGTTTCAAGAGAACCTACATTTGTGGTCAACAAAAAGAACTAAGTAGTTTGGATATATTAATGTCAAGTTGTACAAAAAACAAAATTCATGTGTGGTAAACACAAAAAATATTTTTCATTAAAATTATATGGACTACATAATGCTGGGAAACATTAAAAACTAAATTTAAAAGCTCTAACAATACAAATATTTGGCTAATCTCACTCAAGAAAATGTGTGTACTGTTGATTCATGAAAACTTCAGTTACTAGCCAAATTTATGAAAACAAACTGAAACTGTAAAACCTATGATGCCATAGAATAGGACATTTTAACATCAAATTACTGAGATATATACTTAATATGATCTCACTGAGGATCAGGATAGCATTTTGGCACTAAATGCCTTGCTTTTATCTTTATATTCTATTCCAGCACATTGCTGTTATGTTAAGAACAATGTATTTAGCTAAAATGCTAGCACTTGATTGACTTCTGTTTGTTTCAGTAATTGATAGATTTATTTCAATTATTATAAAAGTGATATGAACATAGCAGGACTTTCCCTTCAGTCAAGAAACATGCAAACAATTTCCTTTAAGAATTGTGCGGGGGAAAAATCTTTAAAGACAAATTCATACTACACTAGTTTTTTTTAAAAAACTGCTTTCTTCCCACCCTCCCACATGAAGAAGAGAGAGCAAAATAGAGAAGGGTGGGGGAAGAATATGTTGGTGTTTCTTTTATGTCTTTTTAAAAGTTCAAATTTACTACTTAAGATTCAGAAAAAGAAATTTAAAGACATTCAACAAGCAATGCTAAATAAAATTCACAGCCCAGCAAAGCTTCCCTAAGACAGAGAAGGAAGATCAGCTCTCTCCATTTAGACAAACCATCCAAAAGACATCTATGACAGGATTAGAAGATGACACTTTGAAACCCTTTAGGTGGGAGATTGATCTTCCCACTCAAAGGGCATCACGAAAGCTCTATAGTGGATGGTAATTACTGCTCAGAGAACAGAAGCCGAGTTCAGGGGCAAAAATCCTTCAACTACAGCAGTTTTCTTAAGGCACTGGAAGACTGAGCTAATCCACTCAGGAGGGAAACCGCGTAGACTGTGAAGTCAGAGCAACCTGGATGTAAATTGCGGCTTAGCCACCTACTACATGGCCTTGGACAAATTACTTAGCCTCTTTGACCTCTCAATTTCCTCACCTGGAAAATAGAATAATAGTATTCATGCCACTGGATTGTTGTAACGATTAGAAAATAATACATAAAGAATCTAAGAGAATTCTTGGCAATCACATGTGGTAGTTATTAAGACAACCAAAACAACAGCTCAGAAGAGCTGACAGTGCTGTTGCTCAGAAATAACAAATAATAGTACTCCTACTTCCCGTGTAATGTTGTATCCAATGTTAAGCTCCAAATCCTAACAGTACAGGGACTTTGTCTGTGGAGCACATTACAGGAAACACGTTTGGCAACCCTTTTCCAGAAGTAAGTTTACATGTACCTATGACCTCAGACACGCATCCCTGTCATCATCTCTGTGGGAACTTGAGCCTAATAGGAGCAGCTACAGCAACGGCTGCATATTAAATTTTAGATTGATTAATGGCTTCAACTCGGTCCTTTTTTAAAGAAATAATTCCACTTATATTAAGTAAGACTGGCCTGGCTGGTATTTCTAATGCTAGTCTCACATGGAACATGAAAATTACTATAGACTGAATGTTGTGTCCCCCCAAACTCATATGTTACAATTCTAGTCCCCAATGTAAAGGTATAATGAGGTGGAGCCATTGGGAGGTGATTAGAGTATGAGCAAAGAGCTCTCACGAATGGGAGTATTGGCCGAATAAAAGAGACACTGGAGAGCTCCTCATTCCTTCCGCCACATTAGGACACAGCAGGAAGACCCAGAAAGGCGCCCACCAAACACCGAACCTGTTGACTCCTTGATCTTGGACTTCCCAGCCTCCAGAATCCAGAAGTTTGGGAAATAAATTTCTGTTACTTATGAACTACCCAGTCTACGGTATTCTGTTACAGCAGGCTGAATGAACTAAAACAGCAATGACCTTCACAATTTTTAATTATTTTAAAAGCGTAGTCAAAACTATTCCCCTCATAAAATTTGACAAAACTTCAAATATATTACTTATAATATACCTTTTCAGAAATAGCCTTTGCCTCATCAAGACTACATTAGTAAGATGCTCAAATTCTACTGCAATAAAAGAACTGGTAATAAAAGCGAGGCATTTCTTGCCAATAAAAGTAGTCTAGCTTAAACATGATACTACCTACCCTAGAATAAAACACATAGTAGATGTTAGGGTACATTAATATGAAAAATGATATATTTTGAACACATTTCTAATTAGTTGGTGGCAAAAAAAAATCACCAGAATACACTGTGTATAAAGAAGTGTAAAATATACAATCCTTTGGAAAGCAATTTGAAAATATGTATCAATAACTTAAAAATATTTATATCCTCTAGCTCAACAATTCCACTACTATGATTCTACCTTACAGAAATAATAGTCCTAAATAAAGAAAAAACTGTTATGCACAGACATGTTCACTGCAGGATTTTTTGCATTTGTAAGAAAAAATAAGACAGGAACTTAAATGTCTAAAAGCAGGAAAAAATGATTAAGTAAATTGTGACATTCACTCAACAGAATATTGATATATAGAAACACTATGCCATAACAGAAAAATGTTTATACATAAGAGCAGAAAGCATGACATAAAAGTACATATACACATACATTCAAGTAAAAAATAAATTTTTTAAAAATGCACAGAAAAAATATAGAAGGCAATGTAAATAACTATTACTAAATGTTGTCTTTACATGGTGAGATTATGCGCTTTCTTTCATTTTAAAAATATTTTTACCAACATTTTAATAAGGCATTACTGTTTTATTTAAAAAACTTTATTAAAAATTCATTAGCACTCATAGCAAAAAACAAAAACACTATGACAGTTCAAAGCTTTCATAATGCAATATATCCATGAAATCTTTATTACAAAGTTCACTAGCTTCCAAAAATAGTACATAGTACCAGCATTTTATATATACCCTAAAATACATTTCCTTCTGGAAAGCAGACAGAAGAAAGAATGGGTGAAAGGGGAAAGAGCCGTCAGTGTGGAAAAGGAGCTTACATAATTGTCTCTTGCAGACCAGCCTGGATAAAGCTGCATATGGAGTTGTCTTTCTTTCCGTGCTAATTCATAATATTTCGCCTGCTCTTCACGGGAGAGAGCATGCCACTGCAACAAAGAGGGGAAGGGAAAAAACACAAGTAAGCAAAGGAGCAACAATATATGTTGTGCTTCAAACATCATCCATGAAAATATTAAGCATCTGAACTTTGACTTATTTTTAAATGGCAGAAGACTAAGTGCCAAATGCTGCAGAAGTCTACTTGGAGTCTGGTGGCTACAGTGAAACTCAAACTTTGGTTTCTCTATCCTGTTCTCCGATATCACATGAAACACATCAAAGTCAATCAAAGCATTCAAAGCAAAATGATCTCTGTCACCCACCCTTTATCTTTTCCAATATAAATTAAAAAGAACTTTCACTGATGAACCTCAACACCCAGCTTAGCCCTTTTTCATAGTTCATAGCATATTCTGATATTTGAGCCCAAGTATTATTTATTTATGCAAAATGCAATCATTTCTAAATGTCTGTTAAAACAGATACGCCCTCTCCTCACATGGACACTCTCCCACTCTGTCATATGAAAAGTCTGAAACCTTAATCATATGATCCTGTCTATGGAGCAAGACATCAAAAGTCAGCCTGTCTGTCTCAGTCTCTTCACCATCTCCTCATACTCATATAAATGTTAATTGTCCACAGGGAGAACACTGATGACATTGTATAGAAACACAAGCACACATTTCAGATACAGTTTTTAGCTTCCTTCTGATGGAAAGGAGCTTATCTAAGTGTATTTAGCCATCTAAAATTTGAGATTATAGCTTCTAATGTGGAGAACGTAGCTGCTGATGTCCTTCAAACTTTTCACCTCCTTTTTACATAACCAATACATATCATATGTAACAAAGTAGTTTATGTAGGCAAGGCATCCATTTGGGATTTTAACGGGCTTTCACCTGCATGCGGCTTTGCGTACATTTGCCCCAGGTCCCTAGCAGACAGTTTTCAATTATTTGCCTTACTTTCCAGATGCCAACATCTGCCGGCAGAACCTTTCAGAAAGAACTGACTGGGCTTTTGGGAGACCTGCTAGCCACGAGGGGGTGACACAGAGGTGATGGTGGCTGTAGGAGGAGAAGACTGGAGCCCAAACCACACATATACCTCCATCACATACATGCTCGCGCGCGCACACACAACACACACACACACACACACACACAATCTCTCAGTCGGTCAGGAGCCCTCTGCTTGTGTGGAGCTTCCCATTTTGCTTCCCTCCCATTTGAGGCTAGGAGATCCTTTTCCACTCATGACCACCTGCGTACTGATTTTAATCTCCCTGTTCTTGTTTTAAAAATATATGTTTTAAAAAAAGGAAGGAAGAAAAAGGAAAGGTGCAAGTAGGCTGGAGAAAGAACAGAGGGGGTCGGGAGAGAGGCTGATGAGAGCCAAACTCTTCTTCTGGAGGAAGCTACATCTAAATCCTAATCAACTCCTAAAGTATAGTTAAGAAAACAGAAACAACTGCTGCCCTTGTCTGACAACAGAACGAGAAATGGCTCTCACCAGACATGGTAGCACTTCCGGCCACACCCCACCTCCGGCTCCAGCCTCCAGTGTAGATCCAGTGGTGCCCACTGGCAGAGCAACAGGGCCCATTTCCTTTGAAAGCCCCTTAAAAGCCAGATCCTCTGTGCTGGATAGGGTAGATGATTTATTTTTAATTGCTTTAGAAGCTCAGAGTGTGAAGATAAAAAGCATGACACACAGCAGGACTTGGCCTGAGTCTAAAGGTAAATAAGGTAATGTGCTTTTGCCAAAAAAAAAAAAAAAAAAAAAAGGGTGAGGGAGGTGGCAGGAAAAACAAAACAAAATAAACAAACAAGCGAAAAAAAACCCCACAACTCAGGAAAAAGTTACCTGAAGCACAGTTCTTTGTACTAATAAACAAAATCAGACAAATTGATCGTAAGTAGAAGGTATGTCTGAGACAGCAGGGGTAGTTTAAACTGGGAAGAAAAAGTCAAACTCCTGTAGCAACTGTCAGTTTTCTATACTAGAGATCTTTGCAGGCAGAAAAACCAAACTGGACGCAATGGTAAGATCATCCTGATTTTTTTGAGAAAACAATGGTCACTTACACAGTCAGCACTCAGCTCTGGTGCTAAATAAATATGACTGGCAAGAGCAAAGTGTTACCAAAAAGGAAGAAAAAAAGAGAGAGAGGAAAAAAAAAAAGACAGCTGGGCTCAGTGGCTAGTGTAATCCCAGCACTTTGGGAGGCCAAGGCGAGTGGATTGCCTGAGCCCGCGGGTTCAAGACCAGCCTGGGCAACTTGGTGAGACCTCGTCTCTACAATAAATAAAAAACTAGCCAGGCGTCGTAGCGCGCACCTGTAATTCTCGCTACTTGGAAGGCTGAGGTAGAAGGATCGCCAGAGCCCAGCAGGTTGAGGCTGCGGTGGCTGGGAGCATGCCACTGCACTCCAGTCTGGGTGACAGAGTAAGACTCCAGCTCAAAAAAAAAAAAAAAGATAAGTTGTCTTCCATTTAAACATTTTTTATTCATTCGACAAGATTATTCCCCTATACACAACACCTTTTATTGTTGCAATATTATGAGTATAATCGTACATAATTTATAGCAGCTTCATAAATTGCTGAAGAAACCTGGAATTATAAACACAAACTAACTCCCAAAATACTTATCAAAATTGAGTCTTTTACCCAAACAACCAGGTATTTTTTAGTTAATGAAGGAAGCTTAGGTTGGCAAAAAGAAAAGCTAACAAAACTGAGTAAAATACAAGGAGACAAGATAGGGCATAAATTAAACTATTTGCATCTTCAAGTGTTTTTAGTGTTCTGACATTTTTAGTGTACAAAACCTACTTACAAATAAAAGATCATTTACCAGACTAAAACCTAGGTAAAGCAATGGTATTGAAGTTTTACACCGAAACAAAAAAAAAGTCTAGTACAGACTAGAAAGATAGTCTTTCTTTATAGGAATTTCTGAAACACAATTGACTAAAAACACTTTTCTATCTTTTTGCTTACTGAAAAACAAAGAGTTAAGTTTTTTTTAAAAAAATCAAATTTCCTTATTAAAGTTTTCATAAAGTTGTGGGGGAAATGCCCATTTAATTTGAAGAAATTTATACACTTCCAAGATAAAACATTCTCATAGTAAATTTGTGATAAATGGACTTCCTTTAATAGGAAGTTCTGAAGAGAAAAAATCTTATTTTAAATTAAGATTTGTGCTATTATTATTTACAATATGAATTTAAAATAAAGACTTAATTAATGTAAAAAAAATGACCATTTCTATTTTAGAGATACAGTAAAGATGAATAAAAATCAAAAGATAAAATGTTCTGGGATGGATTTAGGATCCAGTTTTAAGAACTCTAATCATCTAGTGTAAAACTTCATGATTTTGAAGCCAGGGACTTTAAAGAGCTAGCAAGGGCAGCCCTGCCAGAGGGGAGTTATGAAAGGATAGAAAACCTGATCTTAATCAAAGATCTCAGAGATCTATAAATAGAAACAGGTGTCTAAATCAAAGACAGAGCGAGATCTCAAATGAAAACCATCCTTTAGGACACATGCTCAGACCTGGGGATTGTTAAGGGAGCTGAGAAAGTAGCAATTGTTGGAAATGTGCATTAAAAATAGGAAGTATACCTTCATATCATATACCCACTTACTCTCTTGAACAAGAAAATAATTCCCACTGGAGGGCCAGGAGGACTTTAACTCAAAAAGAAAAAATAAAATGCTAAGAGTTTTACACAAGCTGAAATAAAAACATCAACTCTTCTTTTCCTCTGATTTCTTCTTTTAAAGAGTCAGGGAAAATGATCATCAGCTTTTAAGGCAGCTTTCTTCAAAGATGTTGGGAATCAGTCATCTGCTATGAGCTGGCTTAGGAAATCATTGTAATTATTGTTATTAAGTGTTTAAGAATCCAAGGGGAGATAGGGCATTGTGCACAGGACACCAAAAAAGCTATAATCTACCACCACACCCTACCCTTGAAACCCTGGTTACTTGCAGGTTGGAAATGGCTGCATTTTGAGGCTGTCCAATGGGAATTGAAAGCAAGGAGGCCTGCTTCCCTCCTGTTCATTTGGACTGGCAATTCTCCTCAATGTTTTTTGTTATGAGTGCTCACATTTATTAGGTTTGGAACAAATGTGGTAAAAATTATCACCAAAAATAGCTAACACATGATCCTCTATGTTTCACAGAGGTTGTTAGATCCTTTCAGCTGAATGTTCATTTGCAGATCATGAATATCTTGAGAGGTTGCAAAAACAAATACAGGGTCGTAAATTAAGAAGCTACCACACACACAGGAAGAACATCAACAAATTAAGATGAAGCATTCCTAAAATTATAGCAGTTATTACAGTGAAATGTAATTTGAATTAGAGAAATTCAATTTTTTTTCTACCACTCTTCAGAAACTAGTTCAATCCTGTGAAAAGTACTTGAGAGGACTGACTAGTGTTTTGACTGGTGGAGGGATAATGAATATGAGAGTGTCTATCCTAGTTGTAGCCTAGTGCCTGGTAGATAACTGATGCTCAGAAAAATATTATAGCATGAGTGAAAGAAGGAATGAGGAAAAAGGGGGCAATTCAGAAACCTGGCACATGTACGAAAATCAAGTGTGCGATCTTTCTAGATTTAAGAAGCAGAAAGTGATCTTTCTAGAATCAGGATGTCTTGGGATCATATACATTCTACCATTTAAAGTCTCAGTAGAACAGATCAATTTCTGTCTTGAATGGAGTGGCTACCTCTATTTGCAGGCTGGTCCTCACAGGCCTTGCCGTGGCTTCCTAAAAGGGCTGAGCGCTCTCCTGCTTCAGAGGTCACCCACATGATGTTGACTGGCTGGCTACCCGTCACACAAGTCTCAGCTTAAACACAATCTGCTCAGAGATATCTTCCCAAGTCCCTGTTTATCTTTCTCACTGAGTCTTGCTCTTAGCATTCACAGTGTTTATCAGTTTATTACACATTCACTGAATAATTATTTGTCTAATGCTTGTATGCTGTCACAAAACTTTAAGATCCTAAAAGGCGAGGACCACAGCTATCATGTTCAGCGATTATTACCTAATGCCCAGCATCATGCCTGGCACAAAAAGACACACAGTAAATATTTGTCTAAAGAATGATAATGGTAAAAACGCTAATCGTCTATAGTAAGTTTCCTGTGTGCCAGGCACAGTCCAAGTTGTTTACAATGCGTTGTATCATTGAGTCCTCCTACAGACTACCGCCACATCTTGTGCCCTTTGTTACTTCCAGGAGAGCATGCTGGTTATACAAACGAATTCAATGACTACCTGATATATAATTAAATTTGGGCAGATTTTAATGAAGCAGTTCCATGGTTAACATAAACATTTATATACCACCCTACTACTTACCCTTCTGCCAAGAATCTGGTTGATAGCTGCACTTTCTTTTAAAGTACACTCCGCTACGACGTTCGCTCTCATTTCTTTCATGTATAACATAAAAGCATTCAGAGGCTTCTTAATGTGAGGTCTTTTTGGCTCCTGCTCCTTTCTCTGTTCATGCTGAGGCTTCCTAAAAAGTGGTTGTGGTGGTGGTTAGGGAAGTCGGTGGAAGGAACGAGGAAGAGATGGGAGAAGAAGAGAGGCAGAGTACCTGTCCACATTGCGGCACTCAAGGTGAAGACAACTCCCTCGCCCCCAGAACACCAGCTTGGAAGAGCAGCTCTCGATTCACTTTAGGAAACACTGAGATGCAAACAACCAAACCAACAGGGCCTCTTGTCTAACTCAATGACTCTTTGTGAATAAAATTCCTTTGGTTTGACAAAGTGTACCTGTAGCTATAGAAGTGTTTAATACAACTTGGAAATAGACATGGCATTGTGAAGATACTCTATCTAGGGCCCTGAGGATGAGTTCCTTGGTCACCCTCAGAAGAAGCTGAACATACAGTACAGGTAATCATTCCTCTTTCAGAATAGAGGTTCTTAGCTTTCTTTGGGGGGGGGTTCAAGGGCTACTTGGAGAAGCTCATAGAACTTTAAGTCCTTTCCCCCAAACAAATGTTTGTTGCCCTTGTATGCATTTGCGCAGGCTATATAAAACCATAAGGATTATTACATGCTGCCTGCCATGCCCCCATCCTCCCATCCACAAAGCCTAGATTAAGAAGCTCAATTACTAATGTTCCGGATAAATTAATTCAGCCCTGCTCTAACAGTCCTAGACAACGTTGGCTCAACAGGGAATCCTGGGCTTTGTTTGCCCCTTCCCCTTAATTCTGTGCTGTTGAAGCTTCAAGCCAGGGCAACTGCATTTCCAGAAAGAAGTGTATTAGACCCTCCAATCTGCTTCACTCAGGTACTAACAGTCCTCCCCAATAATCTGAACCAAACTAAAACTCAGTTGTAAATGGCTAAACAGCCCAAGATTCTTCAATGCCTATGTTCTGTAGATTCCTCCATGTTGGTGGGGTTCTCATGATCTTTTAAGGTCTGTGCTTGTTTCCAATCTCAGAATCAAGCTTAGCACAGTGAGAATGAAACTGCTTAATGTCCTCAGGGACAGAGTTTTCAAGGCAGCACTACACTGAATTTCATAACAATAGGGAGGGGTGAAGGATCAACAACAACAAAGAAGCAACAGTATATAAATCCTCATTATGTTAAGGCATTCAGAGATGAGCCAAGGCAGTCACAGATGAGCCCAGGTGCATACTTACACATGCATTAGGTCACTGTCAGTGTGGGGATGTTCCTGTTTGACCTGAGGTGTTACAATAGCTGGATGAGGGATGCCAGTTGTGTGGGGACCAGGAGGACCAGGAATCATATGATGGGAAAACCTAAAAGAACAAGAGAGAAGAAAACAGTATGTACTACTACTGGCTGTGGTAGCAAAAGCCAGATGGAATTTCAAAACAACCCACTAACTGCTATTGGCTAAGAGTGAAAACACATCTTTATGCACAGGAGTATTAACTATAAATTAGAGTGGGCTGTAAATTTTTTTTTTCTTTCTGTATTCAGGTGGAAATATTTATAATTATTCCTTGTAATTTTTCAAACTAATAGTAGAATCTGGCATTTTCCCTGGGAGGACTGTAGGCCACAGGATGAAATGAAAAAACAAAGTGAATCATTTTTCTTGCAAAACAATTTTTAAATAAGAATTTCAATGTAATTATTGGAAATATAATACTTTATGAAGATTCAGTTTTTAAAGGCTGGTGGTGGTGGCTCATGCTTGTAATTCCAGCACTTTGGAAGACCGAGGTGGGAGGATTACCTGAGCAGGAGTTCGAGACCACCCTAGGCAACATAGTGAAACCTTCTTTCTTAAAAAAAGAAGAAAAAATCCAAAAATTAGCTGTGTGTGCTGGCATGTCCCTGTAGTCCCAGCTACTCAGGAGGCTGAAGTGGAGGGATCACCTGAGCCCAAGAGGTCGAGGTTGTACTGAGCCATGCTTGTGCCACAGCACTCCAGCCTGGGTAACAAAGTGAGACCCTGACTCAACAACAACAACAACAACAATAACAAAAAGACAGAAAGAAAAAGAGTTTTTTATGTGATTTTTAACTGAAAGCTAAAATCATATTAAAAAAGAAATTCTCTGCCTGCATTCCTAAGCAAACCATCACATTAAGAGTTTTCTTATATTGTTGGTTTTTTCATTACTATTTGGAGGTAACGATTGAGAAAAGGGACAGGAATCGATCCTCCATTTAGTAAGAATTCTGTTAACACCATCCAAAATGATTATCTGTGCAGAAATAAAGTAATGTTTAAGAGATTTAGCCTTATGGAAAACTGGAAACAGAATTAAGGGGAAGGATTTAACAAAAAAGATGGAATACAGCCCTGCATCAGGGTAAAAACTATACTCATTAAAGGCTTTTCCCTAAATATATTTGTAGAGCATTAAAAAAAATCTTACAATATCTACCACCGGCCAATACAAGGAAGGAAATTGCCATGCAAGAAAAATAAAATAAATAAAAACAGTACTCTCAACAAGCGCTTTAGATAAATTTGAATATGCTTTAGAAATTTTTACTTCTCAAATTGTTTTAAAGTAAACATTTAACTCAATGAGAACAACATTTTCAGGTCTTTCATCACAGCCTGTACAATTAATTCCTTCATTTGGGAAGGAACTCTGGTTGGAAACGTAGTATTTCAGAATCAAATTTTCAAATATCAAAGAAGCATGTTAAAAATACAAATATGTAACCAAATAATGATGCTTTGTGGAATGTACTGTTTGCAAAAATACATGATGCTGGTTATCTGCCTACAAGAAAATCTTGTCATCAGATAGTTGTTACAATGTTAAAAAGTGTAAAAGTATGTTTTAGGGGTGAAGGATATTAATTCCACCTCCTCCCACAGTCAGCTAGATTTACAATTTGCTGAAAAATTAGTGTTTTTTTTAAGCTGTAATTCACCATAGAAACTGTGAATTTCATACCCATATGAAAAACACATATTCACAACCAGTTAACAACCCACCAGTTTGACTTCCACCACCATAATGCTACTCCCTTGAAAAAGCCACATCGGACACACAGATGATATACCCCAAATATGTGTGTACATCAAGCACAGGGCACAGAGTCAACCTTTTCAGAAGCAAAAGCATCACACAGCGCAGCCTCACAGTGTGGCACGGCAGGCCTCCCGAGTTCCACTGGCATGACCATGTCCACACAGGGCCTGATTCACACACTAGGACGCACACCCTGTATGGCCTTGCAGTCTGTCAGTGCTGTTCTGTCTCTTCTGACAGCCTTGGTCCAGGAAGGCTCTAGACTATCTGGGCGTTTTCACACACTGCCGCAGCAAACTGATACAACTTTCCTCAAAAGAAACAAATTCTAAAACTCAGACCAAACCAGTTTTTATCTTCCTTCCCTTACCCCGCCCCCTACATGTTTTGAATCAAACGAACTCTTCTTCTAACGACCACTTTGGGACATTTCACATCCCACAGACAGATAGCAGTCAATTCTTTTGGAGGCAATGCTTCCCAGGGGGGCCAAGT
This sequence comes from Cephalopachus bancanus, assembly GCA_027257055.1. Classification (NCBI taxonomy): domain Eukaryota; kingdom Metazoa; phylum Chordata; class Mammalia; order Primates; family Tarsiidae; genus Cephalopachus; species Cephalopachus bancanus. The sequence goes on from JAPVLO010000093.1 coordinate 14,754,132, forward strand.
CCATCCCCTGACGGGTGTGGCCAGTTCTGCTGGGGCACAGCGCAGGGCTCCTACCCAGGAATCTCTGGCACCTAGTGTGGGAGCCAGGCACACTGCACAGACAGACACGTGGCTGAGGTATGCACCCTCCTAGCCAACCGAGAGGCAAGCAGAGGCGCACAAGATGCAAGCACGAGAAGCGCAACTTGTCCTCAAGTGCCCCGGTTTCCACCTCCACCTACCTGGACATGGAAGTGTCGACTGACAGTGAGGATGGGTAGGGTTGCCTGAATCCACCCGTGATGGGATATACAGGCTGACCTTGCCTGAGGTCACAGAAGAAAGGAACCCATCAATGACAAAACACGAGTTACCAACCAGCAGTAAGAGATGGATGAGGGGAGAAGAGGGAGATATTCAGAGTCTTGTGGGAGCATTATAGACTACAGCATTTTTTCAGATGTGTAACTGTTTCCTTCCTTACCCTCCACCCAATCAGAGCATCATTTGCCTTGAAGGAAATTTCCCTCTCTCAACTTTGAAACACACCAGTCCACAAATTACTTGTCCTTTATCCCTTCCCCTCTCCCAACCCCATTAATGCTTTGAAGAAAGAAGGCATTTAATAAATGCTTATTGACTATAACAGAATCCTGAGAATGATACAATACTCCTTTCGAAGAAGTATCTTGGTGAATTCTTCAGCAGAATCTTTGAGAATTTCAGGGAAGGGAAGAAAGGAGAAAGCACAATTTTATACTTATATAAAAATGAATAAACATTCTTAAAACACTGCACCATTCCCCTATATGCATATATATGCATATGTTAGCATCAAGAAATAAAAGACAATTCATCAGAATTATTCTCTCCACCCTGAGAAGTCCATTTTTCCTTCTTTTTTTTCCACACCTCTCATTTCTCATGTATACAGTCTTCCTTTCCAGCGGCCAGTGGTGCAACTCGGCAAAGGATTATTGCCCCTAACTAGCTAAATTCAGACAGGATAATGATCTAGGTCTGAAAGTATATGAATAATCAATTAAATTCAAACAGTTACTGATTAAGAGAATGAGAGCGAGAGCAAGAGAGAGAGAGAGAGAGAGAGAGAGAGAGAGAGAGAGAGAGAGAGAGAACAAACCTGCGGGACTATCCATGGCAGGATCGCCCTTCCTAGTTGAAGAAGAATAATACGTGGATGCCCAGGTAGGGAGATGGGGAACAATGACATGAGGGCTGTGAAAATAGAGACCCATGTGGAGAAAGGAGGGAAATATTTGCTAGAAGGGAATTATTTCCATGAAGTGAGAAGTGGGGAGGGGAAGAATGGAGAGAGGATGAAGTGGGAGAAGGAAAAGTTGTGTCCTAATCACAAAATGATAAAAGTAGGCTATACTATGTAAAGTTATTCTTTCTTCCCCAAATATATTTCCTTTATCTTCATAATTTAAAAGATCTTGAAGGCAACCATAAGGACGTTTTTAGAACAACAAAATAAGAACATTAGCATTTAGAGTCTGAAAAAAGAAAGCCCCCAAATAAGATTTTTGCTACTCAGAACTCAAATTAGATGCTTACTTTATTCAGATTCAAAAGATGTTTTTATATTGTGCATTTCTCTCTAGTTATTCACCTCACTTAAAAGCAGAGGTAGATATTCAACGTGTTTAAGTTCATGTTTCAAAAATATAAGTTGTTTTTTTAAAAAAACCTAGAAAAGAAAAACCACACTGAGCACTAACTTTGTACAGGCATAGCAAATGCCCAAAGCCACAAATTGAATCCATAAAACTATAAGCTTCAAAGCAAATGCCATACAGCCATTTTCTACACATATTAGCAAACAGATTCAATCCATTTCAAAGTCTGTATGTTTTTTAATCTTTTAAATTGAAATGAATAAAGTTAGCACCTTGCTTGTTGATGTAGAATTTCTTCAACTCCACAAGTGTTACCATTCATAAAGCTAATTTCCATGCATGGAAAGTAGAAGAACATGTGTTCAAATGTTGGAAGGCTGCAGGAAGGATCTTACCAGCCAAGAGGTGGGGTAATCTGCCCAACACCACCCGGAGACAGGGGATAAAAGGTAGGGATATCAGGAGCCGGAGGATGTCTGGACATGCCTGTTAGAAAGAACAGAGATGCATCATTTTCAGATTCATAGCATGTTTGACCAGAAGAGTAATAGAAAAGCAATAAAGTGATTTACGGCATGAGTACCTGAGGTTTAGAATGACACAATATTCATTGGATCCAATGAACAGAAGTCAATTTGTTAGCTTTTCTCAAGATTTCAGCATCTGGGAAAACTGGATCTTCAGGTAGTACATCTTGAGGAGCTCCTCAAGGAGTAAACATATTGCCAAAATAGACTTCTAAATTATTTATTTTGCCCTCATTATTTTACTTTGGTGAAGAAAATAGTAGACAACTGTTTTTCTGTAGAATGAAAATTATTTTGTATAAAATGAAAAATGACAGCTGTTCACAAGTAGATGACTTGCCATGGTGCTCAAGGATTAGATAAATTGCCACTTTCATATTTTCATTGGTTCCCTTATGGACACATAGATTTGGGAAATGTGATACCTCAGAGGATCACAGATTAATTAGGAATCATCTTCAGCCCCATAATGGTTACACTTGATATGATTCATTTGGTCTCTGTCTGCCACTTCAGCTCCAACTAAGCTCTTCATCAAGTTGAGTCCTCTGGGCTCCAAGGTCAAGCTGTTCTGGATTAGTTGAATTCCACAGAAAATGAGAGTGCCACCAAATTGTTTCTCAAGCTCAGACTCCCTGGAGTACCCTGCCCTATAACTGTGAAAACCACCTAAAGATTATACCTAATCCTAGTCCCAAATGACATTCCTTTGTTTATACCTCACTCTAGGTACAGAAGGAAAAAAAAAAAAAGACAAGACAAATGCATAAAATGTACAATATAAAAGTTCAAACTTAATGTATTTGGGAGAAAGTGATTCTGAATAGAAAAGAGTCACAAACGTTCCTTCACATAACTATACTTGTGGCTTTAAAAGACCATCTCCATATATAAGCACACATTCCAAGGTTTAACACCCATTCTGCAGTGATTGCAAACACAGTGGCTAATATGTAGAATTAGATGAACATATAGAAGATGCTCTTTAAATAGTCTGCTTTTTTTAAAAACCATTTTAAGTGCCTATAAATTTCATTTGGATCTTAAAAGATAGAGAAGGCCTTGAAACTGGGAATGACTTAAGAAGTGCTGTCTTTAAAGTTGATATTACTTTGACTTTTAAGTTGTAAAAAACAGCTTCCCAATTTGCACAGAAAAGTAGGTGAGGAGAAAGTCCTTTAATTTCTCAACAGAGACGTTACATGAGACCATCATGTTTTGCTGTTTTTAAAACAATAGTCTCAAATCTCCTTAGTAAGGAAAATTGCTTTTGCTTAGAAATACTGATTATTTTGGTTACAGAGTTAACTTTTTTACCCTAGGATTTTATTCTTGGGTCTGGAAAGGTTCTAGTGACAGAAGTGACCCTACAGGAGTCTGCAATGGTGACTCTGAATGAATCAGAACCATTGGGAAGTTTTTTCAACTTGCCCCTCCCTAACACTGAGATCCAGACATCTCCCAAATCTGCAGGGTAACAGCTTATTTGAGGGGGGATGGGATGTTGGGGGAGGACCCAAAAGCAATATAACCAACTCTGAAGAACATTAGAAACTTGAATGAAAGGAAATGTGAATGCTTTATTATATTAATTTGAAAATCACGGTTAGGGGTCAGAGGCTTTCTGAACTATCTGCTTTAATCCCTTTATTTTGCAGATGTGTAAATTAAGGTCTAGAGGAGTTAAGCGACTGTTCAGGCATCTGTTGGGGTTACATATAAAATATGTTCTGTCCTGAGCCTTGTTCACTGGGACACTGAGAGGTAACTTGATTGTAATCACGTCTTTAAGCTTAAAACTCTTGCTCTCCACACTAGCCCATGTTCTAAGTACATACAGCAGAAATGATTCTGTGCAGAAGTGATTCAACAGAACAAAAGACACAAACTAGCTGGACTGTGTTTATCTGCTAGAAGAACGGAAGGAAGGACTATTTACTTAGCACCTGCAACATGCCAGGTCCTGTGCTAGGTATTTATTTAATTTGACTGTGCCTATTAAAATTCTACTCATCTTTCAATGCCCCTCTTTCAAGACTTTTCCTCTTTTTTTTTTTTTTTTGAGTTGGAGTCTCACTCTGTCGCCCAGACTGGAGTGCAGTGGCCGCTCCCGGCCACCGCAGCCTCAACCTGCTGGGCTCCGGCAATCCTTCCGCCTCAGCCTTCCAAGTAGCTGGAACTACAGGCACGCACTACCACACCCGGCTTATTTTTTTATTTACTGTAGAGATGAGGTCTCGCCAAGTTGCCCAGGCAGGTCTCGAACCCGCGGTCTCAGGCAATTCACTCACCTCGGCCTCCCAAAGGCACGGGATTACAGGCTGAGCCACCGAGCCCGGCGACTTTTCCTCTTTTATAGCTCTGAGAAATCTTTGAATCTACAACGTTTATGTGTTGTTTTATTTATGATTATGATTATGATTATTATTTGGGTCAGAGTCTCACTCTGTCACCCAAGACTGGAGTGTAATGGTGCTATCATAGTTCACAGCAGCCTCAACCTCCTGGGCTTGGTTGATCCTTTCACCTCAGTGTTCTGATTAGCTGGGACTACAGATACTCATTATCGTGTCCGGCTAATTTTTTTATTTTGTTTTTTGTTTTGTTTTGTTTTGACTCCCCCCACCCCTCGGAAAGATGAGGTATCACTATGTTGTCCAGGCTAGTCTGGAACTCCTGGGCTCAGGTGATCCTCCTGCCTTGGCCTCCCAAAGTACTGGGATTACAGGCATCAGCTACTGCACCCAGCCTATTTGTACTTTTAATATGGTACTTGGGCTGTTCTTAATTTTGTTGTATAATTAGTTTGTGCAAATGATTTCCTGTATGAGTTTTATATACTGCTTGGAAAAAAAGACCACACTTTACCAAATTATGTATCAAACTATACTTGTCTGCAGAGGAGGTTCTCAGTTACTATTTCTTGAACAAACAAGCAAGCAAAATAAAAAGTGTTAAAAATGGACCCAATTCTCTATGCTGGATCAACAGTATCAACCATTTGGCATGTGCATGCAAATACCTGACATGGCTTAGGTCATTATGTGAACCAGAAAGTGGATCTGTGTTTTCTAAATCGTCCTATTTCCAAATATTCTCAGAAGTGTATTACTCTCCACCAACTGCCATGATACTGAAGACACCATTTCTTATCACTGTGGTGCACTGAAGTGCAGTGATACAGATCATAGCTCACAGCATCCTCGAACACCTTGGCACAGGCAATCCTCCTGCCTCAGCCTCCTGAGCAGCTGGGATTACAGGTGCAAGTCACCATGCCCAGCCTATTTCACATCACTTGTTCAACTGGTATTTATCCAACACCTAAATATGTGCTGGAGGATATACTCAGCAAAGTGTTAAAGATTTCAAAACTAGCCGGGCTCGGTGGCTCAGCCTGTAATCCCGCGCCTTTGGGAGGCTGAGGTGAGTGGATTGCCTAAGCCCGCGGGTTTGAGTCCCGCCTGGGCAGCGAGACCCCATCTCTACAATAAATCAAAAAATCAGCCGGGCGTGGTAGCGCACGCCTGTAGTTCCAGCTACTTGGAAGGCTGAAACGGAAGGATCACCGGAGCCCAGTGGGTCGAGGCTGCGGTGGCCGGGAGCGGCCACTGCACTCCAGTCTGGGCGACAGAGTGAGACTCTCAACTCAAAAAAAAAAAGATTTCAAAACTTTTGTAAGTAACTTCTGTAAATATAGATAAAATAATTCTGGAGTCAAGCTATAGGGAGATGCCATTCACTAGCAATGTATTCTTGAGGAAGCTCTTTAATTGCTACTGCTTTATAAAATCAGAATAGTAACAGAATAGGGTTGTTGTGAAAAATAAATGTATTAATATATGTACAACAGAAAAGTGCCTGGTACAAAGTGTAAGTGTTCTATGAATGTTTGTTGTTATTTATAAGAGTAAAATGGATAATACAAAGATAGAAACAGGCATATAAACCTAGTATTTCTTAAAAGCTCTTTCCTTTTAATGTTTTTACCAGACTGATAATGAATGGAAAATAATAACTGATATTAACTTTTAACTTCCTTTCCCTTTCTTTCTCTCTCTCTCTCTCTCTTTCTCTCTCTCTCTCTAAGAGGTGAAAATAAATGTGCTCCCTAATAGGAAATTAACCTGAAGCTATTTTTCCACAAATGAGAGCTCAGTGTCATCATGCTCTGACCAGTGGAGCTATATGATCTACCCCAAAAGGCAAGAAAGAAAAAGAGTAACAGTTTTTATTTGACTTGTCTGTTCAATTATTCAGAAATATTAACTGAGAAATATTTACAACATATATATAAATAAAACATATTTACTGAATGTTTCTAACTAGGCTTAGAGTCTGAACATGATACTTCTTGGGGTTTTTGATGGAGTGGGGGTAAAGCTCACAAGTCTACTAGGAACTTTGAAATCAGTCACTCTGGCCCCAAAATGCAGGAGAGAAAAATGGTAAAAGCAAGAGATCTAGTGAGTTTATTTTTTCTTTTGGCAATGAAAGTGCCCAAATAGAATTACATAAACTCAATATTATGTAAATGAGTGCTTTAAAACCAGAGTTTACATATCTCCAGAAATACATGATGGTGAGGAACATGAAGCCCAGGGTCAACATGTCATTAAAAACAGTATCTTTATATTAAAACAAGCACAACTAGTGAATAAAATAGACTACAAAAATCACAACAATTTTTAGAACAAAAAAAAAGACAAAAGAAACTACAAGCAGACAACTTTTGGTCATGCCCACTAGATCTTTCTCTGTGATTCTGGAGAGTTAAAAAAAAAAAAAAAGTTTGAGAAACAATGATATAAATTACAATTAGGCAAAACAAGGTAGAGATGGAAACAGAAGAGAAAACATAAATGTAATTGGTAGCCAGTTATAAACTTCTCTTTTTAAAACAGAGCTTTCCTTGAATTCTTGTGAGAGAAAACTACTGAATCATAGTCTATTATTCTTTTAAATAAGTTAATGTTTCTTTTTTTTGTTTGTTTTTGAGACAGAGTCTCATTCTGTCGCTCAGGTTGGAGTGCCATGGCACACTCACAGCCACCGCAGCCTCAACCTGCTGGGCTCCGGCGATCCTTCTGCCTCAGCATTCCAAGTAGCAGGAACTACAGGCGCATGCTACCACGCCTGGCTAATTTCTGACTTATTGTAAAGATAAGGTGGCCAAGTTGCCCAGGCTGGTCTCGAACCCGCGGGCTCAGGCAATCCACTCACCTGGGCCCCCCAAAGTGCTGGGATTACAGGCTGAGCCACCAAGTTAATGTTTCTAAGTATTTCAAACAAAAGATACAGTAAGCACTAATTAACTGTTAAACAAGTAAATAATTAAAAACAAAATAAAAAAACTTGGCTGGTTTATTTTTGCTGTTTGAGGTTTTTATATCTGTTTAATTGTTATCCACATCCTCATAGTTCCCAGATGTGTATGTCCAGGTCAGATTCTTGTTGAAGATTGTGACCCACACATTCAAATTGCCTACCTCACATCTCCCTCTGGATATCTCAAAGATATACCAAATGCACCATGACCAAGATCATATTGTTGGTCTTTCCTCTCACATTCAGCCTTTTCCTAAGATACCTAGCTTAATTCCCTTTCTATATAAGGCAGGACCCCAAAAAAAACCTGGAACTATTTTTTGAAGGATGGGCCCCTTGTAGTACAGGCTTTCCCTACTAGGTTAGTGTTCTAGGAACCCATCGGCATCAACGTATCAGTTAGCATTGTTGTAAGAGGCTGCGTTCAGCTTCAGTGAATTTTTCTTTGGAGATTTCTTTCAACGTATTCGCCCATTTCATGATGGATGATTTACGAGCACACCTGCCTACACTGTACTGAGTGTTCAGCAGTTTTTTACCAAACATAGCATGACTCCCATGCCCCACCCTCCCTATTCACCCCATCTTGCCCCAAACAACTTTTCTTTTTGTTTCCCTGAATTAAAAAAAAATCCTCAATGGGAAACGTTTTGCTAATGTGGAAGAGGTGAAACAAAAAACGGCAGAAGCACTAAAAGGCATCAAAATTGATGAGCTCAAAAAACTGTTCTGAGCAGTGGAAAAGCATTTTGGTAGGTGTATCACATCCAATGGAGAGTACTTGGACTGTGACTGAAGCTTAAACATTTAAGAATAAATACATAATTTCTTTATAAATAAATTCTGAATGGGGGGGAAGGTCCTCCTCATATAGCCATAGATCTGCCTTTTTTATGTTTCTTATTCTTTGGAGATGCTTGACAAAAGCAGCAGGGTAAAGGAAGAAATGGGAATGAGGAGTAAAACAGGCAAATCTGGAAATGTCTGCAGAAGTGATTCTGACCTTCTCTATGTAAAGGTTCTTGGGCTCTACTCAAGTGCAGTGCAACAGTAACTAAGTCTTCAAGTAAGTGTTCTATTTTAACAATGGAGGGAATTGGAAGTGTTGAGTATTTAACCTAGAGGTGCTCATGGCAATGGAAAGAACACCTAGCCTCTGAACACTACTCTTTTTTACACAGTCATTAAATGTGTTGTTCTTTATAGGTCAAAGATAAGACTGAACAAAAGGGTAAGATGCAGGCAGTAGCAAATCTTACCCCTTTACACACTGTCTGCCTCCACATGGTTTTATAAAATCTTTTATTTGAAGATGATGAAGTCCAAGTGTATATGTGCATGTAAAGAACCACAAGTCATGCCAGAAAAAAAAAAAATCCAGCCTCATGATTGGTCCTGAACAGATGAGACCAGAAGCCCTAGAGGGCCCCAGTACTCTTTGCCCCTCCTAGCCCATACTTGTTCACAACTGGCAGAAGGTGGCCATTTGAATCTTTTAGACTTCTTATGTAATTTTTGGTAAATGAAGTAGAAGCAAATATTAATGTACAGGAGCAAACTAAGCTTCATAATCTTTTGACTTTAAATAGGTTTTTTTTTTACTTTAATTATGATTTATATTATCTAAGCTAGTGCTGGTAAGAAACAAATAGAGAATAAGCACAATAGGAATAAAACTGAATGACCAAAAGAAATCACAAGAGGCTTTTGAATAATATGTAAAGTAAAAATCTTCTATTTCTCCTTTCCTAGTTTTTAAAAAGTACAATCATCAACACCTTGTCCATGCTGAAATATGTATTCTACAGAACATTACATTTTTGGCATATTTGCATAACATATTGGTTAATATTGTAGATGGCAGATTTTCAGAGCTGTCGTTTGAAAAATTACCCTACTGTGCTTTTCTTCTGCTTTTTAATTTCCCAAAATAAAAGAAATAACAACAAATTCTTGTGGGTTTCTAAAGAGCTGCCATCAAATGAATTACTCTTTCTCCTACAAATGTGTTTTGAGCCACCCAGTGACATAGAGCAATGGCAACTGGCGGACTACTCAGATTGATAGAGCTTGATTCCCCATTTAGCAAAAGATGCCTGGGAAGGCAGGAGTTCTCACCTTGTTTGGAGTTGACATCTGATGGGATGTGTGATGGGTGTGATCCTGGAGAAAAGTGCTCGTCACTGTAAGTGATGAGGGGGGTGAGAGGATGGACCGCATGGGATGGCTGCACCACGGGCACTTTATTAGACTGCAAAGTAACCATAAGGTCAACAGTTAATAATGGACGCCCAGCTCTTGAGCCCTTTCCCAAAGGGGGAAAAAAAAAAAAAATCACACAACAGCAGTAACCAGTCACCAGCATAACCCAAGAATCATCTTCAGACCGAACAAATGACGTCGTCTCATTTAGACCTTCAAAAGTTAGCCATGATACATACCCAAGTTCATGAATATTTCACTAAGAGACTATCAGTTATTTTACCTTTGTCCCTTTAGAGATTTAGGTTGATCATTATTATTCCATATGACATGAATCTCTGCACACACATATTCTTACTCCTTTTAAAATTATATCGGGTTAAGTTCAATAAAGAGCTATTGGGGCAAAATTTATTAATGTTTTATAAGCTTTTAATTCATTATATATACCCGGCACAAAAAAGACACTCGATAAAAATTGTTTAATTAACAAATAAATGAAAAAATATTGTCAATTTGAAGGGCAAATTATTAAACAACCCAATAAGTATAAATCTGATGCACTGATATCCCCTTGGTTTGTAGAATTTATAATTCTAAAGTTGTATATCCTTAAGAACCATGCCATGTCATTTTTTTATGTTTTATAACTCTGTCAATCAAACATGAGTATTCATTATGCTTTAGCCCCTACTCAATTTATTTTCTGCTTCTCTAGTTTCCAGAAATATCAACTGATAAAAGGAAATTTTCAAACTTGAATATAACTGCATAATATGAAATAATTCTTTTAAGAACATTTTAAATTAGCATTTTATATTTTAACATACTATATATTCTATACTTGCTTACAATCACATTTTATTTTTAATTTGAAGGTCCAAAATGATATTGCAATAACACTTTTTGAAAATTTGGATTATCTATTTAGACTGCATCAATCTGAAATCTGTGATCATTTTGATTGCAGACAAGGTTGAAGACGTCACCACCCCCCAGCCAAGAAAATGCTTACTAAGTACATCAGTAATGTAAGTAAGGCTCAGACAGGTTTAACCTAATTAGGGGAAGCATTGTTTTTATTTAACTGATATATCATGTTATACCTTCTTGGGGTTACATGTGATATTTTGATACCTATATACGTTAGGTTATGACCAAATCAAGGTAATCAGAATATCTATCATCTCAAACATTTATATTTTCTTTGTATTGGGAGCATTATAATTCTTGTCTTCTAACTATTTTGAAATATACAATAAATTATACTTCCCTACTGTACATACTAGAATTCATTCCTTCTAACTAACTGTATTTTTATACCTATTAGCCCACTTCTCTGGGGGGATTATTTTAAAAAGACTCTATAACACATTCCATACCAAAAGAAAGGCAACTCATCACAATTATATACACATAAAAAATAGGTATTTCTGATTTGAAACCCATCTAATTAAAGCAGTCTCAGGAAAATCTCTATTTAGAAACATTATAGTAAAGGGCAACATGGATTTAAGAGAAATTGAGTATAATGAATTTACTAGTTCAGATATGTCTTCACTTACTAATTAGGTTGAATTAGTAAGATTTTACTGTACCATTGACTAAAATGCCTGTGAAATCAGTTTTCTTCAGAAGCAAATATTCTTATTTCTTAAAAATCTGAAGAAGTGCCTGAAACTATACAATGTGAACTGCTTCACATGTAAGTTCATATCTGAGTAGCAAAGAGGGACCCTGTAATACACTTGTGTATAGGTGACTGCACCTATGACACACGCTAATTTTGAATTTGATGTTTTTCACAAATTAGGTGAAAAAAGAATATGGCACCAATGGGAAGGGCTATCCTCAGGAAAATTAGAAACAATTATCCTAGTAATACTTAATTCTCCTTAAACCCTATCATTACAACCTCCATCCACAAGAAACTTATGGGGGGGGGAATGACACTTTTTTGGACAACGATATAATTTCTGTACTAGATCTTCCCTATTTTATAATTATCAGCTCCTCTCTAATGGCAAAACTTACATAACTTAATGGCCCTAGGCGTTTATTAAAGAGAACACCATTATCAAAGCCACAGGATTTTTCTTTATACACTTCAGCACAAACATCTATGCATATAAATGTGTTAAAGGTTAAAAGAAACTTTTAATGCTTTTAAAGAGTTAACGATGGAGTTTTCCAAATAACAAAAAGAGCTTCTTGAATACAAGGAATTTAGAATGCTAGAAGTGTGGGTGGGAGACATAGGGATAGCAGGATATTATAATAAACCCTTCTTAAAATGGAGACAAAAATCTCAACACTCATATTAAAGTGAATATATTTCAACTATACTTTGGAATAACTGCTCTGAGTTTCATTTTGAAAGTCTCATAAGATGCATAACTGCCAAACAATCTACAAAGATATTTTCTTAGGGTAGTTATAAAGAGTAAGCATTACAGAAATCTTCTGGAAGCGCACACACACACACACACACACACACACACACACACACACACACACACACACACACACACATTTTGCATGCCCTTATTTTTTCCAGAGCACCACCTTAAGGAACTTGCATTAGCAGGCAGCATCTTCTTAACGTCTGACCTATCCCTCCAGTCATATAGCTCAGAATCTGGTGCCATGAATTTTTGCTAAATTATGCTATCCTTCCTCTCCTCTTAATTTTACGGTTTTCAACACAGATTTGCTTTCCTGTGGAAAGGAGATAAGAAGCCGAGGATTTTAATTTAAGCTCTGGCCTTGTCTTATATTTTGCAAGATGGATAGCGAAAGCAGTACTAGTGGGTGTGTTAAAGCCAACAAGGATTATGTCCATTTTTGTGGCCAAATAATAAAAGTAATATGAAATCTCAATAATATGTGTGAGCAGAATTCTAAGGGTTGTACTTTGCCTCCTGCCAACTATATCCACCATGTGCATCAACAGAACAAAGCAGATTCCAACACTCACTGCAAATACTTGGCACACTGTCATCACAGTCAAGTGTCATCAGTCCTAAAATATGTGGGCTTCCTCCGATTTCAGGAGCTTCAGTCCTTTGATACTATATGCACATGCAAGAGTAAGAAACCTGGTACTGCTACTCTGGTTAAGTTTTAAGACAGACGTTCTTAATTCAATTATTCTAATCTAATAATAATGTAGTATATTTCCATGTGGGAAGTAGGTAAGGGGAAAAATAACCACGTAAGTGTTTTAGACAAATTTATCTAACTACATTATATGCACAGTTATACATTTATTAAGCAACTAAATTGGTCCAAGCATTATTCTAGACCCATGACCAACACACAGATAAGGTCCCAATTCATGCAGCTTACTTCCTGGGGGAACAAGCAGGATGAGGTGGGGACTAGAAACAAATAATTTTTAAAAAAGGAGCAAGGAAAATCTGAGAAGACAGTATCTAGTACTATGAAGAAAATGAACCCAGTGATAGGACAGACTCTATGTGTCTAATTCTATGCCACTGTATCATGTTAAAGCTGTAAGAAACCCAAGTACATACAGTTCAAGCACCTTATTTTAATTCTGTAAGACCAGAAGTTGAGAAACAGAGATCACTAGGAAATGGGTGGTCAAGCCAGGAGACTGTCAGCACTTATAAAAGTACAGCCCTGCTCACGTACCAAACTCCAGTAATATAGAGTCGCTATGGGTTCGATGGAAATGGAATGCCTGGGGTACCAGAACGGTGGAACTAAGTAGCATAGAAATTAAATACTCCCAGTTGTCACTCTGTGCTGAGTACTATACACAGAGTATCTCATTTAAGGGAACCCTAGTCTCCTGATACCCAATCAGATGCTTTTCCCACTATATACCTGGCTGTAAGGGAGGGAGGGGGAAAGAAAGGGTGAAAATCACCTTGATTCTTTTGCATGCATAGGTACAGACAGGTAAGTCTTTGCTTCCAGTGGAGAGTCACCAGGTATTACCAATGTATGTCCTTTGTTTTATTATCCCAGAGTAAGAGGATGCACAGTCATTCCATCTTTGTGAGAGACCTGGTAACCCTATGTCATCCCAAATTCCCACTCCTGCTCAAAGAGGTTCAGTTACTTATCTAAACCCACATGGCAGCAAGTGGCTAAGTGAGGCCCAAGACCCTGGTTTCTGATTCCAACTGCACATTCCTTAATCTTGGATAGGTGACTGATGGGTGAGCATAGGAAAAGTAATAAAGACGAAAAGAGTAGGTATTAGAAAAGGGGCAGAAAATATCAAGGGTGGACTCTGGAAACAGCCCTCCCACATATACTAAGCAGTTTAGGGAGAAGCCCAAAATCCTTCTGTAAATCTGAAATCACCGTAAGGCCATCCTGTCACATAACACATAATTACAGAAATGAATACTTCCCAAGTACTTACTGTGTGCTAAACACTTTGTACTCACAACAGTCTTTGAGACAGTACTATTATTAACTCTCTTTTACAGATGAGGACACAAGTATGGAGAAGCTAAGTCACTTTCCCAAGGGCATATGACTGGTAAGTGGTGAAGCCAGGATTCAAAAGCAGAAGTCTAGCTCCAGAGGCCAGTTCTTACCAGTACACTACGTGGCCTTTCTGAGAGCCAAGTCCATAAAATCTTGGACACTGTATTGACCATCTGGGCCACACCTGACAGTATGTGACATCTATGAAATAACTGTGTGGTCTGTGTCCCAGGCACAGGACTTATTTCAGACAAAGAGGCACCTCAGCAGAAGCGGTCAAAGCTGCAGAGAGACAACTGTGGCCTTTCTCTCCAGGACTGGAAAACATTCCAAAGACGCTTGGTTGGCTGCCACCCAGGCTGGTCCCTGCAGGTAAGGACCTCTTTGGCATCCCAGCCAATAAAACCCACACCTCCTGTGGACATGAAGTGGGTGCCACTTAGGGATTCTGAGAGCCACCCCAAAGCAACATTCCCAGAAATGACCCACTCACCGCTGGCAGGAGACTAAGGTGTCATGAAAGTTGTTAGCCTCTGAGGATGTGGCTCTGGGAAGAACTAAAAATGTGGATCAACTCTGAACTGGCTAAGGCCTTGGGCCTGCTGGAAAGTAGAGTAACTGGGGAGGAAAACCTGCTGGCCTGGTGGCTAGTCCTCATTTTCCACATCTGCGGGCCTCAACTAAACCTAAAGTGCAGGATCTGGTTGAACGTCAAGGTCTGGGGTTCTGTTTCAATTGGCTGCGTATCTTATCAATAGTCTTCCTGGCAATAACTGAGTCCAGGCGAATGTTAACACTCCATCGACTTATTGAGATGAGATATGAGAAATTTCATCTGTCCTCGACCATTATGGTGGCATTTTTTACTTTTTACTGAACTCAAGAAGTCCGGTGCTCATGAAATAAAGCCACTCATCATACTGTGCTGCCCCCTCCTCTTCAGAGAATCTGAGCTTCTCAAGCCTCCCCATCAAAAGGGCAGATTTAATTTAGGATATAAGGAAACACAGATTTAATATAGGATAAAAAGGATATTTTGATTCCTGTACCTACTAGACCTCAGAAATAACATTCAGTACTGCAAATACTTCCTAAGATCACCAAAGCTGAACACCTGGTTGAAGTCTAATATGCCCTCTCAATCTAAGACTACTACGGGTTGCGATGCAGCAACATTTTTCAGATAACGATGAGGCCCAAAGCTCTGAAAATTCAAATATTCCATGAGACCAATTCTGGAGGCAAAGGGATGGTCTAGAGACCTTTGCCATCACTGAACAACTGAAATGTATTCTCGAGAGGGAAAGGAACATATCACAAAGAAATAAATTAATATGGATTGGACACCAGTGAGTGCCAGCCATTACAGCAGTGCTTTTACATACTCCAGCACTCATTCACATAAGTGGGTGTTATTAACCCCACATTCATAGATGAGGCTGAGTCCTCTTGAACTTAGAGCTAAGTAGTAATTAGTCAAGAGAGGAGTTGTGCTGCCATTGGGTTGGTAGCATAAGTCCCTGTCTTTCTGCCCCACACTGCTTGGTGGTTAGCTCCTCTCTCTACCTCTGTTCCAAACTATCCTGCCAGTTTTTGTGGCCTGCCTGGGATCCACTGTAACCAAGCATGTGGACAGGAACAGTTGACCACTTGGAGAGGATGTCATTAGCCAGCTACACACAGACTGCTGGAGAGCTAGCTACCTTAAGAATTCTGGAGCACCTGCTATTCTCCATGTTCTATATAATGTTCTGTTTTAAGGAAGAAAACAAGGTTCTGAAAATAATTCATTATGAAAGCCAAAAGAAGACCCAGCGTTTTCAGTGACTGGCGTCTGTAAAAAGTGGGACTGGGGTTAAGATCAGAAGCTGGGGAAAGATCAGGGTAACAGGGAAAGTGACATTGAATCATGCAAAGCTGCAACATCCTATTATTTGATTGATTTCACAACACCTTCACCACATCCCTAATCCTGTAAGTGCTTCACTTAGTTTTCATTGTTAAAGACTGTCCTTTCAAAATTAAGAGAAAGACCTAGAGTTATTAAAGATAAACAAACAAGCCAAAATAGATTTGCGATGTAGTGTGCTAGTGGTAAAATACTACAAGCAAGGCAACGAAGTAGCTAATTGAGATGTCGAATAAAGGGATAGGGCATAGATAAAAGAAATGCTCACAAGACTAAGGAGGAAAGAGGAGGGCGAGGGGGAGAAGGAAGGAGAGGAGGAGGAGGAAGAGGCGGAGGAGGAGGAGGAGGAGGAGGAGCCTGCCTGGGCCACTAGCTGCAGAAGTGCAGGGAGTCTGTGGGGTTCACATGTATATAAAAAACTTGGCAGTGGAAGGACATGGGGCAGAGCAAAAGTCCAATGGTTCACACGTCCTGGATCACAGACGAGGAAAACTGCATGAAAGTTGTGTATAAATGTTTTTAAACACAAATACAATCACACATCCCTGGATTTTAAGCATAGGAACTACAGTACACATAGGGGAGGGCAGGGAAAGAAGAGTCCCATGGTCCCTAGATTAAAAATTACTGCCTTATTTCAAGAGAGAAGTGCTTTGCTGATCCAATCACTGTATAATAAATTATTATTGATAAGCTGAAGTTTAGTCAGCATGTTGAAAGCAGTATTTGTGTAGGTCAGTGGGAAATAATGGAAGGTACAAGAATCAGTGAAGGTGGGAGAGAAACCACCAGCAGGAGCCTTCTCTGTCCACCATGCAGAGAACTCAGACCAGATGCAGCAGGCTGCATTTTCCTCTGTAACTCAGTGACAAGGTTTCAAAATGACACTAGATAACAGGAAAGAACAGAATGAGGCAACTCCAGGGGCTCCAGAACCAGAAAGGGAGGACATTACTTAAAAGAAAGGGGGTACAAATTTCAGAAAGTTTTCCCCTGAACTTCATCAGTGATCCATTCTGAATGAACTCAACCAGGTTTTCTGGTGCTGGTCTGAGCACATGTTGGTTAAAAAGGCTCTCCCCTTCACTGCCCAGGGATAGTATATTTGGAGAGAGCCATCTTTCCATTGCCACCACAGCCATCCCTCTCTGTTATCCAGTTCAGAGGGTTAAAGATCTCTCTTTGGCATTCACAATGTCCAGCAGGAAAGGAAGAATGTCTGGGGCCTGAGAGATGGACTCTAGATCCCCTGGGGGATGGAGCAAGCAAGCTGGAGCCTGTAACAGGAGGTCGAGGTCAGAGAAGTCCCACAGCTATCCAGATGGGGAGTGCAGATGAGTTGTTTACACATTCAGACTGCAAAAGGATGGTGCAAAATTCCACAGGGGAGAAGCCAACAGACTTAAACCTAATTATTTCATATTGAAAGGGAGCCCTTCATACTTGACTTGAAGTAACTATGAAAAGCATTTATCTTATTTTAATTTAAATAAGAAAAAGGTATGAAGCATTTACAGAATAGTAATATAAATACCTACACACCAATTCTATCCCACCAAGCCTTCCCTGATTTTAGTAAGTGCCACATGTATAAAGTTTTCTCTGCTAAAAACTGGGTGTTTTAATAAGTGACACATTTAAGCCTGCAGAGTTCCTCCATTTTCTATAGAATTTGCTGAAGAGTCTTTCAGAAATCAAAAAGGAAAAATACAACAAATAACTTGCTTTGGATTCAGCTACCATCAGAAAGATTAGAGCTGAAAGTATAAACAATTGAGAGCTAAAGGTCATTAGGGAACTCAAATCATGTTATAAATGTGATGTGTACACTCTGAGATGAGCATTAAAGCTATTCTATAGAGTTGTGCTGTCCAATATGGTAGCCAGTCGTCATTAGCCTGAGCCCTTGAAAGGCAGCTACTCCGAAATGAGATCTACATGCTAGATTTCAAAAACTTAGTGTGAAAAAAAGAATGTAAAATATCTTAATATTTTTACAGCAATTACATGTTGAAATACCATTTTTGACATATTGTGTTCAATAAAATTATTACTAAAATTAATTTTACATCTTTGTCTTTACTTTTTTGATGCAGCTTCAAGAAAATTTTAAATTCCCTACATGAATTGCATTTGTGATATGTATTATGTTTCTGTCAGGCAGCTCTGTTTACAGTTTAAAAATCTGTAGGTAGGATTTCCCCCTTTCTCTCTGTACTCCCAATTTGATTTAAACAAACAAAAATCTTAATCCTTTTTAAAAAACAAAACAAAGGTTTCTTTTATGGAAAAGTAAACTTGTGGAAAAGAGGCTGAAAATCAGAAAATTTAAGTGGCAGAGCTGGAAATCTAACACTGGATTTCAACATCCCATATTGAAAGCCAAGTCGATAAATTTATAACCAAATATTTATATGACAACTAGTATAAAACTATAACATTTCACTTTATGGTATGAAAAAAATTACTAAATGCTATCTCCCTTTTATAGGGTTAAGAATGATCAGGAGTTATATGTAACTTCTTCAAGTTGCCAGTCAGCTCATATGACTTTTTAAAATACCTCATACACATTTTCAGATTCATCACAAGCTGATGATGAATTCATTCCTTGATAGGTAACCATCTTTTCCATTTCACATCACAGCCCATTGTCTGGGAAGAAAAAGCACAGCTTATCTTGAGTGACAATGATGCTGCAGACATCATTTCACAGGATATACTTATATGAGTCAAGAAAAAAAGAACCATTGTTTTGGATTTAAAGACAAAATCCTGAAATGACTTCAAAATTGAGGCTGAAAACTTAAATGACAAAGAAAGCGATTACATAAATTGGGTTCTATGTAACTCTGCACATTTTGATTCATTTTAGAGTGCCCAAATAAATCAAGCTAGAATAGAAAATTTTCCTTGAAAACACTTGTTTCAAATGATACAAAAAGAGGAAGCAAAATGTAAAGACATTTTTAAATGACTTTCAATTCTAGTAGCATATTATAAAAGAGAAACATTTGATAGCCTGTGGAAAAATATAGTAGCAAAGACAACAACAGCTATTCTCTACTAGTGAAAAAGTACACTTCTATGAAAATAAAATCAAAGATAAACTCCATTTTGTATCATTTATTATGAATAAAAAATCTCCCTCCTGAATTTCACTTTCATTTTCATCTTTTTTAGGGGAACACGCTGATGAATTTGAGGCAGATACTGAATGTGTGATCTTTCTCAAAAGCAATCTAACATTACCTTGAATTTACAGTAGTGTGCAGGAGCTGGCTTGTTCTAGCTCATGAGAGCTGATGGCTAAATTTTCAGGAATTTTGAGAGCCTGTTATTATCATGTTGGTAGCTCGAAATTGGTCATGGTGGGATTATTTACACCATGGAAACTGGCAAATGTGAAAAGCTCCTTCTCCCCCAAGCCGGTTGTTAAACATGTAACAACACACCACTGGCAAACATTGAATCCCTTCCTAAATTACTACATGAAAAACTCTTTTCTTTCCTTTTTTTCTCTTTGACAAGCAACAGGATCATAATGTTGATCTTTGTCTGAAGCCATTCCAGAATGGGAAATTTCAAAGATCATCATTTGACATGATCCAGGATGACCTGCTTCATGACCCACTTCTGGTTAACACTGGAGGGCTGTGCAGTCTTGGTCATTAATTACTCTGCCTGGTTCCCTGCCTCTGGGCCTGAACAGCATTGGGTTTGAGCCACTGAAAGAAGGAGCTTCACCACACAGCAATGAGCAGAGATCTGTAGAAGATTTTCAGGCATTTTCTTCCTTCCTTTTACTTCTCAAGGAATAGTTAATATAAAGCATAATGTACAATGCTTGAATGTAATTATTTTACAAGGTTACCTATAAGAAATGAATTTTACACAAAAAGCAATTAATTGAGACTATCTCACAAGTTCATTAAAGAATAGACTAAAGTAGATTTCAACATGGGGCAGTGTATCAGAGAGCAGTTTCCAGGCCAAATGCTCAGAAGCTGGTATTGGGCTACATACAATATTTAAAAAGAGAGAGATGAGAAGCTTTTGTTTTTGCAGCAGGTTCACTCAAGAAACATAATACAAATTCTTTCTAGAGATACGAGAATCAGCTCAGGGATTTCTGAAAACAATTATGAATCTTGGGAAGAGAGATAAAGGAGCAAAAATAATTTAAGGGCTAATTCAAGCATGTTCTCAAGACATTCTATTCTTTGCTTTAACAATTCTTATGCCCAGGCTGAGGATGGGGACTGGTTACCGACATATTTGATTTGAAGTCTAAAGACCTGGGTACTATTCCTGGCTCTACCTGCTACTTGTTGTGTGAACTTGAGCAAGTGACTTACCCTTTCTGTGTTTCAGAATCCTCACTACATGAGGTGAATGCTTTCCCTGGCTAAGTTAGTGTGAAGATCAAATGAAATCATGCAAGGAAAAACACTCTTGCAAATGGTAAAGCACCACGTAAATACAATACTAATTCCACTTTGGGAAAAAAGAAGTAATTAAGCTATCATTTCCTACACTGACAACGTTATACTTGAGTCAACATGCATGACTTCGATGAATACCATATAAATTTAACTTTGAGATTTGCTGAAACAGTTAATAACGGCCTCAAAGAACTCTCTTAGTCACCATGCTTCACTACTGATTTGCAGCCTTGAGGAAATTGCTGTTTTTCTATTAAGATAACTTCATGTAATAATGTTTTTTCTGTGATGTAAATATGCTACAACATGGCCCATCTAAGTGCTTGAAGGATGTTTTGATTTACCTCTTTACATGTGTCAGCTGCTCTATCTGAATACTAATATTTTAACAATGCTTCAGTGGAGGTAGGTGAATGGATGACTGACCAGATAAGCCAATTCAGAAAGTGAAGACATATATATTGGGGGACTAAGAAACATTGAGATGACCCATAAACATGGCAGATAGCAAGAAAGGTCAACTCAAATGAGAGTGGGCAGGCAAGAAGGATCCTGTATGCAACAACTTGAAGTTTATGGCCCGTGAGTACTGGATTCCTGTTATCAACACATAATAAAATATGGGCCTGAATATCTCTGATGCCCTTTCAGCTCCTTTGACCCATGGGGTCTAAAGCCTTGAACTCCAGTAATCTAATACTCTGTATTCTGACACTACAGCTACAAGTGGCTATAGAAGAATAAAGTTTGGAAATCAAAAGAAAGAATTGTATATGGTCAAAAGAGACTTATTTACTCAATATTTAAAAAATCAGTTTTAAGATGAATCAATGCCACACTGTGATGATGGGCACCGATTTGATGGTCATGTGTATTCTTAATCTGAAGGAACAGCAATGAATATTAGAGAACAGATTTAAGACCAAGAGCAGGGGCATTCTGATTGCCATTAAAGTTGTCACTAAAATGATCACTAACCAGACTTCTTCCATGGAAATGACCTGTAAGGTTGTGTTAAGCATCACAACCTAGGGACAGAACCTATAAGAGATATGGTCATTCTGCCAAAATTCCACTAATGGAAATTTGCAGCAATGACAGGAACCACTCTGTACTCCTGTGCTCTGAAAGTGTGTTGAATACCACTAAGCTAATCTTCACAGACAAACTCAGTTGGACAAGTTTATGAGTAGGGATGTGGCATTCCCCACTCTCAGGAGGGAGGAAGATGGCAGCCACCCAGAGTTATTTGTATAGGCACAAAAAGGCCAGACCCAGGTCTCCTGCTGGGAGCTGATGTCCAGTGGTTGTAAGTTCTACAACTTACATGATTACAGAGTTATGGTCCTGCATACAACAAATGCAGAAGAAGGGTCCTCCTGCCTAATTCCAGGAGTCTTCTAAATACTTTCAAAATGGACACATCTTTGGCAGCTTGGTCTGACTATGAATAAGTCATTCCAAGGAAGCCTGAGGGAGGAAACCAAAATCAAACAGTACCAAAACCTATCAAATTTACAATAGTTCAGTTCACAATGTGTTTGGATCTCACTGTCACCCTGTAAGGAAGAAATTAATAAATATCCCATGTTTCAGACAAGAACATGAAAGTTCAGAAAAGTCCAAATGCACACAATAAGTAAAAACACTGGGCCCAACCCTATTTTCTTTTATCTAGCCATGATGAAGCCCATTTTCTGGCTATCTAGGAGCCAAGAGGCCCTCTCTCCACATGGGTCCCAAAAGTTGACCTGGAGTGGGTCACAGGATTTCAGAGGCAGTTGTGAGAATGTCAAGTTGCAAACACACAACCAAAGAACAGCCACAGAACCTTCCCTTTCCTCTTAACATGCTGTCATTGTCTGTGTTTATGTTTTAGAAGTGGTTACGCAATATCATTTGAACATGCTAATGAACAGTATAATAATCAACCAATAAACTATTCACAAGACTTGGATTCCTGAGCCAAGCTGATGAAATGGATATCAAGAAAGAATGTAATGCGGGGGCCAGCCCCACAAGGGTCGTGAGATGTCCTGAAGGAGAGACGGATAGGCGACGGACGAAGATCATATACATGGACACCTGTCTCTTGAACAGATGACAATTTAATGTTAGTTAACACAGAGCTTTTATACCATTCGTGAAGGGTCAAGACAAAGAAAATTTTTTCACGTACATATCTTTTAAAAGTTACCATCTAGTGGTCTTAGTAGCAAACAAACCAAGATTCCCATAGGCTTAGTAGCAAACAAACCAAGATTTTGTCAGCATTTTTAAAAGCCAATTGTTTTACCAAAATGTCGGCCGTTTTTTCATTGATGGTTATCCTATGTATAGCCGTTTGTAATCGAGAGACAAAATCTTTATAATTTTTATCAGACTTTTGTTTAATTTTTTTTAGGGGGGTAGCCTGGGTAGTATTAGCAGGGAGTGTTTTTCAAGTTTTGGCTGAACAGATATTAAGTTGTATTAGGGCATCTCTTGGTATAGTCATTTGAGTATCTACAGATTTATAAGTCCCAGTCTCTATGAGTATTTCAGTAGTAATAATGTCTGGGGTTTGTGTATTTTGTCTGTTTTGGGCAGCCATTTGTTTAACCTGGTTTTTAAACTCCGTTTTTTACAAAAAATTTTTTTTTTGTTAAACAGTATTTAGTAAGTATTTGTCAATTATATGGGGTCATTTAATGGTTAATGAACTGTCTTATAAGGGTGGAGGTATGGGGGCCAAAGGTCTATATTGGGAGCAAGCTTTTCTGAGCTCTTTTAAGAGTTTGCATGGCAATGGTTTTTATACCGGAGGGGCATTTTTAAATTCATTATCAAACAAAATTGGAAAGCACAAAGAAAAATCCAAATTATCTTTTTCCTCAGCCTGTCTTTTAGTTCCCTTAATACCAACGTAAGGCGCCTTGGACGAGAGGGAGTGTCTAGGAGTGAAAGCAGACTTTCTCGGCACATATTGAGGAGAAGGTTGGGTCAAGGATAAACTGATTAAAGTATCAGGATGCTTTTGTTCATGATGTTGAACTGCCTCCTTTTTCAAACTAGTCTCATCCGCTGGGGATGGAGTGTTGTTATCTAAGGGAGGAGTTATAGACACAGCTTTAGAGGAATTAGAGGCCAATATAGGAGTATCCTCTTTAGTAATTTTGGTAGGGAATTTGGAATATTTATGTCGTGGATCCAAAGCATCTCTAATAATATTTCACAAGGCAAAAGCATCAACAGGGACCTCATCAGGTCTGTGTAAAGTATAACAGAGTTTAAGTTTTTTTCCAACTTTGGTCCAAATAGTCAAATCAACGGTGTCTTCTTGAGGGAACCAGAGACATTGTGTCTGGACAAATCGTAAAAAATGAGCCAATCAAGTAGAAGACACCTTAATTTTCCTTTTAGATAACGTATCGAGTAAGACATTGATAAACAGTCTTTTGTGTTTAGACTGTTTTTGGCTCATGAGTGTATCAGGGTTTTAGCACTCCTCACCCATTTTTTCCCTGCCTATTTTTACAGGGGGGCCCTGGCGCCCCAGGTGAGGTCTTATCTGTCCTGAAAAGAAAGAGAAAAGATTATCTTCAAGCCCCATGTTGGGCGCCACTTGCGGGGGCCAGCCCTACAAGGGTCGTGAGATGTCCTGAAGGAGAGACGGATAGGCAACGGACAAAGATCATATACACGGACACCTGTCTCTTGAACAGATGACAATTTAATGTTAGTTAACACAGAGCTTTTATACCATTCGTGAAGGGGCAAGACAAAGAACATTTTTTCACGTACATATCTTTTAAAAGTTACCATCTAGTGGTCTTAGTAGCAAACAAACCAAGATTCCTATAGGCTTAGTAGCAAACAAACCAAGATTTTCATAGGCATAGTAGCAAATAAACCAAGATTTTCATAGGCATTTAGACAACGTCTTATTCATAAAGCCAACAATGATACTTTCAGTCCAATGTCCCAAATTACAGTTTTTGAAATGTTTTAAGAAAGTTTTTTTAAGTGTATATTTCTTTATGTGTCAGGAATTTTCTCATCTTAGGCTCTTATGTTCTTCAGAGTCCTGTGATCGCCTCCCTTGTCTAGATGTCTTCGTTACTTTTTTCTTATCTTGCAGTGCTTGTTTTTAAAGAAAACTCAAAAAAAGCTTTTAGTAATGTTTTCCAGGCCCCTCAAGGTTACTTTTTGTTTTAGCTGATCTGTCATAAAAGTGTCTGATTATTATATTATGAGTTTAATAAAAACCTACTCTATAAATGTTAACTTAGAGTTTTAACTATAAAATTAAGTAAAAACCTTAACATTAATCTTTATCCTAAGTTAGTGAAAACAGTGTTATAAATCACCTACATAACTCCTAGATAAGTGTTAAAACTTATAATAAATTCATAATGAACTTACTATAAACTTGTACTTTTAAAAAACCTTATGTCTAAACATTAAACTGCATAATTCTAAATCAAATAAAGAGTGAATATACTTATATTATTTTTTACTTAAGCAATATCTAATAACTTATAACCAAGTGAAAAAAAGCATTCTTGATGTGTTTCAGAGTTTAACCCTTACATATGTTAAAAAAGGCCAAGTGGCATAGTGGGAAAAATGGAAAAATAAACCATGACATTTCCAGGTTAGTTGTAAGTACTTCACATAAACATGCCATTTTTTTCTTCTACGACTGCACAAAATTCGTCAGCGATATCAAACAGCAAAGGAAGAAAGACAGAAGGGCCTCAGCTTTCCGGGCTCGCCGCCCTGCAGCCTGGGGTCTTTAGCCCACCCGGACCCTGTCAATCAGGTGGGCCTCCAAGACTGGCTCCCAACAATGTAAGGTACTCTTACACATCTAGAAAATTCCTATCGGTAGAACAAAGAGTCATTTTAAAGAATGAATCTATTTGCCTATGTTTTTCATCTTCCGCTTAATATTGCAGTTTATGGTGATTTCTTCAAGCTCTCAACTGTTCCAGCTAATTAGCAATGCTCAGGATACCTTCTCTATCTTGATTGTTATGACTAATTGTTGATAATAATTAAATTTTATTTCACTAAAACTTGATTATGTCTATAAGAAAAAAATCGGTGGGAATTCAAATTCTCCATCTACCCTATTTAATTCAGTTTGATGCATAAACATGGAGATACCATAAGTCAATGTAAATAATACATTTTCTTTTCTTTAACATACTTGGAATTGTCCTCTTCTACTTATTACTAATTCAGTTGTGTATTCTATAACCAAATGTGTTAACTTGTTTGATCCCTCTCTTCCTTCTAAAAATTTCTAGTAATTGATGTTTAGAGCGTTAAAGATATTCAGAAGAAATACGAAAACAGTTTTGCAGTTCCTAAAAAAAGGTAAACACAGACTACCATATAACCCAGCAATTCCGCTCCTGGGATATAACAGAATTGAAAGCATATATTCACACAAGTACTTGCACACAAATGTTCACAACAGTATTATTCATCAAAGCCCCAAAGCAGAAACAATCCACAATGTTCATCAACTGATGACAGGGTAAGCAAACTGTGGCATCCATATGCAATGGAATATTATTCAGCCATGAGAAGGAATGAAGAACTGACACTCAGTGGAAGAACCTTGAAAATGTTATAGTAAACGAAATAAACAATACACAAAAAGGTCACATATTGTATGATTTCATTTATATGAAATGTCCAGAATAGGCAGTCATAGAGACAAAGTAAATGAGGGGTTGCCAGGGGCTGAGTGGAGGGAGAAGTTGAAACTGACTGCGAATAGATACAGGGTTTCCTTCAGTAGTGATGGAAATGTTCTGGAATTAGATAGTGGTGATAGCTGCTCAACATAGTGAATACACTAAAAACCACTGAATTGCACGCTTTACTGGGTGAATTTTAAGTTACGTGAATCATATCCCAATTTAAAAAAAAACTGCAGGCACAAAAACTGATTGAGGCTAATTTCACTTTATATGAAAGGCAAATCCAAGTGAAATTTTACTGTGTATATGTATTGCATCTCTGAATCTTGTAATTTTACACACAGTGATGACGGGAATCTCAGCGGCTAAAATTGGGATTGTATGTAATCAAAGCATGATCCACAGCAAAAATGGATGGACATCCACACTGTCATAAGAAGGACATAGGTGCACTCCTTCCCATTCCCCCCACCACCACAACTTCCAGTCCTACCTTGCAGTGATGGCACAAGGGCTGTTATTAGCCCTTCTTGCCCCTCCTGTTCCAAGAAAGGCATCAATCTGATGTTCTGTGGGCACTGACAGCGAACTGACTTTTCAGGGTCTCCTCCAAACTACTGGAGGATGATTAGGGAGTATGCTAACTTCCTGGGAACTAACATGGTCTCCTCAGCTTGTTCTTGGGTGCCAGGTAGATAGATGGACATGTGCCATGGGAGCTGAAGGGAACATGCTTTGCAGACTCTGAATCACAGGCATGCACAGAAAGGCCCTGGTTTACAGTCTTTATCAGTAAGCTGGAAGCTACACATATTTAACCCCAAGTGCTCAGCACTATGGCTTATGTTTTTCCTACCTTTAAAAATGCATCACTTTTTAAAACTTAGGAGTGCATGTAAAAGTCACTTTTAATATCCACTCTTTAACAAGACTACTGGGTGGCAAAAAAAAAAAAAAATTACAAGCTACTCAGAATTTCAAAAATTGTTTTTACTTAAAATATCTCCATTTTCCCAAGTGTTTTCAAAATTCACTTCAACAATGTTTCAAATCATGACTTTTACAAACAGGAACGTTTTAAGTCTATTTCATTTCTCTATAGAGGATCTGGCTAGGTTCTTATGACAGAGCAATGAATATGATTCTACATCTCCTCTAGTTTAAAGTCTCTTTCAGGGCTTTCATTAGTCTCCCATTACAGGATATGTGCAAAGTGACTCTTGGGCTTGAGATGAAGAAATATTCATTCACCTCATGAGAGAAGGAGAAAACAGCCACTTCAAAGTGATCCAGTGCAAAACAGTTTATTAATGTAGAATTCCAGAACTGGAGGGAGCCTGAGGGTCCAATCAAGTCTGACTACGCTCAGTCAGTCAGTGAGGAAAGCAACATTCAGAGAATTCAGGCAGCTGGGTCTGCAGTTGGGTTCCAGATATTGGCACCCCCCATCCAGTGGGGCACCCAGCTACTAGCAGACTCAGTCACAGATGCTCAGAGGTGAGCCCAAATCTGACTCAGAGAAATGAACAGTCTAATCAGTCCAGTTCATCTACCCAACCCAATAAGCACTTAAATGAACGCCTACTGTATAAAGTCACTGTACCAAGGAAACATGGCATGGAGACACAGATAAGTAAAATCTCATCACTGTTTCCAAGGAACTTAATATCTACTCAAAGAGGTTAAGACACACCTGCAAATAACTATAATGTGGAATGTTAAGAGCAAGACCAGGATAATTACAAAATCAAAATCCAGGTAGGAGGTAATAAGGATGGGAGAAAGGCAGTGACAGTGGGAATGGTTATAAATATGAGCACCCCTGGGAAGGCAGAGGTGGATGAACTGACCCTGGTGACAGCCTGGGGATGGTGGGTGAGAGGAAAAGGCCAGGAGAAAGAGTTTTCCAGGCTCCCAAGACTGAAGCTTGCATTTATGGACCAGGGTGGGGAAGGTAGGCAGGATGAGGAATGATAAGGGTTCCCTTTTCAATGTTCAGTAGAAGCAAATCAGCAGCACAATACCACACATTAGCATACTGACAGGGTATTTTTGTTGTTGTCCCTTCATGTAACAAAATGTATAAAGTGACTCACATGCAGTTCTTGATCTATAAAGTGATACAGAGCCAACACTAGGTTCTAAAGCTTGATTTCTGGTTCTAGGACATTCAACAGCTCGATAACGCTTCCTATCATGAGTAAATTTTAAAGATCAGTAGCAGAAATACAAATTATTTTTCCAAAACTCAGTCAAGTGGGTAAAAATGTATTCTAAAAAGTGACATTACACAGTCATTAAAAACATTCACCGATG
The DNA here is from genome assembly GCA_027257055.1 of Cephalopachus bancanus. Lineage (NCBI taxonomy): Eukaryota > Metazoa > Chordata > Mammalia > Primates > Tarsiidae > Cephalopachus > Cephalopachus bancanus. The sequence goes on from JAPVLO010000093.1 coordinate 14,782,641, forward strand.
AATGTTTATTTTCTATTTACTATTTCTGTGAGTGCTTAGAGGGAGGAGGCCCATCTGAGTGAAGGTAGTAGACAAGCTGAAAAACAGGTAACAACAGAGGATGAGTAGAAATCAGACAGCAGGCCAGACATAAGCAGTGTCACCTCCAGTACAACAGCTGGCTGGTCACTTGATCTTGAATGGAAAGTACAAAAAAAACCCACACCTCACATGCCTCTTAGGATAAAAAGACCCATTGATCTTGGTGGAAAGGACTGAGCCTTTAAACAGTCCACTCTCTCTGTCCCTTATTATGACTTTCATCATCTTTATTCCACACAAATGTGTACACTCAGGCCTCGGAAGAAGGGCTGAGGTCAATGACCTCCATAGGCAAACATGATGAAGTTTATGGGCACAGAGAGGGGAAACTTTCTTTCTTTTTTTTTAAAGATCACACAGATTTAGCAGCTTTAGTTCTGACAAAAAAAGAAACTTCAGATGAAGTCTACAAGGAGAAAAAAAAAAACTAGAAATATGTGCGCTAAAATGTTAACCACAATGTTAACTTATGAAACTCTAGGTGATTTTTACTTGTCTCCTATGCCTTTCTGTATTTTCCAAAATGTTTACATAGAACATTGCATTATCCTTATAATCAGAGAAAAAGCCTTTTTTTTATTAAGAGGAATGTAATGATACTTGAGCTATCTTATATAAAAGAAGTTGTATACTTTGAATATTATTTTGGATGGCCATTAAAGTCAGACTCACATGTAAACGTTTTGGGTTTTCATAAAATTTCCCCTATGTTGCTGTCAAGGAAGTGAATCTGGGGAGTGGGGGCGGGGAAGAGGGAGAGGGAGAGGCAGAGAGAGAGAGAGAGAGAGAGAGAACAAATATTTAGTTATTTAGGATCTTTGAAGGAAAATAAAATTGGGATTTATTTCCTCTGACTAGCCCAAATTCACTCCTCACTCCCTCCCAACCTGCTGTCTCTCACTGCCATTTTCCCTGGTATTGATAAGAGAAAGAACAAGATATATATAGATAATAGACATATGTATGTATGTGTGTGTGTGTGTGTGTGTGTGTGTGTGTGTGTGTATGTATACTATACTATATATAGACATATGTGTGTATATATATATATATAAATTGTTTTTAATCTAGTATAATCACAAAACTCAAAAGGACAATTACTACATGAAAGTTCTTACAGTGATAGCCAGAAGACTCCAAAAGTATAACTCTGACAGTTCAGAGTCAGACATCCACAGTGTTAGAGTTTGCTAGAAAGGGACAAGTCTTCTGGGCAGGGACGGTGAAAGGCAAATGAGCCATGAAGTGAGACTAATCTTCACTTTAATTCAAGAGAGAGATGGAAGTTTTGATGAGACCCAACCATCTATTCAGTCATTCTGGAAAGTGCACAGCTGTGAGGGACCTCAACCTTGATACATGGCTCTATAAGAATGTGCTTCAACTTTGAGGTTTCCTCTCCAAATTGCTCAGATTTTCCACATCAACCTTCAGGTGCTTAGCAAGAGATGATTGTTTTGTAACAAGCCTTAACATTATGATGGTAATAAAAAGGTCTTCGTTTATCATCTTATCTGCAATCAGTTTATCATAGTGCCTCTCTCTTACTTTCAGCTTTTTCTAGATTTGACTCACTCATAGTATACCCTTTCTCCTTGCAACTTGACCTGGTTAAGAGGTGAAGCACTAATGATGTTTTTTGGGATTTGGTTTGTTCCTCTCCAAATTAAAGCATAACATGGATAAGGATTGCTGTTTTCCTACTGTATAAGTATAAAAAACTATATTAAGATGTAGGAGATGTACAATGTCTTAGAACTGGGGACACACCCAATTAATGCCATTCAGAGAAACACTCAAGTGCTAGAAAGGTATTCCACTTGTTCATCTTATGAGATCTTTCCATGTGGTAAACAGGATCACCCATGAAACCAATACAAATCACTAACGTCTCAGTTTCCTTATTTATAAAATACACACGCACTGGGTTAGGATTAACAGTTAAATATTAGGTTTAAAAATAAACAGAAAACAAGCAAACAAGCTCTTCCTGTTGAGTTGCAAGTTTCTCCTCCCTTGCACTCTTACCCCATTAACCCTCTTAATTACATTAAAAAGAATCTGAAGTGAAGATCTTACAAATAATTAGAGTTGACTTAGGCATGTTTTTTATTCTCTATCTACAACTAGGAATACAGGATTGGATCCAGACCAAGTATCAAATTCAATAGGTCTCTTCTGTGTCCCCAGCTTAGCATGCAAACTTTGATGTGTAAAAACTTAGCATTTCTACCTAGGGATGTAGTTTTGAAAACAAAGGAGCTTGGCAGACAAAGGGTAATTTGTTAAATCTGCTAGAAGCTACTTATCTGCTGTGGGCATGCAATCTTTAGGCATATTTGAGTTAGCACCTGTGTAGAACTAATTAAATTGGAAGAAAGAACAGAAATCCACTCCTTGTAAGGCCATCAACTATTATGCCTCAGTGTTTTAGCCTGAGCACTTCCTCAGTGCTCAATTTCTTTCAATTATTAGCCAAGAAAGCTAAACACTGTTGACTTGCTGGAGGCTGTAATCATCTAGAAAGGTCTCTAAAAATGAAAAGGGGACAAGTTGTTTTCTAGTATAGTAAGGTGATTAAGCATGAACTCCAGAGCTACACAGCCTGGGTTTGAATATCACTTCTGCCATTTTACCAACTGGGAGACCTTTGGCAAGTCACTCCATCTCCATATGCGCAGTTTCCTCATTTGTAAAGTGGGATTAAGAACAGGATTACCCTTGAAGGACTGTATGAGGAGTACACGGGTTAATATTTACAGACTACTTAGAACAGTGCCTGGGACATGGCAAATACTATGTGAGTGTTAAACAAAAGTAAATATGTGAAGTGCTTAGAATGATGACCAGTAAACATTAGATATTACTACTCCTATCTCATGTAAATTCTAATCTAGAAAACAGAAGTCAAAACGTTCGGGGTTCTGAATGGTAAGGCATTCCCTAAGGTTCTAAACTATAGTCTCTTATTGCATACACACAGATTTTTTAAAAATCCAGAGAAGTTGTTTGCCATCAAGTCCCAGGTTCTTGAGGTGGGTGGTGGGGGACAGGTGCAGAAGGTCCACAGAAATACACATCTGCCCAGACCCATAATTAAAAAGAAGTCACCATTAGAGAACACAGATTCGTTTGAAGTTCACCAGAGCTTTACCCACACAAATTACTTTCTCCCAGTATTTCAAGCAATTATCACTTTTAAAGTCTAGTGGGGGAAAGGTGTGAAAGGGAAAGTAATGAGGATTTGCATTAGAAACGCTCTTCCCTCCAACTGTTTATATTCAGCAAGAGCAAGCAGCTTCCAGCTTGGAGGGGAGATGGGGAAGAGAGGCAGGTGGCATTGTTGGCTCCACAGTTTTCCAGGTAGAAAATTAGCATCCTCCAAACAACACTTAATTGTCAAAATTTTTCTGTCTCTGCTATATTGAGTACAGCAACAAGGGTCACCAAGTATTGTAATCATTTCCTTATGGGGCATGTTTTCACTTTCTAAGATTAACATGTTTCATTATTCTCATTTCTCTGAAGTCAGAACTTCTCTCAAACATCACACATGATAGGCATTTACAATATCTATAACTTAATAGCTTCAATCTGTCCCTATCGATAACTACTGTTTGCTGCCTAGATGGTTGCTAAGAGGATGATTACAGCTGTCTTTGAGATTAAGTTTGGGCTATTTTTTAATAAAACAAAACAAAACAAAAAACACAACGGAGGCTTTTTTCTCCCAATAAAAAGCCATGTCAACATTCTTTATTTCCTTGGCCTCTTGGAAATGCTATCACTTCTCCCAGAAATCACCCAGCTAATCTGTGCCCCTCTCCCAGCACAAGCACTCTAAGCAGGCCTCCTGGTGTGGGACAAGACGAATGGATCTGGGCTCAGACTTTCACTCTGCTCTCTTCGTCACCCTCGTTTAGTTACTAAACCTCTGTCTCCTCAACTGTAAAATGAAAATAATATCTTCCTTATAGTGTTACGGTAAGAATTAAAGAAAATACACAGAATGTGCAGCCCTCATAGCTGTTCAGTTAAGTATATGGCAGTCCTTCATATTATTTCAAATGCTGAGTGGGTTCTATACTACTCCCATCTACATCTATAACCCACTCAAGTCTGAAATCTTCCCAGACTCTGGGTTACAAGAATATATTCCAGAATATAGGAGTAATCAATAACTACCCCCCTTCCTGGATTTCCATGGGATACACCCAACAAAAGAACACATGAGACCAAAAGGAAGAAGAAAAGATTATTCATGTTGATTTTCCTGAACAGAACCCCTGTAAGGGCAAACGAAGACTGTAAGATGTGCCCATGAGAATAGGATAGTCTCTACCTTCCTTCCATTACCATTGGCTCTTTTCCTGAATGTATCTAAAGCCATGATGACTGCACAAGAGCTGTATTTTTATCTGGATTCCCGGCACATTGGCCTGTGGCAAATCTTTGAAAGCACCACCTGCTGAGTGCACCTGGGGACCCAGCAAACATACTGCACTGTTGGCTAAATCGCCTTCCAGCAACCAGGCCATCCTGCAGTACCCATGGTTCCTGCCTGAAGGGACCAGCGGAAAGGAAAAACAAAAGATGGCTGAAAAAGGTGATCCTCTACTTTTTGCAGCCACTGTATACATTTCCAGCCTTGTCATTTATTCCTTTAATAGCCACCTGTTAAACAGCTGCTTTTAATAAGAGGAGGAAGAGTGAGAAAAAGTGAGGCAGAGGAAGACAAGAAAAGCAAGAAAGGTGCCGGTATACAAGGAAATTTGGCAGTCCTAGGCTTATGGTGGTCTACTGGCACCGTATCTTCTCACCTGTGAAATCAAGCCCTGCCCTAATTCCCCTTCAGGGCTCAGATGTTAGTGGTCAGAGCAGGCAAACTGGGTTGTTAGAGACGGGAGAGAAACAGTGGTCCTGACCTGTTAGGGGTTCATTGGTTCTAGGATGTTGGGATGGCACTTGTACACACTGTGTGGCTGGGGCTTTAGAAGCTTCCATCTGGCCAAGCATGGTGGCTCATGTCCATAATCCCATCACTTTGGGAGGCCGAGGTGAGAAGACAGCCTCAGCCCATGGGTTCCAGACCAGCCTAGGCAACTTGGCGAGACCTCGTCTCTACAATAAATCAAGAAAAATTAGCCGGGGATGGTGGTACATGCCTGTAGTTCCAGCTATTTGGAAAGTTGAGGTGGAAGGATCGCCTGAGTCCAGCAGTTCGGGGCTGCAGTGGCCGTGAGCATGCCACTGCCCTCCAGTCTGAGCAACAGAGTGAGACACCGACTCAAAAAACAAACAAACAAAAAAACAGAAGCCTCCTTCTGTGGAACTCTGTTCTGTGAGCCTATGATGATTTTGGTGTGCTCAGACTAAGGGCCCTGAGGTGTGTGTTTTCATTAGATAAATGCAAAACAGTAGTGACATTTTGGGAAGTCAGAACCATGATTAAACTGCAGGTAAGTATGTAGAGAGAAAAGAAAGAGAGGCAGGAGAATGAAGCCCAATGTGGCTATTTCTACCATTCAGGAACCCATTGTCACACTGCTTAGAATAAGTGGTCCCAAAAGAGTCAATGGCAGTCCAAACAGCTCCTAAGCCTGAGAGTCAGGCTTTTCACTGTGTGGCCCAACCCCTGTGTAGTGCTCTGATCCTGGCTTCTCTAGGCTAAGAGAAAGTGTCCCCTGAAACGCCACATAGAACTGCATGGTGGTTACCCCTCACACCTATGGGCATGCAGCTGTAGGGTGGCAGTTAAAAGAATGGTGTATCAATCCCGAGTGCCAGGGTCTCTCAACTCTGCCGCTTATTAAACAACTTTGGGCGAGTTATTTATTCTTTTTGTGCCTCACCTGTTTCTCATTTGAAAATAAGAATCATTCTCTGTCTTCTCAATAAATCCTGCTTTCTCACTTTAAAGAAAAAGAAGAATCACGATAACAGTACCTATTACATAAGGTTGTTAAAGATTAGTGAGTCACTATTAGTTAAGTTTTTACAACAGTTCCTGGCTCATAATGATATACATAAAGATAAATCAACATCAGCTGCATAGTAACCAAATGGCATTACCTACAAGAGAAATCAGTGCAAATGGTTTAAGCATAAACATGATTACTATATACTCTTCACTTTAATTCCAAACCCTTGTGCAGAAACAGCCCTCAGAAAGGCAGAATCAAACCAAAGTCTAATTCTACAAAGTAAAATGTTATCTATCCCTAAGACATACCCCAGATACCTGCAGAGTACATCATTAGACAAAGTCACAAAAGCACTGTCAGAAACCCCCTGTTGAAAACAAAACGCTAGAAGAGGCAGCAGCCCAGGAATGGAAACATGATGCTGTAGCATTTCTAACCAAAGGTGAGATGCTATTAAGTTGAAGCATGTACCATGTGTTTATTCATTGATGAGACTGATGGAAACCAATCTCTTTGCTTAATGCGATATAGTTCATCAAAGAGGAAGAAATACACGTTGCCAGTAAATCCGCTCACTCAGGTTTTCCAAACTGGAAATCAGAGAGAAAACTACTTGGGACAGATAGCTTTCTGACGAAGGCAGAACAAAGACAGGTGGAAGAGACCCAGAGCACCAGGTGTTTGCCACGGCATGTGCCAGGGAGCAGAGCCACGGTTTGTGGGTGAGGGGGGTAACTATGTGTCCAGGAAGCTGTTAAGGGAGAGAAGTCACTTACTAAATGACAGTCTTTGACAAGTTTTAAAACAAGTCCTCACACAAAAATTCTAAATCGTTGTGGGAGTGGGGGGGGAGAATGGGGACCAGAGTCGGGGAACACCCACCCTGCCACAAGCCCACTGCCTGTATAGTCAGGCTCACCTAAAACATCCTGTTTTTGCCGCAGATCACAGCACCCTAAACCCAAGTCTGAGTCTTGTGCTGTCAAAATAGCAAAAACATGAAACATCTACAAGTCTGCTCTTCCAAGAATTCAACAGGACTTCCCTGGCACTCTTTCAAATGAGAGGATGGGCAAAAGCAAAACAGTAGTGACATATTGGGAGGTTGGGACCACGGGTAAATTGCAGGTAAGCATGTCTACGAGAGACGAAAGTGAGGCAGGGAGGATGAGGCACAATGCAGCAATTTTTACCACTCAGTCATCTATTGTCACCACTGCTTAGAATAATCATTTTGAACAAAAGACAGATCCAATTGGAAGTAGGTCTGCTCTGCTTTCAGCTGTAAAAGATTTAGCTCTGAACCCTACACTCAATCAAAAAACTCACTATGTGAAGACAAAGAATAAAGGAAAGAAAGCAAGTAAGTTTAAAGGAATCTGGATTATTATTATTATTATTTTTTGAGTTGGAGTCTCACTGTCACCCAGACTGGAGAGCAGTGGCCACTCTGGCCACTGCAGCCTCGACCTGCTGGGCTCCAGCAATCCTTCCGTCTCAGCCTTCCAAGTAGCTGGAAGTACAGGTGCACGCTACCACGCCCGGCTAATTTTTTTGATTTATTGTAGAGATGAGGTCTCGCCTGCCCAGGCAGGTCTCAAACCCGCGGGCTCAGGCAATCCACTCACCTCAGCCTCCCAAAGGCTAGGGATTGCAGGCTGAGCCACCGAGCCCGGCTTGGATTTCCTTTTTGTTCGAGGTCTCACTCTGTTGCCCAGGCTAAAGTGCAGTGGCATGATCATGGTGCACCACAACCTCGAACTCCTGGACTCAAATGATCCTCTGGTCTCAGTCTCCCAAGTAGCTGGAAGTACAGGTGCATGAGGTAAGTATGTTAGAGAAAATTCAAGAAGTTACAATTATTTGAAATTTTGACCTATTTTATTAAAAGTTATCAAAACCATTGTTTTCCCTATAACAATTCAGCATATTCAAATCAGTAGTTATAAGCATTCACACTCCAAATATTCAAACTCTGTAATAGCCAAGAGTTATTTAGCATTCAGACAAAACAAAAAGTGTAAACAAACAAACAAACAAAAAACTGTCCTTCAGAGATTTTCTCTCTCCTTTATTGTTAACCCATTTGGTAAGCAAACTAACTTTTAAAATATTTCAGAGTCAAGTAAAGGAATCTGTAACAACAAACCAGGGAGGGAGACCTAGCGAACTAAACAATAAAGGGGTAATAGCACTTTGTGTGCAAAGAACCACACATATGATGATCATCAACACCATCAAAATAGGAGGGTGATAAGGAATATCCACTGGGCCCTTCCAGAAAGTAGCTATTGCTAAAAGAAGAACAGTGCTGTGTTGAGAAGAAGAGGTCAAAATGAGGAAAATAGCAAAGGCAAAGGGGTGAAAAGGTCAGGAGTTTGGGGGAATAGCCCAAAGTGATATGAAAACAAGAGCATTCTGTAAGTGTGAGCATAAGTTTGGTGCATATGAGCAGATAGACTTTATGTGCTAAAGATATGAGACTTAATGTCTGGGGAGATAACATGAAATGAGAGTAAGCAGTAGCCAAAGAGCAAAGAAAACACCTTGCCTTTTGCAAAAGAGTCCAAAGAGGGAGCTTAGGACTGCTGTCAGGGGCTGTCAGTTATCTCAAATTGAAGCAGATCTGCATTCTCTGAGGGAACTACCTTCCTTGGTCTCAATGGAACAGCCGGCTTTCCCTGTGGACAGAAACTCCAGAGATCACCTCCCCTGTTGGCCCACAACAGAATTACCCCAGGCAGCAGTTCTGGGGCTTGATGAGGGGAGGGAGCTGCCTGCCTAAAAAGAAAGGGAAAGAAAAAGAGCCGCATCTGAACTGTTCCCATTGACCTTTCGTGGACAACCTAAGTCTGAGAGGCTGAATTTAAGGAATTTATTTATTATCCACTTTAGGTTATGTAAGTCTTCAACTAAAGGTTCCCCTCCATCAGCTTAGACGCCTCTGTTGGAGACAATATCTACCAGCCATGCCAACACCCAAATGTATATACTGAAAATGAGCTGTGCAAATAGACCAGACCAACAGACACAGCTTAATGAATGCATCAACATGAGGGCATGAACAGCAGAAAGCAGAACCAGTATGAGACTTTATAAAGACTTGTTATTCTGATATAATTTGGTTTAATATTGGGAACTTCTCTCTTGGGGGTTATGCTGAGCCCAAGTCATTCCTCTGCTAATAGCCTTGAGAAAATTTCTAAGTGTTATTTTAAGGTGGTTCACTTTGGTAATATGTTAGACTTTCTAGATACAATTTTGCTAATAACCCAAGAATTGGTAACTCTGAGCTGCCATCAAAAGTAAATTAGGAACTGATACCACAGAACAGATAATTGCCATCAAAACAACAGGACTCAGCTGAGGTACTAATCAGACTGGAAGACTTTAAAGAAAGAAAGGATAAGAGTTTTGTGGCTGCTGCAGTAAAAATAGAAATAGATGATAAGACTCTAACCTCTCTCTGCTTCTGGCATGTACCACACCAGAGAAAAGAATCTGAAACACAAAATATTGACAGAGGTACTGAAGCTTTGCAAAGAATCAGAGCGTAAGACACCTTGAAATTCATTTAACTCAGTCATTGCATTTCACAATGAGGAAACTGAGGCCCAAAGAGGTTAAGAGGTCTGCCTCTAATGTAACACACACACACACACACACACACACACACACACACACACACACACACAGAGATGGTTTTAGCCAGTCCTGCGGTCTGAAGGCTGCAAGTAAGGGGTGCCCTTTCTTTTTTTTTTTGAGTTGGAGTCTCACTCTGTCACCCACACTAGAGTGCAGTGGCCGCTCCCGGCCACCGCAGCCTTGACCTGCTGGGCTCTGGCGATCCTTCCGCCTCAGCCTTCCAAGTAGCTGGAACTACAGGCGTGCACTACCACGCCCGTCTGATTTTTTATTTATTGTAGAGATGAGGTCTCGCCAAGTTGCGCAGGCAGGTCTCAAACCTACGGGCTCAGGCAATCCACTCACTTCAGCCTCCCAAGGCGCAGGATTACAGCCTGAGCCACCAAGCCCGGCCGGGGGAGTACCCTTTCTTCTTCACTTATTTTCTTCCCTCCACTGAGTAGCAGTTAAGGAAAGCTACTTTTGTAGAGACAACTGAAGTCCTTGACAATGACAGAAGAAAAACAAATGGTGTTTCAATCCCAAGTGAAGCTATCCACTCATCACTGTGCTCACTCCCAGGAAGACTCTAACTCTTGGGTAAAATAAGTAGTAGAATCTGGTAGCCATGGTGGCTTTGTAGGGGCTGGATTGGGATCCAAACAGTGAAGTGGAGGGAGGGAACATGAGCTGAACTCAGCTGACAAGAAAGACAATAAGTAAGAAAAAAAAGAGTCCAAAGAATCCTGTGTGTCCACTTCTAACCACATTTGAGCACAGTACCCCAGTTAGCCCTCACCATGGCCACAAACATAAACATCCAACTTGAAAGCTGCTGGCACCAGTTGTCATGAAACACAACGTGCATGCTGAAGTGTAGATTCTGGAGCCAGGTCAACTTGTGTCTGAACCTTGACTTTGCTACTCACTAGCTGTGTGCCCTGAACTGTGTTCACTGCCCTGTGTCTCATTGTCCTGTGAAGTAAGGATCACAGGGTCTGCTCCAGGAAGCTGGGGAGAGGATTCAATAAATTAATATATCTAGAGTGCTGAGAACAGTGCTGGGCATGCCATGAGTGCTGTATAAGTGGTAACAAATAAAGAGTCTGGTCACATTCCATAGCTTCTAAAGCTGGTAACATGTGACCCAGGCATCACTGCACACAATTCACATTCACACATCCTCTTTTCTCTGAAGAGGTTAATCTCTTCATCTGAAAGGCAAGTTGGTTTCTTTCTTTGGTTTTCTTTCTTCTTATTATAATTACACACTTTATAAAGCATTCAGAAAATCCAAACAAAAATTATCTGATACTGCCACCCAGAAAAGACGACTTTAACAGAGATGTCCTTCCAGTTTTTTTCTTCATAATAGCTTCACAAATACACATTTTTAAAACCTGTGATATTGTTTTATGATCTAGTTTTTTACTCAATATGTTGTGAATATTTTGCCTTGGCTAAATATTTTATGATACCATCTTTACCAGCTGCATTGTCTGACTATACTGTAATTTACTACTTGTTAGCATCTTTATGACAAAACTTAACCTCCACATTCAATTCCTCTCTTCTGTACATCCCAAAAGAAAATGAAGGTATAGCACAGCTTTTGACAAGCGACTTCCAAGCAGGTGTACTCTCATAACTCCCTCCCATCTCAGAGAGCCCCAGTGCTCAGAAAAATGGCTCCCCGCAAAGCCTCTCCATGTGATCCAGAGCTTCTGCAGTGCGAGATCCAGGAAGGGCAGCTCCTGCAGTCAGCAGAATGTCCCACTCCAGGAATGTCTGACCTTACCCAGGGCTTTGATCAAGCGACCTCCTGCCAAGTAATAACTGGCCAAGAAAGTTGTGCAGGGAAGGGGAGGAAGAGCAGGGAGGGCAACAGGGTGGGCCTGAAGGACCCCCTACTGGGCAGCTGGCCAACCTCTTGAGGTTGAATCAGGCTGGAAATGTCCAGTTGGAGGAATCTTAGAGATCATCTGCCCACTCCCCATTTTAGAGAAAGGAAACCAAGACTCAGGAAGATAACAGAACTTAATTAGCACTTGTGAAATACAACTTAATAAAGCAACGATAACAGCCACAATTACTATTAGTACCATTTAAGGCACATAGTATGAGCCAAGTACTACGCTAAACAAATGTTTAATCCCTGTGACAACCCTGTGAGATCACTATCATTATCCCCATTTTAAGAAGAGGGAGTTGATGAGGCTTAGACTAAATGAGTTGCTCAAGACCCCACAGCTAACAAGTAGTAGAGGTAGGAGGAAATCCAGATGGCTCTCACCAAAGTTCATGTACCTTCACAAAGCACGTTACAAGAATGAATCATTATTTTTATTTTCATTGCATTGCTTTTCTGAAAAATGAGCTTATTAGTACTTACTGCTCATTTGGAAGGTGGCAAAGAATTCATGCTTTCATTTCTAGTCATCTTTTTACAAATCAACATTTCTGCATTTGCTAAACAGTGACATGAAAATATTCAACTGATCAATTTGCAATAGTTAACCTCCACATGTGTGATATGAAAATGCTTTTAATAATGGCTTGAGTGCAAAGCTTAGGCTGAATGCTACAGTTAAACCAGCATGAAGGTAAAAGACTTGATAATCAAACACTATACGTCCAATGAGTGAGAAGTGAAGATATTTCTTCTAAATTTCTATGTGAGGCCACTTCAGGTTTAGAAAGGCCTTAGGCCAGGGACTCTCCCAAGTACATAATTACAATGCTTCTCTAAGATGATTATCAGGTGGAAGACAAAGATTTCAAATAGTTTGTTTACTTATTTTTTTAAAGACTCTTTCTCAGTATGACTCATGTGAACAATTTAAACAAACAGCTGTGGCAGGAGATGGCCATTGCAGCCTGCTTCGTGTGTAAAATGTGCTGAATCTGTGTGAGTTAATTAGATCAATCTAGACTCATTTTCTTTAATGAGGCAGTATAATACACAAATCCACCTAACCTGTTTTTTGGGTTTTGTTTGACATGCATTTGTTGGTATTGTCTAATCTGTTCTTGAGCCTCTTTTTGGTTGAAGCATAAGCTCTCACTATTTTTTTCCAAACACAGATTTTTTGGGGGGTGTATATATGACAGCTATGCATCCTTATGGTGGTCTCTGATCAAATACTTTCAAGTAACTTGCACTCAGCAAAAAACCATAAAAATTAAAAAAATTAAAAAGTTTTTCGTTGCCTTTAAAGTAGGTCAGCTCGATAGATTGTAGATGTAAGATGCTTAAAAGTGGGCTTAACCCCCTGGGGGGCGGAGGGAGGGGAGAGGAGGGAGGCCCTGGGCCTGGAGCGAATTTGCTGACCTCCCTCCACCTGCCCGGCCCCAGTGTGACAGGGCCCAGCGGCCTGCCTGACTCTGGGGCCTGGTCTGGTCCCCAGGGAGCGGGAAGACTACGTCCGGAGCGCCGGGCCCTGAGGTGAGCGGAGCGGAGGGGCCTGGTCGGCCTGTGCGTGAGGACTGGGGCCCCGGCCCGGCGTGCTGCCGCTGCGATCGCCCAGCAGCAGATGACCACCTCGCAGAAGGTCCTGATGCTCGAACTGAAATCCCTGCAGGAGAAGCCGGTGGAGGGCTTCCAGATCACCCTGGTGGATGAATCGGACCTCTACAACTGGGAGGTGGCCATCTTCGGACCCCCCAACACCCTCTGCGAAGGTGGCTACTTCAAGGCGCATATTAAATTTCCTATTGACTACCCCTATTCACCACCTACCTTCAGATTCTTGACCAAAATGTGGCACCCCAACATTTATGAAAATGGAGATACATGCATTTCGATTCTTCACCCGCCTGTAGATGACCCACAGAGTGGAGAGCTGCCTTCTGAAAGGTGGAGCCCTACTCAGAATGTGAGGACTATCCTGTTAAGTGTAATCTCACTCCTTAATGAGCCCGACACCTTCTTCCAGCCAATGTGGATGCTTCAGTTATGTTCTGGAAATGGAGAGACAGTAAAGGAAAAGACAAAGAATATGCTGAAATCATTAGGAAACAGGTTTCAGCCACTAAGGCCAAAGCAGAAAAGGATGGAGTGAAGGTCCCCACGACGCTGGAGGAAGACAGCATCAAAACTAAAGTGCCTTCTGATGACAACAGCTCAGATTTGCTTTATGACGACTTGTATGACGACGACATTGATGATGAACACGAAGAGGAGGAAGATGCCGACTGTTAGGATGATGATGATTCTGAGAACAAGGAGTCGGGACGTGCTCCTTCAGTGCTCGCCGAGCAGAACGGAGGGGAGCAAATAGGGACCTAGCAATGACCCCTCAGCCAAAACCTCTTCACAGCAGCTGAGGAAGCATACACAGCTCCTGCTGACTCCTCTCATGGATCTGTTTGCTCCTTTTTATGGACCTTTAATGGAGAGAGAGAAACTCTCCACAGAATGTCTGAATTCTTGCATTCTTTACCCTTCTATCACTGTTTTGATTCTTTAAAAAAAAACAAATCAACCCAAACTCCTGCCGCCTCACTTCGTCTCTACAGAATGTTCACAGCAAAACACATTTGATCTGTTTTTACATTCTTGAAGAATAGTCTTTCGAGATGTTTGTGTTTAAAGCTGGGAACCTGTTGGGAGTTCACAAGTGCTGCATATACCGGGTAGCAAAAGAAAATGGAAAAAAAACCCACAAAACAAACTTAAAAAAAAAAAGGCAAATTTGCCAAGGTTTAGCTGCTCGTTTACATTAGTGTGTGCGCATCTGTTCTGCCCCATGATGGTTAATTTTGTTTCTTTCCCTTCCTAAGACTGAAATATGGTGGGCGTCAGGGACTTTGTGCTAAGCCTGATGAAATGTGCTCTTTCAGCCTCCGTGATATCATCCTAATGTGGAGGCCTCAGCTACTCTGAAGAGAGAAATCAGATTTTGTTTTTTGAAATGGATTGAGATTGAAAGCCTGAAATAAATATTCATACTTTACATTTTTTAAAAAGTGGCTTAACGTGTAAGCCAAAAATAAAATTTTAAGCCTCTCAACCGACTGAACGGACCCCCACCGCCCTACTGCCCCAACCTGCGCCAAGGGAAACCTGAAAAACTCAACCCTGGGTGATGACAAAAAAGGAGGATGGACACACCTTGTTATAGCCCCTTCCTTACAGAGTTTTAGGCACAACTGACCTGCATTAACATCAAAATAGAGATCATAAGATTGACAAAACAGAATCTGAGGCCAGAGATACCAAATTCCATCCTGACTCTGGCATAGCATCACGTAACAGATAGCAAGCTCTAAAGAAATAAAAATATTTTAACCAAAATATGTTTCTTTGACATCTTTTGAAGTGACCCTGTAATGCTGTCTCTTGGGGAAATTGGTATCTGTAAAAAGCACCTTTTAAGACATTTACCACCTATTCTCTCTGAAGCCTGCTACTACTCAGGGCCTTCATTTACATATCAAGAATCTTGACTTCCACAACCTCCCTTATCTTAATTCAAGTATTTCTTTTCAAATTCTTTAGACTGAGCTTAACATTTTCTGCCAACTGACAATCAGAAAATACTGGAATCCACCTATGACCTGCAAGTCCTCCCCACTTGGAGATGTACTGCCTTTCCAGGCCCAACCAATATAAACCCCACATATATTGATTTATGTTTTGTCTGTAAATTCTGTCTTTCTAAAAATGTTTAAAACCAAGCTGTAATTCAAATGTTTTGGGCACATGTTCTTAGGAAGCCTTGGGACTGTGCTACAGGCCTAGGTCATTCATATTAGGTCACTCATATTTGGCTCAGAAGAAACTTCTTTAAATATTTTACCAAGTTTGGTTTTTTAATCAACAATAGTATTAGTGATTTCTTTTTTTCACTCTCTGGTATATTATATGGATACGTGGTAAGATTATTTTTTTCTCTCTTTCTTACTCTCATCTCATAATTATGTCTTGTGGAACTTTGAGGTCTAAAGGCCAAGGGGAAAGATTATGATCACAGCCTTGTCTGTAGAAGTGAAGGCCAGCTCCCACATAAAGATAAAAACTCAACACTGGGTTACAGAAAATCATAGAGAGGAGAAAAGCAAGTCCTTGGGTTCTAAATAATTTTTTTTGTTTTCTGTTAGAATGGGGAAATTTTCTAACTTTTTTCCTTTTGTTTAAAATTGATCATTTCTATTCCTGATCTCCTTTAAATGTGTACGTTGAAGTTTTGTTTTAACTGAGTAAAATCGAGGACATAACTATTTCTCATCATAAATTTTCACAAGAAATTTCTGTATCTACTTTAAATATGTAGTAGGTTCAGGTTTACAATACTCAAAACATCACTTAAGAGTATTACAGTTATGTACAAAATGAAACAGTGAAAATAACCACTTTTGAAGAAGTCCCGCTGTAATGCCAAAAAATAATAACAAAAAAGTCTGAAGTTTTTTGAGAATCACTAGTAAGTCAAAGACTTGAGGTTATCAAATGCACAGAAATATAAGTGTTTCTTTTTGAAATGAAGTCTATTTTTTTTTTTTTTTGAGTTAGAGTCTCAATCTGTCGCCCAGACTGGAGTGCTGTGGCTGCTTCCAGCCACCGCAGCCTCGACCTGCTGGGCTCCGGCGATCCTTCCGCCTCAGCCTTCCAAGTAGCTGGAACTACGGACGCGCGCTACCACGCCTGGCTAATTTTTTGGTTTATTGTAGAGATGAGATCTCGCCAAGTTGCCCAGGCGGGTCTCGAACCCACGGGCTTAGGGAATCCACTCACCTCAGCCTCCCAAAGCGTAGGATTAAAGGCTGAGTCACCGAGCCCGGCATGCACAGAAATATAAGTGTTTCTTTTTGAAATGAAGTCTATTAGTGATGAACAGCATCATCACTCAACACAAATTGGCAAACTTTTTGGTTTCAGAATCCCTTCATACTATGAAAAATTACTGAAGACCTTCCAAAGAGCTTTTGTTTACGTGGATCATATCTATCAATATTTACCATACTGGAAGTTAAAACTGAGGACATTTAAAAATATTTATTAATTTGTTTATGTAAATTATGTTCACATAAATATTTTATGTGAATATAAATGTTTTTATGGGAAGTGGCACCATTTTATATTTTTGAAAATCTCTTTAATATCTGGCCTAATAGAAGATAACTAGATTCTCATACCTGCCTCTGATAAAATCTGTTGTAAATTATAGATGGAAAATCTGGGCTGGGCATGGTGACTCACGCCTATAATTCCAGCACTTTGGGAGGCACAGGCAAAAGGACTGCCTGAGCTCAGTGGTTCGAGACCAGTGTGGGCAACATGGTAAGACCTCATCTCTACAATAAATAAATAAAAAATTAGCCAGGCTTGGTGGCGCATGCCTGTAGCTACTTGGAAGGCTGAAGCAGAAGGATTGCCTGAGCCCAGCAGGTTGAGGCTTCAGAGGCTGTGAGCGTGCCACTGCATTCCAGCCTGGACAACAGTAAGACTCTGACTCAAAAAAAAAAAAAAAAAAAAAAAAAAAATCTGGTCTCACATAGATACAAAATTGGAAAAGAAAGAATTATTTTAATAGCTTTTAAAAAAATTATAAATATTCTGCTTTGATACTACGCTGGATAAAGTGATAACTTTGTAAATGTTAGCTGAAATGTGGAATACAATACAAAACCATATCAACTTTTCTTACTCTACTACATTAAAATGCATTTATCTCTCCTGCACTTTGAATGGATTGGTCACCCATGTATGATTTTGTAAACAAACACCAATCATCTGAAGAATGTTGGTTTACTGAGTTATGTAGATCTTCCAAATGTTGACCAATTTCATTATACAATATCACAGTCACATTTGTCAATATCATGACTGATTTCATCAGAAGTGTATTTAAGGATACAAAAAAACTGTCAAGCTTATGTTGAGGGACACAAGATTTCTAAAATTCTAATGTGTGCTTGAAAGCTTGAATTATATCCTTGATAATTATTTTCCTTAAAGTGACAGGCTTACTTTAAGAAAAACAATTAAGTTTCTGAAAGGACATAAATAAGGTCTACCAAATAACCAATTCTAAAGAGTCGTAGTTGATTTGTCAATCAACTTGGTGTTTTTTTTGAGACAACCGACAAGTCACTAAACTGCAACAAAGTGCTTTATGTGTATGTTTAATCTCCAGAATATTAAAAAGACACGTACTGTGAGTTTAACAAAACCAATAATTCTAACTTTTATTACATGGCACTAGCATTTTTTTTAACCAATAGTACATGGTGGTGAAGAATATAACTACTCTTAATACAGTTGGTGCCACTCCCATGATTTGAGCTGACCAGCAGTTTTTTCACTATTGCTTTCATATCACCAGTGTATAAATGTCAACACAGTGAAAATGACAAAAAATGACTGAGTATTATCACAAAAAGAGTTTTGATCTCATGGACACCCTGAAAATACCTCGGGGACCCCAGAGGTTCAGCCATCATACTTTGTGAATCTATCTACTAAACCAAACCTACTGGTATTAAATCACTCAACTAAAAAAGGTGGATTTAAAAAAAAATTATCAATGAAGAACAGAGACACCATAGCACGAGTCAATCAATTATGACCTGGAATTTGGGACATTACAGTGTTGTCGCTTTTTTTTCTTACTCTTTAGATGAACTGTTCCCAATAACCTAGATAACATTGTCTGGCCAAAATCTTGAAAACTCCTAAAAAAGTTATGAGTATTCCCCCAAAATACAGGGGCCAATGACTGCAAGCAGCAAAGGACAGTAGTCCCCTGCCTGCACTGTGCTACAATCATTCCTCATGCCTTAGTCATTCTATTTGATCTACTACATTTTTACTGCACTTCTTAGTCTTTCTTGTTTGCTATTATAACCACTTAAGGTTATAACTTTTCCTCTTAAGTACCTTTTGGCTGCAAATCACTGATTTTGATATGTAAACTTTTTAATATCATTCAGTCTGTAATATTTTCTTTGACATCTGGGGCCTTTAAATGTTTTCCTTATTAACAAAAGAGGGTTTTTCCCCCAGTTGTTTTCTTAATTTTTTTTAAGCAGAGTAAAAAGTTCTGTTATAACTCATCCTTTGAAGTTTGTTAACCTTAACTCGTGGCCCAATATTTTATGTCCTGGGATACAGCTGGATGCAGTAATCCATATAATCCATTTGATCAAGCTTGTTCATTGTTATTGAAACCTTTTATAGACTAATTATTTTTAAGGGGCGTGTTTGGTGATTTACCAACTACTGATATAGCTAAGAAGAAATCCCTTACTAGAAGGTAGATTTGTCTATTTTTCCTTATGATTCTGTTTATTTTCCCTTATAGATCTTGAAGCTATACTATTAGGTGCATGACACTTCAGAATAGTATCTTCCTTGGATTGTACCTGGCATACAATGTTTTTTCATACTTTAACATTCATAATCTTCATTTTGTCTCTTTGTATGTATTCTACATAATTTCTTCAGCTCTCTCTTACATTTCATTAATTCAGCTAAGTCTAACCTGATGTTAAGCCCATCCAATTTAGTTTTTAATTTGAAATATTCTATTTTTTCTTCTCCAAAAGTTATGTAATTCTTTTTTCAAAACTGTGTGGTTTCTTGCCTTTACTTATATTTTTTAGTTGTTTACTCTATCTCTTAAACATATTAAGCTTAAGTGTGCCATATTTTCTTTTTTTAAAAATACATATTTTTTATTTTAAAATTGTGGGGTACAATTAAGGGTTAGGTATACAAATATGCATTGTGCAGGTGCCCTTGTTGATGAGGTGTGCCCCTCTGTCCCCAGACAGATATTGACATTAATCCCACCTCTCTTCCCCTCTTGTGCCATATTCCTAAAGCTGCACTGTCTAATACTGTAGTTATTATCTATGTGGCTATTTACATTTAAACTAATACAAATTAAATAAAATTAAAAATTGTTTCTCAGTTGCACTAGTTAAGGACTCCGTAGCCACATGCATATAGTAACTACCATATTGGATAACACATATGACCACACTAAAGATTTAATTGTCTGACTCAACTATACATGTTGACTACGGCTCACGGGGCCATGTTTCTGTATGCTGTGCTTTTCTTTCTTTTAATTTTTTTCTTTTTCTTTACTATGAGTGCCTATCTCTTGTAAGTTTATGTACAGAAATCCTTTGAGGCCTATATTTAAGGTAAGTACTTCCAGTATCTGTCTTTGCTTTTGCCATATGCTAAGAGTCCAAACTAAGTCTCCATTATAGAAAAGTCTCAGCTTTTCTCCATCAATGCAAACTTGGTTTTTAAACCTGTGTGGAAGTCAGCCGTGGTCTTTCTCTCCATCAATGCAAACTTGGATTTTAAACCTGTGTGGAAGTCAGCTGTGGTTACAAATCTCAGACGAAGCCGGGCTCGGTGGCTCAGCCTGTAATCCCCTGCCTTTGGGAGGCTGAGGTGAGTGGATTGCCTGAGCCCGCGGGTTCGAGACCCGCCTGGGCAGCGAGACCTCATCTCTACAATAAATCAAAAAATCAGCTGGGCTATGGTAGTGCCTGCCTGTAATTCCAGCTACTTGGAAGGCTGAGGCGGAAGGATCGCCGGAGCCTAGCAGGTCGAGGCTGCGGTGGCCGGGAGCGGCCACTGCACTCCAGTCTGGGCGACAGAGTGAGACTCCAACTCAAAAAAAAAACAAAACAAATCTCAGACGAGCATTTTTCTACTTCCAAAAGATGACAATATTTGAGACAAAAAATTTTCATTGCAGTGCCCTGAGAAGGTGGGTTTATTTCTAGTTCACCTTTACAATAAAGATACAGTCTTTAGGATCCCAGGTTTCTGCTGGGGTTGAAGATTTTTTCCTATTAGACTATGCTTTTTGTCTCACATACCTTAAAAGACATAAACTGAAGCTTTTACACCACATTTAACAATAGCCAGCTTCAGTGGTTCATTTGTTTCACTGGGTTCCTACTTTTCACTTTTCTACTAGCCTCTGAATATCCCTAACTTTCTTGTCAGCTCATAGATACATTCAAAATGTATATTTTGGGAAAAAATTATAGATTAGATATGTGTATGTATGTTTGTGAGTATATATTACGTATGTGTACATATTTCTGTGTATATGATGTGTGTGTGTGTAAGTAAAATACATCTCCATATTTTTAGTTCACGTCAGCAGAATTGTTGGTTAGGGTATCGCATCTACCATGATGCCAGACCACCAATTTCCGAGATGCCTAATGTCAGTTTAAATTTAAAATTAATAATCAAGCCGGGCTCGATGGCTCAGCCTGTAATCCCGCGCCTTGGGAGGCTGAGGTGAGTGGATTGCCTGAGCCCGCGGGTTCGAGAGCCGCCTGGGCAACTTGGCGAGACCTCATCTCTACAATAAATAAAAAAAACTAGCCGGGCGTGGTAGTGTGCACCTGTAGTTGCAGATACTTGGAGGGCTGAGGCGGGAGGATTGCTGGAGTCCAGCAGGTGGAGGCCACTGCACTCCAGTCTGGGCGACGGAGTGAGACTCCAACTCAAAAAAATAAATTAATTAATAAAATTAAATTAAATTAATAATCAAAGCTACAACATACTGCAAATCTTGATTTATCATCTATCAAGCACTATGTTTTAGAAACTTTCAAAACAATTCTGCTTGTTTCAGAAGGTAAATAACTTGTCCATGGTCACACAGTAGGAAGAAAAAGCAAGATTCAAACTCAGATCGGATATTAAAAAACTTTTGTTAGCAAGAGGTATATGGTATTGATGTTCTAATTTATATGAGGTAACTATATTCTAGTCTATATGTGTTATGTGAAACCCATGGGACCAGATGTTTTTCAGTTTTCAAAATATTAATATATGTGAAAAGTGACACAGGATGCATACTGTATATTATGTAACACCCGAAGCAAAGTCTGGGGTATATGCATCCCTTAAACAGATACATGAACATTTCTTAAGCAAGACACACTAGGTGGGAAAGATAAAGGCTATAATAAGTCTCACATCAATTCTGGTCAGCTTTGGACACCAAATAAGTTATGAAAGCACTTTAAGATTTCAGAGCTTTTATGGATTTCCACATTATTTTGACTGAGAGTAATTGACTTATCCAGCTTGGACCTAGAACTAAAACTTAGGTTTTCTAACATTCCTTTCTAGGTATCACCAGATTTGTTTCATATTATTTAATGAAGCATAACTGGTACCAACCTGTCAGAAACATTATTCTTGACTTGTTGTATCTGAAATGAATTCTTTACTGAAAGGTTAATCATATAGAATTTAGTTCTGCCTGACTTATAATTCTAACACACCAATATATTTTCTAACACACCATGACAGACAATTAGCTTTCTCTGGATGAATGCATTGACCTTACTAGTGTTCACTGCACTTCTCAATTCAATTCAGAATATAATAATATATTGATATTATTTACAGTGGTAGGACTCCGACTCTTAAATATATCCTTCCACATGCTGTCATTTTTTTCAGTTTCCTAGGATTACAGGCAAAATGTTTAGTGTTTGAGAATTTACTGAATAAATTAGTAAAAATTTGTGAAAAGTCAGCAGATATGTACATATTATTGATAGTTCATAAGATATTAGTGGGGTTTTTACAACTTTGCAATCTTCCAGAAAAAGCATTTGTTTGCATACCACATCATGGATTTGGTTTTTTGTTTAAGCATATGTTTAGAAAACGGATTAGTAATCAAATGTTGGAAACAATTAACCCACAACAGATAGTTTAAGTGTAACAGTGTGAATGTGCAATCTCACCACCAAAGATGAGAAGCCTGCCTGAGACTTCAATTTAATGTCATCCATAAAGGTTGATTAAATTCATTGTGACTCATTTTTGAGGTCATCCTAAATGTTTTGTTGTTTTACTTAAAACTCTAAGTTCAAGAAGTTACTAATTATAACAGTGCTAACACTGTAACACTGGTCAGATTTTTCACCACAAAACTAACCATAACTAACCAATTAGAATGTTGAAGTTCTTAGATGTATACGAGACAACTTTATTGGAATAGGGAATTGTGCTGTTGTTTGTTTCAAGTAATGGTCCTATTCCCAAGTCTAGTGGTCTTAACTATGTTCTGAAACTCCCACTTTCCACTCAAGATTTAAAGCTCTGGTATAAGCCGTCTTTCTTTTTTGTTTTTTGTTTTTTGTTGTTGTTGTTGAGTGGGGTTCTCACTGTCATGCAAGCTGGAGTGCAGTGGTGATCACAGCTCACCACAGCCTTCACCTTCTGGGCTCAGGTAATCCTTCAGTCTCATTCTAGTTGATTTTCTCATAGTTTTGTAGAGACAAGTTCTTGCTATGTTGCCCAGGCTGGTCTTGAACCCCTGAGCTCAAGCAATCCTCTTATCTCAGCCTCTCAAAGTGCTGATTACAGACGTGAGCCAACACACCCGGCCTTATAACTTACTTAAATTGTAAAAGGTTTTGTATACACATGCATACAAGAAGCTACTTCTAATTTTTTGACAATAATAAAAAAGACATCACGGTATTTTTAGTAAGTATTCAGAAGTTATTTTAGTCAACTGTATCAACCTCTCCATTCAAAATTCTTTGTGTAAGTCCCCAACCAGGACTCAAATTGATAAGTGAGAATTTGTTTTTCCTGGGTCTTTTAGTATGAACATATAGGTAGGATAGAAATGAGGGAAAAGAAGTTAAAGGGATCACAACTGGAATCATCACAACTGGATAAATCACAACTGGAATCATCATGATTGCAAATAAATTGCAACTTAATAGTTTCTCATCATACACATTTCCTGATGTTTTTAATCCTTTTTAATAAAAATTAGGTAGAAAATGCCAATCATTTACTCCATTATTCACCTATCTGTGTATAGTAGCTCTCTTTCAGGGAGTAGTCATGTAAAAATGGTCCCTGTCCTTCTGAATCTGTGCATAGTCTAATGAGGGGAATGTGATGTAAATGAACGACTTTCAATACAATTGGAAAGTAGCGTATGTGAGGCATGAATAAAATACTCCAAGAGTAATTAAGGTCAACTAGAGGCTCAAGGACGGCTTCTCAGGAGAGGAGATGCCTAGGAGGTGAGCTAGGGTGGAAGGTGAGTAGCAGTTTTACATGTGTGTCAAAGCGAGAGCATTTTGGCACAAAGAACAGTGCCAAAGACAAAGGCTCAGAGGCTGAGAACCTCTCTTTTGACATGTCAATTGGCGGCGGGGGGGGGGGGTTACCTTTCAAAGAGGTTCCTTTTGTCATGTCAAAGCCCTCTAAATTGGGGGGACTATTAAAGGGATGAAAAAATCTATTAAAGCATTATGTCATGTATCAAGTTGTATACCTAAGGAAATGTTTACTACCTGAAGACTGCTATAGATCACTAAAGTTGAATCTCATGGGAACCTCCAAGGAGTGGCTGAAAAGGACTGGAGAGAGAGGTGGCAAGAAAGAAGCAAAGCCGGGGATTCATTGATGACAAATTACTCACAATTACCATTGTGTTGTCATAAATGTTCTGTTCTCTCTCCTCTCCTTGCACTTGAAGACCACTTGCCAAACCACCTCAGTGGGACTACAGGCAGTCTCCTGAACACATTTTACAGCACACCTCACTTACGTAAACAGAGCATCTATGGTAGCTGTTTTCACTTATTTAAGCAGAAGATAAAATTTTGCCACTGCAAGAAACCAGAAATTTTAGGAACATAAATAGTAGAAAAATGGCAGTCACAGAAAGAACTTAAGGATGCTGTAGTGGTGTATGTAACTTGTATAAAATAGGAAGGTCTGGATTATTTGGAACCAGGCAAAAATAACTGGGTCAGGGATTGAGGGTTTGTCTTTGTGTCCCCTTTTTCTGGAGCTTTCCACATGGCCCTGAATCTTCTCTGCAGAGTGTGTCTGTGCTGGTCATTTTGGTACCACAGAGACTGAAACCTCCAGTCACAGAAGGCTTGTTTATGTATTTTTTTAAATATACTTTTTTTTTCAGTTATAGAGTCTCACTCTGTCACCCAAGCTGGAGTGCAGTAACATGCTCATGGCTACTGCAGCCTCTACCTGCTAGGTAGAGGTGATCCTTCCATCTCAGCCTTAGCCTTAGCTGGGACTACAGGCGTGTACCACCATGCCTGGCGAATTTTTTGATTTATTGTTGAGACAAGGTCTTGCCAAGTTGCCCAGTTTGGTCTCAAATCCCTGGGCTCAGTCAATCCTCTTGCCTCCGCCTCCCAAAGTGCTGGGATTACAGGCGTAAGCCACCGTGCCTGGCTTACATGTGCGTTTATATATATATATTTGGAAAAAGCTACCAAATGAATTATATACTGTTCTCAGGAGAGATTGGCAAACTCAGAAATAAATACACATGCAAACCCTATTATAAAAATGAGAGAATGTGCCTGTTTGGGAGGGAGTGGAGTTCCAACTAGGGAAATTTTACTAATGGAGGCAGAGTCCAGCAGTAGGATCTATGCAAGAATCTTCTGATCTGCCCTCCAAATACAAGTTACAAGTTCAAGAAAAACAACAAAAAGATGAATACAACCAGGGCAAGAGCATCTAAATGTCAATGATTACAAAATAAACAAAATTATTTAGTTGTCATTTAAAAAAATTATCTCCATAAAAGCTTGACAAGCAATCAGTAAATCACTGGCATAAAACCAAGGTGGAATTAAAATCCTTAAGGGAAAAAAAAAATGAGGCTGAAGCTTATTTATTTATTTTAGGGTAAAATGATGACTGAAAGTTATTAGTTAAACCTTCTGTTGTCCTTTGGAAAGACATTGCTTTTAAGGCTAATTCAAAAGGAGTCCTTTTCTAAAATATAAAATGTGTTCATGTAAACTAGAAAATAAAGATATAGCAGCCATACTTATTGAAAGGATAATCAGTATGATCCTATTGACTACTATAAATCTAATCAGATAAGATTACAAAAATTAAAAAATATATGTATATGGTCAAGGACTAGAAAAATTGTAAATAATGAAAAAAGTTATTTACCGGGGTGGTAAGACTCAATTTATTTCCTTTGTTGTTGCTTTAGTATAGATTGAAAGATTTTAAAAAGGAGAAACGTATAAATTCCCATCATAAGCAGCTATTTGTAGTAATCATATAAATATTATCACAGATAAAGTAAAGAAACATTTCCAAATTTATAGGCTGTCACTTTCATTTTGGAAAATAAGGTCAGGTAAAACTCTAGAGAGGGTACACTAGATACCATCTTTACCACTCCCTCTTTCCCTACCACTCAAAGCTGAATCTCCACATTTCTTCTGTTTCTGTTTTTTCTCCAGTTCCTCACATTACCAAACCTATAGCTTCTCAGAGAATCTGGAGAAACAAGTTTTCTTGAACACCTGTGCAGGATTCTGGCCACTTCAAAGTTCTCCTGATTATATGGAACTCTGGTCACTTCCAAATTGTTTCTAGTATACAATGTAGATTAGTCAACCAAATCACTAGAAGGAGATAGAAAAATACAAACTCTCTGCATTCTCAAGAACCAATTAGAATGCTCTCTTTACCTCTAGCATTCCAAGAGCACTGGCATTCCAAAGCAAATTATAATTTTAGGAGGAAAAAAATATCACTGAATCATAGTTTCTCTAAGCCTCAGCATCATCATTTTTCCTGTAAGGAGTAGTTAGAAGCTCAAGTCATGTATGGATTGCATAAATTTTGAATGCTTTGTTCTATAAAAACATAGCCCTTCATGAATAATAGACAGACAAATGGAGAAAGAGATCCAAGTAAAACAATACTTTTCTGGATTCTGAGAAAATTCCAGATAGAGAACAAAAACCCTGCAAGATGTTCCACTAAATAAACAAACAAAGAAAAACTTTGGTTATTCTCATTCTCTGTAAATCTTTCCAACAGCAAAATACTCCCTATTAATAAGAAGGTCATACTTTAGCATTCTAATTGTTTTATAAAGTTAGAAATATGCTTAGTTTATCTTATGTTAATAAAAGCTGGTTGTAAATCCTAGGCAAAAAAATGTGATATGAATGTTGGGTACTTTCCAGGTTATAATCACATTGTGATTATCCTCAGGAATCACATTGTATATTCTTTTTTTTTTTTTTTTTTTTTGAGTTGGAGTCTCACTCTGTCACCCAGACTGGAGTGCAGTGGCTGCTCCTGGCCACTGCAGCTTCGACCTGCTGGGGTCCGGCGAGCCTTCCACCTCAGCCTTCCAAGTAGCCGGAACTAAAGGCACGCGCTACCACGCCCAGCTAATTTTTGATTTATTGTAGAGACGAGGTCTCACCAAGTTGCCCAGGCGGGTCTCAAACCCGCAGGCTCAGGCAATCCATTCACCTGGGCCTCCCAAAGCACTGGGATTACTGGCTGAGCCACCAAGCCTGACCCACATTGCATATTCTTTGAACAATTTTCTTAGCCAGTCAGAAGTACCAACAATAAGCAGTATCTATTTAGAAAGAAACATGGTCCTCTTCAGCTGTGTTATGAGTAATGATGCTATTTACAGAGTGCATAGTAACAAAGGAATTCAATAGTGATCCCATTTTTCATTTCTTTTCTTCCATAACATCATCACATTATCAGTTCCAATGATCACTTAAAGAAAAATATACAAAACAGTATTTTTCTGTGAGTTTCAAGGTTAGCTAAAGTAGCCTTTCAAATCACTTTCTTCCTACAAGGACTTTTAGAGCAGCAATTGGAATTTAGGTTAAAAACAAAGAAAGACCATTGGTGATTAGACCAATTATTAAAACTGCTTATATGATTCTCCTTAAATAAAACCACTAAGATCTTGACAGATAACTTTCTGCCTGGATAATTTTGATGAGATCCTTAAAGGCACAAGAATGCTCTCTTATGTTACTTGCCAGTTCCATGATGCTGTACTACCAGACTAAAACATATCATTAGCTGTTTACAGCTCATCAAAAGACTTTCCAGTTAGTTTGCTACTAAGTAAAATAACATGTTCCCTTCCTTCTCTTCCCAAGTAGCTTCTTAGAACTTAGACTCTTCCCTAATCCATGAAAAAAAAAATTGATGAGGTATACATTTTTTTTTTGTCTTAAACAATATTAAACTACACGTGTAATAGTAGTTGTGGCAAGGGGCTACAGAGAAATATATTCTTTATATTAGCTAGGAAGTAGGAGGCCTTGTTTTCAAACTATTTCTTTCCTTCTAGGTTCTTTTTTTTTTTTTTTCTTTCCAGATAGGGTCTCACTATGCTGCCCAGGCTGGACTCAAGCGATCCTCCCACCTCTGCCTCTATAGTGGCTGGGGCTACAGGCCTAAGCCACTGCACCTGGCTAATTTTATTTAATTTAAGCGGCTCAAGAGTACCTAGACAAAGCCTACATGATGCAACAGACCACCACAAAAACACACTTCCAGGTATCACTAGACATAATTTTGGCAAAAAAAAAAAAAAAAAAAGAAAGACATCTGGAAACACCATGAACTCTCAGGCAACAGCATCAAGCCAATTTTCACAAATTACCTATGTGATCTAAAAAAAGGAGGTTAAAGATCAATCCATTAGCCCTGTTTTTGGATAGTATTCTGATACAAGCTGATATATGCTTCTCATCACAATTATTGCTTCTATGAGGCACAGGCTCTTAGGGAACATAAATAAATTTAAAATTTTTGACAGACTAGAGAGGCCTAGACAAAATCCTGCCTTTATGCAGCTTATCACATCAAGTATATTTTACAATAAAATATAAAAAGTTCCCAGTAAAACATTTAGAGGTGTGTTGTACAGGGTGTGGTGGGTGATATTATAGTGAGTTCAATGGAATACTGGTTATATACAAACCACACAAGAAATCAGGATTATTTTTTTTGCAGCAAATGCACTCAAATGCACTAAACCAGGATTCAGGTCAACTTGGAGGGAAATTTCAAATGCAACTTGAAGGTTTTCACTGACGATTTGGATGATGTTTTAATTAGGCAATGGGTTACAGATTCAGATATCCAAAACCTAGCACAGGACTAGACTGATATGCCTACCTTTAAGAAGGATAGATATGGTAGGGTCCAAAAATAATTGATTCCACATCCGCATTATGCGAAAAATGTAACTAAACCATCTAGCTGACAGTATTGTCTTAACCTTCCCATTGGTACTGTATGCCCATTGACATTCTACAGATAAGTTAGTTCCCCAGAGGGGAAGTTAACTGTTCTTTTCCCTCAGTCAAGAATACTATTCCATTCTGAACCCCTCAAAAGTTCGGCTATGTCTTAAAGCACACCTTCCCAAATGACCTCTCCTCATTTTCTTGATTATAATCCCTCTATTCCTTCCCTATTCACCTTCTGCATTTTGGGTCTCATGTGGAGCCCTTTGAGTATAGCAGCTTGGCACAGAGCAACCTAGGCCTGTCTCCCAACCATACTTTGCAACCTAGAGAGCAGGCACTACAGGCCCTCCAGATGTTTCCTTTAGGAAAAGTAGTCAGTAATGTTGACTGAATGAGCATACATCAGAATCATCTGGAGGGATTAATAAAACACAGGAGTCCAGACCTCACCTACAGAGTTCTCAGTAGAAATGGTGGGAGTGGAAATCTCCATTTCCAAGAAGTTCCCAGGCAATGCTGATGATGTTGTTGATGCAGGGTTAGGTCAATCTCATTAAACGGAAGTTTATCATACATTATTTAAATGTTACAGTGACTATGTAATCATGGTACATAAGTAATAAATGTATATGAATTACAGGGTCCTCTTTCACTAGGTGCCTTAAGTCTCCAGCACACGGCCCCATGTTGAGTTTATGTTCTAATTCTCAGAATGGGCCATGGCCTCGGGCTCAGTCTTCCAGAGAAACCTCTGAGGGAGCTCATCCACCTAGGACTAGATAAACTGTCTTTATAACTTTTATTTTTATTTTATTATAAAAATGTGAGGTACAAGTCAGGATTAGGTACATAAGCAATGTATGTGCAGGTGACGTTTGGGCCTCCAACTGGTCTTCATTTCCCCTGATTTCTGATCAGGTACCCTTAGCATTGTTACGTGCCTTCCCCAACCCCTGTCAGTGTCCTGCGACTGCCAATCCTTCCCTTGTGCTTTTGTGATTAATGTTCGGGTCCCACTTACGGGTGAGAACATGTGATATTTGGTTCTTTGTTAAGAGACACTGTCTTGCTATGTTTCCCAGGCTGGCCTCAAACTCCTGGGCTGAAGCGACCCTTCTGCCTCAGCCTCTGGAGTAGCTGGGTATGAGACACCATGCTGGCAAAACTGTCTTTTAAGTTCATAAATGCAGGGTTGGAAGGGACCTTAGAGGCCCAGTTTCCTATTCAATAAACTCTTCTAACAACATCCTTAAGAGATGGTTTCATAGCATCCCCCACCCCCACTATGAATGATCTGTGTCTGAATAATATTGGAAAATATTATCATTTTAGAGTCAAATATGCAAGGAAATCTTCCTTAAGCTAGGGTGACATTTGTCTTGTCAAGATTTCTATGTACTCTTTGGTACAGGGTCACAATCTCTTATCGAAAACCCTTGGGGCTGCATGTCTTATAACTTAATTTTTCAGGTTTTAGAAAAGCAATACAGCATACATACTACATATTATCCCCAGTGGAGTCCAGAACAGCACTCTATAATCAATTGCATTTATATTTTTTAAATGAAGCATATAAATATTCACAACTAGTGGAATAAAGAATATAAATAACTTCACATTAATTGGGGTCAAATTTTACCATCAAAGTTACCAAAAAAATCAACTTTCGGTATCTTTAAATTCCAAACTTACAAATACAAGACAGTGGACCTGTATTATTTTGCCCTCAGTGAATATGCAAGTCTACTTCCTCATCACAATAGCAATCCTACCATTATCTGAAGACAGCTACTATACTTCTCCCTTATCCAGTGCACCTCCTCATATATCACCATTCTTCTAAATTATCAACTGATAAATTAACTGTAATCAAAGAGGGCTAGAGAAAAGCTCAACTACTCATCCCAAGCAGCTTTATATCTTTATTTAAAGTCCAAATGTGCAGGAATGGAAGGAACAGGAAAAGCAGACAAAAGAACTGGCACTCCATGCTAGAAAAGAGAGTACTTAGCCAGGTTCAGTGGCTCAACCTGTAATCCCAGCACTTTGGGAGGCCGAGGCGAGTGGACTGCCTAAGCCCGCAGGTTCAAGATCAGCCCAGACAACTTGGTGAGATCTTGTCTCTACGATAAAAAATAAAAAATTAGCTGTGTATGGTAGCGTGCACTTGTAGTTCTGGCTATTTGGAAAGCTGAGGCG
Organism: Cephalopachus bancanus; assembly: GCA_027257055.1. Lineage (NCBI taxonomy): Eukaryota > Metazoa > Chordata > Mammalia > Primates > Tarsiidae > Cephalopachus > Cephalopachus bancanus. The sequence continues at coordinate 14,813,531 of JAPVLO010000093.1, forward strand.
GAAGGATCCCCAGAGTCCAGCAGGTCAGTGCTGGGGTGGCCGTGAGCATGCATGCCACTACACTCCAGCTTGGGTGACAGAGTGAGACTCCAATTCAAAAAAAAGAAAAGGGAAGACTTGTGTAGCGGACGGGCGACACAGTTATTTCAAATACTTCAAGACATATGGGTGAAAGATTCCATTTTATCCACATGATCTCCAATCCTTACACTGCTCTGTAAAGTAAGAGGTAACATAATTTTATACATAAGGAAATCAAGTCCTTGAGAAGTAAATTGCTCATGATCACACAGCAGCCAAAGGCATATCGAGGATTCTTATCTGATTCCAAAGTTTAAATAGAATCCTTACAATATACCCAAAGTGCACTGATCAATCACTCGGGAAGTCTGTTTTTAGTCCTGCTTCAGGAAGTCTGTTTTTAGCCCTGCTTCGACACGGCTCATCTACAAAATTTCATGTGGTGTTAGTTTAACATTTTTATAAAATTCTAATCTTTATAACTACCATTTCTGCTTTGTCCTTCTACTACTATATATTTCTCTAAACTTTCAAAACTTTTAAGTTCCACTGACTGTGACTTTAAAAAGGATGTAGATGCTCACCTTTCAGATTCCCATATGACAAAAAAATGGGAAGAATAAAAAATACTGCATGGCCGAGCTCGGTGGCTCAGCCTGTAATCCCAGCACTTTGGGAGGCCGAGGTGAGTGGATTGCCTGAGCCCGCAGGTTCGAGACCCGCCTGGGCAACTTGACGAGACCTCATCTCTGCAACAAATCAAAAATTAGCCAGGCGTGGTAGTGCGCACCTGTAGTTTCAGCTACTTGGAAGGCTGAGGCAGAAGGATCACCGGAGCCCAGCAGGTCAAGGCTGCGGTAGCCGGGAGCGGCCACTGCACTCCGGTCTGGGTGACAGAGTAAGACTCCAACTCAAAAAAAAAAATACTGCATTACTGGATTTGAAAAGATCCAAAATGACTTAAAACAACCAAGTGACATTAAGAAAGGGCTAGTGGATATAGATTACAATAAAATGTTGCAAGCAGATGGGTTCATAATCAACATGTTGGAGGAAGACAGGAGTTTTACTTGCTCAAAATCTACTTTGAGACCAGGTGTTAAGAAGGTATGAAGACTCAAAAACCCACAGCTGTATTAATAAAACTCTAATGTCCACAATGAGAGATGCTAGAAACCAGCTCTACACTGTGGGAGTCAGGCCCATCTGGAAACACTGAGTATAGCTCAAAACCCAAACTTTACTGAGCCAGAGAAATGTGATGAGTAGGAGGAACAGCAAATGAAGGGTTAGATGAACAAAGGTTGTTTAGGCTGGAAGAGTGAGAAAGGATGGGAGGAGGCAAATGACAACAGCCTCAAACACAGATAGAAAGAGAGTCCATCTATTTTTGGTGGTGGCCCTGAAATGCAGGCACCCCTCCCAGCAGGGGTTCGAGAGTGAAGAGTAAGGGAGTTATTCCTGCAGAGGGTTGGCCTCTGCCAAGGAGAGGTAGAATGCCCTGTCTGCTAGCCAGAATGAACAGGAGCCTGTAGGCAACAACGCCCCGCTTGTCTGTGGAGTCTCTGACAGAGGGACTAGGGGCAAGTAAGCCAGTTGAGTGACACTTCAATGGCCTGCCAGCAGGAGAGACATTTTTAAGCAAGTGGAGACTTGTAGCCCTCCTCCAGCCATATAGTGTAGGTAATCACCCACTCTGAATCCATCACGGGCTAGCCCCTTTGGAACCAGCAATTCCTTCTGCCCTCCTTCCACACGCTAGCTTCAAGGAACTTTTTACTTTTGGCTTCATCGCCTCCCCACCACCACCCTGCTCAAATGTGAACTGTACATTAACTAGTATGACTTCTTCCTTATCTATCCATAAAGTAAATCAGTCACAAAATTACTAGATAGTAGACCAAATGAGCCAAACCTGGTCTCGTGTTACCCTGCGGCGGCTGCACAACTGCTCACAGTAAGGTGAGATGTGGTACGAAAAGAATGAAATCCTTCAAGGTTTAAAATTCAGGTCAAAAAAACAAAACGACATGGTGGACAAAAGAAGAAAACAAGAAAGAACTCTCTGAACTCAAATGTAAAATAATTGTCAGAAGCATAGTTCATCTTTTCTAAGACACATAAGCGAACACTGCAAGTTCCATGAAGAACGCTCATCTACAAAATTTCATGTGGTGTTGGTTCAAATCTTTATAACTACCATTTCTGCTTTGTCCTTCTACTATATATATATTTCTCCAAACCTTTAAAACTTTTAAGTTCCACTGACTATTCTCCAAGTAGTCTAATATAAAAGGATTAATCTTTATAAAAATAAGCATATGCTATATAGCACATTGCCAGTTCAAATACTTTGCATCTCCTTAAGTTCCCTACCACCACCACCACCCCCTTTATTTACTTCAGATGCTTACACTGAATACTAACAATGCCAGGTTTAATCCCCACTCCCCACCCCCCAGATCTGGCAGGCTCAGCAATACATATGATCAAATGCCAGTTCCTTTCAGGGGGCTTATAACTGCACAACTAGTTACAATTGGCATACTGTATAAAGCATGCTATTTAATTCTTAGAGCGCCTGAAAAGTCAAATTAATTTAAGGCCACTTTTTCTCCTTATTTTTCCTTTAAAATAGTGATCTCCTTATTTTTCCTTTAAAATAGTGATCATTCACCCTACTATATAAGATTTTGAAAATAGTGTTCTAACTCTAAATATCCAAGAGTACAAAGGGAAATAACTTCCAATAGTTTTTATGAAATTATATATAGGTATGAAGTCACTGAAAATTAAACAGCTACCAATTAAGACCTGTAAGTCTTCCTTTAAAATTATGAGAGGTAATCTGGTCATTTCTGCTAAGGATAAAGTTATTTAACCCAGACGAAGTTTCTTTTGGCTCATCAAAAGTCAGTCTTTTTATTTACTTTGAATACTTTAAAATTGACTTTAACATTAATTAAAATACATTTTGATGCCCTTCCCTAAATAAATACTAGACTTATTCTTCCAACAGTACAGAATTGTGACGCTACATAAAGTCAAATAGTTTTAAGAATTGTTATTATCAACACTTTTAACAAAATGACACAAATCATCAGAGCTAGCAATTTTCTGTTGAAAAGATGGTCCAAGTAATATGTCTACTATCATAAAACTACCCTCACACTGCTACTCAGATTTTCAATTTGGAGTCTATGAGTGACAGAAATGTCCTGAAAGATAGGAGAAGACAAGAGTCAAGTGGCACTGATTTGCTGGCATGATGGTGAGAGGCTGTGTGTGCTACTGGCAGGAAGAGGAGCAAAGTCTGAATATAGGAAGGAAAGGTCTTACTTTGCTGTCCTGAGTCTGGTTTTACTCCAGAGGACTATAATAATCTATTAACTTGAATCTTGCTTGTCTCTTTCACCACATCCCTGAATATTATACATTTTAAAATCCTTCACTCTCACTTCATTTGTGATTCAAAATATTTAAATATGGCTCTCCTGTTAACCATTTTGAATGCTATCAAATTACAAACACACAGACTCTGTAATAAAAACTTGTTCTACAGACCTTATCCAACCAAAAATAATACACCAAAATTAACATTCATATAATTTCAAAACTTTTTCCTTTGAAAGAGATGGCTAATTTCCAATATGCTAAGGGGAAAATGTGAATTATGGTTGTGTTTTCTTAAATTCCAAATTACTAACACGAAGAGTTTAACAAATTATTAGCCATATATTTTTCTCCAAGATTATGAAGCACCTAGATCAGAACAAAAACAGCTCCTATTTTTACTTCTTCAATAGAAATACAGGCTCAGATGAGACAGGCTGGACTCAATACTTCCCTCCACGCCCTGAGGTCTGCTGGGGGAACTGTTCAGATGTGGAAATTTAAATATCAAATATAATATGCAAAAATAGATGAGACAGTACATCTCAAAAAGTCAGTAAAAAAATGCAAATAATGTTTTAATTGAGTGTAAACTAGACTTGCTCTTTTCCAACAACAGGTAACATTTCTTAGCACCTAAATATCAAGTGTGCTTTGCATTTGCAATGCCTTTACAAACACCAATGGGTAGCATCTACCATTACTCCCATTACACAGAAAAGGAAAGTGGGGATTCAAATGCTGTAGGAACTTGCTGAAGGTCCCATAGTCACTGAGTGGTAGAGATGTAATTCAAGCACGGGCAATCAGACTCATGTGCTTTAAACACTGCATTATACGTGCTAGTCTACAGGTACACACACAGGTGAGCCTGCCTGACAGTTTACCTAGCATACACATTTCTACATACAAGGGGCTTAGGAACAGCAATCTGGTTGGAAGAAGGGATTAGATGCTGGATCTTGAAGAATGTTTTCACTTAGCATAGATGTTTATTTGGGGTGGTTAAGGGTATTGCTGAAGATTATGGAGGCTGGCCCCGCCCCTTCTCCCAAAGCCTTGGAGCAGCTACAGCCTATATGAGAGAAAAAGAGTTGAGAATTTAGGATAGAGAATGTCAGGAATGCAAAGATGCTTTACAGAGGCCAGAGTGGAGCTTGCTGAGACATGGTGTCTGTGTGCCCCACATACACCACCTTGCCTCATTTTCCTCCTCTGCCTTCCTTCCTTGCATATAAACAAGAAGCCACTTACAACAACATCCTTTAAGTAGCCTGGAAGGATAACAAGAAGGGATTAAGGATAGGAAGTGGCAGAAAGAGATTGGAGTGGAAATGTTGGCTGAACCCAGCCTGAAGGAGAAGAGTCAGAAGACAAAGACCTAAAAAAGCAGATTGCAATTCCCTACCACAGCTTATGTGTAAGAAACTAGAAAGAATCTTCATTCCTTCTCTTCTTCCAGGGCCTACAGCACATATTGCTAAGTTTCAATGTTTGTAGTCAAATACATTCATTAATATCTCAAAGAAATTTTCAGCCTTAGATGTGTGGATATGGTTCTTCCATTTTTCTGCTCATTAATTCTACACTAGGAAACAAAAGTTGTAACCATCAGTGCACAGTTTTCCATCTGAGTTTATTTAGTTCTCAAAACAGTGAGTCATCTGAACTATGCAAATGAAAGTTATGATGGTTTTACTCAAATGATTAACTACAGTTTATATATAGAAAACATTTCTTTAAATAGCAGGGCATCTAGTTCCACAATGCCAAACTAACTATACTTTTCTCCCTTAAAATCTGGAAACCTGAGGTCCTGAAGGGCTGTGAAATGCAATGGTCTCCAGCAGATCACAGGGCAAGGTGTAGGCTGGGCTTTACAGTGGTTAGGTAGGTGGATGCACAGCCTTGCCTCCCACCCTGGCCCCGCTGACAGAAGCTCAGATATACTGCTCCATCAGTGAGGAAAACAAAGAAGAACCAAAGCAAAGGATGAAAATGAAATATGAGCCGGGCTCGGTGGCTCAGCCTGTAATCCCGCGCCTTTGGGAGGCTGAGGTGAGTGAATTGCCTGAGCCCATGGGTTCGAGACCCGCCTGGGCAGCGAGACCTCATCTCTACAATAAAAAAATAAAAAATAAAAAAAAAATCAGCCGGGCGTGGTAGCGCGTGCCTGTAATTCTGGCTACTCGGAAGGCTGAGGCGGAAGGATCGCCAGAGCCCAGCAGGTCGAGGCTGCGGGAGCGGCCACTACACTCCAGTCTGGGCGACAGAGTGAGACTCCAACACAAAAAAAAAAAAAAAAGAAAAAAGAAAATGAAATATGCGCTGCCATTTTGTGACAGACCACTAGGGAAGCTAATAAAGTAACTGTATCTTGGCTAATCTTGGAAATGTCTACAGCTATAAAATTACTGAGCAAATTGGTTCACTATTCTCTAAAAATATTTAAAATTGTAAGCCTTTTTTTTTTCTACTGTAACTGAATTCATAAAAGTACATACTGGCTCAAATACTAAAATGTTGATCAAAATGCTTCAGATAGTTAAAATTAATCTCCAAAAAATACTTGACATTACTCACAAGGAACAGGAAAAACATGGATTTCTCACCTCAAAAAAATTTGTGGGGACTTTCCAGCTCTCCTTAGAAATTTGGCTTGAAGAAAGAACACACACTATAGAGATTTGCCTTATTTTTTATGTAAATCTCAGCTTTCAGTAAACAGAAGACACACCACACACACACTCCCCTCAATTTATATTCAAAATATCAAGTGATTATCAAAACCCCTAATTTGCTGTTGCAGTCTGTGGCAAGTTTTATACCTTGAGTGAAATGCAATCTAATTCCTATGTGGTTATATTTAAGAGGGAGGGAGAAAAAGCAACTTCATTGAAGCCAACGCTCCAGGCAGCCCTGGAGCAGACTGGATCCAGTTTGAAAAGAACTGGCAACCCTAAAACTTTTTGATAAGATAAAAATTCATTGATGTTGGCTCACACGAGGCCCACTTCAACTCTGCACTTGTCCTCCGTGTTTCCTTGGCATATCTGCTCCTTTCCTCTATCTGCTTTAGCATAACTTTATTTTTCTCTTTTATCTTTCGATAACTGCACCCAGGGACCGGAGGGGATTGATTTTTTGTTTTGACTTATTGTTTGAAGATCTGTAACTCAAAGCAGCTCTCACGCCTCTGATGTCTAAGCTGGAGCGGCATAAAAGGTAAACCCGGGCCTGGGTATCAAACTGAGCAGCAGCAATACCATTTTATAATCAGCCATCTAGGTTTTCATCTTATTTTACCTTTTCTTCCCCCTGAGTCGTGCTAGCTAGCAAAGTGTGAGGTTACTCCTACGCCTTTGTTAGGTGACAAGAGCAAGTTAAAATAAAAATAAATGCCTCAACAGCTTTGTGTGCCAGGTCTCTGAGATTAAATATACTTGTACTTCAAGCAAAAAGTTATCTCCTACCTAGAGAAAAAGCCTTGCTTTTATTCACAATGAAAGAAAACTTGCAGCACATTTCAGAAAGTTGCTTTAGAAAAAAATAACATTTGAAAACAAGGGACTATGGTCAACTGACAGCACTGTTTCCCCAAAAGGCTTAAATGAAGACAAAAAATAATATGCTTTTTTGAGACAGATTAACAGATTCAAAACAAAAATGTTATTTTTGAAACAGAAAATGTTTAAAGACAGATCCATATACATTAGGTTAGAAACTTAGTTGTGTTCTTCAGAGTTCGGTGTTAGCAGGAGTATATACTCCAAATTAGCAAATGTAATAACTCAAAGTTAAATGTACTTTATTTCTCACTTTCAGTATAATCCCCAAATTATTGGGATTATTTCTGTCCTTAATTCAACTAATATCAAATTCATAAGCTGGCCTACATGCATACAAATATTTTCAAGAGTTTTTGAGGGTCTGTTCCCTGAAGTTATTCAGCTTGCTGAAATATGGCTACATATGCAAACATTATCTCCCAATTGTAACCTCATTTTCTGCTCTGCTGGACAGCGTGACCAGCATTTGTCATCATGCTTCCCCCGCCCGCCACATCATTCATATGTCTATAATTGTCATCGAGATGTGGCATGTCAGCGGGACTCCAGTGTTCTCTGCTCCCCGTCTTCACACAGTCACTCAGGTAACAAACCCGTAATCTCGTCCTGTTTTCATGATGGTTGAATTACACATAATTGTTTCTGCACAGTGATTGATTTCTGCCTGAATAGAGACCTCTGCCTTTTTTCAATGCAAGCGAGTGGCAGCCAAGTCTCTCCATCTAGGAGGAGGCAGCAGCCTTTGAAGAGATCAAAGCCAAGGCCGCAAGCAGTTGTGCGCCCTGGGAATATGGAAAGCCTTTATGCTCTCAACCCCATTTCCAGCATCATGTTGGATTGCAGCTGCATTACATTCTGCCAGCATTCTTAATGCTTTTAGTATTGACTCTGACATCACTGATAGCTGTTTTAAAGTAACAAAAGCCGAAAGATGACTTATTTTCACAACTCTGTAATTGGAACATGCAAAGATGGGGGTGGGGAAGCAAGAATGAAGGGGAGGGAAATACATTTGCTTTTAATTTGAAGCTGCACAAAAGAAAGCCCAGGAAAAAAAATTATATAAGTTTCCACAAATGAAAAACATGTTTTTCATATGGAAAAGCCAGCAGGGGCATTTTATAACTCAGACCACACAAAATGAACTGATGGCTAAATACACACTTCTTCAGGCCTAAAGGGTAAAATGAAAATGATGGGGTAAGTGATTCCAATTGAGAAAAGGGCTCGAACATACATTTGGTCTGAAGACGGCAGACACCTGCTGCAAGGTGAACCTGCTGCAAGGCGAACCTGCTGCAAGGCGAACCTGCTGCAAGGCGAACCTGCTGCAAGGCAAGCCTATGCAAGGTCAACTAGTGTGGCTGCTCAAGACCTGCCCCTCACCCTTGCCTGCTTCCTTTCCAATCAACTATGCAGAACAAAATTGGCATTTGTAATAACTCACTGATTTATCTGAGAAATTGTCAGTGCATGATTCCTCATTAATAGAAGAGGAAGAATAGAAAACTCAAAGGAGATTTTCACTTCTGGCTCCAAACACAGAGAAACAAATCCATCTGCCAGGATCACACCTTGACAACTGAATCAAAACCTGAAGCCTCCAAACAAGGCAGAGAAATTCTGAAGACCATCACAACCAAAATATGTCAGCACCACGATTCTGTTTGTTCTTAAAATAAAAACAAGAGTGAAACTATTCTGATTTTTTTACATGAAGACATTGTAGGCTTATTGTTAAGTACATTGTGTAATTAATCCATTACTGCATTTAATATCAACATAGAAAGCAAGTAGGTTGACAATAATCATTGCCCTCTATCTGTAGCATCATATATAGTGTTATGTATGTCCAGTATTCACGCCCTAGTAAGAAAGCCTCCTGATATTCCAATTCCAATATTGAAATGACTGCTTTTGAAAATGTCTGCCCAATTAATATACATAACAGAATTTACAAAATCAAATGCATCTTGTTTAATGAAGTCCCCTTTTCACAAAGATTTAATATTGTGTGTGTAAATGGTAGTCAATGAACTATCAATCTTTTACTTTTCCAAGTCCACAAAATTCTAAAACTTATTAACATCAAATAAACAACTATGAAATAACTGCCTCCTTTCATTCTGCACAAAACTTCTTAGTTCTGAAACACCAAGTAATTGATGAACAAAAGCTGCCTTTGTTTGAAAGGATTTTGAATCAACAGACCTGGTAAGGTACCCAACTATAAATTTTCTTTGAAAAATTTATCTGTAACTGCGCTGAACTGGAAAACTCTTTTAACAGCCCAAGTACCTCAGTTTACTGTGTTAATAGTTTTTATGTTTGTTTTATTGGGGATTTGGTTTTTTGTTTTGTTTTAAAGGAAAGGGTGCAAACTGAATGAATTCAGAATTGCAAAAACAAAATTCAGCAAGGAAATACAAAACAATAACATTTCAAAACCTAGATCTTTTTCTCTTGAAAAAATGCCGTTTTCCTTAATTTTACCATCTTCAGAAAATGCCAGAAATAAGTTTCAGTGTCATTAAATATTTTTCTCTAGGTTGCATTCCTAATAAGCTTATCACATTTTCCATATCCCAAGGCCCAAGTCTAATTTCAGATTATCAGGCAAAAACCATTTCTTTTATGATTGTATCATTAGCCTTCACCAGCAAAGTAACAAGTAAAATAGCCACTGGAAGCATCCCGGGCTTCTCATTCATACCTAAGGAAAAGTCAATAGACAGCTAACAAAACCCGGGCCCGCTGCTCTCAAACATGCGCTCAGCTTTTCCTAAACTCTTTCCAGTGCGTCCAGCATTCTTCAAGGGTCTCCTCAGAGAAATCTGAATTTACCATTTTAGTCACCTGAACAGCATGTGAGAGAGTACAGCACCATTTGCTTAGCCACCAGCCTTGAGAGAGACACTAACTACAGCGGCTAAGCAGAGACAAACTAAAAGCATATGGAATCTCGGTAGCCGCAGGCTCCACACTCTCCTAAGACTGCCCCTCAGCAAAAATTGCCGTAATTGAGAACTGAGGTGACAACACTGTAATGATACACAGGAGACTCGTTATATAGCATAATCTATATGCTGGCCTATTTATTTTTCCCTTCTGGAAGGAATATAATCTCTTGAAGAACCTGGAGGGTTGGTATGTTCCTCATGCAAAGGAAATAAAGCTCCCTCGGAGGTGAGGAGTGGCGTAGACAAGCAGGGTGGGGAGCAGGAGCCAACAGGCACAGCCGAAGTCTGGGATCCCTCCAGGTGAGGCATTTCAATCGTTTCACACAAACAAACATTTATTCTTAAAACCTTTAAATAATCAGATTCCATGCTTCCCTTTGATAAACCACTCCAATGTTTATTAATCCCTCCCTCTGAAGTAATTCTTCCAACCTAAATTCTTTCAACAATTTAAGCCCATTTCCTTTGGTTATTTCTTCAGTGAAGAACAAAGCTGGTCCCAGACACATGTTAAAGAAATAGTCCTTATATTTAGAGAGAGTTTTAAACTGTCCTCCTTTCTTCAAGTCAAAGGAACAGTTTCTCATCCGGCAGATCTCCCCGGGAACTGGCAAAAGGTTCTGCCATCAAGATCTGCAAGAATATGTCAAAAATTGGACCATGCCCAATTTTCAATATGCTCCTGAAAGACTGAGAAATGTCTTAGAGAGCACAGAGCTTTCTTTTCAAGCGGTTTCATCACTTGCACACACACAGTACTGCACATCTTTAGTTTAAAATAGCAAGCACCCTAGTGCAGACATCTAATTTAGGGGAAGGAAGGCAGCAGAATTCCCACACAGCTGCTGGAGGGCAGTGCCACTAGAAGGGTGAACAGGAGACACCACAAGGTCGGCATGAAGCATGACCTCAAATGACGTAATTAAGCTGGGCCACATCAGGGTGAAACAGAGCCTCAGCCCACAGCCCAGTGTGCAGCAGCCCAGGTGATTCTGAGCATCTACAAGCAATCTGTATAGCAAAGAATTGACCCAATCAGTCAAAGAGAAGCATAGTCGCATGAATTGCTGAATAATCTTCTGGTCTCATTAAAAACAAACAAACAAACAAAAAACCCTCATATCAAACAGAACTGTCAGATGGTCAGAAGTATCTCACTGAAACAAATAGGAACAGAGTTCTCTTTACTTTCCTCAGCCAGCAATCTGGAGAGGCAGATCATCATATACTACACAGAGAGTACACAGCAAGATCCACTGGGGTGCAGGAAGAAAACACTTGTACAACTTTGACATGTATATGTTTATATGAAAAACTTACAAGCTTGACAAAAATATTTAATACAGAGATTGCCACTGGGGCCCCCGTTTGCTCTGAAAGTAAGGTGGTCAAAATGCCAGGAGGATTGAAGGTAATGTTAACAATACCAGCACAGGAAACACCAAGAAAATGAAAAAGTTAGCAATTCCATCTCTAACAGCAATTCTTTTTTTTTTTTTCATTAATCAGTATTTTTTATTATGGTTTTGTGGGGTACAGTTAAGGGTTAGGTGTACAATTAAGTTTCATTCAGGCACCCTGTTGATAAGAGGTGTTTTCCCATCCCCCAACAGATATTTGCTACTCTAACAGCAATTCTTTAAAAGCTTTCATAGAACTAAAATCTACAATGACACTTGACAAGACCTGATGAGAAGCTGACCAAAATAATTAGAAATTATCAATTTTATTTGAAATAACATATAATTACATAGTTTAGGCATATCGTTCATAAATAATTATACAATGGCCAAATGGATCTGCAGTTTAAAAAATTTTCCCCACAAATTTAGATATCTGAAAAATCAAGTGACATTGACTTTCCTTCTTCCCAGAACAACTCCTTTCTTAACCATATTGACATAACCTTTGGGAAACAAAGGTAGCCATGAAAAACCAGAATGGAAAAGAAACAAAGCTGTGACATGAACTTCAGTGGGAATGAATCCTGAATACATTATGCTAAGTGAAAGAAGCTGGCCACAAAGGATGATACATTATGATTATTTAATTCCATTTTTATGCAATGCCCTGAAGAGAGAAATTTATTAAAACCAAATAGTGTGGGGTAACTTTCTGAGGGGATTAAAAAGTTCTGAAATTGACTGTGATGATGGTTGTGTAACTCTGTGACTACACTAAAAACCATGACATTGTACACTTTAAGTGATGAAATTTGAATTATATCTCAATAAAAACGACACTGTTTAAAGAAATAAGTAGCCACTGAAAAAATAGTCACTGAATGAATAAGTGAATGAATTAATTTCTTCTCCCTTAATTAAAAAAAAAAAAAAAAGCCAGAGGAGGAGAAAACTCTTCTGGGTATGTTCTCCACGAGTAAAACTACTGTGTTGCTTATTCCATGTCCACGCAGCTACCTTGGGACTTTAAAACACCACAACGTTTACTCATGAAAATGGAGAATCTGGATGACAACTGGAGTCAAAGAATTCTAGGACTCTTCATGGGTGTGAGGAGAGAAAGAAGGCAGAAAAGGAGGTATAAGTTAGTCTCTAAAGGCAGACATTTCATGATAAGCAATTCAACACAGTGAAATTATTCAAGTTAGATATCCAGATCTTACTTGGTATGATAGGTCTGCACTTCTGGTGCCCCTAGAAAGTTATTAATGCATGAGATGCTCTCCCTGAGCAAAAAGCAGTATTGAGTCAATCTTCTACTGTCCTCATGCCATCAGATCTTGCTTTGCCTCTGGAGCAGAAAAAACTTCCTTTGCCAAAGCACTGAGGTGAATTCTGATGCTTTCAGTACAGGTTGAGTATACCTTATCCAAAATGCTTGGAACCAGAAGAGCTCAGATTCTGGAGATTTTTTTTTCTTCAGATTTTGAGATACATGCATTATATATTTACAGGTTTAACACTCCTGATCTGAAAATTGAAATCCTAAGTGCTCCAATGAGCAATTTGTTTTTTGAACGTCATATCAGCAACTCAAAATGTTTCAAATTTTGAAGGATTTTAGATTTATATTGATAAAATAATTCAACAGAAATGCAAATGTGTTTTCTCCTCTGAGTGAGTGCAAACATCTGGCACCAGGAAGCCCAGGGCCTTTTAAACAAGAAGAGCACACTGACATGACTGTGCCTCCCTTAGTCCACACAATTCTTTGTTATAACCACTTTCCAGATAAGAAAACTGAGTCTTGAAGAAGCTAGGGACTTGCTCAGAGAAACATGGCTAGTCAATGACTTACCTAACTCCATGTCAGTATTTTTTTCCTACCATGAAATTAACAATAAGAGAATCTTTTTTTTTTTTTTTGGCTTTGTTTTGTTTCTAAAAATAAGACTTTAAAATATTTATCTCAGGTAGCCAAATATTTTCAAAATGCACACTGCAGAGACATTACTGAATTAACCCAAGAACTATTAAAATAACAAACAAAAACAAAAATAAACCTTTCAGATGTCCTGAATTATGAACCATTTTCTCATTTGTAGCTTAAATGTCACATTTCTCTCACCACTACACTCTATTCCTTCCTAACTGATACCCAGCCATCTTAGGAGAAAACATTGCTTTTTGAAAATTTAACCTCTGGCAGGGCTCGGTGGCTCAGCCTGTAATCCCGCGCCTTTGGGAGGCTGAGGTGAGTGGATTGCCTGAGCCCGCGGGTTCAAGACCCGCCTGGGCAGCGAGTCCTCATCTCTACAATAAATCAAAAATGAGCCAGGCGTGGTAGCGCACGCCTGTAGTTCCGGCTTCTCGGAAGGCTGAGGTGGAAGGATCGCCGGAGCCCAGCAGGTCGAGGCTGCAGTGGCCGGGAGCGGCCACTGCACTCCAGACTGGGTGACAGAGTGAGACTCCAACTCAAAAAAAAAAAAAAAAAAGAAAATTTAACCTCTATTGAACCCCTCATAAAATCTAGTTAATATAATCTTGCATTATTTAACTCTGGTATTCTCTTCTAAGACATGAAAGTAAATATCTTCAGGTCTGTAACTCATAGTCCTATGTTGACATCGTATTCCTAGTAGTATTATGATTCTCTGCAATGAATTTTGACCATATATTTCCTATATGTGGTAACCAAGTAATATTCTTGAAACAGTCATTTCCTATGTTTACACCTATCTTTAGGATGTCAGAAATATTGTCAAAGTACTTGTGATTAAAGAAACAGAAACAAAAAAGATTAAAGTAATTTTTCCATTATATAGCAGGTAAGTGGCTAATCCTGAGTTTGGGCTCAGGCATTCAGGATGCAGAGCATGTGTCCTTAGCCACTCTATTACATATGCAAATAAATGGAAACCTATCTATCTTCATGAGATTCTGTTTGCCCAAATCTAATTGTAGTCAGATCTGACAACAACCATTTAAAATGTGGTTAAAGAGTACACGGAGCAAATGTCATGCAAGTAAAGGTTTCTGGTGGCAGCACTAATGAAATAGTGGCACACTACCGGCAACATAGAATAGAGGAAGCTTGAACTCCTAGCCTCCGCTCTTACCAAGCATCAGTTAACTTGGCAGCAATGTTTATAAACTTGTTCATTTAAAATGCCCTATAAATAGTTCTGAGTTCTACTCTTAGCCTTTGCTTACTTAAAATACATGCCCTTTTAATTAAAAAAAAATTTATCAAGCAACTTTCAGAGTTATCTACACAACCATTTTTAAACAAGTAAACCAGATATCCTCTACCATGCTTTGAATGGAACTGAAAGCAGGTAAAGAAGACGTATAAAGACGACAGTCCTCTGGAATTGCTCTGACAAGCTGCAACACTCCAAGATGACCTGGCTAGGCTCTGTCCACACCTGTATCCCTGGGTTGTGCAAGTGATAAAGTTTCTGCCTCCCCCTGTGTTCAGCTGTGGGTGTTTGCACAAGTGTCCTTCCTTACTAATCTGTAGACTCCTTAAGGGTGGTGACTCTGCCTTTATCATCACATAACCACAATGGGATGCAGCAGGTGACTGTGAAAATAAGTACCTTCAATGACTATTTATGGGATGAATGAGAAATCATTCCTGAAATAAACATTATTTGGTGTTTATCTTCATTCTACCAGGAAACTTGTTTAACGCTAAACTTAAGGGTTAATTCAGAGACTACTATAACAACAATTTTCTCTTGATTAGTGAACTGGAAAAGATGAGCTTTCTGGCTTCCCATGAGAGTCAAAAGAGCTTTATTAGCATCTTCCATCCTAAATAAAATATAAATAATGAACCAAATTAATGTTGGAAAGTATTTTCTTGTATTAAGTAGCTAGCTTTTTGCACATTAGCATGTAGCTCTCAAATGTGCAGAAGTAAAGAAATACAATTTTGGTGGAAAATAGTTATGAACCATTATTTCAAGAGGAGTTGATAAAATTGTTAATGTGCATTTAAGTATGAAAATCTCTATTAAGTCAAGAGAGAGATAAACCAGTAAGTTACATAAAGAAAACAAGCCGGGCTCGGTGGCTCAGCCTGTAATCTCGCGCCTTTGGGAGGCTGAGGTGAGTGGATTGCCTGAGCCCACGGGTTCAAGACCCGCCTGGGCAATTTGGCGAGACCTTATCTCTACAATAAAATCAAAATGAGCCGGGTGGAAGGATCGCCAGAGACCAGCGGGTCGAGGCCGCGGTGGCCTGGAGCGGCCACTGCACTCTAGTCTGGGTGACAGAGTGAGACTCCAACTCAAAAAAAATTTAAAAAATTAAAAAGCCATCACTGAAACCTAGCTATTTGCATAATTTAATAAGATATAACAGATCCTTTTAACCCTCAAAGTAGTTTACTGACTAAGGATTACTCTCAACACTTTTTTGAGGGACATACTGGTTTATGAACTGGATCCCAGATCCTGAATCAGAAATGCCTGGCTCTGAATCCAAGTTCTGCCACTTATTAAACATTGTGGTTATGGACAATCAAGTAACTTCTCTGTGCCTCATTTTCTTCACTGGAAACATGGGAATATTACTAGCATTCAATTCATAATGTTATAGTGAAGATTAAATACGAAAAATGCATGTAAAGAGTATTCATTCAATATTAAATGCTAGTGTACTATGAATACTATTATTCTCTTCATGCCTGGGCAAAATGCCTATTTCTTAAAATCATACAGAGGTTTCTGGCCAAGACCCAGGAAGCTTCATAAATAAGTGATTTTATGAGGCACTGCTGACTTTCATCAAAGAAAGTATGGACCAAAAAGATGTCAATAATGCAAAATGGCTTCATTCCAGATCTTGGTTAGTTTTGTTTTCTTAGCAAAAAAATGAACAAAATAATCCATAAGACAAACTCATGAATACCTGTCTTCAAACTTGCTCTTCTTTCTAAATTTACTCTTTCTGTTAACACTGTCCCCTCATCATCAGGCTAGAACATTCATCATATTTTACACATCTTCTCTCTGCTTCTAACTGGATCACCTTTGAACTCCCATGTTCTCTGCACCATAACAGCTATTACTACCAAAATTTATATTAAATAAATTTACAACTCATTTTATTCTCATAAAACCCCTCTAAGTTAAGAGTCACTTCTGCTGGGCTCGGTGGCTCAGGTCACGCTTTGGGAGGCTGAGGTTAGTGAATTGCCTGAGCCGGCGGGTTCGAGACCCACCTGGGCAACTTGGCGAGACCTCATCTCTACAATAAAATCCAAAAAATTAGCTGGGTGTGGTAGTGCACACCTGTAATTCTGGCTACTTGGAAGGCTGAGGCAGGAGGATCGCCAGAGCCCAGCAGGTCGAGGCTGCGGTGGCCAGGAGCGGCCACTGCACTCCAGTCTGGGCAACAGAGTGATTCCAACTCAAAAAAAGGTCACTTCCGCCGGGCTCGCTGATTGGTGAGTGGATTGCCTGAGCCCGCAGGTTCGAGACCCGCCTGGGCAACTTGGCGAGACCTCATCTCTACAATAAATCAAAAATTAGCCAGGAGTGGTAGCACACGCTTGTAGTTCCAGCTACTTGGAAGGCTGAAGCAGAAGGATCGCGAAACCCAGCAGGTCGAGGCTGCAGTGGCCGGGAGTGGTCACTGCACTCCAGTCTGGGTGACAGAGTGAGGCTCCAACTCAAAAAAAAAAAAAAGAGTCACTTCCATCTTACCGGAGAGAAATTCACTGAATCCTAACAATCATCTAGCATCTTCTGTGTGCCAGTGGCAGTAATGGCAATAAGAAATTGAAGTTGCAGGCACGGTGGCTCACATCTATAATTTAGCAGGCGGAGGCAAAAGGATTCCCTGAGCCCCAGATTTGAGACCTGCCTGGGGCAACCTAACAAGACTTCGTCTCTACAATTAATTTTTAAAAATTAGCCAGGCATGGTGGTGTACACTTGTAGTTCCAGCTACTTGGAAGGCTAAGGTGAAAAAATCACCTGAGCCCAATAGGTCAGGTCAAGGCTATGGTGGTTGTGAGTGTGCCACTGCACTCCATCCTAGGCAACAGAATGAGACTCCAACTAAAAAAAAAGCAAACAAAAAGGAAACTGAAGTTGCAGAAAGCTTCCTACATTGGAAGACAAAACTGGTCCCCTGTCATGGTACCAGTACTTACTAGTTGTGTGATCA
The DNA here is from genome assembly GCA_027257055.1 of Cephalopachus bancanus. Lineage (NCBI taxonomy): Eukaryota > Metazoa > Chordata > Mammalia > Primates > Tarsiidae > Cephalopachus > Cephalopachus bancanus. The sequence goes on from JAPVLO010000093.1 coordinate 14,831,060, forward strand.
GAGAAAATTACCTACTTTATCTGACCTTCCATATCTTGGTCTGGTTACAGTGATCATTAACCCTTTCTATGCCCCGCATGCCATTTCTCAACCTTCTCTGTGCTTTAATTCCCTCATCTGTAACACAGGGATGTTAGGAATAGCATCGAGTTATTGTGAGAGTTAAATAAGCTAATACATATAAAGAGCTTAGAACAGCTCCTGGCATATACTAAGTGCTCAAAACTAATAGCTAATGTCTAGTCCATGGACTCTGTATTTAATGCTCAAATAATTTCCAAGCTCAGTGTCTGCTTTGTGATTCAGTATGAATTTACATTTTTTAGGAGTCCCCATTTAAATAGGTTTGTTATCTGGTGTCTTGAAGTTTTAAAATTTCTGCTCTGTATATTCCATAAACATCTGGTGAGTAACCTGCTCTGTGGCAGGTAGTATAACAGGTTCTGGGCAATAAAGTCGAATAAGGTGTGCTCCCTATCTAAAGAAGCTAACAATTAGTGAGAAATACATTCACAAAAACAACTAGCTATTATAAAACATCGCTACAGAGCTATGAAGAAGGACGCATGGCAATCCAGGAAAGAGCAGTTGGTCTTAACTGATGGTGGAATCAGGAGGAGCTCATGGAGGAGGTACCACTTACACAGGACCTTTAGGGTTGAACAAGACTGCTGGCAAAGAAGAGGGAACAGGGCTCAGGAAGACCAAGCTATATAAATCCAAAGAGGGTTTTTGAGAAGGGTTTAGGATGCAGGTCTGGGAATGTAACTGAATGGCAAGCTGCCAGGTAGAGTGGTGAGGAAAGACTTGAAAGACAGATGTTTCTATGTTTTTGCTATTGTGAATAGAGCTGCAACAAACATACTGCCCATCAAAGCTGGACTGGGTAAAAAAATGTGGTACATATACACAATGGAATATTACATAACCATAAAGAAGGACAAACATATGTACTTCACAGCAACCTGGATGAATTTAGAGTTGATCATACTCAGTGATCTGTCACAGAAACAAAGAACAGAGTACCAAATGTTCTCACTCATAAGCAGACCCTGAACAATTATAATACTATAAGAAAGGGATTGGTAGTAGTGGGAAAATGTCAGGGGAGGGCAGTGGGATTGGCAGTTGAGGGAAACTGCTAGGGGAGGAAGGGGCACACCTCATCAACAAGGGTACCTGTATAATCAACGTCTGTATACCTAACCCTGAATTGTACCCCACATCTTTGTAATAATAATTTTTTAAAAAGTGAAACAAACAAAAAAAGGCAGATGGATCCAAAGTGTAAAAAGCTTTCAAAACAATGCTCAAGAATGCGTGTTTCAATCTGTGATCAGTGGGGGAAGGCATTCAAAGACACAATCTCTCTAGGTCTGACTAGAAGTAAGCAGAGTGCCAGAGGTCTCCATCAGGACCTGGATAGGGCTGAGTGAGGATAGAGTGAGCTTGGGGCCAAAGGACCTAACTTGGAGTCCCAGCGCTATTGCTTTCTAGGTGTGAGACTTTTTGGCAAGTCACTCACATTACCTGAACCTCAGTTCGGCTACTGGTCAGCTACTGTGTCAGTGTTTTTCCAAAACTTATTTTATGGAAAAATTGATTGAGAGCTTGTTAAAACTGTATCTATGTGACCTGATTTGGGACATTAGAAGAGGAACCCAGTCATTTGTCTTCCCAACAAAAACACCAGTAATTCCGAGGCAGTTGGCCACCTTCCAGAAACACCACTACCAATGCCAGGTGAGCAAACCCAGGCCAGTCAGTAGCATAACAGTGGCATTTAGGTTTTCGGATTCCAATGACAGGACTCTGCTGCAGCTCTCATCTTATTTATCGTAACATTATTGTTGTCAGCCCATAGTCTGAATGATTGTGAATCATAATATAGAGACCACTTTCTCTCTTTCCCTTCCTCCCTAGCTTGGCCAATAAAGTAGGAACTTCTGCCATCTCAACAGTGACTATAGCCTTGCCTCATGATGATGAGGTGAATGAACCTCCTCATTCACTCTCTACAAGGGTTGGACTCATTTCTTGGGTGATTTGGACGAAGAAACTGAGCAAGGATGGGCTGACCCTTTGTTCTCTCTTTGGGGGCCTGCTTGTACAAGCATGGGTTTGTTCTATTCTCTGGTTTAACAGGAGGTAAGTAAGCCCCCTCGCCTCTGTCAGGGAGGCCTGTGGCTTGGTGGTGTGTTCCATTTGGGGATGTCAAGGAAATACACGATCTGTGTCACAGTTCAAGCCACATTCTCCAAACCAGCCTTATTAATAATAAAACTGATACTGTACTTTCCCTCTGTCTGACTTCCTATCCATTGATGGACTGATTCTTGACTACAAGAGACATGAAAATTATCAGACTCAAAACACCAACCATAACCAAAGTTGAATCCAAACAAGTAACATACTTTTAAATATTGACTTTAAATAAAGGTGTTTTTAAAGGTTAAATTACAACATTGAGTTGACCCCAACTTAAAAAAGTGCACTGTCTTTGACTCTGCAATTCTAGCAACTATATTCCAAAGAAGCAATTTAAAATTTGTGCAGATTTAGTTAGAAAATATGCATTTCATTAAAATACTACATAAGATGAGGGAAAAGATGACACAATCTAAATGTCTACCAATGAAATACTGGTTGAATATATTAGGCAACCTACTAAAAATAATGTTACAGAAGAGTATTTATTAACAAAAAAGACATTCACAATATAATGGTAGGAAAAAAGCTAGTTACAAAACAACATACTATGTTCCCATATCCATGAATATATAACAAGTGTTTGTGACTGTTTATGTACATTTATATTTTTTGCATAGTAAGGTCTAAAAGGCCACATAGAAAGTTAAAGGATGATAATCTCTACTCTAACGGTGGGATCTTAATATTTAATGGTGGGAATTTAATATTTGTGATTCCTTTTGCTCACTCGAGTTTTCTAATATTTAATATTTGTGATTCCTTTTGCTCACTCGAGTTTTCTAATTTTTCTAGTGAACACGTATTGCTTTTTTACTGAAAATATTATTTTATCATATAAAAAATAGCTAAGCATTTTTGAAAAGTTTACAACAAAATCATCATATTCTAATTGCTCTTCTGCTTTAAATTTTAATCAATGGTATGATTAATTTAATAAGTACTTTGTGTTCTTAAAGGCAAATATGGATTTTTTAATGAAAATAAACAAGTCTTCAGATCTCAAGGAAGGGCCCTGACTCCACAATGTTTAAAACTGGGTCAGGTTACTGCTGTCCCTGAGGAGGGACTTTTTATCTTCAACATGAAGATTTTAACACCCACCCCATAGTTTTCACATTAGGAATAAATTAAATAAGCTAACCATGTAAATTACCTAGCACAGTATCTGGCACAAAGTAGTAGACTAAAAAACATCAGTTGCATTCCCTTTTCCCTTTCAAGCAAAAACATTTTTGAGTTTTAACTTAAAATTTTAATGTATGCATAAAAATAAGCACACACAAAACTCAGGCAGTGTTTGACAGACTTGATTCTTTTCCCAACACTGCCCACTAGCTGACTGGTTAGCCCAGCTGTAGTAAACGATAAATATTTTTTACTTCAGTACTTTTGGGTTTGTTTCAGACTTTAAAAATCTAAGACAAAGTCTAACATATTTGAGAAAAAGTTACCGTGCCTTTTTTCCTTGATCCAAGTCATGTGAACTAGTATACCAAGATGATATGGTCATAATTATTATATGGTAACATACACAGTGTTCAAAATTGAGGAATCCTGTGCAAAGAAAGCTGACTCTACATTGGTATACATTTAACATTCACTGGGTTTTACTGAGAGAAAAAGAAAAGTCCCGACAGAAGGGAAGCTGGAATTTTCCAGGAGACTAGAAAAACATTGATTTCTCCTTCCTGCCTGGCCAACATATCCCTTTGGACCTGATCCTTTTAGGTGCCAAGAAAGCTAGAAAGATTTAAGCCAGAATAAAATTTGAAGAGAAAAAGAATAACGTGCCCTTTGTCTTTCACATGGCTCTTAGATATCCTCTCGATAATTTTTGCAGTGGGGAGAAAAAACCCAGCTCCTAAAAGATTAAGGAGAGAAAAAAACTCTCCTAACCCAAAGGATTTTCGTACCCCTATCCACACAGTTAAGAGTTATCTAGTAATTTCATATCAAATACTAGAAAGATATGAGACTTTCGGCTACAAGTCTGAAATTTAGAAATCTGTTACCTCCCATATTTCATTCCCTTAATGGAGGAATATGGTGCTCTTCTAACAATTAGGAGAGAAAAAGGAGCCCAACAGAGGAAAATCACTTCTCTAAAAATATAATGACAATCCCAAAAGCTTTTATTTATGCAAACATTTTCTAAAACTTTATGGAAGGCCTTCACCCAGCGTCCAAATTGTGGGTCGGCGTGGTGGTACAACAGGAACCAAAAGTTTCTTCCCTTTCTCAGGAGTTTCCTGGGTATAGCCAAGCACTTCTGGTGACTGTAGAAATCCCACTAGGTGGGGACCAGGGCGCTGAATTGTACCATCTTAGATTCCTGCTGGGTTGCCATAGCTAGAAAACCGACTATTTTTGCAGAGTGTGTGCCATCTGAGCTTCACATCAACGACATAAGGTAGGCAAGCCAGATATTGATATACCATCTTATAAAAGAGGAAACAAAGGCTGAGAGAGGTCAAATACCTCCCAAGGATTCTGAAGGAAAATAGCAGACTTCGGACTAGCCCTCAGATCTTTTAACGTCTAGCCCAGTCCTTCCCTCCTGCCCAGGTTTAGCCTTCATAGGGAACTGCCTACCTAGCTCCTCCTAATAAAGGTTCAAAAATTATTTTCTCCACATTGCAAAAGAATAGAAGGAATTCACAACACAAAACAACCTAGAAAAGTCAGCACTGATGCCACCCTGTGCAATTAGAAGACAGAACTTTTTGATACCTGAAAATACCTCAAGTGTTACTGAAAAAAAAAAGTCCTTCCTATCTGGAAGAGAATAAAAATGAATCGAAAAGCATTAACCACATGATACTAAAACACACTTAGAGATGGCATTCTTTTTATAACAATTATATTTTCAGCTCAAGAATTCTTTAAAAAAGCATTTCTAGGCTGGGTTCGGTGGCTCAGCCTGTAATCCCAGCACTTTGGGAGGCCGAGGCAAGAGGATTGCCAGAACCCACGGGTTTGAGACCCGCCCAGGCAACTTGGCAAGACCTCGTCTCTACAATAAATCAAAAACTAGCCAGGCGTGGTAACGCGCGCCTGGAGTTCTGGCTACTTGGAAGGGTGAGGCAGAAGGATCGCCGGAGCCCAGCAGGTTGAGGCTGCGGTGGCTGGAAGTGTGCCACTGCACTCCAGTCTGGGTAACAGAGTGAGACTCCAACTCAAAAAAAAGAAAAAAAAAAGTATTTCTATCTTCTCTATTTCTTCAATTAGGTTTCTAGGACCTAAGTAAGAAACAAGCACTTCTTAAGATCAATCCTCATATGAGAGTCTAGCCCCATTCTTTTTTTATTATAGCAGTGAGCTTTCCTGGTTGACTGTTTTCAGTACTTACCTGGAAACATATAAAAAACGACTTTGAATTCTTCATTGAAAACACTGGTCTGATGCTCCTTTAATTCCCTTATGCAACAAACCAGAGAAAAGTAAAATAGTAAAAATACTAAGGATTATTTGGCAAACACTTTCAAGTTTTGTTTTTCACATAGCATTTGGTTTGATAAAGAGCTCACTTAAAAATACTCAAAACAGCCGGGCTCAGTGGCTCAGCCTGTAATCCCGTGCCTTTGGGAGGCTGAGGTGAGTGGATTGCCTGAGCCCACGGGTTCGAGACCCGCCTGGGCAGCGAGACCTCATCTCTACAATAAATCAAAAAATCAGCCGGGCGTGGTAGCACATGCCTGTAATTCCGGCTACTTGGAAGGCTGAGGTGGAAGGATCGCCGGAGCCCAGCGGGTGGAGGCTGCGGTGGCCGGGAGCGGCCACTGCACTCCAGTCTGGGTGACAGAGTGAGACTCCAACTCAAAAAAAAAAAAATACTCAAAACACATATATGAAAAATGTCTTGTACATAATTAAGTCAGTAGATTTACTGAGGTATCTATTCTGTGCTAGGCTGACTGTAACTATCTCATAATTCACCAGCAGTTCCTGATGGATTGATCACTAGATGATTAACTATCACTATTACTTGATAGTTTTTTTATTGCAAAGTTTTCCAAGATTAAAAAGAAAGAAAAGGTTTATAACAATTTCTTAGTGGAAAAACAAATACCACATATTCTTATTTATACATGGGAGCAAAATAATGCGTATACATGTACACAAAGTGTGAAATGTTAGACAATGGAGACCCAGAAAGGTGAGTGAGTGGGAGGGGGTGGAGATGAAAATTGTTTAATGGGTACAATGTACTTCCAGATGATGGCTACCCTCAAATCTCTGACTTCACAGTTACACTTATACTCCATATAGTTATACATATATATTTGGTGACTCTTTCATTCAGAAGCTGACAACAATACAATAACAATAAAAGAAAATGAAAGCTAGCCCAGCACCACTCCTTTCTTTATACTAGAGGGCCTTCCCTGTCTGTCTATTCCTTCTTCAATCTTTCTCTATGCTGAGAAGAGCAATAGGCATCTTTTTAAAAATAAACATAACAACAACAGTAAATTGCCATGATGAAAGTCAAAGTTTAATTCTCCAAAACTGTCATCAAATTCTACAATAGGATTATTTGTGGGCACTAGTAGGCACAGGTCAGTGATCCAGTTTTTAAAGATTCAACTTGCCCCTAGTTAGCTGCAAAAAATAAAACACACTCCTAGAGCCTCTGTAATACAACATCTCTGCAGTCATATTTGTCCTATAGAAGGGATAAAGAGGAGAGGCTCAACTCTTGCTTGCTCTAAACTGTCCTTGTGATTTTCCCATACAGATTGAAGGCACGTGAATACTATCAGTGAGTTTTGTAAGTGATCTATGTATAGCAAGTGGATAATTTCAGCAGGTTTAGGGGTTTAGCTAGAGTGGGTATATATAAATGTGTTCTTTCACAAGGACCTTAGAATTTTCTACACAGTCTCTGATAACAGCATGTGAACAGTCCTGTCCAGGTAATAAGAATTTCTGAGGTAGCAATCCCTGCTCCCTGTCCAGTCTTCTGCTCAACTCCCCACTCTCCCCTTCGGTACATATCAACCAAGTTCACACCCAAACCCTAGTCTCTGTTGCCGGTACTAGGTCATTGTCAGGCTTTTGCGTCTCCAAATCTGAGAGTCTGAATCATTTACTTGCCTAAAATGATTTAAGGGCTTAGAGCAAAGTCTGCAGCTCCTAGACTGACTTCATAGGATCATAATATTTAAAAAATAATCATGAACCTAAAATATATTTTTTAATTACTTGAATAAAGTCCCATGGCTGCCTTTTAAAAACAAGTAAGGACATATCAGGGTAGTAAGAAGCAGTACTATGTTTCTTGATTCACTATAGTATTAACTTCCTACAGACTAGCTCAGCTCAGCATAATCACTTAAGCAATAGCTTTAAAGAGGACAAGTTTAAATGAACATCCTCCTTAAAAAAACAAAAACAAAACAAGACAAAAACCTCCAGTCTCAGAACAGCAGCACTTATGTAATGCTAAGTCTACTTTTAGCTGGGAATAAAACGATTTTATGTTTTCTGCTGGACACAGACAGTGCTAGCACATTTTCTCTTTACATTCCAAGATTTTTTCCAAAATCAAAGGGAAGTCAGTTTTATAAAATATCAATCATGTCTATAATTCATAAATGGGGAATAAGAGAAACCAGAGAGGAATGAAGTAATCTAATTGTTTTTTAAAAACTTCAATCAAGCCAGGCTCGGTGACTCAGCCTGTAATCCCGCGCTTTGGGAGGCTAAGGTGAGTGGATTGCCTGAGCCCGTGGGTTCGAGATCTGCCTGGGTAACTTGGTGAGACCTCATCTCTACAATAAATCAAAAAATTAGCCAGGCATGGTAGCGCGCGCCTGTAGTTCCAGCTACTTGGAAGGCTGAGGCGGAAGGATTGCCAGAGCCCAGCAGGTCGAGGCTGTGGTGGCCAGGAGCGGCCACTGCACTCCAGTCTGGGTTACAGAGTGAGACTCCAACTCAAAAAAATTAAAAACTTCAATCAAATAATACTAAAATCGTTCTGCCTAAAGAACTAACAAGATTAGTTTAGAAAAAAAAATGCAACAGCTACAGAATTTTTTCAGTTGGTATTACAGGTAGTAGTAGTGAAGCTACAAATTCAATTCCAAATGCTGCCACTTGTGAGGCCCTATCTCTGTTCTCTTAAATCATACAAGAGTCTCTGACCACAGGAAAGATTGGATCAAAATAATGGGGTTGATGAGAGCAATTCCAAGACCTGTATGGGGGTGGAAGGTGTACGTACTTCAAAAGCAAGTTGTTTTGCAGGTTGGCTCAATGGTCTTGTTTTAGTGAAGTTACTGAACATCTCTTAGGTTGTTCTCATGTCACTATGAATGAATAAGAAACTATGAGGATCATTTAAAAGAAACATTATCTTAGTAAAGATCAGTCATGTAAATGCAATATTAGCTCCAGAAATGTTATATGTAGCATGGTTTTCAGGGATGCTTGAATAAGTAAACAGTTTGATCATAAGATATCTGATGAGGAGATGGCCATTGTTCCCAATTATTCTGACTATGATCCTAGCCCACCTTTGTAGCAGTGCAATTAAGAAGAGATTAGACAGAGAAGTTTGGGGCTCAAGGAATTTTCCCACACATTTTCCTAAAATCTACATCCTAATTTGAGATAGAATACACTTTCTAAAACTTGTCCTGCACTTGCGGTAAAGGGGAAGACTCAATATACTTAGCTTCAAAAAGCAAACAACTTAACTAAAAAATTGAAAGCAATTTATCAGTAAGTCAGACTAAGTAGCTCTTTGAAATAAAATGAAAAGACACTGAATTAAATAAACAGCTTGTGTGAAATATAAGCCATAGTCTCCCTCTATCCTTAAATTATTATTACTGTAATTATTTTCAAAGTCATGAAACAATGTGATGTACAGTGGTATTTGGAAGCTTACTGAATAGACCAGTCCACCTCAGTTCCTTAATTCCAGATGTGAACAACGACAAAATCAAATTTTAGCTGTTTATAAGCAAATACAAATATTGGGAGAGGCAGTAAGACAAAGTTATAATAGATAGAATCCTGTTAATTAGAAATAAAAATGTGGATCCCCTTAAGGTAAAAATCATATAATAAAACAAAGCTCTTCAAAATAATTTGAAAATAACTTCTGAAACATTTCCACAGCGTTTTCTACTTTAAAATATAAACAAATAAAAATTTTAAAGGACATCTGAAATGACAGCACAATATATTCCTTTCCTACCAAAAAAGTCACTGTAAGAAAGATCACCAAGAACCAAAAACAATGAAGTTTGCAGCACTTCAGTGACCAGGTGTTATTGTGGTTTGGTGTGACTGAGCTGCAAAGTTTGCTGCAGCTTCCTGCACTGTGTTGCCTTTCCCTCCCCAAGCATCTGAAGATAACTGAGATGTTCTCTTCTGAGGTGTTAAACATTTGGGTAGCTTAGGGGACAAATGGAAGATTGACACCAAAGATGAATAATCACAGTGCATTAGGCCAAAGGGAACTTTCACTATGTTAACACCAGCCAAGCTTGCTGTTCACATGGTGCTCAAGCACATAACTGCCAGAACCAAACCAGGGCTGTAAAGAACTATATTTTTCTTTTAATACTTTACCATTGGCCTACAGGGATTTTCAAAAATAAGATTCAGAGAAAGAAAGGTTTTGGAGTATGTTTTAATAAACTCTCCAGGGTCCTTGCTCTAAAATATTGAACAGGCTTTTGCATCTTCTCACTCTCTGTGAAGAACACCAACTCAAGTCAAGGTTTGTATGCCCTAAGAATTCACACTGACATCAGATATGCTATGATAGTTGCTTTCTTTTCAGGCTCAATTTATCTGAACTAAGAATTCTTATTTAAAATTCTGTGAGAGGCCCATTCATAAGATTTTTGGTAGACACGTTCACACTCCTAAGAATTCCAGTTCCAGAAGGATGTAATTTGCCAATTAAAATTCCCCTTCAGAAAGAAAAAAGCTGAATAGGTAATACTGTATTTATGTACAGTATTGTGTAGGCAAAAGCTGTGCCAGCACATGTATGCCAGTGTTTGTATTAAGGGGCAAAAGCAAAAGCGTATAGACTAGTAAAATGAGATGCCTGCAGAAACATTTCTGTGCATGCCAGCTGGCCATAGTTGGTATTCTCTGGATTACCTGCAGTTACATACAAAGAGAAGACTATGTAGGGAAGGGGTGGTTGCTTCCCTCCCCCACCCCCAAATGTTTTTCCAGTCCTAACATGTTGAGCAGCAGATGTAGTAAACAAGCAATTGTTTGTAATGCAAATTCAAGCAACAGGGATGCCATGGGATGTTCCCATCCTAAGCCCAAACACAAATGGTCACCCTGCTCCTCACACCCAGAATGAACATCTATCACTGTGAATGTCAATGGTACAAATACTCCGTCCTGCTAAGGACAGAGCTAAAGAGCAAGAAAGCAGAAGTGTGGTTAGGAGTGAAGAAGAGAGGCTGCCTTCCGGTTAAAGTGTTTTTGATCTCAGACATTAAAAACAGTTGTTAGGTATTAAAGACCAAAGATAACTTACTTTAGTCGGTCGCTAAAAAAAATTCTGACATACTCTTGTGGTTATAACTGAAAAGCTTCTGGAATTGTGTAAACTGCAGAATATCTCAAGAAAATGTGCCTAAAATAAATACATTCTATGTATTGAAACAGAAAAAATATGTAAAGGAATAAAGCAAAGCAGCAGATAACAGGGTACGGTAACTGTTTCCTGACCACACCCCTTTCTTTCCTCCACTCTACACCCACCAACATGTATTCTGGCCACAAATCTTTCCTAAACAATGAATGACTGTTTGATTCACCAACCTCAAAATTGTAATACATACACTAACAATAAATACCTTCCATTCTATCAAAATTTCAAAATGAGTAGTATACTAGATGACCAGGAGAAAAGATCATGGAGACATGAGGCAGAATGCTGACTTAAAGAGGAAGAGAAGTTTAATTTTCTTCTTAGTGATTGTTTATACAATATCAATAAATTTTTATTATACTGACTTTTTAAAAAGTATTGTTTTGAAATGAGAAGTAGTTGATCTCTTTAAGGAATAAATTCAAATTTATTCCTTTCACCTCTGTGCATTAGCTGAAAAGTATAAGACTTTTTTAATGGGTACTTTCTATTGCTATCAAGGTAAGACTATTTGTTGTTCTAAAAACATCTTTCAATAGAAATCTTCAAATATGCCTTATCTAAAACATATTCTCCTTCCCCTCTCCCTCCAAAAAAAGACAAAACATCTGACATATTTGATATACAAAGTCTCCCACAATTTTGAAAACTCAAGCATTTGAGGTGGTCTCTAAATATTAAACCATATTTGCTTTTATTAATTAATTCATGTTTTATGTGGTAGACTAATAAATAACACAGATACCACTATCATTAAATATTTGAAAAGCCTTTTAAAACAAAATATGAAATAGCTACTTCCTATAGCAACCATCACACGATCGCTAAAATTAGATCCCCAAGACCTTCATTTTAAACGTTATTTGAAAATTAGACTCCAACTCATATAAAAAGAAAATTAAAAAAATCTTATTCCCTGAGAGGCTAAATACCCTTTTGAAATGTGTGGGAAAATAATTACACTAACATCCAAGTCACAGTGCCCACACAAAGTGATTATATTTCACATACTTATCATTTCAACAACTGAGGACTATGAATAATCATGATAACCACAATACTCCTGTTGATAACTGTGGAATTCTGAGCTATTATTCTCTGCTTCTCGGGTGAATCTTCTCACTCTCAGATCTGTTTACTAAGGTGTTAACAACACTATTTTCCCCAGATATTTGCAACTTGTTTTTTCAGTGAATAGAAGCACTGGGCAAAGAAGTCAAACACCATAGGTTCCATTTTACGATACAGATTTGACCACCAAGAGGGTCAGTGAGACTTAAGATCCATACATATTGCTTTTCATTGGAAGCTGAATGGTGGAGGGAGAGTGGGGCTGCATAGAAGGTAAGTATCTTGATGGATCAGTAAAAATCTGTCACCACTGCTAGAGGGATGATTCTCAAAAACTTCATCACCAGCATGTTTCATATTCACAAGCACACAAGTTACCACTAAGATGTTTTCTCACCAGATAAACAAGGCATCCACTTTCCAAGAAAAGAGAAATATAATCACAAAACAAACCTGATATTCTTCATAATGTTAGACATTTGAATAATGCAAATATAATACCACTGCAGTTTTAGAACTTTAGACATTAATTGAACCATGAGATTAAAAAAAGGAATAACTTTCATGAAGGTTATATTTAAGTGATATTTTTCAACAATTGATAAAGTAAAAATAGCTCAATCCCCACCTGATCTTAAAGAAGTATTACCTGATACAACATGAGACACTGTTTTCTAAGCCAAATAACATAATTAATATTCAGCTCCAAATGAGTTAAAGCAGTTCTGATTCAAGAAAGTCTGTGGGATTGAAAGCTAGGCAATTCTCAGTTAACTGAAAGATAAAGCAATTCTCCCCTCTTATCAGCATGGAAAGCATAATACTCATAAAATCATAGATTTGTTGATTTAACTTCATTTGACTTTATAATTCGTGATTCACTAATTTTAATGAATAAGCCAAAAGCTAAAATTCCAAGGGTAAGATAAAGGTAGCAACATTTTAAGGTAGCCATTCCTCAGAGCATCTCATACTTAGCAATGACTGGTTGTGTGTAATAAAAGCATTTCCAACGAGTTTGAAAAAATAAACATTCCGCCAAAATACAAATTAATTTGCACTTCTGAAAATAATTTACAGCATCAGCATGTTACTCACTGTTCTCGGGATGGGTGGAGAAAGAGATCCATTTGACATGTACGGGTCATTATTCATATTTGGCATCATTATGTACCCAGAATAACTGGAGTAGGAGGGCCCCTTGTTGTAGAGGCCTCCATCTGGATGCTTTCCTGGAAGAATCCAAAGAGCAGTCAGTGATGCATTGATTTCCTTTTGTATCACTGTATTTTTCATCCAAAAATCTAAGTTCTAAGGTCAACTGGGCCTTACATACAAGACTTGTTTACAAAATACTGTAACTGGATTATTATGCTCTATTTTAGATTGACAGTATTTGTTCTATTAAATGGCTTAGCAAACCAGATGTCTTAAAAACATGTGGTTCAAACAGTACTTCCACTACTGACTGATGTTTTTATTGTGTAGTGTTATCCATCTAACTTAATTTGTTCTAATACTAACAAGCAGGACTAAAAAATAGGTGAAGGAACACACACAAACCTAAAGTTGTATGACAAATATATTAGGCCATTTATCTATATGCATATATACATTTATACACTTGAAGTTATGCTTTGCCTTTTAGGCAAACTTAAAAATTCTACCTGTGCTTCTAGAAAATTCCTAGATTTTACTGAGGGATAAAGTGTATATAGTATATAGGCAACTTATAAGAAATTAATTCTGGGAGACTTAATTTTAAGTGCTACAAAGAAATTTGTGTTCAGCATATATATTTCTTTTCTTTAGCCTGTATAACCATTTTATAGCTGAGAAGTTGATAGTTCTTTTCCCTTCTTCTCCTGGTGGACATATTGTCATGTAGGAAATCTTCATTCTGGTCAGGCAAATTATTAAGTAATTAAAGGAGAACATAAATGCAGATTGGTTGACAAGAAAACTCTATGAGCTGCCTGATTCTTTTAAAGTCAAAAGAAGTTCTCCTTAAATATACATATGTGTGTATACATACATTAAATTTAATAAAAATAAACAATAAATGATATATATGTAATTTTTAAAGTTTTTAGCAAGAATCAGAAATGGGAATAAAGTCTATCATGTTCAATATGCACAGTTGCTAATTATAAGTTTTCTATCTTTATAAACTGGATTCTGCTCTGTTCACTCACTGCCTGTCTGCTCACTTTAATAAGAAACAGCACTTTTGCAAGTGAAAATCCATTCAAAACTATTCTTATTGAAAAAATATATCGATATACACTGGCATTCTTCATATTAATGCGTGTAAAAAATACTAAACACCTAAGCTAATGAGAACTTAAGGTAAAATGAGGAAAAAGAACCTCATTACAGACATTCCCTCTTTTCCAAAGAATCAGGAAGCCAACTGAAATCCAAAGGTCCCTAGCTCATTCAAAGACAGTTTTTGAATTACATAATACACATTAGAGATAAGTCATATGTTTCCTAGGTTGTCTTTCCTATTTTATTGAAATAATAGGCATAATCTTATCACATATGGTCCTGGTTTCTTGAACGCAAAAGTTACAAAACATACCTATACATACAAATCGCACACATTATACCATCAATTGGGAGAAGTAGAATAAGCGTCTTACCATCATCAGGGTGTTCTCTGGCCTTGTCGTGGTAGGACTCCTGAGAGGTTTGTGCTTGTCTGGCCACCTAACATCATGAATCCCCACCACCAAAAGAAAGAAAATCACCTTAGAGTTTGTGACAAGAATCATACAAGCGAGTCTCCACTGGTAACTCAAAGATGCAGGTTTAAGTGCAACTTTGTTTTATTACTCTAAGAGGGAGAAACTAAGGTTGAGTAATGGGAAATTTTTTTCATTTCAACATGTATTTTTAAGGGATTTTTATCTAGTCAGGACCAAAAAAGTATAACAATAACAAAAGCAATAAAAACATAGTAAATTTGGGAATGATCCCCATGCTGCTCTGGCTGTTGTTTGTTGAACCATATCAAGGCTACTTGGACGCCTGATATGACAGGAGTAGGAGTTAATGGGGTTGATCCTTTGGACAGCCTCTTCAGCCACTGTTCACTTCAATCAGCTCTGATTAAAAACAGGCTGGAATATCCTTTTGCAACTGAAAATGACATTTTAAACATAAACAGGCCAACCACTCAGATGGGGTCTTAAGGCAATTGCCCTGAGCACAGTCCCAGCAGCATCTCCACTGGGATTGACAACCTGTGGCAGCCGGCGGCGGCGGGTACAGGCTTAGAAAAGTAAAACTGTTGTTCTGTGGTTAAAGGGAGGAAAATTTGCGAGCTGGGTTATAGCCGTCTAAAAGGTAGCCCAGTTCATATCAGTTTTGGTAACCACCATCCACCCAGACTCAACCACGTGCAAATCAGTGGTATTATCCTTCACCATCTTTCTTGGGTCTGCCCATGCCCTCTCACCACCTTTACGAAGAGTTACGGGGCCCTAATACCTGAGTTCTCGGACTCAAACTCGGCGTCCTTCACCCAGACCAGAAAAGTGCAGAAAATGTGAAGTGGATGTCAACATGATTTATGGTCTAAGCAAGGATAAGCAAGATGGGTAGAAAGGAAAAGAGGCTGCTCTACAAATATCAGAGTCTGGCAAAAACCCCGAGTGTCTTGGATGGACCTGTGCCCTCTCAGTGACCACCTTCTCTCCTCAGCACACACAGAGTCACAAGTCTTTTACATGGAGTGGGGTATACCCTAGGCCTCCCCACATCCCTCTCAAACTGGATTCCGCGGATAAAGAACACCCTATGTTCTCCAAACGCAGGCCCCTAGCCTTTCAAAATGCGTACTCACCCCTGCCATTGGGATGGAGAAGGTAAGTCTGAGGTATTCTTAAACGCGTGGTTTAAAACCCAAAATGTCCCCGCCCCCAAAACCACATGCTTTCTTTTTGGGGGCAGAAAGATGCCATTTAAGGAAGAAAAAAAGGGGTATACTCTCCAAGTTTCTTTGGAGGGAAAAAGCGTTAGTAAAATCGTCTGGGTGTCAGGACTTTTCCACCGGATTTCCTCCAGAGGATTTCCCAGTTGTTGAACAAGGGTGACCCGTGGGGTGTCGGATATCAGGGTCCATCCGCCCCCGCCCCCCCCCGGGCTCCCGGAGCGGCCTGGAACAGCCCTCCCGCGCGGCGCGGCTCCGGGCTTTCTCTCGCCGGCACCCACGTGTCTGTATTTACTCTACTCAGGTTACCGGCGCTATCGCCAGCCGCGGGCCAGAAGATCAGATAAAGCGCTTTCCACCCTTCCTGGCTGGTGCCCGGCTTCCGCCGCTTCTCCACTCCGAGTCGCCTTTCTTCTGCCTAGATTTAAGGCCTGATTTTCTTTAAGCGATGAGGCTGGAGGAAACTGGAGTTGCGGGCGGCACAGCCGGGGTGTGCCCGTGGACTGGCTCGGCTCCGCGCGCCCACGGCTCCGGGGCGGCGGGCCCGGGCGCGGGGGCCTAGCCGACCGCAGGGACCGAGCCCTGCGCCGCCTCCGCTGCCGCGAGCGCGCGCCCCCTCGACCGGCCGGCTCCGCGGCGGTTGGGACGGCCCCGCCTGCCCCTGGCCCACGCCCGCCTCCCCTTCCTCCCGCCTCTGACTCTGCTCTTCTCCACCTAAGCCTTTGGTGGTTTAACGCACTTTTGCAGAGACAACTACCAAGAAAGACAGCGGGTGCACTGTCTCTTCCGTGCTACGGAAGGATTTCTCAGTAGTGCTACTGAGACCTGCTCGCGTGAATGCACCTCACTGCTCCGCCCCACCAAAACGTTGGGAGGCGAAACGTTATGGGTTAAGGGCAGCTTTTCCTGCCTGCAAACCAGCCGTTTAGCCATCGAACCCCTAAACGGCTCCACTTGGAATAAGTTTCCCTGCAACCCTCCCACCTCCCATCCTACACACACGGGGAACGTGGGCCTGGGGCCCAGCCACACACACATCCAGAACCGACAAGGGACCTCCTTGGGCCAAGGCAGCCGGGCGCCTTCGCTCCCCCGCTCCCTTCTGCGCTCCCGGGACCCGCCACGCCTCTCGGGCTCGGGGCGGCGGCCCGCTCACCTCGTGTCCGTTGCCGGCCGGTATGATCTCAGACTCGTTAACCAAGGAGGACTTGATGTCGGCCAAGTCGCCTTCCTCTTCGGGGTGGCTGATCTCGGCGAAGATCTTCTCTTTCTGAGGATCGCCTTCGTCCTTGAAGGGGATCATCTCGTCCGTGGCGCAGAGTTCCGGGTCCCCCCCGCCGCCGCCACCTCCCCCGGAGAGCTGGGGCATCCCGACGGCTCTGTAATCTCCGCTCCGCTGTGGGAGCACCCGCGGCGACCGCAGGAAGGGGGGGGGATCAGTTCCGAGGGGGGCAGAGTTGGAAGGGTGCGTGCGGGAGGACAGCGGGCGGGCGCGGGGCCCCGGCCGGCAGCCGGAGCAGTGCGGCGGCGCCCGGGTCCCGGCGGCCGCCGCGCTTTCCCGCTTGGTGGAGACGGACGGCGGCGCCCGCCCGGGAGACCGAAGGGCACTGGACTGCGAGGGCCGCGGCGGCTGGCGCCTTGGGATGTCTGCGCGGCGCGCGCTAGGCTGGGCTGCCCCGGCCCGGGCGGCCACCCCACGCCCCCCGCGTCGCCGGGGCTGACGCGCGGAGGACGCCGGTTCCGGAGGGGGGCACGACTCCCCGAAGTGCAGAGGAGGGTCTCGCGGCGCGTCTCCGCGCAAACCTCTCCACCGTAGATTCCCCGGAGGCCGATTTAGGAGTTTGTTTTCCGGGAAGAGAGAGGGGAGCTAGGCAGAAAAGCTCCCTTTGCCCCAGCAAAGAAGGTCCAAGGAGAATCAGAAGACAACGAAATGTCCACTTCCTGAAGAGAGAAAGGAAAAAAAAAAAAGCCACCCGGGCTGGAGATGTCCGTTTTAGAGCTTCTTATTTCCTTCCCTTTAGCTTCGGTTTTCTTTCTTGAGGCGCATTTAATCTGCTGGAGGAGGAGGGGAAGAGAAAGCGAAGTTTGCCAAGAATAAAGTTTGTGCCGGCGAGCGCAGGGAGGGCGCGGCGGGGTCTCGAGGAGCCACAGCAGGGGCCTCGGGCCCAAAGGCTTCTGCCCGGAGCTTGAGCTGACACACTCGCACAGCCCGACCCCTCTTTGTTCCCGGCTCGAGTTTCTCAGCCTGGCTCGCTCGCTCGCCGCTCTCCACGCCTCCGCCGGGCCGGCTGTGTCAAAGCAAAGAGCTGCGCCCCTCGGGTTCTCCGGGCCGAGGGGAGGGACGCCCCGAGCTTCGCCGCGTGCGAGGCTTCGGGCGCGTCCAGGCTGCTCGACCCGACAGCGCGCGGCCCGGGTCCCTCCTCCGCGCCCTGCCCCGCAGGTGAGCGGCTGCGCCTCCCCACCGCTTCTCCTCCTCCCGCGCCTTGCCGGCGCTGAGAAGCTACCCACTTGCGTCGCTTCTCCTCCCCCGCCCCTCCCCCGCCTCCAGTTCTCCTTGGCTGCTCGCTGGAAGGGAGGGGGGCAGCCGCGAGAAGGAGGTGGTGATTGAGGGCTTTTTTTTTTTTTTTTTTCCTTTTCTTTTCCCAGAGCCTGTAGGACGAATCCTAGTTTTAGGGGGTGTACGAGCGCGCGCGCGCCTGGAGAGAAGGATCAGGCAACTTGACGAGAGAAGGACCGGGCGCTGCTTGTAACCCACTGAGAGGCACGCTTTGCCCGCGTGAAATTGACAAGAAACAGTGCCCGAACGGCTTAACGTCATCATCTGAGTATCTGTTCTCTCGCGCTCTCCACCCTCCGCCCCACCTACCCACTCCTCTTCCTCTGCCAGTCTCTCCCCCACCTCCTTAACGCCTCCCGCTCTCCCTCTCACGCTGAGGCAGGGGGAGGAAGATGAAAGAGAAGCCGCCGCCGCTGTGATCGACACCACATTGATAGATGCTCTGACAGAGGGGAGAGGCGGGAATCGGGGACTAAGAGGAGGAGGAAAAGGGGGGAATATAACAGACACTGCTCATTAGTTAATAAGAGAGCACAGAAGCAAGAGGGACAAGGAAAAGAGAGTTGTGGCTTTCCTAAATATTTCTCTCTCTCTCTCTCTCTCTCTCTCTCTCTCTCTCTCTCACACACACACACACACACACACACACACACACACACACACACACACGCTATTTGGAGGCAAGGGACAAGGGAGCACAGACTAGCGAAAATCAAATCTCCAGGCTTACCGAGAAAAATAGAACGAGGAAGAAGAAACTGAAGACTAGATATTAATTATCGCTTTTTAAACTATCTGTTTCACGCTGCCCTCACCACGGGTTGCACGGAGAGAGCTGCGCTCGACCTCTCGTGGGATTTCGGAGATACACACCGCCGTGTGTGGGAACCTCGGCGAGAAGGACAAGACAATTCGAGAAGAGGGAAGAGGAGGCAAAAGGACCCAGGAAAGGGGAGCCAGAAGAGGGAGGGAGGACGGGGCAGTCCCTGGCACCTGGGACTGCGCGCTGAAAGGGACCCTTGAAGATGCAAATCCGAACACAATCTCAAAACTTCCCCAGTCTCCGCCGTCCCTTTGATGCATTTTGTAGCAGGACAGGAGTTTTAAGGAGACAGTTTGTGAAAGTTACAGTATAAGCAAAGCTGAAGTTTGAAAATACATTTTGTCCCTTGACTCTCAAACCTCCTCAGTTAAAAAATCTAGGCGAAACTATTACACCCACTACAGTAGCCATCTGTAAAACCTCAGAACAGCAAACAGGGGAGAGAAGAAATATATCTCCAGCTCCCTTACAGTGAAAATGAGGAAAACACTAGAAAATCAGGCTTTTGTTCTGTTATATAGGGACTGTCACTGAAAGAACCTTCTTCTTTTCCTAAGGGTAAAATTTCGGGCTGCTGGGCAATCTATAAGTAAAGACTTTAACAGTGATCTAAATAAATGAACTCTTAAAATGTCGACTACTCATAACTATTACTTCTTGGGGATGCGAATTTACTAGGAAGCAATTTTTAAAACTATCATTTAAAGGGGTCCTAGAACATGGCCAGTAGTCAGTCACATGTAAATTCTGTCTGGGAGACTGGGATAAAATTAAGGGGCTGGTGGAGGAAGCCAGGAAAAATAAAACATTAAATCCACTTTAAACAGCTGACAATGCTATGCCTTAAAAAAAAAAAAAGTGTGTGTGTGTGTGTGTGTGTGTGTGTGTGTGTGTGTGTGTGTGTGTGTGTTCTTCTACAGAGTGAAAGAACCCCAATTTTTGTTTTTGGGATGATGGTGGTATGCCACTTCCCTTGAAGTTAGGCACCACGGTGGGTGAATATCCCAGAGAGGTGAATATGTAGCTGTCAGACATTTATAGACCCGTCCCAAAAGGAATATGGGAAAACAAAGTCAAAAGTCTTCCCCAAACCGTGGCAATTTGACCAATAGGAAAAGAACTGGAAAATGCAGGTTCTTCAAAGCAGCCAGAATAGACGTTCCTTTTCATCCAACCTTGGAAGAGGGGGAGGAGGGACACGGAATGGCCAGAGGGTAGTTTCTGAAAGCCAAGGAGAGATTAAATGATGACTCCTACAACCCCCCTGTTTAAGTGTTGAAACTAATTCGGATCCCATTTTCTCCTTCGTGTTAACTACCAGGGTTGCCTAAATCATTTGGGGCTGAGCTCCAGGTGTCCCGGAGATCAGGCGCTCAAAAAGATGGGACCTCTTTAGAGCAGTAACTAGTGGGAACTGTTTACTTGAAGGGCGGAGGGTGGGTAACTGCGTTTGGTATTTTGCTGTAACCTTCTCTGTCGGAAACCTTGTTTCTAACGAAATCACCCAGAGCCTTGCTCCATTTGCGTGGCTGTCCTCCAGGCGGTGAGCGTGGTGTTGAATGTCTTTAGCAGTGTTGCAAATCTTCTGATGAGCAGCACTTTTTAAAAGGGGCTTTAATAAAAACCTGCGCCCGTTTTTGTTGTTGTTGTTGTTGTTTGTTTTTAAGCCTTCGTCTGGGAGGGAGGTTGACATTTCCACGTGACGTCTATCCCTCTGGAGGGTAAAGCAGGAGGACGCAGGAGGGGCATGGTAACCCCGGGGAGACGTTCCTCTCTTCTTCACATACTCGGTGTGGTTCCTGGCAAAGGCAGTTCTGTCGCTGGGCGGTCTCGTCTAATCCGTGTGGGGGCTGCTGTTAACATAAGCAGCCGCCTCAGCGGGTGCGGCGAGTGGGGTCCCAGGTCCGGGATGCGGCGGGAGCGGCGCGGGAGGAGCCCCGCCGCCCCTGCCCTCGGAAGCAGAGGCAGGTTGTTCGTGTGAGCTCCAGCGAAAGAGGCTGGAGGTTGGTTGTCGGAGGTTCACTCCTTCAGGATGTGGGTTTCAGGGGGCGTTTTGATGTGATTTAATTCCGACCGTGAAACAATTGCCGGGGGCTGGCAGGATTGCTGTTGGTTTTTCCCCTCCTGGTGGCTTGGTTGGTTTGGGTTTAGTTTGGTAGCAAACTTGTTTTACATCAACACTTCCTTCTGCATCAGGCGCCATCGCCCGGCTGCACGTGGGGGGAGGGCCGGGGGTGGGGTAGGCGCCCACCCGCACCGGAGCAGAGGATGGGGTAGAGGAGACTGGCTGCCCACGGGGTGACAAGGCCAGTCCCCCGCGGGAGGGGGGATCAGAAAAACAAGGAGAGCGACCCCCGCCCACGCCAGAAGACCCCTTCCTCCCACCCCCACGCTCCCGGCGCTTTTGCTGCCAAGTGGAGTCAGCTTCAGACAGTCCAGCGGATCCCTAATTACAGGGACCAAAGAAGAGCTCGGTGCCCCCCACAGTCCTCTCCGCCCCCTCGGTCCTAACCCCCGCCCAGGCTCCGGGCTTTCCCCTTTGTGCGGCCTGGACTCCCTTCCAGCTACAACTTTGGTGGGATCCCCCCCCAAAAAAAGGAGGTGACGGGGGCCTACGGAAGATGCTCCGAGAGAGAAGCCGGGGAGTAGGGCTAGAAAACGAATAATGTGATCCCGGGGGCGGAACCTCGACACGCTCCATTTGCCACCCCAGCTTCGCCGGGAGAGGAAAGCTGTGGGCATCTTCGGTTTAACGTACTTCTCGGGAAAGGAGGGAAGGGGGGCGAGGGAAGTGGCAGTTAGTGTCCCAGGGGTTCTTCCGTCTCCTGAGACAAACAAAACTCAAGTCCCCAACCCCCGGCGGGGCGTTGGGGAACTTGTGGGAGCGTGAAATGTCGTTCCCAAATCCCGGCCGCCGAGGACGTCGGGTTTCCGCGGGGTGGACGCCCGTAGGCGTCGGCAGCTTTGCGCGGTCCCGCGGGGCACGAGCAAGCGAGGTCCGCCGGCCCCTCGCGCCCCCCCAACGGCTCTTAACGCGCGCGGCGGGTGCAGGGCGGACCTGCGCGCGCGCTCCGCTGGGAAGAGGCCCTGAGCGCGGCCGTCCAGGGGGCCGCGGCCTCCCACGGCGCGCGAGGAAGCGCCAGGTCCCACCCATCTCTCCCGGGGCGCGGCCAGCCGGGGAGCCTAGGCCCCCATCCTGGGAGGCCCACGGGAACAGAAATCCAGCCGGGATGACTCCTCTCGAGAACGAGGGGACTGGCGCAGAGGAGTGGAACGAGCCACAGGGAGCCCCGTCATGCGCCCTCGTGGCTCGGCTCCGCGACGGGTCCCGGGCTCCCACCTGGCGGGGCCGGCGTCGTGCCTGAACTGGGGATGCCCACAGTGGAGCTGGAGAATTTTGCGGGCTACAGCTCCGCTCGATTGGTGGGCAGGACGTGAGATTCTTTTCCGTCCTTTCTGAAAACTTTTCTCAGGCATCTTAACTTGGCTAGTGGACCGACCTCGGGAAGCCGGCAGGCCCAGTGGAGGCAGCACCCAGCTCCTCCGTCCCGCCCCCCCTCCGCCCCCCCTCCGCCCCCCTCCGTCCGGCCCCTGCAGCCCGCGTCCCCCTCTTCGGGGACGCGCGCAGAAAGGCCGCCCGCGCGCGCGATCTGCGCCTTATATCGGGTGAGGGCGGCGCCTGCGCAGGGCCCGGCGCGGCGGCGCGGCCTTTGAAGTCGCGGCGGCTGCCGCTTTCATCCTTTCTTTTTTCCCTCGCAGGCCTCTTTGTGTGACTAAATTTGGCAAGGATATGGATCCGAGCCAGTCTTTCCACGTGTGCTCCCAGCTCCCAGCTGAGAAGGCCAAGGGTTCTCTTCCGGGTAAGGAGACAGGGAGAAAGATCAAAGAGTTTGGGGAGCTGGATCTGAAATGTGAATTGAAAATAAAAATCAAGCCTGGACACATTCCAGCTTCTAAAGCAAAACCAACCCTCAGCAGAGGCCGTCTCTCTATGGCTTTCTTTCTTTCTCTCTGTTCCCTTTAACTCTCTCCTTTTCTTCCTTTCGACCTTTCTTGAGCACATGGAATAGAATACAGAGAACATAGGGAAACACTTAGTTTCTCCAGATTTTGTTTTGCAGTAATTTTATTAGGGAAAATATCTTGTTCATAATTACCAGTATGCGAAGCCGAATTTCTTCAGTCATAAATATTGTCTTATTTCAGCATGCTTCGCACTTTCTTCTGTGGTCACATTTGGGAAGAGAATGCTGACACAACACGTGTACACATGTTCATTGTGCACGGTGGTTCTTTTTTTCTATATATGATACCATGCCCCAGGAAGTTTTCCTCCACAGAGTTTGGATTCTGGAGAACCAATGTTAATATCATGTTTATCACAGCACTCACTATCCTGTTGGTCCTGATGATTTGACACCCTCTTGTTGATGGACTGTGGAGATCTTTTTCTACAGACTAGTCAGAAAAATTTCTGTCTTTAAGGTTAAAAACTGGAAGATCCCTTCTTGAATATGCTTCTTGAGTGACATTCTGTTGTTTCAGAAGTAGCCAATACAAAAGAGACAACTTTGCAAGACGTAAAGAGTCAGAAATGCTGTTGGAAATGAGCGCCACCACTCCCTGTCCTGCCATGGGTAACCTCAGGCAAGACATTTAACCTCTCCCAGAGTCAGTTTCCTCTCTGAAAAGTAGGTGTAATAATAACCTACTATTCAGTGAAACAGTGCATGTGAAGGTATGTACAAATCTTCAGGTAAAGAAGCAAAGATGATCTGGTAAGTTGCAAAACCAAAAACTTCTAAAGCTTTAGGAACCCTTGCCACAGGACCAAATGAGGATGGTGTCACACTTGCACATTTCACTGCAATAATCATCTCCACACCTCCCACAGTTGTTTTACAAAGGCCACCAAAACCACTGTACATTTGTTAGCCCCAGAGTGAGTGTGCTGACAGAGCATTCCAAGAAGGGAGGGAATATTTCTTAACTCCTGTTTATGTTGGGCTCTTTATGAATTCATAAGTGGATGAAGAAAAATGACACTGAAAACAATGTAGTATTTTTGTGAGGCATATGACACGGCTCACAGTAGCTCTGAAAACAGTCTTTGTAATGTGATGACCTGAGAAATGGGTAATGTACGATATAATACTCTCAACAGCCAGGCGTGGTGGCTCATGCCTGTAATCCCAGCACTTGGGAGGCTGAAGCGAAAGGATTGCCTGAGTTCAGGGGTTTGAGACCAGCCTGGGCAACTTAGCGAGACCTCATCTCTACAGTGAATCAAAAAATTAGCCGAGCATGGTGGCATGTGCCTGTGGTTCCAGCTACTTGAAAGGCTGAGGCTGAAGCCTGAGCCCAGCAGGTCGAGACTGCGGTAGCCATGAGTGTGTCACTGCACTCCAGCCTGGGTGACAAAGTGAGACTCCGACTCAAAAAAAAAGAATACTCTCAACAATAGTAATAAGACCTGGTGGGAGCTAGGGGTGAGGAGAGTGGCTAGAAAGATTTATAAGAAGTGTTTCTTGGGACTCTAAATCCCACCAGAATCTGTGTTTTAGAATGGGATGTGATTGCATATCTCAGGTGATGACATCTCAAGTTTACAATAAAGTAAAGATTATCTCTAGGGCTGGATGTGAAATGACAACAGTACCATAGGTTTAGTACTTTGGGCATTTAGCTGAGTGTGTACTTCACGTGATTCTTCTTAACCTAAGGCAACCCCACCAAAGGACTCATTTCCTGGGCTCAGCCTCCCAATGTAAACTTTTTAGTATTACCCTGTACAAAGTGACCTGTGTACTAGAGGAATGGAAGGGCACTCCAGTGTTTCTATATCCTTTTGCCATGACCCAAGCCTGCCCCAGGTGCAGAATTCTCCTGAGATACTCCATCTTTCAGCTACCTCTTGCTAGCAGCAACACTCAGCCTTTGCAAATCATGTTAAGGGACTCTTTAGCAATTTTTGTTGGCACTTAGGAGACCCTTTCTACTTTTAACATATCTCTCCCCAGATATCCCAGATTAGAAGTGGATACTGATTGAGTTCACTGGTCAACTTCAATCTTTTCTTTCACTTTACTTTACAAATGCAGCCTTTTTGAAATTTATTCTTGACCAAAAGAGGATCAAAAGTGAAGGCTCTGAGAATTCTATCTTGTTTTAGGGGATCAATGGGAAGGCCCTGAAATATTCAAAACCTGGGACCTTCTATTGAAGAAAATAAATTCCCTAAAGGTGGAGACATGGCCAAGAGATTTATTTATTTATTTATTTATTTATTTATTTATTTGGAGTCTCACTCTGTCACCCAGACTGGAGTACAGTGGCCGCTCCTGCAGCCCCGACCTGCTGGGCTCCGGCGATCCTTCCGCCTCAGCCTTCCAAGTAGCCAGAATTACAGGCATGTGCTACCACGCCCGGCTGATTTTTTTTATTGATTGTAGAGATGAGGTCTCGCTGCCCAGGCGGGTCTCGAACCCGTGGGCTCAGGCAATCCACTCACCTCAGCCTCCCAAAGGCGCGGGATTACAGGCTGAGCCACCGAGCCCGGCTAGAGATTTACTTATTTTTAATAAACCAGTTTCCTCAGTGGATATGGTAATGGAGGTGTTTATTGAATTGTGGTAAATGCACCTCATACAATGGACAACCGGAGTTGTATTCTCAGGCTTCCTGGGCTCTGTCAGCATTGGGCAAGCACCTAATCCCTGGTTTGAGGCTAGAAGCCAAAGCCACAACCTTCTTGCCTAAAGGCAAGAGTAGTACCAACTGAGCCATATGGAGATTAATGCAGAACAAGGTCATTAGTCTCATTGTTTATCCAGTTACTCTTAGCACAGATTTGTGTAAATTTCAACTACAGTGGTAGCAGCCTGCCTTTGATGTGTGTAATCTGTACGTTTTAGTACTCTAGAAAAGTGCCTGACTGACAGGATCTACATCCAATGCCCAGAAAACATATCCTACACAGGCACAGTGAAGCGTGGAGTTGAACAATTTTCCAGTGAGTTCCATCAAAGTAAATAAACCAACCTGGGGGGTCAGGACTGAGCCTCTTTTTTCTCATGACACAACTTTTGGGTGTCCATGTGATTGTTTTGTATTTGTTTTCATTTGAAACTGGGTAACTGCTTTAAATCTTCCTTGACCTGTCAGAGGAAGAACTTGACCAACATAACATTTGACCTTAAGGATGCTTTTTTTTTTTTTTAAAGCACTTCTATCCATAAAAACAGACTTATTGAATGAGGTTATCTTTACTAATATAGACATTTATCCAAGACACAGGCAATTTCTAGTTCTTTCTTTAACTCTGTCTTGTTTGTGTAGCTATGCTTAAATTTGATAATTATGGGAGTGAATTTAGAAGGGGGAGAGAGCCAGTGTAAATAGTTTAGGCTACAAAATTGTTATCTGGCTCAACTAAACACTTTTCTTTGGCAAAAATAAAACTAATTTGCCTTATCTGAATTTGACTTAAGGATCCTACAATACCACTCTGCTAATGAACAGATCTCAAGTCTACTTCCCTTAGACTAAATTGACAGAAAGCAAGGGACAGGGGTGAATTACGATCCTATAAAGGTAGACAGTAATGTTTGATTATCATGTCAGGTAACTCTACAGACTCCCAAACACATTTGGAGACTTGAATAATCCAGATATTTGGTTTTTGCAGTTCCAATTATCTGGATAATTTTTAGACCATTTTACTTTGTATCTTAAAATGGCTGAGCCAGATAACCAAACCCATGCTGGTAGTGGAGTCAGACAGACCATGCTGAAGCTCCAGCTCTCCCACTGTAAGCTCTCTCTTGTGTTCCTACAGTGGCCACCTAACCAGCCTCTGGCTTCCACTCTTGCTGGGTTCCATGCATGTCCCACAGCAGTCCAGCCTCATAGAACAGCCAAAGACGTCCTTTAACGTTTCCTACTTGTGGCTTCCAAGCCCCTTAATGAATTGGTGCCTGACTTCCTCTTACTCAGTGCACTCCAACACCAGGGGCTCTCTAGCTGCTCCTTCAGTGTGCAAAGCATGCATGTGTGCACACACACATATACACACCTCAGTCTTTTCCTCCTGCCTCTGCCCAGAAACTCCTAGCCAGGTAGATAGATGTTCACAGGACTGACTCCCTAACTTCATTCAGATTTCTGCTCATCTCCTTCTTGGACCTTGTTATCTAAAAATATCCATCCCCCCTTCTTGCTCTGCCACTGCCTGGCATATTTTTTGTACTTATGATATTTATTAGGTTTCTCTTTCACTGGAACATAAGTTCCATGAGGTTAAATACTTTTTTTGTTGTTGTATCCGCTCTGTCTACAACAGCTTTTGGTGCATAGAAAATAAACTAGAAATGTGTGTGGAATAATGAATTAACATAGCCTTTGAACCCTCATGTTCCTTACCTGTAATACCTCCCTTATGGAAGATTACAAATAATTGTTATAAAATTACCTGGCACACAGTAGATACACTCAGTAGGTGGTAACTATAATTATGTAGACCAGTACTGCCATTAGAAAAATAATGCAAGTTATACATGTAATTGCATTTATTTATCTATCTGTTTATTTATTTTTCTGAGTTGGAGTCTCACTCTGTCACCCAGACTGGAGTGCAATGACACACTCACAGCCACTGCAGCCTCAACCTGCTGGACTTAAGTGATCCTTCCTCCTCAGCCTTCCAAGTAGCTGGAACTACAGGCATGCATCACCATGCCCAGCTAATTTTTTGATTTATTGTAGAGATGAGGTCTCACCAAGTTGCCCAGGCTGGTATCAAACCCATGGACTTAGACAATTCGCTCACCTTGGCCTCCCAAAGTGCTGGGATTGTAGGCATGAGCCACCGTGACTGGCCATATGTAATTTTAAATTAAAAAGTCAAAAAGAGATTAAACTAATTTTAATAATATACTTTACTGAAGCCAAATGTTGAAATAATTCCCATTTTAACATATATTCATTATTTTAAAAAGTACTAATAAAATAAATTACATTCTTTTTTCATATTAAGTCTCTGACATCCCATGCACAGTTTATTCATCGCACATATCAGCTCGAACTGGCCACATTTCAAGTGCTCAGTAGTACAATATGGCTAGAGGCTACTATATCAATGCAGTTTCAGTCAGTCAATTCTTTAATGACAAGTTTTTGTCAGATTCTTCCTTGTCACCTCCATAATGGCTTGCACATTTTCCTCAAAACAGTAGATGATGAAAAACTCGTCAAAGAATATCATAACGATATGTTATTCTATCCTGTTTTTCATGGCAAATACAGACTTTCAGCTTTCTTGGAGGGTGAATTAAAACTTTGTGAACTAGTTTGAGATTATATTCCTCATTTTAAGTGCAATATATTTGATTTTCTCATGATAGGTATGCGGTGAATAGTTGTGGTTTAAGTATGTTGCTGAATTGAGTACTTTTGCTGCATTCTTTTTTTTTTTTTGAGTTGGAGTCTCACTCTATCACCCAAACTGGAGTGCAGTGGCTGCTTCCGGCCACCGCAGCCTCGACCTGCTGGGCTCCGGCAAGCCTTCCGCCTCAGACTTCCAAGTAGCCGGAATTACAGGCATGCGCTACTATGCCCAGCTGATTTTTTGATTTATTGTAGAGATGAGGTCTCGCTGCCCAGGCGTGTCTCGAACCCGCGGGCTCAGGCAATCCACTCACCTCAGCCTCCCAAAGGTGTGGGATTACAGGCTGAGCCACTGAGCCCGGCTACTTTTGCTACATTCTAAATAATAGATTTACCGTTGAACTTTAGGAAATACAAATTGAAGATTTTCTGTATCATATTTTCTAGAATAGCTTTCTTCCACCTATAAAACTACCAAATTCACAGTTCTGTAAGAGTAACCCAGGATCAAAGGTTTCTCAGGAACTATATAACATGGAGATTGCCCACTCACACTGCAGACTTCATTTTTAGATGCACTTTGTCAGCTGCTTCCTGGTTACACGTAGATCGTAAGTCTACTTTGTCCTGTGCCTGGAGTTCTCACTAAAATACCGTAATAAGGTGTTAACCTTAGGCCCAGCAAATGCTTTTAGTTACAAAAGTCATTTCCCCCACCCTTCAGAGATTTAAATCCCTTTGCAATAAGAGAATGTAGGTAAACAAAAGAGACCAGGGCCTTTTCCTGGAAAAAACGGGGAAAGACTCCTGTTGAGAGGTCAACCTCCAAGGCCTTGATGTGCTTTTATGGTAGAGAAGTATTACTTGGTGTTAAGTTCATGAACATATTATCCTTTGCTGTGACGTTAAAAATGACCTACAGGACAAGCCTGGGCAACATGGTGAGACCTCATCTCTACAATAAATAAAAAAACTAGCCGGGTGTGGTAGCACATGCCTGTGGTTCCAGCTACTTGGAGGACTGAGGCAGAAGGATCGCCTGAGCCCAGCAGGTTGATGCTGGGGTGACTGTGAGTGTACCACCGCACTCCAGCCTGGGCGATGGAGTGAGACTCCAACTCAAAAATAAATAAATAGATAAAAATGACCTACAGATTCTTTCATCAGAAGTACGGAGAGTTAAAGATATGCCACCACCAAAGCAAAGGATATTTAAGCTAAAAAGTTATTTATGTTAATGTTTACTGAAATTATTTTGCCAATGAAATAATATTTTGCTGTCCAAACTATGGATTTATTAAATAAATTCTAATATAGCCAGATGGTACAACACTATGCAGCAATGAAAATTATGTACAATTGTTTTTATTCACATGAAAAGATATTAGTGATTTATTGCTAAGTGAGAAAAGCAGGTTATAAGAGAACAAGTACAATCATGCTTGACTTTTAAAAATCTCTGTCTACATATTATTTATTAAAGATAAACTCTGTGAGAGCAGGGGCACCATCTTGTTTACCACAGAAGACCTGGTGTCTAGAACACTTCCTGGCACAAAGTGGGCACTTAGTCAATATCTGTTCACTATATCTATAAGGAGACATACTAAGATACTAACAATAGTTTTCTCTGAATAGTGGAGGCAGGAATGATTTTTATTTTCTTGTTTGTGCTTAAAAAGTTGTTATGCATGAATCAACATTATCAAAGTAGTAAGATAAAATTTTAAGTGTAATATGATGTTTAAAACTTTTAAAATAAACGAGCTAATCCTAAGGAATTTTAAAAATAACATCAACAACAAAAATTAATAAATCACAAAGAAAGACTATGAGAAACAAGGGGGCAATGTTGGAGCCATTGCATCATAGCAGACCATTTGAGGGCCACCTGGTGGTCATGCAGAAGTCAATACAAAGGGACTCTGCCAGTTTATACCAATCCAAAAGATGGGCTTTTTTTTTTTTTTTTTTAGGGTCTTACTATGTTGCCCAGGCTGGTTTTGAACTCCTGGCCTCAAGCAATCCTCCTGCCTTGGCCTACTAAAATGCTGGGATTATAGGTGTGAGCCACCAAACCTGACTGTTTTTTTTTGTTTTTTAAGGTAAAATTTAAGCACAGTGAAATGCACAGGACTTAGGCGTACAGTTCATTGTTTGATTTTTTTTTTTTTTTTAAATCAGGCCGCCCTCAGAATCACAGTAGATTCGGATAGACTGTCCAGTGTGTTTTGATTAATATATAAACCTGTAAAACCACTACTTAATCAAGATATAAAACGTTCCAATCATCCCAGAAGTTTTTCCTACGGAATTAAGTTATTTTGAAGCAACTTATTAAGCTACTCATTTGTTGTTAGTTTTTTATTTTCTTATTTGTTGCTTTGAGTATATTCCTTAAACTCTCTGTGACTTATTATCCATCTGAAAAACTTGTCAGCTTAGACTGTACCTTTGAAGAAAATGTGATAATAATGAATGTACTTCATAGGAAGGAGGGAAATGGAACCTAGGTTATTGGGTTGACTATTAAAATGCTGAGTTGAAACACCAAGTACATTCAGTGAAATAATTTTTTTTTTTTTTTTAGTTGAAGTCTCACTCTGTCACCCAGACTGGAGTGCAGTGGCACGCTTCTGGTCACCACAGCCTCCACTTGTCGGACTCCAGCGATCCTTCCTCCTCAGCCTTCCAAGTAGCCAGAACTACAGGTGTGCGCTACCACGCCTGGCTAATTTTTGATTTATTGTAGAGACGAGGTCTCGCCAAGTTGCCCGGGTGGGTCTTGACCCCGTGGGCTCAAGCAATCCACTTGCCTCGGGCTCCCAAAGTGCTGGGATTACAGGCTAAGCCATGGAGCCCAGCCTCAGTAAAATAATTTGTATTGTAAACTGTATTTCAGTGTACTAGATGGAATGACATCTGTGATCCCAGGAGACCAGGAGTCAAAAGGTCTTGGTTTGCTCCTGACATGGACTTTGGGGGAGGGGACTGTGGGAGCAAATGACTAAAGAAGTGATGGGATGATGTCCAGAGGCAACTGCACATCAGATACTTGGGAACATGAGACCCTTTGGTGGGTGCAGAAACACAGCAGAGCATGATAATGAATCTGTGCATGTCCCCAGCACATGGTTTCCAGGCTTAGCGTTCCTCTAGCCTCTGTCTGCTCTCGTCCACTGTGTACATACAGTTGAACACAGCAAACGGGGATGTGTTTTGGCTGTGGCACAAAATTGTGTTTGTGAAAAATAGAGCACTTCCTGAATTTCTTTTATAGGAAGTGTCAAAAAATACAGATGGGACATAGTCTGACATTTTTTCCCTTTATTGTGGAATAGCTAAATTTCCTCTCTCAGTCTTTCCCTTTCCTCTCTCTTTCTAAGGTGAAGATAAATCTCGACTTCCAGGAATAGGAAAATTGAATCAACTTAAGTATGGGTTCAAAGGTGTGTGTCAAAACAATCTGATCAATCAATAGGTCAAAATGGTCCCAAAGAGGACTATGGAATGGATCGTAGCACAGTTCAGGGCAGGTGATTTCTTGTGTCAGAACTTCTTGGATTACTAGCCTGGTGGTCCAAAAAGACATTGCATGTTGTGAGGGAAATAAAAACAATAATGTGAAAGCAACATTAAGGATTAATACAAGTGTGGCCTACAAAACCCACCCAAGCTACTTGTTCTTGCTTCCCAGTGCAGTTCATTCCTCCCCCTTCCTCATGGGCCCTGCAGCTTGTGGTGTGTGAAATCACTTGATAAACTGTTTCCTCTGGTGTGCTATGAGAATTTCATAGTTTGGCCCCTGAAAATGAAGGGAATTAGAATTGATAGGAAGGTTGATTTCGTGCCCAAAGTGGTGAATCGGTTGCCAGAAAGTAAGTCACTTAGGTAAGAAACACCTTGTCCTGGTGGCTATATAGGTTAGAAATAATAAATTAGCTGAAAATTAAAATAAAAAACACTAATTTCTAGGAGAAGAGCAGTTGGACAAAGAGCAATAATATAAGTTAAGGTACAATCTGAGAAGTAAAACAGGAGAGGGAGCTTACTTAGTAACTGAATATTTCCTTTTTTCCTTTTCCTTCACTTGTAAACCAAAACAGGTATGTTTGCTTTCTATACAAGAGTTAATGCTCTATGATTAATTATATTCATTATTCTAATAATAGCAACAATGATCTTTGAATGAAAATAATTTCATTGTCTCTATTTCTTGGTTGCTAAAATTGGAAAAATATTGAAAATCAAATGGACATTAGTTGCTATGAGTATTTCACTTACTATGGATGATTAAAAAAAACCCTATTCTGTTTCACTTAATGCTTCAAGTAAATTACATTTTCTGCCTCTCACATTTGAATACAAGGCTGTTATCTTAGGGTTCCCAGCACTGTGGAAGAAACATTTCATGAAAGTAACTCTATTTTAGCTGTAATGTCTCTTTTTGCTCCTTTTTTATGGAAGTAAAAAATAAATAGAAAAGGAAAGAAAAGGGAAAAAAGAAAAAGAAACAAAGAAAACAATAATTATTATATTTCTAGGCTAGGACTATGATACTGTGAATAAAACTCTGTCCTCACTTTCAGTTAACCAGGGGATGAGTGATATCCTATTTCTTTATAGTTTCTTCTAGTCTTAGTGAGATGAAAGAGGAATTTGCAATCAAATAAGAGTGGTATTGCAGACATTACATCTAATTTATATAGTCAGAAACTCAGGATTGTATTCAGATCTGACCAGGAGCATGACGCAAGATTTAATTTAAAAGGAAAGGGCGTAATTTCTCTTTTCTTTTTATTTTGGTAATTCAATTTTCATTGTGCCATGACTCAGTAATTATATTGCAAGCCTCACTGTGAACATTGATGAATTGACTTTGTGTCCATCCCTTTATGTTGACACTGGAGTAAAATAGAACTCTATTTTCCAGGTTGGAGATGATTCAGAAGTATTGCTTGCTCCTCTTTTTATACCTATTGCCTCCTTTTTCATATCTTCCAGATCACTAGTACTTCACCAGAAGAGAACAAAGAGAGACTCACTTACATAAAACAAATAATCAACTTTTTGTTGAGATTACATGTACAGAATATCCATCATATATGCTACACACACAACATATGTAGTCAATATTTTGTTCACATAAAAAGTAAAGAATAAAACCAGTTATTTAAATAGCTTAGGCAAGCCGGGCTTGGTGGCTCAGCCTGTAATTCCAGCACTTTGGGACACTGAGGTGAGTGGATTGCCTGAGCCCATGGGTTCGAGACTCGCCTGGGCAACTTGACGAGACCTCCTCTCTACAATAAATCAAAAATTAGCTGGGCGTGGTAGCGCGTGTCTGTAGTTCCAGCTACTTGGAAGGCTGAGGCGAAAGGATCGCCGGATCCCAGCAGGTCGAGGCTGCGGTGGCCGGGAGCAGCCACTGCACTCCAGTCTGGGTGACTGAGTGACACCCCAACTCAAAAAATAAATAAATAAATAAATAGCTTAGGCAAATGTTACTGATGAAAAAAACATTTAACCCAAATTAATTAGTTAATCAATTAAATTGAAAAGCGCTAATATTAAATTATACTTTATTTTTTCAGGAAAATAATTAGACATTTCTTTAGGTTCGAAGCTGCACGAAAATCACAGGCACAAAGAGGGTAGCAAATGAACATACATTCCTCTTCTGCTGTTCTCTCTTGAACACATTCCAGAAATGCTTTTCACCCCAGCTTTCCACCAAATCTGCTAAATCTGGTGGTCAATTCTCTATCCCCTTATTTGATCCATCAGCAGCATTTGACACAGTTGATTGCACTTTCTTCAAACACCTTCTTCCCTTGCTTCTGGATGCTGTCAGCTTCTGGTTCTTTCCTGGTTTCCTTGGCCACTCTTTAACCTCCTTTGCTCATGTATCCTTTTTTCCCTGACCTCTCATCGAAGGAATGCTCCGATGGCTGGGTCTCTCACTCCCTTCTAATTCCCTTGATGACCTCATGCAGTCTCATGTGTTCAGGTACATTGTATATGCTAACAACTCCAAGTTGTATCTTTGGCCTCTGCCTAGCCCCTGATTTATAGACTTGCATACGCAATACTGCCTAAAAACCTCTCCATTTGTATGTCTAGTAGGTGTCTGAAATTCAACATGTTCCAAATCTAGCTTCCGATCTTTTTCCAAATTTGCTCCTCCATAGTCTTCTCTATCTCAGGAAATGACAGGCCTGTTCTTCTAGTTGCTCACGACAAAAACCTTTCACCCTTTCTTTCACTCCCCATGTCCAATCTATAGATTCTTTACCTGCAAAATATAACCAGAACCAGCTACTTCTCACCAACCTAGTTCAAGCTGCCATCATCTTTCGTCTGTATTTTGACAACAGCCTCCTAACTGCTTTCCTTATGTCTGCCTTGTTGTACCTGCCTGTTGTCTGCAGAGCTGCCAGAACGACCTTAAGCCTAAGTCAGTTCATGTCTCTCCTCTGCTCAGAATTCTCCATTAGTTTACAATGTCACAGGGTTCTACAAGATCCTATGCGATCTACACTTGCCTTTTTACTTTTCTGAGCACATCTTTTATCATTCCCCTTGCTAATTCTGTATCAACCACATGAGTGTCCTTGCTGTTTCTCAAGTCCCAGGCATGTTCTTGTCCCAGGATCTTTGCAGAAGTGATTTCCTCTCTCTGTAGTAATCTTATCTCAGATCTTCACATGGCTTACTCCCTCACCTCCTCAGGTCTTTCCAAATATCCTATGGCAGTAAGGTCTTCTCTGATCACCCTACCTAAAACCATAACTCCTCCCCAAGCCACTGGTACTCCCTATCCTGTTTTCCTGCTTTATTTGAATACTTATTACCTGGTGACATCCTGCCTATTTCATTCATATATTTATTAACTTTTTTCCCCACCAGAATGTAATTCCCTGGAGGGAAAGGATTTTTGTCTGCCTCCTTCATTGCTGTAAATCTAGGCACCTAAAACAGCTCCTTGACAGATATGTAGCTAGTGTCCAATAAATATTTATTGAGTGAACAAGTGTCTACTAAAATACATACACTCAAGTATGGTATCATATAGGATCTATATGGTCTATAGTTGTGAGCCCCAGAATGAGTAGAGCTTGATATTTGTAAATAGTAAATCATATTTTAAACAAATTGGGGAAGCTGTTACTTGAAAGAATTTGATAGTCCTTTTATAAGGGTAAAGATTCCTTTTTATTTATTTTTTTGAGTTGGAGTCTCACTCTGTGGTCCCGGCCAGCGCATCCTCCACCTGCTGGGCTCCGGTGATCCTTCTGCCTCAGCCTTCCAAGAACCCGGAACTACAGGCACGTGCTACCACGCCCGGCTAATTTTTTGATTTATTGTAGAGATGAGGTATCACCAAGTTGTCCAGGCAGGTCTCGAACCTGCGGACTCAGGCAATCCACTCACCTCGGCCTCCCAAAATGCGGGATTACAGGCTGAGCCACCGAGCCCGGCTAAGATTCCTTTTTAAAAAGTGACACTCATACTCTCATCTGTCTGTGTTGTCAATAACGATTTTCATCTTAATTACTTGTTTCTATAGAGAAGAATCTTTTAGTCAACTCTACTGAGTGGGCCGATATGATGAGGCTACTTGTAAAAATAGGGAGGAACAGACCTTTAAAGGTCTGTTTTTCAGTTGTCTGTGAGGAATGAGATTTGGCCAGGTCACTCAGTACATTGTACAGTCAGGCTCTATCCCTGCGAGCTGTTTTAGGCCTTACAGGATATTTGAAGGTTTCCAGGGATAAGGGACCCTTAGCTTGATGGTATGGTAGATGATTTTGAGTGATTTACTGGCCTAGCAATAAATTCCTTTGACTCAAATAGGAAGAAAGCAATTTCCTTTTCTATTCTCTATCATTCAGTTTAGTACCTATAGCAGCCTCTGCCAGAACCCTGTCCCTATGAGTTGGTGTATGCCTGTCAGACTTCCACCTGCAGCACTTGTATTCTTCTTCTTTTTTTTTTTTTTTTTGACTTGGAGTCTCAGTCTGTCGCCCAGGCTGGAGTGCAGTGGCACATTCATGGCTACTGCAGCCTAGACCTACTGGTCTCAGGCAATCCTTCTGCCCCAGCCTTCCTAGTAGCTGGAACTTCAGGCATGTGCCACCACATAATTTTCTTAACTTCTGTAAAGACGAGGTCTCACCAAGTGGCCCAGACTGGTTTTGAACCCCTGGGCTAAGGCCTCCCAAAGTGTTCTTCGCCTCCCAAAGTGTTGGGATTACAAACGTGAGCCACCATGCCAGGCAGCACTTGTATTCTTTGCCTGAGGCCTTCTCTTGCCTCTGGGGCCTGCTTGGCTGCCCTCAAGGCAGCCCAGGAATGCAGGGAAGGGGGGTTGCTTCAGGGATTGGCCTTCAGCCAGTGAGGACAGTAGAAGGTGTCTAAATACCCCATTTTTCACCCTTTGTGTAGGCTAATTCTGAGGTGATTTCTTCTCTGAGTTTCCCCAGGGGAATTAAGCTTAAGTTGCCCAGAGTGGGAGTTAGCTTGATAGCATTATCAATTAGTGGCTTCCTTCCCTTCCCTACCTCACTTCCCAACCCCCTTATTGTCTTTCCAGGTTTCCTTCACCTTATGAGTAAACTTCATGCACCTGAATTCTAGTCACAGGTTTGTTCCTGGGAAAATTAAAACTAAGACAGTACCTGTAAATCTTTAACCATTTCTGGTGATGGTTAATCTCCCTTTTTACCCAAGAGCTAGATCAGGCCTCAGGCTGGAAACCTTGGGTTGTTGAGAGCATCTTGCTAGAATTACTGAGTTTCTTTTTTTCCCCCTTCATTATATTTATTTTTTAGTTATCTTCTATTTATGGTGATAATGATTTTCTATTGTGATTTAGATGGATCAATTTAAGTAGCTGGTTTAAAGAGAATGCTTATAATAGAACTAGTGATGAAGGGATTTGTCAAAAATCATACTCAAAGGACTAAAGGTTAGGGAACAGCCTGCTATGGATTTGTGAGCTGGCTCTGTAGGATCTTTGGGAGAACCAGAGTTTCATGTCACGTCTCCTGTGGGGCCTACACAAAATGGCAAGCAGTAATGTAGCAGCTATATCATTTTATGCCATGTTTTCTATAAAGCTAGTATCTTCATTTATGACTTTAAATGTTCGAGCAGGTTGAACACGCTTTCTTAATCTATGTAATTTAAGTGATTCCTTTTGGAATATTGTTCCTTCTTCTTCCTCCCTTATCCCCTAGCTCTTTTCTAGGAGCAGAAGAAATCTTAACACCCATAATCTTAACGCTTGGAAGTAACATTTGTGGACATTGTGTTATATTTCCTTCCTGTTCTTTTCTAATAATATATGTAAACAACATACTGGATCCATTTCAGTGTAGTCTCTTCCCTGAGGATTGCTAAGAGCAAAGCTTGTTTTTACTAGAGTAAGATTCCTGATTCCCTGCACAGCATTTGATGCCCCGATCCTTTCTGAAATTCTTCACGGCTTGCTATCACACGGCTCTCCTCTTTTTCCTCCTTCATCTGCTCCTTCTCCATTTCTGCTTGTTTTGTAAATGTTGGTCTTTTTCTGGTTCTCCCTGAGCAAGTCCCATCTCATGAAAATTACTCCATCTCTTTTTTATTTGGATTAGAAAATATAGTTTCTTTAGAAAGTAAATTGGAGAGGGAGAGAGAAAGGGGGTTTACCTCCCCCCGGGGAAGGGAGGGGGCCAAAGCTTAAGAAAACACAGCGACAACCATAGCACAAAGCACTTGGCCATACCAGAGTCTAGTGAGGCAATGGTCCATACCTTTTTTTAAAGCCGCATTTCTCTCTTGAGGCCCTGACCTTAGACATCCTTTTCTGGCTGTCCCATGGCCAATTCAAACTCATCATGTGCCAAATTGTGCTCATAATACCTCCCACCTTCTTCTCACTAACATAAGTCAACATCAGGTGCCATTTTTAATTCCTCTCTCTTCCTCACCTGCATGACTGATGAGGAACCAAGTGCCCCTAGCACCTGCCTCAGTACAGACTCTCTAGGAGAGTTTCTCTAGGAGAACTGCTCTGTCATATGGGGAGTTTCCCTGGCTTCAGTAACCCCATCCACTGCCCAAAGTTATTTTTGTGTATGTGAGAGCTGGAGTCTCACTGTGTTGCCTAGCTGGAGGGCAGTGGCACAATCACAGCTCACCACAGCCTCCACCTTCTGGGATCAGGCTATCGTTTTGCCTCAGCCTCCCAAGTAGCTGGGACTGCAGGTGGGCACCACAAGGCCTGGTCAATTTTTTATTTTTGTAGAGACAAGGTCTTTCTGTGTTGCCCTGGCTTATCTTGAAATCCTGGCCTCAAGCAATCCTTTTGCCTCAGTCTTCCAGAGTGCTAGGATTATGGGTGTGAGCCACTGTGCCCTATTGATTTTTTAAAATACAAATCTGATCATGACACTTTCTTGCCTAAAACACTCTTTAATGAAGAATGAACATTAAACTGTTGCCTCTAGGGAATGGGTCAAGATCATTTGCTTTTTATTCCCTGCACTTCTATACTATGTGATTTTTTTTTTTTTTAGCAATGATCATTTTATTTTTACAATGAAAATGCTTAAAGGTAAAGAGGTTCAGTAAATGACAATTCAAAACAGAAAATATGTTCAGTGACAAGTGACCCCCCCCCATTGCTTACGATAAATCACTTTGTGCTCTGTCTCTCATTCTCCCTCAGGCTTCTCCCACAAAACGGGCTGAGAACACGCACACATGCTTACACCATGTAGGTACTCCACTACATGTGGTTTTTCTGGCTTTTGCTCACGCCTTCCCTCTATCTAGAATGCTGGTCGAGTCTTCACATGTGTACTGTGTTTAAGCATCCTTCACAGCCTAGTTTGTGTCCCTCTTCTATGACAGACTTCCTCACCCCAGGGAGACACGACTGCAGTGATTGCAGCTTCCTTTGCATACCACCCTATGGAGAAATCTACATGAATTGTTTGCATGTTTGTCTCCCCTGCTATGTCTATAAGCCTCTTGAGAGCATGGACTCTGCCTCTCAGCAAGTATTCAAAAAACAACAAAACAAAGCAAATATCTGTCATTTACTGAACCTCTTCCTATTTATTGCTAACCCTGTGTATTACACATGTAATTTCTTTCTTTCTCTTTTTTTTTTTTTCGAATTGGAGTCTCACGCTGTTGCCCAGGCTGGAGTGCAGTGGCACACTGTGGCCACCCCAAGCGTCGACCTGCTGGGCTCCAGCAATCCTTCTGCCTCAGCCTTCCAAATAGCCAGAACTACAGGTGTGTACTACCATACCTGGCTAATTTTTTCTTTATTGTACAGAAGAGGTCTCATCAAGTTGCTCGGGCTGGTCTCGAGCCCACGAGCTCAGGCAATCCACTTGCCTCGGCCTCCCAAAGTTCTGAGTGTGATTTCTAATCTTGGAAATAATCTGTAGGGGATCTCCATTTTATAGAAATGAAAACTAAGGCTCGGAGCTAAGCTAACGGTCATGCAGATGGTTTGTGGCAGAGCTGGGATTTGGAACCTGTGCCCTTTGCTATCTCTAATGGAAGGTACTGAAGGCAGGGACTGTGTTTTATCCCTCATGGTAACTAGCCCAATGGTGGCTCAATAGTTCATCAGATAAATATGTGTCTGAATAATTTAATAGGACAGTGGTCCAACTCACCAGAAAGTATTTCCCTGGGTGATGAATTAACCTGTAATTTCTCCCTTTACTCTCTGAAAGAGATGCCCAAGGAAACTAACTTAGAGGACCACAAAAGGGTTTGCAGGAGTACCAGCCTATATCTACCCTTGGGTAATCTGCCCTGGAGTGGATTGTTGGTAGTCATTTTACAGTCATTTGCCAAGTTCATTTCTCAAGAATATATCTCCAGGGACAACCACTTTGTCACTGAACGAGGCACAAAGGTTCTGGGGCCAGTTCTACCTCAGGGAAACATCAAGCTGCTTTTACCCAGTGGACAGAGGGAATGAAGCCAGCAGAAGGGTGTGAATGCTGAAGAAATCCTTCAGCAACTTTGAAAGGAAAGCTATGAGGTGCCTGCTACTCTGAGCCTGGGAGTTGTGTGGATGTGCATGTGTGTGGGGGTGGGTGGGGCAGCCTTGAGGCAAGCACAACTAATGGAGGATAGTGATGGGCACTGGGCCTTACTGGCAAGGGTGGGGATGGTTGTGCCAACCTAACCTGGTTCAGGGCTAGGGACTGAGAGAACCAGAGGTTCTCACAGCTCCTGCAGATGTTCAGCCTGAATGGGACTCCAGGAGAAGTAGGAATGTAGTAGGGGAAATGGACGCTCGAGTCCCCTCTTGCTGGAGAGCACAGGTAAGGGACATAGTAGCAGTTCTGCGAGTCCAAGGGAATAATTAAAAAGTCAATATACTTGTATCCGTTTTAAAAATGCATGTTGAGCTTACTAGGATGCTGCAGAAAGAGAGGAATTCTAGTTTTAGTCCTAGTCCTAGTCAATTTAGGAGTTGACATTCTAGCTGTGAGAGTCTACTATGCAAATGTAGAAAAATAACCTGGTATGGCTTGTGTGACAATGGGGAGGCCTATGGGCCAGCAGCCATGGATACATTACTTCACCCAATCGTCACAGCATCCCAGGGAAGTAGGCATACCCTTTTTTGTCTTACCTGTGACAAAACTGAATTGTAGCCACATGAAAGTGTTAAGTGACAGCACGTGGATTCAAATCCAGGTCTGCCTGACACCTAAATGTGTCCCATTCTAGCACACCACACAGTTCATGGGTAAATGAAACTCTGATTGCAAAGTATATTATGCAAACATGGAGTGAATCACATGAGTACTATTATGTCTACACTAACTTTGAGAGATAATTGGAAACCAAACTTGGGCAGGTTGCTGTTGGGAAGTGGAAGACTTCCTGCCGAACAAACAGGATTACTTTTTACTGTTCAGGATTTAAGCCACTCATTACTTTGATCTAAAATTTTTAGTAGACAAAGAATGAGTATTTATTGTTTTTATGAGCATTGTTTTGTATAAAACAAATTTGGAGGAGTGGGAAGGAATAAATATTTGGGACAGCAAACATTTAAATGCCAGTAGTTAATTTACTTTGCTACCTTGATTTACAATGGTAACATTTGGGTGGAGGGTTGAAAAGAAGGAACACTCTTTTGTTCTTGTTTTATTTAGAATTTCTAAAGTCTAAAGGAATGTTTTTATTGCAAGCACATAAAGTAATGAGAGAAAAAAAACCCAAGGATTTAAATGTCATTATAGAAGCTTAACCTCTGGGTGTTAAATGAGCAAAGGATATTCTAACAGATTTCTTTAGAATATTTTTCTAATTTTTTTTCTTCTTAAAATAACTTCCAACTTCAAGTTTGTTGTTACAAAAAAAAAATAGGGCAAAGGAGTGTTAAAGAAAAGGGAAGACAGTAGCTGAAACTCCTGGTGAATAGACCCAGGAGGTCACAGAATGAGACTAGGGTGACCACCAGATGGTTTGGGACAGTAGGTGTCCTACAGACCAGAGGATTTTATTTGGAAGACTCAGACAGTTCATCTAATTCAGCACAAACCGCTCCATTCAGTCCTTTGCCTGCGTAGATCCAGCCTGGATGACTAAACAACTTAGGTCTTAAGAACCTAAAATCCAAATCACATTTAGAGCTGATGTGATGTTAACAAAGGTCATCTAGAGGGAAATCATCTGATAGGCTTAGGAGGTACAGACACTGGTTGTTAATGTTTCAAACATACCATTTGCCTTCATCAGATACGTTGTTTTCAGGAAAGAAAATAGTCATGTATCTGGGGCCTTACCACACTACAATTTGTTCTGAAATTTTAAAATATCCCAAAGTTTCATAATCAGCACAAGTGTTCAAAGGCAAGAAAAAAAAACCCGCACAGCTTATGTTTTTCAGGGCCTATTGTTTTATTTCAAATTTGATTTTACTTGTGTTTTATTTGTTTTACATCATTATCACAAGCAGAATGATGTAGCTATGGCAATGCTCAGAGAATTTGGGCAGGAGTGCCGTGGGCGACATCATACACTAGAGCAAGAAGGAAGATGACATCAAAGAACCTGAAGACAGAGCACATTTACTTTTCTGATTCAAATTACTTTGTTTGGAAAAGAGTAAACACAATTACCTTAACAACTGAGCTCAGAGGCTTTGAGGGTTTAACACCACATTGTTTTCCTAGGGCGAGGATGGGGACTGCTTAGGATCAGGGACTGGGGCCTTAAGAACTGGTTGGTTTTATTTGTTTTCACTTTCTTCTCTTTTCAAAAATGAGTTTGACTAGTTATAGGGCATTAGATTGAGGTCCTTACAAAATTACCTTTATTTTCCTTACTTGAAATGGAATTAATGTTCATGAGTTTAAAAATTAGAATAAAAGAGGAAACCTATAAATTTTATCACCAAGTCTGTGATTTTATATTTATTTCTAAATATATATTTAGATATTTATTTAGACACACACACCTCAAATGAGAGAATGCCATTCATTGCTTACCTTTTTTGGGGGAGAGGCCAGGGTCTTGCTTTGTTGCCCAGGCTAAAGTGTGGTGGCACAATCATAGCTTACTCCAGCCTCAAATTCTTGGCTCAAGGGATCCTCCTGCCTCAGCCTCCAAGTAGCTGGGATTACAGTCATGCACCACCATATCTAGCTAATTTTATGTAGAATCGGGGTCTTGCTGTGTTGCCCAGGCCGGTCTCAATCTCCTGGCCTCAAGTGATCCTTCTGCCTTGGCCTCTCAAATTGCTGGAATTACAGACTTGAACCACCATGCCTGGCTTTGCTTCTTTAACTTAATATATTCTGGAAGCCTTTCACTCTCACCACCTATTGAGTTGCTTAATTTTTTTGATCTGTAGCATAGTATTCCATTATTTGAACCTAGTTTTTTTTTGAGTTGGAGTCTCACTCTGTCGCCCAGACTGGAGTGCAGTGGCCGCTTCCGGCCACCGCAGCCTCGCCTGCTGGGCTCCAGCGATCCTTCCGCCTCCGCCTTCCGAGTAGCCGGA
This sequence comes from Cephalopachus bancanus, assembly GCA_027257055.1. Classification (NCBI taxonomy): domain Eukaryota; kingdom Metazoa; phylum Chordata; class Mammalia; order Primates; family Tarsiidae; genus Cephalopachus; species Cephalopachus bancanus. Next base: position 14,874,718 of record JAPVLO010000093.1, read on the forward strand.
ATTACAGGCATGCGCTACCATGCCCGGCTGATTTTTTGATTTATTGTAGAGATGAGGTCTCGCTGCCCAGGCGTGTCTCGAACCCGCGGGCAATCCACTCACCTCAGCCTCCCAAAGGCGCGGGATTACAGGCTGAGCCACCGAGCCCGGCCGAACCTAGTTTTTTTTAAACCTGCCTTAACTGATGAATATTTAGGCAGTATCTAATTTTTTGCTATCACCAACAATGTGGTAATTAATATTCTTGTGTTTGTATGATTTTGCAATTATGAGAATGTGCCTGGAGGGTAAAAATTAGAATTGGGATTGCTAGAAAAGGTATGAACATTTGTGACTTTGACTGAAATTGTATTACCAAATTGCTTTCCATAAAGATGATAACAATTTATACTCCCAATATCCATATATGAGAGTACCTCTTTCCCCACACTCTTGATGATAGTGTGATATCAAACTTCTGGATCTTTGCTAGTCTGGAAGGTGAAGATACGTCTCAATGTATTTTAATGTGTACTTCTCATATAAATTAGGATGAAGCCAGGCTCGGTGGCTTAGCCTGTAATCCTGCGCTTTTGGGAGGCTGAAGTGAGTGGATTGCCTGAGCCTGAGGGTTCGAGACACGCCTGGGCAGCGAGACCTCATCTCTACAATAAATCAAATAATCAGCCGGGTGTGGTAGCGCATTCCTATAATTCCGGCTACTTGGAAGGCTGAGGCGGAAGGATGACTGGAGCCCAACGGGTCGAGGCTGTGGTGGCTGGTAGCGGCCACTGCATTCCAGTCTGGGCGACAGAGTGAGACTCCCAACTCAAAAAAAAAAAAAAGAAAAGAAAAAAATTAGGATGAACATTTTTGCATAAGTTTAAAAAGACTTTGTATTTCCTTAAAAAAAAAATCCAGGTCCTCTTTGGTTCCTCTCCCACTGTGGGAGCTTTTCTGTCCTCTCAATCAACTCTGCTTTTGCACTAAAAAAAAATCCAACAGATCTTCTACAGTACAGAAACATGATCATAGTTCACTGCAGCCACAAACTCCTGGGATTGAGCCATCCTCCTATCTCAGCCTCCTGAGTAACTGAGATTACAGACATGTACCTCCATGCCCAGCTAATTTTTAACATTTTCTGGTCTTGCTATGTTACCCAGGCTGGACTCAAACTCCTAGACTCAAGCAGTCCTCCCACCTTGACCTCCCAAAGTACTGGATTACAGGCATGAGTCACCATGCCCAAACAACACCATTTATTGAATAATACATCTCTTCATTGATGTTTTAAGAAATTAATATTATATATTTAGTTACCTCATGAATTTAGGTCTGTTTTATTTCATTGATTGGTTTGTCTAGTCATGCACCAGTACCACATTGTTTTAAAAGTATACTTTTAGCTGGGTGCATGTACTCATGCCTGTAATCCCAGCACTTTGGGAGGTGGAGGCGAAAGGGTTGCCTGAGCTCAGAGGTTCAAGACCAGCCTGGACAACTTGGCAAGACCTCGTCTGTACAATAAATCAAAAACCAGGCGTGCTGGTGCACACCTGTAGTTCCAGCTACTTAGAAGGCTGAGGCAGAAAGATTATTGCCTGAGTTCAGTAGGTCAAGGCTGCAGTGGCTATGAGTGTGCCACTGCATTCCATCCTGGGCAACAGAGTGAGACTCCAATTCAAAAAAAAAGAAAAAAGTGTACTTTTATTATGTATTGTAGAATCAGACAGAGATTACTCATTCCTATTTTTTTCCCCCAAATTTTCATGGCTATTCTTGCTAGCTTATGGATATTGAAATTAGCTTGTCTAGCTCCCCTACAAAAATACTGTTAATCTTTTTTACTGGAAGCATATTAAATTGACAGATTAATATAGGGAATATTGACTTTTTTTTTTTTTTTTTTGAGTTGGAGTCTCACTCTGTCGCCCAGACTGGAGTGCAGTGGCTGCTCCTGGCCACTACAGCCTCGACCTGCTGGGCTCCGCGATCCTTCCGCCTCAGCCTTCCAAGTAGCGGAATTACAGGCATGCGCTACCACGCCCGGCTGATTTTTTGATTTATTGTAGAGATGAGGTCTCACCAAGTTTGCCCAGGCGGGTCTCGAACCCGCGGACTCAGGCAATCCACTCACCTCAGCCTCCCAAAGCATGGGATTACAGGCTGAGCCATCCAGCCCGGCTGGAATATTGACATTTAAGGATACATTTTTTTTAGCTAAGAACATGGTATTTTTTTATATTTAAAAAAAATTATTCTTTTGTGTCTAGTGGCAGATTCTTTTAATACCCACCCCAGCAAAGAGAATCCCTCCTAATGAAGTGCTCACAAGAGGATAAGCTCCCTGGAGTTATTCAGACAAAGCAAGATTTTGGCTTATCTGATGTATATGTCTAATCTTTGAGAATCATTTGTTTATTTATTTAAATATACACAGTCAATAATTGCACACCTGTGTAACTACAAAGGGTGCCAAAAAATGTATTCACATTTTAAGAAAGGAAAAAGCTATATTTTAAAATTATATACTCAATATATACTGATAACGAAAGATGAATACAAATCATGTTTGACTTCTGCAACTACAAGAGGTGTTCAAAGTGGTTACCATTATTATCCATTTAATACATAGATAACATCTCTTAAAATGTGTATACACTTTTTTGACACCCCTGGTATATTAGTAATACATGAGAATTTTTAAAACAGCCAAGTGTGGTGACTAATGCCTGTAATCCCAGGACTTTTGGAGGCAGAGGCAAGAGGATTACCTGAGCCCAGGGATTTCAGACAGCCTTGGCAACATGGTAAGACCTCTACAATAAATTTTTTTTTAAATTAGCAAAGCATAGTGGCATGCGCCTGTAGTCTCAGCTACTTGGGAGACTGAGGCAGAAGGATAACCTGAGCCCAGAAGGTCAAGGCTGCAGTAGCTGTTATCATGCCACTGCATTCCAGCCTGGGTGACAGAGTGAGTCTCTGACTTAAAAAAATATGTTTAAAACACAAAATGATCCTGCATGCTTTTCCTCTATGGATATGAGGCTAGCAAGATGATTTTCTGACCCCTAGGATCATGCTCTCATTCTCTCTCATCCTTTTATTTTTATGTTTAAATTTTACTTAACTTTTAAAACAAAACATTTTATTTTAGAATAATTTAAGATTCACAGAAATGTCCTAAAGATAATACAGTGTTCCTGTGTTTCCATCACCCAGTGTGCCCTGCTGTAATATTTTACATAGCTATGGTATATCTGTCAAAACTGAGAAATTAATGTTGATTCATTATTTTTAACTAAATGCTAGACTTTATTCAGGTCTCATTATTTTCTCCACTCATGTCATTTTAAAGTTCTGGAATCCATTCAGGATACCACATCATTTTTAATGTTATTGCTCTTTGATTAGCCCACAGAGGGAGGCAGCAACCTTATTCTTTACAATTTTTAGGGTTGACTGTATAGGCCTTTGTTCATATGGCTGGAGGAAACCCCTTCTGACCACAATAAGATCATTTGATCATTTGATATAGCCTTTCTGCCCTACATGTGCCTTGCTGTGTTTGCAGTGTTCCATTAATTTAACCCAAATGTATGTGCTTATGTGTATACGATGAATCAACATTTTTTAGCCTTTGTAATGCCCTCATTCAAATGCTACTGATAAAGTTGACATGCATATTTTGATGAAACCATTGCTTATTAAATTAACACATGGGTTATTTTCCATGCTGTCCACATTAGCCTCAGCTATAGAGATTAGCAGTATGATTTGGATCAGTGATTAAAGGCATGAGGTCTTAAAAATCTTGGTTCAAATTCTAGCTCAGATACTCACCAGCTATGTGATCTTGGGCTAGTTATATAATGCCTCCAAGCTTTGGTTTTATTCTCTGTAGGATAGAATGATAGAAACGTTGAGAAATGATTTATGGAGAGCCTTTAGTACAATAGAAATTTCTAATAAAAGGTAGTTTTTATGCACTGGCCTTCTCCCATTCACCCTCTTCTTGAATAAGCTTTATATCCAGCACTTCGTCCAGGACCACAGCTTAGGAATGGGAAGAAATTTGGTTAATATGGGTTCTGATCAAGCACAGAGACCATGCACTATTCCAGGTACCCTTTCATGCATTGCTATTTTCTTCTGTACTGAACGCTGTTCTCCCGGATGTGTGCTGGTGGGAAGGAAGGAATTGGCTCCCATACGTATGTAGGAAGGGTGGGGGAGTGTGGAGCAGGAAGAATCACTTCCCTTCTCTCAGGTGGCTCTGTGTGTGGCTGCAGCACTTGAGTGTCTGCCCAGGTGGGCCTTGCCAAGAGGCCGGGTGGTCCAGGCTGGGCGGAGCTCAAAGGCCTGACTCTGGGTGAATCTCCTGCTGTCTGTTCAGAGGCTGTGGCTGTAAGGGCCCTTCGAGAGTTTCCGCTCAGGGTAACTCTGGGTCCTCCTGGATGCTACTTCCAGCCTCTGCTGCCAAAGGGAAAATTTCTAGTTCACCTAGGAGCATTTGGAAAAGGCCAGGGAATAGAAGAGGAGGACAAAGGTGAACTCCTTGGTCTGTCCCACAGATCCTCCTGAGCTAGAGGAAGAGATTCCAGCTCAGGGTATTTCTGGGAGAGTTACTGTAATTAACATTCTTCAGTCAGTGCTATTATCTCTGCAAAGCTTGATACATTTTGCAATATGGAAATAAGTCTTCCTGGCTTTACATATAAAGGCCTTCCATCTCAGCCCACATATTTCTTTACCTGGGGATGATGCTAATGATTTCTTCTTTTTTAAATCTTGTTTTCTTCTATCATGGTTATGAAATTCGACACTCTATGTATCTATGTACACCGATACACAGATTCACAGAAATTTTTAAAGCTATAGCATTATTTCAGGTGCTGAATGTAAAATTATGTATGGGAAAAATAGAAACTTACATGACAGAGTTGCTCTCCTTTTTAATGATGGTGTTTTAAAAAATGTTTGGAAATATCTCATAGATAACACATAGCCTCCTCCAAGCCTGTACAAAAACAAAATAATCCTCAAACTCTGTAATAAATAATCCACATGCCTACAGCCTTCTTGCAGATATATACACTGTTCTGGCACGGACACGAGAATAGAAAAGGTTGAATTTTAGTATATTGTATTTTTGTAGAATAGACCGATGATTTTTTTTCTTTGCCATGGTATATTTAATATAGGATACTGTTTTACATTTTTACCACTTCTCTTCAAAGCTGGTGTATGGATCCTTGCATCTTTGAATGTGGATATAAATTATCATTACAGTTATGGGAAAAAAGTCTAATACACACACTTCTTGCACTGCTTTCTTTTTCTTCTTTCAGCAAAACCAGTTTGGCTATTAAGGGAACCTCTCAACACAGAGCAAAGCAGGAGAAGGCAAGGTTTCAGAGAGAATAGCTGTTTACCATCAAAGCAACTGGGTTCCACACAGACATGGTGTATTAGACACAAAGACAAAGGTAAATACTCGTGGTTTTTATGAGTAATTTACTGTGCTTATCTAAATGCACTGGAGCCTCCAGAATTCTTACTGATCATATTACTTCCTTTTCTATTGTTAAAAAAAATAGCCAACTAACCAAGTGTAATTTCAAAAGTCAGTTGTCTGGATTTCCCACTCCTGATGCTTCTGTTGTGTTAACACTGCTCTAACAGAGAGGAGTGATTTATTCCACATGATAAATGCCAGTTTGGTGATGCCGTATAATGAACATTGATTAGACTTTCATTTATCAAAGTGTCTTTCTCTGCTTAGTTTTTAAACGCAGGAATTTTACTTGGAGTTATATATTTCTTGGGTTAATTTATATTTTATAAACATGTGAAATTATTAATTCATTCTATCTGTAGCATGTGTGGACCCTGAAGCTTATGGCAGTGCTGTTATCTGTTGCAGGGATGCAAACATGCTCTTTGATGTGTTATTCTTGGGGACTTGGGAGGATAAAGATGGAATACTCATTTGGCCCAGCTCTCTAGATGGGCTGAAAAAGCAGCAATGGTTTAGGTACATTTCTATGGAGCAGGGATGTGACTTTCTGCTCTATACCATGTTGTAGATAACAGGAAACTTCAGGAAGTAGCAGCCTCAGCTCATTCCTGCTCTTTGCCTCTCTAGAATGGGACACTGGGTATCGCCAGTCCACAAATGTGCCTTCCAGCACATGCTTGCCTCAGTAAACTGCCCCCACATTTACCACCAGTGGTATGGGGTATACTACCCGGGAAAAAATGCCCAAAGTGAATAATAATATTCATTTACAATGCCCAACATGCTCCTGTTCTACGTGGTTTATTAATATTAACTACCTTAATATTCACAGCTCCCTGTTAGATGAGCTTTTGAGTATACCTGATTTATAGATGAGGAAACTGAGGCACAGAGTGGTTACCTGTATATTTCTCTTATTCTCTGGCCCCAAACTTATGTTGTTTTAGTGCATGTGAACTGGTCCTTGGTGTTGAGACTATTTTTTGATTTTGTCCTTTGGAACTTTCTTCTTTAATATATTAATTTATTTTTCAGTAAACACATAAGTGTTGAGAGTTACTATGAGCCAAGCACTGCAGTAGGTGCTGAGGCTACAGTCATAAGCAAGACAAAGATAACGGTAGTTGCACAAGTCATGCAGTCTATTGTAAGGACAGACATTAAAGAGGTAAGTACAATAGAGTGCAGTGGTGGTTGTGGAAATACTGGGTGCTGTGGGAGAGCAAAGCAGGGGGCACTAGTCTGATCTAAGGGTCAGAGTCATTTCCCAGCAGGGAAAAAGAAAAGAGAAAACTGTTACTTGGCAGAGGGAAACCCCGGGGGGAGGCAGGTGGGAGGTCTACAAAGATAAAGAGAACTTGTTGATTGAGGAACAGAAAACTAAGGTTGGGTCTGGAGTGTGGAGCTAGGAGTGGAAGAGAGTGGAGAAGAGACAGCAGAGAGACAGGCAGGGGTGGAGGGTGGAGGGCCCAGTAGGGCATTGTGAGTTTGTACTTTAAATTCAAAGAGAAGACCTTCAAAGTTGGTCAGAGAAGTGTTGCCATCTAGCACACACCTTCAAACAGATCTCTCTCTCTCTCTCTCTCACTGCTCTGTGGAGCATGTTTTGAAGTAGAGGCAAAACTGGATAGGGAAGACCACTTGTCAGGTGTAGTAGCCCCTCAACTATTGGAGATACTTATTTTGTCAACTAACCCCCCCACCCCCACTCCTCGCCAACCTCCCCTTGTGAGGATGCTGACAAAATACTCTCCTCAATCAGCAGACATGCAGCATGGAAAGGTATGAAGCACCTGTGTCACACCAAAGACCTGTGAATAAGAATGTGTGGAATTTGGGTAGCTGGGTCAGACTGATCTAGATCCCAGTAGCTAGATATGCTCCATGGAGGAGTGCAAGGGAGAAACAGAGTTCAGAGGCAAGGCTTTTGGATGTTTGATTACTTGGTGGTTCATTCCTTGATGTGTGTTAATTCAGTAAATATGTTGGCACCCACGTTTTTATCCAATTAATAACTGATGAGGAGGATGGCTACCACTTCCTGAGTGCCCACCTGGCTCTGTGCTAGGCCTTGACATGGATTATCTAATTTATTCTTCACCACAGTCCTCTGAGGCTGGTGCTTCTTTATTCCCTAATTTCCAGTTCAGGAAGCTGAGGCAGAGAGAGCTTAAATTACTGGCCCAGGTCACACAACTACTAAGCAGAGGGAACCAAGATCCCACTACATGAATGAATAAAGAAATCAAAGAGTGATACCCATCATCCTCTCTTATTTGACTTGAATAATGTGAGAATTAGGCTGGGCTTGGTGACTCACACCTGTAATCTCAGCACTTTGGGAGTCCAAGGTAGGAGGATCACCTGAGCCCAGGAGTTTGAGACCAACCTGGGCAACATAGCAAGACTTTGTCTCTACAAAAAGTAAAAAACAAACAAACAAACAAAAAAACCTGAGTGAGGTGGTGTGTACCTATAGTCTCAACTACTTGGGAGACCAAGGCAGGAGGATTGCTTGAGTCTTGGAGTTTGAGATTGCAGTGAACTATGATTGCTCCCCCACACTCCAGCACTTCAGCCTGGGCAACAGAGTGAGACTCTCTCTCTAAAGAGGAAGAAAAAGTGAAAGAGAGAATGCTATCTAATTATGCATTTTCAGCCAATAGTAGGTGATTTCTACTGTCTTCAAATAGGTTAAACAACTACATGGGGTCTACTCAGTCCACCATGAGACTCTGACCCTAGAATGAAGGAAGGAAAATGTCATCACTGACCTTTCCATGTTGTGGAAACCATGTTGCACTTAGTCAACTAAAACAAGTTTCCAATAAGAAGATAGTTTCTGCAGAGAAAAATGAATATGCAAAGAAAAAACCATTCTCATTTTTAAAGTTTATAGTATGAAGTTGAAGCTCACATATACCAACCGAAGATAAAACCATATTGAGAAGCAACCAGAATTATATTGTGATTTTTGTTAGCCTTAGACACTTTTGGCCTTGTGGGCCCCTTTCTCCACCAAAACATTTTAAAACATATCCTACAAATTCTTTGCTGACACAAAGAAGAATATAATTTAGGCTGGAGTATTATTATATCTTCATTTTTATTATTTTCATTTTTTCCTTCTCATTATAAAATAAAACATTTTTGTGTGCCTCTAGCCACTATGCTACTGTGCTTGATGGATAAGATGGTCCTGCTGCCAAATAAATGACACAGTAAAAAAAAAAAGTCAGAAGAGAAAGCAATTTGATATGAACTATGGCTCTCTGGGGTACTCAAATCAGCCAAAAAGATGATGTTACGTGGTCAGTTTTCAGGCAAGGTGAAGATAGAATGGGCAGCTAAATGATGTCTGAAGTGCAGTAGGAAGAAAGGGGAGATAGGAGCATAGTGAGAGAGGGTGGAGATTATCTGATGCCAGCTGTGGAGTATGGGAGGAGATTGCTAACAGGCACTGTGCAGGGTGGGACAGAGACCAACATAGGCCATTGTGGGCAAGGAAGGAAACATGGGGAAGATGGGATCTTCTGTGGGTCCTGAGACCCTGGCCAGATCCCTGAGAGCCAGAGAGTAGAGTTGGGAGCCTGGGATAATGGCAGGGACAGTGGCAAAACAGTACAAGGCAATCTGGAAAGGCCAATTGAAGAAGGAGGATCATTCCCTGTTGGTGGCAACTTCATTCTGGGAGCTCCTTTCTGGGAGCTCCTTCTTGTACTGCAGAGCCTATGGTTGCAGCTGGAATTCTGGATGTGAACTAGGTTCTCCCAATCAGATGCATCTTGTGAGACTGGAATTCAGATCTAAGCTGGGAGGAGCACAACATATGACACAATTTTGCAAAAGGTAAAGCCTTACTCCCAGAAGCCAGTTCAACCTTCTGCTTGTATCACTTCTGCTAGTAAACCATCACGTGGCTGAACCCAGAGCCAAGTGGGCAAGGCAGTCACTGCAAAGTTACATTACAAATTCAGGGAGGGGTGAAGAGCGGGGCCATTAAAGGACTCCCCACTACAGGGAGTAACATAATACACTCTCCCTTTTAAAGGGACAACTACAGCAGCTGCATGGAGAACAGATTGCAGGGAAGTAGGGGTAGAATGAGACAGGACAGGCAGGAGACCAGAGTCTACATTAGAGAAGATATCTGAGTAGGTTGGTAGCAGTGGAGACGGTGAGAATGTGTTGAGTTTTAGATGTATTTTGCAGGTTGAACTGACAGGACTTGCTGATGGCTTGGATGTGTGATATGAGGGGTGGAAAGGAATAAAAGATGGTTTTTTGGTTTTTGCCTTTAACAAGCAGATGTCACTTCCTTTGAGGTCCCAATAATCCCAGAGTTGATTAGTGGCATAGTGGGTACATGAATGTGCTCCCTTGTGATAACTCATGGAGTTGTATATGGTGTGCATTTGTTTGCATGGCTTTCTGTATGTATATTAGTTCTCACTTAAAACCTAAGAAAAAATGCTTAGGTAGAAAGATGCTTGATAAATACTGGGAGTTAACCTCACTATTCCCTTTGGCGCATTGACTCTTCAACTGTCTGCTGAATTTATTCTTTTTGTCTGTCTCCCTTGATTATGCTTCAATCCGGACCTGGATAATTGCAGTAGAACTAACTTATCCCATTGCCTCTGGTCCCCATCCATCCTCACACTATGGTAGGAAAATCTACAAATCTTATTATGGCTCTTCCCTGACAAAAATTACCTCCCTATAGAATAAAGTTCAGGCCAGTGTAGTGGCTCATGCCTCTAATTCCAGCATTTCTGGAGGCCAAGGTGAAGGATTGCATGAGTCCAGAAGTTCAAGACCAGCCTGGGCAACATAGTGAGACCTCATCTCTATAAAAAAATCAAAAAATTCACTGGGACAGTGGTGTGTTCCTGTAGTCCTGGGTACTTGGGAGGCTGAGGCAGAAGGATCACCTGAGCCCAAGAGGTTGAGGCTACATTGAGCCGTGATTATGCTACTGCACTCCAGCCTGGGTTATAAGTGAGACTAAGCATACACACACACATACACACACGTGTAAAGGCCAAACCCTTTCCAGTCTGGTTTCTACCTCACCATAACTAATCTTCCATCGCTCTCTCTTTCTTACTCTACATTATAGCCATACTGGGATGTTTGCAGTTTATGTAACACACTGGCATGCCTCTACCTGGAATGCCCTCCTTCCCTTTTTGGGCTGTATGAGACCTCACCCAATTGCTTGTACCTCTGTGAAGCCTTCCTGGTGTTCCCAGGCAAAGCCTCCTCCCTCGTTTGTGCGAAGACTTGGCCTTACACTTTTATGTATTATTATAAGTACCATAATATGTTGTAATTATTTTTTATTTTCTTTTTCCTATTAAAGAGACCCGAATAAAGTGAGGGGCTTGGCCACTTGGATGTGACCTACACAAAAAATTAATAGAAAGAAGGTGGAAGCACCCCAAATCTCACCTTCTAAAATTTATCTTTTCAGTCTTTATCAGTACTAATTTTTTCCAACATAGTTGGAAACATGCAATATAATTCTGTCTTACTTCTTTATGTAAAATTGTAACAATGATTTTCTCTTGATATTTAAAAATTCTTTACATCTTTTTAATAAAAAGCCTATTTCCATACTGCTTCTTAGCACCTTTACTTCTTCTCTTGTGGCTTTTATTGTATATGTGTGATTTGACCTTCAACTTACTGGATTTAGTGCTTTTTATTGATTTGCATAAGCTTTTTCTGTATCAAATATATAAACCCATTTTTCAGTTTACAAAATGTCACTTAGGGTTGTATTAAGCTGCAAGAAACAAAAAAACTAGGTACATTAGTTTTCTTTTTTTCTTTTAATTTTTTAATTTTAAAGATGGGTGGTATGATTCGGGGTTAGGTATACAAATGTTCATTATGCAGGTACACGTGTTGATGAGGTGTTCCCCCCTCCCTTGGCAGATTCCCACTACTGCCAATCCTGCATCACCATCTCCCCCCCACCAGCAGCTTCCCACTACTGCCAATCTTTTTCTTACAGTATTATGATAATTGTTCAAGGTCTACTTATGAGTGAGAACATGTGATACTCAATTCTTTGTTTCTGTGATAGGTCGCTCAGTATTATAGACTCTAAATCCATCTAGCCTGCTGTGAAGTTCGTGATTTTGTCCTTCTTATGGCTGCATAATATTCCATTATGCATATGTACAAAATTGTTTTATCCAGTCCTCTTTCGATGGGCAGCATGGTTGCTTCTATGTTCTTGCTATTGTGAACAATGTTAAATGTGAAACTTACATGTGCAGTTACAACAACTTACATGTGCAGGTATCTTTTTCATAACCCATGGATTGGAAGAATCAACATTGTTAAGATGTCCATCCTACCCAAGGCAATCTACAGATTGAATGCAATACTCATTAAGGCACATTAATTTTCTATTGCTTCTGTAACAAATTACTATGTACTTGGTGGCTTAAACAAAACAAATTTATTATATTATCGTTCTTGAGATCAGGGGTCCAAAATGGTCTCATTGGGCTAAAATGAAGGTGTTGTCAGGGCTGTGTCCCCTTCTGGAGGCTTTAAGGGAAAATCTGTTTCCTTTCCTTTCCCAATCTTGTGATCTCTCCCTGTCTTCAAAGCCAGCTAAGGCTGGTTGAGTTGTTTTCGCATATCATCACTCCTGTCTTTGCCTTTGTCATCACATTTCCTTCTCTGACTGATCTCTCTTCTGCCCCCCTCTTCCACTTTTAAAGACTCTTCAGGGTATATTCACAGTAGGGGGATTGTGGGGTCATATGGAAGGTCGATTTTTAGATACCCTGAAGAACTCAAATCACTCTATAAAAAAGATACCTGCACATGTATGTTTATCACAGCATTGTTCACAATAGCAAGTTCATGGAACCTAATAGCAAGTTCATGGAACCAACTGTGCTGTCCATTAAACGAGGACTGGATTAAAAAAATGAGGTACATATACACAATGGAATATTACACAGCCATAAAAAAGAACAAAATCATGAATTTCGCAGCAACCTGGATGGAATCAGAATTTATAATACTGAGTGATCTTTCACAGAAACAAAGATCTGAGTATCACATGTTCTCACTTATAAGTGGACCTTGAACAACTACTATAATACTATACTATACAAATACTATAAGAAGAGGATTGACAGTGGTGGGAAACTATGGGGGATGGGGGGCAGGGAGGGGCAGGGAGGTGGGATTAGTGGCAGTCAATATCTGTCTGGGGAAGGTGGGGCATGCCACATCAACAAGGGTACCTGCATATGAATATGTGTATACCTAACCCTTAATTGTACCCTACAATTTTAAAATAAAAAATATATATAATTTTAAAAAATAAATAAAGACTCTTTTGATTACATTGGGCCCACCTGGATAATCTAGAATAGTTTCCCTATTTTAAGATCGGCTGAGTAGCAACTTTATTTCCATCTGCCACCTTCATTTCTCTCTGCCATGTAACATGACATAGCCACAAGTTCAAGAGATTAGGATGTAGACATCTTTGGGGGCCATTCTGCCTTCCATACCAGGAATATAAACAAGTAAGGTATTTACTTGTCTTATGCAAAAAGAAGCCTAAGGCTAGTATGACAATTATGCCATCAAGTAGTCAGTCTCCATCTTTCTGTTATACCATCCTTAGCATATGGGCCTTTGACTCTGTGTTTATTGCCTCATGGTTGCCATATGGCTACTGAACCTCCAGGCACTTCATCCATATTCCAGGAAAGAAAAAAGTGGCAGTGTGACAGGCAAAGAAGCCAAAGATAGAAAGGCATGCCAGTTGAGTTTATGTGCTAGGCCAGATTCCCCAGAAGCTGCCCTGGACACATTCATGTGATAGTGATTTACTAAGGAAGTATTTCTAGGAGAAATCTGTAAATAGAGTAAGGAAGGCAGCATAGAGAAGACAAAGCTAAACCAGAGACTGATTTTAGGCCAAGTATCAGCTTCAGCCTGATCTCGAGTGGAACTCTGAGCATACATGACACTAGAGTTTGTGTCAGCTTGAAGCAAAGTAGCTCAGTGTTTAGACTCCTGCACCAATCGATGGGTGGAGGAGTGTTGAGGGGCTGGAGATGTAGACACCCAAGCAAAGAGACTCTAAAGCCCAAAGGCTTAGAAAGCAACAGGTGCCTGCTTTTATGATTAAAGCCCACAGAAACAAGGGAATGGGCTCACTGAGCATGTAAAGAGTGTTTGAGGGGGTCTGGGGAGAGCACCAAGCATTTGTTGCAGTTGGTCTCTTTTGTGAAGCTTCTCTGTTGCCCTTTTTAGCACTCTCCAAAACATCTGTTTGTTTCAAATGAATCCCATAGCCACCTCACTGCAAAGATGTCTAAAATGGGATGTTTGATTGGATACATTGCCACTTTGACAAAATGGTAGTCTGTCTGTAAAGCAGAAAGGAGAGAATGGTAGACAATCCTCAGTCTTCCAACATGCTTGGCTCATTTTGTTTAATTTTTTGTCATTTTTTAAACAAAAAATTGAAACTTGTACATAGTATTTTCTTTTGTACTTTCTTCCACTGTTGTAAAATTAAAATACTTTTCTTAAGCAGAGATCTGATAAATATCAACCTACATTTTAGTTGTATTTTCTAGTCTGTAGAAATATTTAACTCTTTAAACTTTCTCTTTTTTTGAGTTGGAGTCTCACTCTGTCCAGACTGGAGTGCAGTGACACGCTCCTGGCCACCACAGCCTCAACCTGCTGGGCTCCGGTGATCCTTCCGCCTCAGCCTTCCAAGTAGTTGGAACTACAGGCGCATGCTACCATGCCCAGCCAATTTTTTGATTTATTGTAGAGATGAGGTCTCGCCAAGTTGCCCAGGCGAGTCTCGAACCTGCAGGCTCAGGCAATTCACGCACCTCGGCCTCCCAAAGCACGGGATTGCAGGCTGAACCACTGAACCCAGCTAGCTCTTTAATCTTTCTATAATTTATTTTGGTGAATCATGTCAAGCAGTGCTACAGATGTTTTTTTCCACAAATTCCTGACCAATTTTCTCAATATTATATGCTTGTATTTACCCATATATACATGTAAACACACACTGGATTTTATTTATGGGCTTTGTATGCCACTCCACTGGTCTGTCTATTCTTTTATCAGTGCTACATTTAAAAAAAATAGTTTTATAACATATTTTAATTGTGATAGGACAGGTGTCCATCCTCATGTCTGTCTGTCTGTCTCTCTCTTTCTATTTGTTTTTTGAGGCAGCATCTCACTCTGTTGCGCAGGCTGGAGTGTAGTGGCATGATCATGGCTCACCACCACTGCCTCTAATTGCTTGGCTCAGGCGATCCTCCTGCCTTAGCATCCCAAATAGCTAGGATTAGAGGTGTGCACCACTATGCTCAGCTAATTTTTAAATTATTTTTTGTGGAGAAAAGATCTTGCTCTGTTGCCCAGGCTGGTCTCAAACTCCTGGCACAAGCAATCCTCCACCTCTACCTCCCAAAGTGCTGGGATCACAGGTGTGAGTCACCATGCCCAGCCATGTCTCTTCTTTTAAATTAGTAATAGGTATCATCAAATTACTTCCAGCATTTATTGATAGGATCATGCGATTTTTCTAACTCATTGATTCATATGTATGTTATTAATTAGCCCTGCCACATAATGCCTTGAGTTTCAGTTTTCTTTCCAAATGGGAGGTGTTCAGTTAGGTGATTATAAGGCTCCCATACAGATCTAACATTTTGTCATGCTAAAATTATCTAACTCTCTGAAGAAGATTCCACTTGGCTGATCATGTTGAACTCAGTAGTGGCTGCTTTCTGCATGAACCAGTAGGTGCTCTTATGCAAGGTTTGTGGTGACAGCACTTCTAGAAACCCAGTGGCCTTTAGTCTTCCTGCCAGTATACTTTACTGCTTCTGACCATCCAAATAGCTTCCTTCCTGGGGTTCCAAAACCAACATTTCTAAAGAAAGAAATAGAGGAAGACAACTTGAAGTATTGAATGATAATAGTAAAAATAATTAATAAATCACTATGTTGGTCTGTAATTAATAAATTAAACTTAGAACTGTGCCTGGTACATAATAAACAGCTATCATTTCTTGTTATGATTCTTCTACTTACTATTCTATAATAAGCGTGAGATAGGAAATCTGAATTTATTCATCATTTAGTTGGTCTCCTTTCACTCTTGCTTAGAGTTAGAATCTCCTCATTCTGAAACTCTCCAGAATTTTGTTATAGTGTTAATTTTGTTCTCATGTTTTTCACACAATGTGGCTCTTAAATGCAAGTCAACTACTTTATCTGGTGCTTATCCAAAGAAACAGCTTTTCTTCAAATACTAAAAAAAAGACTTTCCAGGTTGAACTTACTAAAAGATATGTTAGTTTTCTTGATCTTTATTATTCACAGATTCCATGTTTGTGAATTCACCTCCTCACTAAAATTTATTTGTAGTTGCTGCACTTTCATGCTTATTCATAGACCTGCAACAAACAGTGAAAAATTTGGATTGCCCAGCTGAGGTTAAATGAGGTAAATTTCCCAGCTGAGGTTGAACAAGGCAATGTTTTTTCTTGTTTCAGGTCTTACATTGCAAGTGTCCTTTTTGAGATCAATTTAACACCATATTTTTTTTCCCTACCTTTGTGCTTTTTGTTTGTTATTTTGCTGTTTAAACTGACCCCCAAGCATAGGGTTAAAGTGCTGCCTAATGTTCCTAAGCTGAAGAAGTCTTTGATGTACTCTACAGAGAAAATATGTCTGTTAGATAAGTTTTGTTCAGGCATGAGAGATAGGTTATAAGTTCAATGTTAATGAACCAACAATATATATTAAATAAGGTGTCTTTAAACAGAAACACATAAAACAAGGTTACATCTTAATTGGTTGATGAAAATGTTGTAACCAGAGGCTTGCAGGAACCTAGCCTGGTATTTTCCCTAGGAGCATTGACTCAGTGTTTGCTAACTCGTGTTTGCAGTAACTTTATAGAACATAACTATTGCAAATAGAGAATCAAGTGTCTTTTCTAGGACCATTTGGGCTACTTGTGAAATTTGACCTTGAGCATATTTCTGCCACACCCCACTCCCCAAAGATGGGACTCTCCAAAGATGGACTCCCTGTATCTTATCTGAGCACGAAACAGGAAGCATTCAGATGCCTGTGACACCCACTCACGGTGCCTTTCCTTTGAGGTCATTTAGATGCTGTTATTTAAAAGTATAGTGAGGGATTTTCCTTCCTTAATTTCATATTGTATGTTGTATGTTCAACTTCATCATTAATAAATAGTTTGTATTAAGAAGTACCAAATAGAGTTTTTAGGGAGGAAAAGAAAATTGCACCCTGATTAATGTTATGGATTCAACAGTGGCTTAGGAAAGCATTTTCTTTCTTTCCCCGCTTCTCTCCCTCCTCTCCCCCTTCTCTCCTTTTCCCCCCTCGCTCTTTCTTCTTTCTTTTTTCCTTTCTTCTACTCTCTCCCTCCTTTCTTTCTTTCTTTCTTTTCTTTCTTTCTTTCTCTCTCTCTCTCTCTCTCTCTCTCTCTCTCTCTCTCTCTCTCTCTCTCTTCTTTCTTTCTTTCCGAGGTCTCACTCCGTTGCTCAGGCCTGGAGTACACTGGCATGATTATGGCTCACTGCAGCCTCAACCTCCTGGTCTCAAGTGATCCTTTCACTTAGCCTCTTGAGTAGCTTACACCACCATGCACCATGACTGGCTAATTTTTTTTACTTTGGAGGGAGATGAGATCTTGCTATGTTGCCTAAGCTGGTCTTAAACTCCTAGACTCAAATAATTCTCACACCTTGGCCTCTCTAAGTGCTGGGATTATAGGCGTGAGCCATTGTTCTACCATGCTCCAAGCACTGTGCTAAGCACTTTCTATACACTATTTTTTGGTATCTTCACTGCAACCCTGCAAGATAGGTCTCATTATTTTCATCTCACAAATGAGTGACTGCAGATCAGGGAGCTAGATTTAAATCTACTTTGAGCCGGGCTCAGTGGCTCAGCCTGTAATCCCAGCACTTTGGGAGACTGAGGTGAGTGGATTGTCTGAGCCTGAGGGTTCAAGACCTGCCTGGGCAACTTGGTGAAACCTCATCCTACAATAAAATTTTTAAAAATTAGCTGGGCACGGTAGCGAGACCTCATCAATGCATACAGTAAATCAAAAAATCAGCCGGGTGTGGTAGTGCGCGCCTGTAGTTCTAGCTACTTGAAAGGCTGAGGCGGAAGGATCGCCGGAACCCAGCAGGTCGAGGCTGTGGTGGCCGGGAGCGGCCACTGCACTCCAGTCTGGGCAACGGAGTGAGACTCCAACTCAAAAAAAAAAAAGTAAATAAAAAAAATTTAAATCCACTTTGATTTGACCTTAAAATCTATGTCTTTCTACTAAAGCATTTGCAATAGGCACTAATCATTCATGTTTACGGTTCTTCCTTTTGTATACTGCACAGAACACATTAGGAGAACATGAACCAGGTTTACTCAACTAAACGGAATGTGTGACATCAGCTTCTTCTTGACTCAAGGATGGGAAACAAATATAAAGAACAAGAGACAGAATCTGCAGATGTGACACATGGTTTGTTACTTTAACCGAGAAATGTAGAGGAGAAAAAAAAAGACACACACCAGATTATCTATTTGATATTTTAATTAAGAATTAATAATAATACACACGTATTTATGTAATATTTTTATTTCATAACCTGAGAAAAGCACACAATTCCAGAAATACCACCTTTAGCTCTAGCATGGGCTGACAATGAAGTAGCACTTGCTGTGTCAAACACATGAAACAGACCTTTCTGCCAAAACTTTCAGGGTAATGGTAATTAAATAAATTTTTGGTTACTCCCATCCTATATCCTGCACTAAGTTGATTAGCCTGTTTAATGAGTATATGAGAATGACCATAGCTGACCTCACATCAAAGAGTCACATTGTTGCTGTGTGCTGACCTGAATTTTAATTGTGTGCTAGGCTCTTTAATTGTACCAGAGATGTGCTAGAGAATAGAGTAGGTGTTTTAAGCAGCAGCGGGTTTCTTTTCCCAGATGTGTTCAGTTAGTTGTAACATGCAGGATTAGATGCTGGTTTGCCCCAGTCAGGATCTGGATTCTTCCCCTCTTTGCAGAGATTCACAGCTTAACAGTTATCTTTGGTACAACTGGCAGTGGTGATTAATTTATATGGTGAAACTTATCTTCATGTATGATTAAACACCACAAAGGAGTTTAGGGGAAAAAAAAAAAGAGTCTGTAAATAAGTCAACAGTGCATAAATTAGGATCCAAATAGTCTGTGGGTCTCCCTTAAGGCCCCCAGTCTCGGTCTTCAGCCTCCATGAGGATCATTAGAGGCAGATGTGGCTTCTTTATTGAGCGCTGTCACCAAGGACCAACTGTTACTTCAAGCTACAAGTACCAGACGGTAGAAAAAAAGGAAACTAGTTCTTAAGTGACAACATTGGTTTTTTAAAAAACAAATCCTAAAACTCAATAACATTGACTGCAGTCTTCTTTCCAATTCCTCTTTAATTTATTTTTGTACACAACTTCAAGAGGGTGTTTTAGCTATCCACTTCATGAGTTCAACTTTTTTTTTTTTTAACCTGTAGGTCATATACTTCCACTGGTTAAGCCTTACAAAAAATAAGTGCCTTAAATATTTTTACAAGTTTTTATTTGACAGGGGCTGCATATATAAATAAGGATAAATAAAGAAACCACTGTTGTTCCTTGTGCTGTATTCTTTCCTATGCCCATTAAGGGTTGCAAAGTGGGCCTGGTGCGGGTAGTAAGGGGCTCAAATGACTTCTGTCCTTCACTGTTTCTTATCATCTGTGACAACAACATCCCCTGCTGTTAAATGGCACCTACTCCAGGGTAGATAGGAGGGGCGTGAGCAGGGGGAATAGCAATGAGACTCCAAGGAATCATACAGGGTCCCTAGCCATAACAGGGTGTGTGTGTCTCTGATTTGCATAATTCCAGTTATCTTGAATTCTCAAAGAATGCTTTCTTTCTGCTTTTCTTCTTCTGTTACCTGTCTTGCTCATTTGGTCTCAGGTTCTAATACAAATTTGTACTATGACTTTAGGATATTCATTTAATTTCTTTTGACCTCAGTTTCTTCATCTGTAAAAGGAAGATTAGGACATTATCTCCAAATCTTGTTCCACTAAATGAGTTGTCTGCTATTTTGTAGTAGTCTTGTCAGAGTATTTCACTAAGCAGACAGTTAAACTATTTCCTACAATTCCTTTCCTTTTTTGAGGTATCTTTGGGCTTTATTTCATGTTCCTTCACAAGCATTTAGCAACAAATCTAGCTTGTTGATTACAGATGGTTTAGGGTATAGACAATGTAACTGGACTCCAGATAGTAGATAGTCTCAAAATGATGCTGGAGTCCTCCCCTCCAGCTGAACTGTGATTAATTTTAC
Source organism: Cephalopachus bancanus (assembly GCA_027257055.1). Taxonomy (NCBI): domain Eukaryota; kingdom Metazoa; phylum Chordata; class Mammalia; order Primates; family Tarsiidae; genus Cephalopachus; species Cephalopachus bancanus. Next base: position 14,894,677 of record JAPVLO010000093.1, read on the forward strand.
GAAAGAGTGTCTACATTTGTGCATCTTGGTACATTTTCACAGCAAGAAAAAGACCACAGTAGGAAAGTCGGGAAAGATGGGGCAGTAAAGGGTGTTTGTATCACTGACAGAATCCCATTAGTGGTAATTCTGTCTACAAATGAAAAGCGCTGTGTTATTTTATTGTTCAGGGAAGATTGCTAGCATATCAGCTGAACCTCTCCTTCACACAATAAGTCAGTAGGAGGCTAAGGAATTTTTGTTCCTCAGTGTGTCTGGCTAGCACTAATCCCATGTCTAAGTGGATAGTATTATGTTTCTTCACTGTGTTGACTGGAATACCCCGCAGTGGGGCCTTCCATAGATCTTGACAACAGCAGCAGAGGCGCAGAAACATACTTCTGGGAAGGCAGTGTCTGAGTCACCCTCCTCAGGGCTGCTCAGGTGGGAAACTGTCCTCAGGCAGATGTGATGGCAGTGGAGTGATGGGAAAGAATGCCAAGGATGGAGGGGATGGAAAGGAAGGAAAATTAGGGTCCCCAGAAGCCAATGAGATACATGTCGCTCTTTGGAAGCAACTGTTCCAGAAATTACCTGCCTGAGTCCTCTTTCTCCATAAGCAGAAATCTTTTTTGCTGACTTTTTGCACTTCTTTTTCAGGCTCCTATGTCTGAACCCCTTCTGATTCACATTTTGTTTCCCGTCTAACTAGAGGTGGGGAGGCACCATTAGGGTTATGAACGTCTGAACGTTGGTCCACATATTTCTTCATGCCCTGTGCAGAGAGAATACCCAGTCTCCCAGGGACCACAGTTCTCCCCAGAAATCCTCTCCAGGAGGTTTAAGTCGGACACAAGGCACTAACGGTAAACAGGGTAAAGGTGAGTTTCTAATTTTAGCCCAGAAATCTTGTTGAGGAAAATAGTGTCAATAACTGAACTGAGAGGACTGTAGGGAGAGAATGTGATCTATGTCAGCAGAGTGTAGGAAGATGCACCATCAGATTCCACAAAACACTGGCTCTAGAATCAAAATCAGATTTCACACAGCAGCAGTGCTTATTATTATACTGTAATAATTGTAGGTTCAGGAGACACATAAATATTTTACCAGAATTATGGTTGATTGTTTTCTCCCATCTGGAGGATATGTCTTGGGTGTGGCTGAGTTGTGAGGCATATCGGACAGCAGGATTTAGAATTGGTCTCTTACCTCTGAAGGGTTCAGCCTTGGTTCCAGTCACCCCTCCTGGTGGGTGAACCAAGTTTCTTCATCTCTTGGAGCCTCCCATCTGCAACCTGAACATAATAGCATTAGCTATAGGAAATGGCCACTCTGAATATCCAAGAAGAAATGTTTGTGCGTATGTGATAAAGTACTATCTATATTCCAATCTTTTGTCCCCGCCAGAGCAAATATATGATGATTCTATTATGCATATTTTTTGTTTTAGCTTCATTTAAATCTCCATCTTTGTTTTCTTATGTTTCTCTACTTCTAGTTTCTAACTCTACTGAATATAGAAATCTGTTTCTGGTTCAACTGTGGCACCTTACTATCATTCTCTAGGGGAGGTGATCTTGATCAGTGTTTACCTGATTGAAAGGTTATTTATGTTGATCAGGAGTGGACAGATCTTAGCTTAGGGCATGTATAGACCAAGGCCACCAGCTTGGTGGGCTCTTTCCCTGATGCCATCACTGGCTTGTCCTTCTGTAGCGCTCTCTCTCAGATCATATACCTAGAAATGTTAGGGAAACCATTCACTCATTCCATATACAGTTAATGATATATCAGTCACTATGGCAGGCATTCTGGGTAGTATAAGAACAGATAAGAGGTGGCACTGTCCTCTGGGAGTGTATGGTCCAATGGAGAGACAACTATGTAGGTAACGAAGCAACTCAATGCAGTAGGGAGCTGTGGTAGGGTGCTTGTGTGAACCACCACCTTTGGAGCTGGCCTTCTCTGTCACTTACCAGCCGAGTGACCTTGGGCACTAACCTCTTTGTGCCTCAATGTCCCTAGCTATAAAGTGGGAATAATTATGGTACTTAACAAGTAGGGTGGTAGTAGTATTACCTGAGGTAATACACATAAAACACAGAACTGGCCGGGAGGAGTGGCTCATGCCTTTAATCCCAGCACTTTGGGAGGCCGAGGTGAGAGGATTGCCTGAGCCCATGGGTTCGAGACCAGCCTGGGCAACTTGGCAAGACCTCATCTCTACAATAAATCAAAAAATTAGCTAGGCGTGGTGGCACGTGCCTATAGTTCCAGCTACTTGGAAGGCTGAGACTTGGAAGGATCTCCTGAACCCAGCAGGTCGAGGCTGCGGTGGCTGGGAGTGTGCCACTGCACTCCAGCCTGGGCAAGAGAGTGAGACTCCGACTAAAACAAACAAACAAAAACAAAATACACAGAACTGTGCCTGGTACCAGCAAACCCTCAATGGAGGATGATGATGTTGATGATATTGTTGGTGTTCCAGAGTGGGAGCCAGAGGAAGGCATATCAGTTTTATCTAGGAGGCTAGGGAAGGACTGAACAATTGGTCTTGTTGGGCAGAGGAGAGGGAGTGACCTGCCGGTGGAGGATTCGGCACATGGGCGCAGTTAGGATGGAGAGAAAGATGTCCTGAGAATTGTTTTAGTCAGGTACGAACTGCTCTTCACTACTGAATTCTGAGCTCATTGCCAGCATGGAAGCAGACTTGCCACATTTCTAGTTCAGGAATATTTTGTTTGTAACCACAAAAGAAAATTGGCCAGACTGGAAAAATACGGTTTGTGAACAAACGTTTTTGTCCAGTAGATGCAATCTGTGCCTGTAGTGGCAGGGAGGTTGGTGACAAAACACACTTATCTAGTTAACTCCAGGATGGGGAAAAAGCTTGCTAGGAAAATGAAGGGTTTAAACAAACTTAAATGAATTATACAGGTTGATACTGTGGTCTGAGTTTAGTAATTTATTTTTTAGCCTTTTTTAAGGAAAACAAAAGATGCACACACAAAAGCAGTCCCAGGAAAGCTCACAACTTACAGTTAAATGATACCAGTGTTGGGCACAGCCTGGACAAAATCCCTGGCATTTTTTAATCTTTCTTGTTTCTAGAAAACTCTTGCTTTGAAAAATGAGAGACGTGAAATTCTGTGAATGTCCAAAAATGGCAGAAATTACTAACAAAACCAACAACAGATAATGAGAAAAAGCCTCACTTAGCTTTAGCCTGTATGTAAATGAGTTTATTTATTTATAATTCAGTGTGTTCTGTTCGAAAACATTGAATTCCCAAACAGAATTATCAGTTTAAAATTAATGTGGTTTATTAACAATTAAAAGTGATAACACGAGCTGAAGAAGATTGGAGGTGAAATGTTGAGTTTCCTTTGATAGGTAGAGTAATTACAAAGTGTGCTTTTGAAGTTCAAGGAGACAGCCTTAGGACACAACATTTTTAAAGTAAAAATTGGCTTGCACTCTGTTCAAGTGATTTATTTTGCACTAAGAAATGGGTGTGAGACATGATGTGATTTAAAATTTCATCCCTTGATGGAACTGCTTGAGGGTGACATGATTTTTTTTCTTTTTTCTTTTCTCAGCCTGCTCAGCCTATGAAGTTTCCTATCTAAAAGTTAATCTTCTGAAATTCCTTAGGAACTTAAGGAAACCTAATCTTGTGGTGTGTAAACAAAAGGGACTAAGTATATCACTCTCCCTCTAACACTCAGGAGCCCAGGAGTGGCAAAGTAGCAGCTAGTGGGATCTCATGCTTACCATGGCAGAGCAAAGCCAGTCAGCCATTCTTGTTTTGTTGCCTATTAAGTAATTGCCATCAGAAAACCTCACCTTTACATTAAAAATGCTCTTTCTCTCTCTAAGAAGGCTTGAAAGGTATGGGGGATTGAAGAGGGGAGATAAAATATACTCAAAGAAGACAGTTAAAAGGCACTGGGATTCAGTTAAAATAGAAGGCTAGATTATCAAGGGAACAGAGCACTGAGGGAGAAAAGACATATAGTCATGCATCATTTGACAATGGGGATACAGTCTGAAAAATGCATCGTTATATGATTTCGTCTTCGTGCCAACATCATAGAGTGTACTTAAATGAGTTAGAAGGTCTAGCCTACCACACACCTCAGCTATGTGGCATAGTCTATTGTACAAACCTGTACAGCATGCTACTGTACTGAATACTATATGCAACTGGGACACAATGGTAAGTATGTATCTAAACATAAAGAAGGTACAGTAAAAATACAGAACTATAATTTTATAGGACTACCTTATACATGTAGTCTGTTGTTGGCCAAAAGGTATGTACTACATGACTGTAGTTGTTTAAAAAACAAGTTGATGGCAAATATATTTTAAATATTTCAGTGAGTGTTTCTTTATTTTTACCTAGTTTCTGATCAGGCAAATTAGTAGTTTGGTTTCCATTCAAATAAAAACATCACTTTTATTATTTTTATGTTGAAACTACAAAAGAGTAGATGTTTATTATAGAAAATTTAGTGGATACAGATGAGCAAAAAAAGAAAAAAGGATGTTCACTGATGTTAAAGTGTAGAATTTTTCATTTTTGTGGTTATTGTGTTTTATATATATGTAAATGGAGATATGGATGGTTTTTTTAATTTTTTATTTTTGAGTTGGAGTCTCACTCTGTCACTCAGGCTGGAGTGCAGTGGCACGCATGCTCACAGCCATGCAGCATTGACCTGCTGGTCTCTGGTGATCCTTCTGCCTCAGCCCTCCAAGTAGCTGGATCTACAGGCACACACTACCACACCCAGCTAATTTTCTGTTTATTGTAGAGATGAGGTCTTGCCAAGTTGCCCGGGCTGGTCTTAAACCCGCAACCTCAAGCAATCCACTCACCTCGACATCCCAAAGTGCTAGGATGACAGGCTGAGCCACTAAGCCTGGCTGATGATATGGATGTTTTAAATGCCACCATACTTCTTGAGAGTGTGGCACAGCATAGATTCAGAGTGTGGGCTCTATAGCCAAAATGTTTAGGTTGGAATACAAGCTCCATCCTTCATGGTGTGACCTTGGTCGGCTCACCCTGCCACTCTGTGTTTTAGTAAAAAAAGGATGATGGAATCTACATTGTAGGATTGTTGTGAGAATTGAGTTGATATGTATGAAATCTTTATAGAACAGTGCTTGGCACACAATTCAGTGAATAACTATTTTTATTCTATTCCAATGCATATTGGTGTACTATAGTTTGCTAATGTTTTACTGTTGGACATTTAGGTGACTTCCAATTCTTCACAATTGAAATGAAATATCTTATAGATTATAACTTTTCATACATCCTCAGGATAAATTCTTAGACATGGAATTGCTTAGTATTACTTTTTTTTTTTTTTTTTTTGAGTAAGAGTCTCACTCTGTTGCCCAGGCCGGAGTGCAGTGGCATGCTTACGGCCACTGCAACCTCGACCTACTGGGTTCAGGCGATACTTCCACCTCATCCTTCCAGATAGCTGGAACTACAGGCATGCACCACCATGCCCAGCTAATTTTTTTGATTTATTGTAGGTGAGATCTCACCAAGTTGCCCAGGCTGGTGTTGAACCCGTGGGCTCTTGCAATCCTCTCACCTCGGCCTCCCAAAGTGCTTGGATATAGATGTGAGCTACCACCTGGCCTTAATATCACATTTTAAGATTTTAAAGATATATTATGAAAATTAAAGTCCTCCTTATACATAATCTAATGAGCATCCACATAAGTGCACAGACACGTTCCATCTCTCCCTCTTATCAAAGCTGGTGAATGGGCTTTCACATTTCCTTATCAAAATGAGAACTCCAGTCATTTCTGTAATACATACAAATCTATGCTCTTCATCTTAAATGCAAAATAAATGCCTTGAGACACTATTAAACTGTAAAAATTAATTACTTTCAAGGCAAGCATTCTTTTCTAGAAATTAATTCACCAGGTTGTGCCTAGGCATGGAAATACATCAGTGTTAAGTAATTTACCCCCAGTTCTGTTACTATGCAGCAACAGTGGAAGAGACACAAATAGCATCTCCTCCAAGATAGAGGGCAAAGGGCCCTCCTTCCGTTCTTCCCTGCCTTACTGGTCCTGCAGATTCTGACACTTCCCTGTGGCTTTGAGGCACACGCTTTACAGCCAGCCTGAGGAGAGTATGTTATCGCCCTCCTTGCGGGGCTCCTTACTCTGTCTGTAAAGTGTTAGCACAAATCATGCCCAGCTTGCCATGCATCATGAGAGAATGTGACAACAAGCTGTGTGTCAGTCAGTTTCTCCCACAGACCCACAACCAGGAGGAACTGAAGCTGCTGGCCTCCAAGTGGGATTTCTTCTTCCTCAAGGAAACCTGAGTTTTTCCCTTAAGATCTTTCAACTGACTGGATGAAAATTTCACAGTAACACCTAGATTAGTGCTTTTTTTTTTTCTTTTTAAGACAGGGTCTCTCTATGTTGCCCAGGCTGGACTCGAACTCCTGGGCTCAAGCCTCCTGCCCCAATCTCCTGAATAATTGAGACTACAGGCACTCACCATCACTCCAAGCTTAGTGTTTAATTTAATAACTGGGAACATTAGTCTAGCCCAGCTGACATATGACTGACCACCTCAGGCAATCACAAGAAGAAGCCAGGGTTCATGAGCAATGGCCTGACTCCCATTCCCGCTAGCTCCCTGAACTCCATACCAGGCAATGTATGCAATTTCTGGACTGACTCAGAGCTGACCTTAGCCAGCTCCTCTCCTTCTGAGAGAAGAGAGAGTTAACTTTTCTTCCCAGGAAGGCAGAAGGGAACTTGTTATCCCTACTTTCATACAGGATGGTTTAGAAATCATAGTTCATCAGGCTCATATAATAAATTATTTCAGAGGCAAGTGTAGAATAGCCACTCTAAGGACTGGAAGAGGGGAGAGGGTTAATCATAATATAACTCAGTGTTTCCAAAGATAATTCCAAAGTGAGGTCAGAAAGCACTACTTTCATGGAATAGTAAGTAACAAGTGCAAAGTGAAGATTCCATGGTCAAAAAACATTAAAGAAATTCTTGGCTAATAAAGAAGGGCAAAATTATGAACTTTGCAGCAACGTGGATAAACTTAGAGTCTATAATACTGAGTGATATATCACAGAAACAAAGAAATGAGTACCACATGTTCTCACTCATAAGCGAACCTTAAACAATTATCATACTACTATAAGAAAGGGATTGGCAGTAAAGGGAAACCGCCAGGGGAGGGGGGCACACCTCACCAACAAGGGTACCTGCACAATGAACATTTGTAGACCTAAGCCTGAATTGTACCCCATATCTTTAAAATAAAAAAATTAAGAAAGAAATGTTTTAAAAAAGAAATTCTTGGCTGACATTATATATGTTGCTTTACAGAAAACCTGAAACATCTCTTTAATAGGCTAATGTGTATGGGGTCTCTTGAAAGAAGGTTCTAGTGTGCAATGTTTATCCAGCTTACTAGATCGTGAAATCAATTTTGTTGTTGTTGTTTTTAGAGATTGGATCTCACTCTGTTGCCCAGGCTGGAGTGTAGTGGTAAAATCATAGCTCACTGCAACCACAAACTTCTGGGCTCAAGTGATCTTCCTGCCTCAGTCTCCCGAGTAGCTGGAACTGGGCACGTGCCACCACACTTGACTAATTTTTAATATATATATCCTTTTAAAGTTGCTATGTCATCTGGCTGGTCTTGAACTCTTGGTTTCAAGTAATCTTTCCATGTCAGCCTCTCAAAGTATTACAGGCATGAGTCACCACACCTGGCCCGGAATCAGTTTTTTTGCTGAGCACTTTTTGAATCTAGTGCCCCATGAAATGCTTTAAGACATTATAACTTATAGCTTTAGCCACCCAGAATACAGGTGGGATACAATATCTTCCACATCATCCCAGGTATTGCCATTTAGCACCACTGAGTTATTTTTTAAATTTTGTATAAATGTAAGGGGTACAAGAGCAGTTTTGTTACATGGATATATTACAGAGTGGTTAAGTCTGGACTTTTGGTGTTCTATACAAAAGTAAATTTATTAAGAAATTCATTTCAAAGATGCTATTGAACATCTGCATTTATTAAATGTCCATTATGTGCTAGTACCTGGAATAAGGGCTGTATGAGACCCACACAGACTCTAACGTCATGGAGCTTATGTCTTTCTCTAGTTCTTCCTTCGAAGAACTGACCTGATTCCTCCTCTGTTCCAGATGGATCCCCAACAAACCTGATATCAGTCCTGATACACAAGTCTCTTGGAGGTTAAAGGATTATAGAAATGAGGCCATGTGTCCAAACAGTCTGTGCCTTGGCAGGAGGAAGAGACACACTAAGAAAAATCACATCCGTCTTGCCAGGAACTAGATCAAAACCAGAAGAAACAGAATCCTTTCATATGGGGTGGGCAGTTTGGCAGGAAGCAGTGCCTCTTAGATTGATGGAAATAAAAGGTAACCAGTCTCCCCTTCTTGCTGCCAATGTCTTCCCCTGACAACCAGAGAAATCCTTGACTGAAAACCTTGAATGTAGGAAGATGCAAATAACTAAAAACCCCATACCTTTCATAAGCTTAAAAATTCAGTCAGACATTTCTCAAAAGAAGATATACGGTCTGCCAACAGACACGTGAAAAAGTGCTCAGCCTCACTCATCATCAGAGAAATACAAATCAAAACCACATTGAGATACCACCTAACCCAGTAAGAATGGCCATTATTAATAAAACAAAGAACAGTAAATGCTGGAATGTGGAGAAAAAGGAATGCTTCTACACTGCTTGTGGGAATGCAAACTAGTGCAACCTCTTTGGAAGACAGTGTGGCGATTTCTGAAAGAACTAGAAATTGACCTTCCATGTGACCCAGCAATCCCCCTATTGGGAATATACCCGGAGGATCGCAAATTATTCTACAAAAAAGATACCTGCACATGTATGTTTGTTGCAACTCTATTCACAATAGCAAAAACAGGGAGCCAACCATGTTGCACATTGAAGCTGGACTGGATAAAAAATGTGGTACATATACATAATGGAATATTATGCAGCCATAAAGAAGGACAAACAAATGGACTTCGCAGCAACTTGGATGGATTTGAGTCGATCATACTCAGTGATCTATCACAGAAACAAAGAACAGAGTACCATATGTTCTCACTCATAAGTGGACCTTGAACAATTATAATACTATCAGAAAGGGATTGGTAGTAGTGGGAAACTGTCAAGAGATGGGGAGGGGGGTGGGATTGGCAGTTGAGGGAAACTGCTGAGGGAGGGGCACACCTCATCAACAAGGGTACCTGCATAATCAACGCTTGTATACCTAATGAATTGTACACCACATCTTTATTAAAAAAAAAGAAAAAAAAATCAGTCAGAAAAGCCTATATCTGAGGTTCTTATCTGTGGGTCTCTGGTCAGTACTACTTTGACAAAGAATTATAGTTCATGTGTGACACTCTATTTGTGGGTCTAAAAATAGTAACAATGCCCCCATTGGCTGTCTTACGCAGGGCTGCTGCCTCCTGGGCTTGTCACACATTGTATCCAACTGGTCAAGCTCAGATTCATCTGGGCCACCTGGAACACAGCTAGCCAGTTACTGGTTGTGCGTACATCTGCAGGTTTCTAGAGTAAATCTCCTATCCTGGGGACATGGCGGGCAACCCTTCCTTCTGTCTTAGATTTGTCATCAATCAACAAACTTGTACTGAACATTACATCAAGGGGACATTAAGGTAGACCAGATATCTTGACAGTAGAAATTTAATTTAAATTGAAAAATTATTAGATGTTTTCCCTGGTTTGAATTGGGCATAGACCTGAAAATGGTTCCTTTTCTGTTTATTCTCGTTTCCAACCTCTGCCTTCTCTCAGCTCGTAGCCCATAATGCCTTTCATCTGAAGACCCAGTTGTAACCCGTTCTTAAATCAGTTCTGATCAAGACAGTAAGCAGGTTCAGGACCTTTGGTTTACCAGGTAGTGTGACATGACTTAATTTTGTGCTACAGACTGTGTTTTGGGCATGAGTACTGAATTGCCCATTTAGTTGTAGCTTGCCCCTAATATTGTCCTTCCATTGATTTCCACCCAATCTTGAGGTTTAAATTTCCTTGGCATTCCTTCTCTTAGATGTCACTGGAGTCTGCAAAAAATACTGCTTAACCTTATATGAGTTAGTCTCATACCAAGTCAATTTTTTCAACTAAACTTACACCTGGTCCAAACAAGATTGATCCAAGTGATAAGAGAAATTTCCTATAAACATCAGTTATGCTCACATGCAGTCTTGTCAATGGCAGTGGTTAATAATGCATGCTCAGGGGCCAGTCTATATGGGTTCAAATTCTGGATTTGCGACTTTCTAGCTGTATAATTCTTTGACAAGTCACTTTATCTCTCCGGGTCTCCATGCTGTCATCTATAAAACAGTTATACAAGTTTGTGGAGTCATTCTGAGGATTAAATAAATCGTAAAACCCTTAGGAATAGTATGTGTCATGTGGTAAATGATCAGTAAAGTTAATAATTGTTAGTACTACTATTGTTATTATTTTCTTGGGTGACCTAAGGGGACTCTCAGTTAACTAGGAGCAGAACCTATCAATTTGGGTTCCTGTTTGAGACAAGGGCATCAGTGTGGGAAATGCTTGTCTGGGCTGCCAGACTCATATTGGTAGTTCACACTTGCAGAGAGTTCAAGTTTGAACCTGAAAGTGTTCACCTCCCAAATCTGCTATAATAATTTTGCAGTTAGAAGTTAAAATATGGTCCATTATAATTTTGAGTGAAAAGTAAAGATTGTCACCACTGAACATCAATCTCCACCACTGAGTCCATTAAGCAGGGGCTTAGGGAAAGAAAACAGGCAACCTCTCACCTCATTTACTATTGGAGCACTGCCTGGTAGGGTACCCCTTCCCACCTTTGAACACTGAGCTTTGAACTGTTACCTAAGACTCTAACACATTTTCTTAAAGAAGACTTCTTAATTTGACTATTACCCTCAAGGAAATCTACTTGCCAGAAATTCCAACTGTAACTGAGGACTGAAACCCTAGGGGTAAATTAGTTTTGGATTTCTGGGCAATTTGCCCTAAATGCTAATGTATAAAAATGCACCTGGATACGGACATTTTTCTTCTGAATAACAGATTCAAGGCCTAATTAATTTTTTACTAACAAGAAGAAAAATGCTTGTTTTCTTTATTTTTATATCCAGAGATCAGTTCTTGCTATCTTCCACAGTTTGGTCTCTTCCACCTCGGTTTCCCAAAATGCTGGAATTACAGATGTGAGCCACCACACCTGTTCTAGTTATCCTTTTCTAAAACTAAGTACAGTTGTCCCTTTGTATCCATGGGGATTGGTTCTAGAACTCCAGAGGTTGCCAAAATCCGCAGATGCTCAAATCCCTCATACCATGGAGTGGTATTTGCATATAGCCTATGCACATTCTCCTGTATACTTTACTCTCTAGGTTACTTACAATGCCTAATACAATGTAAATGCTATGTAAATAGATGCTAACACTGTGCTGTTTAGGAAATAATGACATATTCAGTACAGATTCCCCCTCCAATATATTGGATCTGTGGTTAGTTGAATCCATGGATATGGGACTCACAAATGTGGAGGGATGAATGCATGTGATGTGTTAAATAGGTTCTACCTAGATGGCAACTTGAAGATAGGTACTCTATGCCATTCACCTTTGCATCATGCACAGCTCCTCGCCTGATGCCTTGAGCCTGTGGAGGCTCCAGAAAACATGGCTTACTCCGAAGAAGATGTGTAGTGGGGTCATAAATCCTGGGTTCAAATTCTAGTTCTGCCACTATTGACTAGTGGTAGGATCTTGAGTAAGTGTTTAACTTCTCTGATTATTTTGTCAATTCCTTTGCTGAGTAATTAATGTTTGTTTTTGAGTAACCTTTTATTTCATATCATTTGAAAACTCTCAATCTAAGATTCTAGGCTGAGAAACCAGATTACTTACCAACAAAGCTAATTGGATTGGAATCTGACTTTTCTTTTTTTTTTTTTTGAGTTGGAGTCTTACTCTGTCACCCCAGACTGGAGTGCAGTGGCCACTCCCGGTCCGCAGCCTCTACCTGCTGGGCTCCGGCAATCCTTCCGCCTCAGCCTTCCAAGTAGCTGGAACTACAGGCGCGCGCTACCACACTCGGTTAATTTTTTTATTTTTTGTAGAGATGAGGTCTCACCAAGTTGCCCAGGTGGGTCTCGAACCCACGGGCTCAGGAAATCCACTCACCTTGGCCTCCCTACAGGCTGAGCCACTGAGTCCTGGGAAGGAATCTGGCTTTTCATCAGCAAACACAATATGCTAAGAGAAGATGGATTTTAAAGAAAAAGGATCAAGGCCTTAGAATTTTATGCACACTGAAGCCATCATTTATGTGTGAAGATCTAAAAAGACACAGAAAATATGTTCCTACATGCCATCTATTTAAAATTTACTCAAGAAAATACTCCAACCAAATTAAAAATATATCATAATAAGGAAATCAAGAAAGGAAGGTGAAGCATACAGGATAGAATCACCATAAGATTTATAGTAACTGATGATGTAGTTATAAACTTTAATGCAAATTTTAAGGATTCTTATACAGGAAGAGACAAATTACAACAATAAAACAATTTGTAAGTAAAATTTCAATTTGCTTCAAAGAAGCCTAAGAAATAAGGAGAGAAATTAGAATTCTGCTGAAGATCTGATTTTTTTTTTTTTTGTTCCGACGATCTTCTGTAGCTCTTCAGGTCTGCCCAAGAGTAATGAGTGACATGGTGGATGGGAAGGTGAAAAAGCAGGACTTATTGAGAGGACAGAAAAGCTCCCAGAATGGGAGAGGACCCGAGGGGGTTGCTGAAGATCTGATTTTGATGGTTGTATGGAGCTGGGTTATAGCTTATGAATAATTCTTGACTTTGCTAGAGAAATACAAGTTTAGTTATATTTGTTAAAGTGAAAACAGAAGCTGATAAAAAAGAAAAGTTGCAAAAAGCAATCATAATAAATATAAATTGAAAACACAAGATAAGATGACAGAAATAAGACTAAATCAGTAGTAAGAATATATTAGTGGCTAGAAGAAGTAAATATGGATGATTCATTCTCCCACAGTACTCAACAATACACAAACTAAAAAGCAGTCTTTCCAATTGAGTGAAAAAACAAGATCATTATTTTCTATTTATAAAAATATACACTTAAAAGTAAATCACAAAAACTAAATAACAAAGAATTATTTTTAAAATGAGACATGAAAAGATATGTCAGATAAATGCATACAAAAGAAAATTAGTAATAGAAATATGTATGGAAGAATAATATGAGACAAAATAAATTGAACATAACATAGAGAACTCTTTTAATATTAATAAAAGGTACAATTCACCAAGAACATATAATCTTTATGTACTATAAAACCCCCAAAAAGCAAAAAAATTGCTTCATTGAGTTGAAAACTATTTGCAACCAATATGGTAGACAAAAGATTAACAGCATTATGAAAGTTCTTACAAATTTATTAGAAAGCTATCAACATTCTAAAAGAAAAATAAAAAAAGTATACTGACAGGTAGTTCATAAAAGAATAAATGCAAATGTCCATTAAACATATTGAAAGGTCCTTGTCCTCTTTATATTCAAAGAAAAGAAGATTAAACCTTGGTGATATATTTTTCTCATATCTAATTGGCAACAATTTCAAAAACAAAGTTAATAATATTTAGCATTTGTAATGATGTGAGGAAACTAGTCTTCTTAAACACTGTTGGTGGACATGTGGATTGATAAAATTTTTTTTTTGGAGCCGGGCTCGGTGGCTCAGCCTGCAATCCCGTGCCTTGGGATGCTGAGGTGAGTGGATTGCCTGAGCCCGCGGGTTCGAGACGCGCCTGGGCAACTTGGTGAGACCTCCTCTCTATAATAAAATCAAAAAATTAGCCAAGCGTGGTAGCGTGTGCCTGTAATTCCAGCTACTTGGAAGGCTGAGGCAGAAGGATCACCGGAGCCCAGCAGGTCGAGGCTGCGGTGGCCAAGAGTGGCCACTGCACTCCAGTCCGGGCGACAGAGTTAGACTCCAACTCAAAAAAAAAAAATTTTTTTTGGAGAGCAATTTGTTAATATTTATGAAAATTTGTAAATGGCCCCATTGTAAAATGGGAATTAGTCCTATACAAAAATTCATACATATGCACAGAGACATATTTATAAAGATATTTAGGATAGTATTATTTATAGTGAAGAAAAATTGGAAATAATCTTTTGGTCATAAACCGAAGTTAGTTAAATTTTAGCATATCTCTACAATTGAATACTATGTAACTAGTAGGAAGAATGAGATAGGCAATGATATGGAACAATTTTCAATGCTAATAGAAAATAAATTTTATAGCAATGTACACAGTATGAACCTTCTTAAAAAATATTTTAAACAAGTGCGGAAAATACCAAGAAACTGGTAACAATACTTATCTCTGAAGATGAGTTCAAACCATGAAATTGAATGAGATTGCTCAAGGCAAGCTAGAATGAAAAGAATTCTAGCCCCAAGAATCGAAACATATGAGTAATGAGCAAAAGGATAGGAAACAAAGTCTGCATCTAGCCATCCATCCATCTATCACAATCATTGAGTGCCTACCATGTGCTCAGGCACAAAGATGACTATCAGGTACAAATATATTTCAGACACAGACTAAGATATTGGGAGGCCCTTAGCATGGAAAAGATCTCAATGTACCCTCTTTAGGTAATTCAAAATAATGCTGATGCTAAACCATAAGGAAGTAGGAAGCCTAACACAGAAGACTGTTGACAGCAGGAACTGCATATGTCCAAGTCCTTGAGAACAGAAAAGTCATTTTACATTTAGGACTTAAGTTTTTAGACACTGCCAGAGTAGTTTCTGTAGAATTAGTGGTAAAGTCTGGATCCACTGATTTGAAAAGTGAATGGAAAATGAGGAAGTAATAGCAATTGACATCTCTTTCAAAATATTGATACTGAAGGAAAAGGAAAGCTTAGAGTTTTAAGCATGTTGGTCAAAGGAAACATATTTGTGGGATGGGAGAGACTTCAGCTTATTTGTAAAAAGGAAGGAACATTGTTGAAAAGACTTAAGATTCATGGAGAAGAAGGATGATGGATATTAACAGGGCTTGGTAGGAAACTGAGTAAGTGGGATCAAGGACTTGGGAGTGGGTTTAACTCTTTTTCACTAGTATATCTGTTTCTCAGTCTCTTCAAAATTCTTGTCCCCCAAAAGGTTATCTCCAATTTTTCCACGTTTTTTTCCACGTTGGTTCCGTGTTTTTTCTATTGTGAACAATGCTGCAATAAACATGAGAGTACAGGAATATTTTTCATGGAGTGATTTGAGTTTCTCCGGGTATATTCCCAATAGAGGAATTGCGGGGTCGTATGGAAGGTTGATTTTTAGACCTTTTAGGAATCGCCAAACTGTTTTCCACAGAGGTTGCACTAGTTTACACTCCCACCAACAGTGTAGAAGTGTTCCCTTTCCCCCACATCCTTTCCAGCATCTGTTGTTTTTTGACTTGTTGATGATGGCCATCCTGACTGGAGTTAGGTCGTATCTCAGTGTGGTTTTAATTTGCATTTCTTTGATGACGAGTGAGACTGAGCATTTTTTTCCATGTATCTGTTGGCTTCTTGTATGTCTTCTAGAAGGAGAGCGGGATTGGCAGTAGTGGGATTCTGCTGGGGGGGAGGCGGGGGGGCAAGGGCACACTTCATCAACAATGGTACCTGCATAATGAACATTTGTATACTTAACCCTGAATTGTACCCCACATCTTTAAAATAAAAAAAGAAAACGCTAGCATTTTATGCTAAGTATACTTTCATACCCAATAAAGTTCAAGTTCTGCCAAAAAAAAAAAAAAGCATTTATTATCTCACAGTTTCTGTGGGTCTTAGGAATCCAGGAGGAGCCTAGCTAAATACCTCTGGCTCAGGGTCTTTTACAGAGCTTCAGTTAAAGTGTTGGCCAGTGTTGTAGTCATCTCAAGACTCCACTTGGAAGATCTGCTTCCAAGCTCATTCCTTTGGCCATTCACAGGCTTCAGGTCCTCTCTGGTCTCAGTTCTTTGCCATATGGGCTGTATAGGCAGCTCACTATGTAGTCGTTTGCCGTTCTCAGAGTGAGTAAAAAAGAACTCAAGATGAAAGCCATCATCCTTTAAAACCTAATCTCAAAAGTGACATCCCATCACTTCTGCTGTGTTCAGTTAGTTAGAAGCAAGTTGATAAGTGGAGAGTATCATGCAAGGTCATGACCACTTAGATGAGGGGCTTGTTAGGTGCCATTTTAGAGGTCACTCACTGCAGGGCCTGATCATGTTGGGCCCCCGGTAGCCAGTGTAAAATCTGTGGTGTTTACACTCAGTGAAAAGAAGAACCACTGGGGAATGTACAGCAGAGAATGGACATGATGTGACTTAGACTGTAACAGAATTTCATTGGCCTCTGTGTTGACAGGCTAAGTTGAAAGTAGGAAGACTAGTTAGGAGACTCTAATAATAATTTATCAGCACTCAGGAGACAGGTCTACTTTGAAGGTACAAACTGGGAGTCACTGGAATAATAGGTACTGTTAAAGCCATGAGATAACCACCAAGGAAGTGAGTGACTTCAGTTCTCGTTGTATAATGAGATGAAATTCCATACACCACAGAGTAGAAACCAGTTTAATGATTTTATATGCCATTCACAAATAATTTTATATTTCCTTTCATAAATAATATCTAAACAGCATTCAGATATGACGCACATGGCATCAAACCCTCTGCCTGAAGATGAGAAACTGCAGCTGTCTGGAAGTTGCCAGACCTCAGAGCAGATACCTGCACCCAAGCACCTAGGGTTGGATGGCAGAGATTACCAGGTTCCACAACAGGGTCACTGCAGCTTGTCTTTCTAGTAAAGGGTGGAGGTTTTCAATCTTTTTTGTTCTCTTTCCAAAGAAGAAACTGTGAGCCCATAATTGGAAGATTGTTTATAACTTCCTTTTGCCTTATTTGGGATACAAAAAGGACAAGTTACTCTCAAATCTATTGATGGAAGTACACATAGCACAAAAGGAAGCAGACAGGATTTCTTAGCAAAAATAGTTTTAACTACAATTTCCTTCAGTACAGACAGAAAATAGTGCAGAGACATTGGCCTGTCTTTCAGAAGATCATGGTCATAATCTATTAGTCCCACCTGGGTCATGTGCAAGGGAAGCCATACTGTCCATACAGGGCATTATGCCTTAATAAGGGATTTTCCTGGTCATCCTCTTTAACACAAGATGCCTTGGATTGGAGCAAGGCAGGAGGGTCTGTCTGGCTTCCCCATGCCCACTTAGCCTTGGTGCCATGAACTGAACTTCTATAGCTGGTATATCTAAAAGCCGTGCTGCTCTAGGTTTCTTACATCTGTAGTGAAATCTAGGCTCACCACCTGGCTCTTCCACATCTCCATACTTTTGCACACCCCACTATCTTTACCTTAAAACTTCCTCCCCTTTCTTCCAATCTGGCTAGCATTGTTCCTTCAGTTTGCAGCTCTGGTGCAACCTCCTAAAGGAAGTTTTCCTGCCTGATCTTGCAAGTCTTGGCTAGTACCTGCCTTTACATATATTGGAACATGACTCCCACTGTTTAGCTCCTGTCTGTTTACTGGGCTGTCTCCTCCCATAGAGCTGTTCAAGGACAGGCTTGAACCCAGCACAGGCCTGACATACAGTCGGCACCAAATAAGTGTCTCCTGAATCATTTAGGTCATGATCGAGTGAGCAGGGATATCTCTTTTCTGAGAGAGGCATGAAATGGAAGTGGTGTAAAGATGGAGCTGATTAGAGAAGCCAGGACAGAGTGGGAGTTGTATTTGCTCACAGACACGTGTTATCTCAAAGAGGGATGCTAGGCCTCCTGCTGAGAGTGAGAGAGGCAGGGAGCTGGGAGGACCCTTGAGGAAAGTGGTAAAGGTTTGGAACAGCTGGTATGGAGAACGGAAATGGAGTAGATGAGAAACACTTGAGGGCCCAGCTGAGATTGGATCTCATAAATTTATAATGGAGCCCAGCAACATGAATATGCAATTTTCTCCAGAAGAGCTTAAAGTCCTGAACAAGAAATAGGAAAAACAATGCTAGTTACTATTTATTCTTGCCTTCTATATGCCGAGGTCTATGCTATATGCTTAAGTTATAATAAGCTTGTGATGCAGGAATCATTTTCCCATTATATGGATGGAGAAACTGAGGCTTGTGAAGGTTAATAACTTAATGAAGCCAAACAATTGGCAACTAGCAGAAGCAGATACAAACCACAGACTGATTCCATTCTACTGCTGCTTCTGTGACTCTAGTTGGGTTGACCTGAGCTAGGGATGATCAGGGTGAAGGTAGTGAAAGGCCAAAGGAGACCAGAAAGAAGAGTAGTGGCTGGAGTATTATCAGAGCGATTAAGTGTGGTCTCTGGGTAGGTTAGTATCTGAACTCAGGTATGTTTGGCGACCTCCAAGTGATGAGGAATGAAAGGTGTCAGTGATGTCCAAGAATAGGTTTATAAAGAGTAGAAGAGCAGAAGAGGGGCATAGATAGGAAAATATATTTGCATTTATGAATTCAGTGTGGCCCAATTCCAGGCAGTGACAAAGCTAAGTTGTAGTCATGGTAATGAATGTGAACGAGCCCAAATTAAGAAGGGCATGAACTCTGAAGTCTATCTGGATTGTTTCCTGGAAGGTTAGTGCCTGACACATTTTAGATGCTCACTACTTATTGAATGAATGAATAAATAAAAGTATAACACAAAGTGAAATTATAAAGTAGTGGGACTTCTTTAATTGTGTGATCTGTGAGCATTTATCACTATTTTATAATCCCACCTAACCCATTATGTAATAAAATAAATGAAGAAAGAAAAAGAAGGTTGCTATCCAAATTGAAGACAAAGGGCTTCCTTGATGTATATGAATTAAGGCCTATTGGGCCCTACAGCCAAGATAGTATGAATGATCTATGTTTTCTTTGTGTTATATCAGAGACCCAGGTTCAGTCAACACTTTCACACTTTGAAACCTTAATGAAGGCACAGAGTCTCATTTAAGCTAAGTAATGACTGTCCTTCATGATGAATCTCGATTCATGAATTTCTTCATCATTTTTCCCTGATGTTTGTCAGATCTAACATGCATGTATGCCAAGTAATGAGAGATGAAACAGCATGATGTAATCTAGTTGTGATTTAAAGGGTAAAGCCTTCAGGGTATTGGTAAACATATAGCTAAGCAGAGCCTCACAATGCACTTCTGTGTTTTATGGTTTTGTCAAAATCAAAGGAAATGTGTTTACTTTGGAACAAATAATGGTGGGAAGTTTCTATAATGTCCTGTGGCTTGTGTTTCATTGCAAGTAGAGTTCCCTTTGGTGTGTGAATGACACTACATAAGTAAGTGATCTACGTCAACAAAAGAGAAGATGTATTCCAGCATTTATTATGGTGTAGAGGAGTTTACCCCAGTTTTCTTGCTTTACTTGTCAGGAAATAGCCATGGAAAGGTACATACATTATTGTTCCACAGTTAACAGAATTATGGTTCTTAACTGAATATATTCTTAGTGAAACATGAAAAGTAAAATAATTTCTCAACTCTGTATTCTTAGATCATTAAAACTAAAAGATAGTCCTGGCTATCTGTACTTTTCTACCTTCATGATCTTATAGAAGAGAGGGTGGCCTCCATGCAACCTGACTGTCCTACTCTTGTGTTTTCCAGGTAGCGAACAGCATTCAGCCTTTTTTCCTGCTTAATCATGTGATGGTGAATTATCATCATAATGTACACCTTCTACTTAAAAATGCCGCATGAAAAGAGCACCTTAAGAAATAAACTCTATGAACCAAGAATTATGAGTTCTACAAATTATACTTTTACAAATTCTACACAAGTTCTACAAATTGTACAAGTTCTACAAATTATACTTTTATCTTTCTTCTAAAATAATTAAACATCGACACTTTGTTTAAAATGACAGAAAGACCCTCATTCTGTAGATGTAGATGCTTTCAGATATCACCCTACATAGCATGAGACATAAAGCAAGAGGCAGAAATAGAAATGTCTTTAGTTGTCTAAAACATAGGGATATCAGGCAGAGAGGCCATACCCTCAGTTTTCTGAAGGCTCAGTTGATTCTTATATTATGGTTGAATGTCATTATGCTAATTATAAAGCATTCTTTATGGTGAAACTGGCAAACATGGGGTTAATTGATGACACGAATACAGATATGTTAAAGGAGAAGGCAATGATATGCTTTGCAAAGCAAGTATGCATTAGAAGATATTATCAGCAGGATCCCAGTGAAAGTGAGTCACAGTAAAGGCTTGGACAGAACTACCAGCATGTACAAATCTCCTTAAACTTGCAAAAACTTAAAACTGATATTGAATTTTGTTCTCCCTTAGTTATAAGGGTGTGTATCTTGGTCCTTGGTTGCAAAGACTAGAGATTATAACTTACTATATCTTCATCTTAGATAGGTTTTCCCCAAATTTTTATTCCTGCCTGAATGGAAGAATTAGTCAAATTAACTCATTGCCATTCCATTAACTACTTTAATAAATGAAAGAGTACTGTGTGGACCTTAAGACCTGATATTCATTTTATACAATGCGGGAAAATATTTACTATAAATCAATATGGTTATATGAATCACCATATAGTGTCACTATGCTCTAAAAATTAGAGTATTGTGGAGTAGAGGAAAAAGAGCCACATGATTTGTAACTTATATCCTGGAGTTTCTTCCTTTTTCAGAAAAACAATTAAGAGCATTTGTTTTCCTTTTAAAATCAACAGTATATTACCGTGAGAACTGGGTAGTGACTAAATCTTGTGAGAATTTCACTGACAAGGCCTAACTATTACACTTCAGCGTTGGCTTTAAGTGATTCTTCTAGTAGCCTGCATTCTCCTTGCTGATCATGCTAAAGCACGATTATTAGAGTCACAGGGCCAGACACCAGATTGTAAAGGCAAAGGAGTAGGTGGTCAGGAAGTAGGAATCAGAGTGTAGGTTTCCTTTAAGAAAATGGCAGTGAAGGGAAGAAGAGAGAATACATGAGCCCAAGGGGTCTGCTCTTTCAGGAGATCTAGGAAGGAAGATCTGAGCTTGCTTGTAGGCTGAGGGGGACAACTCAGTGGAAAAGGAGAAAGGGAAGAGTCACATGGACTGACAATTGATATGGATGCTCTAAAGGCTGGAATGGATAAGATAAATGTCACAAGTGTAGTGGTTGGCCTTGGAAAGCAGGAAGTCATTCTCTTTGCTGGGAAGAAAAGAAGAGAAGTGGACAAAAATTTAAAAATATCTTGATGAGTAAGGGAGGAAGCTGAACAAGCTGTTCCATGACCTCAGCTGAAGCAAGATGGTAGGAGGACTTGAAGAAAGGGAATGATGGATAATTGGCTTTGTAGGGAATGTGACTGAAGATTAATGAATAAAAAACTGTTGGAGATATATATGGTGAAGTTATCTGGCTTTTAACAAGGTACTAATCAGTAATGGTTAGTACCTTTGGGAGGAGGAAACTTGAATGTGAATGAAGACCCAGGTTAAGAATTCTTAAGGTGAGTAAGGTTGGAGACCATGAGTCAATAGAATTAATGGCACCAGATAGAGATTGTAAAAAAGATCTAAAAGGGACCAGTGAGTAGTGAGAATGGAGAGTATCTTAGGAATAGAAGGAAAATGAGGGCAGAGAGCAAGTTTGATAGGGTTTAGAAGTTGTCATCAAAGTGGGATAATTTAAAAGTTTCAGATCTTGGAAGTGAGCAATTCTGAATTATGGATAACCTGATGTAAGTTAGGTTTCTGTGTATGGGTAGGGTGAGTAGAAAAACAGAGATGATCAAGAGCATAGGAGGACGAGTTGACATATGGATATTAAGGTCCCTATAGGATTTGAGTTCCACTGTTCTAGCACTTATCTCCTTGATAACACTAATTATATTGTTCTCTTATTGTAAGTCTGCCTTTACAATAGACTGCTAATTCCTCTAGAACTTGAATTAGGTCTTATTCCCAGTGCCTGGTGCTAGGTTTCACATACCCATTAATGCAACACAATTGTTAAATACATAAATAAGAACAAAATTTGAGCCAAGTGTAATTTGTGAAAAAGCAAAGACACATGACTGTAACATACACCTGAGGAAGGTGGTATATATGGATAACCTTGATTTCAGAGGTAAACAGATATTGGGAGATGCCTGAAAAACTTAGTTTGTACTTGGAGTATGCTCGCCTCATAAGGCGATGGGTTGTGAGATGGGTGATCACCATTAGAAAGAGTTATAAGGGAAATGATATCTTCAGGGGAAAGCCAATATTGAGGAGAAAGGACAAGGGGGGTGTGTATTTACATTAGGAAAGAGATTCCCCGGGGATTTGTGTTATGGGGAGGCACAGGATTGAGCCAAATCATCATGAAAATATGGGATGTGAAGACAGGATGAAAATTTGACCTATGGCAATATTTCAGTAATAGGAAGAGGAAGGAGATTGGGAGGTAGGCTGAAGATGGTGATGCCAACTGAGATTGCTGAAATAATAATAGCTAACATTTATTGAGGTCTTATGTGCCAGGCACTATACTAAGCACTTTCCATGAATTAGCTCTAAGAGTCCCACAGAAGTAATAGTTAATTGATATTATCGTTTCCATATTCTAGAGTGTAAAGTAACCTCCCCACTGTTGGCCAGTAGCAGGGTTAGGATTCAGATCTCCAGAACCTGTCCTCTTTTTTTTTTTTTTTTTTTGAGTTGGAGTCTCACTCTGTCACCCAAGTTGGAGTGCAGTGGCATGCTCACAGCCACCCCAGCGTCGACCTGCTAGGCTCAGGCAATCCTGCCTCAGCCTTCCAAGTAGCTGAAACTACAGGTGCGTGCCACCACGCCTGGATAAGTTTTTGATTTACTGTAGAGATGTGGTCTGGCCACATTGCCCAGGCTGTTCTCGAACCCGTGGGCTCAGGCAATTGCTCACCTCAGCTTCCCAAAGTGCTGGGAGTACAGGCTTGAGCCACCACACCTGGCCGAGCCTGTCCTCTTAATTGCTACACATCCAGAACTCAAAATAAGCCCCCAAGTTCTAACGAGTAACAAGCAGTGTTACCTTTTCACAGACACTTCCCAGGTGTTATCCAGGGTTAAAAGTTCTAAGAACTCAGAAAATTTCAGGTCCTGTGTTCTTTTAGGTAGTTATCAAGAGAAGGACATTCATTTATTTTTGTTTAGCCTGGGGTAGGTGACCTTCAAAGCTGCACAGTGAATCATAGCCCTGAAAAGTACCTCAAAGACTGAGACAGTTACCCCATGCATAGATTATATAGGGGTTTTTTTTCTTTCTTAAGAAGGGTCTAGGTAATTATGGAAACTATTTAGCTTTGACAGAAGATAGAATACCTTGATTAATAACAGACTGAAAAGCACAAGGGCATTGATTATCTTCCATGAAGAGAGGGTGTGTGTGTGTGTATGTGTGTGTGTGTGTGTGTGTGAGCGCGCGTGTGCGCGCGTGTGTGCACGCCTGTAGGCGCACACACGTGTTGAAGAATGGGAGAATTAACAGTTGTGTATAGGGGCACTTTGTTCTGATGGCATGTAAGACAGACCAAGTGTTTTCCTAAAGGAGCAAAGCCTTAGGAAGCCCAGAGTGTACACTTAAATTTTCAATCATGCCACATGTATATGCTAAAATGAGTTGTGCTGTGCTTCATGAGAGGACTAGGAAAAGATAGAGGGCTCATGAAGTCAGTATTTAGTATGCACAGGAGAGAGAGAGAGAGAGAGAGAGAGAGAGAGAGAGAGAGAGAGAGAACTCATGTAATGTCTGGGGGCAGAGTGAGTTAGGGGTGAGGAGATTTTATTTCAACCACATAGTGGTCCCCACTCTTGGGCATGGTGAAGGTGCTCTTCACCCTCTGGTACCTGAGATAGGTGAGGGAAATTTGGTTTGAAAGTGATTCATAACAAACTGCATGAGACATTATGTGTGTGTGTGTGTGTGTGTGTGTGTGTGTGTGTGTGTGGTGTATGTGTTTGACTTGGAGTCTCACTCTGTTGCTCAGGCTGGAGTACAGCAGCACAATCAAATCATGGCTCACTGCAGCCTCAACCTCCTGGGCTCAGGCAATACTTCTACCTCAGCCTCCTGAGCAGTTTGGACTACAGGCACATGCTACTATGCCCGGTGAACATTTTATTTTATTTTATTTTTGTAGAGACGATATTTCACTATGTTGCTCAGGTTGGTCTTGAACTCCTGGGCTCAAGTGATCCTCCTGCCTTGGTCTCTCAGCCTGCTGGGATTATAGGCAACAGCCACCATGCTTGGCCTTCATTTGTGTTTTGGAGTCATGCTGAGGAATTTGTAACACCTTTAATTTTGACTTTCTCTGAGCCTCAATACATTTGTGTTCTAATCAAAGGATCGGTTTCAGTCTGATCTGCTACAATTCATGAATCTTGCTCACCTAGAAGATATTTATTTCACAATTATTTGATACAACACTAGGCATTACATATGAGAATCTGGATCTAGACTTTGCCTCTTAGTCAGTGAATGTGACTTTGGGTTGCCTCTTTCAGTTTCACTTACTTATCTGTAAAATGGGAATAACCAAGCCTCCTCACAATATTGTTGTGATTAAATGAGATTCCATTGGCAGGGTTCATAGTACGGTGCTTTTCTTATATAGGTCTCCAGTAATTACTAATATCCTTTCCATTCCTCTCCTGTCCTACCTTGGTGTTGGTGTGACTCATGTCTGAGTCTGCTGCTGCATGCCCTGCCAATTACACAGACTAGATTTGCCATCTAACTGTGGACAATTTAGAAAAAAAGATTGACATTTTTATGTTCAAGGAAATTTGGTTAAATTCAAACGAATTAAGAAATGATTATAGCCAGGCTTGGTGGTTCAGCCTGTAATCCCGCGCCTTGGGAGGCTGAGGTGAGTGGATTGCCTGAGCCCACGGGTTAGAGACCCGCCTGGGCAACTTGGTGAACCTCATCTCTACAAAAAAAACAAAAAACAAAAAATTAGCCAGGCGTGGTAGCTTGCGCCTGTAGTTCCAGCTACTTGGAAGGCTGAGGCGGAAGGATCACTGGAGCCCAGCAGGTCGAGGCTGTGGTGGCCGGGAGCGGCCACTGCACCACTCCAGTCTGGGTGACAGAATGAGACTCCAACTCAAAAAAAAGAAAAGAAATGATTATGTTGTAACCATTTACCATTAAAGGAATAACAGGAGTTCCCAAAAAAGGAAAAATAATTCATAGTTTTGTTTGAGAACCCAAGAAGACATATGGATAATAGTGTTAAGATATCTTCAAAGCCACTGCGAAACTTCTAGACCAAAACCCTTTGCAGTGACCACTTGAAAAAATATGTCAGGGCAATTAAAGCTAAACATATACATACCTAATGATCTAATAATTTCACTCCTCAATATATACACAAGAAAAATGAGTGCCTGTGTCCATCAAAATACATGGACAGGATCATTCACAGCAGCTTTATTCATAATAACCCCAAGCTGAAAACAACCCAAATGCCCACCACCAGTAGATAGGCTATTTGATACAGTAACCCCATTACTAGGTATCTACTCAAAGAAACAGAGGTCATTATATAAAAAAGATGCCTATACCTGCATGCTTATCACAGCACAATTCACAATTGCAAAGATGTGGAATTAACTGAAATGCCCATCAACTGGTCAGTGGAAAATGAAAACATGATATATATAAACTATGGAATACCATTCAGCTATCAAAAAGGATGAAATAACGTCTTTTGCAGCAACATGGATGGAATTGGAGAACATCATACTAAGTGAACTAACTCAGGAACAGGAAATCAAATTAGGTATGGTCTCACTTATATGTGAGAGATAAACTAAGGATCTGCAAAGGCATAGAGAATGGTATAATGGACAATAGAAACTCAGAAGGCAGGGGAAGAGGTGGAAGGATGAAAAAATTACCTATTGGGTACAATGCACACAAATGGGGGTGCTGGGTATACTTAAAATCCAGACCCCCCCCCAAAAAGCTACGATAATAAGGAAAAAAAAAATAAGTAGATGGTTTGTGGTGTTTTCATATAATAGGATACTGCACAGCAATACAAAAAAATGAACCCAATATTATTAATAAATATCACAGATAAAATGTTGAGTGAAAGAAAGACAAAATAGTATATGCTGTATGTGGTGGATTAAAGCAGGTTTTATATTTTTTGCAACTACTCTCATCAAGAGACAGTCTTTTTTTTTTTCACCTCTTGCATGTGGGTTATTGTTGTGTCCTGCTTTGGCCAACACCATGTGAAGGAAGTGACACTGTGTGACTCTAGTCTAGGCCTGAAAGCCTTGCAGCTCTCACTTTCTTGGAACATGAATGCCATGTGGTAAAGCCCAGGCCACCTTGCTGAGGACATAGAACCCAACAGACAACCAGCAAAACCACCAGACATTTATTTGGGCTTCATTATATTATACAGCTTCAAAAAGAGTTGCCAGGTGAGTGACCCACAGTGAGACAAACAGAAGAACTGCCCAGCTGAGCCCCAGCCAAGCTGCTGAACCAGAGAACCATGGGCAAAGAAAATGGTTGTTGTTCTAAGCAACTAAATTTTGGGGTGGTTTGTTATACAGCAAAGATAACTGATAAGTGGTATGATTTTATTTACATGAAAGTCAAAAAACAGGCTAATCTATATAGTGATAGAGGCCAGATTAGTAATTCTTTTTGGTGGAACACTGACTGGAAGAGTTTGAGCTTATTGATGGTTTGAACTTATTAAGGAAGCTTCCTGGAAATGTTTGAGCTTATTGATGGTTCTATGTCTATTCACTTGGTAGAAATTCATCTCAAGCTGTACACTTGAGATTGGTGCACTGTACTATGTTTTACTTTAATTATACACACACACACACACACACACACACACACACACACACACACACACACACACACACTGCAAATGACCCACGCATGTGGATGAGCCAGCAAGCAGTCATGCAGGCTGCAGGCATTGGCAGAGTCAGCAGACATCAGGGACTGACAGACTGTTGAACACGCATATCATTCACTTACAATAACAGGAGGGACTAAGAAAATAATAATAATCCAAATTTGTTTATTTAAAACAATTATGTATTCCTACATGTTTAAATTTCAGTCACCTTCAAAATACTCTTCGTTTGATGCAATACATCTATCAAAATGCTCTTTCTACTCCTCAAAACAGTTTTTGTAATTCTCAATTTTGATGCCTTTTAATGCCTCTGCCATTATTTTGTTTCACCTCTTCCACATCGGCAAAACTGTTTCTCTTTGAGGACTTTTTTCATCTAGGGAAACTAAAAAAGTTACTCAAGGCAAGATTGGATGAATAGGCAGTTTGGGGCAAGGGGATCATATTGTTTTTGGTCAAAACATGCTGAACACTTAGTGCAGTGTGGGCAGGTGTGCTCGTAAATTACCCATCATGAAATGGGCAAGCATGTTGAAAGAATCTCCAAAAAAATTTCTCTGAAGCCAAATTCAGTCCCTCAGAAAAACGCTAGTTGGTATATACTAAGGCCAATGGGTTCCTAGAACACCTATTTAGGAGGGGAAGCCTGTACTACAAGGGGCTCGCCCTCCAAAAAATAATTCCCTTTGGGGAGGGTACCCCTGAATATACTTACTGTCCACCTACTTTGGACCAATGACTCTGCTGGGGATAAATACTTGAATTTACACAATCTGATCTTGCAAATTACATGTGCTAATCCAGGCCAAGACAGAGACAAGGGCCAGAACCAAATTATATTCTTTTACCATAACAAATGGACAACTGAGGATATAAAATGTAATTAAAAACTGGATTATAAATCCCATCATGGTCTTCGAGAGATAAACGGAGTAAGTACTGCTCATTATGGTTCAGATCCATTAGCAGACCCACAGAATTGTGTATCTGTCATTTTGTATGACAGTATGCATTTATCAGACTTGACGACACCACTAAGTTCAGGGACTGCCAGAATAGAAGATGGTACTGCTGGTTAGATAATGTTTTAACACTTTTAATTGTCAATGAGATTGACATTGCAGCCTTCTAAAGCAGAGATTGGTTAAACAATTTCATCTGTCCTTTTTTCACTATCAAATACAATGTAAAGAAATTTCTGGAAAATACGGCACAGCCTTCGGCTTCTACCAAAGGTAGAGTTGTTCACTGACCTGGGTGAAGACCAAGAATGAAGCTGAAGAGGAGAACAGAGCCATGTGTTGTTAAGACAGGGATATACTGACATTGTTTGAACCCCCTTAATCTGGCTGTGCCTGAAGCATAACCATTTTTCCTTGATTATTTATTTATTGCCGTAGCAGTTTGAGTCTGACTTTTTGTTACTTGGAAGAGTCCTAATCAACTGTCGGCTTGACTGGCCCTTCTAACCCCTGCCTCTCCTTGACTTTAGCTAAACCCCTATTACCTCTGCCTAGGCACAAAACTCTCTGAGGTTATCTGCTCTTCTCCAGGCAACTTTATATAGAGTGGGGGTATGATAGACAAAGTTGTGGCCAAAGAACTGGAAAATAGTAAAGGCGGTAGGATCTAGGATTTTTCTTGTTTGGAAATATGATTTCTTGTCAGTCAGCCGTGTGCTTGGTACTGGCTGTGCCAGAGTTGCTTGTCTGTGGATGTACCCTGGATACACACATATATGCAAGGTAAAGCTTGGGGGAGGGTGCACAAATGACGAACAACTTTAATATACTGTGTTAAACTTTTTAGGACTTCCCATTGTGAACTGCAGCAATCTATATATTCTTAGATAATTAGGTTCATTGCCATTTACTGAGAGGCATGCTCTTAGTTTATTATGTGTTGCTTGTGTAACTAACTTATTACTTTAGAGTAGACCCTTATATATACGTGTGTGCTGCATATATTTCAATTCAAGGAAAATGCCCGTTAGTCAGTGGGAGTGACAAGAGAGGAATAAGGTACGACCACTATTATTTGGGAATGTATAATTTAGCCTGGAAGATAGATACATAAACTGTTCATACAAGTCAGTCTGGACATGGTATCAAGTGTCATCCAATAGTACAATAGTCTATTGTTCAAACATAGATATAGATATAGACATAGATAAAGATATAGATATATAGATAATTAGGAAACAGAGAGGCAAAGAGAAGCTGTGGTTACCTCAATGTTATGTTACAATCTCTTTTCTTGCCTCTCTCTTGAACTAAAGGGTGAGGACTCATCATCAGGGCTAATGTCTTATTCAACTTTTATTTCAGATCTTTGCACAGTGCCTGACTTAAGAAATGTTTTGTTGAACTGCATTAACATTGAAACTGTGTCCTTGGTTCTTTAACTTTATAAATATGTGCCATGTTCATCACTCTTGACTGCTGGCTGACTTTATATAGTTCAGAGGAAACAAGTAGATTCCTATATTTTGGCTTTTGTTTTTAGTGTATGCTGGCACGGGTCCAATAAATGGCCAGGTGGACAGGCAGACAGGAGCTTAGAAAGCTTATACCAAAGGTCAAGGAAAGTTGGACAGCCTTGGGTTCAGTGAGACATGAGAAACAAGGTGGCCCTAATTTGAGCAGCCGTCAAGGGTCTGGGAAGACAGCCAAGGCTCCTCAAGGAACAAGAGTCAGAAGAAGGAGGGCAGGTGACTGCGCAGCTGATTCTCATGCAAGGCTCTAGTGTACCCTTGAGAGTAAAACCCAGTCTTGGGACGTGGGCGGTACGAGGAGCTCTTGAATGAGACTGACTGGCTGTGCAGTGAGACTCCATGCTGGTTCCTCAACAGGCCTCACTTCATATGTTTCATACTGACAGAAGGCTCTCTCTCATGCAAACAAAGGACTATCTATCCTGCACAACACTTCTATAAACAGGATTCTAATTAAGGAATTCACAAGTAGCTATTTCCTATTTACTGGCATTAAACAAAATGTACTCATAAATTTTATTTTAAGCCTAAATTCGCCACACAGCTTGATACAAAATATATATGCATGTGTGTTTATAGGAGCATGCCCCCCACACATATATGCAGAGCTAGAGAGAAAATATCACCAAATTATTGGACTTGGATCTGAAAATGTGGAGTAATGCACATTTATACTTAGAATCTTAATTTATAAAAATGAAAATACAGTTTGTATATGAAACACGGAATTCACTTAGTCCACATATGTGTTGTATGACTTTGAGTTAGACTGAGAAATTTGTGAAAATTATTCAACGCTAATCCTTTGAAATTATAATTCAGATTTCTGAACATGTCATTAAATTCCCTGAATCAGCTATTTGCATTGAGCTATGATAGAATAACAATGCCAGAGTTTACCCTTTTACCTTAAACAACTTTTAAAAGAGGGGACAAAAATATGTGAAACTAAGTTATGCTAAGTTATTTTAAAATAGGCAGTGCAGAACAATGATCAGTGAGACAAGGGAAACAAATGAAGTAAACCCTGTGATTGTCCCAGCTGGCTGCCTGGTGGATGATACCATATTTAGCAAATGGTGCTGGGAGAACTAAATAACCACAAAAAATTAATTCAGAATAGATCAAGAACTTAAATGCAAAATCCCAAACTGTAAGAATCTTAGAAGAAAACTTAGGAAACACCCTTCTGGACATTGGAGTAGGCAATGAATTTATGGTCAAGTCCTCAAAAGCAGATGCAGCAATAACTAATATTGACAGGTGGGATTTTATCAAGCTAAAAGGTTTTTGTACCGCAAAAGAAACCATCAAGAGTAATCAGACAAGTCACAGAATGGTAAAAAAGTATTTGCAAACTGTGCATCTGACAAAAGCCTGAAATCCAAGATCTACAAGAAACTCAAATGAATTGACAGGGAAAAAAAAGCAAATAACCCCATTAAAAATTGGTCAAAGGACATGAACAGACACTTCTCAAAGAATGACATCCAAGCAGCCAAAAAAAAAGAAAAAGAAAAAAGAAAAAATGCTCCGTCTCACTAATCATTAAAGAAATGCAAATCAAAACTACAGAGATACCACCTCACTGGTCAGGACAACTATCATTAAAAAGTTAAAAACAAAACAAACAAAAAAACAAACAAACAGGCGTTGTGATGCTACAGAGAAGAGGGTATGCTTCTACATTATTGGTGGCAATGTAAGCTAGTTCAACCTTTGTGGAAAGCAGAACTAAAAATTGAGCTACTATATGATCCAGCAATCCTACTTCTGGAAATATGTTCAGAGGAACAAAAATCACTCTACCAGAAAAACATCTGCACACATATGTTCACTATTCACAATAGCAAAAACATGGAACCAACCCAGATGCCCATCAAAAGTGGACTTGATTTTTAAAAATGGTACATATACATGATGGCATACTATGCAGCAACAAAGAAGAATACAATCACGTCCTTTGCAGCAACATGAATGCAGTTGGAGACCATGATATTAAGTGAATTGTCACAGAAACAAAAAACTGAATACTGCCTGTTCTTACTCATAAGTGGGTCCTAAACACTAACCATATGAACACAAAGGCAGGTACAGCTGACTCTAGGCACTACTAGCAACATTTTCCTATCAAAATAAGAAATATCTATCCACTAAGGGGTTCTCCTCATTTTCCTTTTCCTGGATTTTCTCCTATTGCTGCGTTTCCAGAGCATAACAAGAAACCATATGCTCTTTTGTCTGTCTTCTAAAGTAATTTTGAATTACCTCTCATTATCTAAGTAATTATACTTTTTCTCAAATGGGAGCTATGTAGAATTATAATTTGTGGGTAAATGTTCTGTAAGCAAAGTTGCTTAAAATATTTTTAAAAATAGATCCATTTCCCCCTGAAAACTGGAACATGACAAGGCTGCCCACTCTCACCCCTTCTGTTCAACATAGTATTGGAAATCCTAGCTAGAGCAATCAGACAAGAGAAGAAAATCAGGGGTATCCAAATAGGAAAAAAGGAAGTTAAGTTATCCCTCTTTGCTGATGATATCCTATACCTCGAAAATCCAAGAGAATCTGTCAAAAAACCTTGCACTGATAAAGGACTTTGGCAAAGCCTCAGGGTACAAAATAAATGTGCAAAAGACAGTCGCATTCTTATACACCAACAACAAACAGTTAGAGAACACAATAAAAAGCCAGCACTTTGGGTGAGGCGAGTGGATTGCCTAAGCCTGCCGGTTCGAGACCAGCCTGGGCAACTTGGTAAGACCCCGTCTCTACAATAAAATAAAAAATAGCCGGGTGTGGTAGAACATGTCTGTAGTTCCGGGCTACTCAGAAGGCTGAGGTGAAGGATCACTGGAGCCCAGAAGGTCGACGCTTGGGTGGCCGTGTGCATGCCACTGAACTCAGGCCTGGGCGAAGGAGTGAGACTCTGACTCCAAAAAAAAAAGCACAATCCCATTTACAATAGCCACACACACAAAAATGAAATACCGGGTAACCCCTTCGGGTCCCCTCCCACTATGAGAGCTTTTCTGTCCTCTTAATAAATCCTGAGCCGGGCTCGGTGTCTCAGCCTGTAATCCCGCACTTTGGGAGGCTGAGGTGAGTGAATTGCCTGAGCCTGCGGGTTCGAGACCCGCCTGGGCAACTTGACGAGACCTCATCTCTACAATAAATCAAAAGATTAGCCAGGCGTGGCAGCGCACGCCTGTAGTTCCAGCTACTGGAAGGCTGAGGCGGAAGGATCGCTGGAGCCCAGCAGGTCGAGGCTGCAGTGGCCGGGAGCGGCCACTGCACTCTAGTCTGGGTGACAGAGTGAGACTCCAACTCAATAAATAAATAAATAAATAAATCCTGCTTTCCAAAAAAGAAAAGAAATACCTCAGCATCTTCCTAATGAGAGAAGTGAAAGACCTTTACAACAAAAACTACAAAACTCTGCTCAATGAAATCAAAGAAGACACAAATAAATGGGAAAATATTCCATGCTCATGAATAGGAAGAATCAACATTGTTAAGATGTCCATCCTACCCAAGGCAGTTCATAGATTTAACGCAATACTCATTAAATTACCAACACCATTCTTCTCAGACCTGGAAACGACAATACAGAGATTATTATGGAAACACAAGCAGCCACAAATAGCCAAAACAATCCTTAGGAAAAGAAACAAAGCAGGAAGTATCACACTTCCAGACTTTAAACTTCATTATAAGTTTACTATAATCAAAACGGCCTTGTATTGATACAACAACAGGCATATAGACCAATGGAACAGGATAGTGATTCCAGGAGCAAAACTGCAATTTCTCAACCAATTCATCTTTGACAAAGCCTCCACCAACAACCACTGGGGAGAGGGAACCTATTCAGTAAATGGTGCTGGGAAGACTGACTGATCACAAACAGATTGATTGAAACAGGACCCCTATCTATCACCATACACAAAAATCAACTCTAAATGGAGCAAAGACCTAAATGTAAAACCTCAAGCTATAAAAATCTTAGAAAACAAAGGAGACACCTTTATGGGAATTAGAATAGGCAACAAATTCCTGATCAAAAACCCAGATGTCCGTTCCATAAGAGATAAGATAGATAAGCAGGACCTCATTAAACTGAAAAGCTTCTGCAAAACAAAAAAACCCATCAAGACAGCAGGGATACAGGCTGCAAAATGGGGAAAAATAGTTGCCAACTGTATATCTGACAAATGCCTAACATCCAGGATCTATAAGGAACTCAAATATGCCCCCCCAAACTCCAAAACAAAACAAAACAAAAAAACAGGCCGATTAATAATTGGGCAATAGACATGCCTCAAAAGGAAACATATGGGCATCCAACAAACACATGAAAAAGTGCTCAACCTCACTAATCATCAGAGAAATGCAAATCAAAACTGTATTGAGATACCACCTAACCCCAGTAAGAATGGCCGTCATTAATAAAACAAACAGCAACGGATGCTGGCGAGGATGAGGAGAAAAGGAAATGCTTCTACACTGCTGGTGAAATTGCAAACTAGTTCAAACTCTATGGAAAAGTGTGGTGATTTCTTTTTATTTATTTATTTTTTAATCAGGTCTCCCCCCATCCCAAGTTTTATTCCTCTGTGAAAACCTACACTTAAAAAAAAGCCTTTAAATGTTTTTCTATGCATACAAATACACACTTTTTTTAAAAAATGAAGATTATACAGTACATATTATGCAATTTGCTAAATTTATTATAGACATATTTTTGCTTCAAAGTATATCAACAATGTGGCTAGGAATACTATGAACAGGTGCAAAGGCAATGCTGTTTCCCCCATCCTGGAGGTGAACTCTTTTGAACGTTAGATGAGAGGGCCTTGAAGGATAGTAGATTGAAGTGGAGTGAGCACTGTCTTTTCTGAAGCTTCTTACTCTTTTCATGGATCTTAATCACTTTTCTTAAATTCCATAGAAGGGAATCAAGGAGAGGCGGAAAGTCTGAGAGACTGGAATCAGACCTAGACTCTGGCTGTGTGGCAATTCCTAAAAGAACTAGAAATTGACCTTCCATACGACCCAGCAATCCCCCTACTGGGAATATAACTGGAAGAATGCAAATCATTCGACAAAAAAGATACCTGCACAAGCATGTTTATTGCAGCACTATTCACAATAACAAAAATATGGAACCAATAGTGCTGCCCATTGAAAGAGGACTGGATAAAAAAATGTGGTACATATTCATGATGGAATATTATGTGGACATAAAGTAGGACAAACACATGGACTTCACAGCAACTTGGGTGGATTTAGAGTCTATAATACTCAGTGATCTATCACAGAACTGAGTAGTCACATGTTCTTACTTATAAGCGGACCCTGAAAATCTACCATAATTCTATAAGAAAGGGATTGGCAGTAGCCAGAAACTGCCAGGTGTGTGTGGGGGGGGGGGGAGCACATAACATCAGTAAGAGTACTTGATCTCAAATCAAGTGATGTGGGGACCAAAGGCAAGTCCAAACTTTACCTGTACGATGATCACTTGTATACCTATTCCTGAGTTGTACCCCACATTCTTAAAAAAAAATTTTGTTTTAGATAGAAAAACATTTAAAAGTGCAAGACTTAAAAAAAAAACCCTGAATCCCAAATATTATTTTTCCCCTTTTTGGAAAAAAAAAGAGTAATATGGGTAAGAAAATCAGGAAAATAACATTAGAGAGACAGGTTGATATTTAAGATGTGTAAAAGATAATTTTAATTTTTCTATAATATTTAGAAAATATATTTATATTATTTTCTATAATATGTAGTTTTATAACTAGTGTAATAATTGGCTCTGGTCTTGGGGATGAAAAAAATCTCTCTAAAATATCTGTATATGTACAATGGGATCTTTTAAAAATTGCAAGCTTTTGGTTAAAGTCAGTTAAGCAAATGAGCTATTAATGGGACAAATGCTTTTCTTCATCTTCCTTCTTTCCTGTTCGTTCTGCAGTCTGTTAAGCTGGGACCAGGCCTTTCTTCTTAAAATTCTCCATACTTTCACCTCAATGACTCTGGCTATTTTGGTTTTGAACTCTACTTTTTGACTTACTTTTGGCCCTTCTTTTCCCATGTCACTTTTTTTTTTTAAGTTAGAGTCTCACTCCATCACCCAGGCTGGGGTGCAGTGGCATGCTCGTGGCCACCCCAGCATCGACCTGCTGGGCTCAGGTGATCCTTCCACCTCAGTCTTCCAAGTAGCTGGAACTACAAGTGTGCCCTACCATGCCTGGCTAATTTTTTGATATGTTGTAGAAAAGATGTCTCACCAAGTTGCACAGGCTGGTCTTGAACCCCTGAGCTCAGGTAATTCTCCCGCCTCGGCCACCCAAACACGTCACTTTATATACTCTTTTATGGTCTCTCCGTGGGAAATCTCATGATTTCTAAATCTCTGTCTTTAGATCCAACCTTCTTCCTAACTTTGATATCTTCATTTCCAATTGTCTTTCTTTTTTTTATTTTTGTTTTTTATTTTAAAGATGGGGGATAAGATTCTGGGTTAGGTACATAAGTGGCTATAATACAGGTAAAGTTTGGTACCCTTATTGATGTTATGTGGGTCTCTCTCCCCGGCAGTGTCCCACTACTGCCAATCCCTTTCTTTTAAAAAAAAATTATTTTAAATATGTGGGGTACAATTCAGGGTTAGGTATACAAATGTTCATTATGCAGGTACCCTTGTTGATGAGGTGTCTCCCCCCCCCCCGGTAGTTTCCCATTATTGCCAATCCTTTTCTTTTCTTTTTTTTTTTTTGAGTTGGAGTCTCACTCTGTCGCCCAGACTGGAGTGCAGTGGCCGCTTCCGGCCACCGCAACCTCGACCTGCTGGGCTCCGGCGATCCTTCCGCCTCAGCCTTCCAAGTAGCTGGAATTACAGGCATGCGCTACCACTCCCGGCTGATTTTTTGATTTATTGTAGAGATGAGGTCTTGCTGCCCAGGCGGGTCTCGAACCCGTGGGCTCAGGCAATCCACTCACCTCAGCCTCCCAAAGGCGCGGGATTACAGGCTGAGCCACCGAGCCCGGCTCCTTTTCTTATAGTATTACAATAGTTGTTCAAGGTCTGCTTATGAGTGAGAACATGTGATACTCAGTTCTTTTTTCTGTGATAGATCACTCAGTATAATAGAGTTCATCCAAGTTGCTGCAAAGTTCATAATTTTGTCCTTCTTTATGACTGTGTAATATTCCATGTATATGTACCACATTTTTTTATCCAGTTCTCTTTCAGTGAGCAGCATGGTTAGCTCTATGTTTTTACTATTGTGAATAATGCTGTGCAGGTACCTTTTTCACAGAGTGATTTGAGTTCCTCCGGATATATTCCCAGTAGGGGGACTGCAGGGTCGTAGGAGGTCATTTTAGCCAATCCCTTTCTTATAGTATTATGATAAATGTTCAGGGTCTGCTATGAGTAAGTACATGTAGTACTCAGATTTTTTTTTCTGTGAAAATCACTGAGTATTATAGTGTATATAATTCCATCCAAGTTGCTGCGAAGTTCATAACTTTGTTTTTCTTTATGGCTGCATAATATTCTATCATGTAAATGTACCATATTTTCTTTATCCATTTCACTTTCAGTGGGCAGCATGATTGGTTCCCATGTTTTTGCTATTGTGAATAATGCTGCAGTAAACATGTATGTGCAGGTATCTTTTTTATAGAGTAATTTGAGTTCCTACAGGTATATTTCCAGAAAAGGTATTGCTGGGTTGTATGGAAGGTCAATTTTTAGATCTTTTAGAAATTTCTACACTTTCCAATGTGTAGAAATGTTCCCCTTTCCCCACATCCTCTCCAGCATCTTTTGCTTTTTGAGTTATTGATGATGGTCATGCTGACTGGAGTTCGGTGGTACCTCAGGGTGGTTTTAATTTGCATTTCTTTGATGATTAGTGAGACTGAGCATTTTTTCATGTATGTGTTGGCTGCTCCTATACTCTCCAAAAGCAAATGCCGTAAAAGATAAGATTGACAAATGGGACCTCATCAAACTGAAAACCCTTCCTCAAAGCAAAATAAACCATCAGAAGAGTGGGGAGACAGCCCACAGAATGGGCAAAAATATTTGTCAACTGTAAATCTGACAAAAGCCTAATATCCAAGATCTACAAGGAACTCAAACATGCTGAAAGGAAAGAAACAAACAACCCTATTTAAAAATAGGCCAAAGATATGAATAAACACTTCCAATTGCCTTTCAACATCTCTTACACCATGTCACAGCACCTCAAACTCAAAGAGTACAAAGTGTGCCTTCATTGCAAACTGTATCTCTGTTTGAATTTTCTGCTTGAATAATGTTATTACTAACTTCCCAGTCATTCTATTAAAAATATTGGTGCCTCCCTTTATTTCCCATGCATCATTTTTTATCAAGTCATGTTTTGAGAATGCAAATGTCTCTAAAATATCTTCCTTTATTTTCATGCCCACTGGCTCTTCCACAATTCATGCTCTAATATTTCCTTGCCTGGATGAATTTTAGAAGCTCCCTACTTCTCTATTAATGCACTTTTTCTTATTCAAGAAAATTTTCACACTGACACTTGAGTTTTTTTTCTAAATTTTATTGTATTTTATTTTTTGTGAGTAAGGGTCTTACTCTCTCTCCCAGGCTAGAGTGCAGTGGCAAGGTCGCGGCTCACTGCAACCACCTAGACTCAGGCTATTTCCTTTGGCCTCAGCATCTCAACTAGCTGGGTAGTGACCATCATGCCTGGCTAATTTTTTGATTTTTTTTTTTTGGTAGAGAAGAGGTCTTGCTATGTTGCCTAGACTGGCCGTTAACTCCTGGGCTCAAGCAATCCTCCCGCCTTAGCCTCCCAAAGTGCTGGGATTATAGACATGAGCCCCTGTGCTTGGCCTATTTCTAAGTTTTAGATTTGCTTTTATAGCTCGTTGATTTAAAGGTCTGTAATAACTCTCATTGCCTATAGAATAAAGTCCAACTTCTTAGCTAGTTGTTCAAAGCCCTCTTCAATCTGACAAAACCTTAATTCACAGTTTATTCTCTAACTCCACTCATCTATGAAACTCTTAAGCATTTTCACTGCTCGGGGCCTTTCTCTATATGTTTCCTTTTCCTTGTGAGGCCTCTTCCTTAACACCTGTTAAAAACCAAGTCACTTTTGAAATTACGCCGAAATGTGCATTTTTTATGAGGGCCAAATAGGTTTAAATCACTTCTTATTTGCCACTGCTAGATAGCCTTTTGATTGCCCATCAGTTCAAGCACTCATGCTGTGCTTGGCATGAGATACATCCGGCTCCACCACTGGCCTGTATATTCCTAGAAAATAGAGAATGTCTTACACACCTTTACAACTCTGATGGTGCTTAGCATACTGCCTTGCACAGAAAAGGAAGGTTAACTATGCCTACCCAAGGTTAAGCACAATTCAAGAGCAGAGGAGCACACATGCTATTATTATATGAGTCTCAGGTATACAAAGTACCCTGTATACTAGCTGTTTACCTTACCAAATCTATGTATGTGAATTCTGTCAATAAATGACAATATTAATAATGATGAAAATGTAGTTGACAGCTCATTTATAAGGCCCTAGAGTCCATAAAGTTGACTGTCTCCATTGATTCTCATGAAGAAGAAAGTTTTCTAGATGGTGTGACTAAAAGTGGCATATTGGATCAGAAAGGTTATACCAGATGTGAGAATCACATCAAGATTGGGCCTTCTTCCTCCTTTCTTTCAAAAAATTTTTTTTATTTTAAAGATGAAGAGTACAGTTCAGGATTAAGTAGATAAGTGGTCATTGCACACCTAAAGTTTGGGCCCCCCTTTGGTCCCCTCTTCACCTGGTTTGAGATCAGGTACCCATATTTATGTTATGTGCCCCCACTTCCCTCCCCTGGCAGTGTCCTGCTACTGCCAAACCCTTTCTTATAGTGTTATGATAAATGTTCAGGGACCTCTTATGAGTAAGAATGTGTGGTACTCAGTTTTTTGTTTCTGTAATAGATCAGAGTATTATAGACTCTAAATCCATTCAAGTTGCTGTGAAGTTCATAATT
Organism: Cephalopachus bancanus; assembly: GCA_027257055.1. Taxonomy (NCBI): domain Eukaryota; kingdom Metazoa; phylum Chordata; class Mammalia; order Primates; family Tarsiidae; genus Cephalopachus; species Cephalopachus bancanus. The sequence continues at coordinate 14,934,336 of JAPVLO010000093.1, forward strand.
TTGTCCTTCTTTGTGGCTGCATAATATTCCATCATGTATATGTACCACATATTAAAAATCCAGTCCACTTTCAAAGGGTAGTACAATTGGTTCTGTGTTTTTGCTATTGTTGAGTAATGCTGCAATAAACATGTATGTTCAGGTATTCCGTTCAAAGGGTAGTACAATTGGTTCTGTGTTTTTGCTATTGTTGAGTAATGCTGCAATAAACATGTATGTTCAGGTATTCCTTCCTCCTTCTGATTTCATGGGATTGTATTTGGGATGATAAAAAATTGTTTCAGAATTTTTTTAAGTTCTTAGTCCCCCTCTGAAGAAAAGGATTTTATGAGACATTCCTTGCTTTCTAGAATAATGGCATTCTGGTTTTTCATTTTGTGAATCTGTGTACATTTTGTCACCCTAGTGCCTTAGTTCAGGATCCCTTGAATTTCTTATCCCATGGCAGTGATGGATAGGATTCAACTCGTGTACAAGGCCCTGTATAGAGAAAAGACTTTCTGAATCATAGTTTTTCAAGATTTGAGTTATTTTCTGAAAGCAGGGCTATGAAAGTACACAGGAGAACCCTTTCTTCATAGGCCTGTCTAAACTCAGCTGTTGGCTTAAATTATCCTAAGTTCTCAATTACTGAAGTTCACCATTAAATGTTTGGAGTGGCTGTCAGGATTTTAAATTTTGCAATTTGTCAGCCGAAGAAACCTATGTACTTTTATTGGGATTTAAAATATAACCAAGAAGAATATGCTATGAAAATATTCACGGGACAAACTTACAGAACAGACTCATTTGGTATCAATAACAGAAACCCCATTAAATTGCATGTTTATGAAACAGAAGCTGGGCTTGGTGGCTCAGCCTGTAATCTCACGCTTTGAGAGGCTGAGGTGAGTGGATTGCCTGAGCCCGTGGGTTCAAGACCCTGGGCAACTTGGCGAGACCTCATCTTTACAATAAACCAAAAAATTAGCCAGGCATGGTAGCGTGCGCCTGTAGTTCTAGCTACTTGGAAGCTGAGGCAGAAGGATTGCTGGAGCCCAGCAGGTCGAGGCTGCGGTGGCCGGGAACGGCCACTGCACTCTAGTCTGGGTGACAGAGTGAGACTCCAACTCAAAAAAAAAAAAAAAAAAGGAAAGAAATGGAAAAGCCCAAGGGTGGAGCAACCTTTCGTCACGTGATGACATGCAGATAATACCATCCATGTGGACTCTGTCTTTCCTTATCTCTCAGCTCTGCATTCTCCTGCTGGCCTAAGTTCTGGGTCAGCCTCTCTCCCTGAGCTTGATGTGACCCCCATCAACACCAGCCTTACACCCTACCAGACTGTAGCATGCTAGCAGAAAGAGAGCATCTCTCTCATGACAGTTCCAGTAAAAGTCTTGGGAGTTTATGTTGTTGGTCCGGAATAGGTCATATGTCCATCCCCAAGACAGTCACTGTGGATAGCCCTGCTGGTCAGGCCTAGGTCATATACCCACTTCTGGGCTGGGATTGCAGTTTGCTTCAAGTATCCTCATGGACTGTGAGAAGGGGTGAAATGATTTCCCAAGGGAAAATAATGGTGCTATTAGTGGTAGAAAGAGAAATGGATGCTGGGAGGGAAGAGACAACAGAAAAGTACTAGAACTTAATTATTGACTCCCTTAATTCAAATGGTAATTTTAGTGATGTGATAATTTTAGTGAAGACCTAAATTTTAATGGCATTAATAGAGAAAAATATTTATTTAAAAATTAGTGTTATCGATGAAACTACAAACATACTTTAATCTGTATAACAGAAGAAACCTTGAGGATAACATTGTCAAATTGTCTTCAAAAATTATGACATTTATTCATTCATTCATTCTAATAACTTCTTTTGAGTATTTACTATATGTCAGGCGTTGTGCTAAATGCTACAGGTACAAACTTTTTATGACAAGTTCACAGATTCCCTATCTCACACAATCTCCCATACATTGAAGCTATCTGAGCAGGAGCTCTACTTGATACTGTGGAAAGTAATTTCAGTTATGTCTTATACTGCAAAGAAAAGCAATTTAATTTCTTTTCCTCCTTCTTTCCTCCTCTTCCTCTTCCTTTTTCTTGAGTCAGGAGCTCACTCTGTCACTGAGGCTGGAGTGCAGTGACCCAATCACAGCTCACGACAGCCTTGACCCCCTGGGCTCAAGCGATCCTCCCACCTCAGCCTCCTGTGTAACTGTGCCTACAGGCATAGGCCAAGATGCCTGGCTAATGTCTTTGATTTTTTGTAGTGATGAGGTTTTGCTATGTTGCCCAGGCTGGTCTCAAACTCCTAGGCTCAAGTGATCCTCCTGCCTCAGTCTCCCAAAGTGCTGTTATTACAGGTGTGAGCCACGGTACCCGACTCAATTTAATTTCTTTAAAAAGTATTTTTTAATTTAGCATTTTTATTGATTCATCCTGGCTTTGCTTTTAGCTAAGCCAAATTAGTAATTTGACCAAATCATACGTTCTCTAGCTTCTTATGTCTGACTAGTTCAAGGTGACTATATAAAAATTCTTATATTATGTCTGCATCTTTCATTATGATTAAACTATGATAGATGTGATCATAAAATGCACCTGGCCTGTAAATGACCTTTTTGCTGATCAATTTCTAGTTGTGATGAGTCCTTTTATTTTGGGGTCTGTTATGCTAAAACAAAGCGATCTTTCTTATTTCTTATTATGTTGCATATTCTTATTTCACTTACATTGCATATTCACATTATTTACCAAAGGAGATTATGTAACATTTAAATGAAGTCTCCAACCCATAAAATACCTGTCACAAATGAAAAACATGTATGTGGATAGGCATAATGCTTCACTTATAGACTGCAGAACCACTATCCCTCAAAGAATGTTATAAATCCACATGGAGTCCCTGGGTGTCAGGGTTGGTAATAGCTTCTGTGGCTGTAGAAGCTGGTGTGGCCCGGGGCTCCCCTCTGGCTGCACATCTGAACAACTTCAGGAGTACAAGTTTCCCCATCAAAGGTTTAGAATAAATTACACTAAAAAATTGGCTCTAGAAAGAGTTATTTTGGATAGGACAAGGTGAAGCTGTCATGAGGAGTGTTAAATGAATTCCTCTGTGCAGAGGGTGTCTGTGGGAGAGCTGGTGGGGATGACCAGAGTCTAGGGGGACGGTGAGGAGACCCTAGCCCTGCAAAAGCCAAATCTGCTGACTGGATAGAGTTTTTGAAAATTCGTTGTTTAAACAAATTGCATTAAAACTTAATATGAATTTGTATCTTCTGAAGTACTTATGTTTTTCTTGATACCTTATCTTTAAAAGAATGTCTTCCCCTCCCCTCCTCTCCAGTGGAAGGCTATAGCCAGCTCACACCATTTTAGGAGAGCTCGTTGTGAAACTTTCAGGAATTCTGTGAGCCAGTTGTCAAACACAGCTGCTACTGAAAATTGAATTAGGAATTACCAAACTGTTTTCCATAGCGATTGTACTGGTTAACACTCCCACCAACAGTGTAGAAGTCTGCAATCTCTCTACTGGGAATATACCCAGAGGAACTCAAATCACTCTGTGAAAAAGATACCTAGCCGGGCTCGGTGGCTCAGCCTGTAATCCTGTGCCTTTGGGAGGCTGAGGTGAGTGGATTGCCTGAGCCCGCAGATTCAAGACCCACCTGGGCAATTTGGCGAGACCTCATCTCTACAATAACTCAAAAATTAGCCGGGCATGGTAGTGCGCGCCTGTAGTTCTGGCTACTCGGATGGCTGAGGTGGAAGGATCGCCAGAGCCCAGCAGGTCGAGGCTGCGGTGGCCGGGAGCGGCCACTGAGCTCCAGTCTGGGTGACAGAGTGAGGTTCCAACTAAAAAAAAAAAAAAAAAAAGAAAAGAAAAAGATACCTGCACACCCATGTTTATTGCAGCATTACTCACAAGAGCAAAAATATGGAACCAACTGTGCTGCCTATCGAAAGAGGACTAGGTAAAAAAAAAAAAGTGGTACATACACACGATGGAATGTTCCGCAGTCATAAAGAAGGACAAAATTATGAACTTCATAGAAACTTGGATGGACTTAAAGTCTATAATACTGAATGATCTGTCACAGAAACAAAGAACTGAGTACCACGTGTTCTCACTCAATAAGCGGACCTTGCACAATTATAATAATACAATAAGAAAGGGATTGGCAGTAGTGGGAAACTGCAAGGGAAGGGGGGCATACCTCATCAACAAGGGGACCTGCATAATGAACATTTGTATACCTAACCCTGAATTGTAGCCCACATCTTTAAAATAAAAACATTTAAAAAAAGAAAATTGAGTTATATAAACTCAGTTATATGAGTTATACTAAAAACAAATGACCCAGTCTCATTATTTTCTAATTATTTCATTACATTTTCTTATGATCTATATTCTTGAGGTTATTTACACCCGTCATATCTGTTCAGCGGACATATTAGTATATAGTGGTGTGCTACTGTGCATCTCATCACATCTCCACATTCACTGACATCACGTTGATCATTTGAAGTCAGCATGATGGGAATATTTGCCTCACAGAAATTGACTACATCTCAGGACTTTGACTTATCATTCTGTTGATTTTCTATACTTAAGAAAGTGGGGAAAATGTTAATAATGCATACTAAATTTTAACATGTGTTGTGCCTATAATTATCACATTGTGACTAGCCCAGAATTTGAGAAAAGATTCTTTCAGTATTCAAAACTATTATCTAATTTGGCAAATAAGTAGTTCATGTTACCGAAGAATAAGTGTTGTACTGATGTATGTCTTTGATGTTTATTACTCCTTAATATAAATACAAATACTAGCCAGCATTTGTGCAGGAGTTATACTTGTCTGGTAATTGTCATCATAGGTTGGTTAAGGACACAAGTTAGATAAAAATCAAAGAAAGCATTCTGTGAGAAATCTATTTACTATATAGAATTTACAGTACAGAGTTTTGTATATTTTATTATATTTATAAATTATATCCTTATATTCTTTATATCAGTAACGTTTATATTAAATGCATACATGGGTTGATGCATTCATTTTTTCCCTGGAGAATTGATTGTTACACTTTTGCTAGCCCACCACTACCAATAAATCAATTTGAGTTTTCTACTCCTGCTTGGAATTTGCCTTTGTTTTCTCAGAGCCAAAGTCCCTCCTATGTTAGATACTGGAGGAGCAATGGCACAAGTGAGGGAGAAAGATGCTTGGCCTTCTTGAGCCAGTTCTTGGGATGCCCCACAAAATGAACTACAACTGTACCAGAAGAGAAGAGGAAGCAGGCAGTCTTTCTATTCATCCCTCCTCAGACCCTAAATATGGATCTTATTCCCCAGAAAAGTACATATTGAAAAAAAAATTTCTGTACTTACCCAGACTGCTGCCCCATGGCATTTTTTTCCCTCTAGTACTCTGAACCCATGGAATCATATTCAATTTCCTAATGCATGCTTCAGACCCCTTTAAACCTGGCAATCTGTTACACCCCTCTTCTCTTTAATGCAACCCCACCCCAAGCTTAATAGGATCTGTTAATGCCACCAGATTTGTCCCACAGCTAGACCCCACCTCCCACCACCTGCATCCCTATACCATCCAAGAGGTAGCCTAGTAATGGCTGATGAAAAGCAGAGGCTACTTGGATGTCATTTGACCAGTGGCTTTGCCAGAGACAGTGACCCCAGGAACAGTGGCAGGGAAAGGAAAAACACAATGATAGTCAGGTGGTAGCTTACTTGTGACCCATCTAGGGTACCCCCTGAGTTAGTCCAAGTATCAGAATGGAATATGGTATTTGGAGAGAAATTAAACTTAATATTTTGTACTTCCAGCACATGTTTAAACATTTACAGATTTTGGAAAACATTCTCACCTTCATAGCAGTATTCTCTTCAGAACCACACGGAGGGAACACTGGGCCAGTGGGAAAAGTTTTGACGTCAGGGGACTTGGTTCTGCCCTCACTTCTGTTCCTAATGAACCCTTTGGCTTTGGGCAGGTTATTTTCCTTCTCTGCAATTTGGTATTTTATAAAACGACCTACAGTTTCTAGTAGTAAATTTTCCTTCTGACTCTGTCATTCTATGACCCTTTGTCTTTTGTTTTACAATTGGAGTAAATGATGTTCCAAATGATGCACATCTTTGGTCAAAAAGTCAAAGGCAGAGTCTAGCATATTGGTCATATCAATTCTTTGAATCCCAGGCTTCAAATCCTTTATGGCAGTAGGCATAAATCATAAATAATTCCAGGCTACTACTCCCAGATTTCTTAGAAGGATCAGAGCACCGACATTCTTTGGCAGATGAAAAAAGAAATTCAATTATCTGGAATGCAAAGAAAAAAAGAATATTCTCTCTTGTTGAAAATCTTTTTGAAGGGCAGTAGCAGTTTTTCTTGCTTTAGTAAGAACAGAGAATATAACAATATTTCTCCCATTATCATGGCTCTTTTCTTTCTCAGGATTGAGACTCTGAATATGAATGATCATTATGCATTCAGTATCATTAGAGTTGCCTGTGGAAAACTCAAGAGATTGTCTTGAACACAGACTGTCTTAGGAGACCTTTTTATTGCTTATATTTATATTGGTGCATATATATTTTTATTGATTACATAAGACATTGTAATCGATTATATCTAGCTCCATGAATCACTTAAAGCTTAAATCTTTCTCATGAAAGTGGAATGCCAAAAAAATTTCAAATATTTTTCAGGGGGTGGTGGTGTTAGTGTCCCATTTTATTGGGTTCTGGTTAATTAAGGTTCGAAGATGTTTAAAGAATTCAGAAACAAAACATTTGTACCATGTTCTGTGTATCAAAGACTACAGTTGTTATTTGACAGTACAGTTGCTCATAAGCAAGTGTTTTCAGCCTGACCCACCCTGTGGCTGGAGCTGCTTTCCCTCTGATGAAGCTAATTCCTCAGTATTCTTGGAGTGGTCATGGTTTTACTCTATTTAATTAAAAGTGCTTTTCTGAGAACCATCTCTGTGCCCCTGTTATGCACTCTTAGTTTCCCGTGAGCTTGCATGTCAGTTTTCAGGTGTAAGACATATTCTCCACCCACACCAGGACCAATTTCCAAAGAATGGAAGAGAAAGAGAGAGTTAGAAAGATAACCAAGAATAAAAGATAGAAGGTAAGACAAGAGCCAAAGAGAAGGACTAGTCATGAAGAGGTTGTGCTTAATTTTCAAGTACGAGAACAGAATTCAAACTCCAGGAAGAACAAGGGCACCCACTTTCAGGGTGTCTGAGGTGGAATTTTTCTTCTCGTGGGAATCATATGCTCTATGTCAAAACTGTAGCATGGAGTTTATCTGCTGGGCTGCTTTGACTTGAGATTTTTCCACTCATTGTCAAAAGAATATCATAAAACCTTCTTCCTATCACAACACTGCTTCAATCATGTAAAATTTTAAAAAATAAAATTATTTTTAAGCTTGACCTATTTGTTTCTTGATGACTCTTGAGTATTAGGGCTTTTTGTGCATCCTTGGGTAAGAAATGGAACTGAAACCCTTCATTCCCGTATAACCAACCAACCAATGAAACCAACTCTCTCTTTCCCTACCACCATTGCCACAACCTTGCCAAGTGCAAAACATTTTTTTCTGCTGTTGAGCTCTTGATACAGTCATGTGCTGATTATTTCTGTGTGGCTTACTCATTTCATCGATTATCCAGATAGCTTGCATCTGTGGCCTACCTGTTAGCATCGCTACCCATGATGAGAGAAGGGGGTCTAGTTTTTTGGCTGCATACACATCAGTGGTTTCTGAGTTAGTATTAGTGGAAAGACGGTTGAAACTAAAGGATAAAATGAGGATTTTACATCATTCTGCTGTTTCCGCTGTTAATGTCAGTCCTAATCCATGTCTCTGTGAGTATTTAAAAACTTATTCTCATTTCTATTTTAAAACATTTTAAGACCAGTTCCGTCAAATGGTTGAGACTCAGCCCCTACAATGTGGTGGCAGTGTTGACGTGCTGTGCCTCCTGGCTTCATTCTAAGGTAAATAAATCAACAATAACTCTTTTGAGTCTTTCACCTTTTTTTCACTTCCACTGTGGAAAAAGTTTAGGTAGAAATATATCTGCGTATCTATATCATGCGTGTTTTTTTGTGAAAAGGGTAATGGAATACTGAATGCCATACACGGGTTATTCCCGCTATGAATTAGTCTCTTTTATCTGACTCTGACCAAAACAGATGTTGGCAGCCTTTCTATTCCAGCTCTCTAAGTCAGACTAAGACTATCAGTTCCGCTTAGGGAAGCTGTGGGGAAATGATTTAACTCTTTCAATAGACCCTTACTAATTTTTCCCTTGGTTCCTTTTTATTACAAACTACAAGCAAACAAAATTAGAATGCATCTCTATGCAACAATAAAAGAAAAATAGCAATATTAAAAATACATCAAATACAATTCTAGAGGGAAGTCAATTTTTGTTCAAAGACTTTTAAAAATTCTGACATTGAAAAGACATGTTTGCTTGAGGAGGCAGCTAAATGTGTTTTCAACTTACAGTCAAAGATCATTTGCATAGAATACCAAGAGAGCCATTTTCTTTTATTCAGAGAAAGAGTATCTATCAGAGTATGACAGGATGCATCCTGTTAGGATTCTTCTCTTTTCTATAGAAACTGACCATTTAAAAAAAGTCATTCTTTGGTTCCACAATAAAGCTCTTGTACCAGGAGTCTGCAAGAAAATGGAAATTAACAGAATGTGAAAAATGGAGGAACTACAAGGGGAAGAAAGGATCTAAGAGTGAAAAAGGAAAGGGGGATTATTTGAAAAAAAAAATGTTTAATAAACACATAGCATTCCAGGAATTTATCATGGAAAGAAACAGTCTCTTTTTAGATTTCAGGTAAAAAAAAAAAAATCCTTATAAGTTATTCAATAAAGACTTTAAACATTTTGCAAACCATGCAAATGAAAAGAGAAAAAGAAAATTAATTTTTAGACTCTGGATAGTTGTATGCGATTTATCTCACTTAAGTCTCACAATTATCCTATAAAGTGTGTATTTCTATAGTTTTTTCATATAATGTCCATGCTAGGCTCCGTGCGGTAGTCTCCCAGGTAATGAATTTTGTGGAATGATGCCTGCTGGCACAGTCTTTCATTCTCTAGCCCTTCCAGGAACATTGGAAATACAGGGCAGGAAGAGCCTGCTGCCTTTCTTGCCCGAACCCTTCCAACAAAGTCATCAAGCGGCAAGTGTAACTAAAGATGCATTTAATCACTATTTATCAGTCAATGGCATCTGAAAACTCAAATTCTCCCCACTGCCAAAGTAAAAGCTCAGATTTATTGATGCGCCATATACCAGGAACTATGCTAAACCCTTCACCTGTACTACTTAATTTAATACTTTCAGCAACCTGCAAATCAGCAGGTGCTGATTTTTTTTTAATAAATTGAGGCCAAAGGGGTTGTTAGTCATCTGATATCACGCAACCAATAAATAGCAAAATCTGGTAGTTTTTATTCCAGAGCTTGAATTCTTAACTACCTCTTTCAAAACCCAGCTCTGTTGCATGTTCTTCATTTCACTCACAGTCACTGAAGAAATGGGGTATGCTCCCTGTTCTCCTTCTCCAATCACCTTGTCCTAGAACCTGGAGGTTCTTTTCCCATCATAGCACCTGTCACTAGTAGGTATGCTGTGTAGCATGAGGAACATCACAGAGAGATATTCCTTGGGATGTACAGTATTTCTGCTTGGTGATAGGTGATAGCCAAATTATTGCTTGTTGATCACAAAAGGACCTAAAACAGGGACATTAAACATTGGAGGAAGTTACGGATCACAGAAATTGACTAACTTGTCCATCACACAATAAGTGTACTAGGATTGGAAGAAAAATATGTGTGAATCGAAAGCCCATGTGCCTCCTGTATACCACATAAAAATGAGGACTATGCCAGACATAGGATAAAGACTTCTGATTTTCTTCTCTAATTCTCAAAGAAATGACTAGAAAGCAAAAAATTAGGTATGTCTAGATGAGATAGATGATGATGGAGGGAGAGAATAGTGAATCTTCTAGGTTCTTAGCTAGATCTAAGAATACAAAGAAGTCTAGATGAATCTGTAAGGAGTTATAGCCACCTATGGTTAGTACCATACTGGTGGCTCTGATAATTCTATAATGATAAGCAGTTGCCACATATTCATTATACAGATTATAGTATTTTTCATACTGGTCAGAAAAATGGTCAAAAGTGGCAGAATTCATTGTGAGATGGCCTTTGTGGTATTTTATTTTGGGTACACAAACACAATCTTAGCTAGATGCCAAGCTGAAGAAAAGGTGAGGGTGTGAGATTATATAAGAAGATAATAATTAGAGAGACCAGAGGCAATGATATATATCTGGATTGGGAGCTAATTAGCCACAGTGACCCAAATGTGGGTTAGGGTAGAATTAAGATTTGTAGCTTATAAAATAGATATATTCTTCAGCCTCTTTCTACTGTACTGAAGGGTTCAGCTATTTGTTTGGTGCAGCATGTTTTGTATCTCTATAGTATTTTTAGTCATGAGAATCCATTCTATGTGGTGAGAGTTCTGCCCATTTTTCTTTGAGCAGTCATATGTCCAACATAGCTGTGTTGGGTCTATAGGCGATTTGGATAACATCTGTTCTATTGACAAACTTCCATGTTAGGGAAGTAACAAAGCAGACTGTTGCACATTTGTCACTAGATCATTCTTTGTGTGTAGTCCTCACTTATTCTGCAGCTGGCAATAAAGAAAGCATCATATGTCTACAGAACAGCCACTTTCTGACGACTGTACTAAAATCCAATTACTCACTTACAGCATTCTGTTTTCTGGATTATTTTCTCTTCTTTCCACAAATAAACAAATGAACACCTCTGCTAAGAACTGAGGATTCAGGGGTGAATGAGGCAGACAAGATCCCTGCTGTCATGTGGTCTGCATCCTAGTGCGGGTGACAGACAATGAACAAAATAATTTTCAAAGCAAACAAAATAGGAAGATACTCTAGGGAGCACTTCAGATCTACTGTAGAGGATTGGTGGTGTGAGGTCAGACATGAACTCAAAAAGGTAGACAGGGCACAAACCATATTGAACATCAGAGGCTTCTAAGGAGTTTGGATTTTGTTCTAAGTACAGTCACGTGCCACATAGCAATGTTGGTCAACGATGGATCACATATACGACTGTTGGTCCCATAAGAATATAATAATGAAAAATTTCTATTGCCTAGTGACATCTTGATGGTCCTGACCCTGTGTAGGCCTAGGTTAATGTGTGTGTGTTTGTGTCGCTGCTTGTTAACAAAAAAAAATTTTTTAAATAAAAATAAAACATTAAAAAAATAGTAAAAATCTTATAGAATAGGAATATAAAGAAAGAAGATATTTCTGTACAGCTGTACAATGTGTATGTATCTTAGTTTATTACTACATAAGAGTCAAAAAGTTAAAAAAATAAGTTTTTGGCCGGGCTCGGTTGCTCAGCCTATAAGCCCAGCACTTTGGGTGGTGGAGGCAAGTGGACTGCCTGAGTCCACGGGTTCAAAACCAGCCCAGGCAACTTCTATCATAGGCAGAGAGACCTCGTCCCTACAAAAAAAAAGATTAGCTGGGCATGGTAGTGCATGCCTGTAGTTCCAGCTACTTGGAAGACTGAGGTGGAAGGATTGCCACAGCCCAGCAGGTTGAGGTTGCAGTGGCCATGAATGTGCCACTGCACTCCAGCCTGGGAGACAGAGTGACACTCTAACTAAAAATAAATAAATAAAATTAAGTTTTAAAAATAAAAAAGTTAGAGTAAGCAAGGTCAATTTATTGAAGAAAGAGTTTTTTTGTAAATTTAGTGTAGCTTAAATGCGCTGTGTTCATAAAGTCCATAATAGTATACAGCAATGTCCTAGACCTTCACATTCACTCACTACCCGCTCACTGATTCACCCAGAGCAACTTCTAGTCCTGTGCTGCATTCACGGTAAGTGTCCTGTATGGGAATACCTTTTTTTTTTTTAAAACTCTATACCATAGTTTTACTATACCTTTTCTATATTTAGATATATTCAGATGACAAATACTATTGTGTAACAATTACCTATAGTATTCAGTACATTAACATACTGCATAAGTTTATAGCCTAGGAGCAATAACCTATGCTAAATAGACACTAGGTTTGTAGTAGGCTAGACCATCTAGGTTTGTGTAAATACATTCTGCAATGTTTTTGTTTTGTTTTGTTTTTTGAGTTGGAGTCTCATTCTGTTGCCCAGAATGGAGTGCAGTGGCCGCTCCTGGCCACCGCAGCCTCGACCTGCTGGGCTCTGGCGATCCTTCCATCTCAGCCTTCCAAGTAGCTGGAACTACAGGCGTGCGCTACCATGCCCGGTTAATTTTTTGATTTATTGTAGAGATGAGGTCTCACCAAGTTGCCCAGGCGGGTCTCGAACCCACGGGCTCAGGCAATCCACTCACCTTAGCCTCCCAAGGCGCAGGATTACAGGCTGAGCCACCGAGCCCGGCTACATTCTGCAATTTAGCACAGTTTAACAACACATTTTTTTCAGAATGTATTCCTGTTGTTAAGTGACACATGAATGTATCTTGAAAACCCATGGGAGACTTTTGAGTTGAGGAATAACAATAATACTATTTTAGGAAGAGAACTAAAGCTGTATCCGTACTTAGGGGAACAAAAATGGGAACAGGAAGACTATATGGAAGTCATTCAGGTTAGGTGATGATGACAGGAACCAGGGTGGTAGTGATGGTCAGATTTGAGATTGAAGTTACTGAGATGGGAAGAGCAGGGGATGATCACTTTCAAGGATGGAGTGAGGGTAAAATCCATAGTTCTGTTTTGGCCATGATAGCCTTGAGATGCCCACTAGATTTATAAGTGGAAAGTCAGGTGGGCAGTTGCATAGATGTATCTAGAACTCAGGGCTGAAGATATAAACTTGATTTTCTTTGCAAATTTGAGGCTACCTCACTTACGGTAAAAAAATGTTTTAAAATTAAGGTGGATCCTAGAAAATAAAAACTTGAGAAGTATCATTTCTAGAAAAGGAGGGTAAATTACTTTCATTGCAGTTTATTGTATGAACATACATGCGTGTATGAGGTACATATAATATGTATTATATTCACATGGATTACAAAGAAATTGATAAAACCTAATTACCTGGGCTCAAGGTACTCACAGCATAGTATACAGCACATGCGAACAGACACTTGTGACCTATTTCTTTCCCCTATACTAAATAAAAGTCTTCCACCAAGTGAGCTCTTCATTATCTTGGTTTTGAATGAGCAGAAGTCCCTGTATCTAATCCTTCAGGTCACTAGAATCATCCCTGGAGGTCAGTGGGATGACATGCTGAAGGCAGACCACTCTCCAGGGCTAACACGGTGTGCTGTGTGCAGTGAGCCATGGGAAAGCTATTTCTGCACAAGGGGGCTCTACAGGGGCCTGCTAAGAGATCACAAGTCTTTGTCTTGGGGCTGGAGGAAGGCTTCATAGTAGAAGTGACATTTGAGATGCATCTTGAATGATGAGCAGGAGTTTGCCAGGGGGCACGGGAGGAGTGGGAAGGCTGCTTCTACCAAAGTTTTCCAGAGTGAAGGCGTGCCCTGGAGAAAGTCTGCCAAAAATATTTTCTTCTTTGAACACACTTCCCAGCTGGACATACAGGTTCAGGCGATCTTTGCTAGGTTAGTTGAATTTTTTTTTTTTTTACTTTTGAAATTTACCAGTGTCTGGCTTCCAATGTTTCATGTATGCATTAAAACTCCTGGATCATTTTATTTACTCAGCTTGTGGTGACATAAAGCACATTTTCATTTAAAGCTGTCACTGAGGAGTGTTCTTCCCCATACCCGCCCATCTTCCATCATAGGCAGAATTAACAAAAACTGTATGTAAGTGGATTATTGTAGCATAACTATAACTGATTTTCTTTAACGTAAAAAAAAATTCTAAAATGATAATTACAGGTAATTGCTGCAGCATTAGCCTCAACCTGTTCACCTTCTAACCTAAAGCAAGTTTAACAGGATGGCTGGTTTTTAAACAGATGTGCTCGCTACACTTCTTTATCATTACATGTATAACAAAATGCTTTTCAATTACTTCTCGCCTGCATTTTGTAGTGACTGTCTCTTCTATTATACCCCTTAATGCCAATTTCTTCTTCTTTTTAGTGATTTTTTCAACACAGATGTTTAATTGAAGATTAGGAAAGAGATTACCCCAAATGAGGCTTTCTTAATATTGATAGTAAAATATTTGTAAACCACCTCCCTGTTTATGTCAGTAGGCTCCAGAATTCTTCTAGATCTCTTGGGAATTGCACAGAGCAAGAAAGTCACAGTCAACAGATAGGCAGGCTAGTTTGTAGGAAAGTACTGATTAGCCTAATTAGCCTCTAGAAGTTTGTCAGTGCATGATAGATTTGATAGCAGTGGCTTTTCAGGAGCAGTAAAGAATTAATATCTCTTCACCACCCCAAGGTAAAGAGAAGATGACAGTTGATTTTCTGCTGCCAACTTTAAGCATGCCTCTTAACATGATTATGTAAAAACATTTACTAGAGAAATATAAATGACTTTCCTTGAATAAGCGACACAAACAAATTTCTCAAGCTGCTAAATGAAGACGATATCTCCTTCATGAAGTTGTAAGATTAACCCAGAGCACACATATAAAGAGCCTAGCCTGGAGCCTGGCACACTCTGAATGTATGGCACATGTTAATTATTTTCTATTACCTGGGAACCTTAGTAGGGCAGATTTCTACATGATGCTCCTGATTCCAAAATTTTCCAAGTTAAATAATTAATTTCATCTGTCGATTGATACCTTATAAGAAACCAATATCACCAATGAACCACCTGACCATTTATTTTAGTTATCAGAAAAATAACAAACCCTAGTGCTGTTATTTGGAGTTGAACTCAGGTGGCCATCTTGTTATTTAAGTGTCTGGGCCCAATTTGATAGCAATAGTGTTAAGACATACAGTCTTCAGATTTTTGCTATGTGTGACAATTTGGTAAACTCTTGTGAGTCTCACAAAGGTTCTAGGGCATGAGTCTGATGAATCTCCAAAAGGGAAATGTTTCTATAGTTCCTTGGTTTTCCCACAATTATCCATTTTGTCTGTAAACCTTCATACAAGTTGATCAAACAATTAAAAATTTATATCTCACTTTGTTACTATTTTAAATAAGGAAATAATTTTCTTAAAAGGAATTCATCAGACATGGTTTACACTAATTGAGGATCTAAAGTTGGATATTGGGTAGTGCTATGGTTTGAAGTGTTCCCTAAAGTCCATGGTTTAGAAACATAATCCCCAATGCAACAGTATCGAGAGGTGGGACCTTTTAGAGGTATTTAGGTCATGAGGGCTCTGCCCTCATGGTTAGATTAATGTCATTAGCATGGAGTAGCATCCTTAATCAGGATGAGTTCTACCTCCTTCCTTCTCTTTTGCACACGGCCTCTCACTATGTGATGTTTCTACATGTTATGATACAGCAAGAAGGTCCTCACCAGATACGGCCTCTCCATCTTGCATTTCTCAGGCTCCGGAACTGTGAGACAAATAAACTTCCATAGTTTATAAATTCCCCAATCTGTGGTATTGTCTGATGACACCACAAAGTAGACTAAGATAGGTAGGGTGACCATATGTTTCTATTTGCCCAGGACAGACTCAGTTTATGTTTTTTATCCTCTTGTCATCCCGTTTACTTTTAAAAAATTGTCCCATTATGTACAATAGAAAAGTTGTCCCAATTTTTTTTTTTTTTTTTTTTGAGTTGGAGTCTCACTCTGTCGCCCAGACTGGAGTGCAGTGGCCGCTCCCGCCACCGCAGCCTCGACCTGCTGGGCTCCGGCGATCCTTCCGCCTCAGCCTTCTGAGCAGCTGGAATTACAGGCATGCGCTACCACGCCCGGCTGATTTTTTGATTTATTGTAGAGATGAGGTCTCGCTGCCCAGGCGGGTTCGAACCCACAGGCTCAGGCAATTCACTCACCTCAGCCTCCCAAAGGCGCGGGATTACAGGCTGAGCCACCGAGCCCGGCTAGGTTGTCCCAATTTTAACGGTATGTTGGACTGCCCTAGGGTAGTTCACTATGTTCCATTACTAGCTATGTGGTCTTTCATGATCTCCAGGTTTACAGCAGAATTACAAATTATTACATGGCACAGACCACTGAGGTTTCTCCCCAATGGTCTACTGTGAATAACTGAAGCTGCAAATGTCAAGGATCTACAGGACTTAGACACCCACTGAGCCACATCTGTCTACCACTAACCAGCTCCCCTCAGATCGGATCCTGCAGTCTTTCAGCAGATGGACTCCCACTTCGTTCAGAAGATTACACCAGTGTTTGAGGTTGCTTCTTATCACCAAGTTTTTATGGCATCAGAGCCCAGCCCAAGTAGTTCTTTTTTCTGCCCCAAGCTGTATTGTTGCTCGTGTGTTTCTTAAAACGATGAATATGAAACTCATTAAATGCCTTCAAGAAAAGAGAGATGTAAGGATCTAATTTTATTGACTGACATGGACTGCAGAGACACACAAAGTCTGCTCACATTCTTTGTAAAGTTTGGATCCAGATACACTCCCCCACCCCCCACTACCACCATAGGAAGAGACGCCATCACACATGTTTATTGACTGGTAGATGGCAAGGATCTGTCTGCCACATGCACGCAAGTGAAGCAACATTGACCTTGACAAGAGATGTTTCTTATGAGTTGCATTTAGGAAAGAAGTGTCTATCCAGGGCCGGTGTGGTCACATTGTTAGTACCAAATGAGCTGGCTGCAAATAACTCAGTGGGTCATCTTTTATCTCTCTTAGCCTCTAGAAAGCACTATGCACATCAACTTGGTTTATTAAACAGGAAAAGTAAGTTAAAACAACCCTAAAGGATAAAATCTCCAATCTCCTTTTTATTCTACTCAACAAATTTTATTCTATTCAACATCTCACCTCAATTTCATGTACTTTAATCCCCAGACTTCTTATTCTTTTTTGAGTTGGAGTCTCACTCTGTCACCCAGACTGGAGTGCAGTGGCCACTCCCGGCCACCGCAGCCTCCACCTGCTGGGCTCCGGTGATCCTTCTGCCTCAGCCTCCCAAGTAGCTAGAAATACAGGCACGCGCTACCACGCCCAGCTAACCAAACTTCTTATTCTTAATGAATGTATAGTAAGTGTTTACAGTTAACGTGATACTAACAAAACAACAACAGTAGCAAGTATATAGCACTTACTATGGGCCCAGAATTGGTTCAGACATTTTACAAGTAGCAACAAATTTAATTCTTACAAAAACGTAGTGAAGTGGACACTAATATTGTTGTCATTTTACAGGCAAGAAAACTGAGGCTCAGAGAGCTCGTAGTTGTGCAATAAGCAGTCCCACAGTCTGGTTGCATCATCCATGTGCTTCAACTGTTTGCTACCCTACCTCTCCTATATAGCAACATTCTAGAAAGGAATCAGGAACTTACAGATCACACAATACATTTCCCGTTAAGGTCAATGTTGCTTCACTTATACAGCCAACAGATGCTTGTCATCTGCCTGTCAATAACCATCCCTATCCCTTAGGAATTTAGTCACTTGTCTGCTCTCAGCCTTCTTCTCTTAAGGTGCAATATACCTAAATTCCTTTCCTTCTTTTGTTGCGAGGACTATTTCCCAAACATTTAATCATTTTGGTTGTTCTCGCCAAGTGCCTCCGAACACACTTTCTGTCCTGTCCTGCTTCTGCCTCCTTGGTTGCTTGAAGAAGAGGGGTTTTGTATGGTTTAGGGGTAAACGGGGAAATAGAAACAGACCTTTCCCAAATCCCCAAAGGCTTAAGCCATTTAACTGGAAAGTGAGGCAGCGATTCCTGTATCCTTCTTTGTGACCTGTGCAAGATAAGTTGTTTAGTTTTCCATGAAGAGAGGTACATATTAAAACAATTATAATTCTAATTTAAAATCTTCCTTGGTCACCCAGGAAATTATGCTAGTGGGACACATGAGTCCATGTACCTTAAGCAAATAAACAGATAAAGAGAAACCACACCATGACTCCAAACAGCTGCCACACTATTAAGAAGCCTCTCCCATCTTTAGTAAATGGTATAAGATAATTGATGGTTGTATATTTTTTTCTTGTTTCTTGTGGTATTGTGGTCTTCCCCCTTAGAGAATAGTCATCCTTTTAAGTGGGATCCAACAATGCTCCTCAAAGGTGGGAAGTCAAAACTGAGCCAAAACTACTTTGAAATGATATTTAATATCAGGTTGTCAGGGTTTTAGAATACAAAAGTGTTTGTGTTAGGAGCTTCCTTATTTGGTTACATTATTTGATTTTGTGTAAATTCCATGTCAATTCATAAGATATTTTATATAACTAGCACACAGGCTACACATAATAGTTGTTCAAGAAAAATGTTAGTTTCTCATTCTATGGCAGTAACTTAATTTATGCTTCAGTGCAGTTTAATAATGCCATCTGATATCCCCAATTTCACACTTTATGTTTGGTCTAAATTGTCATATGTGGTATAAATATGACCAAATTTTGTGTTGCTTAGTTTGAAATGACTATCTCTGAATAGCAGGGTTTCTCACAGTGGGATATGTGTCCTTTAGTTAGTTCGTAGTATGCTATTAAGTGATATACTATGAAAGATATCTTATTTATGTCTAGCATACTAAATCTGTTAGTTCATAAATAGCATTCCTTAAAGTGAGTCTGAATAAAAAAGGAGTAGACTTAGATAAAAAAAATTAGAGTAAATATAACTATAGGCCAATATGGCAAGACTTTTTTTTTTGAGTTGGAATCTCACTCTGTCTCTCAGGCTGGAGAGTATGATCACGACGATCATGGATTGCAGCAGCCTCGACCTTCTGGGCTTAGGCAATCCTTCCACTCAGCATCCTGAGTAAGTGGGACTATAGGCATGCACCACCATGCCTGGCTAATTTTTTTAACTTTTTGTTGAAATGAGGTTTCTCTATCTTGTCCAGGTTGGTCTCTAACTCCTGGACTCGAGCAATTCTCCTGCCTCTACCTCTCAAAGTGCTGGGATTGCAGGCATGAGCTACTACTCCTGGTCTGGCAAGATTTTTTAGGTGATTCATTATCGAGTAACGTTTGAAATACACCAATGTAGGACATCTTGGGACACAGGGGATCTGTTTTTCTTTGTCTTTTGATGGCTATAGATAAGTGCTAAGAATCTTAGTGTTCCTGTTTCAATATCTTCTAGAGTTGTCTTTTAAGTCTCAAATTTGCTTGCCCATTTCTGACCCTGACCTTGTTCTTCCCTACCCTGAAATGCTCTTTTTAATTCTCTGCAGTTCTCCAATTTCTTTGTGTTGTTCAAGGCCCATTTCAGGTATTATTTTTCTGTGAAGCCATTTCCACTCATTTACATGGCATTTGGTTTCTCTATTACTCTGCCTCACACTTCCTCTCTCTATTCTCAGGCCCCTGGCACAGTGCTGCACAAAGTTTGCTAATCTGGATTGTAACATGCTGGATGTTGAATAGTCTTGCTTTCTCCAGGATGATCAGTCTGGGGGAGGGCAAAGGCAAAACCAATTCAAGTAAGTCATAGATCAAAGTGGGCTCAGAATTTTATTAGCTCTGCTCATACATATTCTGCTAAATTGACCTGTATCTATCAGGCCAGTTCAAGAAAGCTCATGTTTTCCCATAGTAAAATTTTGTCATTAATCATCTAGGAACAGTAGTGTTCATTTTTAGGTTGCCTGCTTATTCACTAGTCAAAATCCTGATTTCATTTATTTTCTGGATTCTGATCAAATTGCAAAGTCAAGGAATATATGTATTTTAAGTGTGGATGTTTTGCTAAATTGTCCTCAAGAAAAGTTGCATAATTAGTTTCTCACTGAACACTTGCTGATATGCTTGCTTCAATTTTAGATGTGTAAGTTAAAGGGATACTTCATTGTTGTACTAATTTGAATTTTTAAAATTATGAGTGATATTTATAGTTTTTTTGTTTTTGTTTTTTGAGTTGGAGTCTCACTCTGTCGCCCAGACTGGAGTGCAGTGGCCTCTCCTGGCCACCGCAGCCTCGACCTGCTGGGCTCTGGTGATCCTTCCGCCTCAGCCTTCCAAGTAGCTGGAACTACAGGTGCGCGCTACCACACCCAGCTAGTTTGTTGATCTATTGTAGAGATGAGGTCTCGCCAAGTTGCCCAGGCGGATCTTGAACCCATAGTCTCAAGTAATCCACTCATTTTAGCCTCCCAAGGCGCGGGATTACAGGCTGAGCCACCGAGCCCGGCTTATTTATAGTTTTAAATTAGGAATGATAGATATAAAACTATGAGAAGCATTTCATGTTTATCTTCTGCTTATTTTTTGTGTTTCTTTATTAATTCTACCTTTTTCCTTCTCTCCCTCCCCCCTCATTCTCATTCTCTCTCTCTCTCTTTCTCTCTCTACTTATTTATAAGACATTGTTTTGTAAACAAAAATATGCATTGTAGAAATGGAATTAAAATGTGTTGTTTGTTTTGTGACTTTATTTGTGGAGTATTTTTCCTATGGAAGTTTTAAATTTTGAGACAAATTCAGTGGATGGTTTCTGGTTTCTTAAAAATATCTTACCTACAGGTTTTTAAAAATTTATCCATTTTAAATTTCAGATTTCTAATTTAAAAAAGAACAGTCTACAGTTGTTCTGTCTATGGCATAAGTGGGATGAACATCCCAAGTGACTTCAGAGAACAGGGGGAAATCTTGTTTCTGGTCTTTCAGGTCATTCTCAGGCCTCTCTCACTCTTGTCATTCTGTGAAACCTCTGGGCTTTGGCTTTAGCTATAGGCAATATAAGTGTTAACCATCACTATTTCCAAGTGTTAAGTTGAATTGACTTTAACTTTATTACAGTTTAAAAATAGTTGAATAGAAGATGACTACAATTTTAAAATAAAAATATATATAATTAAAAAAAAGATGACTGACATGAAGCATCTAGAGTGTGTTTCTCCTACGGAGTAAAACAAGATAGAGTTTCCTCAGAACCCAGGGAGAAACTAGGCCAGCAGCACACTCCGTGACTTATCAAAAAAAGTGATAATAAACACATAGTACAAAGAGAAATTCATCAACCTTGACTAGAACTAGTTAGATTCTCACTTGGACCACCACAGACCACCAACAGCCTCCAGATGCTGTGAGAAAGATATAGAATTCAAAAACTTTATTATAAAACTGAACAATGAACTTCAGGAGAAAACTAAAACCCAACATAAAGAAATCTAAACAACTATTCTGTTTTTAATTGAATGGGTATTACATCAGGGAATTTCATCAGGGAAATGCAGTGGAAAGTTTTAACAGTAGACTAGAACAAGCAGAAGAAAGGATTCAGAACTTGATGACAAGACTTTTAAATTAATGCAAGCAGACAACAAAAAGAAAAAAAGAATTTAAAAAAATGGAACAAAATCTCCAAGAAATGTGAGATTATGTAAAAAGTCCAAGCCTAAGTAAGAATCATAGATTTTTCTGAGAAAGAAGGGAGGGCAACAGATTTGGAAAACCTATTTGAAAATAATGGAGTGAAACTTTCCTGGTCTTGACAGAGATTTAAATATCCAGATACAAGAAGCCCAAAGAATCCCTGGAAGATTCATTGCAAAAAGGTCATCCCCAAGGCGTATAATCATATGGCTATGCAAAGTTAATGTGAAGGAAGGAATTGTAAGAGCAGTGAGACAAAAGCATCAAATGATTTACAAAGGTAAACCTATCAGACTAACAGCAGACTTCTCAAAGAAACTCAACAAGCCAGAAAGAATTGGGCGTCATCTTCTATCTCCTCAAACAGGTAGTAATCAGCCAAGGATTTTGTATCCTGCAAAACTAAGTTTCATAAATGAGGGTGGAATGAAGTCAGGCTGGCTCTACAAGAAATATTCAAAGGAGTTCTAAATACTGAAACAAAAAGTCAAAATATCCCAATAAAAAATGCTGGAAATTGTGGAGCTCAAAGGCCTTGTGGAATATCAACACAAAAGAGAAAATAAATGAATAAGTAAAACAATCAGATAACAACCTTTATGATGAATGGAGCAGTACCTTACATATTATTATTAATGCTGAATGCAAATGGTCTCAATGCCCCCACTAAAAGGATATAGACTGGCAGAATGGATTTAAAAACATGAAACCCAAATATCTGCTGGCTCCAAGAGACCTAATAACACACTAAGACTCCTATAGACTCAAGGTAAAGGGGTGGGGGAAAGTAATCCACACAAGTGGAAACCAGTAATGAGTAGGAGTAGTCATTCTCATATCAGATAAAACAGACTTTAAATTAATAACAGTAAAAAAAGACAAAAATTGTTATTATATAATGATAAAGGGATCAATCCAATGCATAGACTTAACAATTTTAAATATATATGTGCCTAACACCAGAGTCCCCAGCTTTATAAAGCAAATTCTATTAGACCTAAAAAAAGAAATTGACAGCAATAAAATAATAGTAGGAGACTTCAACATTCCACTGACAGTAATAGATCATCAAGGCAGAAAGTCAATAAAGAAACATTAGAGTTTAACTGAGTCCTAGAGCAGTGGTCCCTAACTGTTTTGGCATCAAGAACCAGTTTTCACAGACTGGATGGGAAGCATCAGGTATTCGATTTTCATAAGGAGCATGCAACCTAGATCCTTCACGCATGCAGTTTACAGTAGGGTTCAGGCTCCTGTGAGAATTTAATGCCCCCACTGATTTGACAGAAGGCAGAGGGCCGCTTGCCTGCAGCTCATCTTCTCCTGTATGGCCCAGTTCCTAAAAGGCCATGGACCTATGCCAGACAATGGCCAGGGGTTTGGGGATCCCTGCCTTAGAGCAAAAGTAATTAACAGACATCTACAGAACCTTCCACCCCAAAACTACAGAATGTACATATTTCTCATCAGCACATGGAATATTCTCCAAGATAGACCATATGATAGGCCAAAAATAAAATCTTAATAAATTAAAAATAATTAAAATCATACCAAGCATTGTCTCAGACCACAGTAGAATAAAACTAGAAATTAATTCCCAAAAGAACTGACTAATCCAACCAAAAACATGAAAGTTAAACAACCTGCTTCTGAATGATCCTTGGGTCAACAATGACATCAAGGAATAAATTAAAAAATTCCTCAAAATGAATAATAACAATGAAACAAGCTATCAAAATATCTGGGACATGACCAATACTGTGCTCCAAGGAGAATTTATAATGCTTAAAGTCTATATTGGTAAGCCTGAAAAATCACATAATCTAACATCACACTTCAAGAAACTAGAGAAATATGAACAAACCAAGTCCAAAGTTAGCAGGAAAAAAACAAATAACAAAGATTAGAGCAGAACTAAATGAAATTGAAAGTAAACAATGCAAAGGATCAATAAAACAGAAAGATGGGCCTTTGAAAAGATAAACAAAATTGATAGAACCCTAGCTAGATTAATCAAGAAATGAAGAGAGAGGATTCATATTAGCTCAATCAGGAATGAAGGTGAAGACATTACAGCTGATACAACAGAAATTCAAAAGATCATCTGAGACTATTATGAGCACTTTTACACAAACAAACTAGACAATCTAGAAGAAATGGATAAATTCTTGGAAACATACAACCTCCCATTCTTGAATCAGGAAGAAATAGAAACCTTGAATAGACCAATAGCAAGCAAGATTGAAATAGTAATTAAAATTCTCCCAACAACAACAAAAAGTCCAAGACCTGATGGACTTATAGCTGAATTCTACTGAGCCTCAAATAATTGGTACCAATTTTACTGAAGCTATTCCACAAAACTGAAGAGGAAAGAATTCTCCCTAATTTATTCTATATGGTCAGTATCACTCTGATGCCAAGTCCAGGAAAGATACAACAAAGAATGAAAACTACAGATTAATAACCCTTATGAACATAGATGCAAAAATCCTCAACAAAATATTGGCAAACTGAATTCAACAGCACATTAAAAAAAAAAATACACCATGACAATGGGGGTTTTATTCCAGGGATGCAAGGATGGTTCAATGTATGTAAATCAATAAACATGATCCACTACATAAGCAGAATTAAAAACAAAAACCATATGATCATTTCAATAGACACAGAAAAAGCATTTGATAAAATCCAGCATTACTTCATGATAAAAACCCTAAGCAAAATAGGCATAGAGGAAACACTTCTCAAAATAATAAAAGCCATAAACAACAAACCCACAGCCAATGCCATTCTAAATGGAGAAAAGTTGAACACATTTCCTTTCAAACTAGAACAAGGCAAGGATGCTCACTTTCACCACTCCAGTTCAATATAGTACTGGAAGTCCTAACCAGAGCAATCAAACAAGAAAAAGAAATAAAGTGTATTCAAATTGGAAAAGAAGAAATCAAACTGTCTTTGTATGCTGACGATATGACATTAGACCTAGAGAATCTAAAGAATCCTGCAAAAGACTCCTGGACTTGAAAAATGAATTTGATAATGCTTCAGGATACAAATTCAACACATACAAATCAGTAGTACTGCTATACACAAATAGTGACAAAGTTGAGAATCAAATCAAGAACTCAATTCAATTTATAATAGTGGCCAAAAGACAAAAATACCTAGGAATATATTTAACCAAGGAGGTGAAAGATCTCTTTGAGGAAATTACAGGACTCTGATGAAAGAAATTGTAAAGGACACAAACAAATGGAGAATCCCATGCTCATGGATTGAAAAAATCAATATTATTAAAATGACCATATTACCCAAAGTACAGATTCAATGTAATCCCCAACAAACTACCAACATCATTTTTCACAGAATTAGAAAAAAACACTCCTAAAATTCATATGCAACAACAACAAAAAAGCCAGAATAGCCAAAGCAATCCTACGCAAAAAGAACAAAGCTGAGGCATCACATTGCCTGACTTCAAATTATACTGCAAGACTAGTAACCAAAATAGCATGGCTCTGATACAGGAGCAGACATATGGACTAGTGGAACAGGATAGAGAATCCAGAAATAAATCCAAATACATACAACCAACTGATCTTTGATGAAGCAGACAAAAACATACAATGGGAAAAGAACACCCTATCAACAAATGGAGCTGGGGAAATTGAATAACTACATTCAGAAAATAAAACTGATCCCCATCTTTCCCCATATACAAAATTAACTCGAGATGAACTAAAGACTTAAATGTCAGACCTGAAACCAAGAAAACCTAGGAAAAACTAAATAAAAATAAAAATAAATAAGTGGGGACTTAATATAACTCAAAAGTTTCTGCACAGCAAAAGGTAATAATAATAATAATCAACAAAGCAACTAATATCAAGAATCTACAAAGAACTCAAAGAAGTCAGCAAGAAAAAAAAGAAATAACCCTACAAAAAATGAACAAAGGCCGGGCTCAGTGGCTCAGCCTGTAATCCCAGCACTTTGGGAGGCTGAGGTGAGTGGATTGCCTGAGCTTACGGCTTCGAGACCAGCCTGGGCAACTTGGCGAGACCTTGTCTCTACGATAAAATAAAAAATAGCAGGGCGTGGTAACGTGTGTCTGTAGTTTCTGCTACTCAGAAGGCTGAGGTGGAAGGATCGCTGGAGTCCAGCAGGTTGACGCTGGGGTGGCCGTAAGCCTATGTGCCACTGCATTCCAGCCTGGGTGAAGGAGTGAGACTCCAACTCAAAAAAAAAAAAAAGTGAACAAATGACATGAACAGACATCTTTCAAAAGAAGATACACAAATGGCCAGCAAACATATGAAAAAATGCTCAAGAAAAATGCAAATCAAAATCACAATGAGATACCACCTTGTACCAGTCAGAATAGCCATGATTAAAAAAATAAAAAAACCATAGATGCTGATATGGATGCAGAGAAAAGGAAATGCTTATATGCTGTTGGTGGTAAATTAGTGCAAATTAGTACCAACCTCTATGGAAATCAGTATGGAGATTTCTCAAATAACTAAAAGTGGATCTATCATTTGATCTAGCAACCTCACTGCTAGTTATCTATCCAGAGGAACAGAATTCGTTATATGTAAGAGACACTTGCACTCGCATGTTTTCATTGCAGCACAATTCACAATCGCAAAGACGTGGAATCAACCTAAATGCCCATCATGAAAATGTGGTATATATATATACTATGGAATACTATTCAGCAATCAAAAAGACTGAAATAATGTTTTTTGCAGCAACTTGGATGGAATAGAACATCATCCTAAGTGGACTAACACAGGAACAGAAAACCAGACAATGCATGTTCG
Source organism: Cephalopachus bancanus (assembly GCA_027257055.1). Classification (NCBI taxonomy): domain Eukaryota; kingdom Metazoa; phylum Chordata; class Mammalia; order Primates; family Tarsiidae; genus Cephalopachus; species Cephalopachus bancanus. The sequence continues at coordinate 14,960,717 of JAPVLO010000093.1, forward strand.
TTCTCACTTATTAGTGGGCACTAAACCAAGGATTCACAAAGACATAGAGAATGGTATAATGGACACTGGAGACTTATGGGAGGGAAGGGGTGGAAGAACAAGAAAATCACCTATTGGATACAATGTGTACAGAGGCGAGTGGAAGGTACACTTAAAAGTCCAGACCAAAAACTATGTGTATCTCCTAAAGATATTGAAATACAAAAATAGTTGAATAATTGGGACTGCTGATGGTGAGGACAGAAACTAATTTCCAAACTTCACACAGGATACTGCAAACAAACTAAGAAATATATATTTGCCTGTATTCTATTTTTAAATATTTGAAAAGGTTGAATTATAAGCAATTTCTTTTAAATAATTGCCATTGTTTATCTGGGACACAGGATGACTGAAGTTTGGATTGAGGCATTTTGAGACGGAAACATGATACGAGCTTTGCATAAGACACCTTTCATGTATTTCACACTATAAAGAATGACTTTCCTGTTGAGTTTCTGTGTCCCTTCCTCATATCGTCTTCCCTAGTTGAATGCCTACCATGTGACAGTGACATACAGTTTTTAAAAAATTACTTAATTACTAAACAAGTCATCGATAAACTATAATAAACTTATATGCTGTATTTCCTGTTAGTTTGGTTCTTTTTGCCAAAATTTAACCTAGACTTGTTAAGTGGAGAGGGGTCTTACATTAGGCTTTTCAGACAAGGCTGGAGGTATCACAGTTAGCATCCAACCAGCAATGCCTCTGTTTTTTTTCAAGACCGTCCAGAATCATAAGAATAAGAATTATTTTATAAAGATCTCGCTAGGAATTCCTAATCATGTTGAAAAAACCCCACTGATATATTTAAAAGCATCCACTATACGGAAATTAATAAACAATTTAAATATGCTATATTTTAAATCCATACTCTTTTACTATGTTCTCAAAAGAAATGGGGAAAACTGGACTCCTTCATCTGAGATCATTTTTCCCTGGCTTGGAACACTTATTAAGTCTTGTCAAGTGGAGGGCTCGAGCTGGGTGGCACCAGTGCAGGGGCTGAGGACATGTGTGCATCGCATTTCTCCCCAGCTCTGTGCTTAGTGACCTCATGTTGACAGCTTGAAATTGGCAATTATGGAGTATTAACACCATGGAAATCGGCAAATGCTATAAACCAGGGTTTTATTTTTCAGAGAGCCATTTTACCAGCACACCACTTGTTTCTGTCTATATACATCCTACAAAAGGAAGTAGCAGGCTATTACTTGAATAATTCAGCTTCTGTGTTGATTTTCCTGAATATCTAAAGGGATTCTAAGTATCTGAAGGGTCAAAAGTTTAACTTACAATTGTAGAATGAGTATCTAACTCTCGACTTAGCATGTGTGACTTAGAAATAAATATAATATTGGCCGGGCTCATTGGCTCAGCCTGTAATCCCAGCGCTTTGGGAGGCCGAGGAGAGTGGATTGCCTAAGCCCGCAGGTTCAAGACCCACCCGGGCAACTTGGTGAGACCTCATCTCTATAATAAAGAAAAAATTAGCCGGGCGTGGCAGTGCATGCCTGTAGTTCCAGCTACTTGGAAGGCTGAAGCGGAAGGATCACCAGAGCCTGGCAGGTTGAGGCTGGGGTGGCCGGGAGCGTGCCACTGCACTGCAGTCTGGGCGACGGAGTGAGACTCCAACTCAAAAAAAAAAAAAAAAGAAAGACATATAATATTAAATGCAAGAGGCTGCAAAAATTCTATAGGTCTGCTTCCTCTCCTATAAAGAAGTCTTGTTGCAGAATAGCTGTTATTTGTGTTTACGCTGAATCTCTTCTCCCTTCTCCTGATAAAATTTCCCTTGCCAGCTCTTACTCCATGTGATTTAGGAAGGAGAAATTGTTGGCTCTCACCCCTCTCTTCTGTTCTTGGCGAGGGGGATGCCCCAGACCTGCCCAGAGAGTGCTCCATGCTCATGGCCACCAAGATGTGTGCAGGAGTGAGCATACGATTTCTGGTTAATGGGACTGCAGCTTTCCCATGGACACAGAAATAGGTTCAGGTAAGGCACTTGACCCAAGCTAGAGAGAATTCCAGCAGTTGCCGGTGCTACCAAGAAAAAGGAGCAACTGGGGTAGTGTAAGACTGGAGCTGTAGGTTGCTATCTTTACACCCATCTCAGGGATAACATTTCTGAATATGACGTCAACACAAAAGCAGGCAGTTCTAAGCAATGGAGAGAAATTCCTGATGATATCATCTGAGTTTTTGGATCCATTTGTGTCTGTATCTAGAATTACTTGAACCCATTCATTTCCTTTCTGCTTAAGCCACTTGTATTAATACTTTGTCACTTCTAATTGAGAGCTGTAATATAATTCCTTTCTATGATAACTTTAGTGAGTACCCAGCAGCCAGCTCTTAAATGTATCTAGTGATAGGGCCTTCACTATTTTGTGAAGCAGTTCACTTCCCTTTTGGTGATTCTGAATCTTAGAAGATTCTACATTGACCCCAAATTTGTATGAACCCATTTATCCTATATCTGTTATCGATGGTGACACTTGTGTTGTAAGTATACACCTTTCTCTACCTTCCTTCCCTTCATCAACTGAGTGAATTATCATGCCTCTGTTAAGTTTTTCCTAGCTAAACACAGTTTCCTCAAAGATGCTACATGATTCTCGTCTTTCCTGTCATACTATTCTGAACATATAACAGTTGGTCAATGCCTTTTTTAAAATGTGACATACTCATAGACCTAATATTTGTCCTAAGTTTGAATAGTTTTGAGTAAAGAGGCATTGCTTTATAATCTTTTTCTACCTACAGGATTGACTGTGAGTGAAAGGCCTCGGGGAGAAAATGTATGGTTAAGACTTGGCATCCATTTCTGTCTTTACCTCTTCTATTTCTATTATGTCAACCCTTCAATATTTATTTTCTCTTTCCACTGCAGGGTCCTCTCACCCTTTGTCCTCCCCTTTATACCCCACCCCTGCTACTTTCACTCCTCCTCTACCCTGCAACCCCTCCTCCTACCCCCAAGCTGGTCCTTACGATAACAAATAGTAAGGAAAGAATTGAATTAATATATTGAGTTGAAGTGCAAAATAAATGAGAAACTTAATGTGCCACCTCTCTTCAGGGGTATCTATTTTCATCCATAGACCAAGCTTTCATTAGTTTGAATCAAAGAACAGATGTTCCAGTTGTGGAGTTTTAGCTGTTGTTGAACCACATAGGGAGAGTGCTATACTGAAATTGTATCATGTACGAGGACCCCAGATTTGCTCGAAGATTTTTTTGCCAGTCTGAGAGCTCCAGCCCTGCTCCAGCAACCTGTCTTCCAGGTTCACATGTTAGGGCCGTTCTGAGCTTGATGACATATGGCTGCTTTTCACCCTCTTATTCTTAAAGAACCAAATTACTTCTTGTTCCCAATGGAAGGCAGGTTAGACAAAAACAAAACAAAACAAAACAAAAAGAAAAACCTGGAAGCCAGCTCCATTTCTCCTGTGAAATGCACAATGGTCCTCCTGTCATTGGCACAGAGATGACAGCAATGTCCTGAGTGGAATCTGAGATAAGAATGAAGGTTACATATTTTATATACTGAAGTCCTTTAGAGATCATACAGTTGGCCATTTTAACTACTAAGTCCTGTTCCATGGGTTTGATTCGTCAATCAATCCATCGGATGCTATCATTAAAATAACTAAAAAAAAAAATAGCAAATCGATGTCTTTATTTTCATTTCATATGCATACATTCTCTTTGGTTTTAGCATTCTTTTGAAATTGCTGATTAGAGTTTTTGTTTGTTTTGCTTTTTTGTGGTAGTGCTTGTATTCCAGAGATTAGCCCAATTCCTGCCTTTCAAGATTTTTTTTGTAGTTATTTATGAAATATCAGCATGTGAATACAACTATTCAAAGCAGTATCTCAAAGCCATTTAAAGTTGCTCCTTAAAATTCTAGTTCTTGAGCAAGTTTAATGGAGTTTTTCTATAAGACCTACTTATGGAGGAAAATTTATGATAATGTGGGTCCCCCTTGCACTAAGTCCTAGGATATTCACTTCTCAGAAGTAGCAGAAAGACCTCTTTATAATCTGACTTTTCCCTGCGTCAGTGTGCTCTGGAGTGGACCACCAGCCAGCATGATAGTGACATCCTGTGTGTACCCACATTGATTTCCTCAAGCAATGAACGATTCTCACCAAGCTGGCTGTTCCTCAAAAATCAAAACTTAATTTTTCTCTTGGTTAGTTTTCGTGTCAAAAATCTTTTCCAAATCACTTCCCAGTCTCTCTCCATGAAACCACCACTGGTTAATGGAAACCTAGGGTACTTGATGGAGTGGGGTACAATGAGAAGTCCCTCAGTCTATTTTCTTCTTTGAATAAACAGGTCTTTTCTAAGGGCACTGCTGGTGGTTTGATTCTTGGCAGTTATTTTCCTCAGAAACGTGTCTTATGAGAGTGGTTCTTCCTAGTAGAATGAGCACCTTTCAGAACGCTTTCTGTTTGTTTAGTTTCTTGATTATATGAAGTACATTAAAACCAGTCCAAAGCTCATTAACATAATTTTCATGCATGTTAGTTCTGGCAAAGCACACTAGACAGGAACTGTATGATAAATGAGATAAATAATTTTGATGGAGCAGTGAAATAAAATAAACTTTTGCTGTTTAAAAAAACAAATCATGACTAGTGGTGTGTATGGGAATCAGTTTGTGTTAGGGTGGCATTCTGAGGGTGGCCTCTCATCCTTAGGATGTTCTGGGGAGAAAGAGTTGCTGTCTGGTTCCTACAAGGTCTAAAACAAAATACTGCAAAGCCTAGTATCCTTTATTTAGGGATTGATTATCCAGGCTATGGATTATGTGAGGGTCCCTTGTACTTCTCTTTGACTGTCTTTTGGCACTTTGCCTAAAAAATGGGCAAGGGCAGACAGAAGAATGAAATTTATATAAGTTTATATTGAGACTTAAGAACACAGTTGGGGAAGAAATTATTGGAGGCTGGATAGATTCTTCCCAGCAAGTTTAATTTTTTTTGTTATATGAGCAGGCTCTGCTAGACATATCTATCTCATACATAGAGCCTGGGAAAAAAATATAGCCTTCTTGTGAGATAGACCTGGAAAACACTATTCAAGATGATATTATTGCTATTTGTGCTCCCCAAATCATGAAAGCTAGGAAGAGCCTCAGATGAGGTCTTTAGAATTTTAGTTGTTTTTGTTTTTAGAAGTTTGTGGAAATGGGCCCTTGGAAATGATCTGTATTATTTCACAGTGTGTTGCTTGTTCCATTGTCTCCTGGGTTTTGTGTCATGGAGGCCTCCTTCAGTACAGAACTGTGATTCTTGAGTGAGAAGAGGAAAATTCCACACAGGTATACAGGTTCTGGCAGAAGATGACAAAATTACATTTATGTCATTTATTTTTTATATTAGGAACATTTAACATGAGAACTACCCTCATAAGGAATTTTTAAGTGTTCAATTCAGTGTTATGGACTATAGGCATAAGCTAGGCACAGTGGTTCATGCCTGTTATACCGGCAAATGAGAGTCTGAGGCAGGAGGATTGCTGGAGCCCAGGAGTTCAAGACCAGGCTGCACAACATAGCGAGACCTTGTCTCTACAAAAAAAAAAAAAAAAAAATTAGCCAGGCATGGTGGCACAAGCCATTAGTCCCAGCTACTCAGGATGCTGAGGTGGAAAGATCATCTGAGCCCAGGAGGTTGAGGCTGCCACGAGCCGTTATCATCATGATCATGCCACTGCACTCCAGCCTGGGTGACAGAATAAGACCCCAACTCAAAACAACAATAACAACAAACAACTAAAGGCATAATGTTGTACAGCAGATCTCCAGAACTTATTTCAACTTGCATAACTGAAACTTTTTATTCATTGAATATCAACCCTCAGCTCTCATTTCTTTTTATTCCTTAGACTGATCATCTAGATGAAATTCAGGCAACAGATAAAAAAGATTAAAATTAATGAGTTTGGGGGATGGTTGCTGGATTTCAAATGTCCTTGCCAATGCTGCCATCATAGCACCATCAATCATGGTGAACTGCTTATGAAAGAGTTTCTGCTTTTAAACACATGGAAAAATACAGCACCATATCTCTGCCAACCACTCTACCTTCCCAGTCTGTACCTATTTAAACTAGCCATTGGATCCACTACCACAATGAAATCCTCATTATCTCAGTAGCCTAATGTTAGTGATTGCTTAATGTGGTTTTAGAATGCTGAGAAAATGGTGGCAGCATGATTTTCAGAGCTTACTGAATTCCCCACAAAAAAACAGAGGGTAAGTAGTTTGGTATATTAATTAAATCTCAATAAGGCTCAGGATTTTAAAACATAAAAATAAAAAACCCTGAGCAACTAAATTATAAAACCAAACATCCATGGATAGCATGTATGACAAAGCCAGGGGACAAAGTAAACCCATGAATCCTAAAATATAAATCACACAACCTGTACTTTTTTGGCATCTGTGTAAGAGAAAACAGGGAAGTAATGGGCTAAGCTGGATGGATGTGAGAATGGAACAACCCCAAAATAGATGAAAGTGGAAACCACAGCAGGTCTTTTTGATGACAACTGCTGAAATTGTCAGGTGTTTGCCCACCTACTTGCTGGTGATGCAAGGGGCCAGTGGTAAGGCTTTTAGCATGACTGGAGCTGTAGAACCCTAGTGAGCTCTTAAAACTGATCTACCAGGCTAGGAACCCAGTGTAGGAACCCACACCAGAGAGATGAAGAAAAGGTTCAGGTAAAAGTGGATGGGTTGGGAGCACAGAGCCAGGATAACTCAGAAAGCAAGCTGCTGTGTGTGTATATCATGAGGTCGTGAGAATGGATTTGTTACTTTAAAAACTGGGTACTGTGATCCCAGCACTTTGGGAGGCCGAGGTGAGGGGATTGCCTCATGGGTTCGAGAACGGCCTGGGCAACTTGGTGAGACCTCATCTCGACAGTAAATAATAAAAAAAAAATTAGCCTGGTGTGGTAGTGTGCGCCTGTAGTTCCGGCTACTTGGAAGGTTGAGGTGGAAGGTTCACTGGAGTACTGGTGTGGCTGTGAGCGTGCCACTGTACTCCAGCCTGGGTGACAGAACCTGGACAACGCCAACTCAAAAAAAAAAAAAAAAAACCAAAACAAACACTGGGCAGATAAAAGAAAAAAATCAAGTTTTTATTTGCCTTTTCTTTGTGAAATGTGCTACTCAATAAGTATTTCCTTATAAAATTATCATACCTAACAAAAACAAACTGACACAATGAAAATGTCATTATTTTACAACTCCTAATGAATTAACAGATTCAGGCGATGAATATCCATGGCTGCTTACATCAAAAAGGAGTGAAACTAGAGGTTCTATCCTCTTGATGAAAGAACACAACAGAACTTTGCCAAACTGAATCTGATCCAGTTTTTGGACCCAGTTGCCAATTTGCAGGAAATACCAAGGACAGAGGATATTGAACTGCACCAGGTATGAAGTCAGCAAAATTCATCCTGTTGGAAACTTTATAGATCAAATAGCCTGAGATTTTTCTCAACAGATAAATTATAAGGAAAAAATAAAGTCAACCTATGTATTGAGAGAAAATATATCACATAATGGGCTAATATCCAAAGTATATAAGACACTCATACAACTCACTGGCAATAATCCAAATAACCCAATTGTAAAACAAGCAAAAGACTGAACAGATATTTCTAAAAAGAAGACATACAAGTGGTCAAAAGATATATGAAAGGTGTTTAATATCACTAATCATCAGGGAGTTGCAAATCAAAACCACAATGAGGGCTCTCACACCTATTAGGATAAGTTGTATCAAAAAGACAAGAAATATGAGTTTGTGAGGGTGTAGTTGGGTGCAGCCATTTTAGAGAACAGTATGGAGGGTCCTAAAGAAATTAAAGATAGAACTACCATATAACCCAGCAGTCCTTAGTCTCAGTATATACCCAAAGAAATAACCACCTTGTAAAGATATCTGCCCTCCCATATTCACTGAAGCATTATTCATAGTAGCCAAGATAAAGAAACAACTGAAATATTCATCAATAGATGGATAGAGAAATTGTTTTATATATACAACAGAACATTATTCAGCCTTAAAAATGAAGAAGATCCTGCCATTTGTGACATCATAGATGAACCTAGAGGACATTATGCTAACAGAAATAAGGCAGACACAGAAAGAAAAATACTGCATGATCTCACTTATTTGTGAAACAAATAATCAAACAAAAAATTGAATACATAGAAACAAGAGTAGAATGGTGGTTACCAGAGGCAGGGGTGGGGTAGCGTGGGGAGGGGGGGATGGGGGAGTGGGAAGACATAGGTCAAAGTTTACAAAGTTTCAGTTACTTAGGATGAATAAGTCCAGAGATCTAATGTACAACGTGTGAACTATAGTTAATAATATTGTATTGTGTACTAGTAATTTGCCAAGATAGTAAATTTTAGGTACTTTTAACACACATATACACATACACAAGAAAAAAAAGGAAGATAACTATATGAAGTGATTGATATGCTAATTTGCTTGATTGTTGTAATCACTTCACTCTATGTATGTGTATATCAAGATAAGTGTATGAAAACATCATGTTGTATACCTTAAATTATACATTAAAAAATAATAAATAAGGGATGACAGATAACTTTCAGATGAAAAGAGATGGAAAATATATATCACAGCCGGGCTTGGTGGCTCAGCCTGTAATCCCGTGCCTTTGGGAGGCTGAGGTGAGTGGATTTGCCAGAGCTCACAGGTTCGAGACCCGTCTGGGCAGCGAGACCTTATCTCTACAATAAACCAAAAAATCAACTGGGCATGGTAGCGCATGCCTGTAATTCCGGCTACTTGGAAGGCTGAGATGGAAGGATCGCCGGAGACCAGCAGGTCGAGGCTGTGGTGGCCAGGAGCGGCCACTGCACTCCAGTCTGGGTGACAGAGTGAGACTCCAACTCAAAAAAAAACAAACAAAAACAATTATATATATATATATATATATATATATATATATATATATATATCACATTTTAAAGAATGGGCAAGATTTAATAACATGGTCTCAGGATGCAAACTTGGTTGATAAAACCATACAGAATTGCAAGGAAATGATGATTTTTAATCTCAGCATAGTGATTACTTCCGAAGGGAGGGAGAGAGTTGTGATTGGGATTAGGCACAAGGAGGTGATGCTGGGTGGCCAGCAAAGTTCTATTTCTCGACCTGAGTGGTGGTTAGAGGACATTAATCTGATAATTCACTAAGCCATATTTTTGTTTTGTGACGGTTTTCTATTATTTATGTTTATTGTAGATTGATTATATATATATAAAAGATTTTAAGATGTATTTTAAAAATTTTTGAGTTGTGAGTCCCTTTGACATCCTGATAAAAGTCATTCCCAGAAAAATGTACCAACATCTGAATGGTCACCTCCACATGGTCACCTCCACCCCCTGCCTCCCCAGCTCCACTGCACTGGGAATTATGAGCTCCAGATGAAGAATTCCCATTTAAAATATGTTTTACTCATGGAAGGATAAGTCAAATTCAAACAAAATTCGGTATCAAGTGGTAACAAATGAAATTACTAGAACTAGTTTGCCATGAGATTTCACATGTTTCAAATTGGAGTCTGTGGATGAACTTCCAGGAGCCTGAGAACCCCCTGAAATGTGTGACTTTGTGTGTATGAGAATTTTAGGGAAAGGTTGCAAAGCTTTTCCCATCCCCCCCCCCACGCTACCCTACCCCTGCCTCTGGTAACCACCATTCTACTCTTGTTTCTATGTATTCAATTAATTAGCAAAGGGGTCTGTGACTCCAAATGGTCTGGAACACTCAAAACTCAGGAGAAGCTGAGTAAGCAGTCATATTCCTCTGTGTGGCCGAATGACTGTGCTAATAGAGGGGGCTTCTTTGTGTCCTTGGCTAACTGATGAGAAGGTCTACTCTGTGGACTCCAGTGATGGTTATTGATCTCCACCCCCTGATCCTGTGGTAGGATCAGACTATAAAGAAGCAGAGGGTCCCTGAACTCCCAGGCAGGTCTTTGCCCACCAGCTTATGCCTATATATGGGCAGACAGAGGCATGTCCTTTCCTTTCCCTCTCAGAATAATGAGTCACTGGGTTTCTCAAACACTGGTTATTAGAGTGCCACCTCCCCAAACTTTGGAAGATCCACCACCACCTCTGCTATCATTTCTTTACTGTTTTCCTTTTTTTGTGTGTGTGTGAGTTGGGTTCTCATTCTGTCTCCCAGGCTGGAGTGCAGTGGCATGATCACGATGTTCATGGCTCATGTCAGCCTCGACTTTCTGGGCTCAGGTGATGCTTCCACCTCAGCATTCTGAGTAGCTGGGACCACAGGCATGCACCACCGTGCCTGGCTAATTTTTTATTTTTATTTTTTGTAGAGTGGAGAGTTTGCTATGTTGCCTAGGCTGGTGTATTCCTCTTTAAATAAAGTTAAATGTAAAAATAACGTGTGTGGCTGGGCTCGGTGCCTCAGCCAGTAATTCCAGCACTTTGGGAGGCTGAGGCTAGTGGATTGCCTGAGCCCACCGGTTCGAGACCAGCCCAGGCTGCTTGACGAGACCTTGTCTCTACAATAAAATAAAAAATAGCCGGGCATGGTAGCACGCCTCTGTAGTTCTGGCTACTCAGAAGGCTGAGGCGGAAGGATCACTGGAGCCCAGAAGGTCGACGCTGGGGTGGCCGTGAGTGTGCGTGCCACTGCACCCCAGTCTGGGTGAAGGAGTGAGACTCCAACTAAATAAAATAAAATAAAATAAAATAATGTGTGTGGGATCTCCCCTACCTTTTAACCTAAGTTTATTTAAAGAAGAAAATTCCTGAGAACTGGATTCATACTGTTCATTACATTTCATCCCTAGTGTGAGAACACTTGTTCCAGAATCACCTGGGTGGTGCTAGCTCAGAAAATTCTGAGGAAGGAAGCAGTTTAATGAGCTTCACAGGTGATTCACACTCAAAGCCTGAGGACTACTGCTCAGCTAGGAATGTTTTCTTCCACATACCTCCTAGTGATGTGCACATTACACTTTGAAAAACACTAGATTTAGAACTTATCATGTATGGACTTTGAAGAAAGAAGGCTTGCTCTTAATTTTTGGCTCTTATATTTTCCAATGGTGTAAAGATAGCCAAATTACCTAAACCAAGTCCTCATTTCTCCACTTGTAAAATGGATAGAAGAGAACTTACGTTATAGGATTCTTTTGAGACTGGTATGTTGGGTAAGGTATGGGCCCAGAGAATACAGTCTATACCCTCTTTTCAGGCCTCTTTATATTCTGAATTTTAACCTAGCCTCAGCATATTTGAAATGTTCTCTAATTATGGTCTATCAAATAGGGAAAATTTCTTTATTTCCTACTAATCTTCTAGGAAATAAGGGCAAACAAGTGCTTAGCAATTTCATCAACTGAAGATCAATGAGAACTGCACACCTCTGCTGGGAGCAATGTAAACCTTGGAATGAGGGCCCATCTTGACTCCAGGTAGCTTCATGAATGCTCAGACAGCAACTTCTTCATTCCTATCTGGCTGTGAAAGTGTGCTTCACAAAGCTTATATTGAAAAGAGTCATTCCCCCTCACCTCTGACTGGCTATTGTGTACAATTTGCCCTTTTGTTTCTTGAACATACAAAGTTGTGTTAAAACATTGAAAATGAGTGGGCCAATTATATGAACACTTCAGCTTAAGAAATATCAGACACTGAATAGGTAGTTCATTGTGGAGACTAAAACTTTTCTTTAGTCATCCTGAAAAAAATCTTTGCCTTGCACATCAGTGAGGTTATGAGCACAAAGAACAGAGGGTTAAAAATGTGAGTGGCCACATGTCACTCAAAGTTCAGTTATGTTCACTTCCTGCCATACAAAGGCCAAGCTTACCTCATTCTGAGTTTAGTTGGTTGTGAGTTGTTTGTAGGGGCAAAAGTCAGTCATTTTGGGGAAAAGAAATGGATGGTTACATATTAAGGGCTGAATCAATCCCTGGTCATGTACCTATGGCTGTCTGCTTCTCATGAGGATGGAAATCATTTAGTTGTTGGGCTAAGCATAACATTCTTTTTATTACTCCTTTGAAGCGAAACTTAATTCTTTGTATATTTTTTTAAAATACAGGACCTCAAAGAGGAAATCTCACATTAAGTGAAACTTGAGACAGTTGACTATTAATCATAATATGTAGGTGTCCAGATGATGGCTTATGAATCTGGATTGGGTGTATGGGGAGGTGGGAAAACCTTGCCAAAAATCTGTTATGCCATTGCTGATTTCAATGGAAGACTGAACTTATGTTGATAAGAAACAGATAACTTAGGATAAGTTAACTCTTTTGCTATAAATGTCATTTGAAACATGTACTGGTTAATTTGCTTGTCATTGGACCTTTAAAATATATCGATACTCACTCATAAACATGGAATATTGTGACAGTTCTTTCTGGCTCACCTTCTTATTCTACTATTCATTTACATTTTCCGTGTCTACCAGGAAGGACAAAAGAAATACCAATAATGTGACAAGAACACAGTTAACTTAGAGTTTGGTGAATATGTGCACTCATCCAGAGTGTTCTGCTACGCACCCTGATAGAAAACTTAAAGCTAACTATTTCTTACTGTAGAAATTAAGAAATGGGAGCATAATTCTGGTGGTGCTGCAAATTCTAAAACAAACCAGGTTGTGATCAGTTCAAACATGGACCAAGTAGATACCTAATTGGGATGCTGTATGTTTCTAGATAGTCTACACAAAACTTTAAGGGTTTCTACAATTATCTAGCTGACATATCACTTTTTGTCTGCAATGATTGTTCTAATCACTTGGTTGGAAGCTTGTTTGGCTTGAAAATATACAGGGTCTGACAATTGAGTTCTTGAACTTGTCCTAGAAAAAGTGCTGTATACCTCATTGCTGAATATCACTATAGCCACCTTCAAAGCACTCCCCTTAGGAAACTATGCATTGATGCTAATGCCTAATCCACTTGTCAAAGCAATTTTGGAACTCTTTTTCTGGAATGGCCATCAGAGTTGTTGTCATATTACCCTTGATGTCCTGAATGTCATCAAAATGTCTTCTTCTCAATATTTCCTTTATCTTTGGGTAAAGAAAAAAGTCACTGGGGGCCAGATCAGGTGAGTAGGGAGAGTGTTCCAAAACAGTTATTTGTTTACTGGCTAAAAACTCCCTCACAGACAGTGCTATGTGATCTTGTGCATTGTTGTGATACAAGAGCTCCTTTGGGACCATGTTTGCACACACCTTTCTCATGCCAAGATTTTCTGTTAAGATTTTCATAACTGTTTCTCTATTGATGTTTATTTGATCTACCTATGCTTCTCACAGTCAGCCAACAATTTCAACGCACAGTTCGATGCATTTTTGCAAGGTTTTTGTCAGTTGTGCTTGTTACTGGCTATTCTGACCTCTCTTCATCAGTGATGCTTTCTCCACTCTCAGAAAAATGTTTAATCTATTTGTACACTGTCATTTTTTTCATGGCATTATCCCCATAAACTTGCACTAATATGTCCCTGATTTTACTTTCATTCTTGCCAAGTTTAACAAGAAATTTAATGTTTGTTCTTTGCTCTAATTCAAGCTCCAACATTCTCATGATGGCACACAAAAACATGCAATAACAATAATGAATGCCACTCAGCAAGACACCACCACTTGTCGACACAAACTCAGCTGTGAGACAATGCTAGAGTAAGGTTATGAAATCTTACTGAGATGTTTATACAGTGCTGTCAATGTAAGCGCACAGTGGCAAGTTTGCAAACTTAATTGTCAGCCACTGTATATCAACTGGGCAGGAAGGATCTAGATTAGAGATCCACCAAGTACTACTTAAATCACCAGGGAAACCTTTCTTCTGGTCAAGGTAACCACTGATATTCTTGACTCCTTTTCCCCAAGACTTCTCTATGGAGAAACTAATTGAGCTGGGTTGGATGCCTTAAGGGTAAGATACCTCAGGGTCACTCAAAACCCTATCTAAATGTTGGAGACAGTTGTGAAATACTATGCAGCCTAGAGTGCTCTCATAATCCAAAATTCAACTGATTTTAAACTGTGAGCAGTTGTTTACATGTGTAAGTATCACCCAAGACCTTGTTAAAAATGGAGATTCTAAGACACAACTCCCATGTATTTGATTTAGTAGATCCAGAATGAAATACACATGTCTGCATTTTCACAAGCACTCCAGGTGACTTCGGGGCCAGTTTTCAAGAAGCACTACTCTAAGGAATCATTTATGGCACTTGTCTTACAGACTATTCTCTGAAGATACACATTATGTGTGAGGCAGAAAAAAACAAGAAAGGAGAAAGAACCCATTTATAAATGATTCCTTAAAATGCTTGAAATTATCTAAGTCCTTTCTGGAAAGGGATTAGTTAGGGAAATAGCAAAAATGGCCACCAATTTCATGTTTTGTCTCCAGTGAAAATGACCTAGAATTGTGAGAAATGATTTCCCACATCATTTGAAACCAAATTCTTAGACATCTGCCCTTCCTCCATCAGAACCCATGACTTTACTCCTAAAATGTTCTATCTGGAGAAGTTCTGCTCAGGGCCTGGCACTATGAAAAATTAAACCACAGGCTAGTTTGGAGGTCCTTGTCAAAGAAAGCATTTCATCTTAAGTTAGATTTCCACAATCCTATCCTTGTGTTGATTTGAACATGTAAGAGAAAATTCCAAGAACTTTTGGCAATAGAATATTTCTCCCACCCCATCTTTTAAGGTTTACCTGTTACAAGTTGTAAGGTGGAGTGATCTTTGATGAGTATGCCTGTAGACAGCTCACTTCTCCAGTTGTGTTCAAAATCTCCTTAGGATTGCTGTGGAACTAAATTATCTCTTTCAGTAAATTAATTACAATAATAAATAACCATTCATCTTAGAGCAACTGGTTCTCCTTTGAAGTTTTTAAAAACTCTAAGTGGTAAAAAAGCTGCTTCTTGAGAGATCCCTCAAAGACAAGGTAAGACACTGAAGGGAATATATGACAGCCAAATGCCATCTGTTAACTTTTTTTCCCCCCTTGCCTCAGTACCTGTGTGAAACAGGCCATCCTATGACACTAAAGACAGAAAAAAGGCTTTGGTGATGGCTCTGCAAGTGAGTTGTAACTGCTGTATTTTTGTTGTCACTAAATTTGTGTTTTTAACTTCCTAGTGAAGGAGTTTAAGAGGACAAAATAATGTTACAGATAATATGTATAAAAAGAAAGTGATCTATTAAGTAGTGTTTCTCAAATGTTAAGGTGCATACAGATCTCTTGGGAATCTTGTTAAAATGCAGATTTAATAGGTCTTGGGGAAGGGCCAGAGCCCATCATAGGTGACGCCTATGCTATTGCTGTGGTGACCACACTTTGAGCAGCAAGGTCTTGGAGCAAATGGAAGAAACAATGAAATAATTTGGGATTTATAGCACTTCGTTCAGTTCTGAAGTATATAGTTCTTCCTGTTAAACAAAATAAAGTCTCTCTTTTATTCTGACTGGCAAACATTTTACAGTTATGTGTATTTATTTCATAACTTTTGAGGGGCTTGATTGAAGGAATCATTGAACTAGTAAATTACATCAAGGCATACCTTCTGTTTGCATCATGGTCCTAAAACAAAATGCTATCCCACCCAAATTTCAAATGGTCATATCGACATTTTTTGAAGATTTCCTTGACATTTGAAATGTGTGTAACAAATACAGTGTGCCAATTCCTACACTTCGCAGAACTTCTGATAAAGAATAGTATAATTGTTACTCTTCAGACAGTTTCCCTCATCTGAATTATCTTTGATCTCTGAGGTCTCAGTTTGACTCATCCAACTTTCTTATAATTAAAGTAATACACTATGAACAACTAAGTGTCCTAATCACAACATTTTGTTCTTTCCCATCTATATTGTGCATTACACTATAAGCTCTTCAGGCAAGACTTGAGAGGAGTAGAGAGCCTCTGGCATTGTAAAGCTGTTGGTTCACAGATAAATGGTATGTTTTCCAGGGAGAGTACACGTGGTTTGCAGTCCCTCTTTGCATATAAAAGAGAAATTTGTATTATTTTGATGTTAGAGGGTGAGTTGTCATTTTTGTGTTCAAATCTCTTCTCTTGGGAATTCAGAAGTGTCTGGTTTTTGTTTTTGATGAAATTACCCAAGTTAAAGGAAAGAACACTAGGGTAAGAAATGGAAATGCTTCATGGGGAGGGTTGGAAGAGTCTTTAGTCAGACCTGTTTATTTTTCTTTCTTTTTTTTTTTGAGTTGGAGTCTCACTCTGTCGCCCAGACTGAAGTGCAGTGGCCGCTTCCAGCCACTGCAGCTTCGACCTGCTTGGCTCCGGTGATCCTTCTGCCTCAGCCTTCCAAGTAGCCGGAACTACAGGCACACGCTACCATGCCTGGCTGATTTTTTTATTTATTGTAGAGATGAGGTCTCGCTGCCCAGGCAGGTCTCGAACCCGCGGGCTCAGGCAATCCACTCACCTCAGTCCCCCAAAGGCGTGGGATTACAGGCTGAGCCACCGAGCCCGGTACTTTTTTTATTTTAAGAGAGAAATAGGAATGGGGAAAAAATCAAGAGAAAAGTCACCAAACAGCCAAGGACATGGAAATGAATTAGTCAAGAAAAAGCTGATGGGGATGGAATTGTTTTACCTGTAAATGTAGGAATTAAAGAGTCATTCAGTGCTCATTTTTAGAAATATGGAAGTTTATTACAAGGCAATGAGATCCGGTTATTATCTATCTTCACAAGGAAAATATTTACAAGTGTAGATTTGACAGATAACCTTTCTTAAGTGCTTTCAAGAGCTATCATTTCATTTCTTTTAAAAGTTAAATAGTGTGCTGATAACAGGTTCTTTTTATGGCAAAATGCATTGTGTGAAATCTGTAACCAGGTATAGACTGGCTAGGTTATTTATATGTGCTAATAGTGATATTTCCTAATCTTTGCAAGCAAAATTTTTTTCCCCATAGTTGAGAATGTGAACCACTCACACTAATCTACCCTTCATAATTTGTTCTCTCTTCTTTTGAAGTTTTTTTATTAGCTGTGCCCTCTACCATTGGATCACCACTGAGCCTCATGCTAATGAGTATAAATTATAGTGGTGCCAGCTTGTCTTACCTTTGTTAAATATGTGCCAAGTGTTTCACAATGAATCTTTACTTTCTCTTTTATGACTGGCTGTAAAAAACCGTGCTTAGAGCCAGTGAATGGACACAGCTTACATATCAAGTTCACTATCTTGAAAGTTCCAACCAAAGTCAATTTTTTACTCTCCAGGGATAGTTCAGGGCATTTTTCCAGTTTTTAATGTTCTTCCTTTATTCTCTCTAAAAACCAAAAAAAAGAAATTTATTCTCTCAGTTCTGGAAGCTAAAAGAGTCCAAATTCAAGGCATGTTCCCTCTGCTTTACTCTCTTCCCTTACCCCCATCTTTGCTTATTTTTCTTCCAAAAAAGACAGAAAGAAAAACAGCAACAAAAAAGTAAGTATACATCAACCAGTTTTACTCTTCAGTGTCACTTCTGAATACACATTTGGTGAAGAGGGAAATTGATATTATTATTAAAATAGCAATACACAACCAGGCGTGGTGGCTTGCACCTGTAGACCTAGCTATTTGAGAGCCTGACATGGGGAGGATCACTTAAGCCCAGGAGTTAGAGGCTGCAGTAAACTATGATCACACCACTGCACTCTATGCTGGGTGACACAGGGAGATCCACTGTCTCTAAAAATATTATTTTATAAAAGCAGTTTATGAGTTAATTTAACAGAGAATGTTCTTCTTATCCACTATTACTGGGAAGTAACTGAGAGTCAGTCATTGTCTAATCAGATATTACAGTGATCTAAAATTAGAATCAACCAGATGAAGACCTAATAGTTTTAAAATTATTTTGTGAGAAATATTGATTTGATTCCCAGTTTACACATTTAGGAGGAGACAACTCCAGAACACATATGCATATTTTCATCAGCGGAAAAAAAAGTAAAACAAGATCTTAAAATAGTATGTTTGAAACCTGAAGAAACTTATTAAAAAACCAGAAATATTTAGAAAGCAAAGCCAAGAATTAGAGACCTCAAAAATACCTAAAGACAATCAAATGATAAATGAGTATTGTGAACTTGTTTGGATTTGAATAAAGAGGCAAAATAAGAGGAAAAGGAAATAAAATAACATTTTTGGGAAAAATGATTTCTAAATGTCAGGATAAAAATAATCTCCATGTATGTTCCATAGGGCTGATGAAGACTTTCCTGAGAATTTTCCATAATTGATTTTCCTGAAGGACATTGATTAAAAAACAAAATATTTGGTCTTCAGACTTAGAGTTTCAGGGTCTTGGTAATTTCTTAAATAATAGAACAAGTTTTTCTGCACCACACATTTCCTTTTTCTTTTTTTTTTTTCAGTTGGAGTCTCACTCTGTCGCCCAGACTGGAGTGCAGTGGCCGCTCCAGGCCACCGCAGCCTCGACCTGCTGGGCTCAGGCGATCCTTCTGCCTCAGCCTTCTAAGTAGCCAGAATTACAGGCGTGCGCTACCATGTCTGGCTAATTTTTGATCTATTGTAGAGATGAGGGCTCAAGTGGCCCAGGCTGTTCTCGAACCGTGGGCTCAGGCAATCCACTCACTTTGGCCTCCCAAAGTGCTGGGATTATAGGCTTGAGCCAGCGCTCCTGGCCCACACATTTCAAATTATGACTCTAGCTGACCATGCAAGTCAGATTGTTCTGATTAAACTTCTCTAGAGCTGTGAACGTGATGAATCCTACATAGGGTTTCATTATTTTCTAGCAACAGGGACAGGTAAGCAAACAAAGAGCAATCTAGAAATGTCATATACACATTTTAAATTGTAGAGTAAATGAAGAATAGCTCAACCAGTAGACTCTTGATTATATTGTCAACTTTGTCTTATCTTGTGTTCCCTTGCAACAAATCTTGCAGTGTGAATCTTCTTTATATTTATCCTAAGAGATTGGTAGAAGGTGAGGGCTTGTTCACATCTGTGTGACACGGACCAAATAGTAAGGGGGAAAGTGTGTGCTCTCTCATTCAGGAATACCAATTCTGTTTCTCACACTTAGGAGCTAGCAGGAGTCTCCAAGTCAGAGGAAGAAAGTATCAGGGCTGGGCACTTGGGCCTCAGTCCAAACACTACAGAGATAATCCTTCCATGCTAATGTATTTGACATCAGGAAACCACATTCACTGACTCTGAACTTTTCCAAGCCATTCTCAATGGTTCTTGGAGAAGGTAAGGATAGGGGAAAGGAGAAGGCCAACAATGTTGGAAGTCTCAGGATAAGGCAAGGCAAAGGATCTGATTTTGTAATTCAAGAAATGCTGAGAAATAGTTTCCCATATGCCAAAGAAAAAGGAAGGCTGAACTATCCAGGGGTTGCCAATGGAAGACATTTATATTGGCACTATCTTCTTTCTTGTGCACTCTGCACTTTCTTGTGCACAGTAGGTTTGCATTTCTCATAAGTTCCCAGGTGATACTGTTGGTCTATCACCACAGTTTGAGGACTAAGGGCATAATTTCTTGAGATAAAGATGCTTTTATTTATTTTGGTTGCTACTTCCCAGATACCCTCCAAAAGATGGTGGGCATATTAAGAGATACTAGTACACGAATGAACTCACTAAGCTTTATGAAACCCTGTGAGGTGTATACTATTATTATCCCCATTTTGAGATAGACAGAATTTGAATAGCAAATGGGAAGAGCCAGTCTTGGACCCAGGTAGCCTGGCTTAAGGTCTTAAACACAGGGTTATACTGACTTTTAAGAAAAGGGCGAAGATAGATTTTCCCAACTTGTGGTTTGGGGCCATGTTGAGAAAAATTACTGAGCTGATTCCAAAGGCCCTCTCATTGATCAGAAGAGATGAAAGTAATGGACTTTCTAAGCTCAGATTGCTCTGGAAACACTCCCTGCCCGCCTCATTGGCACTGTTTGTGGTAAGATGAAACTTTCTTCTCAGAGGATTCCATACCGAATGACTGGAAATCACTTAGATGTTCCTTTATTCAAGGGGGACTGATAACATATATTAAATAAATAAAGGGACATTCATTCAATGGATGGGACACAGCTACAAAAAATATATATGTATTTATAATAAGGAATATATATATATATATATACACACACACATATATATGGAAGCTCTTTATGTACTAATAGGTAAATAGCACCAAGATGTATTGTCAAAGTTTTTTAAAGAAAAAACCCACACATTTATGTTTGCTTAAATACACACAAGATATTCTAGGACACATAATAGATCAGTAGTAGTTGTAATAATTGTCTTTTGAAAGAAGGGGGACTGGGTGATTAGGGACAGGAATGAGAGAGTGTGAGAGAGTGGGTTTTCCCTTTTTTTTAATCTTTGAAAACTAAATAATTAGTGTTTGGAAGTTGGTGATTGATTTTCCATGATTATTCTTATTTGATTATCTGAGGAATCTTTTTCACTTTTCATTTCCAGTTCACTCCCAGCATCTCATAAGTCTTTTCGACAGTTGGAATTCCACGGCCGCGGGGAGGGCTGTGTATAGGGCTTGTTTAGTATCAGATTGTGAAACACAATTAGGAGGGTTTTGTTTCAAAGAATTTGCAATTATTTTTTCATTGTATATGAGTTACCAAATGTAAACAATTTGAAAGAAATAAAGCCATATTTTTCTTAGGAAACAGAGGTTACTTTAATAACAGTGGTATCTTACATTTATATAGCACTTTATAGTTTATAAAATCTTTTCACATGCATTAGGTCACATATTCCTTACAACAGCTTTGATAGGTAGCTATTAGCTATTATAGTCCCCACGTAATAGATGAGGAAACTGAGGCTCAAAGAGTTCCAGTAATTTGTCCAAGGTCACAAAGCTATTAAATAGTAGAGCCAGGACTGGTACTCAAGTATTCTGATGCTAAAGCCTGTGAATTATTTTCTCTGCCTTTTTTATAATTGTAAAAAGAGAAAAATTAATGTGCATAAAAAAGACCAAAGCATCCATAATTCCATGATTCCAACAAAAACATTACTAAATTTGCATATTATCTGCTAGGGTTTGTCCATATGCCTACAACTGCTATCTAGTTACAATCATAATATATGTACAATTATGTATTCTGTTTTTCCCTCACTTTGTTCTGTTACCCTGAAGCATTTTCCAAGTTGCAACATAATTTTCCTAATTAGCAAACTAATAGGTTCATATTTCATCAAGAATTATACTACAGCAATCTGCTACTGTTTAAGATGGATTCATTTCATTCATTCATTCATTTATTCATTTAACAAATTATTACTAAGGCCCTACCCCATGCCAGGCCCTGTGCCAAAGGCTGAGGACATGCCAGTGACAAGCACACACAAGGGAGTGACATGAGGTGGTCTCAAGGTGAGGCAGCAACAGGTCAGGGAGTTATTACTAAAAAATACAACATCACGACATTCGAGCAGCCAACAAACACATGAAGAAATGCTCAACCTCACTAATCATCAGGGAGATGCAAATCAAAACCACACTGAGATACCACCTAACTCCAGTCAGAATGGCAATTATCAATAACTCAGAAAATAACAGCTGCTGGAGAGGGTGTGGTGAAAAGGGAACACTTCTACACTGTTGGTGGGAGTGTAAGCTAGTGCAACCTCTGTGGAAAGCAGTGTGGCGATTCCTGAAAGCTCTAAAAATTGACCTTCCATATGACCCTGCAATCCCCCTACTGGGAATATACCCTCAAGAACACAAATCACTCTATAAAAAAGATACCTGCACACGTATGTTTATCGCAGCGTTGTTCACAATAGCAAGAACCTGGAAACAACCATGCTGCCCAACAAAAGAGGACTGGATTAAAAAAAATGTGGTACATATACACGATGGAATACTATGCAGCCATGAAAAAGAACAAAATCATGAATTTCGCAGCAACCTGGATGGAACTAGAGTCTATAATACTGAGTGACCTCTCACAGAAACAAAGATCAGAATATCACATGTTCTCACTCATATAATGGACCTTGAACATCCAATGTAATACTATAAGAAAATAACTGATGGTACTGGGAAATTATGGGGGGGATGGGATTAACAGTAGCTAATATCTATCTGGAACTGGGAAAACACCTCTTATCAATAGGGTGCCTGAATGAAACGTAATTGTACACCTAACCCTTAACTGTACCCCACAAAACGATAATAAAAAATACTGATTAATAAAAAAAAAAATACAACATCACTGTGAACATCTTTTTAAAGAATTATTATTATTATTATTATTTTGAGTTGGAGTCTCACTCTGTCGCCCAGACTGGAGTACAGTGGCCGCTCCCAGCCACCGCAGCCTCAACTTGCTGGGCTTTGGTGTTCCTTCTGCCTCGCCTCAGCCTTCCAAGTAGCTGGAACTACAGGCGCCCACCACGCCTGGCTAATTTTTTGATTTATTGTAGAGATGAGGTCTCACCAAGTTGCCCAGGCGGGTCTCAAACCCGCGGGCTCAGGCAATCCACTCATCTCAGCCTCCCAAAGACGCGGGATTACAGGCTGAGCCACTGAGCCCGGCTTTAAGAATTATTTTTAAACACTAGGTGAATTCCATCTCCACATTGCTACCAGAAAGATATGAACGTACACCTTTATTATAACCTCACCGACACTATTTTATTGAAAAAGAATGTTTGTTAATTTTACAGCTGGAAATTGGTGCCCTGTTGTTGCTTTAATGTGTGTGTCTTTGATTAGTAATGATGTTAGGATTTTTTCCATAGGTTTGTTTATTAATTGTATTTCTTTTTGTATGAATTGTATGTGTTTTGTCTAATTATATATTAAAGTCTTACTATTTACTTGTCTATGTGTGGAAGTTCTTTATATAATTTATTTTAATATTATTTCAACATCATTTAAAAAATTGAATTAGCATTTTGTATTTAAAGATGATAAAAATGATGATTTGTCATTTTTACTGAAAGTTTTTTCTTAGCCGAGCTCCCTTTTTATTTTAATGTTTATACTTTAAAAAATATTTTAAGAAAAGCTATATTTGTTGGATAATTTTGGCAATTTGTCTTCTTAAACTTATGAAGGTATTATTTGTCTTGATATTTGTGTATTATTAGATCTAGCATCTGTGCTAGTTTTTCTGTTTTTATTTTTTCTTTAATTTTTAACAACCTTTTTTTTTTTGAGTTGGAGTCTCATTCTGTCGCCCAGACTGGAGCGCAGCCACCGCAGCCTCGCCTGCTGGGCTCCGGCAATCCTTCCGCCTCAGCCTTCCGAGTAGCCGGAATTACAGGCATGCCCTACCACGACCGGCTGATTTTTTGATTTATTGTAGAGATGAGGTCTCACTGCCCAGGCGGGTCTCGAACCCGCGGGCTCAGGCAATCCATTCACCTCAGCCTCCCAAAGGCGCAGGATTACAGGCTGAGCCACTGAGCCCGGCTCTTAACAACATTTAGAACTCATTTGAGTTTTGTGTAGAGTGGGTTCCTCTCCCACAATTTCTAACCAGACAATACAACATCATTTGTAAAAATATTTTCAATTTCTATATCATATAACATTCTCATATATAAACTTTTTACATAGTTTCACTAGTGTATGTTCATTAGAATGAACACTTCTATTTTGCTTTATACCATATTTTACTAGCCAACAAAAATAACCCTTTATCCTTGTTTATCTCTTTCAAAATATTACCTATAGTTCCACTCACTTGTTTTTCCCGATGAATTGTATTTTAATTTTGTAGAATACTAGTAAAACTCTTGCTGAATTTTTGATTGGGGTCACATTTAAGATATGCATTATTTTGATGAAAAATCAGACACCATTTATATATCTGGTTTTTCTATTTAGTGGAAAAATGTTTCTCCTTTTTCAAGTCAATTAAATTATCTTTAAGCAAATGTAATGCATCTTTCTCACTAAATCTGTAAGTATTTTGTATTACTGGTAGCTATTTGGGAAGAAATTAATCAAATATAGCTGGTTATTATTGGTACACAGGAATGTGATTAATTTTGATATTTATTATGCATCTGGAAAGATAAAATATTATCTATGAAAATAGATAGCTTTTAGTGAATTTCTTTGGCTTTTCTAAGTATGCAGTCATGTGCCCTTTGCAAATAATTATATTTTAATCTCTTTCTGATAATGATGTCTGATTGTATAGTTTCTTAAGATGACACATCTAGGAAGTGGAGAAACTTGGCCTGGCACTGAAATCTGCTGGAGAGTTGAGTCCATGCTCTGACATTCTGGTCATTCAGGGATGCTGCAGGCAAGCTCAGGGCAGGTCTGGGATGCTCAGTCTGGCCCACTGTGATACCCATTGAATCATTTAGTTATGTTGAGCAAGTCACTCACTTCTCAGGGCCTCATGGGTTCAAGGTAGTTGACTTCTAAGAATTTGACCAACTCTAAAATACTTTGAAATGGAATTACTTTGAAAAAGTTATCTAGAAGGCATCAATTTGGGGCAGAGCTAGGAAGGAAGCATATGTGAGGTTATGAGATCAACAGTTATCACTGAGAACAAAGAACTGATATAAATATACTCAAGGTTCCTTTTGTTATACTATGTGCCAGGGCAAAATATTCTTCTTATTTGGGTTTCTTTGACACAAACCTGCTTAGTTAGCATTTTTGTCTGGACAGCTTCATGTAAAAAGAATGAAAAGTTCATGTGTCTTTGGGATAGTGTTTTGTTTTGTAGTATTGTACCCAGTTGGAGTTCTGGATCATGAGTTTGAGCCAGAGATAATGGTAAAAAGACAGAGCAGAGGGATAAATGGGGCAAACTAATAAATGAAAAGGAAGAGGTTTTAAAAATAACTTATCAACATATATGTACTAGTACATGACATTAAGATTAAGATGGTAAACTTTGAAGCCAGACTGCCTAAATTTTTATCCCTTGCTTTGCTACTTAACAGCTATGTGAGCTCTGTCCCGCAGTTTCCCCATCTTTAAAATGGGGTATAATTATATGACTTCATAGGATTGTTGTAAAGAGTAAATGAGTTCATGTAAAGAGCTTAGACACCATCTTTGGCATATAGCAAATTATCAAATTTTATTACTATAAGTTTTCCTAAAAAAAAAAAATTAAAGAATACATCAGAACAGCCACCTTTTCAAATATGTTCATCATTATTATCCTGCCCCGGTTTTTTCAAAGTATGCCTTTCTGAGGTGGCTATGTGGGTTCCTAGTTAATCTAAAATTTAGGTTCAACATTTTACTGTTGGAATCCAAAGACTCATATGCCTTGGGTTCCTTTATATTTATGGGACTTAATTCCTATGTATGTTTCAACTTGCATATTACATTCTTTACCTGATTTATTGTTACTTGTAATAATACTATATATAACACGTTTCGCCCTTAGTTCTCTAAAATTTTACTTACCTCAATTCATTCCAGGCAGGTGGGTGGTTAGTAGTAGAATCTGCATTTTTCAAGGAAAAAAAAGAAACCCCTGAAGACATAATGATGAGGTGACGCCCAACAAGTTGGGGTAGGGTTGGTAATATGATGATGGGGTTGACTCATTACCTGGGCCTCTGAGCTCTGAGGCATTTTCAGAAAATAGCTCATTTCTTTAGTGGCAGTAAGTGGTGAGGGTGAACAGTGGAGGCTCTGTGGTTGGACAGATTTGCATTCAAATCTGCTCTACCATCTAAACACTATGGGGCCTTGGGGAGATTACTTGAATGCTCTCAGGTCCTGTGTTTTGCTCTGTAAATCAGAAGTGATATTTTTGCCTTCTTTGTAGGTTGGGGGGGGCCGGAGAGGGAATGGTGGATCAAGTAACCCTCAGGAGATGATCAATACTTGCAGCCATTTTTGTTCTTTGAATTTGCCTCTTTCAGGCCATCTTCACTTGAGCTGATATCATTTTAAACAAGCCCTCTTGCTTAAATATTTGAGTTGATAACATTTGTAAAGGGAGCTGTTAACTTAGAACTTGAGCAAAAACTTGAATTCTGTTTTTTGTCTGCCATTGTGTTTTGGAACCGGTAGGGTGCATGATCTGGTCCTGTGTTAGAGGAGGAAGAGGGGGAAGGATAGGCATGGTAAAAGATATGGTTGAAGTTTTCTAAATTTTAGCACATCAGAATCACCTAAAATGCTAGTTAAAAGACAGATTCCTAGGCCCCGCCTCCAGAGTTTCTGATTCCTCATGTATGGGGTGGAACCTGAGCATTTGCATTTCTGACAGTGCTTAGATGATGCTGGTTTGAGCCCCGCACTGTGAGAACCTCTGAGTTGGGGGATGCTGTGTAATGCAGAACTGCATTACCGGGAAGATGACAGGTTCCTGAAGAGCATGGGTCATTGCTTCAATTTTTTGTTCTTCACAGCATTTCATTCAGACTCCAACACAACTTCAATATCCACTAAACACTTGTTGAGCTATAATGAGAGAGGAGGATCAATAGATTTCTTACTTTTTATTTCTTGCTACTTTAAAAAGTTTTTCCTTCCAGATGGAAGTCTGAGGTCACACGGGCTTTTAGGGAGGTTTTCCATTTATTTATTATTGTAAATGGAAAATGCAAAAATTAATATGTATGTAATATGTATATATTTAGATATACTCTCATTTTTTTCAAAAAAAAAAACTTAATACAAACATAAACAACAAAGCCCCTAAAGCCTAGCAAAAGGGAGGGAAGAGCAAGTAGTCTAGCGTTGAGAGCCACTAGAACGACTGTTTTCATACAGCAGCAAGAAAAGAAATGTGACAGGTTATATAATTCTTTCCTACTTATCACCCATCCACTTACCTGATTTGTCACACCCATAGTCTTGTCTCCTTTGCTTACCAGTTTCCTTTCCCTGTATGCTGTTTCTCAATTTCTGCTTTTAGTCTTCCTCAAATTCCTTTTCTGGCTTTAATAAGTTAACACTTGTTCTTTTCATTCTTCAGGTATGCACATACCTGTAACTTTAATTCTGAGTGAGTTGCACGTTTGCCTCTGGCTTTAACCCCAAATGGCCTCTACCAAATCACTCCTTCAGGGAAGGGAAGGCAGTCTATGTCTTCTGTAGAGATGCTAGGTGGCAGGTGGTACTCAGCATCAGAGAGGTCATTTGGCAGGCAGCAAGACCTGTGAGCTATCAGGATTCTGATCCCTTCAGGAGAAGAAAATGAGAGTGAGGCAAATGACATATCCTAAACAAATAAAGTTGTAGCCAATAAGTTTTCTCTTGAGGGCAGTGGCTTCCTAAAGAAAGGGCCTGGAGCTATTTCTAGGATCTGTAGGAAAGAATGCTGTCATCAATTAGTGATGTCAGCAGATGGAGGTGGAGGTGTGGGGTAGAATGGCAGTGTGCAAGCCAGATGTCTTCCGTTACTGCATTTGGTACTAAACCAACTACCAAGATTATATGTTGGGCCCAATCAAGAAAAAGACAAGGTCCAACCAGAGTTAGATGTGAGAGTTTGGTTTCAAAAATAAGAAAGAACCCCAGTTTCTAGAACCAGGTTAGCAAACGACTAGACACATAGATTGATTTAATACTCAGTCATTTGAATATTGAATCAGGACTTCTTAATTATACCCTGATTGTTTGGGGTCCTGAATAGGGACAAAGCTACAGTTTGTAGTCTCCTGGCTTAAGCTCTATGGAAGAAAATGATGAACTTGGGAGAACCAGACAATATTGTTAGTGATAACGGTGGCTAGTAGACACTTTGTGGTTTGCCAACTGGTGCCATTTAAGAGTTTTTTGGATGCAGTGGAACATCCCCTAAAGCCCACCTCTAGGATCCTAGCACTCTTGTGACTAGGACAGTATTTCCACTCCAATAATTGTCAACATCTCATGACTAGAAAAATAACAGCTTTCAGATAAAAATAACATAAGCACTATTAATCTAATCTCTTTATAATTTTGATTATTTAGTCATCTACTCATCAAGAGACCTAGGTTCTGGTTCTGGTTCTGCTAACTCTCTGGTCTTGGGCCAATTACCTAACTTTGCAGGGCCTCAGTGTTTCTCATCTTTAAAATGAAATATTTGTGTTCAATTCCATGATCCATTAATACCCATAAAGTTCAGTGAGCTTTGATTTAGCCTCTGAAGTCTCCAATAAATTTCATTTATTTTGCAAATGCTCACTGAACATCTATTCTAAACTAGACACAGACACTAGGCTGATAAGATTTACTGGCTTGAGTTTTTCAACAGTAAATATTTCTGAATGTACCTCTGAAAGATAAGGGCTTTAAAAAAATACCCGTAATACCAACATCACACCTAAAACACAGTTAGCAATAACCCCTTAATGTCATAAAACATCCAGTTAATGTTCACATTTTAGATTTTGACAAGAACTTTAAAGCTGATTAGTTTTGTGTGACCTTTGGAATACTATATAACCTTCCTGGATCTCAGATTCCTTATCTGTGACCTGAGGATGATTTTAACATTATTAGGATTGTTTTGAATATCAGATGAAGTTTGTAGAGTCCTAGTATAATGCAGCATATGCTAAGCATTTAATAACACCTTTGAGATGGTGGGGAAAAAAGTATGTGTCACATGGTAACTACTTAATAAATCTTAACCATTTTTACTAAGCAAACAATTACAATAGGATATTATAAGTGCTAGGTCCATAGAGCAAAGACAGCGCCTGAAAGGTTAGGGAACAAACACCTCCTGGAAGAGATGTTGCTTGAGAGACAGTGGGACAAGACCATTGGGTGGGAACAGGATACTCCAGATGGAAGCAGGATTGAATTAAGGGATGGGCAAGCCACCAGCTCCCAAGTGCCTTTCTAGAAAGAATACAAAAACACCCCTGTAAAAAGTTAGAAATATAGTGCCATGTACCTGCTGTTTTCCCATGCAAATCCTTATGTAATTGATGAAATGTAAGTGGTCTGGCTCCAGTTCTGGACATGTAATAAATCTCCAATTTTTTTTTTTTTTTGAGTCAGAGTCTCACTCTGTCGCCCAGGCTAGAGTGCAGTGGCACATTCATTTGGCCACCCCCGCGTCAACCTGCTGGGCTCAGACAATCTTTCTGCCTCAGTCTTTCAAGCAGCTGGAACTACAGGCGTGCACTACCACACCCGGCTAATTTTTTGGTGTGTTGTAGAGACGAGGTCTCACTAAATTGCCCAGGCTGGTCCCAAACTCCTGGAATCAGGCAATCCTCTTGCCTCAGTCTCCCAAAGTGCTGGGATTGTAGGCTTGAGCCGTCATGCCCAGCAATCTCTAGTTTTTAATTTAAACATGTGACAGAGAAAAAAATTGCTGTGTGGAATCCCCACTGTCTTTAAGGAGGGTAGATCTTGGTAAGGAGAAGATCTTTTGTTTGCTAATTACAAATTCCTCAGTCTCAGTGTAAAGTATTAAATATGCAAGTTTAGAAAGAGAAATTAAGAAAGACAAATTTCATAAAAAAGGAGAAGTGGAGATGATAAGATGAAATAAAAATGCCCTGAGGAATTGAAAATCTGGGAAGGGATGCAGTGTCCTTAAACTTACTTCTGCCTTGGACTCTTTTGGAGTCCAGTGAAGCCAATGGGCCCCTTTTCAGAATTTTTAAAGATATGAAATATATTGGATTAAAAAGAAAACAATTATAGTAAGACAGTTTTCAATTTTAAAAAAAATCACATTTGTGTGAGGGGGGAAAATGATAAACAGGTGGTGCACAGGGGATTCTTAGGGCAGTGAAACGATTCTGCATGATACTGCAACAGTGGATAGATGACATTATACCTTTCAAGCCCTATGGAATGTGCATCACTGAAAGGGAACCCCAATGTACACTATGGACTTTGGGCGATAATGGTGTGTCAATGTTGGTTCATCAATCATAACAAAACTACTGCTGTGGCGCTGGGTATTGATAGTGTAGAGATTCTGCCTATGTGCGTGTGCATGCACACATGTGTGTATGTATGGGGGATATATGGGAACTCTCTACTTTCCATTCAGCTTTGCTGTGACCCTGAAACTGCTCTAAAAATAGTCTATATGCTTTTAAAACTCTACATGGTATACTAACATATACATTCCTTTATTAACATTTAAAATTTAGCACTGTGTCCATTAACTAATAATTCAAAATAGTGATGACTATAAACAATATTTCTAGATATCTAAACTACTGTAATGTGACATAAAAATAACGATGATTTCTATTGGTGAAAAAAATCACAAGTACTGCTAATACTACTGTAGCTTGTTGATTACATTCATAATTAAAGGAAATGCTAATTTTCAATTACAGATCATTGAAAATAAAGATGAAAATTATTTTCCATCCAAGATCAACGATTACCCCTTGAATTTCATTCATGGTGCCCTTTGGGGAGGAGGCTTCCTATAGATCTCTGATTAAGGATGCCTTGTCTAGACAATAGGTTCAATTCGCCATCTCAAAGACTCTGCTGCTCCATCTCACTATTGTCTTCTAAGATTTCTAACAACTGACTTGGATTGCTTTTCTCTTTGTTTTTTGGCAAGTAAGGCCAGTGGTTTTTTTCTTTTTTCTTTTTTTTTCATTTAAAGAACAGCTTTATTCTGTATGCATTACATAGTGATTTTACATGAATGTGAACTAGTGCACAACCATGTTGATGTCTATAATTATCCCTGTTTGGGACAGTTTACTGCTAATGGGACAGAGGTATGTGTGTGTATGAATGACAGAGAGAGAGAGAGAGAGAGAGAGAGAAAGAAAGAGAGAGAGAGAGAGAGGTTTGTCCCATTTATCCTGTTTCAACAGCCTAAAGCCTGATTTCCCTTGAGGCCTTGGATTGTTTAAGGAACAGTCCCTTCAATATAAAACCTCTGAAATGTTAGTGAGAGTGGTAAAAGATATGTGAACAATGTTTAACCTATTTATTTTATTTATTTATTTATTTTATATCAATATTTTTTATTATGATGTTGTGGGGTACAGTTAAGGGTTAGGTATACAATTACGTTTCATTCAGGCACCCTGTTGATAAGAGGTGTTTCCCCGTCCCCAGACAGATATTTGCTACTGTTAATCCCATCTCCCCCCACCCATAGTTTCCCAGTACCGTCAGTCATTTTCTTATAGTATTACATTGGATGTTCAAGGTCCATTATATGAGTGAGAACATGTGATACTAGGATCTTTGTTTCTGTGAGAGGTCACTCAGTATTATAGACTCTAGTTCCATCCAGGTTGCTGCGAAATTCATGATTTTGTTCTTTTTTATGGTTGCATAGTATTCCATCGTGTATATGTACCACATTTTTTAAATCCAGTCCTCTTTTGATGGGCAGCATGGTTATTTCCAGGTTCTTGCTATTGTGAACAACGCAGCGATAAACAGACGTGTGCAGGTATCTTTTTTATAGAGTGATTTGAGTTCTTCAGGATATATTCCCAGTAGGGGGATTGCGGGGTCAAATAGGAGGTTGATATTTAGAGCTTTTAGGAATCACCACACTGCTTTCCACAGAGGATGCACTAGCTTACACTCCCACCAACAGTGTAGAAGTGTTCCCTTTTCGCCACACCCTTTCCAGCAGCTATTATTTTTTGAGTTGTTGATAATTGCCATTCTGACTGGTATCTCAGTGTGGTTTTGATTTGCATCTCCCTGGTGATTAGTGAGGTTGAACATTTCTTCATGTGTTTGTTGGCTGCTCGGATGTCCTCTTTTGTGAAGTGTCTGTTCATATCTTTTGCCCATTTGATAATGGGGTTGTTTGTTTTTTTCTTTTCAGCACGTTTTAGTTCCTTGTAGATCCAGGATGTTAAGTCTTTGTCAGACCTGGTGTTGGCATATGTTTTTTCCCAGTCTGTAGGCTGTCTCCCTGCTCCCTTGATGGTTTCTTTGGCCTTGCAGAAGCTTGTCAGTTTAATAAAGTCCCACTTGTCTATCTTCTCTCTTATGACCTGTGGGTTTCGGGTTTTGTTCAGGAATTGGATGCCAGTTCCGATTTCCATGAGGGTATTTCCTTCATTTTCTAAGGTTCTTATGGTTTGAGGTTTTACATTTAGGTCTCTGATCCATTTGGAGTTAACCTTTGTGCATGGGGATAGATATGGGTCCTATTTCAATCTTCTGCATGTGGTCAGCCAGTTTTCCCAGCACCATTTACTGAATAGGTTCTCCTCTCCCCAGTGGTAGGTGGTGGAGGGTTTGTTGAAGATGAGTTGGTTGAGAAATTGAGGTTTTGCTTCTGGAATCTCGATTCTATTCCATTGATCTATATGCCTGTTCCTATACCAATACCAAGCTGTTTTGATGACTGTAACTTTATAGTAAAGTTTGAAGTCTGGTAATGTGATACCACCTGCTTTGTTTTTTTTTTTTTGCTGAAGATTGTTCTGGCTATTCTTGGACGTTTGTGTTTCCATATGAATTCCTGGGTTGTTTTTTCCAGGTCTGAGAAGAATGTTGCTGGTAATTTGAAGGGTATTGCATTGAATTTGTAGATTGCCTTAGGTAGGATGGACATCTTCACAATGTTGATTCTTCCAATCCATGAGCATGGGATATTTTTCCACTTGTGTGTGTCATCTTTGATTTCTTTGAGCAGTGTTTTGTAATTTTCATTGTAGAGGTCTTTCATGTCTCTGGTTAGGAAGATGCCATGGTATTTTATTTTTTTGGTGACTATTGTGAATGGAATTGTGGTTTTTATTTGGGTTTCTGTTTGTTTATTATTGGTGTAGAGAAATGCGATTGTCTTTTGTACATTTATTTTGCATCCTGAGACTTTGCCAAAGGCCTTTATCAGTGTAAGGAGGTTTTTGACAGATTCTCTTGGGTTTTCAAGGTACATGATCATATCATCTGCAAAGAGAGATAACTTGACTTCCTCTTTTCCTATTTTGATACCCCTGATTGCCTCCTCTTCTCTGATTGCTCGAGCCAGGACTTCCAATACTGTGTTGAACAGGAGGGGTGAGAGTGGGCATCCTTGTCTTGTTCCAGTTTTCAGGGGAAATGGTTCCAATTTTTGTCCTCTTAGGAGAATGCTGACTGTGGGTTTCTCATAGATGGCTTTTACTATTTTGAGGTATGTTCCCCGTATGCCTAGATGTTCAAGGGTTTTTATCAAGAAGGGGTGCTGGATTTTATCAAAAGTTTTTTCTGCATCTAATGATATAATCATGTGGTTTTTGTTTTGACATCTGTTGATGTATTTAATTACATTTATGGTTTTAAGAATGTTGAACCAGCCTTGCATCCCAGGAATGAAGCCTACTTGGTCATGATGGATGATTTTTGAGATGTATTGCTGAATTCGGTTTGCTAGGATCTTGTTGAGAATTTTAGCATCTATGTTCATCAAAGATATTGGCCTGTGGTTCTCTTTCTTTGTTGGATCTTTACCTGGCTTGGGTATCAATGTGATGTTGGCTTTGTTAAATGATTTGGGGAGAGTTCCATCTTTTTCAATTGCCTGGAATACCTTCAGTAGGATTGGTAACAGCTCCTCCTTAAATGTCTTGTAGAATTCTGCTGAAAAGCCATCTGGACCAGGGCTTTTTTTGTTGGAAGTTTTCTTATTACATAGTTGATTTCCTTAATTGTTATTGGTCTATTTAGGGTCTCAATGTCTTCTTGTTCCAACCTAGGTAGGTTGTGTGATTCAGAAAGTCCTCCATTTTCTTAAGGTTTTCAAGTTTGTTTCCATACAAGTGTATGTAGTAGTCTCTAATGATCTTTTGTATTTCTTCAGGGTCAGATGTGACTTCATCTTTTGTGTTTCTGATTGTGCTTATTTGGTTTTTTTCTCATTTTTTCTTGGTCAGTCTAGCTAGGGGACCATCGATCTTGTTTATACTTTCAAAATACCAACTTTTTGTTTCATTGATTTTTTGTATTATCTTTTTGTCTTCTGTGTCCTGGATTTGGGCTTTTATTTTGGTGATCTGGATTCTTCTGCTGAAATTAGGGTTTTTGTGGTCTTGCTTTTCCAGCTTCTTTAGGTGGCTTGTTAGGTTGTTAATTTGTGTTCCTTCCATTTTCTTTATGTGTGTTTGTAGGGATATAAATTCCCCTCTTACTACAGCTTTCAAGGCATCCCAGAGATTTTGGTAAGATGTTTCTTCATTTTCATTTGTTTCCAGGTATATTTTGATCTCTGCTTTGATTTCATCATTGACCCAGGAGTTGTTTAGCATCATGCTGTTTAGTGTCCATGTCTTTGTGGATTTGGGGGGGAACTTGTTGGTGTTAATGTTTATTTTTATTCCACTGTGGTCCGAGAAGGTGCATGGTGGAATTTCGGTCCTTTTAAATTTGCTTATGCTTGATTTGTGTTCAATTATGTGGTTGATCTTAGAATATGTTCCATGCAGTGATGAGTAGAATGTGTATTCTGTGGTCTTTGGATGGAGTGTTCTGTAGGTATCAATTAAGTCTATGTGGTCCAGAGTCTCATTGAGGTTCCGGATCTCCTTGCTGAGTTTTTGTCCTGATGATCTGTCTAGGGTTGTGAGTGGGGTATTAAAGTCCCCAGTTATGATGGTGTTAGAGTCAATATCTTTCTTTAGTTTTCCTAGAAGTTGCTTTATGAAAGTTGGTGCACCTATGTTGGGTGCATATATGTTTAGGATAGATATTTCTTGTTGATGGAGTGAACCTTTTATCATTATGTAGTGGCCCTCTTTTTTAATTTTTGATAGTTTAAATGGTATTTTGTCTGAAATTAGGATCGCAACTCCTCCTTTCTTTTGTGTTCCATTCGCCTGAAAGTTTGTTTCCTATCCTCTTACTTTGAGTCTGTGTATGTCCTTTCTAGTGAGATGGGTCTCTTGAAGGCAGTATATTGTTGCCTGGTGATATTTTATCCATTTTGCCATTCTATGTCTTTTCAGTGGTGCATTTAGTCCATTCACATTCAAGCTAATTATTGAAATGTGAGAGTTCATCCCTATCATAGAGTTCTTATATAGTTGTTGTTCTTCTACTTGGCTTTTTTTGTCTTTCTTTTGGTTTGGGGGTTGGATCATGTATATTTTATTCTTTTCCCTGTACTCTTGTGAAGAACGTTGTTCTTTTTTCCTTTTCTTCTGTGTTTAGTACTTTCTTAAGTGTTTTATGTAGAGATGGTTTGGTGGCAGCATAAGTTCTTAGGGATTGGATATCTGGGAAAGATTTTAATTCTCCCTCACTGATGAAGCTTAGCTTGGCCGGATAGGTTATTCTTGGTTGAAATTGTTTATCTTTTAGGACTTTGAAGATAGGGCTCCAAGCTCTCCTAGCCTGCAGGGTTTCTGTAGATAAATCTGCTGCTATTCTGATTGGTCTTCCATGGTAGGTGATCTGGCCTTTTTCTCTTGCTGCCTTTAGGATTTTTTCTTTTATGCCTACTTTGTTTAGGCGAATTATTATGTGTCTAGGAGTTGTTCTCCTCATTTGTTGTTTTGCAGGGTTTCTCTGAATCTCTTGTGTTTGAATTTTTGCATCACTGATTAGATAAGGGAAATTTTCTTGAATGATCTCATGGAAAGTTTGTTCCAATGTGGTCTCTGTCTCTCTTTCTGCCTCAGGGAGTCCGATTATTCTTAGGTTAGGCCTCTTGAGGTAATCTCTCATCTCTTGAAGGTTTTGTTCTGTCTTTTTGAGCTTATTTTCTGTGTTTTTAAGCATTTAGGTCATTTCTATATTTTGGTCCTCAAGCTCTGAAATTCTTTCTTCTGCTTGGGTAATTCTGCTTTCCATGCTTATCAGTTTGTTATTTATTTCATTCACAGTATCCTTTATTATTGTTATCTCAGATATCAACTCCTTCCTAGTTTCTTCTTGTGTCTCCTCAACTCTTTTTAATCTCTCCATTATTGTCTTGATATCTACGTTTGTAGTTTGAGACCCTTCATTCTGGGGGCTCTTCATTGTTTGCATTCCGAAGTCAGTTTTCTCAGTGTCTGCCCTCCCAGGGATCTGGGAGAGATCCATACTCTTCTTTTGGTTTTCTTCATTTGTGTAGATTTTTCTCTCTCTCCCCCTTTCCCTCCCCTTCTTCAATTCTGTTTTTGAGGGAAGGTGGGGTTGCTTTTATTTCTCTTCTGCAATGTCCTGTTCTTCCTTATGAGGGTCTTCTGACTTTGTTCACTTTTCAGGTTGGAGCATAGGCTGCAATCTGTACTTTATGCAGTTTTGAGGTTTAATTGAGAGGAAAGCTGTGATTCAGAATGCTGATTCTAGCATCCATGAACAGGTGTATGAGCACACTGGAACTTATTTCCTTCTGTCTTACAATCTGTCCATTCAGCAGTATGTAGTCTTGGTCCCTAGATTAAAATGGGGGGTATAAAAGAGGAAAATAATGGAGGAAGGGGGGGTCAATAGGGAGTTAGAAAGAGAGAAGAGCGAGAGGGAAAACAGATATACATACCAACTATCAGGTGAGAAAGAGACACAAGGCCAGGAAGAAGTGAAGAAAGACACGTAAGAAAGATTCCCTAAAGAGTACTGATAGCTACATAGAAACAGGCCAATAAGATCAAGAAACAGTGTAAGTCAGAAGGCTAACAACAAATGTGATCAAAACCAACAGTTACAATGACAAAATCATAAGTCAAAATAAGCGATCAGACAAAAGTCACTTCTCTGATCTTCAGTTCCGGCCTCTCCCTTTGTTTTTTGTTGCAGCGTAGGGGTGGGCTTTGTCTCCTGTTTAGTGCCATTGCCTTAGGAACTGAGGTAAAGTTTGCTGATAGGTGGACGGGGCAATGGAAGTCTCTGCCTGGAGAATGGCAAGGCAGTTTATGCAGATCTGTTTTTCTCCGCTTGTCTGGGTCCCCCAGCTTGGGGTTTCGTGCTGAGTGCCTCAGCCAGGGTGGGCCCGGAGTTCCAGAGCTCCAAAGCTCCAAAGGGCAGGCGGTGAGTGGCGAGAGTGGCCCTGGGCCCCCCACAGGGTACTTCAACCAGGAATGGGACTGGTGTCTCTGAGGGTCGGGTGCCCAGAGCCTCCCTGTGTGACTGGCAGCTCGGTGCCAGGTGCCGGGTTGGAGACGATGTAGCCAGGGGGTAGCTGGGAGGGGGCTGGGACCTGAGACTCCCATGCACACAGTGGAACAGCAGCAGTAGGGGGCCGCAATATCTGGCCCTGCATGGGACCGAAGGTCCCCGGGCCTCACACCAGCATGGCTGGTGGTGGGCTGGGGGATGGGGGAAGAGAAGTAATAGTCTTTTTGGGAAACTCATGTTTGGAGAATCTCACCAGTTCACCTATGCTGTTGCCATCTTGTTCTACCTCCTCGGCCAGTGGTTTCTAGAAGCGATGTCCTGAGAAGTTGGAGTATATGAGAAGGAGAGAGTGCCACTTATGGAATCTTCAGACTTTCTAGTTGGCCTTTTATGTTGGGCGCTGGAAAGATATCTCTCCTTCATTGGTTACTAATAACAATTTGTAGTGTGTTTATGGAATTTGAACTTCAAAGGACTTAGCCAGTATTAACAGCTGATGATCCCTTAGTTCTGGTGTTGAGTTGATGAGAGTAGCATTGCTATCTTATAAAAGCCTCTGATGAATGTTGCTCCACTACTCCTGTGATCTTATTAGGGTGAATAAAAAGTAGGTATGCCCAAGGTCAATGAAAAACCACTGTTTTCCCAGAGGCACTCTACGACTTAAATAGAAGGAGGGCTCTTTGGGCTAGTGATGGCACATAACTGAATGGATACATGAATCCATTTCTTCTTCCCCAAGCCTGAGCCCAGAATCCTTCTCAAGGCAACATTCCTGGCAGTAATGGATATAACTAAATTGAAATAAGTACTTTCTAAAGATAAATCATATTTGCCTAACCATGCGCTTGAAAAAATATCACTGTTAAGTAGTCTTTTATTAAACCCCGTTTTCTACTGGATAAAGACTAGGCTTCTTATTCTGACATTCAAGGCCTTCTATAAACTCATCCCAGTATATCTTTCTACCAACATGTTTTACTTCAAAGTCAAACTCTATACTCTACTTTTTCTAAACAAAAACTGATCTCTCACATCTCATTCATTTTCCTCAGGTCATTCCTTTTGCCTGGAGTCTCCTACCCTTGTTTCATGCCATCCTTTGTATCACCCATCAAGCCTTTCTGAAACCTTTCCATATGGCATTCATTGCTCCCTCCCATATACTTTCTTTATATATTTCCTGCTACTCTTTTGCCTCATGTTGCCTTGAGATGTAGTTAGTTATGGACCTCTATATTCCCAGGTAGACTATAAGCCCTTAATGGACAGGGACCACATTTCTTCTTTTCTACCCTAACACCTACTTAATGCTGTGCATGTAGAAAGCACTCAAAAAATGTCTGTGTGAACAAATGGATCATTCACCTACTTGTTCACCTTTGAATTCCTTTTGAACTGTGCTTATGATTCACAAACACTAAGGGAGATCACCATTGTATAATGGATCTACTTACTACTATATTTACATAAAGGCCTTCACAGGCTACTCATCCTTAGTCATCTTCATTTTCATCTTCTAACCCAGTCCCACCTTCCTAGAATTTTTGTAAACCAATCATAGCAGGTTGCAGCCTTCCCAAATCCTGGTGTACTTTCCTATTTCCCTATCCATATTATCATGGACCTTCTGTCTGGCATGTTATTCCTCCTCATTTATCTAACAAACTCCTACTCATTCTTCAAGACCCAGTGAGATATCCCCTGAACTTCATGGCTTTCTCATCCCACCAAGACAGAATTAATTGCACCCACATTTGGTTTTTTTTGGTCAGCACTTAAAACAATGCCAAGTGTATAGTGGGTGCTCAATCACTAGTTGTTGAAGCAAAATCCCTTGCTCTCAGCTCTCTGTTCACAGTACAGTCTGAGCTAGAGGGAAACCCACTGGTCAGCAACCCAGGATCTCAGGTCAATCTTGCTAAAGCAGAGACCCATTGGTAAGGAAACAGGATATAAGACTGAGGGAGCTGGCCAGGTGCGGTGGTTCACGCCTGTAATCCCAGCAATTTGGGAGGCTGAGATGAGAGGATTGCCTGAGCCCACAGGTTTGAGACTAGCCTGGGAAACTTGGCGAGATCTCAACTCTACAATAAATCAAGAAAAATTAGCTGGGGCTTGGTGGTGCATGCCTGTAGTTCCAGCTACTTGGAAAGCGGAGGTGGAAGGACTGCCTGAGCCCAGCAGGTTGAGGCTGTGGTGGACGTGAGTATGCCACTGCACTCCAGTACGAGTGACAGAGTGAGACTCCAACTCATAAAAACAAAAAAGACTGAGGGAGCTGATGCCCCTGAAGTCTTAATTCTCTGTGTATAATGCTTCGATTTGTGTGCAAATGTTTGAAACAGGAAGGAAGGAAAGGAGGGAGAGAAGAAGAAAGGGAAGAGGAAGGAAGGAACGAAGGAGGGGAGAAAGAGGGAGGAAAGGAGGGAGGAGGACTCCTGAGAGTAAGAAGAGCCAAATTATTCATGCCTATAATCTGAGCACAGTTCAAGATATGTACCCCTACTGTTAGAGCTTAATGCCAGAATGTCATAGACCAAGCTCATAATTTAGTTTATGGCTGATCTTTATGATAGTAAAAAAAAATCTAGAAAGAAACTGCCTGGCACCATTTGCCGAAGATGTTTTTTAATACTGTCAAATGACTCATAATTATAAAGGGTGAATGTACCGTGTTTGCTCTGTAGTGGTTATGCCGAGACTCATTAAGTACTTTCTGCATCCAAGAGTCCTGTTTTATGTAAACAAGACCTCTGAGGAATATATAGATGGGTAATAAAGATGAAAGGAAATGAAGTATATTAATGTGAGGACAAATTAATAACGGCCTTTCCATCCTCCAACAGGAAAATCAGTCACTGTGGAGTAGTTGCACTTTTCAATGCAAAAGGGGAGCAAAAATCCAGATGAAGCAATAGGCAGAAGAAAGAACAAATCAGGCAGGGTTTCTGGGCCAAACTACTTGATGAAGATAGCCTGCACTTTGGGAAATGTATCTGTTTGCCTGGCCAGGCTTCTGATCGGACCTGCAAAGAGTTTTTACTTGGCCACAAATCGAGTCACCTCAACGCTTGGTAATAGTCACTCACAATGAAGCTGCATACAGAGACAGAAAGAGTAAGATAACGGTAGGAGACTGCAAGTGCTGAAACAGCAGGAAATTTAAAAAGAAAAGAAGATAAGAGCAATAGAGTCACCATCTTGTTTCTTGGCACATAAAATAACGGACACCTGTGTGTTGCTGAGATTTGATTGAAATAAATACAGTGTTGATGAAACAAGGCTGAACGAACATGGGTGGAACTGTTTTCATATCAGCAATTCGCTGTCTGAATTCCTAGACAAGTAAATCAACTAAATTGAGTTTCCTACTGGCCAGAGCCTGCAGAGGTCACCTTAATATGCAAAGTGGAACACAACAAAGATGTGGGATCACCCAGAGCTTGACCGACTCCAACCTGCTTGTCCGAAGTTGGCAAGAAGACAACTCAAAGGGCCTGTTCCATGTTACTGAGTGCCAGGTGTTTGCACCACAAAGATGACCTGTTTTTTTTTTTTTTAATCTTCAGGCATTTCTCTAGCCTTGGCACAGGGCAAACTCGCTGCCTACTTTTCTTATAAAGTTTTCTGGATTCACACCTCTGGTTGAATTGCCCTGACCAGGGCTGGGTCTAGGATGAGGCAAACCCAACATCACGGGCTTCAATTTATGGAGGCACTCTATCTTAGAGGCTGACCCTGCACTTGCATGACCCTGAGAGTCGTACCTCCTTAAATTTTGCATGCTGGCCCTACCCTAGTCTCTACTCTGGACCATACAGGTTCTGGTGAGACATCTGTGAATTGTATTAGTTCAAAGAGCCTTACAACCAAGTCACTCTCACTCTGTTTGATGGTTCTTATTACTGCAACTAAACTTCTCTCTACATTAGTCAGTTTAAATTTGAAGACCAGAAACCTTGCATGGCTTTTTAAAATGCACGGCAAGGGGTCCACCTTGCTTTCTTGGGGAGCTCAGAGAGCGCCTGACTAATGCAATGACTGTGACCAGTCACAGAGCTGTCATGCCTCACCTAAGACCAAAAGATCCTGGGGACTCAGGACCGCTCCAACCAGGATGGCTTAGGAGGGCCCCATGCTTGATTTAATGCTCTGTTGTTATAGTCTTGAAATTTTTATTAATTTTTAAACAAAGGGCCCTGTGTTTTTATTTTGCTTTGAGTCCTGCAAATTATATAGTTGGTCCTGGCTCCACTTAGAATAAATTTAAAATATCTGGTATCTCAAATGACCCCCAACCTTTAAAATCCTTCTTCATCATTATTGGAGCACACCCAATTCTTTAAAGTGGCCTACAAAATTCTGCTTTGGGGGGTTCAGTTAACCTCTCTGGCTTGTGTTGTACCACTTTCCTTCTTGTTATCTGCACTCTGGTCTTCTTATAGTCTTTAAATGCACCACATTCCCTCTGACCTCAGGGCTTTTGCACAGGCTGTTTTCTCAGTCTAGAATACTCTTCCCAAGTCCCACTCTCCAAATCTGATGGCTAATACATGTCCTTTAATTCTGAGCTCATGTCCTTTAATTCCTCAGGGAAGCTTCCCTGACACACCAGGCTAGATGGAGCCCCACACTGTATATTCTCACTATATATGTGTCTGCTTAGCATCTGCCACAATTTGGAATTAAATCTTTGTTTGGTCATCTGACTTATGTCCTATTTCTCCATGATTCCATGTAAGTCAGGGACTTTGTGTCTTTTGTTCACTTTTTTTAGGT
The DNA here is from genome assembly GCA_027257055.1 of Cephalopachus bancanus. Taxonomy (NCBI): domain Eukaryota; kingdom Metazoa; phylum Chordata; class Mammalia; order Primates; family Tarsiidae; genus Cephalopachus; species Cephalopachus bancanus. The sequence goes on from JAPVLO010000093.1 coordinate 15,002,586, forward strand.
GTAAGTTCTAGCATAGTACAAGGCACTTAGAAGGCACTCAGTAAATAGTTCTGAAATGGAAAGATAAGGAAGAAGCCAATAGTAATTCTGTCTGGGTGTGTGTTGTATGTGTTGGGAGGATGTGCATGTGTGTGTGTGCGTGGGGGTAGATGGGACAAAGCTTGGAGGTGAAAGGTGGGCCATGGGGAGATAACCCATGGAACGAACTGGAACAAAGTTGAATGCCCTTCGCCTGTGACTTCCAGGCTTAGCTACCCAATGCTCCCAAACTGAAGTCATCCTCAGAACCTAGTTCAGCTCCAGACTAGCCTCTGATTAGGCAAGATGATAAATGAGCAAAGTGTAATCACACTGAATTCAATTCTCTGATGGTCAACCTAGATATCTCAATAATTAGGGAAAAATATACTCTTTGTTAGACATGTCTAATGAGTATGTGAGCGTTCAGCCACAGTGCGTTCTGCTAAGCATTTTAATAGTTTGGGTTTCATCTCATCTATGCCTTCTCTATTTAGTGGTATGCTTCCCTTTGGGGATTTTATTTTCTTTGATAGACTTGTGAAAGTATTATTTTTTCCCCTAACTCTGTGGTATAGCTCTTTTTGTCTCTTTGCTTCTTTTATCTTTTCTTTCGCAAGCCACAGAAAATCATGTGCTTTTCTTTAATTTCCTTCTTCTATGGTTCCATATACATTTATCATAGATTTTTATTTGTAACCTTTGAAATTTCCCCCCAGGTCAAAGTGATTGCTACTTGCTGGAAAAAAAAAAGTCAAGACTCCTTCTTGACTGTAGGACACCCAGCTTTCAATACCCTCTGCCCAGTCCCCGACACCATATTCGCTCAAGTTTTCATTGCTTCTTGTTTTATTTCAAAAAATATTGTAATTTTCTACTACTTTCTTCTGTGACAAAAACTCAGGTCATTTTATTAAAAATGTTTTCTTCTTACAAGAGAAAAAAAGGAGACAAAGAAACGGTAACTTTTTAAAGCAACTATTCAGTTTTCTAAAGGTGGAGTTTTAGAATTGCAATGTGGAGGCTGCTCTAAGGAAGCATTTTTCATAGTTTTGTCATCCATCAGCTGTTGGTTGGGGTCATTGAAATTTTCAGCAAATGTGACAAGGGAGTATTTACTTTTCTCATTTCCACCATGCCCCCACCACCTTGGAATAGCCAGGGATACAGGAAGTGACATAACTAAATTTTATTATTAATTCAATCATGATCCAAATCTTAGCTAAATATTACTCTCAGCAAAGGATGGCCTAGGAAAAAATGAAAATTTCGGTGGAAACACACTTAAAATCAGATGGCTTTGGAACTGGAAAAAGGAGGAGTTAGGCTTTGACTGGTCTTTCTTGGAGTTCAAAGTATTTAGTTCATTCACCAGGGTGGTGAAATTCTTCTTTTTGCTTTCTGGATTTTTAAAAAATAAGTTTCACACTCTGATACTTTCCAAGTTTTGATGCAGAAACAATGACTCATCCCATTTCACACTTACTTCTCTGTCCCCACCAGTATGTCCTTTTATTTGACTTGCTTCTAGTTTCCTTAGCACATTATGCATAGGTCTTACTGACTACATTCTATGGAAAAACTCCATTGATGTCTTTCTATTTACCTCACTGATCATTAGCTGTGTATCCTTGGGTAAGTTATTTAATCTTTCTGAATCTTAGTTTCCTCAACTGTAAAAAGCCCACAACAACAATATCTACTTTCTAGTGGTATTTGTTAATTCATCCACCCATCCATCCATTCAATAAATGTATCCTAGCCGGGCTCGGTGGCTCAGCCTGTAATCCCGTGCCTTTGGGAGGCTGAGGTGAGTGGATTGCCTGAGCCCGCGGGTTCGAGACCCGCCTGGGCAGTGAGACCTCATCACTACAATAAATCAAAAAATCAGCCGAGCGTGGTAGCACATGCCTGTAATTCCGGCAACTCGGAAGGCTGAGGCAGAAGGATCGCCGGAGCTCAGCGGGTCTAGGCTGTGGTGGCCGGGAGCGGCCACTGCACTCCAGTCTGGGCGACAGAGTGAGACTCCAACTCAAATAAATAAATAAATAAATGTATCTTGAGCTCCTCCTACATGCCAGGTACTATTCTAGGGTTACAGCAATAAACCACATGAAGTCCCTGCCTCTGTGACGTTAACATATAGAGGGGCTAGAGAGACAGTAAGCAAATAGATAAATGATATATGTCAGCTGTGCTAAGTTATTTGAAGAAGAATGAAGCAGAATAGGGAGAAAGAGTATGCTGAGTAGTGATGCAGGTTGGATTTCCTGGGAAACAGGTTCTAAGATGGAGATGCAGGATCTCAATACCTGGTGGGAACAGAAAGTCAGGAGGAGGGAAAAAGTCCTCAGCTGACCCCACGGGGAGCTCTGAAGCTGGGTTGGTCTTTTCAGATTGACCTGAGTTGGGGCACGGGATTTGGGCATTTATACTCCTGCTTTGATCAGCCACTGGACATGGGCTTCCCCTATGGAAGGTGGCTTTTTTCAGTTGAGGTAAGTTTTTAGCTGAGAATTTAGGGTTGTCAACTGGCATCACTCCTAGCACCTAGGAAAATAAGTCCTTCAGTACCAAAATGGAATGAGGGGGCATATCACCACGCCCACTCTAGAGGGATATATAGAGCTATTTTATAACACAGACTTATAAGGTATGTGCTATTTATCTATGATGGTAAGGTGAACTTTCTCAGATGTGACATTCGAGGCGAGGCCTGAAGAAAGAGAGCAATGCGCTATCTAGGGAAAGTGTATACAAGGCAGAGGACCAGGCAGTGCTAAGCCCTGAGAATGGAACATTGTCAATGTGTTCAGGAAATCCAAAGAGATTGATATGACTGAAGAGGAATTACCCATGGGAAGAATGCTAGGAAATGAAGTCAGGAGACAGCCTGGGGCCAGTTCAGGAGAGCTTCAATAGGCCATGGTAAGGATTGCTGTGGGAATTACTTGAACTGATTCACATAAAGTGCTTAGGAACATACCTATGACATAATGTTCAATGAAATTACTATCATCATCATCATCATTTCTGTCTTTATAAGTGTGATTGTATGTATCTCACCACAATTTTATATATATATAATGAAATAAAATAAAACATTTATGATTGTGGGGTTAATTCTTCTGAAATAATCTTTATTTGTGTTAATTTTATTTATTTATTATTACTATCATTTTTTCTTTTTTAACCAATTCTTCCAGGTAACCACGAAAAACACCCAAAGCAGGCATTGGTTAAAGTTAGTTCAAGCTAATATCTTTCTCTCAAAATATTTTGTTCTTCAAAGTAAAGCAATTAAAAAATGCTCTATGAAATCATGGATTTGCAGTAACTTGAATGAATTTTCTTCTTTTAAGAAGGATGATTGTTGGCTGGGCATGGTGGCTCAAGCCTGTAATCCCAGCACGTTGGGAGGCGTAGGAGAGAGGATTGCCTGAGCTCAGGGGTTCAAGACCAGCCTGGCCAACTTAATGAGACCTCATCTCTACAATAAATAAAAAAATAAGCCGAGTGTGGCAGTGTGCATCTGTGGTTCCAGCTATTTGGAAGATTGAGGCAGAAGGATCGCCTGAGCCCAGCAGGTCAAGGCTATGGTGGCTGTGAGTGTGCCACTGCACTCCAGCCTAGGCAAGTAAAATAACCTCATATTATAATTGAATCTGTATGTTAAGTAGAAAAACTTATAGTTGAACCATGTAAAATTGCTTGTACTCAACTGTTTCTTGACCTATAAAGGTGTCAAGTTCATATATTCAACCTAATTCACTCATTTTTCTGTGACATCATAAAGTAGAAAAATGCATTTTTATAATAATAGTCTTAGATCTTTGCTCTATGGTTCAAAATTTAAATTTCTATAGCCAGATCATAAGTTGCTTTTGGTTATACTCCATAGATTTCCAGTCTTCTTTCATAGTCCCTAAAGCAAGCAACCAAAGTTCAAATTATGTTAATTTCTTTAAAATAAAAGAAATTATAACAGTGTATCTGATAGGTAGCACTTCATATAGATAAAAAGTAATTTAAACACATCTTTGACAAAATAGTGGAAATTAAAATACTAGATTTATTGCTTTGAACATTAATTCTTTGAAAAGGCCTGCAATCTGAAGATTAAGAGTCAGGACCTTTCCCCTCTGTCTGACTCTCAAGGTTGCAAAGCTTGGAGAACAAGATGCAAAATGAACTTCCTTTAGTAGAGGGATCATTTCCACAGATGAATAATCAACTTCCTTTTGAGTTTATCCTTCTTTTTCTTTGAACTTTTTATTTAAAAAAAGTCAAACCTATAGAAAAGTTGAAAAAATAGTACATTATCTAGACTCACTAATTGTTAACATTTGTCATATTGTCAAATACTCTCTCTTTCCACACACATATAAACATTCCTATATATGTATTTATATTCTATGTATGTATTTATAAACATGCAGATATGTTTATCTGTACATATATAAACATTTCTCTTTATTTATGAACACTTCTTTATTTCCTGATTATTTTAAAGTAAGTTTCAGAAACCACGACTTTTCAACCCTAAATTTGTCAGTATGTATCCCCTAAGAACAAAGACATTCTTCTATATAACAAAAATAACATTATCACCGACAAGTAATAAAGTATTGTTATAATAATATTATCTAATACACAATCCATATTCAAGTGTACCCAATTAAAAATATTCTTTATAACTCTTGTTTAAAAAAACTAGGATTCTCTCAAATATAATTATTACATTTGGTTTTCATATTTCTTTAGTCAACTTTTTTCAACTTTTTAGTCAAATCCTCCTGCTCCCACCTTTGGATTTTTTCCCTTTCATGACAGACGTTGTGAGAGGGTAGACCAATGCTTTAAGCTGGCCTTGCTAATAAATTCAGGTGAAACCTTTTGGGAAGAATACTACTCAGGTGAGAGCATCTCCCTTTGAATCCTATGAGGAGGGTCTTAGTGTCTGTTGTCATTAAATTTGGTCACTTGCTTAAGGTGTTTTGTGTTGATTCTTGTCACCTTTAGTTTTTGAAAGTGTTTTCTGTTTTTGCCTACAAACCTGTGGAACTTGTAGCATCTGACTACATAGAGAATCTTATAAGTCTTAAATATCTATATGGTTCATATGCAGACTATCATTAGCTTGTGTCAAACAAATGTATTCATTTTTAAATTGATGACTATAGTATAGCTGCTTGAAGAAGACTACAGAAATTAAAATGCTTGTCCAAACTGTCTGGCAAACTGAAAGAATGCTTGGCGATCACTTTATCTCTATCTCTATATCTCTATCTCTATCTCTCTCTCTATCTCTCTCTCTATCTCTATGTCTCTCTCTCTCTCTCTATCTCTATCTCTGTCTCTGTCAGTGTCTCTCCAACCCTCCTTCCCTCGCTTTCTTTCTCTCTCTCTCATTCCTTGCACTAAGCCCATCTCATTCTATTTCTCTATAGGTTGGTTTAGTTTCTATTTAGTCTATAAAGAAAGTATAGAAGAAAGGACATATAGAAAAATATTTAAACACAGATCTCTTTTTTAAGACCATAATTTTTAGCTAGTGGATATTATGTATCATTGATTGAATTTTTCTGCCCACTTCCTAAGAACTTTGCTAAAATAAATTTCTTGCCAATATAAGCCCCTGGAGCAATCCACCATCCAGTGCTTTGCATTCTGGGGAACAGTTGACCTTGGTTAGAAATTAATTTATTACTTCCTGTTTCCTTTACATTTCCCACTTCCCTCCCCACCTCCTTGTTCTAATAATGACACATAAAGTTAATGAGTACTGGTAATTAAGAGGTCCATTTTAGAACAAGTGACTTGGGTATTGAATGCCCTTGACCTAAACTTTACTTGGACGAAAGATAGCTGAATAATTAGAAAATGAAATTCCAAATCAGAAGCCGAGAAGTCTTTTCTGTAATTTGTGTAGCACTGAATCTCTTTACCTCTCTATATTTTATTTTGTCCATCAATTAAATGGGACTGACAATAATTTTTCATTAAAAATTTGGGGTACCCAGATGAAAATCACAATATGGTAGCAATATAGCTTTTAGTTTTAGAACTAATGTGAATATTTTTACTAATTATAAAATCCAATATATTTACCTTAGCTCACTTTTCATACTTTTTATGAAAAGTGATGGTCAGTTGTGCTAGTGCCCTATTCAAGGGTATTGGGAAATTGTCCCAATGGTGGAGATTTGGGTGGTGTACCTGGTCACCCACTTTGTGTGGAAAGAGAATGGCCTGATGTTAAAATATACACAGACTCTTAGGCAGTTGCAAATAGTCAGCTGCTCAGCGTCCTACAAAGAGAAAGATTAGAAGACAGGAGACAAAGGCAAGAGGTATGGGAATGGGCATACAGCATGAAGGTCTATGTATTGCTTGTTAATGCCCATCAGAGAGCATCCACCATGGGAAAGTAACTACTTGATTAGTAGGCAAAATGACCTAACAGCCAGCCAGCCTCTGTCATCACCCTGGTGCTGGCACAACGAATGCATGAACAGAGTAGTCATGGAGGCTGAGAATGAAAATGAGGAGTGAGCAAGCAAGAATGAAGCTCTGTGGGGAGAGAGCAGAGAAGAAAAGGCCGGTTGACCATAATAACAGCCTTTGAGAGATACGAGGAAGAATGAAATGTCTATTGAATTGAACGTAAATGAACTGAAAAGTATGAAGTGTTTTGCTGTGGGGATGACTTAGTTATTTGTTTACTTACATATTGTTTTTCTCTCTCCTCCACTAAATGTAAATTCCAGGAGAGCAGAGACATTTACTTGTTTGCAGCTGTGTCACCTCTTCCCAGAACAACACTGGCCACATTGAAGGCTCTCAATAAATATTTGCCAAAAGAATGAATGACTTTACACTGTAATTTTTTGTGGGTGGCTGGTCCTCAGTTGTAAAGATTTATCACAATTTAGCTAATCACTTTGGGCAGTTTATTTTCCTCACATTCTTTCCCCAGTGAAATAATGGCAGGCAAAATCTTTGTCTATTATTTCCATGAAATGAGTTATAAGTAGTAAAATTGCTGGTTCAAAAAGTATAACTTTTAGTTTTCCAGACTTTTGCTATGTGATGCTTCATGGGTTTATTTTTTAAAGTGTTTATTTTAAAAAGTGTTTTTAAACTGTTGTTTATATATATCTTTTCATACAATTCAGATTTGGCTGTCCTCTTATCAACTGGCTGTCTTGAAGGCATGTGTAATCAGGATTCTGACCCAGCAAACTTTGACATTTTATATAAGAAACCCAGTCACATTCAGAAAGTTGAAATGTATTTTTCATTGCCTTTACTGAAGATTGTATAGCTGTCTTCAACCCTAATTCTAACTCAGTCCTACAGCAAAACACTTCATACGTCCCACCTAGACATTTCAGTTCTCCACATCATCTCTCTAAGGCTGCTCTCTTGACTCGGAAACTGTTTGTCCTTCAGCCCTCTCTTTAAACAGCCACCTTCTTTCTTACTCACTTATTTCTTTTCCTGCATCCATTTTCTCCTCTAAAACTTAAACTCTCTCCTTCACTGCTTCACATAGAGTATCTGCTCACTGTCTTAAGAAACCAGAGCACCATGTAGAAGCACAAAGCTTCTAGCTTGTGCTGCCTTCTTTAAGACTCTAGATGTTTGCGTCTCTTCCTACAAAGAAATCCTCAGACCCCAGCTTCATAGGAGAGAGCATTCTTTCTTATTTTTTTCCTGTAAGGTATTTCCTTTGAGCATTGAAAACCAAGTTCTGACACTTTCATACTATTTTTTCAAGGCAATAGTACATTTATTTTGGGAAATCTACTTCAGTAGATACATGTATGTAATACAGTGTTTTCAATTCTTATTGAAGGGAAAGTTCAAATTCAGCATATAGTGTTTTTTTCTCATGCTACTTGTATCATGGGTTTCTGTTTGATGTACACCGCCTATATTTGATGAGCATATTTGGTACACTCAGATTTCCTCCAAAAGTCTATCCTTATTACTCTCCCCCCATTGACTATTTGTCTCCCCCACTTTTTGCCTCAGGTTCTGAGCTTCAGAGGCTGAAAGATCTGTATTGGAATACTATCTTTCACTTACTTTGTGAATTTAAATATACTTTACCACTCTGGGTCTTTGTGTCCTTATCTATAAAATAGCACCTACCACCATGAAGAGTAAATGTGATAAGACATGGAAATGAGCATAGTAGCCTAAGTGCTCAACAAATGGTTAACTGTGATTATTATACTCTTATTTTTGGCATTTCTGTTCTTCAGATACCTTCTTGGGCATTCATTATCTTATTTTCCTTTACTCCTTCCATTCCTTAGTTTCCCTAATGTCGTCATCACTCACCTTTCCTCTGTAGAAACCTCAGATATGATGAAGCCCACCTTTACCACAGGTACGTTTTATCCTCCTGTCTTCTTGCTGTTATCTGTTATTTATCCTTAGCTTCTGGAAGTATCTTTCTTTGTGTTTTTCCTTTCTTTGCCTATAGTGCCCTTGAATTATTTCTTCTTTATTATTCTCTGTTGTTTATATATCTTTGAGTTCCTACTTACTAGCTTTTCTATCTGTCCCCATCTCTGATGACTTCCCTCCTGCCTTTAGACACTTTTTGTGTCTTTTCCCTTTTCATACTTCCCTTCACATCTGGCTCAGTGATGCTGTTCTCTTATGCGTGCATATTCCGTTTATCTTTGTAGAGATTACATCTAATTCTCTTTTTATAGAGAGAAATAGTATTCATTCATTGAGTGAATATTATTGAAAGCCTGTTACCTTCAAGGCACTGAATTAGGTCTTTGGGAAGCAGAAATTAAAGGCGCAGTCTCTGCTCTTAAGGAGCTCAAAGTCCAGTGGGTAAACAGATTAATAAATTCCATTTTGGTGACAAGTCTGTGAAAGGGCGAGGCAGGGTGAATTGAAAAGGGGTTATTAGTGGAAGGAAGAGGTATGAAGGAAAGCATTCCAGAACTGTTGACATCACATTTAAGTTTCAAAAGTATAGCAATAAGCCAGGAGGTGTGGCTCATGAATATGTTGGAGGGAATGCAGATTTTAGGTAAAGGGACCAATATTTACCTCTACATCAAGTCAAGTCTTTCATAGTTAAATCACTTGACTACTCGTCACATTAAGATAATTTCTTAAAACCTAGCTACAGGGTAACCCTTTTGCACTGCATTTCTTACTAACTGGCCTTCCTTGGCTAATAAATTGAAAGGATTGCTGGCTAAGTGACCTGTGTTCTTTTTTGATAGAGCCCTATTTCATGTTTACCTTCCCCCATCACCCAATCTAAACTATTTATAATTTTTAACCTACCGTTTCATTGATGAAGGTGAGAAAAATGTTTGCATTGATCTGTGAATGAGAAACTAGCCACATAGATCTTACATCTTTTCTTCTATTTTCTAAACTTTCCATAAAAGTCCTCCTCATGGGTTTATTCAAATGAATTGATGATCGGGTTCCCACCCATCTTATGGCCTCTTGGCTTCTAATCAAACTGTTTTCAAAGAGGTCCTATCTTCACAGGATCCAAATTTATCACTGTTTTTGTAGTGCCCTTCTCCTTCCTGTTCTTCTTTCTCTTCCTCCTTCCTCTTTTGCCCTTTCTTATTATAGCCCAACTTACAACAGAGGCTTGGAGCTCAGTAAATAACAAGATGAGTCAGAATACCTAGGGCTGAGGCTTGGAGAAGAGATGTGGACATTGGCGTGAGATAGGACTTTGATATCCTCTCAGCTGAAGGCACCTGAGGAACTCTATCAAGAAAGGCAGAGTATAGAATTTTAAGATATTTGGTGTTTGGAGGACAAAGTGATAGGTGATGGAAAGCCATCCAGGTAGATGGGAAATCTGACTGGAATTTGTATTGTCTTTATATTTAAATTATACCTTAATTGAGGAAAAATAGAAATATTCGTAATATCAAGTCAGCAGCCATGACTGCAGTATGTTTCTATTTCATCTTCTTTTATGTTTTTAAATAGAATTTAAATTTTTTTTTCCATAAATGTCTTGTACATTCATTGTAAGGTTGACTTCCACTTGCATTACAGTTTTCTTACTATTGTGAATGGCACTTTATTTTCTATTTGGTTATTGCCAGGATAGAGGAACACTATTGATTTTTGTAAGTTGATCTTCCATTAAATCAACTCCCTGAACTCTCACTGATTTAATAGTTGGTTGGTTTGTAGGATTTTCTAAGTAGATGATAAGATTGTCAGCAATGAATGATGATTGAATGCCTTTAATTCTGGTGCTTGTGCATTAGTCATCAATTGCTGCTAACAAATTATCCTAATATTTAGCAGTTTAAAATACAAAATATTTATTTTCACACTGTCTCTGAGGTCAGGAATCCTAGAATATAACCTACTGTCAGAAAGCACACAACATCACTTTACCTTATTCTATCGGTTAGACGCAATCCACTAATTCCAGCCCAAACTCAAGAAAAGAAAAATTAGGTTCCACTCCTTGAAGGGACTTTCAAAGACCATGTGGACATATTTTAAACCACCACATCTTATGATCTTTTTTCCTTCTTGTTTCTATTTTTAAATTCTTGTTGATGAGAACATTCTATGACAGGTTAAATAGTGGCAGGAATAAAGGGAAATGTGTTTTGATGCAGACATTAAGGGAACTGAGTTTGAAGTGTCTCCATCTCCAAGCTACCATGTTGACCTTAGTTTTTTGGTGTAAAGTCTGTTTCAAATGAAATGTGTTCTATTCCTGGCTACTGAGACTATGACTGCTATATCATAACTAAATATAAGTTTCATGAAATATTTTTGCATTCATAGGTTTTCTTTCTTTCCCTTTCTTTTCTCTTTTAAGAAATGTTAAACTGTTGGCTTTTTGGATAAATTGTACTTGGGCTTGTTTTTTAATATATTATTATATTTACTTAGATCATATGTTAAGTAGACTCTTCCCATCTCTATTCATAAGCTAAATAGGCTTGTAACATTTTTTCTTGTGCTGCCCATACTGGCTCAAAAATCAGTGTTTTATTAGCCTTCCAAAATGAGCTGGGCAGCTTTCTTCTTTTTCTGTATCCTCCATCCTGGAAGTTTTTTATCCTGCCTCTGTTGTTCTTATGGCACCTGGTTTGGTTTTCTTGCTCCTCTGGCCCCTGACCTACTGGTTCATCTCCAGTTGATGATTTGTGCCTTCTTTTCTGGCTTTGTGTATAATAGGGGGTGAAAATTTATACTGTTTGGCTCAGATTTGCAATTAAAGGTAATTATTTTTTATAATTGACTCAAATTTCTTTATGACCCCTTCACTGTCAATGATAGAGGTAAGAAGGGACAATATAAGAGCATGTGGTGATTCTAAAATTTGCAAAATACAAAGAGTGTCTCAGTAACTTATAGTTTAACACATTCTTATTTTGAGTAAATAATATCCCCTCTCCCTGTTAGGTTCCATGATGACTTCTTTGCTTTAAGGGAAATTTACTTGCATTCATGGTGATGAGGGGGAGGGAAGCTGGCTTTCTGCATGTGCACCTACTAACAGCAAACATAGTTGAAGAGGTATCAAGAACCAGAGAACAGCCCAAGTTCCTGAACTTGAGCCAGTCAGTCCCTCTAGTCACAACAGAAACACACAACATACCTCAATGCCTTTTTGGGGAAGTAGGCATGGCGATTGGAGAACTTCTGAGATGAGGCAAATACCCATTGAATTTGACTGAATATTTACTTAAAAGAAAATAAACCAACCTGAATACAATCTTTTATAATGAAAGACACTGAAATTATTTTAATTAGGAGGTTTAAGTATTTGTGCTCCTTACTGCTCAGCGGCCTGTGGCTTGGGAGCAAAGTCAGTTATAGAAACCTAAAGAATGTCCTAATTTTTACACAGCTAAGTGTGGTGGATAAAGATCTGATCCTACCACACTTAGACTGACTAACAGATTTTGGCTTCCTTATCTTGGAACCTTACCCATTTGAGACCTCATGCCACCTGTTCTCCCCACTTCCTGGGTTCCGCTCCAGAGAAATGGGTACTGGATAGGAAACTGCAGTCTCTACTGGCTGTATTGCTAGTGAGCTGTGTGCCTGCTCTGCCTCTTAATTTTCCAGCCCATAAAATGGGAAGACTAACATAAATGGACCTTGAAGTCTTTCCAGCTCTCCGAATAATTTTTTTCACAGTCTTGCCCCCATCCCAGCACTTTCTTCTCCTTTTTCTTCTCCCCTCTTATTTCAATGGAGGGACTTGATTTCCTAATCAATGATTCCATTTTATTTGCTTTCTTCATTGTTTTTTGTGACTGATTTGACTTAGGAACAGGTCATGTTGTGCCCACAAAGTGGTAACACTGCTTACAGTCCAGTTTTGGTCCGTAACTGCCCTATATGGCACACTGCCCCTCGCACCTCCTTCCCTTCCCCACTTCCTTTTTGAGAACAGTTCACTGTGAAAAATTCTACTGACACTTTATACAGTCAGGTTCTACATCATGCAGCTAGTGTGGCTCTAAACGCAGGTTTTAAAATCAAAAGCACCAAAGCCGAGAGTCTGGTTGAATCAGGAAAGCAAGAGTACCCTTTTCTAATAACATCATTTCCCCCCCAAAACATAAATCTGAACAAATGAATCTACAGAATCACTGGTGTTGGGGAGAATTTTTTTTTCTTTTTTTGGTGCCTGGTAGGGTTATTTCCCATCTTCCAAAGCCTGAGCCCTAATGAGTTCCAGGGGGACAGAAGTCTGTCAATCACAGGGTACTTTTCAAGTATAGTCCTCTCTGCCCCATCAGAGAACCACAAGGCATGAAATAATTAGAAAGCCCAAAGTAACTGCTCTGTCTTACAAAAGCAAAATTCGTATGTGGATCATTTACATAAATTTGTCACTTCCCATTACAGTTCTAATGTAGGCTGTGTAATAATCGCAGGCATGCTGGGGGAGGGGAGGTCAAGGTGGGCTGCGCCTCCATGTTGGAAGCTCAAGGTACGCATGTGCTGTGCGTTTTACCGCCCCCACCTTCAACGATTCCTGAATTAATGAAAAGTGTCTTTTCTTTTCCATGAGATAAAAACTATTCATGCTGCTATGGCAGCAGACCTTGTGCTTAAGAGGAAAAAAAGCGCTTTTGCATCAAGCTATTGTTAGGGGAGAATTCACTTTGAGGAGCATTTCAAAGCTGATCCCATTGGGGAAAGAGTCATGTTAAATATTTGCCATGAAATATTTATAAGAAGAGCACAAGCGCAATTGACAAAGTTGCCTGAGAATATAAGCATTTCTCCTCATTTGAACATTTTAGGTTGGGGGTTTAAATGCCCTAGGGAGAACTTATATAAGTGTGAATACATGTGTGATGTGTGTTCACAAACGCACGTGCACACACCCACACTCCCACACATACACGCTTACACATATGGTTGAGTGGATTGATAGGATTTAGGCCAATCTGCATCTGAATGCTGTTTCCCAAATACAGCAGCAATAAGAGGTCACTGAGGACTGCCTTGATAATTGTGTTTGTAGAAGCACTGTGCGGATGCCAGCAGAGCAAGCCGTCCTGGACTCACCCCGGCGGCCACCACTGTGTGGCAAGCAGCCATCTTACAGGTGCTCTTTGCATGTCCACCTAGTAAAAGGACTCTCGGAGGGGACAGACTCCCCTGAACCCTTTTCCTTTATTCCATCAGCTTAATACTAACAACACCCAAGCGTATACATTGAGAAAGGAGAAGGATGATTTGTTGAAACCAGAGTAAATGTTATCAGAGTATAGTGTTTCCATCTGTGTGGCTTGTGGGTATAAAAACCAACATTTAGCACCCAAACCCTGCCCACCTGAGCAAACAATTATGTAATAAAATACAGTAACTAATTTATTGACTTACATAGCTAAAAGAAGCTCTGTATCAACAATGTATAAATTCAATATCTGTGGGGCTCTTCTCTCTATTGGGAAGACAGCAATGAAAATATTCTGCTTTCATGCAGTGTCTCCAATAAATAAACTGCACATTTAACTCTTAGTATTTTTGCCTCATGAGCCTTGCTATCATTTTATGTAGTATTTTATACAACTTTGAAACCAGTGTATAGTAGTATGATTAGCAGCTAAATAGGTAATATATACCCTGTTACTGGTGCTTATTTTAGTCTTAAAATTCCACAGAGAATTTTACTCTAGGCCAATTTTGTTAATCAGCAAACATATAAGATCGTGGCCAAAAGGGTGAGTGCTCTGAAATGCCCAGTTGTAGTCATCGCTATGGTATTTGACTTTGTCTGTGAAGAGCAAGATTACCTAGTGGCGAGGTAGGCAGAGGGAAGACGTGCGGGCATGGTGGGGGTCTGAACCACAGCCATCCTGTTTCTTATCTAAGAGTTCACCAAGTGGGAAAGCATTGTGGATGGATTTAAATCAGCTTTTTTTCTCCTTCCCCCCTCCCTTGCACACAACAAAAGTCTAAATCCCTTTTCAGGCCAGATTGCCCCATTTCCCTGCATGGGCCAGGCAGATTGGAAACATGTTTGTCATTCAGCTTTTCTCCGGGTTAATCAGGAGACACTGGGGTGGTGGGATTTCTGCCTTTCATCTATGGAGCCTGCCTCTAAAAGCAGCCGTGCAGAGGCCTCTAGGCCCGCTTGAGAGCTGGGCTGCCTGTCATCTCTGCAGACAGATATAAAAATATTGTTAACCACGAGCCTAAGCAGAGGGTTTAACAGGGATTTGAATCTAAAATGTGATACTCCACATAGACCAACTTGATTTGGTCCAACAGAGCCGAACCCCTTATTCTGTTCTAACAAAGTGTGTCACATAATGGAGGAGATTTTGATAGGATTTACGACGTCTCTGTTTCAGGCCTGCTGCTGAATAGATCTAAACTGTGAATGAACGTTGCTGCCTTTCCAAGCTGTCAGGATGAGAGGCCTCGACCCATATTACTCCCACATCAAGGTCTTGTTGGAGAACAGCTTTCAAGTTCACAGGGGGTGCTGGCCTGAACTCACAGTGGCAGCTGGACCAGGCAGGTGTGAAGCAGTGAGGTTCTGTGTGGAGCCACAGCCAGTATCAGAGGGTTGCAACACAGTGATTCCCACACCTCCTATATTTGGACTTCAGTGACCTTTTGAACCTGAAAATTCTGAACAATAATTATTTGTAAAGACAATAGACACCAACAAACCATAAGGAGGTAGTATGGAGTGATGGCTAGAGTCCGAGAGGGCTGGTCTTGGCTCTTGGCTTCTTCACTTACCCTGGGACCTTGACCAGATCACTCTCAACAACTCAGTTTCCTTATCTATAAAATGGGGATAATAACATTTTCTCTCTGAAATTGTTTTGAGAAGTATGAGAGACGGGCTATATTATGTGCTCAGTCTAGCCTACGAATGCTTGCTACATAACATTGTTAGTTACTACTTGCAGTTCTACGGCAGTTAAGGATGGTTTGGACCTTACCTCAACTACAGATTAGTGTAATTCATAGCTGCGCTGTCTCGAAAAGCAATAGCCAATATTCCCTGTGATAAGAAGAAATGAAGCAACGATGTCCAGTCATACCCATCCATTAAGGGACTATTTGGGAAGTCCTATGTTTCAGGCATATGCAAAATCTAGAAAATAATATAATGAACACTCATAAATGTTTCACAGAGCTTTGACAAATTTTAATATTTTGCTAGGCTTATTCAGATCTTTTTTATAAGAAATAAACCATTAGAAATTTTTTTGAGGCCCTCAGTACCTCTCCTTGAGCCCATTCTTCTTCCTACCTTCCTACCTCTGCCCCCCAAATAACCACTGTCCTAAATTTGGGCTTTAATGATCCCCTGATATGTTTTTGAAATGTCCATATTGTATAGCTATAGTCATAGCTATAAATATCCATAAGCAATACTTGATTTTGTTTTGTATAATTGGTTTTTTAGTGGTTTTATATTTAACACATAAGTTGACTGTTGGATTTTTCTCTATTTGTATATTTAGTCAATTTACACATTTTTTATAAACAAAAATATGTAGATTTTTTGCTACAGTATAAACGGCCATTGCATGAATTTATTTTCCCATTCTCTTGTTGGTGGACATCTAGACTGTTTCTAGTTTTCCCTACTTAACCAATACTTCAATAAACACATATTTGTACATGTCTTTCTGCATTTAGGTGAGTGCTTGTCTATGGGGTATGTGTGTATGTGTGTGTGTGTGTGTGTGTGTGTGTGTGTGTCTGTGTGTGTGTTTGTGTGTGTGTGTGTGTGTGTGTGTGTGTGTGTGTGAGAGAGAGAGAGAGAGAGAGAGAATTTGAGGGTTTGAGGAAGAAATTTAAAGGGAGGTAAACATATTAAATGATATTTACCAGCTCAACTTTCTTTGAGTTTTCAGGAACTGATTTAGGAGGTGATACTGCTGCTTTCTTATCAGTAGCAATGGAGTGTGGGTTATTTTTTTTCTTCCTGGTGTTAATTAACCCCTCTGTAGTCTTGGGATAGCCCATTGTTGATAATAGAATGTGCCTGGAGAAAATCAGATTCTCAACTTGGGTCAAAAGGTTAGAAAACAAATAGTCTCCTGTAGTCCTTAAATACCTTTCTTCCTGAAGAGCCCCACTAAAAGTGAAGCTCCTAAAAATGAAACAACCCAACTGAAATGGTTCATTAGAGAATGTCAGGTCTCTGGGGTGGCCCTCCTTTTACAACAGGGCACATGTACAGAAGGGGATGGGGTAGAGAGGTGTAGGTGGATGGTATCTATCCTGGAACTAACCTTCAGTCACAATCACTATTTAGCTTATTATTGTGCTTAGGGGATACACTTAACATTTGAAAGAAATCTAATGGATTTAGTTAAGATTTAAAAGACGCTTGGATGTCTTTTATTAACATACCAATCCAGATTTACATAGTTACACTAGTAAGAAAGCAAATAATATTATTTTAGTTTTGTGTCAAAGTTAATAACAGGAATAGGAAATTAACAACAAAAAAAGAGATGTAGACCAATTGTTCTTGATTCATGTGGGAGGCAGCATATCTCTGTATATGACAAAATGGTAAATAGACATGTACATGCGATGTGCACACAATTCCAAAGCCAAATAAAATTATTTTTGTATTACTTGAGATTTTAAATCATGAAGGTCATTACTTCCCTTCATTATTATGTCTAATTGTAAGTTGACTGTACTAGGAAATGAACTACAGTTAATTTAATAGTCAAGTAGTGACCAAACTGAAGCTGTAAAGGGCAGATTGTTGGCATTAATTAGGGACTTCTGTATGGCTTTTAGATTCTTATCTATTTGACTTTGTGTCTCCTATAATCTTTCCGGAGGTTTTCTGGGTCAAATGAGGGCTTCTGACAGAACTTGGAACTCTGCAGTAGTTTCGTATCACTGCATCTGGGTGATAATGCAAAGAATTCCCAACTTTGCCCTCAGGTTTTCTCAGATAGGCACTGATTAGGAAGGAAACTTCTCTTACTTTCTTTATTTCTCTATTATGAAACATGTCTCAGTTTAAACAGGTTCTTAGGAAATACGGTGAGAATCTGAATGCATATTCTGGATGCAAAGTTCCCCTTTTAGCCCCTGTACTAACCTCTCACCTGAATAGATGATGTTTAGTATTGTTATGTGCTGTGTACTGTGCTAAGAACTCATGCAGCATCCTTTTTAATCTTGTAGTATTTTATAATTTAAATACTATTATTGTGTAAATAACTAAATAATGCAATGACTCAAACAGGACAGAAGTCTATTTTTCTCACAAGTCTAGTAAATATATGTCTCTATTCCATATAGTTATTCAGGGATAGAGGATGGTAGGGTGTGGCCTCCATGGTTGTTGCAGTTGTTATCATTTGTAGGCAGGAGGAAGGGGAAAGAGAGCATGAGGCATGTAACTCCAGTATCCCTGTGTCCTGGCCTAGAAGTGACATGCTTAATTTCCATTCACATTCCCTTACAGATAATTTAGTTACGGTTGCACTTGACTACAAGGGAGACAAGGAAATATAGTCTGGCAGAGCAGCTGTGGTCTCAGCTATTATTCTGCTAATGTAGAAAAAGGAGAGAAAGGATTTTAGTACTGGCACTGGTAGTTTATTTATAGACATTTGGGATTCTTTGAAATCTTAATTAAACCCATCAGATTTCTTGCAGTCTCCACCAGTTATCATCTGTACTTCACTAACGAGGCAAGTTTAATTAAGTGTAAATAACTAGCCCAATACCACGTACTTAGTAAGTAGAGGCAATGGAATTCAAACCCAGGCAATTTAAGGCTAAAAGTTGAGTATTTGTTAATTAATTAATTTATTTAATTTTTTATTTTAAATATGTGGGGTACAATTCTGGGTTAGGCATACAAATGTTCATTATGCAGGTGCCCTTGTTGATGAGGTGTGCCCTCCCTCCCCTGATAGTTTCCCACTACTGCCAATCCCTCTCTTATAGTATTATGATAGTTGTTCAAGGTCCGCTTATAAGTGAGAGCATGCGATACTCGGTTCTTTGTTTCTGTGACAGATCATTGAGTATTATAGCCTCTAAGTCCATCCAAGTTGCCGTGAAGTTCATGATTTTGTCCTTCTTTATGACTGTATGATATTCCATTGTGTGCATGTACCACACTTTTTTTTATCCAGTTCTCTTTTGATGGGCAGCATGGTTTGTTCCATGTTTTTGCTATTGTAGATAATGCTGCAATAAACATGCATGTGCAGGTAACTTTTTCAGAGTTCCTCCGAGTATATTCCCAGTAGGGGGATTGTGGGGTCACATGGTATGTCGATTTTTAGATCTTTTAAGAATCACCACACTGTTTTCTACAGAGGCTGTACTAGTTTACCCTCCCACCAACAGTGTAGAAATGTTCCCTCTTCGTTGCATCCTCTCCAGCATCTGTTGTTTTTTATTATTAAGTTGAGCATTTAAATACCAACTATAATGACTTTGAATAATTAATTCATTGGCACATCACTTTTCTCTAAATGAATATCTGTTGTGGGATTTTACTCAACTCTGCGGGAAGATTGGGGTCATCAGGAATTTCCATTCCAGAAACAATGAAGATGAGTCCTGGAGTTCCACATTGTTTGAGTTCAGGAGGCTAAAAGCCTACAGTGATTATCATGTCTTTGCAAGTGAGGTTTCTGTGGTACAGGTAAAAACCTCAGGATTTTCGTGGTTAGAGAATAAGTGACAAAGGAAGGTATTACTCTAAGTCATCTCTAATTAGGTACTTTGGTTTAACATACCCAGTCAAGGATATTTTGAGCTGAAGCATAACAACAAAAAAAGAAAGAAAGAGAAAAGAAAAAGAAGCCTCTTTATTATTTCACCATTACTACTTAGATGAAAGTTGTTCTGAACTTGTGGGACCATTGTCCACCAGCTCAACAATGTACCCCATAATATGACATACAAATAGTTATTTTATTTACATTTCTACTCAGAGAGTTTTTTTAAGTGAGGAGAAACTTGGATGTTATAGATAAACAAGAAAAATGTCCATGAAAGGTGAATATTTATTGTTGTTAATGAAATGAATGCTATTAATTAATTTTTGAGCTTTGAAAATGAATGCTAATTTATGTAATTCAATAGACACATGACCAAAACAACTAATCACCCTAATTATTCCAGCAGGGACTGCTCTTCTCAAAATGCTAGTGATCTGGAATCTGATTTTGTCTGTGTAAATACATGGCAAGTTACTTAATCCCTCTAACCTCCTTCATCTGTAAAATGGAGATACAAATATTTTTTTACGTACAGATTTTGTTGTAAGAATTAAATGAGATAAGTCATGTAATAACATTAGCATAGTACATAGTAAGTAGTGAATAAATATTAGGGATTATGACAACTGTCTACACATTCATTTCAATTGCTGGTGGGGGATGGGGTGTGGGTAACTAATTCTGTTAAGATTGTGAAAACATATGAAAAGAGGTCTTGTCCTCATTTAATAGAGTCACTCAAGGTGTTTATCCAGAACTTTGATAATGCTGACTGTCAAAATCTTGTGATGAACTAGAGATTTCAATTAAAGTCTTTTTTAATCTTCCTAGGCAAAAGTATTCACTCTCCTCTCTGTGCTCCCTTAGCTCTTTGTTCATTCTTATATCCTTGTCCTTATTACATTGCATCACAGGTATTTGTTTCCCTGTTAAGGCTCTTTGCAAAGTTTGCTGGTGACCAAGTGATATGTGGAATCCCCCAAGTCAGGGACTGTTTTTCCTGGCTCCCGGCATGACATGAAGCAGGGTCCCCATAAATGTTACTTTAACGAGTGGCTACATAGCCTGGTGGAGGTTGCTGGCACATTAGAAGAGGAATCTGGAAGTACACCCTGTTGTATTTTTCCGGTTTGCCGGTAATCAAACCATTTCACACTCAGTTTCTTCATTTGAGAAATATTCCTTCCAGTGTGCTTCCCTTGCAGAGATGCTGTGATAATTAATGAGACTCTTTGGAAAGGAGCGATAGTCTTGATCCCTTTGAAGTTTGGTTTTACAAGAAGATCTTTATACACAAGGCTGTAAAAATTCTGTTCTCCTTCCTGCCCTTTTTTTCCTCAAGCCCAAAGGTCCAGGAGAGATTATCTGCCTATGAAACTTCCATTTTGTAAATGCCAGTCTCCCTGTAGTATAACCTGCAGTGCACTCAGCCGGTCAATCCAAGCCCCCAGGCCTTCTCTTTCCACAAATCAATTTGTGAGCACACAGACTGGAAACCCCCAATAGTCTGAGAGTTGTAAGCAAATGGACTAGGAAAAGCCATGGTTTACTCACAGAAACTCTTATCTTCTGTATTCTTTTCAAGGTTGCCCACTTCTTCACTGAAGAACCACTGGTGAGGGCTTGGCAAGAGCCATATTCTGTGCTAAGTATTGGGCCTAGTGTAGTGTGCAGATAAGTGAGTTATTACATGGCAACTGTAATGTGCCATAAATCAAATAGAAAGAGGTGTGTAAGGTATGTACAGGGCAAGAGGTAGCTCAGGGACAAGGTAAATTATAGGATACAGTTGAGAGAATAGGAAGCTGTGTCAGACAAAGAAATGGTACCTGGGCCACATGTGACGGGTGAAAAGGATGGATTTGCTTTGTGAACTTGGATTTAACCTCATGGAATCATCATTTCCTCATCTGTAGAACAGGTATAATAATGACATGGAGTTAATGAAATAGACAAGTAAAACTATTTTATAAATGATAAAATGCTTTATAAATATCAATCATTATTTGTATCCTCTGATTGTTTTCCATAAGCTAAGCAGTGAAGGCATGCTGCTTAAGAACAGCCAAAGCATAGCTGACATCAGTGTTACCAACATAATGCTCTTACCCTGGCTTCAGTCTAAAGATTCCATGAGGTGAGAATCAGGTGTCGTAATGGGGAGTGGTAAGAAGGCAGATTCAGTCATTTTGTGCTGGCAGTAGCCACCCAAGGTCACGTGCAGGGGCATCCTAATGGGAATGCAAAAGAAAGAATACACTGGGCTTCAGGTGACTCTTAGTATCCATAACTAAATTTGGAGAGAAATAAGATGTTCTTCTGTATGCTTGGGCATGACCCCACCTGAGGTGAATTTCCATAAACTGCTTTGTCTCTGAAATCATAGATTCAGGAATGTTAGTCATTCCAACTCAGTTACTTCCTAATCAACTCATCTTCAAATATACTAAAAAAATCTAGCCCCTTGCCTCTCCAGCCCCTTTTTTACTTTACTTTTTCCACTAACTAGTAATCACTCTCTTGTTGGTAGCTTCAGTTGGTTTGACTCTTGTTTTTTCAAAGCATTTGCCTTTAAACACCCCAGCCTGGATTCGTCCAGGCATAGACTCGGTCTTCTAAGTGTTGCTAGGGAAGATCATGCAGCTGTGAGGTTAGCGCTGCTACAAATTCAAGGTTTCTAACTTTAGCTGCTACCTGATATTCTTCTCTAATGGGACAATGGACAATGTTTAAAAATATTGGAGGTTTTTTTTTTTTTTCCTTTCTAGTAATTCCTGCAGACACCCATTGAAGCTAAAGACATCCCTTGCTTCAGGGGGAAAGCAGTAGTAACCAGCCAAGAACAAAGGAGTCAGTGTTGAGCTTCTGACTTCCAAAATAGGCTCTTGAAATTCATTTCAGGGAAAATAGATATAAATGCCAAGATGTGCATTTTCAAGATTCAGGCTCTGTTGAGAGAAGAGAGGATCTGTGGGTTCTAAGGAAACAAAATAGAAAACTAGAGCATAATTTACAGAGATAACCATAGAGTAGGGAGAAAGAATGATGTGCTGTGACGTCTGGTGGTTTCCTGTCAAACTAGAGGGCAACAAGGCAGAGCAAAGCAAAACAGAAACCTTTCCTGGGTTGAGGGGGCCATAGTGTGATGCTAGAGGCATAGAAACAGTGGGATGTAGAGGTGACAATGGGTTGAAAACCTAAAGGGAGATGGAGTGGAGGGTGAGGAAGCAACCATGGAGATCTCCTGGAAAGATGTGGAAATCTTGGAACTGAAAGAATTTGTGTAATCCTTTTCAACTGGGACGCTGAAAGAAAGCTATCTTTCACAGTGATCCTTGTAGCATGGAGCGACCACAGTCAAGAAAAAAATGCCATGTTTAGGTAGAGGGAAGTCCTGATGCAGACTGGACCCTCCCCAGATCCCTTCATGTGGCATGGAAGATAGCCAGATGTCCCAAGTGCTCTCACTGAGAAGGTGAAGTACAGAGGGATCCAAGAGCTAGGATGTAAAGGACACCCTTCTCCAATGCCCTTGTGTCCCTGTGGGGACTCCACCTCCTCTTCTTGTTCTTTGAATGTTGATGCTTTGGCCAGGCCAACTCTCTTCTGGCCTTGCACTTAATTTATGTGCACAGATCATTCTCAGATTTGCATTCTGAGTCTAGAGAATATACCCTCCTTCATAGTTTTACCTCTAGACTGTGGCTCATAATTGAATCTCAGAATATATCTATCAGTTGAGTGAATTAACTTTTGTGTATCCTGCACTGCACAGAAATGTTGCAGCATCTTGACCACTGAAACGTAATATAGTACCATATATTTGACCTGTAAATCTTAACAAGATACTTCCAACTGAAATCTTAATGCCTTTATTGATATATTTTTGACCCATAGAATAAGTTTCATATTTTAGATAATTATTTGCCACTTGGAAGCGAAAATTTAGGAATAAATAATCCAATATTTTGGAGTAACAGAATGTAACCCAAAGGTCACTTACCTTAAAGCCTCCAACCTGTGATAGTAGATCTCCAAGCCCCTCCTTAAAGTGTTCATAGGTTACCTGTAGAAATCTCTAGAGCAGTGCAGTTTCTTTTTGTTCTCAGGAATCAGGCTGTCAGATATTGTCACAATATGAACTCAGTCCACTCTTTTCTTCCTTTGCTCCAAACTGTCCCTGTCTGATGGCTATAAAGCCACTTTGAAAATGTTGCTTCTGCCACTGCCTATGATGTGAACAGCAATGCTCTGAAATTTTTCATCTTTGGGATATCAAAGTAAGACTAGCTCTTGTGCAGTGGTTGAGAGAATCAGTTTCTCCACAATTCTGGATCACATTTTATCAATGAACTTCAAGTTCATGGTATTACAGTTTTTAAAAATTTCTGGTTATCCTCTTTCATAAGAAAGAACTGCATGGAAAAGGTTGGGAAATGAATACTACACCATCCCCTTCAAACTCCTTCTGGCCAAGCCTCCACCAAAGTCCTTTCTTCTTTTCCAATTTCCAAACAACAACAGCAACCACAAAACTTCACTGCATAATCACAGAAGCAAAATAATAAGTTTAATGGGATGAGGGAGAGAAGGAAGAAAGATGGACATTGTCTTCACTAGGCAAATTTAAGTACCAGTTCTTCCTAACCATAATGCTCTGTTTCAAAATACTTTGTGTATGATGTAATATGAAATCATGACTGCTGGGAAAATAGTTTATTCTTAGTAAACATGGGGAAATGGCAGTCAAAAGAGTGAAGAAGAAGAATAGATTAGAAAACAACATCTTAAAAAATAGGCTTTCATCTTGCAGCTACACAAAGAATGCATGTCCTAAGGACTCCTGAACACTTATCCACTGATGATCTACTGGAAGAACTTCCTACTCCCACTGCACTTTGTACCTTGACCTCTGTCTCCTCTAGGGATTTTTGCCACTGACTTCACCATTTATCTCCCATTATGGTCTGCTATGTCCCTCAGACTTAACACATTCACATTCTTTTTGTCTTCTGGATAGAGTTGTGGCTGTCGGCCTACAGGTCTGCCTCCTTCTTCTGCTCAAGGCAGGCCTCTCCACCAGTTAGCTCAAACTCTCCTCCTAACCAGAGCTGGCACCCAACAATTTTCTTAATCTTGTACTGGGATCCAGCAATTCTCAATCTTGTACTAGGAGTCAGAATAATTCTTTTGGATTATTGTTTTAAAAACTGATGTTTAAATAATAGACACTGGGGACACCATTTGAAGGGAGACTGAGAGGGGTTAGTGTCCTGAAATTACCTGAGTACAACGGTCATTATCTGGGGAATGGGCCATCTGAGACCAGTCCCCGCCACTGCACAATATGTCACATAACAACATACATGTGTACCCTCTAAATCTAAAATAAAAATGGAAGACATAAATAAAAGTTGATGTTCAAAACAAAATGGCATTCTGGAGATGGATGGTGGTGATGGTTGCACAAACTAACTCATACACTTTTTTAAAAATGGTTAAAATGGTGTATACTTATATATAGAGAGAAAATGGCAATGATTAACATGGGTTAATTTTTTAGGGAGTTTAAAAATTGTGAACTTTTACATACTTTCAGTTGTTTTATTCTATAACTGCTTTAAAAAATAAGAAAAGAGAAATAGAAAGAAATAGAAAATAAAAAGAGAAATAAAGTTTTTTGTAAACTTCTTAAAAATATTAAATGAATGGGGCCAAATTTACAGCAAGTACTTTTGCAGTGTGTGCTTGGATATGCAAAGACAACTTCTATTTTTCTTATTATCGATTTGACTATTTCTTCCCTTGGTGGAGGTCTATTGCCTCTCAAGGGAGAGAAATGTTGTGGAAACAAAACAAGGCTTTGTGCATCATTCACAAGGGCTGATTTGTTTTTGAAAGAATTTTAAGAAAGTTAGGAATCTTAAAACTGTGTTTTGTTTCATATTTAGAGGAGCTTCTCCTACCATTGCAGTCTCACTTTTAGCAAATGCATATAAAATTCTTATTAATGTTGATGAATCTGTGAGAAAAGGGAAATTTTAGATCATTTAGAAAAAACACAGGCCCCACATGATTCTCAGCTTATTCAAAGGCCTCATTTCCAATGGGCCAAATACAAATTCTTCATTTACCACAAACCCCAAAATGTGGGAAGAAGATAGCTGAGTCAACAGGAAATAAAGGAGACAACTCTCAAATTCTGTGTAGAGAATTAAAATGCTACTGTTCCCACATACAGACACAGACAAGTTCTTGCTTTTAGGAACTGGAGGGTGACTAGCTTCTGACCAGCTTGGGGAGAGCACAGAGACACCATGGGGCTCACTATTTAAGTTTATTTTCAGTAAATAAAGAGTATGAAATGCTACCATAGCATGCTAAGTGCACCAACTTCTTTAGATTAAGAACAACATAGTTTGATGTACAGTTCTGGTTTTTCAGAGATACGAATTCCAGTCCAATAAAGTCATCCCACCTGCCAGTTAAATAGACTCACGTTACAGCTATATTGAAGGCACTGGAAGCCCTTTAATGACATCTTACTTATCATTCCCATGTCTCTGGGAAGGGTTACAGAATTATTATCCGTATAGATTCAGACAGCAAACCACAGAGGTTAAATGTTTCACTCAAGGGCAGCAAAGTCTGCTTCTCCCAGGGCAAAGAAGTTACAATTTTCAAGAGCACTGCACCCATGACTAATTTATTGCAGGAGACCTTCCTATGGATAATTCAGTTCCAAATCTTGAGAGTTAAATTTCATCACAGTTCCCAACTGTGCTGCCCATCGAAACTGGACTGGATTTTTAAAAATGTGGTACATATACACAACGGAATATTATGCAGTCATAAAGAAGGACAAACATATGGACTTTGCAGCAACTTATATGGATTTAGAGTTTATTATACTCGGTGATCTATCACAGAAGCCAAAAACAGAGTACCACATGTTCTTACTCATAAGTGAACCCTAAACATATAACATAATACTATAAGAAAGGGATTGGCAGTAGTGGGATACTGCTGGGGTGGGGAGTGGGGTAGACACAACATCAATAAGATTGCCTGGTCTCAAACGAGGCAAAGTGGAGACCAAAGAGAGACCCAAACGTTACGTGTACGACGACCACTTATATACCTAATCCTGAATTGTACCCCCACACCTTTAAAATAAAATTTTAAAAAATTTCATCATGGTTCCAACAAGGCACTTTTCTGAATCAGATTCTTTTTCTGGTGAGATCTTTTTTTTTTTTTTTTTTTTGAGGTGGAGTCTCACTCTGTCACCCAGACTGGAGTGCAGTGGCCACTCCCGGTCACTGCAGCCTCGACCTGCTGGGCTTCGGCGATCCTTCCATCTCAGCCTTCCAAGTAGCTGGAACTACAGGCGCGAGCTACCATGCCTAGCTAATTTTTTGATTTATTGTAGAGATGAGGTCTCACCAAGTTGCCCAGGCAGGTCTCGAACCCGCGGGCTCAGGCAATCCACTCACCTCAGCCTCCCAAGGCATGGGATTACAGGCTGAGCCACCGAGCCCGGCTTCTGCTGAGATCTTGTTTGGCACATTTCAGTTTTACAAGATGGCAAAGATCACCTGTGTTCTCACCATGCCTCACTGGATGTATCTTGTATTCATCCTTTGCTCCTTTCCTTGGCTTATTATTATCATTTTTAAAATCTTCACAACCTTTCAGAAACCTAATATAAACTATAACACCTCATTAGAAAGTGATTGACAGTGTAATCAGGAAGCATAGTGATTTCAGGTAAGGAAGAAGTAAAAGACAAGGTGAAAGCTAAAGAAAAATGGCATCCATGCTATGTGTTATAGTGTCTATGTGTTATTGTAGTGATATTCTTAGTTGTGAGATGTAGAGACAGAAAGAAATCCTAGCAAGTAGCCCATCAACAAGTGTGTTAAGAAAAACACATTGCTGTTGGCTAACCTACCTCATGATTGTATCTAAACCAATTAACAGAAGGATCAGTTTAGGGACATTTTTAAAAATTCATGTATTGAATTAGTTAAGGGTAGGCTGGGTGTAGTGGCTCACACCTGTAATCCCAGCACTTTGGAAGGCTGAGGTGGGAGGATTGCTTGAGGCCAGGAGCTCAAGACTAGTCTTGGCAGCATAGTAACCCTGTCTCCAAAAAAAAAATTTTTTTTTAATTAGCAAGGTGTGGTGGTGTGTGCCTGTAGTTCTAGCTACTGGGAAGGCTGAGGCAGGAGGATTGCTTGAGCCCAGAAATTTGAGGGTGCAGTGAGCCATGATCGCCCCTCTACACTCCAGCCTGGGTAACAGAGCAGGACCTTGTTTCAAAAAAGAAAGAAAAGAAAGAAAGAAGAAAGAAAAAAAAGGGTGAATATCCTAGAATGTCATTCAATGATACAATGAAATTTATGTGCTTATAAAAATCTAAGACCTCAAAAGCTTTGGTTAGAAGCTATGTTTGTGACTCTAATACTCATTCATTCCTTCATTTAACAATTATTTATTTAGCTCCTATAATATGCAATGTGAATTTACACATTGCATTTGATGTTCCAAAGAGCAACTGATTTTTAAAAATGATTTTGAAAGGAATCCATGATCATCTATTCTATTCCTGTAATCCTTTCAAATATTGGCAAAAATA
Organism: Cephalopachus bancanus; assembly: GCA_027257055.1. Taxonomy (NCBI): domain Eukaryota; kingdom Metazoa; phylum Chordata; class Mammalia; order Primates; family Tarsiidae; genus Cephalopachus; species Cephalopachus bancanus. Next base: position 15,030,495 of record JAPVLO010000093.1, read on the forward strand.
AGCTTACTTCTGTTTCTGCTGGGGCAGGAAAACCTTTAGCTCCAAGGGTATAGCAGCATTCTGCCAAATTATTCTAGCTGCCATCCCTAAAGTCAATTAAAACATGTATGTAGTAACTTTCTAGACCTGTCATATGTTCTCCCCATTATTCCTGGCAGTGGATATATGTTGCCCTCCAAGAACTAGCTGCATGTACAGTATGCCCATGTGAGCGGGGGTCACTGGCCTAAGCAGGGATGGAGTACTGAGAGCCTCATCTGAAAGACACTAATCCCTATAGAACCTTGTGACCTCAACAGTTGAGATCAAAATTTCTCCTAGCAAGTGCCCAGAGGGGGAAAGGTCAAGTACTTTACTGTTTTCAGGGTTTAAATTCAGTTGCAAACGAAACTTTTTCTAAAGATTTCAAAAGAAAGACAAGTCAAAATGTGCAGGCATGCCACCAAGCTTCTATTGCTTTCCCAGATTATGAGCATCGAGACGGAGAAAAGGGAGCCCAGACAAGGAGGGACAGAGAGTTGACAAGACTGGTGCCATGCTTACTAGACTTTTCCTCCATGTCTGCATGGGTTGATTTGCATTGTTGCCTTATATTTAAGTTAAACAACTGATACACAAATGAAAAGTTGAAGATATTCTGATTTCATTCACTTAAACATAGGTGAGGATATTATCTATTCAAAAATTATAGCTCACATAAGATTTATAGGACCACACACCACAAATAATTCATATTTTCTACTTCATTTAAATGTTTTAGTCTGTGATCACTGGAATCTTTAAACTTAGTATTCTAACCAAAATAAATACAACTTTGATTTTAAAATGCCAATATTATATATTATGAAAACTGAACTCAGAAATGCCAACACCATGACTGAATCCTATTTACCAAGTGAATGATTATGCAGAAATAGGGAATATAAAAATAGAAAAATCCTTCTGATTAAAATAAAACTCGTTCATTCAATGACTGTGCACAGTCAACTCAGGATTAACAAATTCCCATGCTAACATTTAGTATTAGGAAAATTAACCTAATAAAAAGTAATTTACAACTGTAAAATTAAACCAGTTTTCATGAGATATTTACATACTGATGGAGTAAGAAATACCCTTTGGTAATATCACAATTACCAATGAAACCCAGGCACACTTCTTTGGTGTAATCAGCAGATAGCATTTTGGGGTTATAAGGAGGATAAGACCAGGTGTCTTGGCCCTCATTCTGTCTCCCTCTGTTGTAGCTGTACCTGGGATATGGTTTTGTTCAGCCCAATAGGGAGTCATGTTACTGTGCCGGAGGTTTAACGCGACATGCTGTCCAGTCTTCAAAATCTTACCTTAACTAAGTTTTCCATCAGAAGATTTGGAGAGTAGGGCAGAGGTAGAGAAGAAAGAAGGCACTCCATAGAAGAGAGAAACACGCAGCACACTGCAACATGTATGCTTGTAACATCTCAAAAAACATGTGGAAAATAACCTCACATTGATCTGAAATAATGTGTCATGCATCATAACCTCTCTATGTTTCTGTGAAATCACAGCACTAATGAGTATGTTCTGCTTGATTGCTCTTTCTCTATGTCAAGGAATGTGGATTCCATGAAAGGTTGGGAAGAGGAATCCCTCTCTTTTCTTTCCATAGTCTCCAGAAGCCTGGATAAAAGAGAGAAAAGAACGACCAGTCTCTGGAGGAGGCTTCAGTTCTGGGAGTGTCTCAGACACCATCCCCTCCCTGTGTGCTCCCTTGGGAAAGTGAAGTCAGTGGTGTGTGCGTCCATCGAGGTAATGTGGTCCCAGGCGTTTTTGTTTTGTCTTTGCTTAATTCCTGCTGGAGGGTTCCTCTGAGGGCCAGAGAAAGGCAGCCCTTGAAGATATGGTTTTGTTTAGCCCAGTAGGAAGTCATATTATTGTGAGGGAAGTTTCACTGGGCATGGTGTCCAGCCTTCAAAATCCTACCTTGACTAAATTTTCCACCAGAAAAATTAGGGAGTTGGGCAGGATTAAGGAAAAAAGAAGGCACTCCATAGAAGAGAGAAGCCCACAGCATGTGGCCTGCTAGGAGGAGACAGACAAGCAGGATGCCACCATACTGTGTCCTCATCACTTCCTTGAACTGGGCCAGAGGTGGAGGAGGGGTTGTGAACACATGTAGTCCTGGAGTCATCGCCCAGCCTCTGCCAGATGTGCCCTGACTCCAACCCCCATCTTGTATGCCCCTTTCTGACTGTCACCGCTCTGTCACTCCTTTGTTCACTTCCTATATTTTCACTCACGTGTGGTTGGTTCAATGTTTTCTTTCCAAGGCACATTTTGCATGGAAGAATGAGGCACATTTTGCATGGAAGAATGCTTTCAGTGAGCTGAGGCCCTAATTGCCAAATGATGGTTGCCAAAACATGTTATTTAGGCTTCAAGCTGGTACAGAAAAAAAAAAAAATAAATAAAAAACCTTTCCTCAGCAGCCCAAAGGCCATTCGCAGATACACCAGCCTGAGGCCTCCAGGGCTCTGCCATCAGCGGTGAGAGTGACTCGTTTGCAGCCATCGCCTCACTCCAAGGAGGGCTCAGTCCTCCAGTCGGAAGCTCCCAGGCCGGGCACGCCTCCGGGCCCGGCTCTGAGCTGAGCGGGCCGCACGGGCTGCAGGAGCAGCCGAGACTTGCCTCCCGCCTGCCCCGTGGAGGGCCGCCTGCTCTGCCACGAGGTGTGTTCCTGCCCCCTCGCCGCGCTGGGGAGCTTCTGCCAGATGACTGCAAACACAAGCCGCCCAGCAAGCACGGGAATTCCAAATAGAGACAAATCTGGGGCCCCGGGGGAAGCTGGATGGAACTGATCAGTAGGAGAGATATCACCGCTAATTAAGTCCTGATCCCCTGGCTCCACTTGAAACAAATCAGGGAGGGATCAAGTTTTGAAAGCAGGTGCTAACCGGTTGCAAAAGAAGAGTCCATCACTTCAGGAAAAAGCTTGCATGTAGCTCGCAGAGGACGCTGCTCAGGGAGGCTGTGGCTTTTCGAAGAAAATTCACTATTGGAGAGAGCCATGGGCTCCTATTTTGTCTTAGGACATGGAGGAGCTTGGTAATAAATAAATACACAAATAAATGAATAAATAAATAAAACAACTCTTTGCTGTAACAAGGAACTATTTTCCTGAGCTATGTTGTCCTCTTGATATCTGATTTACTTTCTCCCCAGATGGACAATGGAGTAATTTAGAGGCAAACACTCTCCTGAAGATGCCAGAGCCTGTTTCATTGCCACACAGACAATAAGAGATTTGCTGTGACTCTACTGCCGGTTTGGAGTGGACCTGACACAACCATCTCTGCTGCCCCTTTCTCAGACTGTTTAAGAAAAAAATATTCTAAGTACAAATGTGCAAATAAGCTTAAAAGCAGATATTTACCATAAGAAGGAAAATCTGAAAGCTCTGTGAGTATTGTGTATGTGTGTGTGAAGAAAGAATATATCCGAGTGTTAGGATCTGGATGAAAATCCTGTCTACGTTGTTTTTCATCTTCAGAAACTTTGTTTTGACCCTAGAAGGTATGGCTTTACCTAATGACCAACATGCACCGGGCATTTCTGTGTGCTAGAGGCCCTACTGAGTGTTTTATAGGAATTATCTCCTTTAGTCTTTATTACAAGGGCTCTGTAAAGTAGGTGTGGCTTAGACGGGTTAAATAACACATTTGGTAAGTGACCAGACAGCATCTGGAATGCCACCGCAGCCTGTATTTCTAAACGTGATGCCATCCTGCCTACCAACTTTGAATGTTGCCCAGAAATAGTAAAATTCTTTGCATACTATAAGTGTCCAACAAATTCATCAAATGAGTGATTGAATGAATGCATCTCAGGTGATATGAAGGACTAGCCTCAGTTTTATACCAAAACAGTAACCTGGGAAATTGTCCTAATATATGTTAAGTCTAACAATTTGTAGATCTCCTATTTGGGGACAATATTTGTACTGAATTAAAAATCTATATATTCTGAGGTATTCTTTTGATCTGAGCGAAGAATGTTCTTAATCCTGACAGGGTTGGACCTACATTTGGCACATTTTGATGAACCTACAGGCAAGTTGGCTGAAGTTGCTGGCAGTGACTCCAGAAATCATTATCAACATAATTTCCTTTTTCTTATGACATGTAATCCCTTCTCTATCCTCACGCCCTGATCTTCCAACTCCTCTTGCTACTGGGAGCCTGCTGGTTTCAGTCATGCACCTAAGCTCTGAGCGCAGGCTTTCCCTGAAAGGCATTCTGTGTTTATTGCATTATTTGTTAGTTTTATAGCAATAGAACTGAGTGCTTTTTCGGTGTCTTTCTTTGGATTGTGCTTGTCATTCAGCCCTAAACAAAGAGGTTTGGATCCTTGTTAGCACCTAAACTGACTTGAAAGAGAATTTAGAGTTAAATGTTTATGAAGCATGGACGGTTAAGAGAAACACTGTTTCTTGAATGTTTATGAGAAGAGAAAACTATTTCCAATGATGGTGCTTGGAGACGCCATGAGAGGAGACAGTTGAGCTCAGTGATGAAAGCATAGCATTGAAAATGCTAGGGGGAGTTCTAATGGAGAGGACCAAGGTTGATCCTGTTTGTTTGTTTTTTTTTTAATTTTAAAGATGTAGGGTACAATTAAGGGTTAGGTACATACCAGCTCTTCCACCATCCCTTTTGTTCCCTTTGAGAAGCTGACAGTTACCTGACTCCATTTTACTGTTGCTGAGAGTTGATGAGAGTTCCATCCATCTTTCCCAGTTTTATTCCTGGGAAGGACAAAGAATGGGTCATTTAGAGTTTCCCATGTGGTTTCAGCAGACAAGTATTTTTCCACCATTTTTATCTGCCTTCATGCAGCAAGAGGCATTACTTCAAAGTCTTAGATCTCTGACAGAAGGTGGTGGGAGTCACTTCTGATGTTTTTGCTGGCAGGATTTAAGCCTGCAAGATTTTAAACCTGACTGCTTGGATGGTTCAACAGTACTGTTGGTCACTGTGTTTTCGCCAGAAGTTTTACTTTAAGGGTTTAATGTAAGTGAAGGGTAATAGTCTGAGCAAGCTCCAGATCTGTCTACTGCCACCCCCAACTCTTTGCATCGTTTTCTAGAGTGTGCTTTTGCCTGTGCATCTTACTTAACTGTCGATTAAACGGCTTGCTTGTTTTCAGCCATGTGGATTCTTGTCCATGCAAATAGATTTCCCCGACTCTTCAGAACTTTGACCTTTAAAGTTGGCCTGAGGAATGTAAGAGAACTGCACATTTTACAAAACTGATGTAAGATTTGTTTAGAACTTCAGGAAAAAAAATGGGATGGGGGGGCGGTGTGCACATTGCCTTTTTACAAGAGGCCCATTCAACAACACAGGATATGGGGAAAATAAAACAGGATTGGGTGGGATGCATGTTTGGGTTCTCAGGGGGCTAAAATCAAAGAGGTGTGCAAACTATTCTGCATAAATCCCTGCCATCCGCTTTGATAAATGAGATTATGGACTTGAAAGGTCAATGATATTTTCTTAAGGAGAAATGCCAGGTTCTTGTTAATGTTTGTGTCTGACAGAATCTTAAAATAGACTTGAGTGAGCTAATCACAGTGATGACTATGTACAGTAGTGAGGTAAGAGCTTAATACAATTTTATTACCTCCTATGGACAAATATTTGCCTCAGGAGACACACCCACTCCCTCTAGAATAGTCTATTGTAAACAACTCACTCCCCTTTTACAGAATCTGAAATCTTTATGATGTTTGAGAACACTGAAATCAAAGGCTAAAGAGCGTATTTGAATCTCCTCTTTCGGCCAAAAAATCTCACCAGTTGATCTTTCCCCTTTCTTTCTCACTAACTATGCCCAAGGCATGTTCTAGAAAACTAACATTGGCGAGAGTTCTGTTCATCCTTCCCAGTTTTATTCCTGGGAATGACAAATGGTGGATCTTTTAGAATTGCCCATGTAGTGTCATCAGACAAGTATTTTTCTGCCATTTTTATCTGCCCTCATGCTACAAAGAGCATTACTACAAAGTCTTAGATCTCTGATAGAAAGAAGTGAGAGTCATGTCTGATATTTTTGCTGGCAGGATTTAAGCCTGCAAGATTTAAACCTGATTGCTTGGATGGTTCATGGAAATATAATGAGTCTTTACCCCAAGGTGCCTTACTTATAATCGAGTATACAGTAGGATAGTGTCATTACTCCTAACCTGTACAGTTGTGGGGCTACGTGAAGTATTCATTTTCAATTATCTTTGCTTGGTTTCTTTAACAGAGATACATGTATTACAAGGATGAGATGGAAAATAAAGAGAAGACAGTATCTTTTTCTTTTCATTAGTATGTGGCTATATGTGCTTGTGCATATATTTATATTATTGCTCACTTATAGGATTACATTTTTGAATTATTTAGTATGTTTTTAATCTTTATTTTTACTTTTTTTCAGAGACAGATTCTCTGTTGCCCAGACTGGGGTACAGTGCTGTGATCATAGCTCACTGTAACCTTGAACTCTTAGACTCAAGTGATCCTCCTGCCTCAGCCTCCTGAGTAGCTAGGACTACAGGTGTGCACCACCATATCTGACTAATTTTGTTTGTTTGTTTTTGTAGAGACAGAATTTTGCTATATTGTCTAGGCTGGTCTTGAACCCTTAGCCTTGGTGATCCTCCTGGCCTTGGCCTCAAAGTGCTATGATTACAGGCATGAAGCATCATGCCTGGCCAAAACTATTTATTATCATTCCCATTGTCAAAACTGACATAGTCTAACCAGATTAAAACAATTCCAGCCTAAACAGGAATAATCTATATTCTAGCTAGTTTTTAATATGAAGAAGACAGCGATTCACATGTAACTTCTAAACGTTTTTTCGGCTTGTTAATCATGTTTAAATTCTATCAAAAGAAACGTTGTTTTTTGCAATGTCATAAGCCTCCTTTCAAATTATTCTCATACTTTTGGAGCCATATAAATTATTGTTATGGTATATTGACTGGTGAATTTGAAATCCCACAGATCTAAGAAGCAATAAGACCTTCTTTCATTCAGGACCCTTAGAGCCCATGTAAATAAATAAGTATAATAAAATGTGGTAAGTACCTTCATGGATGTACCAAAGGGTTAAGTGGCTCACAAAAAAAAAAAAAAAAACAGATGCAAGGGAAGAAAGCCATGGAGGCAGAGATGGAGTGATGCAGCTGCAAACCAAGGAATGGCAAGGACTAGTAGAAGCTAGGAGAGAGACAAAATCTGCCCTCACAGATGAAGAAGAACCAGTAAAAAAGCACCAACAATCCCTAAAGCCTTAATGAGTCAACACCCACAAAAGAGCTTCCCAGATCCCAAGCAATGGAACCCATCCATAATGACCTGTTTCTGGTGACAGACATAGAATTCAGACTATGGATGGCAAAGATACTTAATAAGATCCATGAGAAGGTAGACATACAGATAATCCAGGCCATGAAAACAGTGCAGGAAGTGAAAGCCGAGCTGACCCGTATAAGCAAAGACCAATCTGAAATCTTGGAAATGAAGAATTCTCTCCTGGAATTTAGCAGAATCGACCAGACAGAGGAAGGAATCTCAGAGCTTCAGAACTGAACTATTGAACTAACCCAGTCTGACAAAAACAAGAAGAAAAAGTATAAGCAAAGGCTACGAGATGTTTGGGATTATGTAAAGAGATCAAACCTATGGTTGATTGGCATCCCTGAGAGAGAAGGAGAAACTGAGAACACCCTGGAACAAACCTTCTAAGAGGTCATCCAAGAAAATTTCCCCTATCTCACTAGAGAGGCAGCCATACCTACACAATAGATTCAGAGAACTCCTGTGAGGTGTTACACAAGAAGACCATCCCCAAGTCACATAGTAATCCATGTCACCAAGGTGAGTGTGAAACAAAACAACAGATGATCACCTCTAACCGGGGTGGAGATGGCCAGGAAAGCCTGTAGGAGGTGAAGCTTGAACCGAGCTTTAGAATGATGTGTAAATATTCACTGGTGAATAGGGGAAAGAGCTTCCTAGAAAAAACAGATCTGGATCTAGGGTCTCTCTAAAACTCACTGGCTGAGTGACTTAGGGAAAGCCACTTTACTATTTGAACCAAGTTTTCTCACTTGTAAACTACTATACCTGCCTTACAAAATTATTGGGAAGATTATTTGAGAAAATATGTGGTATGACAATTAAGTTCACGACCTCATCCTAGAAAAAGTGCTACATAACTCATTGCTGGATATCAGTATGCTCACCTTCAAAGTATTCCCTTTGGAAAGCTGTGCACCAATGCCAGTGCCTAGTCCACTTGTTAAGGCAATTTTGGAACCCTTTTTCTGGAATGGCTATCATAGCTGTCAATGTATTACCTTGATGTCCTGAGTGTCATCAAGATGTCTTCCTTTCAATATTTCCTTTGTCTTCAGGTAAAGAAAAAAGTCATTGGGGGTCAGACCAGGTGAATAGGGAGAGTGTTCCAATACAGTTATTTGTACAGTGCTGCCAACATAAGCACATAGTGGCAAATTCACGAACTTAATTGTCAGGCCTCAACAAATAATGACAACAGTGCTGATGGCCTTCCAGAAAAAGAGTTCCAAAATTGCTGTATCAGATAGAACAGGTACTAGTGTCAGTGTATAACTTCCCAAAGGTAGTACTCAAAGGTGACCATAGTGATATTCAGCAATGAGGTATGTAGCACTTTTTCTAGGATGGTAATTGTTGGACCTTGTATGTATAAAAATGCTTTCACCACTGAAAAATACTCTTTACGTGTAATAAACTCTCAGAGTGCTAAATGTTCTTCTAGCTTTCAGAAGAACTTGACTTTTGAAGATAACTATGTTTGTATGATATGCGTGTATATGTTCATATAAAATGTGATTCTGGGTGTATTTGTTAAGTTAGGCCAAACTATGGTCACAAGTAGAACCAAAAATGTATGATGGCTTAGATACAATAGGAATTAATTTCTTGCCCACATAAGACTCCGAGGTTACTGTTCCTGGTCAGTGAGTGATTTTCCTCTGAAGTGTTTCTAGCTGTGTGTCCAAAAAAAGAAGGAAAGAGATTTGGGGGTAATGTCTAGCAGTCTTAACCACCTTGTTAGTTGTTTGTGTCTAATGTATGTGCACACTCATTTATGAGGGGGACCCAAAAAACCCCTGACTAATCTTTTTATTTTGGAGGGCAGTCCTCTTGTAGAATACTCAGAATTTGTTCCTCTGGATAAAATGGTTAACCAAAGTTTTTATCTGGAAGTTTTGAGAAGGTTGCATCACAATTTGTGGAAGAAACATCCTGGTTATGGCAAACAGGTGACAGGTTCTTCCACCATGAGAATCCACCTGTCCACTGCCCTCCCTATTCACCCAATCTCACCCTGAGCGACTTTGTTTTGTTTTCCTGGATAAAACAAGTCCTCAAAAGGAAACGTTTTGCTGATGTGGAAGAGGTGAAACAAAAAACAGCAGAAACACTAAAAGGCATCAAAATTGATGAGCTCAAAAACTATTTTGAGCAGTGGAAAAAGCATCTTGATAGACGTATTGCATCAAAGAGTACTTTGAAGATGACTGAAGCTTAAACATGTAAGAATGAATGCAAAATTTTTATAAATAAATTCTGGGCTTTTTGGGTTTCCCTCATTATACTTCAGGCAGTATGTGGATATCTACCCAGAGCAGAAATCAGTATTTTTTTTAAAAAACCACACACACAAATACGTAAACCCAAGAATCAAACTAGCTCCTCTTTTTCTAAAGCAGTAATGTGTGTTTAGAGAAGACAGAAAACAATGAAAATGGCCCTGCAGAGAATGCCTTTTTTCCCATTTTGTCTGTGATGGTGCTAAATGAGCCTAGAAAAGAAACAAATGCCAATAGGGAGAGATTAGGGGGTGGGAGAACTGAGGGAGATGCTTACTGCAACCTTGTTTTCCAGAGTCTTATAACTATCCTCCCTACTCTATCATGTTTTCTTCTAATTATTTTTCTTATTCATTGCTACTTTAATAAGTCTCTACTGCCTCTCCCCTCCTCCTCCAGGCACCCCTGGCCATCCAGGGCTTTAATGACAAGAAAAGATGAAGTCTTTTCCTCCCTATATTATGAACATGCCAGATGAGTAAGATCCTCAGGAATATCAACTATTTAAAAACATGACTAGATTATTAGATTTAAAGCAAACAAAAAAAGTGGTTAGAGGTTTTGTATCTGCTTAAGTTCTGGCCGTTTGATAAATCCACTACCTCGAGAACTCAAATGTCTTTGAGAAAGACTCCAGCTCCTTGTACTGCTTGGTGCCTCACCCCATCCTGAGAGTAGGAAAGAAGACAACAGCTACAGCTTGGAGAAGGAAGGGGAAAACCCACAAAGAAGACAACCTGACATTTATCAGTGCAAACTCTTTGTTTTGGTGACATAACACACTATGTCAGTTCCTGGCATGCTTATTTTCTGGCTTGCCTGAAGTAACAACAATACCAGTTACTAGAAATACAGCGGCTATAAATGGCAACTGATAATATTATACATCTTTTTAATGACTTGAAAAAATGTTTTTAGGAAACTGCCTTGGAGGCTCTAGTTTCACTTCTGTAATGCAGAGAGTGATAAGATTAGGCCAGGTAAATCTATGTTTCCTTGGGCTGAGGCACCTCCAGCATCTGCCCAAGCTTCTGGCTGAGTGCTAGGTAGTCTCTGGCCTTGTCTTTGAAACAGACGTTTTGGGGAAGCCCTGGGGAGGGGGGAGAGAGGAAGAGGGCCAGACTTGTCCTGAACTGCAGCCAGCATTCAGCTGCTCCTGGCCTTGGCCTTTACTGACTGACTTGTTTCGATGCCATTTGGTACCGTGGGCTGGGATGAATTCAGCTCTGAAATGTGATTGTTGACCCCTGACTATCATGAAGATGAGAAGTAACCAAGACAGCATCTATCTTCAAATAATACATCTAAGAACCTCATCTTTTAAAATCTATTGCTAGTAGTGGCCTCAATGTCTTCATATAAGCATCGGCATTTCTATTGACATTGGGTTTTTTCAGAACCCAGGAGTATGTATTTCCTTAGTAAACTTTTTTATGTGGAGGGACTTTTGAAATCATTTGAAAGCTCAAGTCTCTATTTTGAGAATTGCTGTTGCCTGAGCTTGGGGGTTCAAGACCAGCCTGGGCAACTTGGTGAAACCTCATCTCTACAATAAATAAAAAAAAATTAGCTGGGCATGGTGGCTCATGCCTGTAGTTCCAGCTACTTGGAAGGCTGGGTTGAAAGGATCACCTGAGCTCAGCAGGTCGAGGCTGTGGTGTCTGTGAGCTTGCCACTGCACTCCAGCCTGGATGACAGATTGAGATTCCGACTCAAAAAAAAAAAAAAAAAGTTGATGGGAAGTATTAAAAAGTTCTGGTCTTGACCAAAGAAGTCTCTGATTTTCTTGAAAGTGAATTTCTGGCCTAAATATCACCTTGATTAAGTTGATAAGTAGATTGTATTAGGTAAGTCTTCTCAACAACCTGCATATTTATCTGCTTCTATGTGACTGCTGAAAACACCTGATATGATTTCTTCCTTTTAAAGGATCATTAAGATACCACGCCCCTCTTTCTTATCACCCTTTCTACATGTGTTGCAAAGAAATAGCCAACTATTTGGATTTGTCATGGTTTGAGATTGTCAAATTTTCCATTAGCTAGTAGCATGGAAAATCTAGAAACTTTGATCACAGATAAAATTTGCATCAAAGTAAAACTTTTTTTTTTAACTTTTCTATATGAAGTAGATTTAAATATTTTGACACTATATTCCACGAAGATTCTTTGCAGACTATGAACATTTTCAACTAGAACAAAGTGGAGGATTAGATTACTTATATTAGCTTTGAGAAAATCAGATAAGTTTCCTATTCAGAACAACGCAGGAAGAGCTTAATTTCCGTAAAATTTACTCAGAATTAAAAATATTGCAGCATTTTTTTTAAAAACAAAATTTATAACTCTTAATAGTCTATGGGAGAAAAGTCTGGTTGAGAATATTTAGGTCTGCTTCTCTTTCTCTTTCTGCAGCTTGCCTTTTGGTCATTTCACTATAGGTCAAGGAAAGTTAATGGAATTCTCACTCAAGCTATTTTGCTACTTACTAGCAAATTTGGAGTGGAAGGGAAAACATTTGAAATTGATGATTTAAGAAACAATGTTAGATATATGGATTTAATTTAATCATTCCATTTCTAACTTCTTTAATTGTGAAAGAATCAGTATTGCCAAAAAGTCTCTCCTGCCTTCGAAGAACCCTTGAGATGGCCTTTTGTGATGCCATTCCGCAGCATGGCAGACATATCAGAATGTCCACAGGGAGGCTTTACTGTGAAATCGCTCATCTTGTCTCTTTTCTATTTTCCTGTGTTATTACTCCCATTTATATGTCTCATCTCTCCAACTAAATATTAAGTCTCTTGAGGTCAAGACTTATCTTAAGTCTGTTTTCTCTTGTAGTATTTATCACCACCTCATACTCTTAGTAGTTGTTTTAATAATGTTTGTTGGATGAATAGATGAAATTGGAATTCCCAAAAATACGAAGATGAACAATAAAAAATCAGCTATAATCTCATGCCCAAATATCACCCACTGTTACTATTTATACATATTATATTACTATTTATACGTATTATATTAACTGTTTTCTGTGCTACTTTTTCACTTAAGTACAGTTAACATTTTCCCAATGTTTTAAGCATTTTGGTTATATATATTATATTTATGTATTATTTCCCCAGTGTTTTAAGCATTTTGCTTATATGTATATATTATATATTATATTTTTTAGAGTCAGAGTTTCATTCTGTCACCCAGGCTGAAGTGCAGTGGCACAATCACCTTGACCTGCTGGGCTCAGGCGATACTTCTGCCTCAACCTTCTAAGTAGCTGGGACTACAGACACGCACCACCATACCTGACTAATTTTTAAAATTTATTGTAGAGACAAGGTTTTGCCATGTTGGCCAGATTGGTCTTGAACTCCTGGGCTCAGGCAATCCTCTTGCCTTGGCTTCCCAAAGTGCTGGGATTACAGGTGTGAGCCATAGCACCCAGCCATTTTGGTTATATTGTATTTTATCATATGACTATACCATGATGTATTGATTAGAGAGGCTTCCTTTCAAGTTCCAGCACCAACTCAACCTAATTGAGGAAGATTAAGGGTTTTTAAAATAACCCTTATTATAATAAATATTCTTATTCCCATTTCAGAGATGGGAAAACTGAGACAGAAATTGTATACATTTGTTCATATTCAGCTAGGATTCTGGTATGCAAAGAAGAGGAATAGGCACTGAGTTGGCTGGAGGAAGCAGAGTGAGACAATTTAGAAAAACGAATAACCCCACCAAAACATCATGAGCCACATATGTCTCCACTATATCATAGCGAGTCTGTTCCTTGAGGTGCATTTCGTTAGGACCCACCAGATGGAGAAGACAGGAAATAACTACCTTTCACAGTGACTCTTTAATGTGGTTCCTTAAACAGCCATCTGTGCTACCCATTGCAAGGAACTGAGGATTTCAAGTCATCTCTTGAATCTTCTGTGTGACAGTTTTTCCCATAACGGCTCCTCAGTTGAAGATCAAAGGCCACCAGACATTTTAACATAGAGCCAACTTTTTAAGTAAATGATTTCTACAAAGATGGATAATTGAGGTGACACCAGAAAAATGCCCACATGCAAAATAAAACTTTAAAAAAAATCTTAGCTTATTTCTGGGTCTTAAAATATGATGGATAACCTGTTAGAAAAATAAGAGGGTTGGTCAAACTAACATGCTAGGATAAGCCAGTCCTTCTCACTATCTGCCTAAGACAAAACATAATTGTGGACTTTGCAGAAATCCCTAAATGGCTTTCCAAGCCCATTCTCCCTCATTGCATCATAACTCGCCATGCCTGTGAGAAAGTTTTTATTTCTTAGTTTCCCGACTCACTTGTTGCATGCAGGGAGCCACCAACTGCAGGCAGCAGCCCCAGGCTGTTGGAATGGCTGCAGTGAGTCTGTCTTTGAAGTCTTACCCTGCATTATCTCTCATTGCACCAGGCGGGCTGTAAGCAAGCCCGTTGCATGCAGCTGTCACCATTTAAGCCAACAGGCGTTTGAAGATGTGTGGCCCCCACCCCTCATGAGGGAAGCCAGAATAGAACAAAGTGTGGTGTTCCCATGAAATCGTTTGAGTGCTTGATAAGAGTGTGAGTCTGCACCTTCTCTCCCCGCAATGGACGAGGTTGGGGGCAGGGAGGCAGGGAAGAGAGTAAGGTAATGTCACCTTCTCTTTGCAAATGTCCTACAGGTAGCTGGAGCTGCCACACTTTATGGTAGTTCTTGATGACTCTTAATGACAAAGCAGTTTGCATACAGTAGAGATGGTGGTGATGGCTGTGGGAGGGAGGAGGGTGGGCAAGGATTTCTGGCGGGACTTGTCACATGGGGCCCTTCCCGTGCAGTGTTTCTCACCTCTCCCCTTCCGTGTTTAGAGCACAGTTGTGACCCCGAATCCTCACCCTGCTGTTGAACATGTGTTCTAAAGGGGTGGTGAGATAATGTCGCAGCCGTTGAGGCAATAAGCATCGGCTGTGGTTTTTATTTCCTCACCATGTTTTTATCACTTGATGAGAGAGTGTTGGTTTGTTTTACTCCTGGAGTGTCAGCAGAGGACACATTTTTGCCACCTCTTTTTTTCCCCACTCCCAGGCCTCACTGCTCAAAGGAAAAAGCGGCTGCCCAGAAGGGCACTGCATTTGCCCAGACCTCCCAAACATGTCAGAGGCGTCTTCCTTCTGGGCTGATTTCTCTGTTGCCACAAATGCCACACATGGTGAACTGGTGCTTGGCTTGGCTTCTGGAGAGAAACTCCGTGGAACAAAATGACTTACAGGAGCCAGGAGGGGGCAAGGCGCAGGCCATGCGCTGGAGGATCTGACTTTTGCTTTCACTGACCAGCTGTCCTGCTTGGTGTGCTGCCCTTGGGCTGACTTCACACAGGAGCCAGGCGACCAAGCACAGATTGCTCGTTTTACAAACAAAAATGCAGACAGGAGATGAGCCTGCATATGCCTGAGTTACAAATTGCTGTCAGGCCTGGGTGGGTAGTTGGCAGTTAGCAATGGAGCCTCAGGTTCCTTGCCTGAAAGGAAGGAAGGGAAGAGTCCTGTTATTCATGCTAGAAGGACAGTGGAGGAATTCCTGGTATGAGACTTGTCCGCCTCTCTCTGCATCTGCAGACACCATGTGACTGGCCTGTTGGTGGCCTGGGAGATTACATAAAGGGTTGGAAAGCTCACAGTCTTTGTGAAGGATAAACATCTTCCTTGTGCCACCAAAGTAGTAGCAATTGTGGTTCTAGGATGGGAGGTTTCAAAACAAAAATAAACCAATGCTGTTGGCATTGCATTGCCTCCAACAAGATACCATCAGCTTTCGCCAGAGACCAATTTTCTAGTTTGTGGATCACCCAGATCTTTATTTTTCCCTTCCTACTCTGGAAGAATCAATAGAAGGAAATGAAAAATGAACTGGACAATTTTTCTATTTGTAAGCACTTTATAAAAAAGGTTGGGTTACAGAAACAATTCAAGCTACTGACCAAAGTTAAGTTTTCCAATGATGTATGTCTCTAAGTGGCACTGCCCTCTTGGAGGGGAGTCTGAGAGTGGTCAAAAGGCCTGGCCAAGCAGGTCTCAGGTCTCCCCATTCCCTTTGGCTTGAGCCACAGTGAGGGTTAGGCTCTTTCCTGCTTGAGCATTCGTGGTCCTTGGAGACATTCTGTGTTCTCTCTCAAAGCCCTGGGCAGTGTGAGGGACTGGTGAGACCCTCCTGCTACAAAGTATGTCAAAGTCTTGGTGAAAATAGCCCTCAAGGTTAAGAAGTTCTCCGAGGATTGGGAACACCCAGAATGAATAATTGTCTGAGCACATTGGTCTGACTCTGCATATAAGAGGTTGAGGAGGCTACAAGGTAATTTCTGGGGGAAAATGACAGGAAGACTAGGAGTTACTCTTAAGACTTATACTCTCTGTTGACATGGTAGGACACATTCACAAAGGGAGTGTGGCAAGCTTCTGTTGGTCTACACTCCAGATTCCTCAATTCTAGATTCACCACCTAATGGATGTTGCTCCTCCTTTCTGAGACACAGCTGTCTGAGCTCTAAAACTGAGGCAATCATAGTTATCATAATGATAACTGGTGAGTAAGACAAATTAGATAAAGCTTACAAGGTGTCCAGCACTATGCCAGGCATATAATAACCAACCAATAAATGTAATCTCCTTTTTATAGTCTATTCTCCTTTGTCCAAGATCAACTAAGAAAAGGAAATTAAATATACCTATTTATTAGTTATCTGACACATTAATGTGAAGGTCAAGCTGAGCTAGAAGATTAGTCTAAGAGGAAAAGATTGGGTGATATGCCTAAAGCCACCCAGTAATCTTCCAAGTCTGATGTCCACCATGTGTATTTAAAGCAGGGACCAAACAAGTGAATCAATGGCCGCCATGCAAGCAGGTGGTTTTCATTAGGCATGGCTGACTGTATAATTTAGAGAAGGTTCAGGGCAGGCTATCCAGTCACCATGGGGGTGGGGGAGGGTGAGGGAGGATGGATAAAGGGTAAGGGTTAGGCCAGAAACTAACCCCTGGGGAAATGGGGTATAAAGCAGGAGTCATTCATAGGAGAAAAGGGCAGGGATCTAATTGGAATTATTAATCCAAATTAATTGGAATTTGGAATCCCCCAAGATAGAACAATTCTAACCCTATTAATGACCTAAGACCTCCTAATTAAAACACACACACACGAAACTATGAAATGAGCATGGGATGGCTTTACTATAAGAAGTAGAAAAATAATTGGAGATTTTATTTGACTCATTAAAAGTCAACAGTGTGATGTGGTTATTCATCTGTGTAGCACTTGTAGAAGTATCATATCTAGATCTGGAAAGAGACAGCATAGTCCTACTTTGTCAGAGTGTGTAGAGACAGCTGAACACATTGGTAGGGGAGCAATGAGGCGAGGTGACGGGAAACTGAACCATCTGGAAAAGTGTTGAAGGAACTAGGGAGTTTTAGTCTGAAAAAGAAAACAAACAAGAACACATAATAACTTGCAAATATATGAAAGGAAGTGTATCAATTTGGGGCTTGTGGTTGCTAACAACAGAAATGGGCTGTAATGTAGTCAAAAAGGAAGTTTATTGGAAGGTTATTGGGTGACTAGCAGAATCAGAAGACTAGAGAACTGGTAGGAAGGCTGTTGACAGAGGAGAGAACTGTGGAGATGCTGTAAGAACCATCTAGCCAGTGTGCTGCCCCGGCACCCACTACTGCACACTTGTGGCCACTATTGAAGGGCCCCTCTCTGCTTCCACACATAGTCTTGGACTGTGTCTCTCCCTTTCCCACATTGAAAATCCTACTCAGAGCTTTCAATTGGCTGATGATCATGCAAGGATTGTCTGGGCATGAGGAGAGGAAATGCCCAGTGCCCTTTGGCTTCCATAGTGAGAAGTAGAGCCCTGCCTCCTCTAAGATGCACACAATTGACAATAATTCCAAGAGAAGAGGTTGAGGCCTGGGCAGATATGAACAAACAAAAACAAAAAAGCAAAACCAGCAAATCTACACTACATGGTAGTAATATGCAATCACTTGTGTAAGACCCTAAGAGGTAAAAAAAAAAAAAAAAGATCAATGGATATATGCAATTGATTTCATTTGATTTCAAAATATATTTCTAATAGCCAAAACTGGTCCAACATGACTGAATTACTTTTGGTGGTATTGAGTGTCCCATTCCTTGCAAAATGCAAGACAGGGCTGACTGGTTTGTTGAAAATTTGAACTGATACAAGCTTTCTGGAAGGCAATTTAAATAGCTAAATGGGATTGCCAATGGTTAAATAAAATACAATGCAACAATAAGAAAAAAAAAAGAAGGGGCTGGCGATCACTGGGTGGAGGTTTTCCTCCATAGTAATACATTTTTAGGTATAAATCATGTGTAATAAACCAATGTGTGTATCTAAATTGCATGTCTAATTTGTAACAAAGAAAAAGAATATTCTAGAAACTCTCCTGTCGGCTTTGAAACTGCCACTTTTAAATAATGAATCTCAAAACAACTCACATGTACTTAGGTACAAATGTAGAAAAGCAATGAATTTTTTGACATTTTCTAACAGATTCAGAGGATGGGGGATGGGGAGGTGGAGGGAGAGCGAGTGATGAACATGCATTTTCTTCTTCCCCAGAAGTATAAGTCACCATCTAAGCCGGGCATAGGCAGATTGGAAGTGTGGAAAGTTTCTGACTGTGAAACTGGTCCCTAAAACCTCCAACATAATGGTAGATAGAAATGAGTTGGACAAGCTTTTTAAGCTAGAGCTGGGTTCTGAATCCTGCCCCCCAAAATTCTAAAACAGTAAAGTGGTTGTTTTAAGTACTAAGTTTGGTGTTAATTTGTTATGCAGCAATGATAACAGACATAAAACCAATATTGGACTAGTAAAATAAAGAAGAAGAAAGAAATGGGTCTGGAATGTAGAAAAGGGACATCTACTGCTCCTGATAGCAAGACAGATTTTCCACCCTCCTTCTGCTTCTGCCCAAAAAGGGAGACACTGGTGACTAATTGCACCTGGTGCCTGGGGAGTGACACTTGGGATCACTGATGTTTGGCCATTTCTCTGTACAGTTCCTTTACTTTATGTGCTTAGGTCAATTTCTTCTCTATTGTCTGTAAATATTTACAGATCCTACAAGTCCTTGCAAATTGGATTAATCTTAGCATATTTCTGGGACAGAGATGTCTCTGTCCTACCTTAGTCCTGAGGAGTAGGCAGAAGCATTTTTTTCCCCTTTATACGGAGCAAGTTCAAGAGGAGGAATAGATAGAGACGAGAGGTAGGGAGAGAAGAGAGATACAGGGAAAGGGAGAGAGAAGTGTGAAAAGAAGGGAGGGAGAAACAGAGAAGGCAGGGAGAAAAGTATTAACATGTTTTAAACATTGGCCAAATGTCAAAGGAAATATGTGTTCGATGTTTGAGGAGCAAACTAGGAAAATGAGACTTGCTCAAGGATAATATCACTGCTCAGGCCAGGGGATGTAGAGATTGGGGTGGGTCCAAAAATAAATCATACCATAATCTCAATTCCGGCAAATGATGTCAATTACCTCTTTAAACCTTATCCCTAGGTAAGAGAAGGAAGGAGGTGCCTTGCAGTGCTTAGGACGTTCTGGAAGTAAAACTACTGATAAAGAAGTTTCTGAGCAAGGTTATTAGTGTGAATAATTACCATAATCATTCAGATTTTATTTAGATTCATACGGTATCTTCGGAAATGGAATTTTAAAGCAGTTGAACTGCCAGGCACTCCTTTCTTGCAAATTTTAAACTGCCTGAGGTTTCTATCTTTTTAGATATTTACCATTTTCTGTTAAGAAAATGCCTTCCCTGAAATGTTGACTGTTAAGGAAATTTATCTTTTCCTTCAGTCTTCACAGGAATGTAGGCGATTAGCCACGGAGCCCTTCTCTGTCTAGCACCAGGCATCAGACACCCAACTACACAGAGACCATTTGAATGGAACTGCAGAATAATCTTCAGAAGAAAAAGCAGGCTCACATGAGTGGCAGCAGCCCATTGTGCTGAGTTAAAGACACTGGAGAGAGTCTGCTTGGCAGCGGGGAGGTGTGGTCTTAAGGACAATGAGGGGGCAGTGGCTGGAGAGGTTGATGTCAGCCTAAGGGACCCTTTGTAATTAGCATTCCATATTACATCCTAATTAAGGATCCTGAACATCCTACAAATTTTAAGTATTTTTGTTTTGTTAGAACCAGAAGACATTTAAATCTTTTAAACCCAAACGTGATAGGGAACTCCAATATCTAAAACAGATAATAATATCTAAAACATATATAGCATTTTCCATGTAACAGGTTTTACATATGTTGATATATTTACTCATCATAATCCTATAAAAAAGCATTATTGTCATCTCTAGTTGTGGATGAGGAAACTGAGTCACAGAAAAATTAGGTAACTTGCCCAAGATAACACAGTTAATAAATATTAATAGTAGGGGCTGTAATTTGAACCCAGGCAGTCAACTTTAGATTACCTTTCTGCTTATGTGGAGGTGGAGGACTCTGGATCCTGCCTGCTTGGACCCGCCCCCTCTATTTTTGCTCTGCAAAATACCTTGGGTGCCATAAAACTCAGCTCAAAAAATTACTCTACAGTTCAACTCTCTCCTTTTAAAGATGAAGGAATTGTGACCTAGGGAGGCATAGTGACTTTCTTAAAATCTTACAATTAGTAAAACAAGGTTGTTTACAACCTCTTTCTTAGGTTAAAGCCTCACCTGAGAGCAAAAGCTTTCTCTGTAGGTAAATTCTGCTATTTTCTGTTGAAAAATTTCCTTAAGGGTGTGTAAGGACACTCTAAAGAGAGCTCAGATGGATGCAGGAATCTGATGAATGTTCAAATGATCAAAGAAGAGCTTGGGGGAAAACCCAAATTAACTCAACTATATGTTGCACTTCCTCCTACTTGTTATATGAAGCTCAGAGTAAGACTCATGCAAAGGGGACACAAGTAATAAATTCTCTTTATTCATTTATCCGTCAAATAATTATTCAGAGTCCACTATGTGTCATGAGCCGTACACATGCAGCCACATACCATGTGTCATGTACTAGGCCCTGGGACACAGTGGGGACTAAATTAAGTCCCTGCCCTCAGAGCTAGCTCATGTTCTAGGATCCATGGGAAGACCAATTAACTTTGCTCAGAGATGGTCTTTAGAAGGCTTTAAGCCCATCTGTAACCTTGCCAGCTGCCTCACAGCTATGGACCACCGGCCACTGGAAGACCAAGTGAGAGGGTGGATGGCCTAAAGAAAATCCAGTACTATTTTGGAGATGTTCTTGTCTTCCTTATGGTGAACCTGTGCCTCGCTTCATGTTCATGTAGTGAGTAAAGTAACATTTATTATTTCTATGGAAGCATACTGAAAATTTGCAGGGATTGATAGCATCTCTTTCTGTCTGTTAACTCACTGGGCTATGGATGGTTACTATGAATGAAAAACTCCAACACATTAGTTTTCAAATTCACTTCTAGAGCTTGTGGAGATAGAAACTTTAATAACAGAAATGTAATGATTAATGTTATATTTTTATGTGAACTAAGTTGTAATATAATGTATCTATGAAATCATTCAACAAATATATATCGAACCATTTGGGGTTAGTTTGGGAAGCTTTTGATTGCAAATAGCTGAAACAACTCGTGGTGGCTGAACAATAAAGACAATTTGTTGGATCACATAAATGAAAAGTCAAGGGTTATTTCAATCTTCAGGAATTGTCTAATCAGGGCTGTGTTTCTTCACAGTTCTCTCAGTCCTGGCTCTCCTCTGGGTGCTATATCTATTTTCAGGTTAGTTTTTCTACTAGTAGAAGAATGGCTGTTTTAATTCAAGGCCCATGTTGCACAGCACTCTGTCCAGAGTGAGAAAGAATTTCTCCAGTCATCAGTAAACAAAAATCTGGGCTTCACTCCTATGGCACCAACTTAGGTCGTGTGCCTTCTTTAAACCAATCACTATGGATAGGAAAGTGTGATCATACTGACTGGTCTAGGTTATGTAGAGGAAGACAAACCCATATGAACTGCACAACTGCTACCAGATGGAGGAGAAATAAAATGGATTCTGGGAGGCAACATGATTCCACTCAAATTACCATGTTTCATACACTGTGCTAGACTTCGAGGTTACCACAGTGGGCCATCCAATCTAACCAAGCACCCATAAGCAGATCTTTAAAACACTCATAGCACAACCGTGATATTTTTAAAACATGAGGTGGGGCAAAACTCCAAATTGTTGCTCTGATATGTCTAGAGTGACTTCCTAGCCCACAGGGCACAGTGAAGAAATTGAACCAAGAGTCAGAAGGATTGTTTATTTTCACCCCCGACAAATAGAAGAGTGTGGGCGAACACCCTGCCATGGGACTATTTCCCCTGTTGCCCGGAAATATTCTCTGTAATACATTGTGTCTGCAGAGTTTACCAACTTGGCAGCAGGCAAGTATGACAGTATGATCACTAGTGAGTCCGCTACAACAGTAAGGCTGGAGGTGGGAGAAGTACAGACAGCACCTTGAAGATTCAGTTCCTCACGAGTACCTGGGGGGACACAGGTTCTATCTACTCAACAGATACAAATTGTATGAAATGGACCCCCCAAAACCAGAATTTATTTATAAAAAGTTGTATATTTATTCTTACATGTTTAAACTTCAGTCACCTTCAAAGCACTCTTCGTTTGATGCAATACAACTATTGGGATGCTTTTTCCACTGCTCAGTTTTTGAACTCGCAATTTTGATGCCTTTTAGTGCTTCTGCCGTTTTTTTGTTTCACCTCTTCCTCATCAGTAAAATGTTTCCCTTTGAGGACTTTTTTTCACCTGGGGAAGCAAAACAACGGTATTCAGGGCTAGATCATAAGAACAGGGCGCGCAGGACACAGAAATCATGCCGTTTTTGGTCAAAAACTGCCGAAAGCTCAGCGCAGTGTGGGCACGTGTGCTAGTAAAACACCTTTAAAAAAAAAAGTCACTGAGTCAGACTTCCACAGCCCTAACTGGTACACGGATATCAGTGGGTTCCTAGAACACTTACCTAGTGGAGGAAGCCAGTACTATTAATACAAGGGGTTTGCCCTCCAAAAGATAATTCCAATTTTTTGAGGGGGTCCCCCCTGTATATTTCAGTGAAGCATGCTCTATCCCTGGGAAACTTTAAATTGTTGTCTGAGTAACCCTCATGAGCTGCGTTTTGTAGATTTCTAAATTATATGATGCTATACATAAACAGTGATTTTTGTCTTATTCACAGTCTTAGCAATGACCAATAGAAAGAAAGCACATGAAGTTGGATGCCTTAGGGTGATCATATCACATCGTATTCAATGTGGCCCAACCAGACATCAATCTCCTGTCATTATTACTGCTATTGCTGTCCCTGTCAAGACATGCACCCAAATTGTTTATCACCCTATTTTGAGATTCTTGGTCAACTCTGAAAGGACTATAAAGATGTGAAAAATTAGATATTGAGGCTCAAAGGGAAAAAAAGAATAAGGGCTATGCCATGTACATTTTGTTAAATTTGATTTAGACCAAATTGTGCATTTTCCCAATGAATCATCATGATAAAATTGGTAATTTGGTACAATGTTTCCCTTTTACTAAGGGAAATAAGTAATAGTGGACTTCAGATGACTTGACAAAGGAGGAATCTTTTCACAGAGGGGGACAAGCTGCATTTCACTGCCAAGGGTCAGATCTCATAATCCCTCTAGTTAATAGAGCTATGGATGCCCTCAAAGGCACAAAGAGACAGCATTCTGCCCTATTAAATGTGCTTCTGCATTAATCTAGAAATTCTTTGTTGATAACCAAATGCTTCGCAACCATATTTAAATTTCAAAAAGTTACAATTAGGTGTGTTTGAATAAAGAACAAGAAAGGAAAGGACCAAAAGCTATTAAGTGGAGCTTTTAAAGTCATGGCCGTGCTATTTCAAAATAAGCATGTCAACATCACCCTAGTTAAAGTAGATAGAATCCTCTAGTCTCTTCAAGAGTTGTACTTGGAATACGAAACAGGAATTTTGTTTAGGGTTTTTCAGGTGTGATGTTTTAAAAATTTTTGCAAATAAAAATTTCAATGTAACTGCTTTAGAACAGGGCAGCAGAGGAAGCCAAGTTAGGTTAACAGATCTACCATAGAAAATCCAATAGGGTCTTTCGCAAGGCTAGAGGGTGACTGTGGCTTTGCCATGTGGTCTTGTGGCTCCTCGAGTTGCTTTGCCCCGAGTTGCTTTGCCTATTTTGCAGGGGTTTGTGGTATGTGTTCTCCCTGACACTTTAGTGGCTGGAGGCTGAGGATGGCTCTTCGGCGGTGGGCTCAGTCAGATTGGCATGCTCTCAGTTCTGGGAAGTCCACGCTGTTTTACAAAGAGCAGGTGGGTGAGAAAACTCAACACTGCAGGGCAGATTGTGCAGCTGTGAGAGGTGGAATTCCCCTCAAAAGGATCGGCACTGCTTTGAAAATAAATTCATCATTAAAATAGAAGGATTTCTGAAGCAGTAGATGAACACAGACCTTGATTGGTTTCAAATTAACTCTTTGTACTCATCTTTCATTCATCCTCTAAGAGACTGTTCCTGCTGTTTTCAGAGAGGTAACACAAATAATCCTTGACATCTTTCTGAGAAGGAGAGTGGTGCGTTGGAGCACTTATGCCCCATGTCTGCTTTCTTTCCCCCCTGTATCTCACTGCTATGAAGCCCAGGCAGGGAGGACCCCTCATGCAGTTCAGGCACACTGCTGCGCTTCTTGCATGTTCAGTATTTTCACAAAGAGGGATTTGCTTTCCCCTGGAAAGATAGAGGTTAGAGGGAAAGGTGGCACTGTCCTCCCTCCCTTCCCTGTCCTCCCCTCTTTCAGGGTCTGTGCTCTGCCCTTGACCTCCCTCTCCCCCCTCTGTTCTCCTTGCTGCTAATTTATATCCCTTTTTCTCTCTTGTGGAAGATATATGCTAACACTGTTTTCTCTGGGGGAGACGATTTATATATCTGGTAAAAGTGTCTTTCGTCCACGAAACCCGTAGTAAACAATTAAATGCATAGCAGGATAGCCTGCAGAAACCTTTCTGGCTACTTAAAGTGAAGTTTCCTAATCCCTCTCTGCAGCAACCCAGGCCCAAGCGCTGTGGCCCATTCATCTGCTGTTGCTCCTCAAGCACTTTGATCTCAGGGCTTCATTACAGCTCATTTCAGCATTAAGGATGATCTGAATTCATGAGCTCTTCCCTTCCTAATAAGTGCCATTCACAGCCATCCTCAGGAGCAACCACAGCTCACGGGAAACTGGTTCAAACCACACGCGAAAGAATAATGGACTAGCTTCAAACACAAGTGAGAAACAGGGTTTTTATTAGCCAAATGAACCTTTGAATAAAATGCTTCATTAAACAGAGGCATCTCATTTTCAGGGCACTGTTAAATCCACCTATTGCCATGCTGAGACCGCGAAGTGTGATTATTTCATTTTTTCCAGGTGGTTGTCCTGAGGTAGAGAAGACACTGAATCTGCCTACTGAATCCAAGGCAGGGCTAGAGTTAATGTGGCTTTTTTGGTGTCATAGATTTTGAAAACCAAAGATGCTTTTATACGGGAGTGGGGGGGGCTGCAATTTATTCATAAAAAATTGTGTATTTATTCTTCCATGTTGAAACCTCAGTCACCTTCAAAGTACTCTCCGTTTGATGCAAGATACTTATCCAGAGGCTCTTTCCACTGCTCAAAACAGTTTTGAACTCATCAGTTTTGATGCTTTTAGTGCTTCTGCCATTTTTTGTTTCACCTCTTCCACATCGGTAGAATGTTTTCCTTTGAGAACTTTTTTCATCTGGGGAAATGAAAAAAAAGCTGCTCAGGGTGAGATCAGGTGAATAGGAAAGTGGGGCATATGGCTCATGCTGATTTTGGTCAAAAACTGCTGAACACTAGCATGGTGTGGGCAGGTGCGCTCGTAAATCACTCATCAAGAAATGGACAAACATGTTGAAAGAATCTCCAGAAAAAAATTCACTGAAGCCTAACGCAGCCACTCACAACAACGCTAGTTGGTACAATGTTACCCGATGAGTTCCCAAAACACTTAGTGGGGGAAGCCTGTACTAAAAGGAACCCAACCTCCAAAAAATAATTCCGTTTTTTTACACAAGGTCCCCCCTCGTATGTCTTTCCTGTTTCCCATTTGATCAGTGTGGAGTGGAGAGTGCCTCTTCTTAAAACCAAACAAACAAAAAACAAAACTCTCCTTTTTCCATCTCCTTTAAAAAATTTTAATTTGGATTCAGATAATACCCTTATAACTTCTAAGGCCATCAAGCAAAGAGGGGAACAGATAATTAGATGCTGATAGAAGCCAGCACAAAGCCAAATGGAGGAAGACAGGCACACAGTAAGGCGGCAAAAGCCACCGCCTAATCCATTAACTGCCTTTGCTATAATTATGTTTGGCTCTGGCATTAAACTGGTGAAAGCACAAAGGAGACACTATTAAAGGCTTAATTCCCACAAAAGAAAGCTCATCCCATATAACAGCAAGTAGTGTGCACCAAAGTGGGACCTCAACTAGCACTATGGCAAATTTTAATTTAGCACTTAGTAGGAGCATTCAACAACATTGCAAAATTAATGCCACATGCCTGTAGTACCAGCTACCTGGGAGGCTGAAACAGGAGGATTGCCTGAGACCAAGAGCTCAAGTTCAGCCTGGGCAACATGGCAAGACATTGTCTCTTAAAATAAATAAGTAAATAAAATAGAAAAGAAAAGAAAAGAAAGAGTAGGTGGTGCTCCTTTAGAGGCATTTCTTGCTGTGGCTCTCTATCTTCATGTTCTCCCCACCTCCCAACCTTCCTAAACTCACCCCAACCCCCACCCCCTCTCCCAGTCCAGGCCCCCACCTTGCCCCATCCCCCCATCCTCAGATGCTTTATAAACACGACCATTCTGGAAACGTGTCTGAGGGATATGCCAGCAGACCAAGTCTTCCTCCTTTGACAGAAGGAGGGACAATGTGTGGACAAATGGGCAGAGGCTGAGACTTGCTGCCCTTGAGAAGAAAGGTGTGAGGCGACGGGAGCCTCTCTCAGCATATCTGGCTGCACAGTGACTTAGCAATGATGCAGCATTTCCACAGAGTTCAACATGGCTAGTACCCACCATGTCACCTCCACTCTTGTCACTGTACCCTTGAGAGGGCTAAAATTAAAATTAATGGCAGGAAGAAGATCTTCAAGAACCCCTCACTGAGCCTTTCAACTAAGACTACTGATTAGATCTTAGATTTCCTTGCCACATAAAAAGATGAAGGGTTCCTCCTCCGGCTTATTCGGTCCAGCCTGATGTTTTTAATTTTGCTGTATGGACCGTGTAACCACGTAGTGATGCAGCCCTGCTACCCGGGTAGATGCAGCGCACACTGACGCTCCTTCCATTCAGGTCCTTCTTCAAGGTCAGACCTGAGAAGTAGCATGACTTCCACTCTATTTGTCTCTGACCATGAGGTGGTTTCAAAGTAATCACAATCAGTCGCCCTCTGATGGGGCCAGCACCTCAATGAAGTTGGCCTTCACTTCCTGCCCTGTGGACCCAAGCAGCCAGTTGGGTCAGACATGTGTATATTTTGTGACAAATCACTGGAACAAACTGTTATTTCTATTTCTCTCTGTGTAAGTTTTATCATGAGACTGCTTGCTGGGACATCTTCTGGCTAAATTCCTGTCCCCAAAGTCCTTTGGTGGGGGCACATGTCTTAGTAATAGGGTCGGTACTGGTGCCAAACAATTGACCAATACCATTGAACCCAAACAAGTGACTTTGATACAGAATAGAAAATCGATATTAATACTCTAGCTTTTTAACAGTCTCTCCAAAGCCTAAATGCTTTGGTTTGATTCCACACAGTTTATATTTATAAATAATTACCAGAACTCTTTTTTTTCTATGTAGACATGGTAACTACCCCTAAATAATTAGTCATTTAAATTGACCACAATAGACTGAGGTCTGAGGAGGAATGGGACCAATCTACCCAGGTCTTTGAAACTCACTATGTTGTAGGTAGTCCAGGGACAGTGGTTCCCAGCACTTTGGGAGGCCCAGGTGAGAGGAGTGCTTGAGCCCAGGAGTTCAAGTCCAGGCGGGGCAACACAGCAAGAACTGGTCTTTAGAAAAAAAATTTTTTTAAATTAGCCAGGTGTGGTGGTGAGCACCTGTAGCCCCAGATGTTTGGGATGCTGAAGCAGGAGGACGCCTGCACTCCAGGCTGAGTGACAGACTCAAAAAAAAAAGGACTTTTTTTTTTTTTGGCAGTTGTTTCTGGTTCCACCACAGATAAGGAGACTATAGCAATTTACCATTTATCTTCTCCTCTTCTTTTGACTTTTGAAGAGTGTAAGAGGTAAGGTGGGTAGATATTATGATCATTTTAGAGAAAAGGATGCGGAAACACAGAGTCAGTCAACTTAACCAGGGTTGTATAGATGGGCTTGTAACTGAGGCCTCCTGACCACCAGCTCCAGGAAACCCGTAGTTAAGAATGGAGTTTCTGGGATCAGGCTGCTGTACTTAAAATGTTGGCCTTTGTATACTTAGAAAGGACAAGTTAGTCATTGTACCTCTCTGATTCTCAGTTTCCTCATCTACAAAAAGAGGATCTATCAGAACTACCTCATAAGGTTGTTGTGTGTGCTAAACGAGGTTAAGTGTGTGAATACCTTAGCACAGGGTCAGTCTAATACATAGTGAATACTCAAAACACATGTTATTTCTAGCACTGCTACTACTCATGAGAAAACTGAGGATAGAATGTTTGAGGGACTTCCATAAGAAAGGTCATACAGAGACAGAGTTAGAATCACAGCTAAGACCATATTTTCCCCTAGGTTTTGAAGCTATTCCCTAGCAAGAGCTCTTATTTCTTTTCCAAATAGACGTGTGAATTTCCTTTGAGCATTGTTGTTTTTTCACTTTTGTCTGTATTCTAAGAATATACATATTTTAAAGCAGGATTAGCTGCAGAGGCTGCAGAAGCAGTCAGATGGAGAGCTGGTTGGAGGATTCATTCTAATACTGATTCAAACATAAATTTTAACGTGGCTGAATGCATCAAAGTACAAGAGCTCTGTTTAGTTGGGTAGTTTCAGCAAGATATTTTTCCTAAGTGGTACCCAGGCCAATGCAGCTTCAACTGTCCTAAAATATTATACCATTTGGAAATGAGTGAGCAGTCAGATTTGCCAACAAACATGTCTGTGATTCTAAAGCCATCATTCTAGCAGTGCTCATAAAACAAGGTCCAGATTTATTTTCCACTTGGTGTTTGTTCTGTTCATTAATTATATTCATATCTGCTTCTTTGAAGTTATTGAGACTATTGGGAAATGTAAAAGAAAGCTGTATTGATTTCAGTCTTATTATCATTCCATCTTTATTTCCTTCATCTATAAACTTGCAGGCATGTTGAGTGACATGTGGTGGTGGGTATAGTATGTCGGGCACCGTGGAGGGCATTATCAACAGAGCCCAGGCGTCTCCAGATCTGCAGTCTTTTGGTGAGAGGGTTTAGATTTAGAGTGTCTGGATTGTATTCTACTAAAATCTCCACAGCCTTTCCTTTCAAAATCAATTTCAGTTGTCAAGAAAAGGGGGAGGGGTGAGTCACTTTGAAATCATATAGCTTACTATTATCATCATTTTTTAAAAAAAGCTTATTACTATAATTTTTCTCCCAAGGGAGCTGAGTTGATTTATAACCCCACCCACCTTATCTCAACATGTGGCTGAGTTCAAAAGGGAATTAAAATTGGGGGATTTTTTTTCCCTCCAGGGAAAACTAATAGAACATACCCCAACCTCGTTTTCAAGTTCAGCAGGAACTTTTCAGCTCCTTGAGTTTAGTTTAAAAACACACAGCAACTAAACTCATGCCTTTCCTCAAATTCATGTTTGCCCCGGATACTTTAGAAATAAGGCCTATCTGGGAATAGCCTTCACAACTGTGGAATGTTGTGGAGTGTGTCTATAATACGACAATATACACTTGGTAAAATGTAACCTCACTGACAGCAGAAATTCTTGTCTGATTTTTTCACCTCAAAACCTAAGGAAAAATCATGGCCTTAATTGTGGTTCTAACTTGGTCTTTGTGTGGCCTTTTTATAGAAGTCCCTCAAATATTCTAATCCTCAGTTTTTCTCAGTAGTGGCAGTAGGAGTAATTCTAGACTAACAGTGAACAAATCCCAAACACCTAGAACAATGTCTGGTTCATGGTAGGTGCTCAATAAATAGCTGGAAAGTAGCAAATGAATGGGGGAAATAACAGAGTTATAGTTAAAAGCCAGGGCTCTAGGATCAAACAGAACCTGGGTTCAAATTATAACCTACTGCTCATAGGTGAGATGATCTTTCTTAGACTGCTTAGCTGTGGCATTCTCATTTGTAAAATGGGCACAGGGGTAGTGTCTACTGTTTCAGATTGTGTCAGGCCATGCGTGGATAAGACTTAGTTGCCTCTTGAGAATGTAAATTCTCAATATATGGTTTATATTCTTATTCTTGTGAATCCTCCAGATCTGGGTGTAAGGTCTGCTTTGAATCCAACCAAATATTAGGGGCTCGTGAAGTACAAGGGGGTACCCCAAGACACCGGAATGACTTTTTTGAAGAGTGGCACCTTTGTAGCACAGGCTTCCCCTTCTGGGTAAGTGCTCTAGGAACCCATCGCATCAGTGTACTAGCTATCATTGTTGTGAGAGTGTGCATTTGGCTTCAGTGAATTTTTTTCTGGAGATTCTGTCAACGTATTGGCCCATTTTATGATGGGTGACTTACAAGTGTACCTACCCACATCATGTTGATTTTTCAGCAGTTTTTGACCAAAAAAAGGCATGGCCCTGGCGCCCCACTCTCCCTATTTAACCGATCTTGTCCCAAACCATTTTTTTTCTTTCTAGGGATGAAATAAGTCCTCAAAGGGAAACGTTCTGGTGATGTGGAAGAGGTGAAACAAAAAACGGCAGAAGCACTGAAAGGCATCAAAATGGATGAGTTCAAAAAGTGTTGTGAGCGAGCGGTGGAAAAGTGTCTCAATAGGTGTATTGCATCAAATGGAGAGTGCTTTGAAGGTGACTGAAGTTTAAACTTGTAAAAATAAACACACAATTTTTAATAAATAAATTCCTTTTTGGGGGAGTCTTCCCTCATACAACCTGTCTTCTGGAACTGCTTCACATTCACACCTAGGAAGTGACCCTCACCTAAGGGTGAAGAAAAAGTCACCTGTCTTACCATTTCAGCAGTGGTGGTGGGAGCAGCCTCTTGGCGCACCTGAACTAGGTTTCACGTCACTCCCGAGCTAAAGTTCTATGTCATGTCATCTCAGGCATAGTCAAGAGAGAGGAAGAAGCTGTTTTCAGCATGAATGACTGATGGCCTGGGATTATTATTCTTTGGTCCAGGACACAGTGCTCCTATTATTTACAGAGAGCTTTCATTTATTTTTTTCAATGTTGAAGGCTCATGCCAGTATGGTCGTCTGAAACCTCATGGCAGCACATATAGGAGACGATCATATTCCATTCTGGGTTCCTTTAAACAGGGTGCTACTGTTGCAGAAAGGAAGTTCCAGAGGTAACTATTCCCCTGTGACTCTAATGTGGTCAGCGGAACTGTCTTATGCAAAGCAGGCTTTGAGAAGGCTTTTGCTGGCTGAAATATAGGAGCTGCCATTTCCAGCCGGCTGGTTTGTTCTCCTGGCCAGTATCCTGCTACCCATCAGTGCCAACAGCTGATATTCCAGAAGAAGACAGATCTTTCCTTCAGCTCCTTTCCGTGAACTGAAAGAAGCATCCTTCTCTCCCCTCTTAGGCCTGCTAGAAACAGACTGTGGGTGTGAGGTTTGGGTAGGCAAAAACTGGGCAATGGAAAACCACTGTAGCACATGAGGTAGGAATGGCAATCAAGCCTCCAAGAGGACCTGATGACTCGATCTGATGGGCTCAGGGGGTGCAAAATCAACTGCTGGACAGGGGCAAAGCAGGTTTTATAAATGAGTGAAAAGGACAGACGTAAGGCTAAAATACCCAGGGCAGAGCAGAGACTGGAGCAAATCTCAAAGTGAATGTCTTGCCCAAAGGGGAAAGCCACTACTCAATTCCAACTGATATTATATGGGGAATTCAGGCCCAGTGTGTGTGGATTTTTAATTTCTTTTTAGAGACAACAATAATCCATTTTTTTCTGTGAAATTCTGAAATTGTCAACATTCATGACATCTTTATTATTTATTTATTTTTTATTTATTTAGAATCAGATTCTCACTCCATCGCCCAGGCTGGAGTGCAGTGGCACGTTCACAGCCACCCCAGCGTCGACCTATTGGGCTCAGACTATCCTTCTGCCTAAGCACTCCCAATAGCTGGAACTACAGGCACATGCTACCATGCCTGGCTAATTAAAAAAAATATATATATATATATTGTAGAGACGAGGTCTCACCAAGTTGCCCAGGCTGGCCTCGAACCCCTGGGCTCAGACAACCCTCTTGCCTCGGCCTCCCAAAGTGCTGGGATTAAAGAGTTGAGCCACTACACCCAACCTTCATCTTCATTATTTTTAAGCCATTTGCAGACCCAAGAAAACATATCTCTGGGCCTTTAGATTTCTCTGAGATTAACATGTACTCTAACAAGTATTTACCGAGTACCTACAATGTGCATGGCATTATGTCAGGCGCCAGCAGGTATAAAAAAGTGAAAGACATGGATCATGTTTTCAAATACTTTGTTAAGTGAAGAAGCGAGACAGAAGTAGAAGCAGATGTCATGAGTGCTGGAGTGGAGCTACTGGATACAAATTCCTTGGAAAGTAAAGAAAGGGGCTCTCTCCTTTCAGGGGATGGAGGTCCGAAACTGTGAGAAGGGTTTCAACTGCTGGAGAGATGCAGGGAAAGGCATTTGGGTGAGAGGGTACAGCATTGCCAAGGCATGCGGGTGAGACCCTGCA
The DNA here is from genome assembly GCA_027257055.1 of Cephalopachus bancanus. Classification (NCBI taxonomy): domain Eukaryota; kingdom Metazoa; phylum Chordata; class Mammalia; order Primates; family Tarsiidae; genus Cephalopachus; species Cephalopachus bancanus. The sequence continues at coordinate 15,063,234 of JAPVLO010000093.1, forward strand.
CTGCACATTTAGGGAAGCAGCAGAGGGCTTGCGGGGTTGGTGCGCAGGGAAGTGAGAGTAGCAGGCTGGCTCTAAGAAACCTCCACCTCCTGATGACCTGTGTTCTCTAGATCCTTGTTCTAACTGAGGCTGCCTGACTTTTCTGGGTCTCAGATTAATCCAAGAAGGACAGAATACAGTTTCCTCTCCCTCCGACACTGTCTGTGGAGTGTGACAGCTGAGGATCGAGGCACCACAGCAGCCTAAAGGTCTACTGGGGACCCTGGGGTGAACATGCTTGCCCTCATTCGTGGCTAGCCCTTGGCTGCATCTTTCGTTCCACTGGAGCCATGTCCATCCAGCATGCAGTGCTTCGATATCCATCTGCCGACAGTGGAATAACTTTAATGGTAGTGGTACTGATTTTATGAACAGTTAAAATCTTAACACTAGGTAATTTGTTATCTTTCCTCCAACTTTTTTTTAAACACATATCTGCCAAATTCACATGGACATGCTTAATAATCTGTGACTATGACTCCATTTTATTGGTCCTGTTAATTAAAGTGTTTGTTTTTGGTTTCGTTTTTTAAAGGCTTAACTTACCAGGCACGGCAGCTCATGCCTATAATTCTTGTGCTCAGGAGCCTAAGATAATTCTGGGCAACATAGTGAGACCTCATCTCTACACAAAATACAAAAATTAGAGGGCATGGTGGTGTGTACCTATAGTCCCAAACTACTTGGGAGGCTGAAGTGGAAGGATTATCTGAGCCCAGAAGCTGAAAGCTGCGGTGAGTCATTATCATGCCACTGTACTCCAGCCTGGACAGCAGAGTGAGAACTTGTCAAAAAAAAAAGAAAAGAAAAGCAAAAAAAAAAAAAAAAAAAAAAAAGGAAAAAGAAAAGGAAAGGAAAAAAAAGAAAAGGGGAAAAAAAAAGGTTTGCCTTTATCCTCCTACTCTGAATTGTACAGGTCATCAGACCACTATCCTGATGGAAGCAGACATATGTTGCCTTTTTTTTTTCACACTAGCTGTAACTATGGGTCAGCATAGCATGGTGGTTAAGTTCTGACTCTGGTACTAGGATTCAAATCCCAGCTCCATATGGGACCCATGGTGGTCACTTTACCTCTCCCTATTTGTTTACCAGGCAAAATTTCCTCAGTGTTCTTATGAAAAACTTAGTACCTGACACACAGAAGTATATGGGTATTTGCTATTGTTATTAGTAATTTTTTTATTTCTAATGTCCCCAAATTAATAGAGAACAATTTTTAAAAAGTAACATTTTCAACCAGCTCATATCCTTTTCCAACTCTATATTTGAAATATGCAATTTTTGTAGGGTGAGGAAGTAGATCAGATAATAAAGGTTAAGAAACATGATTTTAGAAGGCAGACATTCATGGGTGTGGAATATTTTGTTCTTCTTTGTATTAACTGCTATGCGTAATTCTATAATTTATCCTCAAATTGGTTAGAATAGATTCCCTCTCTAGATTGAAGTAATAATAATCTCATCTGCCCCAACTCCAAAGCCCTTTGAAGTTAAACATTGAGAGAAAGAATGGTGGGGCCACTCAGCAGAGATTAGATCTTGTTTTAAACACTAGCTGCTCTGAGAGTAATTTCCTTAATTAATATTCACAAGATATCATACACTTGAGACTATATTTTCATGTAACCTACTTGCATGTAATTGTTCGCTAAGGCTCTTCATTTGTACCTTCCTTTTGTGTCAGTATTCAACAAAATCATTTCCATCTAAAAGCAGTGCTGAAGGGAGTGGAAGTTCACTGGATCTCCCCTTCTGTGTGAAAGCTAGCACACATGGGCTTTCATCTCATTTCTAAAGTTAATATTGTTTTGTGCTTATTCCTGTTCTTAACTAGATTCACATGGCTCACAGACTCCCTCTCCCTTATGGGCTCAAGCCTGAGACATGTTCAGGTGTTGCCCTCCTGTCAGCCTTATGTTACATGTCAAGGAGCTTATCAAAGCACCCTAGGGAGTCAACTGGCCAAAGAGTCCTAAGGACTCAAAAGAGTCAAATTTGCCATCAGTAACAGCATCTGAGGAGCTCAATCTGGGACTTTAGGCTATTCCTAGAGTCAGCTTGCCCAAAGATCAGTGAAAAGAGCTAAAATGACTTGGAAGGAAATCTTTCTGCATGTCTAATTTCAAAGCCTTGTCAGTTTTGTATATTTCTCAGAGTAAATTGAAAAATTAAAAGGCTACATTAAAAACACATTTTTAAAAGTTTAAATAAAATTGCTAACTGCTTAATCTCTCTCTCAGTCCATTTTTTGCTGCTATGACAGAATGCCACAGATGGAGAAAATTATAAAAACAAACAGAAGTCTATTTGGTTCACAGTTCTGGAGTCTGGGCAGTCCAAGAGCATGGCACTGGCATCTGGTGAGGGTCAACCATGGAGAAAAGCAGAAAGCAAGTAAGCACACGAAACACAGAGAGACTGGGGGCCAAACTTGTCCTTTTATAAGGAGCTCACTCCGGTGATAACAGCATTAGTTCATTCATGAGGGCAGAACCTTCATGATCTAACCACCTCTTAAGAGTCTCAACTCTTGATACTGCTACAATGGCAATTAAATTTCAACGTGATTTTTTAAGGAGACATTCAAACACAACAATGTTCAACTAGTGACTTTTCTACATTTTCAAGCAAATGCCTCTGATAGTAAAACAATATCTTTTTCTCCTGTCATGAATAGTAAGTAGAAGTATTTTTGTTTGTTTTGTTTTTGCAACTGTTGTGTGCATGTTTTTCTTTTCGTTTTTTTTTTTTTGAGTGGAGGTCACACTTTGTCACCCAGACTGAAGTTCAGTGGTGTGATGATGATTAACTGCACCCTCAAACTCCTGGACTGAAGGGATCCACCCGCCTCAGCTGCCCGAGTAGCTGGGACTAAGGCATGTGCCACCACACACGGGTGATATATTGAGATATATATATATATTTTCTTTTCTTTTCTTTTTTTTTTTTTTTGGTAGAGACAGGGTCTCTCTGTGTTGTCCAGGCTGGTCCCAAACTCCTGGGCAACATAGAATCAAGTGATCCTCCACCTCAGCCTCCAAAAGGACTGGGATTACAGGTGTGAGACACTGGGTCAAGTCTGTCATTTTTTTTTTTTTTTTTTGAGTGGGAGTCTCACTCCCTAGGCCAGGCTGGAGTGCAGTAGCATGTTCACAGCCACCCCAGTGTTGACCTGCTGGGCTCCAGTGATCTTTCTGCCTCAGCCTTCCAAGTAGCCGGAACAACAGGCATGTGCTACCACGCCTGTCTAATTTTGATTTATTGTAGAGACAAGGTCTTGCCAAATTGCCCAGGCTGGTCTGGAACCCACGGGCTCAGGCTACCCATTCACCTTGGCCTCCCAAAGTGCTGGGATTACAGGCTGAGCCACCAAGCGCAGCCTGCAATTTTTAAAATAGTTGACAGCAGTTCAACCAGCAAATGATTAATAGTTGAGCTAACTCTTAGAACAAATTCCACTAACAGTTATAAAGCTGCAAAATACTTGAATACTATATGTGTATATTAATATACAACTGTCCATATTGAATACAGTCTATAATATATGTGTATAAAATACATATAGTATATGCACACATCTATCCATGCATATCTTTTTTTCTTCATAGATTCAATAATTACAAAACCAATTTTCTTTACTGCTGATAGATTATTTATAAAGTTTCATAATGGAAGAGTACCAAATATTTTCAAGGTTTTTTTTTTTTTTTGGGCAGTTTCCAGATTGCTATGTATAACTGAAGCCTAATATCTGCTAATAATGCTCTTTTGGGAATCATTGTCCATCCAGGAATTTGGCTGCATGATAGACATCATCTAAGACCTGTTTCTGTTCAACTTAGTATCATGCTCTGGCAAATAGTCCATGCTTCTTGTTATTGGTCTTCTGAAGCTTGCCTGTGTTAGACCTTGGTCCCTTTTCTGTGACAAGATCTCCTACCATACACCTGTATGCCTGTAAGGTAATCCTCTCACCATTATAGACCTGTCCAGGTGAACATTCAAATATAATATGCAAGACAGTTCACAAAGTGAGAAAACACAAGTAATTAAAACATATGCAACATTTATCTACCCAACCTCACTCAACTGAGGTACAATATTTCTCCAGTCAGATTGTCAAAGATTAAAATGTTTGATAGCCCTAAACGAGGGAGAGTATGGGGAAGCATACACTCTCCTGTGGGGACAGAGAGAGCATAATTGGTACAACTCCAGTGAAAAGCTTGGTAACATCATTAGAATAACTGTGCCCATGCTTTGAAAGCACTTTAATTTCTGAGAATTCGTTCCTATAGACAGAGTCTTACATGAGCTAGATGACATATTTCTTAGAGCATTCATTGCAGCATTATTTGTGATAGAGATTGGAAGCCAACTGAGTGTTCAAGAATAGGGACTGGTTAAATCAACAGTGAGGCATTGACCAAAGGACTATAATGCAGCTATAGAAGTTCTTTTCTAATATGGAGGATCTCAAAGACATTCTTATGATGAAGGAGAAAAAGGCAGGGAAAAAGTATCCAAAAGGATGAAAGTGTGAGAGTAAGTGGGAATACAAACACACAATTGCTTGTAGTACACGGAGTATGGCAGGAAGGATTCTCAAGGAACAAGTACACCCATTCCTGATACGGGGAATGGCGCAGGGTGGTTTTGGGGCAAGAATTGAAAAGAAACTGTCACTGTATACCTTTTGTAATTTCAGGATTATGAAATATATAAAGTATGAGCTAGCAAAAACAATAAGTGGAGATAAAAATAAAACAAAACCATAAACATCATGTATACATCTTGCTTATTTGTCTAATGTACAAATTATTTGAAACATGGTAAATCTAGAGAAATTAGAGGAGAGATATCAAATTTACTAAGGAACTTGGGGGAAATGGCTGTAGGGATTGGAATCATAGCTTCTAAAAGGATAAGCCAGGGGAAGATTTAATAATAGTCCTGAAACGCCAAGTCAGTTGGAAGAGACAAAGCGTTGTTGTTCTCCTATGCTGAGTGTTAACATTAAAGTTCTGACTGAGAAAAAAATGTCGACTCGCAGTTAGAAACAGAGGTACCAGATTATCACTTGCAGATTTCCTAAAGGCAATAATAATAAATCAAAAATTGGTTCTACAATTCTAGGACCCTCTCAGCCAGATTGAGGCCAAAAAGAGGTTGAAGTGTGCAGGAATTGAAAAAGAAGTGTTGGTAAGGAACTTTCCCTTTAAGAGAGCTGTGGGTGCACTGTGATCCCCACTCACTCCAAGGGCAGCTACTACTTCCTCCTCTTCCGTTTATGGAGGGGCAGCCAGGAACCCAGTCAGAGGTTCTGGAGATTGACAACAGGATGAGGTTGGCTCTGTTCCCTGGGGAAATGGAGAGGACAGGAGAAGACTGGTGAATGGTTTTGGTGATCAGTTCAGGAGTGTGATGCTGAGTTGAGGATGAGCTGCTTCAAATTCTCAGAGTAAAGGGTACCTGAGTGTTTCCCGGGACCGGGACCGGATGTGGGCCACGTAGGAGGAGCGCACTGAAGCAAGCCTTCTCAAATCCTGCACAGCAGGACTGCTTGGAGGGAGGACTCCTGCTGCAGACCACGAGGGGACGGCTACCAGAGTGGTTGCTGCAGGGAGGACCCCAGGGGTAAAAATCTTGAAAAGGGTGAGCGTCAATCTTCTGCTGGTGCCAGACAGCACAAGACCACCCAATCAAGAAAGACTTTTCCACCCATTTTCCTGTCCTATCTTGCCCCTGTGTTACCCAGTTGGGGTCTGTACCAGGGGAGAAGGCAAGCAGGAGCTGGCCACATCCTTCTTTTCCCCCAGGCAGCCAGCTGCCAACTACAGGCCTCAGCAAGAAGGAAGTGAGGTCTGGTCTTCGATTGAAAACTAAAGAGTTGATTATTATCTTAGAATACTTTCTCTCTACTGATTTGAGACTGTAGGACACTTTGTTACTTAAGAGTGAGCAGAAAAGCCATGAGACCTCCTGAGTTTTCAAGTGGCAGAGGCATAAGTTTTAAAGGACACTAGATTGAAGGAGACAAAAATTTAAAGGAGACAATTTTAATGAAGAGACAAGAATACAGTCAAGTTTTGGTTCTCTACCATGGATCATATGTTCAATGCATTGGTGAGATTTATCTTCATAAAACCGAGAGAACTGAATTTAAAGTGCAGTCAGGAAAAGGAAGGAAGGCAGATTGGACATCACAGAGAATTTCCCCCCTCAAAGTTTACAAAATATCAGTTTGCTTGCTATGGGAGATTGTGGTACTTTTTTAAAAGATAAAACTTTCCCAATGCTATCTTCTTTTCTTTCTTTTAAAAACATCTATAATTTTCTTTTCAAATAAGATTTTAAAAAATTGACTTAAGAAAAAATTTAGAGTAAAAAATAAAACAAGTAGAATAAAGATTTGGTTCACTTATGAGGATGGAATGTAAATGAAACTTGAAAAACATTATTCTAAACAGGGTTTGTGGAAAAGTCAGAAAACAAATGCTACGGAATGAAATTCCAAGTTACAGTTTGGAGGAAGATTTATCTTTAGTTAAAGTTTTCTCATGATTGGTCCAGAGTAATCCACAGATTTATGAGATTTTTCTAAATGATAATTCAAATTAGTGAGGTCTAAAGGCAGGCTCAAAATAATGACAGGAATCAGCAGTGTGGGACTCAGAAGAAGGCAAAAATACATCAAAGTCTTAAAGATAAAAAAAGAAAGAACAAAAAGAAGGAAGGAAGGAAAGAAGAAAGAAAAAGAAAGAAGGAAGGGAAGGAAGGAAGGAAAAAAAGGAAGGAAGCGGAAAGAAGGAAAGGTTTTCTTACAATAAAATACAGTTTGTGAGGACTCTTGAGTCCTAATTTTACTTTGATGATTCCGTTAGCTCAGAAGATACTTCGATTTGCACTCTTGGTTTGAAATATTAATTAAGCTCTTCTGACTCCATAATTCTGGGCCTCTAATACATAGGCATTATTCAGTTTTCCCTGTTATACATTAGAATGTACAGACACTATGATTTAATTTACCTAATTCAAGATTAAAGATTTCCTTAATTGTAGTCTTCTTTTAGTTCTTTGTAGTTGCTAAAACTGCATGCTTGATTGCTCAAGGGAAAACATGTACTATTTGAGTCCTTGTTAAAAATGAAGTAAGCCATGGGCTCCCGCTTCCAGGACGGTAGAATAGATGACTTCTCCCTATTAGTCCCATTAAGTGCAGCTAAAAACCCTGGACAACATGAGAAGACTTGAAAGGTGGAGAAAAGAAGGGGGACCAGCTAAGGAGTTCAATGCTCTGGAAACAACATAACGGTGAGTTCTCTGCTCATAGATCCTTAGAGCTAAAGAAGTCAGCGGCCAGAAGCGCCAATGGACATAGACACACATACACACAAAATACCAAACTGCAGTTGACTCTCTCTGACCAGTGCTTGGGGAATGGGGCAGCATAGCAAAACAGAAAACTTTTAGATAGTGGTTGCTCTGCTCTAGCAAAAAAACACAGAAAAAAATTATGACCCCCCACCCCCACCCCAACAGCAAATGCTGGATGGAGAGCCCAGATTTCCACCTTCTCCAGCTATAATGTGATGCCCAGACCCCCATTCAGGTAATGTCAGAAAAGGCCAAGTAATGAGTTAGGACTTTCACCATTGAGTTATTGAGGCTATTATCCCCAGTGGTCTTAGTGGAGGCCACGTGGCAAACAGTAAGGAGACACCCCTATTCCTCTCAGCCAGGGATCAGCAGTGGGGAGCAAATTTCACACCTGTATCCAGCAGTAATGAGGAACACCCCCATCTTGGGTGTCAGCAGAGGCCACAAGGAGAGCCTGGCTATCCTCTCTCACCTGGCAGTAGGAAAATAATGCTCCCTCTTCCTCTGCCAGAGTGGTGCCTCTGAAACAAAAATGGAAGGTTTAAATAAGATCCAGAGTCTTGTAATGTAAGCCTCTAGATGTGTAGGTTTTATCAAAAAAAAAAAAAAAAAATCACTCATTGTTCCAAAACCCAGGAAGGTTTCAAACTAAATAATCAAAGACCAATAGATACCAACAAAAATATAGGTCAAATAATAGTGTTTTCTTCTTTTGAGATTTCTAAATTATGTTTGACAGTTGAGACAAACAAGATAACATTCTCTGATGTGATTCTAAATGTATGCAAAGGAAGTATTTAAGGTAAATTTAAAGATTTTTAGAATGATCATCTGAATAAGATTTTTGAAAGCAGCCATTATAAAAATGCTTCAATGAGTGATTACTAACACACTTAAAGCAAATTAAACATAAACAATTCTCAGCAAATAAGTAGAAAATATAAAAACTGAAAAAATAATGGCCAAAGATGACAACAACAACAACACATAATCCACCAAATGAATAGGTTTAACAGCAGAATGAATGGGATGGGGAAAGAACCAGTGAATTTAAAGATCCAACAATAGAAACTACTATCCAATCTGAACAACAGGGGGAAATGGACTGAAAAAAAAAGAACAGTGTCAAAGACCTGTAGAACTATAAGTAAAGATGTTATATTCTGTCAGTAGTGTCCCAGAAGGAAAGAAGAAAGAGGTGAGGCTGAAAAAGACTAAAAAAAATAAAATAAAATAAAAATAAATAAAACACTGAAAACTTCCTAAATTTTGTAAAAGATATAAATCTGTAGATTCAAGAAGCTGAGTAAACCCAAGATAGTCATCCCCCCAAATCTATACTAAGTCATTTAAAAGTTAAACTTCTGGAAAAAAAAGCAAAGAAGCCATGAAGCACCTTGAAAACAGCAAGAGAAAAATAGCATCTTGCTTAGGAAAGGGAAAACATTTCCAATGACCACGGAGAACAGAAGAAATAAAGGGAAAGTCATTCTCATATAGAGAGAAACTAAGAGAATTTGACACCAACAGACCTAACTTAAAAGAGCTTCCTATAAGAAGTTCTATAAACAGGAAAAAAAAAAAAAGGTGAAAGAAGGAATCTTGAAAGATCAGGAAAGAAGAAAAACAGAGGCAAACAAAAATGCAGGTAACATAATGGAATTTTCCTCTTCTGAGGTGTCTAAATTAAGTTTGATAGTTGAAGCAGACAAGATAACATCCTCTGATGTGGTTCTAAATATATGCCAAGCAATAGTTAAGGTAAATGTATTATAAATGTGTGAAAGTAAAGAACCACAAAGGAAGGTAATTTTTTTTTACTTCACTCAAACTGGTAACATTGCTGGTAGAATATGAGAACTTATATATATATAATATAATACCTAGAACAACCACTAAAAAAGCTATTTAAAATATAATAAATATAAACACATGTATACTTACACACAAACACTTATTGTCCTGTTTTTCTTATTGAGCCACATATATCATGCAACATGTATTCTCTGACAATAATAAAGTTAATATAAAAATCAATAACAGAAAGATAAAAAATCATCAAACACGGAAACTAAAACATAATAATATCAGGAATGAAAATGAAATATCACTACAAAAGGCATCAAAAGATAATAAGGCAATATTATGAATACCTCTACACATATAAATTTGACAACTTAGATATTAATAAAGTGGGCCAGTTCTTCAAAAAACACAAGCTACTACAACTCATTAAATTATGAAATAGATACTTTGAATAGCCTCTGTTAAGGATATTGGATTTGTAATTTTAAAACTTTCAGGAAATAAATCTCTAAGTCCAGATGGTTTCACTGGAAAATTCTACCAAATGTTTAAAGAATTACAACCAGTTTTATAATCTCTCCCAGAAAATAGAAGAGGAAGCACTTTCAAATTCATTTTATGAAGCTAGTATTACTCTGTTATCAAAACCAAGCATAGTTAGTACAACATAAAAGAGAAAACTATAGACTGAGATCCCTCATAAATATAGATGCAAAAGTTCTGAACAAAATATTAGCAATATATAAAAAAATTATACACCATGACCAAGTGGAGTTTATTGCAGGGATGCAAGGAATTGAAATACAATAATTAAAAAATCAGTCATAATCTACCATATTAACATCCTAAAGAAGAAAAATCACAATTATTTTAATCAACAGTGACAAAACATTTGACAAAATTCAACACCCATTTTGATGCAAGCCCTCAGACAAAGGAGGACTTCCTCAACTCGATAAACAACATCTATACAAAGCCTAAAGGTTACATTTTAGTCAGTGATGAAAGACTAAGTGCTTTTGCCCTAAGATCAGAAACAAGGTAAGGATGTAAACTTTTGCCATGCTTATTCAACATAGTACTGAATGTCTAACCAGTACAAGAAAAGGAAATAAATAATAAGAATGATTAGAAAAGGAAATAAAAGCAGATGGATCAGAAATAAATAAGTAAAACTGATAATATTTTTAGGTGACATGATTGTTTATGTATCAAATTCCAAGCAATCTACAAAAACTACTTGAACTAAAGCATTCAGCAAGATTGCAGGTTAAAAATAAATACAAAATAATCCACTGTATTTCAATATTCTAGTCATGAACACATAGATGCCAAAATTAAAATATAATACCACTTACGAGCACAACAAAATTAAATACTTATGGTTTAAGTCTAATAAAACATGTACAAGACTTGTATGTGTAACTGCAAAATGCTGATGAAATAAATCAAAGAACTGAATAAATGGTGAGACATACTGTATTAATGCTTCATTGACAGACTCAACACAGTAAAGATACCAATTTTTGTCAAGTTGATAATAGAGGTTTAATGCAATTTCTATCATTATCCTAGCAATATTTTCTGTGAATATAGACATTTTAAAATTTATATGCTAAGGCAAGGGAAATAGGATAGCCAAAAAGACTTTGTTGAAGAATAGTACAGGAGGACTTAGTCTGCCCTCCTTCAAGACTTTATTGTATAGCTACAATAATGAAGACTGTGGTATTGGCATAGAGATAATTGTATAGATAAATACTGAAACGGAATGAAAACCCAGAGATAGACCTATATCATAAACATGCCCAGTTGATTTTTTGACAAAAGTAAAAAGCAATCCAGTGGAGGAAGGATAGGCTTCTCGACAAATGAATTTGGAGCTATCGGGCAACCATAGGCAAGAAAAAAAGCCTCAGTTTGTCTCACACCCTCTACCAAAGTAGTAATTCAAATATATCACAGACATAGGTAAAACAAAACATTATAAGACTTGCGGAACAGAATAAGAGAAAATGTTTGGGATCTAGCTCCAGGAAGAATTCTTAGACTTGATACCAAGACATGATACAGAAAAGGAAAAATTGATAAATTGGACTTTATTAAAATGAAAAACTTTGCTCTGCAAAAAAAAAAAAAAAAAAGCTCTTAAGAGAATGAAAAAACAAATGAAAGACTAAGAGAAAATATTTGCAAACTACATATTCCACAAAAGATTAGTATCTAGAATATATATATGGTGACCTCTAAACACTCAACATTAAAGATCAAACAATTCAATTAGAAAATGGTCAAAAGCATGAAGAGGTATTTCACTGAGGAGGCTATTCACATATTTTTATGGTAATAAGCACATAAAAAAGTTTAGCATCATTTGTCATTCGGGAAATGCAAATTAAGACCATAGTGAGATATCACTACACACCTATAAAAATGGAGAAAATAAAAATAGTGACAATACCAAATGCTGACAAAGATGTGGAGAAACTAGATCACTTGTACTTCTGGTGGGAATGTAAAATAGAACAGCCACTTTGGAAAATAGTTTGGCAGTTTCTTTAAAAACTAAACATACAACTACCATATGATTCCACAATTGTACTTCTGGGCATTTATCCCAGAGAAATGAAAGTGTATGTTCCCATAAAACCCGGTACTTAAATGTTTATAGCAGCTTCATTTATAAAAGCCCAAACTGTAGATGACACAGATGTCCTTCAACAGGTAAATTGTCTGGCAAATTGTGGTACATCCATACCATGGACTACTACTTAGCAGTAAAAAGGAACAAACTATTATTAGATTTAACAATCTGGATAAATCTCCAGGAAATTATGCTGAGTAAAAAAAGTTAACCCTAAAATGTTACATACTATATGATTCTATGTGTACGACATTCTTGAAATGACAAAATTATACAAATGAATAACACAGTGGTTGCTATAGGGAGGCTAATGAGGGGGTTTTTTGTGTAAGGAATGTTTAAAGGGGCCACATGCGGGATCCTTGTGTGTATGAAAATGTTCTGTCTGTGGCCTGTATTCATGTGAATATCCCAGTTATAATATTGTAGTATAGTTTGACAAGATGTTACCATTGGGAGAAACTGAGTAAAGGGTATACAGGCTCTCTCTATATTATTTCTTACAATTGCAAGTTAATCTACAATTCCCTCAAATAAGAAGATTGGTTAAAAAAAAAATTGTAGGCTGGGTGCAGTGGCTCCTGCCTGTAATTCCAACAATTTGGGAGGCTGAGGTCGGAGGATGACTTGAAGCCAGGAGTTTGAGACCAGTCTGGGCGACAATATAGCGAGACCTTGTCCCTACGCAAAAATTTAAAAAATTAGCTGGGCATGGTGGTGTGCACCTGTAGTCCCATCTACTCAGCAGGCTGAGGCAGAAGGATCATCTGAGCCCAGGAGGTCCAGGTTGTGGTGAGCTGTGAGCATACCACTGCCCTCTACCCTGGGGAACAGAGTGAGACTGACTTAAAATAAAAGCAACAAACTATTGTATAATATCATATATGCATGCTATGTGAGCACCAGAAACTCTGGCACTCTGCTCAGACTTAACAGAGATTAGCTCTGGGTAACTGGATGTATGTCTCTGCAGGTCAGACAAGATGAAATAGAGTCTTTCTTTTCATTGTATCCCATTATGAATTGTGCGTAAATTTCTTAACATGTGTATGTATTACTTTTATAATAAAAGGAAACAAGTTCATAGAATTTAAAAAGTAAACCACATTCATTTTTAGTACTTAAAGAGAATCTTTTCTGCAATTCTCTATATGAAAAAAGGTTTCTTGGCAGAAACAGCCCTGGTATTTAAGAAATATATTATGTTCAGTTTTTTACAAGAGGAAAGTCCTTCACTTAGTATTTTTTTTTTATGAGTAAGTAGGAATTTGTTAGAGGATAGAAAAATAAAAAAAACTCTCAGCAGTTGCCCTTAACCAGTCTTTCTAAAGAGAAACTCAGTCCAAGACCTTTAGCTCACAGGAGCTACTCATTATAAAATGTGATTTTATTCTACAAAGTGCTTCTCAAATATTTCAACCCAATCTCTGACCCAAAGTGCCAAAGGTGATTTAATATATGATGGGAACCTTTCTCTTGTTCATTAATGGCACTGGAGGATATAGTCCACACACTGAAATTCTCAAACTCTTCAGTGCCAAGGCACAAGGTTCTCAGCTGTCCCTGTGGAAACCTTGGCCATTGGGAACTAAGGGACAGGAAAGTCGGCATAATCATCCTGGTCCCAGGCCATCAGGAGACTCTGACTGTTCTCCTCTTAAGCAACATCACACCTGTTCCTGCCTCATGCTAGGCCAAGCCCCACTGGGTAAATGAATGTGGCAAAATGTATGACAACTTCATTTATCAACAGAAGTTGTGTCATAATTCTGTTTCTACGCATTGGGCCACTAAGTACAGCTTTCTGACATGACTCTCCACTCAACTCACAACTTCAAGACAAGGAGTTTGATTCATTATTTAATGTTCACAGTAATAGGCTTAGAATTTTTACACTTCTGAATATTTGTAGGAAAGCTTGAGTAAGAATATTATTGGAACTCTCAAGAAAAGATCTTTAAGTGAAGAGAAACAGACTCTCTTCTGTTGAAATTCCTTAAAGCCACATGGTATTTTATTTTATTTTGAGTTGGAATCCCACTCCATCGCCCAGACTGGAGTGCAATTGCATGCTCACAGCCGCCCCAGTGTCAATCTGCTGGGCTCCAGTCATCCTCCCGCATCAGCCTTCCAAGTAGCCAGAACTACAGGCACATGCTACCATGCCTGGCTAATTTTGATGTATTGTAGAGATGAGATCTCACCAAGTTGCCCAGACCATTCTTGAACCTGTGGGCTCAGGCAATTCCCTCACCTTGACCTCCCAAAGTGGTGGGATTACAGGCTTGAGCCATTGTGCGTGCCAGTGTTTTAACAAGCTCCATCCCACAGATCTGGAATTTGTTGAATATCCAATGGCAGGCAGTGGTCCAAAAATTGACCCTGGAGAACCTGAGCATCACTAAATAATGCTTTGAATTGTGACAGTGACATGTCTTAGACTGTGATGACATCTTCTTGACTCAGGAGAAATGAGAAACTAGAATATTCAAAATATTATCTGATTGCATTATTCCAACTATCCTCAAAGAATTAAAGTTAACCAATAACTGAGTATCTATTGTGTCCTGGCACTATACCAGTGGCTAATTTTCCCAAAACCAAGTAAGGTAAGTGCCATAGGAGGTTTAAAGAGAAAAAAGCTGAGACATAGAAAGGTGAAATAACTTGTCCAAGATGACACATCTGGTAAGGCCAAGTCAAGCTTGAGCTCAGGTCAGCAGATGCTAGAACCCACATTCTTCGTGTTCTCTGATACTTCCACTCACATCAATGTAGCAAAGTTTAAGAGCTTTGTTACTATGTCACTGGTATAATATGCCACTTATATCTTTTGCTCTTTCCTCATCTAGGACTATAACCAGCCCAGACAGCAATTTCCTAGTGGAAAACTCTGACTCCGAATTTTCAACATTTTGGTGGACAGTGTTTGATTATGCTTTACTCATGAAAACACACTCTCCCCAAATCATAAAATTTTGGATCTGGAAAAGGCTCTAAAGATAATCAGTTTCTTGGCAGAAAACCTGTAAACCTAAGATGCTGCTTACCTTGCAAGGTTTGTGTAGGAAACTAAACCCAGAAAGGTAACTGATGTGCACAAGATCATGCAGCTAGTTAAGGGTGAACGAGATATACACTCAGGCATGGTGGTTCCAAACACCAGGTGAGATGATAATTGAATATAGTGCTAAGGAGAAACTCCTCCATAGAATAATTTTCGGTGACAACTTTAACCACCAGGTCCTTCCTCATGTCTCCATATGACACATCTTATTTAATTGGAATACTTTGTTACTCATGTGTTACAATTTAGCAAACCCTTTCTTACATATCATCTTACTTGATACAGTAGACACTGCCATGACCTAGAGTGTACATGGTGGTTTCTTTTACACAGAGGAAACTGAAGTTAGTGAAATTGAGTGATTTGCTTAAGGTACCAGAGCAAGCAAAATAGGAGAACCATGATGACCCAAATTTATTTCTTTCCATAATGCTAAGCTGCAAAGTAATGATTTAAGCTGCAAAGTAATGATAACTGAGGTTACTTTTTAATATACCTGCTATTGCTAATATTTGATGATTAAACTTAGATATTTAAAATTACCATATCCTTTACTACAAAAGTAATACATGTTTATGGTAAAAATCTAAAAAGTACATCTCCCAAAGGAAGATATACAAATGACCAACCAACATGGAAACATGTTCACTATCACTCATAATCAGGGAAATGCAAATTAAAATCACAACAAGATACCACTTTACACCAGCCAGAATGACCATTATTTAAAAAATCAAAAAAACAATAGATGCTGGCTTGGATGTGGAGAAAAGGGAATGCTTATACACTGTTGGTGGGAGTCTAAATTAATACAGTCTCTATGAAAAATGGTATGGAGTTTACTCAAAGAACTAAAAGTAGATATACCATTTGATCCAAGAATCCCACTTTATCTACCAAAAAGAACAGAGATCATTATATAACAAGACACCTGCACCTGCATGTTCATCACAGTACAATTCACAATTGCAAAGATGTGGAATCAACCTAAATGCCCATCAACTGATCAGTGGATAATGAAAATGTGGTATATATATGCCTTGGAATACTATACAGCTATAAAAAAAGAATGAAGTAATGTCCTTTGCAGTCACATGGAAGGAGTTGGAGATCATCCCAAGTAAACTGACTCAGAAACAGAAAACCAAACGCTGCATGTTCTCACTCATATGTGGGAGCTAAACGGTCACAAAGATAGAAATAATAAATACTGGGGACACCCATAATGGGGGAAAAAGAGAAGGGTTAGGGTTCAGAAACTACCTACAGGGCACAATGCCCACTATCGGGGATATGGGCCACCTGAGCCCAATCTCCATCACTACACAATGTGTCCATGTAGTGAATGCACGTACATACCCCCAAATTAAAATGTTTAAAAATTTTAAAAATATAGAAAGAGAATTTTAAAAAATCTATAAAGTATAATATAGCAAAATAAAAATCACACTTGATCTCATGACTCATAGATATCATGATTGTTGAAATTTTGTGTAAATTCTTTCAAGATTTGTCCATGCCTGTATATGCTAAAATAAAACAGAGCAAAGACAAAACACAATCATGTCCATGCTATTTTAAAGTCATTCCTTCTTCTTAGCATGATACAGTAAACATTTTCCCATATACTTCAATACTCTTCTGTATTGTCTTCAAAAAGGGCATCATATTGTATTGCATGGATGATCATAGCTACATCTGATACCCTAGTATAAAAAAACAGGTTGTTTGTGTATTTTTCAATTATAAGCAATACTGTGGTTAATATCCCTGTAGCTAAATTTTTGCACACATTCGTGATAATTTTCTTCAAGTAAATTGTCAGAACTGGGATCTCTTGATCAGAGAGTTTGCAAAATATTAAAGTGTTTAAGATGTATTTGGATAGTCCAAATTAAAAGTTAAGGTTTCATTTGGCATGGGATTTGCTTTGCAAATTTTTACACCATCTCTAAGCTTTCACTAATTGCAGTGTCCATGAACTTTAATCTTAGTATTCTGAGCCAGATGGTAATGCATTCATAAGACTGTTCCTATCATTTTACTCTTTAGTGAGTACTCTAAAGAATCCACATCTACAGAAGAAGAAAATCAGAACACAGGTGCACAAAGCTCAATTTTGATTGGTGGACATTGTGGACAGACCTTTTGGTTTCCCAGTGGTCCCTGCTCTCCACTGTCTATGCCTTTGTCTAATCTCCTCCCCCTGAGGGCTAATGGGACCTTGTGACTTGATCCTAATCAATAGAATATGGCAAAGATGGTGAGATGTCATGTGTGTAAGTTATGTTATATACGAGACTTTATGTTAGCAGATTAGAGCTAGAGTCTGTCCTCATGGGTTTAATGTAGTAAGTGGCCATGTTGGAGAAGCCTACATGGCAAAGAACTGCAGATAGTGCTAAGCCTTAAAAGTGGCCTCCAGCTGACAGGCAGCAAAAGCTGGACCTTGAGTTATACAGCTGCAAGGAAATGGTTCTGCCATAGCCTGAATGATCTTTGAGGTGAATGTTTCCCCAGTCGAGTCTCTAGATGAAAACACAGCTTGACTGACACCTTGATTGCATCCTTTTGAGACCCTGAACAAGAACCCAGTTAGGTAGCCCCCAGACTCTTGACCCATGAAAACTAGAGAGAAATGTGTATTGCTTTAAAGATCACATCTGATCTCACTGCCCTCCCCAACAAAGTGCAGTATTATCCATATGGGCCAATCCAGGGTGTATGTACCCTCAGATCCATTCCCAGTCCTTCTCAGGTGCTACTGCATTCTGGAGAGGGCCTGGACCCCACAGGAGGCATTTTCCAGGCTTCTGCTTCCAGCTGGGTTTGGCCAGTGGAGGCACTGGCCAGAGGCTAGAGAGTGGTAGATGAAGCCTCCAATCCCCATGTTCTCTGCCTCTGACAGTGACTGTGTCTCTTTGTTTCCACAGGATGGCCCTTGGTGGTACCACCCTCTGTTGGTTGACTCTACTCCTGGGTTCTGGAAACTCCCACCACCTCTCTTTGTCTCTCCAGCCAAGGGGTGTGTGGCTAGCATTTGTGGCTAATCTCTGGTTTACTTCTCTTTTCTTCTGTTGAGCTTCTTGGTTGTCCATCACCTACGAAACATTAAATTCCCTTTGCTGTAAACACCTGAGGTGGTTTCTACTTTCTTCAGAGACACTGGCTGATACACGCTGCATAGCCCTGAGCCTGCACCTCATTCTAGTACCTGGGTGATGTCAGAGCCACCAACACTGAGTCTATTGCATAACAAATGGTGACAGTGCTTTCTGATCAGAGTCCTGCCTGGTGTTGAGGAAGCAATGGTGAGTGGAACAGGGCACCTGTTCTTGGGTGTGCACAGTTCAGGGCCAGGGGACAGACATTTAAACAAATGGTTAGATCAATGTGATATGTATTACAGGAGAAATATATTCAAAGTGGGATGGGAGGCTGGGCATGGTGGATCATGCCTGTAATCCCAGAAATTTGGGAGGCTGAGGCGGGAGGATTGCTTGAGCCCAGGAGTTTGAGACCAGCCTGGGCAACATAGTGAGACCTGTCTACAAAAAATAAAAAAATTATCTGAGTATGGTGGCACACAGCTGTAGTCCCAGCTACTTAGGAGTCAGAGGTGGGAGGATGGCCTGAGCCCATGAGTTTGAGGCCACTGTGAGCTGTGATCATGCCACTACACTCCAGCCTGGGTGACAGAGTGAGACTCAGACTCAAAACCAAAACAAAATAATCAAACAGGATGGGAGCAGAGAGTTGGAAGAAGCCCCAGGGTGGTGGAGGTGAGTGATTGGGAAGGGTGTTCCTATCAGAGGGAAAAGCCTGTGAAAAGGCACAGAGGCCTGGAAGAGCATAGTGGGTTCTGTTATGAGTGAGGGCAGTCACAGCGAGGTTTGTATTCATATAGGATTCCCCCAGCTCCTACTGAAAGAAGTAATCCCATGACTTTTTCTTCTTTTTTCATAGTTTTTTTCCTAAAATACTATAAGGACTAGAGCTTAGCTGGATGACAATCTCCCTGGCACTCAGCAGGTAGTGTGATGTGGTAGAAATATGAAGGCAACGAGCATGGCCAACAGTGTAGACAGTCAGGCCTATCACTTATTAGCTGTGTGATTCGGGACAAATTGCTTTACCTATCTAGCCTTCTTTTGTATGGCTATAATACCTACCTAGTGGAGTAGAGAAATTATCTTTAAAGCATATTTTTACTACCGACTAAGTGCTAGGTACTGTGCTGGAGTTTATTATTCATTCTCTCATGTAATCCTTAAATAATCCTATGAATGAGGTACTACTATTAGTTCCATTCTAGAGATTTTAAACACCGAGACTCAGAGGAGTTCATTCGTCCAGGGTCACACAGCAGTGGATATGCAGAAACTTGAAATTTTGTGGCCCAAACTATTGCTTGAATACTGCTCCATGGCAAAACAGCAGGCCTGAAATCAGGCTTGAATTAGCAGCTCAATAAATGTGTGTTCTCTCCTTTCCCAGTCCCAGAGAGGAGGACGCCGAGTTACTTTACCAAGGCCTGATAGCACTATCCACAAGTTCTAAAAACAGAAAACAAGGGCAAGAGCAAGCCACCAGCTATATCATTTGCCAATTAGTTCCAAGCTTTGGCAATGAGTGTTTTTAGGGGATGATGTAACAATACCACAGAAGCCAAAAGGAAGCCGAAGAATCCCAGTTCCTGAGCTTACTCACACTCCCGTTCAAGACAAAGCTGTGCAGCTCACTGTGCAGCATCATTTTATGAAATCCTCACTCCGGAAGGAGCATGTTATTATGTATATTTTATGGATGTCACACCTGGGGCTTCACTAACTTGTTCATGTCACTGGCAAGTGTCAAGGCTGAGCTTGAACCCAGGGGAGGGAACGTAGGCCCTGGGCTTCTTTGCAGTTGGTACCAACGTTTTCCACGCCCCTTCACTCTCTGAAGTCCCCAAGGAAGATCTGTGTTCTGCAGCCGGAAGGGCAGGCAGGCCTGGGTAGCACCCCAAAGAAGCATCCTCAACTTCAAACTCTTCCCTGGGGGCTCTAGGCGTGGTGCTCTGGCAGCCTTTCTTTTGTCCTGCACTAGGATTTAGCCTCAGAGCTAGGGGGAAAGGATTCAGAGCCAGCTGTGGGAGGAGGCCTTGCACCAACTTCAAAGAGATGAGGCTGGCCTGCCTGCACAAGTGCTTGTCAACCAAGCATACACACACACCACATGCGTGCACGTATGCGTGCACACGCACACACACACACACACACACACACACACACTCATACACAGCACATATGCACACACACACCACCTACACATTCATGCACACCACCTATAACACACACACTCATATACACCACATATGCACACATACCACACTCATACACACCACCTATAACATACACACCACATACACTCATACACACACCTATAACACAACACTCATACACATCACATATAACACACACACTCATACACACCACATATAACACACACACCACACACAGTCATACACACCACCTATAACACACACACTATACACACTCATACACACCACATATGCACACACAATCATACACATCACTTATAACACACACCACATATGCACCATATATACACATACCACATATACTTATACACACCATGTAAAACACACACACCACACACTCATGCCTGCCACATATGACACACATGGCACATCTCATACTCTCGCACCATACATGCTCACCACATATATAAATATGCCACATACAATATCACACAGTCCACGCACAACACACATACAATACCTCACACCCTTTAGTGTATATGCACACACTACTCATATATTTGCACCACACACATTTTACATACCCACATGTAACACACACACTACAGCACATTCCTATCGCTCTTCACAGCCTTATGTCTCACATAGTCATACATTACACACATGTGTGTCTAGTGCACTTACATCCAGCATATCACACATACATGTACCACATAATACCTCAGGTTTTCACACAATACACACATAACCCAATCACATGTAGGTACACACATACCCCACCTCATACTCTTGTATCTCACATATTTGCATACCATACTACTTCGTACACCACAAGTGGACACACATACCACATCATATAGACAAACACATACACATCACACACACCACACCTCACATTCTTGCATTACACACACACAAACACACACACTCACCATCTCATATTCACCCATCACAGATAGACACACATACCACACATATATCACACATACCCCTTTAAAACCACATATACCATACACAGACCACACAAACACACACCATATACCACACACACACACACACACACACACACACACACACACACACACACACACTGCTTTCAACTCACTCACATCTAGGTTATAGCCCCAACCCAATCATTCTGAGGAAAAGCCACAGACAGACCCCCGAGGGGTTCTTTTTCTCTTCCTGGCATCATTATAGCCTCATTGCTGGACAAATTAATTACAGAGTTGGGAGAAACAGAAATCCAGCTCCCACCCACCATTCCCCTGAAGTATCAACATTGTGGATATATTTATGAACTTCAAAATCCGAGGTGTGACGTGCTCTGTCACTGCATGGCCAGCATTCTGGCAGTCAGCCGGAGTCTGCCTCTTTCATGTGGTGAGAAGTTATGCCTTTCTGCTCTGCCCTTCTCCCTGGCATTCACCTGGAGTGTGTCACTGTGGAGGGAACGAACATGTGTGATGCCTGAGTCTGGAACACACCCAGTCATCGGGCTGCTGGGATCTCAGTGTGGGAGGGGGAAGTAGAGTTCATTCAGGCGGACAGAGAGTACTTCCTGTGGCCCTAACTTGCTCTTTGGTCAGACAGGGGGATTTTGCCTGCCCAGGAACCAAGGAACCAAGAGATTATTTAACCATGTTCTCCAGTCATTCTTGATGATTATTGAATTGTTTAGTTGTTGCAGTTATGTGGAATGGATACCATCCCTGATCATGGTGTTGTCTTACCTGACTGATACCATCTATGAGGGGGGACCCCTAAAAAATGAAATTTATTCATAAAAGATTGTGTATTTATTCTTACATGCTTAAACTTCAGTCACCTTCAAAGTACTCTATGTTTGATGCAATACACCTATAAAGATGTGTTTTCCACTGCTCAAAACAATTTTTGAACTTGTCAGTTTTGATGCCTTTCAATTCTTCTGCCACTTTTTGTTTCACCTCTTCCACGCTGGCCAAACATTTCCCTTTGAGGACTTTTTTCATCCTGGGAAACAAACAAAAAAAGTTGCTTAGGATGAGATCAGGTGAATAGCAAGGGTGGGGCACAGGAGTCATGCTGTTTGGGGTCAAAAACTGCTGAACACTCAGTGTGGTTTGGACAGGTTGTTTGTATAAATCATCCATCGTGAAATGGGCAAATGCCTTGAAAGAATCTCCCCCCAAAAATTCACTGAAGCGGAACTCAGCCTCTCACAATAATGCTAGCTGGTACACTGAGGCTGATAGGTTCCTAGAACACTTACCCAGTGGCAGATGCCTGTACTACAAGGGGCCCAACCTCCAAAAAGTAATTCTGTTTATTTTGTTGTTGTTGTTGTTACCCCTTGTATGTACTCAAAATATGGGTCTTATTCAATTTGGGGGCTTCTTTCCTTACCAATGCTCTGCCTAGAGATATTTCATGCTCACTGGAAGGCCATGTATAATCTATATAAATCTGTGTTCTGGTAAACCTACCTGTCTCAGCAGCAGGTTAGAATGAGGTTGGTGGGGTGGAGCAAAAGGCTGTCATCTGGAGCCACAGTCAGTAAGATGCCCCAGGAAGCATAGGACAAGAGCCTCTCCCAGGCAGGGCCCACTGGGGCGTGGCTGACAATGACAGTTTGTCCATCCCGTTTTCCTGGGTGCCATTACTATGTTCTCTGGGCCAAAACTTTCCCAAGAGACCTTCCAGTTTTCTCAGTCTGATCTCACGGAAGAATCAGGGAAGGCAGCTGAGGAAATCTCCCCTTTCTCTGTAGTCCTGCAGGGTACACCCTGTCAAAGGAGGCAAAATGTCAGCTAAAGTGGGAGAATGGAGCTGGGTGGTATAACTATTTGTTATGTTTGCTTCAGAACTTCAGAGGTGATTAGCTTTCATTAGGGGCCAAGTCATGACACCAACAAGATCAAGCGATCAACATAATGTTTAAAGCAGCAGCAGATTTTGGTCCCAAGGTGAAGCAGGTGGCCATGGCAACCTGTAGATTATTAAAGGAGTGAGGTGTGGGAGGAGAGATGGGGGATAGTGACTAGGTAGCAGCATTTTTTTTTTGTCAGAGGGAAAAACAAGAGTAGTGTTTGATACGTCTTTGGGGCCTGTTAGGGACTAATGATCGCTGTCTAGCAGGGTGGTCTGGATAAAATATATGTCTGGTGTCGTGGTTTGGTCAGAGACTTTCACTTCCTGAAGACTAGGTTCCTCCCTCTGATAAGCCATTTTCATTTCATTTGAATTCATGTTTTCTCCCAGGCCACCTCCGTCAGCATTAATATAAGCTTTCCTCTAATTGATGGCTACTTGAGATGTGTCCGTCTTGAGCACAGGGAGTTGGGAGGCCCACAGCAAGGAGGCAACCAGATAAGTGTTCCAGTGTGAAGCCGCCAGATGGCTATTAAATGTCTTGTGAAGGAGTCTGGCCAGGAATCCGTAGGAGAAGGTTCCTGCAGCGCGACCTGGACTGTGGTCACATTTCTGAATGTAGCCTCCCAAGAATTGAAGGGTGGGCTGAATTCTCCTGCTTCCTGAGGGTGGGCATGTACTGTGCATCCCCTGATTTCAAGGAAAAACTCAGGAAATACGTGGTCCGAGGAGAAAGGAGCCTCAATGGGTTTTTTGTTGTTGTTATTTTGCAAGGGATCTTGAAGTAAATGCCCACAAACTGCCCACGCGATGAATAGCAGCATTCATTTCCCAGGGCAGTGAGGCGGGAGCTGGGTCTGCTGAGAGATCCTGCCCTTCCTTGGCCTCCGGCTACCTTCAGCTCTGGGACCACTTTTCCCTGACGCAGGCCTGGGGAGGGGCAAGCCAGAGGGGATTCACAGATACCAGGAGCTTCTTCCCTCTGATCCCTGTTCACAGATACTCTCCTTTTGGCCTTGGGCCATTTGCTTGGCTACTTCACCTCAGTTTCTCTATCTATAAAATGGGGATAATGATGTTTACTTACTTACCTCATGAGTATTATAGGAATTAATTACTGCTTGTAAAGTACTTTGAAGATGAAAAGTGTGAGATGGCATCATCATGATGATGATGAAATATTTTCCACTGCTACTGGCTAGGCTTTGCCAGATTCAAGCAGACATTTCAACCTGGGTTCTAATTGAGACCCACACGCATCCCCACCTACATGAGCATACATGCACAGTCCCAGTGGAATATCTGGAGGTGGGGAGCAGCAGAAGCCACTTTCACCTAGTAAAGGGTCCTTCCTATGTATAGGGCCATGGTAGCCGGGAGATTTGGGAGAGAGAGGCAGCGGTAATCAGTGGCTCCCAAAGACAAAGCAGTCTATCACGCATAGGATTTAGCAGGAGAACCAACCATTTCCACTTCCACCCTGCAGACACATGATGCACAATGTGGATGCTAATGATGCCTTCTTATGGAACAATCTCTGTCTTTACCATCGTGCTTGGAGACCCATAACAGGCTGAATATGCAGAAAACCTCTCTGCTAACTTGCCCTTCACTAAGAGGAAGTGCCTCTGCAAAGTTGCCTTCCAAGGGGCCACAGAAACAAAAATATTCTCAGGGTTTCAAAGTCTCCTAAAATGTGTCAGATCATCCCTTAGTGTGTGTTCTTCAATGAGTGCGAGCTGAACTTTTGGGATATTTAGAGGCAGAAAATAAAGTTTTGTCAAACTGACTTTTATTTGGGTTCTGGGGTTGTCCTGTGGCTGGTTATGGGAATATTTTCTCATTCTCATTCTCTGTATCTGCATCTGGTTAAAAAATGGTGTGTGTAGCAGGTTGTACTTGTTAATGGGGCTGAGGTATGTGGGGATGTGTTTGCATTTGGGATGTCTAGGGCAAGATTATTAAAGAAAGAAGGGTCTGTAATGGAGGAAGAAATTGGTTGCATGCAAGTCTCCATCTGACTATTATGGATGAATTCTTCAAAAGTTGTAAGTTTCTAAAGTAGCATATTCAAAATTTACTTGAATCTAATTTTGCTATGAAAAAAAGTAGGCAACATCCCAAATTCCAGAAGACACCATTTATGATTATGCTGTTTGTTTATATAATAATCTGGGTACCTCTTTTCCGAGTAGAGTAATTATATCTAGGAAGCCAGGAGGTAACTATGTGTATTACCCTGAAGGGCAGGAACTTCAGGTGGGGAACACGCCAACTCAAATTATTTATTCAAATGGAGTGTACAAAGTCTTCTCATTTCATGGCAGTTTGTGTTTCTGAAACAGGGGTTGAAAATCCACATGCTGCAAATTAAGTGTGATTTCTAAATAGAAATGATTGTGTAATAGGAAGTTAGGCTCCTGCTTTCAGGTGTAATGGCCAATTTGGTTTCTTTATTACAAAATCATTCATATTCATGATTTTTAAAAGTAAATAAGAAAAAATAAAAGTATCCATAATCCTTTTGCCTGGAGATAACCACTATTCATGTTCCAGGGCTACTGTTCTTCCAGTCTTTTTTTTTTTAAAGAACAATACTGAGCATAAGACTCTGTAACTTCTTTTATACAAACAAAAAAACACACATTAATAAAATATACTTATTTTAGTGTAGATCAACATAATTATAAATAAGGATAGAACATATGCTTACTGGCCATATATATTTTTTTAAAATTTGGATTAAAATTTTAAAAATTTGAATTTCCTGTTCATGTTCCAAAGCTGTATTTTTTAATGGAAAGTTCATTACTATCACTATTATTATTATCCCCATTACATAAAAATGAAAACATTAACATTTTGCCAGACACATATTTTCCAAATATTTTTACAATTTGTTCTTCTCAATTTTTATAACAGTTCATTTTTATTTTGAGTTAAGAGGGAAAGGTGTTTGCATTTGGAATAATCATTAATGTAAACCTTTTCCTTTATGATTTTTGCCTTGGCATAATGCTTAGAATACTTCCCATACTGTATACCCAAATTATGTAAATATTCACCAGTAACTTAGCCTAGAACTGTATCTACATATTCACATATTTGGTTCTGAAATTATTTGTGGATGTCTTGTGGTGAGATTAGAAATACTTGGTGATTTTTGGTAGACAGAGTCCCAGCAGTGTCTGTCTGCTTTGCAATTTTTTTCCTCATTTCCGGTTTTTTTTTTCCTGAGTAGGTAAAAGCAGACACGTCATTTGTTGTCGGTGACCTTTTTAAGGCTTTCTTGGTCTTTCATTTCATTGGGACGTACCTTCTCCTTAACAGCAATGATGTTAAAAGTGTGCTTGTCTGAAACTGTATAACCTGTTCTCTATTTGCAAAAAATTTTCACCTCCTGACCCCTCCACATGTTGTTGTGCCCTGTCAATATACCTTCAAAGTCTACTTCAATCCTGAACGTGTTAAGGCCTTGGTTTGAATCCTAAATCCATGACATGGCAAATGTTTTTCTCTGGCCATATGTAGTGCTTCAATCGTCCCTCGCAGAGTACTATGTGTCAAATATCTTCTCGGCTCCTATTTACTAGCTGAGTGGTCTTGAGCAACCATTTAATCTCTCTGAGCCTCAGTTTCCTCATTGGTAAAATGGGATTAATAATAACCTTCTTTAGCTGCTGCACATTATTGTAAAGATCAAATGAGATCATGGCTGTTAAAGGGCTTAGTAAGCTATAAAGCAATATACAAACACAAGGTGTTATTATTTCCCTTTTATTTGGCATTATAAAGGATTGAATATGATGTGTGAATCAAAAGTAATAAGAATCATTTTTTAAAGTAACATGCCAGACTATAAACATCCAAATAAGTGCTGTTTTTTCAATAGGTCTCATCAGAGGCCTCAAATTAACTTCTACATTGTTATCTGTGCTCAAAACATATTTTTAACTCTCTTCTGCCTTTGAGAGAGTCACATTCTCTCTTGGTATAATTATTTTTTTCTTATTTACCTTCTTCACCTTTTTTCCCCTCATCCTCCTCTTTTCCTTGAACCTCCTGCTAAGAGGAGTTGCAGGGGACAGAGGCAAGAGTGTAGAGAGATCTCAGGGCTACGTGGAAAGTAGGACTAGTCTGTATGGCCAGACTGGCCATGGGGAGAGTCTTTTTTAGAGTATAGGTAAAAAGACTATAAATAGGAATCGTCAGAAATCATCAGAATAGACTATAATTAGGAATTATCAGAATATAACAGAGTATAGGTAAATAGACTATAAATAGGAATTGTCAGAAGTCATCAGAATAGACCATAAATAGAAATTATCAGAAACTATCATTTGAGTATAGGTAAATAGACTATAAATGGGAATCCTCAGAAATCATCAGAAGAGACTATAAATAGGAATAACCAGAATCTATCATTAAAGAAGAGGTAAACAGACTATAAATAGGAATCATCAGGAAAAGTATCTACCATAGTGGACCTTTTATAGGGAATAACTGATAGAATGCATATAAAAAATTAGCACAGTATGAATGCTCAATAAGCAGATAAAATTTCATTCTTTTCATATTATTGTTCTCATGAAGTATAATCTATTCTAAATCTCCCTAGGATTGATCATCAAGGGATGACAGAAGCACTAAATATGACCAAAGAGAAATCTATTTCATGGATTCAGGATTCAAACAAAGGTGTCAACAGGTTTAGGACTGAAATAGACCTTGAAGGTATGTTGACATGGCACAACAACATGTGGAAGGGTCAGAGGCTGAAAATTCTTTCCAAATAGGGAACTGGTTATAAGTTGCTGATTGTGCTGGCTGTACAGAGCAGATCTTACCCACTGCAGAGGTCTCTCTGTTTAGTCTCATCAGAGAGTAATCGCAGCATTGTGGGAGCTGCACCAGGCTAAAAGTAAACAAATCTGAGTTCTGGTTTTGACTCTGCGACACAGAACTGAGTGACTGAGTGCACCCTGGGGTATAGTTTCCTCTTTCTCCAAATAAGGAAATTGAAGAGGGCACCACTCTTTCACCTTGAAAGTGCTAGGATTTCAACAGCCTTCCTTGTCGTGATATTATGGAGGTACAAACCATTTCCTAGTTCTGCAACTTTGGGAAAATTATTTAACGTGTCTGAACCTCAGTTTCCTCATCTATAAAAAAGAAGAAGTCTCTACCATAGTGGACTTTTTTATAGGGAATAACTGATAAAATGCATGCAAAAGCATTTGACACAGAGTAAATGTTCAATCAACATTAGATACAATTTCATTCGCTTCATTTTGCTATTCTTAGGAGGTGAATCTAAAGTTCCTTAAGCTTATTTCTGAAATGTTATTATTATTATTGTTCCCATTATTACTATATCCCAAACTGAGATTTCTTGTTCTTTTTCATCCACCTTAGTTCTGTAATCTGGGAAGTAGCAGCTGCAGACCTGTCTTCAGCAACAAACTGAGCACTCCATTCCTCATCAGGGAGCTGCTGAGTAGGCACAGCCACCCTCCAGATGAAACTCTCACCTCAGGCTGAATTGCAGTAAGTCCACCAGCACAGATAGTGCATTCTCTCTAAAACTTTCCTCTTGGTTCTGCCTTTCAACAGTAATCTGTCCTTTCTTTTTAGTCTCCCTGGGGTTGCTATAGAAGTCAAGATCAGGCATGACTTCCCACAGGTGCTCAGGGGAAGTCATGCCACGCCCAAGCAGGATCTCACAGGCCACTACCCATCATGTCACACCCACTGAGTGAGTGCCCTCATTTTTACATAGGATTTCAGTGTCCACATTAGAGGTGAGGGGTCTGTGTCACTCAGAGCAGTGATGAGCAGGTTAGTAGCAGATGCCTTTGAAAGATGTTAACGTTCAGTCCTGGAGTGAATGAATAACCACTCAAAGAGGGAAACTCCGGAAAGCTGCCTAGAGTGCCCAACAAAATGGATGGGCCTCAGGGCAGGAGCAAAGTCCAGTATAGTAGGCTGACCGATGTCCCTGGAGAATAACGGCTGCTGGGTTTTCAATGGTCATGATGGCCTGAGACTCACAAAGAGCCTTCTCCAGGTCCATTTTAGATTTAATCTATAGATACCACCGCTTTGCCTTTTGTAGATATACTGCTACATCTGAAAACAAAGGCTGGTGCACTCAAGTACGTTCCTGCAGCAAGGAATTTGAAGATATTCTCTTCCTTCATCTGCAGGAATCAAGGGTTGTGGACATTGTAAAATTTACTTTTAAGTGAAGCCAGAAACTAAAGACAACTGTATATGGACCCATGTGTGAATAGTATAGAAAGTACGATTCAAAAGAGTCATTTAAAAATTTCTGTTGAAGTATAGAAAAAACTGGAAAGATCTTTGCTCTTATCTTACCAACACAGACAAAGTGCACATTCATGAGTTCCTTGAACCCACCAAGGAGCTGGGGCTGCAGTGGCAACCACTGGCCCCCAATCCAAGGAGGGACAGGTACCTGCAAGAAGAGAAATGCTCACACTGGCTTCTATGGTGGATGCAGCAGGACACAAGGCAGACACATTCAACTGGGTGGTTGGGGTGTTGTAGAGACCAGTGGAGTGGAGGCCAATGTGGCACTGGTATAAAAATAGAAAGCCCCCTGGGGCATTGAAACTCCGGGAGTTCACACCCTTTCCAGGTTTTTTCCCTCACAAACCCCACCAGGTGCTCCCAGAAAAGGAATGCAGAAAGTTTTAACAAAGTGTTCCTTAGGGTGAGTATGGAGGATAAGAGAGCGACTGTTGGAGAGGCACTTAACCCCACCAGACCCTTTTTCTCTCTCCCACTTACAGAACAAAAATCTGATTCTGTGGAAGGATGAGCTGTAAGCACTGTTGTGCGTGGCGCACTGGCAAAAACTCAGTACAGCTGTGGAAAAGAAGCAGTTAAAGAAAAAGACCTCTGGGCCCAGAACAATAGCCTAGAGAGAGAACAACAGCACTAAGGAGGACCTCTGAGATCAGAAATAAGGCAAGGCTGTTCTCTAACCCCAGCCCTATTCAATATCATGCTGAAAGTTCTAGCCAGTGCAAGAAAGTAAGAAAAAAACCCCAAAAGACATAGGAAGTAAAATGATTTCTATTTGTTCATGTCTATGTAGAAAATTCCAAAGAATTTACAAAACAGCTTCTAGAACTAGTAAGTGAGTTTAGCAAGGTTGAAGAATACAAGCAAAGAAGGCTTGCACTCCAAAATTAAAATGGTATATACTAGAGAGACATCAGCAAGACGGCTGACTAGAAGTCCTTCATGCTCATGAAGGACAGCCAGAACAATGAATAAACAACTACATTTTAACAAAAAATATCTTACGGAGAGATCCTGAGTGCATCACAGGAGTACCAGATACCCTGGTGAGTACATAAACTTGTAAGGGCCACATAGAGAATGAAAGAAAATTTTGTTCCTCCACTACCCGATCCCCTAACTGGCATCAGCTGGGAACCAGAAGAAACTTCTCCCTACAGTGAGAGAGTAAGCAAGAGGATTCCAGAAGCCTCGGTCAGCACCTTGGATACCCACAGATCTTGCCACTAGAGTCCCTTGCAGTCCTTAGCCCAGCTGAGGGAGCTACCTGGAGTCTACATAGCTGTGCCCCCTCCAGAGAAGGAGCTGATACTATACCTCGCCTCTGTGGCTACTTTGCTATGCCATCTTGTAATTGAAACTACAGCTGGAGTGCATCTTGCCCCAGGGGCAAGTAGTCACTCCCCTTTATCCCTGAGGTTGAGCCACCACCAGACGACCCCAGCCCAGTAGCCTCACATCCCAAGTTGAGCTGCGAGTAGCTGTTACACCCTTGCCCCATAGGACCAAGCAGAGGTGGAAGTGCCCCCACCTACCCCTCCTTTCATCCCTTCGGGCCAAAGCTCAAGCGGTACCTTGTCTTCTGGGAAAACAGCACCCTAACCACTCAGAGCAGTCACACCTCTCCTGTGCCTAAGTTGAAACACTACTTTACGTCCCAAGAAGCAGTTCCCTGACCACCCAGAGCAGTCAGGTTCCCCAGTACCTGAGCTGAAGCAGCACCCTCCATCCTATGGAAATGATGCATGGGCCACCAGAAACAGCCATGTCTCCACAGGCCTGAACCGAAATGACACATCTTCCCCTGAGGAATTAGTGTCCTGGCTGAGCTGAGCAGCTTTACAGCCCAGCACTGAGCTGAGGTATTACCCCATATCCAAGGAAAACAGAGCAGTGGCCAAGCTGAGACAGTCTACCTTACCGGCCAAACAACTCCCCCTAGAGTATGGGCTGCTGAGATACCCTTCTCCCTGGGGAGTGGAGTCATTGCTGTGCTATTCCCTGTCCCCTTAGGGCTCAAATGACAACTATGCTCTGCCACTTTGGAGTACTAGCTGCTGCTGCACCTAGCCTTGCAGAGTCTTGGGCTCTGCTGAGGCCCACTGTCTCAGGTCTAGAGTTACTCCCACGTAGTGCATCATCCTCTGGGATCTGAGTTGCCACAGGGCACTATTGACTCAGGTTCCCAGGCATAAATTCCCCAGAGTACCCTTTCTTTTCCAGAGTCAGACCAATGCCATACCTTGCCTCCCCAGAGGAGAATCATAGCTACAATCCAGCCCTCTGGGGCCTGAGCTGCCTCAGAGTCAGATTCTGGCTCTGTGGGCAATTTGCATCTAACTCTGCCACAGAGAATAAACAAACACTCTGCACCACAATAAGTTCAAAAGATCCTGGACCTAGAACCCTGGCTCAACAGTTATTTTGAGTATTTGTATTTGAAATTCAGCCTCAGTGGAAGTTCTTGCAGGCTGTCAGACCTGACACCAAGAGGGATCCCACCGACTGTTTCACCATTATGGAGAAAATGCAGATATGAGGATCCTAAGGCCCTTGACACCAAGCACATTAACAACCTATGCTGCCATTGTCACAAACTTTTGTGGCCTATGAATTAAAGGTTTAAATTTAAGACCCAAACTGTGAGACTGCTAGAAGAAAACAGAGAGTAATCCCTCAGAACATGGATGTAGACAAAGACTTCAAAATGAGAAGACCTCAAAAGCACAGGTAACAAAAGAAAAATAGACAAATGTGATTATATCAAAGTAAAAATCTTCTGTGCAGCAAAGAAAACAATCAACAGAGTGAAAACACAAACTGCAGATGGAAGAAAGTATTTGAAAACTGTTCATCTGACAAGAGATTAATATTCAGAATATATAAGGAGCACAACTCAACAGCAATAATAATAATAGTTTGATTAAAAATGGGCAAATGAGCTGAATAGACATCTCTCATAAAAAGGTATACAAGCCGGACTTGGTGGCTCAGCCTGTAATCCCGCACCTTTGGGAGGCTGAGGTGAGTGGACTGCCTGAGCCCGCGGGTTAGAGACCCACCTGGACAACTTGGCGAGACCTCATCTCTACAATAAATCAAAAATCAGCCGGGTGTGGTAGCACGTGCCTGTAGTTCCGGCTACTTGGAAGGCTGAGGCGGAAGGATCACTGGAGCCCAGCGGGTCGAGGCTGCAGTGGCTGGCGAAAAAAAGGTACACAAATAGCCAACAGGTATGTGAAAAAATGCTGAACATCACTAATCCTCAGGAAAATGCAAATCAAAATCACAATAAATGGATGGATGTTATTTTTAAAAAATGCTGGGCATGAGGTATAGAAATGGGAATTCTTACATACTGTTCATGGAAATTTAAATTAGTACAGCCATATGGAAAACAGTATGAAGGTTCCTCAAAAAAGTAAAATAGACCTACCATATGATCCAGCAATCCCACTACTGTGTATATATCTAAAGGAAGGGAAATCAATATGTCAGAGAGATATCTTCTCTCTTATATTTATTGCAGCACAATTCACATTAGTCAAGACATAGAGTCAACCTGTGTCCATCAGCAGGTAAATAGATTAAAAAAATGTAGTATATATACCCAGTAGAGTACTATTTAGCCATAAAAAAGGATTAAGTTGTGATTTGCAGCAACATGAATGAGCTTGGAGAGTATTGTTTAGTGAAATACAACCAGGCACAGAAAGATAAATACATGGTTTCACTCATAAGTGGAAGTTAAAAGAGTTACTTTCATAGAAGTAGAGGGTAGCTATTAGAGACAGGGAAGGATACAGATTAGAAAGGAATTGCCAAAGATTAATAAATTGGTTAATGAATACTAAAGTATAGCTAGATAGGCAGAATATGTTCTAATGCTCTGAAGCACTATAGGGTGACTAAAATTAACAACAGTTTATTGCATATTTTCAAATAACTGGAAGAATAGATTTTGAATATTTTCAACATAGAAAAATGATAAATTTTTGAGATGATAGATATGCCAATTGTACTGATTTGTTTCCTACCCATTGTCTACATTTATCAAAATATCATACTCTATCCCATAAATACATACAATTATCATGTCAATTAAAAATAATAATAAAGCAAAAACTGAATATAACATTTACAGTAGCAACAAAAGAGGAGTTAGATATAAAACTACCAAAATATGTGTAGGATCTGTATGTTAAAACTTACAAAACCATGATTAAAGAAATAAGTGAAGATATACACAAATGGAGTGATGCATCATGCTCAAGGATTGGAAGACTCACTGTTAAGATGCCAGTTTTCCCCAATTTAATCCATGGATTCAAAATAAAAATCCCGGCAATTTTTGTAGATATCAAAAACTGACTTCTGATTTCTGATTTCTATTTATCATACAGACAAAAAAAGCAAAACTAAACAAGAAAACTAAGAATAACCAAAACAAATTTTATTTTTAAAAAATCAACAACATTTGAGGACTCCTACTGCCCAATTACAAGAATGACTATAAATCGACAGTATTTGAGGCAATGTAGAATTAGAAAAAGAATAGACACATACATCAATGGAATAGAATAGAGAGCCCAGAAATAATAGAGCCACATGAATGTGGTCAACTTATTTTTGACAAAGGTACAGGGCAATTCAACACAGAAAGAACAATCTTTTCTTTTCTCTCTCTCTCTCTTTTTGAGTCAGCATCTCACTGTGTTGCACAGATGGGAGGGTAGTGGCACATTGCTCACGACCACTGTAGTCTCAGCCTGCTGGGCTCAGGCAATCCTTCCACCTCAGCCTTCCAAGTAGCTGGAACTACAGGCATACACAACCATGCCCAGCTAACTTTTTGATTTATTGTAGAGATGAGGTCTTGCCAAGTTGCCTAGGTTGGTCTCAAACCTATGGGTTCAGGCAATTCTCTCACCTCGGCCTCCCAAAGTGCTGGAATTATAGGTGTGAGCCACTGCACCCGGCCAGAACAATCTTTTCAGTAAATGGTGAGATTGATCTAAGATGGCTGTTGTGGAGTAGCAGACTGGCACCACTCTCACCAAGTAAGGCAGAGAATAGGGACCCAGCTTCTGATAAACTGAGACACCTTGAACACTTTTGGATGTGTGAAACACTCTCCACCCAGAAAAGATCTCTTTGAAAACATAGAGATCAGAAAGCAATGGGGGACACAGATATCTGGGTGCTCCATCTCCTATCACACCCCACGATCACATAGGAACTGAAGACTTGCCCCAATGGACAAAGGTGGATAAGGAGCCAAAGATGCTTTGGGGTGGTTCACCACCTCCCAGCCACGTGCAGGTCATTGATCCCACATATATGGAGTCCTGGGTAGAGTGCAGAATTTTGAGCAACTGCAACCCAAGCAGAACAGGAGAAAGATCCATGCTGGGACTGCTGCAGTGAGCATGGCTTTCTGCTGGACTGGTGATTCACAGGTGGGGAGGACCTGCCTGCAGAGTGAACACAGCAGGCATGCACCACCAGTGGCTGGTGACCATCCTCTCAGTCAGACAAGGGAAGAACTCCCTCAAGCCTTGCATCCTCGCAAGGCAAAGCCCATCTCCTCCTCCCCAGCAGAAAACCCACCCTATTTCAAGAGTGTGTGGACCTGAACAGGGAGAGTACAACATGAAAAACACTTGAGTAATCTCTCAGTGGGAAAGCACTTGGACTGTAGGTCACATCCTTCTGCTTGCTACCCACAGAATATTAGTAGCAGGGACCTGAAAGCTGGCCCGACAAGTTTAGCAGTGGGTGAAAAGTTCTGCAATGACAGAAACCTGTTACAAGGTGGAGTAAGGAGTAGATGTGAATGCCCCTACCTCTCTCATGAGTGCTATATATTAAACGATGGAAAGGACTCTAGAACAGAGGATAATTTTATAGCTTCAGAAATAAAAAGATAAATGATAAAGATCAAAGAGAGGCCTGTCAGAAATGAGAAAAAATCAACAACAACAACAACAACAACAAAAATACAGGCAACACTCAGAATCCTAAAGAGACAGCACCCCAAAAAGCAACTACAAGAGCACAAACAATGGAAACTCCTCAGAATGACCTGCCCCAGATGACAGGTACAGAAATCAGAGATTGGATGGCAAAAGTGAACAGGAACCAAGAGAAATTAGAAGCAAAATTCACGGAAGCTGTACAGGAAGTAAAAGCAGAGGTGGCCAATTCCAAAAAAGTCCACTCTGAAATAATGGAAATGAAAGACTTCATCCAGAAATTAAGAACACACTAATAAGTAGTAGGGTCAACCAGGCAGAGGAAAGAATCTCAGAACTTGAAGACCAAAATATGGAATTAACCCATCTATAAAAACATAGAACAAAAACTTAAAAAGAAGGCACAAAGCCTCTAAGAGATGCAAGACTATGTCAAGAAGCCAAATCTACACCTGATTGGTCTCCCTGATGCAGAAAGGGAAATGGAAAATATCATGGAACAAACATTCCATAAGGTCAATCAAGAAAACATCCCACATCTTGCCAGAGATGACCATCCAAGCACAAAAGATTCAGAGAATCCCCACAAGACACAATCCTTAAGGTATATAGTTATCTGCCTCCGCAAAATAAACATGAAAGAAAAAAAACCTAAAGGCAGTGAGAAAGAAAGGTCAGATTATCTTTTTGGAGAAACCCATCAGAATTGCTCCAGATTTATCTGCAGAAACACTACAAGCAAGAAAGTACTGGAGTCCAATTTTTAATGTTCTTAAAGATAAGCAATTCCAGTCAAGAATTTCCTACCCTGCCAAGCTAAATTTCATCAATGATGGAGAACTAAAATTATTCCCAGACATTCAAACCCTAAGAGACTATGCCACCTCCAGACCAGCCCTTCAGGAGATAGTTAAAGTGTTAAACACAGGGAAAAAACAAAAAACGACAGTCATACCTATCACAAAAGTATAGGCAAGCAGAGTTAACAGAACATTCACAAAAATGAAAATGCGTACACATATAAATACAAAAGTAAAAAGGAAACAAAGCACCTCCCTAAGAGCCCTAGACAAGAATAAACTCTCACATTTCAATAATCAATCTGAATGTGAATGAACTATATGTGCCACTGCAATGACATAGAATGGCAAGTTGGATAGAGAGGCATAATTCAACAGTCTGCTGCCTCCAAGAATCTAATCTCACTGCAAAAGACACTCACAGGCTCTAAGTTGGAGGCTTGAAAACTATTTTCCAGCTGAATGGAAAACAGAAGAGGGCAGGTATAGCTATTATGATATCAGAGAAAGCAGCCTTCAAACCATCAAAAGTTAAAAAGGACACTGCATAATAGTAGAAAGCTCAACCCACAAGCCAAAAAATATCCACCTTAAATATATATATATATGCATTCAACACAGGAGCACCAGGTTTTACAAAATAACTATTAAGTAATCTAAGAGAAGACATTGACTCTCACATAATCATAGTTGGAGACCTAAATAGCCCCACTAACAGCTTTAGATAGATTGAGGCAAAAAACCAACAAGATGATCCAGAACCTTAACTCGATACTTGATCAAATGGATTTAATAGACATCTATAGAACACTTCACCCGGCATCTTCTGAGTATATATTCTACTCATCAGCACATGGAACACACTCCAAGATTGATCACATTCTTGGACATAAATCAAGCATGAGTAAATTTCAAAAGATCCAAATAATACCATGCGTCTTCTCAGATCACATTGGAATAAAAATAAATACTGCCAACAACATGTTCCTTCTAAAACAGGCGAAGATACAGACATTAAACAACATGCCACTGAATAACTTCTGGGTCAACATGGAAATCAGACAGAAATAAAAAGATTCCTGGAAACACAAAAACAAAGACACATCTTATTCAACAAATGGTGCTGGAATAATTATGAATTCATGTGCAGCAAAATGAACTTTGACCTATACTTCATATCTTATGCAAAAAATAATTCAAAATGTATCATAGACCTAAATATAAAATATAAAACTTACAGAAAAAAACATAGGAGAAAATCTGTGTAATCTTGGGTTAAGCAAGGAGTTTTTAGCTATCACACCAAAAGCATACTTCACAAGGAAAACAATAAGTAATTGGACTTAACCAAAATTTAAAACTTTTGCTCCATAAAAGACACTGCTGACAAAATGAAAAAGGTCACTTACAAAAGGAGCAGGATTGAGGGGGGAAAAAAGCCACATACTGGGTGAAAATATTTACAAGTAACATTTCTGACAAGGACTTTATCCAGAATATATAAAGAACTCTAAAGTTAACAATAAGAAAACAAACAGCCCAATTAAAAATGAACAAAAGATCTGAGCAGACACTACACTGAGAAAGATATACAGATGGCAAATAAGCACATGAAAAGATGCTGAGTATCAGTTGTCACTAGGGAGATGCAAATTGAAACAATGAGATAACATTACACATCTATTAGAATGGCTATTTTTTTTTTTAAGCCTCATATCAAAGGTTGATGAGGAATACAAAACAATAGGAACTCTTGTTTATTGCTAGTGGGATTGCAAAATGGCATATTACTTTTAAAAACAATTTGACAATTCCTTACAAAGTTAAACATAGACTTACTATATGTTTCATCAATCACTCTTCTAGGCATTACATAACTGATTTAAAAGCTCACATCCACAAAAAACCTGCATGCAAATGTTTACAGAAGCTTTATTCATAATCATCAAAAACTAGAATTAGCCAAGATGTTGGTAAGTGAATGGATAAACAAACTGTGGTATATCCATACTATGAAATACTATTCAGCAATAGAAAAGAAAGAGCTATTATTTTACACACCAACATGGATGATCATAGATGCTTTTTTTTTTTTCTGAGTTGGGGCTCATTCTGTTGGAGTACATTGGCATGATCATGATGATCATAGCTCATGGCAGCCATGAACTCCTGGGCTCAGGCGATCCTTCCACCACAGATCCCAAGTAGCTGGGACTACAGGCACATGTCACCATGCCAGGCTAATTTTTTGACTTTTTTGTAGAGATGAGATCTTGCTATGCTGCCCAGGTTAGTCTCGTACTCCTGGGCTCAAGCAATCTGCCTGCCTTGGCCTCCCAAAGTACTGGGATTACAGGTGTGAGCCATTGTGCCTGACCCATTGCTGCATTTTACAAGTAAAAGAAGTCAGAGCAAAAAAGGCTATCTACTCTGATTAAATTCAAATGATATTCTGGAAAAAATAAAAAACATAGGGATAGAAAACATATCAGTGATTGCTTAGAGTTTAGGAAGGAAGAAGTCTTTGACTAGGAGAAGCACTGGGCATCTTTTCAAGTATGATGGAATTGATCCGTGTGGTGCTGTGGTGGGAGATGATACATGATTCTATGTATTTGTCAAAACTCAGGGAACTTAGCAGCACAAAGAGTGAACCTTAATATATGCAAATAGAAAAAAATCAAGCAAGAGGTCAAGAGATCTCAAGATAGAATGTAGACTCTGACAAAAGAATATAATTGTATTATAAACATGTGACATAACCTCAATGAGAGGTATGAGGAGAAAAAGATGTTAACTTAAGCTACTTGGGGAAATGATGTTCCAACTGGAAACTGTAAAACAAAAGGCAAAAGTAATTGAACATAAGCACTGCATTTTAGTTGGTAAAATTGTTTCTCATGGGGATATACTTGAACAATTTGTAAACTGCTGTACATGTTTACTGGAATTGAACAAATAAATAAATGGGCAGTCCCTGGTAAGAGCCAGGTTTCTTATGGTTGAAGAGGGAGGTAACAGATAAGCAAAGGAGGAAGGCCAGAGTGAACCAGATAATAATGGATTCGAGTTGGAGGCATCAATATGAACCATGTTTACCTTTAGATTGAGATGAATAGGCACAGAAATAATTATAGACATGTGTATATATTTGGATTGGTATACATATTATACATAGGTTTCCTAGATCTTGAACTTCAGACCTCAAGCGATCATCTTGCCTCGGTCTCCCAAAGTACTAGGATTATAGCATGAGCCACCATGCCTGGCGAGTTTCCTAGATCTATCTTCTGAAAGGGCTTAGAATAAGAACATTTATTGCTCAAATTTTGGTTTCCAATACTGTTTTCCAATGAGAGGCTCCTTGGAGAAATAATGGCTCCTTAGAGAAATGATTGAATTTAAGGCTAGGACAGAAAACATACAGGATAAGCCTGGAACATTTTGTAGTGCCAGGAAGTAAGAAAATGCTAAAAAAAAAAAAAAAAAACCCAAAAGGATAAAGGCATGTCAAAGGAATCCAGGAACCAACCTGAGAGAGATCCCAACTGCCAAAACGTAACAATTTGAACAACAAAATAAATAACGTAGCCCTGGATTATTTCAAAATTTAAAATAAATAGCATGAATCCATACTGACTTAAATAAATGACTCAACACATAAATAAAGAGGCAAAACTCCCATACAGAAAAATTCCCAGTAGTTTATGTAGATTCTCCTCTCTCAAGGTTATTCTTTTTCAGACTACCATCTTTAGTCTGACTTGGGAGACAATAATTTCTGGGAACAGATTGAGAAGACTGGACAAGAGCTGAATTTCTGAGTCTTTGTGATCACTATTCTTGAGTCACAGTAAGAAAATGATTCCATCTTTCATTTTTCTAGATTAATTTCTCACCCTTTGAATGAACTGTGCTTAATGATTTGCTTCCTTAAAGTATGAAAAGGTGGAAAAGAATAACTTATAATGAAGAAATCTGGCAAACACTACTTCAACCAGGTGATCACAGTTACCATTATCAGTGATAAGTGATGTTTATGTGCTCCTGATATGATGTGATGCAAATAAAATCTCACCTTCCTGTTTTTCCTTTCCAAAACTAACAATCTCCACCTACTCATGAAAAAATGTCAGACAAATCCAACTCAAGACACATTCTACAAAAAAATCAGACCAGTACTCCTTTGATACCAAGTCTATAAAAAACAGGAAAGGCCTGAGAGACAGCCAAAAGGAGAA
This sequence comes from Cephalopachus bancanus, assembly GCA_027257055.1. Taxonomy (NCBI): domain Eukaryota; kingdom Metazoa; phylum Chordata; class Mammalia; order Primates; family Tarsiidae; genus Cephalopachus; species Cephalopachus bancanus. Next base: position 15,103,635 of record JAPVLO010000093.1, read on the forward strand.
TTGGAGACATGATGATTAAATGTAATATGATATCCTAAATGGAATTTTGGAACAGAAAAAAGGACATCATGGGAAAATGTGTGAAATCTGAATAAAGTATGGGGTTTAGTTAATAATAATGGATCGATGTTGATTCATTAGTTGTGCCAGAATTTCCATGGTAGTAAGATGTAAACAACAGGGAAAAACTGGATATTGGAAACTCTGTGCTATCCCTGCAACTTTTCTGTAAACTATTCTAAAATGAAACATTTATTTAAGTTTAAAAAACATATTGAAGAAAAATATTAATCACATAGGTTATATTCTAAAAGAGCATGTACACAATGATCCCAACATCCTGTAACTACTATGTGAGTGTGTATCAGAGGAAAAACCAAATATGTATGTGTGTATACTCAGAGATATGACTATGGGTAGCTTTTATTTCTCCTTATTTCTATATTTTTTGATGCTGTACTTTACAACAAACAGATATGTCCTTAAGAAATTTTTTTTAAGTGATTAAGTCAAAGTAGTTTACTTCAAAGTCAGGGACTTCATTACAGAAGTAGAATGTACCAGATTATTTAGGAAATGCATGAGAGGATAGTGTTCGCATGACTAAGTCCAGGGTATCCTAAATCATCATGTTATTTCTTTCTATCAGGGAAGAATGTCTCCCAGATGATTTCATGTTTTCTTCTGGTTCAAGAGAGATGAGGGTATGGGGGTTGAAGAGACATCGAGGCTCCCCCAGGATGCCAACTACTGGCATGGGCTCAGAGTCCAAGCTATTCTCAAATAAATAGTATATGATGCAACAGAGCAGTGGAAGAAGGACAGTTGGGCTGTTCATGGAGAAACAGGCTGGGTTTTTTTCTGGACCACCATCTTTAGCCTGACTCAGGAGACAATAATTTCTGGAAAAAGACTGAGAAGACAGAAGAAGAGCTGAATTTTTGAGTCTCTGTGATTGTCATTCATGAGTTATAGTAAGAGGATGACCCCATCTTTCATTTTTCTAGATTAAAAAAAAAAACTGAGATGAAGTGACTCAAGCAAGGCCACCCAGTTGATGAGTGTGCTAAGCCATCCAGCTGTGATTTATTTGGGCTATTTATTTATTTCAAAACCATCTGAGTATGAATACCATTAGAGGGTACCTCTTCTTTCCCTCAATTATAGCAAGCTTGGTTCACACAGTATTTTTTCAACTGCCTGGTCTATGGAGACATTAATTTGGGATGCTTGATTTAGATAGCATAGCAGGGATGAAGAACCATGTACAGACTTAGGAATTTTAAAAGTAAATGAGGAAAAGGTATTTGTTTTTAATTTAAAGAGAGAAGAAAGAAAAGTTATTGTTGTTGTGGGCTAATTTCTTGTTCTAGACAGGGCCACTACATTGCATAGATCTAGCAGGCCCTTTGCATGTCACCATCTCTGTAAATTGAGCCCCTGAAATTGTTCAGTGCACAGACTGTGCAACCAAATGCAACAACTCTGGCTCTCCTTCAGTGTCATATTGTGAAGATAGTGTATTTTATAATGCTGTTTAATGTTCTGTTTTATAAGGTGTGGTTTTGAATCACATCTCAATTCAAAACTTCTCACAGCTGTCATCATTATCATTATGGCTTTGATGTTATTAAACATTTACTACAAAACAGGCTTTGTTTTCTCATTTATTCCTTATACTATCCCTAACCAAACGTTCAGATAATATTCTCATTTTACAAATGAGAAAGTTGAGACTTGGAGAAGTTAAGTAGTTTGTCCAAGATTGTGCTATGGAGCAAGGATTTGAATTTAGATAGTAAGGAACCCTTTCTGAGGACAATACATTTATAAAAATATTGGAGCTAATTATCTTGTTTCACTTAGAAATAATTGTGATTTTAATTTACAATACTTTTGATTCTTTTTTGCATCAATAAATTATTACAAACAATTTGAATATTACCATTAAAAACTTCATTCATTTACCTAGGTTGAAGTAGCTGTATTATAACCACCCATTTTACTCTATGCTAAATTTTACTTTGCAAGTTATATTGCTTTCTTTCTTAGTATCTTGCAAAAATACAATACTTCAATATTGTTATGCATACTTTTTTGGCCTAATGGTTTATAGACAGAAGTCAGTGTTTAGGATTTCATAGAATTCTAGTTTTCTATTTTGGCACAAGAATAGAGGTAGATATTTTAAAGTTGTTAGGAATCTGGCAAAACTTTGGCTTTTTGGATACTAATTATACCAAAATCTATTAGCTAATCTTCCTATTTAATCTCCTTCTGCAATGGACAATATAATCAAACGAATTTCCAAAGAGGACATATTGAAGCACAGATGGTTTTATGGTCTCTCTCAGGGAAGTCAAGTGCTTGGGGAAAACTGGAGAATTATAGCATTTGAAAGGCAAAAAAGGAGCTGCGTCCAAGAAAACAGTGTCAAAGCCGTTGTATTTGGTGCCTAAAGCAGCAAGCATGCAAAGGTTTTCTCAGATCAAAGTTAATACCATGGATTTCGCTGATGGCTGCATTTAAATCATCTTTTGAATGTGCAAGACAGAAGCTGCTACTGAAAATATAGCTTTGCTTCTCAGGTTATCAAAAATGAAAACCTTTTCTCTCCTTAGTAAACACATCTTCCATGAATGAGCTGCACATATTCCACAACTTCTAAAATTCTCAGATCTGCATTTCTCTCCTGAAAATCAGACCTATGTCCAGCAATTCAAGGTATACCTTCACCTGAATGCCTTACTGGAAACTCTTCCAACACTAAGCTGGTTATCACTATCTCACCCGCCACCCACAGAACAATAACAACCACAATAATCTCAACCATAGTGAATCAATTCTATCTCAGGTACTTTCCGTGCAAAGTCTGGAAAAGCCAACCACCCACATTAGCCTCTTCCACACAGAGTTGATTACTAACTAAAGATTCTATTTCCTCACTCTCTCATCTATCTCTGTCTCTTGCTCCCAGGGCCATCTTGTATGCTTGGCTTCCTCCCTGCTTTGACTATGAGCACCTTGACAGAAGATTGTATCTAATTTACAGCTGAAACATTTAATGGGCCCCTAATACCCATCACCCAGACAGTGCTCAACAAAATGTGTGTTCATTGTTGGAAAGGAGAGATTAGTGCATTGCTACAGAGTTATGGGGAATGTGGTTTTTTTTTGGTCATCTGAATTCGAAGAAGTAAAGCAATTTTGTTTCTCTCTCACCTAAAGCTTTAAGAGATTTTGGAACTTTTCTTAGATTCATCAGAAAGAATTTTCCCTAGACTTTGTGACTATGTGAGAGTTAAATTTCAAGTATGTACATGCGTTTACTTTTTAATCACTTTAATCATCTGTACTTCTTGGAAAGGCAATTTGTTCTGCCTCCAGGCTTGGTTAGGTGTGGTGTTTCTCTAACAGTTTTCCTCAACCAGTTCATGAATGGAATTAAGCCTTAATTGCTGTAAGGTATCCATTGTATATAAGGAATTCACTTCTCTTCTATCAGTCTTCCAGGATGGTACTAGCTCTCTGCTATCCTTGGGAGAACTGAGAAATAGTCACTTAAACCATTTTCTGTTTTGTGGTTCACATGAGAAACTCCAATTGAGAAAAGTTACAGGGTCTCAAAAAATGTTCTTAGGAGATGCCTCTTATAGACTGGCTAGAGATTGTGATTTTCTTAATAATGGGTCAGTCTCACCTTTCCCTTGCTAGCTCATCCATTCGTTGCCTCCTGCCCCAGAGATCAAGAAAACCCCACTAGCTGTAGATATGATATCAGCAAAATTCATTCACTCTTTACCTTCTAAGTCCTCTCTAAGCACTCCCTTTACCAATATTTAGACTCAGAGTTGATTTTTTAAAAAAATCTGCAACTTTTACTTTATTTGGAAACTCTTTTTCCTTGGAACTAGGCTGGCATGAAAGGAACAGGCCTCATGGAAAGCCATGTTTTCTTTTGCTTCTCTTTGGGGAGGAATGGTAAGAGCTGTGATGGCAGACATGAAAGTAAGCCCAGCTTTTTACAATTGGCCTCCTTTGAAAGGCCTTTTTTTGACCCCTGTTCCCCAGGAAAAAGAAGGTTGCTAACAGGAACATCACAAGGTTCCATTGATGAAATGTCTTGAACCAAACCATGTATGATGACAACTAGTGGGTGGAAAATTCCCCCAAATCAAGACTGGTTATCCACCCTCCAAATTACTTCACTGGATGCCAAAAGGTTATCTGTGAGGAACTAGGAAAGGAAGTGTATTTGAAAACATCACTGAAACTTGTATACAACATCTTTAGGTGTTTGATCCTTTTATGAAGTGTTGACAGCTTTTTGCCATTGAAGTCTATGTGAGAGTTGCCAGCCAAGTAAAAGGAGGAAGCAGGGCCAGAGTGCTTGACCAAGAAATTCCTAAGAGCTGGTTAAATCACAAGATGTGAGACGGCCAAGAAGAAGGAATGGTCCGGGATTTCATGAAAAGTTAAGGCATCTGTATTAGCAGTTCCATCAGGACCTATGCCTGCCTCCAAATGATTCCCTTTGATTGAGATGTCCTTTTTACTTCCAGTATCATCTTTATACAAAGATTTGTGCAAATAGTAATTCCTAGAGCACTCAGAGATGTATGTAGTAGCTGACTGAGGATTATGAATAATCTCTATAATGTACTAATCAGTAAATGCACTTTATCAGGCCATCGCTCAACAAACCCTTTTGAGTTTCTTAATGGCCATGCCAGTTGGTTAATTAGAGGAGTAATTCTGTTTAATTAGGTCATAGTCGTGCTACTCTGGCCCAGGTGTCTTTCCTTCTATTCCTGCTGGATCCATCTGTCTGTACTTCATAAGTTTCTCAGTATTTCTGTGGAATATGCCTGATTGTGGCTCATGCCTGAGACTCTATCACAGGCATTAGATTAATGAACCATGACTAAAAGGCCCTTAGCTTAAAAATGAGTAGGTCAGGCCAGGTATGGTGGCTCATGCACTTTGGGGGAGCGGTCAATACAGGAGGATCACTTGAGGCTAGGAGTTTGAGACCAGCCTGGGCAACATAACAAGACCCTGTCTCTATAAAACGAAACAAAATAAAGCAAAAAAAATTGCTGGATGTGGTTGTGCATACCTGTAATCCTAACTACTCGAGAGGTTGAGGTGGGAGGATCGTTTGAGTCCAGGAGTTTGAGGTTACAGTGATTTATAATCATGCTACTGCACTCCAGCCTGAGTAACAGAGTGAGACCCGGTCTCTAAAAAATAATAATAAATAAATTCATTTTAAAAATGAGTATGTCATATGCAGGCCAGTACTGACTCTAGAATATAATGGATACTTGTAAACCAATAATAATGCAAAGATATACTTATTAGTGTGAAGAGCCTTTTCCCAAACCCTTTCTTCCATTGCCCTTACTCTTAACCTTGCTTCTATCTCTTTCCTCACCTTATTGCTCCCTTTTCATAGCCAGCTCACCTTTCTAACCCAGACTTTGTACTTTTTCTGCAGGTCAGCTCACAGCTCAGACTCTATACATACACACCTCCCTCCTTCACGTCTTCCCAAATCCGACCTTGAGCCATCATGGTTATCTAAGCTCCATGTTTATTAGTGACCTTTGATGTGAGTTCTCACGTGAGTTTACACTGATGTAGACACACACTTCTTTTTCCCTGGTGTATTCATTTACTCTTTTCATCACACAATGTTCTTCCACTAGTCAGATGATATCATGGTAGGATGATTCCTCTTGTGCTGTAAGTTCTTCCAATCTTAAGAGGATGATCTTATAAGAGTTATACTGATGTTATAGACAGTCACACAATAGCACAGTTGATAAACAACATTTCTGGAGACTTTCAGTTAAGCATCAGACATTTGCAACTTGGAGAAGAGGGCCATGAATCCTACATTTCCATGCCCATGTTGCAACCACCTGACCACACTCAGCAAGCATAGGATTTCTTATAAAAGCCTGGTTTTCTTCCAAAATAATCTGCTGTTAAAAAAAACAAAAAAACAAACTTAATTATTTCTTTTGCTTCATTCAATAGTACTCAAATTATGTTTGTTTTTAAAATAAGTTTGATTCATTTTCATATTAAATTGCTTGATCATTTCTTTTAAGTTAGTGAGGAGTTTCTGTGCTTTGAAGTACAGTTTTTGGTTTTTTTGTTCTCCTTTAGGGTATGACAAACTATTACATTGTCTTGAGAACTGGGGATAAACTGAATCAGAGAGGCAGAACAAGTGGAGCTCAGGGACATGATTTCTAAATAACAATTCCCATGCGAATGCTCTGACAGTATTTCTCTTTTACTCATGTTTTTGTGTTGGTGTTTTTGTTGTGGTCTGAACTGGGGTAAAAAAATGACATAGTAGATCCAGATGTGAAATACATTTTTGAAACTGATGTAGGGGTGTGTGTGTGTGTGTGTGTGAGAGAGAGAGAGAGAGAGAGAGGGAGAGAGAGAGAGAGAGAGATCAAAGAGCAATAGAGTCTGAACGTTTCTGTAGTTAAAGACCCTCAATAAGAAAAAGTGAAGTGGAGGGATAATAATTCACTGTTGAAACCCATCCTTATGGATCTAACAGTCAAACAGCTTCTTTATGAAAATACATCTTCTCTACTACACAAATGATGGCCTTCGCAGATTTTTAATTTTAATTTATTGCATTTCTATGGTTTAGGAAGAATGTGTCATGATCCTCCAAAAAGCAAGATCTTTGGAGTTAGCAGTTATAAGCTCAGGCCTGACATTGGCTGTTGACCTTGAAAGAGAAATTTTCCCTTCCTGACTTTGTTTCTCCATAAAGCAGACGCAACAAAATCTACTTCCTGGTCAACTGTGAATATTAAATGAGATTGGTACACAGTACAGAGTGCAGCCCGCTTGGAATGTTCCATAGCTCATGAGCAGGTGAGAAGTCTAGCCCATCCCACTCCTAGGACACCAAAAAGGCTGACTTGGTTACTGTTTCTGTCTAAGCGCACAATGGTGCCCCCTTCTGGGGAGGCTGTCATGCAGCTTTCTGATTTAGCAGGACTTATTACTCAATATCTTGACAAATCAGTCTATATTCCTATATAATATCCTGTACTCCATGGATATTTAATTTTTTTAAATGTCAGCTGACTGATTTGACCTAGTTGTGTTAGGTAGGCAACCAATGAATGCAGAATCTTCTTCTAGACTGTGAACTTCATGGAGCGGTCATTGTAAGTGTTTTACTCATTATTTTATCTCCAGAACTTAGCACAGTCCCCTAGACCTGGTAATCAGTCAATAAATATTTTGTTAAATAGTCATTTAAATGGACTAAATTAAAGTCCTACTACAACCTAAGAGAATAGCTTGTCTTGATATTTTAAAGAGCTGCCCTATGAAAGAATAAAATCTTCTCTTAGTTCCCCTTACAGAAGAAGACTGTTCATGTCTTTGTTGACCTCAATATAACTGTTGCTTTTTTCCCAACTATTGTCATTGGGTAGACTGAGGTTTTTGTCTTCACTTTGAGGCAAGACATGGATTACAACCTCTTTAACTTTTACCTCCTTCCCACACCCAAACATCACCTCTCTGTTCACTAAGGATAAGAATGGTACAAGTGGACTTCAGATGAAACAAATCTACAGTGGGCACCATCAGAGGTCATTTATTGAAATATTTAGCATGAAGGGCTCACTGATAACTCTCAGGCTACTGAATGACTGGAACGTTTTCTCTCCTGCACAAGAGAACCATGTCAGAGGGCATTGGCAAGAGTTGATATTTTTTCAATGTTCTCTACTGTACCACCAGCCAGGATGGGTGTAACTGAGTCGGACGCCAGAAGAGCCGGAGGAAACGGAAGGAAGCAGGGTGTGTTAGCCACATGACTAAAGTGATAGGGCATATGGTTCTTAAGCAGGAAAAGACGTGTAGGCTGGACAAAAATGTAAACACTGGTGGCGTTTGGAGTATTCAGGAGGGCTGGGAATAAAAAGCTCTGTGAGTCTGCTGAAAAGAAAGGGTGGCTTTGATGTGCAGCACATTTTTAACTTAGCAGTGTTGCCATCTCCTGTGGTTGCCAAAAGAATATTTAAAGGAAAAATAAGAGAATGTTCTTTGCTTAGGGGTGGCCTGTAAGGAGACGAATCCTAAGCGTTTTCAAGTTGAAGGAGGAAACACCATTAAGAATCTTTAATGGAACCAATAAGACCAGTCTGTAGTTACCAAATGCTGCCATGCCATTTCAGCAACTACTGGACCTCCAGTCTGAAGATTGACAATCTCTGCCCCAGCGGATGCAGCTGAAGAGTCTGGGAGATGCCACTTACCAGTTGAAACAAGGGCTGCTCAGTGAGCTTCCTTAACCAGCGAGTTATCCTCAACCTGGGTCTCATACCTGGTCTTCAAGTCTCAGAGGAGGAACAGATCATCAGTTGCCCTAAAGCTGAACATTCCCCAGGGGATGTGGGAAGAAGCATGATTCTGCAGTTAGAATGTACATTGGCCAATGGGAAATGCCTTCTGGGGCTCACTTCACCTCTACCTGAGCAAGAATACAGTCAGCTCTCCCTACCCTGGGCTTGGCATCTGGATTCAACTAACCATGGATAGAAAATATTTGAAGGAAAAACAATAAAAAGTAACAGTACACCAATAAAAAGAAAGAAAAATAAAAAAAATATGATGCAACAACTACTTATATAGCATTTATACTGTATTAGGTATTATAAGTAATCTAGAGATGATTTAAAGTATACTGGAGGGTGTGGATAGGTTATATGCAGATACTATGCCATTTTAAATCAGGGACTTGAGTATCTGCAGATTTGAGTATTGGCAGGGGGTCCTGGAACCAATCTCCCAAGGGTATCGAGGACTATATATTTAGGCCATGTGAACACAGGGAAAGAGCCCAGCAGTGGGATTCAGGGGGCTGGGGTTTTATTGCCGCTCATTTACTAACTCGCTTTGTGATCTCAGCCTGATCGTTAGACTTTTCTGCACCTCAGTTTCTATACTCAGAGGGCAGAACCAGATGATTACCACTGACCCTTACATTTTAAACCTCCATGATTCTATGATTTACAGCAAGGTCATAAGTTAAGTTCCATTCTTGATTCACCATGTAAACTTTAGTAAATTTTTATTCCACCCAGTGTCTCAGTTTCTCCATATGTAAAACTAAGTTAATAATACTAGCTTTACAGTATTTTGAGAACTTACAGAGGACAGGTATAATGAAAATGTTGGCTACTGTCAAAGCCTTAAAGGCAATTACAGTAATTTAACTTTTCAACATCTTATTTGAGATTGAAAATGAGTCCCTGGTTGTTTTCATTTGAGTAAAGGCTATTTGTTTTTATCTTGCCACAATTTCAACCTGCTCTCTCAAATCCATTCTGGCCAGTTTTAGCTGGTGTGTTTGTTCCTTTCACTTCTCCTTGTAAACACTCGTGGTGACCATCTACTGCAGAAGAGCTTATGGGGCAGTGGTTTAAGTCACGAACTGGCATTCCAGAGACCTGGCTTCTGATTCTGTCTCTGCCACTAGCAGCCCGTGTGATCCTGAGCAAGTCATGTCATATGTTTGAACCCTCGTGTCCTGGTCTTCAAAAGACACAGTGAAGCCTGATCATTTCAACGGTACCACCCAGCACCAACATATGACTTTAGAAAAGTGTCCAAATGCTTGAGGCAATGGAGAAAAGTATGAGACACAAATAATATATATGGAGTGTTCAGTCCTATAAACCCGTGAGAGCTGATTTTACAGCGACCAAAGTTGTGGTGCTTAGAGTCACTTACTATTCAATCCCTTGTATAGCAATATTAAAGCTTTAATTTAATAATGCAGGTATTATTAGTGTGTTGCAGTGATAATTATATTTGTGTAAATCAAATCTCAACTCTGAGATGACACACTGTCCTTACTGTGGAAATAGTAAGAGAAGAAAGAAACAGAGACTGAAAGCTGGGATTTATACATGTCATCTTGCAGTTTGGGCTCAGGTGTGCTTGTATTTAAAGAAAATAAGTTGCACTTAAAATGGAAAACAACCTTATTTTTCTTTGCATGTCTGTGGTGGTTAGCAGCTTTAGTTGGTTTTCTCTCCCAGGGCCATCTCCCTGCATCTGAGAAGTCAGTCTGTGCTTTCAGTCACTCGCTGACCTTTGTGTCTGTCATAAGTTCTTCTGTGCACCAAACATGGGCCTGGCAGTTTCCTTTGGGTTTTCTAGAGTTGTTCTCACTATTGAGACAGAAAGATCTCTTTTCCCAGCCTCCCAACCTGCATTTTTAGCTGTAGATTGGGGTTTCTGTTTATGGTTTTCTATCTTTGCCATTAGAGAGTGTCCCTACATAGATGCTCTCTCTACTTGCTGGACCACTCCTTCAAAATGTGCACCCTCATTATCCCTGCACTGGGGAGACAGTATGCTCTGTGCTGTATCTTTCTTCACATAGAATGCACTGCTCAGTGAGCTCTCTGGGGTTGACCAGAAAACCTTCATGATGCCAGATCAGGGTTTTCAGAAATGTTAAACACTGTGGCTCCCTCTTTCTCTCCTTCCTGCTCCCTTGCATATAACACCAGGAAAAAGCCTTTTTACCATTAGTAGTAGACCCTTGTGTCAAATCTTGTATGACAGATGACATTCTCAACCCTGAATTTCACTCTAGAAGTTATATTCAGAGGCTTAATGATATGTTCCATGTTTTCTTCTTGCTTAATTTCCATTTTTGGAAGGGTCCGAAAAAGGTCTCAGACATTGTTGTGGAGGAAGCTATTTCTCTGGTTCGTGATTAAAAGTGTCCATCTCTAGCTGGGTGTGGTGGTGTACTCCCGTAATCCCAGCTACTTGGGAGACTGAGGTGGGAGAAACACTTGAGTCCGGGAGGTTTAGGCTGCAATGAGATGATTGAGCAAATGCACTCCAGAAAATAACTATATAAATAGACAGATAAAATATTGATCTCCTAATTCGGTGCTCAAACGTTTTAAGCACAGTGTTTTATAGCACTGATTACATCTATCATTTGTTTACACCACCTCCAGAATAAAAGGCATAGGACATGATAAGTTGTTAAGTTGCTGGAATCACAAAAGCTATTTCATTAAATTGGCTGAATTGGAATATAGAGTACTAGCACTTGGAGGAAGATAGAAAATGTTATGAGTTAGGACTCTTTGCGCTGTAAGTGACAGATACTCCACGCTGACAGGACTTAAGCAAAGAAGTCGTGTTTATAGACTCCCATAACAAAATCATAGCCAGGCAACCAGGATGAAGCTGATTTCAGCATTAATCCAATCCAGGAACGTGAATACCATCAGGAGTCCATCTTCTCCTTTTCTCCTCTCATCTTGGCGTCTGCCTCAGGCCTGATTTCTGGCTTACTAGCTCTTTCTCATGTTGAGGAACATGAGGACAGGTAGCTCGACGGCCACATCCTTATGGCTAGAGTTCCAAAGGGAAAATATAAATATCCTGGCCATTTTGTATGAGAAATCCCAGGGAAAGGCTTGGTTTGGTCCTAACCCCTATGTGGGCTACATACTCACCACAAGACCATCACTGTGGTCAAATAGTGTGCACATAGTGGCTGCATCACCAGAATGACATGATGTATGCCCTTGGGGTGGTGGGGAAAGAAGAGCAGTTTGCCAAAGCAAGAATGATGGCAGGTGCTGTTACCAAGAGAAGGAAGGGAAGATTCTTGGCAGCCTCAAACGAGTAATGCATAGAAACAAGAGCAGAACTTAGCCTATGACCTTGCTCTGAGCTATAGAATCAGGGAGGTTTGAAATGTAAGGGTCCATGGCAATTGTATGGTTCCACCCTTCAAATTTAGATATTGAGGTGCAGAAAGCTTTAATGATCTCTTAGGATTAAAAACCACAGATGCCACTACATGGATCAAAGATGGTAGTGATCCTTTACGACTTGCATTTAATTTCCAGCTAAATTTTTAATCTAAAATGCATACTAAATTTTTAATCTAAAATGTGTAGGTTTGAGTTTCTGCCAATTCCCAGTGTGACATAGTGTAAAGGAGACAATATAACCATGAGTATTCACTGTGCATGTGTTCACTTACCTTATCTGTGGGAAGATGGCTGTTGTCTGACAGCAGAAATGACTTAGCTACTAACACTCTCAGAGCCTTGAATTAAAAAAACAGAATAGAAATATAGGTTAGTCATTTAGATGATGCAAGCCAAAGTAAGTATTTAAATTATGAAATAATAGAATCCTTTTATTAACACTGATATTGCTTCATTTATTTCAGATTTATTTCTTAGTTATCCTTTATGTGATATCATTGAAAATCAAATGTCCATAGTAAATAAGCTTACAAGTTGTATTTTTTGTGCAGTTTATGTTTTTACAGGATTATTTCTAACCTACAGATTCGGTCTTCACAATTGGATTGCATAAGATTTATTTGAGTTTGTAAAATAAGTTAAAATACTGAATACTCATGGTTTTGACATCCTAGCTATCTTACATTTCACATCAGAAAATCAGGCTCAGCATGGAATAGTTTGATACAAACAGAAGCGATTTTAAATTCTGGATCTGTCACGTATGCATTCTGTGGTATTGCCAAGTTCTCATCTATAATATGGACATTAGAAGAGCTATCGTTAGCATCAATGGAGGAATCAATGAGATCAGACATGAAAAGACACCTTCCAAGTATGAGACCTCAGTAAATGTTAGTTTCTTCCTCCTTTCCCTGAATTAGGCCAAAAAGTCTTCAGTTAAGCAAAAAATTATGCTTGAGAAAAGTATTCTCTTGACTCAGACATTAGGCAAAGTTTGAGCTAAAGCATGACGACAGGGAGTAGTTACAACATTAAAACATAAACACCTTAATAAAGTATTGAATTTGCTCAAAACAAGTCAATTATAAAGTTATCTTGAAACAATAATAAGATAATATACAATATCTAAAAACATTTTTAAAAAGCATTAAGTATGGGCAAATTTAGGTACTCATAAGTATTACTACTGATGATGATAATACTGGTAAAAGGCAATGCAGTCAGATAGGAATAGGGTGAAGCAGGCTTCAAACTGCCAATTAACCTGTTTCTATAGGCAGAGAAACAGGAGATAGAAACATAACTGATGTGAAAAATTGGAATGGGCAACCATTCTCGTAATCATTGGTCAGTGTTACCTTTGGAGTCTGTCTTTGCCAGGATGATTCTGATGATTATAAAGGGTTCCCTGGGGTAAGACTCTCAGGTTGGCAGATAGAAACAGGCCTGCAGAGACAGAAGAGCCTGGTCTAGGCTGAAGGTCAAGGTCCAAGCACCTTCAGTGGCAACTGTTAATGGAAGCTATTCCTGAAGACAGTCACTGTGCGTCCCATGGAATTAGTTAGCTTTCGTGAAGCTGGAAACAACTATGATTGATTTCTGTCCAGGGTCCCTGGCTGGAGAAGGTATCCGCATCTGCAAGGTGGATTGTAAACACATCCTTTTACAATCCTGAAAGACAGGAACAAATAGGGAGCAATGCTAGACCCCTAGCCCTTTAGTCTGAAGTGTCAATCAATAGTTAAAGAAAGAGGAAAGCTTTGCATCCTGGGTCAGGATGGCAAGAAAGGGAAAGATTTTCTTTCTAACTAACAAAATATCAAATATGGGAAGGTTGTTTATAGTAGTCATGGGAATTATGTTGAGGAGATGTATAGAGAGCAGAGAACATGTGGCTTCCTCCAGAAGGAAGTAGAACCTCCCCCTTCACTTATTTGTCTGCAGACACGTCCCTTGTATTCAATCAGTCAAGCCCAGAGAGCAGAGATTTCATTTGAATTGGGCTGCCCTTACCTTTTAGTGCCATGTTATTTGAAGCAGTTAGTAATGTTTATGGTTAACGTCTCATTACAGTCTTTTGAGTCACATTCCAGACCCCCTACATCACCTCGCTAATAATCCACCTGTTGGCGTGACTCACGCAGCATGAACCTTCTCGGCCCGTCTCATAGGCCACTCTGCAAACAGCCTCCATGGACACCTGGCTATTTGCTGATATCATGGTGCCATAAAACAGAGTAGTGTCTCCAGCTCCAGCTCCCCTCCCCATGTCCCACCCAGCCCACTGTCTCGGCAGGTCTCAGAACCACCTGGTATGTGTTCCACCGTCACGCCATTGGCCCAACCTGTGGCTGAGGAAGGCAAGGCCTGGCTGGAGTCAGTGCCACTGCCTTGGCTTCAGTGCCTTGTTTAGAAGTTTTATGACGTGGGAATGGTGTGGCTCACGGGTTTGGGAAAGGGATGGTAAAGGGTACCTCAGGGTCTTGTGCTGAGCTTGAGAGTCTCCCCACTTTGGCCAGAGTCCAGCCCTGCTATGTAATAGCCGGATATTATTAGCAGTTGCAGGAGGTTGTGTGAAGGGGGTGGGAAATGAAACTGGAGGCTCCATCTACATCCTGGGGAACAAGTGTCATCCTACATCTAATAACACTCCCACACACGTCAGACGCAAGACAAAAGCCAAAAATAAAATTGCTTTGGAAACCATAGATTCTTTTTCCCAGAGCAGAGGCCATGTTATAGGAAGAACGTGTTAGGGGTCCTGGAGAAAGAAACAAACAAACGCAATGCAAGTTTACACCCATTACAATGAGAAATCTCCTGTAAGTAATTTGGAACATAAATTTCAATAAACTTTTCCTGGAATATAAATCACCTGGCAAGATTACTAGTTTTGAAGTACTTTTTTTTTTTGAGACAGGGTCTCACTCTCTTGTTCAGGCTGAAGTGCAGTGGCATGATCACAGCTTACCGCAGCCCTGATCTCCTAGGCCCAAGTGATCCTCCTGCCTCAGCCTCCCAAGTAGCTGGGACTACAGACATGTTCCACCACAGCCCGCCTGAAGTATTACTTCAGTATTTTTTTTTTTTTTTGAATTGGAGTATCACTCCTTCACCCAGGCTGGAGTGCTGTGGCACACACACTTATGGCCACACCAGCGTCGACCTGCTGGGCTCCAGCGATCCTTCCGCCTCAGCCTTCCGAGTAGTCAGAACCACAGGCGTGCACTACCACGCCCGGCTATTTTTTATTTTGTTGTAGAGACAAGGTCTCACCAAGTTGCCTGGGCTGGTCTTGAACCCATGGGCTCAGGCAATACACTTGCTTCGGCCTCCCAAAGTGCTGGGATTACAGGGTGAGCCACTGAGCCCGGCCTACTTAAGTATTTTTACCAAAACTTGATAAATCTCTAATATGGTTATGTAAAAATCGCAGATTCTGAGGACCACACCTTATCTGACCTATGATTTGTCAGTGTGTAGGGAGAAGGTCTTTTCTTTTTAAAAATAAAAAAATTAAATTTGTCTGATGCTTTCTGGTCCTGACATATGCACATATCTGTCCAGAACACAGATGTATATGTGTATATGTTCCCAGAGGCTTTCTTTCACCTGCTCATTGTATCAACATTGTCTACTTCTGATTAACTTTTGTGAAAAACAGAATATTGTATCTTATTCATAAGAATTATTCTTAGGCAACTAAAAATAACGACACAAATTTTTTGTTATCCTAGGCTAAGTCTATCATAGCTATTCACATTATTATTGTTTTAGTGCTTGTCATGATATATCAGAGATTTCACGGTTTTGGCAACCTTGTTCACACTGCAAGAATCCCTTTACTCGGAAGTAGCTAAGGCACAGGAAAATGTTAAAGAAGAATATAATTTAAATATCAATAGTAGTTATTTCTGAAATAAACTGAAGTTACAAGTAACTTTTATTTTCTTTTGTTTTTCTGTATGTTCCAAATATGTTCACAATAGGAATAGTCTATCTGTTAAGTGTTTTCTCTAGGTCAGTTTCTGTGCTAAGTCTTTTATGTTCATTATTATATAATATCTTCACAGTAGTAGGGGAGGTCCTATGATTATCCTCCCTTTACACATGAAGAAACTAAAGTTTAAAACGTTTAAATAAATTCGCCCCCCAAAGTCATGCGTGGCAGGACCAGAATTCAAATCCATATATACTTGATTCAAGAACATGAGTCATTGGCCAGGTGTTGTGGTGCATGCCTGTATTACCAGCAGCTCAGAAGACTGAGGTGGGAATCGCTTGAGCCCAGGAGTTCAAGTCCAGCCTGAGCAACACAGAAAGACCTGTCTCTAATTTAAAAATACAAATAAAAAAGAACTTGAATTGTTAATTTCTGTGTGAAACTTTCTTTCACAATCAGAAATACATACATATAAACACATATGCAGGCACATTTTTTATTCTAAAAATAAACAATACACAAAAATATTTAGCCTTTTATATGACAAATATTAAATGTGCATCCACATATGTCCAGGTACACGCACTACACTTGCAATATAACAAGTGATTAAGCAAAGAAAAAAAAGAAAGATTTATTTGAATTGAGGCTCGCCATTTTTAATCAGCTCAAAAATGTCATTTGATCATGATGTCCATTCCTGTGAAATTTAGAAATACATTAGAAAAAGAGAATTAGGAAATAGGCATAGAAATTATTCAAATAATTAAAGATAAATCTTTATGAAATGACAATGCAAATTGGATTGTTTTTACTTTTTTGTTTGTTTATTTTTTTTTTTTTTGCCTGAAGAATAAAAGTCTGCAGGAAGATTAAACCACAGTTTTGAAATAAAGGAAGAACTCTGGTGTGGTTAGTGGGTGCAGCTGAACTCCAATCTCAACCACGTCTGGAATATCATGTTCAGCACTGGGTACCACATTTTAAAGAGAGAGCTTGATAAACTGGATTGTGTTAGCTATGGGAGAACTTGATGGCATGGACCTAGAAAAAGCAACATATGAGTTACAGTTGAAAACTCTGGGAACACAGAGAACTCCAGGGAAAAGGCATGAAAGAGACTAAAGATCTGGGCCCAGAGTTATGAAGCGCTGTCATGCTGAAGAGGGATTCGACTTGGTCTGTCTCATGCCAGAGGGCAGAACCAAGACCAGTGTGGGCAGATGTTCGTTCAGCATAAAAGGAAATTGAGTCTAATAGAATAGGCTGCAAGAGGACTAAACAGAGTCCCTGGGACTAGCCAAGCTGAAACAAAAATGTCTGATTCTTGTGGAACTCATTTATAGCTTAAATAATAACATTTTCTTGCTCAATTTTAAAGAAATGGCAGGCAACTTCTGTTAGGGAATGTTTAGTTTCTTAGTTGTTGCTTTTTATAAGAGGCCAGATACAACTTTTTGTCCTCTTCTGCCACATGTATTTATTATTTTGTTCAAAAAACATGTCTCAAAAAGTATATGATATTGTGTTACCCCTGAAAATTTATTTTAAAGCATTGAAAATTTTTCCTTTTCGTAATTGTTTGTGTAACATAATTTAACAGGAGAAAACAGAGGAGAGGAGAAAAAAAATCCTACAAATCTTTGAAAATGAGCAGACAATTTTTTAGATAAACTTGGATGGATAGCATGAGATCTAGACCTACTCTCAGTAAAAATTATAACATCCTATGTGACCTTGAGTAAGTTAAGTTATTTAAGTTTTCTGTGCCTCAGTGTCTTCATCAGTAAAATGGATATAATAACTCTTGCCTCATGGCTTTTATGGGAATTAATGAGTTAATGTTTGCCCAGTTCTTTGAGGTCCTTGGATGAGAGGTGTTATATAAATACTGGGTATCATTATTAACATTTAATAACCATATCTATACTTATGATACCAAGTGTCCTAAGAAACAAAAGCTGTTACAGGCCACAGAAAAGTTTTCAAAGGCTGCTTCACAAGTGTCTGTGAAGACATAAACTAGAATTACCAGAAGAATTTTGTGACTTATTGTCAGCTTAAAAATTACAGTCCTGTGGATTCAAATTGATATTTAGGCTGGGCATGGTGGCTAACACCTGTAATCTAGCAGCTCAGAAGGCAACATAGTGAGACTCTCTCTAAAACAAAATTAAATTAAAATTAAAAATAGATATTTACCTATAGATTCGAGGGATGCTTTTAAAAACATTTTTCTGTGTTCAAACTAGTTTTTAATTTTAGTTTTAAACTAGGTGATTTTGGAATCTTCAAACTATTACATTTTTTTCTCTTCTTTTTTTTTACTCTTAGAAGCAGCAGTTTTTGTTTTTAATACAGGAAGAACATACAACAATGGCCATTGATCATGGTGAAGAAATAGACATTACTGTACTTTACTTATTTCTTTCTTCTGCTGTTCATGGCTCATAGCATCAATATCCTACCGGATCCTTCTTCTCACCCTACTCCTTGTAGTTATCAAAAAAAGGCAGAAGGTGGTGGGGAACTGGAAAGACAGATGTCCTTTTGTTGATCTCAGATGACAAACTTAAAAGATAAATATCTAGACAAAAGGAAAATCAAATATAGAAGAAAGAGCATTGATAAGCTATTATACAGCTCAGAGTTTTTACCTACGAGAAGAGACCCCCCCAAAAACCTAGAATTTATGAAAAACTATTTATTCTTACATGTTTAAACTTCAGTCACCTTCAAAGTACTCTCTGTTTGATGCAACACACCTATGGAGATTATTTTTCCACCGCTAAAAATAGTTTTTGAACTCATCAGTTTTTATGTCTTTTAGTGCTTCTACTGTTGTTTCACTTCTTCCAGATTAGCAAAATGATTTCCTCTGGAGACTTTTTTCATATGGGGAAACAAACAAACAAACAAAAATTCGTTTGGGGTGAGATCAGGTGAATAGGGAGGGTGAGAGATGGGGGTCATGCCGTTTTTGATCAAAATTGCTGAACACACAGTTCAGTATGGACAGGTGCATTTGTAAATCATCCATCATGAAATGAGCAAACGTGTTGGAAGAATCTCCAAAAAAAATTGCTGAAGACAAACAGCAGCCTCTCACAACAACGCTAGCCAGTGCACTGATGCTGTGTTCTCACAACAATGCTAGCCAGTGCACTAATGCTGATGACTTCCTAGAACATTTACCTTAGTGGTGGAAGCCCGTACTACAAGGGGCCTGCCCTTCAAAAATTAATTCTGGGTTTTTTTTGGTGGGGGGGAGGCTCCCCCCATACATACCTGTTTCAAGATGACTGGTGGAAGAGTTTTTCATAAGAAAAAGCCAAGTTACCAAATCGAAAAATGGGCAATAGTTACGAACAAATGTGTCACAAAAGAAAATTGACTGATCAATTAATATGAAAAGATGGCTGAAGAAATGCAAATTAAATAGTAAAGAGACACTGTTCACACTTTAGGTTGCTAATAATTTTTATTTAAAGAATACCACATGTGGAAAAGAAAGTAAAGCACACTATTGGTGAGAGTATATATTGACACAACTTCTGGGGGACAATTTAATACTGTCTAGTAAAGTTGAAGGTGTGTATTCACTTTTAGACTCTTGCACATGTGTAGATGGATGTTAGAGAAACTCTTGCACATATGTACATGGATGTTCCTAGCACCATTTGTTATAAAGGTAAGAAATATTCTAAGTGTGGACACGATCTAAATGTTCATCAAAAGAAGGCAAATACATAAATCGTGATGGATTCATATAGTGGAATACTATATACTATTGTAGTGAAATGGAATTCACTAGAACTACAGGTATCCCTCTAGATCATTATAGATAGCTTTCATAAAACATAATGTTCAGGGCAACAAAAGTTATGGAAGCACACAGGAAAAATATTGTTTACATAAAATTTAAAAATACTCAAGAGAAGACAACTGGTAGTTATTATTAGAGAAAAATTCAAACAATCTGTAAGTGGAGTCTGAATTTCTGTTCTTGGCAGTTTCTTGTGTTTCAGCACTTTCTTGAAACTTCTGTCCCACTGGTGCCAAGTAATTGCTACAATCAAAATTTCTGTCGAATTCAGTAGAAATGGGATCCAGGGTCTTCATATTCCTCCATAGTACTTGCTCTAACACTGAGTTGTCCCAAAGAAACATGTGAGCCATATATGTAACTAAAATTTTTCTAGTAACCATTTTTTAAAAAACGAACAGATAAAATTAATTTTAATAATAGATTTATTTAAATATATATATTCAAAATATTCAAGTAATTCATCAAAATTAAGGTATTTTAAATCTTTTTTGTATTAAGTTTTTAAAATCTGATGTGCATGTTACATTTAGAGTATCTCTGTATTCGGATGCTAAAGTTTTATTAGAAATACTTGATCTTTATTTAAATTCCATAAAATTACAGTTGCTAACATAGATTTACATACTGTACTTGTTCCAAACATACTTAAAATTTTTTCTAATAATTGTATGGTGTATTAGTTTTAAATTTAAAATTTAGACTTAATTAACTTTTAAGTTAATTAAAATAAAACTACAATCCTCAGCAAAATAACAAAACAAAACACAAACAAACAAACAAAAACAAAGCAGGCAGTATCATGCTTCCAGACTTTAAGCTTTATTACAAAACTACAATAATCAAAACAGCCTGGTATTGGTAGAAAAACAGGCATGTAGATCAATGGAACAGGATAGAGATTCCAGAAGCAAAACCTCAATTTCTCAACCAACTCATCTTCAGCAAAGCCTCCACCATCAACTACTGGGGAGAAGGGAACCTATTCAGTTAATGGTGCCAGGAAAACTGGCTGACCACATGCAGAAGATTGAAACAAGACCCCTACCTATCAGCATACACAAAAATCAAATCTAAATGGATCAAAGACCTAAATGTAAAACCTAAACTTCAAGATCCTTAGAAAATGCAGGAGACACCCTTATGGAAATTGGAACTGATGACCAATTCCTGATCAAGACCCCAAATACCCAAGCCATAAGAGATAAGATAGACAAGTGGGACCTCATCAAACTGACAAGCTTCTGCAAAGCCAAAGAAACCATCAAGGGAGCGAGGAGACAGCCCACGGACTGGGAAAAAATATTTGCCAACTGCATGTCTGACAAAGACCCTAGGATCTACAAGGAATGCAAATGTGTCTAAAAGAAAAATCAAGCAGCCCCATTACAAAGTGGGCAAAAGATATGAATAGACTCTTCTCAAAAGAAGACATACAAGTAGCCAACAGATACATGAAAAAATGCTCAGCCTCACTAGTCGTCAAAGAAATGCAAATTAAAACCACACTGAGATACCATCTAACTCTAGTCAGGATGACTATCATCAATAACTCAAAAAACAACGGATGCTGGAGAAGATTCAGGGAAAAGGGAACACTTCTACACTATTGGTAGGAGTATAAACTAGTACAGCCTCTGTGGAAAACAGTGTGGCCATTCCTAAAAGATCTAAAAATCAACTTCCTATACAACCCCTGCCATCCCCTACTTGGAATACACTTGGAGGAACTCAAATCACGCTATGAAAAAGATACCTGCATACGCATGTTAATTGCAGCATTATTCACAATAGCAAAAACACGGAACCAACTGTGCTGCCTATCGAAAGAGGACTGGATTTTTAAAAATGTGGTATGTATACATGATGGAATATTATGCAGCCATAAAGAAGGACAAAATTATGAACTTTGCAGCAACTTGAATGGACTTAGAGGCTATAATACTGAGTGATCTATCACAGAAACAACCGAGTATCACACGTTCTGTTTCATAAGTGGACCTTGAACAACTATCATAATACTATAAGAAAGGGATTGGCAGTAGTGGGAAACTGCGCCAGGGAAGGGCAGGGATATGAGTGGCAGTAGTGGGAAACTGCCAGGGGATGGGAGGCACACCTCATCAACAAGGGTACCTGCATAATGAACATTTGTATATCTAACCCTGAGTTGTACCCCACATCTTTAAAACAAAAATTTTATTAAAAAACAAAACTAAAAAATTCAGTTTCTCAGTCTCACTTGCGACATTTCAAGTACTCACTAGTCACATGAGTAGCCATATTGGACACACCAGGTCTAACTGTAGTACCAAGAAATTGTCTGTATCCACCCACCATTCCTTGCTGAGATTCCCATACTTAACTAATAAAAATAAAACTAAAAACGTAGAGAGCAGCTTTGCCAGACAAAGGGAGCCTCACAGAGGCACCTGCAGTGAAAAGTGTGTGTTGACCAGCAAGGTCAAGGAGTCTCATCTGATTTATATGCTCAGCCACCTACTTCTTAAACTACCCAACTGGCTATTACAGCTCTGCTTCTCCAACACCTAAGACTGAGGAAAATACCCCAAGGTTTCATCCCCTCAGGTTGACTCTGTGTGTCTTGGGTGTCTGTTTTAAATGACCTTTCCAAGAGATACAGTGTGAGTCATTCAACTTCACTAAAACACTAGCTCCTTTCCATGTATGGTGCTTTGGGGTCCTCTGGGACTCCTGGGTAATTTCTAGATTGGATACATAAACCCAGGAATCTGAAGGCACTCATTTAAGGGGAAATACACAGAAACTTGCAGAGGAGAGAAAGTAGGAACTCGGAGATTACAGTAACAAAGTAACACCAAAGGTGGGCAGAGAAAGAAGGATGGAGTCTTCAAACTGAAAGGGAGCCTATACAACGTAGTTCCATGCCACCAGGACGATTTGACAGGGAAAGGTGGGGATCCATGGGCTAGAGCCTTAGAACTGAAAGTCAAACTGATCAGAACCTGAAGTGAAACACACCTGAGCTCTCCTCCTGAGTGTGTCCCTTGAAGTTCAAAGCAGGAAGCAGAGTGCCTTGTTAGAAAAAAAGGATCCAGAGTGCTGGTGGTTAAAGAGATATTTGATTTTTAAACGAAAGGCTATCAGGCACTATAGAATTCTAAAATATTCTCACATTTTTAATATGCTTAATGCCAGCTTATGCACACAACACATTTATTCATACACACACTCACAGGCACAGAATGGTTCCTTAAGAAAATGCCAGCAAAGCCTTTGAAACTATTGATAATTAATAAGCCAGGCAGTGGCAATTAATATGTGCAGAGATGGGCGCCTACTGTTCTCTGAGCCATAGCTCATTTAAAATACTCACCCTGTAATTTATGAGTGATATTTAATACCTCAGTGACCATAAACCTCAATGTTTTATTACCACTGCTTAGCATACCTTTGATGTGCTGCCCAGCACTACACAATCCAAAACAAATTACTTTCAGGAAGCTGGATATTATATAAATGCAGGAAAGTCATAAATAATGCACAGGAGGAACATTTTCTGTGGGTTCTGACATGCCACAATGGGTCTCTGTGAGTCTGACTTCTCAAGCATCTCACTGCGCCTGGATAGGGGGCAGGAGGGCAGTCCATCTGAGGAATGGCTGTCAACAGGGTGGGAATGTGGCCTGCCAGGCACTGACTGACACCACTTTTTAAACCTATATCGGAGGCAGATGTAAAGCGCATGAGGACGCTTTGAGAAGCTGTGATCTTCCTAACGAGCTGCAGATGTGTGAGGAACAGACTTTTCATTCATATTTTTGGTGGGCTTTTCACAATCCTCTCTCTGCTCTCACATGGGCATGTGTAGACTTCCTTTCCCATTCTCAATAGCAGCTGTTCAAAACTCTCCAGTCTCTTTGGGACCCCAAATCTCCACACCTGCTGTCTTGGATGAGATAATCTCCTGCCTCACTGAGAAAATCGAGGTCATTAGGCAAACTCCTCCAACTTCTCTCCCAAATGTACTAAACATTCCCCACATACCCTCTTCTTAATGACTTTGCTTTATCTCAAAGGGGACAATCCTTTCTCAAGGTAAAACTCCTGTGTCCTTGATCACATCTCCTCCCTTCTCCTCCAACACCACGATCTAGAAATTATCCCCTTACATGCTCAGTCCTCTCTCGCCCCTCTGGTTCTTTTGCACTGGTCCTCAAACAGGGTTAAAGGTACTGCATCCTACAAATAAACAAGTGAGCAAAATAAAACCTTCTCCATAACCACTTTGCTTTATTTCTAAAGATGCGTTTTTTCCTCCCTCTGCCCTGCTCGCAACAGTTTACTAAGCATCTTCTGATGATTTCCCACATGCCATGAGGTGTCATATTATGAGACCCAAGATGAGACCCTCTGCAGGGCTGGACATTGAAGCCCCCTTTGCTTCTCTTTTGAAATTTTCACCTCCCCGTCTTACATATTCATATTTTTGTTCAGGATTTGTCTTCCTGGTCTCTTTGACTGGCTCTGCTTCCTCTGCCCACCCCCAGTCCTCGTCTCTTCTCTGCATACTCTTTCTAGATAGTTCCAGCCTCTTCACTGGCTTCAACCAATATCCAAATACCAGTGACTTCAAGTCCTGTCTCTGAACCTCAACTTCCTAATCTCTGCCCATTTCCCATTGGACACCTGGTATTCCATAGGTCTGCTTTCCAAAATATAAGTTATAATGAGGGACAGAATATTTGCAAGGTACCAAGATATCACCCCACAAACCACCTGCTAATTGCGAAGAGGAAGATGTATCTCCACAATAGACAGATATGATGGCCACCACCTTAACCAAGTGATTAGATGTACTATCACTAATCGTGGGACAACCTAAAACTCTATACCTGCTGATGGGATGAATAGAAAGTACATATCTATACATTATTCTTACGCAAAATGTTTAAACCAAATGTAATCAGGTATTTAGACCCAACTTAGCTGTTTGCAGAAAACACAGGGGATAGTTAAAGGGTACTAAAGGTAACAACCAGGATAATCCAGGTTGTGTGATCTCTATAAGAAAACTGGCCTGGTCTCTTCAGAGACAATAGGAATCAATCTGTCTCTCTCCCCCTTTTTTTTAATGGACAATGTTCTGGGATAAAAAAACTGAAGAGAGAGAACAGTCAAATGTAATGCATAAAACTTGATTGAGTCTTGCTGTCAAATAATTAACTATAAAAGAGATTTTGGGGACAATGTAGAAAATTTGAACACAAGTTTGAAATTAGGTAATATTAGAGAAATAATAATGTGGTAATGGTATTGTGTTTTTGAGGAGGATGCTCTTATTCTTGGGAGATGCATGTTGAAGTATTTAGGGATGAATTTTCATGATACCTGCAACTTACTTTTAAATGTTTCTGCAAAAACAAACATCTGTGAGTATGTGTGCAAATGTATGTATAAATAAAATATGGCAAAGTATTAGTAATTTTTTTATTTAGGGGATAAGTATAGAAATGTTTATTCAACATTCTGGCATGTTTTTAAATTTTCATAATACAGAATTAGAATAAGAACAGCCAAAATTATAAATATAAATTTAAAACTTTCCTTCAGTCTCCCATCTTCTCCTTGTTTCTATTCACTATTCACTAAGCAGACCAAGCTAAAACTCTTGGTGTCATCTGTAAGTTCTCCCTTCCTCCTCAAATCTCCCATCTCCTTCCATTCTAGCAGCTGGTCTTCATTTCTCCATCTCTTGAGTCTCTGCACCACTTCCACCACGGCTGCTGTGCTGCCCCTGTAGGGCCTCCATGGTGGATCACCTGGAATTTCACCTCCTGGACATAACCCCTCTACCATCAGTCTATTCTCTTCATTCATTTCCTGGATGAAACCTTTCTACAAACTCCCACTGACTTCAAAATAAAACCAAATTCCTTGAAATAAAATTATTTTATTTATTTATTTTTATTTTTTATTTTTTATTTTTTGAGTTGGAGTCTCACTTTGTCACCCAGACTGGAGTGCAGTGGCCGCTCCCGGCCACCGCAGCCTCAACCTGCTGGGCTTCGGCGATCCTTCCGCCTCAGCCTTCCAAGTAGCCGGAATTACAGGCATGTGCTACCACACCCGGCTGATTTTTTGATTTATTGTAGAGATGAGGTCTCGCTGCCCAGGCGGGTCTCGAACTTGCGGGCTCAGGCAATCCACTCACCTCAACCTCCCAAAGGCATGGGATTACAGGCTGAGCCACAGAGCCCGGCTGAAATAAAATTATTAAAGGATAATATTGAAATGGAATTTAAAAGTAAGGACAAGATGGAAGCCACATTGCTAAGTAGGGATACCTCAGGCTTTTGACATCAAAGCTAGAATTCTGATTCCTAGGCTGCCTCACTTCAGGTTTTATCTTTGTGCTGTGACAGCAAACAAGATTGGCCTAGGAAAAACTACAATGCTCCTTATGGAAGCTTGAGCTGTCAGCCAAGTAGTGTTCTGGATGTTTAAGGCCTACAAAAGAGAGAGAGCCTTTTAACTACCATGGCCATGACTTTAGAAGCTCAATGAAAGGCTTATTTTATTGACTCTAGTAAGTGGTTTATAACACTCTGTCAGTGAAGCTGAGGGAGGCGACCACTCTCATACATTGTTAGTTTGAGTATAAATTGGTATGGTCCCTATGCAGGGCAATTCAGCAACACCTAAATGAGTGTATTCTTAGATCTAGGAAATGTGACTTCAACACGTTCCCTTCAAAATGTAGGTGTTTTCAATGTAATAGTATTAAGAGATAGGGCCTTTACAAGGTGATTAGACCATGAGGGCTCCTCCCTTGTGAATGGAATTATGTGCCCTTATTAAGGTTCTTGACAGAAGGAGTTGGTCTCTCTTGTCTTCTGCCTTCTACCATTTGAGGACACAGCAAGAGGGTCCCCACCAGATGCTTTTTGCACTTAATACTTAGACATTTTTAGACATTTTTGTTCTTGAGCACCTGCTCTCTTATTCTCTTACATTTTAGCATAAAGTTTAGAGCACTATACACATGGCTATTTTCTTTTTTTTTCATAATCAATATTTTTTATTATGGTTTTGTGGGGTACAGTTAAGGGTTAGGTGTACAATTACGTTTCATTCAGTCACCCTGTTGATAAGAAGTGTTTCCCTATCCCCACACATGGCTATTTTCATGTCACAATACATCTCATAGAATTATGCATAGAGTTCTTCACCATTTAAAAAAATTTTTCTTTCCTTTTTAAAAATTTCACTGTTCCCCCCCCCCCCCGAGTCAGGGTCTCACTCTGTTTCCCAGGATGGAGTGCAGTGGCAGATCATAGATCACTGCAGCCTCATCCTTCTGGGCTCAGGAGATCCCTCTGCCTCAGCCCCTCAAGTAGCTGGAACTACAGGAGTGTGCCACCATGTCCAGCTAATTTTTTTTTTTTAAATAGAGACAAGGTCTCATTATGTTGCCTATGCTGGTCTTGAACTCCTGGGCCTAGGCAGTCCTCCCACCTCAGCCTTCCAAAGTGCTGGGATTACAGGCATGAGCCACCACCTGGACTTCACCATTCTTTATATTAACTGATAGCATCCCTTTAGGGATGCCATAATTAATTTAACTAGCCCCTACTGGTAGACATTTGGCTTATGTCAATATTTTGCCAATTGTAACAATGCTTCAATGAATGCCATGGTAAAATTCAGAATTACATACACCATACATCATTTTGCACATGTACAAATGTCTTTGTCCATTTTGTGCTGCTATCACAGAATATCACAGACTGCCTAAATTTACAAAGAAAATAAATGTATTTCTTACAGTTCTGGAGGTTAAGAAGTCCAAGGGTGAGGGGCTTGCGTCTGGTGCGGGCCTTCTTGCTGTGTCATTCCATGGCCAAAGGTGGAAAGACAACAGAGCACACGTGAAAGAGAGGAAGGAACTCAAATTCATCCTTTTATCAGGAACTTGACTCCCACAATAACTAACCCATTCCTGCAATACCAACATGAATCCATTCATAAGGGCTTTTGGGAGGGACACATTGAAACCATAGGTAATACTGAGACTGGTTCTAGGAGTGCAGTTAGCAGCTAGAGATGGAGAACAATGATACTGCCATACGCCCCTCCTCCTGTCTTCCAGGCTTCTTCTGGTACTTTTTATTGGTAGACTCTAACAGAGAACCAGCTGACAAAGTGATTTCTTGAGTCCTAATTTGGTGTACAGAAGGATAGGTTCAAACTGAAAGGCAATAGCTTGATAACTAGCACAGTAGATTTAGCATGAATGGCCACTTTGGGCATAGGATCATGATATTGCTGTTGGAATTTCTGCATTTACAAGGCGCCATGGCCTTTCCACTGTGTTGTGGACATTTTCCTTCTCACCATAGCCTGGGATTAGCCCTGGCATTGAGAATGAGGTTGAGATTCACACTATTAGGTTACATCTTGTCTGTCTTGTCTGTGGGCCAGAGCCTCTGTGGTCTTTTTTGTAAACATTATTTCTACTTACCCTTCCAATATCACTTATGAGGAATAATATTGTCAGTGCTTTACAAATGAGGATGTTGGGTAAGAAAAATAAATACTCTGAAATAAAGAATTTCCTTCCTCTTCTTCTCCCCTGCAATTTCTCCCTCCTACTCACTCTGTCAGACAACTGAGGGTGAGTTGAGCCAAACAAGTAAAAGGTTTGCCACTCACCTGGAAGCACCCATTGGACCTAATTTGGGATGATGAGGTGGTGGCTATGCTGTAACTGGGTCACAGCACACTCTTGGGTGGAATAAATCAGGATCTGCCCTTTAATTCTAAAATGCCTGGTCTCAGGGAGGTTGACATCTCACACGCCTACCTGTCTTCACTCTACAGTTTCCTCTTTTCTACATCCCTCTTCAGAGGCCCAGTCCTGAAGGATAGCTCTGTCCTGGCAGCCAAGAGAGCTTTGCAACAAGGAAGACAGCATTCACACCACATCTTTGGGTCAATGACTGTGGCCAAAAACAAATAAAAAGATAGCCCTGTTGTGCAATCACAAGGGAATGCTTGGAGGAGTGGGTTTCCTTGTGTCCTAGAAAAGCAGAATTTGTCATTGCAACAAGTTTTAAAAACATTCTTGTTAATCATTTCAATGCCTTACCAGTTCTTCCCTGTCCCTCTGTGTTATCTAGTCAGGTCAAAGAATACCCGCCACATGCCTTCTTCTACCTGTGACTTGGTGATTGAAGGCAGGACCAATTTAAGTGTGTGCCTTCTTATCTTGAGACTACACTTCACAAAGGAAAGTCTTAAAAATAAAAGTGTTTCCACAGTAGTGATGATGCCAAATAAATAGTGAGCAGCCCCTGAGTTTAATAGAGTAGAAATAACATCCTCAAAAAACAGAAAAGCAATAATAAATCAACCAAGAAATAAATTTTGCTTTTCAAGGGGCTCAGCTGTATACATAACAACAGTTGTGCCCTCTTTAAGAAATCTCATCATAAAAATTTCAAATTTACAAAACAACCAAATTAACAAATGATCGTTTGCATTACAAAGAAATCTCTGTAAAATAACCTAAAATATTATTTCAGTTGTTTCTCTAATAGGAATCATTTTACCAAAATTTTATTTATATGTAAGTTCTTAGAAAAAAGTCTGTTTTGTGATGTGAAGGGCACCCATACTCAGTACAAAGAGTTCTTGTCTTACCAGTAGAGGCTCTGTCAGATTTGAGTCCTGTCTTTAGATCTTGGTCTTACTTTGGTTTGTCTTCTCTCTGCTTCCTTAGAAGCCTATACCAATTCAAGGAATGGTTCAATTAGTTCTAGGTAAATTCCTCAAGCCCCTTTTCCATGAGCCATCATCCTGTGGTGTGCTCCAAAATCTTACCATTCTTAGGAATTCTCTGAAAACCACAGAGTAGACATAAATATCTATCCCTTGACTACATAGATTAAATTTGAGTAACATCACTTACCACCTGGCATATCTAAGACAAACTGAATTGTTTCACTTTCAATTGCAATGTTACTTTGGATGACAACTAAAAATATTTGAACTTAGACTAAAATCACTAATTGTGGAAAAATTATTTATGCTCACTCTCTTTTCCTGATATTATTTTTAGATGAAAATATATGTCTTGAGATGTTACCACAGATTTCTCTGACCTTTATCCAAACCCACAGGCCTCAATATTGGGCTAAAAATCTAGCAAAATTAAGTAGTCTTGGTAGATTTCTACAGCTTCCAGTTACCAACCAGGCTATAAATAGCAACAGGAAAAATGCTTTTGTATTATATGATTTGTTGCCAGAACTAAGTCACCCTTTAATGGGGTTAATGTTTGGAAAAAACCACAGTTAAAAATCTTAACTATATAGATTAGACTTTCAGAAATTGGAGTAGGGCTTGGATTGGGTTACAGAGTTGAGTTATCTTTTATTTTACTTGAAACGATTCCCTTTTCCCCAACTAATAATAGATGTGTCCAGTAAATGTAGGCACTTTATGCCAGTATCTATTGATATTAAACATCTGGGGAGTCAGTGAGACCAGTGAGAAGGACCAGCTTCTTTTACTTCATGGAAATGCTCAGAAAGATGATCAAGCGTGTACTCACTGCTGTCTGCGGGTGACAAGGGATAGACAAAAGTCCCTCTCAAATGGTTTTACAATTCACTACATTTACAATTTCACTAGTTGTTTCTATATGTATGCATATACACATGCGAGTGTACATGTATACATTTATTTCATAAAATGTGAATTTCCTGAGCGCTACTGTTGAAGGGAGTTCTATTAGTAATGTGAGTGGAAATTTGATCATTTAGAAGAAATTCTCTCTCCTAACAGCTGGATGAGCCCTGTCCAAGCTTGAGAAGACATTTAGACCACCCAAAAGCAACCATAATGCTAATATATTTTGAATATGAATGTAAAGTCAATGTTAGTTTTCCCATGATTTGAGGTAAGCACAATATACAGCAAGAGAGTCCAGAAAAAGCATAGGACTTTTAAGGAATTTGCTTTGATGGTTTTGAAAATCAGACAAAGATTCAGACTCAGTTCAATGACATATTTTGTTCTCTCCAATCAGGCCTAATAGCACAGAATGTTAGAAAGGCCCTTGGTTGTTCTCTTAACATTAGGCAGAACCAGCTAGCCAGGGCGAAGTAAGACAAACCTCTGCAAATTGGGGGAGAGCATTTGTGCTGATCTTTTTGTCACTCGCGCACTTCATCTGCCTCAGTTATCTCTTTCGCCACTTTGCTTAAATGGATTATTAACTCCTTCAGTGCAGAGACCATATTCTTCCTTTGTTCCTGCCCCAAACTCATCGAACCTATTAAAAATCAATAGACTCTATGAAAGCCCAGAAGCTGTTTGAATGGAAACGGTGGCAAACTGGAAAGCATATGCTTTATCTAAAAGGAGGAGTGGCTACCACTATTCAGGTTATTGTCACTCAGGAAAACACAGCACCAATATTGCTAACTGTTTTCTAGAAGAAGCCAGAGTTCTATGAATCCATGAGGACTCTTTTAAATGTTAAGCTAAATTTTTAAAAAAAATTTTAAACTCTGACAATCCAAACAAAACCCTTCTGTGGGCTGCCAGTTTGCAATCGCTGTTGTATGGAATGGAACAGTTGGGGGAGCAGAGGCAAGGATGGGAAATATGTCCTAGTGGGGAATGTAAGCACAGAATGAGTGGCTGGACCCTAAAGTTGTTAGGGTCGTTTCCACATTTGAGGCTCTTGTCTAGAACTGATAGCCCAGACATGGGATCATATCTGCTGATAACCACTCATTTTATTCCCTTTGCCAGCAAAGCATGAGCTACTCCCATGCCTAACTGCCTCAACCCATCCTTTAATTTTCAATTAAAGCATTTCTTATTGGACTCAAAGAAAGCCGATAAGAACGAAGTTAAAATTAAATCAAATGCTTTTGATATTTATCAAATGCCAGAGCTACGTCTTTGTCTCCCATAGGAGAAACACAGAAAACTGTAGCCACAGAAACCATTTACCCAGAATGATTTTCCTCTGTGTGTCAATGCATGGCTAATGGTTGTTGGAGACAACTGGGGAGTCACAGTCCTGGTACCGGAGTGGGCCCCACTGAATCCTTTACCAGGTATGACTTGCAAAACAGCAAGTCCCAAACTTTTTACAGATACTTAGTATCAAATTAAATTGAAGAACAACATCAAAAACAATGTCATGATTTTAAGATGAAGAATCAAGACAGAAGACCACAAAAAGGAGAAAGCTATGGCCTATCTCTGTTTTGTGACCAGTGCTTTCTTTATCAATGCACCACCCAAAAGTCCTCTGTTATTCAAAATCCTCTTGGCTCAGGCCTAGCAGAGAGAGGGGACCACGTCTCTCTTCTGTCATGGGCCGCATGTAATTTTTCTGAATATGGGCAGATAGAATGTGATTCAGATAAGAGTTATAGGCAGCTTTCCAGATAGTTTCAAATTAGGAGACCTGAAACATTTGTCCTGGCCTATTCAAAGCCCCTGGCCCATATAGACATATTTTCTATATAGACACCCTAAATTCATAGATTGAGAAATGCATTATTTCTTTAGCTCCTCAGAGAAAAAGTGCATGTTCTTGTTCTTGTTCTTGTTTTTAACTGACTTTGTTATTCTTGGGCATGAGATGGAATTTAATTATTTTATTCTTTTTTTTCTCTTTTAATGTTTTTATTTTAAAGATGTGAGGTACAACTCAGGATTAGGTATACAAATGTTCATTATGCAGGTACCCTTGTTGATGATGTGTGCCCCCCTCCCCTGGCAGATTTCCATTACTGCCAATCCCAACTCTCCCAACCCCTTGGCAGCTTCCCGCTACTGCCAATCATTTTCTTATAGTATTACGATAATTGTTCAAGGTTCACTTATGATTGAGAACATGTGATACTCAGTTCTTTATTTCTGTGATACATCACTCAATATTACAGACTCTAAGTCCATCCAGATTGCTGTGAAGTTCATGATTTTGTCCTTTTTTACAACTGCATAATATTACATCAGGTATATGTACCACATTTTTTTTATCCAGTCCTCTTTTGATGGGCAACACAGTTGATTCCATATTCTTGCTATTGTGAACAATGCTGCAATAAACATGTGTGCAGGTGTCTTTTTCATAGAGTGATTTGAGTTCCTCTGGTTATATTCCCAGAGGTAATTTTTGTGGGATTTCAGGGGACTGGAAAGTGGATTTTTAGATCTTTTAGGAATCGCCACACTGTTTTCCAGAGAGGCTGTACTAGTTTACACTCCCACTAACAGTGTAGAAGTGTTCCCTTTTTGTCGCATCCTCTCTAGCATCTGTTGTTTTTTGAGTTATTGATGATGGCCATCCTGACTGAAGTTAGGTGGTATCTCAACGTAGTTTAATTTGCATTTCTTTGATGACTAGTGAGGCTAAGCATTTTTTCTCATATCTGTTGGCTACTTGTATGTCTTCTTTTGAGAAATGCCTGTTCATATCTTTTGCCCACTTTGTAATGGGGCTGTTTTTTTCTTTTTGACATGTTTGAGTTCCTTATAGATCCTAGATGTTGGGCCTTTGTCAGACATACAATTGGCAAATATTTTTTCCCAGTCTGTGGGCTGTCTCCCTGCTCTCTTGATGGTTTCTTTGGCTTTGCAGAAGCTTGTCAGTATGATGAGGTCCCACTTGTCTATCATATCTCCTATGGTGTGGGCACATGGGGTTTTGATCAGGAATTGTTTGCCAGTTCCAATTTCCATAATGGTGTCTCTTACATTTTCTAAGGTTCTTATAGTTTGAGGTTTTATGTTTAGGTCTTTGATCCATTTAGAGTTGATTTTTGTGTATGGTGATAGGTAGGGTATTGTTTTAATCTTCTGCATGTGGTCAGCCAGTTTTTCCAGCACCATTTACTGAATAAGTTCGCCTCTCCCCAGTGGTTTGATGGTGGAGAATTTGTCAAAGATGAGTTGGTTGAGAATTTGAGGTTTTGCTTCTGAAATCTCTATCCAGTTCCATTGGTCTATATGCCTGTTCTTGTACCAATACCAAGCTGTTTTGATTATTGTAGCTTTATAATAAAGTTTAAAGTCTGGGAGTGTAATACCTCCTGCTTTGGTTTTTTTGGTTTTTTTTGTTGTTTTTTTTTTGGTTGAGGATTGTTTTGGCTATTCATGGTCATTTATGTTTCCATATGAATTCCTGTATTGTCATTTCCAGGTCTAAGAAGAATGCTGCTGGTAATTTAATGGGTATTGCATTGAATCTGTAGATGGACTTGGGTAGGATGTGCATCTTAACAATGTTGATTCTTTCAAACCATGAGCATGGAATATTTTTCCATTTGTTTGTGTCACCTTTGATTTTTTTGAGCAGTGTTTTGTAGTTTTTGTTGTAAAGGTCTTTCACATCTCTGGTTAGGAAGATGCCAAGGTATTTGATTTTTTTGTGTGTGTGGCTATTGTGAAAGGGATTGTGCTTTTTATTTGGGTTTCTGTTTGTTTATTGTGGGTGTATGGAAATGCAACTGTCTTTTGCACATTTATTTTATACCCTGAAACTTTGCCAAAGTCCTTTATCAGTGCAAGGAAGTTTTTGACAGATTCTCTTGTTTTATTATCGTATTAAGCAAATACATCAGGCATGGGAATACAGCTGAGCTAAACTGAGCTGGTAAATTCTTGCCCTCAGGGAGCTGTTACTCAAGTGGCTGACACAGTACCACTTTCTGCATCTCAGAAGAGGATATAAAGCTTGTTTTAAATTGAGAATTTCAATGGAATATTTTTTTCAACTCTGTTGAAAAGTGCAAACACATTATACTATATCATGGAGATAGTATCTAGACCACCATGAAGTCCTAAGAGGAAGTCAGATTTTAAGCAACAAGTTTAGATGATGGGAATCTTGAGAAGGCAAAGTGACTGAACCTCTCACAAGATGAAGTGGTGGATTGTGTATAATGAGAATCTGGTAAAGCTAGGTAAGTGATCTTCTGAATTGATTCAAATTTTTGTAGCAAGCCCTTCTGTGCAAATTTTCCTGACTTCTTCATGGTAATTAATTTCATGGACTGTTGCCAAATGGCATAGTTTTCCTACTTTGAGCCCCTTTCTAAGCACTCCTGGGAATGTCTGAAATATGAGATAAGCACTCTTAACCCAAAGTTTTATTAAAAAGTTTAATTAACGCAAATGCCACATGACACATTCGTTGCCATTAAGAAGGTAAATCTGTGAACTGCTGAGCAACTATAATACCCACTTCCCTCAGCAACCACAAAAGCTTTCTTTCTCTTTCTGAGCAGGCCTGAGTGCCCTCAGGATGCATTCCACCATCTTCAGCCTCCCGGTTCTCAGGACTCCACTGCATGCACTGAAGCTTGGAAGTAGTTTCAGATTTCCTCTCAACTTGTTCTCAGTCAAACCCTCCCTTCTTTCCACTAGTATCAGCCTGACCCTGCCAAGCCCTCAGTCTTTTGTTTTCTGTAATACTGCCTTCTAGGAAGTTACAGGCCACACAGTAATCTCTCATTTGTCTAATATCTCCTCCCAAGGAACACACATTTACTAAATGTTCTCTCAAACTTCCAGAACATAGAGAGTTTCTCAACTTCCTTTTTCCTATAACAATGTTCTACTAGAACCTTAGCTCTTCAAGAGCAGGGACCATGCTCTTAAACATCCTTGAATCCTCATCATCTAACATAGTACCTGGCACATAGTAGGGGCTCAGTTATTTGCAGGATGAAAATAATAGCATCTTTGTCCTATTTCCCATCTTCTCTTTGCTGTTTTACAAAATTTTTCGTAGCCAGATGTGGTGGTTCACACCTATAATCCCAGCACATTGGGAGACTGTTGGGGGAGAATTGCTTGAGCCCACGAGTTTGAGATCAGCCTATGCAACATAGTGAGACGTTGTCTCTAAAAAAAAAAAAAAAAAATTAGCTGGGTTTGATGATGTGTACCTGTTGTCCCAGCTACTCAAGAGGTTAAGGCAGGAGAATTGCCTGAGCCCAAGAAATTGAGGCTGTGGCAAACTGTGATGATGCCACTGCACTCCAGCCTGGGCAACAGAGTGAGACCCTGACTCAAAAAAAAAAAAAAATTCTGGAGAGAATCATCCTCTCCCATTATGTCTTCTGAGGGTTCCTATATTCCCTCAACCCTCTACTCTTTCTTGAGACATATCTCTATATTACTATCATATTAAATACAAATATGCTGGCTACTCAACCTGCAATATGAAGAGTGACTGCAGGAAAAGTCTAAAAAGATTATCTGAAATTTTAGATTACAGTAAAATTCATTGTAGAGCAGTTACAGCTTGATCTGTGATCAGAAGAAAATATTAACATATTTAAAAACACTAAAGTAGAAAAGAGTAGAGAAAGTAAATATGCCTCTATTTTTAAAAAAAGCTATAGTTAAAGGAAGTGAAAAAAAAAAGAAATCAACAGAGCTCAAGGACCCGCATCAGTTGTCTATTGCCACAAAAGTGCCACATAGCAAAGAGCTGTGGCATACAGTATAAACATGTATTTTTGCCCGAAGTTTCTAGGTCTGTTAGGTTGTTTTGCCGATCTGCACTGGACTTGGCTGAGAATGGCTGGATTCACTCATGTACCTGTGATCAACTGGTGATTCAGCTAAGGGCTGACTGGTCTCGGATGGCTTCAGCCTCTGAAGGTTTGGCTTCATGTGTTCCTCCACCTTTAACAGACTAGCCTAGACTTATTTTTATGGATGTAGCAGTCATCTGAAAAAGAAAGAGGGCACAGAAGCACACAAAGCCTTACTGAATCTTGGCTCAAAACTGGTACACTGTCACGTCCACCTCATTCCATTGCCCAAGCAAGTCTCAAAGCCAACATAGGTAACAAGGAGTGGAGAAATACATTGTCTCTTGATGGGAAGAGCTGCAAACTCACATTACAAAGGGTATGAATACAGAGAAGCGTGTAGAATTGGGGTCGTTTTGCAATCAAGCAATCACACTTACCTCAGTTTCAACTTTTATTTATCAGTAGTGAGGCATAAATGCCATTGTCTCCATTTGAGTTCCTTTGGAAGCTAATCCTGAGACAAGGGTCCAAGTGCAAGTGGTTTATTTGAGTGGTAATGCTAGCAAACACTGGCAGGGAAGTGGGAAAGTGAGAAAGAGAAAGGAAGATCCAATAAAAAGGCTTGTTATCAAGCAAGTTACCATTACAAATAACTGAAGCATATTCTTTCTGGGGAACTCATTCAGAGTCAGTGTACAGCACACACCTTGGAGATGTCCCACCTGAAGAATGCGGGAGCTGGGATGTTTCTATACCAGCTCCTCTCAGTCAGTGGTTGACAACTGCTTGGGTGGAAGTGGAGCACTCATGGATATTTTTGACCTGTTGCAGAAGTAGAATGGGCCTCAAGGTCAGTCTTCAGACTATGAACTTGCCAAGGCTGGCAGTTGGAAGTTGGACAGCACCCAAAAATGGGAAGGGCAACTAGATTTGGCAAGGCACTAATAGTGTCCATTACCCAGCATCTGCTGCTGATTGCACCAAAGTCTGCCAAAGGCTACAGTGTAGCCAAATGGAAGAGTTATGGGTAAATCTTGTTTTTAGCTTTGAGCAAATTTCCTATTATCTCTGAACCTCATTTTCCCTCAATTATAGGTATTCTATAGGCATTTTCTGAAAAATAAAATTGCAATAATATGTTTATGGTGCCTGGTCAATAAACTATTACTGGTTGTTAATATCAAGCTATTTTTGTTTCCACTCATTCATTTCTCAAAAATTTGAATGAAAATAAGTATATATTTTTTCTTTTTCTTTTTCTTTCTTTTTTTTTTTTTGAATTGGGGTCTTACTCTGTCACCTAGGCTGGAGGGCGGTGACACAATCACAGCTCACCACAACCTCAACCTCCTGGGCTCAGGTGATTCTTCCATTTCAGTCTCCCAAGTAGCTGGGACTACAGGTGCACACCACCACATCTGGCTAATTTTTAAAATTTTTTTGTAGAGACAAAGTCTCACTGTGCTGTGTGGACTGATTTCAAACTTCTGGGCTCAAGTGATCCTTCTGCCTCCACCGCCTAAAGTGCTGGAATTACAGGCATGAACCATCATGCCTGGAGAAATAAGCATATCTTTTGAAATATTGTTCGGGCCTTCTATTTTACACTATGACCACTTCTCTGGCTTTTATGACAGGCTCTCAGTAACAAAATATGGACATCTAAGAACAGAATGAAACTTGGAAACTCAAAAAACAGTAACATAATTGACATCTCTAGACTACTACATCCAACAACAGCCAAACATGCATTATTCTCAAGCTCGCATAGGATTTTCACCAAAGGAGATAACACTCTGGGCCATAAAACACACCTTAACAAATGTAAAAGAAAGAAATAGAAATTATACAGTGTATGTTTTCCAGTGCATACATTGGAAAAGAGGAATAATCTTAAATTGGTATTCTTGCTTTACCATGGAAACTTAAAAAATAAAAGCAAATTAAGCCAGGCTCGGTGGCTCAGCCTGTAATCTTAGCACTTTGGGAGGCTGAGGTGAGTGGATTGCCTGAGCCCGCAGGTTCAAGACCAACCCAGGCAACTTGGCAAGACCTCATCTCTACAATAAATCATAAATTAGCCAGGTGTGGTGGCATGTGCCTGTAGTTCTGGCTACTTGTAAGACCAAAAGCAGAAGGATTGCCGGAACACAGTAGGTTGAAGCTGGGGTGGCTGGCTGTGAGTATGCCACTGTACTCCAGCCTGGGTGATGGAGTGAGACTCTAACTCAAAAAATAAATAAATAAATAAAATTAAACCCATGGAAAGCAGAAAAGAGATAATAAAAATCAGAGTTAAAAGATCAATGAAATGAAAAACAAGAAATCAATAAAGAAAATCACTGAACCAAAGCTTTGAAAATATCAGTAAAATCAACAAGCCTCTAGCCAGGCTAAGGAAAAGATAGAGATGACATAAATTACTAATATGATAAATGAAAGAGGGAACTATATATACTATGAACATTAAAAAGAATAATAAAGTATACCATGAACTACTCTATGCCCACATTGGGTCACCTAGATGGGACAGATCAATTCCCTGAAAAACACAATTTGTCAAAGCTCACACAAGAAGATATAGACAATTTGAATAACCCTATACCTATTAAATAAATTGAATAAATAATTAATAACTTTCCAAAGCAGAAATACCAGGCCCAGATTGGTTAACTGGTGTAATCTACCAAACATTTAACAAAAAAATTATACCAATTCTTTACAATTTCTTTCAGAAAATAGAAATAGAGAGAATACTTTCTAACTTATTCTATGAGGCCAGCATTCTCCTATTATCAAAATCAAATAAAGACATTACAATAAAAGAAAGCTACAAATCAATATCTCTCATGAACATAGGTGCAACAATCCTCAACAAAATATTAGCAAGCTGAATCCAACAATGCATAAAAATAATTATACATCACAACCAAGTGGGATTTATTTCAAGTATGCAAGGCTGGTTCCATGTTATAAAAAACAATTAATGCAACCAATAGACTAAAAAGGAAAAATCACACAATCATATTAATAGATTTGGGGGAACCCCCAAAAACCTAAAATTTATTTATAAAAAGTTGTGTATTTATTCTTACATGTTTAAACTTCAGTCATCTTCAAAGTCATCTCTGTTTGATGCAATACACCTATCAAGAAGCTTTTTTCATCACTAAAAATAGTTTTTGAATTAGTCAGTTTTGATGCCTTTTAGTGCTTCTGTCATTTTTTGTTTCACTGCTTCCATATTGACAAAACATTTCCTTCTGAGGACTTTTTCATCCAGGAAAATAAAATAGTTGCTCAGAGTGAGATTGGGTGAAGAGGGAGGGTGGGACATGGGGGTCTTGCCATTTGGGATCAAAAACTGCTGAACACTCAACATGGTGTGGGCAGGTATGCTCATAAATCACCCATCATGAAATGGGCAACCACCTTGAAAAAAAATCTCAAAAAAAAAAAAAAAAAATTCACTGAAGCTACACACAGCCTCTATAACAATACTAGCTGGTACCTTGATGCTTATGGATTCTTTCCACCCCTTAGCTGGGAGGAGAAAGCCTGTGCTACAAGGGGCCTGCCATCCAAAGAATAATTCCTTTTGGGGGGGTTCCCCTCATATTTATTTAAAAAAAACTCAGCAAGTGAGGAATAGAGGGGAACTTCTTCAACTTGATAAAGAATAGCCACACCAAAAAAACAAAAAAACAAAAAAACCCTATAACTAACATAATACTTAATGGTGAATAACTCAAATCTTTTCCACTAAAATCAGGAACAAGACAAAGATGTCCCCTTTTTCCCAACATAGTACTAGAAGTCTTAGCTAAAGCAATAAGATGAAAGAAAGAAAGAAAGGAAGAAAGAAAGAAAGATAGAAAGAAAGAAAGAAAGAAAGAAAGAAAGAAAGAAAGAAAGAAAAAAAGAAAGAGATGAAAAGCAAAGATTGTGAAGGAAGAAATTAAACTGTCTTTGTTTGCAGATGACAGGGTCATCTATGTAGAAAATATAATGAAAAAAAACAACAAAATCAACAATAACAAAACTCCTGAATCTGAGATTATAGTAAGGTTGCAAGACACAAAATTACTATGCAGAAGTCAATTGTTTTCTATACACCAGCATGAACAAGTGAAATTTGAAACGAAAAATATAATACCATTTATATTAGCATCTCCAAAAATTAAATACTTAGTATAAATCCAACAAAATTGTAGGGTATCTTTATGAGGACCATTACAAAACCTTGATAAATGAAATCAAAGAAGAACTGAATAAATAGACAAATTGTCAATGTTCATGGATAGATTGGCTCAATATT
Source organism: Cephalopachus bancanus (assembly GCA_027257055.1). Lineage (NCBI taxonomy): Eukaryota > Metazoa > Chordata > Mammalia > Primates > Tarsiidae > Cephalopachus > Cephalopachus bancanus. The sequence goes on from JAPVLO010000093.1 coordinate 15,144,097, forward strand.
GTCAAGATTTCAGTTCTTCCCAACTTGATGCAATCACATTTGCAAAAAATAAAGCCAGCAGTTTATTTTGTGGATATTGACAAACTGATTCTAAAGTTTATATGCAGAGACAAAAGACCCAGGATAGCCAACACAATATTGAAAGAGAGGAGCAAAGTTGAAGGACTGACTAACATTTCCCAACTTTGAGACATACTATAAAGCCACAGTAATCAAGACAATGTGGTATTGTCAAAAGAACAGAAAAGTAGATCAAGGGAATACAATAGAGAGTCCAGAAACAGACTCACATGAACATAGTCATTTAATCTTTGACAAAGGAGCAGAGGCACTAATAAGATGGAACAAAGATAGTCTTTTCAACATATTGCTCTGGAACAACTGGACTTCCACATTAAAAAAGTGAGTCTAGGCACAGACCTTACACTCTTCAAGAAATTGACTAAAAATAGATTACATACCTTAATATAAAATACAAACCTATAAAACTCATAGAAGATAACATAAGAGAAAACCTAGATGACTTTGGGTATGAAGATGACTTGTTAGATACAACATCAAAGGTATCCATCCAGCATCCATGACAAAAATAATTGATAATCTCCAGCTTTATTAAAATTAAAAACTTCTGCTATGTGAATAACAATGTCAAGAAAAGACAAGCTACAGACTGGTCGAAAATATTTGTGAAAGATACAGCTGATAAAGAACTGTTATCCAAAACGTACAAAGAACTCTTAAAACTCAACTATAAGAAAACAAACAACTCAATTTAAAAATGAGCCAAAGACCTTCACAGACACCTCACCAAAGAAGATATACAGATGGAAAATAAACATATGAAAAGCTATACCGTATCATATGTCATCAGAGAAATGCAAATTCTTCTTCTTTTGTGCCACATCTTAATTTTTAATATTTTATTTCTACATGTGATATTTTGATACAGAAATGTCCTGTATTATATGGACTCTGTGTCACATAGTCTGTAGCTGTACTGAGGACAGTGCCAACTACAGAAGGCAAAGTTTTAAAATGAAAAGTCCATCTATCATTAGACAAGTCCTATTTCTTTAAACTAGACAGTTATTATATCTCTGAAATTCAATGTCTGGTTTTCCCCCTCAGATTTTTTTTTCTTGAGTTGGAGTCTCACTCTGTTGCCCAAGTTGGAGTGCAGTGACACAATCACGGTCAACCCAGCGTCAACTTGCTGGGCTCCAGCGATCCTTCCACCTCAGCCTCCCAAGTAGCCAGAACTACAGGTGCACACTACCATGTCTGGCTAATTTTTGATTTATTGTAGAGATGAAGTCTCACCAAGTTGTCAGGGCTGGTCTCGAACCTGCGGGCTCAGGCAATCCATTCACCTCGGCCTCCCAAATTGCTGAGATTACAGGCTGAGCCACTGAGCCCAGCCAGTTTTTATTTTTTTAACTTATCGACAGATTTTTGCTCAGCTGTAATCCAAAGAATCCATGAGGAGAATAAATCTGAGATGTATTATCTGGGAAGTAGAACCATCAAATTGTATACACATCTTTGTTTCCAGTTTCAAAGAAAAGAGCAGTTGGATAGATTTAGCCTATCTGTCATCTTGGGGAGATGAAAGAAAAGCAATTCACAAAATGCTTACATTTTAATGAGATGGCAGAAGCCGCATGTACTTCACTTCAAGGTAGTCTAGGAATTTGCAAGTTTCACCAGACTGAAGGGTACCTCAGTCACTAACTGGTGCTCTGACCCTTTCTAAAGCAGAAAATGAAATTACCATAAAGTCTGATGCATGAGACAAGAGCCAAGCTGCTCAGGTTGAAAGGTCAGCAGACCTTATGCCCACCTGCATTCCACAAAGCTACTCAGATGGCTTCATGAATATTTGCAACTGAGCTTGAAGCTCCTGATTTGGTTCAATTCTTATATTTGCTGCTTAGAAAACTGGTGCCCAGTGAGATAAAATGACTTAAATCTGTTCACATTGGCCAGAAATAAATCTTAATTCCCCTCTGTTTAAAGCTGGCACTCTTACTATTACATCACACATTGTTTTATTTTTTTTAATGCTTGCAGATATTAAATCAAAGTATACTCCTTAATGAATCTTTTCCTCTTTGGGGAAATAAACCATCATGTATTGTGGAGGCTTCTTGAATTTCTAAAAAATGTGAAGCACATACTCATGTGCAGATCCACTAAAGGCACCAGGCATTTTATAGACTTTTATGCACATGAACATCTAACACTCAGGAATAAGAAATCCATCTCATTATACTGATTAACTATCTGAGATTCAGATATCATCTGGTTTTTTGGAAGACAAGATGAACCAAGCAATCCCTTCTATTCTTGTTGTTAGAGAAATTTGCTTAGACAATCTGAAAGAGCAGTTGATGAGCAACTTTAAGTCATTTGCCTCCCTGAGAAAATGTTTCTTCCTATTTCAGAGGTCTTTCATTTTTCTTGATTATTTGAAGTTTATCCAATCTAAACACTTGTTTTCTCACAGAGGACAGAAGTTGTTTTATGAAGAGTCTTTTTTTTGTTGTTCTTGTTCTGTCTTCCTCCTGATAAACCTACCGTCCCCTCCTCTGGACCCTCCTGGGAGAAGTCATAGTGATGTGCAATGTCCACTCTCTGTGCTAAGCGATGACTGTAATTTTCAAGGAGAGCAGTGACCAAGCCATTGGCTTCTTCAGAGGTTGGTTATTTCAGCCATCTGGAGAAAAATGGAGGTTCCTGATGCAGAATGATCATCATAAGTGATCTAAGGGCAAGGATGCATTCATTAACTCACTGATTTGACTATTCACTAACTGGACAAACATGCATAGCTTACTATACCCCAGGAGTGTGAGGAACGATAAACTAGTTGTGAAGAGGCCCATTCACAAGGGCTGCATCTCAGGGCAGAGCAGAAGTGTCCTAAGAGCACCAGCACCAGCTTCAGGTCACTCAAGGACAAATGGGGAAAGCTCCTGGCAGATCAAACATTTGAGCTGGACTTGGAGAAATGGCCTTCATTCTTGAGGTGGAGTTGGAAGGCAGCCATTCCAGCAGAGGAAATGGCAGCAGAGAAGGTGAAGAAGTTGAAGACACTGGGATGAGGAGTGGGCCAGTTGGAGCCCTTACTCCCAGATGGCTTGGAAGACAGACCTGGAAAGATGGCTGGACTCATACAAAGAGCTGAATGCCATACTGAGATGTTTTAATCTTTCAGAGCTGCTGACGATTGTTAGCAGGAGAGTGACAGTACTTGCTCTGGTAGCTGCCCATGGGGAGAGGCAAGCTGGGGAGGAAGATCCTGAAGGCAGTGAGGACAGAATGGCATATCCTTGACACAGTCCAAGGAAAGGCTGTGACGGCAAGAACTAGGGTGCTGCCGGGGAGAGTGGGTGGGGCAGGGGAGCCACAGAAGGTCGAATGGAGCAAGAATGAGAACTGAAGAAGGACCAGATGTGGGGATGAAAGAGGTGGAGGGTCAAGGGTGATTCTCACATTTTGCAATGACAGTTATGCCCTTGATTCAAGTAAGGGACAGAAGCCAATGACCAGCTGGTGGTGAGAAGATTATGACTTTGGTTTTGAATGAATTGACTAAAAGACTAAGTCTTACATTTCTTGTGCATATCTGTTGGCACCTAGAAGAAAACTCTGGCTAAAACAGGAGCAATTCTCGTGGGACTTTCTTGAGAAAGGAGGCTTCCAGTGTGCAGAAGGCCCAAGTGCCTTTCAGAGTTAGGTGTGAAGGCAGCACTGGCCATGCCTTACTTGGCTCTCCTTCTCTTTCTTTCTTCCCTTTTAAAATTAACTGTAGCTTAAAGGTGAAAATGACTTTAACATAATTGAAGCCACATTAGCCCTAATACCCCTCCACTCCAAATTGGTGGTGATCACCACTCTTGGGCTCCTAGTCCCCATCTCACGCTTGTAAGTCCTTGGGCTTATATGGAAGCAGCTTCATCAATTTGTCCACACAAAGCAGGATGAGAGTGAGAGACCAGAGACCCCAATCAACAGCTGCCACTATCCAGTCGTATCCATTCACTCTAGTGTGGCAACACAGGGCTGTTTGAGAGCAAAAGTTGACACTGGGATGCTGCTCCAGGGTTCAGGGTCTGGGGAATGGGTGGTCAAGGCTGAGCTATAGCTGCTGCTGGCTTCTGCCCAGCAAGCCAAGTGCAAGGAGGCAAAGGCCAGTCAGGGTCAGGGTGGTTGGGGTGACTGGAGTGAGACATTCCATGCTGGGGAGATGGAGGGAGGTGCCTGCCTGCACCACCTCCTGTGGAGGTGCGGAGAGTGCCAGGACAGGGGAATGCAAATTTAAAACAACAACGAAAGGGCTGGCGTGGTGACCCACACCTGCAAACCTAGCACATTGGGAGCCTGAAGCAGGAGGTTGCTTGAGCCCAGGAGTTCGAGACCAGTCTAGACAAGACCTCATCTCTACAAAATATCAAAAAATTAGCCAGGAGTGGTGGCACACACTTGCTATTCCCAGCTACTTGGGAGGCTGAGATGGAAGGATCACCTGAGCTCAGAAAGTCAAAATTGTGGTGTGCTGTCATCTTGCCACTGCACTCCACCTTGAGTGACAGAGTGAGAGTCTGACTCATGAAAATAAAATAATAATGATACCACTACACACCATAATGGCTAAAATCCAGAACACTGTCAATAACAAATGCTGGCAAAGATGTGGAGCAATAGAAACTCTCAATCATTCCTTGGGGGATGCAAAATGATAGAACTACTTTGGAAGACAGTTTGGTAGTTTCTTACAAAATTCTTACCACACAATCCAGCAGTCATGCTCCTTGGAATTTACCAAAAGGAGTTGAAAACTTGGGCCAACAAAAAAACTATGCACAGATGTTTACAGCAGCTTTATTCATAATTGCCAAAACTTGGAAACGCCAAAATGTTCTTCAGTAAATGAATGAATAAACTATGGTACATCCAGACAATGGAATGTTATTCAGTGCTATTTAAGGATTACACTATTAAGCCATGAAGAGGCATGGAAGAACCTTAAATCCATATTACTAAGTGAAAGAAGCCATTCTGGAAAGACTCCATCCTATATGAGTCCAACTAAATGACATTCCAGAAAAGTCAAAACTACAGTGACAGTAAAAAGATCAGAGGTTGCCTTGGGTTTGGGGATGAGGAGGCAGATACAGTGATGAACAGGCAGAGCACAGAGAATTTTTAAAGCAGTGAAAATACTCTGTATGATACTATAATGATAGATACAGGTCATTAGACAGTTGGCCAAACTCACAGAATGTACAACACCAAAAAAAAAAAAAAAAAAAAGAGGAAAAAGTCCTAATGTGAACTCTGGACTTTGGGTGCTTATGATGTGTCAATGTAAGTTTATCATGTCCCACTCTGTGGTGGAGGATTTTAAAAAATTAAACATATTTTAGTTTTGTTGCCTAGAAGATACACATACATTTTTGCTTATCTTTGGATGTATAACAGGATATTTCATTTTAGCAATTCTACTGGTCTTTGAAATGCAAGTTTTTGTAGTTGTTGATTTTGAAGTTTGGATTGCCTGAGTTGTTTGGCTGAGGCGAATGTTGATGCATTCATTGCGTATGTGTGTGTGGGTGGGTGGGTGGGTGGTTGGGTAGCGTAAAAGCAAGAGTGTACCCACTGGGAAGAAAGGTTCAATTTAGCTAAGTCATCTGCCAGGCAGTTTACCAGAATTATACTTCTTTCTAGGATTACATTGAGAACTAAGTAATTTTTTGAGATGTAAGTAGCTTAAATGAAGCTTTTTTCTGGTCTCTATTTTTTTTTTTTCTCAATAGCTTTAGAAGGTACAAACAGTTTTTGGCTACATGATTGAATTGTATAGTGGCAGAGAAGAGTCTGAGCTTTAAGTGTACCTACCACTCCCACCTGTGCATGTTGTACCCAACAAGTGATTTTTCGTACCTTCACACCTATCCACCTCCCACTTCTGAGTCTCCAGTGTCCTTTACATCATTCTCTAGGGGGATATTGACAATGTGGAAAGGCAATGCATGTGTCAGGGAGAGGATATAAGGAAAATTTGTGTATCTTCCACCCAATGTTGCTGTGAACCTAAAACTGTTCATATATATAAATATATATATACATATATATCTCAAAATCTTATTTTAAAAAATGTAAAAGAAAGAAACAGCAATGTCTTTAAGTAGCTTGATAACATCATAAGTGTTCCCACATGCCATTTTTTTCTCCCTCAGTGAAACTGGACCAACACTAACCAAATGCTTGCAATAGAAAACTGCTCCCTCCTGTGTGCAAACAAAACTGAATACACACCCTCAGTAGCCAGCACACGTTTTAATTATGTTGTACTTTTCTCTGAAGTCACTCCTTTTTCAGCCTTTTTTTTTAACATTTAAATTTTTTATTTTAAAGAGGTGAGGTACAATTCAGGGCTAGTTATACAAATGTTCATTATGCAGGTACCCTTGTTAATGAGGTGTGCCCCGACCCCCACCGCCAGCAGTTTCCCTCAACTGCCAATCCCACCCGCCTCCCCTGGCAGTTTCCCACCTTTTTCAGTCTTTTTGACAGACACCCAATACAGTTCAACGCTTATCTTGTTTGTTCTTTAGTGGTGACCTTTCATGACTGGTACAGTTTAATGAAATCATGATGTGAAAATAGAATTTCCTTTGTCTTTGAAGTGTGTGTTTCAGACTTGTGGCTCCTTCTTACCCTGGGTGAGAAGGCAGGGGACAAGATGGATGCAAATGGCCCATGCTATGAGAAGAGGCCAAGGCTAGATCACTGGGCAAGCGAGTTCTCAGATGTTTGTACTTACATATTCTGCAAACTACCCAGAGATCATTTGACTTCACAGACTTAACCAGTGTACTTGAAGATACCACTAAGTGTACTTGGTTTCCACTGGAGGACAAGGAATAAGCTTTTTCACAGTGCCAATTTGGGTCATTATGTTGCCTCTAGGCAAGTCCTCCTGGAAATCATCTGCCTTAGATGAGAAATTCCTCTACTGAAAGGCCAAGGGAGTTACTGAGGGTCCTAAGGGCAACCCTGTGGGGAGTTGTTCCTTTGGTCTAAATAAAACCCCTTCTGTTATTGTGTAATAAAAGAAACTTCCTTTGTTCAATCCTAGATAGAAAGAGTACCAACTTCTCCATTAAAAAAACTTAAAAATCTATTGTATTTTTGAATTTGTTCTCATATTTTCTCAGCATCCTTTTACTAGCATTTCCTTAAAGTTCTAATTTTCTTTTCTTTCTTTTTCTTTTTTTGAGTTGGAATCTCACTCTGTCACCCAGGCTGGAAGTGCAGTGGCACACTCACAGCCTTCGCAGCCTTGACCTGCAGGGCTCAGGTGATCCTACCACCTCAGCCTTTCAAGTAGCAGGAACTACAGGCAGGCGCCACCATGTCCAGCTAATTTTTTGATTTATTGTAGAGATGATGTCTCACCAAGTTGCCCAGACTGGTCTCGAACCCATGGGCTCAGGCAATCCTCTCACCTTGGCCTCCCAAAGTGCTGAAATTACAGACTTGAATAACCACGCTTGACAGTTCTAATTTTCTATTACAATTTCTTTTTTTTTTTTTTTTTAGTTGGAGTCTCACTCTGTTGCCCAGGCTGGAGGGCAGTTGTATGCTCATGGCCACCACAGCCTCAACCTGCTAGGCTCAGGTGATCCTTCTGTCTCAGTTTTCCAAGTGGCTGGAACTACGGGTACATATCACCATGCCCCGGCTAATTTTTTTATTCATTGTAGAGATGAGGTCTCACCAAATTGCCCAGACTGATCTCATACCCATGGGCTCAGGTAATCTTCTCATCTTGGCCTCCCAAAGTGCTTGGATTATAGGCATGAGCCACTGCACCTGGCCTCTATGGTATTTTAATGTAGTTTTTTTCAAAATTTGCTTTAAGTTCTCTGTAAGCTTTCTTAATTGCAAAGTCCAACTCTGAACTTTAGAGATACCTTGTGTGTAAATTAAAGTATGTGAGATTGCAGGAAGCTCTTCCAAGGATGATTATTCTGGGCAGAGAATAAAGCCTTTCTTAGACTCCACTGTTAGAGATGAGACAACATGCAAATGTTCCAGGGAGAGATAATGCGAGCATCTTAAATTTACATAGACATATGGATGATAGATATCAGGTCTTTTTCAGTAAGGTTTTATTAAGAGTGTAACTGTAGAAAGGAAATGGAAAGAGTACAAAAAGGGTGTTTGTCATTCTTCGAGGTTACTCTAGATCTTTCAAACATCTACCCTATGTTTTAGGAATTTCCCATTATCCCTGCCTTGCATCCTCAGTATTGAAAAAGGTACTGTTTTCCAGCAGTCCTCGCAGCTGGGCATGATCTTGCACAATGCACATCGTGCATAAGATTTCCACTTAGAAAAGTGCATCTTGAAAAATGACATCATTTGTCAAAGTTGGTGATGAAGGTGTCTATTAGGACAAGGTATAAATGCTGATAGCACTTCCAGGACTCCATCTCCAAGTCCTCAGTCTGAACCATCTGGCCTCCCAACGGCAGCAGCAGGGGCTTCATGGAAGCCATTCCCTAGTATATTTGGGCATGCCTTCTAGCTAAAATGTATCCCTTAACAAATTCATTGTCTGCTTAAACTTGCCACAGTGAGTCCTATTGTTTGCCTCTGGAAAGACTGGGTGATACAATGTTGTTTCAACAATATATTCTGCTGTTGATGTGCTTTGATTCTACTAATATTCAACCGACTTTTCATTCTGTTGAAATTCCTACTAGGCTCTTCAAAAATGCCACAGCCATTTCCCTGTGGAGACAAACCCATGGGATCTGGGTATTGATGTGGCCCTTTTAAAAATTATAAATAATTCTCTCTGATACATTGCTTTTTTGAGTTCAGAGGATTAATGCAACAGAGAAAGGACAAAAATAAATCCAAGTTTTGAATACTAAGTAAGATTTCCTGACCTAAATTACAGACTGGGCTCCCAGAAGTCTTCTATAAGTTGAAGAGAGAGATAACTTGGTGACAATAGGATATGTAGCAGAAAAGCTGGTACCTCCAAAAATTATGCCAAAACAGTAATTTTCAACCTTGGTTGCAGTTGGAATCACCTGAGAAATTTTAAAAGTGCCTGGGCTACACTCTTAAGAACTCTGGTTAAAACAATTGGTCTAAAATGGGGCCTAGGCATCTCTTTTAAAAGTTTGCATGGCTAGGCCAGGTGCAGTGGCTCATGCCTATAATCAGCACTTTGAGAGACCAAGGCAGGAGGATTGCTTGATCCCAAGAATTTGAAACCAGCCTGGGCAACATAGCAAAACCTCATCTCTCCTCTCCACAAAAATTTTCTAAAAATTTAGTCAGGAGATATGGTACACACCTGAAGTCACAGTTACTTGGGAAACTAAGGTGGAAGGATTGCCTGAGTCCAGGAGGTCAAGGCTTCCATGAGTGTCATTATCACGATCATTCCACTGTACTCTAATCTGGACAGCAGTGACACCCCGACTCAAAAAAAAAAAAAAAAAAAAATCTTGCCAGGCTAATTCTAATACCAGGATTGAAACCTCTGTATGAGTATGAATTCAGGTTATATACACCAGTTGAAATTTTTTGCTGACATTACTATGATTATTGGCAAAACCAATAACAGTAACCCACTCATATAGCACCTACCTTAGTCTAAGGGGCACTGCTCATCTTAATTTATCCAGTATGCTCACCAGGAGTGTGACTCCAGAGGTTGAATGGATTCATCTTAAATACCCTTCCCAGTTATATCTGCAGCTCTTCATTCAACACAGGACTTTATAAAATAAACAAGAGGATTCATTGATAAATGAGTCTACTCTGTAGAATGCATTTGATACCTTTTTGTAAAATGTAGAAACACACACACAATAAGAATAATTTAAATTAGCTACCAGTATGAACTAGGAAAATAATGAATTATGGGAGAAGAGAGGCACTGGGTTGACTTGGAGTCTCACCTGGGAGGCTGGCAGGCTCTGAGGGAGGGACATTCTGGGGAAATAAGTGATGACCAGAGCAGCAGGGGGACTGCCCAGGAATGGAAGACCAGAAGTCAAAAATGGCCCAAATAGAAGTCATTGTCATGGCAAAGCAAGAGAAGTCAAGAGACTAGAATCAGGTGGTAAATGAGCATCATGCCAGTTCAAATAAACACAGGCAGGCACAGAAGTGAATGTAAGAATAAGAAGTAAGTAACCAAAACAAGGCAGGTTGGGCTGAATAAACTCAAATATAAGGCAAGAACTGAGGCTAGTTAGCCAGAATGGGAAAAGTGAAGATTGGAATGAGGAAAACATAGAAAGATCAATTTCATCCACTAAAAACCCAAAGCTTGGACAACCAGCCAGGAGGGTGCTACCTGCCTAGCTCCTCCTGCAATGCTTGTCCTCAGAGGCAGCTTCAGATGCCTCTTCCAGAGCATGTAGATAAGACACTTCACTGAGTCTCACCTGTACTGGGCCCAGGTCCTTTGTAATATTGTCTGGCTTGCTGTATTCTTCCTGGCCTTGTCCACTTTGTATTTTTATTTTTATTTTTGGTATACACCATCTGTCACTTCTAGTACCAGAAAGGAAACAGGAGTTACCGAGCACTCTCAGGTTCTCTGGTGGTAACTGCTTGAAATCTAGTTTTTTATACTTTAAAGGAACAGCCTTCAGCCGCAAGTATTTCTGTTTACTATTTTCAAAATTTTAAAAATGCTGTTTATGTAAAAGCTCCTGTAAAAATGTACAAGACAGATGGAGAAAACTGTAGATTTTGATTACAAGATTTAAAAGAAAACCTGAATAGAGACTTTCTTGTTTCTATTCAGAAGATGCAATATGGTAAAGAAATATTCATAGAGAAACAGACAAATAGACTTGTGAAATGGAAGTGAAAAACTAGAAACAGACTCATGTACCTAAGAGAATTTAATATATAATAAATGTGGCATATCTAATCAGTGACAAAAAGACAGATGACTCAATTGTTAAGCCAACGGTTATCTAATTGCAGAAAAGTAGTTGAATCTCTACCTTAAACTTAGAGCAGTCATTGTGCACAAAGAGAGAGAAAACTATTGTGGGATAACCTCAAGGTCACTGTGCACTGGCATATCTGCATTGTGCTAATGCCTGTTATTGAAATGAAGGAAGAAAAGGGTAAGAGTAATCTGAGATAAGAGCTTCTGCTGCTTGTAGTACCAAGGACAGGTTGCACTGAGGATAGCCTCAATGAGTGCTCAGAAAAAACAACACAGCTGACCAAGGGAACTGGTTATTCTTCCCATTACAAACATCCTTACAACTGGAAATGTCAGTTTAGTTATGTTAAAACCTCCTCAATGATTTCTGAAAAAAATTAGATAAATCAAGGGTTGGAAAACTATTGCTGGCAGGCCAGATCTGGCCCTCAGCCTGTTATTTGTAAGTAAAGCTTGTTGGGCTGCAGGTATGCTCCTTCATTGATGTATTGTCAATGGCTGCTTTTGCATTGTAACAGCAGAACTGACTAACTGCAAGGAAAATCAACAGCCCACAAAACCAAAACTGTTACTATCTGTCTCTTTACAGAAGAATTTCCCAGCTGCTGATACAGACCAAATCTTTAAAGCACTAACATTATAGCTGAAAAGCAGACTAGCCGAATGAAAAGAGTTCTGAGTTGGGAAAAAAGCAGAAGTTGATTTGGTCTCTAGGGTCAGATGTACTCCCACCAGCTAACCCATTAGCCAAGTGCAAACTTGGCTTTACCTTCTCTGGGTCTCAGTTTTAAAATTTCTAATCATGACATTAAAATAAGGTAATTTTGACATCTGCAGACCATAATTCCAGAATAGTCTCAGTGAGTGAAAAAGTAGAAATTAATGTGAAGTGCATTACATGCTATTGCACTTCCTTTGAAAGGATGTATCTTCTTATTTTCAAAGAACATACCTGTTCTGTAAAGTTTATTGTGAAGAAAAAAAAGGTAAGAATTTTTAAGGCAGAACTCCTCAAATCTGAACATTGATGAGAAATAAAATTGTACTTAATATTTTTCAAGTCTTTTATTTTAACTCTTCACACACATCAGAAATTTGATTCTTTGCCATGGAGAGACAATTGCATGTATTTGCATTTTTTTTCTGTGTGTGAGAATTTAATTTTTTACAACCCGCTGTGTTTTTCAGACCCTTTAACTAATAGGCTTTTATCACCTCATGATTGCCTAATTTTCTCTTAATTGCCTTATGACAATACAATTTATTTTGATCACTCCCACCCTGTGGTTTTACTTTCTAATGAAGGTCTTTATAAATTTATATGTATTACTATACATCAGCTTAGTTTTTCAATCCCTATTCTTCCTATATAATTGAAGGGGTAAAATTGGAGTAAGACAAAAAAAGCCAGAGGGTGCCCAAGCTTTTTTTCTTGGGTAAATATCTACACATGGACTGTCCATTCTCCCAGTCAGCTTCAGCCCATGTGCATACTTGTCACAAGGGCCTTTCTGGTGACCTCCACATATGCACACATTTTATGTGAAGAGAGCAATCTGGCCCAAGGCCATTTAGAGGTTCAGGAACCCCCTGGTCTGTGATTTGGACCTTATCTCTCCCTACACCTTGTTTATTAGATTTTTCATTTGGATTAAATGAAGAGTCCATTGTTTTGAAAACAACTTCAACAAGTTCAGAACTAATTTTCAAATCAGCTATTTTTATTCCTTTGTAAATTCTACAGTTAAGGTTTCTAACAAGCCATTTTGTAAGTCTAAACACAGTCTGGGTTTACTCAGCTCAGTTCAGCATGAATGCATTGTGTGTCTCTGTTATTGACTGATTAAATTCTTGTTGTTGAAGATACACAAAAATTACAGAAAGTGAAACTAATGGGATCAGAAGCAGCACTAGACTATGAGATCACACATCCCCATAATAAAAGCCCATAACAATCCTCTATTTTGTACACTATTTTAATGATTTAATAATGGCTACCATTTTCTGAGAGTTGATTTTGTGTCAGGTACTTTATATGCCATTTTATTGAGTATTTAAATGGATTTAGTAATAATAAGATAAGCTTTATTCCCATTTATGCATTGTATTGACCAATGTTACATAAATGATATGTGGTAAAGCTGGGGTTTGTGACCAGTATGTTTTCACCTCAAAGCTCTGCTTTAACAACTATCTACTTGGCCCTTCTTTAAAAGCACTTTCTTCTTTATTAGCTCATTTGATCCTACAACAATCCTGTGAAGGTGACAGAGCAAGGCTACCCCTTTTATAGATGAAGATTGAGAAATAAGTGTTGTTCTAGTTTCCAACTTAATAACAGATAGAGTCAGGTAAGCCAGGCTTCCTGATTCCTGGTCCAGTGCTCCTTTGAGAAATATGATTTTTATCAAAACCAGCAATAAAGCTGAATAATTCAGTGGAAAACATGCTATAGATAAGTCAAAGCACCTGTGTTGTCAAGAGTCTTAGCTCAGCAACCAATGGGATGCTTGGAAGTCTTCTGGTTCCATCACTGTATGACCTTACACTATGGCTTAACCTCTTTAGGCTTCCTCATCCTCACCTGGGAAATAATGGGGTTGAACTAGGTGGTCCCTGAGGCTTCCTCTAAATCTGGGGCCTGTGACTCTTATGATCTATAACCAGTGTAGTATGACCTAGAACCAGATAGCCTGGAAACAAAATTTCTATGTGCTTAGATCATATCATTATACAGAGGAATCATGGAGAATAGTCTCTTTTTAGAATTTACAGTCTGAAGTGAGACCTCATTAAACTGAAAGTCTTCTGCAAAGAAACCATCAAAAGAGCACGGAGATTAGCCCACAGAACGGAAAAAAATATTTGTCAATTGTATATCTAACAAAGGCCTAACATTCAGGATCTACAAGAAACTCAAACGTGCTGAAAGGAAAAAAACAAACAGCCCATTAAAAAGTGGGCAAAAGACATGAATAGACAGTTCTCAAAAGAAGATGTACAGGTAGCCAACAGACACATGAAAAAGTGCTCAGCCTTACTAACCATCAGAGAAATGCAAATCAAAACCACGTTGAGTTATCATCTAACACCAGTAAGAATGGCCATCGTTATAAAACAAGCAACAACAGATGCTGGCGAAGATGTTGAGAAGAGGGATGCTTCTACGCTGCTGGTGGGAATGCAAACTAGTTCAACCTTTATGGAAAACAGTGTGGTGATTTCCAAAAGAAAAATAAGTTTACCATCTGAATGGTACTAGGAACCATTGAGTCTATACTTGCAATTATCTAGTGAACTAGATAGCTGCTGGCTAAATACATTTGATATTTTTTCTACATACTCTTCTGTGCTTTCTTGGAAAATCTGTTAATTTAAATACAGTTCTTTTTGAAAATCAATACTATATGCATTGACTCTTCATCAAGGGTAATGCTTATGTCCTCTTTGGCAGCCTTCAGAATACTTGTAAACAATATTGTCACACTGACAGACTTGAGAGTTCTTTTCCTCTTTATCTTAGTTCAGATAATTCAGGTCAAACTGAAGTTTATGCAAGGATAAAATGAGATATCAGAGGCCTTTTATAAAATGAAGCATGCTGCTTTAGGAGTTGAGGGATTATATTTAGTTTTAATTCGAATGAACAGAAGAATTATTTAAATTCCCTGCTTTGTCCTATTTGTAATGCCACAACATTACACTAAAAACTTCTATTCTCTTGATCATGTTAGTGTTTCATACATTTCTCACCACCACTACAACAACAGAGGATATGAGAGGAACATAGAGGAAGATTATGGGTTACTTTCTCAGCTTAGCCACAATTATCACAACTGCTAACTTTTATTGAGCTCTTAAATGCTAGTTGTTCCATTTGACTTGCTTCATCTAATACCCAAAACAATCCTGAGAAGTGAGTACTATTATCACCTTTTTTATTAACGAGGTTATAAAGCTTTAAACTTGAGAGTTTGGGTAACCTTCTGACAATCACATAGGCCAGCAAAGTATAAAACCAGAATTTGAATCCAGGGAAAGGGCTTCTGGAACAGGTGCTGGAAAAAGGAATACACCCCATGCTTGCAGCTTTTGGGTACCCAGGGCATGAGAGAGAAGCAGAATTGCATGGGACAAGAGAGCGTGGGGCAGGACAGGTGTGTTGCTCCTCGACTCATGCAGTTAATGAATGGAAGAGAGGAAAAGACTGACTCAGATCATTATAAGCAAGATGACTATGATGAAATGAAAGCATAGGGGACTTGCGTCTTAATTTGGGGAGAAAAAAAATAGTGAGGGTAGAAAGCAGAGATAGCTTTAAGGAAAAAAAGAAAATAACTAGCTGGCCCATCAGATGGTGGGTGGGCTGGTTAATGGCTCAAGACTGCAACAGTACCACCCTGAGGGCTGGAGGTTAGATAGCCTAGCAGCCACCCCTGCACAGGATGTCACTGTGCAATTGCTGAAGTCCCTAATATGACCCAGAGTATTTAGGAAAAGGAAAAATTTTATGGAATAAACAAAATTTTTAAAAAGTAACTAGCACATTTTAGGAAAACAATAACAATGACATGTTAAACTGCTACTAGCTGCCTGGTGCTGTTCTAAACACTAGGCATGTGTTAACGACACTTTGGCCCAGGTACCATTATAACCTCAGGTGACATATGAGAAACTGAAGCACAGAGAGAGGTGACTCGACCAAACTTCCTCTCTGGTGAGTGACAGTTACAGGGTTGAGATGTGAACCCAGGCAGTCTGAATCACAGCCTTCCCTGTTAACTATCATTAACTATCACTTTCTCTTCAGTGTTCATTTAGAAAGGATGCCTGTAAAGCCCACGGAGTCAACATTTCTGGATAAATAAGTAATTCATTTTATTAATACAGCGCTTTGAATTTATGATCTCGAACTTCCATTTTACAAAACTGTCCTATCACACAACTGATGAAATTGTCTCTGACTTCACCAAACATATGCATGTTCTCAGCTACCAATAAAGTAATTTCAACTTTCACCACTTCAGTTAAGTGAGATTTGATGGAAGCAATCATGTAGTATTAGAGATATGTTGGTGGAAAAGCATTAAAGTCATAGGATTGCTGAAAAGAAGTGAAATGTCTCTTTCCTGCGGGATACATATCATTAAATATATTCTTCATTTTTACATCTGTGGTTGAAGAGCAGTGAAATACAACACCAAATACCGCATTAAAACAAAACCATAATGACCAGTGTTTGGTTCCTAGAAGAAAGCAGTGCTGTTATCAGTCAGAAATGATAAATAATGCAAAGAGAAAACCTTGAGATTCTAACCCTCCTAGTCATAGGCACAGATCTGAAGCAGTAAAACGGGCCCCCTGGATGCCCCAGTGGAACTGTGGGATAATGAGACTGGCTTGCAGCCACTGCTGTGGGTTACCCCAGTCCCCAAACCCACAAGTCACCACTGCAGCTTCTCTCCCTGCCTCCAGGCAATCTTCAATTTCAGAAGGGCACAGAATCAAACAGAAAGCAATTAGTGTGGCAGAACCTTGAAAAGAAACCAATGGCCAGGATCTAGAGTTTTTTGCAGAAAGCCAGGATTTCCTTATTTGCAGAGAGAAACAACAAGAACAATTAAAAGTTTCAAATCATGTATAATCACTTTCAAGTTGGGTTTAGTGAAACATAAATAAATTTCATATCAGCACTTTAGCCCGAGTCCGGTGTTGTTTGTTTGTTTTAGAGAACACTACTTTCATCTTTGGGGAGGATGTCATAAAAGCGCATTTCAAAAAATTACCATTGGCACCCAGCTTCCTATTTGATTACATCTTGGCACACAGCCCTGCCAGTAATATGGAGTCACTATCTTGGTCCCTCCGACTGGGAGATTATCAGATGTACCACCTACCTTTCACTACTCTCACCCCCATGCTGCAACAATCTTAAATCGTGGAAGCCACAAGAAGTAACTCAAATTATTTAAGAAAGTTGGTACTTTCCATTTTAGTTTACCTCAGGCAAATTCATCAGGCCCCCTTGAAACAGTGACACTAAGAGTGCTAGGAGTTAGAGGCACCAAATACCAATTACAAGCTGAGAGCTAAATGCCATAATTAACGAGACATACACTTTAATCTAAAGCAAGTAAAAAATGTTGCTGGATAAAGAAAAAAGTGAAGTAAAACTCTATAATTATATTAAATTGGTGTACGTACAGTGGATAGGTTTCCCATCTATCAAACAAGAAAGAGAGTTGTGTCTTTGGGATATTGTAGTCAAGTGTTTTACAATTAGCATTTAACTCTGAATAAATATCTCATAAATAAATACCTCAAATATACAAGTCAATTGTACACCTGAACCTCAGAGACGGATGCACATCAATGCCACCCATCAAATACCAATTTCAAATGGATTCTCAAAAACAACATTATATATCCTTCTTAGAATCACCATTCTGATACAATGTCATGCATATTTTACTCACATATAGCTTCCTAGTTTCCTTTGTTCTTTGCAGATGAGTTGCTGGCTAAATGCATTTGATATTTTTTTCTACATACTCCTCTGTGCTTTCTTGGAAAATCGGTTAATTTAAATACATTTCTTTTTGAAAATCAATACTATATGCATTGACTCTTCATCAAGGGTAATGCTTATGTCCTCTTTGTCAGCCTTCAGGAATACTTGTAAACAACATTGTCACACTGACGGACTTGAGAGTTCTTTTTCTCTTTATATTAGTAAAGATTGGTGGGTACATTTGGGGGAAGATGAGAGGAAGAGAGAGACAGAGAAACAGAAACAGAGAAAAAGAGAGAGAAATAGGAAACATGGAACCATTCTCTGGTAATTTTAAAAGCTTCTGCCAGAATCAGGCAACATGAAAAGAGGAAAATAGACCAATAGGCGAAGGACATTGTGATCACAAAATGAATGTGTCAAGGTTAAAGTATTCCTCTAATCCCAGGCTGCAGGAGGAAAGCTACTGCTAATAAAGTCCTTCCATACAGTGTTATTCACCAGCTTGCTCTTGACAAATGGAAACAGAAGTGCAGGCTGGAGACCAATTACAAATCACTCTTCTGATTCCTTTAATCCTTTTGTTTTCATTTCTGATCAAAATAAAGATTTTTCTTTAGACAGCAAAAGGAAGGAACGTATAAATAGTCTAAATCTTCAGCTGAAAAGAAAAGCCTTGGCTAGAATTGTTTCTTCCCCTCAACCTTTTAAGCCACTTACTGACCCCTTCCACATCTGCTTCATGATACTGGGAAGCATTTGCTACTAAGTAAAGTCAGGATAGTGGATATGAACACAGTAATGCTTGCATTTTCCATGTGACTGATGTGGTCACTACATGAAAACCTAAAAGTAAGATCTTATACAAAATCTGCTCAAAAAAGAACAAAATTGGAGGAAATCATCCACTATCATCCCTATCTCCAGTGATGATGAGGATGGTGATGGTGATGATGATGATGATGATGACAACTAACATCTACTCAGAACTTCCTACATGCAACACACATGGGTACTTTAAACTTATTCTCATAGCAGCCCTATGAGGAAAGTACTATACAGTATTTCTCAGGGGTAACAAACTTGGAGATAACTTGCTCAAAGTCATACAGCCAGAACATGGTGGAGCAGAGGCTTGAGACCTTGTACAACATATTGTAAGGCTTGAAGTTTCAAGTGCTGACAAAACATCTTTAAACCGTACAGGGTCCCAAAGTCAAAACCATGAAATTCCTCTGATCTCACAAAGATTGCCTCTCTCTCACTTCTTGCCCACTTCCCTCATGACTCAGCAGGAAAGGCTTCCCACCTTGCTCATTCTCTGATTAGCTGCACCAGCTACACCCCACCTGGTACTCCACCTAACAGAGGTTGCCTCCTTGCCAGTTTTTAAAATTATTCTAACAAGCCAAACTCATCCCACTGTGGGAACCAGGAGCATCTCACCCTCTTGTTACTATAAAGCCTGCCTCCCACCGCCCCCTCTGGCTCAACGTGCTCCCAAGTCAACCCTTGTGTGGCCTTATAGGCTACACTGTGTTCTCCTCCGGTACACAGTGAGTATATGTGACTAATAAACTGCTGCTGGCCAGGCTTGGTGGTTCAGCCTGCAATCCCAACATTCTGGGAGACTGAGATGAGAGGATTGCCTGAGACCGTGGATTTGAGACCATCCGGGGCAAGTTGGCGAGACTTTGTATCTACCATAAATCAAAACTTAGCCGCACATGGTAGCATGCGTCTGTAGCTCTGGCTACTTGGAAGACTGAGGCAGAAGGATTGCCGGAGCCCAGCAGGTCAACACTGGGGTTATCGTGAGTGTGCCACAGCACTCCAGGCTGGGTGACAGAATGAGACTCCAACTCAAAAGTAAATAAATAAATTAAATAAACTGCTGCTGATTTCATCTGCTGCTGATTTCATCTGTTCGGTGTCTTGTGTTAGGCCATCTCATTCTATTCTGGGTGGATCCCTCTTTCACCAAAAGGTGAATAGGACACAGTCAGAATAGGCAAGTAACTCTAGTCCCTGAGAACTCCACCACTGCATGGACTATCTCTTTGAAGACAGTCTCTGTCTCTGTCTCAGCCAGAAATAAACAGGAAGACTCTCTTGCAGCAAGTTCAGCCTCTCTTTTTTTCAGGAGTTTTTTCTCCTACACCCTTACCCAAACCAGACTGGGGCTGCTTGAGAACAGAGTCAGTGCGTAAGAGGCAAAGAGGATTATAGGGGAATCATTGGGTGGTGGTCAGTGCTGGTGTGATAAGAGCAGGGGCTATTGAAATGGCAGCCAAAGACTCCAAATCAACTACATCATGAGGCCAGATGTTGTTTTCAAGTAAACAAGGTCGTTTCTTTGGGTAGACCTATCACCAAACTGGAAGATCTATAGCCAGAGATACCCTCCCTTGCTCTTATCAGGAGAAAGAAGCTGTTGGAATGTAGTAAAATGTTTCTCAACAGTGGGCCTTAAGATCTCACCCATGTGAGTGACCTGGGGACTTAAGCAATTGAGTTGAACCCCAGATGTGTCCTACACTGTGTAGCTATGAACAAAGCTGAGACCTGGAGAGTCACATAGTGAGAAGAGCATAATTTAGGTTCAAGAATTAGTTTGAGCATTCACTAGCTAAGTATATTTGACAGCTACTTAATGTTTCTGAACCTCAGTTTCTTCATCTGTAAGGTAGATGAGGTAATTTACAAGGCTGTTGTAAAGATTAAGTAAGATAATGAATATCAAGTACCTGGCATATAGTGAGGACACAATAAAAGGAGAAATAATGAGGTCTCCTGTCTCTGGTTTTTTAGCTCCATTCTAGTCTCTACCTGAGGCTGTATCCCTGGGTGAGTAGAGACTAAAGAGCAAATCAGTGTTTATATTTGGGAGTGGTCAAAAGTTTCTAAGATTCAGTTTCATCCCAAGTCTGGAAAGGGAGAGACAAATCCTCTCCCCATCACACATTTTGGCAAATATCTGTCTCTTTTTCTAAAATGTAACTTTTAGCAACTATAGGAGTTATTTTGTATTATGGTGATTTTTTTTGTCATTGTTATTTTACTTGTGTTTATCAGGTTCTACTTGTATTTTGTTAGTTTGGGAGAGGGATTATTTGTTTTCAGCAGAGGCTTCTGGGATCTCATAACGGCATATTGATGGGTCAACATGTTGGGTCATATTTTTTTTTAACATAAATATATAAGTATTATATTTATAAATATTTATACATACATAAATATGTGTGTGTGTGTGTGTGTGTGTATTTTTGTTGTTGTTGGAGTCTCACTTCGTCACCCAGGCTGGAGTGCAGTGGCACGTCACGGCCACTCCAGTGTTGACCTGCTGGACTCCAGCAATTCTTCTGCCCCAGCCTTCCAAGTAGCCAGAAAAACAGGCGAGGCATGCGCTACCACGCCCAGCTAATTTTTGATTTATTATGAGGCGAGGTCTTGCCAAGTTGCCTGGGCTGGTCTCAAACCCCTGGGTTCAGGAAATCCATTTGCCTCAGCCTCCCAAAGTGCTGGGATTACAGGCTGAGCCACTGAGCCCGGCATGGGTCATATTTTTTAAAATGGCCTTGAGGAGAATCACATCTTTCCTGGTCCTCAGTTTTCTCAATTATTGGGTTAGATATGCTATATATCTCTCTATTATGGGTATTATTATAATTGTCTCAACTTTATGCAGGCTGCTTCTCTACTGGGTTATAATGTGAATTTAGAGTACAGTCCTGCATCACTTAACAACAGAAATATATTTTGAGAAATGCATGCATCACTTGGCAATTTTGTCACGTACAAACATCATAGAGTGTACAAACACAAACCTGGAAGGAATAGCCTACTGCACACCTAGACTATATGGTATAACCTATTGCTCATGGGCTACAAATTTGTACAACATGTTACTATACTGAATACTGCAGGCAATTATAATGCAATGGTATTTGTGTATATAAACATATCTAAACATAGAAAAGGTTCCATGTTGCACTATGATATTATGACAGCTCCGATGTTACTAAGTGATGGGAATTTTTTGACTCCCATTATACTTTTAGGGGACCACCATCATGTATACATATAAATAGTCATTGATCAAAACATTGTTATGCATGCAACACATGACTGTGTTTAATTTTTATGTATTGGCATTTCTGATTATGCCTCAGCTGTTTTCTTCCAGTTACTTGTTGGTTCCCACAGGCAAATTTCCCCCACTCCCATTCTTCACTTCCATGGGGTCTTCTACCTGCCTTAAGTCTGAACTGACAATACATTTGTTTAATCTCTCATCTTGCCCAGATCTTTGATGAAGATTGTAATTCCTGTGGAAGGGTACTTCAATTGACTGCTTTCTCTTGATAGCTGCAGCGTTGTACTCTTTGGAGACCATCCAAATTTCCATGGTGGTAGCAGAGAATGGCACAATCTTTCCTTCTGTTGCTTTGGAAAGCTGTAGGCCCTGCAGGTGACTCATTCCAGCACACTTAGAGTAGCTAAGTCTTACCAAAGCAGGATCAGACCATTTTCTCAGAACAGGGAGAGGAGAGCCTCAACAAGAAAGGCATGGTGATATGAAGACTTCAGGATCAACTCTCAAATGGAACGCATCACCTCCCCTCTGTATTTCTCTGTATGCTTCTTTTGACTTCATCTGGGAGAAATTAGAATGTTTTCCTTTAAACAGGGCCTTTCCTTCATTCTCTCCTCCAGTCATGTCCCTACCACACCACAGCCACCAAACTAAAACACATGATCAGTTCAGATGTACGAACTGTTTATACGACAATGAGAGGGAATCTAAAAGTACAGGTGACACTGAGATTACATGAGTTACAAGCACAAAGCCTCACATTACTCAATTAGCTTGGCACAGGTTTAAAGCATTTGGTTCCACTCAACAAACATTAAACAGTCCCTTCCTTGCCCTCCCTGTTTCCCTCTCCGAATTGCTGTCCCTCCCCTCATCTCAAACTCCAGTCCTTTGTATTTATTATCATGTCTTTATTCTTGCTAAGATTTTTAGTCTTCCACCCAGGTCTGTAATTTGTTTCTGGAAAAAGGAGGGCATATTCTGTCTGGTTAACACATTAGCCCACTTAGCTTCAGAGCAAACCCTTCTTCTGGAAGACCTCATGGACCCTGACTCTGCCTTCTGAAATTTGCCCAGAAGTCTCTCATTTGTTGGGATTTAGAATACTCTAGCTATCTCTGCTGAGCTCTATCTCAGTCTTGGTCATCTGAGGTCTTCTCAGTTTACACTTTTTTCTTATCCCAAGTTTCTCTGAAAAGCCCACAGTTTCCACCCCAACACTTACACTAATGAATGGCCCTCTATTTCCATCTTATAAGTTATTAATTGCATTCAATAGCCCTATCTTCCTCTGGCATGTTCCAGTAGTGTTGTGTATTCCACGGTATTTACAGACTTAGACCTCCATATACTCAACTTTCCACTGGGGTCCCCTGAAGGCTACATAGGAAGTATTCATTTCAAAGAATTCAGACTACTGGGTTCATAGGTAAGGGGCATGAAAATATGTAATTCTGACACATAAAACTTTAAAAGTGAGAGAAACATATAAGCATGTTAAAATTATATCAGGAGATAAAATTATACATATGTTTGTTTGTTTTCCTTTTTATTATTTTTCTTCTAAATATCCACTTTCATCACTTTGCAAATAAGAAAAAAAAGGAAGGAAAGCACTGTTTATAAAATAAAATTAAAAACAACCCTAGATCACCCATTCATGCCATGGGGGAAACTTGGAGTTTGTGGGGTTGCTATTGCTCTATTATCTCTTTATATTTCTCAAACTTTTCATTCATTTACTTGTTCCTTTTTTTATTTGCCCATTTTATGTAATTTGATTTGATATCTGTGGCTAATTTAGTTAATATTTCTTGAATATTCATGTGCTTCTTTCCATTTCCCAGACTCTCAAAGTTGGGTTGGGGCAATATGACTATGAACAGGAATAACATATGTCACAATCAGATTTAGAATACTTAAAAGCCAGAGTACTTCTATACTAATCAGCGTTCTTCAGAGAAATAGAACAACTGTGGGATGATGTAAGAGCTGATGATGTAAGTCTTAATCTGAGTCCAAAGGCCTGGGGAAGGTGGGGAGGTGTGCTGAGCTGGTGTAAGTACTGGTAGAAATGCCCAAGAACCCAGGATGTCCTGGATCAGGAGAAAAATATATGTCTCAGCTCAAACAGAGAAAGAATGAAGTCACCCTTCCTCTGCCTTTTTGTTTTACCCAGGCCCTCAACAGACTGGGAGATGCACCCCCGCCAACACACACACACACACACACACACACACACACACACACACACACTGTGCAGGGCCATCTGTTTTACTCAGTTCACCAGTACAAATGATTATGTCTTCTAGAAACACTCTCACAGATACACTCAGAAATAATGTTTTACCAGTTATCTGGTCATCCCTTAGACCAATCATGTTGACATATCATAGTTAAGTGACCATCATGGCCTGCTCTATCTCTTATCCAACAACCTTGGAAGCCACTTGTGAAGAGAACAGAATCATGAAGTGGCAAGAATCTGGATCCTGAGTCTCTAAGAGGAGGAAAGTCCCTGTCAACTGGCACTGGACTTAGTATGAGTAAGAAAATAACTTTCACTGTGCAAGCCCTGTGATTGGAAATTAATTTGTTATCACAGTATAGTCTAGCCTAAGCTGATTAATTTAAACTTGACTTGTAGGTTATCTCCATATTTTCTATGTTACTGCCCTCAGAATATAAAATGTAACTTGGTAAAAATTTTTTCATGCTGGCATCTTGATAAGGTATAAAATTCTTCTTCGATCCTTTCTTCTTATCATATTTCTCTTACCCTTCTCTATTTAAATTGATCTGAGGGTTTGTTGTTCCTGCCAAGTCAGTCAGTCAACCAAGATGCAGATATTAACTTAGTTGTGAAAATATGTGTCAGTTTACCAGTTTGTTGTATCTCATCCTGAAGTACTGGCTATAGGTAAAAACATAACAGGGATCCTTTAGGTCAATTTCCTCCACCCACATGAATCCATGGTTCTTGTATGCTGTAAAATATCATTCCTTCAGCCCCACTCAACTGAGACGTCAACTGGGTGAAGACTGCAAAATGTAGTTTCAGCTCCAGGACGTACGACAGCAAGAAGTGTATGTGTGTCAGGCATATTAGTAACAGTAGATGACACAGTTTTGTAGTCATGCTTATTCCATGCCTGCTCCTGCCCTGTCCTGGTCCATACACTTGCTTTCCACTGAAATTCCCTCAAGTAACTGAAGTGCCATAAAACTCTATTGGTAGATAGATCCCAAGGCTGCATAGTTTCCCTGTTCATGTTTTCTTTAGCAACATTTTTCATAGGTATGCATGTGTGAATACATTTCTTTTATCATGAGAGAATAAATTATATCAATATTGATCTTGCTAGATCATTTGTTGCAATGTTACAGTATTTATGTGCCATTGCCAAATAATGCCTGTCACCTCAGAATATAACATTCACCCTCTGGGTTTATTTTAAATAATACTTTACTTGACTTTAAGCTATCATAATAAGTCATATCACATAATTAAATACTTATTACTGGAAGAGATCAGAGCAAGATAGGAGAATAGGTATCTTCAGCAATCAACCCCCCTCAGAAACAATTTGAACAACCATTCATGCACAAAAATACCTTCATAAGAGCTAAGAAAACCAGGTGACAGATCATAATACTTAGTTACAGCAGAATAATTTTTAAAATATGTATGGAAGAGAGTAGGAAAAACAGTTTTCCATTACCTATTTCATACCTTCTCCAACTCCAGATAATGCACTGAGGATAGACACTGTCTGCTTGTGGTAAGAGAAAACTAAGTATAGAAATTTGTTTTGTTGCCCAACACTGGGCCCACAACAATAAAACCAGCACCAGGTAGATGCCCACAGCCCCTGAATCCAGTGAATCCAGGCCAGTACCCAAGGACTAAACTGTGGGGTTTGGGGCACTCCCTAGCACTGAAACAGCTGAGGTGGTCACAGGCTTAGGGACCATTCCAGATGATCTGTCTGGAATCTCTGCATAGACTTATTGTTGAAGGGCATTCCTAGACAAAGCCTGACTGAAAAGACTAGAATAAGTACCCATTTATTCAATGTGCACACATCGACAACCACAGGGAAAAAGATGAATTAGGGAAACATGACGTTACCAAACAGATAAAATAAAGCCCCATTGAACCCCCTCAAAGAGATGAAGATGTATGAACTGCCTGATAAAGAACTCAAAATGGCTATTTTAAGAAAGCTCATTGAATTTCAAAAAATACATAGAAACATTTTATTGACATGAATACAAGAATAAGTGACAAAATGAGAAATTTAACAGAGATATTAAAATAATAATTTTTAAAAATCAAAAGAAATTTTAAAGATGAAAAATGAAAATTGCCTGGCTCGGTGGCTCAGCCTGTAATCCCGCGCTTTGGGAGGCTGAGGTGAGTGAATTGCCTGAGCCCGCGGGTTCGAGACCCGTCTGGGCAACTTGGTGAGACTTCGTCTCTACAACAAATCAAAAAATCAGCCGGGCGTGGTAGCCCACACCTGTAATTCCGGCTACTTGGAAGACTGAGGCGGAAGGATTGCCGGAGCCCAGCAGGTCGAGGCTGCGGTGGCCGGGAGCTGCCACTGCACTCCAGTCTGGGCGACAGAGTGAGACTCCAACTCAAAACAACAAAAAAAAGAAAAATGAAATGGACAAAATAAAAATGCAATAGAAAATATCAAAAACAGAATTGATTTAGCCAAAGGAAAAATCTGTGAGCTTGAAGACAGATTATTTGAAAATATACATTCATGGGAGAAAAAGAAAAAAATGAAAAAAGTAAAGAAAGCTTATGGGATGTATGAGACAATATAAAATGCACAAATGTTAGACTCATTCGAGTTTAAGAGGAAATAGAGGAAGGCAAAGTGTGAGAAAGCTTATTTACAGAATAGAAAACTTTCCATACCTAGAGAAAGAAAGAAATATTCAGATATAGGACACTCAAACATCAATCAATTTCAGTCCAAATAAGACTATCTGAAAACATAACGTAATCAAACTGTCAAAGATCAAAGACAAATAGAGAATCCTGAAAGCAGCAAGAGAAAAGAAACAGATAATATATAAGGAAGTTTTAATATGCCTAGTAGCATACTTCTCAGCAGAAATCTTATGGGCCAAGAAAAAATGGGATGATATATTCAAAGCACTGAAGGAAAAAGATCTATCAACCAAAAATACTATACACAAAAAAACTGCCCTTTGGGAGTGAAAAAGAGGTAAACTTTTTCCCAGACAAACAAAAACTGAAGGACTTCATTACTACAGGACCTATTATATAAAAAAATGCTAAAGAGACTACATCAAACTGAAAGAAAACACTAATGAGTAACATGAATACATCTGAAATTATGACACTCACAAACAAAAGCAAGTACACAGTCAAATTTAGAATACTCTAATACTATAAAGGTAATGTGTAAATCAATTTTATCTTTAGTATGGTTAAAAGTCAAAACTATTAAAATAATAATAACTACAAAAATTTCTTAAAAGACTTGCAACATACAAAGATCTAAATTGTCACAAAAAATTCAAACTGTATGGGGGACAGTGGAGTAAAAAGTGTAGAGTGTTTTACTTTTTTTTGCAAAGTTAACTTGTTATCAGCTTAAAATAGCCTGCTATACTTATAAGATATTTCCATAAGCCTTGGGCTAACTGCAAAGCAAAATCACCTATAATAATTACACAAAATATAAAGAACTACTAAAGAAAATCACTAAACCACAAACAGAGATAGTAAGAGAGGAAGAAATAAAGAGGATTGAAATGGCTGATGAGAGGCAGCTAGAGTATGTTTCTTCTATGGAGTAAACCAAAATAGAGACAGTTTCTTCAATGCCCAGAAAGTAACAGAACCAGTATCATGTCTTGTGACTCATCAAAGAAGCAATATTAACAGCATAGTGCAAAGAAGGAAAAAAATTGATTGACCTGGGTTGGAACTAGCCAGATCCTTGCGAAGATTATGGCACAGACCATGAGCAACCTCTGGACACAGTGGGGAAAGTGAGTGAACTACAGCATTACCCCAGGGGCAAAGGATTTTCTCTCAGTCCCCACTGGGTTAGCCAAGAGTGCACACAAGTGGGGAGCTTGAGCTCTTTCCTCTTGCATGCCATTCAAAGGCTAAAAACAGAGAAATTGGGTAATCTCCATATCCCTACCCAAGGCCTAGGTTGGCTGGGCACTTCTAACACAGGCCAAATAGAAAGCCCACAGCCATCATCACAACTGGTTTTTTCCCACAAGTGCCACCTCTAGGCTAGAGGTAAACAGCACAGCCCATTACCTCTGATATTATGTGCCAGCTCTGGGGATCCTGGACCCCAGCTAACACCACTATCTAAGTCACCCTAGTCATACAGGATGCCTTAAGCCAGTGCAAGAACCCAGCACAGGATCATCACAGCTGGCAATTGAGAAATTCACCATCACAACAAGACTATATATAACCACGGGAACCCTATAGTGCCTACATAAGCCCCCTGCCAACTTCAAAAAGGAAGAAATAGTCTATCCTAATGAAAAGGAACCAGACAAATAATTCTGACCATATGAAAAGATAGCGTTCTTCAATACCACCAAAAGAAAACACTAACTTTTCAGCAATGGATCCTAATCAAAATGAAATCTTTGAAATTCCAGAGATAGAATTCAACAGGTCAATTATAAAATTGTTTAATGAGATTCAGGAGAAAGTTGAAAACCAACACAAAGAAATTTTTGAAACTATTCAGGGCATGAATAAAAAAATCACCCAAACAGATAGACACCTTAAAAAAAAGCTGAAATTCTGGAAATAACAGAATCATTTAGGGATGTACAAAATGCAGTGGGAAGTTTTAACAGTAGACTAGAACAAGTGTAAGAAAGGATCTCAGAACTTGAAGACAAGACTTTCAAATTAACCGACTCAGACAAAAAGAAAGAGAAAAGAATCAAGAGAATGAAACTAAGTCTTCCAGAAATGTGGGATCATGTAAAATGTCCAAAGCTAAGAATCATAGGTGTTCCTAAGAATCAAATCTAAGAATCATAAGTAAGAAAAAAACAACAACAGGTTTGGAAAACATATTTGAGGGACTAATGGAGGAAAGTTTTTCTGGCCTTGCAAGAGCTTTAAACTTCTGAATACAAGAAGCCCAAAGACTGCCCAGAAGATGCATTGCAAAAACCAGTCATGACCAAGGAATATAATCATCAGGTTATGCAAAGTTAATGTAAAGGAAGTAATTTAAGAGAAGTGAGGCTAAAGCATCAAACAACTTACAAAGGTTTTCAGACTAACAGTAGACTTCTCTGCAGAAACCTTACAAGCCAGAAGGGACTGGGTCCCATCTTCAATCTCCTCAAACAGAATAACAGTCAGTCAAAGGTTTTGTATCCCAAAAAACTAAGTTTCATAAATGAAATCTTTCTCAGACAAGCAAACACTGAGATAATTTGTCACCACTAGACTGCCTCTACAAGAAATATTCAAAGGAATACTAAATACAGAAACAAAAGGTCAAAAAACTCCAGTGAAATAAACACTGGAAACATGGACGTTAAACTAGGCTTTAGCACAAATGGAACTAACAGACATTGACAAAACATTCCACTCTAAAACTAGAGAATATGCATTTTTTTTCTCATCAACACAAGGAACATTCTTCAAGATTGACCATGTATAGAGCACAAATCAAGTTTCAATCAATTAAAAAATATCAAAATCATATTAAGCACCTTGTCAGACCACAGAGGAATAAAACTAGAAATTTACTCCAAGAAGAATGCACAAAACCAAACAAAAACATGGAAGTTAAACACTCTGCTCCTGAATGATCCTTGGGTCAACAATGAAATCAAGATGAAAATTTAAAAATTCCTCAAAATGAATGACAACAACAAAACAAGTTATGAAACTTCTGGGACACAGCCAAAGCTGTATTCAGAGGAAAATTTATAGCACTTAAGATTTACATTAATAAGACTTAAAGATTGCATATTTATGTCTTAATGTCACAAGTGAAGAATAAGAAAAACACAAACCACACCCAAATCTAGCAAAAGAAAAGAAATAACAAAGAGTAGATCAGAGCTAAATGAAATTGAAATTTAAAAATACAAAAGGTCAATGAAACGAAATGTTGATTCTTTGAAAAGATAAACAAAATTGAGAGACCACTAACTAGATTTATTAAAACAAAGAGATAAGATTCAAATTGGCTCAATCAGAAATGAAAATGGAGACATTAAAACATACAATTGAAATACAAAAGATCACCTGAGACTATTGTGAATACCTCTATGCAAACAAACTAGATAATCTAGAGGAAATTAACAAATGTTTGGAAACATACAACCCCTAACCTGAATCAAGAAGAACTAGAAACGCTGAAGAGACCAATAATGGATAGCAAGATTGAAACAGTAATTAAAAGTCTCCCATCAAAAAAAAGTCCAGGACATGACAGACTCACAGTCAAATTCTACCAGACTTTCAAAGATGAACAGGTACTAGTTTTACTGAAACTATTTCATAAGATTGAAAAGGAGGAAATTCTCCCTCACTCATTCTATGAAGCTAGTATCACCCTTATACCAAAGCCAGGAAAAGATACAACAACAACAAAAAAAGAAAACTACAGACCAATATTCCTGATGAACATAGACTCAAAAATCCCCAACAAAATATTAGCAAGTCAAATCCAATAGCACATGAAAAAATAATACACCATAATCAAGTAGGTTTTATCCCAGGGATGCAAAGGTGGTTCAACATACTCAAGTCAATAAGTGTGATCCAACACATAATCAGAATTTTTTTTTTAAATTATATGGTCATTTAAATAGATGCAGAGAAAGCATTTGATAAAATCCATCATCTCTTCATGATAATTACCCTTAGAAAAACAGGCATAGAGGGAATATTCCCCAAAATAATAGAAGTCATTTATGAAAAATTCACAGCCAATATCATCCTGAATGGAGAAAAGTTGAACTTGGAACTGTAATAAAATAAAAATGCCCACTTTTATCACTCCCATTCAACATAGCACTGGAAGTCCTAGCCAGAACAATCAAGCAAGAGAAAGAAATAAAGGGTATCCAAAGCATATTATGAAAAAGAGTATAGAGATTCCTCAAAAAATTATAAGTAGAATTACCATGTAACCTAACAGTCTCACTACTTGGCATATAGCCAAAGAAAATAAAATCAGTATGTTGAAGAGATAGTTGCTCCCATGTTTATTGAAGTACTATTCACAAGAGCCAAGATATGGAATCACCCTAAGTGTTTATCAAGTGATGCATGGATAAAAGAAAATGTGGTATATAAACACACAATAAAATATGATTTGGCCATAAAAAAAGAGAAATTCTTTCATTTGCAATAACATGAATGAACCTGAAAGACACAGTTAAGTGAAATAGGCCAGGCACAGAAAGACAAATTGTTCCTGTTCCCATTCATATGTAGAATCTTAAAATGTTAATCTCATAGAAGTAGAGAGTAGAATTGTGGTTATCAGAGGATAGGGTGGTTGGGGGAAGGGGGTTGGGGAGATGCTGGTCAGAGGATCCACATTTATAGTTAGAAAGGAGAACTAAGGTCAAGAGATTTATTGTGCATTGTGATGAATATAGTTAATGATATATTATATTCCTCAAAAATGCTAAGAGAGTGGATATTAAGTTTTCTCTCCACAAAAATAATAACTACATGAGGTAATGAAGTTGCCAGTTATCTAAATTTAATCATTTCACAATGTATATATACTTCCAAATGTCACATTGTATCTGATAAGTACATATAATTGTATATCAGTGTTTTAAAAAATAAATGCTTACCACTGTTTAATTAGTCATCTTTTTCATTTTGCCTACTTCTATACAGTTTCCAGTATAATCTAATACTTAAAGCTGAAGAAAAAGTAATTCATGATTATTAATTTTCAGACAAACTATTCATGAGCTACTTCTTGTAGATAATTTTTCCAATCAAAAGATACATAAGGCCAGGTGCAATGGCTCATGCCTGTAATCCTTGCATTTTGGAATGCTGAGGTAGGAGGATTGCTTGAGTCCAGGAGCTCGAGACTATCCTGGGCAACATAGCGAGACCTCATCTCTACAAAAAAAAAAAAAAAAAATTAACTGGGTGTGGTGGTCCATGCCTGTAATCCCAGCTATTCAGGAGTCTAAAGCAAAAGCATCATCTGAACCCAGGAGGTTGAGGTTGCAGTGAGCCATGATCATGCCACTGCACTCCAGCCTGGACAACACAGTGAGATCTTAATTTTTTAAAAAAGTTACTTAAGGGAAAACCCTTTGACACACTTTTCCCTCATATATTTGACTTATGCCACAAGGTTTTCTCATTTTTGTTCTCTTTCGTTCGCTGAATTTTCCTTGACTTTTCCCTTTAAAGTGCATTAGTTTCAATAGAAACAAGAATGCCACTAATTTGGGGGGAAATTTACAAATGTCCAGAACAAATGCAGTATACAGTGAATTCCTCTAGTGCTTTGAAATGTATCTCCTTGTTTGGTTAAGGAAATCAAAGGATTTCTCAGAAGGTTATTGCAACTACACCTGTGATATAAATTTATTGGACAAATTATATATGCACATTTGAATCTATCCCTAAATGACTTTACATGATTCTGATAAAAATACTTCATGAGAGTGAAACCTTTCCTTAAATTTTGCTACAATGCTTGATTATTTTGAAAAATTGCAACTGAATTAAAGAAATGTCTATTCCTAGAGTAAAATGCAACTGTAGGTATTCTGAGCCTCACCTGTGTTTGTTTTATTAGCCTGGAAACATTAAAAAAAAAAAAGCTCACTAGATTAGCTCTCCTCAAATCAGATCCTGTGAATGATGAGAGTGACAACAATGTGGATGAGAGAACACAGAGATGTCTCGACCAACTGTATCTCTCTTTGGTTTTGAAGAGAATGAAATTGATGTGTCCCATTCAATCTTAGTGAAATTGGAGCTTTCAAAGCTCCGATCTAGAATGTCTCTTGGTCCTCAGTAAATTCCCTAGCTAACCTGAAGAAGACCCTATATTATTATGATTTTTTTAATGTGCAAACTGTCTTTATTGCTGATTGCTAAGGAAGGTTATAGTTTGTATACTCATCTGTCAAATATTTAGTAAGTGCTTATTACATGTCAGGCAACGTTTTAGGTATTGAGGATGCAGAAATGAATAAAGGAGCTTAAAATCTCAACTCTATGGAGCTTACATTCACACATATACATAAGTAAAATAAAATATATAAGTTAGATGATAATATTGATAATGCATGAAGATAAAGAAGGGAAGGTGATAGTGAGTGTTGTGGCAGAGGTTGTAACTTTAGATAGTATGGTCCAGGTATTTATCTTCTTTATGTTACATCCTTCTGTCTTAAAAGATTATGAGGGTTTCTATCCAGAAGAATCTTTATACACATAGCTAATGGGGGTTCACCAAACCTGCTGCCAAACATTTCATATAAATTGATGACTTTCTCTAGTTTTGATATTCTAATTTTTCTGGCTTTAATTATTGCAGAAGTATAGATAAAACAAAGGTATTTCCAGTTTTTATTAAAGTCACATTATCAAGTATCTACTATGTGGCAGGCATCATCACAAAATAGTGGTGAAGAGGATTTCAGCTGTGCATAAAAACAAATATGACTCAAAATAGCTTAAAAATAAAGAATATGCCTCTTGACTCATGTAACTGAAAGTGCAGAGATAGGGCTACTTTCCAGCTGGGCTTGGTCCAGTGACAGAGCTTGTCAAATGCATAACCTGTATCTTGCCATCTATTTCTCTGCTTGGCTTTCTATGGTTTCTGCATCTTCCCCTATTGGTCCCAAGATGGCTGTCAACATAAGCTCCCAGAAAGAGTTTCTTTGTCTCACACTTTTCAATTCTGAGAGTCATTGTCATTGGATCACTTTGAATCACATGTACACTTCTAAGCCAATATTGAGACCAGAAGAAGGAATACAGTAGTTGGCTTAGCCCAAGTCATGTGACTCATCCTTGGAACAAGGGTTGTAACCATCTTCTTTGGAACAAAATTATCTATAAATAGAAAATGGATACTATTGAAAAGAAAGAATTTGGGAACAGATGCCAAGAATATAGTGCCACTACATCTGGATTCAGGATTTAAAGATGAATGAGATTGGAATGGTCCCTCCCTTTAAATTATTTTTTCCAGTTATTCCTAACTTTTTCCAAACCACTTGTTCATGTTGTTCTTTGTATTCTTTTTGTCCATTTTTTAACCCAACAGAAATATAATTTTGGGTGGGAAATAAGTAATAAATATATAAATAAGAATATATGCATGTGGTATGTCTTCTTGTCTAGAACCTAAGATATGTATGCTGTTAGCTCCATGTGTCCTGGCTGCCTGAAGCCTACGTTGTTCAGATATAGAAAGCAATGGACCTTTAAGATGCCTCTCCCCACCTTGGGCTAAAGCAGGAAGACCTCCTCTAGCTTGGAACACTTAACATGGAGCTGACTCTGGATGCCATGTAGCAAATTCTCCTGGAGTTTCATTAAAAATTTTTTAGAAAGACAGGAATTGGGGCTGGCCCACATACCACATTGGATCAGAAACAATTAAAAATTCTCTGTTTCATAAAGCCCCAATGTCAGTCATGTTGGCCTTGCAGAGAAAAGCCTGATCCCAGGGGTCGTAGCAAAAGGGGAGCTAGGAAAACCCAGAAGGATGATGGAACTGGAGAGGAATGGCAGACCAGAAATAAGCCAACATCCAAAAATAATCACTTGTGGCAGAAGAGACAGGGAAACTGCAGGAAATGACTGCAAACAAATGGTGAAATTGGGGACATCAGACAGAATCCTACAGAGAGTCCCAGGACATCATGGGGAGTTGTGTTTTCAACATACCCTCAATGCCAAGTGCAGTGGCATTGCCTGCTGTGGCCACATGGCAAATGTGGAGGAGTATCTTAGATTAATCAAACTATTAGTTTTATTGTTATGTAGAGAATGAACCTCAAAACCCACAACTGGTTGCTCAACCTAAAAAAAAGTTTACCTCCTGCTACTCCATAAATAATCACCACGCATGTGAAACTAAACAGGAAATGAAAAAGCTTGGTTCATCCCTGGAGAGATGCCATGGATGTGCATTGTAAGGGCTGCCGTTACAACATGGCTCATTGACTCATGACCAGGTGCCCTGGCTGGTTAGCATGCCCTCGGAGACAGAAAATAAGGTACAGTACCTGACTGTGATCTGACTTACTACGCTGAATGGAATCCACGTGGGAGGTAAACTATTGTCTCTGAGCAACAACTCTCAGTTTTCTATCTGATGACTACTTTAGTCTTGTATTA
The DNA here is from genome assembly GCA_027257055.1 of Cephalopachus bancanus. Lineage (NCBI taxonomy): Eukaryota > Metazoa > Chordata > Mammalia > Primates > Tarsiidae > Cephalopachus > Cephalopachus bancanus. The sequence goes on from JAPVLO010000093.1 coordinate 15,179,108, forward strand.
TGTTTCTGAAGCTGAACATTGTTTTAATGGGAATCTGTTCCCACTAAATCATAGGCAAATTTTTCCTCCTACAGGTACATTCTTTGACTTTGATATATCAGTGAATGTATTTGTCTGGTATAAAACACTGTGTAGATTTGATAAGTTCTTCTTCCATCCTAACTTTCCTCCAAATAATAACAGCAGTTACTGAGTACTGAGTGCTTTCTATGTGCCAGATCTTGTCCTAAGCTCTTTGCATGGATTATCTTGTTTTATTCTTACCCTAGCACTAAGATATAAGCACTATGATCCTTATTTTCCAAACGAGAAAACTGAATTTGAGAGTTTCAGTGACTTGTTCAGTGTCATGCATAAAAAATATTTGCTGCCGGGTTCGGTGGCTTAGCCTGTAATCCTGCACCTTGGGAGGCTGAGGTAAGTGGATTGCCTGAGCCCGCGGGTTCAAGACCTTCCTGGGCAACTTAGTGAAACCTCATCTCTACAATAAATTCAAAAATTAGCCGGGTGTGGTAGTGCGCACCTGTAGTTCCAGCTACTTGGCAGGCTGAGGCAGAAGGATTGCCGGAGCCCAGCAGGTTGAGGCTGCGGTGGCCGGGAGCGGCCACTGCACTCCAGTCTGGGTGACAGAGTGAGACTCCAACTCAAAAAAAAAAAAAAGAAAAGAAATATTTGCTTTGAGGTCTTTGTAATTTAAAATCTGCAAGACTGGGAGCATGGATTATTTCCTAAAAGACTGCCAGCATTATATTACTATCTCTTTATTCTAGTTCTCCACATGGAGTTAGATTTTTTTTCCCCCCTGAGGTGAGTGGGACCTGTGTTGACTCACCCCCACCTGTCATTCCACCACTTACTGGTGTCATTGATATCCCAAAATGGCCCTGTCTGAACTCTGGATCCAGATAGCCGGTGCCTGAGGAATCAGTCTCACGTGACAGAGCAAGCTAGCCCTGTTGTTTGCTAGATGCATTCTTGATTGCTACTCTGCTTGGAATCCATCGTTATACTTGGTTGATGACTTTGAGAACTTTGAGTGCCTTTGCTAATTCAGCTCTTGGCAAAGTCTTTTAACTGCCCACCAATAGAATTCCTGGCTCCTAGAAATAGTTCAAGATGTCTACAAAGTGCAAGCCTCACAGTGGATAGTGCCATATGCTGTATTAAACATCCTTAGCCTTGGAACAGTACAATTTACAAACTTTACTCTAGCTCATCTTCACTCTTTATAGACTCAGGGGTATTAGCCACTCACTTGAGCCAAACAACCCTCTCATTTTTGTTGTTGTTTTCCATGTGTGTTTAATGTAATATTCATAATGATAATAAGGCTATATGTTTCCATGGAATTGTATGCACTCAACCAAAAATGATGAAGTAAATTCTTGTGGAGGGTTATGAAAATATAGCCACAATATGCAGTAAAGAGGGAAAAAAAGTAATGCAGAAGAGTAGGTAAAGTAAGTTTCCACTTATAAAAAATGTGTTTATATACATCAGAGAATAGGAAAAAAATAACTGGAAGAATTTGGAATACTGACTTTTGTGTGCTCTTCTACATAAGTTTCTAAAGTATTTGCTCATATTTGTTTATTTTAAGCATTACATTTATAATATTGAACAAAAACAGGCCTCTAGGTTTATAATTTAGAAATACTGTTCTTTTGCTTCTGAATATCATCTTTAAAATGTATGGTTTGTCAAAGTTGAGTTCTACTGTTTTGTTTTTTCCCTTTGGTGTCATCAATGTTTTCAGTCTTTTTGTAATTCTAAAAAACTCTTTTAATGCTGGAAAGAAAAGAAACATCCCCAAAGAATTATCCAAGAATATCTTTCAGGGTGCTGAACACTGTTCTTGAAATAGATGCTTGAGAAGATGAGCAGGAGGCTTGACTTCTGACCATATGCCTGACTGAGAACTCCAAGATTCCCTCCCACTACATCCACTAAAGACCAGAAATATGACGAATGTAGAGTGACCAGAATCTGTGGGGCAGGTCTGGCATGGGGAGGCAGTCTGGGGTGTTGAGCACAGGGATGGATACAGGCTATGGTTTGAACTTTAAGGGTGTATGCAGGCTTGTAGTAGTCAGATCACATCCACAGAGGATAAAGTGACTTAGATTTTTCCAGACTGAAAGCAGACCAACAACTAACAAAACTCCAAAAAATTTTCTTGTGAAGAGTTTCAGCAATGAATATAGTTTAGTTTTTGGTTTTTTGGTTGTTGTTGTTTTTTTAATCTAGAAAATCACAGGAATCTTTGGAAATTTACTATATGTAAACAGACTATACAATTTAAAATTGACCTTTAATTTCATACCAGCAAATTATTAGTCTATTCAACAAATACTTCTTGAGTATATCCCATGTGCCAGGCCCTGCACAAAGCAGTGAACAAAATAGATATGCTCTCTGTGATGGCGGGCCTTATAGTCTAGACCTGCAATGATCAATCCAATGGCTATTTGATCCATGGGGCTACTGAGCACTTAAAATGTGGCTAGACCGAGTTGAAGTGTGATGTAAGTGTAAAATACATATTGGATATCTAAAACTTAGTGCAAAAACATATGCTGAAATATCTCCTTAACGTTTTTTACATTGATTACATGTTGAAATAATAAATTTAGACATGCTAAATGAAGGAAAATATATGATTAAAATTAGCTTCACCTGTTTTTTTTTACTCTTTTAATATGGTTACTAGAAAATTTTAAATTACATATCCAGCTTACATTATATTTGCACTGCACAGCACTGGTCTAGACCCAGGTTCTCAAGTCTCCCTATATGCAAAATTGTAGAAGAAACTTTAAAGATACAGACTCCCAAACTCCACTGTTAGAGATTCTTATCCTATTAGTCAGAGCTGGGGCTCTGGTGCTGGAATTTCTTTTTAAATCTCCCAACTGAGACAATATGCAGTTGTCCCAAGGACTATAGAAGACATATATATGTCTTCTATATGGAAAACTATCTGGGAGCTTTCCATCTAGCCATCCTATGATGGCCGTCCTCTTTGTTTGTAGTGATTTTAAAATACATTCACAAATGGTTTGATATGTCTTCCTTCAAGAAGAGGAGTTTAATTCCCCTCTTCTTTGTGGTCAGGCCTTAATGACTGGCTTCTAGTAGAATATGGCAGTAGTATTGGTGTATGATTTCCAAGACAAGGTCATAAAAAGCATGTGGCTTCCTCCTTGCACTCGCTCTTGGATTACTTGTCCTGGAAGAAGCCAGCTGCCATGTTGTGAGGGCACTCAAGCATCCCTATGGAAAGGCCCACTGGGTGAAGAATCGAGGCCCCCTGACAACAGCTGATAGGAACTTGCCAGGCATGTAAGTAAAACACCTTGGAAAAGGATCATCCAACCTCAGTCAAACCTTCAGATGACTATAGCCCTGACCAACATCTTGACTACAACTCCAAGAGATATCTTGAGCCAAAACCACCTAAGTAACTCCCAGATTTTTGACCTCCAGAGACTAGATAAGATAATCAATGTTTATTGTTTTAGGTTGCTAAGTTGTATGAGGCAATGAATAACTAACATGCTGTGACACTGGAATTCCCGGCTACTCACCATTTCCTCACTAAGGCCACCTGTCAGTGGTGAACTGCCCCAGCAGCTCAGGGCCACCTGTGAGTGTGCTGCACAGCTGTCCTTTTCAAGGTGAGAGCCCAGTGACCACAGACAACTGTGTGGTCATGAAGACCCTCCTACTAGGTGGAGACCCAGAGAGGTGCCTCAGTACAGACAGTCAGCAATTACACAGCCCAGTTGTCCAGGAGTCGCACATTTTGTTGGTGATAACACAACATGGCACTTAGTGAAAATGATCCAGAACAATTTTCTGGGTACTTTAACCCTTATAGAGGCATGGAGTTGGATGTGTCCCTCCCTCCTCCCCAATCTGTTTTCACTCAGTCTCCAACCTAAAACAAAGCTCATCTTCAAAACAAGGCAGCTTAGAAACACACAGGCACATCCATGCCCATTTCTGTTGTTCCTGACCTCAATCTCTCCCTCTCTCAACCATTGCCTTTCCTGCTTATGTCCCCAGACGCACAGCTGCAACTGCCTATGACTATGATTTTACCCCTACTTCTGGTATCATATGCCAGATTGAAGTTGATTGATGTTTGAGTGTCCTATATCTGAATATTTCTTTTTTTCTCTAGGTATGGAAAGTTTTCTATTCTGTAAATAAGCTTTCTGACACTTTGCCTTCCTCTATTTCCTCTTAAACTCGAATGAGTCTAACATTTGCTAATTTCCCCTTTGCCTCCCCAAACAAAGTCCCATCATCCACATCCCTATATTTCCTGGCACATAGGCAGTTCTCTGGGGGAATTAGTACAATGCACACTTCTACATGGGCTTTTCTCCCTAGAGGAAGCAATAAAGGGAGCGTTATGCCAATCCTGGTCGATTATAGAAAGAAATATTGTGGATTTGTGGTCATGGTCAAGAAACTCTCCTCTAGTTGGTTTTGGCAATAATACCAACAGAAAAGTAATAATGCTTAACTTCCTTTTTCAATAGCATTATTTTAAGTTAAATTCCTTCAACTGGAAGTTCTTTAAGATTTATAAGGTAAGGAGTGAGTTTCAACTCACTGGATCCCCCAAGTTGTTCTAAAATGAACACCTAAGTATCAACATTAATCAAATGTGTCTTGCTTTTCTTCCAGTGCAAAAGTAGAAACAAAGATTACTTTATTCCTAAGCTTTTTTACCCCATGTTTTTGCCTGGCCTGAAATCAGACTCGTGTTCTAAGAAGGAGCAATTAAGTGCAGACTTCTGTTTTAACAGGATGGACTTAAGGCAGCCAGGAGTATTCTCCCTGCATTAAGTTGAAACGTCTTAATCAGAAAGAAAAATTGATTACTTTTCCTGACACATGTGTCACTTATTGTTACAAGGAGTTATCCATTTAAGGGTATGATATTTCAGTTTTGCATAAATAGTGTCTCCTTTCTTTTGGACTCTATAAACATGCAGGTTCAAATGCAAGGGCGTCTGACTCTAGGGGGCTGTGTCTGAGTCCACCACTATGTTGTCAAAGGATAATTCGCATTTCTCCTCCTTCTTCTGCACACACACACACACACACACACACACACACAATTTTAAAATGTTCTTCTATCCTGTGACTCCCCCTTATTCTCTTCCGCAGCAAACAGATAATGCATGTATTTCAAAAGGAGCCTTGTTATTGAAACGATAACTGGAAACACACCAGTTTTCATTTTAAGCTACCAGGCTTCACTTCTTTTAATAACAGACAAAGGAGAAGTCCGCTAATGAAGTTGACCCACCTCGGCTTGTGTTTGTCTAATGTTTGAAAGGGGTTTTGTTATCATTAGACATTCCTAAACAGTTGTTCTCTGCAACATCAAGCACAGGAACGGATTGGAGAGGTGAGAGTCGGGATGGGGGCGGGGGATGAGAAAGGCTATGAGTCCAGTCCTCCCTGCTTGTTCAGCACCATCTACTGGGGGATTCCAATGTGACTTTAGGAAGGAGTGCTCAGTGTGGTCCTAAACAGAGAGAGGAAGAGGACCTTGCATCCATTCTAACCGATAATACATAATCACTCACTGTTCATCTTGTGTGGATTATACACATGCACATTTTGGATTATACACAGCAAATATTTAATCTTATATTATATTATCTCTAACCTGAGACATTTCACTCCTTAATTCTTTCTCGATGTGCAGGCAGGGGATGCAAATAATTGTAATATCATCAAAGCAAGTAGTACCCAGGAAAAGCTCACAGAAAGCACCCCACAGTTGGATAAAACAGAATCCTATTCTACTGTGACTCTTTATTATAGTTGTATTTTCTTTCAAACTACATTATTATAAAATAAACTAATATATGTAAATAATTCTTTAGACAATCAAAATTTTAAGCACAATAATGCTTAATGATATTTTCAAAGAAAGACAGAATAAAATTAATCTTGAATGCATGGCTCAGGGATGTTTATTATAAACATCATTTACCATGCAAAGTTCCTCAGGAACAATTATAATATGTGGAACTGTTTACTCCCACACGAAATGGTCCTATTCTGGTTAGGTTCTTGCCTTTTCTTTTCTTAGTTTTTCTTCCTTCTTACAGCCAAAGTAATTCTAGCTTCTTGTAGCATCCTGCTGCATATACCACATTTCTTCCTTTTTTACTTCTTTTAAAGTTAATGGCAAGCAATCATATAACTAAATTTAGTAGAAGTGTGTCTAAATTGAGTGAGACCTGCTGAGGCTGATCTATGAGTAAAATGTACTTGTTGTAATGAATGAAAATTGTGGCAATCCTTTTACCTGTCTTTCCCCCACTTTATCCTGATCTATCGGGTGTCTTCCAGAAAATTGAATAATTGAATAAGTCACATTCAAATAATTTAAGTGCAATAGATTTTGGTATGCTATTAGTTAAGGGACATTTATCAAAATATATGTTCATATAGAAACTGCAGAAAAGGCCCAATTCACCTAGTACAACAATCTAAGGCAGATACTAAGTTAAGTGCCTCCAACAGTACCGGTATATTAATTTCACCTCACAACTAATTTACGGACTGCTTCCTTTTTGAGATTAAGTGGGCATGAGTGAAAGCGAACTGAACATTCTTTACTTTCTCCTCAGTCACAAACTCCTTTTGTTTGTTTGTGTTGTGTTGTTTTTTATTTTAGATTTGTGGGGTGCATGTGAGGATTTACTACATAAGTCAATTGCATGCCGGTGAAGCTTGGGTTTCTGGTGACCCTCTTCTTCCCCTGGTAGTGGACATGGAACCCAATGAGTGGCGGTGTATCCCTGCCTCTCCTCCCCCATTAGCAGTGTCCAGCATCAGTTGTTCCTACCTTTGTGCTAATATGCCCAATGTTTAGGGCCCACTTACAAGTGAAAACATGTGATATTCACTTTTGTGTTTCTGTGATAGTTCACTTAGGAGGATGATCTCCAGCTGCATCCATGTTGTTGCTGTAAAGGACATAATTTTGTTCTTTATGTCTGCATAGTATTCCATTGTGTACACGTACCACATTTTCTTTATCTAGTCCACTCTTGATGGGCATCTGTGTTGGTTCCATGTTTTTGCTATTGTGAATAGTGCTACAGTGAACATATGTGTGCAGGTGTTTTTTTGGTAGAGTGATTTATGTTCCTCTGGGTATATTCCCAGAAGTAGGATGACTAGATCATATGGTAGCTCAGTTTTTAGTTCTTTGAGAAATCATCACACTTTCCATAAAGGTTGGACTAGCTTTCATTCCCACCAACAGTGCAGAGGAGGTCCCTCCTTCAGCCACGCCAACACCTATTATTTTCTGACTTTTTAATATATATAGCCATCCTAACCAGTGTGAGATAATATCTCATGTAGCTTTTATTTGCATTTCTCTGATGATTAGTGAGGCTGAGCATTTTTTTCATATATTTGTTGGTTGCTTGATTATCTTCCTTTGAGAAGTGACTGTTCATGTCTTTTGTCCACTTTTTAATGGGGTTTTTTCCTGTCAATTCGTTTGAGTTCCTTGTAGATCCTGGATATTGTTGGACACAGTTTGCACATTTTTTTTTCCAATCCTCTTTACTCTCTTGATGGTTTCTTTTGCTGCGCAAAAACTTTTTAACTTTATAAGGTCCCATCTGTTAATCTTAGCTGTTGCTGCATTTGTTTTTATGACTTGGCCATGAATTCACTGCCTACTCTGCACAGGAGGGTATTTCCTAAGTTTTCTTCTAAGATTTTTTTTTTTTTTGAGTTGAAGTCTCACTCTGTCGCCCAGACTGGAGTGCAGTGGCTGCTCCCCGCCACCGCAGCCTCGACCTGCTGGACTCTGGCGATCCTTCTGCCTCAGCCTTCCAAGTAGCCGGAATTACAGGCACGCACTACCACGCCCGGCTGATTTTTTGATTTATTGTAGAGATGAGGTCTTGCTGCCCAGGTGGGTCTGGAACCCGCGGGCTCAGGCAATCCACTCACCTCAGCCTCCCAAAGGCGCGGGATTCAGGCTGAGCCACTGAGCCCGGCTAGATTTTTATAGTTTGAGCTTTCACCTTTAAATTCTTGATCCATTTAGAGTTGATTTTTGTATATGGTGATGGGTAGGGGTCCAGTTTCATTCTTCTGCAAGTGGTTAGCCAGTTTTCCCAGCACCATTTTTTAAATATGGTTTCTTTTCACCAGTGTTTGTTTTTGTCAGCTTTGCACAGATTCCTCTCAATCAGACAGTTTGGTAGCAAATACAAGCTAACAATATAGTTACTTATTATCCATGATATTCTAATCCAGTTCTAGAATAGTGAGTGGTCTTCTAAATGGTGATAATAGTTGTATGCTGCCTCTACTTATAGGTTACATCCTTATAAAACATGATGTGACCAGACTAAGATCTTGAATATGATTCCCCTCTCCAGGCGCGTACACTGTTCTGTGGAGTGTGATATTTAGACCAGGAGAACTCTTTAAGCAAGAGAACACAAAATTACAATTAGGTAAGAAATTAATTTTTTATTTTTTGAGTCAAAGTCTCACTCTGTCACCCAGGCTGGAGTGCAGTGGTGCATGCTCACGGCTATCCCAACCTCAACTTCCTGGGCTCAGGCAATCATTCCATCTCAGCCTTCCAAGTAGCTAAGACTACAGGCACACACCACCACACCTATATAATTTTTTTTTTTCAAGTTGTAGAGACAAGGTCTTGCCATGTTGCCCAGGCTGGGATTAAGGGAGTGAGCCACTGTGCCTGACAAGGAAGTCAGTATCTAAGGATAATTTTACAAAGGTGATAAATACTACAAACTTTACAAAATTTAGGTTAGTAGAATGTTTTTAACTCCCTACACTTCTGTAATATTTTTTTACTTTTTAATCTGTATACTCTTTGCCTCTTTAAATAAATAAAAATTTTGTTGCATAATTTTCTATAGCAATAATTAAGGTTACTTTTGTTTTTTCTCTAGCCTAGAAGTTTTTGGATTGACAAAATTTTACAACTCATGAGAATAAGGATGCCTTCTTTGAATGGAAATGTGGAATCTCCACCTAATAGATGAATTTGGCCTTCTGAAGGAATAAACCAAGAGAATAGTATTTAATGTGCGAGAATTCGGTTGAGGTTTTCTTGAAAATGGTTTTAGTGTCTTCCGTAAAAGGAAACAGGGTATCCCAACGTTTAACATCTTGGGCCACTTAAAACTGTGTGACTTTGGCTTATAACAATCTCTTTATATCACAGCTCTTTAATATCTAAGTCATAAAGTCATTGGGAGGATTAAGTGAGAAGGTTAATGTAAAATATTTTACAGAAGTCGGGCTCGGTGGCTCAGCCTTTGGGAGGCTGAGGTGAGTGGATTGCCTGAGCCCGCGGGTTCGAGACCCGCCTGGGCAGCGAGACCTCATCTCTACAATAAATCAAAAAATCAGCCGGGTGTAGTAGTGCATGCCTGTAATTCCGACTACTCGGAAGGCTGAGGCGGAAGGATCGCCAGAGCCCAGCAGGCGAGGCTTCGGTGGCCGGGAGCGGCCACTGCACTCCAGTCTGGGCAACCGAGTGAGACTCCAGCTCAAAAAAAAAAATTTTACACAGTGCTTACTTTGCTGTATTGCTTCACTTTTGCTTTAAATATTAACAGTGGTACAAAAAACAAAAACAAAGTATAAAATAAAACCTCCCCAAATGATGCTGAGGCACAGCTGGGAATAGAAACCACCAGACCACACTTGTATCAACAACTTAGTTACTTGATAGGAGATGCCTCAGAGGTAAGGTAAGGATGAAAGTGACAAAATAATTTCTTATTTAGTGAAGAATAAAGACATTAATTTTAAGCCAACTTTGCTGCCACAAAAATGATGGAATTAAAGACTTGTTTGGTCATGCTTCCAAATCTCAGATAAAGGTTACAAAAAAGGGCTTTTAATGAACACTATTAAAATCTAGTGTAAATTAGCCAGGCGTGGTGGCACATGCATGTAGTCCCAGCTACTCTGGAGGCTGAGGCAGAAGAATCACCTAAGCCCAGGAGGTTGAGGCTGCAATGAGCTGTAATCATGCCACCACACTCCATCCTGGGTGACAGAGTGAGACCCCCAACTCAAATAAGATAAAATCTTGTCTAATGCCAAATTTCTAGTGCTCAAAGACTGAAGTTTCACTACTATAAAATGCTCACTTAATGGGCCTTAAGTGTGATGCAGCTGCCAGTGTTTTGTTTTCTCTAAATGACAGGCTGGGGGTCAGACAGATCCATGCTATGTTCTGAGTTTCGTCACTCACTGTCCATGTGACTTAGGAATATTATTAACCTCTCCAAGGCAGTGTACTTCCATATAAAATAGTAATTGTGTCTACCACATGCCTTTGCTGAGGCTTGAATGAGAGAGGATGGCCATGCTTTTAGCACCATTCTGAAAGTATTCATTCTAAGCATTTAATAAAAGTTAGTTATTATGATCATTAACATTCAATGACTCTTGTTTGGTTGAGAGTGTGAAGTTTTTATTTTGGCTTTTTAAAAAATTTTGCTCTAGTTTTATTTAGCCTACCAGCTATACCGTTTTATACTTGTTGTGCCTTCCCATTTATAACTCAACACAAAGTACTTAGCAAAAAACAAAGTGCACAGACACGTGTGTGTGCTCTGATTTCTTGCATTCAATATATCTTTTAGGTTGTTGGAATTATAAATACTAGTGGCCAGAAAGTAATGAAAATGACCTAGAGATTTAAAATTAAGTTTTAGGCCAGGTACGGTGTAATCCCAGCACTTTAGGAGGCTGAGGTGGGAGAATTGCTTGAGTCTAGGAGTTTGAGACCAGCCTGGGCAACATAGAAAGACTCTGACTCCACAAAAAAATAAAATAAAATTAGCCAGACATGGTGGTACATGCTTGTAGTCCCAGTTACTTGTGAGGCTGAGTTGGAAGGATTGCCTGGTCCTAGGAGGTCAAGGCTGTGGTGAGCTTTGATTATGCCACTGCATGCCAGCCTGGGCCAGAATGAGACCCTGACTCAAAAATAAATTAATTAATTAATTAAATAAAATGAACTTTTAAAGCATTTCTCAGTCTTTAAAGCATCTCTCTAGTCTTCTTTGGAATTATTCATATATTTTTCCTAATATATTCCAACATGCACCTTATTAATTTGTACAAGTCACTTAGCTTCCTGGAGACTTGGTCTCCTTATATGCAAAATGGGAATAAAAATACATAATAAGATTTACATAGTATCTCTTATTCGGTAAATGTGTTAAGTGCAGCAATGAACAAGACAGGCATGATTCCAGCTTATAGTCTATTGAGAGCAACCACCATTGAGTAGTATGATAAAGGAAGAGGATGACATACAACATACAAGAGGCTGATGTAGTCTCATCTGAAGAAGTGGCCTTTGGGTTTGTAGGAGTTAAATGTTATTATGGAAAGAGGGTTCGAGAGTGGGGTAAGAATTGGTTCCATGGGGCAATTCACTCATGCGTTCACATATTTATTCAACCAAGATGGGCAAGATGCCTAGCAAACAGAAGGCACTTAGTCCAAGTGAAGCCTCTTCCAGAAGCCTCATTTTTCTGTACCCATTACCTCTGTACTCATCAAGTTTTATCTGGGCAGCAGTAATACTCATTCTAGTCCATCAGCTACATAGCTATCAAAGTTATCCAAAACCACTCATCGCTAAAAGTTTTACAACTTCTGGTTTTGGAATAGCTATTGGAACAAAATTGTGTCCAAAATAACCCTAAAAATGAGATTTTGTTTTGTTTTGAGTCAAACAAAACACTCTTTGTTTTACCTCTTTTGCCCAGACTAGAGTGCAGTGGCACAACCCCAGCTCACCGCAGCCTCGACCTCCTGGACTCTAGTCAATCCTTCTGCCTCAGCCTCCTGAGCAACTGAGACACCATACCAGGCAAACTTTTGAAAAATGTTCTATGGTGTTGAGGTTTCACTTTTTTGCCCAGGGTGGAGGTGTGTTCCTTATGGGTTGCTTACTGCTGGCCACACTACACCCTGCATGTGGAACACTCACCATGAGAAGGAGAGAAGTTTTTTGAAATTTATTTATAATAGTTACACTGAAATCTGATGTGTCAGATGCTTTCAGGATTGAATTCTAATTTCCAGCTTGAAAATACATTCCAGCTGATAACTGTTTATTTGGTCCATAGGTTTCTATATGGGGTACCAAATCATTGCAACAGATACCTCAGGATTGGGCTGAGTTGTGGGGAACACACAACTGAGAAACAGAGGCAGTGCACCAGATCTCTAGACCAAATTAAGACGATGTCAGAACAGTTTTATAGTCTAGAAACTACTACTTAAAATGCAATTTTTATCTTTTTACTTCCAGTATTCATTTGTGGTTTCAGTGTAGAAAAAGTGGATTTTCAAAGCAAGCTGCAACAAAGTATATTTCAGTGGATTCGCCAGACAAGAATCACCTGGTATATGACCTTGGTTCTCATTTGGATTTCTACCAAATCACTATTATACAAAGATTCTCCATGCAGTTTAAGTTATATGTGTGTGTGTTTAAGAGATTCTTAGAATAACCTCTGAAAAGCATATCTACTTAAATATCTAATTTTAAGAATTTAGCTTTTTTCTTTTTGCTTGTATTATTAGTCACTGAAAGATTACTTTGGGTAAGAAATATTGAAGCCTAAAAATATGTATAAAGTTCTTCAAATCTCTACATTTTTCACAGAATGTGACCTGCAACATATATTTAGCAAATATAACATTTAGAACTAGAACAGAGACCAGGCACAGTAACTCATGCCTGTAATCCCAGCACTATAGGAGGACAAGGTAAGAGAATTGCTTGAAGCCAGAGTTCAAGACCAGCCTGAGCAACATAGAAAGACCCTGTCTCCACAAAAAATAAAAATACAACAAAATAATACAAAGAAATAAAACAGGTTTCTTTTTCTTCTATCCCAGTTAGGATTCTATTGGTAGTGAGTGACAGAGACTACAAATCAAATGGGTATAAACAAAGATTTTTTTTCATATAATTGAAGTGTCCAAATTAAGCAAGGATTTATATTTCTTTCTCTGTTTCTTGCTTCTCTTTCAGGGTCCAAGTTATCAGAAGAAAACTTGCAACCGCTTTAGTGCTGAATCTTTCTGGCACTCAGTAGAAAAGAGCCAATGTCTTTTTCCTAGCATTCTTTTTTTTTTTTTTTTTTTGAGTTGGAGTCTCACTCTGTCGCCCAGACTGGAGTGCAGTAGCCGCTTCCGGCCACCGCAGCCTCTCCTGCTGGGCTCCGGCGATCCTTCCGCCTCCGCCTTCCGAGTAGCCGGAATTACAGGCATGCGCTACCACGCCCGGATGATTTTTTGATTTATTGTAGAGATGAGGTCTCGCTGCCCAGGCGGGTCGAACCCGCGGGCTCAGGCAATCCACTCGCCTCAGCCTCCCAAAACCGCGGGATTACAGGCTGAGCCACCGTTTCCTAGCATTCTTAACAAAAATTCTGAGTTTAGTTCTGATTTAACGTACTTAGGTCATGTGACTGTCCTTCAGTTCATCTCTGTGGTCAGGGAAATCCAACTTGCTGATTGTCTCAAGGGCAGGATGAAGTTCTTCAGTCCCAGGGCTCAATGTATAGCCCTCTGCAGACCATATGAGCCAAAAATGGAGCATCAAAGAGTAGATAAACACATTAAAGCCAGGGCTGTTGCTGAAAGGAAGGGGAAGAGTTCCTATGGAAACAACTAATATTCACTTTAGCTTAAATCTCTCTTCTCACTAAATCCTATCTAATGCTTTCTCTCCAGTCATGTGTCGCCAGTTTTGCTTCCTTTCTAATTCATGTATCTCTCTGCAATCAGAGATACCTTTGGGAAATGATGGGGGACACTACTCTCATTCCTTCCCTGCTTCTTAAAAACAATTTTTAGCTTCCATTGCCTGCAGAGTGCATCTCAATCTGGATTCATACTCCCAAAAAATTGTGATGATATGCTAGAGGACCAAAACAGAATAAAATTGAAGCTGTTTTCCCTGACCAACAATTTTACTTGAAGATTTAGAAAAACATATTGTCTAGTATATCAAATATAGATGTAAAATGGAGTAGGATTGCAAAATTCATAATAATTCAGATAAACTGCAAGACTTCACATAAATTTTATGGTTCCAGTATCATATTTAGTGCTGTGCTCCATGCTCGCAGGTGTGCAAGTTGACTTGCTTACAAGATAAAACCCCAAGTTCTTGGCTTGACCTACCATGTTATTTGCAATCACATATCTCTGTAGTCTCATTTCTAACTCTGTTCTCACACATATCCCCTGACCTCCTGAACTTTTCACTGTTCTCCAAATGTTTTTTTATTTGACTCTACTTGTTTATGCATATTATGCTCTTTCTCAAAAATGACCTTTCCTGCTTCACTTCTGCACCAGAAAATATTTTATTCATTGCAGTGTACCCAATTCAAATATTATTTCTAACAGAGGCACATCAAAACCAAATATTATTGCCTTTGGTTATAATTTTTCCTGACTGGCAATGAGTTACCTTTTAATTTTTGAACCTTACAGTAATTTATTTATACCACCATTATGATACATAGTACATTATGTTAAATTAGGATTGGAGAAATGTTTGTGTTTTTCCATCAGAGTCTGGTCTCCGTAATAGCCCCAGCATCTAACACATGACTAGCGATCAATACTTATTGATTTGACACCCTGAGAACTGATAGTATACTTCATTCTTATTATACTGGCAATGTCTAAAACAAGACCAAAGGAGGTGCTCAAACATCTACTGGATAAATTAATACCAAATGTAAGATTTCCAATATTTAATACCAGAGACATTTTAAGCTTCTTTTCTGAAATTAGGGAAACAGAGAAAAGTATAGATCAGAGAAAAATGAGTAGTAATTATAGCAGGTCAAGCTTTTCAATGACATCAGGAGCCAACGGCAACCACTTTACAGGTCCTTTTCTCTGAGCAACCCAAGTGACGATATCAATTCCTGATGAGGAGACAGGACAAAGCTTGAGGCCAGTGGCAAAGTGTTAGTGCAGATACCCTTGGCTTCAAGAAACAGAGAACTTCAACTTCTGGATTTAAGCAACAAAGAATATTTAAGTAGGATGTTAGGTAGAGTATAAGTACCTAGGTTTGTATCTAGGGTCCTTCCATCTTTCCTTTCTGTCAACCCCAGCATATCCGCTTTTTCCTTGACTGGCTCTCTTCCTGGTTGCAAGATGACTTCAAAACATTCAGAGTTTTCTGTCATGCAGACATGACAATGTCCAATGGAAAAAAAGGACTGTCTCTTTTTCATGACTTGTAATAATAATAAACTGTTCCCATATGTCCCCTTACACCTCACTGGAAAAAATTGAGTCACGTGCTCATCCAAACCAATCTCTGTCACACACACACACACACACACACACACACACACACACACACACACACACATACACACACACAAAGACCACTAAGATTGGCTAAGCCCAATCACTTTGGAGTTGGAAGTGGGTGCTAATAAAGGATGTATGAACATCTTTATAAAAGTGAAATCTTTGTTTTTAAAAAAATAAAAATAAAAACCTGCTGTAGGGAAATTGATTAGCAGGGTCTTCTATAAACTTCTTTGTAATTTGCCAGTGGATAATAAATTTTGAAGCAATGAGATAGCTACAGTCCCAAAGTAGGTAAGATCCTGCTATAAAAAATATCTATATTTTAAAGATTATGTCTTAATGATTGGTGGAGAAAGTAAGACATGAACATTAATTTTTCTTATAATTATAACTATAGGTTTTTAAGTTTTCCTAGAAAAAAAGGCTGGAAAGAAATAGTTCATAAAAGTGGTTGTGTTGGGTGGTTTGATGTGCAATGATTTCTTTTTCTCATCTTTTTTTTTTCAAAATTTTGTAATGTAATTTGATTATTTCATATTGATATGCCAGAGAGGATGCCCCAAAAAACAAAACTTATTTATTAAAAATTATGTATTCATTCTTATATGTTTAAACTTCAGTCACCTTCAAAGTACTCTCTGTTTGAGGCAATAACCTATTGATATACTTTTTCCACCGATCAGAACAGCTTTTGAAGGTGTCAGTTTTGGTGCCATTTAGTCCTTCTGCTGTTTTTTGTTTCACCTCTTCCACATCAGCAAAACATTTCCCTTTGAGGACTTTTTTCATCCAAGGAAACAAAAAAAGGTCATTTGGGGTGAGATTGGGTGACTAGGGAGGGTGGGGCATGGGGGTCATGTTGTTTTTGGTCAAAAACTGCTGGCCACTCAGTGCAGTGTGTGCAGGTACATTATCATGGTGGAAGAAACAGTCAGCTGGGGACATTTCTAGCTGGTAAACTGTTGCTGATAGGTTCCCAGAACACTTATGTAGTAGGGGAAGCCTGTACTACAAAGGGCTGCCCTTCAAAAGATAATTTCATTTTTTTAGAGTCTCCTCTCATATATATGTCTAGTTCCTCCTATCATCCTATTAAAATCTTCTGAGATCTTATAATTGAAACCTTGGTGCTGAGACTGTACTTATTACCAATGTCTGACTAAATCTGGGACAATCATATTCAAATGTAACTTTTGATGGCTGTGTGGAGTTTTACTTGGTACAAAGCAAATGTCTTAGGTTTTTAGGTTTTCCTTGGACTGCTATAACAAAATACCATAGATAGGTGGGATTAAATAACAAATATTTAATTCTTACAGTTCTGGAGGCTGGGAAGTTCAAGATCAAAATTAGGGCAAATTTGTGAGATCCTGCATCATGGTTTCCAGATGGCCATCTTCTTGTTGTAGCCTTCTGTAACCGAGAAAGGGATTGTCTCTGTAATGTCTCTCCTTTGTTTTTTGTTTTTGTTTCTTTTTGCATATGGGGAAGGAAGCCATCTTATATCTCTTTTTATAATGGAATGAGTTCCATTGTGAGGGCTCTACTTTGATGAATTAATTACCTCCCAAAGGCTCCACCTCCAAACACAGTAGGTTCCCCTTTATCCATGGTTTCACTTTTCAAGGTTTCAGTTACCTGTGGTCAACTGTCATCTGAAAAATTACATGGAAAATTCTAGAAATAAATATACACATTAATTTTATTAAAGTACAGCTAATCCTTGAACAATATAGATTTTAACTGCATAAGTCACTTATACAATAATTTTTTCAATAAATATATTTAAAATTTTTTTGAGATTTGCAATAATTTGAAAAAAATTTCAGACAAAATATAAAGTCTAGAAATAGCAAATAAATTAAAGGTTAGATATGTCATGAATGCATAAAATATAGATAGTAGTCCATTTTATAATATACTACTATAAATATACAAAAATCTATTATAAAAAGTTAAAGTGTATCAGAATTTACACAGATAAACATAGAATATGCATGGTACCATTCCCAGTCAAGAGAAATGTAAACAAACACAAAGATGCAGTATTAAATCATAACTGCATAAAGTTAACTATAGTATATCCTATACTGCTATAATAATTTTATAGCCACTTCTTATTGCTCAAGTGTCACAAATATCTGCTTAAAATACCCTGCACATATGACACTAATCAACTCCCTCTGAGCAGTTTCTCTCTCCAATAAATTGGAAATCACAACAAAATATATTCTCATGATTCTCGCATATTTTTCATTGTGTTTAGTGCAGTATTTTAAAGCTCGAATAACACCATGGGACTCATACAAAGTGCCACTATCGATGCTGGATAAGCATCAGAAAAAAGTTACAACGGTACAAGAAAAAAATTGAATTACTTGATATGTATCTTAGATTGAGGTCTGCAGCTGCAATTGCCAGCCACTTCAGGATAAATGAATCCAGCATAATTGCAATTGTAAAAACAAAAAGGGAAATTCATAAAGTTGTCACTGTAGCCAGGTGCCATCAGGTGCAAAAACCTTGCACTTTTTTTGAAATTGCTTTTTATCTCATGTTGCTAATGCAGCTTTTATGTGGGTACAGGATTGTTATAAGAAAGGTATACCTAAGGCTGAGTGTGGTGGCTCACGCCTGTAATCCCAACACCTTGGGAGGTCAAGGCAGGAGGACAGTTTGAGCCTGGGAGTTTGAGATCAGCCTGGGCAACAAAATGAGATCTCATCTCTACAAGGTGTGATAGTGCATGGCTCTAGTCCCAGCTACCAGGAAGGCTGAGGAGGAAGGATTGCCTCTGCCCAGGAAGTTGAGACTGTGGGGAACAGTGATCGTGCCACTGCACTCCAACCTGGACAACAAAGTGAGACACTGACTCAAAACAAAAAACAAAACAAAAAGATATACCAATAGATTAAAAAAAGAAGTGAAGTCATTATGTGACAACTAAAAAATGGAAGATGGTTGGGTGCAGTGGCTTATGCCCATAATCCCAGTACTTTGGGAGGCCGAGGTGAGAGGACTGCCTGAACCCACAGGTTTGAGACCATCCTGGGCAACTTGGTGAGACCTCATCTCCACAGTAAATCAAAAAATTAGCCAGGTGTGGTGGAGTACATCTATAGTTCCAGCTACTTGGAAGGTTGAGGTGGAAGGATTGCCTGAGCCCCACAGGTCGAGGTTGTGGTGGCCATGAGCGTACCACTTCATTCCAGACTGTGTAACAGAGTGAGACTCTGACTCAAAAAAAAAAAAAAAAAAAAAGGAAGGTGAAGAAGCTAAAGCTGGATAATCTAATGCCAGCAAAGGATGGTTTGGTAATTTTAGAGGAAAGTTTGTCTTTTAAAATGTCAAGATAACAGGAGGAACAACTTCTGCCAACCAAGAAGCAGCAGACAAGTTCCCAGAGACCATTAAGAAAATCATCAAGGAGAAAGGATATCTGCCTAAGCTGGTTCTTAATGCAGATAAAAGTGCCCAACTCTGGGAGAAAAACAAGTCATAAAGGATATTTATTAGTAAGGAAGAGAGTCAAGCATCAAAATTTAAGGCAGGAAGGACAGGCTAACATCACTGTTCTGTATAACTACAGTTGAGTTTATGATCAGGGCTGCCATTATCCATAAAAGTTATAACCTGTTAGCTTTGAAGGAGGAAAAAAAGTCAGCTGCCAGTCTTGTTTGTACAAGAAGAAGGTCTGGGCATTGAGAACATTATTTTTGGTTTAGTTCCATCAATGCTACGTCCCTAAAGTCAGGAAGTAACTTTCCAGTAGAGACTATATTTTAAAGTTCTTTTGATATTGGACAATACCCCAGGCCACCTAGAGCCCCAAGAGTTCAACACCAAAGTCGTCAAAATGGCCTACTTGCCTGCAAATATGAGGTCTCTAATTCAGCATCTAGATCAGGGGATCATAAGGATGTTTGAGGTTCATTACACACAGTACTTTATGGGAAGGATTGTCAATGCTATGGAAGAGAACCGCAATAGAGAGAACATCATGAGAGTCTAGAAGGAATACACCATTGAAGATGTCATCGTTATAGAAAAAGCTCTGAAAGCCAACAAACCCAAAACAATTAATTCCTGCTAGAGAAAACTATGACCAAATGTTGTATGTGACTTCACAGGATTTACAGCAAAGCCAATCAAGGAAATCATGAAAGAGATTGTCGATATGACAGAAAAAAGGTTCTG
The DNA here is from genome assembly GCA_027257055.1 of Cephalopachus bancanus. NCBI lineage: Eukaryota > Metazoa > Chordata > Mammalia > Primates > Tarsiidae > Cephalopachus > Cephalopachus bancanus. Next base: position 15,198,734 of record JAPVLO010000093.1, read on the forward strand.
GATGAAGTGTTTCAAGATAGGAATCTTGAAGAAATTCAAGAGCTAACAGACACCACACCAGAGGAATCTTAATACATGTAAATACAAAATATATTAATCAACTGTTTGTGTTACCTACATGACTTCCGGTCAACAGTAGACTATTAGTAGTTAAGTTTTGGGGAGGTTAAAAGTGCATGGGGGAGGGGAAAGGATACGAAGCAGCAACCCTAACCTTGTGTTGTTCAAGAATCAACTGTATATTGTTATAATTGCTCTACTCTATTATTAGTTACTGTTGTTATCCTCTTGCTATGCCCAACTTATAAATTAAACTTTATCACAGTTATTTATGTATAGGAAAAAATATAATATATATAAGGTTCAGGACTATCCACACTTTCAGGCAGCCACTGGGGGTCTTGGAACACATCCCCTGTGGACAAGTGGAACCACTGTACCATTGCACTGGGGATCAATGTATGGACACATTCGGTCCATAGCAGTGAATACTTTGGGTTTTTCTTCTGACTCCATTTTGTTTTCTTGTCTCCTAGGTTTAAGCCATGCTTTTCCTTTTTCTGAGCTTCTCCCTCATTGTATCCACATGTTTATCATGTCGACATACATGAAGGACTCACTATTGAATTCCTTCCTCACCACTGCCATGTGTACATGTTTCTATCATTTCATTCTATAACATCCAGAATTATGTTGGAGTTTTAGGGAAGAAAACACCTTTTCAATGTGACCAGAAGACATGTTTCATCTACAGAAAGAACTTTCCCACCAGGAGAAAAGATTTCTATTTATTGGGCTTATTCTATCCTTTTAGTGATATGTGTGCCTTAACTGAGCTACATAAGATTGTTTAAATGTCTTTGTCATGTAGAGGAGTCAGGGAATGCTTGTTAGATTAATTTTCCATTCCATTTTTGGCAGTAGACACTAAGCTTCCTCTCTCATCAGGAAGGAAGTCTGTGGGTGTTTCATAATTTCATGTGGTGTCAGGCAGCCAGAGATGGTCCAAGTTTGAAAGCAACTGCTCACAAACCTGAGTGCTTTTTCACTTGGTCTCTAGGACATGACTCTTTCTTGGCAACTACTGGCTACTTCAACAAAGTTTCTTTTGCTGCATCCTCTTCATGTTTCTAACCTCTAAATATCGGAATATCTGAGATTTTTTTCCTTGAATCTACATAATATTCTCTCTCTGATATCATTCTCACCCCTAGCTTTAAACATTGCCTACTAAGCAGGCATTCTCAAATGTCTACTTCTAGCCTGAACCACATTCTAAACGCCAGACATCCATCTCCTCTTGAATGTCTAATAAATACATAAAACTTAACGTGTCCAAAACTAAACTCTTGATTTTCCTCCCTAAATGTTCTTTACCTACAGTTTTCCCCATCTCAATAAATAACTTCATTTTTCCAGTTGTTTGAGCAAAAGCTTTTAAGTCATCCTTGAATCTTCTCTATCATCTCAGCATTCAATCTATCAGCAAAATCTTTTTGCCTTTACTTTTAATATCTATTCAGAATCTGACCACTTCTTACCATCTTTTCCATCACCTTATGGCAAGCCACATCATCTCTTTCCTGGATTAGCAGGATATCCCCATAACAGGTCTCTGTGATTTTCTTCTTTACCTCTTACAGCATATTCTTCCCAAAAGGAACTATCCCTTTAAAATATCACTTCTCATGGGGGAGGGGGGAAAGTGGTGGAGGAACAAAATATCACCGATAGGGTGCAATGTGTACAGGTAGGAGTGTGGATACACTTAAAGCCCAGACTTCCTTGCCACTGTACAATGCAACCATGTAACCAAAAACTATCTGTAACCCCTAAAGCTATTAAAATAAAGAGAAAATAAGTAAATGCTTTCACTACAAAAATGTAAAATTATGTGAAGTGATGGAAATGTTAATCAGCTTGATTTAATTGTTCCACAAGGTATACATATATTGTAACATCACACTGTATTCTGAGTATATAAATTCCCTATTATAACTTAAAATAAAATAAATTTTAAAAAGAAAAAATATTTATCACTCCTCTATTTACAATTTTTTAAAAGTCCCATCTCACTATAAAAATAAACTCCAACATCCTTTCCATTGTACTGTGGCCTAGAAGGCCCATGTGATCGGCTCCCTGCTATTATTCTGACTTAATTCTGCATGTTCCCTCACTTAACCCACTCCAGTAAGGGTTGATTCATCTTTTAGGTAGTTGGCACAGCACCGAAGGTCTGAACCATGATTTTAGGAGCCCATAAGAATTTTAATTTCTTTTTTTTTTTTATTTTTATTTATTTTTGAGTTGGAGTCTTACTCTGTCACCCAGACTGGAGTGCAGTGGCCGCTCCCGGCCACCGCAGCCTCGACCTGCTGGGCTCCGGCGAGCCTTCCGTCTCAGCCTTCCAAGTAGCTGGAACTACAGGCGCGCGCTACCACGCCTGGCTAATTTTTTTTAATTTATTGTAGAGATGAGGTCTCACTGCCCAGGCGGGTCTCGAACCCTCGGGCTCAGGCAATCCACTCACCTCAGCCCCCCAAAGGCGCGGGATTACAGGCTAAGCCACCGAGCCCGGCTTAGGCCTCATCTTATAAACATGGGGAGGTTCTAATGACACGAGTCCTTCTAACATGAGCCCTCCTACTTCTTTTTGTTTTGTTTTGTTTTTTTTAGTTGGAGTCTCACTCTGTCGCCCAGGCTCGACCCGCTGGGCTCAGGCGATCCTTCCACCTCAGCCTTCCAAGTAGCTGGAACTACAGGTGAGCGCTACCACGCCCGGCTAATTTTTTGATTTATTGTAGAGATGAGGTCTTGCCTGCCCAGGTGGGTCTCGAACCCACAGGCTCAGGCAATCCACTCACCTCAGCCTCCCAAAGGCGCGAGATTACAGGCTGAGCCACCGAGCCCAGCTTTAATTTCTTTTAAAAACAGAAAAATAAATTTCCAGATTAAAGAAAACATGTTAACACATAATGTTAATTAATTTGTCTTCATGTTAACACATAGAATATAATTTTTAGTATTTTTTATTGAAGGAAGTGACCCACAAAAGCAAAAGCATCTAGGGTACATGAAAATCTGAATGCAGCCCTTGAAGGAAGTCTAGGCTAAATCTGGGCTGAGCTGGGAACGTTATACTATCTCATAGAGTGGGTAACGAAACTGTTCCCTACTTTTTCGTTTTGTATCTCTCATTGTCCAGTGATCATTGTTCAGCAACTGCTTTTCTTCCTTGTGTTCAGCACAGTTAACTTTGCTTCACACAAACCATGAGGGCCTGCTATCAACTGAATGGAATCCTACCTTTAAGTCTCACTATGGCCACTCACACTAGAATCTCCACTCCTCTCTTGGGTATAGTGAGACAAGACAAAAGGAAATTATCCTAAAGGATCCAAAGAGGTTAGACCATCAGATTTGGAGCTCAGCTTGTTGCATATTTAGACCTTAAAAAAAAAGTATTTACTATTATTTGTGGCCAAAATTTTTTATGTAAGAAAACAGAGCCTAGTGTGGTGGCTCATGCCTGTAATCCCAACATTTTGGGAGGCTGAGGCAGGAGGATCACTTCAGCTTAGGAGTTTGAGACCAACCTAGGCAAAATAGCGAGACCTCATCTCTACAAATAAAAATCAAATAAGCCAACATGGTGGTGTGCAACTGTAGGCCCAGCTACACGAGATGCTGAAGTGGAGGATCACTTAAGCTCAACAGTTCAAGACTAGCCTAGGCAAAACAATGAGACCTCATCTTTACAAAAAATTTAAAAATAAGCCAGGTGTGGCAGTGTGTGACTCTAGTCCCTGCTGTCGGGAGTATGAAGTGGGAGGATTGTCTGAACCCAGGAATTTGAGGGTTCAGTGAGCTGTGATTATGCCACTGCACTGCAGCCTGCGGCAACTGAGTGAGACCCCAACACAAAAAAAAAAAAAGAAAAGAAAAGAAAGCAGATCTTATATTTTCAATCTTAACATTTATATGATGCTTTGGGGTCTTTTGTTTTATAAAGCTTTCCTATCCTCTTATATCTCAATGAAGATGAAAGGCTCACCTGTAATTTTCTCCTCCAATAATTACAGCTTTCAAATATCGGTAAGTTACAGATTGTTGCTATTATGACCTAGTAATTACTTATAAATCTAGCCAAACCAGTATCTTAACAAGAGATCAGAGAAATAGCTAAAACATCCTCTCTGGCATTAACTAAGAATAAAAATTGTGGTAGGGAGTTTCATAAATTGGTTTTGCAACATCAGTTTCATTTGTAATATGCATAGGTGAAAATTTGTCAATGACACATAGTCTCAAATCAATCCTAATTTAACTTTTTACTTCCATTTTCATTTTGTGTAAAAATGTCATATTTTACAATACAATATTTGAGGCGGATTACGGGAAGATCCCTGGATATCTAGCCCTGAAACTTGTTAAAAACAGAATATCAATTCCTAGAGTATGTTCTTATCTGGCTGCACATGAGTGAAATAATTGAACTCTTAAAGTTTGTTCCATGCACTTAATTCAGTGAAGCAATTCAAAAAGCAACACATTTATATTTCATAGCTCTTTTACATGTTTCTCCTAATGTTCCCTTTTGGACAAAGTTTTCTCTTTCTAATACCAGTCCAAACTGGTAAAACTTCAGACAGGTGACTTCTCAACCCTGATGGCACACTAAAATTATCTTGGGAACTTCAGGAAAATTCTGATGACCTGGCCCTCCCCTCGAGACTCTTATTCAATATTTTGAGCATATATGCACAGCTTGATGATTTGGTTACCATGTCATCAAAGCAGACTAAAAAGGGAGGGGAAAGCCACCTTTTCTTCTGCCTGGCTGTCTTGACAACTATCAAATTATTTTTTACTCCCAAAGGAAAATGGTGCCAACGACATTTTTACTTTTAGTAAATAAACCATGTCAACTCTCAAGAGGTGCTTGGCCCTTTAAATGGCATGGCAATCCCCAGAAAGGCAGTTGGGTGGAACTGCATTCCCTTCATATAAATGTCAACACCTACCCTCTGTCCCAAAATAAATATTTTTAATATTGTCTCATTCTGGACTGTTTCAACATGCATTCTATCAGCTTGTCTGCATATCCTAATATAATAGCATGCAAGCTTCCAGCAGCTCATTCTCGATGTTTTTTCAGCAGTAATTCCTTAGTACATGTATTCCACCTTTGAAAATTACATCAGCAAGAGATTGCAAGGTGTAGCTCTGACCAGCACAGTATTCGTGAGGGGTTAAGACCCAAATCTATGTCAAAGAAAGTAGTGAACACAGATATGAGCTAAACCCAACCCTGTTTCCTGGTTTCTTTCAAGTCTCCAACGATGTAGGTCAGTATGACATGACTCACTGCCATTTGTCAGGAATTTTCAGCATCACTGATGAATTTGGCTATTCTCCTTATTTTAGTCTCTTTGTTTTATTTTTTCTGAAAGAAGAAGATGGAACAGAGGAATGGGGTTTTTTGTTTTTGTTTTTGTTTTTTTTGTCTTTTTTTTTTTTGGAGAGTCTGCCCCCATCATATTCTTCTTCCAGTCCTGCTGATGGGAAGGATGAAAGCAGCCCCACAGGAAACTCTCTTTCTGCCCCCAAGTCCTTCTGGAGTCAAGGGTCAGAATCCAGGAGGTCATTATCACTAGCCCCTGTCAGGATCGCCTCTGGTCAAACCTTCTATTCCTGGGTTTTCACATAGACTTTGATAGCATAGTCTTTCTCACCCAAATAAGAACGTTTTTAGAAATGATTTAGGCAGGGTTGAGAGAGGAAAAAATGGAGTTAAAAAAAAAAAAGGTCTGTAAATTTTTTTTCTTATGATCTGGATTTTTAAAATTATACCACTGCATTTTTCTCTTTTTGGCATTCTCTCCTCCCAATTGATGTAAAATAAGCAACAATATCCTCCTTTGTAGTCAGTCTCCTCTGTGTGTAACTGTTGGTTTGTAAAGAGGAAGTTTTAACCCTCTATGAGATGAATGCCAGGAATCGTTTTAGGATGATTTACCAGAAGTCAGTCAGGAAGCTGACATGTGCCTGTTTGTAAAGGAAGAAGTACAGAGCCAGGGCATTCTGTGTCACTATGAGAATGTACACATGAGAATGACCTTTGATGTGGAAACAGGTAGTAGTATTATTCCAATATCATAATTTCAATGAGGGATTTAATCTCACATTTGACCACTCTTATGGCACAATAAAGAGTCTGCACTGGTTTAGTTCAGAATCAGTAACTCTTAACATTAATAAGCGGCTCCCCATTGGTTCATTCCCAAGCACAGGCAAGCTTGGAGGTTTTCTTTTGGTCACCCAGCAGCACAGGCTTAGAACCAAGTGTCTTCTTTGTTCCTCTTAATGCTAATTCATGCCCAAACTACTCCTTTTGCTGGGAAACAGATATTTTAAATTGTAAGCTACTAGAAGACAGAGACTGTGTGTTTCAACCTGACTGGTAAAATGCCCAACTCAAAGCAAGGGCAAATACCAACCTGGAAGACAAGAGCACTGAAATCTAGGCTTGACTATGCCACCAACCCTAACAAGTCATTCTGTAAAATGAGGGGATTAAGTTATATGCAATCTAAGTTCCTTTTAGCTTTAGGCTTGTGCACTTAAGAAACAAGTGGGCTGTCAAACACCATTGTGGGGCCTTTCCATCTCCAGCACCACTCATCATTCTTCCTCTACCCAGTCTAGCATGCCCTGTTTTGACAGACCCTAGCTCAACCCAGAAGCTGTAACTGGTTCCATGTCCACTGTCTTTTCTCAAGGCCATGGGACTTCATCACTGTTTTCTCACTCATGAGCGAGCAAAACAATTGTCATTCAAGTGCGGTTGCTCACACCTGTAATCCCAGCTACTCAGGAGACTGAGGTAGGAGGATCGCTTAAGCTCAAGAGTTTGAGTCCAGTCTGGAGAATGAATGAATGAATAAATAAATATTTTTTAAATATCATTTTCTACACTTACATTTAGACACTCCAGCATTGCTGTATAGTTCTAGAGAATGAAGTAGTCTTCTCAAGGGAAGAGATAAAATGGTGCTGTTATAGTTCTCTATTTGTGTTTTCAGAGTCCTTAAAAGAGCAGTATGCTTGTTGTTTAAAAGGTTATGATATTCAGAGAGAAAAAATTAACATCAGGGTACACTAGCTGCACTGGTGTTTGCTCCAAAGGCAGGAAATAGCCTGGCCAACCTGAAAATAAAATATCCTTCTTCTAAGCAGTTAAGCTTGTTAGACTCCCTGTCTGGTGGTGGGAACAGCGTTGCATACATAATGTGGACATGCTAATGCTTGTTGTTTTTCCAGAAATTTTTTTATCTTTCTTCTAATTTTTAATCCCACGAAAAGTTTCCAAAATACAAAATAGATCATGCTCCAATGTTTCAACCATATTTGTTCCTCAACTTTCAGTTTTGGGGTTTTTTTTTCCCCCAGCAGACATCACTCACATACATCCTCAGGGAAAGGAAAGCTCTCAACCCATCAACTTTCTGATGCCTCAGGAATCCACCTTTTCTAGAGAAGATCCTAAGTGGGTCACTTCCCTTTACTGACTTCACTACAAATTCCATACACATATTTACTCCTTACCCCATTTTCAGAATTGAATGGCCAACTCAATTTCATGAGTCCTTGATTACATTTAGCTAAGCTCACAGTTGGCACCTAAAAAAACAATTGTCTTCCCCATCCCTACCCCACCCCCAAAGGCTAGTTTTTGTCCCTACCTCCACCTTTCTCCCTTTTCCTTTGCCCTCTCCTTCTTCAATAGCACTATGTTATGAAGGGTCTGGCCACACACAGAGAATATTACAGGAATAAAACCTGGAAAAGAGCACACAGTTATGAAACATTAAGCTTAAACTTCTCTTTATTTTGCTCCCTGAATTCTCCTCCCCCTCCAAGAAAACATGAACCTCAACAGATTTGTGGTTTATGTTATCTTCAGCTGTAAAAGCCAGCTGAACCAACAGAGCAGCCCTTCTCTGTTTCCTGCTGCCTAGAGGTTTCAAAAGGAGCTACTGTGAAGGAACAGCTACCTCTTTGCCTCTTTGGACTTATAGACAACTTTTTTTTAGAGGAAACAGATTAAACTAGAATCAGCAGACAAAGAACTCTGTACATTGTAGAGTTCCAGACAAGTGAAATTGATTAACATCAGGAGTTCTTCCGTGCCAATTAAAGAGAGGGTGGGCAAGGACAAGAAAAGTAAAAATGTTAGCACCTGAATACTGCTTATTTTAGTAGTGATTTAAAAAAAAGAGTTCAAGGATCCATCCATTTCTTCAGTCAGCCCCAACCTATGAACTTCAGTGGGAATTTGGCCTGAGGATAGATTGCCACATCAGACATTGATTCACTTAAAGCCAAGCCATTTCAAGGTGTCACCCATTAATTTATTGACTGCGAATAGGAATTTTGCCCAAGGCCAGAACTCACAATTGGTCCCAGTTGGCCTGAAATGGATTTCCACAAGTGGCTGGGGAAAGGGAGTCTCTCTTTAGAATATCTCTTCTCTGGTCTACTCTTTCTTTCTTTATTCCCTTTCCCCCTCCATCACATTAATAACAGAGCACTCAAAGAGCTTCATTAGTCAAAGGCATACAAACAGCTGCTCAAAGGATTTGCAACTGGATTGATCCTGAAGTTACCAGTATAGACATTACATGTCAGAAATAACTATGAGAGCTTATCAACTCCTTTTCAGTTTTGACATTATTCGCTTTTCTTCCTCCTCTCATGTTATTCATTAAGCATTCATTTAGTAAAAGAAAAGACATTACTCTTAATAGAGTGACTCTTTGCTTTCTGTTGAGAGTCTCGGGTATTATTTTTTTTTATTCTTGGAATGTATACTTCACATGCACACTACAAAAGAGAGAAATAATATTAAAGTTGTATTCTTCTGGGTGATGCCATGCATGGCATTCTTAATTAATAGTCTCACCTAGGCAAGAAAACGAAAACAGTCATCATTTTATGTAGCTGGGAAATGGGCTAATGTTTCTCTAAGATTAAAGAATAACTCTTCTCTCCAGTTTTGAGGCAATTTTTCAGACCCTCTGTAGTGTGTAGCTGAATTCAAGCTGCCCTCACAAGACTGGAGACCTAGAAGCTAAAACCAAATTCTTCCTACCTTAGAGAAACAATCACATAGCTACATAAGGAGGCATATAGAAGAATGCAACATTTACTTATAATAGCAAAAAAAAAAAAAAAAAACCACAACAAACTGAAAACCACTTAACAGTGGTTATGATTAGTGAACACCAATGAACAGGGGAATGATTAAATAAACTATGATCCATCTACGCCACAGAACACTACGAAACAGTTCAAAGGGTTGATGGAACTTATATACTAACACAGACCCATCTCTAAGACATAACAGTCTTTTAAAAAATATTGTTTATATTTTTAAAAAATACTTACAAACATTAAAAAAAACCATAAGGTTTTATCTAGTAGAAAGGCTATAAAGAAAACACAGTAAAAATTGGGAGAGAATGGGGGAGATTTGAGATTAAGAATGGTGGGGAAAGGCAAGTTTAGCCTTGTATGTGACATTTTCATTTTTTACAAATAAACAGTATTCGTGTTATTCATATAGTTAAATTTAAGACCTTTTGAACAGTCACAATATTAAGCAGTTCTTTATAAAGCATTGATTTCTTTCATTGCAGTATTTAGTTAGACCCCAATATTGTTCTGAAAGTCAGGGATTCTTGCTGAGGGTTATTTATACCTGAGGTTCCAACCTAAGAGAGCAATGGAGAAGGAAGAGGATAAACAAGTTGGAATTTAAATTAAATTTCAACACAGAATAAAACACCAACTACCTCCTTCCTCTACCCATCCTTGGACTGGCGCCCATCATTGTACTTCTCAGTAGCCATCCCACCCACCCTGAGGGACACACAATTCTAGAACTGCAAGGCACCTAAAAACCTTTGCTTTGACCCTCTCATTTTAAGGTGAGAGACTGGTTTGCTCAAGTTAGAATCCATTGCTCCTGTTGCCTTATCCTGTTCTCTATGTCCTCCTTTGGGAGTGAGGTAGAAGCCAGAAGGGTCCTTTCTGTTCAGCTGGGTAGAACTCCTCCCACTAATTTCAACAGTGAAGAGCTGTTTCTTTTTCACACCTGTTTATTTCCATTCTCTGGAGAATTTCTCTCTTTCATTGTCAGTATTTTCAGAATTCTAGTTCTATAGAAGTCAGTTTCTTAAGTTTGTCTTTCTTTAATGCTCAGTCTCTTTCTCTCTTCCTCCTTCCCTTCTCTTTCTCTCTCTCTTCCTTTCTTTTCTTTTTGTCTCTCAACCTCTCTTGTTTTCTCTGCCTCTTTGTATTTCTGTCCCTTTCCAATCTTATGCCCTCCTTTATTGTTCTCTTTATTTTATGGAAAGATATTCTACAAAGTAAATTTTTGTGCTGGTAAATTTCAGTAATACTGTAAGTACTAATAAAAAAAAAAACTAAAAAAAAAGTTAAGACCAGAAGGTAGATTCAGTTTTAATGAAGTGTTCTTCTTTTACCTTGCTTTTATGTTGCTCCTTTTTATCTCTTCATCAAGGAAACTATATTCCATCAAGCCTCAGGGTATGATAAATAACTTACAAGGATGCATGATTGTACGTTACTCTCTTGACAGGGTGACTCAACACTGATAGGTATTATCTACATTCTTTAAATGGTTCCCTGCAGGAGTAAACCTATGTGCATCCAGAAGTACAAATTCACGGAAGAGAAAATGTCTAGAGATGACTAGTTTGGCCCATTGTTACTTCTTTGCAAGAGGTTGTTTATAAAGCACAACTACTTTCAACAGGGAATAAGTAACTGAGGAACAGATATCAACACTCTCTCCCTGTGATCTAGAGCCCTCGAGGGTAGGAAGCCCCTCTCTCCAAGTAAGCTTCTGGGCAATGTAGCCTTTCATGGGCTCCAAGAAGAAAGGGTAGTAGTCATGCCGACTGGGAGAGGCATGAACTGTACTGAAGCTGTGGCTTCCTGCCTGCTTAAGAAACCTTTTTGCCAAGTGCATTTCCAAAGAAGTAGGAATTCCATAAAGGGACATTTCTCAGGTACTGAATCCTTTCTTTGAACTTAAGCCTTTTGGCACTTTCATTTACATCTGCTTAAACAGACACATGATCAGCATTTATCATTCCAGCACTTGCTGGGACCTTCTTCCTTTTAATCCATAAAAGGAAGCTCTGATAAATTTTTTTTTATTTTTTTATTTTTTTAAAATACCTGACAGGCTGTGACCTGTAGAAAGCTCTGAGTTCAGGCAAAACACAAAAAAAATCAATTGAGTTTCATCTGAACAATTATTTGACTTTCAAGACTCTTTGATAAATCTCAGATAGAAATTCTTCATTCCCACAGACAGTTCGGAGGGCAACTGTACACTCTGATTTTTGACTCTATCATATAATTTGGATGGCATTTTTATTGATAGTTGTTCATTAGATCAATGGGTTTATTAATCTACTTTTTTGGTCAAGTAATTTGACAGGACTTCATTTTAAAATGATTTTACTATCTGTAACCTATGGATAGAGTCAATAGGTTGCTGAAATTAACATTTTTATTACAAAGACCCCACCACAAGCAGGATAAAGGCCCAAACAAGTGGGGGGGGATGGGAAACTTAAGACAGCTACCATCTTCTCCTTTCTGAATTATTGCAACTGGTTTCTTTCCTTGGGGGAAAGAGGAGGACAGATTAACCCATTCTCCACACTCCAGCAAGAGTGATATTTCTATGCAAATTAAAATCACACTGAAATACCACCTAACTCCAGTAAGGATGGCCATAATCAGTAGTCAAAAAACAACAGATGCTGAAGAGGATGTGAGGAAAAGGGAACACTTCTACACTGTTGGTGTAAGTGCAAACTAGTACAACCTCTGAGGAAAACAGTTTGGTAATTCCTAAAAGAAACTAAAACTCGACCTTCCTGCACACACACGTTTATTGCAGAACTCGACCTTGCTGCACACACACATTTATTGCAGCATTATTCACAATAGCAAAAACATGGAACCAACCGTGCTGCCCATGGAAAGAGGTCTGAATTTTTTTTAAATGTGGTACATATACACAATGGAATATTGTGCACAAAATTATGAACTTCACAGCAACTTGGATGGACTTAGAGGCTAATACTGAGTGATCTTTCACAGAAACAAAGAACTGAGTATTACATGTTCTCACTTATAAGTAGACCTTGAACAACTACCAAAACTACAAGAAAGGGATTGGTAGTAATGGAAAACTGTAGGGAGGGAGGCAGCATTGGCAGCAGTAGGAAACTGCCAGGGGAGGGGGGGGCACACTCATCAACAAGGGTACCTGCATAATGAACATTTGTATAACTAACCCTGAATTGTACCCCACATTTAAAAAAAGAGTGATATTTCTACAATGCAAAATCCTATCATGCTTCTACCTTGCATAAAACTCTGGAGTATCTCCCACTGCTTAACTGCCTTTCAGATTCAGAGTGGTCAGTGTCCATGACTTTCTCATAATAGCATCTCTGTGCCATCTGGAGTGTTGGTGCTACACTATTTCTTAAGAGAGCACTCACTATTATCCCTGGGATTTTTGTCCAAGCCACTGACACTTGCCATTATGCAAGTTTGGATGCTAGTTCTTTGTTGATCTTACCAAAGGTTAGATGACAAACAACAACCCCAATTCTTGTGCCTTCCTCAAATGGTCTTTTAAAAAAGACCACAAAAGGGCTTAGTTATCCAGTTGTGCCACCAGGAATAACAGCCAACAGTAATTGTAAGCCACCACCTAAGTTAAAAATAATATGCCTGGCTTAGAATTGATGAAATATAATAATATGTGCATAATAAGTATTGTTGGATGAGTGAGATTGACAGAGAAGAAGCACATAGTGAAATAGCTTTAAGAAGTTATTCTTGAAGGTATAAGTAATTTTATATTCAAGTTCTTCTCTCCAAATGCTATGTGCCAAGCCCAGTACTTGGTTCATTTCTATACATTATATCATTTCACTTAACAATATATACATGATTTCCAGGTGTTATAGTCAGTTTCTAAAGGGAAACACGACTAGATCTACATTAGCTATCATTCTGTCTCCAGAACTCTACACTGACCTAGATTTACCATCAATATCACAATCAGGCTGGGCACAATGGCTCATACCTGTAATCCTAGCACTTTGGGAGGCTGAGGCAGGAGGACTGCTTGAGCCAAGGAGTTTGAGATCAGCCTAGGCAACATAGTAAGACCTTGTTTCTACAAAAGAAATCAAAGAAGTTGAGGGGTTTGAGGCAGGAGGATCACTTGAACCCAGTAGTTCAAGACCAGCCTAAGCAACATAGCAAAACCCCATCTCTAAGAAAATTGAAAAGTTTAAAAATCAGTTGTTAAATTGAAATGTAAAGACCTGTGTTCTTAACTCAAAGATGGGATAAGTGCTAAAAAAAGGGAATTCCGGTCTTGATTTTGAAAAAGATTGGAAAGCTGCAAACAATCTCAAAAGGTATCTTAAAATTGCAAAATAGAGTACCGGCATAATGACCATTTGTATAGCTAACCCTGAATTGTATCCCACATCTTTAAAATAAAAAATTTAGGACTTCCAGCAAGATGGCAACGGGGCAGCCTGGTCTATGAGACCCTCTGCAAAGGAGAACGCAGAGGGTCTCTGGCTCTCTCCCTGGGGGCTGCGGATCCCAATGTCTGTAGCCTGCTCTTCACATGGAGCTCGGCTGTCGCCACCACTGGGGCATCACAGAGGTCTGGACAGCCACTGCAGCCGCAGACACAGCAGCAGCCAGCGCTGCCGTGGCCTTCATGGCAGCCATAGCACATCGTGCCTCCCGTGCCTGAGGCAATCCACGACTTCAGTCCTTGAAGTCCCTGCAGGCAAGATCTGCTGGGATCGCTGCCACCTCTGCTGCCACCTTGACATCCTGCCGGCCATGGGTCTCCTCCCGTGTGCCCTGAGGCAGGCTTCCATCTCCTGCCTCTGCCCTGCTCCTGTCGGTCTCCACCCCCTCTGAGGTGAGCAGCTGAGATAGCACCACCTGCTGGCGATTCAAGGTAACAACACCGAAACGGGAAAAACAAGCTTGAAAAATATACACGGGACAGATTTGGGTGGTGAACTGAGGGTGATCTGAACTGTCATTCACAGCAGGCCAGGGGCAACTGACCCCAACTGTGAACTAATTTACCAGCTTGAGAAGACAGCTAGAAATCAGAGGTGAAAGGACATTGGACTTAAACAAAAAGTCTCAGAGTTTGCTCGATTGGTTCTATTAGGTTAATGACTTCATTCTATTTTATTTCCATTGTTTTGTTCCTTTTTTTTCTCTTCCTTTTCTTCTCTTTTCTCCTCTCTGTAAACCATATATTTGTATAGAACAGCACACCAATAAGGTGGTTGGTTAACTTGTATGTTAGCATCATTGCATGTTTTAATTTTTTTTGTATGGGAGCTGGTTAGTCTATAGCTGTGGTCTATTGTTTTTATCTGTTTCAGTTTAGGTCTCTCTCTACATTTGTTAATACACTCGTCTGTTTCCCCCCTTACTCCTCTCTCTCTCCATCCCCCTCTTCCCCCCACTGTCTGCTCCATTCTCTTCCCTCTGCTAACCTCATTTTATTTCAGAGAGTAAACCTACAGCTCCACTGCATGGACAGATTCCAAGGCAGTGGGAAGTGGGTCTCAGATTATCCATACACCTGTCAGCGGATACCAGGACCTGCAGATAGATTTTGATTCACAGCTGTCCCCTTAAGTAAAATCTCAAAACTGCAAAAAGGACCACCCCCAACCTACAGTGCAACCCCAGAATTGAACAAAGTAAGAGGGAATACGTAAGAAGAATAGGAGACTGAACAAACAGAAGTAAAATCAATCCCTCTATCCCTGAATAGCAGAATTAAAGAAGACAATGACGTGGAGGGAAGGAAAAAGTAGGGAGGGAAAAAAAACACACAAATGAAGAAAAACCAAAAGAAGAATGTAGGTCTCACACAGACCCCTGGAAGATCAGACACTGAGAAAACAGACTCTGGAACACAAACAATGAAGTGCCCCCAGAATGACCAGACATCAAGACATTATTAGAGAGAATTTTAAAAATTGAGGAGAGACAAGAGGAAAATAGGAAGGAGCTGATGTCAGAAATAACAGCAGCAAAGAATACTGTGATGGGAATAAATACCAAACTAATAAGCATGGAAAGCAGAATTAGCCAAGCAGAAGAAAGAATCTCAGAGCTTGAAGACCAAAACACAGAACTAACCCAAACTGTCAAAAGTACAGAAAAGAAGCTCAAAAAGACAGAACACTACCTTCGAGAGATGAATGATCACTTCAAGAGACCGAACCTAAGAGTAATTGGCCTTCCTGAGGCAGAGAGAGAAACGGAGGTCATACTGGAACAAACATTTCATGAAATCACTAAGAAAACTTCCCTCATCTCATCAATGATGAAAAAAATCAAGCACAAGAGATTCAGGGAACCCCTGCAAGACAACAAATGAGAAGACCAACTCCCAGACACATAATAATTCGCCTAAACAAAGTAGGTATAAAAAAAATTCTAAAGGCTGCAAGAAAAAAAGGTCAGACTACCTACCACGGAAGGCCAATTAGAATAGCAGCAGATTTATCTACAGAAACCCTTCAGGCTAGGAGAGCTTGGAGCCCTGTCTTCAAAGTTCTAAAAGATAAACAATTTCAACCAAGAATAACCTACCCAGCCAAGCTAAGTTTCATCAGTGAGGGAGAATTGAAATCTTTCCCAGATATCCAATTCCTAAGAACCTATGCTGCCACCAGACTACCCCTACAAGAAACACTTAAGAAAGTATTGAACACAGAAGAAAAGGAAAAAAGAACAACAATATTCTTCACAAGAGTACAGGCAAAACAATAAAACACACATGATCCAACTCTGAAACCAAACAAAGACAACACACAAACAGGAAGAACAACAACTCTGTAAGAACGTTATGATAGGGATCAACTCTCACATTTCAATAATTAGTTTGAATGTGAACGGACTAAATGCACCACTGAAAAGACATAGAATGGTAAAATAGATAAAATATCACCAGGCAGCAATCTATTGCCTTCAAGAGACTCACCTCACTAGAAAGGACATTCACAGACTCAAAGTAAGAGGATGGGAAACAAATTTTCAGGCGAATGGAATACAAAAGAAAGGAGGAGTCACAATCTTAATCTCAGACAAAATACCCTTTAAGGTATCAAAAATTTTAAAAGATACAGAAGGCCACTATATAATGATAAAAGGTTCAATCCATCAACAAGAAATATCCATCCTAAATATATATGCACCAAACAGGAGTACTGACTTTCATAAAGCAGCTCCTAGGTAAACTAAAAAAAGACATCTACTCCAATACCATCATAGCTGGGGACTTTAATACTCCACTTACAACCCTAAACAGATCATCAGGACAAAAAATCAGCAACGAGATCTGAAACCTCAATGTGACTCTTGATCAAATGGACTTAATTGATACCTACAGAACCCTCCATCCAAAGACCACAGAATACACATTCTACTCATCACCACTTAGAACATACTCTAAGATCGACCACATACTTGGCCATAAATCAAGCATAAGCAAATTTAAAAGGACTGAAATTTTACCATGCACCTACTCAGACCACAGTGGAATAAAAATAAACATTAACACCAACAAGGTCCCCCCAAAACGCACAAAGACATTGACACTAAACAGCATGATGCTAAACAACTCCTGGGTCAATGATGAAATCAAAACAGAGATTAAAAGTTACCTGGAAACAAATGAAAATGAATAAACATCTTACCAAAATCTCTGGGACGCCATGAAAGCTGTAGTAAGAGGAGAATTTATATCCCTAAAACGCACATGAAGAAAATGGAAGGATCACAAATTAAGAGCCTAACAAGCCACCTAAGGAAGCTGGAAAAGCAAGACCACAAAAAACCTAATTTCAGCAGAAGAATCCAGATCACCAAAATAAAAGCCCAAATCCAGGACATAGAAGACAAAAAGATAATACAAAAAAATCAATGAAACAAAAAGCTGGTTCTTTGAAAGGATAAACAAGATCGATGGTCCCCTAGATAGACTGACCAAGAAAAAGAGAGAAAAAGCCCAAATAAACACAATCAGAAACACAAAAGATGAAGTTACATCTGACCCTGAAGAAATACAAAAGATCATTAGACACTAATATGTACACTTGTATGGAAACAAACTTGAAAACCTTTCGGAAATGGAGGACTTTCTGTCATCACAAAACCTGCATATGTTGAAACAAGAAGAAATTGAGACCCTAAATAGACCAATAACAATCAAGAAAATTGACTGCGTAATAAGAAAACTACCTACAAAATAAAGCCCAGGACCAGATGGCTTTCCAGCAGAATTCTACAAGACATTTAAGGAGGAACTTATACCAATCAAACTGAAGGTATTCCAGGCAATTGAGAAAGATGGAACTCTCCCCAAATCATTTTACGAAGCTAACATCACATTGATACCTAAGCCAGGTAAAGACCCAACAAAGAAAGAGAACTACAGGCCAATATCTTTGATGAACATAGATGCTAAAATTCTCAACAAGATCTTAGTGAACCGGATTCAACAACACATCTCAAAAATCATCCATCATGACCAAGTAGGCTTCATCCCTGGGATGCAAAGCTGGTTCAACATTCATAAAACCATAAGTGTAATTAAATACATCAACAGATATCAAAACAAAAACCACATGATTATATCATCAGATGCAGAAAAACTTTTGATAATATTCAGCACCCCCTCTTGATAAAAACCCTTGAACATCTAGGCATACAGGGAACATATCTCAAAATAGTAAAAGCCATAAAATAGTAAAAGCCATCTACGAGAAACCCACAGCCAGCATACTCCTAAATGGACCAACACTGGAACCACTTCCCCTGAAAACTGGAACAAGACAAGGATGCCCACTCTTACCCCTCCTGTTCAATATAGTACTGGAAGTTCGGGTTAGAGCAATCAGGGAAGAGAAGGCAATCAGGGATATCCAAATAGGAAAAGAGGAAGTCAAGCTATCTCTCTTTGCAGATGACATGATCATGTACCTTGAAAACCCAAGAGAATCTGTCAAAAACCTCCTTACACTGATAAAGGACTTTGGCAAAGTCTCAGGATATAAAATATATGTGCAAAAGACAATTGCATTTCTTTACACCAATAATAAACAAACAGAAACCCAAATAAAAACCACAATTCCATTCACAATAGCTACAAAAAAAATGAAATACCATGGCATCTTCCTAACCAAAGACGTGAAAGACCTTTACAATGAAAACTACAAAACATTGCTCAAAGAAATCAAAGATGACACAAACAAGTGGAAAAATATCCCATGCTCATGGATTGGAAGAATCAACATTGTAAAGATGTCCATCTTACCTAAGGCAATCTACAGATTTAATGCAATACCCATCAAATTACCAGCAACATTCTTCTCAGACCTAGAAAAAACAACACAGGAATTCATATGGAAACACAAACAACCAAGAATAGCCAGAAAAATCCTCAGCAAAAAAAAAAATAAATAAAACAACAAAGCAGGTGGTATCACATTACCAGACTTCAAACTTTACTATAAAGCTACAATCATCAAAACAGCTTGGTATTGGTACAGGAACAGGCATATAGACTAATGGAATAGAATTGAGATTCCAGAAACTAAACCTCAATTTCTCAACCAACTCATCTTCAACAAAGCCTCCACCATCCACCACTGGGGAGAGGAGAACCTATTCAGTAAATGGTGCTGGGAAAACTGGTTGACCACATGCGGAAGATTGAAACAGGATCCCTATCTATCCCCATACACAAAAATTAACTCTAAATGGATCAGAGACCTAAATGCAAAACCTCAAACCATAAGAACCTTAGAAAATGAAGGACAAACCCTCATGGAAATTGGAACTGGCATCCAATTCCTGACAAAACCTGAAACCCACAGGCCATAAGAGATAAGATAGACAAGTGGGACCTCATTAAACTAACAAGCTTCTGCAAAGCCAAAGAAACCATCAAGAGAGCAGGGAGACAGCCTACAGATTGGGAAAAAATATTTGCCAACTCCAGGTCTGATAAAGGCTTAACATCTTGGATCTACAAGGAACTCAAACGTGCTGAAAAGAAAAACACAAACAACCCCGTTATAAAATTGGCAAAAGATATGAACAGACACTTCTCAAAGGAAGACATCGAGCAGCCAACAAACACATGAAGAAATGCTCAACCTCACTAATCATCAGGGAGATGCAAATCAAAACCACACTGAGATACCACCTAAGTTCAGTCAGAATGGCAATTATCAACAACTCAAAAAATAACAGCTGCTGGAGAGGGTGTGGCGCAAAGGGAACACTTCTACACTCTTGGTGGGAGTGCAAACTAGTGCAACCTCTGTGGAAAACAGTATGGCGATTCCTAAAAGCTCTAAATATTGGCCTCCCATATGACCCCGCAATTCCCCTACTGGGAATATACCCTAGAGAACTCAAATCACTCTGTAGAAAAGATACCTGCACACGTATGTTTACCACAGCATTGTTCACAATAGCAAGAACCTGGAAGCAACCATGCTGCCCATCAAAAGAGGGCTGGGTTAAAAAAATGTGGTGCATATACACGATGGAATACTACGCAGCCATAAAAAAGAACAAAATCATGAACTTCGCAGCAACCTGGATGGAACTAGAGTCTATAATACTGAGTGACCTCTCGCAGAAACAAAGATCTGAGTATCACATGTTCTCACTCATATAGTGGACCTTGAACATCCAACGTGATATTATAAGAAAATGACTGACAGTGGTGGGAAATTATGTGGGGGGAGGGGAAGGGAGATGGGATTAATGGTAGTAAATATCTGTTTGGGGATGGGGGGACACCTCTTATCAACAAGGATGCCTGAACAAAGCATATTTGTATATGTACCTAACCCTTAACTGTACCCCACAATATCATAATAAAAATATTGATTAATAAAAAATAAAATAAAATAAAAAATTTAAAAGTTAAAGAAATTGTCAAAATAATTGTTGAAACAAAATCAAATTTATGTCTTATATAAAAATGCAGTATAGGCATGCTATATAGAATAGAAATTATGAGACTAGGTGCTGTACTTAAAGGTTAAGAATTACTCAGTTTAATAAAATATCCACCCAAATCAATTTTTATTTTAATCTACATCTGCTGGTTGCTTTATTTAATTTTTCACTTTGAGGACAAGACCAAACTCAAAACCTCTGAACTTATACTTTTCAATCTGAAAGAACCAAAGAATAGGTATAATTCTAAAATAGCACCAATACAGCAAATCTTACTCTTATGAGTATCAGTGGACTATACTGAAATAAGATAAAGCATAAATATCTTATGATGTACTGATTTTGAAGTGTTGCCACCAAAGTCAATTAAGAATATTTTTTCCAAAAGATGCTACTGTAAAGTTTACAGACAAATACTGATGATGGTTATTCAAAATTAAACATACAGAATACCTAGAAAATAGGCTGAACTGTGGACTGTTTTATAATATTCAAGAGCAATATTATTAAAGACATAGAAGGCTATAATTTAATATAAATTTGGAGCTTTACAATCATCTCCCTTTATTGTCACATAGCCATAAACCAAAGACCCAAATAATTGTAAATGATCATTAAGACTACTTGAGCAGAAATTCTCATGTGTACATCAAATGATAGTAAAAAGACGACTATGTACAAAACGCAACCCTCTTTCCATGAAGAGCACACAGCGTTACAGAAAACCAAGTTTATATTTCACCATCAAATGTGATACTCCCATTACTTCACCTTGTGACAGATCATTAAGAATATCTTCAAATCCAATCGTCTCATCATTAGCCCTCAGAATATCCAGTGAAAGGTTTGAGCTTGAAAGAAATGGGAGACGTTGTACCTTCTGCACTGCCTTGAATTCCGTGTGTAATTTCAGTGGGAGTCAATAGACCCTGAATGTTTCTCAGTGTGGAAAATTTCATCTTGGTTGAGTTGGAAATTTTTTTCTGATAATTCAAGAGGATGACCAGGCAAAATTTCATTTTTCACACAAGAAAAACCTTTCCGAAGAAGATCATGACTTTCAAAAGGTCCACTTGCTGAAAATTCAGTAACTGGAATACTGTCCTTCAGCTGGGATACAAGTCCTCTGGCATTTATCTTTAGCCGCTCTCCACCCACATCAACTTAAGAGCAATTCTGATAATACCATGAGATGTGTTGTATGTATTTTATCAAAAATAACCAATTATCAGATCAGTGTTATCCACAGCTCACCTGATGATGATTTTTGAGCAGTGCTGTTGTCCCAGATTTTGTGTTAAAGCCTTTTTCCTTCTAGCCCCAGAGCTTTGACCCCAAACCTGCTTGGAGGCAGCTCTGATCCACATGCAGTCAAATCATCCAGTCATATCAGTCTCCAGAATTATTTGAAATGTGGGTGGCTGACATCTGAGGAACAAGTGGAGAAAGTTCTATGGCCGGCCCAACAGGAAGGAGGCTAATTCCTAAAGGGCAGAGTAATAAAATGTCATTCACCCACATAAGCCCTTGTGGTTTTCAAAGCAGAATCCAGTGTGTTTTCTGCCACAATCTTAGAAGGGCAATTAGTAAAGGGGGAATGGGCAGGCGGGTGGTCTGCAAGCTTGCCAATTGGCAAATGCACTCACCAACGAAGATCAGTTTTGAGTTCTCTTCCCTGGTTACTAGTGACAATGTGCATGGTGGTCAAGAACTCAGTGTCTATATGGTGAGAGTGGTGTTTTGCAGTATTTGTTCTTGTTTAATATTAATATTGATTTTAATATTAATGTTATTTTTAAATTTTTTCAAGCTAATTTACATAACAGCACAAAAGCCCTACATTTACAATGCATTCTCAGTTGAAATGGAAATATCCTTACAAATGACATGAGTTGGACTTTCTGATAGGGGTTGGAGATCAGAGAGATTTATTCACCCATGGAAAGCCAAGACAGGAGAAAGCCATACCTGGGGAGAGACAAGGCATCTTTGAAACCCAGGAGAGGATGGAGCCACACTCCTGGGGACGGGGTTTCTCTCCTAGACAGAACTCTTGACCCTAGTGGTTTGCTTGGTCCTGTTGTCAGGGCTAATATCCTCAGCAGGCACAATAGACACAATGACTAGAGACTCCACAATATGTTTAGAGGCCTGTGGAAATATTTTTTGTTTCTTTTTATTTCTTTTCTTTTTTTTTTTTGAGTCGGAGTTTCACTCTGTCACCCAGGCTGGAGTGCAGTGGCACACTCAGGGCCACTGCAGCCTCAACCTACTGGGCTCAGGCAAAGCTTCTGCCTCAGCCTTCCGAGTAGCTGGAACTACAGGTAGGTGCCACCATGCCCGGCTAATTTGTTGATTTATTGTAGAAATGAGGTCTTGCCAAGTTGCCCAAGCTGGTTTTGAACCCGTGGTCTCAGGCAATCCTCTCACCTCAGCCTCCCAAAGTCCTGGGATTATAGGTGTGAGCCATCACACCCAGACTAATGATTTTTAATTCTTTAGAAAACAGAAGAAAAAAATTTACTTTTAGTCTGAATAACACACCTTAATACATAACATTAATATCTTTATTTCAACATAGTCAAAAATATGCTTTTATTAGGCAGCCCTGCCTGTTGCATTAGGTTAAGTGATATGATATTGCTGATAACCAAGTGTGTTAGATTCGCAAAACAGTTTGGATGTACTGCACATCTTCCAGAAGACCCTTTGCTAGTTTGTAGAAAATCTCAACTTAAGCCAGGTAGCAAGTCAATCCATTTATTCCTCCTTTCTTCCTTTTTCTCTTCCTCCTTTTTCTCTGCTTCTTCCCTGCACTCTCTCTAGCATACTTTTTGTCCAGTGTGTTCTCTTTCCCTCTCTTCCCTTTGTTTCTTCCTCTCCCTCTCTCTGTAACTTCCAGGACTTTTCTTATGGAACCAGAGGAAGATGCGTCATCTACAGTTCTCTAGGGTCCCTAAAGAATCTTAAACTGTCCTAGGTACTCATGTTACTCTGTCTATCCCTAACACTTTCTCTGCTTTCTCTAAGACACAGATGGGTTCCAGAAGAGATCAGCTAAGCCCGGGTGAATTCATATCAAGGATACCCTAAAGCTCTCTGGGTCAGGGGACAAGGCCCAGAGAAAAACTAATTTCTTAAGCTCTCTTCCTCCTCCTCCACTTTCTCCATCTTTAATTCCTCAAGGAACTATAGTTCAGTGGGGAAAAGTCATGTGCATAAATAATACAAGAAAATGGACATAAGTAAGGAGGAAGGATATGCTCAGTGGGGAGTTGGTAGAGTAGTCAGTATCCAGGTTACCACTTTGTGATGACAGGAGCTTTAAATCTATACCACGGTCATGGATGAGGGTGGATTAACTACTTTGGTCTGTGGCCTGATGAGAAGGTTGAACGGTTCTGTTAAAAGTTGTCCCAGAGGTGCTGTTAAACATTCAGACTTAGAGAAGCCCTACAGGGCCTGAAGGAAGAGGATTTCTAGGGAAAAGAAATGATTGAACTTTCATCTCACAGAGCTTGATGGGGAAAGCAGTCAGACTCATTCAGAGTTCATTCAGGGCTTTCATCTGTCTGAAGATGTCAGAGAACCTTTGTGTTACTGGCTTTCAGAAATTTGGGGAGTAGAAAATGAGGAAGGAAGCCATTACCCTTTTTCTGTAGAGAGAGTAACAAAAGCAAAACGGTTAACTTAGAATTTGTCGCAAGTCATTGGTGGACCAAGGACTGCCAAGCAGGCCCAGATTGCATTTTGTGCCAAATTTTGTCTGGCCGTAAATGATGAGATTGGAAGAGAGAGGTGAAGGTGGGGAGTGGTAAAGCATTAAATAACCAACCATGACTAACCGCTGAGTTTAGTTTGATTTAATTCACTCTACAAACATAGCTGTCATCAAAACATGGCTTATGCAAGAATGTGCTGTGTGTTACAACATATAACTACAAATCCACGCTTTGTCTGCAAGGTCATAACCAACTGTGTCTGTGGTGTAACATTTGGCATGGTTGGATGACATGAAATAGTCGCCCCAGGTGATTTCAGTTTTGATGAAAGGATGAGAGAGTAAGCATTTTATTTGTTGTGTTGTTAAAGGTAGATTTGTGTAGTCAAAGGACTCTTTGTTGCTGTTGTTGTTTTTAATTCAAAGAATATGCTACAACAGAATACTACTACTTTTTAGGAAAGACTCAAATTCTTATTCTAGTTCTGTACTGAGCTAGCTGCACAAGACATAATTACTTTATCTTAAATGAGGCCGAGAAACTTCTAATGCTAGAGTGCTATGATTACCCTATCTGGTTGTTGTGAAATGCCTGGTAGACACTTTCCTCTGAGAAGATGGGAGAACAGTTGAGAAACTGTGTAAGACACCATTAAATCTACTTACCGTTGCAGGTAGCAAAGGAAATTAATGAATTAGGTAGGGATTCTATGAATTTCTTTCACACTTTTCTTTATCCTCTAATCCTAGCTTTCAAAAAAGTGAATATATTAAATATAAGGTAAACTATAATAAATGGGGGAGCCATAGGATATTCAAACTTAGTACTTTTCCACTGAGCCCACACACCGAAGAGGACATATAAATAGAAGTTTTGACATACGTATGTGGTATTTTTAAGTGGACTGGGTATCTGTGAGAGATCAAGCTACAGTTATACATTAGAGCTTAGTCTAGGGTTTCTCAGCCTCAGCAGCGTTGACAATTTAGACTGGATAATTCTTTGTTGTAGGGGCCACGCCGTGCAATGCAGCATCCCTGGCACTACTTATTAGATGCTAAGCAAATTGTATCACCCTCCTAGGTTTGATAATTAGAGATGTCTCCAGGCATTACCAATGTCCTCCAAGAGATAAAATCATCCCCCAATATGAACCACTGGTCTGGACAAAATGATGACAGAGATTATAATATTTGATTTTGATGTCTGTCCCTACCACCTTTCCTGCCTCCTGCCTCTAACTTGTCTGTATTCATTTATTTAACCAATGTTTATTAAATGACAACTATGTTCCAGGCACTGTGCTGGGACATGATGATACAATAGTGAACAAGAGAGAATGTTTCCTACTGTCATGGAGTTTCCAATCTTGTAGAGGAAACAGTATAAAACAAATAATTTTAAAATAGCATGCAGTGCAAAACAAAAGTACAGTCTACCTGCACACACAAGTACAACTACTGCATCCCCAAAACCCATTAAAACATGGGATTTACATTATTATAGTAAATGGTTTACAGGGGTATTAATCTACAAAGGAATGATAGTGGTAGAAGAGTAGAACAATACAATTTTGAAAACTAGAATATAAATGGGTGAGATTATTTTAATGAACTAAAGTATAATATTGTGATATAATAAAAATACATATTTGGTCTCTGCCCCATTCTCTGTCACACAGCTCCTAAAGTCCTTGAAATCTCTGATGTGGCAAGTGTCTTTCTGTATGCAAAAAGGTGACTAATGTCTGGGGGTTCTTGGATAGCCTTCCAGTGAGGTCTAGTTGACAGGGAAATCAACCCAGTGATTAGAGGGTTGGCAGTTTCAGCCCCACCCTGGCCTCAGGGAGGAGAGAGAGATTGAAAGTTGAGTTGATCACCAATGGCCAATGATTTGATCTATCATGCCCATGTAATGAAGCCTCTATAAAAACCCAAAAGGGCAGGGTTTAGGGATCTTCCAGATTGCTGAACATATAAAGAGTGGTGAATCAGGAGAGGGCGTGAACACTCTTTACACTTTCCCTTAAATTTTGCCCTATGCATCTCTTCCATCTGGCTATTCCTGAGTTTTATCCTCTTACAATAAATCAGCAATAGTAAGTAAAATGGTTCCCTGAGTTCTGTGAGTCATTCTTGCAAATGATCAAGTCCAAAGAGGGAATCATAAGAACGTCTGATTTCTAGAAAGTTGGACAAAAGTTGTAGGTAACTTAGGGACCTATTACTTGCAATTGGCACCTGAAGTAGGAGTGGGAGACTTGTGTGACTGAGCCCTTAACCTCTAGGGTCTTGGATAACTCCATTTAGTGTCAGAATTGAATCAAATTGTAGGATACTTGGTTAGTTTCAGAGAATTGATCAGTGTGGAAAAAACTCACATGTTTGTTGTATTGAGAGTATAGTAGGAAAAAAATTAGTTTTTTCCCTATATTAATAAAGTCAAAACCTAAGACCCACAATAAAACATATTATTATGATATTTCACAACACTGGGGTAAGAGAGGTAAACCTAAAACTTTCACAGAGGATAACAAAACAAAACAAAACCCAGATCATGCACAAAGATATATAAACCAGAATAACATCAGATTTCTCAATAGCAACACTTAAAGCTGGAAGACAATAGAGCAATACCTTCAAAGTTCTGAAGAAAAATTCTAATAACCAAGAATTCTATACCTAGCCAAACTATTAAATAATAAATAAATAGAATGAAGACATTTTGAGAAGTTCCATGTCTTAAACTACCTCCCATATGTCTCAGTTTCATATTGCTGAATAAAAACTATCTCAAAACTTAGTGGTTTAAAAAAACGATATCTCATGCTTCCAGGAATTTGGAGGAGAGCACAAGTTGTCTCTGGTTCTCAATGTCTAGGATCTCAAATGCATGAATCAAACAGCTGGCTGGCTGTTTGACTGGCTGGGCATTTCTCTCTCCTTCTATATGGCCTTTTCACTTATTTAACCTAGGTTTTTTCATGTAAGGACAACTTAAGAATTATTGTACTTCTTATATGGCTCCAAGTCATGACAAATTACCAGTCCTCCTAAAGGTAAGACTAGAACTCACATGGTATCATTTCTGTCATATTATATTAGTCAACATAGTCACAGGCCAGTCCAGGTTCAAAGGGAGCGAAAACATGTCCCCCACCCACTTCAATGGGAAGAGTGTTGAATAATTTGCCACATCACATATCTTTCCTCAGAAAGCTCCTGGAAGATGTACTTCAGTAAAGTAATCAAGAAAAAGGAAGACATGGAACCTAAAATAGGAGAATCCAACATAAGAGAAAGGCAAAGAGAATCTGCAAATGCAATGTGAAAGGAGATGTCAGAATAACAACTGTAAAACAGCTCTAAAGATCATGGGCATAAGCCGGGCTCAGTGGCTCAGCCTGTAATCCCGCTCTTTGGGAGGCTGAGGTGAGTGAATTGCCTGAGCCTGCGGGTTTGAGACCAGCCTGGGCAACTTGGCGAGACCTCATCTCTACAAAAAATCAAAAAGTTAGCCAGGCATGGTAGCATGCACCTATAGTTCCAGCAACTTGGGAGGCTGAGGCGGAAGGATCGCCGGAGCCCAGCAGGTTGAGGCTGCGGTGGCCAGGAGTGGTCACTGCACTGCAGTCTGGGTCACGGAGTGAGACTCCAACTCAAAAAAAAAAAAAAAAAAAATCACAGGCATGAACAAAATGTCTACAACTTAAGCAATAATAAACTTGTTTAAATTACTAATGTGTTAGAACATATTGAGTGGAGCTTAACACTGTGAGGAAGAGAATTTGGTAGTGAATTATTAATAAATAATTTAAAATGTAAAAATGAGGTGCTTAGAATTAATGCACTAAACAGAAATTTTACTCTGGATGCTTGGTAAAAGTGGCATGGAAGAATTTACTCAAGACTATTGCAGTAGAGAAGAGAGACTGAACTCAATTCTAACTATAATAGTGATAAATGGAATTTTATACCCAGTAGCCCTGGCGAGAGGGTCTGTAGATGAAAAATTACTAGCAGGATCTTGGTTAGGTATCAAGAGTATTGGAGGAGAGGAATTTGAATCGATATCAAGGGGAGGGAGAAGGAGAGCTTGACTGGATATGAGGGGTAGGGAGAAGGAGAGCTTGGTTGGGTATCACAGAGTGGAATTTTCAAGAAATGGGCTTATCAGTATCCTTTGCTAAAACTAGACTTGGCAGGCCAAGAATAAGAACTAGTCAAAAGGAGGGGTCAATAGAAACTGACTAAAGTTTGGTCAAGAAGGGACTCTTCATCAAATGCGATATGGCATTTCTTTAAAAAACAAATGCAAATGTTTGTTCTGTTATTTTTTTAAATGTATTTTTACCAATTAATCACACATACAAACTATAAGAAAAAAATTTTTTTGGAAGCCCAGAAGACAGCACTATAAACTTGGCAAAATTAAGTGCATGAGAGGCAGGAAATAGAGATCTGACCTGCTCCCCTGCCTCCACTCCCCCCAAAATGGCTGGTGCACTGAAGACAAACTTTAATTCCTCTACAGTTTCACTAGGCTCAGCCATGAAGCATGAGAAAAGTTGACCCTTGTGCAATTACACCAGTGTTCTTCACTACGTGTCCAGTCATTCTGTCATTCCCCTTAAGTTGCCCAGGATCAGTTTGTTAAAAGGTCAAAAGATATTCTGTTGCCAAAAAGACTGGGGTTGAGTTGAAAAGTAAAATGTTCTCTCCTGGCGTGGGAGCTAATGCATGTAATCCAGCACTTTAGGTGGCCAAGGAGGGAGGATTGCTTGAGCCCAGGAGTTTGAGACCTGCCTGGGGGAACACAGCAAGACCTCATCAATACAAAAAATTTAAGAAAAAAAAAATCAAAGAGACAATCAGATTTGAGGTTTTGAAGGATGAGCTGACTAGACTTGTTGATGGTTGGATAGAGGAGTGAGAGAAAGGAAGGAATCAAGGTGACTTTTAGGTTTTTAGCATGAATAACTAAGTAGATACTGATGTCATTTCCTGAAATAGTAAAGAGAACATATTTAAGAGGGGAATCAAGAATTCTGGTTTGTGCCGGGCTCAGTGGCTCAGCCTGTAATCCCGCGACTTTGGGTGGCTGAGGTGAGTGGATTGCCTGAGCCCACGGGTTCGAGACCCGCCTGGGCAACATGGCGAGACCTCATCTCTACAATAAATAAAAAAATCAGCTGGGCGTGGTAGTGCATGCCTGTAATTCCAGCTACTTGGAAGGCTGAGGCGGAAGGATCGCCGGAGCCCAGCAGGTCGAGGCTGCGGTGGCCGGGAGCGGCCACTGCACTCCAGTCTGGGCGACAGAGTGAGACTCCAACTCAAAAAAAAAAAAAAAAAAAAAGAATTCTGGTTTGTAATGATTATTGGTTATCAAATTACAAATCAAGGAGGAGGTTGGATATGTAAGTTAGGAGTTTAGTGAAGCTAGTGAAACAAATTTGGAACTTGTCATTATCATTATTCTGACTATTTTTAAAGAGAATGAATGAGATTGCCTAGAATGAGAATAAACATAGAAAAGAACAGAGAAACTAAGATGAAGCCTTTAGAATACTCAGAACTTTAGGAGTTGAGTCAAGAAAGAACACCAAAAGGAGAAAAACAAAAGTCATCAATGATGTGAGAGAAAAGTCAAAAGAACAAGGTGTCAGGGAAGGCAAGGATGCTTTAAGAATGAAACAATGACTGGTCAGTAAGATGAAATAATAAAGAATTTTAGCCATTGTATCTGGCTAGCTGGTATCACTACAAATCTCAGTCAAAATGAAAGCTATAGTAGAGTGGACTAAGGAGGAATTAAATATGAGGGACGAGAAAGAATATGATGTAAAGAAATTGGTGGAAGTAATATAGGAAACCAAGGTTCCTTTAGAAAAACAGTATCCAACAACTCTCATTTTTTTTTTCTGGGGGATGATAGAATTAGGAAAATGCATCAGGATGACATGATCCAAAAACTATTGTAGGAAGAACGAGATGGGGCCAGCAGACAGCTCTGGCACTGACACACAAAGTGAGTATGATGGTGTTTCTGGGTATGAATAGAAGAAAGGTGAATGAGTCCTGATCTACCCCACATGAGTTTACCTTGCATCCTTATAAACAGTGTGGGTGTGAAACTAAAAGATCTGGTTGCTAAGAACAATAATATAGAGATCAGCCAGATTCTGGACTGGAATTCTCTTGTGACTGGGCATAACCCAGGAAAAATCACCTTCCTTTGACAAATATTTGTGAAGAGAACTTGTCTCCATCCCCTTAGACCTAGTCACAGTCAGGACTTACTCTTGGGAAGGAGCCAGAGAAAAATGAATGGTGGATCATTAGCAATTCTGTGTTATCCAGGTCTCTACAGCTACTCTGGTGGTAATTAACAAAACTAAATACTAATCTCACTTTGAGATTACTTAGCAGCCTGGAAAAGAGTTTTAACTCCAGGTCCCCTGACCACTTTGGCTGGAAACCATCTTCATTGAGTGTAGCAGTAAGGAGGACACTGCCTATTCTTGAAGAGTCCTATTACTGTGCTACTTCAGGGGAAAAGGACTTGTCCTAGCTTCCGTTCTTCAGAGACAGTCCCCAAGGCCAACAGCCCTCCACTGCAGTCAGCACACATAGAACCACCAGCACCTACTCCTCAAGTTACTCACAAGAACTCAGGGATACCTGATGGACAAGAAGCAAAGGCTAGAGTTATGGAAGAATATGTATTGATCTTCCTGACTTCTTTATTACTGGTGTGCTATTTGAACATAAATTGTGTAAGAAGATATGACAGTGACACTTGCTTTATTATAGTTTGGCTCACTTTCTCCTTCTTTTTCCTTGATATATTTTCAATTCTAAGGTCAGATAGTATCATTTAAAATGAGAACCTGGGCCAGGCATAGTAGCTCAAGCCTGTAATTCCAGCACTTTTGGAGGTCAATGTGGGTGAGTTGTGTGAGCTCACAAGTTCAAGAACAGCCAGGGCAATTGGTGAGACCTCATCTCTACAAAAGATAAAATTTTTAAAAATAGCCTGGTGTGG
Source organism: Cephalopachus bancanus (assembly GCA_027257055.1). NCBI lineage: Eukaryota > Metazoa > Chordata > Mammalia > Primates > Tarsiidae > Cephalopachus > Cephalopachus bancanus. The sequence goes on from JAPVLO010000093.1 coordinate 15,229,666, forward strand.
TAGTGCGCACCTGTAGTTCCAGCTACTTGGAAGGCTGAGACGGAAGGATCGCCGGAGCCTTGGAAGGCTGAGATGGAAGGATCGCCGGATTGGCCATGAGCATGCCACTGTATTCCAGCCTGGGCAATGGAATGAGACTCCAACTCAAAACAAATTAAATAAATAAATGAATAAAATGAGACCCCGTTTCTACTCCATTTCAAGTCAAATTTATTTTTGCAATAATTATGTAAAGGGAGATATCTGAACATGATTACTGACACTGATCTGGCACATAGTTGGGGCCCATGCAAATGTTGGTTTTTGGAATCTAGTTAAACTGGTGAAATGTCTTATGGAGTTAGAGCCAGGGCTGGTTAATGTCACAATAGATGTCATCCATCATGTGTATTTGGGACAATGAGTTTCTTATCCGCTTTATTGAAGTATAATTTATATACCATAAAAATCATATATTTCAAGTATACAATTTAATGGTTTTTTTTTGTTTTGGTTCATTTACAGAGCTGTGTAGCCATCCCCACAATCCAGTATTAAGACATTTCCATTTGTGACCAGATGCAGTGGCTCATGCCTGTAATCCCAGCACTTTGGGAGGTCAAGGTAGGAGGACTGCTTGTACCGAGGAGCTCAGGACTAGCCTGGACAGCACAGTGAGGCCTTGCCTCTACAAAAAAGTAAAAAAATTAAAGGCATGGCAGCTTGTTGTCCCAGTCACTGGGGAGACTGAGGCAGAAGAATTGCCTGAGTCCAGGAGGTTGAGGCTACAGAAGAACCCTGATTGTGCCACTGCACCCCAATCTGAGTAACACAGTGAGACTCAAAAAAAGAATTCTAGTTGGTGTTCTCTAGAGAATTATACATATGCATATGTATAATATATGTATAATTATATATATGTATAGTACATATATACTTATTTATTTATTATCAGAAATTGGCTCATGTGATTATGGAGGCTGAGAAGACCCATAGGCTGCTGTCTACAAGCTGAAGACCCAGGAAAGCCAGTGGTGTAATTCAGTCTGGAAGCCTGAGAACCAGTGGAACCAATGGTATAAATCCCAATACTAGGACAAAAAATAGAAGTCCCAGATCAAGCAAGCAGGAGGAAGGGGTGAATTCTTCCTTCTTCCCCCTTTAATTCAGGCCCTCAATTGATTGGAGGGTGCCTACCCACATTTGGGAGGGCAATCTGCTTTACTGATTTATTAAACTGATGAGAACAGATACTACGCTTAATCTTAGCCAAAAGGTGGAGAAGCGATGCTTTACTGATTTATAATTCAAACGATAGTCTCATTCAGAAACACTCTCACAGACATACCCAAAATAATGTTTAACCAGATATCTGGGTATCCCTTGATTTAGTCAAATTGATGCATACAATTAATTATTACATCATCCTATAAATATTCTTTATGTCTATTTGCAAGCAATATGCATTCCAACCCAAGCCCAAGGAAACTACTAAGCTATTTTCTGTCTCTAAAAATTTGTCTTTTCTGGACATTTCATATAAATGGACTCATAAAATGCATAGTCTTTTGCACTTGGCTTCATTCATTTAACATAATATTTTTGAGATTCGTCTGTTATTAGCTAGTTTCTTTGTATTTTTGAATAGCATTCTATTGTATGGACTTACCATGTTTTGTTTATCCATTTATCAGTTCATGAACATTGCTTTTTAAAATCCTCTTCTGAGTGAATCTGGGTCAAATGTATTATAAAAATTATCTTACAGGTGACCTGTGTTTCCCCTCTGTCTAAATAAAGGAAGTATCTTAGTCTATTCATGCTCCTACAACAGAATACCACAGACTGCATAATTTATATTGAACAGAAATTTATTTGGCTCATGGTTCTGAAGACTGGAAAGACTAAGACAGAGGGGCTGCATCTGGTGAAGGCCTTCTTGCTGTCTCAGAACATAGCAGAAGACATCACATGCTGACGAGAAAGAGAGAGAAAGAACAAGAAAAAGGGGGCTGAAGCTGCTTTTATAAGAAACTACTCTCTCAAAAATGACATTAATGTAATCACCTCTTTAAGGTCCCACCTTTCAACACTGTTTCATTGGGTATTAAGTTCCTAGCTCATGAAATTTGGGAGACAAATTCAAGTCATAGCAAGGAGTTATAAGCAGTACTTCATCAGCTAAACTGTCAGCATCTCAGAAAGGTTGTGCTAAGGGCTTGTAACAGCTGCCCCAATGATGTTATAAGTGACTTGTGGACTGTGGACAGGTGAGTGAGCGAGGATGCAGGGCTTGAGTGCTCTCTCTCTCTCTCTCTCTCTCTCTCTCTCTCTCTTTCTCTCTCTCTCTCTCTCTTTCTCTCTCTCTCTCTCCCTCCCCACCCACCCACTTCTTGTGAAGAGATGAATAGGGAAATGAGACTTAAACCAAAGATCTACAAGAGTCTTACTATTAACCAAGACACAGGGCATTGAATTCTCCTGGGAAACGCAAATAGTGAAAATCAAGAGTAAAAGTCCTAAACCACAAAGAAGAAAAGATTTGGCCCCAATCTCAAAAGGCAGGAATACTAAAGAAAAGCGTGCCTCTCACTCTGAGCTAGTAGAGCACCAAAAGGTTTATGCCCCATCTTGAGACACCAGCTGGCCCTTTGTGGGGAGGAAGAAAAACACTGTGGTATTATTCAGCAGTACCTCCAGAGCAGTCCCTGGGGAAATTGCTCCAAGTTCCTTAAACAGTGAAGCCAGTAAAAGTGAAAGGGTAAGACTACCTCTTGGGGGTCTAAAATATCTGTGGCTACTAAGCTAAAATATCAGATCAGACCGCCCAAGACTTCCAGATTGAGAGGATGACTCCTCCAACTGGGAGCAGGCCACAGGCTAGAGTGCGGCAGAAGAGAGAAGAGAGAAGAGAGGTGGTCCCAAACAGGCAGCAATCATGGGAGGAGATGGGCTGAAAGCAGAACAAGTAACAACAGCAAGAAAATGATAACAGCTGCAGAGGGCCCAGTGGAAAGGGAGATGCCTCAGTGGTTTTGAATTCTATGATAAAATTCAGTGGCAGCTTAGAGGAAGCCCCAAGACAATTGCTACCAAACTGTGAAGTATAATTTAGGCACCTCAAACATGTCAAGTGCTTTCCTGTCTCTGTGTCCTGAGGCTATTCCCTCTGCCTGGAATGTTCCTTCTGGGCCTGGAATAGGACCAACTTCTTATTCTTCAGGTACAAGTTCAAACTACTCTCATCACAGAGGCCATCCCTTAATGAAATCTAACACAGTCCTCTAAATTTTTCCTTGAGAGGACTAAATTTCATTAATTTTAATATATGCTTTCCCCCCACATTTTAACATCTCTGAAATTGAGATAAATCTTATAATCAACAGTGTGTCATAGTTTAATTGGCAAGGTTTTTCTAAATGATTAAAAAGATGGTGCATTTTAAACCAGTGCCAGTTCTATTTGATAAAATAGAGTCCTCATCACACTCTGTGAGTGTTTGTTGCGTCTCTACCCTGTAAAACTATAAGTTTCTCTAAAGCAAGGACAGCATGTACTATAACGCCTTGTGCATCATGTGTGCTCAGTAATGATTAACCAAACGACTGAGTTCATCAGCTTTAGAACAGGTTCATATGGGTCTCAGCCAAAACACACCTTATACAATACTATGTATAATCAGGTGAATTAACAAGCTTTTTGGTAAAAATTAAATATATAGTCTCACTGTAAGATTCACATGTACCCAATATGCTATCTCAAAGTGCTAGTTTTAAGCAGAAACTTCCACACAAGCAGGTAACTGAAAACAAAGAACATTCGTGTCTGTCTAAGCAGAACTAACTAACTTTTTGCATCAGCTGCTTCTCAGAAGATTACTTTTATAGAGGAGATATTAATAGAAAGTATTTATGAAGCATCTCTTGGTGTAATACCCAGGTGATTTGACAAGTATGCTACTTTTGCATGTGAAAAAAACTCATTGTCACACATTATGACCAGTTTCTCCTGCTTAATACTACAGTTAACTCTAATCCTATGTTTATAACCTCTTAATCTATTTCCATGGAGAAAATAGATTTGGCCTTATCTATTCATTTGGTCCTGACTCAAATAAATAGAAAAACCAGGGGATTTAATCTTGGCTAAAATAATTTAGTAATTAGCAAATATTTCAGGAAACGCCAGTTAGAAATATAGAAAACATAAATGGATTTCAATGCATGGTTGATCTTTTTTGAACATTTTCCTCTGAACGAAGGTCCTTCTTTAAAACTGATGCAGGGCTCTGGGTAAATCTCATTATTATGAAAGCCCCCAATAGTGAGAATTTAAATACAAAATTATGCAAAATGAGAAAAATGGGTCATTTCTGCCACTGCCTCATTCCTGGGATTTTTTAAATAAAATCGAGCTGAGAATAAAATCATCTCAATTTTGCAGTACACTATGTCTCCCTGGTGACATTTGGATGATGGTTTGAAGCTGTTTGGTATGATGGATAAAGGACTAGATTCTGATCTTGGGCAAATCACACTGCTCTGGACCTCCACTTCTATTTTTGCAAGTCTGACAGGTCAAGATCTCCCTCCCATCTCCTTGGAGAAACCTTCCAGACTTCATTGCTCAGAATCGATGTTTCCTTCCTCTTCTGGACAACTCTGACATTTTGTTTCTACTTCTAGTATGGCAAGTACTCAGTCTGCTCTGTGGTGCAGATGGGTGTGTTATATATCTGTCTGCCTTAGAAGGCTGTGAACTCCTGAGGAGTTGGAACTCTTTTATTTTTATTTTAGATTCATGGGGTACACATGCATGTTTGTTATATGAACATATTGTATACTGGTGGGGATTGGGTCTCAGGTGGCCCATCCTCCAGACAGTAAACATTGTACCCCATAGGTAATTTCTTATTGGTGTCCCCAGCGTCTATTATTTCCATCTTGTTGACCCTTTAGCTTCCACATATAAGTAAGAAAATGTAATGTTTGGGTTTCCATTTCTGAGTCAGTTCATTTAGGATGATGATCTCCAGCTTCATCCATGTTGCTGTAAAGAACATGATTTCATTCTTTTTTATGGTTGCTTTTTTTTTTTTTTGAGTCAGAGTCTCCCTCTGTAGCCTAGGCTGAAGTGTAGTGGCCCAATCATAGCTCACCATAGCCTTAACCTCCTGGGCTCAGGTGATCCTCCGGGTTCAGCTTTCTGAGTAGCCAGGACCACAAGCATGCCACCACACTCAGCTAATTTTTTGTAGAGATGAGGTCTCACTGTGGTGTCCAGGATGGTCTCGAACTCCTGGTTTCCAGCAATCTTCCCATCTCGGCCTTCCAAAGTGCTGGGATTACAGGTGTGAGCCACCACATCTGACCTTTCTTTAAAAAAAAAAATAGAGATGAGGTCTCACAATGTTACCTAGACTGGTCTCAAACTCCTGGACTCAAGTGATCCTCCCACCTTGGCCTACCAAAGAACTGAGATTACAGACATGAGCCACCACTCCTGGCCTGGTGTGGACTATTTTTACTCATCTTTGGGTCTTGCACACAGAAGATGTCTCATACTTATCAGCCTTGTTATTCAGTTTATGCTCCCTGATGTTTTGGTTTTATGAACTAGCATTGCAGATTAGAAAAAAATCCAGTTCATCTTAAGCCCTCATGGATCTTTTCATGTGACCTAGAACAAAAAGTTGGGTTGAGCCCAACCTCAGTTAAAAAAATATGCTCTGGTACTTCAAACAAAGTTCAAGTCCTGAGGTAAGGTTGGAGGGGCATCACTGGGCCCTGGGAGAAGAGGAGTCCCTATAGGTTTCTAGAGATGAAAATGGACTCTCTTTGACTCTAAGAGCAGATGCATGTGTCCTCTGTGGACTATGCAGCCACTGGAGTATCTGGCATATTAGCCTAATCTTGGGTCTAATTCTTATTTGGGGGGTGATGATGGAAAGGTCCCTTAAACCTTTTGATCATCAGCTTGTTGATCTTTAAAATGGGAAATCTAACATTAAAGTTGCCCTACAACACAGACTGTTTTGAAAAATAATAAAGACAAAGCATTCTCAATCATTCTGAAGCATTCAGTGCTAAGTAAAATGAAAATAATGTGGCCAGAGGCCTCGGGCCTATGCCAGATGGAACCAGCCTTGGCCACTCTTTCTCATAGTGCTCCCAGCTGATGGAGGTTTCCTGAAGATTCTGCCAGGACCTATGCATCAGTGTTCCCAGATGCAACCACAGAGCACAGACTGATGTGTGCTGGGAAATCCCCCTGAGTAAGACAGGAACCTCACAGGGGCATTGAGAATGCCATACCAGAAAATAAGCCACGAATTTTCCCAGCTCTAAGCATTGCTTTGTGTTCTTCGACACTCTGACCAGCTATTTGTTTGTGATATGAAACTCTTAAAAATGAATTCCTTTTTACTTTAATACATTTTTGGTTGCAGAAAGCCTGACCACAGGCGAATTTCAGTCCTATCTACATAATGCCTAAACTGTTGGCTGATCGAGATATTTGCTTGGACAAATCAAGTTGTTTGATGTTGCCTGGCTGTGCCCGTTGATTAGAGCTCTTACTTCCTAACCAGTTGCTTTGGCATGGCTTACATGAAGCCCAAATTAATTTTCTTTCTTGGTCACTTTTAATAAAATCTGAAATCTGAAAGTTCAGCCCTAACCACCTCACAAAATGGGCAGTCTTGTTCTTGACCGCATTCACAAAGGACTCTCCTTGCAATTCACACCAACCTAGGGGAGGAAATAAACCAGACAACCCGAATGACGACAGAGAGGGATGAAATGACCCCTCCTTGGGACAATGCCTTTTCCTGTTTCTGGAGACTCCTCCTATTCCCACACTGGTTTCTGCATCCGTTACTTGACCAGGATCCTCTTTCACATCAAAGGGTCCCTTCTTGGGCTTCACAAGTAGGGGCATAACCTTAGTTTCTACAGGAAGGCAATTTCATCCCAAAGGGAAGGGAAAAACCGTATGTTTGGTTGCTATAAAATCACAAGCCACTTTCCTTGTTTTTCATTTTATAATCATGCACATGAAAAGTATAGGCAGGCTTCAAGCTATTATGGGCCAGACGCTGGTTCCTGGACTCCTAAGGTTCAAGCTGAAAGCATTCAAAAAATTAAACTCTAGCCTGTTCAGTCTTCATTAATAATATTAAATGCCTGAGTTAGGAAAAGTTTTCATAAAGAATACGATTTTTTTTTTACTTCAAAAACACATGAAAGAGCGTGAGCTGGACAGATATTTAAGGAAAAGAGGTTGAAGAATACCATGCGTTCTGTCTCAGACTAGGCTACTGGGACCCTTCTTGGGAGGTCTGGATTTAAATCCAATTTTGAACGGATTTAAATGCAATCACAATGGTAGGGCACTAAAGCTTTCTTCAAGCTGGCATTTGTGTCATTATCAAAAGCACTTATTTAGTACCTAATATATCTACGCATGGTAGATATTTTAATACAAATGTCCTTGCCTTTCTGGGATCTCTGATCTAAAATGGTGCAGATAACCTTGGAGTCAGGAGGTGAATAGCAGAACCTTAGGTGGGAGAGAGCATGTCCAATAGTATTTTTTTTATGTGTAATTGAGGGAAACACTAGGAAAAGTGAAGAGTAGCAAAGTTTTAACCGGTGGAATATGCAGAAAATATAGTTGATTGTCTTTGGAACCCTTTAGAAGAGTCTCACATCTTTGGGAGTGGGAGCTGTTGATCAAAAGTACTGTAAGTTTCAAAAAGTGAAGGAAGTATTCCGAAAGTATTCATTCATTCATTCATTTGCTCATTCAGAATTTACCAAATCCCTCCTGGATGCCCAGATGTGTGGCTGGCACTATGAGAGATATCAAACAAGTAGGCTCATTCATACTTTGGTGAACCATATACACTCAGGAGTCCATGATGGCACAACATTAAAGCGCAATTCCTGAGTAACTCTAAATAACCTCAAGACAAGCCTCAGTGTTCTTTTTTCCTTCAGGTAGAGAAATTAAGCCTTGTGAGGTTGAATTATGAATGTCTTTAGCAATTAAGAAAATAGTTTAGGCTTTACTCTTGGGCTAGAAAAAAGGAACATTGAAAGGGAATCAGCTTTTCCATGGAGGGCCATGTAATCATATGATTCTCTCTCTCTCTCTCTCTCTCTCTCTCTCTCTCTCTGTGTTTCTCACACACACACACACACACACACACACACACACACACACACACACACACACCCATACACACACAAGAAAAAAGAGTGCAAGGTGGAAGAGATGAGATTCCACCCCATTAAAATGACTTTGTCTCTGAGAAACTTATTTGATAACATGGATGGCGCTGATTTCTACACCTACAGAGAAGGGAGAGGAAATAAAATAACACTGGGAAAGCATTTCTATGCCCTGTGTATTTTGATACCATTATCTTACTTAATCCTCAACTCTCATTTTGTAGATGAGGAAATTAAACAAGTTTAACTAATTTGTCTAAAGTTGTACAGTTAGGAAGCAACAGAGCCAGGAGTTAAATCCAGGGCTGTCTGAAGCCAGGGCTCATGAATTTCTCCTCCACACACTCTCTCCACTCTATGCTCAAAGCTCAAGAAAGAAAAGTACACATATGCACGACCGTTCAGCCTCTCCAGGGATACATTAATGTATTGTTGAAATATCGTCTTCCCATTTCCCTCACTCACCCAAATTCTTTACTCTTTCTATAACATTGTTAAAATACCACCTATGTTTTATATTTGAAATGGGTCGTATATTGTTATCTGAAGTACTTTTGAGGGACAATGTTATATAAATCCTAACACTGTGAGAAATAAGACTTTATATACATATATAAAATATAGCAAAATAAAATAATATGTAAAGAGCTATGCATCATTTTTTGTCATTCTGATGCAAAACAACACTGTATTCTGACTATTTATAAAGTTATTTCCTCACATGTTTATTTTTTTTCCATCCTGTCATTCTTATTCCCCTGGTAATCTGTATATATCTAAGGAAGAGGAAGCAAAAAGTTGTTCCACCTGTGTTTACTAATTATAGTGTTAGTTCTTGGATTTTGTTAGAATGCTAATTATCTTTCAAGCAGCTAACCCTACCTTTTTCCTTAGAACTGGTAACAATTTACATTTAAATAACTTCATGAGGGGGCTGGGGGGTGTTATTTATTTATTTATTTGCCAGAAAAAATCTTCTACAGACAGGCAATTTTATTTTGCGTGGCATGCCAGAGAAGTTAGTTGGTTTGGGTGTGTTTGGTTTGGGCTTCCCCCCTTCCCCCTGCCATTTTTGGTAGAAGACTGTGCTCCAGAAAAGTATGTTCATTGGCCTGCACCACTGGAAAACTTTCTTGAGTTTTCTACCCATATGCTACAAGCCTTAACCCAGGAGATACTAGCTCCAAGAAAAAGCAGTGTGTCCTATCTCTGTTACTGATTTCATTTTTGGATTCTCCTTTCAGTCTGCCAATAAGTTCCAGATGGGGTGTGTTAGTTTTTCACATGTAAGTTACCTGTCCACTGGGAGCAGAAGGAGCCCACTGGTTTGGGCCACCCACAACTGACAGTGACTTTGGTCACTGATGATATTGGCTGGATTCAACTCAGCTTAGAAGAAAAAGAAACCATAATACCCCTTAACAATTTCCTTTGCTCCACCCAGTCATTCTACTAAAGAAAAGAAGATTTGAAAAGTCAAGACTCCAATACCACATGTGCCACATGAACATCTGGACAAGGGCTTGAGGGAATTTCCCTGGAAGCAGAAAAGAAAATAAAAAAAACCCTCTAGGTAATTGTTGCTCCCTAACTCTGCAGGGCAGCTGGCCTCCCTCCCCAAGGAGACCACATCGAGTGGGGGCAGGGTGTAGTGAAGATGTTGGTTTGTGAGAATAGCCAGCAACGGTTTGGCTGCTGGTTACACAAATTAAAACTATTTGCATTCATCTAAAAAACTTCGTAAATACAAGATGCCTATTATATACACATAAGTATTTTACTTTTATCTTGCATTAGTAAATGCATGATAAAATTTTGATATGCATGACTTTTTCCATGAAAAAAAAGTTTGGAAAAAGATTTCTGAATTCTGGATTTAGGTTCCCAGGGGAAAAACAATTTGAGGTATCCTAAGGTTGCATGTCCAATCAGTGTACCATGGCTATGTGAAGGCCAACTCAGATCAGCCAGAGTACACTTAAAATTTGGTTTTCTTAAAGTTCTTCAATTCAAAAGAAACATTAGGATACCTTACATTCTTCAGTGCTCTTTTTCAGAATTCCCTGTCTTCTATTTGGAAAATAACTTTCCTATTAATACAGTGGAATTAGCTAATTCCACAGGCTTTGAAGTCTTAAAGACTCAGGTTCAAATATAATTCTGACCTTTGGTAAATGACTCAATATCTCTAAGCCTCAGTTTCCTCGCGAGTGGAAGAAAGGACTTATTTTACAGAGAATCAAGTGAGATAACATTTAAATATCTTTTAACACAATTGCTAAAAGACGGTAAGCACTCAGAAATTGCCAGATATGAGCATACTCATAGCTACTTTCTTGTCTAGTCCTGCTGGAACCCACTGTTCATGTTACTAACATTCTAGCTGTTGCTGTGTGTGTTTCATGGGCAACACAGTGGACTGATTAGGATTATGGACTGGAAAGCCCCACTGCATGGGCCTGATTCCTGCCTTCTCTGTTAACTGGCGCTTTGAGCCAGGGCTCTCTGCACTTCAGTCTGTTCGCCTTTAAAATGGGACTGAGCAGCCATAAAAAGGAATGAAATCATGTCTTTTGCAGCAACTTGGATGGAATTGGAGAACATCATCCTGAGTGAACTAACACAAGAACAGAAAACCAAACAACACGTGTTCTCACTTATATGTGGGAGCTGAACTAAGGATCTGCAAAAGCACAGAGAATGGTACAGTGGACACTGGAGACTCAGAAGTGTGGGGGGGATAAGGGACAGAAGGATGAAAAGTCACCTGTCAGGTACAATGAGCACAGGTGGGGTGGGGGTGTGCTTACAGAGCCCAGACTTCCTCACCTCTATACAAAGCATCCATGTAACCCAACGCCATTTGCACCCCCAAAGCTATAAAAATAAAATAAAATAAATAAAAATAAGATGGGAATGATAATAGTACCTATTTCCTAAAATTATTGTGAGCACTCAACCAGTTAATATAGTAAAGTGCTTCAAACAATGCCCTGCTGTAGTAAGCTCTCAGTAATTATTAGCCACTATTAATAGTATTTTTAATGTCTCTCACTGCAATGGAGTCATAATCTCATTGAGTTAATATGCTGAATTGTAATGTACATAAAGTCAGTTTTTCATCTTTACTTTATCCAACAGCACCTAGCATATTATCTGGCACAGAAAGGGGCCTCAATAAAAACTGGGTCTGACCATCCTTATGTAGACTAGGAAGTGATTTTCTAACAGCTCTCTCAGTCTGTGCTCTCTCTCCCCAAAGTCCTTCACACTGGCAACCTAGGTTGTCCCAATCGAGTCTGACCTGCCCCTTCCATCTGATCTCCCATTGTTCTCCTACACCTACTCCATCTCCGGCAAATATCCACCACTCAGTCATGAACTTCAGGGGAGGTGGGTCTCAGCTCCAGCCACAAAGGGTAGTCACTATCCGCTTAGATCAGTTGTGGTGTTCTCATTCTTCTTGCCACTGATTAGCAAGAATATGGACTTACAATAGAATTTTGACCAATTAGATAGGAGAGCATACCTTTGGAAGTGAAAGGAGTGTCTGAGAGAAATTATTCCTCAGATACTTGATAAAGATAGATAGAAAGAAATGATCTGTCTCCTGCCACTGGATATTGTGACATTTCCATGTAAGGTCTGGAGTGACTGCAGCCATCCTGCATCCATGAGGTGATGCCAAGCCAAGCACTGAAGACAACTGATGACACACTGATCTGCTGAATTAGAATTCTTGTTACATAAGAGAATGTACACACACGTGCGCATGCTCACACACACACATTAGATTTGAGTTTTTCTGTTTTGTTGGCAGTGATTTTTGTTTGTTTTTGTTTTTTTGAGACAGGATCTCCCTCTGTCACCCAGGCTGGAATGCAGTGGCATGATCATAGCTCACTGCTGCTGCCTGAAACTCCTGGGCCCAAGCTATCCTCCCACCTCAGCCTCTTGTGTAACTGGAACTACAGGCATGAGCCACCATGTCCAGCCAATTTTCGGATTATTTGTGAAAATGGGCTCTCACTATACTGCCCAGGCTGACCTTGAACTCCTGACCTCAAGTCATTCTCCCAACTCAGACTGGGATTACAGGCATGAGCTATTGTGCCTGGCCTTAGGCTTTTCTGTTATTCGCAGCCCTAAGTAGCGTAACAAATACACAAGAAATCTCCCACAAGGTCAATATGTAATACTTATCCCAAAAAAGTGCACATATTACAAATATATAGCTCGTTGAATTTTCACCAACTAAACAATCCATGCAATTCTGCAATAAAAATTAAATGAAAATTAAACTTCATTAATATTTAAATAAAGAAATGAAAACACTAAGGCCTTTTTGACCTAACAATTTGGCAAAGATGAAAGATTAATATTTCTTTTGACATGGATATGGAAAAGTGTATTTTCTTTTTTCTTTTTTTTGAAAAGTATATTTTCATATACTCTTGGTGAAAGTATAATTTGGTAAAAGACATCAAAATTTTAAACATGCTAACTTTTTTTTTTTTTTTAGTTGGGGTCTCACTCTGTTGCCCAGGCTGAAGGGCAGTGGCACCATCACAGTTCACTGCAGCCTCAATCTCCTGGGCTCAGGCCATCTTTCTGCTTTAGCCTCCTGAGTAGCTGGACTACAGGCATGTGCTTCTGTGCCCAGCTAATTTATTTTTATTTTTATTTTTGTAGAGATGAAGTCTCTCTATATTGCCTAGGATGGTCTCAAACTCCTGGGCTCAAGCAGTCCTCCTGCCTCAGCCTCTCAAAATGCTGGGATTACAGTTATGAGTCACTACACGCAGACTGAACATGCTTGCTAACCTAAAAATTTAACTTCTGCCAGGTTTGGTGGCTCAGCCTGTAATCCCGCGCCTTTGGGAGGCTGAGGTGAATGGATCGCCTGAGCCCACGGGTTCGAGACCTGCCTGGGCAGTGAGACCTCATCTCTACAATAAATCAAAAAATTAGCCAGGTGTGGTAGCGTGCGCCTGTAATTCCAGCTACTCGGAAGGCTGAGGTGGAAGGATCGCCGGAGCCCAGCAGGTCGAGGTTGCAGTGGCCAGGAGCGGCCACTGCACTCCAGTCTGGGTGACCGAGTGAGACTCCAACTCAAAAAAAAAAAAAAATTTAACTTCTAGGAATTTGTCTTAAGGAAATAATCAAGCAAATCAAACAAATGAGCAAAAAGTCATATAAATCTTTATTGTTAGTGTTTCACAGCAAATATTTGGAAATAATCCAAGTAGCCACCAATAGAGGATTAATTAAATAAAATTTAATGTCTTTTTAAAAAATGAGATCTTTATGAATGTAAAGCTGACCATGATACACTGTTTAGTAAAACCAACATGTTGCAAAATAATAAGTATAGTATGAACCCATTTCTAGTACATAAGGATGTGCATTAAACTATTTAGAGTGGTTATCTCTGGAAGGTAAATGCATGGACATTTACTTTGTACACCATTGTAAAGGGTCACTTTTTAATTCAACGGGCACATGTTACTATTTTCTTTCTTTCCTTCTTTTTTCTTTGAGTTAGTCTTACCCTGTTGCCCAGGCTGGAGTGCAATGGCACCATCACAGTTCACCACAGCCTTGACCTTCTGGGCTCAGGTTCACTGTTGGTATTGTGCATTCTGTGGGTTTAGAAATGCATAATGGCTTGTCCCTGGTCTCAGGAGGCTGAGATCCCTCTATCTCAGCCTCCTGAGTAGCTGGGACTACAGGTACATGCCACCATGCTCAGCTAATTTTTTTGATTTTTTGTATAGACAAGGTCTCACTATGTTGTCCAGGCTGGTCTTGAACTCCGGGGCTCAAGTGATCCTCCTGCTTCGGCCTCCCAAATTGCTGGGATTACAGGCATGAGCCATCATATCTAGCCACATGTTACTATTTTCAGAGACAAATTAAAAGAGCTGAGAACAAATACTCTGCAGGATCTGGCTGGATCCCCATCCAACACACCAGCATCTTTCCTTCTGACTCCCTGCCTGCCTTCCATGGAGCAGTGGTTCTCACCAGGCTGTCTGTGGGCCTCTGGTAAGATACAGACTTGGTCTAGGCAAGATACGGGGTTTTCCTAGTAGTCACAAATAATTAATTGCAAATATTACTACAAAGTATATGAATGAGGATTCTTATATTCTTATAACTTTCTGTCAGAGGAATTTTTAAAATTTCTATAAAGATTCCAACTATATGACATTCTGGAAAATGCAAGACTATGAAGACATTAAAAATATCAGTGGTTACTGGGGGAGAGGGAGGAGGAGGGAGAAATGAAGAGGTGGAGCAGAAAGAATTTTTAGGGCAGTGAAACTACTGCAGTGACCGGGAGCCCCAACCCACTCTCGCCAGGGGAGAGGGCGAAGGGGAGTTGCAGGGAAGGAGCGGCACAAGGAATATCCGGCCTCGCCTAAGACCGGGGACAAGCCATTATGCATTTCTAAGCCCACAGAATGCACACCACCAACAGTGAACCTTGATGTGAATTATGGACTTCGGGTGATACCGATGTGTCACTAGAGGTTCACTGGTGGTAACGAATGTACCACCATGTGGAAGGATGTTAATGGGGGAAAGCTATGAATTTGTGGGGGCAGAAAGCATATAAGAAGAACACTCCGCTCAATTTTCTGCAAACCTAAAACAGTTCTAAAAAATAAGGTTTAAAAAAAATTCCTGTAAGCATAAAAATGTTCTTAGGAAATGGAGTCTTATTTCTTTCATGATGAGAGAGACTGAGTGGTGTGAGTGAAAACTGACCAGGTTCAAACCACTGGCTTAGTGTAGCCTGCTCTGAGTGCCCAATGGCCATAGCAGCCTAAACACCACCTCATCCTGCTCAAACCTAGAGCACTGTTCTTCCCAAAGATGTTTCCTACTTAGAGTTAGGTTTTTACCCAAAGTATCACAGGCATAGACAAAAATCAAACAGAACCAGTTTCAATCACTTGCAGTGCTTAAAATATTTATAATTCTTTCTATAGCCAAAGGCAGCCGGGCTAATTATTTACCAAGCAAGTGGAAATGATGTCCCGGGAGATACAGCAGAACTGATGCAGCAATTGGGAGCGAGCTGGTAGTTAGTTGGAGTTCAGGGAGTCTCAAAGCATCTTGGAGTGGCTCTATTTTAGCCTCACATAAGAACTGGACCATCGTGCTACAAATGACACATTTGCTACTGAAAAGATCAAAGGGTGCTAGGAGGGCTTCTGTAGCTAGCACTCAAGTTGATTTTCTGAGCATCTCTAATGAGCTGCAGCGAGAGAAATCTATGCTCTCTGGGGCTAGAAGGTCCCTGAATGGAAAGGCTCTCTAAATTCCTGTAGAGAGATTTAATGGAGGTGAGAGATTATTGGGCCTCCACAAGGGCTTCAAGTTTCTCAGCTGAAAAGCTTTTTATTGGAAATGACAGTGATTTTATGAGTTTTGCTAATTAGAAGACCAATTAAGGCTTACTTCAAAATTGTTCAAACAACACAGTAACATCTGGACTTCAAATTGGAACTCCTCTCATCTCGTCCCTCAAACATGACAGTGAATGATTTAATGATATTTCAGAATTTTCCTATGCATCGGAAATGTATACATTGTATACATATGTATTGTATACATGTGTATGCATTATACTGGCTATGTATTTAGATATCCCATTACAATGCTGTGGCTCATTCCTAGCTCTTTCTGAAATGTACACTTAATGACAGAGAAGTTTGGAGTTTTGATGCAGAGACCTACAGCTGTCTCTAAGGTTGCCCAACAATTCCTGATTTCCACCTCACACCAGTAATGACAAAACTTCCTAAATATTGCCAGCTGTATTTTCTAGGTTTGAAAACTCTAAACTGTGAGAACGTTCTTTTTTTTATTGTTTTTTAAATTATCTTTTTGTGCAATGCTCTCTTCCTTATAATCTATGAGCACTTTGCAAGCCAGAAAAACTATATGTCATCCTAAACAGCACCCTCTCCCTCACTACCATGTTCAGTTCACAACTAAGTTTAGCCCATTTTGCCTCCTTCCCTGTTCATGTCTTTTCATTTTCATCATCACCACCCTGGTCCAAGTCATCACGCTCTCCTATCTGAACTGCCACAGTAACCTCCTCGTGATCCTGCCTTCTTCTAATCCATTCTGTACAAAGTAGTTAGAGAAATCTTTTTAAAGACATGGATCTAGGCTGGGTAGAGTAGCTCACACCTGTACTCCCAACACTTTGGGAGGTCAAGGCAGGAGGATTGCTTAAGTCCAAGAGTTCAAAATCCACCTGGGCAATATAGCAAGACCTCATCTCTAAACAAAATTAAAAAATTACCTGGGTGTGGCGGCATGCACTTGTAACCCCAGCTACTCAGGAGGCTGAGGCAGAAGAATCACCTGAACCCAGGAGATAGAGGCTGTGGGAAGCTGTGATCATGCCACTGCACTTCAGCCTGGGTGATAGAGTGAGACCCTGACTCAAAACAAAAGCAAAAGCAAAAACAAAAACATAGATCTAATCCTGTCATCCACTTATTGTGAACTTTACCTGACTCATACAACAAAATCCAAATTCCTTGCCATTGCCTTAAATCCCAGCATGTTACTCTGAACTGCTTCTCCCACCCCACCCCAGCCTCAGCTATTGGCTGTCATCTCACAGGCTCTAGCACGACGGCTTTTCATTCCAAGAGTGTCCATGTTCTCTCCTGGCTCAGGTATGTGAACCCTGCTGTAATCTGCAGCTGGAATCCTCTTCCTAAACCCTCCCTACTTCACCTAGTTAACTCCCATTCAGTCCTCAGATTTCAGCCTAAACACCACTTTGTCAAGATACATTTTGACTGTATGCTTGTGTGACTGTTTAGTTAGTGTCAGTGTCTCTGTTGCCCACTAGATTGCAGGCTGCACACAGGGAAGTCTTTTTTTGTTATTTTTTGTTTTTGAGTCAGAGTCTCACTTTGTCACGCAAGTTGGAGTGCAGTGGCATGCTTATGGCCACTGCAGCCTTGACCTGCTGGGCTCAGGTAATCCTTTCGCTTCAGCCCTCCAAGTCACTGGAACCACAGGTGTGTGCCACCATGCCCTGCTAATTTTTTGGTGTATTGTAAAGATGAGGTCTCACCAAGTTGCTTGGGCTGGTCTCAAACCTTGAACTCAGGCAATCCTCTCGCCTCTGCCTCCCCAAATTCTGGAATTACAGGCATGAGCCACCATACCTGGCTAGGTCTATTTTTTAGTACCTGGTTTTCCCCAGAAACTAGCAGTGTGTCTGGCAGGACACACAATGGCAGGAATTAAAATATTTGCGAGTCTATTTACTCTTTAGTGATTGTAATTTTCTAACAGTTAAAAGATCAGTGCACATGAAGTTGGTGGACAGAGTCCTAACTAGGGAAATATGAACCACGTCTCTTGTTTTAAGAAAAAAAAAAGGAGGAAATTTTTCTTGCCTTCAGACACCAAAGCTCAGCTTCAGGCTGTGTTCTCTTCAGCTTTGCCATGCCTGGATGGGCAGAAACGACATTACAGAGAGGTACTTATTTTTCCCTTTTTAAGATACTTTTCAAAGGTTTATTTTTTTAAAAAAGATACTAGTGAATTGAGCGGAAGAAATAAGTCAAAGCCATCAATAATTACTTTCCATCCTTTGGCGCCCCCTGTTGACAGTAAACTCAATTGCAGTTACGTTATACCAACACCTCTTACAACTTGACGAGAAGTGAGATGGGTCAAAGACTGATCCTTGGTTTAATCAGTCTTTGGGAAAATCCCACCACTCCTTCCTCAAAAGCATGGGTCCATTTGCCTGAACTTTTTTGCCATATCCTTAGGCATCTGTATCTGGCCAATGTGAGAGCTAAGAGCAAAACTGTGGTAGAATTTCCAAGTCTCAAACAGTTGCTGTCAGAAAGGATCAACTTGGGAATCATACTCTACATAAAGTTGCCTGATTGTCTCTTTATTTTGCTTGCCTGGACAAAAAGAGTAGCTCTATACTAGAAACAAGGACAGAGCAAATATTAAAATAAAATTTGTAAACGTTTTATTTAATTTATGTTTTATTATTTTTAGAGACAGTCTCATTCTATTACCCAGGCTGGAGTGCAGTGTTGAGATCATAGTTCACTGCAGCCTCGAATTCCTGGACTGAGGTGATCTTCCCACCTCAGCCTCCCAAGTAGCTAGGACAACAGGCATGTACCATCATACCTGGCTAATTTTTCTATTTTTTTGTTGAGATAAGGACTTGCTATATTGCTCAAGCTGTTCTCAAATTTCTGGTCTCAAGAGATCCTCCTGCCTTGTCTTCTCAAATTGCTGGGATTACAGACTTAAGCCACCGTGCCTTGCCTAAATTTTTAAATATTTTCCCAAATATCTTAGTTTCAAAATAAATAATGTTACTCCTTTTTCAAACACATGAAAAATAGATAAATCAACTTAAAAGAATAGAAAAATGGATTAATCAGACAGCACAGGTCTAGCACAATGCCCTGCCTACAGCAGCTTTTGGTAATGTTGTCTCTATCCTGACTCTGCCACCAACTAAGCAAGTGACCTTGACACATCAGTAACCTCTCTGGATCTCATTTTCCTTGTCTGTAAAATGAAGGTGTTGAATACATAATCTCTAAGGACCCTTCTCACCTATAACTTTCTATTTCTAAACACCCCACACTTCTCTTTGTTCCCTGCCATGCTCTAATTTCCAGAAATGAAAGCAGAAATACTCTGTTTATCCCTACAGTATAAATTCTGTTTTATAAGCTTTTTTGGAGCATAAGCTATGTATAAAGACACAAAGACCCACTGATTACTATGTTCCTGGCCCTGTGTTGGATGATGTAATTCACTGTAACACAAATAGAAGGAGCTATGTTGGAACTGTGAACAAATGCTGTGGTAACACATTGAACAGTGATACCACAGAATTCATAAAGTGATTGTTGCAATTTAGCAAATTTGGTGAAACATCAGTTGAGTCACGTGCTTGGTATTACCCCAACAACATAACTGGTAAACTGGATTTTTCTCTTCTTGAACCTATGCTCTAGGTTTCACTTAGGTAGAGCCTAAATATCTAACAAGAAATGCAAATTGTGTAACACTCATCCATACTTTTCTGAAACATGACTTTATTTTAAAAAATGGATGTAGAAGTCATGCCCTGACCTGCCCACCATGGAATCTTCTGAGAGGAGCGAGTCCTTTTGCCAATATTTCCTGTGCAGATGCCAGCCCACGAGCAGAAAGTCTGCACAAAGCAATTTCCAGTGAAGGTAAAGCATCAGAACCCCCCGCGGCTTAGTCAGCAGTATCTCTTTCAACTCACCTGGTCTAAACACTACCCATGGTCCACAGAATAATCCATTTCTACCTCAGCTGCTGAGACTTAAGATTTACCTATTCTACTTCAACTCTTTGCGAATTGGAACTCATGTGGTTCCATTTGCTAATAGTGACCACAAACCTGCCCCTGCAAATTCCTGCATTGAAGGACAAAGACATAGCTATGCATTCCATCAAACCCTGAAGCTATTTAGTGTTTTAGGACTCTGAAGGATTTATTTCTGTCCCATATAGAAGCTGTTCTCTGCAATGGCATGGGAAGACATCTTGAAAGAAAGCATTTGGTGACCTAGCTGGTAAAAGCACAGAAATGATTAAAACGTAGGCAAAGAATCCCCAAATTGCTATTACCTTAATGATTAAAACATGCAGCTCATTAATTTAATCTGACAGTGGGCCCTTTTGTGCGTAGATTCATATGTAATGTCTTACTCCAGTTGAAGAAACTTGTCCCATGCCAAGCCTGGCTCTCCATTTCTTTTATTACTGAGAAGTCATCGGTACAATCCAAAATGATTAAAGCAAGAGAGATTGAATTGCAGACAAAGAACATCAGACTGGGTCAGGGATGAGAAAATAAAACTCCAAACAAGTACAAAACTCAAGGGACTAACGATCAAAATGTTCAAGTCTCCATTTCTTTTAAAGCTGAAATATTTAGCTTTCTTGTTTATAACATGGTTTTCTAAAACACTGACATGATCTATTAATAAGTTAATGCTTTTTCTCTAGCAGGACTTCCCCCAGGGTCCCTAAAAGAGAACTCTTAAAATTGTACACATATTGCACAAAATATGTCAGAAGAGTAAGGAAATGAATGAAACAAAGTTACTGGATCCAGTCTCCTTGTCCAAGCTACAACTTGCATGAAACTGGAGAAACTCTTGAACTGTTCATTATTCGTATGATTCTTCGCAGAATATAGACTAGTATATAAACTATCTAATTATGAATCACAAAAGACCAGCAAAATTAATATGCCATAAAAGTTACAGAAAAATAAAAGAAAAAAAATCATCAAATGTAGGCCTCCATATACCTAACCCATGAAAAAGAAAACGTTCTTATTACAATTATTCCTCTGCACAAAACAAAAGCAAGTAATCCAAACTCAAAAAGCAAAGACAAGCCGGGCTGGGTGGCTCAGCCTGTAATCACGCACTTACAGGCTGAGGTGAGTAGATTGCCTGAGCCCCAGGGTTCAAGACCCACCTGGGCAACTTGGCGAGACCTCATCTCTACAATAAATCAAAAATCAACCGGGAGTGGTAGCGCGTGCCTGTAATTCCGGATACTCGGAAGGCTGAGGCGGAAGGATCACCAGAGCCCAGCAGGTCGAGGCTGCAGTGGCCGAAAGCGGTCACTGTACTCCAGTCTGGGCAACAGAGTGAGACTCTAACTCAAAAAAAAAAAAAAAAGCAAAGACAGTCTTTTCTACTGCTAATAGTGAAGATTTTAAAAATCCATCTTAAACCACTTCTCAGTCATCAGAGTTGAGCCTTGTTCTTTTTCTTCTTGTTAGAGCTTTATACATTTAATGAAAACTGTACCCTCAGGTGACTCTGGGTTCACCCACTAGGGAGATTCTGTTTTGTATCTTCTTTCACATTCTATCCATTCCTATGGAAACTTCTTGATTTAACTCATGATATGATGATCAGGTGAGAGAGGGGCACAATTCTTAGTACACCTTTTGGTGCTCCTTCAAAATAGAAGTGGCTTGTGTAGAGATGTTTTAACTGAGCAGAAAATTTCATTCTGGCATTTCACTGTTAAACAGCCAGTTCTTGCCATGGAAAGACAATCAAGGCAAATGCTATACAAATATTCCTCTCTCTACTATAGATAGGTTATTCTTAAGACAAAATAAACTTATCTTCAGTCATAAAATATAATCCCCCCCAAAAAAACCCTTAAGGAGATTGTGTCTACAGCAACTCATTCTGCCCATGTGTAGACATGAGAGATGCATTGCCTATGAGACAAAAGAAAGCAGCTAAATGGCAATGCCATGATAAGTAGTTTTATATTTGTATAAATGAAGCCTATTTCGGGTTGATATTTCCTCTGGCTTGATAGACACCGTGACAGGATATGGATATCTAAGAGTAATGTTTAAGGCAAAATCTTGGTATTTTAGATTAATTATTTCATTTAAATTCCTGCTTGTGACCTGCTGCTTAACATGCTTTACAATGGATTTATCGTGCTTCAATATTAGAACTTTTAGTTTGGGGCTAACAGAAATAGTTCAGCTAATGAAAATAATGATTTTTTCATGCTGTACTACATGATAATTTAAAACATTTCAATTAAACAAACTGTCTCATTAGAGCTCCTTGATAATGTAGTTCAGTTTGCTTTGATATGGTCAGAAATCCCAAGGATGCTTTTGGGATACACTGTAACTATCATATGAACCTGCTTAAGAAGGTTGCCATACACCAGACATTTTAGAGTACTCAAACGACCTACTTTAAAAACGTTTGAAGCCATTTTGTGGTGTGGACCCAGAACAAATTACCCTTATTTGATAAGTAGTTTCCAATTTGTGTTCCAAAAGGCATCTGAATTCTACCACTGAGATTTATTTTTAAAATTTCATTTTTTCTCATATAAGATTTGAAAGCACATTTGTTCATAAAATTCTCATCCTGTTATTACCTGGTTTTTCACAGAGTAGTCTTATAATGAATATTATAATTTACAATTAACTATTTTGTATCTTATTCCCTATCATTTCTTCCCAAAAGATTTTCGACTCACTTGGACATTTCTCCAGGAAACAAAAAATTAAGTGTGTAAATAAACTAAATTGGTAAAAGTATTACTGACATACTCTGAAGATAAATTATATATTGTTGCTTTAACTTGAATACTTAAATGTTTTCATAAGCCAAAGTTTTAAATGATAAGAAATTCTATTAATTTTCTGTGGTTGAAAATAGATGAAAAAATAAATTTCTCATATTCCTAGCATAAGTACGAAATTAGACTTGAATATTTTTTATGGCACCAAACAAATAGCTTCTTGAATTTAAATACCTGTTAATATAACTTAAATATCAGATGAACTAGTTGTTGAACAAAAATAACACAACAAAAATAACACAAAGATCAACTGACTGAATATCAACTAGTTATTTTGTTATCGCATGCTACAGCAAAAAAATATAGATTTTGAGATCTCAGTTCAAATTCAATTTAACTTGTAAAGTGACAGTTTCATGAATTCAGGCCGGCTAATAATAGCACTATCTTTTGCCTTGATTGCAAAGACCGCTTCTGTTTTGTTTAGGGTGAATAATGCTAGCTGCTATAACAGATCCCAAGAGTTATGTGGCATAACACAATAAAAGTTTATTTCTGTCTCATGAACAATGTCCAATGTGGTCATCACAACTTGACTTCAGAATAACTGGGGTCTCAGGGTCCTCTCTTGGATCATATAGCCATAACACACATCACACGTACCCACACTCCAGTGGCCAGGACTCGGTTACATGGTCACAACCCAGTACAGTGGAAATGGGAAATGTGGTCTGTCTGCCCAGGAAATAAGAAAATGGGTTTTGGTAGACACATAGCAATCTTGCCACAGAAATCTCCATAGCCCCATCAGGGACTTGCTAAAAAGGAATGCAGTCTCACAAATCCTCTTATAATATAATTAGAGAGATTATCATCCAGTTTTTAGATTGAATAATAAATATAAAATTCATTAAGTTACACAGTGCTATTCCAACTAAGCGGTATTAAGTAATTTAGCCATGTGTAACATGATGTTTAATCATCTGTGTCTCAGTTGCCCCTTCAAGGTGCATGGATTCATTTTTTCCCATCCAATTCTTTGAATCCCTGAGCTCTTTTCCACTCACCTGGCTGTCAAAAATGGCAGACATAGTAACTTTAACTGAACTTCAGTCCTGAAAGTTGGAGTAAATAAAATTAAATATAACCCAAATGTATGTTTGTTTGTTTTTCTTGGCCTGTGTTACTCAAAACAGTATTTTCAAAGGTGTATTTCATGAACAAATTTGAAGCTGAAGCGATGCTGGATTTTTTTTTTTTAGCTGGGCATTTTTTTGAACACTGAAATCCAGAAAAAGCCTCAACAGAACATCCAAATAGTTTCTGAACTGATATTTCATTCAGTCTAAGTTCCTGGCAGACGTCTGATTTCACGAGCCCTTGTTAATTACAAGCTTTCCAAACCTTCCAAAATGCCCTCTGATGCAAAAGGAAATCCACCCATTTTATTACTAGTCTCCAAAGCAAAAATTAAGCAGAAAATTGAGGTAAGTATCCAGAAAACTCAGGCAAAACCTCACAGCTTGACTTGTATCTTCTTTTAAATATCACAACCCCAGAGCAGAACAGCAAATAATTGATAAGCGAAGTAGAGAAGAGTAACTAACTGATAGGATTGAAACCCTGCAGGGACTGACCTAGAAAGAGAGATAAAAGGAACTGAGAGAGACCGGTTGCTCCATCTCAACACAATCCTGGGAGGTAGATATTAGAGATCTGGCTCTGTCTAATCCCTCAATGACTTCAAACATATTGCTCAACATTTCTATTTTCGTGGCTCTCACTCTTTCAAATGGGAATAATATAAAATAGGTCAAATTTCCTCTCTGGGCGAGGGTGACATTCACAAGGCCATCTATCTAGTCTAGTCTATTTCCTGGGCCACCCTCCACTGAGGCCTTCCTGGGAGACCTGTCTCAGACAGTCCTTAATTGACATCCCGCCTGCCTTTCACAAACCAAATGAAAGTTACTTGACCTTACTCACCTCGGTTTTCTCTTCTGCAAAATGGATGACACTTAGTTAAAGGCCTAAAGTCACTTCGAGGCCTAAAGTCACTTAAGAGAGGGCTTTACAAATAAAAAAGAGCCCATAACAGTTACTATTATTTTTAAAAAAACTATTTAAAGCAGCTCTCAATGACCTTCTGCATCATCTAACAATCTGTCAAGTTGGTTAAATATGGTCTGAAGCCCCAAATTCTCTGTGTTTAATTCAATATCACCCCATTCATGTCAGGTTATATTTTAGAAACTCGCACAATATCTTCTATGTGGTTTTCTGTAGTTTCCATTATTCTTGAAAACTCTGAGGATTTAGAAAAATTGTAATGTTGAAACAAATGGTGCTGGCCATACCCAAGTTCCTCCACAGGCACCCACCAGGAATTTAAGGTGAAATAGTACTTGACGCACTACAGCAGAGACGACAAGCATGTGGCTGTTGCAATACTCAGTTCACCTCGAAAACATACATCTATGTCTACTAGTGAACATCTACATCTGCTGATAGGTCACCAAACTCGTTCCCATATAGTCTAGATTTTTCCACAAAATCCTTTTCTTTTTTCTTTTTCTTTCTTTTTTTTTTGAGTTGGAGTCTCACTCTGTCTCCCAGGTTGGAGTACAGTGGCACATTCATGGCCACTTTCACCTCAGCCTTCCAAGTAGCTGGAAATACAGGCGTGTGCCATCACATCTGACTAATTTTTTGATTTATTGCAGAGATGAGGTCTCGCCAAGCTGCCCAGGCTGGGTCTTGAACCACTGAACTCTGATAATCCTTTTGCCTTGGCCTCCCAAAGTGCTGGGATTACAGACTTGAGCCACTGCATCCAGCCACAAAATCATTTTCAAAAAATACTTTGGACAGTACCTATCGATCCATCAGTCACTACTAATCTATTTCCATTTCTGGGCTATAGCATAGAGAAAAGCATATTTAAAATGGGAAGGGGAATTTCCGGCCCACCTTGCATGTCCTGCAGATTTTGCATGCAGAATCAATTCTTACCTGAATTATCTTTCTGCTAATTTTCTGCACAGATTTTGAACTTACCAATCCCCACAGTGATGTGAACCAATTTTTAAAAATCAATCTATTTTCATCTCTCTGTGTGTACGATATAACATATATTATATATTATAACATATATTATATATTATACCTATATGATCTATTTTATCATATAATTGACATATTTGCTCTTTTTCTCTGGAGAACCCTCACTAATATAGATTTTGGTAACAGGAAATGGAGGATTGCCATAGAAAATACCTAAAAATGTGAAAGTTG
Source organism: Cephalopachus bancanus (assembly GCA_027257055.1). Taxonomy (NCBI): domain Eukaryota; kingdom Metazoa; phylum Chordata; class Mammalia; order Primates; family Tarsiidae; genus Cephalopachus; species Cephalopachus bancanus. Next base: position 15,255,327 of record JAPVLO010000093.1, read on the forward strand.
CTCTGGAATTGGGTAATGGGTAGACACTAGAAGAGTTTTAAGGTACATAATAATAGAAAAAGACTAGATTGCCCTAAGAGACTGTTGCTAGAAATGTGAACATTAAAGATGCTTCTAATAAAGTCTCAGATGGAAATAGGGAACTTGCTACTGGAAACTGGGAAAACGGCAATCTTTAAAAAGTAAAAATAAATAAATTGGATGGAGGCTTTATTCTGACTATTTATTTTGGTTTTCTTTGTCTAGAGACTGAAAAAAAAATACCCAAATTAAAGCCAATTCTTGAATATCTGTAATAATGGAGAATATGGTTTAGCATGAATCAATCAAATTAATAAATCACAAAAGCCTGTATTAGAAATGAGACTTAAAAGAAAATGATGTTTAAGTATAAAACATCATAGGAATACAAAGAACTTAAATTTCACTTTAAAATAAAATGGAAAAAAAAAACATCGGGTTGGGTGTGATGGCTCATGCCTATAAACCCAACATTTTGAGAAGCTAACGCAAGAGGATCACTTGAGATCAGGAGTTCAAGACAAGCCTGGACAACATAGTGAGACTCCATCTCAGCAAAACATTAAAAAAATTAGTTGGGTGTGTTGGCATAAGCTTGTAGCCCCAGCTACTTGGGAGGCTGAGGCAGGAGGATCACCTGAGCCCAAGAGCTTGAGACAACAGGGAGCTATGATCACATCACTGTACTGCAGCCTGGGCAACAGAGCAAGGCCCCATTTCAAAAAAAGAAACTCAACGGTGGATGATCACAGACAAACCTTCTCATTTGTCAGAGCTGTTGTTAACAACTAACTATGTCTGCAGATTTATTTTCACTTCTTCTGTCCTTCATTGTGATGAATAAGGTAATGTGAGCTGAAGTGGGCAAGAGGCAAAAAGGTACAAAGACAACTGAGCTGGAAAACTATAGACATGTTGATCAGTTCTTGAATAATCAAGATTATTAAATTTTCAGTGATTAACACATGAAAACAGCCTCAGTGCTAAGGGGAGAGAAAAATTAAAGAGACAGAATGGGAAGCTTACAGGGAAAAGCTAAAAAATATTTCAAAGGAAAATAATGAATGAGAAAAAATGTACCTCCATTAGCAATTGTGTTTAGCTCCTGGGTAGAAGACAGGATCGGCTATGCCTACGCTTGGTAAGGATGCTATTTGTTTGTCACCATTTGGGAGAAACAGAATAGCATAGCTGTGTTCACACTCAAGGCAGATGACCTGGGTTCAATCCCAGTTCTTCAATCTTCCTACTCTGTGACCTTGGGCAAACTACACGACTTCTCTGTGCCTTAGTCTTCTTCTCCAATAGATGGTAATGGAGTCCACCTCACAATGTTCTGACAAGGCTTAAATGAGTTAATATATCTAATATCTAAAATAGTTCTTGATACATAATACTACAATCCTTGAATATTTGCTGTTATGTGCTACAACCTTGGTAAAGATCAGGTCTCAAAGGAATAATAGACACTTTAAAAAAATAGTTGGATGTATTATTGAGTTTTGTTATCAAGTATTTACTTTTAAATACTTTTTAGAGGGTGTATTGATCCTGTATTGCTGCTGTAACATATTTCCACAAATTCAGTGGTCTAAACAGCACAAATTTATTATCTTACAGTGCTGGAAGGTCAGAAGTCCAAAATGGGTCTCAATGGGCTAAAATAAAGATGCTGACAGGGCACTTCCTTTCTCAGGAGAATCCATTTTCTTGTCTTTTCCAGCTTCTAGAAACTGTCCACATGCCTTTGCTGCTAGTGTTGTTCCATTTTCAAAGCCAACAGTGGCCAGTCAAGGCTTTCTCATATTCCATCATTCTAATGTGAACTCTTCTACCTCCTTCTTCCGCATTTCCAGACCCTTGTGATTTCATTGGACCCACCTTGATAATCTAGGACAACCTCCTGATTTTAAGGCTAGCTGATTAGCAACCTTAATCTGCAACTCTGATTCCTCTTTGTCATGAAATGAAGCATAGGTTCCTGGGATTAGGGCATAGACATTGGGGGGGGGGGGGCATTGGTCTGTCTACCTCAGAGAGGAACAACAATCTATCTAAAAAACTGGAATGATTAATAGTAAGCACAGTAAACTGAGTTACAGAGTAAGCAGACAAGAGATCTGAATTCCAGCCTGTGTTTGGTTAACTAGTTTTATGATCGCAGAAAGTTTGAAGTTACTTTATCTCATTGCATTTCTATGCAATAAGAGTTGGTGTTATATGACCTATGACTCTATCTGATTAAAAATAAAGGACTAAAGTCATAGGATCATGCCACAAGGTACCTGAGATGTTCTGCAAAGGACAGCTCTAAATTCCATTTTAAAATGAGTCTACTCGTGAATGAAATCTGCCCTATTTTAAAATGAGTCTGCCCCATTTGGCCTTACTTCCCCCCTTCACGGCTTGTAAAAACCACGCATTATCACAACTTCTGGATATTGGGAAAGGTGCAGTATTTCTGAGACAATATGTGTGAACAGTCCACTCCAACTTTCACTCCAACATGGAGGAAACAGCTCTGTGGAGTTATTTCTTAAATTTGCTTCCCTTTATTCCTATAGCTGTACACAAGTAACTCAAAAAAATAAAATCTGATTCTATTGTAGCCAAAATTAGACACTACTGTTGGGCGCGGTGGCTCACCCCTGTAATCCCAGCACCTTGGGAGGCCGAGGCCAGAGGATTGCCTGAGCCCAAGGGTTTGAGACCAGCCTGGGCAACTTTGGCAAGACCTCGTCTCTACAATAAATCAAAAATTTAACCAAGTCTGGTGGCGTGTACCTGTGATTCCAGTTACTTGGAAGACTGAGGCAGTATTGCCTGAGCCCAGCAGGTTGAGGTTGCAGTGGCCTGAGCGTGCCCCTGCACTCCAGCCTGGGTGACAGAGTGAGACTCTGATTCAAAGAAAAAAAAAGAAACCATTGACTTGAAAGTTCTCCTTTTTGAAAATGCAGGAATAAATCACCCTTCCCATATCTTTCTGAATCCTTGAAGATCTTGAGATTATCCTTCGTTCTCCCTCATCAGTCTTACCTTTCCATCTTTTCACATATCTGTTGCAAACGTAAGAGATTGCTTTCAACACTTTGAGATGAGTTGTTGTTAATCAAAAAGAAAGCACAAGGGAAGAAATTAAAGCAAAGAAAAATAATCATCTATTAAGTAAAACACATTAATAGTGTTTATCTTTATGCTGAAGATCCTAGGAAAAGGTATAAAAGAGACACTTCCTTATTTTTAAAATTCTTTTATTTATTTATTTATTTTTGAGTTGGAGTCTTACTCTCTTACTCTGTCGCCCAGGCTGGAGTTCAGTGGCATGCTCACAGCCCCTGCAGCCTCAACCTGCTGGCCTTAGGTGATCCTTCTGCCTCAGTCTTCCAAGAAGCTGGAACCACAGGTGCGCATCACCATGTCAGACTAATTTCTTGATTATTGTAGAGATGAGGCCTCATCAAGTTGCCCAGGCTGGTCTCAAACCCATGGGCACAGGCAATTCTTGCCCTGATCTCCCAAAGTGCTGGGATTACAGGTATGAAGCACCACACCCAGAAAAAATTCATTTTTTAAGGAGGAAAAACTCCATCTTAACTACCACAACTATTTATAGTCTAGGAAGTAGCTTGGTAACAGAAAAGAATCCTGCCTAAACCGTCAAATAAGTAATAAAAATTCAAGCCCTAGTTATGTTAGAAACAAGCTGTATGGACATGAACAGTCATTTGCCCTCTCTAGATTTTCAATTCATAGTGCTGCTTCACTACATTTTTTCAAGAGAGACTCTGAGTTCAACAAAGAGAAAGTGATAGGGCAGAGAAGATGTGTTAAGAATGAACCTGTAAACTCTTTTAAGAAATGACTGAGCCGGGCTCGGTGGCTCAGCCTGTAATCCCGCACCTTTGGGAGGCTGAGGTGAGTGGATTGCCTGAGCCCGCGGGTTCAAGACCCGCCTGGGCAGCGAGACATCATCTCTACAATAAATCAAAAAATCAGCCGGGCGTGGTAGTGCATGCTTGTAATTCGGCTACTTGGAAGGCTGAGGCGGAAGGATTGCCGGAGCCCAGCAGGTCGAGGCTGCGGTGGCCAACTCCAGTCTAGGTGACAGAGTGAGACTCCAACTCAAAAAATAAAAATAAAAAAGAACTGGGTGACCAGGTACAGTGGCTAACACCTGTAATCCCAGCATTTTGGGAGTTGAGGAGGGAGGACTGCTTGAGCTCAGGAGTTCAAGATCAGCCTGGGCAACATAGCAAGACCTCATCTCTACAAAAAATCAAAAATCAACTGGCTGTGGTGGTATACGCCAATAGTCCTAGCTACTTGGGAGGCTGAGGCAGAAGGATTGCCCAAGTCCAGGAGTTCAAGACAGTGATGAGCCACTGCACTTCAGTTTGGGTGACACAGTGAGCCCCCCAACTAAAAAAAAAAAAATCAAATTTCACAGAGCATAGATTTACACAGAATTCCTTCAACAGGGAATCAGATGGCCCAGCTATTTGATCTATTCTGTCAACCTGCCCAGGAATGACAGCAGTGTAGGAAATTGTGATGAAAAGGAAAAAACTTTTAAAAATGTGTTACTTTAAAAATAAAAGTAAATAAATATCCATTGTATTTTCTTAATGTCATAATCAAACTTGTTTTAATTTTCAAGCCTTTATTAACAAGGAAATGCTGAACATCGGATTAGTTTAATTGAGTTTGACACTAGTGAGGGCCCAAGCAGTGGATTATTTCCTCAGAAACCAATCAACTTCTCCCTCTTACTTTACCAAGGTCTGCACCTAACTAGGTAGTCACCTCAGAACAGTAATTTAGTAACAGAGCATAGAGCAGGGCAATAGGAGAGCATCATCTGCAGTGGAAAAACAACTCAAACATGCTTGAGTGAAGACCACAGCCATAAACCATGTCTTTATTACTTGTGAAAAATAGCAATGTCCCTACTTTTGCTTCCTTAACCTTTGGGTCAGCTTGCCATTCCAAACAGGAAGCAAAGCAGATTTCAATGTCTTTCCAATCTAGTATGTTTTGAGTTCTCCCAGATGTTTTCTAACCAAGGGTGGGCTGTTGCCTTTAGGAGTTTGTCATTTACATAATCTTGGAAAGTGGGCACGGGTGTTCTCTGCCCTCTTCCCAGGAAAGAACAGCTGTGTAACAGCAAATCCATCAGGCGTTCAGTTCCTCCTTGTGCCAGACCTCCTGGGTTGGCCTATCATTCCAAGCCAATCTGAGGCTTCTCTCTTCTTTTTGTTCCCCTTGGCTATCTATGACAACAGAATGGATCTCAGAGCTATGTGGTCCAGGAGGGATACTTTGGGCTAATAATATCCAGTGTGCTTGGAAACTTACATTTGTATGGTACTACAATAATATTCCTGAGTATAATTTGCTTGCCTGTGCTAAAAACATCAGTAGACCACTGACAAGAAGCCAAAGCCTTAAATCAAGTAAGAGGGAGGGTGTGTCTTAAGGACACTATGGGGTAGGAAGTAATGAAGTGTCAAAATGAGTGACTTACCTTTATTGTTGAATGCATGGCCTTGAAATATTTGAAGCCAGAAACCAAGAAATGAATGTCACATCGTTGCTCTTTAATTCCCAAGAAAAATAAATATTTTCCTCTACCTTTTCTTTATCAGAGTGATTCATTAATGACAACTTTGAATTAAAAAGAGTAAAAGAAATGCTATCTTTAAAGTTTGTCTCATGGGCTGGGCATAGTGACTCATGCCTGTAATCCCAGCACTTTGGGAGGTGGAGGCGAGAGGATTGCCTGAGCCCACGGGTTCGAGACCAGTGTGGACAACTTGGTGAGACCCCATCTCTACAAGAAATCAAAAAAGTTAGCTGGAAGTGGTAGCATACACCTGTAGTTCCAGCTACTTGGAAGACTGAAGTGGAAGGATCGCCTGAGCCCAGCATATTGAAGCTTTGGTGGCCATGAGTATGCCACTGCACTCCAGCCTGGGCAACAGAGTGAGACTCCCAATCAAAAAAATAAAAAAGTTTTTCTTGCGAAGAAAAAAATCTCTTATTATATTACTTAGATTTTATTTCCTAGGGTGCAGATGTTTGGATATGCTATCAAAAATATATCAAGCATATAGATGCAGGGCCTGTGACAGGTATCCTTATGTAAATAATTTTAGTGGATGTGACTCTTGACCTTCAGAAACATGAAGGCCGATCATGCTTTTTGTATTTTGTTTTTGTTGTGTATACTACTATCAGCAAGGGCTTACCTTATTTTCTTGTATTTGGAAATTTTTGGTTGAATTTTATTAGCTAGCTTTGTCTCTTTTAATGTATAAAGTTTTAAAGCTGGAAAAAGTTGATTGATCAGAATGCTTAACTAATAAGTGGAATAATTATTAAAAATTTTAATTATAATGATTCACTTAGCTAGAAAATACTTTTTATCCCAGCACTTGTTAATAGAATCATTAAAAATATATATATATTGGTTGGCAATGGTTTCTTATAAGAGGAAGTATCACACACTGAATGAAATTTAATCCGTGTGTGTGTGTGTGTGTGTGTGTGTGTGTGTGTGTGTGTGTGTACTGTATTAAAGATCATGTGGGGTACAGAAATCAAGATTTTGGAGATATTTGGACATTGTACAGCTATGGATTGAAGATGGGAATGAATATGTACTGATCTTGGAACTTGTCTTTGTAGCTACTGCATTTTGTTAAATGACTGATATTGCATTCTTTTCTTTTTTTTTTTTTTTTTTATGATTTTCTTCTTTTTCCTGAGAGCCAAGTGTAGAATCTAATTCCAGTTAATTTATGGTTACATTTTATTAAATTCCACTTAAATGAGATTTTGTTGTAACATGGTCAATTCTATTATGAGTTATGAGATTTATTTGGGATAAAGTTAGTAGTACTTCCAGGCCAGAAGAAACTTAGTGTTTTTAAACTTGCAAAATGAGTCTTCTTAGAACTTATTTTCTGCATGCCACACAGGTCTGCTGATTTCTGGTGAAACTTTATCCCAAACATCTCTTTTTATCTCTAAGAACTCCAGCTCTGGTTGTGTTGTTGCTTTGGTGACACTCTGGCCGCTTGTTTCTATTGCTCAGAATTTGTCAAAAGAATGTGGAACTTTCTGGTGAGCTTAGTCTCTCATAGCCATTTCTAGGTCATGCCTCCCTCTCTGAAGAGTCCTTCTGATCCTTATGCCTGCTTCCAGAGTTGGTAGGATTGATCTCGGGGCAGAACTTAATTTTACCTTATTTTAAATTATGTGCTCAATTGCTTTCTTTTTCTCAGAGATTGAAAAGCCAGCAAAGAATGGCTTAATGCAAATGGGGGAAAAATTTAGGAAAATTATCCATCTGCTTATAAATAGTAGCTTCATGTGTGTGAGGTAGCTAATTCTATACAAATTAAGTGCTCTTTCAATAAAAGCAAGAGAAAGAAAAGATTCTAGAAATTTCTTTGTCATGGTTAAACGGCTCCTCCCAACCCCCCAGTTCCCCAGTTTTTCAGAAAGAGATTCTCTCTTATAATCTGGAAATGTATGTGCCTAATTGAAATAAGATGTACTCTTTAAATGATGAAAATAAAAAATGATCAAAATAGATTTTTGTTATCCTTTGGGCATTAGGAGTTTAAATGCAAACTGCATCACTTGCAGTGTGGGGAATTAATTATTGGTAATTGAAGTTGTAAGCTTAATTCCCTGCTTGCTTCAGTGAAAATGAATCCTTTTATTTAATATTGAAATAAGCACCGCTAACCTCATGATCCAGGACAGCACATGCACTCAGCTATTGAGCAATAGTGAGTGTTAAAAAGCTTTATCTTTTAAGCACTGAATTGTGACTAAAACAAAACAAAAACATCGGGGAGGGGGGTGAATACATTGGCAAATAACATAATAGGGCACTGGGTACTCTTAATGGATCCTGTTCTTGTTCACTAGTTAGAGACCTCATTCTGTATCCTAATAACAGTTGAAACCGGCTGGTTGCGGTGGCTCACAACTATAATCCCAGCATTTTGGGAGGCCAAGGTGAGAGGACTGCCTGAGCCCAGGGGTTCAAAACTAGCCTGGGCAACTTGGTGAGACCTCGTCTCTACAATAAATAAAAAAAAAAATTAACTGGGTGTGGTGGTGTGCACCTGTGGTACCAGCTACTTGGAAGGATCACCTGAGCCTAGGTCGAGGCTGCAGTGGCTGTGAGCGGGCCACTCCAAGTCAAAAAAAAAATTGAAACCATTAAAAAATACATGTATACTTTTTGAAAGCATATCCTCAATAAACCACTTTCATTAACTTCAAATTGCTGAGCAAGTAAATTATTTTGCCAAGTGTTTCTGCTGTGAGAAGTTTCTTTCTGAGAGAGTATTCTAGCTAATCATGATGTGCCAGTAACTAGTTCAGAACCTTGCACATACTAAGATGACACGTACATGTAGATGGACGTGTGTGTGACTCTGTCTCTGTCTCAAGACTCTGGCCATCCAGGAATGTCTCTGGGTATTTACACTTATTGCTACTTAGGTCTAGTGTGCTTTCCCAGGTCCCCCTCTGTCTACTCTGCCCAATTAACATCTCTTCTCTCTCAGATCTCAGCTTGAAAATTACACCTGAGATTGGGTTGGGTACCCCTCTTTTACATTCTTACCATAGTAAGATATCTTGTAGTTGCTTGTTTCATGCTTGTCCCTCCTCCCAGAGTACAAGTTCCAAGAAAGCAGGGACAATGTCAACCTTGTTCACAGACAGGGTGCCAGTAACTAGTTCAGAACCTTGCACATACTAAGAATCAAGACACATATTGAGTAAATGACTACGTGAATGAATGTCAATTAAGGTCAGTCTGAGACCCTTGGCAAAATTCCCATTTTATAGTCCTGAAGTATCCATAACTCTTAAAGTACAATTAATTTCTTTTTCTCATTTTAAAAATGAATGTGATTTTATTTTCTGTTTACCATACTTCATACTACGTCCTCGGTGCACCTTTCCTAGAAGATATATTTCAATAAGTAACACATGTAACTATGTAAAAAGTAACATGAGAAAAATAAAGCTTGCTTTAATTTTTGTTGTTTAATGTGTTTATTAGAGAAAATCTGGGCATTGAACTTCTCTCAAAAGAGACTGTATAGTTTAAGTTTTCTCTTTTTCTTTTTCTTTGAGTCAGAGTTTCACTCTGCTGCCCAGGTTGCAGTGCACCTAGGCTCAGGTGTTCCTCAGCCTCCCAGGTAGCTGGGACTACAGGTGTGTACCACCATACCAAGCTAATTTTTGTATATATATTTTTTGTAGAGACAAGGTCTTACTATGTTGCCCAGGCTAGTCTTAAACTCCTGGGCTCTAGCAGTTCTCCTGTCTCGGTCTCCCAAAGTGCTGGGATTACAGGTATGAGCCACTGCACCTGGTGGAACCTATCATTGCTGACCTAGGAGAGGTAATAAAGCACCTTTTGTTCTTATAGTAACCAGCCTCTGAGTCAACAAAGTTTGGTCACAGATTGTGGAAAACTCCTCTGAGTCAACTCCAAGGACCAAGTTTGTTCAGATTGTTCAAATCTTCAAACTATTTTTTTCTCAAAAGCTTAGGGCTTAAATGAACACTTGTTTGATCTAAATATTGTTTCACATTGTCATGGATAAAAAATAAAGGAGACGGAAGAACGCTTTGGTCTTTATCTCAGTATCCTGACATTTATGCCTCATTGTTAATTTTCAAAAGAGCAAAAGCAGATCGAAATAGTTTTCTGGCTTAAGAAGGTTAAGACTAAACCACATATCTAACTTTGCTCCTTTAACAAAATTCCACTAAAACATCAGTGGAGTGATCTTCTTTATATTTATTTATTTATTTATTTATTTATTTTGAGTTGGAGTCTCACTCTGTCACTCAGACTGGAGTGCAGTGGCCGCTCCCGGCCACCACAGCCTCGACCTGCTGGGTTCCGGCGATCCTTCTGCCTCAGCCTTCCGAGTAGCCGGAATTACAGGCATGTGCTGCCACGCCCGGCTGATTTTTTGATTTATTGTAGAGATGAGGTCTCGCCAAGTTGCCCAGGCGGGTCTCGAACCCGTGGGCTCGGGCAATCCACTCACCTCAGCCTCCCAAAGCGCGGGATTACAGGCTGAGCCACTGAGCCCGGCTAGGAGTGATTTTCTTTAAAAAACATAAACCCATATGTAAAACAACACAAGTAAATACAAGAGAAGTAAGATTTTGGAATCTGAAAAACAGATTGACAGCTGGCAGCGCCATATATCGGGATGCCAAAAGAAAGGTATACACATTTTAAGAGATGTTATCTATATATTACTTTTAGTTTGCCATAATCAGAAGTGTCTGGATGCTGATTATTCTCACTTTGAGCACCTCTTATAATTGCAGAAGTCAATTGTGACTTATATTCATGTTTTGTTATCGGTATATATGGAGTATTACAATTTTAATATAGTTTTTTCCTTCTTGAAATATGGTACCCTCTGTATAGACCCCTGCACTTGGTGTGAAGAGGAAACTAAAATAATGAAGAGGCTAAAATGAGGAGGAAAGGATGGAAGATCTTTTATGGGTTAAGTCTCTGTATCCTCATTCATGTTGCACATTGCTGGGCAGTTGCCCTTTCCCTATCTGAGTATAATGATTTATTCTCAGGAGCAAGGACAGCAGAAGGCCTCAGGACATGAGACACAACTGAAGATATATTATTATCATACCAAACACAGAGATCGCATGACTGAATGCATACTGAATAATAAAAATTTCCTCCACTTGGCTCCCAGAATGCCAGCAACCTAATCAGTGGAAGAAGCTTTTCTGTTGAACATATCAACCTTGGAGGAAAGACTTTAAAATACTGGCAACAGGAGTTCACCAACAAACAGCCTATCCAGATTACGTGACATTCAAAGTAAGCAAGTACACAGAGCAACCAATTAGAATTTAAATATCTCATTCTTAATCATAAATGTATACAAAAGAGTGGTCATATATTTAAGGAAGACCTCAAACATGGAAGATAAAAAGCAAGTCAATAAACAAAAGAAAGCAACTTGGAGGAAATAAAGACTACATAAGGAGAAGAAAACTTCCATAAAGTTATTATTAATCAGAGAAAATACTTCCTTTGAAAATACTAAATATATAAAAGTTCAAAAATAGCTAAAATGAAAAATCCTTTCCTCCCCATCTTCTAGGTTAAAAAAAAAAAAGGAAAAAAATCCAACAGAAGAATTGGAAGGTAAAGTTCAAGAAAGTGCTACAAAAGTACAACAAAAAGACCAAAGAAAAGGAAAATAGAAGATATAAGAAAAGTAAAGGTAGCAGGCCTAATGGTCTAAAATATGAGTAGCAGGGGTTTCAGGAAGAGAGCACAGAGGAAACAAAGTAGAAAATTCATCAATAAAATAATACTTTTTTTTTTTCTGAATGCATATGCCCTCAAAACACCAATAAAATAATTCAACAAAAATGTTTCAGGGCTAGGTGTGGTGGCTCACACTTGTCCTACCAGGTGGGAGGATTGCTTGAACACAGGAGTTTGAGACCAGCCTGGGCAACATAGCAAGACCTCATCGCTACAAAAAAAAAATCCCAAAAATAAACCAGCCATGATGGTGTGTGCCTGGAATCCCAGCTACTCAGGAGGCTAGGGCAGAAGGATCTCCTGAGCTCAGGAGGCTGAGGCTGTGGTGAGTCATGATTGCATCACTGCACTCCAGCCTGGGTGAAAGAGTAAGACCCCAATTCAGAAAATGGAAATTTTAAAAAATTTTTTAAAATTCAAAATCAAAGACAAGAGCTGCCAGATGAAAAAGGCCCACCAAGTGCTCTCGCAAAATAGATTCTAGTAGAGCTACATAAAGGAAAATCATGTGAAATTTCAGAACACCGAAGACCAAGAGGGCATTTCATAAGCTTGGAGAGAGAAAAATAGATTACATAGAAAAAATTAGAAATCAGACTTGAGACTTCTCAACTGCAAATAGACAAGGAAGAGAAGAAAATAATAACTTTTCATAAGGAAAAGTATTCCTACTGCAATTCTAGATTCAGTGAAATGATCGAATACATATGAGGGAAAAAGAAGACATTTTCAGACAAGCAAGATCTCAAAAATTTAATTATCATGTACTCTTTCTCAAGAAGCTAGTGAAGATACACTCGCACCAAAATGAAAGGGGAAAAAGAACCAAGGGAGAGGAAGACAAGGTATGCTGAAGAATTTGTCTCTGCACCCTAATCTGTGCCATGGAAAGCTGACCTTTATGGATTGTATTACAGATTCACATGCCCTGTGGTTGTGTTTAGCCAGAGTCACAGAGAATAGGAGAACAGAGACAGTCTAGGCCAGAACCATTCTATTACTCATTTCTCTCAGATTTCTATCTTTGGCTTTTCTTTCTCTCTTGACTTCTTGAGTCACTCTTGCTTTCTTTCTCTTCTCCCTCTCCTTCAGTAAACAAACTTTGAAAGTAGTCTCCATCAACACGCTTAACCATGGAAAGGGCAATTAGGCCGAGAGGCAGTGTAGCACAATGGATAAACAGGCATGGATTATAAAGTCAGAAAACAATGAGTTCAAGTTCCAGCTCTGCCACTTAATAGAGGGGTGATCCTGCACAAGCTACTTACCCTTACTAAAATACAAGGCAAACAGAGATCACTGTCTCTGCCTCATGGGTGTATGGGGTGGTTAAATGTGATAACACATGCAAAAACACAGGACAGTGAATCACAGACTAAGCTCTCAATAAATGGTAGCAATAATTAACATAAATCATAAGCACCATTCACCTGATGAGGGACAGCTAGATTTCTTCCAATTCCCCGCTTCACAAATGTAACCAAAAATATTTGTATGTGGCTTCTATAGAAAATAGTACTATCTATTCACTATTTCCAGACGTGATCTTCAGCACACAAATGGACTGCACTTCCTAGCTACTTACTTTTCCCTTGAAGATAAGATAAGCCAAGAAACCGCTTTGATGGAGGAAATGTGATTTGAATTGGTTTGTTTATTTATGGGTAAAAGCTTTAAGAACCAATGTAGAATTTTAAATAACGTTCAGATTACTAGTGTCTTTTTCACTGAATTGCCTATTAACATCCTTTATTCATTTTTATTTTTAAAAAATCTTTGGTAGTTTTTGCTATATAGAAGTTCTTTGTATAGGCTGGGTTTGTAGCTATCAAGCACTTGAAATATGGTTAGCAAATAAGATCACAAAACTAAATAATTTAATCTCATTCCATTTAATTTAAATTTAAAATTGAAGCAGCATTTCTGTAAATGTAATTTCACTTTAACTGTTACATCATGTAAGATTTTGTTTTCCATTTTACACATAGAAAAGTATGTTATTGTTTTATTATAGTGCATAGTTTGGGTGCATGCATCATTTCCTACAGCACACGTCAACACATCACCAATGTAGCAAGTGTCAGTGGACTAATTTAGCTTGAATGATTTTTTATTTCTTATTGTGTTTATTTGAAGATTTTATGCAAACAGCTTAAGTTATAGTGATAGCTAAACCATAAATGACAATTAAATGTGTCCACCCTGCCAATCTCTGCCTTTTAACTGGTATATTTAAACTAATTATATTTGAGGTAGTATATTTGATATTCTGGGCTTATGGCTGCTATTTTGTCATTTGTTTACTGTTTGTTCCATCTGCTTTTCATTCCTGTTTCCCTTTTCTTGCCTTCCTGAAGATCACTTGAAAACACTGTAGATTTTCTTCACAACTAGAGAATACCATTAAAGATATTTTGATGTTAGCATTTCTTTCACTTTGTATAATTAACCTAATTGATTTTATTGGCTTCACTGAGTCAATTTGTTTAGGTGAAAACTTGGGAGACTTTTTAAGTCAAGGGGTTGTTTTGACTTCTGTTTGTTTTGTTTTGACATTTAATTAAAATGAACAGACACAAGAAAAAAAAGAAAACTTTGTAGAATTACATTTTAATTGATCTGTACTTTTTTTGAGTATGTTTCTTTGAGTAGTTTTTTTCTTTTCTTTTCTTTTTTTGTTTTGAGTTGGAGACTCTGTCATCTAGGCTGGAGCGCAGTGGCACACTCATAGCTACCCTACCCTAGACCTGCTGGGCTTCCGCTTTAGCCTTCTAAGTAAGTAGCTGGAACCACAGGTGTGCACTACCATGCCTGGCTAATTTGGTGATTTATTGTAGAGACAAGGTCTCACCAAGTTGCCCAGGCTAGTCTCAAACCCCTTGGCTCAGGCAATCTTCTCATCTTGGTCTCCCAAGGTGCTGAGATGACAGGCATGAGCCATTATGCCGGGTGACGAGTAGTTTTCTTAATACTTTTCCTAGGTATTACAATATACATGCATCATTTATCACAGTCTACCAGTGTTGATATTATATCACCTTAAGTGTAGAAACCTTTCTTCCATTAGGTACCTGTGGTCTCCCGATTTTTACACTGAAATTTCTATTGATTTAATTGTAGATTCACTTGCAGTTGTAAGAAATAATAGAGATCCCTTATAAGTTCCTCAATGGTAACATTTTACAAAACTATAGTAGAACATCATGATCAGGATACTGACACTGATACAACCCACAGATCACACTCATATCCACCGTTGGCATCACTTGTTTGTGTGTGAAGCATTAAGTTCTATATAGTTGTATCACCTGTGCAGGATTGTGGATCCACCAACAGTCTAGACACTGAATAGCTCCCACACAACAGGAAGCCCCCATAATGCCCTCTACAACCACACCCACCTCCTTCCCATCTCGGCCAGCCATTTTTTAAGATCCTAGACTAACAAGAGAATTAATATCCTAAAATATCCTGCAATCTGCAGGAAAATTGAGATTGATGTAGAAATTAAATGCAATACTTTGCATCTCCCCAAAAATAATGAAATAAAATAAAAACTCTGGATACATATTGATTTTGAAGACCCCACATCATAACCAGGATATTGAAATTGATACAAACCACTGATCGCATTTAGATTTCCTAATTCTGCTAGTACTCATTTGTGTACATGTGTGTGTTCATAAATTGTTTTATACAATGTTATCACCTATGTTGGTTCATGTACCCATTACCACAGTTAAGATAATCAGGGCTGGTGACCAGGGTGGACTGTCTTCATTTCAGTCTTAGCACGACCCAACACTCCAGATCCATGATTCAGCATTTGGAGACTGACCAATCATAGATTGAAAATATTTGCAAAAAATAACAAAATGACAATAAAAATGATATCATTTAAAACAAAACAAAAAAGATTCAGTAGTTCTAAAACACAAAGAGTCCCTGTGTAGCCCTTTAATAACCACATCCTCCTCCCTCTCCCTGCCCCCAATTCCTGGCAGCCATTTGTCAAGCTATACATTTCCATTTAGGAAATTCTGTCATTTCAAAAATGATAGATAAATGGAATCAAATAGTATACACCTTTAGGTTGCTTGTTTCATTCAGCATAATTCCCTAGAGATATATCAATCCCCACCTTTTAAATATAATGTCTTAAGTATATCCTCTATATACATTGAGTGTAGGTATTATATTAAATTTGGTATTATAATTTTTTAATCCTATGGTAGGCAGAATAGTATCCACCCTCAAAGATGTCCACAACCTAATCCCAAAAAAACAGTGAGTATGTTACGTTAGATGGCAAAGGAGAAGGTAGCAAATGGAATTAAGGCTGCTAATCAGCTGACTTTAAAATAGAGAGATTATTCTGTATTACTGAGAAGAACCCCATGTCTTAAGGAGCCTTAAAAGTGGAAGAGCAGCTGGATGTGGTAGCATGCACCAGTAGTCCCAGTTACTGGAAAGGTTGAAGAGGGAGAATGGCTTGAGCATCGGAATTCCAGGCTAGCCTGAGCAACATAGTGAGACTCTGTGTCTCTAAATGTAAATCGATAAATAAAAATGGGAGAGGGAAACAGAAGAGGGAACCAGAGAGGTGATACTATGAGTGTGAAGGACTCAGCCAACACAGATGGCTTTGAAGATGGAGGAAGGGGGCTATGAGCCAGTGAAAGCAGATGGCTTCTAGAAGCTGGGAAAGGCAAGGAAATGCATTCTCCCAGAAATGCAGCCCTGCTGACACCTTGATTTTGGCCTAGTGAGACTCATTTTGTACTTCTGACAGAACTATAAGAAAATAAATTTGTATTGTTCTTTTTTTCCCCTAGGACACATGTTCAAAGAAAATTTGTATTGTTTAAGCCATTATGTTTGAAGTTATTTGCTACAGCAGCAATAAAAAACAAATACAAACCATAAAAATGACTTTTAAAACTCAAAAAGTAAAGAGTAGTCTATTATGGTTACCCTATTTTTATCCATTCTATTGTTTTTTCTTCCTTTCTGAAGTTCTATGCCTGCTGTTACCATTTCTTTTGGAGAATATCCTTTAGTCATTCTTTAAAGGTAGGTTTACTGGCAACAACTTACTGTAGTTTTCCTCTGAGAAATAGCTATATTTAATTACTTATTATCATAATTATATCATCTTTCTAGTTTAAAAAATAAGTGAATCAGTACTAAACTAACACGAATACATACCATTGATGCAGAATAAAGTGGAGATACAAAAACTAATACAACTGAACCAATTTTTAAAAAAGAGACTTCAAGAAAGTATATCACAAATTGTATAACGGAAGGAAACTGCAACTTGCTGCAACACAGCAAAGTGAAAAATCTATTAAAAAATATTTTAAGTAATAAATTGGGCAGTATGAGGAGACGTTTAAGTAAATATACAATAAATTTAATAAGAAACTTCCTCTTCATAGTCAAAAAAGAATCAATTAAATTAGTAGGTTGCATTAGGAATTAGTGTAAAACAAAAAAAATTCTAAGTGGTACTTAACAGGATCTGAGCTTATAATTTTAGCCTGTTAAAAAACGTCTTGGATTCCTGAAAGAGAAGAAAGGAAGGGAGGGAGGGAGGGAGAGAAGAAAGGGGTGGGGAGAGGAAAGGAGAAGAGGGGAAGGGAACAGAATGATGAAAAATGAAAATCATTTTAATTAGATGGTAAAAGAAATTAATTCAGTTATGGAAATTTTGCTAGAAAATTATAAGGAGAAGACTAAAGAAGATATTTTACAAAAAGTAAAAGATCTCCATCTAAGCCACTAAACAATTTTCATAGGTTATAAAACCTTCTAATAATACAGTATCAAAGATTAATAATTTGAAAATCTGCAAGTACTTTTCTTTAGTTTTAGATAAATCATGTAACATAAAATATCCATTAGTACTTTGAGCATATTTGTGTCTCAAAGGACTTCCAAAATTATGAAGTATTATCAAATCAAAGCAAAAAAACTAAAAAAGAAACTTCGTTCATCTTTTACAGCTGTCAAAGAAGAATTTCAGCTAGATTTTAAAAAAAAAATACATTTCGACCGGGCATGGTGGCTCACACCTATAATCCCAGCACTTTGGGAGGCTGAGGTGAGAGAATTACCAGAGACCATGAGTTTGAGACCAGCCTGGGCAACTTGGTGAGACCTCATCTCTACAATAAAAAATAAAAAAAATTAGCCAGGCAAGGTGGCACATGCCTGTAATTGGAAGGCGGAGGCAGAAGAATCACCTGAGCCCAGCAGGTTGAGGCTGCAGTGGCTGTGAGCATGAGTGACAGAGTGAGACTCCAATTTAAAAAAAAAAAAAGGTTTCTATAATGACAGATGATGGCCCATCTATGTTAGTCCAAAAACCCAGATTTGTTAGAATTTTAAAACAAGAGGTTGCTGATCCCTTTATTGCTTTGTTTCACTATATGATAGATATAGAAAATAATTGTGCTCAGTTTTCTGAAGAAACTCTACAAAAAAGTGTTATGGGTAGTTATTTAAAAGTAATTTGGGGCCAGGTGAAGTGGCTCATGCCTATAATATCAACACTTTGGGAAGCTGAGGCAGAAGGATAGCCTAAGCCCAGGAAGTTGAGGCTCCAGTGAGCCATGATTGTGCCACTGAACTCCAGCCTAGGTGACAGAGTGAGATACCAACTCAAAATAAATGTTGGGTTGATGCATAAGTTCATAGTGTTTGTTTGCTTGCCTATGGAATGCAAATTTCACATGATGGTTGACTGGTCACAGTTCATCACATTTGCCAATTCTCTGGTTGACTGACGTGGATCATCATGGATTAAAGCAGTTAAACGGTCTTCATCAAAGCCCAACGGTCTTCTTGAACATAGAGAATCACTCAGGTCAAAGTGGCCCTTTCTGAAACAACAAAACCATTTTCTTGCCGTGCTTTTCCTGATGGCATTCTCCATGTACACTGTGCAAATGTTCTGAACCACCTCTGCTGCCTTTACTCCTCTGTTAAATTCTAACAAAAGAATACATCAGAAGTGTTCCTTTTTTCCATCTGACATTTATATTTTGTTAGCTATTTAAGCACTAATTTTCTTCAAATCTGCAAAATTCAAGGCATATTCACAAACACAACACTGTCACTCCAAATGACAAATGATAAACAAACTCCCAATACCTCAGTGTTGCCATGACAAACACAAATGCTACCAACTTATGCATCAACTCAATTAATTAATTAATCGTCAGTGTGCATACACTAATGCTATGAATCACTGCCTAGTAATGGAACTATTGAAAGAAATCAAAGACAATTATTTTAGTAATCTCATGTTCTTTACCAGTGCTCACTGATAGAGCTGGGAAGAATTTTTAAGTTACACTTAACTCCAATTTAATATTTTCCTAAAGTAAAAAGAATGTTTACTAAATAGACTAATCAAAACCAAAATGACAACATAATGCATGTTTTCTCGCAGATATCATACTATATATAAACAAGCTAAATTTGAAACTCCAGAAGAAAATAGCAGCTTATTTGTGCTTTAGCCAGACAGGTAAAATTTATGCTGAAATTAAAACTCTTCCTAATACAGTAACAATGATTTTACACATTTTTTAACATAAATAAAATTCTAATAAAAGATTCAAATAATGATCAATAGCATGTCATTTGACTGAAAAAAGGAAAAAAATTGAAGAGTACTTTGTTTATTTTGATAAATTAAGAGTTGTTTTTCAAATTACACAATAAGAAATCAATGTTAATAATACTAAGTTGACATAAGAGTTGGTGAGTTTACTCATCTTGAATTAGTTTTGAAACTAATATGCTTCTATTTCAAAGTCAAATCAATTCTTCTAAGCAAGATGAACCAGTTTTATCAGCATGGATGTACATATTAAAGAAAAATGTTTTTGGGGTCTTAACATAGCTATAGGAAAGTTTTAAAGTATGTGTGCAACTACATTTTACAAAATATAAATAAAACAAATCATGCAGTTCCAACGAAAATGTATTGGGTAAATTGAGATGTGCTATAAATGTAAAACACACCAGATATTCTACATTTAGTGTAAAAATGTAGAATATCTCAATTTTGGAGGATATGTTGAAATAATATTTGGAATATACTGGGTGAAATATATTACTAAAATTAATTTCACTTATTTGTAGTTACTTTTTAATGTGACTACTAAACACTTTAAATTATATATGTGACTCACATTTTCTTTCTTTTTTGAGTTGGGAGAGGTCTCATTCTGTTGCCCAGGCTGAAGTGTAGTGGCACAATCACAGCTCACTGCAGCCTCCAACTCCTGGGCTCAGGTGATCCTTCTGCCTCAGCCTCCCAAATAGCTGGGACTAAAGGCATGTGCCACCATGCGAGGCTAATTTTTTTTTTTTTTTTTTTAGAGATGAGGTCTCACTATAAAGCTTAGGCTGGTCTCAAACTCCCAAGTTCAAGCAATTCTCCTACCTTCACCTCCCAAAATGCTGAGATTACAGGAAAGAGCAACTATGCCCAGTCCATATTTTATTTCTAGTGGAAGGCACTTATTAAAATAATGCCCTTTGTTAGTTTTGACACTGCAACTATCTTCTCCTCATCTGTTAACTTTGTTTTTGGTATTCTTTACTGAATAAAAAAGTCTTAATGTAGTTCAATCAACTTTTTGCTTATTGTTTGTGCTATCATGGTTTAATAAATGTCACAAAGATATCCTTTATTTTTATTTTCTTCTACTGACTCTGAATACTTAACCTGTCTCATTTACATATTTAATTTATTTAGAGTCCATCTTTGTATGATATAAGATAAAAGCCTAGCTTGTTCTTCAGGTGAAGAGTTAGTTTTCCCAATAATACACCAAACAAGGCACCCTTTTGCATTTATTTTACCGTATTTATTGTATATTTTTACCGTATATATTGTATATAAAACTCCTATATTTCTGAACTCTCCAGTCTGTTCCACTGATCTGAACCATACTGTTTTTGCTTTATAACAAATCACTTCTTGTCTGTATGTGGCTATGAATATCTCAGCTAAAAAAACATCCCACCAAAAGATGGGACTTTCCCTTTGCTTTGTCTTACCTTATCTGCTATAGAGTTTGGCCCTTTAAATAATATGAATAAACACTGCCACTGGAGCATCCTTTGACTGCCTCTTCTTTAAGGATATAGTTTTCAGTAAATCTTGTAGAGTAGTGACAAAGTAAAAACAAGTCTGTTCACATCTGATAAACCACATGGATGATGAGCAAACCTCTGCTGAGCACCTGCTATTGTAACTGTCCCTTGTATCAGTTAGAGGTCTTCCGTAACTGTCCCTTGTATCAGTTAGAGATCTTCCGTTTCTAGTGATAAAAATCAGGTGAAGAGAAAGCTGAAGAGCTGGCTTCAAGAAGAACCAGAACCAGGACAGTTCTGGGGATAAAGGAATGAGTAGCTAGTCCTTCCAAGGAGAATGAATCAGCTCCAATCATTTTCCCTCTTTGCATCACTCCACTTCTGAGTCAGTTCTTAGAAGGCAGAGTTGAGATCTAGATCCAAGTGAGTTCTCCTAACATGGGCACTAAGGGGTCTTACTGAGTGTCATCCTTGCTTTCCTAAATTCAATTATATTGAATTATATTGCCCAATTTCTGAGAAACCCTTGTATCCTTTGCTTTCCCTTTTTTTTTTTTTTTTTTTTTTTTTTTTTTTGAGTTGGAGTCTCACTCTGTCACCCAGGCTGGAGTGCAATGGCACACTCATGATCACCACAGCCTCAACTTGCTGGGCTCAGGTGATCCTTCCACCTCAGCCTTCCAAATAGCTGGAACCATAGGCATGCAGCACCACGCCCAGCTAATGTTTTGACTTACTGTAGAGACAAGATCTCACCAAGTTGCCCAATCTGGTCTTGAACCTCTGAGTTCAGGCAATCCTCTTGCCTCTGCCTCCCAAAGTGCTGGGATTACAGGCATGAGCCACTGTGCCTGGCTTATTTTCCCTTTTTGCTTGTTAACCAGAGTTGACTTCTTCTGCCTGCAACTAAATCGCCTCAATATAAATTTTTCGTTCTGTCTCTTTTTGTTAGTTAGTTTAGGTGGTTAGTTAGTTAGTTTAGGTAGTTAGACTCATGTACACTTCCCTGTCATACACTTCATGTCACAATTACTTGTGGTTACCTTTTATGGAATCTTTATGGTAGACCGAAAACGAGAAGTTTCTAAAAAATGTTTTCCCCCTCTGCATTTGGTAGAGTATATGGATTAGGAAATTAGGGCAGGATAAATGGCATGCAGCACAAATAGAAAAGACAGAGAGAAGAGGACAGCAGAAAGGAAGAGGAAAGAACTTGAAAACAATGTTGGTGTCAGGGTAAGTCTGTTAGCTATGTTGAGGCGTCCTACCCTTAGGGAGTCTAGGCTGGGTAGAAGCAACATCTAAGAACTGATGCAAAGCTGAGAAATGGGTATTGGGGTGGAGGTGAGAACTGCAGTGAATGGCCAAGATTTTATGGATTTTAAAATCCTTTGGAGAGGAGAATGATACATGCAAAGTCTAGAGACAGCAAAACATCTCCCAGGATTCATGACTGTCCTCATGCTGAGGTAATGGTGCTTGGAGCTATAACAATTATGAGAATTATCAAGAATAGTTTTGCTTTTTTAAAGTGATGAATAAATTATTGCTCATGTGATTTATATTTGGGAGCTGAAGTCAGGAAATATAAAAGTGGTAGAGCAAAACATAAAAGCATGTGGAAAAAATCAGCTCCTAGGTGTCAAAGGGCTACTGTGTTATTTCTATATTCCCAGCCCCTGGTACTGCCCTGAGACAAAAAGAACCATCAAATAAATGCTGTGAGTCAATGCGCATGTGAGTGAATGAATAAAGCAGCAAAAATCAGAAGCTTTAAGCTGTTTTTAATGATTTCTAAGACACTGAAAATTTTTAAGAGTAGAATGCTCTCACACAATTCAATTTAACTGAAACATTTTTAGATACAAACTCTGTGTTCTGCATCTGCTCTTGGAAAAAATACAAAGATAAGGCACAGTCTGTACAATTCACAACCCTGTATGTGAATAGGGAGAAATAGATACATTAATAGCAATAACATGACATTGAAGATATATGGTAAGAAAGAGATGAGAGGAAGGATTTGAAGCAGAACTCATGTCTTACTAAGTGGGAGGTTAGAATAGCCACCATTGATGATGAGATATTTGAAATATGCTTTGAGGCACTAGTAGACTTTCCAAAGATAGAGGCATTTCAAGAAGAGGAAACAGAAAAAAACAAAAGCATAGAGATGGGAAAGTATAGGATACACCCAGGAGGGCAGGTTGTGATCATATTAGGAAGCCTTTGAATGCCAGGCTAAGGAATTGTGGCACTAAAAGTCACTTAAGGTTTCTGAATGAGAGAATTCCATGGTTCAAATTAGTGTTTTATAAAAATTAATCAACCATACAATACAGCAATTCCACTTTGGGGAATATACCCAGAGAAACATAAATCTCTCTGCCAAAAAGGCACCTGCACACATATGTTCACTGCAGAACTATTCACAACAGCAAAAACATGGAACCAACTCAGACACCCACCAAAAATGGACTGGATAAAGAAAATGTAGTGTATATTCACAATGGAATACCACACAACCATAAAAATAATAACAAAATCATGCTCTTTGCAGCAACATAAATGCAGCTAGAGACCATCACAAAAGTAAACTAAAACAGAAACAAAGAACTGAATATTGCATGTTATCACTCATAAGCGGGCCCTGATCACTGAACACATGAGCACAAAGGTAGAATGACAGATGCTGGACATTGCTAAAGGAGGAATAAGGAACACACAACCACACACTGGGTTCTAGGTCTACCACCTGGGGGGGAAGGGTCAATAGAAGCCCAAACCTCATCTGCACACAATTCGCTTATGTAGTGAATCCTCACATGTACCCCACAACTCAAATAAAATAAATCAGTGTTTTAAAGAAAATTAGCTTGGCAGAGTTTTGTAGGACCTTGATGCTCAAAGATTGGTCAAGGACCAGCAGCATGGCCTTCCCATGGGAGCGTATTGAAATGCAGAATCTCAGGCCCCCATCCCAGACCCACTGATTCAAAACCTGCACAACAGCAAGAGCCCTAAGCAATTTGCTTACACATTAAAATTAGACAAGTAGCCTGGGCAACATAGCAAAACCTTGTCTGTACTAAAAATAAAAATAATTAGCCAAGAATGGTGGTATGGACCTGTAGTCCCAGTTACTTGGGATGCTGAGGTGGAAGGATTGCTGGAGGAGCCCAGAAGGTCAAGGCTGCTGTGAGCCATGATCACCATGATCATGCCTGGGCAACAGAGTAAAATCCTGACTCAAATTAAAAACAAAACAAAGCAAAAATTAGAGAAGTACTAGTGTAGAATATAACGAAAGAGGAAGATTTGACCTAAGAAGACCAGTTAAAGGACTGGACCAAAGATAAACCAATATTGTGGTAGAAGACAGATCAAGGCTGCTGACAGAGCCCAGAAAAGGAGAAGTCATCAATGACGTGGAGCTTTCAGGCTGGATGGTGATGGTTTATTTCCACCTCATTTGTTTTCCTAATAGATTAAACCACTTCTCTTATTCACTAAAGTCACTGTATTCTTTTAATCCAGTTTTTTCGTTCTTGCTTCTTCTATTCATTAGTAAGCACTGCTTCCTTCTGATTGCACTCATAGGTCATAAAGCAAATGAGAAATATTCTTGAGCCTTGTTCTTAAGGGATGCGGACTGCAACTACTGCCGTGCCATAAGCTGGAGGAAAGAAATCACATAAAGTGATTAGAAGGCAGAAAAAAGAAGAGTGAAAATATCTTCGCTTGTATTTCAGGGTTTTCCTCCCTTCTGAGTTTAATACGAATCAAACAGGTGTGCATTCAAAGCATGCAAGTGTGTCTTCATCAGCTTTTAATCATCAGCTTCAAGAAAATTCAGATCTCTCAGAAAGGGAGAAAAGTAAACAGCTGAGCACTGTGACTCATTTACACTTCAAATATACTTTGAATTGGTTATTCCTCAATTAATCAAATAGCTGGTGTATCCCTAAAGTAGTATAAAGTGACACACTGTGTGAAATCAATTTTTCTTTCCAAAATCATTAAATCCAGTAGCCTGTGACTGCATCCCTGCTAATTCTGGTACCAGTCCTTTCATCCTCCATTAACTTTGGCACGCCTAACAGGCTGTCAAGAATAATTTCCCAGGACGTAAATAATTCAGAAATTAAAAATTAATAAATAATAACAGAGAACTACTGGGAAATAGGTTGGGTCAATTAGTGCGCTCTGCATTCTGTTTCTTCGCAGCAGGAGGGGGAGCAGCCACATTCGTTACTTGAATCTTCCCTTCGATTCTGAGGTCTGATTTACAGCACTTCATTACTGGATCCAGTCAGACGCAATTACCTCCATCACTATCTCAGTTCCTAACTTCAAAGAAACCAACGTTTTCTTTTCTGCTTTTTTTCTCCTTGCAGCAGGCTCAGCTTGACATCCCTGGAATTTCTTCTACGCAGACTAATTAATAAGTCTTCGACTTATCATATTCACTTCTCTTCTTTGATGTGCTACCTTAGTCAATCATCCCATTTAATTAGAATTTCAATGATGACTTTACTTATCTTGTGGCTAGATGTAAATTAAAATAACGGAATTTTAATTCTCTTTCGTATGGGGTTATGACATTTCGGAAGAAAAAGTTTCAATACAAACATGATATTATGTACTTTTTGCTTTTTATGTGTAATAATTCTGCAAAATTATTTTCCTATTGCGACAAAAGAGGATTGCTGTTGAGCAAGCCATAATGGAAAGGCACTGGATTTTTCTATAGCATCATTTCAACGAGTTTTTCACAGGAAAACAATTGTCTCGATTTGCATAAATAATTGGAACAAGACAGGTCATGGAACAAGACACAAAGGCAGTGACTATGTTTTGAAGCAAAAAGTATCACCAGAAAGTGAAGGCTTTGATACACTAACCCTTTGAACTCTTTTTGCCCTTTTCTGTCAATCCATGCTATTTTCCATTTTGATAAATCCTATAGCGGTTTTTTTAGACTTTCCCAAAATACCACAGGGAAATAAAAAAGGTTCTCCCAAGAATATAGCAAACATTAGTAAGGTACAAGACCTAACACTGGCGGGCAAAACTGGTTAACAAGGGAGAACAGAGGGCAACATCTCATTTCTGGAAAATAACACTGGGACCAACATGTATTGAGTATCCATTGTGTGCCAGCCTGGTTGCATGCTTTACTTCTGTTAATTCTCCCAACAGACACGTAATACAGGATTATTACCCTCAGATTACAGATAAAGAGTCCCGGGGAGTTTAACTTGTCTTCTGAAGGTCACAAGGGTAGCACTTGAGGAGAAAGAAACCAAAAGAGAAGGCATGAGAAAAACAGAGTTTATGCCTTCAGCACAGCATTTTAAGCTTTCCATGCTCTGGCTTCAAACCGCCTGTCAAATGCATGTTCCCTCTATTCTAGTACATTCACTCATTCAAAACATGTCTCCAGGCTAGAGTTTAGCATATACTTCATTACTAATATATGCCTTATTAATACATCTTTGATGGTTGCTTTAATGTTTATAGACATTGACAGAAATTCAGTAACTATGGCTATAAATAGTAAGCATGTTTGCATCTAAAATAGCAATAGTGATCTCAGTCATCATAAATACATTATATGTAAACAGCAAGTACAAACAGACAATCACATACGATATATACAACTTTTAGAATACAAAAATAAACTTTTCTCATGTTTTCTTAAACTGGTTTTTCCCCAGGGATAAAATTTATTAGCTGTTTTGTTTGCTGGTTTAAAAAAAAAAAAGTTACTAACAATAGAAACATCAACGAGAATTTCACACAATTATTCTGTCCTTGATTCAAGCATTCTCTCCTCTACTTCAACAACAATGTCCAGTAAGACAACAAACAGAGACTATAGTGACCAATAGAAACTTATTTCATTAGTAAGATATGAAACCACTGCATTTATGCTATTTTGAATCTAACCTTTTGGGGATTTAATACAGTTGTTCTTTAACAATAGAACTCGGTTCATTTGCTACTTAAGACATGATTAGTTAAATTAAAGTTAATTGGTTTCCTTACTCCCCTTTAGGGCTTTAGGCTCAGAACATTTCTATTAGAAAAATCTAATTTGTCTCAAATTCCTATTGCTAAAATTTAGAATGGTTAAAAATGCTCTGATGTTTTCACTCTTTGTAGCAAAAATTACTGCTAAATTACAGCTCAAGCTAGCAAAGCAATTAAAGATGCAGTGACATATCTAGCAGTGGTTAGGAGAAAACCCAGAGCTACAGGGTATAAGGTGACCAACTGATCTTTACTGGGGACTCTCAGAGGCTGAGAAAAGCTTGAGCCACTCCGGTTACTTCTCCTGTTTTACACTCTTACTTTTTTTTTTTTAAAGAGACGAGGTCCTGCTATATTGTCCAGGCTCCTAGGCTCAAGGGATCCTCTTACCTCAGCCTCTCACAAAGCTGGGATTACAGGTGTGCACCACCCCACCCAGTCTGCTGCTTTGTTTTCTTTTTTTGAGTCAGGGTCTCACTCTGTAGCCCGGGCTGGAGTGCAGTGACAGGATCATGGTGGCACGATCATGGCTCACTGCAGTCTCCAACTCCTGCAGCTTGCTACTTAAAATTTTTAAGTTCCCAATACACATTTAAAAATGACATGCCAAAGTAAGATCACCAAAATCATGACATATTTTAAATGTTTACATTGAACCAATTGATACTTTTAATAGATTCAGTTTATCATAAGTAATATATAGCCTTAAATTGCATAATGCCATTTTGGTCAACGATGGACCACATATGTGAGGGTGGTAACATAAGATTGTAATAGAGCTGAAAAATGTCTATAGCCTAGTGACTTGTAGACATCACAACCATTTGTAGCGCAACACATTACTTAGATGTCTGTGGTGATGCTGATGTAAACAAACCTACTGTGCTGCTGTTTAATAAAAGTATAGCACAAGGCTGGGCTTGGTGGCTCAGCCTGTAATATCAGCACTTTGGGAGGCCGAGGCAAGTGGATTGCAAGTCTACAGGTTCAAGACCAGCGAGGGAAACTTAGTGAGACCTTGTTTCTACAATAAATCAAAAATTACCTGGGTGTGGTAGTATGTACCTGTAGTTCCGGCTCCTTGGAAGGCTGTGGTAAAAGGACTACCAGAGCCCAGCAGATCGACACTGGAGTGGCCGTGAGCATGCCAGTGCACTCCAGCCTGGGTGATGGAGTGAGACTCCAACTCAAAAAAAAAAAATTACAACACATACAATTATGCATAGTACATGATACTTTATAATAAGCAACTATATTGCTTACTTACATATTTATCCTACTATACTGTGTATCACTATTTTAGAGTATACCCCTTCTACTTTTTAAAAGCTTATTGTAAAACAACCTCAGGCAGGTCCTTCAGAAGGTATTCCAGAAGAAGACATTGTTATCATAGGAGACGACAGCTCGAAGCTCCTGAAGACCTTCCAGGGTAAAAAGATGTGGAGGTAGAAGACAGTGATAGTGATGACCTGACCCTGAGTAGGCGTAGGCTAATGTATATGTTTGTATCTTTGTTTTTAAAAAGAAAGTTTAAAAATTAAAATAAAATCATATATTTTAAAGATAGAATGTATAGAATAAGGATATAAAGAAAGAAAACATGTTGTACAGCTAGCTTATACAATGTGTTTGTATTTTAAGCTAGAGTTATTACAAAAAAGTCAAAAAGTTCAAAAA
Organism: Cephalopachus bancanus; assembly: GCA_027257055.1. Classification (NCBI taxonomy): domain Eukaryota; kingdom Metazoa; phylum Chordata; class Mammalia; order Primates; family Tarsiidae; genus Cephalopachus; species Cephalopachus bancanus. The sequence goes on from JAPVLO010000093.1 coordinate 15,283,543, forward strand.
AGAATTTAAGAGCTTATAAAGTAAAAAAGCTACAGTAAGCTAAGGTTAATCTGTTATTGAAAGAAGAATGTTTTTCTAAATTTAGTGTTACCCAAGTATACTGTGTTTATAAATTCCACAGTAGTGTAATGTCCTAGGCCTTCACATTCACTCACCACTCACTCATTGACTCACCCAGAGGAACTTCCAGGTGTAGAAAGGGAAAGGTAATAAATATCTGGATATATTTCTAGAAAACCCACCAAATTAGTAAAAAATTGATACCAATAATAAGGAAAAAAAGAGAATTCAGTTTAAAAAGAAAATACATACCTGTAATCCCAGCTACTCAGAAGGCTGAGGTAGGAGGATTGCTTAAACCAGGAGTTTGTGGCTGCAGTGAGCCATGATAGCACCACTGCACTCCAGCCTGGGTGACTGAGCAAGATTCTGACTCTATTTAAAAAAAAAAAAAAGAAAAAGGGGCTCGGTGGCTCAGCCTGTAATCCCGCGCCTTTGGGAGGTTGAAGTGAGTGGATTGCCTGAGCCCGCGGGTTCGAGACCCGCCTGGGCAACTTGGCGAGACCTCATCTCTACAGTAAATCAAAAAATTAGCTGAGTGTGGTAGCGTGCGCCTGTAGTTCCAGCTACTTGGAAGGCTGAGGCGGAAGGATTGCCGGAGCCCAGCAGGTCAAGGCTGCGGTGGCTGGGAGCAGCCACTGCACTCCAGTCTGGGTGACAGAGTGAGACTCCAACTCAAAAAAAAAAAAAAAAAAACCCCAGGTGGAGTGGCTCACACCTGTAATCCCAGCACTTTGAGAGGCCAAGGTGGGAGGATCACTTGAGCCCAGGAGTTCAAGACCAGTGAGATCTTGCAATATAGCAAGACCTCATTTCTACAAAAAAAAAATTAAAAATTTAGCCAGGTGTGGTACTGTGTGCCTGTATATAGTCCCAGCAACTCAGGAGGCTGAGGCGGAAAGCTTGCCTGAACCCAGGAAGTCATGGCTGCAGTGAGCTGTGATGGTGCCACTGTACTGCAGTCTAGGTGACAGAGTGAGACTCTGACTTAAAAAAAGAAAAGAAATATACAAAGCCTATATGAGTAAAATTTTAAGGCAGATATAGCAAACAAAGAGATAATTCATGGTCTTGGATATGATGCCTCAACATCATAAACATGTCAAGACTCCCCAAGTTAATATGTAAAATTAACAGAATAAAAATGTCAACTACTTTTTGTCTAGAGTTAAACAGGTGTATTCTAAAATTTGTATGTTATAATCAGTAAGAACTGTCAATAAAACCCTGAAAAAGTAAAACAACCTGGGGAAGGACCAATCCTACCAGATAGTAAATCATATTACAAGGCATCTTAAATTAAGACAGCGATGTCTTGGAAAATGAGTATATATACAAAGGCCTGAAACTATTTTTAATTTTTCATATAAAATGTCCTAAAGTCAATCACAAACAACCAGACACATAAGGAGTCAAACACCAAGAGACACATCAGACAGTAGAAAGAGATCATCGGGGAATTCGGATAAATAAAAACATAATATAGATAAATCTTACATACATAAAGTTGAGCAAAAGAAGACAGATACAAGGAATACTTGTCATTTATATAAAGTATTAAAACAGGCAAAGCTTATCTATGGAGTTAGAAGTTAAGATTCTTAGAGAAAGAGTTAAAGGGGGAGAGAATGAAAGGAGGCACAGAGATCCCATCTGGAGTGCTGATACTCTCAGTTTTATCTAGATGTGGCTGATTTGTAAAAATTTATGGAGCTATATGCTTATTATTTGTGTAAATATTTTCAATTACTGCCTCAAAGAATCTCAGAAAACCCAAATAGAATACAAATATTAGAAATGATAGAAGAACGAATCAAGATGGCTGAAAGTAAGATTAATATACAACAATAACATGCAACAATCACAAATTCACCAGCAACAAACAACTAGAAGAGACAATTTGAACACGGAAAGCTGAGGCATATTTGCCCTTCCTGTGATTAGGATTTACTAAAGAATTAAGAGAGTATGGAACTGATAAAGACAAGACAAAGTGAACAATGGAATAGAATAGAGATCTGGAAACAGATCAATTGAGATGTATGAAACTTTGAGATGTATGAAACTTTGGTACCTAACAATGGTAACATATCAGACTGGTGGAGAAAGATTGGTGACTGTTCAGTAATGAAGTTGGGGGGAAATGGTTATACATATGGAAAGAAAGAAAATTATATTCTTAACTCACTCTATACAGAAAAATAAAACTCATAAATGAGTCAATAATAAGGCTTTACATTATTAGAAAATATAGGTAGATATCTTATAGACCTCAGAGTACAAAAGGAATTTTTAAACAAGGCACAAGAAGCACAAATGCAGAAAAGATGGATAAGTCGGACCACATGAAAATTAGTAATTTTTATCAAAACTTCTTAAATAAACAAATGTTAAACCTCAAAGTTTCCCAGTCGAAGCCAGAAAATGTGTGAGATAGGCTCATGTTATTTTAATTCCACAAACATTTATAAAATATTTACTAAGTATACGGAAATTAATGGAGAACTAAAAGAGATTAATAAAAACAAACGAGGTTCTTTGAAATTTTTAATTAGATTGCCATATCTCTGGAAAAACTGATCAAGAAAATATGCAAATACAGATTGAAAGAGAGGAAAACTCATAGAACTGGGTTAAGTATAATAAAACTTCAATAGGGAGACAACTGATCTTATCTACCGGGGAGAGAGGTATGGACAGAAATGTAAATTACAATAGTGTGCTAACAGATCCCATCGCCTGTAGAACTCATCTGCCCAGCCAAGTGTCTCTTGAAATATGAGGAACATATTCCAAGTAAATACATTCATTAGTTTATTTATTCAAAAACCACATTTGGCTCTCTATGCCAGCCTCCATTTCAATGCCTGGCACAGAGACTAAAAGGATTTCAGAAGACAAAAATCAAAGGACTGGAAAGGAGGGAAGCAGCTGATGACAAGGTCAGGGAAGAAGCTGCTATGTGAATGAGCAGAGGCTTTCCATCTGGTGTGGTAACAAGATGGCAGTGATGTGAGGCTTGATGGAATTAACAGACCTCACAGTTCAAGACAGATGTCTATGTGTCCATAGTCACTTGCCTGCTATACTGGTTTGCTACTTGAATTGGAAAACCTAGAAGGAAACTGGAGTGGATACTGGGATGCTTTATCCAAATTCTCTCTTCTGGGGCACTGCAGGCAGCTCACAGCTGCCTTCCTCACTGGACATCGCCTTTAGCTTCAGAAAACTGTCCCTCCCATGGTCGGGGGCAGCAGGCCAAGGATTGCCTGATGTAGGAGCACAAAAGCAAGGCACCCTTGTTTGTTTGGAAGAACTATGAAGCATCATCCTAATTCCAGAGCTTACCGTTGGACAGCTGAGGCCTCAGTAACAGCGAAGTTGCAGGTCACCTGCTCCTGTCTTTTTCAATTCCCTACAGGTGTCTTTTCCAAGAGTAAACCAGCAATCAGCCCTCTCTGCACCTTTCCAGGGAACCTAATCTAAGATAACTTTGAGGTCCTTTTCAGCACTCTCCCTTAGAGCCCAGGCTTTTTTTTTTTTTGAGGTCGTGAATCTCTTTGACAATACAATGAAAGATAGGACCCACACATGGGCACTTAATGTAAACTTGGACAGACATACTGTCTTAGAGCGTGTTTCCTCTCCTCCACATCTTCATCTTTACTACCCAGTTCAAACTTCACCACCTATAAAAAGCCTCAAGTAGCTCTTTGTACATAATCATAAGATTAGCCACCATTTATCGAGCACTTCCTCTCTATAAGACCCTGTGCTAAGTGCTTTAACTTCATAATGCCTTTGATCATGACACAACACCTCAGGGTAGTTACTAATATCTTCCTTTCAGAGATTTAAGATCTTGCCCAAAGTTACACAGCTAGTAATTAGCAGATACTGGATTAAAACCCCAATTTGTTGGTAAAGCTTGTGCTCTGAATAAATGACGAAGAAAGAGAAGGGAAGGTTAAAGAAGAAAAGGTTCTCTTCTAAGGTCCCCCTAAGGATAAGCTCAAGATTTGAGATCTAAACCCAAGGCCTAACTAACCCCAAAGCTGAAGCTCTCTAAGTTAAACGGGTAGTGCTCATGAGAACAAAAGTTGATATTGTCCCACCTCTGCCCTTTGCGGCTGTTTTGTCATTTGTGTTTGCTTATACAGCGATTCCCAAAAGATTTTTGTGCGGCCTTGAAGTGGCTATCTAGAGCTTCTCTCCTCCCACGGAGAGGCGGTACGCTGGCTTCCGTACAACGTGGCGGCTCCATGCATCCCCGCCCACAAAGGCACAGTGCGTCGGCATCCGTACAACATGGAGGTGCTCTGTACGCCATCCCGCTGGTTCTGACGTAGCTTCCTGTCCTGCGCCGGCAAATTTGACTTTTGAACTCGTAAGGACTTCCTTTTTCTTTTTCCGGGGACGCAGTGTGAAGGTATGGGTTATTTTTTTCTTTTCACCCTCTCTGTCCCCTTTACAATCTGCCGCCATCCGAGGAGTGGAAGGGGCCAAGAGCTCTCAGAACCAGTCTTATGAACTGGCGTAGGGGTGAGGGGCATAGGAGGGAGGCTGGTAGTAAGCAAGTCCCCTTCTTTTAGCTGTGGTAACCTCGATCCTGGCGGCCCCTCCGAAGCCGTAAGTAGCCGGAGCTCAGCACCCGGGGTGTGTGCCGTCTTCGGAGTGCAGCGTTTGGAGACACAAACGAGTTGTCCGGCTGGGATCGCCGAACGTTTTCATATCTTACGCCCGCGTTTTAACACCGCATCTTTAGGTGTCCTCGGGCTTTGGAAGGGCCGGAGGCCGGCAAGTTCGAGTGGTGGTTTCACTGTCGGCTTCTCTTTCCAAGGCCTATAGCAAAGAAAAGAAAAGTGTGTTAGTGGGGAGTTTCCGTCTTTGTTTCAGTGGTTGCTTTGGTCACTTGCGCCGTCTTTACGTGTCAGTTTTGGCTCTTGATAGTTCTCTTTTAGTGTAATGTTAGCAGATTTTGACAACAGACGCAGGCTGTTTTAAGTAACAAAATGCTGTCATGGAGCATGGGGTTATGAAGTGAAGTCGTTATAAGGTTTGGAATGGAACATTAGATTGGCTTAATCCTTGATCGTGTGTTTTGTGAATTTTGATAGTTCACTTAAAAACGAAGTTACTTATGCTTAACCGATTTCGTAAATAGCATCATCAAGTTTTGTTTCCAGTTGATAAGTGGGAAAAAAGCAAGTGCAATAATACAAAAAGACACTTGTCTAACACCAAAATTATTTAAAAGTACTCCTCTTGACTCAAACGCCGCTTTGGAACAAGACATGGAACCCTGTGTCAAGACATTGTGTTGGGCAGGATAACTCTTGTCACATAATCCTGACGACAGCTGTATAAACTAGGCAAAAATCCCGTTTTAGAGACAGAGAAGCCAGCTCCTTCCACTGTATATTCCCAATAAGTGACATGCCTAAGGATTCAACTTGAGAATTTGCTTCTTGTGCTCCTTTAAAGCAATGTTTTTCCACCTTGCCTGGTAGCACTTTCCAGGGCTTGGTAATCGGAATTTTAGCCAAGCACTACAGTTGATTAACATCAAAACAACTGACATTCATTGTCTCTTATTATCAGTCCCCTCTAAATAGAAGTAGTTTTAGAATGTGGAATCTTACAGAAAAAGCTATCTTAATATAAGGGTGTTTTGTACATATAAAAATACGCGGATATTATATAAATTATGTGATTTTGTTTTGAGGTTTGAATTACTGTCGCGGTGGACAAACTTGATTTTATTTCATTTTTAATTTAGGCACTCAGAATGGTCCAGCGTTTGACATACCGTCGCAGGCTTTCCTATAATACAGCCTCTAACAAAACTAGGCTGTAAGTATTTCTAAAATTTAAGACACATACTGTCTTTAGCTCTGTAAAATGCTGATCTATTGTTGTCTCACTTCCTAGGTCCCGAAATGCTGATCTATTGTTGTCTCACTTTCTAGGTCCCGAACGCCTGGTAATAGGATTGTTTACCTATATACCAAGAAGGTTGGGAAAGCACCAAAGTCTGCATGTGGTGTGTGCCCAGGCAGACTTCGAGGGGTAAGTATTACTTTTGCTGTATACCGGAAACAGGGCTTGAGTTTGTGAGCGTGACTCCCCTGATGTGGGAATGAGCCAGGGAGAGGTCACCACTAAAAGTTCAGAGTTAGTGAACATCCATGATCAGATCTGCCTAGAGCATAGACCTTTTAACCCAGTCTGAAAAATGAAGTGAAATTAATGCTCCATTTTCCTGTGTAGCCTACTTTAATATTTGTAATTAAAGTGTCACAAAATAATCGCAGTGTTTTCCTTAATGCAGGTTCGTGCTGTGAGACCTAAAGTTCTTATGAGGTTGTCCAAAACAAAAAAACATGTCAGCCGGGCCTATGGTGGTTCCATGTGTGCAAAATGTGTTCGTGACAGGTAAGTAAAATGCCTGAGTCACATGTGCTTTCTTAAGCAAATATGTGCAAATAATTATACTACATGCTAACCATTAGAATCAGTGAAAAACTAACTCATTTTAAATCAAAGCTGCCTACTTTAGAGTCCTTGACCACGGATAATTGATGCTCTACAAATCAATAAATTGTACTCGGATTAACAGAATTTGAGGTTTATGCTTTGTGCTAGGTGAGGAAGTTAAAAGGAACTAGTTTTATTAGGAAGGCAAGGTAAGAAAATCTGTAGGAGTGGTTTGGACATTGGTAGATAGTAAAGTGTAGGAACAAAACAGCTATGTGTTCTCCTGTGGCTGGAGCGGAGAGTGACAGACAGCAAAGGTAGAAAAGCAAGGTGATGACAGGTCTTATGGGATAAAAGGCAGATTCTTAGTTTAATTCTTTAGATGTGGGAATTAATGGATTTTGAGCAGGGCAGAGAACTCTTTGGTGTACCAGAAACAAACTCCAGCAGGGTGGGTTTGTTCAAGAGATTTGGGGGGGGCACGGTTTTTATTTTTAGGATGAGGAGATGGCACTTGAATTCAAGACCTAAAGACTGGAGGCAAGGGTGTCCAGGTAGAGGGCTCTTTTAGATGTGAACAAGAATTGTAAAAGCATAGGTAAGAGTGGGGCAGTGGAATTTATGGGGAGTAACATCAGTCCCATTTTTTTGTGTGAAAACCAAAACTTACACTTAAGTTCACATAGCTGGTTAGGGGTGGGCAGCCTAGGTTTTATTTAGTCCTTTAGTCTTCATCCTCACTGGCTACGTTAAATTGCCTCCAAAGATGGCTACATTAAATTGCCTCCAAAGAAGGTATCAGTGGAAGGATTTCACAGGTGGTTGGTTTTCACAAGTGAAGGAGTAGGTTTAGAGGAGTAGTTTTGCCTCCAGAGTATTCATCTACTGTAAAGGAGTCTGGCTGAGTTTCTAAACCAGGTCTTTTGACACCAGTCCAGGCAGACTCATTTCTGTCTTTTAGGAGTTTGTAAGGGGGGCAGTAAGACATATTAATACAAATGTAGAATAAGTATAACTTCTGGGAGTTAGGGAAAGCCTAACTGAAGTTTAAAGGAGAAATATTTTGCCTAGCTTGTTTTTTATTTTTTGAATTGGAGTTTCATGAGAAATTCAAGTAACTGGAAATGACATTTGACATTGAATTTGAATGATGGGTAAATTGTATACAAAGCACAGGAAGGGCATTCCAGGCAAGGAATATACAGTCAGTTTGATCTGGCATGTTGGTGCTGTGAAATGGAGAGTGGGAAATGTACGTTGGAGATAAATGAGTGAGTAGGTCTCGAGTGTTAAGCCAGAAGTTTGACTTTTGCCAGTCTTTGGTTCCCAGACTTTGCTGAACATAAACAGATGGCACATTTATTAAAAATACAAATTCTCAGGCCTTAGCTCATGGTTATTTGAATTTGAATCTTAAGGATAACCTAGACCTGGGATACCAGTGGGAAACAAGATGCTTTGCCTCCAGTGGTAACTGATTTAATAAATACTTTTAAGCGCCTGCTTTTTGCCAGGTCCTGTGCAACACTCTACCTGGAACTTCTCTACATGAAGGTTCAAAGTCTAGAAAACTCTTCCAAACTTAGTACTTATAAAAATCTCTGTGAAATAGATATGAAATTTATTTTGTGCCTCAATGTAGAGAAGATAATTTTAATTCGCCCAAGTTGATACAGTTAGTGTGTTCTTGTTGGCCCCAAATAGGCTTTAGAATACTCTTGATGAGGTGCCTCTTGATAATCCTTTTACCCCTTAATTTTAGTTTCTAGCACATAGCTGCTTCTGTGTTGCTTTTGTTGTTGATTTTTTAAAATGTGGTTAAAACATTCTAAGACATTTTACGAATCAAGTAACACCATAATGTCTTGCATCCTAGCAATACATTATGTTGAAGCTAACATAAGTGACAGGATGGTCTCCTGTAGGGATGGTTTTATAGTTTATCTTGACTCAGGAGAGGAGGGCAGGTACTACTGGCATGAAATTGAAGAGTGACCTTTGTTACTCATAATGCCACTTCAAGAAAGGAGCTGACAGGGTCCATCTATGTAATCTCAGCTGTCTTAAGTTTTACTCATGGGGTTCATGTTCTTCCTGAGTTTCCCGGATTGCTTTGCTTAATTATTTTATGGTTCTGTTCCTTCTTGTGTTAAGAAAAAAAATTCAGCCGGGCACAGTAGCGTGCGCCTGTAGTTCTGACTACTTCCGCTCAGGCGGAAGGATCACTGGAGCCCAGCTGGTCGAGGCTGTATTGGCCAGAAGTTGGGGCAATAGAGTGAGACTCAAACTCAAAAAAGAAAAGAAAAAGTTCGTTTCTTAAAACTGTTAACTTAAGATTCTTCTTTCTAGGATCAAGCGTGCTTTTCTTATCGAGGAGCAGAAAATCGTCGTGAAAGTGTTGAAGGCACAAGCACAGAGTCAGAAAGCAAAATAAAGAAATGAAGCTTTTTTTCTGTAATAAAAATTAAAAGCTGTATTCTGTGTTTCTTTTCTGTGGTCATTTATTAATATACAGGTTTGGTTTCTATCTGGTATTTAGGGACCCCGATGAATTTGGGTTGATTCCTTTTTCTGAAGGAAACAGTTAGTCACTGGTTGCTAGCATTTTTTGATGGCAGCTCTAGCCACTGCTTCGGAGCATAAATGTCTTTCCCTTTGTAGGCATAGGTTTTTGTTTTTTAAAGAATGGCCCTTCTCAACCTTTCTTTGATCCTTATAGTATCTTTACATTACCAAATTTCGTGGCACAGAAACATTAGTCTTGAAGTTACCTGGATTGGAATCTTTTACACCATCTTTACTTCTTTTGAGTCATTGAGTTCAGAAATGGTCTCTTGGAGAGCTCAGAACACCCTTAGCAAATAATGAGCTCCTAGTATATGCAAAATCTTAAGTCAGTGGAGTAGTGAAGTTCAAATTGGTTTACATTGGATTTATAATCCAGATCAGGATGTTATAGTGTGGGCTTATTTCCTCTGGGGAATTAATGTAGTAGTGTTTCTGACAAGTCTTGTTAGCACAAGATTATCTAAATGGGCCAGTCTGAGTGGAGAGCAAAGCCCTTGAACTATTTGCACAAGCCAAGGAATGTAGAAACTGGGTAAATTTTGACTTCCTTCAGTTTAAGCATTACCTCACTAGTAGCTGGCATGATGTAGCTAAGTGTACTTAAGCAAAGGAGTTTCCTTTATGAATACCTTAATGTAAGGCAGAAAAAGGCCTCTACACCTTCACTCTACTGCCAGCTAACTAGTTCTTAGACAAGATTTTTAGTAAGCACTTTCCAAAAGGGAAGGTGACAAATAGTGGCTAAGCTGGCATATGAACTCAATTTCCTGTTAGCGATACTCAGGGGTATTTCCATAGTGATGGCTGACTCCTGATTTGACATGTGCCTGACACTAAGGTACCAAATGCATCTTAGTCCTCCCAAAAACCGTGATACCTTGATCATCTACATTTTATAGGTGAGAGAAAAAAGTACACAACCCAGAGCCATCTGTATTGCTAGGGTTTTTGCACATGGTACATCTGGTGATATGACTGGACATCCAGGTAAACACTAGCATAAATGATAGCTGGGCCCTCTTGTCGACATCCATCGTTGAATCTATTAGGTTTCCCAAACCTGCCAATCCTCAGTCTTGTTAAGCAACCAGAATAACGGAATTACCTTGTATAACTTCCTTTTTAGATTTTATTTGAATAGCTTTAAGAGATACAGATTTTGGTTGCGTGATGCATTTCTATGGTGGCAAAGAAGTCTGCGCTTCAAGGGTACCTGTCACTGCTACCTGTGGCCCTTGTACCTGGTAGGTGATATTTCATCATTCTATCCCTTTCCACCCTCCCCCTTCTAGGTCTCCATTGTCCATTAATAGTTCCTTTTGGCTTTGCAGATCCTTGGCTCCCATTTATGAGTGAGAACATGTAGTGTTTGGTTTTCTGTTCCTGTATTTGCTTAGGATGACATTCTCCAATTCCATTCAAATCTTACATAATGTTTAATCACTATTAAAAATGAAAACTTTTTAATGGGAATATGATGGAAAAGGCTTAGATTCTAAGGTAGATTAGCATCACTTATTTCCCTATGACCTAGGCTTGTATATATATGCTGCACTAAGATGTTTTGTGATCCTGTAGTGTTTTATTGTGTTTGGTATAACAATCTAAAAATTAATAGCTTTAAGTGACACACTTGGACAGAAATGTGCTTTAAATTTAAATTCAATATCTTGGTTGCTCTGTAAACCAGTGTAGTGTTTGAAAAGTTTAAGATGTAATTTTCTTTTTTTGAGTTGGAGTCTCACTCTGTTACCCAGACTGAAGTGCAATGGCATGCTCACGGCCATCGCAGCCTCGACCTGCTGGACTCAGGTGATCCTTTTGCCTCAGCCATCCAAATAGCAGGAACTACAGGCGCACAATGACTCGCCCGGCTAATTTTTTGATTTATTGTAGAGATGAGGTCTTGCCAAGTTGCCCAGGCTGGTCTTGAACCTGAGGGCTCAGGCAGTCCTCTCACCTTGGCCTCCCAAACTGCTGGGATTATAGGCCTGAGCCACCAAGCCCGGCAAGATGTAATTTTCAAAAATAGCTACGGGGCTGGGCTCATGCCTGTAATCCCAACACTTTGGGAGTCTGAGGTGAGAGGATTGCCTGAGCGCGGGAGTTACAGACTAGCATGGGCAACACATCAAAAAATTAGCCAGGTGTAGTGGCATACACCAGTAGTTACAGCTACTTGGAAGGCTAAGGCAGAAGGATCATCTGAGACCAGCAAGTCAAGTTTGTGGTAGCTGTGAACATGCCGCTGGACTTCAGTCTGGGTGACAGAATGAGATCCCAACTCCAAAAACAAAAAAGCTGTGTAGAGGAAAGTCTATTTGCCAAGGTTCTTTTTTTTTTTTTTAATTATAAAGATGTGGGGTACAATTCGGGGTTAGGAATACAAACGATTATGCAGGTACCCTTGTTGGTGAGGTATATCCCTCCCTCCCCTAGCAGTTTCCTTCAACTGCCAATCCTACCCACCGCCCCTGATAGTTTTCCACTACTTCCAATCTCTTTCTTATATAATTATAATTGTTTAAGGTCCGCTTATGGTACTCTGTTCTTTGTTTCTGAGATAGATCGCTGAGTATGATTGACTCCATCTAAGTTGCTACGAAGTCCATACGTTTGTCTTTCTTTATGGCTGCATAATATTCCATTGTGTATATGTACCACATTTTTTTTTAAATCCAATCCAACTTCGATGGGCAACATGGTTGGTTCTATATTTTTACTATTGTGAATAGAGCTGCAACAAACATACATGTGCAGGTTATCTTTTTTGTAGAATGATTTGAGTTCCTCCAGGTATAATCCCAGTAGGGGAATTGCTGGGTCATATGGAAAGTCAATTTCTAGTTCTTTCAGAAATCGTCACACTGTTTTCCAAAGAGGTTACTTTAGTTTGGATTCCCACCAGCAGTGTAGAAGCGTTCCTTTATCTCCGCATCCTCACCAGCATCTGTCATTTGTTTTATTATTGATGGTCATGCTTACTGGGGTTAGGTGGTATCTCAATGTGGCTTTGATTTGCATTTCTCTGATGATGAGTGAGGCTGAGGACTTTTTCATGTGTCTGTTGGCTGCCCATATATCATCTTTTGAGAAGTGTCTATTCATATGTTTTGCTCACTTTTTAATGGGGCTGTTTATTTTTTTCCTTTCACTGTGTTTGAGTTCTTTGTCAATCCTAGATGTTAGGTCATTGTCAGATATACAGTTGGTAAATATTTTTTCCCATTCTGTGGGCTGTCTCCCTGCTCTCTTGATGGTTTCTTCTGCTTTGCAGAAGCTCATCAGTTTGATGAGGTCCCACTTGTCTATCTTATTTCTTTAGGTATGGGCATTTAGGGTTCTGAATAGGAATTGATTACCAGTTCCAATTTTCATAAAGTGTCTCCTGTGTTTTCTAAGATTCTTATAGTTTGAGATTTTACGTTTAGGTTTGATCCTTTTAGAATTAATTTTTGTGTATGGTGATAGGTAGGGGTCCTGTTTCAATCTTCTGCATGTGGTCAGCCAGTTTTCCCACCACCATTTACTGATTAGGTTCTCCTCTCCCCAGTGGTTGTTGGAGGCTTTATCAAAGATGAGTTGGTTGAGGAATTGAGGTTTTGCTTCCAGAATCCCTATCCTGTTCCATTAGTCTATATGCCTGTTCTTATAACAATAGAGGGTTCTTTTGATTACTGTAGCCTTATACTAAAGTTTGAAATCTGGAAGTGTGATGCCTGCTGCTTTGTTTCCTTTGCTAAGAATTGTTTTGGAAGCCGGGCTCGGTGGCTCAGCCTGTAATCCCGTGCCTTTGGGAGGCTGAGGTGAGTGGATTGCCTGAGCCCGCGAGTTCGAGACCCGCCTGGGCAGCGAGACCTCATCTCTACAATAAATCAAAAAATCAGCCGGGCATGGAAGCGCATGCCTGTAATTCCTGCCACTGGGAAGGCTGAGGCGGAAGGATCGCCGGAGCCCAGCAGGCGAGGCTGTGGTGGCCGGGAGCGGCCACTGCACTCCAGTCTGGGTGACCGAGTGAGACTCCAACTCAAAAAAAAAAAAAAAAATTGTTTTGGCTGTTCATGATCATTTATGTTTCCATATGAGTTTCTGTTTGGTCATTTCCAGGTCTGAGAAGAATGATGTTGGTAACTTAATGGGTATTGTGTTGAATCTGCAGATTGCCTTTGGTAGGATGGACATCTTTACGATGTTGATTCTTCCTATCTATGAGCATGGAATATTTTTCCATTTGTTAGTGTCTTCTTGGATTTCTTTGAGCAATGTTTTGTAGTTCTCATTGTAAAGGTCTTTCACTTCTCTGGTTAGGAAGATGCCGGGTATTTGATTTTTTTGGTGGCTATTGTGAATGGGGTTGTGCTTTTTATTTGGGTCTCTGCCTGCTTGTTATTGGTGTATAGGAATGCAACTGTCTTTTGCACATTTATTTTGTACCCTGACACTTTGCCAAAGTCCTTTATCAGTGCAAGCAGGTTTTTGACAGATTCTCTTGGATTTTCAAGGTATAGGATTATATCATCAGCAAAGAGGGATAATTTGACTTCCTCTTTTCCTATTTGGATACCCTTGATTTCCTTCTGTTGTCTAAGTGCCTGAGCTAGACTTCCAACACAATATTGAACAAGAGGGTTGAGAGTGGCCAGCCTTGTCTTGTTCCAGTTTTCAGGGGAAATGTTTCCAGTTTCTGTCCATTTAGCAATATGTTAGCTGTGGGTTTGTCGTAGATGGTACTTACTATTTTCAGGTATGTTCCTTCTATACCTAGGTATTTGAGGGTTTTTATCCAGAAGGGATGCTGGATTTTATCAAAAACTTTTTCTGCATCTGAGTTAATCATGTGGTTTTTTATTTTACATCTGTTTATGTATTTAATTACATTTATGGTCTTACGAATGTTCAACCAGCCCTGCATCTTGGTGAAGAGGCCTACTTGGTCACGATGGATGATTGTTGAGGTGTGTTTTTGGATCCGATTTGCTAGAATCTTGCTGAGGATTTTTGCATCCTTGTTTATAAGGGATATTGACCTATAGTTCTCTTTCTTTGTTGGATCTTTACCCAGTTTGGGTATCAGTATTTTGTTTGCTTCATAAAATGATTTGGGGAGATTTCTGTCTTTCTCAATTGCCTGGAATATTTTCAATAAGATTGGTATCAGCTCCTTCTTGTATGTTTTGTGGATTTCTGCTAGAAAGCCAACTGGTCCAGGACTTTTTTTGTAGGTAGTTTTTGTATGACAGAGTCAATTTCCTGGGTTGTTATAGGTCTATTTAGTGTCTCAATGTCTTCTTGTTTCAACCTGGGGAAGTTGTGTGATGTCAGAAAGTCCTTCATTTCATCTAGTTTATCAAGTTTTTTTCTTATAGGTGTATATAGTAATCTCTGATAATCTTTTGTATTGCTACAGGGTCAGTTGTGATTTGATCTTTTGTATTTCTGATTGTGTTTATTTGGGCTTTTTCTTGATCATTCTGGCTAGGGGCCCATCAATCTTGTTAATTCTTTCAAAGAGCCAGCTTTTTGTTTCATTGATGTTTTCTGTGATATTTTTGTATTCTATGTCCCGTATTTGGGCTCTTATTTTTGTGACTTGGATTCTTCTACTAAAGTTGGGGTTTTGGTGGTCTTCTCTTTCCAGCTCACTTAGGTGATTTGTTAGGCTCTCAACTTCTGATCTTTCCATTTTCTTGATGTGTGCTCATAGATATGTAAATTCCCCTTTTAGAACTGATTTCATGGCATCCCAGAGGTTTTGGTAGGATGTTTCTTCATTTTCATTTGTTTCCAGGAATCTTTGAATTTCTTCCTTGATTTCAGTGTTGACCCAGTAGATGTTCAGCATCATGCTGTTTAGTGTCCATGTCTTTGTGAATTTTTGTTTGTTTTGATATTTATTTTTATTCCACTGTTGTCTGAGAATGTGCATGGCAAGTTTCAACCTTATGGAATTTGTTTATACTTGATTTATGGCCAAGGATGTGATCAATCTTGGAGTATGTTTCATGTGGTGATGAGTAACATGTATATTCTGTGGTTGTTGGGTGGAATAATCTGTAGGTATCTATTAAGTCCATTTGGTCGAGTGTCTAGTTTAGTGTCAAGTAGGGTGTCAAGTTTAGTGTCAAGTCATGGCCCAGCTACTTGGGTCTGACGTTCAGAGGACTGCTGGGGAGGAGGGGATTTGCATCAACCCCGAACTCACCACTGATCTCTTTGGAGTCCTTCCTTTTCCTTTTTTGGCCACACCCTTTGTGTTGTGGCTGGATCAGGGTAGGAGGTAGGACTCCTGGGACCCAGCACTCATCAGGTCCCTCCAAAGTTTGAGCTTAGAGGATATTCCCTCTGGATTGCAATCCCTGAAGAGTTGATTTTCCAGTCACAGAGATTGGGTCTGTTTCTCCGTGGTGAGCAAGTTGAAGCACTTTCCTGCCCTGCCTTCAAGTTGGTGGTTGGGTACATCTCTTGTCCTCTTCCGTGGGACTTTGCCTCTGGACTTCCTCTGCAGACCCTGCTGCCAGTGCCCTGCCAGGTGCTGAAGTGGTGAGGCAAAGCCTGGAGCCGGCAGTCTCTTCTGCCAATGGTGAGGGAGAGCCTGGAGCGACAGTCTCTCCCCACTGCTTTGCACAGAAAAACTTCTGTTCATTTTTTAGTTAAATGGCACTTGGCTTTTAATTAAGTGACCTTGGAAAAGCCAGGGACCAAGCAGAGAAGCTACAGCACCAGCTATTGCACTGGGGGCTTGGCCCCTTGCTCTCAAGCCCCCACTTAGTCTCTCCCAGCATTTTCTTCCTAGGGAGGGTTTTGTTGATTTGAAAAAAGGAAAGAAAGATAGAAAATGGCACTTTGATTCTGTGTCCTGGGAATCATTAAAGCCCAAGCCCAGCAGCTGTGGCACCAGCTGCTGTACCAGGAGAGCCCTGCCCGCCAGCTCCCCAGCCCTCACTCAGTCAGTCACTCACACACCCACTTCTTGCCCAAGTTCTTGCTGGTAGAGGCTCTTATGCTCCAAGTTAGGTAGAACAACATGACTGGACACAGTCTCTAGCTGGTGAGGACGATCAGGTTTCAACAAAATATGAAATGGATGAATTTTGAGAAAGTTGAGACAGTGAAAGCATTAGAGTGTACATATTTTAAAATAGTTCCTTGTGTGTTAAATGGTTTTCCTTATAAAACATCTTTAAGCTCAATTTGGAAAATATGGAAAAGTAGAATGAAAAAGACTCATTCAATTTCACTACTCAGATAATTTTTTTTGTTTTGAATCAGGGACTTATTCTGTCACCCAGGCTGGAGTGTAGTGGCATCATCACGGCTCACTGCAGCCTCTAACTCCCGGGCTCAAGAGATCCTTCCACCTCAAACTCCTGAGTAGCTGAGACTACAGGTGTGTACTAATTTTTTGTTTTTCATTTTTTAGAGATGAAGTCTTGCTATCTAGCCCAGGATAGTCTCCAACTCCTAGGCTCAAACGTTCCTCCCACCTTGGCCTCTGAAAGTGCTGGCAGACATGAGCCATCATGCCTGGCCACAGATAATCATTTTTGTTTGTTTGTTTGTTTTTAAGTGAGTAAGCAGGATTTATTAAGAAGACAAAGAAGCTCCCACAGTGAGAAGGGACCTGAAGGGGTTGTCCTGTTTTTGTTTAAGTGGAAGTCTCACTCTGATGCCCAGGCTGGAGTGCAGCGGCACACTGCTTATGGCCACCACAGTCCCGACCTGCTGGGTTCAGGTGATCCTTCCACCTCAGCCTTCCAAGTAGCTTGAATTACAGGTTCACGTGACCACACCCAGCTAATTTTTCTTGATTTACTGTAGAGAGGAGTTCTTGCCAAGTTGCCCAGACTGGTCTGAAACCCCTGGCCTCAGGCAATCCTTGCACCTCAGCTTCCCAAATTGCTGGGATTATTGGCATAAGCCACCATGCCCGGCCAGATAATAATTTTTAATAGTTGGATGTTTTTCTTCCCATTTTGTTTTCTAGGTATAAGACATTTCAGGTTGAAGTTGGAGAGAGGATTGCTTGAGCCCAAGAGTTCAAGGCCACAAAAAATTAGCTGGGCATAGTGGTGCATGCCTGTAATCCCAGCTACTCCGAGACTGAGGCAGAAGGATCACCTGAGCGTGGGAGTTGGAGGCTGTGGTGAGCTATTATCATGCCACTACACTCCAGCCTGGGTGACAGAGTGAAACTCAAAAAAAAATCCAAAGCATAATACACACACACACACACATTTTCAACTCTAAAAAAAGCATAACCCCTATAATTTCTTTTGAAAGATTCTTTTGACTGGGCATGGTGGCTCACTCTTGTAACCCCAATACTTTGGGAGGCACAGGCAAGAGGATTTCCTGAGCCCATGGGTTCGAGACCAGTCTGGGAAACATGATGAGACCTCGTTTCTACAATAAATAAAAAAATGAGCTGGGCGTGGTGTTACGCACCTGTAGTTCCTGCAATTTGGAAGGCTGAAGCAGAAAGATCACCTGAGCCCAGCTGGTGGAGGCTGTGGTGGCCGTGAGTGTGCCACTGCACTTCAGCATGAATGACAGAATGAGACTCTGACTCAAAAAAAAAAAAAAAAACGATTATTTGAGTAGCCGCATGTGCCATCAAATCCATATGCCATAATTTAAATATTCTTTTTATTTTTGAACATTTGGGCTATTTCCAATTTTTCTCTACTTTAAAACTCATGAGCATTTGCATATATATCTGATTGTTTCATTTATGTTGATTGTTTTTTAAAATTCATAAGCTGGTATTGAAGTTCAGTATTTATAATATACAAGAGCATTGATAGGCATGAACATAGTACCAACTCTGTCCAAGTGACCAAAATGAATTCTGTAACTTCTGGGTTTTGATTTTGTAAAAACCAAAGTGAAGTTTTATTGAATCCAGTTCTGTGTGTTTGACAAAGGATTCTTGACAGTTTCTTAAGAAGACATGTGAATGTAGTCAGTGGTTTTCTTTTTAAAGTCTAGTATTTCTCCTTCCATTGAACTGATTGTAAATTGTATTAGAAAGCTAAGGGGGTCTTTTACCCTTAAAAGCTGAAAATATCCATATGTTTGAATAAGGAAATCAAGTTTGTTTTAGCAGCTTAATAACATACTTAGAAATTTTACCCTAATGACTAAGAGCTTGGGCTCCCAAAATTTTGATAGTCAGGGCTATTTCCAAATTTAACTGTAAACTCTTCTTCAGACCAATTAAAGTCACAATTCTTGTGGAACAAGATTGTAAAACAGTTCTGAATATTGTGTTTTTTCCCCTCTGAGATATTACTTATTGCTGGTGATAATTACTCTGTAATTAGTAGCTATTACCAATAGAACAAGTGGTGTGCTAGAGCTACCACATCTTGGTTTGTGAGAGTCATCTGTTTACATCTCTTTTTAGTGACATCAGTGACATCTGGTTAGTACCTTGAAATTGTTAGGGTGAGAGTATTTACACCTGAAAAATTGGCACATGTCACAAAATCCTCCCACCCTCCACCTCCCCCAGAGAGCCAGCAGTTAAAAATTACCAGCATGCCACTAGAGTGCCCTCAAATTACAGTCTATTATCACATCTGACATACAATGCTAATGGTACCAGGAGCTCTGATATGTACCTGTTGCATGATTGATAATGATTTTTCACTTACAAAATTTGTTATAGGCCAGGCTCAGTGGCTCAGCCTGTAATCCCAGCACTTTGGGAAGCCGAGGTGAATGGAACGCCTGAGCCTGCGGATTTGAGACCAGCCCAGATGACTTGGTGAGACCTTGTCTCTACAATAAATCAAAAACTATCCAGGCACCTGTAGTATGACTACTTGGAAAGCTGAGACAGAAGGATCACTGGAGCCCAGGAGGTGACACTGGGGTGGCTGTGAGCATGCCACTGCACTCCAGCCTAGGTTATGGAGTGAGACTCCGACTCAAAAAAAAAAAAAAATTTTTTTGCTATAAATGCTTTGATTCTGTAAATATTTTGGAGTTTGGTTCTATCAAATCCAAAATGAACATTTTCTTTATTCAGTTCTGTGTGTGACTAGTTTTCTGTGTAAATATAAGGGAAAACAATTAAAAATCTTGCAAACATGAAAATTTTATCTTTTTAAACAATGAAGACTAGATGAAATTAACACTATTCAACTGGGTAGAAAAGTTAATGTTATCTTTATTAGCTTTAGTTTCACTCTGTCTTAATTAATTTGGGCTGCTGTGACAAATTATCATGGACTTGGTAGGTTAAAGACAAGCATTTATGTCTAATGGTTCTAGAGGCTGGAAGTCCAAGATCAAGATGCCTGCAGATTTGGTGTCAAGCACTCTTCCTGGTATGCAGACAACCATTTTTTGGCTATCTTCATTCTCTCTCTATCTTCAAATTAAATGTATTTTTAGAGACAGGGTCTTGCTATATTGGCCAGGTTGGTCTGGTCTCAAACTTCTGGCTTTTAGCAAGACACCTTGGCCTTCCAAAGGACTGGAATTACAGGTGTGAGCCACTGCTCCCAAACTTGTGTCTCTTCTCATGAGTGCACTAATCTCTCATCATGAGGGCTCTAACCTCAAGACTTAATTACCTCCTCAAAGCCTCACCATTTTATTGGGGGTTAAGATTTCAATACAGAAATTTTGTTGGGACAGACACAAACATTCAGTCCATAACACTTTCTAAACTAAAGGACAAGATCCACAACAATTCTGGATCAAAAGATGCTTTTGGGTTTCCAAGATATTATCTATTTAATACTTTTTAGTAAGTCTTCTTAAATGTTTCTGGCTAACTTGAAGGACTATAAAAGCATTTCTGCCAAATGTTTACAGTCTTTTGTATTACTTGAGCTTTCATTCATTCACTCAACAAATATTTATTATAAACTACCATGTGCTGGAAGTTGTGCTGTCAGATGAGTAGTCAACAATGCCAAGTAGGGTCTCCCCTCGCCTCATGGCACATAGGAAGGACAATGTTAAATGAGGAACATTCAACACATTGGGGTAAGAATCCTAAATGGAAAGTCCACAGTGATCTAAAACAGCGTAAGAAGGGAACCTCCTGGGGAGTCAGGTAGGCTTTTTTGGATAAATTAATATTTAACTTCAGAGCAAGAATAGACAGATGTCAGCTGGATAACAAAAATGGGAACGTTTCAGACACAAAAGCAGTGTGCCCAGATGCCTTAAGTCAAGAAATAGCTTTTATTAAAAATAAAATTAATTCAGGTGATCCAATTTACCCCCAATATTAAGAGCCCAATAAGTCTGAAATATGTGAACAGGTTGCTAACTGCTAAGAAGGGACATCACCACCACACATTGCTTTTTGTACACCTATGTGACCTCTGCATCACAGAATATCTATGCTACTTTTTCCATCCTAATGGAGACCAGTAAAAAGAAAAGCTTTCCTGAACTGTGTATTTTAGTTAGGAGAAAAGAAACTCTCTTCTGCATTAGGAGTTATTTAAATTAGGCAATCCCTTAGATAATTTAGGCACCAACCTATTATTAAGGAGGAAAAGGATCAAATTTATTGACTAAATTCCCCTGATATTCATCAGCTTCTATATTCTTTGACCTGTGCAAATAGCCTGAGGGCTTTGCTCTCTTAACTCTCTCTCTTTCTCTTGAGGGTTGGAAATTAGCATACAGCTTGGCATGCCTAAAGAACAAATGATCTTGAAGAAAATTCAAATGTTTAGTGCATCATAGTGTAAGTCATATAAAGATGTTATAGGCCATCTGGTCTCTGTCACAACTACTCCAACATTATAGAGTGAAAGTAGCCATAGACAATTCATAAATGAATGGGCATGGTTGTGTGCCAATAAAACTTTATTGACAGAGACTGATGGCAGGTCAGATTTGGCACACAGGTCATAGTTTGTGGACTCCCCTCTAGGTGACCTTACTTCCAGCTATAGTTGCCATGTGACTACAGTTGCATGGGGTACCACAAGAAAGAGCAGTAGAAAACTGCCTTGTTAAATCTAGTCAGTCCAAGGGTTGGTGGGGAAAAAATAAGATGGCAGCTTTTTTTTTTTTTTTAATTCCACTAAATATTGAAGTGGTTTGTCACATAGCAATATACCACTAAAACAGTGGTACAGTGCAATGATCTTTAAATATTTCTTTTTTGCTTGTGTACTCCTTCACGTTTTTGAAAAACTATGTAGACCCTTGCACATTTTTAGATTGTCATCTAAAACTTTCCATTGAATGCCAGATGTGGTGACTAATGCCTGTAATCCCAGCACTTTGGAAGACTGAAGCAAGAGGATTACTTGAGACCAGGAGTTCAAGACCAGCCTGGGCAACACAATGAGACCCTGTCTCCAAACAAAACCTTTTCATTGGAAATTTAAACCCTTGCAAAGGATATCATTTCCATCAGAGTACAAATTTTAATCATTTTAAAGACTACTGTTTCATCAATTTTTCAATATATCAGATAGAAGCTCCTAGTAGCCTTTTTTTTTGAGTTGGGAGTCTCACTCTGTCACCCAGGCTAGAGTGCAGAGGCACGCTCATGGCCACCGCAGCCTCGATCTGCTGGGATTAGGTGATCCTTCCGCCTCAGCCCTCCAAATAGCTGGAACTATAGACACACGCCACCACGCCAGCTTTTTTGTGATTTTATTGTAGAAACGAGGTCTCACCAAGCTGCCCAGGCTGATCTCAAACTCCCATGCTCAGGCAATCCTCTCACTTCGGCCTCCCAGAGTGCTGGTATTATAGGCTGAGCCACCACCGCTGGCTATAGCCCTTTTTAAAAAAACAGTCCTCAATTGCATTTATTTAATTTTTAAATATGTGTGTGTGTGTGTGTGTATATATATTTTTTTTTTTTTAATAGAGATAGGGTCTCACTGTGCTGCCCAGGCTGGTCTTGAACTACTGGCCTCAAGCAGTTTTTCTGCCTCAGCCTCCCAAAGTGCAGGGATTACAGGTGTGAGCCACTGCACCTGGCCTAGTTGGAAGTTTTATATTCTTTTTCTCCTTGACATATATTACCATTCCATTTCCTTTAGGGAATTTTAAATTAATATATTTTTATGTTGAAAGTCTTTTCCTGATTAGTAATCCCTACAATTCTATTTTTAAAAGGGAAAGAACCAAAGAGAGAAGCATGGAATCTTGCCACTTATTTGTCCCATGGATAAAATATAGCATTGCTGCCTCTTTATCCACACTCTATCTGCTGCTTCATTCTCAAGAAACTTTTTCTCAGAGATGAGTCATTCTTTGACATTTTGGGTGAGATGAAAAAGGTAAAGATGTTCAATGAAAATTGTCCTTATTCTCCCCCACCCTGTTCTACACTAGATCATTAAGTCATCCCCAATGTAAGCTAGGATATCCTGCCCCAGCACCTGATGTTTCTCTTATACATACGACAGGGAAAGATGCAACATCACTACTTATTTTTTCTTCATATTATAGACAAAATTCCCTACCTTAATGGAGATTACATTCCAATGAGGTCTAACAGACACTAGATGAGTAGATACGTCAATAGATAAATAAGCAAAATACATGATATGACCAAAAAATGCAATAGAAAAATAACGCAGGTAAAGTGGATGGAATGCATGATGGAAGTAGAGGGTTGTAGTTTAAATATTGTGATGAGGGAAGGCTCCCCAAAAAGGAACATGGTAGCAAATACCTGAAGGCCATGGGGGGAGCCATGGGGCTATCTGGAAAAGAGTTTGCAAGTAGAGAACAGTCCTGAGGCAGGAGGAGGCCATGTGGCTGAAGGAAGAGAGGTGTAGAAATGAGGTGAGGGAGTTCTCAGCACACTGGGTCATATACGAGGGGGGACCCACAAAAAATAAAAACATGATTTTCTTTAAGTTGATGGGAAGGTGGGCCTCTTGCAGTAAGTACACTTGGAATTTGTTCCTCCAGATCAAATGGTCAACCAAAGTTTTATCTGGAAGTTTTGAGAGGGTTGTGTCATGATTTGCAGAAAAACAGCCCAAGTTGTGGCAAACAGGTGACTGGCTCTTCCACCATGACAGTGCACCTGCCATTCTGCACTGAGTGTTAAGCAGTTTTTGACTAAAAACACCGTGCCCCACCCGATCTTGCCTTGAGTTGTTTTTTTGTTTGTTTGTTTGTCCTTAAAGGGAAACATTTTGCCAGCATGAGAGAGGTGAAATTAAAAAATGGCAGAAACACTAAAAGTCAACAAAACTGACCAGTTCAGAAACTTTTGAGCATTTGAAAAAGCATCTCGATGGGTGTGTTGTATCAAATGGAGAGTACTTTGAAGGTGACTGAGTTTAAACATGTAAGAATAAATATGCAATTTTAATAAATAAATTCCGGGGTTTTTTGGGTCCCCCTTGTAGTTTATCTTTAGGACCAGGACAGCCTCAGACACGGGCAAGATGGGCCTCTATTCTGCATCCCATGCTTTAGAGGGCCCTGCTCTAGCTTTCCCCGGCCAATACCCTACCCCATAGGCAAGAGTTCATGGGACCAAAGCATGCTAACCCCGACTGCATGCTTCCCTTTCAGACATGACCTGGGATGCCCTGGCCCAAGCCACCCAAACCCACTCATGTACTTAAATGAGTCAATGTGTTTCCTCAAGGAGTATTTACATTTTTAGTTTTATAATTCCTGATGGTGGGTTGAAAGATCAAATTCTGTAAAAAATATTTCCAGCAGGTGAAGCTGGTAATCCAATCTGCTCAGAGTCAAGGATTGCCCTCTTCAATGTAATACAAAACTAGCAGGTAATACACAGGACAGGACTGACATCAGGGACTCCCATAAGGTTTGTCATCTGAAATTGCCTTTTCTATTTCAAAAATCTGAGCTTGACAATACAGTCAGTGGTTTTCTCACACTTTTAGTTCACTTAGAACTTTTCTGGGGAACTTGGTAACAGATTCCTGAATTTCACCTAAGATGACCTCAGTCAGGATCAGTGAGTCAGGCCAAGAGCCTGCATTTTGACACATCTCCTTGCTGATTCTCACTGAAGTAGATCTTGAGCTGCCCTTTCACGATGATGTAGTAGAAAGTATGTATGATTTAGTGTTAAGTAAATATGGGTTTAAATCATAAGTCTACCTACCTAGTTAGGTGACTTTGAACAATTTTCTTACCTTCTTTATGTCTTAGTCACTTCACCTATCAACATAAAGATCACTAATCACAATTTGAGAAGTTCCGAGGGTCACCAAGATACCCTGTGGCATCCCCACCACAGAGTGCGTGGTCCCTGGCAGACATACTCAGTAAAGTTCTCTTTCCTGCTTCTGGGACAAGAACCGCCTTCTTATATATTAATACATATGGAAAAACCAAGCGCGCCAAAATGGTCAGGATGGAGTCTTCTCATTTTGAATGATTAAAGAAAAGTAATAATATTTAAAATAAACCAAAAAATCAATATCCTCCTATATCGTGTTTTACCCAAAATAGTTTTTTTTCTCTTTGTAAGGAAACACACACACACACACACACACACACACACACACACACACGCTGGAAGTGCCAAGCTGTATTTGATTAGTTCTGGGCAGAAGTGTGTTAGGGCATCTGAAAACCACAACTGGAGACATCATTTCTGATGAGCCTAGTGCTCTGGGTATTTCCTTTCAACTGAACTTGGGGTAAGTACTTTGATATAATATACATATGGAAATATTTTACAACATTCTCAAGAAGTGAGATATTTTATTCACTATATACATAAAACATACTCTTCAATGTGTGCAAGTGTGGCTACATTCCTTGTCATTTCTAAGCTAGAATATTTTTATTTAGTTTTGTTTTGTTAAATCGATCTCAGTGTGTATGAAAGGACTTGACTGACAGCCATGGACCCTGGAGACAGGGGTTTTTTCTTGGCCGCTGCAGACAGCAGGAGCAGCTGCTGCCTAAACGTATCCCAAATGCTTTACCTCCGGAAAGATCATTTCTGGAGGTGAGAAGGCAATTTGGTTTCTTCTTCTCTCTGAAAGGTGTCAGCGGGAATGGTAGGGCATGACTAGCCATGGACACTGGCCCTTGGCTCTGAGGCCACTGCTACATTTCGCATGTGCAATCAAATTACAACCTGGTTCTGGTGAAAATTCTTTTGAAGAGATTAAGTCTGTTGTCTTAAATGCTATTCCTAATCTTGGGGTAAAGCATTCCTGGAAAAATAGTCTTCAATTGTACGAATCTATGAATAGTGGTTACTTTGAGAGAGAACGACTAGGGAAGAGGACAGGATGGTAGGGGAAAGGTGGCATTCCCTTTTCATTGTTTTATTATTTGTACTCTTTGTATTTATAACTCTCAACACGTAATCTTATTTTTTAAAAAAACAGAAATCACCTGTATGCTTGTGTTATAGGCCACTTTTGTTATTTATTCTTTATAAATATCTGAATTGAAAAATGAAATCCAAAAAGCATACTTTTAAAAGCTTATATAGAAATTATTCATTTTAAAAAATTCAATTACCAAAACTTGTCACTTTGTTTTTTAAACTTTACTAGTCTATATGATTTGCAAGGCAACTAGATATAAAACATACTCTGGGTTTGATATTTTATTCATCTGAAAATGATGCTTTCACAAAATTTTTTCTTTCATCATTAAAAGAGTAAATCATTTGCATTTTAAAGATCAGCTTGAATACCGTGGGAAGCAGGCTTTTCCATTTGTGTAATGTTTAATTACACTTACTTGATCACAGCACTGAGGCGAGTTTCTTTTAAATAAGTTTGCCTTTTCATTATGCTTGCGAATATAGTTTGTATATCTCAAGATATCAAAAATACATTTTGTCAAGGATAAAATTATGCAGGACTGTGATTCTTATAAAAGAGAACACTTGCCCCGCTGTGGCCACAGAAAGAATTACATGTGAGCAGCTGACAGAAAAAACATACTGCTTAGTTGAATTGCAACAGCTTTATGAGCAAGGTAAAAAATGTGAAGATTTAAAGTTATTTTTATTTTTAGAAATTTATTTTTTGAGTTGGTTGAAGTGCAGTGGCATGCTCATGGCTCACCACAGCCACGATCTCCTGGGCTCAGGTGATCCTTCTACCTCAGCCTCCTGAGTAGCTGGGACCACCATCTCTGGCTAATTTTTTCCTGATATTTTGTAGAGACAAGATTCCATTACATTGCCTAGGCTGTAGGTGTGAGCCACTGCACCCAGCTGCATCTTCTTACTCTGTTCATACCCAGCTGTGTTGGATACATAAATTATTCACTACTATTATTATTTTTTAATTCCCCCAACTTCTCCCCTCTACAATCTGGCTTCTCCTGCTAACACACTACTGAAATTAATGAGTTCATTCACCAAACATTTACAGGCACTTATCATGATACCATGTCACAGGCGTTGTGCCTAGTAACTTAAGTCATTATAATACTGTGTGCTTGATTATATACTCACTGACCAAAGGTCACCAATGACCAGTTGTCAAACCCAATGGCTTCTTTCAGTTTCACGCTATCTTACTTACTGGAAAGTTCTGAGGCTTCTTTGCTATTGCTATCTTGGTTTGTTTCTTTGATCTTGCTGTGTGTATTCTGTGGTAGCCTCCCAATTGTGTGGGCAATTCCCTGGGCATCCAACCTCTACTCTCTTGCCTCTCATTCTTTTAACTTCAATCTGTGAACTTCCTATAATGACATGCTACATTTGGTCTGTGTGTGTGTGTGTGTGTGTGTGTGTGTGTGTGTGTGCATGTGTGTGTGTGCACGCGCGTTAGAAAAAAATAGTTAATAGCTCTTATCTGCTCTGCTAGGAGGTCTGCGATCCTTAAAAAAAAAAAAGAAAAATCTCTGACCTGCTCATCGCATGTTTTAGGCATATTTTTCTGCTGTGATAACCTCTACTATGACTTCGTCCACTGTGACGACTCCCTGATCTCACATCTTGGCATCTTTCCTATGCTCCAGTGGCTGTCTTCCCCACTCACCCTACAAGACCCCTCCTGGAGACTTCTTCTAGAATAAGAAGGCCCCTCTGAGGGGCCTTGTGTGGGTTGGTGGTAATGGGCGGGGATGCACATCTGTCAATCCCTGGATGCAGCAGCTCTAGTGTGACCTCGGCTCTTGCTATCTACTGAAGCACTGCTTGACCCTCATTT
Organism: Cephalopachus bancanus; assembly: GCA_027257055.1. Lineage (NCBI taxonomy): Eukaryota > Metazoa > Chordata > Mammalia > Primates > Tarsiidae > Cephalopachus > Cephalopachus bancanus. The sequence goes on from JAPVLO010000093.1 coordinate 15,310,770, forward strand.
CCATGCTACTTCTGGATACAGGAAGTGCCTTCTCAGGTTCACCTCTTGGGCATAGCTGCAGAGTTGCCTGGAGCTGTTATAACATAGTTCATTTTCATCAGAGCTCTTTCTTTCCAGAGCATCCCAACCCCATATTCATTTTTGGTCAAATTCTACTATTTTGGCTGGGCATCGTGGCTCACACCTATAATCCCAGCACTTTGGGAGGCCGAGGTGAGAGGATTGCCTGAGCCTACCAGTATAGGACTAGCCTGGGCAACTTGGCGAGACCTCATCTGTACAATAAGTTAAAAAAAATTAGCCAGTCATGGTGGCACATGCCTGTAGTTCCAGCTACTTGGAAGGCTTGAGGTGGAAGGATCACCTGAGCCTGGTAGGTTGAAGCAGTAATGTAGTTGTGAGTGTGCTACCACTCTAGCCTGGGTGACAGAGTGAGACTCTGACTCCAAAAAATAAAAATAAAATAAAATTCTACTATTTATATCTGCAAGGAAAAAAACTATTTTATAGTTTTTTTTATAGTTTTCCTCACCATCACCCTCCTTGCCCTCCTCATTCCCACAGTCTATTCCAGGCACTCACTGTCTTTCATGTGGACTTCCATGATAATGTCCTAAAAACCTGTCTGCCTCAAGTCTTTCTGTCACCCCATCTATCTTCCAAACACACAACTGATCACTTTAATTAAAAAAAAAAAAAAATCCGGCCAGGTATGGTGGCTCACACCTATAATCCCAGCACTTTGAAAGGCCAAGGTGGGCAGATTTCTTGAGTCCCGGAGTTTGAGAGTAGCCTGGGCAACATAGTGAGATCCTGTCTCTACTCATATAAGGGCATCATTTTTGTTAGAAGATATGAATAAATAAAAATAATAAAAATAAACCTTTCAATGCTTATTATTACATAATGACATCTAAACACATCATGACATTGAAAGCCCCATCAGGCTTCACATTCCTTTTCAATTCATATCTCCAGTCAGTTTTCTTTTACTCTTTACTTTTCCATCTTCGCAATCACTGTGTCATCATCTTTTTTAAACTTTCCCGCCTCTCTGCCTCTTTTGTTCAGGCTGACCTCTATGTCTGAAAAGACTTTTATTTATTTATTTATTTATTTATTTATTGCTGGTGTCAAATTCCAACTTACTGGAAAGTTTTTTTTCCAGTCATCTAGAAACCCAGTACCTTCATAAATGCACCAGTTCAAATGTGAGCCATTCTGTAAGCCTGCCTTGTCCTACCTGTGAGAATCAATCACTGCTCCCTCAGGCCTCGCAAGGCAATTGGCCCAAACCTCCAATAAGCGTGAGCTTCTCACATAGCTCCACCATTGGTTGCGTGTATGTTTCTCCTCAGACTAGAACAACAGTGTTTTCCGGGCAGGAGTCATGCATTGGTTATCTTGACATACTCAGCACTTAGAATAGCTAGTCCTGAGCCAGGTGTGGTGACTCACACCTGTAATCCCAGCACTTAGGGAGGCCGAGGCAAGAGGATTGCTTGAGACCAGGAGTTCAAGATCAGCCTAGGCAACATAGCAAGACCTCATCTCTACAGAAAATTAGCTGGGCAGTGGTGCATACCTGTAGTACTAGCTACTTGGAAGGCTGAGGGGGAAAGGATTGCCTGAGCCCAGGAGGTCGAGGATGTGGTGGTCACTCCAGCCTGGGTGACAGAGTAAGGATCTGACTCGATTTAAAAAATAAATAAAAAAGAATAGCTTGCCTCTGCTACGTGCTCTATAACTTTTTGATGAATAAATGAAGGAATGAATAGTGAACATTTCCATCACCAGCAGTACTGCCTGCACTCCTTGATCCCCATCTCTGAAAAGGATGGGAGGGAAGTGTGTGAGATTAGGAAAATGCCTTCAAATTACACCCACAATTTCCACACAACAGGTAATAGAATATGGAAAGGAGCTGTGCTGTAGCAAAGAAAGAATTAGTCGCAGATGACAAGAATAGCTAGTCCTGAGCCAGGACTAGCTTTTTATCCAGCTACTTACCTCTCTGTAGCTAACAGGACAGCATCTTGCTGGCATAGTAACATTTGTTTCGTGTCTTAAAAAGAGCACTCTCGCTGCAATGTGGAGAGAAGCTGAGGCAGGACATGGACCTGAATGAATACATGGTGGTAGAGATGGAGAGGAGGGAACAAACTAAGGAGACATCAAGGAAGTACAGCTGTTGAAATGACACATTGCGGGCTCGAAAGAGATAGGAGAGTCAAGGGTCTGTTTACTGATTCATTCAACTTATGTGATGAGTTCTATATCTCTCACAGTGCTGGGAAATCAGTGGTGAAAAATATATTGTCCCTGAACTCAAGACATGGAGTTTCTGATACTGCAGTTGGCTGTCTGATGGTGTCTAATAATAAACATCCAGCCACTCTCACTTGAATGCCAGCAAATATGAGAAGCATTATTATCCATCCCTTACAGAATACAGCCATGAACTTCTGGGTAGAGAGAGAGAGATGTGCTCACATAAGACCAGAAGGAGATATCTGCTGTGTTCTAACCAAGTACTACTATAAATTTTTATTTATTTATTTAAGACAGGCTGTAGTGCAAGTGGCATGAACACAGCTCACTACAGCTCAACCTCCTGGGCTCAGGCGATCCTTCCACCTCAGCTGTCCAAGTAGTTAGGACTACAGTCATGCGCCAGGATGCTCTGCTAATTTTTTTTATATTTTGTAAAGAGGCGGTCTGGTTATGTTGCCTAGGCTGGTCTCAAACTCCTGGCCTCAAACAATCCTCCTGCCTCTGCCTCCCAAAATGTTGGGAATACAGTTGACCAAGGCGCTCGGCTCAATTTGGTATTTCTAATATTTCAGAAATAACTGAAGATCAGTTGGAAATTTATTTCATTAGTTAAAAAAATACTGTTACTTTAAAAATAATAATATCTCTTATGGCCCATACTAATTCAGAACTATGCAGTTAGGGGATTCTGGGATATGTAGTTTCAGCAAAGCTAAATTGACACAATACAAATCCATGACAGTCAACCTGGTATCCATATAAACCTTTCTGAACCATATGTAACAATTTTTAAATGAGGGCAATAACAACATTACACTTTCACCTAACATAGTGTAATTATCTCTCATACAGCTGAAATATGCTCTCTCTCCAAAAGAGGAAACAGACTTCTTTTATCCATTTTGGGGTGATAATCATTTCTCTTCTAGATGATTCATAGTCCCTCTTTGATATCTGGTAGCTTAAATGCTTAGAGGTAAATACTATCAACAAATTGTATATCATGTGTGGCAGGAGAATGCGAGACAGAAAAAAATGGTTAACATAGAAAATATATATTCATATCAAAATAAGAAATACTTGTATCTATTGTAATGTTTATTTCTACAGCTGGTCAATGGTCATAGCTGATATTTATAGCAACATTCTTCCACTACCCATTTCATATTCCCTTTGCCTTCAGCAGAAGTCTCAGCTGGTTGTGGTTTCTTGCCTGCTGGAGTGATCTAAACCTTAATTTCTGAAAAGTCCGAGCCACTAACAGTCCTGATTTTACTGGGTTGTTGTAGTTTTCCATTGATTTTTGTCACAGGAGATGAGAACATGAAGACACCTCAGGGGATGATGCATTCCAGGCATACTCCTCTTTATAGCCATTTTGTGATGCCAATCTAATTTCCCCTTGTCAAGATAAATCCCTCTAACCAACAAAATATTCTTTTATTTGCCTTTTTTTAAATTTCTTTTTTTTTTTTTTTGAGCCAAAATTTCACTCTGTTGCCTAGGCTGAAGTGCAGTGGCATGTTTCCAGTTCACCTCTGCCTCAAACTCTTGGGCTCAAGTGATCTTCCTGCCCCAGCCTCTTGAGTACCCAGAACTACTGGTACACCCTACCACACTCAGCTAATTTATGTTTACTTTCTGTAGGGACAGGTTCTCACTATATTGCCCAGGCTTGTCTTGAACTCCTGGCCTCAAGCAGTCTTCCTGCCTTGGCCTCCCAAAGTGCTGGGATCACTGGTGTGAGCCATTGTGCTGGCTTTATTTACTCTTTGATTCACTGGCTCCAGACTTCTTGAAGTGGCTAGCTGACAATCTCATCTCCCAAATTAATGGAACCATTAATGTGTTCCTTTGGTGAAAGTATTCTTCCCATGATACTAAAATCTCGAGATCACTAGAGTACAAAGTTGTGGGGAATAGAAACAAAAATTTTACTACCGGATAACTAGACATAATAGTGAGAGAACTCGTTCACATTTTCTACACATGATTTCTAAACTTGTGAATCCTGACTGTGAGAGAAATATATTGATCACTAATTTACACACATACACATTTTGGAAGATGTCGCACATAGACTTCTTTGGAAGACACCTCAAAGGTGTTGACATCATAATTGATGCTGCTTCAAGGTGATGGGACTCATGCTACATGATCATGAGCCAATTGCCACAATTTGTTTGCTGTCAAATGAGTTTCTTGGCCAGAAGCAAAGCTGTGTGGTGTGCCATGATGATGAATATAGTATTCCATAGGCCCAAAGAATAATGATTTTCTTTGGTAGCAGTACTGTAGGCAGGAAAGGAAAATTTGTATCTAGTGTGTCTATTTCAGTAAGAATAAGCATCTACTGGACATGGTCCTATATAATTAACTTGCTACCAGACAGCTGACTTATTCTCCTGTAGGATGATGTCATATTGTGAGTTCATTGTTGGTTTCTACTGTTTGCAGGTTGGGCGCTCAGCACTGGCTCTGTCCTGATCAACCTTGGGGAGCAAAAGGCTATGCACAACTTCCATCCCTCCACTTTGTCTGTGGACCAATGGGCAAGGGCAGAAATAAATAGGGAAAGAACTACAGGATGGGACATCTTATCTGCCTGATTATAAAGATCTTTCTCTGCACAGGGTGCTCTTTGGTAAGCATTCACAAAGGGTACAATTATCTTTATACTTTGTACCAGAAGGTCTATTCACCTGTCTCTCCTCCAAACCTCCTCAATACTTTTCCAGTTGGGTTACTTCTCATTTTCCAACCAGCTAGCCAGATGATTAGCCACTGCCCATGAATCACTCTTGCCATCACTCCTTCCAGGCAAAATGAACAACCAGCTACACTGCTCCACTTTCCTCATCACGTTCCCTTGGGTCCAGCCTTCCCTACCCAATGAAGCTGTAATACAAAGCCTTTTACCTTCAGGCAGTGCCAGCACATTGTGCAGAACTATCTGCAAAACAGGCTTCCATTTTTATTTTTTATTTTTTTTTGAGTTGGAGTCTCACTCTGTCGCCTAGAGTGGAGTGCAGTGGCCGCTCCCAGCCACCGCAGCCTCGACCTGCTGGACTCTGGCGGTCCTTCTGCCTCAGCCTTCCAAGTAGCCGGAATTACAGGCGCGTGCTACCACGCCCAGCTGATTTTTTGATTTACTGTAGAGATGAGGTCTCGCTGCCCAGGCGGTTCTTGAACCCGTGGGCTCAGGCAATCCACTCACCTCAGCCTCCCAAAGGCGCGGGATTATAGGCTGAGCCACCGAGCCCAACTCAGGCTTCCATTTTTAATTCCTCAGTCAACTGGTCACACATAGGCCATTCTCCATAGTGCCATAGATACAGGTTGAGAGAAAAAAGGCAGTGTGGCAGGAAAGTGAGCCATGTACATTTGGGCTATTTCTTGTACAACTCGCTTGTACCTTCAGGCCAACATATCTAGTGCATGTAGTTGCTACTTAGATCATAAGTCTAATCAGCATATCATCAATAGTGGCGCAGAGTTATTTCCTGTGAATGGGAAGGCAATCACGTTTCCTGCAAATCAGATTATGACACAGCTGGAGAATTGATATAGCTCTGAGGTAGGACTGTAAAGGTGTATTCCTGACCTTGCCCATTGAAAGCAAACTTCTGATGGTCTTCACCAATAGGCATAAGTTTAAAAAAAAAAAAGCATTTGCCAGGTCAAAAGCATCTGCCAGCTATCTAACAGATGCCAGGGAATGTGTTGATGTGCTCCAGCAACAAGCCACAAATGAAACAGCCACTACAATTGGAGTCGCCACATGATTAAGTTTACAGTCATCGACAGTTCTCCAAGGCCCATCTAAGATGCAAGGGCCAAATTGGTGGAGCAGGATTGGTAGGCATCCACCTAGCATCTTTCAAGTCCTTGATGGTACATCAATTTCTGCAGTCCCTTCAGGTTTATTTACAATCACTTCTGAAGGTAAAGGCAGTTCTACTGGTTACACTCAGACTTTCCTACAAGAGCCCTCACTATGTAAGTTGGGAAACCAATGTGGCAATTATTCCATTTGCAAAGTGTGATTATTCCAATTGTGCATTCAGAACCCAAGGTTCTGACTGTCTCTGGAAGGAGAGCTGAAAATAAGAACAGTGATGAAGGGAAACTTGTTCCATATGTATCTCTATTTTTTGAATTAATTAACTTTATAATGAGCATGTACCTATGTTTTACTAGTTTAATTTTAAAGACAGTTTTCCAAATTTTTTTGTTTTTGAGTTGGAGTCTCACTCTGTCGCCCAGACTGGAGTGCAGTGGCTGCTCCCGGCCACCGCAGCCTCAACCTGCTGGGCTCCAGCAATCCTTCCGCCTCAGCCTTCCAAGTAGCTGGAATTACAGGCATGTGCTACCACGCCCGGCTAATTTTTTAAATTTATTGTAGGGATGAGGTCTCGCCTGCCCAGGCGGGTCTCGAACCTGCGGGCTCAGGCAATCCACACAACTCAGCAGACCTAATATTCCTTGTAATGTCTATGAGAGATAGGATACTCTATGGAGCTTTTGACAGGTCTCTACAGGTGAATCACAGCACATAGTTCAGCGGTTTTAGAGTAAACTTATGCCACCCTCTGTAGGAAATAATCTCCATTCAGAAATAGCCTTGGGGGCCTGCTGTTGAATCTTACTAGAGACTAAGCTTTTGACCATGGGCAATAAGTTACCATGAAACTTGAACCCCCATCACCAGTTTGGCATTGTGTGATCTATCATCCAAAAAATGTGGCATCCACAGCTGCACTCCATCACCAAATGAAAGTGTTATGCATAAGATCAAGCTCAAGTAGGTCCTGAAGGTACAAACGAGTTGTATGAGAAATAGCCCAAATGTACGTAATCAAATAGCAAAATGTCTTTGTAAATAAATCCAGGTTAATATTCTATATTATGATTCTGCTGAAAACAAAGTGACTAATTTCCTCCTAACACTATTTAGATAAGCCACACTAATAGTTATAATAATATAAATAGTTAATATTTTTAATAGTTAAAATTAATAGTGAATAATATTAATAGTTAATAATACTACTTTGTAGCTCTAGTTTGTTCAGAATTTAGTTTAAAACTTATTTGTAGAACTATTCCCCTCTTTTGACTGACAGTCATTCCTGACTTCTAGGCTTTTTATTAAGGTATTCTGCAAATTTAACAAAAATCTTGGTAGATATCATTCTTCTTTGAATGTATATTTGCTGTGCATAGTAAGAACTGGTAAATTTTGCTTCTGTGTAGCTTAAAATGACAGGCTCTACTGTACATATGTTATATATCTTTGTTTCTCCTAACATTTGTCCTTCTTCATCTATAAAATAGACATTAAATGATTAGGTTTCATGTGGGCATGCTCTGATGCCCACAGTTATATTAATTATTTCTTTGGTTTTTAATTACAGAGATTATATTATTTAAGTAGAAGATTTTTTGTAGGAATTGTTGGTTAGGACATGAATGATAACAGATATTCATATCTTATTTATGAATGGTTTCTTTTTAATGTGGCTTATAGAATGTAACAAACTTGGCTAGGTGCAGTGGCTCAAGCCTGTAATCCCAGCACTTTGGTAGGTCAAGGCAAGAGGATTGCCTGAACTCAGGGGTTCGAGACCAGCCTGGGCAACATGGTGAGACCTCGTCTCTACAATTAAAAAAAAAAATTAGCCAGGTGTGGTGGCGTACACCTGTAGTTCTAGCTACTTGGAAGGTGGAAACAGAAGGATTGCCTGAGCCCAGCAGGTAGAGGCTGTAGTGGCCATGAGCATGCCACTGCACTCCAGTCTGGGCTACAGAGTGAGATTCCAACTCAAAAAAAAAAAAAAGAATATAACAAACTCATATTGAAAAATATTTCAGCCAGGCACGGTGGAGCGTGCCTGTAATCCTAGCACTTTTGGAAGGGGAAGTGAGAGGATTGCCTGAGCCCAGGGGTTTAAGACGAGTCTGGGCAACTTGGCGAGAACTCATCTCTACAATAAATCAAAAAATTAGCTGAGCATGGTGGTGCACACCTGTGGTTCCATTTACTTGGAAGGCTGAGGTAGAAGGATCACCTGAGCTCAGCAGATTGAGGCTGTGGTGGTTGTGAACATGCCACTGCATTCTAGTTTGAGCAACAGAGTGAGAGTACAACTTAAAAAAAATCAAAGTTTAAGATGCTGCTGGACATGGTGGCTTACACCTGTAATCCCAGCACTTTGGAAAACTAAGGCAGGAGGATCGCTTAAGGCCAGAAGTTCAAGACCAGCCTAAGCAATATAACAAGACCTTGACTCTAGAAAAAAAAAAATTAGCTGGGCTCGATGGCTCAGCCTGTAATCCCGCGCCTTTGGGAGGCTGAGGTGAGTGGATTGCCTGAGCCCGCGGGTTCGACCCGCCTGGGCAGCGAGACCTCATCTCTACAATAAATCAAAAAATGAGCCGGGCGTGGTAGCGCATGCCTGTAATTCCGGCTACTTGGAAGGCTGAGGCGGAAGGATCGCCGGAGCCCAGCAGGCGAGGCTGGGCGACCGAGTGAGACTCCAACTCAAAAAAAAAAAAAAAAATTAGCCTGGCCTGATGGTAAGTGTCCATGGCTCCTGGTGGTTAGTGCCTACGGCTCCAGCTACTCAGGAAGCTGAAGTAGGAGGATCACCTGAGCCCAAGAGGTCAAGGCTGTGGTGAGCCATGATCATGCCACTGCATGTTGCCTGGGCAACGGAATAAAACTCTAACTAAAAAAAAATTCCAAAAAATAATTATGAATTGGTTCCTGGAACAAACTTACTTTGGAACAAGGATAAGAGAGTAATAGAAAAATTCAACACATAAATGAATGCAATGTGTTCTGACTTGGCAATTTTATTCTTTATGAAATTAATTTGTTATTAAAAATTTATATATGTATATAATTCTATTGCTTTTTCACGGTGTGTATAGAATTATTTGGCCCCAGAATATATAGGAAGAAGAATAAGTATATAAATGTGTACCATCTTAAACACCTTAAATCTAGTTTACTTCTCTAGCAATTGCCTTTTAGGTCTCATCCAATCACAGACCACAATACCCTTTTTGAGTGTATTTCACTTCCCCAGCTTTAGTTTTGTTATATGTAAAGCGATGATATTAGTATTTTCCTAACAAAATTATCATGAAGAGTAAGTAAGAACAAGTGTAAATCACATAGCACGGTATCGGCCAAGCAGTGGTTAATGAATATTATATTATTTTTTAAGTTATAAGGAAAGGTTGCCGGGCTCGGTGGCTCAGCCTGTAATCCCGCGCCTTTGGGAGGCTGAGGTGAGTGGATTGCCTGAGCCCGCGGGTTGGAGACCCGCCTGGGCAGCGAGACCTCATCTCTACAATAAATCAAAAAATCAGCCGGGCGTGGTAGCGCATGCCTGTAATTCCAGCTACTTGTAAGGCTGAGGCGGAAGGATCGCCGGAGCCCAGCAGGTCGAGGTTGCGGTGGCCGGAAGCGGCCACTGCACTCCAGTCTGGGCGACAGAGTGAGACTCCAACTCAAAAAAAAAAAGAAAGGTTAAAAACACTTAATCCTATTTTTTTTTTTTTTAAAACAGGATTTATTGAGAGGACAGAAAAGCTCCCACAGCGAGAGGAGAGCCGAAAGGGTTGTCTGTCCCCTATGTGTTTTAAAAATTTTTTCTAGACAACATATTTTGAATTGTTTCAAGGTTTTCCTTACTTATAAAATTATGGGAACTTCAGAAACATTCTGCTTTATTGTCCCCAGGAAAGCTTCCTATATATAAATGTTTCTGGTGTAGTACACTTCATTACTGGTGTTATTAGTGGCCCCTCCATAATCTAAGATTCATGTGTATCTATGTATATTCCTAGTACCTAGGAGAATAAGACTCTGGGAACACTCTCAGTAATGAACAGGAAGAGTAACAAGCCTCATCTGACTTAGAATTAGATACTATAATGTTTGTAAATATTTTTATTATTATGGTCTTCAAAGCATTTCTCAATAATTGAGTTGCTAAGTAGCTAAAAGTGCCAAAGCAGTTCGTGACATCCTGTAAAAAACCATGAACTTGGTAACAACAAATAAAAAATATAAAAACATTGGCTCAATGTGTGTTTTCTGGATTTATATAATTAGTTACTCTAACTCTTGCAAAACAAGAAACTGACATTTGTAGAGTCTTAGACGATTACATAAAAAAAAAAAACCAGAAAACAAAAAATCTTTTAGATCATCTATTCCATCCCCAAGACTAATTCTCCAACACATGTTTTCACTCATTTAGACTGTAAATGCAGCTTAGGTCAGAGATGATGGTGGCTCACACAGGTGGCAGCGGAGCAATGGAGAGAAGTAGGTGATTGAGGCATTTTGGTAGCACAGTTAAAGCGACCTGGTGATGTTTTGGATGGAGGAGGTTAAAAAGGAGAGAAATCAAGATGACCTCAAGATTTTTCGTCAGAGTGATTTTACCATTTACTGACATAAGGATAATAGAGGTGGGGAGCAAGCTGAGAAGACAATGGTTATTCAGAATAATATTTTGGTCATGGCTAAGAAATCATCATTAAGTCATCTCTGTGGAGTTGCTCTGTTGACATCTGTGATCCGTACTGGATTATTTTAACTGAAAAAATATATAGTTTAGCAATTATTAACAATAATAATAATTATTATTATCACCACTGCTATATCGAGAAGTAAAAGCTCAGCAACCTAGGACTTCCTCAATCCCTTGAAAAAAACCGCTAATAGAAAAAGGCAGCTTTACCCAAACGTTCCCATTCACCCTCCAGCCCTGGGAACCTAGGGCGTCTCGCGTCCAATCAGCTTCCAAATCCCGTGCGTCAGCAAGTGGGAGGGGAGCCGATGGATTCCGTTGCCTCGGCTTCTCGGGCTTGGACACGTTTGAAATCCTGAAGGTCCTTGAAGGTATATAAAGAAATTATTGTCCATTGGCAAAAATCTCAGTCTTTTATTTCAACTTAAATAATTTATATCATTACTCATGTAAAATATATAGATTTGTTTTATTTAGTTTTTTATTATTTTCTACAAGTGTCCAAACTCCTTCAGAGCTTTACAGATTTGCGGGGTCCCTTTCCCCGCGCACGCGCGGGTGATGGAGAGGGCGGGCGTATTTCCGGGAGGCGCGTAGGGCTTGAGGCCGGGAGCTGCCCCTCCTGTCACCAATATGGAGACTTTGTATCGAGTCCCGTTCTTAGTGCTGGAATGTCCCAACCTGAAGCTGAAGAAGCCGCCCTGGGTGCACATGCCGTCGGCCATGACGGTGTATGCCTTGGTGGTGGTGTCTTACTTCCTCATCACCGGAGGTAACTCGGTCTGCCTGGGGCCGGAGAGGCTGAGGCGGCGATAGCTGACCCGTCCGGGAGGCGCGTCTGTTCCGCGGACTCAGCCCTGGGGCAGCATCGCTCCACTCTGGATCTTTTCTGAGGGTGGAGGGAAGCTCTGGGGCCCCGAGCGTTCACGTCCAGCTTTATTTGCCCTCACGCCCTGTCCCGTCTCTCGAGCGAACTCATGTTCTCCCTCCCTTTGCCTTTCCTCTCCTTCTAGCCTCTTATCCCAGGGATCCGAGTCAAATAATATTTTTTTCAAGCTGAGATCGTTGCTCTTTTTATTGCTTCCCATACGTTGTCCGACGAGGGTGATTGGCAACTCTAGCTTGGCCCACTCTGCTTCGTCCATGGTTGGTCAAGAGTGTGTGGGACTTTTAACCAGTCTTAGTCTACGGTCGCTAGAGCCTTGGAAGGGATTCGACAACCTTTAGGTTTGTTGGTTCAAACCGAAGGGTCCTGTATTGCTTTTTACATGATCTACAATAAATGTGAATGGAGTTTTCCGAAACCGCCGTTTTGCGAAATAACTTGAGATTGGAGAAGAGATTTACAGAAGATACTGTGTTTCGGAGGGCAGAAGTTGAGAATTTAAAAAACAAGAAAACTAGCATTACTATTGAACGCTTTCATAGCATCCTGTCCTTTTCAAATAGAAAATCGCAGAGGGGTGTTGCATCTTGGTGAGTTGGCAGTCCCACTTCAGAGCCACTACCCTTTCAAGCCACAGTTCCCAGGATTGTGCTGAGTAACATTTAGATTTGCTGTGTACATTTAGATATGGGGAAGTGGTATACTTAATTTGGAAATGATAAAATTAAAGCCCGACGGATTAGGGACAGCAAAATGGTTCTAATTTTAAGGGGGTAGCCATATAATTGTTATTTTCATAGATGTTTGCGAGAATACTTGGCACTGAAGAAGGAAGACTGAAACTGAGAGGGCTTAGTTCTAGAACATACCTTTGGATTTACCCCTTCCTACAATCTAGAATACTGACAGTTGACTTGTGTTTATTTAAATAAATTGCATTTTAAATATGTTTTATGCTTGTAGGATATTATCTAGCATTGCATTAACATTAATCTTTGCTCAGCATATTAATATCCACTGTATTGACTAAACAATTAAAAATGCATATGGCTTTTAAATAAATGAATAGTAGATCTTCATCTGCCACTCTCTTTGCTGAAGCCCTTACTTCCCGTGAAGTCAGATCCTTTGCGAGAGACCTTAGCTTTCAGTCTGGCTCCCTTTCACCTGCCCCGACCACTGGGGGAAAGTGGAAAGGACACCTTTTATTGGCCAAGTCCATGAGGTATCTTGTATAAGGAATTGGTTTTGCCACTGGGAGAGAAGGATTCTCTTCTAAAAACTATGAGTACACCTATATAAATAAACAATATTGCTGAGAAATAGTCAGCAAATAGGTATTGAGTCCCTAATAAGTTCCAGGCACTAGGTACTGGAGGTAATTGGACAAAACATGAAGGAACAAAGCTCTCCTGAAGCTTATAATATCATGGTTGAGACATGTTAAATATAACTTTTTTCTATTAAAAATTGTCACGAATACAATGAAGGAAAAGAATGAGAGGTTATGAGAAAACAGTGGAAGTTGGGAGCATCTTTTAGATTGGAACGTGGACCCTGAGGAAATGACATCTAAGTCAAAATCTGAAGGGTTGAGGGAAAGATTATGCTAGGCAGAGGGAAAAGCAGGGCAAATGTGGGATCAAGAGTCCAATTTGGTAGCTACACCTCTTATGGCTTTTGTGATACTCCATGTTTTCTTGCCACTTTTTTTTTTTTTTTTGAGTTGGAGTCTCACTCTGTCGCCCAGACTGGAGTGCAGTGGCATGCTCCTGGCCACCGCAGCCTCGACCTGCTGGGCTCTGGCGATCCTTCAGCCTCAGCCTTCCAAGTGGCCGGAACTACAGGCATGTGCTACCACGCCCAGCGAATTTTTGATTTATTGTAGAGACGAGGTCTCGCCAAGTTGCCCGGGTGGGTCTCAAACCCACGGGCTCAGGCAATTCACTCACCTCAACCTCCCAAAGTACAGTGATTACAGGCTAGAGGTGTTTTTCAAGAAAAATGTAATTAGTAACACTAGATTGAATACTGCTGGGAATCCTCATAAGTTGAGAACTGAAAGTGTCCATTGAATTTGACAACATGGAGGTCACTGGCAAACTTAACAAGAGCAGTATGAACGGTGGCAGAAGCCAGATTGTAGTGAGTTGAAGAATGAAGGGTAAGTAAGGAAGAGGAGATGGCAAACTTGCCTAATTCATTCTATAAGGAAGCCTGACTCCCTTTCAGAAAGGAAGACTAGAAATAGGATGTGTTATCTGAAGTCAAGGGTGGGTTGATAAAGGGAAGGAGAGCTTGAAAATACAGGAGAGAGAAGAGATATCCAAAAGAATAAAGCCCCTGAAGGCAAGAGAAAATGGAGTCTTGATGACTGCAGAAGGCATCCTATATTGATAGGAGGAGGGATTCTTCCTCCAGTGTAGCTTCAAGGGAGGAGGCAAGGACAGATGTAGGTACCAGGAGTTTGTAGATTTGGTGGAAAGCACAGAAGGGAATTCCTATGTGATTGTCATACTAAGATGAGGAGGACAAGGGCTTGTTACAGTTAAGAACAGTGGAGATAAGGATGTTTGAGAACAGTGGAAAGGGTAAAGAGTAGATGTTGACAGTGGGAGATTGAGAAACAGTAACATGGATGTTGATGAACATTAATGTGAATGATCGTGATGATATTATGACATAATGATAGATATTAGCATTCATGATTATGAACCTCTAGTTTTACCAGTCTACCTGAGAGTGTTATTTTAAAATGTCTCCTTGTTTTACATTTCAGCAGTTTCTCTGAATACCTTTCAATTTATACTAATCCCAGGATATGTACAACATTTTCATGAACTAAAATACAGCCTTTAATGTTAAATCTTTTTTTACTGTAGAGTCATTGTTGAGTATTAGCAACTGTTATTGAATGAATTTCCTACAAACAATTTGTACTTCTTTTAGAGATAAAATTATTTTATAAGTAATTCTAAAACTTTGACTTGAGCCCAGGCGTGGTGGCTCATGCTTGTAATTCCAGCACTCTTGCAGGCTGAGTCAAGAGGATTACCTGAGTGCGGGAGTTCAAGACTAGTTTGGGCAACACAGGAAGACCTTGTCTCTACAATAAATCAAAAAAATTAGCAGGGCGTTGTAGTGCCCGCCTGTAGTCCCAGCTATTTGGAAGGCTGAGGCAGGAGGATCTCCTCCTGAGCCCAGCAGGTCAAGGCTGCAGCAGCCTTAATGGTGCCACTGCACTCCAGCCTGGGTGACAGAGTGAGATTCTGACTCAAAAAAAAAAAAAAAAAGAAAAGAAAAGGCTGGGTGCTTCGGCTCATGCCTGTAATCCCAGCACTTTGGGAGATGGGGACAAAAGGATGCCTAAGCCCAGGGGTTAAGACAAGCCTGGGCAACTTGGTGAGACCTCTTTTCTACAATAAATCAAAAAATTAGCCAGGTGTGGTGGCACTCGCCTGTAGTTCCAGCTATTTAGAAGGCTTAGGCAGAAGGATTGCCTGAGCCCAGCAGGTCGAAGCTGCGGTATCCTGAGCGTACCACTGCATTCCAGCCTGTTCAACAGAGTGAGACTCCAACTCAAAAATATAATAATTTTAAAAATAAAAAATAAAACATTGACTTAAATATCTAAATTTTTTTTAGAAACTTACATTAGTTGTGCCTCATCTGATTACAATAATACAATCAAAATGGTCCTATATAAAAATAAGCAATCCTTTAGAAACAATGAGATCTATAATTCTCTTTTTAAAAATTAGGAATCTAATATAATCTGTATTATTATCTTTCATATAGGAATAATTTATGATGTTATTGTTGAACCTCCAAGTGTTGGCTCTATGACTGATGAACATGGGCATCAGAGACCAGTAGCTTTCTTGGCCTACAGGTAAGAGATACTTTTTTTAATGACTTGGTGGTGCAAAGGATGGTTGCTTAGGTATACCTGGTTATTTAAAAATAGAATAAAACCTATTCATCTGTATTTAGACAACAGCTATTTTAAAATGCTGAATTTTTTTATCTGGTTATGGTGGCACACACCTGTAGTCCCAGCTACTTGGGAGGCTGAGGCGGGAGGCTTGTTTGAGCCCAACAGGTCAAGGCTGCTGTGAACTTTGATTGCATTACTGTGTGCCAGGCTGGGTGACCCTGTCTTTAAAAAAATAAAGTAAAATGTGAATTCTGAAATGGCAAGAAGTGAGACAAGAGCAAGTTAGAAGTACATTTCCCGTTTATTAGGAAATAGAGTATTTCACAGTGATTGACGTATTACCAATTTAAAGGAGGGTATCAATTTTAAATACATATATAGACTGTTCTGAGGGTCAGCAAACAATAGCCACTTGTGGGTTTTTTTTTTTTTTTGGTAAACAAAGTTTTATTGGAATTGGGCACACCCATTTGTTTATATGGTTCAGCTACAGTGGCTGAGTTAATGACACAAACCATATGTTCTGCAAGCCTAAGATATTTACTAAGCGGGCGTTTAAAAAATGTTTGTGGACCCCTAGATTATGTCATTAAATGCCGAAAATCATTTTGGAGACTTAAGCGTTTCACTCCAGCAGTGAAACATCATTCCAGTGTGGTTTGGTTCACCTGAACAATGCTTATCATGTTGTTTTCTGGAATCTACTTGATAAATATCTACCTAAACCTGGCTATATATTTATATTTAAAATTTACTGTAATGCTACTTATGCATAGCATATTCTTGGAAAGATTTATTTTGATTCTTTGCGGGGAGGGGAGCTAAATACCAGGAAGTCTTCGTGTGGTTTGGAGAGACCTTTATAGTGTCTTGTTTTATATTTTTAAATTTTTGAGCCTGGTTCATATATAGGTTTTTTTTTTTGAGTCAGAGTTTCACTCGGTTGCCTTGGTTGGAGGGCAGTGGCATGCTCACAGCTGCCGCAGCCTCGACTTGCTGGATTCAGATGATCCTTCTGCCTCAGCCTTCTAAGTAGCGGGAACTACAGGCACGCGCCACCATACCTGGCTAATTTTTCTTGATTTTTGTGGAGATGAGGTCTCACCAAGTTTTCCATGCTGGTCTCAAACCCGTGGGCATGTACACGCACATAAACACACACACATTTGCATAGAATTTTAAAGGTTTATAGCTCACCGAAGTCCTTGTCGGGTTCGTGAAGCCGTATTTAAAAATGTTTGCTTTTAAGATATTTCCCTTTGAAACAAGAAGTTTATTATTACCATAAAACTTTAAGAAATTTCTAACCGGCCAGGCTCGGTGGCTCAGCCTATAATCCCCGTGCTTTGGGAGGCCAAGGTGAGAAGTAGTTCCAGCTACTTGGAAGGCTAAGGCGGAGGATCGCTGGAGCCCAGCAGGTCGAGGCTGCAATGACTGGGAGCGGCCACTGCACTCCAGTCTGGGAGACAGTGAGACTCCAACTCAAAAAACAAAAAAGAAATTTCTAACCAATTCAAAATTAGTTTGAAATTTATAGTAGTACTCTAAATGGCATAACTTTGAAAAGCTAAATGGGTAAAGAGTTCATATACATTAAATACTTGGCCTTTCTTTGCTAATTAAAATATGAGTATTTATTTTACATAGACAGTTGTGTTAATTGAGGTTTTGAAATTTTTTTTCATGTAAACTCCGTGAAGGCAAAGATTTTTATCTATTCCTTATTGTATCTCTCAAATATTTGTTGAAAGAACAGATGAATATCCAGAGGTGTAAGATATTTATAAGGGTAAGAATAAAAAATTAGCACAAAAAGTTTTAGCACAAAGCAGAACAGAAATTTCAACTAAGGGAAAAAGTTTTTCATTGTTCTGGACATTTTTATTTATTGTTTTGCTGTGGTCATTCTTCTCTTTTTCAGAGTAAATGGACAATATATTATGGAAGGACTTGCATCCAGCTTCCTGTTTACAATGGGAGGTTTGGGGTTCATAATCCTGGACCGATCCAATGCACCAAATATTCCAAAACTCAATAGATTTCTTCTTCTATTCATTGGATTCGTCTGTGTCCTATTGAGTTTTTTCATGGCTAGAGTATTCATGAGGATGAAACTGCCGTAAGTTATTTGTGTAACCAACAATTTAACTTATGTTGTAAATTAGTAAAGTGATTACCTGAACAACATAAAATCATAGGAGATTTAATTTAACCTTCATTTAAACAGGCGAAAAATCCAAGAACTAAAGAAATGTGTGCCTTGCTCAAGGTGGTAGCTATTCTTAATAACAAAATTGAACCAGTGGGTCTTTTTTGGCTGTAATCCTCATGTGTGTTCATGAGAAAATTTAGTTATTTTGTCTCAGCATCACTGATTGAAGATAGTTATTAATTGTTTCTCTAAAATACCTTTTGGTTTTCTGTAACATAGGATTCCAGTAGTATTAATAGTAGTGAATATTTTCAAATTTTTTCTCTGAGTTGGAGTCTCACAGGCTAGAGTGCTGTGGCACAGTTGTAGCTCACCACAACCTCGACCTCTTGGATTCAGGCGATCTTTTGGCCCTGATCTCCCAAGTAGTTGGGACTACAGGCAGGCGTCACCATGTCCGACTAATTTTTTAACTTTTTTTTAGAGACGAAGTCTTACTATGTTGCCCAGGTTAGTCTTGAACTCCTGGGCTCAAGCAGTTCTCCTGCCTTGGCCTCCCAAAGTCCTGGGATTACGAGTGTGAGCTACCATGCCTAGTCTTAAAGTCCATTTTGACTCAGAAAACTTTCAATATCTTTAAAAGAGAAATAAATTGGTTTTATGACACCTTTTCTAATTCCGTTTACAATCATTAATTTGAAATATGGATACATCTAATCACATTCCCATATATTCTAATGTCACCTATGGGTACATTAGTAACTATTGGCCACGTGTAATATGAAGATTTTTTTGACCAAGTGTAATATGAAGATTTGCTCCTAGTAATTTTATTTTTTACTGTGTTAAGCATCAAGTGTAAACTCTACTTATTTCTTAGCGTGGTTAAGTTTTACAAGTTCATTCTCTCTTTGGCTTACCCTGTTCTTTGTAACACATCTTGGGTACAGTGGGCAGGCTTCTCCTAGAATGTCTGAAGTGCTTATCCCACAATCATCACTTTTCCATGTTAGCCCTGGCAGGATGGGAAGGGATAGCACAGGGTTCTTGTCCACTGAATATCTCTGTGGCCATATAGCCCCTTAGTCTCCTCTGCCAGTGGTTCTTATTTTCATCTGGGGAATGCAGTTCTGGCTGTTGGCTAAATTTGTGAAGACTTAGGTACTCCAGCCTCTTCTTTTTCTGCTCCTGTTGGAAATAAGTCACCTAGCCCGGTAAGGTATATGGCTATGGAAGAGACTGAAGTTTTCTGTAGGAGAGCAAGAAAAGAGGAGGCTCCCAGAGAGGATGAGGAAGCTACTAAAAATGAACACCCAGGTTGGGCACAGTGTCTCTCACACCTGTAGTCCCAGCACTTAATTTTTTAAATTTTTGATGTTTTATTTTATTGCAGTAGCTTTAGGGGATACAAGTAGTTTTTGGTTACATAGTTGCATTGAAGAGTGGCAAAGAAGTCTGGGATTTAAGTGTACCTATCACCTCCATCTGTGCACGTTGTACCTGATAAGTGATTTTCCATTCCTCTACTCCTCCTGCACCTTTAATTCCAGAACTTTGGGGAGGCCGAGGCGGGAGGATCACTTGAGCCCAGGAGTTCAAGAACAGCCCAGGCAACAAAGTGAGACCCTGTTTATAAATAAATAAGTAAATGAATAGACCTGGCATGATGACACATGTCTATAATCCCAGCATTTTGGAAGGCCAAGGTGGAAGGATTGCTTGAGCCCAGTAGTTCAAGACCAGCCTGGGCAACATAGACTCCGTCTCTTAACAAAAAGAGAAAAGGAAAGAAAAGAAAAATAAATAAATAAAAATACAAATTAATACCAAGGCTGGGCGGGGTGGCTCATGCCTATAATCCCAGCACTTTGGGAGGCCAAGGTGAGAGGATTGCCTGAGCCCATGGGTTTGAGACCAGCCTGGGCAACTTGACGAGACCTCATCTCTACAATAAATTAAAAATTAGCCAGGCGTGATGGCACTCGTCTGTAGTTCCAGCTACTTGGAAGGCTCAGCTGGAAGAATTGCTTAAGCCCAGCAAGTTGAAGCTGCAGTGGCTGTGAGCATGCCACTGCACTCCAGTCTGAACGACAGAGTGAGACTCCAACTAAAAAAAAAAAAATTAATACCAAAACAGAAGAAGTGTTTGGAGGTGTGTAGAAAAACAGAGAAAGCGACCTGGTTTTGCTTCTAGAACCAGATTTGTTCTCATTGGCACGTGTTTCATTCTCTGGATTACCTTCATCTTACATTTGCAATTAATTATTTTTATTAATGTAAACATTTGTCTAATTATCCCCATTCTATAGGCTAGGAATATGTAAGATTGTTTCACTTAATCCAAGCTTGAAGGTAGAGCAAAAGGATATACTCTCTGGGTTTCAGTTGTAGCTTATGTTAGGTTTAACCAAGCAGGACGACAGTCCAAATAGAAAATTACCACTTTCTGTAACTTGGCATGCAGCTAAACCTGGGAGCTGAATTTTTAAGAGGAATGACTTTGTGGCTCCTTCTTTAATTCATTTCTTATCTCTAGCTCCTCATGCCCTGTGCCTCAAGTGTGAGAAACAAGGGACAGTTTCACATAAGAAAGGGAAGCAGCGGTAATGCCTTTCCTGGAATATTTTGCAGGTCCCAAAGGAGGTGATGAGCCAAGGACTGCTGGCCTGCGTATTGCATACAACAGGATTGTGGTTGATATTGCCAGCAAGGAAGCTGCATGTCTTTCTTCTTTCACACTAATTATCTTTGCTGTCCCAACAGTTTGATTATAGTGAGTAGAATAACAACAACAACAACAAAAATATGTTTAAAAAACCACCCATAGCCACTGGTTTTCCAAATCAACTAAGTTTCTAGTATCTGAGATCAAGGACGGCTGTATCATAAGATGCATCATGATAAACTCGAGGATGGAATTCTCTTTCGCAAATCAGATATTACTTTTAAAAAGTAGAAAGCAAAGCCGGGCTTAGTGGCTCACTCCTGTAATCCCAGCACTTTGGGAGGCCAAGGTGAGAGGATTGCCTGAGCTCAGGGGGTTTGAGACCAGCCTAGGTGAGACCTCATCGCTACAATAAATAAAAAAATTAGCCGGGGCAGACAACAGACTGCCTGTCTCTGCTATACTACCCAATGCTATCTTACAGTGTATTTCTGTCTTTAATAAATCTACCTTAAAAAAAAATTAGCGGGTGTGATGGTGCATGGCTGTAGTTCCAACTGAGGTAGAAAGATCATCTGAGCCCAGCAGGTTGAGGCTGTGGTAGCTGTGAGCATGCCACTGCACTCCAGCCTGGGCAACAGAGTGAGACTCCAACTCAAAAATAAAATAAAATAAAATAAAAATAAACAAAAAGGAAAAAGCAGTAGCACTGAATCACTATTATTCTTACTAGTTTGTGATTTATGCTTCTTTAAAGACTTGATTTCTTCCTTATTGATATAATTTGACTAATTAAGACATAATTTCATTTGCTGCTTTGACTTTTGAAGAAATGGACACTCTAATAAAATAATTATTTGCATACATAGCAATACATTTAAAATGAAAAATTAAATTTTAGTCGCCAATATTTTTATTAGTACAAAATTTCAAAGGAGCAATTTTCTTTGAAAGTAAAAGTTTTCTAATATAACTTATGAGATAATGTATGTGAAATCATGTGTGTATCTGTATTCAATATATTTTAAACATACACAGGCTCAAAGATATAGTGTTTGGATACTAGGTGGAAGACTGATACAAGTTAGTACTTGATTCTTCTGAAAAATAATGAACGATCCTTAGACTGTCTTTGATTTCCAGTGTTGGGGTAGTATTAACGTAAAGCCAACTCTTTAAAATGGAAAAAGATAAAAGGTGGTGGTGTGGTAATAGCCTAAAATCTGGCAAGGTATTGGATTGGAGGTGGAAGAATGGGTTCCCACGTTCTGGCAAGTCTGTTGTAAAGCTGTGTGAAGCTACTCTAAATAGATACCATTACATAGTGGAGAACAAAAGGCCTACTTTCTCAGACTGGCAAAACTGACCCTTTAGCAATTTGAATTGCTAAATAGTTTTTTATTTAAGTCTGGTGAGGAAAGCTAGGGAGCTCAAAGGAAGAAGGCAAATGAAAAATAAAAATAAAAACATAGTAATACTTAGCATCATTTAGAATGACATGATTCATATATGTGATTCTTCCATGTAACTGAAATTTAACCCTGTCAGTACTAAAACATTATTCACTTTTGACAGATCTCTTAAGTGTTTATGTTGTATTGCCATATTAATACATTTTATTTAGCAAATATATATTATTTGACACTAGTATTGCTATTATACTGCAAGCCTTAAGCATAATTTTTCCTTTATCTTAATACATAATACTATTTCACATTTTTTTAGTTTACTTCCTTAGTGTAACCTGTCACTTTTTGTTATTGGTGTATGTCTACTGTAATTTCATCTTTTCCTTCCTCCTCTTTTCAGTTTGCTGGTTATTCTGTGATTTGAGGAAATAGATAATCAAGTTATTTTATTGACTTTTAAATCAGACCTGGCTGTAGGCAAGTTTAATGGCTTGTCATTGAAGCCATCTTTGCAGATGTTTGAGAATTTCTTTCCTTTGCTTCCAGATTTGGAGCTATATTCTAGAGAATTAAGACTGTAGAGAATCTGGCAGCTGGGTTGTTTCAGTGAGTAAAGTCTCATATCCAGGTTTCATTTTTAGCAAATGAGAGAGGCAATTCTAAAGAAACAAAACATTTGCACAGCTGCTGAGGGCATTGTGTAGTCGAGAAAGCGAGGGATTTGGAGCTCCATGGTGGGCTTGCCATTTATTAGTTCTGACACTTTGGATTAGTTGTGTGCACTTTCTTACCCTCAGGTTCCAAACCTGTTGAATGATGTAAATAATATACCTCAGAGAGTTACCATCAAGATTAAATGAGAAGGTGTCTTATGTGCTCTCAGGCATAATATTACTATTAGTGTTTTCATTCTAAAGATAAACAGAATCCTAAAAGCTTTGTGTTTCATATTGGATTCTGGCCACAGTTTCAAAAATAAATAAATAAGCCATGTCTGTTTCTGAAAGAAGAAAGTGAAATTTCCATTTCTAGGATAACTGAAGAAGTTAGTATACCCAGGAGTGAGGAGACTTGTGTTTTAATGCAAGTTTTGTTCCTTTCTGGCCTTGTGATTTTGAGCAAGCCACTTAATTCCCCAGCAGTCTTACACTCTTCAACTGGAAAGTGAGAAAAATACTTTTTTAGGGCTGTTACAAGGATTAAATGCAATAAGGCATGTCCTAGTATTTTGAAAAATTTTTATGTTAGTGCCTACTTAGCACAGTGCCTGCTTTAATATACAAAGGGCACTCAGTGATTATTTAGAAAATGAATGCCTTAAAATAAAGGTTAAATAGAAGATCCTATGCCAGGTGTGATGACTCATGCCTGTAATCCCAGCACTTTGGGAGGCTGAGGCAGGAGAATGCTTAAACTGAGGAGTTTGAGACCAGCCTAAGCAACATAGTGAGACCTTGTCTTTATAAAAAAAAATTTTTTAATTAGCCAGATGTGGTGGTGTGTGCCTGTAGTCCCAGCTACTTGGAAGGCTGGAGTGAAAGGATTGCCTGAGCCTAGAAGATCGAGTCTGTGGTGAGCCATGATCGTTCCACTGCACTCCAGCCTGGGTGACAAAGTGAGGCCCTGACTCAAAAAAAAATCCTTCATGGTGGCTTCTCCTTAATTTTTGAGTTCTTGATTTACTTTGATTGTATTTATCTATAATTTTACTTGTATAAAATTCTCACAGTCCTGAATATAATAATTAAAGATTATGAGATTATGAAATTTTCTGAGCCATGAGAGGAAACTAAATGATTCCAGGAGAAACTATGGTAATGTATTTCAACAATTTTATTTTTATTCCCTACCAAGAAGTAGAGTAATTTATTTGTTCCTTTTTTTCTTATCATGTATTATAATATGATAATATTTCTTTATTTTCCTTCTTTTTTTTAATTTTAGACGCAAGCTCTTGCCTTGTTGCTCAGGCTGGAGTGCAGTGGTGAGATCATAGTTCACTGTAATCTCAAACTCCTGGTCTCAAGCAATCCTTCTGCCTCAGCCTCCTGGGTATCTGGAACTATAGGCATGTGCCACCACATCTGACTAATTTTTCATTTTTTCCATATATTTTTTATTTCGGGGTCTTGCTTTGTTGCCAAGGTTGGTCTCCTGACCCCAAGCAGTCCTCCTGCATTGGCCTTCCAAAATGCCAGCACCATAGGCGTGAACTACTGTGTTCAACTATGTATATTTTTTTAATTTGAATTTTTTTATTTTAAAGATGTGGAATACAATTCAGGGTTAAGTATACAAATGTTCATTTTGCAGTTACCCTTGTTGATGAGGTGTGCCCCCCCCACCCCCGGCACCAACTATATTTCTTAGTATGCCTAAAATTTTTTTTAAGGTAGGACTATGTATGAGTTTTGTAACTTTGAATAGGTATGTTTATTTAAATATTCTTTTCCAGGCTGACTGTGGTGGCTCATACCTGTAATCCCAGTACTTTGGTATGCCAAGGTGGGAGGATCACTTGATACCAGCCAGGCCAACAAAGTGAGACTCCATTTCTACAAAAAAAAACAGAAAAATAAGCTGGGTATGGGGGTGCATGCCTGTAATCCGAGTTACTCGGGAGGCTGAGACAGAAGGATCACTTGAGCCTAGGAGTTCATGGTGGTGAGCTGTGATTGTGCCACTGCACTCCAGCTTGGATGACGGAGTGAAACCTTGTCCAAATAAATAAATAAATAAATAAAATCAATAATAATCCACTGAACTCCAGCCTGAGTAATAGAACAAAACCCTGTCTAAATAAATAAATAAATAAGATCGATGATAATCCATGTAGTTATAGTGCATACGTGTAGGTCACACACTAGTTGTAAGGAAGAATAACACAGTATATATAACTGAATTGAGAGATAGAGGTCCACAGTGCATATTCATATATCAGGGTATGCAGATGACAGGAAACTATTCCTAGAGTTCTTAGGACCTTTGTTTCATAGTGTAAGGTTGCTGTTGGTTGGTGTCTTCCAATGTGTGGTACAGATATGAGTGGATACTTGCTTAAACTCTTCTTGAACCTTTTTTTTTTTTCCTTGTGAAGCTTAGGTTTTAAAGTGTCCTTTTGCCGGGCTCGGTGGCTCAGCCTGTAATCCCGTGCCTTTGGGAGGCTGAGGTGAGTGGATTGCCTGAGCCCGCGGGTTTGAGACCTGCCTGGGCAACTTGACGAGACCTCATCTCTACAATAAATCAAAAAATCAGCTGGGCATGGTAGTGCATGTCTGTAATTCCGGCTACTCGGAAGGCTGAGGCGGAAGGATCGCCAGAGCCCAGCAGGTCGAGGCTGCGGTGGCCGGGAGCGGCCACTGCACTCCAGTCTGGGCGACAGAGTGAGACTCCAACTCAAAAATAAAAACAAAAAAAAAGTGTCCTTTTTGTGAAGCATCAGACATTATAGTAACCAATTTATATGGGTTTCAAAGTCAACCTATATATCCAAAGAATGCTTCTATTTTTAAATTTTTGTTCATTTTTGGAGGTGGGGAAGATGAGAAGTGTTAGGTCTTCTTAGAGTTGTTGTAGAGGTGGTTGTGTTAGATGAAAGTTTTCTTTACTTGGCCAGGCTGGTACAGCAGAAAGAAAAGTGTATGAGTTCTCAGTAGATGGCATTGTGGTACGTAGATCTAAGTTGTGTAGAGAATCAGAAGCTGAAAGTGAGGAAAATCATATTCTTGAGTGATTGCTATAGGTCAAGTGCTGGGGTAGACCTCAGTGTTAAATAAAGTAGTTTTTAAACCTTACCTTACCGATGAAGAAATTTAAGACTCTAATAATTGCAGCCAACATTTGTCAAGTGCTTATTACCATGGTAGCAAATACTATATAAGTAAATTATCTTATATAATCCTGAAAATTCTTTGAGGTATCTCTATTTTACAGTTGAAGAAACTGAGTGAGGTTTGTCCAGGCTTACCCAATAAATGGTAGAGGCAGGGTCAGAAGTAGAGGCATTCCAAAGGCATCAGTGAGTACAGGTATATTAGATCCTTTCTTAAAGAAGATACTTTTACATGCTTTTTCTCCTGATCCTGTAGATCCTTAATTAATAATAGACTTCAAGAGTCTATTGCAAAAAGAAAGGCTTAGAACTTTATAACACTAAACCTATTGCTTTAATTTAAGGGGATTTCAGAGCCTAACATGTACATTTACTAAAAGGATCTCCTATGAGATCAGCATGAAGTTTGACTTGATCAGCAGATGCAGCTTAAGTTCCTAACTGCCATCCAGACATTTCCTAAAGTAACAAAGGTGTAGAAGATGTTTCTGTACACTGTTTCTCCCTATTCTCCCACCTTCTACTCTGGTTCTAGTAAAGTTTTTAGAAATCCAAACCAATGTCTTTCTATTAAAAGATTTGATTTTAGCCAGGTGCAGTGGCTTACACCCAGCACTTTGGGAGGAGGAGAAGAGAGGATTAAGGATTGCCTGAGTTCAGGGGTTTGAGACCAGCCTGGGCAACTTGGAGAGACCTCATCTCTACAATAAATCAAAAAATTAGCCGGGCGTGGTGGCACATGCCTGTGGTTCCAGCTACTTGGAAGGCTGAGGTGGATCACCTGAGTCCAGCAGGTCAAGGCTGCGGTGGCCATGAGCGTGCCACTGCACTCCAACCTTGGCAACAGAGTGAGATTGCAACTTAAAAAAAATAGGGTTTGACTTTTGTTGCAATTCTGAGAGTCCAAAGTAGATTGATTCTGACTGTTAAGTTTAACTTTTACATAGCATTTTCTCTTCTTCTTTTTCTTATTCTATGTTTAGCATATTGCTTTGTATCTTTATACTTTAAAGGGTAAGTGTAATAGAACCGAAGCCCAGTGATTTATATATATTGGGATGAAGGGTTCAAGATATGAGGTAAGAGCCATAATCTGTAATGAAGGATCACAATTATATTTTTAGATTGTCATGTGATGTGTCATAACATTTGTTTGGGCACTTTGAAATGCTGCTTCCTTTTCACTTTTTGTGCTTCTAATTTTATTTCTACAGGGGCTATCTGATGGGTTAGAGTGCCTTTTGAGAAGAAATCTATGGATACTGGATTTGTTCCTGATAATGTAGTTTTAAAGGCTGTACCAATCGTCTAATGTGAAATGTGGAAGAGAATGAAGAGTAGCAGAAAACGAAATATCTAGCGAAAACATAGGAAACGTTTGAAAGCTTGGACTAGAATTTCTTCTTGGTATCAAAGAGACAAGTTTATCACAGTATTTTTTCCTGCTGACCTGTACTGTAGCAACAATGTTAAGTGGCATTTTCTTCTTAGTTTTTCATATCTTAAAGAAAATATACTCCATATCTATAATATTGAATAAAGTGATTATTTTTTACAACCCCTTTAACATTTTTTGGAGGTGACAGTTCTGGTTTTCAGAAATTAATATAATCAGGAAGCAAGATTCCATAAGCTGAGAACTCTGGACAGCTGATCAGCTTTACCAAGGTGCTTTGCCTTTAAACAGAGTATGTGATAGCACGTTATTTCAGATATGTATGTAAGGCTATTTCCTGAAAAATAAGATGTATGAAAGGAACGGAAATAAATAATTTTTCTAATTAGCACCTTTTATATTTGTTACTTAACTGACTGATAGTATTAAGTTTTTGGTCTTTAAATCATTTGGTCCCATCTTGTGACTTTCTTTACCTACTTTTTATAGCTATGGTTTCAAAATATGGTGGACAGAGGCCAGGTACAATGGCTCAGACCTGGGTGCAGAGGCAGGAGGATCACTTGAGGTCAGGAGTTTGAGATCAGCCTGGGCAGCATAGCAAGACTCCATCTCCACCAAAAAAAAAAAAAAAAATGGTTGGAAGGATACCTCTGGAGTTAGCAACTCCATATCATTTTTTTGAGTTGGATTCTTACTCTGTGGCCCAGGTTGAAGTGCTGTGGCATACTCACAGCCAATGCAGCTTCGACCTGCTGGGTTCAGGTGATCCTTCCACCTCAGCCTTCCAAATAGCTGGAACCACAGGCATGTGCCACCACGCCCAGCTAATTTTTTGATTTAGAGATGAGGTCTCTCCAAGTTGCCCAGGCTGGTCTCAAACCCTATGAGCTCATGTAATCCTCTCACCTTGGCCTCCCAAAGTGCTGAGATTATAGGCATGAGCCACCATGCTTGGCCCATATCTTTGTAAATATTCAAGCACGGGCTGTGTATCTGTCAGAGTTGTCAGTGTGATTGTGCTAAATGAAAGTCCCCCTTCAGCATTTATTTTCAATAGTTTATACATTTTGAAGATAGTAAAAATATCTCTAGACCAGTCTAGTCTTCCACTAATTCTTTCTAGCCAGGCCTTTCAGTTCTCCCTGACTAATCATGGGTTTCACTTCTGTAATGGCTTAATTCATTCTTCTCTAACATGTTTAAGTTTACAGTAAAATTTTCTCGGGCTGATCTAATTATAGCCATTCACTAGGTAAAATTAAAAAAAAAAAGATTGGCCAGGCATAGTGACACATGCCTGTAATCCCAGGACTTTGAGAGACTGAGGTGAGAGGATTGCCTGAGCCCAAGTTTTCAAGACCAGCGGCAGCTTGGCGAGACCTCATCTCTACAATAAATAAAAAAACTAGCCAGATGTGGTGGCGCATGCCTTTTGTTCCAGCTACTTGGAAGGCTGAGGCAGAAGTATCGCCTAAGCCCAGAAGGTCGAGGCTGTGGTGGCTGTGAGCATGCCACTGCACTCCAGCCTGGACAACAGTGAGACTCTAACTCAAAATATATAAACAAATAAAAGATTAATTCAAAAAGTTATGGCAAGTAAGATGAATAAAGACTCTGCCTTCAGAGAGCTTCAATTCTTGTTGGAAAGTCAATCAGATTAAAAATGATTATAAACTGTCAAATACTAATAAGTACAACAAAGAAAAAAGCAAGGTAGTGATCTGTATTATAGACAGCAATGGGATGTATGGAGAAAAGGGATTGCCATATTCCAAAGCTCTGAGAAACCAAAACAAGACCTGTATGTACTCATCAACTTCAAAGGCTGGATTCAGTGTTACTTTTTTTGTAATTTGGCCATATTTTATTTTATTGTTTTTAAAATTTATTATTTTTTAAAATACAGAGACAGCATCTCACTATGTTGGCTAGACTGGTGTCAAACTTAGGGCCTCAAGTGATCCTCCTGCCTTGGCCTCCCAAAGTGCTGGGATTACAGTGTGAACCACTGCACCCAACCTAGCCGTATTTTAAAACCTTGCTCAGATTAGAGGAACAGAAACGTGATAGGGAGTAAAAAGGTCTGCCTTTCCTTATATTGATTGAGTAGTGAACAGTTCTATTTAGGTACCACCAGATGGTGCTATTAAGATTTGGTGTGTTTTTCTATTTTAAAGCTCTTAAGGCTTTTCTGGGATAATAAACATCTTTACCAAGTACAGTGAAATATATTTAAGTCAATACTTAATATTTTAAAATATGTAATCAGGTCGGGAGTGGTGGCTCACATCTGTAATCCAGCTCTTTGGGAGACTGAAGTGGGAAGATTGCTTGAGCCTAAGAGTTTGAGACCAGACTGGGTAACATAGACCTCATCTCTAATTTGTTTTGCTAGTAAAAGTACAATGTTTATGTGAAGAAACAAAATCATTGTACTGTACTAGGTTTAAAATATTTTAGGGAACATGAAACCAAAATGTCACATTTGAGGAAAAACCAGCCAAGCATTATTAACTGAACAGAGTTTAGATGAGCGAGTAAATTTAATAGAGTAGACTGAAAACAAACTAGTCTTTGATTTTGTCACAGGTAGCATTCTCCAGGGAGCTAATGGTAGAGTGTAGACAGAGTATAGAACATAACTCCACCAAAAGGAAAAGGAAGGATGCAAAAATCTGAAGGGGAAGCTGACAGTGGTGCCAAGCTGACAAAGATGCCGTCTGCCCAATAGGGAGCTTCCCAGCAAAGACTGCCTGCAGAGCACTACGGTGGGTGGAAATAGACTATTGTTTGCCTGCATTGTCATTGGCTAGGGACCACCTCCAGATTAGTGTGATTTTGACTGGAAAGCTGAAGCAAAGCCTGACAAGGCCAACAATGAGATTATCAGCTGGTCAGTCCTTGCAGCTGGCAGCACGTCCTTAAAGAAGATCTGAGCAGCATGTCTCATAGAATTAAGATGAGGAAGTCCTATGTATTTCGCTTAGAAAGAATGTACTATGATTGTTCATTGAAAGGACAAAAGATGGAGTCAGTATAACCAAATAGTAGCCATTTTAACATTGCTTAGCATTGTCATGTTTTTCTAGCAATTCACTTTAATTTACCCTCTAATCACCAGCCAAGGACAGAACAGGTTTCTCAGGGGTAGTTATTGATAATTGTTTTACAGCCCCCTCGCCAGCTTGTTTTGCACTAATTAGCTTTTCTATTCCAAGTATTTGCCTTCAGCAATAAGACACCAAATTAACCTAATCACCCCTTTATGGCCTTCATGACACAGACCGCATCTGACCTTGGCAACAGATGACTAACCTACCCATCTGCCTGTTGTCTGTCACCAGACATCAGTACCATGACTACCTGTCGCTTCATGATTATGTAAAACAGACCACCACCCAGTCACCTTAGTGACCTAACCCCATCGAAGAAAAGGTTTAAAAGGCCTTCAACCTCAAACAGTTGAGGCCATTGCTTTTGTTAAGCTCTGGCTAGGTCATATTCATTGAGTTATGGCTGCTGTGCTTTTACCTAAGCTTTTGCCCCCTCTCCTACCTTAGGGAGGTGAATCTCTCCAATTTACTTTCTAAATAAACATGTTTTCCAATATAATTTCCATGCAATTATTTGTGTCTTTTGCACAGCACTGGATCACAGACCCCACCCCACCGCCACCTGACCTTATATTTAATGTTTATTTGAATTGGGAAGTGTGAAGTAACTTAGGAGCTCGGTAAATGGTACATTCCTGAAGGGTAAAGTTTAAAGAAAAAGTAATTTTCGCATTTTGCTTAAGCTAGAATTCAGGTGTTCTGAAT
The DNA here is from genome assembly GCA_027257055.1 of Cephalopachus bancanus. Lineage (NCBI taxonomy): Eukaryota > Metazoa > Chordata > Mammalia > Primates > Tarsiidae > Cephalopachus > Cephalopachus bancanus. Next base: position 15,341,691 of record JAPVLO010000093.1, read on the forward strand.
AGCAGAGCAATTGTTTCCATTATGTGCTGCCGTTTTCTGGTGCAGAAAATCAGAACTATCGTAATAAGGAGTATACATTTGTTATTCAAAGGAAGGTATGTGCCAGATGCTGGGTTACATCAGAGTGGGCAAAAAACCCCAGCCTCTGTCCAGATGGAACTTGCACAGTCTAGTGAATATGCAGAAACAGGCAAACAGCTGTAGGAACAATAGCTAAACCCAGAGTTGGGATGAGGGAAGGCTGTAGTTTGCTGTTGGAACAATGCTTAAAAGTTTCAAGCATCAGTACACTTTTGTTAAAATATTTTACTCATTTATCTTTTTTATTTTTTAATAGTAGTCGCACTCTGTCACCCAGGCTGGAGTGCAGTGGTATACTCACAGGTACCGCAGCCTCTACCTGCTGGGCTTAGGTGATCCTTCGCCTCTGCCTTCAAGTACTTGGAACCACAGGCATGTGCCACCACACCCAGCTAATTTTTTGATTTATTATAGAGAGCTCTTGCCATGTTGCCCAGGCTGGTATCAAACCTCTGCACTCAGGCAATTCTCTCACCTCCACCTCCCAAAGTGCTGGGATTACAGCTGTGAGCCAATGCACCCAGCAACAAAAAAAAAACTAAGTCACATATGTGGCTTGCATATTTTTATTGGACAACACTAATATAGACCAATAGCTGTTAAACAGAGTAAAACAGATTGCTGCACCTGATAAGTTTATAAAGAAAACATCCTATTTATAGAATTGTAATGAGGAAAACATTTTGCTTAGAAAGACTGTACTATAGTTGTCAATGTTTATTTGGACTGTGCTATAACTGTTTCTGATTCAGTAGATCTGGATGGGGTCTGAGAATCTGCATTTCTGACAATTTTCCAGGTGATACTGATGCCGCTGATCCAAGGACCACACTTTAAGTACCACTGCTTGAGACCAGAAGTTGGCAAACATTTTTTTTTTTTTGAGTTGGAGTCTCACTCGGTTGCCCAGACTGGAGTGCGGTGGCCGCTCCCAGCCACCGCAGCCTCGCCTGCTGAGCTCCGGCGATCCTTCCGCCTCAGACTTCCAAGTAGCCGGAATTACAGGCATGTGCTACCATGCCCAGCTGATTTTTTGATTTATTGTAGAGATGAGGTCTCGCTGCCCAGGCGGGTCTCTAACCCGCGGACTCAGGCAATCCACTCACCTCAGCCTCCCAAAGGCGCGGGATTACAGGCTGAGCCACCGAGCCCAGCGGCAAACATTTTCTAACTAGGTCCAGATAATAAGTATTTTTGGCTTTTGTGAGCAATACAGTCTCTGTCCCAGCTATTTAACTCTGCTGTAGTAATGCCAACACAGCCAGAAGATATAGAAACAAAACAGTGTGACTGTATTTCTATAAAACTGTATGCATGGATACTAAAATTTGAATTGTATATGTCATGAAATAGTCTTGTTTTGATTTTTTTTTTTTTTTTTGGTTCTGGAGGCCAGAAGTCCAAGATTAAGGTGTCAACAAGGTTAGTTTCTTGTTTCTTCCTGCCTTGTTGACAACTATCTTCTTACTTTATCCTCACAAGAGCAGGTATGAAGGGGACTTGTTTTGATTTTTAAAATATAAAAATCATTCTTTGAGTGCCATAGAGAAAAAAAAAAAGCAGAAGGCCATAGTTTTGCCTACCCTAGACCACACTTGTGAAGGGTAGGGAGTGGCTAGGATAAATGAGGCTGTTCTCGAAACCATGCTAGCTTTGGAAGTATTAAATGAACCAGGGATTCTGAAGCTGAAAGAGAAGAGTGGTTGGTATTAAATTTCTAAAAAGGTATTAATTAACTGTCTTCAAGTATCAGAAAGGCTGTCATGGAGTCATGCAGTTCATTTTGTCTTTCTGTCTCTCTCTCTCTCTCTCTCTCTCTCTTTCTCTTTCTTTCTGTAGGAGTCTCACTATGTCACCCAGGCTGGAGTACACTGGCATGCACACAACCACCACAGCCTTGATCTGCTGGACTCAGGTGATCCTTCTACCTCAGCCTTCCAAGTAGCTGGAACAACAGACTAATTAGCCTGGCTAATTTTTCTTTTTCTTTTTATTGTAGATACAAGGTCTCACCATGTTGCTCAGGCAGGTCTCCAACCCCTGAGCTCAGACAGTCCTCTCATCTCTGCCTCCCAAAGTGCTAGGATTACAGGTGTGAGCACCATACGGGGCCATTTTGTTGTTCTTGAGAGCAAATTCTAAGGAGGATATGTTTTTACACAATATAAAGATAGAGTATTTGAATCAGTTAGAGCTTCCTAAAAATGAAATGGCATAAAGGACATAACAAGTAGTTCTTTTTAAAAAAATAAAAAAAGACACTGGGCACAGTGGCTCATGCTTGTAATTCCAGCACTTTGGGAGGCGGAGGCAAGAGGATTGCCTGAGCCCAGGAGTTCGAGACCAGCCTCATTTCTACAATAAATAAAAAAATTCGCTGGGTACGGTGGGGTGCACCTGTGGTTCCAGCTACTTGGAAGGCTGAGGGAGAGAGATTGCCTGAGCCCAGCAGGTCGAGGCTACGGTGGCCGTGAGCATGCCACTGCATTCCAGCCTGGGCGACAGAGTGAGACTCTAACAACAACAACAAAACAAAAATGACAAAACACATAAAAAAAATTCAGTGTGTAATTACTCAGTGAAAGTTGGTATATTCCTTTTAGAAGACAATGTGACAATATTAAACATCTTGAAAATATTTATGCCTTTTATCCTAGCAGTTTCCATGTCTAGGAATTTACTCCCCCAAAATAACAAGGAATGTACATAAAGATGTATGTACAAGGGTGCTCATAGTAATGTTTTTTATAGCAGCCAAAATGAAAACATACTAAATGATCAGTGGTACATGATTGGATAAATAAATCATGGTATATTGAGTATTATACAGCCATTAATTATGTTGTGGAAGAATATTTAATGAAGTAGGAAACTATTCCTAAAACATTTAATGAAAATAATTGGGCAAGGTTCCATTTTTGTTTTTTAAAAAAAGTTTATGTAAGCATTAAAAAATGGGAGAACTTCTAGCATTGGGTAATAACAGAAAGACCCTATTGGATGACTTCTTTTTAGGAAACAGCTATAAGATCTGAGTATGATACAAAACGCAACTTTGCAAAGCTCTGGAGAGTGAAAAGATTCCGATGAGTACAAACATGGAGGAGAAGACCAAAATGAAGTAAATTCCCTTAGCTGAGTGCAGTCAACATAATGTGTAAAGAAGCAGAGTTACTGGTGGTCAGGATAGCTATGGGTGCTGAAGAGAGTGGGGGACTCTGAAAAGGAGATGCCTAAATTCTATCTATCCTCATCTTTGATCTCTGAACCACACATGTGCAAAATAGATTCAAAGCTGCTCAGCTGAAGAGTAAAGATGTGAACTGAGACCTGGAACTGTCACTCAAGGAAAAAGTTTGCATTCAAGTTCAGCCAAAATAATTCCCACTACAGCAAAATCTCTCTCATATAAAAAACAGCGGGCTCTAGAACCTTAATAAGTTAGCATTAATAATGTCTAAAATATAATACACAATTACCCGACAAAATACAAGAAAATGGAATACATTCTTATTTATTCTATGTTTGATACTTTTTATATTTTATTTTATTTTTTTGAGTTGGAGTCTCACTCTATCATCCAGGCTAGAGGGCAGTGACACACTCCCGGCCACCGCAGCCTTGGCCTGCTGGGCTCAGGTGATCCTTCCTCCTCAGCCTTCCAAGTAGCGGGAACTACAGGCACTCGCCACCATGTACAGCTTATTTTTTGATTGATTATTGTAGAGATAAGGTCTCGCCAAGTTGCCCAGGCTGGTTTTGAACCCGTGGGCTCAGGCAGTTCTCTCACCTCGGCCTCCCAAAGAGCTGGGATTATAGGCATGAGCTACCATGCTCGGTCATTTGATACTTTTGTTTAATTAATTTATTATTATTATTATTATTATTGAGTTGGAGTATCACTCTGTCACCCAGACTGGAGTGCAGTGGCTGCTGCCGGCCACCACAGCCTCAACCTGCTGGGCTCCTGCAATCCTTCCACCTCAGCCTTCCAAGGAACTACAGGCGTGCGACACCACGTCAGGCTAGTTTTTTGATTTATTGTAGAATGAGGTATCGCCAAGTTGCAAGGCGGGTCTCGAACCCACGGGCTCAGGCAATCCACTTGCCTCGGCCTATTATTATTATTTTTCTGAGTTGGAGTCTCACTGTGTTGCCCAGGCTGGAGTGCAGTGGCTCACGGCCACTGCAGCCACAACTTGCTGGACTTAGGTGATCCTTCCGCCTCAGCTTTCCAAGTAGTGGGAACTGCAGACCCATGCCACCATGCCAGGCTAGTTTTTGTGATTTATTAGATTACAGGCTGTGCCACTGCGCCTGGCCTGAATTTCTTAATGTTTATTCTGGCTGGTGTTTATTGAAAATCCTGTATGTGTAAATTTTTCTCATCAAATTTGAGAAATTTTCAGTCACTATTTCTTCAAACATTTATTGATACTTTTTATTTTATTTTATTTTTGAGTTGGAGTCTCAGGGGCTCAACACCAGCCTGGGAAACTTGTCGAGATCTCGTTTCTATAATAAATCAAAAAATTAGCTGAGCATGGTGGCGCGCTTCTGCATTTCCAGCTAGAGGTGGAAGGATCGCCTGAGCCTAGCAGGTCGAGGCTGCGGTGGCCCGTAGCATGCTACAACACTCCAGCCTGGGTGACAGTGAGACTCCGACTCAAAATAATAATAATAATAATATTGTAAAAAATATAGCTAAAAAACCAATGAGAAGTGAAATAGATATATAAGAAATTCAAATATTCCAAGAAGAGTCAGGAAAGGAGAAACAGAAATACAAAGCAAAGGAGACAAATAGAAAACAGTAAATGGTAGGCTCAAACTTAACCATTTTTATAGTTAAATGTAGTGGACTAAACATACTTTGATTGAAAGGCAAAGACTGTCAGAATGGATAAATACATGTGCACAACTGTATATACCTTTTTTGAGAGACTTTTGTTTTAAAGACAAAAGCTTGAGCTATTGTAAAAGTAAATGAATGGGTAAAAGATATACCATACAAACAGCACAAGAAGGTTGGACTGGCCATACTGATATCAATGAAAATAGATTTCATCACAAAACTTATTCCTGGAGACCAAAAAAAGTACAGACCGGCTAGGTGCGGTGACTCTTGCCTGTAATCCCAGCATATTTGGAGGCAGAGCCAAGAGGATTGCCAGAGCCCAGGGGTTCAAGACCAGACTGGGCAACTTGGTGACACCTCATCTCTACAACAAGCCAAATAACTAGTCAGGCGTGGTGGTGTGCCCCTGTAGTTCCAGCTACTTGGAAGTCTGAGGCAGAAGTATTGCCTGAGCCCAGCAGGTCAAAGGTGCAGTGACTGTGAGGGTGTCACTGCATTCCAGCCTGGGCGACAGAATAACTACAACTCAAAAAAAAAAAAAAGTACAGACTGAGCATGGCGGGTTCACTCCTGTAATCCCAGCACTGTGGGAGATAGAGGCAAGAGGATTGCTTGAGCCCAGGGATTTGTGACCTGCCTGGGAAACTTGGCAAGACTTTGTCTTTACAGCAAATCAAACAATTTGCCAGATGTGGTGGCCTGTGCGTATGGTTCCTGCTACTTGGAAGACTGAAGTGGAAGGATCTTGCGAGCTCATTTGGACGCCACTGCGGTAGCCGTGAATGCACCATTGCACTCCAGTCTGGGTAACAGAGTGAGACTCCGAGTCAAAAGAAAGAAAAGGAAAGAAAATGTGATTGGCATGAAGGGAATGAAGATAAGCAGGTCAATAAAATGGAAGAGAGAATCTGGAACTTGATGCACACGTATATGGCCAATTGACTTTTGACAAAATTTCAAGGCAATTCAAGGAGGAAGCGATAGTCTTTTCAATAAATGATGCTGGGACAATTGAATAATTATATGCCAAAAAATTTAGCTTCAGTCCTTATCTCACACTACATACAAAAATTCATGGATTGCAGACCTGAATGTAAGAGCCCGAACCATAATACTTCTAGAAGAAAGCACAGGTAAAATGTTAGTGACCTTGGGTTTTTAAATTAGGTGACCTTGGGCTTTTAAAATTATTTTTAAAATATGACACCGAAAGGCAGAGAGTACAAATAAAAACCAGAATCAATTGGACTTTATCAAAATTAAAACCTTGTGCTCTTCAAAAGACACTGTTAAGGAGATTAAAAGGCAAGCCTCAGGCCTGGCTCAGTGGCTCACGCCTGTAATCCCAACACTTTGGGAGGCCGAGGTGAGAGGATTGCCTGAGCCCATGGGTTCAAGACCAGCCTGGGCAACTTGGTGAGACCTCATCTCTACAATAAATTTAAAAAAAAATTAACTGGGAGTGGTGGCCCATGCCTGTAGTTCCAGCTACTTGGAAGACTGAGGCGGAAGGATCTCCTGAGCCCAGCAGGTGGAGCCTGCAGTGTCCATGAACAGTGTGCCACTGCACTCCAGCCTTGGTGACAGAGTGAGACTCTGACTCAAAAAAATAATAAATAAGTAAATAAAAGGCAAGCCTCGGACTGTTGGAATTACTTGCTAAATTTTTGGTTTTTTAAAAAAAATTTATTTTAAAGATATGGGGTGCAATTCAAGGTTAGGTATACAAATGTTGATTATGCAGGTAGCCTTGTTGATGAGGTGGCTAAATGTTTAAGATAAATAACTTGTATCTGGTTGTATATGGTTGTGTGGGTAAGGGTGGGGGCAGAGTGGGAGGTGTAAAAGGAAGCAGTGACAAATGGGGCACAGGGAGAATTTTTTTGCATGCTGGATATATTCATTATGTTTTTACTTTTTTAAAGTGTAGGCTGCCCTGGTAGTTTGAAGGGAATCAACAGTATTCAGAATTGTATGTAAATGGATACTATCAGACACCCATGGGAAGATGCCCCTATGATCAATTAAACAGGATGTCTTAGGATATTATCAGGGCCCTGGCCCCCTTCCAGTGACTAAAAATGAGAAAGAGAGCGAGAGAGAGAAAGGTTTTTATGTAAAAATTGTGAACTACTCCAGGACATATCTTAATAAAATTATTTTTAACTTTTAAAATACAGGGGATATTATAGACTTATGCCCAAGATTCCCCCCTAAATGCCAACTTTTTCACTCTCTCGATTCAAAGTTACTAGTACTAGGATTCTTTCCTGAGCGGATATGGTCCCGCTCCCTTTAGACCAAGAGAGGTTGGGTTATATCTGTGAACAGGCATTGAGAACATTACTGGGCTAATCAGTGCCTCTCAGCTGGCTTTCTAACCCCAAAATTCTTTTTTGAATATATATTTAACAATTCTATAGGACTTGAAAGCAACCGAGGGAACTCTGGGGAGATAAAAACCTATCACATTGTCTTGACAGAGTTTATCAAATGGCAAAACTTGAACTCCATTCTTATAGTACTTAGTAAATTCAGTTATCATAAACAAATTTAAGAAACATGCATAGGAAGTATCATTTCAAGTGAGAACCAGTTATAACTTCCCATCTCACCAGTGAATTTTTTTTTTTTTGAGTTGGAGTCGCACTCTGTCACCCAGGCTGGAGTGCAGTGGCACGTGCACGGCCACCGCAACCTCGACCTGCTGGGTTCAGGCGATCCTTCCACTTCAGCCTTCCAAGTAGCTGAAACAACAGACATGCACCACCACACCCGGCTAAGTTTTTGATTTACTGTAGAGATGAGTTCTCGCCATATAGCCCGGTAGGTCTCGAACCCATGGGCTCAGGCAATCCTCGCACCTCGGCCTCCCAAAGTGCTGGGATTATAGGCGTGAGCCCCTGCGCCTGACTATTTTTTTAAGTAGATACCATACAGCATCTTTCCTTGAATCTATTAACAGTAGTACTCATATACTCTTGTGAGCATAGCGTAGAAAGACCATCCCTAGTAAGGAAGTAAAGGGTAATATTTTTCTTTTATGTTTCACAATTTTGGCCTTTTAAAATGCCTGAATCAGAGAAAAAGAAATCACTCATATTCATGATCAAATGAATCCATACAAGCAGTGTTTCGGCAGTGGTTAATGTGAATCTAGACAGGCGCTCAGGCTTTGACATCAATCAGATTTGAACTCACTGGCCAGTTCTGCCAATTACCAGTTGTGTCGCCTCTAGCAAGTTGCTGAAATACTCTGAGTCTCATGTTTCTCTTAGTAAAATGAAGACAACAATACCTATGCCATAGGGATGTTCCGAGAATTAAATAAGATAATGCACAGACTCTGGAACGTATTAGGTGATCCATAAATGCGAATTTGCACCTTGTCTGTGGTTATTTTTCCCCTTACACCCTATACTTTTATTCAAGGTATGATCGTACTTTCTCCTCCGGGGATTGGAACTGTGTACACACTGGCATGTGTGATAAATACAGCTGAACATAGAATGTCTGCTTTTATTTTTATGTTCATTTTGAAAAAGTGTTTTTATGATTTATGTGGTGTCCCTTGCAGAGTAGAAATGGTTTCTAAGCAGCATGATGCCACCACTGTACTGGAGACCAAAGAGCTGCCTTTGGTTAATGGATGGCATCTTGTCTTTGTAAAGGCCTTTCCTTCAGGTGCCCCCCATTGAGGACGAACCTCTGCACATGCCATTAAGTGCTTATGTTGGCAACCGCTCCCCCTCAGAAAAAGAGTTTCCTTTCGATAACAAGTGTGAGCGCCAGTCTAAACACAGAGCACTAGAGGTCTGACCAGGTTAATAGTTTGGAATGGCTATAAATCAGAGTCCCCACCACTGTCTGCATGATAGGAAAATAGCTGACAGTTTGAACCCCTCCCCCCATGGCAATTGCTGTGCTGTATTTTTCTTTAACACACATTTTACACTTTTATATAACATACTTCAACTTTCAAAACTGGCCTCACGTCTATCATTTAATTTGATCGTAACAAGGACCCCAACCACCTTCCGATCTCTTAGCATCATAAAAAGAAATAGCTGACTAGGACAACAAGAAAGGCACCATGCTGGTAACATTATACTTAGTATTTCAACAATTCATTCTAATAGATCTCTTTCAACAATTCATTCTAATAGATATTACTGCCTCTATTTTACAGAAGTCAGCAGGGATCAAACTGAAGTGTACCCGCCTTTAAATTGCTTGTACTTTCAACAAGGTCATCATACACTTGTTTTGTTTTGTTTGAGGTGGGGTCTCCAGGCTGGAGTATAGTGGCACCATCACAGCTCACCACATACTCGACTACCTAGGCTCAGGTGATCCTTCTGCCTCAGCCTCCAAGGTAGCTGGGTTTACAAGTGTGTGCCACCACACCCCAGCTAATTTTCTTGTAGAAACAAGGCCTCATTATGTTGCCCAGGATGCACTTTAACTCCTGGCCTCAAGCCATCCTCCTGCTTTGGCCTCCCAAAGTACTGGGATTACAGGCATGAGCCACTGCACCCAGCCCATATACTTTTTGTCCTACAAATTGAGATGTCCCAATAACCTATGAGATGTTCTCATGTGTTCTAATTCATTGTTTAAAGTAAGTCTTTCCCAGCCGGGCAAGGTGGCGCACAGCTACTTTGGAGGCTGAGGTGAGAGGATTGCTTGAGCCCTGGAGTTTGAGGTCGTAGTGAGCCGTGATCGTGTCACTGTACTCTAGTGTGGGTGACAGAGTGGGACCTTGACTCAAAGAATAAAATAAAATAATATAAAAAGAATAAAAATAAATCTTTCCTGTGGATAATGATTACTTTGAGAGGTGGCAGAAATGACCAGAAAGGGATCTAAGGAGAGCTTCTTGGGTTACCAGTAATGTTTCTTCATTTGGGTCCTACTTAGATGAATTTGTACACTTTCAGAAAACGCATTGAGTTGCACATTAGGATGTGTGCACTTTCTTTTCTTTTTTTTTTGAGTTGGAGTCTCACTCTATCACCCAGACTGGAGTGCAGTGGCCGCTCCCGGCCACCGCAACCTTGACCTGCTGGTCTCTGGCTATCCTTCCGCCTCAGCCTTCCAAGTAGCTGGAACTACAGGCGCGCGCTACCACGCCCAGCTGATTTTTTTTTTATTTATCGTAGAGATGAGGTCTCACTGCCCAGGCGGGTCTCGAACCCGCGGGCTCAGGCAATCCACTCACCTCAGCCTCCCAAAGGCACGGGATTACAGGCTGAGCCACCGAGCCCGGCTGTGTGCACTTTCTTTAAGACCTTTTTTTTTTTTTTTTTTTTGAGTCGGATTCTCACTCTGTCACCCAGGCTGGAGTGCGGTGGCATGCTTACGGCCACCGCAGCCTTGACCTGCTGGGCTCAGGCGATCCTTCTGCCTCAGTCTTTCAAGTAGCTGGAACTACAGGAACGCGCCACCATACTTGACTAATTTTTTAATTTACTGTAGCAATGAGGTCTCGCCAATTTGTCCAGGCTGGTCTCGAACCCCACGAACTCAGGCAGTCCTCTTGCCTACAGGCATGAGCCACTATACCCAGCCAATAAGAACTTTTTAAAGCTTCTTTTGAAAGTATAAGCTCTCTACTTAACTCTTCTCTAGAATCTACCACTGTGCTTGTCTGTTGCAGTGGAAAAAGTGAGCTCATGATCATTTTGCTCATTTACGATAGATACATGAGATCTGAATAGACAGAATCAGGGGAAAGTATTACTTCTTCTGTGTGTGCTGCTTAATCTTTTGAGTCATGGTTGAATTGAGGATTTGATTAAAGTTGTAATAAAAAAGGAATAATCAAAGCATGTGTATTCTGAATCAGGAACTGTGCCAAACTCATAACACCGACAGGTGAGCATTATTATTTCCCCCTCTCCTTCCAGCACACACACACACACACACACACACACACACAAACACGCACCCAATTTTGCCTGTTATTTCAGGGAGTTCACGAACCTTCTGAAGCACATTATTCACAGACATAGCTTAAGAATTCTTATAAGGATGAAAAAAAATGACAGAGGAGAAATTTTTTAAAAGGGATGGACTATGGAAAAGGGTTCAGATTATTAATTTGATGAAGTTACAGTTTTGAAAGCTTACAGTTCTTTGTTTCACCTATAAAGCTTGATGTCAGGTCACTCTCCATACATTTTACTTATGATATTTAATATACTAAAAAAAAATGAAACAGACTTGTAATTTTTTTATAAAGTTATAAAGTTATATAAAGCATAATAAAATGGATAAAGTCCTGTAAACACAATATAAACCTATCTTTGTATTCTATCTTTACCATTTTCCCTGTTTTCCTTCTAGAAGTATCTACTGCCCTGAATTTGTGTAGATCACTTCTTCGCATTTAATGGATATAAAAGCACTTCTTTGCTTTTTAAAACAGTGTTACCAAATATATGAATATTTAAATGTCATTTAGTTTTTACTGTTTTGGGTTATTGCTTGACACACCAATAATTTAAAGTTGTGTATTGTATCTTGTATCTTCTACTATAAATATAATTTAAAAAGTAATTTTATTTTTATAAAATTTGATTGTCATATCTTTCTGGTGACTCAAGTTTTTATAATTATGTACTGATTCTCTTTGTCTCTAATAGCAATTTTTTTGCCTCAAAGTTTTTTTTTTCTTTATTTCAGTAGCTTTAGGAGGCACAACTAGCTTTTAGTTACATGAATGCATTGTATGGTGGCAAAGAAGTCTGGGCTCTAAGTGCACCCATCACCCCCACATGTGCACATTGTGCCCATTAGGTGATTTTTTTCATCTCTCCACCCCTCCCCCACCCTCCTCCTTCTGAGCCTTCAGGGTCCATTATACCCTTCTCTATGCCTTTGCTGATCCTTTGTTTAGCTCCCACTTATTTTTTGTTTTTTGAGTTGGAGTCTCACTCTGTTACCCAAGATGGAAGGCTGACATAACAGGTGTGAGCCACCACGGCTTAGCTCCTTATAAGTGAGTCTGTTCATGAAATTTGCCCACTTTTTAATAAAGTTATTTGATTTTTTTATTGCTAATTTGTTTGAGTTCTTTGTAGATTCTGAGTATTAGTTTTTCGCCAGATATATAGTTTGCAAATATCTTCTTCTATTCTGTAGGTTGCCGATTTGCTCTGTTTTTAAATTTTCATTAGCAGAAACTGTTTAATTTAATTAAGTCCCACATTTATTTTGTCATTGTTGCATTTGCTTTCGGGATTTTAACCATAAATTATTTGCCTAGGCCAATGTCCAGAAGAGTTTCCCAGGTGTTCTTCTATGATTTTTATGGTTTCAGGTCTGACATTTAAGTCTTTCATTCAACTTAAGTTAATTATTGTATATGGGGAGAGAGAGGGATCAAGTTTCATTTTTATGCAGGTAGCGATCCAATTTTCCCGGCACCACTTTCCCCAGTGTGTATTTTTGTCTACTTTGTTGAAGAGTTGATTGTAGGTATTTAGTTTCGTTTCTGGATTCTCTATGCTCTTCCACTGGTGTATGGGTCTGCTCTTGTATAAATACTATGCTTTTTTGGTTCTAAAGCCTTCTAGTATAATTTGAAGTCAGGTAATATGATGCCTCTAACTTTGTTCTTTTGCTTAGGATTGCTCTCGCTATTCTGGCTCTTTTATTTCATATGAATTTTGGGTTTTTTCTAATTCTGTGAAAAATGACGCTGGTAGTTTCATAGGGATTGTATTGAATCTGAAGTTTATTTGGGGTAATATGGTCATTTTAACAATGTTGATACTTCAATCCATGAGCATGCAACGTTCTCCTATTTGTCCTCTACAATTTCTTTCATCAGTGTTCTGCAGTTCTCCTTGTAAAGATCTTTTACCTCCTTCGTTAAACAATATTCCTAGATGTTTTCGCTTTTCAGCTGCTATTATAAATGTAATTGAGTTTTGGATTTGATTCTCAGCTTTGTTGCTATTTGTGTATAGCTGTGCTACTGATTGTGTGTGTTGATTTTGTATCCTGAAACTTTACTGAATTCATTTATCAAGTCCAGGTGTCTCTGGGAGAAGTCTTTAGGATTTTCTAGGTATAAGATCATATCGTCGGCATACAGGGACTGTTTGATTTCTTCTTTTCCAATCTGGATACGCTTTCTTTCTTTCTCTTGCCTGATCGCTCTGGTCAAGACTTCCAGTTCTATGTTGAATAGGAGTGCTGAAAGTGGGCATCCTTGCCTTGTTCCAGTTCTTAAGGGGAATGTGTTCACTTATTCTTCAGTCAGAATGACATTGGCTATGGGTTTGTTATATGTGGCTTTTATTATTTTGAGGAATGTTCTTTTTTTAAAAAAATTTATTTTAAAGATGTGGGGTACAATTACAAATGTTCATTATGCAGGTACCCTTGTTGATGAGGTATGCCCCACTCTCCTCTGGCATTTTCTCACTACTGCCAATCCCTTCCTTATAGTATTGTGATAATTGTTCAAGGTCCACTTATGAGTGAGAACACGTGGTACTCAGTTCTTTGTTTCTATGAAAGATCACTCAATATTATAGACTCTAAGACCATCCAAGTTGCTGTGAAGTTCATAATTTTGTCCTTTATGGTTGCGTAATATTCCACTGTGTATATTTACCAAATTATTTTTAATCCAGTCCTCTTTTAATGGGCAACACGATTGGTTCCATGTTTTTGTTATTGTGAATATGCTGCAATAAACATGGGCATGCAGGTATCTTTTTCATAGAGTGATTTGAGTTCCTCTGGGTATATTTCCAGTAGGGGGATTGTGGGATTGTATAGGAATGTTCTTCCTATGCCTATTTTGATGAGGATTTGTATCATGAAGGAATGCTGGATTTTTTCAATGCTTTTTCTGCATCTGTAGAAATGATCATATGATTTTTGTTTTTCATTCTGTTTATGTGATGGATCATATTTGCTAACTTGTGTAGGATAAACTATCCTTGCATCTCTGGGATAAAACTCATTTGATCGTGGTGAATTATTTTTTACATGCTGTTGAATTTAGTTTGCTAGTATTGTGTCGAGGATTTTTGTGTCTATGTTCATCAGGGATATTGGTCTGTAGTTTTCTTTTTTTTTGTTATGTCTTTTCCTGGCTTTGGTATAAGGGTGATACTGGCTCATCGAATGAGTTAGGGAGGCCGGGCTGGGTGGCTCAGCCTGTAATTCCGCACTTTGGGAGGCTGAGGTGAGTGGATTGCCTGAGCCTGCGGGTTCAAGACCCGCCTGGGCAACTTGGCGAGACCTCATCTCTACAATAAATCAAAAATTAGTCGGGCGTGGTAGCACACGCCTGTAGTTCTAGCTACTTGGAAGGCTGAGGCGGAAGGATCGCTGGAGCCCAGCAGGTCGAGGCACTGCACTCCAGTCCGTGTGACAGAGTGAAACTATAACTCAAAAAAAAAAAAAAGAATGAGTTAGGGAGAATGCCCTCCTCTTCAATCTTGTGGAATAGCTTCGGTAAAATTGGTCCCAGTTCTTTGAAAATCTGGTAGAATTCATCTGTGAATCCGTCAGGACTAGACTTTTTTGTTGTTGTTGGGAAACTTTTAATTACTGCTTCAATCTTGCTATTAATTATTGGCCTATTCAGGGTTTCTATTTCTTCTTGACTCATAGTTTGGGGTTTGTATGTTTCCAAGAATTTACCCATTTCTATATTGCCTAGTTTCTTTGTGTAGAAGTATTCATAACAGTCTTAGATGATCTTTTGTGCATATATAATATCAATTATAATGTCTCTATTTTAAATTTCTTTCAAAAACATTTATTTATTTGTTGATTGATTGATTGATGTATTTATTTATTTATCTTTGAGTCAGGGTCTCACTCTGTTGCCTAGGCTGGAGTGTAGTGGCATGATGATCATGACTCAACTGCAGCCTTGACGTCTCAGGCTCAGGCAATCTTTCCACCTCAGCCTCCCAAGTAGCTGGAACTACAGGTGCATGCCACCATGTCTGGCTATTTTATTTTTTTAGAGACAAGGTCTCACTGTGTTACCTAGACTGGTCTTGAACTCCTGAGCTCAAGCAATTCACTCACTTTGGCCTCCCAAAGTGCAGAAATTACAGGCATGAGCCACTTGAATCTTCTTTCTTTGTTTCTTAATTAATTTAGCTAGTGGTCTATTGATTTTGTCTTTTCAAAGAATCAATTTTTTTTGCTTCATTAGTCATTTAAATTTTTTTTGCTTCAATTTCATTTAGCTCTGCTCTGATCTTTGTTATTTCTTTTCTTCTGCTAGCTTTGGGTTTGATTTGTTCATGTTTTCTAGTTCCTTGAGATGTGATGTTAGGTTGCCAATAAGTAATCTTTCAGTCTTATTAATATAGGCCTTAAGTACTATATAAATATTCCCCTGAACACCTTGGGTGTGACCTTGGGTGTGACCAAGAGGTTTTGATAATGTAGTTCATTGTTGTCATTAATTTGAAGGAATTAAAAAATCTCCATCTTGATTTCATTGTTGATCCAAAGATCATTCAGGAGCAAATTGTTTAACCTCCATGTTTTTGTTTGGCTTTTTAAAAACTAGAAATCATAACAAGCACTTTCTGAAAGTGCTTGTTATGATTTCTAGTTTTTAAAATTTGTTGAGACTTGATTGTGGCCTATTATATGGTCTATCTTGGAGACTGTTTCATGTGCTGATAAGAAAAATGTGTATTCTGTAGTTTTGGAGTGGAACATTCTGTAGATGTCTGTTAGTTCCATTTGCTCTAGGGTACAGCTTAACTCCAGTGTTTCTTTGTTGATTTTCTGTCTTGATGATCTGTCTGTTGCTGTCACCGGAGTGTTGGGGTCCCCCACTATTATTATATTGCTGTTTATCACTTATTTTTAGGTTCAGAGGAATTTGTTTTATAAAACTGGGGGCTGTGTTGTTAGGTGCATATATATTTAAAATTGTTATACCTTCTTGTTGGATTGCTCCCTTTATCATAATATAATAAACATCTTTGTCTTTTTTTACTGTTGTTAACTTAAAGTCTGTTTTATCAGATATGAGAATGGCTACTTCTGCTCATTTTTGGTTTCCATTTGCATGGAATATTTTTTCTCAGCCCTTTACCTTGGTTCTATAGGAGTCTTTGTGTGTTAAATGGGTCTACTGAAGGCAGGAGATGTTTAAATTGTGTTTTTTTATCCATTCTGCCAATCTATATATTTTAAGTGGGGCATTGAGACCATTTACATTAAAGATTAATAATGATATGTAAGGTACTATTCAATTCATCATCCTGAATTTTACTTGATTGCTTTATTATTTTCTCTGTTGTGTTGGTGTTCTATAATCCCTGTCAGCTTTATGATTTCCAGTGTTTTTCTTTTCTTTTCTTTCTTTTTTTTTTGAGTTGGAGTCTCACTCTGTTGCCCAAGCTGGATTGCAGTGGCATGTTCACAGTCACAGCAACCTTGACCTGCTGGGCTCAGATAATCCTTTTGCCTCAGCCTTCTAAGTAGCTGGAACTACAGGCACATGCCACCATGTCTGGCGAATTTTTTTTTATCTATTATAAAGATGAGGTCTCACCAAGTTACCCAGTCTGGTCTTGAACCTGTGAGCTCAGGCAATCCTCTCACCTCTGCCTTCCAAAATGCTGGGATTATAGGCATGAGCCGCCATGTCTGGCAATTTTCAGTCTTTTTCTACTGGTGTATTTTGACCTTTTGTTTCAATATTGAGAATTCCTTTGAGTATACCTGTAGAGCCGGTTTAGCGGTGACAAATTCCCTTAGCATTTGCTTGTCTGAGAAAGATTTTATTTCTCTTTCATTTATGAAACTTAGTTTTGTAGGATTAAAATCCTTGGCTGACTGTTACTCTGTTTGAAGACATTGAAGATAGGGCCCCAATCCCTTCTGGCTTGTAGGGTATCTGCTGAGAAGTCTGCTATTAGTCTGACAGGTTTACCTTTATAAGTTATTTGAAGCCTTTGTCTCACTGCTCTTACAATTTTTTCCTTCATATTAATTTTGCATAACCTGATGACTACATGCCTTAGGGGGACGTTCAGTGAATATTCCAGGGGTTCTTTGGGCTTCTTGTATCTGGATGTTTAAATCTCTAGCAAGGCCAGGGAGGTTTCCTCAATTGTTTTCTCAGATAGGGTTTCCAAACCTGTTTTATTCTCTTCTTCCTCAGGAACACCTATGATCCTTAGGTTTAGATGTTTACATAATCTCATATTTCCTGGAGTCTTTGTTCCCTTTTCTTGGTTCTTTTTTCTTTATTGTTGTCTGATTGGGTTAGTTCAAAAGCCTTGTCTTCAAGTTATAAGAGCCTTTCTTCTATTTATTCTAGTCTACTGTTAAAACTTTTTGCCAGATGTGGTGGCTCAGACTGCAATCCCAGCACTTTGGGAGGCTGAGGTGAGGGGATTGCCTGAGCTTAGGGGTTCGATCAAGACCAGCCTGGGCAACTTGGTGAAACCTAGTCTCTACAATAAATAAACAAATTAGCCAAGGGTGGTGGTGCACACTTGTAGTTTCAGCTACATGGAAGTCTGAGGCAAAAGGATCACCCGAACCTAACTGTGGAAGCTGTGAGCATGCCACTGCACTCAAGCCTAGGCGACAGAGTGAGTCTTCAACTCAAAAAAGCAAAACAAAACAAAACAAAAACAAAAACAAGAAAACTTTTCTCTAAGTGAGTAATTCATTTCCAGAAATTCAACTTTTTTTTTTTTTTTTTTTGAGTCAGGGTCTTATTATGTTGCCAAGGCTGAAGTGTAGTGACACAATCATGACTCACAATAACCTTGAACTCCTGGATTCAGGCAATCCTTTCACCTCAGCCTCCTGAGTAACTGAGATTTCAGGTACATGCCACCACATCTGGCTAATTTTTTTGATTTTTCTTTTTTGTCATTGTTTTTGAGATAAGGTCTTGTTATGTTGCTTAGACTGGCCTCTAACTCCTGGGTTCAAGCAAATGCTCCCATCTTGGTCTCCCAAAGTGCTGGGATTACAGGAATGAGTCACTACACCCTGCCTGTTTTTTGTTTTTTTAAGGTGTCTATCTCTTTAGAGAATTTTTCATCCATGTCCTAGCTTTTTTTTTTTTTAAATTTTTATGTTGCTTTTCAACTTTCTCCTGAATCTTAGTGAGCAATTTTATAGTCAACCTTTTGAATTCTATCTCTAGAATGTCAAAGATTTTATGCTGGTTAGGTTCCATTGCTGAAGAGTTAGTGTGATCTTTTGGGATATCTTTTTGAAGAACTCTGTTTGTTCATATTATCAGAATTACTTTTCTGATTCCTTCTCATTTGAGTAGACTCTTTCCTCTTACTTGAGCTTTTCAGGGGGCTAATGTAGGCACTGTAGGGGGTCCCTTGATTAAATATAGCCTTGATGTGGTGAGTTTCTCAATTGCCAGCTGTGGTAGTGCTGTGCTGGGTACCTGTACAGGCTCAAGGCATCCTGAATGGCTGAGGGGGTTTGACTTGTGATATTAGCTGGAGTCTGAGATCAGCCCTTCCCCAAATCCGAGGTATTATATCAGATGCAATGGGTTGTGCCAATTGACCTCCAGCTAGGCAGTAGTGCTTGTGGGAGAAAGCCAACTGCAATGGTGGCTGTGAACTTTCTACTTGGCCTGTGTTGCTTCAAGAAATTGCCCAGCCAATCTAGATGATGGGCAGGGCTCTGAGAACGACCCAAGTTCTCTGTTTGTCACGCGCCCTCAGTGGCACATGTGAGGGAAAGCACTCAAACTTTCTACCTGTATGCACTCTTGGCTACCCCAGTGAGGACTGGGAAGGAGTCCCTAGTCACTTAGGTTATGTTACTATGTTGTTCAGAGGCTACACAAAAGAGTTTACCTGGGGAGTGCAAGGTTGCTAAGGCTAAGAGTTCCACCCAACCCCTGCCATCTTAACCTCAGGTGGTTTTCATTCAGAATGTGAAAGTATGGTGGGCCCCTGGTCTTCTCACAGGAGCCTGCCCCAGCTTGGAACTGACTGCCACAGTGGAGTTTGTCCTTGGGGTCCATTCCCCCCTAGGCCAGCTAGAAAGCAGCCTCCCAGTTGAATTCTGGGAAATGGCAGCTGGAGCCACTCAGGGCTTTTTTTCCTGCACCACTCCACATGAGATTTGGTCAAGCACAGCTGTGGGTAAGGCAGTTTCCTATGAGAGACTGGAGTTCTGTGAGGCTCAGGGGGTCTTCAAGTCCATGGCAGAAGCACAAAACTACTGAATTCCTCTCATTCACCTCCTCCACTTTGTCCGGAGGCTGCTTGTGGTTTGTGTGGTGATACAGGTGGGTTTGGCTAGTTCCTGATGAGGCCAATTGATTTTTTTCTTGGTTGCACTCTGTGGGTCTTGTTACTTTTCTGGTGAGTCATGGGCATGCTGCTGGTCCCATTTCTCTCTAAGTGCTGAGGAAATACTCTGTTTTGGTTTACTTCGTGGGAGAAACACACTCTAACTGCTTCTCATTGGCCATCTTAATCCAATCCAAGGAAAGTTATTAAAAACAATACCTGGCAAACAACCTGCAGAGAGCTGAGTTAACTATATTAACATAAGTCTACATAAACTTTGAGACAGTCTAGGCACAGTGGCTCAAGCCTGTAATTCCAGCACTTTGGGAAGCTGAGGTGAGAGGATTGCCTGAGCTCAGGGGTTTGAGACCAGCCTGGACAACTTGGCGAGGCCTCATCTCTACAATAAATCAAAAAAGTTAGCTGGGTGTAGTGGCGCGTGCCTGACAGAGGGAGACTCCAACTCAAAAAAAAAGAAAATATAGAAAATTAAAAGTGCATTTAATATACTTAACCTACTGAAAATCACAGTTTAACCTAGCCTACCTTAAAGGTGCTTAGTACATTTACATTGCCTACAGTTGGGCAAAATCATCTAACAAAAAACTTGTCATAATAAAGTGTTGAATATCTCATGTAATTTATTGAATTGCGTGCTGAAAATACAGAAAAGGCAGAAATGTTTGTATAGGTGCTTGAAGAAGTACAGTTTCTACTGAAAGCACATTGCTTTTGCACCATTGTGAAGTTGAAAAATCCTAAATCGAACCATTGTAAGTCGGGACTGTCTGCATTATACATTTGAACTTTACTGTATCTCCTCACTTTGACTATTAATATTTGTCTCACTTTTTCAATGATTTTTTTCCCCTTAATTTCTCATCATTTTGGGGTTGATAGAGACTTTTAAAAATATCCATAAATTACAGGTTATCATTGCCAAAGATGGCAGCAACAATAGCTCTTATCTCACATGCTTTATGCAAAGTGATCTTGCTGCTCCCCACAAAGAGATGGAGATTGGCTGGGCCCAGTGGCTCACGCTTGTAATCCCAGCACATTGGGAGGCCGAGGCAAGAGGATTGCCGGAACCCAGGGGTTCAAGACCAGCCTGGTAACTTGGTGAGACCTTGTTTCTACAATAAAATCAAGAAAAATTAGCCAGGTGTGGTGGTGCATGTCTGTCATTCCAGCTACTTGGAAGGTTGAGGTGGAAGGATCGCCTGAGCCCAGCAGGTCGAGGTTGCAGTGGTCATGAGCATGCCACTGCACTGCAGTCTGGGCAATGCAGTGAGACTCCTACTCCAAAAAAAAAAAAAAATTAGCTGAGCGTGGTGGCACATGCCTGTGGTTCCAGCTACTTGGAAGGCTGAGATGGAAGGACTACCTGAGCCCAGCTGGTGGAGACTGTGGTAGCCGACTCAAAAAATAAAAAGAGAGAGAGAGAGATGGAGATTATCCCTCTTACCTATGTAGTGTGGCCAGCACTGTAACTGTTTTTCTCAGTTAAAGATGGCAGAAGTGACGCTGTGCCAGCTGTACATAACTTATAACCTTCCGGTAGCTTCTGCTTCCTGCCTCTTAGAATGCTCACTCTTGGGATTCACCCTTTTGGAATCCAACTGCAAGATTATAAGATGCCCAAACCACATGGAAGAACCACCGGTGGCCATTCCTCCTCTACCAGCTGAACTCTGAGCTGGCTGCTACCACCAACTGCTAGTCCTGTGAGTGAGCCCTAATGGACCTCTAGCCCTGCTGTCATCTGACTGCAACCACTTGAGATATCTCAAGGGAAAACTGCCCAATTGAGTCCTGTCACACTGCAGGACCTTGGTAGATGTGAATAAACTGTATTTTTAACCACTAAGTGTTGGGTTGGCTTTTTAATGCAACAATTGATACGTGGGATGGAAATGTGGCTTTGGAACCAAGTGGTGAATGGAAATTGGTAAGGTCTTGAGGAGATGGTGAATGCAAGCCAGAAGGGCCCTGTGAAGAGCATCCTCAGGGGAACTGTTGATGGTGCTTGAAGACAGCTAGGTCAATGACCTTGGAGAGGTCAATGACCTTGGAGATTGAAGTGAATAGACCTTTGTATATAAAGGTAGAATGTTTGCTAACTCTTCTGACTGTGGGAGGGAGAGAGATGAGGAGGGTATGGAGAGCTGAAAGGACACACAGCAAACTCATGGATCCAGCCAGGGAGATTTCCAGGCAGAAAGAAGAAAGTGTCAGCTGTCTTCTAGCTGCGTGTCGTGAACTGTGAGAAGAGAGATGAACTAAGAAGGGTTGTTCAGTTCCTAAGCTGAGTTTCAAGAAAACAGAGAGACTAGAACAATGAAGTAGCAAATGAATAACTATGTTTATAAAACATAGTTTAGCCAGGTGCTCACGCCAGTAATCTCAGCAATTTGAGAGTCTGAGGCAAGAGGATTGCCTGAACACAACGGTTTGAGACCAGCTTGGGAAACTTGGTGAGACCTCGTCTCTACAATAAATCAAAAAATTATCTGGGTGTGGTGGCACACACCTGTAATTTCATCTACTTGGAAGGCTGAGGCAGAAGGATCTCCTGAGCCCAGTAGGTTGAGGCTGCAGTATCTGTGAGCATGCTACTGCACTCCAGCCTGGGCAACAGTGAAATTCTCACTCAGAAAACAAAATAGGCTGGGCTCAGTGGCTCAGCCTGTAATCCCAGCACTTTGGAAGGCCGAGGCAAGTGAATTGCCTGAGCTTGCGGGTTCAAGACCAGCCAGGCAACTTGGTGAACCTCATCTCTACAATAAATAAAAACTAGTCAGGCGTGGTAGTGCACGCCTGTAGTTCTGGCTACTTGGAAGTCTGAGGTGAAAGGATCATTAGAGCCCAGTGGGTCGATGCTGGGGTGGCCGTGAGTGTGCCACAGCACTCCAGCCTGGGTGACAGAGTGAGACTCTAACTCTAAATAAATAAGTAAAACAAAACATAATAATTTATCCAAAAAATTTTACTTGTTTCCTCTTTTTTAGATTTTCTTACTAAATTGATGATTAAAATTGTAATTTTTGGTATATCACTAACTCTCTGTGGCTAACTCATAATAACTTCTGTGTTACACTTTTTAAAAAAATTTAAAAAGAACTTTCACATACATAACTTCAATTCTTCTGACAAACCTGGTGTTAGGCATGCAGAGGAGCTATTGTTGGTGCGCAATAGTGACAATAGTAACAGGCTGGGTGTGGTGGTTCATACCTAAAATCCCAGCCTTTTGGGAGGCTACGGTGGGAGGGTTGCTTGAGCCCAGGAATTTGAGACCAGCCTGTGCAACTTGTATCCTCAAAAAATTTTTTTAAAAATTACCAAGGTGTGGTGGTGCATGCCTGTAGTCCCAGCTATTTGAGAGGCTAGAGTAGGAGGATGACTTATGCTCAGGAGGTTGAGGCTCTGGTGAGCCATGACCATGCTACTGCACTCCAACCTGGGCAATAGATTGAGGCCCTGACTAAAAAAAAAATAAAAAAAATTAGAAAAAATAAAAAAAATTTAAAAAAATCGTAATAGCAACAACCACAGTAACCCTTTCTTCTTCTCCCATTTGGGTGTTCTGACCGCATGCCTGCCATTACACTTAAAATAAGTGATCTCTCCCATGCCTTGGGAGGCTGAGGTGAGTGGATTGCCTGAGCCTGGGCAACTTGGTGAGACCTCATCTCTACAATAAATCAAAAAAATTAGCCGGGGGTGGTAGCGCGCGTCTGTAATTCCAGCTACTTGGAAGGCTAAGGTAGAAGGATCGCCGGAGCCCAGCAGGTCGAGGCTGCGGTGGCCGGGAGCGGCCACTGCACTCTAGTCTGGGCGACAGAGTGAGACTCCAACTCAAAAAAATAAATAAAATAAAATAGATGATCTTGCATTCTCATGGTTAGGTATTATGACTCGTACTCTAAGAATAAAGGATATTAAGCTAGAGAGATAAATATTTCCACCAAGGAGCAGCTAGCAGCATTTGAACATAGTTTGACTGCAAGTCCAAACTCTCATAGTCACCTTTTTCCCTGAGAACAGCAAATAGTAATTTTAAACCAGAAAGCATCTTTGCCATGTAAGATACTTTCATCTTATAAAATTTCATATTCATGGTCTGTATGAAAGTCAATATTTTTCAAACTTTACATGAACTATACTTTTGACACATCATGGTATTTGAGTTTCTTCACTTCTGGTTGGAAATATGTCAGCATAGTAACAAGCTTCTTCACATGTAAAATAAGGGAATTGGATCAGATGATCTCTAATGCCCCTTTCATCTTTGCGATTCCTTTTAATCTTTTACAATTTAATCTTTTACAATTTTCTGACACATGACTTTTCTAGTCACTCTATCTTCAGGGCTACAGATGAATTCCATTTGGCCAGCAGATGGGGCTCTTGACAATAGAATAGACTTGAGTTAAGTTGACTTGATGGATAGTTCATCAGTCATTTATTAGTAGTAAGAAGCATTTATTGAGCACTTACACTGTAATGCACCAGGCATTGGCCAAGGCATAATCTTCTGCTATTTCAGATTTATATAACTATGTTCTTAGGACTATCTCAAATTATTGTTTTTTTGCATAGTAAAGGTTTCAAAGGGATAGTTACCATTTTAGTATCAAGAAACTTCTCCCTGTGGAAGATTGGATTAGCTGAGATTTTTCCCAATACTAATTGCTATGAGTTGGGGCCTGAGGTTAACTGACCTTAGCAGTCCAGGACTCCTTAGTGAAAGAGATGATATGCCTAATCTTCTGAGGCTTTCAAATACCTCCCAGGAATTCAGTAGCCAGAAAATGTATATTTTTAAAGTGGTTGTGATCATAAATAGGTTACAGAAGCCATGTAAAGTTCAATAACATTTTCAAATTACACATACGTTTTAATCATTAATATCTTTTATTTTTAAGTGGATATTAATGTCATCTTTTCTTCCCCCTAGGTGCCAAAGAAATGATTCTTCAAAACAAAGAGTAGAAAAATCCAGATGTTTCTGAAACCTTGTTTTCTCTTAGTCTGTCTCAAAACTCTCTTATGGTTTTCTAATATCACTTGTTATTTCATAAACAATTGTGGGGTGGGAGTTATATTGTACTTCAGCATTTCTAAGTAATAGAAGTATCATCTGGGCATGGTGGCTCACATCTGTAATCCCAGCACTTTGGGAGGCCAAGGCAGGAGGATTGCTTGAGCCCAGGAGTTTGAGACCAGTCTTCATCTCTACAAAAAATAAAAAAAATTACCAGTTGTGGTGGCACACACCTGTTGTCCCAGATACTTGGGAGGCAAGGGGGAAGGATGACTTGAGCCAGGTCAAGGTTGTGGTGAGCCATGATGATTCCACTACACTCCAGCCTGGGCAACAGAATAATACTGTGACTCAAAAAAAATAAAATAAGAAGAAGAAGAAGAGGAGGAGGAAGAAGAAGAAGAAGGGGAAGAAAGAGGAGGAGGGGAAGGAGGAGAAATACTAAGATAAGAGCACACACTTGTCATATGTCTGCACCCCATGGCTTAGTGTCCACTACTGTGTGCCACCCATGGTCAGCGTTTCAGAAGAGCGGACATATGGAACAGAAAAGGCTGAGCGTCAGCCACATCTCTGGGTTTTTGGTGTCTAGCACGTGCAGGCAGATTGGCTTTTTCTCTCTACTCACCCCGCCCTACTCCTTGGTGAAAATGTCACATAACTTGGTTACTAAAGTGAAACTTGAATAAGGAAATTGCCTAAAGAAGAGTGGTTGTTTTCCTTGTCATGCAAATTTATCCTGGACCTCTTCCTCTGAGCGTGTTTATCAGTGTTGCTGAACAGATGGAAAAACCAGGGAGAGGGAAGGAAGTGCTGATTCACTCTCTAGAAACTTTAACCTTTTAAATTCCTGATTGTCTCTTTGAGAGGATTTTTTTTTAATTGTTGAAAAGCTTTGTTGTTCAAGGAAGTATAGGTAATAAAAACAGGGAGCCCTGTTATTAAGTTACTAAGAACATACTAGGCCGGGTGGGATGGCTCAAACCCATAATCCCAGCACTTTGGGAGGCCAAAGTGAGAGGATTGCCTGAGCCCATGGGTTTAAGACCAGCCTGAGCAACTTGTGAGACCTCATCTCTACAATAAGTCAAAAAATTAGCTGGGCAAGGTGGTGCATGCCTGTAGTTCCGCCAAGCGGGAGGATTGCTTGAACCCAGCAGGTCAAGGCTGTGGTGGCTGGGAGCATGACACTGCACTCCAGCCTGAGCCACAGAGTGAAAGTCCGAGTCAAAAAAAAAAAAGAGAGAGAAAGCACACTGTGTGTCAGGTATTGGTCCAGGCACTTTTCATATTAACTCACTGCATGCTACGGGATAGTAATACTGAGCCTGTTTCATAGATGAGGAAACTGAGGCCCATCTGAGAACTTGCCAAAGATTACAAAGATACTAGGTGGTAATCCTATAGTCTGGATCCAGAGCCTCTGCTCCTAGCCACACTAGAGCCTTGAAAGTGTCCTTATTTGGCCTCCAAGGAATAAGAATCTTTCAAAATTTATTTTTTTAAAAAAGAGTCAACTAGATTGGGGGGTGCTTAAGTTCAGGGTCTGATTCTGTTTCTTATTTACTTCTTTACACAATTTTCAGCACCGTACCTCTAGCTATATATTCGTATTGACCTGTTGTAACACTTATAACATTTTGTCAGGTTAGTCTCACGTGTCTTTGCATCTGAGAAATATGTAATATTCTTAGTGTGTAATAGGATATACACATGCATTTCTTATATATGTCTTGATTTATGTTTGGAAACTTAGGTAGAAATAAGTTTTAGAGAATGCTTTAAAGTTTACAAATTGCATGTATACTACTACGTCACTCATTAATTACAGACATGTAACCTTATAAATGAGACAATGACCTCATTTGATTGAAATTTAGAAAAGTACTTTTTTATACAACTTTTCTTTAAAAGCACGTTAGTTTAATTGTATCCAAATTGCATGTATACTTTTATTTTCAGAATGCAGCTTCTATATTTCATTTTACAGCATTGAGGCATGAGAGGAGACTAAATCAAGGAAATTTCCTCATACAGGTGGATCATGGCTTCAGTAATGAGGTGAGCTACCATAAACTTGGAAAAATGGAAAACAGCATCCTCCTTATTAAACTAGCAAAAGGTTCCTCTGGTAGGGGTAATTAGTCATCTTGTATTACAAGTCAAGAAACTGTAATGTGGAGCTGAACATTTGGGAACGTGTAACTTCAGCCAACGGGGGCTGGGTTTGATCCCATATCTGTTCACTTGGCCTGTGGTTGGTCTGCTGGTGTCGAGGAGATGGAAAGGGGAGGGTCAGCCTGGACCATGAAAAAGAAAATCCCTCAAACAAGGTTTCTTCTGCACTGTCCAGAGCAGAAGGAGCCTTTGGCAAGAGGATTTCAATAAAGAGGAAAAGTGCTTCAAACTCTGTTCTTAAGTTGGAGTCACACTCTGTTGCTCAGGCTGGACTGCAGTGGCACAGTCATGGCTTACTACAGCCTTAACTTCCGGGGCTCAGGCAATCCTCCCACTTCAGCCTCCCAAGTACCTGGGACTACATGAACATGCCACCATGCTCAGCTAATTTTTTTGCTTTTTTGTAGGGATAAAGTCTTGCTACGTTGCCCACGTTGGTCTTGAACTCCTGAACTTAAGCGATCCTTCCACCTTGGCCTCCCCAAATGCTGGGATTACAGGTGTAAGTCAATGTGTCTGGCCTTATTTAAGAGACATTTTTACACGGTGACTTATGCCTATAATCTCAGCACTTTGAGAAGCTGAGGTGAGAGGATGGCCTGAGTCCATGGGTTCGAGACCAGCCTGGGCAACTTGGCGAGACCTCTCTCTACAATAAATAAAAAAAAAAAAATTAGCCAGGCATGGCGGCACATGCCTGTAGTTCCTGCTATTAGGAAGGTTGAGGTGGAAGGATCACCTGAACCCAGCAGGTAGAGGCTGAGGTGGCCATGAGTGTGCCACTACACTCCAGCCTGGGTGGAAGAGTGAGATTCCAACTCAAAAAAAAAAAAGAAAAAAGAAAAGAGAGACATTTTTTAGGTTCATCCAATACCCGCTATTTTGCCTTTATTCAACAAAGCCACCTCTGGTTTGACTGTTTAGAAATTTGTTCTTCTGATTCAAATTCTTAGATAAAGTCCTCAGGATAAAAGCACAAGTACTAATAGTGACATCAGAGGACCCAAGAATCTTCCTCAGTCACATCCTGCCTCAGAGCCTTGGCACTTGCTTTTTCTCTACCTAGATGCTTTTTCTCTCACCTCCCTCAAAGGTCATTTCAAAGTGAGGCCTTCCCTTCTTCTGCTGTTTTAAAATCACAAATTCTGGGCCGAACTTGGTGACTCAGCCTGTAATCCAGCACTTTGGGAGGCTGAGGTGAGTAGATTGCCTGAACCCACGAGTTCGAGACCAGCCCGGGTAACTTGGCAAGACCGCATCTCTACAATAAAAATCAAAAATTAACTGGGTGTGGTAGCGCACATCTTTAGTTCCTGCTACTTGGAAGGCTGAGGTGGAAAGATCACCAGAGCCCAGCAGGTTGACACTGGGGGGGCTGTGAGTGTGCCACAGCACTCCAGTCTGGGTGATGGAGTAAGACTCCAACTCAAAAATAATAAATAAATAAATAAAATCACAAATTCCACCTTTGTGACTTAATTTTCTCCATGGTACTTAATGCTAACATGCTGTATAATTGACTCATTAATTCATTCATCTAGATATAGAATATAAGCTACACGAAGGCAAGACATAAACTATAGGAGGGGTCATAAATATTTATAAAAGGAGAAACAGCTGAGTGTGATGGCTCATGCCTATAATCCCAGCACTTTGGAAGGCAGAGGCAAGAGAATTGCCTAAGCCCAGGGTTTGAGATCAGCCTGGGCAACTTGGCAAGACCTCGTCTCTGCAGTAAATAAAAATTAGCCAGGTGTGGTGACGCGTGCCTGTAGTTTCAGCTACTTGGAAGGCTGAGGCAGAAGGAACTCCTGAGCCCAGCAGGTTGAGGCCGGGGTGGCTGTGAGTGTGCCACTGCACTCTACTCTGTCTTGGGTGGCAGAGTGAGACTCCGACTCAAAAAAAGGAAGCCGGACATGGTGGCTCACACCTATAATCCCAGCACTTTGGGAGGCCGAAGTGAGAGAATTGCTTGAGCTCATGGGTTCAAGACTGGCCTGGGCAACTTGGTGAGACCTCATCTCTACAATAAATAAATAAATTAGCCGGGTGTGGTAGCTCACCTGTGATTCCAGCTACTTGGAATGCTGAGGCCGAAGGATTGCCTGTACCCAGTGGGCCGAGGCTTTGGAGGCTGTGAGCATGCCACTGCACTACAGCCTGGGCAACAGAGAAGACTCCAACTCAAAAAAAAAAAAAAAAGAAAAGAAAAAAAAAGAAACATGTGCACAAACGATTGAGCTTCATGCCTGTCTGTGAGTCCCATGTTCAAAAAATGCACATTAGCATGACCCAAGGGTGGAGTTTCCATTCGTTTAATGCCAAAAGGTGAAGCAGAGGACATGAAAACCCTCACTGGGTGTCCTCTGCAGACTGGTCAGAACCTCTCTGTGGTTGTGGTCTTTTATCACAAAGGAATGCTGCTCAGTTGTGTTGAAACTGCAAAAGGGAGAGGCAGCAATCAGGCAATTGGTTGCTATCAGCAGTGGAGTCCTTCATAAAGGACTGGTTTCTGTTTAACCTTTAGGGAGGAAAACTTAAAGGTGGTTAGCTGGGGAAGAGATGTAATGAAGTATGTCTGTCTCCCATCCTTCATGGCTGGGAACTCAGTTTAAGGTTTCTCTAGGTTTCCCTTGGCCACGATGGTGTTCAGTTAGTTGGGGAAGGGGGGCTTAGAATTTTATTTTTTTATCTCTAAAGTTTATCTTTTCAAGCCAGGCCTTATGCTTTAGTTATTCTCGTATTGGATGCCCACTTCTGGTTCGATTAGCTATGCTTATAGGTGTGTAGTCACAAGGCCACTTCAGATAGGGCTTTGGGCGTGACAAACACTGTTAAACACTAGTTTGCATTGAAAGTTACAAATGAAACTGGGCACAGTGGCTCACGCCTGTAATCCCAGCACTTTGGGAGGAGGAGGCAAGAGGATTGCCTGAGACCAAGGGTCCAAGACCAGCATGGGCAACATGGCAAGATCTTGTCTCTCCAATAAATCAAAAAACTTAGGCAGATGTGGTAGCACGTGTCTGTAGTTCCGGCTACTTGGAAGGCTGAGGCAGAAGGATCGCCTGAGCCCAGCAGGTCATTGCTGGGGTGGTGGTGAGCATGCCACTGCACTCCTGTCTGGGCAATGGAGTGAGACTCCAACTCAAAAAAAAAGAGAATAATATTAGATGATAAAGTATACAATGAAACCGTGCCCTCCATATCAGTAAAGTAATATAGATCATGAAAAGCAATCCGTTGACTTATGCCAACCTTGAAATGCTAATTATGTGCTGGGAAAGGCCGTCCACCGTGGGCTCCAAGCATCCCCGCAGCTTCTTGCCCGTATGTGGAACAGGCAAGGCTATGACTGCTCTTCACTCAGGCCATTTCTCAGGGTTGTGCTTGAAGTGAGCAACCTTGAGGAAAGAGACAACATCTCAGCTCCAGATAATGGGCAGGTTTCCTTACCACTCACTATACAAGCATCAGATGCTCCAAGCTCAGTGTTCCCTGGCTGCCATGCAGATGAACAGTTTGCTTAACATCCACATGGGCCCTTCTGCAATGCCCTGTAGGACTTGGAGGGTGTTGGAATACCAAGGCCACCCTAAGACTCATTTTGCTTGCTGTGATGTGAGTAATAAAATTCTTTGTTTCTAACCCAGAAGTCTTATGTTTTCTGCCAGTATCCATAAAACAGTAGTAGTCTAGCTTATTAGCTTGCGAATAAGGTAAAGTTCCAGAGTCTGACACTGCATTCACTTTGGAAAAAGCTAACCAGGTAATAAAATACACCAAAGCATAAACTGTGACAAAACTCACTGGTGCTAGCAATTTACTAAATGTGTATTGACTCAATGATATGGATGGCAAACAAATTGCACAGAACTTATTTTGGTATGTGAAGTAACATCTAACATGACCTAACCATTTCAGATGAAGAAGTGCTTTCCTAACAATGTCTATGCTATGTGACTGACGTTTTTGCAACTTGAATGTGTGTATAGTCCTGAACTCTGTTGTCAATTATTTGCTAAAGATTCACGAATCAACTTAGTGCCAAGTATGGCAGCACGTCTTTGAAAATAACTCAAAATAATTACTTCTTACATTTATAGAGAGAATCAGCCAAAGAAGCACTGAAGATGGTTAAACAGAAAGAGTAAAGAGAAGTATTGGGGAATTTTCCCAGAAGATCACGTGGCAGACCTCAAGAATTTCAACTGATAAAATTACCTCCATGGTTCTCAGCTTTACAAGATCAGAAGTGCAATTCTGTGTAAACTTTGATTTGTACAGTTTCAGGAATATGTCCAAATTGATAGGGCAGCATAATACGTCTGTTTTAAAGTCTTATAACATTTGGTAATTTCTGCAAATGACCCAGCTTTGTTCCAACTTTTCAATCTCCTTTTCCAATCTCACACAGTTTATATAATTCTTATAAAATGTTGATCTACGTCTGTCATTATAGCTCTCAGCTCCTTTCCCAGCCAAATATTTGCATTTTATTTAAAATAGTATACTTGCCGGGAGCCATGACTCATGCCTGTAATCCCAGCACTTTGGGAGGCGGAGGTGAGAGGATTGCCTGAGTCCAGGGGTTCAAGACCAGCCTGGGCAATTTGGTGAGACCTCATCTCTACAATAAATCAAAATATTAACTGGGCATGGTGGTGCACACCTGTAGCTCCAGCTATTTAGAAGGCTGAGGTGGAAGGATTGACTGAGTTGAGGCTGCGGTGGCCACGAGCAGTGTGCCACTGCACTCCAGTCTGGAAGACAGAGTGAGACTCTGATTAAAAAAAAAAAGTATACTTGAGGACAGCTATGTCCGTTCAAAAAGAAAATTAATTTCTCTACTTTTCCCTCATCATATCCCACAATGCATAAGGTGACAGATGTTTGTTCTATATAACTAGTGTCATGGGCACTAGAAGTTAAGGCTAACCAGGCTATTGGAACTGCTTGGATCTTCCCTCTCTCTCTTTCTCACTCTTTCTCTTTTTTTTTTTTTTTTTTTTGAGTCTGAGTCTCACTGTGTTACTCAGGCTGGAGTGCAGTGGCACCCTCACAGCTCACTGCTGCTTCAAACTCCTGGGCTCAAGTCATCCTTCCACTTCAGCCTCCCAAGTAGCTGGGACTTCAGGTGTGTGCAACCATGGCCCACTAATTTTTTTATTTTTTGTGGGGAAGAAGTCTCACTATGTTGCCCAGGTTGATCCCAAACTCCTGGGTTCAAGTAATCCTCCTGCCTTGGCAGCCTCTCAAAGTGCTGGGATTACAGGCATAAACCAGTGCCCCTGGGTCCTGTTCCTCTCTTAAGGTGTATTTTGGACTTCAGTTCATTGAGTGTGTTCATGCTTGCCATATTTCCCTTACTAGGACTTTAAGCTCTATGAGGTTTTTCACAACTCATTGTACAGAGCAGAGTGCTGTGCACATTGTAGAGGTTAAATAAATCTTGTTTAAATAATTTTTAAATTATCTTTCCCTTTTATTGTGAAAATGTTAAACACAAGCAAAAGCAGAGTGCGTTGTATAATAAACCTCCCCTCACCCATTGCTTAACTTCACCTGTTATCTATTTATAGCCAATTTTCTTTTTCAGAGTCTTTCTCTGTCTCCCAGGCTGGAGTGCATTGGTGTGATCACTGCTCACTGCAGCCTCAAGCTCAGCTACTGGGCTAAACCAGTCCACTCTTCAGCCTCCCAAGTACTAGCTTGGACTACAAGTGTGAGCCATTTATGCCTGGCTACACCAGTCTTGTTTAATCTATGCCCACCCTCATTTCCCCACTCTCCAGATTAACTTGAAGTACATCTCACATAATGAGATGTATATTTCTCTGTTAACAAATTCATCTTTTTTTTTTTTTGAGTCGGAATCTCACTTTGTCACCCAGGCTGGAGTGCAGTTGCACAATCACAGCTACCACAGCTTTGACCTGCTAAGTGCAGGCGACTCTTCAGCCTCAACCTTCTAAGTAGCTGGAACTACAGGTGTGTGCCACCATGTCCAGCTAATTTTAAAAATTTATTGTATAGATGAGATCTCACCATGTTGCCCAGGCTGGTGTCAAACCCCTAGGCTCAGGCAATTCTCCTGCCTCCACCCCCCAAAGTGCTGAGATTACAGGTAGGATCCACTGTGCCTGGCTCCCCTGCCCCTTTTTTCCCCAAATACATCTTTTTTGATGAAATAAGCTTATTAGAATATAGCAATTAGGCCAAAACTACAATATTCATTTGATATTCCATGAATATCAGTCATATTTCATAAACTGTTATAAAAGGTCGTCATATTATGTAAGTCTAGCTCAAATACTTTCATTCTGATTCTATTTACACATTTATTTATTTATATTTTGAGTCAGGGTCTTACTTTGTTGCTCATGCTGAAGAGCAGTGGCATGATCATGGCTCACCGTAGCCTCCACCTCCCGGGCACAGGATATATTCTGTATCAGCTTCCTGAGTAGCTGGGACTACAGGCGTGTGCCATCCTACCGGGCTAATTTTCTAAATTTCTTTCTTTCTTTCTTTCTTTCTTTTTTTTTTTTTTTTGAGAGATGAGATCTTGCTCATTTCGTCTTGATTAGGGTGATCTTGAACTCCTGGGCTCAAGCAATCCTCCCACCTCAGCCTCTCAAAGTGCTGGGATTATAGACTTGAGCCACTGCACCCAGCCTTGATCCTATTTAAATTATATAATTGTTCTCCTGACATGTTTACTTGTGACAAAGAAGTAATATCTCACAACTTTATCACTCCCTTTGCCTCCAGCCACTTCTGTTCTTTGAAGTTCTCACGTTGTATTTGACGTAGCTGAAGGTTTTTCCTCTGTGACAGTTTTGGCATGACAGTTCCAACATGCTGCAAGTGAAGTGACCCTGACACTCGTCACTCAGGACACATCAACATAGAGCACGTTTTTCCTTATTGTTTCTGAAGGGCTGAGGGTTCATCTTTTGAATAAACACAAATTAGCCGCCCAACGGCCCGTTTTGTTCAATAGTTCAGATTATGGCACCACTGGGCAACCCTGTGAAGGCTCATTTACCTTAACTTTCTGAGATGCCTGATATTTGGCTGAGGTTCTGGGGTTGCAAAGGTGATTCAGTTCTTTGGACTGACAATGATGGCCCCTGACCACGTATGTTTTTGGATGTGTTGATTGCCATGTCCCCTTCTAGTTGGGGGGGGTAAAAGTCATGCTACTGGAGATCATAGGTAGTGTCAGTTTAAAAAATTACAATCCTTAGCTGGGCATGGTGGCTCACACCTGAAATCCCAGCACTTTGTGAGGCCGGTTGGTGGGTTGCTCGAGCCCAGGAGTCCAGAGACCAGACTGAACAACATAGTGAGACCTCATCTCTACAAAAAAATAAAAAAATAAAAATGAGCTTGGCTGGGCGCAGTGTCTCATGCCTATAATCCCAGCTCTTTGGGAGGTCAAGGTGAGAGGACTGCCTGAGCCCATGGGCTCGAGACCAGCCTGGGCAACTTGGCAAGACCTCATCTCTACAATAAATAAAAAAATTAACTGAATGTGGTGGTGCATGCCTATAGTTCCAGCTACTTGGAAGGCTGAGGCGGAAGGATCACTTGAGCCTGTCAGGTCGAGGCTGCGGTGGCTGTGAGCATGCCACTGTACTCCAGCCTGGGTGACAGAGTGAGACTCCAATTCAAAAAATAAAAAAATTAAAAATCCCAAAAAACAAAAAACTTTTCTGGTCACTCTAAAATTCATTTTTGGGTTGAGTCAAAGAATTCACAAGTTGTGCTCCGTACCCCACCTGGAATCATTACCAATCGTCAAGTATTCTTGCAGACACTGGCAATATAACAATGAACAATATAGTCCTCTTGGAGATTATATTCCAAGGGGACAGTATGTCTGAAAAAATAGATACATAATGTCAGGGAGACAAGTGTTACGAAGTAAAATGAATCAGGGTAAGAATATGGTGTTAATATAGGGAAAGTTTTCAACGAATGTTAGGTGTTCCTGTTGCATTCCCTAACCTAGATCCAGAGGTGTGGTCAGGTCCTGAAAGAGCTAGGGAGAAACTAGCCTCATTTAAACATGATTGTGAACGTGGGGACCAAAGGGAGGCCCAAACTTTACCTGTATGATGACCACTTGTATGCCTAATCCTGAATTGTACCCCACATCTTTTTTTTTTTTTTTTTTTGAGTTGGAGTCTCACTCTGTCGTCCAGACTGGAATGCAGTGGCCGCTCCCGGGCACCGCAGCCTCGACCTGCTGGGCTCCGGCAATCCTTCCGCCTCAGCCTTCCAAGTAGCCAGAATTACAGGCATGAGCTACCATGCCCGGCTGATTTTTTGATTTATTGTAGAGATGAGGTCTCGCTGCCCAGGCAGGTCTCGAACCCGCGGGCTCAGGCAATCCACTCACCTCAGCCTCCCAAAGGCGTGGGATTACAGGCTGAGCCACCGAGCCCGGCTTGTACCCCACATCTTTACAATAAAAATAAAACATGTTCAACATCATAAAAATAAATGAATAAACATGATTGTGGGCCAGGTGCGGTGACTCACTCCTGTAATCCCAGCAGTTTGGGAGGCTGAAGCAAGAGGATTGCCCGAGTCCAAGAGTTCAGACCAACCTGTGCAACTTGGCGAGACTTCACCTCTACAAAAAAAAAAAAAAAAAAAAATTAGTCGGGTATGGTAGTGTGTGCCTGTGGTTCTAGCTACTTGAAAAGCTGAGACAGAGGGATCACCTGAGTCCAGCAGGTCGAGGTTGTGGTGACAGTGAGCGTGCCACTGCACTCCAGCCTGGACGACAGAGTGAGACTCCAACTCAAAAAAAAAGAAAGGCACCTACTCGCATGTTCATCACAGTACAATTCATAATTGCAAAGACGTGGAATCAACATAAATGCACATCACCCTATCAGTAGATAATGAAACTGTGGTCTGTATACCCTATGGAATACTATTCAACTACCAAAAAGAATGAAATAAAATCTTTTGCATCAACTTGAATAGAATTGGATCACATGATTCTAAGTGAACTAACTCAGGAACATAAAACCAACACCGTATGTTCTCACTTATAAGTGGGAGTTAAACTAAGAATCTGCAAAGACATAGGGAATGACTACTGGAGACTCAGAGGGAGGAGGGGAGAAGAGATGGAGGGAAAAAAATAATTACCTGTTGAGTACAATGCACACAGGTGGGGGTGGTGGGTACATTTAAAGCCTAGACTTCTTTGTTGCTATACAATGTGACCATGTAACCAAAGACTATTTGCTTCCCCTAAAGTTATTGAAATTAAAAAGAAAAGAGATGTGGGAAAGTGTTTCGCTTAGACTCCCAGCACTGACTTCTGGCTACACAGACTGTTTGCCACCAAAACAAGTGGGGAGGGGGGAGTAGAGGGTAGAGCAATGTTGCTTGTTTCAAGTAAGACTAGCTTGGATTTTGTTCAAAATAAGTTTCATGAGTTGTTAAATTCACTTGATATATTTTCAGATTAGGTAGGCCATGTCGAGAGATGGGGTGACCTAAATCACCATGCACACTCAGAGAGGGCAGACACCATCTCAGGGCCTTGGCTTTCTCAGCAGTAGACAAGGTCAAGTTTGGGTGAAGCTGTTCTCCAAAGTCACATTTTTAACTGCCAGTGAAGTCAAGGTGAATAACCTACCAAGTGGGCACCTTGTATTACTTTATCCAGGCTGATAGTCACCACAGATATTCATATCACATTGTGACTATGGGAATTGATCAAGAGCTATGAATATGAAACATATAAAATATGTAAACAATCACGTTATTTTTAACAGAGGTTCTGAAACACTGTTCAACTTCAAAACAAACAGAAAGCAACTCTTGTGTTATGTTGGGTAAAGTAGGGATATTGAGGGTAGGAAGAAATGTGTGCAGTTATTTTGACTACAGCGTATTTTCCTCTTTCAGAAAGCACCTTGTCATCCTTCAAAACTCATTTCTGACTGGGCAAGGTGACTCATGTCTGTAATCTCCACACTTTGGGAGGCAGAGACAAGCACTCAGGGATTCAATACCAACCTGGGCAACTTGGCGAGACTTTGTCTCTACAATTAAAAAAAAATTAGCCAGGCATGGTGGTGGATGCCTGTGATTCCAGTTACTTGGAAGAATCGTCTGAGCCCAGCAGGTCGAGGCTACGGTGGCCGTGAGCATGGCACTGCACTCCAGCCTGGGTGACAGAGTGAGATTCCGACCCAAAAAGAAAAAAATAAAATTAGTCGGGTAAGATGGTGCACACCTGTATTTCCAGCTACTTGAGAGACGGAAGTGGAGGGATCACCTGGGCCCAGCAGGTCAAGGCTGTGATAGCCATGAACTGTGCCACTGCACTCCACCCTGGGTGGCAGAGTGAGACTCCAACTCAAAAACAAACAAACAAAAAAAGTAAAACTCATTTCTCCCTGTAGACTTCATTGCTCTCTTCTCAGTGTTCCCACACACCTTTCCCATCACTGGGTTTATAATGTTGTATTGAATCAGTCTATAACTCTCTTTCCCTCTCTAGACTATGATCTCCCCAGGCCTTATTTTTTTTTTTTGCATTCATTATATTAGGGGTCCCCCATCCCCCGGCCATGGACCAATACCTTATGTAGCCTGTTAGGAACCAGTCACACAGCAGGAGATGATGGGGGCTGCTCTGTCGCCTGTCAGATCAGCAGCGGCATTAGATTCTCATAGGAGCACGAACCCTATTGTGAATCGTGCATGTGAGGGATCTAGGTTGCAGATCCTTATGAGAATCTAATGCCTGATGATTCCCGTCCCCTCCCCCACTCCAATCCATGGAAAAATTGTCTTCCATGAAACTGGTCTCTGATGCCAAAAACATTGGGGACTGCTGCATTATACTGTACCTGTATCCTTTTAGCTCTATAAATGTTTGTTCAATGAAGAAAGATTTCTTACTTAAATATTTATGTCCAGGCTGACACTGAGAACCAAACTATAGAAGCAGAAAATTATAATACAACCAGTTCCTTAAGAGCTTAATTAAGTCTGAACAGAAATCATCACCAGACAGATTTGGGAACAAGACTAAGGCAAAAGTCAATACGATTAAGACCTGATAACCTAGATGAATATTGAAAAAGGACAAAATCCTATTTGCCTCTGTTGATTAGTTAACAGCGATGAGATTAGCAAACTCCTGGTAGAGCCAGTTTTCTCTGAGCATGTACTAAGCTACTGCAGGGAAGGATTGTGGTCAGCACATGGTTCTGTGGAGTTGGGATGAGGATCACCCAACCAGATGCTTCAGTAACACCAGAAACCTACAGGGCACACAGAAGACCTAATTCATACAAAGAAATGCTTTGATGCCAATATATATATTTTTTAATTTGGCTATTTATTTTGAGTCAGAATCTCACTCTGTTGCCCAGGCTGGAGTGCAGTGGCATACTCACGGCCACCGCAGCCTCGACCTGCTGGGCTCAGGTGATCCTTACACCTCAGCCTTCCAAGTAGCTGGAACCACAGGCACGTGCCACCACACCTGGCTGATTTTTTGATTTATTGTAGAGACGAGGTCTCGCCAAATTGCCCAAGCTGGTCTTAAACCCCTAGATTCAGGCAATCCTCTTGTCTCTGCCTCCCAAAATACTGGGATTACAGGCGTGAGTCATCGCATTTGGCTTTTTTTTTTTTTTAATGTAGAGAGAGGGTCTTACTATGTTGCCCAGGCTGTTCTCAAACTCCTGGCCTTAAGCGATCCCCCTGCTTTGGTCTCCTAATATACTGGAATTACAGGTGTGAGTCACTAAGCCCAGAATGATGCCATCCTAATAAATATTTGGATTTACTTTCTTAACAATACACCAATTACAACAAACTGATTTATTTATTTGTTTCATGTATATAGCAAATATTTGTACTGAGTACTTACTCGTTTGCAGACATCGTTCTAGACACTGGATAAAACAATGAACAAAACTGACAAAAACTTCCTATCTTTATGGAACTTGGGTTCTAGTGTGGAAGACAAAATAAACAAATGAGTGAACTATCGATAAACATGAGAAATGCTGGCAAGGTGTGGTGGCACCTATAGTCTCAGCTACCTGGAAGGCTGAGGCAAGAGGATTACTTGAGACCAGAAATTTGAGTGCAGTGGCACACTCATGGTCACCCCAGCATTGACCTGCTGGGCTCAGGGAATCCTTCTCCCTCAGCCATCCAAGTAGTTGGAAATACAGGTGTGTGCCACCATGCCCGGATAATTTTTTGGTTTATTGTAGAGACGAAGTCTCGCCAAGTTGCCCAGACTGGTGTCGAACCTATAAGGCTCAGGCAATCTTCTCGCCTATGCCTCCCAAAATTCTGGGATTACAGGTGTGAGTCACTTTGCCCGGCACAAACAGAGACTGTTAAGTTGGGTTACTTTTCTGCTCAACACTCCAGTGACTCCAACTCAAAAAACAACCAACCAACCAACCCATCAAACAAAAACAGTCTCCATTTGGCTACTATGTTAAGAATGCCCTGCAGGAACAGAAGCAGAGAGGTCAGTTATGAAACCAATGACAAAAATATAGGTGAGAGATGATAGGAGCCTAGATAAGGCTAAGGGCATTGAGGATGGGGCTAGAGGTCATATATTATATATTTTTTAATAGACAAGTTCTCTCCAAGTTGCCCAGGCTGGTCTTGAACCCCTGAACTCAGGCAATCCTCTTGCTTCCACCTCCCAAAGTGCTGGGATTATAGGTGTGAGCCACTGTGTCTGGTTAAGGTCATACATTTTAAAGCTAGAAAAATCAAGGAAGACTAAGAATGAATAGCCAGAAAAATCAGAAGAAAATCAGGCAAATCAGGCAAATGCTTCCTGGTGAAGGAAGCATTTAAAAAAGAGACAGTGACCCACTATGTCAAATACCTCTGCTATGTCAAGCTAGGTAAGGACTGATAAACGATCCTCAGGTTGAGCAATGCAATGTTCCCTGGTGACCTTGAGGAGAGCAGTTTCTGAGAGGTGGTAGTGGAGGAACTCGAATGTGATGCTTTTGTGATGGAATGGAAGGTGAGAGACCAGTGGGGATAGGCAAGACTTTAAGGATTTTTACTGAAAAGGGATGGAGAGAAGTGAATATTAGCTGGTGGGATAAGTGGGATTTTTAAAAGTTATTTTTTATTTTATTTTAATTTATTTTATATTTTTGAGTCAAGGTCTCACTCTGTCGCCCACGCTGGAGTGCAGTGGCATGATCACAGCTCACCACAGCCTCAGACTCCTACGCTCAAGCAATCCTCCAGTCTCAGACTCCCTGGGTAGCTGGGACACGAGCGTGCATCACCGCATCTGGCTAATTAAAAAAAAAAATTGTAGAGACAAAATCTCGCTATGTTGCCCAGGCTAGTCTCGAATTCCTGGGCTCAACCAATTCTTCCACTTAAGCCTTCCAAAGTGCTGGGATTATAGGCATGAGCTACCATGCCCAGCTAAAAAATTATTTTTAGATGGGCAAATTAGTAAAACTTTTGTATGCTGATGGCAGTAATTCATAGAGAAAGAAAGATAGAAGTGGCTGAGAGAAGAATGCTGTGAATGTCCTAAAGCAGGTGAGAGACACAGCACAGTTTATCCATCCAAAGAAAGAGGAGAGGGCAACCCCTTCGGGTGTGGGAACCTTCTGTCCTCTCAATAAATCCTGCTTTTAAAAAAAAAAAGAAAGAAGAGAGAAAGTAGAATATGTGGTGGAGTTTGTGGAAGCTGTCTTCTTATTACTTTCATTTCCTCAGCAAATCAGGAAATTGGTTGTTCACTTTGTGAGGATGGAGAGAGAGTAGGACATTTGGGGAGAGAGGAAACAACATGACAGCCCTTTTCTGGCAAAAGGAGAAAATCTCTGCGTGATGAGAAGTTTACAAAATGAAACAGATTGTCAATGGAGAGACAGAGGCATAGGTAGGATAACAATTGTCAGGATGTCCTAGAGGGAATCCAAGTATTGGAGTAAGGGTGTAGTGAGAGTTAAGTGCTCCCTTCTCAAATCTTTAAAATTATTCTTTCAGTCGGGCGCGGTGCCTCACTCCTGAAATCCCAGCACTTTGGAAGGCGGAGGCCAGAGAAATGCCTGAGTCAGGGGTTTGAGACCAGCCTGGGCAACTTGGCAAGACCTCGTTTCTACAATAAATAAAAAAATTAGCCAGGCATGGTGGAGCATGCCTATAATTCCAGTTACTTGGAAAGCTGAAGTGGATTGCCTGAGCCCGGGGGGTCAAGGCTGCGGAGGCTGTAAGCGTACCACTGCACTTCAGCCTGGGTAACAGAGTAAGACTCCAACTAAAAAAAAAAAAAAATTTATTCTTTCAGAAACTTTTGTCTGGAAGAAGCATTTAGTATTTTATGTAAAATCACTGATGAAGTACCTAAATATAAATATTTATATACACATATAAATGTTTACATATTTATATTTATGTTTTCTAATCTACAAAGGATTTTCAGAATTCCATCTCCTCAAAATATTAACAAAATGTTTAACAAAACTCTAAAGATGAAAGAAACTGCATTCACCAAAATCTGAAAAATCAAAATTGAGAAATCTTATCTAACAGTCTGAGGGAAGGTCTGCACTGAGGGTTCTCAATAATCTTGAAATAATAATATTCCTACACTCTCTGTACTCAAAAAATTGCCGGGAAATTGCCTCATTAACCTTTATAATACCCTTGTGAGGTTGGAGGAATTTAATGAGATTTCCATTCTCAATGGTGGGCAAACGGAGACAGGGAGATTTGAAGAAAATTGTAGACACAGCTCAAACAGAAGTAAATCTTGTGTTGAGTCCTGTGAGAATCATCAGTTTGGGGGCACAAAAACAAATTAAAGTCTATTAATCATCTACGATGAACCAGTCATTTAAAACCCATATCATAGACTTTAAGAACAAAAAGTCATGTCGGAAGAAATGATGAGAATGAAGAAAAAAGAAAGAAAAATCTAGGAAGCACTTTGAATTTGGACTTTTTATTTTTATTTTTTCTTTGTTTCTTGAGTAGGAGTCTTATTCTGTTGCTTACTCTGGAGTGCAGCGGCACACTCGCAGCCACCACAGCCTTGACCTGCCGGGCTCAGGTGATCCTTCTGCTTTCACCTTCCAAGTGGCTGGAACTACAGGTGCACGCCACCACGACCAACTAATTTCTTGATTTTTTGTAGAAACAAAGTCTTGCCATGTTGCCCATGCTCAGTCTTGAACCTGTGGACTCAGGAAATCTTCTCACCTCCACCTTTCAAAGTGCTGGGATGACAGGCGTGAGCCACCATGCCTGGTGTATTTGGACTTTTTAAACTTTTCAAATCATAGGTGTTAGAGAAGCAAGAACTCATTACTATACAGAGGGCAAGAAGTATAATAATAAAATGAATACTGTGAACAAAAATGAGAATTCTAAAGATGCTAAAACGAAAGACAGGAATGAGAATGAGGCAAGAGAGGAGAATCCTATATGAGGTATACCGGGGAATGTATAGAATGAAGGTCTGAACATTTTTTTTTGAATCAGGGTCTCACTCTGTTACCCAGGCTGGAGTACAGTGATCATGGCTCACCGTAGCCTTGACCTTTAGGGCATCTTTCCACCTCAGCTTCCCAAGTAGCTGGGACAACAGGTGCACGCCATCATGGCTGCCTAATGTTTTGATTTATTTGTGTAGAGAAGAGGTCTTACTATGCTACCCAGGCTGGTCTTGAACTCCTGGGCTCAAGTGATCCTACTTTTTTGATCTCCCAATGTGCTAGGATTATAGGCATGAGCTACTGCGCCTGGCCTAAAAGCACTGAAAATTTGAAGTCTGGAAAACTCAGTTGACTATAGTCATGTGATCTTGGCCTGGAGTGTGCTTGTGTGAGGGGAGAGGTGATGGAAAGGAGGGATCATCTACTAAAAATAGCATTTCTAGCTTGACACCCAAATGGCCTTGAGTAATTGTGTTAATAAACAGCAGCAGCTAACGTCAGCTGAGAATTGACCAGGCACTCTTAGCATACATGGTACATACATGGTGTTAATAAATCCTCACTGTACATCTGTGAAGTAAGTCCTGCTATTATACTCATTTTACTGATTAGTAAATGAAGGCCAGGAGGTAAAGTAACCTGCTCAAAGTCAGTCATTACCTGGAACAACCTGATACTCCAGTTCAGTGGTTTCTTATATTCCTACTGTAAGAGGCAGCTACATCAGAGGGGCATAATCAATATCTATTGAAACAATGAATGAATGAACTCAGGAATAAATGGTCTAGCATGGTTCAATGCCAGTGCAAGACCCAGGCGATCCTCAAATATCTGGGAACCTCAGAGAGATGTTCTGTTCTCTCTTTCTCTCTCTCTTTTTTTTTTTTTTTGAGTTGGAGCCTCACTCTGTCACCCAGGCTGGAGTGAAGAAGTAGCACACTCACGGCCACTATAGCCTCCACCTGCTGGTCTCAGGTGATCCTTCCGCCTCAGCCTTTTGAGTAGCTGGAACTACAGGCACGCAGTTCCACACCCCGCTAATTTTTAAAAATTTATTGTAGAGATGTGGTCTCACCAAATTGCCCAGGCTGGTCTCAAACCCATGGGCTCAGACAGTCTTCTCACCTCGGCCTCCCTAACTGCTGGGATTATAGATGTGAGCAACCCCACCCAACCTCTGTTCTTTCTTTCTTCATTGTTTCTTTTGGGGGCATCCTCTTACCCACATTTGTATGGCTTTTGTCCTGTTCCCAAATCTTCACCCACTGAAACCATCTTTTTTTCCTCAAAATTTAAGTTCTATGATCCGCCCTCATACCTCAACCCCCTTTCTATTATCTCTTGAACTAAATAATCAATACTCGGCCAGGCATGGTGCCTTATGCCTGTAATCCCAGCATTTTGGGAGGTTGAGGCAAGAAGATTGCCTGAGCCCTGGGGTTCAAGACCAGCCTGGGTACCTTGATGAGATCTCATCTCTACAATAAATCAAAATAAACTAGCTAGGCATGGTGGTGTGCGACTGTGGTCCCAGCTATTTGGAAGACTGAGACAGAAGGCTCGCCTGAGCCCAGCAGATGGAGGTTGTGGTGGCCATGAGTGTGCCACTGCACTCCAGCCTGCATGACAGAGT
Organism: Cephalopachus bancanus; assembly: GCA_027257055.1. Lineage (NCBI taxonomy): Eukaryota > Metazoa > Chordata > Mammalia > Primates > Tarsiidae > Cephalopachus > Cephalopachus bancanus. The sequence continues at coordinate 15,385,282 of JAPVLO010000093.1, forward strand.
GCGACTCTGACTCAAAAAAAAAAGAATCAATACTGTTAATGATTTAATCTTTAACACATGTATTCAAAATTTGCATACCAGAAACAGTTCTCATTGGCAGGGATTAGAGGCATTAATGGAGTCCCCAGAAACTTGTTCTCAGCCTTGTCTTTCTTTCCTGGGATCTAATCCCGTTAGGTCCTCACCCTTACACCCTTTGAATGAGGAAAGCTTTTTTGTTTTTTGCGTTGGGGTCTCACTCTGTTGCCCAGGCTGGAGTGCAGTGGCACATTCATGATGTTCACACCTCACCACAGTCTCGTCCTCCTGGGTTCAGCAATACTTCCACCTCAGCCTCCTGAGTAGTGGGGACTACAGGTACTTACCACCATGCCTTGATAATCTCTTTTTTATTTTTTTGTAGAGACAAGGTCTTACTATGTTGACTGAGTTGATCTTGAACTTCTAGGCTCAAGCAATCCTCCAGCCTTGGCCTCCCAAAGTGGTATACAGACATGAGCCACTGTGCCTGGCCTTTGAAGCAAGCCTTTAATTAATATATTGTATAAGGCTAGGCGAGGTGGCTCACTCCTATAATCCCAGCACTTTGGGAGGCTGAGGTGAGAGGATTTCCTGAGCCCATGGATTCGAGACCAGCCTGGGCAACTTGGCAAGACCTCATTTCTACAGTAAATTTTAAAAAAATTAGCCAGGCGTGGTGGCACATGCCTGTACTTCCAACTTGGTAAGTTGAGGCGAAAGGATAGCCTGAGCCCAGGAGGTTGAGGCTGCAGTGTCAGTGAGCGTGCCACTGCAGTCCATCCTGGGTGACAGAGTGAGATTCCTGATCAAAACAACAACAAGGAAATATATATCTTATATATAGAAAATCTAGAAGGTAAGTGTGAAAACACCAAGCTTCCACAAGGAGGAAACTTGTCAAAATGACAGCTACAAGCCGGGTGCGGTGACTCATGCCTATAGTTCTAGCACTTTGGAAGACTGAGTTGAGAGGACTGCCTGAGTCATGGGTTCGAGATCAGTCTGGGCAACATGGCGAGACCTTGTCTCTACAATAAATCAAAAAAATTAGCTGGGTGTGGTGGTGCATGCCTGTAGTTCGAGCTACTTGGAAGGCTGAGGTGAAGAAGAATTGCATGAGCTCAGCAGCTTGAGGCTGCGGTGGCAGTAAGCTTGCCACTGCACTCCAGCCTGGGTGACAGAGTAAGACTCTGACTCAAGAAAAAGATGAAAGCTACAAAAACTAATATCCACAGATGTAGATATATAGATCTTTTCTACCCTCTTTTGCACATCTATGAAAATAATTATAGAAATGATTTGTGGATGGTCCACTATGGTCCAATAATTCTGCTAAGTACTTTTCATGTATTTTGTCATCTAATGACCCCAACGATCCTCAGGAACAAGAACACTTAGGCTCAAGGTTACCTTGACTAACCCAATAAATAAGTGGAGAAGCTGGGATTCTAATTATTTCTCTCTAACTCTGAAACTGGAACTTTTTTGCACTTCAGCCTGTCTACTTCCTACTGGAGATAAAGATGGAAACACTCATAGCCCCAGACTCTCAACGACCTCCCTCAGGAGACGTCCACAGCTAATGCGCTTCAGCATGAAATGAAAGCTTCACTCATCTGTTGCAGTAATTACAGCATTTATTTTCTGGAAACCCTTCTAAGTCAAGTCCCATAGGTCCCAGGGAGAGACACATTCCTGTTCTGGAAGTCAGGGGGAAGCATTAGCTCTGGCCCCATTGTTACCTCCTGTCACTGCAGTGACCCTGAATGCTTCCCTTCCTAGGCCACACCACCCAGGGTGTTGGTGATGATAAGAAAATAGGCAACTGGCAAACATTCCAGCACCTTCCTACATTTTGCATTTTAATCTTTTTTTAGAGACATTTCTTTCTGTGTATTCTCTCCCTTCGCTTATCCACCAGGCCAGGAACTTGATAAAAGAGGGTTTTGTTTGTGTTGGTCTTAGATGCTGATGAATTGTTTTCTTGTGCCAACAAATGAATTTCCCAGGGCAATCCTACAAGGACAGCAACCTTATCTTTCTTGATTATATTGTATGCCCAGTGCCTAATTCTATGCTTAGTATACAGTAGACATCCAATAAATGTTTGTTGAATGATGAATGAATGAATGAATTGGTCAAACTTGACTATATTGAACAAAAGTAGTAAGCTACGCTAATACCATGTGGCTCTGAGAAATTTTGAAAATATAAATTTTTTAGACTTTGTCATATATCTGCAGAAATAGAATCTCCATGGCAGGTGCCTAGGAATTTGTATTTTTATTTTATTTTATTTCGAGTCATGGTTTCACTCTGTCACCCAGGCTGGAGTGCAGTGGCATGCTCATGGTCACCGCAGCATCAACCTGCTGGGCTTAATTGATCTTTCCACCTTAGCCTTCCAAGTAGCTGGAACTATAGGCATGTGCTACCACACCAGGCTAATTTTTTCCATTTATTGTAGAGATGAGGTCTTGCCAAGTTGCCCAGGCTTGTCTTGAACCAGGCAATCCTCTCACCTCTGCCTCCCAAAGTGCTGGGATTATAGGCTTGAGCCACCACGCCTGGCAGAATTTGTATTTTTATTTTGTTTTGTTTGAGTTGGAGTCTCACTCTGTCACCCAGGCTGCCTGGGAATTTGTATTTTTTTTTTTTTTGAGTCAGTTTCACTCTGTCACCCAGGCTGGAGTGCAGTGGCATGTTCATAGTCACCGCAGCATCAACCTGCTGGGCTCAATTGATTCTTCCGCCTTAGCCTTCCAAGTAGCTGGAACTACAGGTATGTGCTACCACACCAGGCTAATTTTTTCCATTTATTGTAGAGATGAGGTCTTGCCAAGTTGCCCATGTTGATCTCTAACCTGTGGGCTCAGGCAGTCCTCTCTCTTCCACCTCTCAAAGCGCTGGGATTGCAGGTGTAAGCGACCGCACCTGGCAGAATTTGTGTTTTTAATAACATCAGACTTTTTTTTTAGTAGTATGCAGATTTTGGAAATATTGCCTTCATGTTATGAATAAATATGCTTCATCTGTATCAATACCTCAACAGTAGTTTTCCCCTGTCATTTATTATTTTTTGAATTTTATTTTTATTTATTTATTTATTTTTTGTGTCAGAGTCTTACTCTGTCACCCATGCTGGAGTGCAGTGGCACACTCATAGCCACCCCAGTGTCAACCTGCTGGACTCCGGCGATCCTTCAACCTCAGCCTTCCAAGCAACTGGAACTACAGGTGTGCACTACCACACCTGGCTAATTTTTTGATTTATTGTAGAGACGAGGTCTCACCAAGTTACCTGGGCTGGTCTCGAACCCATGGGCTCAGGGAATCCACTTACCTTGGCCTCCCAAAGTGCTGGGATTATAGGGTGAGCTACCAAGACCCGCCTAAATTCTATTTTTTATAGAGATAAGTTCTCACTATGTTGCCCAGGCTGATTTGAACTCCTGGCTCAAGTAGTCCTCTTGCCTCCAACTCTCAAAGTGCCAGGATTACAGGTATGAGCCACCACACCCAGCCAACAGTCATTTATTGAGCAACTACTCCAGTATTTCTTAGTCAATACCAAGTATTTGTCTTTTTTCCCCTCCTATATAGCATTCATTCTGCAGAATCTGAGGGAAACTTTCCCCTTCACCTTCTGAAGTTTCGCTGAAAAACCAACTCACAAAAGGCTGAATAATTGGAGAAAAGGCATACAAATTTATGTAATGTGTACTCGGGTAAATTACCTACCCTAGAGTGATTACCCACCCTCCAATGGGGTTCAGAAACTTTTTAGCATCCTGGTAAAAGGTTATTTCTCCACTTCACTCATTCATGGAAGGAGGAAGAATAATTCTGTTGAGGTGTGACAGTGGATCATCAGGAGGAACAAAGGGATCCAGAAACAAAGATTCATTCGTAAACAGTCGGTTGTACGGCTCACGCCTGTAATCCTAGCACTTTGGGGCAATTTGGCAAGACCCTGTCTCTACAATAAATTAAAAAAAAAAAGAAAATTGTATATTTCCCTTTGACAAAGTCTGTTCAGGTGTGGTTACATTCTTGGTCTGACAAGGAGAGGAAGGAAAAAAAAAACAGTGGTTCTCTTTGGTGGGTCCTGATCTTAGGCGGATTTTTAAAGTCCTGTGCTTTGGGAGCGAAAGTGATCAGGGAGGTCAGAGAGACCTTGAAGATTCTTCTTCAGTTCAGCATGTCAACATATCATATTTTGGGGCATCCGTTTCTGAACTCCAACAATTCCCAGGCTGTCTTTGGGTTAATACATTCTTTCACTCATTCATTTGTTTATTCACTCAATGAACACACACTGAAAGTCCATGACAGGCCAGGTGTGGTCATATACATTTGGTGGCCAGACTCAGTGGCTCATGCCTGTAATTCTAGCATTTTGGGAGGCCGAGAAGGATTACTTGGGTTCAGGAATTCGAGAACAGCCTAGGCAGCATTGTGAGATCTTGTCTCTACAAAAATAAAAAAAATTAGACAAGTGTGGTGGTGTGGTCCTGTACTCCTAGCTACTGGGAAGACTGAGGCAGAAGGATCGCCTGAGCCCAGAGGGTCAAGGCTGCATGCGGTGAACCATAATTGTGCCACTGCCCTTCTGTGTGGGCGACAAAGTGAAACTGACTGATAAAAGAAAAAGTCGAAACAAAATAAATATGTTTGGTTATAAGAGGAAATGTTCACTGAAGTCATAGCCCTGGCTCCCTGCTTGGTTACCTTCACTCTGTGTGACAGGCAATTTATTTTAGTGGTAGAGAGCTGGGGAGTGGGGAGAAGCAGGAAGAGATGTGGCTTGGCCCTTCGTCAATATTACAATATAATTTTGCCCTTGGCAGAGAACAGACTCGGAGGGACTTTCCAGATTCCTTTATTGGCCACAAATGTGGTTGGATAAAATATTGTGTGCCTCGAAGGCTTGGAAATTATTATTTTCAATACAGAAATGTGGGAGACAACGATATCTCATTTGGGGTGATTCTCTCCTGATTGTGCAGGAAGACTGATTTAATCTCCAAATCTAGTCTGTTCTGGCTACTTTGCCTGTGACCTTTTTAAGTACAGGATCCTTGTCGCTGGACGCTGTTATTTACCTAGTAGAGCTAAGAGGCCGGCTGAAATGGCAGGCTTCGCTCTTTGCAATTTTTTTTTTTTTTTTGAGTTGGAGTCTCACTCTGTCACCCAGACTGGAGTGCAGTGGCTGCTCCCGGCCACCGCAGCCTCGACCTGCTGGGCTCCAGTGATCCTTCCGCCTCAGCCTTCCGAGTAGCTGGAATTACAGGCACGCGCTACCACGCCTGGCTAATTTTTGATTTACTGTAGAGATGAGGTCTCGCCAAGTTGCCCAAGTGGGTCTCGAACCCACTGGCTCAGGCAATCCACTCACCTTGGCCTCCCAAAGCGCGGGATTACAGGCTGAGCCACTGAGCCCGCACTATGCAATTTTATGTGTGTTCGTGGATTTTTTTATTCATGGGCGTCAAATCCAAGCTAAATAGAATAGCTGTGTGGACAAAAAAGCAGCTTTGTGCTCTAGAGAGCTGTCTTTGGAGCTGGATGCTTCTCTGCTGTTATCTATGCCACCTTGGTGGCTCTGCCGAAGCACACATCTACATCGTCTGCTTCCAATTGCCAGCTTTGCCCCTTCTCTGCCTCTAAGCCCCAAGACTTCAAGGTTCCCCATTTTAACTCTTTGATTTCAAATTGGAAGAGAGGTCAATTCACAAGCTCCACAGATTTGTGAAGTGTATCCTTTAATATTTTATCTGTTGTGTCACAGTTGTCGCAATTTTTTTTTTTTTTTTTTTTTAGTTGGAGTCTCACTCTGTCACCCAGGTTGGAGTGAAATGGCACAATCATAGCTCACTGCAGGTTCAACCTCCCAGGCTCAGGTGATTCTTCTCCCTCAGCCTCCCAAGTGGCTGGGACTATAGGACCACATCACTTCGCCTGACTCATTTTTTTTCTTTTTTCTTTTTGTAGAGGTGAGGTCTCACTATGTTGCCCAGGCTGGTCTTGAACTTCTGAGCTCAAGCAATCCTCCTGCCTTGGCCTCCCAAAGTGCTGGGATTACAGGCATGAGCCACTGTACCCAGTCAGTCTCAGTTATTATTGTTTCCAAGTCCCAAGTCTATTCCCCCCCACCCCGCCTTTTTTTTTTTTTTTTTTTTTTTGAGTCAGAATCTCACTCTGTTCCCAGACTGGAGTGCAAAGACAGAAGAAATGAGAGACAGAAGAAGCCATATTGGTTATAGCTCCACATTTGTCCTATTTGAACCCAGTTTGGACAATTGTCCATCTTTGGCCAAAACTCAGTGATTTGCACAGAGCAGGTGACATCCTGTTTACATATCCATCTAGGATATATATGGAGAAACCTCTAAAATATGTAAAGAGAAGCTTTAGACTAAACTTAACAGTAGATCTTAAAGAAAAAAGAGAGAAGAAAGTAGGGGAGAAGAGGGAAGAATAGGATAGAAGAGGGGAAGGACCAGAGGAAGATAAAAGGGAGGGAGAGGTCAGGTGTGGTGGTTCACACCTGTAATCTCAGCACTTTGGGAGGCAGAGGTGAGAGGATTGCCTGAGTCCAGGGGTTCGAGACCAGCCTGGGAAACTTGGTGAGACCTCATCTCTACAATAAATCAAAAAATTAGCTGGGTATGGTGGCACATGCCTGTGGTTCCAGCTACTTGGAAGTCTGAGGTGGAAGGATTGCCTGAACCCAGCAGGTCGAGGCTGCAGTGGCTGTGAGCGTGCCACTGCACTCTAGCCTGGGTGACAGAGTAAGATTTCAACTCAAAAAAAAAAAAAAGAAGAAAAAGAAGCTGTCTGTGAACCACCTGTAGGAGGCTGACCTAGGGTGCCAGAGAGGAAGACTCTTGAGCCAGTCTAAATCTACTGAAGAGGTTCCTTGGGTGACAGGGCCAAGCAAGTCATTGTTAGTACACACAACCCCTGGTGATTTTCTCTCCTTCTTTCTTTCTTTTTCTTTCTTTCTTTCTTTCTTTCTTTCTTTCTTTCTTTCTTTCTTTCTTTCTTTCTTTCTTTCTTTCTTTCTTTCTTTCTTTTTTAAGACAAGTCTCACTCTGCCTCTCACCCAGGGTAGAGTGCAGTGGCATGATCACCTCTTACTGTAGCCTTGACCTCTGGGGTTCAAGCCTTCTCCCATCTTAGCCTCTGGGGCAGCTGGGGCTACAGGCATGCGCCACTATGCTCAGCTAATTTTTATTTTTTATTTTTTTGAGTTGGAGTCTCACTCTGTCACCCAGGCCAGTGGCATGCTCACAGTCACTGCAGTCTTGACCTGCTGGGCTCAGGCGATCCTTCCACCTCAGCCTTCCAAGTAGTAGGAATCATAGGCATGTGCCACCATGCCTGGCTGATTTTTTATTATTATTATTATTCCTTGTAGAGTCAAGATCTTGCCATGTTGCTCAGGTTAATCTTGAACCCCTGAGCTCAGGTAATCCTCTTGCCTCCACCTCCCAAAGTGCTGTGATTGCAGGCATGAGCCACCGAGCCGGGCTTAATTTTTAAACTTTTGTAGAGACAAGATTTTGCTTTGTCCAGATTGGTCTCAAACTCTCAGATTCAAGTGATCCTCCCGCCTCAGCATTCCAGTGTGCTAGGATTATAGGAATGGGCCAGCGCATCTGGCCACCCCTGGTGATTCTGATGCACAGGGAAGGCTGAGAATGACTGGTGGATCAGGAAAGACACAAATGCTGCAGCTTAGAAGTTGTTTGTCCTCAGCAGAGTTACTTCACCTCCCCAAGTTCTTGCTTCATTAGCTAAAAATCCTTCAGGGTTATCATGAGGAACAAAGATAGCATAAGTAATACCTCTGTCACATAGCAGGTTTTAACAGTCATTACTTAAAACTAATACTGTAGAGGACAAAAGATTTAGTCACCATCATTCTCATCATGTTTATTTTTTCCCCGAAAACCCGCCCAACTTCCTGCCAACGATGTTTTTCTTCTACATCAGTGGTTCTCAGCCTTGGCTACTCACTAGAATTATCTGGCAGCCAGGCACAGTGGTTCATGCCTGTAATCCCAGCACTTTGGGAGGTGGAGATGAGAGGATTGCCTGAGTCCAGGAGTTTGAGACCAGCTTGGTCAATTTTTAAAACTACCTGGGCGTGGTGGCATGCGCCTGTGGTTCCAGCTACTTGGAAGGCTGAGGTGGAAGGATCGCCTGAGCCCATCAGGTCGAGGCTGCGGTGACCGTGAGTGTGCCACTGCATTTCAGCCTGGGCAACAGAGTGAGACTCCTACTCAAAAAAAGAGAGACAACAGAGAGAGAGAGAGAGAGAGAAAGAGAGAGAGAGAGAGAGAGAATTACAGAATTACGTGGCAAGTTGGGGCATTTAGAAAATTCTGATGATAGGGCCCCCGACTAACTCCATCAGAATCTCTGGGGATGGAACCATGGTACCATCTAAAAAATTTGGGACCAAGTGTGCTGGCTCATGCCTGTAAATCCTAGCACATTGGGAGACTGAGGCAGGAGGATCACTTGAGGTTAGAATTTAGAGACCAGCCTAGACAACATAGTAAGACCCCTTCTCAATAAAAAAAAAAAATCAACATTACGGTACATGGAGATGCAAGCCTGGAGATCCAACTACTTGGAGACTGAGGAGAGAAGATCATTTGAGCACAGGAGTTGGAGGCTGCTGTGATCACACCTGGGTAGCCTGTCTCAAAAAATTAATTCCCCCAGTGATTCCGATGTGCATCTGTCTACATTCCCTTCATTTTCTACCTTTTCTTTCTGTTCAGTAGAGTACTTGATCCTCTAATTCTGTTTTGAAAAATAGCCTGAGGTTATGTTGAGCCCACCAGTGGCCATTTAGAGAATTGTACTCTTTTTGGTTTTTAAAAGGGACAGGTTCTGGTGTGCATGCTTAATTGTACCATATCAGTCTAGGATCAGGGTCGCATGACACCGCTGGTGAAACATGTTATTAAGCCATCTTTAAAGAGCACAGGTGGGTCTTGATAGGGAAGCATGGGATAGGGTGAGGAGAGTCGCAGCCAGGACAGACACTGGGGGAGGCTCGGTGGCTCCACTGGAAAGATTGGCAAAGACATATTTTTTAAGCTTTACCATTGGAAAAGCGGGAAGTTTTCCTTTTCCTTTTTTTTTTCCAGGAATTTGTGTCTCACTCTGTCGTCCAGGCTGGAGTGCAGGGGCATGCTCACGGCCACCGCAGCCTCGACCTGCTGGGTTCAGGTGATCCCTCTGCCTCAGCTTCCAAGTAGCTGGAACCATAGGCAAGCACCACCACACCTAGCTAATTTTTTGATTTATTGAAGAGATGAGGTCTTGCCAAGTTGTCCAGGTTTTTTTTTTTCCCCTTGAGTTGGAGTCTCACTCTGTCACCCAGGCTGGATGGAGGGCAGTGGCATGCTCATGGCCGCTGCAACCTCGACCTGCTGGGCTCAGGTGATCCTTCCACTTCAGCCTTTCAAGTAGCTGGAACTACAGGTAAATGCCACCACGCCCGGCTACTTTTTTGATTTATTGCAGAGACAAGGTCTCACCAAGTTGCCCGGACTGGTCTTGAACCCCTGGGTTTAGGCAATTCTCTCACTTTGGCCTCCCAAAGTGCAGGGATTATAGGCGTGAGCCACCGCACCCAGCCTCTTTTTTATTTTATTTTTTTAAGTTGGAGTCTCACTCTGTTGCCCAGGCTGGCATGCAGTGGGACGCTCATGGTCACCGCAGCCTTGATCTGCTAAGTTCAGGTGATCCTTTCACCTCAGCTTTCCAAGTAGCTGGAACTACAGGCATGCACTACCATGTCTGGCTAATTTTTTGATCTATTGTAGAGATGAGGTCTCACCAAGTTGCCCAGGATGGTCTCGAACCCTTGGGTTTAGGCAATCCTCTCGCCTGGGCCTCCTAAAGTGCTGGAATTACAGGCTTTAGTCACTGGCCCGGCCTTGTATGCAATGCTTCATGAAGTGTTCCTTGTGCAGGGCCTTGCTAATCTGTATCATTCCAATTTTAGTATATGTACTGCTGAAGCAAGCATGCAGCTGAGGCTCTTGATGGTTTTGGGTCAGGCATTTCTTGTGACCAAATGGACAATTTATCTGAGGCTTAACCAGCAGCTAATTTTGTGTGCAGTTGGTAATTTTTTTTTTTTTAAGTTGGAGTCTCACTCCATCACCCAGGTTGGAGTACAGTGGCACTCTCATGGCCACTCCAGTGTTGCCTACTGGGCTCCGGCAATCCTTCCGACTCAACCTTCCAAGTAGCAGAACTATGGGTGCATGCTACCACGCCTGGCTAATTTTTGATTTATTGTAGAGATGAGGTCTCACCAAGTTGCCTGGGCTGGTCTAGAACCCACGGGCTCAGGCAATCCACTTGCCTTGGCCTCCCAAATTCCTGGGTTTATAGGCCTGAGCCACCCACCGTGCCTGGCCAGCTGTTGGTAATTTTATTTGTTTCAGATAGTGAAACAATTTGACTATAAAATGTACTTGTAGTAACTAGAGTTTCTTCCTCCTCTATTATCTCATTTTTACCATGATAAATTAGTACTAATGAATCAGGGGGAATTGTCATGGTAATTTGTCAATTCTCTAATGTGGTCATCAGCAGTAAATAAATGGCACAGGTTGGAGAACGTACCACTATTACGACAGCCATCCATTGCAGAAGTAGAACACATGGCATAGGAGCTGGGATGGATGCATGAGTGTGTGAATATCTACCATTTCAATCGTGGCTTGTCATTATATAGATTTAGATACAGAGTAAATGTTTCTGCAGTTTTACTAGTTGTTGGATGTTAAGCAAGTCATAACTTCTCGAAGGCCCAGTTGACGCATCTGTCAAATGGAGGACAAAGATAATACTTATTATCATGGGGTGAAATAAAATAATACACCCGAAATGCTTAGCAAAATTCTTGGTACATTTAGTAATCACTAAAGATATCTTTTTTTTTTTTAGATTGAGAAAGATAGTTTATTTAGAAAGTAAATTAGAGAGGAGATTTGCTTCCCCAAGGTAGGGGAGGGGACCAAAGCTAGGAAACATGGTGGCTATAGCTCAAGGAGCCATGAGTTTACCAAAGCAATGGCCTAGTAACCACTAAGGATATCTTCACTATTATTCCTTTAGTTTTTATTATGAAGGGACCAGACTTGGTACCTAACTTGCAAGATCTGAAAAGGACATATATATAGTACAAGTGCTCAATGGCATTATTTTAAAGGGATCTCAATTTAGAATGAATTACTTTTGGGTGGGGGGGGGACAGGACTTCACTCTGTCACCCAGGCTGGAGTACAGTGGCAAGATCATGGCTCACTGCAGCCTCAACCTCTTGGTCTCAAGCAATTCACCTGTCTCAGCTTCCTGAGCTGGAACTATAGGCATGCACCACCATGCCTGGCTAATTTTTGTTTTTTGTAGATACATAGTCCTGCTTTGCTGTCCAGGCTCATCTTGAACTCCTGACCTCAAGCAACCCTCCCTCCTCAACCTCCCATAGTGCTGAGATAACAAGTATGAACCATTGGGGCTAGCCTAGAATGAACTCTTAAAAAAAAAAAAAAAGGCTGGGTGCAGAGGCTTACGCCTATAATCCCAGCACTTTGGAAGGCCCAGGTGAGAGGATTGTCTGAGCCCACAGGTTAGAAACCAGCCTGGGCAACTTGGCGAGACCTCATCTCTACAATTAATCTAGAAAAATTAGCTGGGCATGGTGATGCATGCCTTTAGTTCCAGCTACTTGGAAGGCTAAGGTGGAAGGATCGCTTGAGACCAGCAGATCGAGGCTGTCTGTGGTGACTATGAGCGTGCCACTGCATGCACTCCAGCCTGGAAGGCAGAGTGAGACTCCAACTCAAAAAAAAAAAATTCTACCACTATTTGCTGCAATCTGGCAGTGCTTACCAGTTGGGGCCAAAGGCCACAGGTTCACTTTCTCTACACCCAAGGACAGAGTGAAAGGGGTGGGGAGAAAGCCCTTTGCCAATTGGTGAGTCTAGCAGTAGGCTTATTTAGAGATAAGCATTATTGAACAAGCTTCACTTTGTCCTACACCTAAGGTGATGAAACTGGCAGGAGTTATAACTTCCAGCAAGTGCAGGAGATGACGTCACTGTCCAGTCAACATTGCTTTTGCAAGGGCAGAGTGTAAGGCCAAGACTACATGCACCTGAATACGTAACCTTTGTTACATCAAGAGATTGTCCTCTCATCTCTGGCTCTAGTTCCTGGGTTTTGGGGAAGGGGAAAGACAGTCAGCATTTTTAGATTATCTATCATGTACTCAGTACTGTACCATGCGCTGTTTGCAATAGGTTAGTCCCCCATTGCCTGGTGGATACATTTCAAGACCCCAAGGGATGCCTGAAACTGCAGATAGTTTTTTCTGTGCCCTATGTGAAAATCAAAATATATTATGTTTTTTCTCTCTCTATATATAATACAGTTTAATTTATAAATTAGACACAATGAGAGATTAACAATAATAACTATAAAATAGAATAATTACTACAATGCGCTATAATAAAAGCTATATAAATGTTGTTTCTGTCTTTCAAAATATCTTAATTTTTTTTGTAAAGATGAGGTCTTGCTATGTTGCTTAGGTTGGTCTCGAACTCCTGGGCTCAAGCAGTCCTCTGGTTTCAGCCTCCCAAAGTGCTGGATTATAGGCATGAGGCACTGCACCCAGTTTTTTTTTTTTAAACACAAGTCTTTTACTTAAGTGAAGTGAAGTGTGGACGACAGACCCCATTTTCCTTTATCTGCAGGTGGCTGCCTAGTCCCCCATCACCATTAAAAAATCAATTATGAAATCATTAAAAAATCAATTATGAACAGTTCAAAAGCCAGATATGTGGGGCCTATTGTTTGTGGGGTTTTAACAGTGTTTTGTCAGTTATATTCTACATTATTGCTGTGGGAGAGTAAAAATTTGATATGCATACATATTACATAAACTACCCAGGAAAAAATTGTTTAATATGTCTAGATATACTTACAGTTATAAAATGGTACCTTTGATGAAAAAATGCAGTGAGGACCCAAGAATAAAACAGTCATGTTTAATTAAAATATTTAAAATAGCAGTAATAGCACTTAGCATATATGAAAAGTCAGCAGAAGTCTTAAACCGCTAAAAAGCTGTGTTTTGCACTTTCTTCTGAGAGTCAGTAGAGTAAGACAAATTGACAAATCAGGCAGAATAGCAGGGCAGATAAGAGTCTGGAGAAGAATTTTAAATGCTGGAGGAAGGCAATTTTATAAGGCCTTGCTTAGGTCACCACGCAGGTGGCTTAGGCCTATTCCATTATTTTGTATCAATGGGTGTTAGTGGAAGTGCAGTCAATTAAATGGAATTGGTAGCCAGGCACAATGACACAGTGGCTCACACCTGTAATCGCAGCACTTTGGAAGGCAGAGGCGACAGGATTGCCTGAGTCCAGGGGTTCAATACCAGCCTGGCAACTTGGCGAGACCTCGTCTCTACAATAAACAGAAAAAAATTAGCTGAGTGTGGTGGCACATGCCTGTGGTTCCAGCTGCTATGAAGGCGGAGGTGGAAAGATTGCCTGAGCCCAGCAGGTTGAGGCTGTGGCGGCCGTGAGTGTGTGCCACTGCACTCCAGCCTGGGCAACAGAGTGAGACGCCTATTCAAAAAAAAAAAGAAAAAATTGATAGTGTGAGGAGTTGGAGTTGCGAAAGGGTGGGTAGAATGCCCTTTATGTTCTCTTTCCTTTAGCTGCCCAGCTAACATAATAATCAAGTGACCTGGGGACTGGGTTCCTTTTCAGTTCTGAAGCTGACTTTGCCATTTTCTTTAATAGATATTTAATCACATTCAATGGTTCTTGACCCAGGAAAGGCATAAAGGAGTAGCCTTGACACCTTCTGTGCCAGTGTTTCATAGTCCCCATCAGTGCCTTAAAGTCAACCCCCAAACTCATAGAAGCTAAGGAAAACAATGTGCTTACCTTGCAAAAGCTGCTTCAAGACCGAGGCCTTATTTCTCAGCAATCTAATTGGGATTGCTGCCCCTCAAAACCTCCATATAGAAAATCACTTCTATTATATCTCTATTTGACATATATAATTCTAAAATTGCATTTCCTGCCAGGTGCGATGGATCATGCCCGTAGTTCTAGAAATTTGGGAGACTGAGACAGGAGGATTGCTTGAGTCCAGGAGTTCGAGACCAGCCTGGACAATATAGCAAGATCTTGTCTATACAATAAATACAAAAATTAGCTTGCCATATTGACACGTGCCTGTAGTCCCAGTTACTTGGGAGGCTGAGACAGAAGGATCGCCTGAGCCCAGGAGGTCGAGGCTGCAGTGAGCTGTGATCATGCCACTGCACTCTGGTGTGAGTGACTAAATAAATAAAAGTCACACAATAAGAATAAAATTGCATTACCATGTTTTCCTTATTTCTGACAAAACCGGGGAAAAAAAGCAGATATTTTGATGTGATCAATACTAAAAATGTTAGTCTAAAGAATGTTCTGAGTAGTTTTATGAAGAATGTTATAATAAAAGAGTTTTTCTTGTTATTCATTTGTTCATTTACATTCATTCAGCAAGGAATAAATATGTCTCTGTTAGGAAATGCACAATTAGAAAGCTCAATTAAAACTAATTTAATAAATAAAATGATTAATGAGCTCATGTAACTGGAAAGACCAGAGGAAGGGCAGGCTTTCAGGTTGATTTTTCTCAGTGATTCAACAACGTGCTTCTCCCCTTAGAGGTATCACTTTCGTCCTCATGCTAAGTGTCCACTGAAGCACTGGATTCATATCCTCATAATGCAAGAGCTCTTCTGTCTCATCACTCTCTTGACTTAGACCAACATAGACCAGCAGTCTGTAGACTGTGACCCCCAAAACTGAAAGTGCTAGTTTGCTTCACTAACGTGTGTGTGTATGTGTGTGTGTGTGTGTGTGTGTGTGTGTGTGTGTGTGTGTGTGAGAGAGAGAGAGAGATAGAAAGTCCACTGTAGAATGTGTGTACACTCTGTGGGAGATAAAAATATGAATTGGAAGACCTAGTACACTCAAGGGCCTCAAAGAGAAATAGGTGAGATAAGATATATTCTCTAAATACTTATACATCAATGTTCTTTCACTACAGTATTAGCTAACTTTGATGTTGTAATCAAAGCCTCATGAAAGATAGTGTTGTTATGTTTTGGGCAGAACTCTGTGGTTGCTGCAACCTTGGAATTACAGCACTTACATAATGAAAGCAAACAAAAAATTTAGTGAAAGCATTGGATAAGAAGAGAAAAAAACTAGAGCATTCAAAAATACTAATTCCTTTCACCTGAGTCTATGTGTTGATGGTCTGTTGGTTTGCAACAACCTTCTTATTCTGCAACTGAGGAAAAGATGAAACATTATATTCTTCCTTCCTAGAGCTACCTAATTTTAAGTGATTCCCTTGCATTTTGGGGGTGCCTTTGACTTGTCTCGTCCTTGGAAGTTACCCCTATTGTGGCTGAGTAATGGCCCCACAGGGATGTTCTTATTGGAATCTCTGGAACTGGAATTGTTGCCTTGTATTTGAAAGGGACTGCAGATGAGACCAAGTTAAGGATCTTGACATAGGGAGATTTCCCTGGATTAATCAGCTGGGTCTGGTATAATCCCAAGAATTCTTGTAAAAGAAGGAGGGGTGTCATTATGTTGTTTATATCTGTTCTCCTGGTGGAAGCCAACACTGCTAGGCAGGAATACTGGAAGAATTCATTAAGAATTTGCCAAAGGCATGGATGATCATGCCTGTGTCACCCCACCTTGTCTTCAGGTCTCCAATGAAGCATACCATCTCTCCTTTCCTCCTCTAGCATAGTGTAGATAGGCTTTAAAATTGTTCCCCTGGGTTGGCATTAATCAAATGGGCCCACATTGCAGCTACAGGTTGGGATGGGAGAGCTGGGGTATTGGATGCTCTCAGTTTGAGCATGGTCCTTGTACTTATGGACACAAATACAGCAAGAGCAAGTCCAGTTTGGGAATATTTTTAGAAAGATATACATGAAATCATGGGAAATTGGTTAAAGTGAATATTTAACCTTTAATTAATGATCTCAAAGTACTTTTAAAAAGCATAAAAATAAGAAAAAGCATGGTGGTGTGTGTCTGTAGTTCCAACTACTTGGAAGGCTGAGGCGGAAGGGTTGCCTAAGGCCTAGCAGGTCGAGGCTGTGGTGGCCGTGAGCTTGCCACGCCCTGCACTACAGCCTGGGCAACAAGAGTGAGACTCCAACTCAAAAAAAAAATAAGAAAGAAAGAAAGAAAGAATAAGGTGCTTTGAATTGTCACCTGGTAGAACCAAGACTTTATTGTCAATTTAGTCTGATCTTTTTGTTTTATGTTTGGGGCATTAAAGGTGGTCCTTTCTACCACCGTTCTTTTGACTCAGGTTCCATGGAACTCTAGCAAATAACAGAAAAGCCCAAGAAAGCAAGAAAATTAGGAAAGCACAGGAGAAATACAAATCAAGATTAGGTAATAAAAAAATACGGAATTAAATCGCAGTTTGGTGGCTCATGCCTGTAATCCCAACACTTTGGGAGACCGAAGCAAGAGGATTGCTAGAACCGGGAAGTGCCAGACCAGCCTGGGCAATACAGCGAGACCTTGTCTCTAAAACAAACAAACAAATAACAGTTTGTAAATTGTCATGATAGTGAGACCTCATCTCTAAAAATAAATAAATAACAGTCTGAAAATTGTCATGATGTAGTCCCAAATTATACAACCATGGGCCTAGGTACAGATCCAAGTTTTGTGAATCCTAAAACGTACACAGTCTTGAGCCCTCTGTAAGAAAAATAATACAAAAACCTGATTTGCTAATTTTACAGAAACAAATTATCAAGTGAATCTATTGGTAGAGACCCTTCCAGAGCCTCGGAAGAGGCCTGTGCAAGAGGGTGGAGCTTAAGCTTCATTTCCTAGTGGATTCTCCCTTGCAAGGTCCAGGGACGGTCTGCAGGTGGCACGTGCTACCCAGGCACACTCGAGTCTCCCAGCCCTGGTCTCAAGGCAGGAGCCTCATGGCTCCCGTTCGTAATGGTGTTAGTGATGTTCTTGGATTATGAATTTGCTGTTGAGGACCCTGCAAAGGCTCCTGTCTTGGACAAGTTGACGGGATTTGGATGGGTCTCAGGACTATGCAGGGTGGCTGTGCCAACAGCATCAGTCTCACTCACAGATGAGGGCTCAGGTTCCTCAAACACGTATCTTTCATCCTGCTCACGATTACATGTGTATGTTTCGGTGGGCCTCACTGTGTCAGACTCTCTTGCTATCCAGCTTCATGGACTACTGAGTTCACTGGGACTGCGTCTGTGGGCTTTGGGAATTTGCTCCAATGGCAAGCAGATGCAACCGGGAGGTGCAGGAACATTCACATCCCTGGAACAACAGCCGTCAACCAATGGAGGAGGGAGGGAGTAGAAAAAGCCCCATTTCCCCCTCCTTCTGAAGTGTGTCCCACAAAATTGCTTAGAGAGGCCCGGTCACCCAGACTGGTGATCCCCCTATTACTGCTCCCCCCCACCCAAGTCTCAAGTTCCTGGCTTCCTCATTTCCGCTTTCCGGGATTATCTCCAAAGTAAACTATCTGCTTCCAGGTCTTTGTTTCAGGTCTGCTTTAGGAAAAACCTAAATTAAGGTGTTGCTGAAAACCACATGGCTACTCATTAGGGAAAATCAAGACTCTCATGACTTAAGTATGGAGATAGAGATAAGAACGTGTTTCTACTCTTTGATTTTGAAGTCTCACTGCCTGTCCTAATCATCTGGTAACTTAGAGTATACTCTGCTTTGCTTTCCCCCAACTGGCAGCAACTCCCTCTCCAGAGGCCATGTCTGTCTGCACTCCCAAATTTTAACACCCAGAAGCAAGCCAGATCAGATACAACACTAATGCAAGAATAAGGCAAACCTGCCATAAAAAAAAAAAAAAAAAAGACTGTTTTATATCAGTCTTGGACTTGACTTGTGAGGCTTTCAAGAAGACACATGGAAACAATCACAATGAAAGGATTTTATGCATTTTTGGAGCAAAGCTTATTTATTCAAACTATCTTTACAGTTGGATCCCATCATGTTAGAGAATTTTGGAGAAACTCATAGGTTTCATTTTCAAGACCATAGATGTCTTATTTGTATAATTATTATTTTTGGTAGAGACAAAGTGACCCAGTTTGAGAGTTCAGTTAGGATTTTGTATTCTTCACAGGAGATTTTCCTATTGAATACGCAAATTGATTCTTTTGTTTGAGGATTTCCAAAGCAGTTCTTGGCAACAATAATAACTTTTCACATTTTCCTGTAAAGGCAAACTTATATAAATAACCAAGTACAGAAGCTTTAGGTTTTATTCTAATCCAGCAGAGCCGTTTTTACTTTTCTGAGTTTTGTTTTTAAAACTTTAAATATCAGAGAAAATTCATTATCTTGACCGTTTTACAAAAATCAGACTCATCAGGATCTCATTGGTTAAAATAAAGTGGATTATATTAACCTCAAGTTGTTAGGCAGCTGATTGTGGAATTCAAGAACTGGGAAGACCCTGATTTCCCTGAAGAAGAGAAGTTCAACTCTTGACTCACAATTGCAACACAGAGGGGTAAACTAGAGTCTCAGCTTGACATCCTTTGACCTGAATAGGCTTAAGAAAACACCTAGCTCTTGTGTTGCTCACTGAAACAGTGAACTTTCACATTTCACTATTAACACTTGACAACAATCCGGCCACATTGGCTCATACCTGTAATCCCAGCACTTTGAGAAGCTGAGGCAGGAGGATTGCTTGAGCCCAGGAGTTTGAGACCAGCCTGGGCAACATGGTGAAACCTCATCTAAAAAAAAAAAAAAATTAGCTGGGCATGGTGGCATGTGCCTGTAGTTCCAGTTACTCAGGATGCTGGTGGAAGGACTGCCTAGGCTTCGCTTAAGCCTAGGCGGTTAAAGTTGCCATCAACCATGATCACTGTGATCATGTCACTGCAATCCAGCCTAGGCAACAAAGTGAGACCCAGATTCATTAACAACAAAAACGACAACAAAAAGACTTGACAGCAAAGAGGTTCTCTGAGTACTTCTGTAGAAGTGGAGACTCTCTATCCCTACCCTCCCAAACCCATTGATAGGTCTGAAGATTTGAACCAGAAGTACATACTCCATGAGTATGCCATGGACTGAATTGTGTCCCCCCAGATTTATACCTAACCCCTAATATGATGGTATTTGGAGATGAAACCATGAGGGTAGAACCCTTATGATGGGACTAGTGCTCTTAGAAGAAGAGACAACAGAAAGCTTGCGGTTTCTCTCCCTCACCCCGCCAAAGGTGAGGACAGAGGGAGAAGGTAGCCACCTGCAAGTCAAGAAGCCAGCCCTTATCAGAACTCAACCATGTTGGCACCCTGATCTTGAACTTCCAGTTTCCAGAACTATGAGAAAATCAGTTTATGCTGGTTAAGTCTCCCAGCCTGTGGTAATTTGTTATGGCAGCCTGAGCTGATTAATTTAGTATATAGACTCCACAAGTGCCACTCAAGTATGTAGAAGACTCAAATATTCTCCTTGTCTTTCCTTTTGGAGCCTTTTAATTTAACTTATAATTCTTCTGACGGCCATGGTTCCTGGAATCAAACACATAATGACTATAGACCAGAGAGAAGGACTTTCGGTTATTTCCCAACTTTTCAAATATGTTTCTCAAATATGAAATACATTATTCTCAATCTATACATCTAAAAAGGGCAGAATTTACCATGCATAATTTTATACTTCAGTAAACCTGAATTAGAAAGACCAATGCTTGGGAAACAAATTTCTTTTTTTTTTTAATCAATATTTTTTAATGATATTGTGGGATACAGTTAAGGGTTAGGTATACAAATATGCTTCGTTCAGGCACCCTTGTTGATAAGAGGTGTCTCCCTGTCCCCAGACAGATGTTTACTATCATTAGTCCCATCTCCCTTCTCCTCCCCCCCATAGTTTCCCACCACTGTCAGTCATTTTCTTATGGTAGTACGTTGGATGATCAAGGTCCACTATATGAGTGAGAACATGTGATACTCAGATCTTTGTTTCTGTGAGAGGTCACTCAGTATTATAGACTCTAGTTCCATCCAGGTTGCTGTGAAATTCATGATTTTGCTCTTTTTTATGGCTGCATAGTATTCCATCGTGTATATGTACCACATTTTTTAAATCCAGTCCTCTTTTGATGGACAGCATGGTTGGTTTCAGGTTCTTGCTATTGTGAACAGTGCTGCAATAAACGTTCGTGTGCAGGTCTTTTTTATAGAGTGATTTGAGTTCTTCAGGGTATATTCCCAGTAGGGGGATTGCGGGGTTATATGGGAGGTTGATATTTAGAGCTTTTAGGTATCACCACACTGCTTTCCACAGAGGTTGCACTAGTTTACACTACCACCAACAAATTGGGAAGTGGGAAACAAATTTCTATGAAGAAAGCCTGAAATACTGGGTTGCCTGGCTCAGTCAGTGGTTCATGCCTGTGATCCCAGCACTTTGGGAGATGGAGACGAGAGGATTGCCTGAGGCCACGGGTTCTAGATCAACCTGGGCAACTTGACAAGACCTCATCTCTACAATAAACAAAACAACAACAACAACAAAAAATTAGCCAGGCATGGTTGCACATGTCTGTAGGTTCAGCTACTTGGAAGGCTGAGGCGGAAGAATTGCCTGAGCCCAGCAGGTCGAGACTGCAGTGGCAGTGAGCATGCCACAGCACTCCAGCTTGGGCTACAGAGTGACATTCCAACTCAAAATAAATAAATAAATAAATAAATAAGAAAGAAAGAAATAACTGGGTTTCTTTAATTCGGAAAAGATAACAACTTTGGTCTGAAATCTAAATGTCCATTTTCCCCTCTACCTTGAGGGTCACTTTGCAACATTATGTGTGGTAAAAAGGAAAAAAAAATAGATTCACAGTTTATTTGGTTGCAGAATAGTGAGCAGTGGGCTTTGGCATACCATTCCGGAAAATCCACATAAGGTGGTTGTTGGTCTGCCCAAGTTCAATTTTTTTCAAAGACTCTCTAACACAGTAAGTTTTTCAAAATTACTTGTTAATTTTTTTAAGTGTCCAGGAAGTATGTGTTGGGAAATAAATACATACACTCAAATGCACACACACTCATACTGGCTTCCAAGGACCAATACATAATCTGGAAGGTAATACAGACTGAACCAATGAAACATTTTTCTTTGTTTCTTTTTGAGTCAGAGTAGCCCTTTGTCATCCAGGTGGGAGTGCAGTGGCACACTCATGACCACCGCAGCCCCAACCAGCTGGGCTCAAGCGATCCCTCCACGTCAGCCTTCCAAATAGTTGGAACTACAGGTGTGTGCTACCATGCCAGGCTTGTGTTTTGATTTATTGTAGAGACAAGGTCTTACTAAATTGCCCAGGCTGGTCCTGAACCCATGAGCTCAGGTAGTTTTCTTGCTTCTGCCTCCCTAAGTGCTGAAATTACAGACATGAGCCACAGCGCCCGGCCTGAGAATCATTTTTCTGACTGACTCGTAACTTAAAAGGCTTATTCCACCCACCGTAAAATTGGGTGATAAAATTACCTGCTCTTAATTGTGCCTTTACTGAGTCATCACCCCTAATGACAGCTTCCTCTTGTTTCAAGTCTTTTTTATTTTTATTTTTACTTTTTTGAGTCCGAGTCTCACTCTGTTGCTCAGGCTAGAGTGCAGTGGTACTCTCATGGCCACCACAGCCTGGACATGCTGGGCTCAGAAGATTCTTCCAACTCATCCTTCCAAGTAGTTGGAACTATAGGCATGTGCCACCAATCCCAGCTAATTTTCTTATTTATTGAAATAAGAGACGAGGTCTTGCCAAGTTGCTTAGGCTGATCTTGAAGCCCGAGGCTCAGGAAATCCTCTCATTTCTGCCTCCCCAAGTGCTGGAATGACAAGCATGAGCCTCCATGCTCGACCTTGTTTCAAGTCTTTAACTATTTCCCAAAATAATTTTTCAGAATTATCTGAAACAATTGTTCAAAATCCAAATATTTGAAAATGAGTTTCTACAGGCGGGTCTCAGAAATCTGCATACGTAAAAGTCCCCAGGTGATATTATAGCACCAAAATTTGAGACTATTCTTTTAAACTGCTGCTATAAAAATATTTATTTATATAATTTCTCTTTCTTCTGAATATAAAACAAGAGCAAAGTCTTTCTGCCACGTTCTTAGTTTGGAGGTTGTGTAGCACTAAAAACGGGTTGTAAAAGTGGGTAGTTCGTGTGTTCTATGGATTTTTCTTGAAGGTTGATACTTATCTTTTTTACATAGCATGAAGGCAAAGTACTAAGAGAGGTGAAGAAATAGAGGTATCGCCCAATCATCCAACCAAGGTACTGGTCTAAGTATTAAATAATGTATGTTTCAAGTTCCTTTATCTTAGTGTTTTTTTCTTTTGTCCATCTTTCCATTTGTCCTTCCTTCCTCCCCTTCTTCCTTCCGTTTTATGGTGGGGAACCAAAAACAAACAAACAAACAAGAAAACAAAACCCTAGAATTGTCTTTTGGAGGGTGGGTCCCCTGTAGTATAGGGTTCTTCTGCTAGGTCTTCTGCTAGGTAACTCATCGCCATAAGTATACAGCTAGCAGTTTTGTGAGAGGTGGTATTCAGCCTTCAGTGAATTTTTTCTTTTTTTTTGGAGGTTTTTTCCAACAGCGTTGCCCATTTCATAGTGGGTGATTTAGGAGCACACCTGCACACACCCCGCTGAGTGTTCAGCAAATTTTGACCAAAAATGCCATGACCTTCATGCCCCACCCTCCCTATTCACTCAATCTTGCCTCAAGTGACTTTTTTTTTGTTTCCCCGGATGAAAAAAGTCCTCAAAGGGAAACATTTTGCTGACATGGAAGATGTGAAACAAAAAACGGAAGAAGCACTAAAAGGAGTCCAGAGCTGTTTGCGGTGACACATGCCTATAATTCTGGCACTTTGGGAGGTTGAGGGGACAGGTTTGCCTGAGTCCAGAAGTTCAAGATCAGACTGGTGAGACCTTGTCTCTACAATAGATAAACAAAAATTAGTTGAGTGTGTTGGCACACATGTAGTCCCAGCTACATGGAGGGCTGAGGCAGAAGAATCTGTTGAGCCCAGCAGGTTGAGGCTGCAGTAGCTATGATTATGCCACTGTACTCCAGTTTGAGCAAAAAAGTGAGACTCCAACTCAAAAAAGAAAGAAAGAAAGAAAGAAAGAAAGAAAGAAAGAAAGAAAGAAAGAAAGAAAGAAAGAAAGAAAGAAAGAAAGAGAAAGAAAATTCATGAGCTTAAAAACTGTTTTGAGGGCAACGTCTTTCAGATCCCCTCCTGCTGTGGGAGATTTTCTGTTTTCTTAATAAATCCTTCTTTCTAAAAACAAACAAACAAACAAACAAACAAAAACTGTTTTGAGCAGAGGAAATGAATGAATACACAATTTTTTATAAATAAATTCCGATTTCTTTTGGATCACCCTCATATTTGCATATGTGCCCAGAATTGAATTCATCAACATCCTTGGTCATAATATATCCTCATCATTTGTTTATGCATGGTCTTTTCTTTTGTTTAATTATTCAAATATATATATTTTTAGTAATGCAATGAATACCTGAGCAGGCAACATCTAAATGAAAAGCTAGTGCCACGACAGTAACTGAGCAGAACACTAAAACCCTTCTGCTCTTCTGGAAACCGCTGTCAAGGGAACCCAGGACCTGACAAGCTGGCAGAAGGATAAGAAGTTCCTACCAACCAGACTCCTGGCCTCTCTGACTGTGGAATATGGTCAGTCAGATGATAAAATCAGTTTGATTCTTTTTCCTCTTTGGAATCTTGATTAATGGAAGAAAAGGATTTTTGTGACTAGTCTTAGATATGGTGATCCTGGTGTTCTTTTGGTATGAATTTTCATATTGTCTGATCCTTTTACT
Organism: Cephalopachus bancanus; assembly: GCA_027257055.1. Taxonomy (NCBI): domain Eukaryota; kingdom Metazoa; phylum Chordata; class Mammalia; order Primates; family Tarsiidae; genus Cephalopachus; species Cephalopachus bancanus. The sequence continues at coordinate 15,409,337 of JAPVLO010000093.1, forward strand.
CCTAGAAACAGTCTTTTCCTTTGTTGTATTGGGAAAGTCCAATCCCAAGAGGGCCTAGTTGGCATCCCAGATTAGTGGGCTTGTGACTGGTGACTTTTCCATAATCTGTGGGATATCAGAGGCAATGTAAGCACAAACATCATTCTTAATCATCTATGGCAACAATAATAGCCTTTCTGCTATCTCAACCTATTTCTGGGGTGGATTTTGGGGGATTATGGAGACTGCCTCTTCTATGTCATCTCCAGGATAAACCTCTTGCTTACATGGTAATAACTTACTCTTTTTTTTTTTTTTGAGTCCAAGTCTCACTCTGTCGCCCAGGCTGGAGTGCAGTAGTACGCTCACAGTTACCAAAGCCTCGACCTGCTGGGCTCAGGCACTTCTTTCATCTCAGCCTTCCAAGCAGCTGGAACCACAGGTGCATGCCACCACAACTGGCTAATTTTTTGATTTATTGTAGAGACGAGGTCTCACCAAGTTACCCAGGCTGGTCTTGAACTCCTGGATTCAGGTAATTCTCTCACCTCCGTCTCCCAAAGTGCTGGGATTATAGGTATGAGCCACTGCGTCCAGCCAGTAATAACTTATTCTAAGCCTGGGAAATTACCTCCTGGACTTTCCATGAAGAGGCCTGGACTGAGTCACTAGTGGAGTAACTACACCATTGGAAATATTTGTGTGACTCTGACTTTTTGAAGCAGCATTTGTTATTGATCTTTTCCCCTTCCATGAATAGCTTTTAATTTCCTTTCTTCTTCCCTCTGTAGGGCACACAAAGTTTTCAGATCATTGTGTATACATAGTCAGGGGAGAAGCCGAAACCCTAGAGAATATGCATGGCAGAAATGTAGGTTATATTCTACATTTTTGTCTCTGTAAATGAAATAAGTTATGGATCTTGGGAGGACTGCTTTGTACCACTTTGGAGATGCCTCAAGCATCCTTGGTGAAGGCTTATAGGTTTTGGTGAGTCACTTGGGAAGGTACTTTTGCTTTTGTTTTTAAAACTCAAAAGCCAGGAATATTGGCTACTTGCCAGGGTGAAATCAAATAAGAGGTTTGAAAAAATATATGCATATTTTAATATATATGTATTTAAAGAACTTTGTAGTCAAAATTCAGCTTAACTAAAAGCTGATATTCAGGCTATATTTTATTTATTTTTTAAAGCCTGTCTTTTCTCTTTTGGATCCTGTTTCTGGAAAGTTTTTTCAGTTGACTGAAAAATGTATGTGTGGTCATTCTGTTTGGTTCCTTTATTGCTGACATATTTTTTGCTGAGAAAAAGTAAAACTTCATTGGCTTTTTAGAAAGCTTAAAATCTCCCTAAATTAGCTCCTCTAAGACTTGTTCTACTTCTTTTCACTTCTACTTCTCCTTTTTGCCACCTTTGATACCACATGAGGAAGTCTAGAGGAAATTTCTAGCAGTCCTGAGACCCCTTGAGAAACATAGAAAAAGGCACTACGTACTCCTTTTTTGGGATCATCTTTCTTCCTCAATGGGTCCCAAGAGCCATGGGCAGGTTTTTCTCAAGTCTAAAGCTCTGCTTTCTCTTGCATTGAGTTCCCTGATCTCTTTGGTTTTTGAGGGTACCAGGTATGACTTGTATTGTGAGAGAGCACTTGACACTTGCAACCCAGGACTCCCACGGGGGTGACCTAATCACAGACCAGGCTGATTGACTCTGGGTTGCCCACAAGCCCCAGGGAAATTCCTTGTAACAAGGTCAGCAGTCCTGTAATGTTTCCGTCTTTTGGGTGACCCAGGATTCAATGTAAAAGAACGATGCTTGATTTCTAGAAGTATAGATGCTTTATTGTCCACTGTGCCTGCTTTTCACAGATATAAATATTAGGCCCTGAAAACTATAAATGCTTCCCTGGCCCTTTTGTTAATGGGTTCCGTCCTGAGCTCAGTGGTCCAGTTAGGAAATGGAGACTAAACTAGAAACTACCTATCTAAATAAAATTGGTCTTTTTATAAAATTCTGAGCTGGGCGTGCAGTGGATTACACCTGTAATCCCAGCACTTTGGAAGGCGGAGGTGAAAGGATTGCCTGAGCCCATGGGTTCGAGATCAACCTGGGTGACTTGGTGAGACATCATCTCTACAATAAATCAAAAAATTAGCTGGATGTGGTGGGGTGGCCTGTAGTTCCAGATACTTGAAAGGCTGAGGAGGAAGGATTGCCTGAGCCCAGCAGGTCAAGGCTGCGGTGGCCGTGAGTGTGCCACTGCACTCCAGCCTGGGCGACAGAGTGAGATTCCAACTCAAAAAATAAATACATAAAATAAAATAAAAATAAAATTCCATGGTAAATTCCTAGAATTTTGTTTTGCTTTGGCATCCATTTTTAATCTTTCTGTAACTAACATATCCAAACTGCTTCTTCGAAAAAGCTTAAATTCTCTCTCTGTGCTTTGAAATGTAAATTTGCTATCCTGTTTCTCTAAAATTTGGTAAGGGCTTTGACCATAGCTTATTTCATTTACAGAAGCAAAATTTAATCCAACTGTCTTTTAAACCAGTGAGTTTTCCCTGTCTCCTACCTAAAATTTTAAAATCAAAGCTATAAGAGTTTTATTTGTGTCTGCATTTTTATGTATATACATGTTTACATGTCTGCTTGTATATTGTCTGCATGGTACTAAACTGACTTATAAATACATAATTTAAGTACATAAAGTCAAATATTTTTCAAGTTTACATCACTTTTGGTAAATCTTTTGGTAAGTAAGACTGGCTTAATAGCATTGGTTTAATAAAAACCATGATGTGTTCTGAGTCACCAGTAAAATATGCTTGTGTTTAACTTTAAGGTTTTGCTTTTATAATACTTGTCTAACATAGAGTAATCTAAAACTGGTAACAGAAAATTAAACTAGAGATGATGACTAGCTATATGTTATGTTTTATAAAAATTTCTAAACATAATTGTGAAGAATAAATTAAATAGATTAAATTAGATAAAATTCATAACCACACTTTTAATATAATTATGTTTTACAATATGTTTACTTAAAAAGGTTTCTGAAATCTTTTTGGTAACTATGCCTTTAGAGTTTTGCTAAGCTAAATTTTTTTTTTTGAATTGGAGTCCCATTGTCACTCAGGCTGGAGTGCATGCGTGCAGTGACACACTCACAGCCACCACAGCCTCAACCTGTTGGGCTCAGACGAACCTTCCATCTCAGCCTTCCAAGTAGCTGGAACTACAGGCACAGGCCACCACACCTGGCTATTTTTTTGGATTTATTGTAGAGATAAGGTCTCACCAAGTTGCCCAGGCTGATCTTGAATCTGTGGGCTTAGGCAATCCTCTCACCTCAGTCCCCCAAAGTGCTGGGATTATAGGTGTGAGCCACCATGCTTGGTCTGGATAAGAATTACAAAACTCCAATGGAAAAGAAAAACTGAACTAAAAATTGCTAACATAACATCAAGCAGAATAAGAATTAATTACATAAGACTGAACTAATGGAGGACTGAAATAATTTTTATGACTTGTTGTTTGAAACTGTTGATTATTTTAATGTTTGGGTTTTTTTTCAGCATCAAAAGACTTTTTTTCTTTTGAGCTATTTATAGTTTATGGCAATTAGATAAAGTATACTTTTGGAGTAAAATGGAAACAACTTACCTTTCTTTCTACCTGATTTCTCCAGAATGCAAAACTATTTGTGAGAATTCTTATTTTATGGCAATATAATTCTTTGCATGAGTTCAAGAAGAATTAGTTTAATTTTGTAACAAGACACCATTTGTTAATAAGAAACATTGGTTATTTTACCAAGGCCTTAACTGGAATGTCATAGTAGTTTCATATCTGACCAGGCTGTTTTGAGGGATTGAAATTGACTTTATAAAGCTAATAGACTTGGAAAAAAGACTAGCCTGGTACCTTGTATACCTAGGTCCCTTATAGGGTTTCTGATCTCATGGTAAGTAAAGAATGTCACTTTCCAGCCAGGTGTGGCACCTCACACCTGTAATCCCAGCACCTTGAGAGCCAGAGACAAGAGGATTGCCTGAGCCCAGGGTTTTGAGACCAGCTTGGACAACTTGATAAGACTTCATCTGTATAATAAATTAAAAAATTAGCCGGTTGTGGTGGCATGCAACTGTGCTTCCATCTACTTGAAAGACTGAGGTGAAAGGATCACCTGAGCCCAGCAGGTAGAGGCTGAGGTGGCCATGAGGTGCCACTGCACTCCAGTCTGGGCAACAGAGTGAGACTCCAGCTCAAAAAAAGAATGTCACTTTCAGACAAGTCCAGGAACCTCAAGATATTTTGGGGACCTCAAGAAGAGAAGAATTTATCCAATTTGTACAGGCATTACAAGAACAGTCTGATGGCCAATCCTTACCTTGGCTTCTTAGCCTCAAGGAACTTTTAGTTGGGCACAATGGCTCACACCTGTAATCCATCACACCTTCAACCTGCTTGGCTCAGGCAGTCCTTCTGCCTCAACCTTCCAAGTAGCTGGAACCACAGGCGCGCACTACCATAACTGGCTAGTTTTTTTGATTTATTGTAGAGACAAGATCTTGCCAAGTTGCCCAGGCTGGTCTCAAACCCCTGGCCTCAGGCAATCCTCTTGTTCTACCACCCAAAGCACTTGGATTATAGACCTGAGCCACTGTGCCTGGCCTGAATTTTTTCCTGGCTACAAGTTTTCAAAGTAATGCTTTCAAATTTTTATTCAATTTTTCTCACTTGAACACACTGAAATCACAGCTACCTTTTCCTGAGGCCCTGCAAGCTGAAGCTAAATTGCAAACAATCTTTTTTTTTTTTTTTACTATTTTTTTATTATAAAGATGTGGGGTACAATTCAGGATTAGGTATACAAACGTTGATTATGCAGGTACCCTTGCTGATGATGTATGCCCCTCCCTCCCCTAGCAGTTTCCCTCAACTGCCAATTCCACCCCTCATCCCCTGATAGTTTCCCACTACTGCCAATCCCTTTCTTATAGTATTATAATAATTGCTCAAGTCCCGCTTATGAGTGAGAACATATGGTATTCTGTTCTTTGTTTCTGTGATAGATTGCTGAGTATGATGAACTCTAAATCCATCCAAGTTGCTGTGAAATCCATATGTTTGTCCTTCTTTATGACTGCATAATATTCCATTGTGTATGTGTACCACATTTTTAATCCAATCAAACTTCAGTGGGCAACATGATTGGTTCCATGATTTTGCAATTGTGAATAGAGTTGCACAAACATACGTATGCAGGTATCTTTTTTGTAGAATGATTTGAGTTCCTCCAGGTATATTCCCAATAGGGGAATTGCTGGGTCATATGGAAGGTCAATTTCTAGTTCTTTCAGAAATCGCCACACTGTCTTCCAAAGAGGTTGCACTAGTTTACATTCCCACTAGCAGTGTAGAAGCAATCCTTTTTCTCCACATCCTGGCCAGCATCTGTTGTTGTTTGTTTTATTAATGATGGCCATTCTTACTGGGGTTAGGTGGTATCTCAGTGTGGTTTTGATTTGTATTTCTCTGATGATGAGTGAACAAACAATCTTGTGACATGCAAACTAAGACCAGAAAAATCTGTCAAATTGCCACTGCCTACTTTCCATTTTAACTGAAGATGTTTTGAGTCTAACATTTACACACTTCAGTTGACTGCCCTGCAGACTACAAGGAAACTGGTTTATAGACTGTTCCATACATTAATCTTTTTCTTCTATATTACAGCCTGTGTGCAGTCATCCCCTGAAATGAGACACAACTGTTTAGTTTTATTCATATATTTGTTTATTTAGAGTCAGAGTCTCACTCTGTTGTCCAGGGTGTAGGGCAGTGGCAAGATCCTGGCTCACCGCAGCCTTGAACTCTTGGGTTCAGGTGATCCTTCTGTCTCAGCGTTTTTAGTGGCTGAAACTACAGGCGTTCATCACCACACTCAACTAATTTTTTTTTTAAGATGAGGTCTTACTATGTTGCCCAGGTTGGTCTACAACTCTTGGGCTCCTGCAGTCTTTCCACATTGGCCTCCCAAATGCTGGGCTTACAGACACTGTGCTTGGCATTTATTTATTTATTTATTTGAGTTGGAGTCGCACTCTGTCACCCAGGTTTGAGTGCAATGGCACACTCATAGCCACTATTGCCTCCATCTACTGGACTCAGGTGATCCTTCTGCCTCAATCTTCCAAGTAGCTTGAACTACAGGTAGACGCCATCATGTCCAGCTAATTTTTTATTTATTGTAGAGACAAGGTTGCATTAAGTTGCTCAGGCTGGTCTTGACCCCCTGGGTTCAAGCAATTCTCTCTCCTTCACCTCCCAAAGTGCTGGGATTATAGATGGAGCCACCACACCTGGCTTGTCTTAAAACTTTTAATAATTTTTTTTACAAGGGGGTCCATTTTTTTATTTTCTACACTGGTCCCACACACTCTGTAGCGGGTCCAGACACCTATTGAGAAAAATTAATGTTACTCTAAGTTCAATTTTGGTAGATAATCTGTTTTTCTCTGCAGAGGGTTTTAGAATTTTCTCTTGCTATTCCAAGAGTAGATTTTTATCTCATTTCCCATGTTTAGTTTTCTTAGCCTTTCATTCTGAGGCCTTTTACTGTCCACATTCACTTAATATTTGAAAATTTACCTCCTTTATTTCTTCAAATAGAATTTTAATTTCTATTTAGAACTTCTATTATCTGACATACATCTTTGTCCATCCTCCTTATCACTTATCCTTGATTATATATTAGTGGTTCTCAAAGCATTGTCTTCAGACTAGTAGCATTGGCACCACTTGTAAGCTTGTTAGAAATGAAAACTAAACTTACGTTTCTTCCAACAACTTAATGAATCAAAATCTCTGGGATTAAGAGCCAAGAAATTGGTTAACAAACTCTCCAGGTGATTCTTATATAAGTTAAAATTTAAGAACCATTTCTTTATCTTTCTATTTTTGACTGGGCATGTGGTTCATGCCTGTAATCCCAGCACTTTGGGATGATGAGGTGGGAGAATCGTTTGAAGTCAGGAGTTTGAGGTTACAATGAACTATGATCAGACTAGTGATGGCTCATGCCTGTAATCCCAGCATTTTGGAAAGCTGAGACGGGAGGATTCCTTGAACTCAGGAGTTTAGATCCCCCTAGGCAACATCCCCCTAGTGAGACCTTTTCTCTACCAAAAATACAAAAAAATTAGTCAGACATGGTGGTGCATGCCTATAGACCCAGGTACTTAGGAGACTGAGGCAAGAGGATCGCCTGGGTCCAGGAGGTCAAGGCTGTGGTGAGCCATAATTGTGCCACTGCGTAACAGCCTGGGTGACAGAGTGAGCCCCAACTCAAAGCAAATAAAACAAAACAAAATGAGCTATGATCACATCACTGGACTTCAGTCTGGGGGACATAGTGAGACCTTAACTCTAAAAAAGAAAAAATATATATATTTTTATTTTCTTTGTCATGGGATAATTTCTCAATCTCCTAATTTGCTGACTTATTCCTCAGTTGTACACATTCTTCCAATGATTTCAACTATTTATCCTATTCTTTGAGAATCCAGAGATTCTCAAAGTGGAATCAGCAGACCAGCAGCCTCAATATCACCTGAGAACTTGCTAGAAATGCAGATTTCTAGGTTCCCACCTAAGACTTATTGAACCAGAAATCCTAAAGGCGAGGCTCAGCAATTTGTTTTAACCAGTTTTTCAAGTGATTCTGATTCATGCTTATATTTCTTTCTTTTTTAATTTTTTTTGAGTTGGAGTCTCACTCTATTGCCCAGGCTGGAGTGCAGTGGCAGACTCACAGACACTGCAGCCTCAATCTGCTGGGCTTAGGTGATTTTTCCACCTCAGCCTTCCAAGTGACTGGAATTACAGGCAGGCGCGACCATGCCTGGCTAATTTTTTAATTTGTTGTAAAGATGACATCTCGCCAAAATGCCCAGGCTGGTCTCTGTGGGCTCAGGCAATCCTTTCACCTCGGCCTCCCAAAGTGCTGGGATTATGGGCGTGAGCCACTGCAACCAGCCTCATGCTTACATTTCAGAACCGATGCTTTATGTCAACACTCACATATTTTTTAATAAAAATATTCCAGTTTTTTAATGCTTCTTGTCCTTTTCACATTATTTTCTTCCCCTATCACTTTAAATATGTTTATTAAGCTCATTTTAAACTCCTGATGCATTTATTCTAATATTTTGGATGATTTTGGTATTTGTAATCTATTGATTGAGTTGTTTCCATTTTTGAAATGCTTGCGCCTCTCAACTGTCTTGTGATTTTGGCTAGTGACTGTGCTTGCCCCTTGGGTTATTGGTTGCTGAGTAGGGCCATGCATTTGGGTGAAGTCCCTCAGGCTTAGGGACCGGGGCGTAGGGGGTGGAACACCAGGCATCAGAAATCTAGTCAGGCACTCCTCACCTCACAAAACCATCCCAGGCTTTACACCTGGAAGAAACAACCTTAGGAGAGAGAGAAGCACAGTTTAGACTGTAATTCTTGGCAGAAGGTTTCGAGGAGGAGGGATGGGACAGCAACAGCCTGAGGTCAGTCAGTCCTCACCCATATTTCTCCTACAGACTTTAAATTGTGATGTTACTCTTGAGGACACCTGGACTCAAGGACTGAAGACACTATGTGCCCCAAGGCAATGGTAAGGGCAAAGCCAGAAAAGAGCCCAACAATTTCCCCTCCCATTTTCCTCTTTCACTACCAAGCTGGACCTTCTCAGCCCCCCTCAGTCCCCACTCTCAGATACCCCACCCAAGATGTCCTCTATTTTCCCTTGGTAGTTTCTGCCACGTTTGTGTACTTGTTTATGTATTTATGTATGTATTTATTTGTCGACTTATTTAATTTTTGAGTCAGGGCCTTACTCTGTTGCCCAGGCTAGAGTTCAGTGGCACGATCATGTCTCACTGTAATCCCAAACTCCTGGGTTCCAGTGATCCTCCTGCCTCAGCTTCCTAAGTAGCTGGGACTTCAGGCATGCAACACCATACCCAACTAATTTTTTGTTGTTGTTGTTGTTGAGACCAGGTCTTGCTATGCTGCCCAAGCTGGTCTCGAATGCCTGGGCTCAAGCAATCCTTCCACCTCAGCCTCTCAAAGTGCTGGGGTTACCTTGATGTTTGGGGAAGGAATCAACAGTTGTTCAGCATCCAGGCCGGATGTGCTGGATTTTCAAAGTCGGTACCAAGAACATAAACTAATATTGCCTGGGTTTCACTATTTTCCCATTTTATTCTCACAGCTACAGGTGTTATTAATCTCATTTTACGGATGAAGAAATGAATTCCAAAAAGCACTGACTCACCAGGATCACACAGTGGTTGAGAGAGGCAGAGCTGGAAAAGAACCCCATCTCTGCCTGGTTGGACAGATTCTTCGGTGGCCTCTGACCTCTGGGCCAATGTGCTTGTGGTCCAGGCAGAGACCATGAGCCCCTGTGCACTCGTGCCTCTCAGAAATCACCTCACTCCTGCAGATGCAAGTTCTCACCACAGAGCACACAGCACACCATGCTGTTTCCCCATCTGATACTAGATTTGTGTCTAGGTGGAATGTGGAGTTTCTTGTGGTTCAGTCCCACAGCTGCTCTCTACTGCCAGGACATGTTGATTCTAGAATTTTTTTTTTTTGACAGCCAAAGGAAATGATGTTTTTAAAATGCTGTCCACATGCTCAGACACCTTAGTGTCTCTATGTTTCAAAGTACAAGAAAATGTGTTCAAGGTCTCAAAACAAATAAATGATGTTTAAAATCTCTTCTGTGCCTAAAATAAAATCCCTTTTTAATGGATGCTGCTGGTGCTCCACTGAGACCCCTTCTGTCAGATTGGGGCACTCAGCCCCCATTTGCTGGGAGCAACTGATGGCTCCCAGTTGCCCCTTTCTCTGTAGAATGGCTCTCTACCCAAGGGAGCTGGCTACCTAGAAAAGTCTGGAAACAGCCTCCTCCTGATACAATGACTTCCTGATACAAGAAATGCGGAGCCTATTGCCTCAAGGTGGGCTATGTGTGTGATGTTGTTTTCATCCCAAAGATCCTGCAGAGGCTCTTTGCTGGCATATTTTCCTGCCCTTTCCTCTTCTTACTTTCATGACAGTGGATATGTTATTTTGTCCAATAATGGCAGTTTTGGTGGAAGCATTGCAGGCAGGAAAAGAAAACCCATAGCCAGAGTAACTGTTTCCTCTAGTAAAAACAAAGCATTCGTCTGGAGTGAAACAGAACAATGAAATCCACCTGCCACCGGGGAACTGGCTGATTCCCACCCTGAGGGTTCAGTATCGGACCCCGCTGTTGGCACATGGACACTCAGCAGTGGCTATAGCCAGTTTGACTTTGGTGAGTGTAAATCCATGTTATTGAGTCTAAGCATAACCTCCATCCCTGCTCCCAGGGCCACTCTTTTACAAAGCCCATTGGTTAATGAGAGGAGGGACAGGGTTGATTCTGACCATCATGGGCAAATTGCTATTTCTAGAAAAGCAACCTGTATAAGGAAATTCCAAGATAAACATCCTAGGTTAGACATATCACAGAACAACAATATTTGGGTGAAAGATAAAAGCAAATTATTGAGTATTTGAAAGGAATAGATGATTAGTTTGATTCCTCTATTGCTCTCTTTCTTTCTTTCTTTCTTTCTTTTTTTGAGTCAGAGTCTCACTCTGACACCCAGGCTGGAGTGTAGTGGTACACTCATGGTCGCCATAGCCTCTACCTATTGGACTCAGGTGATCTTTCTGCTTCAACCTTCCAAGAAGCTAGAACCACAGGCCGTGCCACTATGCATGACTACTAAATTTATTGTGGAGACAAGGTTCGCCAAGTTGCCCGGGATGATCTCAAAGCCCTGGACTCAGACAATCATCGTGCCTCTGCCTCCCAAAGTGCTGGGATTATAGGAGTGAGCCACTATGCCTGATTGATCATGACTCTCTGCAAATACTTCTTGCTTTGTAAATTTGGGCTTTCTGCTCCCACAGTTCCATTTCCACTTTAAATCTTGTGCTATTTTTGTTATTTTCTTCTCTCCAGGGGAGGGAAATGAGCTCTTGATTTCTGCTTGCTTGGGGAAGCCATTTATTTTAGTTCACAGATGATATGGCTATTAATGTAAAAAGTAGCAAGGATGCATACATCAGCATCTGGTGGCCAATGTTTTATTATGTTCAAGTCAATATTATCTAATAGAATTATTGTGTATTTGCTACTGTGTCACTTGGGTGAGTTTGCCTAATTAATATTTTCGTGTCTGTCACTGATAAAACAGTGTTTTGCCTTTTGCTTGCTACTTGTTGAAAGCCAATTCATCAGAATAACTGGTTTTACTGCATTTCATTAGTAGATTCAACCATTCGTGCCAACTGATTACTCTTTTATGTGTCTGATCCTAGCGTTTTTAGAGAGTGTGACTGGCCCAGAAGTCAGAGTCATCTGAGTGCCAGTCTTTGCCTTTGAGGATATGGGCACCTCATTAAGCCACTTAACATCTGTGGCCAGGATGGGGGGTGGGGAGTGGGATTGGCAGTTGAGGGAAACTGCCAGGGGAGGGAGGGGCACACCTCATCAACAAGCATAATCAACGTTTGTATACCTAACCCTGAACTGTACCCCACATCTTTAAAATAAAAAATAAATAAATAAATAAATCTGTGACCTACAGTTTATCTATCAGCCAAACAAAGAAAAGGAAAGAAAGAATAAAAGGCAATTATTATATATGTAAATCTAATTTAATATTAATCATATAAAATAACATTAATACAGATATAGATATAGTGGGGCCTAAAATTACAACCTCCCCACCACACCCCTGTCTGTGGAAATATTGTCTTCCACAAAGCCAGTCCCTGATATCAAAAAGGTTGGGGACCATGATCTAATGTACAATTCATATTCAAATTTCCTACACTGTATGAACGATGTCCTTTATAGTCTTTTATAAAAACTCAGAATCCTCTCCAGGATCCTATATATCATTTGGCTGTCACTTCTCTTTACTCTCATTTAGTCCAGAATATTTCCCTACCTTTTTTCCCCCTTTCATCACATAGACCTTTTTAAGGAGTCCAGAACAGCTGTTTTGAAGAATGGCAATTTGAATTTGTTTAATTTTTCTTATGATTAATTTCAGGCTAAGCATTTTTGGCAGGAAAATTACACATGTGATGTATATAGATTGATTTTAAAGTGCTAAACCAATCTGAAATGTATATTATTACATGTATACAAATGTCTGTTAATATTCCTGGGGAAGGAAACCTTCCTTTCCACTTTTTTGTTTCCAATTTTTCTGTATCTATAAATTTTAGATGCACATATTATAAATAACATAAAATTAATTGTACTTCTTTTTCAGTCTGACAATCTTTATCTTGTTTATTTTTTAAGTTTTAAAACAGAGTTTATTAGCGAGAAGAAGAGAAGGAAAAAGTAAGATTCATGGCAGAAAGAACTGCCATGGGCAGGTTTCTCAAAAAAGAAAAACCTCCAATTTTGTCTTTTAATTTGAACATTTCTGCTTTATGTAGTTCTGATGTATGTGGATAAAAGCATATTATTTTACTAATAACAATTTGTTCTACTTATTACTTTTTACCTTTTCTCTCCTTTCCTGTTTTCCTTCAAACATATTTGAGTGCTTTCTTTATTTTTGCATCCTATTTGGATACATTGAGCATTTTTTATTATTCCACTTGTTCCTCACCCAACTGTGAACTTGGAAGTTATCTACCATTTTTTAGCGCTTACCCTAGAAATTATAGCAAATATCCTTGACTTATTAAAATCCAACATCAACAGGGATTTTTGTCCTCTTCTTGGTCAGCGCAAGGACTTTAGAACACTTTGACTTCATTTGTCACACCTGACTAGAATGTTACTGTTGTGTCTTCTAAGTTTGTAATTTTAGGCCTCACTATATCTACATCTTCTATGCTTCTACTTCAGCTTGACATCTCATCATGGAAACTGAGGATTCTTTTCTTGCTTTCCCTGGAAAACATCCCTTCACCCTCTCTTTACAAAGTGCCCCATTTAGTCTTTTTATCTACTTGCCTGTGTGGTCCCAAAGGGCGTCTTCCCATCCTAGTCACGTGTGTATCGTGCCTTCTTCGCAGACGTAAGCAGGAAAACTCACTGCTCCTCAAGGCTTCCTTGTAAGGGCCACCAGTGATCATTTCCCCAGTCCTTGAATGCGATGCATGATTGGGATGGACATACAGACAGTCCCCATCTCATCTTCTTCTTTTTTTTTTGAGTTGGAATCTTACTTTGTTGTCCAGGCTGGAGTGCAATGGCACGCTCATGGCCACCACAGCCTCGACCAACTGGGCTCAGCTGATCTTTCTGCCTCAGCTTTCCAAGTAGCTGAAACTACAGGAATGTACCACCACTCTAGACTAATTTTTCTTGATTTATTATAGAGACAAGGTCTCACCAAGTTGTCCTGGCTGGTTTTGAACCCCTGGGCTCAGGCAATCCTCTCACCTCCACCTCCTGAAGTGCTGAGATTACAGGCACGAGCTAACGCACCCAGGTTACCATGGGTCTCCTTAAGATATTTTGATTTGCTGGGCTCAGTGGCTCAGCCTGTAATCCCACGCTTTGGGAGGCCAAGGTGAATGAATTGCCTGAGCCCGCGGGTTCAAGACCTGCCTGGGCAACTTGGCGAGACCTCATCTCCACAATAAATCAAAAATTAGCCGGGTGTGGTAGCGCGCCTGTAGTTCCAGCTACTTGGAAGGCTGAGGTGGAAGGATTGCTGGAGCCCAGCAGGTGGAGGCTGCGGTGGCTGGGAGCGGCTCCAGTCTGGGTGACTGAGTGAGACTCCAAGTCAAAAAAAAAAAAAAGATAGATATTTTTATTTTATGGTAGTATTAAAAAAAACCATATTCAGTAGAAACCATATTGCAGATTTTTTTTTTTTTGAGTCAGAGTCTCATTCTGTCGCCCAGACTGGAGTGCAGTGGCACCAGTCACCACAGCCTCAACCCACTGGACTCAGGTGCTCCTTCTGCCTCAGCCTTCCAAGTAGCTGGAACCATAGACTTGCACCACCAAGCCCAGCTAATTTTTTGATTTATTGTAGAGACAAGTTCTCGCCATGTTGCCCAGGCTGGTCTCAAACCCCTGGACTCAGGCAATCCTCTTGCGTCTGCCTCCCACAGTGCTGTAATTACAGGCATGAGCCACCGTGCTCACCCCACACCGCAGATTTTGAATTCTGATTTTGAGTTCCTGAGCAGGCTATGTGAGGTAGGATATTCCCTGGCTGTGATGAGCCCCAGTTACACCAACCGAGAGTAAGCAATGAGACTCAAAGGGAACTGTTTCGTCAGATGATTTTACCCAACTGTAGGCTAATGTAAGTGTTCAAGCACATTTAAGGTATGCTAGGCTAAGCTATTTTGTTTAGTAGTTTAGTTGTACTAAATGCATTTTTGACCTACAGTGTTTTCAATTAGGATGAGTTATCTTCAGTGTGTAATCCCATTGTAAATTGAGGAGCTTCTGGACTGGACAGTTGGAGTAACCCCAGAGATTTGACTTGTGGTGTGAGAGCTACCACAGTGGAAAAGGCCAGTGGGAACCCCTGAAACTGCCTCTCCTCACACCTTCTAATCCTTCCCACAAGGGAAGATGCTAAATCAAAGACAATATCCCATTCTGGGGTTCAATAATGGAAATTAGTGCCACTTAAAAATATAAAGGATGCAGGGGTGGCAGTTCCCATCTATCATATCTCCTCTTAATTAATCAGTCTAGCACAGAAACTTGATGACAACTGGAGAATGACTGCACATTATTGCAAACTCAGCCAAGCAGTAGCCCCAGTTGTAATTGCAGTGCCCTATGTAGTATTGTTGAGGCGATTGGTGAGAGGATTGTCTGAGTCCAGGGGTTTGAGACCAGCGTGGGCAACATGGCAAGAACTTGCCTCTGTTAACATGACACATGGCTGTTAATTTGGGGAAATGTTTATTTTAAGCCAGTCAGAAATGATTTGCATTCGTATGGCACAAACAAATATATATAGGCACCATATATATATGATGCACCATATATATATGATATATATGCACATATATATGCAACACACACACATATATATATATATGATGCCAAAAAAGAATACACATTTTAAGTATGACGTTCCCTCAAAAAATGGCATTAATCAAATGAATGCTAGCATCTCCATGCGACAGGCAGGACAATCAAAGAAAATGGTCAGCCGGGCTCGGTGGCTCAACCTGTAATCCTGTGCCTTGGGATGCTGAGGTGAGTGGATCGCCCGAGCCTGAGGGTTCGAGACCCGCCTGGACAACTTGGCAAGATCTCATCTCTACAATAAATCAAAAAATTAGACGGGGGTGGTAGCGCGCACCTGTAGTTCCAGCTACTTGGAAGGCTGAAGCAGAAGGATCGCTGGAGTCCAGCAGGTTGAGGTTGTGGTGGCCGGGAGCGGCCAGTGCATTCCAGTCTGGGTGACAGAGTGAGAGTCCAACTCAAAAAAAAAAAAAAGAAAATGGTGGAAGCATGGTTGAGTGAGCATCATATTGCATATTGCTGCCATAATTAAATTCAACTTTGAAAAGTAATACATAGATAACGTCTCTTAAAATGTGTATTTGAGTCAGGCTCTCACTTTGTCACCCAGGCTGGCATCCAATGGCAAAATCATTGTTCACCACAGCCTTGACCTTCTGGGCTCAGGTGATCCTTCAGATTCAGCATCCCAAGTAGCTGGGACTACAGGTGCATACCACCGCACCTGGCTAATATTTTTTTTTTTTTTGGTAGAGACAAGGTCTCCCTATGTTGCCAAAGCTGGTTTTGAATATCTTAGCTCAAACAATCCTTCTGCCTCAGACTCCCAAAGTCCTCGGATTACAGGATTCTTTACACTTTTTTCCTAAAGCTTTGTTAACGCGCCTGCCCTTAGTCATAATTGCCCATAGTCTAAAGAGATCTGGATCATCTGGGCATCCTGCAGAATAATGGAGTGATCTGTTATGCCGATACAGCTTGCTGACCTGGCAGGAAGAACAAGAGAAGCTTCTCAGCAAGAGGAACTAGTGTACTAGAAGTATCAGTAAAACACATACTCAAGAGGGTGGAAGACAAACCTTGCAACGTTTCAGAGAATTGCCATTGCAGTCAAAGGGATGATGACTACTCTATAGATACATTCAATGGTGGCCTTGAAAGAGTGATAACAGAAAATCTTCCCAGTGGCAGAAATTTGAATGGCACACCTAGATATCCACCTCATGTGGGAGCGTGAAGTGAGGTGTGTATATATGTGGAGCAGTGGAGAATGAGTCATGAGCAGTGGTGAATGACCCGGTTAGCTGATCAGGAGCCTGCAAGTGCTAGAATATCTGAGACAAAGGAGATATGGGACAGAGGCATAGGAATGGGCATATGGAGTAACTACCATGTTAAGATTTTCATATCGACCAAGCATAGAGTTTCATGCCTGTAATCCCAGCAATTTGGGAGGCTGAAATAGGAGGATGGCTTGAGCCCAGGAGTTTGAGACCAGCCTGGGCAACATAGTGAGAACTTGTATCTACGGAAGAAAAAAATTAAAAAGATTTTTGTATCACACGTGAATATCCACCAAGAATCACCCACCATAGAAGAGGCACTGAACAAAAAGTAGACAAAATGACTTGGCTGTTTGATATTAGCCAGCTTTTGTCATCAGCTACCCCACAGTGGGCATAATGGGTTCATGAACAGACTGGACACAGTGGCAGAGATGGAGGCAATGCACGGGTCAATGCATGGACTCCCACTTACCAAGACACTATCTAGCCATTGGCTCCCAGAATGCTTTATCTGCCTATACAGAGAATCACACAAAGCCCCTGATATGATGCCATTCCTTAAGGAGACCAACCAGCTACTTGGCAACAAGCTGACAACATTGGGCCCCTTTAATCCCGGAAGAGCCAGTGGTTTGCTCTCACAGGGAGAGAATGCCTGACCCACAGTCATGGAATCTTATAAAACACATCATTCAAAGAGAGAAGTCATGCTACAGTGAAGATGTAGAGGGTGGGCCTGTGACCGTGAGATCGCCTGCTTGTATTACACTCACACCACCCAGAAACATCCAGCCTGGTAGAATTGGAGGACACTGCTGAAGGTGTAGGAAGTGTCAGCTTGTTACCTTTCAGGATGCAGGGTTTGTGCTGCATCAGAGTTTTCCATATGGCACTGTGTTGCCAATAGGATCCTGGATCTAAGAGGTGAAAGCAGGTCATGGCCCCTCTTACCCACAACGATGCATTGGAGAATTTTATCCTTTCTATCCCTCAGGATCAGAGGCCCTGGTTTCCTGTGGGGGTACTTTGCCAAGGGGCAAAGCAAGGGTCCTGTTAAACTACAGGCTACAACTGACACCTGAGCTCCTTGGACTCTGTGTCTAGGAAGCCGCAGGTGAGGAGTCACCATTCTGACAGAGTTGATTGACCTTGATTATGAGGGCTAGGTAGAGTTGCTGTTCCACAGAGGGGCAGGAAGGATAAGTGTGGAATTCAGAGGATACTCTTTGGTGGCCCTTGGCGCTCCTTGCCTATTTGTAACTGTGGATGGACAAGTAGGGCAGCCAAAGCCCAAGAAGGGTGTGGTCACCAGGCCTCAGACTCCTTGGGAGTGGGGGTGGGTGCAGACCCGGATGTGCAGAAGTATCAGCTGGGGTAAGTGGAATTTCAGTAGTGGAGAAGGAAAATGATAATTCACTTGCGGCCCTGGGACTATTTTCAGTGACATGAGTTTTGGGTTGCCCTGGTAACCTCACTCTTCTATGTCTCCCCTCAGGAAGAGACACCCATGGGAATCCTGGAGGAGGAGATCCCAGAGATGGAGGGCTAAAGGCTGAATTCCAGCTGTCACGGGAGTGTATTACTCAGTTTTCCCTTCAAGAATCCG
The DNA here is from genome assembly GCA_027257055.1 of Cephalopachus bancanus. NCBI lineage: Eukaryota > Metazoa > Chordata > Mammalia > Primates > Tarsiidae > Cephalopachus > Cephalopachus bancanus. Next base: position 15,427,288 of record JAPVLO010000093.1, read on the forward strand.
TGGTGGGAGTGCAGTTGGCTGACGGCCTCCCAGCTACAGGGTCTTCAAAATCCGCTGCAGTGTTCAAACTGGACACTCTCCCTCTTGGACCTCCCAACCAATGACTGCAGTTGGCGAAGATACAAGACCTGCCATTTCTGGCTAGCACAGGTCTCTTTTATGCGTTATCTTTGCACAGGAGCTCCCCAGTGTCCAGGCTAAGACTTTCTCAGAACTGCACCTCAATCGGAGGCTCTTCCTACTCAGTTCTCCTTTTTGGCTAGTCTCCTTTCCTGAAGTCAGACCTGAAGGTTTTCCTCAGTTGAGTACTGCTCTCTGCTCCTTCATCATTCAGAACTGTTACTTCTTATCACTGTCTTGCATCTCTCTCTCTTTTTTTTTTGAGTTGCAGTCCCACTCTGTCACCTAGGCTAGAGTGCAGTGGCATAATCACAGCTCACCACAGCTTCAACCTCCTGGGCTCAGGTAATTCCTCTGCCTCAGCTTCCAGTGTAGCTGGGACCGCAGGCGCATGCCACCATGCTCTGTTAATTTTTTGAATTTTTGTAGACAAAAGGTCTTGCCATGTTCCCTAGGCTGGTTTCAAATTCCTGGGCTGAAGCAATTCTCCTCCCTAAGCCTTGCAAAGTTCTGGGATTACAGGCATAAGCCACCGTGCTTGGCAATCTCTTGCACTTCTAGCTTTATGTTAGATATCTATCTTGAAATTCTGTCTTGGGTCTGAGAGGACCCAAAATGTCACAGTCTCTATTTTGACACCAAGGAAATGAAGCAGCTACCTGGAACCGCACCCATAGGCAGTGTCTGTTGCATTCAGGAAGTCACTTATTTCCATATCTCACCTCTTTATTATAAAAGCCTAATTTGTAGGTAATGAAGAAGAGTGGAATATGTTGAAGAGTAAAAGCCTTAGTTTTCTATTGTTTTACACTTGGATAACTCATAACACAGGCATGGGGCTTTCTCCTTCTGCTCCCTCTCTTGAGCATATATGGTGGCTCCAGTAAGAGAAGGAGACAAGTACTCTCATAAGAGAGGCTCAGAGGAGTGTAGACCTGGGCTGTGAAATGTCCTATTATCTTGAAATGATCTTACTCCCACCAGCTCCCAGGAACCAACCTCAGTATTATCCTGCCAGGATCCAGAGTCACAGGCATACTTTTAGGAGTAAAAAATGTTTAATTACAAGACCTCAGATTTTTATAGCATTTTTATAATGAACTCAGAAAGGAAGAGTTTTATAATTAATTTTCTCTTAACCTCCCTCTCGTTTATCATGGAACAGCCATAGTTAAATTATCTCTTCTTTATGGAATAAAAACAAACCACAAAGTTTTATAACTATTAGGAAAGCAATAGAGAGGTAATGGGAAAGTCAACACTAAAGTTTATATTTCTTCAAGTTCAATACATTAGCCTCCTACTGAAGCTCTCTCATGGTACTATCACATAACAAAGAAAACCTTGATGTCTTGGGTCTCCTCACTTCCTATTGCTAGTGTCTGGCTAGAAATGTGTGTGTGTGTTTGTGTTCCCCTGCTCTAGTGTATGAGGGAGTGCATAGTTATGATGAACTTGATGATAAGAGGAAGATGACTGACTGAAAGATGATTTCTTGACTGGGAGCCATGGCTCATGCCTATAATATCCCAGCACTTTGGAAGGCCGAGGTGAGAGGATTGCCTGAGCCCACAGGTTCAAGACCAGCTTGGGCAACTTGGCGAGACCTCACCACTACAATAAATCAAAAATTAGCTTGGCGCGGTGGTGTGTGCCTGTAGTTCCAGCTACTTGGAAGGCTAAGGCGGAAGCATGGCCTGAGCTCAGAAGGTTGAGGCTGCAGTGGCCAGGAGCATGCCACTGCACTCCAGCCTGGATGATAGAGTGAGACTCCAACTCAAAAACAAACAAACAGAAAGATAATTTCTTACCTGACAGGTAAATGCTTTGGCTGAGGTGATACAACCCGTGAGTAGACAGAAGTTTCCTGCCTCTGAATGCTGTGCTTCAGCTACTGCTGCTGTTCCAGAAACATCTTTTTATTTTATTATTATTTTTTGTTTTGTTTTATAGTCATGGGGTACAAGTGAGGATACTACATAAGTAGGTTGCATGCAGGTGAAATTTGGGCTTCTAGCTGGCCCTCTCTCCCCCTTGATAGTGGAGTGGGTACCCAGTGTGTTGCCATGTGTTCCCCTTCCTCCTTCCTCCCTCGCTCCCCTGGCAGCATCCAGCATTTACAAGACTCATCCTTGTGCTCCTGTGACCAGTGATCGGAGTCTGTTTATGAGTGAGAACATGCGGTATTCAGAAATGTTTTTATGTGAGTGTTTTTATGTATACTCCTTGTTTTCCTTTCAGTCCCCATATGATGGTAATTAACCAAGTTCCCCACCAGAGGCTGAATTATTCACTCACTTTTTAATATTTGCTGTATTTGATTTTTTTTCCTGAATGACTTTGATTTTTATCAACCGAACTCTTAATATTCTCTGTAAAAGGAGGGTAAACACTTTTCAAGTAAGAATTTTTGGTTTATATCATCTTTTATTTTATTACTGTCCATAAATATATTTTTGTATATGAAATCAGTGCAGAATTCATATTTTAAGGTTCTAAGTCTCCCAAATTAAGGAAACTATTATGCTTTGCTTTTTAATTTCAAACATTAAAACATATGAAGTAAAATGTCAACTTAATTTTAAATTTGAAGCTTATATTTAGTAGAATAAATTAAGTACCTTCAGAACTCTCAAGTAAGACATTAACAGGATAGAGGTTTAACTAATACCCTTGACATGGTTTGATTATCACTTGGCTGATTCTGATTACTCATTTACCTTTTTATTTACAAATCTAAGCTGACTGACAATTCTACCTTGAGAGTAAAATAGAGAGGTACTCTATTGAGAGTAAGAGAATGAGTGAAGAGAGTCATATCCACTCATTCTCTATGACTCTTGACAATTGTCTTCGTTTAGAATGTGAATCCTTCATGTCTTGAGCTTTTTACTGAGCAGGGAATGTTTATCTGTGTACACTCCATTTCTCTTCCTGCTAGAGTTTTCTTTGGAATCAGCAGTGCTGTCACTGAGTAATCCCAAGTGTGTTTCTTTCAGCATCTGCAAGATAAGACACACAAAGATCCAGTGAACATCCACCTCTAAACCCAACCAAGCCTCCACAGGACTGATTTAACAGGCCACCAAACAAAGAACACAGGACAAAAATATGAAACAAAACAAGACAACACTGTTTGCTCCTTTCTAATCCTTTTATTAGTATCTTCCATAGACATTTCAAATGTGTTGTCAACAGAAAGTCTGGGATTCCGAGTCAACGGTTCATAAAATGTATGCCAGTTTTGCTAACTCCAAAGTGGGATTTCCTGTGTTCAACTTTTCTTTATAAGATCCTTTACGTTGCTTGATGAACCAGTTTCTACAGCTATAATTCTACCTTAGGCTTGATAAGCTACTCTTGAACATTAGATAATAATTGATTCTATAATTGGTTTGTGTTGTTTGAAGGGACAGAAGACATCCTGTGAGCAAATCATTTGCTTTCATTCAAACAGCCTAATGTTTTCAATCCTGAAAAAGACTTTGCTGACTGCTCTGGATGTGCAGGCAGGCTCTAGGCACTGAGTGTTCCTTTATGCATCTAAGTCATAAACAAATAACAAATTACGCAATGAAGCCTCTCAAGTTTTTGCGTTTCTGTTTCCTAGCCCGGGGTGCTCTTTCTCACACCCTGGGTAGCTCAGGGAAAGAATGGAAAAGCCTTCTGCTGGAAGCACATCAAATGCAGAAACTAGGCCATGCAGTGCCAGATGGTTCCCAGGCTCAGCTGCTATTAGAAGCTTACGCTTGAGTTCATTTCAGAACCAAACTTTGGAACCACACTGCTAATGCTTCTGCCGATTGTAAAGAGCCATGTGTGGGAATCAGAGGCAGTGTCGGGTAGCCCTCAGAGCAAATAGGAAGGAATTTGGGACATTTGTTATTATCAGTCTCTATTTTGAAGGCCCTCTTTGCAGGCCTGAGGGGTTATTTTTGATATGAGAATGCTCCTCTAAGAATGGTTCTTTGACTTTAGTTCTCTCAAATGATATGGCATTTATTTGGAAATATACTTATCCACTCAAAATTGCAACAATAAGCCAACTGTAGCATAGGCTGATTTTATTCTACTGGTCACTACATAATTTTCTAAAATCTTTCCTCTTTTTTCCAAATCCTCAAAGTTTTAAACTTTCTCCCTAAAAATAAATAGCTGACTCTTACCTTTGTTTTGCTTGGAGCATTCTCAGAAGTCACACTTTCAGCTTTGGCTCCAATGGCTTCTTCTAAAACTAAATCAAGGAAGATAAAGTGGAGAAGACAGAATAACAAAATAATCTCAAAAAGAAAACTTTCTGGTATCTAGGGGGAATAACTTTAATGAAGAATAGAGAGGGGCATGAAATGTGCTAAAAAAAAGTGTCACTATTAAAATTGCTTTTAAAATTTTATTGTAGTATTTTATCATTATCATTTATAAGTGGCACCGAGCATGTCTTACCTATGCCTTATTCACTTTATTCAAAGGAATTCCCTCTGGCTCACTATTTTTTTCTTTGAGTTGGAGTCTTACTCTGTTGCCCAGGCTGGAGTATAGTAGCATACTCATAGCCACTGCAGTTTCAACCTGCTGGGCTCAGGTGATCCTTCCACCTCAGTCTTCCAAGTAGCTGGAACTACAGGCATGCACCACCATGACTGGCTAATTTTTTGATTTTGCCCAGGCTGGTCTCGAACCTCTGGACTCAAGCAATCCTCTCGCCCCCACCTCCCAAAGTGCTGGGATTACAGGCATGAGCCACTGTGCCTGGCTCTGGCACACTATTAATAAGGTTCAAGCTCTGACTTGACTCAATCTCGTAGTGACAGATGGCCCCAACACGCTCTCTTTTCCACCTGTCCTTATGAGATTAGAGGACATGCAGGCTTGTGAGGAATGCCTGCCAGGTCTGGTTATGAGCACACCAACTCCAAAGACAGTGACTGTATTATGAATAACTTAGGTGACTCCCAAGTTTCCAAACATTCAAGATCTATTTTGTATGCTACATCGATTTCTGCCTTCTCAGCCTTATCCTAACCATCAAAAGGCTGTGAAGCAAGCAGAGAAGGTGAATCTTAAAAATATAACTAACTAAGGTAACAACATAAATGATGAATCATTTTGAGAGTGCTTGTGATTTCCAACATGGCTTTACAGTGTTAATTCTAATTTAGTTTCCCCTTCCTCTTCTCTTCCTCTTCCTCTTCCCCTTCCCCTTCTCCTTCTCCTCCTTCTTCTTTTGAGACAGTGTCTCATTTTTGTTGCCCAAACTAAAATACAATGATGTGATTCTGACTCACCACAGCCTTGACCTCCTGGGCTCAGCCACCTCACCCTCCTCAGTAGCTGGGACTACAGGTACATGTCACCAGCCCTGGCTAATTTTTAATTTTTTTTGTAGTGATGAGGTCTTGCTATGTTGCCTAGGTTGGTCTTGAACTCCTGGGCTCAAGTGATCCTATCGCCTTGCCCTCCCAAAGTGCTAGATTACAAGTGTGAGACACCATGCCTGGCCACAGTTACCTTTTTTGTTTTTGTTTTTGTTGTAGAAACTGGATCTCACTATGCTGCCCAGTCTGGCTAATTTACTTTCTAATCCAATTTATGTTCATAATAGAAAAATAAATTAGCCTGATCACATAATATAGGTAAAGAAAGACACATTTTTATGATATGCTATAATTCTGAATGACAAAAAGCCTTCACAAATTAAATTTTAATAAAACAAAAATATTTTAAGAAGAAAAAAGTTAAAACACAAAGTCAAACAACTCAGCATATAGCAAAATTGTTAGCCCATAGCCTATATTTTTAATTAGAAATGCTTCATGTATTCTAACAGTACAGTGCTGAAATACTACTCCTGCATTATCTGTAATACAAGGTATAATGCAGACATACAGTTTTAAATATACTAGCTATCCCAAAGCAAGCATAAATGATAAAAATAAAACACTATGCTATTTTAGTAAAAACTTAGGTTTAGAGATGTGTGAGTACAAATTGATAATTTCTACTTAGAAAAGAGTTCATGTAGTTGGTATTTTAAAGATATCTTTCCGTAGTCCTAACTACGGAAAGTTACACATTTATTTCTGCCCTGTCTCACTTCAGTCACGAAGAACAAAAGGCACATGGTCATGGATGAATAGGCTAGGAGAGTTGGGCGGAAGTCTGGGGAAGGGGCAAAGAGACAGTTAAAGACTCATGGACCATGGACCAACCTGTTAGAATTTCATCAAGCTGATCCACCATAAACTTTGCATCTTCTTCAGTGAAGCACATAGGTGGTTTTATTTTAAGGACATTTCTGTGAGGTCCATCAGCACTGAGAAGCACACGTTTTTCTTTCATCCTAATTTGTGCAGGAAATATCCATGAGTGTATACAAAGGATAACTAAGATGACTTAAGAATGGGGTGAACACAGAGCAGTGAAGTATTCTGCATTCAAGAAGCTCACATTTATCAATTGCATGTGTCTTAACATTTTCTTTTTCAGAGAGATGGGGGAAAGGAAAACAATCTTTCAAGTGGGTGGGCATCCTTGGGCCAAGATACGATACCAACCAGGTGGGTGTGGGGGGGTGAATTTACTTGTAGATGATGTGCTGAGCTTCCACTGTGGCAGGGGTCCTTTTCTGATGGTCCTTCACTAAGTCAATTCCGATAAAAAGGCCAATGCCCCTGAGGGATGTGAAGGAAGAAAACTTGACACGCTATCAAACACTGCACTGTCACAAAAAGCTAGCACTGTCCCCCCAGCCTCAGTTTAATTTGAAACTTTAATTCTAACTATTCCAAGTTACCTATCTAGTGTTCACAGTTGTTTCTAGTTTTTGAAACAAATTAATTTTCATCATCCAGTTTTTTTGTCTCAATTATAAAAGAAAAAGGATTAAAAAACAACCCTTTCATGCTAGTTTCTAAAGATGTTAATGATGGTAAATGTTTATATATATCTATGAAAAATATCCAGCTTTTTAGGATAGCATTTTAAATAATTTTCTTTTCTTTTCTTTTTTTTGAGTTAGGGTCTCACTGTCATCCAGGCTAGAGGGCAGTGGCACGATCACTGCTCACTGCAGCCTTGACCCCTTGGGCTCGGTGATCCTTCTGCCTCAGTCTCCTGAAAGATGGTACTACAGGCACATGTCACCACACCTGGCTACTTTTTTGACTTTTTGTAGTGGCGAGGTCTTGCTATGTTGCTCAGGTTGATCTTGAACTCCTAGGCTGAAGCAATCCTCCCACCTTGGTGTCCCAAAGTGCTGGGATTACAAGTGTGAACCATCACACCTGGCCTTAAATAATTTTCAGTAGATTGTTTAGAGTTACTTTAAGTTCCTTCTTTTCATCTTTTGGGTGCTGAAATTTCCCAACATTATTAAAAAAGAAAAAGTATAAAAGTCAGGAAAAATATACACCTAAATGTTAGCAGTGGTGATATCTGGGTGGTTTTTTTTTTTGGTTGCTCTCTAGATTTAGTTTCATGTACTTTATTTTAAATTCATAAGATAAAATATAAGCCATTTACATTTAAAAAATGAATAACTATGTGATAACTTTATGATAAACATACCTAATATCCCCTATCAAAGTGTGTTTAGCCTTCTGTTTATTCAGTAACTCAGTAAGGTAATTTCCTACTCTTGTGGCATTTCCTTGAAGGTCTTCATTTTCAATTATGTCCAGCACAGCCAAACCAACAGCACAAGATACCGGATTTCCTCCATACTGTAGAAAAAAGATAAATGAGAAACCATAACAGTTGAATGAGTGGTATTGTTTTATCCATGAGAAATTTGGCTCACAAATACATAAGTGAAGATATAATTTCAGTAAACTTTCTCTTATATTAGTTTCTCAGATTTAGAATGTAGTAACACATTTCTGTTTATTCAGGATTGAATGAAAATTCATTCCAAATTATGTTCTCCATGCTGTATAATTGGTATGAAGGACTGTCAAGAATTTATTGGTTCATCCAGACAGGTACGATAGCTCATGCCTGTAACCCAGCACTTTGGGAGGCCGAGGTGAGAGGATTGCCTGAGCTCAGGGGTTCAAGACCAGCCTGAGCAACTTGGTGAGACCTTGGCTCCAAAATAAATCAAGAAAAATTAGGCAGGCATGGTGGTGCATGCCTGTAGTTCCAGCTACTTGGACAGTTTGAGGTGGAAGGACTTCCTGAGTCCAGCAGGTCATGGCTGTGGTGGCTGTGAGCATGCCACTGCACTCCAGCCTGGGTGACAGAGTGAGACTCCTACTCAAATAAATAAATAAATAAATAAATAAATAAATAATTTATTGGTTTATCCAAACGCAAAAACAGATGTTATGTTGGAAATTTAGGATTTCAGAATGTGGCTCAGTTGTTGGGGGAGAGGGGTGAGGGAAACAGGGTTTTCTGCCCTTGAAGAGCTGAGTCAAAACAGCTCAGCAATGATATTTTCTCCAAATAGTTTATGTCCTCAGATTTGAATTTTACTTTTAACTGTAACAAGTCCTGTTACACATATTGTACTACAAACTACAATAATTTTTCCAAGCTTAAAGCTTATGACTTTTGGGAATAAAACCAAAGAAATAAAATTTCCCAAAGATAAAAACGGAGTATCTCTCATGACAGTCATATAACATTTATAGTACTGAGTCATTCAAACTCTTTAAAAGTGTTTTGGAAATTTAAATATGATACAAAACAAAGAAGATCTTATCACTCATTAATGAAAATATCACCATTTAGCGTTTAGTAAGGCAGCCATCTATCATTGGAAAAAATTAATGAGACTGTTTTAGGAAACAGAAGGATATACAAAGAAAAATGCAAGGAGCATTTTGTCATATAGACTAAAATCTGGTTAGACCAGGGGTTGGCTAGGGTCCTGGGGTTGTTAGCTGGAAATACGGAGCTTTATTCTTTACTGCATTGGCAGGAAATATAAAAACATGCATTATTTTTCCCTCCTAGCCTTACAGCTGGAGACCAACATTTACCGTATTGAAATACTCCATCCCACAGCTGCTGAAGGCTTCTGCAATTTCCTCCGTTGTCACCACACAAGCCATCGGGTGGCCGTTGCCCATTGGCTTTCCCATTGTGACAATGTCTGGGACAAAGTCTTCCCCATGCATTTGAAAACTCCAGAAATGTTTCCCAACTCGGCCAAAGCCTACTTGAACTTCATCAGCTATAAACACACCCCCTGCTTCATGTACATATCTGAAAAGCAAAGGGGCAGTCTCATGCCTTCAGGTCACCAAGAGTCCCCAATGCCACCCAGAAAGATACAGATTATTCACAAAAAAGATTGTTAACCTGAAGCCCCGATCTTTGTTAAAAACACTTGAGTACTCCAAGCCCCACATAAATGTCACTGACTTTACAATGTGATCACATAATTTTCAAATTAGATATATTCCATATTGCCTGAGTTTGTGCTGCTTAAAGTAAGCCATATTGCAGTGTTTGGGTGGGAAGAGAAATCACTGAACAAGTAGTTTTGAGCAGGGTTAATCTTCCAATGTTTACTCATTGGTAAGGCTTGGGCACCTGCCTATTGGAGCAGATGCCAGGGTGGGGGTTGGGATAGAGTTCTGAAACACCCCCACCGGACTACCGTAAACCTTTTATTTGCTGGTTCTTGGGAAAGGCTGGAGGAGGATTTAGGAGTCCCGGGGCAAGCACCAAGTGTGGCTATTTACCAGTTAGTCTGAAGTATGTCAATATTTTAGCAACCAGCATGGCCCTACAGAACAGTCACAGTGCCCTCAGTTTGACCAAGGATGCCCAAGTCAAGTACATACTCTGCCACTTTCTGGAAGTAGCCTGCTGGAGGGATTATTTGTCCACCACAACTCTGCATGGATTCAGCAATAAAGGCAGCAATCTATACAAGAGAAGATGGGGTCAAAGTCCATTAGGTCCCCCCCCTTACCTCCCAAGAAAGAGGATTTATTCTATTATTGTTATTATTATTACTATTATTATTATTATTATACACTGCAAGGGAGCAGTGGGAAGAACAGCTGTCTGCTGAGGATTTCTTACAGAGCAGTTTATTTTAAAGTGGCTAAGAATAGACTGGTGGCAAGTGCTAAATAGGCCATTTGATTAAAAAGAAAAGAAAATATGCTTGTGTTGAAAAGGCAACTGATTTAAAGCATTAATTTCTGAAATTCTAGGGTACTGATGAAGCCATCATGAGAAATGGAGGAGATAGATAAGAGGGAGACTTCCATTTCTCCATCATTCATTTAAGTGCAGATATTTCATTTGGATGAGCTGAATAAGACTGATGTTTTGATTAGTTTTTAATAATGAACCTCTAAAAAATTACCCAGGTTCCAAGGGTATCACCGTGGTGCCTATTTCTTCAGCTTGGTGAAGTAGGGCTGCTTGAGGCTAGAATTTGCACCAAGGAAGTAGAAGAATGGCTTGTGGCCACCCGCTACAGTTACTGTGTAATATTTCTAGGTCTCACCCTAAACAGGGTTAGCTCAATAAAAGGCAGTTAAAAGGGACTACAGATGAAGTGTTCTAGAGACTGAGAAAGGAGAAGCAGGAAATAGATAACACTGAAGTAAGAAGAGAAAGTACAAAATGAATCTGAGATAAGAAATCCAGGAACCCAGGGTTCTAGTTCAGACTACTCCTTAGTAAGTTTATTACTTGGGTTAAGTCCTTCACTATTTATTTACTTAGAGTCAGGGTCTTACTATCATTCAGTCTGGAGTGCAGTGAAAGGATCACAGCTCACCACAGCAGCCTTGACCTGCTGGACTCAGGTGTTCTTTTTGCTTCAGTAACCCAAGTTAGCTGTCACTACAGGTGTGCGTGACCCTCGCCCTGGCTTCCTAAACCTTTTTGGTGGAAGGGCTAGACACAGTGGCTCACACCTGTAATACCAGCACTTTAGGAAGCTGAGGTGAGAGGACTGCCTTCCAGGAGTTCAAGACTATTATGGGAAACATGGTGAGACCTTGTCTCTACAATAAATAAAAAAATTAGTCAGGTGAGATGGGTCATACCTGTAGTCCCAGCTACTTGGAAGGTTGAGAAAGAAGGATCACCTGAGCTCAGCAGGTCGAGGCTGTGGTAGCCATGACCATGTCACTGCACTCCATTCTGGTGATAAGCATGAGACTCTGACTAAAAAAAAAAAATTATTATTATTATTATTATTATTATTATTATTATTTTTGAGTTGGAGTCTCACTCTGTCGCCCAGACTGGCGTGCAGTGGCCGCTCCTGGCCACCGCTGCCTCGACCTGCTGGGCTCTGGCGATCCTTCCGCCTCAGTCTTCCAAGTAGCTGGAACTACAGGCACGCGCTACCACGCCCGGCTAATTTTTTGATTTATTGTAGAGATGACGTCTCGCCTGCCCAGGCGGGTCTCGAACCCGCGGGCTCAGGCAATCCACTCACCTCAGCCTCCCAGAGTCACGGGATTACAGGCTGAGCCATTAAGCCTGGCAAAAAAATTATTATTATTATTATTTTGTAGAGACAAGGTCTCTCTATATTGCCCAGGCTGGTCTTGAACTCCTGGACTAAAGCAATCGTCTCATCTTGGCCTCCCCAAATGTTAGTATTACAGGCGTGAGTTTCTTAGCTATAAAATGAGGCTGTTAGATTCAAGAAATTTCTGCTTTAAAATGCCAAGACTTTTTGCAAGCACATCTAACATTCAGTTGCACCATCTTATATTTGCTCATTGCCTTCAGCATTGTTAACATGACAGCATTCACCCAGTGACTTTTGGATGCTAGTGTTCTCAAAAAATTATCCAAATCCTCTTTTAGAACAAAGAGTTCACATAATCTTGTTCATGTAAATTTTTTCCTGAGAGCATTGTTCACCATTTGTGTCAAGAGAGATAGGCTATATTTTAAGAGGAAGATTATGATGCTCCCCACAACAGGTAGAACTTGGACAGATACTTCACATAAGAAGACGTGAAAAGCAAATGGGTTGGAAAGAAAAGGAAAGAGCAGTTAAGAAATGTGAATGGTTCTGCAATCACGAAGACAAATATATTTGAATTAATTGAGAAAAGCAAAAGTTTTATTTTCATTTAAATTAAGGTTTAAAAATTGTCAAGTCTATGCCATAAGCCAGTTTAGAGGTAAAGTATTGTCAAATTGCATTAAAAATCCATATGTAATCCCTAAAGGGGCTGAGAATTGAACATTAACCTGAAGATTTTGGGAGGCTGAGGTGGGAGGATTGTTTGAGATCAGACTTGAGTTCGAGACTATCTTGGTCACGAATTTTTAAAAAGTTTTTTGAGTGACCTCATTTCTACAACGAAGTTTAAAAATTAGGCAGGGATGGTAGCATGTGCCTGTAGTCTTAGCTTCTCAGCAGGCTAAGGCAGGAGGATGGTTTGAGTCTGGGAGTTTGAGGCTGCAGTGAGCTACGATTGTACCACTGCACTCTAGCCTGGGCAACAGAGTGAGACCCTGTTTCTAAAATTAAAACAAAATAAAGCAAAAACAAAAACAAAAAACCCCCAACCAACCAAACAAAAAGCTAAAGACTGAGAAAATGAAAACTCCCCCAATCCTCTTCTCTCAAGAATTCTGGTTCTGTCTTAGAAGTTCAGGCTCAGATTGGAAAAACATTTTTCTGCCTTGCCTTACCCAGGTAGACCATCCCAAGGCTTCCTGGCTTCAGAAAGGTTGAGCTGGTTTAAGGGAAGTGCCAGGGCTACCTTGTGGGCCTGGCAGTCTGCATTGGTCCTGAGGCCCCAGGGCCACTTTGCCTCTTCTCTTTCTCTCACCATATAGTGACCCCTGATCCTATTCTCAGTTGGAATAGTCTGTCCCTGAGCCATCACCTTTCTTAATTATCTCTTCCCCTAGCCCTCTGGACCAGACCCTGCACACCACTGAAGGGTCAGAAATAGGCCACTAGTTCTGGGACTGGTATAGTGATTGCATTTACAGAATAAATAAAAGTAGATAGTCTAAGAGGCATGACTGCAAAAATGTACTTTTTGAATAAATATGAGGTGAAAATGTAACCAGAGAAGAACAGAAAGAGAAGTTAGATCTAATCCTTTTCCATCTCTCCAGTGAATTACAACAGTTTCAATCCATTTTATGAGATGTTAAAATGCTTCCAAAGCTGTAAATACAAACCTTCCTTCCACTGTTATGAGCTTCTTCGATAATTTTCTTCACTTCATCTGCATAAGCATTGGCTGGGTCTGCATGGTCTTCTCTATATTTTCCTCTGTAAATATCTGGAGCTGGTGCCTGAAAATATCAATTTCTTTTTCTCATTGTTTGCTTCTTTGGCAAACTTTTTTTTTTTTTTTTTTTTTTAAAGACAGTTCCCCACGAGGGCATAATAGAAAGGTGATCGTTGGATTTAAGTGACTTTAAGGTTCCTTTGTTTCTTTTTTCTTAACATGTCTGAATTCTATGAAGAACTGATGTCTTTGAATTGTGAACAGAAGCTTGGATTTGCTTATAAATCAAAACTGTATCCCTATTCTCATAATCAGCAAATTCAAATCAACAAGTGTGATTATAATATTTGAAATTGTCAATGATTGGAAACTGTATTTAACTATTCTATATTTAAAATAAATCCACACTTATCAACTGTATCACAAATTGTAGTCAGAAAACTAAATAGTGCCACAGCATTGACTCCAGATATTAAAATCTTGAAAGAAGGTATTATGATTCTCTTAAGAAAGTCTACCCATCCTCAATGAATACAAACATATCAAATGGGTATCACTGTTTCAACAACTAGACTGGTTTCTCTATTTTACTTAATAAATCCATATAATAAGTTAGTATAGAGCAATTTAATTTTAAGACAGTCATGTACACTCAGTTCAACTCTGAATTTTGAGTTGGCATCAGTGATAGAAAAAGTAACTGAAGATAAAGGAGCAAGAAAAAACATAATAGCTCTGAATAACATACTCTACTACTAATTTGCCTAGTGAAATACTTATCAATGGATGTTAAATCACATTCTGTCTTATCTAGTTCTTTGACTTTAGCCATATAACTTCTCTAGATCTTAGCTTCTTTTTTATAATTTCATTCTGATGAAAGTATATTGGGCTGGATTCTCACTAGGCATTCTTCCAGTACTAACATTCTGATTCTAGGAGTCTAAGATACTTACCACATGTACAAATTCTTTCTTGACATCTTTGCCCTTCTGAAATTTATATGGACTGATCTCAATTAAGGATGATAAGTGACCATGGTAAGCACTGAAAAGAAAAAGAACACTAACCAAAATCACTCCAAGAGAGATGTTTTTCTAATATATACAAATGAGTGTTGCACTTCATGCATCTGTACCCATCCAGGGAGAATATCAATGTTGGTGCTAGATTTAACTATATAGGATCTAATTTTTCATGGCAGGACTGGTCATTTAATTTGTCTAATTCTCCTTAGACATGTAATAAAACACATGGAAAGCCAAGTAGGTGTCCTCATTCCTCACCAATTTCTTTTTAGTAGGGAAAAAATAGATTTCTTTGAATTATAAATCTAAGTTAGATTATCTAAATATGAAAAATTATTTCCTATATCTCCATGCAAAACTTCACATGTATGTATTCCTTAAGTGTATTTGATAGCTACATTCTAGTAACTTTTAAAAACAACTTTATATCATAGAATGGACATGTGTTTCTGTGTGGGATGATTTCTAAGGGATGTTCAATTGCAAATATTGGTTAAATACCATTATAGTTGGGAAAGAAAAGAAAATCTCTTCAAAAACTCAGTTGGAGAGATGGCTAAGAGTCTATGAAGTTCTTTTCTCTCACTTAAAATTCAAGTGGCTATAATATCCCTTTTTTTATTTGTTGTCCAGAGATAAAATTGGAAAATCTGGAAAAGAAATTATAAAAGGCTCATGAATCAATAAAACAGAGGAAGAACTTGCCCTACCACAGATTAAGACATGCTCAAAGCTATACTAATACTTAGTATGGTATTGGGATAAGAACAAAGAGATCACTGAAAAAGAAAGAGAGCTCAGAGACATAGCCACATATCCATCCATACATGGTAACAAAATAGATTCCAGATAGATTTAATATAAGGAATAATTATAGGCTGGGTATGGTGGCTCATGCCTGTAATCCCAGCACTTTGATAGGCAAAGGAGAGAGGATTGCTTGAGTCCAGGGGTTCAAGACCAGTCTGGGCAATTTGGTGAGACCTTGTTTCTACGATAAAAATAATTAGCCAGGCATGGAGCATGTGCCTGTAGCTCCAGCTACTTAGAAGGCTGAGGCGGAAGAGTCACCTGAGTCCAGCAGGTTGAGGCCCTGTTAAGTCACTTCAAAGAACCCTTAACCCTTTGCAGACTGTTCTCACTCAACTGAGAGAAATGAATCCCTATTTACTCCCCTTTACCAGTGGTCATAGATTTGAAAATATAGCACCCATGTAACCATGTCTTGTAATTTATGTAGCCTTTTGAGTGTTATAACTACGAATCAACAATATGTTGTAGTGAATAACGTTTTATTTTGAATAGGCTCTGTTAACACCCTTACTCTATGGCAAGCTTAATCAACTCTTCAGTTTGGTGTTACTGATAACACTGTGAGTTACCTTTTGGTAGCCAGAACCAGGAAATGCAGGTGATAAATGTTACGAATGACAAAATGCGTCTGTAACTTGAGTTCTCTACAATGCTCTGTCAGTCACATAATCAATGTATAGGTCAGCAACCCTAAACTTATAAAAATGGCCTGTGAGGCCGGGCTCAGTGGTTCAACTTGTAACCCCAGCACTTTGGGAAGCCGGGGCAAATGGATTGCCTGAGCCCATGGGTTCAAGACCAGCCCTGGTAACCTGGCGAGACCTCGTCTCTACAGTAAATAAAAAATTAGCCGGGTGTGGTAGTGTATGCCTGTAGTTCTGGCTACTTGGAAGGTCGAGGCTGGGGTTGGCCATTAGTGTGCCACTGCACTCCAGCCTAGGTGACAGAGTGAGATTCCAACTCAAAAAAAAAAAGCGTGTGAAATCCAAGGGGTGAGCAGACTGGTTCCAGGTTCTGTCTCTCTGAATTCTGAATTCAGAACTAATCTTCTTTCTGCCAGTTCCCTGCCTCTTGATTTATCGGTATTGAGAGATAGCAGCCAGGCATTTACTCGGAATAACAATAGTACACACTATGACCTAGCAATCTGCCTTCTGGGTATTCATCCCTAAGAAACTCTCAGAAAGGTCTATAAGGGCACATGTGCAAGTATTCTCACTGCAGCACTGCTTGTGATACATGGGAGCAGAGAGCAGTCACAGTATCCATCACTGGGGGACTCTATATACTAATCAGCACTGTGCTATAATCCCTGGTGGCAGCCATCCCCCACATGCAGCTACTGGGCACTAATTTGAGATGGACTCTAGGTGTAAAACATATCTTGAAATTTGAAGACTGAATACAATTTTAAAAATGAAAAATATGTCAACAGTTTTTATATTGATTGTACATTGAAATAATAATATCTTGGATATAATGGCTATTAGAATTTTTTTTTTTTTTTGGTGTTGGGGGTCTCACTCTGTTACCCAGGCTGGTGTGCAGTAGCATGATCATTGCCTCTCTGCAGCCTTGACCTGCTGGGCTCAGAGGATCCTTCTGCCTCAGCCTCCTGAGTACTTGGAACTACATCTGGCTAATTTTTGTTTATTTTGTTGTAGAGACAAGGTCTTGTCATGTTGTCTAGGCTGGTCTCAAACTCCTGGGCTCAGGCAATCCTCTTACCTCTGCCCCCCAAAGTGCTGGGATTACAGGCATGAGCCACCATGCCCAGCCAACTACAGAACATTTTAAATTGCCTATGTAACACACTTTCTATTTCTACTGGACAGCACTCAGTTGATGAATAGAACAAATGTATGCCCAGTAACATAGAGTTATTGAAGCATAGTGTTGAGAGAAATAAAGCAGAAACAGAAAGAGACCTATAGCAATTTGGTAAAATTAAAACAGATGCACATAAAATAATACATATTTTATATGATTATAAAATAAAAGATACATATTAAATATATTAGAATAACTGTGTATCAGTGAGGGAGCATGAAAAAAAAAGACAAATGCCACCGATCCCCAAAGATGTACACATCCTAATACTCAAAACCTAAGAACATGTTATGTTTCATGGCAAAGGAGACTTTGCAGGTGTGACTACATTAAGGATTCTGAGATGGGGAAATTATCTTGCATTATCTAGGTAGATTCAATGTAATCACAAGGGTCTTACTAGCGAAAGAAGGAAGCCAGAGAGCAGAGACAGAGAAGAGGATATAAGGATGGAAGCAGAGTCTGGAGTGATGTGATTGCTGACTTTGAAGATGAAGGAAAGGACCTCAAGCCAAGGAATGCAGGCAACCAGATGGGAAAGGCAAGGAATCCCCTAGAGCCTCCAGACGGAGCACAGCCCTGTGGATGCCTGAATGCTAGCTTGGTGAAACATTTTGGATTTCTAACCAACATACACGTAAGAGAATGAACTTGTGTTGCTTATGCCCCTAAGTTTGTGACCACATATATAGCAACACTAGGACACAGGTATACCAACCATTACATAAGAACGTACAGAAGGGCATGAAAGGAGGTGCATAATTAATTTCACCTTCTGCATTGGAAATCAGTGAGGCAGGCTGGGCATGGTGGCTCATGCCTATAACACAGCACTTTGGGAAGCCAAGATGAGAGGATCACTTGAACCCAGGAATTCAAGACCAGCTTTAAAAAAAAAATTTTTTTTAAATGGCCAGGCATGGTGGTCTGCACCTGTAGTCCCAGCTACTTGGGATGCTGAGGTGGCAGGATCACCTGAGCCCAGGAAATCAAGGCTGCAGAGAGCTGTGACTGTGCCACTGCACTCCAGTCTGGGCAACAGAATAAGACACTGACACACACGCACACACACACACACACACACACACACACACACACACACACACACAAAGAAATTAGCGAAGTAGAGGGGTAGTCAAAAAATGAAAAGAAATATCCCTAGTAAAGAAGGATATTATCAGAGTTCTTGTTTAAGTGTAACAGATTTATGTTTGAGAAGTAAGATCAAATAGTGACTATTAGTAATCACAAGCTAATGAGAAAGTTTTAAATTTTACTTGGCTTCTTCTTCTCTTTTTTGGTTGTTTAAAAAAAAATTTTTTTTAATTGAGATGAGACCTCACTAAATTGCCTAGGCTGGTCTTGAACTCCTGAGCTCAAGCAATCCTTCCACCCCACCCTCCCAAAGTTCTGAAGTTATAGGGGTGAGCCACCATGCCCGGTTGGCTTCTTGTTTTCTTTAAAATTTGCTCTAAATTGTTATCTTTAAAATTAACAACCTGGCTGGGTGAGATGGCTCACACCTATGATCCCAGCACTTTGGGAGGCAGAGGCGAGAGGACTGCCGGAACTCTGAGGCTCAAGACCTGCCTAGGCAACTTGGTGAGAACTTGTCTACAATAAATCAAAAAATTAGCCAGGCCTGGTGAAACACATCTATAACTCCAGTTACTTGGAAGGCTGAGGCTGAAGGATCACCTGAGCCCAGCAGGTAAAGGTGCAGTGGCCATGAGTGTGCCTCTGCACTCCATCCTGGGTGACAGAGTGAGACTCCAACTCAATAAATAAATAGACAAATAAATGACTTTGGATAATCACAATAGTGAGTGAATGCCTAGAGTTTTCAGAAATTACTTGTATTTTTATTTTGAAAAAGAATGAGTTACTTACATGTTAACAGTGATTCAATACGCAATTCATGTGTGAAAAGTGAGTCTGATTCATGCAAAGTCCTGAGACTATGGTCACCACAGCACCTTAAAAGAGCTTCTCCAAATGGCATGTACTTAGGAGAAATTAAGCAGCCTCTGGATTTAGTAAATAACTTAAAAAATCTTATTCCATATATCCACTCTCCTCCACATGTGCTTATAGTGTTGGTATGGATAGCATAACACAATTTCGTCTCTGAAAAAAGCATCTTGCTTAGAAATCTGCACACACACGTTTATTGCAGCACTATTCACAATAGCAGAAATATGGAACCAACCATGCTACCCATCACAACTGGATTGGATTAAAAAAATGTGGTATATATACATGATGGAATACTATGCAGCCATAAAGAAGGATAAAATTATGGACTTTGCAGCAACTTAGATAGATTTAGAGTCTATCATACTCAGTGATCTATCACAGAAGCAAAGAACAGAGTACCACATGTTCTCACTCATATGCAGATCTGGAACATTTACCATAATACTAAAAAAAAGGAATTGGCAGTAGTGGGACAGAGAGGGGCACATAATATCACATAATATCACATAATACCTGATCCCAAACCAGTTGAAGTGGGGACCAAAAGGAGACCCAAAGTTTACCTGTACAGTGACCACTTATCTACCTAATCCTGAATTGTACCCCATGGCTTTACAATAAATATTTTTTTTAAAAAAGAAATCTTGCATCTGAGACTTACTGGTCAAGAGTGATCACATCCTGGTGGCCTCTGAACTGCCGGGCCAGGCGTAAGGCTAAGTCATTGGCTTCGGATCTATTAAGATAACATAGTAGAGAGAGGGGACATCGTGATATAATCTCTCTTTAAAATATTTGAAATTTTAATTACAAAAGTTGTAATATGACATTTATTCAGACATTTATAAAGCAGTAAGTCGAAGTTCTCTCCTTCCCCTCTGATCTTGTCCAGGTTGCAAGCTTACTTTGCCTTTCCAATCCAAGTTCCCCAGATGTTTTCAATAAAGAATGAGTTTTCTTTACTTTCTTTTTTCTTTTTGAGTGGGAATCTCACTCTGTCACCCAGGCTGGAGTACAGTGGCACGCTCACGGCCACCACACCTCAACCTGCTGGGCTCAGACAATCCTTCTGCTTCAGCCTTCCAAGTAGCTGGAACCACAGGTGCGAGCCACCACGCCTGGCTTATTTTTTGATTTATTGTAGAGACAGGTCTCGCCATGTTGCCAAGGCTAGTCTCAAACCCCTGGGCACAGGTAATCCCCTAATCTCCACCTCCCAAAGTGCTGGGATTACAGGCGTGAGCCACCGTACCTGGCAAGCTGTTTTCAATAAAGAATTAGATGGACAGATGAAGCCCAATAAAAATTAAGGACATGCTGCCCATTTCAAACTCTAGTCCAGTTCAGCAACATCAGTAGGTGACTGAGGACACAGAGGAGCCTGCACTAAGCCTGATCTGAACAGGAAGAACAGGAACTGAGGGTCCATTGTCTTGGCCACCACGAACCATGTTGTATTGACCCAACATTTTACTAGTTTCCTTGTCTATAAGATGACGATCATACTTTTTCAATCTGATTCATAGAGTCTAAACATTCTACCCAGACACAGAGAAAGAAAATTATCATTAGTGGAATGTTTACTAGCTGTTTTAAATATGCTGAGTGTTTTACTTGTATTTATTCTTATAACAACTCTGCAAGGCAAGTATTGTCATCTCCTTTTCATGGATGAGGAAATAGCCTCAGAGAGGTGAAGTCACCAGAATAAGGTCTCTCAGATACGAAGAGGTAGAACCAGGATTCAGACTGAAGCCTGTTAAACTTCAAGACCATTATTCTATGTACTGCTATTCTCTGTAGTAGTCATGCCAGTCTTTGGGGACAGTGCTGTTGGGGACTAAACCCTCTTTGACAGTACAGAATTTTTTAGAAATGAAAGTCAAACATTACATTTATTTCATTTATATAAAGGTAGTAATGCTTAATAATAACAAATTAGACCCCGATCCCTCAATATTTTAATTTTTTAATGAAGGAAAAAACAACTTTCTGGTTATAAATTTGATTTAAAAATCTCATTGAAAAACGAATCACAGGGAATCACATAATTGAATATTCACAGAATTTCTAATCGTCAATTTTAATACTATATATCATTTTAAAAATAGGAATTTCTGATATATACATATGCTTTTCCCTAGTATAACATTACATTTTGAGCACTTTAGACATGCATTTTCAAAAACATGTTTTTAAATACCTGCATAATATTCCATATAATGGATATACATTTATTTGAATTTACAGAGTTTAAAAGTTGGAATGCATTTTTTTACTTGAATTTCCTTCTTCCTTCCTTCCTGTATGCATATTGGGCAAATATGCTCAATTTCCTTAAGAAAACACATCAATCAAAAATCTTTAAAAAGTTACAGCTTGTGTAATAGGGTTATTTCTTTGCTAAAATTCCTTATACATGCTTTGAAAGAACTGCCTTGACCTATCAATTCTTTAGCTACTTACTCTACTGCCTGGAGAGGTAAACATCATTTGTCCAGTTAGGTTCGGAGTCATGTAAGAAAGTGAAAGAACCAGAAAGGCCAGACCCCTAATGTGTGGTCACTTAGTCAATGGTAAGAATCTCAGCAAACCTTTTTAGACATCTATGCTCCACCACGAATCAAAAAGATAGATTTATGTGAAAGAGTTTAATGGGAATGGTGATGGGTAGGAAACCAAGAAACATACCCTGAATTTGTAAAATAACAAACAGAGAGCTTCTCTGGCAGGGTTGCTGAAAGCCGCTTGGCATACTCAACAATGTTGTCGTGGAGGAAACGAGAATTTGTATTTAGGAGTTCCATCTGTTTCAAGGTAGCTTTGACCACTTCTGGGTGACAGTGTCCCACTAAAATTTATAAAACAAAAGTCCAAGACATAAGTTACAATTTTAAGTAGGAAGTGAGGGGAATTAAAGAAAACAAAAGTTGATTCCTTTCTTTTCCACATTTTGCTGCAACTTTGCTAGGACTACTGGCCCACTCAGCAAAGCAATTGCAGCTACTGCAATTCCTGAGACAAATATTAACTGTTCTGTGTGTGCCTTATTTCATAAATATTTCCTTCAAAGCACTACAAAGACAGGACATTTACCATGGGCAACGTTGTTGATGCAGTCCAAGTACCGTTCATCTTTCTCATCAAACATGTATTGCCTCTGGGCTCGCACTATTTTGATGGGATCCGCAGCAAAGAAAACTTTGCATGAAGGCCTAGAAATAATCAAAGGAAACACTTTGGTCTGGTAGGACTGCTCTCAGTATTTTTCCTTCTCAGAGAAGGTTACCATCAGTGGAAAATTACAATCACACAAGGAAAGAGAAAACACAACTTGAGTGACATACACTGACTTTCATTTCATATAAGCCTGGAACATTTTACCTTAATCCCCCATTCATGACACTGCTCACATTTCTTATGCTTGTTATATTAAATTTGTCATGATGTGACAACTTATTTAGAGGCACATGAATCAGCTCTCTGACAGTTCCAATCACTCAAACCAATAGCTAATTTTCCTTTGGGAGATTTTGTTCTATCAGAAAAAAAAAAAACAACCAAACTATTTTTCTGGTAGGGAGGGGATCTATGTGTTAGAAACTGCTATATATTTTGTAAATATTATTTAATTCTCTTAGAAAACCTATGAAATAGGGGCTATTTCATCCTCATTTTTACAGGTGAAGCAACCAAGGCACAGAGAAATTAAGAAACTTGCTGAAGATTACACAGCCAGTAAGTAAGAAAACTAGATTTGAAAGAAGATTGTTATGCCGTAGCCCAATATATCTTTCTCTTACTAATTTATAAAGAAATGAATAGCACCAAAAGCTAAATACAAATAACTCAGAGTTAAATACTACGAAGGCGATTTCATAGATCATTTCCATTTCCATGAATTTTGAGTAGTTCTTGTCCTATATCAAACAGATTTTTCCATTCTTAAATAATGAAATTCAATTATTCTTCTAAGCCCTTACTACACTCTTTTGAGCATAGTAAAAAGTCATCCATATTTTGGTTATTTGGATGAATGTCTAGAGTTTAAATTTTAGCAACATACAAGCATCACAAAGGCTTCTGATCTTAGCTTTATGGACATTTAAGAACTAACATTGGATAGATACATTTATTTGGTGATTTTGCATTGACAAAATACCCCACACAATGGGGGTAGCTCTGGAGGTAATTAGCTACTTATATATTAAATTGATACGCAACTGTTTAGAAAATATTTTGAACAGCAGATAACCTCAGATTTTAAAGTTGCTTAAAGTTGATTTTGTTTTTAAGTTGATGTTTGTTTTAAAGTTGTTTTAAAGCACCATCAACTAAAATGAAAATAATATTGAATAAGAATTTCTTATTGGATCAAATTAAGCTGTTAGTTTATACCTACAAGTTAAAATTTAAAAACCAAAAACCAAAAATAAACCTTTGTTAGAAATGTGAGATGAAAGTTGCAGTCTTCACGTTGTCTTTTTAACATACTTCCCACCTTGCCCGTGAGAGCTAAAGTAAAATCTCCTTTTTCCAGTTATTCCATGACTACATGTCACCTTTTACAGAATTTGTCCTACTCACGTCAGAAAACATTAGACTGTCATTGGAATTTAACTATATAAGATTGAAACAAATGGAATGAGTGTTTAGAAAAAAATGGATTTTACACTAGTCTCCTAAACCATCCAGAAACTTCCCTGGTTGAGATTAGGATTCTCAGTATAAGCAACTGCTAGCATTTTTCAGAAGAGGATATTGGTTATTTTCTTTCTTCTGTCCCCCAGTTTTCTCTCATGCCCACCCATCCGGCTGCAGCAGTTAATTGCATGTTAACACTTCAGACCGTTGATTTTACAGTGTTGGGGTCGCCAATAGCCACAGTCATCTATGTTTATATGTATCTTTTTAAACACGAGACACAAAACACTAACATACTTATTAATCTTATCTGCTCGCTCCTGTGAAGTAGAATGTTATTCCTGCTTTCATAGAAGAGGAAATTAAAATAACTTGACAGAGGTCGCGCCGGTAATTTGACACCCGTCGAGGGCCAGAGCCCAGGTCAACCTTGCATGCTCACCATATTTCCGAGTCGCTTATAACACGAATAAAACAAAAGCAGACTGGGGACAACACCACATTTTTAAATCGAAGCGCAGGCACAGTTTGGGAGATCAAGATGGATAAGAGGCGTCTAAATAAAGTCTTGGCTTTTCTAATATAAGGTGGTTCCAGGTTTTCCGAATGGCTAGATTAACCCTTTGCCGCTTAACCAAACGTGCAAAAATAAAAAGTTCACCTTAAATGAAAGTTGTCAGCGTTAGTTTGCATAGACATCATAATTGCATAGACATCAAATATTCCTGAGTTCATGGTTCACAGTTCGTAGTTTCCAAAACCTTTAGATTTGGGTGGGGGTGGGGGTGAGAGCTATCCAGCGCCCATCCCTGCAATAGTGTTCTCCTGCAGGGCTATTGGCACTCATGGGCCAACACCTCTAGCCGGCTGGCAGCCCCCGCTTGCCTGCCGGCCGCAGAGCCGACAGGAGAGCGGCTTCTGCACGCCTCGCGGGAGCCCAGCGCTCCCGGGTTCCAGGCGCGTCTCTGGGAGCGCGCCCGACCCCAGCACGCGCAGGCGCGGCTGGGCGCACGTGCGCAGGCGCGGCAGGCACCTCGGGCAGCTTTTAGTGCCGGTCTGGCAACCTCTCCGAGCGCGCGTTTCTCGCTCGCTTAATCGCTGCCTAGCTCCGGCTCTTCGCCCTCTGCGCTGGTTATGGCCCCCTCTCTTCGTCTTGCCTCCGGGCTGGGGAGCCCTTACCCGATGTGCTTCCCCCTGAGCGCCAGAGTGTCCGGCTTGCTGTACAGCTCGCACATGGTGGCGGGGTGCCGGGGTGCCGAGAAGACTCCCCTTTCCGGTCAGTGCGCCTCCCTCGCGAGCCTGGAACTGCCTTATCGGCCCGGCTTTCCTCTCGTTTTCCCTTGTGGGGCTCCCTTGCCCCAGACGGCAGAGGTCAGTGGTGGCATCAACCAGTAGGGTCATCTCCCTTTTAAGTCTTGCCCTGCCTTTGCCCTTCGCCAAGTCCCTCCCTTCCCCTCCCCTCCCGCCCGGTGCCTGCAGGGCCAGTCGCTGGACTAGCCATTCATTCGCCACCCGCCCCGCCCCCGTCTCACTGGCTCCCGTTCCTGCCCTGCTGATGCCCACTGCCCCTCCCATGCCCTCAGTTCCTTTCAGTTCATCTTTTAGTTTTCTAACTTGGCTTTTTTTCCTCCTCTGCCTGTGATTTCCCTTCTTCCCTTCTTTCTTTTTAGCGTATTCTTTTATTTTCTTGTAAAACTTCAGAAGTAGGTGCTCCCTGGAGATAGCAAGACTCTCCAGTTTTTCCCATTCTGGCCCTGCGCGTTGTCCAGTAAGGTTACCTGCCATTTACTCAGCCCGAGTGCAGGTCCTGACCATAAATAACGAGGTCTCAGTCTATGTCAGTCTCAGTTGGCAGTGATGATGTTTCAAACATCTACTTTAACAATAATCCATTCCTGAGTTGTCTAACTCTACAGATGACAAAACACATTCACATGACGTATCTCATTCAGACTTCAAAACAACCCTGAGCGATGAGCATGAGAATTATCCCATTTAATCAGGGGCAAAGTGAAGTTATAATTACACATCTACCTGCTGGTGAACACAATACTCATTCCTAGGTTTCTTGACTTCCTTTAAGATGATCTCACATCAATCAAATCTGAAGTTAAATATGTGGACAGGTAGAATCTTAATTAACTATAATACTGAATCATAAATTATTTTACTATCTAGTCATCTGGTTTAACTCCTGTTCTGTGATTAAAATGAAGAGTGAGTCACAAGAAAGATTAACTCATATTCAAGGTCACAAAACTAGGGTTGTTTTGAGGAATTGAGGTAATAAAACTAGATCCTTTCATTCTCTTGGTTTCTTGAAGGGCAATAGAGAAAGGCTAATTTGCCTGTATCGACACATTTGATAAATATTTGCAACTGACCCTTCTCTTGAAAAAAAGTTCTTGCACTGGACATGGTGGCTCACACCTGTAATCTCAGCATTTTGGGAGATGGAGGCAAGAGGACTGCCTGAACCCAGGAGTTCGAGACCAGCCTGGGCAACACGGAGAGACCTCGTCTCTACAATAAATCAAACAATTTGCCGAGTGTCATGGTGTACACCTCTTGTTCCAGCTACTTGGAAATCTGAAGCAGAAGGATTGCCTGAGCCCAGCAGGTCAAGGCTGCAGTGGCTAATGAGCGTGCCTCTGCACTCTTGCCTAGGTGACAGAGTGACATTCTGACTCAAAAAAAAAGAAGGAAAAAAGTTCTTAATTTACACTAACACACCGCAGGAAATGCATTGCCTAAGATAAGAGGAAAAATGGAGTCCTATGAGGAACAGCATGTTGATAATTCTACCTTGTATAAATGAAGGGCAGAAGGCATTTTGGAGATTTGCAAGAAATCCCAAGCATATACTCTTGGTCTAGTTCTGTACTTGAGAGATGTTGCCATCTGAACATCTATTCTCAAGCCACTTAGACCTGGCAGAGTCATAGTTATGCTCCCTCCACAGACCTGCATGTTTTCTTGTTATCCCCCAGTACTTTAAACCAGCAGTCCCTAACCTTTTTGGCATCAGGGACCAGTTTTGTGGAAGACAGTTTTTCCACAGGAGAAGGGGATGTGAGGGGTTGGGGGGGTGGATCATGAGGCATTAGATTCTCATAAGGAGCATGCAGCCTAGTAGATCCCTTGCACGTGCAGTTCACAATAGGGTTCTCACTCCAATGAGAATCTAATGCCCCCACTGATCTGACAATAGGCAGAGCTCTGCTCATTTCCTGCTGTGCGGCCTAGATCTCAACAGGCCACAGACTGATACTGGTCCATGGCTCCGGGGGTTGGAGACCCCTGCCTTAAACTATGTTCTTTAAATAACCGTGGACTAAGAATCTTAGTTCTAGATCTGATTTTTTCGTAAACGAATTGGGGCTTTCTTGGCCTTTCTGAGGCCAAAATTTTTTTTAATTGAAAACTAATCTCTCCCTGACTAGAAGTATTACAAGTAGGGCTTAAATGAGATCATGATGTGGTATCACAAGAGAAATGATTTTTTTTTTAAACAAGTGGAATCGATTTATTAAAATACTTGACTCAGGCATCAGCAATGGTGACTTCAACCTCAACTCCCGGCTCGATACTGATGGATGTGATCTGCTTGACAATCATGGAGGGACTGTGCAAGTCGATGAGCTGCTTGTGGATTCTCATCTGGAAGGGATGAGAAGATCCCATGTCTTGGAACCTTCGCCACAACGCGTTTTCCTGGTGGTGAGTCTCAAAGTCTTGGTAGGCATGAGAACGGGTCCTTTCACTTTGAGATTCTTTTCCTTCGCGCCTCTGATCAGGTCCGCGCACACTTTCTCCAGAGATTTCACGTTGCGGCTGGTGAGGGTGATACCGATCCGGTGGGTGGCCACCTCCGGCTCCACGGGCGTCTTGCCGGTGTCTTTAAAAGCCACAGCCGCGGCGCGGCTTCCTGACCGACTTGTTCCTCGGCGAGAGCGAACAGCAGTGAGTCAGGAGCAGAAGCGGGAGGACCCGGCCCCGCAGCACCCGCGTCCGCGTCGTCTTCGGAAGGGAGAAGTGATTTTAAGCCACAAACTAGGAGTCCTAGATAATGCCTGTCCTTCTTAATCCTGTCCCCATGTCAAATTATTTTCAAGCTCTGTTAATTCCACTCCCCAATACATCTTGAGTCTATTTGCTACCATTCTATCTACTCCCACCATGCATAAACCATCTGCATCACCTCTCAGACCTCTGCAAAAGCACTCTGTAACTCGCTTCCTTGCTCCCACTAAGCTCTACTCTGTACTGTCTTCTTCAAACTCATCAGTGACTTCTCATCAGCTTCCTTCTCCAGGCTCATCCCAGACCTAATCCGCACCAGTCTTCCTTGTCCTTAATTATTTCAGGGACTTTGTTTTTGCTTTGGGTCTCAGTTCAAACGTCACAGACATCCTTGAAAAGGTCATTCTTGATTACTTCATCTCAAATCATTCTCAACTAATTAAAAAAATTGATTCCTGTCCTGCTTCCATCTTAATTCCCTCTTTGTTTGGTCCCTATCTGTCTTGTTCATCAGTGTACTCCCAGCACAGCGCTTGGGACATGGTAGGTTTTGACAAATATATGACTGACTAAGGGAGAAACACATTTCAAAACTTAGTGACTTAATCTGAAGGTGAAAGTTTTTACAGGCTTTATAACCCTAGAAACAGTTCAGTCTACTTGTGTGTTGACTGCTAACTTACATTTTAACCATTTATTCAAGAGAGAGATACTTAGATTCATTATTTTTTATGGGAAAGCAAGTTGCATAAAAGATCATTTCCCCATTGTTTAACTTGTTTCACAATGAAATATATAATATCAACTAAGTACCAGGGATGGTCTTTAAATAAAAAACTGACAGAAAATGGCACCAAAATAAAGATGAATAAAAATCAGCAGACATCTATGCTATGCAACGCTTAATCAAAAAACAAATTCTGTGGTATTTTTTGATAAGACCTTTCATGTACTTCTTGTGTATGACTATTTGGTGGGAGTGTGTGCAGCAGTGTCTTTTCTCCCCAGAAGTAGATGTTCACTCCATTTTGATCCTGACCCTATTGATTGGCTCACCCTACTGATTGAGTCCTGACCTGAAGTTCACAGATTGCGCAACAATCTAGGCTTGGCCAAACAAACCATACTTGTGCATGACTGAAATGAGGAGGTGCAGCCTACACAAGCTTGGGACAACAAGAATTCCATTTAATAGTCCAATGAGAAGAGTCTGAATGGTAAATTTTTAATTTTCTTATTGATAAAACAACAACAAACATGCAAAGGTAGATGAACTGTATGTTTCCAAGAACAGAGATTTTCCAGTTTATTAGACAATACTCAAGAAGGAATGTAGACATTTGCATTCCTCATCATTTCCTGTTACCCTTCTGTGCCCTAACCTACCCTGTCCTTCATAGGGACTTGTCTTTTCTGAAAATCACACATCATCTGGGACACACGCTGAGTGTGATGTTTTTTCTGACATGACACATGTTATCCAAAGAGGGACTCCTTGACCCAAGATAGAACTTTGCATGAACAATAAGGTCACATGTTTGAACTCCACCTGAGGAATCTAACTGATGTCAACATGTGCATATAACTGCACATAGCTCCTAGTTCAGAACAGAAGGAGAATAACAGGTTAAAAGAGGTCATTCTATCCCTGGAAGTTCCGAACCACTCACGGCTACCACAGCCTTTACTTACTGGACTCAGGTGATCCTTCCACCTCAGCTTTCCAAGTAGCTGGAACTACAGTCATGCACCATTATGCCCAGCTACTTTTTCTGATATATTGTAGAGATGAGGTCTTACCAAGTTGCTCAAGCTGGTCTCTAACCCCTGGACTCAGGCAACTCTCTCGCCTCTGCATCCCAAAGTGCTGGGATTATAGATATGAGCCACCATGCCTGGCCTCAACCCACTTTAAAAGAGCCATTTGACCACAAACAATATGCATGAATTTGTGTCTCTACTGCATATCAATGGCACATCA
This sequence comes from Cephalopachus bancanus, assembly GCA_027257055.1. Lineage (NCBI taxonomy): Eukaryota > Metazoa > Chordata > Mammalia > Primates > Tarsiidae > Cephalopachus > Cephalopachus bancanus. The sequence goes on from JAPVLO010000093.1 coordinate 15,456,891, forward strand.
AGGCTGTAAAAACCTATTCCTCTATTCCCTTCAACCTGAAGTTCCCACCCAAACTAAGTCAGAGAAGTCTTCCAGACTTGTGTTTGTATGTGGTGGGGGACTTCTGGAGGAGGGGTAGTAAGGCAATTTTTTAAGTACCTTAGCTTATTTTGGTTCTTATTGAAACCTGTAGACAGCCTGGGAGCCACATGAAAACTCAAGAAGCTGATGACTGATATCTGTGCTTCATGTTGCTCCTGATGGAGACACGGATATAGACTATGGCTTCAGTTTATTTCTAGTGTTGAAGAGGTATAGACATAAAAATTGTTTTACACTGAAAGCATTAGAGAATCAACAGATGCCAGTAGAGGCTTTTTTAAAAAAAATAATTATTTATTATAGTGTTGTGAGGATTTGCTACATAAGTAGGCTACATGCAAGTGAAGTTTGGGCTTCCAGGTAGCCTTCACTTCCCTGGTAGTGGACCAGATGCCTTTTGAATTGTTATGTGCCCCTACTCCCTTCCCTAACAGTGCCCAGTGGCTGATGATCCCACCCTTGTGATAATGTGACTAGTGTTCACTTATGAGTGAGAACATGTGGTATTCAGTTCTTTGTTTATATGATAGTTCACTTAGTATGATGGTCTCCAATTGCGTCAAACTTGCTGTGAAGGCCATGACTTTATTCTATTTTGTGGCTGTGAAATACTCCATTATGCTCATACATCACATTTTCTTATCCAGTTCACTTTCAAGAGGCATTTGGATTGGTTCCATGTTTTTGCCTTTGTGACTAGTGCAGCAATAAATATGCATGTTTAGGTGTCTTTTTGGTAGAGTGATTTTTGTTCCTCTGGATATATTCCCTGGAGAGGGCTTGCTGAATTATATGGAAAATCAATTTTTAGTTCTTTTAGAAATTGCCACTGGACACAGTGGCTTATGCCTGTAATCTCAAAAATTAGGGAGGCAGAGGTGCGAGGATTGCCTGAGACCACAGGTTTGAGACCAACATTGACAACATGGTGAGACCTTGTTTCTACAATAAATCAAAAAAATAGCTGGGTGTGGTGGCATGCACCTGTAGTTCCAGCTACTTGGAAGGCTGAAGCAGAAGGATCACCTGAACCCAGTAGGTTGAGGCTGCCGAGTGTGCCACACTGTACTCCAGCCTGGGAGACAGAGTAAGACTCCAACTCAAAAAAAATAAAAAAAGAAAAGAAATCACCACACTGCTTTCATAGACATTGAACTAGCTTACATTCTCACTAACAATGTAGAAGCGTTCCTTTCCGCAGCCCTAACACCTGTTGTTTTTTTGACTTATTAATGATAGCCATCCTTCCTGGAGTTAGGTGGTATCTCACTAACTCCAGTAAGTTAGTTTTGATTTGCATTTCTCTGATGATTAGTGAGGCTGAGCATTTTTTCATGTGTCTATTGGTTGCTTGTATGTCCTCTTTTGAGAAGTGTCTGTTTATGTTCTTTGCCCACTTTTTAATGGTATTGTTTTTTTTTTTCCTTTCAATTCATTTGAGTTCCCTGTAGATCCTGGATGTTAGGCCTTTGTCAGATGCACAAGTTGCAAATATTTTTTCCCATTCTGTGAGTTGTCTCTTTACTCTCTTGATGGTTTGTTTTGTTTTGCAAAAACCTTTCAGTTTGATAAGGTCCTACCTATCTCTCTTAGCTTTTGTGGCATTTGCTTTTAGGGACTTAGTCATTAATTCATTGTCTACTCCATGTCCAGAAGGGTTTTTCTATGTTTTCTTATAGGATTCTTAGTTTGAGGTTTTACATTTAGGTCCTTAATCCATTTTTGAGTTGATTTTTATGTATGGTGAAGGTAGGGTTTCAGTTTCATGCTTCTGCATGTGATTAGCCAGATTTCTCAGCACCATTTGCTAAATAGGGTTTTGTTTCCCCATTGATTGTTTTTAGTGCTGAAGATGAATTGGTTGAGAGACTGTGACTAATCTCTGTTCTGTTCCACTGGCTTATGTGACTATTTTTTACCAGTACCATGTTGTTTTGGTTACTGTAGCTTTGTAATAAAGCTTAAAGTCTAGAAGTGTTATACCCCCTGCTTTGTTCCTCTTGCTGAGGATTACTGGGAGCCAGCCACAGAGGGCCACTGAGCATTAGGGATCAGGAAGGGCTGTTGACTCCGAGACCACTAGGATGTGTTTGGGAGCTGTTGACCCCATTCCCTCCCTCCTTTTCCATCTGGCACAAGCAACCAGGAAAGGCTCCTGCTGGCTCTAACAGAGGACTCTGAAACCGGAACGAACACAGCTAACTTGGGAGTCTATTGTTCCCATTTTCTACGGTTTATGCTTTTTGCTTTTAAACAATTTAAGTTTAACTTTGAGTCACATTGAGGAGCCTTAGTGCAAGTCACAGGTTCTCTTGATGTGATTTTAGAAATTTATAGGTATAGGTTTTAGAATATAGTTTATATAGATTAAGAAAATTTAAGTAACTATTTTGTTATAGAAGTGTGGTTAGTTCAGTTTGATTCAGGGGGGCCAGTGAAGTTTGAATTAAGTTTGCTGGTGCTAGGAGAGTGTAACTATAGCAGCAACTGTTTCATAGAAACTAGTTTGAATTAGCATAGAATAGTAAGAGGTAATATATCATTATGTTAGTTTCGGGTGTAAGCATTGAATGATGTTATGTAGCTATAAACAATTAAGGGTACATAGAAACTGGATAAGAACTTCATGTTTTTCTTCATGTTTGAAAAATACATCTGCTTGAGAGTGGGGGGTGTCCTGTGTGCACCTGGACCTGTTCATGTGAAAGGCACATGCTACCTTTTGTGTAACCATAGCAGCAGGAGTTCCTGTGATAATAACTTTGCAGAGTTTGGGGATAAAAGCCCTGGGATTACACCCACTAAATGGCTTCTGGTCACCTGAGCAGGAGTCCAGTCTCTTTCTTTCTCCCCCCTTTCTTTCTCTTTATATCTATCCCTCCAGTTTAAATCGCTGACACTGTCACACTGCCAGAGACCCCCAATCCCTGCAGGGGCAGGACCCCTGCAGAGGATATTTTGGCTATTCATATTTTTTGTTTGTTTGTTTGTTTCCATATGAATTTCTTTCTTTTAATTTTAAACATGTGGGGTACAATTCAGGATTAAGTATACAAATATTCATTATGCAGATACCCTTACTGATAGGATATGCTCCCCCCACCAGCAGTTTTCCACTACTGCCAACCCTTTCTCATATTATTAGTATAGTTGTTCAAAGTTATGCTTATGAGTGAGAACATGTGATATTCAGTTCTTTGTTTCTGTCATAGATCACTCGTATTCTAGCCTCTAAAACCATCCAAGTTGCTACAAACGTCATAGTTTTGTCCTTCTTTATGTCTGCGTAATATTCCATTGTGTATATGTACCACATTTTAAAAATCCAGTCCTCTTTTGATGGGCAGCACAGTTGGTTCCATGTTTTTGCTATTGTAAATAATGCTGCAATAAACATGCATGTGCAGGTATGTTTTTCATGAAGTGATTTGTGTTCCTCTGGGTATGTTCCCAGTAGGGGGATGGTGGGGTCATATGGGAAGTCAATTTTTAGGAATCGCCACACTATTTTCCACAGAGGCTATACTTGTTTACCCTCCCACTAGTAGTGTAGAAGTATCCCTTTTTTCCATATCCTCTCCAGCATCTGTTGGTTTTTGAGTTATTGATGATGGCCATCCTGACTGGAGTTAGGTGGTATCTCAATGTGGTTTTAATTTGCATTTCTTCAATGACTAGTGAGGTTGAGCATTTTTTCATGTTTCTGTTGGCTGCTCATATGTCTTCTTTTGAGAAGTATCTATTCATATCTTTTGCCTGCTTTGTAATGGGGCTGTTTGTTTTTTCTTTTCAGCATGTTTGAATCCCTTGTAGATCCTACATGTTAGGTCTTTGTCAGATATACAGTTGGCAAATATTTTTTTCCCAGTCTGTGAGCTGTCTCCCCACTCTCTCAGTGGTTTCTTTGACTTTGCAGCAGCTTGTCAGTTTGATGAGGTCCCACTTGTCTATCTTGTCTCTTATGGCACAGGCACTTGTGGTTTTTTGATCAGGAATTGGTTGCCAGTTCCAATTTTCATAAGGTGTCTCTTGAATTTTCTAAGGTTCTTATAGTTTGAGGTTGTACATTTAGGTCTTTGGTCCATTTATAGTTGATTTTTGTGTATGGTGATTGGTAGGGGTCTTATTTTAATCTTCTGTATGTGATCAGCCAGTTTTCTCAGGACCATTTACTGAATAGGTTCTCCTCTCCCCAATGGTTGAAGGTGGAGGCTTTGTCAAAGATGTGTTGGTTGAGAAATTGAGACATTTCTATAATTTCTATCCTGTTCCATTGGTCGATGATGCCTGTTCTTGTACCAATACTAGAATGTTTTGATTATTGTATTTTTTTTTTTTTTTTGCTGAGGATTGTTTTGATATTTTTGGTTGTTTATGGATTTCTGTATTGTTGTTTCCAGGTCTGAGAAGAATGCTGCTGGTAATTTAAAGGTGTTGCATTAAATCCATAGATTGCCTTGGGTAGGATGGAATCTTAGCAATGTTGATTCTTCCAATCCATGAGCATGGAATATTTTTCCATTTGTTTGTGTCATCTTTGATTTCTTTGAGCAGTGTTTTGTAGATTTCGTTGTAAAGTTCTTTGACTTCTCTGGTTAGGAAGATGCCAAGGTATTTCTCTTCTTTTTGTGTGTGTGTAGCTATTGTGAATGGGATTGTGCTATTTATTTGGGTTTCTGTTTGTTTATTGTTGGTGTATAGGAATGCGACTGACTTTTGCACATTTATTTTATACCCTGAGACTTTGCCAAAGAGATTGTGCTTTTTATTTGGGTTTCTGTTTGTTTGTTGTTGGTGTATGAAATGCGACTGTCTTTTGCACATTGATTTTATGCCCTGGGACTTTGCCAAAGTCCTTTATCAGTGCAAGGAGGTTTTTGACAGATTCTCTTGGGTTTTCAAGGTATAGAATCATGTTGTCTGCAAAGAGGGATAACTTAACTTCCTCTTTTCCTATTTGAATACCCCTTATTTCCTTCTTTTGTCTGTTTGCTCTAGCTAGGACTTTCAATACTATGTTGAATAGGAGGAGTGAGAGTAGACATCCTTGACTTGTTTCAGTTTTGAGGGGAAATGTTTCTAATTTCTGTCTGTTTAGCAGTATTTGGCTTGGATTTCTTGTAGATGGCTCTTAATATTTTGAGGTGTGTTTCATCCATGCCTAGATGCTTGAAGGTTTTTATCAAGAAGGGGTGCTGGATTTTATCAAAAGCTTTTTCCACGTGTAATGATATAATCATGTGTTTTTTGTCTTTACATCTGTTGATGTACTTAATTACATTTTTAGTCTTGCAGATGTTGAACCAACCCTGCATCCCAGGGATGAAGCCTACTTGGTCATGGTGGGTGATTTTTGTGATGTGTTATTGGATTTGGTGTTCTAGAATCTTGTTGAGAATTTTAGCATCTATGTTTATCAAGGGTATTAGCCTGTAGTTCTCTTTCTTTGTTGAATCTTTACCAGTTTGGGCATCAATGTGATGTTAGCTTCACAAAATGATTTGGGGAGAGTTCCATCTTTCTTGATTGCCTGGAAGACTTTCAATAGGATTGGTAATAGCTCCTCCTTGTATGTTCGTAGAATTCTGCTGGAAAGCCATCTGGTTCAGGACTTTTTTTTTTGTAGGTAGTTTTCTTATGACATAGTCAATTTCCTGGGTTGTTATTGGTCTATTTAGGGTCTTGATTTCTTCTTGTTTCAACCTGGGGAGGTTGTGTGATGTAAGAAAGTCCTCCATCTCATTTAAGTTTTTGAGTTTGTTTCCATACAGGTGTGCACAGTAATCTCTGATAATCTTTTGTATTTCTCCAGGTCGGTTGTGACTTCATCTTTTGCATTTCTGATTGTGTTTATTTGGGCTTTTTCTCTCTTTTTCTTGGCCAGTCTAGCTAGGGGTCCATCAATCTTGTTTATCCTTTCAAAAAACAGCTTTTGGTTTCATTGGTTTTTTTGTATTATATTTTTTGTCTTCTATGACCAGAATTTATGCTTTTATTTTGATGATCTGGATTTTTCTGCAGAAGTTAGGATTTTGGCAGTCTTGCTTTTCCAGCTTCCTTAGGTGATTTTTTAGTCTGTTAACTTGTGATCTTTCCATTTTCTTCATGTGTTTTCATAGAGATATGAAATTCCCTCTTAGTACTGCTTTCATGGCATCCCAGAGATTTTGGTAAGGTGTTTCTTTGTTTCCATTTGTTTCCAGGTATCTTTTTTTTTTTTTTTTTTTTGAGTTGGAGTCTCACTCTGTTGTCCAGACTGGAGTGCAGTGGCTGCTTCCGGCCACTGCAGCCTCGACCTGCTGGGCTCCGGCGATCCTTCTGCCTCAGCCTTCCAAGTAGCCAGAATTACAGGTGCGCGCTACCACGCCCGGCTGATTTTTTGATTTATTATAGAGATGAGGTCTCGCTGCCTAGGCGGGTCTCGAACCCGCGGGCTCAGGCAATCCACTCACCTCGGCCTCCCAAAGGCACGGGATTACAGGCTGAGCCACTGAGCCCAGCTTTGTTTCCAGGTATCTTTAATCTCTATTTTGATTTCTATGTTGACCCAGGAGTTGTTTAGCATCATGGTTTAGTGTCTATGTTTTTGTGGATTTGGGGGTAACTTTGTTGGTATTGATATTTATTTTTATTCCATTGTGGTCTGAGAAGGTGCATGGTAGGATTTCAATCTTATGGAATTTGTTTATGCTTGATTTATAGCCAAGGATATGGTCAATTTTAGAATAAGTTCCATGTTGTGATGAGTAGAATGTATATTCTGTGGTTGTTTGGTGGAGTATTCTATAGGTATCAATTAAGTCCATTTGGTCAAATGTCATGTTGAGGTTCCAGATCTTGTTGACTTTTTGTCTTGATGATCTGTCTAGGATTGTTAGTGGGGTGTTTAAGTCCCCACCTATGATAGTGTTAGAGTCAATATCTTTTTTTAGTTTACCTAGAAGCTGCTTTATGAAAGTTGGTACTCCTATGTTGGGTACATATATGTTTAGGATGGATATTTCTTGTTGATGGATTGAACCTTTTTTCATTATGTAGTGACCTTCCATGTCTTTTTAAATTTTTGATAGCTTAAAGAGTATTTTGCCGGGCTCGGTGACTCAGCCTGTAATTCCAACACTTTTGGAGGCCAAGGTGAGCGGATTGCTTGAACCTGCAGGTTTGAGACCAGCCTGGGCAACTTGGCAAGACCTTGTCTCTACAATAGAAAGTCAAAAATTCACTGAGTGTGGTAGTATGTACCTGTCGTTCCGGCTACTTGGAAGGCTGAGGAAGAAGGATCACCAGACCCCAGTAGGTTGACACTGGGGTGGCCGTGAGTGTGCCACTGCACTCCAGCCTGGGCAATGGAGTGAGACTCCAACTCAAAAAAATAATTTTTTTAAAGAGTGTTTTATATGATAGTAAGATTGCTACTCTTGCTTTCTTTTGTGTTCTGTTTGCCTGAAATTTTGTTTCCTATCCTCTTACTTTGAGTATGTGAGTGTCCTTTCTGGTGAGATGAGTCTCTTGGAGACAATATACTGTTGCCTCATGATATTTTATCCATTTTGCCATTCTATGTCTTTTCAGTGGTGCATTTAGTCCATTCACATTCAGGCTAATTATTAAGAAGTGAGTGTTTATCCCTGTCATGAGGTTCTTACAGAGTTTGTTGTTGTTGCTGCTGTTTGTTTGTTTGTTGTCTTTCTTTTGGGGTTGATTCTTGTGTGTTTTCAATCTTTTTCCTGCATTCTTGGAAGAGCATTGCCATTCTTTTTTTCCTTTCTTCTGTGTTTAATGCTTTCATAAGTGTTTTTTGTAGAGCTGGTCTGGAAGCAGCATAAACTCTTAGGGATTGAATGTCTGGGAAGGATTTTAATTCTCCATTAATGATGAAACGGAGCTTAGCTGGGTAGGTAATTCTTGGTTGAAATTGTTTATCTTTGAGAACTTTGAAGATTGGGCTCCAAGCTCTCCTAGCCTGAAGTGTTTCTGTAGATAAGTTTGCTGCTATTCTAACTGGTCTTCCCCAGTAGGTAGTCTGACCTTTCTCTCTTGCTGCCTTTAGAACTTTTTCCTTTATACCTACTTTGTGCAGGTGAATTACTGTGTGTCTAGGAGTTGGTCTTCTCATTTGTTGTCTTGCAGGGGTTCTCTGAATCTCTTGTGTTTGAATGGTTGCGTCGCTGATAAAATGAGGGATGTTTTCTTAGATAATTTCATGGAATGTTTGTTTCAGGGTGGTGTCTGTCTCTCTATCTGCCTCAGGGTTCCAATTAATCTTAGGTTCCACCTCTTGAAATAATCGCTCATCTCTTGGAGGTTTTGTGATGTCTTTTTAAGCTTCTTTTCTATGTCTTTAACAGATTGGGTTAGTTCTATATTTTGGTCCTTAAACTCTGAGATTCTTTCTTTTGCTTGGTTAATTCTTTTCCATGCTTATCAGTTTGTTATTTATTTCATTCACTGTATCCTTTAATGCTGTTATCTCAGTTATCAATACCTTCATTCTTTCTTCTTGTCTCTCCTCATTTCTATTTATTCTCTCTATTAATATCTTGATATCTGGGTTTGTGGTTTGAGACCACTCATTCTGGGGGCTCTTGATTGTTTGAGTTTTGAAGTCTGTATTCTCAGTGGCTGATCTCCCCAGGATCTATGTGAAATTCATATTCTTCTTTTGGTTTTTCTTCATTTGTATAGGTTTTCCTCCTCCTTTTTCTTTTTCTTTTCTTTTTTTTTTAAACTCTTCTTTAATTCTGTTGTTCAGTGATAAGGGGGGGGATAGCTTTTATTTCTGTTTGCTCAATCTCCTATTCTTCCTTATGTAGATCCTCTGGTTTTGTTCAATTCTGAAGCTTGACTGGCAGTGGGGACATGTGCTTTTTGCAGTTTTGAGAGTTAATTAAGGGGGAAGCTGTGATTAAGCTATCTGCAGATCTCAGTATCTGTTGACAGGTGTGTGGGCCCCCTGGAACCCAATTCCCACTGTCTTACAATTTGTCCATACAGTGGGGATGTCTATTTGTCTCCCTACTTGCTGCTGCTGCTGTCAAGTCTCCCACTCAGATCTGACGTGTCTGTGCCTGTTCCAGTGTGGGGGAAGGGCATCTGTCTCTTCGAGTCCAATGAGAGTATAATCTCTGTGTCCCAAGATGGAGGCTGGCTGGAGCTGGGTGGGGCAATGCAAGTCTCTGTCCAGTCCTGGGACTGAGATGATGCCTATGGGCATCCCATCACTGGTGTTGGAACTTTTTTCAGATTTCCATGATCTGCCTTCTCCATGGTTCCTCCTGCTTGTGCCCAGTCTGCTGCTTGGGCCTCGGGAGTCTGTGACTTTCTGGAGCAGCTTTGCTTTGCAGGCTCACAGCAAGGCTAATGGAGACGACTAGGTGGAGGCGCGTGTTGAGTCCATATGAATTTCTGTATTGTCATTTCCAAGTCTGTGAAAAATGATGTTGGTAATTTGATGGATATTGCATTGAATATGTTGGTTGCCTTGGGTAGGGTGGACATCTTGACAATATTGATTCTTCCAATCCATGAGCATGGGAAGTTTTTTCATTTGTCTGTGTCATCCTTGCTTTCTTTGAGCAGTGTTTTGTAGATCTCATTGTGAAGTTTTTTTCACTTTTCTGGGTATGTGGATGCCAAAGTATTTCATTTGTGTATGTGTGCGGCTATTGTGAATGGGATTGTGTTTTTTATTTGGTTCTCCATCTGCTTGTTGCTGATGTATGGAAATGCAACTGTCTTTTACACATTGATTTTGTAACCCAAGATGTTACCAAAGTCGTTTACCAGTGTGAGGAGGTTTTCAACCAACTTCCTAGGGTTTTCTACATATAAAATCATATCATCTGCAAAGAGGGATAGCTTAACTTCCTCTTTTCCTATTTGGATATTGCTTGCTTGATAGCTTTGGCTAGGACTTCCAGCACTATGTTGAATAAGAGAGGTGGCATTGGGCATCCTTGTCTTGTTCCACTTCTTAGAGGGAAGTCTTCCAGCTTCTATTCACTGAGCAAAATGTTGGCTGTGGTTTTATCATAGATAGCTCTTATTGTTTTGAAAAATGTTCCTTTTATGCCTAGGTGCTTAAGGGTTTTTATCAAGAGGGGATGCTGGGTTTTGTCAAATGCTTTTTCTGCATTTAATGATGTAATTATGTGATTCTTGTTTTTATATTTGTTGATGTGCTGAATTATGTTTATGGCCTTGCAAATGTTGAATCAACCCTGCATCCCAGAAGTGAAACCCATCTGATCATGGTGGATAGTCCTTCAGATGTGTTGTTGGCTCCTATTTGCTAGAATCTTTTTGAGAATTTTTGCATTTATGTTCATCAAGGAGATTGGCCTGTAATTCTTTTTCCTTGTTGAGTCTTTGCCAGTTTTGGGTAACAGTATGATGTTAGCTTCATAAAATGAGCTAGGGAGAATTTCATTGTTTTTGATTGCCTGGAATACTTTCAATAAGATTGTTATCAGCTCCTCCTTGTATATCTTGTGGAATTCAGCTGAAAAGACATCTGGTCCAGAGCTTTTTGGCAGGGAGTTTTCTTATGACTGAGTCAATTTCCTGGATTCTTATTGGTCTGTTTAGAGTTCCAATTTCTTCTTGTTTAAACCTTGGGAGGTTGTGTGGTGCCAGAAAACTCCTTCATTTCCTTCAGATTTTCTAGTTTATTTGCATACAAATGTTCACAGTAATCTCTGATAATCTTTTAAATTTCTTCAGTTTCAGTTATGACATCACCCTTTCTAAATGTACTTATTTGGAGTTTCTCTCCTTTTTTTTAGTCAATCTGGCCAGGGGCTTGTCAATCTTATTTATCCTTTCAAAGAACCAGCTTTTTGTCTTGTTGATCCTTTCTGTGATATTTTTGTCTTCTATATCCTGCAATTGTGACTTTAGCTTCATGATCTGGATTTTTCTACTGAATTAGAATTTAGATGACATTGCCTTTCCAGCTCTTTAGGCATGATGTTAGGCTGCTTATTTGTGATCTTTCTATTTTCTTAATATGTGTGTACAATGCTATGAATTTTCCTCCCAACACTGCTTTCATGGCATCACAGAGATTCTGGTAAGATGTGTATCTGTTTTCATTCATTTCCAGGAATCTTTTTATTTCTGTCTTGATTTCTGTGTTGATGAAGAAGTCGTTCAGCAGCATATTGTTTAGTGTCTATACCTTTGTGTGTTTTCAGGAGATCTTATTGGTGGCAATATTTATTTTTATTCCACTGTCATCTGAGAAGATGCATGGTATTATTTCAACCTTTTAAAATTTGTTCATACTTGATTTATATCTGACAATGTGATTGACCTTGGAGTATGTTCCATGTGCTGATAAGGAGAATGTATACTCTGTAGTTGTTGAGTGGAGTGTTCTGTAGATGTCTATTAAATCCATTTGATCAAGTGTTGAGTTAAGTTTCCAGATCCCCTTGTTGGATTTTTGCCTTGATGATCTTTCTAGGGCTGCTAGCAGGGTATTGAGGTCTCCAACTATTATTGTGTGAGTGTCAGTGACCTCTCTTAGTTTACTTAGTCATTTTATAACACCTGTTTTGGGTGCATATATATTTTAGACGGATATTTATTGCTGGTGCATTGAGCCTTTTATCATTATGTAGTGTCCTTCTGTGTCCTTTTAACTTTTGATGGTTTGATAGCTACCCCCCCGCTCTTTTCGGCTTTTGTTTGTTTGTTGTTTGTTTTTTTAGAGACAGGGTCTTGCTATGTTGCCCAGGTTGGTTTGAACTTCTGGGCTCCATTTATCTTTTCTAAAAGTCATTTTTCTTTTCACAGGTGTCCCTCCTCCCTCTTCTTTTTCTCACTTAAGATGGTTTATAAAGCCCCAATTCTAATTGCCCTATTGAGTCATATTTTTCTGTGTGTTCCCGAGTATATACATGAATAAAATTTGTCTTTTCTTCAGTTAATCTGTCTTCTGTTGTTTTATTCACAAACCCCAAGCACTGAATCTAAGTAGATAGAGGAAAGGTTTTTCATCCTGATAGCGTCAACATTCTAGAGCAAAAGTTGGGAAACCAAGACCCATGGGACAAATACGGCCCACCTCCTGTTTTTATATGACCCATGAGCTAAGTACAATTTTTATATTTTTAAATGGTTAAAAAAATCAAAAGAATGTAACACTTGAAAATTGTATGAAATGCCCATAAGTCACATTTTATCGGGTTATAGCCATGCTAATTCACTTATAAACATGTGTTGTTCATGACTGCATTTACTCTATAATAACAGAGTCAGGCAGTTGTGACCTACAAAGCTGAAAATATTTACTATTTGGCTCTTTGTAGGAGAAATATGTCCATCTCTGCTCTATCCCATTCATGTTTTATTATCTTCATAGCACTTCTCACTGTCTCCATTTTTGTTTACCTGTTTCATCTACCTCAGTAGAATGTGCATTCTCCAAGGGCAGACACCTTACAAGCTTGTTTTTCACTGAATTCCTAGTACTATAATCAGAGCATCTCACACATAACAGTTGCTCAGTATTATGAGTAGATAACAAGAGACATTTATTGAGCATTTACTATACATCAGGCACATTTATTAGGTCTTTTAATCCTGTCAATAACCCTGTTGGATGGATACTATTGTTATAGACTGATTTGTGTCCTCCTGAAATACCTCAGAATGTGACTATATCTGGAGACAGGAATTTTAATGAGGCAAAATTAGGTCACTGTGGGTGGACCTTAATCCAATATGACTGATGTCCTTATAAGAAACCAGGCTCAGTGGCTCAGCCTGTAATCCCACACCTTTGGGAGGCTGAGGTGAGTGGATTGCCTGAGCCTGTGGGTTCGAGACCCGCCTGGGCAGCGAGACCTCATCTCCACAATAAATCAAAAAATCAGCCGGGCATGGTAGCGCATGCCTGTAATTCTGGCTACTTGGAAGGCTGAGGCGGAAGGATCACCGGAGTCCAGCAGGTCGAGGCTGCGGTGGCCGGGAGTGGCCACTGCACTCCAGTCTGGGTGATGGAGTGAGACTCCAACTCAAAAAAAAAAAAAAAAAGAAACAAAGACTCAGCTGGGCGCATGCCTCACACCTGTAATCCCAGCAATCTATGAGGCCTAGGCGGGAGGAATGCTTAAGTTCAGAAGTTCAAGACCAACCTGGGCAACATAGTGAAATCTTGTCCCTACAAAAAATTTGCTGGGCATGGTGGTGCACACCTATAGTCTCAGCTACTTGGAAGGCTGAAGCAGAAGGATCACCTGAGCCCAGGAGGTGTTGAAACTGTGATGAGCTGGCTCTGTGCCACAGCACTCCAGTCTGGGCGACAGAATTGGGACCCTGACTCAAAAAAAAAAAAAAAAAAAAAAGAAAGAAAAGAAAAAGGAGAAGAAGAAGACACAAAAATACACAGAGAAGATCAGGGAGAAGGCAGCCATCTACAAGTGAACAAGAGAGGCCTCAGAAAAAAATCAGCCCTACCAACACCTTGATCATGAACTTCTAGCCTCTAAAACTGGAGAAAATAACTTTCTGTTGTTTAAACCCCTCAGCCTGCAATACTCTGTTATGGCAGCCCTAACAAGTTAATACAGAGTATTATTACCATTTAAGAATGAGAAACCTGAAGAACAAAGAGATTAAGTAACTTCTTCAGTTAATAAGTAAAAGAGCCAGGATTTGGACACAGGGAGTCTGGTTCTGATGCTGGCTCTCTTAACCACCGTGCCATGCTGCCTCTCTGTGGATAAGTGTATAGAAGGGATAACCAGAGACATATATTGCACAGAGTTTCCTCCTTACTCCAACTGTATAATACACAAGAATTTTCCAAGGACACAATCCAAGTAAGGTCTTGGTGTTTTCCTCTGGAGGTACTGGTAGAATATGGGGACAAGTAACAAAGTCCCAAGTTTAACAACTAATGAACTGGGAAGATGCCATTTAGCTTGCAGGAACTAACCAGATGGATTCTCCATTCTCTTGCTCTTAATTCTGGTTGCTCCTTGCAGAGTTTAGGTGGCCAGCTTCATGCCTCTCTTGACAGCTGTACATATATATATTTTTTTTTGAGTCAGTGTTTCACTCTGTTGCCCAGGCTAGAGTGTAGTGGTGTGATCACTGTTCATCACAGACTCAACCTTCCAGGTTCAGACAGTTCTTCCACCTCAGCCTCGTGACTAGCTGGGACGACAGGCATGTGCAACCATACCTGACTAATTTGAAATAATTTTTTTTTGGTAGAGACAAGATCTTGTTGCCTAAGCTGGTCTTAAACTCCTGGGCTGAAGCAATTCTTCCACCTTGGCCTCCCAAAGTGCTAGAGTCACAGGTGTGAGCCACTGCACCCAGCCTCTGTTTACTATGTTCGTAGTATCTCATTTTTCCTTTTGTAGCACGTGTCATGACTGTAGTTAATTAATAAATTAGCTATTCATATTATGCTTAAGGCCTATTTTTTCCCCCCTAGAATCAGTTCTACAGGCCAGAGACTGGGTCTAACCTTTCCCTATTGTACCCTAGTGTCTAGTCCAGGGTACACAGTGGGTTCTCAATAAATATTTTAAAAATAGATACAGATTTACTAATCAGTGTAATAGCAATCACAGCTACAAATTATTGCCCCTTCTCACCATATGGTTGGCATATGGTGGGTAATTTGATGTACATCTCTCCCATCTTCATAACAGCAGGGTAGATATTATCTCCATTTTCAGAGATGAAAACTGAGACTCAGAAGGTTGTATGATTTGCTCAGGGCCACAGAGCTGCTTTGGGATGGTGCCAGGACAAGATCTCAGATCAACTTTATTCTGAAATCTGTGCCCTTCCATTCTGCCTGACTGCTTTGAGGGTGATTTGGTGTTCCATGGTTACCTGCCCTCTCCTCCTTATCCTTGCTCCCAAATTTTATGTGTACAGAGCTAAGACAAAGTTCCTTATAGGTTGGGCTGAGAAGGATAGCATCCGCAGCCTTTCCTGGAGAAAGTCTACATTTGAGGATCACAGTCAAATGAAACAATTTTTAAAAAGACCATCTATATGTTAATAGCAGCATTCAACTGATGTATTAGCTCTCTTTTATGTGGAAAAAGTCCAGAAACGTCAACAATGACTACGCATAGAAATAATGGGTGACATTGCAAGCATAGGCATGGGATACAGGAGTGCTCATGCCTCCAGGCAGGCTTCCAGGAAGCAGCCTCACTGGGAACTTGCAGGCCTTAGGAGCCAATGTGGCCTAGTACTTGCCCAACGAGATTCCCTTCTTCCTGGCTTGCCCCAGAGATTCCGAAGGGATGTACAGAGGCAGCAAAAGATATACAGTATGTTCGACTTTTGAAAATGGAAGTAAAGCAGTACCTAATTTGATATTATATATTAGATATTGTAAACTTAAAAAAATTGAAGTATGTGACATTTTCATGACATTCAGTTTTTGTGGCCTTGAACCTCTAAACACTACCTCCTCCCCACACTTAGTTTTCTGATTGTGAAGATCTGTGGTGTGATTGGTGGTAAGGGGAAAATGGCTACTGTGGAAACAGAGTCAGGCTTCTTCTGAGAAAGTGAGTACCGTGGAAAACAGAATGCTTTGAAATACTTCTGGTTATGGAACTGCAGGCCTCAGGCAGGGCTTTACATAGGCGGGATCATGCGCTGAGTGGCTCTGCCTGGAAGGAAGAAGAACACTCTTGCTGTGGAGATGGAGGGTTCAGGAGAAGAGAGGAGGGGGAGGATGAGATAGATGAGGCGAGGCCTGCTAGAAAGGAAAGGTCAAGGAAACTTTTCTTAAAAAAAGAGCAGGGCTGTCTGACATTCCATTTGGAGTTGCTTGATTTGCTGCAGTTGTGCAGACCCTTCGTCTCAGCAAGGCTTAGGTGAGTGTCTTGTACACATGCGCATCGTGTTGTTTACCCTGCCGCTGTTGTGTGGAAATCATGGGAACGGGGCTGAATTCCATACCTGGGGCCCCAGCAAGAGTGGAATGAGGATTTCGCAGAGGTTGGGAAGCGAGGCAGGGACAGTGGGGAGAAAGCAGCACCCTCGGACACACCTGGAAACCGTGGTCTTCTGGACCTCTCCCGAGATGCACAAGGGGGTTTGCCGACACTATTCCCTAGAGTACGAGGGGCAGGCAAAGCCCCAGCTGACATCTGGGGTGCGGCAGAGGAGTTTCCCAGGCCTGTCTCTTGTCTTCATCTTTGGCATCTCTTTTCCTTTAGGGAAACTGTTGGTAGAGGGAAAAGGATTTTGGGACAGACTGACCTGAATTTGAAACGAAGCTTTGTTTCAACAGCTTAACTCACTGGAACCACAGTTTTGTCAGCCATAAAAAGGACCACGGGATGCAGGATTATGGAGAGGTTTCAACTAAGTGTTGAATCTAGTGTCAGACTGCTAGATTCAAATCCTGGCTCTACTGTCTGCTGGCCGTGTGATTTTGGACATTATCACAACCTCCTTTTATGAAAAATGGGGCAAATCATAATATCTACTTCTTAGGGTCAAGTGAGATAATGCAGCAAAGCACTTAGAACAGTGCCTGGCATTACAGCAAATGCTTAACAAGTGTTAGCCATTATTGTTGGTATTATTCTAAATGTAAAATATCTGGTCATGGTAGGATATTAATTAATGACTTTTGTTCTCTCATTTTACAGAAATGTAAGATCTGGGAATTTCCACACTATCAAAATATCTTTTTCCTAGAGAAGTTAACTAATAGAGCATCAGTTGATCACCTACATCAGTTATGAAGGCTCATAGAAGCTTTAAAAATCTCTTCACCTTTTAAAAGATAAAGACTTTTGTTCAAAAGAGTTTAAAATGTTATTGATACTAGGCTAGGCATAGTGGCTCATGCCTGTGATCCCCGCACTTTGGGAGGCTGAGGCAGAAGGATTGTTTGAGCCCAGGAATTTGAGCCAGCCTGGGCAACATAGCAAGACCTCATTTCTACAAAAAATTTTAAAAAATTAATCATGGTGACACGTGCCTGTAGTCCCAGCTACTTGGGAGGCTGAGGCAGAGGGATTGCTTGAGCCCAGGGATGGTGGTGCCACTGCACTCCAGCTTGGGCAACAGAGAGAGTGAGAGTCCAACTCAAAAAAAAAAAAAGTTGATACGAAAGTACATCTTATTTAGAAAAATAAGTTCTATCAGTTCTAAGAAATATACCCTACGGTTTTCTTTGTACTTCAACAGTCTCCTTGTAATTTGACTTCTAATATAGAATCTTGGACCCGCCAATGTCCACTTTCCCCCAGTGGAATGCACGCTCTGGCCCTGCCTTTTAATGCTGCTCAGTCGTCTCACTAAATCTACTTTCCTATTACTGCTTTAGGATGATAGTTGTCAACTTTCCATTATCTCAGTAGCATACATCCAGATGCCATACCAAATAAAGAGTTTTTAAAAAGCAGTTTCTGGAAAAGAAAGTTTTACTGCCTACCCCTTGTCCCTGTGGGGCAGAACTCTTTAGTGCTCTGATTGTGACGATCTCCCTGCGAGGCAGAGTAGCTTGGTGTGAGTTCAGGCTTTGAGGCTGGAGGGCGATCTCCCTGCGAGGCAGAGTAGCGTGGTGCGAGAGTCCAGGCTTTGAGGTTGGAGGGCTTGAGTTCCAGTCCTGACTCTGAGCTTATTTGTGTGACCTTGGTCAAGTCACTTAATTTTTCTCTTCTTTGGCTTCCTTAGGTAAAATGAGGTAGCTGACTTTGCAGGGAGGAAGGGTAAATAAATTAGTAACCCTGACATATCGCAAATGTTCCAGAAGTTGGTTCTTACTGTTAATTTGCTAGACTATTGTAACGAATTATTTCAGGCCCTAACCCAGACTTTTCCAACTTCAGTTGAGGAAGTTTTTAAATCTAAGAGTGCTGAATGACCAGGAAGGGTATGAGGCTGGCAGATGATTGTGTTTCCTAGCTCTGAAAGCACACCATCCTGCGCTTAGCCTTGAATTAAAATGGTTCTGATAGTAACCTTGTGGCTCATTATTTAGCAACCTCAGCTCTCTGGAGAGGACAAAACCCCTGTGCCTGGAGCTAAAGCCAGGAGGTGCAAATTCTAGTGCCCTGTGTCTCACTTTCTATGGGGGATCAGGGGGTTGGTTACAAAGTGATTCACACTCAACTTTCCTGTGACTTTTTTTTTTTTTTTTAGTCGGGGTCTTGCTCTGTCATCCATGCTGGAGTACAATGGCAGGATATCAATGGCTCACTGAAGTCTTAAATTCCTGGGCTCAAGCATCCTTCCACTTTAGCCTCCTGAGTAGCTGGGAATCATGCCACCACACCCAGCTAACCTTTTTTTGTGTGTGATGTTTTTGTAAAGATAGGATCTTGCTATGTTTCCCAGGCTGGTCTCAAACTCTTGGACTCTGAGCTTGTTTGTATAGATTGTGTAAGACTCAGATAACATAATAAATGTAAAATGATTTTTAAATTGGAAAATGTTAATTGGAAATATGTTATTGTATAATATATTGATAATAATGGTAACAGTAGTGAGTTCACTTATTTTATTTGTGGTGTATCCTCAGGCCTTACCCAGAGCTTGTTTTTCCTTCCTTTGGTCAAAATGCTGAGGACCCCAGGCATTTAATTTTTTTGCTTTTACAGTGGTAGTAGCATCTGAGCAAGGCAGAAAAGCTATAAAATGCATATTAGTCAAATGTTGCTAATTATTAGCCATAGTATGTTTTGAAGGAGGAAGATAGAGTTTTTTGGGAGATCATTATGTGGAGTTAAAACTATCCATATGCTTTAAATTTGGATAACTGGAGAGGGTAACTGGGGTTTATAGGTAATATATTTATAGATTGTTTCAAGCTAAAAAATTAATGAAAATACGCTTCTTTTGGGGCTCCTCAAACTGCTTTCTTATTTTATGCCTCAGCAAGCACATTTAGTAATTAGTCGAGACTGAAGGAGAAAGTACAAGCTGTTCTCCACAGTCTAATTACATTCCTTCATGGAGTAAAAATGAACAGTAAAATGACTGATGATTCTATATGTTCAAGTAGAACTATCAGTTGCTTCATTTGCTGGAAGAGTTTTCTCTTGAATTCTTCTGATCTCAAAGGGCACCAGAGGCCAAAGCCACTCCTGGCTTCAGGGAACAGCCCTAAGGCTCTAGTCCACTCCTGTAGAGGTCACTGCTCAGCCTGCCCATTGATAATGTATTTTTATCCCTTTATTAAAAAAAAAAAATTTATGTGTACTAAAGGTCTGTGTGCAGAGACAAATTCATTTGCCTTTGTTAAACTTCAATCAAGATGTATTTATTTTCACTTGTTCCAGTGGCTCGTGTTTATAATCCTACCACTTTGGGAGGCTGAGGCAGGAGAATTGCTTGAACCCAGTAGTTTGAGACCGGCCTGGACAATATAGCAAGACCTCATCTCTACAAAAAAAAAAAAATTAAAAAGTTAACTAGACGTGGTGGTACGCACTGGTAGTCCCAGCTACTTGGGAGACTGAGGCAGAAGGATCTCCTAAGTCTAGGAGGTCAAGGCTATGGTGAGCCATGATTTTGCCACTGCACTCAAGCCTGGGTTACAGAGTTAGGCTCTGACTCAAAAATAAAAAAAAGTATTCGCTTCTTATGAAAACTCTATTCAGGGCTTAAAAATCATGAAGATAATATAAAAGCACTTTTTCTTCAGGTTAGGGACCATAAGTTCAAGAACTTTTGAGTATCTCTTCTTGGTTTTCCCCACAACCCTTTTTTTGTGCCACTATTTTAGAATTTATTTTATGCATTCCAGTAGATTGATGTTATGTCTATATAGAGTGCAAATACTTTGAAGGCAGGAGCTTTGGTTTACTAATCTTATTCTGGTGCTTGGTATGCATTCTGTGCTAAAGACTTAAATGTGAGGATGAGGAAGATGGACTGAGAAAGAAAGAGAAAAATACTAAACAAATTTTACTTTTTATTTATTTTAATTTTAATTTTATTTTTCTGAGTTAGAGTCTCACTCTGTTGCCCAGACTGGAGTGTAGTGGCATACTTCCGACCACCGCAGCCTTGACCTGCTGGGCTCCAGCGATCCTTCCGCCTCAACCTTCCAAGTAGCTGGAACTACAGGCGCACGCTACCCCGCCCGGCTAATTTTTTTGATTTATTGTAGAGATGAGGTCTCGCCAAGTTGCCCAGGCAGGTCTCGAACCCGTGGGCTCAGGCAGTTCACTCATCTCGGCCTCCCAAAGCGTGGGATTACAGACTGAGCCACCGAGCCCGGCTCAAATTTTACTTTTTAAAACAATGAAATCATTTTGTATTCATTAAACTTTTAGAATTTGCTATCAATTTGGTAAAGATGATTTTGTAAAATGTAATATTACTATTTTAAAAAGCATATATATAATTCATTTGATTTAAAAAAATTCATCAACACTCAGGCAAGTTCCCTCTGCCAGTTTTCTTTCTTTCTTTTTATTTTTTGAGGCAGGGTCTCACTCTGTCACGCAGACTGGAGTAGAGTGGCACAATCACGTCTCATGGCAGCTTTGACCTCCTGGACTCGGGCAATTCTTCCATGTCAGCCTCCCAAGTAGGGAGCACATCACCATACCTGGCTTATTATTATTATTATTTTGTAGAGACAAGGTCTTGCTATGTTGTCTGGGCTGATCTTGGACCCCTGGGCTCAAGTAATCCTCCTACCTCAGGCTCCTGAAGTGCTGAAATTATAGGTATGAGCTGCTGTGCCCAACCTGTGCCAGTTTTCATTAGTTGGCAAATAAGTTTGTTTAAAGCTTAGTATTTTATTGATATATAAATCTTTATGTTAATTAGCACCCAGATTTCTGGATTTTATCAATACACAACTTTTCTTGGATTTACAGGAAAAAACTGCTAGTTGTATATGTGAATTCTTGTTCTAATTCTTGAGTTATTTGAATCTAGGACTTGTGGAAACTTTATGTTTGCTTACTTATGTGCTTTTTGGTACTTTGCTTTTTAAATGGAGGACGTTATTTGAAAGATAAGAGATGTATGTAGAGAAAATACATTTTAAATAAGTGAATTTGATTTGAGATCACTTTCATAAGTATAAAGACTTGCCGCTGTAATTATCATGTGTAAGCTATAAGGAAATTGGGCTCAAGGGCATTCAAAGATACATAACTTTTCTTGGCATTCAGGGTCTGACCTCTATTGGTGAGATGTGCATACACTTGCCTTTATTTCTCAGAATTCTACACTAGATTAAAATAAATTTTGTTAATTAGGTATAGTGTTTGTGGGAGGTCAGGTGTGAATAAGGTTGGAAATCCTTTAAAAACTCATAATCAAATTATATTTTTTTCATTGTGTGAGATCTATAGTTAATTCAGTTGTTCACTAATAGTAAATCCAATGCTCTTGTTAGTTATTTATAAGACTCTAAATATGTTGAGATGCAATTTTTTTTTAGTTCATCACAGAATGCCATCTATTTAAGGGTTTCTAATTTACAAAGAAATTATAGCTTCATGAAATAAAGTTATAATATGACTTTATTAAACATTTAAGGTTAAAGAGATCATTAAATTAAAATCGTGTAAAAATATTAAAATTATATACTCTCTTGCATTGTCTTTATTTCTTTTTTTCTTTTTTCTTTTGTATATTTTTTAATTTTAAAGATGTGGGGTACAATTCAGGGTTAGGTATAATTGTTTTTATTTATGTGATCTTTTCTTTCACATTTAAAAATTAATATAGGTGAGAAATCAAACTTTAACATATTACTCTGTATGGAGCAAATGCTGCATGAGTAGGCTCTAGAACCTAACTGGGATTGCACATTGAAATTGTCATAATTTAAACGTTGTCTTTGTACCTGACTTAGAAATATATTGTAAAGTTATAGTAACCAAAACAGCATGGTATTGGCATAATAATAGACACATAGACCAATGGAACAGAATGGAGAACACAAAAATAAGTCCACACATTTATAGCCAACTGATTTTCAACAAAGACACGAGAACACACATTGAGGAAAGGATAGACTTTCAATAAATAGGGTGCTGGAAAGACTGGATATCCATATGCAGAAGAATGAAACTAGACCTTATCTCTCACCACATATAAAAATCAACGCAAAATGGATTAAAGACTTAAATATAAGACTAAAACCTATGAAACTACAAAAGTAAAACATAGGAGAACCGCTTCATGACACTGATTTGGGCTAAGATTCTTTTCTGTATAAGAACTCAAATAAACAACAAAAACAAAATTAGACAAATGAGATTATATGAGATATCAAACTGGAAAGCTCTGCACAACAAGGAAACAGTCAACAGAGTGAAGAGATACCCTAGAGAGCGGGAGAAAACATTTGCAAACTATGCATCTGACAAGATATTAGTATTCAAAACATATAAGAAACTCAGACAACTCAATAGCAAAAACAAAAACAAATTATATACTTTAAAAATAGGCAAAAAGACTTGAGTAGACTTTCTCAAAAGAAGAAATACAAATGACCAATTGGAATATGAAAAACATGCTCAACATTACTAATCATGGGGAAATAGGAATCAAAGCCACAATGAAATATTATGTTACATCTGCCAGAATGGCTATTGTCAAAAAGACAAAAAAATACTAGATGTTGGTGAGGCTGTGGAGAAATGGGAACCCTTCTATACTGTTGGCAAGAATTAGTAAAGCCATGATGAAAAACAGTATGGAGGATCCTCAAAAAATTAAAAATAGAACTATTATATGCCCCAGCAATTCTACTACTGGGTATTTATTCAAAGGAAACGAAATCAGTTTTGAAGAGATACCTGCCCTTCCCTGTTTATCACAGCACTGCTCACAATAGCCAAGATATAGAATCAGCCTAAGTGTCTATCAATGGGTGAATGGATAAAGAAAATGTGGTATATACACAAAGTCGAATATTATTCAGTCATAAAAAAGAATAAAATCCTGTCATTTGTGCTAGCATGGATGAACCTAGTGAACCTGGAAATTTCAAATGATAATGAGTGAAATAAGCCAGGCACAGAATTGGAAATACTGCATGATATTGCTCATCTGAGTTTAAAAAAAAAACGGATCTAATAGAAGCAGACAGTAGAATAGAGATTACCAGATGAGAGGAGATGAAGGACAAGAGGATGAGGAGAGATTGGTCAATGGGTACAAGATTGCAGATAGACAAGAGGAATAAGTGCTGGTTCTCTATTGCGCAGTGGGGCAACTATAGTTGACAGTATCGCCGTGTATATTTCAAAATAATGGGAATAGAGAATTTTGAATACTTTTACCACAAAGAAATAATAAATGTTTGAGATGATGGAAAGCTATCTACCCTGATTTGATCATTATACATTGTATGCATGTATCAAAACATCACACTATACCCCATAAATTAAAAATAAAATAAAACTTAAGAAAACCTTGTGTTTGATCATTACTATTTAAAATTGTGAGTTATCCATTTACCTATGTGTCCCAGTTGTTTGACTCGTAGACTTTGGTGCAGTCCAAGAGTAAGTAAATTCTTGTGTTAATTACATAAAAATCTGTTACCAATAAGCAAATTCAAGAGAATACCAAAGCCAAAGTTTCTTTATTATGAAACTCCTTTTTAAAAAAAGTATTCAGCAGAAACAAACAATGTGCTATATGCCAGTCTTTTCTTTTTAGAATATCAACATTACTCCCAGTAAATTACTCCGAGTTTCACAGCAGCTTGCTGGGTTCCATGGTTTTGGGGGTAGAAACGCAAAGCTCTGAGAGTGACACCTGTTATGTCTGTATCCAGTTTGTTCTTTTTCATTCTATCCTTATTCATATCAATCTTTGGTTGAATTGTGTTTCCCAAAAAGATGCTGAAGTTCTATGGTGGCTCATCCCTATAATCCCAGCACTTTGGAAGGCTGATGTGGGAGGATCACTTGAGATCAGGAGTTTGAGACCAGCGTGGTCAACATAGCCAGACCTTATCCCAAATAAAAATCCAAAAATTAGCCAGATGTGGTGGCACATGCCTGTAGCACCAGCTACTTTGGAGACTGAGGTAGAAGGATCACCTGAGCCCAGGAGGTCAAGACTGCAGTAAGCTGTGATTGTGTCACTGTACTCTAGTCTGGGGAACAGAGTGAGACCTCGACTCAAAAAGACAAAAACAAAAACCTGGAGTACTATTCAATAGAACCTGTTGTTATAATTACCATTGTAACATGATATATTGCAGTTACATGTGGACTTTCCTGTCTCCTCCTTTACGGTGAAAAGGCTGATTAATTGAGGAGGATCTTAAGGTCATTTTCCAACAGAATGTTCCAACTCAGAACATCTTAAGCATTAATAAATTTATTCTGATTATTGGTTTTTCATTAGGCATTCCTTTTTGTTATCTGATTCATATCTCTCACCAGTGGTTTACAGTAAATGATTGAATATTTTCAGAGTATAACAAATATAGCAAAAACAGCATCTTAATCATGCAATGAAGTTCTTTCTTTTCCCCTCCCTTCCTCTCTCCCTCCCTTCTTTTTTTTTTTTTTAAGAGACCAGGTCTCACTGGGTTGTCCAGGCTGGTTTTGAACTCCTGGGCTCAAGTGATCCTCCCACCTCAGCCTCCCTAGTAGCTGGGATTACAAGCACGAGTCACAACACCCAGCTGATCCTCATTTTTTCTGTCTTAAGTTTATCCTTGTGTATTCTGAAACATGAATCAGTTGCTTCTATACTATAGGCTTGGTCCTTGCTGTTTCCTGATGTGTTTTGTGCTGTGTTTCTTGCTGTTTCAAGACCTAGAAAGCATAAAAATGAATATAATGTATATTTTCATATAAAATTTGCATGTATGTGATGTTTACATATATATTTGTATTTGATGGATTCAAAGTTACACTTAAAATTTGTGTCAGTTTAACCATTATAATTGGCTTCTTCCTGCTGTCAGGATTACTCTAACAAAGAAATTGATTCCTGTGTATTACATCAAGAGAGGGGTGTACTGAACCATGGTTAGTTTTTGACAATGAAAAACTCATCAAGAGATGGTGACCTGATTTATTATGGGATTTGGTATGTCTGATGGAGGGGACAGAAAACATTTTAGCAAGTAGCATAATTCCTAATTTTCATTTGGGTCTTAGTGAGGAAGGAGGGGTTCATCCTTCAGTTTCCCTGTGGACCCTTCAGTTTCCCTTCAGTTCCAAATATTGGGAATAGACATTTGGGAGCTCCTCAGGGTCCTGAGTGAACATATAGTCTCCTGTCATAAATCCAGTCACATCCCTTCTTATCATTCCTGACTCAGAAAGTGAAAAGTGGAATTGGTTTTGTCAAATGTTTCTCCTTTGTGCCACATTGCACTCTGAACATGCCTCTAACTTTGCATTACTATAGGGCTGTTGATTTTACCTTTACAGATAAGAGTGTGGTTCTTAGTTTTAAATTCTGGCTTTGCTACTTTCTAGCTGTGTGAACTTGAGTAAATTACTTAAACTTTCTGAATTTCAGTTTTCTAATGTGTAAAATGAGAATAATAAAGTACCCAGTTCATGGTGTGATTGCAAGGATTAAATGAGATAATATATATAATGGCTCAGCACAATGGTATGTGATAAGCACTCACTAAATTATGCCTATTACTATTGCCTCTTTACTTGTGTAGCTCATGGATTCCTTTGTTTGTTATGTGCACGGAACTTGGCAACAGTACTCTAAGACTGTTGAACTGAACTGATTGATCAGAGTTTGCTCACATAGTACTCACGTTATATAGAACCAAGGAGCCATTTGGTGGACAACTTAAATTCATGCTACTGGACTTGAAGCACCTTGAACAAGAGCATTTTCTTGGTTCATTGCAATCCCACCACTGGTGTTAGAAAAGCAATTTAAGTGTAAGAGTTAGAGGTATCGTCTTTGTAGGGAAAGCATCATCAGCATTACTCATTGACTTCTTGCTGTGCAATATTTTATATAATAATATTTTAATCATGTTTTAGTCAAAATGCAAATATCTTTAAGAGAACTCAACCATACACTGAATAGTTAGCAAGTTGTGACCAAAGAGTGCTGCAGTTATCTGTGACAATATTTTTGAGTAACATTTATTGCGTGTCAATAAAATCCTACACTGCCACAGCTGAACAGGAAGAGACTAGTTTATAAAATGCCCATTATTCTAAGCTAGGTGTTAATAATCTCTTTGTTAATGTTACAATATGCTAAATAGTGCCAAGCTTGGAAAACAAAAGTTCATGGTTATGTAAGTGTTCTGGCACGTGTCACTGAGCAAGTCACTTGGAATTCGAGCTTGTCCCACGGTTTGACTAGGCTGTGCAAACAATAGCGATGCAAATGTAGCAAAATGCCTCTGTTGTGATGGCTTTCCCTCTAAGTGTTCATTCTTGAGAGTTCCACGTCTTTTCCCTGTCAATAGGTTACTATCTTTACACAAGAAAGCCTGCTGAGTGTCTTGAGAAGGAATGACATTCACTAGTTTTGAACTTATCTGAAGAGAACTATCCTTTCTCTTTCGCTTTTAGGTCAGAATTAGTGCTTCAGCCAGTGTACATCGCACATACAAGTGCTTTGGGGATAGTAAAAGAGTCAAAGAAATGCAAGAAGAAACATTTAGTTTTTAAGAACAAATGTCTCACTTTCTTAGTATAGAGCAGACCCTCCTAATGACTGCAAACTTTCTACTCTGGTTATAGATGTGCGGGGCTTCCGTTCTGAAGAGAATAATAGCTAGTGGTTCACTGAGTACTGACTCTGGGCCAGGGTCTAACCTAAGTGTGTAAATGTACTAACTCATTAAATACACGTATTCACTCACTGACTCGAGGTAGGTAATTTTATCATTCCCAGTTTACAAATTAGGAAACTGAAGCTCACGGAAGTCAAATAACTTGCCTTAATAAGTGGTTGAACAGGGATTCAAATAGAGGTCCTTTAGCTCCAGTCACTGAGTTCTTCAACACTAAACTACTTGTCTTTTGGATGCCAGAAAAGACTTTGCAAACATAAATCGAGAACATTCTAGAAATAATTTATTCCTAATATTTAAAAAAAGGGAAAAGAGAAGAAAATGATAAAAATTTAGGATAGATTTTTTTTTTTTTGCCCAAAAATATCTCTTGGAAAATACAGGCTACGAGGGCTTTTGGAACACTGTGCCTTTCTGGGCTTTCACGCTCCGTGTCTTGGTGGAAGGACTGTGTTCTAAGAGAGAGGAAGTTTTGGTTTCAGGCTCTGCTATTAACAGCTATATCTCTTTGGTTAAGTCACTCATACTCTGTGACTTCTTTTTTCAAATGAAAGTATTGAATTAATATACTGTTATTCATCTTATATAGTTTTTGGAAGAATCAGATAGAATTGATAAGAAATGATTCAAAAATACAAAGTGCTATGGAAATATAAGGTGGCATTATTGCTGTTTCAATAAACACTAACCATTTATGAAATATTGTCATCTCATCATTGGAAGAAATGTTAGAGGCACTGAGTACTTCCCAGAGGACAGAGCAGTAGAGTGGAATGAGCTGGAATGTTTGTCCTGCGTTAATTTCCTTGCCTGGTCACTTATTTACTTGATAACCTTGGGTCAGGGATCCAACTTCTTTGAGTCTCAGATTTATTTGTAAAAGAAGGAGAATAATATTTACTTTCCAGTGGTATGAGGATTAAGTGTGACAGTGTGTAATAGTAAGATCCTGTCACATGCCATCTCAGAAAATCCTCAGTCTAAAAGAAAACAAAACAATGCAAAAAACAGTCTGCCAACCGAAATCAATAAAAACAGCAAAAATCATACACTGTAGTGTTTTGAAGATAAATTTGTCAATAAATATTTGTAACATATTACCATCATCAGGAGAGTTTTAAGTGTTCTTACTAGTAGAGCATGTGAAAGGTATGAGGTACCAATGGCATCCTTACTTTTATTACAAAATAGCAATGCTATGCTAACTATTTGTAATTTTTAGAAGATAGCAGATCATAAAAGCTGATAGTTTGTAGTTTCTTTAGGTTTATTTAGGTACACAATCAATTACTCTATGAATGGCGGCAGTGTGGTAGGAAGAATAATGATATCCCAAAGATATCCATGTCCTAATCCCTAGAACCTGTGAATATGTGATGGTGTGTGCCAAGGATGAATTAGGATTACAGATGGGACTGAGGTTGCTGATCGGCTGACCTTAACATTGGGAGATTGTCCTGGGTTATTTAGGTGGGTCCAATGTAATCACAAGGGTCTTACAGAGCAGGAGAGGCAGAAGAGGGAGAACCAGAGAGAAGGCAGCATCAGATAGACTTGGCCTAATGTTGCTGCCTCTGAAGATGGAGGAAAGAAGTTATGAGTCAGGGATTGCAAGAAGCCACCCGAAGGAATGCGGGAAACCACCAGGCAATTTTCTTTCAACCCACTTGACTTATTTTTTTCCCTCCCTCCTTCCCTCTCTCTCTCTCTCTTTCCCTCTTTCTCTCTCCCTCCCTCCCTCTCTCTCTCTCCCTCTCTCCCACTCTCTCTCTTTTTTTCATTGGAGTCTCACTCCGTTGCCCAGGCTGGAGTGCAGTGGCACAATCGACCACCGCAGCCGCGACCTGCTGGGTTCAGGTGATCCTTCCGCCTCAGCCTTCCAAATAGCTGGGACTACAGGTGCTTGCCACCACGACTGGCTAATTTTTTGATTTATTGTAGAGACAAGGTCTAGTTATGTTGCCCAGGCAGCACTTGAACCTGTGGGCTCAGGCAATCCTCTTGCCTTGGTCTCCCAAAGTGCTGGGACTACAGGCGTGAGCCATCGCACCCGTCCTATTTTTCTTTTCTATTTTTCTTTGCATTGGTCGAGATCTTCAATACACTATTTAATATGGTATCAGAAATATCAAATGTTCTTTTCTTGTTCTTCATTTTAAAGGGAATGTTTCTAACATTTTTGCTATTAAGAAATATGCTTGCCAGGTACACTGGCTCATGCCTGTGATCCCAGCACTTTAGAAGTTGGAGAAGATGGAATGAGTCCAGGGCTTCGAGACCAGCCTGGGCAACTTGGTGAGACCTTGTCTCTACAATAAATCAAAAAATTAGCCAGGTGTGTTGGCACACCCTTGTACAGCTACTCAGGCTGAGGCTGAAGGATTGCCTGAGCCCAGCAGGTTGAGGCTGCAGTAGCTGATTGTGCCACTGCACTCCAGCCTGGGCAACAGAGTGAGTCTCTCTCTCTCTCTCTCTTTCTCTCTCTCTCTCTCTCTCTCTCTCTATATATATATATATATTTGCTTGCAACAAATTTTTAATATTAATATATTCATCCTTGTATCGGGTTAAGGAAACTTTGTTCTACTTCATTTTTATAATCAGAGTATACCTATTAAATTTTATCAAATGCTATATTTTAATTTCTCCTTTCTTTTGTTCTATATAGTGCTCTTTTTTTGGGATATCAAATGTAATTAGACTTTTTCCTTTTTTCTTATATTTTTTGGACAGGTGATTAGTCAGAGAGAAGAGCATGCTTTCAAAATGAATGAATTCTTAAGCTCTGAAAGAAAAAAATACTTTGATCGTTGTGGATTTCTCTGAGCAATACCAAAATTGCTAAATGAATTAAATAAGAAAGTGAGAACTGATTTAGTAGTAAGTTATGGAGAATAAGTTATGAGCAATACATTTAAAGTAGCAAAGAGTACAATATATGTGACTAAAGCTATCAAAGACAAGTTTTCTAGTAAAACATCTTCATCCAATTTTTTCATTATCATTTACTTTTATTTTTGTTTTCTGAAGGTAGACAGAATAATATAGAAAGCTCCATATTTATTCCATAACTAAGCATACCTTGTCCACCTACTAAACATTTCAATCACAGATGAAGTCAACAACTATTTCTTCTACAGTCTGACCATTTCAGTATTCTTGTCTTTTCAGCCAGTAACTGATATATTTGCTCAATATAAATCGACTCTCTTTCTTTGTTTTCATGTTTCAA
The DNA here is from genome assembly GCA_027257055.1 of Cephalopachus bancanus. NCBI lineage: Eukaryota > Metazoa > Chordata > Mammalia > Primates > Tarsiidae > Cephalopachus > Cephalopachus bancanus. Next base: position 15,486,932 of record JAPVLO010000093.1, read on the forward strand.
TCTTTTCTAAACTTTGTAATTATAAACTCATAATTCAGAAAAGTTTATATGAGGAAGGATCCCAAAAAACCTGGAATTATTTTTTGGAGGGCGAGCCCCTTATAGGACAGGCTTCCCCCACTAGGTAATTGTTCTAGGAACCCATCAGCATCAGTGTATCAGCCAGTGTTGTTATGAGAGGCTACGTTTGACTTTAGTTAATTTCTTTCTTTTTTTTTTTCAACACATTTGCCCCTTTCATGATGGGTGATTTATAAGTGCACCTGTCTATACCACACTGAGTGTTGAGCAGTTTTTGATCAAAAACAGCATGATCTCCATGCATCAACTGGAGAATGCTTTGAAACTGACTGAACTTTGAACATGTAAGAATAAATACACAATTTTTAATAAATAAATGCTGGGATTTTTTGGTCTCCCCTTGTATCTAGTTGACTACGTATTTTGTATTCTACTGAAAAATATTTCCCAAATAGGACTTTATTACTCTTAGATGTTGTCATTGGTCTTGGATGATGAATGGGTAGACACTGGAATCAGACTCCAATTCAAGCTAAGAAGTGAATCCTGCTGCATTGTAGGTTGGAGATATGAGAGGCGATTGAGGGTGGCAGTATTAAGATAATCAGCAAGGGTGGAAAGGAGTGCCAAAAAGTGAGGAGTTGCTGGGGAAGATGCTGTTCATAGTCACAGGAACAAAACTCCTGGGCCAGCAATGCCAACTGAACAGCAAGGCATCAGTGTATAAGCCTGCCTGCATACCTCAGTTATGGCAGGTTTTTTTTTTTTTTTTTTTTGAGTAGGGGTCTCACTCTGTTACCCAGGCTGGAGTGTAGTGACACACTAACAGCCACCACAGCCTCGACCTGCTGGGCTCAGGCGATCCTTCCACCTCAGCCTTCCAAGTAGCTGGAACTACAGGCATGAGCCACCACACCCAGCTAATTTTTTGATTTATTGTAGAGATGAGGTCGTGCCAGGTTGCCCAGACTGGTCTTGAACCCATGAACTCAGGCAATCCTCTCACCTTGGCCTTCCAAAGTGCTGGGATTATAGGCGTGAGCCACCGCGCCTGGCCTCGTGGCAGGTTTTGACTCAGCTGGAGCACATAATACTGCAGGGCTGCATTTTCCAGACTGTGTCTATGAAAGCCGCATATCCTTTATCACTTTCATAGACATTCTTCTCTTGAATGATCTCATTTGTGGAATACTCATGGGCTATTTTATAGTATATTTGTTTTCTGGATAATGCAACTTGGTCCAGAAGGAGGGAAGAACAGATCCTCAGATCTTTTTTGCTATCACTATTTGATGTTAATACTACAATTTGTAAGACAACAGAAAGGAAAATGCACATAGAGTTATGTCCCTTGCATTGAGGCATTCTGTTACCAATTCTGAAAAGTCTTGCAAATTTTAACATGATTTATATGCTCACTCTTGCATTGCATATTGACATACCCAGTTGCTCATATTATCCCTGGATGACTTGTTCTGTATCCCTTTGGGTAACTGCTTTTTAAAAATTTGAATCAGGCCCACTCGATAGGCTTGAGTGCAGTGGCATGATCATGGCTCACTGTGGCCTCAAACTCCTGGGCTCAAGCGATTCTTCTGCTTCAGTCTCCCATGTAACTGGGACTGCAGGTGTGTGCCACCACACTTGGCTAATTTTCTGATTTTTTTTGTACGATGAGATCTTGCTGTGTTGCCCAGGCTGGTCTCAAACTTCTGGGCTCAAGCGATCCTCCTGCCTTGGCCTCCCAAAATGCTGGAATTCCAGGCTTGAGCCACCACGCCCAGTGTTTATAAAAGAGACCCTTCTCTAACATTTTCAGATTTTCTCTCTGCCATGCCTTCATTTCTTCATCCAAAAACCCACTATACCTCCCTAACTCCTACCTATGCTTGCAATCTCGGCCTGGACGTTGCTACATCTGGAGTCCTCAAGTCTTGGTTAGGTTGCTCCCCTCAGTGCTCCCTCTGCATCTAGTATTTCATTTGCCGAAACACTTTTTACACGCTATTACTCCATCAAGAGAGATGTCTGTGGTGTTTGTTCTTGTGTCCTTAATGTCCAGCACATGGCTGGCACTCAATAAGAGGGTGAAAAGTAGAACTGGATTGAGTAGGAGGGGCCTTATAAACCATAAGGGATTTGAGATTTATCCTGAGAGCAATAAAGAGCTTCAATTTAAAGTTTTAAGTGTATCCCTGAATTGTACCCCACATCTTCAAAATAAAAATTAAATAAATAAATAGTTTAAGCAGAGAAAGATCATCCTGGCTATGCAACTATTGTGAGACCTACTATTATAGTAATTCAGACATGACACTCATGTGACCTGGCCTTAGGTTGCAGACATGAAAATGCCGTGAAGATGGCAGTTGCATTATATAATGAGGCACTGGAATCTTCTGGTCATGAATAGTGACTGGGGATGATGAGAAGGAGGGTTAAGTTAGACAGGACAGGCAAGTTCTGGTGTCAACTGTGTGAGTGAGAGATGGGATACAGGAGGGGGAACATGGCAGAGGGGCAGAGGGCAAGTTCAGGTCTGCATGTACTGAATTTGAGGGTCCTGCTGCACACCAAAATAACATGCAGTTGCATCCAAAATTGGAGTTTGGAAAGAGATAGGAGCAAAGTGATGGTAACGTCGTTCTGGGGGACAACAGGAGTTTACCGGGGGAGGGAGTAGTTTCACTATGTCGTGGAGACACAGCTCATTAGTGGATTGAGGAGTGAATGGAAGGCGCGGAAGTGGCTATGGTGAGTATATAATTAGCTTGCTAGAAGTCAGTCTTTAGGGGAAGGCAGGAAGGAAAGAGGGCTGCTGCTAAAGGAATTGAAGAAAGGCTTTTATAAAAATGGAAAATATCTGAATATATTTAAATATATGTATGTATGCATTTGAGTTGGAGTCTCACTCTGTTGCCCAAGTTGGAGTGCAGTGACACATGGCTTGCCACAGTCTCAGCCTTCTGGGCTCAGGTAATCCTTCTGCCTCAGCTTCCCAAGTAGCTGGGGACTATAGGTGTGCACCACCATGCCTGGCTAATTTATTTTTTCTTTCTTTCTTTCTTTCTTTCTTTCTTTCTTTCTTTCTTTCTTTCTTTCTTTCTCTCTCTCTCTCTCTCTTTCATTCTTTCTTTTTTTGAAAGCAGGATTTATTGAGAAGACAGAAAAGCTTCTACAGTGGGAGGGGACCTGAGGGGGCTGCCCTTTTTTCTCTTTTTTGTAGAGATGAGGTCTCACTATATTGCCTAGGCTGGTCATTTGAACTCCTTACCTCAAGCAATCCTCCTGCCTCAGCCTCTCACAGTATGCCACTGTCCCCATTACATGTGTTTAGAATAGAGTCTGAAGAGAAGGACAAGTTGACATAATATAACAAGGTACTGAGAAGACTGTGGTGAATGTAGGGCATTTGGAGCAAAGGTTAGCCTTAAGCAGGGAGAGTGACATCATCGTCTATTATAATACAAGGAATGAGGAAATCAAGGATGTCTAGGTGGGCACACTTTCAGTCTGGTGGAGGGTTTGAGAGAGTCTCTCTGTGGATTTCTTCCTTCCTGTGAATGCAAGATCATCTACCGAGAATGAGAATGGTGGAAATTAAGGAGAGAAGAAGATAAAGCTATAGACAGATTGTTGGCTGTTGGTAGCGATTGAAATCACAGGTAAACTTGAAGACTTTGAACATATGGTGGGATCATTCTGGACTACTGAGTGATTTTTCTACCATGCCACTGGACTAGACCGGGTAAAGATGCAGAAAAGGTAGAAAGATAGGCTATTACAAGGTTTGGCTTTTGCCAAGTGGACAAATGGAAGAACAACGGGGTGAGGGAGGTGGCATCAGTGAAGGTGAACATTTGATCTGTGTAACCTGTGTTGGAGAGGAGAGGAGGTGGAGTCTTGGGGGGTCTGGTAGGGAGGCCCAAGAGATTAAGGGGATGGAGGTCATAGGTGCAAGAGCAGGTATAGAGGGGGGTTATTGGGTGGAAAAATGCTCAGAGTGAGATGTTTCCATGCATTATTTCAGAGTTGGAGCAGTTCCAGGGATTGACAAAAATCAATATGTAAGGGGAATGGGTGGCAGAATTGGAGGGTGCAAAAAGTCACAGAAATGAGTTCAGAAAAGTTAATGGACCAAGGTCTCACCCATGTTGACATTTAAGTCACCTATAACTGTGGCAACATTTAGGGAGAATAAGACTGTGATTCAGATACCAAATGCATCAATGAATGAATTCAATTGTTGTGAACTCAGTAGATGGCTGCAAAGAGGAAGGGCAGATGATGCTAATAACCAGTTAGCATCACCCTCAAAAAGGGCTTTCTAGATATAGATGGAGAATGAATTGTTTGAAACTGACAGTAAGGAGCATTATGGATGCCCAAGTTTCCTTCCACCAAGGTAGGAGGATTGTGGGAGAATTAGTAGCCTCTACTTGAGGAAATTGTGGAAGAGTGACCTCAGAATTTTAGTTAAGACACTGATGAGAGGAACCTTTTCCTAGAAGAGGCTCACAGTACAAAGAAAGGTCACCACCCTTGCATTAATGCCACTGATGTTTCATTGAAATAGACTAGACTAGATTAGCAGTAGTTCTCAGAGGTGGACCTTGGACCAAGTGCATTATCACCACCTAGGAGATTGTTAGAAATGTAAATTCTCAAGTCCTATTTCAGATCTGTGTAGTCAAAAATCTGAAAGAGGGGCCCAGCAATCTGTTTTCACAAGCACTCCAGGTGATTCTGATAAATGCTGAGGTTTGAGAACTTCTGGACTAGATCTAGCTTCCCTTAATGTGGAGGGACAATGAAAAGCTGACAAACACGAGCTGAGATAAAATTTAGAAGGTAAACATTTCTTACAGTATTATGATAATTGTTCAAGGTCTGCTTATGAGTGAGAACATATGGTACTCTGTTCAAACTGCCAGGGGAGGGGAGGTGGGATTGGCAGTTGCGGGAAACTGCCAGGGGAAATGGGGGGCACACCTCGTCAACAAGGGTAACTGCATAATGAACATTTGTATACCTAAGCCTGAATTGTACCCCACCTCTTTAGAATATAAAATTTAAAAGTTAAAAATAAATAAATAAATAAAAAGAAAGTAAACATTTGCTGCTTAAGTAGATGACAACACCATACATGCTGCACGTAGGTATAGATAAAATCCTGGGCCAACAAAATCCTGGGCCTCAGCATTACTGGGCCACTCTAAGCCACATACTAATTATCCTGTGCTTCCTACTCTTTACTCCTGGTCTTCTTGGGGGTAATTCACAACCTCTCTACTTCCTTTAAACTTTTAATCCATTCTCACCATTTATTAGGTGATATTACACCTACCATCAAATAGGTGATATTACACCCTACTTTATTTATAATCTTACTTTTATTTTATTTTATTTTAAAGATGTGGGATACAATTCAGGATTAGGTATACAGGTGGTCATCGTACAGGTAAAGTTTGGGCCTTCCTTTGACACCCTAATTTATGTAAGAAATATTGTTAATTTAGACTTGAAAAAGATCACAGCACTTCTTCCCTTAGTTTGAGAACTACTTAGCATGCCACAAAGTAGCTGTATGAATTGTTTTACTCATTATGCACATTAATAAAATTTAAATATCCCAGTGAATTTTGTTGTTGCAGCTTTTGTCATTCATTTATTTGTTTAAAAATATTTATTGAGACTCTACTGTGAGTTGGGTTCATGCTTGTTTTTATCATCTCGTGGAAGAGACAAACATACAGTTATCAACCGTCTGATAAATGTTTTAACCATGACAAGTACAAGACATTATTGGAGTAGAGAAGGAACATCTAACTTGGCAGGAAGAAGTGTTTAGCAAGTTGACACATGTGTTGAGTTTTGGAAGAAGAGCAAGAATTCTTCAGATGAATGGTGGGAATGGGAATGGAGAGTATTTCAGGCCTAGGGAGCAGCCAGAGAGATCCTCGGATAGCTTAATATGGGAAAACCATTGCATGAGGGTCGCTGACCAGTAAGACATATGCTATAAAGCTAGGCATGGTTGGATCACAACGGGCTTTGAACTATGCATCAAGTTATCTGTGTGATGATGGGAGACTGCTGGAGGAGTTTAAGCAGGGAACAGCGTGACTAAGTTTCGCCACAGAACTCTTTTTAGTGAAGCTGGTTTTGGCACATTGCTATGGTTTGGATGTGATTTGTTTGGCTGTGGCAAATCTCATGTTGAAATTTGATCCCCAGTTTTGGTGGTAGGGCCCAATGGGAGGTGTTTGGGTTCTGGGAGCAGATCCCTCGTGAATGACTGATGCTTCTTTTTTTGTTGGTGCCAATTTTTAAATATAAGAGTGCCAAAATAATGCATACACATTTTAAGTGTGACATTCGCTCAAAAGATGGCATTAGTTAAATGAATGCTAGCATTACCATGTGACAGTCAAAGAAAATGGAGGAAGCAAGGTTGAGCAAACATCATACTACACATTGCTAACAATTCAATTCAACTTCAAGAAGTAAGGCATAGATAACATCACTTAAGATGTATATACTTTTTTTGGCATCCCCTGTAGCTTTATTTAAGACAATGCATTTTCCACTTACAATACATTGCATACAAGTTGCAATTTATTTCCTTCCCCTATACACATGTTCCATATTCAAGTATTGAGAATACCTAGTAATTTACTCTAGCAGCTCAACTTTAAAACTTCCACAGAATTTGCTATTAATTTGAGTCCTTCAATCTGCAACCCCATCATCATGAAGATGAATGGCTTTTTAATGAGTGAACTCTCTCTCTGTTTGACCCACAAGAGTTCCCCTGAGATCTGACTGTTAGAAAGAGCCTGGCACCTTTCCCTTCTCTCTTTCCCTTCTGTTCTCCCACGTGATCTCTGCATATTGGACCTTCACTTTTCCACCATGAGCAGAAGCTCTTGAGGCCCTCACCAAATACGCTGGCACCATGCTTCTTGTACAGCCTGCAGAACTATGAACCAAATAAACCCTCTTTTCCTTATCCACCCCTAGGTATCCTCCTTTATTTTTTAAATGTTTCATGTTGCCCAGGCTGATCCTGGCCTCAAGCAATCCTGCTACTTTAGCTTCTCAAAGCATTACAGGCATGAACCACTGTGCCCAGGCAGGTATTCCTTCACAGCAACACAAAAATGGACTAAGTCACACATGCACTTGGCTTACATTGAGAAACACTATTAAAATCTGTTGGTGTATTTATCATAGAAGTGTCCTTTACACAAAATCTCACATGAAAAGATTCTTTCAGTTAGCTTTGATTCTTTTGAAGAACTGGTGCATTTTCACTTTAAGGAAGATGTAAATGTGTTACTGATTTATTTTTATTTTTGCTATAAATGCCAGAAAGCCCAGTGCCACATTTGGTTGCAATTTAATGATGCTGTAGAAGTCTATGTCTTCTATCTTTTCATTATAAACTTTCTTTGTGGTCTTGAACTATGCTTATATAGGGTTTTCCTGGCTCTTATTTTTAAACTTATTTATATATTTTAATTTCTTGATAAATGTTCCTTTAGTTTGTTTCGAATCTTATGCTAAATGGAAGAATGAATTCATAAATAAATATCCATGTTTGCTTTCTTGGAAGCATTGTGCTAAAAAAGAGTAATAAAGAGTATGAAGTAGAGGCGAAGTGGTTATTAGTTGCCAGTTAGAGGCTTTTGTTGTTGTTGTTGGAGTCTCACTCTGCCACCCAGGTGGAGTGCAGTGGCATGCTCACAGCCTCCGCAGCCTTGACCTGCTGGGCTCAGGCAATCCTTCTACCTCAGCCTTCCAAGTAGTTGGAACTACAGGCATGTGCCTCCATGCCCAGCTAAGTTTTGGATTTATTGTAGAGGTGAGGTCTTGCCAAGTTGCCCAGGCTGGTCTTGAAACCCTGGGCTCAGGCGATCCTCTTGCCTCTGCCTCCCAAAGTGCTGGGATTACAGGCATGAGTCACTATGCCTGGCAGAAGGCGTTTCTAAGAGTCCTAGAGAGAAATAAGAAGAGTCTCAACCAAGGCGATGGTGATGGGGATGGAGAGAAAGGGTGAATCTGTGAGAAATGTAGGATGTAGAACTGAAGGGACTTGGTAATGGATTAGATGCTGTGTGTGAGGTGATGGGTGGGTGATGAGAGGTGGGTGATGTCCAAAATGATTCTGAGGTCTCCATCTTGTTTGCCTGGATGGCAGGTGGGGAAGGTGGCACCATTCACTATGTTAAGGAAGTCTGGACAAGAACCAGATGATGACAGCCAGGTGGACATGCCTATATCAGTTGGTCTGGGAGTTGGAAGGAAGTCTGTGAGGGAGATAGAACTTGGCCTTGGACATGGGCTCTTATGGAGAGAGAGAATATGTGGCAGAGGATAAGGACAGCAAAAGCAAAAGAGAGGGTGACAGTCAGAGCCCTGAGAATCATCATTTAAAGAATAGGTGGAGGAGAAAGAGCTCACTGAGGAAAATGAGAAAGAAAAGTAGTTTTAAGTGACAAGAGCATAAAGACATGAGAGCTATTAATAGAAAGAGTGCTGAAGAGGGTGGGAGTGGTCACCTGCATATAGTGCTGCTGTGAGGTTAAGAAAGATGAACAGTAGATTTAGCCATTCCGCATGTAGACTTCAGTATGTCATATTTTACACTAGAATGCATACAATTTTATCTTAAAATTCTAAAAAACAAATATATAAGAAAGAAGAGCATTGAAAAGTGCTCTTTTATTTGGAACTTGTCAATAATTGGTGTCTTAGCAGAGGCATTTAGTCATTCATCAGTCACCGAATACTTATTAAGTGACTTAATAGGAAACTAGTAAGAGGCAACCGCGTGTAAGGTCATTTAATTTCATCACTATGGGAAATTCTGGAATAAAATGAGTTTGAAGGGGAAGCTCTGTTTGGATGCATTATTACTAGTTTTAGAAAGTCACCACAGCTAGCATGTGTGCTAGGATGAATGGCAGGGCTACAATATTGTAGATGAGTAGAATAAAAATTATTTATGAACTGTGTTTAAATCAAAGAAAACAGGCCAAAGTTTGCATGAACATCAATAAAGCTTTATAACAATACAATTCATTATCACTGTTTGGATTAATATTGTAATAATTACACACTTTTTACATTTTGAAAATAAGTCATAAATAGTGTAAAAATAATTCTGAAGATCAACTTCTCACAAACTAGGGACCATGAAAACAAGTTTAAAAAACAAATGAAAACAAATTACAAACTGAACATAATGCAATTATCTCCAAACTGCAAATCAAAAACTTCATGCGTCTTTTGATTCAGTAATGTCAATTGGAGAAATTACAATGAAATTGAAATAAGAAATCAAACAGGGAGAATTAAATCTTTAAATTATTTACACTATTGATTTAAACTGGTTTGTGCCATATTTACAATGATAAGACACAACACATTCTTAGAATAATCAATTACATGAGACTGGCTCACAAACACTTAAAAAAAAATATGCAGTGTAATGCTTGCCAAAAAATTTTTTTTTTAAATTTCTACTTATTTTGTATTTATGTGAATTTTTTGGCAATATAAAAATAGCTGCACATAGAGATGAACTTTAAAATGTAAAAAATACAAATAAAAATATAATATTTTCTAAAGAAAAACCAGATACATACATCTTTTAAAAATGTTATTAAGTTGAATGAAACATTTACAACAGTATAAAGAATATTCACATAAATGTCAACCATATGTAAGACATTCTTTTGTGAATCCAATTTATTTATATTTCTGGGATGTGTGAGAGTTATCAACTGCATTTTGACAAATGTTGGCATTTTCTTTGTTAAGTTGTCAATAAATCATACATAATGGTTCAGGTTGAAAAAGTCTTCCTATTCCCAAAAGGACAGTTCTGTCAATAAGCAGCATAGGCAATTTTATGCATTTAAATATATATTTTAGTGAAAAATACCATTAAAATGTTTATTAGTATTTGATTAGCAAAAAACAAAATTCAGTAAAAATTTAAGTTAGAGAAGTGTCTGTGCTGTGGCATATAACAAATCTAGCCAATACAAGAATGTTTCAAGGAAAACAGGAAGAAGTAGCCACTGGAGGTCCTTATATTCTAAAACAATGTAGCAGAATTGTAATTGGCCAAGTATGTTAATTCCGCCAGAGATGTATAATTTGAATAGCAGAATCACATGTAATTGTTTTACTTACTATTTTTGGAAAGATAAGGTTCTTATGGACATTTGACTTCCTAGAGATAGCAGTGTTTAGGTGTTGTTTAGGAATTAGAAAGCCTATTTTTTAGTAGTGTGGAATATCAATATAATTTGATGATCAGGAAATAAAGTAAATCAGGGTTTCAGATGTAAGCATCTATATGTTCCTTATGATCATTTAGAAGATGTTAAAACACTCTCACACAGGTACAGTCCAATTCTGAGTAAGACAATATATAGTGGTGAAAAAAACAAATGATATTAGCTTTTTATGCTTCAATAGTAACATTTTTTTAAAAATTAGAAATTAAGCACAATTCCTAGGCAATATAAATATAAAATACCAAGGATAATTTTTCCATAGGTGCTGACATGCTGATTAGACCATTTTCTAAACTAACTGATATATATATGTGTATATATATATATAGTTAGACCAAAGACATAAGTTCTTGCTGTTCCATTAAAACATCATGTACACAGACTGCAAGTTCAAACACAAAACCTTCCTTCTAGAAGAAATTAAAGATATTCTTACGTGCTCTATAAAATCACATGAGAAAGAAAAATCCTCCAAGACCGCTTTTGCTAATGAATAATGGAGACTGAAAGAAAAAGTTAGGCATATTTGTGCACTAGGTACTTTACATGGTACGTGCAGACTTCTCTAACACTGGTTTTCCATGCTTCATCAAATCACATAAACTAAAAGACGAGTGAATGGAAAAGAGGAGATGAATGGAAGTTGATAAAGGCCTATGATGTGTGACATGAATGTTAAATCAGGGGATCCAAGATCCGAGTAAACACACATCATCTACAAGTACACTGTTTTGTTTTATGTTAAGAAAGACTGCTCACTGAACCCTAACTATAGCAAATTCATGAACTTTAAAAATAAAATCACACACTAATGATGGAGGAATGCTATTAAACAGAAAAATGAAATTATCCATAGTAGTCGCATTGTCCATAAAGAAAAAAGAAAAGAAATACATTAGCACCACCAACATGAATGGAAAACAACTTGAAACCTAAAACACCTATCAATTTGGCATCTTTCAAAGATGTTTTATCAGAAATAGGAATTGACCTTGCCTTATTTCCAATGTGTCTTTCATGTGCATTTTCTCATCTCTCTATCCAATAATATAAATTAAGAGAAATAAATTTTTACAGAAAATATTTTACCTAACAACATATATCAACAAACATAATTCATTAGTTCATTTAGAAATGATTTGAAGATTCTCTATACTGATGACAAAATGGATGCTTGAAAATATTTTGGCAACCAGAAAGTTAAGATTATCCATGGTGGTTAAGACCTAGCAATTCCACTGAACAAGAAGTATCATCATCCTTTTGTTTTTCTCAAGGGAATAAATGTAATGGAAGTGTACAACTTCCTTTAATTGTGAAATAAATGTTGTCAAATCAGTTATAAAGCAAAAACTCAATACACAAATAGGATGGAAAAGCATTCTTTAAAGGACTGTGTTAAAAAAATTTTTTTTGTACATGGAGTGTTTTTCTTTTGATGTTGAGGTATTCTCTTCTGAAGCTGTGTGAGTTTTAAACAGCGATCCATTTCAATACCTCTTTCTACTATAGGAGCAGAAAGAAAGACAGAAAGAAAGAAATATAGTCACCAGATGTTTCTCAAGATATTCTAGTTTGTTTTCCTGAAGAAAGTGTAGTTATACCCACTTCAGTCATTTTTCCAAACTGTTTAAGACAAATTGTTTCAGACATTGAGCAGTACTTTGTCCTAACACCATGTCATATAAAAAGTTGTTAGAAAATGTCCTCCATTATTTAAAAAATGGTAAACTGACTTAGGGGTGTGGAATGTTACTTCCAATTGGACTGGTCTAATAGTTTAAACATCTCTCTAGCCTTGAAAAAGTAATAGAAAAAAATGTCATTTTTTTATAGACTGATTGCTTGGTTATAAAAGAGACCATAAGGACCTCAGGATACTGGTCTTATATCTTAACAGTTGTTACCATAAGACAATGATGACCTGATTTCCCCTCTGGTGGTGAAAACCAATGCATGAAACTAGAAATTTTCCCACAAAATGGCAGTGAGACAAACGAAATACACTAATGGGCAGAAAGGGTGACTCCTCCTCATTGTGTTTCTCCTAATGTAGCCTTTCCACTTAGAAGAAGCCATTTCAAAACATGCTGTCAACTCTTTACTGTGCAAAGAAATGCTCAGCCTAATGTGGCTAGGTAATTTTTGAGCAAGTAGATGACAATCACTCTTTATGGCAACTATATTTCACAGCTTTCTGAGATCTCAGATTTGGTCTGTGGATAAGAGGATAAGACAAACATTCAGAAATATATATATATATATAAAAGAAATCTAAATATAGACAAAACTTAGAACCGTAAGGAATAGAAATTAGTTAATATTATTAAATGTGACAAAATCTTGGCTTTATATTAACTGATAATCTCTATGTATGTTACATTCATCATGTAATTCATCATGTAAAAAATCTCAGAAAGTACTGAAAAAAATGCTTAACTTTGATGCTTTACAATGATTAATGTGAAAGAGGAGCTTCTTTTATATTCTCTTCAATTGTCCAAAACAAGAGTAAAAGCTGGAGTCAAATCATTTTGATTTGAAGACTTTCCTTTAAAAAATTGTTCAAAACAGATGTTACAAAAACTAAAACAAATCTTTTCTAAATATTCCTGGGACTAAGAAAAGAAAAAAAGTATGAGAAAGAATAGAAAACATCTTCCTGTTTCAAGAACTTTGTAGAAAATGTCTGATATAGGTTAGATGTTAGAAGGAAGAACAGCTCTCACATCAACTTTGGTAGAGAATGTATCAGCAAGCTCCCTCACATCTTCAGGAGAGGTGGGTTTTGGCCAACCTGTTCTCGGAACATGTTATTTCTTCAGCATCCTGAGCTCGGTGGGATGTACATACCCTTTTTCCTCAGGTACAGGGGCTGTCATTCCAAGAACCCTCTATTTCAAAAGGAGTGCTGTATGCCTCTGTCGTTTTCCAAAAGCACCCATATTAACACTTGCTGGAATTAAGTTTATTAAAAAAAAAAAAAGTCTGCAGTTCTGGGTGTTTGCCTTTGTAAACCTCTTTCCCACTTGGTCACATGAGACACAGCGCTGGAGGCTAAACCCGTCCTCTTCTGGTGTCTTCACTGCCAAAGGCAGCACAAGGAAAACTGGTGCCAGCAACAGGCTCAACCCCTTGATATTTTAACCAAGATGGTCACACAAGCCCACAATACTGGAAGTTGTGTCTGCAGTTGGAACTGCAACTCCCTCAAAATATAAAACAAATGTGTGTGTGCTCTCCACCACCTTATCTCTTTTTGGCAATAAGCCACGGTGTGACCCCCTTGGGATGACAAAAGAAATAAAAGCTCAGATGTAATCAGAGGACTCTCGATCAGCATGCTAGCATCTGAAGTTGCACAGCAAGCAGGTTTGGCACACAGTCATGCTTTTTTAGTCAGTTTCAATGGGCAATGTGGGCATGAATCAATGCGAATAGGAGAGGTGAATGGGAATGCGACAATAAACACTGACATCAGTCAGTATGGTACTTTTTCATAGCTTTGAGTCCATATTTGGCCACAATTTCATGTAAACTATTTCATGGCACTTTTAGTCCATGCAATTACCAAGCCCAAAGTAAGAAAATAGCAAGTACAATCATTCTCTATCACTGATTTGTCCATATAAATACATATCTTCACATAAGATAAAGAGATACCGATCTATTTTTTTTTGCAGGCTTCTGACTGGTTTCACAAAATTGCCCAATTTCAGATGTAAGTGGAGAAAAGATGGACATGTTTTCTACTGCCAACAGAAAGAAGCAGCCCTGTGTAAACATATCTCAGACTTGTAAAATCTGCAATTTGGTTTTCAACTATAAATATAAAAAGTGAACCATTATATATACAACTTCATGCTCGGAAGGTTAGATTCATCACTGCAGAAAAATAGACAACAAAAAAGACAAATACATGGAATTAGTAGTCTTGGAGAAAATTTAAATTAACATTCATTTTAAGGAAACTGGTAGAACCTTGAGTAGAGTCTTTTTATCAATAAACAATTGATTGTCTGATTTGTGTCTCATGCATTACTTTTCTAAACTCCAGTATGTCATGACAATTTACATCTTAGGTTTAACCCACATTTTTCTTTTGCCACAGAGGATTTTGAGGGTGTTTTGCTCTGAGAAAGCAGAAAATTAGAATTTTATCATGTATGTGCCATCATTATAATACATTTTATATCTGTAACTTACATAATTTTTTCCAAGCATTACAACACAACTGTGGAAAAGACTGGGAGGATTCTGACCCCAGTAATGTTATTTACTGCACCAACACCTTACAGTAATATTCTACACTCCTTCAATTCTTGGTTTCCCTTTCCTTTTGCTGGCCCTGCCCAGGTGTGATGTTGTACATGGTACACCTGCCTGCAATAAGCTTCAGACTGTATTACGGATTGTGTTCTAAGCTAAGGAACCACAGATCTTTGGTTCCTCACTTTGAGTAGCCATAATTATCAAGGTTTTCCTAGAATTGAAGTTAAGTCTGAAAGGTCTGAGGAACAAAGTGGTCTTTGAGGTATAAGCTTGTAGAGCAGATATTAGAGTCTTCTTTGATGTCTACTCAAAGAAAAAACAGAAAAGGAGAGTGTACAAAGGACAATGATCGCGGTCTCTTCCTCCACCCTCCACAGTGGTGACCAATCCATCGTCATCTTTCAGTTTAGTAATTAAAAACACGTGTTTTTCTCTATCCAAGAAAAATCGATGCTCTACCAAGTGTGCTTAGGAGGCTGGGGCCCATATGATCTTCAGAGGTGAAGTTCACTCAGTGTCCAACTCCAAACTGTCACTTATCTCAAATTTCAAATCTGATTCAGTTTTGGGTGCTATAACCAGTGTTTTATAATGTAAATAATTTTAAAGATTCTTATTTTTTCCTCATATTTTAAAACTTCATTTAAAAGTGTGTTACTTTGCTTTAGGAACACTCTGCTGTAAGCCCTACCCGAAAAAATAAAGTTTAATGAAACATTTAATGAGGGTATGATACTCTAGAGCAAGCCTATCAGTGGATGAAGATGGATGATAAGCTTAATAGCCTGCAAGTATTTTCTTAAAAATTCTGCCATTTATATGCTATATGAATTACGCTTTGACTGGTATAGCATTTTACTTGAGTTCTAGATTAGCAGTGCTTCTTGGGTTGACACATTTAGAAAACTAAACTATATCTAGAGAAAAGGAATTAAAACAAATGTTAAATGGTTTTGCATGAGAAATTAGTATTGAGAGTCGCATGACCAAGAGGACTTGTTAATTAATCACAGTGATTTCCACTGCTGCCACCATTTGAGTTTTAAGTCAAACATTTGCCACCGTGTTTTACAGCCTCATAAACACAACGGTGTTTAATAGGGTGATCCACATCAAATAGGTATCACTAAAAGCAACCCACTGAACTTAGTTTAAAAATATAATTTAAAAAGTCATTTTATTTGACTATTTGAAATAGCTAAATTGACCACATAAGAAATTTGAGAAAATTTCATTTTTTCCCCAATTATTTCTTTCCTTTTTTGGAGGGATAGGGTGGGAGAGGCTGGTCAGAATGGTTTGCATTTGTGTGTGTTGGGGGTTGTGGTAAGCAATACTAACATTTGATCATTAAGTTATTCTTTACATGAGAACATACTAGATTCATGCAATCCTTAATCTTATGTAGCATAGATATAGTGTCTATTCTATGGAAAAATGTGTATTTAAAAGAGATTTCTGGCCTTGTGCAGTGGCTCACAGCTGTAATCCCAGCACTTTGAGAGGCCAAGGCGGGAGGATTGCTTGAGCCCAGGGATTCGAGACCAGCCTGGACAACATAGCAAGAACTCGACTGTACAAACAATAAAAAAATTAGTCAGGCATGGTGGCACACACCTGTAGTTCCAGCTGCTTGGGAGGCTGAAGTGGAAGGATCACCTGAGCCCAGGAGGTCAAAGCTGTGGCGAGCCATGATCAAGCCACTGCACTCCAGTCTGGCTGATGGAGTGAGACCCTGACTCAAAAATGAATAAAGAAATAAAAAGGGAAATTTCTGATTTCCTAAAGCTATTCATATTATTGCAAGGTTTGACTATTTTATGAACCAAAAGATGATAGTCCTTTGTTACCATTAATATGATATCCTTAACAAAAAGGGAGCAATTCAGAGGCAACCCAAGTTCTGAACCCAAATTCTAAGTAATGTCAGAAGGCTGAATGAAGTAAGCCTTTTGCATTTCCTCTATGTAAAGTGTGCTAATGACTAGATTAAAAAATCATTATACTATTAGCTTACAGGCAAAGGTTAGGGAGTAGAAGGTAATTCCAGCTCAGGATGGTATTAAAGATTCTGTGAACGGGGGTTATGACAGGGAAAGGATAGCTTTCTCAGGTGAAGAAGAACGTGATGATAGGTCCATCTTGCTGAGACCCGCTTGACCCCAGATGTGATCCAGTTAATTATCTGACAGGCTGAAAGCGGAGGATAGGAAGCTACTAAATAAATGACACTTCTGAGAGGAAAGGTGTTTCTTTCCCTGGCCAAGTAGGTGAAACTACTTAAGAGAGTGAGTTACACAGGATTTCCTCACCAATGGAGTTGCTGAGGTGAGTGTCTCCTCATCTTTCTGCATTCCTACAGTTTTGCTATAACTGTGCCCATCAAGCATGCCTGTCCAAAGGGACTGAACAAGCCACAAGGTGATGGAGAAATAAATTCAAAATGATCAAAGCAGCTTGCATCCTCCCCACAGCTCATTTTTAAAAAATTTTATTTTATTATGGAGATGTGGGGAACCAGTGAGGATTAACTACATAAGTAGGTTGCATGCAGGTGAAGTTTGGGCTTCTAACTGGACCTCACTCTTCCTGGTAGTGGACCAGGTACACTTTGTGTTGTCATGTGTCTCCCATCCTCCTCCATCTCTCCCTCTCCTGGCAGGGCCCAGTGACTGCCAGTCCCTCTCTTATGCTACTGTGACTAATGTTCAAGGCCCACTGATGAGAGAAAAAGTGCAGTATTCAGTTGTTTCTGCGGTAGTTCACTTAGCATGATGGTCTCCAACTCCATCCAATTTGCTGCGAAGATCATGATTTTATTCTTCTTTATGGCTAAATAACACTCCATCATGAATATGTACTACATTTTCTTAAACCAGCTCATTTTTACATTCATGAAGTTCATTTATCCTTCAGTAACATGTGCACAGTCCTTTATAATTAGGTCCCCACCATTCCTGTATAAAGTTTGGTATTCCGTAAACAATCCAGCTCACAGATCTCTTCCCTGCTTAAAGTCCTGTCATTGCTTTCTATTTTCTGTCTCTCTAGCTCTACTACATGCCAACTCCGTGTTCTTGAAAGGTCCTTAACCTCTCTGAATCTCAGTTTCCTCATCTACACCACTGAGGATAAGAAGACGTTACAGGGTTGTTGTGCAGATTAAATGAAATAATATTCCCTTCATGAAAGGGTTAATCATTGTATACAGAAGGCTCTCTGTAAAGGATAAATCACCTTACTTACTGAATACATACACAGTGACTATGGATAGTTGTATGAGGAAGCTAGAATAAACTGTATCTTAAAGGACAGCACTTAAATGTAATCAAGTTCTAAATAAATCAAAACATCATTTTTTAAAAAGTTGTGCTTATATTTTCTGCTTTCTCAACTCTGTGCCTAACATCGACAGGGTTCTACCATGTATTAGCATGTTTGTCTAAGTAATTGAGTGTAAATAGGAAAGAATCACAATTAAGAATAGTTTAAACAGTAGTAGGACAAGGAGTTTATTGAAAGACAAGCTAAAACATGATCAAGAGGCACTGCCCCTTTCCATTCCAAAGACAGGATTAGATAAGGAAGTTTCCAAATTGTTTGCCAAGAATTGTTTTTACTCATCAGCTGAAGAAGAAATCAGCAGAAATATGTAAATCAAAAGATATTCTGGAGACAAACCATTTTGCTTTTTAATACTCAAACAACTTTCAGGAATGTAAAATTCAAAAGATCTGTTCTGAATGGAAAAGGCTAGGCCAGGTTAAGAGAAAGGGAGAGTGCTTCTTTTTAGAGATAATTCGGTACAGCCTACCTTTTGCCAACAGCCAGGCATGGGTAATCCGTCAGGTCCCTGTTTTAAAGGGAAGAAAAAGAATTCCTCAGGCTCCACAACAATGATCAAACTTCCTAAGTCAAATGCTCAGAGGCTTCTACAGTAGATTTTTTACCCATTAGATGGTTTTGGTCATAGGCATCTTTTACTAATGGGCAACTTCCAATATATTACCCAGTGTTCGTTAAAATGAAAAAGATTCAAATGTTTTTCTGAGTACACATTTTGAAAATACATAAAGTATAAAAAAGTTACGCCTAATTTTGAAAAAGCAATTTACAAGGCATAATGGTCTATTATTCATAGATAAACCTCTACATAATAAATCTGTTTTATTCCTTCTCATTTTATTAAAACACATCTCACAACGATTTCTATTAAATGAGTAAAATAACTTCTCTTCCTGGTCACTATGGGCTGTGACTGAATCCATGATGATGATGAATAATCAATGATAAACCATTTCCATATAAAGTTTATAGCTCTTCACATGCTAGTGTTTTTCACTTTTCTATACTGAAAATAAATATAGTACAACATATTTAATTGAATTAAAAGACAGGCAGCCTATCTATATGTTTATATGCAGCATTATCCACAGCATTTGTCAGTTTTTTAATTTAAATTCTTCAGAATTCAGTCAACAAATTCTGAATACAGCAAAGAGGTTCTAAAATAAAGAGTTGAAATATTTTAATGTACTGTATCAGCATTCTTTAGATACAAATGATACAAATAAAGCAGGAAGAGTTGGTATATATGAAGGCATGCTTGTATTCTCCCCCAAAAAATGATTATAAAATATGATTTATCATCATACCAAGCAAAGTAAAAGACTAGGCTATAATTATTGACAGAATAAAATTTTTTAAATAAATACAATCTCTTAAAAAACTTGAGAAATATAAATGTATTTTTAAAGAATCATGCTTACAACTAAAGAATAATCTACAAACATGCAAACCAGTATAACCATCGACACAACAATTTTCCTTTACACCTCAGAAAGTATGAATATGCTGTTTTTAATGTTTAAAAAAACCTTTTAAATAGCTTTGTAAAACATTTGGGAAAAAATAGTAATGCCAGATTGGTACAAGGAGAAGGATCAACCAATAGAATTTTAGATTTTAGTATCAGGAGGATTTTGAGTTCATGCCAATGGAAATAAGGGAGTTTTGTCTATTTTAGGAATGTGAGTTTCAAAAGGAGAGACCATTACATTGAAAAGGTTATGTGATAAAGAAGAGGGTTTGGGCTGCAGACTACTATCATCTTTAGAAGCGCAGAGAAGTTTGGTCTACTTCTCTATGGTCTCTTAAAAGCATTCATTTGAATTGCTTAACTCTTGACCACAGAAATTTAATTCTGCAGGTTGGTTCTTATTTACAGCCTGACAGAAGTTTAGTGGAAAAGGCAAAAATATCTTTCGTTGTTGTTTGTTTGAGACAAAGTCTCATTCCGTCTGTTACCCAGGCTGGAATGAAGTGGCATGATCATGGCTCATCTCAGCTTCCTGGGCTCAGGCTATACTTCTGCCTTAGCCTCCTTATGGCTGGGATGAAAGGCGTGTACCACCATGCCCAGATAATTTTTTAATTTTTTGTAGAGATGAGGATTTGCTATGTTGCCCAGGCTGGTCTGGAACTCCTGGGCTCAAGCCTCTGCCTCCAAAAATGCTGGGATTACAGGAGTGAGCCACTGTGCCTGGCCATACCTTTATTTCTTTTAGAGAAAAAGAAAAAAAAGTTAAACTTAGGGATAAAACCAAAAGTTTTGACCTAGCGTTGCCTTTGTGTCAAATATTTCTATGTAATTAAAATTTAATCTTTGAATATTTATTAAATAAATGAACATTCCAAGGAACACAGAAATGGTGGTCATGTCAGTTGTGAGGACATCAGGAGATTAATTTGCAGTCATTGATAGAAACACGTGCTTGCTCTCTTACTCTGCAGAGAATGACAGAAGGAGCTTATTCATGCACATGCATGTCATATGTTTAGCATGTAAAGCTTGCTCCAGAAAGCACCACTTTACAATGACAGAGATGAATATGTAATCAACAAAGGAACTGCATGCAGGGTGGTAGGAAAGAGAAATACTGTACCAATTGGCAAGGGGCATCCAGCCCATCCAGGCCAGGCTGGCCTGGCTCCCCTTTTTCCCCCTTAACGCCACGGAATCCCTGTTTGTAAAGATTAACTCATAAAGTTACTAACACAAGAAATCACTTCAGCACAAATTCTGCTAAAGAAATAACTATAGCAACAAAAGGCCAGGAGAGGAGCAACTCTGTAGGGAAAAGTAACATCCGGTGAAACTGGACAAAATAAAATGGAGCTAAGGCATGTTCCTTTCAGAAGGGCTTGTTTGAAAATGGTGGCCTTCTGTCCTGAGGGCTATGGAATACAGCTGGGTCCTCTTCAGATCCCACATTCAGGTTCCAGCTGCATCATGATACTCTAGGGTTAAGAAGCCAGGTGGAGGTAGTGGCCAGAGACAAGATGTGGAACGCATGAGGATAACCTGAGATAGATGTCTCTGGCTTTCTTTTCTCTTTCTTTCTTTCTTTCTTTATTTTTTTTGAGTGGAGTCTCACTCTATTGCCCAGGCAGCCTCAACCTGCTGGGCTCGAGCCATCCTTCTGCCTTAGCCTTCCGAGTAGCTGGAAATACAGGCCCGCGCCGCCACCCCACTAATTTTTGTATTTATTGTAGAGACGAGGGTCCCCCCGAGGTTTCTGACATCTTAAAGCCTGTGTTAACTGATCCTGATGAGAAACCCTGCTGTTACAGTTCCTCCAGTTTGCTCCTCTCCCATCTCACCCCTATACACATGGCATCTGGAGGCAGTTCCACGAGTCAGACATACCAACGGGCAGGGGGCATCTAATCCAGGCGCACCCTGTTCTCCTTTCTCCCCTTTAGGCCCCTTTTTGCCTTTCTTTCCCTTTTCCCCCTGTGGATACAAGGGTTTAAATAAAAGACAGATTTTATTTGGGGGGGAAATCACGGTCATTCAAAAGATGGCTTACTAAGAATATTCTGGAAGGACATTTACCACTGTTTTCTGGTTTAGTAAGGCATGATATTATTTTTAAAAATAACTTACACTTTCAGAGCGACAATGGCTTCAGGGCAGTGGTATGTGGGATTTTATTTAAGATAGTCAGCCAGATGGAAGAAGAGACTTAAAGGCCAACACATCAGAAAGGAAGCTCAGTGCTGACTTAAATCACAATGTCATAATCATTAGGTGTTTGTGTCATGGATCCAATGAGGATGTTGGGTACCAACTGTATTGAAGCCAGCCAGTAGCAGGTGAAGTTCAGGGGAATAATAGATACTCCATTCAGTTTTCAATACCTGTCAACTTCCTCTTTTTCTAATCCTAAAACACATGAAAGCTACATAGAAGCAGAGGAAAAGGACAAAATATTAACAACATCTATGTATTTCTTTGAAATGTATCCAATTTTCTATGACTGTAGCTCTCATTCAAAAATATTCAGTGTATTAAAAATGCTTCTATTTCTTTTAACTTTTTGAAAAAGAAACTAAAAAAAAAACTTGTCCTTATTAAGTCAGGCAAACACATGTTAAAAGTGCTAATACTTGCAGGGTTGCCTACTGGAGAAACAGGCTTATTTATAAACCTAGGGATTTTCTTTAATTCACTCTTTTATTGATCTCATGTCAGGTATTTACAATGGTAAATGAGTTTCCAGCTTACAATGTAACAAAAGCAAAAACAAAAAATCTGTTCAAAATAGGAAACGCAGTTTGGGCTCAGTAAAAAAAAAATGAGGTAGGCAGGATAATTACATGGTGGGAATGTAGCCATGGAAATTAGTATTTAGGAATCAAGGTAAAGGTTGTGGGAAATCTGCATGGATCACAGGGCTGAAGGAATCAAGGAAAGGAGGCAAAAAAAGGAGAAGGACGGAATGCACCTCAGCTGTTTTACATTAACATAAATGTCTCTGCATATTTATACATCGGGAGTTGGTGCCATACGGAATTCACAAGACTGTACGATACATATTTAAATTAGTGTATTCATTCTGCAATCAGGGTGAGAGTTGCCATAAAGTTGAATGATCTCTGAAGCAAAGCAACAAGAATATTTAAAGGTAAAAAAATACACATAACAGAAATATATGAGCTATGCATTCAAATTAATACATTCATTCTGATGGCATGAGAGAAAGCTCCTCGCTTATCTCCTGTGTGCCAAAAAGATTGCCTCAGAAGGCTCAGAATCAAAACCACTTGGGTTTCTTGAACACTGGGCAAAGAGAGAAATTCTGTGTGGTTTAGTTAATCATGATCAAAGGCACCCAGGAAGCCAGAGTGAAATGAGAGCAGGTGTGATGGGAAGTCAGATGGGCGGAACATTTGGGAGTAAGTTGCTCACCCACACAAGATGAATCAACATTCTTCCTTAGCAAATAACTTCAGTGCCATGACATAAAGTTAATTTAAACTTGTTTGGGTGAGCTCTTTCTTCTCAGAAGGCAAAGGACTCTATTTTCAGGTGTGTTGGGGATTAGTATTTTAGGATACAACTTATTATTTGATTGGTAAATCAACTCAGATTACCACTCCATAGAAAAATGTCATATTAATGTTACTGTCCCAGGCTATAGGACTTATCTTTCAGCAGTATTTTAGTGAACCTCAAGCTTTATGGAAAAAAGGTAGTACTATTCAAAGAATAATGCACCAATGTTATTATTGATCAACATTATTTTGTAATATGTTATGATTCCCCAGGCAACACAAAAAGCATCTGTCATTGTGGGTATGAGTGTGTAAGAGCTCTTGCTAATTTTTATTTCCCATATCAAAGAATTATGCACATGAAATATTCATATTTAGACTCTAATTTCTGTAAATAGAAAACTTCTAATCATGGAATCTGAACATGAAAATATTTTTTGTATGGGTGATTAATGAGGATGAAGTTGCAAGCTTTATGCTTTCATAAGCTATATTACTGGTAATTTCTTCTTTGTTACAAGATCATAAGCCAGCCATGGTAGCTCACGCCTGTAGTCTTGGTGCTTTGTGAGGCTGGGGCTGGAGGATTGCTTGAGACCAGGAGTTCAAGACCAGCCTGGACAACATAGCAAGACCCTGTCTTTACAAAAAAAATAATTTAAAATAAATAAATAATTATAAACATGAGTATCCTCCTAATGGTGATGGATTTTTGAATGAATGCAATTTTAGAGAACCACTTTAGCTCAATAAATGTGATGATATTGGTGGTGCTTTTAGAGAACCACTTACATGGGCTATCTTATTGGTGGGATGTGGGGAGGTGATTAAATGTTTAAGGTCTAAAACTTATATAGCAGCCTTAATAGTTTTCTTTCTTTGACAACTCTCATCTGGCCTTACTTTTCAGCAGCCATGAACTTCACTGTTCAAGAAAATTAATAGGCATTTTAAAACAAAGTGTTGTTAAATAGAGCAGGGGCATTTATTTAATCTGAGAAATGTAACTGGTTTAAATTTGTGCTGTGAAAGTGCAGCTTCAGCTACTTTAAGATTTTCACTTTTCTACTGAGGTGTTGAGTTTTTGATGACTTCTTTTGCTGTCCAGTGTAAAAAAAAATTCTTCTTAGATCTACTATCAGGTCAAAGGCCCGAGCAAAATACTGAGAAAGGGGAAGAGAAGAGAGGAAAGAGAACAGAGAAGAGGAAAAAAAAGTGATTTTTCAAATCCATAATCCAAACTTCTCTTTCAAGCCATAAAATCATATGGTTTGATACTGGCCCCAAAGACTGGGACTAACAGTCCAGAGACAGCAACTCAACACCGACCTCATAACATCTGCCAATATGTTAATTAAAAAAATCCAAAGCTATTAATATCAGCTTTGAATCTGAAAGCAGAAAGTCCTAGTCTCTATACCATGACTTACTGTGGTTTCTCAGTTACACTGCTTCTCCTCCATTTTCAAATCAATAGTCTCAAGATACACAAACTATTTCTGTATCCCTATTGGGAGGTAGTGAAGATAATTGGGATGCTGACTTTACAGGGTTAGGTGAGCTCTGTTGTGATAAAACTGCAAATTTGTGCTATTTACTTTGACTTTTTAAAAGGAAATTTTAAAACATCTTTCATTTTTCAATAAGTTGGTGTCACGTTTCTGAAAACCTGTAGCTTCTATATCTGGGGATTATAATTTTTTCTTCCATGCCAGACAGTGCTCTTATTTGTAGCTGTGTAGCCTTCTTCATTCCTCTTTGAAGACCTGATTCCTTAGATCAGGCATCAATGTGGTTTTGGAGCACAGGAGGGAGAAAGATTGTGTCTGATGGAATCACACAGGCTGAACAGCAAAGCAGACAGCATGAGAAGTATCAAGCAAGGCACATGCTAGGATGGAGAGGTCACCTTTTCTCCCTTTTCTCCTAGATCACCCTTCTCACCCCGTGGACCAGGGAAGCCCTGTAGGATGAAAAAGCAAACCAAAAAGATCTATTGGTGTAAGTGTGGCATAATCATATTAAAAGTATTTTAGGATTTCACATTCTAAACTCAAATATAACAAAAAAATGCCATGCCAATCTTAAAACTTAGATAATAAGGTAGCATTTAGAAATAATAGCTTTCTTTTTAAAAAAAATATTGGTTTTTTTTTTTTTGAGTAAGAGTCTTACTCTGTCACCCAGGCTGGAGTACAGTGGCAAGATCACAGCTCACTGCAACCTCAACTTGCTGAGCTCAGGTGATCCTTCCACCTCAGCCTTCCAAGTAGCTGGAACTGCAGGCATGTGCCACCACGCCCGGCAAATTTTTTGATTTATGGTAGAGACAAAGTCTCATCAAGTTGCCCAGGCTGATCTCGGATCCCTGGGCTCAGGCAATCCTCTTGCCTCTGCCTCCCAAAGTACTGGGATTACAGGCATGAGCCTCAGCGCCCAGCCTAGAGATGATAGTTTCTAATGTCTCTAATTATTTACACACAACAGGTTTCTTTCTTTTTTTTCTCCAGACAAATGCAGAGTGAAAAGAACACCAAGATACTATTTTGAATTCTAGCAAGTTCCCTGGTTTGTGTGTTGGGCAAATCACTTACCTCTCCATGCTTTAGTCCCTTGACTGTAAAATGGAGCTAATGATATCTACTGGGCAGCTGTTGTGAATGTTAAATGAGATGATGTATACAAAGTATCAGAATGATGGCTGCACATAACAGGTGCTCAATAAACAGTAACTAGTATTCTTTTTGGTATTTTCATTATTCACATAATACAGGATTAGCAGTGATCATTTCTCAGACATTTACTTTTGACAGCCTCTATTTTATGGAATGATGTTAACATAAGATATATGGGAACTTAATGCTAAAATGAAAAATATGTTGCATAACTGCTTTAAGAAAAAGACATATCGTTCCTTAAGGGTAGCATGTGGGAAGTATATTGATTTTATGCATATTGTTTTCATAAGTGGGTCATGCTTCTATGTTAAGATTACCCTTAATTTGGGAAAGAATTTTGAAGTGCCACTACCCACTATCAGTTATTAATTTTATAACAGATAATTATTTATTTTGCTTTTATGTTTATCTCATGCAGACACTACTGTATTTTATATTGCTGCCAACATGCACAGCAATATATGCTCTATGCATAGCTATATATACAGAAAAAATAGGAAGTATTCTTTCTGTTATGGATGATGGAGACCACCAACGTCTACTATAATAGGAAGATGTTTATTGTTTGTATTACTTACATCAAGACCAGGCTCTCCATCTTTCCCCTGCCAAAGAACCATAGTAGCTACATTAGTGTTCCTAAGTTCTTTGAATAAGTTATTATTTGATTTAAAGCTATCTGAACATGCGGCACCAGTGTTAGAACAACTACTTCGGAAATGTGAAAAAGATTCTTTACTGATTAGTAATACAAATTTCTTTAATTAAATCAAGTGATGTGACTGTTAGTGTTGTAGTTAAGAGTCATGAAAATTTTATAGTATATATTGGGTTAAATAGACTCATATTTTGCTGAAGTGGAAAGCTTGGAATTAAGTGGAAAGCAAAAATGCCATTTAGTTGATTTAAAAACACACCAGCATTAATAGAGGATGTGAATCAATGCTACTTTAATTTCATAACTTAGTAGTAGTAAGCTCATAAATGAGTAAAGAATGTGAAACTGTTTACTGTTAAATGTAGTTTTAATTTGGCCAGATGGGTGTACCAAGTGAATAAAGGGTGTGAAGGTGGCAACTTAAAAACTGTTGTTGAGAAAGCCTTGGAAATGAATGATCCCCAAACATACACAGAGTCATAAGGCAAACTTAGGCAAGGATGACAAACTCACTGCCATGGTGCAGACTGTCATGGTGATGTCTCTGTTGTGTCATACTATGGATCTACCCAAAGGTCATGAGAGTCTGCTTAGATTCTGTCAATTAGATTTTGAAAACTATTTCAAAATATGCTTTTTAAAAATACTGAAGTAATCATGGATTAAGTTTATTATTTCAGTTCTTAAGTGTGTTGAAAGTATGGCAAAGTTAAACATCTTTCAATGCTATAAATGCTTCTAATGCAGTCCTCAATTATCCTACTGAATCAATTAAAATTTTGCCAAAGATAATTTTTTTGTTTGTTTTGTTTTGGAGTCTGAGTCTCATTCTGTTGGCCAGGCTGGAGGGCAGTGATACCATCACAGCTACAACAGCCTAGACCTGCTGGGCTCAGGCGATCCTTCTACCTCAGCCTTTCAGGTGGCTGGGAGTATAGGCGTGCGCCACCATGCCTGCCTAATTTTTTTGACTTATTGTAGCAACAAGGTCTAGCCAAGTTGTCCAGGCTGGTCTCGAAGTCCTGGGCTCAGACAGCCCTCTTGCCTCATTCTTCCAAAGTGCTGGGATTACAGGCATGAGCCACTGAGCCCGGCATAGATAATGTTTTTGAAGTAAACCTGAGGACTTAATTTGAATTTTGTGTAACTGAGAATTTTCAGAAGATAGAGCACTATCAATATTCTATGTTCTGAAGATCATTTGTTATCACGGTATTTCAGAAAAAGTCAGAAACATTATCATCATAAATATCAATTTCATTTGGGAAATACTTTTTACTAGAAAGAATCATTTTAGCAAATAGCCTATGAGAACAGATAGAGTCAAAAGAAGGTCATTTTAAAATTTAAAATTTAAAATTTTATTTTTAGTAATAGAGACAAGGTCTTGCTATATTGCCAATGCTGCTCTTGAACTCTTGGGCTTAAGCAATCCTCCTGCCTTGGTCTCCCAAAGTGCTGGAATTACAGGCGTGAGCCACCACGCCCGGCCATGAAGAAGGTCAATTTAAATGAAGTCTTCACACACATTTTTGGATACGGTGACCTTCTGAGGAAGTGCCACTTATGACCGTCCAGTCAGATGGCATAGGGAAGACGTTATTTGACAGTCAGAATCCTGTTTTCAGGTTAGTACTGTTTATTCCAAAGTCTGTCTCTGACCCATTCAATCTGGTGACGTGCATGGGTGTGAGTTTGCACATGATGAGAAGGCAAGAGAATGAATATGACCTATCTGTGACAGACACGGGATTATCAGTATTGCAGGTCATTAGTGGACTGTTGTCTAACATGGTTAGTCTGCCCCATAAGGGAAGGGTTAACTGTGCCAGTGACTGGTCACCCATGCATGCTGAAGGTGGTGACTTGCACGTGACCGTGAACTCACAGGTAGGCCGTAGGGCCCTCTGGGTCCAGGCTCTCCCATAGCTCCTTTTTCACCCTAAAATGGAAAGCAGAAAATTTAAATCATACATGCACACCTACATTCACACACTTTGTCTTATAGCCTGTGTAGAAACCTTCTATCAAAATCTCAAAGATTCAGGCTTGTACAGGGTCACTGCCAGTGACAGAATGAACATAATCCACAGTAAGTAGCATCTTTTACTAAATTGCCCTTCACAGAGGGGCTGTTAGGAACTG
The DNA here is from genome assembly GCA_027257055.1 of Cephalopachus bancanus. Classification (NCBI taxonomy): domain Eukaryota; kingdom Metazoa; phylum Chordata; class Mammalia; order Primates; family Tarsiidae; genus Cephalopachus; species Cephalopachus bancanus. The sequence continues at coordinate 15,515,359 of JAPVLO010000093.1, forward strand.
CTGCTGCTTGGCTGTGCAAAAGGATTTGCATATCTTGGATGCAGTTCTTGGGTTTCCTTGGCATTAGTGTGAACCATTTATTTGTTACTAATTGTTTTAGGTTAGTACTCTTTCTTTCCCTTCCTTCCTTCCTTCTTCCCTCCCTCCCTCCCCTCTCTTTCTCTCTCTCCCTCTACCTCCCTCCCTCCTTCCTTCCCCTCCCTCCCTCCCTCCTCTCTTTCTCCCTCTCCCTCTTTCTTCCTTATTTCTTTCCTTCCTTTCTTCCTTCCTTCCCCTCCCTTCCTCTCCTCTCCTTCTCTCTTCCCACTCCCTCCCTCCCTTTCCCTTCCTTCCTCCTTCCCTCCTGCCCTTCTCTTTCTCTCCCCCCTTCCTTCCTTCCTTCCTTCCTTCCTTCCTTCCTTCCTTCCTTCCTTCCATCCCTCCTTCCTCCCTTCCCCCCTCCCTTCACTCACTCTCTTTCTCTCAGTGGCCTGACGCAGCCTCCAACTCTCTGGCTCAAGCAATCTTCCCACCTTAGCCTCCTGAGTAGCTGGGACTACAGGCATGCACTAGCACACCTGGCTAATTTTTTAATTTTTAATTTTTGAGTAGAGAACAGGTCTTGCTATGCTGCCAAGGCTAGTCTCAAACATCTGGGCTCAAGTGATCCTCCTGCTTCTACCTCCTAAAATGCTGGGATTACAGGCATGAGCCTCCCCACCCCGCCTAAGTCAGTACTTTTATTTTTTTGAGTCAGAGTGTCACTCTGTCGCCTGGCGGGAGTGCAATGGCACACTCACAGCCACCACAGCCTCAACCTGCTGGGCTCAGGCAGTCCTTCCAACTCAGTCTTCCAAGTAGTTGGAACTACCTATGCATGCCACCATGCCCGGCTAGTTTTTTTATTGTAGAGACAAGGTCTCGCCATGTTGCCCAGGTTAGTCTTGACCTATGGGCTCAGGCAATCCTCTTGCTTCTGCCTTCCAAAGTGGTGGGATTACAGGCGTGAGCCACTGCACCCGGCAGTTAGTACTTTTTTTAAAAAAAGTAAGACTAAAATGCCTTTTTTCTTCCTGTCAAGCAATTCTTCATAGAGACCCTTCCTTGACTGCCCTCCTCCTTCCTCCAGCTATATTTGACTCCATGGCCCTCATACACTGGGAGACACTGGAAGGCTCTAACCTGCATACTCTCTTCTATCCTCACTAGAATATGCTCATGAGGCTCCCAGGACCTCCAACGTTGCTCCCTATAGCATCCCCGTGGCTTAGAAAAGCGTTCGGAACTTCAGTAAATATTTGTTGAATCACGACAAATCAGTACAGTCATGCACATGTGTTGCTTCCTTGCTGAAAAGAGGGTTTAAAAACGTTTATGCCTTCCACTAACTGCTTGATAAGGTCGGTATATATGATTGTCCTCACTCTTTCTCCAAGTGCCTATTTAAGTAGAATCACTTTCCCCAAGCTTAAATGATCATGCTGAATGCTTATAAAGAATAGGTGTTATTAGAGGTAGTCCTGTGAATAGAAATAATTGTGATAATAAAGAGAGAGAGAGTCTGCATTTCAAATAGTGTTTTCTTCTGCTGCCATCTCCAAATGACAATGTTTGTCAGTATTTAGTATGAAAACTTCAGGAGTGATGGTAATGTTTACATGAGTAGCCAAACAGAGAATGTTCCTTCTTTGATCATATCCCTGAAGAAGTTTAAAGGTTAGTAAATTTCTTTTCATGGTAAAACACCAGGTTCAATTGATAAGTGTGCCTGCAGTCCCCCAAATATGCTTGTGTTTCTCTGGACTCCAGAGTCCCACATGAGCAAATTTCAGGTCACTGTTCACTTTCATTGGTCTAACTGTAGGGCTGCTGGAACTAGTTAGCATAGAGGCACATATAACATATAGTACAGGTGGGATGACTGAAAATAAATATGATAAAAGCTCATTGAGCTCTTAGTCATGATTAATTTATGGTGATTGCTAAAGCAGCAACAATTGCATTCAGTACAGTGGTCAGGCTTTAAATCAAATATTCATATTTGAATTCCAGCTCTGGCTTCTGGTTGTGTGGCAACTTTCTTAAGCTTTCTGTGCCTGAGTTTCATTAGCTGTAACATAAGACTAGTAATTCATATTGTGCAAGAATTGATCTGAATATTAAATGTATATAATGTATATAAATGTAATGTATTTAATGTATTATAATGTGCTGGGTGCAGTGGCTCATGCCTGTAATCCCAGCATTTTGGGATGCTGAAGTGAGAGGATTGCTTGAGCCCAGGAGTTCAAGACTAGCCTTGGCAACACAGCAAGACACTGTCTCTGGAAAAAAAAATATCCAGGTGTGGTGGTGCACACCCATAGTCCCAGCTACTTGGGAAGCTGAGGCAGAAGGATCACCTGAGCTCAGAAGGTCTAATCAGCAGTGAGCTGTGATCATGCCACTGCACTCCAGCCTAGGCAACAGAGTGAAATGCCTACTCAAAAAAAAAAAAAAAACAAAAAAACAGTAAGTACAGCTTATTAAAAAATGTATGAAATTATATGCTGGCAAATAATATGTGCCATTCATAGTAACAATTATTTGTATCATGCAATTAGAATTCTTATTTTTAATAAAATAAGAGCTTGGCAACCTAAAGAACACTAATTCAAAATCAGTTTCTTTCTGTTTGATTTGGCCATGTTATTTATGATTTATAAAGCAGTTGGGTTTGTGTGTTCATGCCTGGAGGTGTTAAACCCCACCTCCCACCACACACACACAAACACACGCGTGCACGCGCGCGTTTGTGTGTGTGTGTGTGTGTGTGTGTGTGTGTGTGTGTGTGTGTGTGTGTGTGGTGGGAGGTGGGGTTTAAAGGAAGGGTTCACATAAAATGGAGTGGGTCTAGTTTGAAATAACTCCATAGATTAGGGTAATTCTTTTTGGATAAATTTCCACGGATTATTTTGATATAACCACTTCCTTGTTCTTCCTCTTATTGAGAAACTTGACTTTGTTTTGTTTTTAAAGCAAATATACCATGGTTTATTTGAATAAAGCTGTCACTAATGTAACCATGTAACCAAAAATGATTTGTACAAAAACTAACACTATTGAAATAGATAAGAAGAATAAAATGCAAAAGCAAAAAAAGGAGCTGTTACCAAAACATTTGTCTGTGAAACTGTTCTTCTAGAACAGCCCAGCCCCAATAATTACTTTAAGCTAACAATGACAATTCCAATGACATTCTATTCTCTGTCTAGAGACTGCTTCAGAAATGGACAATGACCCAGTTCTGCAGATGAGGTGTTAGGCCAATCAACTGGGCAGCTCGGGGGAAGGTTTTCTTCCTGCTAAGGAAGAGACATGCAGAGAGTCTCTACTGAGGTCTCACGGGAGGGGGATGCTTGGAATTGCTGTGGCCAGCTTGCCTGTGGTCAGAAGGCAAAGCCAGCACGTGGAAAAGGGCCTCCAGGCAAAGTCTAGAGTCCTCCTTTGAATATTTTGTTATATAAAACCATATATTTCTTTATTGTTTAAGTCATTTTGAGTTTGGGCTCTGTCACTTAGAGACAAAAGCATCCTCATGGTCCCAGGAATGAAATATTAACACACATATTCATTAGAATTGAAATATTTGAGTGAGTAACTTTTGCTGGATTAAGTAATTCCAGAAGAATTTTGGAACCTCTCAAATTTAACACACCATTGAGTTACAAGGCAGTTATGAGGCTAAATGAGGAAGTCAGCTCAAGGTAGGGAGCCTCAAGTGTCTGACGCGGAACAATAATGTTGTCAATCATAAACTTGAACCTTTCTGAGTAACATTGCTTGTCAAACGCATGGTTTCTTTTGGGCTGGTCTCATTTCATTTAGGCTCTTTTATTTGCATGTTAAACTGAGGTATTGTTCTAGAATGCCTCTTTGTTGATTCCCACTTCTTTAAAATTGGAAACTTTTTCAAGGGAGTCCAGATGGTGTCTCCATCAATTAACTTTGAGAATCACACTCCAGTTTAGCACTTTGGGTGAGGGGCACTTGGAGAGTCCTGATATATGATCCAGTTAAGATAGTTAACATGTTGAGTAAATACAAGTGTAACACTTTACGCTGCACACCATTTGACTGAAACTATGCCTTTGAAAATTCTTAGTGATTTCATTTGCTCTTCTGGTTAATTCTGCTCCAGCACTGAGACCTGATACTCTTGTGACACTATGGGGCTATCGGAAGTAGCAGCTGATTTACTAAATGGTAAACCCTCTTGAGCCTCAGGGCTTTCTGCCAAAAGACTACTTGAGATTTGCTGTTCCATTTTTAGTACATGGGCTGGGTTTCTTTATACAATACTGGCAAGTGAATCAGCAATGAGACTCTTAGCTTTTAAATATTTTTAATTAAGATGATCTTCAGAAGTCGTTGGTTTGATCTTAGAAACAACACAATTATAGATTCAGGTGTTATATTCCCTTTGAACTCATCTCTTTCTAGAGACGAAAAAGCTAGATGTCTTTATCATTGTGTATATAGTCTATATTACTTGTATTCACATTGACTTCATTCTCTGGCTATTTCTTGCATGTATTTTTTTTCTTTGCAATTTTATACTATAAACTCTTCTAGGTCAGGGAAAATAGCTGCTTCTTTTGCAGCAATGGGTATATATTTTTAAGTATTAATAAAAGTATTAATAAAAGACTAAGGAATGATTAGTAAATTATAATAGTATTATTCAGTGCACTGGAGCAAATTAGCAAAATAGGCTTTACTCAAGTGGGAGGAAAATGTTTCTATTTTGCACTAGAAGTAATACCATATTTTGCACATAATAGCATTTGATAAATATGTATTGAATGAATGAAATCATTTTATAGAATACAGAATTACGGACTTGGAAGGCATGTCAAAGAAATCACTGCTGATTCTCTTTTTTTAAAAGCAAATTATTCCAGACTGATGAAAGTCTATCTAGTTTCAAAAAGGCCCCAAACGTGCACAGTGAATCATTCCAACATTTTAAAGCTCTCACTATTAAAATACTTTCTTTATGTCCTATTCTTGATAGTGGGGAAATTGATGACACAATTTCACTCAGGCATACCAAAAGATTTCTGAGCTTTCCAAGGTGAAGAAAAGAGAGAGAGAAAAGGAGACGAGAGAGAAGTTCCAGACAGATGACCCGCTGCTGATGCTGATGTACATTTTTGTGTGTCAGATATTTATCTTCCATTCTGAATGTCTTTTTTTTCCCAAGGATATGGAAACATGGCCCAGCAATAGAAAGGTTAGTGAAAGGTTTTTGTTTTATAATGCAAGAAAATTATTTCCTTATGGTTAAAGAAAAAAAAAATAGGTTATTCTTCAGCTTAAGAAAGGGGGAGCATGTGTGTGTGGAGAATACTTAGGCTTTGTAATTTCCTTTGAAAGAAAGTTATAACTTACTCTGAGTGAATACAGTAGCTTTATGTAAAACATTATCAACCAGAATATGTAGTCCTGGAAATTTTAGCCCCACTGACTTCAACCTTCTGGATGAAGGCCAAATGAAAATACCTTCCTTATGAGTTAAGGAAGAATCATCTGAGCTATTTATTTTAGCCATGTAAATGTATGCATTGTTTTTTTTATTAAGGCAGTCATATTCTATTTTATACTCTGTGGTTTTTTTTTTTTCTCAATAGTCCTTAAGATGGCATCTATTTTTATTTAATATTAGATAACCCTTTATTTCTTTCAGAAAATGAACAGTTCAAGTTCAACTAATATGGAAGAGCCATGCTCTGTGCTTTCTTTAGTACACAGCTTAATAACCTCAGGAGCAACTTACTCTTTCTCCTTTGGGACCTGCAGGGCCATGGGGTCCTATAGGACCATCTGTACCCTAAAAAACAATAAAGTTAGATCATATGAGACATATCACAAGGATTGCAAGAACTGCAGTTCTCATTTATCCTGGACCTTTCCTGGGATAGAACACTAGTAAGTCAACTCATCTCCTTTCAGAGCGCTTTATACATGATTCTTTCAGCCTAGTGGTTTTCAAGAGACTCTTGCAAAATGGATGAATTATATAACTGCACATTTCAGTGAAGGGTACCCACAAAAAACTGCCTATCATATTTAATTATATTTTTTCTCTGACCAAATAAAATATCTTTGCTTGGCCCCATAATCTTAAGAAGAATAATGTAATTGATTTTCCTTCCTGTTTCCTCTCCCTCAAGCCCTTTCTCCACTGCCACCTTTTACCAGGCATGCTCTGAAGCTGTATTTCCAGCTGTTGAAGTGGCTTGAAGCATAGGAAACATAGTAAGACGTCACCTTTACAAAAATAAAAATAAAAAATTAGCCAGGCATGGTGGTGTATGCCTGTAGTCCAGCTACTCAGGAGGCTGAGGTAAAAGGATTGCCTGAGCCCAGGAGTTCAAGGCTGTGGAGAGTTGTGATTGTGTCACTGTACTCCAGACTAGGCAACAGAGTGAGACCTGACAAATAAAATAAAATAAATTAAAAAAAGGAAAGAAAAGAAAAGAAAAAAAGAGGCTTGAGCAGTTACACAATTTGAAAAAAAAAAAAGAACAATGTTTAACTGTTCAAGTCAAGCTTTTTGTGGCTCTGTTAAGAGCAACAGGGGCTTACAGTGTAGGAATTATTTGTATAGATTCTACTGAAGTCACTAGGCTTACAACTCACAAACCAGGCCGCCAGGATGATTTAATGGTATAAGTGCTTTTTGTCCTCCTGGTTAGTTCAGGATTAGGATTTCTGTGGTAGAGGAGGTAATATTTGAAAGACTTAAGAACACTGAGGTCCAGTGAAAATAACAACTGCCCAAAGCAGCTTTTTAGAATTGAAAAACTAGAAATTTCTTTTAGGGTCTTCAAAATGTAGCAAGGGCTTTAAGTATACTTGCTCATTTTCAGGAAGATTATGCTTAGATTTACAAAGAATTGATAATATTCTTGTAAATATTATAACACATACTACTATAATGTAATATAATACAAAAATTATAATATTTGCAAATGTAGAACTGTTCTAGCACGATCTTTCTGTAGTATTCCCATTTCTGTTCCACTATTCTGTTTTATTCTGTTAGAGCCTTGTGGTACGAAAGAATTCAGAGTTTCAAACTCATTCTAATGTTTGTGAATTCTCATCTTAACTGATCTCTTTCTTACTGCCTGATCTCAAAATTCATCTTCAGAACACTTTACAGACTGAGGATCTGTGGCTGAAATGTAAAAGATAGAGTTGTTAGAAACCAAGAAAAGGGACAAAGTGACAGAAGAAAGACAAGTCATTTCTATGAACAGAGATTTGAAAGTTAGTTCCAAGGCAGAAGTTGCATTTCTAAGATAGACATAAACCTAAAAGGAAAAGCAAGTTAAAATGCATTCATGTTATTTTAATTTCTTCAGAGGGCCTCTCTCACAGAATTTCAGGGAATGTCTATTGGTTTTGGAAAAATTTGTCTAGGATCCTAAGACAATGACGCCAACTAGACTGGCCATTCTTACCACCTAGCAAATTATCCAGAATCAAACACAGACTTTAGAAAGATGTTCTAGCAGTTTGGCTTTCCTCCAGACAGAACTGCAACCCATCCTTTGTCCACCTGTCCCCCTTCTGTTGCCATTTTTGTTCACATTTTACTTTAACTCTAAGCATCCCCCTCATCATTTGAGGACATGAAGCAAAGAGGTCTATCCTGAAGCACAAGATTCACAGCTGCAAAACATGTCAGAGCAAGACCAGGGACTGACTCACCCGGGATCCTGGCTTTCCGTCTAAGCCAGATGCTCCCTTTGTGATTTGGTTGGTAGCAGGGTTGGTGGGTATAACACGAATGACAAGAACAGAGATTAGTATGAGGTACCGATGAACAAATGTAACACTTCAAACAACATAATAAAATACGCAGTACAGGGTTCTGGGATGATTATCACATTGCTACAAATTGTTAGTTTTTTAAAAAAACAAATCACATGACAATAAACACCCCACAGATAATGGCATTTTAAAGACATTTCTATGTGATTAATTCTTATTTAGAAATCAAGCTAGTGAAGTTTATAAAGTGACCTACAAAGTAGTTAGTTACTCCTATCTCGTGAAATTTGTTTTTCTAAAGACTGTACTATTTACAACACATTTCTTTAGGTTCTGAAGAAAAAATAGTGTTACTCTCCTGAGAAAGGGCTCATTATAATAATCAATCAAATTTAGCATTTCAGAAAAAAAAGTTCTGGTTGTGCTTGTTAAAACAGTTGCTATGAATAACAAATGCAGAATTTTAATTTGCCAAGATGGTGGATTTTACATGAACAATACTCATTGTTTTCTGGGTTGTTCCTACCGCTCCCAGTAGTCACCACTAGAGGGACTTCTAGGAACAGGAAAAAGTCAGAAAAAAAATTGTGAGATCAAGCAAAAAATAACTCCCAAACTAAATTGTTCCTCAATTCCTTCAAATAATCTTTGCATGAAAGCCTGCATGGGAAATGGCTTAATAATCTAATGTTGTTCTCAGGCAATGGACGCTTTTTAAAAAAACCTTGAACTCTAGGCTATACATAGTGAATGATTTTTAAAATGGCATTTCCGATGCTTGTTTCAGAAATAAGCACAACTACTTCCTTGATATGGTTTTTGTATCTCAAAATCCAAATACTGATTTATAGTCCTTTAAAATGTTGATTGGATCGAGGAATATTTAAGAAAGAAAATCAACTGGCCCTAAAATTCTCTTGTCAAGATTGCAGAACGATTTCCCAATTTTATGCTTCAGATGCATTTAATAATACAAAACGTAAGCAAAAATCTATTCCAGCTGTAACTCTACCAATGATGCTATACCATATACATTTGAAACATTTTTATTTTTTCATTTTAAAATTCCTTCTGTATAATCCTATTATTATTCATATTATAACTGCAAAAGGCATCTTTAGATAGCAATTATAACAATAAAAGATGTGTCCTGCTAATTGTTTGTTCAATGTTAGCATAGGTAGAACTTTTAGCTAAATGTTGCATAAAAATTATCAGTGGTCCTAAATTGGAAATTAGGAAAAAACTTAAAGAAATCAGATTGAAAATTTAAGTAAAACAGATAATCCAAACTTTATTTTGTCTTTTGATACTTTCTTTGGGCAACATTAGTATAACATTGGAAAATAAATTGGAGAACGGTAAAAAAAATTTATATTAGTAATATCATATCTACCTAGAGTGCCAAATTAATGACTCACATATAGATGTTTTATGCCTGAGGCCCTTTGATCTAATTGGTGTGATTTAACCTATTTTCTAATAACAAGCTATATATTAGTAATTTAATAAACAAACACATGGTAAACATTTACTATGTGCCTGATCTACATAAGTCACTTGTATTAAGTGAAACACATTAGTACTTAAAAGTACAGTTCCCATGGGGCAATAATGAAATAAGTGGCCATCAACTTTTTTTCTTTCACATCTCAAATATATCTGTAAACTATTTTCTATTACTGATTTTATGTCATATTTTACTAGTGTAATCCATATTTTTTTAATTAACTTTTATTTGCATTCGCTAAATAGGTTACATATTTAAAACTCGAAACTAAAGCCTCATATTCAATAGTAATTTTTTAAAAATTTCTTTTTGCCATGGAAAATAGATTGTTGGCATAAAGTGCATGAATGGGGGAGAATACCTTTTTCAGTGAGACTCCAACTCAAAAAAAAACCAAAAAACAAATCTCTCCATAACTGCTAACTACTTCTATACTAGCTACTATTGCCACATGAATATCATAACAGGGAATTTTTTAAAACAAACAACATAAAACATGTAGAACACAATATGATTGATTAATGTAAGGAGCCACAGATGGACCTCACGCCATCAACAATGGCCAATTGCATACCTGCCACCAACACAGGACTACAGTCTTTGGTATCCAAAGAGAAAGAAAAAAAATTGAGGGAGGATTTTAAGCTGCACTAAATTATTTTAAAAAGTCATTTGGAAGAACTTTTGAAATAATGAGCACAATACTTTTTAAAGAGAAGTATGATGGGAGAACTGTCAGCCCTAAAAAAGGAAGGTTGGCATGTATGTAATTAAAGAATGACAGAACATTTATGGCATTATTTGTTATGGGGTCTTCCTTGGACACAAAAACATACATCAGAGAAAACAAAACTGAACTGAGCTCTACTCTAATGTAATATGTTTTCTTATTACAGAAATCTCAACGGTAAGATAGCTGCTGAGTAAACCAGAGCTGTTACTTAGGGTAGAAAGACAAATCTGAGATTTGCACTGAAATGGAAAGTGTTCTTTACTTACTGGAAGACCAAGGGGTCCTCTGTCACCCTTTTGACCTGGTTCACCCTTCAATCCTTTAACACCATTTAACCCTGGTTCACCCTAAACGCAAAAGCAAATGCCAATTTTGGTTGCTATTATGGGTGTTTAAACTGCGAGAGAAGAAAGCCAGTCTCTGAAAAAGTTGCAGATTCCAGTTTTAGTTAACAGCAGAGTCAGGCTAGATTTGTCTTGCATCAGCTCAGACATTAATTTAAAAAACGAAAATAGTGACTAAACTGAAATGAACAAGTAAGTCACATTCTAGAAAGCAAAACTCCCAAGAAAGTGTGCCCCTTACGATCAAAACATGTGTGACTGAATTCCTGAATTTTTTAGTGCTATCTCCAGGAAATTAGTGTTATACTACATAGTAATGACTAAGTAAATCAAAGACAATCTGAATAGAGGATGCTGAAGAAGGTTCACGTAGGAAAAACCCACTCTGCTGGAATGGAAAAACTGGAATATACAGGACAGTGTTATAGACAGACATTAAGCCTTTAAGCATTTTGCCCAAGGGAATGAGCTAAAAATGTAGCAGCTGATGTCTGAAGTAATGCCATTTAACAAGTCCTTATTCTTAGCAAGTCCTTATTCTAAGGAATTGGACTTGACATTGCCAAGCCAGATCCCTACGTGGATTAATCAACAAATTGCCAATCCCAGGAGGGAATATGAAGATCAAAGAACTTAAACGTAATTTTACTCACTGTTCATCTGCCCAATGTTAGAACAAAGAAGGTGTGCGTTTAATGATAAACTTATTTAATGATACATTCTTTTGGCTTTTTTTTTTTAAATAAAGGAATACAGTATACCTATTCTCCACCACTAATAGCATGTTAGAAATAAAGTTTTGACTGTGTACTTCTCAATTTTTAAGTATAGATATTAATCTCTCAATAAAATCTTGAAGGACTTGTGAAAGAAAGATGATTTCAGACTCAAATGTCCTATAAAGTTTTGCTGGGTAGGGGCTGGAAGGGGGAGAGGAGGTTACAATGACATGGCGGAAGGTATTTTTAACCTGGGCAGTATTTACTCAATTTGCCTGATGATAAAAATCAGTGTGGTGCTTGTTAAACATATAGAGTCCAGAACTGCATTCCTATAGTAGCACAGGAATGAGTATCTTTAATAAGTTTCCCAGGTAATTCTCCTTATCAGGAGATTCTGAGAAACACTGAGCTAGATTCATCCATGAAATCATGGTCTACATTTAAACTTTCAAGAGGGTCACAAGTAATGAACACACTGGCATGACACAGTGAATGTTTAGGATTTTGAAGAGAAGATGTTCTCAGCAAAGACACTACAGAAAATCCAAATATGCTATTGTCTGTGAGGGAAGATCCTGGCAATGCCAGTGAGTCAGAGTAAAATGATACTAAGGCCAAGTCTTAATAGTCACCTTCAGTTGACATGTCTAAACTGGAGATTCATGGCTTTGCATGTGTGTGCACTTTTAGCAAGTGGTCTTGAGATGATGAACAGGCAGGGTGGCTTTGGCAGGCTTTGAAATTCTTTGGTGAGGAATCATGCATGGATGGGAGTGGGCGTTAATTGGGAAGGCTCCTTTGAAATCCTTAAATCGAGTGGCGAAAAGACCAAATATCAAGCCTGGATGGAAATTCTAGTCCCAGATCTGTCACTATCTGTGTAATATGGGGCAAATCACCTAAACTTTCTGGGCCTGTAGTTTACCATCTAGAAAATAAAGGAACTACCATAGATAGTTTAAGAGGTCTTTCAACTTTATAGTTCTCTAAATTTTGTGATTAAGTCACAATGGAAGTTGTATGAAAAAAATAAATTGTTGCATTTTAGAGATCAAAAGTATCCTGGGTATCTCTTAATCCCATTGTGAAGGACATCTGAATCAATCATGGAATTAAAAACAATCTTGTTTGCTTTATATGGTCGTTATGCTTAGGCTGATCTTTAGTGACATCTTAAACTCCAAGGAGAACCCAAGGGTGGGACGTGTCAATTTAGCCCAGAGTGGGGAAAAAATGCCCGGAGAAGTTAAATACCTAACAAGATGACAAAGCAATAGATGGGTCTGTCTCTTCTGACCTCCAGAACAGTATTCTCACCCCAAAGTGTAATCTATGCTTCTGGGACACTATCACTCACTGGCCTTACCAGAAGATAAATGTATTCTAAAAAGAATGAAGAGGCAGGAGCTCCTTCCATTTTGGGGTGTCGCCTGTCTGACTGGAAAAAGAACATTCATATTTCTTGAGTTAGACCACTATCTGCTGCCACCCTTATAGTTGAGTAGGTCAGAGAGAGCCAGTCTCCACAGAGGAAGAGTGAGCTGCTCCAGGCTTTGACACTTAGTGCTGACATTGCATTTGTGTGTCTCCTTATCCACCACCTTCTAAACACACCAATTCAAGAATGGGGTCCTTTCAGGAGTCCTTGAGCCTTCTTTCAAGCAGCCTTGAGGATGAGCTATAGAATTTTTTTGTTCAGAACAGAACATCACATAGTAACATTAACAGCTGACTTTTATTGGGTATTTATTAACACTGCACCAGATACATTGCTAAGTGTTTTACAGTTATACCTCATTAAATTGTCACAACACTATGAGGTAAGTTACCCAGTTGAATAAATAAAGGATCACAGAGGGTCAATAATCTGCTCCAGGTGATATGACTTCTCAGTGGCAAAGCTAAGATTAGAACACAGGTCCTCATCACATATGCTTTCTGGAAGGAGGAACTTGTCTTTCAGGGTTAATTTTAATCCTGTCTACACACAAAGGCAAAGAACAGGTGAAGATTAACTTCATAATGCAAGCTACACTAATTCTGACAGAAAAGACTATTCTCTTTTTAACCCAAAGAATGAGGAGTACAAGTAAGTGAAGAGATCATCTCCCCAATATAGTACACCTGATGTATCCCACTCTATTCTATACCAGTGACTTCAGGGGGAGCACAAAATTAAGATGCTACATAGTCAAAGCATTTAGATGCACTACTACTATATGGCAAGCACGTATTACTAATTAGTAACAACCAAAAATACAACTAAAGACAATGTTTTTAAAAAAGCATCTAGGCTAGTCTGAGAATCTCATAAGATTTGCCTCTAAGTGGCTGACTTGACTATATTATGATCAGTAATTTAAGAAGTTTACATTGTGACAAGGAAAAAGGCAAAATGAAGACTAATTTTTCTCCAGGTGATACCGCATACATTTTTTCTAAGTCATTTGTGCTATGAGATTTTTAACATCTGGATGCTTAAAGACTTAAAGATTATCAACATTACTTGACGAATAAATAAGACAGGACAGGCATGCTTCCATCATGCTTCTCCATGATTATCAAGGAAACAGAAATCAAACAATCAAGGGATTTGTTGGATTACCTTTGGTCCAGGAAGTCCGTGGGGTCCCTGAAAATGGAAAACGGAGCTTTCAATTAAGAATCGATTCATTGTTTCCCTGCAGAAGTGAATATTATATCAAGCAACAAAAGAGATGTAAAACAAGATTTCTTGTTTGAGCTATGGCTAGAAGTAAGCCAGTGGATATTATTTAATACCTACCTAAAGTTCCTTCCAGTTCTTGGATTGCACTGTAATAAATTCATTAATAGCATTTCTGTCTGCTAAAAACCTTTGAGAAGGAGAGTGATGCCTGCCAGGGTTATATGAGAGAAAAAAGTAGGAAAAAGAAGAATTTTGAACGCACATTACTTCTATTTCTCAAATTCCCACTTAAAAAAAATCTGGACAGAATATGTGAGATGCTTCATGAATTTATTTAATTTCATTTTTTTTTTTGAGTCAGAGTCTTACTCTGTTGTCCAGGTTGGAGGGCAGTGGCATGCTTACAGTCACCGCAGCCTAGACCTGATGGGCTCAGGTGATCTTTCTGCCTCAGCCTTTCATTGCTAATGCAATGTTAGCACTAAGTAGCTGGAACTATAGGTGCGCACCACCACACCTGGCTAATTTTTTGATTTATTATAGAGAGAAGATCTTGCCATATTGCCCAAGCTGGTCTTGAACCCCTGGTCTCAGACAATTCTTTTGTCTCTGCTTCTAAATGTGCTGGGATTACAGGCATGAACTGCTTCCTAAATTTAAATGGAACAGGGATAGAACTTAAAAGACAGAAATTTGCCAAAGAGAAGTCCCAGACTTTAAGTACCAAGGAAGAAGAGAGCTTTTTCATTCACTTCTCAAAACCTAAGGTATTGAAGATCCAAGGAAGACAAAAGTAAGGAAATAGCAGCCAAGTTTGGGACTCTGAAACTTCATTTATCTATCTTCAGATTAAAAAAAGATTCTAACACAGGAAACCTAAGCATCATTATTTAGGATGCATTTATTTTTAAGATACAAATTATTCAAGGCACTTTCACTGATAAAAAGAAAGTCATAATGCCTATAGGAATCATTATCAAAAAGATGCATTTCTGTAGGAAATCCAAATATAGAGATTAATTAGTCATTTTAAATTAACTAAGATCACTATGGATTGCTTTAAATTTTTCAAGTTATTTAAATAAACTATTTGGAGAGAGAAGTATTTAAATATCCTTCAGTGAAATCATACAAAAGCAAGAAAAAGTTTTGTTTTTTTTTAATTGAGCAGTACCTAGGTATTTGTTACATATGTCTATATTAGAATAATATTTTCCCTTTAGATAGGTTTGGATAAACATTTTCAGGAAATGGCTGTTACTGTATCAGGTATTCTTATCTCTCTTTTTTTTTTTTGAGTTGGAGTCTCACTCTGTCGTCCAACCTGGAGTGCAGTGGCCGCTCCTGGTCACCGCAGCCTCGACCTGCTGGGCTCCGGCGATCCTTCCGCCTCAGCCTTCCAAGTAGCTGGAACTACAGGTGAGCGCTACCACACCTGGCTAATTTTTGATTTATTGTAGAGATGAGGTCTTACCAAGTTGCCCAGGCGGGTCTCGAACCCGCGGGCTCAGGCAATCCACTCACCTCAGCCTCCCAAGGCGCGGGATTACAGGCTGAGCCACTGAGCCCGGCTTCTTATCTCATTTTAATAATGGTTTAAAATTCTTTCCAACTAATTAATTTTATAATATGAAAAGGATACAGTATTTTCAAAGTTAACCTAACTTAAAGTGGAAGGAGTTAAAAAAAAAGCTAAAAGTATGTCATTTGCTTAATTCTTAATGAATCATTTAGTCTTAAGAAAATAAAGTCAATTATAATTGTTTTTGTTATGAAATAGAAATGGCAGTTAGAAAAGCTACACTCTGTGGCTTGGATTATTCCAATGATGCTCTTTCTTAGAGTGTAATAGGGGAAAAAAATGTGACCACAATTTATTTAATCTGTATTACTGCAGTCTTTTGGTTTATTGAAACATCTTAAAAATGCACATGACCTTATAGCCTGTCTGACTCTACTCTGCCCCAGTCAACAGTGTTTCAAGTACTCTGCTTTCTATGTTCTAACCTTAACACAACTGCCATTGGCTCAATGTTTAGAGAATTACACTTGCTTAATAACTGTCTTCCTCACTGGATGTAAGTTCTATGAGGGCAGGGTCACTGTCCCCATTGGTCAAGGCAGTAAACAGTGGGCCTGGCTCATTGATTCAACTCAAGTACCATAAAAGTGAAAAGGTAAAGCTCTAACAATGTATTTCATCTGTGGAAGTAAGCTTCAAATTTTATCACACTATTTTATAAATGTTTTTTTCAAAATTAGTACATAATATATGGAGTACAATGTGATATTTTGATACTTATATAATGAAAGTTCTTATTAAATATTTCATTAAAGAGTCTCAAATCTCAAAATTTGTTAGGAACATTCTTTGATGGCTACAATTATTAATTTTATTTTGCAACTAACGGTCTAGAGCAGTGACTGATTAAAACTATTTGCTAACTTTAATAACGTAAGGTTGGAGTACTGCTTACCAGTCTGTCTGTCTTTCCTTAATTCTCCTATCACAGAACTACTCTCTCTTCCCAGCATATGTGTTTGGGGGAGTGAAACATAACACTGTCAAGTCAGTGGATCCCAAAGCACCTCATATTTTCTGTCCGTTCCTCAGGGAGTAGTACAAAATACAAGCTGGCTGTTTAGAGAGATGTGTTCATGTTTTCTTAGTAGCATTCTCATAAATAAACAATTTCATTTTGGAGAAAAGGGAAGCTTACCATGGGACCGGGTGGACCATGAGGACCTGGTGGGCCTGGTGGGCCTATGATCTGTATGTCCAAAAAATAAACATTGATTTGGTTACTTCATTTAAATAAGGCAGTTCAGTTTGATGCTTGTGCTGGGATTCTGCTAAGGCCATTAATAGTTGTAGAGGAAGAAAGACACTGGAATAAGTGATATACGTGATTTAGAAATTCCTCTGTGAGAATTAAAAAACTCTTAAAAAATACAGTTGTTCTACAAAAGCCAGAATAAATCAAAAGTACCTTAAAATAAAAGGAAGGAACTGATTACCAAATGCTATAATGCCACAAGTACTATTAAACTCTCAAATATTTCACTAAGCATAAACAGGACTCTGGAGGGGAAAAAAAAGTACATTCTGTATTTACAAAGCTCATCCACAAGTGCTGGAAAACCACTGCTTTTCCCCTAAGGATTAGACAGTTCTCTGAAAAACTGCTTTTCCCTCAGACTCCTGAGACACTTTGTCACTGTACAAGGCTGACAGAAATTTCTTCTGCAGTTTGACAAACCAAGAGGATCGAGGTCTTTCTACTGTTGCTAAACCATCTGGCAGGGGTGGAACTAGGTAAGTAATAGGTTGGAGTTGCAAGAGTTTCAGGAACTATGGAAGTTCAGCCACCATGAACTTACAGAAGGACCCTGAGGACCCGGCATTCCAGAGTCTCCTTTTTCTCCTTTCATTCCATTGGCTCCCTACAAATAACCATAGAGCAGAATTAAGCAGGTCAAGTTATTTCCAAGTGTAAGAGACAACTGAATTTTTGTCCTAAACCTGTTATCCTCTCGAAATTTTATACTATTAAGCACATGATGTATAAAAGAAGGACTGATCTCCTTGCATTCTAACCTTCAATGGCAAGTTTACTAAAATCCATAGGATTGTGGGTGATATGTGAAATAAAATATAAGTTAATAAAATCTAGGTTGGACTTGATAGGTTAAACTTATACAGTGTTAAGTATATTGGGTTATAAATATTATGTCTTTTATGGTGGCACTCATTTTAAACAGCAAAGGTATGTCATGTAACTTAGTTTTCACATTTATATACTTCCTTTTAAAAAAAAACAGATCTAAGGCAGTGACGTTTACTACATTTTTGTTTGTTTTACAATTTATACATTTTACCCTCCAAATTCTCAGTAAAAATTAGGGGAGAAAACCATAAAAACACATCCTATAGAATCATACAAAACTTCCCAGAGTAACTTGTTCTTTAATTGTTATATATTTTTGGCTTATTTCTTTATTATGGTTTATCTTATAATACTCAGATACCACCATCTTATGAATACTTAATTAAGGTGAACAACTATATTTATTTTACTATCTTTCAGTGAAAATAATTCATGAAAACATGAAGGTTTACTTTATAATTCATTTGTTTACATGATTTAAAATTTAGTTCCCTAGTTGAAGTAATTAACAGATAATACTGCAAATATTTCAAAATAAAAAATTAGATCAATCACTAAGTGAGATTACAGCTAATAATATAACTTTTTTCTGATTTTTCATTTATCTCAATACAAACATATAAAAAAGTATAAACATACCGGCAATCCAGGAAGTCCAATTCCTCCTTTTTCACCTGGCATACCTGGGTCCCCCATGTCTCCCTTTGAACCTTTGAGTCCCTACAAATGATAGGGTTTGCATGTAAGAAACACACTGACCCCTGATAGTTATATTCTAGGGAAAATAGAATTCTGGGTAAATTTTCTCAATAGATGGGTCTTACATTGAGATAACTGATTTTAATTTTATGTAGAGTTATTTCTTACAGCAACCTTCTATATGCATCAATACTATTTCCCCTTTTAATAGAAGTGAGTAGTTCTATTAGGCTAGTCACAAAAAATTTTCTAGAGACAAGGTCTCACTATGTTGCCCAGGGTGGTCTCAAACTCCTGGCCTCAAGCAATCCTTTTGCCTTGGCCTCCCAAAACCCTGGGATTACAGGTGTGAGCCACCATGCCCTGCCTATTAGGCTATTTAAATATAAAAAATATGAACTCAGGTTTTGACATCATTTCTTTTGATTTCATATTTTTCCTGGCAGTTATTTCTATCTAATCAGTCCTGAAGACATATTAATGAATTTAGTCTCAATAGTGCAGTATACATTTTGAGCTGGAACCTAGTGTTGTTATAATAATACAGGATCAAACAAAATTTTCTTATCTTCAATCCTATGTTCCCCTATCCCCTAACTGCAGGCAGAAGTTCCAGTCATCATCAGTTTTTGATGGTCCTGTCTACAGACAGCTAAATCATTTACTCCACACTAATGCTTGGCCAACGCTTAAAAATGCTCCAACTTTTTCACAGTGCTCTCATTTTGTCCTTGTGGTATCTCTATGAGATTAGTCAGAATGTTATTTTTATTCTCCTTTTACAGTGAGGAAATAGATGAACGAACATTTTGAATGTTAACAAATCTGAATTTTATAATATTAATACTGAAATTAATTTATATTGTTAAGCATTTTCATCCTAGGGACCTCACTGCAATATGACCAGATGGCTCATTCTTCAACAGAGCTGATCATACTTATGGTAAAGCAAAGGTCCTTGACTCCCGGGCCATGGGCCAGTACCAGTCCGTGGCCCATTAGGAACCAAGCCGCACAGCAGGAGGTGAGTGATGGGTGAGCCAACGAAGCTTCATCTGTATTTATAGCTACTCCCTGTCACTTGTATTACCACTTGAACACCATATTCTGTCAGCTCAGTGGCAGCATTAGATTCTCAAAGGAGTATGAACCCTATTGTGAACTGCTCATGTGAGATCTAGGTTGCGTGCTCCTTATGAGAATCTAATGCCTGATGATCTGAGGTGGAGCTGAGGCAGTGATGGTAGCTCTGGGGAGCAACTGCAAATACAGAGTAATATTAGCAGTGAGGTTTAACTGCACAGAGACCATAATAAATCAATTGCTTGCAGATTCATATCAAAATCCTATCAGTGAGCGGTAAGTGAGTTGATATACTTCAATTGTACAGCTGCATCTGGTGGCAAGTTTAAGTCAGAATCCGACACTTATTTTAGTCCATGTGTAGCCTATTTTATTTACTACTTCTGTCCACACTTCTTTTTTTAATGGTGAGTTGTATAATTATTTCATTATATATTGCAATGTAATAATAATAAAAATAACATGCACAATAAATGTCATCATCCCAAAGCCATCACGCCCTCCCCACCCCATCTGTGGAAAAATTGTCTTCTATGAAACTGGTCCTGATGGCAAAAAAGTTGGGGACTGCTGTGGTAAGGGGCCTCCAGGCTGCACAAACCTGTTTATCTTTTCTGTATTAAAAACTACTTAGGGAAAGGAATGTGTCTTTTGTTAACGGTACCTATTTCATAGCACCTAGTTTAGAAGTACTAGTGGGCGTGTGGGTAAGTAGTGCCTGAATGAACAGCTGGATTTTACTGCTTAAGCAGATCCTAGTTAGTTTAAGGAATTTGTGTTAGAAAGTAGTGGGATGGCCAACCCACTGGACTTAGTGGCAGAAGAAGACCTTCTAAAGCTTATACTTTAAAAATCCAGCTATTGTGTATGTAGGGGCCATGCAGTATGTCATTATGCCTATCAAGTGAATTACTTATAATGACCAATAGTGAGAGACATCATACAGCCAGATTTTTAAATTATGAGTGATCTCTGATATAGCAAATCATCTAAAGTCTCTTTCTTCTTCCATGTTTATTTAATGTGGCATTATATGATTTTAACACACAACTCTGATATTAAAAATAACTCATCTCCTAAATATTATTTTCTTGTCTAATACTTTCTCCTGAGGAGCATATGTTCACTAACTGTATCAATAATCTTTTTGACAGAGCTTGAAACTAACACTTGTAGTACTGTTCTGAATTCTGAACACTGTGTACATTCTCCTGGTCAGATTCTTTTATGGCCAGGTTGCCAAACCATGGCTTAAATCCAGCCCAGAGATTGTTTTTGTAGAGGCTAAATGATTTAAACAACTCTAATGGGGTATTTCTTTTTAAGGGAAAATGTGACTGAGACTGTACTTGGTCTGTAAAACCTAAAATATTTACTATCTGGCCTTCTAAGTGGCTCAGCCTGTAATCCCGCGCCTTTGGGAGGCTGAGGTGAGTGGATTGCCTGAGCCCGTGGGTTCAAGACCTGCCTGGAAAACTTGGCAAGATCTCATCTCCACAATAAATAAAAAATCAGCCGGGCGTGGTAGCGTGAGCCTGTAATTCCAGCTACTCGCAAGGCTGAGGCAGAAGGATCGCCGGAGCCCAGCAGGTCGAGGCTGTGGTGGCCGGAAGTGGCAACTGCACTACAGTCTGGATGACAAAGTGAGACTCCAATTCAAAAAAAAAAAAATTATCAACTTCTGTTTTGGGGAAACCCTTAGAGACACTGCTATACTCTGCAAAGGTACAAGTGCCCTGCTTGTTTCTGTCATTTTAAGGATTCAGAAAATTAGGTATAATGTTTATTTGGGGAAAAAAATGACTAAATAATGCTCATAAACAACATCTAATTTTGTGAAAACTATCATCACTGATTTTAATCTCGTATTATTTGTATTTACTGTCTAAATTTAGGCTATTTGTACTAAATTGATAAAGGTCTTACAAGTCTACTAACAATTTGCTGAGGAGTCGCTGGTGGATTGATAGGAAGTATTAAGAACAAAACTAAAGCATCATATAGCTCAGATGTTTCTGCAAATAAAATTAATGCTTAATTTAAAACCAATTGCTTTAGAGTTAACATAGTCTCTAGAAAAATGGTTTTAAAAGAGTTTTTGGCTTCAAACCTATAATAAAATTCGTGATCAAGAATGGTGCCTTATTATTCACAATAGTAAAAACATGGAACTAATTTTGCTGCCCAAAGAAAGAAGATTGAACTAAAAAAATGTGGTAAATAACATGATGGAATATTACACAGCCATAAAGAAGGACAAAATTATGAACTTCACAGCAACTTGGATGAACTTAGGGTCTATAATATGGAGTGATCTATCACAGAAACAAAGGACTGAGTACCACATGTTCTCACTCATAAGTAGAACTTGAACAATTATCATAATACTGTAAGAAAGGGATTGGCAGTAGTGGGAAACTGTTGGGGGGTTGGGGAGTGGGATTGGCAGTAACGGGAAACTGATGGCGGGGTACCCTTAACAACAAGGATACTTGCATAATGAACATTTGTATAGCTAACCCTGAATTGTACCCCACAACTTCAAATTAAAAATTAAAAAAAAAAAAAGAATGATGTTTTAAATAATGGCATATATCTGAAAATTACCTGCTCTCCATCAGCTCCTGGGCTTCCTGGAGATCCCTGCTCACCCTATTAAGATAAAAAGTGATAGCTTGCCTTCATTTCTCATTGGTAACATACTGCACTACATAAAAAATGATGCTAGTTGATTAACAGTACAATTTGACTTTCAGCAAATGCATCGTAACAAAAGAATACTCTTTTATAACACACATTCAGACTAAGTAAACTTATAATCTTTCTTGAAGATTATGTATATATAGCTGGGATTCAGTGTTTTTATTTTTTTCTCTATGTGAGATGGAGGCTAAAAAAATAGTAAAAGAAATCTGATAAAGATAATTTGATGACTGACATATCCTATAGCAACAACCTATATGCCTAATAATTTTTTTCTCCATACAAAATATGCTGGTTTCTCTTTTTTTAAAATTTTTTTATTTTTCAAATCAGCCCCTATAGGACTTGAAGTATGGTTTCTCTTATCTTCCAGATTCAGTTAAAAAAAAATATAACAGTCAACCTTAGAAAAAAGTAAAATGCAAAGTTTTATGAATTTACAGTATTTTAATTGGCACAGTTTGAACAGTAGACACAAATTCATGATTGTGAGTGTACTATTGCCAGAAAACCCTCACTGAAGGAAATAATAAATCAGATAATGTCTTAATCCACATGAAATTACTTTAGGATCAATTCAATTTCCTATACTGTGAAAGGAATGAACTCAAATTTGCTATTCACATCACGATTTATAGCACTTTTAACAAACTAAAACTATACAGATATGTGGTTTTTTTTAACTGAAGATATTCCATGAAAAACAAATTTATATAATATGCCAGAGAATTATCCAAACAACAAGTGCTTAGTCACATTCAGTTTTGAAAGGTACTAAACAGACAAATTTCTTAAAAAGACATTATTTTATATCAGTGAGTCATTTATGTGGATCTCATTACAAATACTCCTGAATCCCACACTGTAGAAACTTTGTAGAAACAGCCCTTCTGAGTGTGAGTGGTCTGCCTCACAGATTTCCAAGAGAGTGGACTTAAGGCTGTATTTTCTAGAAAGGTTTATTTGGTTATGCTATAAACCACCATACTGAAATGGCTAGAACTCCGTCCCCTGGCAAACATTTTAAGAGCTATGGGCTACAGCATAAAATTTGAGCTTTCCAATGTGTAAGGAAGGCATGATCTTGTGGTTTTAAACAAACAAAATGTTTTAAAAGGTGGGGGCGGGGAGAGCTTTTTCTTATTTCAGACTTCCTGCTCTTTGTGGTAGTGGCAAGGTTTATTTTGCCACAAATAAGTCTGCTGAGGTTGGCTGCACCTGGCTAAGTCCCAGTTATATCCAGAACCTGAATACTTGTCAGCACTGTGGGTCCAATAATGATTGTTTTGCTGAGCTTTTCCCTTTAAAATATGGCTCACAAGAAAAAGATTTAAAAGAAAAACATAATTCATGACTTATTCATTTATCCTTTACCCACCAAATGTAGTTTGTAAGAGTTATTTGCTGTGTAAGAAATCAAACAATGCTTGTTTGATAAAGGAAGAAGAAATGCTAATTGAGTAAGTTCCCATTCAGTCTAAGACTGAGTTCCGAGATTAGAATTCGGGAGGGCCTCTATACTTGATTATAAAGGAGAACCCCTGTGCTTGGCCACGTTTTGTGGTCTCTTGGTCAGTTATGTTCCACCTCAATTATCACAACCTTTTAAAAGAGAGATCATGAAAAGCATAAAGGCCTACATTAGCTAACACAAGATCTCAACTATGAGACCATCACAGAGTGAGTGAGCTGAAGGTGACAGCAGAGTGGAAAGAATGGCAAGGATAGAAGGTCAGAAGAATGACTAACCTCGCCCAACACCATTTGTCTAGATGGTCACCTGGTCAGCTTCTCTCTGTCTTTCCATTTCAACTCAAAGACATCCTTGACTCTCAGCATTTGGAGTGGCCTTACCCTGCACATCCATAGTATGTGCTCATAATCAAAACACTTACTCTAATTATTAATAAGTGTGCCTTTCTCCCTCCCTAGGCTGTAAACTCCTTGTTGAAACCTCTTACTAGTATCCTTACTAAATACTAGCCTCTGCTACATAGTAGAGGCTCAAAAATTATTTATTGAATGATTGAATTGGTAAATGAATAGCAATTGGATTATAAAACCAGGTAAATGTAGGTTTTAGTGATACAGACTTTTTTTTTTTTCCCTAGGTGTCCCTTTTTGCTTTTCTGGGTTAAGAGATGAGTGCCTTTTGGGATTTCTGTAGGCCTTTGAACGGCAGAGAAAAGTCCTAGAAGTTTTTGAGGTATGGGGAAATGAGGTATGTATTCAGTTTGGGGGAAAATTTTGGTTCTGAAGATTTAGTCAAGTGAGAGAGTAAAGGAAGTAACCTAGACCTTGGTTGACTCTACACGCAGGAAAAATAAATCTGTAGATTTCCTTCTAGGTTGTTTATTCCTACTCACCACAATATTAAAGATTAAGGATCCAGGCAGTCTTGCTCACCAGAAATAGAGACTATGTATGACAGGAGAGCTGTTTGTGTTATATCTCTTAGGGACTAGGATGTGGTAGAGAAATAGAAAGTTAAAAATCCCACACCTTACATGAATGTTATTCACCAAATTTGTTTGAAATAAGAATCTATATTCCAAATACATATTACAAAGGCAAGAAGCTCAGTAATGTTTTACTTTTTATTATTTTATATAATACAAATAAATTTTTCTATGTACTAGATTTCTGTACTTAGGTATCTAGAAAGAGAAAAATACAAAAACTGATATGTGTGCATGTGTATTATGATAGACTTAGCAAATAAACTGCCTTAAGAAGCATAAACAAAAGATGAATTTCAAAACTACTTAAATCTCCTACAAGAATCCAGTGATGAAAGTTATATTTCAACACGTGTAGCTCAGTCCTGAAATGTTAGAATCACTGGCTATGTGTTAATTGATCAGATATGGTTGAATGACTAAGCTTTCGTTTGGAGGAATGAAGTCAACACCATCAACAAATTTAAGATATAATCAAGGAATGTTAGGTTCCTGCTATTTGTAGTTGGTAAGTTTTATTAGATAAGATTTAAATGGCAAAACGCCTGCATGTATGTAATAAAGGAATGCATTATTAAAAAAAGAATAAAAAGTTATTCTTAAAGTTGTTATTTGTGAATGCGTTATGTGAAAGCTTCCCTTGTTCTTTTTATTACAAAAGAATTGGAAGGATCTTTCTTTGTGTCAAATTAAATTTCCTTCAATTCCCATTTATATATTTTTTTACATTTAGTGTTCCTTTACATTAATAATTTCTGTGGAACTTGTTTTTCCCCTTGTTTAATATTTGTTGTTTTTCTCATCATTCTCTCCTAAATTTAATTTCTTCCCCTTCTTTTCCTATTTTTCTTCCTTCCTTCCTAATTTTCCCTCTTCCTTCAGCCCAGATCGCAATTTTTTTCCTTCACTCTCTGAAGTAATATTACTGATCTCAGCTTCTCCAGGATTTTGTAAGATTGATTTTCAAAGATACATATACTTAACATGAGCTTCCCTGCATTGCATATGGTAAATAAAAACAAGTAAATAAAGAATAACCTTTGGTCCTTGTAGTCCTTGAGGTCCAGGAGGTCCAGGGGGGCCCTAAATTAAGAAAAAAGTATAGTTTTTAAAACTAACAAGCATATGTATTAAAATCCATGCTTTAAGCACACTACACACCTCTCTTGTTAATATCATAATCGGATATCTCCCAATATTGATTTGCAATGAAAAAAAATTTCCCTAATCACATAATTATAAAAGCCACTCACATGCTAAGATAGCAACACATTTTAGATCAAAATAATGCTAAAGATGCTTGGGGGTTGATTCTGTAAAGCAATGTAAGATTGCTGCCATGCCCCACATTTGTCTTCTTTGGAAGAGTTAGCTTACTCTCATTTCTTGTGTTTCTAGATACACCACTTGCCCCTTCAACCCAAAGGCTTTGATTTCCCAAACCATAAAGAACAAAGCTATATTTTTACAATAAGGCCCGTGACTTTTAAGAAAAATAACAATAGCTTTTTTTCTTGACTTTTTAACTAAGCAGATAAAGTGATTCAACTGTAGCAAATGTTGGAAAAAGCTATTAATATAAGGAAACATAAAATTAAATGTCAGATAAAGACAGTAGCTATATTAGCACCATTTTGACTGGCATGCATCAACACCAAATACAAAATCACAAACCACAGAAATCATGCAATAGGAGTTACCGTGACAGTTAAGGTGGTAATCCTCTGTTGGGAAAATGTATTGATAAAGACAGAGTTATCTATTTTGTGTGCTATAATACATAATACATTTCTGAAATAATCAACTTTTTGAAAACGTTTTGGCAAGTCTGATGTCATATAAGGAATTGACAAGATGCTGAGAGCATATGATCCTATTTTTAATGTAGTATAATTGTAAAGATTTTTAAAAATTAATTTTAGGATCTTATTTTAAAATTCTATGGTTGAAGAAAACAAAAAGTTAAAATTTTAATTTATGTGATTTAAAAATTATGTAGTAAAGTAGTGTACACTAGAGATTAGTCAGCATAATTGTGAATTGAGAAATTTTGCTATTGGTAAAACTATATTCTAGAGAGCAATTCAATTCAAGGAAGCAAAAATATCCAATTCCATATATATTTTCTCTTTTAGTCCAACTCCCATTTGTTGCATTAAAATTAACCTTGTGGGCCAGGCGCAGTGGCTCACATCTGTAATCCCAGCACTTTGGGAGGCCGAGACAGGAGGATTGCTTGAGCCCAGGAGATCAAGGCTATGGTAAGCTGTGAGCATGCCACTGAACTCCAGCCTGGGCAACAGAGTGAGACCCTGATTCAAAAAATAAAACAACAAACAAAAATTAACTTGTTGTGTGTATGTGCCTTACTAAAGAGATTAATTGAGAGAATTATTCTAGTTTCTTAAAGTGCTAGAGAACTGTAACAAAATATGCTTCTCAACATATGAATCTCCAAAACATAATACCTAATGTTTTTACATTAATGTTTTCTAGTCTAGGTCCTGTGCTAAAAGTTTTATAAGGCCCATAACCACTTTATGGAATCACAGGTGGAAGAACGTTTTCTATTAGGGACTCTGATCACCAAAAAATATGATCTGATTATATGTAAACTTGTGAATATCAGTTTAACACCTCTCTTTGTTTTCCACTACTCCATTCCAATCACTAATTTAAGCTATTACTATTGTTTTTATTATTGTTGCTGTAAAACATAATCTTAACATTATCTTCCTACAAACAAGTCTCTGGTGATGTGGCATCATATATAAATGAATAAAGGTTGTATTTTATGATAAAATCAGTCAAGGTCATTATAGCTTCAGAGAAAATATAGTAGAAAAAAATCAGTGCTTCTAAGACAAAACACAAAATGCCTACAAACTGGGGGCAAGGTTATTAAAAAAAAAATGCCCAGAACTTTATATCATAAGATTTATGTACTATAAGGTGCCATTTACTCTATTCTTAAGGGATGCACCTGGAACAAGAATTGAATTTATAGCTGTGGGAATACTACTTTTTTGCTCCTACAGAGTAGATGAGTTATGTAAAAAAGGCTATTAGAAAATTATAAAGTAGAAATAACTTACTGACTTCCAATTACCTATTTTTTAAACTAGAAAGCAGAATCATAAAACCCTAGAAAAGAAAAGGAGTTTAAAATTCAAACTCTCTGAAGTTTTCCACCATGTGCCATATATAAATTAATCTTTCCAACTGAACACAGGGCTAGTTTGTCTTTTAAAACATCAAGCAATTTCTTGGGGATGGGATGGAAGAGATCTCACTTTGTCACCCAGGCTGGAGTGCAGTGGCACCATTATGGCTCACTGCAGCCCTGACCTCCTGGGCTCAGGTTATCCTTCTGCTTCAGCCTCCCAAGTAGCTGGATATACTGATATATGCCACCACGCCTGGCTAATTTTTTTTTTCCATAGAGACGAGGTCTCACTATGTTGCCTAAGCTGGTCTTGAACTCCTGGGCTCAGGCATTTCTCCTGCCTGGACCTCTTAAAGTGCTGGGATTATAAGTTTAAAGCCACTGTGCCTGGCCTGTCTTTTTTTTTTTTTAATTTAAAGATAAAATGTTCTACAATGAGCTGCTTAATAAAAAGAATATTATTAATGATAGCTGACCTAACACATGGGGTTTAACTGATTTTTGTTAAATAACTATGTCTGTGAAACCTGAAAATTGTATAGTGGTCCGTCTAGTTAATAGGAGTAAAAATGACAGCAAGCTAAGTTAACACACATATACACAGTTTTGCCCATCATCTGGAAGCACCAGAGTGCAGACACACAGGTAAGTCTTAGAGATGTTGGCTCACTTTGGATTTCTTGCATATGGCTCTTCTAAGTCAAAGCTACATAAACTCAGCAGGGTTCTCTTGAACTCCCACAGTGATTTGAAAACCAGAATTTTTTGGTAGTTATGGAGAAAGACACGCTATTCTCCAGTGAGACGTGACATGGAATGGAAGGTGTGAACCACAGCAACTGTAAATTGGGTACAGTCAGGCAAGCTGCTTTGTGATTTATTCCCTGAAATGTTTACAGGAATCTCTTTAGAATTGAAGGCTATTTTCATTCATTTTTCATAATGATAAAAACTTAGCACTCATGATTCACACTACAGAACACGTTTAGTTTAAATAATGAGCAGAATTTTTAAAAGCTTGAATTAGGAAATAGGTTAAATTGTGGAAATTTAACCTGCTAAATAAAAATGAATAACTTATGGCAATGTTTATATGGATAACAATTTTCAGTTGAGGTAACAGCAAAATTTTATATTTTGAATATGGTATGATTATAACTGAAATATACTTCTATTTATCTAATTATCCTAGAGTATTTTGGCAGATTGTTTTGAAGGAGGAAATAATGAAATGAAATCTGCTAAGTTGTAAATATTCATAACCAGTTAGCTAATTTGAAGAATAAATGTTTACTGCTTCTTCTCAATATAACTTAATTGATGTTATTAGAAATTCTTAATTCACTTGAGCACTATGTTAGGAAAATCAATAGTTTTGAAATGAAAAATAACTACAATCTATGTATAAGCACACATATAGTTGCTTAACAACTCGGTGAAAATAATAAACCTTTAGGTTGAGACATAAGCATGAACTAGTTGACTATGATGGGTATTGCCTGCTTTGCAGTTATATAGAACTAAAAGGTAAGAAAGAAAATGAAGGATATATTCTTTCATAGCAAGATGTAGGTATCATATTTTAAAAAAAGAACAATGCTTTAAGGCACATCAATAAAAAGTGTTCAGAGACTCCTAAAAAGAATAATAATAATATTAGATTTCATGAACTCAGAGAAAAAAAAAATCTATTCCCATAACATCCTTATTTTGCAGATAAGATCAATGAAGTACAGATACATTAAGTGATTTCCTAAAAATGACTCAGTTAGTTAGTAGTGGAGGTGAGACTGAATCAGATATTTCTATCGTAGACCAAGGATTGCCTGCTTCATGCCAGACCCTGTTCATGCAACGAATGTTTTACAACCTCGTTCACAATTTTGCAGAAAAAGGCCAATAATATTGGAGCAATTATTGGAAAATAAGGAAGAGATACCTTTTAAAGGTAGTGAGAATTATGGTGTCACTGGAAGTAGTTCAAGGGAAATTTACAATACTGTTAATAATTTAAGTTAAAAATAGTGTCCCTAAATGTTTTGTAAGTAAGAACTTTGAAAACACAGGTACACCAAAACTTTGTGTTCTCTGTCTCTCTTTCTCTCCATACACAGTTATCAACTTCTAGGGAGAAGGGAACAATTTGGAAAACTGGTTCTAGAACTTGACAATAACCCTGAGGCAACGGCTTTTATTTAATCCACTTATGCTACGGGGCACTAATTTAAGCTATTGACAAAAGATATTTCCCAACCAACATTTCTTCAAGCAGCAAACATGCTTCTCTTTGCATTTTTGCCAGAAGAAAAAGAAAGAAAAGACCACAAAAAATACGCTGAGCTGCAGATAGATTTTGTAAAAAGTGCTTAATAAAAAACTTTACTAGTTAATAATGGTGGTTGTAGCAAAAAGTCTTTAAGTATAGATCCATCATAATTAGATCATGTTAGTGAAATCATGAGGATGGAAAACTGTTTCAAATGGGTCCAAAATGGTGGAGGAATATTAAGAACAATTTGGCTTTCAAGCAGAGAAACGGCTTATACATATTAATTATGTATACTCATTCAACCAATAACCACTTATTTAATATTTACATGCCCAGACAATATACATATAAAACATGTATCTGTCACCAAGAAACTTACTATCTGGTAAGAGGCAAGACTAAAATCAGCTATGCAATTTGAGAGAAATTAAATATTAAGCTACTACACCCTGGCTACTAAAACATCAAACTAAAATTTAAAAGGATGAAGAGGGAGAACTTGTCTGGGTGGCAGCAGTGGATTGTAGCATGGAATTTAGATGGGAAAGAAAGGAAAGAAGAATGGGATGAACTCAGGGCAAAAGGAGATTTGTTTGGATATGATTAAAATGATCACACCAGGCAAACTCTACACCGTGGGGAAATGAAAAGTTCTGCTAGGAAGGGCATGATCATAGAGACTTAAAATGGAAAAATTTGGGTTTGACGGAGTAGGCAAGGGGGGTCATTTAGGCAGAGTGGAGCCATCAAAGTCGTGATCGTTGATGGAAATTAACCTTGTAGTGATACACAGGGTGGACTGGAAGGGCAAGGAGGCTCTAGGGAAAGAGGAATTGGTCAAGAGGTTATTGCTGTGTTAGGCATGAAGTCAACAGGATGTGAATCTAGTTGGAAATGGAAAAAAAGGCAGCCTCGAGAGACACTTTGAAAAGGAAATAGCAGCATTCGAGATAGAATAAGTGAAAGATTAAGAATAGTTTAAAATTGTCCTAAAGTTTCTGTCCTCCAAAGTTCAGACTCATGATATCACTAACAGAAACTGGTTAGTTAAAAAAGGGACTCATATGCTAGATGGGAAAGGTAGCCAGTATAATTGTATGTATTGGTAGAAGGCAATAGACCATGGTGCACCTGTAGTGGAAATGCAATTAGATGACTGAAGACACACACAGGTTAGACCTGGAAAGGAAGAATTGAGAGTGAGAATAGGGAAGAACACAGAGGAAATGATTGTACTAAGAAAAGATTGAAGACTTAAAAATACCAAAAATTAAGGGCTGGGCAGGGAAATTGGAAATATCAAAATAGACTGGATTCATAAGAGAAGAAAATGGAAGAAATGAAATGAAAGTACAAGGTCAGAGAGACAAACAAAAAGTTTCACAAGGATGGTGGTTTGGTATAAACATGTCACAGAAAAGTCAAGAGTGATGAGTATAATGGACTTGACACAGAGATTATTGCTGACCTTTACAGCAGAATGATGATAAACACTAGAATACAGGAATCTAAATATAATGAGAATGAGTGATAAGCAAAGGTGGTGGAGACAAGCCACACAGTCAATCTTTACTTGATGGAAGGAAAATCATGGAATGGTAGCAATAATAAGAAATACTCATAAAGAACTTACCATGCGCCAAGCACTGTTCTAAGTATACAATATGTATTTAGTCTTCTGCTTTTCTCAACAAGCCTGTGAGGCAGACACTATTACTACCCTCATTTTATAGCTGGGAAAACTGGAACACAGAGAAGTGAAATAACTTGTCCTAGCTCACACATTTAGAAGCAAGCGAGGTGAGATTCGAACTCAGGCAGCTCCAGCTGTAGAGCTACAGAGCTCTTAATTGCTCTGCTAAGCTCCCTCTTCAAGCAAGGAGCCAAGAGCTGGCCAACTGAACACAAGTTTTTACTTCTAGTAAGGCTTAAGTATATCTGAAGGCAGAAGAAAGAGAAAAGAGGCGATTGAAAAACACTACATGCTGGGCTCGGTGGCTCAGCCTGTAATCCCGCGCCGTTGGGAGGCTGAGGTGAGTGAATTGCCTGAGCCCGCGGGTTCGAGACCCGCCTGGGCAATCGAGAACCTCATTTCTACAATAAATCAAAAAATTAGCCGGGTGTGGTAGCGCATGCCTGTAATTCCGGTTACTCGGAAGGCTGAGGAGGAAGGATCGCCGGAGCTCAGCAGGTCGAGGCTGCGGTGGCCGGGAGCGGCCACTGCACTCCAGTCTGGGTGACAGAGTGAGACTCCAACTCAAAAACAAAAACAAAAACAAAAAACACTACAAAATAAAGAAGATAAACTGAGGCAGAGAGAAGGAGAAGGGTTCTGGGGAACAGGGAGCCAGAGTATTTGGGGCAGTGGGATCCTCCAAGAGCAGAGGGTGTGGAAGCTTTTGTTTACAAACATTGCATAGGTGTTTTGTTTACATTCTCAGTGTGTGTCAGGGCAGGGAGCAGTCACTTGCCTGTAAGGCTTCATGAAGGTTGCCATTGTAGTCTATGATCTCGGTAGCTCCTTGATCTCCTTTTTGACCAGGTGGACCCTATGACAAAAACAAATGAAAATTATGGGCATTAGGCTAGCATATAGAGTGGACTGTGGCAAAAACAGAGATTGAAACTGACTGTCGCTTCCTTACTAAGTCCCAGCTGTGCTTTAGCATAAGTAATTACGTTCACATTTTTGTCCTTATTCCAATGGAGGCAAACTACTTCTATCTTCCTGTCTGTGATAGGTTAAAAATATAACATCTGACTTTAAAAATAGATATGATTTTCTGGAAATTATAAAATACAGGTTAATCTGATGTGACTTGTAAAATTTTATTGGCTTCATCATATTTTCCAAAGCAATCCCTAATCTGTATTTATTCATCTATACCTCATAGACTGCTTTTTCATTCTGGAAAAAAAAATAGAATATTGTTCTGTAGAAAATGCTTAGCTTTCCCAATTGGAATAGGATGCTGAGGAAATTAAACCAAATAGAGAACAAAAAGGAGAATACATATATATTTTAAAGACTTCTACCCTACACATTAGATCTGCTGCTTAATTTCCATTAGTTATGTCCTAGTTCCCTGCCTTTTTTTAAAAAAGCCTCTGAACATATGGGTTATTGCTTTTTTATAATTGGGTTAATTGAAAAGAGGAAAATTCTATTAGCTGGATGGCAATGGGTTTGCTATTGCTCATTTAACAGAGAAAAAGCAAGTAAGGAGAGTTTTTTAGACCATCTTCTCAAGGAAGCATATTTTATGTGTTAGAATCTTCATACTCACTGTTTCTGATGTCTAAAATAAGAAATAAAGTGGGGGGCGGGAGGTTGAAGGAAAACTACAATAGTCTACCTCAATGCTATTATTGGACATTGTCAGTCCAGATGCCTTGTAACAAGTCAACAGACACCACTTTAAATCAGGACTTGTAGGTGGTAAATGTTTAGATGAGAGACACTCACTCTTGGTCCCAGAGCTCCAGTGTCCCCTTTGTCTCCACGATCACCCTTTTTCCATTGACAAGAGAAAAAAAACTTAATTAGTAGTGAGGCCAACGTCTAGAATTCTCTCATTCTAAAAATATATACCATACAGCAGCATTTTAAAAATGAACTTCTGAAGTAGAAAACTTCAACAGCAATCACCAACAAAATGTCAAATGCCTTTTAAAGATGCGCCTTGAAGGGAATTAAGATTTCCTTTTCAAATAATAGAATATCACGAAGCAGCAGTATACATGATGACTGTTTCACTAGGTGAGATCTGCAAAAGCAAAGCAAGTGGTTTCTATGGCACTCAAAGTAAGCTTTTGCCTTTCAGACTGAGCCACGCTTGGGGCAAAGGGAAAGAGTCAAGCAATTGTGTTGTCTGTCCTCTGAGAAGAAAAGTGTAGATAATTGGGACATGGAAGGAGTACAGAGCTCATTGTAAGGAGAATTAGGAAAGAAAGATCATAGGCTAGGCTTCCCTCTGATGATGGGGATCTAAGAAAAGGTCCATCCATAGGTACAGGCATTTTGACAATTAGACGGTGCTGAAGTGGACAGCAGCCAGTTGGAACAGGTAGGCAGGGCTGAAGGTCATAGGCAGGGCCAACACTGCTCTCCCTTTTTCTTTTCAATGCAATATGAAAAAAAAATCTGAAGTTTCACTGATGGTGTCATTACCTCACCTGTAGAGACAGCAGGGATAGTCTAGCCCTCGCAATTCTCAGAAGCGTAAACTGAAACTTTGTGGAAGAGATTTGAACCTGTGTAGATTTAATGCTTTCTTTAAACAGTCTTAAATTTATAGAATCCTTTTCCTATGTGGACTTCAAAGCATTTTTTATGTCTCTCTACATATTCCTATAAATTGGGTAAGGACCAATGTAGATAAGCAGGAAAAAGGATTATACTTTCCCCATCAACATTATGCTAATAACATTGACCCTAATAATTAAATTTGATACAAATGGAGAGTTAATAATCTCTGCTCTCTGTTTTCTTCATTTTGCATGCATTTTTCCATGTTATTAGCTAATAGCACTTTAAACAACATGATTCTGTTGACAGTATATATATATTATTTCAGATAGTTTAAAAAGCATGATAAAGGGAAGAATTTCAACTAGTGGTAAAATTTTAATGCAATGAAGAGAGTCAACTAACTTCAAGGCAAAGAATAATTTGAACATTTATCACAAAGATAGCTAGGGAATGAAAAGTAAGATTATACAATACATTACTTAAATTAAGTTCTTTATTTTTCTAAAGAATCTATTCTTATGAAATAGGTAAGAAATACAACTTTTCTTAAAGAATAATCTAAAGCACAGACTACACAAAAATAAGCAAGATGAAACAAACAAATTATTTTGTGATATCATCACAGGGCCAGAATTATTGCAATCCCAGTGTGTGAAAAGAGTTGAATTTTTTTAAATAATATATATTTTTTTGAGTCAGAGTCTCATGCTGTTGCCCAGGCTGGAGTGCTGTGGCATGATTGATCATGGCTCACTGCAGCCTCTACCTCCTGGACTCAGGTGATTCTCTACTTGAAAAGTAGCAGGAACTACAGGCACATGCCACCATGCCTGGTTAATTTTTAAATTTTTTTGTAGAGACAAACTCTTGCTATGTTACTCAGGCTGGTCTCAAACTCCTGGGCTCACACAGTTCTCTTGCCTCAGTCTACCAAAGTGCTGAAATTATAGGCATGAACCACCATATCCAGCAAAAAGAGTTTAATTCAAAGCATGACTCTTTGTGGAAGAGGCAAAAAGCACAGATCTTGAAGGCCTCAAGTTATATTAAAATGGTTATTTTGTTACTGACCTTTGACCCTTTTGGGCCTCTAGTTCCTGATTCACCTTGTTTTCCCTATTATAGGAGAATAAGAAGATGAAGAAGAAAATGACAGAGGAGATAAGAACAGAAAAAAAGAAATTAGCAGTGACTTCAAATAATGAAGAAAAATGGAAACACTTTATTTTAACTGCCTCAATATATGGCTCTATACAATGTTGGTTATTATAACACTAAACATAAGTATCATCACCATATCATTAGTTCATTCCATTCTAATTCTGAAGACTGCCCTCCCATCAGTGAATGAGAAGAGTTCTGTGAATAATTCTCATTAGTTTCTGCAGTGTTTGTCTGCATAAATTTCATTTTCATCAGAGAGTAAATTGTTTCCTGTGGCTCTAGGATGGGTTATTAAAATAAAGTGTGACCTCATTAGTTTGCAGGAAGCTTAGATGAATAAGGTTGAACAGTCAAATAAATCCTCAGTTCCAATATTTTCAAGGTGTTACACTCCATCAAGTTACCATAGAAATGAGTACAGAACTTATCCACAGAGATTTTTCTCAGTAAGTTTTAACACATATTGAGTTATAATGTGTTAATATGACAGAACTTCTCCCTGGACATTTTGGATGTGTTATCAAATTTACTCATGGAACAGAATAGAGTAAATAAGGTAAGGTGAATTGTAAAATCTCTTTTGAAAAGAACCAGTTGGTGTGCATTTCAATAAACCATTTGTGATTTTTGACTGCTTTAATACCTATCAAGAATTTTATTTTAGTTTTTATATTCTAAATCAAATGACACACATTTCCAAACCCAAGAATGCTATTTTCCAATGTAAGACTAACTGACCTTTGGTCCAGGGGCTCCAGGCTCCCCTCGCTCACCTCTTCCAGGAGGTCCTGCTTCCCCACGTTCACCCTGTCAAAATTGCAAGACCTTATAGATTAATCAATGAGTTGCATGAAATCAAAGAAATCAGAGAGTTACCATTTATTTGCCATATCTCCAGTATTGTCTTACTCTCTTAACATGAGTTATCTCATTTAATAATCATATTTGTGAGGGTTAATTTTAGATGTCAACTTGATGGGATTAAAGGATACCTAGAAAGCTAGAAAAGCATTGTTTCTGGGTGTGTCTGCAAAGATGTTTCCAGAAGAATTTGATGTGTGAGTTGGTTTACTGAGTAGGGAAGAACTGTCTTCTATGTGGGGAGTACCAGCCAGTCAGTTGGAGGTTCAGACAACAAAAAAAGCAGAGGAAAGGCAAATTCTCTATCTTCTGGGGCTGGGACACCCTTCCTCTCCTGCTCTCGGACATCAGAACTCCAGGTTCTCTGGCCTTTGGACTCCAGGACTTGCATCAGTGATGCCCAGTGTTTTGTGCTTTTGGCCTCAGACTAAGAGTTATCCCACTGGCATCCATGGTTCTGAGGCCTTCGGGCTTGGACTGAGCCATGCTACTAGCATCCCAGGCTTCCCAGTTTGCAGAATGGCCTGTGGTGGGCCTTTTCAGCTCCATAATCACATAAGCCATTTCCCCACATGAATTCCTTCTTATCTCTCTCTCTCTCTCTCTCTCTCTCTCTAATTTATTGGTTCTGTCTTCTTGGAAAACTCTGAAGAATACATAATTATTCAATGTTTATATTATCATCCCCTTTTTACAAAAAAGGAAATGGTTTGGCAAATGCCTGTATAATAGCTATGTTGGTAACTAGATAGACCTTTAAAGGGAATTGATAAAGGCCATGATTACATCTTGCAATAGGAACGGACATCTAGTTACATTCTGCAGCCTCTTTGTAAGCACTACCAGCAAGAGGCATGGTAAAGTGGTTAAATTTCAGGCTTTGTAATCTGACATCTTGATTTTAGTCCTGGCTCTGCTATTTACCAGTTCTGTGTTCTGGGGTAGGTTAGTGAAGTTCTGCAAACCTCAGTTTCCCTCTTAAAATGGAGAAAATTATAGTATTGATCTCATAATTCAAGAATATAAAAAATGTTCACAATGGTGCAAGACACACAAGTTATAGCTTTTTAATATATTTGCAGCTCTGTGAAGTATAAACATGGCTACCATCCTCAAGGAGCTAGTGGTCTAGTTAGACAGACATGAGCCACGTGAACAAAATTGTTAAGAATTAAGGAGTAGCCGGGCTTGGTGGCTCAGCCTGTAATCCTGTGCTTTGGGAGACTGAGATGAGTGGATTGCCAGAGCCTGCGGGTTCGAGACCCACCTGGGCAACTTGGCAAGACCTCATCTCTACAATAAATAAAAAAATTAGCCGGGTATGGTAGCGCGCACCTGTAGTTCCAGCTACTTGGAAGATTGAGGCGGAAGGATCGCCGGAGCCCAGCAGGTCGAGGCTGCGGTGGCCGGGAGCATGCCATTGCACTCCAGTCTGGGCGACAGAGTGAGACTCCGACCCCCCCCCCCAAAAAAAAGAATTAAGGAGTAATAGAAGGTTATAGGTGACAGAAGAGGAATTCACAGTGATCTCCGAATGTTGTGGACCGGATCCCTGGAGGGGAGGCTTGAGTCATGGATTGGTATGGCTTATTTTATAATTATTACTGTTGAGAACCATACTGTTGGATTAAGTGTAGGAACTGTACAAAACATTTTACATGAATTATTCTATTTAATCCTCAAGACAATTGAGAAAGGTGTTAATATCCATATTCTACAGATGAGGAAGCCAAAGCTCAGAGAGGTTAAGTAATTTGCCCCAAATCACAAAGCTTTTAAAGTAAGAAAGCTGTAATTTAAAACTGATTGTGAGGCCAGGTGTGGTGGTTCACACCTGTAGTCCCAGCACTTTGGGAGGCCAAGGTGGGAGGATTTATTGAGCCCAAAAGTTCCAGACCAGCCTGGGCAGCCTCAGAGCGAGACCTCATCTCTACAAAACATAAAAAAATTAGTTCAGTGTCATAGCATGTGCCTGTAGTCCCTGTTAACCGGGAGGTTGAGGCGGAAGGATCAACTAGCCCAGAAGGTTGAGGCTGCGGTGTGAGCTGTGATCATGCCACTATACTCCAGCCTGGGTGACAGAGTATAACCCTGACTTAAAAACAAAAAGAAAAACGAACAAATACAAAAAAACTCTGATTTTGTTCAATCTTTATTTTTTACATACATGTTTTTGTATGTAAACTTTTTTGTATGTAAACATATCCCTGGTCATTTTCTTCGGATAAATTCTTAGTTAGAGAACTGCTAGAACAAAAAGTATGGGTATTTTTTTTTTTTTTTCCGAGTTGGAGTCTCACTCTGTCCCCAGACTGGAGTGCAGTGGCCGCTCCCGGCCACCGCAGCCTCGACCTGCTGGGCTCCGGCGATCCTTCCGCCTCAGCCTTCCGAGTAGCCGGAATTACAGGCATGCGCTACCACGCCCGGCTGATTTTTTGATTTATTGTAGAAATGAGGTCTCGCTGCCCAGGTGGGTCTCGAACCCACGGGCTCAGGCAATCCACTCACCTCAGCCTCCCAAAGGCGCGGGATTACAGGCTGAGCCACCGAGCCCGGCTAAGTATGGGTATTTTAAAAAGCTTGCTAAATTGCCCTCCAGGAAAATGGAGGGAGTTTATACTCTCCAAACACAGATTCAAGAGCAACTGGCTTCTTGCATAAGAGGTAAAATTTCAATAATCAAACAGATTTAGACCTCAGACTGTTAATGGCATGGCTATGGGTGAGAGAGTTGCTCTCCTCACTAAAGAAATGGATTTACCTTGGGAAAGGTAAAAAATTGGAGTAGGATCTGTGATGGTTAATGAAGGGCTTTTAAGTTCCAAGATCCTTATCCGTATTAGTCCATGTTGAGAAGTCCTGGTGGTTTTGTAGGGGAAGTGGGATAGATTATGGCGAGGGTTAAGAAAGACAGAGGCAAAGGTTAAGAAAAACTCAGTAGGTTTCTCGGCATCAACTGAAAACAGAGAGGTTGGGAGAAAAACAAGGGACTTGACTGGATATGGATATGGAAACACTGGTCCAGAAACTAAAAGGCTTTCTTTTTTTTTTTTTTGAGTTGGAGTCTCACTCTGTTGCCTATGCAGGAGTGCAGTGTCTTGATCATGGCTCACTGCAGCCTCATTCTTCTGTGCTCAGGTGTTCCTTCTGCCTCAGTCTCCTGAGTAGCTGGGACTACAGGTGCATGCCACCACATCTGGATAATGTTGAGGATTTTCTTGTAGAGATGGGTCTTGCTATGTTGCTCAGGTTGGTCTGGAATTCCTAGCCTCAAGCTATTCTCCCATCTTGGCCTCCCAAAGTGCTAGGATTACAGGTGTTAGCCTGTGCCATGCCAGGCCAAGGGCTACTTTAAAAAATTTTTTTTCAGCCCCCACTGCCCCTCACATTAGAATGAGACTGAAGGGCTTCTGATGGCATGTGGAATTTCAAAAAAATGTAAGATATTTGGTGTTTCTTTTCATATTTTACTTTAAGACTTACAGAAGAATTCTGAAACACTCACTATAAACTAATTTTAGGGAAAATTAAAAACCTTAAAATATCATTTACCTGTAGTTTGCCAAAGGAGTGAAGTCTCTATATATAGATACACACACACACACACACACACACACACACACACACACACACACACCACACACATATATCTTTACATATAAGGACATTTTACGTTTTTTATATTTTTAGAGAAGGGGGTCTTGCTATGTTGCCCAGTCTGTAGTGTGGTATCTGTTCACAGGCGTTATCATAGAGCACTACATCCTCAAACACCTGGACTCAAGGGATCCTCTCACCTCAGCCTCTGAGTAGCTGGAATTACAGGAGATTGTTACTGTGTCCAGCTAGAATCACTTTGCATCACAATGCTCTCAATTAGTTTCCTATCACTGTCTGAAATTATGTTATATATTTGTTTACTTCTTTCTCTATTTCCACCTCTCCCTTATCCATATAGGAATGTAGGCTTAAGGATAGCAGAGATTGTTTTTGTTGTATTTATTGCCCATTCTCTAACACAGAAAAATACTTGGCAAAAAAAAAAAAAATGCTGAATTAACGAGTAAACAGTCTCAGTAACAGTATTCTAGAATATTCTGATTGCCACCCCATTTCTTTAGACTGATGTAGGTCCTGCCCAGGTACTGATGCAGCCACTAAAGATACGGTGGTACATAAAATAGATTTTTTTTTTTTTAGTTAGAGTCTCACTCTGTCACCCAGGCTGGAGTGCAGTGGCAGCCTCACAGCCACCACAGCCTCAACCTACTGGGCTCAGGCGATCCTTCCACCTCAGCCTTCCAAGTAGCTGGAACTACAGGCACATGCTACCACACCTGGCTTATTTTTTGATTTATTGTAGAGACGAGGTCTCACCAAGTTGCCCAAGCTGGTCTCAAACCCCTGAGCTCAGGCAAGTTTCTCATCTAGGTCTCCCAAAATACTGGGATTACAGACTTGAGCCATCATCCCTGTCCTAAAACAGATTTTTAACACAACCTTGGCATTGCTCACAGGTGTGCTGCCTTGTAAGTATCACACACTAATTGTACCACTGGAGCTTACATGAAACAGATTTTTAGATGCCTTTACACATCTTTCGTTATTGTGATCTCTCTTCACTGTATTGACTGTAAAAAACACAGTGTTCATTTTTTAAAAAAAATCTGAATTTAGTGGTAGAAATCCAGACTGTCTACACAACTAGAAAAGAGTAGTGTTTGTCTGAAAGAGATTTTTAAATAATAATGACCTTCCCACTATGCTACTGAACGCATGTTAAGACTGGCAATTCATCTGACAATTAACTTCAAAATATTGAAGTTTAAAAACTTCAGAGTGAATTTCCTACCCATATCTCTTCTTGCAGAAATACAAAAAAGTACATTACATTCTTTACTATTATTGGAGGTTCAGAGGTAGTATCTGTTATAAAAGTATCTGGTTTGTGAAATCGTCCTAGGTTTTCTTCCTTCCTTCCTTCCTTCCTTCCTTCCTTCCTTCCTTCCTTCCTTCCTTCCTTCCTTCTTCTTCTTTCTTTCTTTCTTTCTTCCTTTTACTTTATTTTATTATAAAGATGTGGGGTACAAGTCAGGACTAGGTTCATAAGTAATGAATGTGCAGGTGAAGTTTGGTTCTTTGTAATAGTAATTAATGTTGATTTTATGGCTCTACATCTAGATCTTTTTTTTTTTTTTAATCTGTAAGATAGTCTAAAATCCATTAACTGAAGAAAATATATTCAGGGATAAACTCCAGTCTCTACTGCTTGTATTTCTTCTATTTTCCCTTGGATAGCGAACAAGATTCCACAACATTTGCAGATACAGTTCGTGCCTGATTCTCTCTCCATTGGTCACTTCTCTTTTTATATATGGTGCTCACTATGAGACTGCCTGCCTTCCTCACCTGGCTGTGAGGCTACAAGCCTGAATAAATATGACAGTTCTTACATTAACAGTGGATGTCCAGTATTCCCTTGCTCTCTCTCTTTTTATTCCAGAAAGGAATTTCTTGCATAAAACATGCATTCTATTTAATATGAGGATATTTTGTTAATAAGCCTAACAGCTCATTAGGTGAAGAAGAAATTTCTTTTTTTTTTTTTTTTTTTGAGTTGGAGTCTCACTCTGTCACCCAGGATGGAGTGCTGTGGCACACTCACAGTCACCCAGCACTGACCTGCTGGGCTCCAGCGATCCTTCCGCCTCAGCCTTCCAAATAGATGGAACTATAGGCATGTGTTATCACGCCTGGCTAATTTTTTTGATTTATTGTTGAGATGAGGCCTTGCCAAGTTTAGTCTACTCGCCTCAGCCTCCCAAAGTGCTGTAATTACAGGCTGAGCCACTGAACTTGGCCTGAAAATTCTTAAGAAAGCAACAGTTTTGCATAATCCAACCAAGTTTCTGTCCTTCTTTCGTCACACATAGTTTCCAATTATTAGAGTTATTTTCACTTGACCAACAGAAATGAGAATCCTTCTGTCAGAAGACCATTATCATATTTCCTAACTCTTGAAAACCATCCCCGCTTATCTCAGCTGAATGCAATACACATGGAGTGCTCTGGCTTAAAAATAAAAGAATGTAGTTTGAAGTAATTTTGTCCCTTCTTTGATTCATGAGTCTGTCATGAGTAAAGTTTCATCATCAGACCTGTACTTTTTATGCCTTACTGGATAGATAAAAAGATAACTATGGGCCTGACTATATTCACAGCAAAATATATTTTTACATGGCAGCATATAGATTTTGTTTTTAGGGCCCTCTCTAGGGTTACCAAGCAGAAGATCACGAGATGGTTTTCATTATAGAATATTTTTGCAGACACTATTCAGGGTGGATCCTTTTGGGATGAGGCATTGAGGAATTATATATGATATCAGTTCTTGCCTTTGAAATCTGATGAGTAATGGGAACAGTAATAATGTATGATCTATAAGTGTATCCTAAAATTGGTGATGAGACACAGGAGTTAATGAGTTCTGTCTCCCATCCTCAGAATTCTTCTACTTTTTCACATGGCCAGAAGGCTCATCTCAGCTTAGCAGTATTTGGAGAGACAACTGGAACAAATACTGTATTCCACCATCCTGTTGGCTTGCCTAAGGCTTTCTGGAATTAACTTTCCATTACTCTATTTATTATGGTGTTCCCATTAGAGGTTTTAGTAATAGGCAGATTAAGATGCTTTAGCTCTCTACTAGGCAAAAATATCTAGTCACCTAAATAATCGGGCTACCCCACATTTCTTTCATATAATGGGTTAAAAATAAATGATAAAAATTTCAGAAAGAAAGTAAGGAAAAATGATGTCCACTTACTTTTGTGCCTGGTAACCCTGGTAAGCCTGGTTCTCCCTGAGGACCAATGAAACCTGGTTCTCCCTTTAAAAAGATGAGCATATGAGATAATTATTTATTTGATAGTAACTAAATAAAGCTAAACTCATTTCTTCCTACTTGGATTTTACTTTCTTGATTGTGCATAGCTTTCTTACTGTGGTTCAGTTACTGACTATACAATTAATCAGAATTGGTT
Source organism: Cephalopachus bancanus (assembly GCA_027257055.1). Lineage (NCBI taxonomy): Eukaryota > Metazoa > Chordata > Mammalia > Primates > Tarsiidae > Cephalopachus > Cephalopachus bancanus. The sequence goes on from JAPVLO010000093.1 coordinate 15,558,506, forward strand.
TGGATCAATGAAAACACTTTGAGCAAAACTTTGGAGAAGCTTTAAAAAGTAAAAGTGACAAAATAATCAGATAAATGTCTTTACAACCACCTTCCTCATCTATGTCCAGTGTTTCTTACCACTTACCAATTTAAGATCCTTATACTTGGGGGAATGTGGTACGTAGCCTCTAAGATGGGCTTCAATTATTTCATCCTCTAGTGTTCATGCCCTTGTGTAATTGCCCCCCACCCCCACTTTTTATTTTTTTGAGTTGGAGTTTCACTCCATCGCCCAGGCTGGAGTGCATTGGCACACTCATGGCCACCCCAGCGTTGACTGGCTGGGCTCCAGCGATCCTTCCGCCTCAGCCTTCCAAGTAGCTGGAACTACAGGTGCACGTTACCATGCCCAGCTAATTTTTTCATTTATTGTAGAGACGAGGGCTGGCCAAGTTACCAAGGTTGGTCTCGAACCCGTGGGCTCAGGGAATCCACTCGTCTCGGCCTCCCAAAGTGCTGGGATTACAAGCTGAGTCTCCGAGCTTGGCCTTCCCCCTCCCTTTTTTCTTTTTTGACTGAGGACTGTATTTACTGACTTAATCTAATGAACAGAATATGGAAGAAGTGATAGATATCACTTCTGAGTCTAAATTATACAAAGACTGTGATTTCCATAGGGGGCTCTTTCTTGTTCCCTCTCACTTGGATCACTTGCTTTGGAGGAAGCAAACTGCTATGTTGTGGGCAGCCCTATGGAGAAGGCCACATTGTGAGGACTGAGGTCTGCCAACAGTCACGTGTGAGCTTGGGAGCAGATGTCCCACGCTGTATTCAGATGAGACCACAGCCCTGACTGACAGCTTCCCTGAAACCTCATGGAGGGCTGAGCCAGAAATCTCTAGTTGTGCTGTGTTTAAATTCCTGTCCTTCAGAAACTGTGAGCTAACTGACAATTGTCACTAAGTTTGGGGGGTAATTTGGTAGGCAGCAATAGATGAGTGATACAATGGATGTGGCTAGGGAAGAAATTCAGGAATGTTCACAATAAAAGGAAAAATATCTCCACTTGCCATAACTTCAAAATCTTATCTCCACTACCTGGAGGAAACCCAGCTGGTATAACAAAAAATATATTTGGTTTTGGTCCCCAATTCCTGGCACCAACCTCCCAAAACGCTTGGAATTTTCTGAGTGATAGGAATGAAAGAGTCTCTTTTGTTACTCATAACCAGTCCTTTTCAACCATATCTGAGTTTATGTGAGGTGAATCTTAGTGGGCTTCTAAATAGCTTCAGGATGGGAACTGGTTTGCAGAGGAACCAACTGGGTGATAGCTGTGTTGGAACTTTCTGCCCCACCTCTCTTCCTCTGAGGAGGGGAAAAGGACAGGAGAGACTGAGTTCAGCCACCAATGGCCAGTGATTTAATCAGTCATGCCCACATAATGGAAATTTCATAAAAACTCCAGAACAACAGGGATGGGAAAGTGTCTGAGTTGGGGAGCACATCTGTGTCTAGGAGGGTGAAATCTGTCTTGGGGACAGAGGCTCTTGGGATCAGTACTCTTTCAGACTTTACCCTATGTACTTCTTCCTCTGGCTGTTCAATTTTATCTTTTTTAATCAACTGTAATAGTAAGTAGAGATTTTTCTTGAGTTTTGTGAGTCATTCTGACAAATTAACAAACATGAAGGGGTGAGGGATTTTGAGAACCCTTGAATTTGCAGCCAAGTCAGGCAGAAGTGTGGGTAACCTAGGGAACTGATAGTCGAGACTGGCGAATGAAATGAAGTCTTGTGAGACTGAATCTTTAAATTTGTGAAGTCTGATACCAACAAGGGTAGCTTGTGACAGAATAAGATTGAACTATGGGACATCCAGTTGGTGTCAGAGAATTAGAGAATTGATGTTGGAAAAAACACCACATATTTTGTGTCAAAAAATACCCAAGGCTGGTGTTCACATTAACTTAATTATTCATAAAGTTTTATTTTCTTTTTAACTATTTGAGTTCAAATATAAGGGTCTAACTAGCCAAAATCTATAGTGAAAATTTAAAGAAAACACTATAATGGCTCTGTTCTCATGTTTCCTGGGGTTTTTCCCCCCTCTTGGTTTATTTCTGGCTTATTAATGTTGCTTAATGTATCTGATTTTTTTCCGAAGGCTGCAGTTTCATAATACTTGGAGTTGAGCAGGAAGCTCCAGAGAGAATGCTTCGTAAGATGTGTTAAAATGTCATAAAAGATTTCAAACAAGTGAACTTTAAAAATATGCTGCATAAAACCTTAGGCATGGAGTGGGGAACAAAAGGATATCACCACCACAGAACTTATCATATTGTTATATAATTCAAACAGATTTATCTCTATCTCTGGTGTTCACGAGACCGATTTAAGAAAAAAGATGGAGGTGGGGAATTAATGCTTTAGGTTTATTGCTTACAAATATCTACCCCGTATCCTTACACCTAATGGAAAGGAGAATCTAAAAATAATAATTTTGGATGGATCTCTTAATTGTCTAAAATGAAAATCTGAACTATATTCAGAGAAATCTGTGATGACCATTCTACTTCTAGTAAGAGTCTAACTTGTTAGTTCATGAACAAAAATTATAAGGAATAATTTGTTTACACGTAATATTTCTCCCAATAAAAATAATATATACAAATAAATAAATATTCCCAAGTCAATGTGCATCATTGGTAATGACTTACTGCTAGGGAAATGTAATGCAAGTTAATATGTTGAATGTTTACAGGTAGACAAGGACTCTTGCATAGCTTCAAGAAGAAAGAAAATGATCTCTCTGTTTAGCAAATCAAATAGAAGCACCATTAAAGCATATTAATAAAAGAGAAGAAAAAAGAGTAAATGCTACAAAAACATTTCTCATTCAGGTTAGTGTTTAGTTTATAAAAAGATGAAGCATGCAGATACATAATTCACAAACAAATACATAAGGCTTTGTGATCTCAGAGGTCAGGCAAAAGTGTTTTATCTTCTTTTGTTTTGTTAGACCATATATTAAATTTCCCTTAGTGAGCAGAGTGTTCTTTTAAACAGAATGTTCAGGGGAAGCATTTTTATTTCGAGATATAAAATTAGCAATGCATTTTATAGAATAAGCAATTTTAGCACTGTTAATATTGGCTAATTTTAAAGGCTTTGAGTATGATTAGCTATACCTGATCATGCCATTCTAAGGAAGTTTCTACCACATCGATACATTCTAACCTACTTCTTATTTCAATTTATTCAAGGAGAAAAATTGTACACTTAACTTTAGGATCACAGTTTTGTTTATTTACTTTCGGAGTTCTCCATCACTTTAGAGACAGTAACTTCATTCTCTCTATATTTAGGCAGGATGGGGAGGAGACCAATATTGATCTCTTTTTTCTCTCAAACTTCAGAAACAATCGTTCAAGTAAATAAGGAATGGATTTGTCTACTGTAGTCTTGAGCTAGTTAGGCTGTTTCTTATCTTCTTGAGCTTATACCAGAGGTTTTCAAAGTGGTGACATCTGGGGATCTTTTGACCTTTTCAGGGAGTCTTTAAGGTCAAACTATTTTCATGAAAACACAGACATTGTTTGCCTTTTTGCTTTCATTCCCACATGAGTGCAAACAATATGAAAAGTTCATTATATGGTTTCAGATTCTAACCTTTAAGAAACTGCCACTTGTGGAGTTTGGGGTAGTAGCAAAGAAAAATATAGCCAGTAATCTGACTGGGCTAATAAAATAACCTCCCCATGTCCAATTACATATCTGTATCAGGCTTGTTTTTCTTCATCTACTTCAACCAGAACAGCAAATTGTACCACATTGAGTACAGAAGCAGACATGGCTTCTAGCTAGGCATTAAATAGATTTCCCCCAAAAGTTTAGCAATTTCACTATTCTTGCTCTACTTTTTAAAAATCTTGTTTTAAAAACCAGCTGTATTTTATAAAATATGCCACATAATTAACATGTAATGGGTTTTTTAAATGTTCTCCGTTTAATTTCTAATACAAAAATAACAAGAGATACAACTTAGAGAAAGAAAAGCTCTTCAAGTCCTAATTTTTAGGAGTGTAAAGGCCAAAATGTTCAAGAACCACTGGTTCAAAAATGCAGAATTGTGCTAAAGGCTGGCTTTGCAGGCTGGAGTCCTGAGGTGCCAAATAACAGAAAATTCTGGCTTTGTTAAGGGGTGGCTTAGAAAAGATAGCATAAGAAAATTCAAACAAAACATTTAGTGCTCTCCCTTGAATAACGTCCGTGTGCAAAATGCTTGTTATTATTGTATTCCTCATTGAACAGGCTTAACAATGTTAGCTATCATTAATATTAGTAGTATTACAACATCTCTGCAACCTTGTATTATTCAAGGTGACTTATTGTCGCCTTTCAACCTGCCTGGGGCTATTCCAACACCTCTTCAACTTCTCTCAAGAAGTAGCCCTAAAGTTTGTCTTGTGAATATATTATTATTTTTATGAAACAATATCCATCTTCCAGAACCGTTAGGATTGCAAAACCAAAAGAAGGTTTAAAACACATCAGAATTATGAAAGGTAGAAAAGTGACAAGTTTTTAAGAATGAGTTTTCTTTCTTAAAGGAAGATAAAGAAGAAAGTGGTCATACCTATTGAATTTCCCTCAATAAATTTAATTCTATTAAAAAAAACCTTACCTCTTTTTTGAAAAGGACTAATATACAGTTTCAAGTTTCTGGAATCTCCCAAAATGTCTAGGAGAAAGGCCATGGTAACCTAAGATTATAAAAATCCTTGCTTGTGATAAAAAAGATAAAAAGATAAGCAAGTAACTAGGATAGATGAAAGAAACCAGATGAGGGGAAGCAGGTGGAGGCCAGCAGCTGAAATATGATTGATTCAAAGACAAAACACTATTGGGAAATCATCTATGGAGTAAATCAGACTTCATAAAAATGAGTTTGTGTAGTTTTCAGGGCAACAAACAGGATAAATAACTTTATATTGAAATAGATGATGATTCTCACAGCTGTTTTACATGTTTAATCTCCTTAGTCAATGGAAAATAGAAGAGTGATAAATTGACAATTATTCATATGTATTTGTCTGAATAGACAAAGTAGGGGAAGACATTGGAACTGTAATGGAATTAAGCTCTGATGTTACTTTCAATGAAGAAAAAATAAATCCTTACTTTTTCTCCTTTTTTTACTAGACAGTTATCTAAATTAGAAAATCCAATTCATTATTTCACAATGAGCCAGTTTAGGAATAACATAGGAACATACAGCAGAGATCCTTTGAAAAGGGTAGGTACTTGCTATCATCATCAGGGAAATATGAATTTAAACAGTCAATTTAAACAGTTTAAATAGCTCTGCCACCGAAGTGAAAACAATAAAATATGATATTTTCTGAAGCTATTAATCTTTTAAGTTAATAATCTGTGAGTAATTTTTAAAGAAACTAATAAAAATGTCTATGAAAAGTGGGGGAAAGACAAAGATTTTAAACATCTGATTTGTCAGATATACCAGGACACCAGTGAATAACATAAAAATAAGCTGAGTGGAGCACCAGTTATTTCAGAGTCACTTTAATCTGTTTTTCTCTCAGATATCACATATATTTCTTGTTTCATATGTATTCCATGTTCTCCATCTTTCTATTTACTCACCATCTCAAGTTAGATAGCAAGTTAGGTTTTTACTTTTGTTATCAGTGAGAACACCAAGATGATGACGTCAGCTAAGATTCCTCGCAGTGGTGCTGATGATGGTGAGGACGGGAATGAAGTGAGGGCCACCAACGAACAGATCTTAGAAAGTCATTGCTTGCAAAGTTAGTGCCTAACTAGAGGAAGAGAGAAAAGTAAAAAGAAGGAAGAGAAGGACGAGGAGGAGGAGTGCAGGAATGCTGGGAGGAAGGGAGGTCAGGAGAAGGAGGGAGGAAGACAAGCAGGCAGAGGAAGAACAAAGAGGAACAGGCATCTGAAAAGGTTCTGTTCCTCTCCTTATCATCATCAAAATTATATTCAGATTTAATCCACTATTTTCATTTTTGATGTTTAAGGCTGTTTTGTTTTCACTGGCCCTGGAAGCCTCCAACTAGATCTATTCTTGGGACAAACAGAAAAATCTAAACAATATACCATCTAGCCCTTAAGTACAGAAATATGATTCAATCAAAGCCTGGGAATAAGATATATGCAATACCACTTATCAGATCCCTTAATACAATCTAAAATTTTAATTGCTAAAAACATATTGAATAGCTGGCAGCCTATTCTACTATCCAAGTCACATGCTAGCCATTGACTAAATGAGTTGTCAGAGATCCAGGTATCTCAGGATTGTTGGCATTATTGTAATATGGGACTTATGCAACATCAGATTCTGAAATGAATGAAAATGTGACCTAATTTTCTGCTCTTGACCTGGATATTGCATCTGATTTCTTCTTGAGTTGTTTCATGAGCTTTTTCCTTTGGTTATTCTTAGCATTAATTATTAGCTTGCTCTCGAGTTAAAAAACCAGGTCTCAAGACTAAGACTATAACACATTTCCTTGTGCTGAGTTGGTAGAAAAGATGAATAATAAGGCAGCTGTGGTTTTGACAACTAAACTGGTGTTTGGATAGGGCAGAAGAAATACTACTAATACAGGATAAAGCACAAAATAGGCCTGAGAGTAAAGTGCTGAGAGCAGCAGCAGGTAGACCCATCTGAAAATCTGACATAGGTTGCTAATTTAAGCAAAAGCTTTAAATAGCCAGGGCACATACAGATACAGAACCAAGTCTATGGAGAATAATTATAGCTGAAGTAGAGGTGTATTGTCACATGACCAACTGAATATTTCCAATGATAACTAACCACTTAGGCAGCTGCAACTTCAATCTTATGGCATAAGCTCAATGAATAAAAGCCACAGTAACTAATATGTAGTATAATTGAAAAATTATTCTGCTTTTGTATCAAGTAAAGTGCTCCATTTTTTATTACAGCATCAGTATTAAGTCATTCCCTTTCTCTCCTTTCCTGTTTCTTCCATCAACTGTCAATAGGTACATATAGAAATGAAATAAACTACAGAATATTGGGCTATATAATAGTGAGTCCTATTCATTCTACTTAAGATAATAAGAAGAAACCTTAAAAATAAGATTTTTGATTGAAGCTACTTTTCCTTAACTCATTTGCTATTACTTTTAAAAAAATTTAAATAGTCTATTGAGATAGCCGCTTAAATTCCATGCCTTCTGGCCAAAACCCAAAAAACTAACAAACAAAAACCCATGGAAACAACTATCATTTCTAGCAAGCACACGAGCTTTAAAAAAGTCTTCAGTATTACAAACAAGCAAGGCAAAGCTGGGAAATTTTTTAGAAACATGACATTTCTGAAATCTAACAATGCCTACCAAAGATCTCATTAAGTCTTAAAATTCAGTAATAGAATTTTGACTGATGTTTATTCAAACACATATTTAATCCAAAGCAAAAACAAAAGTATTTCAGATGATCTTATATTATCTTCTAAATGGTCATTGGGACAGTTCGTTTAAAACTCTTTCGTCAAATTTACATAATGTTGAGACGAGTCAACAAACACTTAGATGAGGTTATTACTCAAGGTGAGAAAGGAAAAGACAGATTCATTTATACAGAAATGGATCACCAGGTGTTTCCCTATACACTTCCAGACCTTACCATCTGTAAAATAAAATAGTGTCCAGAAAGTTCTAACTGATTAGCTCTTGTCTACAAAAAAACTCTGGTTTTTCATTTGTTACCATTTGCTTTATTTTTGTAAGTCATTATCAATTAAAAGAGTAAAGTATATTCTCTTTAATCTGTCTAAAAAACCTCTGATATACTAGTTTAAGCCAAGTAATGTTTTCCATGACATTTACTACACCCAAGAAGATCCAATTTTCATTGCCCAATAAATAGTATAACAGGGCTTGAAAAATATGTGCTGATTTGCCTGAGTGCTAAAAGCATCACCAATAATTTTGATTAATGTGTCTTGACACTGAATGCATTAGCTATACAATATTCTTCTTGCTTAAAGGCTAATTAGAATTCAAGTCAGCATGATACCTGCTTTTGAGGATTACAGCAAGAATATTTGTTATAATAAGAACCTCCAAGCAGCCAGTTTTGGTAATGATTGATTTGTAAAATTATTAAGGAGAAAAAAGAATGAGAAAGTAGAGTCTGACCTCAAAACATTTATTTCCCTTAAGGATCAAATTTGAGTATAAATTAAAACATCTTGGTGGCTCTGATGAAAATGAACTACAATAGCAGATTTATTTAAAATCCAGAAAACATTCCTTTCTGATTTTTTTCTTAATGGATTACATCACAAAAGCACATTCACTATGTTCATTGAGGTTTTTTTATGGTTGCTAAAAATCTCTGATTTCTAGTTGTATGAGTTTCCTAATTGGACTCTTAAATTATTCAGCTTCTCAGATGAACTTTGTACAAGGAGGAAATAATTATAAGTAACAATAACACAATGCTATTCTTTTAACTATACTTTTTTCTTTTTCTTTGTTAGAAATTTATTTCACACCCTATGTGACATTCAAACGTTTTCCTTTGCTATTTTTAAAATGTGATTTGATGTTTCTGAGGCATCCTCATATCTAGTGAATTTAGAAGATGAGTTGCTATTAGATTACTGAGCACAATATTAAGCCTAAGAATGCCAAAGTAAACGCTTCTGCTACTGTAAAAGTTGGTATTTATACGATTTAGTGTCAAGGATTATCTCACATGACAAGGTATAAAGCAGCAGTCCCCAACCTTTTTGGCATCAGGGACTGGTTTCATGTTAGAGAATTTTTCCACAGGGGTTGGGGGAGATCTTCAGGCATTAGATTCTCATAAGGAGCACAAAACCTAGATCCCTCACATGCACAGTTCACAATAGGGTTCACACCTATGAGAATCTAATGCTGTCTCTAATCTGACAGAAGAGGAAGCTCAGGTAGTAATGCAATTGATGGGGAGTGGCTATAAATACAAATGAAGCTTCTCTCAGTCACTCACCCGTAGGCTGTTCATGTCCTGCTGTGCAGCCCTGTTCCTAATAGACCATGGACTAAATTGGGGACCCCATTATAAAGAGTTAGTTACTGTCTCATACTCTTCTAGTCCTCAAATTTTTGTTCTGAATGTCAATTTTTCACTAATGTGGAAGCCAGAATAAAACCATGAAGCTTTGAAACAAAATATTCTGTGAAAATTCCTTTGCCATCGAAATGATTTGATGTAAGTTTTACTGTATTAGGTCTCCCTTGCTCCACTTTTTTTTTCTAATGTGCTGTCTGGAGATAGTGAGATAAAATGGTGGTATATGTTGAAAGGAGAAAAGCAAACATTGAAAACCTATATTCATGAAAAATGTCTTGGGTTGGCAACACTGACTGGGGCCTGGAGAATTTCCATCATGACATGTCAAGTTTTCCTGTGGTTTTTTTCTGTGAAGAGTATCAGGATAGAGAACTTGGACAGTGCCTCGTCCTATGCCCAGATCATTGTACTCCTCCATCTTTTGTTCCTGAAATATACTTGGGTAATAGGAAAGGGTAGAGTGTGATGTCATGTTTTTAGGAAAAGCAGGTGAACTTACTGCTCTTAAAGATAACATCCACCCATCACCATAGAGTTTTCAGAATTTATATCTATTAACCTATAGAGTATAAATGGCTTTATCTTCTACAGGTTAAAACTACTTGCATAAGGAAAGATTATGTAGAACAGGTGCATAACCAATGTTTTCAGTATTCTGAGCTGCTCTAAAAGAAAGAAATAACAATAGTCAACATTTATCTAGCATTTACTGTATGCTTGGCAATATCTTAAAAGTTGTACATATATTAATTTATTTCATTCTCACAGGAACTCTCTGAGTTATGCTCAGTGATAATTCCCATCTTATGAGGAAATGGGAACACAGAGAGATTATAGAGTTTGCCCCACATTAAACCACTGGTAGGGGATGGTATCAAGATCCGCACATGGTGTCTGTCCTGAAGTCATTGCTCTATACTGCTTAACTACTAGGGCAATGGAACCATAGAAAGGAGTAAGTAATGTATTCCCATTTTTCCAAGTAAGTGTAGAGAGCAAAATATATGAAAAACATGAACTTAGAATCTTACTCCTTTATGCAATATCAGAAAAGCTGGTTACAATCATTTTTACCCATTAAAAATATTTGAAAGCTTGTTGTAAAAACTAATTTTCTGAGCTCAAATCTTATTCCAGAAGATCAATGTTTGCATGGTACATTGTACATAATTTAATTTTCCCAGTTGAACATCGTGACACTATATGAACCATGAATGCACGAAATAGGAATTCCAAATGTCTTCCACATGGTGAGAGGACTTTCCAGTACTTCTGCAGGAAGCTTGTGAGTAGTCTGAAATTAAGCTATGCCTTCTTGTAGTGATTTTTATTATGTATGCCTAAGGTATTAGCATTTTTCTCTGAGTGGGATGCTGAGGTGATAGATAGATGAGTCTGCACCTGTATTTAGGCACTTTGGTCATTTCCTGAGAACTGTGAAAGGCATGTGGAGGCTCATTAAGTTACTAGCCATTCCCCGAGAGCAACAGGTGGTGAATCAAAGTTTCCCTGGTATGTCATGGCTGGTTTCCTTAAAGTCTTGGAAATAATGGATGGCATTTGCATGCAGATAAGAAGGAGATGAATAGCAACAGGAAGTATTTCCAAAGCATAAACAAACACACAGGTCTAGAAAGATTATGAGTAATGTTCTTGCAATCACACATTCTATATTCACACATGGTGGTTTCATCTTGTAAATACTGTTACTCATTCAAACTATGGAATCATGGTTTACTGTCCTGTGGTATCTCCCTAATAGAAGAAAGGTAAAGGAATAAAAAAAATTCCAAGTTAATGAAACTATATTATGAAATCATAAACTTTTAACTCTACATCTATAAATATCCACTGACTATGAATGACTGTGATGTGTCTTTCAATTGTCTCCTTTTCAAAATTAGTTATTTATACCAAGTACCTGCCCCTTCATAAGGAAATCATATCTCCCACACCCTGAATGAGAGTGGGAAGACAATGTTTATTAAACAAAAAATAGAAAATTTACAATTTAAATGAAACAATGGAAGTTACCCAACAGTTCTCAATAATTACATGGAAACATATCTCTAGTGAATGGTGAAAAGGGTTTTTATCAATTGATAGCTCCTTCTCACTATAGTCACTAGTGAGAGAGAGAAAAACAAAAAGAAATATCAGAGCTACATGACCTCAACAGAGAACATCCGGCAATTTCCTATGACCCCAGGAATAAAAGTATTTATTAAAAGTGGCAAATCATTAACATTCCCTCCCAATTTGAAAACACTTAGACAAGTCCATAGATGAGTAGGTAAAAGCAAATAGATCACTAGTAATTTTTTTTTATGGTAGAGGGTGTAAAATAAAAGTAAGATAATGATAAAAAATAGTAGTCATTGAAATTATACATATACATATATATATTTTTTGCCTTGATGAGAAACAATTCCATAATTCTCATGTACTTTCTTAAGAAAGTGTGTCAAACTCAGAAGGGACAACTGGACTTCAAAGTGAGAGGCTCCTGTGAGGTGCTAGCATTGCCTAGTCCTGCTAACCTATGAGTACTTACAGGAAACTCTACCCTAGCCCTTCCAAATGCTCCTCCCTTAAATGCCTCCTCCCTTATTTATAATGCTTCCAGCTTATTTTAAAATTAATGTTAAATATCATTTTCTTAAATTTGTTTCATAATGTTATGATCAATTGTAAAAAGCTATCTTTTTTTTTCTTAAGTGTGGAAGCTGCTAAGGAACTGCCATAATTAACTCTACAATAGGAAATCATGTTTAATTTATGAAGTTATTTTTGCTAAATATCGTGTGATAAGGAAGTGACTTTGACTCTTGAATAAACTGTTGTCATAAAGTATACTTTTTCACCAAAGAATCCAAAGACTAAAAATATATTTAAAAGGTGTATCTGAACTTTTATGATAGTAATCTAAAAACATCAAACAAAAAGCCAGAACCAAAATTTCTGAGTGCCAATCTGGAAGACATAGATTTCATGTCTATTAATTATATCAAATATGCTCATAAAATATTATATATCATATAACCTCTGGATACTTAATAATTTAATATATCTATCCTAAAATCATACGATTTCACGTAATTCATACTCAAAGCAGAACCTTTATAAAACAGTAAACACAAACCTCACACTGGAAGTAGGAATATTTATTTTATTTTATTTTTAGAATATTAATTTTAGAGTAGATCCACAATATAAACTGATTTGAAACTTTGTAAGATGAGAACGATGTAAGGAAAAATGCATTTGTATGTGTCACCCTATTAAGTAGTTCTAGAATATCTTTTTAAAAAGTAAATAAAAAGCTGATTTTAAAGTAGTAACTACAGCTAAGACAGCAGAACTTTAAGCCTTGACAGTTGACATGTGAAAACTTTAAAATGCTTTGTAAAGATCTTTAATATTTTTAAGTATAAAAGCATTTAAAACAATGTTTTTCAAATTAAGCTTTAAGCGATAATTTCCAAAGATACTTAGAAAGTTTATGGGGACATTATCTGTACTGGGTCAAAATATTTTAGTAAAATGATTCGTACTTTGCAGTGCAGTGAGAATTATTGAGAGGAAGTAGAAGCACAAACATTTTAGAGGGATTATCATAATGGGTGAATCACAAAACAGCTGCCTAAATGTCAGATTTATGGGATGTTAAGACTCTAATTCTGTTGAAATTCTACTAGGGTCTTAAGAATAACATTAAAATGTAAAGGTAAAGAGACATTCTAGACTTTAAAAATTCCTATGATTTCAAATGAAGTGGAATTTGCATTTATTTAAGGGGTATAGTAAATTAAATAGGGAAGTATATAGTCTAAATAACAATGGCAAACTTGAGTATCTGTGTTTAATTTTTAATTAAAAAATTTTTGGTTGAGATGACTGAAGAGTATTTAAAGAACAGAATTATATTTTTAGTTTTCATTTTTTCCTCTATTTTCCTCTAACTTAAGAGAATCTCATAATTACAGTTCTATGAAGCCAAGACTGTCAGTGTGGTATTTACCTTTATCCCCGGAAGTCCAGGAAGCCCAGGAAGCCCTGGTTCACCCTACACAGGAAAATCACATAGCATTATAGAATGATGTTCACTCAGTCACAATATCTGGAGAAAAACATGGCAAATGTTCCTAGCTCAATATTTTCTGCATATATAAATTAAAACACTGTCTACTTTCAAATAGTTTCATGAGGTTGTGCAGTTCAGTCAACTCTTGACTCAGAAATTGGTTGACCACTTGACAGATTTTTCAGGATTTTCCCTCTTCCTGCTAGTTCACTGCTCATTGGCATCTCTATCAGAAGGGGAGAAAGAGGAGTAAAAGAAGGAACTCCTCATATTTTGTTACCCTTTGGTAACTGATTTGATGAGGAAGCTGAAGCTGTTTGCCAAAATGAGGATTATGAGTGCATTTCAAACAATGCATCCTTTCCCAGTACTCTCTCACCTCTGATAATCAAGAGTTGGCTGGATGAACCGATAGTCACATCAAAACAATATTCATTAAAAGTCTTGCTCACTTAAAAGTGTAGCAAGCTTTCCTTTCCATTCCTGAATGATGAGAAGATAAATGATTGGTTAAGATTATACTTAACTCCAGTCTGTATTTCTGACATTTGTTGCATCTGAGCAAACCGACTTAGCAGCTTAGAGCTAATGGTACCATGCAGCTGTTGCTGAATACAGGTTTGAGATTAAGTGGTGCATTTTGGGTGAGCACATTGGAGTCAAGCTTAACCTTCTCATTTTCACAGTATTGTCTACATTACTTTAAGCACAAAGTATGATGACAAGGAGTTTATTGCTTAGAAAAATCTCCTGAATTCTACTAAAGAAGTTTAAAGGAATCTCAGGAGAAAATGCAAGTCCTTCCTGTGTGGGACTGAAGTGACTATTATTTGAGGAAATAACATTTGAAGGCAAAAGGATCATATCATTTCATGATGGTCAGTCAGTGGTATGGCAACTATACTAGTCTGGATAGAAACATCAAACTAACAATGAAGTGGCAGAAGAAAGCACTTCTTTTAATCTAAATGCTTCCACAGTGCTCATTCCAAGGAACATCTACCAAGAACAACCAGAAATTCCAATTTTAATATGACTACTTTCAAATTATGAATAGGCATAATTTGCTCTAGGATTTAGCACAAAATGTCTGATACTGTTTGCTAAGCTGTGTGATTAGACAAAAAAAGGACAATGACTTTCTTTATGGTGTAGATCAGAGGTACTTCAGGAATGCAAAAGAAAAACTTTTCTGCCTGAAACTTTAAGATTAATGTTTGCTTTGTGAACAATAAGGCTATGATGAGAGTAAGTCAGAGAAGAAAGAATGATTATTAAGAATTATTCCATTTACAGAATACTTGTTCAAGTAGATTAAACTTTACGCAGAAATCACATCATATATTTGATTTTCTTTTTCCTTCCCTTCATCCTTCAATCAATAAATTTAAAAGGACCCAGTAAAAAGGGTATATATGTATATTTTACTGAAAATTCTTTTAGTTTTTAAAAAAGAATAAAGCATTTGGAAACAGTAAATTGCAGTGGAATATACAACAGTAAAAGTAAACCTATTGATGACAAATATATAGGTTTATATTGTTTCAGAAAAATCCACCCAAACTCATTTCAAAGACATCCTATTTGAAGCATCTGTGGAAATACATAGGTTGCAACACTATTTTCCAACAGGCATTCTCAGCACACATTGTCTTCCCACCAAATTAAAAGAATTATATGGCAACTTTAAAGAAAGATCTTTATACACACACACACACACACACACACACACACACACACACACACACACACACACACACACACACACACACACATTGTGTGAGAGAGAGAGAGAGAGAGAGAGGGAGAGAAAGAAACACATCCATGTTTTCTAACAGTGAGAAAGATGTATAAGACATTATGGAATATTTTGATGAAAGGAAATGAATGAATACGATGAAAGGAAAAGCTAAGTGCTTAGTTTCTGTAAGTACTGAGTACTTACAGAAACTAAGCACTTAGCTTTTCCTTTCATCATATTCATATGTATGTATATATGTGTTAGGTCATCAATGTATTTTTAAGTGAACAAATATTTTAGAAGTTTTTATTTCATAGTCTTAGATTATTATAAATTTGACCTTTCCAAATTTGTTTACTTAATATAGTCATTGACATAATGAAAAATTATAATATATTTAATGCTCTCCTCTGTGGAACATCTCTTATTATTTTTAGAAAGACATTTTTTCTGTATAAGTTACCTATCTTTGTACTACAAAAGCTTATTTTCTAAGAGAGTTTTCCAGTTGACTTCTGCATTCTTGCCCATTCCTTGACTTAGGAACTTCGCTGAGTTGAATACTTGGGCATGCATAGCCAGTAGGTCGGATCTGGGTCATAATTAAGAATTGGTTTGTTATTCAGTTCAAAGAATTAATCTGTCTAAGCAGATTAAACTTTACATAGATAGATCATACTTTTGATTTCTTTTCTTTCCCTTTCACCTTTCTTTCTTCATTACAGGAGACCCCCAAAATCAGGACACTGCTTTCCTCTAACGTCCTCACTACAGTGCCCTGGATTTCTAGAGACAGTTCAACTGTGAGGGCCCCTTCTGAAAGAGAATCAAGTAACTTTACTCCTTTAAAATTAACATATGTTTTTTAAAAGGAAGAATAAATTAGGTGATGAGACACAATACCTATTTTATAAATCTACACACACACTACAAGCACATATCAACCCACATATCAATCACATATTCAGTGGTTGAGGCTATAAAATCCAGTGAAATAATTCATACATTATGAATGTTACATTAGATATCAAACTTTCATGCTGAAAAAGACTACACAGTGAAAAGCTAATCACTGGACTTTCTGCTGTGTTGTGATATTCTGTACTTTTCTGGGAGTGTCTCTGCTAGAACCCACAACATGGCCCTGTAATGGTGAGAAAAATGCCGTGGGAAGTTTCTTGAAGTGATTTTGTACTTAGTTTAGTTCGTCATTTTCCTGATCTACATAAGCAGCTAGCATCGAAATACTTTACTCTTACATTAATGTTGGGCTAAGTATTGCCAAATCCTGATATTAGACAAAGGAAGTCACAATATTATGGGAAAGTGGGATTGCATCAAAGGGTAGAACCTGGACTAAATATTAATGAAAAAGGTGATGATCATTTCAATGCTCATATTCATTCAAATGGGTTGTAAGCTTTTAAGGAATTCAGCCCTTCTCAGTACAATTTAAAACTAATTTTTAATGCAGTGCAAAGGAAATCCAATGTTTCCATGTATAAATCCATAAACTTCCAGAATAAATCTAAACTGTATTTTGGAGTGATTATCATGATAAGGCAACGTTTTATTAAACAACTAAAAATCCATTTGGGTATTCCACTCTGAAAACAGTGGAAACGATATGAGATTATAGTAGATTTGTTTCAGTCTGCTTTTTAAAGATTCAAAAGTCTTGCTGATTTTTTTTTTTTAGCAAATCACATGTTTAGAGAACAGTTTAAACTTAGTCTTTAAGACTAAGGGACCAAAAATTAGATCATTTGAGAAGATTAGTTGCTTTTCAAACCAAAACAAATCATGGATCTCTAACTACAGGACTAATTCCAACTTTCTTAAATAAAAAATCAGTAGGAAATCTTAGAAATTAAATGGTAAAATTTGCATAGTTCTGCTGGACCTAAAATGGAACTAAAAAATCCCAACTTTACCTAAAATGGAGCCTGATAAGTCGTTACTCTTAGACTCTTAGTTTCAAGAAGAAAAAAAAAATTTTTAAATTAGAGAAGTGTTAAAAGAAAGTAAAAGACTTTCTCAAAACCTATGTCCATCTTAAGTATTAAAACAAAGTAGTGATCCTTTCAATTACTTGAAGAAAGTGGATATGTTATTTTATTATGTCTTAAGGTTCCAAACTACAAAAAGGGATTTACTCTCTCTTCCCCATTCTGCTAATGAGGTAAATTCTATTTTTCAATCCATATTTTTGTCTACAACTCAGTCACTGCTAGACAAAGGTAGAAAGTCATGATCTTAAGAGATTAACTCTAATGTGGAATTCACATTTACTTGTTAGCTATAATACATTTGTTATCTAAAATCTGACTATACTGGACATTGGTATCCAGATGCTCAGACAATAAACTGCTAACATTTGTTTCCTGCTTCAGAATCAAATGAGAGTATAAATCTAAACATATTCATAGCATGTCCTCTAATTAATTGCTGAAATGAAACATAAATGATACAGAAAGTTAATGTATCCATAGATTGGTTTAAAGTGGTACAATTAGTCTCCAACTAAAATTTGGTTTAATCACAAAGTTAGTTTATATAACATAATACTCATGGTACAATTAAATATGATTCACATAAAATTATCAGTATGAAAGCATATGCAATGAAAAGAAAAGGAATATAATTCATAAAGAAGTGTCCATCTTTCTTTATTGAGACATTTTAATGACAGTTAGTTTTATTCTTTACCATAAAAGATAGAATCATGCAGGTTACCTTTAAGCATGCAAGATAAATTGTTAGCATTCCAGCCCAACTGATCTTTGTTAGTTTCAAACAGCTAAGTATATGCAGACTTTATTTCATAAAGTATCCTTTTACATGTACACAGTTTGTTGCACATTTTGCTATGGTCAGCATCAAGACCTTCTAAAATGCAAAATAGTCAATAGCACTCTGTATGCAAGACATGAACACTGTATCATTTTTACAAAAGTTGTTTTCATATTTTACAATGGATGGTAGACATAAAATGGTGAATGTGAGACAGTAAGAACACACTAGAGATAGAGATATTACCTTTTGCCCTGGACGACCAGATTCTCCAGGTTCTCCCTGGCCAAAGAAAACCAAAGATGAAAAGAACAGTCTTAAAAAAATTTCCCCAAATCCTGAGACCTCAGGCACTTCACCAGGATGGCCCAGCCTCCTTCTTGATCACATGCATTTTATGCACTTTAGTTTGTTACTCTGCAATTCACTAGAAACAGGAAAAATTTGCTTTGCTGTGAATATGCCTGTAACTCACATAAAAATCCATATTTCCATTAAAAAATCCAAAAGGGAAGAGAGGCAAGACCTCTTATTTAAAACTTTATTGGGTTTTCCATAGGTGTTACCTATTGTGTTCAGAAGCCAAGTATTGAAGGAGAAAAGAGTTATAACCATCAAAGTTGGTAAAAGACAAGAAAAAGTAGAGGCCTATAAAAATTAGAACTGATTCCTGGGGTGCAAACATTTGCAAATCTGTAGTTACCTTAATTCCTGCAGCAGATGATCCGGGGTCACCCTAAAATGAAACCCAGGAGAGATTATGCCACAAGTTATGGGAATAGGAAACATCTCAAACACCCAGAGAGCCATTACTGACATGGGTACTCTAAGAGATTCCATGACTAATCGGCCTAACTATGCTCCATAAGACTTTGTACCAATATGTCAACTGTTAAGATGTCAGCAACTTCCAGGATAAACAATGTACTTCCTAAAAACATAGGTTTACTTTGAATGCTAAGTACATAAGGACTACATTCCTTAAAACAAACATAAAAATATAAATATTAATCTCTTGCCTTGATAAAGTTCTAAAAATGCATTATGAAGCAATAAATTATAAATTAGGGATCTGGAACTTTTGGCTTTCTCTATTTCTGGAATTTATTAATGTCATCAGTTATCATTTACTGGAAGTTCCCTGACCCTTTTTGGTCTTCAGAAAGTCAAAGTTCAATAGATGAAGTCAAAGGGTTAATGATGTTGAGTTAGAAAAAACCACGCAGCAGATCAGTTTGTCTTCTTCAAGAAGCACTGTCACAGTTACAACCGGCACATTTTTTTTTTCCAATTTTACACTTATTTCATTGTAACTCAGTCACTGGGAAGTTACAGGATGATGAATGACTTGTGGGTGAGGGGGACACATGTGAGCTCTGAGAGAATGTCTTGAGAAAATCTGGTTTTTTAAAAGACACTGTACTCCACCCAGATGTCACAGATAATGACTACATTTCTAAAGCAAATATTATAAATAAGTAGATAGGAACTAGTGAAGAAAAAATATGGAGGATAGCTGGGAGTGTTGCTTATTTCCAAAATGAAGCCAGCACAGGGTTTTCAAGTTTCTTCTAGCTCTCTCTATCCCATGAACATGCTAGAAGGAAAAGGAAACACTCATTTGAGACTGTCAGGAAAACAGAAACAGCCACAGGAGGAGGCACATATTGGGATTTCCTCAGTTGTCTCATCTGTACAAATGTTCAAGGGCCTCCAGGGGTCTATTTCCTCTTTCTAGATTCCAGAAGCTGCTCATCAGTCTCTTTTAGAGACAGACCAAAAGACCTCAGGCCTTTGTACGTGAGGCACTTGTCCCTCCTTTAATTCCTCTCCCCTAGTCCCATGACTGGCACTTTCTCTCTCTTCAGGGCTCGGCTTACATGGCTTTGCCTCAAAGACGCCTACACCAATCAGCCGAGACACATGCCCCCTCAGGCGTACACCTTATTTGTATAGCATTATGCTCTGTTCATGTCTGCCATAGCTCACTTTATACGTATCTACTTATGTTCCTACTTTTTTATTTGTTGTCTGTCCCTCCATTAGATAGCTGCATGTGAGTAGTTTCTGTATCTTTTTATTTAGTGACTGGCTCATAGTATATGCTCAGTACACATGGGGTGAATGCATGAATAAATCTCAGAAGGAATTCAAAAAATTCTTTAAAAACAGGGCAGAAGTCAAGGATTAAAGTGGAAAAAAAAAAACTTTAGGAAAGAAAAAAAGCTTAGGAAGGAGAAGGAAATCTCTATAATTGCTATTACTTAAGAAAAAGTTGAAACATGAATAAACACAAAGAAAATATTGCCTTAATGTAGAATAATACTGACTTCTCTTTCAAATCCTTAACATTCAATTGAGTTTCAAATAGGAAGCTGCATAAATGTAGTCAATAAAATAATGCTTATTTGTATCACTAATAAATTAAGTCCGAAAACCATCAACACCTATGAATCAGGTTTGCCATATTTTGCATGATAAGACCTTTTAATTCAGTCAAAGCAATTCTGACTTTGCAAAGTTCCTTCACATATACCTCACAAAACTCCTATGAGATATGGTGGATATTACTATTTCCATGTAATAGGTGAGAAAATTGACGCAACTGGGTTAAATAAGTTTTGAGCTTCCTAAATTCTACTGGCATATTCTTTTTATTGGAATAAGAAAAGAATTGTTGGCTTATTTCATTTTGTCAGCAGAACATAAAGGTTGGAGTAAACTTGTAAATAAAAGGAAGTTACTTGTATTCACTGCAGTTAAACTTTTTTTTCAGTATTTTAATGAAAATTGGTTAAATAATTCTTTAATGGGAATAAAGACTGGATTTAGCACTCATAGAAAGTGGATGGAAAGAAATGTTTCTTGAAAGGCCAATTTATTTGTAGAAATCTGAGCAGTTTCATTTGATGAACAACTAAGAGTTAAATCTTTATTCTCTTTTTAAAGATTTAGAACTGTGAAATCTCAAGGAGTTTTTATAACCTTTAAGTGGCAAGGCAACTGCTGAAAGACATTCACAAGCTAAACATTTTAAGGGATGATACAAGTAGTAGAAATAAAACGGTGTGTGTTTATAATCCACCTTTCCCCCAAAGTGAAAATGAATGTTGGATTAAAGTAGCAAAAAAAAAAAAAAAATCCCAGCAATGTCTTAGGTATATTCTTAGATTCATAAGTCAGTTGGTTTAGGAATAAAAATTTCCACAGGATAAGTTATATGTGGGGAATTTCTGTGAGAAAATATTAATACTTATGAAGTTACCTTACTCTTTCATTCCATCAAAGTTTCTGTTTTGTTTGTGACTATTTAAAAATGCAACACCTAAACCGGGCTCGGTGGCTCAGCCTGTAATCCCGCGCCTTTGGGAGGCTGAGGTGAGTGGATTGCCTGAGCCCGCGGGTTCGAGACCCGCCTGGGCAGCGAGACCTCATCTCTACAATAAATCAAAAAATCAGCCGGGTGTGGTAACGCATGCCTGTAATTCTGGCTACTCGGAAGGCTGAGGTGGAAGGATCGCCAGAGCCCAGCAGGTCAAGGCTGTGGTGGCTGGGAGCGGCCACTGCACTTCAGTCTGGGCGACAGAGTGAGACTCCAACTCAAAAAAAAAAAAAAAAGCAACACCTTGTAGATAGTAGTGTGTATGTATTAATAAAGCCCATGTGGATATTAGATATGCATATGATGGCTTATTGCTATCATTTATTAAGTCATTCAATAAATATTTACTAAGCACCAATGACATGCCAGGTGTGTCCTGGATGCTGGGATGCTGGAAGCTGGGGAGACAGTGGTGAACAATGCAGTTATAACCCCTGTGCTTGTCCTGTACTTGTAAAGTTAATTTCCTAATATATGTAGTTCAAAAATATTATTTATTAAAAGACTGAAAGATACTTTCTTTTAAAAAAAATCTGATATAGGAAGAGACTGTCATGTTTGGGAAATTCTGTGTCACTGTGCATCCACAGAAGAAATGATAAGCAAATGCATGGTTAAGAAAAAAGTTCTACCATTCAATGAAAATAAAGTTTAAAATACAATTTTCTAAAAAGCTGTTCACTCAATAAATATTTATACTCTTCCAACCACAGGCCAGGAACTTGGGTTGGTACTGGGCATAGAACAGCTTGACATTATATGGTTTTTTGCTTGTTTTTTATTTTTTGGTGAGCTGGTTTTCCAATTAAACAAGGAATTACAATAAGCCATGATAAAGGTTATGGAAGGGATTATAAAGAGTGCTGTGGGAGCCATCAGCAGATGATCTAATCGGTCCAGAGGAGGCAGAATGACTGCCCCAGGGAAATGACTTATACATTTTGTTTTCAGTGGCATGAAGAATGAATAAGATTAGAAAGTGAAGAAGTGGATGAGGGCTTGGGAGACCAGGGCAGACAGCAACAGTGCTCTAAATTAAGGGAATAATTAGAGAAGTGCTAATTAGAGAAGGCCCAGTATTGATTGGGGTGGGAGTACCTCTTGAGCTAGGCCATCAGATATGATTTCAAGAAAAGAAGAAAATATAGTTCATGGCTCCAAATATAGTGTGACTTCTGAAAAGGCTCAGAGGATGCAAATGAATGATGCTTTATGTAGATGTAAAGTAAGAAGGCAGCATACTTATGGAAATAACAACTGAGGGAGCAAAGAAAAAGAAGATACACAGGCAATGGCAGGAAAGTGAAGGTGGAGCTTTTACTCAACATACAATTGTGAATAGGAGAGTGGTGTGGTGAAAACATTTGGTGTGTTGACCAAATGCCCACTTTCACCTGATAAGAAATCAGTTTCTACATTTATTGGTGGGATAAACACTCCAAAGAGTAGAACACAACCCTCTGAAAGTGACTCTACATGTGACTGAACTCAGCCTTTAGCAGGTTGTTCTCAAACCTAGAGCACAAACCATGGTTGCTGGCCAGAGTGCACTGAAGTTGCTGGCCACAGAAAAAAGCCCAGCCTGGTGGTTTTTATAGTTCCACAGCATTTCCAGATGACCAGTCTGGAAAAGCTTAGATTGTTTTACCATCCAAAGGCGCTGAGTTGGATCAAAAGGAAAAAAATCCTATTAAAGTGAATCAGTGACGTAATTTACTACATCAGTGGTAGAAAAGAAGCCTTTTTTCTTTTTTTTTTAACTTTACATCTCAAACTTGGTAAATGATGAATGAGTTTCACATACTGAACACAAAGGCCATAAGAAGAGTGTTTCCAACATGCTGGAAACAAATTATATGACAGAAGCAGGAAATGTTTAAAAAACACATCAAAAATTATATTCCAATTACGGCATTCTTGGGATAAATGCTACAGGTCAGATTACATATTATACACATTACAGATTCCTATTTACAATCCCTGTTTAGATCAATTGAAAGTTTATAGAAATGGTTTCCGTTTTAACTGAAGCATGTCTTATACTTAATTTCAGCAGACTAATAAAACTTTTTGATAAAAAAGAAAAACAAAAAGAAAAACAATCAATCTAGTTGATTTCAATCTCCATGTGGCAAGAAAAGCTAATATTTACTGAGAATTTACTATGTGTGAGTCAGTAGGCAAATGATTCGCATTAATATATAAAATAAGAACAGTATTCCTTTGAGACAAACTTGCTCTTTTCAAAGAAAAAAGTTGCTTTACTATTGTAAAATTAAATTTCAAAAAATGTATGATTAAAGAAATACTTACTGCCTATATTCCAAAAATGAAGTTTTAAGAATACATATCGTAAACATAAAATTCTTTACATAAATCCACATAGGCATAGTTTAGGCTTGGTATATATATATATATATATATATATATATATATATATATATATTTTTTTTTTTTTTTTTTTCACTTGAAGATACTGCCTTCCGTGTAGAATATTTCCTTTCTTTTAAGCAGAGGTTGGCAACTAAAGTCAAATTCAGCTGGCCACCAGCAAAACCTAAGAGCTAAGAATGGTTTTTACATTTTAAAGTAAATTTTAAACATAAAAACAATAATATTTCATGACACATGAAAATTACATAAAATTAAAATGTCAGTGTCCAGAAATAAATTTGATTGGAACAAAGTCACACTTATTTGTTTACATATTGTCTACGGTTGCTTTCATATACAGTCACAGAGTGTAGTAGTTGTGACAGAATCCATATGACCCACGAAACCTAAAATATTTATTTTCTGGCATTTATTGACCTCTGCTTTTAAGTAAGAACAAGAAAGTGAAAATAACATCTAGGCTTATATACTTAGGGTTTTTTGTTTGTTTGTTTGTTTGTTTGTTTGTTTGTTTAGTCAGGTTCTCACTTGGTCACCCATGCTGGAGTGCAGTGACACAATCATGGCTCACACAGCCTCAACCTCCTGGGCCCAGGCAATCCTTCCTGAGTAGTTGGGACTACAGTCATGCACAACCATGCCTGGCTTATTTTTATTATTATTATTTTTAGAGACTATGTCTTGCTATGTTGCCTATGCTGGTCTCAAACTCCTGGGCTCAAGCAATCCTCCCGTCTTGGCCTCCCAGAGTGCTGGCATTATAGGTGTGTGCCACTACACCTGGCTAGGGTTTCAAATTTTGACTTGGAGAGTAGAAGGGTATACTGTTGGCCTCATTTGTATTAAACATATTCATGTCACATCTGATTGCAGCATGATACTTAAATTTGGCAGATACATAAAATGGGCCTACAGCAGTGGCACTCAACTGTGGGTGACTTTGTCCTCCAGAGAATATTTAGTGATGTCTGGAGACATGTTTGGTTGTCGCAACTCAGAGGCATTATAAACATCTAGTAGGTAGAGGTCAAGAATAATGCTAAACATCTGCTAGCCCCACAACAAAGAATTATCTGGCCCCAAATCTCAATGGACTGAGGTTAAAAAACCCTAATCTACACGAAACTGAGAGTGTTCTCTCATTTCTAGATTACTCCTCAAATACAAACACAATTGCTACTTGGTGACATTAACTTATGCCTACCACCCATGCCATATTTATATTAATATTGATGAGAAGAAGAAAAATAAATTTCTTTTTATTTTGTGAGTATGTTTTTACAACTAACCATTATCCATCTGTGTTATAGTAATTCTCAAAGTGGAATAGTCTTATTCTGAACTGTACGCCTAAATAAATCTTTTCTTCATTACTTAATTACTTAGCTTGATTTATTTTAAAAAATCATCTAACTTTATTCTAGTTCTTTAAAAAAATCGAATTCTTCTTCATTTTTAACCGACAACACAAAGTGAAGTGAAATGTCCTTCCTATGTCAGAGGTGTCTGTGAAGTATGAATCTAAGCAAAAGCTATAATGATAGGCTGGGAAATAAAAAGAAAGGGCCCAGAAGATAAGTCAAGAGACTTATAAATATAAATGATAACGAGTTAAAGCCCCGCCTCCCCAAAGGCTAAATGAAAAGGCTGACAAAATAGCCAGATTTAGTGGATTTCAAATTGAGATAAACTTTTAAGGAACATTAGAGGGTCTACTCAAGTGATATTGACTTATAATCAAACTTTAAAATCTCGTCCCAATTCTCTGACATGTTCTCTCCTACAACTGGGACAAACTGAAGCACTTAAGGAATTCTATTTTAATATTCCTGTGTATAGAGGGAGTATCCCATTTATACACAAATAAACATTTTCATTCCTTGAACCGTGTATTACTGGAAACTTAGCAACATATTTTCTAGGATTTTTTTACATACCATTTTACTGTCAAAATATTTAGATCTGTGGATAGGAGCTAGTGGAATAATCACCTGTTATAAATCAAATATATAAATGTTTTCTAATCTTAAAGAATGATCTGTGCCCATGTCATATTAAGCAACTCTTTTTCACTTACCTCTCTTAAAGTCTCCCATTTCCATAAACATGAAATAATATTTCTTGCTCACACATATACCCTTTCATTTTGCACAAAACTGTACCTTTTCGCCCGTATCTCCTTTGGGACCATTCTCTCCAGCATCTCCCTGAGAAAGAAAAAAATAATGCATGTATAATAGATTGGTGTCATTAAGCAAAGAGTATTTTTTATTATCTGAAGTTTTCTTTCATAAACACTATATATTAAAATCTGTTACAAATGCTCTACAGAGTTAATATACTTTTACTTGGTCATTTGTGTGATAAAAAAATTCTTATGAAAATGGATGTGGTTGTACAGTTTCAATATTAACAGAAAATAATCATTTATCTTTCTACCTTCTAATAGTTTGTTTGGGCCCTAAGGCCTCTTTAACTCTGTCTCTGCTCAAAGCTGCACTCAGGCTGGGCACAGGGGCTCATGCCTGTAATCCCAGCACTTGGAGAGGCCAAGGTGGGAGGATTGCTTGAGCCCAGGAGTTCCAGATCAGCCTGGGTGACATAGCAAGACCTTGTCGCTACAAAAAAAAAAGTTAACCAAGTGTTGAAATGCACACCTGTGGTCCCAGCTACTTGGGAGACTGAGGCAGAAGTATTGCCTGAGCCCTCCAGGAGGTCAAGGCTGCGGTGAGTCATGATCATGCTACTACACTGCAGCCTGGGTGACAAGAGTGAGACCTCAACTAAAAAAACCAAAACAAAACAAAAATTCCACTTAAACCAAGGTTTTCTCTCGACAGTTCCCTGAATGTGCCACATGCCTTACCACCTCTGGGTGCTTCTTGGCACCATTCCTGTCACCTGGATCCCTCTCTCCCTTCCCATCGATATAAATCCTACCCAGTCTCCACGCATATCTCAAATCTCCGGGGTCTCAAAGTACATGACATGGTCCTCAAAACCTGTGAGCTGAATATGTATTTATCTGGGCCTATGTGGTTGGCATTTGTGAAATAGATGTCATATTTTATTAGAAACTTTTTAAAAGTCAGTTTATGCCTTTTTTGCCGTTATTTTTGAGACTTCCTATTCCCTCGCCGACATCTCCTTTCTACTCACAAAGCAATCTATTGGGAAAAAGGCATTCACTTATTATCCATGCTTTCTTACTTAAATTCTAAATTATTTGTTTTTCAGAATGTTATAGTGGTATTGTTATGAACTCCGGAGCCAAGGAGATGGAGCCTGATTCCAGCACCTACTAGGCAAATGAAATTCTCTTTGTATCAGGTTTCTCCTGTGTAATGTAAGGGTAAGTATACTTTATGCAGTTCTAAGAAACAATTAAAATGCTTGGGTGAAGCAACTAAGACAGTGTCTGACACATCACAAGCCGTTCATGATAGCCATCAGCAGTAACAATGCTTTATTGTTCATATGTGCCATAGGCTAGAATAAGATTATTTTCTATTATTTAAGAATTTTCTCAAAATAAGACCAAAAAAATTAGTGGTTTTGGGGGAAGGGAGAGGAGAGAGAACAAAGGAGGTCGGAGCAGGAGACATTCACTTTTTTTCTCTGTATTTTCTTTCTTTCTTTCTTTTTTTGAGTTGAAGTCTCACTCCATCGCCCAGGCTGGAGTGCAGCGGCATGCTCACAGCCACCCCAGCGTCGACCTGCTGAGCTCCGGGAATCCTTCCGCCTCAGCCTTCCAAGTAGCCGAAACTAAAGGCACGTGTTATCAACGCCGGGGGAATTTTTGATTTATTGTAGAGACGAGGTCTCGCCAAGTTGCCTGGGCTGGTCTCGAACCTGCATGCTCAGGTAATCCACTCTCCTCGACCTTCCAAAATGCTGAGATTACAGGCTGAGTCACCGAGACCGGCCTCTCTGTATTTTCTTTAATTGTTTCAAGTAAGCATGAAGCTAACATGCTTGGGCATTTGTCTGTGGTGACATCACAGCAGGTCATGGGGCCTGGGACACTTTCTCTGATGAATGCCTGGGGCTGCTGCTATTGCTCCGATTCCCTCAATTTCTACCCAAAAGAATCATCGAGTGACTAATTAATTTCAAGTTAATTACCATGAACTGAATGGAAGCCAAATAAGTACACTGGTAATTTGCTATGTGGGACCTTTGATAGGCTGTTTATTTGCATGCTTTTTGAAAAATTGCTTGAAAATCCTATTCCAAAAAAAAAAAAAAAAAACCACCACAAACAAACAAAAAAGCCTTCTTATTACAAAAACTGGCTCAGAGCGGTTGTGAAGGGAAGGGTTTGACTGAACTGTCCCCTCATAAAATTGTCTTTTCCACTCATATTTTGCACTCCTTCCATTTAAATAAATGCCTTTTTTTCCCCTTTTGCTTTGCAATACTGAAAAATACAGTTACAATCAAGAATTGTTCTCAATGTCTACAGATAAGCTTCTTTTGGGACTAGAAGTTATAATACTGATTTGTCAGAAAGATTATATCATTTATGAAGAGGATGATGTAGCATCTTGGTAATTTCCTATTCAGCACACTTCTCTCACACTATGAAATAGTGTGAGAACTAGCAAAATAAGTGCCATAATATATGGTGAGAGTCTAGAAATAATCAGGATAGACCCAAAAGTTGTAAGAAAAGGAATCTAAGTGAAATTCAACATGCAACATCCTGCTTCTCCTGTTTCTCTTTTTGGTTTTTATGGGAATTCTTTGTGGGCAACCTTCAAATTGTTGCAGGTAAACATCTGTATTCTTTTAACCCAGTGACATAAGAAGCATTAGAGAGAGGTGTGGATGCTTAGAGAAGCATTGGAATGGCATTAGCAAGCAGGTCAAACAGAGATTTTGCAGGCTAAGCATTTTTTGTGAGCCATTTAAAAACCTGACATAGATTGCTTAAATTAGCTTCCTTTCTCTTCATTTTTTAAAAAAACATTTTACCCACACTTTTGTCCATACATGAGAATTACACTATTTTCTCCTTCCACTAATTAACAGTTTGAAAAAGTGGTTATTATATCTATATCTATTTATCTATCTATCATATCTATCAATTCATTCATTCATCCATCCACCCATCCATCCATCCATCCATCCATCCATCCATCCATCCATCCATCCATCCATCCAATTCAGTATGGGCATCTCTTTGGGGGGAAAAAGATAAATAGAAGCAGAACCATTCTCACCTTTTCTCCTTGTTCTCCAGGTTCTCCCTGAGTAAAAGAACAGAGATTGGGTGACATTAAATCATAAAACACCTAATTCTATTATTAAACAAAACAGATATTGAATTTTCTAGGTAAACTATATAGTTGCTATATGAAAAAAATGGTAAAATGAGTTTCCTGCAAAATTGAGTATGGATACCAACATCAAATGTCGTCTTAATTTTTTGCTTTTGTAGGACTAAAGAAGTGTATTTTAAGATTATCATCCAGACACTGGCTTTTGGGGTGCTGGGGAGAATGATGGTGTGGCAATTCAGTATCTTGAGAGGCTTCTTAGTCTACCTGTTTTTATTCTGCCCAAACTCAGAATCAATAGGATGGACTAGCGTGTCCTTCCACAACGCCTTTTATTCAAAGCCTGAGGCATGAGTTTCTTGGGGTTCTGTGTCCCAGTACAGTTCCCCAATCTGTCTTTGCCTAAAATGATCATAACTAGTTATAATCTTGAACCTCTTCATAATGTCATGAGCTCTCTTTAACTGCTGGTAACCGGTATGTTCCAGGTCAGGTTTATTTTAGGAGACATTGATACCTTCAGGAAAGCCACTAGAATAGGGCAGAGTTTAAGGGTGTTTAGGAGAGATGTCCTTACTCAAAATGATGAACAAGATAGCATGAGGACTAAAATGCAGAACTGCACTCTAAAGAGAACCTCATTTCCACATTGCTCAGGAAAGGAGCAGGGGCTGGAGTGGAAGAATTCTAAAACAAGTCATAAACATTATGGTAGTATCTCCCTATGAAAAGCTTAAGTGTTGCCACGAGATCAGACTGCTTTTAAAAAATGAAATAAGGTGATTATTGTGTTGTTGTTGTTTGAATTAAAACCTACTGCAGAAGTCAGTTTAGAGGCAAGAGTCTTCATTCCCAGGAACTCACTCTGACCCTTTGGTCTCCTGAATTTCTGGTCACCTTCACTGCTCAACACTCATCCTGGTGGTCGCTAGGCAACACAAGAATAGCACTGTGAACATGCATTAAGCATTAACTTCTATCATTTGGCTTTTTAGTGTGAAGCAAGAGAAGAAAGAAGACAGCAAAATGACTATAGTCCCTGAAGGAATATTTTCTTTTCTCTCCTGAAAGACAAAGGACAGGTCTATAAATTTTAGATCCGTCCTAGGTGCCTGTCAATCGCAATGTGATCTGTAAAATCAGCTGACAGGCATCTGCGGGTACAGATACATACCAGCACAGCTGATGGGATTAGACATCAGTTTTGTACTTCAAGGGATATCCACTCATCAAAGGATTTGGGATTTGTCTGCCTGTATGGTTTAAACTAAATTGCACCAAATCTTTTTTTATTTAACAGATTAGTTTTTTTTTTCAAGAAACAAAGAAAATTTGAAATCCCCCCCAAAAATCCTCATTACATTTTTTTCCTTATGTAGTAATTCAGACTACATTCATTTTTAAATTTTAAACATTTTTATTCTGTTTTTCATCTGATTAACTGGTTATGTTGTGCAAGGGTTGGAGGTGGTCAAATCTTAAGGAAAAACCTCAGTGGCACTGTGAACATCATCTTTAGTAAAGTTTGCAAATATGCAGATTTTAGGCAGTATGGACATGACCTATGTTTTTATATGCTCAGTAAGTGGTAAAAAGACAATAGCATGGGCTTTTCCATATTATTTTAAGTATTTCACAATGTGGATTTTAGGTGATCGTATCCTATTTGGTTTTTTTCTGCATGCTAATGATAATAAAAATCACAA
The DNA here is from genome assembly GCA_027257055.1 of Cephalopachus bancanus. Taxonomy (NCBI): domain Eukaryota; kingdom Metazoa; phylum Chordata; class Mammalia; order Primates; family Tarsiidae; genus Cephalopachus; species Cephalopachus bancanus. Next base: position 15,589,007 of record JAPVLO010000093.1, read on the forward strand.
ATATAATTTACTCATTAGTCACAAAGGTCTACAGTGTAGTATATTATACTATTGACCAAAAGTTCATTCAAGTGCAACCAGTGGAAGATTTAAAAAAATTGTAATGACTTACCATTTCATGAAAATTCATGTGTTAAATGATTCTGCTTGCCTTTATTTGCACTAACCTTTGGTCCTGGTGTTCCATTCTGTCCTACTACTCCAGGCAACCCGGGTTCACCCTCAAAATAAAAAATAGATAGTACTAAGTAAAATAAACAAAAACAATACATTATACAGATCATTAGAGGAGATAATCATCCAACAATACTCTAGAAGTAAATAGAGAATAAGCGATTATTAGTGTAACTTCAAGTAAGCTTGTATGGTCCAAAATTTCATATGCAAGAGAGCAAGAATACAACAGAGTTAATTTCTTATCATTAAGAAAGCTGAAGAAACTTACCAATGGAAATTATTGTCTAGCGTGGTTGCTGGGGACATTATAAGCATCAAATAAATATTTGTTGAGGATGTAAAAACAAAAACCACAAGATTGTATCATTAGAGGCAGAAAAAGCTTTTGATAAAATTCAGCACCCCTTCTTGATAAAAACCCTCAAACATCTAGGCATAGATAGAGTATACCTGAAAATAGTAAGAGCCATCTATAAGAAACCCACAGCCAGTGTACTGCTAAACAGACAGAAATTGGAACCATTTCCCCTGAAAACTGGAACAAGACAAAGATACCCACTCTCTTTCCTCCTGTTCAACATAGTTTTGGAAGTCCTAGTTAGAGCAATCAGACAAGAGAAGGAGATTGGGGTACCCAAATAGGAAAAGAAGAAGTCAAGTTATCCCTCTTTGCAGATGACATGATTCTATACCTCAAAAATCCAAGAGAATCTGTGGAAAACCTCCTTGCACTGATAAAGGACTTTGGAAAAGTCTCAGGATATAAAATAAATTTGCAAAAGACGGTTGCATTTCTATACACCAACAATAAACAAACAGAAACCCAAATAAAAAGCACAATCCCACTCACAATAGCCACACACAAAAAAATGAAATACCTTGGCATCTTCCTAATCAGAGTTGTGAAAGACCTTTACAATGAAAACTATAAAACACTGCTCAAAGAATTCAGGGATGACACAAGCAAATGGAAAAATATTCCATGCTCATGTATTGGAAGAATCAACATTGTTAAGATGTCCATCCTACCTAAGGCAATCTACAGATTTAACACAATACCCATTAAATTCCCAGCAGCATTCTTCCCACACCTGGAAACAGCAATACAGAAATTCATATGGAAACATAAACTACCATAAATAGTCAAAACAATCCTCAGCAATAAAAACAAAGCGGGAGGTAACACACTTTATTTAAACTTTATTATAAAGCTACAATAATCAAAACAGCCTGGCATTGGTACAAGAACAGGAATACAGACCAAAGGAACAGGATAGAGATTCCAGAAGCAAAACCTCAATTTCTCAACCAACTCATCTTTGACAAAGCCTCCACCACCAACAACCGGGGAGAGGAAAATCTAGTCAGTAAATGGTGCTGGGAAAACTGACCACATGCAGAAGATTAAAACAAGAGCTCTACCCATCCCCATACACAAAAATAAACTCTAAATGGATCGAAAACCTAAATGCAAAACTTTAAACTATAAGAACATTAGAAAACACAAGAGACACCCTTATGGAAATTGGAACTGGTAACCAATTCCTGATCAAAATTCCAAGTGCCCATGCCATAAGAGATAAGATAGACAAGTGGGACCTCATCAAACCGACCAGCTTCTGCAAAGTCAAAGAAACCATCAAGAGAGTGGAGAGACAGCCCACAGACTGGGAAAAAATATTTGCCAGTTGTATGTCTGACAAAGGCCTAACATCTAGGATCTACAAGGAACTCAAACAGGCCAAAAAGAAAAAAACAAACAGACCTATTTTGGAAGGCTGAGGCGGAAAGATCGCCAGAGCTCAGCAGGACGAGCCTGCGGTGACCGGGAGAGGCCACTGCACTCCAGTCTGGGCGACAGAATGAGACTCCAACTCAAAAAAAAAAAAAAAAAAAAAAGTGGGCAAAAGATATAAACAGACACTTCTCAAAAGAAGACATACAAGCAGCGAACAGATACATGAAAAAATGCTCAACCTCACTAGTCATCAAAGAAATACAAATTAAGACTACACTGAGATACCATCTAACTCCAGTCAGGATGGCCATCATCATTAACTCCAAAAACAACGAATGCTGGTGAGGATGCAGTGAAGAGGGAACATTCACACTGCTGGTGGGAGTGTAAACTAGTACAGCCTCTGTTGAAAACAGTGTGATGATTCCTAAAAGATCTAAAAGTAGACCTTCCATATAACCCCGCAATCCCCCTACTGGGATATACCAGGAAGAACTCAAATCACTCTATGAAAAAGATACTTGCACACATACGTTTATCGCAGCATTATTAAAAATAGCAAGATCATGGAACCAACCATGCTGCCCATCAAAAGAGGACTGGATTTTTAAAATGTGGCTCATATACATGATGGAATATTACACAGCCATGAAGAAAGACAAAATCATGAACTTCACAGCAACCTGGATGGACCTAGAGTCTATAATACTGAGTGATGTACACAGAAACAAAAACCTGAGTATCACATGTTCTCATTCAAACGCGAACCTTTAACAATTATTATAATACTATGAAAAGGATTGGCATTGGTGGGAAACTGCTGGGGGGTGGGGTGGGATTGGCAGTAGTGGGAATCTTCCAGGGGAGGGGAGGGGCACACTTCACCAACAAGGGTACCTGCATAATGAACATTTGTATACCTAACCCTGAATTGTACCCCACATCTTTAAAATAAAAAAGTAAAATAAATAAATAGACAAATAATTTTAAAAATTGTTGAATGAGCAAAAGACATCTGAAAATATTAGATTCTCTTGGTGGAAAACTTTTAAGTGATTGACTAGGTCTGGAAAAAAAATAATGCATTCTATTTTTCACATCGGACTTAGATGCATATTTACATATTTAAGTCTTGGAAAACATACACATCTTTGAACACCCACCTACTTAATTCATTTAGTCACATTTGGCACGAAGGTAAAAATGGCTTTGGTTTCTCTTTCCAATTTCAGTGTAAAAATGATTAGAATAAAACATTCAGACTTAAGGCTCTCATTCTCATATTAGATAGGGCTTTTGGGCAAAAGATGATGGCTAAAAAAATTTTCCCATTTCAGAAAGATGGCGATGTATACCAGTTTTTCTAGACTCTGAAGCAGCAATTGTTTTCCAGAGTAAGAGCCCCTTGAAGTGTCCAGAAGCAAAGGAAAGATATTCTAGTCCTTTATGCTTCCATGTGGCTCAAACTTATAGCATTTAGAATTCTGTTTCTACGTGAAAACATGGCAAATTTCTTTACTGTGTGCCCCCACTAGCAGACAACTTTCTTCTCTCCATGGAGGACAGTTAAGTTGCTTCTTAGTTGGTTTTTTTAAAAAAGTAGACTGTATTGTTATAGTAGCCTTAAGTTCACTGCAAACAATAGATTTTTCAGAATGTTTTCTAAGTCACTTGGAGGGCAGAAATTGTGCCATTTTCATATTTGTGTTCTCAGCTTCAAAAACATATATACCACTAATAATATAATATATCTTAAGTACCAGAGTTTTTACATTCATTAGCTCACCGAAGTCTCACAAACTTCTATGAGGTAAGTACTATTTTAAGCCCTTGTTTTATAGGAGAAGAAACTAAGGCACAGAGAATTTAAGTAATTTGTCCAGATCTTGATTGGGCTTAAAATGTGCTCTCTTAATACCATGTTACATTGACAAATGAATGAATGGATCTAGAAATTAAGAGAGAATTGCTGATTAATACTTCTTTTCTCATTATTATCTTATTTATTCACCCCACTCATAAATGACCTTCCAGAACATATAGACTATAACATTAAATATAAACTACATATAGATGATGTCTTTCTTTTTTTTTTTTAATAATCAGTATTTTTTATTATCGTTTTGTAGGGTACAGTTAAGGGTTAGGTGTACAATTACGTTTCATTCAGGCACCCTATTGATAAGAGGTGTTTTCCCAGTCCCAGATAGATATTAGCTACTGTTAATCCCATCCCCCCCCATAATTTCCCAGTACCATCAGTCATTTTCTTATAGTATTGCATTGGATGTTCAAGGTCCATTATATGAGTGAAAACATGTGATATTCTGATCTTTGTTTCTGTGAGAGGTCACTCAGTATTATAGACTCTAGTTCCATCCAGGTAGCTGCGAAATTCATGATTTTGTTCTTTTTCATGGCTGCGTAGTATTGTCTTTCTAGACGTTCAAAAAGTCTTTGACTACTATAGTAGATTTTTATAATTGCTAACATCTTAAATCTCTGGAAAAAAACTGCTTCCTGCATAAATGCACATGATAATTGTAACTCTTGCACTGTCCTTGGTAAAATGACAAAAATGTTGACTTAGAATAATGATGGTCATTATGGAAAAATTTTGATATGCCATTAGTACACAACAAAGGATAAGAACTTGGAAATAGAATACACCCTGAAAGACGTCTATCATTTACTACACAACCAGAAAAAGAACTGTGGAGTCTGCTTTCTTCAAATAATCCACTACAGGATGCATTAATATCATAACTCATGATTTAATGCAAATAAGAGATGCTGCCAGGGAACAATACCAACTCTGTTTAGACTTTCAAAGAATAACCATGGTAGCCAGGGTTATTTTTAAAAAATTGGTTAAGCCTCTGGAACCAGACAAAACTCATGCTGAGATTTTGAAGCAAGGAAGAGAAATGTTACTTGGGAATCTGTATAACATTTTCCTTAATATATGAACATCAAGGGACTACAGTTTGATCTTTTTTTTCTTTGAATTCACATACTTTTTTTTTTTTTTTTTGAGTTGAAGTCTCACTCTGTCGCCCAGGCTGGAGTGCAGTGGCACAATCATGGTTTACCACAGCCTTGACCCACGGGGCTCAGGGAACTCTTCCACCTCAGACTCCCAAGTAGCTGAGATTACAGGCATGTGCCAATATGCCCAGCTAGTTTTCTGATTCTTTTGTAGAGATGAAGTCACACTGAGGTCACACTAGTTTCTGAACCAGTCTCGAATTCCCAGACCCTAGCCTTGGCCTCCCAAACTGCTGGTATTACGGGCATTAGCCAGGCAATGCACCCTGCCTGATTTTATATATTGTTAAAAATAATCTTTAACATAAAAGGCAACCAAAAACCAAAGGTATCCATAATCCCTTCACTCTATAATAATTATTTGCTTCCATTTTGTCCCATCTCCTTCTAGTCTTTCTTCCTTATGCTTATGTATTATCAAGCAATTGTAAGCATATTGCATATGCTTATGGCATTTTATGGCATTAACTGCATATTTCTAAATTGCTTTCTAAAAGGGTTGGAATATTATTTGCATTTATAGACATCTGCTCTATGTTACTTTTTCACAACTTCATCAGCATTGGATATAATAATTTTAATTATTTTTGTCACTATTTTAATAAGAACAAATGAGAGCTTACTGCTGTTCAGCTTTAAATAAATTTTTTCCTTTGTAAAGTTTAACATTTTGTCATATGTTTATAATTTAAATAGTTATTCATAATATTTTAAAGCTGAACAGTGAATAAAGCTGTTTCTTGAATGAAGAAAGGAAGGATGAAAAGAAGGAAAAATGACTCACAGCATCTTACTTTGCTAATAAGTCATATCAAGAAAAGCATATTTAAAATTAACTTAGGGGGGTTATGAAGCTTTCTGTTATTGTCCAAATTTAATTTTCCAGGTTTTGTGAAAAGAATGTTTAAGATGAACTGCTGTGTGACTCTGAGTACCAAAGCCAGTGAAAATTTACTCTATGTTCTACTCTGGAGTCAGTGCTTTCTAAGATATAAAGATCAAATAGGTGTGACAGGTGTTTGCATCCAAAGAGCTTATGTTTGAGGAGGGGAAAGATATATACATAATAGCTTAAGGGAGCATAATTGAGTCCATGAAACCTTTTATGAACAAAGTTTTCTTGCACTTAATAAAGAGGTATAATAAAGGGGAATCAAAGATAAGTCTTAATGAGGAATGAATCATACATCATATTGTGTATTAATATATTCCAATAGTAGCACAAAAAATATTATCATGAAACCTTTTCAAATAAAATTACTATGCTATTATACTACTACGTAATAGTAAAAAGATACATTGGCATAAAAGTTTATCAGAAAAGTGTAGACAAAAGTGGGAATTAGTTTGTATATGTGTGTATGTGGGGGGAAGCTAGTCTCACGTGTGTTGGGTACTCTATTTCTGAACATATTTCATGTTTACAAATACTGAGGAAATTCCACTGATAATAATAAAGCAAAACAGCAGCTTGATGGAGTTTTCTCTACTATATTATAATTTTTAAGGCTATTCTCAGTATGACCACTCGAAATGACCATTTCCATATTTAAGTTGAAATAAGTTGGAGTGACTTTTAGGAAGGATGGCTTGTGCTTTCATTTTTATTTTAAACCCAATACTCTTTAGAACTCTAATGCAAAACATTCAAGGCTTTTCAAATTATTTCAGTGACTGCTATTCAAGGGCAACTCGAAACAGTACTTAAAGATAGAAGGAAATGCAGTTTTCTCACAGATACAGAATGCTAAGGGGAAACAGCTAATTTAGCAGTCCTACTGCTGACCATCACATCAATCACAGTGGTTTTCCAGTCCGGCAATGAGAATGTGAGCAGAATTTAAACCTGTGTGGTGCAATATGGGACCAGTAGTCACAGGCAGCGTGGAGCAGTGGAAATGTAGCTAGTCCTAACTGAGATGTAACTTAAGTGTAAAACATGATTTTGAAGATTTAGTAGAGAAAAAGAAAGTGACATATCTCATTAATAATGTGAATTTTATTAATCCTGAAATAGTAATTCATATGATGACCATTTTGAACATATATTGAGTTAAATAAACTATATTACTAAAAATGAATGTTACTTGTTTCTTTTTACTTATTTTTCATTGTCGCTAACAGAAAATTTAAAATTATATATGTGGCTTGTAGTTGTGTGTGTGTGTATGTGTATATATATGTATATATGTATATATATTTAGAAACAGGGTTTTGGTCTGTTGCCCAGGTTGACTTGCAGTGGCAGCATCATAGTGCACTCCAGTGTCCAACTCCTGAGCTTTGACTATATTTCTATAAAGCATTGGTTTAAACTAAAAATGCTTTAATTGTTAAAAGACATGATGAACCAAAAGTCTTTAAAGGCACAGAAAAAGCACAAGCAGTATTAAAGCTCATCAACATACTGTGAGATTTCAGAATGGAAACTCCATTGTGTATGGAGTTAAAATCCACCAAGAACTCTGCCAAGTTAGGGAACTGTTTGTAGGATCAAGAAAAGCAGAAGAAAGCTGTTGGAGGGTCAGAGAGGGTATTGTTTGTAGGATCAAGAAAAGCAAAAGGGTGAGTGGCTGTTGGAGGGTCAGGAGAGCAAGGCCTTGTGTGTGGCTTGTACAACCACAGCCAGCCTCTCTACAGTCTGTACAGTCAGTCAGGGGTGGAGGCTGACTCTGGAAACCAATTCACTGAACTCCTCACCAAGCACTGACCCCCAACATTCTCTTAAAAGCAAGCCAGGCATGTAGCTCTTCCACTCAGTTCTGTTCAAGGCTGTCTCACCTAACTCAGAGAAAGAGTCAAAATCCTAATGGCCCCCAGGTCTTCACATGACCTGGCCCCTGTTGCTCCTCTGATCTCCCTTCTGCTATCCCTCTCACTCTCCAGCCACACTGGCCTTCTTGCTCCAGCATGCTAAGTGGGAGCCCGCCGAGGGCTTGGCACTTGGATCCTCTCTAAGGGACTTTCTGTGTGCTTCTCTCAAGTGTCCACGAGATTATTCTCACCTCCTATAGTCTCTGTACAAACATCCCCTTGTTACAGGGTTTACCCTTCACCATCACACCACCATCCCTATGCCCATGACCTTGCTGTTAGACATATCCCTGTGCCTTTCTCTATTGAACCAACTGCTACCTAACATACAATTTTGTTTTTTTTTTCTGTCTCCCCCGTGAAAACTTCGAGGTTTGGCAAAAACATATACAAGACATTCCTTTAAATTTAAATTTCAGATACACAACAATTTTTAAAGTTAACTATATCTCAAATATTAAATGGAACATAGTCACATTACAAATTCTGGATTGTTTATCTAAAATTCAAATGTAATTGAGCATCTTGGATTTTATCTGACGATTCAATTTCCATCCCACCCCCATCGCCATTAGACTATGAGCTGTTTGAGCATAGGACACGGTCCATTTTGCTCACTACTTACTCTTTTGTAGTGCGTAGATATTGCATTTATACATACATTGCTCAGTACACAGATGTTGGAGAAACGAATGAATACAGGAAAAGCAAACGCATCAAGTCCAGATGAAGATGTCAAGCGCTATATATAAGGCCGAGTAAGAGACTGAGGCAGCAAGACTGCCCAACTGGGAGACTGAAACATAACTATGATAATTGAGGCAAGAGACAGTGTTGTCTCAGCTACAGCAAGGCAGTCATCACTGGGAAAAGAGAAGGGACCCTGGAAAAAATGGGACAGATGTTAACCCCGCAGTAGCACATCTTCCAGTCATGCCCAGGTTAATCTGAAACATGAGAACTGAAGGACAGACTCACAGAGTAGGATAGAGTGAAGTCAAGGAGTAAGTTAGGGAGGAGTCTGTGAAGGGCAAGGTGCCAGGGATGAGGAGAGCTTTAACGACTTCCAAGAAAAACCCCCAGCCTTCCAGGACGTTTTCATGGGAAAAGTGGTTACCTACAGGAATAAAGCTGCAACAGTTCAGGCTGTGGGTACAGAGACTGGGCCATTATCAACATTTCCATCTGCCCCTTCTCTCACCCCTTTGCCTCAGACAAAGGGTGAGAAGTGGCTGGGCAATGATGGTTCTATAAATGTTCATGTCAACTAAAGCTCCCCAAAGACCTTTGCAGAATTTATACAAGTACCATCATTTCCCTCATGAACTCACTCTAACATCTGCTTTCCCCTAAGCAGAAGCACTAACAAAATAGCCAAATATTTTAGTTGAGAGGAGCCAAGCCAATTCTTAACAGAGGAAGACACACATTCAGAGAGGGGAAGTAACTTCTCCAGAGATAAATATCTGCACAGAAGCAGATGTGAGATTACAACCCAGGTCTTCTACTCTTGTGTTTCTTCTATCTGAGCATCGGGTGTCTAAAAACTCTTTTAGTTTTGTTTTTTTTTTTTGAGTTGAAGTCTCTGTCGCCCAGACTGGAGTGCAGTGGCGTACTCCCGGCTACCGCAGCCTCGACCTGCTGGGCTCCGGGGATCCTTCCGCCTCGGCCTTCCAAGAAGCCGGAACTACAGGCACGCGCTACCACACCCGGCTAATTTTTAAATTTTATTGTAGAGATGAGATCTCGCCAAATTGCCCAGACGGGTCTCGAACCCGCGGGCTCAGGCAGTTAACTCACCTCGCTGTTCAGTTTTATCACGGTTCTTTTCTGTTTAATTTTAGCATACAATAGTCAAGTGGTTTAGGAAGCATCCATTCAAATCATAGCTTTTCTACTTGACTATTTCTGTAACGGGGTAAATTGATTGCGCTTTTTGAGGCTTGGTTTTTCTTTTGTAAAGTGTATGGGGTTGAATTAAATGTCTCTTTCTTCCAGTTCTAAAGGAGTAAGACTTGTTGTTTTTGGACTAAAGATATCACCTGGTAATTCCTATTCCTTCGAGATCTGATTAAATTTGGCCCAAGTTTCAATTTCACTGCCTATCTACTTTCCTGGCCCCTACCTCGCCGAACATGTTCTTGCATCTGTGCTTTGCCCCACACCAACTCAGACCATCAGTTCTTTACCAGGTGCCTCAAGAATTACTTTCTTGAGGCATTTCATGAGCTTAGAATTGACTACTAGGTGCTCTGAGGAAGATGACACATCACAGAGCTGAGTCTGTGGTCATGTTACTGGCTTCTCCTCTCTCCCTCTTCCATCTCAACTTCCTTCTCCTTCCCTCCCTCCTAGGCCATCCTGGGAAATCAGCCTTTCTCTATGTGGAGCAGTTCAATGGTTTTTAGCTCCTACTTGCATTCCTAATCCCGGATTCTTTTTCTTTTTCACACCTGGAGGCAGAGAAGGCTTTGTAACACAGCAAAAGAAAAAAGAGAAAACCGTTAGCCTGGACAATTAGTTTTGGTTATGCATCAGAGAACAAGCATCCCTGTTAGGTTATCAAACCCTAACAATAGAATCTCTTTGTCCACATTAGGTATGTGAATATTAATTAGTAGAAAAGTAGACAAGTATATCAGCCAGGAATTTAATACAAATATGCTAGTTCAGATAATTTTGGTAATGTGAGTACTAATTAGTAGCAAAACAGACAAGTGAGCTTTGCATGTGTAATTTAAGTTTTATATGTAATTAAGTTTTACATGCAATCCTAGAGATAACCTCACAGTGTAAAAGAAGACAGCTTTCATCATCCTTGTGTCCATGATGAACCATATCACCCTCCTAATACAGTGATTAATATTTTTATAAATTTCCCTAATTATCTTGGGAGCAGAACAATTGTATTGTTATTAAAAATTTTGTGTTGAATGTAAATATTTAAATGATTGTGTTTTTACAAAAAAAAGTAGACAGGAATATCAGACAGGAACTTAATATAGAAATTCAGATAATTTGCTGAAATGGTTCTTAAACTGATTAAAGTAATAACTAAATCAAACCTAGTAACCAAACTTTTATTACGCCTTTTTAAAAATTACAAATGTCTAAAAATGTAAAATAAGAAAAATGACAGTTTATCATTAACGTTACAGTATGAGTTATATCAGAAATGAGTCTGCTGGTTAACACTTTTTATTTTGGGTTTTTATACTGTTAATATAGACAGAAATGTACACAATACAATCTGAGCACAGAAACTGAAATGCAGCGAGATAGCTAGAAGTTTAAGAGGGGGTTGTAAAAAATGCCTAGATTGAGTTTATTTTAGTGAAATTTACATATAAGAGAGGAATTATCTGCCTTGAGCACATTCACAAAATCTGAAGGTCTGGGTAGGAGTACACATAGATCACAAGGATGACCCCTCACACTCTACTCCACCCACCTGACTTCCTCATTCTCTTCCCATCCCCTCTCTCTTCAATCCTGGCTTTCTCTAGGAAGAGCCTTGGGGGTTACTCTGAACATCACAACCTACAAGCCCTGCCTACAGCTCCTCACCAACAATGCTCCATGGCAAGCATTGTTTAAGAGTGCACACCCAGGAGTGTGGTCTACACTTGGGGATATTTATAGAACTGGGGAGGGCTCAATACCAGCACTAGAAGCAGACTCAAGGCAGGAATTCTTGGTTCCTGGGTACCTGGAACATGATATGGAAGTGGGGAGACTGGGCTCTGAGTATGCAAGCCTCCTTGGCCCTATGGATTCCTCATCCATGTGATAGCAAGGGCAATACCACAAGATGGCCAAAGAAGGCTTCAAGGAGGAGCACCAGCATCCCAGGGAAGCACTACCAGTCCTTCCTTTTTAAATATCTTATGAAAGGTGCAAAAGTGCGCAAAAGCCAGCCAGAGAGCATGAGGCCACAGAGGGTTTTTTTCTGAATGTTAAAAAAAAAATTGTGCGCCATGTGTATGCCCATGAGGAAAAAAAAGATTAAGAACAGAAGCTTATGGTTTAGGAAGACAAAATACTAAAATGGATGAAAGGGGCTGTATGAAGGAATTTCTTAGGACTGGGAAAAGTTATTTACAACACAGTTGTTCAGCTCTCTTGTATCACATGAATCTCTTACAAACTAGACAATGTTTATTGCAACTTCCCACCGCTAGAAAAGAAAATTCAGTTGCAGTAGCCAATCAGTGTCTGACATTCCCCTAATAAAGGAAGGAGGAAGAGATCCCGATCCAAGTTTCTCTAGTCGCGATGGAGCTCAAAAGTGTTGTTGGATATTTGGGGAAAGACACTCTTTCATTATCTCAACGTAAATATGAAAGAATGAAGTGCCAGGAGTGACTGGCAGCCACCTTACAACCAAGAGGAGAGCAGAAACTAGGACAAAGGTGGCAACATGAAAAAAGGATGAAGAGATGAAGGAAATTGGGTTCTTAGTGATGAGGTTTAGTTATCAGAACAAAGCAAAACTGAAGTCGGCATTAGCGCCAAACTTTTAAGTTCATGCAGCTTATTGTTTCAATTGGTTCTGCTAAGCTTCTATGACATACAACCTAATTGCCCTTGAAAATATATCTATTTTTAAAGTGTTAAAATCCAGCATATTTTTTCTTTCCTATGGTATAGTTCTTAAAAATAACTCTGTGTATAGTTTGAATGATAAATTATTCTTTTTCACTAGGAAAAAGAATGTGCTTAATTATTAATAGAAATTTTAAATAGTTATGTCTAACTGGAAAAATTCTAAAGGTCAATGAAGAGTAGAATGAGATAATACTTCTTACTAACATTTACTTGGACACTCAAAAGATTTCTGAATCATGGAGGTATTAATAGCTCCAATTCAGAGAGGAAAATAGTCTGCTCTTATTTAATAATGTCTTTTAATAGACAGCTACATTTGTTACTTCCTTATTTTTCTAATTGAACTTTGATGTAAACAACATAATCTCTATTTGACAAATGAGGAAACTAAGGCTCAGAGAAGTTAAGCAATTTTGTCCACAGTCATGCAAATACCAAGTAGCAAAGCTGGGATTTTCTGAATTTTAAATTCATGCTCTTAATCATTATTATGCAGTAAAAGTAAGACTGCCTGACTTTGAAACTCTATTCAGTCACCCATGCCTGTGTGACCTTAGGCAAAAATATTTATTCCTTCTATGCCTCATTTCCTCATTAATAAATTGGAGATAATCCTAGTATCTACTTCATAGGATTGCTATGAGGACTAAGTGAACTAATATGCATCTAACACTTAGGACAATGCCTGGCAGTTAGTAAATGCTGAATATTGAATAAATTTTAGTAATTATTATATACTGTGTGTATCTTCTGCACTGGGCAGAGAAGACAGAGAAGAGGATCCTGAAAGAAATTCAAATTCTCATAAATTCATACCATCTATCTGTTTTACAGTTCGATCATGGTTACAAGCCCCTTAGCGATGTGACCCGTTATCAAATGAATGGAACTGTGTAGATGTTAGCTTGTTATGATTGTGACAATAATTAATTTCATTGCCGCTTTATTTGTATTACAAATCTTAAAAATCAAGAGGATTATTCAGAGATAAGATCTAATAATAGAAAAATAAGCTTTGTGGTTTATGTTGACTTAATATTTTAGTAGTCAGAAATTTGGAGAAAAAGCTGTCTATGATGAATATAAAAACTCAATAGTGGTTAATATATTATATAGTGTTTTAGAAACAGAAGACTAAGACCAAGGTTATCTATAGTTTAAGTAGTAAGTTCTGCAACATGATGATAGTGTTTCATTCTTTCATCATTTCCTGTCACCTGTTCAGGGGAGTGCTCTTTGACCCTTTGCACTCGGCCAGGCTGCCCTGTGCTTCTCCACATAATACTGAACAGCATCGTAACTTAACACATCTGTAATGCAGTTGTTCATTTTATCCCTCTATCCTCCATTAGCCTTGAAATTCCATGAGGCAAAGATAGTTTTAACTTCAATGTTTAGTTGGTGACTGGCCCTTAATAAAAGCTGAATAAATATTTGTCGAATGAATGATTGAAGAAATCAGTAAGGAGTCAATGGATACATTTAAGGATTTAAAAAAAAAACGTTTTCAAAATTATGAATGCAATTTAACCAGATCTAATAAGTTTATATTTCTGTGATTTCTCTATACAATACAGTCTCTTTTAAATTAAAACAGAAAATAATGAACTTCATGATGCCAGAGTTCATTCATATGCATTTGCTTGGTTGATTGTTTTGCAACAGCCTGTGAGGAGCTTCACGTCCTCACACATCCCTTTCTCCCACCAGTTCCAATCCCTCAATGTTTTATTCTCCCTTCTCTCAATATTTTCATTCACTAGAATGATGACATGTTTTACAATATATAGTAACATATCTCAGTAAGGCTGGGGGGATAGTGGTTGTAAAGAAAATCTTACTATAACTGTTTTATTTCAAGGCAGCATTAAGAACAAATACAACTAATTTTCATTCCAAAATTACATAAAGAAAATAAAATTAATTATATAAAGCAAAAAATATATATTTTGTTCTGCTTAGTAAGTAAAATCAAGTGAAAATTATCTTCAAGAGTCGAGTAAGCTTGTGTATAAAAATGTCTGAGAATGTATGAATCATACTCAGGGATGAAGTGATTTGACTTCAAGAATATTCCATAATAGGAAAATGATTGTGCTTCTTTAAGAAGAAAGAACTCTTCCTCTTATTACAGTTACCAGAGAAAAAGCAGTCATGTATTCTTAGATTCTAAGCTATACAATTAGTAATGTTAAAAGACACAAAAGTTAATCAATATGATTTAATTTCCAACTTTAACCCACAAATGGATTGAATTTTGTAAAATACTTCTCCTGAACTCTTAACAATACGGAATCAGAAATATTTATTCTAAATATCTTTTCTTAAAGCCTAACATTAGAAAACCACAAAAATATTGGATAATAGATTACTGGGTAAATTTTACTGCAGAAAATTTTAAGGTAACTAACCAGAAAACAAACAGGCTTACAATACATTGAACTCTTTCAAGAATTTAATTCTGACTTTTTAAACGATAGAGTCATGGTAGTACAGATAAAGATAAATAAACTAATAATATAAAAACAAAAATCAGTGTGTTTAGTGGTTACAGTAAGTGGCTGGGAATAAAAAATATTAGGTTCATTGTATACTTCACTGTATAGACTTGAATATGTGTTGACCTTTGGAAGTCTGCAAGCTTCCACTTATCTGTTCTCTAAATATACTTAAAATAAAAATGCCATTAGAAGTATGCTGTGAAGATTCATGTCTGTGGAGAATCGTGAGATCCGTGTATAAGAGATAAAAAAAGAATTCAAAATGCCAGAACTATAAACTAATTAAAATTTAATGTTACTTAAAAATCATATTGCTATCTGTAATAGGTTCACGGGTGATATACTGATATCAATTTTTAATTCATATTTTATTTTGAAGCATTGATAATAAAAAATTCTAGAAAGCATTTGAAAAATACATGAAACAAACAAGATCATCTGATATTTATTATTTGATTTGGAAAGAATACCTATGACTCTGGGGACTCAGAAAAATTCTAGCTTGCATACACAAAATAACTTGTTTTTAATTCCAAAAATCTTTCACATTATTTTCTTTTAAAAATTAATTAATTATTTTTATTTTTTACTTTTTTAAGACTGCTTTTTATATTTTATTTTATTTTTTATTTTAAAGATGTGGGGTACAATTCAGGGTTAGGTATACAAATGTTCATTATGCAGGTACCCTTTTCTTAGTAATAAAGAGACAAGGATGTGAACTAAGAGCTGTATAAATTAATCTTATGTATTCTGTATCTGTCTTCAGTTCTTCTCTCTCATGGTGTCTGCACATTGCTGGGCACTAATTGCTATTCAAATAAATTAACATTGTGATGATTTCTTCTTATGGATGCTAATAAAGGCAAAAATATGGGAAGAGTAGAAAAGAGCAGGGTTGTACTAGTACCCATTAAGAGTTTAGATTTTTAAGGAATTAACATATAAATATACAAACAAAAATTATGGCTGGCAATATATTTTGCCAAGGAATTCTAAAGTTTGCAAAATGGTTCTATCATAAAATTGTTTTAAATAGACCACACTTCTCTTGAGTATTTGATGAGGTTATCAATGACAAATATTAAAATATACATCTCTTCGTGTGTGTGTGTGTGTGTGTGTCTTGGGGGGATAACAGATAATGGAGCACAAATAAAATGTTAGTTATATCTTTAAACTAACAAGATCTATTCATAAGAATTATAAAAATAATTTTTGTGTCCAATACAATTAGAAAAGAAGAGGTAACATTTCATATTTTTAGGTAAGGTTCTGTATTAAATCTGCTCTAACTGCTTTGTATGGTGGAAACAAGGCCAAATTATGAAAACAACAGCTTTCAGAATTGGGAAAAGAGGATGCTAGAATCTGGTTCAATTGGACGCAAGGTATGAGCGGCTTTTTGTGGATTCATAGTATCGCTGAGAAACTTAGAGATAAACTGGTATAACTTCCTCTTTCATTTCACAAACAAAGTCCCCCCGAACCCAGAGATAAAAGGGTCCCTTCAAAGACTACACAGGGAGTGAAAGAGCAGAGCATCCTGATGCCAGGGTAGTGTTCCTATTACCCCATAAGTGACTGTGCTTTTGACATAATATGAGACGCATCTTTCTCTTTTCCATATCGGTAGCACTGACATTCCAATTTCTCAGTTCTTACTGGCTGAGGGCGTGAGGAGAGGTGAGGAGGAGAGTCGGGGAACAGAGGAACATTCTACCTTCATGTGTAGTTTTGCATGTTCATTTTCTCCCTATGATGCACTCAACTGGTTTCTGCTCACTGCTTAAATGGGGCTCATTTGCTGAAACTCTTAAAGCATGTTAATACTTCTAAAGATTCCTGACAACATTTATTGAGAATTTACTGTATGATGCCCACTTTAGACACATTACCTAGTTAATACTGCAAGGTCTGTTTCTATATTTTACACTGGAATCTTAGAAAGGTTAAGTGACTTGTCCTAACAAGGATATAGAGCATTTTCTCTTGGATGCAGAGACCATGTCCTCTATACCATACTGCCTCCTGCTTTTCACAGAAAGAAGCTTAGTAGCCTTTCTCAGACTATGATGCCAGAAGGAGTGAGATTAAAGTCTAATGCCACTGATCACGTGACTGTTTTCTCCTAAAACAATCAAAAGAACTAGACAACCATTATAAACACAGGAAATATTTGGTTTAGCAATCAAGGTGATCAACATTTAAAAGAAGGAAATGTAAAAAAAATTATCATCACCAAGTTTACCAGCTAAGGTCAATCACCATGTTTGTTAGGCTGAATGGATAAAAAATGTTCTATGGAAAACAATGTATTTTCTAAAAATAGTTTACTTTTCATTCTTTTTTTCAAATACAGGAGAAGAATCTTTTTATTTCTTAGTTGTTATTTGACATATTTCTTTCTTTCTTTTTCAGAGACAAGGTCTTGGTATGCTGCCCAGACTGGACTTGAACTTCTGAGCTCAAGCAATTCTCCCATTCAGTATCCAGAGTAGCTGGATGTTACTTATCTTATTTCTGATGGCTTAGCAATTATATCCTCCCTTACCTACTATTGGAAAACTATTTTTTAAACATCAAAAGTACTTATTTGGAAAAAAGTGAAATTGCAAAGTGGAAGAAAATGTTTTTTCAAGATAATTTAAGGATATCTCTATTGCCAACTTTGTTTTTACTGTCTAAATGACCAGCTGTTTCAGAGGAGACTCATGTTGTTTGCACTTTATTTTTCCAAAGATGATATAGCAAATATTACAAATGTTAAATACTGGCCAGAATTGGCAGAAGTTCCATACACAAAGTTTTAGGTTTACTTTTCTGGAGTAGAAAAAACAAATTAAACTGCATTTTGCTGATACCTTCATAAAGTGTGAAATCATTTAGTTTCCCCAAGTTTTACAGAAAACACTTTTAAAATGCCACAAAGACATATAACAAGACATAAAACTGTAAAGATTAACTGTCTATTTTCTTGAAATATAATTTAAACTTGGTGACTAAGACAAGAAAATGTCACATTCCTTTCTCTTGCTAAGGAAATTGCATATTTCCTTTGCAAAACGAAAGAATATGCAGTTCAAAAGAGTATATGTGACAGTTTTAAAGTTGTTTTGTTTCAGGTTAAAGGCTTCTATAAATTTTCATGATTGTTTCAAACTTGAAAAATGCAAAGAAGTGAAGAAAAAGGGAAACATTAGCCTTAGGCATACAAGTTTTTTTCACCAGTTAAAAACATTTATACTACATCCGTATTTTGTTCTTTCTAAATATTATCTTGAGTTACCCAATTTTCAAATCCATCTTAGAATGAATACCTTTTTAAATTGTTGCTTGTACATACCTTCATGACCTACAATTTTCTAAACAGAAAGTGAATGTTCTGTCTATACCAGGATTTGGGAAAGTGAATGGACATGTATTTTACTAAGTGGAAAATGTCAGCTACTAAGGCATGGGCGGTTACCTACTGATGAGTGTGCAGTGTCTGGTTTATGGACAAAGGGATACCATAAGCCTTAGCTGAGAACATTAATTTCACTTGGGAATTGAGTAATTCTGAGAACAGAGAGCTTCTTTTAAAACATAGGTTAACCAAATTTCCAGAATTTCACTAAAATGAAGGAAAAGTTTAATAGTAATATCAGACACGGCTGTCAGGGCTTTACATCTATTTACTCATTTAATCTCACATTGGCCTTACAGGTAGGAATGTTGTCTCCCTTTCACAGATAGGAAAACCAAAGCCAGAGAATTCCAAAGACCTTGCCAAAATTCACAGGAGCAGACTCATGCTCTTAGCCACTTACAAGCTTTTAAATTGTGATTGTTTATGTCTTTTTGAAGGAGAAGAAAAGATGGACAAGATGGAAAAGGTCACAAGGAGGTTTATTTCGTGTGTAATTCCCAGAATTTGGTCTGGGGCACGTGGGATTAAAATACTCTGGGAAGATAAGATGATGGGCCACAGGATTTCAAAGGGCCTGGCCAAGAGCGTGCAAGGAAACATGGAAGTCCCTAGCTCAGTTCCCTGGCTCCTGGTAGACTGGCCCAGCAATGAATGGGTTTTGATAGTTGCTACAACAGCATTCCCGGATGCTGTAGAGGTTCCAGATTGAAAAGTCAGTCAGAAATGCTTAGGAGCACAGAATATGGAGTCATTTGTGGGGAAATGCTAGGTACCATGTCCTACTAATAAATTCATTGCAGGAGTAAACATCCACATGCACAGAGGTGTGTGTATGTAGGATTGTGGAGTTTTCTTTCTTTACTTAATTTTTTTCCCTGAATTTTTAACTGTGCAATGTAGTGCCAGAGCTTGGCTAGCCAATTCCTGTTGCTTAATCGTGAAAAGAGCTTCTTTCTGGATTCAGAAGGTTTGAATAAGTTCCCTCTGTGAGAGTAACATTTGTTAGCCAATAAAACAATACATATTAGTTTCACCATGACCAGAATAAACTACCGTGTATTTTGTTTATCATAATGAATGTCAAACAGAGAATTTTTCCACTCCGTATATGTTTATGATAAAAATATGGTCGCATCAATATATAGCTTAGCAAGAAGTAACACATCTAAAATACAACGGAAAATTTTCAAATAATCTCTATTTAATTTAAAAATTAAACGAATTTGATTACTTATACCATAATTTTTCCATATTTCAAAAGTATGTGTAATGTTTTTTAAGCACATGAACTTATTATAACACTACTGATTAGGACAGTTTTCTGATTGTTGATGTTCACCAGATTATTTTTTAAATAGTATATTCTGTAGAACTCACCTTTTCCCCATTTATCCCTGGAATTCCAGGTGCTCCAACGGAACCCTGAAGAGACACATGATAAAATTGATACCATAATCATAAAATATTTCACTTTTAATTTACATTGTATTAGCTACATCAGCCTTTTTAGCAGCATGTCTAGAAGGTTGTAGTTTTCAGATCTTATCTACTGTGTTCAACTACATAATAAGGTAGGCAGATTCCTTAAACTTCCCCAGAAACTACAAACTTAAAATGTAACCTTGTTTCTAAATAGCCATTTAAACTTAATATGATTTTAAAGACATTTACATCATAAATTGAGACTCACACTTATCAGATGGCCACATGGCTCTAAATTTTGGTATTTTTAAGAATAAATAAGCTTATTTCTATCAGGAAAAAGCCTAGCAGTAGCAGTGACACTTGAATTTCATGAGTTAAAATGCAATAAGACAAAAGGTAACTAAAATAACAAGACTTGTTCCACAATTAAATAAGGGACCATGCTGCAAACTCAAATTTGTTGTATTTGAGGCATTTTTCCCCCCTGGACTTTCAAGGAGTAAGTTAAAGTCATATGAATGTGAATATATCTTCCAGAGTGACTCAGAGATGTGCCACAAATGTTATACCCTGACTAGGAACAACACAACTTCTGTACAAAAAATTTTAACGGAGTGTGTGTGTGGTGAGTATGCACACACACGTGCACACAAGTATACTGAGGTGAGTAGGAATGGCTAGACATAGATGGGGTGAGCTGAGAATAAGAAAACTAATTATTGCCTGAGAAAATCTACGACATTTAACTGGATACAGAAACATTAGCAAATATTTTCAAATAGTGATGTCATTTCCTTCCATTACACCTCCCATTTAGGCTCTGGAGAAACCATTTTTAAGTACAATGTGCTTATTCTTTGTCTGGAACTAGAAAACAGATTTTTCTTAGTAGATGTATGATATTAAATTTCTTTAGTAATAATGGGAAGAACTTTTTGATAGTAATTATAAATCTAAAAATGCTATTTAAAAAGCCTGCTAAAAAAACAGTAATTATAATCAAAACAAATTGAGATGGCAAGTTCCTTAGTGTGTTCAATGATTATATTGAGTGGGTCATTAAAGGACTTCCCGAAGCCTGAGGCAGCAATTTTATCCTAGTGGTATGTGGATTAGGGTAGCTTTACAATTTCACACCATGCTTAATAGAGACATTATTGCAAAGGACAAAGTGTTCCTACACACAAGTTGTCTCACAACTCATTGGCTTTTACTTGGTTGGTAGGATTATGTTTCAACAGATGCCACATGCCCAGTGCTTGGGGGATAAAAAGTCTCTATCTTTGATGGATTCCAAAGATAAAGAATAATCACTTTTCCACCTGTTATAATACAATTGTTTTCTTTAGATTTCTGCAGTTTAAATATTGCCTCCCACCCTTGAGAGGTGGGAGGTTAGCAGAGAATGGGGACTTCCTGATATTTTGTTGGCAAAGGGCCATCTACCTACTATTGATATATTCATTGCTGTAATAGAGGTGTAATTTTAGAAATCCTAGCTCTTCGCCCTCAGAATGTAATGGTCAATTCTGATGACTGTGGATAACATCAAAATGATAATCAGGAAGCCACTTTTCAGGTTATTTCAGCAAAAAAGGACACTCGTGGGCCAAATTAGTGAACGAAGCAGCAAACATATTCTTTGTTCTGGTCAGTTCTGTGGCTATTTGGCAATTATATATTTGAAAAAGGTCATGCATTCAGCTTGCAATGTTACATGATGCTTAACATTTTAAGTCTTGTCACAATGTTTTCCCAGCATTTGAATTAAAAATGCAATAATCTGCAAGTTCAGCAGACAGCTTAAAAAGAGTCTGCTCGAGATTTATTGAATGTTCTATAATGGAGTCAATTAGAAATCTAATGCTCACATTATATGACTGTATTTTTAGAAAGCAGAATATACAAAGCAGACCCACTGTTTCAGCATGGCCTACGGTAGCTAATTTCATTCATCTCTAGTGCTTTCCATTAGGCCATGAGAGCATAATTATTTTCGCAGAATGGTTGTTTATACTCTACCTTTTGTCCTGGAGGCCCCAGAGGACCCTAAAACAGAAAAGCAATTCAATTAATATAATATTGTAGCCATTGAAGCTTAGATGACCAACCAAAACTGTCCTAGTCTGTAAGGTTCTGTTTGCCGTACTAAAGATATGCTGATGTTTTACACATCAAAAATAAAGAAAAACATTCAGTTGGAAGTTCAAAATGCGTCTTTTCTTCTCTCTTATTCTCTTTTGAAGAGCTTTAAGCATATACAGTAGGATTCTGATTTTTTTCTTAAAAAAAAAAACTAAAAACCAGTTGCTGCTCCGGCATATGTATTTCTTCAAATACCTGCAAATCTACCACATCAATCTCATTTAGAAGTCTGGATATATTGTCGCTAGAAGCCAATAAAATGCAATGCAGTTCCTCAGCAAATGGGGACATTAGATGACTTCTGCATCTGCAAAACTTCAGTAAGCAGATTTAAAAAAAAAAAAAGGAATAGCATTACAAAGAAACATGTTTTGTTCTATTCTTCCTCTTGGGAAATGTGACCCCATCGACCTGCACAGAAACTTCTTTGCAAACTGGGGAAGGCCAAGGTCAACTGTGGCATCTAGTGTATACCAGAAAAGACAACAAATATGCTGTTAGCTGGTGCTCAGTCTATGATACTGGGGAGGGGAAGGGGAGATCCAATATCTAGTGAGATCAGTGAGAATACCCATACAGTTGGAAATGTGGCAGTTTTGAGATTTAGCAGCTTTTCAGCCACAAAGTCAGTATTGGGGATTCTCTTGGCTTTATTTAGAGCAAGGCATGGCTTTGGGACAGTGGGAAAAAGCACAAAGTCTTACAGCTATATTTCTCACTATTCATACCTATTTTAAAATAAAAATATTGCTGAGTGCAGTGGCTCAAACCTGTAATACCAGCACTTTAGGAGGCATAGGCGAGAGGATTGTCTGAGCCCAGGAGTTTGAGATCAGCCCGGGCAAATTGACGAGATCTCATCTCTACAATAAAAACTAAAAACATAGCTGGACATAGATGCACGCATTATAGTCACAGCCACTTGGAAGGCTAAAGCAGAAGGATCACCTGAGCCCAGCAGGTCAAGGCTGCAGTAGCCATGAGTGTGCCATTGCACTCTAGCCTGGGCGTCAGAGTGAGACTCTCACTCAAAATAAATAAAAAATAAAAATATTAAGCACTTTCTTCTAGTTCCTTCAAAAGCATATCTAATTTTAGTATGTTTTAATGGAGTTATAGACATTATCATTTGTTGAAAGCTCTTTATTCCATTACATTTAATGCATGACCAGCTTATTTTCAATGTGTGACATTTCAGTTCATCAGCATCTTGCATTCATACTCTGTAACACTAAATAAAGCACAAGGGTGGTCATTAGGGGAAGAATTGATTATGCTTTTTTAATACATAGTGTTTAGGAGCAGTTAGAGAATGTGTTCCTTATGCTACTTGTAATCCTCACAGGAAGACTAACAATTTCCTCATATATTCAGCTTTAGGTTATTGAAAGTACACTGTGCAATACCACCTTTATATACTCCTATTTGATTTACTCAACCACTCAATTTTTTAACGAGCTTGCTATCTGGCATATCTGTGTGGTCAGACTTTCCTCCCTCTATTTAAAATTCTCCCTGTTTTAGATATTGCAGAGAAAACAGAGACTATCAGGTGTAAGCTCCCTTGCCATCATGTCTGTCATCAGCCCAAACCCATGTGGACCTCTTTCCTGTATCAGAGGAAGAAGTGTCCCTCCTATACAAGGCAAATTCATCCGGTAGACTCTGGAATCCATCCTTCCTCTGTCCTTAGGGATCTTTTTCAATCAATTATCCCTGCATCCATATCAGGGTCATCACCTCTCCCCTAGTTCTTTCCTTTTAGCATATAAACATGTTTAATCATTTCCTCACTTGTAAATTGTTTGGGAAGTAAATGTTAATGCTAAGTAAGAGCAGAATTTGAAGGCTGTGGTGATAGGAGAGCTGAGAATGAAGAAAAGACTTGGGTTTTATTGTTGTCTGATTCCATTTTCTCGAGCATCTCTAGAGGATCTGACTTAAAATATTGACGTTAGAAAGGAAATCATAGAACAAGGAGTACATTAATTCAGTGTTTAGACTGAGAATGTATATGTTCAATTCACAAAGGCTTGTTTCCCATTGTAAACCTAACTTTGCCACTTGAAAAAATATTGTTCACTAAAATTGGATATTTCATTACATTGGTATATAACCCTGGGAGGGAATATTTCAAGTGAAAATAAGAGCAAATTTTACATAAAACGTTTTTAACTAGAGACTAACATATCTGGTATTTTATAATTTGGTCTCTGTTGCATGAGCACATCAAATTGGAGGTTTAAAAAAACAAATCATGACTCCAAAATTCACAAAACTATATAAGTTGTATATTTTAACATCATATTTAATAAAAGTCTAAGAATGGCTATAAATTAAAAAATATATTTTTTCTTCATTTTTAGAAAATTGTTTCTATTTCTGGCAAATTCCCCAAATAAAAGCAGTTTTTAAGATTTAACATTAATTTTGAATATATATCTTATATACATATATACATATGTATATCATATATCTTATATACATATATATAGTCATATATATATATGACTCTGCTGCCAAGAATATATTCCCAGCCACCAAAAATACGCACACACGTCTTTGATCTCATTGACAGAAAAAATGGTAGGGAGACAAGCAGAATGCCATTCATTACTAAAAAGGAACTGGGAGTAAAGCAGAATTGAATATACGCCACATTTGAGTAAGTACAGACACACACACACGCGCGCGCGCACACACACACACACACACACACACACTAGTTATTTTATTGAGCAAGATTTTACTTGTATGTGTGTGTTTTGAGTATCCTCTGATTAATAACACCATTACACATCTGTGACATTGTGTTAATTAAATTTAAGCTTACAAATTAAAACTTCCCTGCTCAAAAATGGATTTTGAAATTCGGGTATGTTGCCACCAGTTGGTTAAGATGTCTATATTTGATTAGTTTTATGGTTTCTGGTACAAAGACAAATTTATAAAGTACTGGGAAATACCACAGAATCACTCATGGATTTTTTGAATCTTTCTTAAACTTATTTATATTTTCAGCATGCATAACAACTTGGATGAAGAATAGCATAAATACATTATGCACTAGTCAAACTAATGCTTCTTATTATTTCTAAAACTAAAGTCAATTGTTCTAGTGATAAGATATCTAAAACAATTCCATTATCGTTATACCTACAATTTAATAAGTTTGAATCAAATAGTTTTCCAAATAAGAGTCATAATCTTTTTGCTTCATCTTTATTAATCAATAAAATGCTCCTTTCTAGCCGGGCTCGGTGGCTCAGCCTGTAATCCCGTGCTTTGGGAGGCTGAGGTGAGTAGATTGCCTGAGTCCGCGGGTTCGAGACCCGCCTGGGGAACTTGTCGAGACCTCATCTCCACAATACATCAAAAATTAGCCGGGCGAGGTAGCGCACGCCTGTAGTTCCAGCTACTGGAAGACTGAGGCGGAAGGATCGCCGAAGCCCAGCAGGTCGAGACTGCGGTGGCCAGGAGTGGCCACTGCACTTCAGTCTGGGTGACAGAGTGAGACTCCAAATTTAAAAAAAAAAAAAAATGCTCCTTTCTTAGACATTTTTTTGGCAGGCACATTTTTATTTGCATATACTTAGTATACAGCCAATTAAGATTAAACTAATCTAGTTTCTTTCATTTTTCAAAATAATTTCTTTATATATGTCTCAAGGTTAAAAACTGTGTAAACATTTAGAATCACAACATATTAAAATATATTTCTTTAAGTTTAACTCCAGAAATGTTAACTATAATCAGAACCTTAAAATACACTCATTGCTTTTTCCTTTTTTTTGAGTTGGAGTCTCACTCTGGTGCCCAGGCTGGAGTGCAGTGGCACGCTCCTGGCCACTGCAGCCTCGACCTGCCGGGCTCCAGCAATCCTTCTGCCTCAGCCTTCCAAGTAGCTGGAACTACAAGTGCGCACTACCACGCCCGGCTAATTTTTTTAAAAAATTTATTGTAGAGATGAGGTCTCGCCAAGTTGCCCAGGCGGGTCTCGAACCCGCGGGCTCAGGCAATTCACTCACCTCAACCTCCCAAAGCACGGGATCACAGGCTGAGCCACCGAGCCTGGCAATACACTCGTTTCAATACAGGTTGTGGATGATGTAAAATGTATGAACTTTTCATTGAAGGATTTTGTGTAATGAGCATAACTTTACTAAAAAGATAAAAATAAATGAGTCACTGGAAAATTCTACATGAGGAGTAACATCACTGGTCTGCAGATCAACCTTTACACCAAAGTTTTCACAATCTTTCAGAAAAGACCATGTACAGCCATGCAAAACAAAGACATCAGATCGTATACTTGATTTCCTTCCTTGTTTTCCCCCACCACTGCTAGATTCCACCTCTGAAGATTATGTATGACATTCAGCATATGATGAGCAAGTAAGTTAAAGAAACATGATAGTCCCTATGTTGGTGGTTGTCTTTTTCAAAATCGTGTACCTCAAAACTGAGAGTGATTTCTTACTCCTCCTACTTTGAGTTCATCAGATACTTAAAAATATCC
This sequence comes from Cephalopachus bancanus, assembly GCA_027257055.1. Lineage (NCBI taxonomy): Eukaryota > Metazoa > Chordata > Mammalia > Primates > Tarsiidae > Cephalopachus > Cephalopachus bancanus. Next base: position 15,615,394 of record JAPVLO010000093.1, read on the forward strand.
CTGGTGCAGCCCTCTTCCCCAGGTGCATTGCTGTTCTCTTGTTAAATCCTCTTCTCGCTCACCTCAATGTGACATCAACCTAATGGCCACTCTGCTTTTTGGTCTCCTCCAATCCTTTCTGCACACTGCTGCCTGCATGATCTTCCTAAAAGACTAATAGGTTCATATCTTTCCTCTGCTTAAATATCCTTCAGTGGCTTTTCATAGCTTTTGAGAAGAGTTCAAGTTTTGCAACTAGTTGTAGTTCCCCACATAAGCCATGCTTCCACACTTCGACGCCTCCAGCTGTCTGTTCCTATAAGAGGCTTTCTCTGTCTGCACCCATTCCACTCTTGGGGTTAGGTCCCCTTCTTTTGTTCTCCAGGGTATCCCTAGTAGCATTTTTTCCATAGAACTTACCAACAATTATTGAAAGTGTCTGGTTATTTCTTTATTCACACACAGTAACTGGAACTGAATTGCTCAGTGAATTCTTTTGAGTTCATTCATTTATTCATTCACATAATAGATATATATTTATTTTTTATTTTTTGGAGACAGAATCTTGCTCTGTTGCCAGGCTGGAGTACAGTGGCATAATCTTGAACTCCTGGGCTCGAGTGATGCTCCCACTTCATCCTTTTGAGTAGCTGGGACTACAGGAACACGCCAACATGCCCATGGAATTAAAAAAAAATTTTTGTAGTGATGGGGTCTCACTAAGTTGCCCAGGCTGATTTTAAACTCCTGTCCTCAAACAATCCTTCCACCTTGGCCTCCCAAAGTGCTGAGATTACAGGCATGAATTGCCATGCCCAGCTCATGTGATAGTTTTTAGTGCCCACTGAATGCCAGAAAATGTCCTAGGCACTGGGAATTCTGCAGTCAATAAGACAAAAATGCAAGCCCTCTGAACTTCGTATTCTAGTGAATGAAGAAAGACAGTAAACAAATAAGCAACGGAAATATAAAGTTGTGTCAAGCAGTGAGCCCTAAAGCAAAGAAGGGGGTAGGGACTGGGAGAAGCAGATGTAGTGATATTTTAAACAGGGTGTGGGGAAATGGTAAAGGACTCAGTGATAAACAGGTCAGGCAGAGAGCTATGCAAATAGAAGAGGGAAGAATGTTCCAGGCAAGGGAACAACCAATGCAAAGGCCAAGAGTTGGGTGCACATGCTAAATGTGTTCAACAAACACCAACGAGGCTACACGTGCATAGTAGGAAATGGGGATGTGAATAGGGAAAACTGTATTTATATAGCCTTGTAGGTACTTATAAGCACAATGAGATTTACAGTGAATGCAATACAAATTATAGAGATGAATGAATGAATACATAAAATAAATCAAGGGTTTCCTTAGACAATAGTGATTCAAGATAGGGATGGCAAGATTTTTCACCCCTTTGTTCCCCTGAGTTATTCTAACACTGGCCTATTCTGATAGCCTCTAGTTTACCTCTAAGTGCAAGAGTGAGTGAAGGGATTTAGTTCATAGCTTCTATATTAAAACAGCAAAGCAGCAATTATCTTAATTGCATGAGATCATTAACACTGAGAGTGTTGTATATGTTTATAAGGTAAGCACGGTGCAGACAGTGGAATGATCAACCCAAGCTAACCTACAGGAAGTTAAGAAAAAGATGACTCTATGACTATTAGGCATTGACTGTATTTTCTAGTTTATAAAACAATAATAATTATTATACAAAAAGCCTTTCATTGATAGATCATGGAATGGAAAAAATTAGTGAATTTTTCTAACACTACTCATGTTAGCACAAATTTGATTGAGGTATTAATTACTTAAACAGGATGCTGAGTTTCTAAATGATGTGCTTTAGAATGTCTCTTGGGACGTGTTTTAAGGCAAGTTCTGGTTGCCTGCTATTAGGAAATGATGTAGGGGCGGACACAGTTCCTGTTCTGTCCCTGATGGCTAACAGTAAAATTTGAAGCTCTGAAAGTTGCTGGTCATTTCTGTATACAAGAATATACAGCCAGCTTCTGTAATAAAAAAACACAGGTAACAAAAAAGAGGTGGTCCATCTGTGAAGGGGAGGATAAAAGCTCCAAACTATTAAGCCATTTAAAATTATTTCCTATTTGAGTTCAGAACTTTTCCATGATTTAATAAAAGTTAGGCAAAATGAAGAAAATACTTTTTAAAGTCTGGTTCTAAAGGGAAGAATGATAACACACATAATCTAACTTACAGAGTCATAAAACATTAGTACCAGACTTTCTCAAGGGTTTGGTGCAACGGGCTTTAATTACTACTTTTGGAAAGATATTAACCTGCTCAAATGCATCCCGAGATCACAAAATATATAAACTTGGTTTCTACAGCGTAAGAGGAAATTTGATATAAATAGTGGAAATTTGTCTTACTTGAGAAGGAATCAATTTAAGATACATTTATATAAAATTCCATGTTCTGCTTAGATGTTTGATGTGGGAAGGTCAAGAAGCATAAACTCTAGCCACTATTATATGTATGTGTGGAGTGTAATTCAAGTGATGTTTTACAAGATTTGGATTTCATAGCTTAAGTGTGTGGAAATGCCAAACTAGAAACTATTGGGGGAATGTTTAGAATAGACAAGAGTGTGCTGAAATGTTTTCAGTGTAAAAGCCAATGATTTAGTTGACCTGGGTATGAAGGAACACAGCATAAACAAGAGCAGAGCGAGATAGTGCTGAGACAGAGAGTCTCATCTCTTGTTTCAAGTCTTTCATGGGTCCTGTCTTCAGTCACACTTAATCACTTCTAATTTCCCATCAGTCCATATCCTTCTCCGAATAGTCTTCATGTGAAGTTCCTAATCATTCTTTGAGGCTCAGGGGTCATAACTCACTTCCTTTGTGAGCCTTCTCCGGTATACCCAGAAAGAGTTTGTTTTTATCCTTTGTATTTCTTAGCACACTTCAACTAGTTATATTTTTATATATTTACATTTAAAAAAATCAACTTTACTAGGCAGCGACTTCCTCAGGGCATATATTTTACATCTTCAGCACCTAAGTTAATAACTAACAAATATATAATTTTGACTAAATTGAAACAATGATTGGATGAATTTATTACATTCTTTTTACTGGATTTCCACCATTGTTTTGACACTAAAACTATCATATCTTTCTCACTGGAAAGAGTTCCCAGTTTTGAGGCAGTTGTTCTGTTTCAGTATCTGGGATTTTTTTTTCAGTGATATCACATCATAGTTTCTATTATTTGAAAAAAATTCCTCTAAAACTGAGAGACTATTAGTAAGATAGCATGTCATTATATTTGCTAATGTGCATTCAATGAAAAAAAATTCTAAATACAATAATTACTTTTAAAAAGAGTAAATTCTGTCTGACTTCCCTATCTCATGTGATGTCTTTTAAAGGAAAATATTAAACCAGGATGATCCATTTATTGGTATTTCTCATAATCATGATTCTATGACTCTTTAAGGGAAGTCTCTTAAAGCTCAGGAAATTAAAGAAGTGATACATTTTTCTTACTACTTGACAAAACCAGGACCCAAGACTAAATATTGACATTAAATATCACCAGCAGACTAAAGACAGATCTAGATATTTAAAAATCAATGTTTTGATCAGGCTTTAAAACAGACACTCTGTATTACTTCTCACCAGATATCCATGGTTAAAATTAGCTCCATCCCTTTTAATTATTTAATAAATTATTTATTATTGCCAATCCCAAAATGGAAATAACCCACAAAGAAAGAAAAATTAACAGGCTTTTCTGCCCTCTGTGATTAAACATACTTCCCTCGCGTACCATAAAGGAAATAAATTTATGGTTCACAAAGGCCTATCACCCTACACTACACTCAGTAAAAAAATATTTCCATCAAGTAACGTGTAAGTGCTTTTCCTATTTTAAATAAACAATGCCAAGAAACACTGGCTGCTAGAGTTTAAATATCCCATGATCCACAGAAGAATGTCTTCAATTTAAGACAATGATATATACTCCTATACTATTTAGATCTGTTTTCTATCTAGAGAGATCAGTGCTCTCTAATCGAACTTTCTGCAATTATAGAAACATTCTATCTTGGTCAACCCAATAAGATAGTCACTAACCACATATGACTATTGAGCATATGACTATTGAAATGTGGCTAGTACAATGTTTAGACAAAGAATTTTAAATTTTATTCAATTTAACTTAATTTAAATTTAAATAGCCACATGCAGCTATTGGACTGTGCAGATCTAGACTACAGAATACACAAGACTATAATCAGGTGAGTTGGAATCTAGCCTAGTTCTGCTACTAGCTAGTATGTGACCTTGGATAAGTTACTTGTTTATTCTGATTATTTTTCTTCATCTGTGAAGTGATAAGCTAGACAATTTATAAGATTTCTTCTAAATCATTTACAAGGGGGGACCCAAAATAACTCAAAATTTATTTATTAAAAATTGTGTATTTATTCTTACATGTTTAAACTTCAGTCACCTTCAAAGCACCCTCCGTTTGATGCAACAATACACCTATCTTTGAAAGAAGCTTTTTCCACTGCTCATAGGAGTTTTCAAGCTTGTTAATTTTGATGCCTTTTGTGCTTCTGCCATTTTTTTTTTGTTTCACTATTGGCAAAACCTTTCCCTTCGAGGATTTTTTTATCTAGGGGGAAAAAAAAGGCACTTGGGGTGAGAGTAGGTGAATAGGGAAGGTGGGGCTCAGGGTAATGCATTTTTGGTCAAAAACTGCTGAATACTCAGTGAGTTAGGTGTGGGCATGTGCGCTCATAAATTACCCATCATGAAATGGGCAAATGTGCCGAACGAATCTCAAAAAAAAGAAAATTTCATTGAAGCCCATGTAGCCTCTCACAACAATGCTACTTGGTGATGCTGATATGATCCTAAAACACTTACCTAGCAGAAGAAGCCTGTATTACAAGGGGTCTGCCCTCCAGAAGAAAATTCAGGTTTTTTGGGGGTCTCCCATTGCATATCCTACTTAATAAAAAGCCACATAGTGTGACTAGAGATTGATGCAATTACTTTTCCACTGGCCTCATAAAAATCATCCTTTTAATTATCCATGCATATTCATGAGCACATATATACTCTAAATAATCTATAAAACATAAATGAATACAAGAAGATGCAGAAGAACAGCTATTTTATAACAGTTTTGTTAGATTTATCCCGCTTAATCCCACCCCTGAGGTGCAATGACATCAGCTGAGAGAAAAATATAAAGTTTCTTTCTTTATATTTGTACTGATTTATTGATTGATTAATTTACATCATTAGTCACTCAGTTTATTAAATACACTAAGTACCAACAACTATCATATGGTGGAGGAGGGGAAGAAGACAGCTTCTCCTTTAGCTTGGGAAAGTATATATGTGTGAATGAAGCTTTCTCAAAGGAGGTGACCAAAGCAGAAGTCTATTTTTTTAAGGTTCCACTCAGACACTGGGGCCCTAATTTCCTTTGACCTGGGCAAGAAGACTCTTCTCTTGGTGCCATGCTTTAAGGAGTTTGTTTCTGGTTGTATTTTCATGGGTTAGGATCCATGAGTCTAAGGGGACATGTTCACTTGCACCCTCCTCCCCCAAGCTCCTTCTTGACTTCAGGTCTAAGGACCCTAAAATTCTCTGCCTCAGAGACTTGAGATAACTTCAAAGATGGTCTGTTGCTTCTTTCCCAGGTCTGTTCTTCTGAAGGCAAAAGACATCACTGGTGTGCACAACAATAAATTGGAAGAGAAAGCAAAACAAGTGCGAATATTGAGGGATGTGGATGAAGCTTGGTCCTGGGAACACCAAAGAACCTGAGCCTTATAAAGTTAGAACTTGAGTATTATAAGGTTGAGGGGTGGAGGGAGGTGTGGCAGATCAAGGAAGCAGGCCAGGGGCTAGGGTTGGGGCTAGTTACAGCTCTTCTCAGGTCGCCACAGTGTGCTTTTGACCTCCAAAGAGTGTAATAATTCTGAATTTGACCTTCCAGGTCATTATGGAAATATATCTGTGAAGGTTAGAGGATAGAGCATATTTTACTTAACAGTTTATTAGTTTTGTTTATAACTTTAAAATATTTAGACAGTTTATATTAGGACTTCCATTTGTTCTTTTGCCCCAAAATGTGTACATTTGCCCTAAATCTGCAAATGTAAAGCATAGTCTTCAAATGGCCCCAACTTCATTTTGAAAAGATTCTTCTTCATCTGGCTTAATTATAATCTCACTAAAATCCTCATATTAGGGTCACATATTTTGCTTCAGTATAACTATAATAGGTTGTATTTTAAAGTTAAAAGAAATGACATTTAGAGAAGTTGATTATAGTTTTGAAGAAGGAGACAACTTTTAAGACCTTTCTCCATTAAACTTAACAAATGACTGTTCATTGCACTTAACTATTTATCAAATATATATAATGGATAAATATTAATATATCACATGTCTGCACATTTATTTATTTATTTATTTATTTTTTTGAGTTGGAGTCTCACTCTGTCGCCCAGACTGGAGTGCAATGGCCGCTGCCGGCACCGCAGCCTCCACCTGCCGGGCTCCGGCGATCTTTCCCCTCAGCCTTCCGAGTAGCCGGAATTACAGGCGTGCGCTACCACGCCCGGCTAATTTTTTTGATTTATTGTAGAGGTGAGGTTTCGCTGCCCAGGCGGGTCTCGAACCTGCGGGCTCACGCAATCCACTCACCTCAGCCTCCCAAAGGCGCGGGATTACAGACTGAGCCACCCAGCCCGGCTATGTCTGCACATTTATAATGAAAACATAAGTAGCATGACTGGACTTTAGAGCTGGAAGGGAGCTCATATGGTTTAGTCTCACCCTTTTCTACGGATGAGGAATCTAAGGCCTAGATACCTTAATTTGCCAACTGTGATGTGGCTTATTAGACCTCTAACTGGAACCAGTGTCAAGATAGTTAACAGTAGAGCTGATTCACAGCCTAGAGGTCATTAAGTAAATTAAAATGAAGTAATGAGAGACTACAGACATATTCTCAGCTGTTTAGACTTTTTGTATTTATGTTACATGATTGTGCTTCTAAATAACTGTGGAAAATGCTTCCCCAAGCTGATGCTTTGTTTGTAGGAGACAGAAGCAGCATCAAAGGAAAGTCAAATGTTCCTTCTGGTCACACACGAATGCGATCTTTACATACCTCTAGAGAAGTCCGTGCACACAGGAATCAACACAGAGCAGGTTCTCTTGGACTGGGCAACTGGAAGTGGGCGGGGGGGGGGGTCAACACCAGCAGTGAAGACACCACTTGTCTACTTTTCCTCTGTGCATTTGGAGAACAGCATTACAGGCTCTGGACAAAAGCACCAAGGAGGTGGGAAGAGCTCTGCAGGTGTGCCATTTACATGTACTTCATGGACAATCAGATTAAGTGGGGATGATAAAGCATTAGAAGGTTGCTAAGGTGTCTCAGTCAGGCTGCGTACCCAACATGCGGTTTTACCAAATAAAACTTTGTCCTTAAAATCGAGTCTAATGACTAACTACACTAAGATGATTCCAGTCATTTCTGTTATTTGTGATTTGAAGCTTTGGGTTTTGCTTTCTCTGCCAGATTCAAATTAGGAAGACTGTCTTCCATCTGCTGATCAAGATAGCAGGTGGGTCAAAGCAAAATGAAAGAAGAAGATGAGTTTTATCAAATCTAGCAATGCATTACAAAGGAATATATTTAAAGTAAATCCTTGCATATTGGTTATTTCCATTTGATTTTAAGTACAGTAGAAACATTTATGCTTATGTTATTAACTAACATTTTTTTAAAAGTGTTACATGCACTTGACCCAAATGTATTTAATATGTTTGCAGGCTTAGCCAGGCATGGTAGTGCGTGCCTGTAATTCCAGCTACTTGGAAGGCTGAGGCGGAATGATCACCTGAGCCCAGCAGGTCGAGGCTGCAGTGGCCGGGACTGCACTCCAGTCTGGGTGACAGAGTGAGACTCCAACTCAAAAAAAAAAATACGTTTGCAGGCAAAATTAAAATGAACTAAAATTATCTATAGACTCTTTGGACACAAGCCCAAATTTCACTTTAAGGGACAATAACAGCAAGCTTTTTCTGAGTTTTGAATTCTCAGATACTACCAGGGTCCAATGAAAAATATTTAACATATCCTTATAATTCTGAAAGAGATGAATAGACATATTATAGAATTTTATATATTTAGGGGCAGGGAAAGGAAGGAATAAAGAGTTTCAGAATTGAGGAAGTGATTTGGTTTATGAAACCTTAGATATAAATACTTTGAACCAAAAAATAATATCCATAAAACTGGAACTGTTTGGTATATTTTTAAAAATACCATTTATCTTTTATGCTTTGAGAACTTCTATATTTGTCAAAGAAAAAATAGTAAGACTAACAAAATAAAAGATACTTTCAAAAATACTATTTTGACAACTATACACATTTCTGAAGAACTGAAAGATAAAGATCATTTGTGCTAGGATTCAGAACTTCATCACTTCCAATTGTGGTCAGTCCTTGGCTTTATTCTCGAGCAGCTCTCTCATTTTTTGGCATCAAATTTATTCAAGCTTAAGATTCTGTCCTTTCAAATCTCAACCTGAACTTCTTGGAAAACCCAAAGGTCATGTTAACAGAATAGATGCTCAGCAGGATTAAGTAAATGTGGAACTGCATGAGCTGCAGGTTTCCTTTTTTATTCTATCATAGATGCTGTTAATCTTTACATGATTATTTTTGCAATAAAAACTATACATCATGGATTAGGAAAACTAATTCCCTCCCCAACACACTCATAAACAGTTTTGTAAGAGCTAATTTTAGATTGTTTCTAGCTTCTTCATTTCATCATCAGAGACATTCTAAATTTGTAACAACTCTCCAATGCCTCTTAAGATCCTCCTTTAAGCAAGCAATCCTCCCTGACACAAAACAAGTGTTGTGGGGTTTCCATAACGTGGAAGGGTTTCCATGACATTTATTATATTTTCTTTTTTTTAACAGTTGGGTAAGAATGTTATGAAAATTAATAATGTAAGATGATGGAATACATAGGAGAGGAAGGCTAAAACAACAACTACAAACAGGACAAAAGCCCTAAATTGCACTCTCAATTGCAGTATTTGATACGCTGTAATTAATTACTAGCTGTTATTGATAGCTACTATTCAAATGCTCTTAGATATTACATTTCTATGAATGTAATAGTCAGGAATCAACAGTGGATCAGGAATGAATGCGTGAAAGGACGAGAGATGGAAGGCTTCTTCCTGCATGGGATGCCTTCAGCAGCTCTTCTGGGGAGAAACTCCCCTGGGAGGCTAGCTGTAGGTGAGGCGGCCTTTCCAGGTGCCTTGGTGAAATGAAAGCACCCTAGGACCAAATCTAACCCACTGCCTGGAAATTCTCTTCCTGACCTATAATATCAAGATATATATTTGAAAGTGAAAGTTTGTTGGTACTATAGTGCCTTTTGTCTTTTTGTCTGCCAAGTTATATCGCTGTACCCTTGTTTTAACAGTAATACTTCTCATTTATGGAACTTGTTGTAGTTCATAAAACACTTTATATTATTTCACTTGCTTTTCACCATAACCCAGTGAGATAGGTAGAATAAGATCAGTAAAAAGGATCACAGCCTAGTAACATACACCCCTATGTAACTCCAAAACCAGAACTATTGGTACAATGTACTTTTCTCCCTACCAGCCTTCAAGTTAAAACACATACACATACATAATATTTGAAAGAAAAATTTTAGGTTTCTAAGGAAATTTTTTTCTTCATGAAAATTGCAATTATATTCCCACTATCATCTTCTTTCTTTGAGAAGGGTTAAAATATACAGGTGTTATTCAAATTAATAGACACAAATTGTTAGAATATTTTTTTAAATGATAGATTTTTAGATTGGAGAAATGTTTCATGTTAAACAAACAAAAATGTGGAACTTCATTTTGCTAGGGAGAGGAATTAGAGGATTATATTGCTTTACAAAAAGACTAAACAGGATTGCTTTAAAAGCAAAATTCCTCAGCACATACAAAATATGTTGACTTAAGAAAATCTGATTGATACAAAACTTTACAAGAATACATCTGCTATATAAATCCATGCTCACCTGTAATTTACTCTAGAGAGAACAATTGAGTGATAATAATAACATACTCATATAGTTATTCATTATATATTTTAAAGTGCTCTCCCCTAATTTATTACATTTGTCTTTGGCAACCTTTTAAGGCCGTCAGAGAGGATATTATTCTTTCTTTGTAAATGAGAAGTTGAAAGGTTAAGTGACTTGTCCAAGGTCAGACAGCCATTCATTCATTTACTGCTATCTGAGTGATGTAGTTTCAACGGGGTGGTCAAGGAAATAAGGTTCTTCCTTCTATTTTTTTTTTTAAACAAGCTGCAAAAGCTATTAAAACAGAGGTGGATGATCTCACAAATATAATGTTAAATGAAAGAAGCCAGACAAAAAGGTGTACATGCCGTAGGGTTCAATTAAGTTAAAATTCAAATGCAGGCAAAACTAATCTATGGTGACAGAAATCAGGATGGTGGTTACCTCTGGGATGGTGACTGTGAGTAAGGGAGGGCTTATGATAGCATTCTGGTTCTTGATCTGGTTTGTACATAGTTATGCTCACTTTGTGAAAATTCAGTGAGATATACTCACTGTTGACTTTTCTTTGCATTAATTATAGAAGTTTTCTCTTTGAAAAGGATTTTACATCATTCAAAACAGGAATTTGTAAGGTAACATTTAAATGCACCTTGAGTTCATACATATCCTTAGAACATTTGTGATTTCAATTGTTTCTTAGCTGTCTTTTAAAAATAAAATCATGAACTAAATCTGAAGAGTTTAAAAAAAGAAGAAAAGGTTTATAGAAAAAAATCCAATATTATCTTTATCTAAGAAAGTTTCTATATGGAATGGGAAATGGGAGCACACCAAAATAACAACACGATTCCTTTAGAACTAGGTCAAACATTTATATTTAATGATATCAAACTAGGAATTGTGGGGGAATTGGATTATATTGTTATTCACATAACACATCCTAGAGGGAATATATAAATTCAAGGAAGATAAGACTATATTTCAAAAAAATATTCAATTGATTTTAGAGCATTGGTTATTAGGTGTTTCATTGGGCATCAGGGAAGAAAGTCAATGCTAATACCAATGATAAAAACCTGGGGACAAACAAGGGCCCCTGGAATCCCAAGTAGCTTTCAATGCAAGAATGTATGGGAAGAATATGTTTTGACCATTTTCCAGGATAAAAATTACACGCACATTAAATTGCCTAAAGCAATTTCAAAATTTATATTGTAGTTTCCCAAGAATTCTTTATACTCTATGACGTCCTGTCACTGAGAGTTGAAATTCCATGCCAAGTTACTGTTGATGAAAAAATATATATATACATATATATTTTTGAGTTGGAATCTCACTTCATCACCCAGGCTGGAGAGAAGTTGGCATGATCTCCGCTCACTGCAGCCTCAACCGCCTGGGCTCAGGCGATCCTTCTTGCATCAGCCTCCCAAGTAGCTAGGACTACAGGTAAGCACCACCACACCTGGTTAATTTGTTTAATTTTTTTTAGAAACAAGGTCTTGCTATGTTTCCCAGGCTGGTCTTCAGCTTTTAGGCTCAAGCAATTCTTTTGCCTCAGCCTCCCAAAGTGCTATAAGCATGAGCCACAGCGCATGACCTGAGAAATATTTTGTTTAATTGTTGCGTAAAATTATTTTATTCTTAAAAAAACCCCACTATAGTACCAACAAACTTTCATTTTCAAATATATATCTTGATATTATAGGTCAGGAAGAGAATTTCCAGGCAGTGGGTTAGATTTGGTCCTAGGGTGCTTTCATTTCACCAAGGCACCTGGAAAGGCCGCCTCACCTACAGCTAGCCTCCCAGGGGAGTTTCTCCCCAGAAGAGCTGCTGAAGGCATCCCATGCAGGAAGAAGCCTTCCATCTCTTGTCCTTTCACGCATTCATTCCTGATCCACTGTTGATTCCTGACCAACTGCTGTGTTCCTGTGCATAGTTTTACTAGGACCTAGCTAACTATTTTTTAAAAATAACTTGTATGCCCTGAGTACCTGCATGCTGCGTGTCAAACATTACACAGAATGGACATTGTCAGGCTTGTTGTGATCACCTGCCAGTTCCCTGGCAGTGCTGGAGCCCACTCATGTTGCATCCAGGATGAGTGCGAGCTGTCCTGGCTTATGAGAGAATTGCCCTGTGCTTCCCAATTGTGTTCCTATCATAACGTAGGTTGGACAGGCTGCTCAGGAGACAGAGAGGAAGAGGTAGGCTGAAGGAATCCCACTCTTCAGGGCTCACCAAGCTGACCAAATGTCTCTTCTACTGGCCAACGATAAACACATCATGACAACTGGGACCTGGGTGTCTATGAGTGAGCCCATGTGGAATCATTTCATGACCTTTTCTTTTTTTCCCTTTTTTGAGTTGGAGTCTTACTCTCTCACCCATGCCGGAGTGCAGTGGCAAGCTCACAGCCACCGCAGCCTTCACCTGCTGGGCTCAGGTGATCTTTCTGCCTCAACCTTACAAGTAGCTGGAACTATAGGCACCACCATGCCCAACTAATTTTTTGATTTATTGTAGAGATGAGGTCTCCAAGTTGTTCAGGCTGGTCTGAAACCCCTGGGCTCAGGCAATCCTCTCACCTCGGCCTCCCAAAGTGCTGGGATTATAGGTGTGATCTACAGGTCGGCCTCATGACCTTTTTTTAATGACAATAATCCAAAAGGCACAAATGCTTCTCTCAGGGTGAAGCCCTTCAAAAAAGAAAAACTTGGCTGCTCAAGGTTTGCTATGCTAATGCACAATTAATCGTGCCTGATCCTTTTGAAAATGTATTTCTATTTCAGCTAATAGGCATATTCCTAATTTTAAACTCTGAGAAGAGAGTTGCTTAAATTAAATTCTCTCCTTTGAGCTTCTTCAGCATCTGTCACTCCCCACAACTGGAATCTTCTTTTTTTCTCCCACACCAGTTCTGTAGAGGAGTAGTTTTATGACCCTCAATATGTAGCAAGCATATAGGCCATATTACTTTTAGCCTTTACTAATCTTCACTTTTTTTTATTATAGTCACACATAATCTTAACTATAGTTTTTCATAACCTGGCCTCCCATTATTTTTCATATAGGAAAAGATAAATTGAGATACTTGCCATTAAGCCTTGTTCTCCTGGTTTGCCTGGTTCGCCCTTAAAAAAGAATAGTGATAATTTTAATAATGCTATGAACATTTTAAAAATCCTTTAATTTATTATTTCTTTTTCCCAATACCCACCGGGGCATGTGAATGTCAAGTACATTGTTCAGGTTAAATAGAGGAATGCAGCAAAATTAAAAGAGAGCTAATTGCTTTCTGCAAATGAATTTTATAAGCATCTTAGAATTTAATAAAATTAGTCTATTATGTCTTCTTTATGATGACATAAAGATGATGACATGGTATTTTCTTTATGAGAACTTGGAACTTTCATACAAAGGACAGAGAGACAATTGCTGTTAGTGTAAGACTTAAACAATAAAAGTAGCAGAAACTGATTTTAAATTTTAACCTTCCTGGATTAATGGTGACAGAAGTAACATGTTTTATTAAAATTGATGGAGAGAAAATTGTGCTCTATCACCCCACTATCATCATTTTCTAATACTTAGATGATATGGAATTGATTTATCATGTTTTACTGTCATACTATAATGACAGTCATTGGCTAAAAATATTTTTTTGGAAAAATTATGCTTATGATATCAATATATGTAACATGTTGCTGGCCTTTCAAAATATGTTTTCCATTTTGTTTTTATGAAATCTTTTTTTAGCTGGGTGCAGTGGTACATGTGTATAGTCCCAGCTACCCTGGAGGCAGAAGCAGGAGGATCACCTGAGCTCAGGAGTTCGAGGATACAGCAAGCTATGATTGTGCCACTGCATGGTTTCCCAAATAAATCTCCCATATAAATCAAAGGCACTTCTGCACACTGCGGAAGACAGGACACACAAGAGATCGGGCATCTCCAATCACAAACTTCTTGAGGCTTACTTGAAATCAGTTTAGTTGCTGTCTCCAGGTCTCTCTTTGTGGTTTGCATGGGTTCACGATGTACTGAACCATAAAGCAGAAGGCGGTGGGAGTGCCTTTCTCTGCTGGGGACTTTCCCACCAGCCCACTTATCTCAACTCATGTCACTCACTTGACACCCTGACCTTTACCACCCTACTCCATCCTAGTTCTCAACCCTTATCACAAAACAAAACCTGTGAGAACAACCCAACCAAAAAGCAACTCACGGGAACTCCGGGCATTCCACGGGGGCCATCTTTCCCTGTGTCCCCAGGTGGTCCTCTAGGACCTGGAGGGCCTGGAGGTCCTGGAGGCCCTGCCTGTCCTTGGTCACCCTGCGGTGGAGAAGGGAACAGGTCAACAATAACCATGCAAAATAAAGACCCAGGTCTTCTTTTCAACACTTTAAATTTGTATTATCTAATCCACATTCACACTAGGAAAAGAACCAGAACAACCAGAAACAGGAAGCCTGTAGGCAATTTGCCTGCCAGCAGGGAGCAAATAAATATTCATGTTGGGTGCCTGACTGTAGATGCTGTTAAAATCAAAGCAGCTCAGGAACCAGCACTCACAGCTCTTGGAAATAGTGTCTGTGTTATCACTGTATGCAGAGCTGGTATGAAATTTTTGCATAACTTAATCCACGACAATGCTGCATTGGCTATATTCACCTTATTTAATAAAATGACTGCACTTATTGTTAGACAAAAGTGTTCACTTTTTCATACCCTATATAATTAAACACACAAGGCTCCCATCATTGTGCATAATAACTTCTAAATTACCAAAGCTAGAGAGCTTAGAAACTGAATCTGATACTGGTTACAATTTAAGTTTTGTTTCTTTAATTAAGAAAAAAATAGATAAGTTCTCTATACTTTTTTATTTTGGTACTTTCATATTTATTTCAAACAAATGCAGCACACTAAATATCCTTTTGTCCTAGGATATTTCCAAATACATACCCTCCCACCACACATACCTCCCACCTATAAGAAGTAAATGGTAAAGCAATAGTACACACAGCAATAACTGAATGCAAAGAAGAAATCAGACTTCAGCAAGAATAAGCACTACCTTAATCAGGCGGCGTTTTATGAGCTGCTGATCAGCAGAGAGAAACCCATGATTGATTTTAGGAAACACCATCTGATCAGTCAGGTGAGGTCAAAGGTTGAAGTTCAGAGATGAGAGAGTTGAAGAATAGACATCAGAAGGCCCCAAGAAAGAAATAAATATAAACATATTAGACTTAAAATGACTATTACAAAATAGAACTGGCACTTGTGTCTGATATTAGACCCTCTGGCTCTTCTAGAAAGAAATAAAACCTAAAAATGAGATGGTGAGATCAGATTATCAGCTGGAAATGAATCTTTTTTGTACGTTAGCAGTTTGCCGTGGACATTGGGTCTTTTTAAGGTAGTATTTCCCCAGAAACAGATAAATGGATGTTACTCTACATACTGTGCTCTGAGCAGAAGGTCTAGAGACAAAGCATCAGTTCCATTTCCGCCAGGCTTGTCAACCAGCATAATGTGGCGTGAACTTGACTGCCATTTTATTGATGCTCAAGTCCAGAGAGAGTACTTAGAATTATTTAATTGACTGGAAAAATATCACAGAGCATTAGAATGCATGCAAATTAAACCATTGAGGTGTGGCATGGTTCTAGATAGCTATGCCAGCCTCTCTTCAGTGTACCTGCTTGAACTCAATAGCTTCCTCTCAAGTATGCTCAGGATTCAGCCACTTAAAGTCTATTTGACCTCACTGATGCAGGTGAGGTCCCAAAGTGCCCAATCACTTGATGTGTATGATGAGAGGAAGCAAGGGGCTCTGCAAGCCAATCGGACAGTTCTCGCTCACTCTTATGCTGATTGTGGCTCTGACTGAGCAGGTAAGGGCACCAACCACAAACCTTGACGGTGAGGATCTGGTTACTGTGCAGAGCAGCAACTGTGGGGAAGCCTGGCAGGCCCTATGGACATAGCACAGCACCAAAACAACACGACACAAAACGTCACACAGACATTTCACTGGTGGACAAACAAAACAAGCACATACCTAGCACCTCTCTTTCCTGGCTCTGAGCCTTGCCTTGTTTGACACACCATAAACAAAATTAGACACATGAGGTCCCTAAGCGAACCGACCATTCCTTAAAGCATGAAATGGTGATACTGAGAACTCATTGACGGTTGTCTCTTGTGGCAGATACAATGGGATCTGTGTATACACTGGTGTAGAGTTTGCTACACATAACATTTCTGGAATCTTGCTTACAAAATGTTAGTACAAAATGAAGATAACTACAGACACTGTTAGGAAAACACCATTGTAATCTCCCTTTATTGGTATCCTGTTTACAACTCAGGACATACGATACATGTATTAATTCTTTTTTTGGCCAAAAACAGGGAACAGATCAGAAGAACTCTTCACAATAAATACAATATGCCAGATCAGAAGTATTCTTCACAATAAACACAGTATGCCACACAAAATAGAGTCTTACCACTCACATATCAAAATTTCTTTCTCTAATCATGTGATAAATCTCAAGTCTCTCTTGTTTCAGGAATTCATGCAGAGGTGGTGGATAGAAATCTGTCTATTATAACATGTGTATTTCATGCCAGGGGGATTTATGGTCACACTCTGCAATAATCACTTCTGTCACATAACTTTTCCAAAAGAACTTGACAGTTCACACAACCCCTTAAAGCAGAAAAGCGGTTCTGAATTCCTTAACAAAGGAGAATGGGGAAGACAAGTTTTAGAGACGTGAACTTTAATAACTTATACTAATGCATCCTCACAGGCACTATCAATTAGGTACAGCTGAGAGAGAAATTTTGCCTTTGTTCTAATTCTTTTCTAACAACATGTTAGAAACTAGAGCCTTGTATTCCTTTATTTTTTTAAACACAAACATGTTTATCATACAAATAAAGTAAACAACTACTAAAGCAATAAGTGGCCTCAAGTTTCTGTGGGCTTCCTTCCTGCCCTTCCCTTCTTCCCACCCAAATCTATTTTAAGGATATCTTCAGGTAAGGTCAACATGTTTCTAAGTTTTTAACTTTGTTAGTTTTGGGGTTATTTTCCCCCCTATTTCCCTCATATTAGGAATATATTTTCCTTTTTAAAAGAGGCACTACAATTAAGGTTTTAATTCAAAGGTAGTTCCTCCACCCTAATGCCTTTGATGGTCATTCTTTAGAGCTAGAACTCCACAGGATACAAAGCAGAGAGCTTTGCTAAACCCATTCTGATAAGACTATGAAGTGATTGGGTAGTTTTGAGGTGACCTGTGTCCACTTTTTCTTCTCCCTAAATAAAAATCCTTTAAATATATATTCTGCACAAATTCAGAAATGCTACAAGTTGGAAAACAGATGTGTACAATTTGCTTTTGTCTTACTATGGAATATAAGTTTAAAATGTTATTAGATGGTAATGTGCCAGCATCTTTCCATCTGTGACTCATTAGCCCTATATTACACAGTCAGAATTTTATATATAAATCTCATATTTATGTAATAAAGAACAAAAACAGATACAAACAAGAAGTCTATGAGGGATCAGAATCTTGATTAGTGGCAATAAATCATAATGTCACTTAAAACAGGATTATCTAACAAAATAATTTTAAATTAAAAACCTTTTAACAGCACACATGGTAGGTCTTATGACCTTATAAATGTTTTGAAATTTGAAAATAAGTCACTTCTTGCACTCATATCTGAGCATGGTCAGCTTTCTGATCATATTTTCAAAATGCTCACCAAAAAGAAAAACCTTAAATTTTATAACTTCTTAGTTTGGGTTCCAATTTTAATGAGATGTAATCAGAGAAGTGGTAGATAATTCTTACCTCAGAGAAGTCCTTTTCTTCAAAGAGAAAAATCCCTTTTTAAGGAAGCTGAGT
Source organism: Cephalopachus bancanus (assembly GCA_027257055.1). NCBI lineage: Eukaryota > Metazoa > Chordata > Mammalia > Primates > Tarsiidae > Cephalopachus > Cephalopachus bancanus. Next base: position 15,633,442 of record JAPVLO010000093.1, read on the forward strand.
TATGCTCCTCATTCATCTTAAGTGTGAAAATGCTACCAATCAGGTGCTTAGAACTACATTTTAAAGAATTCACTAGTAGCTGGGCTTGGCGGCTCAGCCTGTAATACTGCGCCTTGGGAGGCTGAGGTGAGTGGATTGCCTGAGCCCGCGGGTTCAAGACCCTGGGCAACTTGGCCAGATCTCATCTCCACAATAAATAAAAAATGAGCCGGGTGTGGTAGCGCACGCCTGTAGTTCCAGCTACTTGGAAGGCTGAGACAGAAGGATCGCCGGAGCCCAGGCTGCAGTGGCCAGGACTGGCCACTGCACTCCAGTCTGGGCGACAGAGTGAGACTCCAACTCAGAAAAAAAAAAAAAAAAAATTTCACTAGTGAGCCAGGCAAAAGGATTTCAGGAGTTTACACGTAGTGAAGTAAAAAGGAATATGTAGAAGGAGTCTCTTAAATTCTGACAAAAATCCCACGGACTGGGGTATAATATCCTAGGACTCTGCTTCTCAAACTGGGGTAAAAGTAACCTTCAGAGTATATGGCAGCGTCCTGGGGAGTGTTTAATCACAATGATAAATATGGTACATCTTCTAAAAAGTCTATTTTAATTAATAGTAAATTATTTAAAACATTTTTGTATAAGTCAAACATTGATATAAGGTAGAATTTAAAATTGCATACATTTTAAAAATATTCATTATTTGATAGTGGTAAGAAACTCCATTTCACAGGATTTACTCCAGATCATAGGTAGACAATGACTCTGCTTCTTGCAAGAGTTCTTTGGAGAGCTCGTTTGTAAAGTACTGCTGCTGATGCTTACGTTTATGACATGGCTTTATGTGGTTATAACTGCTAGGTTTCCCCTGCTGTTCATATAGAGTATACACGTTCTCATTAACTATGGCATTTTTTCCCCCACAGTATCATTAGTCATAGTCTTTTCTAAATACATGAAATGGATATATTTTACTTGGTTTCACATCACAGAAAACTTGCCTGGTAAACAGATGGTTTGAGTGGGTGTAGAAGCAAATGTGTCTCCAGAAAAATGTGGAGAAAGAGTCCAGGAATGAGCTGATATAACGTGTACATATTTTATCCCAAAATATTTCGAATTCTTAAGAAATTGAATGTATAGGAGTTGTCAAACTGCCTTATACAGCCCATGTTTTTCTCCTGAGAGCATAAAGCTTCAGACAACTTCATGTGTCTTCATGACATTCTGTAAGTCAGGGAACCATCTCAGGACCAGTGCTTTGACATCATTACAGAAAGGGTTATATTTTCTTTCATTATTTTCTAGAAGAAAAGAGACATGCCTACCCCAAAAGAATAAATAATGCATAGGAAATGCTTTTAACTACTTAGAGGCCAAACATTCAGGTTGTTATTGTCACTTTTATAATGATAAGTATTATGTGATTACATTATAGTAAGATAATTTTGTGCTTTGTCAAAAGTATTCAATAAGGCAATGATAGAGCCAGAATTTCAATCCAGGTATTCTGACTGCAGACTTTGTCATTATGTAATATATGTGTGTATAATTTCTTTCTACTTGTTTTATAGTTTAAATGTTTGCTTAAAAATTGACTAACATTCAACAATACTTACAAAGTATTTGTTGAGTGCCTTCTATGCAACATTCCCTGTTGACTGAATGGTGAACAGAACCCTGAGCTCATGAGGTTTAATGTCTAATGGGGCAGTAGAGGGAAACAAGCAGGCAGTCATGATACAGAGTGATGAGTATTATGATGGTGAAGTAGAGAAGCTACAAAGAAAACAAAATGTGTACCTAACACCAGGTTTGAGGAGCCATGGACGACCTCCCAAGCCAGGTGAATGAGGAACTGTAGGTTGATACAACAAGAGTAAAACGAAAGGCAGAGGAACCATCTAGGAATACAATAGTCTAGTTGTGGGATTGTGTCCTAGAAGTAGAGGTGGGACGAACTGATAGTTTCAAATGATGTTAAGAAAGTAGAATTTGCAGAACCTGTAACCTGGCTGAGAATGTAAGGGAAAATGAGGAGCAGAGAATGATCCTAGTTCTCTAGTTTGACTAAGGGAAGGATGGTAGAAGGAACGCTAGAGGAAAAGTGAGTTTTCTGGGAGGTAGGTGGTTAGGGACTTGCAGAATTTGAGATGTCTATAAACAGCCAAGGGACAGCAGTTGGATATGCATATAACATAATCAAGAGAAAGGTGAGAACTACAAGTCATATGACTGTGTGAAGTCAACTAGGAAAGCTGTAGAGAAAGCAAACCCAGAAAAGAACCTTTGGGAAGACTTAGATTTAAGGACTGATCAGCACAAGGAAGAATACCCATACTTCCTCTACAAAGAAGTATGGAGGAAAAGACTAACAATTATTTTAATTATAAAAGGAAATCATATTGACAGGAAAGAAAATGTGTTATGCTGCGAAATGAAATTTCCAAGTTTCTCCCTAATGTAAATAGTATCATGATCCTGTTTGCCCAAAATATATCAAACATTGCAGTCCAACCATTACAGTGGGCATGTGTGCAGCATAAATAAAGATAAATACTCCTCAACGTTGGTAAAATAATTTCTGGCTAAGAGAGAACAGATGGGGAAATACTATAATAGGATACAAAAATATTTAGGTAAAAGAATAACTTTAGTTTAACAGCACAAACTGTTAGAAGGTCAAATAAGTAAAGGAAAGAAATTAAAAGAAAGAAATGTATAGCTAAACCATACCATATTGCAGTAGATGGTATACTCTCTCTCTGAATAGAAAAATCAGTTGTATAAGACTAAATAGCTAAAATCATTCTTTGATCAATCAAATAGTATGATAATTCGAACTTTTGGAAATCAGAATCTATACTTTAGGGTCAAAGATTGTCTTATTGAATCTATGTGTAGAAAGAATTAGCCTTCTGTAGTTGAATATAACATTTTTAACTGGCTCAAAAGTTAATGTTTTTTAAAGCAGGATTTATTGAGAGAACAGAAGAGCTCCCACAGTGGGAGGGGACCTGACAGGGTTGCCCCAAAGTTAATTTTTTAAATAGATTACTCTAAGTTACATTCTTTTATGTTTTATCATAAATGTTGCTCTAGTCACTTCTGGAATTCTCTTTTTATATGTAAATAGTAAATGTGAATTTTACAAATTATTTGGAAGAGAAAGACAACAATGCATTCTCTACAACTGACAAATATCATTAAATACTGTAGCTACTAAAATCCTGAGTAAATAAAAGCAACCTGCAAAAGATCTGTGAATAAGAAGATGGCATATAAATTTTAACACTGGCAAACGCGAAGTATGAGAAAAAGTGCCTAGACCACACATACAGTCCAAAGGCTCTACTTGCTGTATATGATCCATTAAGGGATTCCACGGACTGTTGTAAAGTGTTCCCTAATAAAATACATCTCAGGAAGACCAATAGAAGATGGGACCCCATTAAAAGAGGTCGAATTTCTGAAGAAGAGTTGTCGAGGCCTGAGGGGACCAGAGAAGTGTAGACATGGAATATGGGGCAGAGAAATAAAATAGCCTTGCTGTCTGGAAAGGTAAAAATAAAATTGTACTGGTTTTATTTATGTAAAATTTGCTACAATTGGATCAGAGCTATCCTCTCTAAATAAACATCAAGAAAGTGGTCCTGTCTTAGGGTCTTAAAAAATAATTAAAATGATAAATAAATGACAAAAATGACTCCCTAGTCACCTGCTCCAGAGTCTGCCATTTTAACCGGTATATTTTCCATACATTTTTCAGTCTCTGAATTTCCTTTAACTTATTCATTTATTCAAGAAGAATTTAATAAGATCCTACTATAAGTAAAGCACTATTTGGACACTGGGATTTGGGAGGTAAACAAGAGAGGTCTTGTCCCATGCCTCAAGGAGCTTAGTGCATAATCAAGAAAGGTAGACATTAAACAAGCGACTTCAAACGTGGCTGGGATCTCTCTTGATCTATTTACTCATGTTCTTTTTCCTTTGTATTTTTTTCCATTTTTTTCCTGCCCTCTCACAAGTTCTTAGTTGGCCCTCTGCATATTACCTCAGAAGAGGAATAAGGAGGTAGGGTGGGAAACAACTCGTCTGCCAACACTTCTAGAAATCAAAAATATCTAGAAAGATACTCTTTCTAACTGGAAGTGAGAAAGGAGATCTGTAGTTTCTGAGAGCAGAGGGGACCTAAGCCCTGCTTTCCAGCAGCACTTCCAGGAAGGCAACAACACCTCAAAAAGGAAATGGCTAAGTGCCAGGTATGGTGACTCATGCCTGTAATCCCAGTGCTTTGGGAGACCGAGGTGAATACAATTCTTCCACCTCAGCCTCCAGAATAGCTGGGACTATAGGCATATGCCACCCCACCTGGCTCATTTTAAAAAATTTTTGTAGAGGTCTCGCAATATTGCTCAGGCAGGTCTCGAACTTCTGGTCTAGAGCAATCCTCTCCCCTGGCCTTCCAAAGTGCCGGGATTACAGGCGTGAGCCACTGTGCCCAGCCCTTTTCTAAGACTTTTTTTCTGAGTCAGGATCTCAGTCTTTCGCGCAGGCTGAAGTGCAGAAGCGCAATTCTGCCTCAGTCCCCAGAGTAGCTGAGGCTACAGGCACAAGCCACCATGCCTGGCTAGGTTTCTTCTTTGTAGAGACAAGGTCTCCTATGTTGCCCAGGCTGGCCCTGAATTCCTGGGCTCAAGTGATCCTTCTATCTCCATCTCCCAAAGTGCTGGGTTTAGAGGCATGAGCTACTACCCCCAGCCCCAAAAGGTTTTTATACAATTGAAGGTGCCATGCTATATGTGAGTTTGAGGAAGACAACTTTGGCAAAATTATGAAGAATGATTAAAAACCAAGATACATCCTATGATCCCTATCTGCAATTCCAAAATCCAAAGTCCTTGAAGATAAAATATTTTTTCTTAAGTTTTGAAGTTTGAAGTTTGTAGCAAATTTATGTGATGGTAAAACTCACTTGAACAGATGTGAGGCATTTATGGTTACTACTAATGATTCTTAGTATAAATATTCATATATTTTACTGAAGAATTGATTGTTTTATTCCAGGGTGTCTCAGGCCTCTCTAAGGGTGTCAGATAACATGCAACTTTCTTATTCCTAAAAACTCTAAATTCTGAAACACGTTTGATTCTAAGGGTTTTAAGAAGGACTTGTGATCCTTGGCCAAAATTAAAGACAAATAGCTCTTTAACAGCATTAAAGATTATCAAAAGAGTAGTAAGTTTTAAATGTAAGGAAATGAATTTGGTTTTGAACAATAAAATGTATTAACATAGGCAAATCTTAGAAATGCCTGTCTAAATATATGACCACCTGAATTATGTTATAAATTGTACCGGTTTGTAGTGATTAAAAATAAATTTACTTTTATAATTTCAACTTTACTAATAAGAACTAGTGTGATCAATTATCTGGTATACATTTTTAATTAACTGCTTTAATGACTAAGTACACTTATAATTGGCATATATGTTTTGAAAATTTTGTCCTTTTATGAAATGAAAAAAAAACTTCTCCAAAAATCTTGTTTCGAACATCAATTTTATTATCAAATGCTGCATAATAATTTACTTACACTATCTTACAAGAAAATGCAAAAACAGACTTGAACTCAGTCTCACCTGAATTTTGTGCAATACACATTTGAAATACAAATGTTAAATCGTGGTGTTCAAATGAATGGTTTTTAAATTCTCAAGAAATCTTCCTTCTACGAGGGTGTAGTATTAAAATAGCATGTAATACAATAATATTTTGAATCTACACTTCTATAAAATTTAAGGTGCTCTCCAATTGAGGTGGCCAACTTGAATATACCTTCAACTTGAACATATCCCATCCATTTTCTGAAAGGAAGCAATCTATGTCTGGGAGAGTAGTCACAGCATGGATTAGGAAAGATCAGTGTCCTCCTTTCCTCCCCTCCCCAAATAGAGGATCCATTAGCTGACAGGACACCTGATATTGAAGGGAAAATGGGCATTTCTCTAGTAGACTGTGAAAACAAAAAATCAACAGCATAAATGTCCTGCTCTTCCCTAGAAACTCTGGTTTTCTGACTTATTGGGTATATGCTAAACTTCCTTGTATAGTATTAGATTGAGTTGTCTTGAAGATTTTGGGCATGTGCCCTGATTGGTAGCCTCTTATTTTCTTCTAACAGAAAAAGGAAATAGCTATAATAAATGGACAGTCATCTTTGCACTTCCTTCTCTATCTCTAAAGTTCATCACTACCCCATTAAATGAAGTATAACCCACAGCAAATGCCTGCTAGCCCTTTGGGATCATTGAAGTCTTAAAAAAGGACCTTAGCAACAAAAAGAAAAAGGAATAATGGAGAGGAATGTTACTTGCAGTATTCTTCTAGGTCCCTTCCTCCACTAGTTAATCTGGCCTGGCCTTAGTCTCTAATATTTCCCTTTTGTGCACATTCTAATTTTGCAGTGTTTGCCCGAGGTCTGTTCAATTACACAAAACTAAAATAGAGTCTGTCACTTGAAGGTATATCTGAAGTTTGCAGATTTCTAAAAGTGGCCAAAATATTGATTACAATTTAGGACGTGTTTGAATGTACTGTAATTATCTTACAATTTCATGTCATATATGCATATGGAGTAAATTTAAATGACTTTAGGGACTTGGTAGACAGCATAAAGAAAGTAGCAGATTTGAGACAACAGTAAGTGGGGATACTTGACTGAATAGGAGGGTGAAGCTGGGGCTAAAAGGAAATAGTAGCTAATCCATTAATTTTTGCCACTGGTGAAAGCAGAGCTAGCGCTGTTGCCTTTTTATCTGCTTTATGCGAACCCAGAAATCTAGGTCTTATTTTCTTTTAAATAAATGCTTTAGAGTTTAAATGTTTGCTACAAATTCAAATTTAGTTTAAGTACTTTATAGTCCAAAGAAAATTATACTTGAGAGTAAGATTTAGCTCCCAAATCACCAGTAAAAGATGTCTTATCTAGTGCTTTTGAATGTTGAATTAGAAACAAGACAACTGTAGAAGGACTTTGCCTCAGAAAGGAAATAGTACACTTAGGCCAGTTGATGGAACTACATTTTGTTACATTAGCATTTGAAGGATTCCAAGTTCTTGCTGTACCAATACCATGCTGTTATTCAGAGCTTATGATTCTTAAATCATAAAAACTTCAAAATACGATTGTTATAGAGTATCTCCAGCAGGAAGAAGAACAGAACAAGGTGTAATTCTTTTTGAAAAGGAAGTACTGCCTCCCATAGTGATGAATTCATTCGGGAGGAGTCCCATGATTTGAGCTCTTTGTGAAAGGGGCTGTTGTATTCTACATGAGAAGTATAGTTTCTTTGGGAATCTCACAATAGAATTTCCTGACTTCTGTGAAATTAAAGCTAAACTTTATAATGATATGAATATTAGAAGTCATAGTATGACCTTTATACATTTTTTATTTTAATTTCCTGGTTGTGGTTGTTGATGCTGTCATTTAATGAAATGCAGTATTTTTTCTATTAAGTAGTATGTCACATGCTATAATGCTTATTATATTTAATTTTTAAAAGTGATATTTATCTGACATACATTTTACTTGAAATAGCTACATTGATAATATTAATTTTTAATCTCAAATTCTTTGTATTCCAAACTTCAAGTACTTTTATACTTCCAAATTTAGAAGATAATAAGCCAACTAAAAATGTCAAGCATAAAGATTAAATTGTCCTTGAGTGTTATTGAAAACAAGGGCTCAAAACAAATGTTAGGTGCAATTTTGAACAGACTCAATTCTCTCTTTATTTAAATGTACTTAATATTCTGTTTATCAAAGAAAATTGTCCATATGTAACAAAAGCAAGATTTTTTCTTTCTAGGATTACACTAATTAATTTAAAATATAACATGGTCTTTGGAATTAGTAAATTTTAAATGATGTGTTTGCCTTATTTACCATTAAAGAAAAAAGGGAAAAAAAGTAAATGACAGTGTTCTACTTTTGAATGCATACATAATCAAGACCAAGGAAAACTTTCCCTGATATTTTAAAAGTTCTAAAGGCAACAGCCCAATTCACAAGATGCAGATGTATTTCATAGATATTATCTTTTTCTAGAATACATCTTTGATTTTAATACCCATGAGGAATGAAGTTTACATTTTAGAAACCAGGTGGCATCTGGGATGCTAAGATAAGTAACCAGTTCTACCACATCATCAGTTACAACTTTTATGGCTCACACATGTGTCTAAAAAATTACAATATGCATGTCTATCATGTCATTATTGAAACTGAATTGCTTATTTTTTTCATAAGGAACTGTCAATCATTCTCCTTGAGTTATATGGGATTTTAGCAATTATAAAACACAAAAGGGAGGAAGAATAATTTATCATTTTACAGCTGTGGGAAGAAGCTTCATAATATTGCATAGAGTTGAGATGAAGCTTCATAAACTTTACTTGTACGATTGTCCATGTTTCTTGACTTGTGAAACATTGAGGAAGTTAATGTTGGGAAAGTGGCACAAAACAAATTGGACTAAGAAAAATGATATATTTTTAAAATATTATGTATTTTATTTATTTATCTATTAAACCTTATTTTATTATAGAGGAGTAGGGTACTAGTCAGGATTAGGTACATAGGTAATCTGTGTACAAGTAAAGTTTGGGCTTCCAACAGGTCCTCACTTCCCCTGTTTATGTAACATCAGAAAAATAACATTTTCAAGGGAAATGCCAGAGTCAACTTTTGTACAAGGCATCACATTATCCAATTTGTGAACTATTAAAAGACTAATAATTCACAAATTGGGGAGTAGACTTCCCTTCCACTCTCCCACTCTTTGAAGGATTTCCTCACTTATAACCATCTTAATTAGATGGAAAGAACGAAGGAAGTGAAAGTCAAACCAAGGATTATATAGAAGAGTAGCACTGAACATTATGATCTGTGTCAGAAGCACTTAGGCCTCATGAGGATTGGGGAAATTTTCCAAAGGCAACAAAAAGTGTATGTTTGGTTAAAATCAGAGAGAAGAATAATAAAATAATAGGTTCATATTTTTCAGTCAACTGAGAGTAAAATTTGAATAGTTGATAAAAGAGGGTAATAGCAACCAGTTCCTATTTAGATTCTAATTATCAGCCAGGCAGGAAACTATATAGTTATTTGGAGTAAAAACAGCTGCAAATATTGGTAGTGTTACATGTCAAGAAAAGTGAAGATATTATTAGTGAAAACTTTGGGAATGGGAATGTGTCTTAGCCTGAGGAAATAATTTTCAAAATACTGAGCATTTGCTAAAAACATTATTCATCCTTCCCTATTATTTTTCAGCAACTGTGAAAAGTGGGAGAAGTAATAGAAGAAAAATAAGGAAGAAGGTAGATCTGCAAGGAGTAGACAGATTGGAAAATTTTGTCAAGACTAGAGTGGATTATTGAAAGTCTTGTTGGTGAAACTTGATAAAAGAAGTATAACTTAAAAATACTGTCTTTATTTTCTTTTAAAAGTTTATTAGTAGATGAATGCACATATGCAAAAAGATTACAGCAAAAAATATATCAATATTTCTTGTATTGTTCTTAGATACCAAATTGAGAAACCTGAAAACCAATAAAATTAGTAGATTTATAACTGGTAGAACAATCTACCCAGATAATAGTACTTAACTGGGTCACACAGTTCATGATCTCAGTCCTGACCCATTCAACATTTATATCAATGAGTCAGTCTTCTCAAAGTTCGGGTGTGAGAATGATGTCTATATCTCTATAGGTATATCTGTTTTTATAACTATATCTCAAGTCTCCAGGAAATAAGAGAAAAGAGAAGATATAATATTTGTTGGATTGTAGAATCAGAATCCAGAAGGGACCTCAACAGGAAGGAATGATGACAGTAGTGTAATAACAACATGAGAATAAAAACAAGAAACATTGTGTGGATCCAATAAACAAGCTATATAAACATACAATGGAGGAGCAAAGAGTAACACAAAAAAGAATTAAGAATTTAAGTTGACAATAAATTTATACGTTAATATGTGACATGGTTGCCAATGTTGTTTAAAGCTAATCTAATTCCAGGCTGTATTAACAAAAACAGAAACAAACAGGTGGGTTATATCCTACTTTACCCAGACTGGGCACACCTGGGTTAATGTGTTTAATTTCTTGACATTATCCTTTAAGAAGGACATAGTCAGGCAGGAGCGTGAACAGAGAACCACCAGGATAGTAAGAGTACACAAAAAGCCGTGACATGAAGGATGAATGAAGGAGGTGGGGTTGGAACAGGAGATGAGATGGGATGGAAAGTTATTTTAAATGAATTCAAAGTGGAGAGCATAGACCATAACGACCACCTCTACCACACAGTGTATTCAGCAACATATATTATTATTATTTAAAAATAATATCAGATGCAAACTATTCACTTATCAAATAATGTAACTAATAAGGGCCTGGACTAGAAGGTATTTAGGATTCCTTTTATCCTTGAGCTTCAGTTTTTCTATAAACTCACTGAAGGGCGTTTTGTGGAAGAAAAGATATTTCAGAAGACAGGACTACAACCAAATATACAAGAAGAAGAAAACAGTAGATATTAATTTGAAAGAAGGAACAAGAAATATTTGTTGAATGAATGATTTTGTAATCTTAGAACTGCGCATAATCAGAATAGTCTGCTTTGTAATAGAGTGAGTTCCTTGTCCCTGGAGGTGTTTGAATAAAACTCAGGAACCATGATCTTAGATGTCCAATAGGAGATTTTAGGCAATTGGCTGGCTGTTAAAGAGGTTTATTTTGTGATTATAAGAGTAAGTTGGATAGGGCAACTTCTCTTATTCATATAATGTTCTCCCTCATCACTCTTTTAAAATAGGACAATAAAAACTTATCTAGAAACCCATTCTCACATTGAACCATAATTTTTAATTCTAATAAAAAGCAAATTTTTAATTTCCATATTACCCAAAAGTTAAAAATACTGTAAGAAAAAAAAATTTCAGATGCATACAACTCATTTCCATAAAAGGAAATACAATGAACCTTATAGGACACTATTTATGCCATTATTTTATTATTATTATTATTATTTTTTTGAGTTGGAGTCTCACTCTGTCGCCCAGACTGGAGTGCAGTGGCCGCTCCCGGCCACCGCAGACTCGACCTCCTGGGCTCCGGTGATCCTTCCGCCTCAACCTTCCAAGTAGCTGGAACTACAGGCGTGCACCACCACGCCCGGCTAATTTTTGATTTATTAAAATTAATAAGTTGCCCAGGCAGGTCTCGAACCCGCGGACTCAGGCAATCCACTCACCTCAGGCTCCCAAAGGCGTGGGATTACAGGCTAAGCCATCGAACCTGGCTTTATGCCATTTTTTTTTAAACACTTGGGACAACCCTTTTACATTCTGTATTTGTTGCGCTCAGAAAAATCAGGTTTCAATTTATTTTTATATCAAAGAGAACATGGGAAAAAAAGCCGGATAATATTAATCCAAATTAATTCTTCCTCTTAAGATTTGTCAACACAGCTATAACGGGTAATTCTAAAAAAATGCATGAGCTTGTCCTTCATTAGTGCCTCAGCAGGGGAATTTGGTTAGAGTTGTTTATAAGGGGAGATGTTTCCATTAATATAACTGTACAAGCAAAAACCCAGAAAATATATATAATACCTCAAAACATGGATGTTTCTAGAAGCATACAGACTAGTATTACAAAGAAAATTATTTGGGTCCAACAAAAAAATACAACTAAATTTATATTATGATTCTAAGTATCTATAAGCTTCAGTTATGGCCTATATCTATGCCTAAGCTAGATCATCTTAAGTAATAAGCCAAAATACATTATATTTTTTTAAAAACCTAGTGGAAATTCTAAAAGTTAGGGTCATATTTTCCTTACAGGAGTGACTATCACATGTTATCTTTCAAAATCTGTGATTTTCTCATTTTAAATGTACACAATTAAAATACTAAAATTTATCTTCTACACATTATTTATGTTATTTAATTATAGTGCAGTCTATATACAACGAGGATAACTTTTTAAAAAATTCTGTTATTCTATAATTTATATTTTAAACTCCAAATTTTGAAGATAGAATAAATTATATTGGAATCTTGATGCAAATCTACCAGCTTTGAACTAGTACTAATTTTAAACTTCAAGCAGAATTGGTATGAACTCCATTTTGCCATAGTTTGACAATCACCAAAGTAAGAAGAATTCTATGTCATTTTAAAACAGATAGTATGTAAATTATGTTAAAGGCAATATAGTAGCCTTTTAAAAATAAATGATGTATAATTAATTGTTTTATGCCTGTGTGTCTGAATATTTTGATAGACTTTGGTCATCATAATATAAAAGGCAAATTAATCTTCTATCTAATCCATGTAGTGCAAACTTCGATGCCAACAGCGATTGCACACACATAAATAAGTAGATCAGGCTGAGTGTCACTGTGTGTAACGCAGAGTGCATGTACCACCTAAAGCAAACAGACTCTATTCAGCTTCAGACAACCGAAATATGAAAAAATGTGAACCCAGTGGTACCAGGTCTTCCCATTTTCCAAGGAAAATTTAAAAATAAGATTTTACATAAAATTGCCCAACATTAAAATGTTAGCAACTCATTTGGAAAAGGCAAATAAAATTTGTCTACTACCAGAATCTGGTTCACAGGTTATCAGTTTGCAGCTTCTAATCTTCTCCCTTAAGAATTATTCATTCAAAACATAAAGAGAAAGTGGCATCAAATAGTGCAATTACATTTAAATAAAAAGGGCAAATAGACATTGAATTCCTTTTCCCGACTACAACCAAGGGTGTTAGTCTCTACCCTAAAAAGAAATCCCGTATAAGTTGTGACAGTTTCTCAAACTACAACCCTGTTGGCACATGCCATTTCATTTGACACATTCGAAAAATCTGGACTTATTATAACAGTTACTATATAAAATTCTGAGTAGATACCATGACTCAAACATTGCATTCTTCTCTGACATATTTTATTAGAACTACATGGCTCCAAAGTGGAAATAATACCACAGACCAGTATAGAGTTACAGCATTAACATTCAACATTGTACTGGTGACATAGCAAGCTTTCTCCAACTCAATTTTGTTTGACTTTTCTGCCTAAAAGTGTAAAATGAAGGGTGAGGTTGTAAATCTCTCCATTAGCTTTCTGAACAGATCCAAAATGTCTAATAGATCTCCAGATATTCCCCCTTTCCCGTAATGCCTCAAAATTCATTTCCTCTACAATATTATTGAATAATTGTAAATGACAACTAAACAAAAGGCTGCAAGACTGAAAAGTAATTTTGTACTGAAAAAAAAGGCAACAAAAATAGAATGGCTTTCTACTGTTGTAGATCCTTTAGAAACTTCGCTTTGTCAGCGTAGAAGTAAGGTATGTTGACCTGTACCAGAAAATGAAAATGACGTATGCAATGGGGCAAAGCACTTAATGTAAACCTAGTAGTTATCTATTTGGCAAAGAAAGAATAACAGATTGTTCAAAGATAAAATATTCCTCAAAATGTGTACTGTCATATAGATTATACATTTTTTAAACAGCAAAGACACACTATCTAAGAAATGTAGAAAAATTAATAAAATACTTAAATTGCAGCTAGCAGCTTTCTATTTTATCATGGATATCAGTCATTCTAAGGAAGTCAAAATACAATCATTTCTAATTTTCAAAACTTCAGATAAAACTATGCTAATAATTTACAATCTCTCCCATGTTTGCTTTCTCAAAGCACTGTTCAGAAGGATAAAAGTAAGTTGAGGGCAGGGAAGGATCAAGGCTGAAAACTTGCAAGGTGCTGTTATAATTTATGTTACATGGCATAGAGCCCCTTTATATCTAAACGTTTATATTCCTAAAAGGAAATGTTGGTGTTCGCATTCTAGAAACTTCTGACTTTCTCAACCACTAAGAAATACAAAGAAATAAGATAGCCAAGAAAAGGCAAGTGATTTCTCCTGAATTAGACTTCCAACTTTTCTCTAATGTTCAAGTAAAGGCAAATATTTGTTTCTCAACACTATCTCAAAAAAAAAAAGAAAGAAAAGAAAAGAAAGAAGGAAAAAAAGCCCATGCACTCTATTTGTCCAAATATTTTCCAAAGATTGGAAGTCAGAGCCAATCTTTGATGTAATCATCAAGAATTGACACTGTGCTCACTTCCATCTCACTTTGCAAATGAACACTGAAAATGACTTTCCTTGCATGCTAAAACATGCAAGAAAAAAAATTTAGCATTAAGTTATTAAAAGTTAATTTACATTCTTGTTAATCCTAAAATTAAATAGAACTGAATAGAAAAATATCTTTCAAAGCAGTTAACTAGAAGAAAATTTTAAAACCCTGAAATTAAAAATAAAGTTAAGAGAGACATAACAAAATAATCCAAGAAGCCTTATAGATTGCTATGAACATTGAACTATCATTTCTTTATGCACATTAGAGTATAAAAACAAGTTCACTTTTGTACATGTTTAGATCTTGTATATGTGAATAATAATTTGTACTTGTGGACAATTCTGTTTCATAAAGTATAAAAATTATAGATGAGAGCAATTATGAGTAAATATTAACACACGGGTCTGTATATAAAATATGTCTACAGATAGACTAATTCCTGTTAGTGAGAATTAACATATTTATACATACCCACATGCAGAATGATATACAGTACAGTACTTTAGACAATTGGTTGTAAGAGGGCAGGTTTTTGATAACTCCTGATATGAGAAACAACTTACAAATCTTGCAGAAAACAATTGAAATAACACAGCATATGCAACTTAAAACTAAGGCATGTCTCAGAAGTTTCTCTGCTCTGATCTGTGTTTGGGCATAGCTCTCTTAGTCACATCCCTCATTCTGTACTTCCAGTTTCACTAGTGGAAAAATTTCCCTTTAGCAATCTTGGAAATATAGAGTGATGGTTTCCTCTTAATGATGATGAGGTCAAGATTTTGGCAAGAAATTTCAAGGCTGGGCCACAGTTTAAACAGTTTAGATAAATAGATTAACTCGACTTCTAAAAATAGTAATTCTGATGGAAGGTCCAAGGAATTATAATATTTTAGAAAACAATTTAATATATTTTTAATTAGAAATTTGATGGTGTCTCCTTTAGTCTTTTTTGTCCCCGCCAATAAACTCAGAACGTTCAGGTTGACATGTTCTTTTGAAGACATGGCAAATGAGGAAGGAATGACCACCTGTTGTTCCCACCTCCTAAAGTTACAGTTAGTTCCTGCCATTTCACATCCCATCCCATGGGCTTCAAGCCAGAACAGCACTGTCACTCTGCCACAGCAATTTCTCTCTTGTTTTGTTTACTGCCATCATGTCCCTGTCTTCACTCTTAATTCTAATGAACTATTTTAGGCTCTATGATGACTAAAGTACCTGTCCTGGAAATAGTGTTCTATGTCACTAGCTCTTTGATGTTTTGGACGCTGTATCCAAGATTTTCGATGCCACCTTTCCATCACTAACTCCTTTGTAAACAGATTCATGCTTAATTCACAAGATAAGAAAACAAGGGCTTTCTCTGAATATCATTATTTTTCAAACAAAGTTTAGCTGACTTCTAAGAGATGGAAAGCAAAGTTTCCTCACTCTTCCAAAGCCACTGTAGAATTACATTTGAAGAAGGACCTTGCAACTGACATCCTCTTCCCACAAAGCCAGTCCTGTTTGCCAACTGTGATTTACAAGCTGTGTCTGCTGCAAGGAGCTGCTGGACACATTAGTGCAGGTATGCTTATGAAAGGATGCTGCTGTCTGGCATTAAATGAGTTTCCAGAGACCCATCTCATTCAGGCTTACAGGAACTGGTCTCCCTGAACATGATATGTCAATGCATAAGCCATTATTTTACCCTTTCTGAAGGGAGGAATCAAAAATATAAGCCTGTCCTCTGGTCCCTTATGTAAATCCTGGTACACCATTAAAATCTGCTATTTTATACTTTCTTGATTTCTACTTGGTTAATTCAATTCAAACATTTCCAGTTGCAAATGTGACTCTGCATTTGGGAGTGATAGAAAAATAATGGTGGTAATAATATTGAATTTTGTTTGTGTAAATTGCAAATAAATTGCTGAATTTTCTATTTGCAATATGTTCATCACTCATAGGTATTACCAACCACACTATAAATTAGATTCTTTTGGTTCATTTCAAACACAGATTTTAGTATATTTGCTAAAAGGCTTACTTTTTCTGTGTAATATTGAAAGTCGCCAACACCAAATTTACCTTTCCCTTCACATTTTAGTATGTGCTTCAATGATAGGCATTAATGCAGCTCATGGCTCCATATTACATGAATTAATAAATCTAAAAATCTTGTGTTTGGAATCATGTACAAATTAAACTTGTTTAAATATAAGACAGAGAATAAAATCTTCTGTATGGTTTAATGTTTAAAAGAGAATCATTAATATATTACTCATCAAGGAAGTCTTTAAGTTAGTTAGCCAATATTTTATAACAAGTAGCACTTGTAAAGACTCAAACAAAAGAAATAGAAATGGAATAATATTAAATATATACACAAATATATGCCCTTTCATCTAAAACCCTTCATTCCTCTTAACTTCATGAAAAATGTGAAAGGTGCACATTAGTCTGAAAAACTTATTCGGTACTTTTTTCTAACAAAAGTAAAAAGAATATTGCAGTTGAAATAGACAATTAGTATGACAGTGTGGACAAATGAAATATTCCTTTTACTCCATAAAATGGATGAAATAATTATTTGAATATTAAGGTAACTGCACTTAAAAGATGAAAAGGAAATCCAATGGCTATCTAGGCTGGTTAGCATCATTTTCCAGAATTTCTTGCCAAAGGATGTGCTTAGGATTGGATTTTGGTTTCATTGTAATATTTCTGTGGTCATGAATAGAATTTTCAGTTAAAGGCTCACATCTCAAGCAATCCACTATTGTGCTATTAAAAAAAAATATATAAAAGTTTTGCAAAATGTTTTTTTCTTACTTCCATATATTATATAAAGGTTTACCCAACTGGATTACTGTAGTTATTCAGTAGGGTAGATTTACTTATATAATCTTTTCCATTAGAGAAAAATATTCAAAATTTAAAGTTCTACAAAATAGGTAGAGTCATTATTCCTCAACTTTCCTAGTACCTTTGTTTTTCCTTATCCGATGAATCCAGTCATTCAACTAATAACTTTGAGATAAAACTTATAACACTGAATTCCAAGAGAAATATGTCTATACATCAGCCATCGTTTGTACAAATAATTTCTTTTCTTTTTCTTTGAGTTGGAGTCTCACTCTGTCACCCAGACTGGAGTGCAGTGACCGCTCCTGGCCACTGCAGCCTCGACCTGCTGGGCTCCGGCGATCCTTCTGCCTCAGCCTTCCAGTAGCTGAAACTACAGACGTGCACTACCACACCCGGCTAATTTTTTGATTTATTGTAGAGATGAGGTCTCGCCAAGTTGCCCAGGCGGGTCTCGAGCCTGTGGGCTCAGGCAATCCACTCACCTCAGCCTCCCAAAGTGCGGGATTACAGGCTGAGCCACCAACCCCTGCTAATAATTTATTTTCTAAATTGATCCATCTTAGTACAAATTTACAAATGTTCCTGGGCTCAACTCACTATATCAACTCTTCATGGTTTGAAATATGACAGATAACATTCCAGAAAGAACTCTGATTACACAATATTGCAAGAATGTTTGCAAATCTTAATGAGCTGACTGTTTCCATGCCAACTTCTGCTTAATCTAAAGAGCATTAAAATTATTTTCTCATAATTTGTTTTTTTTCCATTGTGCTATATCCACTTCCTTTTCACAGGCAATACATTCACTACCAAATAAGTAGTGTATTCATTAAACCTAAAGAGAAAGGCAAGGGTTAAATAAATAAGAATATCAAATTAATATCCAGTCCTAAATATTTTAGCAGAGTCAAAAAAATCTGCTTAATCATTCAAGTCAACAAAGGTTAAGATAATAAAATAAACTTCTAAATGCTTTTATTTTCTGGAACTTAATCTGTCTTGCCAAAGATGTTTTTAAGATGCTATCAGTTTTGCATAGTCCCAGCTGTTATGAAAATTTACTTGAATACACTAGGAGGAGAAAAGAATTTTATGAAAATAGTTAAGCAGAGCTCCTGGGTGGCTTATTGAAACTGAGAGCTTAGGATTCATTTAAAAGCAGCTGTTGGCTGATGATGCTGAGACCAATAACAACTAAATCTCTTATTTATCAGGGCTCTGTGTTATTTGACAAGGTGATAGTAGCTAACTGATTAGAAGATTAATATGTAATCAAAAGAAAACTTCATGATGTTTGTTCATCTTATTGCCTGTTTGATTAGTACATTTGCCACAATTTCAGAAAAACATAGCATTTTAACTAAAAAAAAAGATATTAAACATTAAAACTGCTTTGCTTATTTTTAAAGCTATGCTTTAAAGTCACTAAGACAGAAGAAAGAAATATGAGCCATTATCACCAAAGTCTTGGGTATCACTGTGAGTCCCAGGGCTGTGGTTCATGATGAGGGCAGAGGCCCTTACGAACAGGGCAAACAAAAAGGCCTCTTTAATGGTGAAGAGAGATAGTGGCAGCAGTATTGAGTGCAGACCACAGTAGGAAAAAACCTTAAAAATCTTGAGTTTTTTACACTTACATTAAAGCTCTATTACTGATCAGGAGGTACAATTCAACTTTTTCACAAAGAGGGCCTTAGCATAAAAGCAGAATTAACAAAATATGTTAAATAATGTATACAGATGGCATTATGAGCAGCAGAAAACAGACTTAATTCATCTGATTATCCTGAAGAAAAACTACTACTAGCAAATATAACTAGTATCTAGATATGATACAATTTTCAAATTGGTGCCATCAGGCTAAGAAATAAAACCTGTATTATAATAAGGTAATTGGCTATTCCTTAGAGTGGGCTAATATTGCCCTGTCTCTCTGTGCTCCATATAGTTAGGTTCTAGGGTATTACTCTGTGGCATACAGGTTCCAGGGTATGATTATGTGGTATTCATTCATTCATTCATTTTTCAGGTGATATTACATGACATTCTTTCATTCATTTGTATTTTGGAAGGTGTGACAGTACATGGACTGTATAGACTGAGTCTGTCATGATTGCAAAGAAAAAAGATCCAACTATTCGTGTTTATGCTCCCCAGATTTTTTTTTTTTTTTTTGAGTTGGAGTCTCACTCTGTTGCCCAGACTGGAGTGCAGTGGCCGCTTCCGGCCACCGCAGCCTCGACCTGCTGGGCTCCGGCGATCCTTCCGCCTCAGTCTTCCAAGTAGCTAGAATTACAGGCGTGCGCTACCACGCCCGGCTGGTTTTTTGATTTATTGTAGAGATGAGGTCTCGCTGCCCAGGCGGGTCTCGAACCCGCGGGCTCAGGCAATCCGCTCACCTCAGCCTCCCAAAGGCGCGGGATTACAGGCTGAGCCACCGAGCCCGGCTCTCCTCAGATTTTTTAATTGACAGAGGCATGGAATTTTAAAGTTGAAAGGGTTCTGACAGCCATCTGGAGGCAGCATGACATTGTGGAAAGAGCAGGGTTTGAAATAAGGGTGAGCCTCAGCATTATCTTTTTGTAGATGTGTGTGCAAGAACTTGAAGAAATCACTTAATCTGCTTGAGCTCAATCCTTTTCAGAAAAAAGTCATATTAATATTTTTTCTACCAACTCACAGAATTACATTTGAGGACAAATGACAGAATTTATGGACAATGTAATCAGATTCAAATCCTGGTTCTGCCACTGACTGTTATTTTGGACAAAACATTTACATTTTCTAAATCTTGGTTTCCTCATCTATTAAACGGGGATAATAAAAGAAGCTAGTTGGCTCAGAGGAAGATGGCAGCTGAGTCAGTCGGACCATGTGAATCCCCGTGTGAGTGAGTGAGTGTATGGAAAATTTTGTGTACATGCTGGTGAGCAAGTGGGTGTGTGAGTGGCTGACTGAGTGAGGGCTAGGGACCTGGCAGCAGGGCTCTCCTGGTGCTGCAGCTGGTGCTGCAGTTGGTGGGCTTGGACCCTAGTGACTCCCAGGATGCAGAAGCCAAGTGCCATATTCTTTTCCATTTTTTCTTTCTTTTCTTTTTTTAAATCAACAAACTCTCCCTGGGAAGAAAATGCTGAGAGAGACTGTCTAAGTGGGGGCTCGTGAGCAAGTGGCCAGGTCCCTGGTGCAGCAGCTGATGCTGCAGCTTCTCTGCTTCGTCACTGGCTCCTCCCAGGTAGCAGAAGCCGAGTGCCACTTTTTTTTTTTAATGGACAAAAATTTTTCTGTGAAAACTATTTTGTGGGGAGAACCCATTGCCCCAAGATTTTGTTTCAACAAAACAAAAAGCTAGTTCTTTGAAAGAATTAAAAAGACTGATGGACCCCTAGCCAGAATGACCAAGAAAAAGCCCAAATAAACACAATCAGAAATATAAAAGATCAAATCACAACTGACCCCAAAGAAATACAAAAGATTATCAGAGATTACTATGTATACCTATATGGAGACAAACTTGATAACCTAAATGAAATAGAATATACTCTCACATCACACAACCTCCCCAGGCTGAAACAAGAATACACTGAGATACTAAATAGACGGATAACTACACAGGAAATTGACTCTGTCATAGGAAAATTACCTACAAAAAAAAGCCCTGGACTGGGTGACTTTCTAACAAAATGCTACAAAATGTACAAGAAGCTGATACCAATCGTATTGAAAGTATTCCAGGCAATTGAGAAAGATGGAATTTTCTCCAAATCATTTTACGAAGCTAACATCACACTGATACCCAAACCAGGTAAAGATCCAGCAAAGAAAGAGAACTACAGGCCAATATCTTTTATGGAAATAGATGCAAAAATCCTCAACAAGATTCTAGCATATCGGATCCAAAAACACATCTCAACAATAATCCACCATGACCAAGTAGGCTTCACCCCGAGTATGCTGGGCTGGTTCAAATTTCACAAGATGATAAATGTAATTAAATACATCAACAGATATAAAAACAAGAATGACATGATTATCTCATTAAATGCAGAAAAAGCTTTTGATAAAATCCAGCATCCCTTTTTGATTAAAAATCCTCAAACACCTAGGTATAGAAGGCACATAGCTCAAAATAGTAAGTGCCGTCTATGATAAACCCACAGTTAACATATTGCTAAATGGACAGAAACTGGAACCATTTCCCCTGAAAACTGGAACAAGACAAGGCTGCTCACTCTTACCTCTCTTGTCCAACATTGTGTTGGAAGTCGTAGCTCAGGCAATTAGACAAGAGAAGGAAATCAGAG
The DNA here is from genome assembly GCA_027257055.1 of Cephalopachus bancanus. Lineage (NCBI taxonomy): Eukaryota > Metazoa > Chordata > Mammalia > Primates > Tarsiidae > Cephalopachus > Cephalopachus bancanus. The sequence continues at coordinate 15,654,834 of JAPVLO010000093.1, forward strand.
GTAACCAAATAGTAAAAGAGGAAGTCAGGTTATCCCTCTTTGCTAATGATATGATCCCATACATTGAAAATCCAGGAAAATCTGTCAAAAGCCTGCTTGCACTTATAAAGGACCTTGGCAAAGTCTCAGGGTACAAAATAAATGTGCAAAAGACAGTTGCATTTCTATACACCAACAAAAAGCAGGCAGAGAATGAAATTAAAAGCACAATCCCATTCATGATAGCCGAAAGAAAGAAAGAAAGAAAGAAAGAAAGAAAGAAGAAAGAAAGAAAGAAAGAAAGAAAGAAAGAAAGAAAGAACGAACCTCAGCATCTTCCTAACTGGAGAAGTGAAAGCCTTTACAATGAGAACTACAAAACACTGTGCAAAGAAATCCAAGAAGACACAAACAAATGGAAAAATATTCCATGCTTGTGGATAGGAAGAATCAACATTGTTAAAATGTCCATTCTACCAAAGGCAATCTACAGATTCAACGCAATACTAATTTAGTTACCAACATCATTCTTCTCAGATCTGGAAATGACAATACAGAAATTCATATGGAAACATAAACAACCACGAATAGCCAAAACAATCCTTAGCAAAAGAAACAAAGCAAGAGGTATCACACTTCCAGACTTCAAACTTTACTATAAGGCTATAGTAATCAAAACAGCCTAGTATTGGTACAAGAACAGGCTCATAAACTAATGGAACAGGATAGAGATTCCAGAAGCAAAGCCTCAATTTCTCGACCAACATATCCTTGACAAAACCTCCAACAACAACCACTGGGGAAGGAGAACCTATTCAGTAAATAGTGCTGGGAAAACTGGCTGATCACATGCAGAAGATTGAAACAGGAACCCTACCTATCACCAAACACAAAAATTAACTCTAAATAGATCAAGGACCTAAACGTAAAACCAAAACTGCAAGAATCTTAGAAAATGCAGGAGACACCCTTATGGAAATTGGAACAGTTCCTATTCAGAACCCTAAAGGCCAATACCTTAAGAAATAAGATAGACAAGTGGGACCTCATCAAACTAACGAGCTTCTGCTAAACAAAAGAAACCATCAAGAGAGCAGAGAGACAGCCCACGGAATGGGCTGACCACATGCAGAAGATTGAAACAGGACCCCTACCTATCACCATACACAAAAATTAACACTAAATGGTTCAAAGACCTAAAAGTAAAACCTCAAACTATAAGAATCAGAAAATGCAGGAGATACCCTTATGGAAACTGGAACTGGCAACCAATTTCTGATCAGAACCTTAAATACTCATACCTTAAGAAATAAGATAGACAAATGGGGCCTCATCAAACTAACAAGCTTCTGCAAAGCAAAAGAAACCATCAAAAGAGCAGGGAGACAGCCCATAGAATGGGAAAAATGTTTGCCAACTGTATATCTGACAATGGCCTGACATCTAGGATCTACAAGGAACTCAAACGCTCTGAAAGGAAAAAAAAACAAACAGCCCCATTAAAAAGTGGGCAAAAGACCTGAATAGACATTTCTCAAAAGAAGATATACGGGCAGCCAACAGACACATGATAAAGTGCTCAGCCTCACTCATCATCAGAGAAATGCAAATCAAAACCACATTGAAATACCACCTAACCCAGTAAGGATGGCCATCATTAACAAAACAAAAAACAACAGATGCTGGCGAGGATGCGGAAAGGAATGCTTCTACACCACTGGTGGGAATGCAAACTAGTGCAACCTCTTTGGAAGACAGTGTGGCGATTTCTGAAAGAACTAGAAATTGACCTTCCATATGACCCACCAATTCCCCTATTGGGAGTATACCCAGAGGAACTCAAGTCATTCTACAGAAAAGATACCTGCACACGTATATTTGTTGCAGCTCTGTTCATAATAGCAAAAACATGGAACTAACTATGTTGCCCATCGAAGCTGAACTGGATTTAAAAAATGTGGTACATATACACAGTGGAATATTATGCAGCCATAAAGAAGGACAAATATATGGACTTCACAGCAACTTGGATGGATTTAGAGTAGATCATACTCAGTGTTCTACCGAGTACCATATGTTCTCTTTTTTTTTGAGTTGGAGTCTCACTCTGTCACCCAGACTGGAGTGCAGTAGCCGCTCCCGCCACCACAACCTCAACCTGCTGGGCTCCGGTGATCCTTCCGCCTCAGCCTTCCGAGTAGCTGGAATTACAGGCGCGCGCTACCACACCCGCTAATTTTTTGATTTTATTGTAGAGATGAGGTCTCGCCTGCCTAGGCGGGTCACAAACCCACAGGCTCAGGCAATCAATCTACTCACCTCAGCCTCCCAAAGGCGCGGGATTACAGGCTGAGCCACCAAGCCCAACTACCATATGTTCTCACTCATAAGTGGATCTTGAACAATTATAATACTATAAGAAAGGGATTGGCAGTAGTGGGAAACTGTCAGGGGAGGGGGGTGTGATTGGCAGTTGAAGAAAACTGCTAGGGGAGAGAGGGGCATACTTCATCAGCAATGGTACCTGCATAATCAATGTTTGTATATCTAACCCTGACTTGTACCCCACATCTTTATAATAAAAAAATAAAATAAAATAAAGAAGCTAGTTAATAGAGTTCTTGAAATTAGGTATGTTTTCATAGAGTGGCTGGTATATGTTAAAATTATCTATCATCATTATTATTATCTTTACCATATGTATTTTGTAACCCCTATTATTTCACATTAATGTTGATGATTTTATAAAAACTACCTTACTTGTGCCTATAATCCCAGCACTTTGGGAGGCTAAGGTGAGAAGATTGCCTGAGCCCAGGAGTTGGATACCAGCCTGGGCAACATAGATAGGCCTCATATCTACAATTTACAGCTCATATCAACAACAACAAAAAAATTAGCTGGACATGGTGGCACGCACCTATAGTCCCAGCTACTTGGAAGGCTGAGGTACAAGAGTTGCCTGAACTCAGCAGGTCAAGGCTGTGGTAGCCATGATTATGCCACTGCACTCCAGCCTGAGTGACAGGGTGAGACTCCAACTAAAAAAAAAAAAAAACCCAAAACAAAACAAATAAACAACAACAACACAGAAAAACTACCTTACTGAATGGGAAGCAGTCTGGGTCACTGAAAATAGCACACATTAGAGGCTGAGAAAGCTGGATTTGAGTCCTATTTATACAAATTGTGTTAACTTAGGCACATTACATTAAGCCAGATTCCTCATGTGAAATATAAGAAGAAAAATCAGCTTGGTTTGTTGATGGCTTATTTATTTATGCTATAAATTATCTTACTGGTCCTCATATTAGCTATAGAGACAGATAGTGGTAGAGTTAGAATTGGATTCCTATCTAGCCTGACTCCAGCCCATGTGGATAATCCTTTTACTCTACTGCATCCACTCTTTCTATTTTTCTTTCCTGATAGTTTGTCACACTGAACACAATAAGCTTAGAGATGACGCATGTAACTTATCTAGAAAAATGTTCAGCAAGTTGTAAGACTAAGAAATTAGCAATTATAATTACAATGGGAGATATTATTTCCTCTTCCAACTTCCATTCAGTCTTGGAATCCCTATAGCTCTCACTCCCACCACTCTCAGACTTACAACAAATCATCAAATCTCTACTTGAATACAGGGTAAAGTCATGGCCTCGCAACTTTGTAACACAAAGCTATGAGGATAAAATGAAGAAAATAAAGTATGGGCACGGTGACGGACAGGACAGCATTATCCTGATCTTGAGCCCAAAGGCCTAACAAAGTGCAATGCTTGCATATATGAATTGAAGATTAATGGCAAATCTGGAATGACATCTCCCCAAGAATCAAGGAGGGGAGCACAATTCTTATGTCATTCATCTGTGGAAAACTATCACTCAGTGCCTTGTAGAATAAAACCAACTGGTACTTATGGTTGTTATATTATACCTAAAGTTGTAGACTTCAAGCTGGCTCAATGTATACTGAAAGAGAGCTAATGCCAAAAAGTTATCCCACTTTCTTCTGCTTTAAATAATATGTCATCAAGAGTTTTCAAAGAGAGTCATCTTTCCTACCATTTACCTTTTAACTCAGCGATATCACTTCCACTCTCTCTACTTAGCAAAATGTACTCCCTTAATATCCCGGGACTCCAAAACACCAAATCCCAAAACTTTTTATAGCCCTCATCCCTGAGACTTTCTTATTATTAAAGCCATTCTATGGGCCACCCTCTTTTTCTTTTTTAAAGTAGTTCTTTTGGTATTCACACACTTAATGCTCCCTCTCTTTTGCTGACTCTCCTTCCCAGTTCCACTCCTTAAATGTAAATGTTTTTAAAGACTGTATCCTAGGACAGTTCTTGTTTCACTTTTTCACCCACCATTTTTCTAATCCTATGATTTCAGCTTTCACCCAGTGACAGTTCAGCTATGTAACAGTTACCTCCAATAATGGCACTGCCTCAAAATTCCAGTCTCGTGTTTCTGTTTGTCACACTATTCTAGAGAAATACCTCACCAAGATCACTAATTCAACATAATTAAAATCCAGCTTATCATTTATCCTCCTGACTACCTTTGACCAATTTTATCAAGTATCAAGTCAGAACTTCAGCCTTATTTTCATTTTCTTTTTCAATTTCATCCCCAACATCCAATTAACTTCAAGATATGTGTTAAATTTTCACCTCAGCATCTTTCCTTTTTACTCTCTGACCGCTTATTACAAAAACTTTAACCTGGTCACAACTCCATCCATGGTCACAGGTCCTGAATGTAAATCCATTACAGATCAAATTCATCTCTCACCCTCTACTTCAAGAACTTCTCATTTATCAAATTCTCCTCTATCAGCGTCACTCCGAGTTCTTCTCTTTGTCTGCCCAGGTGTCTGCATGGCACTTGTGGCAAACCCTAATGGTGAGATGACCCACCTTTTCGCTTTCAGCTTCATTCTCCTTGTCCCTTCCAGCTTTGGGATAACTATGTGACATAGTCTAGCCAATGAGACATGAGCAGAAATCAGCTAAAAAATTCATGGAAAACTTATTTTCTTGATACAGATTCTCCTCTCTTTATCCTTTCCACTGATAGAATGTTATGGTACTTGAAGCAGCCTTCTTACAATCATGAAAAAAAGGCCAAGAGATTCACAGAGACTTTCTTAGCAATATCACTGAGTTACATAAATAACTATCAACTACCTCCTCCAAACTTCTTCTTATATGAGAAAAGTAAACTCACTTCCTAGCAACCACAGGAAAATTGGAATTTTATTCCATATTTTGGTGACCCCTTTGGAATTTCTTCCTTGGCTAACCAACTTATGTCCTCCCCACTGCTGAGATTCTCACTCTGACATGGAGCTTTCCGCTCAGCACGTTCCCTTCGCTTCCAGTGATAAATGATGTTCCAGGCTGAGCCAGCTCAATCCCCTCTGCCTGCCTCTCCACTTAAGAATGAACATTATCCTATTAGCCTAGGTTCTTATGACCCTGTCCTGCATGACTTACATAGCTTACTGGTCTACTTGGTCTCCCTGCTTTCAGTTTCTTCCAATTCCATTCTATATTGGATACTACCAACAAACAGATTTTCATAAAGAACATTTGATAATCATATCAGATGGTCTGATGATAATATACATCAGATGATGTACTAAAAAATTCTCAATGGTTTCCTATTGCCTATCATAATAAGCATTCAAAATGTTTCATAATACAACTTCAAATAAATAATTTCTGCATTAAAAAAATAAGAACACACTGTGGAATGGCTAAATTGAGCTAATTCACAGGTGTCATCTCACAGACTTGTCTTTGTGATGAGAATACTTAATCTACTCTCTAAGCAATTTTCAAAAATACAATATATTGTTAATAACTATGCCATATGACTATGTCAGCATGTTGTACAATCGATATTCTTGAGCCTATTCCTCCTATCTAATTTCAATTTTATATCCTTTGAACAACATCTTTCCCCCACTCCCTGGCAGCTACTGTACCATCTAATTTGATATGTCCAACTTTCAATAGTTCCACGTGTGAGTGGGATCATGCAATTATTCATCTTTCTCTGCCTGGCTTATTTCACTTAACATAATGGCCTTCAGGTTCATTTGCATTGTTGCAAATGATAAGATTCCCTTCTTTTTATAGGCAGAGTAGTATTCCATTTTCTTTATCTATAAATGAAATAATATTGTTCCTTACATAAATTCCATCATCTTCTACTTGGATCATATTGTTTATCCTATATCCTTTTGTTCTGAGATGTTTAGTATCCTGCACTTCACCTTATCATGTAAACATTACCCATTTATCAAGTCCTAGCCCAAGTGTCACTTCATCCACAGTCTCCAATGATAATATAATATGGAAGCATTTTCACTTTTCTAGCATCGGTTGGGATAGTTACTTGAGGCATGTAACATACAACCACACAGTAGTTTTCTTATTCAGGCACCCATGAGATCATCAGCTCCTTGAGGGAAGTAACAATGTAATAATATTTTATTCATACATTCAACAAATATTTATTGAATCCCTACTATTCTACATGAAGGTGGTCCAAACAAGACAGAGCAAGTTCTTGCTCTTGTGGAGCTTAAGTTGTAAGGAGGGAGGGGCCATGTTTTATAGACAAAATCAAACCAACAAATAAATAAAAAAAGATAATTTTAGATTGAGATAGAGTAGTTAAGGGAAATTATCTCTGAGGAGGTGATATTTGAGGCGAAATCTCAGCTGGGCATGGTGGCTCATGCCTGTAATCCCAGCACTTTGGAAGGCTGAGGCCAGAGGATTGCCTGAGCCCAGGGGTTTGGGATCAGCCTAACAACTCGACGAGACCTCATCTCTACAATAAATCAAGAAATTAACCAGGAGTGGTGTTGTGTGCCTACAGCTCCAGCTATCTAGAAGGCTGAGGTAGAAGGACGCTTTAGCCCAGAAGGTCAAAGCTGTGGTAGCCTGAGCGAGCCACTGCACTCAAGGCTGGGTGACAGAGAGAGTGAGACTCCACCTCCAAAAAAAAAAAAAAGATGAAATCTCAATAATAAGATGAACCTGATCACAAGAAGAACAGAGAGCAAATGGAAAGTCGTTGAGCTGGGCGTGAGTGTGGCATGTTTGAAGACTACATGGAGGACAGCGTGGCTGGAGCATCATGGGTGGAAGAGAAGGATAGTGTGAGATGAGCTGGTAGAGACAGGGAAGGAAAGGGCCAGATCTTGGAGGTCCATGGAGGCTAAGCACAGTAGTTTGGATTTCATTCTAAGGGTTTAAACTGGAGTATTATGATCTAATTGACAACGTAAGTTGATCTTTCTGGCTGCTATGTAGAAAATGAATTATACAGGGTCAAGAGTGGAAATAGATGAATTGGAAAACCACTGAAGTAATCAAGAATATGAGATGATAGTAAGTTGAATTTGGTGATAGAGTGATAAGTGGACACACTTATCATGTCTATAGTATTAAGCCCAGTATTTTGAACATGGTCAATGCTCAACATATATTACTAAATATACATCTAAGTACCTCAATAGTTTCACATTCTTAATTTCCATATTATCTTCACATTTTTTCTGCTTTGATTCGCATGTTATGGCTTACTATACTCGTGATTAATACTTGGGGAATCAAAGAGAAAAAAAAGATCTCTTACTCAAGGAATGATAAGGGTCCCAAGATGGAAAGTCACCAAGCTCAGAACTGAAAAGATGGAGTTTGGAAGGACATATTGTTAAGCTAATTATAAAAAGAAAAATGATGTGAAACAAATGGTAAAAAGTGGAATTCAAAATATAGAACAGCATGAACATGGACAAAGTATTCCAATACAGAAACCTAATTTTTAAAAAGGGAGAATCTAGTTAGTGTCAGCTAGAACAGTGTGTGCCTAAAGAGAGGATGAAGGTAAAATTAACTTTCATGGGGGAGAGGCACATAACATCAATAAGCATACTTGACCTCAAACCAGACAAAGTAGAAACCAAAGGGAGGCCCAAACTTTACCTGTACGAATACCACTGTATACCTAATCCTGAATTGTACCCCTCATCTTTAAAATAAAATGAAATAAAAATAAAATGAAATACTTTTCCAGTTGTCATTTTTGATTTTTTTTCTGGAAATATAAAACCTTCATTCTACTATCTTGATATGATAAACTTCCTAATAAGTAGCTAATACTATCTTAGGAGTAATGTCTTAGTAATGTTTATAAAATTCTAAGAGCACTGAATTTGACCTGCTTTGTCTCTATATTAGGGATCTGATAACAGACAGTCAATTCAGTGAGTTTTCATTCTCTTTCCCCTATACCTTTCAGGATGTTTAGATTCTCACCCATGAAGATTCATTCTGCATTATTAATTCAATCCAAATTTCTTTAGTACATAACCAGGGGAAAATGGGATCAATGTTTGCCACTTTCCACTCAAAATGCTAAATGGCCCCCAAATTGTGTGAAACTTGGCCCCAGTCAGTGTGAAAACTGGCTGAAATCTGTATGAAAGGCAGTCTGGGTTTGTCAAAGCAGTTCATGAACTTTGGCCAAACTCTCAAGGAACCTGGTCCAAGTCTTGGTTTGTAATGCAACATGAAACCAGGTGAATTTCAGATGGTTTCAGGTTTCATCCTGAAAATTTGGCCTAGCTTTTATAATCAATCATCACTCTTTGTAACGATGAAAGCCAACACACCTTTTTGAAAATGAGGACTGCAAGCATACTGATGACAGCTAAGCTGTGAACCACCCTTCACGTCCCTTGCCAAAAGAAGATTTCTCAGAATGGAAACAGTTTCCCTCTTACCTGGAAAGGGCAAGTTGACATTGCTTGTAGAAATAATGTCATATGAAATAATCACCACATACAGAGAAAGTGGCTATATTGTAGTCATTTAAGGTTACGAGGATTTTATTCATTCACATGCACAACAGTAGCTAATGTGATATTTAATCTCCCTGACCATTAAGATGAGCCTTTAGCTTGAAGCTAGTCATCAGCCAAAATAACTGCCATGAGAAACAAAATGCTTTAAGGCATAATCACCATTTCTGTAGGAAGAAGTGATTGAAGAATAGAAGGCAGAGTAAATCATGGCATGACTTTTATCTGGTTTAAGAAACACGAAAAGGTAATAAGACTACAAACCTTTCAAGTTTGCATCACTTACGTCTTTTGCAAAAACAAACAAAAACTCTATGCAGTATAAACATATTCAATAATTAACTAGGTAGAGTGCATTTTACGAAAGACCTATGTAGTTTATGTTTTCAACCTGAAAGTTTTAAATGTGCTTTTCCACTGTAAAAAATGAGTCTCCAACCAAATACTCGCTTTTGTGCATAGTGACATGAGAAAATTGAGAGGTATGTCTGAACGGAGCCACTACATCATTGAAACAGTATGTCTGAACATTTGGGTAATAAGGCACAGATGTGAAGTAGAAGACTTGGCACTACCAAGGTAACAACAAAGCATTCACCATTGTGTTATAATGGTTAAAGGGGCCACATTTGAGAAGTTTAAAAGAATGCCCCCTCCTTCCTGCAATGCTAAATTTTATTACACCTCTTATCTGCTCACAAATCTATAAAAACAAGAAATTTAAATAGCATTATTCAAACTTCAGATGAAGAATAAAAATGTAAAATGCATTAATATTTTATCTATAATATAACATACTTATGCAATAGCACGCAAAGTTTAACTACAGAAAAAGACCAAATTCAATAGAAATCCACATGGCCTCCACGTTGCAAAACAAAGGATGCAAATCTAAAGGATCCAGTAGTCATGGGAAGAGGGCTGTTGCTGACTTTCAGAAGTGATTCCAGGCCTTTATCGGTAAGTCTAATTATTGTAGAATGCTCTGTTTACAGGGATCAAGTAAAGATAATGCAACAGAATATACATATCAGTTCTTATTAAGGCCTTTTCACTTATAAGAGGTGTGGCATTTTTACAAGCCATGAGTAAGACATGTGGCATAAAAGCAGTTATGAAGCTGGGGTACTTTCATTAAATAAATTTGGAGATGAATGCTAATTTTCTGTTCAGGATAGGTAGAGCCCAACTTACCCGAGGTCCCTGATCACCTTGTTCTCCCTGTAGAAAAGGAAGATGAGATGATGGTTTTAGCCAAAATCTGTACATATTGCTCATTAGAAAGATCAAAACATTACACAGTATAGGTTATGCCCACATGGAGTTCTACTAATTTAATTTGGTTTTTACTATGCAATTTCTTACCTTATCACCTTTGGGACCAGGAGGGCCCTGAAAATAAAAAATAAAAAAAAAGAAAGAGAAAGGTTAAAGAATTTCATTGAAAAAATATTGTAGCCTGAATAGATCAGCTAGGTCAGCTAAAAGTACACAGAGATATATCTGTCAGTGAAGTTTTTCAAGGAATTTTGGTTTCTAAACTATATGTTTTATAATTGTAACATGGTTGGTAATTGATATGTATGTAAATATATAAATATTACATCATAAGTATACAATGCACAGAATAAATGTTAACAAACTGAGCATACCCATGCAAGTAGAATTCAGCTAAAGAAATAGAACATTACCAGCAAGTTAGGTGCTCCTATTGGGACACTTCCTTGTCACTCCCCTCTGCCAACAGTAGCCACTATTCTGATCTCTTACAATATAAATTAGTTAGCCTGTTTTTGTACTTTATATAAATGGAATCATACAGTATATCCCTGGCCTCTTTTGCTCAATATGTGTGGAGTTCACCCATAATTCCATGTGTTGTTGTAGATTGTTCTTATTACTTTATAATTTTCCACTATGTGAATATATTACAATTAATCTATTCATCCTACTGTGGTGGTCATTTGTTTCCAGGAGTTTCTAGGTCTTGCCTATTACAAATACTGCTATGAATATAGTAATACACGTCTTTTGGTGAAAAATTATATGCATGTTTGTAGGTGTATATCTAGGAATAGTTGTTATGTCATAAAGTATAATCGATTTAGTAGAAATATTTTTTTAAAGTGGTTCTTACAGTTTACAACTCTATCACTGATGTATGAGAATTTCAATTGCCTCAAGCCACCACCAGTACTTGGTATTTTCCATTGTTTTCATTCTAGGCATTCTGGTGGGGATGTCATAATTTCACATCATGTTTTAAAATGCATTTTCCCATTGATTAGTAAGTTTAATCCCTTTTAATACATTCATTGGCCATTTTGCATCCTCTTTCATAAGTATCTATTCACAATTTTTGCCCTTGGGCTATTAAATTGTTCTATTGATTTGCTAGAGTTCTTTATGATATATTATACATTATACATATATAAATAAATAGATATAGAGATTAGAGTTCTTTAGAACGTCTTAATATGAGCCTTTTGTGAGATATATATTCCCACTTTGTGTCATTTTAGAGATGTTTTTGATGAACACTAGATTCTTAATTTTAATAAAACTTAAGCTAACATTTTTTTCTATTCATAATTATCCTTTTTGTGTTCCACTTAAGATATCTTTGTTTACTTCAACATCGTGAAGAGTTTTTGTCTATGTCTATTCTAAAAATTAAAGCTTTATTATTTTATCTTTCATATTTAGATCTAAAGTCATTGAGAACTGATTTTGTGTATGATGTGAGGTAAAAGTCAAGATAATTTTTTTTTCATATGAACATCAGGTTAACTGAATATTTATTGAAAATGCATCTTTTCCCCATTGTAATATAGCATAAAACAGGTGACCATTATATATGGCTCTTTTCAGGAATTTCTATTTTGCTGGGCAGCTGTCTATCCCTGAGCCACATTGAGACTTTTTTTTTAAACCTTTGAACTAAAATACTAGTAGGAGATACTAATTCTACAGGCATCAATTGTGTTGTCTTTTCTGGTTTTTAAAGGTGAAGTTTTGGGTTCAGCCCACTTGAGAAGTTGAGACATTTTAGAGTTACCTTGAACCTCTCAACTGTATTTTTAGCAGGGCTGGGAAACAAGGACAAGGAAGTAGAGCCAAAGTTTCAACAAAGTACCCTATCCTAGGTACCAGTGGAGACTATGTCATTGCAGGTGGGACTATAAGAATGCTTTGCCTTGCAAAACATTTTCTTCTCCTAAATATCAGCTACAGTGAAATGGTAACAAATTTCCATTCTCGGTGTGACCCTTCTGGTAATAGCTATGAGGCTATAAAAAACTAATAATAACAACAACATTATGCCTTATATTTCTGTATATTTTATCATCAACAAAGAACTTTCACCTGTAATTACATTTCATCACTTCAATAATCCAATGAAGAAAATATTGTGATAATCCTTTTATAGATGCCAAAAATAAAACTCAAAAGTTACCAGTGGTAGGCTTTTTCCCGGGGCGACAGGTCTCCCATCCAAGGGCTCACCAGGAGCGACCCTGCTCAGCTTCCCAGCACTGTGGGGCATCCTGCGCCTGCGCGCCATGAAACGCCCTTAGTGTTAGGCCTTTTGTAAGCAAGTTAGCCAAAACTAGCCCAGTTGACATGGCTTTAAATGCAGTGGTTTTGATGCTAAGTTTTAGAATATAGCTCTAGAACAAATTCTCAGAAAAAATGATGTCCATGTACTGGTGTCTGCCTTCAATAGACACCTTCTAAAATGCTTCCCAACTGCATTCTACAGTGTCACAGACACTGGCCCCAAGATCTCAAGTTCAAAATGAGAGGAAAAAGAAATTGAAAAGGAGTGGAGAGCATGACAGAGGGCTAAGATAATGAAACCAACTTTATGAAATCCTTTTCTCTTATGTCCAAAATCTTTTTTTTTTTTTGAGTTGGAGTCTCACTCTGTCGTCCAGACTGGAGTGCAGTGGCCGCTCCCGGCCACCGCAGCCTCGACCTGCTGGGCTCCGGTGATCCTTCCGCCTCAGCCTTCCAAGTAGCCGGAACTACAGGCGCGCGCTACCACGCCAGGCTCATTTTTTGATTTATTGTAGAGATGAGGCCCAGGCGGGTCTCGAACCCTCAGGCTCAGGCAATCCACTCACCTCAGCCTCCCAAAGGCGCGGGATTACAGGCTGAGCCACCAAGCTGGGCTTATGCCCAAAATCTTTTGCCATTGAAAAGAGGGACGATAAGAAAATAAATTTTCTTACTATTTTCAGTAATTTTTCAATGTTTTTATTGTTTTCAATAAGTCAAGTTGTAATTAGTGAGTATAGCCTGTGTACCACCTCTGCAAAATTAAGTTAAAGAAATTTATTTGGCTCTTTTAACACATGCAAAATACTTACGAATGCCATACAAGTAGAATTTTATTTTTGGTTGGGCAAGTGACAATCTTTTTATAGGTGCCAAAATGAAATGGAAGCCAAAGAAAAGAATAAGAAGAAGATACCTGCCATCATGTTTAAGAAATACAATGAAGATTCTAGTTTTAGTTTAAGTAGCATGTTACTTAACTTTATTTCGATTTCTACACACATTTGTTGAATGTCTATAAAGACTTTAGCAACATTCTAAACACTGGTGGAAGATGTGGCGGGAAAGTCTGATTTAGAAAGACATGGCCCCTGTGCTGGAAAAGCTAAATAGACTTGTGTTAAGTCAAACATTTTCCATATACTAGCATTAAGAAAAAAAATGAACCCCAGAAAATCCAGCTACTTTGAGGTCAACCATTATGGTGGACCCTTTCCAACCTTTATCTCCATCCCCTTTCCAGACTTCTCTCTAAAGTTTTGTTTGCTTTTGTTGGTGAGATTTCAGAGACAGTGTCTCTTGTACCAAGCCTCTAAAGGCACCTTGCTAGGCTCCACAGCATCTTTAAGCACAAATTACAGTGGGGAACAGAAACAACTCTTTTTCTCAAAGTCCAATTAATAATGCCAAAGCCACATACATTAATTAGAGCTCTTTAGCCAGCTTGCCCTGAGCAAGTATGCTTAATTCACAAACACATGGAAATTTGCATTCACAATTGAGCAATAAATATTGCTGCTTCAAAAGAGGGTGTTTCTGAGCAGACAGCATGGTGTCCTGGCACCTGCCAGCTCAAGACGGAAGGGAAGCTGAGGTCAAACTCCACTCACAGCTGTGGTGGCTGCTTGGGACACTCCAGCCCCCACTTGTGCATTTGAGATAACAGCAGGCGTTTTCTTCTGCTCTGATTGAAATCCCACTCTTCTTTCTAAATTGAACCCTTTTCACTGAAAATATGGGTTGAATTTGAAGAAGAAAGTGGGCTACCTTAGTAAACACAGATAGTATACCAAAATTTGGAAGCCATTATTATTTTCTAAGTCAAAACATTACAAATGAAAGAAAGGTGCACTTGATTATTAACCTTTAAAATTAATGCTTTGTCATTATTTAAGTTTTTTTGCCTTTGAGTTAAAAAACCAAAATATTATTAACTAAAAGATAGGTAGAAATACAAATTAATGACTATTTGAATTACAGAGTAGTTTACAATGGCATTGGGGCTGCTTCCAAGCAAAGTTCCATCTATACCATCTATATCAAGTTTAACAATATAATATTTAGTAGACATATCTGTTGTTCAGGAAACAGTGTCAATGGCAACTATTTGAAGATAAAACTTTGCTAAAAGAAGGATGGGGTCAATGCAAAGGAATATAGTAAGATTAGCAGTCAAAGATAGTGAGTCACAGTTTTACATAATGCTTTTTTGGGATTCTTGTCCTCATTTGGTCTAAAATACTCCTGGAGTCAGATCTTTCATGAGACCCGCTTTAATAAATAAGTAAGAATGTTTAAAATGATCTTTCTAGTTAGTTTTATGTAATTAGTCCTAATCACATAAGTACGTAAAGGTGCTAATAATGTTTTTATTTATTAGTGTTGTTACAATTAGAAGATTTCTTTTAGAGCATTATTACAGTGTTATTAACTTACTGCCAAGGTATTCATACATTTCAGTGACAAATGTCAAATTAGTTTCTGTTCAAATGACTTCATATTCAGAATTTACAGTAACTACCTTTCTGTTCATACCAGGCATATGGGTCTTGGCCTATACCAATTTTAGACTCCCAAAATCTATTTTGACCAAATAACTAGGGTTTTAACTCCTTTTCTATGATCTATTGTTTATTTCAATTAAATGATAAACTAAAGCAAAGAGGAGCATAATGAATGACATTCAGGGTAACACTGAATTTCAACCGACATAAAAGTAATTGAAATATAGCTGGAAAAGAGATGTATTCATAGGGGTTGGCTGTGCCAATAATGCCTTTTTATTTACTAGAACTGTAAATTTCACCTACTTTGGACTGGCAAAAACTGAAGAGGAAAAAATTTTTTAAAAGATGACAATCATAAAAACAAAATTAAATTCTGCTAGTGGTAGAAAAAAATGGATAAAATTGCAAACCCTAGAAATCCTTGACAGGCAGAACTGCCAATGAGGTTATGACTTCTATTCCAGGAAAGTATAGATAAGTTTATTTTTATTCATGAAATACAACAAAACTTTTTCTGATTAATCTTTTCATTACCATAGAATTATGAGGACAAGCAAGTTTCATTCTCAAAGCATTTATGGCTATCAACCAGGCAATGTGCTCTGAGTCTGGAGGAGAGACATGTGCATATGATTACAATCAGTGGAATAAACACTGTGTGGTGGGAGTCCAGAGAAGAGAGAAGGTAGGAGAGTTGGAATTGAAAAGATGATATTGGAACCAGCTCTCAAAAGCTAAAAAATAGAGAACTCGGAGGGTGAAGGGGTCAGGGTAAAGCGGGTCAGAGAGCAAGAAAGAGCATGAATAAGACGACACCATGCTATCAGAGAAAGATGAGTTCATGGTGATAAGAACATACAGGGAGTGGAGATGGAGAAATTGCAACAAGGAGCTGCAAGCCTAGTTAACCACACTCAGGCATCTGGGTCAGATTCTGTTATCATTTTAACAAAGAGATGAAGCATGCTTTGCTTTGTGGAACTCTTGAGAGGCTAGAGTGTTAGGGATTCTTAGAAAGTATTTGCATTGGTTTAAGAGCGAGAAGGTAGATAGAGGTATGAATTAAGGTTGTGGCAGTAGGTACACATGGGAAGTTCTAGATTCAGGAGTCATTTCTGAGGTAAAACCGACAAAACCAGTTAATTGATTGGCTATAGGGGCCACTGACAGATTGTCGACATGTCCTACTCATTTTGAAGTTCAGTTTAGTGTGTTTGCAGAAAAGCATTGGCCTAAGCTAGTTCAACCCAGATAAACACAGCAGTTTTTATAGCCAAGTGAATCACATAGAGTTTAAATCTGGCTTTAGGGGTGTATTTCAAATCCAAAGTGTTGGCAGTTTCAGCTGGTCTAATTGAAAATAGCTGAGAGAGAAGAAGAACATTATCATCCCCAATGTGTAGAAACAGCACACATGACACATAGTGGCCATAACTGTGCTGCCTCTGCTCAGAAATCACCCTTCTTCTGTGTTAATTTCTGAATACAGGACAACCTTATCATGCTTCCTTTCCTCTGCTTTTTAAACAGCGAATTGAATGTGGAATAACTATATTTTAAGTGCTGTAATTTCTCTAGTCTTTTCAAGATAAAAGAGATAGAGAGCCAGGGGCACGGGCTGTTTTCTAGGAGTAAAGAACAACCACAATGGTCACGGTACTCCCGACATGGGACTTCTTCCTGATGTGCTCAGGCACTCTTGCAAACATGTCTTTATTAATGTTCACAGTTTCCCAGGAAGGAAGGAAACATGAACTACCCAGTTTTCCTTTTATACGTGTAAGACAGACGCCTCACTTCTACTGATTGTAAGACGTCTATTTACTCCTTGGACTGCATGGTTCACTTGGTCTGTTGTGCTGATGAGACATACACACCAACCACACGCTCAAGAGAAATTTGAATTTGGCATCACAGTTTTTAACAGGTATCCAAACCTGCAGAAAAATCACATTGCAAGTAGTGTTAACACTTGAAAATCTAGTATTTTACTTGAAGAATAGGAATCCTAGGTATTTAGGCATGGTGACATCTACCCTGCTTCTGAAAAAGTGTTTCATATAGTTAGCATAGCCTTACCTCCAACTAGAATGTGACCATGTGTTCTTTCAAGTATATGCTTCTACCTTGAACTCATACATAGGCCTTTGTTTTACTAGCATACTGTACTGGTTAGGGATATTTTTTCTCAAATCACCAAATTGTTTTGTTTTATATACTTTCAACTTTGCAAATAACTTGAGCTTTTAATGTGTAAATTTTAAAGTTAAGGAAACTTTTGTAAAAAACCTGATATAAAACCATAGGCATTCCTATATACAAGTATAGATAAATTTTGTGTGTGTACTTGTGTATAATTTCTTTTGAAATGCTTCAGTAAACAGTTAAAAAAAAGTATAATTTGTGAGAATTACTTTAAAATGAAGCACATGAATTAAAGTATTTTAGTGGTTAAGAGCTTGAGCTTTGAAGTGAAACAGATCCAGACTGAAATCATGTCTGGAATCACCTGTGTAATCTTTGACTGGTTAAGTAATCCCCTTAAGCCTCAGTTTCTTGATCTGTAAAATGGGGAAAATAATGTTTACTGTTTGACTAAAATGAAATATTGTGCATGAAACAACTTATAAAATGCCTGACCTAACAATAGTAGTGCTTATGAAGTACACATTCATGTTTTTTAGTATTTTAATCATGGTAAACATAAAATAAAATTTACTTTTTAAATACTTGACCTGGGGATAAGAAAGTGAACATATTGATTTCCTAAGCCAAAAGGAAATATCTTAGAAAATGTACTGGTGGATTATTAGAAATATCTAGAGTATATGCAGATCTAATATATTATTATATAAATATTATTATACATATATTATTATATAATTCAGGAAATATTTCCAAATAAGCTTCATTGTAGCTTTAGTCACATACTGTAATGTCTAAAAAAGACTGAACTTCAGGCCCTACAGACACCTAGTCACCCCTAACATACACAGAGTAGGTGCTCAATCGGTTCTTGCTGAATTGAAAGACCCAGAAAGAAAAAAGTGCAATAAAACTCTGTGTTCAAAGCAGCAACATGCAAAGAATTATAGAAGAACCAGATTCAATGCTGCTGCAGAAGAACCGTGTTTATTATAGTGTCAAACTCTGCTAAGCCAGGGAAAGAAATTATAGCTATAAACAGATTTATAGCTTCAGACTTTACACCTTTCATTTTGCATTGAAGATTAAAAGAAACCATGCAGAAGTGGTTGGGTATAAATAGAAATTTAAAATATCAAAACCAGCCCACTTACTAGAAAACAAATTTTTATGGTTATTATTTTCTGGGAATATTTTATGGTATGATCATAATTATAAGATTTTCAGCGATGTCCATTTGAGCCCTGGACAAGGGACCGTACGTGCTCATGATCAGTCTTAAATCATAAGCAGCTGCCATAAGGAAACAATTAGTGGGGTCTAACACTAAAAAAAATTTAGAAAAGTCAAACATTAAAAAAGGACTCTCAAAAGTAAGACTGATGCAGCTCAATGGAGTTAAAGGCTTATAAAACAGCAGGACTCGGGACACTCACTCTGGTTTTCTTTTCTAACACAATACAAATTAAATACAGTCAAATTACTGCTCCCACCAATCAAAACCAAGGGGTCTCTTCTTCCTAGCATCATTCTTGCCTCTAGATGTTCTAAGAGATTGCAAAAATGTCTTTGTTTAACTTTGATTTTTTTTTCTTATTTTTAAGAGGTCAAATAAAATGAACTCCATGGTGAAAGACTTGGAATCCCAAACATTCCTTTTGTCAAAAGAAAGTATCAACTTGCACTTTTAATGCCCATAGTAGCCCTTGTGATTTTACAGCTAATGGTGTAAGTTATCCTACAATACTCTTACTGTCCCCAATATGATTAAAATGTATTCAGAGATACATTCATCTTTAAACCTTGGATTTAATCTACAATCATCAGTTTCAACATATTTCCTAATACATTGTCCCAACATAATTTTACCCAGGATACTTGAGAAGCTTGGTTTGAAGGTAAGTTTGATTTTTCACTTCATTTGTAGTGTCATATAGTGTAATATAGGTTTTATGAAGGGCCACTGAGCATAACACAAGGATAAGGGTATAATATTCCTTGGAGTTTCAGGAATTATTCAAAAGGTATGGAAGCAAACAAACAAGCAAGAAACAAAACCATCAGATGAGGCTACAAAAGCCCAAATATCAGGGTTTGTCTACAATTCTTGGGCTTCCAAATATATTCTTGGATGTTTCTCATTTTCTGCTGATGGCTAAGAAGATCAAAAGCTTTTAATATGAATTTCTACAACTACCATGCTCTCCAACTCCAGCTTTTTCCTTATCTTCACCCTCCTCTCTAAAGTGAAGGTAATATTGAACCTACCTACCCACCTGCCTGCCCCCTCCCCAACCTTTCCCTATTTATTTTTTTTCTCACTTGTCTCCTCAACTATAGCCATTCCCTTGGATTCATCTTCTCCATGGTCTCCAAACATGTTCATTCACTCTCTTCTAAAGACAAGAAGGAAAAAAGCTGCCTTTGCCTACTCTTCCCTCACTTTAAGGTCTTATCTTCTCCCTTAATGTCTCCAACTTTCATAAATAACAGATTGGTCATAGAAAGAAGGAGATTGGATTTGAGGAAAGATAAGGGAGTTAGCAGAGAAGAAGTCATTATTTTACAGTCTGGGGAATATAAAGGAACATGAACTGAAATGCATATCATTCTTGGGGGCGTTTCTTCCCATCAGGAAGAAGGAAGCTGAGTGATGGGAAGGAAAACGGTTAATCCAGTCCTCTGGGCCCAACCAAGAAAGGGCTTACCCTGAGCTAAACTAAAACCAAACAAACTGGAGTTTGGGGGAGGAGGGGGTTGACAAAATCCATAAATGTTCATATTGCCCATATTTGTGTCCAAACATTTTCTGTTTTTACTCTACACCCTTCACCAGCTATCAAATATACCCTCAAGGCTTTAACTATTACCTGACTTATGGCCTAAGCTCTTTCCCAAACCGCAATCCTGCACTCCCAACTGCTCACCAGATGTCCAAGCCAACATATACCATCATCAGATCAAATTCAATAGTCTCAAACCAAACTTCTCAATTTCTGTTGTAAGCCAATCATGATTCCTGATTTTTCTATTTTTGTTAAACATAACACCAAGCCTAAAAGGCCAGTGCTATATTTGATTCACTCAATTTATTCTATTGCCAAGTCCTATAGATTTCATTTGCCCCCAAAATCCCTTGAATGTATGCCCATCTTTTCGTGTTAATAGCACCTCTATTCTGGATAACTGGAATAATCTACAAGCCTCTCTCAGCCTTTCCTCCTTCCACTCCAGCCTACATACTTTTGTCAGATTAATTTTTCTAAAACACATTTCTGAACATATCATCTCTCAGCTTAAAGAACTTTAGAAGCCCATTTTGCAATCCATAAGAAAAAGTTGCTATAGACAACCATCCACAATAAATGCAAAAAACCACTTGATGAAAGGTTGCTGAGTATCAGGCCAATTCATCTTGACCTGCTGATAAACCAAACATTATGTGTTTTTTGATATGTGAACTAAGTATGCTATACCTTTATATAAGATTTTCTAAAAATTTAGCCAAACCTAATCAAATTTCTAAGTGTAACTTGTAGTTTAAAAGAAATACGGAAGATAGGGGAACAAGTTAAACAACACTGTTAGGAAGAAATTAAGACCAATTCAGAATGTGGGACACTCTATATATGGAAAAATTGTCCTAGAAAAATTCATAACATAGAAAAATTAAAAGAAGGAAGACCATTAAAAAATCAGAGATCAAAGAGTTTTAATAATTAAATGCCAAGTATGAGCTTTGAGTCTTGATTTAAAAAAATCATCAGTAAAACAATTTTTTAGACAATTAGAGAAATTTAATATGGATGGAGGATTGATGATATTAAGAAATGTTTATTAATTTTATTAGAGTTGAAAGATGAAATGGTCATTACGTTTTTAAAAGGCTCTATCGGTTAGATTCATATTTCAGTATTTGCAAATGTAATGACACGACATCTGGGCTTTACTTTAAAATATACCAGCAAATCACTCTATAAAAAAGATAACTGCACATGCATGTTTATCGCAGCATTGTTCACAATAGCAAGAACCTGGAAACAGCCATGCTGCCCGTCAAAAGAGGACTGGATTAAAAAAATGTGGTACATATACATGATGGAATACTACGCAGCCATTAAAAAGAACAAAATCATGAATTTCGCAGCAACCTGGATGGAACTAGAGTCTGTAATACTGAGTGACCTCTCACAGAAACAAAGATCCGAGTATCACATGTTCTCACTCATATAATGGACCTTGAACATCCAATGTAATACTATAAGAAAATGACTGACGGTACTGGGAAACTATGGTGGGGAGGGGGATGGGTTAATAGTATCAAATATCTGTCTGGTGATAGGGAAACACCTCTTATCAACAGGGTGCCTGAATGAAACGTAATTGTACACCTAACCCTTAACTGTACCCCACAAAACCATAATAAAAAATATTGATTAATAAAAAAACAAAAAAAAACTTACTAGAGGATTGAGTTCCTTTAAGCTTCAGTTTTACCATGAAAATTAAGGCACTGGGAGAGCAAAATAAGATTACAGATGCCAATTCTGTGTATAGCTAAACATGCTATAAAATGCCATTGGTTATATTTAATTATTTTAGTTTGTTGGTCTAGTTTGACCTTTGTTTCCCTATGTAAACAGTAAAATGTTCCTTTCGGGTTGGAATGGAGGCTCACAACTGTAATCCTAACACTTTGGGAAGCCAAAGCAGGAGGACTGCTTGGGGCCAGGAGTTAGAGATCTACCTGGGCAACATAGCAAGACTACATCTTTAAACAAATAAAAAATTTAAAAGCCTCTTAGTTACGAATAGATTGAAAGATTTTTTTGTGTGTCAAGAGACACTGTATCAATTCAAATCTCACTAATTTGTAAGGCCCAAATCATATCTAGTAATACAAAAAAAGAATTCTAGGATGAAAAGAGGCAGTCATCCTGCAAGTCAGAAGAAGCTCTTATTACAAAACATAAACAATGAAAAGCACTTCCTTTGCAGAGTTTTCAGAAAGAGGAAGTTTAAAAGGTATACTTAAATAGAGATAAAGTGCTAAACTTGAATTGGAAGGTCTGGGTAAAAATATCAGCATTCTCATTGGCTGCCCTATGTGACACCGTGCAAGATGCTTTAACATTCTGACTCAAGTTCTCTTATTTTGTTTACTTGTCTATTTTCCGTGTAACTTATTGGAGTGTAAGCTTCTCCATGGAAGAATCTGTGGCTCTGTAATTCATGTTAGTGTCCTCAGCATTTAGCATAGTGTTATTATATGGATCTTTAATAAATACTGGTTTAATGAAAAAAATATATATATATACCAGCAAAAACAAAACAAAACAAAATAGATGAGGAAAAGGAATTAAAAAGATTATGAATTGATATTTCTTGAACTTGAGTGATGGGTCTAGGAGAGTTTATGATACTATGTTCTCCTTCTTTTGAGGATATTTGAAAATTCCCATAATAGTCATATAATTTAAAAATGATTTTAAAATACTCTGTATCCAAAGTACTTT
This sequence comes from Cephalopachus bancanus, assembly GCA_027257055.1. Classification (NCBI taxonomy): domain Eukaryota; kingdom Metazoa; phylum Chordata; class Mammalia; order Primates; family Tarsiidae; genus Cephalopachus; species Cephalopachus bancanus. The sequence continues at coordinate 15,677,434 of JAPVLO010000093.1, forward strand.
TTAACATGTTCCTAACTTTCCTTCTCTGCCTTATTGCCCTAATTCTCTATAAGGAGTCTCTCCTCAGCCTTCTTTGGAGACCAGCTGTGCTCAGATAGATCCTCGCTCTTCTCATTCTCTCTGCTATTGCCTAAGTTCTTCTTTCTGTTGAATAAACACCATCAGTTATCATTTTGCTTGGAATAGTATAGCACACCTTTCTTAAAGCCTCTTACCTCACAGCCCGAGCTAAGAAAGTTACTTGGAAAAAAATTAGCATAGAAGAATTTGAGTTTCTGGAAAAAAAATTTTTGTTCTTGCAGTGAAGTCCCATCTCCACCTCCCCCACAAGTTCACTATCTTTGTAGCCAGCAATTGAGACTCATCTCAATGATCACGCTTCCCTAAGCATTACTTAACCCTTCTTGGGATATGCTCTTTCCCTATTTTTGATCTCCTGAAGCACCTGAGCCTATTTTATGAAACTTAACCTGCTAGCATTAAGATTTGTTTCTTAATAAACTCCCAGGGCTCTTGAGGATAGCAAGAGAGGTATGTGGGAAGCAGAAAAAACACTGACTTTGGAGGCTTTAATATACACTAGTACACGACCCTTGACAGGTCACATAATCTCTCGGAACCTCAGTTTCCACATCTGTAAGCTGGAGCAAAGACTAATGGCCTCATATGCGAGTTGTAGAAAGTAATTAAAAGAACACGTGGTCTTCTGTAAACATTACTTTCTTTCCTTTTCTTTCTTCCTAATTCAAATGTGTAGCTTTGAACCTTATGGTTCACAGCCAATAAATATATTAGCAGATTTTCTGAAACAGAGGTCTTCAACAAGGTATCAGGATCAATATTAGTATTTCCTGAATAGCCTGATAGCAATCAAAACACCACTGGCATCTGTGTATCTGACATGCTTCCAGTAAATGCTAATGAGGATATATTTGAGTTTAGCTAAAAATTGTGCCTTTAGGACACTACAATTTCTCATGTGTTGACTCATGACACTAGTTCAGTAGAGTTAAGATGAATAGAAAAACAAAATATTTACAGTTCTCTTGAGATAAGATGAAGCCTATTCAATGAAAAAAATTTCTCATATATCAAAAACAGGCAGATATTTTTTGACTCCTGTTTTTCTCCTTTCTGTAACTCCAAACTTTTAAAAAGAGTATTCTGTTTTCATTCTCCCCACATTTTCAACCCTGAGTAACTACTAAGACCATGGCAATATGGCAATATCACTTTGAAAACTGCAGTTACAAATGACCTCCTGCTTGCAAACTCAGTGACAGTATTTCACATGATGACCACAGCTTCTTTGGCAATGCCTTCTTGTCAGACAAGGCCCCGATTTCCTTCCCTGGGTCTTTTCTTTTTCTGCACTTCATAATTAATCTTCCCTCACCCCTGTCTTCTCTTCCCCTCTACATACTCTCTGGGGGTTCTCTTGATTTCCACAGTTTTAGTTACTGCTTGTCTACTCTATGCCCAGCTGGGGCCTCTCTCCAGGACTCTGCCTACTATCCACTCTACATCTCCCCTTAGATATGTTATTCTCATCTCAGATCACTATGTCCACCATGGAGACTCTGGTTAGTTTTCTTCTAAGAAAATTGCATGTACTTTATTCAGCGTTCTGCTGGCCCTGATTAGCACTGTATTAATTAGAGAAGATAGCTTTCCTCCAGACAGCTAGAGCCCCATGCCAGGCTCACAGCTAGGCAAGTGGAGTATGAGCTGGATTTCAAACCATGCCTGCCCCTTGACGGAGCAGCCTTGCTCAGTGCATGACTTGAACAAATGTAAATCATGGTGCTGAGTTTCCTGCAAGGAGTAACATTTCTTTCAGAAACTCAAAACTTGTGCATGGTGGTGCACGCCTGTAGTCCAAGCTACTGGGAAGGCTGAGGTGGGAGGATAGCTTGAGCCAAGGAGGTTGAGAATGTGGTAAGATATGATTGTGCCACTACACTCCAGTCTGGGCAACAGAGTAAGACCAAAATAGCTACCATGCCTGGCTATTTTTTTAATTATTATTTTGTAGCGATGAGGTATCTCTATGTTGCCTAGGCTCATCTTGAGTTCCTAGGCTCAAGCAATCCTCTCATTTTGACCTTCCAAAGTGCCAGGATTACATGCATGAGCCACCACACCCAGCTCATAGTTTAATGGATATAACTATATATATATATATATATATATATATATATATATATATATATAGTCAAGATATAATATACCTTAGAAAATTTATAAGTACAATTTTTAAAGTTTGAAACACTTCATAGTGAATTGATTTTATTTCTCCAAAAACAATAATTTGAACTAAAATTCTTCACTATCTTTTTAAAATTATGTATTTATTCATTTTATAATTGGAGGTACCATGTTACATGGACATATAGTGGTGGGGACTTGGTCTCAGATGGCCCATTCCCCAGAGAGTGAACATTATACCCATTAACTCTTTGCTATCTCTAAAGGGAATTATACATACTTATAAATGTTCACATAAATGTTTTTGACACAGAGTCCTACACTGTAACCTATAACCATATCTAACAGTGATAATCACTTTTCATGAATTTCTCAATTTTAATGTTGAATTATTTATCCTAAAGTTTATATAGACTGAGGTTATTATTCCATTGTTTTTATCCAGCAGGTAAAGTGTCACCTTTAAGGGTAAGATCAAGTCTTTGTGGCTCTATCTCAGTGTGAGTGCTTATGTGAGAAGCCACATGCATAAATAGGTCTTTAATAATAACATTTTAGTGTGCCATACACTATTTTAAATGTATTATTAAGTTATATATAAAATCAAGCAAACCACACTCATTTTACATTGAAAAGCTGAAGGAAAAAGTTACATAACTTGTATAAAGTTATATAGGTTCTTAAGTGATAGACCTTGATTCAAACCCAGGTATCTACCTCGGAAGCTCATTCTCTAAGCCCTATATAATATGTTTTATATATTGCCTTAGAAATAGGCTGATAAAAGCAGATATTATCAGTAGGCTCAGTCATTTCAATATCACATGCATATAAAATTATCACTAAATCCCAATTATTAAATATGTATATTCATTCAACAAAATGTATTATGCATTTTCTATATATCAACACTATACAAAAAACTGAGATACAAAAATTAGTTAGCTTAGGGAGTCATAACAGCTTCCACAGATGCAAAGCAATGTAGGATTAACTTAATTATTCACCTTTATTAAGATGGAATTGAAAGGAATACATTTGATAGAAAACATAGCATAAAGTTGGCAATACAAATTCTGTAACTAATTTCAGTGGGAAAAAATTCTAAGATGAAAGAAATTAAACTTTGAGATGATATATCATTTGATACACAAATTACCATGTAAAAGTAAAGAAATATGGATTATCATAAAATAAACAAACTGGTATATTATGATAATCTCAGAGATATAAGTCTTTTTGAGTGCACTTGACATATCACATGACCGATTTCATATCACATGACCGATTTGCTTAATAAAATGCCAAAACTAAACCATTAAGACTTTTATTCTCATTCTCCTTATCACATAACTGCCACATAAAAAATAGGTGGATGCTAATACTTTGCATAATACTAGTATGATTTATTCAAGATATAATATATTACTAGTTTAATATGATAGTTTTATTGTGTAATGAGCAAAATAAAGATTTTCTGCATACTTTTTTATGAAAATGTAAAAAAACACTTTTCAATTTTTTGGAGAATGCATATGTTCTCCCCCTGCCCCCAAGTCAGGCTATATGAATCTGAAATAGACTGGATTGGAACACAAACATGAAATATGGGAATTGCTAAAGTGCTAGGTTAGAAGGAGCTCAGTATGTAATTTAAAACATATGAATAGAAAGTTAAACACTGTCCCAAAATATAATATATTATCCAGGAATAATCCTCTACAAGAGCACATACAGCTTGAATTTTGTAAATTTTAGTAAATTATTGTGAAATGACAATAACAATATAAGAACAAACAAAGCAAGGAAAGACTGTGGAAAAGGTGAAGTGATATCTTCCACTTCTTTTCAAGTGCCTCTGAATAAATACAAATGGAAGCCACACGCCTCTGTGTGCAGTTGTCTGGTGGTATTTGCTTGTGGTTTCTCTTACATTTTTTTCTCACTGAGTAATACAGAATTACAACATGCACGACATTTTAGTCCTCTAAATTCCTAAGGGAATTATATCTTTATGTTCACATGCAACTCAAAAGGGAAGTTGTAAGAAGGGCTTTGAAACTCTAAACATTTTATGCAAAAGATATGGCCTTAGTATGGAAAAGGAATTCTTTACTTAATACCAATGCCCCACTATTTCATTATCCTTTATTGAAGATGCTGATGAGGTTACTTGGGTCAAAGAAAAAGTCAACGTATCTTTTGTAAAGAAGACAGGTAGGATCCTGAGAAAAAATTTAAAATTTCTTAGCATCTACAGTGTTAAATTATTTATTAGAGGGAGAATATTGATGTCTAAGCGATGTGGTGTTACAAAAAACCACCATGAACTACTTTCTATAATAGCCTCAGTTGTTAAAAATCAAAGCCAAGCCTTGAACCCCACAAATTAATTGCTGCAAAATAAAATGTCATAAGTATAGCCTGGTTTAATATTGTTTATTATCACCAAAGATGAAATATCAATACAAATAAACCCCTATAATGAAAAGGGACAGAAGTATTCAAACTCTCCAAACCATGTGGAAGCAAGTTATTGATACTAATATAAGTGTTTTGTAAAATCTCAGAGCTTAGAAACCTCAGAGACTTCATTTAAATAGCATTATTTGTGAGGCATAATGGGGCATTTTAAAAAATTGCTTTTGTTGTTTTTTAATTGTTTTATTTTTTAACTGACAGATAAAATTGCATGTATGTATCATGTACACCATGTTTTGAAATATATATACATTGTGGAATGACTACATATAGCTAATTAACATATGCATTACTTCACAGTTATCAATTTTGTGGTGAGAACGCTTAACAACTATTATTATTGTTAATAGCTGCAGTCACCATGTTGTACAAAAGATTTCTTGATATTTCTTCTATCTAACTGCAATTTTGTATCCTTGACCAACATCACCCCAAGGCTACCCTTCAATCCTCCAACCCCCTAGTAACCACCATTCCATTCTCTGTTCTATGAGATCAACTTTTTTAGATTCCACTTATGCACAAAATAATACAGTATTTGTCTTTCTGTGTCTGGCATATTCAACTCGGCATAATGTCCTCCGGGTTCATCCCTGTTGTCACAAATGACAGGAATTCCTTCTTTTTAAAAGTTTAATAATATTCCTTTGTATATACATGCTGCATTTTTTTTTTTTTTCTTTTTTTTAAATTTAATCAATATTTTTTATTATGGTTTTGTGGGGTACAGTTAAGGGTTAGGTGTACAATTACGTTTCATTCAGGCACCCTGTTGACAAGAGGTGTTTCTCCATCCCCAGACAGATATTTGTGACTGCTAATCCCATCCCCCTCCCCCCCCCCATAGTTTCCCAGTACCGTCAGTCATTTTCTTATAGTATTACATTGGATGTTCAAGGTCCATTATATGAGTGAGAACATGTGATACTCGGATCTTTGTTTCTGTGAGAGGTCACTCAGTATTATAGACTCTAGTTTTATATTTAGTATTATAGACTCAGTATTATAGACTCCATCCAGGTTGCTGCGAAATTCATGATTTTGTTCTTTTTTATGGCTGTGTAGTATTCCATCGTGTATATGTACCACATTTTTTAATCCAGTCCTCTTTTGATGGACAGCATGGTTGGTTCCAGGTTCTTGCTATTGTGAACAACACTGCAATAAACATACATGTGCAGGTATCTCTTTTATAGAGTGATTTGAGGTCTTCAGAGTATATTCCCAGTAGGGGGATTGCGGGATCGTATGGAAGGTCGATTTTTAGAGCTTTTAGGAATCACCACACTGCTTTCCACAGAGGTTGCACTAGTTTACACTCCCACGAACAGTGTAGAAGTGTTCCCTTTTCACCACACCCTCTCCAGCAGCTGTTATTTTTTGAGTTGTTGATAATTGCCGTTCTGACTAGAGTTAGTGGTATCTCAGTGTGGTTTTGATTTGCATCTCCCTGATGATTAGTGAGGTTGAGCATTTCTTCATGTGTTTGTTGGCTGCTCAGATGTCTTCTTTTGTGAAGTGTCTGTTCATATCTTTTGCCCATTTTATAATGGGGTTGTTTGTTTTTTTCTTTTCAGCACGTTTGAGTTCCTTGTAGATCTGGGATGTTAAGCCTTTGTCAGACCTGGAGTTGGCAAATCCTTTTTCCCAGTCTGTAGGCTGTCTCCCTGCTCTCTTGATGGTTTCTTTGGCTTTGCAGAAGCTTGTCAGTTTAATAAGGTCCCACTTGTCTATCTTCTCTCTTATGACCTGTGGGTTTCAGGTTTGTTCAGGAATTGGATGCCAGTTCCGATTTCCATGAGGGTATTTCCTTCCTTTTCTAAGGTTCTTATGGTTTGAGGTTTTACATTTAGGTCTCTGATCCATTTGGAGTTAACCTTTGTGCATGGGGATAGATAGGGGTCCTGTTTCAATCTTCTGCATGTGGTCAGCCAGTTTTCCCAGCACCATTTACTGAATAGGTTCTCCTCTCCCCAGTGGTAGGTGGTGGGGGATTTGTCAAAGATGAGTTGGTTAAGAAATTGAGGTTTTGCTTCTGGAATCTCAATTCTATTCCATTGATCTATATGCCTGTTCCTGTACCAATACCAAGCTGTTTTGATGATTGTAGCTTTATAGTAAAGTTTGAAGTCTGGCAATGTGATACCACCTGCTTTGTTTTTTTTGCTGAGGATTTTTCTGGCTATTCTTGGATGTTTGTGTTTCCATATGAATTCCTGTGTTGTTTTTTCCAGGTCTGAGAAGAATGTTGCTGGTGATTTGATGGGTATTGCATTGAATTTGTAGATTGCCTCAGGTAAGATGGACATCTTCACAATGTTGATTCTTCCAATCCATGAGCATGGGATATTTTTCCACTTGTTTGTGTCATCTTTGATTTCTTTGAGCAGTGTTTTGTAATTTTCATTGTAAAGGTCTTTCACGTCTCTGGTTAGGAAGATGTCAAGGTATTTCATTTTTTTGTGTGTGTGGCTATTGTGAATGGAATTGTGTTTTTTATTTGGGTTTCTGTTTGTTTATTATTGGTGTAGAGACATGCGATTGTCTTTTGTACATTTATTTTGTATCCTGAGACTTTGCCAAAGGCCTTTATCAATGTAAGGAGGCTTTTGACAGATTCTCTTGGGTTTTCAAGGTACACAGTCATATCATCTGCAAAGAGAGATAACTTGACTTCCTCTTTTCCTATTTGGATGCCCCTGATTGCCTCCTCTTCTCTGATTGCTCTAGCCAGGACTTCCAATACTATGTTGAACAGGAGGGGTGAGAGTGGGCATCCTTGTCTAGTTCCAGTTTTCAGGGGAATTGGTTCCAATTTTTGTCCATTTAGGAGTATGCTGGCTGTGGGTTTCTCGTAGATGGCTTTTACTATTTTGAGGTATGTTCCCCATATGCCTAGATGTTCAAGGGTTTTTATCAAGAAGGGGTGCTGGATTTTATCAAAAGCTTTTTTTGCACCTAATGATATAATAAAGTGGTTTTTGTTTTGACATCTGTTGATGTATTTGATTACATTTATGATTTTACGAATGTTGAACCAGCCTTGCATGCCATGAATGAAGCCTACTAGGTCATGGTGGATGATTTTTGAGATGTATTGCTGAATCCAGTTTGCTAGGATCTTGTTGAGAATTTTAGCATCTATGTTCATCAAAGATATTGGCCTGTAGTTCTCTTTCTTTGTTGGATCTTTACCTGGCTTGGGTATCAATGTGATGTTGGCTTCGTAAAATGACTTGGGGAGAGTTCCATCTTTTTCAATCACCTGGAATACCTTCAGTAGGATTGGTATCAGCTCCTCCTTGACTGTCTTGTAGAATTCTGCTGGAAAGCCATCTGGACCAGGGCTTTTTTTTGTAGGAAGTTTTCTTATTACGTAGTCGATTTCCTTGATTGTTATTGGTTTATTTAGGGTCTCAATTTCTTCTTGTTCCAACCTAGGTAGGTTGTGTGATGTCAGAAAGTCCTCCATTTCCTTAAGGTTTTCAAGTTTGTTTCCATACAAGTGTACGCAGTAGTCTCTAATGATCTTTTGCATTTCTTCAGGGTCAGATGTGACTTCATCTTTTGTGTTTCTGACGGTGCTTATTTGGTTTTTTCTCATTTTTTCTTGGTCAGTCTAGCTAGGTGACCATCGATCTTGTTTATCCTTTCGAAGAACCAGCTTTTTGTTTCATTGATTTTTTGTATTATCTTTTTGTCTCTATGTCCTGGATTTGGGCTTTTATTTTGGTGATCTGGATTCTTCTGCTGAAATTAGGGTTTTTGTGGTCTTGCTTTTCAGCTTCTTTAGGTGGCTTGTTAGGTTGTTAATTTCTGTTCCTTCCATTTTCTTCATGTGTGTTTGTAGGGATATAAATTCCCCTCTTACTACTGCTTTCAGGGAATCCCAGAGATTTTGGTAAGATGTTTCTTCATTTTCATTTGTTTCCAGGTATCTTTTGATCTCTGTTTTGATTTTGTCATTGACCCAGGAGTTGTTTAGCATCATGCTGTTTAGCGTCCATGTCTTTGTGGGTTTTAGGGGGACTTTGTTGGTGTCAATGTTTATTTTTATTCCACTGTGGTCCGAGAAGGTGCTTGGTAGAATTTTGGTCCTTTTAAATTTGCATATGCTTGATTTATGGCCAAGTATGTGGTTGATCTTAGAATATGTTCCATGTGGTAATGAGTAGAATGTGTATTCTGTGGTCTTTGGATGGAGTGTTCTGTAGGTATCAATTAAGTCAATTTGGTCTAAAGTCACACTGAGGTTCCGGATCTCCTTGCTGATTTTTTGTACTGATGATCTGTCTAGGGTTGTGAGTGGGGTATTAAAGTCCCCAGTTATGATAGTGTTAGAGTCGATATCTTTCTTTAGTTTTCCAAGAAGTTGCTTTATGAAAGTTGGTGCACCTATGTTGGGTGTATATATGTTTAGGATAGATATTTCTTGTTGATGGATTGAGCTTTTTATCATTATGTAGTGGCCTTCTCTATCTTTTTTGATTTTTAATAGTTTGAAGTGTATTTTGTCTGAAATTAAGATCGCTACTCCTCCTTTCTTTTGTATTCCGTTTGCCTGAAAGTTTGTTTCCCATCTTCTTACTTTGAGTCTATGGGTGTCCTTTCTAGTGAGGTGAGTCTCTTGAACGCAATAGATTGTTGCCTGATGATATTTTATCCATTTTGCCATTCTATGTCTTTTCAGTGGTGCATTTAGTCCGTTCACATTTAGGCTAATAATTGAAATGCAAGAGTTGATCCCTGTCATAAGGTTCTTACAGAGTTGTTCCTGTTTGTTTGTTGTCTTTCTTTGGGTTTTGGAGTTGGTTCATATGTGTTTTTAATCTTTTGCCTGTACTCTTGTGAAGAATGCTGTTGTTCTTTTTTCTTTTTCTTCTGTGTTCAGTACTTTCTTAAGTGTTTCTTGTAGAGGTGGTCTGGTGGTAGCGTAGGTTCTTAGGGATTGGATATCTGGAAAAGATTTCAATTCTCCCTCATTAATGAAGCTTAGTTTGGCTGGGTAGGTTATTTTTGGTTGAAATTGTTTCTCTCTTAGAACTTTGAAGATAGGACCCCAGGCTCTCCTGGCATGAAGGGTTTCTGTGGATAAATCTGCTGCTATTCTAATTGGTTTTCCCTGGTAGGTAGTCTGGCCTTTTTCTCTGGCTGCCTTTAGGATTTTTCCTTTCATAGCTACTTTGTTTAGGCAAATTATTAGGTGTCTGGGAGTTGGTCTTCTCATTTGTTGTCTTGCAGGGGTTCTCTGAATCTCTTGTGTTTGAATTTTTTCATCCTTGATGAGATGAGGGAAGTTTTCTTGAATGATTTCATGAAATGTTTGTTCCAGTGTGGCTTCTGTTTCTCTCTCTGCCTCAGGAAGCCCAATTACTCTTAGGTTTGGTCTCTTGAAGTGATCATTCATCTCTTGCAGGTTTTGTTCTGTCTTTTTGAGCTTCTTTTCTATGCTTTTGACAGTTTGGATTAGTTCTGTGTTTTGGTCTTCGAGCTCTGAGATTCTTTCTTCTGCTTGGCTGATTCTGCTTTCCATGCTTATTAGTCTGTTGTTCATTTCCATTACAGTATTCTTTACTGCTGTCATTTCTGACATCAGCTCCTTCCTATTTTCCTCTTGTCTCTCCTCAATTTTTTTAAATTCTCTCCATTAATGTCTTGATGTCTGGGTTTGTTGCATGTAACCAGTCATTCTGGGGGCTCTTCATTGTCTGTGTTCCAGAATCTGTTTTCTCAGTGTCTGATCTCCCAGGGGTCTGTATGAGGCCTATATTCTTCTTTTGGTTTTTCTTCATTTGTGCAGTTTTTCCCCCTCCCTACTTTTTCCTTCCCTCCACGTCACTGTCTTCTTTAATTCTGTTATTCAGGGGTAAAGGGATTGGTTTTACTTCTGTTTGTTCAATCTCCTATTCTTTATGTATGCCCTATTCCTTTGTTCAATTCTAGAGTTGCATTGTAGGCTGGGGGTGGTCCTTTTTGCAGTTTTGAGATTTACTTAAGGGGGAGCTGTGATTCAAAATCTATCTGCAGGTCCTGGTATTCACTGATAGGTGTGTGGATAATCTGGAACCCACTTCCCACTGCCTTGGAGTCTGTTCATGCAGTGGGGCTGTAGGTTTACTCCCTGAAATAAAATGTGGTTAACAGAGGGGAGAGAATGGAGCATACAGTGGGTTGAAGAGGGGGGCGGAGAGATAGAGGAGTAAAGGGGGAAACAAACGAGTGTGCTGACAAATAGAGAGAGGCCTATACTGAAACAGATAAAAACAATAGACTACAGCTACAGACGAACCAACTCTCATACAAAAAAATAAAAAATAAAACATATAGTGATGCTAACAAAAAAGCTAACCAACCACCTTATTAGTGTGCTGTTCCTCTATACAAAGATATGGTTTACAGAGAGAAGAAAAGAGAATAAAAGGAAGAGGAAAAAAGAAAAAAGGGAACAATACAGTAGGAATAAAATTAAGTCATTAAACTAACAGAATCAATGAAGCACACTCTGAGACATTTCGTTTAAGTCCAATGTCCTTTCAGCTCTGATTTCTAGCTTTCTTTTCAAGCTGGTAAATTAGTTTGCAGTTAGGGTAGTTGCCCCTGGTCTGCTGTGAGGGACAGTTCAGATCACCCTCCTTTCAGCACTCTGGCCTATGTCTTTATCAAGCTTGTTTCTCCCATTTCCATGTTGTTACCTTGAATCGCCAGCAGGTGGTGCTATCTCAGCTGCTCACCCCAGAGGGGGCGGGGCGAACAAGAACGGCAAAGGCTGAAGATGGCTGGCTGCCTCAGGGCAGACAGCTGGAGACCCATGGCAGCAGGACGTCCCGGTCACAGGAGAGGTGGCAGCGATCCCAGCAGATCTTCCCTGAAGGGGCCTGAAGGGACTGAAGTGGATCGCCTCCGGCCCAGGTGGTGTGATGTGCTATGGTGGCGGCGGCGGTGGCAGCGGTGGGGGGGCCGTGGCGGCAGCGGTAGTGGCGGGGGGGGGCTGCGGTGGCAGTGGCGCCGTTTGCGCTGCAGTGACTGTCCAGTGGCAACGGCCGAGCTCCGTATGAAGAGCAGGCTGTGATGTTGGGGTCCGTAGCCCCCCGGGCGAGAGTCAGAGGCCCACTGCAGCTCTCCTTTGCAGATGGTTTCACAGACCCGGTTGCCCTGTTGCCATCTTGCCCAAGGATCTCTGTAGTTCCCACTAATTGGAAGGCTGAGATGGAAGGGTCACCCGAGCCCAGTAGATTGAGGTTGTGGTGGCTGGGAAGTGCCACTGTATTCCAGCCTGGACAACACAGTGAGACTAGAATCATGAATCTCAATGCTGCACACAAAAAACGCTGGCCTCTATGAGGGCTCCTCTCCAGCCAATCACATGCTGCATTTTCTTTATCCATTCACTCACAACTGATCAGGGTATTTAAGAATTATAAAAAGCTGATAGTTTTCTTTCCTCTCTTAACATCCTACCCCTTCTGCTCACGTATCTTCCATTCACAACTCATAACATTTGTTCAATTTCTACCATGTACAAGGAAGTAATTTAGGTGTTGTAGAGGATACTAAAATTAAAAGAAAGCAGAGATCCTGCCTTTGAAGATTATAAAGCCTGTTAAGAAAGAGAGAAAAGATGATTAGAAACAACTGTGATACAATTGAAAGAGGAAAATGGAGGAAGGGAATTAATATTCACTGAGTGATTGCCATGTACTAGGTCCGATGTTGGATGTTTTACATATATTGTCTTATTTTAATACTCATACCATCTGTTGAGATAAGACATTATTATCTCTGCTATTCAGATGGAACAAATGAGACTCAGAGTGATTGAGTAACTTGCCCAAGACTGCCCAGCTTATAAGTGGTACAGCTGGGATTTTAACTATGATCTAACTTTGAAGTCCATGCCCCCTAATTTAATTGTAAAGTAATATAAAAATCTGAATACATAAAGTGCTGTGGGGATTCAGAGAAAGACAGAAATTACATTTAGTTAAGGGAGAGTAAAGACATCTTTCTGGAAGAAACAACACTCAAATATGAAGGGTGATCATATCTGGATGTATGAAAACTGAGTGTGTCTAAGAGTTAGGAGGAAAGCAGTTCAGGGGAAAAAAAAGACTATTCTAAGAAAAGGAGAAACATGATTTTACAAGAAAAAAGTAAATGGTTGTATTTGGTTTGGGTAAAGCATAAATACTAGAAAGGGTATTAATGAAAAATTAATGGGAAAGAAGGCTAGAAAACAGGCCAACTCAGATTTGAATGTCAGGCAAGAAACTAGATTCTATTGGACTCTAAATGGTAACCATATTGAAACTCAAAGTTTTAAAGTCAGAAGAATAACATAATCAAAACCATGATGGAAAAGTTTATCTGGCACACATATACAGGAAGATACTAGTTGATAGTACACTCAGTCCCAAACCTCAATGCCTCCACTACAGATACAGGAAAAAGCTAAATATTCACTTTTCTGATTTGCTCCCCTGCAGCAATGAGAGCAACAGCCATGTCATCACAGCAAAATGGCAATTGGGAAGTCAGAGTAAAAAGAATAGGAATCTGGAATCCTGTCAGCTAGAGGACTCATTGTTCAGTCTGCCATTAGCAAAATTGCACAAAATATTAGTGCCATAATTTTAATAACTGATAGCAGAGAGGAAAGGAAAAGGAGAACCCTGAAATGAAAAGGGTAATGTAGAAAGGGAATGTAGGAATGGGAAAACAGGAAATGACTCAGTTATCAGAGTAGGGGGTCCCTGGATCTAAGGAGAAGCCAGGACCAAGCTTATAGCAAGGGTATTGATCAGAGTCACCTGCATGTTAGAAAAAGGCCTCCATAAATGCTTCATGTTTAGGGTCCAGATTGAACCTGGGGATTACCCAGATGTGCAGATGTCAGGCAGAACTTGCAGGTGGGGTTAAAGTCATCCTCAGAAGGGGGCAAAGTCATCCTCATAAGTGGTGGGTTGCAAGATTTAAGAACTTTGACAATTTATTGACTATTAATATTAAAAATAGTATCACAAGAGATGTGACATTTTTCCACAGAAGATATACATAGAGCTAACAGGTATAAGAAAAAGGGCCTCCGCATCACGAATCATCGGGGAAATGCAAATCAAAACCACAATGAGAGAGCACCCCACACGTATTAGGTTGGATATTCTTAAAAAGACAAAAGATAAGTATTGGTGAGGATGTGGAAAAGGAAGCCAGTGTATACTGTTGGTGGGAATGTAAATTACTACAGCCATTATGGAAAACAGTATGAAGGATTCTCAAAACATTGAAGTAGAACTACCATAAATCCAGCAATCCCACTTCTGGCTACATATCCAAAGGAAATGAAATCTGTATGTTGAAGAGAGATATCTGCGCTCGCATGTTCAAGGTAGCATTATTCACAAGAGTTAAGCCGTGAAAACAGCCCAAGTTGACTTATGAATGGATAAAGAAACTGTAACATACATACACAGTAGAATATTAAAAGGATATCCTAACATTTGTGACAACATGGATGACCCTGGATGGCATTGTGCTAAGTGAAAAAAAATCAGACACAGAAGACAAAAACAGTGTAGTCTCATTTATATATGGAGCCTAAAAAGATCAAACTCAGAAGTATAGTGCAAAGGCTGGGGGGTGGCAGAAATGGGGAGATGTCGGTAAAAGGGTACAAAGTTTCAGTTATAAGATGAACAAGTTCTGGGGATCTAATGTACAATATGGGTGGTGATGGATGTGTTGATTGTGGTTATCATTACACAATGTATAATATCAAATCATCCCAGGGTACACTTTGAATATATTCAATCTTTTTCAAGTAGTTTTAAATTATATATAATTGTAAAAAAACAACACAGAACTATCACTTGAGTGGAGACTGAGTCTATTCACCACAATTTCACAGCCTTATTGTGACTTGTACATAGTAGGGGCTAAATAAATACTTGCATTATTAATTGAATTATGTTAATATGAATTAATGAGCAACTAACAGGGTGAGTTTGATCTCAAAAGCTTAATTTGGCCCCACTCCCAAATAATTCTCATTACTTCTTGTTTGAAATACAAATTTTTTTCTTTTTTTATTATATTTTATTTTAAAGATGTGGGGTTAATCTGTCTCTTCTTCAATTTTCTTTCCTTATTTCTGTCTTTACTTACACCCTGTTGTTACTTGTTATTTTTTCTCTTTTTACCCATTTTTAAGTTGCTGTGACATTATTTACTTTATCCCATCACTTTTCCTCTCCAAGGAATGGATTTCCGTCGATTCAGTGGATTCACAGCAACATCATCTCCTTCATCTTCCTGACCTTTTTTCCATCTTAACTACAGCTGTGAGAATTGCCTTTTTTTTTTCTTTCTAATACCCTTTCACCATCTCATTTCTCTTGTCAAGAAACATTTTCTTGCCCATTTAGGTAAATGCAAAGACACGCCTCTCTTCCCTAAGGTCTACTTTCATATTCAATTTCATACCATGACTGTAACAGGGTTCACTGCCATTTAGCTTCCCAGTCTCTGCAATTCTTAGCAATTTAAGCTAAATCCATCTAAGCCATCTTCGGCTTTAGGAAGATGATCAAACTACTCACTGAATAATAGACACTTTCTCTTTTTACCATCAGTCTGCAAAAGCCTTGTTAATTTGGAAGCCGTTATAAAAGAACATGTGATACAGAAGTGGAATTGAGTTTTTCACTCTCAGGGGATGAGTTTAGCTCTGTATGATATATAAATACTACGAATAAGATGATGTGGGAATCTTCAGCCTATGCCAAAAAATTCTCATTTGCACATGAATAACAATTTGCTAATTACAATTCTGTCCAAATGTTTTAATATATTTTTAAATGATGCACAAACTCCCTACTTAAATACTTGTGACTTTTTTGCTGTTGTTGAAAACCTTATTGTACCTTCCCATAGGAATCAAAATATAAATATGCTTTATTTTCCCAGCCCAATCCACAAAACTCTATTCCTAATGTACCTAAAATATATTTTTATAGTACGATAGACACAAACCATTATTGGTAACAGTGTCCTAACGAAAAAAATCCATCGAAGGTTTGAATTTGGGATTTGAGAAATGTATCTCTGACAATATTACTCAGTAGGAGGGAGTGCAGATTTTCAACTGAGGTGGGCTAGCTAAGAAGTCTCTTGGGGACATGGCTATGACTCAGGAGGGGATGGGAAATATGGGTTTAAGGATTGGTTAGGGGAGGATTTGTTTGCAGAAAGCTTGTGTGGATGACAAGCTCTCTTCTTCCTTTCATCCCTTAACTAGTTGCAAAAGGAGATGTGGAGAAAAGGTAAAGAGAAAGTTTTACAATGTTCATGTCCTTTTCTTTCCCCACAGCTAACATGTGCTAAGGAGACACAGAGTTGGGGAGGAACAGGTTTATCAGGAAAGGAGTATGAGTAAATTAGTTATATTAACAAGTACATAGATAGCAAAAAAATAAGTTCTGAAGTTTTAGCTCAAAAATCTTGTAATATCAGGGAAATTTTTAAAGTGGGCATTTTGAGAAAAAAGTGAATATCAATTTAAGTCAACAAAAAAAGAAGGAAAGAAAGACATAATCAAAATTTCAAGTTCCTATTTGTATAAACACACTGCATGTGAATACGATCATTTTTAGTGAACCTAATAGCATAACATGAAAATTTTAGAAAATTTTGATAAAATAAAGGAAACATTTCCACCATTTTTAAGACCCTTAAATATTTTCTAATTTGGGTTTTAAATATGTATTGCTTGCTTATTCACTGCATTTACCTTATAGATCTATGTTAAATAAATCTACTGAAGGAAAAAGTAGACTCATAGTCAGGTATTAATGCAAGATATAATTGTATAAAATACAAAAACTGCTGCACATATTGATAATCACATCTACTACGTGGGTCATTTCTAAGTGTTCATATTGTGATACATGCTATTTGGTTTTGTAGTCAAAAGGTGAACTTTTGTTTTTTCAAAATAAATTTCCCAAGAGCAGACTAGGGGTTGGGAAAATAGCAAAGTATAATAGGTAATGGGAAAAATGAAATATATAGATGGCTAGAAGCCTATATATACAATACATCTATACTTTATTAAAAATATCAGAGCAAAGTTAATGGCCATCAGCTCTTTGCCACTTTTATCTGCTGTGGGAAGACAATGTGAGGGTATGTCGTGGCTTTCCATTTCCTCTCATAACGATCCTTCCTGAACTCACTGCTTTCCTTTGCTGTGATGTGAGGAAGACACTTTGAAACATCATCCTGTGATTTCACATCCATTAAAAGCAAACCTTGTCATGTCAAAATAAAGGAAAACCAGAGCAGGTCATCATTTGAAAACACAAGACCGATCCTCTTGCAAATTTTCCAAATTTTCAAGCACAGGCACTTAAGTAGACTTGATGTTTCTGCAGAGTCATAGTAAATGCAACACCTGATGTGAATGTATTGTGAAGCACCATGATGGACCATCAAGTCTCAGCTACAGTGACCCACAGTGTTTCTGGTTTTGTCCACTGTTGGTTTCCACGGTTGGCTTATCATCTTTCTTCTGTTCAATAACTGCAGTGGAATACTCAAGATTTATTATGACTGTTTTTTTTTTTAAGGTTACTCTCATTAACTAAGAGGCTTTTAATGCTGTCTTTAAGCTTAATTTTCCAAGTCTTTATGTTCATACCTGAATTTTCTACTCTGTTTTGTCTATAGGACACTTGCACTTGAGTGTAGTAGCAGATGTAGGTGCCCACCCACACCACTGCCTGCTCCAAGACAGTGCTAGAATACGGCCCCACACATCCCTATGGCTTCCTGAATTCCTCTGGCTGCAGGCCAAGAGTGCTGGAGTTAACACCCCAGCTGTGACTCTCATCAATGAAAGAAGAGAAATTAGTGGATAAGAATATGAACTTCCTCACCACTCAGTGGGAAGATTCTGGGGCATGCTCTACGCAGACTCTCAAGGTTCCTCAACAGGACTGTTCCACTTGTGCACTGCAGAAACCTGCTCATTCATGTATCTGTTTTTTTGGTGTTCCTGCCTTCCATGTATCATTTCTCTACTCACTCACAATGCTTCCTGGTATCATCTCTCAAATAAACTATTTATACTCAAATATTTATCTTAAGAACTGCTTTGGGATGTGAAAAAGGAGGTCCAGGCTAAGACAGAGGGCCTATTAAAATTTAAAATATGCTTAATGTAATCATCTTCTCTCTCAAAACCATCACTCCAACTTCCTTTATCGTCACCTGTCTCACCTTCTCTCTCCAGGGCTGAGTGATACAGGGGTATGAAGGTTTTGGTGACAGACTTCACTTCTGCACCCAGTTCTATGATGTTACCCAGGTAATTTATCTCTTCTGTTTCTGTATACACACACACACACACACACACACACACACACGTACACACGCGCGCGCACACACACACACACACACACACACACACCTAGGATAATAATGCTTTCCATGGCTGCTGTAAGTGTCAGATAAAAGAAAGCACACAAAGCACCTTTTACTTTGTCTTCAGTCTATTGTAATACAGCCCCACTTGAATTTGAACACCGATTACAGAGGAGAGCCAGTCACTGGAGCACACTGATCACAGAGGAATGCCAGTCACTGGGGCACCCATCACAGAGGAGAGACAGTCACTGTGACACCCATCATATAGGAGGGACAGTCATTGGGGGAATCAATGCAATACAACCCCAATTGAATTTGAATTCAGTGAGAAAGCTATAACTTACTTTCTGTAGAGTTTTCCTTTAATAATTACCTTGAATCAACGTGGAATATAAGAGTGAAAATTACAAATAATGAGAATACAAGTATTTTCAGATATCAGTATAAGTTAATTAAGGGTCTAACTATTGTTCATGAGTTTAATGAGGAAAGAACATCCTTAGTAAAGTATGTGGGGTTTCTTTTGTTTGTTTTATTAGACAACCTTATATACAGAGCTCATTAAAACCATAAGTAATATTCTTGTGGGCTAGTATAAGAATTTATAGCACACAGTAGATGATTCATGATATTAACTGCAAAGCTATTGTGAAAATGGCTTATGCATGAAACAATCTAAGGCAAAAATAACATTCACTACATCAAGGGGAAAGACAGAAATAGAATTCAGTAAAAATTTATATGATTTACATGTATTAGAGTGTTATAGACAAAACTTTAATAACTGCATTTCCTCCTCTATAGCATCTTACATACTGTAATTAGTATTGGTATTGAATTTGCTATTTATTGTGTTTGTTGTACTATTGAATTTGCTATTTATTGTGTTTGTTGCACTGACTCTTCATTTCTGAAAACTTGCCTGTTCTTTTGTATTTCCATTCTTATTCACATTCCTCTCCTTCCAAAAATTTGCTCATTTTATTCAATATAATTTAGAGCTCAATAAGATTTTCTGTTGACTGCATTCACACTTAATTATAAATCATGTCTTCAGCAGTTGATTTAGATTGAAAATGTAGAATGAATTTAATATTTTGTCTATAATGAATCAAAAGTAGCTAGTAGGATCACAGTCTAAATAATCAGAGTCTGCATGAATTTATAGCTACATTATTAGGACAAGATTAATCACCACCAGTTCATACTCAACATCTACAAAGTCATTCTGTCTAAGTCTCGTGGCACAGTTTCAGACCAGTTAAGAGTTTTGTTTTATATGATAGTATATCATTAAATCTGCCATCTGGTCCAACAGCTGATGTGGCTCACACAACCCTGAAGAGGCCCCAAGGATTTACTCCTGGGAAATATTTGGTCTAGTGTGTGATATCATGCATAGGTTTTTTGCATACTTTGAAAAGGATTGCAGAAAAACTTCCACACTGGGAAAATTCTAAATTAGAACTTGCTAGAAATAAAGCTCACTCACCTGAGGACCAGGCTGACCCTGAAATTAAAAAGAAAATCGATTACAAAATTGTTATCTTAAGTGAATATTTTCGCTACTTAAATTAGTTCTGAAAACCTTTACAAAATATTTCCGAAGATAACACAACTACTGACAAAATTCTCTTTGTGGCTTAAAAAAATCACATCTCATCTTAATAGTTTTACTCTATGCTACTGATCTAAAATCCTGATATTATGGTTCATGATGTTTAACTCCAAAATGACTCAAGGATTTTAAAATACTCCAGAATTTAATTGGCGGAAAGAATGGGTAATGAGTGGGTTATTTAAAGGGAGAGTCTTCTAGCACAGACTGTGAGCTACACATTCAAAGATGACATAGAGTTAAGGAAAAAAAGAGGCAGATATTTTGGTTTAGAACTCACTAAATCTTTACATTTCTTATTATTTTAATGATATTTTAAGTTAATTTAAAAAACAAACAGCTATCTTTTACTCTGCATAATTTAACTTATGGGCATTTTAAAAAGATACGAGAGGTCTTTGGATCATTAAAGTGCCTCATAACTCCTCACACAGTCAATAGATTATGTGACCTCTGGCCAATCTAATTTGTTTTTAATGTCATTTTCTTGTTTAAGCTGATACGAATTTCAAAGAAACATAACTATAAATGTTTCTAGCTAAAGGAAAACCACCTGTGAATAAAAATATTGATTATACATCACCTTCTTAAATCTTGAATTGGATTTTATGTCAGATGAGATTAAAGAAAATGCTCACATTGATTCAGGCAATCTTTAAACATAAATAAATAATATGCACTTTAGTTGTATCAGCTGCATGTCACTGAGTAACACACAGAAAAGTGTGGAGTTAATGCAACTCTCAGAGAAGGCCTGGGAACTCTCTCCCACTTAACCTTTCGCTAGGCTTGGAATTTCTTTAGGTACTTGTTCTCTAACTTGCTGGGGAAAAAACAGATGATTTCCACTAGCTTTGCCTGAAAATGTGACTGGTGAGGTTTTATCTAGCCAAACCCAGGAAGGGGAGCTAAACATTGTGAATGTTACTCACCCCACCCCTGTACTCTTTAGTGGTGGAGAGAGAAAGAGGGTAACATTTACTAATTCCTACAAAGTACCAGACACTTGTGGACAGGATATTCCATTTTTTCCTAATGATTGTCCTGTATTTTTCAGTTGGAGAAAGTGAGGCTCGAGAAATAAGCTGTGTCACAAAGCCTATAGATGGAAGAACCAGAATTTATATCAAATTCTAATGCAAAGTTTATGCATTTTCTACTAGGCCATTCTGCTTTCCTGTCTGGAAGTTTAAGCTCACAGTTGTTTGCAGGCTTGCTCAGACAAGAGCAATCTTCAAATGGGTAGATATCCTAAACTTCCCAGCCACTCTGGGGCTGCCACAGGATGCGTCTTTCTTCTAGAGCATACCTTGGACAGGCTGGCTCACCATTCTGTTAACTGATATCTACACAGAGGCCAAGCTGGTAAAGCTTTTTGAGGGTAACAGCCCTAAAATGAGCACTAAACATGGAGAAGTTCTCTATCAAGAACCTACAAAGGTTTTCTATCAAGAACCCTTTCGGTTACATGTAACTATGGACTTTTCCAGATTCAGTGTTCTGGATGAAATAACTTTCATGATGCTTTCTCTCTCTTTCTCTCCGTCTCTCTCTCACTCTCTCTCTGTTTTAAGTTTTTGGCCTTTTTGATGTTTTGAACTAATGGAAGTTCAGAAGTATGAACATGCATTTTTTTATAGGACACCCAAACATATTACAGCTTTTGTATGTGTTATATGAAAATTAAAATGTAAGCTTCTCTAAACCAGGAAGAATTTCTTCAAAAATATCTATTTAATATAGTCGCTGAGATTTTTGAATTCCTATGGTTGTTCCACAAATGACAAACATTTCATGTCCATCTTTAAAATGTGGCATTTCTGCCATTATATTAAATAAATAATTTAGCACAATGTGTACATACATTTATATGTTATTATATGAAACATACCTCACATTATGGATTTTATATTAGTGATAATGAGATCAAATAGTAGCAAATGATGGCAGAATTTAAAAGTTGACTTCCTTATAGGCATTGGAAAGCATATAGTACTAGGGAACTCAGATTACTCTAATGTGTGATTTGAATTTCAGGTATGTTTGATATGTGTCAGTGGGGCTGGGGGGGGCATGAAAAAGAGAAAGAAGAAGCAATTGATAGAGAAGGTTCTCAGAGAAAGCACACAACACGACAGATTTGGTAACTATGCTCTAAGACATGGTACACAATACAAGCCTTATGATTCTTATACAATATTTCAAGACTATATATACCAACTCCTCTCACTCAAATATGATGTAACAGTCTGTTCACTGGTGGACACCTAAAATAACTGTAAGGACACAGTCTGGCAGCTAGAACCTTGTAGTTGTCATAAGAGAGCCATTTAGCCCAACCAGGGAAGTGATCAGAGGAGAGCTTTCTGGGGCGGGGGGTGTGCAACAATATCAGTTGCTCAGTTGCCCAAGAGGGAGAGCAGCCCAGAGCCTACCAGTGAAGAACATGAAACTCAGAAACTCCCTCGTGTCTGAGGGTATGGAGTGATAAAGACTTTGTCATAGACTAATCGCCAAAACAAATCTCAGAATTTCCTTAAGATGCTTCTGTGTAGTTCACTGAGAAATACAAATATTTTCATTCATTAGTGAATATTTTTCTAGTCTATTCTAATTTTTAGGTAGTGAACATTATTAATAATTAACTGTGAAGGTTAGCTTTTTTGTGTGAATTCCAATGGCCATATCACTCTGAATGCACCCCATCTCAAAAGCTTTTTCTTAAGTGCACCCTGAATGAGTAGTTATAAATTATGATTTGGATTCAAAAAAGCACAACTTAAGTTGATTTTTTAAAAATGGAACTCCTGAAAAGGCTCTTTTTTCCCCTGAAGCAAATTACCAAGATGTTCCTATACATAAAAGCCTGAATTTAGTATAATCAAGGACCATGTCAAGTGAAACAATTACATCACAAAAATACTGAAATTAGGAACATACATGCAAAAGTGAAGACTACTGAGTGCTCCCAGTCACCAATCCACAGTAGCCAACAGCTAACTGCCATGCCCTCAGGGCAGCCTAGGCACCAATGCGACTGGCTAAAAAAAATGTGGTGGATATATGCAATGGAATATTATGCAGCCACAAAGAAGGACAAACATATGGACTTCACATCAACTTGGATGGATTTACAGTCTGTCATACTCAGTGATCTATCACAGAAACAAAGAACAGAGTAACACATGTTCTCACTCATAAGCGAACCCTGAACATTTACCATAATACTATAAGAAAGGGATTGGCAATAGTAGGATATTGCTGGGGTGGTGGTCAGGGGTGGGGGAAAACATAGCATCAATAAGGGTACCGGATCTCAAACCAAGCAAAGTGGGAACCAAAGGAAGGTTCAAACTTTACCTGTATGATGAACACTTGTGTACCTAATCCTGAATTGTACACCACATCTTAAAAAAAAAAAAGTGGTCATGAGAACAGTAAGATGGAACACAATCAGTCAGCAGCTGATGCTTGACCAGAACGGAATCAAGGGACGATAAAAGATTGGTGAAGCAAGTAAACCACAAGGGAACATGATAAAGGAGACAACCTATCACTGGAGTATGCATTGTTAGTTTAGGCATTTAAAGAGCAATATTAACCATTCTTTGGCGAGCTGTTATCACAACTATGGTTGCCAGAAAGTGCTAACACAACTCTCTATATCAACAAAGTCATTTAGATCTCTAACTGAGGCAATTAGCTTCACTACATGACACTTTTTTATGGATGGTAAATCTGTGTCACTCTATCTCAGACAGGGCAATTGCTGTTTTTCCCGTTAACACCCACACAGATAGGCACACAGAGGTTACAGTTTTAAAATACTATGTTATTTTGAAATACTGATAACAGACCCACATATATATTTACTGTGACCAGTTTTAAATAAAAAACTTCCATTTACAAAACCTTGAGAGATTAGTATTGTTTATACAACTTTAAAGGCTACTACCTCAGCTTCAAGGTAATTAGAAAGACATTGCCTCAATGACTCGGAAACTCATCATTAAGAAACCCAAGCTCGACTACCACTTTTATTTCAGTATTCTCATATTCAGATTTATCATATTTTCTTGAACTGAAATAAATTATTTTGTGTTTTGTATTTTGGAACCCATAAGGTCTAAATAAAATCACTTGAAAATGATTATTATAATTTCATTATCTCTTTAAAAATCTCAAATTCACACACTCAGATGGCAAGTTTATTTTTATTTTCAGGTGAAAGTAGCACCTGTAGCCAGCATCCAGATAAAGCTTTAGGATCATATCAAACAAACTCTGAAGGACAACTCTATTGTCCCGGTGGCAGGAGATGTTGAGAACCAATAGGAATCCTGTCACAGAACCATTTCCTGGCTCTTGGTTGTGCACTCTTAATGGGACCCCTTAACCTTTCAAGAGTTGCCATTTGACCTAGAGTCTGTGCCAGCATGTGGAACAGATGCACTCTACACTTGCAGCACCAGGAAACAGGAATTTTGCCCATACTCACTTCACTGTGAATTTGTACACATTTTAATCTCCAATATCACTGGATCCAAAATATATGGCTTCAGAAACAACTGTTGAACTACTGAAAGGTGAGATTATTTTGATGGGCCCAAAGAAAGTAGGCAATATCTTAAAAAAAAAAAACCATTAAAATGGTTGCTATTCTTACATTACAGTGTTTATTTTCAAAATGTAGTTTCTCAATCTAATATTCCAGAAGAGGTTCTCTTGGCTTTTGCTCATTGCAGAATGAACACATCTATGTTGAGGAGGAAGTCTCCCACTCAATGAAATCTTATTCAGATAATAAAGATAAAACCAAAGCAGCCAAAGACTGCAGAAGCTTCAGAGGAGGATGTGCAAGTATACCTACTGATACACATGTGCCACAGAACAGAAACATGAGAGTTCTATTTTGAAGAAAAATTCACTCCTTGGTTTCACTAAGCCTTCATATTCAATTAATATGAGATGATTATATCAAATTACTTTCTAAATTATGCTCTATAAATATAACGTGGAGGTTTAAAATAGGTTATCTATTTGATACCAACAATTCATTCAATTCAAAAGTTGATAAAGTATTTATTAATTTTAAAACTAATTAATAGGCAAATGATATACTAGAGAGAGAAGCAATTGAAAAAATAAAGCATTATGGATTTTGTATATTCATTTAGAAAAGGTTTTACAACAACTGCATAATATCCCAATGTCTGTACACTGCTCATGCTTCCAAGGACTCTTACACACTTGACTGAGATAAACATTATTCATAATTTATATTACCTGTTGTGTTATCCCACAGGATAGATATGAATAATTCTTACCTTAGCTGCAGTCCCACAATATTACTTAGATAAGAGTTTTTCAATTTAAGGTTTTCTTTTGAAAAATACTTAATCCTCAGTTATTTTAACACTGGAAAGGAAAAGCTATATTCTTCTTTAGAGGAAAATAGTCTCAAATCCAGTGGACATTTCCATTGTTAAAATTTGAGAGAGAAAAAGAGAGTGCAAGAATGAACATGCATACGACTTTGTTAGGTTCAATGTAGAGAAAGTAAAAACTGATTCAAAACAGGAATGATTTTTTTTTGCATGATATTTGCCTTTCATAAATAAATAACTGCTTTAAAAATCTACTCATATTTAAACAGGCTAGCAAATCCTTCCCACATTGATTTTAAAACATTATATTTTCTAAGGCAGTACTATATTTATTTTTTCTCTCTTCTGATTAAAATGTTTATATGTGGAACATAAGAAAAGTAAAGCATTTTATCACATGCATTTTTGTTATAAAACTTTCACAGGCAGAACATAAGAAAGATAAAGACACTTATTTATGTATTAAATTGCATCATTTAAATTTATTGGATGCCTAATCTTCCACTGAGGTCTATTTCAGATTTTTGCTAATACAAATAATGTTTACATCTTTCTATATACAAATGGCCCCCAATTCATGATGATTCAATTTATGACTTTTTGACTTTACGGTGGAGCAAAAGTGATACACTTTCAGTAGAAACTGTACTTTGAATTTTGATATTTTTGGGGTTATCGATATGTGGTAAGATGCTGGGCAGCAGGAGCTACCCACCAGCCACGTGATCATGAGGGTAAATAATACATACTCTATGGTGTACTGCGCTGCCAGCGTTTTCTGAGTATTGTGTTTTCACGTCATATCTACAAAACGCCCGTGTATGTCTCCTGCTGCTGTGAGAAGAGAAAGGTGATTACTCTTGTGATAAAACGCAAGACAATCGCCCAGCATGAAGGTGGCATGCCACTCACGGGCTCCCACTAGAGTTAGGACTTCCTGATCCATGTTATCAACGCTCTTAGGATTAAGACGCCACTCAGTAACACAGTAAAATCGTCAGCATCATTTCAATCCACTATCACCACGAAGAAAAGAGCAGGGCTGATAGGAAAAATGAGTTGTCACATGGGTGGAAGACCAGATTCAGACGCTTAGCCTACTGACAGTCCAGGCAAGCAGTCCTGCCCATGAGCTAAACAAGGGGCCAATGATCCAAGGATACACAAGTGTTTATAGCAAGTCACTAGTGGGTCCAACGCTTCAAAAGGCATGATAATTTCATAATGTGAAGGTCAGCAGTGAGGCAGCAAGTGTCAGTACTGAAGGTGCTGAAGCTTTCAGGAAGCGCTGCACAAGATAACGGTGGATGAGCAATATTTGCCAGAATAAATATTTAATGTCGATGAAACGAGCTTGTTCCGAATGTGTATGCCGGAGCGTACATACATTCATCAAGAGTACAAGAGAATGCCAGTGTTGAAGACGTTCAAAGACCACGTTATGCTGCTTTTGGGCTGAAATGTTGCAGGGTTCGAGCCTTTCCTGACCTACCACTTGGGGAGCCCGAGAGCATCAAACGCGTGAGCAAGCTCGCGTCTCCAGTTCACTATCCCCACAACGAGCAAGACCAGATGACCTCAGCATTGCTTGAGGACTGGTTTTTGACTGTTTTATTCCACAGGCAAGAGAATACTGTAGGCAAAATAACATCTCATTCAAGACTCTGATTTCAGACAAGCTCCAGGGCATCCAAGCACATCTGACTCGTATCCTGATCCTGACATAAGGGCTGTGAATTTGCTGCCGAACACAACCGCACTCGTTCAACCAGTGGACCAAGGCGCGGTAGCTGTCTTCAGAGCATACGGTTCACGACAGACGTTTGCGCAGGCTGCTGAAGAGACTGAACGCTCCTAGAATTTTGGACAGATTTTAGCATTCTAAACGTTATCTGGAACATCGCTGCAGCATGGGATGTCACAGAGCAACGCATCAGCGGCATTTAGAAGAAAGTTTTGAAGACATATGTGAACGCATTCACAGGCGTACACAGAGATTCTGCAGTTGATGAAATAGTAATCAACAAGATACTAGTGCTTGGGAAACAGCTAGAATTGGACATTTATGAAGAGGATATTCATGAGTTTGTTGGCATTGAGACTGTAGAGCTTTCCAATGAAGGACTGATGGATGGAACTGGAGGAAGAAAGAAGTTGGGGCACAGAGTGAAGAAGTCACACCAGGGATGCCAAGAAAGTTCACAGCAAAGAAACTGATGAGGCATTTGCTACACTATGAGCAACATCATTCAGAAGTTAGAAGAAATGGATATTAATTATGATAGAGTCTCAAGAGCTGACAGTCAGATACAGGCTGCTCTGGCTATGGAGTAATATATAAAGAAAAGAAGAAACAACTGTTCAGTCAAAACCTTACATCTTCCTGAAGAATACATGCCTGCTAAACCATCAGCAATGTCGATGCCCCAGTACCTTTTACCAGCTGTTCTCCAGACTCACTGGATGAGAGAGGTATTGATGACTGTCGCTGTAGCATCTCCATCATTCAGCAATCGATTTTAGCTCAATGCTTTGGACATTTTTCAGGCCCAGTGTACGTTCAGTTGTGTACGTTAGTTAATGGTGAGTACCCATGCAATCACTGTTTTTCACTTTCATTACAGTTCACAAATTTCATGAGGTATTCTATTATAAAATAGGCTTTGTGTTAGATGATTTTGCCCAATTGTAGGCTACTGTAAATATTCTGAATATATTTAAGTTAGGCTGGGCTAAGCCATGATGTTCAGTAGGTTAGCTGTATTAACTTCATTTTCCACTTATACTATTTTCAACTTACAATGGATTTATTAAGACATAATCCCATCATTAAGTTGAGGAGCATCTATAAATATTTGACTGTATTCTTAATTATTTCTTTTTGATACAACATTGAAATTGCAGTGTAATTCTAATGATAAATTATATATATATTTACATAGTATGTTTATTTATATTGTAGTATACAAAACACAGGTTACAAATTTTCTAGAATATAATTTTTTGTGTATATTCATATATATTTACTCAGAATATAGTTGCAAATCTATTTACTTATCTGAAAAGAAAAAAAGAAAGAGAGAGGGAAGAAAGGGGCAGGAAAGGAAAGGAAGGGAGGGAGGAAGGAAGAGAGAGAAAAAGAAAGGAAAAGTGTAAAAAATAGTGGTTATATCTGGATGATGAGCTTATGGGAGATTATTTCTACCTTTACAGTTTTCTATATTTCTGAAAAATCTATTTGCCCCATTTCTTAATTACAAAAATATATTATGGCATAATAAAATTCACTGCAGAAAACTTTTAATCAGTCTTAACTAAGTTGTTAATTTTTTTCCGTATTACAATCATTTACTGAAAGATGTAGGTCAATTATTTTGAACTACAGTTTTCAACTTGCTCTAAAACTCAAAGTGTTTTATTACTTGGAGGAATGTTACAGAATTCTTAAAATATATTCTTGAAAAATAAGTAAGTAAGGGTTTTAAATTTACCTTTGTGTATGCCCACATCACTTTTAGGAATGGATTAGGAGTAGAGAAAGGGGCACGAGAGTTATGCAGTCAAACACCAATGATAAGAGGTCATGGCTCCACATGGACCAGGAATCCCTGCTAGACACAGAGTTTGTTGGAACCATTGCAGTTTTGCAAACCAAAATACTCTGGCTGTACTTAAGTCGCATTATTTTATGAAGTTGTATAAAAAACTTATACTTCTGACTATGAGTGTGTATCAAGCTTCTGAAACATAATACTTATCCAAGTCTTTTTACTAACTGGCGTGGGATCAGGATTAGCTACCAAGGTGTAAATAAATGATCAGTTTTACAGGCATATGTTTAGTAGGACACAATAAACATATAGAATACATGTGAGAAGAGACATCGACTCAGCTTCCATAGCTTTAAAAACACATGCCTGGGCAAATTGTACTGCCCTACCAATTTTATTACATTGTATATATTGAATAATTTGGTTTCTGTTATGTTGAATAACATCCTGAATGTGTGCTATTTTGATTGTTCCATTATAAATACTGGAAACCAATTTGTAAACATCTTTCAGTCTGATTAAATTTATATGTGCCCAATTATAATTTTCTAAATATTATGCAAAAAGCTGGACTTTCTCCCTGCAGCTGTCCTAGATGTTCTGCATGAATAAATGTGTGCTAGCAGATTTCTAACACTCAGAGAGTCAATTGATTTATAATGCACGAGTCACATAATGCTTATTACTTCACTAAGGCAGAATCCTAAAACTGAAAACCTATTTTAAAGTTGTGGAGGGGAAAATCTGCAAGTGACAAGTTTTTGTTGCTTTTGGGACCCAGATGTTTGGGCTTCATCATAATAACTAACACTTACTGACTACTACATGACACCAAGAGCTTTAAAAATGACTTCTTTCTTTGTTATGATAACTCTGAAAATTAGGGGTCATTTCTGCCATTTTGTGGTTGAACAAAACAAATTTCAGGAAGGTTGGGTACCATTTCCTTTATCACACCACTTCTTTTTTTTAAGATGTGGGATACAATTCAGGGTTCAAATGTTCATTATGCAGGTATCCTTGTTGATGGAGTGTGCCCCCACTCCCCTGGCAGATTCCCACTACTGCCAATCCCACCCCCCATCCCCTGGCATTTTCCCACTACTACCAATTCTTTTCTTAGTATTATGATAATTGTTCAAGGTCTGCTTATGAGTGAGACCATGATCACACAGCTTCTAAAAGGGAAAGTTGGAATATGAACATGGGGTTTGTCTGACTTGAACCTTTTGGTACTCTCACTTGCATCATGCCGGTGGCTGAAGCCATGGGCTTGGAAAAGATTACCCAGGGAAAGAAAGTAGCAGTGATTCTTAACACACTTTAGAAGTGAGTAAAAGCTGTAGTTACAGTAGTTAGAAATATCCACAAATGAAACACTTTGTACATACACTCACAAAAACCCTTAAGTCCATCCATGGATTCTTTAGGAAATCATTTGCTCAAGTGAAGAACCTCTGGGTAGAGAAATACAACCATTTCAGGGGCAGGAAAAGTGTTCCAAAAAGGAAACTAAGGAGGAAAAGAATTAAAAACAACAATAACAACAAAGATTAGAGTTATAGAAATCAAGATTGGAAAGAACTTCAAAAAAGAAAAAGAAAAGGAAAAAACTGATGAAAATGAGGACTGCAAAGAATCCATTGCATTTAACCAACAGGAAGTCAGAATTTGTACTGCAATTGATTGGACAATGGGGTGAGAAGATTAAGACAAGAATAAGCTCCACAAATGGCAGGCAGGTGTCATATGAAGTGCCAACTCTGACTGATTGTTAATGAAAGCCTGTCAAGAAGGTTCCGAGGCTGATTACAGACTTTGGAAAAGGGTTCTAGGGTCCATCTGCAATGCCTACAGAAGGCAAAAAGTGGAAAGCATGTGTACTGAATATTTGCCAGCCTTAATAGACAGTTCTTTTTAGTAATGGTGTGTGAAGGGAAGAGAAAAAATGGGATAATAGATAAAAGAGATACAGGGTAGAGGAAAGTTGTTGGTTTTTTTTAACCTGTTTTAGTGTATAGTAGACGATACTTGAAAATGTTTACAAACTGACAGAAAATTGTTAGAGAAAAGACACGGCTGTGAAGCAAAATCAATATGTAAGAGACCACAAAAGGAATGGAATCACAGAACAAGGAAGAGGAGAAGGGACACCATTTTGTGCAAGATGAGAAGAAAAAAGAGAATAGACACAGTGAACTTGGGTGTACAGAGGCATTAAATGGAAATATTCTACACTTGACACCTCAAAGGACTCTAAAGGATAAGTCTATTGGGGGTGGGGCAGGTATAAAAAGAATAAATTGCATGTTTATTAATTCACATAATATTTGTTAAGTGCCTACAGTGTGCCAGGAATACTTCAGGTACTAGGAATAGAGTAAATAAAAACACAAAAGGTCCCTGCTATCACTCTTGTGGGGGAAGCAGACTTTAAGAGAATGTTTATAAATAATGTGGCAAGTGGTAATAATGGCTAAGCAGAAAAATGCATGGGGATAAGGGGGCTAGAGAACAACCCAATGAAAGGATGCTATTTTATAGGGTGGTTATAGGAGGACTCTGAAAAGGGAAAAAGAGGGGAAAAAACAGCAGGTGGAAATGTTCTGTAAAGCAGAGATGCACTCAGTGTGTTCAGTAACTGACAATGTGTCTGAATTTGAGTGAGTGATGGTAAGAAGTACAGCCACAGAGGTGGAAGGGCATATCATATAGGGCTTTGCAAGTCATGTAAGAACCTGGCTTTTAATCTAGATGAAAGAGAAAGCTATAGGAAGGAAGTTTTGTGCAAAGCAGGGAAATAATCAGAATTATATTTGAAAAGGATCATGTTCATTGTAGAAAAAGGCTGCAGGAGGGCAAGAATGTACACGTGGAGAGACATTAGGAGGGATCCGTGACATTCTAAGTGGAAGATATATGATGGATGGGCTAAGATAGTAGTGCCCATGAAGGTATTAATAGAAAGTGGTAAGATACTGGTCCAAGACTTGCAGATAACATGAAAGTGAAGGGTTAGAAAAAAGTCAGGAATGAATCCAAAGGTTGCTTTGAGCAATTAAAAGAACAGAGATGTCCTTTACTGATGTGTGGAAGACTGTAAGAGGAGCAGTTTGGAGAGTGGAACTAGAATTCCAGCATTTGTTTTTGGGCATGCTAAGTTTGAGATATCTAGGAGACGTCCCCATGCTGATGCTGAACACACAGTTGGATATGCAAACCTAAATTCAGAGAAGTCTAGACTGGAGATACACATTTGGGAACCTTTGACAGATAGACCATACTTACAGCCATGAGATTATATAAGATCACCTAATGAGAGACAAAATAAAGAAGACAAAAGGCCCAAGAACTGAGCCCTCAGGGCTTCCAACATTTAAAGACCATGAAGAAAAAAAGGATTAGTTAGCAAGGAATAGTAAGAGAGGCCGTAGAAGTACTTTAAAAGAATAATAAAAGCAAAGAGATAAACCAAAAAAAATGTTTCAAGAGAGGAAAAGACCAATTCACGAGGTTGACTGTGTCTAGCAAAAATTTGGCCTGAATCCTGAATACTAAAATTTGTCATGGTGAAGGTAACTAGTGCTCTTGATAAGAGTGTTTCCAGCAGTGTGGTAGAGACAGATCCTTTTTACCTTCAAGAGAGAATGGGAAAACATTATTTGATGAGTGTAAACAACTCTTTTCAGAATTTTGTTGCAAAAGAGAGTGGATGCTACAAAAACATGGGGCAGTGTCTGGGGAAAGACACGGGGTCAAGAAAGTTTTATGTTAAGGAGGAAGCTATTATGGCATCATTTTATGCTAACAGAACTATCCAAAAGATTGGAAGAATCAGTGATACAGGAGGGAGGCAAGTGCAAGAGGGCAAGGACCAGGAGCAAGGCAGAGGGGACCGGATCAACTCACAATTGAAGGGAGAGTTCATCCCTTATAACAGGAGAAAAGAAACATGTAGGTCTGGACAAATCAGCAGCTGCAGTGGAGAGTGTGAAAGTTATGTTCTGATTGCTACCATTTTCTCAGGGAAATAAAAATCAACGTTACCAACAAAGTTAAGTGGAAAGGAGACACTGGAGGATTCAAGAGCAAGAAAAAAGTTTGAAATAGCCAAGAAAGTAGGAGAGTGACAGGATTAGGGACATGTTCTAGATTGCTGGGCAGCACTAAGGATACCCTTGAGATTAGTGGTTATGAATTTAAAATGAGACCAGTTAGCAGTGTTTTTTTCCTCCATGCACATTTGGGGATTTGGGTACAGGTGCCCAGTAAAGGATAGGCTAGATTTAATGAGGTAAGGGATTTTCCCAGGCTGGGAAAGAGGGAGAAGGAAGACGAAAGAGGATAGTACGGAAGACCATGACTATAATGATAAAGAATGACATCTAATCTGTTAAGGAGAGAAGTGAGTATATGGAGAGTCTGTGGGATAGTGTTTTCTGTTTCTTTTTCAGATAGATATTCTGTACCTCTTTCCACATTATTTTTATAATATACATACAAGGCTATATTTAATATATCCAATTGCATCACTACTTTTATCAATTTGTAGAATGTCTGATGTGTTGATCTATTATAGTTTACTAGTAATGTTTTAACAGTTTTTAAGAACGTTTTTAATTTATTTTAGTTACTTTCTGTTTCCATCTCTTCATGCTTAATTAAAGGAGTATAATCTCAGTAATATATAATACAGTAGATCCCCCGTATCTGCAGTTTTATCTTTCACAGTCTTAATTTTCCATGGACAACCATGGTCCAAAAATATTAAATGGAAAATTCCAGAAATAAACAATTCATAAGTTTTAAATTTTGTGTCCTTCCGATTAGAGTGATGAATTCTCACACTGTCCCACCCTGTCCCCCCAGAGAATTGTATCCACTGTTCCCTTGTCCAGTGTATCCACACTGTAGACAGTACCTGTCCATTAGCCATCAACATCGTCTGCTTCTGACATCCACCCATTGACATCATCATGGCTCAATGATCCAGAATCACCCAAAGCAGATGGTCCTCCTTTGACATGTCATCAGAAGGTCAACAGTAGCCTAATGTTACGTCGCAATACCTGTATCATTCACCTCACTTCATCTCATCACATAGGCATTTTATCATCTCACATCATCTTGGAAATATCCACAGACCACTGTCTTAATTCTTTTATGACATTACATTCTGCTTTAAAATATAGGTATTGGGATCTTAGCTTTCCTGTTAACATGCTTCTTGAGTAGCTAATACTTACGATGCTGCTACAAAATGCCAGTCACTGTGCTGTTGGTTTGTGGACATTAGTAGGTACCATTATCAGCCCTGTTTTATGGTTGTGGAAACTGAGTCAGAGAAATGTTGAGTGATTGCCCAAGATCACACAACTAGTGAGTGGAAATACTGAGATATACATTCAGGTCTGTCAGATTCCAGAACCTACACTATTATATAACAGTGTAACTATAATGTTATACTAGACAGTCCTTGGAAAGTGGAAGGTATACCATACATCTGATTTTTTAAAAAATTCATTTTTAAATGAATTTTTATTCAACCAATATTAATTAAGCACCTACTAAATGCCAGGCACTGCAGTGATGCTAGAGAAACAAAGAAAAATAGGCCCTAACCTCGTCAATGGCAGAACTGACAGTCACAAGTAACACAGAGGTTAATAAATTTTCAGATTCCCATACTTCTTTCTTGTACTTCCCAAACAATAAGAAAACCTTTTAACAGAGGTTCAAATGATAAAAACTAAAGTCCTCTATTCTCACTGTAATAAAACTGATTGTATTGAAAGGAAAATCTTAATTATTTTAACAGATAACATTATACAATTAGTGATGTTAGGACTAAGTCAGATATTGTAATGTTATCATCAAGAGGATTCTGAATACATTTCTTTTCTTTCATCACATAAATGTTCTCAGTTGAAACAGGAAACAGAGCTTAGCATTTTTTAGAGCCACTGAAATTACCTCTATTGATGAGGCTCGGCAGGTTCTTTCTGAATGATTCTAAGTAACTGCTGAGGGATGAAAGAAAGTGTTCCATGGGCCATAGCCACAGCATGCTTGGAGTCTACTGGAGAGCGAATAAAGCACTTTGCCCCATGCATGAATGGGTCTGTGTCCCGCCTGGAGCATAGCTGACTAGCCATCCCTGAAATTGTATAAATGAAAAGAAGTAGGCCAAGGTAGACATTTGTATTAATAATTGGTGTGCACGGAGTAAATTAAGCTATCCCACCAGGTCCTTCTTAGAGGGTGGAAAGGCAGTACAACACTTCAGAAATAAGGTCTGTTAAAGCAATCTTTTCAAAGCTTTTGACAAACTGCAAGTCTTGGCCATTTATTTTCTAATTTTTCACTGAAAGGAAAGTTCAGGGAAAAGCTTCACTTCAGTTCACACACAACACACGCACAAACTCACACACACAAAGACTGTATAGGTGTATGAAGCATGAACTAGGCCATGAGAGTTACATAGCACTATCCTTAATCACAAAGGCAGTCAAGAGACCTGGTTCTGCCATTAACCAGGGGGAGCATTTCCCCTCGATGTCAGAGGGCAGGTGCAGAGCAGTTCCGGCTCCTTTAGCTCCTGTGTATATTCCCACGTGGACAATCTACAGCAGAATGGAATCTGGTCCCCTTATTTGTATAGTCTTGTTGCAATGGCAGGAGGGAATGGTGAAAGGCAGTCTCCATCAGAAGACAGGGGTCAAGCAATTCAATCAAACTATGGCTCAGATTTTCAAATCTTTAAAAAAAACAATAAATTTGGAACAAATTTGCTTTGTGAACCTAGGAAATGGGATTTTAACCTGCCTATTTCCTGGTATAGAAAATTTTCATTTTCTACATTCTTTTCAACATCATCCTTTCATGAAGAGCGCATAATAAATAAAGAATAACAGGAAGTAGTGAATCCACTTAATAATACTGCAGAATTAAGTTTCCTCTAAACTTTATAGAAACAAACACTCATTTATTTCTACAGTAAGACATTTATACCAAACAGATATGTCATTCAATCTCATGTCATTACATAACACATTTTGATTATTTTACTTGCACAAATATTGATCTTATTTAAATAATGTCTGAAATTCAAAAGAACAATAAAATCAAAGTTAACAAACAATGCTAAATTATTCAATTATTTGGATTCAATAGTAAATAGATCCCCAAACTTTCTCTCAATCCTCTTGACATTTATTTTTTATTTATTTATTTATTTTTTGAGTTAGAGTCCCACTCTGTCGCCCAGACTGGAGTGCAGTGGCCTCTCCCGGCCACCGCAGCCTCGACCTGCTGGGCTCCGGTGATCCTTCTGCCTCAGCCTTCTGAGTAGCCGGAATTACAGGCGCGCACTACCACGCCCGGCTAATTTTTTGATTTATTGTAGAGATGAGGTCTCGCCTGCCCGGGTGGGTCTCGAACCCGCAGGCTCAGGCAATCCACTCATCTCAGCCTTGACATTTAAATTAAGGCAAAACATAAGCAATTACAGATTAACAAAGTTTTGAGGTTTAACTCAGGTAATTTAAGGCTAATATTCCAGTACTTGAAGAATAGGAAATAGATTCCTTTCATAGTGCTACTCCATTCCTTAACCATATGTATTTAAAAAACAGAAATGTAATAGTTTATGGTTGATCAAAACCTAAAGAAATCTTTACCTAAAAGTTCTCAAATCTCTTAAGAAACTGAAACCTCCATATGCAGAAACAGAATGCACATTCTAACTCATCTTGAGTTCACTCAAGAAATAGAGTTGATGTGGCTTGTGCTTTGATGATGAGAACACAATAAACTGTGAAAAATGTCATTTCTGGAAAATATATTGACTATAGTTCACCAATAAGTGAATCTTTTTAACAGATGTTGCATGTTGACTTTGATGAATTGAACTTTTAAATATATGGAGCATTTTAAAAAGACATTCCCTTATAAATGATTAATTTAGATATAACATACTGTATACCATAATTCATTGTGTCCTCTTTCATTGCTGCAGAGCAGTTTCATCAGTGTGACAATGTCCCTCTTCAAATTTCTGTTTGGACTTACTTCTAATTTGCTAACTTACAAAATGAAGAGATAGCTTGAACCCAATCTCTAAGGTTCCTACAACTCTATAATTTTAGTATTTTATGTACTCTGAAACTTTCCATGGCATGAAAACCAAAATGTCAGAAGAAAAATTCTTCTAAAAGTTTTTTTTCCTACTTAGCTGAGAAGTTTGAGCTACAAGACATTCTGACTGAAGAGTCGATGTCTTGGTCAATTTCTTCAGATGCATCACCCCCAATTTTTTTTTAATCAAAAGCCTGTAAATGTCAAATATTAAAACTTAGTACTCCACTATGGGGCTTTTAGTATCTCACAAGATATATATTTGGAGGTTTAGAAAGGAGCTACAGTTTTATATAAGTATACATAGTCATATTATTGATGGATGAAGTCAAACAACATTTAGCTACTTTTGGTTATAGTTAAAAGCCCTGAAGAAATTTGAAGGCCTGTAATTTAGGATATCATTCAAATACCATTCTTGGTATTCTAAAGTATTAAAAAGCCTAGCCAGAATAGGGGGAGACACAGTGAGAATAAATATGTAGCAGAAGAGCTATTCATTTTTAAGAGATTTATCATATTGATTTTAATATGTCACCTGCCATAGTACTGTCAGTTATCAAAGGCACACCTGAAATGATGCTGACTTCTGATCCCCAAACAAGACACCTTCTAATGTAAGCCATTCCTTAACTGTGACCAAACTTTTCCCAAAAGGAATTCTAATATTTTCCATGGAGCCTAACTTACTAACAATATAATAAGGGTATTATAAATCATTGAAAGTATTCAAGTAGGCTGCATCTTGGTAATCACAGTACTTGGGCAATAGATTGAGTTCCCACTACTATAAAGAGATTTCCTGTAATAATTTATGCAAATAATAACTTTCTATTTACATGTATTTATTTTTAACAGAACAGAAACTTAGAAGTGATCCAGGTGCTTTAGTTATTGGAGTTTCTAGAAAATATTGGAAGTTCTAGAAATGAAAAGGGACAAAAGAAATTTCTTACTCTTTAATGACAAAATAAAATCTTCTGCCCCTCACAATGATGAATAGGAGGTGGTTTCTCAATCCAAATTCATTTGCCTTGTGGTTTTGATTAAAATCTGCACATAGAAAACTTTGTA
This sequence comes from Cephalopachus bancanus, assembly GCA_027257055.1. Lineage (NCBI taxonomy): Eukaryota > Metazoa > Chordata > Mammalia > Primates > Tarsiidae > Cephalopachus > Cephalopachus bancanus. The sequence continues at coordinate 15,715,311 of JAPVLO010000093.1, forward strand.
TTGTAGAAAATATACACTTTCTGTAGTGAGTGTCTTATAAGTTATGATATTTGATACAAGGTCAAGCAATTTTTCATTTCGTTTAAAATGTTCCAATGATCTGAAATTGCCATCAGCTTGTTTTTGTCCTTCAAACTCTCCTCTCCTAAACTCTATTACCATCACCACACTAAAGATTTTTTTAAAAGCATTTTTTCCTCTAAACAAGGGAGCTAATGCCTATGGGAAAATAACATTCTTAAAAAATAAAACCCAGGGGATCTAGTCAGGCAAAGGAATAAATCCTCATGTTTCACATGGCTTTCAAACTAGTAAACAATACAAGAATTCTATAATCGTTTCTTTTCAATTCATGCCATATAATGTACAAAGTAAGTTTGTGTGTAATGGCAACTCCAGATCAACTTTCCAGACATGAAGATTCAGTGATTAGAGGCTTAACTTTAATATGCAAAGTAGAGGGTTGGGTAGACGTGGAGGGGGCATCAGGATAAATAATCCACACAACTGGAAGTGGAAGTTTAGGTCATTTCCTATCCAAGGATATATACAACGGCATATTGGATAATAGTCAGACTACCTGAAAGGAAACCACAAGCTGATTAGTTCCACTCCAAAGGTTGGTTTTTAAAAACCAGTTCTTATTCTTTACCACTGATTAGAAGTCTAAATGGAAGGCTACATATGGTGAAAGATATATATATTCAGCCATTACCACAGAAGGGCGATAAATTATCCAGTGTGCCTGCAGAGAACTCTCTAATCCACTCTTTCAATTTTCACTTTCACCTGCGAAAAAGCCTGAAACTCTATGCCAATTGGTTGTTAATAATGCTCTCTGGAAATTGAAATTGTTCCCAACACTGCAAATCAAGAGACAAAGTTGTGTGTCTACTACTGTTGAATGAAATTATATATCAGAATAAAAGACCATGTCTGCAGTACAGGACTAAAGTATGCTTTCATGTGTCCTATAAAATCCATAGGTTCTGAGCAGCACAAAGTTCTAAAATACTTATACTTCTTTCCCTCTGAAGAATATCCTAACATAGATGTAACTAATGGAAGCCTCTAAAATGAAGTTTGCGATATAAAATGTAAAATAATTGTTTTTAAATTTGTAGTTTTCAGATTGAGTTTCTACTCTGCCTGCCAAACATTCTCCTTTGTTCTCTCTGGGTTAGCACAAATATGGATTTCATTTGTTTATTAATAGAAGGAAGTGGCAATTCAGCTACTTTGTATAGATGTTTTAGTTCTCCTATCTGCACTCTCCTCTTCCCCCACAGAACACTGTGAGGTGTGACTGGTTCAAAGCCAGGAGGAAAGGAGCACACTGTGGCTGCGAATAGGAAGACTCAGCTCCTTGGCTCTCTGGTTTGGTCTGCAGCCCAGCCTGCCTGGCTGCCTCTCTCAAATCTCTGGACTCACGCTCACCTCAGTCCCTGGCCAGTTCCTACTGCTTCATTGTCCGTTTCCTGGACCTGATTGTGGAATCTGAGCAGCAGAAATGCTATCTCCAACCACTCTGTACCCATGCTCCAAATGCCAGTTTTCCAGGAATGCCTCATCCTCAAATGTGCTAAGTAAGGGAGAGAACTTCTTGTAGCCTTTCTCCACAGAGTGGACACATCTGTATGTGTTTGCTACAGAAAGATCAAATGTAAGCACTCCAGAGCTCAGTGCTGCCCACATGCCACTTCTCAGCCACGTGTCGTAAGTCTGTCACTCCTCTGAGCCCTCATGAATGCTAAGAAGTAAAATAGAGCAATATTAACAGCCTTACTTACTTGATAAGGTCATAGCTTCAAACGATCTTGTGAAATGGCTTTTGATTACTAACTCCCAATTAAATGCATTGCATTATTATTAGTGGAGTGCTTATCAAGTCAGGTATGCATATTTACACATTACAACCAAAGTCATAAAGTTATACACATGGAATATGAAACTGAATCAAGAAAAGGGACAAAGGAAGAAGGAGGAAGATTTCAGAGACAGAAGAAGGAAGTCATACAAGACAAGTGCGGGAGTACATCTGTGCATGTTCAATAGGGATCTGAAGTAGAGCTTGAAGAAGTGTTTAGTCAAAAACCTCATTGTAATGGTTAATTTTATGTGATAACTTGGCTAGGCTATGGTGCCCAGTTGTTTGGTCAAACACTAGTCTAGATAGATATGATTAATGTTTACAATCAGTTCACTTTAAGGAAAATGAATTATCCTCGATAATGTGGATACAAATTATCCTTGATAATGTGAATGGATGAGCTTCATCCAATCAGTTGAAGGCCTTAAGAGCAAAAAATTGCGATTTTTCAAAGAAGAAGGAATTCTCCCTCAAGATTCAACAAAGAAATCCTGCATGACTTTTTATCCTGCTGGCCTGCCCTGTAGATTTCTGACTTACCAGCCCCAAAAATTGCAAAAGCAATTTCCATAAAATAAATATAGATATAAATAGATAGACAGGTGACAGATAGATAGATACATAGATAGATGATAGATAGACAGGTGATAGATTAGACAGATACATAGATGATATAGATAGATACATAAAAGATAAGATAGATAGGTAGATAGATAGGTAGGTAGATAGATACACGAGTAGATATCCTATTGGTTCTGTTTCTTTGGAGAACCCTGACTGATACAATCACCAAGGCTGTTTTTATTGGTAAACCCATTGGATTCTTTTTAGTCTTCATCTTATTTGTCGTTTTGCAAGAGCATCTTCATCCTAACCATGCCAGCATCCTAACATTGCCAGCAATACTGTGTAGAGAGAATAAAGCCCCAAGCAAATGATAATTTTTGGTCACAATGAAAAGAGTTTGGTATCTTTCAAAGTCAGTAAATATCTCCACTTAAATATCTTCCCATAACTCAACCTCAAAATGTTCAAAACTGAAATCTTTTTTCCCTACAAAAGACTTCTTTTCTTGAATTGTTGTTCCTCTTCCCCTACTGGAGATTCATCGTTAATTCCTTCCTCTGAGTCACTCCTTATATCTGTTCTACAAGTCCTATAATTCCTCCTTGGTGACTGTTCTAAGATGAAGCCCTCAGCCTCACACCCTATCCAAATCATATCTTCCTTCTTCATTCTCCATCTCAGTGGTCTCGTTAAGATTCCTCAGAATGAGATCTGAGAGTCACTTCTCTCTCCTCTTCACTCCTGCATCTAGTCACACAATATCTTTGCCATTTCTACCTCATTAATGCTACCTGAATCTACCTCATTCTCCACATCTCTCTGCTGTCACCATTCTTTTCCTGGCCATTTTATTTCTCACCTGAATAACAGCAACAATACCCTAAACATCTCTCTCTTCTCATTCATTCTCCTCTGCATCCTTTAGCAGAAGGATCTTCCTAAAATGTCCCTCTTTCCACGCCACCCTCCTGTTTCAGTCCTTCAGAGACTGCATACTTTTAGGGCAACCCCTTAGCATGGCATGCAAGGTCCTCAACCTACTCCAGTCTCTTCTCTCACTATTTACTTCCTAATCTCCTCTTTGAATTTTACATCCCATCCTTATTTAATATGCAGCTTTCCAAAATACCATCTTTTTTTGTGTCTCATGGGCTTAGAAAATGCTAACCTCTGAAAATATATGCTACTTTAATTTTTCACCTCCACAGGTCCTTGACTTATTTCAGATCCAGAAATATCCTTGATTCCCTCCACACCCAATTCTGGATTAAACCCTATGTTGTTCTCCCTGCCCCTTGACATATCCCAAGCATTCTTCTTCTCTCATAAGATTGCTGTTTTTGTTTTGTCTTGTTCCAAGGTTGTTTGTTTTTTTTCCAAGGAACCACTAGGTTCCAAGATCCTTGAAGACAGATCCATGTCTTAGTTGCCATTTTATCACCATTATATAGCAGAGGGCATGACATATATTAGATACTCACTACTAGTTTGATGAATGAATCAGTGAATGAATGGGCACTGTCTTTTAAATAACTATGTGAACTAATCATTAACAATCCTTTAATGTCTCTCCTGCCTCTAAATGCTGTATTCATCCTTTATTCATTTTCTTGGCCATATAGAAATACGTTTCTTTAAACCGACTATATGTAGAAGATTAAAACAAGACCCCTACCTATCACTATACACAAAAATCAACTCTAAATGGATCAAATACCTAAACATAAAATCTCAAACTATAGGAACCTTAGAAAACATAGGAGACAACTTTATGGAAATTGGAACTGGCAACCAATTCCTGCACAAAACCCCAAGCCGCCATGCCATAAGAGATAAAATAGACAAGTGGGACCTCATCAAACTGATAAGCTTCTAAAAAGCCAAAGAAATCATCAAGAGAGCAGGGTGCCAGCCCACAGACAGGTAAAAATATTTGCCAACTTTATATCTGACAAAGATCTAACATCTAGGATCTACAAGGAGCTCAAATGTGCTGAAAAAAAAAAAACCAAACAACCCTATTACAAAGTGGGCAAAATATATGAATAGACACTTCTCAAAAGAAGACATACAAGTAGCCAACAGATACATTAAAAAAATGTTCAGTCTCACTAGTCATCAAAGAAATGCAAATTAAAACTATACTGAGATATCACCTAACTCCATTCAGGATGGCCACCATCAATAACTCAAGAAAAAACTAATGCTGGATAGAATGCGGGGAAAAGGAAACACTTCTACACTGTTGTTAATTGTGTAAACCAGTATCACCTCCGTGAAAAACAGTGTGGTGGTAATTCCTAAAAGATCTAAAAATCGACCTTCCATACAACCCCACAATCCCGCTACTGGGAATATATCCGGAGGAACACAAATCACTCTGTAAAAAAGATACCTGCACATGCACGCTTATTGCAACATTGTTCACAATAACAAAAACATGGAACCAACCTTGCTGCCCATCGAAAGAGGACTGGATTTTTTAAAATGTAGTATATATACACAATGGAATATTATACAGTCATAAAGGACAAAATTTATGAACTTCGCAGCAACTTTGATGGACTTATGGTCTATAATACTGAAACAGAAACAGAGAGCTAAGTACCACATATTCTTACTCATAAGTGAACCTTGAACAAGTATCATAATGCTATAAGAAAGGGATTGACAACAGTGGGAAATGCCACTGTTTGGCATTTCCCACTATATGAGGGAGGGCATACCTCACCAACAAGGGTATCTGCATAATGAACATTTGTACAGCTAACCCTGAATTATACTCTACATCTTTACAATTAAAAATTAATAAATAAATAAAAATTATTCATAAAGAAAAGTTAAAGATGTGTGTGTATCTTTGAGGCTGAAGGTATTATCACATAACAAAACAAGCAAATTTTATTTTACTTAACCCTAAGCAAATCTTAAGAAAGCATGAGAACTTGTGACAAAAAGTGCAATGGAAATATCAATAATGAATTTTTTAAAACACAAGAACGTTTAGATAATCTGGAATTCTTAGATTCCGTATCTGAATGCCTTTTTAATTCCACTGAAGCAGAAACAAAAGTTCATTTAATAACTAAACGACAGGATTCTTTTCACATTATAGTCCATGACCCAGTTCAGATCAAACTGGGCACTTAGTTAACTTGGGCCAAATGTAGGCCAGCTTCAGGATGTTCACTTATTCAGAAGTTAAGCAGAAGCCATTCTTAGTTACACAAAGAGGAATCACAACTTTTTAAGTTGCTAGTTTGGAAGAATGGGAACATTGAACCTTTCTCTGTAATCACGTGTTGCTGAAGATTATTAAATGTTTAGCCACTCATGAGGAAACAATAATTACTCAGATCATTCATTTGACCTTGTTCAAAATATTGACATTTAAAATGTGTCTAAATTGCTTTGTAACAGCGCTTTATTTTTCAGTGGCTTTTTTGAATACAGCTAGTTATTAATAGTGTCATGAACCCACAGGAGTCACACAATTACTTCCCTAATTTGTCCCACAAGGTATTTGCAGGTCTGCATAGACAGACAGCCCTTGCAATTCAGCAGTGACTATTTGGTCATAAGAAAGTAAAACAGGAAAGAGTGACATGACACCCCCTTTGTTAGTAGACTGGATATTAGAACAGTATGCAGGTGTCCAATCACCAATCAACAGCAAAGACTTTAAAATTGAAATGTTCCTTTTTAATTTATTTTTAGAAATTCTGTCTGCCTCCTGCTCTGTTTTGCTTTTTATTTTTTAATGTAAAAAGAACCACTCTTTCAGCTCTCTCTTATTTCACCTACCAAGAATCCTTGGGAGAGAGAAGAGTCAGTCCTAAACTCTCAATTTTTAAATATAATCATCTGTTTTCCATCACAAAAACAACAGTGGCTCACTCTTCAAACCTCATGAAAGTGACTCAAAAAGTGTTAGTCATGTTTTTCTCAGAAGCATTGCTAAAAATTAAACTTTATCCTGAAAAACTGGGAAAATGAGACAAGATAGATAGCCAGAATTGTGTGCCTAGTGAGGAGGTTACCCTGGACCCGTACTGTTACAGGTCTAGGGTAATGAAGTCACTCAGTGGCAAGAGAAATAGTAAGAAGAAAGAGAAGGTCACATCAATGTCTACTGGCACGTAATGAAGGCCCAGACTTCACCTGTACAATGACCACTTACGTACCTAACCCTGAATTGTACCCCACATCTTTAAAATAGAAAAATAAAAATAAATAAATAAAACTCCAAACAAGACTAGGAAAGTGCTTAAAGATAAAAAGCTCTTATTATCAATGAGGTTATGAAGTAACCTGGCAAGCTTGGGTCTCATGGCCTGGCAGTAATACTCTACCTTCAATTTTATGTTGCTCTTTAAAAAAAAACAAAAAAAACTTCCTTTTATTCTTTTTTCTGTTCAAGGTTTCCAGTGATAACAGTTACAATGAATGTTCTTCTCTGAAATGTTACAAGACTGATGTCACATTATTACCTAAGCGACATACCTATGTACATCTCTCTGGGGATTTCTGGTTCTTTCTGTTTCTTAAGGAATTATTTCCAGATAGGGAAGTGGAGATTAGCTGTTCATCAAATTTGTTTACCTTTTCTTCTGAGCCCACAGCTATATTTCTCTCCTTTTCTTGCAGTTAGGTGTGAACATGTGACTTGAACTCTTGCCAAAAGAATGTAGCCAGAAATGTTAAAAATCATAAAATCCCATACTTCCAGAACTGGTTTAAAAAAAAATCCTCCCATTTGATCCTCCAATTTCTTTCTTTTCCTTTCTGATGGCTGTATGTCCATGCTCAGGTTAGCCTTGGGGCATACATGTTAAAGACAGTAGAGTCTCCATTTATCTGGGTCCTTGAAAGAAACCTTGCCCCTCACAATGTATAAGAAATAAATTGCTACTGTGGTAAGCTGTAAGCATCTCAAGGCCTGTCTGCTACAACAGCTAAAGTTATTGTAAAACAAATGGTATTGAGAAATAGATCACAAGAAAAAATAATGATGCAATGAAAAATATTATAAATATTTTTGTATGTCTATTTCTTCCTCTTTCTCCCCACCTCTTTTTTTAACTTCATCACCCTTATTTCTCTCAGTCTGAAGGGTTTTTACCCATTATTGTTGCCACTTCTAGAATTCAATGTTTTACTTAACCTGACACTACAATCTACACAATCTACACAATAGCAGAGAAAGCATTAAAACAAACAGCCACTGAACTCAGTGCCCTCTATAAATATGGGAACCTGAACCACTGAAAACAGAAGACACAAAAAGACACTAGGAAATCTATTCAATATTAGTGTTCATAGTTATACTTTCTTTATCTACCTTCTGTTCTAGAAGACAAACCTGTGCTCAGGGTTCCAAATTGAATAGCCTATCTGTGACAGCCTGTGGTCATTCTATTATAACTGTATCCTCAAACAGCCTTTAAACACAAATTAATTCTCCAGGTTTTTGTTTCTTTGGTGTGTCATGGTGATTGTTATAAAGACTCAATTTATCTAGCTATCCTGGTATTCTGTACTGATACTGCCTCATAGGATAAATGGCTTGCTCCCTCTATCAATAATAATGCCCCATTATACAAAAACTAGAAACCACCACATATTCAAAAGCACACTATAGAAAGAGAAATAAAAAACCTTTCAAAAAGTAGCCAGGCATGGAGATGTGGGCCTATAATTCCAGCTACTTGGAAGGCTGAGGTGGAAGGATCGCCTGAGCCCAGCAGGTCGAGGCCGTCGTGGCCAGGAGCATGCCACTGCCCTCCAGCCTGGGAAACAGAGTGAGATTCCAACTCAAAAAAATAAAAAATAAAAACATTTTAATGATTAAGCAGGAATATAACAAAGATATAATTAAAGGAACATTGATGAAAAACTTCATGAAAGTTTTATACCTATTTTTCTGGACTCAAAAGGCAAAGCTCATTATTTTCACATGATTTGTTTCTATTAGCTGATGATTAAATGATTTATAAATTTTTTGAGTAACTGGCAGTATAAAAGAGCACATACAAGATATAAGATCTACAAATAACCAAGAAGAACTAAATATGAACCATATATACTTGAGAATAGGATAAGATACAACAAAGCAGATAATTACAAAGAAGGTGGTAACATTTAAACCTTACTTGCCTGACAATGCATCTTGTAGAAATATGGGGGGTGGGGAGGAATGGGCTTTGAAGAGCTACAAACCTGGGTTCTAATTCAGTTCTGCTTTCTGCCAGATATGCAGCATTAGACAAATTCCTTGACTGGCCCAACCCTCAGCTTTCTCCTCTATAAAATGGGTATGATAAATCTCTAGGTCACAAGGGTGATATGAGGATGAGTATGTATTAGTAGGTAGTTGCTATAAATTGTAGTTATTAGTATAACAGGAAAAGATTTACTTTTGACTTAAAATCATATCTTTTCAAAAATATGAAGTAAATGTAACAAAGTTTTTCATCTAAAAGTTATACAGAGAGATTTATTTTCCTAATTCATCTGCCACATTGGCAGAATAGTACCGTAAGCTTAACTTGGCTATGTCTGCTTCATTCATCTGTCAACAAGATTCTAGGGTTCAAACTGAGTTGACAATTGCTAAAGGTGAATGGGACAGAACAGGCTGCACAAGGGCGTCATGTTTCACACCTCAGAGGGTTCTTCATGACCAACAATAACATCATATCTCTGTCAGTCAAGCATAATTATAGGGCTTGGTAGACTGATACAAATAAAACATTCAGTTAAAAAGGTCTCTTGGCTCTTTTCTGGCTACAATATTAGACTTGCTTGATTCCGTGACCTATGAATAGTAGAATGACACTTCCTTTTGGGACGAAAGGACAGAGAAACTGCATCCCCTCTTGACTCTGAAAAAGATCAAAACTCGTTGCAAAATTTTCCATTTGGAAACCCTGAAGTCATTTTGTAAGTTCTGACTAAATTCTTCTTAATAAAATATGAATTTATTTTTAAGATAGACAAAATAGAAGGCACATTGGATAGAAAATACAGTGGACAGACAAGTCATTCTAGCAAATACTGTTATAATATCTAAGTAGATGTTCAGCATGACTACATGGAGTACTTTAGAGCAATATCCTAGCATGTATTCCTCTTATGAAAAAGAAAATGGAAACAAGTATCTGATATTCACATAAAAACAAATGACATACATTATTATAATATTGCTCCACTGCAGGAATTTATAGTAGAAACTCTTACGGTAGCAATATCTTTTTGTCAAAAATGGATAAGGCTGAGTAACAAGCCAAACAACTTCCTAGAGAGTAAATTAATATGTGAGATCTAATTCAAATTGTATTCAAGCATAAATTATAAATGATCTCCGTATTCAAGACTACCACAACTGACAAAAGAAAAACATAATTTTATATATATATATATATATCCACACATAATTCCTGTGAAATATATTCAATTTTTCCAAAATATATCAAATAAAGATGTAAATATAAGGTTGCTAAATTAAATTTTATCATTAAGTATAGCTTTCTTTCTTTTTTTTTAATTTAAATCTTACTTGAGAGTATTACTTCAGGAAGGGAATGAAATAAAGGCGATTCTTAATGACAATGAGCTCTGTCATTATCCCCTGGGCCATTCAATTTTTTATTTATTGTTGTTATTGTTGTCATTGTTTTAATGAGTGCCTAAATGTTGTCTTTTGCACTGTTGGAGCACATTTCACAATGAAGTGAGACTGAATGACAACAAAATAGACATCAGGACACTAGGTCACATTTCATAATCTTTCTTTTTTATGTTTTATGTTTTTGTTTTTTTGTTTTTATTATAAAGATGTGGAGTACAATTCAGGGTTAGGTATACAAACGTTGATTATGCAGGTACCCTTGTTGATAAGGTGTGTGCCTCCCTACCCTAGCAGTTTCCCTCAACTGCCAATCCCACTCCCCATCCCCTGACAGTTTCCCATAATCTTTCTATACACATGAAGCCATTGCACCACAGAAGCACAGGGCCAGAAGGACGTTTGAGGGATTTACCTGTATAGGTTCTATGCCAAGGACTGCTCACCAGAAACAAGGCTGCTTAACTTCCCTGACTAACGTTATTATCTTCATTTAGAGTATAGAATGCCTTTGTATTTTATCCAATTTCTTATTTGTAAAGATAGCTGAAGAATTTTTTAAAAGATGCAAAATTTCTCTAAAAATAAAACTATAGAAACTGACAGGTTTCAGCTCAAGAAAAAGAAGTGGAAGGAAAACATATACAGTTGACCCTGGAACAACACAGACTTGAACTGTGTGGGTCCACTTATACATGGATTTTCATCCACCTCTGTCACTCCTGAGACAGCAAAACCAATCTTTCCTCTTCCTCCTCCTCAGCCTACTCAATGCAAAAGTGATAAGGATGAAGACCTTTATAATGATCCACTTTCACTTAATGAATAGTAAATATTCTTTCTCTTCCTTATGATTTTCTTGATAACATTTTTTTCTCTAGCTTACTTTATTGTAAAAATACATTATATAATACATATAACATATAAAACATGTATTAATTTGACTGTTTATGTTATTGGTAAGGTTTCCAGTCAACTGTAGGATATTAGTAATTTTTGGACACGTCAAAAGTTATATGTAGATTTTTGACTGAGCATAAAGTTGATGCCCTTAAACCCTATGTTGTTTAAGAGCCAATTGTGCATAAAATTAAAATGATGCTAAAAATAGGAAGCATATGGTTACCAGAAATTAACATTGTCAGCAATTGGATATTGCCTCTAAATAAATACATTGTTGATACACTTATGTAATTGTAATAATGTTACTCTTCATTAATATTTATTCAGAGGCAATAAAATACTAGACATTTGTTAGAAAGTCCTCTACTCTAAAGCAAAATTTGATCAAAGGCAGGTACTTCTTAGAAATCACCTATGGAGGTTTAGAAACTGCAGGCTCAAGAGAATTTCCTGATAAGATATTTTACTCATAATGGCACCCATGATATTGGGTCTTAAGGACTATGGTAAGGCTCCATTGTATTAGTAAAGATAACATGATCAAAAATTATTTTCTCTTTTTCACAATGGTTTTCCATTTATCAAATATAAACAACTTGAATTATCTACTAGTCAGTATATGAAAACTCATGATTATATCTTATTTTTTGAATTTGATGCAGTTTGGTAAACACATTACAACTTCTTCAAAATGTAGTCAAAGTGGGGCAGTATTAGTGTTTGTTTGTTGGTCATTTTGCATTTGGGGTTATGCTTTTATTATATGTGATTACTTATAGCAAGGAACATTAACCCATGGGCTGTCAGACCTATGTAACAATGATTCATATTATAACACAATTATAATTCATAAGGAGTAGGGATAAAGCAGTAAGCTGTGAGGATTTAAAATCAGACATATCTAGTTGAATTTAAATTTTGAAATCTCCAGCTGTGCCACCTTTGGTAATAACCTCTATGGGCCTCAGTTTACTCACTGAACAAAGTGAAATTATGTACGTTAAGCACCTAGAATATTGCCTGCCATGTAGAAGGAACTTAATAATGCTAGTATTCTTTTCTTTATATATAATAAGAAAAGGAAGAGCAATTGAAATCTTCAGATAGAGAATTTGGACTAATAGATCATCTCAAGAAAGTGAGAGCTATACAATTGCTTGAATTTTCGAGGAACAAAAGAGGAAATAGTAGAATCCTGAACCTCACCACAAGGCAAAAATCAGATTTAATGACCTCTTGGCGTGACTATTACGTATTTCACTAAAAGAAACCTTGAACATTCTACTCTGGCGTAACCTCCAGAGTTTTCTCTTGAGTAGCGGTGGTTTGTTACTTAACATGAAGAGGTTTAAATATGAAGCCAAAAAGTAGAGGCTCCCAGACCTGGGGCATGCCATCTGCCTAGCGTTAAGCAAGAGCTGAAAGTCAGTTACAAAAGTAAAGTCATTTCTAGCATGATTTATGTTCCATCCTTGAACGTGGCAGGAAGACTGCAAAAGATATTTGGAAGCCAATGCTTCCTCTGAATAAAGTAAGGGAGTATATGCTAAGCCCTTCTGCCGGGCCGTGCTGGCCTGTTAGATAAGTTGCCCATGTGGGTCTGTGAACCCTGGAGCAAACTGGCTATCTGGGATGAGGAAATATCTCAAGGCCAATGATCATTGCTACCGTAAACGCACAGTGCATAGTATAAACACTGGGGTCAGGCAACAGATATCCAGGATATTACTCAAAAACACATCTAGCTCAAAGCTGACAAGATAATCTGTTCCTGTGAGTGCAAAGCGGACTGGAATGCTGCAGCCATGACCTATTCAAGAAAAGAAAAAAGAAAGTGAAACTCTCCAAGGACTCCATCCCGTGCTCTTTATGCAGGCAAAACTCCAACAGACTTCAAAGGGAGTGTTGCCTAAGGAGGGAGCACTGGTCCAAGCCCGCAGGGGGTATCATTTCCATGATCATGTTGCCATCTATATTTGGTGGACTGGCAAATGCAAATATTTCAGATATAAGTTTAAACAGATGAAAAAAGAAGTGTGAAATAGCTGGGAGATTTGCTTGCAAAAAAACCCTCAGAATTCCAGGAAAAGCATTTAAAATCAGATGCTTCATACGTTATCTAAAACCCCCCTGAGGGTATTTGGTGTGTGATCATAACAAAATTAAATGCTTTTTTAATTGACACATATTGCACTCCAACATAGCACACAATCAGGATTTTTCAAACTTAAATACTCTTCAAAGGTCAGTAACATTTTTTGAATCGAAGTATAGACTATATTTTGATGTTTTAGCAAAGTTTTGACATACATGATCTTGATAAATATGGAAGAACCAAAATGCAGCAAACATACTTACAGGAGGACCTATGGGGGCAGGGGGAAAATGGAAAGATAAGAAAAAAAAGAAAGACAAATTAGTGAATATGTAAAATATTAAGATTAAATAAAAGATTACAGCATCATCATAATCATCAGCATAATACAAGGGACATGGAAGTTATTTAGAATTCAGGGATTCTAAATCTTTTTTAAAGGTCATGGAGCCTTTGAGACCATCTCAGAAAAAATGCATTTATATTTGCACACACAATTTTACACACAATTTCAAGAAATTTTTAGAGTCCCTGAGGCCTGTCTTTGGATTACTGAGAGGTTCCTATATCTTAAGATTGTCTAATTTATAAAAGTTTAGATAAAATCTGAATTAGGAGAATCTTTGGCAATTTATGATAGACCACTTATAGAGAACTGATATGTAACTTTTGGGTTTGGCAAAACAGCTGAATCAGAAACGTACCTACTATTTGATCTAAGAATATTTTTCATTCAATAGTACTATAAATATATAAATATATAAAAGACTAAATCCTAATGTTTATATGGGTTTCTTTAAAACTATATTATTATCAAAACAGGCAAAATCTAAGAAAATTTTAATATTTCACACATCATAAGCTCAATTAAAACACCAGTTTTAAATAGCTAGAAAACTGGAAATTGACTTTTATATTTTCTATAAAACTTTGCATAAGCACAGAATTTTTACTTTCCCCCCTTAAATCCTCTTTCTTTTAGCACAAAGATCATTTCCAAGATTATTTGACTCCACTAATATTTCACCATTACTTTCTCCTCAAAACAAACTTATAAAGCATTCTGTATTATAAAGCTTGCTACTTTTTGAAAGTATTCCTATACGAGTTCCCAATTATTTAGATTCAGTGATTTTTACAGATAGCTTTTGAGAATATTCTTATGCTGCTCAAATTAATGAATTTTCTTAAACCCTTTTTATTTTTGCATCTTTTCAAAATAGAGGAGGAAAGACACACACACACAAACCCATCAATCTGCTATCTGCTTCTCTTGATAGGTTATTGTATCTACTGTTTCAGCACTTAGTAACTGATTGTTTTTAATACTGATACTTATAGAAAATACTGGAAAATAACATTCACAGTACAGTCAAATCTTAAATTTTCTTCTCTTGCAAGGACTGATTGATATCCTGATAAGACTCCATGTGGCTGTTTGCATTTTTGAAATCTTAAACTTCATAAAACAAGCAAAACAGTAAGTGAACTCACTTATATAGATTGCCTTGTTTTCACATTTTTTTTAATTTGACTTTACTGCTTTACATTGCACATAGGTAATTGACGTAAAAGTAAAAATTTGCTGAAGTGGGAGTCAGGACAATTGGTTCTGTCTCAAATTCTACTCATAAAAACATTGCATGGCCTTGGCCAAATCACCTGACTGCTCTGGGCCTCCATTTCCTCAACTACAAAATGAAAATTCTAGATTGATTAGTAAGGCTTCTGTCATCACTAAAAGCCTATGGTTATACAAGAAGGATAAAAATTCCCAAATTTTGAAAAGAATGAGAGTAAAAGCATGACAAAATTGTGCCAGTTGGATAAAATAACACTAAAGCTTTTCAAGACATGTGCCTCAGTGTCCCAGGGCAGATGTTCCTGCAGAGGACCTACACTTACTGACCACCCACAGAGATGGAAACATGGGTGATGTGGTCACACTGTGTGCGGCTAAGAAACCCTCCACTGTACACAGAAAGGATTTAATTTGACCCAGTAAATAAGCCCCCATTGGGTGCCAATGGTTACTAAACTGTAATTAATAATATTTTGCAAATTTCCTCTTACAGTTGGATGGGAATCAGATTTTTTAAAAATCTAGGTCTAGCAGAGAAGATTTAAACACACACAAAGCCTCCAAGACAATATCATTAATTAGGAGCAACAGATGCAGGAACCTAACCAGAACATGAGTGGCACAGAGCAGCTGAAAGAGAAACTCACCAGATTCTCCTCTTCGGCCTCTCTTACCTCGTTTTCCTGGAGGGCCTGAAATACAAAAGATAATTTTTTGAGTATAGCTTAACGTTTTTTCTGGTAAAAAAAAAAAAATGGCTAGTAAATAATTTCTACACATTTTCTGAATGTTTTTATCTACTAACTTCAAGAAAGGGACCAGATATTTGCAAAGGTCAGTATTGTCTTTAGTGTTTCAGCAAAACTCTTAGCTTCATTTAATTATAAAAGCTGGTAGTGGGAAACTGCCAGGGGAAGGCGGGGGTGGGACTGGCAATAGTAACAAACTGCTAGGGGAGGGGGGGCATACCTCATCAACAAGTGTACCTGTATAATAACCACGTGTATACCTAACCCTGAATTGTACCCCATGTTTTAAAATTAAAATTATTTTTTAAAAAATCTGCAGTAGATGTCTAAACATCTAGTAAAAACTTAAAAGCACTAATGACTCAGAATTTTTGTTCATCTGGCTTGGATATCATCAATAAAGGGAGGTTTTGCCTATAAAATTGACAGTGCTGAGTTTTAAGTTTCTTAGAAATATGTCTTTTCAGTATATTAATACTTAAAGTACCAATTAATAATTTTAAAGTACTAAGTCCAAATGATTATAGCTATTTTTTTTTCCGGTCAACCATCATGATTCTTCTGAAAATATTTAGTTAGCAGTTAGTTAAGTGTATATATTAGTAATGGAAATAATCCTTACAAATATTTCTATTTTATTAAATACAAATATATTGGAATTTCTCTAATTGAGATCTATCTGGATAAAATCACAATCCTTTAAAATTGAACAATGTTTAGGTAGTAACTATAGCCTGATTTATCTATAAATGTATCATTGTCATTCAATAAATAGTCTTTATGATGATCCAATTTTAGAAGTAGAGAAAAAAAAATTTTTTTCAGTGAGTTGCCAGGGAAGACCACTAAACTAGTATGTATCAGACTTAGCACAAGATTCTAGACATTCATGGCTTTCAAGCCATTACTCTCAATTATGTAATTTCTGTCCTTGTTTCCTTGGGTAGAAATAGCTCGCACTGAATTATGGTTTAGGCAAATAGAACAGAATAATTAGCCCGCAATGAGAACTGAGGTCTTATAATATTTGCCAGAAGAAAAAGGCCAAGAAAAATAGAGAAAAGCTTGGTTTTAAAGAATGAGCTGCTAAGTAGGACTGATGACTTCCAAACTCTAGAATAAAGTTCAAGACACAAGCAGCTCCAACCTTGGTAACCAGGCAACTTTCAATGTGATACTGAGCTACTGACTTCCACATGGAAACACTATCATAAGAAATAAAAACATCAGTGGTGTAGTAAGTTTCCTCCCAACCCTTACACAGGATAAGTCACATCTGTATTTTGTAAGAGTTTAAAAAATAATGGAGCAATAAAATCAATTGGAAGTATTAAGAAAAGCAGCCTTGCAGCAAAGTCCAATATTGTCAATAGAAATTTCTTTCTATATTCTAGAATAAAGGATGTTTTCATCATATTCAATATATTCTTGGCCAGATTGGGAGCAGAAGAAAAGTCATATAATAGGTAAATAAAACTAGTGAGACACTAGTAAGTATGAAGAACATACACTTATACACCTGCCGAAACAAACATATACACACAATACATATATACTGACATATTCTGATACAAACATCTTCCTTAAGATTAGGGATGGCTGGGTTCCATGGCTCAGCCTGCAATTCCAGCACTTTGGGAGGCCAAAGTGAGTGGATTGCCTGAGTCCGCAGGTTCGATACCAGCTCAGGCAATTTGGCAAGAACTCATCTCTATAATAAATCAAAAAATTAGCCGGGCATGGTAGCATGTGCCTGTAGTCCCAGCTACTTGGAAGGGTGAGACAGAAGGATCGCCAGAACCCAGCAAGTAGATGCTGGGGTGGCCGTGAGCGTGCCACTGCACTCCAGCCTGGACGACAGAGTGAGACTCCAACTCAAACAAACAAACAAAAAAGATTAGGGATTATATTTTTTCTATCACAACATCACTTAAACTAAGCACTATTTAGCAGCCATAATATACTTATGATGCCTGTGGTTCATATAGTAGGACCATTAGTAGAAGACTCTGTTGAAGAGTAATAGATGAGAAATTTTTTCCTGAACTGAATACAAGCATCCTAAGTCTGAACTTGTATTTCCAGTGGCAAGTAAAACTTACAAATAAACACATGGAAGGAGAAACTAAGGAATATTGAAGGATAAAGAGAAAATGTTAGAAACTACCAGAGGAAAATTTAAAATGGAAGGTATTTTGACTGACTGCTGTCTCACCACAACAAAGGTGCTAGAAGAGACCAGCCATGATTTTTATAACATGTCTTAGAAGACTACAGTTACTACTTATTTATTGGGAATTAGCTTATTTGCCATTTCCTTCAAAGCATGTTTCTTTTAAATAGCAGAATTTATCAAGTGAAGACAATAGATTGTACAAATGTTTAAAAAATAACTTGAATAAACTTTTATTTATTTTTATTTAAAAGATAACTGATTATGAAAAAGTGATTAAAGAAGCAATTATATCTTTTAAAGAAATCAAGAAACATAGAAAGAATGTTTCTGGACATGTCCACACTAAATTTAAGTCATAAGGCTTAAAGATATGAATCAAATGCTTTGGAAACACTACTTATCATATTGAGAATTGAAGAAGAACAGAATACAAGGAAACTGAAAAGACAGCTATTGAAATATGATAGTTTTACAAAGAATATCATAATATTTGAGAGAGAAAGTCAAGTTAGACTAAGTTATGAGATGATGAGAACCTAAATTCTATAGAAATTACAAAGAAAAGACTGGATTTAAGAGGAGCATGTTCTAATTATTATCAGAAACAGAAGATTGCAGGGAGCATTATACTGAGTTCAGTGAACTAATAAATTACACAAAACTCTCACAAAAGCCTAGGTGAAGATCTTACTTACAAAGATAACGATTTGATGTTTGAAGTCTACTATGCAGATGATTTGATTTTGCTTCTGAATGTAAAGACAAAAATAATAATAAATGAAATTGATGGAATGAATTTGATCATGGACAGCCGACAGAGCAGAATGAGAAGATAAAAAATCAGAAAGGATAAATGATACATGTTTCACAGACAAAACCTATGTCAACAATGGTTTAAAAAAGATAATGGCCATTTCTATTCCAAGCTGAAAAAATGAAGTATCAACTAGGGATGAGCTGTAAGAACAGATACAGAAGCTGAAACATGACTTATTCACTGAATCTGGCCAGATCCTTGCAACAGAAATTCTCAGTGAATTCCATCAGCAAAAAGGCACTGCTCTGCAAAAGGTTCAAGAATATGAATGGGAAGAGAAAAAGCAGAAGCTATCAGTGACAGAGGAAGTAAAAACTTACAAACAGAGAGGTCATTCAATGAAGAATCACAGAAAACAGACCACAAAACCAGACTGCTCTTCAAGATTAGAAAATTTATCACAATTGGTATTGATCATGCTTCAGAAAGAGCTCTTGCTAACTTTGCAAAAATATGATACAAGCTATCAGCCTGAGATAGAAACTAGTAAAAATTAACCATCAAGGTAGCGTTTTAAAGACCAGTGGCTATAAACTCAATTGCAGACGTACCCAGTTCATCAAATAACATCATAGAAAGGCTTCTTAAACCCAGTCAGTTCTTTTGGTCCACAACTAGTATTGTTTGAACACTCCTCACTAATGAGGTACCCACTGTGATAAGGCTCTTTTCTAAGGTAACACGTGCCTAGAAGCAAATGTGCCTGTTTAGGGGCCTTTGTGTGGTCTCTCGGGGGTGGTTATCAGAGGTAGCTGGAATACTCTTTCCTGGCTCATCAGATGAGTTACCAAAACCGGTCAATTCTGCCCCCATTTCTTGGATCAGCTAACTCTTCTCCACTCCTATTAGTATTTCAAGGCTGAGTTTAAATGTAACCTTTCTGGGTACTCTAAGAAGTGATTTTCCACAGGGATTTTACTTGTATTT
The DNA here is from genome assembly GCA_027257055.1 of Cephalopachus bancanus. Classification (NCBI taxonomy): domain Eukaryota; kingdom Metazoa; phylum Chordata; class Mammalia; order Primates; family Tarsiidae; genus Cephalopachus; species Cephalopachus bancanus. The sequence goes on from JAPVLO010000093.1 coordinate 15,734,624, forward strand.
TAAAACATCCTACCTCTTCTAAACATTCACAATTAAACACACAGGAAGGATTTCAAGAAAAGTTTCACAATTCATAATTGTGTGGGTTGCTTTTTTCTTTTTTTAGTTTTGCTTTCTATTTCAATACACATTTCTAGCTGTATCTGCTTTCTGGAGAATATCACATGGACAGAAGGCAAAGAGAAGGCTCAAATCCAGGGTGATTTTGCTTAGGTGTGTTGTTATAAAAACCTGAGAACAGGGAGAAATGTAGCCATCTCGTTACAAGAATGACCTAGTGGTCACTATTGACAGAGGTCATTAGAGAATTACTTCCTGATTGAATGGAGGAGGTAATGAACTTACAGAAACATACATGCTAGGTGCTCAGTAAGTATTAGGTCCCTCTTTACTTTATAATTTCCCTTTACTTAGTCAATAGTGAGTATATGTGAGTATTTGATAAGAAAAGCTGAATATGTATGTGAACAAGATTGTAAGAGATTACTGTTACCTTCTAATTATAATATTCAAAGAAACAATTTAATAAAATGAAGATAACATGGAACAGGGAGTTAAAAGACCTATAGATTGTTCACTACTGTACAAATTGAGCTAATTTTCAATTAACCTCTTTGATTTGAATCTGTGAAAACAGCTGATAAATAATATTAACTCTACCACATTTATAGACTAGTGTGAGGATGAAGACTGTCAAGTGCTATTACATATACCAAATAGGTGTTTCCTTCATTTTTCATTTATATGTTGAAGCTTAAAAACTATCTTCATCAAAAACTAGTAAAATTTGTAAATAAATTGACACATCCTAGCAAAAAGCTGAAACTCAGAAGTTTCATCAAGAAGGGCAAAGGAAACTTTAAACACATTAGAGAAAATATCATAAAATACCTCAAACAACAGTAAATAATCCAAGAAGAACAACTACTTTTAGTCAGAACTCTGGAGGCAGAAAAATGGAGATATGAAGGGAAAGGAAAGAGTTAGAAACTGAACTCGTGACCAGGAAGGGGAAGAGTAAGAAGCAGCTTGCAGATGGAGGAGTCCCCTTGGCAGATAGGTGCTGGGGTAGGGAGGTCCAGAAGATAAATGTATACAAATCCAGGATGCTCCTCCACCCCAAGAGATCCCAGGAATAGGACTCCAACAGCTGCAGCTGGCTCTTGGGAGGGAGGGACCTGTATGGACCCAGAGGAGACAGCAGATCATCCTTTCTGAACGACCTCTCCCATCCTCCAGCTATGTTCAGAGACTAAACCAGGTTTACCTTCAGCTCTGTGGATTAACCTTACAAGTAGGCACATTAATTTCAGAGCCTTCCCCAAAGTCCTCCCACCTGTTTGCTTGCTTAATGCCTGAAATTCCTTCAAGATGGACCAAAGCCTTTCATTCCACAATTAGAAGTTAAAGGCTTAGCCGGGATCGGTGGCTCAGCCTGTAATCCCGCGCCTTTGGGAGGCTGAGGTGAGTGGATTGCCTGAGCCTGAGGGTTCGAGACCCGCCTGGGCAGCAAGACCACATCTCTACAGTAAATCAAAAAATCAGCTGGGCGTGGTAGCGCATGCCTGTAATTCCGGCTACTTGGAAGACTGAGGCGGAAGGATCGCTGGAGCCCAGCAGGTTGAGGCTGCGGTGGCCGGGAGCGGCCACTGCACTCCAGTCTGGGGGACCGAGTGAGACTCCAACTCAAAAAAAACAAAAAAAACAAAAAGTTAAAGGCTTAAACAGAAATGCCTGGTAAAGTAAAATATTAACTAAAATATATTCTACCATACTCACAAAACGTCTATACTACAACATACTCATGAGGACATACAAGTCAGAGGTTTTCATGCAGTGCTTTAGACCTGGACAGAACATCTCCAGTTTGCCCTATTGGATTACAATCATTTGAAGTAAAGTTTCCTCGGCCGAAACAAGCGTATAAATGACTCATGGCCGGGCTCGGTGCCTCAGCCTGTAATCCCAGCACTTTGGGAGGCCGAGGCGAGTGGATTGCCAGAGCCCGTGGGTTCGAGACCCGCCCGGGCAACTTGGTGAAACCTCGTCTCTACAATAAATCAAAAACTAGCTGGGTGTGGTAGCGTGCGCCTGTGGTTCCAGCTGCTTGCAAGGCTGAGGCGGAAGGATCGCCTGAGCCCGGCGTGTTGAGGCTGCGGTGGCCGTGAGCGTGCCACTGCCCTCCAGCCTGGGGGACAGAGTGAGACTCCAACTCAAAAAAAAAAAAAAAAAAAAAAAGATTCACATTTCTGCAAATGTAAAATTGAAGCAAAGGGAGGTGAAACAACTTGGCCAAGGTCCCACACAGCAGATACCAGTTTCCTGATTTCTTGACTCACCAAACTGCTGCTCATTTTTGAATTTACATTTCATAGACTGAGAGACTTGATACAACCAGCCTAAACTTTCCAAAATGCTCCATCTTATCAGTGATCTGCCTTGTATTCTCATAATATGACTACTGGGGCAGATATATTACTATGCCTTGTGACAGTCTCCCACTAGACTGTAAGCTCTTGAGGGCAGGGATATCCTTATTCGTCCTTTTATCTCCAGCAACAAGCATGAGAATGACCACTCAAAACTCTTAAGAAGAACTACCTCTGAGCTATTTGATGCATGCCAACATTATTTCTTCATTATTTTTTTTAAATCCACCCATCTGCATAGTGAGAATATTAATTTTTAAAAGAAATGACTTTTTTACTCAGAAGATATATTTACTGAGATTTTTTCAATTGTCATGTACTCCAGTATACTTGATACAATCTTGTTTGTTTTAAATATCTTTCATTTGTGTGTTTGTTTCAAATTTCCTCAAGTTTTAAACTCTGTGGAATGTCAGGTAATAAAAGAAAGTTAATTATAATAAATAATAGAAAAAAATGTTAATTTATAATAGCCAAGTTCCATAACTCTCACTACAGAGTATTATTCAGATGTTTATTTTAAAGGTCATGGGTTCAATTGAAAAATTGGAAAAGTACTTCTTCCTTATTTTTAGCAAAAAAAAGACATACTAACATGTTTGAGGGTCTATATTCTTACACATTACTAGAATAATAAAATATATAAATTAACAATTTGTCACTAAGGTTGTTTACTGTATTTAGTTATAAACAACAAAAGTAAAGTTGCCACATTTACATGTTCATATCCTAACCAGACCATAATTTTAATAAAGTTATGAATATATAATGTGCTGGTCCACTAAAATTAGTAATTAGATTTCTGTTGTCAGATTTCCAGAAGAGATTTGAAAAATCAAATTTAAAAAACAACTTTTTATAAGTAATTCTTTTATAAATATGCTTATTTTCAAACTTTTATACCAGGAAAATTTTAACAATCCCATATAAAACTTATAAAATATAAAGTGTGTGTAGAAATTGTGTTCACTAAAGGTTAAAAAGAAATGTAGCCCATGGAAGGTATAAAAAAAGAAAAAATGAACTCCCTTCAGTGGCTGATCAACGTGGTGCATCAGTTGTGTCTACATTAGACTACCTAAAGCCAACTGGGAGGATATATGTGCATGTACTGGTTTAAATGTAAAATGCAAAACTTCCTTGGTGTAGTAGTTTAAACAGTTTAAAAGTCACTGGTTTAGTAGAAAACGAGCTAGTTTAGTAGAAAATGAGCTAGACATTCCAGAATATATGTCTCATTAGGAGAATTCTTAAATAGCAAGATATGTTCTTCTGGCAAAGTATGTTTTTATCTTTCTCATGAAATACATTGAGAGCAGGACTCATTTATTTCTATATTTTTCCAATTTTAAATAAAGTGAAAATTTTAACAATTACTATTAAAATGTTTTAAATAAATACAAGTGAATTACATCAGAACTGTGATGAATCTGTCAACATTATGTGATCATTAGAGTTATTTTAAATTGGGTGAATTTGTATTCTGATGGAGAGAGGCCAATGGACCAAAATTACCTTCTAAAACTTTCCAGTTATCTCAATGTAAATTGAGTTCTAGCTAGTTCTAGATTTAAACGAAGCATTTCAAGTTTACCCAAAAATTAGTTTATATTTATGAATTTTATAACTAGGGAAAAATAACTACAGTTATGAGACAATTGGAGACTCACAAGAAAGAACTGTAAAACTACTGTACATAAACAGTAAAAGAAAGGGCTTTCCAAACCTAGCGCAATGAAACGTTTTCTGCACTCCATATAGATTCTTTGTTTCCAGAAATGGAATTCCAGCAAATGAGGGGTTGTCTTTATTGCTGTTTTTACTATTTAGATAATAAATATAGTAGAACATTTAATAGAAACTGTTCAAGTCTACAAATAGCCTGATGTTGCAGTTCATTGACTTTAACGAGGTTTGATGTGGCACAGTTGTTATTTCTATCATTCTTTTCCCACACATAAAGTGTTTCATTATTACAGTACTAGAATGTTTTACCCCATGATCCTACAGGGGATTTATCATGATAGCTTTTTTTTTTCTCTTCTAGTTGCGGAGAAGGAGGTTGCAAGATGTCAGAGAGTAAGGATTGGGAAATAGGAAAGGTATGTTTCTTTGCGAGATTATATGTTGTATAACAAGAGTCGTTATTATCTATACAATGTAATTTATTAACGTAAAAACAGATTTTAAGCTTGCAGAAAAAATGTTTAATGTGTTATCTAGATTACACATTTCTCGCGGAATCTAGAGTAATAAACAAATCCTTCAAAGATAAAGAAAAATGTTAAACAGAAAAACAATAACAAGATCAACAGTTGAATGTAGTTTTTCACATGCTCAGTAAATAAAATAATGTCAATTTTTAATTTATCAGATGAGGAAACAATCTTCCTCATGAAAAATGAAAAAAAGGTAGGCTAAAAGAAACTAAGGCTTGTTTTTATAAATGGTTTTATAATGTCACAAGCTTTTGCCAAATTGCTGATGGATGAACTTAATACGGCAGCACCACATACACTATTACTCATAGGAAAATGGCCCAGATTTTTTAAACTGATGCTGTATTAATTATTGAGCATGACAATTGCCCAGATGAGCACTCAGTAGTAATAATCATAACAGAACTAGACTAACACTGAAAGTTAGTGATAGAAAATGAGTAAACAAAAAGGCAAGCTAAACCATCAGAATAAGAATAGGAGTACTCCAGAGGGAAAGGACAATGAAAGTTTGAATTCAATGAAACAAGTGTGAATGCACAAGTATACTAGCAATTAGTGCAGGAGTGATGGAATAAGATCTGCCCATGGAAGCCAAGGAACCTGGTGAGCCCATGGTATCATGGGGGAAAAGGTACAAACTATTAGGAAATAATAGAAGGGATAATGATGATGGCTAACATGTATGACTGCTATCACACGTCTTGCACTGGGTTCAGCACACATCTCATGTATCATCTCATTTATTTATAATAACTGTGTGATCTCAATACAATTTTGGAAAGTGATGATATAGAGGGGTTAAGTGATTTGCTTAACAGCACACAGCCCTAAGTGGTGGGTTAGGGATTTATATCCAGACAGGCTGGCTCTTGATTATGAGTGCTAAAACTAAAAAGTTGGTCACTCATTAAGTACACTATAGATCGCTGTATTTTCTGACACAAACACACACACAACTGCCAAATAGGAGCTTTAAGTCAACTTAGAAACAATAGGCTCTTGAGTATTTCTGAAGGCCTCTGTTTAAAATTCTAGTTTATAGGCTTATTTTTAGCATCTCATTTTAAATGAAAGATAATCATAAGAAATCACTGACCAAAAGTTAATAAACGTTTATTTTACAAAGCTAAAAAGGAACTGTTCTTGCTTCATACATTGAAAACACTCGTGATTAGCCTAAGAGGATGTGATTAACACATATTTATATGTAAACTCGGTTAATATATTCTTATACCACGCATACCAGTTTTTATCCAGTCTGTTACATGTAAGTATTTAAAGTGAGAGAAACAGGAAGAATATTGATCTTTGAGAAATGAGGGACATCATCCATCTTATTCATTGTTGTATTCTCGGCACATAATTAAATGGTAGTTAAATGGATGATTTTTTTAAAGCTGAAATAACAATAACACTTTTGTAGTGTTTATCCTGGTTTTTAAAAAATGACAAAGCACAGTTTTTGAAATTAGCCTTACGAACCTACGTTTGAATCTGTCTCTTCAACACACTAGTTATGTGACTTTGGACAGATTAACCTTTTAGAATCTGTTTCTTCATCTACAAAATGCAGTCATATCTACCTCAGACTTGTTCTGAGTATTAAATGAGATACATTACTGGTGAGGTGCTGGGCACATAGCAGCTGTGAAGACATATATGCATCCATGCTGCAAAGCACAGTGCCCATAAAGGGGAGTCCTACTTCAGAGATATTTAGATTTGGAGACTTGACTTTGATAAGTTAGAAAACCAGGGAAAAGAGCAACTGCAACTCCTTTTCTGCCTGCGATCTAGCCTTCACAAAGTTCCCAGAGTGATCCATCTCTTCTTATAATCCTTCCATAGTCCCCATGTTGTCCACCTCATTGTTTAGTTGCCATCTCATGCCCTGGGAGCACAGCATAATGGTAATGAACACGGATTCTGGGGCTTGTCTGCCTGGGTTTGTACTGTGGCTTAGCCACCTGCCGACCCTCTGTGCCTCGGTCTCTTCATCTTCAAATGAGGTAAATTATAACATCTATTTCATTTTTATGAAGATGTTATCAGTTAATCAATTTAGAAATATGTTTCACACAAAGTATACACTCCTTATATTTTACCAAGTATAATTATTTTTCACATCTCTGAATCTTTCTCATGTGTCCAGTAACTTCTTTGCAAATGATAACTTCCACATATTGGGTTCTCAATACCAACTCAGGCTCAATACTCTAAAAGAAAAAACCAAACTCTTTCTGTCAAAATAGTTTCGTGGCTTTCAGGATTTAGATTGTCATGACACAATTTCTCATTCACAAGTGTAAAATATCCAAGTGATTTTTTAGTCCTTCCCCCTCCCATTTCAAAGAAATTTAGTGTTTCATCAAATTTTTTTAAAAACAAATCTTGTATATCCCTTTATTTCTATTCCCATTGCTAGTGCTATTGTTTAGGCCCTTGCTCTTCAGCTTTTGAATTCTTACTGGTCTCTCTCAAATCCATCGCCATACAACTACTGGAGTAATCATTTTAACCTATTTTCATTATTGATCATGATTTTCCTAGTCAATAAGCTTTTATGCTAAATATGGGAGGAAGTACTTACTCACGGGCACAACATACAAGGTTTTCCCCAATCTAGTCAATCCTATCCCAAGTCTCTACACTACATTAAAGAGCTTCTTTTGCCTAATTCCTGGTTGTTCATCATTCCTGTCCTCTCCTTACTTAAATTTATGTTCAAGAAGACCTAATAAAGGAGTGGCAATCCTTTTTCCTTTGCCATTATTTGGCCCATTTTTCTCCTCTAGCATTTTTTCCAACACACCCATGAATTGATTTTTGTTGTGATATAAATTCTGCCTTCTTGGACTATTACTACCAGGTAAATACAGTTTAATTTTAATAGAGTTGATAAGTAAAAATAAACAATTTTTTTCCTTTAAAGCTGAAATAACAATAACACTTTTGTAATATTTATCCTGTTTAGTTTTCTAAATTGGATAGGAAAGGCATTTCATACTTCAAACTATAGTTTAAGGACGAGCTGCTATTTTTGCCTATTTAAGGAATTAATTTGCTCAATGCTATGATGTATTTGAAAATGAAAAATGCTCTACAAAATGTCAAATTATCTTGTTAAACTAACTGAGAACAAAATGCAGTGCAGAGTGAGATAATGGTTGGCCTCCCAAAGAACATGCTAACATAGGTGATCTTCATCAGAAAATGAAGTCCCATTTGGCTATTAAAAAAGAAACTTGAAATCTCCCAACTCCCCCACAGAGTTTTATAGCCTCCTTCAAAACAAACACAGTTATTTCCTCACAGTTAAATTTCAGATTCATACTGACAGAAAAATTCCCTAGAATACGAAAACATTAGGAGTAGATTTCTACGAATAAAATGTTTCCCCATATGATTTCATAATAATTCTAGCACTTCACTGCTGCTATATCCATCACACAGCAAGCAAACATTTTCCAACGAAACTGCAAAAGAGCCAATCCAAGACATACTATTTTAACTTTCGAGGTTGTGTTTCTTTCCTATGTTGTATAGGAACTAACACAGATATATATATATATATATTTTTTTTTTTTCTTGAAAGCATTTATTTTGGTAGACGCATGCTCTTACGCCCTTAAGCAATAAAGAAAACATACACCAAAATTTTACTGACTTTCCATCTGTCATCTTCTGTACTAAGGAAGATGGAAACCTCAAAGCATGCCAAGGTTTGGATGCATGTCAGAGGCCTGCAACCAGTGTCAATCAACCTTCAAGGACTTATGAAAAGACCCCTGATAATGTAGACCAGGAGCTCTGGAACTAACTATCAGGGGTGAAAGTTCAAGGGTTACAAGTTTAGATTATGAGGGAGGAGGTAATTTCAAAGTAGAATCTGAGTTATTTTATTTTGCAACTTGACTATCTTAAGAACTTTTCATAAAATAGGACAGTTTTAAAATATGACTTTTTTATATCATGTAACATTAGAGGGAAAACCTTCAAGGAAAAAAATTAACTGTAGTAAATATAGAAGAATCTGTGATGTTTAAAAATGGAATTGATACTATGAAACCCTTTTATGCTCCTTAGTAAATTGACACAAAAGAAAGTGTTTTGAATAAGATATTTGTACAATATAAGTAAAATAAAATTCTTACACAAAGAGCTTTGTATAAAATATGTTCAATAGAATAATAGTGATTCTATGCATCTATATTTGAGTGGAAACAAAAATGAGAAAATTAGGATCTTAATCCATTTTGACATGACCTATATTTCATCCAACATACATATTTGTGAATATGTATGACTTAATCAAGTCAAATCATTCTCTATATTCAGCCTCCTCATTATAGGATAATTATTAAGAAATTCTTAAATGCTACTCGTGAGCTTTGAAGTTAGTTGTTAATACTTGGCATGAAAAAGGATTACTATAAATAAAATAAATCCCCAAGACACCTGATTAAATTTGATTGTTCTCTGAATATTTTATGCCGAGATAAAAATGGGCGTAACTAAAACAGTTCTTGACTATTCAAATATTTCATGTCAAAGAATAGCCATGAATTCCTTATGCTACCAACACTATGTGTATGTATGTTTGGTTTCTTCCTGAACAGACCTCATGAGTTTGTGAGAGATGCAGGGCCTAAACCCAAAACAAAACAAAAACAATTAAAGAACTATGTTAGCCAATATAAAAACTGTTACACTGCAAATGGCTTTGGTCATGCCACAGTTGCTCAGAGAAGAGACTTGCAAAAAACTTGGCAGAGAGGTGAAACTTTAACTTAAAAGAGTGTAGAAAAAGAAAGGAAGGCAGGCTACAAAATAAGGCATAAGTAAGCCACTGCTAGACATGTGCACTGTGGCTCACCATGAGACCACCTTCACTGGAATATGAATTTTTGTTTGAAATAAAGTTGGGTAAGGAAGTCCAGGCCCGACTATTGAAGGCCTCAATGGCAGGAAAAGAAGTTGAGAAATTCTCCAATAGGTAACAGGAAGCAAATATAGGTTGAGTAGTAAGATAATGCCATAAAGAACGTGGCATTTTGTGAAGACTGGTCTGGCAGGAGTTGGGGAAGTCAATTATGAATCTCTTAAAAAGCTAACGCGGGAGACGGGGCAAGATGGCGACGGCATAGGTGAACTGGTGAGATTCTCTGAACGGACCAAGGCTACATACTGCTGAACAGACAGACTGTAAAGCAGAGGGAAAAGTGAACAAAACCAGAAGACCCTCATAAGGAAGAACAGGCCATTGCAGAAGAAAAATAAAAGCAACCCCACCTTCCCTCAAAAACAGAATTGAAGAGGGGGAGGGAAAGGGGGAGAGGGAGAAAAATCTACAGAAATGAAGAAAAACCAAAAGAAGAGTATGGGTCTCTCCCAGACGCCTGGGAGAGCAGACATTGAGAAAACTGACTTTGGAATGCAAACAATGAAAAGTCCCCAGAATGAAGGGTCTCAAAATGCAAATGTAGATATCAAAACAATAATGGAGAGATTAAAAAGAATTGAGGAGACACAAGAAGAAATTAGGAAGGAGCTGATATCTGAGATAACAGTAATAAAGAATACTGTGAATGAAATAAATAACAAATTGATAAGCATGGAAAGCAGAATTACCCAAGCAGAAGAAAGAATCTCAGAGCTTGAGGACCAAAATATAGAAATAACCCAAACTCTTAAAAACACAGAAAATAAGCTCAAAAAGACAGAACAAAACCTTCAAGAGATGAGTGATTACCTTAAGAGGCCTAACCTAAGAATAATCGGACTCCCTGAGGCAGAAAGAGAAACAGAGACCACATTGGAACAAACTTTCCATGAGATCATTCAAGAAAACTTCCCTTATCTTATCAGCGATGCAAAAATTCAAACACAAGAGATTCAGAGAACCCCCACAAGACAACAAATGAGAAGACCAACTCCTAGACACATAATAATTTGCCTAAATAAAGTAGGCACAAAAGAAAAAATCCTAAAGGCAGCAAGAGAAAAAGGCCAGATCACCTACCATGGAAGACCAATCAGAATAGCAGCAGATTTATCTGCAGAAACCCTGCAGGCTAGGAGAGCTTGGAGCCCTATCTTCAAAGCCCTAAAAGATAAATAATTTCAACGAAGAATAACCTACCCGGCCAAGCTAAGCTTCATCAGTGAGGGAGAATTAAAATCTTTCCCAGATATCCAATCCCTAAGAACTTATGCTGCCACCAAACCATCTCTACATGAAACACTTAAGAAAGTACTAAACACAGAAGAAAAGGAAAAAAGAACAACATTCTTCACAAGAGTACAGGGAAAAGAATAAAATATACACGAACCAACCCCAAAACCAAAAGAAAGACAAAAAAAGAAAAAAGAAAAAACCAAGTGGAAGAACAACTCAATAAGAACTCCATGATAGGGACGAACTCTCACATTTCAATAATTAGTCTGAATGTGAATGGACTAAACGCACCACTGAAAAGACATAGAATGACAAAATGGATAAAATACCACCAGGCAACAATATACTGCCTTCAAGAGACCCATATCACTAGAAAGGACATACACAGACTCAAAGTAAGAGTATGGGAAACAAATTTTCAGGCGAATAGAACACAAAAGAAAGGAGGAGTCACGATCCTAATTTCAGACAAAATACCATTTAAGCTATCAAAAATTAAAAAAGATACAGAGGGCCACTACATAATGATAAAAGTTTCACTCTATCAACAAGAAATATCTATCCTAAACATATATGCACCCAACATAGGTGCGCCAACATTCATAAAGCAACTTCTAGGAAAACTAAAGAAAGACATTGATTCTAACACCATAATAACTGGGGACTTTAATACACCACTCACAACCTTAGACAGATCATCAGGACAAAAAATCAGCAAGGAGATCCGGAACCTCAATGAGACTCTGGACCAAATGGACTTAATTGATACCTATAGAACACTCCATCCAAAGACCACAGAATACACATTCTACTCATCACCACATGGAACATATTCTAAGATCGACCACATAATTGGACACAAATCAAGCATAAGCAAATTTAAAAGGACTGAAATTCTACCATGCACCTTCTCGGACCACAGTGGAATAAAAATAAACATTGACACCAACAAAGTCCCTCCAAAACCCACAAAGACATGGACACTAAACAGCATGATGCTAAATAACTCCTGGGTCAATGATGACATCAAAACAGAGATCAAAAGATACCTGGAAACAAATGAAAATGAAGAAACATCTTACCAAAATCTCTAGGATGCCATAAAAGCTGTAATAAGAGGGAAATTTATATCCCTACAAACACACATGAGGAAAATGGAAGGAACAGAAATTAACAACCTAACAAGCCACCTAAAGAAGCTGGAAAAGCAAGACCACAAAAACCCTAATTTCAGCAGAAGAATCCAGATCTCAAAATAAAAGCCCAAATCCAGGACATAGAAGACAAAAAGATAATAGAAAAAATCAAAGAAACAAAAAGCTGGTTCTTCGAAAGAATAAACAAGATCGATGGTCCCCTAGCTAGACTGACCAAGAAAAAATGAGAAAAAAACCAAATAAGCACAATCAGAAACACAAAAGATGAAGTCACATCTGGCCCTGAAGAAATACAAAAGATCATTAGAGACTACTACGTACACTTGTATGGAAACAAACTTGAAAACCTTAAGGAAATGGAGGACTTTCTGACATCACACAACCTACCTAAGTTGGAACAAGAGGAGATTGAGACTCTAAATAAACCAATAACAATCAAGGAAATCGACTATGTAATAAGAAAACTTCTTACAAAAAAAAAGCCCTGGACCAGATGGCTTTCCAGCAGAATTTTACAAGACATTTAAGGAGGAGCTGATACCAATCCTACTGAAGGTATTCCAGACGATTGAAAAAGATGGAACGCTCCCCAAATCATTTTACGAAGCCAACATCACATTGATACCCAAGCCAGGTAAAGATCCAGTAAACAAAGAGAACTACAGGCCAATATCTTTGATGAACATAGATGCTAAAATTCTCAACAAGATCCTAGCAAACCGGATTCAGCAATACATCTCAAAAATCATCCATCATGACCAAGTAGGCTTCATCCCTGGGATGCAAGGCTGGTTCAACATTCGTAAAACCATAAACGTTATTAAATATATTAACAGATGTCAAAACAAAAACCACATGATTATATCATTAGATGCAGAAAAAGCTTTTGATAAAATCCAGCACCCCTTCTTGATAAAAACCCTTGAACATCTAGGCATACAGGGAACATACCTCAAAATAGTAAAAGCCATCTACGAGAAACCCACAGCAAGCATACTCCTAAATGGACAAAAATTAGAATCATTTCCCCTGAAAACTGGAACAAGACAAGGATGCCTACTCTCACCCCTCCTGTTCAACATAGTATTGGAAGTCCTGGCTCGAGCAATTAGAGAAGAGAAGGCAATGAGGGGTATCCAAATAGGAAAAGAGGAAGTCAAGTTATCTCTCTTTGCAGACAACATGATTGTATACCTTGAAAACCCAAGAGAATCTGTCAAAAGCCTCCTTACACTGATAAAGACCTTTGGCAAAGTATCAGGATACAAAATAAAAGTACAAAAGACAATCGCATTTCTCTACACCAATAATAAACAAACAGAAACCCAAATAAAAAACATAATTCCATTCACAATAGCCGCAAAAAAAAGACATACCTTGGCATCTTCCTAACCAGAGACGTGAAAGACCTTTATAAGGAAAACTACAAAACACTGCTCAAAGAAATCAAAGTTTACACAAACAAGTGGAAAAATATCCCATGCTCATGGATTGGAAGAATCAACATTGTGAAGATGTCCATCTTACCTAAGGCAATCTACAAATTCAATGCAATACCCATCAAATTACCAGCAACATTCTTCTCAGACCTAGAAAAAACAATGCAGGGATTCATATGGAAACACAAACGTCCAAGAATAGCCAGAACAATCCTCAGCAAAAAAAAAAAAAACAAAGCAGGTGGTATCACACTGCCAGACTTCAAACTTTAGTATAAAGCTACAATCATCAAAACAACTTGGTATTGGTATAGGAACAGGAATATAGATCAATGGAATAGAATTGAGATTCCAGAAGCAAAACCTCAATTTCTCAACCAACTCATCTTTGACAAAGCCTCCACCACCTATCACTGGGGAGAGGAGAACCTATTCAGTAAATGGTGCTGGGAAAACTGGCTGACCACATGCAGAAGATTGAAACAGGACCCCTATCTATCCCCATGCACAAAGGTTAACTCCAAATGGATCAGAGACCTAAATGTAAAACCTCAAACCATAAGAACCTTAGAAAAGGAAGGAAATACCCTCATGGAAATCGGAACTGGCATCCAATTCCTGAACAAAACCTAAAACCCACAGTCATAAGAGAGAAAATAGACAAGTGGGACCTTATTAAACTGACAAGCTTCTGCAAAGTCAAAGAAACCATCAAGAGAGCAGGGAGACAGCCTACAGACTTGGAAAAAGTATTTGCCAACTCCAGGTCTGACAAAGGCTTAACATCCTGGATCTACAAGGAACTCAAGCATGCTAAAAAGAAAAAAACAAACAACCCCATTATAAAATGGGCAAAAGATATGAACAGACACTTCACAAAGGAAAACATCTGAGCAGCCAACAAACACATGAAGAAATGTTCAACCTCGCTAATCATCAGGGAGATGCAAATCAAAACCACACTGAGATACCACCTAACCCCAGTCAGAATGGCAATTAACAACAACTCAAAAAATAACAGCTGCTGGAGAGGGTGTGGTGAAAAGGGAACACTTCTACACTGTTGGTGGGAGTGTAAACTAGTGCAACCTCTGTGGAAAGCAGTGTGGCGATTCTTAAAAGCTCTAAATACCAACCTCCCATATGACCCCGCAATCCCCCTACTGGTAATATATCCTGAAGAACACAAATCACTCTATAAAAAAGATACCTGCACATGCATGTTTATCGCAGCATTGTTCACAATAGCAAGAACCTGGAAACAGCCATGCTGTCCGTCAAAAGAGGACTGGATTAAAAAAATGTGGTATATATACACGATGGAATACTACACAGCCATAAAAAAGAACAAAATCATGAATTTCGCAGCAACCTGGATGGAACTAGAGTCTATAATACTGAGTGACCTCTCACAGAAACAAAGATCCGAGTATCACATGTTCTCACTCATATAATGGACCTTAAACATCCAATGCAATACTATACGAAAATGACTGACCGTACTGGGAAACTATGGTGGGGGGAGGGAGATGGGATTAACAGTAGCAAATATCTGTCTGGGTACGGGGAAACATCCTATATCAACAGGGTGCCTGAATGAAACGCAATTGTATACCTAACCCTTAACTGTATCCCACAACTTCACAATAAAAAAAAAAAAAGCTAACGCATAAGGTGATACAGAGACCAGTGACAAATGGTGACAAAACAAAATAGGTCCTGAAAGTAGCATCTAACAAGAAGAGACAAACCTGGATGTTTAATTGGATACAGGGGATAAATAAGGAAGGTTGAAAGTCAAAGATGGTCTCCAAGGATTTGAGCCTTATAGAATACAAAAGTTTATATAGTAGAATAGACTAAACAAAATATCCCTCTGCCATTAACACAATAGTCAGATGTCAACCTTGAGTCTTAGAAACAGTATTAATAAGAATTAGATTCTCTGAAGAGTTTGCATTTTTTTCTTTTAAGATGAGATGCAAAGACCTTCACAATTAAAGATGCAAGCCTCAAACCTTGGAAAACACTAATTATTATATTTGGACATCTATAGTATTCAAGGTCAGTTTCGTAGACATAATCACAAAGTTCTACAAGCAAATGGATAATAACTCGGTGTTACTAATATCTATAACAATATATCAAACAAACCTACAAGGGTTGTTTGTATCTTTCTATGGATTCACTTCAAATGCTGTGAAATCCTTTTCAACATCACAAACAAAGATTTAATTCAGAATTTCCATCAGTGAAATATTAGCCAGAATCATCCCCGGAATAAGGAGACAGAAGAAATAGTAGGTAAAGAGAAAGAGACCTCCTATGCCTTGTTGCCATTAAGTTCTACAGAATCTTACACTTCTTATCTGTAACATGAACGGATTGTACTAGATGATGATTCCTCCAACAGTACAATTCTGTGAGAAGCAAAAGAATATAATTCATTTCCTAAGTAAATGATCTCTAGTACCTACAAAAGCAGTAACCCTAGATCCATCAAGGTAAATATAAGAATGCCCACCAAGTTAACTGATTTCACATCAAATAGGCAGGCATGTCATTAGGTGGGTATAACAGGAACCACCACCTTGAGGAAGTACAAGGCAAAAGTAGAATGGTCAGGAGGTCAGGCAGAGCTCAGAATTCTATGGCTTTTCAGAACTGTTGCGAGAACTCAGGAGTGGTGATGAATGGCAGCAACGTGCTCTCCTTCTTTGGGGCTCATCTAACCCCTCAGACTGATGGCTGCAGCTGAGAAATTCCAAAGGGATTGAAGAGGGGAAGTGCCCAGGGCATGATGCAGGCACACAAATCCCTCTGGAGTCCTAATCATTCTGCCTGAGTACACACAGTCATGAAGCACAGTTGTTTGATCTGGCTACACACTCTGGCTCCCTCCTGAAGAAATGGGAGGACTCTTTGGAAAGAGGAGCACTCCTATTCAGTTGCATGGCACGTTGTGATAAATCAGTAGCCAGTCCTTGTCAGCCATGTCAATTGTAATCTGACCAGATCAGTTCTACATTCCAAAATAATGTAAATAACTGTCTTCCATAAAGACAGCAACATATTGCTGTGTTTGTTGTGCTATAAAATAGTGATGCAGTAACCCAAATACCAAATGACTTGCAAATAACTTTTTTTGCACTTTATCAGTATGTGTGTATTTATTAATTTTTATTTTTATTATTTTGTTTTTTAAGATATAGGGTACAATTCAGGGATAGTTATACAAATGTCCATTCTACAGGTCCCCTTGTTGATGAGGTATGCCCCTCCCTTCCCTAGCAATTTCCCTCAACTGCCAATCCCACCTCCCTCCCCTGGCAGTTTCTCATTACTGCCAATCCCTTTCTTATAGTATTATGATAATTGTTCAAGGTCTGCTTATGAGTGAGAACATATGGTACTCTGTTCTTTGTTTCTGTGATAGAACACTGAGTATGATAGACTGAATTTAGGATATGTGTGTATTTAAAGAATAAATTTCTTCTCCCTTAATACTATTCCTTACTTCTATTCTATTGAATGAAACAACCAAAAATATCTAATATTAATTTAGAGAAAATCATGCAAAGAGACCTACTGAACAACATCTATTTTTTAAAATTTTTTATTTTAAAGAGGTGGGGTCCAACTCAGGGTTAGGTATACAAGTGGTCAAAAGACTAACTCCACTTTGGTCATTTGGTCTAGATGATGAGCTAAGGTTGACAAGGCTTTCTTTATGATGGGAAATTAAAGTGTTCACTGTATGGCAAGGGTTTTATTTCAGGGCAGCAACCAATGATGAAATGCAATATGGTCAGATTAAAGATAGTACATACTACCCTTTTGTAATAGTAATATCTTTGGTAAAGCCACACATGCCTTCAGTCATTAAATCCATAACCTGAGGCTAAGCAGATTCCCATCAAAGTCTTTTTTACATACCCCACCTGCCCTGGGGTGGTACATGCATCATTTGAAACAAAGCTTAGTGACAAACAGCTGCAGAAATATACTCAGTGAAGTTAAAATAGATAGCAATCTAGAATAATAGTGATGAAAATATCTGGACATTCATTTTTAAATGAATGAAAAGATCGCTTCAAACCCAAAGTTGATTTATAGCTGGTTCACAGTAGCACTACCACACTGGCTATTAGTCAGTTTGGGAAGCACCCCTTGCCCCAAGTGCCTCCCTCCTGACCATCCTGGACCCTCCTCTGGAGCCCTCTGGAACTCTACACAAGTTGAGTATTAAAGGAGGAAGCACCTGGCCCAGCAGGAGAGCTTCCAAACTCTGTTCCAGCATTGAGGCTGGCATCCATTATGATTTTGCTGGTGCCTATACCATACTACTTGATAAATACTTAGAATTCCACCCTGCCTACCTCCATCATCACTACGGCACTTAGCATGCTGTATTGCAGTTGTCTTTACAAGTCAGATTCTATCCTGGATTCAATATACTACTCTCAGCTGAATGAATTGAACCAGGCAGCGAACCGGTTCAATTCATCTTTGAGCACTAGTTCCCAGGAGAATGATAGAGTATTATTAGATGTTTGGTGAACCTATGAATTGATGAACTATAAAAATAAAGTTTAATATAACTTTGATAACATAACGTTTTCAGACAAAGTGATGCTCATTCTTACACAGTATTTGTGATTTCTTTTCTTTTCTTTTAGAGAAAGCAGGATCTATTGAGAGGACAGAAAAGCTCCCACAGTGGGAGGGGACCTAAAGCATTTGCCAGTATTTGTGATTTCTTATAAGGATTTTCCTGTAGACACTAACAATCCCAAGGGAGAACTCTTTGGAGTTTGTTGTCCTTTTTGTCTTACTCCTACAACTTTTCCATGAAAGTTTAATAAGGTTTATAAGAGACCATCCTATGAGTACAAAAATATCAACAATAAGAAAAAACTCTTTCATCTGACAGAAATCAACTTAAGAATTTACATTCTTCAAATACCCATACTTTTTGAATGTGTACAATCACTGAGACTCCACTGTGCCCCCATAGTTCCCTACCCCACCAACTTTAATCTAAATACAATGTAATTCTTTTACTTCCAGGGAGAAAAATAATAATGAAAATATTTTTTATCTTGAAAGCCTTTTAAAATTAGAGTCACAGAGTATTTTTTTGTTTTTGTTTTTAATATTTCCCAGGGACAATGTTTTGATACTAGACAGAAACCTAAATTTTGCTTCATCATGCTGGGGACCATTTAGGACACCAGGAAACAGTGGAAACATGTCTTTACAGAAGAATATATTCTCCATCTCCTGGTGAACAGTTTTTGTTTTCTTTTCCAGGGAGTAGTTTATGTACTATGTTTAGGCCACACATGAAAGTAATATCTCCCTCATGAGACTGCCTTTGGCTTATGCTGATTTTTTGGAGGCCAAGACTATGGGAATGATTTAAGGAGGAAAAGAGGCAAAATGGAATAGGAGGAAAAGATGGAAAAAAAAGAGATTAGAGAGGTAAAAATGTTTCTCAGTCTAATTCAGCTTCGGGATAGTGTCTTCACTGGGTAATCAACACTGAGTATTCTATAGTTTGATGCACCAAAGGAATGCCCTAACAGTAAACTTGAACCAAAACCTTGCCTTCTAAGTACAGGTCCCATTCTACACAATATCCAGAAGCCTACTGGGGCACGTGCCACTGCTTTCAGTGGCTTCTCTAAGGCCAGCTGTGCATATCTTCAGTAGCTTGGAAGCTGGCCAGTGCAGTAAGTCCCATGCTGGACTTGGAAAACTAATCCCCTCTATTATTGCTTTTTCACAGGTGGAACACCTGCCCTTTTCTTTTATCAAAGTCTTCCTAATGACATATTAAAGGCTCCCCAAACTCAACACAGCATTGGGTCATTATAGTTGAATGAAAAGATAAATGCAACAAAGAAACACGAGTAATGAGTAAGCAGGATATTTAGTCTAAGGACCTGGTGCACATGCAACAGATTTATCATTTTTGACAGCCAGACTGAAAGGGAAGGAGGTGATGCAGGGAGAGAAGAAAGAAGGAAAGGATGGAAAGAAAGGAATGAAGGAAGAAAGGGAGGGGAGGGAGGAGAAAGAGGAGACAGGGGAGGGCTGAGAGAGAAACAGCGGGGGGAAAAAGTAAGTAAATTCAGGATTTGAAAAAATGTCAACTTGTCAGAAGGAAAGTCACTTCTAAATCTCCTATGATGAATCTGATAAATTCATATAAAGAGGTTTAAAATATAAAACCAGCAGCATCGATGAATGAAAAGAATATAGGTTTTAGTGCTTACAGGTCTGTATTATAACTCCACCTCCACCAAATATGTGATTCTCTAATTGCGACTGAGTCTCAGTTTTCTCATTTATAAGATGGAAATGATACATATACCTCGAGAAGAATTCATTTATTCAAAAATAATCAGAGGTCTTTCTATGGCCTGGCTCTGGGTTTGGTGGCAGAGTTATAACAGAGAAAAGATGCATGAGGCTTTGCAAAGGAGCTTACATACAAACAGAAGTCAGATGCCAAACAGGTAAACCAACAGATATGTTACATATTTATATCCTATGATTAGGCCTATGAAAGATACAGTTATGTCATATAAGAGGAGAAAATTATGATGAAGAGTGAAATAATATAAGAAAAGCAAAGGTTACAATCCATACTAAGCACCCAAGAAATATGAGTTCCCTCACTTCATACTTTAAAAAAGTTAAATAGCTTCAAAATATTTAAATATTTTAAAACTAGTTAAAGATATTAAACTTTTTAGACTCACCAGAATCTCTTGCAGACTTGCAAAAAAAGTCCATTTAAAACTAATAATACCTAGTTAGCTTTACAATTGATTGTATTTCATGTCAACTTTGAACTATATTTCTTAAACTGATTGTATTAAGACTCATAATCATTTAAGCAAATCCTAGCACTGTAAGTACACTGAAGTCAAAAGCTGAATGTCAGATAACATGTGTGACTACGGTCCAAAAGGAAGATGGAAAAACAAAGAATCAGGGCTTTGAGTGCAAACCAAAACAAGAACGCATTCTGGGTTCTCTGTAAATGAAATCTTCATATCTATCTATGGCTCTATTTTCTTTTCCAAGAGAACTGGAGAATTGTCCAGGGAATGTAGAGGCAGCTGGCTGCTAAACGTCTTAAAACTAATTCTTTTTAATCGTCTATGAAATAGGCTTATGCTACTTACCTTAAATAGCTTCTTTTTTTGGAATCAGGGTCTCACTCTGTCACCCAAGCTGGAGTGCAGTAGCACAATGATCATGGCTTGCTGCAAACTCGACTTCCTGGGCTCAGGTAATCCTCCCACCTCAGCCTCAGGAGTAGCTGGGAATACGGGTGTGCAACGCCACATCTAGCTATTTTTTTTTTTTAATTGTTGGTAGAGACAAGATCTCACTATATTGCCCAGGCTGGTCTCAAACTCCTGGGCTCAAGCAATCCTCCTGTCTTGGCCTCCAAAATGCTGGGATTACAAGCATGAACCAACGCACCTGGCAACAATTTAAAAGATTCAGTTTTAAAAAATAATAGCTAGATAACTACATATAACAGAAACTTTAGAAAATCGAGTAGAGTAAAAATAAAAAAGTCCTCACTTCCCTAATACAACACTTGTTTGGCTTCAGTATATTTTCATGACCATGTACTTGATAAGCTTGTTTTATCTACATAACATTTTACATCTTTATTTAACTTAATCTCACATCCTAAGCATTTTCTGTGTTGTGTTAATCTTCATAATTATTGCCTTTAATCATATTTGGTCCAGCAGATGCTCCATTTTAGAGTAAATGACATAATCCATGATCCTGATTTCAGTGTTGAACATTTTCATTGCTCACACATTTGACTGCGATTAACATAAACATCTTTGTTACATAGTTTTTTTTTTCATAATAGGGATTATTTCCTCAGAATGGAGTATCAGAAATGTGGCTCCTGAACTAAAGGAAGTCATAGATCCATTTCGTGGAAACTGGCACATATTTCCTAATTGCTTTCCAAAATATATTTACTAATTTTTCCAGAAATATCTAATAGCTCAATTCTCCATACCTATGTCATCAGTAGATAATCTCATTAATTTTGTAGTTTCTAAGTCAATAGATGAAAGATGTTACTCAATTTAACTCACATCTTTTTCTTTACTAATTAGGATGAACATTTAAAATTAAATAATTACATTTCCTCTTGTTCTTTTCTTTTTTTCCTCACTCTGTCACCCAGGCTACAGAGCAGTGGCATATTCCCAGGTACTGCAGCCTCAACCTGTTGGGCTCAGATGATACTTCAGCCTCAGCCTTCTAAGGAGCTGGAACTACAGGCACACACCACCACACTTGACTAATTTTTTATTTATTGTAGAGTGGAGGTCTCACCAAGTTGCCCAGGCTGGTCTCAAACATCTGAACTCGGGCAATCCTCTTGCCTCAGCCTCCCAAATTGCTGGGATTATAGGCATGAGCCACTGCGCCAGTTCATATTTCCTCTTTGATAAACTGAGGTCCTGTCTTTTGTATGAATGAGTTTTTAGAGAATGTGAAATAACAAGAAATTTTTGTATTTCTTTGAAAATTGGTACTTGAGGTTATTATAATCACAGGACGCCCAGAGTTTGGAACTTTGCTCTCCCTGTAATTATAAGATCCACATGGGCCTCTCAAATCTGGTGACTGATAGTGATTTCACCATTTCTGAACTTTCTGGAGTCTGTAACACAGACTCAGCCACATTCTCAGCTTGCAGACCCTCTGCAAGCTTTCTGTCTGCTTTCTGAAACCTTTTGAAGACTGAGATGACAACATCACAACCTCTACACATCTCCAACCTCACCAAGACGTCTTATTTCTCAATAATAAATGTTGCAATCAGCACTACAGCAGCCAAGCTATTCCTGCCCAGATGTGCTAAGTCAGTTGCATAACTCCATAGGGGGCCTACATAAAATTTTACACTGCTCAGCACCACTCCACTCCAGCCCCCAGCGTGAGCCGCCCTGACTCTGCAAAACACTGTAGCATTTAATAGCTTATTCCTTTCCCCACCCCTGCTCTGTTCTGGGCTGGTACTTAAAATCAGGTTTTTATCAGGTTCAGGCTTTTTTCCCCCTCGAGAACAACTTTACCATTACAAATTTACCAGTACCTGTATTCCCTAAGTTTCCAGATGAGACCACTACACTGTTATACATATTCTGGCCTATTTCAGAGAAGTGTGTGTGTGTGTGTGTGTATTGATTGGCAAGAGGGGAAGAGTAAACACCTTTTAACTCCTGAATATAACTTCTCCGGCTAATCTTCCTTTAAAATGTCTCTAAGGTTTGGAAATGACTCTAGAAACAACCTCCATGATGGGTATCATGTGATCACAGAAAGAAGAGATTCCACAAGGACAAAACTCATTTTTATCCCTCAAGCTGGCTCCCCCACCTGTGTGTATTTACTCAAAAAGAATAACACAATAGCAGCAGGTCTTTAAGGAGTGCCCCTGAGATTTTGGCTTCGTAATACAGCATTTCATTGTTGACTGCTAGATACTTAAGGTTTAGTGCTGAACCACAACAAATTGTATCCTTTGGAATACTGCAGCTTTATTTGTTGGTGTGGCCTACTGATAATGTTCCTCTACTCATCGTAGCAATAACTTATACAATTTGAGATGTGATATCACATCTTTCCTGGTTCCTTTCCCTAGTGGCTGAAAACACTCAGTTTAATATCTTCTCATAGATCATATCTTTAAGTCTCTATTATTTTGCTGTTCGTCCTTGGATTCTACTAATCTCTCAGTGTCATTTCCATGACACAATAGCCACAACTAAAAATACTAGTTTAAGAAATAGAAAGAAAACCAAAAAAGTGTCCTTTTCCCACACCCTAGTCATCCAACCCACAAAAAAAGATGTGGATTATGCAGGCAGGGCCAACATTCATTGTTGAGTAGTCGTTTGAACTAGTTGAGAAATAAATCAAAGTGGATCCAGAAAAATATAACCAAGTTTAGTTCCCTATCCCTCAGTACTATTGGCTTTCTTTGCTTAAAAGAGGGAATAAGCAGCTACTCTTAAAAATTCTCAATGTCTACTCCTAAATGGACAAAAATTGGAACCAATTCCCCTGAAAACTGGAACTAGACAAGGATGCCCACTCTCACCCCTCCTGTTCAACATAGTATTGGAAGTCCTGGCTAGAGAAATCAGAGAAGAGGAGGCAATCAGGGGTATCCAAATAGGAAAAGAGGAAGTCAAGTTATCTCTCTTTGCAGATGATATGACTGTGTACCTTGAAAACCCAAGAGAATCTGTCAAAAGCCTCCTTACATTGATAAAGGCCTTTGGCAAAGTCTCAGGATACAAAATAAATGTACAAAAGACAATCGCATGTCTCTACACCAATAATAAACAAACAGAAACCCAAATAAAAAACACAATTCCATTCACAATAGCCACAAAAAAAATGAAATACCTTGGCATCTTCCTAACCAGAGATGTGAAAGATCTTCACAATGAAAATTACAAAACACTGCTCAAAGAAATCAAAGATGGCACAAACAAGTGGAAAAATATCTCATGCTCATGGATTGGAAGAATCAACATTGTGAAGATGTCCATCTTACCTAAGGCAATCTATAAATTCAATGCAATACCCATCAAATTACCAGCAACATTCTTCTCAGACCTGGAAAAAAACAACACAGGAATTCATATGGAAACACAAACATCCAAGAATAGCCAGAACAATCCTCAGCAAAAAAAAAAAAAACAAAGCAGGTGGTATCACATTACGAGACTTCAAACTTTACTATAAAGCTACAATCATCAAAACAGCTTGGTACTGGTACAGGAACAGGCATATAGATCAATGGAATAGAATTGAGATTCCAGAAGCAAAACCTCAATTTCTAAACCAACTCATCTTCGACAAAGCCCCCACCAGCTACCACTGGGGAGAGGAGAATGTATTCCGTAAATAGTGCTGACCACATGCAGAAGATTGAAGCAGGACCCCTATCTATCCCCATGCATAAAGGTTAACTCCAAATGGATCAGAGACCTAAATGTAAAACCTCAAACCATAAGAACCTTAGAAAAGGAAGGAAATACCCTCACGGAAATCGGAACTGGCATCCAATTCCTGAACAAAACCCGAAACCCACAGGTCATAAGAGAGAAGATAGACAAGTGGGACCTTATTAAACTGACAAGCTTCTGCAAAGCCAAAGAAACCATCAAGAGAGCAGGGAGACAGCCTACAGACTGGGAAAAAGGATTTGCCAACTCCAGGTCTGACAAAGGCTTAACATCCTGGATCTACAAGGAACTCAAACGTGCTGAAAAGAAAAAAACAAACAACCCCATTATAAAATGGGCAAAAGATATGAACAGACACTTCACAATAGAAGACATCTGAGCAGCCAACAAACACATGAAGAAATGCTCAGCCTCACTAATCATCAGGGAGATGCAAATCAAAACCACACTGAGATACCACCTAACTCCAGTCAGAATGGCAATTATCAACAACTTAAAAAATAACAGCTGCTGGATAGGGTGTGGCGAAAAGGGAACACTTCTACACTGTTGGTAGGAGTGTAAACTAGTGCAACCTCTGTGGAAAGCAGTGTGGCAATTCCTAAAAGCTCTAAAAATTGACCTCCCATATGACCCCATAATCCCCCTACTGGGAATATACCCTGAAGACCTCAAATCACTCTAAAAAAAAGATACCTGCACACGTATGTTTATTGCAACATTGTTCACAATAGCAAGAACCTGGAACCAACCATGCTGCCCATCAAAAGAGGACTGGATTAAAAAAATGTGGTACATATACACGATGGAATACTACGCAGCCATAAAAAAGAACAAAATCATGAATTTCGCAGCAACCTGGATGGAACTAGAGTCTATAATACTGAGTGACCCCTCACAGAAACAAAGATCCGAGTATCACATGTTCTCACTCATATAATGGACCTTGAACATCCAATGTAATACTATAAGAAAATGACTGACGGTACTGGGAAACTATGGCGGGGGAGGGGGATGGGATTAACAGTCGCAGATATCTGTCTGGGGATCGGGAAACACCTCTTATCAACAGGATGCCTGAATGAAATGTAATTGTACACCTAACCCTTAACTGTACCCCACAAAATCATAATAAAAAATATTGATTAAATAAAAAAAAATTCTCAATGTCACAGAAAATGAAGAAAATATAGTCATATATACAAAATGCTAAGCAGGGTGCGTAAAACATTAATGGGTAAAATTCAAAGTGTTCTCTCAAGCTACTTAAACTATGTCCAAATCTAATATGTAGGCAGTTCGACTCCTTCTGATCATATGACTTAGTTTTAAGTAATAAAATTAACATAATATCCAAAGGGATTTTTGTATACTATTCTCATTAGTTATGAGAATGATTAAATGATTTACACTATAATAGTGCTGTCATTTAGGCATTCAATGAAACCATATAGCTAAAAAAATCATAGGTGTTTCATGTAAGGAACTGAGCTTGTTTCAGCAAATTCAAATTTTTACAAAGTTAGTAGAATGTTACTGATACTAATCAGGCCCTAGTACAGCATAACATTTCTTTTTCTTTTTTTTTTTTTTTTTTTTGAGTTGGAGTTTCACTCTGTCGCCCAGACTGGAGTGCAGTGGCCGCTCCCGGCCACCACGGCCTCGGCCTGCTGGGCTCCGGCGATCCTTCCGCCTCAGCCTTCCAAGTAGCTGGAATTACAGGCATGCACTACCACGCCCGGCTGATTTTTTGATTTATTGTAGTGATGAGGTCTCGCTGCACAGGCGGGTCTCGAACCCGCGGGCTCGGGAGATCCACTCACCTCAGCCCCCAAAGGCGCGGGATTACAGGCTGAGACACCGAGCCCGGCTTAGCATAACATTTCTTAATAAGACTTAAAGTATGCACATGACTTCAAAAGAATTGGTGACATGAACTCACACATTTTCACACAAATTAAGTCCCTGAAGCAAACACTAAAGTGAGTTTTGTATTTAATGTATCCCTAAGAAAGAAGTAAAATGACCAAAAAAAATGTAACTCTCCCAACTAGGTTAAGTTTCTAGTAACAGATACGGACAGGAGGTCACCTCTAAAGGAGATGATATTGCCCAGATGGCAATATCTATCTCACAGGTATATGATGGGAATATGATAGACAAATGTCAATGCAAAATTCAGAAAACATCAACATTTACTGAGTTGCTAGTATCTATGATGGAAGTTTCAACAATCAGAACAGAATATCATTATTAGTCCCATTATTTTGTTCTTTAAAATTTAATTTTCAAGTGATTTATAGGCACTTCCCAATTGTAATACAATAATTACTAGATTCGTTGTCTAAATATACTCTAAAATTGGAAACATTCTAGAACTAGCTATACATACAAGCAAATGAAGAAACTTTAAATTATTCCATAAATTTGGGATTAACCTCAAGATATGATCAGAATCAGTTTGAAGGGGGAAATGATCATAAGAATTGGTATTATGTGATCTGAAAAAGAATCACAAAATAAATAAAAGATAAAAGTATATTAAAAACCTCACTTTTTACCTACTAGATCTCATAAAATTGTGAAAGAGCACACACTTTTAAATTACATTTTTCCCCAAAGACTTTCATTATTAGTGAAAAAAATGTTGCCCCAAAGGGAAAATGTTAACACAATATGTAATAAAACTACATTAATAATTTTCATGTATATCTCACTGTCTGTGTTTGTTTTACTCTCCACACAATCCATTCCGATTTAGTCAAATGAACAATCTGTGTTATATGTTTACTTGAAAGCCCATATAAGTATGGGCTCCATATATCCAGAGAGAGAGAGAGAGAGATGAGTGAGCGAGCATGCGATACTTAAGCACAAGGCCAAGCCACCACTCTAGGAAACAGATGAACTAGCAACTAGTGGCATTTCTTTGAGCCCTCTGTTTCCATAATGCTAATAAAATCAAAACTAGCTTCCCCCCACCCCGCCCGCCGCCTCTTCCCTCACCCCTTACTAAGGAACAAAAGCAGCAGTGTTATTTTTAAACAGTTCATCTAACGCTGACAGCCACTATTATGTCTAGCAGTCTCTAGGCCTAAAGACAGCTTGAGAATTTTAAGCAGCCTTGGGTCCTTATTAGAAGCCCGATGGACACCAGCCTCAAACAGTGTAGCCCCAGAACAATGGGCGGCCATTGATACATGATGTCAACTGTCTGAAGTGTAAGACTGAAACCATTTTAAAACGGAAACAGACAAAAAGGCAAACTCCCTCAAGCATTTTCAGGCTATATCATAATCTGTGGTGTTGAAAGCTGTACTAAGATCAAGTACCAAAGGATGAGACTGGAGGAGAAAGCAAGCTCTGCAATGCGAGGAGGTCATTTATAACTCTGACAAGGGTAGTCTCCCAAATTGCTGTTTTGTAGGTAACTAGAATGTTCACATTTAGCATAGCGTGTATTCAGCTCTTTGGCCATCACCCATAAAGGATAATTCTGGGAGGGAGAGAGGATGGAAGTGGTCTGGTCACAGCAGTAAGTCTGTTTTCTTGTATTTTCTTCTTGGCTGATTCTGGAATGTCTGTCAGTTCCAGGGTCTGTCCAGAGAGCCCCTTGACTTGTTTGTCTCAAGTTTTTTGTTTGTTTTTGTTTGTTTTCCAATATCTGGGTTTCTTTGTTAAACTCTAATTTTCTGCTAATTTTTCTATGCCCTCCAAAATGCAAGAAAGCATCGTTATGATATCCCCCATAACTCGTTTCCTAGGATGTGTTGGAGATGTTTCTTTGTTTTGATTTTTCAGTAAAAATCAGGGATCTTGGTACTATTTAGAAGTAGCCTCTGATATTTAAGATCCTTCTCTGAGCATTTGTCACAGAGTTACTAAATCAGCCATGCAGGTTTGGGGGAATTTTAGCATCACTTTAAGTAATTTTTGAGGTTGTCTATTTATCATATATTGTCAGATACTCTGAAATCTGCATTTTTCTTAAAAGGAATTAAGCAAAAGACACGAAATGTTTGCATCATCAAAGCTGTCAAGCAGGCTTTTCTCAAAAACCAAAAATCTAGGAAAGCACTGTTTTAAAAATATTTATCTTAATGCTGATTTGCACAGCTCTTTCTGGCATCAGATTAAAAATACACAAGTATTAAAACAGAGCAGACCAAGATTCAAGTGAATTCTAGAAAAAAAGACATGATTTACCCTACGCCCATCTAAATCTCAAAGTGGGACTTGTAACATGTAGGAGAGTTATTTCTGGATGAAAAGTTAAAATCCATAGGGGATAAAAACTGTAAGAGTTGCAAGGCAGACGCTTAGTGTGGACTATGTTGCAACAGAAGCAACCACACTGTAGCATGCCTGCAAACCAACATTATGGGTAGACTTCCTATCTGCCCCTGTCATCATCCTGAGCACCTCTCCGGGTTGTTCAGCAGCTGTAGCATGTCAGTCTCCAAAGATGCTGTTCGGAATGCGAGTCCTAGGGAAAGAGCAGCCTGCAGAGTTTTTGAATCTTGATTCTTGTTTCTGCTTACTACGTGGCATACCACATGCAAAAGGCAAGTAACAAAATACATGTTTTCCTTGGCAAGCCTACAGAGTCTTGTGGTCAGAAGAATCTTGCAATTTCTGCTGATGCTTCTGGAAACAGACTGATGATCTAGGTTACTGTGCTTTTTCAAGAGGTGAATGAAAGAATGGTGTTGAACAAGACAGAACATTATGAAGTAGAGTTTCATAAAAATCCCAAGAATCAGATTGAACTAACGTTTCACAATATTTTAGGTAGATTTTCTTCTGTCCAAGATTTTCATTTGTTTTTGGTGTCCAAACAGACTCCCAGCTACACAGTTGAATGCTCTCATTGTTCTATTGAAGACTAGTTTCCATTATTCACTATTAACCCACTTTAACTGTAGAGGATAGTGTTCAGTACAACTGAATGCTTTTTAACAGTCATTTGGGCAATCCTTTTGAATTAACTCATACATTGAATGAGGACAAAAATGTTGTCATTTTTTTCTGGGCTAGGTACTCCACTAAGCACTGGAATGGAAAACCTGTAAAGTCACACATTGCTGTTACCCATGTGAGGATTCCAGTATTTAGAGAGAGACACACAAACACCTCTGATAAAAACTATAATAAATGCAAACTCAGAGAACTAAACATAATAAAAAGGAGTTAATTCTGATTTATAGGGGGCAGCAGCTGAAAAAATTCTATTTCTTCTCTGCAAAAAAGAAGAAGATAAAATATTTCTATTTATTTAGAAAAGTTTTCTAGCATTCTGGAGCTGACATGCCAATTTTTTGACACATGCTTCCAATCTTCCTGAAAAATCTTGTTTATTTACATATCTAAGAGTTGAAATGAAGTTAAGCTAGTGAGTTTAAGCTTTGAATGTTATCACATCAACTGACATAACTAGAGACTACAGAGGCAATGCAGAATAGAAATCATTGATAATGTGATTCAAAGTCAGATTACAAAAGGGATAGAAATAGGAAGTGACTCAACAGCTTTCTTTCCAGTCAGTATACAGTTGTTTATACTAATATCAGATGTGTGCTCTACTCAAGAAAACTAGCTTCTGTTTGCACACTGTTATCAATGTGTTGTTATTATCACCACCACATTAACAACTAACACATGAATAGTATAAGTCATGTGCCAGGTATTAGGCTATTATAAATATTAACTCTTCTAATCCTGACCACAACTATATATGATACTATTGTTATTCCCATTTTACAGATAAGGAAACTGAGGCATAGTGAAGTTAAATAACTTCTTAACTAATTAGTAGGTGTCAGAGCCAGGAAGCAAGCCCTGGCAGTCTGGCTCTAGAGTCTTAGTTTTTAAGGATTATACCGAGGTTTTGCTCTAAGTGTTTTAAAAACACAATGAAAATAAACACAATAATGCAATAGTTACCTAAGAGAGTTAATCCTAATAGAAAAATAATTTTAAGTTTATATAAAAGAAGCAAGAGATCAATTAGTCACCTGCAGGACTCAGAAGTCTGTGACACCTTTACAAAAGGTGCTCTACTGCAAAGATTGATCAGTTCTTTCCAAAAACTCTTCACGTGTCTCACCCAAATAAATCCAACTTACAATTAGATACATTTTTCATTCATTACCTTAAGGACAATGATGAGCAGTGATTTTTTTTTTTAATATACTTATCAAAAGATGTTGAACTCAGGATTCTAGTGAGTATTCTATGGGATTCCTCCATAATGCTCTTTAGATATGTCAGACTCAAACAGCTTCCTACGCAATACTATTTTTTTATGAATTAAGAAAGGTAGATTTATTAAAGGGAAGACATGTAAAGGACACAATGGGTGGGACAACAGCAAGTGTCTGCTGTCTGCTGCCACATTACTATTCTTTCATAGTAAAATGTTTTACTATCTACATTTTATGAGTATTTCCCAAATATTCCTCCCTTCCCATCTTCAGTGAAATGGTTCTATTTTCAGCTGTCATCTCTCATTTCAATTGCTGTAACCAACTCTCTTAATTACTGAGCTCATATTAAATGCCTGGCATTGTGCTAGAGGCATAATACATTTATCTCATTTCATTCCCATACAAGTTCTGAGTAGTAGTATCCACATTGAACAGGTCAGAAAAAGTTTCAGAGACTAAGTAAATTGCTCAAGGTCACACTGCTGGTAAGAACTCAGAAGCATTTGTTACAAAGTCAGTATTTCTCCAAGCTACCATCTTAATTTACTGTTCCGCTCCGCTGTCTCACACATATGCATTGATTAATACATGTTCTGTGCTTGACAGGAAAAATGCACAAGGTCCTTCCAATTTATTATACCATTACAACTTAGTTTTCAATACTCTATCACCCACTGGGTTTTTGGGGGATTTTTTTTGCCTCATAACAAAGAAATATGTTCTAGATCATCTATTCAATAAAAAAGAAAGGGGTATATACAAACTGGAGTAAATCTCTTTATATTATAAAGATAGAAAATTAGTTCCATGTTTTCATTCCTCATAGTTATAATATTTAATAAACATTAGTGATAAACCCAAGCTCATCTAACTATACTATGTTTTCAAAGACTGACATTTTGAACAAAGTAATGTATTTTTTCTAAAAAAGAGTATCTCATGGAATATTATTAGATGAGAAATAAAATATGATGAGAGAAGTAAGTTTATAAAAACTATAGCACTTAAAACAAGTCTGCTACAGCCCACACCTAAAATAAAACTTTGTAAAGGACACAAACAGCTTTAAAAATCTGATGTTGTAATGAAAATTTAATAGGGCTTCCAAACAAAGAAGCATTCATCTATTGCAGGACTTTCTGAGAAACAAATTCAAGTATTTGCCTAAGAAGTCTAGTCTAAGAATTTCTGATATTGTTAACTCTGCAGTAGTCATCCATGGCATTTACTAACATAAATTAGTGTATTCAGTTATTGTTTCTAAAAGTAAAAAAAAAAAACAGTATTGTGAAAAGCTGAAAAAAGGAAAGCCTAAAAAATGAACATCACCTTCTAAAGGGAAGCATAACAATTTGTATTACTCCATACATTGCAGACTGTTTTGCTTCTTCCTTAACTACGTATTCAGTCCTATAGTGAGACAGGCTAAAATACAGCAACAACAACACTTTTTATACTAAAATAAAATACTTTGATGCATATAAAACAACAAAGAGTAGACGGGTTCTGTAAAAATCTTCCACAAAGACATAAAATAAGGCAACAAAAAAAGAATAGCTTTCATCTCTCCAACTTTTCATGGCAGTTTCCCTTCCATCTTTTCTTCTCTCTCTCTCTCTTTTTCTTTTATATCCTGCAGTGGAAAACAATTTAAATGAAAGGAAAAAGGCTATATGTGGGCTTTGTTTTGACTTTTTTTTTTAAGAGAGAACAACTCACTACCCGCAATTCAGGATTTCATCTTGTGTCACAAACTCTCCAAAGCTTTTTCCTTATGCCCTTGCCCCCAAGCAGAACACAAAGCTTCTTCATTTTGTGTCTTCTTCCAATCATGTGCATCTGTTTTAGAGGATACAACAGATGTCTGCACTAACTTGTTCCATCTGTCTCTACCACAGGACTGGAAGTTTCTTGAGGGTGTGGGACACATATTCCCTGTGATTCCCCAGTGCCTCGTACAGAGTTTGAAAGGGAGTTCATTAATTAACATGTGTTGAAATAAAAAATAAATAATGAAAGAACAAAATGAACAACTTATAAGTATGCCTTTTCCTAGTTAAGGCCACAGTATTGACATTATTCTCACAAAGTTGAAATTTAAAAAACCAAAACTATAATGAAGAAAGCCACTTACACATTAACTCTCAAAATGAAAAATCAAGTTATATAAAGTAGAAAGAACACACTTTCCACTGCAAATTCTCAAGGTATAATAATTCCTGATTACCTAGAGGGTTGAAGCCTGTTTATTTTCCCATCACATACTTAAACCCTCTAACACTACAGGGGAGCATAAGCCATTTTTTACATTACATTGAATTCCTTGAGAATTCATTCTGGTATATTATTATACAAGCAACGCTAGAGTAACAACCACACTCCAGGCTTTTATGCACAGCATTGAAGCCCATATTTTATTATAGTCCGTGGGCTCGACATGATTCATTTATAACACAATACCGACCTCTCATTTTGTATAAATCAATAGTTTTCATATCTCAGAGCTACCTTGTTTTCAGGTTGTTTCATCTCATTGTGTTTTGTTTTCTGGAATATACTACCTAGCATTCCTCTGTTCTTTGAAATGAAAACCCTAAGTAACATTTTTATACATGCCTTATTCTTTCTTGCATTTTGACTTTTACCTCTCAATTCTAAAGGAGCTCTCTCAAAAGTCACCAGTAGCTTTCCAAATTCAATGACCTTTCACTTTTTTTCAATCTCCATGTTTAATTGTCACAGTAGCTTCGGACAATTCTCCTTTTTTTGGTTCCTGTGACACTCAATGACCTGATTCTCATCTCCTTCTCCCACTTTTGATTCCAAGTCCTCTGTGGCATCGGTGCGCCTGCTCTCTAAGGTTTTATCCCATTGTCTCCTCTGTCTGCTCTCCCATCCATCCTTCAGTTATTATCCATTCCTTCAGAGTAATTGGGCCCCATCACTCTATTTGACTGCATCTAAAGAACCAGCCCTGAGCCCCATAGAAGATGCCAGGCTGCATTTCCAACTATATTCTATGCTCACCAGGAAAACTTCAGACCCCTCAAATTCAGAATTTTGAAGCAGAGTGTATCTTACCTTCAGATAAAATATAGTATATTCCCTGTCTCTCAGTTTCCAAACTTATTATAAGGTTTGATTACTCCCTTGTCTATTCTGCAATTATCTTGCATCCATTCTCTCTTCTGATTCCACTTACTCTGTCTCAATTTAGGTCGATTCCATTCAACTGAACAATAGTAGAATTCCAAGTGAATGAGTTTTTGTTCTTTCCCCTCTTCAAAGCTCTTATATTGCTCTTATATTTATCATCCTTATGGACATCTCTGATCATCTAATTTCACTGCACAAAAAGCCATAAAGGGGTAGAATGCCTAGCCATCGAGGGATAGAATGTTTAGTATTTAGTCTTCTCTGCAATATCTATCACTTTTCCAACCTATTTCCTTCTGTTCTCTTTGAAGCATTTGCCATTTGGCATTTCAGCAAAACTGACTTACTAAATCTTTGTGCATGCTCCAAGTGAAGATGTTAATCTTTGTACTGCTAGCACCAAGAACACTGTTGAGCACATAGAAGTACTCCATAGATATTTGTTAAAAGAATAAATGATAGCATACAAGAATATTTTACTCTGAAAGTATACCCAGTATATATTATAAGCATGAGGTAGAAGTTGCTATAAAGTTTACTGACTCCAAAGGTAGAGTAAGCCAAAGGCATGATGGAAGTGGGAGCTACTATGGAAGCCCCAGGAGGACTTTCCCCCTAAAAAGATTATGAGCTCTGTTGGAAAGCGCATGGCTTTTCTAGACTTAAAGGGCAAATGGTAACTTGTCAGAGAAGCTCCCAGTACTACACATTTTAAAAAAACAATCCAGTTCCCACTGTTCTTTATAAAAATGAGTGTCACCTATCAGAGTCATTTGTCAAGGTCCGAACAGTTGCAGCATAACAAATTTGAACCTTTCACTATGAATAATGCATAATTAACACACTGGCCAAAGCATGCTGAATGTTTAACTCAAACACATTCTGGTATCAAAAGAAAAAAGGAATCTTACTTGGTAAATTAAAACATATGTTGCATGTTTGACTCTCAACATCCATAAAACTGCAGGAATGGATGCCAATTTGTCTAGTAATGATGATAAAGTTGGAAGATAAAGTGGGGAAAATTTGCCCGTAAATGATTATATTTCAGATAATTTATCTCCTATCTTTGCTTTAAGACATTTTGTGATGAGATCTTTACAGTGGGATTTGAACCATATAACATTAAAAATATTTAAGAATAAATAATATTCAAGAAAAGCTGCATAGACTGTTTGCTAATCGGTACTCCTGATTCTGTCATAACAGTAAGTAGTGCTCTTAGTGCTTCTACATAAGAAATCAGAATTGTGCCCTGCTTTATACTTGACTGTTGGAAATTATTCCTTGACTATTAATAATTGTTTATCATCTACACTTGTCTATTCAAGTAAAACTCAGGCTCACTCCTCTTGAAAGAGTCCTCTTTTGCTCATAGGAGCCTAAGAAAGCTATTTTGCCAAGCATCAGGCTCCCTTTACACACCTTTACAGGAGTTAGTTGAATATCACATAAAAGTGCCCAGAGCATCATTAAAATACTACAAATAGGTTCATTGGTGGAATCTCTGATGTAGGGCACAGTATCATATGGTTGAGATGGTCGGGGGGAGACAAGAAAAGAGTCCACAGACTGTGAATAATGACTTGCTGTCACCTAGTCTGTGTGGAATCCCTCCTACTCAGAATGCAAGTGTTAATATAACGAGTGCTGACTATGGACCTACCTATCACCCAACCTGTGTGTGGGCAAAGTGGCAAAATGTTCCAGGAAGCTGCCAGAGAGGCAATATTCAAGTAACCAAGGGCCATGGCTGAATACCAGCTCTCAACAATGCTACTGTTAGCATTCATGCTATGACATTATTCTTCGTTTTAGTAAACAAACAAAACTAAATACACACAACCAACTCTCTTTGAGAGAAGCAGCATATAGAAGAAGACTTAGGATTGCATAAAACTTTTTGACTGAGCAAAGCCATAATGAAAACATAGAAATTTAACTGCACTATCCACCCCCAGCCACCCCACCCTACCTAAATGACACCAGGCATAGAACCACCAGTGCCTAACCTATGCCTTGAAATCCAGCTGCTTTCTCTGAAGCAATCCATGTACTACCCTTGCCTGAAAGACAGACGTGGACTGTCTAACACAGTCATGCATTAGGAAATAGATTCTACTATAATGATCCTAGTTTCACATTCAGTGGTGCTCTGCTCTATTGGAACACTTCAGGTTTATTAAGAACACTTAATACATTACTGACTGATCTGTTTACTAAACTCT
The DNA here is from genome assembly GCA_027257055.1 of Cephalopachus bancanus. Classification (NCBI taxonomy): domain Eukaryota; kingdom Metazoa; phylum Chordata; class Mammalia; order Primates; family Tarsiidae; genus Cephalopachus; species Cephalopachus bancanus. Next base: position 15,770,681 of record JAPVLO010000093.1, read on the forward strand.
GAGGAAGCCATATTACTTTTATTTTGCTTGCCTTACTTTAAGAAGCTCTGTATTACAGACAGACATTCCAGTACATACATTAGGATGTATGTTCCTCAGTAATTTATTGCTCTTTACATATTATGTCTCACCTGCATTTTTTTCTTGAATAAGTAGAATTCCCACAATAGTTAAAACTTGGGTCAAGTAGCTGCAGTGGACTGAGATATACACTGTTCTGTGATTATTATTTAAACCTCATTCTATACACTATTCATATCATTATATTTTAAAACAACACACAACTTGACTGGCATCCAAAAAGTTAGTACAGGAGTTATTTAATACTCTGAAGCGTCTGTGGTAATGAATAGACTTCGAATTTCCTTTTTAATTGAAAATAAATTCTTAAATGCATATATCTAAAACTTGAAATAAGATTTCAAAATTAATCAACACAGAAAGACACAGTATAAACAAGACACACACTTTGTAAGTTTAATCTTATCAACCTTGACTAATACTTGAGAAGGGTAATTAACACAGTTTAGAAGTTGTGGCAAGTTTTATTTCTGAAAAGTATCTTATACAGGATCCTTTACATACACAGAGAATATGATTTATAAGCTAGAGAAGACACCATTTTATCTTAGCTATTTACTCATAAAAATGCCTGTTACAAGGCATTTGAGGAATGGACACATATCATGAAATTTAGCCAAAGTGTCACAGATAGTTTATGTAATTTATAATTGTATAAATGTAATAACCGTGGCTTTGTTTTATAAATTTTGTAACCTTGCCATTCTCTAAATTTCAAATATAGGCAACAGGTATGCATTGTTAAAAATTTTTTTCCTAATATAATTAGGTGTACATTTAATGTGAAGTTCTAAAGTGAGAATTGCATGCAAATAAAAGTAAACTGAAAAAATCTTTTTTATTTTCTCAGCTTCGTGAGTCCACACTTCTAATATCATTAGATGACACAAATAAATCTGAATTTATGAAGAATTAGAGTAACTATAGTTACACAATGAGGAATGGAGCATGATATAAGGTTCTAGACTGTGGCAAAACTGCATAGAGGCTCAAACCGGGGGTTCTGAGATCTTTTTGTGTTTTGTTTTCAAATAAGCAATTATATTTTTTAATTTATAAATTGACAATTTGTAATTGTCAATCTTATGGGGTTCAAAGCAATGTTATAATTTATGAATCATACTGTATTAAAATAGTGAATTTGTTTGCCTCCCCTGTAAGCTTCTAGAAACAGAAAACTTATTCAATTCAACTTGTTCCCATGAAACTTAACATACTGCCTATGAAGTAGACATTCTGTCAATGTTGATGAAAGAATGAATGGTTACCACACATTTAGCAATATTTATTAAAAGTCAGGTAATGCTCCAGGCACTGAATTTATAGGAGTAAATGAGACAGTCTCTCTGCTTGTGTGGGATTTACATTTGAATAGAAGAAATACTCTCCTCTCTGGGCCACACATAACCATTCAAGTTGGCGACATGAGATCATTGGTGATTTTGACAAGAGGCTGATGGGGACAGTAACCCAACTGAGCAGAAGAATCAAGACAGTGATTCTAGAGAACTCTTTCAAGCAGTTTTCCTCTAAGGGAATTCTATTTTTAATACCGTGGTGCCCTCTTCTCTTCATAGACATCAACCATATACAGCAAAGAGGAAGAAGCAAAACATACATGTCATTTCTTGCCTGACTCTTTCACTCTTTATTAATAAAAAAGTTTCAGAAGGAGCTGCATCTGCACCTGAGGAAGAGGACTGGACAAGCACAGTGAGACACTTGGAAAGAGGAGTTCAACGAAATCTGTGAGAAATAAGACATGAACTGAAAGGGTCATTATATCCTGGGGAAAACGGCAGAACAATCAAAATAGAGACATGGCATAATAACATTACAGATAAAGACCCATTTAATCACCCTGGCAAAAAGATCTGGTTATTTTCAATGAGATTTTAATCCATTTCAGGCAGGTCAATGTAATCTCTGATCTTTAACTTCTTTACTAGAACACCCACCTCACAGGATGTGAGGAAGGCATGTGCAGCACCTGTAGTTACTAAACATTAGCTGCTCTTCTACTAAGTGGAGAATTCAAAAGTGCTTTGAAGTGATTTCTTACACAAAAATGGCATGGATTTTATTTATTCTTATTCTTTCATAAAAAAATGCCAAGGTCAACTTCACCTCAGTTCCTGTTTGACTGATTATAAATTATGAGGTCAGATCTACTTGGGGCTTTCAGGACAGCTACATCTACTATGTGACTTATTTAAGCATATCTTAGAGGTATAATTGCTGAATAGGTATTCTTTTCAAGATTCAATTAAAGTGACATAAATATGAAGCACTAAATTCTGCAGGAAGTTTGAGTTTATAAAATGTATTATATATAAATGTTAGGCATTTCCAGGTCAGAATATAGTGTATATAAAAATGTAACTATTTTTATTTCAGAGAAAATGGAAGTTGTTATTTCTTCAATGAAATTACTTTTTCTCGAGATAGAGTTTAAGTTCAAAGTATTACACTTGAACTATAAAAAGCATAGAGAACTGATAATTTTACATAATCCCTTCTTTAGCTTTATCCTTCTTTGATAATTTATTCATGAATGTTTAATCTGAATTCATGAATGTTGATCTTCTATGATTTCCTTCTTAGCAGGTTTTCTTTATTTTTCTTTTATAATCTACCTCCATATACAATTTTTTTCACTTTGGTAAATGACTTTTCATCTTAATTAAACACAGAGGAGAGTATCTGTCATCAGTCATTCTATTGCATTTATCAAAAAGTTAAGAAACTGTTAGGAAATTGTGAAAGTGTTTCCAGAAATTAAATTTAAAATATACAGTTCTGGAACTTATAGCAACCAGAACTAAATATACTGCTTGAAAGTGCTGAAATGTAGTTATGCTATGTCTAAATGTCTTATTAAAAATAATATACTTGTAACTAAGTGCTATTTAAAAAAAAAAAAAAAAAACCTTTTCTACTTAGGTTTCACACACTTACTTCTTGGTCAGAATTCCAAGTGGAACATTATCAGTTTAAAATTCCATTTGAAAGTTTGTTTTCAGAATTAACATCACTGAGAACTATAGTGAGTAGCATAATATGACACAACAACTTGGGAAATGATCTATTGGATTCGACATTAGTGACTGACATCTTCAAGGGATGAATATGCATCACCAAAGTTAAACAGAGGAGTTGCTAATATTTACAGACCAAATCAAACAAAGAGAAAAATTTTCAAATGAAATGTTCTTAGGAAGGACCCCTCCTCGGCACAACTGATACTTTTCTGTACAGAAATAGAATCTAACTTTGCAGGCTTCCTTTTTTTTCTCCCACTGTGAAGGGTAAAACATAAATTTGGCAATACTTCCTGAAAGAAAAAGAATCATACAAATGATTGAAAATGAAGCTAGTGGCAGCAATTTTTGAAATGCTTCAGATAAAGTCTAGTCAACAACCTGACATCCATAGGCTTCTGTAGTCTGACCACAATCTTCATTTGTAATGTTTGCTTTGGCTTTCCTTCCTGTAACCCCTTAACTACAGTTGACTGGTCTCCCTGCTCCTCTGAAAAGCTTTTGCTTTTTCCATTTGTGCTCACAAACATGCTTTCTCCTCTCTTTATCTCTCCAAATCCCATCACTAATTAGGATGCAACTCGGACTCATTTTACTAAGTCTTCCTCAGTCCAAAGTATTCCCTTTACTCTCAAAACCGCTGCAGCAATCATCTATACAATTTAATTCTCAGTTTGTATGCATTTCTTTCTGATATGGCCTTTATTGTTGCTTAAACAGTTACTTTCACCCAAATTGCCTATGTGTATGTTTGTGTGTGTGCGTGCATGCGTGCATGTTTGTCTATCCTAAACTTTTGTGCACACCCACGACACCTACACAGAGTTCACCATGCATGGCATATATCACTTCCTGAGAGTTATTTTAGGAGTCAGCTAAAGCATTTCCAAGACAGCTCTTTCCTTTCCTGCTAGTAAGTAAAGTAGTGGCTCACATGTCTGGCTAATAACTCTCTGGGTGGAAAAAAAGCCCTGTACAATACTGCTATCCTTAACACTAGACTCAGAGGGAATCCGTTTTAATCTGAAATAGGCCAGGACACATCACCACTTATTTTGAAGAGTCTGGCTGCTCTGCATGAACACACAAGTGCAGGAGCAAGTTTTCCAAGATTCATTGAGATGTGAGCCAGCACTGTATGCCTCAGATTAGAACCAAGCCCAAAGCTGAAAGATGCAGACTCTTAAAACATTTATGACATGTTGGTCAGGAGCAATGGATGACAGCCCAAGGAAACAGTAATGTGATACTGAGCTTTTCACCTTGAGGTGACTGGTTAAAACTCAGCTTGGGATCATGAGAAATTTATAGCACTCTAATGCAATAAAGAAAGTTATTTGTGATCCAGGGAAAGTGACCATAAGACAAAGGCCACCACTGTTGGTCCACAGCAAGATCTGAGACAGAGGCACACAGTCTGAAAATAAGTTAAAATACACGCATGCACATATCCAGACTCACACACTCATGCCAAACACATCACTCACAACAATCAATGTCACTTTCTGCAAAGAATAGACTGCTTGGGCAATCCTCAAGATCCATTCCCATTCCCTTACCTTCTTACTCGCTTAGAAGCTACTTTAATTTTTTTTTTTTTTTTTGCTACTCTAAATTTTAAGATATCAGCCTGTGATCCCAGCACTTTGGGAGGCCAAGGCGAGTGGATTGCCTGAGCCCACGGGTTCAAGACCAGCCCAGGCAACTTGGCGAGACATCATCTTTTCAATAAGTAAAAAAAAAAGAAAATTGGCCAGGCGTGGTAGCACACACCTATAGTTCTAGCTACTTGGAAGGCTGAGACGGAAGGATCGCTGGAGCCCAGCAGGTCAACGCTGGGATGGCCATGAGCATGCCACTGTACTCCAGCCTGGGTGACAGAGTGAGATTCCAACTAAAAAAAAAAAAAAAAAAATTAAGATACTTGTACTAAGTGACAAATTAAACAAAGTTGCTAAGGCGTGTTCCTCATATTGTCAATCCAAAAACAGTATGATTTTGATAACTGTGAAGTTCAGCAACAATGCCTATAAGACCACTCTAGTGCCTCCTCTCTGCATAGCAATTTTATTACTTCTCAAGATTTCTTTTTTCTTTTTATTTTTTTAGATTCACTGGATACATGTGCAGGTTTGTTACATAGGTATACTGTGTGATGGTGAATTTTGGGCTTCTTTTGAGTCCATCACAGATGGTGAGTATGTTGTCCAATGGATAGTTTTTCAATCCTTACCCTCCTTCTTTCCTCCCCCGCCTTAGAAGTCCCCAGTGTCAGTTGTTCCCACCCTTATGCCTGTGTGTATTCAGTGTTTAACTCCCACTTATAAGGGACAACATGCAGTATTCAGTTCTGCTTCTGTAATAAGTTGCTTAGAATGATAATCTCCAGCTGCATCCATGTTGCTGCAAAGGACAAAATTTTGTTCTTTATTATAGTTGCATAATATTCCGTGGTGTATATATAGCACAGTTTCTTTATCTAGTTGATGGGCACCTAAGTTGGTTTCGTGTTTTTGCTATTGTGGATAGTGCTGCAATAAACACATGAATGCAGATTTTTTTTTTAGTAGAGTGACTTCTTGAAGGTAGCTACAATAGAGTACAAAAGAACATGCAAAACTTGGCATGTGAAGATCTGGTTTGAGTCTCAGATCTAGTTTGAGCAATTCAATCAATCTGTATGAACCTCAGACTTCTCATCTGTAGAACGGGGATAAAAATAACCTTTGTATATAGGAGATTGTAAGGAATGAAGGTTAAAGTAACTATTGCCAGAAGAAAAATGTTTCAACCACTCCCAACCACTTTACAAAAAAAGTAGCATTCCGGTCACTTTTTTATCCTCTCTGAGAAAGGTTATACTGAATGAACATTAGTCATACTTCCTACTCTGGACCAGAACAAAACCAGAAGTCTTAAATTCTGATAACTTTCAAGCACATGTGGAGTTCAAATGGTAAATTAAAAGGGAGCTATCAGATGACTTTAATAATACTGTGAAAAATACAATTGAAACTAAAAATCACATCCCCTTTGTCACATCCCCTGTGTAGTCTAAGATGGAGTTCCTAACCCTTTTGTAGACTGCAACTAAAAATCCTTTGACATCTCAACTAATTTAACCCTTCTCTTAAAAACTACACACATTCAAAAGATAGGTTTAAAAGTAAAATACTGTGGTCTGTGGATTAAGAAAAATTTTCAGAACTAATGACAATCCTGTAAAATAATATCTGAGGCAAAACATGGGATCAGCATTTTTTTTTTAGTTGGAGTCTCACTCGGTCGCCCAGACTGGAGTGCAGTGGCCGCTCCCAGCCACCGCAGTCTCGCCTGCTGGGCTCCGGCGATCCTTCTGCCTCAGCCTTCCAAGTAGCCGGAATTACAGGCATGCGATACCACGCCCGACTGTTTTTTTGATTTATTGTAGAGATGAGGTCTCGCTGCCCAGGTGGGTCTCGAACCCGCAGGCTCAGGCAATCCACTTACCTCAGCCTCCCAAAGGCGCGGGATTACAGGCTGAGCCACCCAGCCCGGCAGGGATCAGCATTTTTAAAAGTATGTTTTGCACAATTCTTAATGCAATTTGGATGACAACATTTTAGTCATTTTAAATTTATCATCAAGCCGGGCTCGGTGGCTCAGCCTGTAATCCCGTGCCTTTGGGAGGCTGAGGTGAGTGGATTGCCTGAGCCCGCGGGTTCGAGACCCGCCTGGGCAGCGAGACCTCATCTCTACAATAAATTCAAAAATCAGCCGGGCGTGGTAGCGCGCGCCTGTAATTCCGGCTACTCAGAAGGCTGAGGCGGAAGGATCACCGGAGCCCAGCAGGTCGAGGCTGCGGTGGCCGGGAGCGGCCACTGCACTCCAGTCTGGGCGACCGAGTGAGACTCCAACTCAAAAAAAAAAAAAAAAAAAAAATTATCACCAAAAGCTTTTTTCTTGAAATTCATAGCAACTTAGTATTCCTCGCTGTAAAATTTTTTTTTTTTTTGAGTTGGGGTCTCACTCTGTCACCCAGACTGGAGTGCAGTGGCCACTCCCGGCCATCGCAGACTTGACCTGCTGGGCTCCGGCGATTCTTCCGCCTCAGCCTTCCAAGTAGTTGGAACTACAGGCGCGCACCACTACGCCCGGCTAATTTTTTGATTTATTGTAGAGATGAGGTCTCGCCAAGTTGCCCAGGCGGGTCTCGAACCTGCGGGCTCAGGTAATCCACTCACCTCAGCCTCCCAAAGCGCGGGATTACAGGCTGAGCCACCGAGCCCAGCTACTGTAAAACTTTTTAACCATTTAGAACTTTAGTTGGAAAATATCCATAACAAATCAAAGAAATTCATGTCAAAGACCCCCTTTATTGGTAGTATGCCAATAGTCATATGCAGCACAGTCCCTAGAAATCAAAGAGCTCCAATAAATGTGTGCTGAATGAATAAAGCAATGAATGAATGAATGACTAAAGCTTGTCTTCCAAGGTTTTGTAAAACCTTTTTATATATGTATAATATTCTTCTAGTGACATACAATGAGCTCTTCCATTCTCCATTGACAATTGCATAAAAATACAAAAGAAAACTCATCCAAACCACAGGCACATGATGGATGAGAGAGAGTATTTAGGACTGACACATCAAACAGTCTTCATTCAGATCCTGCCAGATGAACTGAGGTTTCATGGGGCAAATCCTTGAATTTAATTTTCTTAATTTTCATTACTTAGGAATCTTCTATTCCCTTCAACTTTCTTTTGGACTTAGCTTGTTTCATATTACTCTCCAGCACTTGACATAAGTTTCTCCTGTTTGGTAGCTGACTTTCAGTCTAATCAAATCATTTACATCACACCGCATTAAGTTACTACATTTTGGCAATATGCCTCATTCCACGTGTCTAAAAACTTTAGGTTTTCAGATATCCTTCAGTGGAAATGTGGATTGTTGATGATTAGTTCGCAAATCTTTCCCCCAAAAGTCAAAATAAGTATTTCCTTAAGTCACTGGATGAGTTACAAAGACTACATTTGAAAATAGATTTTTTTCCCAAAACTACAGAAGGTAAAACAGAGACTTCTAAGAATCAGACAGGAATGAATCAGCTTAAATATAGACTAATCACGCATTTGAATCCTCAGTCCACATTTATTTTGTCTTGTTATTTCTGTTTCTTTAAAGAATTCCACTCCCTGTATTCTGCTCTTAATTCTACCACCACTTGTTAATGTGGCAAAACAGTATCCTAGATAAACTATTTTCAGTGTGAATAGTGCTACAATACACTAAAACCATCATGCACATGTAACGAAATGAATTATTTTAATATTCAAACTAATGAACTAAAATTTCAGATATTCCTCAAATTCTGGTTCTTTCGATGATAGTGAATAGACACACTATCATTATGTTGATACCAACTAATAAATGATTCTAGTATGCAGTGAGAATCTATTCTATTTTATATCTGCCAGAATACCAAAGACGCATGTTCTAAGGACTCAGTTTCCATTTGAACAAAGATGATGATATATGTAATTCTCTTTTTAAAATATGCTGGGTTTTTTATTTTTAATTTTTTATTAGGTTTGTATCTTCTTTTTGTTTATTTTTATTTTAGATTTGGGGGTGCACATGTGTGTTTGCTACATGGACATATTGTGTAGTGGTGGGTATTGGGTCTCAAGGGGTCCACTCCCCTATGCTGTGTTTTTTTTAAATTTAGGAATAGTAAAAATTTGGTGTTATGATACACTTTGCAGAACAAAGAAAACTCACCCCATTATTCTTCGTTGAAGGAGGGCATTACGATGCAAAACCACAATGCCAGGAAATGGGTAGGGACTGTGGGTTCCTTTTTGACTTCTCTACTTAAGTGCACATGACTAGAGCACAGCACACACACAGCCAATATGTCTGGGCCTGAAGGCTTTATACCAGGAGGTCATGCAGAGACAATGCATGAGCAGTTCATTCTTCCCTTGGGACAGCTAAACTAAACTTTCTTCTGAAACCAGCTCTGGAAACCAGCTGTCCTTCTGAAAAGCCTTTGAAAATATTATTCTTGATAAGACAAGAGTACAGTGAACAGTAACTGGGAGGGAACCAGACAATCTCTTCCTTACTGGGGCTCTTACACAGAAAATGAGAGAGAAGATCAAGCTGTCAAATTGTCCCTGACAACCCCAGAAGGGCATGTCTACATGCACAGAATTAATGAATGAGTAGCAGGACAAATTGTTTTTCAGATATAGACATTTGGTGTTTGCACACTTGAAGATTGAGATTTGTACAGAAGTTGAAGACTCACTAACTGAATGGAGGCTTAGGAACTGAAGTGGAGTGAAAGTGTTTGGAATTGGAATGAAAGGTTAGACAGCTAAAGAAAACAATGAGTTGGTGACATGGGAGCCACATGAACATTGCCATCATCACTTACCATTTAATACATGTGTTTTTCATGCACAGCAAAATAAAGTATTGGCTGTAAACAGACTTTGCCATATTATCATCAATTTCTCAGTAGAGAATAAAACTTTTTCTTCTATAGTTCATTACTAAAGAGACTTGCTTTATTAATATGATTAGTCATGTGCAACATAATGACATTTCAGTCAATAACAGACTGCATATGTGATGCTGGCCACATAAGAGTATAATGGAAGCCAGGCTCAGTGGCTCAGCCTGTAGTCCCGCGCCTTTGGGAGGCTGAGGTGAGTGGATTGCCTGAGCCCGCAGGTTCGAGACCCGCCTGGGCAGGCGAGACCTCATCTCTACAATAAATCAAAAAATTAGCCGGGCATGGTAGCATGTGCCTGTAATTCCGGCTACTCGGAAGGCTGAGGCGGAAGGATCGCCAGAGCCCAGCAGGTCAAGGCTGGGGTGGCCGGGAGCGGCCACTGAACTCCAGCCTGGGCGACAGAGTGAGACTCCAACACACACACACACACACACACACACACACACACACACACACACACAAAGAAGAGTATAATGGAGCTGGCCAGGTGTGGTGGCTGTAATCCCAGCACTTTGGGAAGCTGAGGTGAGAGGAATGCCTGAGCTCACGGGTTTAAGACCAGCCTGGGCAACTTGGTGAGACCTCATCTCTACAATAAATCAAAAAATTAGCTGGGCATGGTAGCATACTTGTGCCACTGCACTCCAGTCTGGGTGACAGAGTGAGACTCCAACTCAAAAAAAAAAATGTGGTACATATACACGATACATATACTACGCAGCCATAAAAAAGAACAAAATCATGAATTTCGCAGCAACCTGGATGGAACTAGAGTCTATAATACTGAGTGACCTCCCACAGAAACAAAGATCTGAGAATCACATGTTCTCACTCATATAGTGGACCTTGAACATCCATCGTAATAGTATAAGAAAAGGACTGACAGTGGTGGGAAACTATGGTAGGGGGATAGGGGAAGGGAGGTGAGATTAACGGTAGTAATATGTACCTGGGGACGGGGAAACATCCCTTATCAACAAGGGTGCCTGAACGAAGCATATTTGTATACCTAACCCTTAACTGTACCCCACAATATCAATTTAAAAAAATATTGATAAAAAAAGAGTATAATGGAGCTGAAAATTTTCTATTGCCTAATGATATAGTTGTAATGTTAGGGCACAGTGCATTACCTTTATGTGTCTAGATATATATATAAATGCTGGCCATTATGTTCCATTACCTAAAGTAGTAAGTACAACAACATGCTGTACAGGTTTGTAGTCCAGAAGCAATGGTCTCCACTACACAGTCTAGGTGCATAGCAGGCCAGGCCATCTAGATCTATGTAAGTATACTATATTATGTTTGCACAATGACAAAATTGCCTGACATTAAATTTCTCAGAACCTATCCCCATCATGAAGTGACACATGACTATATTATTGTTATTATTATTATTAAAAGTGCTGTAGATTTAAAATACAAATTGCCAACTAGTTCACTAATAGAAACTTTTTATAAGCTCACCTTCTTTTATTTTAAATTCTATATAAACACATCAACCAAAATACCAGGCCTGTCATATAATGGCACTCAGCTGCAGCATTCCTGACAATAAGCTATTTCTCATTCCAGATTATGGGGCATTTGCTGATGTTAAAAGACAAAATTACAAGTTTAGTTACATATCTGTTTGGCTTTTACTCATGATTCATGAATGGGACATCCTCCATTCTGCAGGATAGAATGAGAGCTCCCAACAGGCAATAGCAGAACAGTGGGTTTTATGAGATAGGAACATGGAAAGAAAACGATAGGAAAAAAGCCAACTGGTTAACATCTGGTTACTTCGAGTAACTCTTTTTGTAAGAGTTAAAACAGAAGCAACTTCCATATTACATTGACTCAGGTGGACAAGGAAGCTCCCATTTTCAGGAAAAATTGACTGGTTTGGGGATCTATCTGCTTCCTTAAAGTTTCAGTTTGACTCTGGCGTATAGCATGAGTGACTCCATTTTGCTTTGATCTGGTCTGTTAGGGCCTAATGCAGGAGCTCTTTTCCAAACAATGGTCACTCATAATTTTTGTTTAACACCTACACATGAGTCATGTTAACTGAAATTATGTTATCTTAGATAAACAAAAGATTTCACTTTTTAAGATTCAAATAACAATCATTTACAATTATGGAGCAATGACATTCACTAGGGACAGATGGTATATCAGTTTTGTAAAGGTCTCTGCTTCAGTAAACTATTTTTATCACTCTATGAATGCACTTCACATGAAGATTTTTCTGTTGTTCCAGACAGTACCTTTATGACCCTCCATCAGTATCATTTACTTTCTCAATCTACAGCATGCTACTTTTCTTTAGGCAGACATAGAAGCTCTCAATTGCTTAAGCTGATACTTAGTTTCTAAGACCCACATTGTCTTGTGGATAGATGTCTGTGGGCCGGAGGAAGGCACTGGATAATCTGTCACAGAAAGTGATGATTATTCCGGGATGCTCTGAGACATGGGAAGCTGGAGACCCAAGGAGATCCACACCACTGGACAATTGGATATTCTGTTCATGGTATCACCACCTGCCTTAACTGAGGAGTCCCCTAAGCTATGTTGATTTAAGACTTTAGGTAAGGAAATACAGCAATTACAAGGGTGGGATGGATAGTGCTGAATACTGCTAGGGGGGGCAGGGAGGGAAGAGGGATGAGGGGCACACAGCAACACCAGGTCTACTATCAGGAGGAGAGAGGGCCTGCTAGAAGCCCAAACTTCACCTGCATGCAACTTACTTATGTAGTAAATCCTCACATGTACCCCACAACTCAACAAAATAAAATATCATTAAAAAGTTAATGAAGAAAAGTAAATATTTGCCTGTGTGGTAGATGCAATTTGCTTTAAGTGTAATTCAAACATCGTCAATGTTATAAAATCATTTCACCCTCTGAATGATAATTCAATCCTCATATGCTCAGAAAACAAAACAAAACTTTGATCTTAGCTATTAAAGCCTTCAACAGTCTCCTTTATTTGCATTAGTTTTTTTTTCTAATTTAACCAACTGTATTTTCTAGATCAGATAACCCTAACCCTAAACTGATAGCAAGAAATAGAATTCACTGAGGAGACAAAGAACAAAATGGCTCCTAGTCCCTGACCTACCTCAAGTTTAGGATATTTATATAATCATCGTTAATTGCAAACTTGAAAGACTGTATAACAGAATGAAATGACATAGGTTAGATGTCATTAAAAGTATGGATTCTGAAATCAGACTGGCTTCATTCATTTCTGGTTCCAACACTTGCCAGTTTTACGTGCTTGGGTAAGTTATTCAAGCTGTAGAAGCTTAGTCTCCTTCTCTATAAAATAGTTACTTCACAGAGGAAATCCAAGTGAAGCATTCAGGGTGTGCAGGGCACACAGGAAATGCACAGTGAAGGTAGGCTCTGCTATTACCTTACACTAGTTTCTAATGGTCTAATAATCTTTAATAAGAGGCTTTCCTTTAAGAGTTTTGTGTAGGCTGGGCACAGTGGCTCACGCCTATAATGCCAGCACTCTGGGAGGCTGAAGTGAGAGGACTGCCTGAGCCCACAGGTTCAAGACCAGCCTGGGCAACTTGGCAAGACTTCATCTCTACAATAAATCGTAAAATTAGCCGAGCATAGTTCCAGCTGCTTGGAAGGCTGAGGTGAAAGGATTGTCTGAGCCCAGCAGGTCGAGGCTGTGGTGGCCAGGAGCGTGCCACTATCCTCCAACCTGGATAACAGAGTAAAACTCTGACTTAAAAAAAAAAAAAAGTTTTGTACAGAAGGGGAAAATATAGTAAAGTCAAAACTACCAATCTGAATCTTTCATAGAATTTTGTCAGCAGATAGAAGAATTATTGCTTTGCTTAGGAAAGGTATATTTAAAAACAGCAAATAAGGAATGCAAAATTCACATTAATATAAAGGTTGTATTATAACCTTGGAAAAGTCAGCTATGAACAGATTTCAAATTGAACTATTTGAATTTCTAGATAAGAAACAGAATATTTTAATGATATATATAGCTTTTTTATATGAAAGAAAAGGTACAGCAAAACCACAATATTCCATTTTTACCAAAAGTTCTGTTTGACGTCTGTGAAAGTGATCCTTTGCCTATATTACAAATTGCCTATCTATACGTAATGTCAAAAATAAATAGAAAAAAAGAAAGAAATTATAGTACTTGTAGAATCAATAATTAAATTTTAGACATAAAAACGAGGTAGAAAGTTTTTTAAAAATAAGTTCCCCAAATTTAAAAAAGTGCAAACAAAAAGAAATAATATATATGGAAGTCAAATCTTCTACATATCCAAAAACAATATAAATAAATCTGGATGGTCAATAACTGGGAAGAAAAAAATATGTTTCTTTATATGTATACATTTAAAAAAACTGCTGAAAACATACATAGAAAGGTGGGAAAAGATATGAATAGTTAATTTGCATGCATACACACACACACACACACACACACACACACACACACACACACGGACAATAGGCCTATTTTTAAGTGATTTGACCTGTTGGTATTTGAGTAGTTATTTTCAATCCAATGAAAACAACACAGAGATACTTTTTCTCACCAAATTGGCAGAGTAAAAGTGATAGTAAAGTGTGGAGACAGGGAGTTTACGGGAAATCTCTACCTTCCACTCAATATTTTTGTGAGCCTAAGCCTATTCTTAAAAAAGTAAGTCTATTGAAAAGATAACAAATTCCAGGAAACTGGGAACTTTCATATGCTACTGTGGGAGGAAAAATTGCACAATTTTTCCAAAGGACTGTGTATAACTTGTGCGTATTCTTTGGTAGATTACTTCTAGTAATTTAACCTAAGGAAATAATTATGGAGATTCTCAAGGATATGCCGGCTTTGTCGCTATAAAACATGCAACCATTTTCAGCAATGAAGGATCAAGTAAATTATTCAAAGAAAGCCAGTTCTCACTAAAAATTTTAATAGTAGAATGACAATTAATGATATGACAAATGTTCTCAAGATATTTGTAAATGAAACTAAAGCCAATTACAAGAACTACATATAATATGAGCCCATTGTTATTTTTATTTTTTGAGTTAGAGTCTCACTCTGTCACCCAGGCTGGAGTGAAGTGGCACAATCACAATGATCACAGTTCATAGCAGCCTCGACCTCTTGGGCTCAGGCATCCCTTGTAGCTGGGATTACAGGCATGCACCACCATGCCTGACTGATCCCGATTAATTTTTTTTGGTGGAGATGAGGTTTTGCTATGTTGCTCAGGCTAGTCTTGAGCTCCTGGGCTCAAACAATCCTCTCATCTCAGACTCTCAAAGTGCTGGCTACAGGTGTGAGCCACCATGCCTGGCCTGAGCTCATTTTTGGGAAAAACAAAAACAAAACAAAACTAGGAACATACACCCCCAAGTTAATAATGGTTCTCTTGCTCTTTTGGGGTGATTAAGATTAGGAGAATTGGGCTTTTGTTTGTTTGTTAACCTTATTCATATCATCTAAATTTTTGGCCATAAAGAGTTTAAGTATTTTCCCTACAGCATTTCAATACCTAAAGGATAAAATATTTGTAAAAATTTCCTCTTTAACAGCAAATTTATCTTCTCCAGAGGAAAATATTAACCTCCAATAATAACTGCTAATTATGAATTTCCATATAAATAACCCTGAAAATCTTTGTTTCATAAGGTTCAGAGTTTGGGATGTCATGTGGAAGAAGGATGTTGTGTGCAACCCACTACAATCCCATAGACAGTGAAATACTCCCAATTCCAGTTGCCTTCTAATCAGGTTTCAGAAATGAAAGATAGAAGTCCAGGCAGTGCTGGCTTTGAAAAGGCTACCTTGCCCACACTTAGGTTGGTTTTCTCTGACAATTTAATAAAAATTTATTAGCTAGCTATCTCGGTTCTCAGCATTCTAGAGTCAGCATTGCAGGAAAGTTTAAAAGTGGCTCCTTCAAAGGAGCCTTCAATGAATGTTTAAGTGGAATTTAACAGGAATAGGAGATAATTCCAAAATTACCCTTCACAGTGTGACTAGAGTATATTGGTTACATCATGAAATTCCCTTGACAATTGAAAAATTGAAAGAAAAGTCACAAAGAATCACAAATACTCAACAAGATTTGCCAAACACTATGTGATTTAGCCACGAGAGTGATCAGAAAGGTAGAAGTTGGGGAGGAATGCATGCTGAGCCCTCCATGACTGCAGTCATGAGAAGAGTTAGGATAGTGAATAAAAGCTGCCATCAGTAGCAGCAAAGTTTGCTAGACAAGCTACAGTAAAGAGCAGCTTAATTAAGTGCCACTTACCTATTTTTGGTTTTGTTGCATTTGCTTTTGAGATTTTAGCCATAAATTATTTGTCTAGGCTGATGTCCAGAAGAGTTTTTCTTAGGTTTTCTTCTAGGATTGTTTTGGTTACAGGTCTGATATGTAAGTTTTTAATCCATCATAACTTAATTTTTGCATATGGGGAGAGATAGGGATCAAGTTTCATTTTTCTGCATGTCACCTACTTGTAATTGCAGCACAATTCACAATTGCAAAGATATGGATTCGACCTAAATGCCCATCAACTGATCAGTGGCTAATGAAAATGTGATATATATACACTATGAAATACTATTCAGCTTTCAAAAAGAATGAAATAATGTCTTTTGTAGCAATTTGGATGGAATTAAGCAAAAAACCAAACACTGCATGTTCTCACTATAAGTGAGAGCTAAACTAAGGATTTGCAAAGGCATAGAGAAGGGTATAAAGGACACTGGTGGCTCAGAAGGGGAACAGGAGAGAGGAGTAGAGGGATGAAAAATCACCTATCAGGTACAACGTGCACAGGTGGGGGTGGCGGGTACACTTAAAACCCTTACCAAAAACTATTTGTATCCCATAAAGCTTTTGAAATAAAGAAATTTGGGGGAGGGGGGGAAGCAGAGGTGGAAGGATTGCCTGAGCTCAAGAGAAAAAAATTTTAAAAAGCTGGTTACATCCCAAACCTACATCTGTCTGGCCTTATGGAAGATGAAGTTAAAAGAATAATTGTTTGAAAATATCAGGATGATTTTGGGGGGAATATTCCTGAAAATAGAGATTTCAAAATATGTTAAAATGTACAAAAGAAAAAATATCTCAGTATAACTAATGAGTTTGCAGAAGCTATTCCAACACTCCTGCTTTGCCATAATATTCAATTCCTTTTCTCCAGAAACAAGCCTAGGCATCCCTTAGACGCATCTATGTTCTTCTCCAATCGCTTTTCCCAGTAACTGATTCCATGTGTTTATTTTCTCGTTCATGAAATGATCTCTACCCAGCATGGAAAGTAGACAAAGTGCACTTGTCAAGCTGACATCTGGCTATATCTTTTAGAAAGCTAAGATCCTTTTAGAGCTGCTCCAGGGCCTCTGTGTTACATACATGGAACTGATTGAGCTACTGATAAAATATTCTTCCTCATCATCTCTGAAAATTCACATGAATTCATGTTCAGTGAATCTGATTCCATAAATAAATTACCCACTACACATTATCCAGATTGTAATTTTTATAAAAAAGCTAAAGGATTAACAAGAAACACATCATATTTATATTTTTGTTTTTCTTAGGAATTAAATTCTTTATGAGAAGCAATTTCCATATATCCAGAGCAGTAATATGATTATCAATTTTGCCCAATAGAAGTCAGTCACTTTATTTTATTTTATTTTATTTTTTTGAGTTGGAGTCTCACTCTGTCACCCAGACTGGAGTGCAGTGGCCGCTTCTGGCCCCTGCAGCCTCGACCTGCTGGGCTCCAGTGAACCTTCTGCCTCAGCCTTCCGAGTAGCCGGAATCACAGGTGTGCGCTACCACGCCCAGCTGTGTCACTTTCAATTATCCTAATTCCACTGATTTCAAATACAGTCAAACGTGTATGAAACTTTTAACTTTTCTTACATGTATATTTGTATATAAAATATCATGTATAAAACTATACGTTTTACACAGGTAGGTAAACATGTATTATTAATTGCCCTTGTGATTTTTTTTCCCCTTAACCTTTTATAATTAGAAGTGGTTGTGTAATTTTTTTTTTTTTTTTCAGTTTCACTCTGTTGCCTAGGCTGGAATGCAGTGGCACGCTCATGGCCACTGCAGTCTCAATCTGCTCTGCTCAGGCAATCCTTCTGCCTCAGCCTTCCAAGCAGCTGGTTGTGTATTTTTAAAATATCTTTTTGTTATTGATTTTTGAGTTAGTGTCATTATGGTCAAAGATGATTTTCAGTATGATTTCAATCCTCTTAAATTTGTTGAGCCTTGTTTAATGGCCCAGAATATAGTTTAGCTCATGAACATTCCATGTGCACTGAAACAGATTGTTCTGTTGTTGGATAGAATGTTCTACAAATGTCGATTAAATCAACTGGTTAATTGTGTTTTCCAGATTTTCTATTTTGTTACTGATTTTCTGTCCGTTTACTCTGTCAATTTCTGAGAAGACAGTGTTGAAAGTTCTGACTACAATTGTATAAATTTTCTATTTTCTCTTTTCAGTTCTATACATATTTGCTTCATATGCCTACAAAGCTGTGTTATAGTTGCATATACATTTAGGACTGTTATGTCCTCTTACCATTATAAAAGATCTCTCTTTATCTTTGATAATCCTTGTTATAAAATCCATTTTATCTGATAGTAATACAGCAACTTCAACTTTCTTTATATAAATAGTGAGTTTCTGGCAGATAGTGTACAGTTCATACAACCAGACAATCTCTGCCTTTTACTTGGGGTGTGTAGACTATTTACATTTAGTGAAATTATTCTTTTGTTCAGGTTTAAATCTACCATGTTGCTATGTATTTAAGTAGTCATGTAAATACCAAATCATCTCACTGGTTTAATAACTGCAGTGTCATTTAAAAAACAAAAGATTCCTTAACACAAGGACCTTTAATCAAGGGCCATAGAAAGACAATGATGTTCTGAAACACTCATTTTTGTCCCAAAATGGTGTTGCAAAGATATCTTATTCCATTAGTTTCAAATAAACTCATATATCACCACACAAAACAAATAAGGGGCCATGACCCAAATTCAAAATGTTTTCATCAAAAGCTCATCCTTCAATTTCTTAGCACTCAATTATGTCTTTGAAACAATGGTTTCACAGGTCAAATTTTACATGCTAAAATGTTAACTCTCTGAAAAAAACAAAAATAAGTGAAACTCTGCAATCTATGTTCCTTTGGCAGCATTACCAATACTTTTGTTTTCTGTACTCAGTGTCTGTGTTAGCCAATAATTCCATCATTAATATAAGAATTAATTTCCCACCTACTTTTAGAACCACACCTGTAGCCATGGGATCTTGCCTATAAAGCACTAATTTTCTGTTTGCACACATAACCAATTATCTAATTTCTCTTAAATTAGCAAACAAGTTATAAAGTAATTGTTTTTACTTCAAAAGACACAAAAATATCTAGAATTGTGGTGTTGATACCATTTTGCACTGAAAAGAATGAGGATTCATTGAAGAAATATCTGAATTCAAGTCTGGAATAATAAACGAGCAGGATGAACTAAACACTATACAGCATGGAAGTTATCACAACTACTAGAGTTCTATCAAAGGGCTCAGAGCCAACTTGGATAAAAGATGGCAATCTGAGCATTAATAAGAATAATAATTCCAAGTATTGATACAACAAATCCATGAGTTTTTAATGATTAAAAGCACACATTTATTACATTTTGGAGAATGCTAGAAAACAAATTCATTATTTTGAACACAAAGAGAAAGAACAAGCATGAATCATTTTTTTTCCTATGGAAACGCTCTATCAGCACAATTCAACAGGCAATGATGGCATATTTCTTTATAGAAACATTTCAAATAAAAAAGAAAAAGAAAAATCTAAAATTAGAAGATCACTCTTTGTTTTTGTTTCTCAACCCCTAATGAATGAATGGTTTCAATAATGTTCTTCAGATAAGAAGAACACGAAAGAGCAAAATTCAAACATGTATCTCTTAACAGAAGCTCAAAATTCCCATTATGACACAGTTTTGCCAAAACACAAACTTAATTCTGACTGATCCTCTAGCTCTAACTACCAGTTTGAAGGAAGAAACATGGGGAACAGAAAAGCACATTAAAAGATATCTTTGGGAATGCAATAACAAAATTCAGAATGTGGGAAACTACAGAATAAATTATCTAATTTCTTCACCAACAGCCAAAAAAGAGATATGAGTAAAAACAAAAGTAAGAAACATCAAAAATTCTGATTCAAACAAAAGTATGGCTAAATATTTAAAACATAGTCAGGGATATGAGAATACTGTTTGGATATTTAGTGATAACAAATTATTGCTATTTATTAGATGCAATAATAGTATTATGGTTATAATTAAGAAACAGTAGCAATTCTTAGAGATAAATACTAAAATGCCTGCATAGAAAATGCTTTATTTGGATTTTCTTCAAAGTATTCTTGAGGAGGAATGAATAGGAATGAGGGCCATATGTTGATCATTGTTGAGGTCAGTTGGGGATAAACTGTTGTATTAACACATTCTCAATACTTTTGCATTTGTTTTTATAATTTTTTGAAATAAAAATTAAATTTCAAAATTTCTCTCTCATTTTATTTAAACTTAATGGTAAAAATTTTGGAAGAAGCTCATTTAATAATTTTATGTGTCTCAATTTTGTAATATGTAACAGAAAAATGGATAGCTATGAAAAACTGAATAAATAAGTAAAATAATAAGTCTTCACTACTTAGAAATATGCCATTTTCCTTGTTTTAAAGAGTGTAAAATGACCCTAGGAAGAGCTCTGGTACTTGTCCTTAAAGATGTTTCTCCCAAGGAAACAGAAGGTAAAGAAATTAAATAAAGGATCCCAAACCTCAAATCCCCTTCAGCAAACTTTAATGTACCAAGCAGCAGCTTTTCCTTGTAAATACACTTCAACTGTCTTCACAAAACCTATTCATTTTTTTCCATATATTAAAGATGGTTCATTTCTAAGAGCTGTAAGGTTTTCTGTCAAAACTACTTTACTCTATGACAGTCTTAATTACCAGTTTTACTCAAGAGTATCTTATTATTAAGGATGTCAGATATCATCTTGAATTACATTTAGTAAAGGAAATACTGTGCATTCTACATTTTCAGTATGAGGGATCTCTCTTGCATAATCAGGATGATAAAACAGAAGAAAGAACATTGCTAATCTCCATGTAATACACATACATTTTAAGCATATCAATAAATTATACAAATTATCTTTCTTTCTTGCTTCCTTACTCCTATCCCACAATTTTCTATAGTAGATTATTGTTATAGTGATATGTGACACCAGCCACAAGCATCATTACTTAAAATTTGGAAGTGATAAACAGTGAAATCTCGATTCCAACTTCTCAACTGTCAACTTTCCCATAAACAAATCTGATTGAAAATTAATAAACTGGCATTTCAATTTACTGTGCAATGAGTTTTTTTTAACCTTCAAGTTTGCCCCCCAAAAAAGGAAAATCTAGGAAATTCTGAAATTGTATACTTTATCAGAGAGGATTGCCATGAAGACTGTTATGCTCATCACAGCTACCTTATGGTATTATTCATGACACATGAGAATCTGGAAGAGATATGCAGACATCTCAGAAACTACAGAAAATCAATATGTGGAGAGAGTTAAATCAATATGTGAAAGCCATGTCTAAGAGCATGTTTCCCTGTGTCTTACTAACACTGGATATAATATGCAGATATAAAAATGAGAATTAATGTTCTCACCAAAATGGAGCAACATTTCAGTCCCCCCTCACAATCACTTTGCACATGCATATGCAATTCCCAGTATCCATTTAAAATATAGTAAGTGGAGTCATGATGCATGCTGTGTTGATCTCTGATTTCCTGCATTCTTGGGAAAAACATGGTTGTTCTTTTTTCTTTCTTTCTTCTGTGCTTAATATCTTCTTAAGCATCTCTTACAGAGCTGGTCCAGAGGCAGCATAAACTCTTAGGAATTGAATGTCTGGGAAGGATTTTAATTCTCCATCATTGATGAAGCTTAGCTTAACTGGGTAGGAAATTATTGGTTGGAATTGCTTACCCTTGAGAACTTTGAAGATAGGACTCCAATCTCTTCTAAGCTGTAGTGTTTCTGTAGATAAGTCTGTTGCTATTCTAATTGGTCTTCCCTGGTAGGTAGTCTGACTTTTCTCTCTCACTGTCTTTAGGATTTTTTGCTTGTATACTTACTTTATGTAAGTGAATTACTATGTGTTTAGGAGTTGGTCTTATTATTTGATGCCTTGTAGGAGTTCTCGGAATCTCTTGTGTTGGATGGTCATGTCTCTGATAAGATGAGGGACATTTTCTTGGATAACTTTGTAGAATGTTTGTTCCAAAGTGATCTATGTCTCCCTTTATGCTTTAGGAATGCTGATCAGGCATAAGTTTGACCTCTTAATATAATCACACATTTCTTGGAGACTTCATTCTGTCTTTTTAAGATTTCTGTATTTTTAATAGTTTGGTTTAGTTCCATATTTTGGTCTTCAAGTACTAAAATTCTTTCTTCTGTTTGGTTAATTCTGCTTTCCATGCTTGTCAATTTTCTATTTATTTTATTTACTGTATTCTTTATTGCCATCATCTCAGTTGTCAAATATTTCATTCTTTCTTCTTGCCTTTCTTCATTTCTAGTCATCCTCACCATCAATACCTTGATATAGGGATTTTTGGTTTGAGACCAGTTGTTCTGGAGGCTCTTCATTGTTTGAATTCTGAAGTCTGTATTCTCAGGCACTATCTTTTTAGGAATCTGGTGTGTGTGGGGGGTACCTGTGTTCTTTGGTTGATTCTTCTTTATTTGTGATGAATCTTTCTCCCATTTTGGGGGGCAAAATATATGAATAGATACTTCTTGAAAGAAGCCATGCAGGCAGCCAACAGATACATGAAAAAATGCTCAATCACACTAATCATCAAAGAAGTGCAAATTAAAACCACACTGAGATACCACCTAACTCTAGTCAGGATGGCCGTCATCAGTAACTCATCTCTTTATCCAAAAAGGTGCTAATATAACTGGGAGGTTTGCATTGCTTTTAGAGACAAGGTCTCACTGTTTTTCCCTGGCTGGAGTACAGTGGCATGATTATAGCTCACTGAAGCCTCAAACTCCTAGGCTCAAGCAATCCTCCCACCCCAGATCCCAAGCAACTGGAACTACAGAAATGTGCCACCATGCCGGGCTAATTTAAACATTTTTTTGTAGAAATGAGGTCTTGCTATGTTGCCCAGGCTAGTTCCAAATCCCTCAAGCAGTCCTCTTTCCTCAGCCTCCAAAAGCACTGGGATTGCAGGTATGACTCACTGTTCCCAGTCTCTTGTTTCTTTTTCATCTGAAAAGAATCAGTGAAAACTTCCTATGTACCTTAATAACCTATTTATGTACATGGTCAACTTTTATGATAACTATATCTCAAGGGAGGGTATAGATATTTACAGCATATGGTAGAACATTTTTAAAAAATATTACACTTTAGTTTTAAAATTCCAACTTTTGTCTTTAGACAGAGAAATCAAATACTGTATTTAGGTTATATTTGTTTCAACTCACAGTCTAATCCACAAAACATATTCATGCATAAATTTGCAAATATACATATGCATTTGCGTATATACATACTGTATTTAAAAGTCCAAATAAGTACTACTGATACAGGAACACTGTGAAATACTATGAAAATATACAGAAAGGTTGAATGTGTGCTATAAATCCAAAGGACAAACAATTTCTGAGAAAAGTTTTTCCTTTAAAGTTTTCATGAATTTATCATCACTTGGTAGATGAAGAGGGAAATAGCTACTGATCATCAGAAGTGTAAAGATCAGCATTATACCCACGTCTTCTGTATGTGTTATCCTTTAGGCACACCACATCCTTTAAGTTACAAATTAGAGGCAAGCCCTTGATCTACAATTCAGTGATGGACGTGTGTCATTGAGGATGCTTGGGAACTCTGTCACAAAGTACAGAGCCATGGTACACCCTGTTACAGAACACTCAGAGATGCCAATGAGCACCCATTTCCCCTTTCCATTCCTGCTGACATATAGTTTTTCACTATTTTTTTTTCTGTTGACCAAAAACTATTCAATGTTGGGTCTTTCTGTTATACTACAAATAACCTCTCTCTCTTACTCAAATTTTTCATTAAGGCAATTGCAAAAAAATATTAAAATGGTACTCACTTTTGCTTATTTTTATCTTAATACTCCTGAATCACAAGGCTGAAGATAACCAGGTGCTCCCCAAAAGGCACCAAATCAGTGATTGGTGATCTGTCCCCTAGGGATGACATTTAACTGGTATTCACTCAGGAAGTCTCTTTACTCCTTGTCGTGCTTATGTTTTTTTCAGTTTTCTTGAAACTTCTATACTCTTTATTCCCATAATCCCATTCTGATATTTACTGACTCCATTTCTTCTCACTGTCAGGAATGTTAGTGTTTCTCAAAGTTTATATCCTTTACTCTCTTGTCTGTTAACTGTTTTTCTTGTGGGAGTTTACAGACTTCTATAGCTCAAACTAATGACTTCCAAATCTGCAGCTTTAACTCACATATCACTCCTGATTTCCAGGTCAATATTATCAATTTCACATGGGCAAATTCCCCAGATCCCTCAGATATAATTCACAAAACTGAAATTTTCAGATTATTCTTTCTCTCCTTCCCCTTCTTTCCTTCAAATTTTCCTGCTCCTCTTCATCCTCTAATTTCAATCAAGCGTAATGGTATTACTGTCTAACAAGAAATTGAAGATTTCTCCTTGACTTCTACCTCTGTGTCATCCTACACATTGAATAAGTCAGCAAAGTCCATCATTGCAGTGAATACATATTTCCCTTCCCTCTTTGCATGTTTACCATTGTCTTAGTCTTGTTTTTCATCTGCTTTTGTCTGCACACTGCAATGGCATCCTACTTAGTTTCTATGACACCAATCCAAGTTCCCTGAAATCTACCTCCAAACCAGTTCCACAGTGATCCTACTAAAATTCAGATGATGATATAGGTCTTTCAAGGATTTTTCATTGTCTATAGGATCAGTTCAAAACCCCATGTGACATACTAGTCCCTTCAAAATTTTTCTCTGGACACCATTCCAGATCTTCCTCTAACCCACCACTCCTCCACCATGCATGTGGAGTCTTTACTCAGCTATAAATTATATTTCCTCAATATACTATGCTGTGTTTTTTCAGTGACTGTTCTTTCTGTATGGAATGCCTTCCCTTCCATTTCTCTGTATGCAGCAAGAATTGACAGCTTTACAACAAGTGTGACAGCCAGAAGCCAGTGCAAGAAAATGTGTCCTGGAGTGACCCTACCCCACAGTCACTCTTCAGTTGTTCTTAGCCTTCTCTGAATTTGAAGTGCCAATTGGCTTCCCTTTTATATTTAGTCTTATAGCTATGCTCAGTTATTTGCTTGAAAAATTCTTCAACCCATGACTCACGATGGCATGTCTTATGTCACAGTTTGTTTATGGTTTTCTGGCCCAGTGCAAATAAGCCAGTGATGTGTCTTGCACATCACTTCCCTTTGGAATCCTTTCTCTGCAACTTTTCTCAAGGATACCTTGGATACAACCCAGTGCTTCTGGTCTAAATTTAGCAGCAGCCAGAGGGTAATGGCTAGGCCTCCTGGTAAAATACATCTCATCCTTTAAATCTCAGCCCAAACATTACACTCCTCTGTAAAGCCTTCCTTTACCTTCCCAGTCATTAACTCTTAGACTTTGAATACATTTCCATTATATGGCCTTCATATTGTTGTAATTAAGTGTTTCTTTATCTCCCCTATTATGCCATAAGCTTTTTAAAGGAAAACTGTAGTATTTATGTTATACCCACAATACCAAATAATGTCAGAAATACAGTAGACGATTATACATAAAGACTGGAGGGGAAAGTGCTTGTTCATGTTATTTTTCTCCAGTGGGTATTCTCTTAAAATTAAAGGCATTCATGTACCAATACTTTGGAAGAATTTCACATTTAATCTTTGAGACTAAGATTATGGTTCCTGCAGGCTTCTACTTATTCTCTTCAGTTTATGTTTGCCATTTTTCTCTTAGTCCCTTTTGCTTTATCTTCTTGTATTTATTTGTGCTAAATGAATAATTAATTGAGTGAATTAAAGAAACAGTAAATGAATGATTGAATTGATTTCGTATTACAAATTAAATTACCTCACTATATTTCCATTTTCTTATCAATAAAACATGGGCAATAAACTTTGTTGTTATGGAAGATCTTCAGGATATTTAAATGGGGCCTGAGACTCCACCCAAAATCACTTTAAGGTGATTAACTCTTTCTCATAAGAAGTAGATGGGATTAAAACCAGTGAGTACAGTTTTTCTTAAAGTACATCAAGGCACATGTGATCTTTCCAAGGTAATGTTCATCTGACCATAATAAATATGTTGGATTATGGAATAATTTTTTTATCCTAAATTCTTTTTTGGTTAAAAATTATGCTTGTTTGCTTTTTAGAATACATGATTTTTATAAAATATTAGAGAAAACTAGTATTTCTACTTTGCTATGAGATCTATAAAAAGCATATTTCATTTTTATCCTTTGAATATATCTCCTCAGTTTATATTAAAATTTTAAGTAAAACCAATATGCTCATATTTCTTATTAAACATCATCCTAAATGAACTAATGCATTAATAGAAAACCAACCACCGCATGTTCTCACTTATAAGTAGGATCCTAAATCAAGGATCCACAAAGACACAGTGAATGGTATAATGGACACTGGAAACTCAGAAGGGGGAGGAGAGAAGGGTTGGAGGGTCAAAAATCACCTATCAGGCACAGATGGGGCTGAAGGGCACACTTAAAGCCCAGGCCAAAAACTATTTGTACCCCTTAAAGCTATTGAAAAAAGAAAACATTTTCCAAAAAGGAAAGAAAAATAACAGCAACCCCAAAGAAAGTAAATTTTATGTTTATGATAATCTGAAAAATGAATAATGCTACAAAGCAGAGAAAAACAAACGAGTATATGATATAAACTACTTCATCCATTTCCAAAATGATTTTTCTATTTCTCTAAGCAGCGTTCTTTCTATTCTTACCCCAGATATCTCATGAGTAAGACCTTGCCAAGAATGCAAAATCTGTTGAACTTTGTAGCTGCAGTTTTCTAAAACTGGCAAATGACTACAAAGACTTCAAGAAGGACCATCAAATTCGGTTGAGTTTTGAACTAAAGCCTGTGGTACAGTCAAGTTAAAATCTGATTGATATGGGGAAAACCAAAGAATGGAATCAGCAATGGCAGTACATAGGTGCAGTTCTTCCATTCCTTTGATAAGTGGAGAATAGGAAAGGCCTCTACACTGGAGAGAGAAAAAACAAACAACTGTTTTAGTAGCACCAGGACAAATGTGAAAAATCTCCTCTTCTGATGTATTTTCCTGATCTCTTAGGGAAAAAAAGTCTCCCAACAGCACAGGAAGAAGACTGCTTCTTTAACCCCCTGATGACAGAAACAAATTGTTTTGCAGCTCTGGGAAGAGATTTGTCACAAATGTGCAAACCAGATCCTGTATCCTGGACATTGTGCAGAGCTACAATATCACATTTTTAGGGAATTCCAAAGTGATCCTCTAATAACACAAGAGAATTTTTAACACAAAGTTCTGTCTTGATGGCTTAACATATATGGATATTTTTGTGTGTGTGATCTCAGATGTAATTTTGTTTTCAGTTTAAGTATTATGCTTACAATTGCTGGAATTCTCAGTATGTCCAGAATACTTTATTTTTACATCAATATAGTCTTGAAAATGTTAATTCTGTTCTTGTTTAATGGACACATTTAACATTAAACATATTTAAAACTAAATAGCTATTTATGGTAAATTGGGCAATAAAGAAAACTTGGTGACTGTGCTAACCATTCTGTAAATCACTTCTTCTATGCTATTTCCATAAAAGAAAATATTCTTATGGTAACCCTCCATAAGTATTTCATGAGAACTACATTTTTTTCATAAACATTTCCATATGCATCTGAAGAAAGGCAACATATACAGTACAAAAATCATGGGTTATAAATAATAGATAGACTTAGAATCCAAATCCTGGCTCTGTCACTGAGCAGATATAAAGTTGAACAAGTAACTTAGCATCCCTGAGTGTCTAGTTCCTCAATTGTATCATGAAGATGATAAAATCAATCTTAAAGGAACACCATAAGTATCAAATTAGAAAATATACTAAGCACCTAGCTGAATGTCTGGCATGTAATAAAATGGCCAGTAATTGTCAATGTTTGCTTATCATCAAAAAGCATAAAAAAATAACAAATAGTTCTAGAACTAGATCTGAATATATTAAGAAACGAAAAGCTCCCTTCTACAGGATTTGTGAATAATTTGGTATAACGATAAACTCTGCATATGTAATCTGGCTACAATAGAGAAACCAGAACAAATACTCAAATAAGCATCTACAAGCAATATTCCACCAATTCATTAAACAATAATTGACCATCAACTGTGTGCTGGCAATATGGAGATAAATGGTACAGTTCCTGATACCAACAGGCTCACAATTTGGGCAGTGGTTTACAAAACTGTATACATACAAGGACAGATAAGTATGTATAATTATAAATGTTGAGTGGACATTCAACACATATCTTCATTTCATGAAGTATGAAGACACAGACTTGAAGGAGAGGGCAGTTTGCAAATAGGCTTCCCAAAGGAGCTAACATCAGAGCTGAGCTTTGAACATCAGGAGTCATTCAGGTGTAAAAGGTGATGAAGAGTGGGAGAGAGATGGAATGTGTCATATAGGATAAGGGGGCAGCATATGAAAGTCATGAAGACATTAAGAAAGCAGTGTGTATCCTGGGAATTCCAAATTCTGTAGTAAGGCTAGAGCACAGGACTCAAACACAATTATCAAGAATATCAATATAACACATAGGAGTTTCATTCTTGGCAAGTACTATAGTATGATGTTGCCAGCCCTAGAAAATAGGACCCTTTCTTTATGCAAGGCATGTGCAATAGTGGTGGCCACTAAAAATGGCAAACTGGATGCCAAAATTACTTTTGAATTGAAATTGTAGTATCCTCAGGACCACCCAATTTCTTGGTCTTCTAAAGGTTGGAGTAGCTATCTATTTAAGTTTATAAGAAAATTACCAGCATAGTAAAGAATAGCTCAAGAAAATCAAACTACAGTCAAATTAGACCACTAATTGCTGTAACAATAGGAAGCAGGATGCTATTTAAAATGTATGAATAGGGGCAACCCCTGAGAGTCCCCTTCCACTTTGGGAGCTTTTCTGTCCTCTCAATAAAACCTGCTTTCATAAAAAAACAAAAAAAGTATGAATAGGCTGGGCTTGGTGTCTCAGCCTGTAATCTGAGTACTTTGGGAGGCCGAGGCAAATGGATTGCCTGAGCCCATGGGTTTGAGACCAGCCCGGGCAACTTGGTGAGACCTCGTCTCTACATTAAATAAAAAATTAGCCAGGTGTGGTAGTGCATGCCTGTAGTTCTGGCGACTTGGAAGGCTGGGGCGGAAGGATCACCGAAGCCCAGCAGGTTGATGCTGGGGTGACCATGAGTGTGCCACTGCTCTCCAGCCTGGACAATGGAGTGTGACTCCAACTCAAAAAAAAAAGTATGAATATAGACATCCAATGGAGTACTTATAAAACAAGAACAAAACACATAAAATGGTTTTGGTCTAAAATCAAATTCACATGCTAAATAAGAATCAAAATAAGGTATAAAATTTGTGTCATATTAGTTAAACATAGAAAACTACACATCTGAAAGGTATCTTAGAAATCACCTTATTCAGTAGATTTAAAACACCAATTGAAAAAATAATCCACCCGCACTTTGGGGGAATTTTCTTAAACAAACAAACAAACAAAATTCCTTTATTTGTCCCCTTTCTATTTCCAGATATTATTGTAGATGACACTTTAACTGAGAATTTGCAATGGCTAAGCTACAGAAAAGTGCAATTTCAAGACCATGCCAAGAGAGCCAGGAAGCAGCCATCAAAGAGCAAGTGATCTATATGCTTGTTGCTTTGAAAAGGGCATAGCAAAGAACTCGTACCCTATGCAACATCAGCCTCTCAGGAGGGCTTGGCAGCAGGAGGGCTGTGGGTATGGGAAACTGCTGGTTCTTGTATAGAGAGAAATCTATGTGTCTACTGTAGACCTTTATTGCGCTGTTAGTAAGGCACTTTTATATCTGGGAAGGATGTCTGTGTGTGTGGATGTGTGTGGGCATGTGGCTGTGTTTGATCTAATAGCTGTCCACTCGACTGTCATGAAGAATGAAGAAGAGCAGCACTTTAGCAAGGAGACATCAAAGGGATGCAGAATTGGAGTAGCACAGCCCACCTAGACTTTTCTGCTGGAACTTTATCACTTCACACAACACTCCCCCTCCCATGCTAAATTGAACATCTCAAGTGTGGGAATTGCTGTAGGATTCATGCATCTCAAAGACTTCCTTGTATGGAAAGGAGATTAACTATAGAGGGACCAAACTCTATATGTTTAGATTGGGTGGGAGCAGATAAAGAGGTAAAAAGAGGATTTTTGAAGAGTTCTGTCAAAAGTTGAAGTGTAGACTTCTAGACAGGGAGTGAAGCTACAAAATGAGGAATGTAGGACTTATGCATTTTAGCTATTTTTATTTAAATTAAGGGGACAATGAGAACATCAATTTTACATATTTCTTCTTCTATTTTGTAACTTCCATCAATCATCCACATTCCTTAAGCAGAATTGATTAAAGTCACAGAAAGTTGTGTGGAGATCTGAAGGTTGCACACTGGGGAGAAGATTAAGGTATTAGGCAATAAAAAAAAGAACTATGGCTTTTCTGATACAACCTCTCCCCTGAGGCCAGAGTTCAGATAGTTGCAACAAGGAGGCAATACTTCCAGAATACTAATTCCTAATGTATCAATGTGAGAAGT
The DNA here is from genome assembly GCA_027257055.1 of Cephalopachus bancanus. Classification (NCBI taxonomy): domain Eukaryota; kingdom Metazoa; phylum Chordata; class Mammalia; order Primates; family Tarsiidae; genus Cephalopachus; species Cephalopachus bancanus. The sequence continues at coordinate 15,801,372 of JAPVLO010000093.1, forward strand.
GGATCAAGCTGCACCAAAATCTGTAAAAGGAGCATGAGATGTAGAGAAGCTGCTGCCAAGATGATGTCTCAATAGTGCACATGAATACCATCACATAGAAGATAAAGATAAAAAGAAAAGAGGCCTCATGTGGTGGCTCACACCTACAATTCCAACACTTTGGGAGCCTAAGGAAAGAAGTTTACTTGATCCCAGGAGTTCAAGATGAACCTGGGCAACTTAGCAAGACCTGGTTTATACAACAGTTGTTTTTTTTTTAATTAGCTGGGTGTGGTGGTGCTTGCCTGTCAATCCAGCTACTCGGAAGGCTGAGGTGGAAGCGTTGCCTGAACCCAGGAGGTCAAGGCTGTGGTGAGCCATGACCATGCCACTGCACTCCAGCCTCAATAACAGAGTGAGACCCCGACTCAAGAAAGGAAAGAAAGAAGGAAGAAAAGAAGGGAAAGAAAGAGAAAAAAATAGTACACATGAAATATTTACCATGTATTTTAGAGAAGGTGATCCTTGGACTATGTATGTAACATACAAGGAATAGTTACCGATTGAAACTAGGAAGAAAGTTAATTACATATTTGACTTGATATAGATTTAAGATTGAGACTTGCAACAATAGAGGTGTCACACTTTAAAACGGGTGAAGGAAAAAGAAAACAAGAAATGCCAAAAGTTGAAAGAGATGATACAAAAATTTATGAAAGTATAGATACATTTCTAGTGTTCATTTGAAAAGTATTTATTGAGAACCCACTATGGGGGCAGCATTGTGATAGTTATGAGAGAATATAAAAGATGGTTAGAACATAATCCATTCTTTCAAGAAACATAAGTAACATAGGGTTTCAGCAGTCACTCAGTCCTAACAACAAGTAAAAAGCTGAACAAACTGAAAGATCAACAAATACATTGACCTTCTTCAATATGTTCAGAAGTAAGTCCACAGGACAAATCGCTGCTTGAAAACTTGGAAAGACTGGCAGATAGTGAATCACCACTTACTGGGTGGGGCAGAAACTTCTGCAGGAACCAGTGCCAGGAGACAAAAACCCGTACTGCCATTGATGAATTGCTGAAGGGTCAGTATGGAAAAAAACGAGAATAAAAAACTCAGGGAGTCCTAGTTATGGGGCCCCACACTTTTGTGAATTTTACCTCTAGGAGCTAGATCAGGTTCAGTAAATATTGGAGAGAAAAGCAGGGAATACTGCGCTTCCAGGTGGAGGGGAGAATGTAATAGAGCCTGCTGTTCTTCTGAACAAGACCTGCCCGCAAAAGAACCTGTTTTAACAGAGATGGGCCTGATGGGATTTTAGCAGAGCCTAATTTACCTTGGGAAAGGAAAATCCCCCATTCCAGACTCCTCTTGCCCTCTTGTTCCATTGAAGGAAATGGAAGGATGAGAAGCACTGGTGAAGCTCACAGTTCAGGAGCACTGGTTTACCACAAACCTGAGACTCAATCATAGAACTTCAGAATCCTTCTCTCCGCCACACACACCTTACCATCACATTACTCAGTACCACAGTTCCTTTTACCCAGTATATCATGTTCACCTACCAAAAGACATTACAAGGCATACTAAAAGGCAAACACAATTTAAGAGGCTGAACAAGCATCAGAACCTGAGTCAGATATGGTAGGAATATTGGAATTATCAGACCAGAATTTTTTTTACAATAATTAATATGCTAAAGGCCTTTTCCATTAGGGAAAAAGTACACAATATGCAAGAACAGATGGATCATGTAAGCAAAGATGCAGAAATTCTTAAAAAGCATTAAAAAGAAATGCTTGCGATAACAAACATTTTAACACAAATGAACAATGTATCTGATAAATTCACTAGTAGACTGAGCATGGCTGAGTAAAGAATCTCTGAGTTTGGGAATATGACGATAGAAACTTCCAAAACTGAAAATCAAAGAGTAAGAAGACTGGGGGGGGGGGAAGACCCAGAATATCCAAGAACTGTGAGACAACTACAAAAGTGTCACATGTGTAATGGGGATATCAGGAGAATAAAAAGAAAAAGAGACAGAAGAAATATTTGAAAAGACAATGGCTGAGAATTTTCCCAAATAATGTCAGGTATCAAACCATACATCAAGGAAGCTCAGAGAATATCAACCAGGATAACCACCAAAAACTACACCTAGACATACTTATATTCAAGCTTCAGAAAAATAAAAGATAAAGAAAAAAAATTTTGAAAGAAGCCAGAGGTAGGTGGGGAAACACCTTTACCTATTGAGGAACAAACTATATGGAATAAGAATTATATCCAACATCTCAGAAACTGTGTAGACAAGAAAAGAACAGAGTGAAATATTTAAAGTGTTGAAAAAGAAAATAAACATCAAAATAGTATTCTGGACCTATGAAAGGTACAGACAAGCAAAAATTGAGAAAATGTGCTGCCATTAGAACTGCCTTAGAAGAAATGTTATAAAAAGTTTTTCAAAGAGGAGTGTTATGTAAGTCAGAAACTCAGCTCTACATTAAGAGTACCAAAGATTGAATAAATAAAGACGAAATTAAAGTTTTTATTTTCCTTATTCTTTTTTTTTTTTTGAGTTGGAGTCTCACTCTGTCGCCCAGACTGGAGTGCAGTGGCACACTCCTGGCCACCGCAGCCTCAACCTTCTGGGGTCCGGCAATCCTTCCGCCTCAGACTTCCAAGTAGCTGGAACTACAGGCGCACGCTACCATGCCCGGCTAATTTGTTTATTTATTGTAGAGATGAGGTCTCGCCAAGTTGCCCAGGCAGGTCTCGAACCCGCGGGCTCAGGTAATCCGCTCACCTCAGCCTCCCAAAGCGCGGGATTACAGGCTGAGCCACTGAGCCTGGTTTATTTTCCTCATTCTTAATTGGTCTAACAAATAACAGTTTATTCAAAATCACAGCAACAATGTATTCAATTATGTATGTTCATACATATTACATGTATATGCTTATGTATAAGAGAAATGAATGATACCAATGATATAGAAGATGAGACTGGAAAGTTAGGAATAATACATATATTTTAATATTGTAAGTTATTTGCACTACTTGTGAAACAGTATGGAATTATTAGAAAGTTGACTTAGAATACTTGTAAATTTATATGCAGACTCTATAGAAACTACTAAAAAAGTAACAGAAAAAAAGAAGTAAATTGAAATGCTAAAAAAAGAGAAAAAGTGAAATTATATAAAATGCTCAATTAAAACCATAAAAGGCAGAAAAGGTATAGAAGACAAAATAGGAACAAAAGAACAAGGTCAACAAGTGGAAAACAGTAATAAATGTGGTAGTTAGTTATTAATCTAACTATGTCAACACTTTATTATTATTATTTTTTAAATTAAAATTGTGGGGTACAATTCAGGGTTAGGTTTACAAATATTCATTGTGCAGGTACCCTTGATGATGAGGCGTGCCCCCCATCCCCCAGGTAGATATAGACTACTGTCAATCCCACCTCCCCCGCCCCCACAGTTTCCCACTACTTTCAATCCTTTTCTTATAGTAATACAGTAGTTGTTCAAAGACCACTTATGAATGAGAACATGTGAAACTCAGTTCTTTGTTTCTGTGAAAGATCACTCAGTATTATAGACTCAAAGTCCATCCAGGTTGCTGTGAAGTTCATGATTTTGTTCTTCTTTATGGCTGTGTAATATTCCATTGTGTACATGTACCACATTTTTTTTATCCAGTCCTCTTTTGATGGGCAGCATGGTTGGTTCCATGTTCTTGCTATTGTGAACAGTGCTATGATAAACATACGTGTGCGGGTATCTTTTTTATTGAGTGATTTGAGTTCTTCCGGGTATATTCCCAATAGGGGGATTGTGGGGTCATATGGAAGGTTGATTTTTCGAACTTTTAGGAATTGCCACACTGTTTTCCACAGAGTCTGTACTAGTTTACGTTCCCACCAACAGTGTAGAAGTGTTCTCTATTCAGCATATCCTCTCCAGCATCTGTTATTTTTTGAGTTATTGATGATGACCATTCTGATTGGAGTTAGGTGGTATCTCAGTATAGTTTTAATTTGCATTTCTTTTATGACTAGTCAGGCTGAACATTTTTTCATGTATCTGTTGGCTGCCCGTATATCTTCTTTTGAGAACTGTCTATTCATATCTTTTCTCCACTTTATAATGGGGTTGTTGTTTTTTTCAGCATGTTTGAATTCCTTGTAGATCCGAAATGTTAGGCCTTTGTCAGACATAGAGTTGGCAAATATTTTTTCCCAGTCTGTGGGCTGTCTCCCTGCTCTCTTGATGGTTTCTTTGGCTTTGCAGAAGCCTGTCAATTTGATAAGGTCCCACTTGTCTATCTTATCTCTTATAACATGGGCACATGAGGTTTTGATCAGGAATTGGTTGCCAGTTCCAATTTCCATAAGAGTGTCTCCCGCATTTTCTAAGGTTCTTATAGTTTGAGGTTTTACGTTTAGGTCTCTGATCCATTTAGACTTGATTTTTGGGTATGGTGATAGGTAGCGGTCCTGTTTTGCACATTTATTTTATATCCTGAGACTTTGCCAAAGTTCTTTATTAGTGCAAGGAAGTTTTTGACAGATTCTCTTGGGTTTTTGAGATATGCAATCATGTCATCTGCGAAGAGGGATAACGTGATTTCCTCTTTTCATATTTGGATACCCCTGATCACATTCTCTTCTCTAATTGTTCTAGCTATGGCAAATAGAAGAGGTGAGAGTGGGCATCCTTGTCTTGTTCCAGTTTTCAGGGGAACTGGTTCCAATTTCTGTCTGTTTAGCAGTATGGTGGCTGTGGGTTTCTCGTGGGTGGCTCTTACTATTTTGAGGTATTTTCCATCTATGCCTAGAAGTTCGAGGATTTTTATCAAGAAGAAGTGCTGGATTTTATCAAAAGCTTTTTCTGCGTCTAATGATATAATCATGTGATTTTTGTTTTTATGTCTGTTGACGTAATCTGTCAACACTTGAAACATCAGTGGTCTAAATATGCCAATTAAAACAGAAATTGTATAGCACATGTGATTGTAAAAATAAAATTCCTAAAAGTATTAACCTCTGATGTAGTACATCCTATCACAAAGTGCTAAATTTTTGGAAATAAATGCAAAATTCTGACATAAAAAACAAAATAGAAATTGTCAGAGTAGGCTTTTTAAAATATCATATACTGTCTATGAGAAATCCATTTTAAATATAAATGCACACAGATTAAAAGTAAAAAGTACTGATGGGAGAAGGGGAGGTATTGATCAAAGATACAAAATTCAGTTAGACTGGAGAAATAAGTTTTTATGATCCATTGCACTGCATAGTATCCACAGTTAGAAATAATGTATTGTATATTTCAAAATTACTAAAAGAATATTCTTACCACACACACACAAATAACTTGGTGAGGTGATGAGTATGTGGTAATGGGTACCTTAATTTAATCTTTCTATAATGTATGCATATAACAAAACATCTTGTTGTACTTCATAACTATAGGCATTTATTATTTGTCTATGAAAATATAAATAAATTACACTAATGGTATTGAGAAACACATACCATACTAACACTAATCAAAAAAAAGCTGAGTAACTATATTAATTTCAGACAGAACAGGCTTCAGAGAAAGAAAACATCAGGAATAAAGAGAATCGTTAGATAATGATAAAGGGGTTAACATTTCAAGAAGTTATTAATATAACAAGTGAATGTGTATGTGCCTAACAAAAAGCATCAAAATACATGAGACAAAAACTGACAGAACTGCAAAGAGAAATTAGATGAATCCACTATCCACTACTACAGTTAGAGACTTTAATACCCCTTTGTCAGAAATGAACAGATTCCCAGGCAGAAAATCAATGAGAACATAGTTAAATTCAACAGCATCATCAAGCAACTGGATATAAGTGGCATATATGACAACTTCATCAACCATCAGCAAACTACACATTCTTCTCAAGCTTATACAGAACATTTACCAAGATAGAATGCATTTTGGGACATAAAACATACTTTAACAAATTTAAAAGAATAGAAATGATACAATGTTTTCTCTCAGACAATAATGAAATTAAACTAGAGATTAATAACAGAATAGCTAAAAATTACTAAAATACTTAGTGATTAAACATACTTCTCTTTTTTTCTCCTATTTGATTTTTCTTTTTTTCTATTTTTTTTTAATTTTAAAGATGTGGGGTACAATTCAGGATTAGATATACAAGTGGCCATCGTACAAGTAAAATTTGGGTTCCCCTTGTGTCCCCACTTTACCTGATTTGAGATCAGGTACCCTTAGTGATGGTGTGCCACCCCCCCACACAACACTGGTAGTCTTCTGCTACTTCCATAAACAGAATACTTTTCAAAGCACATGGGTGCAAATCTCAAGAAAATTTTTAGAATACTTTGAACCAAATGAAAATAAAAATAAAACTTACCTAAATTTGTGGAATGCACAGAAAGCAGTGCTTTGACAAAAATGTATAGCATTCAATACACTTAATAGAAAAGAAAATCTAAAATTAATCATCTAAACTTTCACCTTAGGAAATTTAAAAAAGAAGAGCAAATTAAATTCAAAAGAAATGAAAAGAAATAAAGATTAGACCAAAAAACAAAGTTAGAAAGGGAATATTAATAAAGAAAATCAACACAACTCAGAACTGGTTCTCCTAGAAGATCAATAAAATCAATAAACATCTAGCAAGGCTAACTAAAAAAATTAAAAGAGAGAAGGCACAGAAACAAAAATAAACAAACAAAAAATCTCGTATAAGAAATGAGAGGGGGGAAGTCAGGAAAATGACAGCCAAGCCAGTCAGACTATGCAAGTCCTCGTGTGAATGAGTGAGTGTACGGGAAATTTTATGTGTGCCGGTGAGCGAGTGGGCATGTGAGTGGCTGACTGAGTGAGGGCTAGGAAGCTAGCAGCCAGGGCTCTCCTGGTGCAGCAGCTGGTGGCGCAGCTGCTCGGCTTGGACCTTAGCAATTCCTGGGTCGCGGAAGCCGAGTGCCATTATTATTATTATTATTATTATTATTATTATTATTATTTTATCAACAAAATCCTTCCTGGGAAGAAAATGCAGGGAAAGACTGACTAGGACTCATGAGCAAGTGGCCAGGACCCTCCTGGTGCAAAAGCTGGTGCTGCAGCTTCTCTGCTTGGTCCCTGACTCTTCCCAGGTTGCAGAAGTCAAGCGCTATTTTTTTTTAATAGACAAAAGTTTTCCTGTAAAAAAGCAGCGGGGAGAGACTACCGCTCCAGACTGTGCCTCGCCACTGCACCGGGAGAGACTGCCAGCTCCAGGCTTTGCCTCACCACTTCAGCACCTAGCCAGGTACTAGCAACAAAGGCTGTGGAGGGAGTCCAGAGGCACAGTCCCACAGGAATGGACAAGAAAGGCACCCTGCCACCATCTTGAGAGCAGGACAGGAAAGTGCCCCAACTTGCTCACTGTGGAGCAGCAGATCCCATCTCTGTGGCTGGTGAATCAACTACTCAGGGGTTGATTGTGACCCAGAGGGAAGATCCTGAAAGCACAAACTCCAGAGAGACCTGACATGTGCTGAGACCCAGGTGCCCCGTCCGCCACCCAAATCCAGATGTGGGACAAAGGGTGTAGTCAGAAAAGGATGAGAAAGAACTCCAAAGAGGTCAGTGGTGAGGCTGGGGCTGACCCAAACTCCCTCCTCCCCAGCGATCCTCAGAACATCAGACCTACACGGCTGGACCACTACAGAGAGGGACAAATCCAGGCATAGCTTTGATGTCAGTCGCAATGGGAGAACTCCATTCCAAGATAGGTCTGGCTGGGGCACCCCCCATGAGTACATACCTGAGGAAGCGACAATCCTGAACCTCCTCACTGAAGGAGATCTCCTTGACCATGCGAGAGTGGGAGGGGAGGACTTCAGCCACCCACCTCCACTGCCCCTCCTCCTTCCCTGCTCTAGATATGGGCGAGAGTGAAAGAGGAGACAGCAGGAGAGAGCTGACTAAAGGAATAATCACAGAGCCTGCCACAAGAGGGCAAGGGTTTTTTTTCATTTTTAATTTAATAATTTTTTTGCCTGTTTGTTTGTTAGTTCATTTATTTTTTTAATATTTTTCCCTTGTGCATGAATGTGTATGCAAGAGTTTGATCTGCATCCCCCATTTTTTTCTTTTTCCTTTCTCTTTTTCTGTTTCTTCTTTTGTTTGTTGTTTTCTGTTAATGTGTATATGTGAATGATTGAGTGCTCATCTTTCAATTTTTCTCTTGTTGTTGGTTTGTTTTTACTCTTCTGTTTATTTTTTATTTTATTTTATTTTTAGTTTAAGGTGTGTGTCAATATATGTGTGAGAGGTGAATCTGAATTCCTTCCCTGCCCCTAGTCTTTCTGTTTTCCTTCTCCATTCATTTTATGCTAGGTGAATGTCTGTGTGTTTAATTTTATTGGTTTTTTGTTACTGTTTATTTTGTTTCACTTAGTTGTTTTTCCAGTTTGTTTTGGAGGGTGTATGTATGTCTGTGTGTGTGTTCAATTGCTTTTTGCTTTGGTTTCTGCTTTCATTGTTCTGTATTTGTTTCTTTTTAAATTATTGTCCATCTTATTTCATTCTCATTTTCTCTGTGCTCCTCATTGCTGTCACTGTACTATATCTCGGACCCAGGGAGTACACACATGTACCCACTGCATTGTAATATAGAGTGGTGGTGGGGAGTGAGTCTCAGGGAACACATATGACAATCAGTGAACACTGTAATTTACAAGTAGTTTCTGAATCCTAGCTCCCCATCCCTTACCTTATTCAACCTTCAAAACTAGAAGAGAGCAAAGCTTCACACTCATGGTCTTATTTCAAAATAGAACAAATCCAGAGTCCAGATCAGGGAAGAATAGAGGGCTGAGCAAACAACAGAAGGGGAAGCTCTTCCACTGACACTAAATAACAGAACTAAAGAAAAAAACAAGAGCTCTATCACCCTTGCTACACATTCACGCACAAAGGAAAAATATTTTAAAAATAGATGAACTAACAAACAGGCAAAAAAAATTTTTTAAAAATTTATTAAATGAAAAATGAAAAAAAAAAAACCTTGCCCTCTTGTGGCAGGCTCTGTGATTATTCCTTTAGTCAGCTCTCTCCTGCTGTCTCCTCTTTCACTCTCACCCATGTCTAGAGCAGGGAAGGAGGAGGGGCAGTTGAGGTGGGTGGCTGAAGTCCTCCCCTCCCACTCTTGCATGGTCAAGGAGATCTCCTTCAGTGAGGAGGTTCAGGATTGTCACTTCCTCAGGTATGTACTCATGGGGGGTGCCACAGCCAGGCCTATCCTGGAAAATGAGGAAAAACCAAGGAAAGGCCACAGGTAATTTCAAGTGCAACAAAGAGAAAACACCAGAAAAATCAGACCTTAGAGCCCAAACAATGGAAGTCACCAACGACTGGCCCCAGAATACAACAGGATTAGGGAATGGATGGAAAGAGTGAATAAGATTCCAGAAAGACAAGATGCAACACTGAAAGTACCTGTAACACAGATTTTGGCAATAAAAAAATTCATCCAGGAAATAAATAACAAGATGACAAGCATGGAAAGCAGAATTAATCTAGCAGAAGAAAGAATCTCAGAACTTGAAGACCAGAACATGGATTTAACCCAATCTGTAAAAAAATATAGAAAGAAGACTTAGAAAAAAAGAACAAAGTCTACAAGAGATGCACAATTATATCAAGAGGCCAAACCTATGCCTGATTAGTATCCCAGAAGAAGAAAGGGAAATGGAAAACAACTTGGAGCAAGATTCCAGGAGGTAATCCAAGAAAACTTTCCCCATCTCACCAGAGATGTGACTAGCCAAACACAAGAGATACAGAGAATTCCACAAGACATCAAATGAGAGAACCAGCCAAAAGACACATAGTAATTCACCTATACAAATTGGGTACAAAAGAAAAAATCCTAAAGACAGCAAGAGAGAAAGGTCAGACTACCTACCAGAGAAAACCAATCAGAATAGCAGCAGACCTACCAGCAGAAACACTACAAGTAAGAAGGAACTGGAATCCAATATTCAAAGTCCTCAAAAAACAAAAATTTTTCAACCAAGAATTTCCTACCCATCCAAGCTCAACTTCATTAGTGATGAAGTTTAAAATTCTTCCCAGACATCCAATCCCTAAGAGATTATGCAGTTTAAAGACCACCTTTACAGGAGACACTTAAAAAGGTATTAAGCTGCAGAGCTCCAGGCTCCCTCCCAGTTGCACCACCCTGCCCCCAGCTGTCACAACACACAAAGGCCCTCAGCTCCTGCTCCCCAGAGCTCCAGGCTCCCTTCCCGACTGCACCACCCCTCCCTGCCCCCGGGTGCCACCGCCGCCCATGGAGGCGCTCGGCTCCCATGCCACGGAGCTCCAGACTCTCTCCCTAGCTACACTACCCCTCCCTGCCCCCAGCCATTGCTGCCCACAGAGGCCCTCAGCAACTGGGCTGCAGAGCTCCAGTCTCCCTCCCTGGCTGCACCACCCCGCCCTCAGCTGCCCTGCACCACACTGACCAGCAACACCCAGATATCTCGTATTCCATCTCCCCTGACTCACCCCTGGCTCCAAGACCATGCAGAGACCTGCACTGCCCCACCCAGCTCTGCCCAGCTCTGCCCAGCCTCCATCTTGGGACATAAGAAGAAAGAAAGAAAAGGAGGCCCAAGCTGCACTGTGACATGCCAACCTGCATCACTCGGCTGTCTTGCACTCTGCCTCCCCCAGCTGGAACTGGCTGCAGTAAAATCAGAGAGCAGCTGGAGCCCTGAGACCAGGCAGAGATCTGCATTGCCCTGCCCAGCTCCACCAGTTCTGCCCAGCCTCCAAGTTGGATCTAAGACCTCATGTTTGTGTAGTGGAATAGTAAATCATAAGGAGGTTGGTCAGCTTGTGTGTCTGTAAAATTGTATGTTCTAGTTTGCTGTTGTTGTTGTTGTCATCATTTTTGTTGTTTATTGTTTGTTTTTTCTCTTACTCTTATCTGTCTCAGTTTTCATTTGTTAGTTGGTACTTTTGTCTGTTTTCACTTTTTCTCTCTCTCCACCTTCCTACCCCTCTCCCCCATTCCATTTCTTTCCTTTTTCTGACCTCATTTTGCTTATAGGGAGCAAACCTATACCCCACTACATGGACAGATTGCAAGGCAGTGGGAAGTGAATTCCAGGGTATCCATACACCTGTAAGTGGATACTGAGATCTGCAGATAGATTTTGAATCACAGCTCTCTGCTCAATTAAAACTCAAAACTGCAAAAAGTATAGCCCCCAACCTACAGTCCAGCTTCAGAATCGAGCAAAGTCAGAGGATTCACACAAGGAAGAATAGGAGATGGAGCAAATAGAAGTAAAAGCAACCCTGTCACCCCTGAACAACAGATTTAAAGAAGACGGGGAAGTAAAGAAAAAGTGGGGAGGAAAATCTACACAAATGAAGAAAAACCAAAAGGAGAATATGGGTCTCACACAGATCCCTGGGAAGCCAGACACTGAGAAAACAGACTTCAGAATGCATACAGTGATGAGCCCCCAGAATGACTGCTCACATACTACAAACCCAGACATCAAGAAATTAATAGAGAGAATAAAAAGAATTGAGAAGAGATAAGAGGAAATAGGAAGGAGTTGATAGCCCATAAACAACAATAAAGAATACTATGATTGAAATAAATAACAAACTACTAAGCATGGAAACCACAATTAGCCAAGCAGAAGAAAGAATCGCAGAACTTGAAGGCCAAAATATAGAAGTAAACCAAACTGTCAAAAACTTAGAAAATAAGCTTAAAAAGACAAAACAAAACCTTCAAGAGATGAGCGATTACTTCAAGAGACTGAACCTAAGAGTAATTTGACTTCCTGTGGCAGAAAGAGAGACACAAATGACAGTGGAACAAACATTCCATGAAATTATCCAAGAAAACTTCCCTCATCTCATCAGTGATGTGAAAATTCAAACACAAGCGATTCAGAGAACCCCTGCAAGACAACAAATGAGAAGACCAACTCCCAGGCACATAATAATTTGCCTGAACAAAGTAATATAAAAGAAAAACTCTTAAAAGCAGCAAGAGAATAAGGCCTGACTACCTACCAGAGAAGACCAATTAGAATAGCAGCAGAAATAGTTACAGAAACACTTCAAGATAGGAGAGATTAGAGTGCAATATTCAAAGTTCTCAAAGATAAACAATTTCAACCAAGAAATAACCTATCCAGTCAAGCTAAGCTTCATCAATGAGGGAGAATTAAAATCTTTCCCAGACATCCAATCCCTAAGAACTTACGCTGCCTCCAGACCACCTCTACAAAAAACAGTTAAGAAAGTATTAAACATAGAAGAAAAGGGAACAAGAACAACAATGTTCTTCGCAAGTGCACAGGAAAAAGATAGAAACACACATGAATCAACCCAAAAAACCAAAAGAAAGACAACAAACAAGTTCAACAACAACTCTATAAGAACCTCATGACAGGGATAAACCCTCACATTTCAATAATTAGATTGAATGTGAATAGACTAAATGCACCACTGAAAAGACACAGAATGGCAAAATGGATAAAATATCATGAGGGAACAATATTGTCTCCAAGAGACTCATCTCACCAGAAAGGAAACTCACAGACTCAAAGTAAGAGGATGGGAAGCAAAATTTCAGGTGAATGGAACAAAAAGAAAGCTGGAGTTGCAATCTTAATCTCAAACAAAATACCCTTAAAGCTTTCAAAAATTTAAAAAGATGAAGAAGGTCACTATATAATGATAAAAGTTTCAATTCTTCAATAAGAAATATCCATTCTAAACATATAGGCACCCAACATAGGAGCATCAACATTTGTAAAGCAGCTTCTAGGCAAACTTAAAATAGGATTGACTGTAACACTATCATAGCTGTGGACCTTAATACCCCACTCACAACCCTAGACAGATTATCAAGACAAATAATCAGCAAGGAGACCAAGAACCTCAATGTGACTTGAACAAATGGACTTAATTGATACCTACAGAACACTCCACCTAACAACCACAGAATATACATTCTACTCATCACCACATGGAATGTACTCCAAGATCGACCACGTCATGGGCCATAAATCAAACATAAACAAATTTCATAAGATTGAAATGTTGCCATGCACCTTTTCAGACCACAGTGAAATAAAAATAAATATCAACACCAACAAAGTTTCCCCCAAGCCCACAAAGACATGGACACTAAACAGTATGATGCTAACCAACTCCTGGGTCAACAATGAAATCAAAACAGAGATTAAAAGGTACCTGGAAACAAATGAAAATGAAGAAACATCTTACCAAAACCTCTGGGATGCCAGGAAAACAGAAGTAAGAAGGGAGTTCATATCTTTATAAACACACATAAAGAAAATGGAAAGATCACAAGTTAACAACCTAACAAGTCACCTAAGGAAGTTGGAAATGCAAGACCACCAAAACCCTAACTTCAGCAGAAGAATCCAGACCACCAAAATAAATCCCAATCCAGGATATAGAAGAAAAAAAGATAATACAAAAAATCAACAGAACATAAAAGCTTGTTCTTTGAAAGGATAGACAAGATAGCTGGTCTCCTAACCAGACTGACCAAGAAAAAGAGAGAAAAAGCCCAAATAAACTCAATCAGAAACACAAAAGGTGTTCATAACTGACCCTGAAGAAATACAAAAGATTATCAGAGACTACTATGTACAATTGTATCGAAATAAACTTGAAAACCTAAAGGAAATGGAGGACTTCCTAACATCACACAAGCTCCCTAGGAAACAAGAAGAAATTGAGACCCTAAATAGACCAATAACAATCAAGGAAATTGATTATGTCATAAGAAAACTACCTACAAAAAAAGTTCTGGACCAGATGACTTTTCACCAGAATTCTACAAAACATACAAGGAGGAACTGATACCAAGCCTATTGAAAGCATTCCAGGCAATTGAGAAAGATGAAACTTTCCCCAAATCATTTTATGTAGCTAACATCACATTGATACCCAAGCCAGGTAAAGATCCAACAAAGAAGAGGACTAACAGGCCAATATCCTTGATGAACATAGATGCTAAAATTCTCAACAAGATCCTAGCAAACCAGATTCAACAACACATCTCAAAAATCATCCATCACAACCAAGTAGGCTGCATCCCCAGGATGCAAGGCTAATTCAACATTCGTAAGATCGTGAATCAAGATTTGTAAAATGTAATTAAATACATCAACATACATAAAAACAAAAACTACATGAGTATATCATTAGATGCAGAAAAAGCTTTTGATAAAATCCAGCACCCTTCCTTGATTAAAAAAAAAAAACCTTGAGCATCTAGGCATAGTTGGAATATACCTCAAAATAGTAAATGCCATCTACGAAAAACCCACAGCCAGCATACTCCTAAACAGACAAAAGTTGGAACCATTTTTCCTGAAAACTGGAATAAGACAAAGATGCCTACTCTCACCCCTCCTGTTCACCATAGTTTTGGAAGTCCTAGCTAGAGCAATCAGAGAAGAGAAGGCAATTAGGGGTATCCAAATAGGAAAAAAGGAAGTCAAGTTATCTCTCTTTGCAGATGCCATGACGGTATACCTTGAAACCCAAGAGAATCAGCCAAAAACCTCCTTGCACTGATAAAGGACTTTGGCAAAGTCTCAGGGTATAAAATAAATGTACAAGAGACAATCGCATTTCTATATACCAATAATAAAAAAACAGAAACCCATATGACCCACCAATTTCCCTATTGGGAATATACCCAGAAGAACTCAAATTGTTCTACAAAAAATATACCTGCACACGAATGTTTATTGCAGCTCTATTCACAATAACAAAAACATGGAACCAACCATGCTGCCCATCGAGGCTGGAGTGGATTTTTAAAATGTGGTACATAAACACAATGGAATATTATACAGCCATAAAGAAAGACAAACATATGGCCTTCTCAGCAACTTTGATGGATTTAGAGTCAATCATACTCAGTGATCTATCATAGAAACAAAAACAGAGTACCACGTGTTCTCACTCCTAAGCGGACCTTGAACAATTATCATAATACTATAGAAAGGGATTGACAGTGTTGGGAAACTGCCAGGACAGGGTGGTGGGATTGGTAGTTGAGGGAAACTGCTAAGGGATGGAGGGTTATACTTCATCAACAAGGGTACCTGCATAATCAACATTTTATACCTAACCTGAGTTGTACCCCACATCTTTAAAATTAAAAAAATTTTTTTAAAAAAGGAATGAGAAAAGAAATATCACCATTAATCCTATGGACACTAAAGGGATAATAATGAAATTTTATAAACAGCTCTGTACCCATAAATTTGATAACCTAAATGAAATGAACCAAATCCTTGAAAGACAAAAACTTCCCAAAGTCACTCACACAGATCTAAAAATGCCTATTATTGAATTGAAAAATGAATCTTTCAAAACAGAAAGTATCAGGCCCAGATAGATTGGTGAATTCTACCCACATTTAAGGAAGAAATTATGCAAATTTCTGCCAGAAGATAGAATTAGAAGAAATATTTCCTAATTCATTCTATGGAGGCAGCATTACTCTAACACCACAACCAAACCAAAGACATTACAAGAAATGAAACTGTTGACCAATATCTCTCACAAACACAGACACAAAAACCTTCAACAAAATAGCAAATCAAATCCAACAATGTATGGAAAGAATTACACACCGCAACCAAATGGAATTTATCCCAGATATGCTAGGCTGACTTCACATTTGAAAACCAATTAAAGCAATCCATCACAGCATAAGGCTAAATAATAAAAACCACATGATCTTCATCTGTAGATTCAGAAAAAGTATTTGACAAAATCCAACACCCATTCATAATGAAAACTGTCAGAATAGAGGGAAACTTACTGAACTTGACAAAGAACATTGACAAAAAACCTACAGTTAACATCATACTTAAGCATGAGAAAAACTTGAAGCTTTTCATTAAGATCAGAAGCAAGACAAGATGTTTCTTCTCATCACTGCTTTTCCACGTTGTATTGGAAGTCCTAGCTAATGCAATAAGACAAGAAAAGGAAACAAATGGTATACACATTGAGAAGGATGAACAAAACTCTTTGCAGATGACATGGTTGTTTACTATAAAATCTGAAAGAACAGACCCAAAAAATCCTTCTGGAATGAATAAGCAATTACAGCAAGGTTGCAGGATACAAAGTTAATATACAAAAGTCAATCACTTTCCTACATCCCAACAATGAATAAGGAATTTGAAATTAAAAACACATTACCATTCACATTAGCACCCAAAACAATGAAATACTTAAGTATAAATCTAACAAAATATGTACAAGGTTAGTTATATGAGGAAAACTATAAAACTCTGATGACAAATATCAGTGAAAAAATGAAATGAATGGAGAGACATTTCATGTTTATGGGTAGAAAGACTCAACACTGTTAAGATGCCAGTCCTTCCCAACTTGATCTGTAGATTCAATGCAATCCCACTCAAAATCCCAGCAAGTTATTTTGTGGCTATCACAAACTGATTCTAAAGTTTATAGAGAGAGACAAAAGATTCAGAACTCAATACTGAAGGAGAAGAACAAAGTCGGAGGATTAACAAAACTATAAAACTCCTAGAAGATAATATAGGATAAATCATAGATGACCCTGGGTTTGGTAGTAACTCTAGATACAACACCAAAGTCTCTTTCCATGAAAGAAACAACTCACAAGCTGGACCATTATTAGAATTAATATCTTCTACTCTGTGAAAGACAAGTTAAAGAGAATGAGAAAATAAGCCACAGACCAGAAGAAAATATTTGCAAAAAGCCTCTAGTAAAGGACAATTGTTCAAAATATATAAAAAACTCATAAAACTCAACTGTAATGAAATGAACAACTTGATTAAAAAAATGACCTAATTAGACACGTCACCACCGAAGACATACAAATGACAAGTAAACATAGGAAAAGAAGTTCAATAGTGTATGTCATTAGGGAACTGCAAATTAAAACAACCATAAGACACCACTATACACCAACAGTGAAAACATCAGATGTTAGCAAAGATGTGGAATAGCTTTAACTCTTATTCATTGCTTGTGGAATGAAAAATGACACAGCCACTTTGAAAGATAATTTGGCAGTTAAACTAAACATACTCTTATCATACAATCCTGCAATAGTGCTCCTTGATATTTACTCAAAGGAATTATTAACTTACATCTATACAAAAATCTTATAGCAGCTTTATTCATAATTGCCCAAAT
Source organism: Cephalopachus bancanus (assembly GCA_027257055.1). Classification (NCBI taxonomy): domain Eukaryota; kingdom Metazoa; phylum Chordata; class Mammalia; order Primates; family Tarsiidae; genus Cephalopachus; species Cephalopachus bancanus. The sequence goes on from JAPVLO010000093.1 coordinate 15,818,664, forward strand.
CTATAAATAACCAAGATAGTTTTCAGTAGGTGAATGGATAAACTGTGACACATTCAGGAGACCCACTCTGGGAGCTTTCTGTCTTCTCAATAAATCCTGCTTTCAAAAAAAAAAAAAAAATAACACCTTCAGACAATGGAATGTTTTTCAGAACTAAAAAGAAATTAGCTTTGCCAAGTCATGAAAAAACATGGAGGAAACATAGACAGATACCACTAAGTGAATGAAGCCAATCTGAAAAACTGATGCACTGTATGATTCTAACTACATGACCTTCTGAAAAAGACAAAACTATGGAGACAGTTAAAACATCACTGGTTGACAAGCATTAGGGAAGAAGGAGGAGTGTACAGGCTGAAGACAAGGATTTTTAGGACAGTGAAAATGATCTGCATGATACTATAATGTTGGACATATAACATTATACATTTGTCCAAACCCATAGAATGTACAACACCAGAGTATACCCTAATGTAAACTGCGGATGCAGGGTGATAATGATGTGTCAGTGTAGGCTTAGAGATTGTAAGGAATGTACCACTATGGCACAAGATGTTGATAGTGGGGGACAGTGAGCTGGGACCAGGTTCATAGAAAGTCTCTGTACTTCCCACTCAGTTTTGTTGTGGACCTAAAAGTGCTTTTAAAAAATTAAGTGTGGTCGGACTCGGTGACTCAGCCTGTAATCTCAGCACTTTGGGAGGCTGAGGAGAGTGGATTGCCTGAGCTCACAGGTTTGAGACCAGTCCGGGCAACTTGGCGAGACCTTGTCTCTACAATAAATCAAAAATTATCCAGGCATGGTAGCAAACACTTGTAGTTTTGGCTACTTGGAAGGCTGAGGTGGAAGGATCACCAGAGCCCAGCAGGTAGATGCTGGGGTGGCCGTGAGTGTGGCACAGCACCACAGCACTCCAGCCTAGGCGACAGAGCGAGACTCCAACTCAAAAATAAATAAATTTTAAAAAATAAAAATATTTTTTTAAAGCGTAATGGAAGAGAGGGAGGAAGGGAGGAAAAGGAGGGGAGGGAGGGAGGGAGGTATGGGGGGAGGTAGGGAGGGATGTGGAGGAGAAGACTGGAGAACGGAGGGGAAATGGGTATTAATTCAGCAACAACAGTAGATAGAACATGAAATAGGCCCAAAATGCCCACAATGCAAGTGCTACAGGAATTAGGAAAAGAGGACATTACTTGTTATATACTGTACATGTTACCTTTTATAGTAATTTTGATGAGGGGACTATGAAGAATTCCTGATGAACTTTCTAAGAGAAACAAGTTACAATTGAAACCAAGGGACATTTGGGACTGTGAATGTTATCAAGGACAGAAAAAAACGCAGAGACACATAAGCATGGTTTTTAGATACACACAAATAGAAAGTACATTTGACAGTAAATCTACTAAGGAATACTTTCCAAGAAAAATATGTGAACCATGAACACAGAGAAACATACTTCTTGAATTATTTACACACTTCGGGTGGTCCTCAGAACTTCAAGGAACGAGAGTAGAACAGGATAGCGTAAAGACAACCAGGACTTGTGAAAGAGTGTGCTATTCATCATTAATCAAGCCAGGTGATGTAGCTGATTTTCTACAGCTAGCCTTAGTTAATAAAAGAAGCTAAAACTTAATTATTGCAGACCCACCCACTAAAGCTATACAAGAGGAATCAAATAGTCTTCAAATGAGGAACAATTTTTAAGGAATGTGAAATTTCTTCCCAAAGATATCGATTTGATACCTGTCAAGTATAGGGCAGTATATACAAAAATATCTGAGATATGAGGTATTTAATCAATTTTTCTCTGTTAACAAAACTTTAAAAAGGATATCTTCCCTCCTCAATAAATAAACAGCAGCCATTAAAAATAAGACTCCAGTGCTAGTGCTATTAGATTGACTGCCTAAAAACACAGGATTTTTTTTTTTCTTTAAGTGTAAATCTACAGATCTTTGCTTAACATAATAATTCTATTAGTATGTTCTTCAAAATGAAATCTTATTTTCAAAATCTGATCTATATTAAACATAGCTCAAACTAATAATGATTGCTAAAGTGATGAATAAATAATTAAATTGATATGATTAAATTCTGGCAAAAATAGGGTTTAGGTAAATTAATAACTACATGGAAATATAACTATAAAGTATATTGAACTTCTTCCTAACAAAATATACATGTAGTAGTATGTTTATCTTAGGACCAAAGATCAACAAATAAGGCATTTTACCATTATAAATAAATAATATTCTATTGATAATATTGGAATTAATTTAAAATGAAGTTATTTCCACATGTGTGTAAGGAACCACGCTATATTTGCAATTATTCTAAGACATTCGATGAGGCCAGCTGTTGCTCTTGGATATAGGCCTGGGTTCCATAGCCAACGCAGACTACCTCTGTCTTCTCAAGATTTCTCCTTCATCTTGAAACCCCCTGTATCTCCTGATCCTTACAATCAGCAAGGTAAGTTTATACAAGTTGAGGGACAGATACATAAACTCTGCATGCTATTTCAAGCCATTTTCCCTAGGCTCAAATTTTACACTAATGATCTTACATGAAGAGGTCAGGGTATGTTTCATTCATTAAAAGTGTTTTTTTCCACAAAGTGTAAAATTAGAAATACACAAGGAAAAAACTCTACCTTCTATAATTATTTTTACTCTCCTCTTTTAGGCATTGATATTGACTTTAAAACTTACATCAGCATTTTACTTTGTGCAAGATGCTATTTTTTTTACAATCTCTGCTGCCTAGTTAATAAGTCTTTAATTTTATGCAGCAACATAGTTATTTAGCTTCCCCCCACATATATTTTTCAGCATTTTATTCTGATTTAAATTCAAGGTTCTAATGTAATGTTAAGTTATACCATGCAATTATGTGGGCAAAGTACTCAGAGGTGGCTAGACCTTATTAGTTATAATCATTCTCTAAAATAAAAGTTTAAAATATATGTCTGTGAAAAAATTTCCATTCTGGCAACAATTTCTCCTTTTTACTTTATTTTTCTGTTCTACAACAACAAAAGACTGTCACATTAAAAAAAAATAAAAACAAACATGAGCTCACAAAGAAAGATTAAAAAATTGAAATATTTTATTTTTTTCTAGTTTCTAATCTTTCATTGCCAGTGGAAAATGGATAGTTATCATACCTTAAAAAAAGATGTGTTAACAGTTGAAAAATGTTCCCTCTACAGCAGATACTCAATAATAAGTGCAAAATGTTCAATCTCTCATCTTGAATTGTCCTAATTGCCAGAGAAAAAGGTTTCTGCCCAAAATCAAATAGGCAAAACACAGAATTATATAGCCAAATAATGAAATTCTACTAGTTTATTATCTTTAAAAAAAAGTTATACATTTATTTTTCTCTGGGTAGAAAAACATAGCAAAATATAAAGTATATATATATATATATTATCCCCTCTTTGATTAAAACTGGGAATTTCTTAATAAATACATTTAACTGTGTTGATACTTTCTGAGTTTCCTGAAAGCTTGAAGTATCTATTTATTTGCCATGTCTGCTTAATCCTTATAGAATCTTAAAAAAAAATCAAAATTTTCCCCTAGAATAACAGCAATAAAAGTAAGCAGAAGTGTTCCAAGATGTAATTCCACCTAACAAGACTCCATCATCCAATAGAATCTATGTCTACAGATGATAAACTGAGTTATCAAAGGAATGTACAAACTGAAACTCATTTACTACAATATGTATGTGGAGGGAAGTCGGATGGCAGATTGCTATCCCTTAAGGAATCAACCCTGATGGTATTACATCGCTAATGATCACAGGGATTTTTTTTCAAGGCAGTTGCTGTAATCGAGGTAGCTCATTCAACAAGCAGATTTATCCCTAGTGACAGAGAAAATAGCCTTCTCAGGAAGTAACACTTCTAAATTATTACAGGAACCATTCCTAAGTACAGCTGGCAGGGCGCTGAATACCCAGTTTCTTTCAATGGGTATATTTTCATGCTCAGTCTAAACCAGTTCTGAATAAAATTTCAAAAAATAAGCAATTTCATACATCTTAAAAAAGTATTTCTAGAATATAAAACTGTCAACATTTCACTTTATTTCTCTGTAAAATTAATCCTAAGACTTATGTGCCATGATCATTAGCTGAGAACTAGTAGTTGATAGAGCAGGTATTTTAACATCATTATTATTGTTATAATCATCATCAGTTTTAACACTTGGAATTTGTGACTTACTGCCACTGAAGACTGAATTGGATACTGAAACAACTCTCATAGTAAAGAAGTGACAGTTGTCCCACATTTGAAGACCTAGCGGGGCTGATAAGATGAAAACTGCCATTGGTAGTATACATAAACACAGGGAAAAAAATGAGTAACATGATTTTAAGATCAAATAAAAAAACTTTCCCATATTTCTGGCAAGATTAAGTAAGCAATATTCTGTGACTTTAAAAATATTATCTACTAATGGTTGCTCCTTTGAAGGAAACAAAAAATGGGAAGAGATGAACATAATAACGCCAATTCATATTACCAACACAAAGTCTGTACCTCATTCGCCAAGTTCTGTAATTATTTCCTATGTGCTTTGCTGTGCCATTGTATTCTTTTGTAGGAAGAACATCTCTAGGTATGTGGGAAATTTTTATTGTTGTGCTAATTAAAATAGAAAGAGATTTTTTTTAACCCCAAAATGCTTTCAGAATCCTTGTGGTTAACAAGAAAAATAAAGTACACAAATAAAAAATATATCTTCTTGATAAATGCTCACATTCTTTCTAAAACAAGACAAATTGAGTCATTAGAGATTTATTTACCATTTTGTATATACCTTCTTTTAAACAGAGACTTTCAAGGAATAAGAATACATTTGCAAACAATGCAGTTCACATTTTTTATTAATTTTATTTTTACTTTAGATCCATTCAAGGGGCACATTTGAAGATTTGTTACATAGATATATTTTGTGATGGTGAGATGTAGATTCTAATAAGCCTGCTCCCCACCCAACCCTTGATGGTAAGCAAGGTAATTAATGGGTGATTATAAGCTTCCTAATCTGGTTTGCTTTAACTTGAAATAAGAATTTTTAAAAATTTTATAGCCATATCACCATACCATATACGGACAGTAAAAAAATACAATAAAGATATCATAATATAAAACCCTAACTTCAGCAGAAGAATTCAGATCACCAAAATAAAAGCCCAAATCCAGGACATAGAAGACAAAAAGATAATACAAAAAATCAGTGAAACAAAAACCTGGTTCTTTGAAAGGATAAACAAGATTGATGGTCCCCTAGCTAGACTGACCAAAAAAAAAAGAGAGAGAGAAAAAGCCCAAATAAACACAATCAGAAACACAAAAGATGAAGTCACATCTGACCCTGAAGAAATACAAAAGATCATTAGAGATGATTATGTACAATTGTATGGAAACAAACTTGAAAACCTCAAGGAAATGAAGAACTTTCTGACATCATACAACCTGCCTAGGTTGAAACAAGAAGTCGAGACCCTAAATAGACCAATAACAATCAAGGAAATTGACTATGTAATAAGAAAACTACCTACAAAAAAAAAAAGCCCCGGACCAGATGGCTTTCCAGCAGAACCCTATAAGACATTTAAGGAGGAGCTGATACCAATCCTACTGAAAGTATTCCAGGCAATTGAGAAAGATGGAACCCTTGAACATCTAGATATGTAGAACATACCTCAAAATAGTAAAGGCCATCTATGAGAAACCCACAGCCAGCATACTCCTAAACAGACAAAAATTGGAACCATTTCCCCTGAAAATTGGAACAAGACAAGATGTCCACTCTCACCCCTCCTGTTCAATATAGTATTGGAAGTCCTGGCTAGAAAAATCAGAAAAAAGAAGGCAATCAGGGGTATCCAAATAGGAAAAGAGGAAGTCAAGCTATTTCTTTTTGCAGACGACATGACTGTGTACCTTGAAAACCCAAGAGAAACTGTCAAAAACCTCCTTGCTCTGATAGAGGACTTTGGCAAAGTCTCAGGGTATAAAATAAAGGTGCAAAAGACAATTGCATTTCTTTACACCAATAATAAACAAACAGAAACCCAAATAAAAAGCACAATCCCATTCACAATAGCCACACAAAAAAAAGAAATACCTTGGCATCTTCCGAACCAGAGACATGAGAGACCTTTACAATGAAAACTACAAAACACTGCTCAAAAAAATCAAAGATGACACAAACAAATGGAAAAATAGCCCATGCTCAAGGATTGGAAGAATCAACATTGTGAAGATGTCCATCTTACCTAAGGCAATCTACAGATTTAATGTAACACCCATTAAATTACAAGCAACATTCTTCTTAGATGTAGGAAAAAAAATACAGAAATTCATATGGAAACACAAATGACCAAAAATAGCCAGAACAATCCTCAGTAAAAAAACAAAGCAGGAGGTATCACACTACCAGACTTTAAACTTTACTATAAAGCTACAATAATCAAAACAGCTTGATATTGGTACAAGAACAGGCATATAGACCAATGGAATAGAACTGAGATTCTAGAAGCAAAACCTCAATTTCTCAACCAACTCATCTTCAACAAAGCCTCCACCACCCACCTCTGGGGAGAGGAAAACCTATTCAGTAAATGGTGCTGGGAAAACTGGCTGACCACATGCAGAAGACTCAAACAAGACCCCTATCTGTCCCCATACACAAAAATTAACTCTAAATGGATCAGAGACCTAAATGTAAAACCTCAAACCATAAGAACCTTAGAAAATGCAGGACACACCCTTATGGAAATTGGAACTGGCATCCAATTCCTTAACAAAACCCAAAACCCACAGGATAAGATAAGATAGACAAGTGGGACCTCATTAAACTGACAAGCTTCTGCAAAGCCAAAGAAACCATCAAGAAAGCAGGGAGACAGCCTACAGACTGGGAAAAAGTATTTGCCAACTCCATGTCTGACAAAGGCCTAACATCTAGGATCTACAAAGAACTCAAAGGTGCTCAAGAGAAAAGAACAAACAACCCCATTACAAAGTGGGCAAAAGATATGAACAGACACTTCTCAAAGGAAGACATACGAGCGACCAACAGATACATGAAGAAATGTTCAACCTCGCTAGTCATCAAGGAAATGCAAATTAAAACTACACTGAGATACCTCCTAACTCCAGCCAGAATAGCCATTATCAATAACTCAAAAAAATAACAGATGCTGGAAAGGATGTGGTGAAAAGGGAACACTTCTACACTGTTGGTGGGAGTGTAAGCTAGTGCAGCCTCTGTGGAAATCAGTGTGGCGATTCCTAAAAGCTCTAAAAATCAACCTTCCATATGATCCCACAATCCTCCTACTGGGAATATACCCTGAAGAACTCAAATCACTCTATAAAAAAGATACCTGCACACGTATGTTTATCACAGCATTGTTCACAATAGCAAGAACCTGGAACCAACGATGCTGTCCTTCAAAAGAGGGTTGGATTTTAAAAATATGCCACATATACATGATGGAATACTATGCAGTCGTAAAAAAGAACAAAATCATGAATTTCACAGCAACCTGGATGGAACTAGAGTCTATAATACTGAGTGATCTCTCACAGAAACAAAGATCTGAATATCACATGTTCTCACTCATATAGTGGACCTTGAACATCTATCATAACACTATAAGAAAAGGATTGACAGTGGTGGGATACTATGGGGGGAGTGAGGAGAAGAGAGGTAGGATTAACGGTAGTCAATATCTGTCTGGGGATGAGGAGACACCCCTTATCAACAAGGGTGCCTGAAAGATGCATATTTGTATACCTAACCCTTAACTGTACCTCACAATGTCAAAATAAAAAATATGTATTAAAAAAATAAATTAGAATATAATATAAACTCAAAATATTGCACATTTTAATAATGTTCTAAAGTATAGCAACTCTTCTTATTTTAAGGACAAAAGAAACGAAACTATCATAGATACTTGCCACAGGCTTACACAATGCCTATTGTATTTATTACAAATATTAGATAAAATAGCCAGATAACTCTCATTTTTAAAAGCTATGGGATACTACCTCACAAGAAACTTCTCTGTTTCCTGTTTACATTCTTACTTTCCCATTTTTTGTTTTACCTCAGTGAAGGAACAATAACAGATGAGAACAGAAATAGAGACAGAGAAAAGCTTCAGAACACTGATTAAGAATCACTCATTATCAAATAGAACATTAAATGGTAGATTATATTACTTCCCAGTCATAAAATAGTCCAAATTGCTTTGATACATTTGAGTATTAGGACCATGCCTTCATTCTTTAGTGTGTGTTACTACCCTAATTAAATACTTATAAGGCATAATAAAACCTCAACATTGCTTGATCATAATATGGCCCATTATTCTTTTCAATGTTCAAAGAGAAGACTGGTGCATAAGTAATTTCTCATTGAAACAGCATTCTGAACTAGAAAAATCATTGATTTTTGGATTCAGACATGTGTGACACACAAATGCAGCTTTATCATTTATAGGTTGAGTAACTTCAGACAAGTGACTCTGAGTCTTAGATTTCTGAACCTTAGATTCATCATCAATCAAAGAAAAAAAAACTATAGAGTAAAACCGAACTTGGGAGACTGGTATGAGGGCTAAATGAACTAAAAATCATTTGGTTTTAGTAGACAGTTAATGTTAGCTCCTTTCATTTGAGATTGTTTTTATATTATGCATCTATATACAACATGTATCTAATTAGTAAAGAAATGGTATTAACATGATGGTGATGTGGTGGCTATAATCATCATTTAAGTGGGTAACAGTGCATAATATTGGTCCTGTATACACCACAAATAAACATAATTTTCAGACATCAAGAAAACAGAAGGGTAGATATAGGAATGTTCATAGTTCAAGTGTCATTCAATTCAAGTGATTTTTAAATCTTGTGTAAAATATATTTACAACTGAAATTGTCAAAAATGATGAGAAATAACAGAATTATTCTTTGATAGTCGTCCTCTGGTATCTAAAAATGTACTTCATTTTATTTCATCAACCAAGTCCCTATATCTCTAAAGAACATCTCTGCAATAAGTGATGATAAGAACTTAGCCTTGAAGTCAGCTCTATGCCAAATAGTGTCCAGCTTCTCTGTGACTGAAACATATTTGGATACCTATGGTTAAGCACTTAGCCTTGGCCAGGGAACATCCACACCAGTTTGAGAGTTAAGGTAGTCCTGGGAACAGATCGGGACTAGGCTGTTCATTTCAGAGTAGGTCAGTGAATTTGCACTAGTAGTGTAAGACTAAATAGGGCCCCGTGATTTACTGGAAGAAACCTTACAATTGTGATTTTAGGGAATTTTCTCCTATCTAATCACCAAGGTCTCTTTTAGATAAGAAAGTATCAGAGAAGCTGATATCTAAAGTTCCTTCAGAATTGTCTCCCACCTGACCAGTATTACCTTTAGAACAGTGGTCCCCAAACTTTTTGGCATCAGGGACTGTTTTCTTGGAAGACAATTTTTCCATGAACAGGGGTCAGGGGAGGAGTGGTTTCAGGACGATTCAAGCGCCTTACATTTATTGTGCACTTTATTTCTATTATTACATTGTAACATATAATGAAATATTATAAAGGTTATCATAATGCAGAATCAGTGGGAGCCCTGAGCTTCTTTTCCTACAACTACGCAGTCCCATTTGGAGGTAATGGGAGATGGTGAAACGCAAAACATGTTGCTTATGTACAGTCTACTCGGTAATCACGTTTTGGTTGCTGTCACCGCAAAAGACCCTGCTTCACAAAGACAGGATGTTGGAAATGGAAGCAGGCTTTTCAGTGCTGATCTGAGAGGAGGCGGAGCTCAGGCAGTAGTGCCAGCAATGGGGAACAGATGTAAATACACATGAGGCTTCACCAGCTTACCTGCCTCACCTCCTGCTGTGGATCCCCGTTCCTAAAGTGACACAGACCTGATATCAGATTGGGGACTCCTGCTTTAGAACTTTTAAGCCACGGTAAAAAGCATGTTATGCTATAACAATATGGGAAACTGGGAACAGAAAAAGAGGGAATTTCCAAATTAGAGAAATTTGAAAACACAGATTCCAAGGCTGGAGAGTCTGACTCACCAGGTCTAAGGGGAACCTGGAGATATGCATTTTATGAAAGATTTTTAGATGATTCTTATGTCCAGCTATGCTTGTTTTTGATACAAATCATGTACTTATTCAGTTTTTATCTTATTTTGTCAAATAATTTCTATAATTTTTTGGTAAATTCTCACTTGTAATTAATTCCAAGTACAGTGCTCAAAGCTAGCATATATTATAAAATAACACAATTTTCTCCAAAACTAAAAAAAGTCTAGAAAAATATCACAAAAATATTCAGAGAGGACAATTTGTGGTTAACACTGGCAAAATATGGGTTAAATAATGTTTATATGATGTGATGAAACTGAAATCTGTGCTAAGTTGGGCTTTGATTTGTAAAATTTGTCCCATTCACTCCACAGATGTCAATGTTACCTTTTCAGCTACACAATGTGACAGCATTTCTGTCAATAAACCACATTGTATTTTCATTCCTGCTGGATTGCCATGTTACTAACAAGTTCTAGAAAATGATGTAAATGTGGTCAAATGTAACAAGCCCTTGAAAGAACATCACTTAATTATCCCTTTCCCTTGCAAAGACAAAGTAGTTTAAGCATAAAAGAATTGGGATCTTCTGAGGTGAGATAACAGATGAAAATTTCTTGGCTGAACAAAGCAATTAATTATTTATTAAATCTATTTTTCCACAGAACTTGCATGCATAAATCACTAAAATCCCACTGGATTGCGAAGACTAAAATAGGCCATACTGATGAGTATGATTAAAGTCAAATCAGCAAGAATATTTAAATTTCAATTGTTTCAGCCAGTGTTTATTCACATAATATTATACAGCTCTCTACAGTGTAACAGGCAGTAAAAAAAAAAAAAGGCCATCCCTAACAGGCAGTAAAAAAAATCCACACAAAAGATATACATAGTCTCTACTTTCAAAAATATTCATTGCAGTTAAGTACATATACTAAAATATGATAAAAAATAAAACATAGTATATAAATAGATGTGCCAAAGAATGGCACCGAGAAAAAAATATAAACATTCAGACTAGAAAGATAGGAATATAGGATGGAGTGATCAGGGATGATTTCCAGTAGATGGAAATTGTATTGAATCATGAAAGATGAAAAAAAATTTTTTTTTTGAGTTGGATTCCCACTCTATTAGCCAGACTGGAGTGCAGTGGCACACTTACGGCCACCCCAATGTCGAACTGCTGGGCTCTGGCGATCCTTCCACCTTAGCCTTCCAAGTAGCCAAAACTACAGGCGAGTGATACCATGCCCAGCTAACTTTTTGATTTATTATAGAAACGAGGTCTCACCATGTTGCCCACGAACCCGCAGGCTCAGGTAATCCTCTCTCCTTGACCTCCCAAAGTGCTGGGATTACAGGCTTGAACCACTGTACCCAGCCAAAATATGAATATTTTTATAGCTGAAAATGAGAGAAACAAACAAATAAATAAGCTTAAACAAAATCACAGAAAGGAAAAGTGAGTGAAAATATTGAGTTCAGGCAAACAGCTTTAGGAAGAAAATATGGTCTTAGTTGGTGGCCTTAATTTAGAACCATAGCAAAAGTACTGGTAGTGGCAAGAAAGAAGTACCCAAATGACTAATCTGAAATATTTGAACTTTATCCTGTATGCCATTTGTCATTAAACATTTTTGGTCATGTAAACCTTTCAATTTTTAAGCTGTATTCAAAACATGTACATATTTATTTATAAATTATAACTTAATCACCATTGTTTATCATTCATATAGCAAAATAAAACATTTTGAAGAATAATAAAAATGAGAAATAAATAATTTTAAGTATCTTGCTAATAATGATAGTTTTATACCATCATTAGTTACTATCTCAAGACACAATATCTACTAGGGATAAGGCTCAGCAACTTGATAGTGAAAATTCATATTTCACAGAGAGAGAACATGTTTGGTGCCCATCTACACAGGATCTCAGAGAGGGAAAATCATTAGGCTTTAAATAGTCTAGAGCCTAGACCTGTGTGTGTGTGAATCTGTTTGATGTATTTATTTTTCAGTTTATTTTTTGCTTCTTTGCTCCCAGATTCTCAAGAACAATTTTCAGACGCTACTTCCAAAACCCTTTAAAGAATTTACTTTTCTCTTGGAACCCAATACTGTTGGATCAGCTAAAATAAAGGTTTTATTTCAGATGAGGTTGGGTACATTCAGGATGGTATGATTGTAGACAAGGTCTTATTTCAGATTTGCTTTTTACCCATTTTATTATTGACAATATGTAAAAGAGTTTTAATTTAAATAAAATCTCAAAAGTTTGGTTAGTAATTTGAATCTATAAACCACTTTTTAAATGAATTATATCACATTAACTTAATAATCATATAATCTATTATTTAAGTAGAAAAAGAAATTTTGACTATCAAGTTGAACCACAATATGAGTTTTGACACATTGAAATGTGTTTTCTGGGGTTATACATTTGTTCTCCTCTTAAGATAAAGAATTAATGACATAAATTTTTCATTTTAGGAGACATAAGATTGGAAAGGATAACTTTCAAAGTCACGTCCGATAATATCATATAACTCAATAGGTCTTTGAGATTCTGATATTACTTTGTAGAAATATGTTTTATTTTGATCTTCCCACTTGCATACACTGAAGAGCAGTATCAGAACTGGGAGGACTCATTCATTGTGATTCAATATGGCTCAAAAATAGGAGTACTTGGCTGGGCTCAGTGGCTCAGCCTGTAATCCCAGCACTTTGGGAGGCCGAGGCGAGTGGATTGCCTGAGCTCACAGGTTCAAGACCAGCCTGGGCAACTGGGTGAGCCCTCATCTCTAAAATAAATAATAAATAAAATTAGCCAGGTGTGGTAGCACACACCTGTAGTTTCAGTTACTTGGAAGGCTGAAGCTAAAGGATCGCTGGAGCCCAGCAGGTCGAGGCTGGGGTGGCTGTGAGTGTGCACTGCACTCTAGCCTGGGGCAACAGAGTGAGACTCCAATGCAAAAAAAAAAAGGAACAATAATTTTACATATCCATTTACAGTTTTTCTATGAAAAACTTGATTTATGGACATGACTTTTTCCTTCTGAAAATGATTATATTCACTATGATTATATATAAGAAAGTAAGCTCTATAGAGACAGGAATTTATTATCTTTAAAAAAAATTACTGTAACAATTGTGTGCAGAATGGTGGCTGGCACACAGTAGGCACTCAATAAATATTTTTTTAAGTGAAGAAACAGATAACCTTTTAAGTCCATTAATTTATCATTTCCTTCAACATATTTGAACATATAAAAATACCCTGCCAAATATTAGAGATAAAGATATATTTGATGATTCTCAGCCTCAAAAAACTCTCAATTAGGAAAGAGAAAAAAACAGATAATAACAGTGAAATATAGCAATGAATAAGATTTTCACAAAATTCTACATGAATACATTAAATACATCCTGGGAGAACTGTGGGTAGAAAGATGGGGGTCAGGAAATGTTTCTTGAAAGAAATAAGTATTAAGTGATGCACAACAGTCAGCCAAATAAAAAGCAAGAGGAAGAAAATGTCAGGCAGAGGGAAGCACAGAGATAAGAGAAAGAAGGGGGTGCTCAGGAATGACAAGTTCCACATGGCTGAGGATTAAATGAAAGACAGAGAGTTGGAAAGGGAGACAGAGTCCAGATTGTAGAAACTGTTTGTTTTTTTCCTTCTGGGCAATGGGTGTCTTTAAGAACCTTAAGTAGGAGATGGTAGGTTTTTATATTAGATAATTACTATGGCCACTACATAGAAGATAGATTAGATAAAAGGTGGAGTAGTGTTCTAGTAGTCAAGGAGAAAACTGATAAAGGCTTGAACTAAAACAGTAGCATCTACAAGGAAGACAGCATCTGATTTACAATCTTAGGATAGCAATTCTCAATCTGAAGCCTGTTGGAATCATGCAGAAGCCTGTTTCAGACTACCCATGGCTCCCCCACTTCCTCCAAGGATTTTGCCTAAGGAAAACACTCTCTATCTCCAATGAGAATCACTAGCATCGTGACCTATTATGACGTCTGTAAGTGTGTCATAGTCCTCTGGTGTTAGGGAAGAAAAAGTTAACAAGGTAAAATCACCTGGACTTGGTCATCAGATCATCATGTAGGGGAGTGAGTAATGGAAAGAAAGGAATATAGAATAACGTTATGAACTAGATGGATGGTGAAAGCCTCAACTGAGATGGGAAAAAAGGTACAGAGAAGCGTTTACAGTCTGAGACATTTGTGAACATCTAGATGGAAAGGTCAACAGGGGTCAGAAAGATACACACAAGACTTGGGGAATAAATTGAGCCAGAGATTGAAGTCATCAGAATACAGATGACAGATAAAATGCAAGTAGAGGAACCTCTCATAGATCAAGAAGAAATGGATGACCAAAACAGAACCTGTAGAGTCCTTCTGAAGGAGTGGGCAAAGAGGAGCTCAAGAAGATAACTGAGAAGAATTGCCAAAAAAGTTAACATTTTTTAACAAAAGAAGAACCAAGAGAATAGTATCCTGAAACACTCAAGCAGAGTGAGTTAAAAAAAAAAAAAAGGTGATCAAGAGTGAAATGTAGTAGAAACATCCACTAAGATTGGGACCTGGAGCGCCTTGGTCTTGGCAGTAAGTTGGTATTGGTGAGCTTACTAATTATTTGCCAGAATTTTCATGAAAATATGGAGGTAGAAGACAGGTTATAACGAGCTGAGGAGTGAATAGGAATTGAGGAAATGATTACAGTGAAAAGAGACTATACTTTGAAGAAGTTAAAATATATTATTTCTCTCTGACTGCATGAGACATTATTATGTTCACTCATTTAAAAATAACATCATTTTTTAAATTTCATTTGTAAAATTTCATTTCCTTTTTTAAAGTTAAAAAAGAAGTACATAATCACATAAGTTTGCCCCTACTGTGAAGCCAGGGACTACAGAACTATTATGTCTCCATTTACAATGTAAAAATTTTAATACCACCTAAGAGTCAACCTAGATTGAAAGCGAATATACCATGCTCAAACCAAATTCCCTTGATCCTTTTTTTTTTTTTTTTTTTTGAGTTGGAGTCTTACTGTGGCGCCCAGGCTGGAGTGCAGTGGCACGCTCAGGGCCACTGCAGCTTCAGCCTGCTGGACTCAGGCGATCCTTCCACCTCAGTCTTCCTAGCAGCTGAAACCACAGGCATGCACCACCACATCTGGCTGATTTTTTTATTTACTGTAAAGACGAGGTCTCACCAAGTTGCCCAGGCTGGTCTTGAACCTTTGGGCTCAGATAATTCTCTCACCTCGGCCTCCCAAAGTGTTGGGATTATAGGTGTGAGCCACTGTGTTCAGCCTCCTTGATTCTTCTTAACTCACAATAACTTTCAAAACAAGTGAGGACAGCTTATATCAAAACAGGGACTAGTTTCTCTCAAACAACTGAAGCTTCACTTAAGTAGAGCTTTTTTTCTTAATCTTTTTTTCTAAATTCCAAATTTAATCTGCAACATAGGACTACTTATTTAATCATAAAAAAGAGAGAAAATGGGTGTCTATAAAATGTATTCACAGGAAGTCACATGTGATAGCTCTCCAATAGATCTATATATAGGATACCTGTAAACTTGTGGATCACATTGACCATCTCTTATACAGCTTGCTATTCATTTATCCTTTCATTCAACAAACATTAATATCTACCTAGTATTGTGCCAGGCAGAAGCCCTGGTGCTGGGGATACAGCGTTCAGTCCACATAAAAGGCACACAATTAAAAAAGAAACTAATCTCAAAGTCTGATAATGCTGTAATTGAAGAAGAAGCAAGAGTTCTTGCCCAAATTTGAAGAACTGGGAGAGAATAATAAGGAAATGCTTTCCAAGGAAGTAATACTCAAGCTGAAATCTATAGTACACATGTGAGGTAGCCAAATGAAGAGAAGAAAGAATGCCCCATTCAGGATCTGGAAGCAAGAGAGAACATGTTGCATTTCAGGAACTGAAATAAGTTTGATTTGTCTGGATCTAGTGTGAATGGAAAACTGACAAGGCATGAAACTGAAGAGATGGGTAATGGGGGTAAAGATGATATAAGCCATGCGTGGTGGGTAGCTCTGAGAAGGTCACAGCAATCTCAACTTGTACAGTCAAGAGCTTGCATGTGGATCACTACCTCCCCTCTAAATAGTATACAAGGTAAGTACTGGGATGTCACTACCAAGATTTGTGGCTTCTGACTTGGATTCTGTCACTCTTCTGTGGATCTCTCACTCCAGGAGAAGTCAACTGCCACATCATCAGGCAGCACTTTGGAGAAACCCAGATGAGTGAGCTTAGAAACAGATTCTCCCTAAATCATGCCTTGAGATGACTGCAGCCCTGGTTGACACCTTGGATGTAGCTTTCTGAGAGACCCTGAGTCAGAACCACCCACCCGTGAACACCTGATCGACAGAAACTGTGAGATAATAGATATGAGTTGTTTCTAGTTCACTAAGTCTTGGGGTAATTTGTTAACACAGCAATAGGTAGCTAATATACCATATTAAAGAAATGGATTAAGTATTTACCTAAGGGAATGAATATGTGTTGAAGGGTTTTAAGCAGGAAAGAACATGAAATGTTCCAATTTGCAATTTTAGACATTAAGTAGCATTATCACAGTAAGCTTGAGAGAATAATCTGGAGCCATCAATGAAATTTAAGCAATTTCTGCTACAAAATTCTAGGTCTAAATTTCAATAACCTGTATAAAACTTACACCTCACTCCTCAAATTAATAATTAATCAGGTAACCATCAACCTTAAAAAAATTTTTTTGCCAGGCTCAGTGGCTCAGCCTATAATCCCGCGCCTTTGGGAGGCTGAGGTGAGTGAATTGAGTGAGCCCGCGGGTTCGAGACCCGACTGGGCAGCGAGACCTCATCTCTACAACAAATCAAAAAATCAGCCGGGCGTAGTAGCGCATGCCTGTAATTCCGGCTACTTGGAAGGCTGAGGCGGAAGGATCGCCGGAGCCCAGCAGGTCGAGGCTGCGGTGGCCGAGAACGGCCACTGCACTCCAGTCTGGGCGACCGAGTGAGTCTCCAACTCAAAAAAAAAATAAAATAAAATAAAATATTTTTTTTAGAGACAGAGTCTATCTCTGTCACTAGGCTGGAGTCCAGTGGCACAACATGGTTCACTGCAGTCTCAGCCTGCTGGGCTCAAACAATCCTCCTACCTCAGCCTCCCAAGTAGCTGGGACTACAGGCACAGACCATTAGACCTGGTTACTTATTTTTTAACTTGTTTTTTGTAGAGACAAGTCTTGCTATGTTCCCCTGGCTGGTCTCAAACTCCTGGCCTCAAGTGTTCTTTGTACACCAGCCTCCTAAAATTCTGAAATTGCAGATGTAAACCACTGTGCTGGCCCTGATTAACTTCTAAAATACTGTAGAGTCCCCTCACTCACCTTCAGGAAAGGAAAAGCTTATGTCTCATTAGATTCTAAAAGCAATGTAAGCTGCTTTACAAGTCATGCATACTTCTTCAATGACATGGCTCCTGCTTATTCACCATCACCTCCCAAATCACAACTTAGACTGGGTCCAGCACCCCAAATTTAGTAAAATCTCAACAAATCTGAACCTGTTAATCATGAGTAAGGTTTCCTATATGCATCTGAAAGAAGGATCCACAATGTTGAAGCACTTTCTATTATCATTATTTCCAAATATACACTTCAATTTACAGAAATTAAAATATTAGAGGGAAAAAAGTAGAAATTTCATTCTTTTTGATTAGTGAACCCAAACATATGTGGGGAAAAAAATCTCAGACTCATATCTCATTAGGAAACTATTCCATTCACCAGCTTAACACCTCTGTGTAGCACTTCACACCATAGTCTAAGTCCATGACTCAATCAGGGAGACACAATTTTGTAAGTATTCAGGTAAGATTGGTACCTCAGGAGCTGTTAGCATTTCCAAAGGCATTATATGAATTGTTCCTGTGTGAGACATTTATTTGTAAAAAGGAAACTGGTAATTAATTCACAGTCACTTCAACTGCACAATTGTTTCAAGTAATACTGATACTATGAAATCCTTTAACCAAGTAACAAAAATGTTAAGTGACTCTGGAAAGCTCCAATAGTCAAGAAAGGAAATGTTTCTTTCTCCTCTAAAATCTAATGACCCTATCTATGAAACAAAAGTAAGCAGAAGTTTTCAACTAAAATCTCAACTTTTATTTATACAGATATTGTAACTACATTCTGTGAAGTTTGGTGGAAAATTACACATAATGTAATCATTTAAACTTAGAATTTCCCTTCATTGAGCAAAATTCTAATTATTTATTTCACTCCTTTTATAACTTTTGACAAGGTCAAATACTAAAGTTCAGGGATACCATAAAGAGTGAAAGTGAAAAATATTCTTTACCAGTTTAATATATCTCCATACTCCAGTAATATCAATTAGTCTGTAAGGTAATGCTGCATATTGGAGCCTATTTTTTTCCAATTTGGGTGTGTATGTCAAAATTAATTTTAACACATCTTCTGTACCATTAAATAGTCAAATAAATTCATTAATATTCTGAAATACTAACATCAAGAGGAAATATTCACCTTGCTATAAATTCAGTTTGGAATTACTTTTAAAATTTTGTTTTCTAATCAGAATTAGAATAACCATGATTAAGACGTTAATAACTATTAAGTAAACATATATTTTCTAACATTTTGAGAAGCTGTCATTAAGTAATTATACCCCCATAACCACTAGAAACCAAGAAAAAATCTATTTATATCTTATTTGCAATTTACACTTAGATGATTCAGAATCATAAAAGCATTCATGGAGAAAGATTTAAAAACCATTATATGACAATATTTGTTTAATAGAAAGTGATGGCTTAAATGTTACAATATGTTTCTTGAATATCTTCACATTAAATAGTAATTGAACAAAAAGGCCCCTGGTTCTGCTTAAGGGCAAGTCCCACAAAGCTCTTCATTATTGGAATTTCCAACTTGGAAGCCAAACTAAATAACAAGGAGTAATTTGCCAATTAGAACTTCCTGCTCTTTTCTCTTTATTCCTTAAACACCATTCAGGGGCTGAAACGGTCAAACACTTTTAGCTTCAAAACAGCAACTGAAAGGATTTAATTTGTGTCTCTCCAAGGTGAACCTGTCAAGAGGCAGCAGTGATGCATTCCATGTCCCCCAGCAGCAATTTTCCTTAAAGACTGAGAAGTGGGTTCCACTCTTGCAGAATATGGAGCTTCCTTTCCTCATTTCCCATTATTTATTTTGGTTAATGACCTCCAAATTTTACACTTGCATAACTACTGGCCTTGAGAATGTTGCATCAATGTGTCCCTGGAATCTGCAAACATCTTCAGACCAAACCTGTGTGTGTGTGTGTGTGTGTGTGTGTGTGTGTGTGTGTGTGTGTGTGTGTACATACACAGATGAAATAAAGCATTTCATAGGTAACTGACACAAAGATTGGAACATGGACCACCAAAATCATGTAAAATCCCAAACCATGTGGACCCATGGAGCAGGCCTCAGCAAGAGAAGGGGTACAATAGCCAGCCCTTGAAGACCCTTGGCAATACTTGCGTTTCTCACCTGCATGTTCCTCGTTGTACTCTGAGTTTGTCTCAGCTTGTTATGCAATTTAAAATTCCCAATGATTAACATAATTTATATGCAGACTTCTAAATTGCAAACACATTTGCAGATTAACACTAAATCAGTAAAATCCATTCCTTCTCTCCAACCTAAGGAGAGAGGAAAGGGGCTCTGTGCTTCTCCAACGAAGACCCACTCACACTAAGAAGAGGCTTCGCATTGCTCACTGGGAGCCTGTGCATGGCCCTAAGGGAGCCACTCACTCCTCTGAACCCTTGACCAGAAAATTACTTAAGGGGAAACTGCTTTTCATATATTTTCTTTCAGAAGGTTTTTGTAATTAGGTTTTTAAAAATTCATTTTATTTTGGGTCTGTATTGATAATCCATTTAAAATCTAGTAGAGTATTTCTATTTCCATATTTAAAAATTAATCTTAATATGAGAGTGTGTGGCCTGTATGAATGAACTGCTTGAAAGGACACCCAGATAGAGAGAAAGACATTGTTTTTGCCACAGGAGCTAGGAGAGGGTCAGGATCTCTGAGTTTAGAGTTCAAGAGAAACTAGTCCTTTTCAGACTGGTTGTTAGGGCAGGGCTTCCTCACTTCCTATGAAGTTTTAAATGGGTCCAAGGGGTGTAAAATAAAGTGAAAATAAATATTGTAGAAATAAGGTATCAGTGAATATAAAGTACTTGAATTTCATTGCCATTGTCTCCTTTTTCTTCTATGATAATGTTTCAGTTAAAATAACTAGATCAGCAGAAATTCATGGTAACAGAATCTAGAACATTAGCAAATCTTAGTAATTATGTAATTCTTAAACCTTTCCAGATATAAAAAATTACACATAAAATGAGGTTTAATAATTATATTTTAACATAGTAACAGGTGTCAATTATACATGGTTTACAATTAATTCCAAATATTACTTATCATGCAAAAAGACTAGTTTGTGATTATCTTTACAAAAGAACCTCAAATCAGTTTGTCCAAAACAAATATCCATTCTATCAATGCATCAGATACCTAAGTTAGAAATTGGAAACTCTCTTATGGATGCCTGTTCATCCATCACCACACAGAATCTCCTAAGTCTGTCCTGGTCTCCATTGACACTGCCTAGATCTATTCCAGGAGCTGATCACCTACCTCACTCCCAACAGTCTAACTCAATTCCAACCCATATCCATACTGCGGCAAAAAATTATATTTCTCACTTACAGTTTTGGCCCTGTCATTCCCTTGCTTTTCAAGTTCAGTGACTCCTTATTGCCATCATTAACACGCTTAGGGATTGCATGACATTTTCCACTCTGGCTTCAACCTTTGCCCAGTTTCTCCAGCTGCCCCTCCTCCATGCAAGTTTTGGGGTGTAGCTGCACCAGCTTCTCACCTTTCCCCAAATGTTCATGCTCTATGGCTTGACTTATGCTTGTCACTGTTTCTGGAATCTTCTTCCCACCCACTCCTCTTCTCCCTCTCTCTTCTTCTATCTTCGTCGTCACTTCACTTCCTCTTTGAAATCTTTCTTCAAAGCCACATAACACAAATCGGTTGCTCCTACACAAGTATATTATCACAACATATTTTATTTGTCTTATCATGCTTGTCCCTCTGAGAAATCCTTACTTTCCACGTCCACATACAAACCTAAATTGTGAGCTGTCTATTTTTTTGTAGCCCTACTTTTCAGCAAAGTGTTTGTATACAAATTAGTATACTATGAATGTTTATGGAATCAAATCACTTTGCAATTAATCTATAATTGGAAATAGACAATGATCAAGGGTTGTTTCAGAAACAGTTTTCCTCCAGATCATTTATCATTAAAGTTGAAAAATATTAAATAATTTAATAATATTAAATTTTGACAATTAAATACTGAAATATATGGAAAACTATACTATTCTTAATTATGCAACAATAAATTTTTTAAAGATGGGATCTCGCTATATTGCCCAGGCTGGTCATCATCAATGAATATTGATTGAGCCTACTGAAGTGCACAACAATGCCGTGCACTGAAGTGATTTTAAATAACATTAATAAAATATAATCTCTGCCCGTGGGAATTCACAAGCTAAAAATGTATGGCATTGGCAACATACACCATTCTAACTATAGCCATAAGGATGATGTATGTTATATCATTGAGTTTAGAAGTTGCTACATATAAATGCGTCTGTAAAACACAGCAAATCAGACATCGATATGGATGCTGAACTGAGGTCACGATGAAATATCTGGCACAGTGGTACCTATATTTTATTTACAGCTTCTTTCTTAAACAACTGAGTTTTTTAAAATGGATGTTTAAAAATATGCATGTAAATATATATGTATACACACACCCCCATATATATGAAAAATGATGTGAAACATATTATGGCCAGCTGTTCTACAGGATTAGATGGATAATAATGTAGATACATATAAATGATCAAGAGACCATTTCTGGCTTTCATTCTTAATGAAAATTTATGGATGGGTAGTTTATTGGAAATAACTTTATATGAACATGCAATGTGTGTGAGTACATGTGACAGTCTCTATTGTCACTAATTTATCTAAAGCTACTTCAAACAAATTGGTGGCTATTATTTTGAGATACAGAAAAAAAGCTCCATGTAGGCCATCAAATACTATGAATGATCACAAACTGATCTATTTTTCTATGATTTCTCTACAAGCTGTCTAGCCCCACTGTGACTCTTAAAAGGAGAATCTATTAAGCTTCTTAAGTTTCTAAGATCTCTGGCAGCTCTCTCCTGACTAGTTAATCAAGTAATACCTCCTCAGGGTACTTCTGAGATGAGTAAAAACTAGGGTCATAATTTCTAGATTGTCAAGAAAATGGGAATTTATACATGGGATAAACTCCAGGGATGTTACATAGCAAGAACTTATATTTCAGTCTGGGGATAAAAAGGCAAAATATCGGGATGTGGTGAAAAGTTTCTCATAGTTGTGTAATTTATTTTAACAGCATGTTTCAAAAATAATTACCATTAATATAATCAGCAGCATGTAAGATAAGAAAATCTCATCTACAGATAAACTGGAAAAAAACTATTTCAGTGAGAATTCAACTTGTCACTGGGACTTTTATGTCTAATGACAAATTTCGATACTGGATTGTATTACATGTATATTTATATTCTTTATATTCTGCCATCTGAATGATTAACTTTAGAGCTCAAGCTAACATACACATCAGATTATCACTGAATTTTTTTTTAAAGAAACTGTTTACTCTTAAGATTATTCTACTTAATTGAAACTTTTAAAAAGTAGATTATGTTCTTTATTCATTTTTAACTTAATATTTTCAAGCTTATTAGCTCTACAAATGCAGAGGAAAATAATTATTAGTTATCAATTCCTGTTTTCCTGAATTTATTTTGGTTAGTTGAAAATTAATTAGTTATGGCTTGCAAAAAGAAAAATTTGAAATTTTTTAAAAAGGTCTTTAACTGAGTAAAAGTATATTCTAAACATGTAATAGATATTAATATTATTTAGCACTTAGTTAAAAAATGTATATTTAAAATTATAGTTATATTTATAAATTATATTTATAATTTTTAAAATGTAAATTTACAAAATGCACCTGAGCTGAATTAAAAGAATTAATTTTATCTTGTGTTAATTTCTCCTCAAAAAAGTATAAATATTGATAGAGGCTGTTTTTTATCCTGAAATTTACTTACAAATTAGCAAATGAATGATGTCTTTCTAACTAGAGAACGTCCTAGGACTGTTGATCATTTAGTGTCACTTCTAAAACACACTACACTTAGCATTCTCCCACAGAATAAGCACAACATAATTACCCTAAGTCCATTAGAGTGTCAGAATTACTGTTTTATTAAAAATTTCTTGGGGGAAAAATGATCTATGTAAAGCATATACAATTCCAGTAAGCTTATTTTTTTATTTTCCTGAAAGACAAAATTTAAAGTCCAAAAGTAACATTAAAGATTATTTAGTTAGTGTTAACTGTTTATAAGAATCCTTCCAAACTGTCCTAGAAATATTGGAAATAAAATCTTACACAAACCACCACTGTCTGAATTACCTTTCAAGTACTCCAAAGCTGGCTAATCTTTCACAGATTCTAAAAATAGCATCTTTTTTTGAGAAGTATCTGTTCATATCTTTTGCCCACTTTGCAGTGGGGTTGTTTGTTTTTTTTTCTTTACAGCACATTTAAGTTCCTTGTAGATCCTAGATGTTAGGCCTTTGTCAGACATGGAGTTGGCAAATACTTTTTCCCAGTCTGTGGGCTGTCTCCCTGCTCTCTTGATGGTTTCTTTGGCTTTGCAGAAGCTTGTCAGTTTAATGAGGCCCCATTTATCTATCTTATCTCTTATGGCCTGTGCATTTCGGATTTTGTTCAGGAATTGGATGCCAGTTCCAATTTCCATAAGGGTGTGTCCTGCATTTTCTAAGGTACTTATGGTTTGAGGTTTTACATTTAGGTCTCTGATCTATTTAGAGTTAATTTTTGTGTATGGGGATAGATAGGGGTCTTGTTTGAATCTTCTGCATGTGGTCAGTCAGTTTTCCCAGCACCATTTACTGAACAGGTTCTCCTCTCCCCAGTGGTAGGTGGTGGAGGTTTTGTCGAAGATGAGTTGGTTGAGAAATTGAGGCTTTGCTTCTAGAATCTCAATTCTATTCCATTGGTCTATATGCCTGTTCCTGTACCAGTACCAAGCTGTTTTGACTATCGTAGCTTTGTAGTAAAGTTTGAAGTCTGGTAATGTGATACCTCCTGCTTTGCTTTTTTTGCTAAGAATTGTTCTGGCTATTCTTGGTTGTTTGTGTTTCCATATGAATCCCTGTATTGTTTTTTTCTAGCTCTGAGAAGAATGTTGCTGGTAATTTGATGAGTATTGAATTAAATCTGTAGATTGCCTTAGGTAAGATGGACATCTTCACAACGTTGATTCTTCCAAGCCATAAGCGGCCAGCAGACACATGAAGAAATGTTCAACCTCACTAATCATCAAGGAGATGCAAATTAAAACTACACTGAGATACCACCTAACTACAGTCAGAATGGTCATTATCAATAAATCAAAAAATAACAGATGCTGGAAAGGATGTGGTGAAAAGGGAATACTTCTACACTGTTGGTGAGAGTGTAAGCTAGTGCAACCTCTGTGGAAAGCAGTGTGGTGATTCCTAAAAGCTCTAAATATTGACCTCCCATATGACCCTGCAATATCCCTACTGGGAATATTCCCTGAAGAACTCAAATCACTCTATAAAAAAGATACCTGCACACGTATGTTTATCGCAGCATTGTTCACAATAGCAAGAACCTGGAACCAACCATGCTGTCCACCAAAAGAGGACTGGATTTAAAAAAATGTGGTATGTATACACGATGGACTACTACGCAGCCATAAAAAAGAACAAAATCATGAACTTCGCAGCAACCTGGATGAAACTAGAGTTTATAATACTGAGTGACCTCTCACAGAAACAAAGATCTGAGTATCACATGTTCTCACTCATAAGTGGACCTTGACCATCTATTGTAATACTATAAGAAAAGGATGGACAGTGGTGGGAAACTATGGGGGGGCAGGGCGGGGAAGGGAGGTGGGATTAACGGTAGTCAATATCTGTCTAGGGACAGGGGGACACCCCTTATCAATAAGGGTGCCTGAACAATGCATATTTGTATACCTAACCCTTAACTGTAGCCCACAATTTTAAAGTAAAAAATATGTTTAAAAAAATTAATTAATTGAAAAAATAAAAATAGCATCTTTAATGATTCTAAGCATGCTGTGAATATATGACTAGCTCTTATCTGATCTGCCTACATCAGCAGTTTAGGCCAAGTCTAAAGAAATGGTTACCATCCAATGAATAAAACTAACTTAGCCTACATAAAAAGGTGTCTATTCAATAAATGATCTGTGCTGAAATTCTAAGTTGACTACTAAACTTCCACTTAATTGGATGCTTGACTAGATCTAGTCCAGTATTCCCTAATGATGTTCCTAGATGAAATGTATGTGTTCAGAAGAAGCGCAACTTCAAGTCTTCAAATTCTCTAAAGAGCTGATAATTTTCAAGAGAAAACACGACTTTTTAATCAAAATGAAATGGCATTTACCCTCCACTAAAAGGGGGAGAGGGACTCAATTTCAAGTGTTTGTATAACTGAAAAAAACCCTTAATAATGAATCTAAAATATTAATAATCCTTAATTATTGTAATGAAACATCAATGGGGCAAAATTTAACTTAGTAGAATATAATAAGTAAAGTTCAAAAATTATATTCGAATTTTGATGGGTTTACATCACACAGACTCATCAATATATATTTAATTATCCCGTGCTTTGGGAGGCTGAGGTGAGTGGATTGCCTGAGCCCGCGGGTTCAAGACCCGCCTGGGCAACTTGGTGAGAACTCATCTCTACAATAAATCAAAAAATTAGCCAGGTGTGGCAGCGCACACCTGTAGTTCCAGCTACTTGGGGAGGGTAAGGCGGAAGGATCACCGGAGCCCAGCGGGTCAAGGCTGCGATGGCCGGGAGCAACCACTGCACTCTAGTCTGGGTGACAGACAGAGCACCTATGAGCAATAAGGTATCTTGCACTTTCAGGTATATAGAACTATTCTGCATATTTTTGCCTTAAAAATTATTCTTTCCAATAACAAGAAATATAAAAGTTCCAGGATTTCTATGCTGTTTGTATTATACATTTAATTGTCATATAATGAAGCATAAATTTTCACTTTAAATCATGCCTAGTTATGGCATTTATTAATATATCAAAAAACAGCAGATGCTGTTGAGGTTGTGGGGGGGGAGGAATGTTCATACACTGCTGGTAGGAATGTAAGCTAGTTTAGCCCCTATGGAAAGCAATTTGGAGATTTCATAAAGAACTAAAAATAGATTTACCATTCAACCCAGCAATCCCACTACTGGGTATATACCCAAGCATAAATTGTTCTCCTAAAAAGAAACCTGCACTTGTATGCTTACTGCAGCACTATTCACAATAGTAAAAACAAGGAACCAACCTAGGCGCCCATCCATGGTGGAATAGATAAAGAATATATGGTACATATGCATCATGGAATAGTATGCAGCCATAAAAAGAATGAAATCATGTCTTTTGCAGCAACAGGGAGCTAGTTGGAAGCCATTAGTCTAAGGGAATTAATGCAGAAATAGACAACTGAATACGACATGTTCTCACTATAAGCAGGAACTAAACAGTAGATACACACAGACACAAGGATGAGAAATAGACACTAGGAACTCCTAAAAAGGGAGGGAAGAAAGGAGAGGGGAATGTCCATTGGGTACCATGTTCACCACTTGGGTAAATAGAACCCTAAACTTCACCATCACACAATATACCTATGTAATAAAGCTATACATGTACCCTTTGAATCTAAAATATATACTTTTTAAAACAGCATTTTTTACAACAACCAAATGATAAAAGTAACCTAAACATCCATGGATGAATGAACGGAAAATAAAATGTTGTATATACAAACAATGGAATATAATTTAGCCTTCAAAAAGAAAAAAAATCGGGTACATATTACAACATGAATGGAACTTAAAAATATTCTGCTAAATGAATTAAGCCAGTTAAAAAAGAACAAGCATTGTATGATTCTACCTAGAGTACCAGTGGTAGTAAAATTCATAGAGACAGAAAGTAGAATGGTGGTCTCCAGGGGCTGGGAAGTGGAGAGGAGTGAGGGGTAGAAATTAATAAGTACAGAGATACAGTTGGGGAAGATGAAAAAGTTCTGGAGATGAATGGTGGTGATGGTGTTATGATAATGTGAATGTACCACAGCACTATACATTTAAGTGTCTGAAGTGGTACAGTTTATGTTATATATATATATTGCACTACAACTTAAAAATTATACTTTTTAGCACTTAAAAATATTCTATATGTATTTTCTTAAATAACCAAATAAAAGAAAAACAAGAGTAACAGCACTTGCACAGGTAGGTGCTAAGCCAGAGGGAAACATTTCCCAAAAGAGCTCTACTCTTTTCCATCATAAATGCAGATGCCTCCAAAGAATAATAACATATTTTACCACTCATCTTCTCAATGAAACTGTAGTCAACAGCAACACAAACCTTGACTGATTCTTGTGAAGATACATAATATTTGAAAATACTCGAAAAGGAAGTTAATATTGGTTCAGTAGAATTTATACATATTTAATTGTGTTTATCAACCAATAATTACTCAACTAACATTGACTCTTAGTAATATGCTTATCATGGTTCTAAAGTCTAGGAAACTTACAAAAAGTTTAAGACCAAGCAATATTCAACTTTTATTAAGTGTTCTAGTGTGTACCAAATGCCATATATATTTTAGCGCAATTACTGTTTACTACAGCCTTGTGTTTTGCCCCTTTTCAGAGGAGGAAGCTGAAACAGAAGGAGCTTATCAAGTAGCACACATTGTGTTCAAGGGGGATTGCCCAACTCAACCACCAACACACAGCCTCTGTCCTTGAACAATTACAAACCAATCTACTTGCGCAAATAGATGTAAAGCAGTAGCAAGAAAATTTTTTAAATAATCTATTTGCAAACTAGAAATATTTGGGGGGTTTTAACTATTACCTTTATAATAAATCAAATCAAAGTCAAATATATTTTATGTGTGAGTAGCAATTAAATGCCACCCAGGGAGATGTTAGAATTTTTATGTATGGGAATCTTTAAGAATACAACATACACAAAAAACAGCTATCTGTCTTATGTAGTCTATGCAGTGTTACTTAAGGTCATATCTTGAAGTCCTTTGCCACTCAAGAACGCTCTTAAAATTTCTCTCTTTCTCTCTCTCTCTCTCACACACACACACACACACACACACACACACACACACACACACACACACCCCTCCCTCATCAGCAAGAACATGAAGACACCATTGAACATGAATGAGAAAGAAAATATTCACGACTGTCATCAATAAGCAAATGTAAATAAGAAATCAACATTAAACAAAAAAAGATCCCTGAGAAATTAAAATCTCTGGTGTGTCAACTGAAACAAAGTATACAGAAAGTCTTTCTCTTCACTTAACTTTCTTACTCTTGAGAGTTCAATCAGAAGAAATCCTTTGTAATATTTAGATATGCTGTCTTCTTTCTTTGGTAGACAAGAGAGGAAGGCCTGGCAAATGTATCTTTAGCTAGCAAGGGTGGAAAATGATCCTATTATACTGTCTCTTAGCTTTTATCCCCACCCCACCCCCCATATACTTGAATCTTTCTGACCACAAAGGAAACTCTGATATCACTCAAAGTAGGAAGGCAGGAAAGATGTTCATGGTGTTAAGTGTATTCATAATATTAAAATTTTCCCTTTTTAAGCATCTCTGGTAAAAGGAGCATAAAGCTAATCAAACTTTATATTACCCGAGGATAAAGTGATTTGGCACTCTTGCTTCCACTCTTTAGAACAATTACTTCCCTTCTACAAGAACACTACAGACCCAAGAAAGAGAAACAGACTTAAGTTGTCTAACTTCCCCTGTTATCCCTCAGGCTGCAGGGAAAAAGCAATGCATACTTAGGTCTCCAATCTATCACTCCTATTTTCACAGTCATAAATTACTTCTCAGGCTTTAAAACAACAGGATTTTAAAAGGACACTGTAAGGTACTTAAATTCCAGTAACTAAACTCAGATGTATGGAGGCAATTTAAAATCTTTATAAAAGCTCCCTGTTTCAAAGCTACCCAAAATTGAATCCTAAAAACCTGGTATACGAAAATGCTAGAACAATAAGGTTAAAATTAATGCATTAAACGTATCTCTTCAAAAGTTCTGGTACATAGGAGGCAGTCAATGAATGAATAAATCTTAGGTCATATCCTGTGTAGCTAATTAATTAATTTGTTTACAATAATGTTCAACATAAAGGGTCACATTCTCTTCATCAACAAACCAACAGAACAATTTAGGTGTTCAAATTAGTTTTTTTCACTCATGTGGAATGAATTTGGTTAAGGCAGCACCATTATGAAAGCATGCCAGATATGATAAATAAACAAGAAAATTAGCCAATTCTTTTGAACAAACTGAATCATGGCAAACAAAAGCAAAAGCAAAGAGAACAAAGAAAAGTAAGGTACTTAGAGAAGAAAAAAAAACCCAGTTTTGGCATGTGCCCAGAAGAAAAACAAAAACTATCTATTAGGTACACAGTCAAAGTAGGACCATTTGTCAAAAGTCTGTAGGAACAAACTCTAAGTGGCTGTCTTACATGTCTCAAGAGGCAAAACCTAGCTGATGCTGTCAACGACCAGGACTGTAGCTCCAATTGCAGGAGCTCTAATTTGACCTCCTGAGAAGGAATCCCAATTAGAACCACATAAAGGAAGCCATTTAGACGTGGTGCTTTGGGACAAGTTTGACCCAGTGTGACAATGTCAACTGAAACAAAAAACTAAAGGAACTCTCTCAAGTACGCTGTCTGTTCTAGATAAAAGCTAAGGACCTTTTAGACCCTGCTTTTGAAGTAGGCCTCCCTGGACTAAAATGAGGACAATTCTAATACTGAAAGCTGTCTTGATTTTTTTCCTAAGCCTGCTGGTGTATTTTGTGAAAACAGAAACATCAAGCTATATGTCATATTTTAGCAAAATTAGCTAGTTAAATATGTTCAATTCTTAATGGCTTAACAGCAAGTTATGAAAAGTATTCACCTAGTGATTTTAAACCTGGCTTCCCATCTAAATTTGCCATCACTGACAACTCCTTTTGGAATGGGCCCAACTCAATACTATGTGGGTATTACTACATCAACCACAAAGCAAACGCATCTGTTGAGGTCCATAAAATAGGGCCTGTTTGGGGATTTAAGAGGGTAAAGGATGGAAAAAATGATAATTTAGGATTTTCACTATAAATCACACAGAAAACTAGAAAATAGCATGAAACAAAACAAAACTTCACTCTATTCCATCCAATTCTTATTGCCAGTAAACTATAGATTGTAGATCAAGGGTTCTTTCTTACACTCCACTGAGTCTTTTAACCCCCTCAGGTTTTACATATGTTCTTTTCTCTGTGTCTATGTACTGTACCTTTCACTAGATTTTCAAAGAAGTCTGTGACCTAGCAAAACTTAAGAGCCACCTTTCTAGATCAATGTGAATTTGCAAGTGCATTCTAACTACCTATGAGACTACCTAGAGCATCTCTTTCATTTTCTACCCTAGCTTGACAAAACAAAAGCATCAGAGCAAACAAGTGCATAAGACCCAGGGCAATATCACATACCTATATTCAAATGTTGAACTGATAGTCAGTGCCTGAATTTGAAAAACTTACAAGGCATTCTCAGGAAGGGCAAAGTGACCAAAGGAAGAGAGAAGCTGTGTATTATAGATATTTTCAATTGATGAAGAAATTGAGATACAAGTTCACAGAATGAATTTTGATTCAGCAAAAGCTACTGGGATTTTTAAATAGTTCATATCCTCAAGATCAAGGCTCACTGAAAAATATGAGTTAAGACAACTAAAATCCAAAGTGCATACTCCACTAAGATCATAACAATTTTCAATTAACTCAGTATAGGAAACTCTCTTTGGCAGATAACCTCCCCAGTACAGTGCAAAGAATCAAGTTGTTCCATAATTTACTCAACAAAATAACCTTAGGTACTTCCTGCGGGGTTTCCCCAGAATATTAGCCGGTACTATTTTATAAGTCCTCAAGGGAACCTCGAAGACAATATGTACAATGTGTACATAAAGAGAGATGGCAATAAATCTGCTTAAAGAGAGACGGCAATAAATTCAAAAACATTTAAGACTCTTGCTGCTCTTGCTGGAGCAAAATTTAAAAGTTGCTGCCATTTTATTTCATACTTATTTTTAAATCACCAATCCTGTCTTGTAAGAATTTTGATAGGATATTGGTAGTAACACAATCCTCCAGTATATATTTTTAAAAAAACACCTCTTTTACAAGTACAGCTGCCTGCTCACGCCCGGGAGCAGCAGTCGCTGACACAAGAAACCAGCCTGTTGGCACCAAGCTCACGGCCATAGAGCCATGGTTGCGGAGCGCAGCGTGGGGCGCCGTGCCGTTCCTGGCGCTAAAGCACACGCAGGATCAAAGGCACAGGCATAACTGACATGCCATCATCTACAGCGCTAGATGTAGATCCAGAGCTAAAGCCTCTGAATACTTCATATAAAATTACATGAATGTTGACAAACCACCTGTTGGACTGAAGAAAAAAATAAACTGTGCCTCTCTAAGACCACTTTTCCCTGTATATTCCTGTAAAATTGGCTCTTTGGTTTTTTAAGTGCATATATTCTACTTTAAGTGCTTTCCAGCCTCTGTAAGGTTATGACAGTTTAAATTAAAAACAAAAAAAGAAGGAAAAATAGTTTTATATTTTTAGCTTATCAAAATGCTTTGGAGCTAGGAGGAATATCTTTATTATAATGTTTACCAATCTGTGTGTCTTCCTTTAAATAGAAATGTTCTAAAGTTGATGAAAAAACATTAAGCATTTTCTCAACAATGCCTCCAACTCTTCCCATTTATTCTAGGAAATACTATTAAAAAGCTCTATTCTGTTGTACTGTTTTTTAATTCATAACGTGTTGAATATGCAGCATAATGATAATAAGACAAGGTAGAAAAAACACAAAAGACAAACAAGATGTTTATTCACTCATTAAATAAATACCTATTGAGTATCTAACAATATTCTATGAACAAATCTGGGCTCCAGGGATAACAAGAAGAATGAGTTATGACCCCACCTTTAAGACTATCTGTAAAGGAGGAGATATGTACAATTATTGGAATGTGATCAGTGGATTAAAATGGGTATGGACATGGTGCTGTGCTTCAGTGATATTTAGGTTTTTCAGGAAAACAACTTGAGAACTTTGAAAAAAATAATCCTAAGTTATTACGTTTTAAAACTATTCTTTTAAAAATAGTTTCTTGGTTCAAAATTCAAAAGGAACAAATGGTTACATGTTGATTTTTCTTTTTTTAGCAGAATTTATTGAGAGGACAGAAAAGCTCTCACAGTGGGAGGGGATCTGAAGAGGTTGCCCTATATGTTGATTTTTCTAGTTTAACCTGTTTCTAGTTACCTAGTCACTCTCCCATAAGCATCCAATGCTAACATAGGAGTTTCTTACAACACTATCATTGCTTGCTTGGTTGATAAAGGCTTTGCCTGCCAATGACACTCTTATGAGTATATTGCATTTTATTATGTATTTACACAACATATATTTTATTATGACTAACAGCCACTCTGTTGTAAGTGGAATAACCCACAAAATCAGACTTCCAATGTTACTAAATATTAAGTGAAATTCTCTTTTATTAAACATGCTGATTTTTAAAATAATACTTCAAAATAGAGAAAAAGATAATAAACAAGAACAAAATGAAAGAAAATATAAGATGTATTCTAGATGAAAAAAAAATTGCAAGAATCAAGAATGTCTTTAAAATATTCTCCAGTGCATGAATCTTTAATTAAATTTACAATTGCTGTCTCAGGTCCATTTGTATATATTACCATTCGAATATATTACCAAGAGGTAACTGGGTTACAATCTAACCCAATGTTTGCAATGATAATAGTGGTACTTCTGGTGACAATTTTTTAAAGAAATAGAACGACAATTTACACAGTCAGTTCTCATTTATCTTCACTTTTAGGGACACACATAAGAACGATACATATGACAGGGGACCCTCTGCACGTATTTTTCCCAGCATCATCCTCATCCCACAGTCCTTTGCTAGGTCTTTGTCTCCCAGCACTGGCTTGCTCAGGCTTTCTTCTAAATAACTGCGATGGCTAGTTATTAAGTAACTAGACAGTAGGAAGTAGAGTTCACAATATACAATGAATGATTTTTTTTTTAAGTGCCAGGAAGAGCATCATCATGAAGAAAACTCAGGAAAGTTCTCACTCCTAAACTCACAAGACAGTGTTCTGAATATATAGCTGATATATGACTAAAGATGATAGCATTGGTGTATTACCAGCATTGGGCCATTTCTATCATTTTGGAAGTGGAAGAGTGAAATCCTCAGAAACAGAAGAAATATTCAAGCAAGCTGAGAGGGACAAAAGTGTAAAAGTAAGTAGGCTTGCTAGCATCAGAAACAACAGAATAATCTACATAAATAAGAAAGCAACCAGAACAAGGAGATTGCTAGTGAGGCAGGAAATCAAACTGACTGTCCAAGTACAAATAACACAAAATAAATATTTCATGTACTTTCAATGAGGTCCAAGTGTAAAATAACAAAAATCTGTAATTGTGACAAAATCAATTTCTCTTAGGATAGGTAACTAGAAAAACTATAAAAGACACGTTGCCTGGAATAGTGTTTAAAAAATAATAATAACTAAAGCTTAAACGCCAGGACCAAAATCTATACTGATTTTTCTAATTTATGTTCTCTCACAGAAATTATATTACTTTTTGTTTAGGGTCAGTGAGTGGAAAAAACAGGTAGTTTGTTTATTGTATTGAGAATTGGTTTTGCAAAATAACAATGTGCTAGAAATACATTACTAACAATGGTAACATACTTAACATGACTGAACTGTATAAATAAAATATTTAAGACTGCAAATTTTATTTTATGACATGTTTTTACAATTAAAAGTAAACACTATCTACAATAGATATAAAATTATAAAATTTTTCAAGAATGACCTTTAAATCATTAGAGTGTTTTTCTCACACAAATAC
The DNA here is from genome assembly GCA_027257055.1 of Cephalopachus bancanus. Taxonomy (NCBI): domain Eukaryota; kingdom Metazoa; phylum Chordata; class Mammalia; order Primates; family Tarsiidae; genus Cephalopachus; species Cephalopachus bancanus. The sequence continues at coordinate 15,853,243 of JAPVLO010000093.1, forward strand.
AGATAGATTTACCAATAAGTGAATGATAAAATTAAGACAATTTCTGACTATTCACCTAGTCAAAAGAAAGTCATTGACCAGATGGAGTCAAATGTATCCATGAGTAAATAAAAGTCCAAGAAAAAATGTAATCCCATTGCTCATATTAGAGCTCCCTAGAAATTAAGCATATGTGTAAAGTTGAAGAACATCTCTTTTGTTCATTTCTCATAATGTCTGAATTAGTGAAATAAAGTCAAACAAAAATATTAAGTTATATTAATAAAGAGAGCAAGCTATTAAAAGAAAGAAAAATTACCTTGGAAACAGGCCATAATTAACCCCAAATAATAAGAAGTTTATGTTATCCAATGTTAAAGATATAGAAGCCAAATTGTCTTTAAATTAAAGAAAAGGAAAAGCAGAGGAGACTTTTGCATATATTTTTATATCTAAGCTTGCCCAGCTTCACCCTGTCAAGGATAAACCACTACTACCTCCAAGTTCTCTTGGGAACAGGCTCTATCCATCTGCACAATTTAACATATTTGCTCTAATTACTACAAGAGTGGCCTATTGTTGGTCCACAGTCAGTGAGCCGGAGGTCAGCAGGAAGAGCCGTATGACCCGGCCACTGGCCCCAAGGGATGGCCAGTGACCTGCTGACCTGACCTGTAAGTGAGGAAAGAACTAAAAATTCTCATTAGGATTCACTGCTTTTTTTTAACTCAAAAAATAAAGTTTTCAAATAAGCACACCCCCAAATCCCTTTACCACCTACATACTATATAATTGGCTTATTTCTTTTCATTACAATAAAGTATCTTACTTTTATAAACTGAAATATTGCTAGGCTTTGTACATTTTATACAGTCAATATGAAATATTATTATAATTTCCATATTTCAACTCTTTTATATGGATTTCAAGTAGAACATGTTTCTAGTTCAGTCGTTCTCAACCAGGGCAAATTTTGCTCCCAGAAGATATTTGACAACCTCTGGAGACACTGATTCTCACGACTGGAAGGTGGGACACACATCTAGTGAGTAAAAGTCAAGAATATTGCTTAACATTCTTTAGTGCATGGGATAGCTATACAAAACAGAGAATTGTCTGGTCCAAAACATCTGTAGTGTCAAGGTTGTTCTAGTTTATAGGAAATTGAATTCGTCCCTCTTATTATTTGCCTTAAAATCTAGTAACTCAATTCTTTCTTACCTCCAAATATCTACATCAAGGAATAGTATATTAATCTATAACAAAAGTACCTGGATTGACTGCTTAAATATCAGCTTCCTAACCCCCTGACAATGAATTCGAATTGTTAGAAAAGGGATAAGGAAATACACTTATCTAACAACCTGCTTCTCCTGTTTTCTCTTTAAGTTTCTCTTTAAGTTTCGAAAGTCAAATATCTCCTTTGTTCATATGACAAAGTAGTTTTTTTCTCACACTTAAACCCTGGAAATTATGTTGTATTTCCTTAAACAATTCAGAAAAAAAAGGCATATTATTTCAGTCGCTACATTAATATTTTAAAATTATACTGAAGCTAGAGAAGACATTGAAATTCTTTTATAAAACCTTATTACAGATGGGAAGTGCTTGAGATTCCAGAACCAGTTAGTGTCCTAATCGAGGGGGCTTGTGTTAACTAGTGTACGGTATGAAGAACTTCACTTCAAACCTGAGGCAACAGGTAATCTTCCATAAACCCTTTTACAGGGCCCTGAAGTTTACTGTGTGGTCTCCCTGCCAGTCATTCCAACACTTATGTCCAACACTCTGCGTTTGGAGCCAGGAAATTCATGTGGAATAAAGAACACTGAAAGGGACTCGAGAACATTTTTAAGACAATATAGAATTCTGTTCAAATGAGTGTAATCTAGTCCAGTTGACATAAATAGGGGCAATTAAAGATAGGACAGGGAGGAAATAGATCAGGAAAGGCTTCCTGTAGAAAGGTTTGAATCAGATTTTGAAGGAGGAAGTGAAGAAAGAGTAACTAGGAAGTGGTACGGGGCATTTTGGAATGGTACACACAAAGGCCCCAAAATTAGCTAATCAAATTCAGAGAACTGCAAATAGTTTTAAGTGACTGGAGCAGGAAGATCATATTGAAGAGTCTTCAGAAATTAATCTGTTCAGATTAGCAGGCTAATGCAGAGAAGGTAAAAGAATTGGTAAAATTATCTAAGCACCAAGCTGTATTGGATTCTGAGGACACCAGCAATTACTATCCATCACTTTGTTTGGTTTCCTACATAGCATTACTACTCCCCAAAATTACCACATTTATTTGTTTAGTTGACTTTTGTTGGTCTCCCTAACTACAGTGTAAGTTCAATGAACTAAGAGTTTGAGTTTTGCCATGAGGAATATCTAGAGTATCTAGAGTCAATGAGACCACTTTAAGATGACTAGACTTGTATGGAAGCTGTAGAAATCAGAATGCGTATGACCAAAATGAATTAGATGGAAAGAATCAACATTTACTAGACTGAGTTTATGTGCCTGTCAGATGAGCACAGTGGCCTTGCTTTCTGACCAGAGCAGCCCCAACAACAGTAGCTCCTATGGTCCAGGAGAAGGCCACACTTAGCAGCTGATGTACCTGCTACACTATGATGCATGAGACTAAAAGCGTTGTCTGGCAGATGTGGGGAACTGGCATCCCAGCAGCTGCCTGGAAATGCAAATAACACAACTTGAAAGTTCAGAGTTAATGCCCCCTCTCCAGGAGAATGGATTTTAGCTAATGGGAATTTTACCTAATTTTAACAGAAGGGAGACAATGGATAAATTCTCTCTTCCTGTTCCCAAGAGACTGTTTGACATGTCCTCTCTGATGATGTCCTGTGAGATTGAGCAGTCTTTGGGGAGCTTGGTGTGAAGCTGTGCCTCCTGTATATGTTGACCTACCGTCCACCTTTCCTGCCTTGCTCAGTTTCCCCTCACTTCTGTTTCCCCAGTGAAGTGCTAGGATGTAAGCTTCTGACTCAGGCCCTATTTTCTGTGCATCCCAGATTAAGACAAAAGCCAACCTACTTAATAAATAAAACTCAGTCCAAGTACTCAGTGTGCAGATTTTCCATCTATCTGATCAAATCCAGCAAGTTTTAGCAATGTGTACAGTGTTATTAAGTGGGTGGCACAGGCTTTGCGTTGTCAGTTCTTCAGCACAAATTTATTTCCACCAGATACCATGGCCGTTGCTGCAGCCATGTAGCAATCAATTGTCCAGAGTGTTTTGTTCTACATGACTAAAGAATATGCAAGATGGGATATGAAGGAACTGGGGGCAGAAGAGAGGTGGGCTAGCTACATACAGAAGAGAAGCAATGGGGATATTGAAGGAGACTAATTGCAGATGATCAACCATTTTCCCCCAGCAGGAAATCCTGCTGCTCATGCTGCATGGCCGCCTTTGGAAGCCTCAACAGCATAAATGACTAAAGGTGTTTTCTGATGAATGAGGCTTTGCATCTTTGGCAGGTAACTGAAGTCTGACTTTGCGAACAAGAACACCTGGAAGTCAGCTCAGCTCTTGAAATGCTCCAAATTCCTCATATCAGGTTCCTTATGAGAAGCCACCTGTGTCTCTGCTCATCAAATCCCGCTGGTTTCTGGTTCTGATCTGTTGCAAAGCACCAAAGAGTCATTTCTAATTACGAAAGTAAAATAAATAATTCATAAGGATTTCCTGACCCTTCGGCTTAGTGCCCATGTGAAACTGGCCTATGTTGATGATCACAGAATTGCAAATTGCGTCAACACGTCTGCTAAGTAATTACTTAATCCAAGTAGTAAAACCTGAGTCATATAAATTAACGAGTGGTACGGCTCAGTTTTATTTCGTGAAAATTGTGAATTACATTTTTTTAAAGAAACAGTTGTGGAAGAGAATGCTATATATTCATCAAACTCTGCATCCTTTTTCTCTTGGGCACACAATGGAGTGTAGGCAGAAATAGGCCTGGCTTGTGCAAGAAGCTCTCTATGCAAATCCTCCATGATTTTTTTTCTTCCTTTTCTTAGCCATTGCTTGATAAGAGAAGAAGATAAGACCCCAAAGTGGAATTAGCAAAGTAAAACAATGAAAGTACCCTGGATTCCTAAATGAATGCATGGAGCAGAGACAGCTCCTCTACCCCTGTACCTCCACTCCCCACATTGGAGTTTGACCTAATCAAGAAATACTTTTTTTGTAGGTTAGGAGGCTGGATTTGGGAGAATTGTTGGTTACAACAGTGAGCTTGCTCTGACCAGTGTAAGTCTGTAATTCAAACTAGGTTAACAACATTCATTTAATTTTTTTTTTTTTTTTTTTTTGAGTTGGAGTCTCACTGCATCGCCCAGGCTAGAGTGCAGTGACACGTTCACGGCCACCACAGCCTCAACCTGCTGGCCTTAGGGGATCCTTCCGCCTCAGCCTTCCAAGTAGCTGGAATTACAGACACATGCCACCACGCCCGGCTATCATTTAATCATTTACTTAACATTTGTTAATCTCTTCAAAAGATCTCAAGGGAGCATGTTCAATGAATGGATAGAACCAAATAAAATTGTGCAAATTTCATTTTTCTAAATCATCTTTTGTTCTCTTAAATATTTTAATTATTTCCACAATTGGGTTTATGATATTAAATAGCAATATGAAACTTGCATATTAGAGTAGTCTTTCACTTTATGAAAGACTATCTAGTCTTTCTGAAAGACTAGATAAAGCCTAGACTTTATTTGCATAACCACAATTATGTCTAGTTTGATACACTATCACTTTCCTGCTTTTCAATAACTTGCTTATTTATAACCCTGGTTGGATGCCTCAGAAAATTATGATCCCTTAACTATTTAGTTACACTTCATTGTGTGGTTTTTAAACACCATACCTGAACTCAGAGCTGTCTTTCAAATGTTCACAACAAAAATTATTACCTCCAAATGGAAAAACAGTCTATGATGCTAGTCCTGTAACATCATTTGAACATAGAACTAGGCTGTGTATTCTCAGAGTTACCAAAAATAAGAATTCAAATATATACAAGGGGGAACCCAGAATTATTTTTTGGAGAGTAGGTCCCTTGTAATACAGGCTTCCTCTGCTAGGTAAGTATTCTAGGAACCTATTGGTATCAGTGTGCCAGCTAGCGTTGTTGTGAGAGACTGTATTTGACTTCAGTGAATTGTTGTTGTTGTTGTTGGAGATTCTTTCAAAACATTTACCCATTTTATGACAAGTGACCAAGCTGAATGTTCAGCAGTTTTTGACCAAAAACAGTATGACCCGTGTCCCACCCTTCCTATTCACCTGATCTTGCCCCAAGTGACTTTTGTTTTGTTTCCCCAAATGAAAAAAGTCCTCAAAGGGAAGCATTTTGCTGATGTGAAAGAGGTGAAACAAAAAATGGCAGAAGTGTAAAAGGCATCAAAATTGACGAGTTCAAATTTTGACATGTTTCAAAGGTATCTCAATAGGCGTACTGCATCAATGGAGAGTACTTTGAAGGTGAACAAAATTTAAACATGCAAGAATAAATGCATACATTTTTATAAATAAATTCTGGAATTTATACATTAGCTTAAGTTTGGATTTTACCATTAATTAGTTACCAATCAGGAAAAGGTAATTTTAAAAAAAGGTTTTATAACTTTCAAGCAGAAAAAGTTCAGCAATCACAAAGTCCCCATGCATTAGGCTGAGTAAGAAAAGTTTCTCAACTCTAACAGTCAAGACCTAGAATCAGTTATCAGGGTCATCTCTAATAATTTTCAATATCAATCCCCCAAGAAAAGAAAACCAGAAGAACCTGCAGAAAAAGCAAAATCAGGGCATACATACAAATATTAAAGAAAATTTTGAGTACTCTGTACATTGTTTTTAAAAAATAACTAAGAGCTGGGCTCGGTGGCTCAGTCTGTAATCCCGCGCCTTTGGGAGGCTGAGGTGAGTGGGTTGCCTGAGACCGCGGGTTCGAGACCCGCCTGGGCAACCTGGCGAGACCTCATCTCTACAATAAATCAAAAATTATCTGGGCATGGTAGCACGCGTCTGTAGTTCCAGCTACTTGGGAGGCTGAGGCGGAAGGATCGCCGGAGCCCAGCAGGTCGAGGTTGCGGTGGCCAGGAGCAGCCACTTCACTCCAGTCTGGGCGACAGAGTGAGACTCCAACTCAAAAAATAAAAAATAATAATAACTAAGAATTAATAGTCAGGATGATATAAATGAGTGAGGAAAATTATAATTCACATTAAGTTTATGCTATCTCCATAATATTAGGGACTTTTAAAATAAATTTAATATAATATAAATATTGCTTTAATTACAGTTTCTAACTAAAAGAGGGCTTGTATGCAAAACAGGTGTTAAATGTAAATGTTTTTGCATATTTGGTATCAAAAGCATCTGAAATTTCAACATTAAAACGTTTTAATATTTTAGATCTTGCTTTCAAGATCTTTTTTAGTTGAGATTCCCATTTTTATTTTTTAAAAAAATTTGCACAAAGAATCAAATTAGTTCACAATTTTTAAAGAATTATACACATAATCTAGCACTGGAACTTCAAATGAGTACAGTCCAAATCAATGTGAGTTGTCTTTGACTATGTGAAAGTGTATTTTTAATCACAACGTATAAGATGAGCTAAAGGTATTCTGTAGCATATTCCAGATTCTCCACCAAAAAACAAATGGATTTCATTTGGCATGTCTGTTAGATCAGTTGTCTCAGTCGCCTTCCTTTCATCCATACTTGTGATTTAAAAAACTTAAAACTTTTCTTTTAAAGGCAGCTGAGACTCACTAGCTTCTTTCTATCAGCATAACTATTATTTTGTCACTTTTCTTTCTTTTTTTTTTATGTCCTCAATCCAGTAAGTGTAATTTTCCTGCTTTTATTTTTATTTTTGTTTTGGAGTTGGAGTCCCACTCTGTTGCCCAGGTAGAATGCAGTGGCACACTCACGGCCACCGCAGCTTGTTGGGCTCAGGAGATCTTCTGACTCAGCCTTCCAAGTAGCTGGAACTACAGGCACATGCCACCACATCTGGCTAATTTTTTTATTTATTGTAGAGATGAGGTCTCGTCAAGTTGCCCAAGCTGGTCTCAAACCCGTGGGCTCAGGCAATCCTCTCACATCGGCCTCCCAAAATGCTAGGATTATAGGCATGGGCCACAAAGCCCGGCCTCCTGCTTTTATTTTGGCTGGGAATTCAACTGAATTAGCTTTCCAACAAATCTGACATGTAGAATTCTAATTTTCCCTGTTACTTTCGGGACACGAATAAAAAGCCATCTTCAAATAGTGCTTGACTCAGCTGTTTATTTAGGTTCTCATTTGCAGTTGTAACAGGTGCTATTTCTTTCTAGGACCTAAACATCAAAATATCTGTGAAATGAGTTTTGCATTCCACTGATCTGCATCAAGTCATAGTTACAGTGAAGTATATTTACAATGAAAAGATTTTCTGGCACTGTGAGAACATAAGTCTTACTAGATTCTAAATGTAGCACTTTGCCATTGGGTTTCCCTTTGAAAACTAATGCCAAATAAAGCATTCATGGAGTATGAATCAAATACACAAATTATAGCTTGTGACTTACGGCTTTCTCAAGAAGTATGAATTTGTTTTATTGCTGAATGACAGACATTTCTACTGAATTTGATATTTCTATGACAGTTTCTTTCATTCTAGTTAGTAATTGGGAAATCTACAAAAAGGAAGTATTGATAAATAGTGGGAAAAATCATGTAAATAACGAGCCTCTGAAATTGGGGGATTAATTTGAATCAACTTTCTAGAAAATGGGCGTGATTATTGAGGTCTTGCTACTACATTGTTTTTAGATAAATATACTCTTCTTGAATTTTACAAAATGGAAGGAAAATGAGAATGCTGCCCTGTGAAACAAAAGTTTGTAAGGAGGGAAGAAATCAAAGCCCTACAGGAATTTGTGTAACATCTTAAGTAGGTTTAAATAATCCTTGAAATTGAACCAGAAGTACACTTTATAAAACTCATCTTTCTCTCTCAAGAGTCCCATTCAGGATAACATGTGTGCAAATCCTAGGCAACTTATAGCTACAAAAGGAAGCAAGGGACACATTAAGAGGGAAGCCAATTCTTTCTAAGCTGTGCCCCATAACTCCTCTATATTTCTGGTCACTCATTCCTCTCATGTAACACAAAATGAAGAAAGAAGGTCTTTTTCTCTATGGCTTCTTGAATGAATGAAGAACAAATTTGAGAAGACGAAAGAAAAACAAATACCTATTGGGCCAGGCACTGTTCATAAAATGTATCATTATACGGCTTTTCGCATTTAAAGAACAGTGTCAGTATAGTTCCATTTGTCATTGTCATTGCAGTGATAAGATTTCACCCAGTTCTCTGTTCTTCTAAAAGCAGCCTCCCTTCCTCCCCCTCCCTCCTTACCTCCCTTTCCTCTACTTTTGAACCTTAATTGATGTAATTAACTTGCACTGAACACTACATTAAGCTCTGAAACCCTTATGGATAAGATGAATATAATCTCTTATAGTCAGCATTGAATAAGCCAAAAAAAAAAAAAAAAGGAAAAGTAACAGATGACATGGGGACAAATAACAGAAGATAATCTATAGTGCCACAATAATACATCAATAATTTTAGGTAACTACGGGGAGGTGGATTGATTAATGATTTCATGAAACTAAAGAAACAATTTCTTTTTTTTTTTTTTTGAGTTGGAGTCTCACTCTGTCGCCCAGATTGGAGTGCAGTGGCCGCTCCTGGCCACTGCAGCCTTGACCTGCTGGGCTCCGGCGATCCTTCCACCTCAGCCTTCCAAGTAGTTGGAACTACAGGTGTGCGCTACCAAGCCCGACTAATTTTTGATTTATTGTAGAGATGAGGTCTCGTCAAGTTGCCCAAGCGGGTCTCGAACCTGCGGGCTCAGGCAATCCACTCACCTCGGCCTCCCAAATCACTGGGATTACAGGCTAAGCCACCGAGCCCGGCCAAACAATTTCATCAAAACTATTCATCATGGCCTCCATTTATATATATCCTTAATTCTTTAACCCAGTAAGTTTGGGCAGAGAAGGCATGGATGACAGTAACCAGTTGGGCTTTTAGCTTTCCATTCATGTAGCTCCTAAGAAATAATGATGAATGAAGACTCAAGAATCCAACTCTTGCATAACAGCTCATCATTTCTTCTGAAGGAAGTTCTGCATCTTGACGAGAAGCTAAATATACTGTGGCAATCCTTTGCTAGGTTTGTTTTCAGGGTTGTGTGAAATTTAGTTATATACCTCTGAACCCTTCCTCCTCTGCAACCCTACATTCTTGCTTTCTATTCTGGCTTTAAAATGCTGAAAAGTCTTAAGTGAATTTACTACAGCATGCTCACCATCATGGACTGAAGAAATACTACCAAATAAAGAGATCAAAAGCAAGTGCCAGCAGCAAGAGAGTAGGAATATTTGCTAGTTCACTTTGTAGATGCAATATATTTCTCTTGGTTTGCAGTTTCTCCATGAGTTACAATTCTTTCTTTGATAACAAATAGGAAAAAATAATAATCATATTATGTCAACTAATTTGAATGCATGCATTTTGTACACAAACATACACATAAACAATACTTAGGACACAGTCATAAGAGATTCACAACGTTGTATTATTATTTATAGTATATGCTTTCCTAAACTCAAAAATACTGATGAAGTTCCAGTTCCTGCTGACGTATATGACTCTCAGGAGCTACTATATATCACATTACATTTTTCTTGCAGGAGATGCTATTTCAGTACTGTGCCAGAAGTTTAATCTGGACAAAGCTAAACCAAGCTATGACTCAATCTACTTCAAAATTTGATTCAGAAAGTATCACAAGCATATAAATCCTAAGATTTATCCTAGTGAGAATATAACTTTTTTTTTTAGTTTGGAAAATATAGTTTATTTAGAAAGTAAATTGGAGAGGGAAAGAGAGGAGATTCACCTCCCCTAGGTATGAGAGGGGGCCAAAGCTTAGGAAAACATGGCCCAGTCAAGGTCAAATAGCCACATGACCGAACCAGAGCTTAACAAAAAGCATGGCCGAGAATAAAATATTTTAAACTAAATTTCCTCAAATTTATTTGTAATCTCCTGATGTGAATTCATTGGAATGTCCATGTCTGCCATTCTCACCCACACATCTAGTGGCTTAGTATCACTCTTGGCATCTCCCACCTGCACTACTGCAGGTGTCTCCAGGCTACTCTCCACAACCTCTCCCTCTTCACCATTCTAAAAATTATCTTGCTAAAAATGTCATTAAGAACCTCTGCAGGTTCCCCACTCTTTCAGCAGGAGTCCTCAGCCCCTGGGCTATGGACAAGCACCACTCAGTAGCCTGCTAGGAACGGGCTCACACAAGAGGAGGTGAATGGCATGCTACTGAAGCTCAGGCTTCTGTCATATCAGCAGTGGCATTAGAGTGCAAACATGGAATTTTTTCATGGGAATGCAACCCTGTTGTGAACTGCAGGTGTGAGGGATCTAGATTCTGTGCTTCATATGAGAATCTAATGCCTAATGACCACCCCTCACACACTTTACCACCCTGACCCCATGGAAAAACTGTCTTCCACAAAACCAATCCCTGATGCCAAAAAGGTTGGGGACTGCTACTCTACAGGATACATTTTAATTCTTTAGCTTAACATAAATGTCCTCATATAAATTTATTCCTGAACTACCTGTCTTGCTTTAGCTATTGCTCTACTTCATTACTCAGTGTGTCCTGCTGCATGCAATCCCTCACATCTGCCCACATGTGCTCCTTAATAAAGCCTGGCCTGCACATACCATTTGCTTTCCTTAAAATTTCCTGCCCCTCTATTCTCTACCTGGAAACCTTCCTAAGCCAGCCTTCTCTAATTTAGCCAGGAATGGTTAGCAACATTGTCACTGTCATTTGTTCACCACTGTTATGATACTTATCTGTGTGTCATATGTTATGACTCATATTTGTTTATATTCCCCTTTCCTTCACTTCCTGTAGCCTACATAATCTTCTAGAACAAAGACCACGTCTTAATTGTCTTTGCATGCTTGCACATATCTACATCTGTATCTCTATCTATCACCTACCTAATGCTTAATATAAGTGCTCAATGACAGCTGAATAAATGAATTTTCTTAATACTTCAGATTGAGCTGAAGTATTTAGGTAAGTTGATTAGACTCCATCAGCACTCTAAAAATTTTTGTTAGACTGAATAGTCCAAATGTATCCATATAACAACTTGTTTACATCATAATATAACAAAGTATAACTAATTTAAATTTAGATTTATATTTAAAAGATTACCTGAAGTCATACAAATATTTGTTTTCCCCTCCAAAAGAGAACAGAACACAACAAATCAAAACATTGTCTAATTAGCCACCAGTGGGACACTATTTCATATTTAAAATTCCATGACTTCCAATATTCAAAGGAGTTCTAAATACTGAAACAAAAGGTTGAAACACACCAGTAGAAAAACACTAGAAATTATAAAATTCACAGAACTTATAGAACATCAATACAAGGCAGAGAGGGGAGGGGGAAAAAAACAGGTAACAATGAATATGATGACTAGAACAGAACCTTACATATCATTACTAACTCTAAATGTAAATGGTCTTGATACTCTACCTAAAATATACAGACTGGTAGAATGGATTTTTAAAAATCACAATTCAAATATCTGCTGCCTTCAAAAAACCCACTTAACACACCTATAGACTCAAGGTAAAGGGGTAGAAAAAAATATTCCATGCAAATGGAAATCAAAAATGAGCAGGAGTAACCATCCTCATATCAGATAAAACAGACTTTAAATTAACAACAATGAAAAAAGACAAAGAAGGTTATTATGTAATGATACAACAAGAAGACATAGCAACTCTAAGTATACATGCATCTGACATCAGATCTCAGCATTATAAAACAAATTCAACTAGATCTAAGAAAAGCAATACAATAATAGCAGGAGACTTCAACACTCCACTCACAGCAAAGGATGATAATTAAGACAGAAAGGCAACAAAAAAACCTAACAAACATTTAAAGAACATTCTACCTCCAAACTATAGAATATATATTTTACTCATCAGCACATGAATCATTCTCCAAGATAGACTATATGGTAAGGCACAAAAGAAGTCTCAATTAATTCAAACAAATCATATCAAGCACCTTCTCAGATCATGTGGAAGAAAATTAGAAAAAAACTCCAAGAAGAACTCTCAAAACCAAACAAATGCATGGAAATTAAACAATCTGCTCTGGAGTGATCTTTGGGTCAATAATGAAATCAAGGTGGAAATTTAAAAATTCCTTGATATAAATGACAACAATAACACAAATTATCAAAACCTCTGGGACATAGCTAAAGCAGTGCTTAAAGGAAAATTTATAGCATTTAAGACCTACATTAAAAAGACTGAAAGGTCACATACTGAAACCTAATGTAATCCCTCAAGGAACTAGAAAAATCATGAACAAAACAGACCCAAAGCTGGCAGAAGAAAATATATAATGAAGATCAGAGCAGAACTAAAGGAAATTGAAACAAAAAAAAAATGTAGAAAGGATCAATAAAACAAAGTTGGTTCTTTAAAATGATAAACAAAATTGATAAACCAATAGCTAGAATATTTAAGAAACAAAGAAAGTTCAAATTAGTTCAAACAAAAATGGAGATATTACAACTGATACCACTGAAATACAAAAGATCATCTGAGATTATTATGAACACATCTATGTAAACAAACTAGGCAATCTATGGAAATGGATAAATTATTGGAAACATACAACCCCCCAACCTTAAATCAGGAAGAAATGGAAACTCCGAACAGATTGAATCACTAATTAAAAGTTTCCCAACAAAAAAATCCAGGACCTGACAGACTCAAAGCTGAATTCTACCAGACTTTCAAAGAACTTGTACCAATTCTACTGAAGTTATTCCACAAGATTGAAAAGGATGAAATTCTTCCTAACTCATTCTGTAAAACCAGTATCTCCCTAATACCAAAGCCAGGAAAAGACAGAACAAAAAAAGAAAACTACAGACCAATGTCCCTTATGAATGTAGAAACAACAACACTCAACAAAATACTAGCAAAATGAATTCAACAGTACATTAAGAAAAAATCCATCATGTGGGTCTTATCCCAAGGATGCAGGGATACTTTAACATACACAGGTCAATAAATGTGATTCATGACATAAACAGAATTATAAACAAAAATCATATCATCATATCAAAAGATGCAGAAAAATCATTTGATAAAATCCAGAATCCCTTCATGATGAAAATCCTCAGCAAAATAGACATAGAATAAACATTTCTCAAAATATAAAAGCCATATACAACAAATTCACAGCCAGCATCATACTGAATGAAGAAAAGTTAAAAGCATTCCTCCTCAAAACTAGTAGAAGGCAAGGATGCCCATTTTAACCACTTCTATTCAACACAGCACTGGAAGTCAGAGCAATCAGGTAAGTAAAAGATAAAAGATATCAAAATTGGAAAAGAGATCAAATTATCCCTATATGCTGACAATATGAACTTAAACCTAAAATGTCCTAAGGACTCCTCTAAAAGACTCCTGGACTTGATAAATGAATTCAGTAAAGTCTCAGGCAACAAAAACAACACACACAAATCAGTTGCACTACTATACACCAACAGCGACCAAGATGAAAATCAAATCAAGAACTCAACTTTGTTTACAGAAGCTGCCAAAAAAACTAGAATACATAAGAATATATTTAGCCAAGGAGGTGAAAGGTCTCTACAAGGAGAACTACCAAACACTGAGGAAAAAAGTTGTAGAGGACACAAACAAATGGAGAAACATCCCATGCTTGTGGATTGGAAGAATAAACATTGTAAAAATGACCATAGTACTCAAAGTAATTTGAAGATTTAATGCCATCTCTATCAAGCTACCAATGTCATTTCTCACAGAATTAGCAAAAATATTTCTAAAGTGCAAATGCAACAAATATGCACAAGACAACTGCATTTCTACACACCAGCAATAAACAAACAGAAACCCAATGAAAAGCACAATCCCATTAATAATAGCAACAACAACAAAAAAAGAAATACCTCGCCATCTTCCTAATCAGAGAAGTCAAAAACCTTTACAACAAAAACTACAGAACACTGCTCAACAAAATCAAAGATGACACATACAAATGGAAAAATAGTCCATGCTCATGGATTGGAAGAATCAACATTGTTAAGATGTCTATCTTACTAGCCAAGGCTACCTACAGATTTAACATAATACCCATTAAATTATCAGCAGCATATTTCTCAGATCTGGAAACCACAATACAGAAATTCATATGTAAACATAAACGGCCACAAATAGCCAAACAATCCTCAACAAAAAAAAACAAAGCAGGAGGTATCACACTCAGACTTTTCGACTTTACTGTAAAGCTACAATAATCAAAACAGCCTGGTATTGGTATAAGAACAAGCATATAGACCAGTGGAACAAGATAGATATTCTAGACGCAAAACCTCAATTTCTCAACTAACTCATCTTCAACAAAACGTCTGTCACCAATGACTGGGGAAAGGAGAACCTATTCAGTAAATGGCACTGGTTAAACTGGCTGATCATGTGCAAAAGATTAAAACAAGACTCCTACCTATCACCATGCATACAAATCAACTCCAAATGGATCAAAGACCTAAACATAAAACATAAAACTATAAGAACCTTAGAAAACGCAGGAGACACTTTTATGGAAATTGGAACTGGCAACCAATTCCTGATCAAAACCCCAAGTGTCCATGACATAAGAGAGAAGATAGACAAGTGGACCTCTGACAAGTTTCTGCAATGCCAAAGAAACCATCAAGAGAGCAGGGAGACAGTTCACAGACTGGAAAAAAATATTTGCCAATCGTATTTCTGACAAAGGCCTAACATCTGGGATCTTCAAGGAACTCAAATGTGCTAAAAAGAAAAAAAAAATCAGCCCTGTTACAAAGTGGGCAAAAGATATGAATAGAAACTTCTCAAAAAAGACATACAAGCACCCAACAGATACATGAAAAAATGCTCAGCCTCACTAGTCATCAAAGAAATGCAAATTAAAACCACACTGAAATACCACCTAACTCCAGTCCATCAATAATAACTCAAAAAACAACAGATGCTGGAGAGGATACAGGAAAAAAGGAACAGTTCTACATTGTTAGTGGGAGTGTAAACTAGTACAACTTCTGTGGAAAACAGTTTGGCGATTTCTAAAAGATCTAAAAATCGACCTTTCATATGACCCTGCGATTATCCTACTGGGAATATACCCGGAGGAACTCAAATCACTCCATGAAAAAGATACCTGACAAAAGTTTTCCTGCAAAGAAGTGGCGGGAAGAAACTACCAGCTCCAGGCTCTGTCTCATTACTGCAACAGGAGAGACTGGCAGCTTCAGGCTTTGCCTCACCAGTGCAGCGCTTGGCTGGACACTGGCAGCAGGGCTGCAGAGGGAGCCCAAAGGCAGAGTCCCACTGGAGAAGATGAAAGAGATATCCTGCCACCATCTTGAAAACCAGGCAGGAAAGTGCTCTGACATGCTCACTACAGAGCAACAGACCTGATCTCTGTGACAGGCGGATCAACTGGAGGGACCTGATGAGTGCTGAGTCTCAGGAGCCCCACCCACTACCCTGATCCAGCCACAGGACAAAGGGTGTGGCCAGAAAGGAACGAGGAAGGACTCCAAAGAGATCAGTAGTGAGCTCAGAGTTGACCCAAACCCCTGTTCCCCAGCAATCCTCTGAACATCAGAGCCACACAGCTGGGGCACGACTGACCAAGGTGGAGTCTGGATGTCAGCTGCAATTAGGAGAGCTCCATTCCAGGATAGGCCTGGCTGGGGCACCCCCGACAAGTACATACCTAGGAAAAAGACAATCCCGCATCTACCCACCAGAGGGGATCTCCCTGACCATATAAGAGTGAGAGGGGAGGACTGCAGCCTCACCCACCCCCACTGCCCCTCCTCCTTCCCTGGTGCAGGCACTGGGAAGAGAGTGAAAGAGGCAAAAGCTCTGCAGGAGATAGTAGAGAAGCAGACAAGAGGAACAATTACAGAAACTGCCACAAGAGGGCAGGGTTTTTTTCTTTTTTTTAATTTTTAATTTTAAAAATGTCTTGCCTATTTGTTAGTTCTTCTATTTTTTTAAAATACTTTTCCTTTGTGCATGAATGTGTTTGTGAGGGTTGATCTGCATCCCCCCATCTTTTTCTTTTCTTTTCTTTTTCTTTCTTCTTTTTTTTCTATTTATTTGTGTATGTGAATGATTGAGTGTTCATCTCTCAGGTTTTTTTGTTATTGTTGTTGGTTTGTTTCCACACTTTTGTTCTCTTTTTTATTTTCTTAGTTTAAGGTGTGTATGAATATATGTGTGTGAGTGTTCAATCTGATTTCCTTTTTTGTTTGGGGGGTCTTTTTCCCTCCAGTCTTTGTCTTTTTATTCTCCATTCATTTTGTGCTAGGTGTGTGTGTGTGTGTGTGTGTGTGTGTGTGTGTGTGTGTGTGTGTGTTGTTTAGTTTTCCTGGTTTTTTGCTGCTGTTGTTTTTTGTTATGTATCATTTTATTGTTATTCCAGTTGGTTTTGGTGTGTGTGTGTGTGCGCGCGCGTGCGTGTGTGTGTGTTCAGTTGTTTTCTGCTTTGGTTTCTGTTTTCATTGTTTTGTGGGGTTTTTTCTTTTCTTAAATTCTTGTCTATCTTATTTCATTCTATTTTTCTCTGTTCTCCTCATTGCTGTTACTGTATCTTGGACTTAGGTGGTACACACACATACCCATTGCATCATCATATAGAGTACTGATGCGGAATGGGTCTCAGGGAACACATACCACAATCAGTGAACATTGTGATTTACAAGTAGTTTCTTAATCCTAGCTCTCTATCCTCTACTTTATCCAACTTTCAAAACTACAAGAGACAGAAAATCTTCCCACCCACAGTCCTGTTTCAGATTAGAACAAAACCAGAGACTGGATCATGGAAGAATAGAGGACTGAGCAAACATCAGACAGAAGTGAAAACCTTTCCCACTGACACTGAATAACAGAACTAAATAGAAAAGCAAGAGATCTGCCCAAAAGATGAAAAAACAATGGAAGCTCACAGGCAATTTCAAGTATCACAAAAACACCTAAAAGTTAGACTTCAGAGTCCAAACAATGGAAATCACCAACAACTGGCCCCAGAATACAACAGGGATTAGGAAATGGATGGAAAGAGTGAATAAGACTCAAGAAAAACAAGATGCAACACTGAAAGAATTTGTAACAGAGATTTTGCCAATAAAAATTCATCCAGGAAATAACAAGATGACAAGCATGGAAAGCAGAATTAATCTAGCAGAAGAAAGACTCTCAGAACTTGAAGACCAGAATGTGGAATTAACCCAATCTGTAAAAAACATAGAATGAAAACTCAGAAAGAAAGAATAAAGCCTACAAGAGATATGCAATTATATCAAGAGGCCAAAACTATGCCTTCTTCTTCCCAGAAGAAGATAGGGAAACGGAGAACACCTTGGAGCAAGTATTCCAGGAAGTTATCCAAGAAAACTTTCCCCATCTCACCAGACATGGGACCAGCCAAGAACAAGAGACACAGAGAACCCCACAAGACATCAAGTGAAAAGACCAAACCCTAGACACATAGTAATTTGCGTATACAAAGTAAGCACAAAAGAAAAAATCCTGAAGGCAGCAAGAGAGAAAACTCAGACTACTTACCAGGGAAAACCAATCAGAATAGCAGCAGACCTATTAGCAGAAACACTACAAACAAGAAGGAACTGGAGTCCAATATTCAAAGTCTTCAAAGATAAACAATTTCAACCAAGAATTTCCTACCCAGTCAAGCTCAGCTTCATTATTGATGGAGAATTAAAATCCTTCCCAGATATCCAATCTTCAAGAGAGTATGCAGCTTCCAGACCATCTCTACAGGAAACACTTAAAAGGTGTTAAGCACAAAAGAAAAACAAAAGAATGACCACACACTTCCCAGGAGAACAGCAGAGCACAGAATCAACAAAGAATACATCAAAACAACAAATTTGAAAGCACACACATACATCAGTCCCAAAGTTAAAAGAAAACAAGCAAGCAAAGAAAAAACTTTATAAGAACTACATGACAGGGGTAAACAATTACATTTCAGTAATCAGCCTGAATGTGAATGAACTAAATGCACTACTGAAAAGACACAGAATAGCAAACTGGATAAGAAACCATGACCTAAAGTAATGTCCAATACAAATTAATAATGCTATGTACATAAATTTTTTGTGTAAATAAATACATGCACGCATTAAAAAAAAAAAAAAAGAAAGAAAGAAACCATGACCCAATTATTTGCTGCATCCAGGAAATTCATCTCACCACAAGGGAGTTAAAGAATGGAAAATGAGTTTCCAGGCCAATGGTTCACTAAAGAAGACAGAAGTTGTGATCTTAATATCAGACAAAACAACCTTTAAGCTATCAAAAATTTGAAAAGATATGGAAGGATACTACATAATGATAAAAGGTACAATCCATCAACAAGAAATATCCATCCTAAACATATGCGCACTCAACACAGGAATACCAGCATTTATAAAGCAACTACTAAGTAAACTAAAAAAAGACACTGACTCTAGCACTATTATAGCAGGGAACTTAAATAGCCCACTAACAACCCTAGATAGATCATCAAGGTAATAAATCAACAAGGAGATCCAGAACCTAAACTTGACATTCAACCAAATGAACTTAATAGAGACCTACAGAATATTCCACCCAGCAACCACAGAATATATATTCTACTCATCATCACATAGAATGCATCCCAAGATCAATCACATCCTTGACAATAAATCAAGCATAAGCAAATTCCATAAGGTTGAAATATTGCCATGCACCTTCTCAGGTCACAGTAGAAAAATAATAAATATCAAACACCAACAAAATGTCCCCAAAGCCCACAAAGACAAGGACACTAAAGAACATGATGCTGAACAACTATTGGGTAAACCCTGAAATCAAAGCAGAAATTAAAAGATTCCTGGAACAAAATGAAAAAGAAGAAACATTTTACCAAAATCTCTAGGATGCCATGAAAATAGTTCTAAGAGGGGAATTTATATCTCTATGAGCACACATCAAAGAAATGGAAAGATCACAAGTTGAGAGCCTAACAAATCACCTAAGAGAGAAGACCACCAAAACCCTAACTTTAGGAGAAGAATCCAAATCACCAAAATAAGAATCCCAATACAGGACACAGAAGACAAAAATATCATAGAAAATACCAACAAAACAAAAAGCTGTTTCTTTGAAAGAATTAACAAGATTGATGGATCCCTAGCCAGAACGACCAAGAAAAGGAGAGAAAAAGCACAAATAAACACAATCAGAAATACAAAAGATCAAATCACAACTGATCCCAAGAAATACAAAAGATTATCAGAGATTACTATGCACACCTATATGGAAATAAACTTGATAACCTAAATGAAATGGAGGACTTTCTGACATCACACAACCTCCCCTGGTTGAAACAAGAAAACATTGAGACACCAAATAGACCAATAACAACCCAGAAAATTGATTATGGCTCTCCAGAAGAATTCTACATAATGTACAAGGAGGAGCTGATACCAATCCTACTGAAAGTATTCGAGGCATTTGAGAAAGATCAAATGGTCTCCAAATCATTTTATGAAGCTAACATCACACTGATACCCAAACCAAATAAAGATCCAACAAAAAAAGAGAACTACAGGCCAATATCCCTTATGAACATAGATGCAAAAATTGTCAACAAAATTCTAGCAAATCAGATCCAAAAACAAATCTCAAAAATCATCTACCATGACCAAGTAGGCCTCATACCCAGGATGCAGGGATGGTTCAACATCTGCGAGACCAGAAATGTAATTAAATACATCAACAGATGTAAAAACAAGAACCACATGATTGCATCATTAGATGCATGTAGAAAAAGCTTTTGATAAAATCCAGCATCCCTTCTTGATAAAAACCCTCAAACACCTAGGTATAGAATGAACATAACTCAAAATAGTAAGTGTCATCTATGATAAACCCACAGCTAGCATATTGCTAATTGGACAGAAACTGGAAACATTTCCCCTGAAAACTGGAACAAGACAAGGTTGCCCACTCTCACTCCTCTTGTTCAACATTGTGTTGGAAGTCCTAGCTAGAGCAAATAGACAAAAAAAAGAAATCAGGGGTATCCAGATAGGAAAAGAGGAAGTTAAGTTATCCCTCTTTGCTGACAACATGATCCTATACCTCAAAAAACCAAGAGAATCTGTCAAAAACGTGCTTGCCCAGAAAAAAACTTTGGCAAAGTCTCAGGCTACAAAATAAATGTGCAAAAGACAGTTGCATTCCTATACACCAACAAGCAGGCAGAGAACCAAATAAAAAGCGAATGCCATTCACAATAGACACACACAAAAATGAAATACTTCAGTATCTTCCTAACCAGAGAAATGAAAGACCTTTACAATGAGAACTACAAAACACTGCTCAAAGAAATCCAAGAAGACAGAGACAAATGGAAAAATATTCCATGCTCATGGATAGGAAAAATCAACATTGTTAAGATGTCCATCCTACCAAAGGCAACCTACAGATTCAATGCAATACCCATTAAATTACCAACATCATTCTTCTCAGACTTGGAAATGACTATACAGAAATTCATATGGAAATATAAACAACCACGAATAGCCAAAACAATCCTTAGGAAAAGAAAAAAGCAGGAGGCTTCACACTTCAAGACTTCAAACCTTACCTTAAGGCTACAATAATCAAAACAGCCTGATATTGGTATAAGAACAGGCATGTAGACCAATGGAACAGGATAGAGATTCCAGAAGCAAAGCCTCAATTTCTTAACCAACTCAACTTTGACAAAGCCTCCAACAACAACCACTGGGGAGAGGAGAATCTATTCAGTAAATGGTGTTGGGAAAACTGGCTGATCAAATGCAGAAGCTTGAAACAGGACCCCTACATATCACCATACACAAAAATTAACTCTAAATGGATTAAAGATCTAAACGTAAAACCTCAAACTATAAGAATCTTAGAAAACGCAGGAGACACCCTTGTGGAAATTGGAACTGACAACAAATTCCTGATGAAAATTCTAAGTGTCCATACCATAAGAGATAAGATAGACAAATGGGAGCTCATCAAACTGATGAACTTCTGCAAAGCCAAAGAAACCATCAAGAGGGCAAGGAGACAGCCCACAGAATGGGAAAAAAAATCTGCTAACTGTATATCTGACAAATGCCTAACATTTAGGATCTACAAGGAACTCAAACAACGAACTGAAAGGAAAAAAACAAACAGTCCCTTTAAAAAGTGGGCAAGGCCGGGTTCCGTGGCTCATGCCTATAATCCCAGCACTTTGGGAGGCCAAGAAGAGAGGGTTGCCTGAGCTCACGGGTTCGAGACCAGCCTGAGTAACTTGGCGAGACCTTATCTCGCCAATAAATAAAAAAATTAACTGGGCATGGTGGTGCATGCCTGTAGTTTCAGCTACTTGGAAGGCTGTGGCAGAAGGATGGCCTGAGCCCAGCAAGTTGAGGCTACAGTGGCTGTGAGCATGCCACTGCACTCCAGCCTGGGTGACAGAGTGAGACTCCAATTAAAAAAAATAAATAAATAAAAAGTGGGCAAAAGACATGAATAGACACTTCTCAAAAGAAGATATACGGACAGCCAACAGACACATGAAAAAATGCTCAGCCTCAATCATCACCAGAGAAATGCAAATCAAAACCACATTGAGATACCACCTAACCCCAGTATTAATGGCCATCATTAATGAAACAAACAACCACAGATGCTGGCAAGGAAACAGAGAAAAAGGAATGGTTCTACACTGCTGGTGGGAATGCAAACTAGTACAACCTCTTTGGAAGACAGTGTGGAGATTTCTGAAAAAACTAGAAATTGGCCTTCCATATGACTCAGCAATCCCTCTATTGGGAATATACCCAGAGGAACTCAAATCATTCTACAAAAATGATACCTGTACAGGCATGTTTGTTGTAGCTCTATTCACAATAGCAGAAACATAGAGTCAACCATGCTGACCACCAAAGCTGGACTTAAAAAAAATGTGGATATATACACAATGAAATGTTATGCAGCCATAAAGAAGGACAAACATATGGACTTCGCAGCAACTTGGATGGATTTAGAGTCTATAATACTGTGTGATCTGTCATAGGAAGAAAGAACCAAGTACCACATGGAATCACCGGAGCCTAGCAGGTCGAGGCTGCGGTGGCCAGGAGCGGCCACTGCACTCCAGTCTGGGCGACAGAATGAGACTCCAGCTCAAAAAAAAAAAAAAAAAAAAAAAGAAAGGGATTGGCAGTTTTGGGATACTACCAGAGTTGGGGCGGGGCAGGATTGGCAGTAGTGGGAAACTGCCAGGGCAGGGGAGTCACACCTCATCAACAATGGTTCCTGCATAAGGAACATTTGTATATCTAACCCTGAATTGTCCCTCACATCTTCAAAATTTTTAAAGTTTTTTTAAAAAGCCAGAATAGTCATGTCAATCCTAAGCAAAAAGAACAAAGCTGGAGGCATCACATTACCTTATTTCAAATATACTACAAGGCTATAGTAACCAAAACAGTATGATACTGGTACAAAAACAGACACATTGACCAATGGAACAGAATAGAGAATCCAGAAATAAGCCCAAATACCTACAACCAACTGATGTTCAACAAAGAGACAAAAACATACACTGGAGAAAGGACCCACTATTCAACAAATGATGCTGGGAAAGTTGGATAGCTACATGGAGAAAAATGAAGCTTGAGTCCTATCTCTCACCATATACAAATATTAACTGATGATGCATTAAAGAATTAAATGTCAGACCTGAAACCAGAAAAATCCCAGAAGAAAACCTAGGAAAACTCTTCTGAACGTTGGCCTAGGCAAAGAATTTATGGTTAAGACCCCAAAAGCAAATGCAACAAAAATAAAAATAAACAAATGGAGCTTAAT
Source organism: Cephalopachus bancanus (assembly GCA_027257055.1). Taxonomy (NCBI): domain Eukaryota; kingdom Metazoa; phylum Chordata; class Mammalia; order Primates; family Tarsiidae; genus Cephalopachus; species Cephalopachus bancanus. The sequence goes on from JAPVLO010000093.1 coordinate 15,876,369, forward strand.
TAAACTAAAAAGCTTCTGCACAACAAAAGAAATAATAAACAGAGCAAATGAGCAACCTACAGAATGGGAGAAGATATTCACAAACTATACATGTGACAAAGTATAAATATCCAGAATCTACAAAGAATTCAAACAAATCAGCATGAAAAAGAAACAACTAACCCCATCAAACAGTAGCCAACAGCGTGAGCAGAAGAAAAGAAGATATACAAATGGCCAAGAAACATATGAAAAAATGCTCAACATCACTCATCACCAGGAAAATGCAAATTAAAATCACAGTGAGGTACCATCTTACACCAATCAGAATGACCAGTATTAAAAAGTCAAAAAACAGTGAAAAGAGAATGTTTACATTCTGTTGGTTGGAGTGTAAATTAGTACAACCTCTAAGGAAATCGGTATGGAGATTGCTCAAAGAACTAAAAGTAGATCTACCATTCAGCCCAGCAATCCCACTACTTGGTATCTACCCAAAGAAACAGGTTTTTACACAGAAAGACACCTGCATTCATATGTTTATCACAGTTTTCACAATTGCAAAGATTTGAATTCAACCTAAATGTCCATCCACTGATCAGTGTATATGAAAATTACACATACACCATGGGCTACAATTCTGCTATAAAAAAAGAATGCAATAATTTCTTTTGCAGACTTGGAAGTAACTGAACACCATTCTTCTAAGCGAAGTAACACAGAAGCAGAAAACCAAACATCATATGTTCTCACTTATAAGTGGAAGCTAAACTAAGGATCTGCAAAGGTGTATAGAACGGTATAATGGACACTGGCAACTCAGAAGGGGGAGGATGAAAAGGGGTGGAGGATGAAATGTGCACAGGTGGGGGTGGAGGATAAACTTAAAATTTGGCCTTTTTTGCCACTATATTTGTACAATTCATGCATGTAATAAAAACCATTTGTACCCTCTAAAGCTATTGAGATAATTTTTTAATGTAGATAATGAGTATAAGAAATACTCAGGTTAAGATTAAGTGAAAGCAAATTCAGAATCCCAAACTGCATCAGTATGGTTTCTAGTGTATAAGGAAAACTGCTAGAAATTGAAATAAAAGCAGTTACTTGTTGAACAAATAAAATAAAATTTTCATCTTGCATAACCTGTCTCTGCAATATATTGTTATACGATATTGTCTAATTACCTACAATAGTTGCAAAATTCCATATTTTTAATTACTGAAAACCATGTTATTTCACATATTCATTTATGTGAAAGTGCATCATATATAATATATAAACCTCCGTACTAAGTGTACAAGTAAAAAAAAATAAACATTAAAATAACGGGTTTGCCTCATGGAAATCGGAACTGGCATCCAATTCCTGAACAAAACCCAAAACCCACAGCTCATAAGAGAGAAAATAGACAAGTGGGACCTAATTAAACTGACAAGCTTCTGCAAAGCTAAAGAAACCATCAAGAGAGCAGGGAGACAGCCCACAGACTTGGAAAAAGTATTTGCCAACTCCAGGTCCGACAAAGGCTTAACATCCTGGATCTATGAGGAACTCAAGCGTGCTGAAAAGAAAAAAACAAACAACCCCATTATAAAATGGGCAAAAGATATGAACAGACACTTCACAAAGGAAAACATCCGAGCAGCCAACACACACATGAAGAAATGTTCAACCTCACTAATCATCAGGGAGATGCAAATCAAAACCACACTGAGATACCACCTAACCCCAGTCAGAATGGCAATTATCAACAACTCAAAAAATAACAGCTGCTGGAGAGGGTGTGGTGAAAAGGGAACACTTCTACACTGTTGGTGGGAGTGTAAACTAGTGCAACCTCTGTGGAAAGCAGTGTGGCAATTCTTAAAAGCTCTAAATACCAACCTCCCATATGACCCCGCAATCTCCCTACTGGGAATATATCCTGAAGAACACAAATCACTCTATAAAAAAGATACCTGCACACGCATGTTTATCGCAGCATTGTTCACAATAGCAAGAACCTGGAAACAGCCATGCTACCCGTCAAAAGAGGACTGGATTAAAAAAACGTGGTACATATACACAATGGAATACTACGCAGCCATAAAAAAGAACAAAATCATGAATTTCGCAGCAACCTGGATGGAACTAGAGTCTATAATACTGAGTGACCTCTCACAGAAACAAAGATCCGAGTATCACATGTTCTCACTCATATAATGAACCTTAAACATCCAATGCAATACTATACGAAAATGACTGACCGTACCGGGAAACTATGGTGGTGGGAGGGAGATGGGATTAACAGTAGCAAATATCTGTCTGGGTACGGGGAAACATCCCATATCAACAGGGTGCCTGAATGAAACGCAATTGTATACCTAACCCTTAACTGTAAATTTTTTATTTTCACAATAAATAAATAAATAAATAAAAAATAACGGGTTTGGTGTTTCTAGCTATGAATATTAATTCAAAGAAAAATAAATATATCATAGAACTAATCTGACCTGAGGGTATATTCCATAACTTTTGCTGAATCAATATTTTCTGTAAGAAAAATGCAAGCAAGGAGGAAATTAAACAATATTTTATGTTTATTTTCTTGTTTTTTAATTCACCAAGGAAGGGAGACAATTCCCTAATAGGTGAGATAAAAATTACAGATGAAATTTTATTTATATGCTAAAAAGTGTACTTTTTGAAATAGGACATCCACACCAGGTCCTTCTAAAAACATTCTATGATAAGCAATTAATTTTCACAAACTCTCTTGTTTGGTTCAAATAGAGAACTGAATTTACTACAAGCTCAGTGCAGGTTATGCAATTCACACATCTTTTTAGGGGTTTGAACCCCAATATCCAATGAGAGTGCTGTTTGTGAATGCCTAAATGATCTTCTAATTAAAAAAAAAAAACAACTCATTCTACCTCAATTCAGAGTACATATGCTAATGGCATGACACCCAGTGCATGGATGAGTAAGAAGATCAATGGAATGGGCAGATGGAAAAGAAGGAATGGGAGGAAAAATTAATGCATTTTTTGTTTGCATTAGAGAAAATTCTGTAAAAATGAATATAACAGTGACATATTTACCTTATAAACAACTCTATGCAAAAAATGGCCTATGTGATACAAAGTTTTTAAACAATGAATCGGAATGTATTCTTCCTCAATCCCGTTGTCCAGGTGTGACTTGTGATAGCGAGTGCAAAACTGACCCACACTGCGCTACAGTGACCATTTCACATTGCGGCAGTTCCCTTGGTCACTGTATGTTGCTCTCCAGCTCTTCCATTAACTGCAAATACATGCAGTCACTCTCCACAGCATGTGTGCTCCAAGAGGGAAAGGACGGTTTATCGTTCTCACTGATCTATATACCTGCTCTGCGCCCAGTACATCATTACTGACAGAATGACTGAATGTGCACCCTACCACCGAGACCCATTATTCCTTGTATCCTAGCCTTTCTTTCCAGTGAAAGGTCACAGGGACAGAAATGGATGACTGAAGAGGAGCAGAAGGAAGCATCCCAGAAGCTCCAGCCAGAGGCAAAGCCAACTTAGAGGCTGATATACCCTGACTCTTATCCCAATGTTCTGTCTTCTGTCTCACATTATTGACTTATAAAAATTGAGTGTAACAGACAATGCAATGAACTACATATTTCTGTCCCACCTCCCTCCAGTCTCATTCATAAACTGAAAGTGTAATCCCAGTGTGATAGTATTTGGGAGTGGGCCTTTGGGAGGTAATTAGGTTACGAAGATAAAGTCCACATGACTCTTCTTATAAGAAGAGCCCAAACAGCTAGCTAGCTCCTTTTCCACCATGTGAGGACACAGCAAGAGGACTGCTGTCTGTGAACTGGGAAAAGGACCCTCACCAAGGATCTGACCCTGATCTTGGACTTCCAGCCTCCAGAATTCTGTTAAATAAATGTTTGTTGCTTAAACTACCCGGTTGATGGCATTATGTTACAGCAACTCAAGCTAAGATGCAGACTACTTTCATTTTCTCTCATCAAAGGGTAAAGTGAATAGTGTGAAATACAAAGTGAAAATAAGATAAGAAACATTTAGAATTAATATACCAGGCCATTGGCTCGTTAAGTTATGGTGTGGCCATTTGCTTTTTGATCTATGGCCAGGCCATGTTTTCTTAGGCTTCGGCCCTGTCCCTTACCTTGGGGAGGTGAATCTCCTCTTTCTCTCTCTCTAATTTACTTTCTTTCTTTTTTTTCCCCTCTTTTAATTTTTATTTAAAATTGTGGGGTACAATTCAGGGCTAGGTGTACAAATATTCACCATGCAGGTACCCTTATCGATGAGGTATGCCCCCTTCCCCATCTAATTTTCTTCCTAAATAAACTATATTTTCTAATCTAAATAAAAATAAAATTACTATACCATAGCTATTTGTCTTTCTCTGAGCTTTTCTAAAGTAAGTGCTCTGATTTATTCATCTTTGAATAGCCAATACTTGACGCAATACCAGGCACATAATTGGTACTCAACATGTTTATAAAATAAATAATGACTACACACCTTGAAAACACACACAATTAAGAAAATTCCTTTTCTGCAGATAATGAATATGCAGGACACCTCTTTAAGAGCACTCTCTCTAGTCCCTTGACCGCGCTCCCCAAGATAACAGTGATGTGGAGTACAAACCTTTATTTAAAGTCCAGTCTCTATAGAGGATATGGACTTCCATGTGGACACAGAGCCAGAGGTATTCCGGGGAATGGGGCTCAATGGGGAGGTTTAATAAAGTGTTTTCCCTCAAAGGATTGGGATCTCATATAATAGTTTTGGGCATTTTAAGATCTAATATTCCCTACAGGGTCACCTGAACAATCAACTTTGGAAGCCTAAGCCTACATAAGAGCAATTTGCTTACTGAGCTCACTGAATATTTCCTTGTACTTAAACCTCCTTTCACTTCTTTCCCCATCCACTGTTCAAAAATATTTATTGTGCCAGGCACTGTGCTAAGGGATAGGAGGAAGAATAATAAAAGTAGAGTTATAGTCTTTGCCCTCACAAAGCTTATTGTCTAGCAGAGGAAACAGAGATTTAAGCAAGGAGATACAATAAAATGTGATAAAATTTAATCAGGAAGAAAAAGGTACTTGGCAAGGACACAGCCTTAAGGGGTGGGAGTGGAGGGCCAAAAAGGCATCCCTGAGTCAGTAATGTCTAAGTTGGGACCTGAAGATGAATTTAATTGATTTAAGACCTTCTACAAATCCACATCCTGACCACAATCTGATCCTTCTTGCCTCCTGTGAGTCCAAGTGTCCTGCCTTCAGGACCATAATTCATCTTGATTATAATCCATCTTGATTATACCACTTTGCCACAAACCATTTCAATTCTCCAGCTAATGACTGTACTCCCTTTTGTCCTATTAGGACACTAAAACCCAGAATCCCTCTCTGAGGCCAAAATTTAAAAGTTTTCTCTAATGTAGTTTAGTTGAATAAACAGCATCCTAGGAACTCTTAAGAATGAGAGTAGCAACATGGCATTCTGTGTGTCTTTAAAATAGCCATCCCTCCTGCTGTAAAGCCCTCACCCTATCTAAGCTGAATGAAAAAACAACTCAAATCCACATCATGAAAAGTTCATTATGGGATAGACAATAGTCCTGATTGGCTGGTCAACAATTCATAAATATGAGATGTTAGGCAAATACTACTTAGAACAAAATGTCATACTAAAGTATTTAAAACATCTTAGGGCTGATGAACATTTTATATACCAGCTTTTAGTGTAAAAAACCTTGATCTTTATAAAGTTATCACTAGAAGCTGCCAGTAGTCTTCTTAAAATCGGAGATTATAAAAACCATAAAAACCAGTGAGATATGAGGTTTTTTTGGATAAATTAAATGTCCTTCAATTAGATTCCTAACTGATAAGTCATGGGAAATATTATTTTTAAAGTATTCATGAATTGCATTAAAGTGTATAATTTTACTGTGTATGAGCACATATAAAGTTATTCTTTTTTTATAAGAAACTTAAAGTGATTACTTTTCTATGAGCTTCTCTATAAGTTTTGCTTTTCTGTGACCCAACAAATAGAAAACCTGAACTGGCAAAAATACTAGTGTAAAAGAAATTTACCTGTGGAAATTCTCACAGAGTAAGAACTCAGTTTGTTACAATATGTGCTAATAATTATACTGGATTCTAAATAAATCACTCATAAACTCAAAAATACAATCATTGTCAGATATAATTCTTATATATTCAGTACAGAGTGAATATTTCCTTATCCAAAATGCTTCAAACAAGAAATATTTCTAATTCTGATTTTTAGAAAATATTTGCATTATTCTTACTGGTTGGGCATTCCAAATTCAAGTCTCCAAAATCTGAAATGCTCCAATGAGCATTTCCTTTGAGTATCATGTTGACACTCAAAAAATTTCAGCGTTTGGAGCATTTCAGATTTTAGATTTTGGGGTTTGGGATGCTCAACCTGTATTGCTACATTTTTTAATTTGAAGTATTAAAAACTAATCCTGAGAGAGGTGCTAGAACATAAAAACCATAACCTTTAGGCCTCTTTCTAAATTCTTACTATAGACTACAAGTAAAAGTGTATACCTTCAGAGTCTGTAACGTTTATAAAAAGTAAATTCAGCTCCGTACCTTAAAACATTAAAAGTCTGTAAACCACAAGTAGCAACTATGGTGTAAGACCTAAAAATCAAAGTCCTAATATTATGTGTTGCCTTGATATCTTGTGAAACCAGGAGGGCCCTGAATGACTTAACTGCAAGTTTCTCTTCCCACTCCACTAACAGATAAAGTCCCTTAGCCATAAAACCCTGTTTATCCTGCTACCCAGACACACAGTTCCTGCCTATCCCTGAGCAGGGTTCAATTCCCTACCAATCCCCAGAACTTTTCAAGCAAGTCATTCACAACCTCCCACAGGAACCAGAGGGTACCCCACCCTCTTGAAACTATGAAGCCTGCCTCTCAAGGCCTTTGCTTGGTTATTCTGCTCTTGAGTGCAACCCCTTCACGGCCCTACAGAGTATGGGGCATCCTCCTTCCCCAGCTAAGATAATAAGTGACTTGGAAACTGCTATCAATATTATCTGCCCAGTGTCGCGTGTTGTGCGTTCAGTCATCCCCATTATTCTAGGGAGAGAATCTCTTCTTCTCCAGTGGGGTAAACAGGAGGCAATTAAAACAGCAACTTTACTGGCTGTCTAATGCAAAACTCCAGACTTGCCTTTCATTCATATAGACCATCATTTCAGTTGAGTGTTTAATTCTATTGCCAGAAAAAGATATGAACGCTTCTAGGGACTTCTATTGATGATCAAGGTCATGAAAAATAACATCAAGTTTCTAACATTACAAAGTAAATATTTTGTACCAAACCTGGGTTTTTATGAAGCTAATATATTGCAATTTGAAAATTGGGACCCTAAGAGTGAATCTATAACATGAAGTAATCATGATTAACCAACCTAACTAGTATACACTAGCATATGTTCAGGGGAATCTTGTTCTACTGAACCACAAGATTGGGGAACTACATAGTATTCCAGTAAGAGTTCTTCATACAAAACATAATTGTGATTATATTTTTTAAAACATATTATCTTTTTTCCTTCATACTTTTTTATTATTTTATTTTTTTGCAGAATCCAGATCTCACTATGTTGCCCAGACCGGTTTTGAACTCCTGGCCTCAAATAATCCTCCTGCCTCAGTCTCCCATGGTGCTAGGATTACAAGAATGAAAAATGCAATTTGTACCTGGCCATACTTTTAAAAAAGTAAACATTTCTTTGCTGGTACACTAAGTACTATCTATTCATTTATTTTGTGAAATAGATGAATGACTAAATAATAATTAGTAAAACTTTTTGAACATTTATGTTCTATTAGATAATTCTCTAATGTAGTAACATCAGACAATCTTCACTATAGGATTTAACTTTTACTGGAAGAGACATCTTCAGTCTTACAAAACATGAGGTTTAGTTCATTCATTTCTTCCATACATTTAATTTTTAGAAATAATTAGTCTTAATTATTCTGAGAATAAAATACTTCAATATCTATTAAACTTCTAGCTAATTAATGGAATGTCTAAGGCCACACAAAATGCCATGGTAGAGTTGAAAATAGGGTGAGGTCCCATCTAATGAAGACCTACAAATGTCTGTTGTATCTAATACATGTTTTCCTACATCTTTATGAGGCCTATGGTACTAGTATTTTCCAACTCATTTAAAATTATTTTAAGCTTATACTTTATGGCCTCCCAAATGTCTTTTCTAGTAAGAGTTAAACCATATAGTGAAGATTGTTTATTGACATAACTGCATTAGAAATCATATCACAGATCATATGTTCTAGTTGTCTTCAGTCAAGATAGTCTAAAGGTGGTGTATCAGGTGGAACTGTGGTCCCCAAAATCGTATATCCAAGCCCTAGTCCCTAATATCTGTGAATATGATCTCATTTGGAAAATGGGTCTTTTTAGGAGTAATTATGTGAAGGACCTCAAGAGGAGATCATTCTGGATTAACCAGGTGGACCCCAAGTCCCATGACAAGTTTCCTTAAAATAAGGGGAAAAGACAAAGACAGATGAGAGCAACACAGGGGAGAAAGCCATGGGAGAAGGACTCAGAGACCAGAGTTTTGCAGCCAGAAGTCAATGATAGCCTGGAGCTACAAGAAGCTGAAAGAGGCAAGACAGGATTCTGTCCTAGAGTTCAGAGGAAATGTGCCCCTGCTGACAGCTCGATTGTAGACTTCTGGCCTCCAGAACTGTGAAAGAATACATTTCTTTTGTTTAAGCCACCAAGTTTGTGATGATTTGTTAAAGAAGCCCCTAGGACCCTAATATAAGTGGAGTGTCTGTATATGGATTCCCTGGTCAAACAACATACACACAAACAAACAAAATCAAGTTTCTAAATTGGAAAACAATATTCTCCTCTGTGAAGACAAAAGATGGAACGAATGTAGAGGAGTCTGTATTGGCCTAGATCAGAAGTCCCATCTGTCATTTCCTAGCTGTGTCGTTTGGACACGTTCCTCTCAGAGTCTCAAGAGCAAGGGAGGCTGAGAAGGAAAATGTCGAGGGTCAAAAATGCAGTGTAAACAAACACTGAACAACAGCCTACAAAACAACCCACTCATCACTGCATTTGGGAGATGCTGGTAAAAAGTTCTACTCAAAAAACATTAAAATGAAATATCTTGTGTTATTCTAGGGACCAAAGAGGTCCACAAAACTTTTATTCTGATAGGTGTCCTCCTTGGCCAGTCCTCATTCCCAGAACCTATTTCTCCATTTTGATGCTGAACTTTTAGACCAAATATAGTGGGCACCATCTGCTATCAATATAGCCCATCCTCTTCCCAGCCAAGATGAGTTCCAGGCCAAGTTTGTCTTGTGAGTTAACAGGAGGTGACAAGCCTGGCAGGACACGAATTCTCCCTGTATGATTGATTCGGCCTGGCTGACCAGATCCATGTTAATGAGGATGTGCCAGATCTCCTAACAAAAACATTTTTTGAATAATTTAGAGTGAGAGCATAAATTGCCAGGTAACATGATTCATTGTGCAATTATGGCTCCAGTTAAATCTGCTTCCGTGGGCGCCTTTACAGCAAACATCAGTGACTGCAAACTGCCTGTTATCAGAATTAACCATATACATATTGCAAAAGAACAGAGACTCGACAGTGAAGGTGAAGTGCTTCCAAGGCAATACTTCTAAATGAGTTAGGGAATTAAACTCAGGAAGAATATCTATTTCCATTCATTATGGTAAGTTTAACTTCACACTGATACTTACAGTTTCTCAGGAATTGCCCTTAATTTCTTGCCTTACATTATCTCTTTAAATAAGTTTCTTTTTAGCATTCTGGCAGTTTATATTCCTTCCTATACACATCCTAATGCCAATTATTCAAATAAGTCATAACATATTCAAACATCTGAAACATTCCTAAAAGATGGAATTGCCAAGTACCTTTCTCCTAAGGAATCACAACTTGAAAGCTTTTTCAACTGTTATAAGTATGAACCCAGAGGTTGTTTTTTAAAACATAGTCCTTGAGCCTCAACACTGGAAACAAACATGGAGCAAACACTGAAACAAACATGGAGCCAAATAATTCAGATTTATATTTGACCTTGAATTTGTTAGTTATAAGGAGGCTAAGGACAAGCTTTCTGAACTCACTAAACATCAGTTTCCTGATTTTAAAAATGGACTTTTCTTTTTGTTTTATTTTTAGATTCAGGCAGTACATATGCAGGAATGTTACATGAGTATATTGTGTGATGGTGAGATGTGAGCTTCTATTGAACCTTCCTCCTAAATAGTGAACATGGTATCCAATAAGTAGTATTTCAACCCTGGTCCCCCTCCCAACCTCCCTGCTTTAGAAGTCCCCAGTGTCTGTTATTCTCATCTTTATAACATTGTGTACCCAGTGTTTAGCTCCCATTTACAAATGAGAGCATGTAGTAAAAAATGGATTTCATAATACCTAACCATCCTCCCTTTTGTGAATTTTGAGACTCAAATCAAATGGAACATTACATATAAAAGTGCTTCTGTGACATAAAGCCTTAACAGGACTTTAGGATACTAATCATTCCAACAGGTGACATTAAAAAATACACTCATTTAAGCAAATGTTACACTTGCTTATTTAAAAAGGTAAAAAAAAGGAAGAAAAAGTTGTCCTAAAATGTTTTCCCAAGCTTCATCTGCCACCAAAGAAAAAAATTCAGGAAATCTTATCCCCACTTCCTAGTCTGAAGGCACAGCAATGACAGAAGAAGCTTCAAGGAGACGGTCACCACCTGTGTCCCACTCTATTAAATCAGCATCTCTGAGATGCCTTCAAACTGGCAAGAGAAGTACAACCTCTTGAGTCACAAACAGACTTCCCTGCAACCTGCCTTGACTGTCCTCACCTCCCCCCACTGCACCTGACACAACAACTGTTTGGGCAGCTCCCATCAGAGCTGCTGATTTCAAAGCCCTGTACTGTTCAAGTATGCGTGTCCATCCCTTCCTGTTATACCATGGTCATCTGACACTTCTGATATGCGTTTATGATCCTAAACATTTGCTCCTCCTTCCATTTTTTTGGATTTCAGAAACCAAACTCCATGCTAGAAACCTTGCATGTTAGGGTTGGGAAAGGCAGTTCCCACGTGAATATATAATTATTTATATCAATCCGTCTTACAAATCTTACTATCTGAAATTGCCAGTCATGAAAGAACTTAAGCATCTGTCTTATCATTACTTTCTGTGTTATAAACTCATCTATTTTTTCATATCTTCCACAAAACCAAATCTGAACTTCTTGAAGTCGTATGTTTGTGAATATAGACTTCTAAAGAGTTTGGCAACTTGGAAACTTACTAGATGGGTTGATCAAAATGTTGCTTTATTTTTAAGTAAAGGTTTAGAAAGTTCTGTGCATGTTTCTTGTTACTTAATTGACAATTAGAACTTAATGACAAAATGCTTCACATCTGAAATCAATAGGAATTTTCCATGCGCAAAGACTGTAAAATCAGCCCATTATAAAGAGATTTGCATATTTTAATTATTGTGTACTAGGGCTTTGGTCAAATAGATGCCTCAGTGCAGAACGTACCATGTGGTTTGAGTAAAATAATAAAGTTCTGCTTTTAGTATATGTAAATGTAGTTAGAAGCATAAATATGTTAAGATGGGAATATATCTTGTCAGAGTGAGGACTTCATTTTTTTTAATTTTTAAATTTTTAAATTTTATTTTAAAGATGTGGGATACAAATCAGGATTAGGTATACAAGTGGTCATCGTACAGGTAAAGTTTGGACCTCCCTTTGGTCCCCACTTTGCCTGGTTTGAGATCAGATACCTTATTGATGTTGTGCTCCCCACAGCAGTATCCCACTACTGCTAACCCCTTTCTTATAGTATTATGGTAAATGTTCAGGGGAGGACTTCGTTTTAGTACATGTGTTTAATATCTTGCTTTCAGAATTTATTAGGAGAAGAGGAAATTTAGGAAGATTAAAATGTAGATAAACTGCTTGTAAAGGTCAAATTAATAAGTACACACCAATAACAATAGTATAAGACCTCTGGCCACCTTGCCAAAGTGGCCTTAAAATGCAAAGCTGATTACTGAAATAATTTTGACTCTGAAGCTAAGACTAGGAGTCAAATATATAAGCAGTCAGGCTTTTATTTGTCCAGCTTTCATGACTAGATATTTTTTAAATGCTGAAGAATAGTGATGTTCATTCATTCATTTATTCACTCATTTAAATATCACATAAAGAGTTGGGCTAGTTACTTATTCTCTCTTTGCTTCCATTCTTTGCTCTCATTTGCTACAAAATGGGGCTAATAGTAGTAATAATAGTAATTATTGCAATAATTAAAGAATTAATGTGTGAAAAGTACTTAGAATAATGCCTGGCACAGATGGTGATGGAGGTGAAGATGGTGATGATAATATATAGGGCTTTGAAGATTCAAAGATTTAAAAATATTAAGAAGGTTTTCACTAAAAACATTTGTAAATAAGCTTAAAATCCTCAAAGTTGTTTAAGTTTGAGGATTCCACTGAAACAATGTCATAAAGGACTGCAATTTTAGAAAATAAAAGCACTTTTGCAAGCTTCATTTTCAATTAAAAATGCATTGTCGAGCCGGGCTCAGTGGCTCAGTATGTAATCCCGCGCCTTTGGGAGGCTGAGGTGAGTGGATTGCCTAAGCCGTGGATTCGAGACCTGCCTGGGTAGGCGAGACCTCATCTCTACAATAAATCAAAAAATTAGCCGGGTGTGGTAGCGCGCGCCTGTAGTTCCAGCTACTTGGAAGGCTGAGGTGGAAGGATTGCCGGAGCCCAGCAGGTGAAGGCTGCGGTGGCCAAGAGCGGCCACTGCACTCCAGTCTGGGCGACAGAGTGAGACTCCAACTCAAAAAAAAAAAAAAAATGCATTGTCTAATTGTTTGATATTTGTAAATTACAATACTAAAGAATGCTTAGATACACATTTGTGACATTTATAGAGATACATGCCCTTTTTTCAGAAGGAAAGGTAGAATCAAATATATAATGTCATAACTCCCAACACCGGCATCATCTATGTGACCCAAGTTTCCATGAAAGCATTTCTGGAGGTCTGCATGGAGCAAGGAAACCTCTGTACATCAAAAACACTTCTTTACTACATTTCTGTGTCATCAAATCAGCATTCTTGGAAATAAGTTCCGAAAGCTTTTCACTAGCCAAGATTTTGTCAGCCCATTCTACTTTAAATTAATACTCTAGTTCTTGAATTTTGTATGTGTGTGTTTGGGGATGGGGTGAGGAACAGGACTCCTTTGAGAAACTTAAAAAAAAAAAAAAAGCTATGAACCATTTCTCCTGAAAATTCACATACACGTATTATTTTAAAACAATTTCAGGGATTTGTAAAGCGGCATTCCATCCATAGAACTTCCTATTCCAAATGGCAACTATTTGCTTTTACTCAGAACATCATTTGCCAATATTAAATGCAGATGAAATTAATTATCATAGATGTAACTTCTATGTAAAGATATTAGATTATACCATTGTTGATATTTAAAATATTGCTGTGTATCTTTTGAAAGTAAAGACCAATAGCTAAACTCCAAACAAGATATACTGTATTACTTTTTAATTTTATTGTTTAATGAATAAATAAAAATTGTATACATTTAATTTACAAATGATGTTTTGAAATATGTATACATTGTGGAATGGCTACATTAAGCTAATTAATAGATGCATTACCTATTTTTTGTGGTGAGAACACTTAATACCTACTTTCTTAGCAATTTTCAAGTATATAATGCATCGTTATTAACTATAGTTATTATGCTGTACAATAGATCTCTCCAACATATTCCTCCAGTCTAACTGAAATTTTGTATTTTTTTTTGTTGTTTTTTTGAGTTGGAGTCTCACTCTGTCGCCCAGACTGGAGTGCAGTGGCCGCTCCCGGCCACCGCAGCCTCAACCTGCTGGGTTCCGGCGATACTTCCGCCTCAGCCTTCCAAGTAGCCGGAATTACAGGCATGTACTACCACGCCCAGCTGATTTTTTGATTTATTGTAGAGATGAGGTCTCGCTGCCCAGGCAGGTCTCGAACCCGCGGACTCAGGTAATCCACTCACCTCAGCCTCCCAAAGGCACGGGATTATAGGCTGAGCCTCCGAACCCAGCTGAAATTTTGTATTCTTTGACCAATATTTCTCCAGTGACCTCCTTCCCCTAGCCATGGTAACCACCATTCTACTCTCCATTTTTAAGAGTTCGACTTTTTTGGATTCAACATGTAAGTGAGATCATTTTCACTCAACACAATGTTTTCGAGGTTCATCCATGTTGCCACAAATGATTGGATTTCCTTCTTTTTTTTAATGGCTGAACAGTATGGCATTGTGTACATATACCATATTTTCTTTATCTATTCATCCATTGACAGACATTTCAGTTGGTTCCAAATCTTGGCTGTAATAATGAGATGAACATGGGAGTGCAGATATCTTTATGGATGGTGATTTCATTTCATTTGGAGATATACTCAGAAGCGGAAATGCTGGATCATATGGCAGTTCTATTTTAATTTTTTGAGGAACCTCCATACTGTTTCCCATAATGGCTGTACTAACTTATATTGCCCCCAGCAGTGTACCATTTTCAAGGCTGACTCTTATTGTTTACATTTTGTATGTATGTGTTTGGGCATGGGGTGAGGGAAAGGATTCCTTTGAGAATCTGAAAAAGCAATGGACCATTTCTCCTGAAAATTCACATGCCCATATTATTTTAGTTCAATTTCAGGGATTTTGTAGACCAGAGTTCCATCCACAGAACTCCCTACTCCACATGGGACTAAGAATCTGTATGTTGTTTATGTAAATAACAGAGCAGGAAAAACGTGCAGAGGAGTAAGTTTTGCTTAGCACTAAATAAAGGAAGCCAAAGGTTAAACTATAGTATGATTATATTGATCCCATCAGCTATGTTATAGTTTTTTAATATGATATTCTTCATTTTAAAAATCACTGTGTTTAAAAGTAAAACACATGATAAACCTAGTAAAGGTTTGGGCAACTTTTCTGGTGAATAGAAGCTCTTGACGTCTCCCAACTGTTCTACTAGAGTACTAAACCACTAAGAATGCCCTGGTAATAGCTGAAAACAAAATTCATTTAGATAGCACCACAAAAATGTATCAAACTATCCTATTACACAAAACCGGAATGACAGACATTTAGAGTTCCTCACTTTTTGGGCAAGTGACTAAGGTCACATCACAGAACCATTAGAATTAGAGGCAGACATAGAACCCTGGTGTCTATCCCAGCAGGTGTTGGGATAAATTGCAAACTTGCAGCCTGAGAACTTTTTGTGTTATAATATAAGGAGAAAAAAGGTTTCCTATTAGCCTGTCAAGCTTCAAGCTGCTTTTCTGAGAACAATAGAGGTCACAGCACCAACCCCCCCCCAAAAAAAACCCACCAGAATCAGCCTAGCTTTATGAAAATCTTTTTTGTCTCAGCTTCATTGCTCATTATTTGGCAACATTTTTTTACCTAGGCATCAAAAATATTTAAAATGAGTATTGGCCAGACTTAATTACATGCAATCCCTACAACTATAATGTATTAACCATGTATGACCATTTACTTCAATAATATGATGACAGAGAGAGAAGCCCCCACCCCACCCATGCCCACAAACATATTAAAGAGGTTTTAAAATAAATTAACAAAACCAGATAATTCTCTATCTCCACCAGCATCCTGATCCTACAATATCAAAGACCTTGATCCTTTGTTCCCACATCCACCTCCCACAAATCTAGAAAGAAGGAAAAAATAGCACAAAATGAAAGGCAAAAGTGAGAAAGAAAAACCGATGATGGAAATTTTGTACCCATACTAAGTGATGAACAGAATACAGTTTCATAGATTCCATTCATCCAAGCCTCAGCAGCAAAGGACAAGCATTTGTTTTCTAAGTTTGGGAGAAATGCAGACTTTTATTTCATTTTAAAGCATGCCTGACAGAATGCTTTTCTCTTTCTTCTACCTCTACTCCAAGTGATTTCAAGTATGAAAAATCATTTTAAAAATAATTTTGTAGATACAGCAAGCACAATTTTATCTGTGGATAGATCAAGAACTAAACAAGACATTTTAGATTCTCTGGGGCATCTTGAAAACATTAGAAACTATTAATGTGGGGAAAAAAATGCTACTAATTGTAAAGCACCCTTTGTCATTAGAAATAATGCTAAACCTCAATGCAAATTTTCTGAGGAAGACACAAGTATGCCAATATGTGCATTTCCCTGGCTGGATTTTAATGATAACAAAAATATTCAGAATACTGTTGGTTTCCACTGTGCAAGCTGGAAAGGTAAAGAATAAATTGATGTTTAAACTTACAGTATTTATGAAGTCCATATTACTAGTACCTTTAAAACGCACAGTAGCTTTTAAAAAAAGAGAGATTGGGCTCTGGAAACTCTTTCAAGAGTCCTTTCTCAAGCCTCCTTTTAAGCCTTGTTCATGAAGAAAATGCTGCTGTCTAAAATTCTTGGGCTTGGAGAATACAATGTTATTATTGTCTTATACTTCAGAGCTAGCAAAAGCATACATTAGTTTTCTTGGCTGTAGGTTTCCATGACTGAGCAAGAATATGGCTTTGTTCCAGAGAGAAGTTTTCAAGGAATTTTGCTTACCAGGAAGTGCTAAACCAGGCACTTCAATTAACATTCATATTTACTTTGTTGCTAAACGAAGGTAAAGATTCTATTGGCATGGATTAACTCTGCTCCCATAAATCCAAAACCTCTCTAGAGGATTCTACTCTGGGAAGAGAGTGAGATGCATTAACACTCCATTAATATCTTTCTTGGAAACATTCTTTCTTGTATTTATCTCTTCATCATTTCCTGAATCTGTAATGAAATGCTTGTGCTGGCATCTAACAAAAGGATCATGTCCCGCGCCTAATGAAGTGTTAGACACCAAGGTAAGAAGCAATTCTGGGGCACTGGCTCCTCATGTGGATACACAGTGGTACTTACTAGACTATATTTAGCTCCAAAGTCATGGTCAGTTGCCCTAAGACTTAAGGTACAGTCTGAAAGAACTTCAAGTTCCAGGGCTGCCTGACTAAGTTAATCAGGGTTCTATTTTCTAAGTCATAAGCTAAACACTGAGGTAATTTCCATTTGTACATCCTTCCCTAAAGTGAGAGACTTCCTGAAAGTGTCATTCTGGAATCACAGAATTTCAGGGTAGAAGAGATCCCTAAGGTCACAGATAGCAGCTTCCTGTTTGTTATTTGAAACCTTACCACAATAAGGAAACATTCCCACCAAGTGGTCCCCTTTCAGAGATGAGGAACTCACCACATCGTGAGGAAGCTCATTCTTTATTCAACAGCACAAAGTATTCCAAAGTTGTTTCTTTAGTTGAGATTAAATCTTTCTCCTGAGAAATTCTATCTCTTGATCCTGATTCTGCCCTCTGGGGTCCCCAAAACAAGATGAGTCAGTGGAAATCTTTCACTAGCATAAACTGGTTTGTTGTTTTGAAATTCAAAGACTGGTTTTAAAAAAAAAAGAAGAAGAAAGTATTATCAGCAGTCAAGAATTTTGTTAAGGTTAAAGAAAGTCATTTTCAAAGCCTTAAAAAAAATACAGATCACTTTGTTTTTTCCTTGATTATATACTTCATAATAATAGCTCTACTTTCCCTAAGATTATTCCTATCAAAAGACAGCCAAGGATGAGGAAATATTAGTTTATGATAGTTCTACTTGGACTAGGTAAATTGAGTCCTTGGGCTATATTGAATCAATGGGCAAATAATAAGAATAATTTCACACATTGAGCACTTATCCATATAAACATTGTGTTAGGTGCTTTATACAATAGCTCTGAAACATTATTATCCCCATTTCACAAAGGAGAAAACTAAGGCTTAGAAACATTAAATAACTTCTCCATGGTCACATACAAAGTAGAGGAGCCACAGGTTCAAATCCAAGTCAGATTCCAAAACTAAGTTTCTTCTGTTATACAAATCCCTCCTGACTATTTCTTGGAGAAAAAAAAATACATATGTATATACATATGTATAAAAAATACATATGTATATATACATATATATACAAGAAAAGAAAATGGTACTTATGGCAAAATTTTTCAGAAAATAAGGAACCTCTTGCTTTAAAGTTAATTTTGTTTGTGAATGCATGCTATATATTTATAGCATTCTTCACTCTCTTTGAGATTAAAAAGTACTACAGGTCTTTTATGGACTGAACATTTGCTCCCCTCTGCCCCTCTACCCCAAATTCATATGCTAAAGCCCTAACTCCCAATGTGGCTGTATTTGGGGATGGTCTTTTACAGAAGAAATTAAGATTAAATGAGATCATAAGGATGGGGTACCGATCCAATGGGATTAGTGTCCGTATAAGAAGAGACACCAGAGAGCTCACATATTCACTCATGATCTCTCTCTTTCTCTCTCTCTCTCTGTCTCTCCACCTCTTTCTCCCATCCCCCATCACGTGAGCACTCTGCAAGAAGGCAGCCATCTGCAAGCCAGAGAGGCCCATCAGAAACCAACCCTGCCAGGCCTCCATCTGGAGGACTGCCAGCATCCAGAACTGTGGGAAAAAAAATTTCTGTTGTTTAAGTCACCAAGTCTGTGGTGTTTCGTTGTGATAGCCGAGCAGACTCACACAATGACTTTCTGCCATTTGCTAAAACCCACCAAATGTATGAGAGATGAGTGGCCACGAGGCAGCTCCATGGGCTGAGCCAGGATCTTTCATCATTTTCCAGGCCATCCAGTATCTAATGAAGTCTCCATGGCCAACTTGCTGACTTTTTCACTTTCGAAACCTCTTGGAGACGCAGTATTCTCAGAAAACTGAGAGATCTCAGTACTAGCACTCCATTGTCCTATCTGCATGAAAATAAAACTGTTTCTAATCTTTAGTTCGGATTTTTTAGCGCATTTTCCCCATCTTTCTCTTTTCTTGAATATTTGATACTTTTTTTAGATTAATGTAAAAAATTAGAAGAAAAATGATATGTATGGTAAAAAATTTTCAGAAAATAAGGAACCTCTCGCTTTAAAGTTAATTTTGTTTGTGAATGCATGCCCAGCCACATCTATTATATTATTGAATCTACCTATAAAAGCATTACACCACAATTTTTTTTTAAAAAAGCATCTCAAGAACATAAGAATTTTCTAAAAGTTTCAGAAATTCTTGAAAATCTAAAAAAGCTCACCAAAGACAACAGAAGCCCTTCTGTGATTACCTTTCAAGTGATCCCTTCCAAAAGGGTAGTTCATTCCATAGTCTGATAAATGGGACTTAGTTATTGTACTGAAGAGACAATAAAATGTGAACTTCTCCACCTGGGGATAATTCTGAGTCCCTCAAAACAAATGTAAGAAGAAGAAATATTTACATAATGTTTGCCTTCCACATGTAAATAATCTGCTCCCAAGAGCTCATTTGATTAGAGAATGTTTCTAAGTTAAGGTCATAAATTCAGCATCAGTAAATGCTTTGCTCTCTTCTGTGACCAAAAACTGAACTCAAAACTGTGTTCATCTATCTCACAAATTCAAACTATTGATGGTCTATGGAAAGTGGTATGAGCCGGGCTCGGTGGCTCAGCCTGTAATCCCACGCCTTTGGGAGGCTGAGGTGAGTGGATTGCCTGAGCCCGTGGGTTTGAGACCCGCCTGGGCAACTTGGCGAGCCCTCATCTCTACAATAAATCAAAAATTAGCTGGGTGTGGTAGCGCGCGCCTGTAGTTCCATCTGCTTGGAAGGCTGAGGCAGAAGGATCACCGGAGCCCAGCAGGTCGAGGCTGTGGTGGCTGGAAGCAGCCACTGCACTCCAGTCTGGGTGACAGAGACTCCAACTCAAAAAAAAAAAAAGAAAGAAAGAAAGTAGTATGAGAAAATAAAGAATGAGCCAAGGCAATCTGATCATTATTACAGGGGAAAACCTTTAAGGGTATGATATTGAGTAATCACTTGTGTCATTTGTACATCAAAAACAAGGCAAATTATTTAAATTATTTTCAAAATTTCAAACATGTAATTAAATTAATTAGATTCAAAAATTCTGAATTTAGGATTTTAGATGACTATTCAGTTATTTGGCTTGTGCTTCTCTAACATGATTAAAAACATAGATAATGGAGCCACATTGCCTGATTACAAATCCTAGCTCTGCACTTATCACCTGTAAAACTTAGGGCAAGTTATTTGACTGTTCTCTGCTTCAGTTTTCTCATCTATAGAATTTTAAAAAGGATATTTTACTTCATAGGGTTGGTAGAAGAATTAAGAGTTAATATATGCAAAATGCTTCAAAAAGTATCTGGCACACTGTAAGAGCTACAGAAGTTAGTATTATTCATACTTGTACATCACAGCTTAGCTTCAAAATGAAAGCATCTGCACAATTCTGTAAAATTATTTTTTCTCAAGCCCCTGTGATTGGTAGCTTTATTTCATTATAGTCATATAATGGGGTGAAGCAGATTGCAAGGGAGAAATGCGGTGATTTTGCCAAAATCAGCTGTACCTCCTTGCCCAATTGCAGAGGTGTGATGTCTTCTCTCTCATACTATAGCAATGAAAGTGTATCAGCTAAAGAAAAATGGTTTAAGGGTTAAAAATATTATTTCCTCTTTCATCCAACTTACTTAAAATTCTTTAACAGTCCCTGAAGTAAGCTCTTCCAACTTCATGATAAGGCACCCTCCAAAAAAGAAGAGTCACAATGATAAAAAGCATGGAAGAAAGGGAGACCCATGACAAGAATCTGAAGGAATTTCCCACTAATTACAAGGGCAGTGAAAATAATCAGGAAATTCAATAAATGATAACTGCAATGTCTACTCTAAAGTGGAGCTATAGAGTCCATGTTCCTCCCCTACCATCTTTTTTGGTTCACAAACACAAGGGCTACAATAATCAGCCATCCCTCTCCTGGCTGTACCTCATGCCAACTAGAGTGCTGTCCTATCCAGTTCTCTCCTCACTGACTCTCCTTCCCAAGGAGACTAAACTAGAAGGAAACAAATGGGAGATAATTTTGGGTACAGGAGGCTGGTGCACTGCATCCTGTGACTGAGAGTGGACACAGGAAGCTCTCTGAAAACAATTCACTCCGCATTACTGTTTTTCATGACTCCATTTGTTCAGATCATCAGAGAAATGTGGAGTAGGGCAATAAACCAAAGAAAAGACACAATTTCAGTCCATCTAAGCTGCACTAGATGAAAACCAATTAGACCTGAAAAACTGGGCAAAAAGAGATACATATCAAACCTGTGGGGAGATGTAGATTTGAGAATGGAATCGCATCCAAGTGGTCCCAAGAATGGGGATACAGGCAAGTCACTGGCAAGCATAATCTATAGGTCTGTCTCTCATCTCAAGATTGAGTAAAGAAAAATCAAATATGTAAAAGGAAAAAGTACTATAAGAACCAACCTGAAGAATAAAGAAATATTAAACATTATTTAGCACAGAAATCCTCCATACTATGCAAAACAGCATGCATTTCATAAAAAGACAGAAATCCAGAAGAAGAGAACAGGATATGATCAAAAGACCATGAGATAACAACAAAGTTAAGCGTTTGTAGATTCTGCGGGGGGGGTTAATTAAGAAAGATCATATACAATTCTGCCATTTTAAAAAAAGTTAACATTGCAAACCTACAACCCCACTGCATAGACAGATTCCAAGGCAGTGGGAAGTGGGTTTCAGATTATCCATACACCTGTTGGCAGATACTGGGATCTACAGATAGATTTTGAATCACAGCTCCCACCTTAATTAAATCTCAAAACTGCAAAAAGGACAGCCCCCAACCTACAGTCCAACTCCAGAATTGAACAAAGCAAGAGGATATACATAAAGAAGAATAGGAGGTGGAACAAACAGAAGTAATAGCAACCCCTCCAACCCTGAATAACAGAATTAAAGAAGACGGGGAAGGGGAGGAAAGGAAAAAGTAGGGAGGAAAAATCTGCACAAATGAAGAAAAACCAAAAGAAGAATGTAGGTCACACACAGACCCCTGTGAAGTCAGACACTGAGAAAACAGACTTTGGAACACAAACAATGAAGAGCCCCCAGATTGACTGGTTACATGCTACAAACCCAGACATGAAGACATTAATAGAGAGAATAAAAAAATTAAGGAGAGACAAGAGGAAAATAGGAAGGAGCTGGTGACAGAAATAACAGCAGTAAAGAATACTGTGATGAAAATAAATAACAAACTAATAAGCATGGAAAGCAGAATTAGCCAAGCAGAAGAAAGAATCTCAGAGCTTGAAGACCAAAATACAGAACTAACCCAAATGTCAAAAACATAGAAAAGAGGCTTAAAAAGATAGAACAAAACCTTCAAGAGATGAGTGATTACTTCAAGAGACTGAACCTAAGAGTAATTGGACTTCCTGAGGCAGAAAGAGAGACAGAGACCACCCTGGAACAAACATTCCATGAGATTATTCAAGAAAACATCCCTCATCTCATCAGTGATGTAAAAATTCAAACACAAGAAATTCAGAGAACCCTTGCAAGACAACAAATGAGAAGACCAACTCCCAGACACATAATAATTCACCTAAACAAAGTAGGTATAAAAGAAAAAATCCTAAAGGCAGCAAGAGAAAAAGATCAGATTACCTACCATGGAAGACCAATTAGAATAGCAGCATATTTATCTACAGAAACCTTTCAGGCTGGGAGAGCTTGGAGCCCTATCTTCAAAGTTCTAAAAGATAAACAATTTCAACCAAGAATAATCTACCCAGCCAAACTAAGCTTCATCAGTGAAGGAGAATTAAAATCTTTCCCAGATATCCAATCCCTAAGAACTTACGCTGCCACCGGACCACCTCTACAAGAAACACATAAGAAAGTATTAAACACAGAAGAAAAGGAAAAAAGAACAACAATGTTCTTCACAAGAGTACAGGAAAAAGATTAAAAACACACACGAACCAATCCCAAAACCAAAAGAAAGACAGCAAACAAACAGGACAAAAACAACAACTCTATAAGAATCTCATGATAGGGATCAACTCTTACATTTCAATAATTAGCCTGAATGTGAATAGACTAAATGCACCACAAAAAAGACATAGAAAGACAAAATGAGTAAAATATCACCAGGCAACAATACATTGCCTTCAAGAGACCCATCTCACTAGAAAGGACACTCACAGAATCAAAGTAAGAGGATGGAAAACAAATTTTCAGGCCAACAGAACACAAAAGAAAGGAGGATGTGCGATTCTAATTTCAGACAAAATATCAATTAAGCTATCAAAAATTTTAAGAGATACAGAAGGCCACTACATAATGATCAAAGTTCACTCCATCAACAAGAAATGTCTATCCTAAACATATATGCACCCAACATAGGAGTGCCAACTTTCATAAAGCAGCTTCTAGGTAAACTCAAAAAAGATATTGACTCTAACACTATCATAGCTGGGGACTTTAATACCCCACTCACAACCCTAGACAGATCATCAGGACAAAAAAATCAGCAATGAGATCCAGAACATCAATGGGACTCTTGAACAAATGAACTTAAGAGATATCTACAGAACACTCTATCCAACAACCACAGAATATACATTCTACTCATCACCGCATGGAACGTACTCTGCTATAAATCAAGCATAAACAAATTTCAAAAGATCAAAATTTTGCCATGCACCTTCTGGGACCACAGTGGAATAAAAATAAACATCAACACCAACAAGGTTTCCCCCAAACCCACAAAGACATGGACACTAAGTAGCATGATGTTAAACAACTCCTAGGTCAATGATGAAATCAAAACAGAGATTAAAAGATACCTGGAAACAAACGAAAATGAAGAAACATCTTACCAAAATCCCTGGGATGCCATGAAAGCTGGAGCAAGAGGGGAATTCATATCTCTACAAATGCAAATGAAGAAAATAGAAGGATCACAAAGTAACAGCCTAACAAGTCACTGAAAGAAGCTGGAAAAGCAAGACCACCAAAACCCTAACTTCAATAGAAGAGTCCAGATCACCAAAATAAAAGCCCAAATCTGGGACATAGAAGACAAAAAGGTAATACAAAAAAATTAATGAAACAAAAAGCTGATTCTTTGAAAGGATAAACAAGATAGATGGTCCCCCAGCTAGACTGACCAAGAAAAAAAGAGAAAAAGCCCAAATAAACGCAATCAGAAACACAAAGGATGAAGTCACATCTGATCCTGAAGAAATACAAAAGATCATTAGAGACTACTATGTACACTTGTATGGAAAAAAACTTGAAAACTTCAAGGAAATGGAGGACTTTCTGACGTCACACAACCTGCCTAGGTTGAAACAAGAAGAAATTGAGACCCTAAATAGATCAATAACAATCAAGGAAATTGACTCTCTAATAAGAAAACTACCTACAAAAAAAAGCCCTGGATGAGATGGCTTTCCAAAAGAATTCTATAAGACATTAAAGGAGGAGCTGATACCAATCCTACTGAAAGTATTCCAGGTGATTGAGAAAGATGGAACCCTCCCCAAATCATTTTATGAAGCTAACATCACATTGAAACCCAAGCCAGGTAAAGATCCAACAAAGAAAGAGAACTTCAGGCCAATATCTTTGATGAAAATAGAGGCTCAATTTCTCAACAAGATCCTAGCAAACCAGATTCAACAACACATCTCAAAAATCATCCATCATGACCAAGTAGGCTTCATCCCTAGGACACAAGGCTGGTTCAACATTCACAAGACCATAAATGTAATTAAATACATCAACAGCCATCAAAGCAAAAACCACACGATTATATCATTAGATGCAGAAAAAACTTTGGATAAAATCCAGCACTGCTTCTTGATAAAAATCCTCAAACATCTAGGCATATATGGAACATTCCTTAAAATAGTAAAAGCCATCTATAAGAAACCCACAGCCAACATACTCCTAAACAGACAAAGATTGGAACCATTTCCCTGAAGACTGGAACAAGACAAGGATGCCCACTCTCACCCCTCCTGTTCAATATAGTATTGGAAGTCCTGGCTAGAGAAATCAGAAAAGAGAAGGCGATCATGGGCATCCAAACAGGAAAAGAGGAAGTCAAGTTATCTCTCTTTGCAGACAACATGATTGTGTACCTTGAAAACCCAAGAGAATCTGTCAAAAGCCTCCTTGCACTGATAAAGGACTTTGGCAAAGTCTCAGGCTATAAAATAAATGTGCAAAAGACAATTGCATTTCTTTACACCAATAATAAACAAACAGAAACCCAAATAAAAAGCACAATCCCATTCATAATAGACACAAAAAAAATGAAATACCTTGGCCTCTTCCTAACCAGAGATGTGAAAGACCTTTACAATAAAACCTACAAAACACTGCTCAAAGAAATCAAAGATGACACAAACAAGTGGAAAAATATCCCATGCTCATGGATTGGAAGAATCAACATTGTGAAGATGTCCATCTTATCTAAGGCAATCTACAGATTTAATGTAATACCCATCAAATTACCAGCAACATTCTTCTCAGATCTAGAAAAAACAATACAGGAATTCATATGGAAACAAAAATGACTAAAAATAGCCAGAACAATCCTCAGCAAAAAAAAAAAAAACAGGAGGTATCACAATACCAGACTTTAAAATTTACTATAAGGCTGCAATAATCAAAACAGCTTGGTATTGGTACAGGAACAGGCATATAGACCAACGGAAGAGGATTGAGATTCCAGAAGCAAAACCCCAATTTCTTTTTTTTGTTTGTTTGTTTTTGAGTTGGAGTCTCACTCTGTTGCCCAGACTGGAGTGCAGAGGCCGCTCCTGGCCACCGCAGCCTCGACCTGCTGGGCTCCAGCGATCCTTCCGCCTCAGCCTTCCAAGTAACCGGAATTACAGGCATGCGCTACCACGCCCGGCTGATTTTTTGATTTATTGTAGAGATGAAGTCTTGCTGCCCAGGCGGGTCTCGAACCCGCGGGCTCGGGCAATCCGCTCACCTCAGCCTCCCAAAGGCGCGGGATTACAGGCTGAGCCACCGAGCCCAGCTAACAAAACCCCAATTTCTCAACCAACTCATCTTCGACAAAGCCTCCACCACCCATCACTGGGGAGAGGAGAACCTATTCAGTAAATGGTGCTGGGAAAACTGGTTGACCACATGCAGAAGACTCAAACAAGATCCCTATCTATCCCCATACACAAAAATTAACTCTAAATGGATCAGAGGCCTGAATGTAAAACCTCAAACCATAAGAACTTTAGAAAATGCAGAATGCATCCTTATGAACGTTGGAACTGGCATCCAATTCCTGAGTAAAATCCAAAATGCACGGGCCATGAGAGATAAGATAGACAAGTGGGACCTCATTAAACTGACAAGCTTCTGCAAAGCCAAAGAAACCATCAAGAGAGCAGGGAGACAGCCCACAGACTGGGAAAAAGTATTTGCCAACTCCATGTCTAACAAAGGCCTAACACCTAGGATCTACAAGGAACTCAAACATGCTGAAAAGTAAAAAAACTTTATTGCAGCATTGTTCACAATAGCAAGAACCTGGAAGCAATCATGCTGTCCTTCAAAAGAGGACTGGATTAAAAAAATTTGGTACATATACATGATGGAATACTATGCAGCCATAAAAAAGAACAAAATCATGAATTTTGTAGCAACCTGGATGTTACTAGAGTCTATAATACTGAGTGACCTCTCACAGAAACAGAGATCTGAGTATCACATTTTCTCACTCATATAGTGGACCTTGATCATCCAACTATTACCATAAGAAAATGACTGGCAGTGGTAGGAAACTATGGGGAGGGGAGGGGAAGAGAGATGGGATTAATGGTAGTAAACATCTGCCTGGGGACGGGGAGACACATCTTATCAACAAGCGTGCCTGAATGAAGCATATTTATATACCTAACCCTTAACTGTACCCCACAATATCATAATAAAAAATATTGTTTATAAAAAAAAGTAAAAAACAAGCAACCCCATTACAAAGTGGGCAAAAGACATGAACAGACACTTTTCAAAAGAAGACATACGAGCGGCCAACAGATACATGAAGAAATGTTCAGCCTCACTAGTCATCAAGGAGATGTAAATAAAACTACACTGAGATACCACCTAACTCCAGTCAGAATGGCCATTATCAGTAATTCAAAAATAACAGATGCTGGAGAGGATGTGGTATAAAGGGAACACTTCTACACTGTTGGTGGGAGTGTAAACTAGTGCAGCCTCTGTGGAAATCAGTGTGGCGATTCCTAAAAGCTCTAAAAATCGACCTTCCATATGACCCCGCAATCCCTCTACTGGGAATATACCCTGAAGAACTCAAATCACTCTATAAAAAAGAGACCTGCACACGTATGTTTATCACAGCATTGTACATAATAGCAAGATCATGTAACCAACCATGCTGTCTGTCAAAAGAGGACTGGATTTTTAAAATGTGGTACATATACACAATGGAATATTACAAAGCCATAAAAAAGAACAAAATCATGAATTTCTCAGCAACCTGGATGGAACTAGAGTTTATAATACTGAGTGATCTCTCACAGAAACAAAGATCTGAGTATCACATGTTCTCACTCATAAGTGAACCTTGAACAACTATCGTAATACTATAAGAAAAGGATTGACAGTGGCGGGAAACTATGGGGGGCAGGGAGGGGAAGGGAGGTGGGATTAACGGTAGTCAATATCTGTCTAGGGACGGGGGGGGCACACCTCATCAACAAGGGTACCTGCACAATGCATATTTGTATACCTAACCCTTAACTGTACCCCACAATTTTAAAATAAAAAATATGTTAAAAAAATAAAAGCTAACATCAAGATGAGTATTTTTTCTCAAATCATTAAATTTTATTTTTAAACAGAATTTTTAAAAAGATGTAGAATATTTCATGATGTATGTGTTCTATCCAATTTTAAAGCATACAGGACACCTTTGTGCTTACAACTTTCAAACATATTTGATTATTTATTTAAGATATATTCCCACAAGTAGGACTGATGATCAATACATTTCCTCCTACTTAAGACTCTTAACACATATCAACAAGTTGGTTTCAAGAAATTTTGTTGAAGTTTGCTCTCTCCTCAGCAAGATTTGTTGTTATCCATTTCACAAAATCCACTTCATCGTTGTATCTACCTTTTATCTTAAAATTGCAAATTTAAATGAATCATGTTGATTAAAACTTTTTACTAATTAGCTTGAACACTTTTTCTGTATTTGTCTTCTGTAAATAGCTTGCAATTATTTCTGCCAGTTTTGCCTCTCAAGGCACTGATATTCTTTTTAGTTTGAAGAGCTTTTTGTACATTAAGTTCATCACTTTTATATTGGTGGAATTTTTTCCCCACCAAATATTTGTCCTTTGCCTTTTTCTTTTTATTGGTGGTATTTTTCTAAATGAATGTTTATTTATAAATTTTATGTTTTAAAAAATCTAATCAAGCAGTGGTAAAAATAAATGAGCATAAAGGCAAAATAGAGCAAAATGGATGCTTCAGAAAATATAATCCAGTGATATGAAAAAAAGTATAAGATGTTCTCTTAAAATGCAGAAAAAGCCCGGGTGCGCTGGCTCAACCTGTAATTCCAGCACTTTGGGAGGCCAAGGTGAGAGGATTGCCTGAGCTCGGGGGTTCAAGACCAGCCTGGGCAACTTGGTGAGACCTCATCTCTACAATAAAACACAAAAATTAACCAGGTGTGGTAGTGCATGCCTGTAGTTTCAGCTAATCAGAAGGCTGAGGCAGAGGGATCACCTGAGCCCAACGCCACTGTACTCTAGCCTGCGCAACAGAGTGAGACTCCAACTCAAAAAAATAAAAATAAACAAAATGCAGAAAAAAACAAGCAGATGGAAAAAATGAGAGAGAAGATTACATGTTTGTAGACCAAAAGAGGCAGGGTCTGCCCATTATTGTGGTACTAAGTCCAAAGTAATTGAAATGAAAACAATAATAGAAGACATAATCAAAGAAAAACTTTCCTGGTTTGAAAAAAAGCATAGTTGTTCAAATGAAATGGGGTCTCTATATTTCAGGCAAAATCTACAGAAAGAGACAAATGCCAAGACACACAATGACAAATACTTTAATCACAAGAATAGGGAAAATATTTACTAAACATTAAGACTGAGGAAGGAAGGGGAAAAGGAGGGCAAGAGGTGGGGAGGGAGGGATGGAGGGAGGGAGGAAGGGAGGGAAGATACAGATATACACAGATTACAAAAACATACCCACACTCCCATGCAATCCCATTGCTGGGATCATCGGACCCTTTTCTGGAATATAAAAAATGCAACTTTGGCAGAAGCACATGAGACACTCAGGCTGTAAGATAGGACAGTAGGTTGTGAATGTCTAAGAGAAAGTCATGTGTGATAAGAAAAACCGTAATGATATGAATGGGTAAAATAGAAAATTCTGATGTAATGAGGTTGTTACAGGCCTGAAACTACCTGATCAGTAGATACAATTTCTTCTTGAACAAAATACGGAATGGATAGATAAGTTATAAAGAAGAAACTTAATATTCTAAACCTTGCAACTTCATTACTGTCTCATCATCCATGTGTCCTTCTCTTTTTACAAGCCTGAAGAGTTTAAAGCTAACTGAAAAACTTGGGCATACTCATCAAACCTGACATTTAGAGCTACAGAGCAACATCTTCTCATCTGCAGTTTCACATAAGGAAGCAAAACAATCATCCAAAATAAGACTTTGAGAATGGCCTTAATTTATGAGTTCTGAAGTTACTTGAAATCCATGGCATAAAGCCTATCACA
Organism: Cephalopachus bancanus; assembly: GCA_027257055.1. Taxonomy (NCBI): domain Eukaryota; kingdom Metazoa; phylum Chordata; class Mammalia; order Primates; family Tarsiidae; genus Cephalopachus; species Cephalopachus bancanus. The sequence continues at coordinate 15,906,325 of JAPVLO010000093.1, forward strand.
CTTCTGGTCTTGCTACTGTTACTTTGAAGAAAAGATGGCAATTGCCTCAGCATTTTCCCGCAAGGTTGCTAATATACACCAGATCCCCATCCCAAAGCAGACAGGTTGCTGGAATAGTACACAGAAAACAGGATTTTAAAGAAGCCACAAACCATGCTTCTTGGTTTTGTTTACACTGGTTCCACACATTAGGAAAACAATTACTTTCACAGTAAATTCAGTGATTAAATAAATTATGCATTTGCCCAGTCAGGTTGGGAAAACACATTCTTGTGGGAAATCAAGAAGGACAATACAGAAGGGAGGAGAGAATTCATGCTATTTGGCCAGGGTGACAAATTCAAACAGCTGAGGCCATGGACCCCAAACTCTCATTTTCATTCCCTTGCATGCCACAGAGATTTGGTACTTGTCACCCACAAGAAAGGGACACACGAAACAGCAAGCTCAGCAGCTGCTCAAAAAGATTGAGGGCTTAGTAGCCCGCTGTATTCAGCCACGTTCCCTGTAAGCCTCTTACTTTGGCCAACCACCGTCAACTTTGAGAACTCTCCTTTTTTCCATAAGAAATGCATTCAGCCTTAGGAGTCTCCACACATCTTGGGTTAACAGACACAATTTTATTGCCCCAAAAATGGAGATTATAGTTTAAATCCTTTATTAAATGCTGAAAGCAATAAGAACTGTGAGATGTACTTATACATGCATCATTACCCTGTCTTTTAAAATTATATCACAAATTATAAATCTCTAAGTAAAATATCAGAGAAAGGGTATCTAAGTGCCCCATAATGTGAGTTTCTATTTTACCAAGTATATAAAAGCACCGTGGGAAACAAAATATTCAATCTCTATGCCAAAGGAATTTGTACACTGGTACCAGAGATAAGAGATATCTAAATTACTATAATCAAAGGCAAACATGACAACTTCTCTAAGAGAAATAACATTAAGTGCAACACTAGTAGTGGTCGGGGGGAGTTTATTCCAATGAGGAGTGTCTGAGAGTTCTTCATAAGTTAAGTAGCCATTTGAGCTGAATCTTGAAGGGCAGATAGAATTAGAAATAGAGAGGAGTCACCAAGGGAAATGCAGAATCTGCTTGGGACACAGAAGTAGTTGAGCTTGGCTAGAAGAGTGAAGGAGCTGCGGCAGCCAAACCTGAAAAGGCTGAAGCAGCCCCATGGTGGGTAGCCATATATGTCAAGGTGTCACTAGCAAAAAAGATCTTGAGGCCAGGCGTCGTGGCTCATACCTGTAATCCTAGGACTCTGGGAGACTGAGGCAGGAGAACTGTTGAGTCCAGGAGTTCAAGATCAGCCTGGGCAACATAGCAAGACCTTATCTCTACAAAAAAATAAGAAAATTAGCCAGCCATGGTGGCAAGCACCAGTATTCCCAGCTACTGGTGAGGCTGAGATAGAAGGATAGCCTGAACCCAGGAGGTCAAGGCTGTAGTGAGCCATGACTGTGCCACTGCACTTCAGTCTGGATGACAGAGTGAGAAATTGACTAAAAAAAAAAAAATCTTGGCTTTAAAGAGATTAATCTGGTGATTGTAGTAAAGTGGTAGAACAGAAAAATCTAGGGTTGGTGGGAAGAGGCTGCAATAGTCTAGATAAAAAGTAGTAAGTTGATTAAAGGTTATCAGTGGGAACAGTAATGTAATAGACTGAGCCATGCTCCCTCAAATTTATATGTTGAAGTTCTAACCCTCAAAACCGCATAATGTTACTGTTTTTGGAGCTAGAGTCTTTAAAAATATCAGTAAGTTAAAATAAGGTCATTAAGGTGGGCCCTAAGCCAACTGGACCTGTGTCCTTATAAGAAAAGGAAATTTGGACATAGACACATACAGAAGAGAGAAGACCATACAAAGACACAGAGAGATGAACATCTGCGAGCCAAAGAAAGAGACATCACAAGAAATCCACCATGATGACACTTTGATCTTAGATTTCTCGTCTCCAGAATTGTGAGAAAATAAATTTTTATTGTTGTATGGTATTTTGTTATGGCAGCCTTTGCAAACTGATAAGGGCAGGAATGGATAGTCTGCAATACGAGAATGGACAGATGTGAGAAATTTATAGGATTAGTTCAGAGCAATAAGCAATAACTAGAAGGAGAAATATGAGAAGAGGTAAAGGCTAACAAGATTTAGCTTGGACAACATAGCGAGATTTCATCTCTACAGAAAATTTAAGAATTAGCTGGGCATGGTGGGGCATACCTATATCCTGGCTACTCTGGAGGCTAAGGCAGGAGGGTCACTTCAGCCTAGAGTTTGAGACTGCAATGAGCTACAATCATACCACTGCATTCCAGCCTGGGTGCCAGAGCAAGACATTGTCTTAAAAAGAAAAAGAGAAAGTTGAGAATATTTGAGTTCTGGAAGCCAGAAAGTACAAGAAATGGTAGAAAATTGGGAAACTAGAAGCTGATTTGAGAAAAAAAATGATAATTCAATTTGAAAAATGTTCGGTTAGAGTTCCGACAAGATATTTATATTAAAGGTGTAAGATAAGTAATTGTTAACAAGGGAAAATTACTCAAAATGAACTAAATTTTGGAGTCATCCTTATAGAGGTGGAAGTTAAGGTTATAGGAAGAGACAAGGTTGGTCAGTAAGATAATGAGGAATGAGAATAGAAATGGGAAGACGCACTTGGAGGGGCATCTAAATCGTGTGGGCAAAATGAAGAGACAGAGATTGAGAGAAAGAAGTGGTCAGTGATCACAAAGGTAGCATGGTTTTATGGCAGCAAAATATAGAGGTGATTTAATCACCATCTCTTCCTCACACTTTGTTTTCCTATGATAACAACTCTGTTCAGAGATCTATAGTTTTTCAGTGCCTTTGGTTACAGTAACAGGATGCTGAGTAGGAGTTCTCAGTTTGCTCCTCATAGCACCCACAGTTGAGGTCCAATAGTCACTAAATACACATTGCCAATAATTGGGGGTAGATGTCGTCCCCTAGGTCTTACTCAGAACTTGTAACCAGTCTGCTATACCCGTAACACGGGTCATAAGATCAAAGTCTTAGGATCCTGTATAATCAACTTGAATCTTTTCAGCATCCACAGAAATAAACCACTGCAAAGGGAGAGAGAAAAGAGTTAAACAATAAAGACATTAACTGATGAGCAAGGTTTTTGACTAATACCATTCTCTTTCTTTAAATGTTAGACTATTTATGTTAAACAATTTGTTTTCAGCACTAACATGAGCATACAAACTTGTTAATATATTCTAGCTAGGTCTAACTCTTGTCCTTAATGACAAGATCTCAAATGTTTGGGCAAGAGGGAATAATTCTGATGGATCACTAAACCCCTGACCCACTCACCTTGCTGGAAATTTTCATAAACTGGAAAGAGGAGATTGTGATGGCAAAGATCAGCATAAAAAATAATATATACAGGTACATCTTCTCTCTTCGAGGGCAGAGGTAATTCCTCTTATAATGTCATATCCCACAGAGTGCTAATCACACTGTCATGTGTATCACAAGCATTCAAGAAAAGTTTACAGATCAAGTAGCTTGTTACCTAAATTGATTTGAGGAGAAGTCTAGTTTTAGATAAGGTTCACTAATTCATTGCAAACATAGTTGCTGAGCTTACATAGTGAGGCCCTGGGATACCATGATGTATAAAGCAGATGTTATCCTCACCCCCATGGAGTATATAAGGGGAGTGAGAGAAGGAGAAAGACATATATATATATATAACCAGGAAATTATATACCAAACAAGACAATAGATTGGGATAGGTTACTTTGTAAAATGCTTCTTTGATACCATCAGCTCGTTCTATTTATATGCTCTGTTCTCATCACAAGGAAGAGCATAAAAATAAGTAGTAATCCTTGTAGTAGATCATGCTAATGGCCCTGACTCTTCACCACTGCCAATACCCATACACTTTACACCACATAACTTTGCAACTCCTCCTAGTAAAGAGAATGAGATTATTACTCTTCTCTTTGAATTCAGATTTATCCATGTGCGCATCCTTTGGCCAACAGAACACTAGGAGGTGTAATATGCCCTTCCCCCATCAAAACACTGATGTGCACATATGTGATTGACTTGCCTTCTTACACTCCTACCATTGCCATACAAAGAACATTCCAGGCCTAGCCCACCTGTCCTAGGAGAAGAAGAAAGAGAGATATGTGGAGCAGAGTGGGCCCAGCCAGTTGCCCCAGATGAACCTGGTCTAAATGTGCTGACTTCCAGCTGACCCACAGACACATGAGTTTAATAAATGACTTTTGTTCTATGTCATTGAGATATTATGATCGTTTGTTATACTGCATTATTATATCAATAATTGACTGGTACAACTTGTATACATTAGGTTGAGGCTTAAGTCCGTAGCATTTGCTTTTGGCATGGCAACACTGAAGTGTTGGGATTTTATCATTCGCCATTTGGAGTGACAATGCTGTGCTTATCAATACACTTTGCATTTTACAGATTTGAAGAAAGTTAGTGCTATTGTGGGCTAAAGAAGATGGAGTGCCATGTGGAAAAAACAAACACTTCTGACATATTCTTCTGTTTGTGTTTAACAGAGGAGAAGCAGCTCGAAACATTTGTGCCGTGTTCGGGAGAATGCCATCAGGGAAAGCACAACAACAAAATGGTTCTGTCATTTCAAAAAGGGTCTCTTTTTTAAATTTTTATTTTATTTATTTTTTTATAATCAATATTTTTTATTATGATATTGTGGGGTACAGTTAAGGGTTAGGTATACAAATATGCTTCGTTCAGGCACCCTTGTTGATAAAAGGTGTCTCCCCGTCCCCAGATGTTTACTACCATTAATCCCATCTCCTTTCCCCTCCCCCCCATAGTTTCCCACCACTGTCAGTCATTTTCTTATGGTAATACATTGGATGATCAAGGTCCACTATATGAGTGAGAACATGTAATACTCAGATCTTTGTTTCTGTGAGAGGTCACTCAGTATTATAGACTCTAGCTCCATCCAGGTTGCTGCGAAATTCATGATTTTGTTCTTTTTTTATGGCTGCGTAGTATTCCATCGTGTATATGTACCACATTTTTTTTAATCCAGTCCTCTTTTGATGGGCAGCATGGTTGATTCCAGGTTCTTGCTATTGTGAGCAATGCTCCGATAAACATTCGTGTGCAGGTATCTTTTTGATAGAGTGATTTGAGTTCTTCAGGGTATATTCCCAGTAGGGGGATTGCAGGGTCATATGGGAGGTTGATATTTAGAGCTTTTAGAAATCGGCACACTGCTTTCCACAGAGGTTGCACTAGTTTACACTCCCACCAACAGTGTATAAGTGTTCCCTTTTCGCCACACCCTCTCCAGCAACTGTTATTTTTTGAGTTATTGATAATTGCCATTCTGACTGGAGTTAGGTGGTATCTCAGTAGTGATTCTCCACATTTAGGAAGACCATCAGGCTTTGATGAAGATCATTTAAATGCTTCAATCCATGATGATCCACATCAGTCAACCTGAGATTTGACAAATGTGATGAACTGTGATCAATCAATTATTGTGCAACACTTGCCATGGGCAAGCAAAAACGCTATTAACTTATGCATCAACCCAATATTTATCTTCATAGATCCTAATGTTCTGTTCATCTGATAGAATGGAATAGGCACTTTACTTGGAGGGGAAAAAATATATAGTAGGATGTGCGTGGACATATATTTAGAAGTTCCTATCTCAACAACGTAAGAAACTAAAACCCAATAACATGAATTGCACAAATAGAAGAACCAAGTTGAATATTAGTCCACTTCTCATTGCTAGACTCATGAAAGTGAAGTCCACAACTCAGCCCTAAGACCCTGCTAAAATGTACTGTTTCCCAGACTGTCATATTGAACAGATCATGACATACAGAAGCCAAGGAAAACAAAATTCATGTTTTACTGGGTCCCACATGCTGTGACGTTTTCAAACCCACATGCATCCACCAAGAAGCACTCAGAATGTTGGATTCTGAAAACAAATCCATAACAAGAATAGAGTACAGAACAAAAATCAACTCAACAAGTCGACCCATGTGTTTTTCATTTTCCTGTATTCTAGGAAGGAAGTGAATGTAGTATAGCATACTTGGCTCCCAGCTCAAGGACTTCCAGTTATTCTTTTTAATATCATATTTACAGAGTTCTGCATTACCCTCTGTCCTGCCTCTAAAATGGCAACAGAAGTGAAGAAATTATTCTGTCGAGAAGTAAATGCTGTATCTTTCCTAGTGTTGTGGTCTTGGGCTCATGTTCTCTGCCTGAGGCAAAGATGCTTTCTGTGCATGGTACACAGGTGTCTGGGCTCAGCCAGATAAAAACAGTGTACCTCCATTACAGGGAGATGAAACTTCTGGCAAATCATCATTACAGTGTTGAAAGGAAATGCAATCACACAGTCTTCCTTTCCTCTTTAAATCCAAAATAATATTTAAAGATATATGCACAGTTTGGATACTTATTTAAAGTTTGCTATCTAAACAAAAAGAGGAACGTTTCTTTTACAATTTGTAATGTATAAAGGAATATAGAACTATTATATGCATTATAATGTATGTGAATGTGTATATATATGTACAAATGTGTGCAAACATATGTATGTTTGTATATATGTACTATATATATCTTGCATATGTTAAATGCATTTACTTAAATATAGCTGTACACGCAGACACAAATCATGTATCCTCAATTGCATCTCTCCTAGGATTTCATACAATTGATGTGACAGCACTCTCTTCAAATCTTTTGGAAGAAGGTTTTTATTTTTAATTTGTCCTCAGAAATATGAGGTCTATTATTTACAAAAATTGAGTGCAACTCATGGGTACAGTGAAGCCACCCTGAAGTGTTCTTCTGTGTGTGCAGAAGAACAGATGAATGTATTTCGTCTTACATATCTCACACATCCAAGCTACCACCTCTGTAGTGGATTTAGCAAGAAAGCTACAGTGATTCTGAGCAACACAGAAAATCAATCAACTGCTGAGACATTTTTATTGTTAACATGCAAATGCTGAAAGGCGCAAGAATTACTTTAGAGAGGCTAATCTTTGACATAATTATCATCTAATATTAAAATTCAGACTTTTGGATAAGTAGTATTGCTATTTCTTGTTACTCATAGTACATTTAAAAATCTGCTATATAGATATATATTCTACAAACACATATATTGGTCAAACTATATGTTCAATATTGAATAGGTAATGTCACAGGACAATCTTTTTAAGCTTCACATTAAAACTTGCAAGCCCTCACTGGGAAGCATATACATTCAAAATTTCGTATCTTATTTTTCATAACACTAACATACAGGCTATGTCTAAATCCTTATTTCACTAAACATACCAAGCCAATATCTTAATCCAGAATCTTGAAATCAACTAATAATTTGTAAGACCTAATACCTAACAATGCGCGGGTGTACCTGACAGTTACAGATTGAAGGTAATTGATACAACATATAAATAAGTTATTCATCCTGTCAAAATATATTTCATGAAATCAAATGATTAACAAGTATCAATGGAATTTCATGCTAGTGTAAACTAAGATTATTCATAATACATGTGCTGCCAATGTTATATTCATTTGATATGTTTTTGCATTAGTAAAAATATATTTTAAACAAACTCTACTCCTTAATAACAGATTTTTTATTTTTATTTTTAATTATATGTGTCTTTAAAATAATTTTTCTTTGTACTGTTATATCAACTGTTTGCTTTTACTTTAAACATTTTCCATTTTCTCTTACCCCACTTGTTTTAAAGATGAGCGTAGGACTCTGGCCAATGCTCCCTTCTTTTGTGGACGTGTTAACCTAACTCAAGATGGACCAGGAGGGCCCTCTTCAGAAAGAACTCAGCTCTTAGCTCCCTAAATAGTAACGTCTACTTTATTAACCACATCAGACTCTGCCTACTCACACATACACACATATACTGATTCACACATACTCTGATGTGTAACCTTTAATACTAAGAGATTAATTAAGAGAAAACCAATGCTCAGAACACACTCCATTTTATCTCTCTGGCAGGCTTCTCGATGTCTGATTTTCAACTCTTTCTAAGTGTTCCAAAGTAAGATTATTAGTAATATAGAGGGGGACTCCTTTTACTCTCCTAAATTCACTTACAACCAGGGAAAACTCACATTGAACCTCCAAACACTACAGAGAGCCTCTTGAAAAGCCTGTAGAGGACATCAAGGAAATGGACATCACACCACAGCAATAACACCCTGACTGCGTTCTACACTAGTTCTGGAGCCTCACTTTTTAACAGACACAGTAGAGTGTTGCAGATAAATCTGTTTCAGCTGTGATGAGAAAAATGTTTCAAAATCCACAAAATTACTACTCCTGTCATGCCCACACTTAAAATGGTTTACAATTTAAATCCTTAATAATGCTACAAATCTCTGGGGTGCTTCTCTGAAGACTACTAATATGTACATTTGTGAAGAATCTGCCAGAGTCATGAGATTAGTCTGGTACCTGAAACTAGGATAATAAAGGATAGCTCTTGTTTTGAACACTAAACACTTTTCTGTATAGCATTTATAAATTTCAACTGGGAATGAGTCTAAATAAGAAAATGTACCCTGTTGGAATAACGGAATGTTTTACACTACGCATATAC